>CAKXYN010000003.1:42875000-47875000 GCA_935064755.1 Tragelaphus eurycerus | reverse complement strand
CTGGGAATGTCATCATTACCAACTTCAGATGGATTTAACCATCAAGCCCATCCTCCAGGACTAAGTCCTGAGATTGGTAGTCCTCCAAGTCTTGCTCACTCTGTCTCTGCTTCAGTTAGCCCTATCCAGCCCAGTGACCCAGACAGCATTGAACCTAAAGCTGTGAAGGCTTTGAAGGCTTCAGCTGAATTCCAGATAACCTCTGAGCAGAAAGAACATCTTCTTCCACAGGATCTTTCTGATTGTGCTCCTTCGGCAGACAGTGCTCCAGCAAACCAGAGTCCAGCTATGCCTTTGCAGAATTCACTCGAAGAAGCCATTGTTGCAGATCATCTAGAGAAATCTGCTGAAAGAAGTACCCAGGGCCTCAAATCTCATCTCCACACAAGACAGGAAGCTAGTTTATCTGTCACAACTACTGGGAGGCAAGAACCACAGAGGCTCACAGGGGAGAAAGGTTGGCACCCAGAATATCAGGACCCAAGTCAGTTGAGTGGCCTTCAGCAGCACGAAGAACCAAGCAGTGAACAGTGTGAGGTTATACAACAGAGTGCTTCACATGACCAAGACCATCCTTGTCACACAGGGGACCTTGAGCTTCTTGGAGAAAGGCAACAAAGTAGTGCTGATTTGGAAGCTGCAACGAAAGGAGACAGGCTGCAGCAGAATGTGGACCTTCCGGGTACAGGGAAAGATACTCTACCTTTAGGATGCCTTGGCTGCTCAAATTCAGAAACACTTATGGAAGTAGATATTGTCGAACAGTCCCTGGTTGCTGTGCTGAATTCAGGAGGTCAGAATACCAATGTCAAGAACATTGGTGCATCTGATCTCATCTTAGATAATCCCTTGATGGAAGTAGAAACATCAAAATGTAACCCTTCCTCTGAAATTTCGAGTAATTCCATTTCTACTCAGGATTTACAGCTTCTAGAAAGTAATGTTGAAATGTCTGAAACAAGTAAAGAATGCGGGGATCGCCCTTCCTCTTTAATAAGTCTCTGTGGCAGTTGTCAGCCCTCTGTAGAGTCATCAGAGGAATCTTGCTCATCCTTAACGGCAGCCTTGAAGGAACTTCATGAACTTTTGGTCATTAGTAGTAAACCAGCTTCAAAAAACACATCTGAAGAAGGTATCTGTCAATCAGAGACAGTAACTGAGGGCCCAACAGGTATTAAGGACCTTTCTGAAAGATGGATCCAAAATGAGCATCTTACAGCAACCCAGAGTGAACAGTGTTCACAGGTCTCCTTTCATCAGGCTATATCTATATCAGTGAAGACAGAAGAATTAACAGACACTTCAGCTGACACTGGAGTGGAAGATGGAGAAACTGTTAACTTGAGGGGTCCAGGTGATGGCCTGTTAACTGATAAGGAAGGTGTCCCCAAGTCCAAGGAGTCGGTAAACAAGAGTAGCTCTGTTACTGTAGCCTCAGCAGAAGCGTCTAATCAACTACATTGCACCTTAGGTGTAGAGATTTCACCCAGACTGTTAGCAGATGAGGAGGATACACTCAATCAGACTTCTGAGCAAACTGAGTCCTCATCACCCGCTTGCATCCTGGTTAAAGATTTGGGTCAGGGCACACAGAATCCAGTGACAGACAGGCCTGAGGCCAGCGAACATGTCTGTCCTGAAGCTGCAGGGCCACTTCTAGGATTTGAACCATCTACCAGCCATCCGTCACCAAGTCCCTCCTTTCTTGCACCATTAATTTTTCCCGCTGCAGACATTGACCGGATTCTTCGTGCCGGCTTTACTTTGCAGGAAGCTCTTGGGGCTTTGCATCGAGTTGGTGGAAATGCAGACCTTGCACTTCTTGTCTTGCTAGCAAAGAACATTGTAGTTCCTACGTAACCATGGAAAAGTGGGCTAGACCATACTCTACTCCCTTTAGAAAAAAGCTGTATATCTACACACACATACACACACTCACCACATATACAGTATATGTAGAACCCTGCAAGCAGAATGTTGAGCCAGATTTTTTTTTTTTTAAGATTTTTTTTCGGCCAAAGTAATTTATGATCTCTTGTTTGATGAATTTGTCTATCCTATTTGTTAAAATTTGGGCCTTTTTAAATGTATTGGCAGTATGTGCACACAGAAGCTTTTTTATTATCATTAAGGTGATGTATTCTGGAATAAAATTGATGGTTTTGTGTATAGCATACCCTTTTAGAATGAGAGTGAGTGCTTTAAAAAGCAGAAGCCATGAGAAAGTCCCACCACCCATGCAGCTGAAAGCATGATGTGGCTGTGTCTGTGCTGTAGGCAAGGTATGGCTTATTGACTCATCTTTTGGTTTACAAACTTGATCACATGGTTTGATGTTTGGAATGCATTATGATTCATCGGTTTTAACAGGAAATTGAAGAATAGTTGAAGATTTCCTGGAGTAGCATGTTTCCATTGGTGTGGTTAGGATTTGACATTTTAATGGGATGAGTTGGGAGGGCTTAAAACTTGGGCTGATTCGTACATCACAGGCTACTGCATGGATTGCCAGATACCTTGGGTGGGATTTTGTGAGGGAATTAACATCAGAGTGTAACATGGTGCTACCCAGATTAAAAAAGAAAGGATAAACTGTAATCCGCCTTTGCCAATGTTGATGATGTTTCAACAACTGTTGTGAGTGAAATAATGCTCTAAACACTGGAATTTGCTAGTGATTGGGTTTGGTGGCATCTCACTGATCACATTTCAACCCTTAATGACTCATGGTGAACTTATGTTCAGCTGATGGGTTGGTTGCCAGCAGTTTTTTCCTTTCCAAACTCATCTTCTAGGAAGTTCTTCTAAAGCTCAGTTTGAGCTGTGTTCTGAGTGAAATATTCAAGTGTAATAACCTTGTCACTGGTTCATCTTGGTGCTTGAAATGGTCAGTCTATTTGGTGAGTGTCTTTCATGGCAGTGGAAATAATAATTGGAGTTTCTGACTCAAGTGGCCTTGGTAGAGTTTTCCATCCCTTTCTTTCCTCAGGAGTTTCTTTTTTAAAGCAAGATTTGTCATATTTGTGTTTACCATGTCAAGATAGAGTGGGGCATAGTATATAGATGTATTTATTGTGGCCTTTTTTTATATGAGGACTAGCCCTTGGAAATCATTGTCCTGTGGGCCCCACTGTGCAATAATTCTACTGGGTAGATTTTAGATTTTTTTTTTTTTCTGAAAGATAAACTCTTATATGCCTAGCAGGAATCTGAAGTCCTGGTTTTATTGAAGAGAATTTTGAGAATGATAATTCCTGATTCCAGGTGATGATTTGCAATGTGTCTGAAACAGAAGCTTCAGAAGGGTGATTTGTGAACTTTTAATGTTAAGTGAGTTTTGTCTAAAGTCTTACTCTCTTTGAGAGTTATTCTTTCTGTCAAAATTTACGTCATTGAGCACAATCAAAATGGAGGCTCATATCTCAGGAGTTTTTTAAATCTTAATTTGGGGGCACTTAGACATTGCTCTTCTACCCTATTCCATCTTCTTTCTTTTTGCTGTGATGTTTGTATGTGTATTAGGAGCTGTGAGTGACATGATGGAAAGTCGCATAGATTCCTCGTGATTCTCTGAAGTTAGGAAATGGTTGACAGAAAGAGCTGTTGCTTACTGTGTTCAGGGTGGCGCTCGAAACAAGTTAGCCAGATTGTCTTTAAAGTGTTCTTTTAGACAATCCTGTGATGTAGACCCTTTTGCCTGCCCTACGCCAAAGATATAAGATGCACTAGGAACCTGCTAATAGGATTTCTGTCAACCAGCTCTTAGAGCTGTGACTGCAATTAAGTAGTGGTGCTATGATTGAAATAAAATTTAGTAGCCATGCAATGGGCCCCTGATTTGCTTTATGGGAATGACTGGGAATTTATTCTGAGCTTATCAATCTTTAGGGTTACAAAGTGGGGTGAGTGTAGGGTGGGAGGACTTATTGATGACAATAGACTTCTCCAAAAGGCCTTCTTTATAAAGATGGGCCTCTTAGTTTTCTGTACAAGCAGTTCTCTGAACACTGCTCAGAGACTTAACCACTGAATTTTCACAGTGTGGAGATGTGGGGGTCAATCCCAGGTGGGCTATAGAATATCAATCCAGAAAAGGTTTCATTACAATAGCTTTTATTGTATGTATATGTATATTTATTTCTAGGAGAAAATTCAATAGGTAGGCCTATAGTTGTACACATATTCTTATTAGGAATACTTTGGATGAGATTAACCCATTTGCCAAATATCCCTGTCCTTTTTCATCATTTATTTTTCAACTTATAGTTGCTTTTGATTTTTTTAAATCTTCTGTCCATTGTTTGTGTGCAAGTAAAAATTGTTGACATTGTCAGAATTTTGAATCATTTTTAAATTTAGCAGTTCTAAAACACAAAAGGAATTAAGGAACATGACATTAGTGAACCTTCATTGTCGATTTTTATGCAAAGTGCAGGAATTAGAGATTAACTTCTCCAAGAATAAGATAAAATCATTGTGAACTCCTCTGATTGCCAGCAGAACTGGTGAGGCCAGCCATTACCAGTATGGGCTGCTTTGTTGGATAGCTCTTTTGTCATAATCAGTAATGCACAGCCTTGTGAACAGTGCTTACCTCCAAGATTGGTGTCAATTTATTCACCAAAGAGAGGAGATTTCCTTCCAAGTTGGTTCCTGTGTGTAAGAATGTGTTTGGTAACCAGACAGCTATAGGCTCTAGATTTTGCCATTGTCACTGGTAAGAATTATTTCCACTTGTACCTCTTTAGGCATCCAGACATCGTCTAATAGCCTTCATCCCACCATTTGGGCTTTATCCATTATCATAAAGATTATCAGTTGCTTAGCAAAGGGAACTAGATAGATGGTAAGTGTGTGTGGAAACTGTTCTGCCTTGCAGCCTACAAAACTTTCCAGAGCTCCTTGTCTCAGTGCATACTGAAGGGAGACACACACCATGTATTTTTTCCCAAAGGGTTTCTCCAGTAAGAGAGTTACATGAAAAGATATCTGAGACTTCGTGTTACCAATTTTATGATAACCAGTTGAGGTGGAATCTGCCTGTTTTTCCCTTAGCACAGCTTTTCTATCTCTAGCAAAAGCCATACAACTTTGGGTTGGTTTATAACCATTAACTCATGTGTATATATACATGTGTGATAGATATCCTGCAGTTAATTTTACATAGATCAAAAAGCAAACGTTTGTTAATCTTCAGATAACAGTCTTCGGTTATGGAGAAGACTTTGATCCCACCATGTTTATAAAAAACAGCCTTGCAAGTCACTGGCCAGAAGAGTGGCAGTACATTCTGATTTCCTTTTCCTTCCGGTTTGTCACCTACAGAGAGTGTAAGCAGGGCAATTGAACTGCTCCATGTTTCCAGCTTGTTAACACTGGTAGCATACCATAAGAGAAGCTAACTGGATTATGCATTCTTTAGCACAAATACCAAAAAGGCTAATTTCTCCTTTGAATTTGGTGACTTAGTGTAGTCTGTGGCTGAACTAGAAACAAACACAGTTCTCAGAGTTCCCCTTCTGAGAAAATGAAGGTTACCTTTCACGTTAGGAGATCCATAAATTAAAATAGCTGCTTTCTTTCTGAAAGATTTAAACATGCTGATTTACAACAAGGTAAACTCAAAGCATCTCCTTGAGAACCAGAAATGTCAAATCATGGCTCAGGTTCCCCAGTAGTGTTCCCTCGATGGATGTTACTTGGGAGTTAATCCTATAAATCATAGAACTTAAGGGAGGAACCTTTGATGTACTCAACTTTCTCTTGTGCCTTAGTTTCACCAAATAGCAGAGGCATCAAGTTTGAGTCCTTGCTAAAAGCGGAAGTATCATTGGGGTGGGGAAGGGTGGAGAATGTCTCAATGGCCCTCCTGGAGATAGGCATGTATGGAGTATCCTAAGGGCTCACCTTTATTGTTGATTGAGTTATCCTGCACCAAATCATTTGATTTCCCCAGAAGGATTAGATTTCCATAGAAGTATTATGGCATGGCTTTTTTGCATCAGGCATACAAAAAGCAAAAATGGTTTCTACATGTTTATTATGTTCTTTGTTGTGCTATCAGTATTACAGTGGTGAAAGCAGAAGTTCAAGAAAATCTCTTTGAACAATGAACTGTTAAACTCAGACTGCAATTTGAATCTTTGAATAAGAATTTGTTATTCACTCATGAAACTTTAAGTGACTGGTAAGCATCGAGGATAACAGCAGTACTGAAACGAAACTGCCGTGTAAAGCTATCATTCTCGTCAAGAGACATGAAATAAATCTTAGCTTCAAGTGCAAGATCTATTTTTGCCTATTAGCATCATTTATTTTAAAAGTCATACTAGGATGATTGGGTTCAAATTCAGAGAAAACGGAAAAGCGGGCTCAAAATGGAATTAGAATCCGAGAACCTAAAACTGCTCTTAAAAATGTTTTTGAAAAAATAAGATTGGAGAAACCAACCAAAAATGTTCTAACATTTGGTAGAAATACTTGAAGAGATTAAGAACAGAATTCCGTTTACACTGTTGGTGGAGGGGGAACAGGCAGGATAAAAGTGCAAGTAAATGGAAGATGACCTAACGTGCACCAGTGACAGTCGACTTTTCCTCCCATCACGACCTCCTTCCATGCAGGGTAGAAGTATGGTCTGCTATGACATCCTTCCTGCCATCTTTGAGCCAGCTGCTCCGAAATACTAACCATCTGGGCCAACAAGACTTAGCAGAGAATTGTGGAAGATTTGCTGTTTTAAAGCAGTTGAGTACAAAATGTGAAAATAGAACTCTAGAGCAGAGAATGTAGCAAGCAATGGTTCTGGGACTAGATGAGGGGCAGAATTTATTTACAAGAAAATTCAGGCCTCTGCCAAACCTCTTCTGCAGGACAGCTCCATCAAAAGGACATTCTTGAGCCCGTCACCATGAATGTGGTAATCCTGAGGATACAGGTAGAATTTCTGAACCTTAACTACAGTGACTTCTGAAGCTTACAAATAGAATATCCTCGCAGGTTTGTCAGCCACATACTGGTAATCTAGACCTTCTGGGGACTAAAATGAGAGCAGGTATAGCAGATAAGTTTTAGAGCACAGTCTTACGGAATGAAATCTACAGAGAAAGTTGGTGCAAGGGTGTAGAAGATGGGAAATTTCCCTGAAATAAGAAGACTTGGGGTGGGGATGTGGACTATGAAATTAGAATAATTTTTACAGAATTATATTTCTCTTCATTTGTACCATAAAGAGGTCTTCATTAGCTAACTTGGGAAAGCAGTGTGCTGGTAGATTTTTTTTCCTGGGAAGATACATAACTAATAAATTATTTTGTTTACCAGGAGTTTGTTTCACATTCAGCCTTGAAGGATGCATCAGTGGCTTAAAGGAAGGTAGACCTCTCTAGTTTCCTATATATTCAGATCAATTCAGCATACTGTTTGCTTTTTTTTTAAACTGTGCACCTACAATGAACGTTGAATGCTCATTTGTGTTCAAAATTTCATTTCCATGTTAAGTTGGGCTAATGGCCTTTGCACTCAAATAAGGTTTGTTTACCAGTTTTGTAGCCATATTTGGCAAATTTTAGCAAGTAGAAACCCCTCTTTTCCCTCTTATTTGTTCTTGGAATTGTTCTTTTATTGCTTTCCTGATTTTTCTTTAAGCTTTGAGACTACTGCATCTTACAAGAACTAGGCTGATTGGCAAAATAGGCTTGCCAATAGCTCTTTCACTCCCATAAGGCTTTGGTTTTGAGAGTTGGGAAAACTCTGAGAATTTAAGGGAACCAAACTCAGGAATCCCACAGTTGGTTGCATTGTGCCATTGGCTTAGGGGCTGGACATAGGACCTGTCTGCCGCTGAGTGAGCCAGATGCATTTGGGTTTGCGTTGTCACATACTGAAATGTAAGTCAGCCCTAAGTAATCAAAACACTTTTATTTTATTTTTCTTTTTTTATTAGGAACTTTCTGAAGAAAAAGTGATGTGTTAAAAAACATTTGATATTTAAGACAATAAAGTTTTTATCGTAAGACTCTTTTGTTTGATCAGTTTTCTTTTAAATTGAAATGGTTGGTTACTTTTGTCCTTGTCTCTGTCTCCTGGCCATTTAAATAATTTATGCCTAGGCACTGTGACTTGTGGCCATGATCCTAAACACCAGAAGAAGTGGGCCACTTCCAGATAAATACTGCCGGTGGATGGCCATCTGCTGATGTGAAACGGTGACTGCTCCAGCAGTGATGCACAGCAATAGAGACAACATTGGTGATGGGGTTCTGTGGCTCAGACTAGTCTCTAGAGCTAGGATGCTCAAGTGTGAATTCTAACTTTGCCACTTTACTAGCTGTGTGACTTTGGGTAACTTCCCTAACCTTTCTGTGCCTTAGTTTCCTCATCTATAAAATGGGGACTATTGAGGTTGTCACAGGGGTTCATGAGTAAGTTAGAAACACCCTTGGGTGTTAACTAATGTGGAGTTACCGCTTTTTACATGAGTGTGTGTGCTGTGGGGCCCTTACTGAGAGGATTTCCAGTGTACGTAGGCTTCCCTGATGGCTCAGCGGGTAAAGATGTGGAATGACATAGGAGACTTGGGTCAATCCCTGGGTTAGGAAGATCCCCTGGAGGAGGAAATGTCAACCCGCTCCAGTATTCTTGCCCAGAAAGTCCCGTGGACAGAGGAGCCTGGTGGGCTACAGTCCAAAGGGTCACGAAGAGTTTGACATGACTGAATGACTATGCAGTAGCCAGTGTCCATGGATCCGCTGATGGACACAGGGAGTAGTCTAGACACAACCCCCCTTGTTCTCTTATCTTTCCTTGACTATCAGAATGCTGAGAGCCAAAGCTACTTCTGGTTGGAGGTAAGAAGTACTAATTATTTTTCCATTGTTCAGATCTCAATCTTTTGATAATCAGTTCATTTGAAATGAGGTTTCTAGTACTTGATACGAGTAAAGGAAACTGTGAAACATTAGTTATTGGTGGAAAGAATTTGAGATCTTTGGTACAGAGAAAGGGGAATTTACTGCATCTATATTTTAAGGTGGGGGGAGATTTACAAGCATCACGGAAATGAATTGGATTTACAGCAGGAATCTACAGCTTGCAGGAGAAAAGTAGAAGAAAAAGGATGTACATTTAAAAATAGATATACAGAGGAATGGGGGAAAAGTTCAAGAACATAGTTCTAAATTTCAAAATGCAGATTAAGCAGAACATACTTCCATCTTAAAGGGCTAAATTGTCAGCAGATACTGCTTCCCTGTTCAAAACTTAGTGTTCTAATAGGATTAACAAACTATCAGTTCAGTTCAGCCGCTCAGTCATGTCTGACTCCTTGCGACCCCATGGACTGCAGCACACCTGGCATGCTGTCCATTACCAACTGGCGCTCATTCAAACTCATGTCCATCGAGTCAGTGATGCCATCCAACCACCTCATCCTCTGTCGTCCCCTTCTCCTGCCTTCAATCTTTCCCAGCATCAGGGTCTTTTCCAATGAGTCAGTTCTTCGCATCAGGTGGCCAAAGGATTGGAGTTTCAGCATCAGTACTTCCAATGAATATTCAGGACTGATTTCCTTTAGGATTAACTAGTTGGATCTGCTTGCAGTCCAAGGGACTCTCAAGAGTCTTCTCCAACAACACAGGTCAAAAGCATCAATTCTTCGGTGCTAGCTTTCTTTATAGTCCAACTCTCACATCCATACAAGACTACTGGAAGACCATAGCTTTACCAATCCTTATTTGTGAGTTTTTGTCTAAAAAAAAGCTAGAGTGGCTTGGTTCCTCCTAGGAAGTTACTAAAAACCAACATTTTCCCTGTTCAACTCCAGGTATCTGAAATAGAAATTCCCCAAACCAGAAATAATCCACCACCCACCCCAACCTGCTCCTCTCGGGCTTCCCCTGAGAAGTCAGTGGCAGCTTCATCCTTCCAGGTGTTCACTCAGACCTGGACTCCTTTCTTTCACAACCTACTTCCAACCCATCCTGGATCCCATTGGCTCCATTTCAAAATATAGTTGAAGAACTCCGGTGGTCCAATGGCTAAAATACCGTACTCCCAATGCAACAGGACTGGGTTCAACTCCTGGGAACTAGATCCCACATGCAACTAAGACCTGGCGCAGCCAAATACATATTATATGTATAATTGAAATCTGATCAGTTCTCAAACCGTGGTCAAGGCGGCATGATCATCGCCTCTCACCTCAGTTACTGTAGTAAGTCTCCCTGCCTCTACCCTTGTCTACAAAATGTTCTTAGCACAACAGCCAGCATGATTCTGTTAGCTCATACCTTTCCTTAACCCCTCAGTGGGCCCTAATCTCACTCAGGGTAAAAGCCTAAGTCCTTAGAATACCTCCAAGGCCCCTGTGTGCCTCTGACTTTTCCTTGATCTGGAATGTCCTTTCCCTGAACACCTCCATGGCCTTTTCTCTCACTCCCTTTAGGTTTACTCAAATGCCACCTCAGTAAGGCCTTCTTTAGCTAATTTATCTTTGTCACTTTCCTTCATTTTTCTCAACACCGACACATCCTAGCACATTCTTCATTTTGCTTTTGTATCTCTTATCTTTCTTCCCCATTAAAATGTAAGCTTCATGAGAATAGGGGTTTGTCTCCTTTTCACTACCGTCTCCCAATGCCTAGAACTTTGCCTTATGCATAGCAGGCCCTCAGATATGTGTTGAAGTAATAAATCCGTGAACACCATTAGGCTACCTCAAAAGCCCGTGAGTGGAGTGACAAAAATGACCTGAAACCCAGCCAGGTCATTGAAGTTAGTGTGCAGGTTTAGGGATTCTAGCCTGAGGTGACTGTTGACCTTGGGTTTGTGTGTGCTGAGTCACTTCAGTCATGTCTGACTCTTTGCGACCCTATAGACTAGCCTGCCAGGCTCCTCTGTCCATAGGATTCTCCAGGCAAGAATACTGGACTGGCTGGGGAAGGGCGGCAGGCGCCATGTCGGGCCGCGAAGGTGGCAAGAAGAAGCCCCTGAAGCAGCCCAAGAAGCAAGCCAAGGAGATGGACGAGGACGATAAGGCATTCAAGCAGAAGCAGAAGGAGGAGCAGAAGAAAGTTGAGGAGCTAAAAAGCAAAGGCCGCGGGGAAGGGCCCCCTGGCCACCGGTGGAATTAAGAAATCTGGCAAAAAGTAAGCTGTTCCTTGTGCCTGAGGCAATGATGACCCTTAGTTCCATTCCTGTTTAGACACCTGGATTCCCTGCCATAATATCTGTTGCCACCTATAGCTAGAATGAAGTGTTGTCCTGGAACCTATTGTGCATTTAAGAATAAACTTTTGTTTAAAAAAAAAAAAAAAAAAAAAAAGAATACTGGACTGGGTTGTCATTCCCTTCTCCAGGGGATCTTCCCAACCCAGGGATCAAACCCTCATCTCTTACATCTCCTGCACTGGCAGGCAGGTTCTTTGCCACTAGCACCACCTGGAAGACCTTGAGTTTAATGTAGACTTTAAAAGATGGGTTACAGATTCCCTGGCAGTCCAGTGGTTAAGAGCATTTTCACTGCCGTGGGCCCAGGTTCAGTCCCTCGTTGGGCAACTATGATCCCTCAAGCCTCCCAGTGTGGCCAAAAAAAGAAGGAAAGATGACATTATGAGGTTAGTAAGTTTGCAGGCTTCCCTGTGAGGTAGTATTTTTATTACACCCACGTGTAAAACTAATTTGGGACTGTGGCAAACAGCACCTCTCCATAATGGCTGTACCGACTTGGGCCATAATTCCTTATCCATTATCTTCCTAGAATAGAAAAGGCCCAAATCACATGTAAAGAGAAGCAGCCTTTTATTTGGTGCAAGTTCTCTTTATGTGCTTTTACTTCTATGGTCAACTGAAAAATTTTCTGCATCCCTATTGAATTAAAATTTAATCAGAAGATACTAAGTCAATAAACACTGAATATCATGTGCCAGACACTGAGTCGGCACTGTGAACACAGCATTGCATGAACTGAGCAAAAGTGCACATTCTGCAGAGTTTACGTTCTAACAAGAGTCTTTGAAGTCTGACCACGGACAAGAAAACACAGGTAATAATACATCCTAAAATGAAAATCTAGGAGGTTGGCATGCTATAAGGGACTAGAGGCTACTTCATGTGGAGTAAAGCCATCAGAGAGAAAAATCTTCTGAGAAGCTAACATTTAAACTGAGACCTGGCTGACAAGGAGGCTCCTGCCCTGTGAGGCTTTTAAAATATTTGGCTGCACCAGGTCTCAGCTGCATCTTATGGGGTCTAGTTCCCCAACCAGGGATCAAACCCGGTCCCTGTACTGGGATCATGGAATCCTAAGCACTGAACCACCAGAGAAGTCCCCAGGTGAGAATCTTGGGTGTATTGCATCAGGCTAGGCTGAGGGAACAAAAAGGCCAGAAATTCTAATAATTTATTACAAACCAAGTTTTAATCTTGCCTGTGCTATCTAGTCCAAACATGTGTTCCTGGTTGATAGATCTCATCCAGGCATTGCTGAGGGAACAAGGCTCTTCTCTCGTAAGTCTGACATCCACTTGGCTTCATCCTACTTGGTGGAAGAAGAACATGGAGGAGGAAGTGGATCACTTTATTTCTGTTCGCATGCCCTGGGAGAGAACTTGATAATATTGTCATGCCTTCCTCAAGGAAGGCTGGGAAATACACTAGCACTGCCTGGCTACAGTGCTGTCACTGGAGCAAGCAGTTCTGGATGAACAGCCCGAGGCCTCTGCCACACTGGGGAAGAGCTTTCCCAGCAAAGGCCCTGAGATGTGAACACACAAGCTTGTGTAAGAAGCAGAAGGTTGGCGGGGGTGGGCACACACCAGCGGACAGATTGGAGATGAGTCAGAAAGACAGGCTGAATCAGATCAGCTCTGGCTTTGGAGGCCTGAGAAGAGAATGGATGTTATTCCAAATGCTCTGATGAGAAGCTGTTGGACAAGCTCCCTCCCTGAAGCAGGGAGGTTGAATGATATCCCAGTTTTCGCCAACCCATCTTGCTGGCGGGACAATAAGGAGGAAGGGACAGAAAGTTTAACTTTTTTTCAGCTCGCACAACCTTAGTTCCCTGCCCCAGGGATTGAACCGGGGTCCACAGTAGTGAAAGTGCCAAGTCCTAACCACTGGACCTCCAGGGACTTTGCAGGTGTTCAACATTTTAAAATAACCCCTCCTAGATGTAAAGTTGCCTTGTGTTAGTTTACCCAGGCCTAGAGTTGCAGATTGTCTGCACATGCAGGTACCAGAGTTAAGATACGGGAACCTGGACCATCGCTGTTTTTTTACAATTAGTCCCTTCTGTTCCCTTCTTAGATAGAGAGCAACTTCACAAGCCTAATGGCCAAGGAAATATTTACTCCCTTCTCTAGGAATAGAAATATATTTGCCTTGAGTTGCGGGGAAGGGAGGAATTGGTCCCTTAAACCATCTTCCACTTTTTTTTTTTTAACAGTCTTGTCCAATTGTCTTTTATGGTTATAGTTGCTGGAATTTTTTTCTTTTCCCTCTCTCAGGCAGTACACACCTGGAAAGAAGAGCAGAGGAGAGCTGGTAGTCCAGGTCTGTGGTACTTCTATGATCTTGCCTGCCTTCCCAACTTCTTCCTCATCCGACAGTGTTCAGCAGTAGATTTAGGTGGAGACAATATTATTTAAAAAAAGAAAAGATCATTTTTCCTGTGTCACTGGTTTGGAAACTAAGATTCTCCCAGGGCCCTAGAGTGACTCAGTTGAGGCTTTTGACTCTGGATGCCTCAGCGTCTCATGCCCTTTCCACATGATCAGTAAAGTCTTGTGTAATAAATGAATAAGTTTCAGTTTTGAACTTGAATGACTCCCAATAAGAGGATGGACAGGCACCCTCTCTTTGTTCTTTGTCTTTTCACAGGCAAAAATGGATTCCATATTTGAGCTCTGGTGCAAGCATGTCTGCTCAGTTGTGTCCAACTCTTTGCCACCCCATGGACCGTAAACCACCAGGTTCCTCTGTCCATGGGATTTTCCCAGCAAGAATACTGGTGCATGCTAAATCACTTCAGTCATGTCCAACTCTGCAACTCTATGGACTGTAGCCCACCAGGTTCCTCTGTCCATAGGATTCTCCAGGCAAGAATACTGGGGTGGGTTGCCATGCCCTCCTCCAGGGGAATGGGATGCCATTTTCTCCTTCAGGGGATCTTCCCGACCCAGGGATGAACCTGCATCTCCTGCTTTGGCAGGCGGATTCTTCACCAGTGAGCCACCTGGGCCTAGGCCAATTATCTGCATGTGGACACACACACTGGACTCCCTCCCTTTCCCTGCAAGAAGTCTTAAGAGACTAAAATCTACCTCACTTCTCCCATCCATTCAAATACCTATACAAGCCTAAGGAATTTGCTAGGTAGTAAGGCTGTAAGCTCCTCCTGAATGTTGTCAAAAATTGAATCTGACCATTCCCCAATGCATGAAGATAGAAACAAGCCAGAAATGCCACCACCTTCATCAGGCCTGTTAATAACAAGTGATAATAACACCTTTTGAAGCTGTCATGTGCCCAAGCCATGAGTAAACTTCATAGGAAGGTGGCACCCAGAAGAAGATGCTGCCTGGATGGTGGCTTGTTATTATTAAAAGGAGGGAGGAATCTCAAAGCTAGCTCATTCCTTGCTGTGGGCTAAATAGATTCTCAGAAGCTGGAGTTGCATCAGACAAGTTGGGGCCTGTAGGCACCCAGTCTGGGTGGAGTGGGAAGGCAGTGCAGCAAAGCTATTAGACCGACAGGTCATTCAAGCCAGCTTTCCTCCTACTTGCCACAAATACTCTGGACACCAAGTTCTTTCATTCCAAATTCAAAGTAATGCTTCCTCTGCCTCTAGGTTTTTCTTCACCTGTCCAGTGACCACAGCCTCAATCCCCACCTGTCATTCTGCCCTCTTCTGTGCTCCACAGAGGCTGTTATCTCCTATCTTCCTGAATTCAGAAAATACCCTGGGTTTAGGGATTTTGCTTCTTTCTCTAAAGAGTTAGACCAAGTCCCTATAGGGTTACCTCCTAGAATTGTTCAGTCGCTCAGTTGTGTCTGACTCTGCAAGCCCATGGACTGTAGCATGCCAGGCTTTCCTGTTCTTCACTATTTCCCAAAGCTTGCTCAAACACATGTGCATTGAGTTGGTGATACTATCTATCACATCCTCTGTTGCCCTCTTCTCCTCCTGCCTTCAATCTTTCCTAGCATCAGAGTCTTTTCCAATGAGTCAGCTCTTCTCATCAGGTGGCCAAAGGACTGGAGCTTCAGCATCAGTCCTTCCAATGAATATTCAGGGTTGATTTCCTTTAGAATTGACTGACTTCATCTCCTTGCTGTCCAAGGGACTCTCAAGAGTCTTCTCCAGCACCACAGTTCGAAATCATCAATTCTTCAGTGCTCAGCCTTCTTTATGGTCCAACTCTCACATCCATACATGACTACTGGAAGAAATAGAAAGAGATCTTTGGCTCAGAAAAGGGGTACAAATGGTTTCTGGACTCCACCATTTGCTTTATGATTTTAGACAAATTACCCTCGTCCCTCAATTTCTTTACCTGTACCAGAAATGTTATTCAAGGATTTGTGAGACAAATGTATGGAAAGCACTTAGCTCAGCTCATGGCACACAGTCGGTACTCATCACTTATCATCATCATCATTGTTGGTATTAAGAACTCTTGTCCTTTATCCTGACCCTGCGGTGGTAATAAAACACAGCAATCTGTTTCTCCCTCCTTTTCCTTGGCACACACTTTTTACCCCCTTATCCAGTCTCATAAAAACCAAAAAAATAACTATTACCACCTTGGGTCTCTCCTGGGAAACTGAGGGATGGAGAGGTATCCTTTTTATGTGTATTGGGCGGGGTCCAGCTAGGATAGGCTGTACAGTCAGTGTTTCTGATCAGTGTTGGAGTGACTGAGAGGCTGAGGGAGGGGCAGCTTGAGGAGAGAAGAGTGAAAATCAGACACCTGTAGCTGAGAATTGGAGTACCTTGAGAGTAAAAAGGGTGCTAATCATCTTACAATATATACTTACATCAAATCACATCATATACCTGAAACTAATATATGGCATATTTCTCAACTTATAAAAAGTGAAAAAAAAAATACAATGACTATATATTGACCAAAAAGAATAGAAAGGAACTAATAAATGTATCAGGAATATACTTATTTGCGGACCAAATGAATGAGTGAGTCAGGTAGGGCCCTGAGAACTCTAAAGTGTAAGTGGCTTGCTTCAAAATACGAATTTGGGGAGGCAGGTGTGTGGGGAGAAGGGGAATCGTTATGGTGGGCTTCGGGGCTGAGGCTGTTAGGTCCTCAGGACATGTGGACCAGCTGAAGAAGTGGGATAAGGATAAGAACAGGCAAGGGCTTCGGGACTGAAGATGAAGTTGAAACGAGAGAGTGTTTTGGGGGTGGGGAGGAGCAACGAGGACCCCAAGTGGCCTAAAAGTTGGAGACTGGGCCGTGAGGGTGGGGAACTCTGGGCTGGTGAGGGCCAGTTGGCAGGGGTCTGTGGGCAGGTCCAGGAAGGGGTCTCCACGCTGCCCAAAGCCAAAGGGCCTGGGTTTCTGGGCTGAGAGCCGGAGTCTGAGCTTTGAGGGGTCTCGACTGTGTGGATCACAATAAACTGTGGAAAATTCTGAAAGAGATGGGAATACCAGACCACTTGACCTGCCTCTTGAGAAACCTGTATGCAGGTCAGGAAGCAACAGGTAGAACTGGACATGGAACAACAGACTGGTTCCAAATAGGAAAAGGAGAATGTCAAGGCTGTATATTGTCACCCTGCTTATTTAACTTATACGCAGAGTACATCATGAGAAACGCTGGGCTGGAAGAAGCACAAGCTAGAATCAAGATGGCCGGGAGAAATATCAATAACCTCAGATATGCAGATGACACCACCCTTATGGCAGAAAGTGAAGAGGAACTAAAAAGCCTCTTGATGGAAGTGAAAGAGGAGAGTGAAAAGTTTGCTTAAAACTCAACATTCAGAAAACTAAGAAAGAAAAGAAAACTAAGATCATGGCATCTGGTCCCATCACTTAATGGGAAATAGATGGAGAAACAGTGGAAACAGTGTCAGACTTTATTTTGGGGGGCTCCAAAATTACTGCAGATGGTGACTGCAGCCATGAAATTAAAAGACGCTTACCCCTTGGAAGGAAAGTTATGACCAACTTAGATAGTATATTGAAAAGCAGAGACATTACTTTGCCAACAAAGGTCCATCTAGTCGAGGCTATGGTTTTTCCAGTGGTCATGTATGGATGTGAGAGTTGGACTGTGAAGAAGCCGAATAATTGATGCTTTTGAACTGTGGTGTTGGAGAAGACTCTTGAGAGTCCCTTGGACTGCAAGGAGATCCAGCCAGTCCATTCTGAAGATCAGCCCTGGGATTTCTTTGGAAGGAATGATGCTAAAGCTGAAACTCCAGTACTTTGGCCACCTCATGCGAAGAGTTGACTCATTGTAAAAGACCCTGATGCTGGGAGGGATTGGGGACAAGGGGAGAAGGGGACGACAGAGGATGAGATGGCTGAATGGCATCACCGACTCGATGGACATGAGTTTGGGTGAACTCCGGGAGTTGGTGATGGACAGGGAGGCCTGGCGTGCTGTAATTCATGGGGTCGCAAAGAGTCGGACACGACTGAACGACTGAACTGAACTGAACTCAACTGGGGCTAAGGAAGGGGAGGCTACGGGTGGCCTCTCGCGGGCGGGGGCGGGGTCTCCAGGTCCCGGGGGTCCGACCGGAGGGTCCTCCCCCGGGCGGGAAGGGCCTCCAGGGTCTCTGAGGAGGGGCCGGGGCGCCTGGGTCTGGACGCCAAGGGGGTCTCCCAGTCCCCGGTTTCCCCCGCGCGACGCGGCGCCGGCGCCCCAGCCCGACCGTCGGCCTAGGCGCCGCCCCGCCTGACATCAGTTCCTGCCGCCGCCGCCGCCGCCGCCGCCGCGCACAGCCTCCTTCCCCGCCGGCCGCGCTCCGGAGCCGCCGGGCCACGGCGGAGCGAGGGGCCGGGCGAGGCGAGGGCCGGGCGGCGGGCGCCGGGCCCCGCGGCCGGCACGACGGAGCCCCCGCACGGCCGGCGGCAGCGGTTGGCGGCGGCCCCGGGGCCCCGGCGCGGGAAGCGGCGGCGGCGGGGCGGCGGCGGCGGCGGCGCCATGGAGCCGCGGGAGGTGAAGGACCGGATTCTGGAGAACATCTCGCTGTCGGTGAAGAAGGTGAGCGCGGCCTGCCCGCCCCGGCCCGGGCTTCAAGGCCAACCCGGCCCGCCGGGCTCGGGCCCTCGACCCCACTCAGCGCCCCCTTCTTTCCTCGGGTCCCTCTCCCGGGGTCCCTCCTGTCACCGGGGCTCAGGACACCGCCCTTCCCCTCCGCGACCCCGGGGACGAGAAGCCGCCGGGAGCCCCGGGACGATGGAGAAGAAGCCGGGGCGGCTCACGTGAGCGCCGCTGCCTCTGAGCTATTTTTACAGAACAAAGTTGAGGTCAGCGTCCTGGGAGCTTCCACATAGCCAGGCCCAGGGGCCCTGCGTCACTTAGAGGGGCTGCCACTCGCCAGGACCCCCTTCTCTGAGCGTAGCGGCAAAAAAGGTCTGGGAGGGCCCCACCTGCCGCGCATCTCTGGGCGGCAACGCTGCATCCTCCATCCGCCCTGTGCCTGCATCTCGGGGAGTCGGCAGTCAGGGTGACGGTCCATGACAAGCAGCTTCCAGCCTTCCCAGTTCGGGGTGACATTGCCTCTGGTCCTGGGAAGTTTCTTGAATAATCTTGCCCAAGGATGGCAGTTTTGAAGAGGCTCACTTCGGAGCTTTGATTTAGAACTCAAGTACTTTGCATTTTGGACAGAGACCTATAGAACTTGGTGACACCAGTGTATGGTGCTCCCTGCAGGAGAGATCAGTGTCCCAATTCCAAGTGGAGAAAAATATGACCTATTAAAGGCATATATTAATAACTATCTGTAGGAAGAAGTCAGCTCATCTGAGAAAGGGTCCCCATGCCAAAAGGTAGGATTCATATTCACTTAAAACCAAACCAGAATTGACCATCATTTGAGGAATATTGTTGGAGTGTTTTCCTAATATGACTTCCTAGTTCACCCTATAGTCTCAGAAACTGGGGTAGGTCTTGGGGGGATGATGTGAGGGGTAAGAGAAGGCTCATCAGATTGATTACTTCCAAAATGAAGAGAATTCATTAAATGCACCATTATGTTTAAATAATCATGTTCCCCTCTATCCCCACTTAAATTCCTCAAAAGCAATATAGACCAGCAATTTTGCCATTCATAAAGATCAATGTGGCTTAAAAAGAAAAGATTCAAAATGTGCTCTTACTATAATGTTCCTCTAAAAGTAAAACTAAAAGCAGCATTGTAGACATCTGACAAAAGTTTTAGTTTTCCTAAGCTTTGCTTATGCAGTGGGGCATTGTTTTTTGCTTACTCAAGGAGTGTAGGATGAGCAAATACTTTGTCTAAAAGCAGTCCATCTTTGGCAATGAAGACAAGAGAAGACAATTGACCTTTCTAATCGAATCTGGGCCGATTGTGGCTTCAGGTAGGCCACACATTTTGATTTTTAATCTCTAACTTACAAATAAATGGGGAAAGTCCGGGTAGAAGGAGGCTGGACATGTGCGTCAGCATGAATCTTTTGAGAGCAGGGATCTACTCTGTAAATCAGCCTGCCACTTATGAAAGAGTTGGGTGTGTTGGCCAAGATTCTTATCATTGTATGTGCTTGGACAAGCATGACAAGAAGGTATGTCACACACTAGAAACTGGAAACTTGTCCCCAGGTACATCACAACAGGAGGCATGGCGAGTTTAAGAACATGGATTTAAGAACATGTTTAAGAACATGGATTCTGGAGTCTGGCGGCCTGGGTTCAGTCCCGCCCTGCCAATGAATAACCATATAACCTTAGGTAGGTTCCTTACCCTCTCTGTGCCTTGGTTTCTTATCTATAAAGCAGGGATAGAATCAGGGCTCTTGGGAAAATTTATTGAGAGTCTGTGTGTAGAGTGTTTAGCATGGTGCTTAACCCAGTCTTCAAAAGTTGTCTTAGTCTGTTCGGGCTGCTAAAGCAAACCACCAAAGATTGGGAGGCTTATAAAACAACATAAATTTATTTACCATGATTCTGGAGGCTGGAAGCCTGAAAATACCGAGTCCCAGCATGGTGAGGTTTTGGATTTCCCTGGTGGCTCAGATGGTAAAAAATCTGCCTGCAGTGCAGGAGACCTGGGTTCGATCCCTGGGGTCGGGAAGATCTCCTGGAAAAGGGAATGGCTACCCACTCCGGTATTCTTGCCTGGAGAATCCCATGGACAGAGGAGCCTGGCAGGAGGAGCCTTACAGTCCATGGGGGTGGCAAACAGTCTTACACAACTGAGTGATTTATCAACAACAAAAAATGGTGAGGGCTGTCTTTATGGCTGAAGACTGCTGACTTCTCCCTATGCCCTCACATGATCTGGGGGGAGGGAGTTCTCCTGGGTCTCTTATAAGAGCTCTAATCCCATTCTTGAGGGCTCCACCTTCAGGACCTAATCACCTCCCAAAGGCCCCACCTCCTAACACCATCACATTGGTGGTTAGAATTTCAACATCTGAATTTGGGGAGGGGCATACATTTGGGCAGGAGGAGAAGGGGGCGCAACAGAGGATAAGATAATTGAATAGCATCACTGACTCAATGGACATGAGTTTGAGCAAACTCTGGGAGATAGTGAAGGACGGGGAAGCCTGGTGTGCTGCAATCCCTAGGGTCACAGAGAGTCAGACACTGCTGCTGCTGCTGCTAAGTCGCTTCAGTCGTGTCCGACTCTGTGCGACCCCATAGACGGCAGCCCACCAGGCTCCCCCGTCCCTGGGATTCTCCAGGCAAGAACACTGGAGTGGATTGCCATTTCCTTCTCCAATGCATGAAAGTGAAAAGTGAAAGTGAAGTCGCTCAGTCGTGTCCGACTCTCAGCGACCCCATGGACTGGAGCCTACCAGGCTCCTACGTCCATGGGATTTTCCAGGCAAAAGTACTGGGGTGGGGTGCCATTGCCTTCCCCGAGTCAGACACTACTAAAAAGCAAATACATTCAGTGTGTAGCATAAGTGGTCACTTCTTCTGTTTGTTTGTGGTCAGGCAGTTCTTCACTTTTATAAGGTCTGAAGATGGCTGAAGGCCTCAGCACCTAAATATTGCTATATATCATTTAGACTTGTTACCCCTTTGCTTTTATGTCGTGTTTCAGAAAACTATTTTGATTCTCACACATGAAGGGCATTTGGTTTTCTGAGTCAGAGTATCTGCTTCTAATAGGAATCAATTCAGCTACAGTGGTAGGCTTTGAGGGCTCACAGTCTTGGGGTCAGATTTGACCTTGAACATCAGTCTCACCTACATTTTTATATGTCACCATGAGAGTTGCTTTGCCTTTTCTTCCATGCTACCTCTGGTAAGATGGTCTGACCCGTCCTTTTTAAGGATGTTTCATGAATAAAATGAGGTGTGGGTTTCTGCAAAAAAAAAAAAAAAGATCCACATGTGTAAGCTATGTTTACACAGGATATTTGAGAACTTTTTATTGAAATAGAATATACCTACACTTCTAAACATACAATTGAATGGGTTCTCACAAAGTGAGCACATCCATGTATCCAGCACCTACGGCAGGAAACAACTATAGCTATCACCCCAGAAATGATGCCCCCAAGTGCAACCACTCTCCCTAAACGGCGTTGTTTAGTTGCTCAGTTGTTTCCAACTCTTTGAAACGCCATGGACTGCAGTACACCAAGCTTCCCTATCCTTCACTATCTGCCAGAGTTTTCTCAAACTCATGGCCATTGAGTTGATGATGCCATCTAACCATCTCATCCTCTGTTGCCCTCTTCTCCTCCTGCCCTCAATCTTTCCCAGTATTAGAGTCTTTTCCAGTGAGTCAGCTCTTTGTATGAGGTGGCCAAGTTATTGGAGCTTCAGCATCAGTCCTTCCAATGAATATTCAGGGTTGATTTCCTTTAGGATTGACTGGTTTGATATACTTGCTGTCCAAGGGACTCTCAAGAGCCTTGTTGAGTTCAACTATTCTCACATCTAGATTTTGTGATGCTGAACATGCCCTGTAACACGAGAGATGCAGTAGCTGATATGAAGGCAGGATTTGTGGGGGTTGGAGAGAACTCGAGAATTTAATAGTTGACACAGGTAAATGATAATGATAACAGTGAAAGGCACGTTCCTTATGAAACGTCTCAGGTGCAGATGATAAAGCTTGTGGTTGCCAATTTGTTAACAGCTAAAGAGAGACATCCCAGTCAAAGGCATTGTTGGCATTTTGAACTGGCGTGTGGTCTCTTAAGTAGCATCTTCTCCAGGGGAGGGGAGGCTGTGATTTTCATGAGAGCTTTGTTTTGTTTCTGAGGAGCATGTCTGTTGCATATGCTTGCAGTCTGAGCAAAGGTTCTGTGCTGTCGAAGGCAGTCTTCACCCTCCAACAGTTCATATATTGGTTGGAGGAAGAATTTTAACCAGGTGAAGAATTAATCACCAGGACAAGGAGAAGCTTCAGAGCAGGCAAGCTTGTACAGAGCCTTGACAAATCAGTAGAATTCAGAGACAGAGAAGAAGTGGGCATTTAAGATAGAAAATAGTGGGCATGTAACGTCCCCAAGGATGAGATGGTTGGATGGCATCATCAACTCAATAAGCAAACTCCAGGAGATAGTGAAGGACAGGGAAGCCTGGCATACTGCCCTTCATGGGGTCGCAAAGAGTTGGACATAACTGAGCAACTGAACAAAAACGACAAAGTATCCCAAGGCAGCAGGGACGTCCAGGTGGTCTTCTGAGGACAATGAGGAGACATACCAGTCTCAAGAGTGCTGAGAGTTCCCTTCACCGTGGCTGGGAAGTGCTTTCCGTGGAAGCTGTCCAGCATGGTGGCTCCAAGTGCAAGTTTCAGAACACGCAGACCTCGCTTGGGGTTTGAATTAGATTTGTCACTGACTCTGTTGACCCTGGCAAATTACTGGACCTCATTTAGCCTCAGCAATCAGAACCTACTCACAGTTGTAATGAGAATTAAATTACAGGAGACGATACACTCAGACCAAAATATCTTAGAGCACAGTATCTCACACATAACAAGGCCTGAATAAGATATTAGCTACCGCTAGCACTGGCAAGTGTCTGTGTGAACCCTGCCGTTTTTTCTCTGGGGTAGTTTTCAAAGTCTTACACTATACTTCTGTTTCTTCACACTCATGGTTTGTCAGACTTTTTCCTCAAAGGCCAGATGGTGAATATTTTCAGCCCATGTGGTCTTTGTCAAAACTCTTCAGTTCAACTCAAAAGCAACCACAGACAATCCATACATGTATGGGTGTGGCTGTGTTCCCTTAAACCTTTTTTGCATATACAGGTTGCAGGCTGGATTTGGCGCAGAGCTACTATCTGTGCACGGAAATATCCTCCCTACGGTAGGCTGGGGATCATGTTCAGAGAAATTGGTATGATGGCTGGTTCCATATAGTTAATGAAGTCTGTACTGTCACTGGATTTTTGCACCATGCCAGGTTTGTGGAACCAATGCAGTCACTCCCGTGAATACTACCAGATGTCCATGTAATCCTGACTTTCAAAACCTTTTGCTGATCGCCTTCTGTCCTGAGTGCCCTCGGCCCTAAAAGGTCGAAGCAAGCACAGCAGACAAGATCTGTGGAGTGGATATTCCAGTAGGAGGGGAGAGTGATACATTAGCAGACAAAGCAATTCAAGGGCTTTCCCAGTGGCTCAGCTGGTAAAGAATCTGCCTGCCAATGCAGGAGATGCAAGAGATGTAGTTTTGATCCCTGGGTCGAGAAGATGCCCTGGAGAAGGAAATGGCAACCCACTCCAGTATTTTTGCCTGGGGAAATCTCATGGACAGAGGTGCCTGGCAGGCTACAGTCTGTGGGGTTGCAAAGAGTCAGACCCGACATAGTGTGCATACACACAAACCAGTACAAAGACCTTCTGGTTGTGATGTGGCTTGAGGGCCAGGCACGATAAGGTGGTGAGCAGGAGGGATCTGCTGGAGGGAGTGGGAGGGTCGGGGGGCGGTCAGGGAAGACTTGCCTCAAGAGGTAACAGGACTTGAGGGAGGGACACTGACGGGGATGGTTGAGTGAGACCTTAGCTTAGGAAAATGAGTAGTTGTGTTTTTAAAAAACACACAAATACCTCAGAAGTGTATAAAATAAAAAGTAAGTGGCCCCAGTTCTCTGCCTCCTCAGCTTCAATTTGGATTGCCTTAAACAGGGTGAATAAATGAATTTTAATGAAGTAACCCCTCTTTGAGAGAATGTTCCCTGGCTGGGACACCCTTCTCCTGCAGAGGACGGGCCAAGTCCCCACTGCCCTCACTCTGGGTGGATTGCCCCTCTGGGGTGGGCTCTGAATGGCCTTCTATTTCTGGCCAGACACACACCCTGTGCAGAGCAGGGGTCTCCCAGTTGGGGTCTGCAGATACTGGTCTTAGAGCTGCAGCTGTTCAACCTCGCCTGGCCATGCAGCTGGCTCCAGTGGTGAGGCTTGTGTCATTCCTGTTTTCCACTCCTCCAGAGAGGTTAGATCTGCTTATACACTAAAAATGAGCTCGAGCATCTCATTCCCAGAGTGGGCCTGGTAGTTAGATCTATATGGAGATTACACTGACCATTCAGTTTCAATCAATAGTTTTGTTCTCTTGGCTTCATGGAAAAACCCTTAAGAGTTTGAAAATCTTAAGCATTCTGAAAACCCCTAATGACCTGAGTCACCCTGGCAAAGAGCTTAATAAAATAATAAATATCCACACACACATTTTATAAACAGAAATGCTAGGGGCTCCCGGTCCCCTGCCCGAGTCCTGAGGTCACTGATAGCTGTCTCTCTGCTCCTGTCCTCTCTCACAGCACAGAGGGCTCCCTGAAGAGGGTGGGAGGGGCCCAAGGGCCCTCAAGCAGGAACCACTTAAGTATACCCCTGACCCCCCGAGTGACCCCACCCAGGCCCCGCATGAGACGCCAGTGAGAAGTGGTCACTGCTCTTTCTGAGCCCTGCCTGTTCACTTCACTATGGTTCTCCTTTTATAAGACGTTAGGGCTCTGTTTGAAGCCTGGTAACATTGTGGTCCTTGCCACCCCATCACAGGCCACCCCAGGCCCTCTCTTTCTCTATGCCTTGGCTCTAGCATTGGGCTTGTCCAAATTGAACAGCCCTGTGTGATGACTGGAGGCCACACAGAAACAGGTCTCCATCTGACAGCAGCAGCCCCCATTAGTCAGGGCAGCCCCCAGCCATCTCTGTAGTCACAGTGGACACTCCAAGTGTCAGATGGAGCAGTGGCCGTTCCTGTGGGTCCCCCTCAAACTCATCTAGCTAGAGCCCATTGTGGAAAGAAATTCCCAGCAAAACTGGAAGCCTGCTGCTGGCTGACGGAATGTCAGGCCTAAAAACTAAGATTGAGTTAGGGTAGAATGGGCAAGACGTTTCAGTGTGGGAAGAAAGGATCTGATATTCAGGGTGTGAGCATTGTGGGAAGAGAAAGTTGGCATTTGTAGGTACCCGGGGGCTCTTGGGTGAGTCATTCTCACCATTCAGGTCTTCACTGCTCATCTCCGGCATCACGATTTGCCACCGTGGCAAGGAGAGTGTGGTGCCCCTGAGGCTGGGGGTGCCCTTATGTCCTAGGGGAGCAAACAGGGCTTTTCCTCATAGATGAAAAGCTCTTCTGGGTGACCTCAATGCTGATGGAGCTGGGACCCCACAGTGCAAGGTTGGAGTGGGCGATCCTGGGCCCAGAGCTCTCTTCCCTGGGGTCTGAACTAAGGTGACTGTCCCTTTCCAGCCCTGTCCTCCTCCTCACCGTGGCTTGTTTGTGGTGTGAATGTCCTAGAACTTCAGTTTGAAGCAGGAGAATAAGGACAGTTTCTGGGAGCGTCCATTTGGCTGGAGCTGAAAGGTCAGGTCATTGTTACAACCACCCAGGGTCATTGTTACCAGCAGGTCATTGTTACCAGCAGGTCACTGTTATAGGTCATACCACAGGTCACTTACAACCACCCAGAGTCCCAAGAGCTTCTCTGTCTTTTCAGCAAAGCAGCTGGCCCTGCACTACAGACATTCTCCCATCTTAGGTATTTGTAGTTTATCTTTTTTTCCTTTTGCTTCTAAGTATTCACAAACATTATAGAAATGTAGAAGGAAGAAAGTATTCCTTTCCTAAAGACTACCCTCCTCCTTGGGTGTCTGTACTTGAGAGCTGGAAGTAGAAGATTCTAAAATATCTAGTAATATGTAAGAACAAGGGAAGAACTAATGTAGACATGAAATCTGCATGTAATTTTTGAAAGTAGTCAACCTCTGTTCACACTTCTACCCTTTGGTGTGTGTGTGTGTGTGTGTGTGTGTTTATCTTCTAATATAAAAATTGATTATATATTTATACTTACACTCTAATAAATCGCTGTTAGTTCTTTGTTTTTGAGGGGTTGTAGACTGCTGAGGTATGAAGTGTCTAGTCATGCTGACCTGAAGGGGAGTGAGCAGAGCAGAGGAATTTTTACACTTATGCATTCAGTCCCCTGGATGTCCTTTAATAACCATTATGGGTTTGTAATCCATGGAGTTCTCAACACATTTCCTAACCCTATAGTTACACTTTAAGCCCCTAAAGTCTCTGACTGTTGGACTTGCCTGGTGGTCCAGTGGTTAAAAATCCACCTGCCAGTGTGGGGGACATGAGTTTGATCCTTGGTCTGGGAAGATTCCACATGCTGCAGGGCAACTAAGCCCGTGAGCCACAACTCCTGAGCCCAAGTGCTGCACCTGCCGAAGCCCCAGCGCCCTAGAGCAGGAGACGCCGCAACAGTGAGAAGCCGGTGTACCATAAGTGCAGAATAGCCCCTGCTGGCCACAACTAGAGAAAGCCTACACACAGCAATGAAGACCCAGCACAGCCATAAATAAATAACTAAAATTATTTTTTAAATGATAATAAATAAAGTCCCTGTATCACACAGACCTTGGGAGGAAGCAGGAGTGTCCTCCCAACCTAAGTCGTGGTTTAGATGGTGACTTGATGGCCATTTTCCTCAGCAACAATCTGGCTGTCTGGGTGGGGAAAGTACTGCTGAGGTCATGTTGCAGGTATAGCAGGGGAAACGGGAAGTGAAAGATGAACCCAGAGCCAGCGAAGGCTCCCAGGCTTTGAAAACAAGGCTTTGAAAAACTCCTTCCTCCTCCCACCGGTGCCACGCACAACCCTGAGTGTGAGCGCTCAGAAAACAGCAGGGTCTCCCCCAGCTTCTGCCTCCAGCGCAGCAGCACATGGATGGCGGAGAGTCCTGCATGCCCTGTGTCCTTTCAGGCCCCTGCTTGGCTTCCAGGTCTCTGGTGTTTGCCCAGGGACCTCTTGGGAGGGCCTCTTGCGTCTTCCTTTCCACTCTAAAGAGGGGCCTTGGGCCCTCCATTGGGGTCAACCCTGTGCTGAGTTCAGAGGCAGAACACGCAGGGTACCCAGGGACACTGGGACACTCCCTTACCAGCACGGAGGAGCATTTAACTGCTTCTGGAAACATATTCTGTCAAATTACCCAAGAGATCTGTGCCCAACTAGGCCAGTTCCCAACTGCTATATTGTTCCAACACCCCAGTTCAGTTCAGTCACTCTGTCATGTCTGACTCTCTGCGACCCCATGGACTGCAGCACGCCAGGCTTCCCTGTCCATCACCAACTCCTGGAGCTTGCTCAAACTCATGTCCATCAAGTCGGAGATGCCATCCAACCATCTCATCCTCTGTCGTTCCCTTCTCCTCCTGCCTTCAGTCTTTCCCAGCATCAGGGTCTTTTCCAATGAGTCAGCTCTTTGCATCAGGTGGCCAAAGTATTGGAGCTTCAGCTTAAGCATTAGTTCTTCCAATGCATATTTAGAATGGATTTCCTTTAGGATGGACTGGTTTGATCTCCTTGCAGTCCAAGGGACTCTCAAGAGTCTTCTCCAACACCACAATTCAAAAGCATTAATTCTTTGGTGCTCAGCTTTAACATCCCCAAAGTGAAAGTCGCTCAGTCAAGTCCGACTCTTTACCATCCTATGGACTATACAATCCATGGAATTTTCCAGGCCAGAATACTGGAGTGGGTAGCCATTCCCTTCTCCAGGGGATCTTCCCAACCCAGGGATTGAACCCAGGTCTCCTGCATTGCAGGTGGATTCTTTACCATCTGAGCTACCAGGGAAGCCTTTAACACCCCAGAGAAAATACAAAAAAAGCCATGGATAATTCAAATACCTGTTTTTTTATTTTTTTGGCCATGCTGTGTGGCTTGTGGGATCCTAGTTCCCCAACCAGAGATCAAACGCAGGCCCCCTGCAGTGGGGGCAGAGTCCCAACCACTGGACCACCAGGGAATTCCCAAGTACCTGCTTTTTTTTTTTTTTTAATAATTTTATTCATTATTTCTTTTTGGCTGTACTGGGTCTTCACTGCTGCACAGGCTTTTCCCTTGTTGCCTGAGCTTCTCTTGTGGAGTGCAGGCTCTCGGCGAGCGGGCTATAGTAGTTGTGTCGCATGGCTTTGTTGCTGTGCAGCATGTGGGATCTTCCCAGATCAGGGGTCAAACCTGTGTGGCAGGCAGATTCTTTACCACTGGACCACCAAGGAAGCTCCCCAACTACCTGCTTTTTTCAGCTTTTTCCCTGCATGTCTTTGAACAGAGCTGCCAGTAAAGCAGAGAGCCTGCCAACTCCAGCAGAGGGGCTAATAAGCAGTGATTTGAGAGGTGGGAAAGAAAGCTGTATAATTAGGTATATTTAGTGGTAAATGAATGGTTAAGAAGCATTGATTTCACCCAACTTGCTTCAGGAACAATGCAGGCCCATGGTAAACAGCATACCCTTTATGTAGCCCTGCAAGTTGGGGGTACCAGTCAGTCCCACGATGCCACCAGCCTGGGCACAGTCCTTTCCTGGGAAGGGCCATTGGCTGCAGGACCAGGTTTTTCATGCCCACTGAGAAACCAGGCCAGTCATTTCTGAATCGCAGGCTTTCTGATTGGTTCTTGTGCTGGGGTGATGTCTGGGTTAGCAGTCTACTATAATTGATTGTCATTTGTAAATGAGCTATTTTCATGCCAAGGTAGGGTGGGATCTCAGGTGAGGGATTAAATGAGGACAATGAGTTAGAATCACTGTGGTTGCCCAGGATTGGTGGAGCAGTGGACACCAGTGGGCCTTGGCCTCTGTTGACATTATTCTCATGTTGTCTAGGAAGGAAGCAGCTGGGACATTGCCAACATTGTCCCCCCAGCTCCCAGCTCCCATCCCACAGAGCCCTGGGAGTGGCCCAGCACCTCCTGCTCTGCCCTCAGTAAGACACTGGGATGAGCACTTTCCAGATGGTGGCAGCAGGTGCCCCTGACCTTTGCTTTATCCTTGAGGGAATGGGAGCAGAAGGGGCTCCAGTAATAGCTCCCTCTGTGGTGTCCAAGCACACCCGACCAGGACGCTTGCAGTGAAGCAGGAGGACCGCTAGGCAAAGCCAGGAGGTCAGGGCCTGTCCTTACCTCTCTGGACCCCAGCCTCCCTGCCCGGGAGATGAGGGTTCTGGCTAAGTGGTTATTTCTCTGATTTTTCAGCTCATTCAGTAAAGTTCCATCACTAAGACCCTCTTCCTCACTCACTGTAACTCCCCCACACCCCCCTGAATGAGAGGCTCCAGGAGAGGAAAATGCCATGAGGCCCCCCTCCCCACAAGAGGTCCCTGGGCAAACACCAGAGACCTGGAAGTCAGACAGCGGCCTGAAAGAACACACAGCAGGCACGATTCTGCTCCATCCTGGTACCACTGCCATGGGGCCACCGCGTCCCGCTGCCGTGGGAGTGGGAGCTGGTACCGCTGCCATGGGGCCACCACATCCCACTGCTGTGGGACTGGGAGCTGGTACCTCTGCCGTGGCGCTGCCGTGGGAGTGGGAGTGGGAGCTGGTACCGCTGCCGTGGCGCCGCCGTGTCCTGCTACCGTGGGACAGCCACATGGTTTCTAGGTCTCTTCCGCCCTTAGATTCCAAACTGCTTCATCCTGGCCTGCACCCAGGCTTGCCTTCAATTCCAGTGGAGCGTCTTTCCAGAAATGCTGTTGGCAGTAGCCTCTCATTCCTTGGATCATGTAAAGCAGGCATTATTGTTCTTAAGAAGCTTTGCTGAGACTTAGAAGACTCTAGCCTGCCTGCTTTATTTATTTATTTATTTCTATTTATTTTTGAGAAGGTGGGTGATAAGCCATGGCCGTCTCTTCAGACCCATGAGAGGCAGTATCTGAAGCCAGTGCAAACTGCTGGTGCAGTATCAGGGTGGGCAGCTACCCCCACACTGCTGTTTTGGCGGCCACACCAACACTTCTCCTGCCATCTCTGCCAAGGACGAGCCCTCCTTGGGTCCCTCTCCCTGGGCATGTCCAGGCATCAAGATATGGGGCCATTCTGACCCCAAAGGTAATAGATGGTATCACACGGCCTGATGTCTGCCTGTCCTCGGAGTGTCTGCCTTGGAAAAAAGAGCAAGTGTTCCCAAGGGCCACAGGCGTGGTTTGACCCAGCAGGAGACCCTCAGTGGCCCCAAAGGCAAGGCAGGCAGAGGCCTCTCACTCCCCGCAGACCTCGTCCGTCGCCTTCAGTGCACCCACAACCCGTGAGAGGCAGCCCCAGAGATGAAGAGTCCCAGGGGTTCCTGTAGCTCATTCTGACTCTGGGTTGAGCTCGTGTGACCAGGGCCGCCATCAGCTTAATAGGTAAAAGGTGCTCAGAGGTCAGGTGGCTACCCACCCTCCCTTCAGTTGGGTTCTCTTCTGCTTTTGGATTTCTACTTCCTAGACCTGGACTGAGAAGGCTGCTCTAAACACTGTCATCTAAATACATCTGGTCTCCATGGAACCACTAGGGTGGCTGCTGTTACCTGGTGACCTCCTCCCTGGGCAGCAGGAGGGACTCCTGCGTTCGAAGTCTGTGTGTGCTGAGCGAGGATGGAGCCCCGAAGTGGTTGGGTGATTCACATGAACATGTCATCAGCCCTGGGTCTCTCCAGCCTCGCAGATGCTCCTGTCTTTATTAGGGCAGGGGTTTTATCCTGCTCTGAAATATAGGAATGGGATTCCCCCATTCCCCCCTGCCCCCTCCACCCTGTACAGCCTGTGAGTAGCCAGCTGAGTGAAATTCCAGATTCCCTGTTTGTTTGCTGGGCAGCATCACAGCCTCTTTGGTCATGACTGACCAGGGAGAAAGACGAGAGGACACCTGTAACCGGCTCATTTTCTTCTGGCTGTTTTTAACCTGTCAGAGCTGCCCTTAAGTTAGCTATCAGGGACCAATTCTGGAAGGATTTCTTGATAACCAACCATAAAACTAAAAATCATTTCATGGCTACGCATCTATGAGACAGTCAAGGCCAAGAGGGCCTGGCTGTTTCAGCTCGGAGCAGAGAGTGGGACTGACCCTAATTAAAATGCTCTGAGTCAGGCATTTCTTGGCTTGCAGGAGTGCACCACCCCCACGTCCCCTTGGCCACGTCTTGTGATTGCCCGTCGTCATCCCAGAGTGCTCTGCAGGGAGCGCTGGCCTCCCAGCCGTGAGGGTCTGGGGTGGGCTAAGCCTGACTCTTCGTGGCCTGGGTGCCTGAGCACACCAGGAGGACCCAGAGCAGCCTAGCCAGTCCGGGTGTGGTCTGGGAGCAGGAGTTGGAGATGAGGCCTAAGTTCAAGGACTCTCAAGAAACCATGGCTTTAAAAACAAAACAGTTACTTTTAAATCTTACTGTTTCCTCTGTTCATTCTCAGGGGACCTTGCTTATTTTTATAAATTTTCTTCTCATGAGAATTTTTTCCTCCTCCCACCATCAAGCTCACCAGCCCACCTGGGCTCCCATCTGTGGCCACCCCTCCCCTGAGCTGTGGATCCCACCTCGTCTTCTCCTGTTCAAGGACTTGGCTCCTTTACTCCACCCCCATTTTCTGGCCATCCTGTTGGCAAAGCTGGTCAACAGAGTTTTCTGTATTGCTGTCTCCTGTTTTTGCTTCCGTCTTCTTCCTCTTCTTTTCTCTCTTCAGTTTTTCTCCATGTCATCATACATCCTGTTTTCAAGGTCCAATTGCCCCATCGATGTCAATTTACAAATACCTCATTTGCTTGAAGCAGGATCCAAAAAAGCTCTGACTCTCCCTGGTGGACCCCTCCCAGGCTTTTGTCTCTACCTCTTCACCCCTGTTGCTTTTCATCAAGGTTCGCGCCCCTCCCTTTATGTGGGAACATGGCCTGATGGACTGATCACTCTCTCCCTTTGCAAACTGTCTTCACTTGGCTTCTGGAGTACACACTGTCCAGACTTCCCACCTGCCTCACTGGCTGTGCCTTTGCAGTCTAAAGCAGTGATCCTCCACCCTGGCTGGGCGTTAGGATTGTCTGGGGAGTATTAAAAAGAATTGCTGGCTCCTGGGCCCCACCCCCAGAGTTTCTGCTCTGGTTGATCTGGGTGGGGGGCGCCTTTGCCTTGTTCTTTTCCTCCAGTTCCCCACGTGAACCTGTTGTGCAGACTGGGGGAGGGCCCGTGGTCCGACATAGGAGCGCCCTGGCTCCATGCTCAGATGCTCCTCTTTCACCCTTCCCAAGATGATCTCATCCAATTCCACAGCTTTAAATACCATCCGAAGACTGACAGCAAGCAATGACCTCTTTCTGAACTCCAGACCCACTTATACAACTGTCTCCTTGACATCTCCACTTAGATACCTGATAGGTATCTTTTTATTTAATTAATTAATTTTCATTTTTGGTTGTGCTGGGTCTTCATTGCTGCATGCGAGGTTTCTCCAGTTGGGGCGAGCGAGGACTACTCTATAGTTACAGTGTGCAGGCTTCCTGCTGTGGTGGCTTCTGTTATTGCAGAGCACAGGCTCTGGGGTGTGCAAACTTCAGTAGCTGCGGCTCGCAGGCTCTAGAATACAGGCTCGGTAGTGGTGAGTAGTTGCACAGTTAGTTACCCGTCAGCAGGTGGGATCTTGCTGGAGCAGGGGTCAAACCTGTGTTCCCTGCATTGCAAGGCAGATTCTTAATACTGGACATCAGGGAATGCCGCCCCCCACCTGCCCAACACATGGATATTTGGAACTTATTGTGGCCAATGTAGAGCTCCACCCAATCTGGAAATGGCACTGCCATTGAGTTACTCAGACCAAAAACCTTAGAATCATCCATGGCATCTTTTTTTCTCCCCTGCCCTACATCTAATCTATCAGTAAGTCCCCGGGGCACCACCTGCAGAATAGATGTTAAATCCAACCCTTTATCACGTCCACCACTACAGCCAGCTCCCAGCTTATCCATTCACACTGGGATAGCCTCTCAGCCAGTCTGTCTGCCTCCACCGTGGCCGTCCACAGTTTATATAGACACCATATAGATGCTAGAGCAGCTTTGTATATTGAATTATATTGTTAACATTTCCCTGTTTTCAATAATTTCTCATCAAACTAGGAATGAAATGCAAATTATTTTACAAAGGCCTGTATGGCTGCGCGTGCTGTGGCCCTTGGCTGTTCTCTGATCTCATCACTCACACCATTGCCATACCACCTTCTTTAGTGTTGCCTCTGCCTCAGGACCTTTGTACCTGCTGTTCTTCTAACGAGAGTACTCTTCCCCTAGTTACCTCTGGTGTCATTTCCTCAGTGAGACCCCATATTTATTGCAGACTCCTAATCCCTGCTTTGTTTCATATGGCATTATTAATCCTTGGCACTATATTATATATTTGCATATGATTTACATTATACAAGGGCAAGGACTTCTGTATAAGAATAGCATTTGATGGAAATTACCCGGAGGTCCAGTGGTTAAGACTCCAAACTCTCACCACTGAGGGCCCAGATTCAACCCCTGGTCAGGGAACTAAGATCCCACAAGCCACATGACACAGCCAAAAAAAAGAATAGCATCGGTATATACATGACGGGTGCTCAATAAATCTTTGTTGAAACATTTGAATCTTCAAGGCTCAAGCCTCCCCTTCTGGCCATGCTAAACTGAGCATTGGGCAAGAGACATCTCCTGACCCAGTCTGTGACAGGTGTGCATTCCTTGTCACCTCTGCTTGAGGCTCTAGACCAGAGGGCAGGAGGCTTTTTCTGTAAAGGGCCAAATAGTAAATATTTTAGGTTCTGCAGGCCATACAGCCTCTGTCTCATCCACTTAGTTGGGCCCTCATAGTGCCAAAGCAGCTGTAGATAATGCAAAACAAATGGGTGTGGCCATTTTAATAAAACTTTATTTGCAAAAATAGGCAGACCCACTGGCCATAGCTTATTGACCCCTGCTCTAGACTCCTACTGATTCTGAAGTTTTTGGCCTTTTCCCCAAATTTTCATGGGCATAAAACAAGTACTGGACAATCTGATGGGCGGGATGAATTTTTTCCCAGAAGTGGGGAAGGCTCCTCCTGGAGCAGCTCTGGCTTGTTTAACCAGACCATCCACTTCCTCACTACTGGGAATATGCCCACGTGGAGCAAAAGGATGGCGAGACTATGTGGGCTTTCTTCTTAAAGGAGCCACAGCAGCCTTTTCCTCCTCCATCCATCTTCCAAAAAGCAGAAGATAAGGCACTCATGTGTACCATGGGCTTCTTACTGCTTGTGACTTAAAGGAAGGAGGAGACTGTATTTCGCCTTCTCGGGTTCTCCTACAACATACTAGAACAGCATATAATGTTTTATATGCACCATTCGCTTGGGGATCTTGAAGCTAGGCTGGATGAAAAGACTTGGATTTAAAATCTGCCTCTGCCACTGACTAGCTCTGTGACCTACTTTATAGGCTTGCTGTGATGGTAAAGTTTGTAAAGTATGTGTTTGTAAAGTATGTCATCATAGCTGCTAACATTTATTAATTGCTAAGGCATTGTACACTTTGATAAATACAATTAAGGTATTATCTGAACCCTCACACAACCTATGTTTTTGTAGATCAGGAAACTGAGTTTAGGGACTTCCCTGGCAATCCAGTGGTTAAGATCCTTTGCTCCCAATACAGGGGAGATGGGTTCCATCCCTGGTCAGGAAATTAAGATCCCACATGCCACACGACATAGCTGAGAGAAAAGGAAACAGTTTAGAGAGGTTAAGTCCCTTGCCCAAGGTCACACAATGAATGTGCAGCAGAGCCCACATTTAAATCCAGGTTGTCTGCCACCTTCATAGTGCACATAACAAGCCTTCCATAAACGATGGCTCTAGGGACTTCCCTGGTGGTCCAATGGTTGAGAATCCACCTTGCAACATGGGGGACATGGGTTTGATCCCTGTTTGGGGAACTAAGATCCCATGTGCCACAGAGCAACTAAGCCCATGCACTGCAACTATTGATCCTACATGCCACAGCTAGAGAGTCTGTGTCCCACAACAAAAGATTCCACATAGATGCAAAGACCCCATGTGCCACAACTGAGACCCGATGCAGCAAATAAGTAATTTTTTAAAAAATGATGGCTCTAGTTACAGCCAGCGGTTTTGTGTCTAACTAAGGAGTAATTTTAAATACGATTCATCAGCCGTGCATCCAGGCAGCGCTGTGTTCATTAGCCCCATTTCACTGATTCTCTTGCTCAGGGTCCCTCAAATGAGGCTTCAATATTTACTCTTCACCCACTTTCAGAGCCTGTGACCTTCCTGGTGCCATGAGTAGCTCCTGGCAGCTGCCGCTCTTGGGCCAGGGCAGGGGTGGGGGGAGGAGACCTTGGTTGTTCACCTTGATGTCGCACTTTCTGAACAGCTTCCAAGGTATGAGCTCAAGCTGTTGACAAGTTCCTAAAATTCTTTCGTCACTGACTCAGAGACATCCCCAGGCTCCTTCCTGTTCCCTCTCAAGAACTGTGCTGGGTTGTCGCATTGATTGAAGATCTCCTTGTCCCCTGAGATGATGGAAATGCTTTGTCAACCTGCTATAAAAGAGTGGTTAAAGGATAGGCTTTGGAACCACCTGCTAGTGAGCTAGGAATACTAGTTCTTGAGAGCAGAGAGCATTACTGAGTCTTCTTTGACCCTGAACTGATGTTTGGCTAAGTGCTGTGTCATTGGTGTGACTAAGAATATGGACTATTCCTTCCATTTATTTATTTGGAGTATAGCTAACTTTCTATATTTGTTTCAGGTGTGCAACATGGTGATTCAGTATTTTTACTCACTATACAATGATCACCACACTGTCACCATACGAAACTATTATAATATTGACTCTGTCCCCTACCCGTGAATTATTTTATAACTGACAGTCTGCAACTCTTGATCCCTGTCACCTGTTTTGCCCACCCATTGCCCCCCACCCCTGCCCCAGGAGTCACCAGTTTGTTCTCTGTAGCCATAAATCTCTGTTCCCTTATGTTTTCTCATTTTGTTTTGTGGCTGAGTAATATTCCGTTGCATATATACCACGTCTTTGTCCATTCATCTGTCGATGGACACTGAGGTTGCTTCTGTACTGGTGACTGTAAATAATGTTGCATGAACTATCACCGTGGTTTCATTATTCTTAATAATCTTAGCTAATGCTTATTGAGCATTTTTTGCTTACTAAGGTCCATGCTAAGCCTTTTCATGCTTTATATCATTTGATCCCCTAAACCAATAGACCTTTCTGCAATAAAGGAATGTTCTACATCTGCTCTGTCCAACACAGTAGTCACTAGCCATGTGTGGTTGTTGAGCATTGAAATGGGGCTACTGCAACTAAAGAACTGCATTTTTACTTTTGTTTGATTTTAAATTTAAACTCAAAGAGTCACATGTAGTTCGTGGCTACTGTATTAGACCGCTTAGCTCTAAACTATGTTCTTAACCTCTTTTACAAGACCTTTTAGAACTAACACCCAAAAAAGATGTCCTTTTCATTATAGGGGACTGGAATGCAAAAGTAGGAAGTCAAGAAACACCTGGAGTAACAGGCAAATTTGGCCTTGGAACACGGAATGAAGCAGGGCAAAGACTAGTAGAGTTTTGCCAAGAAAATGCACTGGTCATAGCAAATACCCTCTTTCAACAACACAAGAGAAGACTCTATACATGGACATCACCAGATGGTCAACACCGAAATCAGATCGATTATATTCTTTGCAGCCAAAGATGGAGAAGCTCTATACAATCAGCAAAAACAAGACCAGGAGCTGACTGTGGCTCAGACCATGAACTCCTTATTGCCAAATTCAGACTGAAATTGAAGAAAGTAGGGAAAACTACTAGACCATTCAGGTATGACCTAAATCAAATCCCTTATGATTATACAGTGGAAGTGAGAAATAGATTTAAGGGCCTAGATCTGATAGATAGAGTGCCTGATGAACTATGGAATGAGGTTCGTGACATTGTACAGGAGACAGGGATCAAGACCATCCCCATGGAAAAGAAATGCAAAAAAGCAAAATGGCTGTCTGGGGAGGCCTTACAAATAGCTGTGAAAAGAAGAGAAGCGAAAAGCAAAGGAGAAAAGGAACGATATAAACATCTAAATGCAGAGTTCCAAAGAATAGCAAGAAGAGATAAGAAAGCCTTCTTCAGTGATCAATGCAAAGAAATAGAGGAAAACAACAGAATGGGAAAGACTAGGGATCTCTTCAAGAAAATCAGAGATACCAAAGGAACATTTCATGCCAAGATGGGCACGATAAAGAACAGAGATGGTGTGGACCTAACAGAAGCAGAAGATATTAAGAAGAGGTGGCAAGAATACACAGAAGAACTGTACAAAAAAGAGCTTCAAGACCTAGACAATCATGATGATGTGATCACTGACCTAGAGCCAGACATCTTGGAATGTGAAGTCAAATGGGCCTTAGAAAGCATCACTACGAACAAAGCTAGTGGAGGTGATGGAATTCCAGTGGAGCTATTCCAAGTCCTGAATGATGATGCTGTGAAAGTGCTGCACTCAATATGCCAGCAAATTTGGAAGACTCAGCAGTGGCAAGATTGGAAAAGGTCAGTTTTCATCCCAATCCCAAAGAAAGGCAATGCCAAGGAGTGCTCAAACTACCGAACAATTGCACTCATCTCACACGCTAGTAAAGTAATGCTCAAAATTCTCCAAGCCAGGCTTCAGCAATATGTGAACCGTGAACTTCCTGATGTTCAAGCTGGTTTTAGAAAAGGCAGAGGAACCAGAGATCAAATTGCCAACATCCGCTGGATCATGGAAAAAGCAAGAGAGTTCCAGAAAAACATCTATTTCTGCTTTATTGACTATGCCAAAGCCTTTGACTGTGTGGATCACAATAAACTATGGAAAATTCTGAAAGAGATGGGAATACCAGACCACCTGATCTGCCTCTTAAGAAATCTGTATGCAGGTCAGGAAGCAACAGTTAGAACTGGTCATGGAACAACAGACTGGTTCCAAATAGGAAAAGGAGTACGTCAAGGCTGCATATTGTCACCATGTTCATTTAACTTATATGCAGAGTACATCATGAGAAATGCTGGACTGGAAGAAACACAAGTTGGAATCAAGATTGCCCGGAGAAATATCAATAACCTCAGATATGCAGATGACACCACCCTTATGGCAGAAAGTGAAGAGGGGCTAAAAAGCTTCTTGATGAAAGTGAAAGTGGAGAGTGAAAAGGTTGGCTTAAAGCTCAACATTCAGAAAACAAAGATCATGGCATCTGGTCCCATCACTGCATGGGAAATAGATGGGGAAACAGTGGAAACAGTGTCAGACTTTGTTTTTCTGGGCTCCAAAATCACTGCAGATGGTGACTGCAGCCATGAAATTAAAAGACACTTACTCCTTGGAAGGAAAGTTATGACCAACCTAGATAGCATATTCAAAAGCAGAGACATTACTTTACCAACAAAGGTTCGCCTAGTCAAGGCTATGGTCTTTCCTGTGGTCATGTATGGATGTGAGAGCTGGACTGTGACGAAGGCTGAGCGCCGAAGAATTGATGCTTTTAAACTGTGGTGTTGGAGAAGACTCTTGAGAGTCCCTTGGACTGCAAGAAGATCCAACCAGTCCATTCTGAAGGAGATCAATCCTGGAATTTCTTTAGAAGGAATGATGCTAAAGCTGAAACTCCAGTATTTTGGCCACCTCATGCGAAGAGTTGACTCATTGGAGAAGACTCTGATGCTGGGAGGGATTGAGGGCAGGAGGAGAAGGGGACGACAGAGGATGAGATGGCTGGATGGCATCACTGACTCGATGGATGCGAGTCTGAGTGACCTCCGGGAGCTGGTGATGGACAGGGAGGCCTGGCGTGCTGCGGTTCATGGGGTCGCAGAGTCGGACATGACTGAGCGACTGATCTGATCTGATCTGGTCTGAACCTCTTTTACAGATGAGAAGAAGTGAGGGTTAGAGGGTTAAGTAATTTGCCAGAGATACTTAACTTTATAGTCACAGAGCCAGTCTTCGGACCGGTGTTTCCTCTCCAGAGCCCTGGCTCATCACCACCACGCTACACACTCTTTCTATTATACCTTTTGCAGAAGTTGTTTCCTGGTTGCAGACTTTTCCCTAACTCTTCCTACCATGTATACGTATACAACACCCCCTTGAAATGTACAAGACCTATCCAAAGAAAGTTGGAAAACTTAACCAAAGGATATAAAAGAAGACCTGTGTAAATAAAAAAAAAAAAATTCCAGGGACTTCCCTGGTGGTCCAGTGGCTAAGACACCACACTTCCAATGCAGGGGACCCAGTCTGATCGCTGGTCAGGGAACTAGACTTCGCGTGCCATAACCAAAAGAGTTCCAATGATACAACTAAGGATCCTGATACAACTAAGTTGATCCATGATACAACTAAGACCTGGCACAGCCAAATCAATTAGTTAAAATAAATTTTTAAAAAATCTCATGTTCCTGGTGCGAAGACTTGGTATTGCAAAAATACCATTTTTCCCCCAAATAATCTCTGGACTGAGTATAATTTGCTTCCAAATCCAGAAAGTAATTATAGGGAAATGTTATTCTAAAAAAATATGCCAGGAGAGTCAAAACACTTTTGAAAAAGGATGGTTGCGGATGGAGTGGCCTCATTTTGTCCGTAGCAAGATGTCTAAAAAAATGTTTTATTAAATCACAAATCAGTAAGGGACTACCAATAAATGTGGAAAATGGGCTATCCATTCAGAAATTAATAAAGCTGAATCCTTACCTCATCCCATACATAAAAATCTAAACATTAAAAAAGAAACTAAAAGAGTCCTAAAACTATAGAAGAATAAAGGTACTTTTTATAATATTAGACTGGGGAAAATGGGAAATTATAAAGGAAAAAATGGACAGATTTTACTATACAAAAAAATAAGAATTTCTCAATAGGTAAAAAAGCACCATAAGCAAGGTTTAAAGGTCAGTTGAAAAAGAAAGGAAAAAAGAAAGGTCAACTCACACTGGGCAAAAAATGAACAAATACAAAAGCACCCCACAGAGCAACACACAGGATTAAAACCTTAACTAACAGAGAGTATCAACAGAGCAATAAGAAAAAAGACAAGCAACCAGAAGGTTGGGCAGAGGTGTGAACAGGCAATTCACAGAAAAAGAAATACAAATAGCAAATAAGGGTGTTCCGCTGCATTAGTGATCGGAGAAATACAATTTAAAATAATTAGATACTGTTTTTCACCAACTGGACAGGTGGAAATTAGATTAATTATCCCCAGTTTTGGCCTGCATGATGGGAATGTAAAGAAGTCCAACATTTTAAAAGGGCGTGTAGCAAGATCCAGCCAAATTGTAGTTATGCATGTTCTTCAGCTCTGTGGTTCCACTCTGTATACTGTTCTGTTCTACCATACAGAAATAGCCACCCAGGCATCCCCAGATGTGCACTGCAGTATCCTCTCTAATATCAAAGAAGTGAAGACAATAGCTGTATCTAACAATGGTTAAAGCATGGTGTAGCATATTTTAGAATACACTTGTGGCTGTTAAAAAAGAATGGAGTGGATTTCTCTGTAATGATATGGAAGTATACATTTGATATATTAAGAGAAGCAAGTTTCAGAGCAATGAGTACAGCATAATCCCATTTCAGTCTTTTAAGTCTTTGTATGCAGGAAAAGAGTTGGAAGGGCATGCATACAAGCTGTTGACAGTGGGAGCAGGGAGAGGAGGTCTTCATGACTGCAGTCATGAAATTAAAAGACGCTTACTCCTTGGAAGGAAAGTTATGACCAACCTAGATAGCATATTCAAAAGCAGAGACATTACTTTACCAACAAAGGTTCGCCTAGTCAAGGCTATGGTCTTTCCTGTGGTCATGTATGGATGTGAGAGCTGGACTGTGACGAAGGCTGAGCGCCGAAGAATTGATGCTTTTGAACTGTGGTGTTGGAGAAGACTCTTGAGAGTCCCTTGGACTGCAAGAAGATCCAACCAGTCCATTCTGAAGGAGATCAATCCTGGAATTTCTTTAGAAGGAATGATGCTAAAGCTGAAACTCCAGTATTTTGGCCACCTCATGCGAAGAGTTGACTCATTGGAGAAGACTCTGATGCTGGGAGGGATTGAGGGCAGGAGGAGAAGGGGACGACAGAGGATGAGATGGCTGGATGGCATCACTGACTCGATGGATGCGAGTCTGAGTGACCTCCGGGAGCTGGTGATGGACAGGGAGGCCTGGCGTGCTGCGGTTCATGGGGTCGCAAAGAGTCGGACACGACTGAGCGACTGATCTGATCTGATCTGATATGCATATATACAGGGCTTCCCTTGTGGTTCAGCTGGTAAACAATCCGCCTGCAATGTGGGAGACCTGGGTTTGAACCCTGGGTTGGGAAGATCCCCTGGAGAAGGGAAAGGCTACCCACTCCACTATTCTGGCCTGGGGAATTCCATGGACTGTGCAGTCCATGGGGTCGCAAAGAGTAGGACACAACTGAACGACTTTCACAACAACAATGCATACACACATACACACACACACACACTTCCATGTGGCTTATACTTTTATGATGAGCAAATAATGCTTTTAGAATATATCTTGTTTTAAGGTATCTTGACCTGAAAAAGGAGTCTGAGTTCCAGCCATGGCTCCCTCACTTAGCTGAAAATCAAAATGAAGGACTTACCCTTCTTTGACTTTAGTCACTTTCTCTGTTTAAAGATAAGTAAAATTTTAAACTTTTCCATATTTTTCAAGTGTTACGATGGGTATGGCTCCTTTATATTCAAACAAATGAATAAGCCTGTGTTTTCCTTCCTTAATACAGGAGTTGCACTAGATCTCTAAAGATCCTTCCAGTTCTTGCATCTAAGAATCTCTGATCTCACATTTTCTTGGATTTTGAAATTTAAAAAAAAGTTGGAGAGTGGGTACCTCCCTGGTGGTCCAGTGCGTAGGACTCCACCCTTCCAGTGCAGGGAGCCTGGGGTTTGATCCCTGGTCAGGGATGTTCTGACCATGTTCAAACTCATGGCAAGTTCTCACATGCCATGTGGCATGGCCAAAAAATAAAAACTTAAAAAACTAAAGCTGGACCTGATGTCATGGTTCATGGTGGGAACCCATGCAAGCGTACCTTCAGCCACTGCAGTTTCTGGAAGCTCTTTGCTGTTTCTTTTAGTTCTAGGAACCTCTGCTCCTGGGGCTTGCCTCTTGGGAGGAGGGGCAGACCCTGCAGGACGGAGGCCTGTCCAGGCCCAGCAGGGCCGCTGGGTTTACTCTGGGCCACGGAGAAGAGAAGCTATTTTTGTTGTGGGGGCTGAATGGTTGGCCTCTGGCCAAGAGCGCGTGCTTGCTGGTGTGTTCGATGTGTCTTGCCTACTGAGGCCGTTTCTGCCACTGCTTCCAGAAAACACTTGAGAGCACGTTCGTCCAATGCCAGGAGCTTAAACCTGAGATGAGTGTACAAAGATGAGTGTTCTTCTTTGTGTGTCCTTCCCCACTCTGGCCTTTAGAAGGGCAGCAGTAGACCAGAGGGAAGTGGGAAAGACTTTCCTCCCAGAGCTTTGCTCCTTGACAGAGGCCCCCTCCTCACGGCGGCTGCAGAGAACTCAGTTCTGATCTGGGCTTTCTTGTCCTTATTGGAGCTGAGCAGGCGGCCCTTGCCTCCATCAGTCTGCTGAGGTTACTCCGTGCTGCAGCTCATCTCACCTACTGGCCAAATCTATTTTTAATATGAGGTTTGTTGCTGTTCAGTCACTAAGTCATGTCCAACTCCATGGTCAGCAGCAAGCCAGGCTTCCCTGTCATCACTATCTCTCCAGGTTTGCTCAAACTCACGTCCATGGAGTCAGTGATGCCATCCAACCATCTCCTCCTCTGTCATCCCCTTCTCCTGCCTTCAGTCTTTCCCAGCATCAGGGTCTTTTCCAATGAGCCAGCTCTTTGCATTCAGTGGCCAAAGGGTTGGAGCTTCAGCATCAGTCCTTCCAATGAATATTCAGGATTGATTTCCTTTAAGACTGACTAGTTTGATCTCCTTGCTGTCCAAGGGACTCTCAAGAGTCTTTTCCAGCACCACAGTTCTAAAGCATCAATTCTTTGACACTCAGCCTCCTTTATGGTCCAACTCTCACATCCGTACATGACTACTAGAAAAACCATAGCTTTGATTATACAGACCTTTCATGACAAAGTGATGTCTCTGCTTTTTAATACTCTTTCTACGTTTGTCATAGCTTTTCTTCCAACAAGCAAGCATCTTTTAATTTCATGACTGCATCACCATCCGCAGTTTTGGAGCCCAAGAAAATAAAAGTCTGTCACTGCTTCCATTTTTTTCCCCATCTATTTGCCATGAAGTGATGGGACCAGATGCCAAGATCTTAGTTTTCTGAATGTTGTCTTAAGCCAGCTTTTTCAATCTCCTCTTTCACCTTCATCAAGAGGCTCTTTAGTTCCTCTTTGGTTTCTGCCATTGGGGTGGTATCATCTGCATATCTGAGGTTATTGATATTTCTCCCAGCAGTATTGTTTCTAGCTTATGATTCATCCAGCCTGGCATTTCACATGATGTACTCTGCATGTATAATATTAGGTTATTTCTCTTTTTTTTAGATTTATTTATTTAGTTTTGGTTGTGCTGGGTCTTTGTTGCTGTGCGCAGACTTTCTCTAGTTGCCTTAAGCAGGGGCTACTCTTCATTGTGGTGTGTGAGCTTCTCACTGAGGTGGCTTCTCTTGTGGAGCATGGGCTTTAGTTGCTCCGTTGCATGTGGGATCTTCCCAGACGAAGAATTGAACCCACATCCCCTGTATTGGCAGGTGAATTCTTAACCATGAGACCAGGAAAGCCCCCAAATCTTTTTTAGTCCAGCCTGGGAATGGTGTAATTCTTGGTGTAGGGCTCAACCTGGGCCTGGCGGGTGCCTGGATCCATATCCAGCCAGCTTCCTCAGGTAAACCCAGTATCCCATGCCAGCCTCTGACAAGAAGGCCATCGGAGCAGGTACCCACGTACCTCAGCCCTTGGTTTGTGCAGAGGGGCACTTCAGGCAGGCCACCATGTGGCCAACTCCAGGGCGGAGCGAAGGGATTTACTGGGCACTGTGTGTTCATTTGTATACATAATATTGTAGGTACTCTGGTGGCTCAGATGGTAAAGTGTCTGCCTGCAATGCAGGAGATCCAGGTTCGATCCCTGGGTCATAAGATCCCCTGGAGAAGGAAATGGCAACCCACTCCAGCACTCTTGCCTGGAAAATTCCACGATGGAGGAGCCTGGTGGGCTACAGTCCATGGGGTTGCAAAGAGTCAGACACGACAGAGCGACTTCACTTGACTTCAGAGCTCCTAGAGTTATATAGCTTGGTGGCGCAGGCTGGAAGCGTGGTATCACCTGAGACCCACATGTAGACCATGACTTCCTCGCCAGCATCAAGCTATGATTGTGACAAGCACACAGGAGTGCCTCTGCGGACTGGGCTCTAAGTTAGTGCCCTTCCTATGCCCACTGACACCTGTGGTACAGGAAAAGCAGCTGGTACAGGCAGTTCGAGGTTGATTCTGTTGGTCATTGTGGATACATCCTTTGACTGATGTTCTTAGCTACTTTCTTTTTTCTTTTTAATTTCCTTTCTTTCTTTATTTGCCTGCATTGGGTCTTTGTTGTGGCATGCAGGATCTTCTCTGCGGTGAACGGGTACATGGGATCTTAGTTTCCCAGCTGGGGATTGAACCCACATCCCCTGCATTGGAAGGCGGGATTCTTAACCACTGAACCACCAGGGAAGTCCCTTTAGTTACCTTCTTGATTACAGAACTTCTGTAGCCCTCCTCTTCATCCATTTCTAATCTGGGGGGATTTTGTTTTTCCTTTCAGTTGCAAAGCTACTTTGCCGCCTGTGAAGATGAGACCCCTGCCATCCGCAACCACGACAAAGTCCTGCAGCGTCTATGTGAGCACTTGGACCATGCTCTGCTCTATGGGTAAGGGGACAGCAGTTTCTGGAGAGGACTATGCAGCTAGACAGGGCAGGACCAAGGCCATGGTAGCCTCCAGAGGAAAGTCCCTAGCCTTGTCTTCCCTTTATTTCTTCTTTCCTGGCAGAAAGACGTGGGTCTCACTCAAGGGGGCTGCAGACTGTCTGAGGTTGTCCCAGCAGTCTGTCTCTGAGCAGGCATGAATGATGGGGGAAGGGATTAGCCACAGATGAAATGATGGTGTGAAGGCCTGGTGGTGGAGGAGAAGGAGGAGACCTGTGGGTGCCCTGGGAATCCCAGCTTTCAGCCTTGCACTTCCTGCTGACACAGAGGCTGGTGGGCCTGCTGACCACAGCGTCCCAGGGTGGCCCCATCCAGGTCACAGCAGCTCCTGTCCTACTTTCTCAGGCTGCAGGACCTCTCATCTGGCTACTGGGTGCTCGTGGTTCATTTCACCAGGAGAGAGGCCGTCAAGCACATCGAGGTGCTTCAGCACGTGGCCACCAACCTGGGGCGCAGTGAGTAGAGCCAGGCTGATTCGGGGAAGCTTCGCCCTCCCTGCGGGTAGCTTGGGACTCAGGTCAACCTGGGAGGCCAAGTGCCTCGTGGTGTCCAGTGGCGGAGGGCTGTTAAAATGCCAGCGCTCTCCACAAGGCCTCGCTTCTCCCCGGCAAGTGACATCTGGCTGCAGCCTCGTGGCTGTGGGGAAGGAGAGTAAGATGCTAAAGAGAGCTGGGCTCCTCCTGAATCCCAGCCCGAGCATGAGTGAGTGGTCTCACCTCTCTCCCTGAGCTATGATCAGTGTCAGCTACAGGGTCAGCGCAGCATCCTTACATTTCTCAACCCATATGGGGTTTGCAGTCTGCCCTGGGATTTGCAGTCTGCCCTGTCAATCCAAGTTTCCTGGCCAGTTACAGGCTCAAGTCTGATGAGGAAGGTCAAGATTTCAGGGCATGGCACTCCCACAGGAGAGAAGGCTGTTGGGGTGCTTGCTCTCCTCAGCCACTCCTCCTCCCTCCGCTCCTTGCCAGGCCAAGGAAAGCTGGCACCTGCTGGACCTTCCTCCCACTTACTCCTGCCCTTCATTTGCAGGCCGGGCCTGGCTGTACCTGGCCCTCAATGAAAACTCCCTGGAGAGCTACCTGCGGCTGTTCCAGGAGAACCTGGGTCTCTTGCACAAGTACTATGTCAAGTGAGTGTCCGGATGCTGGGTCTCACGCACGCAGCTCCTGCATGCCCCTGAGCCTCGTCCCAACATCTTACCCATGTACGTACCACACTGTGTCCGCCCCCCAGGGGCCTAGCCCAGCTGGGCAGCCTGAAGACACACCAGTGATGGCCTGAAAGCCAGTGGAGCTTGCCTATGACGGCTCTGGCCAGGAGTCCAGGTTCCAGCTGGGCTCCACGAGTTGTTTGGTGCCTGATCAGCCTTTGCCTGACCCTCCAGCCAGACCTCAGACCTGACCAGAACGCTCAGCCTTTGCTGGCATTGCTGCAGGAAGTGTTTGGAGCAGATGCCGAGAGCTGCCACAGGCCCCATATCTGTAGACACAGGCAGTAAAGTGCCTGTGGCTCCAGACCCAGGCAAGAGTGCTGGAAGCGGGTGGGCAGAGGCCGCATCCAGCTTGGGGATGGAGAGAGGAGGTCATACATCAAACTTCAACATAACTGGCTTGTTGGGGAGGCAGGGCCATGCTGGAAACCAGGCCCAGGGCCACCATGAATGACCCTGTCTCATGCCCCGCAGGAATGCCCTGGTATGTAGCCATGACCACCTGACCCTCTTCCTGACCTTGGTATCCGGGCTGGAGTTCATTCGGTTTGACCTGGACCTGGTGAGACATCCCGGCTCTCACTGCTCATAGGGGCAAAGGGGTGGGCAGGGTGGGCAAGGTCCCATCCAGGGAGCCTGATGGGCGAGGCTGAGTCTGAGCATCGTCCTGTTTGTTCAGGTGAGGGAACGGCTCAGGGGCTGCCCAGGGGAATTGAGGTTCTCTCTTGGCCAGAATTCCTGGTTTGGGTGGCTCCTTCCTGTCTCTGTCCCAACTTGGAGAAAAACTATATCACCTAGAGTATTTTAGCATTTAATACTCCTTCATGTTCAGAACATGAATCTTTGAAAGTCAAGGCAGATTCATCCTTGTGCCTCCTGGGATCCTGGAAGCCTCTCAGCTTCCTGCTTCCCAGCCTCCCTCCTGGTCATGGTCAGTCATGGTCATGGTCACACACTAGAGCCATTGCAGTGCAGCCCAGGAGCTTCAGAGGCACCTCTGCAGCCTCATCAAGATGCAAGAAACTGTCCCCTCCTAATTGGGTCACCAGCCTGGATCCAGACTCCAACAGTACAGACCTAAAAAGTAGTCGAAACTGGGGAAAATGAGTACAGGCAGTTACAGACGGTCAGGAGGCCCAGCGGGCACTGTCATCCCTGGGCCTCGAGCCCGCAGCCTATGGGCCACAACCATTCACAATCCTCCTCTCAGCAGTTTATTTATGGATTTAGTACTGTAAGCACGTTGATTTCCAAAGAAAAACCAGCCTGGGAGAATGTGAAGACAGGTCCAAGGAAGGCCATGTATTCGGGCCCCCATGGCCTGCTGGCACCCCAACCTGCCTCTTCTTCTCTCTCCCCAGGATGCCCCCTATTTAGACCTGGCCCCCTACATGCCCGACTACTACAAGCCCCAGTACCTGCTGGACTTTGAAGACCGCCTCCCCAGCTCAGTCCACGGCTCGGACAGCCTCTCCCTCAACTCCTTCAACTCCGTCACCTCCACCACCCTGGAGTGGGATGACAGCGCCATCGCCCCGTCTAGTGAGGGTGAGTGCCAGGGCGAGAAGGGGCCGCCTCTGTTGTGAATGGATTCTAAGCCTTGTAAGCCTGGCGGGGGGACATCTTTCTCGGCTGGTCCAGTGGTGGAAATTCAGAGTTAAACCAGGCCAGTCACTTCCCCGCTCTTCTCTTTCTCAAAGTCCCAGTGGTGGCTCAGAAACTAATTCTGGCAATCAAAAGCCACGATGAGATCTTATGAATGTTAGACCCCTTTACAGAAGGCTGTAGACGCACACCAGGGCAGTTCTCTGCGGTCAGGAGGATCAGGAAGGCAACCTGGAAACTTCCTGACATTGCAGGGGTGAGCACCGCCCACTTTGGGGGGTGGTCCTACCCTCAATTCTAGGTAGAAAAGGCTAAGCAACCCCTGCAAGGAGGGAGAACCTAATGGGTCGCAAAGTTTAGAGGCAGACTCGCCCCCATTGCCCCTGGTCCATCGATTTCTGAGCCCTCCTGTCCTTGACGGTGTGTCAGAGGCAATCACACATGTGGCAGCAAAGACCAAAAAAGAACATCCTCACGTCTATAGTCATTTGTTGTCTTAGTCCAACGGCTGGTTGGAACAGCCTGATTTCTTCCAAACCTTTGGCCTCTGTGTTGATTTGTAAAACTGGCTGTTGCCCCACGTGGGCATAAACCAGAGCCATTTATGTACTGCACCCCACCTCATCTCCAGCGAAGCGGCTCCAAGCACCAACTCAGCCCCAGGGGCACCCAGAATTGCATCAGCATTGAGACCTTGACCTTCTTTGTTTCTGCCTGTGGTGTGGTCCTCTCTCCCAGGGAGGGCAGTTACTTTCAGTCTGGTGTTAGCTAGATTTGTATTGCTCTCATAGGAGCAGGAGATAGCAGTTCAGTCTGCTTGGATTGGGCTCAGGAAGTCGGCGGGACAGGCCTCAAGGGAGCAGCCAGACTGCCCAGTGACGGAGGTGTCCCTTGAGCCCACCTCTTCTTACTGCTGGGTTTGGTGGGAAGGAGAGCAAGGGGTAGGAAAGGAGGTTAGGTGCAAGGGAGCCATGTTCTTCTGGGCTTGGAACGGATTGCCCGCAGGTCTTCCTAGGGGTCAGAGGTCACTGGGTCAGTGCCTGAGCTAAGAAGCAGATGGGCTCCTTGTAACTTCCCCTGAGGTGGTCAGAGAAAATATGGAAAGTTGAATTTTTCCTCTCTGTGTTCTTCCCATGCCTCCCACCCTGTTGCCCCCCACCCTCCTCGTCCTGCCAAACTACCTGTGTTTCTAATCTTCAGTTTTGTCCCCCGTTTTTGTAGATTATGATTTTGGAGATGTGTTTCCAGCAGTGCCGTCTGTACCCAGCACAGACTGGGAAGGTGGGACAGAGTCCGCTGTTACCCTCTTTTCCTGTTTTGCAACCTTTCCATACCAAGCTTGCTGCATGATTCAGAATCAGCTTGTTATATATGATAATGTCAATGATCATAATAAAGCCAAGTCTGGTGTTCTGACAGATGGAATTCTGCAGTAGAACTTGACCTTGAGGCCTAGGCCAACCCCTTCTCCCAGTGCAAGATTCTTCCCTTTATGCCGTGGCCTTGAGTCACTGAGTGCATTTTGGGGACACATGGATCACCCATCCCGATTCCAGTGCCAGTCATGCACCAGACGTGTACAGGGGACTACCAGCTGTGGGGCCCCAGTGGGGAGATTGTTCAGGAAAACACTGCCTTTGAACACGGGGGTTGCGAGCTCCTTTAGGTCAGATGCGCTTCTGTGTTACAGACATCAGGAGGCAGTGCAGACGGCTTGATCCACTTCTTAACGGCTTCCTCGTGGGTGTTTTTTGAGGAGATTGAGGTCTGAATGAGGGAAATTGCTCTAGCATGGCTGAAACATCCTCTTTGAAATTTTAAGGTCAACTAAAGTGAAATCTGTCAGGCACTTCCCTGTTGGCCCACTGTTGAGACTTTGAGCTGCCAAGGCAGAGGGTGTGGGCTTGATCCCTGGTCAGGGAACTATGATGCCAAATTTCACACAGCGTGGCCATAAAGATTAAAAAAAAAAGAAATCTGTTCACCCTTCCACCCTGTCCACTAGGTGGCAGCAATGCTCGGGCCTTTTTCTACTGGTGACGCCACTTCTGGGCTTGAGAACAGCCCTGAAGCTATTCTTGGGATTCCCATGACTATTCCAAGCAGAGGATGTATTTCTGAGAAGGTTAATCCTTCCTCCTTAAAGCTGAGGCCAAAACCAGACCCCCTGTTAAACAGCCCTGCCCTGAGGGCCACTTCTGCCCAGGGTGGGTGCGGGGTCGGCCTCCAGAGGAGGTGGTGCCAGTTGGTCACCCTGAGCCAAGGGACGGCGGTTCTGCTCAGAGCTGGCCCCTGTGTTGTTACAGCCGTCATCTGAGTCACGGATGATGGAGGCTCTTTTCCCAAGTAATGTGAATGTGCAGTAGCTTTGGTTTGAGGGAAATAAGATATGGCTTTGAGAAAAATAAATTTATGTCATCTGGCCAAGAGAGTAGCATTGAGGAGTCCCCCATTTTAAGTTGAGATTAGCTTGAAATCCAGAATTCCATCATAACATCATTTATCCTTTCTGCCTGTCTTCTTGCAGCTCACATGCTGGGCATTGATCCTTGCCCCCCCAGGTCTAACAACTAACCCCCTGCTGACCCAGCTACTTTCCTATTGCAGTCACTTGACAAGCAGGGCCTGACTCTCCTCTGCAGCCCTCCAGAGCTCCCTGTGGCCTGAGAACTAACAGCCCAGTTGCACTGCTTGCTCGGGCTGGGCTGGCCTCCGGGGTGGGGTGAGGTTGTCCCAGCAGTGACCACCCACTTTCCTGGTTCCTGGAGCGCTGATGATGCCCTGAGCCGGTTTGGCAGCTCCCCTGAGGCGCCTCTGTCTTCTCACACCTGGAGAAGAGCAGGATTTGGAGGCAGCTCTGGGCCCTGGGGTGGGGAGTGGGGAGGCCTTTCCAAGAGTCCTGGCTTATGTACAGAACTGATGGGTATCTCAGCCCGGACCCCACCATGCCCAATGATCTGCTTCCTCCCCTCCTGGGAGCCCTCCCCTGGGCAGCTGCACCTCTTGGGGTCAAACAGGAACACGTGGACTTAGCAAGAGCCTCCTCTCAGACTGAAGGGCAGGCTTTTCTACATCTGAGAAACAAGCTCTGGGGGTCCCTGGAGATTTGAAGAAAGGCTCCTATTTCACTTGTGTTTCTCTAGCAGAGCTGGCAGCTGCTCTTTGCCCCCTCCTTTGGCCTTATGTTTAAAAGACAGTGTACTTTTGATGCCATGCCACGTCAGCAGACAGCTACCCTGTGGCTTCCCAGATCCACGAAGCAGCTTGGGCCCTTCCAGATGAGGCTGAGGGTGGGAAGCCTGTGCACCACATCTCCTCTGGCAGATAAGGGCCAGCAAGATGTGCTCAGGCTGGCAAATGGGGCATGAACATCCCGTGTCCTTTGCCATCAACTGTCACCGTCACCCAAGCTATCCTGCCAGCCTGGGCAGCCTTCCATCTGCCACTGGATAAACACCCCTTATGATTCCGTGCTGACACTCCCTCCTCTCAGTGTCCCGTTCCAGGGACCTGGGATGGACAGTTGGGAGTGGGAGGGCTGTTAAACCAGCTCCTCTCCAGAGGGCCTGTCTCCCTCGGGGAGAGTGCCCAGGGAGGGCCAGTAGGCGGCTGAGGTCTGAATGAAATGAAGTTCTCAGCACCTGACTCTCAGGGGAGAAGGGCCCACGAGGCATCTGCGGGGGCAGCGACTCTGCACACCTTTCTCCCTGCTCTGCCCTTTTCACTGTGCTCTAGGTCCTTCTTCCTGCCCTTCCCCCCACTCCTCAGCCTTAGACTCCCTGTCCTGGCCTCTCAGCGTCTGCAGCCCTCATTTTCTCTGATCCTGCTTCTCCTCTCCTCCTCTGTCCCTCTGTATCTGCCACCATGGGGGTCCCTTCAGCTGACTTTGGGTATCTCAGTCCTGTCAAGGGCGTGTTGCGCTAATGGAGGCGCATGTTAGCCTGTGAGGCCTGCGGCCCGTCTTCTGAGCCATCAAAGTCATCAAGGTCACCACCCCCACAGGGCTTAAACCTGGAGCCTGCTTAACCTTGAGGCTCTTGACTCAAACTCGGCCAAATTGTTGAGAGCTCTGGGGCGTGGGGGGAGCACCCAGAGTGGGTGGCTATGGCGTTCCTCCAAGTTGCTCTTGAAGCACAAATCCCACGTCCTGCTGGCGGGAGGCTTCCACTCCTGAAACGGGGCGCCATCCCGGTCAGAATGCTCTGGGAAGAACTCGCCTGCCTCCCTCCCGAGATAAGGCATGCTTTGGGGGCCTGGGGTCCCCAGCTGGTGTCTGAAGGGCTGTCTCGTGTTTCCTGTTCTCCCAGACGGAGACCTCACAGACACGGTCAGTGGACCCCGCTCCACCACCTCAGACCCAACCAGCAGCAAGGCTTCCACCAAGAGTCCCACCCAGCGCCACAACCCCTTCAATGAGGACCAGGCCGAGACTGTATCCTCCTCCGACACCACCCCTGTGCACACAAGCTCTCAGGAGAAGGGGGAGTCCCACACCCCGGACCTACCGGACACCTGCACAGAGCTCGAGGTCATCAGGTCAGCAGGGAGGGGCCCCAAGAAGCTGGGTGAACGTCCTGGTGTCCCTCCTGCCCACTCCTAGCATCACTTTTTAGTCCACACAAACTAGGACCCACCCCCTTTCACCCCGAGGACATTTGGCTCTCTTCCTGGAGACCAGGTACCCCTCCCTGTTCAGTAGTTCTTTGATCAAGAGGAAAAAGAGGGCCCGAGCCTAGAAGATCGGGTGGCACAGGCAACAACACGGACGGCCTCAGGGGCCAGGCCCAGGCTGCCGGGGCATTTGTCCGGTCCATCCAGAAAGTACCTTCAGCCTGGACTTCTTTCCAAGGGAGTTCTTGGACATTAATGCACAAGTTCTGAAATTTGTACCAATTCTAGTTGAGCATGGCTCACTGAAAGAAGAGCATCTTCATCACATTGACGGGGACGTAGAAGGAAGGAGGTGGATGACAAGGTTCAAAACTCTTGGCCAAGAGCCTCCTCGGCTCTCTGACCTCCTCCGGCTCCTGCTCTTGAGTCTCTCCACCTGAATAAGAGGGTTCCCAGCCCAAGGCAGGGGGAGTTGCTCCCCAGTGATTGGAGCCAGGAGTCCCACTCCCAAAGGCTGATTCAAATCCAGAGCAGCTAGAGAGGTTCAGACCTAGAGTTGCTTAGCTTAGCCAGGTCCACTCCAGCCAACTCGGAGCCACAGAGCCAGGAATTTGAGCTCAAAAGATTTTGAGTCTTTTGAATTATCCATTACCATACCTAATGTAAAGTGAGGTCAGCTCAGGGTCCACTGCCCACCTCCTGCGGGGAGGCTGAGTAGAGGGGTCACTGGTCTGGCCAGCTGTGGCCTGTTTCCATTCCTGAGAGCACAGCTACCCCAGTGTGCCACCAGCTAGAACTAACAGGACCCACTCGGGTTCCCCTGTGCCTTCCTCGTGCTGGCCCTGCCTCTGCCGGCAGCAGGAGGTACTCGGCGCCTGAGCCCCTGTCGGCCCCCGGGACTCCTGAAGCTCTGACTCTCTGAGCTCCTTGCCCAGGTTCACCTCTTCTGACCCAGCCCACCTCATTGCCCTCCATACCGGTTGCTCAGCTTTAAACCTCTCCCAATCACTACCATCCAGGGTCACCAAGAAGAAGAAAACAGGCAAGAAGAAGAAGCCCAGATCAGATGAGGAAGCAAGTCCACTCCACCCAGCCTCCACCCAGCACACGTGTGCCCGGCAGGGCAATGGCGACACCGTGGTCAGCAGCCCAGGCCCTGGCCGGGGCTCCCCAGACACTACCCTGGCCTCCCCGCCGCAGGAGGGAGAGGGGCCTGGCAGCACAGTGGAGGGCAGCGAGCGCTCAGAGCCCGGCCAGGTGGGCCTGCTTATCCCCGAGATGAAGGACACCTCCATGGAGCGCGTGGGGCAGCCCCTGAGTAAGGTCATCGACCAGCTCAACGGGCAGCTGGACCCGGCCACCTGGCACTCCCACGTCGAGCCCCCGGACCAGTCCTTTCGGACCGGCTCTCCCGGGGATGCCCCGGAGAGGCCGCCATTTTGCGACTTTAGTGAGGGGCTTCCAGCCCCAATGGACTTCTACCGCTTTACCGTCGAGAGTCCAAGTACTGTTACATCAGGTGGCGGCCACCATGACCCTGCAGGGCCTGGCCAACCGCTGCATGTTCCTGGTAGCCCTGCGGCTGCTGGCCAAGAAGAGGCGGGGGGAGGAGGAGGATCAGGACAGACACCTCGGCCCTTAGAGGACACCCCGGGGGAGGTGCAGAAGCCAGAGGCCCAGGAACTGGACACCCAGCTGCCCCAGGTCGGTGAGGGGCTGGAGCCAGAGCCTGGGACCCAAGACGCTCTTTGCAGACTCAAGGGAGACCAGCCCAGCCCCTGTCTGAGCAGCGCCGAGGACTCCGGGGTGGAGGAGGGCCAGGGGAGCCCTTCTGAGATGACCCACTCGGCAGAGTTCAGGTGAGCCGGTCTGTCTGTGCCACACGTATGAGCCACACCTCTCCTTGATCAGAGCATGCTGGGCATCTGCCCTCCAAGTAGGCCAAGCACAGCTGGAAGACCTAGCCTGGGCTGGGAGGTAGGAAGGGGTGTGGCCCCCTGGTGTCACCTCACATCCATGCACCCATCGTCTCCGTGCTTGCTTCGTCTCTGTGCGCCTGTGTGGCCCCTGCTCTAGCTGACCCCTCGTCCTCCCCACACTTGTCCCCCTCACAGAGTAGACAACAATCACCTGCTTCTGCTGATGATCCATGTGTTTCGAGAAAACGAAGAGCAGCTCTTCAGAGTAAGTCCCGGGATCCCAAGAATGAGCAAGAGCCACACAGGGAGGGCACAGCTAGATGGGCCCCGCGCCTGCTCAGAATGGGGCGCGGGCTGTCCGGGGTAGGATGTGCACCTTGGGGTCTGACCTCTCTGCTCCGGCCCCTCAGATGATCCGGATGAGCACTGGGCACATGGAGGGCAACCTGCAGCTGCTGTACGTGCTGCTCACGGACTGCTATGTCTACCTGCTCCGGAAAGGTGCCTACTGCCCCCAGGCTGAGCCAGGGCACGTGGAGGCTGAGACTGACTGCTTCCTCATTTCCCTGCACCTGCCACCCCCCACCAAAACCCTCTAGCCTCCCACCCCTCTACCCCCTGCCCCTCTGCGCCGGAGTATCTCTCTGCTGCACGTGGTGATGAACATGCACAGCTGGGAAGGGGCTGTCAGTATCCCAGGACGTGAGCCTGGGGGCCTCTCCATGAGTACCCCATGTCATTCTCCTACCCTATCATTCCAGATAGCAGGGCGAGGACAGGTCCTCACTGAGAAAATGTCTTAGGAAATGGGGCGGGGGGAGGGCAGAGAGGCCCCCAGGGTAACAAGCATTGGGGTCTCCTCTCTCAGGGGCCACAGAGAAGCCATACTTGGTGGAAGAGGCTGTTTCTTACAATGAGCTTGACTATGTGTCGGTGAGTTCGGGTTCCGTGGCTGGTGTGTGCTGTCTGTAGGGCTCCGCGGGCCACCCAGCCTCAGAGCTGCATAGCAAGGCCGACCCCTGGCCTCAGTCCCAGGGTGGGTGCCAGCTCTCATCTACCCGCGGGATGCCAAGGATAAGAACCAAGCCCACGGGTCCCTCTTCCTTCTCTGTACATCCGAGCATCCCTGCCCACTGCCTGGTGACCCCAGTCTGTGCTTCTTCCCTCCCCAGCCCGCCCTCCATCTGGCCATGGCTGCCCCTGTGGCAGCCGTGGCCAAGCTCCGTGTGCATGTGGGGTGTGGTTTTCGGCAGGTGGGCCTCGACCAACAGACGGTGAAGCTGGTGTGCACCAACCGCAGGAAGCAGTTTCTGCTGGACACAGCGGACGTGGCCCTGGCCGAGTGCGTGACACGCCCCTTCCGCCGGCTAGGAGACGGAGCATGCGCTACTGGCCTGGCCACACCCCTGGGGGTGGAGGGTGGGAAGTGGGCCATGAAGAAGTAGAAAACAGACGAGTTTCGTTTGGAGCCTGCGGTCCTGGCAGAGAAGCAGGGGGGTGACAGACACACTGACTGACTGGTGACCTCAGACTTTCAGTGGCCCCCAGAGAGGAAAATAGGGCTGTCAGAATCACCCCCACAGGCAGATAGCACAGCCCCTGCTTTGGGGCCACGGGGCCACTCCTGCCCCACATGCTTCCGTGCGAAAACTGTCTATCCTGAGGTCGGGTCTTCATCTGAGTCCTGCTGCGTCGCCTCATCCGGGCTTCCCTTGTGGTCAAGACCCAAGGTCCCTTGGCCATCGTGAAGGGTTAGGATTCCCAGACCACCATTTGATGACCCAGGACCGCTGCCACCTCACTGCCCCACCCGCCGCCACCTTAGCCACCTTAGCTCTGGTTCCAGATGGGTCCCGCCCCTCAAACCCTGTGACCCCTTCAGGTCAGACGTCCTCAGGACTAAGCCCTGTCCCTGTGAGGGATGGGGGCCCCAGGCTTTTGACAGCAGACCCCACTCCCCACACAGGTTCTTCTTGGCTTCTTTGAAGTCAGCCATGATCAAGGGCTGTCGGGAACCCCCCTACCCCAGCATCCTGACTGATGCCACCATGGAGAAGCTGGCTCTGGCCAAATTTGTGGCCCAGGAATCTAAGTGTGAGGTAAGAACCTGGGGAGGAGAGGCTGTTGTCCCCGAGATGTGAGCCCTAGTGTCAGGGTCACGAGGTGCAGACAGCAGTCTTTCATGTTTCCCCATCATCTGCAGCAGGCTCTCCCTCCTGCCCAGCCTAGCTGCCTTCCCAGCTGGGGTGTGTCCTCACCCTGCCCCGTCCCTCCCCAGGCGACTGCTGTTACTGTGCGCTTCTATGGGCTTGTGCACTGGGAGGACCCCCAGGACGAATTCCTGGGCCCCACCCCCTGCCACTGCTCACCCCTCGAGGGCACCATCACCAAAGAAGGCATGCTGCATTACAAGGCGGGCACCTCCTACCTGGGCAAGGAGCACTGGAAGACCTGCTTCGTGGTGCTCAGGTGAGAGCTCTGGCCGGAGGTTGGGGTGGAGGACAGCACCCTCCTTCCCACGGGGATCCTAGAGCTTGTCTGTGGTGTCAGCCACGTAGGGGCCAAGGAAGCCCAGGCCATCTCAGGTGCAGACTAGGGCTGCTGTCCCCAGGTCTGGGGGTACACGTTTCCTGCGGTACCTCTGTAGATTTTCCACCCTCCCAGCCGCCCCAGCCTCCTTGGCCTCTGGGTTTCAAGCCCCAGTTTGCAAGGGTCCCCAGGATGTAGGCTCTGCAGGCCCCCAGATCCCAGCCCAGACTCACCCCTGCCCTATTGTGCCCCTGCAGCAATGGGATCCTCTACCAATATCCTGACCGCACCGACGTGACGCCCCTGCTCTCAGTGAACATGGGGTGAGTGTCCTGGGTAATGGGGTTGCTGGGCAGGTATTGGGGCCTGTGTGGCTGCTGAAGGTCAAGGTCCAGCTGGGCCTGGGGCTCAACTCAGCCCCACCCCTACTCAGTGCCCTGGGGTCTGCTGAGCTCTGGGAGAACCTGGGGGAGGCAAAAGGAGCTCCCTGCCTAGAAAGGATCCAGTCTGATGGGGAGGCAGTCCTTTCCCTGGGAAGCGCCTGACCTAAGGGAGAGAAGAACATACACACACCTGGAGGGACCATCAGGCCCATGGGGGGCAACGTGTGCTGATTCTGAGAGGGTGGGGCTGGGAGCTGATTCTCCTCCCCTCACCTGGCCCTGTTCAGTATGCAGAAGGACTTTGGTAATCCTGGAGATTAAAGGTGCTACACAGAAAAGAGCTGGGGTGGGGCTGCCCAGCTGTGGGGTCTGGACCACCCTCTGGTATCCTCCAGCCCCCCAGACTCTGGGGCAGCCCCAGGTCTTCAGGCCTCGACCAGCCCCAGGAGCTCCCTTGTGCCACCCCTGCCTCCTCGACCCGTCTCACCCTCCTCCTCTGGCCCAGGGGGGAGCAGTGCGGTGGCTGTCGGAGATCCAACACCACGGATCGGCCCCACGCCTTCCAGGTCATCCTCGCCGACCGGCCCTGCCTGGAGCTGAGCGCCGACAGCGAGGCTGAGATGGCCGACTGGATGCAGCACCTGTGCCAGGCCGTGTCCAAGGGGGTGAGCACCTTCTCCCCTACCCCTAGACCGGGCCCCCAGGGGCCCTTCCCTAAACCCAGACGCATCATAGAGCAGCCTCCAAGGACCAAGACAGGACCTCCAAGGACCAGCCCAAGAGTCCACTCTGGAGCTTAGGGCCACCTGTGGCCTGACATTCCCACCATCACCGGGCCAGTCCCTGTACTCCTGAGGTGGGCGGAGTCTGCTTAACCTCTGGAGGGCTGGGCAGAGGGGCTGGCTGGCCCCTGAAGCAGAGTGTCCTGGTGCAGACCAGCCCTGGAGAGCTCCAGCTTGCCCCTCCCTCCCCCCCCCCATGCCCCCCAGGTCATCCCCCAGGGGGTAGCTCCCAGCCCTTGCATCCCTTGCTGCCTGGTAATCACCGATGACCGCCTCTTCACGTGCCATGAGGATTGCCAGACCAGCTTCTTCCGCTCCCTGGGTACTGCCAAGCTGGCCGACATCAGCGCTGTGTCCACTGAACCGGGCAAGGAGTACTGCCTCTTGGTGAGCCGGGTTGAGGGGGGCAGGCAATGGAGGCAGGCCCTGCCACAGGAGTGCTGGGTCTGCTCACCTGGGGCCCCTGCTCTGCCCAGGAGTTCTCCCAGGACAGCGCACAGCCCCTCCCACCCTGGGTCGTCTACCTGAGCTGCACACCTGAACTGGACCGATTCCTATCTGCACTGAACTCGGGGTGGAAAACCATCTACCAGGTACCCAGCTGCCAGAGCCCTGCAGAAGGGAGTCCTTCCCTGGGGAAAGGAGCCTGCATGGCACAGACCAGGGCAGGGAGCGGGGCCCAGGGAAGCACTCAACTAGGAGCTCCAGGAGAGACATCTGTAGGACCAAAGGGACAGGACGCTAACTCCCCGGGAAGCTAAGGCTAAAGCTGAGCATCGAGCTCAGAAAGCTTTCTTAACATTCTCAGTCCCCATCAAAAAGCAGGAATCAAGGGCTTATAGTGGGGCTAGAGCTTGCTCAGATGGTGGGGGCATAGAGCTCAGAGCCAGGCTGAGGGGGCCTCATTGAACTCCTGGACAGATCCTGGTATGAGCACATGCTATGCTGTCCCTCAGAAGCTTTGGACCCACCTTGGGCAGAGCGGACTTCCACAGGGAGACTCCCAGGCACAGAGCCTGCCTCCTAGTGCCACCCCCAGCCCCCACCCCCAAGAGCTGGTGCACCCCTGTAAGGAGGAAGCTCAGGGAGTATCGTCCGGTGGGCTGGAGCCCTCCTTTCTCAGCAACACGGACGTAGTTCCAGGGCAAGGTTACACCTGGTGTGGAGGGACCCCTCGGCTCCCTGAGAGCTCTCGGTGCATCCCTCAGATTCCTGCCACACCCCACACAGGTGGACCTCCCCCACAAGGCCATCCAGGAAGCCTCCAAGAAGAAGTTCGAGGATGCCCTGAGCCTCATCCACAGTGCCTGGCAGCGGAGTGACAGCCTGTGCCGGGGCAGAGCCTCCCGGGACCCCTGGTGCTGAGGCTGAGCTGGCTGGTATCCCGGGCGGTGCAGGAGAGGGGGGCACGTGGGTGGCACACAGTCATCACCGTGTCACTGAGCTGCTCGGGGCCAGGCCCTCACCCGTGTTCCCGGGCAGCCGAACCACCGAGTGGGGCTTGAGACCTGGTCTCCCTCCCAGGGACCCAGAGTGGGTGCAGCACACCCTGGGCTTCCTGCCTGGCAGGGGGCGACTGGGAAGCACTGGGGCAGAGGGTCCGAGCCCTATGGGCTCTGCAGACGCATGGCCTCCTCCCCGGGGCCACTGCCTCAGTCCACGAGGGGAAGTGGAAGGACTGGGAGGGCAGGAGCCCCTTCCTCCCCTGGGTCAGGGGCCCGGGCAGAGGCTTAGGCCGCCCTGGGGGCTCTGAGTGCCCGGCCATCCCTGTTCATGTTTGAACATTGACCCGGCTGGGAGGGAAGCTGGAACACCGAAGTCTAGTGCATGTCTCCTCACTAACTCCATTCCCAAGCACACTGCGGCCTGCCTTCCAGACTCCAGGGGTGACGGGGGTGCAGGGGGCCAGGCTGGCCCTCCCTGGCTTCCAGGAGGCTCTACATGTCCATGGCCCCCTCCCTGACTCCTTCCAACCTGGCAGTGCCTGTGGGATCTGAGAATCAGGCTGTGTCCTTCTGCTGGGAGCATGGTGGGGTAGGGAGGAGGGCTTGGAGAGGAGCAAAGCCCACCAGCCTGTGACGGCTGCTTGGCTGGAGCCAGGTCCTTCCCAAGAGGGGCCCTCTGGGGAAGAGGGTCAGGTGGCCTGGGTTTTGTTTTTTAAAATAAAATAGATATGTTATATTGCCAAGACTTGTCACTGGCCCTTTTTGACCAGGGTGGAGGTGAGGGATCCCCGACTCCTCCTCTTAGGCCTCTCGGCCCTCACTCTTCATTGATTCCACAATTGCTCTTCGGTGAGATGCTCTGGGCCCTCCCTGGCAACCACAATGCTCTGCGGAGGAGTTCAGGCACTGGGAGCTTCTGAGCCTCACCTTTGCCCTCCCTCCTGTTTCCTGCAGTGGCTGGGTGGGTGGGGCAGCCACCAGCTCCAGTCCTAGGACTTGTCTGCACTCCCAGGGCGGGCACTCCTCCCCTCCTCCCCAGCTGTGGGGCCTGAGCACCCGCCACTCGGGATAAACCCAGGAGAATCCAAGCTGTCCCCAAGACCTCTTGTTAGCTACTACCCTGGGGCTGGCCAGTGGGTGCCCAGCCTGCCTGGTCTGGGAGGAGCTCCTCAGCCCTTAAGCCCCTCAGCACTGTGGCCTCCAGGACTTCAGGAGGAAAAGGGTGGACACGTGGAAGAGGTAGGCGTGGAGGCCATGAAGGCGGAGTTCTGGGCAGGGTGGCCCTGCCTCTGATTTTGATTGGAACTTGGTGCGGGCTGGCCCCGGCACGAGAGGTTCCCTGGAGCAGAGGTTGAGATGGACACGGTGGTGCTGGCTCCCACCTGAGCAGCCTGGCACCTGACAGTAGTGCCCAGGGATGGGAGGCTCCATCTCACCAGACAGCAGGGGCCATTTCCATGCCTGGGCCTCAGCTCCAGAGAACCACAGCCCAGGAGTGGCCCCACCAGGAAGAGGGGCAGGACTAGGAGGGCAAGTCCTGGCCAGGTGAGCAACCAAAGCCACAAAGTCACTCCGTGAGACACAGCGGCTCGTGTTTTTCCATCTCCTACCCACCCAGGGCAACTGGGTGGAAGTACTATGCTAGGAGTTCTTTACACATCTATAATTCTTCAAGGAACTTCTGCCATGGGTGTCCATGCCCCGACCTTAAAAATGGAGAGACTGAAGCTCAAAGAAAGGAAGTACTTGCTTGGGTCACATGTAACAGTGGAGCCTGGATTTCAGACCAGTGTCACAGGCCTCTGGAGCCCTCTGCTGTCACTTGGCAGTGGGACCACAGGGCACAGGAGCCAGACCAGACCAGGGCCGGGAAAGGGGACCTCACATGGTGGCAGCGGTGGGAGGAGCAGTTGCTGAGATGTGGAGAGAAGGTCCCACGCAGCTGCCTCTTGCTCAGGGTCCCAAGCTACAGCACTGGCCAAGCCAGAAGCAGGCACCAGCCCTTTGCCCCAGGGCCAGAGAGAAGGCTGGAGGGCCAGAGCAGCAGGAAGAGGCTTCTTGGTTGATCAGCACTCTCTGCTGTCTCCCTTGGGGCCCAGGTGACCTTTCCCCCAGATCCCAGGGTCCAGGCCCTCCCCTGTAGGGAGGTGTGGGGGATGGAGGCAGCTGGGATTGGTTTGGAGCCGGCAGGGGCGTGTCCTGGGCTCCAAGGAAGGAGCAGAGCAGGTGGACTCCCGAGATAGACCAGGAGCCGCCTGGCAGCCGGCGGCTTCTCTGACCCAGACCTCTGCCCTCCAAGACATGGCCCCAGGCTCCCTCGATCCCCAGCCCTGTGGCCTTGACGGGGTGAAAACAGCCTAAGCACCGCCACTCCAGGGCCTGTGCCCACACCCCCTGGCCCCTGGCCCTGAGGCCATGGAGACAGTGCCCCCAGCTGTGGACTTGGTGCTGGGTGCTTCAGCCTGTTGCCTGGCCTGTGTCTTCACCAACCCTCTGGAGGTAGTGAAGACGCGGCTGCAGCTTCAGGGGGAGCTGCAGGCACGGGGCACCTACCCTCGGCTCTACCGGGGCTTTGTGGCCTCCGTCGTCGCGGTGGCTCGTGCAGATGGGCTGAGCGGGCTGCAGAAGGGGCTGGCTGCCGGCCTCCTCTACCAGGGCCTCATGAACGGCGTCCGCTTCTACTGCTACAGCCTGGCGTGCCAGGCCGGCCTCAGCCAGCAGCCAGGAGGCACCGTGGTCGCGGGAGCTGTGGCAGGGGCACTGGGAGCCTTTGTGGGGAGCCCTGCTTACCTGGTGAGTGCATTGTCTCCATCCGCTCCCTACCCTGTGACCCAGCTTGCATGGGGGCGGCAGCCTCCTGGGCTGGCCTCTAAGGAGCAGGTGGGGTGGGGCAGGCTGGGTGGGGCAGCTCCCCAGAACATCCCCACCCAGGCTGCCCGGAATCTGCCCCTTGGTCCAGGGCACCAGGGCTTAGCCCTGATCCTCACTCCCCTGGGGGCCCCACCCCACCAGTCCTGAGCCAGGGGAGGGGGCGGAGGGTGACAGGAAGTCCCTTGTCTTCCTGTGCAAGAATGAAGCCTCCCTCTGGTGAGGGCCCCCTGTCTGAGCCTGGATGCTGTCATTGCTCTTGGTTCTCAGAACAGCTTTCTAAGGGTGAGCAGAAAGGTCGCAAGAAGGTGAAGGAGCTTGTCCCAGGTTACACCTGATGCAGACGCAGGCTGCCTCCAGAGCCTCACCCTCAGCCCTATTCCACACATCGGGAGGCGGCAGGTGCGGGCTCAGGGAGGTCTGGGTGTCAGGGCCCAGCAAGGCATGCCTTCGACACACACAGCTCCTCCAGGCTCTCCCAAGTTACCATCCCCAGGCCCTGTGTCACCTCTGCCCTCATAGGTCAAAACGCAGCTGCAGGCTCAGACGGTGGCCGCAATGGCTGTGGGGCACCAACACCATCACCAGGTAGGGACCGTCTCTCCTCAGAGCTCCCCGAGCTAGGTGGGCTGAGTGGGCTGGGCGGGCTCCTGGACAGGCAGGGGCTGCCCAGTGACCCCATGCCCTCTCCCCACAGAGCCTCTTGGGCGCCTTGGAGACCATCTGGCGGCAGCAGGGCCTGGCAGGGCTGTGGCGGGGTGTGGGTGGGGCTGTGCCCCGGGTCATGGTCGGCTCGGCCGCTCAGCTAGCCACCTTTGCCTCTGCCAAGGCCTGGGTGCAGGAGCGACAGGTGAGGCTCTGGGGACACCTGTACCTGCCCCCACACACAGGAGTAGGAGGGGCTCCTGCCTTCCTTCTATCTGTCCAGGTCTGCATCACACCCGCCCGTCTCCACCTGGACCCTACATAGGGAAGCCGAGGTCATGGTGACAGACGAGGCACCTTAATAAAGCTGAGGGCCCTGGCTCTGCCCTCAGGCCATGACCCTGGCTTTTGGGTCCAGTAAGAGTAGGGAGTCGGCAGTGAACCCTGAAGCTCGGGGGGGATGGGGTGGGGAGGGGAGTGGCTCTAGGGGCCTCCTCTACCCCACATTCCCCAGGTCTTCTAGCCCCCAGGTGCTGAGATGGTGAGGTGATACCACGTGGGTGGGTGGAGGGCAACTACAGGGGTCAGCAACCTGTATGTCCCCACAGTGGCTCCCGGAGGACAGCTGGCTGGTGGCCCTGGCTGGGGGCATGATCAGCAGCATAGCTGTGGTTGCTGTCATGACCCCCTTCGACGTGGTCAGCACACGGCTGTATAATCAGCCAGTGGACGGGGCAGGCAGGGTAAGCAGGGGACAGAGGGGGAGGGCTGGATGCTGGCGAGCACCCCCCCAACACACACACCCAAACACACACCCAGGGCCAGGGACATGCGGACACGTGACCTACATGCACACACATTAATTCGGCTTGTTTGCTGAACACCCATGTCCCAAGCATGTGCTAAGCATTTTCACGTCCACATTTTAATTCTCTCCTCACAACCACCTTCATTTTCCTGATGAGGAGACTGGGGCTCAGAGAGATCAAGTGACTTGCCGAAGGTCACACAGCTCGTAAGTGGAGGAACCTGAACTGGAATCCAGGCCTGACCCCACAGCCTCACTGACACACACAAGTCCTCATATACACTGGTACAGGATGTGCCCAGCACAAAGGTGCCCTCCACAGGCTGTGTTAGGGATGAAATCCACCTGCATGCCACGAGCCACGCTGAGCACCTGTCCTGGGGCGGGGGCTGCCTGGAGGAAGCGGCCCCTTTTGAACTTTCACACCCCAAAGGGACACCTTTATGTGATTCGCTGAGCCTTTGGGCAGTGCCTTTTCCTGAAGTACCACAAAGGCCTCACACAGACACATGCCACTGTGCCAGCCAGGGTCCCACATGCCTGCAGTGATGTCTGCCCTGTGTCTGTCCCCAGGGCAAGCTATATGGCGGCCTCGCCGACTGCCTGGTGAAGATCTGGCGGCAGGAGGGCCCCCTGGCGCTCTACAAGGGTCTGGGCCCCGTCTACCTGCGCCTGGGCCCCCACACCATCCTAAGCATGCTCTTCTGGGATGAACTCCGGAAACTGGTCGGGCGGGACCAGCACCAGGGCAGCTAGGCGGTGTCCTTCACCCCAGCACAGCCAGCCACTTGGCAGGTCGCAATGGCCCGCTGCAGCTGGGAATGGCTGTTCCATAGCCAGCCCAGGCCCAGGCCCTGCCCCAGGTCCAGGAAGAGAGTGGTCAGACAGCTGTGGTCAACCCAGCCCCTGGGCCCACCTAGGGCCAGTGGACCCACCTGGAATCACCACCCACTCCGTTCTCCAGAAAGTGTTCATCCTTCTCTGTCCCAGGTTACCTTATCCCAGAGCCTTACTCGTCACAATAACCACTCCAAGGTGTGAACAGCACTGTGAGCTAGATCACATACAGTATCAACTTGCTTACACAGTGAAAGTGAAAGTGAAGTCGCTCAGTCGTATCTGACTCTTTGCGACCCCATAGACTGTAGCCTATCAGGCTCCTCTGTCCATGGTATTTTCCAGGCAATAGTACTGGAGTGGATTGCCATTTCCTTCTCCAGGGGTTTTTCCCAACCCAGGGCTCGAACCTGGGTCTCCCACATTGTAGATAGACGCTTTACTGTCTAAGCCACCAGGGAAGTCCTGGAAGATAGTAAAATTCTGTTACCGATGAGGAAGTGGAGACTCAGAAAGGTGAAGTGCTTTGATGAAAGCCACGTAGCTTTGAAGGGTCAGAGCTGGAACTGGAACTCACCTCTGCCCACCCCCAACCTGTGGGCCCTTGGTGAGAGCCAGGGGCCAGAGTGCCCCTGAGGGATCACTGCACACGTGGGGAGGTCCTGGGGAGCACCGTGAGGCATTGGGGCCATCATCTGTGTTAGTCTGCCAAGGCCACCATTACAGAGCTCCTCAGACTAGGCAGTTTAAACAACAGAATGTTCTTTTCTCGCAGTTCTGGAGACTACATGTCCAGGGGTCGGCAGGTTTGGTTTCCTCTGAGGCCTCCCTTCTTGGCATGTAGACACCTGTCTTCTCCCAGGGTCCCACACCGTCTTCCCTCTTTGTGTCTGGGTCCTAATCCCCTCTTAAAAGAACACCAGTTATATTGGATTAGGCCTCATGCTAATGACCTCACGTTAACTTAATTACTTCCTTAAAGACCCCATCTCCAATTTCAGTCACCTTCTGAGGTTAGAACCTCCCTACATGAATCTGGGGTGGGGGAGGGGACACAACACAGCCTCTCAACTAAGGGCTTTTACTGAGGGTCTCCTAGACGCCCAGCACTGTGGGCATTTGCACAGATTCTCATGACAATTCTGAAAGGTAGCTCTTGATGTGCCCATTATTCAGATGAGCAGACTGAGGTCCCAGGAAAGGAAGCGACTTCCCCAAGGTAGTAGAGCTGGGTATCCTCATCCCAGACCCTTTCCTTTGTCCCAGCTGCAGCCACACTCCCCCCATGGGCGTGTCCCTAATGCACTGACCTTTGTGCTACAGAGGTGGGCGCTGAGTGCCGGAAGAGGCAGGACTGGCTGAGGTCAAGTGGCCTGCACTGCCTTCCCCGCACACCCCATGTCTGCAAAGAGCTGCTCCCCAGGCACAGCCCTACTGCACACTCCAAACCAATAAAGTTTTTCTATTTTGTCTACTTCAACGACTCCGCACTGCTGGCAGCCTCAGTCTCTGGATTCCCGAACCCCAACGCGTGGCTAGCTCTTTTGTCTGGGAAAGGAGAACCCCAAAAAACTGGGGCGGCCCCACCCCTCAGGCCAAGCGAGGCCTGCCTGCCTCCTAGTGGGCACGAGGAGGATCGTAACGGCAGGCGGCCCTGCGGTGCAGGGGGCAAGGGCCTGCAGCTGGGTCCTGACGCTGCCCCACCCCACCCCCACCCTACCCCACCCCCCGACCCTACCCCCCCACCGCCACCCTCCCCCGACCCCACACCCCGACCCTACCCCGCCCCCGGTAGTGGGAGGAGAGACACCCCTTCCAGGCCTTGGACTGAGAAAGCGAAGCCTTAGGCTGTGGGGGATGGAAGCCCCTTTCCAGACCTTGGGCGGAGCGGGGAGCCCCACACTTCAGGCCGAGAGAGAGAACCCATAACAGAGGCTGAGAAGAACAGATGAGGCCTGGGGCTTCAGGAAGGCGCTGTGGGGCAAGGCCCAGAGGAGGGTGAGAAAAGTGAGCGCCAGACTCGAGCAGGACCGAGACAGAGATGCCTTCCACCCCATGCTGCCCAAATGGCAAGCGCCTGGGCAGCGGTCTTAACTCACAGCCCGAAAGTTTAAGGCCCCGGCTCTCATCCCTTCCCCTCCCCTGGGCTTTTGACCCCTCCTGGCTCCTCCCCTCGCCTCCATCACCTTTGCCCGGTGGCGGTGACGTTGCGCTCTCTCCGGTGCAGACCTGGCCGGAGGCTGGGCTGGATCCCCGCGGCCATGTTCTCCCTACTGTCCCCCACCTCCTGGCTCCCCAGCCTCCCCTCCCTCGACTGGGGCTCCGGCCTCCTCGACGCCCTCCTGCAAGGTGAGCGCCTCCCCCTTGCCCCTCAGCCCCGCCCCCTGCCGGACACCTGCTCTGCGCCCGGCGATCCCACCCACGTGGAGTACCCCGCTGCCTTGCCTGCCGGCTCCTCCTAACCCTACCACGCCGCCCACCCTCCCTACTGCCCGCGACAGGCCTCGTCGGGGCCTACGCAGTCTCCATCCTGAACAACCTCCTGAAGGTCTACTTCTTCGTGGGCTGTGCCAAGTGAGTGCTCACCTCCTGGGCCTGCTCCCTGGGCCCTGAAACCCACACTGAGAAGTGGCCTCTGAGAGGAGGGCCGGGAGGAAGAGGCCGCCCCTCCCTCACCCCAGGGAGTGGCTGGGAGCAACAGGACCCCCTCCAGGGACCAGGCTGGTGGTTCTGCACCCTCTGTCTGTCTCCTCTGCCTGCGCCCCTGTCTGTCTCCACAGCCACCCAGAGCTTCGTCTTGAAAAGCAGAGGCTGCAGGCCCGGTGGGCATCGCTGGAGACCATGCATCTGGCAGGGCTGGCCCTGATTCTGACCGTTGTGGGGGTCCAGGTGGCTGCCCTCGTAGTGCTCGAGTTCTCCCTCCGGACTGTCTCCATGCTGCTTTCACTGGACAAGGTGAGACCACAGGGAGGCTTGGGCCCTATTTTTCACCCTGGAATGAAAAAACTGGGCAAAACTGTGATTGCCAAAGCCCAGTCTCCACTCAGAGTGGACACAACCCCAGGCCAAGAAGATAACACAGCAGCTCGAGGCTGTCTGCAGCTTCCCACCAGCCAGACTCTGGGCTAGATGCTCTGAGTGCATCATCTCATCCTTGTAACCACAGTGGGTACAAGTTCGCTCGGATCCCAGTTTCACACGTGGGAAACTAAGGCTCAGAGAGGCAGAGTGGCTTATCCATGGTCAACAACTAGCAAGAAGTAAGAGTCAGGCTTTGAACCCAGTTCTTCAAGGCTCCGAGCCACCACTCTTCGGCCAGCAGACCAGTCCCAAGTAATAACCATGACTGAAATTAAGCTGAAAGAAATGATACAGTAATGAAACTTCCCTGGCAGTCCAGTGGCTAAGACTCTGTGTTTTTAATGTAGGGGGTGTGGTGGGTTCGATCCTTGGTCGGGGAACTAAAAATCACACATGCCTGCATGACTTGGCCAAAAAATAAATTTAAAAAGACAAAAGAGACGATCCCAGTAGGCTTGACCTGAAGGCAATATTTCCTCTCTGGGAACGATCCCTGAGGTTCCTTCAGGCTCCAGCCTCCTACAGACTGGAGCATCTGTATTGTGACACCCTCTGGGTCCCCCCAGGGTGACAAGCAGCCTAAGCCCCCATCATTGTCCCCCCCACCCACCCAGGGCTCCCGGGGCACCGAGAAGCTGCAGCTGTACCTGCTGTGCCAGTACTCGCTGGGCTGCGGGCTGACCTGCGGCCTGAGCTTCCTGCAGGAGGGCGCCCCGCACCGCATGCTGAACCTAATGCTGGGCCTGGGGCTGGCAGTGCTGCTCAGCATGGGCGCTCAGCGCCTCCGCCACCACATCTTCTGGCACTACGAGCTGCACAGCAGCCAGCGCTACTGTGGGGTCTGCCTGAGCCTGCTGGCGGGCGCGCACCACCTCCCCCGGCTGCTGGGCCGCACCCTGGCCGTGACCTTTATAGTGGGCAACCTGGCCGCTGTGGCCCTCATCAACCGGGACTTCCTGACCACCTCGGAGGCCGTGCGCTTCTGGACGCCTCTCACCATCTGCTACACCCTGCTGGTCATCTACATGCAGGGTAAGGGCCACGGGCAGCAGCTGATTCACTCGACACTCACACCCTACCGTCTGACCCGGGCCCAGTGCTGTGCTAGGCCCTGGGGAGGATGACAACACTCAGATCTGGCCCCTGCCATCCCAGAGCACCCAGTCTGGTAACAACAGCCATGCAGTGGACAGAGAAGGGTACAGGGTGCAGGGGGAGCCCAGTGAGACAGTACTTGAATTGGGCCTCAAAGGATAAGCAGGAGCCCCTGGGAGAGATCACGACAGAGGGAATCATTATACCAAAGCCCAGAGGTGATTCAAGGCCTGAAAACAGCAGGGAGGGGACGAGGCTGGCCGGGTTCACAGGGGCCCAATGGAGAGCTGTCATCAGCCAGGTGAGGCTGTCTGTTCAGACACCGCTGCAGGGTTTTAAGCAGGGGCGAGTGACCTGTTCAGATCTGGGCCTGAGGAGGAGCCACCTGGCTGCAGGGTAGGGATAGGGCTGAAGAGACAGGACAAGGAAGGGCAGTCAGGCAAACAGGGTAGAGATGCAGAGGCCCTGATGTGGGAATGAGCCTAGCACGTTTGATGGACCACAAGAAAACTGGGATGGTTGGAGGTAGCGAGCCTGAGATGAGGTTGGAGAGTGGACTCCGATCAGATGGGGCAGGACCTCCTTGTAAGGTAAGGAGTCTGGAGTTTATTCCAGATGCAGGGGGACGTCCTGGTAGGATTATAAGCAGAGGAATGATTCCATTTTGTTAGTGTGTTTTGAAGGCTACTGGCTGCTGAGTACACGCTGAGTTGTGGGGTCCAGACTAGAAGCCGGGAGCCCATTGAGAAAGCTGATTTGAGAGATGAAAGCAGAAAGAGCCTGCAGGGCTCACTGATGGATCAGACGTGGGAATGCAGGAAAGAGGAGTCAGAACGACTCCAGGGCAAGACCCTGGGTGGGCAGTGAGGCCCGGGAGGAAGAAATGCCTGGTGCCCTGTAGTTGCAGAGTGGAGATGGGGTGCAGAGGAAGGTAGGGGGGCTGCCTGCAGGGAGGAAAGCGGTGGGGGAACTGGGAGGTCCAGGCCCCAACTCAGCCGGACCTCAGGATGGGGCCATGGGGATCAGACAGGCGGCCAGTGACAGGGACCCTGTGTTTGCAGAGGAGCAGCGGCAGCGCCCGGGCCTGAAGAGTCACATCCAGACAGTGCTGGTGCGCATGTGCGGTCTCTTCGTGCTGCTGCTGACCGTGGGCCGCTGGCTGGACCTCCTGGGCATCCTCATCTCCCTGCTGGGCGAGCTCTGGTGTCTGGTGGGCGTTCGCACTCTGCTTGATCTTTGCCAGATACAGGTGGGCACCCCTGCCCTAAAGGTCCCCCAGACACTGAAGCCCTGCTCCAGATAGCCCCCGGAACCTCACCAAGTCAGGGTTACCTTTTGACCCCTCAGAAGCCCAGGTCACTAGGAATGGGGTGATTGAGGGGCACCCCCACCCCATCCATAGCCCACCCCGTCCTGTGCCCCAGAGCCCCAAATGAGAGGAACATCCTGGAAAATTGGAGGCCTGAGTACCCCCATGGGATGGGGAGATTGAGTGGCACCTCCATCCTTTCCTTCCTGTCTCCCCTCAGGATTTTCCACCCCAGAGGCCTTCGGTGTCAGCTCCAAGCCAGCCCCAGCCCTCAGCCCCTGCCCAGCCCGAGGAGGGGACGGCCACCTCTTGAGTGACCTCGGCAAGGACTTGGGAGTCTCTCAGGTCCGCTCAGGCTCACCTGGAGGCCTTGACCCCAGCATACTGCCTGGAAGCAGAATGGCAAGGCTGCCCCAAACCTGGAGCACTGGGGATCTGCGGGAGAGCCAGGAGGTTCGGGGGCTGGGTCCCTCGGAGGGTGGGAGTACCTGGAGGCCGCCGGGTTAACCTTTTCCTTTTTCTCAGGGCGGGGGAACAGATACAGGCCCCCTAGACCTCCCTTCCCAGGGGCACTGGGGGGACTTGTGTCCCCATGATGGCTTCGCCTGTTCCCCACCTCCCTGCCCTTTCCACAAACAATAAAGGTGACTTTCTCAGATTTTTCTTAAAATTGTGAACACACTGAGCACTGAAGCGGCTTGTCTAAGGCAACAGAGCTCTTCTGACTGGGGCAGGCTCCTGGGATGTGTGCCTAGCTGGGTCCCTGGGATTCAGGAATTTGACGTGGAGGTGGCTGAAGAGGTGACGGGGATGCAGTGGCCTGGATGGGCACATGGTCTAGGACCCCCTGGCTGTCTTGGGTGGAGGATGCCCGTGTCCAGTCCCATCCCAGGTTCAGACCAGTGGAAGGGGTATGATGCTTGGGCCTCTGTTGGTGCCCTGGGGTCCCCCACCTCTGACCCTTACGTGGGGATCCTTCCCATCTCAGCCGTGTCAGCCTTGTATCCCCCACAGGGCCCAGCTCATGAAGGCCAGAGTATATGGAAGAAAGGTTAGGCACCAACAACTCTGCTTATCTGCTGTGTGGCCTTGGGTAGGCCACTGCCCCTCTCTGAACCTAGCAGAAGAACAACTATCATCTGTTGGGCACTGTGCTAAGCATCTTTATTATCTCATTTCATTTTAACGTCAGACCCAAGAGACAGGTACTGTTATTGCTTTTTATAGGGTTAGGGTTAGGGTTCAGAGAGGTTAAGGAAATTACTCAAGGAACCACAGCTAGTTAATGGCAAAGCCAGGATTTGAATTCAGGTAGCCTGACATCCAGAGTTCAAGTGCCACACAAGCTCCCTGCTCCTCACTTCTTATAGAAGAATTGGAGCCAGGGAAGTTAACAGAGGTGGGCATAGTAAATATGGCAGGTCCATTCCTGGTAAATTCTGGAATGTGGCTCCCACCACCTTTTGTCCAAGTTAACCTGAAGCTGTACAATACCTATAATCTCCTGGTCCAGGCACCAGCCCACAGGGCAGTTTGCATCCATGGGGATTGAGGGCCCCAACTCAGGGGTCCTTTTCCAGAAGAGACCCCACAGGGCAAAGGAGACTCCCAGCCAAGGGACTTCCAAACAGGTTGTGAGGGTCCGGTTGTCTGGGAGAGGCAAGGGAGGCACCTGGGAGGAGGCAGGACCTGTAGAAGGTTCTTAGAGGATTCCAGGTTCTGATGGAACTTCTCAGCCAAAGCCTATTGCTTTGGAGCAGACAGAGTCTGGCCTAGGATTCTACTCCCCGTCCTGGGTGCACCTGAGATCCAGGGACCGACTGGCCCCAAGGCTGGATGGTGGTTCCAGCTCATTCCTTGAACTCAGAAGCTTGAGCCTAGCTTCTGATCCCCTGCTCTCCATCCTACTCCCAGGAGGCACATTGCAGACTCAGGGTAGCTGAGGTGGGAGAAGTGCCTGTGGATGCCCCTCCCCCAGTACAGGACCCAACCTCTCTCTCTGCCTGGGAGTGTGCTTGTTCCCTCTGGGCAGGAAACTTGCCTCAGTCTAGGAGGAAATGGGCCAGTCTACGTGGGCACAGGGCCAGCCCCTCGCCAGACCCAGATTGGATAACTGGGTTCCAACTCGGGCCTGATGTTTTTCCTGGAAGGTTCCCCAGCCTCCCAGTCCCCAACTCTGCCTGTGACCTGGTGGGAACAGGGCTGGGAGGAGACTGGGCTTGGCGACCCTTTCCTTTTTATGGGCACAGGGACTGTTTTCCAAACAAAAAGTGAGCCACGTGAGCTGAAAAAGGATTCTTTTCTTATCTATTAAATTATTTTTGTGAAAAGTCTGACAAGGGTATAAAAATCAGATCATTCTACTGAGACATACCAAATAAAGAGAAATAGGCCTGAAGTTTGGAGGGCAGAAGAAATCCAGAAGATATGATCTGGAACAGGAGCAGGAAGATAAATTTGTTAGGCCACAGACCATGAGATACCAGATGGTGGGCTCTGACCAGCATCCTCCTGAAGAGGTGGGAGAACAGAGCCCCAGTTCCTGCTAAGAGGGGACGGTAGCCTCTGGACCACCTGGGATTGGGGTAGGCCTGCCTCCTTGCTCCTAAGCAACATCCCCCTCCAACCTGTGGCTTTTCTGAGCTATGGCATTGTCCCTCTGGCTGCCCCCTCATTCCCTCCCCCATTACTGAACATCTGCGTGGGGCAAGGCTCTGGGCCGGGAGCAAGATGCACAAGTAGCAATTGCAAAAAAAAAAAAAAAGCTAGTAAGGGGATAGAGTAACGGAGGGCTAGGGAAGGTATATTTGGTATCAAAAGCCACATAACAAATGACCCCCAAATTTAGCAGCTTAAAAGAACAAACACTGGGACTTCTCTTGTGGGCTGTGGCTAAGACTCCATGCTTCCCATGCAGGGAACCAGGGTTCAAACCTTGGTAAGAGAACGAGATCTCGCATGCCACAACAAGAGTTTGCATGCCACAACTAAAGACCTTGCACGCCGTAACTAACACCCAGTGAAGCCAAATAAATAGATAAAGATATTTAAAACAGGGAACTTCCCTGGTGGTCCAGTAGCTAAGACTGTGCTTCCAGTGCAAGGGGGTCTGGGTTCGATCCCTGGTCAGGGAACTAGTCCCACATGCTACAACGAAGAAAGAAGATCCCCTATGCCACAACTAGGACCTGGGGCAGCCAAATAAATATTTTTTTAAAAGTTTTAAACAAAACAACAGACACTTACTGTTTCACTTTTTATGTGGGTTGAGAATCCAGGTGCAGCTTGGCTGAATCTTCTGGCTCAGAGTCTCTCACTGGCCACAGTCCAGGCGTCGGCCAAGGCTGTGGTGTCTACTGGGGCAGCGTCTACTTCCAGGCTCACTTACTTGGTTGTTGACAGGATTCAGTTTCTCACGGGCTATGGGGCCGAGAGGCTCAGTTCCTCTCTGATGGTTGGCCAGAGCCTCCCTCTGCCACATGGCCCTCTCCACAGGGCAGCCTAAGCGTGGCAGCCAGCTTCCCTTAGAGCAAGCGAGGGAGACAGAAGACGGAGCAGGACAGAAGTCACCGTCTTCGTAAACCAGTGTTAAAACCAGCATCCCAGTGTTTTCGCTGTGTTCTGTTGGTTAGAAGCAACTGGCTGTGTTTAGCCCACTCTTGAGAAGAAGGTGGTCACTCGAGGACAAGGCAGAGAATAGGGGTCGTTGGGGGCCGTTTTAGAAGCTGCCTTCCACAGAAGGCTTCTTTGAGAAGACCTTCTCTGAGGAGGACTGGCCAAGAAGAAAACTGAGAGAGGAACACCCCAGACTGAGAAAACAACACAGGGCAAGTCCCTGAGGTCGGAACCAGGTGGGAGAATTTAGGAACAGCAGGAAATTTAGCGTAGCGAAAATATCACAGGATGCAGTGGCAGGAAGGAGGCCACGGAGGTGGGCAGGCACCAGATCACTCAGGGCCAAGGCCAGCACTGGGACTTTATTCTCCTGTGGCAAGCAGACAGTGGAGGGTTTGCACATGGAGGTGACATTATCTGACTTACATTTTTAAAGGATTCCTCTCCATGGTCTTTTTAGAGTAGACCGTATAGAAATGGTCAACCACTTTTTGAAGCATTTGGAATAACCCAGGTGAGAGGCTGGGGGCTTGGGCCAAGGTGGTGCCCATGGAGGTGGCCAGACTGGTTGGATTCTGAACATGTTTTGAAAAGCTGATAAGATATTCTGGTCAATTAGATGTGAGCTTGAGAGGAGGCGAGGAGTCCTGGAATTCCTAGATTTTTGCCCTGAACAGTGGGTAAATGAATTAGGGACAGGGCAAGGTTACCTCATGCAGGTGGGCTCACCATCAGCAGAAGGTCCAGTGTTATGACACGGTCTGAGGTTTGGGGAGACCCTGCTGAGAAAGAGCCACAGAGACCAAGTCCTGAAGGTTGAGGGGGAGTTTCGAGGCCACAGGGGTGGTGGTGTAGCCCAGGTAGGTCTTCAGACTTCTGAGTGGCTTACAGGATGGAGGAGGGGTCAGTGTGGCTGGAGCAGAGGGGACAAAGGGCACAGTGGCGGGAGATGCTGTCACGGAGGCAGGCTGGGGCCATATCACCAGGACACGGGAGGGGTTTGTCATTTCCTCAAGAGCATCGGGAGCCACAGAAAGGGTGCGGGCCTGTGATGACCACATGCTGCTTTAGTGAGATGGCCTAGCCTGCTTGGAGAATGGATTGTAAGGAGTAAGAGCAGGGTAAATCCAGGACTTTCCTGGTGGTCCAGTGGTTAAGAATCCACCTTCCAACTCAGGGACAAGGGTTCAATCCCTGGTCAGGGAACCAAGATCTCATATGCAACTGAGCCTGGCACCACAGCTAAGACTCAACACAGCCAAACAGAATAAAGTAAATAAGGGCAGGGCTAATTCAATTTTAAGGGTCCCTTTTAGGAAGAAGAGTACAAAATTTGTATGTAAGTGAAAATTGAGGTTGAGAAAGAAAAGCAAGATAAATTACTGGAACTGTAGAGACTTGGGTCAGTTCTCCTGACATCTCTCTGGGCACTTTGGCAGGAACACTTAAAAGGAAGATGTTTCCCTGAGTGTAACCTGGCTGCCCTTCCCTCCCGGACCACTTCATAACTCCCAGAGACTGTCAGCCCTCATAGGGCCCACATGAGTTAGGGAACTGAGCAGAAGTTTCATTAACTTCACAGTGAGCCCACCTCTGGGCTTCCCTGTGGCTCAGTGGTAAAGAAGCTGCCTGCCATTGCAGGAGATGTGGGTTCGATCCCTGGGTTGGGAAGATCCCCTGGAGAAGGAAATGGTGACCCATTCCAGTATTTTTGCCTGGGAAATCCCGGGGACAGAGGGGCTGGCGGGCTACGGTTCATGGGGTCACAAAGAGATGGACACAACTTAGGAACCAAACAAGAACAACACACGCCTACCTCCAGGGAAGAGAAAAGTAAGGAGGTCAACTGGGGGCTGTAGCAGGGCCTAGGCCATGCTACACTTCAGTTAGGAGGGGTCTCAGGATTGGGGTCCCCATGGCCAGAGAGAGCGGTGGAGCATTGGACAGATGCTGCCAGGGCGTGGGAGCTCAAGGAAGAGCCTGAGGTCAGTGGGGGAACAGGGGCCTGGCGCTGGCAAGCAGCTGAGGGATTGGGGAGATTTGGGGAACACTCTCAAGTGAGTGAAACCAGGACTTCTTCCCCTGTTGACAGAAGGGACTCTGACTTTCAAAGCCTGGTCAAGGAGGGGCCTTTCCAGCCCACTAAGACTCAAGCCCAATCATGGCCCACCCTACACTTCCCACTATCTCTGAAGTCGATGCTGAGTTGCTTAGTGGAGGCCTGGCCGTGGGAACCAGTGGGTCCAGCCAGAGCCAGCTCAGGCCCCTGGACCAGGAGGGGATTAAGAGCCAGACGTTGTTGTCACAGTCAGGTCTGAAGGCTGGGCCTGCCTGGCCTGTGTGAACACGGGCTTGGGGTCTGAGAGTTGGAACTCCACAGCTCTAACTGTGGTTCAGTGTGGTTTTACTCCCTGTGTGGTTTTTGAACATGTCCTACACACTTTGGAGAAGGAAATGGCAACCCACTCCAGTATTCTTGCCTGGAGAATTCCACGGACAGAGGAGCCTGGTGGGCTGCAGTCCATAGGATTGCAGTCAGACACAACTAAAGCAATCCAGCACGCACGCATAAGGATTTATAACCCTGTGCTGCCCATTTTTCTTGCATTATTTCCCCCTGCCTTCAGGACAACCTTGTGAGGAGTTAATTATTATTTTCTGTTTCTTCCTGGAGAAAACTCAAAGTTCAGAGAAGTTAAATGACTTGCTCAAGGGGGCTTCCCTGGTGGTCCAGTGGTTAATAATCCATCCACCTTCCAGTACAGGGGACGCAGGTTTGATCCCTGGTCAGGGAACTACGATCCCACATGCATGCCGTGGGGCAACTAAGTCCCCAGCAACTGCTGGGCCTGTGCCACAACTAGAGAGAAGCCTGCCTGCTACAACTAAGACCTGATGCAGCCAAAATTAAATACATAATTTTTTAAATTGACTTGCTCAAGATTACACAGCTAATAAGTGGGGGAGCCAAGATCCAAATTCAAGTGGGTCTGACTCCAAAGCCCAAATTCTTAATGGCTCACTAACTTTGCATATGCTGCTACTTTAAGACCCCCTCCTCCTACTCATGCATTGAAATCAATACTGAGACCCTACAAAGTGACAAGCACTGTGCTGGCTGCTGGAGACAGAGTAGGAAGTTAAAGCCCTGCTCCCAGTCTGGTGGGTAAAGTATATTGGTTCCACTCAGAAGCCTTGAGGTGAAGCCGTAGGATTGACAAGACTCCTGACACCTGGAGGAATCGGAACAGGCTTCTCAAAAGTGCTGAGACTAGTACAGAGTTTTCCAGGAGGAAGGGAGTGATCAAGACTCATGAAGTCTCACCAGTATGCCTCATGACTCTGTTATAAGCAACAGAAATAGTTTTTAACTGGCTGAAGAAAAATCAAGAAAAAAGAAGATGCACTGGTTCCAGAGATGGAACTTTCAGGGAGGACTTTCAGGCATAGCTGGATCTAGCAGCTTAAGTGATGAAATCAGCTATTCTCTTTCTCTATCATCTTTGCTCTTGGTCCAAGTGTTGGCAGAAATCATGCCAAGCTGGCATCCTGCCAGCATGGGAAAAATAAGTCCTCTTTCTACATACTTCCAGCCAGGAATTGAAAGTAGGGGTGAGGTTTTCCAAACAGAAATTGAGTGCTGTTACCAGAATCTAGGAAAGGGATGCTAGCTGACAGGATCCATGATGTCTGTTAGATTCTTGAGCAGAACCAAGTCTTCCCTAACTTCAGCATTTTGTCCATCTTACTATGATATCCGAACCTCTGTCCTCTATATGATGGGAAGAGGAAAGGAACTCACCTGAACACCTACTAAGCATCAGGCAAATTTATCCACATTCATCCCAACAAATCCTCACAGTGAAGCCACAAGAAGGTCCTGCCATCCCAGGGTTACAAGAGAAAACTGAGGCTCAGAGAGGAGTGACTTGCCCAAAGTAACAGGCTGGCAAGGGACAGAGCTGCAATCACTCACACATACTGATGTTACCCGTATCTGTGCTTGCCGCTGCTTCAGCCTGCCCCGGCTACAGTGTGCAGGAGGCCCCACTTCTCTGTACTGCTGCACCCCTGCCAGCCCCTAGCACAGGACCCTACACACAGTAGGTATCCAGGAATAAGTGTTGAACTGACCTGACTTCATACAGACAGAGTGGAGGATGGAGGGACAAGGACAAGAAACCAGGACTGGGAGGTCCACGGGTTTTCTGAGGCTGTTTGCCAAGGAATAGACCACTCCCCCAACCTCAACCCAGATGCATAATTTCATGCAGCTTCACATGTGGGGATCCCTAGGCTGGGCGCTGACAGCTTGGCTCTGACCTGGCCCAGGTCAAGCCTGTCAAGGGGAAAAGCAACTGGACCGAAGGATGCTTTCCTCCCCTGGGGTCTCTGGCTCCCAGGGGGCTGCAGCTCAGCCAGCCTCAGAGGAGAATCCGAGCAGGGAGGACAGCTCCAAGTCACTCCCCCCAGGCTTGTCACTGTTCTCAGACCTAGCTGCAGAGCAAAAGGACCCTGTGAGCCAAGAGTTCTGGAAACCAGGCAAGCGTGATGTGGGAATAGCCAATGCTCCTACGGGTGGGGCAGCAACTCTGGGCTGGGCCCTGGAATGCCTTGTCCCCAGCCGCTCTGCAGAGGGAAGCATTTATGTCCCCACCCAAGGGTATCCAGTCCAGCTGCCCCATGTTACAGGTGAGGAAACAGGGCCTTGGAGAGGGGAGGAACTTGTCCATGATCACAGCCAGCACCAGAGAGCCGAGTTAAGCCTAAGTCTGACCTCAAAGGCTGTGTTTTCCTTACTGCCTTCCTCTCCCTGGAATGTCCTCCCCTGTTCCTCTTGTGGCTGGTTCCTTCTCATCTCAGCTTAAGTGTCATCCCCCAGAGAGGCCTGGCCTACTCCCTCCTACACCCCTTACTCTGTCTTAGCCTCTTGCTCATTCCTGTATAGCACACATCACCACTGGTAATCATCGTATTAATTTTTGTTGGGAATTCCCTGGCAGTCCAGTGCTTAGGACAAGGTGCTTTAACTGCAGTGACCAGGGTTCAATCCCTTGTTGGGGAACTAAGATCCCACAAGCTGCATGCTACAGCCAAAACAAACAAACAAAACGACTGTTATGCACTGCTCTCCCCCATGGATACTATTCTATGCTATGCTTACTCAGTCGTGTCTGACTCTTTGCAACCCCATGGACTAGCCCGCCAGGCTCCTCTCTCCGTGGGGATTCTCCAGGCAAGAATACTGGAGTGAGTTGCCATGCCTTCCTCCAGGGAATCTTCCCAATCCAGGGATCAAACCCAAGTCTCCCACATTGCAGGAAGATTCTTTACCCTCTGAGCCACCAGGGAAGCCCCTGTGGATACCAGGACTGATGACATCTGACTTGATTCTCGTGGGCTCCATGACTCGAGCTGAGCACACAGCAGGTGCTCAACTGCTCTTTGGTTAGGAGGTTCCCCAGCAGACTGGACAGCAGCAAATGTCCCCACTGCCTTAGATCTTACTCTCTAACCTCTCACCCGCCTTGCCTGCCATCCAGGGTCTCAGCTTGTTGTTCAGGCTCTCAGTCATTTCTGACTCTTGTGACTCCATGGACTGCAGCACACCAGGTTTCCCTGTCCTTCACCATTCCTAGAGTTTGCTCAGACTCATGTCCGTTGAGTCGGTAATGCCATCCAATCATCTTATCCTCTGGTGTCCCCTTCTCCTCTTGCCCTCAGTCTTTCCCAACGTCAGGGTCTTTTCCAATGAGTCAGCTCTCTGCATCACTGGCCAAAGTATTGGAGCTTCGTCATCAGTCCTTTCAATGAATATAGTCCTTCTATAGGGTCTCAGCTGCTGCAACCCTAACAGATTGAATCTTTTTGCTCAGTGGCTTAGGAGAAAGCTGTTCCAGGCTGGCAGGACAGGAGGAGGGGAGCAGAGCCTCTGAGTTGGCAGACAAAGGGCGTGTGTTCTTATCCAGTGCACTTCCTGCGTTTCCATTGCAGGAAGCCAGGCACCTGCCGAGGTGACACAGACACCAGAGCTGGCACTGGAGTCCCTTGTCCGGGACGCTTCTCTCCCCCTGGGAGCAGCAGCAGAGGTGGGAAAGAGGTGCTGGGCAGCTGGTAAGTGGCAGCAGCTGTACTCCACGTTCCCCTTGGACCTACCCTCTTCCAAGCCAGTCTTAGCTCAGAGCAGGTGAGGGAAGGCTTAGATCCTGCTTGGAGTCAGTGAGACCTTAGGCCCCACATCAACCCTTTGGTGCCTCACTATCCCACCTGGAGGTGTGGTGGGTGCTTAGGGGAGGTATCATGGAGGTGAGTGGGGGCAGCAACATTTTTATTTGCTTTAAATAAGCTTCTGAGTCACAGTGCACTTTAAAAGGGAGTTCTATGGCTAAAAGTGTTTGAAAACCCCTGGATCAAACCTTCTTTCTTAAGGTCCTTCCCGTGGCTGGCATCCAGTGGTTTTTTCCTTCCTCATGGGGAAGGTATAGAGATCTTGTTCCAAGGGGTGCTTGCAAAGGGAGGTAACCTTGTCAAGTAGGGCAATAACCCTGGCCACGGGCTCAGGTGGCCTTGAGTGCAAGTCTCCCTCTGCTGAAAAGAGAGGGAGTCACCTGTCTTTGAAGGGTGGCAGTCTCGCCAGCTGCTGGGACCTGCAGGGTGGTGTGTGTACCCAGGGGCACCCGCTGCTGTGGGTTGGAATCCAGCTCCGCCATTTGCCTTTTGTGTTGGGTTTGAGCCTCTCTATGCCTCAGTTTCCTCATCTGTGAAGCAGGAATAATCAGCCTTTTCCCATAGGGCTCTCCCAGGAATTAAATGGAAAGGTCTGCAGGCCAAGCATCAGATAAGAAGCCCCTATAAACAACTACTGTTATTATTATAGGACTGGCTGTGAGGATGGAAAGAATAAAGGGATGCAGAGGGGGATGGGAGAGGTGACCAAACGGGAGTAAGGGATTTAGGGAGGCAGGGTGGGGGAGGAAGAGAAGCACAGGACAGGGTGTTCAGCAGCCCCCACCCCAGCCCCCAGAAGCATGACCCCCCAAGAACAGCCCCAGAGCCCTCCGGCCAGCAGCATGACTGCAGCTTTGGGCCCACAGAGGAGAGCCAGACCCTGCCTGGCCTCCCTGCAGATGGCGCCGGGTCCAGCACTCCTCTGGCCTCCGTCACTGTGGCTTTAATCAAAAGAACAATCTGTTTGCCTCTGAAACAGACCCAGATTCCTTTTCCCAGCAATGTTCCCTGGGCCTCCAGGGACTCAGGCGGCCCATCCAGGCTCCATCTCCTGCCCCAGAGCCCAGGCTGGGCTTCTCCCTCCCCATTCCACGTTTGGGGGATGGGGGAGGGGAGCAGGGGGCTGAAGCAGTGGAGGGGTCAGATACTGGGGCCAGTGTGGCAAACCGGGTGACCTGATTGCCAGCGAGGCCCTGTCTACCAGGCTTCCCGGAGGACCCTGTCCCCCCAGGACTCTGGGACCCACGTGCAGAAGGCGTTACGGTCCAGACAGGTCATTAGCCCCATTTTAGAGGCGAAGAAACTGAGGCTCAAGAAGGTGGAATGACTGCCACAGGATTAGTGAGTGTCCGGGGAATCCAGGTCCCACCTGACCCTTAAGACCTTGGGAGATCCCAGGCCAAACTGGTGGGGCCACCACCCCAGGTGACCTCGGGGAGGGGGATGGGGGAGGACTACTCTGGGTTCACAAAGGACGAGGAGAGTGGGCACCCGAGGAGGCCGCCCACCCTCCGGGCCTGGGCCAAGGGGAAGGGAGGAGGGGTCGAGGGAACAAAGGGAGAGGGGATGGGGGCGGCGCGGGGCGCGGCCGGGCAGGTTGGGGGGCAGGTAGGGGCCGCTTCCGCCCGGCGGCAATCCCGGGCCCCCTCCCCCAAGCTTCACCTTTTATGGTAAGGCGGCCGGGGCGGCGGGGCGGAGGGAGCCGAGGGGGCGGGGAGGGCGGAGGGGGCGGGAGGCGCCGCGCCGCTCCGGGCTCTGCTCGATCGGGTGACCGACCGGAGCCGCCGGGGGCGCGGGCTGCTCAGGTAAGCGGAGCGGGGTGGGGTGGGCGTCCCGTCCTGCCGTCCGCGTCCCTGGCTACACACAGGTGACAGCGCGGGCAGCCCCTGGCCGGAGCGCAACCCTGCTCCCCGGCCCGGACCCCAGCTCCGGCGCTCCCAGGGGGGCCCGCGGGACTGGGGGCCGGGGGTGCGGGTCTCTGTTCCCCGAGCGGAGGGAGGGCAGGTCGAGAGGTAGCGCGGGTGTCTCTGCCCCGGAGCGGCACGCGGAGAGAAAGGATGGAAGCAGGGCGGAAGCTCCCGCACAAAGAGGACAGCGTCCCGCACATGGATAGAATTAAAGTCCCCGGCGGCGCCCCACCGTGACCCGGCCAGCCGCCCCGCCTGGGTGCTTGCGGGAGGGCGTCGGTTTTGCGAAGGTCCTGGAACCTCCGGGCCCTTTTCTTCAGCCGGGGTTAGGCGAGGGGCCGGAGGGACCGCGGAACTGCCCCTCTCTGGGCCTCATATCCTCTGGGGGGAGGGGGGTGCTGGGAAGGGGGTGGGACTGAGCTATGCCCAGGGTGTGTGCCTGGGGCACCCTGGCCTGAGTCCTCCTCCAGCCCAGATTCTGAGGACCCCAAGGAGAGTCTGGGCAGCGCCCAGATCCCTGTTCTTCACATTGATGGAAGCCAAGTTCTCAGGCCCCCCAGGGGTTCCGCCTCTCGCATGAGGTACTGAAAAACCATCCGGCTTTCTCTTGGCACCTACACAGTACCAAGATCTTGAGCACCCCCTCTTCTTTTATGCTCTCAGCCACCCTTCCAGAAAGACCTCATTATTTCCACTCTTTGAAATAACAGAGGCCCAGAGAGGTTCAGTGACTTGCTTAGGGTGGACCAGCAGGAAAGAGGTGGGGTTGGGGATGAACTCAGCCCTGTGGGCCTCCTCCACTTCCCTGGGGTGGGAGAGAGGGAGAGGCCCTTCTATCCCAGGCTGCAAGGCCGGGAGAGGGGGCTTAATTTCACTCCCACTGCTTGCAATTCAACTCCCAACCAAGCTTAGCCTGCGTTCTCGGAGTACTGAAGAGCACAGTTTAGAGGTGGTCCCATAGGGTTTGAGAGGAGTAGGACCAGGGACAGAGGGCATGGTGGGGGACTACCCCATCCTTGGAGGCCCTCCCGGTCAGCCAGCCCTCCCCTGCCCTGAGCTGCAGCCTAAAGCTGGGCTGGGTGGCTGGCTGGATCTCAACCTCCTTCCTTCCTCTTAACAGGAAATGACTTTCCTTCCCTTTGTTTCCACTTTCTCTGCTTACCCAACTGGATCTCACTTTGGTCCTCTGGGAGAGGAAGGGTGGTGGCCGAGGGTCCCCCCGGGCTGGGCTGGCTGGGAGGCCGCCCCACAGGGAGCTTCCTCACACACCCCCGCTCCAGGGTGACCTGGGGGGCATTGGGACCCGAGGGGAGCCTTGGCTCCCTTTCCTGCTCTGGTCTGACTGACAGGGCTTTGAAAATCCCTAGCTCGGCCCCTTCCCCTGGGGCCTGAAGTCCCTGTTGGAAGGACAGGGAATGGATACGCCGGGGTTGGGGGTTGCTGTCCAGCTGTGAACATCTGGCTTCAGTGCTGGGACGTTTGTCCTGGACTTTGTCTGAGAAGCCAGCAGATTTGACTTCCCGGAGGGGTGTGTTGGGGTGGAGTGGGGTTCAGGGCAGGATCGGAGGGAGGCAGAGAAGGCACCCTCTGCAGCCTTCGGGAATGAGCCCAGAGTTTACTGGCCATCTGATAATTGGTCTGGATTGAGCCATTCTGTGTAAGAACAGGCCTGGAGATTTTTGCCTCCCCACCCCAACCCACCCTAAATCATCCAGGGGGAAAAAAATGTGACCTCTCAGGCCCAAGGATACCTCGTGGACTTCCGGGTTGGATGCTGCTTTGTTAGAATTCCAGGTCTCCAATCTCTTGCTGGGGGCCTCACCTGGCCTCATCTATACAGTGGGGGCAGGACTTCCCTGGTGGTCCAGTGGCTAAAACTCCATCCTTTCAACGCAAGGGGCCTGTGGTTCATCCCACACGCCATGCAACACACCATGCAGGCCGTAACTAAGACTTACTGCAGCCAAATAAATATTTTAAAAAATGAAGTGGGGGCATAGCAATCTGTGTTAAGAATTAGGTGTCTTTTTAATGTATTGTTTTATAATTATTTTCATTATTATTTTGGCTGTGCAGGAAGGGTGCGTGGGATTTTTAGTTCCCCGACCAGGGGTTGAATCCACGCCCCCTGCATTGGGAGCGTGGAGTCTTAACCACTGGACTGCCAGGGAAGTCCTAAGAATTATGTGACTCAGTAAGCACTGGCTGCAGTGCCTGGCACATGGCAAGCACTTTATCAGTGGGTGCCCTTGTTCTTGTGTTTAAACCTTAGATGCACTCTGAAACTTGTTTGCAAAAATAGATACTTAAACTTGTAACAAAGTATGAAAGCGAAGAAGAGGACAGCCAACAGAAGCATATGTACTTCCAAACATCACTTACAAAACAGGAAACAAGAGAGAAGTACTTACAAGAACTTTAGAAGTTTTATTCCTATATTGGTTTCTTTTTCAGAACAGATATTTTATTATCAGAATGAGCTACACATTTTAATCAAAGATAAATCAATTTAAAGGGAATTTAGGAGCATATATCGGGGAAGGCAATGGCACCCCACCCCAGTACTTTTGCCTGGAAAATCCCATGGATGGAGGAGCCTGGTAGGCTCCAGTCCATGGGGTCGCTAAGAGTCGGACAGGACTGAGCGACTTCACTTTCACTTTTCACTTTCATGCATTGGAGAAGGAAATGGCAACCCACTCCAGTGTTCTTGCCTGGAGAATCCCAGGGATGGGGGAGCTTGGTGAGCTTCCATCTATGGGGTCGCACAGAGTTGGACACGACTGAAGCGACTTGACAGTAACAGTAACAACAGGAGCATATATTATTCTCCATCAGTCTCCAGGAGTCCACAGTGGCCTGTGGAGGGAGGCCTTTGAATGGCCACTCAGGCTCCAGGTCATTAGGGTCCCTGTGGGTCGGCCTTTGGGGCTGAGTCTGGGTGGCCCATATGGAGAATAAGAGAAAAAGGGCAATTCCTTCCCTGGGCACAAGCCCTGGGTAAGAACTCTGGGGCTGAGTATGGACAACTTGCCCCACCCCATGACCCTACCTCATCCCTGGCCCCAGAGCCTACTCTTGGCAGGAACCACCTGAGAGAAGGAAAGTGCGCTCTCCCTGGTCCGGATGCTGCCCTGCTCCCAGATCCATGCTTTGATGTCTCCTGTGAGCTGGACTTGGGTCATACAAAGACCACAAACGCAGTTGAAAGCATATGAGGTCACTTCTAGGGAGCGGGCAGACATGATAATTGTGAGCCAGTGTGGCCTGTGATGGGCTGTCATTGCCCTGTGGCGTAGACAACTACCCTCGAGTAGGAAATCAGGGGAGGCTTCAGGGAGGAGGTGATGTTTGCACTGGGCTTCTAAGGAAAAACTGGAATTTACCCTGCACAGGGCAGGAAAGACAGATGGTAGGAACATGCCAGGGCAAGTAAGGGAGAAAGATGGTCCAGGAAGGGTACATGGTCCAAGGTGGTCAAAAATAGGTTGAGGCCAGGGGGATTTGGACTTTATTTTGAAGGTAGTAGGGAGCCATGGAAGGCTTTTGAGTAGAGAAGAAACAGACTGATGCTCCGGAAAGATCACTCCCGAGCCAGGATTGGAGATCCTTGAGGCACTCATCCCTGTGCCTGAATCAGGGCATGACTTTGGAGATGAGAGCAGGAGAGATTCTGGCCACAGGATCAAGACTTGATTGGCTGTGGAGGCTGATGCACAGGATGCTGGTTTGTGAGCTGGGCCAGGAGAGGGCAGCAGAGCCAGGTGGCCAAGAGCATGGGCTCTGGGTTCAGATCCCAAGTTCCCTGCTGCATGACCCTGAATGAATGACTTCCACTTCTTCCTCTGGGCTTCCTCATCTGTAAGACAGGGATGCTAACAGTGCTTCTCCTGCTCCAGCCATGGGAGGTGTGTGAGTTAATGGGCGGAAAGTGCCTAGGGCAGGGCTGGCACAGGATAGGCCTTGGTAAACAGTGGTTGTGATGGTTCATCTGTCCCCTTTGCCTCCTGGAATCCAGTGCTGATGTTCTAACCGTTGATTCACCCTGTCTCCCTCCCACAGTGGAGCTGGCCTGAACACTGGGGACCTCAGCCTTCCTAGGAAAATCCAGATCCCAGGTGAGGAAGGTAGTTTGGGGTGTGGCCCTGCACTGGGCCTGGCAGTCAGTACTGCCGAGGGTGGGGAGCTGGAGGAGCGGCCCCTCCCTCATGCTCCTTGGAGGAGGGAAATTAATCATTGGTGAGGTGAGCAGGGCAGGGCTGCCCTTTGTTCCACCAGGTGTGCAGGTTGGGGGACGGGCGGTCAGGACTGCTGGGGCCCCCTCTGTGGCCAGGTCACCTGGTGGGCCCCTGCCCTTCCCTGGGGGGCATCCGCCGCCCCTTTTACAGCTGGGTGGGGTGCTGGCACCGTGGGGTGGCTGCCCCTGTCTTGTTGGGAGAGGGAGGCTCCCTGCCCTGGGGGTGGCTGGTGTCCAGGTGGAGCACCCCTGCCCATTGCACGACTGCCATGAACACTGTCCAAGCCTGAGCCCCACTCTGTCCCCAGCCCCACCAGAAGCTGAAACAATGGCCTCCAAGCCTGAGAAGAGGGTCGCCTCGTCTGTCTTTATCACCCTGGTGCCCCCACGTCGAGATGAGGCTGTGGTTGAGGAGGTGAGGCGAGCAGCTTGTGAGGCCCGGCCTGGCCGCCCCTGGGAATCGGCCCCCACGAAGGCACCCGGGGCTGGCTCGGTGGGAAAGCTCCGTTCCTGGATGCCGCCTGGCAGGGCTGCAGCCCCAGGGCCAGCTGTTCCACCTCAGCTCTCCAATGGAGGTAAGAGGGTGAGGGCACTGGACGAGGGAGACTGGCTCAGAGGCAGCACTGAAGTGCGGAGAAAAGGGCAGGCTCTCAGGGCACGTGTTGAGCACCTACTGTGTTCCAGGCCGACTCTGGAATCCGCCTGCCTGGGTTGGAATCCTGACTCCTTTACTTGTTGGCTGTGTGACTTTGGCAGGCCTTAACCTCTCTGTTCCTCAGTTTCTCAATCTGTAAAATGGAAATAATGATAGTAACCACCTCAAAGGGTCCTCGTGAGGATTAGATGAGTTAACACATATGGAAAGTGTTGCTCCCAGGACCTGCCGTGTGAATACCTACTGTTTATTATTCGGAGCCAGACACTGGGGATAAAACTTATATCCTAGTGGGGGAAACATAGTAAAAACATAAAATATCATATCAGAAAGACACAAAGACTATTTCAGAATTAAACACAGTAAAGAGTTGGGGAGGTGCAACTTTTTATGGGTTAATCAGAATGGCTTCTCCAAGAAGGTAACATCTCAGCTCAGTTAAGACTTAAAGGACACTATAGAGCTAGAAGGGAAATGGGAACAGTTAGTGCAAAGACCCTGAGGCAGGGATGAATTTGGTAAGTTGAAGGAGCTGAGAGGTAGTTTTGTTCTCTGTTGAGCTCTACACTCACTTGCTGTGTGATCTTAGGCAAGCTGTTTCCTTCTTTAAACTTCAGTTTCTTCCTCTGGAGGATGGAAATTTGGTCATGTATGTGATGTGAAGGGGCTTCCCTGGTGGCTCAGTGGTAAAGAATCTGCCTGCAAATGCAGGAGACATGGGTTCAATCCCTGGTCTGGGAAGATCCCCTAGAGAAGGAAATGTTGACTTTACTCCAGTATTCTTCCCTGGGAAATCCCATGGACAGAGGAGCCTGGCAGGCTACAGTCCATGGGATCACAAAGAGTCTGACAAGACTCAACAACTGAACAAGAGCAAATGTGATATGAAATCTCAGCTATCGGAGAGTAGCAAGGAAGGATGACGACACCGGGGCCCGAGGCAGCTGCTCATCTAAAGGGCGCCAGCTGGAAACAAGGAGGCCCTGAAATGCTCAGTGTTGGAGTCCTCAGGTGCCTAGTCAGGTTCCTGCTGTTCCAGAGTGAGGCTAAGGAAGCCTTGTGCATCCATCACCATGAAAACCACCTTAAGACCAGAAAGTGAAAAAGTGAAAGTGTTAGTTGCCCAGTCGTGACTGACTCTTTGCAACCCCATGAGTTGTAGCCCACCAGGCTCCTCTGTCCATGGAATTTTCCAGGCAAGAATACTAGAGTAGGTATCCATTCCCTTCTCTAGGGGATCTTCCTGACCCAGGGTTCAAACCTGGATCTCCTGCGTTGCAGGTGGATTCTTTACTGTCTGGTCACCGGGGAAGCCCCAGAGACCAAAAGCAAATATCGGTTATAGGAAGCCAGACACAGGAGGGAGAAGGGGCCACACATGGACACACATGGGTATTCGTATAACACGCTTCACACATGGACACACATGGGTATTCGTATAACACGCTTCTTCATTATAACACAGCCTCCTAAATTGGTCTTTTCTTTCTAACAACACATGCCAAAAACATCCTGCTGCTACTTCTCGTTTTTCCTTGCGGCCATACCTTGCAGCTCGGGGCATCTTAGTTCCCCAACCAGGGATGGAATCAAAGCCCTGGCAGTGAACACCCTGAGTCCTAACCACTGGATCACCAGGGAAGCCTTGTATAGAAGAACCTGGACCATGATGACCAAGATTCACACCTCAGGACATTGACCCGATGGAAAAAAAAATTATGTTCCTTCTGGGTAGGAGAGGGGGAGCCTAGGAAATCGAGTTTAGATGCCAAAATGCCAAACCTTCTGGGATGTCTTCATGACTTATTGGAATTATAGACAGAAGATCCTGGGAGTGTGGTTGTAAAACCTGACAGGCCTTCCTCAGTGGGGGATAGACGTACAGTGGGCGGTTAGCCATGTTGCTGGCCAACTTGGCAATCTTGGGGCTCAGCCCTGCTTGGAGTAAGAAGTTCTAGGTGAGCAGAGGTCATAAGTCTGACCACAAAACGCAGAGGTGGGCTCTGGTGGCCTACCTTCTGCTTAAAGCCATCTCTACAGCAGGCTGTCATCTGACACGTGACCTACGCTTGTCCCCTCAGGAATGAATGAATCAATGAATGAAAGTCACTCAGTCGTGTCTGACTTTTTGTCACCCCATAAACTATACAGTCCATGGAATTCTCCAGGCCAGAATATTGGAGTGGGTAGCCTTTCTTTTCTGCAGAGGATCTTCCCAACTCAGAGATCGAACCCAGGTCTCCCGCATTGCAGGTGAATTCTTCACCTGCCAGCCACAAGGGAAGCCCTGTCCCCTCAGGAACCCACCAGCATTTCTTGAACCCTTTCATCCTGGCAGAAGTCTCCCCTCTCCCTCTTGAATTCCTGCCCTGGCTGGGAGCTGCCCACCCTTCACACCCAAATGTCGAGAACCTCAGGCATTTGGGAGAGGCCTCCGTGCTTCTGCTGTCTCTCAGTGACCTGGTTCTTGACTCAGTCGGCTCACGTAGCACAGATTTGCACACTTTAGCAGCCTCAGCATCTCCTGGGGGCTTGTTCCAACCCAGCCAGCTGAGCCCCACCCTGGGCCTTCCTGATTCAGCAAGTCTGCGGTGGGGCCCAAGAATTTGCATTCCTTACCTGTTTCCTGGTAACTCTGATACTCTGGCCCGGGGACCACACTTGGAGAATGAGTATCTGGTCTGCAGGTAAGACTTGCAGATGAGTAGTTCTCAAAGTGTGGCCTTTGAACCTGCAGCATCGGCATCACCTGAGAAATGTAAATTCTAGTGTAAATTCAATGTCATTTCAAAAATGTCAGTTCCCGAAGCTGACTTCCAAACCTGCTGAATCTGAAGCACTGGGGTGGGGCCCATCCTTTGACTTTTGGAAAAGCCTCTAGGTGATTCTGGGGCCCACTCAGAAGTCTAGAACAAGCTTTCCATCTGTACAGCCCTGGAGAGAACAGAGAGGGCTTATCTTTGTCGAATGGGTGGGAAACCTGAAGCCAGAGAGGTGCCTCAGTGAACACACAGGAAATGGGACCAGAGCCCAGGCCTTCAGGCAGCCGGGCTTAAACCCTTTCTGTCTGCTTTCCCTGGGTGTTTAGGGCGGTCTGACCTTGCTGGAGCCTGGCTGACCTCATGCCCGTGATAGGAGGTGGACAGAGTGCCTCCGTGCTCTTTCTCCCAGGGCACTATTAATAGCACTCACCCTGAGTGTGGTAGTGGACACAGTCCTGCGCTGTGCTTTCTCTCCTGACCCCTCCAGTTGGAGTTCCAGGAGGAGTCCTAGGGAGCTGGGCAGCCCCTCGTCAGGACAACCAGGAGGGGAGGAGGTTACACTCTCAAGAGTGTAAGAGTCAGACCCAATTTAGTAATTAAACAGCAAGCAGCAAGGAAAACAGTACAAGGAGCCCCTGTATATCCCACATCTGGTTTCAGCAGTTACTGACATTTGGCCACATTTGTTTCATCTGTTCCCCTTTTTTTTTTCTCTTGTGAAGTATTTAAAGGAAATGCCAGTAATCAAGTCATTTCAGCCCCACATACGGTAAGAATGGTTGTTTTCTTACATAACCTCAAGTCCAAACAATATATAAAAAAATCAACAGGAATGCCTTAGGATTATGTAATAGTCTATCCATAATTGACATGCTTTCCCTCGTCTGCAAAATGAGGGGAATTAAATGAGATGATTAATCCTTTGAATCAGAACCCAAGTGAGATCCATAGCAGTGCTGGCCAATAAAATACCATGCGAGTCACAAATGGAAACCTTATGTAATTGAAATTTTTCTAGTATCCATCCATGTGAAAAAAGTAAAATGATATTACTTTTATTAATGAGATATTTTACATTCTTTTTTTTTAGTACTAAGCACATCTCAATAGTCATATGTGGCTGGTGGCTTCTGTACTGGACAGCACAGATCTATACATTATATAAATCTCTTAATTCTAGGGATGCCCCCTCTCTTGATCTCTCCATGCCCTTAATTTCTTGCAGAAACAGTCCATTTCTGTAGAATGTCCTGTTTGCTGACTGATTCTTTTGGGTCCCTGGGTGGTCTCATCCAACTTTTCCCTCTGTTCCCCCCTCATTTTTTTTTTTTTTTTTGGCCACACCATGCTGCACGCAGGATCTTAGCTCCCCAAGCAGGGATCGAACCTCTGTCCCCTGCAGTGGAATCATGGAACCCTAGCCACTGGCCCTCCAGGGAATTCCCGTGGCTTTTTTTTTTGTAAGGCATTTCATCAATGCCGGCCATCCCTTCTGGTATGTAACACAAGTCAGAAGACGTCTGATGTCTGCTGGGGGTTATCAGTGGGCTCGGGTGGTGATGGTGATAGTTGAGTAGCTCCTCTGCAAAGTTCCCTACCGACTGTTGTCCCCTTGATACTTTCAACACCTGATGGTTATTACCTGAATCTGTTATGTAACTGGGTGGTGGTTCCCAACCTTGAGTGGCATCGGTGTCACTTGGAGGACTTCCAAAACACCCCATGACCAGGCGCTGCCCCAGAGCGTCTGATTCTGCAGCTCTTTGGTGGGCTGAGAAGTTGTGTTTCTAACAAGGTCCCAGGTGATGCCGCTGCTGCCGGTCCAGGAGTGACACCTTGAGAACCACCATCTTAGCGGCTTGTTTTGCTTATATTTGAACAAGGCCCTTCTCATGGGGTTTCCAGTGCTCTGGCACCCCACTGGGGCAGGCTTGTGTTATAAAAGGCTTTGGCAGCCACTGTTTTCTGAGCCTGGGCCACATGCCAAGCCCTTACCTGCATCATTTTACTTAATCCTCATGAACCACCCTAAGTGATTGAGATCCATGTTCCAGTTGAGCAAACTGAGGCTCAGAGAGATGGTTTCTTGCTTAAGGACACCCAGCACGTCAGTGGTGGAGTCAGAGCTGGAACCCAGGTCCAGGCGACACTGGACCTGAGCCCTCAGCCACCATGCTGCCCAGCCTCCTGGGTTAGTGTCACCTCTTCTGCGCACCTGCGGAGACTGGCCAACCCACCCATTCCCTCTGGTTGCAGGGTGTTCGCTTCCTCCTCCGCCCCTGGACGTTGACGATGCACTTCCAGACCTGGACCTCCTCCCACCTCCGCCTCCTCCCCCTCCAGTGGACCTGCCCCCTCCTGACGAAGAGCCCTCCTCTGCGATGGGGGCATCACTCATTTCAGACTTAGAGCAGTTGCACCTGCCCCCTCCCCCACCCCCGCCACAGGTACTGCCGACACCTGGTACCTGATGGAGCTCCATGGGTCCAAGGAGGGAGGGTTGGGGGGTGGGGGCTTTCAAGATTTTAAGCCTGGAGGTTGTTAGGTCCCTTCTCCTACTCGAGGGCAGTCCCTCTAAAAAGCTCTTTCAGGCTGGTAAAAGTTGGATGTGTTTCTCAAGATCCCTGGAGAAGGGATGCCACACCCTGTCCACTTAAGTACTTCCATCAGCTCTGAGGAGAACATTCCCCTGCATCTAATCTAAATCCTTCAACCTGCAGAGGAAACCCGTCTCTAACCCTCTGCCCTTGACAGGGGCATTGTAGATATAGGAGGGTTCCAGGCGGAGGGGAACCATGACTCCAGGAGATTCCTTAGAAGCAGAAAGAAGTACCATTGACTGGGTAAAGGAACCCAGAGCAAGGAGTTGGGAGAACTCGCCTCAGTTTATGCCTCTGCACAAGGGGGTGGGGGGTGGGGCTTTCCTGGTGGCTCAGCAGTGAAGAATCTGCCTACTGGTGCGGGAGATCCTTGGTCCAGGAGGATCCCACATGTCACAGGACAGCTAAGCCCTTGCACCACAACTACTGAGCCTGTGCTCTGGAGCCTGGAGCCACAGCTACTGGGGCCCTAGAGCCTGGGCTCTGCAGCAGGAGGGGCTGCCACGGTGAGAGGCCCACTCACTGCAACTAGAGAGTAGCCCCCGCTCCCTACAACTAGAGAAAAGCCCAAACAGCAACAAGGACCAGGCACAGCTAACAATAAAAACTATCAAAGCAGAGGGGGGCTAATTGTGCCTGGTGCCACCAGATGAGGGGCAGAACTGTGTGGTGTCCCTGTTGGATGACTCTTCTCCCCTCTGTCCCCACAGGCCCTGGTGGAGGGGCCTCCACTGCAGCCTCGGCCCAGTCATCTCAAGCCCGAAGAGGAGGAGCTGCCGCCCCCTCCCGAAGAGCCTGTCGGCTTCCCTGAGAAAGAGGCCTCCACAGGTATGACAGGAAGGAGTCTGTGTGGCCCGCTGGACCCTCGTGGGACCAGCATGGACTTGCGGGAGCAGCTGGGGGAACAGGGACCAACTCACAGTGCAGTAATGGGCCTTATAGTTGTGAGGCAATTTTATTTTTACTGCCTTAACCTTTTTTTCCTTTATAACTAAAACTTGCTGTGATGGCAAAAATGCCTTGAATTTTTTCACTGTTTTAAGTTTTTGAATACATAGCACCCTTACATAGTACAAAATAAAAAGCACAAGGAACTTCTCTGGTGGTCCATTGGCTAAGACTCTGCATTCCCAATGCAGGGAGCTCAGGTTCGATCTCTGGTCAGGGAACTGGATCCCACATGCCGGAACTAAGGGTTCAAAAGCTGCAACTAAAGATCTTGCATGCCACATCTAAGACCCTGCATGGCCAAATAAATACAGAAACAAATTTTTTACGAATAAATAAAAATAAAAAGCACAGAGAGGCACATTCCAGATAGTCTGTTAATATCTGGTGCACATCCTTTCAGAGGTGTCTTATGCATATGCAAGCAGATGCAAATATATCCTTCCTCACATATAGGAGCGAGCTCAGCGCTGTTCTACACTTTGCTTTCTTTTCTTCATTCAGTCTTAGAACTCATTCGACATCAGAACATAAGGAGTTTTCTTGTTCTTTTTCACAGCTGCATAGTATTCCTTAGCTGGGCCTGACTACATGCATTTAAACTGGTTGCCTGTGGACAGGTGCTCAGGTGGTCATGCTGAGTGAATTGCCTTGCACCTAGTCATTTTGCCTGTGTGCACGTTCATTTGATAAATTCCAAGAAGAGGAAGCACTGTGATGTTTTTGCCAAGTTGTCCTTGGTCGTCCCCATCTACACTCCCACCAATGGTGTCAGTGCCCATCTGCTCACAGCTTCTCCAGCACCGTCTGTTACTCATTTACTAAATGGCTATTAAGTGCCTACCACGTACCAAGGCGTCCTCTAGTCCCAGGTTATGAAGTAATTCTTCTCTGACTTCTTCCTGGATTCTTACGGTTTCCCTTTTCACATTTGAATCTTTGCTGCATTTGGAATTAGCTGGGTGCAAGATGTTACTATGGAGCTGTCTGTCTTGTGTTGATTTTTTGCAGATGGCAAGTCATTTGTCCTAACACTACCTGTCTGAATTTTAGCTTTTTCTCCTTTTTTGGCCACACTGTGTGGCACGTGAGATCTTAGTTTCCCCACCAGGGATTGAACCCAAGCCCCCAGCATTTGAAGCACAGAGTCTTAACCACTGCACCTCCAGGGCAGCACCTTGACTTTAGCCTTTGAAAGGCCACTCACCTTCCTTCTTACTGTCCCTCGTGATCCTCCCCATGAGCTGAGGCTGTGCTTTCAGCCTCTAGGGGTTTGAGGCAGAAACCTGGCACTCTAGCTAGGTCCTGGGTGGTGACTGGGTACAGGTCTCCCAGGCTGGGCTGATTACAGCCTGTTTCTTCTACCCTAGACATCTGTGCCTTCTGCCACAAGACTGTGTCCCCCCGAGAGCTGGCCGTAGAGGCCATGAAGAGGCAGTACCACGCCCAGTGCTTCACGTGCCGTGTCTGCCGCCGCCAGCTGGCCGGGCAGAGCTTCTACCAGAAGGATGGGCGGCCCCTCTGTGAACCCTGCTACCAGGTAAGCCCAGCGCCGTTCCCCAGGTGCCAGCACTGAGCACCTCTTTTCCCACAATGCTAGTGACCCATTTTACAGATGAGGAAGCTGAGGCTCGGAGAGGAACTCAGCCAAGGTGTGTGCATTTCCCATGGCTGCTGTAACAAATGACCACAGACTTGGTGGCTTCAAACGATACACACTATTCTTTTATGATTCTGGAGGTCCAAGATCCAAAATCAGTTTCACTGAGTTAGAATCAGTGTTGTCCTCCCTCTGGAGGCTTCAGGGGAGAAGTCCACTCTCACCTTTTCTAGCTTCCAAAAGCGGCATCTCTTAGCTCCTTTATCCGTCTTCAGAGTCAGCAGTGTGGCGTCTTGCATCAGTTTCTTTTTTCTCTCTTTCTCTCAGGTCTCCCTCTGCCTTCCTCTTTTAAAGATTCTCGCGATGACATTTGGGGCCCACATGGATAACCCAAGTTGATCTCCCCATCCCAAGATCCTTAGCTCAGCTACACCTGCAGTCTCTTCCGTTTTCTTTTGACTTTTTGTTTTGTGTTCGAGTCAGTTAACAATGCTGTGATGGTTCCAGGTGAACAGCAAAGGGACTCAGCCGCACATGTTCATGTGTCTGCTCTCTCCCAGACTCCCTGGCCATCCAGGCTGCCACACAAAAGATGAGCAGAGTTCCCTGTGCTGTACTTGTTGGGTATCCATCTTAAATATAGCAGGTGTGTACATGTCCATCCCAAACTCCCTGACTGTCCCTTTCCCCGGGAACCTTAAGTGCATTCTCTAGGGACTTCCCTGGCAATCCATTTGTTAAGACTGCGAGCTTCTAGTTAGGAGCATGGGTGCGATCCCTGGTTGAGGAAGTAAGATCCCACATACTGTGTGGCACTGCCAAAAAAAAAAAAAAAGTTTATTCTCTAAGCCTATGAGTCTCCCCATTCCAAGATCCTTAACTCAATCACACCCGCAAAGCCTGGTGTTTTTTTGTTGTTGTTGTTGCTGGCACTGTACCACATGGGAATGCTGAGCTTACCACTGGACCACCAGCGAATTCCCTTCAGTCTCCGTTGCCATGCCAGGTAGTCACAGCTCCAGGGCTTAGAACCTGGATACCTGTGGGCATCATTCAGCCTGTCACACTGTCACACTCTGGTCAGTGGTGGAGCTGGTGACCTGCCCCGGTCCTGGCTGGTTCTGGACCCTGCTTGTGGTCTTGCCACTCCCTCACCATGAGGTTCCAGTGTGTGGTGTGATGGGGCGTCTCTGGGCACCATGTGTAGTCTGGAAGCGCTAGTTTGGATGCCAAAGTGCTGGAATTGCTAACTCTCTAGTGGCACGTGGTGACGTTTCTCCGTGTGGTATACAGACCTCCCTTATGCATCCCTGGGGGGTGCAGTCAACCTCACCTTGTCCTCATAGATTGATGACGCCTGGCAGTCTGCATTTTTAACAAGTCTCTCGGGTGATCCTGATACACACTGAAGTCTCAAAACTACTGATTTGAAGGGTTAGAACATTTGGAGTCGGAACTGTTTAGAAAACTCCGAATGACCTGATGCCAGGCAGCGAGGTGCTATGGGAGGAGAGAGGAGCCAGGCCATCCCACCCTGACCCTCTGACTCCATCAGTGTGACTCCTCTGATGTGCTTATGCCCTTCCCCAGCTTGGACCCCAGCAGGGGTGGAGCAGTGGTAGGGAGAAGGGGTGAGGGTGGGGTTTTAGCTGAGAGCCGCCAGGAGGGCCTCCAGCAGCCAATAGAGGGGGATGCGGGAAATGCTGCCCCCACCTGGCACATCCGTCCAGAGGAAATCAGGTTAAGAGGAACAGGCGCACAGCCAGGAAGGGGAAGAGACATGCAGGAGAAGAGGTAGGTGAGTTAGCGGGATGCGCTCTGCTGTCTCAGTAATACCTACCCTGTCCTCTCTCCTTCCTCTCTCTGTCATCCTCATTCCAGAAGGGGTTTGAGGCAGCTTGTAAGAGTGTACGTATAGAGACCCCCCTGGTGGTCCAGTGGCCCAGGTCCCATGCTTCCAGTGCAGGAGGCCCAGGTTTGATCCCTGGTTGGGGAACTAGATCCCAGATGCTGCAATCACGACCCAGTGCAGCCAAATAAATAAATACTTAAAAAAAAAGAATGCACATAATAACTATAATCAATAATAATGTTGTACACTTAAAATTTCATTAAGAGGGTATGTGAATGTATGTGAAGTCACTCAGTCATGTCCGACTCTTTGCGACCCTATGGACTGTAGCCCACCAGGCTCCTCAGTCCATGGGATTCTCCAGGCAAGAATACTGGAGTGGGTTGCCATGCCCTCCCCCAGGGGATCGTCCCAACCCAGGGATCAAACCTGGGTCTCCCACATTGCAGGCAGACGCTTTAACCTCTGATCTACCAGGGAAGCCCCATTAAGAGGGTAGGTTTCATATTAGGTATTCTTACCACAATAACAAAAAAACATTTTAAGGACACATATAATGCTATGAGAGGGCTTCTCAGGTGGCGCTAGTGGTAAAGTACCCACCTACCAATGCAGGAGACATAAGAAGGTTAGATCCCTGGATTGGGACAATCCCCTGGAGGAGGGCATGGCAACCCACTCCAGTATTCTTGCCTGGAGAATCCCATGGCCAGAGGAGCCTGGCGGGCTACACACAGCCCTTAGGGTCACAAAGAATCGGACACAACTGAAGCAGCTTGACATGCTCACATAATACCATGAGATATCAAATAAATTGATAAACCAGAGGAAATCAAGGTAGAAAGTGAGATGAGATCCAAGGAAAGTTAGTACTCCAAAAATATGTGAAAGACCCTTATACCCATTCCTAAAAGTGGAGCACGAAATCGGACTGTAAGCTTCCAAGTAGCCAAATGGAAAACGGTAAGTTTCAAGATTTATCATCCATGAGATAAAAAGCCTGATAGTCCCTCTGGGAATGCCTTTTACTGATTCTGAAGCTTTGGGGAAATTTTTCCTATGGACCTCATGGACCCTGGCCTCGAGCATTTCCTAATCACACAAAAAAGATGCAGTCAGAGCTTCATGGCAGGATTTCTCATGGTAAACCAGGGATGCAGGGCCAAACTTGATCCCCTCTAGGGAGGCCTGGGGTGCTGCGGTTCATGGGGTCACAAAGAGTCGGACACGACTGAGCGACTGATCTGATCTGATCTGAAGCAACGTGGAGGTTTAGGGGTAGCACTTAGGGTTCCAATTGCATGAATGTGAGCACCTCTCCCGTACCTCTGCCTCCTGGGCCCCTGTGGGTAGCTGGTCCAGTGCCCCTGGTGGCTTGGAGGGGACACACTCACGGGCTGGCTCTGAGGCGGTAGCCTTCTGTCCCAGGACACCCTGGAGAAGTGTGGCAAGTGTGGCGAGGTTGTCCGGGAGCACATCATCCGGGCCCTGGGCCAGGCCTTCCACCCCTCCTGCTTCACATGTGTGACCTGCGCCCGGTGCATCGGGGACGAGAGCTTTGCCCTGGACAGTCAGAATGAGGTGTACTGCCTGGACGACTTCTACAGGTACGAGAGGGGACCGCACACCAGGTGGGGCGCGGAGGACTGCGTGGGGCTCAGGTGGGATGGAGTTGCTGAGCCTGAGTGCTATAGGGGCTGGGTCAGAGCCATCCTGCCATCTCTGGGCCTGCAGAAACCACCACTGCCTGTTCCGCATACCCTGTGTTTGAGTGACCACCTGCTGGCCGCTGACACTTGTTTGTTTTTAATTGGAGTATCATTGCTTTACAGTGTTGTGTTTCTGCTGTACATCAACGTGAATCAGCCATATGTATACACACATCCTCTAGCGCCTCCCTCCCACCCCCCCCCCATCCCGCCCCTCGAGGTCAACACAGAGCACAGGGCGGAGCTCCCTATGGTACACACGAGCTTCCCCTCTGGCCGTCTGTTTTACACATGGCAGCGTATATTGGTCAGTGTTACTCTTTCAACTCATCCCGCCCTCTCATTCCTCCACTGTGTCCACAATTCCGTTCTCTGTATCTGCGTCTCCATTCCTGCCCTGCACACAGGTTCATCTGTACCATTTTTCTAGATTCCGTGTATATGTGTTAATATACGATACTTGTTTTTCTCTTTCTGACTCACTTCACTCTGTGTGACAGACTCTAGGTTCATCCACAGCACGACAGATGACCCACTTCTGTTCCTGTTCATGTAGCTAACTCTTTTTGAGCAACTCTACTTGGGTTAGGCCATTTCATCTCAAAACTCTTAGTACAGGCAGGCACTGTTAAAGGTTCTGTTTTAGCAAATGTGGAAACTGAGGCACGCGGTACATAAGTACAGTAAGTCCCCTACATGTGAACCTTCAAAGATGCGAACGTGCATCTGATTCCAGCAAGGCCCCAGAACCCGTGCCATCGTCAGGCATGAGTGAAACTGCAGCTTGTGCTCCGTCTCCTGCTGCCGACGATCCTTCAGCTCTCCCACCCCCCACCTCTTCTCCCTTCTCCGTTCAGTAACTCTTTTTGCCTCTTCACCGGATGCCAGCCCCTGTAGGCCAGCTGTTGTATGAACTGCTATACTTTTCAAGGTGCTGTACCATAAGATTAAAAAATGTTGTCCCTATTTTTTGTGTTTGTTTTTAACATATTTGTGTGAAAGGTATTATAAACCTATTATAATATAATATTCTGTAACTGACTGTGTTAGTTGGATAACTTTGTTGGACTAACCAACTCACTCTCGGAACAGAAATCATTTGTATGTAGGGGACTCACTGTACCTAAGTCTCCCTGAACCAAGGCTGTGATTCAAACCCCATCGATCTGACTTCAGGGCCTTGCTGTCAATCCCCAGACCCCAGTGCCTCCCCTCGTAGCTAGCTGTATGGAGCGATGGTGACGCACATGTCCAAGGGGCCTTGTCCATCACTGCCCAAGGGGAGAGACAGAAGCGCCTAGCAGAAAAGGAAAGAAGAAAAAGCAGTGATCAGATATCAGACCAATGAAATGGGTCCACTGGATATTAATACACACATGAGATTTCTCTGCTTTCTCCAATTCCCCAGTGGAATTCTCCGTTCCCCAGTTACTTCCTTCCCTTGGGCTAATTATAGCCTGGGAAGCTGGGTCTAATTACCCAGGTCTCTCCATTCGCTCCTGCCAGGAAGAAATAGACATTTGTGGTTGTAGCTCCAGGTGTAGTCACATAGCAACAGATCCAGAATAGCTCTGGGAGGTGAACCAGAGCCAGCCCAGGTTCTGACAGCTAATTTCTGCGGTCGTGGGTGTGAATGCCTCCTGAGCTTGGGTTTCTTTCTCTCTAGGAAGTTCGCCCCGGTGTGCAGCATCTGTGAGAATCCCATCATCCCCCGAGATGGGAAGGATGCCTTCAAAATCGAGTGTATGGGAAGAAACTTCCATGAGAATTGCTACCGGTGTGAGGTGAGTGGAACAGTGCTGATTTAATTAGATGTAGCTGGTCCAGTCCAATCACCACATGAGCCCTGTTGAGGGCCTGCTGTGTGCCAGGCCCTGGGCTGAGACAAGTCTAGGTAAGGGCTCTGATCTCAAATTGCCCACTATCCAAGACTTCCCTGGCGGACCCGTGATTAAGACGCTGAGCTTCCAGTGCAAGGGGTGCAGGTTCGATCCTTGGTTGGGGTACTAAGACCCCACTTCTACATGGCGTGGCCAAAAAGAAGAAAATTGTAGCCCAAGCTATCTAATAGTAGAGACAAATAAGAATGGAAATAACTACAAATCTAGTCTTTGAGTTAATGACAGAAACCAAACTCAACCTGCTTTCTGCAAGAAAGGAGATCTTAACAGGAAGGTTCTTGGTGGTGATGTCATTGATGACATCAAATGATATAGGGCTTTCTCTCCGTCTCTTGGTTCTGCCTTTATGTGAGTGTTCACTTCATTTTCTCTCGCTGTGCCCTGGCATTCTCTGTGGGGCAGGAGATACATGGTTCCGACTTAGAAACCCCATCCAGTGATCCTTTACAGTCCCAAGACCTCCGATTCACCCAACTTGGATCACATGGCCCATTCTGGATCAATCAGTGGCCAGGGGCTCTTATTGAAAATCTCTGGGGCCAGGGAGGCAGCACTGTACGAAGCCTTTGGGATTGATCATGTGCGTGCTCAGTCAGTCGTGTCTTAACTCTCTTCGAGTCCATGGACTGTTGCTCACCAGGTTCCATAGAATTTTCCAGGCAAGAATACAGAAGTAGGTAGCCATTTCCTCCTCCCAGGGGATCTTCCCAACCCAGGGATTGAACCCACATCTCCTGTGTCTCCTGCATTGGCAGGAGGATTTACCGCTGAGCCAACTGGAAAGCCCCCTGAGCCACCAGGGAAACAACTATAGGAAGGACAGAAGGCATGCTGGGCACACACACCACAGATGTCCTTTTAAAGTGCTACGAAAAAAATAAAAATAAAATAAATAAATAAATAAAGTGCTACGAAAGAGCAAGTATAAATCCACTTTGGGGCAAAGAAGGCAGTAATTAAGTCAAGTGAACAAGATTGGTACCATCAAAGCACTCTTGCTTGATTTTATTTACTAACTTGTTTTTGCCCCTGCTGGGTCTTCCTGGCTGCACAGGTTTCCCTCTAGTCGTGGTGCACGGGCTTCTATTGCAGTGTCCTCTCTGGTTGGCTGTTCCAGGGTGTGTGGGCTCCGAAGTTTCAGCCCCCCAGCTCTAGAGCACAGGCTCTAATTGTGGCTCGGTTGCTCTGAGGCATGTGGGATCTTCCCAGATCAAGGCTCAAACCCGTGTCTCCTGCAGTGGCAGGCGGATTCTTTACCTCTGAGCCACCAGAGAAGCCCTCAGAGGCACTTGTAGAGGAGGCAGTGCTTAACCTGGGTTTTGCAGGATGAGTAGAAGTTTGCCATAGAGTCCAAGGGGGAAAAGAAGTCCAGAAAGAGGCAAGGGCCTATGAAACCCTACTGTAGCACAAACGGCCTGAAGAATAGGAGGAAGTGGAAGTTTCTAGGTGTGTCTAGAGTGTAGACTGCTGGATATAGAGTGAGGCCAGAGAGAAGGAAAGGGCCCCTGGTGCCAAGCTAAGGAGTCACCCTCAGGCCGCATGCAGGGAGTGGTGAGGCTGAGGTGGGGAGGCTGGTTAGAAGCTGGTTCCAGCAAGAAATGCCTGGAGAGCCACACAGGCCTCACACTCAGAAGGATCCTCTGATTGCTTTGAAGTTCTGCTGTCATTTTTTAAAATTCTTCATTTTTGAATAAGGGACTCTGCGTTTTCATTTTGCCCCAAACTCTGCAAATTATATAGTCAGTCCTGCTGGGCAGGCTTTAAGAATACACCCTTATCTCTTCCTGTCTTTCTCATGTCACTGATGTTTTGGTGATGATGACAAAAAGGTTTCACCTTAGTGGGGACTCCCAGAACAAATCTCTCTTTTTTTTTTAAATTTTAATTGGCGTACGGTTGCTTTATAGTGCTGTGTTAGTTTCTGATGTGCAGCAGAGTGACTCAGTTATACATATGTATATTCTTTTTCATAGTTTTGCCTAGAAAATTCCATGGATGGAGGAGCCTGGTGGGCTACAGTCCATGGGGTCTCAAAGAGTCGGACACGACTGAGCCACTTCACTTTCACTTTTCATTTTCCATTATGGTTTATCACAGAATATTGAATGTAGTTTTCTGTGCTGTACAATAGACCATGTTGATCCATCATATATGAAATAGTTTGTAATAGAGCAAATCTCTTAATCGGCCAGTGAGATTCCAAACATTTATTCACTCACATTTAAGCAGAGGTCTGGAGCCAAGAAGCCATTTTCACTGAGAGTGACCTGAGAGTTTAATCAAGAAGTTGACACCCTGCTTCATAATTATGTTGGCGTGTTGGTTATAGTTCAAAGTTTGGCTGATAACACATCTTGAAAGAACAGCGGTGAAATTCAGATGCTGTTATCTCTGCCATAACCCATATTAGGTCCAGTGGCAACTGGCATTTCGTGGGCCTGGATGGTGAGCAAATAAACCCTCCCTGCTTCTCCTTGGCCAGCTTATTGGGAACATTGCCCAGGCTGCTGCAGTGAGTCAGAGTTTGGACTCTAGCAGCTGCATTTCAGAAAGTAAGGCTTCAACCGCAGTGGCCTGAGCAGATGTGGATCTGTTTCTCTAGGAAGGGAAGTGGGTTTCCAGGTGCCATCCACGTTCTTCTCACCATTCCTGGCCTTTTTTTTGGCCGCACTGTGCTGCCTATGATCTTAGTTCCTCGACCAGGGATCAGACCCACACCCCCTGCAGTGGAAGCTCAGAACCTTAACCAATGGACTGCCAGGGCATTCCCCGTTCCTGCCTACGTTGTGGTCCATGTTATTTCTTAAAATTGCCAGAAGAGTAACAACGCTTTCATACTCAGCTAGTATTTTTCAATATAAAATGCTTTCATACACATCACCTCGAAAAGTAGAAATGTTAGTTGCACAGTCATGTCGACTCTTTGCAACATCATGGGCTGTAGCCCACCAGGCTTCTCTATTCATGGAATTTTCCAGGCTGGAGTCGGTAGTCATTCCCTTCTCCAGGGGATCTTCCTAACCCAGAGATCTAATCCTGGTCTCCTGCATTGCGGCAGATTCTTTCCCGTCTGAGCCACCAGAGAAGCCTCTCATTTAATCCTAATGATGAGCTTTTGATACGGGAGTTACTGTCTTCATTTAAGATGAGGAATCTGAGGGTGAATAAAGCGGTTTTTCCCTGTGTTCTGGGCGGGGTCTGACAGCTTTCTGCAACCTGACAGCTCCTTCTCAGGCTCTGTGACTTGGTCATAGTTGAGGTGTTTCTTCATTTGATTCTAATTTAGAAGAGGTCACATGTGCCCCTTTGGGACTTTAGGTTTGGCGCTTGGTGCTCTCAGAATGCCAAACAAGTAGCTGTTAGGAATAGCCCGGATCCTGGCATTAAATAGCCCAGTCACCTTGAGAGACTCGAGGTGCAGTTCCAGGGAAAAGACACACGAGGGCGCCCTCCCAGGCTGGCGGAGTTGCATCAGGATGGCTGGGACACCCCAGTTGTCTCTAAGATCAGCCTTTTTCTGGTCTCATCCGTTTGGGCTCTGGGGAACACCAGCCATGCCCTGAGCAGGTCTCTGGACATTCATCATTCTTGTTATTTTCTGCACGTGCCCGAGTGAGGCCCAGATGAGGTGCGGGCTTGTGGCAAAATGGTAAATTTAGCAAAGTCTGGGCCCTGAATCCCCATCTTCATTCTAAAATCTTTTGGGGATTTAAAAGTTGGAAAAATGAAGGTTTGTACCAGTGTTGAAGCTGCGTTAACAGTGGAACAACAAAAAGACCCCGGACTCTGACCCTGAAAACCCAGTCCTATCCTAGCTCTGTAACCAGCTGTGACCTGGGGTGGACGCCATCCCTCACTGGACCTCAGAGAGGGCTTTTAAGACCCTTCCACCCCTGATCCCTTAGGGGGTTTCTCCACCAAAGGGCCCCCTCTTCTCCCAGTGTCCTGGATTCTCCTCTCAGGTGATTCAGTTAATTTCCTCCATGGATACTGGCAAGTCCCACCTGCTTGGGCTCCACGCTGCAGGGCTCAGGCCTGGGGTCTCAGGCTCCAGGTTGCAGAGCTCAGGCCTGGGTCCATCCACATGTGTCTTGTTCCCACAGGACTGCAGGGTCCTCCTGTCTGTGGAGCCCACGGACCAGGGCTGCTACCCGCTGAACAACCGTCTCTTCTGCAAGCCGTGCCACGTGAAGCGGAGTGCTGCGGGGTGCTGCTGAGGGCACCCTTGGGCCAGGGGCTGCGGCTGCACACTAGCCCTGCTTGTTGGGGCCCCTTCCCTAACTTGTGTCCCTTCCCAACCTGTTCTGGCATGCTTTCCTTCCAAGCCACACACAGGGACCAGCTTGCAGCTCCGCCCGTCACTTCGGCCACTGAGCCCCGGCCTCCTCCCAGCTCAGAGCACCCTTCAGACTCTCAGCTGTTCCTTCTCTCCTCTGTGCACCAGAAGGCTTTCGTACTGTGAACATCATGCCCGGGGGTCCCACCTCCACCGTTCTGGCCCCTCTTGAGCACTGGTCTCGACCTCCATTTCCTGGGGTCAGTTGGGTGAGTCTCCAGTGGGCACCCTGTGTCCATAGCAATGATCCATGAGCTCTGAGGGTGCTGAGCTATTAGAGTACAACCCCAGAGTCCTTTAAAAAACACTATTTTTAACATTTGAAGATTAAATGATAAGAGACATACTTTGGATTTTGGGGGAAGGTGGGGAAATACCTTCCATTGTTCATAAATGTACAAGATAGTGACCCTCCTGGGGCACGGACTTCCCACCTTGGGGCCGTGTTGACATGAGGCTCAGGCCCAGGCATGAACCTGCACAGCAGCAGCAGGAGCAAAGGGTGACACGCTAACACCCAAGGACAATGTCAGCAACTCCTCCACCTGCCTTCTGGCGCCTCCTCCCGTGTGCAACAGTGATTCTGCAGACACAGATTAAGTGCCTGTTGCTTGCCAGGGAGCGGAGCACAGGAGCCCTTGGGTGTTCCTCCTGCAGCTTTGATGGGGGCTGTGCTCACACACACACACACACACACACCCCTCCAGGACAGTAACAGGGGTGTCCCCCAACCCCTGCTCGGGCCCTTCAGCCCAGGCTGCCCTGTGACCGCTGCCCACTCAAGGCCACACCTCTAAGATTCTTTTCCCTTTTAAGAAAAAATCACTTGTTGCTTTGTAATTCTAAGACATTTTGTAGGGCATGAACACATGAACAAAAGGTGCTTTCCTCCCTGGGGTCGTCTCAATGTGCCACGTGCTCTTAGGAGGATTCTCGGAGCTCCAAGGACCTGGAGGATTTCTGTGTAGGGCCCCTTAAGGGCTTCAGACCAGAGCAGAGCTTCTTGCCTGAAGCTTAGAGCAGCGAGTCTCAAACTCCAGGCATTCCCATAACCTCCACAATTTTTATCATATGAGGACCTCCTGTTCTCTCACTTCCTTAATATTTTCTTTAACTCAACATCCTTTTTCTTTTTACTCACTTACCAATTTAGTCTTATGCTAACTAAGCAATATATCCACCCAGTCACATGTTGATGTGCTAGTTATACATGAAAATAAATGCATAACTATTCAAACTTTGTCTGTGTTCCAAATAAGATCTCGCCTCGTAAATGCTGGCCTTTGCTTAGTAACATCAGAAAAATCTCAGGACAGCTGCTCTGTGTGTGTGTGTGTGTGTGTGCGCGCGCTCAGTTGTGTCTGACTCTGCAACCCCCTGGACTATAGTCCTCTAGGCATCTCTGTCCATGGAATTTTCCAGACAAGAATACTGGTGCAAGTTGCCATTTCCATCTCTAGGAGAATCTTCCTCACCCAGGTATCAAACCTGCCTCTCTTGCGTCTCCTGCATTGGCAGGCAAGTTCTTTACCAGCTGAGGCACCAGGGAAGTCCCCAGTGTGACATGAATGTCCAGCAAGTACCTGTATCCTCTGTCCCAAACTGGGGCTCTTCTCAGCAGGTAAAGGGACTCCTGTCCCTCCTGATGGTCAGCGATGCAGACTTACACCAGCCAGCACACAGGTACAGCTGTTCTTGGACATGGCCACCGGCAGTGAAGCAGCTGCTGGATGACCAGGGTGCGGAAGCCCTCCAAAGCCACCGAATATTTTAGCAGAGTCAACACCACCCCTTGGATGTGCTCTGCACATGGGCCACACTCCCCGTGAGCTTGCTCACCACCAGGTGGGCATGGTGAGCGCAGCTCCAGAGAGAAGCATGTGGGACATGCTCTCGGTTGACAAAGTTGGGTTTATTATGCTGGTTGCAGCAGGGTAGGGTGGGGGGCTGCACTGGATGAGGAACGGCAGGGCATCTTAGTGAGGGCTAGGGGGCTTGTAGAACATGGCCAGGTATTGAGGGATCTGGGGAGGACTTAAGGATGCAGAGGTTTGCTCTGGATGTGTGCTGTCAGGAAGGAGCAGGCGTTCTGTGGTTGAGAAGCTCAATTCACTGCTCTCCTGAATGAGACGCTGCAGCTGCGGTTGGTAGGGGAGCAGCGGAGGCTCACAGGATGGAGGGTATTGGCGATTCTTGCAGCTGGCCCAGAGGCTCTGGGCTCCAGGACCTGCCTCCAGGGCGCTGTGAGGTTGGCGCCCACCAAGGCTCAGGTGAGAGCCAGGCTAGCGGCTCCCGTGGCTGGCAGGGGCACTTTTTTCTCCTAGTTTGGTTTGTTGTAGTTTCTCCTGTCATTAAATTGTCATCTTGTGCTGTAATAACACATGTTGCAGCCTGTTTCTGGTTAATTGTGTTTGGAAGGGTGGTGTCTGGATGAAATTCTGGGAGATGCCTGTGTCTTCTGGGCCACACATTTATAAATCACTCCGTAAAGGTGTGCTTTCCCAGTGGCTCATCTGGTAAAGAACCTGCCTGGCAATGCAGGAGACACAAGAGATGCAGGTTCCATCCCTGGATCAGGAAGATCCCCAGAAGAGGAAACGGCAACCCACTCCAGTACTCTTGCTTGGAGAGTTCCACAGAAAGAGGACCCTGGTGGGCTACAGTCCATGGCGTTGCAAAGAGTCAGACACAACTGAGTGCGCGTGCACACACACACATCATTCGTTGTTCAGTCGTGTCCAGCTCTTTGCAACCCCATGGACTGCAGCACTCCAGGCTTCCCGATCCTTCACTATCTCCCAGAGTTTACTCAAACTCTTGCCCATTGAGTCGGTGATGCCATCCAACCATGTCATCGTCTAGGGAGATTTCAGCAAAATAAAGTAAGCTAGTCACGAAAAGACAAATACAGTATGAGTCCACATATGTGAGGAGAAAGCAATGGCAATCTACTCCAGTACTCTTGCCTGGAAAATCCCATGGACAGAGGAGCCTGGTAGGCTGCAGTCCATGGGGTCGCTAAGAGTCAAGCATGACTGAGCGACTTCACTTTGACTTTTCACTTTCATGGATTGGAGAAGGAAATGGTAACCCACTCCAGTGTTCTTGCCTGGAGAATCCCAGGGACAGGGGAGCCTGGTGGGCTGCCGTCTATGGGGTGGCACAGAGTCGGACACGACTGAAGTGACTTAGCAGCAGCAGCCACATATGTGAGACCTTAGAATAGGCAAATTAATAGGATGGTGGGGTAGGGGTTTTGGGTGGTGGTATACAGAGTTGTTTAGTGAGTACAAAGTGTGAGTTGCACAAAGAAAAGTGATCTGGAGATGACAGTGCGAATGTAGTTAATGCCACTGAGCTGTACACTTAAAACAGTTATGTGTTTATTTTTACAATTCTCTTCTGTACTATTATTATTTTTGGCTGTGCTGGGTCTTCACTGCTGCTTGGCCTTCTCTAGTTGCGGTGCAAGGGGTTCTTTTTGCGTTGGCTTCTCTTGTGGAGCACAGGCTCTAGGTGCACGGGCTTCCGTTGTTGTGGCTCATGTGCTCAGTTGCCCACAGCATGTGGAATCTACCTGGACCAGGGTTCGAACCCATGTCCCCTGCATTGGCAGGCAGATTCTTCCCCAGACCACCAGGGAAGTCCTATGATTGGTAATTTTGTGTTATGGACATTTTACCACAGTTAATTAATATACATAATTTAAGGCTTGGAGACTGGGAGATGAGCTGATAAAAGTGACGTAGGAGTCCTGAGGTGGGGGACATACCATGCCTGCCATTGGCATCCTGCGAAGGCTTTCCATTGTGTACAAATCCTGTGAGATGCTGCTGGCAGATCTGGGCTTCTGAAAGCAGACCTGGCCCTCCTGAAGTGCCTTGCATGGCCACTAGAGGGCAGCATCAGCTAGTGAGCCGGGCACTGAGCCCTGGGGCGCCCAACTCTCAAGCCTCTCATAGGGGTCCTCAGCTTCTCTAGATGCAAAATGGGTATGCCTGCCAACTGCACGTGGTTGCATAAGTAAGCAATGTGGCTTTGGAATTGCTGCAAGCAGACCACACCATCTTGGACAGAGACTGAATTCCTCATATACCCAAACTCCTACCTATTAGGAGGGCCCCCTGGCAGTTCCCATGCTTCCACCACTGCAAGTCCCTATCTGAGAACCTGGGCTCAATAAACACAGAATTGGGACAAAGGACAGCATGAGGTTGCTAGGGAACCCCAAGCCTTCCTGTTTGTCACCCTGTCCCCAGAGTCCCCCTTACCCAGGGCTACACTCAGCACATGCCATCCCCTGCAGGTCAACCAAATGCTGCCCCCTACTCTGCTAGGGACACGAATGGTAGAAATGAGCTATTAAATGAGCAGAAAGGGATCAGGATAGGAGAGAGAAGAGAAGGCTGGGCTGATAAAGAAGAATCTCAGAGACTACAGTACATTTTCAGAGAAATGGTTTTATTAAGTTACAATGTTGATATAGTGAATACCTACTGGTAAAAAACAATAATCTATGAAGTAGCTACTGTTAATATCCCAGCTCAAAGACAAGTTGTACATCACGGGAACTTCCCTGGTGGTCCAGTAGTTAAGATTCCATGCTTCCCCTGTAGGGGGTGCAAGTTCGATCCCTGGTCAGGGAACTAAGATCCTGCATGCTACACGGTGGGAAAAATAAAAGAGCAAACACAAACTTCACGACAGAGAATCAGAGAGATGGTTGTAACTGCCCAGGACTACACAGCAGAGTCGGGATCAGAGTCCAGTAAAAACTACAAGCCAGTGTTATAAACCCACAAGATATTCAAGAATGTTCCAGAGCCCATCATGTAACACAGATGCCCAAATCCAGCTGAAAACAATCTTAAATGTCTTGAGGCCTTCATTTTAAAGAGATGTTGATTTTAGGCTGTGGGCTTCTGCAAGTGAGGTGTACTTTCCCCAGTGCATTCAGAAAGGCTCGTGCATTCATGGTGTGTGAATCACACTAATCTCATGAATGATCATCAGCTCAGAGACCTTGGATTTTGCCCTAGCCATGACCTTCCTTTTGTAGAGGAAAAAAAAATGTGCTCCTCAGTGGAAAACTACAGACTCTACATGCAGCTCATCTTCTGAGTTAGTGGATTCTAGCCTTTCATCGGAAAAGGCAATGGCACCCCACTCCAGGACTCTTGCCTGGAAAACCCCATGGATGGAGGAGCCTGGTGGGCTGCAGTCCATGGGGTCGCTAGGAGTTGGACACGACTGAGCGACTTCACTTTCACTTTTCACTTTCATGCATGGGAGGAGGAAATGGCAACCCACTCCAGTGTTCTTGCCTGGAGAATCCCAGGGACAGGGGAGCCTGGTGGGCTGCCGTCTATGGGATCGCATAGAGTCGGACACAACTGAAGCGACTTAGCAGCAGCAGCAGCAGCCTTTCATCATCTTTGAGCTGTTTTGCAGCCCTGCAAATTGAAGTAAGTGATAAATTTATCCTGTCTTAGAGGTTTCCCCTCAGAGAAGGCAATGGCACCCCACTCCAGTACTCTTGCCTGGAAAACCCCATGGATGGAGGAGCCTGGTGGGCTGCAGTCCATGGGGTCGCTAGGAGTTGGACACGACTGAGCGACTTCACTTTCACTTTTCACTTTCATGCATGGGAGGAGGAAATGGCAACCCACTCCAGTGTTCTTGCCTGGAGAATCCCAGGGACGGGGGAGCCTGGTGGGCTTCTGTCTATGGGGTCGCACAGAGTTGGACATGACTGAAGTGACTTAGCAGCAGCAGAGGTTTCCCCTATCCCCTTGTGGAAAAATCAGTTTCACCTCTGTCCGTACATTCATTTCAATATTCCTGACCGATGAATGTGAGTGTTCTTCTGTTGTTGGTTATCACATCTGTCTGCTTCCCTTATAAATTAAAATGTTTAACATATATTCATCTTTTTATCTGTATGGAATCATGATCTTTTCCTTGAAAATGATCTTTTAATGAAGGCTCCCCAGGTGGCTCAGTGGTAAAGAATCTGCCTGCCAATGCCGGAGACATGGGTTCGATCTCTGGGTCAGGAAGGTCCCCTGGAGTAGAAGATGGCAACCCACTCCAGTATTCTTGTCCTATTCTTGTTCTGTTGTAACTGCCATGGGAATCCCATGGACAGAGGGAGCCTGGGGGCTACAGTCCATGGAGTCGCAAAGAGTCGACACGACTGAGCACACAGGCACGCACGACCTTTCAGCACCTCCTTCATCAGGTGTTTGGACACTCCTTTCAGTCAGGAGAGGTGGCGAGTGGCTTGCGACCTTCCTCTGACCAGTTATGAAGCAGCGGGCATGAGACTTCCTGGTGATCCCATGGCTAAGATTCTGCCCTCCCAATGCAAAGGGCCTGGTTTCGATCTCTTTTTCAGGGAACTAGATCCTACATGCCCGCAACTAAGATTCAGAGCAGCCAAATAAATAAAAAAGAACAAGTAGCAGCAGGCAGGTGGCAGCTGCCTCCCAGAGCCGCAGCTGAACCAGGTGGGTGGGGCCAGGAGGGCTCTGCTCAGGTCACGGGATGAGATCTTAGCGAGACCTGGCTCTCCCTCTGGTTAAGCCTCTAATCAGCCACTTTGCCTGAAGACACAGCCTTTCTAGGTCTGAGGATAAGGAACAGCAGAGGGAGCTGGCTTTCTGAGCTCTTGTTTGGGGCGAGGCTGGAGAGATGGGGTGATTAATTACCCCTGACAGGGTTTCAGCAGGGGTAGGAAGCAGACAGAGAGACCTGGAATGGGCAGTGGACCTGCCTAACCAGGAGGCCTAGACTGTGACTGCCTAGGGGGGACCAGGACCACTTGGGGGGCCAGGAATGGCCCGCACTAACAGATGCTGGGGGCTGGCCCCCACCCCATGGAGTCCTCCCTGCACCTCCTCACATCTCTGCCTTAAAAGTGAGGATGCTGGGGTCCAGGGAGATGCCATGCACAGCCAACGACCACAGTGGGACCACATCCAGGATTTCTCTCTTTCCAGCCTGTCTCTTCCCTGGTAAAGGGGCCCAGAGAATGAGGGGCTCGGCCTCCTCTAGACATAACCGTTAACAAGAACTTGGAGTTGAAGAGACCTGGGCACCTCAGTAATGATGACATGGACAGCTCTAACAACAACAGCTACCATTTCAGGGGCAGGAGGTGTCTATAGCCCTGGTCTCTTTCAGTCCTCACTCCTGCTGTGAAGTAATTATGTATGATCCTGGTCTTCAGACAAGAAAACTAAAGCTTATGTTACACTGCTCTAGTGGCCTCGGCCTGCAATGGCTTGGACTGAGGCTTGGATTTCCAGCCAGGGACTGGGCTGGGTCCTAGCCACTAGACCAGTGGTCAGTGACAGGGGCCCTGGCCCTTGGGCTTTGCAGAAAAGAATTCCCACAAAGACAGAAAGTAGTGAAGCAAGTAAAGTGTTTATTAGGATGAAAAAGAGCACAGTGCGTGTGAATAGACACACGGGCAGGCTCAGAGGGAGAGTCCCTGAGTTGCTGAGTCATGCCTTCATGGTAGTTTGAATTACTTTCATGGGGCATTTCTTCTGGGTTTTCTTTGCCCAGTTTGACTTGTCTGGCTGACAGTCCATATCTGGTATATCCCAGGACCCTCCCAGGTGTACACACGCCTCTCTTAGCCAAAATGGATCCTACCAATAAGGCGTCTGGGGTAGAACATCCCTTGACATCCTCTTTGACCTCCAAGGAGCCTTTTCTGGGCATGTGTGCTCGGGGAGGTTACCTGACTTCGGGAGCGAGAAATATGTGGTCTGTGCAGGGTCCAGCCTCCTCCCTTAACTGACCTACTATTCTTGGAGTTTTGGTCACTAGAGAATGAATCTCTAATTGCTTCATCCTGGGGAGCGGGGAGGCAGCCCATCTGCCTCTACTTCAACACCAGGGGTGGATTCTAGCTCCAAATGTCAGGACCTAATCCCTTTCCATCACTGCTTTCACCTCCTAGCTAGTCACTTGGTCCTCCCAGCTCTTATTCCTTCATTTGTGAAGAAACTGAGTATTTCCTGTAAACAAGGATGTCACAGGCATCAGTGACTGCAACCCTTCAACATGAGCCAAGGGCTTCCCTGATAGCTCAGTTGATAAAGAATCTGCCAGCAATGCAGGAGAGCCCGGTTCAATTCCTGGTTTGGGAAGATCTGCTGGAGAAGGGATTGGCTACCCACTCTAGAATTCTTGGGCTTCCCTTGTGGCTCAGTTGGTAAAGAATCTGACTGCAATGCGGGAGACCTGGGTTCAGTCTCTGGGTTGGGAAGATCCCCTGGAGAGGGGGAAAGGCTATCCACTCCAGTATTCTGGCCTGGAGAATTCTATGGGGTCGCAAAGAGTCGATAGGACTTAGCCACTTTCACTTCACTCAGTGTGAGCCAGTGAGCCCTGAGGAAATTCAGGAAGGAAAGAATACCTGCCAGCTAGCAGCCATCAGACTGCAGCCACTTCCCACAGTGAGCCCTGAGGAAACTCAGGGTGTGAAAACACAGGATACTGGCCCCAGATAGCTGAGGTGTGTGTAAAGGGAATGATTCAGTGAGCCCACACACTTGCATCTTCCCATACACAGAGAAGTGCTAAATTCCTTAATTTGGGATAGCTGGTTTTCTTCAATTAATAACAATCTTTTTTTTTTTTTTAATCCATAAGTTTCATTTTTTTATTTTTGACTACGCTGGGTCTCCATTGCTGTGGGCGGGCTGACTCTTCATGGAGGTGCATGGGCTTCTCATCGCAGTGGCTTCTCTCCTTGCAGAGCATGGACTCCAGGGCATACAGGCTCAGTAGCTGCAGGGCACAGGCTTAGCTGTCCCATGGCATGTGGAATCTTCCTGGACCAGGGATTGAAGCCGAGTCCCCTGCGTTCGCAGGTGGTGTCCCTTGCGTTGGCAGGTGGATTCTTAACCGCTAGACCACAGGAAAGTCCAACAATAATCTGTTGATGTTCATACTATCTGCCCTTTGTCCCAAGACATCTGTGTAACCTAACCCTGCCCCCTACACTCACACACACACACACACACACACACACACACCCCTCATCTTGCCTCTGTGCAGCAGTTCTCCCAGAGTTACTTGAGATGCTGCCTCTTGGGCTTAAATCCTAAAAATTTCCACTGAATAAAACATAACTCTCAACTTTTAGGTTGTGAATATTTTTTAAGCCTACATCTGTAAAACAGAGATAATTATACTTTTCCTCATCACAAATAGCATATGACTAAACGCAATGTGGTTCTCTGGACTGGATCCTGGAATGGAAAAAGGATATTTAGTGGAAAAACTGGTGAAATCGGATAAAGTTTGGAGTTTAGTGCATAGTTTTGTACCAATGTTGGTTTCCTCATTTGAACACATGTGCCATAGTTATGTAAGATGTTATCAAAAAGGAAGCTGGTGAAGGGTGTAAGGTAACTAACTCTCTCTGTGTTCTTTGTACATTTCTGGAAGTCTAAAATTATTCCAAAATTATAAGTGTATTATTTTAAAAAGTAACTGGACAAAAGAGAAGGCTGCGAGCTCTGGGAGGCACTGCCCATCAGGGACAGGGAAACACGAGGACTAGAGGAGGCCATCAGAGGCTTTTCTGCAGATGGGCGTGTTTTGCTGGGAGGAAGGGACACATACGGAAAAGGGAGGGGGAACCCACTGATGAAGGAGAGGGCAAGGAAGGCGAGGTGGGGGACCCAACCCAATTTATGTGGATTTCTGTTCTTGATTGTTCCCAGGGTCAGAGCAAGACCCCAGTGGGGTGGCCCCAGATGGGTTCAAGCCAGGCAGGCAGAGTAAACAAAGCTCTGGGGCTGTCATTCCCCTCCCCATGTGGCCTGGGAGTCCTGGGGTGAGGTGGGGGAAGTGCTGGGGCTCCCTCCATCCCAGCAACCAGGAGACAGATGCCAAATGAGAAGTGGGGGATGAGGGGTCTCAGAAAATCAGGGTGACCTTTACTAGCGTGGGTGGCAGGTTTTTTTTTTCTTTTTTCCTTTCCGTAAACAGAACAATTCCTCCAGGAAAGAAAATACAACACAGCCCAGGAATCTTGAGCTGTTTCTTTAAAGCCAGCGGAGCTCTTGCAAAGTTCAGGTTCACAGGGAGAGACTGGCTGGAGCAGGAGAGAAACCTGAGAGGCATTAGCCTGAAGGCCTGATCAGAAGGCAGATCCAGGAAGGCCAAGGAGGGTTATGAAAGCTCTGTTTGGGGCCTGTGAGTCATCAGCCAGTCATCCTGGGGCTGTGGCCTCCCTGAGCCCAGCTGGAACCTCCCTTGAAAATCTATACCCCTCCATCAGCACCCCACCCCCACCGCTGGGGCCGGGCAGGGCTCTGGGGTGGCCCCTCCATCAGCACCCCACCCCCACGGCTGGGGCCGGGCAGAGCTCTGGGGTGGCCTACAGCTTGCCTGGAGCTTCTACTACTTTCATTCATTCAAATACTCTTGGACCCCTTCAGTATACCAGCCACTGCCCTTCGCACAGAACTCAGTTTAATGAGAGAGACAGAAAACAGAACAGCCTCTGCTGGTGGACACACACACTGGAAGGTCGGGAGAGGAAAGCTGGAGAGAGCATGACGTCCACTCAGGAGTGGGGGTCCCCCACCGAGCTGCTGTTTCAGAGTACTCCAGGTGCTTGCTCTCCGAGCAGGGCAGCTGCGTGTGGATGGGAGTGTGGGAAGGAGCGAGAATGAGGTCTAGCCAAGGGCAGGACCAAACCAGCAAGGGCCTCTTGGATTGTGGATGACGGTGGGACTTTATTCCTGAAGGCCTGGGATGGAGGCACTCAGGTGGAGGCACCTTGAGCCCTGGTAGAATTCCAGAGACTGGGAACCAGAGGACATGGAGACCAGCTGCCCATTCTCACAGAAGTGGAGACTGGAGCCCAGAGAGGGTGAGACTTGCCAGGCTCACACAGCAGGCCAGGGCCATGCCCAGCTGTCCTGATTCCCACAACAGGCTTTTTCCCATCCCTCCCACTGTTTTATCTTCCAGGACTAACTTGTGGACCCAGGCAGGTGCCTGCAAACATCTCGAGGAGGAGGAATGAAGGGTGTGGGCGAGAAAATTAGACCAGTGTTTTGAATAGGCTGACCCAGGGCGGATGATCCCCTGGGGGAATGCGGACAGGTGAGAGTTGACTTGCCCCAAAGGACATGTGAGTCACTGGAGAGCAAGGCTCACACTTCCTCCTTTCTCCCGGCTTTGGTCTCAGTTCCCTGGGAGGAAGTGCAGCCTGGATTCCTGGGAGTGGCCATCCTCCTTGAAGGTCCAGATTGGGGTGCCAGCTATCTGCACCCCCCACAACTCCTCCACATTCCCTTTCTGAGGCCCTGGTAAATTTCCATCTTGGCCCCAGGTCTGACTCAGGCTCATCCCATCACGTGGACATTGGCTGCAAGAAGGTGCAGCCTCCTTGCTCTCACCCTGAGCTCAGCCACACTTCCTCTGCCCTGGGCTACATCCCCTTCTCTTTCTCCAGAAGTTGAACCGCTCTGACAAAGAGCCCCTGGCTGCCCAGCCAGTGGAACAAAATACTAACTGCAGGGAAGGTATCTTTGGAGACCAGGTCACCAGGATCCCATGGATGGAAGACCAGAGATAATGAATGACCCCATGAAAGTGAAAGTCGCTGACTAGTGTCTGACTCTTTGCAACCCCGTGGATTATATAGTTCATGGAATTCTCCAGGCCAGAATACTAGAAGGAGTAGCCTTTCCCTTCTCCAGGGGATCTTCCCAACCTAGGGATCGAACCCAGGTTTCCTACATTGCAGGCAGATTCTTTACCCCACAGCTATCACCGATTGAGGGCCTATGATGTGTCAGGTGCTAATGCAGCCAAGAGCCCCAGGAGGCAGAAATATTTGTGTCCTCGTTTCACAGAGAGGAGAGAAGGTGGACCACAATCAGAGGGAGTGAATGACTATGACATCCAGGCAGCACCCAAGACCCACTCAGGACTGAAGTCATGGGTTTTATTTTTAGATTGTTATTTACTTATTTATTTGGTTGCACTGGGTCTTAGTTGGGGCATGTGAACTCTTAATTGCAGTGTGTAGGATCTATTTCCCTGACCAGGGATAGGACCCAGGCCCCCTGCATTGGGAGTGAGGACTCCCAGCCACTGGACCACCAGGGGAGTCCTAGGTCACAGATTCTAAGTGTGTGGCTGACAAGTTGGTGTGTTTTGCTACAACCAGCCGCCCAGGTGAGGTGCAGAGTGGTCGGAGAGCTGGATTTGACTCTTGTTGGGGTTTCGGCAGGTGCTGGGAAGGTTGTGCAGGTAGGAAGAGCGGTGAGGAAGGAGGGGCCGAGGTTCAGGGAGCAGGGATGGGCTTCCTGACAGCTGGGGTTGGGGAACCAGAGAGAAGGAGGAGGGGAGGGAAGGGGCAGAGGTCAGTCATGGGAAATTAAGGAGACTTCAGTGCAGGTTTTTGTCCTGGGCTCTGAACCCTGCGGTGGCCTCTGCTTGCAGGATGAGTCGTTTGCTTCCTGTTGCGTCCTCAGGAAGTTGTTTGCTTCCTGTTGGGTCCACAGTCTGCGGGGGAACAGGCCCTCCCTGAATATTTATGGAGCGAGAGTGTGGCTACCAGGGGGAATCTGCGGTGGGGTCGCTTTACTCTTTCTACCATGGTGTTTTATTTTTCTTTTCTTGAAAATGTTTAAATCTTTGTTTTTGGCTGCTCTGGCTGACCAGGGATCGAACCCATGTCCCCTCCATTGGCAGGCAGATTCTCATCCACTGCGCCATCAGAGAAGGCCTACTGTGTGTGTTTTAAAATACTTTTATGTATTTATTTATATTTGGTTGTGCTGGGTCTTCATTGCTGGGAGGGCTTTTCTCTAGCTTCGGGGAGTAGGGGCTACTCTCCACTTGTGGTGTGGGGGCTTCTCATCGCTGCGGCTTCTCGTTGCAGAGCGCAGGCTCTAGGGCCTCAGTTGTTGCAGCGCGTGGGCACAGTAGTTGCAGTTGCCAGGCTACAGAGCACAGGCTCAACGGTTGTGGTGCATGGACTTAGCTGCTCCGTGGCATGTGGGATCTTCCCAGATCAGGGATGGAAGCCTTGTTTCCTGAGCTGGCGGGCAATTCTTTATGCTGAGCCACTGGGGATGCCCACTGCCATGTTTGTTTGTGTTAAATAACAGCTTTATTGAGCTATAGTTTACATACCACAAAATTCACAAAATTTAGGGTTTTTAAACAGTAGCTTTGTTTATATTCAGGGCTTCCCTGATGGCTCAGCTGGTCAAGAAAGAATCTGCCTGCACTGAGAGCGACCTGGGTTTGAGCCCTGGGTTGGGAAGATCCCCTGTAGAAGGGAACAGCTACCCACTCCAGTATTCTGGCCTGGAGAATACCATGGACTGTATAGTCCATGGAGTCACAAAGAGTTGGACACGACTGAGTGACTTTCACTATGTGTATATTCACAGAAATATACAGCCATCATCACTATCTAATTTCAGAATATTTGTGTGCTAAGTTGCTTCAGTCGTGTCTGACTGTTTGCAACCCAATGGACTGTAACCCGCCAGGCTCTTCTGTCCATGGGATTCTCCAGGCAAGAATACTGGAGTGGGTTGCCATTCCTTCTCCAGGGGATCTTCCCAACTCAGGGATGGAATCCAAGTCTCTAACATCTCCTGCATTGGCAGGTGAGTTCTTTACCACTTAGCCACCTGAGAAGCCTCTCAGAATATTTGATCACCCCAAAAAAGAAACCTCAGGCCCGCTTTCCCCAGCCCCTCAGTCTCTGGCCACCAGTAATCTACGTCCCGTGAATTTGCCTCTTTGGGACATTTTTATCAGTGGAATCACACAATATACCGTCGTTTGTGTCTGTCTTCATTCACCTAGCATGTTTTCAAGGTTCACTCATATTGTAGCTCGTATCAATAGTTCATTCACTTTTTTGTCAAATAATATCCCATTGTATGAATATACCACATTTTGTTTATTCGTTCATTAGCTGAAGGGCAATTCGGTTGTTTGCATTTTTTTGACTATTATGAATAATGCTTCTATGAATATTCATGAACAGGTTTATTTTTTAAAATATGTTTATTCTTATTTATTTGGCTGTGTCAGGTCATATTTGTGGCACGTGGGCCGTTTCGTCGTGGTGCATGGGCTTCTCTAGTTGTGGTGTGGGGGCTCCAAAGTGCACAGGCTTGATTGTTGCAGTGCTTGGGCTTAGTGAGTTGCTCCAAGGCATGTGGAATCTTAGTTCCCTGACCAGGGATTGAACCCACGTCCCTTGCACTGGAAGGTGGATTCATAACCACTGGACCACCAGGCAACTCCCTCATGTGCCTGTTTCTGTGAAGACATGTTTTCATGTCTCCCAGGTATGCACCTGGTGAAGAGTGGAATTGTTGGGAGAATTTTTATATTGTTTCAATTTTTTACATAATTCTTCGTTAAAAATTTAAAAATTCCTTTTCTAAAAAGATGAGCTGAATCCATAGAGAAAAAAAGAATGGAATAATATTTGAGATAGGAAAGAGGTAAGGATAGGTGGGGAGCTGAGACTGAGGCCTGGTTGGTGAATGACTTTGAACAAATTCCTGCCCTTCTCAGGGCCGGGCCTGTGAAATGGGGGTGGGGCAGGGTTGGGCAGGGCAGGAGCAGAGGGCTGAGCTAGAATGAAGACTTTTCAGGGCCCACCCAACCCTGACAGCACAAGGTCTTGAAACTGGCTGGGTTTCCACACCTGGTTAGAGAAACAGACGAAGGAAATGATCTGGCCTTTTGCGTTCGCTCCCTGAAAGAATAAATAACACGATGCAGGTATTCCAGGCAACAAGCCAAATTCAACCTAGAAGAATGTTTTAGGTCACTCCCTCTTCAATTCCTCAGTGAGATGAAGAGATATTTCACTCTGCCTGACATTTATCTTCCACTCTAAAACAATCTCAAACTAAAATGTGCATAGGAAATCCTGGGGGTTGGGCTGGGCTGGGGGAAAATCCTGGGGATCGTAATAGTCAAATGCTGAATCCACAGAGCTGAGATTCTGCAGTGCTAAAGACCTACCAAGTAATGGCAGTGCAGCTGGATGAGACTCTTCAGAGTCCCTTGGGCAGCAAGGAGATCAAACCAGTCAGTCCTAAAGAAAATCAACCCTGAATATTCATTGGAAAGACTGAAGCTGAAGCTCCAATACTTCGACCACCTAATGCGAAGAGCTAACTCATTGAAAAAGACCCTAATGGTGGGAAAGATTGAGGGCAAGAGGAGAAGGGGGTGGCAGAGGATGAGATGGTTGGATGGCATCACTGACTCAATGGATGTGAGTTTGAGCAAACTCCAGGAGACAGTGAAGGACAGGGAAGCCTGGGGTGCTACAGTTCTTGGGGTCGCAAAGAGCTGGACATGACTTAGTGACTAACCAACAGCAACCACAAGCTGATATGCAGCCCATGATTTAAGTACTTACTTATTATAATTTTAAAAATTATCTATTTGTTTTGTTTGTTTTTGGCTGCACAGGGTCTTTGTTGCTGCACGTGGGCTTTCTCTAGTGGCAGACTGCAGGGACTACTCCTCGTTGCCCTGCTTGGGTTTACTGCAGTGTCTTCTCTTGTTGTGGAGCGTGGGCTTGGTTCCTCTGTGGCATGTGGGGTCTTCCCAGACCAGGGATGGAACCATGTTCCCTGCATTGGCAGCTGGATTCCCAACCACTGAACCACTCAGTTAAGTTCAGTCGCTCAGTTGTGTCCGACTCTTTGTGACCTCATGGACTACAGCACGCCAGGCTTCCCTGTCCATCACCAACTCCCAGAGCTTACTCAAACTCATGTCCATCAAGTTGGTAATGTCATCCAACCATCTCATCCTCTGTCGTCCCCTTCTCCTCCCACCTTCAATCTTTCCCAGCATCAGGGTCTTTTCCGATGAGTCAGTTCTTCACATCAGATGGCCAAAGTATTGGAGCTTCAGCTTCAGCATCAGTCCTTCCAATGAATATTCGGGATGAGTTCCTTTAGGATTGACTGGTTGGATCTCCTTGTAGTCCAAGGGACTCTCAAGAGTCTTCCCCAACACCACAGTTTAAAAGCATCAATTCTTTGGTGCTCAGCTTTCTTTATAGTCCAACTCTCACATCTATACATGACCACTGGAAAAACCATAGCTTTGACTAGATGGACCTTTGTTGGCAAAGTAATGTTTCTGCTTTTTAATATGCTCTCTAAGTTTGTCATAGCTTTTCTTCCAAGGAGCAAGCATCTTTTAACTTCATGGCTGCAGTCACCATCTGCAGTGATTTTGGAGCCCAATAAAATAAAGTCTCTCACTGTTTCCATTGTTTCTCCATCTATTTGCTATGAAGTGATAGGACCAGATGCCATGATCTTAGTTTTCTGAATGTTGAGTTTTAAGCCAACTTTTTCACTTTCCTCTTTCACTTTCATCCAGAGGCTCTTTATTTCTTCTTCACTGTCTGTCATAAGGGTGGTATCATCTGCATATCTGAGGTTATTGATATTTCTCCCAGCAATCTTGATTCCAGCTTGTGCTTCATCCAGCCTGGCATTTCACATGATGTACTCTGCATATAAGTTATATAAACAGGGTGACAATGTACAGCCTTGACATATTCCTGTCCTGATTTGGAACCAGTCTGTTGTTTCATGTCCAGTTCTAACTGTTGCTTCTTGACCTGCATACAGATTCCTCAGGATGCAGGTCAGGTGGCCTGGTATTCTCATCTCTTTAAGAATTTTCCAGTTTGTTGTGATCCACACAGTCAAAGGCTTTGGAGTAGTCAATAAAGCAGAAGTAAGATGGCAGAGCAGAAGGACATGTGCTCATCTTCTTTGAAAACTCCAAAACTACAACTCGCTGCTGAATAACTGTCGACTGCAGAACGTTGGATCCCACCAAAAAAAGATACCCCACATCCAGGGGCAAAGCAGAAGCCCTAGCAAGATGGTAGGAGGGGCGAAATCGAGTTTAGACTCAAACCCCTTATCCGCCAGAGACACTCAGAGGGCTCAAACAAAACTTGTGCTCACCAGGACCCAGGGACCCCACAGAGACTGAGCCAGAACTGTGCTTGAGTGTCTCCTGAGAAGGGACCGGTCAGCAGTGGCCTGCCACAGGGGCAGGGGCTCTGGGTACAGCAGACCTGGGTATGGTATAAGCCCTCTTGGAGGAGGTCACCATTAACCCCCCTATAGAGCCGCCAGAACTTACACAGGACTGGGGAAGCAGACTCTTGGAGGGTACAAACAGAACCTTGTGTGCACTGAACCACTAGGGGAGCCTAATTATTATAATTTTTGTTGGAGTATAGTTGATTCACAGTATTTGTTGTGTTAGTCGCAGATGTATGGCAAAGTGAATCAGTCATACAGATACTTATATCCACTCTTTTTAGATTCCTTTCCCATATAGCCCTTCACAGAGTACTGAGTAGAATTCCCTCTGCTATATAGTAGGACCTTATTAGTTACCTATTTTATATATAGTGTTGTACATATGCCAGACCACAATTTAAATAGCAAGGCTCTAGGGAATTCCCTGAGCATCCAGGGAGTCATTAGGATTCCATGCTGCCACTGTAGGGGACTAGGGTTCAGTCCCTGATTGGGGAACTAAGATCCCACAAGCCATGCAGCATACCAAAAAAAAAAAAAAGAAATCAAAATAAATAAACAGTAAGACTTTATTCCTCCTACACAAGGGAATGAAATAGCACTTTGCAAGTTTGCCATTATCCATTAGGGAAAGCTACCCTGTTGCATGTATTTTGATGAATCTCTCATAATTATGATGACTAGGTGAGTGAGAGAACAAAATGCTTATGCCTGTCCCAGAAAGAGTGTGAGGGAAAACATCATTTTGTCCTTGCAATAACCCTGTGAGATTAGATGGTGGTCCTCATTTTGCAAATGAGGAGAGTGTTCAGAGAGGGTGAGCAAATGTCAGAGCTATGGCTTGTTCTACAGTCTGACTCCAAACCCAGTGCCCGCTCCCCAACGCTGCCTGGTCCCCACTTCCCTCTCTCCCACATCTCTGGAACTGCCATTCAGCCCTGGATTTGGAAACAGTTGCAATCTTGATAGAAAAGGGATTGAGGATATCTAAGCACCAGGATATGCTCCTACAGACATGCAAATTTATGTGACAAGGATGTTCCAGGCAGCAGCATTTATAAAAGAGAAGAGCTGGAAACTCCGTTAGAAACACATGGTAGAATTGCTCAAAGATGACTTAAAATTGTAGCAACTGCCTTCCCATTAGCTTGCGTCACTTGTCATTTCTTTCTTGATTTTCAGCACTACCTCTTGTTTGTTTCTGTCTATGTCTGTCTCATCTATTAGAATGTCAATTCTTGAAAGTCAAGAACATTGCTGGGTTCCTAACGTCAGTGTTCAATCATTTTTGTGAAATGAATGAACCTGAGCATTTTGAGATAGCAAGTAAAAATGTCATTGCAGGATGTTGTGCACAGGATACCATTTTTGTTTTAAAAAATGCTTGAGTGCAGGTAGAGACTGTATCTGTAAGACTGAATATTAATAACTTTGGGATTGGGACTGGGGATTAGGTAGGGATGATTCTCATTTTCCATTGTTTCAGTCTGTTTTTTACTATGAACATGAATTTCCTTAGTAATAATAAAAGTGTTTTTTTAAATAATATTCCAGACTTTTATCTATAAGTGCCAACATTGATGTCTGGGGATGTTTATTCTAGCATTATTTATAGTGGCAAAAAGTAGAAATTATCATTTGCCCGCTTTAAAAGGGCTTCCCAGGTGGCGCTAGTGGTAAAGAATCCACCTGCCAAAGCAGGAAACATGAGAGACTCAGGTTCGACCCCTGGGTCAGGGAGATCCCCTGGAGGAGGGCATAGAAGCCCACTCAAGTATTCTCGGCTGGAGAATCCCATGGACAGGGTAGCCTGGTGGGCTACAAAGAGTTGGACATGACTGAAGCGACTTAGCGTGCATGCAACACAGAACTCCATTCCTCTGGAGATCCCTCAGACTCAGAATGCTTCTTCTTTTTTTGTTTAGTGGCTCAGTCATGTCTGACTCTTTGCAACCTCATGGACTGTAGCCTGCCAGGCTCCTCTGTCCATGGGATTTTCCAGGCAAGAATACTGGAGTGGGTTTCCATTTCCTTCTCCTGGGGATCTTCCCAACCCAGGGATCGAACCTGCAGCTCCTATCACATCTCCTGCATTGCAGATGGATTCTTTTACTGCTGAGCCACCAGGGAAGCCCTAGAATGCATCCTTTCAGTTCAGTTCAGTTCAGTCGCTCAGGCGTGTCTGACTCTTTGAGACCCCATGAATCGCAGCACACCAGGCCTCCCTGTCCATCACCAACTCCTGGAGTTCACTCAAACTCATGTCCTTCGGAGTCGGTGATGCCATCCAGCCATCTCATCCTCTGTTGTCCCCTTCTCCTCCTGCCCCCAGTCCCTCCCAGCATGAGGGTATTTTACAATGAGTCAACTCTTCACATGAGGTGGCCAAAGTACTGGAGTTTCAGCTTCAGCATCAGTCCTTCCAATGAACACCCAGGACTGATCTCCTTTAGGATGGACTGGTTGGACCTCCTTGCAGTCCAAGGTACTCTCAAGAGTCTTCTCCAACACCACGGTTCAAAAGCATCAATTCTTCGGGGCTCAGCTTTCTTCACATCCTTTAATAAGTCAATATAGTATTTATTTATTTATTTTTTAATTGAAGAATAATTGCTTTATAGGATTTTGTTGTTTTCTGTCAAACATTGACATGAATCAAACATTGGTGTACATATGTCCCCTAACTGTTGAACCTCTCTCCCACCTCTCTCCCCATCCCACCCCTCTAGGTGGTTACAGACCATTTGAGTTCCCTGAGACATACAGCAAATTCCCATTGGCTATCTATTTTACATATGGTAATGTAAGTTTCCATGTTACTCTCTCCATACATCTCACCCTCTCCTCCCATCTTCCCATGTCCATAAGTCTGTTCTCTCTGTTTCTCCATTGCTGCCTGGCAAATAAATCCATCAGTACCATTTTTCTAGATTCCATATATATGTATACGATAGTATACGTATGCTGCTGCTGCTAAGTCGCTTCAGTCGTGTCCGACTCTGTTCAACCCCATAGACGGAAGCTCACCAGGCTCCCCTGTCCCTGGGATTGTCCAGGCAAGAACACTGAAGTGGGTTGCCATTTCCTTCTCCAATGCATGAAAGTGAAAAGTGAAAGTGAAGTCGCTCAGTCGTGTCCGACTCTTAGCGACCCCATGGACTGGAGCCTACCAGGCTCCTCTGTCCATGGGATTTTCCAGGCAAAAGTACTGGGGTGGGGTGCCATTGCCTTCCCCGAGTATACGTATAGTATACGTATAGATAGTATACGATACTTATCTTTCTCTCTCTGACTTACTTCACTCTGTATAATAGGCTCAAGGTTCATCCAGCTCATTAGAACTGACTCAAATGCATTTCTTTTTATGGCTGAGTAATATTTCATTGTGTATATGAAGCACAACTTCTTTATCCATTCGTCTGTCAATGGATATCTAGGTTGCTTCCATGTTCTAGCTATTGTAAATAGTGCTGCAATGAACAATAGGATACATGTGTCTTTTTCAATTTTGGTTTCCTCAGGGTATATGCCTAGGAGTGGGATTGCTGAGTCATATGTTGGTTTTATTCCTAGTTTTTTAAGGAATCTCCATACCATCTCCCATAGTGGCGGCATCAATTTACATTCCCACCAAAAGTGCAAGAACATTCCCTTTTCTCCACACCCTCTCCAGCATTTATTGTTTGTAGACTTTTTGGTGATTGCCATTCTGACCCGTGTGAGGTGATATCTCATTGTAGTTTTGATTTGCATTTCTCTAATAATGAGAGATGTTGAGCATCTTTTCACATGTGTGTTAGCCATCTGTATTGGAGAAATGTTTATTTAGGTCTTTTCCCCACTTTTAGATTGGGTTGTTTGTTTTTCTGGTATTGAGTTGTATGAGCTGCTTGTATATTTTGGAAATTAATCCTTTGTTAGTTGCTTAATTTGCTATTATTTTCTCCCATTCTGACGGTTGTCTTTCCACCTTGTTTATAGTTTCCTTTGCTATGCAAAAACTTTTAAGTTTAACTAGGTCCCACTTGTTTACTTTTGTTTTTATTTCCATTACTCTAGGAGGTGGATCATAGAGGATCTTGCTTTGATTTATGTTGTTGAGTGTTCTGCCTATGTTTTCCTCTAAGAGTTTTATACTTTCTGGTCTTACACTTAGGTCTTTAATCCATTTTGAGTTTATCTTTGTGTATGGTGTTAGAAAGTGTTCTAATTTCATTCTTTTACATATAGCTGTCCAGTTTTCCCAACACCATTTACTGAAGAGGCTATCTATGCCCCATTGTATATTTCTGCCTCCTTTGTAAAAAATGAGGTACCAATAGGTGTGTGGCTTTATTTCTGGGCTTTCTATCTTGTTCCATTAGTCTATATTTCTGTTTTTGTGGCAGTACCATACTGTCTTGATGACTGTAGCTTTGTAGTATAATCTGAAGTCAGGAAGGTTGATTCATCCAGCTCCATTCTTCTTTATCCAGATTGCTTCAGCTATTCAGGGTCTTTTGTGTTTCCATATTAATTGTGAAATTTTTTGTTCTACTTCTATGAAAAATGCCATTGGTAGTTTGATAGGGATCACACTGAATCTGTAGATTGCATCTGGTAGTATAGTCATTTTCACAACATTGATTCTTCCTTCCCAGGAACATGGACTATCTCTCCATCTGTTTATGTCATCTTTGATTTCTTTCATCAGTGTCTTATAATTTTCTGTATACAGTTCTTTCATCTCCTTAGGTAGGTTTATTTCTAGATATTTTATTCTTTTTGTTGCAGTGGTGAATGGGATTGATTTCTTAATTTCTTTCTGATTTTTCATTATTAGTATATAGGAATGCAGCTGATTTCTGTGTATTGATTTTGTATCCTGTGACTTTGCTAAATTCACTGATTAGCTCTAGGAATTTTCTGATAGTATCTTTAGGGTTTTCTATGTATAATATCATGTCATCTGCAAACAGTGAGAGGGTTACTTCTTTTCCAATCTGGATTCCTTTTATTTCTTTTTCTTCTCTAATTGCTGTAGCAAGGACTTCCAAACCTATGTTGAATAATAGTGGTGAGAGTGGACACCCTTGTCTTGTTCCTGATCTTAGGGGGAATGCTTTCAGGTTTTCACCATTGAGAATAGTGTTTGCTATGGGCTTATCATATATGGCCTTTACTATGTTGAGACAGGTTCCTTCTATGCCCATTTTCGGGAGTTTTAATAGGTGCTGAACTTTGTCAAAGGCTTTTCCTGCATCTATTGAGATTATCGCATGGTTTTTCTCTTTCAATTTGTTAATATGGTGTATCACATTGATTGATTTGCAAATATTGAAGAATCCTTGCATCCCTGGAATAAACCCAACTTGATCATGGTGTATGAACTTTTTAATGTGTTGTTGAATTCTGTTTGCTAGAATTTTGTTGAGGATTTTTGCATCTATGTTCATCAGTGATATTGGCCTGTAGTTTTCTTTTTTAGTGTTGTCTTTGGTTTTGGTATCAGGGTGATGGTGGCCTCATAGAATGGGTTTGGAAGTGCTCCTTCCTCTGTTTATCTTCTATAGTTTTCTTAAAAATTAAAGTTTGGCCACCAGGAAAGACTGAACAAAAATTATTCCCCTCCCTCCCAAACAACAAGGAAACAGCTTAATCATCTCTTTCCTGACCCACAAAAACAAGGAAGTAGCTGGAGCTGAAGCCTTTAAATATGAAATTTCAGCTTCTAAAACATTGCTCGTTGCTCAAAGGTGAAAATCCACACGTTTTCTTCTCCAATATCTGTCCTATTTGTGAGTTTGTTTCCATACAGCATGCACGCACACATCCCTGATACTCACATGTAGTCTTACTTTCACGTGAGACACTATTTTTGTGTGTGTGTTTGTTGATTAATTATGAGGACAACAAACTTGGTGTGTGCAGAGTTTCAAAGGTGCTTTGTCCACATCAAAGCCACCTGAGTCCTTTTCTCTGAAAGCCTGAAAAATCAAATTACACAACCAAGGATCACTACTTTCCCAGATGCTGTTCACAGGCTGCATATTGATGGAGGGCAGAGAAAAAAAATCCTCATAACTGATGTTTAGGTGGGAAGGCAAAGAGACAAGCTCCATCACCCTGATATGCTAGGGCAGAAAGCCTAGTGTGCTGTCCTCAGACCAAACTTCAACACTGAATCAGGATCAGTGACATCATTCAAACTAAATGGTCTAACATATCTGCATCCATATCTGTGGATTTCTTTTGCTGCTGAACTACTAACTGGCCAAAGTCTTGAGCAGCTCTCACAATATCTGCTTTTCCATCTTCTGGGGACAGCACTTTCGCTGCCGAATGGCAATCTTTGTCATGACTTTACAAATTCTGGTGAGTATTTGGAACTATCTAAGTCAGTCCAGATGTTCCTGATGTTGTTTTAAATTTCATCCATCAACCTGGAATTATTTCTTTTGACAATCCCGTGGTGGTCGTAGACGCTGAGGTAAGAGATGCCCACACCAGACCCACCACTAAGTTTGTGATGTCAGAGAAGCTGGGCTCCTGCTCCTCCTCGGTGATCACCAGGCTCACGTACACAGGCAGCTTCTCCAGGGAACTGCCGTCCGCGCGCTACTGCAGCCGCAGGTGGGCCGGTCGGGCCGGTCCCCTGAGCTGAGGCGGGTGGTCACGGCGGTTCCCGCCGGCAGCCGGGAGCTGGGAGCTGAGCGGCGCTAGGCGGCTCCGCCTGGTCCAGTTCTAGGTGCCGAAACTCAAGCGGAGCCGGGAGCTGAGCTTGAGATGAGGTGCAGGCCAAACCGAGCGTGCAGCCACCCACAGCAACAGCTCCTACAGCCCGATCACGCTCTCGTGGCTCCCGGGCGTCTGCCCGCTCCCACCCCCGTGGCGAGCCAGCTTCCTATCCAGAGTCGCCCAGCGTTTCCCGCCCCCAGCCCCCAAATCCGTTCTTTACACTTTCCACGCACCCCCAACCTCTTTCTGCTGTCAGTACCTCACCTCGCCCCCCACCCCCAATTCCCCCACCCCAATCTCCACCATCTCCCTCCATCATCATAGTGATTGAACCGTGCAGACCTGGGTCTGCAGACCTGAGTTTGCACACCGGTTCTGCCACACTAGGGAGTTAATTTGAGTCCCAGTTTCCTTCTTTATACTTAGAACTCCCAGATTCTCTGGGACTTTCTTTTTATTTTGGCGACGCCAGGCGGCATGTGGGATCTTAGTTCCCCGACTAAGGTTAGAACTCCTGCAGATCCCTGCAGCACGGAGTCTTAACCACTGGACCTCAGGGGAAGTCCCTCCTTTATAAAGTTACTAACAGGATAATGCTGCCTCCACCAAACAGCTTTAATGAGCGAAGTATTGGAAAGGGCTTTGTAAGCTGCAAAGCTCCTTCCAGATGTTAGCTATATGGGTAAGATGTCCACCTAGCCTTCTGGATGGATGTCATCTCAAATGATTACTTGCTCTAGTCTTTACTAAACAAGAAAAAAAAAGAGATTTGGGGGTATACGTTTTGTAATTCACTTACCTTAATAACATTAGGCAAGAGCTGAATCACAACCCATGATTACAGCCTGGGCAAAAGCTTGCTAGAAACATTCTTCGACATTTTTAGCCAAAAAGTTGTTCATTCCTCAGTGTTCTCCCTCTTTTGCATCCCACACTCAGCCAGCGACTGAGTACTGAGTCTTAAGGGAGAAGTAGCATGAATTCACGGGGAAGGCAATGGCACCCCACCCCAGTACTTTTGCCTGGAAAATCCCATGGACAGAGGAGCCTGGTAGGCTCCAGTCCATGGGGTCGCTAAGAGTCGGACACAACTGAGCGACTTCACTTTCATTTTTCACTTTCATGCATTGGAGAAGGAAATGGCAACCCACTCCTGTGCTCTTGCCTGGAGAATCCCAGGGACGGGGGAGCCTGGTGAGCTTCCGTCTATGGGGTCGCACAGAGTTGGACACGACTGAAGCGACTTAGCAGCAGCAGCAGCAGCAGCATGAATTCAGCAACTTTGTATATAGCATCTTCTTATATTCCTACACTGAGCCAGACTTCCTTAGGTAAGAAGAGAAACTGGAACTGGAGATCCTCAAGAGACCTAATCAGGGGACTTTCCCTGGTGGCACAGTGGATAAGAATCCGCCTGTCAATGCAGAGGACACAGGTTGGATCCCTGGTCTGGGAAGATTCCACATGCTGTGGAGCAACTAAGCCCCTGTGCCACAACGACCGAGCCCACATACTGTAACTACTGAGGCCCGAGTGCTCTAGGGTCTGTGCTCCACAACGAGAGAAGCCACCACCACGAGAAGCCTGAGCACCACAAGGAAGAGTGGTGCCTGCTCGCCTCAACTAGAGAAAGCCTGCACACAGCAACGAAGACCCAGGGCAGCCAAAAATTAATTTAAAAAGAGAGAGAGACCGAGGCAGAAGTTGCCAGAGATGTCATAAAGGGGATTCAGATACGAGGTGAGAGGCTGGAGCAGATCAGTACTAAGATCTCTTCCAACTGTAAATTTCTATGAAGAGCTCCTGCCCTTTTGAAGCATACAATCTAAATCAGGGAGATAGACGTGAAGAACATGTAGAGACTTCCTGTCGGTCCAATGGGCTTCCCTGGTGGCTCAGGTGGTAAAGAATCTGCCTGCAAAGCAGGAGACCTGGGTTGGATTCCTGGGTCGGGAAGATTCCCCTGGAGAAGGGAATGGCAACCCGATCCAGTATTCTTGCCTGGAGAATCCCATGGACAGAAGAGCCTGGTGGGCTACAGTCCATAGGGTCACAAAGAGTCGGACATAACCGAGCAATTAACACTTGCCTTTTCCAGTGGTTAGGATTCTGTACTTCCATTGCATCAGGTATGTATTCCATTACTGGTCTGGGAACTAAGATCCCTGCAGGGCCAAAAAGAAAAAAGATGAAGAGACAGTAAGGAAAAAGTCCTGAGCAGGAATGAGCATTGCCTATTTAATTACCATTGCAAGTATGTTAGTTGCTTCAGTTCAGTTCAGTGGCTCGGTCATGTCCGACTCTGTGACCCCATGAATCGCAGCACGCCAGGCCTCCCTGTCCACCACCAACTCCCAGAGTTCACCCAGATTCACATCCATCGAGTCAGTGATGCCATCCAGCCATCTCATCCTCTGTTGTCTTCTCCTCCTGCCCCCAAATCTCTCCCAGCATCAGAGTCTTTTCCAATGAGTCAATTCTTCGCATGAGATGGCCAAAGTACTGGAGTTTCAGCTTTAGCATCATTCCTTCCAAAGAAATCCCAGGGCTGATCTCCTTCAGAATGGACTGCTTGGATCTCCTTTGCAGTCCAAGGGACTCTCAAGAGTCTTCTCCAACACCACAGTTCAAAAGCATCAATTCTTCGGCGCTCAGCCTTCTTCACAGTCCAACTCTCACATCTATACATGACCACAGGAAAAACCATAGCCTTGACTAGACGGACCTTTGTTGGCAAAGTAATGTCTTTGCTTTTGAATATGCTATCTAGGTTGGTCATAACTTTCCTTCCAAGGAGTAAGCATCTTTTAATTTCATGGCTGCAGTCATCATCTGCAGTGATTTTGCGGCCCTCAAAAATAAAGACACTGTTTCCACTGTTTCCCCATCTATTTCTCATGAAGTGATGGGACTGGATGCCATGATCTTCATTTTCTGAATGTTGAGCTTTAAGCCAACTTTTTCACTCTCCTCTTTCACTTTCATCAAGAGGCTTTTTAGTTCCTCTTCACTTTCTGCCATAAGGGTGGTGTCCTCTGCATATCTGAGGTTATTGATATTTCTCCCAGCAATCTTGATTCCAGCTTGTGCTTCTTCCAGCCCAGCATTTCTCATGATGTACTCTGCATATAAGTTAAATAAGCAGGGTGACAATATACAGCCTTGAGGTACTCCTTTTCCTATTTGGAACCAGTCTGTTGTTCCATGTCCAGTTCTAACTGTTGCTTCCTGACCTGCATACAGATTTCTCAAGAGGCAGGTCAGGTGGTCTGGTATTCCCATCTCTTTCAGGATTTTGTGTCCGATTATTTGTGACCCCATGGACTGTAGTCTGCCAGGCTCTTCTGTCCATAGGATTCTCCAGGCAAGAATACTGGAGTGGGTTGCCATCCCCTTCTCCCAGGGATCTTCCCAACCCAGGGATCAAACCCAGGTCTTCTGCATTGCAGGCAAAATCTTTACCATCTGAGCCACCAGGAAAGCCTACCACTGTAAGGAATAGTGACTGTTTTTCAACTAGGGGAGGCCTGTGGGCTTAACTCCTCTAGGAATCCTTGAAATTGTTGTTTAGTACCTAAGTCATGTCTGACTCTTTTGCAACCCCATGGACTGTGGCCTGCCAGGCTCCTCTATCCGTGGGATTCTCCAGGCAAGAATATTGGAGTGGGTTGCCATTTACTCCTCCAGGGGTTGGAACTGACAGGTCTGGTTTAATAAGTCAGCAAATGTGACTTGGGACAACTAAAGTTGGAAGGCTTGGATTAGCTCACTGAGGGAAGGGCGGGTCCTTGCTCTGTAACTGCCAATCAGGGTACGGAGATTTTAGAGCAGCAGCAGCTACACTGCCATTGCAGGAAGAGTACAGCCTGCTAGTCAGTGGGAAGCTAGAGGCGGCTACTCGTCATTGCTACTTGCTTTCTGAACACTGTTGGGACATTGTAGAGCTCACAAGCTCACACACATTCTTTGCTCTGTGAGGTACGCAGGATTATTTTTATCCTCATATTGTAGCTGAGGAAACTTAGTGAAATGCCTTACCCTTTATCTAGTGAGGTACAGGCTATGCTGAGACCCACTTGTCCTGACTTTCAGATGAGTGTGTGCGTGCTAGGTTGCTTTAGCTGTGACTCTTTGTGACCCCATGCACTATAGCCCTCCAGGCTCCTCTGTGCAGGGGACTCTCCAGGCAAGAATACTGGGGTGGGTTGACATGCCCTCCTCCAGTGGATCTTCCCAACCCAGGGATCAAACCCATGTCTCTTACATCTCCTGCATTGGCAGGCAGGTTCTTTACTGCTAGCGCCACCTAGGAAGCCTCAGATGAGTGCTTGTTCCTTAAAGAAGATTGTCACGTGAATTTCAAGACTAATGCTAGAGTCAGGACTTTAAAAAGCTGATGAGTGTGGAGAAACTTCTTGTCATATCTCGACTCCCCACTTTCCATTTCTAGACACACACAATGATGATAAATTTAAATGTATTATTGCAAATGCAAGAATATTGCATTTGAATGTGTGCTCAGTCATTTAAGTCGTGTGTGACTCTTTGTGACCCCATGGACTGTAACCCACCAGGCTCCTCTGTCCATGGAATTCTTCAGGCAAGAATACTGGAGTGGGTTGCCATTTCCTTCTCCAGGGTATCTTCCCAACCCAGGAATAGAATCTGTCTCTCTTATGTCTCCTACATTGGCAGACAGGTTCTTTACCACTAGGGCTTCCCTGGTGGCTCAGATGGTAAAGTGTCTGCCTGCAGTGTGGGAGACCTGGGTTCAATCCCTGGGTTGGGAAGATCCCTTGGATCTTCCACTTGGATCTTTACTACTAGTGCCGCCAAATCAAATCCATGAATCTGGTAACCTTCTGGAACAGTGAGGTTTGGTAGAAATATAATTTGTTAAATTTTCTAGAAGCTACATTTTATAAATAAAAAGGCACAGAGTAAATTAATATATTTAATTCAATATATAAAAAATATTTTAAAAACTTATAATCACAATACATAATACTAATGAGACAGTTTAAATTCTAAGTCTTCAGAATCTGGTAAGTGTATTATGCTAATAAGACATCTCAATTTGAACTAGCCACATTTCAAGTACTCAATTCGACTTGTAGTTTGGACAGTTTTGGCCAGTGCAGTTCTAGAAGTAGAACTGCTAGTATTTGAGGCTGACCCCAACCCACTCCAGTACTCTCGCCTGGAGAATCCCATGGACGGAAAAGCCTGGTGGGCTAGAGTCCATGGGGTCGCAAAGAATCAGACACGACTGAAGCAGCTTAGCACAGCACAGCACTGTGAAGTTGGCAGGCATCTTTTTGGGGACAAAATATCTTCTGATGTCTCTCATATCACACAAAACAAGCATGTCCTGCGTCATCCTTCAAGAAAAAGAAATGAAAAGGAACTACAGTTTACTAAATTTTTTAAATTGTAAAAGTTTATATTGGAAGGGCTCTCTGAGATGATCTAGTCCAAAAGTTGACAAATTTCAGCCCTGGGTCATATCTGCTCACTGCCTGTTTTTTTCCTGCATCCTGAAAGCTAAAATTATTTCTATGTTTTTTAAACAGTGACAAACTTTATTCTTTTGGGCTCTCAAATCACTGCAGGTGGTGACTGCAGCCATTTAATTAAAAGACGCTTGCTCTTTGGAAGAAAAGTTATGACCAACATAGACAGTATATTAAAAAGCAGAAACATTACTTTGTCAACAAGGTCCATCTAGTCAAAGTTATCATTTTTGCAGTAGTCATGTATGGATGTGAGAGTTGGACTATAAAGAAAGCTGAGCATTGAAGAATTGATGCTTTTGAACTGTGGTGTTGGAGAAGACTCTTGAGAGTCCCTTGGGCAGCAAGGAGGCCTTGGGCAGTCAATCCTAAAGGAAATCAGTCCTGGATATTCATTGGAAGGACTGATGCTGAAGCTGAAACTCCAATCCTTTGGCCACCTGATGCAAAGAACTGACTTATTGGAAAAGACCCTGATGCTGGGAAAGATTGAAGGTGGGAGGAGAAGGGGATGACAGAGGATGAGATGGTTGGATGGCATCACTGATTCGATGGACATGAGTTTGAGTGAGCACCGGGAGTTGGTGATGGACAGGGAAGCCTGGCGTGCTGCAATCCATGGGGTCGCAGAGTCGGACACAACTGAATGACTGAACATTTTTAAATGGTTCAAAAAATTGAAAAAAGAATAATGTTTCATGACATGTAAATATTATATGAAATTCAAAAGTCAGTGTCCATTATAAAGGTTTTTCAGAATACCTCCACCCTCATTTGTGTACATTTTGTCCATGGTTGCTTTTGAGCTACAACAACAGAGTTGTCACAATGATAAAATGACCTACCAAGCTCAAAGTAGTATTAACTGGCCTTTCACAGAAAAATTTGGCTGACTCCCTGCACAAGACAAACGTTCCCATTCTATTGGTAGGGAACTGAGGCACAAAGGCAAGATAGGCCTGAGGTCACACCATCGGCCAGAGGTTGAAATGAGACCTCAGTGGTTAGTGCTCTTTTCACGGTACCATCACATGAACGATGGTACCCAGACCTTCTCAGTTTATCAGGACAATGACTGCCTGGTCCTTTTATGTGCCTGTCTGCTCCTCACCTGCAAGCCTAACCTAGGTTTTAGTAGGGGCCACTGCATCTGTGGTGCAGTAGTAAAGAATCTGCCTGCAATGCAAGAGATGCTGGTTCAATCCCTGAGTCAGGAAGATCCCCTGGAGAAGGAAATGGTAACCCACTCCAGTATTCTTGCCTGAGAAATCCCATGGGCAGAGGAGCCTGACGTGCTACAGTCCATGGGGTTTCAGAGTCGGACATGACTGAGTGACTGAGCACGCTGCATTGTAACCTCGAGAGGGCAGCACTGGCTAACGTGACTCCAGAGAGCAACCTTTCCAAGAAATAATCAAAACAAGAGTACAGCTATGTCTTTAAAAAAAAAGAGAGAGAAAGAAAAAAAAGCAGGTCAAAAAGGTCCCAAGTTGCTTTTGATGGTGACATGCATACATACTAGTACAGTATAAGATATTTAAAATTTTCTCTTTTTTTGGACAAATTGCCAAAGGTGAGTTCAAGCTCAGAAAATATCCACATCTAGCTAGAATTGAAGGAAGGCAAATTGGTAGCAAAACCAAACTAGGCATTTCAGAGAAAAGCATCCACACGTTAAAAAAAAAAAAAAAAAGCTTTCTGAGTATTGAGGGAAGACTGAGAGGAATAGTAGAGTGGGCTGCCATGCCCTCCTCCAGGAGGGGGTCTTCCCAACACAGGGATCAAACCCAGGTCTCCCACACTGCAGGCAGATTCTTTACTGTCTGGTGGCTCAGACAGTAAAGAATCTGCCACTCACACATTAAAAAAACAAAACAATTCTACTTTCTGAGTATTGAGGAAACATGGAGAGGAAATTAGTCCTCCTGGAGCCTTAGGGACGGTTTAAGTAGGTGAGTGGAGCTATGCTTATGACCCAGATTTGTACTCGTTCTGAGGGGGCTGAAGAAGAGCTTCCAACTCTTCATTTTGGTGAGGTCTAATCATAACACGAACCTCATTCCATAGTTCATGACATTGTACAGGAGATAGGGATCAAGACTATCCCCATGGAAAAGAAATGCAAAAAAGCAAAATGGCTGTCTGGGGAGGCCTTACAAATAGCTGTGAAAAGAAGAGAAGCGAAAAGCAAAGGAGAAAAGGAAAGATATAAACATCTAAATGCAGAGTTCCAAAGAATAGCAAGAAGAGACAAGAAAGCCTTCTTCAGTGATCAATGCAAAGAAATAGAGGAAAACAACAGAATGGGAAAGACTAGGGATCTCTTCAAGAAAATCAGAGATACCAAAGGAACATTTCGTGCAAAGATGGGCACGATAAAGGACAGAGATGGTGTGGACCTAACAGAAGCAGAAGATATTAAGAAGAGGTGGCAAGAATACACAGAAGAACTGTACAAAAAAGAGCTTCAAGACCTAGATAATCATGATGATGTGATCACTGACCTAGAGCCAGACATCTTGGAATGTGAAGTCAAATGGGCCTTAGAAAGCATCACTACGAACAAAGCTAGTGGAGGTGATGGAATTCCAGTGGAGCTATTCCAAGTCCTGAATGATGATGCTGTGAAAGTGCTACACTCAATATGCCAGCAAATTTGGAAAACTCAGCAGTGGCCACAAGATTGGAAAAGGTCAGTTTTCATCCCAATCCCAAAGAAAGGCAATGCCAAAGAATGCTCAAACTACCGAACAATTGCACTCATCTCACATGCTAGTAAAGTAATGCTCAAAATTCTCCAAGCCAGGCTTCAGCAATATGTGAACCGTGAACTTCCTGATGTTCAAGCTGGTTTTAGAAAAGGCAGAGGAACCAGAGATCAAATTGCCAACATCTGCTGGATCATGGAAAAAGCAAGAGAGTTCCAGAAAAACATCTATTTCTGCTTTATTGACTATGCCAAAGCTTTTGACTGTGTGGATCACAATAAACTATGGAAAATTCTGAAAGAGATGGGAATACCAGACCACCTGATCTGCCTCTTAAGAAATCTGTATGCAGGTCAGGAAGCAACAGTTAGAACTGGTCATGGAACAACAGACTGGTTCCAAATAGGAAAAGGAGTACGTCAAGGCTGCATATTGTCACCATGTTTATTTAACTTATATGCAGAGTACATCATGAGAAATGCTGGACTGGAAGAAACACAAGTTGGAATCAAGATTGCTGGGAGAAATATCAATAACCTCAGATATGCAGATGACACGACTCTTATGGCAGAAAGTGAAGAGGGGCTAAAAAGCCTCTTGATGAAAGTGAAAGTGGAGAGTGAAAAGGTTGGCTTAAAGCTCAACATTCAGAAAACGAAGATCATGGCATCTGGTCCCATCACTGCATGGGAAATAGATGGGGAAACAGTGGAAACAGTGTCAGACTTTGTTTTTTCTGGGCTCCAAAATCACTGCAGATGATGACTGCAGCCATGAAATTAAAAGACGCTTGCTCCTTGGAAGGAAAGTTATGACCAACCTAGATAGCATATTCAAAAGCAGAGACATTACTTTACCAACAAAGGTTCGCCTAGTCAAGGCTATGGTCTTTCCTGTGGTCATGTATGGATGTGAGAGCTGGACTGTGAAGAAGGCTGAGCGCCGAAGAATTGAAGCTTTTGAACTGTGGTGTTGGAGAAGACTCTTGAGAGTCCCTTGGACTGCAAGAAGATCCAACCAGTCCATTCTGAAGGAGATCAGCCCTGGGATTTCTTTGGAAGGAATGATGCTAAAGCTGAAACTCCAGTATTTTGGCCACCTCATGCGAAGAGTTGACTCATTGGAGAAGACTCTGATGCTGGGAGGGATTGAGGGCAGGAGGAGAAGGGGACGACAGAGGATGAGATGGCTGGATGGCATCACTGACTCGATGGATGCGAGTCTGGGTGACCTCCGGGAGCTGGTGATGGACAGGGAGGCCTGGCGTGCTGCAGTTCATGGGGTCGCAAAGAGTCGGACACGACTGAGCGACTGATCTGATCTGATCTGAATCATAACACGTGGCTAGTGAGGTTTGCAGCCTAGTATGAGATATTTAGTAAGTATAATTAATATTTGCAAAGGGCTGTAAAACCCTACAGATTAAAAGGTGCCCTGTGGACGATGCAAGATGGACTGGTGTGACTATGAGGGCAGATACATTTCTGTGGGTGTCGCCACTGTTGTTTACTGAGGAGGCAGAGGGAAAAAGTAGGTTAAGGCCAGGTGGCACAGTCCTTCAACATGACTCAGAACGGAGCCACATGAAACCTGTCTAGGCAGACTATCACATCAGATGGTCTAGAGAAATTTCCCCAAGAATGCATAAATCCTCAGAGGCAGAATGGTTAGCTTCATGACACATAATCACGCCTGGAAGAAATCTGGTGGGGCTAATTAGGAAAGCACAGATGGCACTTCCGTCTTTACAAGGAAGGGGACTGAGCTGTATTATTCAGCAAATATTTTCCTCAGCCTGAGCTTGACTTCTTAGATTTTCTGAGAACTGAGCATTTTTTCTAAGTAATTGCAGAAGCCTGGGTAACAGCAGGAACTAAGCTAGTAGTCTAATTAAGCATCCCCATACTGCGATACTTTAAAACACTGCTGGGAATCCCAATGAGTTCCTAATGTCTAATTCCTAAATTTAATCCAAAGTGCTCCACTGAATTCTCTTGTATGACCTTTGTTAATTATGTAATATCTAATCACCAGTGATAAAAAATTGAAAACGATGGCATGAACTGATTCACTCTCCTGCAGGTATTCCATCAGCAACAAAGATTAGGGCATCTCCGAGGAATGAAACTTTAGCATATAGGAAATTGCTTTCAAACTCTAGCAATTAAGTATATTTTTAGTCCCGGGAATGATAAAAATATGGAACTGCACTGAGTGGGATTTTGTTGTTGTTCTTATTTTTTCCAGTTAGAATTTTGGTCCAGATCAATCCTATAACATGTGGGAAGATCTTACAGACTTATCATGAAAATAATCTGGTGACTTAGGGTATGTTAAGAAATCCTCAGCAGAAGTATCAATAAGTTTAAATCTTTATTCTGTTACTAAGAAAAGTAAATCCACAACTTCAATGCTGTATTTACTTTGGAAATTATAAACTACCAGAAAATAAAACAAAGACAGAAAGAAGGAAAAGAAAAACAGAGGTATTATACCACTCAAGTGCCCAGTACTGTAAATATAACTTGGAACTTACTTTACGACATTCACATAAAGCTAATTGACTTACATGGCTTTGGTTTTCTGGCTTTTGTGTATTTTTGTCAGTTCTGTAATGTTACATGGTTTAGAGGATCAAATCCTATTTTGTGTAATGTTGTATTCCATTTTTTAATTTCAAACCAGTTTTAACAGAATCTTTAGGTATTGGTACAGTCCTCAAAGAGGGGAAAAAATCCAACTTAACGGTGACTCTGTCTCCTATTTATATTGTATTTCTCATTTAAAGAAGTCAAAAACTCAGTGGACTTTACTTCAAGTCTCCCTAGCATAATATCTTAGATTTCAATAGCATTTCTCAGACTACAAAACACTTTTACATCCATTCTCTCCTTTCACTGGGTCTTCAGAACAACACTGTGGGTGGGTATGGCATGCATAGTACAGTTATTTAACAGCTTCATTTCCAAAAATTAATTCAATGAATATTTATTGAATGGCTACTCTTTGCCAGACACTTTTAGACAATGACCATTCAGTGGAAAATAAAACACATGAAGAGCCTGCCAAAAATGTTTGTGATTTGCCTAAGACTATAGAAAGTAAATCCAAAACCTTTGGATGGATGTACGGTATCATCATTTCCATCTTCAGCTGGAAAAATGAAGCACAGATAACTTACTGGACACTGTCTCTTAGTATTGTAGTGGCATTCCTGGTATAGATTTGCTCAACTACATCTGCTCGCCAGTATTTGCTCCCATTCATCCAGCCTCTGGTCTTTCACTAGATCAATTCTTTTATACTCCCATCTACAGTCAATTCCTTCACAGAGGCAGCTCCTCTCTCCTACTTAAGGACATGTATCCAGTCAATTCTCTCCCACACACTGCCATTCTCTAATGTATCAAAAAAAGATAAAATATAGTGTTGTTTCAAAAAAAAAAAAAAAGTATTGTAATTTCTTCTGCCTTAAAAACAAACTTCTCTCAATCCCACTTCCCCCAGCCATTCACCCCTTACCAGTGATCACTCCATTTTTCTTCTTTACTTTTGCAGCAAACTCCTATTCTCTAATTTGTAAGTCAAATAAGTATTTATTGAACAGATGCAGAATAAATGAACTAGGAATGTTTCACATGAAGTTAAGTAAGTTCAAGTATTCAGATGTCTTGTCTGACACACACACACACACACACACACACACACACAGGTTTTATATTTCTGCAAAAGGCAGAACTATACCCAATGGTTAAAAATATCCAGCATGATATTTGCACCAATAGTTTCAGTTTCTCCAATAAAATGGACGCTAAGGTTTCCCTCGTAGCTCAGTTGGTGAAGAATCTGCCAGCAATGCAGGAGATCCGGGTTTGATCCCTGAGTCAGGAAGTTCTCCTGGAGAAGGAAATGGCAACCCACTCCAGTATTCTTGCCTAGAGAATCCCATGAACAGAGGAGCCTGGGGGGCTACAGTCCATGGGGTCACAAGAGTTAGATATGACTTAGTGACTAGATCACTCACGCTTTTTCAAAGAGATGAGATACAGGAACTTCCCTGGTGGTCCAGTGGCTAAGATTCCAAGCTCTGAATGCGGGGAGCCAGAGGTTCAATTCCTGGTCAAGGAACTAGATCCCACATGTTGTGACTAAGACCCAATGCATCCAAATAAATAAATAAACAAAAACAAATAAATATTTTTTTAAAAAAGAAATGAGATATAACTTTTTTTTAAAAAAAAAAAGCAGGGGCATCTCTGGTGGCTCAGCTGGTAAAGAATCTGCCTCCAGTGTGGGAGACCTGGATTCGATCCCTAGGTTGGGAAGATCCCCAGGAGAAGGGAACAGCCTACCCACTCCAGTACTCTGGCCTTGAGAACACCATGGACTGTATAGTCCATGGGGTCGCAAAGAATCGACTTTCACTTTCCTTCCACTTAAAAAAATAGTATTCTTGGACCTTTCAAGGACATAGAATTTTCACGGCCTATCCTCCACACCAGCAATTGAAGCACTCATACCATCAGAAATACACCTCAAGTCAACTAACCGGTTTGTTAAGGAAGTGGTCTTTTGTTCTTGGTTATATTTTCAGTTTCATATCAGTGATTCTCAGAAGGTATGAGAAAAGTCTCACAAAGCAGATATATCAGAATCCCTGGAATTCTGATATTCCATTGAACGGAGACAGTCTTCCTCAGCCCCTAAGTGAATCACTTACCAGTACAAACCAGTGTGAACTGATGGAAGTATGCTATGCTATGCTATGCTATAGTCTGTGCTAATATAAGGGAGTAACTAGAAAATATAAACTAAACTACATAATATACTAAGCTTCAACCAAATTGATATTTCAAAGTAGAAATTGTTTCAACAATTACTAGGCATAAATGTTCCAGGATAAAATATACATAGTAATTTATAGCTATGTTTTATCACATGTTCCAATAAGATAATACAATAATATAATACAGTAGGAATAAGAAAATACAGCTGAAGGTAAAAAATGTTAATATCTGTATTTATCAGTACACAGGATTTTAAAAGTGGAGCTTGACCCCAAGATGATACACACATTTTCAAATAAAGCACATAGCAAAACCAGTTAACGGTTGTTCATTGGGAAACTAGAGCAGGCTCCAATATGACAGGTGGAGAAAACTTACTAAAAGCAAACTTCTGGGACTTTTACAGTAGATGGGAATTCACCTGCAAGTGCAGGGGACACGTGTTCGATCCCTGATCCAGGAAGATTCCACATGCTGCAGAACAACGAATGCCTGTGCGCCACAACTACTGAAGGCTTCCCACTTCAGAACCTGAACTCTGCAACAAGAGAAGCCGCTGCAATAAGCCCATGCCCTGCATGAAGAGTAGCCCCCTCTCACCACAACTAGAGAAACCGCTGGTGCAGCAAAGAGCCAGTGCAACCAAAAAAAAAAAAAGGAAATTTCTGGGCACTTAATTTCTAGGGTATTACCAGTCTTGTGATGGAGTCAGTTTGTTATCATTGTTCTAATACTTTTACAGGAAATCCTACAAAAGCTGCAAACTCATCGGTAATTACTGAAGTACACACTTGAGAAACCAGTGTAAAGTTTGCCTTGTAGCATTTCTAAGCACTGTGTGGCTGGCTGAATTGCTTCAGACCACTGGTGAGCATCAGTGCTTATATAAACCCCAGGAAAATCTCTGCTAGTCTTTGTCCTACTAACCAAATTCTTCTAAGTAATGACCAAATTCCAAGTTCTATTTCAGATTTTGTAGGATAGTATTCTTTCCCAAAGAAATTGTATATTACTCAGATTATTATGGAACAGATATGAGGCTAGCAGCAGGCCACATCTTGAGAGTGTAACAATTCTTCCAGAAGCCTAAAGGTTTTGAGTTTCTGATTCTCACACTGATCCAGAAACCTTTGAAATTAACAGTACTTCGTACCATTATAGTCCCTAGCATCTCTCTCTCTCCACTGTAGTACTTTTCCAAAGGTACTTGGACTCCATATACTAATTTTTTTTTTCTGCAACCCAGTCCAGTCATGCTTTTGCCCCCTCTGCTCCACCAAAAGCACTCTTGCCAAGATCACCATTGACCTCCATGTTGCTCCAAGGGTGAGTTCTCAGGCCTCACCTTAACCTCTTGGCAGCATTCCACAGTTGATCACTTCCTCCTCCTTCAGATATTTTCTTCACCTAACTTCTGGGACTCTATTCATCTCTTGGTTTTCCTCTTACCTAACTGGTTTGTTCCTACACAGTTGCTCTGCAAGTTCTTTTCTTCTGAGACCTCTTAAGTGAGAAATGTCTCAGGGCTTTCCTGGTTCTCTTTCCTTCTGTATCTACACTTATTCCCTTGGAGATGTCATTAAGTTTCAGGCTTTAAGTGCCATTTATATGCTGCTGTTGCTGCTGCTAAGTCACTTCAGTCGTGTCCGACTCTGTGTGACCCTACAGACGGCAGCCCACCAGGCCCCACCATCCCTGGGATTCTCCAGGCAAGAACACTGAACTCCAAAATACACACACACATTACGCATTTTATATAATAACATATCTTAAGAACTTCCTCCTGAACTAGACATATCCAACAGCCTACCTAATGTCTCCATTAAATATTTAACAAATTTCAAGTTGAACATGTCCCAAACTGAACTCTTAATATTCCCCTGGAAAACTGTTCTATCTAGTGCTCCCTATTTCAGATGATTGCAACTCAGTCTTTTTAGTTGCCCAGGTTAAAAACCTCAGGCTCATCCTTGACTCCCCCTTCTATTAACTGTATATTCAACCCATCAAAAGTCCTTTTGGATTTGCCTTCAAAAATATCTATCCAGGATCCCTTAATCAGTGATGTTCTCATGTTTCATTTGGATTACTCAAAGAACCTCCTTTCTCGACTTCTGCTTCTATCCTTGATCTTTTATTCTCAGTACTTCTCAAAACCTAAGTCATATCACGCAACAGCTCCATACCAATTAAAAGCCAAAGCCTTCCCACTCCAGCCCACCAGGTTCTACAGATCTGCCTTTCACTCCCCTTACGTCTCTGACATCCATCATCTTCTATACTCTCTGCCGCTCACTCTGTTTCAGCCACAATGGTTTCCTGTGCTACTCCTCAGGTGCCAGTCACACTTCTACTTGAGTGCCTTTGGACTTGCTGTTTCCACTCCCTGGAAACTCTTGCCTAAATATCCAGTTTGCTCCCTTAGCTCCTTCAAGTCTTCAGTATTTTCTTGAGGCCTATGCTCCACTTGAAATGGTAACACATGCTCCCTCTCTCTTTATATTCCATCATCCTACTGTTCCTATTATTTAATTTTTTATATTTATTGTCACTTCTCCCTCTATTCCCCCGCAGTAAGTTCCATGAGAACAATGATTTATTCAGTGATGTATCTTAAGCACTTGGAATAGGATCTGGCATAAGGTTGATTCTCAAAAACTATTTGTTAAACAAATAAAGATCTTGACTTTTAGAAGTCTTTTTGATGTATTGTCTAACTGGACCATTTAAACTGTGATGCCAAAATGAGAAGCCTATGGGTTTCACATAATCCGAAGAACTGTCAGGATAGTATCTTGTTTTAGGAATGACTATATGAACTCTGGCAGAACAAACAAATGTTGGGTTGTTCAGGAGTATTTATTTTTATAGATATGCTTCTATTTTTCTAAAAAACACACTGTTGGCAGCAGGGATTTGTTCTTTGAACTCCAGTAGTTCGGAAGTGCTGAACTTCTGAGTTTTGCCTCAGAAAGGAAAGGACTACTACAGCATGTGGGAGTGCTTAACTACTGCCAAAAATATTTGGAAAAACTTCCCATAATACTAAGTCTTTAAAGAAGATCATTTATCTTTTCCAGGAAAAGGTTACTATTGTTTTAAACTTGCTCCTATGCTAGAGTTTGGCATGAAAAGCTGGCCTTTCCTGGAATAATGAATAGAGATATTTAACATTTCTGTATGTTGTTTGGAAAAGGTGTACACAAGCTTCACCAAATGCCAAAAAATCAAATCAAAGGCTTGAGCCAAAGGGGCCTAGAACATAGCACTCAATTCCACACTGGCTGTCTTAAGGATCTGAGTATAATTAATGGTTTTGGTTAACACCTAATCTCTTTCAGGGAACACAAACTGGTACAAATTAATTCAGAACCTGTTTTAGAATAAAAAAAGAAAAAGTAAAGGAACAATGGACTGGTAATCCTGGAATTCACTAATCTTGCCTGGTTTGACAAAGTGAAGAGACCCAGGAAAATACATATACAGAAGTATTTTCACTACTTGGGCAGATCATGAGACTATGATAAAGTGTTTTGAGGCCAACAAGAGGAGGAGTGGTGTTATTCCTGGATTTCTGCTCTACCATTTTCCAAATGTATGGCACTGGCCAGGACAGATGAACAGTGCAACATACTACTTACTTTTTAAACGATAAACTATTTTTTAGAGCAGTTTTAGGTTCACAATAAAACTGAAAAGTACAGAGCTCCTTTACATCCCGTGCCCTCAACACACAGTCTCTCCAACTCCGAACAGCTCACACCAGAGCAATATATTTGTTACATTGACACATCATCACCCACGCTCACGGTTTACACAAGGGCTCATTCTTGGTATTGTAAGGTCTATGGGGTTCAGTTCAGTTCAGTTCAGTCGCTCAGTCGTGTCCGACTGTTTGCGACCCCATGAATCACAGCACGCCAGGCCTCCCTGTCCATCACCAACTCCCGGAGTTCACTCAGACTCACGTCCATCGAGTCAGTGATGCCATCCAGCCATCTCATCCTCTGTCGTCCCCTTCTCTTCCTGCCCCCAATCCCTCCCAGCATCAGAGTCTTTTCCAATGAGTCAGCTCTTTACATGAGGTGGCCAAAGTACTGGAGTTTCAGCTTCAGCATCATTTCCTCCAAAGAAATTCCAGGGCAGATTTCCTTGCAGTCCAAGGGACTCTCAAGAGTCTTCTCCAACACCACAGTTCAAAAGCATCAATTCTTCAGTGCTCACCCTTCTTCACAGTCCAACTCTCACATCCATACATAACCACAGGAAAAACCATAGCCTTGACTAGATGGACCCCTTTGTTGGCAAAGTAATGTCTCTGCTTTTGAATATGCTATCTAGGTTGGTCATAACTTTCCTTCCAAGGAGTAAGCGTCTTTTAATTTCATGGCTGCAGTCACCATCTGCAGTGATTTTGGAGCCCCCAAAATAAAGTCTGTTTCCACTGTTTCCCCATCTATTTCCCATGAAGTGATGGGACCGGATGCCATGATCTTCGTTTTCTGAATGTTGAGCTTTAAGCCAACTTTTTCACTCTCCACTTTCACTTTCATCAAGAGGCTTTTTAGCTCCTCTTCACTTTAGACACATGTATAATGACAGGTATCCACCATTGTAGTATTATACAGAGTAGTTTCACTGCCCCAAAGAGCCCCCTGTTCCCTGCAAATTCATTCATTCATTCCTTCCCCACTGCATGCACGCTCAGTTGCATCCAACTCTTTTCTACCTGCCAGAATTCTCTGTCCATGGGATTTTCCAGGCAAGAATACTGGAGTGGGTTTCTATGTCCTCCTCTGCAGGATCTTCCTGACCCAGGGATCGGGGATCGAACCTACATCTTAAGTTTCCTGCATTGGCGGGAATATTCTTTACCACTACTGCCACTTGGGCCTTGGGAACCACTGATCTGTCTTTGTTGTTTTGTCTTTTCTAGAATATAGTTGGAATATTATAATACATATAGATATTACCTAAGTTTAAGAAAATATGAATTGCAAATTTTGTACAAAAAAGGATGTGCTTTTTGTGTTAAATGTAATAGCAAATGGGAAATAAGTACTCGTTTTATAAATTTAAAAAATTCTAGGAATTAGAATTGTTTAAACAGATACTTTTATGTCTGTATAAAGTGAAATAAAGCTTGTTCAATCATTCTCTGAATTTCAACTGCTTGGCTGATTAGGGGTGTGATATTTTGTTTGCATTACTAGGATAGCACATTCGAATTCCCCAATAATACTAACAGTTCCACACTATTCAATTTTTGTTGTGCAGGCAAAAAGTAATAGCTTTTAAAAACAATACATTTTCAGTAAAGCACCTATTCCCCAATAAAAATTTTAAAAATATATTTCATAAGCTCTTACCACCAAAAGAACGTACAGTATTGTGCTTTACAGAATCTTGGGTATTAAAAAAATCAAAACTCTATGCAGTGATTTTAGTTGTCCTGAACCTGAAATAAAACTTGGACTTTAACAGTCACTCCTCAGATGTTTCTTTCATCTGGAAGCCATCAAATACTGATCTATTCCTTCAACGACAAATATATTCTTTACATTTTCATCCATCATTATACGTTAACCGCCCCCCCCCCCCCGCCCCGTTTCTCAAACAGATAATTATATGTAGTAGGGGGAAAAAAACAAAAAACTACTGTATGTGACACCGAAAAAGTTTTAGCCTGAAAGCTGGCTAAATTATGAACACATGCTACTGTAACTCATTCTTTTTTTTGAACTCATGCTACTGTGGAAAAAAAAAGATTGCACAAAATTAAAAATACCCCGCGCAAAAAAGCAAGTCTAAAAGACAAATTTAGTAGCATTACTCTTTAATTTCCTGGCTTTGGTGATTTTGGAGTCTCAAAGTTAAGATCACAATGCCAAGATTAATATTTAAATATTTTCTCTGGATGTCAGGGAAACAGCTCTTTCAGAATTTGAAATCACACTTAAAGATTTTATTGAGTCAATTTGTTATTTATATATTCATAAGGGATTTTAAAAAATTAAATATATCCTCAACCGACAGAAATAAGCCATTCCAATCTATTGTTTCAGTTTATAGCTCAGATATAAATAATGGGCTACAAAACCTGATCTGAAAATAGTTGCGCAGTGCGTGCTTCACAGGCAGCCAATGAAAAGCAACGTCTCGCTTCTGTGGCTGACAGCACTCCAAAGACACTTTTTTTTTTTTTTTTTTTTTTTAAAGAGACCGACCTCTTTGTTACCCTGTTGTTTAGCACCTTTGTTGGGTCTCCCAGCTCCGCAGTTTAATTTCCATCTGCTGAACGCCATTTGCGGTTCAAGGCACTGCATTCCAGCAGGCTTAGTGCTCCTAGCAGCACAAAGCTGCAGAAAGCGCCTTCACTTTCAAGGTGAAATGACAGCTTCCCACGCTCGAGTTCTGAGCACTGCCTCGTAAAACTGATCCTTTTCACACAGCAAGCGCTGGGGTGAGAGATCCCACTTTTCAAGGGCTTAGAGGGCAGGAAGCACTTGGGACTCTGTGCACGCCTCTCGATGCTTTTCAGAGGTTCACACGCCGCGTGCTCACCCGGCGCGTGTCCGGGGCGGGTCGCGACAGAGCCTGAGCCCAGCCAGCAGGACAGAGACGAAGAACAAAGGCGACCCGCCCGCCTTCGCTCCCGGGGGCAGCCCGGCGCGCGGTCGTCGGCCCCGCCCCCCTCAGCCCTGCGCCCGCGGCTGCGCGAAATGGCGGCTGAGCCACAAAATGGCAGCCGGGCCAAGCCCCGAGCTGGCGCTGGCGAATAAAAGGAGCCGCGGCCCCCTCCCCCCAGCGCAGCAATGCCAGCTCGGGCTTCCTCTTCATGGCAGTCTCGGCCCCGGCTCTCCTCAGGCTCTGGCGCGCCTCCGTGGCTGCATGGAGACCCCCGCCGGCGTTCCCATGCCGCCTCTCAAGTCTAAACGACGCGTGGCCTTTGTTTTCCCAAACGGCCTCCTCTTCAGGAGGCTCTTATAGAAGGGGGTATAAACGGAAAAGAACTGAGTGTTGCACACCTGCAGGGCTACCCCTGTCCTCCCAGGATGCCCATTAAGCCGGGAGCGGGGCGGCGAGAGCACCTCATTCCCGGGGTCTCCACACTCGCAGCTTTAGCTTCAGGTCGCCAAAGACGGGAAAGGGGGATCAAAGAGGCCTCCAAATTAGGGGAAATTAAGGAAAGGGGTGGGGGCAGAGCCCCAGACCAGTCCTTCGGCAGCTACGTCGAATCCCAACGCACTGAGTCCACACCCCAGCGCGCAGCAAAAGCCGCCAGTGGCCCATAGCGCGCGGCCATCTCCAGAGCCCCAATGTCGGCTTTGGCTCCACCATGCAAACATCCAATGAGCGTTTTAGGCTTTTCACCATTCCCCTCTGCCCTCTCCCTTCTCCCTGTGTTGAGGGGCTTCAGGGGCTGGGCACGAGCAGAGGAAGGAGCGGCTGCTGTGGTCCCCATACTTTTTCCCCTGGCGTGAGGGTCTCGGTGGGCTTGGGCTTTGCTTTGGTCGTGGCTTGATAGATGGAGGCAGGGCGGTATCGGTGTACTTTGGGTTTTTCGCTTTTCCGTCTCTCAAACGCTCGCTTCCCTGCGCTCCCCATCCCCCAGCTTCCTTTGAAGTGCATCTTTCCAGAAACTTCTCAGGGAAACTCAGCAAAAACCCGCAGGCTCCGAAATCGCCTCCCTCCCGGAGCATGCGCAACGCACTGGGCGGCAAGCTCAGTGCGCGCGTGTACGAGTGTGAGAGTGGTACGTGTGCGCGCGCGCGCTCGCCGTGCGAGGCGGGACGGTTCTCTCACAATGAAGGGAACAGGTTTTCTCCCCCTCCCCCAACGGTCCGTCGTTGCGCAAGCGCGTTGAGCCAACTCCTCCGGCTTTTGAGAGAAGTGGGGGGAGGGGCAGGCCCAAAGGTCTGGAGTCGCGGCTTCGCGCGCCTGCGCACTGTGTTGTCCTGGCCCGGCTTTTTCCGCGCAGCTTGTGGTAGGGCTTTGATGTGAAGTGCATTTGAGCACCTCAGTTGCGCCGTACTCTTTGTGTCCTCTCCTCCCACTCGCGGAAACTGTAGTCTCTTGAGGGGTTATTAATTACGTCCCGCGGGTTTCCTGGAGAATGGCCTTCCCTTTGTGTCTAAGGGCTAAGGTTGAACCCTGTCTCGTTAGCCCCTCTTCCACTTCTGCCTGCGCCTTGACCCCTGACAGGAATCGATGACTGGAAAGTGTTGGAGCTTTCTCCCAACTAGGGGAAACAGCTCTGATGAAAAGGACCGGGTGACGGCCGCGCCGGCTTCCATCAGGCACTGCCTGCAGTTCTTGCTTACTAAATAAAGGTGTCCTTTATTTGGAACCCTGCGCTTGGTCCTCGACACCAGCCGCTGGTGGGGCTGGCAGCTGGGCTAGACCTCAGAGTGTGGATGCAGACAAAGAAAGGGCTTTGGCGTGCCGCTCTTGTCTCCATTTGCAGAATTGAGGTTAGAGCATGGTAACCATAGTAACCGCGTTTACAGTTTTTTAAGGTGCCTATTGTTTTGTTCTCTTTTCCTCTTCCTTTAGGAGTGTGGTGGAAATTATTACCAGGGTTGTAGGCTCTTAACCCGCCCGCTCCCTCACCAGCCCCCCACCCCAGCTCCTTACCTTGCCACGTATTCCACTTCCATTCAACCTCGTTTTTTGAAATCCAGTAGGTTCAGTAAGGTCCGCTTGGCAGGGCGTGGAGGCTTGCCACTTTTCCAGTCTGAGTTTTGTTTCCTTGCCACTCTTCTTTTTAAGTACACCACCGTCGCTTCCCTGGTGGACTAATTGTCTTTCTATATTCAGAGCCTCAGACATGTAAGGTTTAAAAGAGGGAATTTGCCAAAAAGGGGGCTCCTAGAGACTGATGTTGCAATTTTGTATTTTATGGTTTCCAGCACCTGCTAACTTGCCGGCAGGTGCTAGTGAACCACTGACCACTCCGAGTCCGAGGTTAGTCCAGGTCATCGCTCTGGGCGGAGTCACTCAGTGAGTCCTAGTTCAGGGAGATCTTTTTCCTACTGGGAATTTTGAGTTGGTGCCAGATTCGTATCAGGAACTCTCAGCTGTCTTGAGGCTGTTGAAGTACTAGCAAGCAATCGAATTCTGCCCCTGCTAACAAGGTTATACAGTCTTTTGAAGCTTGGAAAAAAATGAGATCAATCGCACTAGTCCCTTGAATTTGCAGAATTTCTGGTAGAGATTATGTCTTAACAAATTATGGTTAATGAGAGTATTTAAAGGCAAAGTTCCTACAATAAGGATAACACTACTAAATAAGGGGAAGAAAATTTTGAGTATGTACGTCTTGCAATTTTAGTTAGGCATAAAATCAAATTTCTTATGTACTAATAATTAGAATCTTGAGAAACTGAGCTCAACAGAAACGATGTATTTAAGTTGAAAACCATGGAGAACAAAAGTAGCCAGGTTTAAAGCCCACTTCTTTGGGTGAATTTTTTTAAGTGAAGGGTTTAGGCTTGGGTGTGTGTTTAAATTATCTTGTGGGGGGTGGGTAAAACACAAACTGCTTTTGTTCATCTCATTGTGCCCCTCCCACCCGCTAACAGTATATAGTGAAATCTTTAGTTGTGACTCTTGCTGGTTTTGTTTTATTAGAAAAAGCATTTTAAGTTAATCTAGCATTTTCTAAGAGAGTTATTTTGAGGCAAATTATTTTTCAGTCGAAGTATTTTCAAAGTAGAACTGTAAGGGATAGTTTCTAGGACTTTTGTAATATATAGTTTGAACAAATTCTATTATCTCCTTTATCAAAATACTGAAATTGAACTTTAAATTTAAAAATAATTTCAGCATTTAATTTAGAAGTGCATCATGTCCTACTTAACGTTTAAATAGAATCTGGTTTTATTTTAAGCCAAAAGGTTTCAAGTGTCTAATTATGGAATATATATAAAATTAGCAATCATTACCATCCTGAAGATTAATAGCAAAATACTGAAGCAGATATGACTTAAAGTAGCATCACTATTAAATAGCAATATTTAATTAAAATGTAAACAGTTTCAAAACATATTTGGAATTAGTTCAGGATGTTTTGAATTCTCTACTTCAAACTAGAGCAAGGCCTTTCAGAGGAGCAGTAGGGGAGCTCAACACCCTAAATTTGAAATTTTCAATACACATGTAACAAGGTACTAAGTGTATTTGATTTGGTGCTGTTGTTTCTGAGATGCTATCAAGTATACTTTGATAGTTTTCTCTAATCAGCAGACTTGATTTGCATTATGTATATTATGCTTACTTCTTGATGCTTAAGTGACAGTCTCTTAGACCTGGGGTGTTTTTGGCTATTGTATATCACTTACAGTGAAGAGGTGGTTTTTTCTCACATGAGGATTAGCAGTACAGTTTTAAAAGGTTGAATTAACTCTCTGAATTAACAGAGAATAAAAATAGTAATGTTCATGTGGGAGCTGTTACCATAAATATGTTGATTTAATGTAGTGAAGTACCAGCATTTCATAGGAGCCCTTAACTAAAGTCTCCCAGAAGCTGACTTCCAACTCATTTTAACTTTTTTCTAATTGCAAGAGCAATACATGTTAACCAAAGAGAAGTTAAGAAAATATAGATGAATGAAAACTTTTTAAAAAGTTTTGAATTCTGGACTTCCCTGGCAGTCCAGTGGTTTGGACTCCAGGGCTTCCACTGTAATGGGCATGGGCAGTTCTAGCCGGGTTTAGGGAACTAAGATCCCCACAAACCTCTAGATGCAGCCAAAAAAAAAACAATTGAATTCTACCACTTGGACACAACCATGATCAATATTTGTTAAGTATCCTTCCTGTCTATTTTTTATTCAATGCCATCAGTTCAGTCACTCAGTCATGTCCGACTCTTTGCGACTCCATGAGCCACAGCATGCCAGGCCTCCCTGTCCATCACCAACTCCTGGAGTCCACCCAAACCCATGTCCAAGTCTATAATGCCATCCGACCATCTCATCCTCTGTCATCCCCTTCTTCTCCTGCCCTCAGTCTTTCCCAGCATCAGGGTCTTTTCCGATGAGTCAGCTCTTCGCATCAGATGGCCAAAGTATTGGAGTTTTAGCTTCAACATCTGTCCTTCCCAATGAACGCCCAGGACTGATCTCCTTTAGGATGGACTGGTTGGATCTCCTTGCAGTCCAACGGACTCTCAAGGGTCTTCTCCAACACCACAGTTCAAAAGCAACAATTCTTCGGCGCTCAGCTTTCTTTATAGTCCAACTCTCACATCCATACATGACCACTTGAAAAACCATAGCTTTGACTAGACAGACCTCTGTTGGCAAAGTAACGTCTCTGCTTTTCAATATGCTGTCTAGGTTGGCTTCCCTGGTGGCTTAGAGGTTAAAGCGTCTGCCTGCAATGCGGGAGACCTGGGTTCAATCCCTGGGTCGGGAAGATCCCCTGGAGAAGGAAATGGCAATCCACTCCAGTATTCTTGCCTGGAGAATCCCATGGACGGAGGAGTCTGGTGGGCTACAGTCCACGGGGTCGCAAAGAGTCGGACACAACTGAATGAGCGACTTAACTTAGGTTGGTCATAACTTTCCTTCCAAGGAGTAAGCGTCTTTTAATTTCATGGCTGCAGTCACCATCTGCAGTGATTCTGGAGCTCAGAAAAATAAAGTCAGCCACTGTTTCCACTGTTTCCCCATCTATCTGCCATGAAGTGATGGGACCAGATGCCATGATCTTAGTTTTCTGAATGTTGAGCTTTAAGTCATAAGCATTAGTAAATTGTATTCCCAATTCTAAATATTAGATATATTAGCAGTATTTCCTCATAGAGGGAAGAAAGTTATTTTTAGCAACTTTCCAAGGAAATGGTAGAAATATAAAAATTGATTTTTTAAAAAGAAAATATCAGCGATTATATCCATTTATGGAAAACCAAAAACAATGTGGAATAAATAATTTAACTTTATTAGAGAACTGAACAGTATATTGTGAAGTGTGAAAGAATGATTTAGATAAGGACTAGCTAACTAATACTATTCAACTGATTGGAGTTGTATCATTGACATATGTATAATTTCACTTCAGTGAGCCTCATATATCAAAATAAATCTGTTAATATATTGGTCTGTCTTTTTCATCAGTTGACCTGCAGAACTAGCAAGGTGTCAAAATACTCTGAGAATAATGCAGTAGTTTTGTCTGTTTTATTTTCTACTGTTCTGGGGGGAAAAGAAAAACTGATTCTAATACTAGGAGGTTGCTTGTATTGTCAGGTTCTCATATATCTCATGTGCTTTTAATGTCACCTTTCGGAATTATCGTTCATACTCATGGGAAAATTCACTTCACCATCCATTTATCATAGATGAAAGAAGAGATCACATCCTACTTTTTGATCTTTTTCAGTGACCATAAATTATTAACTGTTAAATTAAAACATAACAAAACATTTTTAGAACTAGTAAGTATATTTTCATGTTATGTCTTTAGGAACAGTGCTTATATTTTAAGTATGTTTTCTTATGAAACAGTTCATAGTGTGGAACTCGACTGGTAACCAAATTTTTGTTAAATATCTTGTAACTATACTGTCTCCTATTTAAATGGTGATAGTAATTTATCTGATCTGTTGGCTCCTTAGCATTCAAAGCTTGAGTTTGAAGCTCGGATGCTTTCCCCATTGGGCTTCCATTACACATGACTGAACTCTTTGAGCACATCTAGCATGCTAAATACAGGCAGTCCGCACAGTGAAAATCAGTCCTGATTAAAAGCACATCTATTTTAATTCCACTTTGCAAATGGCTCTGCTTTTAATGTCACCTTTCTGAATTATCTTTCATACTCATGGGAAAATTCACTTCACCATCCATTTATCATAGATGAAAGAAGAGATCACATCCTACTTTTTGATCTTTTTCAGTGACCATAAATTATTAACTGTTAAAAAATCAGAGAATAAAGAGTGGGCTGTTTTTCTTTTGAAAACATACAAAAATAAATGTTTATGAAAACAATTCTGCCCTTGTAAATATTTGTAAATAATTCTGCCCAACGACAGAAACAAAGTAAAGTTTTCCTAATGTTCCCTGATACGTTGTCAAAAAACATGAAAAGCACTGAGAAAACCCAACATTTGATTTTCAGGGCTGTGCAAAGGGTATATATTTACTAGTTTTGTTATTAAGAGTTTTGCAATAGAAAAACTCAGCAAAAGAGTGCAAGGAACTTCATAGTTGGTATGCAGTCACACAGGCTGATTTGACTGTAACACCTGGCTCTAATCCTGAAAAGCTATAAATTGATCATGGTATGTTTTTAACTTCACCTGATGCTTGCTTCTGATATTAATATGGAATTACCAGTCAACTTAATAGTATTCATGATCTTTTTAGGCTGTGTTACTTTCAAATACTTTTACATATATTATCTTCCTTGATACTTCTAGCAGCCTTACTAGATAAAGAAGAGATACTTTTATCCTCATTTTGCAGATAAGGATATTCAGACTTTAAGGAATTTAACCGAGTTTACTAGGGCATATGCTGCTGCTGCTAAGTAGCTTTAGTCGTGTCCGATTCTGTGCAACACCATAGACGGCAGCCCACCAGGCTTCCCCGTCCCTGGGATTCTCCAGGCAAGAGCACTGGAGTGGGTTGCCATGTCCTTCTCCAACGCATGAAAGTGAAAAGTGAAAGTGAAGTCGTTCAGTCGTGTCCGACTCTTAGCGACCCCATGGACTGCAGCCCACCAGGCTCCTCCATCCATGGGATTTTCCAGGCAAGAGAACTGGAGTGGGGTGCCATTACCTTCTCTGAGGCCATATAGCCAGTGACAAAAATGGAACTGTAATTTCTGACTCAACACAGGGGTACTTCCATGATACTATGTCTCTCATTCATACCATCTGTTTTTCAGTATCCTTCAAAGTTCGAGGTCAAGTAGTGTTACACTGAAGAATCAGTAAGAAGCATGGACATTACTTTAAACCAGTGAATGTTAACTTTTGTAGAAATGGATAGAATTCCCACCTGAATTGCTCATTGGAACTTAGCATCTATAATGTGAACTACTTTTCCTTCAAATGAATTTGCCTAATTGAAGTCAGAATAATATTTTTAGGGGCATCACAGGAACATACTAAAAATTTGAACAGAAATAAAATTTGTTTTACTCATTAAATTATCTGCATGTCTATTTAGGCTGATGTAGTGAGATTTTAATAGGCTGAGAATTCTTTTGAGAAGTGCATATCAGATTTTTAAAAACCCAAGAAGCTAAATTAATACCTTGCTTGCTACTTTTGGTGCCTATAATTCTGAAAACAAGTATGAAAATAACACTTCAAGAGAATCTGAGTATGAGGTGCTATCAAGTAATGTTTAATGGGATTTTGCTAGCCCAAATATCTTAATATAATATATATAAGTGTGTATATATTTATATAGCCTCGTATCTTGTGTAATCTTGGTTCCCTGATCAGGAGTTGAACCTAGACCCTGGGCAGTGAAAGCGCTGAGTCCTAACCGCTGGACAGCCAGGGAATTCTCTAGGCTTTATATTGTTAAACAGACTGTTTCTCAGTTGTTTGATAAATCTTTGCCAAACTGGGAAATGATATTAACTTCATTTGGCATTTGCTAATCATCTTGATATCCTGTGATCTCTAAAGGTCTTTGGGAGAACTTTAACTCAACTTTGCTTAACAATTTGTTAGTAATTATCCTCTCAGTTTCTCTTCTGTTACCTTCCAAAAGGTGGGAGGCTTGGAAGTATTTGCAAACAACTTTGCCATTTCAAATTAAACTTTATGTAAAATTACATATCTATTCTGCTTTTTACATGGAGAAACAGCACTTCTGTAACAAGATCTTTAGGAAAATCTAAGAGAATGACATTAAAAAAATTTAGTTGGCAACCATGTTGCTTTCAATTTTCATTTAATGTCTCCCTATTCTTGTGCCATAGAGAAATTATAAATACCTCTTAATTGATTCTTATTTTGTTTTAGCTTATCCTTTTATTGTTCTGTGGGAGTTATAGATGGATACAAAATACCACATTTAATAATGACTCTAGCCCAGTGTTCTTGCCTGGAGAATCCCATGGACAGAGGGGCCTGGTGGGCTGCAGTCCATGGGGTCGCCAAGAGTCGGACACGACTGAGCAACTTCATTTTCACTTCTCACTTTCATGCATTGGAGAAGGAAATGGCAACCCACCCCAGTGCTCTTGTCTGGAGAATCCCAGGGACTGGGGAGTCTGGTGGGCTGCTGTCTATGGGGTCGCACAGAGTCGGACACGACTGAAGTGACTTAGCAGTAGCAGCAGCCTCTCTTCTAATGATTTTGCTCTAAAAGCTGTCACCACCCCCCTCTTTTTTCAGCCCTTGAATTTTCTTCAGCATGATTTTAACTGAAGGCTGCATTCAAGGTGAGATATGTTCTTTATTTCTCTAATTGCAGGGTGCTGTTTTTTGAATCTTCTTTGTCTGTTGCTCCTTAAAATGAGATTGAGCTGAGCTTCTGTTCTTCCTGTGACACTAAGAAGATGCAGCTAATTCAGGGCCTCTCAGGTTTTGCTGCTGCTGCTAAGTCACTTCAGTCCTGTCCAACTCTGTGCGACCCCATAGACAGCAGCCCACCAGGCTACCCCGTCCCTGGGATTCCCCAGGCAAGAACACTGGAGTGGGTTGCCATGTCTTTCTCCAATGCATAAAAGTGAAAGTGAAGTCGCTCAGTTGTGTCCGACTCTTATCGACCCCATGGACTGCAGCCTACCAGGCTCCTTCGTCCACGGGATTTTCCAGGCAAGAGTACTGGAGTGGGGTGCCATTGCCTTCTCCGTCTCAGGTTTTAAATGAGTAATTTACATAATATTTTAAAGTGTTTCATTGTGGCTGCTTATATAGAAATTTATGCTTCATGGAAAAATGCCACTCAGTTCAACGCTAACTGCAGCCATGTACATAGAACTATGTAGTTCACGAGTGTAGCTAACTGTATGCTGGCCTGACACTCCTTATGTGATAATTGTGACAGAGAAATGGCCAAATGTAAATGTCTAGTACTACATCTGAATATAGGTTGATTTGCTTTTACTTTTACTGAGGAATCAATTCCATAATACTTTCAAGAAAAATATTTCCATGTCATTTAATGACTGATTTTCATGAAGACAAGGTGAACCTCTTGGGTGGCATTAAAGGCCTTAACTAAATTACGAATGACCACCACTCCACTATTGTGGTGGTACTTTTTTATGAGTAAGTTGTCAAAAATCCAAAAATCATTTCAATGGATAGTTATCTCCTAAGGAGGCACATCTTGTTCTGTAATTGTTGTAACTGTGTAAGGGGTTGGGGTGCTTGTTTAGTCTTCTAATATCCTAAGAGTAAGGAAAAGAAGATCTCAGTTGAGCAGACCTGCTGAGATCAAATTTAAGTACAGTATAGACCCTAAACCCAAATACAATAAAAGTTATCACTATATGACATGACTCTCTGACACATCATTAAGAAGCTTATGTTAAGCTATATGACAAACAAAAAACCTACTTGGAGCTTTACCATCTGTGGAATTAAAGAGACAATTTAACTATGTACAGGTGACCCCAGGTGTTAGTGCCATTAATTATGATGACCATATGTTCCAATTCAAAGTATCAGTTTGATAAGTTGGGTTGTATTTAAGGAGACAGTGAATCAGATCTAATATTTAAAATCTGGTCTGTAAAGCACTACACCTATGATTGTTTTTCTGTAGATAAAAAACGTAAAAGAAAACTGAGCTGTTGACAGTTCTAAACAATTCAATTTTTCTGGACTCAATACCATTGCCTTAATTTTGTGGGTTTTCTTCGGGGCTCTAATAACTAAAAAGTTCAACTGTAGGCTTTAAAATTTAAAAGCTCTCAGGTCTGGAAAGGCTGGGGTTCCAATCCCCTCCCTTTGCTTAGATTTTATAGTAAATTTTCTGAGGGGAACACTATCCAGACGTGTAATCATGTCTACTACTACTACTTCAATTCTACTCTTGGTATACCATAACGATCAGCAAAGAGATCTTGCAAACTGTTTCGCAAGATCTTATATAAAATAAAATTGCTTAATGTTACAAGCTAATGATTCTTGGGAGGGATGGGTTTCTGCAGCCGTCATAGCTTAGATGGGCGGTGAGAACAGCGGCCTTGTTCTGACACTTTCCCAAGCAGGCGCGGCTCCAAGTGCCCGGAAACGGCCAGAAGCTGACCAAAGGTGAGCAGGGGAAGGAGTCCTGACTTCTAGGAGAGAGTGCTCGGCAGCCGCTTCGACACGCAGCCTCGTGAATACCAACCCCCTTTCTCTTTTCTTCCCCCAGGCCAGCGCCTGGGACCCCTGCTCGAGGCGCTGGAGGCGGTACCTTCTCCTGCACTCGCTGTGCCCCAAGCCTGAAAGAGCGCTTGACCTGACAGAGGGCTGCGCGCCTGCGCACTGGGACGGAGCGCGTGAGCGTTCCTTCCTGGCCCCGCGTTCTTCCCTACCTCGCGCGCTTGCGCGCCGGCTGGGAGGAACTCGGCGTCTCGGCCTCGGCGGGCGGTCGGGCGGACGAGCGCGCGCCCGCGGTGAGGGAGGCGGGCCGCGCGCGCCGGTGGGAAGCGTCCGGCTGCCACAGCGCCAGCTCCATCGTAGTCGCTGCCGCCCGGGTCCCGCTCGCCCCTCCTCCCCGCTCCCCCGCCCGCCGCTGCCCGGGCGCATGCGCCTCCGGAGCGCGAGGGTCGGCTTCGGGTGTGTGGTGGCGGCAGAGCGGAGCTGCGAGGCCCGAGAGTCAGAACCTGGGGGAGAGGGATGGTCTCTGCACGAGGGGGAGCCGGAGGAGCCGCCGCCGCTGCCGACGCCACCGCCGCAGCCGCCGCCGCCGCCGCCTCCTCGGCGCCCGCCTCCCGGCGCTGACGGGCTCGTACGAAGCCGGCGAGGGGGAACCCGCACTAGCGGTCGCCAGCACACCGCCCAGCATGGTCCGGGAAACCAGGCACCTCTGGGTGGGCAACTTACCGGAGAATGTGCGGGAAGAGAAGATCATCGAGCATTTCAAACGGTGAGTGACACGAGGCCCGGGGCCGCGCTCTCTCCTCGGGCACCGCTGCCCACTCCGGCCCGTTGCCGGCCCCTCCCCGTGCGCGGAACTGGTGAGGGGACCCGGGCCAGACCCACGGACCGGTGCGGAGGGCGCACGGCTGCCTGGCCGCCTCTCTGTCCGCGTCGCGGCGTTGGGCCTCGGCGGAGCGGGCCCGGCTCCCACCCTCTCCCTTCCCAATAAGGAGGCGGCTGTCGCTCGGCCTCAGCGAAGCCGGCGCCGGGAGGGTGTTCTCAGGCTGGGCAGCCGACGTTGGGGTCGCGTCCTTGCGCGCCGCTGCCCCGGTTCGGTGCGGCTGTCCCGGCCAACACGCCCGAACCGAGCCGCCCCTGAGCCCCCAGGACCCGAACCCCTACCCCGCCCGGACAACCCCCGGCCCGGCCAACTCCCGAGTCCCGCAGCAACTCCCGCTCCTCGCCCTGCGGACGCGTGGATATGTCTGACCTAGAGAGGGTTTTGTGCGAAAGGAAAGGTTATACAAACGGAAAAGTCTTGGTAGGTGACATGGGGGCATCTCGGAACTGGAAAGACACTACTGGATTCTAGGGACCTCTCATGGAAGGCTCACAAGACCTAGAAGCTAAATGGACGCAAATGTTTTAGATTCTCCACACCTTGTTTTTGTGGGGTTGGGCGGAGGATGGTATCCGAGAATAAGCTGGTGCGTCTCTTTCGGCTCTTTTGCCTTCCTGCCTTCAGCGCTCTGGGGTCCCTGGATGGGGAGGACGGTGGGGACCGAGCGCTCGCAGAGGAGGAGCCGCCTCCTGCAACACAGCCGCCGGCGCTCCGGCCTCGGGGTCTGAACACGGGGCAGCCTTTATAAGGCTGCACCCCTCCCACCCAGAATTCCTACATCAATGGTTAAAAAAATGCAAGCCTTTTCAGGTTAAATGTAGCTCTTCTAGAAAGCTTTTTCCCAGAGTGTATTTTTTGTTCAGGGGTAGCAGCAGCAGCAGTAGGGGTAGTAAAGGGTAAATGTTCTTGATACATTTTAGTTACTTAGTAGCGTTCAGCATTTGTTTTTATTTTGTGAAATCACTGTCTGCCATCGCTGATGGAGCCCTCAATGTGAAATAACCGAAAATGACGCTTTACTGAACAGCGATGTAAATCGAGAGGACCGTGGCAGATACGTGATAGTCCTCGGAAATGACTGTTTCTTCCGATATTCAAGACCTCCGAAGGTTTTAAGTTTGGTTTACTTTTAATTCCTCTTACTATCTAGTGAGTGAAGGAAATTATGGAGCGCCCTTATTAGTGAGTCACCATGGGAAAAATAGATTGCGTCGCTCGCTCCTGAGCACCTTGGATCAGGAAATGGAAGCAGCGGCAGCGGAGCTCCGCTCTTTCAAATGGAGGATCATTGATTCTGTTGGTGGTTTGCTGTTACTGGGGTATTAAATCTTCACCGCTGGAACGCGCCTCTGCGCGTGTCCGCGTGTGAAAAAGAGCCTGGAATAGTGAGGCCATTCATAACCCACTAAAGCTGTCCTCGGCGAGACTGGAGGAGGCGCGCTTCCAGGGACTCCCGGTGTTTACTACGTTGTGATGAGAAACCAGGCAGCGGGAAGGCAGGAGCAAAAACTCGCCTGTGTCCCCTGTGACAAAGGGTAGAGACATCTCGGGCTCGTGGGGAAGCAGATGGGAACTCGCTCCCTGGCGCCGCTCCACCCCTTACCCCATATGGAGGCCCTGTATCTTCAATGTTTTGGTGGAAAAATCATTTAGGCGCAAGATTATTGGAGTGGAAAAGCCACTTAGATGCGCTTGCTTTTATCTTCTTGCGGACCTTCTCTGTAGGTCTCCGCCTGGGAAATTCGTAGGCACCGACGTGCAAACACGTGCATTGCAGCATTTGCTTTGCCCCTCAGTATTACGTGGCCAGAAGTGTCATTTCGGCATTATGCAGATTCTAGAAAGAGTGTCTGCCTGTCGCGGGCAGTTTGACTCCCCTGGCGAGATGAGAGGTTCGAGAGGAAAAAGGAAGTCATCCGAGGGAGTCTTGGAAGGTTTTTAAGTAGATGGTGCTGCCGTCCGGCCTGTGTGAATGACTTTCTAAAATGGCGGCCAGGACCCACTTTATGTGGGAATCAGCAGAGCTGATCTCAGAATGCACAGAGGGAGGAGCGGGCGGAGGATGCGAGCTGCCTTGGAAGGCGGCGGTCTGCAGAAACGTTTCAGTGTTAAAGACGGTTTAGCTGGCACGTTGCTCAGGACTGCATTTAAAGCAGTGTGTTACCTATTGCAGAGCAAAAGCAGATGCTATTAGTAAAAGCATATTATCTTAAAACTAAGTAGACCGAGTGTCCCTGACACTCCTTTATATTTTTAAAACGACTTTTGAGAATTTTAAACAAGTTTGCTCATATCTTTGGATAGATAGTGCATTCGTAGTGGGTTTAGAGAGTGTAAAAAGGTTTACAGAAAAGTCTTCCTTTTACTCCAACCCTGGGAATTCCAGTTCCCACCCCCCACCCCCTACTCCCTTAACAGGTAATCTCTATGTCTGGCTTCTTGTTTATCCTTAAACGTGTACAAGAAATATTCTTGCTGATCAAGCTGTGGCGCTAAATGGACTTTGTTTGGAGAAATTGAGGGTCTTTTATTCTTATTGTAGAGAACGTTTTGTAAAATGTGTGATTGCTACAGGGAGGGAAGCTAGATGTGAATAAGTGAAAGGGATAAAACAGTGGTTGGACCAGAATGGTAGCTTTGCAAGAAAATTTGAGAATATTGACTTCTGATGTCTTCTAGAAATCATAATGAGAAAAACCGTGCCTATACTTATTCTAAGACTGAGGTTAAAGTACCTACTTTCACTGTTTTCCCTAGCTGATTTCAACATTAACTAATAACTGTTCTACAGGATTAAGTAGTGTACACTGGGAATACATTATAGAAAATGTTTCAAAATGAATGTTCTTGTAAGGGTGATTAGGCTTTGTAGTAAGTGTTTGAATTTTAAAGAATGATTCAAAGAGACAGCTTTGGGAGCAGGGTAGTTGAGAAGCATTTTGGGATGGGGGTCGATCAGAGCCAATTGTTTTATTTATATTTTGATCAGTGTTTGGTAGAAAATAGATTGAAGGAAGCTTGCTGATTTGGCTCTTTTCCTCTGTGCCAAAGAAAGACCAAACCTTTAGAATGTAATCAGAACATTTTCAAAATTTGGCTTTACCTTCTTGCAATAAGAATAATATAATGTGCTCATTATTTTAACAGCATTCAATATACTGATTGAAAAGAATTAAGTATTTCTGAATCAAATTTTATTTAACAAAGATCCATTGCAGAGACTGAATTTGCACAATAGAGAAAGTCCTTTCCTTTGTATGGTGTGTTAGCTGGATTGAAGGGGGATGGGAGGAGTTATACAACAATTGGTTGCTGTCTTAGTTGTTAGAGGGAGAGGTGTGTGTGCTGAGGCAGCTCCCTGAATTAGAATAAGCCAATGAATAAAACCCTTTAGAAGGAAAAAAACTCTCTGTATTTTATTTTCAGATTTGAAGTAAATCTCATATACAGGTTCTTCCCATCCATTCTCAGTTCTAAAGAATAGGTTGAAGATCTTACAGAGGTTGAGCAAGGTGGTAGTTCATGTATAATTTTTGTCAAAGAATGAAACTCAGTTTTAGCTGGTATATATGTTACATTACGTGAATTTGGATAGCTTTACTTCTGAGACACAATAATAAAGTATTGTGGTAGAGTTTCCTTATCCTCACATACTCTATGACTAGAGATATTTTTAGAGTTAAACAAATTTGACTCATCCCAGCCTGCATCACTGCTTTATGGTTTATTTTTTTAGGCTGAGCCGGTTTCTATGAAGAAACACCTCTGTTTCTGAATGTTATAATTTTGAATACCTATTTTCATGATAGGCTTTTGCACATTAAAACAATGAAGTAAAATACTTTTATACTTATCTTGAAAAATAGCATTAAAAATTAACACAGAATGCTTGAAATTTTGTATTTTATTTCTTGAGTTAGAAACGCCCCTGGCAGATTGGAGAAGAGAGGGCTCAGTGCCAAGAAGAAAGAAGGTGTTTGACTTGTGTAGAGGGCACCTTTTTCCAACTATCTTTCTTGTAGATTGATTACTCAGGTGTTGTATTGTTTGGTATGCTTATGAAGAGATTTCAGGCTTGAATTCGGAGAAATTTTTAATCTTGTGAGCACTAATGCTTCAGAAAGACGTACAGATGTTACAGGGATAGTGGTAATTTGAAATTTTTTCCAAATAGTATTCCAAGTCTCATATTCCCCTTAGTTTCAAATTTTGCTCAAATTTTTAAAAAAACTGAATTTTTTTGTGAAAACTAGCATATTCCGATTGGGAACTATGTGGTTTGTTTTTTTTTTTGCTTTTTCTTTTAAGAGTCCCTAGTGTTTAAGCTGTATTAAACTAGCCCACAGTGTTTAGAGTAAGCACTGCAGTCTGAAGACACCTTGAGTGTGTATGATCGTTACAGTTGTGCTCCCCAGTGTTGCTGTTGGATGCTTTGAAGTAGATTGTTGTTCATCAACTTTAAATAGACATAGATTAGTTTGTTGAACAAGGAGACTAACTAAAGTGACACTGTCTATATTAAAAACACTTTGTTTTAATTTTTTTTTATTATATGCCTTCTATCTGCTTGTGGAAATCAATTAGGATGTTTAATCAGGTTATTATAAATTATATAATTTTGTGTGCTGTCTAGCTTTTTTTTAATATGTGGAAGTATGCTTTGCAGTGAGGTGTTCTTGGTGTAATGTTAAAGTATTGAGACAGTCACATTTTTTTCCCCCTTACATGTGTCTCTCTCTGCCAAGTTGAAAACTTTAAACATCTTAAAAATCCCCAGTGGTATGTCTCTATAAAATCCTAACTTAAATTTAGTGAATTCTTGGATTTAATTAGGATTTCATTTTGATTGTAGGATGAATTGAAATCTAGCATGTTTAAAGATTTCTATTATATGAGAACTGCTCCGTTTCTTACAGTTAAGGAATATTTGTGGAATATTCAAATGGGAAACACTTATTATTACTTTTGTTTTATACTTGGTGCTAGATTTTTGGTCCAGCATTAAACTTCGGGATTATGTGTATGTCTTTGTATCTTTGTATTAGATGCTGAGTTTTGGTTACATTGACAAATGAAGATTTTTCTGGTTATATCTTGTATTGATTTTGTTACAGTCTTAATCATGTTTATGCACAGTATATGTACTCTTACATATGATACATTTATAAGTTCTTTGGGCTTCCCTGGTGGTTCAGATGATAAAGAATCTGCCTGCAGTGCAGGAGACCTGGGTTCAATCACAGGATTGGGAAGATCCCCTGGAGAAGGGAATGGCTACCCTATCCAGTATTTGTGCCCGGAGAATTCCATGGACAGAGGAGCCTGGTGGGCTGTAGTCCATGGGGTTGCAAAGAGTTGGACAGACTGAGCGACTAACATAGTTTCTTTGATTCTTAAAATAGGCTCAGTGATTTTTCCTTTTTTAACTTTCACCCAATCATTTTATTCCTTTTATTTAAAAACTAATTAAAATATTTGTACTCTGCTTAAAAACATTTTGTATTTTACATTTGACATGTAGTGATTTGCATCTTTTGTAAGTCAGTAAATTGGTAGGTATGAATTTTTTTTTCAGGCATTACATTTTTAAAGAATAATAGAGCCCGCTAAAGAAATTTGTTGTCAGCTTTTTGTTTTGTTTTGTTTTGTTTTAAGATTTATGCAATTATTTATTGGCTCTGGTGGGTCTTCATTGCTTCAAGCAGGCTTTCTCTAATTGTGTCTAGTTGTGGTAAGTGGGGCTACTCTTGGTGGTGTGAGGGCTTCTCATTGCAGTAGCTTCTCTTGTTGAGGAGCACAGGATCTAAATGTGTGGGCCTCAGTAGTTGCAGTGCATGGGCTTAGTAGTTGTGGCATACAGGCTTAGTTGCTTCATGGCATGTAAGATCTTCCCAAACTAGGGATCAAACCAGTGTCCCTTGTGTTGCAAGGCAGATTCTTAACCACTGGACCACCAGGGAAGCCCTTCAACTATTACTTTTTAAAATTCATGCTTCATGCTGTCTGCATTAAAGGCTATTTTTTACTCAAGATTTTAAAAATTATATTAATTTTTTTTTTTCCCCAGGGAGCTGCATGTTGTGGCATGTGGAATCTTAGTTCCCCAACCATGGAACCAGCCCATGCCCTCTGCAGTGGAAGTGTGGACCCCTAGCCACTGGACTGCCAGGGAATTCCCCACTCAAAATTATTTAAGTCATCTGAGATTAAAAGAAAAAAATATATTAAAAGTTTAGCACTTTACTATATCAAAAGGATATTAGATTATTCAATGAAAACTATTGCCATTTAGACCAGAATTTAGGAGGAGGTACTTAAATTTCTCTTGGAAAATACTGTATCTTTATTTTCACTAACTTCTTATCAGAATTTATCATTTCTGTCAACTCGTAACTGTATCATGGTGTAGTGCCAGCCTGGTAGTATGAGCAGTACCTGTGATGATCACCGACACCAATCAGATGTATTTTCGTATTTCACATTACGGTTGTTGCAGATATCTCATTTATGCTCATCACAACTTGAAATGACAATAACTTTTAGACCTGCTAAATACTTCTATTTAATGCATTAATAAAGGTGTATACACATACACACACACACACACATATATATATATGTTTGTATATATATGGGAGCTCTGGTGGCTCAGATAGTAAAGAGTCTTCCTGCAGTGTAGGAGATCCGGGTTCAATCCCTGGGTCAAGATCTGTGTCTGTGTATGTGCAGATTTGAGTCTGGGTGACCTCCGAGAGCTGGTGATGGACAGGGAGGCCTGGCGTGCTGCGGTTCATGGGGTCGCCAAGAGTCGGACACGACTGAGCGACTGATCTGATCTGATCTGATGTGCAGATTACTGCAGACAGCATGAAGCATGAATCTCTCTACACACACACACACACACACACACACACACACACACACACACATACTGTATGGTCAATCTGTGTTATGGATATACTTTTAAAATTCTACCTTGGAGAATTTGAACATACACAAAAAATAGAAAAATAGTAAATTAATCCTGTGTACCCATCATTTAGCTCCAGTGACCATCAGCCATGACCTGTTCTGCTTTATGAGGAAAAAGAAAGCACAGTAAGGGATGGGGAGTAATGGGGGTGGCGTGATGAGGAAGGCCTCTTTCAAAAGATAACATTTGATTTACAGGAATGAAGACTAGTCCATATACCTAGATCCACTGCCTAACTGTTATTTTTTTCATTTAAAATTTATTTTGAAATAGTTAAGGAAAAGTACAAAGAATTCCCACATTCCCTTCGCACAGATTCCTCAGTTGTTAGCATTTTGCCACATTTCTTCATTACCTTCTCTTGCTGTCTCCTGGCATGTATCGTCCTTTCACCCTTTATTCTCCAGTGTGTACCTCCCGAAGACAAAGACACCTCTGCATTTCACCATACAGTATTCTCATCAACACTGGTATAGCAGTATTACCCAATCCATAGACCTCATTCAAATGATGCCAGTCATCCCAGCAGTGTCCCTCTTTCCTTTTTGATCCAGGATCCTAGCCAGTACCATGTATTGCCTTTGGTTGTTGGGTGTCATCCTTCTGTAACAGTTTCTTACTCTAAATTCTCATGTGCCTCATAGCCTTAAAGAACATAGTTCTTTCAGTCTGTAGGCTGACCTTCCACCCAGGTCTGTCCAATATACCTTGTGACCAGATCAGGTCATGCTTTGTTGGCAGACATACCACAGAAATAATTCTGTTTATCAAAATATGGAAACAGTATGGCTCCATCCCACACTGGTGATGTTAACTTTGATCACCTAGTAAAATTAGTGTCTTCACTATTTCCCCCTTTTATTTGATCAACATTTTATGGAAAGATATCCAATATTGTACTGATAGTCTTTTTTCCATCATCAGCCTTAAACCCGGTAGCCTTAACATCCTTTGATAACTTTTTTTAATGTTTTCATTTTTGTTTGGCTGCATTGGGCTAGTTGTGGCATGTGGAATCTAGTTCCCTGGTCAGGGATTGAACCCAGGCTCCCTGCACTGGAAACTAGGAGTCTTATCTACTGGACCACCAGGGAAGTCCCCTCATTGTTAACTCTTGACTGTATTGTATACTGCTGTGATTGTTGCAAATGATAATCTATTACTATGATTACTTCTTCAGTAATTCTGCTGTAGGTAAGAATTTTCCATATATATATTTGGAAATATATGTATATATTTTTATGTACATATGTAAATATATATTTATACATATGTACAAAGTATATATATATTGAGAATATATATACATTTTGAATAAAGGTGAAAGAGGAGAGTGAAAAAGCTGACTCAGCATTCAAAAAATGAAGATCATAGCACCCAGTCCCATCACTTCATGGCAGATAGATGGGGAAACAATGGAAACAGTGCAGACTTTATTTTCTTGGGCTCCAGAATCACTACAGATGATGACCACAGCTTGATCCTTGGAAGAAAAGCTATGACCAACCTAGATAGCATATTAAAAAGCAGAGACATTACTTTGCCAACAAAGGTCCATATAGTCAAAGATACAGTTTTTCTGGTAGTCATGTATGGATGTGAGAGTTGGACCATAAAGAAAGCTGAGCGCCGAAGAATTGATGCTTTTGAACTGTGGTGTTGGAGAAGACTCTTGAGAGTCTCTTGGACTGCAAGGAGAGCCAACCAGTCAATTGTAAAGGAAATCAATCCTAAATATTTATTAGAAGGACTGATGCCGAAGCTGAAACTCCAGTACTTTGGCCATCTGATGTGAAAAGCGGATTCATTAGAAAAGACCCTGATGCTGGGAAAGATTGAAGGCAGGAGGAGAAGAGGATGACAGAGGACAAGATGGTTGGATGGCATCACCAACTCAATGGACATGAGTTTGAGCAAAGCTCCCAGAGATGGTGAAGAACAGGGAAGCCTGGCGTGCTGCAGTCCATGGGATTGTAAAGAGTCGGACACAACCGAGCAACCAAACAACAACAATATATATTTGGAAATATGCGTGTACATACAGGCACACATATATATGATTTCCATTTTTTTCTGTAGGTTTTAATTCAGGGCTTGCTTATTTTGATACCCAAATCATCCTAGATTTGACCAGTGGGAACCCCTTCAAATGGGCTACTTTGCCCTTTTGCTCTCTCCCCACTATTGTCTTAAACATTTATTTCTGGCCACAACAAAGGCTCATCTTGTATTTTCCCTCCCCCTAGGCCTAGAATCAACCATTTGTCCAAGAAACTCTTGGTTCTTTTCATGAGGGATGGTATTTAGAAACCAAAATCTGGGTGCAAGTTTTCTCATTGGTACAGAGATAAGAGGATGTGTATTGTGTGTGTATATGTATACTACCTCTTCATTAACTACATTAAAGCTTATGACTGTGTAGATCACAAGCTGGAAAATTTTTAAAGAGATGGAAATACCAGATGATCTTACTTGTCTCCTGAGAAACCTGTTTGTGGGTCAAGAAGCAGTATTTAGAACCTTACACAGAACTGACCAGTTCAAAATTGGGAAAGGGGTATGAGAAGGCTGTATATCATCATCCTGCTTATTTAACTTCTATGCAGAGTACATTATGCAGAATGGCAGGCTGGATGAATCACAAGCTGAAATCAAGATTGCAGGGGGAACCTCAGATATGCACATGATACCACTCTAATGGCAGAAAGTGAAGCGGAACTAAAGAGCCTCTTGATGAAGGTGAAAGAGGAGAGTGAAAAGGATGGCTTAAAATTCAGCATTCAAAAAACTAACATCATGGTATCTGATCCCATCACTTCATGGCAAATAGATGGGGAAAAAGTGGAAGCAGTCACAGATGTTATTTTCTTGGGCTCCAAAATCACTGTGGACAGTGACTACAGCCTTGCTCCTTGGAAATATTTGACAAACCTAGACCAGTCAATCCTAAAGGAAGTCAATTCTGAATATTCATTAGAAGGACTGATGCTGATGCTGAAGCTCCAATACTTCGCCAGCTGATATGAAGAGCTGACTCACTGAAAAAGACTCTGATGCTGGGAAAGATTGAAGACAAGAGAAGAGCGTGGCAGAGGATGAGATGTTATCACTGACTCAATGAATGTGAATCTGAGCAAACTCCAGGAGATAGTAAAGGACAGGGAAGCCTGATGTGCTGCAGTCCATAAGGTCACAAAGAGTTGGACATGACTTGGCAACTGAGCACCACCACCACCAAATGTATGCATATATATACATTACATGTGCCACTATATCATATATTGAAAAGCTATGTTCACACATGTTTCCATACATGAGGATTCTTTCTGAACTCCCCATTTCCATGTTTTTAAACTGCTTCTCCGACAGTGAGAAACCTGACTGTTGTTATTCTCAGTATATTTGCTTCTTTACCTAGTCATGTTCTCAGTGTAGCTAATAGCCCAGCCACTCTGCCTCATCTACCTTTGGGCTCCTTGCCCCTGTTGCCGCTGCATCAAATCCCCTCCCTCTTGCCTATTCTCTTTGAAAACTGACACTGGGGGGAGGTGAAAGGCAAGGCAAGGAAGGTGGAACTGGAAGTTACTTGAATGTTTTTGTCTTCAATTTTTTACCTAATAGGAGACCATTTCTGGATGGATGAATCACCTGCCTCTGGTGCCATTTGTAGGCAGATTTAGAGCAACCTCACTTTTTAAACTGTTGGTTTTGATTCTCCTTCGCCACTGACTATGACATGAGGTTAATCACAGGATCAGTATGAGCTGTATTATATGCTTAGTCATTCAGAAGAGGGAGTGGTAAGAAGCTTGTTTTTTAGGAATAATATTACGTCCCCATCATTGCTCCATGTATTTGGGTGTTAGTCATTCACTTTATGTGATATCTCAGCAAATTTTGCCCTTGCTCTACTTCCCCCTAAACCTTACTGACCTCAACCTTATTTCTTTTTTTGTTTTGACTTAAATTTTTAAAAATTAATTTTAAATTAGTAAATTTTAATTAATTTAATTCTTAATTGAAGTATAACTGACATAACCTTATATTGATTTCAGGTATACAACATAATAAAATGATATTTGTATATATTGCAAAATGATTACCATTAGTTAACATTCCTCATCATATATAGTTATAAAAACCTTTTTTTTTTTTTCTCGTGATGAGGGCTTTTATCTCATAGGAACTTTCACATATGCAAATACAGTATTAACTACAGTCACTGTGCTATACGTTATGTCCCTCTGACATTCACTTTATTACTGGAAGTTTGTATCTTTTGAGCCCTTTCGTTCCACCCATCTCCACATTCACCAGGCGCTGATCTTTTTTCTGTGTCAATAAACTTTGTTTTAAAGAATTCCCATGTAAATGAGATCAAATGGTATTTGTCTTTCTCTGACTTATTTCACTTAGTATTATGCCCTCAAGTTTTACTCATTTTGTTCCATATGTCAAGGTTTCCTTTTCTATGGCTGAATAGTATTCCATTCTGCGTGTGTGTACATACATACACAGCCCATATGTCACATCTTTATCCGTCCATTGATCTGTGGATACAGGTTGTTTCCGTATCTTGGCTTTTGGTAATAAATGAATATTGCAGTGAACGTGAGGATGCATATATCTTTTCAAATTAGTGTTTTTGTTTTCCTTCCAGAAGTGGAATTGCTGTCATATGGTAATTCCATTTTTAATTTTTTGGTGAACCTCCATACTGCTTTATATAGTGGCAGCACTCAACTTTCTATTTCCCCCTCCCTCTATACTACTCTTCGTCCCTGTCCAAAGAATTGCTTAATAAATTAAGAACTGTGTTCTTTTGCACAAGCCCTACATTTTGTATAGTTGGTATTATTTTGAAGTAGCTCCCAGACATCTTATTTAATCCATAAATATTTCAGTGTTTATCTCTAGAAGATATGCACCAATACTGTGGTATATCTGTATTTCAAATACCCAGTCTGACTGGGACATTTAAATAGGGGTATACCATTGGCTCAATTACAAACTTGAGCCAGTACTCAAGTTTGTAATTGCTTTAAGAATTTTTTTTTTTTTTAACTCAGGCTCTAAATAAAATACTTAAGATTTATTTTAAAAATTTTGTTGAGGTATAATTTGCATACAATAAAATGTACCTGCTTCAAGTGTTGAGTTTGTTGAATTTTGAGTAATGTCGCCATCCTTGAAATCACTACCACTAACTACCACAGTCAAGATACTACATTTATTTACTTATTGATGGACATTAGACTATTTAAATTTTTTATTTATTTATCTGTAAGTTTTAATCTCTCTTTATCTCTTATTTATCTGTAAGTTTTAATCTCTCTTTACAGTTTAATTTGTTGGAAATCAGGTTGACTGTAGAGTTTCTCACAGCGTGTATTTTGCTGATTGTATTTTTGTCCTGTGGTATACATTAACATCACCTTTTGTCCTGTGGTATACATTAACATCATCTTTTGTCCTCTATATTTCCTATATGTTCAAAAGGGCCTATTTTTGAATATTTGATAACTGTTTCAATATAATTGGTTTCCTTGTAATTAATGTATTTTATTTTCCTTATGACCCCCTGGACTGTAGCCTACCAGGCTGTTCTGTCTGTGGAATTTTCCAGGGAAGAATACTGGAATGGGTTGCCATTTCCTTTTCCAGGAGATCTTCCCAACCCAGGAATCGAACCCAAGTCTCTTGCATTGTCAGGTGGATTCTTTACCACTGAGCCTTTAATTTAATAATATTCTGAGAAAGGGTTTATAGGTTTCACAAGACTGTCAAAGCAGTCCAGGGAAAAAAGTTTAAGAAACATTGGTTTAGCCAAACCATTAGGTTAAGAGTAGAATGCTAGCAGTATATTTAAGTATTGATTTTAGCCTTGACCTAAAAAAGTTCAGGTTAAAAAGTTAATCACTGAAAAATTTTGACTTGAAAATGAAATGAAGTAGTGTCCTTTGAATAGCTTGATTCTTTCCCTCTTTTTCCTCATTGTAAACTTAGATTCAGTTCAGTTCAGTTCAGTTCAGTCGCTCAGTCGTGTCCGACTCCTTCGACCCTGTGAATCGCAGCACGCCAGGCCTCCCTGTCCAACACCAGCTCCCGGAGTTCACTCAGACTCACGTCCATCGAGTCAGTGATGCCATCCAGCCATCTCATCCTCTGTCGTCCCCTTCTCCTCCTGCCCCTAATCCCTCGCAGCATCAGAGTCTTTTCCAGTGAGTCAACTCTTCGTATGAGGTGGCCAAAGTACTGGAGTTTCAGCTTTAACATCAATCCTTCTAAAGAAATCCCAGGGCTGATCTCCTTTAGGATGGACTGGTTGGATCTCCTTGCAGTCCAAGGGACTCTCAAGAGTCTTCTCCAACACCACAGTTCAAAAGCATCAATTCTTCAGCACTCGGCCTTCTTCACAGTCCAACTCTCACATCCATACATGACCACAGGAAAAACCAGAGCCTTGACTAGACGGACCTTTGTTGGCAAAGTAATGTCTCTGCTTTTGAATATGCTATCTAGGTTGGTCATAACTTTCCTTCCAAGGACTAAGCGTCTTTTAATTTCATGGATGCAGTCACCATCTGCAGTGATTTTGGAGCCCAAGAACTGCTCTTTTTCTTGTGGGATTTTTTTTCTGTTTTTTTTCATCCTCCTCCCCCATTTATCCTAAAAATCATGAAATCTTTAGGTTTTTAGGATTATTCCTTTTAGTCAGCTTTAATTCTTTTAATGACGTGAATTTCAAGCACGTCCAATGTTAGAATTAAATGCCATATTAGATATTGATTTCTGTTACATAGATGGGTCTAGCTTTAAAGAAAACAAGATTTGTTAAAAATCTCAATTTTTGGAGTGTCTTTAATTCAGTTAGTATGTGATATTGTATATAAAACAAGACAGGGAATTCCCTGGCATTCCAGTGGTTAGAACTCCATGCTTTCACTGCCTAAGGCCTGGGTTCAGTCCTTCATGGGGGAACTAAGATCCTGTAAGACATGTGGTGCAGCAAAAAAGGACAAAATAGGAAACTAACTCTTCAGTAACACATTTATTTTCTAAAGTGGGTGCATTTATTTTCTCCAATAAATTAAATGGGTTGGATTTTAAGATTTCTGAGGTCTTTTTAGTTTAGAAAATCTTGTTCTAGGGCAAACTATGAACATGTTAGAACGTAAAGGGTCTTTATTGGCATGGATAAATATTTAATGACAAAACAAGGTATAAAATGGGACATGTAACATGATCTCTATCAGTTCAGTTCTGTCACTCAGTCGTGTCCAACTCTTTGTGACCCCATGGACTGCAGCATGCCAGGCCTCCCTGTCCATTGCCAACTCCTGGAGTTTACTCACACTCTTGTCTGTTGAATCTGTGATGCTATCCAGCCATCTCATCCTCTGTCATCCCCTTCTCTTCCTGCCTTCACTCTTTCCCAGCAGGGTCTTTTCCAGTGAGTCAGTTCTTCATTCACATCAGGTGGCCAAAGTATTGGAGTTTGAGCATCAGCATCAGTCCTTCCGATGAATATTCAGGACTGATTTCCTTTAGGATGGACTGGTTGGATCTCCTTGCAGTCCAAGGGACTCTCAAGAGTCTTCTCCAACACCATAGTTCAAAAGCATCTATTCTTCGGTGCTCAGCTTTCTTTATAGTCCAACTCTCACATTCATACATGACTACTGCAAAAACCATAGCTTTGACTAGATGGACCTTTGTTGGCAAAGTAATATCCCTGCTTTTTAATATGCTGTCTAGGTTGGTCATAACTTTTCTTCCAAGGAGCAAGTGTCTTTTAATTTCACGGCTGCAGTCACCATCTGCAGTGATTTTGGAGTCCCAAAAAATAGTCTGTCACTGTTGCCACTGTTTCCCCATCTATTTCCCATGAAGTGATGGGACTAGATGCCATGATCTTAGTTTTCTGAATGTTGAGCTTTAAGCTAACTTTTCCACTCTCCTCTTTTCACTTTCAAGAGGCTCTTTAGTTCTTTACTTTCTGCCATAAAGGTGGTATCATCTGCATATCTGAGGTTATTGATATTTGTCCCAGCAATTTTGATTCCAGCTTGTGCTTCATCCAGCCCAGCGTTTCTCATGATGTACTCTGCATATAAGTTAAATAAGCAGGGTGACAATATACAGCCTTGATGTACTCCTTTCCCTATTTGGAACCAGTCTGTTGTTCCATGTCCAGTTCTAACTGTTGCTTCCTGACCTGCATACAGATTTCTCAAGAGGCAGATCAGGTGGTCTGGTATTCCCATCTCTTTCAGAATTTTCCAGTTTATTGTGGTCCACACAGTCAAAGGCTTTGGTGTAGTCAATAAAGCAGAAAAAGATGTTTTTCTGGAATTCTCTTGCGTTTTCGATGATCCAGCGGATGTTGGCAATTTGTTCTCTGGTTCCTCTGTCTTTCCTGAATCCAGCTTGAACATCTGGAAGTTCATGGTTCACGTACTATTTAAGCATGGCTTGGAGAACTTTGAGCATTACTTTATTAGTGTGTGAGATGAGTGCAATTGTGCAGTAGTTTGAGCATTCTTTGGCCTTGCCTTTCTTTGGGATTGGAATGAAAACTGACCTTTTCCAGTCCTGTGGCTACTGCTCAGTTTTCCAAATTTGCTGCCATATTTTCAAATTTGCTGGCAAATTTGCTGGCATGATCTCTATGGGGCCGATGAAAATCTGTACATGTAACTCTCTCGTGTATATGCTCACTGTGTCAACTTCTGATACGAATGGTATTTTGATTGATAACTGAAAACTTAAAGTGAGAGATGAACGAGTATAATATCAAAAGCTCTTGCAAGCCAAAGAAAAAGAAAATCTGGTTCTGCATGTCATTCTTCATAATGAATAAGAGTCACTGGAATGCTGTGAAGATTTTTAAAAAGTATATATTAATGATTAGTTGGATAATAAAAGAGCTTACTATCTCTAAATACTGTGTATCCATCATGCAAAAGATAGGCATATCAGTTCAAGTGAATCATTCTGCTAAATAGCTATGCTTATCAATCAGAAATAGCCTTTCTTAGGTCCAAATTTAAGTGGTCTTTGTAAAGTTTCAAACAGTTTTAAATTATATTGCAGTTAATTTTAAAAAATGGTGTATGTGCCTTGTTATGCTAATCTAAGGTATATAAGAATATACTCTTAATTTTTCTTGTCACTTATAGCACCCCATTTTATTTTACTTTTTAATGAACTAGCCCTTTCTATGGTGGTTTTTGACACAGATTATTCCATTTCAGCATAAGTTTGCTTTGCCATTGTAAAAGTAGGTGTATAAAAGGAACTTGCATCACAGCTTGGGGGTCTCACAGGGTTGTCACATTAGATTTCCTTTGTGTTGATCTTATTGGAAATTTGATGGTAAAACATTTTTGCTTATAAGAAAAAGCTTTTTAGTTCTAAAGATGATAATTAATCAGACTAAAGTGTTGACTGAAGAAGTTTGCCTATTAATACTTTTGGGAATGATTCGATAGAGACTGGTGACTTAATTTAATGGATTTAATTTTGTGCAAGTTTTTTTTTTAAATTGGGAAGCATGATTATTTAAAAGTTTATAAACTATTGGAATTAAGTAGAAAAACCTAAATGCCTTTTAAGATTAGAGTGGTACATTTCTTTAATCTGGAAATACAGGTAGTCTTTAAAGACTTTACAAAACTACAATGGTAGATAAAAAGAATATGAAATTTGTGTATATTATAAAAAGATCACATTTCTGTCTTGATTTTATTCTATCTAAGCAACTAAATATTATGAAATTAGGATAGGAATGTAATCAAGTGAAATATTAGAAGGAATTTATAAATTTCTCAAAGTCTTTTTTAAACTGTTATTTTGTTACTACTACGAAGTAAGCCATAGATTAGAAGTTAATTTCCTTTTCAGTGACTGTACTGTAATAGTACTATTAAACCAAGTAGGAGAAGGCAATGACACCCCATTCCAGTACTCTTGCCTGGAAAATCCCATCGACTGAGGAGCCTGGTGGGCTGCAGTCCATGGGGTCGCTGAGGGTCGGACATGACTGAGCGACTTCACTTTTCACTTTCATCTATTGGAGAAGGAAATGGCAACCCACTCCAGTGTTCTGGCCTGGATAATCCCAGGGACGGGGGAGCCTGGTGGGCTGCTGTCTATGGGGTCGCACAGAGTCGGATACGACTGAAGCGACTTAGCAGCAGCAGCAGCAAACCAGGTAGGAAGCACATTTTCTGAGATTCTGTTTTTATTTTCTTTAGATGTATACCCAGTAGTATTTTCAAAGAGACCTTTGCATTTCTACCCCTTCCTTCCTTCCTTTCTTCTCTACCCTCCTTCCCTGAGGTCTTCATTGCTGCATGTGGGCTTTCTCTAGTTGCCTTGAGCTGGGGGCAGGTCACTGGGGCGGGGGCGGTGGGGGGGGGGGTCTCTGTTTGTTTTCTTTGGTGTGCAGGCTTCTCCCTGCAGTGGCTTCTCTGGTTGCTCACACAGGCTTCAGGCACCTGACCTATGGGCTCCAGGGCTGAGGCTTCAGTTGTGGTGCACTGGCTTAGTTGCCCTGAGACATGTGGGATCCTCCTGGACCAGGGATTGAACACATGTCCCTTGCATTAGCAGGCAGATTCTTATCAACTGTACTACCAGGAAAGTCTAAGTGAGTATTTTTGATTTCCAGTATTATGTTAGGAAAGGAAATTCTGACTTATGCTACAATATGGATGAACCTTGAAAACATCATGCTAGGTGAAATAAGTCACAAAAGAACAAACACTGTCTGCGTCTACTTACATTAACTACCTGGAGCAGTCAGATTCATAGAGACAAAGTGGAATGGTGGTTCCATTTTTTGTTTTTGATTGTTATAAGCAGTACTGCTTACTAAGAAATCTTGTACACTGAGACATGTGCAATTATACATGAATGAAAAATTCCTGTGAATGAAATTTCTGGGGATGTGTACTTATTTCTAAATTTCTTTTTTCATTTATTTTTGACTGGGTCACAGGGCATGTGGAATCTTAGTTCACTGACCAGGGATCAAATCTGCACCCGCTGTGTTAGAAGCACAGAGTCCTAACCATTGGATGCTAGGAGTGTCCCGTTAATAAAGACGCTATCAGATTGTCTTCCTTAGAGTTTATCTAATTTATACTCCTGCAGACAGTGTTATGAAAGTATTATTTTCTTAGACTTTCACTGTCATCTAGATATTAATATTTAGATTTTTGTTTTACATGGTACTTTTTTTGGATTTTTGAAATTTTGAGTGAAATTATTAAAGAATTTCCTGTTTAGGTATTTTGCCAATTTTTTTTGGGGGGAGCTTCTGTCTCCTTTGGTTTACAGAAGTTTGTATATTTAGGAAATCACTTATTTCTCCATTTGCAGGTATTTTCCCCCATTTGTCTTTTGACTGCATTTTGCAATTTAGGAGCTATAATTTTTACGTGGTTTAATTTATATGGTCTTTTCCTTTATGACATAGCTATTTTATATCATGCTGAGAGTCTATAGAAGACTGTACAACAAATCATTAATTATTTATTTTTGGCAGAGAGAGAACACAAATCAGTAAGCTGTTACAAATCATTCTCCACCCCCTTCTTTTTCGACAGCTCCCCCATTCCTCCAAGTAGAGCAACATTTTAGAATATTAGCTTTTCCTAAAAGTGAGGCTGGGAGCCTGTGGTTGACTTCTCTTTGCTGGATGTAGGGATTCTGAGTCTGTTTTTGCCATCTTTAGTTACTATGTGTACAGTTCTTACACAAAGATAGGGTGTGATTAAAGGGGAATATGTTAATTTTTAAAGAATAGCTTATAGATATGTTTTATACATTTATACTGAAAGAATTCAGTATTGCTGTGAAATGAAGATAGGCTTTGCTTGTCATCTAATGGATTTCTTATCTTCCCAGGCAGTCATGCCTAAAATAGAAAATGTCTTCGGTGTATGCCCATTTACAGGAAACGTGGCATTCAGTTGATTCATTGAATAGGCCAAAAAGTTTGTTCGGGTATTCTGAAAACCCCGAATGAACAAAAACTTTTGGCCAACCCAATATATTGAGGGTAATGGAGATGCTTGTGACTAAAGGAGACATAAATTCTGATATATTAAAAGACAGTGACAGGGGCTTCCTTGGGAGTCCAGTGGTTAAGAATCCACCTGGCAATGCAGGGGACACCGGTTTGATCCTTGGTTGTAGAATATCCCACATGCCCTGGGGCAACTGAGTCCATGAGCCACAACTACCGAGTCCATAGGCAGTAACAACTCACACCCGCGCACTTTAGAGCCCATGCTCCGCAACAGCAGAAGCCACCGCAATGAGAAGCCTGCACTCTGCAGCTAGAGAAAGCCCGTGCATAGCAGTGTAGACTCATCACAGCCAAAAATACATACATACATACACACACACGTGTAAATAGTGAAGAAAAGACAGTGACAGGTACTATTTTTGTGTCTTTTTCTTTTAATAGCTGTTTTAATGAGATATAATTCATATGGCATAAAATTCTTCCCCTGAAGGTTTATAGTTCATTTGTTTTTTAGAATAATTGCAGAGTTGTACAGCCATCACCACTGACACCAGAATATTTTTATCACTCCAGAATGAAACCTATTAGCAGTCATTCCCCATTCTTTATTTTCCCCAACTTCTGGCATCCACTAATCTTTTCTACTTCTGTGTGTTTGTCTATTTTGGACCTTTTACATATGAAATCATACAATATGTAATTGGCTTCTTTTCCTTAGTATAATATCTTCGAGATTCATCCATTGTTGTAGCATGTATTAGGACTTCATTCCTTTTTATTGCCAAATGACATTCCATTGAATGGACCTACCACATTTTAAAAACTCCACTCAGCAATTGAACCTTTTTTTTGGCTGTTATGAATAATGATATTGTGACATTTCTGTGTTTTTATGTGGACATAACATTTTCAGTTCATATCTAGGAGAAGAATTGCTGAATTATATGGTTCTAAGTTGAACATTTTCAGGAACTTCCAAATTGATTTCCAAAGTGACTGTACCATTTTTCCATTTCACCAGCAATGCCTTAGGGTTTAAAAATCTTTGGAAAATCTTAGAAATCTTCTTATCGTAATCACTTGTTATTGTCTGTCATTTTTATTTTCGCCATTGTATTGAATGTGAAGTGTTATCTCACTATGGTTTTGGTTCTTATTTTCCTAAAGTCTGATGTTGTTAAGCGAATTTTTGAGTGTTTATTGGCTGTTTACCTTTTTGGGAGAAATTGCCCATATATCCTTTGCCTATTTTTAAAAATTGCAGTATGTCTTTTTCATTGTTGAGTTGTAAGAACTATCAGATAAATAATTTGCAAATATTTTCTATTTTCTGGGCTTATATCAATTTTTCATCCTTTGGACAGAGTAAAACTGTTAACTTATAATTTGTGATTGTCATGCTAACAGTTTAAATTTATCTTTGTCATTCTAGAGAATTGTTAAAACAGGTTCTTCCTTTGATTTTTAACTTATTTAAATTGATAATGAGACATATGACATATTAAACATCTTATTTGGTTATGTCCAAATTGCAGGAGTTTTGCAATCTAAGTATATGATTCTGAGCTACATACTACATTTAATGTGTTGATGTATGGGGAGTATCAGTAATTGTAAATGATGTAGCTTTAATGTCTACCTCCACTATGTTGAGGACCAGAAATAGCTGTGATTTATTTGAAAAGATTGGGATTATACACTTAAATGGCTAAATAGCTGATTTTATGTTATATTTTATTGCAGTGAAAATTGAAAAAAATTTGACCTGTGACTATATAGGAAAATTGTGGCCAGCTCCAGTTTAAATGCTGTTAAGAACCCCTGGAGGAGGGCATGGCAACCCACTCCAGTATTCTTGCCTGGAGAATCCCATGGACAGAGGAGCCTGGCATAGGGTCCATAGGCTTGCACAGAGTCAGACATGACTGAATCCACTTAGCACACACACACATAATGCATTTAAATTTCTAGCGGATTCTGCATTTTGGTATTCTTGAAGTATTTGTAGTCACTGGTATAGGAAATAAAAGTCTAACACAGAGGGGAAACCAGTCTTTTGGTCTAAATATAGGATCAAGTCATTGATTTATAAATTTTGTAATTTCTTCATAAAATTTTTTTACTATAAAAGGTTTCTATAAGTGTTGATGTTACAGCATTGTTACAGATAGCTTGGTGGTTGTGATGGATATATTTATAACCCAACTGTTTGAGTTTGGAAGAGGAATGATTTTGAATATTTTAATAATGTAAAAAATTGTTGTTTAGTTGCAAAGTTGTTTCTGACTCTTTAGCAACCCCATAGATTGAGCCGTCAGGAAAGCCCATAAATAGATGTTTCAGGGAGACCAGGTGAAAGTGAAGGTGAATTTGCTCGGTCCTGTCTGACTCTTTGTGACCCTATGGACTGTAGCCCACCAGGCTCCTCCATCCGTGGAATTTTCCAGGCAAGAGTACTGGAGTGGGTTGCCATTTCTTTCTCCAGGGATCTTCCTGTCCCAGGGATCGAACCTGGGTCTCTCACATTGTAAGCAGATGCTTTTACCATCTGAGCCACCAGGGAAGCCATCACAGTATATGTGGCATTATTTAGGGTTATTTTAAAACTCTCTCTTAAAAACTTATAAGAACTATAGTGTATGTTGTTAAATTTAATATTTTTTGATAGTGAATATTTTTGACCAAATAGAAACCAATGTAATATTTTTTGATTTGTGTTTTTGAAAACAAACCTTTTAGAGTTTATGTACTACAACTGGTAGCAATCAAATACGATTTCTCAGGTTTATGTTCTCATTTTTAAAAAGTCTAGGTTCTCTTGATTCTTTAAAAGCTACAAGTGAATTAACTTATTACTACAAGCAGTGACTGTGTAACTTAAAAAATTTTGTGCATATTACTACTGAAGACTCTTTGATAGATTCTCTGAAAACCTATAGCTAAGGCTTAATGTTTTTTAAAAAAGGAAATATTATCTAATTGTGATTTTATTATTTTTGTTCTTTTTTCTTTTTTAATTAGTAAACGTTAGGTAATGTTTCATCTTGAACACTTGAGGACTACTTGAGTACTATAGGAAATGTGTTGTTTTGAAAAGAGTAGACAAAACCAGGATATCACATTTACGTTTTGTTTTTGTTGTTCAGTTGCTAAGTTGTGTCCGACTCTTTGCGATCCCATGGACGACAGCATGCCAGGCTTCCCTGTCCTTCACTATCTTCTGAAGGTTGCTCAAACTCATATCCATTGAATCAGTGATGCCATTCAACCATCTCATCTGTCACCCCTTTCTCCTTCTGCCCTCAATCTTTCCCAGCATCAGGGTCTTTTCCAGTGAGTCAGCACTGCATCAGGTTGCCAAAGTATTCAAGCTTCAGCATCAGTTCTTCCAGGGACTATTCAGGGTTGATTTCCTTTGGATTGACTCGTTTGATCTTGCTGTCCAAGGAACTCTCATGAGTCTTTTCCAGCACCACAGTTCAAAAGCATCAATTCTTTGGTGCTTAGCCTTCTTTTTGGTCCATCTGTCACATCTGTACATGCTGAGTTTTTATGAAGAGTTAAGCAGTGTTTTTTTTTTTTTTTTTTAAGATTTGGGTGTTTCTAGTCTACTCAGTGTAAAAGAGTAATGTAATAGCTGATGAAGTTCTTTGTTAAATTTGGAGACAAATTTGTATTTTGTTTCCAGAGCGTACTCCCCTTATATAACAATGATGGGGACTGTGAGCCCACCATTTTGATGAAGGAGGCCCATCTGACTTTGTTTTACATTCATAATCTGTGCATTGAGTATTTGGTCCCTCTTTTCAGTATTGCATTTAGCTCTTTGTTATTCAGAATTTAAGTTTAAATATTTGTTTTTCCTGTAGTAGTTTGGCTTTTTTTTGACAGAGTTGCCTGATGCTTCCCTCTTTTCTCTTTCTTCTTTCTAATAGAATAAACCTTTGTGCTCTTGGGCTGAAGTGATTAATTGTGAATGTGTGTGCATGTTAAAATATACAAAATACAAAATTTATCATTTTAACCATTTGACATGTACAGTTGGTGACATTAAGTGCATTCACAGGGAAGTAAGTCCCTGGTGGTCCAGTGGTTGGATTTGGTGCTTTTACTGCCAGGGCCCAGGTTCCATCCCTGGTTGGGGAACTAATCCTGGAAGATGCTTGGCATAGCCAAAAAAAAGTGTACTCACAATGTTATGTAACCCTTAGCACTATTTCTAGAATTTTTTTCATTCCATACAAAATTCCATTCTGTACCATTAAGCAGTATCTCCCCAACCTTTATTCTACTTTGTCTTCATGAATTTGTCTATTCCAGGTACCTCATATAAGTGGAATCATAAATTAATTGTCCTTTTGTGTTTGGCTTATTTCATTTAGTATGATGTTTTCAAGGTTTATCCATGTTCTAGCACATATCAAAACTTCATTTCTTTTTATGTCTTAATATTCCATTTTATGTATATACCACATTTCATTTTATTCATTCATCTATTGATGGACACGGGTTGTTTCCATCTTTTGGTGTTTGTGAATAATGACATTGGTGCACATGTACCAACATTGGTACATATGAGGGCTTCCCTCATAGCTCAGTTGGTAAAGAATCTGGCTGTGATGCAGGAGACCCTGGTTCAATTCCTGGATTGGGAGGATCCACTGGAGAAGGGATAGGCTACCCACTCCAGTATTCTTGGGCTTCCCTTGTGGCTCAGCTGGTAAAGAATCTGCCTGCAATGAGGGAGACCTAGGTTCGATCCCTGGGTTGGGAAGGTCCCCTGGAGAAGGGAAAGGCTACCCACTCCAGTATTCTGGCCTGGAGAATTCCGTGGACTAAGTCCATGGGGTCACAAAGAGTCGGACACGACTGAGCGACTTTCACCTTCACCTTCACCAACATTGGTGCTCAAATAGTTGAGCCCTAGTTTTCATTTGTCTTGGGTATATACCTAGGAAGTGCTGGGTCATATGATAATTCTTTGCTTAACTTTTGGAGAAAATGCTACTTTTCCACAGTGGCTGTACCTTTTTACAGTTCCAGCAGCTATGCAGAAGGTTTCAGATTTCTCCATATCCTTGCCAATACTTGTTCTGTTCTGTTCTCTTTTCTAATAGCCAAACTAGTGGGTGTGAACTGAGTGGTATTTTATTGTGGTTTTGATTTGTATTTCCCTAATGACTAATGATTTTGAGCATCTTTTTCTGTGCTTGTCTGCCATCTGTATATCTTCTTTGGAGAAGTGTCTTCTCCAATTTTTAAAAAGTGAGTTAAGATTTCTTAGATTCTTGATACAAGTCATTTATCAGATACATTTGAAGGTATTTATGTTTATATTTCTGTTTCTATCATTTTATTCCCCAAATTTAAAATATCCTTTCATCAATTAATTTATCCCATGTAATTTCTTTACATCTAGTTCAGTTGCATGATGAGACTGGATTTTAAGATTATGTTTCCCTTGTGAGATGTAACAACTTAAATCATACTGGAGAATATAAATGAAACGTCCCACTTTCTGATAATATCAGCTTTTTCAGGGGAAGTGTAAAATATGATCTTGGATTGTCAGCATGTAAGAGTGTTATATTTAAAAGTGCTGTGCCTGCCTTTTTAAAATGCCAAATTAAAAAAAAAGCCAAATTACAGGGATATATAAAATACAATTAACTCCTAATGAAATTAGTAGAATTTTCTTGAATTTTAAAATTCTAGATGATTATATTTTTACATGCATGCTTCAGAATATAAACGGTGCCATACAATCTTTCCTTTAGTACATAGTAAAGAATATTTTTGGAAAGAAAATGAGAACATAAAGAGTCTGTCAAAAGATTTTCTGATGTATTAATTTATATAAACAATTTAGTTATACATAAATTATAAATTTTAACACTTTTTCTTTTAATCCCCTGGAAAAGAGAATTAAATAGCAAAAAATTACATTAAAAATTAGGACTGATACTTGCCAATGCATAGAATATTTGAATTTATTTTGCCTTCCAGTAAGGAGTGTTTGAAATCATCTTATTTTTTTAGTAAAATCATTTTCACTTAATGAATTAAATTAAAATGAAATCTGTAGAATAGCTATTTTCAGCTACAGTTTTTACTTGAATAAAAATCTCTTAAGACTGGTAAGTTACTTTGATTATCTTAGGTATAATATCCTATTTTAGGATGTAAAATTCCTGAAAACTTATGAAAGTCATTCAGCTTAGTGTTCTAGAAAGGTAAAGTCAGTTTATAGTAAATACTGTATCTACAAATGAGAGCAATAAAACAATCTGGTAAAAATGTTTGTAAATATTTGCCTCAAAAAAGAAAAATGTGAGTATACAAGACATTTAAAATTAACTTGCAGCACATCCCCTATACATGCATAATGTAAATTGTTTAAATATAAGAAACATTTTTAAAACTATTTTTGGAAAATTATTACCATGCAGCAATAACATTGATTATTTATTTATTTTTTTAGATATGGCCGCGTGGAAAGTGTCAAAATTCTCCCAAAGAGGGGTTCTGAAGGAGGAGTGGCCGCTTTTGTGGATTTTGTGGACATCAAAAGTGCACAGAAAGCTCACAACTCAGTCAACAAAATGGGAGATAGAGACCTACGCACGGATTATAATGAACCAGGCACCATTCCGAGTGCTGCTCGGGGATTGGATGATACAGTTTCCATAGCATCTCGTAGTAGAGAGGTTTCTGGGTTCAGAGGAGGTGGTGGAGGGCCTGCTTATGGCCCCTCACCGTCACTTCATGCACGAGAAGGACGTTATGACCGGAGACTTGATGGGTAAGTTCCAAGGTTTCTGTAGGCAGGTATTTTGTATTTGATATGGTGAGAAACAGAAACTCATATTTAGGGGCCCCAGATGGATTTAAAGTTTTGGGCATTCTCAATGTTTCCTATTTTGGGTTGGAAACGGAAGTGATTTCAATCCCAGTGGCTGGTATCTTATGGAATCGTAGAGGATATTTCCTGCAGCTGGTCGGATATCTACTGCTGAGATATACAGTGGTGGAAGATTTTGTATGGCAGCATCATTTTTGGAGTTACCTGTCTTCTAGACTTTTATTCCTTCTCTTGGATAATGTTAAGGCTTTCCTTGGATATATCTCTTCTACCTGATGGAGCTACTTGGCTACAGATTTTGTGGTTGTACTATATGGAATATTTCTGGAATATTAGAGCCTACAGATTCTTTTAGAATTTTATATTTGCTTCTCAGTTTTCACTGCACGAAGTGTATGAACGAATTGGTATGTCACCAAAAAACCTAGCAGTCCATATAATTCGACCTCTTGGATTCTACAAACAATACTTTAACCTGGAAATATGTATTTGGATGAAGAGGAGTGAAGACAATCCTTGATTTTTCCATTTTGGATCTACACAGTTTCCATGTTGGAATTATACTTCTTGATGGAATGGGGAAAAATTGAGATGATGGACGTTCCTAAATCCTGGAATATAGCCCTTCTTTTCTAATTGCCGGAATGTATGGGATATCATGTTGTCAAGATTCCATTAGCCCAAGAGAGGAGGATTACTATCCTGTTTCTTAAGCAAGTTGCTGTCCAATTAAAGGTACTTTAGCTCTGAACACATGGTGATGATCAGTTGTGGATACAGCAATCAAAATGGACTTTGCTGGATGGCTACAAAGGTGAACTATTGGCGAGCAACTGTGCCTTCCTCATTTGGTGGAATCGTAGAGGATATTTCCTCTTCTGTCAGCTGCCTGATTCATACTTAGGGCTGGAGATTTTTGTGAATGTGGATCAATTTATAATTTTCTACTGTCTCAAGAAAGAAGTCTGGGGGTTTGAGAGTTACAGTTTGTCTGGGACTGCTTGCTTCCAGTGGAATTATTTTATCTGGTCATTAAGATTTTTTTTCCTTGTGGTTCATCTAAATATCATTTGACACCCTTGCCCATTAAGAAGGTGGATTACCCCCAAAAGAGGGGCCAAAATTGGGGAAGTTATGTTCACAATTCTCTCCCTAGATTTAATTGGGATTATAGGTCGTGGTTCCACACTTGGAAAAGGTTGGTATATCCTGACCTGTGTATATTAGCCCCTCTCCTAACCCAAGTCAAACTTTCTTTTTTCCCCCACTAACTCTAGAATTATTTAGTACTAATAGATGATTCAAAGAATAGCTATTAGATTTCAGCTCTGCTAGCTCTTGTGCCTGCCTTCTGTATCTTCCTAATGGATAAGAACTGTGCATATTTATAAAATGTCTGATATAGCAGTAATTCTCCTAGAACTATTACCTATTGCTTCTGTTATATCATTAATAATAGCTCTTACTGATTAACATTTGATAGGGTACTAATTGAATTATTTATGACATTTTCTAAGTCTCAGAAGAACCCCTCTTTGTTAGACAGTGAAATATCTATCCAAATTCCAGAAATGTAGCAAATAAAGAAGGAGAATCATTTAATATATTTAAGTAGGAAAGATAATATTGAATTTTTTTGCCATGCCAGTTGCTTTTCATAATAGCAAAAACAAAATACAGCCTAGGAGAAGGTATGATTGCTACTAAGTGAGATGGTGAAAATGAAGGTTAGTGGAGAGATTTGGAATCTAAGCATGTATTGGAAACAGTATTAGTTGTAAGATTTTTGCCACATATTCTTCATTGCAGAGATTCTAATTCTTCTGTATCTTTCATAGTTCCTTAATCACTTTTGATAAAAGATAGACCCAAAGGTAAGGTTGAGAAGAGACTCAACCTCATGCTTGAGATTCCAGTGAACTGGTGTTTTAGGAACTTTCTTAATAAGTAGAGAACTGAAGATTTCTTTGTAGGATTGGAATTGGTTTTTAATATTAACATATAGTTGCATGTGTGTAATTTTACATGCAACAGTTTTTGTACTCATAGATTGACAAGTGTTCATGCCCTACAGAAAAAAACTTTTGTAGTTAAACCATTGCTAAAAACTGAATTTTATAGTTCGCAAAGTTGCCTTATTTCATCAGAGCCAATTTGAGTATAACTAAAACCCTAAACGAATATATTTCTTTTAACCATTAAGTAATACATTAACAGACTGAATTATGGAGTAGGCATTCAAAAATTATTTGTAATTTGATAGCACAAGAAGATAAAATAACCATTATTCTTTAATTAGTTAAATTTATCATAGAATAGCATGTGGCAGCCCAATATTTTGATATCCTAAGTGGTTTTTGGTTTGATTTTCTTTTTTAAGATCCTGTTTTTATTATTAAGTGTGATTGTTTGGGCACAGGAATTTACATAATTTACTAATGTTATAATTACCCAAGAAATTGAAAGTTAATATGAAAAAGTTGTACTTAACATTTTTTTCTATACTTCTTTGAAAATGCCCTCCTATTGCTGGGACATGGGCATGCATTGCAATGAGGCTTTCATGTCTGTGTGAAAAACATATCATGGAAATTTTGCCTGAAATACATTTGCAAAGTAAATACAGTTTGGCATATATTTTAATCCGATGAAAGTATAGAAAGTTTCATTTTCATATTAAAATAAAAGTCTCTTCTTGTTCCATTAAATTTAAAATAAAAAAGGAAATGGCATATGTCTGTTTCTGTATATAAGCCAGAAAATCCCTAATAAAAAGAGCAGCTGACTTACAGAACACTAGTCATGAAAGCCCAATATACAGTTACAACAGTAATTGCTTAGCTGTGGAAATAAGTTTTGGAGTCAAGTAAAATGTTAAGCTTGTTAATGTTTGCTTACTAAAGTAGGTTACTGCTGTTTAGAAAATGACCAGTTGCACAAAGAAAATGCTGAAGTGAATGTTTGCATGACTTGCTTTTAGTTTTGCTTTCCCGTTTCTGATTGATTAAATATTTTTCCCCCCTCCTAAATGCAGGGCTTCAGATAACAGGGAGCGTGCTTATGAACATAGTGCCTATGGACACCATGAACGGGGGACGGGAGGATTTGATCGGACAAGACATTACGATCAGGATTACTATAGAGATCCTCGAGAGCGGACTTTACAACATGGGCTCTATTATACTTCTCGGAGTCGAAGTCCAAACCGTTTTGATGCTCATGACCCCCGATACGAACCTAGGGCTCGGGAGCAGTTTACACTGCCCAGTGTGGTACACAGGGATACCTACAGGGATGACATTACCCGGGAGGTACGAGGCAGAAGGCCCGAGCGGAATTACCAGCACAGCAGGAGTCGGTCACCACACTCATCCCAGTCTAGAAATCAGTCTCCTCAGAGGCTGGCTAGTCAAGCGTCTAGACCCACAAGGTCCCCTAGCGGCAGCGGCTCTAGAAGTAGATCCTCCAGTAGTGATTCAATCAGCAGCAGCAGTAGTACCAGCAGTGACAGGTAGGTTAACAGTCTTTTGTTATCAGAGACAAACAAGGTCTTGAATAAATTGTTACAAATGTGCTACCATCAGTGGTACTGGTTTTGAGTAATGTTTTTGGAAGTAATCTTGGATCATGTATATAATGAATGAAGAAACTTTGATTAGCCCTGTGGCCGACGAATTAACTATTTTCCCAAGTACTCGAATCTAAATGATGATTTGCAAATACTGTTTCATCCTTCAGATGCTGAATGTTAAAATTGCCAAAAAGGAAGAAAAGCGATAACTTCAGTTGTATGAAACAAATCTTGTGCCATACAATGAACTTTCAAAGTTCTTTAATTTCTTAGTGTATACTATTTCTGTTATTTGGTTGAAAATTTGTAAAAGCTGTTGGGGTAAAGATGTATTGGTGAAATATATTGCTGATATGTTTAATATCAGTGTATAAATTGATGTGTACATTTTAACTAATTTTAACATCAAGATGGTAATCAGTTTATAAACTCCAGTAGGAAAGCTTTCTTTGAAAGTCAGGTTGTGTCTTTGCTGTTCACTAAGGGTGAGTAGGCTAATTTTGTTAGTTGGGATTTTTTTTTCTGTTTTTTTTTTTTTAACAAAAGAGTTGTTGTCTTTCAAAGATGAAAATGATAAATTGAAAATAATCTTAACAAGAGACATCTTATAAGTTAGGTTATGGGTTTTGAAGTAATAAGTCAAGGTTAAAAAAAAAAGATCAAGGTAGACAGTATACTACGTTTATAATCTTGGACAAGTTACTAAAGCTCTCTAGGCCTCAACTTTCTCATCTTTCATAAGAACCATGTTTCCTAAAGTTATATGGAAGGTTAAAATGAAAAAATACTTAAAGGGCTTAGCTTGATACCTATATATGTTAAATACTGCCTTCAGTAACTCCTAGCTGTTGTTACTGCTGCTACTCGAGATGTTGGTAGTCTTCAGTATTTTGTTTCTCTTTACTGTTATTCAACATGTTACTCTCAGACATTCTGGTTTTAAATTTAGATGGGATGTATTTTAAATTTACAAGAGACAAATTCTTTGACCTAATTAAAATGCCCAGATTATTTTTCCTTTAGTATTGCCTGCTTAGAATTAACTTAAGAAAAGTAAATGATCATGTAATTGATGAAAGCCTCCTTTTATGCCTCCTGAGTTTTCTGATTCAAAACAATAAATGGAAGTATTTATTTATACATCTATCTATCTAGATGTAATTCAAATATTCTGGAAGATGTAGCATATTATTGTGAAGCAGGCAGTTTAAGTCGGAAGAGTTAGGTTCTGGCTCCAGCTTTGCAGCTGTGACATGGTTGAGACCCTTAACTTCTTTTGAAAATATCATTTGATGTATTGTTGAGTTAAAGGATTGACAATATTCATTTGAATTCTATAAATTGATTATAAAATCTTGTCATGATTCACTGTCTTCTGCTTAGAGTTGGCCTAAGATACTCAAGTTTTAGTCATTTTCCCCAAACCTACCTCAGTAAAGGGATGGTACTGCACTCCACTGAATCAAAACTTTTTGAAAAGTCAACCAATTGAAGTGTGGAAGTTAGAGATGAAATGCATGACTTTCAGAAGGGTGGCATTGTACTTTGGTGGGAGTTTGTGGTTTGGGATTTGGCCCTTGGAGTTGTGGGCTCAAAAACTTGAACCCAGAGGTGATCTGATGAATTTTGATGGAGCTAATTGCTGTTTACATAATCAAAAGAAACAGTTGTATGCTTCTGAATATTTACATTCAGAAAGATAACTGCCACAAAGGCAGGATGAGCTTGGGAAATCTACATGGAGACTAAATTACAACCCTGGAGGATATTTTCTCCTGTCTCAACTGCCTGAATCATACTTAGGGCTGAAGATTTTTATGATTTAGAGCTATGAGGATATGTAGAACTTCAGAAAGAAGGTATGAATTTTGGGCTAGACAGGGAACATTGTGAGCAGAAGGAACAACTTGAAGAGATACAAGTAGGTGGAAGAATGTTTTGAGAACAGCAAATAATTTAGTGTGACTTAACCATGCTAATGTTTTTGGGTTTTATTTTTTATGCAGAGATGAGCCATTGGAGGATTTTGAGAAGCGAAATAGCTTGTTGAGATCTGTGCTTTAGAAAGGCATCTGCTTTAGAATAGGAAAGAGAGATTCCAGTTAGACAATTTCAGTATTCCATAGAAGGAAAACTTGGAAATTGAAAGTGCCTAACTTGGGAAAAGTGGACATTGTAATAACATTCAGATTATATCGATTTATGAAAAACAGAATCAACTTTTTTGAAGACATGACAAGCCTTTTGGTGCCGTTCTGTAAGAACAGGGCCAGATAGGTCTTCCTTTGTGCACACTGCAGAGCCAGATAAGTGTATTGCCTTTCTCCGAGTACATATTCAAATAGTTGAAATACTTAGCTACAATTCTTAGTAAAGAGGAAAGTGAAACCAAAATTGATGTAATAGTTAAAAGAGTGGTCATTATATTGTTACTGAATCAAGTACAGAAAAATAAAATATTTGGGTGTTCAGAGCACATCCATTGTCTTGGGGATCATCCCCCTTTTATCAGATATCCTCCTTTCCTCTATAATTATATTGATTACAAAACATGTTATTTTTTTAAAAGATCTATGTATTTTTTGGCTGTGGTGGGTCTTTGTTGCTGCACATAGGCTTTCTCTGTTTGCGGCAAGTTGGGGCTACGCTTTGTTGGGGTGCACAGACTTCTCGTTGCAGGGACTTCTCTTGTTGTGGAGCACAGGCTCTAGGCATGCAGGCTTCAGTAGTTGCAGTGCACGGGCTCAGTAATTACAGCTTACAGGCTTCAGAGTACTGGTTCAGTAGTTGTGATGCAGGGGCTTAGTTGATCCGAGTAATGTAGGATCTTCCCGGACCAGGGATTGAACCCGTGTCCCTTGCATTGTAAGGTGGATTCTTAACCACTGGACTATCAGGAAAAGTGAAAGTGAAAGTCACTCAGTTGTGTCTGACTCCTTGTGACCCCGTGGACTATACAGTCCATGGAATTCCCCAGGCCAGAATACTGGAATGGGTAGCCTTTCCCTTCTCCAGGGGATCTTCCCAACCCAGGCATTGAACCCAGGTCACCCCCATTGCAGGCAGATTCTTTGCCAGCTGAGCTACGAGGGAATCCCCTCAAAATGTAATATTTTGAGTTGCTATTGTCAGTTCACAATGTTCAATGTCCTTTTGGAAGAAATAAGTTCTGTTTTGTAATCCTTAAAACTTGATTGTGAAATGGTGACATTCCAAGTCCTTTAAAAATGTTTTAAATTAACAGGTTATCAGTTCAGTTCAGTTCAGTCGCTCAGCTGTGTCCGACTCTTTGCAACCCCATGATTCGCAGCACGCCAGGCCTCCCTGTCCAACACCAATACCTGGAGTTCACTCAAACTCACAGCCATCGAGTTGGTGATGCCATGCAGCCATCTCATCCTCTGTCCTCCCCTTTTCCTCCTGCCCCCAATCCCTCCCAGTATCAGAGTCTTTTCCAATGAGTCAGCTCTTCGCATGAGATGGCCACAGTACTGGAGTTTCAGCTTCAGCATCATTCCTTCCAAAGAACACCCAGGGCCAGTCTCCTTCAGAATGGACTGGTTGGATCTCTTTGCAGTCCAAGGGACTCTCAAGAGTCTTCTCCAACACCACAGTTCAAAAGCATCAGTTCTTTGGCGCTCAGCTTTCTTCACAGTCCAACTCTCACATCCATACATGACCACTGGAAAAACCATAGCCCTGACTAGAGGGACCTTTGTTGGCAAAGTAATGTCTCTACTTTCGAATATGCTATCTAGGTTGGTCATAACTTTCCTTCCAAGGAGTAAGCGCCTTTTAATTTCATGGCTGCAGTCACCATCTGCAGTGATTTTGGAGCCCAGAAAAATTAAAGTCTGACACTGTTTCCACTGTTTCCCCATTTCCACTGTTTCCCCATCTATTTCCCATGAAGTAATGGGACCAGATGCCATGAGCTTCATTTTCTGCGTGTTGAGCTTTAAGCCAACTTTTTCACTTTCCACTTTCACTTTCATCAAGAGGCTTTTGAGTTCCTCTTCACTTTCTGCCATAAGGGTGGTGTCATCTGCATATCTGAGGTTATTGCTATTTCTCCTGGCAGTCTTGATTCCAGCTTGTGCTTCTTCCAGCCTAGTGTTTCTCATGATGTACTCTGCATATAAATTAAATAAGCAGGATGACAATATACAGCCTTGACGTACTCCTTTTCCTATTTGGAACCAATCTGTTGTTCCATGTCCAGTTCTAACTGTTGCTTCCTGACCTGCATACAGATTTCTCAAGAGGCAGATCAGGTGGTCTGGTATTCCCATCTCTTTCAGAATTTTCCACTGTGGATTTTCCACTGTGGATCCAGTTTATTGTGATCCACACAGTGAAAGGCTTTGGCATAGTCAATAAAGCAGAAATAGATGTTTTTCTGGAACTCTCTTGCTTTTTCAATGATCCAGCAGATGTTGGCAATTTGATCTCTGGTTCCTTTGTCTTTTCTAAAACCAGCTTGAACATCTGGAAGTTTATGGTGCACGTATTGCTGAAGCCTGGCTTGGAGAATTTTGAGCATTACTTTACTAGCGTGTGAGATGAGTGCAATTGTGTGGTAGTTTGACCATTTTTTGGCATTGCCTTTCTTTGGGATTGGAATGGAAACTGACCTTTTCCAGTCCTGTGGCCACTGCTGAGTTTTCCAAATTTGCTGGCATATTGAGTACAACACTTTCACAGCATCATCTTTCAGGATTTGAAATAGCTCAACTGGAATTCCATCACCTCCACTAGCTTTGTTCTTAGTGATGCTTTCTAAGGCCCACTTGACTTCACATTGTAGGATGTCTGGCTCTAGGTGAGTGACCATATCATTGTGATTATCTTGGTCATGAAGATCTTTTTTGCACAGTTCTTCTGTGTATTCTTGCCACCTCTTCTTAATATCTTCTGCTTCTGTTAGGTCCATACCATTTCTGTCCTTTATCGGCCCATCTTTGCATGAAATGTTCTGTTGGTATCTCTCATTTTCTTGAAGAGATCTCTAGTCTTTCCCATTCTGTTAAAATATAGCTTGGTTTTATCTATAAAAGAGGTTTCTATTCTATCTGTATGACTGACTGGAAAATTAATCATTCTCCGTGCCCCTTAATTGTTGCAGCTTTGGTGAACAGATTCCTAGCAGTGCATTTCAAAGGAGCAAACATGGGCTTGATGACAGTCTCATTGTGAAGTCCTTGTAAATGATACACTAACTGTTTCTGCCAAACTATTCACAGTATTTATTTAGCTGCTGACAAGATGAGGGGCAGGTCGCTTAATGTTACAAACTTCCTGTGTGCAGAGACGTGTGCTGCTGCTGCTGCTAAGTCGCTTCAGTCGTGTCCTACTCTGCGATCCCATAGACAGCAGCCCACCAGGCTCTCCCGTCCCTGGGATTCTCCAGGCAAGAGTACTGGAGTGGGTTGCCATTGCCTTCTCCGAGACCTGTGCTACTGGGTGTCTATTTCTTTCTCTGTCTTAGTTATTTAGGGAGGCCCTTTTCTTTTCAAAATAAATTTTAAATACATAAGTTAAAAACTTTGGGGGTCAGCCTTTTTGTTTTTTGTTCCTCCTTTTGGTTTGTCCAAAGAATATGTCAACTAACCTACAGACTTTTATTCTTTCTAATCACAGAAACAGGCATTTAGATGGAAACCCTTAAAACAAATTAGTAATAAGCACAGTAAACTACATATAAATAACTGTCGTTGGTTGTTGTTCAGTCACTCAGTTGTGTCCGACTCTCTGCAGCCCCATGGTCTCCAGCATGCCAGGGTTCCCTGTCCTTCACCATCTCCTGGAGCTTGCTCAGACACATGTCCATCGAATCGGTGATGCCATCCAACCATCTCGTCTTCTGTCATCCCCTTCTTCTCTTGCCTTCAATCTTTCCCAGCATCAGGGTCTTTTCCAGCGAGTCTACTCTTCGCATCAGATGGCCAGAGCTTCAGCGTCAGTCCTTCCAATGAATTCAGGGTTGATTTTCTTTAGGATTGACTGGTTTGATCTCCTTGCTGTCCAAGGGATTCTCAAGAGTCTTCTCCAACACCACAGTTCAAAAGCATCTATTCTTCAGTGCTTAGCCTTCTTTATAGTCTAAGTCTCACAGCCATACTTGACCACTGGAAAGACCTAGTGGGTGATCTCTCACTGTCTCTTGTCTCTGTGGCTTTCAGTAAGCCATGTCATCTTAAATTGTGTTTAGTTTACCAGTTTGAAGAAATCAGAATTTTAGAGCAAGCTTCCTTCTTAAGTAGGTTTTAAGAATTGGAATAGGTTGATTTAAAAATTGTATATAGGCAATTCCCTGGCAGTCTAGTGGTTAGGACTTCATGCTTTCACTGTTGAGGGCCTGGGTTCATATGTTGAAATATATAAAGACAAAGCTTGGAGATAGGAAGGGGAAGAAAAAGACACACATACGATATCACTTCCAGGTCAAAAAACTAACCTGTGAAAGTCTTTGTGGTGTTTGTTTAAAGTAATAAGAAAAGTTTATATAACTGCAAGCAATCAGCCTTTTCAATTCTGATGCTCTATTAAGATGTGACAGTCTTTATGTCCATCTCTTGTCCAGTACATTGGCTTTGCATTAGAATAATTTACTTTTTATTGAAAGGGAAATGAAAAATAATTTTAAAATTTTTATTTATTTAATTTTGGCAGTGCTGGGTCTTTGTTGCTGTGCATTGCTTTCCTCTAGTTGTGGCGAGCAGGGATTACTCTCCAGTTACACTGCGAGGGCTTATTGTGGTGGCTTCTCTTGTTGCAGAGCACAGCCTCTAGGGTGTATGGGCTCAGTAGTTGTGGCACATGGGCTTACTTGCCCTATGACATGTGGAATCTTCTCACACCAGGGATAGAACCCTGGTCCCCTGCATTGGCAGGCAGATTCTCAACCACTGAACCACCAGATCAGATCAGATCAGTCACTCAGTCGTGTCCGACTCTTTGCGACCCCATGAACTGCAGCACGCCAGGCCTCCCTGTCCATCACCAACTCCCGGAGTTCACTCAGACTCACGTCCAGTGAGTCAGTCATGCCATCCAGCCATCTCATCCTCTGTCGTCCCCTTCTCCTCTTGCCCCCAATCCCTCCCAGCATCAGAGTCTTTTCCAGTGAGTCAACTCTTCGCATCAGGTGGTCAAAGTACTGGAGTTTCAGCTTCAGCATCATTCCTTCCAAAGAAATCCCAGGGCTGATTTCTTTGGAAAGAAATCAAAGAAATTTTCAGAATGGACTGGTTGGATCTCCTTGCAGTCCAAGGGACTCTCAAGAGTCTTCTCCAACACCACAGTTCAAAAGCATCAATTCTTTGGCACTCAGCCTTCACAGTCCAACTCCTACATCCATACATGACCACAGGAAAAACCATAATCTTGACTAGAAGAACCTTTGTTGGCAAAGTAATGTCTCTGCTTTTGAATATGCTATCTAGGTTGGTCATAACTTTCCTTCCAGAGAGTAAGCGTCTTTTAATTTCATGGCTGCAGTCACCATCTGCAGTGATTTTGGAGCCCAGAAAAATAAAGTCTGACACTGTTTCCACTGTTTCCCCATCTATTTCCCATGAAGTGATGGGACTGGATGCCATGATCTTCGTTTTCTGAATGTTGAGCTTTAAGCCAACTTTTTCACTCTCCACTTTCACTTTCATCAAGAGGGTTTTTAGTTCCTCTTCGCTTTCTGCCATAAGGGTGGTGTCATCTACATATCTGAGGTTATTGATATTTCTCCGGGCAATCTTGATTCCAGTTTGTGTTTCTTCCAGTCCAGCGTTTCTCATGATGTACTCTGCATATAAGTTAAACAGGGTGACAATATACAGCCTTGACATACTCCTTTTCCTATTTGGAACCAGTCTGTTGTTCCATGTCCAGTTCTAACTGTTGCTTCCTGACCTGCATACAGATTTCTTAAGAGGCAGATCAGGTGGTCTGGTATTCCCATCTCTTTCAGAATTTTCCACAGTTTATTGTGATCCACACAGTCAAAGGCTTTGGCATAGTCAATAAAGCAGAAATAGATGTTTTTCTGGAACTCTCTTGCTTTTTCCATGATCCAGCGGATGTTGGCAATTTGATCTCTGGTTCCTCTGCCTTTTCTAAAACCAGCTTGAACATCAGGAAGTTCACGGTTCACATATTGCTGAAGCCTGGCTTGGAGAATTTTGAGCATTACTTTACTAGCGTGTGAGATGAGTGCAATTGTGCAGTAGTTTGAGCATTCTTTGGCATTGCCTTTCTTTGGGATTGGAATGAAAACTGACCTTTTCCAGGGAAGTCTATAAAGTATTTCTTTTTGCTAGTATTATTTGCAGAACTTGTACGTGTATTTCTTTTATATGTTTTGAATAAAATATATCAAAAATTGTCTGCAGTTTTATTAATTTTTTCTGTTAGCTTAAGAATATTTTACCTGAGTTATAGTTACATAGTAATTATTTAGAATATTGAACAGATTCTGAATTTTTACAACAGATAAAGGTAAAATGAACGTGACCCTTTTAACTAAAAAAGTGTTAGCATGGCAGTCCCTAAAGTGACGAGTTTTTAAAAAAATCACACACACACACACACACATATAATGTGTGTGATCAATTCTGCTTAATAATTTTGTGAATGATGTAGATGTTTTAGATTACAGTTTCTTAGAGGGGGAATTTTATTCATATATCCTTTTGTCTGCAATTTCATAAGGAAGTTTTGTAGTTCATTTAGTTTATAAGAGAGAATTTCAAGTTCATGAAGGAAAATTTTCAGAATTGTCCATCTGAAGCTTTGTGGAAAAATATGGATGAGGCCGAAGAGGTGCTAGATGTGGTAGCAGTGCATGTATCCAGGTGATGGTGGCAGTGTGCTTTTCGTTTCTCTTAAAGTATGCTTATTTATAATGTTGATTGGGGGAAGGAATTCTCATGTTATTACTATTACCTGGCTATGTAATTTGCTATGATATATACTAGAAACTGTCGGATATGGCACCAGTTTTAACAGATACATACATGAAGTAAGAGTCAGTTTCTTAAAGTTGTTAAAGGGATTAATAATTAGTGGGTTTTTTTGGTGATAGTTGCAATGCTTAATTATTTGTCTGAAATTTTATCATCAAAGGTGATCTTATCTATAATTTGGGCTTCCCTGGTGGTTCAGATAATGAATAATGATTTCTGAATTCAGTTGGAGATAAAATTTGTTTTTTTGCACTGTTTGACATGAATCACTTAAATTGAAATGGGATTTTTTTTTGTTATTATTCTTCGAGTGTGTAAACAGAAGATACTTGTGCTCTAAAACCACTGAAACATAAACTGTCTACAATGTAAAAATCAATGATTAGATATCTATTGATTTGGGGGATAAAGCCAAGTGAAATGTATGTTTTAGATATATTCAGAGGACTTTCAAGGAGGAACAGTAAAAGTTTAGTAAAAAAGCCTTTCAGATCAGATCAGTCGCTCAGTCGTGTCCGACTCTTTGCGACCCCATGAACTGCAGCACGCCAGGCCTCCCTGTCCATCACCAACTCCCGGAGGTCACTCAGACTCACATTCATCAAGTCAGTGATGCCATCCAGCCATCTCATCCTCTGTCGTCCCCTTCTCCTCCTGTCCCCAATCCCTCCCAGCATCAGAGTCTTCTCCAATGAGTCAACTCTTCGCATGAGGTGGCCAAAGTACTGGAGTTTCAGCTTTAGCATCAGTCCTTCCAATGAACACCCAGGACTGATTTCCTTTAGGATGGAGTGGTTGGATCTCCTTGCAGTCCAAGGGACTCTCAAGAGTCTTCTCCAACACCACAGTTCAAAAGCATCAATTCTTCGGCACTCAGCCTTCTTCACAGTCCAACTCTCACATCCATACATGACCACAGGAAAGACCATAGCCTTGACCAGGCGAACCTTTGTTGGCAAAGTGATGTCTCTGCTTTTGAATATGCTATCTAGGTTGGTCATAACTTTCCTTCCGAGGAGTAAGCGTCTTTTAATTTCATGGCTGCAGTCACCATCTGCAGTGATTTTGGAGCCCAGAAAAATAAAGTCTGACACTGTTTCCACTGTTTCTCCATCTATTTCCCATGTAGTGATGGGACCAGATGCCATGATCTTCGTTTTCTGAATGTTGAGCTTTAAGCCAACCTTTTCACTCTCCACTTTCTCTTTCATCAAGAGGCTTTTTAGTTCCTCTTCACTTTCTGCCATAAGGGTGGTATCATCTGCATATCTGAGGTTATTGATATTTCTCCCAGCAATCTTGATTCCAACTTGTGTTTCTTCCAGTCCAGCATTTCTCATGACGTACTCTGCATATAAGTTAAATAAACATGGTGACAATATACAGCCTTGACATACTCCTTTTCCTATTTGGAACCAGTCTGTTGTTCCATGACCAGTTCTAACTGTTGCTTCCTGACCTGCATACAGATTTCTTAAGAGGCAGATCAGGTGGTCTGGTATTCCCATCTCTTTCAGAATTTTCCACAGTTTATTGTGATCTACATAGTCAAAGGCTTTGGCATAGTCAATAAAGCAGAAATAGATGTTTTTCTGGAACTCTCTTGCTTTTTCCATGATCCAGCGGATGTTGGCAATTTGATCTCTGGTTCCTCTGCCTTTTCTAAAACCAGCTTGAACATCAGGAAGTTCACGGTTCACATATTGCTGAAGCCTGGCTTGGAGAATTTTGAGCATTACTTTACTAGCGTGTGAGATGAGTGCAATTGTGCAGTAGTTTGAGCATTCTTTGGCATTGCCTTTCTTTGGGATTGGGATGAAAACTGACCTTTTCAGAAGAAGCCAAAGTCAAGGATAATAAATATTCTGAGGATGTTTTTTTCTTTGTCTTTTGCCCCTTATTTTTATTTAGCATGAAACTATTTCCACTCTTATTTTGAGCTTGAGTAAAACATAGCATTTTAAATATCTGATTTATTTCTGGATTTCACAGACATTCTTGGCCTGTTTTATTGTTTTTGTCCTTCTGCCTCATTTTTACTTTTTTAAGATAGTTGAAATTGTCTGCATTTTCAAAAGAGAGAATGTCTTTCCAAAAATCAGTATTATGCATAAAATGTATTTGTTATGGTGGAGTATTCCAGCTGCTAAATGAAGTTTTTATTTTGAAATTTGCAACTCTTATTTGTGATGGATGGCTTTTTTGACTATGGTTTTGACTTTTTTGTTTAATGATTATTCTTTCCCCGAAATATTCATACCTTGTTTTTTTTAAATAATTAGTTTTGGTGTGCGTGTGTTCTCGCGCTCACACGTGCTCTTCTTCCTTGCTTTGCACAGGCTTTCTCTAGTTGGGGCAGTGGGGACCACTCATGATCACTGTGTGCCTGCTACCCTTGTGGAGTACAGGCCCAAGGCACCGGCTTCAGTAGTCCTGGTGCAGGGCTTTAGTTGCTCCTGGGCATGTGGAATCATCCTCCAGACCAGGAATCAAACCCCGTCCCCTGAGTTGGCAGGTGGATTCTGAAATCCACCGCACCTCCAGGGAAGTCTTCTAAGTTTGCATTAAAAAATTCACCTTTTTGGAAGGAGAAGGAGAACTAACATGCTTGCTGTTGTTTATTTGCAGTCCTAGAGAAAACTGATCTAAAATCCACATTGTTTTGCCTTATTTTGAGTGGGGCTGCTTTAAGTACTGTTAATTTCCAAAGGAATAAACATTTGCTCATTCCCTCCTTAACGCAGTTTTGTAATGGTTAGCATGTGTGGGGTGGTTTAGCGGTGTGTGCTTGAAGAGCTGCTGTTCTTCAGTCGCTCAGTCGTGTCCTACTCTTTGGGACCACATGGACTGCAGCATGCCAGGCTTCCTTCACCATCTCCAGGAGCTTGCTCAAACTCATCTCCATCAAGTGGGTGATGCCATCCAATCATCTCATCCTCTGTCGTCCCCTTCTCCTCCTGCCTTCAATTTTTCCCAGCAGATGAGTGCTGCTGCTAAGTCACTTCAGTCGTGTCCGACTCTGTGCGACCCCATAGCCAGCAGCCCACCAGGCTCCCCCGTCCCTGGGATTCTCCAGGCAAGAACACTGGAGTGGATTGCCATTTCCTTCTCCAATCCAGTATTCCCATCTAATTAATTAATTAATTTTGTTGGTAGTGGTTTTTGCATTCCCATCAGTGGTAGGCCTACTGAAGAGCCCGTATTCTGGAAACATTACTTTCCAGTTTATTGGGCAGTAAGCTACACACTTCTGTCTTTTGGGATCACCTTAGCCAGCCAAGCCTTTTTTGTATGCTGAATATGGAAGATGGAAGTGTTCGCTAATTGCTTAGGTGGGCTTAACTTCCATTATGGAGATTTATAAATAGGTCTAGTTCCTTTTTCAATTAAGTACAGCATTTCAGTAAGGCTTTTGAGAGGTGTAGGTAGGTGTTGCCAGTGTTGGTGTTCCGTGCAGAATAGGCAGTCGGTGTTGGAAACCAGTGCTAAGCTGACCCATTTTGACTGTATTAGGGAGCCTTGCTTTCATTAGGAGCCTCTGCTGCTAGGGAAAAGAGAACGAGCGAGGTAGACGTAGAGCTGAGCGTAAATGAGAGTTCATTGTGTGCCGCCTGGGCAGCCAGTGCCTCTGAATATTATGGGGAGAGCTAGGAACTGCTTGTTTGTGACTCAAACCAGCCTAAACTGGAATCATCCAGTTTGAGTTGGCGGCTTGCCACCTCCCAGAGGCTTCCTTATTTTGCCAGTTCTTGCCCGGCCCTCAGCACAGGGGGCGGGGCCTGCGCGTGGGGGCTGGCCCGATTTGGGGAGGAGCGCCTGGGAAGTGGCTGCAGGTCAATCCAGGTGTATTCCTAAGGAGGCAGCCTTTCAGAAAATTGAGGAGCCTAAGAATAGAAGCTGATGTGAACACGACTCTTCAGTGCATCTTTCCATTATTACTCTCTTGTTTTAGCTGTAACTTTCTCTCTTCTGCCCCTCAGAAACTAAGGCTGAAAAAATAGCTTCTGCTGTACCGCTGCTTGGGTATATATATCACGGCATGTTCTGCGTTTGGTGATACGGAATTTGTTACCCCTGATGAATTAATTATCAGAGTTCCCCAGGAACTTGCTTTTAGTTGTTATTCTGTTTGCAAAATAACATGCCATGCTCCTTTTCATTCTCTTTACCGAGGTGCTGGGATTTATTTTGGCTTGTTAGGTGGAAGGAATGAAAAATTCGGGGGATAAACTTGTGACTTGGTATCGTGTGAGTTTTAATTTAACTTTGATGTAAATTTTTAAATATTGCTTTAAAAATTAACAAAAAGTAATTTCAGGTCCTAAACAAACTTTAGACTTAAAAATACTGTGCCAGGTTATATTTGATTTAGAAGCAGAGTCAAAACAAAAATGCTTAAATTGCAGATTTTTAGTGTCATGACTGCTTTGTGCATAGCATCTTTCACAACTTTCCTCTTTGACAAATAGGAGAGTTAAATATGGCCTAATTTCTGGTCAGAGGACACTGAGAAGTCACCAAAATGTTAAAGCCACAAATAAAGGAGTGCATTTATTTTTGTCTTTAGAAGTGCCAGAGCTTTATAGAAAATGTAAGTGCCTATAAATTTGTTTATATTTTAAACTTTTGGAATGAGATTGAAACCTGTGTTTTTTGTTTTTGTTTTTACTTACAGTAGAAGTTTACTTAGAGCAGTTTTGGAGACCTTGTTATTCTCTTTTATCTTTTGTGAGTTGTTTTCACTTGAAGGCTCTCTATGGTCTTTCTCAGAAGCCATGGTATAATTTTACCCTGCCCTGAACAAAGGGATCATCTATGCACAGAACTAAAGGGAAATGTGTATTCTCCTTTTAAAATAAATAGTAGCATTTTCTGAAGCTTAGAATTAGGCAAGATTTCATTGCCTGCCTTCTCCCTCTAGTTTTTGGTTTTTTTTTTTAATCTGTTTCTTCGGGTACAAACTGAGTGTTTACCCTTATCTGTAAAGGATAGTTTTGTGATTTCCTCTCGTGAGAAAATGGAAAGAGCACCCTTTGATAATTTATTTACTTAAATTATTAGTCATTCATTAAACTAAATACTATTAGGGTTTCATACTGCTACAAATTGTATAAAGTCACTTCTGTGGGACATTTTCCTACATCTGCTTTGTAGGTTAAAGGAACTTCTCTTTCCAGGTATACAAGATAATAAGTGAAATATACTTAAAAATTAACTTTGCAAAACAGAATTGGTTTTCCTAAGAATCTGAGTCATACGCTTAAAAAAACTTCTCTTGGTATAGAATGGATTAAAAATATATTCAAATATATGGTGATAATAATATATATTCTTTGAATCAGATTGGAAAATATATAATTCAAGTAAAATAAGATTGGACTTTTAAAAATCTTTTTTTTTTTTTTTTTTTTTTAATTTTATTTATTTTTGTCTGTCCTGGGTCTTTGTTGTTGTGTCCTAGCTTTCCCTAGTTGTGGTGCGTGGGGCTGCTCTCTAGTTGTGGTGCACAGACTTCTCACTGCAGTGCTTCTCTTGTGGAGCATGGGCTCTAGGCTGTGCGGGCTGTAGTTGTGGTACATGGGCTTGGTTGCTCCACGGCATGTGAAATCTTAGTTCCTGGACCAGGGATCAAACCTGAATTCCGTATATTGGCAGGCAGATTCCCAACCACTAGACCACCAGGGAGGTCCAGAGGACATTTTAGAATTTGACTTAGTTAATAAGCTTTTGAGTTTTTCTTAATCCCATTAAATTAGAAAAAAATTGTTTTAAACTTGTGTGAATTGCTGGTCAGATCAGATCAGATCAGATCAGTCGCTCAGTCGTGTCCAACTCTTTGCGACCCCATGAACTGCAGCACGCCAGGCCTCCCTATCCATCACCAGCTCTCGGAGGTCACTCAGACTCACATCCATCGAGTCAGTGATGCCATCCAGCCATCTCATCCTCTGTCGTCCCCTTCTCCTCCTGCCCCCAATCCCTCCCAGCATCAGAGTCTTCTCCAATGAGTCAACTCTTCGCATGAGGTGGCCAAAGTACTGGAGTTTCAGCTTTAGCATCATTCCTTCCAAAGAAATCCCAGGGCTGATCTTCAGAATGGACCGGTTGGATCTCTTTGCAGTCCAAGGGACTCTCAAGAGTCTTCTCCAACACCACAGTTCAAAAGCATCAATTCTTCGGCGCTCAGCCTTCTTCACAGTCCAGCTCTCATATCCATACATGACCACAGGAAAGACCATAGCCTTGACTAGGCGAACCTTTGTTGGCAAAGTGATGTCTCTGCTTTTGAATATGCTATCTAGGTTGGTCATAACTTTCCTTCCAAGGAGTAAGCATCTTTTAATTTCATGGCTGCAGTCACCATCTGCAGTGATTTTGGAGCCCAGAAAAATAAAGTCTGACCCTGTTTCCACTGTTTCTCCATCTATTTCCCATGTAGTGATGGGACCAGATGCCATGATCTTCGTTTTCTGAATGTTGAGCTTTAAGCCAACCTTTTCACTCTCCACTTTCACTTTCATCAAGAGGGTTTTTAGTTCCTCTTCACTTTCTGCCATAAGGGTGGTATCATCTGCATATCTGAGGTTATTGATATTTCTCCCAGCAATCTTGATTCCAGCTTGTGTTTCTTCCAGTCCAGCATTTCTCATGATGTACTCTGCATATAAGTTAAATAAACATGGTGACAATATACAGCCTTGACGTACTCCTTTTCCTATTTGGAACCAGTCTGTTGTTCCATGACCAGTTCTAACTGTTGCTTCCTGACCTGCATACAGATTTCTCAAGAGGCAGATCAGGTGGTCTGGTATTCCCATCTCTTTCAGAATTTTCCACAGTTTATTGTGATCTACACAGTCAAAGGCTTTGGCATAGTCAATAAAGCAGAAATAGATGTTTTTCTGGAACTCTCTTGCTTTTTCCATGATCCAGCGGATGTTGGCAATTTGATCTCTGGTTCCTCTGCCTTTTCTAAAACCAGCTTGAACATCAGGAAGTTCACGGTTCACATATTGCTGAAGCCTGGCTTGGAGAATTTTGAGCATTACTTTACTAGCATGTGAGATGAGTGCAATTGTGCGGTAGTTTGAGCATTCTTTGGCATTGCCTTTCTTTGAGAGTGGAATGAAAACTGACCTTTTCCAGTCTTGTGGCCACTGCTGAGTTTTCCAAATTTGCTGGCATATTGAGGTGCAGCACTTTCACAGCATCATCTTTCAGGATTTGGAATAGCTCCACTGGAATTCCATCACCTCCACTAGCTTTGTTTGTAGTGATGCTTTCTAAGGCCCACTTGACTTCACATTCCAGGATGTCTGGCTCTAGGTCAGTGATCACACCATCATGATTATCTGGGTTGTGAAGCTCTTTTTTGTACAGTTCTTCTGTGTATTCTTGCCACCTCTTCTTAATATCTTCTGCTTCCATTAGGTCCATACCATTTCTGTCCTTTATCGAGCCCATTTTTGCATGAAATGTTCCTTTGGTATCTCTAATTTTCTTGAATAGATCCTTAGTCTTTCTCATTCTGTTGTTTTCCTCTATTTCTTTGCATTGATCGCTGAAGAAGGCTTTCTTATCTCTTCTTGCTATTCTTTGGAACTCTGCATTCAGATGTTTATATCTTTCCTTTTCTCCTTTGCTTTTCGCTTCTCTTCTTTTCGCAGCTATTTGCAAGGCCTCCCCAGACAGAGAATGCTATGCTAAGTCACTTTAGTCGTGTCCAACTCTGTGTGACCCCAGAGACGGCACCTCACCAGGTTCCACCGTCCCTGGGATTCTCCAGGCAAGAACACTGGAGTGGGTTGCCATTTCCTTCTCCAATGCTTGAAAGTGAAAAGTGAAAGTGAAGTCGCTTAGTCGTGTCCGACTCTTAGCGACCCCATGGATCGCAGCCTAACAGGCTCCTCCGTCCTTGGGATTTTCCAAGCAAGAGGACTGGAGTGGGGTGCCATTGCCTTCTCCGCAAATAAAGAATAGTGTGGTTTTTTTTTTTTTAACTTATCAACAAAGATAGTTTTTAAATTTTAAAGTGATAGGTACCCAAGAACTAAATTCTACTTTGTCTATTTATTCCTCTGTACTCTTGAAGTGGAAATGTATGTTTTCAGGGATCAGTCTGCTCACTTACTAGAGCTGTCTGGAATTAAAATGAGAACTTATGTGACTTTAACAAAATAACACTTTTCCGTTAGTTTTTGTTAATGATTTTTGTGTATACTGTAACAGTTATTAATTTATTTGAGAAAATATTTATTTCTGTGTTTATGGCTGTGCTGGGCCTTCATTGCTGTTCTCGGGCTTTCTATAGTTGTGATGAGTTGGGACTACTCTCTAGTTGCAGTGGCTTATGTTGTTGCCCAGCATGGACTCAAGGGCTCTCGGCTTCAGTAGCTGCTGCTTGAGGGCTCTAGAGCGTGGGCTCAGTAGTTGTGGCACATGGGGCTTAGTTGGCCCTGCAGCATGTGGAATCTTCCTGGACTAGGGATTGAACCCCCGTGTCCCCTGCATTAGCAGGCAGATTCCTAACCACTGGAGCATCAGTAACAATTATTTTAAAATGTGCTAAACCTCTGAAGTGTTACCTCTCATAAATGGCGTTTCTTTTAAGTACTGTAATGGCTTTAACATGTTCTTGTTGTTCAGTCGCTCAGTCATGCCCAACTCCTTGCAGCCCCATGGACTGCAGCACGCCAGGCTTCCCTGCCCTTCACCATCTCCCAGAGCTTGCTCAAACTCTTGTCCATTGAGTTGGTGATGCCATCCACCCATCTCGTCCATCCAGCCATCTCGTCCTCTGTCGTCCCCTTCTCCTCCTGCCTTCAGTCTTTCCCAGAATCAGGGTCTTTTCTAAGGCTTTAACATGGCCTCTCATTTAAGGATGATGTGCTTGTTTATTGGGGAGCTTTCTGGTTCTAGAACTCAGTTGTGCATTACTGTATCCTCTAGCCACGTGTGGCTGTTGAGCTCTTGAGATTTGGCTAGTCTGTGCACCAGTACTGATCCACACTGTAACACAATCAACCTAAAAAAAATGCTTAGTGACAGAAGATGATAGGAAAGACCACATAGTATATGATTCTCTTTATGTAAAATGTCCAGAATAGGTAATTACAGAGGCAAGAAGTAGATTAGATTAATGGTTACCTTGGGCTGAGGATGGAAGATAATGGGGTGTGCTGCTAATAGGTATGTGTTTTTTTTCTTGAACAATGCAGATGTACCAAAGTTACATTATGTTGATGATTGTATAATTGTATAAATATACCCAAAACTATTAATTGTATACTTTTAAATAGATCAGTTTTATGGTATGAAATTATATCTCACTGGAACTATCTTAAAAAAATATAAAATTTTGAAGATACAGCAAAACAAAGTTACTAGTTTTTATGTTGACTGCATGTTGAAATGACATTTTGAGTATATTACATTAAATAAGATACATTATTTCACCTGTTTTTACTTTTTAAGGTGTGGCTACTTTAAATTACATTTTTGTCTTGTAGTAAATTTCTGTTGGACAGCACAGTTTTAGAAATGAACTCTATCAAGATGGAATGTCGTGGAGTAATTTGTGCATTCATATTTAGTGCTTTTCTTTTTTTCTTTTTAGAGAATAGCACCCATTATTTTTATTAATTCTCATGACCCTTCTATTCTTTTGAAATTACCGATTAATAAAAAAAACTTCTTGGGACTTTTCATAAAGTCCCAAGACTTAAAATATAGTCTTTGCTGAGTCTGTCTTTTTCAAATTTAGGATTAATCAGCCTAAAATATTAAAATGCATGTTGATTTCCAAAGTGGCCAAGGGAATGTCTCAGTTGTTGAAAACCTTTAATATGTAAGTCTCCAATAAATTAACCTTCTAAGAAGAAAATTATGTCATCTTAACTGAGTGATATTTTTTAATTAAAAAAAAAAAAAAAACCAACAACACCTCAACCCCTTAATCTGAAGGTAATTTTTAAATGATGGTTAATACTTTTGATAAAGGTTTAAAGTGTGTTTAAAATACATGGAATTCTGGTGTTGAAATTAGAATAAGACACACATTTAATAGATACTTGTCTTGTTTCTAGATGCGATTTATGTAACCAAAACTGGGGAGTTCTGTGACTCTGCGTGTTGTTTTTGATCCTGGGGAGGGGCACACTCCTCTCCAATGTGCTTTGTCATGGTAGTTGGATCCATTTGGAGTGCCGCTTTTGTTTGTTTCCATTGGAAGAAATTGCAGAGGAGTTGTTTAACAGGAAGGACTTGAGGCTGGGGTTTTTTAGTGAGTAATTTGAAGTCATTTATAAATAAACACATGCATCAATCAGTGGGTGGCTTTAGGTTTCCTAGTGGGGAGTTAGGTGCCCTGGTAACCTCTTGAGTATGGAGCTACCTTAATGAAGAGTTTAGAAGTAGAAAATAGCAAGCCTCTTTTTAGAAATCTGGATAGGAAAGAGTTGCAATTAGCTCCAAAGTTAAATTGGAGAAAGGCAAAACCCAAAGTTCAAGTTTACTTGTGGGTTTGGTAAAGACTACAGCATTTGTACATAACCATTTGGGAATTTAAAAACAACAACAGCAAAATGGTTTCGCTTGATCCGTATGCTTTCTTGATTTATGCCTTTTAAACCATTTAGTTGTTCATACAAGAAATAGATCTAGTTTTATACTGTGTGTAGTTGAGAAAATAAATCCCACTGTAATAATTAGCAGTTTCGATTTCTCCTCAGTTTGTCCCTTGAATGATACATCCATCCCATGGATGTTCTAAGGGCTTTGCTGCCTTACAGATCCATGTCTTGTTCCTTAGGCAGATGTGTTCTATCTGCTTGTCACTTCTAGGATGCCTTTGTGTTTGATGCTCTTTGCTTTGAGTTACCTGAGTATCAGGTTTTGTGAGTCTTACATTGCCAAAAATGTAATGACACTGCAGGCTGAGGCTTTTGGAATTTAAGCTAAAGGTACTTTTGAACCTAGAGGAAAGGCTACAGTGAGAATATGTATGTAAGTAATTTTCCCACTTTATCTGCTACAAATTTTTTTTCCACTATGAATCTGTCCAGGCAGAATCTGATCACATACCTGCCCCACCCTGAAATCTGTTTAAAAAAAATAATAAGATGCACTTTGTGACTAGTTTTCTGCTACCCCATCATCTTAAAATTAACTTGGAAGTTTTTTAGAGCCCCATGAAGCCCATCAGCAAATATGCCACGCAATTCTTAGTGATAGATTTATAAGGGCTTAGCCACTTTGCAATTTTTTTCCAATAGCCAGTTTTTGATGTTGTTATTAGAACACTAAGATTTGAAACCACCAACCTATAGTTTCTTAAAAATACTTATTCAGTATTTATTTATTTGGCTGTATTGGGTCTTAGTTGCGGCATGAGGGATCCTTTTGTTGTTGTTGTGGCACATGGACCCTCTAGTTGTGTTGCGAGGGCATGTGGGATCTTAGTTCCCCAACCAGAGATTGAACCTGTGTCTTCTGGATTGCAAAATGGATTCTTAATCGCTAGACCACCAGGAAGGTCTTTCAAATATGTTTTTAATTTGTAAAAACTAAAGGCCCAAACTTGTAAGCCTTCAATTTTTAAAAAATTGTGGTAAAATATATATAGCATAAAATTACTATTTTAACTGTTTTCAAGTGTACAGTTCAGAGGCATTGAGTATATTTACTTTGTTGTACAACTATCACTACCAGTCATCTCCAGAACTTTTTCATCTTCTCAAACTGGAACTCTATAACCATTAGACAATAATGGTTTCTCTTCCCTGGTCCCATTCTTCTCTCCCCTAGTCCCTGGTAACCACCATTCTAGTTTTTGTCTCTGTGAGTCTGACTATTCTAGGTAACTCATAAAAATGGAATAATATGATATTTGTCCTTTTATGTCTGGCTTATTTCACTTAGTACAATGTTTTAGAGATTCATCTATGTTGTAGCAAATGTCAGAATTGTCTTCCTTTTTAAGACTGAATAATATTCCTGTAGGCTTTTGGGGAAGAAACCTTTACTTATCTAGCTGTCGTTCTATAGATTAACTATTTCCATATTCCTTGTATTTAATTCTACTAAAAAATAGTATCAGTAATAAGCTTAAAAACATTAAGTTGCAGCTGTAATTGCACCCAGAAGAGTTACTTGTACTTAATTTTTTTGTTACCAAGCTACACATATGCTACACATAGCATATTTAAGCTCAATTTTAAATAGTATTTTCCACCAAAATAAGGTGCCCTTTAAAAAATTGTCCTTAATAATTTTGTTTTTTCCTTCATGTATGTAAACTGTTGGACTTTAGGAAGATAAATAAAACCAATTATTTTAATTACTGCAGTTGAATTTACCACTACTTTAGTGAACATGAACTCTACACCTGTTTAATCTTATCTACGTATAAAGCAGAGAAAGTACCTAAGGTTTAAGCATGCTTGATATTTACAAATGCTCATAGGTAAAGGCTAGGTGGAAACTAAAACCCAGAAAAGTTAATTTTTGAAGTGTAGATTTTCTATTATACTTACAAATCCTTAGAAAATTATTTATTTTTTATATTAGTAGAAACTGATTGCAGTGTAAAGAAAAATTATTGCTGGTGGATTATGGCTCTCTTTCTGCTTCTAGCTGTGTTTGTTGAGGTAAAGGTTACACATAGGCATATGCACGTGCGTGTGCACACACACACACCCATGGAGTATTACTCAGTCAGCAAGCAACACAGTCAGACCTGGAGATTACTATACTAAGTGAACTAAGTCAGAAAGAGAAAGACAGTATCTTTTATCACTTATGTCTAGAATCTAAAAAGATGATATAAGTGAATTTATTTATAAAACAGAAATAGACTCAAAGACATAGAAAACAAACATATGGCTACCAAAGGGGGAGGGATAAATAAAGAGTTTGGGATTAACAAATAAATACTGCTGCTGCTACTAAGTCTCTTCAGTCGTGTCCGACTCTGTGCGATCCCATAGACAGCAGCCCACCAGGCTCCTCCGTCCTCGGGATTCTCCAGGCAAGAATACTGGAGTGGGTTGCCATTTCCTTCTCCAAAATAAATACTACTGTATATAAAATAGATAAACGGTAAGGACTTACTGTATAGCACAGGGAACTATATTCAATATCCTGTAATAACCTACAGGGGAAAAGAATCTGAAAAAGAGAATATAAATAACTGAATTATTTTGCTGTACACCTAAAACTAACAAACATTGTAAATCAATTATACTTCAATTAGGAAAAAATAGATAAATGTTTAAAGAAAAGGAGACAAAACTTCTATTGTCAGTTTCACTATTTCAGTTAATCATCATATTTTTAAAATCAGAACTTTTCCCTTTAGAAGTCTTTGTGGTTTCTAATGATAGAAGAAATATGTGGACCAAAACAAAATTGACATTAAAATATTGGTTCCATAATTTAAAAATGCATTTTCACTCATTAATATATTAATACAGTCTTTCTCAATAAGTATCCTAAATACCAAGAATTTAAACTAACTTTTGATTAACTTTCGGTCTAAAGAGTTTAATTTATAATTTATACAGTCAAGACCTAAAATGCTTTCCCTATTTCTTTTCAGATAGTTGTGGAATCACCAGTTAGAGCTGACTCATATCTCTGAAATTATTTCTGGGGCACCTTTACCTTGATAAGCCAGGTTGTGAGACCTCTTGATTCAGCAGAGCCTTATTGACAAAACCCAGCACGTAGCTTGTTACATTGACTGATTTGGAATCTCTCTATTTTTTCCTAAGGAACAAAGAGAAGTACAGTTCATTTAGTATTTTACTTCTTAGGTTTTGTGTGTATGTGTTCAGTTCAGTCGCTCAGTTGTGTCTGACTTTTTGCCACCCCATGGACTGCAGCATGCCAGGCTTCCCTGTCCATCACCAACTCCTGGAGCTTGCTCAAACTCATGTCCATTGAGTTGGTGATGCCATCCAACCATCTCATCCTCTGTCCCCTTCTCCTGCTTTCAGTCTTGCCCAGCATCAGGGTCTTTTCCAATGAGTCGGCTCTTTGCATCAGGTGGTCAAAGTATTGGAGCTTCAGGTTCAGCATCAGTCCTTCCAATGAATATTCATATTCAGGACTGATTTCCTTTAGGATTAAATGATTTGATCTTGCAGTCCAAGGGACTCTCAAGAGTCTTCTCCAACACCACAGTTCAAAGCATCAATTCTTCAGCACTCAGCTTTCTTTATGGTCCAGTTCTCACATCCATACATGACTACTGGAAAAACCACCACTTTGACTGGACGGACCTTTGTTGGCAAAGTAATGTCTCTGTTTATTTAATATGCTGTCTAGGTTGGTCATAGCTTTTCTTCTAAGGAGCAAGCGTCTTTTAATTTCATGACTGCAGTCACCATCTGCAGTGATTTTGGAGCCCCCCAAAATAAAATCTCACTGTTTCCATTGTTTCCACATCTGTTTGCCATGAAGTGATGGGACTGGATGCCATGAACTTCACTTTTTGAATGTTGGGTTTTAAGCCAACTTTTTCACTCTCCACTTTCACCTTCATCAAGGGGCTCTTTAGTTCCTCTTTGCTTTCTGCCATAAGGAGGTGTCAGCTGCATATCTGAGGTAACTGATATTTCTCCTGGCAATCTTTATTCCAGCTTGTGCTTCATTTAACCCAGCATTTCTCATGATATACTCTGCATGTAAGTTAAATAAGCAGGGTGACAATATACACCCTTGACGTGCTCCTTTCCCAATTCTGAACCAGTCCTTTGTTCCTTGTCTGGTTCTAACTGTTGCTTCTTGACCTGCATACAGATTTCTTAGGAGGCAGGTGAGGTGGTCCAGTGTGTGTGTATAGGTAACATTAAATTTACCATTTTAACCATTTAAGTATACACTTTAGTGACCTTAGTACATTACCTTCTTGTGCAGCAGTCACCGCTATTCATCTCCAGAACCCTTTCATCTTTCTGTTATACAAGAACTCTTCATTCTCTTCTTCCCCAGCCCCAGGCAGTGCCATCATTCCTTCTGTCTTTATAAATTTGACTGCTCGTTACTTCATAAAAATTGAGCCGTACAATATTCACCCTTTGGTAAATAGCTTATATCATTTAGCATAATATCCTCAGAGTTCATCCAAGTTTTAGCATATGCCTGAATTTTCTTCCCTTTTAAGGCTCAATAAAATTCCATTGTATATTGATACCACATTTTGTTTATACAGTCATCTGTCTCTGTACCCTTGGATTACTTCTACTTTTTGGCTGTTAAACATGCAATGAATGTGGGTGAACAAATATCTATTTGACCCCTGCTTTCAGTTCTTTTGGTTATATATCCAGAAGTGAAATTGCTGAGTGGTTGTGGCAACTGTAATTTTTTAAGGAACTACCATACTATTTTCCACAGTGTCTATACCATTTACTTTTCCACCAACAGTGCACAGGAGTTCTGGTTTCATTCCATCCCAGCCAACATAGTTATATTCTATTTTTTTTATAATTGCCATTGTAATGAGTATGATGGAGAAGGAAATGGCAACCCACTCCAGTATTCTTGCCTAGAGAATCCTGTGGACAGAGGAGCCTGGTGGGCTGCTGTCCATAGGGTTGCACAGAGTCGGACATGATGGAAGCGACTTTTCATGCATGCATGCATTGGAGAAGGATATGTCAACCCACTCTAGTATTCTTGTCTGGAGAATCCCAGGGACAGAGGAGCCTGGTGGGCTGCTGTCTATGAGGTCGAAGAGAGTTGGACACGACCTTAGCAGCAGCAGCAGCAGCAATGAGTATGAAATGGTATCTCGTTTTGATCTGAATTTCTCTAACAGTCATGTTTAGCATGTTTTCATGTGCACCTTGGCCATTTGTATCCTCCTTGGAGAAATGTCTCTTCAAGTTTAAAGATACTCATTTTTGCATCTGATGGGTTTTTTTGCTGTTGAGTTATATTGTCATTCTTAAAGGCAATTTTTAAAATGTCTTAAAGTTATAAGGCAAAATACCCCTTAAGCTCTTTATGCAGAATAGAAGTTTTATTCATTTCTCTGACAATGGTACTTTGGTGAGAAAAATATCTAGTTGTGATACTGAACCATCATCTTAAATCTCTAGGTTGAGGGTAAAGAAAGCTGTTGAGTTGAGGAACAATTTTAACATGAATTGGAGTAGTTAACATTGACGTGAACCTAATAGAGTCGGAGTAGCTGTGCTGTATATTTCACTCATATATTTCACCATTTATTCAAAAACTATAAAACAGTGTTGTCTGCAAGTACTTTGATCCTGCTATTGACATGGCAAAGCACATATTATATACAGCTGTGTGTGGTTTCCCTTTCTGTCATGTTTTCCAAAATCAAATGACATCAGAACTTTTTTGATCCTAGCTTCCTCCCAGTTGAATCTATAAAAGTTGACCTTTTTTTTTTTTCCCTGTAAGTTTTGGTGTTATTCAGAGATTTTTATGAAGTGATAAATACATATTTACAGATATTTATTCATTTATTTGGCTGCATCAAGTCTTAGTTGCAGCACATGAGATCTTTGTTGGGGTGCACAAACTCTCTAGTTGTGGCTCTCAGCTCAGTAGTTGCAGCTCCTGGGCTCCAGAGTACTAGGGCTTCAGTATTTGTGGCAGGCACTCAGGCTCTCTAGTTGTGGCACTTGGGCTCTCTAGTTTTGGCATGTAGGTTTTGGGGTGTGTGGATACATGCACTCCTGTGGACACAACTACAACTCAGTAGTTGTGGCACAGGGGCTTTTCCCGGACCTGGGATTGAACCCACATCTCCTGCATTGTGAGGCAGACTCTTAAGCACCAGACCATCAGAGAAGTCCCTGAAGTGATATATTAGTAGTAAGGAAGAGTAGTGACTTTAAGGATCCCACATTTGAATTGTAGCTTAAAATTAGCATGTTGGATTTGCAAACGTCAGGAAAGCAGTCAAGGAAATAATGTAGGCTGGATTTTTCTCAACCGTGGTACTATTCATATTTGAGGCCAGATAATTCTTTGTTGTGGGGACTGTCTTATGCATTGTAGGATGTTAGTAGCATCCCTGGCCTCTGCTCACCAAGTGGCAGTAAGCTTCATCCCTACCCACAATTGTGACAACCAAAAATGTCCCTTGGGGGACACAGTTGTCCCAGCTGAGAGCCACTGCTGTAGGTCTTCACAGTTACAAGATTTTTGAATGAAATAGAATAATGCATCCAAAGACTCTGGACTTCGTTAGATATTTAAAGCATTGTGTTGTGTGTTACAGTTGTGCTTTTTCTTTCATCACCTTCCCTGGTGGCTCGGACGGTAAAGCGTCTGTCTACAATGCAGAAGACCTGGGTTCAATCCCTGGGTGGGGAAGATCTCCTGGAGAAGGAAATTGCAACCCACTCCAGTATTCTTGCCTGGAAAATCCCATGGACAGAGGAGCCCGGTCGGCTACAGTCCATGGAGTCACAAAGAGTTGGACACAACTAAGTGACTTCATGTTCACTTACACTTTTCTTTCATCCCAGAAAATGTCTATTTAAAAAGTCTTCTACAAAGTTGTAGATGACAGGACCCATGAAGTGTTTTTGTTTTTACAGTTACCAGTGATTTTTCAGTCAGGTTAATAATATGTGTTGAAGTCCTAGAATCTTGGCTTAGAACAGCCATTGTTTTTCTTGAATAACTAATGAAACATTAAAGAAGAAAGACATACTTTGCAGTTTCCAACAAAGTCATATTTTATCAGAAATTTTCATTTCACTCTTAGATACTGGATGTAGGTAATTACCTTCATTTTATTGAGCTTGGTGTACTTTCTTAGGCATCAATTTCAGTTGCTTGCATAATTCAAGTCAATAATTTCTTAGAGGCACACATCCATTATACATTGGGCACCATGGCTAGACTCATGGCTGTTTACAAAGATGAATCCAGTCTTGAACTTTTAATAGTCCAGTAAATGAGTGGTTGTAATACTGAGTGAAGAGGTTTGAGACAGACATGGTGGTAAAAGAGGTTTAGAAATACACAACTAAGAAACTAATGAATGCTTATGGAGTGGGGTGGAGTTGTCAGGAACAGCTGCAGAGCAGGAGGGTAACTTTGGATCTCACTAATCCTTGAAGGCCAATCAGGGAAGTACAGAAAGGTGTCTTCAGTAGGAGCAGGTATGGACAAGCGCGCTCATACTGCTGTGTGCAGGCAGAGTACTAAGTAGTTTGCCATCACTAACTCATTGAATCCTCACCACAGCCTCTCATATGACCATTTACATGCAATAAAATGAAAGATTAGAGAGGAAGTAATTTAACTAAGGACTTACATCTGATAAGAAAAAAGGGAGGCACCCATGATTAGAACCTGGTATACTCTCTTGTTTTCTGTTTTGGCTGCACTGTGAGGCGTGTGGGATCTTATTTCCCCACCAGGGACAGAACCTGTGGAAGCGCAGGGTCCTAACCACTGGACCATCAGGGAAGTCCCTAAACTGGTATACTGTTACGTGGGTAGATCATTGTTGTTATTTAATCGCATAGTTGTATCTGACTCTTTTGTAACCCTATGGGCTGTAGCCCACCAAGCTCCTCTGTCCATGGGATAGATCATTAGTGGGTGGGATACAGTGTGACAAGAGAGTGAGAATGAGCAACTAGGCAGTTAGTTTGGGGCCAAATTGTAAAGGGTCCCCTCTCCCATGTTGAACAATATGGACGTGTCAGAGCTGGAAGATTTGGAGGGAGGTGGAGAGTCAGAATCCTAGAGTTAGCAGGACCTTTGAAGGTCTCATAACCCACTAGAGAAATTAAAGTTTAGAGTGGCAAAATGAGGTACGTTGCCAGATTGAACAGTTGAGTATTTCCTTCCTGATTTTCTTATAAAAACAAAAAAAACCACAGACTTAATTAGGCAATTCAGGTTGTATCAGAAGGGGTGGAGTGTAAAATGGAATTAGGATCACATCAGACCATCTACTGAGCTGGTGGAGTTTTTGTTTTTAGTCTTGTTTAAACTTTCTGGTGGGCTCAGGACCCTTTTATTTTTTTTAAATTACTGAGCTTTTGTTTATTTTGTACTGTCTCTTGACATTTTGCCATATTAGAAATTTAAACTTTAATTTGAAATTTTATTGATTCATTTGTCATAACTTTTTTCTTTCCTTTTAAATTTTAATAGTTTATTTGAGCAAAAATCTAATTGAATTGGGCACTGCCAAACTGAAAGTGGTTAGGAGTGCTCCATCAACAGGAGCTGGAATGAAAGACTTTTATGGAGAAAAGCAAAGCAGAAAAATTATTTGATCAGTTATAGCTTTAGTATTTGCCTTATTTGGAAAAGCCTGACTGGCTGTTGGTTATTGGTTGTCCTTAGGTTTGATTTCCTAATCTTGAGGCGTTTGCAGGCTTAGGTTTGGTTTACTTATGTAAGGCTGTAAATTATTAGAGCCACCTCAGTCTAATGGTCTCCTTGCTTAGTTAACACCCTCCCCAACTTTTGGCCCTCTTCTCATACAGGAGAGTTTAACCAAAAATTTGGTGTAAGCGCCACTCTTGGTCACCATCAGGTTGTTGTTGTTTTTGTCTGGGCATGAAACTCATAGGTTATGAGTCTGGTCTGTGAAAGAATTGTTTTTTGCTGTTCATCTTATTTGTATTGCTGATGACTACAAACATCATATTTAAGGGTCATATTTAAGACCCTTGAGAGATTACAGCCCACCAGGGAGAGTATAATGATGACTGTCATTTGGATAATACCAAGAGACTAGAATGCTCCTTAAGGCTCCCTGGAACCAGCCAAGTTGGTATCTAATAAAGCAAAGAATGTACCCAAAGGGGCATTAACCTGTCTTAAGTCAAGTGGCTTCTTTGTTAATTTCCTGTGTTTCCTCCAGGATCAGAGGGATTGATCCAGGTATAGCAGGAGGTATTTGCTGTGGCATAAACTTATGGCTTGTTTTGCCAGTAATTGAAAGCAATTCTGTTATCCAAACCACCTTAGCAAGAAATTCTAGGGACTTTTGTTGTGTGACTATGGCCTTAGTGGTAGATTTAGTGGCAATTGCCAGAGTTAAGGACATTGTGTTCCTGTGCTTTAAGGACCATTGTCTCCCTGTGCATTTACAGAGGGAAAAAGCTAGTGGCTCAAAGGCAAACTAAATAGTTTAATATTAGAGACAAAGATCTTCATCCATGATCTTGGGAGAGCCATCTACCTCAACTTGTCTGGGGAGGAAGCTCCATAGTCAGTTTTAATTTTAGCTCTCTAGCTGGGTGACATAACTATCTTTTAAAACAAAAAAGAGTGAAATGAGTGGCATCTCAGCAGATAGCTAGATTCTCATAACTACTTCTGTATTCAAATTGTGATTATAAAATTTTTATGTGAAAAAGTGTGAAGTATATGAAGAAAATGTGGCCTCACACAGATACATAACTGAAATAGGGAGGACCTCAGACACCTTCTCAAAAGGACCTTGGAGATCCCCACAGGTCCTCACACCACATTTAGAGAACTGCTGCACTAAAAAGATAAGATTGTCTTGAAAATTTGGACTTGTGAAAAACTGGACCTAAAGGGATTATTACCTGTATGATGATACATTCTGTTTAAGAAATTAGATCATTTTACTCTTTTACTTTATGGAAGCCCCAGGGACAGCAGGTACATTTTGAATTGCCCAGGCCTGATGGAAAATCTGCACTTGGCATCTTTTAAGCTTATATATTGACTATATATATAGAAAAAATTGTTAGTTGCGTGATAGAAGAGAAGAGAGATTTGTTGGATAGTTGTCACTTGAGATTATGTCTGCTTTTAACAAATCAGCCTTCTTAACTGTTTTAATTGCCAAGTTTTTTAGTCACTTTCCTGGTTCCTTTAAAAAAAAATCCACTTAGGCCATACTTTTGTTTCTCAATTTGGTGAAATGCTTTTAGTATTCCAGCTTAAAAAAAAAAAAAGAACAGCATAGATGCATATTTATCATAATCGAATGTTTACAAATACAAGTATGTGTGTGTGTGTGTGAGTCATTGGATGTTACTCTTGTGTGTGAGCAAATTTATCCCCGAGTCATCTTAGAAATGGGCTTCCCAGGTGCCTCAATGGTAAAAGAATCTGCTTGCAATATAGGTGATGCAGGAGACTAGGGTTTGATTCCTGGGTCAGAAAGATCCTCTGGAGGAGGACATGGCAATCCACTCCAGTATTCTTGCTTGGAAAATTCCATGGACAGAGAAGCCTGGAAGACTACAGTTCATGGGATCGCAAAGAGTTGAGCACACTGAGTGACTGAGCACATCTTATAAATAGACATATGCAGTATCTTGACATTTTCAGTGTTAAGAGTCAAATGCTCACTGTAGTTCTGTGTATAAAATGGCTGTGGAAACAGTAACGGTTACTTATTTGACAACATAATATGGTTTAAGAGAATCCTGGCATCCCGTATTTTGTTTGCTTATCAAGAATTACTGTGTAACCAATCACTTGTATTTCTCCACTATGGAAAATTTCGATCAGATCCACTTCTTAGTTTTCTGAATAATTTTTCTTTCCGGGGAGGAGGGAGGGCTGTGTCACGTGACCTGCAAGACCTTAGTTCCTCGACCAAGAATAAACCCTGGGCCCACAGCAGTGAAAGTGCACAATCCTAATCACTGGATCAGAAGGGAATTCCCCTTAGTAATTGTAATTTAAAAATTTTAAGCATATAACAAGAAATAATTCAGCCTTAATTGTCTTATGTGCTTAGGAAAAGTGTAACTAGATTTCTTTTAAATTGTAATTCTTTCAGGTTCTTTACCATTTAGAATTTTTAAGTGATGTTGAAAATATAATACTGATACGGTCAGGTAAATTTTTGTTTGTAGTTTTTTTATCAAAGTGAAGTTGACTTACAATGTTGTGTTAGTTTCAGGTGTACAGCAAAGTGATTCAGTTAAACATCAGTGAGTTCAGTTGCTCAGTCGTGTCTGACTCTTTGTGACCCCATGGACTGCAGCGTGTCTAGGTTTGTCATAGCTTTTCTTCCAAGGAGCAAGCATCTTTTAATTTCATGGCTGTAGTCACCATCTGCAGTGATTTTGGAGCCCAAGAAAATAAAATCTCTGTTACCTTTTTTTTGTTTTTCAGATTCTTTCTCCTTAGGTGTGCTCAGTTGCTCAGTCATGTCTGACTCTGTGATCCAGTGGACTGGGGCCCACCAGTCTCCTCTATCTGTGGGATTTCCCAGGCAAGAATACTGGAGTGAGTTTCCATTTCCTTCTCCAGGAGATCTTCCTTATCCAGGGATCGAACCCATGTCTCTTGTGTCTCCTGCATTACAAAGGGATATTTTACCCACAGAGCCATCATTGGAAGGCTTATAGGTTATTACAAAATACTGGGGATAGTTCCCTGTGTTATATAGTAGTTGGTTATCGACTTTATATATAGTAGTGTGTATATATATTAATCCCAAACTCTTAATTTACCCTCCCTCCCACATTCTTTTTTATGGCTGAGTAACATCCCATTGTATACATATACCATATCTTATCCATTCATCTGTTGATGGACACTTAAGTTGCTTCCATATCTTGGCTTTTGTAAATACTGCTTCAGTGAACATTAAGGTGCAGCATGAGTCTTTTCAAATTATGGGGTTTTAAAAAATATTTAGTTGGCTACATTGGGTCTTAGTTGTGGTACACAAGAGCTTCACTATGGCACGTGGGCTTCTCTCATTGTGGCCTGTGGGCTTCTCTCTAGAAGAAGTCGAGCCGATACCCAGACTCTAGAGCACATGGGCTCTCTGGTTGTGGCAAGTGGGATCTTAGTTCCCCGACCAAGGATTGAACCCACATCCACTGCATTGGAAAGTGGATTCTGAACCCTGGGATTACCAGTGAAGTCCCCAGGTGTGTTTTTTTCTAGATGTATTCCCAGGAGAGGGATTGTAGAATCATATGGGAGCTCTATTTTTTAGCTTTTTATGGAACCTCCCAGTGTTCTCTGTAGTGGCTGCACCAATTTCAATCCATTTCCAACAGTGTAGGAGGGTTCCTTTTTCTCCACACCCTCTCTAGCATTAATTATTTGTAGACTTTTTGATGAAATATTCTGATCAGTGTGAAGTGATACCTCATTGTAGTTTTGATTTGCATTTCTCTAATAATTAGCGATGTTGGACATCTTTTCGTGTTTGTCTTGTGGTCCAGTAAATTTAAAGCCCACTTTCTTAAAGCTATTAGTTGATGCATCTTCATTACCAATACTTTACACAATTTAGATTGGAAAGCTTCCTATTAACTATTCTTGGCTCTTAAGAAACAACTAAAATAACTATACGGGCTTCCCTGTATAGTGTGGCTCAGCAGTACAGAACCCCCTGCAGTGCAGGAGATGCAGGTTTGATCCCTGGGTCAGGAAGATCCCCTGAGGAGTAAATGGCAGCCCACTCCAGTATTCTTGCCTGGGAAATCCCGTGGACTGAGGAGCCTGGTGGTCTACAGTCCAAGAGTCCGATACAACTGAGCAACTGAGCACAAAACACTATGCATTGTAAATTTTGATGAACTCTTGTGATTTTTCAGTTTTAACAAGATTCTGAAAATAAGAATTTTTAAAAGTTAAAATTGACACAAAAATTCTGAACATTTGGTTTTTATTTCAGTTTATAGGGCTGAAAAGTATTTGGGGACCTGCTTTAATTCAAGATCTTGAAATCCACACTACATTTAACAGATTATACTGGAAATACACATTGCAGTTTTCGGTTAGCATATTAAAGTCCAAACTCAAAGGTTATATTGTTTGATCATTTCATAATTTATTTAAAAACCTTTCCTTCTTTTTAGTTATAACTCCAAATTGATCAGCAGATATTTCTGCCAGTTAAATTTTATATCTTGTTTCAGAATTGGTGTGGTAGCAGGAAATTAAACAAAAGTGTGATGACATTTCTATCATTGTTTTATGCCTTCAAATCATTATCATTGATTCCTCTGCATTTTTATAACATAAACTTAAACAGAACTTTGTTGGGACATTGTTTTGGTACCCAAAAATTCTGCTCCTGGCTATATTTGTTTACATCTTTCCCTACTATTCTAAGGAATTTTGGTGTATATAATGGTAGTATTGATAGTAAAGTGTTTTCCTTAATGGTGATTTTATGGTTCCTTGAAATTAAATTGATAAGTCACATACATATTTTATATTGTAGTCATCTGGTGGCCTTATGAATAATCTTGTATTGCTTGGAGTATGTAATACATGTAACAACCATTTTTTTTCCTTCTGTGCTAAAAACAGGAGATTAATTTTGTTAACCCGTGATTTGAATGGGGCTTCCCAGGTAGCAGTAGTAGTAACAAATCCACCTGCCAGTGCAGGAGATGCAAGAGACTTGGGTTCAATCCTGGTCGGGAAGATCCCTTGGAGAAGGGAATGGCAACCTACTCCAGTAATCTTACCTGGAAAATTTCATGGACAGAGGGGCCTGATGGGCTACAGTCCATGGAGTTGCAAATAATCGGATACAACTGAGCACGCATGGGTTAATTTGAATGAGAACAGTGTCCTATTTCGGAGAAGGCAATGGCATCCCACTTCAGTACTCTTGCCCAAAAGTCCCATGGACAGAGGAGCCTGGTAGGCTGCAGTCCACGGGATCGCTATGAGTCTGACGACTGGGCGACTTTACTTTCACTTTTCACTTTCACACATTGGAGAAGGAAATGGCAGCCCACTCCAGTGTTCTTGCCTGGAGAAGCCCAGGGATGGGGGAGCCTGGTGGGCTGCCGTCTGTGGGTTTGCACAGAGTCGGACACAACTGAAGCGACTTAGCAGCAGCAGCAGTGTCCTGTGCTGCAGCAGTGTCCTATTTGGGCTTCCTAGTAGCTCAGCTGGTAAAGAATCCACCTGCAATGCAGGATACTCTGTTTCAGTTCCTGAGTTGGGAAGATCCCTTGGAGAAGGGACAGGCTACCCACTCCAGTCTTCTTGGGCTTCCCTGGTGGCTCAGATGGTGAAGAATCTGCCTGCAATGCAGGAGACTCCCATTTGATTCCTGGGTCAGGAAGATCCCCTGGAAGAGGGCATGGCAACCCACTCGAATATTCTTGCCTGGAGAATCCTCATGGACAGAGGACCCTGGCGGGCTACAGTCCACGGGGTGTCAAAGAGTCAGACACAACTAAGTAACTAAGCTCAGCACAGCACAGTGTCCTATTCAGTTTGTTGACATTGTTGAGTTGCTCAGTTGTGTCCAACTCTTTGTGACGCCCTGGACTGCAGCATGCCAGGCTTCCCAGTCCTTCACTGTCTCCTGGAGTTTGCTCATACTTGTGTCCGTTGAGTCGATGATGTCATCCAACCATCTCATCTTATTCACTTAGTAGTTGTAACACTACTTTTACTTTATAACTTAGAAAAAAAATTATTTTTATTGATGGGAAAACTGAAGCCCACTCATTTCTAGGAGGCCTGGTAGTGATGACTTGTGATTCTGTCTTGAGGCTTTTATCCATAGTCGTTTGTATTTTGTAACTCAGATATCTCCTTTTGGCTGTTACTGGCATAGGTTTATTTCTTTATGTTTTAAACTGCAGAAAACTCTGATAACTTCATAAAATTTTTAATCTTTTGCCTTATTATGTGAGAACTAAATAAAAATGCTGTGTAAGTTGTATTCTCTTAGGGTATTCCACCCTCAGCCCCAACCTGAGGCATTAAAAAAGCAGTAGCAAGTTGGTCTCTGGAGAAGGCAGTGGCACCCCACTCCAGTACTCTTGCTTGGAAAATCCCTTAGACAGAGGAGCCTGGTGGGCTGCAGTCCATGGGGTTGCTAAGAGTCAGGCACGACCGAGCGACTTTACTTTCACTTTTCACTTTCATGCATTGGAGAAGGAAATGGCAATCCACTCCAGTGTTCTTGCCTGGAGAATCCCAGGGACAGGGGAGCCTAGTGGGCTGCCGTCTGTGGGGTCACACAGAGTTGGACATGACTGAAGTGACTTAGCAGCAGCAGCAGCAGCAAGTTGGTCTCAGTTCTTGGAGTTGAACTTAGGCATCTGACTGGTTCAGAGTTTGTTGTGCGAGAACAAACAAACAGAGTTTGGTCCAGAGAGCTCTAGTCTAAGTGCAAATGATAAAAACTATTAAATTTTTCTTTTAGGGAGTGTGCCTAAGGTGGATTTACCACCTGTGCCCCACCCCCAACCCCCATCCTGAGTTGTTTGCTTAAAGGATTAAGTTTTCCACTATAAGAAGCTGAGAGTATGAAGCAAAATTTCAGAACCCTGTAAATAACAGAACCTGTAAATAGCTTTTTATTTTTAGTGTATTTGGAAATGCTATAAAAGAACTTAAAGCCATAGCAGTCTTGCACATGGAGTACTGAAATGATAATTTAATATTTCTCACATGGTTCTTGGGCATTATAAATGTGTTATAATGTCTGTCTCTTATTCTGACCATGTTGCCGTGTTGGTTATGTTTTTTCCTTGTCTTGTCTTTTTTTCCCAGAATGTATTTTTAGTTGGAGGTAACTGCTTTACAGTTCTGTGTTGGTTTCTACCATATACCAACATGAACCAGCCATAGGTACATGCACACCGCTCCCTCCTGAACCTCCCCACCACCTCCCACCCCATCCCACCCCTCTAGGTTGTCACAGAGCAACAGATTTGAGCTCCCTGCATCATAAAGCACATTTCCACTGGCTATCTAATTTACAGATGGCAGTGTATATGTTTCAGGGCTACTCGTTCAATTTGTCCCACCCTCTCCTTGTCCCTGTGTCTATAAGTCCATTCCCCATGTCTCTATTACTGCCCTGCAGATATGTTTATCATACCATCTTTCTAGATTACATAAATATGCGTTAATATATGATATTTGTTTTTCACTTTCTGACTGACTTCACGCTGTATAATAGGCTGTAGGTTCATCCACCTTAGAACTGAGTCAGATGAGTTCCTTTTAATGGCTGAGTAATATTCCATTGTGTATATGTACCACAACTTCTTTATCCATTCATCTGTTGATGGACATCTACGTTGCTTCCATGTCCTGGCTATTGTAAATAGTGTTACGATGACTATTGGGGTACATGTGTCTTTTTCAATTATCATTTTCTCCAGGTATATATCCAGTAGACGAGTATTTGGATCATATGGTAGTTTTATTCCTAGTTTTTAAAGTAATCTCCATACTGTTCTCCATAGTGGCTATATCAATTTGCATTCCCACTAACAGTGCAATAGGGTTCCCTTTTCTCCAGCATTTATTGTTTGTAGATTTTTTGATGGTGGCCTCTGACCAGTAGAGTGATACCTCATTGTAGTTTTGGTTTGCATTTCTCTAATAATGAGCAATATTGAGCATCTTTTCATGTGCCTGTTTTTTGTTGGGGTTGTTTGTTTTTCTGGTATTGGGCTAGATGAACTGTTTGTATATTCTGGAGGTTAATCCTTTGTCAGTTTTTTCATTTGCAATTATTTTTGCCCATTCTGAGACGAAATGTCTTTTCATTTTGTTTATTATTTTGTTTGCTGTGTGAAAGCTTTTGAGTCTAATCAGGTCCATTTGTTTATTTTTGTTTTTATTTCTAGTACTCTAGGAGGTGGGTCAAAGAGGATATTGCTGTGATGTATGCCAAAGAATATATTGCCTATGTTTTCCTCTAAGAGTTTTATAGTTTCTGGTCATACATTTAAGTCCTTAATCCATTTTGAGTTTATTTTTATGTATGGTATTCAGAAATGTTCTACTTTCATTCTTTTGCATGTAGCTATCCAGTTTTCCCAGCACCAGTTATTGAAGAAGCAATCTTTTCTCCATTGTATATTCATGCCTCCTTTTTCAAAGATAAGGTGGCCATAGGTGCGTGGATTTATCTCTGGGCTTTCTGTCTTGTTCCACTGGTCTGTATTTCTGTTTTTGTGCCAGTACCATACTGTCTTGATGACTGTAGCTTTGTAGTATAGTTTGAAGTCAGGAAGGTTGATTCCTCCAACTCCATTTTTCTTTCTCAAGATTGCTTTGACAAAACACAAATTGTCTTTTGTGTTTCCATACAAACTGAAATTTTTTGTTCTGTGAAAAATATCCAGTAGTATTTTGATAGGGATTGAATTGGATCTGTAGATTGCCTTGGGTAGTATAGTCATCTTCACAGTATTGATTCTTTCAGTCCAAGAACATGGTATGTCTCTCCATCCGTTTGTGTAATCTTTGATTTCTTTCATCAGTTTTATAGTTTTTTCCATGCAGGTCTTTTGTCTCTTTAGGTAGGTTTATTCATAGATATTTTATTCTTTTTGTTGCAATGAAGATCTCCTTTTCTTTCAACTGTGATTGTCTTACACTTCAAGGTTTGCATTAAACTGAAGAGAAAAATTAAATTTCATTGACTCTCATTTCCCACATTATTCACAGAGAAAAGAGCCTAACTGACAAGACTGTAGTGATTTGTATAATGTTTCTTTATTAATCCTTCAAAAATTTAAACCTGGGAAATTACTTTGAACGTCTGTTTTTTCTTAAAAGTTAATGTCTATGACGTGGTGGTAATAGTAGTAGTAACAATAATAGTAACAGCGTTGCCACTTCATTTATTTCTTGCCAGTCATATTCTGAACTCTAAACCTGTGTGTGTTTTTTTGTTTCTTAACTTTGTGAGATAGGTACTATTATTATTCCCATTTTTACAGATGTAGAAACTAAGGCTTAGCAAGAGGTTAAGTGACTTGTCCAAGGATACATGCTGTATGTCTGAGTTAGGATTTAAATAGACATCTCTGAATCCAAAACTCATACATCCACTATTTTATTAACATTAACCTTAAGTCATGTGTGTTTACTAGTCTTGTTTTATTTGGAAAAAATTGTTCAGATTTTGCACAGAACAAAGCATTTGTCTTTCGGTGGCCTGTGGTAGTAAAAGATTGTTACTTTTACTTCCACATTCTTAGGCCAGTGTGTGCTGTCTTCTGCCATCTCTGAAGGTAGAGTATGAAATAGATGTGGAGAAAGTAGGGTATCCAGAAAAGCCAGACCTGAAATTTAGACCTTTTGATGATTGCCACTTGTTGACTATAAGAAGTTTTATATGTGATTCTTTGTTGGTTTTTTCACTTGTTTGTTTTTTTCTTTGCCCATCTGTAGCACTGATTCCAGCAGTAGTTCAAGTGATGACTCTCCAGCCCGATCGGTTCAATCTGCAGCAGTCCCAGCACCCACTTCCCAGTTGCTTTCATCTCTGGACAAAGATGAGCCCCGTAAAAGTTTTGGGATCAAGGTTCAGAATCTTCCAGTGCGCTCTACAGGTAAAATTTTGTATTACTGTACTTTCCTCTCTGCTGTTTTTGAGGAATGAGAGAGCGACTTATGTTTTCTACATTGTATGGATTTTGTTTAAATCTCTCTCTCTCTTATTCTGACTGTGTTGGTAATATTTTCTATTTGTCTTTCAGCTTTGACTCCTTTTTATTTATGTGGTTCATTGATATTTAATGCCATGTAATAAAAAGCAAGTGATTATAATTTATATAATTTCTAGGTTGTTACATATGTAAGATTGCATGTTACTTGTACCTAATTATATATACATATATACAGATTATTATGCATATTGTATGCATTTACACACATGAAGATTGTATGATGCGTGTTATATAAAGAAAGCATGGTTCATTTTGAATAAAAATGCTTTCTGGATTAAATATTTTTATATTAGGAAAAATTTGGTATAATGAAATTATAGAAACACTATTTTGAGTTAGATTTACAGTGGTCTGGAGTCCTATGAAGTAACTTGGGCATAAAAAAATTATGCTAGGAAACCCATTTCAATATGTTAACATTTTAAATGAAGAAGGTCATGAATAATGACTGTATGTAGTTAAAAGCTCTATTGTAATTTTTATTCCGATTTTTTTGACATTTGGTTATAAGGTATTTTTATTGCTATGTCAGGCATATATTGAGTATGTGAACAACTGTTAGTAGATGGTCAGACCAACAAAGACCAAACTAAGTATGTCTTGCTAAGTGCATTTCAGTGATTAATTATTTATTAAAATAGCCTGTGAAACCTACATACCAGGTTTATGAATAGAGACTATTGAGATACAAATGTTGATGAACTTTTGATTTAATTACTTTGTAATTTAGGAATGGATAGGGGCTAAAATTGGCTTGTCTTTCTGTACAGTTTTAATTTTTATAATGGAACTAATTAACACAAGACTTCCAGATAGTATAATTCATCTCTAAAAGGTATTAAAGTTGTTTAGCATGTTATATGCCATTTCCAACAGTTTTATCATCAGCAGGATGCATGGAAAACCAGAGATATGACTTTCTTTCTCAAGTCTTTAAAATTTTCATATGCATATATATGTATGTTTGTGAAGTTTTTATCATGAAAATTTTAAACTCACCCACAGTAGAAGAAATATCCCCTTACACCATACCAGATTCAAAAATCATCAGTGTTTTGCCATATTTGCTTTAGCTGTCTCCATCTTTATTCTTTCCTGTTCTTGTTCCCTTTTTATCCTAAAGTGAATTCTTGGTGTTATATCATTTCACACTGTCTTAAAAGATCTGTACATAGGAGTATTTTCCTGAGTAACCATGCAGATAACCAGTAATATCTTTTAAAACCCAGTTTATTTTCAGAATTGTTCAGTAGTCTCTAAAATGCATCTTTAGAGTGGTTTAATTTGAAAAAGTAATGTTTTAATGCTAATTAGGTCAAAAGTCAGGTTAAAGACTCAGTAGCTTACATTTTGAGTTGTAACTGTATTAGAAAAATGAGCAACCTGTTTTTGTTTGATGGTTTAGATACAAGCCTTAAAGATGGCCTTTTCCATGAATTTAAGAAATTTGGAAAGGTGACTTCAGTGCAGATACATGGAGCTTCAGAAGAGAGATATGGTCTGGTATTCTTTCGGCAGCAAGAGGACCAAGAAAAAGCGTTGACTGCATCAAAAGGAAAACTTTTCTTTGGCATGCAGATTGAAGTAACAGCATGGATAGGGCCGGGTAAGAGACAGAGACAGCTCTCTTAACACACTTTCAGTGTCTTCTGTTTTAAAGAGCTGTTTTTATTAAGTTGTTGCTCAACTTAATAAAATAGATTGTTTTGGTTCAGAAGGCGTGAAGATTGTTTTTGTAAAAGGCAGTTTAGGCCCTTGTTGAATCCCACCTCCCCCAAAGGATTGAATTCATTGAGATAAGGTGGTAGTTCCTAGGAGAATGACAACAGAATTAGAAAACAGACTACATCAGTTTGAGGGACGAGTTAAACCAGTTTTGTTTCCATTATGCTCCGCACAAATTGGTCCTGTTATTCCAGTTTCCATGACCTTGAAAGATAATGACAGATTGAGTATATGCAGCCCGTTGAAAATTTCAAGGGGACGTTATATTGCTCAAACCTACCTGTAAGATTTGTCTATTCTAAAGCAGGAAGTCTTGTCAGATGTGACGTGGGTCAGTGTTCTTCCTGTTTCAGAACCACCTGCAGTGCTTGTTTATAATGCAGATCTTTGACCCTACCCTTGCTTACTGGTTTAGAATTTGCATGCTCAAGTTTTTAAAACCCCTGATTTACCTGTGAGTAAATCTATAGAGGAATGAGCAGAAATGTTAACTTTATGCACTCGCATAATGTATGTGTGGGACAGTTGAACTTTAAGAGTGAGACTTTGAGTGGAATTTATAGGATAAACATAGCCCATTTTCTTGGAATATTCATTTTATTTGACAACTAAGAGGAAAAAAATAGAATTTCTCTGATAAGAATGTGTGTTATTTGTATATTAAAACAGGTACAGAGTTGTTAGAATGAAGACTAAGTTATTCCTTCCCATTCATTTCCTCCTCTGTGGAGTTTGAGATGTACGGCCTTAACTTACACTTGGGCTAAGGGCAGCTCAGGAGTTCTTATTTAACACATTTTAAACAGTCAGAACTGACTTTGAGGAATAATATTTAGAATGTCATATAATCTGTACAAATTTTTAGAGCCATATATCCATATGTAATTTTTAATTAGTGAGGATCTAACTCAGGGGCATTATCAATAAGTGACCTTCTAATCTCCAAATAGTGGGCTTAGCTTGAGATTTTTAGTGAAAACAAACAAACATTTGGGGTCTTTCCTGGCAGTCCAGTGGTTAAAACTTTGTGCTTCCAGTGTAGGGGTCTCAGGTCCCATCCCTGGTCTTGAAACTTAAGATCCCACATACTGCACAGCATGACCAGAAGATTAAAAAAAAATCATTTTACCTAATTAGTTAACACTCAGGATGTTAACTGGGCTTTAACCACCAGCCACTGAAGATGTTGAGATGTTTTTTTAAGCTTCCCTGGTGTGTCAGATGGTTAAAAATCTGCCTGCGATGCAGGAGACCCAGGTTTGATCCTGGGTCAGGGAGATCCCCTGGAGAAGGGCACAGCAACCCATTCCAGTATTCTTGCTTGGAAAATCCCTTGGAAAGAGAAGCCTGGCGGGCTACAGTCCCTGGGATCACAAAGAGTCAGACACTACCAAGCCACTAACACTTTTACTTTTCTTTCATTGAAGATGTTGAGAAGTTGGATTGGTTCAAGCATAGGAAAGCCAAAGGAACTTTTCCCAAATGGGACAGCATTGAAAGACCAGTTGAATGGGTTATTTGAAAGCTGTGTAAGGACATTTGGTTGGAATTAGCTGTTGGATGGTTGTCATAAATGTTTTATATTGCAATGTATAGAGCTGATTGCTTCCTTAGGTCAGAGACCTCTTGGAATTAAAAATATCCAAGTCCAGGAAACCTAACTTTGCCTACAGACCTCTGTTGGCTTCAAACATTGTGCTTTTTCACTCCTCTGCTGCGCAGCATCACAATCCTCTCAACATTTCAGTAATGTGTAGGCAGTAAGAGTTAAAACTGGTCACGAAGGCTGAAAGATACACTCCGAAATTTTTACTGAGCTGTTTGGTGGAAGTGAAGTCATTGTAAGTTGGAATGGTTGCAAATCATGCTTTATCATTCTGATTCTGCTTTTTCTTTTTTTGACTACACTACGAGGCTTGGGAGATCTTGGTTCTCCTGATCAGGGGTTGAATCTGGACCACAGCAGTGAAAGCCTAGAATCCTGACCACTAGGCCATCAGGCCAAGGGAACTCCCCTGATTGCCTTTTAAAGTACAAATCTCAAGATGTGTCTGAATTATTTTTTTCTCCTTTTAAATGAAATATTTCTAAGTATGTACTCTCCTAGATAATTTTAAGAAGACCTTGTTGAGTTTAAAATGAGACATACCCCCTGTGAAGTAAGATGAAAATGTAGATAAAGATAGTTGTAATGAGCACTGAACAGTTTCTGGGTCCATCTGACTGAAAGTATATATATACTCTCTGATGACTGGGTGAGATTAAGGTCTGCTACCATTAGAGCTATTAAACTGGAATCAGGAGTGAGATGTATTCTGGTGTAGTTCACCCAGCAGCTCAGAAGTTGAGTCTTTTTAATATCAGTGTTGTTACTGACATCATCAGTAATGTGTCTGGAGCTAATGAACACTTTGTTTTAGTCAGATTGATTAAATACTAACATTTTTGGATGGCTTTGTTTTACATTAAAAAGAGAGATATCATACAGGCCATATTATGATTGTTATCCAGAAAACGTTGAAGGTCCCTGACTTCTTGTTGTTTAGTCACTCGATCGTGTCCCACTCTGCGATCCCATGTACTGTAGCCCGCCAGGCTCCTCTGTCCGTGGCGTTTTCCAGGCAGTAATACTGGAGTGAGTTGCCATTTCCTTCTCCAGGGGATCTTCCTGATTCAGGGATCAAACACACATAGAAGACAGATTTTTTACCATCTGACCCACGAGGAAAGCCCATCCCAAGTTAAATGGAACTTCAGAGAAGGCCTATGATTGAGTTAGACATTGAACCAGGACTTTGATCATAAGAAATAAAAACCTTAAGAGTCATTTAACCTCTTTCTGTTTGTCTGTCATTGGGTACCATGCAACACCAAAAGAAGATATTGTGTAAGCGTTACTTCAGTCAGTTTTCATACAGTTACTATTCTTGTATCTAAAAATTGCTGTATTTAGATAATTGGGTATGACAAGCATAATATGCTAAATATTTTACAAAATATTGAAAAGTAAATAAAATATGAAACTGGACTATTTTTAGCTGAATTTCATGTTTATTTCAGGTTTGGGGATTTTAGTTTTATAGTTTGCATTCAGAGCCTACTACATAATTTTGAAACCTAAGATTAGGCTTAAATAATTGCCATTTTCCACTGGGGGTTAAAACCTATTTCTGTGATAGTGATTATCTTTTAAAACAAATCAACTGAAATGGAAATTCAGTCTACTTTTCTGTTTGAAAGATCAAGGTGTTAACTTTCTCTTAATTTTTTGGACATGTTTCTCTAGCCTCTGTATTCTTCTTTTGCTTTGGAGCTGTTTCTGATACTATATATGATTTTTCAGATTACATGAGAATTAAGCCCCGCATATCAGAGATTTTATTTCTTAAAGTAGATTTTCCCATGATATATGAGTAAACATTAAAACACTCTCTGCCCCTTCCCACTTACAGAAACGGAAAGTGAAAATGAATTTCGCCCCTTGGATGAAAGGATAGATGAATTTCACCCCAAAGCAACAAGAACCCTTTTTATTGGTAACCTTGAAAAAACCACTACTTATCATGATCTTCGCAACATCTTCCAGCGCTTTGGAGAAATAGTGGTATGTTGGTTTTTTTTTTTAACAACGAAAACAATTTTAAATCTTTGTCATAAAACTTACAGCATAAGTGCAGCTTATATTTGGAAAAATGTATTTAGATGTTACAATGAATATTTTTCTCATTTGCCCTATGTGTTTTTAACTCCTGCTAAAAGGTGATCTGGCAAAACTCATCAGAGACTGCTTTATGTGTGTATGTAAAAATATATAATTGTCTTTATTTATGTATGTATTTTCTTTTCCACTTTTCTTATCTTTGTCCATTGGATACTGTTTTAATGCCATCTCTAGTCCTGTGGGTTGAAAGGAAAATCTGGAAGAGAAAACATGTCTATAAGAAAGAAGCAGCAGATTAGTGTATGATTCTTTTTATTACAATGCACGTTAGAAGTACCTTGGGAATTATTGGAATGTGGTTGTCATGCTGGAAGCTTGGTTCTGTTTTGAAGTTTTAATTAGAATCTGTTTAAATTATGCAAGTCATTGTTTGATGTAGAAGGATTTTTCTGTTCTCCATGATTTAAAACTTGAGTCAAATTATAGTGAAAGTAGTTTGGTTACAGTTTGTATCCTTAGGTATACTGTTTTGTGTTATGTTTGAAAAAACAGGAAAATTACTTCTGTCTTCCTAGACTTTCTCTAGGACTTCACAGCTAATAATTGTGAAGAAAGTAATATATTTGGACTTTCGAGAGCAAAAAAAAAATAGTTTGAGTAGAAACAGCTATTGTACATCTTTTAGGTTTGTGTATATGTGATGTCCATTTGTCCATACTTACGTATACACTAATGCTCTAAGCAAAAGATTCTTAATATTTTTTAATGGCATAACCTAGTCTTGTGAATAAAATATTATTTGTGCTTGTGGCTAAACAAAACCTCATCTTCAGGGGCTTGAGAGAAGAAATTGAAGTGGTTGGCAGAAGTGAAGCAAAAACAGAGAAGCTATTTAGGGAGCGATACCAACAAAACATTTATCTTTCTTTTCTGATTATTTAACTTCTCTTATTTTTGTGAGGGTACTGTATACTCTTAATTCCAGCTCTACTGCCTACCTGGATGAGTGACTAGACGCTCAGTTACCTATCTGGGCTACAGCTTCTTCTATCTTTAGATCACAGTCTGTTATTTATTTGTTTTTTGGCTTTGCGAGACTATGAATTGATAAAATTTTCAAACATACTTTTATTTGAATGTTTGAAGGAGAAGAAAAAGTTGAATTTGGGCATGTGGATATGTTTTCATCACCAGGGTTGCTGAAAATGGAATGATTATTGTGTTTTAAGAGCTATGCTTGTCAATAAGGCGGACATCTCAGTATTTGAAAATTATTATCTTATTTGTAGCTGCTCATGATTGTCACTGTTTTAATGACACACAAACCTTGGGAACATGGTCTGCTGCTTATTGATAACAGATTATGCTATAACAGAACCTTTTTAGTGAGTTAGCCCACCACTGTTCTTTGGGAAATTTAAATGGAGCTATCCTGAGTTACTACATTCTATGTAATGATGAAAACAGCTTCCGTTTACCATTACTTAGAAAAATTTTGAGTATAAATTATGCTTTTTTTTTTTTTTTAAGGACCCATCAAACAGCTCTTTAAATGCATTACTCATTTTGCTCTGTTTCAGGTTTTGATTATTGGCTTGTGACCCTTAAGGAGGCTTAGATAATCACAATACATAATCTGCAATATATGGCCCAGCTCATTATTGTTTAAGTACAAGTTTTGCCATCCAAGTGTCTGGTTTCTCTGGACCATTTTCATGTGTAAGCCAGGTTTTTTCACTACCTCCTCTAAGTAGGCAGGACCAGAGTGTCAGATGTGACAGCAGGTTTTGAGCATTTCAAAGAAATGGGGATATTCCTGTATGTAGAGTGTTTCTTTCGTCCAGGGATGGTATTCTAATGCATCTTCACAGAGCAGTTCAGATATTTATATAGTCCATTCATTCTGGGTGTGAGAGATTATTACCACATTTGTCAGTCACCAGGTTTGATTCAGTTAGATATACTAATAGAATGAAGCTTCTGATTCAGGATTGAATGAAGCTTCTGATTCAGGATTGCATATTTTAAATCACTTTTTGAAAATTTGACTTCTTTATCATTGTTATTCTTCCCAGATGCTGTATTTTAAATGGCTTGCCCCTAATAAGGATTTTAGATATTGCAGAAGGGAATTATTTGTTAGGTTTTCATTAAATAGGCCACCTTTTACTTCTTATCATAAATTTCTCTTAACACAGGTATTATGGATTTAAAATTTTGAGTTTTGAGTTGCATTGCAGTTGCTCTTCTGAAAAGAGCTTCACGTGAGAAGAATTTCATGGTTTGTGACTACAAATGTTGTGTTGAATAGATTTTTAGGCTATTTACAGTTGCATTAAGATGTATAATTGTAACTAAGCAGGTGGTTTGGGAGGAATCTGATTGATTTGAGAACCATGTAGCTCATATGGACTTGGTTTATTCTGATTTATCCTTTTATTGGCATATCACTAAGTGGTATCCATCCATTGTTTTTTTTTCAGGATATTGATATTAAGAAAGTAAACGGAGTCCCTCAGTATGCATTCTTGCAATACTGTGATATTGCCAGCGTTTGTAAGGCAATTAAGAAGATGGATGGGGAATACCTTGGAAATAATCGTCTCAAGGTAAAGGAATTTATATAAGTTACTGTGCTGTTAATATTTGCTGTGTTTTTTTCCCTCAAGATTTGCAGGTGTTTTATTTTGGTATATATGATTACTTAAAATTGTAATAGTATAGTTAGATAACCATAAAGGTAATAAACTTCTTTGCATCCTTATCCCGTTACACTGTAATCTGAATTAATACTTGCTTAGCCAGGCAGGATAAATTTTGTGTAAATTTTTGTTTGATTTTTAACTTGATTCCCACTTGAGGTGGTGGTTGGATAAGATTCCTACAGAATACAAGTTTTTTCACAATTTTTGTTGTTTTGTAATTGGTGGCTTAACTAATAGAAATTTTGCCTTTTGTATTCAGCTGGGTTTTGGAAAGAGCATGCCTACAAACTGTGTGTGGTTAGACGGACTTTCTTCAAATGTGTCAGATCAATATTTAACACGACATTTTTGCCGATATGGGCCTGTGGTAAAGGTAAGTGGGAGGTTTGGTTATGTGGCTTTAAGTCACTAATGACTTCCTTTCTTTTGGTATTCTGTCCTTTCAGAACCAGTTTCTAGTGCTGACTTTTCCTTGTAACTCATACATTAAAATTCTCTTTTTTCCAAAATTTGATCTAGAAGAGCACTTGCTTATGATATGTTTTGAAAAAACTATATCGAACCCATCAAAATGATTAATTTTGGAACCAGTCTGCAAAATACTCTTAAATAGACTGTTGCTTAGGGATTTCTATAATTTTATCTCATTAAAATTAGTCTGATTATATAATTATTCACATTCACACTTATATGTAATTAGACTTGATTTTTTAAAAAATGATAATTTTCGAAAACACTCATATAACAGAATATTCATCCAACCAATGTTTGTTGTGTAACATTCACAAACATAACAGGAAAAGGGTCTCGGACCCCATTCCATTATGTGAAGGTAACGGTGTTAACTTCTTAAAAGCAGATTTTACATTGTGGGAGGTATGTTGCATAACTTTGACATTTCTATAAGTGTTTTTTTTGTTGTATGGAGAAACAGTTTTTTGGTCTGGTGGTTTTTTGTCGGTACTTACTTTAATATAGGACAGTACTCGGTCAACGTGGAAAAAGAATACACAAAAACAAAATAAAAACAATATACCTCAGGCCACAATACCCACAAATCTAAACAGTTCCTACAACATTTTGTTGTGTTTTTACTATAACATGCATCATCAGGAAAAACAAATTTTTTTCTGGAATAAAAAAATATATATATTTATTCTTGGCAATGTGTTAGTGACTTAGGATTTTGTTGGGACTAACACAGAATTTTGTCTAGACTGATGTTTTGTTTTTTTACAGGTGGTGTTTGATCGCTTAAAAGGCATGGCCCTGGTTCTTTACAATGAAATTGAATATGCACAAGCAGCAGTAAAAGAGACCAAGGGGAGGAAAATCGGTGGAAATAAAATAAAGGTGTGCAGAATGACTTTAAGCAGAACCAGAACAAAATCATGTTTGGATCCCAACCTTTTAATGATTGGCATTTTGTTGGCTTACAGCACATCTATTATATATCCTCAGTTTTCAAGGGCGATATTACAGTTTTTACATTTGGCTACTTAAGGACAGAGTCTTTTAAAACGTTATCATAGAACCTTCCCTAAAGATCCTCATTCCGTACACCCTGGGTTCCTGGTGCTCACGAGTGAGCTGTCAGTGCAGGCTGCACTCCCAGGAGCTCCAGGTGTCAGTCCAGCTTCTTGAATGATCCTCTCGATCTTTTTTCCTCTTCTCTTCAAGAGTGGGTAATCACTGAAAGTATGATCTTTTGTCTAAGTATTTTTATTTAAAAACTTTTGTTCATGAGAGTTTCAAGGAATTTATACACTTAATAACTCTGGTTAGATTGAAATCAGTCTTTTTAAAATAAGATATTGATAGATGGTGAATATCATGCTTTAGTGACTTTGAGGCCTCACTGAGTAAAGTTTAAATGTTCTTCCATATTTTATGTTCTAACTGTGGTTCCAGCAGACTTATGCACAAGATGATGTTGTTGTTTAGTTGCTCATCATATCCAACTCTTTGCAACCCCATGGAGTGCAGCATGCCAGGCTTCCCTATCCTTCACTATCTCTGAGTTTGCTCAAACTCAGGTCCATTGAGTCGATGATACTATCCAACCATCTTATCCTTTGTTGCCCCTTCTCCTCCTGCCTTCAGTCTTTCCCAGCATCAAGGTCTTTACAACGAGTCGGCTCTTTGCATCAGGTGGCCAAAGAACTGGAGCTTCTGCATCAGTCCTTCCAATGAATATTCAGGGTTGGTTTCCTTTTGGATTGACTGGTTTAATCTCCTTGCTGTCCAAGGTACTCTCATCCAGCACCACAGTTCGAAAGCATCAATTCTTCGGCACTCAGCTTTCTTTATAGTCCAGCTGTCACATCCATACATGACTATTGGAAAAACCATAGCCTTGACTAGACGGACCTTTGTCGACAAAGTGACGTCTCTGCTTTTTAATACGCTGTCTATGTTTGTCATAGCTTTTCTTCCAAGAAGCAAGCATCTTTTAATTTCATGGCTGCAGTCACCATCTGCAGTGATTTTGGAGCCCAAGAAAATAACGTCTGTCACTATTTCCTTTTTCCCCATCTGCCATGAAGTGATAGGACCAGATGGCATGATCTTATTAGTTTTTTGAATGTTGGGTTGTAAGCCTGTTTTTTCACAAGATATTACTAGACTTAGTTGGTCTGATTATTTAACCGATGGCCTAGAATCCTGATAGGTATGTTTCAGTTTTTGATTTTGCTTTCTCCACTTCTTCAGGATTGGGTTCTGAAACTTTAAATTATAATTCTTTATCAAGATTTCTGTAGAATTTGAGAATTTTCAAGTTAAAAAAATACAGTTTTAGTTATGAGGACTATTTCACTTAATGAGATTACGTTTTCTTGAAATTTATCCAGAAGAAGAGTTTTCAAATTTGGTAACACTTTCCATCATTGAAATCTGAAACTTGCATTAAACACCTGCTAATCATTTTTTTTCTTTAGGTGGATTTTGCAAATCGAGAAAGTCAGCTGGCATTTTATCACTGTATGGAAAAATCTGGTCAAGATATTAGAGACTTTTATGAAATGTTATTGGAAAGAAGGTATGTATTTTCAGCCTATCAGCATAGCTTGAATTTGAAAATTTCTAGTACATAAAATTTAGATGAGATTAAATTCTGCTTGTCATCCCTTATTGCTACTCTCATTCCCCCCAAACTTATCCCTTTTATTATCCCCACGTATGGAAACACATTAAAAATGGATTTCTCATGTAGCTCATGGGAGTTGGGTTAACCTTATCTACATTTTCTCCCTGAGAATACTCATTAAAAGAGTTACTCTTTTCTAGATTATAACTTTATATATAAATCATCTTGCCTTACACATTTAAATTAAACATGTTGAAATGCATTATAGACTATTAAATGCCCAGTGTATTTAGTAATGACAACATCCAAGTTGTCACCATGTATGAGCTCATAGAATTAATTGAAAGAACAAAGAACTTTCAAAAGACTATCAAGAGCTTTGTTTTAAATTCAGATCTCTTAAATAATTTATGAATCAGAAAGCCAAAGTTATATAAATTAGTAACTTTAGCTATGTAGAAAGTAAACAATCCTTGGGAATTCCCTGGCCTTCCAGTAGAAGGACTTGCTGCTTTTACTGCCATGGACCTGGTTTCAATCCCTGATCAGGGAACTAAGATCCCACAAGCCATATGGCACAGCAAAAAATAAAGTAAACCTTACTTATCTTTGTTAATTTTTTCAGTCATGGTTATGTGGTATTTGATAATTTTTCTACTGCTTGTGGGAATTGTAGGAACCATTACAGTTCACAGTCATTTAAGGTGTCACCATCTAAATCAGGCTAATGCTTAAAATTGCCTCAGAACTGATGGTTAATTCTTTTTTAGACCACATATATTAAAACACCTTGACAATGTCAGTAGGTTCTTCAAAAGCTGATCACATTTGAAAATGGAAGCTATCATCCATATGATAAAGCTGTTTGTCCAAACTTGCCTCTGTGATTAAGTCTCCTGGAATGTTTCTACTAGATCTCCACCCTTTAGATATGTGTTAGAGAAAAGACTATTTGAGAAATGCCTTTAGACACTCAAGTTCAAGTATAGAAGGTCTCTGTGACAGTTCAGTCGATCAGTTGTGTCTGACTCCTTGCGACCTTGTGCAGCATGCCGGGCCTCCCTGTCCATCACCAACTCCCGGATTTCACTCAGACTCATGTCCATCGAGTCAGTGATGCCATCCAGCCATCTCATCCTCTGTCATCACCTCCTCCTGCCCCCAATCCCTCCCAGCATCAGAGTCTTTTCCAGTGAGTCAACTCTTCGCATGAGGTGGCCAAAGTACTGGAGTTTCAGCTTTAGCATCATTTCTTCCAAAGAAATCCCAGGGCTGATCTTCAGAATGGACTGGCTGGATCTCCTTGCAGTCCAAGGGACTCTCAAGAGCCTTCTCCAACACCACAGTTCAGAAGCATCAATTCTTCGGTGCTCAGCCTCCTTCACAGTTCAACTCTCACAACCATACATGACCACTGGAAAAACCATAACCTTGACTAGACAGACCTTAGTTGGCAAAGTAATGTCTCTGCTTTTGAATATGCTATCTAGGTTGGTCATAACTTTCCTTCCAAGGAGTAAGCGTCTTTTAATTTCATGGCTGCAGTCACCATCTGCAGTGATTTTGGAGCCCCCAAAATTAAGTCTGACACTGTTTCCCCATCTATTTCCCATGAAGTGATGGGACCAGATGCCATGATCTTAGTTTTCTGAAGAGCTTTAAGCCAACTTTTTCACTCTGCACTTTCACTTTCATCAGGAGGCTTTTTAGTTCCTCTTCACCTTCTGCCATAAGGGTGGTATCATCTGCGTATCTGTTATTGATATTTCTCTTGGCCATCTTGATTCTGGCTTGTGCTTCTTCCAGCCCAGCGTTTCTCATGATGTACTCTGTGTATAAGTTAGATAAGCAGGGTGACAGTATACAGCATCGACAGCATTTCCTTTTCCTATTTGGAACCAGTCTGTTGTTCCATGTCCAGTTCTACCTGTTGCTTCCTGATCTGCATACAGGTTTCTCAAGAGGCAGGTCAGGTGGTCTGGTATTCCCATCTCTTTCAGAATTTTCCACAGTTTATTGTGATCCACACAGGATGAGGCAAATCCTGTTCATGCTCCCAGAAACCTATTGAGTGCATTCCCTTTTTATTACCTCTTCTTGCCACTTCACTTTTGTTTAAATCAAAGAAGGTATATATTTCTTTTTCATTTCCTCATGGTGTTTAGTGTAATGGTCATTAACTACTTGAGCGGTTTTTTAATGAAAAATGTCCCCTACAGCCCAATTTCCCAAAGGGTGAACTTCTAAGGTATCAGTGGTTTTCCACTAGAGGATTGGAATGCTCATTCTAAATTTTTCTGTGTGTGTGTGTGAGAGAATGAACATATGTAAGAACATAGTCTACATATCCTCTATAGGGAGGATTCTCCATCCTCCCCACCCCCACCCCCGCAATCTGAAGTCATTGTTAATACTTTAAGTGCTTATAGGAATTCTTAGCCATAAGTGAGTGGAAAATGTGTTGATGATCTAGTGGCACTTAAGACATAAAAATTTCATTGAAATTCTCTGTGTGTATGTTCAATATTTTTCAGAGAACAGTGTCTTGTGAGGGTTGGATAATGTTATGTGGGTGTTAATTTTTGAATATTGCCACTCAAATTAATTCATTTTACTGATTATCTGGCTCTGGCTTTGTTCCTTGGTCATTTATCCCTGTTGAATGTTTATCTCTAAAGTAGGAAGCATGAGGGTATGGGACTTTACTGTGACCCAGTTTTGCCTCATTTGGTTTCAGATGGCAGTGTTTCTGGAATGCATTCCTTTCAGTAGAACTTAAGAATCTTTGCCTTTTCCATAGAGTGGAAGTCATGCCACTCAATAGTTGATGAATAAGTAGTGGGGGGAGAAAATGCTTTACCCCCTAATGACAGTTCAGCTCAAGAAAGCAAGTGATGACTCATTTTCATAGGGCTCTGCAGTTTAAAAATATTTCTTTTATTCCCTTAAATACAGTGTCAGGGAAATAGGGCTGTGACTCTTCTCATGTGTTACTTATGGTGGGAACTGACGATCAGATGACTTTGCTGATAAGGTCACAGGCTCCTAAATGATTGGGCTAGAAATAAACCCAGTGCATTTAGTTTACCTGCTAGTGCATTGAGTCTTACAGGTTGCCAAAGTAATTCTCAGCACAAATTTATGGGGTCACATTATGCTTTAGATGAATTTCTCACCTACTTACAGTAGTTTGGATACTTTGTAGTCATGGGAACAGCATTCTCTGAAAACCTGGCCTTTCAAAGTCCCTCCGGGTCCTGCCAGAGCCTTTTGTACATAATACTAGTGTGCAGTTTTATTGTCTCTTGCTAGAGTTCCTTGGTGGGAGGAACACTCATTTCTTTTGGTTGAGTCTGGCAAAATGTGTACAAAATCATCATTTATTAAACTGAACAGTGTAGTGTCTAGATGCTTCATTTGCTGTTGAAAATGGGTTAGAACATTGCCCAGTAGCAACTTTGACATACTTTTCTAAGGTTCATTCTTTCAACAAATTTGAGTACCTGCTATGAGCCAGGAAGACAAAAGCTCATGCTTTTAGAAACTTAGGTTCAGGGTTCATTATGTTCCGTTGAGCTGCCGTTAGTAGTACTATGTAGACTGAGTAAGCCATACTTGTTTGAAAGAACAAAAATAGGACGTGAACCAAGAGTAAAGGAATTGGCCTCTGTTACAGGTAAATTTCCATTTTATACACCATACACGTTCTTGCATGTAAATTCAATCCTATTTTGAATGCCCTGGGTCATGTCACTTTAACAATTAAGGAATTCTTTTACAATTAAGGAATTATCTCACACAGCTTGTAATACATAATTTGTTAGTTGGCAGGTTGGGGAAAAGTAACAATTACTGAAGGCCAAGTATGTGCCCTGTATTATGTTAGGAAAGTTTTTACAAAGTTTCATCTTATTTAACCTTCTTGTTTAACTTATTCTTAAATAACATTATCATTTTATAAGTGTAAAGACTGAGCCCAGGGAGACTTGCCCCCAGTGTGGTTTTTTAAACTGTGAATTGAGGTAGAGGTTGCAGAGGTAGAAAGATTTTAGTTAAATTGTTAATCTATCTTTTCAAACAATACATTTATTTCCCAAGTTGTGGTAAGACTATCTCTTGGCAGAGAAGTAATTAATTTATTTAACCTGCTGCTGCTAAGTCACTTCAGTTGTGTCCGACTCTGTGAGACCCCATAGACAGCAGCCCACCAGGCTCCCCTGTCCCTGGGATTCTCCAGGCAAGAACACTGGGGTGGGTTGCCATTTCCTTCTCCAGTGCATGAAAGTGAAAAGGGAAAGTGAAGCCAATCAGTTGTGTCCAACTCTTAGCAACCCCATGGACTGCAGCCTACCAGGCTCTTCCGTCCACAGGATTTTCCAGGCAAGAGTACCTAGTCTGTCTGAAATACTGTTTCAACATGTATTCAATCTGAATAAATTACCGAAGTATGTCTTCTTTAAAAAAAAAAAAAAAAAAAGACTAGATCTACCAGATCTAGTCTGTATTTTATACACACCTCAATTTAGACTAGCCAGATTTTAAGCTCTTAGTAGCCACCTGTGGTTTGTAGCTGTGGTATTGGATGGTGAAATTCTAATGATTTGGTCATTGTTTAGTTGCTGAGTTGTGTCTGAGTCTTTGTGACCCCATGGGTTATAGCCTGCAGGCTCCTCTGTGGAATTTCCCAGGCAAGAATACTGGAGTGGGTTGCCATTTCCTTCTCCTTCCTTATCTTGGATGAGGGATCGAACCCATGTCTCTTGCATTGGCAGGTGGATTATTTACCACTGAGCCATGAAGGAAGCCCCAGTTCTAATGATTAAATAATGGCAAAGATTTTTAGAAGCAGGACTCTGTAACTGCACACGTATGATTAATGTGTCAGTGACGAGAAACCAAAAAATGAATACATTCTTTTTTGTCTTTGGCAGAGAAGAACGAAGGGGATCTTATGACTATAGCCAAGATCGTACATATTATGAGAATGTCCGTACTCCAGGCACATATCCTGAGGATTCCAGACGGGACTATCCAGCTCGAGGGAGAGAATTTTATTCAGAATGGGAAACTTACCAAGGAGACTACTATGAATCACGATATTATGATGATCCTCGGGAATATAGGGATTATAGAAATGATCTTTATGAACAAGATATTCGGGAATACAGTTACAGACAAAGGGAACGAGAAAGAGAACGTGAAAGATTTGAATCTGACCGGGACAGAGACCACGAGAGGAGACCAATCGAACGCAGTCAGAGTCCAGTGCACTTGCGACGCCCTCAGAGCCCTGGAGCATCTCCCTCACAGTCCGAGAGACTGCCGAGTGATTCCGAGAGGAGGGTTTACAGCCGCTCCTCAGACCGGAGTGGAAGCTGCAGCTCACTTTCCCCTCCAAGATATGATAAACTTGACAAACCTCGTTTGGAACGCTATACAAAAAATGAGAAGACAGATAAAGAACGAACTTTCGATCCTGAGAGAGTGGAAAGAGAGAGACGTTTAATAAGGAAGGAAAAGGTGGAGAAGGACAAAACTGACAAGCAGAAACGAAAAGGAAAAGTTCATTCCCCAAGTTCTCAGTCTTCGGAAACAGACCAAGAAAATGAGAGAGAACAAAGCCCCGAAAAGTTGAGGAGTTCTAATAAACTGAGCAGAGAGAAAGCTGACAAAGAAGGATTGGCCAAAAACCGCTTGGAACTCATGCCCTGTGTGGTTTTGACTCGAGTGAAAGAAAAAGAGGGGAAGGTTATTGACCACGGCCCTTTGGAAAAGCTGAAAACCAAGCTTGATAATGACGCTGTCAAGTCTTCTGCCTTAGATCAGAAACTTCAGACCTCTCAGATAGAGCCTGCAAAATCTGAATCGTCTAAACTGGAATCTGTTAGGATGAAAGTGCCAAAGGAAAGGGGGCTTTCAAGCCACATAGAAGTGGTAGATAAGGAAGGCCGGCCTAAGCCCAGGAAGCACTTAAAACCAGAGCAGAGTGCTGATGGGATGAGTGCTGGGGATCTGGAGAAGCTGGAGGCAAGGAAAAGGCGTTTTGCAGATTCCAATTTGAAAGTAGAAAGGCAGAAATCAGACCTCAAGAAAAGTAGTCCAGAGATGGAAGATGCTCGGGTGCTTTTAAAGAAACAGCCTGACATGTCATCTAGAGATGTCATTCTGCTGAGGGAAGGAGAGTCTGAAAAAAAGTCAATGAGGAAAGAAATTCTTAAAAGAGAATCTAAAAAACTTAAACTGGACAGACTTAATGCTGTTCCCAGCCCCAAAGACTGTCAGGAGCTTACCAGTATTTCTGTTGGGACTGGCTCAAGGCCCAACTCAGATCTGCAAGCAAGGCTGAGAGAACCAGGTGAATCTGTGGAAAATCAAGAAATCCAGTCAAAAAAACCCACTGCCTCAAAACCACAACTCAAACAGCTGGAGCTATTAGATGATCAAGGACCAGAGAGAGAAGATAATAGGAAAAACTATTGCAGTCTTCGTGATGAACCACTTGAATGTAAATCAGGCCAAGAGAAACCACATTCAGTAAATACTGAAGAAAAAATTGGCATTGATATTGATCACACGCAGAGTTACCGAAAACAAATGGAGCAGAGTCGTAGAAAACAGCAGATGGAGATGGAAATAGCCAAGTCTGAGAAGTTCGGCAGTCCTAAAAAAGATGTGGATGAATACGAAAGACGTAGTCTTGTTCACGAGGTAGGCAAACCCCCTCAGGATGTCACCGATGACTCTCCTCCCAGCAAAAAGAAAAGAATGGACCATGTTGATTTTGACATCTGCACCAAGAGAGAAAGGAACTACAGAAGTTCACGCCAGATTAGTGAAGATTCTGAAAGGACTGGTGGTTCTCCCAGTGTCCGGCTTGGTTCCTTCCATGAAGATGATGACCCTATTGGTTCTCCTAGGGTAATGTCCATAAGAGGGTCTCCTAAATTAGATGACAAAGGTCTCCCCTATTCTCATATAACAGTCAGAGAAGAGTCCTTGAAATTTAATCCTTATGATTCAAGTAGGAGAGAACAGATGGCAGACATGGCTAAAATCAAACTATCTGTCTTGAATCCTGAAGATGAACTAAATCGGTGGGATTCTCAAATGAAACATGATGCCAGCAGATTTGATGTGAGTTTCCCAAACAGCATAATTAAGAGAGACAGCCTTCGAAAGAGGTCTGTCCGTGACTTGGAACCTGGCGAGGTGCCTTCTGATTCTGATGATGATGGTGAACACAAATCTCACTCACCTAGAGCCTCTGCATTATTTGAAAGTTCTCGGTTGTCTTTTTTATTGAGGGACAGAGAAGACAAACTACGTGAGAGAGATGAAAGACTCTCCAGTTCTTTAGAAAGGAACAAATTTTATTCCTTTGCATTGGATAAGACAATCACACCAGACACTAAGGCTTTGCTTGAAAGAGCCAAATCCCTTTCTTCCTCTCGAGAAGAAAATTGGTCTTTTCTTGACTGGGACTCCCGATTTGCTAATTTTCGAAACAACAAAGATAAAGAAAAGGTGGACTCTGCTCCAAGACCTATTCCATCCTGGTACATGAAAAAGAAGAAAATCCGGACTGATTCAGAGGGAAAAATGGATGATAAGAAAGATGACCATAAAGAAGAGGAACAGGAAAGGCAAGAACTATTTGCTTCTCGTTTTTTACACAGCTCAATCTTTGAACAAGATTCCAAGCGACTGCAGCATCTAGAGAGGAAAGATGAAGAATCTGACTTCGTTTCCGGCAGGTTGTATGGGAGGCAGACCTCTGATGGACTGAATAACACAACTGACTTGATTCAAGAGCCAGTAGTTCTTTTCCATAGCAAATTCATGGAACTCACACGAATGCAACAGAAAGAAAAAGAAAAAGACCAGAAACCCAAAGAGGTCGAGAAACAAGAAGATACAGAGGATCATCCCAAGACCCCAGAATCTGCTTCTGAGAATAAAGAGCCAGAACTGAAAACTCCATCTTCAGTTGGGCCCCCTAGTGTCACCGCTATAGCTCCGGAGTCAGCAGCAGCATCGCTGGAGAAGACAGCTGGTGAAAAGACTGGAGAGGGGCCTCCGGTGCCAGAAGAAAAGACCATTGAGCCAGCCTCTGTCCCGGAAGAGGCAAAACCCACAAGTACAGATCTGGCTTCCGTCACTGTGGAGCAGCCTGAGCAAGGAGACTTGCCCCCAGGAGTGGACACCGGGAAAGACACTGCCGAGCCTCCTTCCACTGTTGAAGGAGGCTCATCAGTCGATCAGCTGCCTTTTCTGGATGCCAAGCCTCCAACTCCTGGGGCCTCGTTTTCCCAGGTAGAGATCAATGTAGATCCTGAGCCTAACAGCACCCAGACACTTCCAAAACCAACTCAGAAGCCTGAAGAAGCTGATGAGCCTCAAATGGAAAAGCCAGACTTGGCTGCTAACGTTGAACCTAACACAAGTCAAAAAACGGAAGATGTTCCTGAGGTTCCGCCTCCAGCTACTGAAGTTGTAGAGGTTGATCCTCCAGTTGCTGCAAAAGATAAAAAGCCAAACAAAAGTAAACGTTCCAAGACCCCCATTCAGGCAGCTGCAGCAAGTGTCGTGGAAAAGCCCGTCACCAGGAAGAGTGAGAGGATAGACCGGGAAAAGCTCAAGCGGTCCAATTCTCCCCGAGGAGAAGCACAGAAGCTTTTAGAACTGAAGATGGAGGCAGAGAAGATTACAAGGACTGCTTCTAAAAACTCAGCCACGGACCCTGAACACCCTGAGCCAAGCTTGCCACTTGGCCGAACCAGGCGCCGGAATGTGAGGAGTGTTTACGCAACCATGGGCGACCATGACAACCGCTCTCCAGTCAAGGAGCCCGTGGAGCAGCCGCGAGTGACCAGGAAGAGACTGGAGCGGGAGCTGCAGGAGGCCGCAGCAGTTCCCACGACCCCTCGGAGGGGGAGGCCTCCAAAGACTCGCCGTCGGGCCGATGAAGATGACGAGACCGAGGCCAAAGAAGTTGAGACGGTCAAACCAGCTGAGGGCTGGAGATCCCCACGATCTCAGAAAGTAGCTGCTGGTGGTCAGCAAGGGAAGAGGGGGAGAAACGAACCCAAAGTTGACCCTGAACGTCCTGAGGCGACCACTGAGGGGAGTCCCCAAGTGAATGTGAGGGAAAATAATACAAAATCCAAGGCTGATAAAGAAGCAGCAGTGAGTGAACAGAAACGTGACAAGAAAGAAATTAGCACGGACAGAAATCCACCCGAAACCCCCCAGTTGAAGTAGTGGAGAAGAAAGCAGCCCCTGAGAAAAACTCCAAGTCAAAGAGAGGACGATCTCGAAACTCTAGGTCGGCAGTGGACAAATCTGCACACGTGAAAAATGCGGAAGCCACCGTGAGTCCCAGTGTGGCTGCAGGCCCTTCAGAACTGCCGGCGGAGGAGGAGGCTGGGGTTGTGGCTATTTCCCCCGAGAAGAGCAAGAGTCCCCAGAAGGAGGGAAGTGTATCATCACAGTTGAATAGTGAGCCTGCTGAACCGGACAAGGAACCAGAGAAGGAGGATGTGTCTGCCTCCAAGCAGTCCCCAGAAGCAAATCAGTTAGCCCGGCAGATGGAGCTGGAGCAGGCCGTGGAGAACATCGAGAAGCTCACGGAAACCTCCACACCCGCAGCTTTCAAGGCGGCAGCTACTGATGCCACAGAGGGCCTCTCTACAGAGGACAGGGACAAGCCCGCACACCAAGCCAGTGAAACAGAGCTGGCCGCGGCCATCGGGTCCATCATCAATGACATTTCTGGGGAGCCAGAAAACTTCCCTGCACCGCCACCTTACCCTGCAGAATCTCAGACAGAGCCGCCACCTCCTGAGGAAGGCATGGAGCCTGAGACCAATGAGGCTGTGTCTGGCATCTTGGAGACAGAGGCTGCTGCTGAATCTTCTAGGCCACCAGGCAGTGTACCTGACCCCTCAGCAGGCCCAGCAGACAACAAGGAAGCCCGAGGAGACAGCAGCGAAACCTCCCACCCAGTGCCGGGAGCCAAGGGGTCAAAAGAAGAAGTGACTCTAGTTCGGAAAGATAAAGGGCGCCAGAAGACTACTCGATCACGCCGCAAACGGAATACAAACAAGAAAACGGGAGGCACTACAGAAACCCATGTCCCTGAACCTGACCAGGTTCAAAGCAAGAGCCCTGCTTCAAGTGATGGGACAACGGTACAACCCCCAGAAGCTCCACAGGAAGAAAAGCAGAATGACAAGCCCCAGTCCACTGCTCCCGAGTCATGTGCTTCTGACCCAAGCAAGACTCCATCCCGAGAGGATCTGCCCCAAGAAAGCAGCATGGAGGAAGAGACTCCACCCAGAGCACCTGCGCTCCCAGACGCTGCCCCTCTCTCGCAGCCTGCCCCTGTGCATGATGAACCTCAAGCCAGATTCAAGGTGCACTCCATCATTGAAAGTGACCCAGTGACCCCGCCCAGTGACTCAAGCATGCCCACCCCCCCAATTCCCTCCGTAACGATAGCAAAGCTCCCACTCCCTGTCGCTGCTGGGGGATCCCACACCAGAGTCCCCCTGCGAAGGTGACAGAGTGGATCACGAGGCAGGAGGAGCCACAGGCGCAGTCTACCCCGTCTCCGGCTCTTCCCCCAGACACCAAGGCCTCTGACATCGACACCAGCTCCAGTACACTGAGGAAGATCCTCATGGACCCCAAATATGTATCTGCTACGGGTGTCACTTCCACGAGTGTCACAGCTGCCATTGCAGAGCCTGTCAGTGCTGCCCCTTGCCTGCATGAGGCACTGCCCCCTCCAGCTGAATCTAAAAAACCTGTTTTAGAAGAAAAAACAGCAACTCCAGTAACTAATGCCTCTGACACACATATCTCAGAGGTTCCAGTAGCTGCTGACAAAGAAAAGGTGACTCCAGTCATTGCTCCCAAAATTACTTCTGTCATTAGCCGGATGCCTGTCAGCATTGATTTAGAGAATTCGCAGAAGATAACTCTGGCGAAACCTGCTCCTCAGACCCTGACGGGCCTGGTGAGCGCCCTGACTGGCCTGGTGAATGTCTCCTTGGTCCCCGTGAATGCACTGGCCGGCCCTGTGAATGCCCTGAAAGGTCCTGTGAAGGGCTCAGTGGCCACGCTGAAAGGCTTGGTGAACACTCCCGCTGGCCCTGTGAACGTCCTGAAGGGACCAGTCAATGTCCTGACGGGGCCCGTGAACGTTCTCACCACTCCAGTGAACGCCGCCACCAGTGTGGTGAACGCCGCCACAGGCACGGTGAACGCCGCTCCGGGCACAGTGAACGCCACTGCGGGTGCAGTGACGGTCACGGCGGGTGCGGTGACCGCTGCCTCTGGGGGTGTGCCAGCCACAACAACGGGTGCCGTGGCAGTGGCAGGTGCAGTGATTGCACCATCAGCAAAGTGCAAACAGAGGTCCAGCAGCAGTGACAACAGTCGGTTCCACCCGGGGTCTATGTCTGTGATTGATGATCGCCCAGCAGACACGGGCTCCGGTGCCGGGCTGCGCGTGAACACTTCTGAAGGGGTTGTGCTCCTGAGCTATTCGGGGCAGAAGACTGAAGGGCCCCAGCGGATCAGCGCCAAGATTAGCCAGATCCCCCCAGCAAGTGCGATGGACATTGAATTTCAGCAGTCGGTGTCCAAGTCTCAGGTCAAACCTGATTCCGTCACATCATCTCAGCCTCTGGCCAAAGGCCCTCAAGCTCCTTCTGGCTATGCAAACGTGGCCACCCATTCTACCCTGGTACTGACTGCACAGACATACAACGCATCTCCTGTGATTTCATCGGTGAAGGCCGACCGTCCATCCTTGGAGAAGCCCGAGCCCATTCACCTGTCTGTGTCCACACCCGTCACCCAGGGTGGCACAGTGAAGGTCCTCACTCAGGGCATAAACACACCTCCGGTGCTGGTTCACAACCAGCTAGTCCTCACCCCAAGCATAGTTACCACTAACAAAAAGCTTGCTGACCCCGTCACCCTCAAAATAGAGACCAAGGTCCTTCAGCCGGCGAACCTGGGCTCCACTCTTACTTCCCACCACCCTCCGGCTCTGCCCAGCAAACTGCCGGCAGAAGTGAACCACGTCACATCGGGGCCCAGCACCCCATCAGATCGAACGGTGCCTCATCTGGCAGCCAGCAAGCCAGATGCGCATTCCCCCTCGACCCAGTGGGCCCGCTCCAAGCCCGTTCCCACGGGCGTGCCACCCCAGCAGCACCACCTCCACCGCGCTGTCCACGAACGCCACGGTCATGCTGGCAGCAGGCATTCCTGTGCCCCAGTTCATCTCCAGCATCCACCCGGAGCAGTCCGTCATCATGCCACCACACAGCATCACCCAGACTGTGTCCCTCAGTCACCTGTCTCAGGGCGAGGTGAGGATGAACACGCCCACGCTGCCCAGCATCACCTACAGCATCCGGCCTGAGACACTCCACTCTCCACGGGCCCCCCTGCAGCCGCAGCAGATAGAGGTCCGGGCCCCGCAGCGCGCCGGCACCCCCCAGCCGGCCGCAGCTGGGGTGCCCACCCTGGCCTCCCAGCACCCTCCAGAGGAGGAAGTGCACTACCACCTGCCCGTGGCTCGAGCCGCAGCCCCCGTGCAGTCAGAGGTGCTGGTCATGCAGTCTGAGTACCGGCTACACCCGTACACCGTGCCTCGGGATGTGAGGATCATGGTGCATCCTCACGTGACTGCCGTCAGCGAGCAGCCCCGGGCGGCAGACGTGGTCGGGAAGGTGCCGGCAGCCAGCAAGGCCCCTCAGCAGCCAGGGAAAGAAGCCGCTAAGACGGCAGATGCCAAAGCTGCCCCTGCCCCTGCCTCTCACGGGGAGGCCCGCATCCTCACAGTCACCCCTAGCAACCAGCTCCAGGGGCTGCCTCTGACCCCACCAGTGGTGGTGACCCACGGGGTGCAGATTGTGCACTCAAGCGGGGAGCTCTTCCAGGAGTACCGGTACGGAGACGTCCGCAGCTACCATGGCCCGGCCCAGCTCACACACACGCAGTTCCCTGCCGCGGCCTCCATCGGCCTGCCTTCCCGGACCAAGGCTCCCGCCCAGGTGAGCACGCCCAGTCTGTCTTCTGGTTCAAAGAGTTGAGGGGTTGGCTGGTGGTGGGTACCAGTGAGGTCCCTGAAATACGTCATCCTTTTTGTGGATTTCAAGAGGAGCTTCCTCAACTTCAGAATGAAGGAATCAGTTTACAGCAGAGCCTGGGGGACATGAGGGAGCTCACAGTGGGAGCGGGTGGTGTGGTGGCCCTGACTCAAGAGGGTGACATGGTAGGGAACTGGTGACCTCTTACCAGAACCCTCAATCCTGAATGCCCGAGAGCAGGGCCATCTGGTTAAAGCTTTTTCCAGGGGCCTGGCTGCCAGGAGCTGCCTTGCAGGTGACCCACCCGGGGGCTTTTGGCTGCTTGGTTGGGGGCAGAATGATCTTTGTGCAAAACAGACTGACTCTCCTTTTTCTTCCCACCCAACTCCAGGGGCCTCCTGAAGGCGAGCCGTTACAGCCTGCTCAGCCCGCACAGCCCCTCCAGCCTGTGCAATCCGCACAGCCGGCCCAGCCTGCACAGCCCTCCCAGCTCAGCCAGCCTCCGAGCAGCAAGATGCCTCCGGTGTCCCAAGAAGCCAAGGGCACCCAGACAGGAGTCGAGCAGCCGCGCCTCCCTAACGTCTCTGCCAACAGGCCGGCTGAGCCTCACACCCAGGTCCAGAGGGCGCAGGCAGAGACGAGCCAGACCTCCTATCCCTCCCCTGTGTGTATCTCCTTGAAGCCTGACCTCCCGACTCCTCTTCCTGCTCAGGCTGCCCCAAAGCAGCCGCTGTTTGTCCCCACCTCCTCAGGCCCCAGCACCTCTCCAGGACTGGCTCTGCCCCATACTGAAGCCCCACTCACCCCCAAACAAGATTCCTCTCCACACTTGACTTCCCAGAGGCCTGTGGATATGGTGCAGCTTCTGAAGGTAAGCCTGGACAGGGCCTCCTCTACCACCCTCCAAACTTTACATTGTGTTCACTGTCCTGAGATCCCCACTTAGATCAGCACCTTCTCCTCAGGGCCATGACCAGCATGGCCTCATTTTCCAGCCGTGAGCTCACTGTTCTTTGTTTCCCTGCAAGCAGAAGTACCCCATCGTGTGGCAGGGCCTCCTGGCCCTCAAGAACGACACGGCTGCTGTGCAGCTCCACTTTGTCTCTGGCAACAATGTCCTAGCCCATCGGTCCCTGCCCCTCTCTGAAGGAGGGCCCCCGCTGCGGATTGCCCAGAGGATGCGGCTGGAGGCCTCACAGCTGGAAGGGGTTGCCCGAAGGATGACGGTAAGGCTCAGGGCCAGGTGAGCCACTGTCCCACCAAGACAGTGGCCCCCACTGTCTCCCTGGCTTGTTTTGGGGTGCAGCAGTGGAATTCTTCGAGTGGATGATGAAGGGCGTGTTCTGTCTCCACTAGCGGTGTAAAGTTCCTCTAGACCCAAAGATGAGGCTCTTTTTATTCAACAAGTATATGGATGGACCTCAAGGTCATCTCAGTAGTAGGGTTTTTTGTGGATTTAGGAGCCAAATCCCCTGGGTTGGATAGTCGTCTTTTTGGCCTCTGACCTTCTTTTGTGAGGTGGCCTCTGATCACTGACGGCTCCCTCTTCCCCAGGTGGAGACAGATTACTGTCTGCTGCTGGCTCTGCCCTGTGGCCGCGACCAAGAGGACGTCGTGAGCCAAACAGAGTCGCTGAAGGCTGCCTTCATCACATACCTGCAGGCCAAGCAGGCGGCAGGGATCATCAATGTTCCCAACCCCGGCTCCAATCAGGTCAGCCCAGCGCCTGGCCTTGGCATGCACACGCCTGTGGGGGTGGGGGTTGTGGGTAGTGTTGGTTGGGTAGTTTGACTAACCTGCCAGTGCCAACTAGGAGTCCAGGACAGTTTCCAGAGGAGCTGGACAAAGGGGCATTCTGGATAGAGACCAGCTGGGGATGGGCATGTATGGGCAGGACTGCTGTTTGCCTATCTGGGAGACAGTCAGTGGGCAGCTGAGACAGCAGGGGTTTTTCTTTAGCTTAATGATTGAAAAGAGGGTCCCAGGGAGGCAGTCAGTTCGTTTGTTTTCTGATACCTAGTTTTCTTCTAAAAGTCTCAAGAGACTTTAGCTGGTTGGGAACTTGACTCAGCCTGGCTCTATGTGTTGGGCCTTCAGGGCCCCCCAGTTGGGAGTTCGAGGGAGGAGAGGTAGTGAGTGGGTGATGTGAAGCCAGGGGTCCCAGTTCTCTCTCTCGTCCCCACTCCAGCCTGCCTACGTGCTGCAGATCTTCCCGCCCTGCGAGTTCTCTGAGTCTCACCTGTCACGGCTGGCCCCTGACCTCCTGGCCAGCATCTCCAACATTTCTCCTCACCTCATGATTGTCATTGCCTCTGTGTGAGCCACTGAATGGTCACCACTCAGTGCATCTTCCTGAGGCTGTGCAGCAAAAACACACAGGACAACCCAGCCGAGTGGAGGAAGCTGCCGCCGAAGGGGACAGACTCCACTTCCAGACCGCCAGCCTCACCCTCCTGCCCGCCCGCCCGGCTCAGTCGGACAGATCCCTCTGGGCAGTGGTGCTGCTACTTGTATGTTTACATGACGTTTAGCCCAAGGACAGACCACCAACCGATGGACTTGCAGACACCTTGAGGCTGGGTTTCTCTCTCCTCTTTTTGGAGAAAAGGAACAGGGCAGTGGGATTTTTTTTGTTGTTTTTGTTTTTAAGAAACAAAACAGAACTGCCTTTGCACTAAATTAGTGACTTGGACTTTTGCACAGTGAAGACGGGCTGTGACACTCTGGATGTCTTGGTGTACGTGAACACACATCGCAGACTCACGCAGGACTTCAAACATCTGCTGAAACCTTGGGGTCAAGGAACATTTCATTGTTTGGTCCCCACTCCTCCCTTCCCCTTGCTCATTTGGATGTCACCTCTCTTAATTCTGCCACCACCATCTTTGATTCACCCAGGATGTACAGTTTACAATCAAAAAGAGCAAACGGAAGGATTCTCTCTCCTAGTGGAATATGCAGAACTTGGGATGTGTGTATATATAAATATATAATATATATAAATATATATAATACTGACTTAAAAATCAAATTCCCTGACATACATTTTTTTTAATCTGTGCCAAAAATGTGTTTTCAGAGAAAATCTTATTTTCATACTCAGACTTTGTATTGTCACTCATTTGTATAAGTGCGCTTCGTTATAGCACGGGCCCTGCCCCCACAATTTGGAAGTGTCACACACACAAAAAGACTGGCTTCCCTTCTTCCTGTGACCTTGACCTCTCCCTCAACTTCCTAACACTTATTAATTTATGAAACTGTTTTTCTCAGCGCAGTTTTGTGTGTCCATTGGATTACAAACTTTATTAAAAAATACAAAACATGTCAAGTGTGGATGTGACTTTGACTTGGATGGGAGGACCAGGGGTCCTTGGCCTCTGGGAACAGTAAGCCCTCACCCCAAGTTTGCTTTCAGCCCCCTAAGTCTGTATATGGAACCCATCTCCTTCCTGCCACTAGTCCTCCCCAAGGATCATTTTATCTTGTACAAAAAAAATTTCATCACAGACTACGACTTGAACCACCTTTTCACATGGTGATAATGTGACACTTCAAGGTCCCAACTGGTTTCTGGGTAATGTTGAAGGCACTTCAAATTTGATAAAAGAATAGAGCCACTGCCCAAACTCAGAAACATATTAAGCTTTGGGGTCTTGTCCCTTCCTCCTCTGGATAAGGTGCAGGCTGACCCTGCAGCAGCTGCCTCCGAACAGCTGGACCCACCACAAGATGAGCAGTTGGGCAAGGAGGGACGGAACACAAAGACTGGTCTCACTTGTAGTATCCCTGGACTCCAGTGCTGGACGGGGCCATCTCTGAGTGAGGAATTACAGCTGTTGGGGACGAGCCATATGGAAAGGCAGCAGAGACGGCGTCTCAGGAGCCCCTGCTTCTCCACCCCCGCTGCTGCACAGCCCACCTCCCCACCAGAGCTGCTGGCCGCTCACTCCTGTCCCTCCAGCCCCTCACCTTAAGAGATTCCACTGATTCAGGGCAAGTAAATGTTCCAGAAGATGATGCTGGCCTGGCCTTGATCTTGCAGCCAGAGTTAACCATGAAGCAAGTGTGGCACGCTCTGGCTTCCTTAAGCCCAACAGAACCTGGCCTGTGGCCTGCTTGGTCTGGTACTCTGCCTACCTTGCTGCTCTGGCTGAATGAGCCCTCAAGCTGGGCCCTGCACGGGTGCCCTGGATCCTGGTAAGCAGTGTGGCCAAGCCCTTTGGGACCAGCTCCCAACACCTGAGCAGAGGGGAGCAGGGTCACAGCCGTGTTCACGTCAGAGAGGGAAGGTCCAATCCTCAGGCTGAGCAAGTGAGTGGCCTCCAAAGAGGAGACCAGATGAAGGGATGGGGCTCGTGGAGCCACAGTTTCTCTGGTGTGCTGCCCACACCCCAACTCAGGCGAAGGAGTCAGCCTCCTTCTAGACAGGTCTTGGGGCTCCCTGCAAAGGGACAGCCTGGCCTTCCCAAGAAGCAGGCGCCACTGACTGGTGGCTGAGTGGAGCAGCCCTTCTGTGGTATCAGCTAGAACTGCCAGCTCCCCGCCCCACACCCACAGGGAGCTACAGGCAGCATTAGAAAATAATCATTTATTCTCTCTAGGGAATGGGGTCACCCTTCTCAGTTCTAGGGTGCCATCCATCCTTAAATAGGAGGAGGGGTGCCTGCTCACTCTGCAGGTGGTGGACATTCAGGGGCTGTGGGGGGTGTCTCTGCCAGGGCAGGCTGCCCATCAGCCCCATCCCGAGGGCGGAAAACCAGCTCCCCAGCCTGCAGCACCTGCCCGGCCGGCCATGTGCTGCCCGGCCCATACTGCTGGTAGAAGTCCGCATCTGTCTGGAACATGACCAGTGCCTGGGCTGTGTGGATCCGCACGTGCTGAGCCAGGCTGTTGGCGTCCAGGAACTTATCCCCGCAGGAATCACAGGCATAGAGGATGTGGGTGTTGGGATCTGTGGGAGGTAGGGTGCGGTCACAAGAGGAAGGGCCCTCAGGCCCACCACCTTCCCTGAAGGCAGCTCTGCTCCCCTCTCACCTTCTTCCTGCACTTGCTTCACAGCTTTGCTGATCTCGGCTTTAAGGACTTCAGTCTCATCAGCAGTCACCGCGGCCCCTACTGGCACCACTGTGGGCAGAATCAGCAAGGCCTGAGATTGGTCACTTGCTCCTCTGCGGATGCCCCAGAGGCAGCCCTGCTGTGACCACTCCCTGCTGCCCTAGGAGCTGAGTGATGTCCGCACCTGTGAGCTGCGTGACAGCCGTTGCTGCCAGTGCCTCGGTGGCCAGCGTGACCATGTCATCGACAGTGACCACACTGACCTCACCACCTTCCTCTGGCTCCAGGATTTTGATGCCGGCCTTGCCCTGGTGCACAGTCTTCACATGGGAGCGAAGGTTGTCCACCCGGTTGAAGCCGCGACCACACTTGTCACACAGGTAGGGCTTCTCTCCTGAGGGGGGAGGCAAGGTTCTCTCCTGCCATTGGGGGGAGGGTGCAGGGGGGAGGACCTCAGTGGCCTCCAGCTTCCCTTGCAGCCCTGTCTTTCCAGCAGGAAATGCTCTGGGGTGGCCACTTGAGGCACAGATGACCCTTCTAGAAGGTCTGAGAAAATGGGGCCCTCCTGGGAGTTAAACTGCTTTGGAGGCAGCCTGCAGCAAGTGTCAGCTCCCAAGGCTGGGGTCCCACCCCTCCCCCCCGCACCACCCAGCCCGGGGTCAGGGCCTGGGACAGAGGTGGGCACACACTCACCAGTGTGGATAATGATGTGCTTAGACAGATCCCCCACATTCACGAAGGCCTTGCTGCACACGCTACACTTGTGGGGGCGGATATTATCATGGTGGCGGATATGATTGGCCAACTGGCTGGACTGGACGAATCTGCAGAGCCAGAGGGAGGGGCTTGCACTGAACCACCCAGGACAAGGCGGGGCTGAGATGAAAGAGGACTTGGGGACCTGCTCTGGACAGCCGTGTGACTGGCTCCAGAGCGGACTGGACAGAGCAGGCTTGTGCTCTGTCTGACACTCTCCGCCCACCCAGTGCTGGGACACCACCGTGCCTGTATTGGTGGGGGCGGGGGGGGTGGGTAGGCAGAAGGGCAGCACCTCTTGCCGCAGCGCTCACAGACGTAGGGCTTCTCCCCGGTGTGCTGGCGCACATGGGCAATGAGAGAGCTGGCCTGGGTGAAGGCTTTGCCGCACATCACGCACTGGCATGGCTTCTCACCTGGGGACGCAGGCAGGAGCCGGGACAAGATGTCAGCTCTTCCCTTCCTTCCATGTCCCCGCGTCGCCCCCGCGAGGCTCACCCACCCACCCGTGTGAATGCGAACGTGCCGCTGCAGGGCGCCAGGGTCAGCGAACTGCCGCTGGCAGTGGACGCACACGTAGGGTTTCTCCCCGCTGTGGATCCGCAGGTGCCGCTTCAGGTTCCCTGTAGCGAGACCAAGGGAAGGCTTGGCAGGGTGTGGGGGGTGGGGGGCGCGCGCGGAGGCGCCGAGGGGTAGAGGCCGGGGCGGAAGTGGGGGGGCGGGGGCCAGCCAGGCCCTACCTGAGGTGGTGAACTGCTTTCCACACTCCCGGCACTTGAGGGGCCCGTCGGCGATGTGGATCTTCAGGTGGGCCTTCAGATTCCCCACCTGCGCCCAGACAGGGTCAGAGGGCCAGCCCCTCCCTCCCCGGAACCTCTGGTCTTGGCCCTCTCCAGGGCACCCTGTGGGGGTTCCACCCTTCCTCCAGTCCTGTGGCGAAGGCAAACCCCCTCCGGATCTGCCGTCCCGGTTTCTTCCCCAGCCTCCTCTACGCCCCACCCCCGCCCCCCACCTGGTTGAACTTCTTGTCGCAGTGCGGGCACTTGTGCTCCTTGTCTGTGTCGTGCGTCTCCAGGTGGCGCATCTTCGACGTGGGGTCAGAGAAGGAGCGGCCGCAGTAGTCGCACTGGTAGGGCTTCTCGCCGCTGTGCACCAGCTGGTGCCGCTTGAGGTTGCCCGACGTGGTGAAGAGCTTGCCACAGTCCTCGCAGCGGTAGCGCGCCTCGCCCGAGTGCCGCTTCTTGTGAAGGTTCAGCAGGCTGATGAGCCGGTAGCTCTTGCCGCACTCCTCGCAGCCGTAGGGCTTCAGCGGGCTGGCGGTAGAGCGCGGAGGAGGAGGGTCGCGGGGGGAGGGCGCTCGGCGGGGATCCAGGGTGGGTCAGGCGAAGGAAGGGGGCAGCCCCGGGGCCTACCTGTGCGTCTTCTCGTGGGCCTTGCAGGCGGCCGGGTCGGAGAAGGCCTTGCTGCACTCCCGGCACGAGAAGGGCTTCTCGCCCGTGTGGATGCGGATGTGCCGCTTGAAGTTCCCGGTGTGCGTGAACTCCTTCCCACAGTCCTGCGGGCGCAGGGGGCGGGGTCAGGGGCGGAGCCGGGCGGGGCCCGGGGCTGGGCCGCCACCGCCCGCGGCGCACCTCGCACTTGTGGATGACCGAGCCGTAGGCCTTGGACTCCGTGCGGTCGCCGTAGGTGCCCGAGCGCAGGCCTCGCGCCTCAGCGCCCAGCTCCTGGCCCGAGTCCGTGCTGGCTGACTCCTCACTCTCCTCCGGTGCCTCGCCCTTCTCCAGTGGCGGCCCCTCTTCCTTGACCACCGCCGGCGCGGCGCCCTCCTCATCCTCTCGCTCTTCTCCCTTCCTGGCCGGCTCCACCTCCATTTCTGCCAGAAGGGCAGGCACTGAGGCATCTTAGGGGTTGGGCGGTGGGGGGGGGGGGGGTGTCAAATGAGGCTGGGGGCGGGCTCATCTCTGCGTGGGCGCCTCGCAAGCGCCTGGCAGGGTCTGAGGGCCGCCGGGCGGCTGGAGGAAGCCTAGGGAGACCGATGACCCGGACAGTGCTACCTGAACGTTACAGATAGGCCTCAGTCCACCAGGTCCCCAAGCTGGTGACCCAGGTGGGAAGGATGCTGTCAGCCAACAAGCACTGGGGGCAGGGGTGGGTGCCAGGGGCAGCAAAGCTCCCCCATGGTGCTCAGCTCAGGGAGAAACAGGGCCAGTACTGCGACAGCCATACTTCTGTGCTAAGAGGAAACAAGGCCAGGATACACAACCAAGAAACTGACATCAAAGTTCAGGAATGAGAAAAGATGATGTTGGCCCAAAAGCTGATGTGAGAGTGTGACTCAGAGTGAGATCAGCTGTGGCAGGAAGAGTGGGGGACGCTGACCTAAGTGAGGGCCGACCTAGCCGGTGGAAGGTACCTTGCTCTGAGCTCTCTGACAAGGCAGCCTCGGCCTCAGCAGCAGCCATGCCACTCGTGGGGTCTGGCTTCAGCTCCACAGGCTCCCGGGGAGCATCTGCCTTCTCCGTCTGCTCTGCACCTGCGGTGGGGGTGGGGGCATCCAGGGCTGGATGGGTCTCCTGGACTAGGCCTCTGGAAGTGGCTGTGGCCCCAGGAGATTGGGTGGGGCGGCACATCCCAGCTCAAGCTGTTTGAGTCTCTGCTCTGGCTTTAACAGATGCCCCAGAAAAACCAACAGTTTGTTCTGGGGAGCCTGAGCTCAAAGGATGCAACTGCCTGTGTCCCCTCACCCCCAAGAGCCTCCCGAGGAAGCCACTTGTGGTGCTGGAGCCCACACTGCAGGCAGGCGATGGCCAGCCAGCTGGATCCTCAGCATGGCAACTCACCGCTGCCTGTGCTCTCGGCCTGGCCACCTCGCTCCTCCTTGGGCTCCCGGCCTGGGCCCGTGGGCGGACTGCTCCTGGCCGGGTCCAGCTCGCTCAGCACAGTGGCAGCAGCCTTCTCCTCTTTGGCTCTCTTGTCACCCACTGGAGATGGAAGAGGACAGACCTGCCATTTCCCATCAAGTGCCCACCACTGGGAGGGGTGAAGTGGCCCAGAACTCGCTAGCTCTTCCAGACCCTCCCTTGAGATATACCTAAGAAGTGGTTTGTCGATTGGCTCACTCAACAGACTCTTCACAGGTACCAACATCATGCCAAGACTGCCAGCTAGGCCTGGGATGTAACGGCCGTGGGGCTGGCAGACTGGTCAGGGAAAAGACCTCACACATGAAATGGTGCTAATCAGAGACTGCTGCTTACATGCAGAGGAGTGTGCTTTTCTCAAAGTATGTCAGGAGGACTCTGGCCCATATCGGGCCTCAGGGGCTTTCCTGAGGAGCTAGAGGAGCAGGAGTAGGTGCGGGGAGAGGAGGCCTGCTGGAGGAGTGGATTCTTGTGCAAAGGCCCTGAGCCAGGCATGGCTGCCCAGTGCCCTCAGGAAGGGAGGGCAGAAGGGCCCCTCTGAGAGGCATTCTCAGACTTTGCTGCAGCTCCTCCCCACGAGCTCCCTGCAACGCAGGCGAAGCTATATGATGCTGACCCAGAGGCAGGGGCAGAGCTCTCTTCAAGAGCCACCTGCTCAGGAACAGCCTGCCAAGAAGCTTACCTTCTGCGGCTGAGGCCTCCATATTCTCCCCAGGGCTGGCAGCCGGCTCAGCCAGTGACTTGAGAGCGTGACAGGCCGTGATGATGTCCTGCATCTGCAGGAAGCTGGCCACGGCCAGCACATCATCCACGTTCTCAGAGCTCAGGCTCAGCTTGGCTGTGTACATAAACTCCAGCACCTGCCCCAGGCCTGCCAAGGACACAGACATCTGTCATGGACCGATCTCAAGACCTGGTACCAGCACCCTGTCCAGTCGTTCCACTCCATAGCAGGATCAAGGGATTTATAAAAAGCAGAGTGACAATAGCAGGCCACCATTTCCCCCATCTCCTGTGCCAGGGGACAGGCAGGCTCCAAAAAGAAGCACACCCACAGAGGGCAGAGGGTGTGAATGGCCACTGTGAGCACCCTCCACCCAGCCACTGCACTTCATCACCAGAAGACAGAGTGCATCACCACTGGCTTTCATCAGGGCTCTGCCACCAACCCTCTATCTGACGTCCAGGCCAGTCACCTGACCTCTCTGGGCCTCAGTTTCCGCATCTGTAAAATGGGGAAACACCTTGGCCAAACTTCTGGCAGGATGGCGCATCATTCTGGGTTAGGAACCTGAACCTAAGACCAGTTAGTTCCTTCTTCAATCCCAAGACCTTCCTGACACTCCTCCTCCAGACCCCAAACCTTGCCACTGCCATCAAGGCACTGGGATAGTGGGTCAAAGACTGACTCAGCAATGGAAAGGGACCAGGGGCTCAGAGCCTTCCTGCTCTCTGCTCCTTCTGATGAGCCTGTCCTGTGTTCACTCATCCTGAAGCTTATCATGAGGCCTTCCTGCCACTCTCCCCTTACCACCCCACTCCCAGTCAAAAGAGGCCCCTCGATCATGGTAAGAACTTGGTTCTCACGTACTTATGGCCGAGTCCTGTGTGGGAAGTCTGGCACCCACCCCCTGTCCCCCACAGCTGGAAGGTGCTCCTCAAGGAGGGCCGTGTGTGGCACAGGGCCCACCACAAGCTTGGCCCTGGACCCAGCAGGGTACCTGCCGCGTTGCTGATGTCCAGGTGCACCACATCCTTCTGGTCCACGAAGAGCATCTTGAAGTATTCACTGCAGGCCGCCAGCACTGCTTTATGAGCCTTAAAGTCAACGCCGTCCACCACAAAAGTGCAGTCACACAAAAGTCCCAGTTGTCGCTGCTGGTTCAGCTGCTCCAAGACGTGCTGGCTGTGCTGGGGAAAATCCATGGCTGGGGAAAGCCAAAGGCCTCCACATTACCACAAGGAAGGACACCAACCGGCCCCGCCAGCGATCCTGACACCCCTGGGCAAGAAGCAGGGGGACAGGGAGATGGAACCAAGTCCACAAAGGTCACGTGCCTCTGCAGGCCCAGACCGACCAGGGGCTGGCTTCTAGACTCTTAGAATGACTGGCCAAGAAAGGTCCAAAACCCAAAAAGCATGAAGGGGCCAACACAAAACAGTCACCTTCATGTCTCAGCAGGTAAATGATATCAAAAAGTCAAAAACCAAGTAAACACAAAACACTGATTACTGTCAGCACTTTAAAAAAAAAAAAAAAAAGGTTGCTTAACATTTTTTTACAAACAGAATGCATGATAAAATCTTAGAATAAACAACAGATCTTTCAACTGGATGTACTGGGCTCCATGAAAACCTTTCTGTTTTATTTTCATTTTACTCCGTGTGCCATGCACATGGGAAACATGCCCTTCGGAGGGCAGATGTTCCAGCAGCCAGCATTTCAGGACCGGCCCCTCTCCTGCAGCACCCACAGGGTTCTGTGCAAGTCCCCTTGTCCATGGCAAACGTGGCCCTTGAGGGTGAGGAGCCATGATTCCTGCTCTTCCCCACTTCATGGGCTCAGTGAATTACATAAAGTTGGTGAGTTCTCCACCTCTGGAAACCTCTCTAGGTTGTCCCTTGAGAAAGAATGAACTCTGATCCTAACCCAAGAGCTGCCGGCCTGGCTGAAGTTTCTGTCAAAGGCCTTGCTTAGTTCCTGCCTGGAAATTTCACAACTATCTCAAGTAAAAATGCTCACAAAAACTGCATGGCCTGGGACCAAATCACCCTGAACTGCACAAGCCATGACTGAATAAGAATCTAAAATGGCTCTCCCCTCCCCCTCAATACCACACCTGGGTCCTTCTCAAGATCAGTATTTTCTAAGGAAAAGAAGCAGGCAGGCTCTCCTTCAAGAAAGAACAAATTTCCAAGTAAATGTCCACGCCCACTCCCGTGACCACATCACACAAACCCAACCAGGCTGGGCTGTCACACCCTGGCCCAGCACCCAATAAGAGGCAGTGGCTTCTCTTCCAGCTCTTCTGGAACCTCTGCTCTGAGACCTGGGTCTGCTCAGAGCTGCCCTAGGTGGTTCCTGGGCAGGCGAGGGTGACCCTGGGGTGGAGCAGTGGGGTGAGGGGGTGGCTCTCAGCCTCCAGGTTTCAGTAACCACACTCTGGCTCCGGTTTTCCCCCCATTACATCAGCCTCTCAGGGCTGAGTCACCACGCTGCAGCTCTGCAGCCACAGTGACCATGTATGGCTGTCTGGCTGTGATGAGACATGATGAAAGCCAAGCCCCCACGCACGTGGCTGGCACAGATCCATCAGCTTTGAAGGATGCACAGCCCACCCACTCCACAGTGTCTGGAAACTTATCAAAAGTGGATGGGTGTATTTGCTGAACTGGGACAAGTCACCGGGTAGGTGGGCAGGGCTCCATCAAGTAAAGGGGGCCAGAAAGTGAAAACAGGCCATGTGCCACGGGGTGCCAGCCCCTGAGTCATGAGTTCAGAATTGCTGCTGCTGGAGACTTGAAAATCCCCCTTCCCTTCCCCTAGCATCCCCAGGACTGTCCTTTGGCCCCAGCCTCCACACACAGCCTCCCAGCCAGAGGCACAGCTTCCTGGACCACTCAGATTAGAAGTGGCTGTGGCCTGAGGTTCTTATGTATAACGAGGGAAGAGCTGGAAGCCAGCTCTGGAGCGGAGAAGTCAGACTCGAGGTGGCTGAACAACTTGCTGGGCAACAAACCAGCCAGCACACCACAGGGCCCCAGGAGCAAAGGCTGCTACTGCCCAGGCTACCCCGTAAAGGCCTTCAGTCCCCGGGAAAAGTTTCATTCATTCCCTTTGATGACCTAGAGGGATGCAAGGGAGAAGTTTGGCTGCTCTATTCCTGAGCAGGTCAAAGCTGAAACAGAAGTTTGGAGACATGGAAAAGAACCAGTGTCCAGCCTGTGGGCTAAACACACAGGCCGGGCACTTAGGCAGGGACCTGAAGGGGGTACATACCAGGCAGGTGTAAATGGAACCAAAAGTGGGTGGCAAGGACAGGCCTGGGCCAAACCAACCTCTGAGTTGTCTTCTCCCTGCTGTGGAAAAAGCCACAGGAGCAGACAAATGTACGCGTGTGAGCATGGGCAGCCCCTGAGTTCCAGTCACCAGCTCACCCTCTTTGTCCTCGGGAGCCTTGGGTGAGACACCTCCCAAGTGCAGAGTGAAGGACCACAAGGGCCTCCTCTATGAGCTGCAGAATCATCCCCTCAGAACTTTCCAATCAGACCCAAACCAGTCCCTCCTGGTGGGGGGCCTGGCTCTCTCACCTTCACTAGGAGCCGGGAGGAAGCAGCTCCCAGGCTCGGAAAAGGAGTGCTGAAACGAACACGAGTTCCCTGCCTCCCACCCCGACACAAGAGGCAAAGAGTTGTTCTCATGCCCCTGGGCTGGAGCCAGCTGAAAGCAGAACCCTCCAGCCGGAAAGTGATCTGACTTGTTAGAAAGATAAACGTGAGAAAAGACTCCTGGCCAACAGCAAGGAGAGACCAGCTGGCTTAAAGGTCAGGTGCTTATTAGCCTTCCCTGGAACCAGGGCTGCAACAAGCCCTCAGGCTGTCACACTCCCCGAGGCTTCTAGGGGAAGGGGCTCCTTCAAGCCCAGGACTCCTGGTGGGGGATGGGGGACAGTGCGGCGGAGGGGGGGGGGTGGTATAGGGGCGGGGCACTTATGTCCAGCAGAGGCCTTGGAGGAAGGCTGATAAAGGTCCCCGGGAGAGGGTGCTCGGTGACCCAGTAGCTCCAGCACCCCCACACGCACAGGAGCAGCTGTGTGCCCTGAGTAATGTTTTCCACCCAAAGCTAACCACAGCTTTCTGATGAGACATGCCCGCCCCAGAAGTGGGCTCCTCCCCAGATGTGGGTGTCAGAACACCGAAGCCTTCTGGAATCCCTCTGAAGCCTCCAGAGCTGTTCCAACAAGAGAAACAGTCCTAAAAGATCATCTGTTCTGACAAAGAAAGAAAAGGACGGGACAGAAAACAGGAGGATTAAAGAGAAGGAGGGAGCAGGGGGAGACAGGGGAAGGAACTAGAAGGAAGAAAGGAAAAAGGAGAAAAAAGACCATCCCCACAGACAGACAGCAGTGCTTACACCTACATGCTCACAAGCCCCATCTTGTGATTGGCTCCGGGGGGCTTGCCAAGTGCTAAATGCTGTCACTTGTCAGCAGCGCTGTGGGTTTCGTAACTGCAAACCCCCAGGGCAGTGGAGTGCAGAGCCCAGCAGTCTTCCAGGCTCACCCACTCACCTCCCAGAGCCCACTGCCTAAGAAAGCTCCCACAGCCCCTTTCTCCCCCAGGCAGTGCCCAGAGCCAGTGAGGGGCATCCCCTCAGAGGGGTCGAGCTACAACCAGGCAGCGCCCCACCTCCAGACTTAGGTGGACTGAGCGTGCAGTACTCCAGCCGTCTCCTCTTTCACACTCTACAGCAGTGGGCCCCAACCGTTTTGGCACCAGGGACTGGTTTCAAGGAGGACAATGCTTCCACAGCTGGGGACGCAGCTGTAAATACAGGTGGAGCTTTGCTCACTACCGGTCACTCTCCCGCTGTGCACCCAGTTCCTAACAGGCCACAGACAGATGCTGGTCTGTGGCCCAAGGGATGGGGACCCCTGCTCCACAGTGAAAGGAACCTATCAGGATCTGAGCAGGCTTAAAGGGGACCAAAAAGACAGGTGAGTGCATGGGGCACACAGAGAGACCTGGGGGCTCCAGGGGCAGGCAGTGTGGTGGGAGCCAGGAGTCCCAAGTCCATGTGGGGAGGGGGCACTATCTGAGGAGACTTTAAACACAAAGTAAAATCAGCAGCCATCCCACCTCTCATCGCCCATGACCGGGACCAGGTGCAGCTCCTCCGGCCCAGCCATACTATGCGGTGCCCTCTGCCAAGCATAAGCACGCCTTCCTCCTCATTTCACCTTGCTTCAAGGGCGCTACACATGGGCCTTATTTAAAGCTGCTTCCAAGAAAGAAGAAACTCACACAGGACAACACTGCAGAGCCCACCAAGCCCAAAGCCCTCATGTTTCCGACCAACTCCTGCCTGCAAACAGGCAGCTTCCGTGATATTGCCATCTGCCAGGTCAATGGCCCTGACTGTTGGGGCACACCGCGTCATCAGAGCTGGGATGCTCCCCAGAGGACGAGCAGCCTGGCTGGACACAAGCCCTGGCCGGCCTCACAAGAAATTCATTTGGGAATGAAAACATGAGGGACCTGGGGAAGCCCCGCAGCATGGTTCCAAACAGGCAACACGGATACAGGCACAGTGGGCGCAGTCTCCACAGACAGCGGCCAGCAATCCCTCCCTCCAGCCACACCTGCCACGAGACTCCAGCTGAACCTGGGTGGCTCTGTGTGGCTCTGACCAGCAGTGACACTGTGCCAATCCTGGGCCTGGCCCTTAGGAGGTCTGGAAGATTCTGCTTTGCTTGCTTGGAGCCCCGTTGCCCTGCTGTGCGGATGCCCAGGTGCTCCTGCTGGGGACAGAGAACACACGAGGGGCTCTGGAGGAGACACCGTTGTGCACAGGCCCCCGATGAAGAGCTGAGATGCCCATGCTGACACTGCCAGGGTGCCAGCCCAGCCACTGGCTGAATGCTGGCACAGGAATGACCCCCAACACCTCATGGAACAAAAACAACTGCCCAGTCGACCCATGAAATGGGGAGAAACAAAAAACTGCTGATGGTTCAAGCCACTAAGCGCTAAGATGGTTGGCTGATAGCGAGAGATAACTGATACAGATGGTAAAACTGTAAAGAAAAGGGAATGATTCATGAAAAATTTCAGGGTAACAGTTCTCTCTGGATGGGAGGAGGCGCAATCAGGAGTGTTCTAAGATACTGGAAGCTCTCTGTTTCTTTATCTGGATTCACCTAGATTATATAAACCTGTGCATTTCATATACTTTTATAAAGGAACATTTTTCAGCATTTAACGATATCTGTAATAAGAAAGAAGCGAGGTACAGGTGCCACACTCAGTCCCATGCAGAGACGGGGTTGTTTCCAACTGTGCCCCAGGCCACTCTGGTCTGGGCTACCCTGAGGAGGGGAAAGGGTCTCGAAGGCTGACAGGAGTGCAGGGGGTGCAGGGGGTCAGTGGCACCAGAGAAAATACAATCCATCTCATTTGCTTTTCAGATCCAAAACATGCGCAAAAAGCCTGCTGAGGTGAGGAAGGTTTCTCACTGTGTCAGGAAATCCATGCTACTCAGTTCAACGAAACCTGAATCCCAGACCCCCCAGTTATCAACAAAACAGCATCTATGGAGTGTCCTCAACATGCCAAGCAGCATGGCACCAGGTGTGGCACAGTCCAATCACCTCAAAATTAAGAGCATGGCTACCCTGGGCACCAAGTTCCACCCTGCGACCTCCAAGGGTAAGGACCTAAGAGGCAGTTCAGCACCATGCAGGCAGCAGAACCTCTGGGGTCAAGCCAAGCAGGGCCAAACCCAGGGCCTGCCACCCACCACACCAGCAGGTGATGACCTTCTCTTGCATACTGGAACCAATGGAACTACCTCCCATGTTTGTTACAGGATCCAATTAGGTAATGTAAGCAAAGGGCCTGCCCAGTGCCTGGCACGTGGTAAGCACTCAGCAAATGACTGCTACCAGGGAACAGATGCAGACTACATATATTTTTAGGCCGAAGACCACATCAGGTGATTTCCACATTATCTTTTCATGTTGGGCACCTCAAGTGTACTTGGTGACTTGAACCTTGTTTAGACGTTGTAATAATCTCATTACTCCTTCTAAATGTAATCTGGAAAAATCCCAGAGCCCAACTAACATTAAGAGACGAGAGGGTACTGGATAAGAACAAGTAAGAGCGATTTTCTGTCAGGGAAGCACTTTATATTAAACAACTGTCTGGTAAACCCCAAGTGTGCTTCCAGATAACTGGCCTGCCCAAAGCTCTGAGTGGGTCCACAGAGCACTGCTCTATCTCAGAGTCAAATGGGCACCTGTCAAACATGAAATATTACCCAGGTAATGGTGCACTAAACTGCAGGCAGGATTTCCAAACTGTGGCACAGAGGGAAGCCATTAAGCCAGGAAAACAACTGGCTGATCACCAGATGCCAATCTAAATGAACCACAGTCCCTGGCTCCTAGAACTTGTTGTGCCAGCTACAGGCCTGGACACGACACAGCCATCCAGAGGCCTGGAGGCATCTAAGAGCAGTGACAAGGATCAGCATTCCTGATTTTCTAGAAATACTAGTGGCTCCTGGACACAACTTGGCATACACAGACTTGAGCCAAGGAAACGGAAGTTCACAACAGGCCAGCCCTGCAAACATGAAACCTCCCTGCCCAGCCCCACCAACCTACCAGGTGTGACAACCCGTCCCTTTTCAGTGCAATGTGACAGAGAAGCAAATATCAACAGGCAACATGACAGAGAAGCAAATATCAACAAAACCAGCCCTATGGAACTTTCCTCCTTGCCCAGCAAATACAGCTCTTCTATTAAGCTTGTGTTTCTCAAACTTTTAGAATCAATTTCCACTTTATATAAACCCACAAACCTAACTCAGCCCTTCCCAACAGCCCCCAAATGCTTTATCTTCTACTGAGTAGTGGCCCCTACCCTGAAAATCACTGCTTCCTTCTATATAACGCTCCCTGCCAAGGTTTAGTACTGTTTTCTCTGCTTAATTTGCGTTATAAAAAATCTAAAAATAATATCTAAATATTAAATGTGACACTGATGTTGCTTTCAAACTATACAACTTCCACGACCTCTAAGATTTAACCATGCTTCTGAAGAGGGAGTGGACACCGTTCTCCCTGACCCCACTGCTCTAGGAACGTGTCTGGGCAGGAAGGGCTGGCTGAGCCTGCAGAAAGCAGTCCTGTATCCCAGCACCTGTGGCAGTTTAGAACCCACTGTACCACTACATACAGATCAAGGGCCTTGCTATCAAAAAGAGAACATCAGAACATGGGGGACATGCGTGGGGTCTGATCATTCTCTGCCCAGTACTCCCTGAGGGTGGTGGCACATGGACACAGCCTGAAATTACACCTGTACGTGTCTTCTCCTATGAAGTTTAATAAATTCACTGCTGGGCTTCCTGGTGGCTCAGTGGTAAAGAAACCGCCTGCCAATGCAGGAGACGTGGATTTGATCCCTGATCCAGGAAGATCCCACATGCTGCGGAACAACTAAGCCCGTGCGCCGCAACTACTGAGCCTGTGCTCCGGAGCCCGGGAGCGGCAACTACTGAGCCTGTGCTCCGGAGCCGGCGAGCCGCAACTACTGAGCCTGTGCTCCAGAGCCGGCGAGCCGCAACTTCTGAGCCTGTGCTCCGGAGCCGGCGAGCCGCAACTACTGAGCCTGTGCTCCGGAGCCGGCGAGCCGCAACTACTGAGCCTGTGCTCCGGAGCCGGGGAGCCGCAACTACTGAGCCTGTGCTCCGGAGCCGGGGGGCCGCAACTACTGAGCCTGTGCTCCAGAGCCCGGGAGTGGCCAACTGCTGAGCCTGTGCTCCGGAGCCGGGGAGCGGCAACTACTGAGCCTGTGCTCCGGAGCCGGGGCGCCGCAACTACTGAGCCTGTGCTCCGGAGCCGGGGAGCCGCAACTACTGAGCCTGTGCTCAGGAGTCGGGGAGCTGCAACTACTGAGCCTGTGCTCCGGAGCCGGGGAGCGGCAACTACTGAGCCTGTGCTCCAGAGCCCGGGAGCGGCAACTACTGAGCCTGTGCTCCGGAGCCGGGGAGCCGCAACTACTGAGCCTGTGCTCCGGAGCCGGGGAGTGGCAACTACTGAGCCTGTGCTCCAGAGCCTGGGAGCGGCAACTACTGAAGCCCACACACCCTAGAGCCTGTGCTCTGCAACAAGAGAAGCCACTGCAATGAGAAGCAGCACACCACAGCTAGAGGGTAGCCCCCGCTCACCACAACTAGAGAAAAAGCCTGCACAGCAATGAAGACCCTACACAGCTAAAAATAAACACAACTTTTTAATTTAAAAATTAAAAATAAAATGATTTTTTAAATAATTTAAAAATAAATAAATAATATATTCATCACTGGGTGGGCAGACTTCTTGTTTCTTCCTTACAGCTGTTTACAACACCTAGGACCGTGCTCTCAAATCAAGTTGGGGAATAGGCCTGGTATAGAACAGATTTCGGAGAAGGCAATGGCACCCCACTCCAGTATGCTTGCCTGGAAAATCCCATGGGTGGAGGAGGCTGGTGGGCTGCAGCCCACTGGGTCGCTAAGAGTCGGACACGACTGAGCAATTTCACTTTCACCTTTCACTTCCATGCATGGGAGGAGGAAATGGCAACCCACTCCAGTGTTCTTGCCTGGAGAATCCCAGGGACGGGGGAGCCTGGTGGGCTGCCATCTATGGCATCACACAGAGTTGGACACGACTGAAGTGACTTAGCAGCAGCAGCAGCAGAACAGATTTCTGGCCGGTGTGGAATATGACTGATTCAAGGTCAAAATATTCTGTGGACCCTTACAAAATTATCATTGTACTTTTGGTGCTTGCTACTGAAAAACTAACAGATAAAGCCACTATGAAAAGTGAACTCTTAATCACAGTCTTTTAATCACAACAGCAGCAATATGTATTTGAGAAACAGTTCTATGCATGTGAATGAGAAATCTCCCCTAAAATACAGAAGCCTTGTGGTGCAATACAGCTGCCCATATACTTAGTGTACTCCCCTCTGGGGTCCACCATCCATAAATCAGGAAACAGATATAAACAGAGACTAAACAATCACACACACATTTAATGAGTGCTTACTCTGTGCTCACCTTAGGGGCAGTATTCCCACTTTGAGCCTAGTGGGGAAGATTGATAATAAATCAATACACTACATAATGTCACATACTCATTGCTGTGAAGAAAACCAAAGAAAGCCGAGGCTATTAACCAGAAAAGGGTCAAGGAGGAGCTCTCTAAGGACGTGACATTGAAGCAAAGACCTGGATGAAGTGAAGAGCAAGCCATAAAGCTCAGGGACAATTACAGACATAAGGAAGGGCAAAAGCAAAGGTCCAGAGACAGACGTTACTTGGCCAAAGGGGCCAGAGTGCCTGAAAAGGGGAAGGGAGCAGGAGGATGAGAGGCACCAAGGTTGGCAACAGTAGAGGCTGAGATGGCCCAGGGTTTCAGAGGTAGGTCAGGTTTTAGAGTTTCTTCTAAGTAGGCTAGTATGCCCTGGGGGTGCGGTGGGACTGAGAACAGAAGAGTGACTACAAGGAGGCAAGTGTCGATGGACACAGGAACACCAGGAGAGAAGCCAGAGAGGAAGGTGGCCTCCAACAAGGTGTAGACGGAAAGGTGAAAAGTGGTCGGATTAGGGATATGTCTTGGTGATGCCAACAGAAAGGCTGACCAGTAAGATGTCGGTTGTGAGAAAAGAAAGGAGTCAAGGATGACACCAAAATTTTTAGCCTGAGAAACTGGCCAAGTGGGGTGTCATTTACCGAGGTGAGGAATTGATGGTGGGAGCAAAGGATTAGTGGGGGGAAAGCAAGTAGAGAGAGTGGTGAGAAATGCAGGTGGAGGGACAGGCTGGAGGCCACGCCCGTCACACCAGGACTCAGCCTCATCCCCAGCCCATGGGGGTCATGCCAGATTTAAGCAAGAGGGCCACAGTTAGACTCACATTTCTGAAAGATCACTCTGGCTGCATGAGTGTGGAGCGGCTGAAAGGGCAAGAGCAGAAGCAGAAAAACAACTCAGGAAGTCCTGCAGCGCTGGCCCCGCAGGACATGAGGAATGGGGCAGTGTTACCCCCCAGGCTGGAGCCAGGTGAGGCTGACTGGTGCCCAGAACCCAACACACTCACTGTGGGTCTTTCTGAGCAGCATGTGTAAGCAGTCATCCTGTTGAATATCAGCATACTTTGAAAGCTTTAAGTACCTCAGCATCCTTTATCATTTAGCACCCAACCCTGCCTGGGAGAAGCTGGGCCATGCTATCTGTCCACCACCACATCCCAGGCTGAGAATTCCAACCTCTTACTCACATTTCAAAGAAAGTGCCCACAACTGTGGAAGGACATACAAGAACCTGGTAACGAGGATCCCCTCCCAGCAGCAGGGGAAGGATGGAAAGGAGTTACACTCTTCACTCTTGCATCCTGTCCGGGTTTTTCTGTTTTATTTTACCACTTGTAAATGTTATCGATTAAAATATTAAAACCGAGAAAGTAAAACACAGAGGGAAGGAGGGGAGAAAGAAGAAAAGAGAGAAAGAAAATGTCCACAGTCAGAGCTTCTTCATTTTCTCCATAACCTTTCAGACATTTTCTGCAAGACCTGGGGACCGAAAACTTCTCAAAAGCAAAAAATTTCTCATAAGGGAAATGGAACATTATGGTAATTTGCACAAAGAATGTATCACTTGGGAAAACTTTATAAGCAAAAATTCCTTAACGGGACAAAATGGAAAATCCCCTAGAAGAGCAGCTGGTGGCCTTTTCCAGCGGATGAACCCCTCTGACTCTGCAACGGCCCTGAAGGCCTCTCCTGGGAGTCACAGACAATTCAGCACATGACTTCAGGGAGCTGGTTCCCCCGACCCGGTTAAAACTCCCGCCTTGGAATCCAGCCAAAGCTAGTTAAATCCCTTGGGCAAGAGTACTTAAATCTCTGCACCTCAGTTTCCTTTCTGTGAAATAGGGATGGTACTAAAAGTGTCCACTTCACAAAGCTGCTGTTGGCTATCACTGTTATTATACATAAACCCAGGCCAGCAACATCAATCTGTAACAGGAAAGCGGGGAATGCAACCTTCGCCTCCCTTCCCTATCGTCTAAAAATGGACATAGGGACTTCCCTGGTGGTCTAGTAGCTAAGACTCCATGCTCTCAATGCAGGGGGCCCAAGTTTGATCCCTGGTTAGGGAACTTGATCACACATGCCACAACGAACAATTTGCATGCTGCAATAAAACACCCTGTGTGCTGCAATTAAGACTTGGCACAGCCAAATAAAAACTTTTTAAATAAATTTAAAATAATAAAAACAAAAATGGATGTAAAATCTCATCAGTAAGCCAGGTACCCATGAGAGATAAAGCTTCAACCTGAAAAAAGATCAGAAAAAGGCCCTGCAAACTGCAATACTTCTTCCACTCAATAGTAACCAGAAGGCAAGGCACAGGTACTTTGCACTTAACAGCAAAACCCACCTTCTTTTCTACAAAGAACATGATGATTTTGGAGAAGCAAAGCAGCTTTCATTGAGAAAGAAGATAAAACATGACAATTCCAAAGGAAGGATTAGTCATCCCATGGTACTAGTTAAGATCAAGAATCCAAAATAAAGAAAGAAGTAAGTTGAATACTATTAATAATTACTGGACTTTCGTGGTGGCTCAGACGGTAAAGTGTCTGCCCTCAACGCAGGAGACCTAGGTTCAATCCCTGGGTCAGGAAGATCCTGTGGAGAAGGAAATGGCAACCCACTCCAGTACTCTTGCCTGGAAAGTTCCATGAACTCAGGGGCCTGCCAAGCTACAGTCCATGGGGTCACAAAGAGCTAGACACGACTGAGCAGCTTCCCTGGTGGCTCAGAGGTTAAAGCGTCTGCCTGCAATGAAGGAGACCTAGGTTCGATCCCTGGGTCGGGAAGATCCCCTGGAGAAGGAAATGGCAACCCACTCCAGTATTCAATCCAATAATTACTAGGAGGTAGATGTATGTATCTGAACTTCAATGTAACACATGATTTTCATGTGACTGACTTTTTCCGGGTTTGTTTTCTCATTAGGATTAGTGACTTCAAAGGTCCCTTCTACTGTTCAGATTTAATAAATGTTGAGTAAATGATTTCATTAATAAGACTGAAGATTACAAATGCATGCATTTGAAGTATAACAGATACCATGTGAATGACAATAAAAATGACACATTTTCCTAGCACCTAGCTTTTTGTTTATTTTTTTTTTCATCTAAAACTTTCCTTATATTGGAAATCTGAAGGTTTCCAACTAGGAACAGGAACCATATAGGACACGAACATCAACTATGAACTATATACTGGGACTTCCCTGACAGTTCAGTTGGTAAAGAATCCGCCTGCAACTAGGAGACCCTGGTATGATTCCTGGGTCAGGAAGATCCACTGGAAAAGGGATAGGCTACCCACTCCAGTATTCTTGGGCTTCCCTGGTGGCTCAGCTGGTAAAGAATCCACCTGCAATGTGGGAGACCTGGGTTCAGTCCCTGGGTTAGGAAGATCCCCTGGAGAAGGGAAAAGGTGACATGAACATCAACTATGAACTATATACTAATATCTATGACCTATATAAGCCGACATCAAACTGTACATTCACTATTCCATATAGGATTAAACTGAAGTTAATATTTGGTAAAACTTGACTGGGAAAAACTAAGAGTAAGGATATTTTAGAGAAGTATTTTCAGACACCTCAAAAACTTAAGACAGGCCTGGACAAAAAGTGGCCAAGAATTCAGTGCCTCTACTTCCAAGGATTTCTTCAAACTGTTAGGCTCCTCAGATCCAGATGCTAAGTGCTGCTCCAGAAGAGAGCGACGTTTGGACTGCAGCCCTGGGAGGATGAGAAGCAGCTCACCCCGAGCTGGCCCTGAAGAAAGTGCAGCCGGCCTCCTGCCCCTCCACCCAGCACCTGCAGCAGCATGAATCAGCAAAGCTGCTGGAAGCCTTTTAACGAATGACTTGCAACCCTGGTGGTTTTTCAGCCAGACCCTTTTGAAGTGCGAGCTTCTGAGAGAAACTTGGAAACCACCCTAAGCACTGCCTGGTTGCTGGTCTGAGGGCAGGCAGGGCAAGAGACAGATAGAGACACAGAAAGAGAGACAGACAGAGCACCTGCAAGGCCATGTAAGGAAGCAAGTCAGTCCCAAGGGGCCACTTAATGGGACCATGATGAGAAAGCGACGGTACCCGAACTTAATTCTTAAGGGCATGAAAGACAGGTCAGAAACCTAAATGTTCTGTCTCATTCACATTTCTACCCTTATATTCTCAACTTCCCAAATGCAAATATAAACTAGGGGGAAAATATTTACAGCCTATATGGGAAATAAGGGTTAGCAGTCCCAAAATATGAAGAACTTTAATCAAATGAAAACATACGTCCACACAAAGCTTGTAGACAAATGTTCACAGCAGCATTATTCAGAACAGTCGAAAGGTCAAAACAGGACCTCCCTAGTCATCCAGAGGTCAAGAATCCACCTGCCAATGCGGGGGACACAGGTTCGATCTCTGGTCTAGAACGACTGTACACGCTGTGGGACCACCAAGCCCGCGCACCACAACGACGGGGCCCATGTGCTGCAGCTACTGAAGCCACATGTCCCAGAGCCTATGCGCCACGAGAGAAGCCGCCGCAATGAGACGCCTGCACAGCAACTAAAGAGTAGTCCCTGCTCACTGCAACTAGAGAAAGCCCATGTGCAGCCACGAAGCCTTAGCACAGTCAAAAATTAGTTTTTTAAAAAAGGTCACAACAGTCCAAATGTCCATCAACTAATGAATAAGTAAATAAAATGCAGCATGCAGAGAATTATTTGATAATAAGAAAGTACTGATACGTGCTACAATTTGAATTGAACCTTGAAAATATCATGCTATGTGAAAGAAGCCAGCCACAAAAGACTAAGATGCATGATTCCATTTATACAAAATGCCTAGAACACGCAAATCCATAATGATAGAAAATGGTTGCTTTGGGCTGGGGGAGACAGAGGTAAATGGGGAATGACTGCTAATGGGTGGCAGGTTTCTCCTGGGGATGATGAAAATGTTCTGGTTGTGACAGTTACACAACTCTGTGAATAAACTAAAAGCCACTGAATTGTGCACTTAAAATAGGTGAATTGTATGGTATATTACTATCTCAATAAAGCTGTTATTAAAAATTAAACAGCAAGAAAAAAATCTTCTAACAGAAAAACAAGCCAAAGAAATGAACAGGAAATTCACAAATGGTGGCAAAGATTGAAAAGACTGAGTTTCCACTCTGGTCCAGAGCATGTCCCCAGCGAGCAGGAGCAGAAAGTGGTACACTGTGTCAGGCTGCAGCCTGTCAACACCAATGCAGATTCTAAATGTGCTCATTGGTTAGGTACAAATTAAAAATGCCTAGATATGAGTAACTGACCAGAGAGCCCACCATGCAGAGGCTGCAATTTCCCAGCCTGATGGGGTATTATCCAGCTGTAAGGAAATAGTGGCTCCTGGTAAAGGACTGTGGGACTGGGTCCAGAGAAAACAGAGCTGTGCTAATAATAAGTCCCACTATGCTGAACACTTGAGGGGAGGTTACTGGCAAGAGAAATACTTGGCTCGCTGTTTCCCAAGGGCAGTGACACGTGGGGCGCACAAGTCCAACAGCAGCCACTAGGGAGAAACTGGAATAGCTGCCGGGGCAACCTGCCTGCAGAGTGTTTCCTACATACACAACCTCATCAAATGTTCACACTAATTCTTTGGGAGAGTAGTACTATGATCACCCTCACTGTGCAGATGAGCAAAATAAGGCTTAGAGAAGTTGTGATTCCACCCAGGTCTCAATGACATGCCCGGATCCAAGGCCAAAGTCCACCACACTCTATGAGGTGTGCTCTTTTCACTTTAAACTGGGACAAAACTTCCATGGACAGACAGAGAATTCTTGATTCATTGGATCCTCAGTCTGTCCCAAAAGGGCAAATTCTCTGCCATTAACTGGCAACTCCCTTTCTTTACATTAATTAGTGTTACAAAACATGTTATATATTTTTTCAAAAAGTCAGAAATGAGCGATGTTAAGTCTTAGTTCTGATCTTTAGTTTGCAACTGCCAAATGAAACATAAAATTGAAACTCTGAAGCATCTTAATTTCTGAAAGCATGGCACACCAGGTAGGGGCTTCCCTGATGGCTCAGTGGTAAAAATGCACCTGCCAACGCAGGAGACCTGGGTTTGCTCCCTGGGTCAACAAGACCCCCTGGAGAAGGAAAATGGCAACTCACCCCAATATTCTTGCTGGTGAAATCCCATGGACAGAGGAGCCTGGCGGGCAGTCCATGGGGTCATAAAGGAGTCAGACATGAATTAGCAAGTAAACAACAACACAGCATACCAGGTACCCCGACTGACTCTCACGACACAGGGCTACAGATGCTGAAGAAAAACTGTATGATATCTGTTAAAATGCATCAAAGAACTGGCAAATCAACAAGGAAGACTGACAGGTCAAACAAACTTAAGCAAAGGCTGGAATTCAGATAGCAAGTGGAGCTTTGAGGGTGGGCAGCAAGGGCATCTGCAGAACTGGGCAAGCTCAAGTTCTCCCCCTGTCCCCAAAAAGGGAGGTCCCTCCAAAATAAAGCTGGGTCCCAAAGGGTTATATCTTAGTGGAAAGAAAATGGCACAGAAAACAGCCCATATCTAATCAAGGCACCAGATGGAGCGGTATACAATTCCTCTGGGAGAATCTGTAACCACTAGATGGCCCCCCATGGACTACAGCCCAAAGTCACACACTGTTAAAGATACACTTTAGGTAGATAAAAAGTGATCCCACAATGAAAGTATTTGATGCAAGGAGAGAGGACCAACTAAAATAGTAAATAAGAAATAAGTGTATCTAGGGGCTGCAGCCATGAAATTAAAAGACGCTTACTCCTTGGAAGGAAAGTTATGACCAACCTAGATAGCATATTCAAAAGCAGAGACATCACTTTGTTAACAAAGTTTCGCCTAGTCAAGGCTATGGTCTTTCCAGTGGTCATGTATGGATGTGAGAGCTGGACTGTGAAGAAGGCTGAGCGCCTAAGAATTGATGCTTTTGAACTGTGGTGTTGGAGAAGACTCTTGAGAGTCCCTTGGACTGCAAGGAGATCCAACCGGTCCATTCTGAAGGAGATCAGCCCTGGGAGTTCTTTGGAAGGAATGATGCTAAAGCTGAAACTCCAGTACTTTGGCCACCTCATGTGAAGAGTTGACTCATTGGAGAAGACTCTGATGCTGGGAGGGATTGGGGGCAGGAGGAGAAGGGGACGACAGAGGATGAGATGGCTGGATGGCATCACTGACTCGATGGATGTGAGTCTGAGTGACCTCCGGAAGTTGGTGATGGACAGGGAGGCCTGGCGTGCTGCGGTTCATGGGGTCGCAAAGAGTCGGACACGACTGAGCGACTGATCTGATCTGAGGGGCTTCCCTGGTGGTCCAGTGGTCAAGAATCTGTCTGGCAATGCAAGAGTCACCAGTTCGATCCCCAGTCTGGGAAGACCCCACATGCCACAGAGCAGCTGAGCCGGAGCACCACAATGATTTAGCTCATGTGCCTAGTGCCTGAGCTCAGCAACAAGAGAAGCCGCCACAAGGAAGAGCAACCCCTCCTCACCACAACCAGAGAGAGTCCATGCAGCAGCCAAGACCCAGCACAACCAAAACATAAAAGAGCCCAACTACACACCTATGGAATAAAAGCTGAGGAGGGAGTATCAGGAACTAAAGTGTGATAAGGTCCTAACTGCTTGGGAGAAAAGTGCAAAGACACTGACTGAAGTTTCCCTGGTACTTCAGTTGATAAAGAATCTGCCTGCAATGCAGGAGACCCCGTTTCGATTCCTGGGTCAGGAAGATCTGCTGGAGAAGGGATAGGCTACCCACTCCAGTATTCTTGGGCTTCCCTTGTGGCTCAGCTGGTAAAGAATCCACCTGCAATGCGGGAGACCTGGGTTTGATCCCTGGGTTGGAAAGATCGCCTGGGGAAGGGAATGGCTACCGACTCCAGTATTCTGGCCTGGAGAATTCTGTGGACTGTATAGTTCATGGGGTTGCAAAGAGTCGGACACAACTGAGCGAACTTCACTTCACAAAATTAGAAATTGGCAAGGCATGTAAATTGAGAGATAGGCCATGTTCATGAATCAGAAGATCAATATCATATAAACATCACCTCTATCCAAACTGACATGTAATAAATTCAATTCTAATAAAATTCAAAGTGACTCTAATAAAAGACTCCAACAATTTTTATGGAATTTGACAAACATAATCCAAAATGAAGATAGTAGAAAGCCAAAACTTTACCAGATACCAAGAATTGTTATATAAGAACTCAGAGGGACTTTCCTGGTGGCCCAGTGGCTTAAGACTCCCACTCCCAATGCAAGGGACCTGGGTTCGATCCTTCTTCAGGGAACTAGATCCCACATGCTGTAACTAAGAGTTTGTAAGCTGCAAGTAAAGATCCCATGTGCCACAACTAGAATATCAAAGATTCTGTATGCTGTATCTAAGACCTGGTGCAGCCAAATAAATAAACAAAAAATAGAAAAAAAAAATAAATAAAAGAACTGAGAAATTAAATCGGTGGGATATTGGTACACAGACAGAGATAGATGGTAAAGAGCCCAGAAATAGACCCATACATTTGTGGACACTTGATGTATGATAGTGGTTACTGGTGACTTTAAAGATCCACAAAAAAGGAATGTATTTTTCAATACATAGTACAGGCTTAATCTGATGTGCTTATTTAAAAAAAGGAAAAAATGATCTCCTATCTCAAACCATATACAAAAATTATTATGAACAGACTAAAGACTTTAGAGTAAAAGGTTAAGAATCATAAAACATTTGGAAGACAATACATGGGTAAATACCTTTATAAACTTGAAGCAGGGAGGAAGTTCTTAAAAAGAAATGTGTGAACTATTAAGAAAAAGTTAATAAACGGAGAGGGTGGGATGATTTGGGAGAACGGCATTGAAATATGTATAATATCATATATGAAACGAGTTGCCAGTCCAGATTCGATGCACGATACTAGATGCTTGGGGCTGGTGCACTGGGACGACCCAGAGGGATGGTATGGGGAGGGAGGAGGGTTCAGGATGGGGAACACATGTATACCTGTGGCAGATTCATTTTGATATATGGCAAAACCAATACAATATTGTAAAGTTAAATAAAATAAAAGTAAAAAAATAATAAATAAATAAATGACATTAAAACTAAGAATTTCTGTTCATTAAAAAAACTAGAGTGACAAAACAAGCCACAAACTGGAAGTGGATAGTTTCAACACATCTAACTGACAAAGGATTAATATCAAAACAAAAAAACAGGGAGAAAATAAGTCTCCATATAATAAAAAGACAACTCAATAAAACAATGAGCAAAAAGATTTAAGCCATTTTTTCAGAGAAGCTGAAAGCTGAATGATCCATTAGTGCATGAAAAGATGCTCAACCCACTAAAAACCATGAAGATGGAAATCAAAACCACGTGAGGTATCACTGAGCTTCCAACAGATTAGTAAAAAGTTTTAAATCTGATGATACCACTGTTGGGAGGATGTGAAGCAGGCAGAATTGTCAGCTGAGTAAACTGGAGAAACCGCTCTGGAAACAACTTGGTATCACTGTATTTAGTCAAACTGAAGATGCACATATCCTAGGGTTCAGTCCTCCTCCCTGGGGTGTATCCTGACAGGCTGCACACGTGTGCCCCAGGAATGGTCACAGTTATCACTGTCTGTCTCAGCAAAATACTGAAAACAAACGTCCATCAACAATAGAAAGGATGCGTAAATTCTCATACAACGGGACACAACTCACCAGTGAAAACGAAACACACCTATATGCAACACGGATTAACCTCGAGAACACATGTTAAGCAAAAAATTAAGATCACTGAGAAAAACAAGATGATGTACTGAGTCCAAAATCAGGCAAAATTAAATAATGACATTGTTTAGCAACACAAACACATGCGATAAAACTATAAAGAAAAGCAAGAGATGGGAATTCCCCGGCGATCCAGTGGTTAAGACTTGGCATTTGCAGCGCCATGGCCTGGATTCTCAATCCCTGGTCAGGGAACTAAGATCCCACAAGCCATGGGGCCAAAAAAGAAAAGCAAAGCATGAAGTGAAGTGAAGTGAAGTGAAGTCGCTCAGTCGTGTCCGACTCTTTGCGACCCCGTGGACCGTAGCCCACCAGGCTCCTCCGCCCACGGGATTCTCCAGGCAAGATATACTGGAGTGGGTTGCCATTTCCTTCTCCAGGGGATCTTCCTGACCCAGGGATCGAACCCAGGTCTCCCGCATTGCAGGCAGATGCTTTAACCTCTGAGCCACCAGGGAAGCCAAGCAAAGCATGAACACAGTAAAAGCCAAATCCAGTGATTATGCTGGGGTGGGACTGAGACAGGATCAGGGAGGGGCACTTCAAAGGTAATGGGAACATTCTTTAGTGTAAAGGAGGTGATGGGTATATGGGTGTTCCTTGTATGCTTATCCTTCAGGTGATATATATTCTTTTATATCTATTCAATATTTAACAAGACAACTTACAAAATTAAACAATGTTATTTCTGACTTGAATTGATCTGATTTCGGTGTTGACCATCTGGTGATGTCCATGTATAGAGTCTTCTCTTGTGTTGTTGGAAGAGGGTATTTGCTATGACCAGTGCATTTTCTTGGCAAAACTCTATTAGTCTTTGCCCTGCTTCATTCCGTATTCCAAGGCCAAATTTGCCTGTTACTCCAGGTGTTTCTTGACTTCCTACTTTTGCATTCCAGTCCCCTATAATGAAAAGGACATCTTTTTTGGGTGTTAGTTCTAAAAGGTCTTGTAGGTCTTCATAGAACCTTTCAACTTCAGCTTCTTCGGCATTACTGGTTGGGGCATAGACTTGGATTACTGTGACATTGAATGGTTTGCCTTGGATACGAACAGAGATCATTCTGTCATTTTTGAGATTGCATCCAAGTACTGCATTTCGGACTCTTTTGTTGACCATGATGGCTACTCCATTTCTTCTGAGGGATTCCTGCCCACAGTAGTAGATATAATGGTCATCCGAGTTAAATTCACCCATTCCAGTCCATTTTAGTTCGCTAATTCCTAGAATGTCGACATTCACTCTTGCCATCTCTTGTTTGACCACTTCCAATTTGCCTTGATTCATGGACCTGACATTCCAGGTTCCTATGCAATATTGCTCTTTACAGCATCGGACTTTGTTTCTATCACCAGACATATCCACAGCTGGGTATTCTTTTTGTTTTGGCTCCATCCTTTCATTCTTTCTGGAGTTATTTCTCCACTGATCTCCAGTAGCATATTGGGCCCTTACTGACCTGGGGAATTTCTCTTTCAGTATCCTATCATTTTGTCTTTTCATACTGTTCATGGGGTTCTCAAGGCAAGAATACTGAAGTGGTTTGCCATTCCCTTCTCCAGCGGACCACACCCTGTCATATCTCTCCACCATGACCCGCCCATCCCAAGTTGCCCCTCGGGCATGGCTTAATTTCATTGAGTTAGACAAGGGTGTGGTCCTTGTGTGATTAGATTGACTAGTTTTCTGTGAGAACGGTTTTAGTGTATTTGCCCTCTGACGCCCTCTTTCAAGACCTACTGTCTTACTTGGGTTTCTCTTACCTTGGGCGTGGGGTATCTCATCCCAGCTGCTCCTGGCTGCTGCCGGCCAGCAAAGCACAGCCATCGCACCTTACCTTGGACGAGGGGTCTCTCCTCACCGCCGCCCTTCCTGACCTCGGTCGTGGGGTAGCTCTTCTCCACCCTACTTATTGCGCTGGCCCTCACCGCCGTCCTTCCTCGGTCGTGGGGTAGCTCCTCTCCGCCCTACTTAGTGCGCTGGCCCTCACCGCCGTCCTTCCTCGATTGTGGGGTAGCTCCTCTCGGCCGCGCTCTTAGTGCGCGACGCAGCCGGCGGGGCGCTCTTAGTGCGCGACGCAGCCGGCGGGGCGCTCTTAAATGGCGCGCCGGTCGCGGGGAGGCGAGGTCGCTCTTAATTTGGCCTTGGAATACGGAATGAAGCAGGACAAAGACTAATAGAGTTTTGCCAAGAAAATGCACTGGTCATAGCAAATACCCTCTTCCAACAACACAAGAGAAGACTCTATACATGGACATCACCAGATGGTCAACACCGAAATCAGATCGATTATATTCTTTGCAGCCAAAGATGGAGAAGCTCTATACAATCAGCAAAAACAAGACCAGGAGCTGACTGTGGCTCGGACCATGAACTCCTTATTGCCAAATTCAGACTGAAATTGAAGAAAGTAGAGAAAACTACTAGACCATTCAGGTATGACCTAAATCAAATCCCTTATGATTATACAGTGGAAGTGAGAAATAGATTTAAGGGCCTAGATCTGATAGATAGAGTGCCTGATGAACTATGGAATGAGGTTCGTGACATTGTACAGGAGACAGGGATCAAGACCATCCCCATGGAAAAGAAATGCAAAAAAGCAAAATGGCTGTCTGGGGAGGCCTTACAAATAGCTGTGAAAAGAAGAGAAGCGAAAAGCAAAGGAGAAAAGGAAAGATATAAACATCTAAATGCAGAGTTCCAAAGAATAGCAAGAAGAGACAAGAAAGCCTTCTTCAGTGATCAATGCAAAGAAATAGAGGAAAACAACAGAATGGGAAAGACTAGGGATCTCTTCAAGAAAATCAGAGATACCAAAGGAACATTCCATGCAAAGATGGGCACGATAAAGGACAGAGATGGTGTGGACCTAACAGAAGCAGAAGATATTAAGAAGAGGTGGCAAGAATACACAGAAGAACTGTACAAAAAAGAGCTTCAAGACCTAGACAATCATGATGATGTGATCACTGACCTAGAGCCAGACATTCTGGAATGTGAAGTCAAATGGGCCTTAGAAAGCATCACTACGAACAAAGCTAGTGGAGGTGATGGAATTCCAGTGGAACTATTCCAAGTCCTGAAAGATGATGCTGTGAAAGTGCTACACTCAATATGCCAGCAAATTTGGAAAACTCAGCAGTGGCCACAAGATTGGAAAAGGTCAGTTTTCATCCCAATCCCAAAGAAAGGCAATGCCAAGGAGTGCTCAAACTACCGAACAATTGCACTCATCTCACACGCTAGTAAAGTAATGCTCAAAATTCTCCAAGCCAGGCTTCAGCAATATGTGAACCGTGAACTTCCTGATGTTCAAGCTGGTTTTAGAAAAGGCAGAGGAACCAGAGATCAAATTGCCAACATCCGCTGGATCATGGAAAAAGCAAGAGAGTTCCAGAAAAACATCTATTTCTGCTTTATTGACTATGCCAAAGCCTTTGACTGTGTAGATCACAATAAACTGTGGAAAATTCTGAAAGAGATGGGAATACCAGACCACCTGATCTGCCTCTTGAGAAATCTGTATGCAGGTCAGGAAGCAACAGTTAGAACTGGTCATGGAACAACAGACTGGTTCCAAATAGGAAAAGGAGTACGTCAAGGCTGCATATTGTCACCATGTTTATTTAACTTATATGCAGAGTACATCATGAGAAATGCTGGACTGGAAGAAACACAAGTTGGAATCAAGATTGCCGGGAGAAATATCAATAACCTCAGATATGCAGATGACACCACTCTTATGGCAGAAAGTGAAGAGGGGCTAAAAAGCCTCTTGATGAAAGTGAAAGTGGAGAGTGAAAGGGTTGGCTTAAAGCTCAACATTCAGAAAACGAAGATCATGGCATCTGGTCCCATCACTGCATGGGAAATAGATGGGGAAACAGTGGAAACAGTGTCAGACTTTGTTTTTCTGGGCTCCAAAATCACTGCAGATGGTGACTGCAGTCATGAAATTAAAAGACGCTTACTCCTTGGAAGGAAAGTTATGAGCAACCTAGATAGCATATTCAAAAGCAGAGACATTACTTTACCAACAAAGGTTCGCCTAGTCAAGGCTATGGTCTTTCCTGTGGTCATGTATGGATGTGAGAGCTGGACTGTGAAGAAGGCTGAGCACTGAAGAATTGATGCTTTTGAACTGTGGTGTTGGAGAAGACTCTTGAGAGTCCCTTGGACTGCAAGAAGATCCAACCAGTCCATTCTGAAGGAGATCAATCCTGGAATTTCTTTGGAAGGAATGATGCTAAAGCTGAAACTCCAGTATTTTGGCCACCTCATGCGAAGAGTTGACTCATTGGAGAAGACTCTGATGCTGGGAGGGATTGAGGGCAGGAGGAGAAGGGGACGACAGAGGATGAGATGGCTGGATGGCATCACTGACTCGATGGATGCGAGTCTGAGTGACCTCCGGGAGCTGGTGATGGACAGGGAGGCCTGGCGTGCTGCGGTTCATGGGGTCGCAAAGAGTCGGACACGACTGAGCGACTGATCTGATCTGATTTCTGACTTTAAGCCATGATTTGAAGCATTAACTTGGGCAGCTGACTTGAGTTACACTCAACCAGGAAAGTCCCTGACAGGGGCCCACCCAGCCCTGAGACTACAGAAATGAGAAATGCTTCACCACCCAGGCTCCTGAGCTGGAGACAACTTCCCACTGGGCCCTGGAGCCTTCCACTCAGGACAGGAAAGGTACTGCTTAGATGAATCAGGTCAGGAGAGGAAGTGGGGAGGGGGTGGGGTAGGGGGAACAGGTTCTATTGCCAGACCTTTTAAGACCAGAAGCTGAGTACATTTTTGATGTGACAATGAACCCACCAAGGCTGCTTTCAGGCTGGGTCCAGACTCGCAGCAGGAACTGCCACCTCTGAGGCTCTGCATGCTGCTCTTTAGACACGAGTGAGCAACTCTCAACTCTAACCATGCCCTCCGCTTCCTTCCTTTGAAGCTCAAGGCTGATCTCTCCAATTCCTAACAAGCAGGTGTGAATGTAAGAGCCCTGGCTTTCTGTATGCATCTGTGACTACATCATTGAGGTCAACCGTAGGTAGCCCTCAGACTATTAAGCTATTGATAGCCATGAGGACTCTGAGAGCCAGACACCTATGCTGACACTGAACACACACACCTGGAGCAACTGCTAAAAGCACTTGGTGCTAAAACGCCTGCTCTCTGTGACCTCTATTATTTCAATCATTTAAAAATGTGGCTGGCAGAAGGAGATTTTGGTAAATCATGGTCTCTAGGACAATATGTTTTGTGCACAAAATGTACTTGGAGTTTTTCGCTTCCTGTGAGGTTGGAGTCCTGCCCTTTGGTGGTGTCCGTTACCCTGCCAGACACCAGGTCTGAGAACCTCTGTGCCACCCGTGTGGCACCACCCCTGGGGGAATTCCAGGGCGGTAGAGAGTGGACACCTGGTCTTCTTTGTGGCAAACTGTTCAAACTGAAGCTCTGCCCACAGAGGCTGTCCTTTTGGCATTCTAGACTGTAGGCTCAGTTTACGTGCAACAAAATCAAGCCACCTGACACTTTAAAATGTCTTTCCTGTATACACATACAGGCATGCGTGTGCACAGAAGGGCCCGGGCACAAGGACACACAGACGCGGTTAACAGTCATCTCGGACAGGAACCGGCTCAGACGTAAGAGGGTCACTTACTTTCCTATCCTAAGCATTTTTTTTCTTCCTCAACTCTGCACTTTCTTGACCCTCATAGGAGGTTGTTGTTAGGTCATCCTCTCCTAATTAACACCTAGTAACACTAGATACCAACTGTGGACTCAAAGACTAGATAAAGCATTTTACATGCATTACCTCATTAATAATTCCACCCAATAAAGCTAGCGTGAGGTCATCATTATTCCCACTACACACCCGAGGAAACGGAGGCTTAGAGAGGTCAAGTACTTTGTCCAAAGGCACACAGCTAGTAAGTGTAAAGACCAGGTATGTTAGGCTCAAGTATCTTTGACTTAGAAGTTCATGCTTCTAACCAGTACCCCATAACCTAGAAATTCTGTTTTTTGTTGTATAGTCGCTCTGTTGTGTCCGACTCTTTGCAACCCCATGGACTGTAGCCCACCAAGCTCCTCTGTCCATGGGATTCTCCAGGCAGGAATCCTGGAGTAGTATTGCCATCTCCTTCTCCAGAGGATCTTCCTGACCCAGGGATTGATCCCATGTCTCCTGCATTGGCAGGTGGATTCTTTACCACTGAGCCACCTGGGAAGCCCATGCTGTGATTACCCATGTGGCTAAGAGCACCTTGATCCCGGGATCCATCTCCCTCATATGCACACCCCGAGCCCCCAGTGCAGTGTCTGACACAGCAGGCACAAAAAAGTGACTGTGTAAGCAAGCCTGGACTGCCTGGACTCAAGCAACACGAACGACCCAAAGCCAGAGGAGCCTGCTGTGGGGGGCCAGGGGGCCAGGGAACACACCCCACCCTGTTCCAATAGTGAGTGGCCTTCCCTCAGGCCTAACCATCAGAGGCAGCAATCCAGTCACACTGGGAACAGAACAGGTTCTCTCAGCCAGCCTTCCCTCCAGCATTGGAACAGTCCTGATTCCTCCTTGGGTTGTACACCAGAGGCTGGGGTTTGGGGACACATTGTACAAAAATATGTATTTTTAAACATTAGAACCTTAAAAGGAATGAGTATGTGCTCCCTACTCTGTCTTTCCCTCTCAGCCACATGGAGTGCATACACAATGGCAGGATCCGGAGCAGCTTGCTCAGTCCATGAGATGGAAGCCAGGGTTTGAGCAAGGAGAGCCACATGATCAATGGAACCCTGCTTCTGGATGACTTTGCAGAACAGAGTGAGCTACCCTCACAGTTCTGGACTGCCTCCTCCCAGACTGTTAAGGGACAGGAATAAATTTCTATTTCCTTTCAGCCACTACATTTTGGAGCATTTTAGATTGTACTTAATTAAAACAAGGTGTGAACACTGCCCAGGGATTAATCTAGCATGATCTTTGTCAGCAAAATGACAACAATATTATCAACATTCTCCTAACCAAACTAACTAGGATTTTGTCATTACTGTACACTATTAAAGAAAAAGTTGTCTCGAAAGGGTGAGTTGAAGCACGCTGTGCCTAGAGAAGAAGGACAAACAAAGCGACCTCCTGGTTTGTTTCATCTTTGAGTCTTAACAGACTTACTTCAGATTTCCAAGTAGCCCAGGCTACTCTGTTCCGACAGTTTGTCTGGGGAAACTCCAGCTTGGCTCTCCTCCTCCAGCTCATTACCTGAATCAAAAACCAAGCAGAAAATCTGATGAGAACCTGCAGGATTCTAAGAGCTGCTCTTGTATCCACCAAATACAGGCAAATACAGAGCACTGAGCACTGAGTCTAGCCCAAGGGCAGTGCTCAATAAATGTTACACTGGACTGTGACTGGGCTGCTGCATGCCAGACCCTGTGCTGGACAGCTGGACACAAAGACAAATAAACCTAGTCCCAGTCCCTACTCTCAGGAAAGCACCCTACACTCAGGAGAGCCTGCTGATCGAAAGACATAACACGAGGTGGATAAGCAAAAGCAATGAGGCTGTGCCCAAGTAGTCTTACTGCACTAGCATTCCCCAGGGATGTCCCAGACACCATGCTTCTCACTCCAGACCCTCACTCAGGTGACACATCCCTTCCCATAACTGTAGTGACTTTTGATGGATGCTAGATCACCAAGGGACAGTTCCATGTGAATGTTTTACAGGCACTAACAACAGACACGTTCAAAACAAAATATATCTTCTCTCCTTAAATCCCCTCCCTATCCTGTTCCCTATCCCACTGAGCAGCATCTCCATCCACCAGTCAAAAATTCAGAGCCAACCCTGACCTCTCCCCCAACCCCTAAATCCCCCATCTAAGTCATCACCAACTTTGGTTAAGGCTACCTCCAACTCATCTCTCCCCACCTTCTGCCTCTAATCTAACTCAAGGCCACGGTCATCTCTCACCTCCACAGTTCTAGTAGCCTCTTAACTGGCCTCCAGGCCCATTCCCTTTAATACAGTCTTCACTAGCATGATCTTTCTAATCCACAAATCTGATTCTTAAATGCGTTCTCTTTAACCTAAAATTTCAAGTCCACAGCTAGGTTTAAAAACTTCCCTAAGGGAGATTCCACTACAGGATCCATGGTTGGGGAACTAAGGACGCCTCTTGCCCCATGGCTGCTTTCCCTCCCCAAAACAAGACCCCTGAGGACCAGACCATACACTAGTGTCTTTCATGTCTGTCCTTAGGCAGCTTTCTTACACCTTCCATCTTCAGCTGAGAATCCTCTTCCCCTTTTCTGCCCGGACTCTCCAAGCATCCTTCAGTTCTGTTTCCTGGGGAACAGAAGCCTTCCTGGATTTGCCTAAACTGAGTGAGGTGCCTCTACTCAGTGTTCCCAGCGTTTTCTGCCTTTTTTCCATCATATCAGAATTGCCTACATTTCAGTATGTCTCCCACTTGAGTTTCTGAGCTCTGGGTGATGATGATGATACAAAAAATAACAGCAACAAACACACACAGCATTTACTTTGTGCCAGCAGGCCTTCTTAGCACTTTACACCGATTACCTCATTTAACTTTTATAATCGTTTTAGGAGGCAGATTTTATTCTCAACCCTGCTTTATGGATAAGAAAACTGAGGCAGGAGGTGAGGAACCAACGTGCCTAAGGACACAGTCGGCAAGCACCGAGACAGGATTCAAACCCGGTTGCTTGGCTCCACAGCCTACACTTTTTAACCACTCGCTCTATCCTCTGAACCCATCAGGAGTTGAACCACCGCCTGTGGAACGAATGAATGAATGAAGTGATCTCATACGGGGGCAGTATCGGGTCTCCACCACGACAAACTCCTTCTAGGCCCTCACAGGCCTGTGTCCTCCAGCCCCGCCGGCCAAAGAGAGCTGCGCTGGCACCCCGCCACCTCGCGGCCTCAAAACGCCCACCCGCCGCGGCACGCGGGGTCAAGGGGCGGTGACAGCCGGGCGGCGGGGGCGGAGATGCTACCAGCTGGGGTGTCACCCAGCCCGGAGGCGACTCGCGCTCCGTCGCCGGGACGGCGAGTCCAGTCCGCCCGCCCACTATCCGCCCGCTCGCCGGGCAGCGCCCCCCACCCATTTGTCCTGCACCCTCATGTGCGGGGTTCCCTCAGTCCGGGTTCCCGTCCCAGTCCACTTTCCTCCCCTCCCCCACACAACCGTCCCCGGAGTCCCGCCGCCTCCCATCCTCCGCCGCCTCCGCCCGACTCCTGGGACTCCCCCGGCCCCGGGTGCTTGCTGACCCTCACCTGCCATGTCCTGGACCCCACCACAGAAAGAGGTGCATCACGGCCGCGAGAAGGCCGGGGACGGCACTTCAGAGCAGACAAAGGGCGCCGCCATGTTGGAGTCGGGCGGAAGCGACCTCGCTGGCTTCCCGGCTGCAACTTTCGGCGCATGCGCAGTGCCCGTCCTAGGCGTAGCTCGCGGACTGGCGCATGCGCATAGTAACCAGAAGTTCTATAAAACAGTAATACTTAGAAATTCTCTCATTATAACCTTTTCTTGATTTTCTGTTTCAAATGTAAAAGTAACAGCTTCTACGTGTTCAGCGGTTCCTGTGTGCAAGGCACTGTGTTAACCACATTACGCGCATTATCTCAAGTCCTCTCACCATCATACGATAATATTTTTTCTCCCACTTTTGAAGAAGGGAAAACGGACTTTCAGGGTAAATGAATTGCCCGTTGTCACGCGTCTTACAAGTGGTGAAGCAGAGATGTGGATGAACCTAGTTGTGGCATCAAAGCTGTAGGACCACAGTTATATTTTTCTACCTTCTGAGTTAAACGTTACCCCTTTCCCTGTTTAGGGGATATCCAGGGTTCAGTTCCAGAGAAGGCAATGGCACCCCACTCCAGTACTCTTGCCTGGAAAATCCCATGGATGGAGGAGCCTGATAGGCTGCAGCCCATGGGGTCGCTAAGAGTAAGACATGACTGAGTGACTTCACTTTCAGTTTTCACTTTCATGCGTTGGAGAAGGAAATGGCAACCCACTCCAGTGTTCGTGCCCGGAGAATCCCAGGGACGGGGGAGCCTGGTGGGCTGAAGTCTATGGGGTCACACAGAGTCGGACACGACAGAAGCGACTTAGCAGCAGGATTCAGTTCAGTTCAGTCGCTCAGTCGTGTCTGACTCTTTGCAACCCCATGAACCTCAGCACTCCAGGCCTCCCTGTCCATCACCAACTCCTGGAGTCCACCCAAACCCATGTCCATTGAGTTGGTAATGCCATCCAACCATATCTCCAATAGCATATTGGGCACCTACCGATCTGGGGAGTTCATCTTTCAGTGTCCTATCTTTTTGCCTTTTCATACTGTTCATGTGGTTCTCAAGGCAAGAATACTGAAGTGGTTTACCATTCCCTTCTCCAGTGGACCACATTCTGTCAGACCTCTCCACCATGACCTGTCCATCTTGGGTGGCCCCACATGGCATGCCTTAAGTTTCATTGAGTTAGATAAGGCTGTGGTCCATTAGCCTGTGTGTGAATGAGGGTGTCTGAAAACAAAATTCGCCTTGCAGACTTTACCAGCTCCTCTGTGGTGTCTTTCCAACTTTTCAGCACCACCAGGCCATTGATTTTTCTATTTCCTAGTAGTTCTCCTTTCTTCAGTTTTGACCCTGTTTATTTTCATGATCCATAATTTTAACAACACCCTTGAAACAATCTTGATCTCCTTTGCTCTCTTGTCTTTTTGTCATGTGGATTTCATAAGAATTTCAACCCTGGATAAATCCAACTGCTCCTTTTTCCCTTTGCCAACACCTAAAGAGCCAAACACAACTGGAGAAAGTACCCAGTGGGACAGACTGTTCTCTACAAATTCATGACTGCCAACCTGAAGAAGGACTTCAACAAATGTCAGTCTGGCCAGTTCACTGCTCTTGTCTTCACAATAACTAGAGAAACTAAAACACTCAGCAACAGTTGACTTCACCCTCCCTTTTACAGGAAAAATAATAATAGCAAATCTGATAGGAACTCTCTTGTCTTCCCAATACCAAACATGTTAAGTTTCTACTTCTGAGTCCATCTGTGTTGGATGTAGTCAACTGAGACTTGTAATCCATTCCTTTCAGAATCTAAAAAGTTAAAATTTTATTTCCCAGACTCCGTAGCAGTTAGAATCCCAGGTACAGGTAGATTCTGCCAATAAGTAAGATTTGGAAGCCATTGGCCTGCTGATGTTAGCCGATTTTTGCTGGCAAGAAAGGTCATGCAAATGTGGCATGTGCAGCCAGAAGTGCATGATGACCTGTCTCCAGCTTCCTGAGTGTTCAGAAGTATATATGAGATGGGGGCCACCAAACTCAGCATTCTGGTGCCTGGAGCCAGTGTCTAGTCCCAAATATAGAGCCATGGACACTTGCTGTGGTGATGTGTTTGTTTTTTCAAGTCTTAGAAATCATGTTTTCTTTTTTTAATGTTTATTTTTATGCATTTATTTGGCTGTGCTGAGAGAGAGCTGGGTGGGCTCTCTCTAGTTGCAGCAAGTGGGAGCTGTTCTTTGTTGTGGTGCATGAGCTTCTCCTTGAGGTGGCTTCTCTTGTTGAGGAGCCCAGGCTCTAGGGCTCGTAGGCTTCAGTAGTTGCAGCTCCTGGGCTCTAGAGCACAGGTTCAATAGCTGTGGCGCACAAGCTTAGTTGCCCCAAGGCATGGACATCATGTTTATTTTTACCTTTTACACCATGACAACAAAAAGTACACAGTGGAGAAGTGAATAGTTACTTCTATTAATTAGAAATTAATTAGAAATTAATCAAAGGCCTAAAAGACAGTGCAATTGAGAAGATGAAAATGAATAAAGTTTAAAAAAAAATCAATCTAAACCCCAGAGGGAATTAACGATAAATGACCCACAAGAGAAATTGGGAAAATCTGCTAGATGCAGGCTATACATCCAGCCTCCAGTTATGACGATAAAGTTAGGATCTGGACACGTGTTCGTTATACCTGCATTTCAGCTCACTGTTTGGGAAGCAAGTGGTTGCAGGTATTAAAAAATCACATTAACTGTATTTATAATCACACATTCACTCGCTTTTTAGGACATGTGGTTCTATAATTCATAAAGCAATTACCCAAAATTTACAAAAGACAACCCTCTTGGAGCCATGAGAACAGTGCCAGCCTCTCCTTTCTGGGCAACCTCCCACCATGACTGGGCCCAGGCACCCTGTTCATTAATCTCAGGTTGACCATTCTTACATTTAGAAGAAAACGACTTATCTTTCCCCAAAAGTGCTCCAAGTAGGCTATAGGGCTCAGCCCCAGAGTCTGCTCAGTTGATGCTGGGAGTCCGAAGAGGAAGCTCAGGTGTGAAAACTGATTCTGGCAGAAAATGAAAAAAAATCTGGAAGACCCCACCAACTTGACCAAGAAGCTACACTTGAGCCCCACATGGAAAACCAAGTTTGAAGCTGCTCTGTATTCGAAAGGATTCCAAGGCAAAGGGAAGAAAACAAAAAATTAAAGTCAAGGTTACGGGGCAGGGGGGATTGGAATTTACACTTATAAAAGGATACCTGAAGACTCACTGCAACCCAGACAAACCTCGGGTGTTAGGCGGAAGCCTCCTAAGTTCCCACGTTGTACGACCATGGATCAGAAAGAGGCAGAGCCACAGACAGGGAGTGGGCCAGTGGGTGCCAGGGGCTTCCTGGGGTGAGAATGTTCTACAGTCTGCTGGGTGCCCATGGACCCATGCACTTGAAGCAGGTGAGAGGCGTCCAAAGGAAAGACATCTCCTATGTGTCTGGGGAGGGTCAGGTGAACCCAGATTTCCTGCGCTACAGCTGACAGTTCCCTCGGGGAGGTGATAGCTTACGGTGAACAGTGTCAGATTTGTGATCTCCAAAGATTTAGCTTCAGGACCAGGGAATAGGTTTGATCACTCAAGAGCTTTTGTGTAGCAGAGTTTTATTAAAGTGAAAAAGGACAGAGAATGCTTCTGACATAGACATCAGAAGGAGGATGGAGAGTGCCCCCATCCCCAGTCTTAGCAAGGGAATTATATACTTTTTAATTGGTTATTACAATAAATCAAAAGGATATCTCAAGTCGTAAAGATCTTACTAGACCCACTCCCATTATATGCATTTTAAGATAACTGGATTAGTTGGAAGGCTTTCAGGAAGGAGAAACATGTCCTCAAGCAGGATACATTATTGTTATATAATCCTTACTAAGGAATAAAAATGTTTGTCCTTTCCTCCCCCTTGAGAATTCCAGACCCCTATCTCCTCTTTGATAGCCCCAGACCCCTTTCTCCTCCTTGGACACCCTGGACTTCTTATCAACTTGCCTAGGAATTGACTCTATCAGATCAGATCAGATCAGTCGCTCAGATCAGTCATTCAGTCGTGTCCGACTCTTTGCGACCCCATGAACTGCAGCACGCCAGGCCTCCCTGTCCATCACCAGCTCCCGGAGGTCACTCAGACTCACATCCATCGAGTCAGTGATGCCATCCAGCCATCTCATCCTCTGTCGTCCCCTTCTCCTCCTGCCCCAAATCCCTCCCAGCATCAGAGTCTTCTCCAATGAGTCAACTCTTCGCATGAGGTGGCCAAAATACTGGAGTTTCAGCTTTAGCATCATTCCTTCCAAAGAAATCCCAGGGCTGATCTCCTTAAGAATGGACTGGTTGGATCTCCTTGCAGTCCAAGGGACTCTCAAGAGTCTTCTCCGACACCACAGTTCAAAAGCATCAATTCTTCGGTGCTCAGCCTTCTTCACAGTCCCGCTCTCACATCCGTACATGACCACAGGAAAGACCATAGCCTTGACTAAGGGAATCTTTGTTGGCAAAGTAATGTCTCTGCTTTTGAATATGCTATCTAGGTTGCTCATAACTTTCCTTCCAAGGAGTAAGCGTCTTTTAATTTCATGGCTGCAGTCACCATCTGCAGTCATTTCAAGAAAATCAGAGATACCAGAGGATATCTGGTATCCTCAGAGATACCAGAGGAACATTTCATGCAAAGATGGGCTCGATAAAGGACAGAAATGGTATGGACCTAACAGAAGCAGAAGATATTAAGAAGAGGTAGCAAGAATACACAGAAGAACTGTACAAAAAAGAGCTTCACGACCCAGATAATCATGATGGTGTGATCACTGACCTAGAGCCAGACATCCTGGAATGTGAAGTCAAGTGGGCCTTAGCTTTCTATGAACATCACTATGAACAAAGCTAGTGGAGGTGATGGAATTCCAGTGGAGCTATTCCAAATCTTGAAAGATGATGCTGTGAAAGTGCTGCACTCAATATGCCAGCAAATTTGGAAAACTCAGCAGTGGCCACAAGATTGGAAAAGGTCAGTTTTCATCCCAATCCCAAAGAAAGGCAATGCCAAAGAATGCTCAAACTATCGCACAATTGCACTCATCTCACACGCTAGTAAAGTAATGCTCAAAATTCTCGAAGCCAGGCTTCAGCAATATGTGAACCGTGAACTTCCTGATGTTCAAGCTGGTTTTAGAAAAGGCAGAGGAACCAGAGATCAAATTGCCAACATCCGCTGGATCATGGAAAAAGCAAGAGAGTTCCAGAAAAACATCTATTTCTGCTTTATTGACTATGCCAAAGCCTTTGACTGTGTAGATCACAATAAACTGTGGAAAATTCTGAAAGAGATGGGAATACCAGACCACCTGATCTGCCTCTTGAGAAATCTGTATGCAGGTCAGGAAGCAACAGTTAGAACTGGTCATGGAACAACAGACTGGTTCCAAATAGGAAAAGGAGTACGTCAAGGCTGTATATTGTCACCATGTTTATTTAACTTATATGCAGAGTACATCATGAGAAATGCTGGACTGGAAGAAACACAAGTTGGAATCAAGATTGCTGGGAGAAATATCAATCACCTCAGATATGCAGATGACACCATCCTTATGGCAGAAAGTGAAGAGGAACTAAAAAGCCTCTTGATGAAAGTGAAAGTGCAGAGTGAAAAGGTTGGCTTAAAGCTCAACATTCAGAAAACGAAGATCATGGCATCTGGTCCCATTACTACATGGGAAATAGATGGAGAAACAGTCGCTCAGTCGTGTCCAACTCTTTGCGACCCCAGGAATCGCAGCATGCCAGGCCTCCCTGTCCATCACCAACTTCCGGAGTTCACTCAGACTCACATCCATCGAGTCAGTGATGCCATCCAGCCATCTCATCCTCTGTCGTCCCCTTCTCCTCTTGCCCCCAATCCCTCCCAGCATCAGAGTCTTCTCCAATGAGTCAACTCTTCACATGAGGTGGCCAAAGTACTGGAGTTTCAGCTTTAGCATCATTCCTTCCAAAGAACTCCCAGGGCTGATCTCCTTCAGAATGGACTGGTTGGATCTCCTTACAGTCCAAGGGACCCTCAAGAGTCTTCTCCAACACCACAGTTCAAAAGCATCAATTCTTCAGCGCTCAGCCTTCTTCACAGTCCAGCTCTTACATCCATACATGACCACAGGAAAAACCATAGCCTTGACTAGACGAACCTTTGTTGGCAAAGTAATGTCTCTGCTTTTGAATATACTATCTAGGTTGGTCATAACTTTCCTTTCAAGGAGTAAGCGTCTTTAAATTTCATGGCCACAGTCACCATCTGTAGTGATTTTGGAGCCCAGAAAAATAAAGTCTGACCCTGTTTCCACTGTTTCCCCATCTATTTCCCATGAAGTGATGGGACCAGATGCCATGATCTTCGTTTTCTGAATGTTGAGCTTTAAGCCAACTTTTTCACTCTCCACTTTCACTTTCATATCAGAGGGACTCTATCAGAGGGAAGTGTAAACCTCACCAGGCGGGCCCATCTGGCTCTATTCACAGGCTGGGCCACATCAGATGGGTGCTCCTTGGCCACACTTGTCGCTGTGGGCCCGAGGCGAATTCCTCTCCACCCTCAACCCCACTCCTGCTTGTGGATAGAAAACCAAAATTAAACCCACTAATGCTTCCCTACTTCCCTGGTGGCTCAGACGGTAAAGCATCTGCCTACAATGCGGGAGACCCAGGTTCAATCCCTGGGTCGGGAAGATCTCCTGGAGAAAGGAAATGGCAACCCACTCCAGTATTCTTGCCTGGAAAATCCCATGGATGGAGAAGCCTGGTAGTGTACAGTCCATGGGGTGAAAAAGAGTCGGACACGACTGAGCAACTTCACTTTCACTAATGCTTCCCTGGTGGCTCAGATGGTAAAAAATCTGCCTGCATTACGGGAAACCTGGGTTTGATCCCTGGGTTGGAAGATCCTCTGTAGGAGGGCCTGGCAACTCACTCCAGTATTCTTGCCTGGAGAATCCCACGGACACAGGAGCCTGGCAGGCGATATATAGTCAATGGGATCCCAATGACTAACACTTTCAATTAACAAACTGCTTGGATGCTAAAAGGACTATACGCCTAAACTCTCTGAGGGTTCAAGAAACACAGAGCCCCAGGCTTCAGCCCAGAGCAGCACCAGGCAGAGCCCACAGGTGTCCCAGGGCCGTCCATCGATCCCCACCAGCAGCTCGGCCTCAATTCCCAGCTCTGCCCAACAACAGGCATTTTCTCTCCCCTGAAAATTTGAACATTAACTGAATGTTGTTTTATCTTTGGATTCTATCTTACTATATTTTCCTAGGTTTGCATTGCAAGTTACAAAAAACACCACTTCTGCAAAAGCAGGTATTTAGCGTACAGACTTGAGTTTTCAGCTCTCATCTTCTGTATCCTGAGTACATGGGCAAAACGCAGGGCTCACTGTCCCACTTCTGCCCTAGTCAGCAGGCCTCCCACCCTAGCATTCCCTTAGTGTATAGAGACCGCAGATCTTTCCCCATCCCCACGGCCCCAGGCAGACCCTCCAGCTTTATTGGCCAAGGGCTGACTTAAGTGGAGCCAACACAGTGCCAAGCACAGCCATGTCTTTCCCCTTCAAACCTGCATCTAGAAGGCAGAAATCCCACCCAAGTGAAGCCAGTAAACTGACGAGGGTCACTCCCAGAGCCTTGAGAGGGGCACCAACAGGGGAGTCTATGGGAATGACTTCCCAACCGTGGGCACACCATCCCCTGGACTGAATGCTCCGGAGGAGACCATGAACATGTACAGTCACCCCTAGAGGGAAGTCTGAGCCCTCAGAAGCTGGGTTCTACCCCTCTGTTTAGAGCCACCAGGGACACTCACAGAACCCTTCCAGATTTGATCTTAAATGTGTAAACACTGCTCATTCCCAAAAATAACTCTGACATGAAAAGACCTAATGGACAGTAATTAAAGGAATACTAACAAGTAACTATAACCTGTTTTCATTTCTCTCATTAAAAGTTTTTAAAAAACAAATGTTGCTAACTGAACAATAATCTTCAAAGAGAGACAAATCTCAGGGTAAGTAGTGGGTCTGATGGTAAGGAATTTGCCCGCAATGCAGGAGACACAGATTCTATCCCTGGGTTGGGAAGATCCCCAGAAGGGAATGGACACCCACTCCAGTATTCTTGCCTGGAGAATTCCGTGGACAGAGGACCCTGGCAGGCTACAGTACATGGGGTCACAGAGTTGGACATGACTGAGTAACTTTCAATTTTTCACAAGATAAGCTTGTCAACAGGGAAAGCTGGCAGTACAAGTACCAAAAGCCTGGAGTTAGGGTCACAGCTTTTCCTCAGGGATGTGCCTCTTGGCAAGGCCAGGGCAGCTCTCACCACATGGACCTCAGGGGAGGAGCCTTTTGGAGACACGAGAGCCCATCACCTCCCAGCGGAGACTAGAACTTGGCAGGCAGTTCCCCACAAGTGCTCGTAAAGTGTTACTCACTCAGTCGTGTCCAACTCTTTATGGACCCATGAATTGTAGCCCACTAGACTCTTCTGTCCATAGGATTCTCCAGGCAAGAACACTGGAGTGGGTTGCCATTTCCTTCTCCAAGGGATCTTCCCAACCCAGGAATCGAACTGGAGTCTCCTGCATTGCAGGTGGATTTTTTACCAGCTGAGCTACCAGGGAATCCCCCAATGGTTATAATATCCATGTGATAATGGATAGTTTGCATTTCCTCAAGTTTAAAAACTTTTGTGCATCAAAGGGTGCTATCCAGAAAGTAGAAATACAGCCCACAAAATGGAAAGAAATATTTGTACATGATATATCTAATAAGAACCTGTTCTTTAGAATACATTAAGAACTTACATAAATCATCAACAAAAAAAAAACAACCAAAATTTTAAAATGGAAAAGAACTTGAACAATGACCAGAAAAAATGTAAATGATCAACAAATGCATAAAAAGATGTGTTCCATGAAAAAAAGAAACCCAAAAGATGGATCCCCTGGATGGGATCCTGGGGCAGAAAAAGGTAGAATGAAGGGAACCTGCATACAGTATGTATTTCAGTTTCTAGTAAGGTATCCAAATTTGTTCATTAATTGTGAGAATGTCAAAAATTAGAATGAGAGGTGAAATTTAAAAGTCAAATAAGAACAAGCTATTGCATCAACCCGGAAATTTACAATAAAATGGTAATTTCCTAATAACAAACAAATGAACCCTAAAATATGGGAAATACAAGCAGAACGATTAATCATCCTATGACCCATCCTCCCTGGCTACTTCTCCTCTGATTGTTCTGGGATTTCCCTCTCCTAGGGCATAGAAGAAATAGACACAGAGTGACTGGGCAGTTCCCCTTAGATCTGACTCCACCCAGTGTCTCTGTCCACCCCCAGGCATGCCTGCTCAGTGAGGACACTGTGCCAGAGGGAGTCTCAGGAGTCATTAGTCTTGATGCGTCGGGACTTTTTGATTCCCGTGGACTAGACATGCTTACTCAAGTTAAATAAATTAATATTATTTTAAATGATCGCTGTTGTTGTTTAGTTGCTAAGTCATGTCTGACTGTTTTGTGACCCCATGGACGGTAGCCCTCCAGGCTCCTCTGTTCATGGGATTTCCCAGGCAAGAATACCGGAGTGAGTTGCCATTTCCTTTTCCAAGTTTCCTTCCTGACCCAAGCATCAAATCCATGTCTGTTACATTCAGTTCAGTTCAGTCGCTCAGTCCTGTTCGACTCTTTGCAACCCCATGATTCGCAGCACGCCAGGCCTCCCTGTCCAACACCAACACCTGGAGTTCACCAAAACTCATGTCCATCGAGTCAGTGATGCCATCCAGCCATCTCATCCTCTGTCATCCCCTCCTCCTCCTGCCCCCAATCCCTCCTAGCATCAGGGTCTTTTCCAATGAGTCAACTCCTTGCATGAGGTGGCTAAAGTATTGAAGTTTCAGCTTCAGCATCAGTCCTTCCGACGAATACCCAGGACTGATCTCCTTTAGGATGGACCGGTTGGATCTCCTTGCAGTCCAAGGGACTCTCAAGAGTCTTCTCCAACACCACAGTTCAAAAGCATCAATTCTTCAGCGCTCAGCCTTCTTCACAGTCCAGCTCTCACATCCATACATGACCACTGGAAAAACCATAGCCTTGACTAGACGGACCTTTGTTGGCAAAGTAATATCTCTGCTTTTCAATATACTATCTAAGTTGGTCATAACTTTCCTTCCAAAGAGTAAGTGTCTCTTAATTTCATGGCTGCAGTCATCATCTGCAGTGATTTTGGAGCCCCCAAAAATAAAGTGTGACCCTGTTTCCACTGTTTCCCCATCTATTTCCCATGAAGTGATGGGACCAGATGTCATGACCTTGGTTTTCTGAATGTTGAGCTTTAAGCCAACTTTTTCACTCTCTTCTTTCACTTTCATCAGGAGGCTTTTTAGTTCCTCTTCACTTTCTCCCATAAGGGTGGTGTCATCTGCATAACTGAGGTTATTGATATTTCTCCCGGAAATCTTGATTCCAGCTTGTGATTCTTCCAGCCCAGCATTTCTCATGATGTACTCTGCATATACATTAAATAAGCAGGGTGGCAATATACAGCCTTGATGTACTTTTTCCTATTTGGAACCAATCTGTTGTTCCATGTCCACTTGTAACTGTTGCTTCCTGACTTGCATATAAGTTTCTCAAGAGGCAGGTCAGGTAGTCTGGTATTCCCATCTCTTTCAGAATTTTCCACAGTTTATTGTGATCCACATAGTCAAAAGCTTTGGTATAGTCAATAAAGCAGAAATAGATGTTTTTCTGGAACTCTCTTGCTTTTTCCATGATCCAACAGATGTTGGCAATTTGATCTCTGGTTCCTCTGCCTTTTCTAAAACCAGCTTGAACATCTGGAGGTTCATGGTTCACGTATTCCTGAAGCCTGGCTTGGAGAATTTTGAGCATTACTTTACTGGCATGTGAGATGAGTGCAATTGTGCGGTAGTTTGAGCATTCTTTGGCATTGCCTTTCTTTGAGAGTGGAATGAAAACTGACCTTTTCCAGTCTTGTGGCCACTGCTGAGTTTTCCAAATTTGCTGGCATATTGAGGTGCAGCACTTTCACAGCATCATCTTTCAGGATTTGAAACAGCTCCACTGGAATTCCATCACCTCCACTAGCTTTGTTCATAGTGATGCTTTCTAAGGCCCACTTGACTTCCCATACCAGGATGTCTGGCTCTAGGTGAGTGATCACACCATCGTGATTATCTGGGTCGTGAAGCTCTTTTTTGTAAAATTCTTCTGTGTATTCTTGCCACCTCTTCTTAATATCTTCTGCTTCTGTTAGGTCCATACCATTTCTGTCTTTATCGAGCCTATCTTTGCATGAAATGTTCCCTTGGTATCTCTAATTTTCTTGAAGAGATCTCGTCTTTCCCATTCTGTTGTTTTCCTCTATTTCTTTGCATTGATCACTGAGGAAGGCTTTCTTATCTCTTCTTGCTATTATTTGCAACTCTGTATTCAGATGCTTATATCTTTCCTTTTCTCCTTTGCTTTTTGCTTCTCTTCTTTTCACAGCTATTTGTAAGGCCTCCCCAGACAGCCATTTTGCTTTTTTTGCATTTATTTTCCATGGGGATGGCCTTGATCCCTGTCTCCTGTACAATGTCACAAACGTCTGTCCATAGTTCATCAGGCACTCTATCAGATTTAGTCCCTTAAATCTATTTCTCACTTTCTCTATATGATTATAAGGGATTTGATTTAGGTCACACCTGAATGGTCAAGTTAATGCTTACAAGAGATAAGTTAAGAGTATGCTTGGGGCCACTCCTCAGCTACAGCGGGGCGTAGTTCTGTGTCTCGTCAGCCTTACTCACGGTTTTGGTCTCACCACTCCAGTGAAATGGCTCTTCTCAACATCACGGAGTCCAGAACCAAAACCCCTCATCGCCAACTGTTTAGTCTGGATATAAAAAAGTGGATAAATTTTCTTTTCAAAAAACTCTAGATGGCGGAGGAATAGAATGGGGAGACCACTTTCTCCCCTACAAATTCATTAAAACAACATTTGAACGCTGAGTAAATTCCACAAAGCAACTTCTGAATATTGGCAACGGACATCGGGCACCCAGAAAAGCGGCCCATTGTCTTCGAAAGGAGAGAGAAGAAATCCAGCCCCACCCACCAGAACACCGACACAAGCTTCCCTAACCAGGAAACCTTGAGAAGCCACCCATACAACCCCACCCACAGCGAGGAAACTCCACAATAAAGAGAACTCCACAAACTGCCAGAATACAGAAGGGCCACCCCAAACACAGCAATATAAACAAGATGAAGAGACAGAGGAATACCCAGCAGGTAAAGGAACAGGATAAATGCTCACCACACCAAACAAAAGAGGAAGAGATAGGGAATCTACCTGATAAAGAATTCCGAATAATGATAGTGAAAATGATCCAAAATCTTGAAAACAAAATGGAATCACAGATAAATAGCCTGGAGACAAGGATTGAGAAGATGCAAGAAAGGTTTAACAAGGACCTAGAAGAAATAAAAAAGAGTCAATATATAATGAATAATGCAATAAGTGAGATCAAAAACACTCTGGGGGGAACAAATAGTAGAATAATGGAGGCAGAAGATAGGATTAGTGAGGTAGAAGATAGAATGGCAGAAATAAATTAACCAGAGAGGAAAAAAATAAAAACAAATGAAATGAGGACAATCTCAGAGACCTCCAGGACAGTGTTAAACACCCCAACATTCGAATCACAGGAGTCCCAGAAGAAGACAAAAAGAAAGACCATGAGAAAATACTTGAGGAGATAATAGTTGAAAACTTCCCTAAAATAGGGAAGGAAATAATCACCCAAGTCCAAGAAACCCAGAGAGCTCCAAACAGGATAAACCCAAGGCAAAACACCCCAAGACACATATTAATCAAATTAACAAAGATCAAACACAAAGAACAAATATTAAAAGCAGCAAGGGAAAAACAACAAATAACACACAAGGGGATTCCCATAAGGATAACAGTTGATCTTTCAATAGAAACTCTTCAGGCCAGGAGGGAATGGCAGGACATACTTAAAGTGATGAAAGAAAATAACCTACAGCGCAGATTACTGTACCTAGCAAGGATCTCATTCAAATATGAAGGAGAAATCAAAAGCTTTACAGACAAGCAAAAGCTGAGAGAATTCAGCACCACCAAACCAGCTCTCCAACAAATGCTAAAGGATCTTCTCTAGAGAGGAAACACAAAAAGGGTGTATAAACTTGAACCCAAAATAATAAAGTAAATGGCAATGGGATCATACTTATCAATAATTACCTTAAACGTAAATGGGTTAAATGCCCCAACCAAAAGACAAAGACTGGCTGCTGCTGCTGCTGCTAAGTCACTTCAGTGGTGTCCGACTCCGCGTGACCCCATAGACGTCAGCCCACCAGGCTCTCCTGCCCCTGGGATTCTCCAGGCAAGAAAACTGGAGTGGGTTGCCATTTCCTTCTCCAATGCATGAAAGCGAAAAAGTGAAAGTGAAGTCACTCAGTTGTGTCCGACTCTTAGCGACCCCATGGACTGCAGCCCACCAGGCTCCTCCATCCATGGGATTTTCCAGGCAAGAGTACTGGAGTGGGGTGCCATTGCCTTCTCCGAAAGACTGGCTGAATGGATACAAAAACAAGACCCCTCTATATGTTGTCTACAAGAGACCCACCTCAAAACAAGGGACACATACAGACTGAAAGTGAAGGGCTGGAAAAAGATATTCCATGCAAATAGAAACCAAAAAAAAAAAAAACAAAACCAGGAGTAGAAATACTCATATCAGCTAAAATAGACTTTAAAACAAAAGCTGTGAAAATAGACAAAGGACACTACATAATGATCAAAGGATCAATCCAAGAAGAAGATATAACAAGAATAAATATATATGCACCCAACATAGAAGCACTGCAGTATGTAAGACAAATGCTAACAAGTATGAAAGGGGAAATTAACAATAACACAATAATAGTGGGAGACTTTAGTACCCCATTCACACCTATGGATAGATCAACTAAACAGAAAATTAACAAAGAAACACAAACTGTAAATGATATACTAGACCAGTTAGACCTAATTTATATCATTTCACCCCAAAACAATGAATTTCACCTTTGCCTCAAGCGCAGACGGAACCTTCTCCAGGGTAGATCACATCCTGGGCCATAAATCTAGCCTTGGTAAGTTCAAAAAAGTTGAAGTCATTCCAAGCATCTTTTCTGACCACAATGCAGTAAAATTAGATCTCAATTACAGGAGAAAAACTATTAAAAATTCCAACATATGGAGGCTGAACAACACGCTGCTGAATAACCAACAAATCACAGAAGAAATCAAAAAAGAAATCAAAATATGCATAGAAACGAATGAAAATGAAAACACAACAACCCAAAACCTGTGGGACACTGTAAAAGCAGTGCTAAGGGGAAGGTTCATAGCAATACAGGCATACCTCAAGAAACAAGAAAAAAGTCAAATAAATAACCTAATTCTATACCAATAGCAACTAGAAAAGGAAGAAATGAAGAACCGCAGGGTTAGTAGAAGGAAAGAAGTCTTAAAAATTAGGGCAGAAATGAATGCAAAAAGAAACAAAAGAGACCATAGCAAAAATCAACAAAGCCAAAAGCTGGTTCTTTGAAAGGATAAATAAAATTGACAAACCATTAGCCAGACTCATCAAGAAACAAAGGGAGAAAAATCAAATCAATAAAATTAGAAATGAAAATGAAGAGATCACAACAGACAACATAGAAATACAAAGGATCATAAGAGACTATCAGCAATTATATGCCAATAAAAGGGACAACTTGGAAGAAATGGACAAATTCTTAGAAAAGTATAACTTTCCAAAACTGAACCAGGAAGAAATAGAAAATCTTAACAGACCCATCACAAGCACGGAAATTGAAACTGTAGTCAGAAATCTTCCAGCAAACAAAAGCCCAGGACCAGACGGCTTCACAGCTGAATTCTACCAAAAATTTAGAGAAGAGCTAACACCTGTCCTACTCAAACTCTTCCAGAAAATTGCAGAGGAAGGTAAACTTCCAAACTCATTCTATGAGGCCACCATCACCCTAATACCAAAACCCGACAAAGATGCCACAAAAAAAGAAAACTACAGGCCAATATCACTGATGAACATAGGTGAAAAATCCTTAACAAAATTCTAGCAATCACCTCTCGGCCTTAGCGCCATCTTTTGAGAAACCTCTGCATCATGAGAGTGAAGTGGAGGAAGAAGCGAATGCGCAGGCTGAAGCGCAAAAGAAGAAAGATGAGGCAGAGGTCCAAGTAAACTTGTACACCCATGGAAGCCACAGAAGCAGAAACAAGGGAAGCCAGAGGCCAGGGACGCTGGTACAAAGTGTGGACTGCATGCCTACTATCTAGAACTTATCAGTGGATCTGGAACATCTATGGCCATTCTGATCACCTTGACCACCTTTGAGAGACCTACCTTGCTCATATCAGAGCCTTCCCTTTTGGTCCTTTGACCTGGACCTGTGATAACTATAGACTAGTTCTCTTCTCAGTTGTGGCTGAATGTAACGTGTACAATAAATCATCTCTTCTGCTGTCTTAGCTGAAGGAAAAAAAAAAAAATTCTAGCAATCAGAATCCAACAACACATTAGAAAGATCATACATCATGACCAAGTGGGCTTTATCCCAGGGATGCAAGGATTCTTCAATATCCACAAGTCAATCAATGTGATACAGGACATTAACAAATTGAAAAATAAAAGCCATATGATTATCTCAATAGATGCAGAGAAAGCCTTTGACAAAATCCAACATCCATTTATGATAAAAAAAAAAAAAACTCTCCAGAAAGCAGGAATAGAATGAACATACCTCAACATAATAAAAGCTATATATGACAAACCCACAGCAAACCATTATCCTCAATGGTGAAAAATAGAAAGCATTTCCCCTAAAGTCAGGAACAAGACAAGGGTGCCCACTCTCACCACTACTATTCAACATAGTTTGGAAGTTTTGGCCACAGCAATCAGAGCAGAAAAATAAATAAAAGGAATCCAAATTGGAAAAGAAGAAGTAAAACTCTCACTGTTTGCAGATGACACGATCCTCTACATAGAAAATCCTAAAGACTCCACCAGAAAATTACTAGAGCTAATCAATGAATATAGCAGGATATAAAATCAACACACAGAAATCCCTTGCATTTCTATATACTAATAATGAGAAAATAAAAAAAGAAATTAAGGAAACAATTCCATTCACCATTGCAATGAAAAGAATAAAATACTTAGAAATATATCCACCTAAAGAAACTAATGACCTATATGTAGAAAACTATAAAACACTGGTGAAAGAAATCAAAGAGGACAGTAATAGATGGAGAAATATACCATCTTCATGGATCAGAAGGATCAATATATTGAAAATGAGTATACTACCCAAAGCAATCTATAGATTCAATGCAATCCCTATCAAGCTACCAATGGTATTTTTCACAGAGCTAGAACAAATAATTTCACAATTTGTATGGAAATACAAAAAAGCCTCGAATAGCCAAATCAGTCTTGAGAAAGAAGAATGGAACTGGAGGAATCAACCTACCTGACTTCAGGTTCTACTACAAAGCCACAGTCATCAAGACAGTACAGTACTGGCACAAAGACAGAAATATAGATCAATGGAACAAAATAGAAAGCCCAGAGATAAATCCACTCACTTATGGACACCTTATCTTTGACAAAGGAGGCAAGAATATGCAATGGAGAAAAGACAATCTCTTTAACAAGTGGTGCTGGGAAAACTGGTCAATCACTTGTAAAAGAATGAAACTAGAACACTTTATAACACCATATACAAAAATAAACTCAAAATGGATTAAAGATCTAGACATAAGGCCAGAAACTATAAAACTCCTAAAGGAGAACATAGGCAAAACACTCTCCAACATACATCACAGCAGAGTCCTCTATGACCCACCTCCCAGAATATTGGAAATAAAAGCAAAAATAAACAAATGGGACCTAACTAAAATTAAAAGCTTCTGCACAACAAAGGAAACTATAAGCAAGGTGAAAAAACAGCCTTCAGAATGGGAGAAAATAATAGCAAATGAAGCAACTGACAAATAATTCATCTCAAAAATATACAAGCAACTCCTGCAGCTCAGTTCCAGAAAAATGAATGACTCTATCAAAAAATGTGCCAAAGAACTAAACAGACATTTCTCCAAAGAAGACATACAGATGGCTAACAAACACATGAAAAGATGCTCAACATCACTCATTATCAGAGAAATGCAAATCAAAACCACAATGAGATACCATTTCACACCAGTCAGAATGGCTGCTATCCAAAAGTCTACAAGCAATAAATGCTGGAAAGGGTGTGGAGAAAAGGGAACCCTCTTACATTGTTGGTGGGAAAGCAAGCTAGTACAGCCACTATGGAGAACAGTGTGGAGATTCCTTTAAAAACTGGAAATAGAACTGCCATATGACCCAGCAATCCCACGGCTGGGCATACACACCAAGGAAACCAGAATTGAAAGAGACATGTGTACCCCAATGTTCATCACAGCACTGTTTATAATAGCCAGGACATGGAAGCCACCTAGATATCCATCAGCAGACGAATGGATAAGAAAGCTGTGATACATATACACAATGGAGTATTACTCAGCCTTTAAAGAGAATACATGTGAATCAGTTCTAATGAGGTGGATGAAACTGGAGTCTATTATAGAGTGAAGTAAGTCAGAAAGAAAAACACCAATACAGTATACTAATGCATATATATGGAATTTGAAAAGATGGTAACGATAACCCTGTATGTGAGACAGCAAAAGAGACACAGATGTATAGAACAGTCTTTTGGACTCTGTGGGAGAGGGTGAGGGTGGGATGATTTGGGAGAATGGCATTGAAACATGTATAATATCATATGTGAAATGAATCGCCAGTCCAGGTTTGATGCATGATACAGGATGCTCAGGGCTGGTGCACTGGGTTGACCCAGAGGGATGGAATGGGGAGGGAGGTGGGAGGGAGGTTCAAGATGGGGAACATGTGTACGCCCGGGGTGGATTCATGTTGATGTATGGCAAAGCCAGTACAATATTGTAAAGTAATTAGCCTCCAATTTAAATAAATTTATATTAAAAAATAAAATTATAAAAATTTAAAAAAAAGAGTAGGCTTGAAGGTGTCAGGTTCAAGGGCTCACATTCATGTAATGTGACCTGGTCCTTCTCCAACCATCAGTCCTGTTGAGTGGTTTCGGGGCCCCATTCACAGGCACAGTCTCTCTCACTATATCCAGGACCTCAAGCAACTCTGGGATGTCAACCACTCAACATCCATTCTACTGGGAAGTTTCTCCTTCCCTAGGACTCCATGAAAACGCATGACTTTGAATGCCTTCGGTGTGGCTTGGGTCACGTTCTCATCCTTGCACCAATTGTAGCAAGCAGAAGACTGAAGCTGAGATTGGCTGGACAAGAATCATACACCCATCTTCCAGGTGAGTGGAACATAGGGTCAGTCCCCTGAAATTGTTGGGACTGGAAGCTGGTAGAAGCAGTTTCCACGGGAAAGGTGGAGGTACTTCACTTGGACATGAGGACAGATACTGGCTTGGGGAAAGCAGCAGATTCCACATCACTGACAGCCCACTGCACAGACCAGAATTTGAAGCCCAAGGTTAGAAGGGATTCACATAAGATGGGGAAGCCACCCCTCTGATGCCCAGGCTGTCCTCCCACAATGGCAAGAAGGTCTCCCATTTTCTGAAAAGCAAGATTGATGATGGTGGTAAACTCAAGGGTCCTGCTTTTGGGCCTTGCATCTCAGAGACTGGCCCAGAATAGCCCACATGCCCTTGAGAGGCACAAGGATCTCGTTCTTGTTCCTGGGAGGTGGTCACCCAGGATTCATGCCTGCCCCCTGACTACATTAGTCACCAACCCCTGAAGAACAATACTGCTCATTTTTACAGTCTTTACAAAAAGCAGCTACCAAATGCTAGGGTGGTAAGGAAACTCTTGCTCAGTGGAGTACTGGAAGGGTCAAGGATGATTCAGTACCACAGAGTCATAATCAGTCAGCTCCCCAAAACCACATGGGTCATGTAGCTTTCCAACACCACTCAGCCCCTGGGAAATTGCCTGGTGGGAGACCCAGCTGCTCCCTCATATCATGACTTTTAATGAGTATGAAAGTCAAAAGTTTGTAATGACTGGAAGGCCAAAGTTTTTCAGGGCCTCAGTCTGCAATTGGTTCTTGTGGCCCGGCCACACTCAACATTTGTATTGTTATTGCCCCTGTGGGCAGGCGAAAAGGCTAGGAAGGAGGATCCCCTTTTCTAAACCACACAGATGTCAGTAATATAAACATGCCAAGGGGCTGTCTATGCTGTCAGGGTGGTTGTTCACTTGCCCAGCGGCCTGATCACCTCAGTAACTGGTCATGGGGGCTTGACAGGGCCCAGGTTGGCTGGAGCTGGAGAAGCACAGGTACCTGCCTGAACGGTCAGGTGAAGTGCTATCCTTGAGGTCTCCAGAGATGGAGAGGGAAAAGAGGGATGAGGGGAGTTTGTGCTTAAATCTAACTCTTGTTGTCATTCACTCACTCAATCATGTCCAACTCTTTGTGACCCCATAGACTCCAGGCTTCCCTGTCCTGAACCATCTCCCAGAGCTTGCTGAAACTCATGTCCATTGAGTCTGTGATGCCATCCAACCATCTCATCCTCTGTTGTCCCCTTCTCCTCCCACCTTCAATCTTTCTCAGCATCAGGGTCTTCTCCAATGAGTTGGTTATTTGCACCAGGCAGCCAAAGTACTGAAGCTTCAGCCTTAGAATCAGTCCCCCCAAAGAATATTGAGGATTGACTTCCTTCAGGATTGACTGCTTGGATATCCTTGCTTTTCAAGGGACTCTCAAGAGTCTTCTCCAATACCACAGTTCAAAAGCATCAATTCTTTGGTGCTCAGCTTCTTTATGATCCAACTCTCACATCCATACTTGACTACTGGAAAAACCGGAGCTTTGACTAGACAGACCTTTGTCAGCAAAGTAATGTCTCTGCTTTTTAATATACTGTCCAGGTTGGTCATAGCTTTTCTTCCAAGGAGCAAACATCGTTTAATTCATGGCTGCAGTCACCATCTGCAGTGATTTTGGAGCCCAAGGAAATAAAATCTCTCACTGTTTCCATTGGTTCCCCATCTATTTGCCATGAAGAGATGGGACTGGATGCCATGATCTTAGTTTTTTGAATGTTGAGTTTTAAGCCAACATTTTCACTCTCCCCTTTCACCTTCATCAAGAAGCTCTTTAGTTCCTCTTTACTTCCTGCCATAAGGATGGTGTCATCTGCATATCTGAGGTTATTGATATTTCTCCTGGCAATTTTGATTCCAGCTTGTGCTTCATCTAGCCCAGCATGTCGCATGATGTACTCTGCTTATAAGTTAAATAAGCAAGGTGACAATACACAGCCTTGACATACTCCTTTCCCAGTTTGGAACCAGTCTATTGTTCCATGTTCGGTTCTAACTGTTGCTTCTTGACCTGCATACACATTTCTCAAGAGGCAGATCAGGTGGTCTGGTATTCCTGTTTCTTGAAGAATTGTCCACAGTTTGTTATGATCCACACAGTCAAAGGCTTTAGTGTAGTCAATGAAGCAGAAGTAGATGTTTTTCTGGAATTCTCTTGCTTTCTCTATGATCCAATTGTATGTTGGCAATTTCCTCTGCCTTTCCTAAATCCAGCTTGAACATCTGGAGGTTCTCGGTTCACATACTGTTGAATCCTTGCTTGAAGAATTTGGAACATTACTTTGCTAGTGTGTGAGATGAGTGCAATTTTTCAGTAGTTTGAACATTTTTTGGTATTGCCTTTCTTTGGGATTGGAATGAAAACTGACCTTTTCCAGTCCTGTGGCCACTGCTGAGTTTTCCAAGTTTGTTGGCATATTGAGTGCAGCAGTTTCATAGCATCATCTTTTAGGATTTGAAATAGCTCAACTGGAATTCCATCACCTCCACTGTCTTTCTTTGTAGTGATGTTTCTGAAGGCCCTTTTGACTTCACATTCTAGGATGTCTGGCTCTAAGTGATTGATCAAACCATCATGGTTATCTGGGTCATTAAGGTCTTTTTTGTATAGTTCTTCTGTGTATTCTTGCCACCTCTTCTTAATATCTTCTGCTTTTGTTAGGTCATACTATTTCTGTCCTTTATTGTGCCCATCTTTGCATGAAATGTTCCCTTGATATCTCTAATTTTCTTGAAGAGATCTCTGGTCTTTCCCATCCTACTATTTTCCTCTATTTCTTTGCATTGTTCACTTAAAAAGGTTTTCTTATCTCTCCTTGCTACTCTTTGGAACTCTGTATTCAGATGGACATATCTTTCCTTTTCTCCTTTGCCTTTTGCTTTTCTTCTTTACTCAGCTATTTGTAAGGCCTTCTCAGACAACCATTTTGCATTTTTACTTTTCTTTTCCTTGGGGATGGTTTTGATCACTGTCTCCTGTACAGTGTTACAAACCTCCATCCATAGTTCTTCAGACACTCTATGAGATCTAATCCCTTGAATCTATACTGTTACCTCCACTGTATAATCATAAGGGATTTGATTTAGGTCATATCTGAATGGTCTAGTGGTTTTCCCTACTTTCTTCAATTTAAACCTGAATTTTGCAACAAGGAATTCATGATCTGATCTACAGTCAACTCTTGGTCTTGTTTTTGCTGACTGTATAGAGCTTCTCCATCTTTAGCTGCAAAGAATGTAATTAATCTGATTTCGGTATTGACCATTTGGTGATGTCCATATGTAGAGTCCGGAGAAGGCAATTGCACCCCACTCCAGTACTCTTGCCTGGAAAATCCCATGGATGGAGGAGCCTGGTAGGCTGCAGTCCATGGGGTTGCTAAGAGTCCGACACGACTGAGCGACTTCACCTTCACTTTTCACTTTCATGCATTGGAGAAGGAAATGGCAACCCACTCCACTGTTCTTGCCTGGAGAGCCCCAGGGACAGGGGAGCCTGGTAGACTACCGTCTATGGGGTCACACAGAGTTGGACACGACTGAAGTGACTTAGCATAGCATAGCATATGTAGAGTCATCTCTTGTGTTGTTGGGAGAGGATGTCTTCTATGACCACATGACCACTGTGTTCTCTTGGCAAAACTCTGTTAGCTTTTGCCCTGCTTCATTTTGTCCTCCAAGGCCAAACTTGCCTCTTACTCCAGGTATCTCTTGACTTCCTATTTTTGCATTCCAGTCCCCTATGATGCAAAGGTCATCTTGGTTAAGGCATAGACTTGGATTACTGTGACATTGAATGTTTGCCTTGGAAATGAACAGAGATCATTCTGTCATTTTTGAGATTGCACCCAAGTACTGCATTTTAGACTCTTTTATACAGAACCATAAAAGACACTGCGGAGAAGGCGATGGCACCCCACTCCAGTATGCTTGCCTGGAGAATTCCATGGACGGAGGAGCCTGGTAGGCTGCAGTCCATGGGGTCACGAGGAGTTGGACACGACTGAGCAACTTCACTTTCACTTTTCACTTTCATGCATTGGAGAAGGAAATGGCAACCCACTCCAGTGTTCTTGCCTGGAGAATCCCAGGGACGGGGGAGCCTGGTGGGCTGCTGTCTATGGGGTCACACAGAGTCGGACATGACTGAAGCTACTTAGCAGCAGCATAAACGACACTGAATGCCAAAGCAATGCTGAGAAAGAACAAAGCTGGAGGTATCATGCACACTGATTTCAAACTATATTACAAAACTATAGTGAACAAAGGGCTTCCCTGGTAGCTCAGCTGGTAAAGAATCTGTCTGTAATGCGGTAGTCTCAGATTTGATTCCTGAGTCAGGAAGATCCCCTGGAGAAGGGATAGGCTACCCGGTCCAGTATTCTTGGGCTTCCCTGGTGGCTCAGATGGTAAAGAATCCACCTGCAATGTGGGAGACCTGGGTTTGATCCCTGGGTTGGAACAATCCCCTGGAGGAAGGCATGGCATCCCACTCCAGTGCTATTGTCTAGAAAATCCACATGGATGGAGAAGTCTCGCAGGATACAGTCCCTGGGGGTCTCAAAGATTCGGACACGACTGAGCAACTAAGCACAGCACAGCACACATAGTGATCAACACAGTATGGTATAAAAACAGACACGTGAACCAATGCAGTAGAACAGAGAGCACAGAAGTAAGCCCATGCGTATATAGTCAATTCATTTATGACAAGAAGCCAACAGTATACAATAAGGAAAGGATAATCTCTTCCATAATGGTGCTGGGAAACACGGTCAGTTGCATGTGAAAGAGTGAAACTAGACCACTATCTTACACCATACACAAATATTGACTCAACACAGATTAAAGATTTTAATGTAAGACCAGATGTAGGCTTCTAGAAGAAAACATAGGTGGTAAGCTCCTTCAAATCCATCTTGGCAATGACTTTTTGGATTTGACACCAAAAGCAACAAATGTAAAAATAAACAAGTGGGACTGTATCAAACTAAAAAGCTTCTACATAGCAAAATAAACCATCAACAAAATGAAAGAGCAGCTTATGGAATGGGACAAAATACTTTCCAGTCACATATCTGATAAGGGGATAAAATCCAAAATAGATAACTCACACACACAAAATGAGCTCGGAAGTGGGGGGATGGGCAAAATAAGTGAAGGGGGTCAAAACGTACAAACTTTCAGTTATGAAGAAACAAATCATAGGGATCTAACGTACAGCATGATGACTATGAAACCGAAGTCGCTCAGTCATGTCCGACTCTTTGCGATCCCATAGTTACTACTAATAATACTGTATTACATGTCTGAAAGTTGCTGAGAGTGTACATCTTAAAAGTTCTTATTATAAGAAAAATATAGCGTACAGTTGCATGTTGAAGGGGCAGGTATGAAGCCATGGGCACATTCTTCAGGAGTGCGTGTAGAAAGTGGCAGAGGAGAGAGCCTAGGAAGGAAACAGGCAGTACTTGGGCACAGAGGGAAGCCAGAGGGGCGTTGGCAAGGGCACCACCTGGAGGTTGTGCAATCAGGAAAGCTGCCCGGAAGCCATGGCGGGGGAGGCCGAAGAGGGACATGGACTGGTAGCATGGAGGCTGCTGATAACCACCCCAGGGCCTGACCACAGTGGTGGGATGTGGGGGAGGTCAAGGAATGGATGCCACCCTTCCAAGAAAGGGGTGCACAGAGTGGGCTGCAGGAAAGGCTCTGACGCCCTCACCCTGCACCCAGCAGCCGTGGAAGAATTCTGTTGAACTGAAATGCTTGAAGGCAGAGAAACAGACTGGCCTGTGAAGGAAGGTTAGCAGCCAGGGAGTTTCCTTGAATGAAGGGCTCCTCCAGCATGAGCCCCGCCACTGAAAGCTTCCAAATAATCCTGGAAGTTCCCCGGGTCTCCCCTTCAGTTCACAGTCTCATCAGCACCTTGGCAGTGCAGCAGGCCTCCACTGGTAACCATCGTAGCTGTCCTGATTGGGGTGGAGGTATGAGTGGTGTGTAGCCCCTCAGGCCTGAAGCACCCTGCTTGTGCCCAGAGCCCCCAAAGCCTCCATGAAGCAGCATTCTTGGTGTCATCCTCCAAGAAGATGGTTTTGTGCTGTCTAGATGCCAGGCCACCCTCTCCCTCTCCCCATGTTCCCTCTCTGTTCTCCCCAGGCTCATCTTTCCTCTTTTGAAAAAAACCTACATTCCTTGCCATATGCAGTGGAGACCTGGAAGGCTCCCAGAAGCATCTTAGGTCTTATCCTGCCCCCAAGGACACCACAGGGCCCAGGACCACACTGACCACTAAGTCTTCGGCTTCTGTGCGGCATGGTGAAGGCAGGAGTGGCCGAAGTTAGCAGATTCCCAGATCCCCAGCAAGACCATCAGCATTAGACCTGGCTGCTTTTGCAGGTGTCTGCAGTGCACCTGCCCCAGGAGTCCTGGCCTGCGCACTCCCTACCATTCCCCGCACCATGAGAGTGCCTGCTCATCTGGCTTTTCCTTATCTGCTGCTTTTTCTCAGCTTGTCCTGCTGGTTGCAGGAGCTTCTGCTGGTCTCTGCACGCTGCTTGTTGGCTCATGAACCCACTGTCCTCTTGCCTAGAGCTTGAGCGGGGAGTGTTATGCCATTTCTCCTGCTCTTCCTCCTCTGGGGTTTATTAACTCTCTCCCTTCCCTGATGTCTCAAAGTCTCATTGCTAGGAAACAAGAGGGTCTGTGAAGGACTAGAGGAAGGACAATGGCACTTGGGATTCTGCGTGTTAGAGGATGCAGGGCAGGGCGGGTGTCAGATTGGCTTTTGTTGAGAAGGCGGAGCACCTCTGCTCATCATCTCGGGATGGGGGCTGGTCGGAGCTCAAGCTGCTTTTCTCGAGACTGTGGTAATTCAGGAGGAGAAGCTGCAGTGAGGGTCAGGGGCCAACACACACCTGACCTGTCCCTCATCTCCTCCTTTATCTGTAAGTCATGGCCCCTCTGCTTTTGAGCAAATGTCCAGTGTGCCCAGGGCCCAGGGGTCCTGGCAAACGCTGGGAAGAAGCCAGGCCCTGACCTGCTTCGAACGACCAGTTGGCAGGAGCAGCAGCACCTTCTTTGAACAAGCACATGGGGTGCTGCTCCTCGGGACACCGTGTTGACGGCCCCCACGGCCCCACGCTGACTGCTGCCCCCACCACCAGTCTTGAGGTCTCCAGTCACACACCTGGGGGCCCAGAGACGACCAGGCTTGGCTTGTCGCAAAGGAAGTTGCCCCAAACCTGCATGCCCACAGGCCTCTCTGTAGGGGTCACCCATCCGTCCCACCAGGCACCCCACCTTCGAGACACCTTCACTGCTGGATCCTCTGTGAGACAGTGGCTTGAGTGTGACAACCCTGACGAGTGCAGCTCTCACGGGCTCCCTGTTTTCTGCTGTGTCACTTGGCCGGAGCTGCCATAGCAGACTCTCCCAGAACAATAGAAATGGGCTCCTAGGCTCCAGAACTGTGAGATGATACACATGGGCAGAGGGACAGCCCTGTGAGAACTCAGAGAGAAGATGGCCATCTACACTGCAGGGAGAGAGGCGTGGATAGGAACCAACCTTACTGACATTTCGTTTTTGGACTTTAGCCTCCAAAATTGTGAGAAAATAAATTTCTGTTTTTTAAGCCACCCAGACTGTATTAATTGTAGTATCAGCCTTGGCAAATGGATATGGTGAGTGATGCCATGTGGCCCACATGCTGGGCCTGTGTGCCCCTTTTCCTGTGCACCAGTTTTGCCTTTCAAGGGAGAAACCTTGAACCCTGACTGATTTCTCAGAACTCAGGTGAGAGGGCATTGTTAACTGGCATCCACTAACTCACCCTTTCCCTTCTGGGGGCCCGACCTGGGTTGTACCCCCAGGGTGTACAGAGGAGCACGGCCACCCCAGTAGTGGGGTCTGAGGAGCAGGGCTCCCTGGACTGGGCAGCGTCCTTCAATTAGGATGAGACTTGAGGGTGTGTGGCCAGCTCTCTGGATGATATGGGCAGGAAGCCCGGGAGCCCATGAGCTCTGCCCAGCAGCAGCTCAGGACCCTGGGTCAGGAGAGACCAGAGCAGTCCACCCCAGGGATCCCCTCAGTGCTCCTGCCACCTGCTTCCCACGGTCACCCCTGGCAGGAAGTCCCTTTCCTGGGGCTGCTAACTGACCAGCTGTCACAGCTGCACCCACAGCTCCTGCTCTCCCTATTCAAGTGCAGAGTGCCTCGCACACAGGACTCCCCAATCCAGGGTTGCATGCAAGACTAACCTCTTCCACGGCGCCAAGAGGAAACCCCCACACCCACATTTCTTAGTAAACAGAGTTTGCGTACCTGGCTGTAGCCTCATTTGGCCACACTTGCTGACCCCTTTGCCACGACAAGGCTATGATCCATGAAGGGGAACTTAAATTTACAATATTTAAAAATCATGCTTCAACCTTAATGCTGTGACTTTTAATATGGGTACTTTCTGATAGTCTTTTCATAGATCACAGCCTTGCTGTGGTAAAGGGGCTTTCATAACTCAATGAAGCTATACATTATGCAGTGCAGGGCCACCCAAAACAGACAGGTAATAGTGAAGAGTTCTGACAAAATGTCATTCACCAAAGGGGGGAATAGCAATCCACCACAGTATTCTTGCCTGGAGGACCCTACGGACAGTGTGCACAGGCAAAAAGATACGATATTGGAAGATGAGCCCCCCGGGTCAGAAGGTGTCAGGTATGCTACTGGGGAAGAGCAGAGGGCAGTTACTAATAGCTCCAGTAAGAATGAAGCAGCTGGGCCAAAGTGGGAATGACACTTAGCTGGGAATGTGTCTGGTGGTAAAAGTAAATTTCGATGCTGTAAAGAACAATATTGCATAGGAACCTAGAATGTTAGGTACGTACACCAGGATAACTTGAATGTGGTCAAGCAGGAGGTGGCAAGAGTGAACATTGATATTTTAGGAATCAGTGAACTAAAAGGACTGGAATGAGTGAATTTAATTAGATGACCATTATATCTACTACTGTGGACAAGAATCCCTTAGAAGAAATGGAGCAGCCCTCATAGTCAACAAGAGTCCAAAATGCGGTACTTGGGTGCAATCTCAAAAATGACAGAATGATCTCAGTTCATTTCTGAGGCAAACCATTCAACATCACAGTAATCCAAGCCTGTGTCCCAACCACTAATGCTGAAGAAGCTGAAGTTGACCAGTTATATAAAGACCTACAATACTTTCTAGAACTAACACCAAAAAGAGATGTCCTTTTCATCATAGGGAACTGGAATGCAAAAGTAGGAAGTCAAGAGATCCCTGGAAAACAGGCAAGTTTGACCTTGGAGTACAGAATGAAACAAGGCAAAGGCCAACAGAGTTTTGCCAAGAGAACATACTGGCCATAGCAAACACCCTTTCCCAAGAATCCAAGAGACAAGTCTACATATGGACATCACCAGATGGTCAACACCAAAATCAGATTGATTATGCTATTTGCAGCCAAAGCTGGAGAAGCTCTAAACAGTCAGCAAAAACAAGACCAGGATCTGACTGTGGCTCAGATCATGAGTTCTTTATTGCAAAATTCAGGTTGAAATTGAATAAAGTAGGGAAAACCACTAGACCATTGAGGTATGACCTAAGTCAAATTCCTTATGATTATACAGTGGAGGTGACAAATAGATTCAAGGGATTAGATCTAGTAGACAGAATGCCTGAAGAGCCATGGATGGAGGTTTGTAACATTGTACAGGATGGGGTGACGAAAACATCCCAAAGAAAAAGACATACAAGAAGGCAAAGTGGTTGTCTGAGGAGGCTTTACAAATAGCTGAGGAAAGAAGAAAAACAAAAGACGAGACAGGGAAAGATATACCCAACTGAATGCAGAGTTCCAGAGAATATCAAGGAGAAATAAGACGGCCTTGTTAAATGAACAATGCAAAGAAAGAGAGGAAAACAACAGAATGGGAAAAACTAGAGATTTTTTCAATAAAATTGGAGATATCAAAGGATCATTTTATACAAGGATGGACATGATAAATGACAGAAATGATAAGGATCTAACAGAAGCAGAGGAGATCAAGAAGAGGTGGCAAGAATACATAGAAGAATTATACAGAAAAGGCCTAAACGACCCAGATAACCACAATGGAGTGGTCAATCACCTAGAGCCAGACATCCTGACGTGTGAAATCAAGTGGGTCTTAGGAAGCATCACTATGAGAAAGCTAATAGAGGTGATGGAATGCCAACTGAGCTATGTAAAATTCTGAAATATGATGCTGTGAAAGTGCTGCACTCAATATGCCAGCAAATTTGGAAAACTCAGCAATGGCCACAGGACTGGAAAAGGTCAGTTTTCATTCCAATCCCAAAGAAAGGCAATGCCAAAGAATGCTCAAACTACACCACAATTGCACTCATCTCACACGCTAGCGAAATAATGTTCAAAATCCTTCAAGCTAGGCTTCAACAGTACATGAACTGAGAACTTGCAGATGTACAACCTGGATTTTAAAGAGGCAGAGGACTCAGAGATCAAATAGCCAACCTTCCCTGGATCATGGAGAAAGCAAGGGAATTTCAGAAAAACAGCTACTACTGATTTCATTGACTATGCTGAAGCCTTTGATAGTGTGGATCACAACAAACTGTTGAAAATTCTTAAAGAGATAGGAATACCAGACCACCTTACGGGTCTCCTGAGGAACATATATGCAGGTCAGGAAGCAACAGTTAGAACTAGAAGTGGAACAATGGACTGGTTCAAAATTGGGAAAGGAGTATGACAAGGCTGTATATTGTCACTTGCATATTTTTAACTTTTATGCAGACTACATCATGCAAAATTCTGGGCTGGGTGAATCACAAGCTTGAAACAAGATTTCTAGGAGAAATATCAACAACCCCAGATATGCAGATAATACCATGCTAATGACAGAAAATGAAGAGGAACTAAAGAGGGTGAATAGATGAGGGTGAACGAGAAGAGTGAAAAAGCTGGCATGAAACTCAACATTCAATAAACTAAGATGGCATCAGATCAGATCAGATCAGTCGCTCAGTCGTGTCTGACTCTTTGCGACCCCGTGAATCACAGCACGCCAGGCCTTCCTGTCCATCACCAACTCCCGGAGTTCACTCAGACTCACGTCCATCGAGTCAGTGATGCCATCCAGCCATCTCATCCTCTGTCGTCCCCTTCTCCTCCTGCCCCCAATCCCTCCCAGCATCAGAGTCTTCTCCAATGAGTCAACACTTCGCATGAGGTGGCCAAAGTACTGGAGTTTCAGCTTTAGCATCATTCCTTCCAAAGAACTCCCAGGGCTGATCTCCTTCAGAATGGACTGGTTGGATCTCCTTGCAGTCCAAGGGACTCTCAAGAGTCTTCTCCAACACCACAGTTCAAAAGCATCAATTCTTCAGCGCTCAGCCTTCTTCACAGTCCAACTCTCACATCCATACAGATGTGGAAAAAGGGGAAGCAGTGGCAGATTTTATTTTCTTGGGCTCCAAAATCATTATGGATGGTGACTGCACCCATGAAATTCAACGATGCTTGCTCTATGGAAGGAAAACTATGACAAACCTAGACAGAGTATTAAAGAGCACAGACATCACTTTGCCCATAAAAGTCCGTATAGACAAACGTATGGTTTTTCCAGTAGTCAGGTACACATGTAAGAGTTGAATAATAAAGAAGGTTGAGAGCTGAAGAATTGGTGCTTTCAAATTATGATGCTGGAGAAGACTCTTGAGAGTCCCTTGGACTGCAAGGAGATCAAAACGCAACCCAAAAGGAAGTCAACCCTGAATATTCACTGGAAGGACTGAGGCTGAAGTTGAAGCTCTGATACTTTGGCCACCTGATGCAAATAGCTGACCCATTGGAAAAGACCCTAGTGCTGGGAAAGATAGAAGGCAGGAGGAGAAGGGGACGACAGAGGATGAGATGGTTGGATGGCATCACCGACTTGATGGACATCAGTTTGAGCAAGCTCCAGGAGTTGGTGATGGACAGGGAAGCCTGGTGAGCTATAGTCCATGGGATCGCAAAGAGTCGGACACGACTGACAGACTGAACTGATACAAATTTTAGGATTCTTTTTCTATTTCTGTGAAAAATGGCATCAGAATATTGATAGGGATTTCAATGAATCTGTAGATTGCATTACAGATATATGCCAGGTACGTAGGAGTTGAGAGTGAAGGAGCACACCCATGACTTCTGCTATTAGTAATACAAGTTCCCCTCCCTCTTCTAGACTGTCCCCAACTCCCACCTCCATATAAATCACCTTAGTTCATCCTCAAGGCCGGGATCCCAGCCCTCCTTGGAGACCCCAGGGCATGATGTGGGAAAGGGGTTCTGAGGCCCATGCCTTCTGAATGCCGGCCCAGTCTCCAACTGGGCCCTGCCTTCATTTTATATTAGTGTATGCAAATGCATGCTATTGTGGAGGATCATGCTTTTAGCTGGAAAAAATTTCTAAAAAGGCAAAGACAAGGCTGAATACTGGGCTTGTGCAAGGGGAACTGGAGCCAGAGGCTCAAGGAGAAGGTTATTCTGAGCCTTTTCCTCTGCTTGTGAAGGGGCACAGGCAGAGAGTATTAGAGGTGACCTGGCCCAGGAAAGATCTCAGACCCGAGCTGGACCGGAATCCAGCCTAGAGAGGGACCTCTCAGCGAAACTGAGACTAGATGACTGCAGCCTGAGTTCCCCCATCAGTGGAATCCCTGGACTGCACAAAGGGGCTTGTGGGTGAGCACGGTGCCAGCCACTCAGGACACTGTGATCCTTGGCCCTGTATCTGGTCTTGCCTGTTGTGATATGAATCAAGGACTTCAACCCTCCTGTGCCTTGAGAAATGCTGGGAAGAGCAGCCTGAGGACAGGAGGGCACTAGGCCTCTGAACCCAGATTTCTCCTCTTCAGAGGCAGGGATTGGAGAAGATGCAGGTGGAGGACCCTTCTTAACCTCAGATCTTTGAGGTCTAAAGAGGCCTTGGCTCCCAGGAGTCTGGTGAGGCTTCAGGGCCACCTGATACTGGCTCCAATCACCCTATTTGTATTTAGGAGATGTGCCCACATCAAGGCCCCTCCTTCTGCTCACGCTTTTAGTTCAGTTCACTTCAATCACTGAGTTGTGTCTGACTCTTTGTGGCCCCATGGACTGCAGCACGCCAGGCCTCCCTGTCCATCACCAACTCCTGGAGTTTACTCAAACTCATGTCCATTGAGTCGGTGATGACATCCAACCATCTCATCCTCTGTCGTCCCCTTCTCCTCCCACCTTCAATCTTTCCCAGCATCAGGGTCTTTTCCAATGAGTCAGTCCTTTGCATCAGGTGGCCAAAGTATTGGAGTTTCAGCTTCAACATCAGTCCTTCCAATGAACACTCAGGATTGATCTCCTTTAGGATGGACTGGTTGGATCTCCCTGCGGTCCAAGGGACTCTCAAGAGTCTTCTCCAACACCACAATTCAAAAGCATCAATTCTTTGGCACTCAGCTTCCCTTATAACCCAACTCTGACATCCATACATGACTCCTGGAAAAACCATAGCCTTGACTAGATGGACCTTTGTAGGCAAAGTAATGTCTCTGCTTTTTAATATGATGTCTGCTACGGGGAAGGCAATGGCACCCCACCCCAGTACTTTTGCCTGGAAAATCCCATGGACGGAGGAGCCTGGTAGGCTCCAGTCCGTGGGGTCGCTAAGAGTCCGACACGACTGAGCGACTTCACTTTGACTTCTCACTTTCATGCATTGGAGAAGGAAATGGCAACCCACTCCAGTGTCTAGGTAAGTCATAACTTTTCTTCCAAGGAGTAAGCATCTTTTAATTTCATGGCTTGAGTCACCATCACGCTTTTAAGAAATCCCCAAGAAACAGGGCTGCTGGGGCTCGGAATGCTAGGTCACGTCCCTGCCTGCCCACTGGGCTTCCCTCCCACCTAAGCTAGATGACTGAGGTGCTGCTGCCTCCCGCCCTCCTCTCACCCCTATCCTGTCCTCAGATGCTGTGAAGGTGTTAGCCGCTCAGTCGTCCCTGACTCTTTGCGACCCTATCTTCCTACGCTCCATAGTGCTGCAGCGGGCCGGGTCTCTTGTCCCCTGTCTGCACCTGGAAGGCACCTCCCACCGGATTTCCCGGAGGGAGCCGGGTCATCTGTGCAGGTTCCCAGTGCTGCCACCAGGGGGAGCTGCCTTCTTGAAATGGCGCTTATTTTTCCCGGATTTGGGAAAACTCTGATGAAAGGTCGGGGAAGGCAATGGCACCCCACCCCAGTACTTTTGCCTGGAAAATCCCATGGACGGAGGAGCCTGGTAGGCTCCAGTCCATGGGGTCGCTGGGAGTCGGACACGACTGGGCGACTTCACTTTCACTTTTCACTTTCATGCATTGGAGAAGGAAATGGCAACCCACTCCAGTGTTCTTGCCTGGAGAATCCCAGGGACGGGGGAGCCTGGTGGGCTTCCGTCTGTGGGGTCACACAGAGTCGGACACGACTGAAGCGACTTAGCTGATGAAAGGTTGCCCATAAAGTCCCACTGTGCGAGTTGTTCCATAAAGAAAGCTGAGTGCCAAAGCACTGAAGGTTTTGGACTGTGGTGTTGGAGAGGACTCTTGAGAGTCCCTTGGACTGCAAGGAGATCAAATTGGCAATCCTAAAGGAAGTCAACCCTGAATATTCAGTGGAAGGACTGAGGCGAAGAACTGACTCATTAGAGCAGACGCTATTGCTGGGAAAGACAGAAGGCAGAGGAGAAGGGGATCACAGAGGATGAGATGGTTGGATGGCATCACCGACTCAATGGACACGAGCTGGAGCAGGGTCCAGGAGTTGGTGATGGACAGGGAGGCCTGGTGTGCTGCAGCCCATGGGGAGGCAAAGAATCGGACGGGACTGAGCGACTGAACTGACACAAATTTTAAGATTCTTTTTCTATTTCTGTGAAAAATGGCAACAGAATTTTGATAGGGGTTGCACTGAATCTATATATTGCATCATAGATACATGCTAGGTACTTAGGACTTGAGAGTGAAGGAAACCAACACACCTATGATTTCTACTATTAGTAACACAAGTTCACTTCCCTCTTCTGGACTTCCTCCACTCCCACCTCCACATAAATCACCTCAATTCATCCTCAAGGCTGGGATCCCAATCCTCGTTGGAAACCCCAGGGGATGGCACTGGAAAAAGGTCCAGAGGCTTATGCATTTTGGACAGTGGCTCAGTCACCAGCTGGGCCCTGCCTTCATTTTACATTAGTGCATGCAAATGCATAGTATTGTGGAGGATCGTGCTTTTAGCTGGAAAAAATTTCTAAAAAGTCAAAACCAAGGCTGAATACTGGGCTTGTGCAAGGGGAACTGGAGCCAGAGGCTCAGGGAGAAGGTTATCCCGAACCATTTCCTCCACTTGTGACGGTCACAGGCAGACAGCATCACAGGCAACCAGGCCCAGGAAAGATCTCACACCTGAGCTGGACTGGAATTTGCCCTAGAAAGGGACCTCTAAATGACTATATGACTGTAGCCTGAGTTCCCCATCAGTAGAATCCCTGGACTGTACAAAGGGGTTTGTGGGTGAGCACTGTGCCAGCCACTTGGGACCCTGCGATTCTCGGCCCTGTATCTGGTCTTGCCTGTTGTGATTTTACGCAAGGGCTTCAACCCTCCGGTGTCTCGAGAAATGCTGGGGAAGAGCAGCCTGAGGACAGGAGGGCACTAGGTCACGCCTCTCTGAACCCAGATTTCTCCTCTTCAGAGGCAGGGATTGGAGAAGATGCAGGTGGAGGACCCTTCTCAACCTCAGATCTTTGAGGTCTAAAGAGGCCTTGGCTCCCAGGAGTCTGGTGAGGCTTCAGGGCCACCTGATACCTGTTCCAATCACCCTCTTTGTGATCAGGAGATGTGCCCACGTCAAGGCCCCTCCTTCTGCTCACGCTCTTAAGAAATCCCCAAGAAACAGGGCTGCTGGGGCTCAGGGTACTAGGTCCGTGTCCCTGCCTGCCCCTTGGGCTTCCCTCCCACCTAAGCTAGATGACTGAGGTGCTTCTGCCTCCCACCCTCCTCGCACCCCTATCCTGTCCTTAGATGCTGAAGGTGTTGGCCGCCTAGTCGTGCCTGACTCTTTGCAACCCTGTGCTCCTGGATAATGCTGCAGCGAGCCAGGTTCTGTTCCCTGTCTGTACTCAGAAGGCACGTCCCACCGGATTTCCCAGGGGGAGCCGGGGTCCTCGGCGTAGGCTCCCAGTGCCGCCACCAGGGGGCGCTGCCTCCTTAAAATCGCGCTTATTTTCCCCAAATTTGGAGAAACCCTGATCATAAAAGAGGATGAGATGGCTGGATGGCATCACTGACTCGATGGATGTGAGTCTGAGTGACCTCCGGGAGCTTGTGATGGACAGGGAGGCCTGGCGTGCTGCGGTTCATGGGGTCGCAAAGAGTCGGACACGACTGAGCGACTGATCTGATCTGATCTGATCTGATCATAAAAGAAAGAAGAAAGAAAGTGAAGTCGCTCAGTCGTGTCCGACTCTTTGCGACCCCATGGACTGTAGCGTAGTCTACCAGGCTCCTCTGTCCATGGAATTTTCCAGCAAAGAGTACTGCGTTGCGTTGCCATTTCCTTCTCCAGGAGATCTTCCTGATCCAGGAATCAAACCCAGGTCTCCCGCACTGCAGGCAGACACTTTACTGTCTGAGCCACCAGGGAAGTCCAACCCTGATGAAAGGTTGACAATAAGGTCCAATTTGCGAGTTGGACCATAAAGAAAGCTGACTGCGTAAGCACTGATGCTTTTGAACTGTGGTGATGGAGAGGACTCTTGAGAGTCCCTTGGACTGCAAGGAGATCAAACCAGCAAGCCTAAGGGAAATCAACCCTGAATGTTCTTTGGAAGAACTGAAGCTGAAGCTGAAGGTCCCATACTTCGGCCACCTGATGCAAAGAGCCAACTGATTGGAAAAGATCCTGATGCTGGGAAAGATTGAAGGCAGGACAAGAAGCGGTGGACAAAGGATGAGATGGTTGGATGGCATCACCGACTCCATGGACATGAGTTTAAGCAAGCTCCAGGAGTTGGTGATGGACAGGAAAGCCTGGCGTGCTGCAGTCCATGGGGCTGCAAAGAGTTGGACACAATTGAGTGACTGAACTGAGCTGAATTGATACATATTTTAAGATTTTTTTCTATTTCTATGAAAAGTGTCAGAATTTTTATAGGAATTGCATTGAATCTGTAGATTGCATGATAGATATGTCAGGGGAGCTCAGTTCTGTCTCGTCTCAATAAAAATTTGAAGCGACGGACGTTAAAGCCCTCGGCGTGTCACAGCTCTCAGACAGACTGTGTTATAGCTTTCGGGTTTCGAACAAACCGTGTTATAGCTCTTAGACAGATCAGTGTTACAGCTCTGTGTTACAGCTCAATTTTATTTAGAAAATAGCAGGAAAATACATCCTCGAGGCGTGAGGGCTTGCTGACCCAAAGACATGAAGAGAAGAGAGACAGAGAGAAAGAGAGAGTGAACGCGGGGAGAGAGCGCCATCCCTGGCACTTTGGCTCCTCTTTTTATGGTTTTCCCTCCCCCCCTGGGCCTGCCCTATGTAAATTGGGCTAGCCAGGAGTGCTCTTTGTTCCACCTGAGGTCCTCACTCCATCCTCCGACCTTCCTTTGTTCTATTTTCATCAGCTTTTCCCTTGTCTTTGAGCCACTGCCATTCTGGACTCCTATTTCCTATTCTAGCTACCTAACAGATACATGCCAGGTACTTAGGAGTTGAGAGTGAAGGAGCACAACACACCTATGACTTCTGCTATTAGTAACGCTAGTTCCTCTCCCTCTTCTAGACTGTCCCCAACTCCCACCCCCACATAAATCAGTTCATCCTCAAGGCTGGGATCCCAATCCTCATTGGAAACCCCAGGGGGTGGCATTGGAAAGGGGTCCAGAGGCCCATGCCCTTTGGATGCTGGCTTAGTCTCCAGCTAGGCCCTGCCTTCATTTTATATTAGTGTATCTAAATGCAGACTATTGTGGAGGGTCATGCTTTTAGCTGGAAAAAAATTTCTAAAAAGTCAAAGCCAAGGCTGAATATGGGGCTTGTGCAAGGGGAACTGGAGCCAGAGGCTCAAGGAGAAGGTTATCCTGAGCCTTTTCCTCTGCTTGTGAAGGGGCACAGACAGACGGCATCAGAGGTGACTTGGCCCAGGAAAGGTCTCACATCTGACCTGGACTGGAATTTGGCATAAAGAGAGGTTTCTCAGTGAAACAGACACAGCTGCAGTCTAGATGGCTGCAGCCTGAGTTTCCGCATCACTGGAATCCCTGGACTGCACAAAGGGGCTTGTGAGTGAGCACTGTGCCAGCCACTCAGGACACTGTGATCCTCGGCCCTGTATCTGGCCTTGCCTGTTATGATTTGAATCAAGGCATAGATCACAATAAACTGTGGAAAATTCTTCAAGAGATGGGAATACCAGATCATCTGACCTGTCTCTTGAGAAACCTATATGCAGGTCAGGAAGCAACAGTTAGAACTGGACATGGAACAACAGATTGGTTCCAAATAGGAAAAGGAGTACGTCAAGGCTGTATATTGTCACCCTGCTTATTTAACTTATATGCAGAGTACATCACGAGAAATGCTGGCTGAAAGAAGCACAAACTGGAATCAAGATTGCCAGGAGAAATATCAATAACCTCAGATATGCAGATGACACCACCCTTATGGCAGAAAGTGAAGAGGAACTAAAGAGCCTCTTGATGAAAGTGAAAAAGGAGAGTGAAAAAGTTGGCTTAAAGCTCAATATTCAGAAAACAAAGATCATGGCATCTGGTCCCATCACTTCATGGGAAATAGATGGGGAAACAGTGGAAACAGTGTCAGACTTTATTTTTTGGGGCTCCAAAAATCACTGCAGATGGTGATTGCAGCCATGAAATTAAAAGACTCCTTGGAAGGAAAGTTATGACCAACCTAGATAGCATATTCAAAAGCAGAGACATTACTTTGCCAACAAATGTCTGTCTAGTCAAGGCTATAGTTTTTCCTGTGGTCATGTATGGATGTGAGAGTTGGACTGCAAAGAAGGCTGAGTGCCGAAGAATTGATGCTTTTGAACTGTGGTGTTGGAGAAGACTCTTGAGAGTCTCTTGGACTGCAAGGAGATCCAACCAGTCCATTCTAAAGGAGATCAGACCTGGGTGTTCTTTGGAAGGAATGATGCTAAAGCTGAAACTCCAATACTTTGGCCACCTCATGTGAAGAGTTGACTCATTGGAAAAGACCCTGATGCTAGGAGGGACTGGGGGCAGGAGGAAAAGGGGAGGACAGAGGATGAGATGGCTGCATGGCATCACCGACTCGATGGACATGAGTTTGAGTGAACTCCGGGAGTAGGTGATGGACAGGAAGGCCTTGTGTGCTGCAATTCATAGGGTCGCAAAGAGTCGGACACGACTGAGCAACTGAACTGAACTGAACTGCCACGAGAAATGCTGGGAAGAGCAGCCCGAGGGTGAGAGGGCACTAGGTCATGCCTCTCTGAACCCAGATTTCTCCTCTTTAGAGGCAGGGATTGGAGAAGATGCAGGCGGAGGACCCATCTCACCTTCAAATCCTTGAGGTCCAAAGAGACCCTGGCTCCCAGGAGTCTGGTGAGGCTTCAGGGCCACCTGATACCGGTTCCAATCACCCTCTTTGTGATCAGGAGATGTGCCCACATCAAGGCCCCTCCTTCTGCTCACGCTCTTAAGAAATCCCCAAGAAACAGGGCTGCTGGGGCTCGGGGTACTAGGTCCATGTCCCTGCCTGCCCATTGAGCTTCCCTCCCACCTAAGTTAGATGACTGAGGTGCTGCTATCTCCCACCCCCCTCGCACCCCTATCCTGTCCTTAGATGCGTGGAGGTGTTAGCCGCTCAGTCGTGCCTGACTCTTTGCGACCCTATGCGTCTGATTAATGCTGCAGCGGGCCAGGTCTCTGTTCCCTGTCTGCACTCGGAAGGCACCTCCCACAGGATTTCCCAGGGAAAACCGGGGTCCTCGGCGTAGGCTCCCAGTGCCGCCACCAGGGGGCGCTGCCTCCTTGAAATTACGCTTATTTTTCCCAGATCTGGAGCAACCCTGATGAAAAAAAGAAAAAAAAGAAAGTGAAGTCGCTCAGTCGTGTCCGACTCTTTGCGACCCATGACCCATGGACTGTAGCATAGCCTACCAGACTCCTCTGTCCATGGAATATTCCGGGAAAGAGTACTGTATTGCGTTGCCATTTCCTTTTCCAGGGGCTTCCCAGGTGGCTCAGAGGTTAAAGCATCTGCCTGTAACGCAGGATACCTGGGTTTGATCCCCTGGAGAAGGAAATGGCAACCCACTCCAGTATTCTTGCCTGGAGAATCCCATGGACAGAGGAGCCTGGTGGACAGAGGAGCCTGGTGGGCTACAGTCCACGGGGTCACAAAGAGTCGGACACAACTGAGCTACTTCACTTTCACTTACACTTTCCTTTTCCAGGGAATCTTCCAGACCAAGGAATCAAACCCTGATTTCCCGCATTGCGGGGAGACGCTTTCCGCTCTGAGCCACCAGGGAAGCCCAACCCCGAAGAAAGGTTGACAATAAGGTCCAACTGTGCGAGTTGGACCATAAGGAAAGTTGAATGCGAAAGCATTGATGGTTTTGAACTGTGGTGTTGGAGAACACTCTGGAGAGTGCCTTTAACTGCAAAGAGATCAAACCCAGTCAATCCTGAAGGAAATCAGTCCTGAATATTCATTGGAAGGACTGAGGCTGAAGCTGAAGATCCAATCCTTTGGCCACCTGATGGGAAGAGCTGACTCTTTTGGAAAAAACCCTGATTCTGGGAAAAATTGAAGCCAGGATGAGAAGGGGACAACAGAGGATGAGGTGATTGAATGACATCACCAACTCGATGGACATGAGTTTAAGCAAGCTTGGGGAGTTGGTGATGGACAGGGAAGCCTGGGGTGCTGCAGTCCATGGGGTTGCAAAGAGTCAGACACGACTGAGCGACTGAACTGAACTGTACTGATGAAAGTCCTATGGAGTTTCACAGAGTTGGACATGACTTAGCGACGGAACAACAAACGCACAAAGGAAGAGATATCACGGAATGGCCAGGCTCCCAAAGTTCCGGTCTTATTCTGAACCCCAGAGTACATTAAGCAGGCTGATGTTTGGGAGGCTCTGCCTACAGGACTTTGATTCTGACCTCTGTCCAAGTCCCCACTTCTGTGTGACCACATGTGGGACTTCGAGGCCCAGCGTGAAGGTTTGTGGCCTTTTTAGCTCATCTGGCAGCCAGCTTGCTTCCCAAGATCCAGGTAGGGACAGCAAAGAATGAATAGGAGAGAAGAGGGCCTTGGAATCAGCAGACTCCTTCCCAAGTGAGAAACTGTGTGCATGAGCAAGTCACCCAGCCTCTCTGAGCTGTTCTGTGACAACAGAGATAAGGATGCCTCCTGCAGGATCCTTGGGACCAGCAGAGGCAACAAGGCAGCTCCAAGCCCACCGCTAGGCAGCTGGACTCTCTTACTTCCCAACTCCACTGGTACAGTTCTGCCTTCTGAAACCTCTCTTCAACTGAGAAAACAAATACATAAAGCAAGGTAGCCAGGTACCACTCCACGTCCATTAGAATAGCTATAATCTTTTCGATGGAAAAAAAGCAAGTGTTGGTGAGGATGTATGGAAGATGGAACCCTTGTACACTGCTGGTGAGAATGACATGTACGTGGGGAGGCTTCCCTGGTGGTCCAGTGGTTGAGAATCCACCTGCCTTCCAATGCAGGGGACATGGGTTTGATCCCTGGTCAGGAAACCAAGATCCCTCATGCTGTGGGGCAATTAAACCCATGCCAAAACTAGAGAAGCCCTCACATTGCAATGAAGACCCAATACTGCAGAAAAAGAGAGAGAGAGAATGTATAGTAGGGCAGCCACTGAGGAAAATTTCAGTCATTCCTCAACAAGTTAAACATAGAATTGCCATTCCACTCCTTAGTATGTGCCCAAGAGAACTGAAAATACACAAGCAAAATCTAGCCTCTGAAAGCTCATGCTTTGCAGCAGCCAAAAAGTAGGAACAACCTAAATGCCTACCTGCCAATGAATGGATTAAAAAATTGTGGCATATCCACAGAATGGAATATTATTCAGCCATAAAAAGAAATGAAGTACTAACACAGGCTACAACATAGATGAATCTTGAAAACATTATGTTCCATGAAAGAAATCAGTCACAAAATGTCACTTATTGTGCAAGTTCATTTATGAAATGTCCAGAAAAGGCAAATTCATGGAGATGAAAGCAGATGAGTGGTTACCAGGGGTGAAGGAGTGTGTGTGTGCTTAGTCCCTCAGTCGTGTCCAACTCTTTGCAACCCTATGGACTATAGCCCACCAGGCTCCTCGGTCCATGGAGATTCTCCAGGCAAGAATACTGGAGTGGGTTCCCATGCCTCCTCCAGGGGATCTTCCCAACCCAGGTCTCCCGCGTTGCAGGCAGATTTTTTTACCATCTGAGCCACTAAGTTCAGTTCAGTTCAGTCGCTCAGTCGTGTCCGACTCTTTGCGACCCCATGAACTGCAGCACGTCAGGCCTCCCTGTCCATCACCAATTCCCGGAGCCCACCCAAACTCATGTCCATTGAGTCAGTGATGCCATCCAACCATCTCATCCTCTGTCGTCCCCTTCTCCTCCTGCCCTCAATCTTTCCCAGCATCAGGGTCTTTTCAAATCAATCAGCTCTTCGCATCAGGTGGCCAAAGTATTGGAGTTTCAGCTTCAACATCAGACCTTCCAATGAACACCCAGAATCGACTGATCTCCTTTAGGATGGACTGGTTGGATCTCCTTGCAGTCCAAGGGACTCTCAAGAGTCTTCTCCAACACCACAGTTCAAAAGCATCAATTCTTCGGCACTTGGCTTTCTTTATAGTCCAACTCTCACATCCATACATGACTACTGGAAAAACCATAACCTTGACTAGACGGACCTTTGTCAGCAAAGTAATGTCTCTGCTTTTTAATAGCCACTAAGGCAGCCCATAAATACTGGAGTGGGTAGCCTATCCCTTCTCCAGGGGATCTTCCCAACCCAGGAATCAAACCAGAGGGTAACAGTAAATGACTGCTTAATCGGTAGGGGTCCCCTTTTGGGGTGATGAAGCAGTTTTGAAACTAAACAATAATATTGGTTGCACAATACTGTGAAGGCATTAAATTCCACCAAATTGTTCCCTTTAACATAATTAATTTTACATTATGTGGATTTTGTCTCAATAAAATAAACAAGTAAATCAAGCCAGCCTCTCATGCCTGGAGTAATGGGAGCCCAGGCATCCCCTGGGATGCCAGCCCACAGTCTGATACTCTGGGGCAAATGGGCCCCCCACCCCCACTTGCAGGCCCCCCTCCAAGCCCTGCTGGCACTTTCCTTTCCACATCGCCTGCCCTCACCCAGGCGCTCCACCTTCCTTCAGCTTCATGTCTCTCATCTCTTGCTTTGTCAACCTTGCTATGGAGCCCAGTTCCAAAACTTACAACCCTACTCCAGGGACCTAGCAGCAACTTTTGGTCCTGCTCTTCCTCCTCATTCACCAGCCTTGACCTCTAAGACAGCAGCTGTCAGGCAGTTCTGCCCTCAGACTGAGCCTGGAGTTCCTCCTCCTACCTAAGGCTGACTTTGCTCCTTTGGGAAACTCGTCCTGGCTCTCCAACCCTAGCCTCTAAAGCAGACCCTTGGCCTTTAACACACTCAATTCAATTTAGTCCTTCAGTCGTGTCCGACTCTTCACGACCCCATGAATCGCAGCACGCCAGGCCTCCCTGTCCATCACCAACTCCCGGAGGTCACTCAGACTCACATCCATTGAGTCAGTGATGCCATCCAGCCATCTCATCCTCTGTCATCCCCTTCTCCTCCTGCGCCCAATCCCTCCCAGCATCAGAGTCTTCTCCAATTAGTCATCTCTTCACATGAGGTGGCCAAAATACTGGAGTTTCAGCTTTAACATCATTCCTTCCAAAGATATCCCAGGGCTGATCTCCTTCAGAATGGACTGGTTGGATCTCCTTGCAGTCCAAGGGACTCTCAAGAGTCTTCTCCAACACCACAGTCCAAAAGCATCAATTCTTCATCTCTCAGCCCTCTTTATGGTCCAACTCTCACATCCATACATGACTACTGGGAAAATCATCGCTTTGACTAGCCTCACCATCATCAGGAGGCTCTTTAGTTCTTCACTTTCTGTCGTAAGGGTGATGTCATCTGCATATCTGAGGTTATTGATATTTCTCCTGGCAATCTTGATTCCAGCTTGTGCTTCATCCAGTCTGTCATTTCACATAATGTACTCTACATATATGTTAAATAAGCAGGGTGACAATAATCAGCCTTTCCCAATTTGGAACCAGTTTGTTGTTCCATGTCCGGTTCTAACTGTTACTTCTTGACCTACATACAGATTTCTCAAGATGCAGGTAAGGTCATCTGGTATTCCTATCTTTTTAAGAATTTTCCACTGTCTGTTGTGAACCACACAGTCAAAGGCTTTAGTGTAGTCAATAAAGCAGAAGTAGAATTTTTTCTGGAATTCTTTTGCTTTTTCTATGATCCAGTGGATGTTGGCAATTTAATTTCTGGTTCCTATGCCTTTTCTAAATCCAACTCGAACATCTGGGAGTTCTCGGCTCACATACTGTTGAAGACTATCTTGGAGAATTTGGGGCATTACTTTGCCACTTTGCCAGTGTGTGAGATGAGTGCAATTGTGTGGTAGTTTGAACACTGTTTGGCATTACCTTTCTTTGGGATTGGAATGAAAACTGACTTTTTCCAGTCCTGTGGCCACTGCTGAGTTTTCCAAATTTGCTAGCATGTTGAGTGCAGAACTTTAACTGCACTCCAGTAATATCTTTTAGGATTTGAAATAGTTCAACTGGAATTCTATCACCTCCACTAGCTTTCTTTGTAATGATCCTTCCTAAGGCCCACTTGACTTCACATTCCAGGATGTCTGGCTCTAGGTGATTGAACACACCATCATGGTTATATGGTTCATTAAGGTTGTTTTTTGTTGTTTTTTTTTTTTTTTGTATAATTCTTCTGTGTATTTTTAACCTCCTCTTCTTAATATCTTCTGATTCTGTTAGGTCCATTCTGTTTCTGTCCTTTATTGTGCCCACTTTTGTATGAAATGTTCCCTTGGTGTATTCAAGGGAACATTTCAAGAGAAATTTCTTCAAGAGATCTCTAGACTTTCCCATTCTACTTTTTTCTTCTATTTTTTTGCACTGATCACTTAGGAAAGCTTTCTTATCTCTCCTTGCTGCTTTTTGGAACTCTGCATTCAGATGGATTTTTCTTTTCTTTTCTCCTGTGCCTTTTGATTCTCTTCTTTTCTCAGCTATTTGTAAGGCCCCCTCAGACAACCATTTTGCCTTATTGTTTTTCTTTTTCTTGGGGATGGTTTTGATCACTGCCTCCTGTACAATGTTACAAACATCCATCCACAGTTTTTCAGGCACTCTATCAGATCTAATCCCTTGAATCTATTTGTCACTTCTACTGTATAATTTCTAAGGGATTTGATTTAAGTCATATTTGAATGGTCTAGTGGTTTTCCCTACTTTCTTTAAGTCTGAATTATGCAATAAGGAGTTCATGATCTGAGCCACAGTCAGATCTTGGTCTTGTTTTTGCTGACTGTTTAGAGCTTCTCCATCTTTGGCTACAAAGAATATAATTAACCTGAATTTGGTATTGACCATCTGGTGATGTCCATGTGTAGAGTCATCTCTTGTGTTGTTGGAAGATAGTGTTTGCTATGATCAGTGCATTCTCTTGGCAAAACTCTGTTAGCCTTTGCCTTACTTCATTTTTGTACCCCAAGGCCAAACTTATCTATTACTCCAGGTATCTCTTGACTTCCTACTTTTGCATTCCAGTTCCCTATGATGAAAAGGACGTCTTTTTTTGGTGTTAGTTCTAGAAGGAAATGGCAACCCACTCCAGTGTTCTTGCCTGGAGAATCCCAGGGACAGGGGAGCCTGGTGGGCTGCCGTCTATGGGATCGCACAGAGTCAGACATGACTGAAGCAACTTAGCAGCAGTAGCAGCTAGAAGGTCTTGTAAGTTTTTATAGGACCATTCAACTTCAGCTTCTTCAGTATTAGTGGTTGGGGCATAGTCTTGGATTACTGTGATATTGAATGGTTTGCCTTGGAAACGAACAGAGATCATTCTTTTGTTTTTGAGATTGCACCCAAGTATTGCATTTTGGACTCTTTTGTTGACTATGAAGGCTACTTCATTTCTTCTAAGGGATTCTTGTCCACAATAGTAGATATAATGGTCATCTGAGTTAAATTCACTCATTCCGGTCCATTTTAGTTCACTGATTCCTAAAATGTCAATGTTTACTCTTGCATCTCCTGTTTGACCACTTCCAATTTACCTTGATTCACGGACCTAACATTCCAGGTTTCTATGCAATATTGTTCTTTTCTGCACCGGACTTTACTTCCATCACCAGTTACATCCACAACTTGTCTCCTCCAAACTGAAGGAGGAGGAATTAACTTTCTATGCCTCTAACTTTCCCCTGCACTCTGCTCCTCTCTCTGACATTTCTGGTCAGACCTCTAGGAAATGTAGCTCACAGGCATATCTCTGCTTGCCCTGTGTCCCCAGCCTCATCCCAGCCTCCCAGGCCAGGTGGCAGCTCCAAGGATCCCCTTCAGCTCTGTCTTCCCAGCTTCTCCAAGGCCTTTCTGAGGGTTGGTGGCCACCCACCTCACTAACCCCACTCCTGCTTCCTCTCATTCCTTCAAGCTGCCCTGGATCTCCTCTTCTTGGTCCACCTTGAGGGGAGAAGAGGGGACACTTATAGCTGCCTTATATTCATCAGGGTGGGCAGACATCTGGGGACACATAACCCGGGATTGGAGGCTCACTTCACAGTCACTGAGGTCCTTTCTCGCTTGGCACAGTTGTGTGGAATCCCCTGGGTGAGTCTCTACCTGACTTGAGGGAGCAAGGTCCTTCTGCCTGCTAGAGCAGCATCCACACCCGAGGAGAAGCGAGGCCCCAGAAAGCACTGAAAACTCAGCCGCCCCACAGCCTCCCACCCCTCCACTCCTCACCTAAGATTCACGGAGGCCAGGAAGACAGCGGGGCTGAGAGGTCTTCCTGTGGGACCCTACACTCTGGGGGGGTGGGGGGGTGGAGAGAACTTCTGGGCATCAGCAGCCCCTCTGGCACAGCCTGCAGGCAATCTCTCCCCTCAGATCATTCCCTTAATCTGCAGACAGACAGCTCAGCGCCTCCTGGGTCTGCAGCCATCTCCAGTTAAACACACTCACTCCACAGTTTTCTGTGCTCTGACATCTAGCCCCGTGTCTAGGGGAGCACAGGTTACAGGGCCTCTATATGAAGAAGCCGGGCCCGCAGAAACAACTGGGGGAGCCCCACTTTGTGGAGTCTCATTTTCCCCAAAGTACGTGAAATCTAACGTCCGGAGACTTTTCTGTCATTATCCAGTAATCGCAGTCTTCTGTTCCTCAAGGTCATTATTAAAAGTTTCATTTCATGGAGAAGGAAATGGCAACCCACTCCTGTATTCTTGCCTGGGAAATCCCATGGACAAAGGAACATTCATGAGGTCCCAAAAGAGTCAGACATGACTTAGTGACTAAACAATAATAACAAAAACAAAAGAAATACAATTAATTTTGTATATTGTTCTTCTTTCTGCAAGCTTCTTAACTCCACTTAACCTAGTACTCTTTTTTGTAGACTTCATCGGATTTTTCATGTAGAAATTGTCTGAGGGTAGGGACTTTGTCTTGCTCATCACTGTATTTTCAGCACTGACAAGAGTGCTTATATAGGTAGATACACACAAAAAAATTGTTAAATGGATGGATATATTCACTAAGTAATTTCCTCCATTAGACTGTAAGCTGTGAGAGTGTTAGATAGTTCAATCACTCAGCCGTGTCCGACTCTTTGTGACCCCATGGACTGCAGCACACCAGGCTTCCCGGCCCATCACCAACTCCCGGAGCCTACTGAAACTCATGTCCATTGCATCAGTGATGCCATCCAGCCATCTTGTCCTCTGTCGTCCCCTCTCCTCCCGCCTTTCTCCTCCCACCTTCAGGACATTTTATTTTGTTCTCTGGAGCATCTCCCAGTGCCTGGAACAGAACCTGGCATATTGCAGGTGCTTAATAAATATTTGGTGACTGGCTGAAAATAAATAAATAAAGTCTCATTTCAGTGATTGGGATGCCCAGTCCTGTGTGAGTGGTCAAGGTGAGCTCCTGCGCTGAGTAGAAGGGACTTGGTTCTGCATGCATTTCCTCAGTCTTCAAAGAGTCAAGGAGGAAAGAGTAGGATTCTCACCTGATTAAAACTGCTGAAATCCACATTCTCTGTGCTTAGCAAGTGTTTGGAGCTGACATGTCCTCTCCCCCTCCCTCCCCCTCCCTCCAGGAATCATTGTGTGTGACCCTCATCCTGAGCCTCAGGAATCCCACGGTCACCTACCTGTGGGCCACATCCCCTCTGGCACAGTCCACCAGAGGACTGGGAACCAAGAAGCCCCCAGGTCAGCTCTCTTTCCCAGGCAATAAGGAGCCTTGAACACCCTCCGTCCTGACCAGCAATGGGAATGCAGACCCCAGTGTGGAGATCACCCTGAATCCCTGCACTACCCACCCACTTGGTTCAGTCTTGCCTTAGGACTTCCTGGGGATGCTCTTTCTACCTGAAGGGGCTTTCCTCGGGTCAAGACAGACATCCAGTCAAAAACCAGCACAGAAGCACTGACTTTGTTAAAACCATTCTTTCGCAATCCTCCACATATGACTGTCTAGTGTTTTTCCTATTTATTGATTAGTTTATTTGTTCATTATCTGCCCCACCCCTAGTGGAATACAAGCTCCTGGTACCTAGCAGCGCTCTGCACACATTGTTATTGTTCAGTTGCTAAGTCGTGTTTGCCTCTGCAACCCCATGGACTGCAGCACGCCAGGCTTCCCTGTCCTTCACCATCTCCTGGAGTTTGCTCAAACTCATGTCCATTGAGTCAGTGATGGTATCCAACCATCTCATCTCTGCCGCCCCCTTCTTCTTTTACCTTCAATCTTTCCCAGCCTCAGGATCTTTTCCAATAAGTCGGCTCTTTGCTCCAGGTGGCCAAAGTATTTAGGAGCTCAATTAAAAACTGCTTAGCATGTTCATCATATGGGGCTGTTAAAGCTGCCCGACAGTAGGTGTAGGACAAAAAGCATCATGGATGGGTGAGCAGGGACCCAACACTTAGAACCTGCTTGCAGGGAAGTATGGATGGAGTCCTGGCAGCGCCTCACAAAGCCGTTTCCTGGCTGGTGAGGGCGAAAGCTGCAGAGTGAAGGGTACAGTGCAGAGGATACTGTCAGACTTCTACAGACAGCTCTTTAGAAGTTTTGCTGAAGCGGGGACAAGACAACGTGTGGCTGAAAGGAAAGGTTTGTGTTGTGATGCTGTGTGAGGCTGTGGGGTTGGGGAAGAAGCAGCTGCAAAGAAAGAAGAATCTGAAGGTGGGGGGGGGGCAGGAGGAGCAGGGAAAGTGCAGGCAGGGCTGGTGGGGCCCTTAGCCCTGAGGCAGGAGGCGGGAGCCTGGGAGTCCTTCCTGGTAATTTTAGCCAAAGCCTTGCCTCTCTGGGCCTCCATTGTTTCATCTGCACCCTGAGGCGCCAGAGCAATCGTTAGCTTCAGGACCTCTCTGAACAGCACAGTCCCTGGCACAGTAATAGTACAAAAGTAGTCACAGTCATTGTCATTTTCATCCCTGTGACGTTGGGAGGAAGGGCAGGAGAGCCCATGTGGCCGCAGAGAACCTGGTGGCTCTGGGGCCCGGCAGGGACGGCAGTTTCCTCACTAATCCGGGAGGAGCCAGCCGCGGGTCCCAGACCTGCAGCTCCGGAGCGGCCCACTGGGACCTCTGCCCGGGCGGCAGAACCAAAGCCAGGGACACCCAGATTCTGCAGGCCGGACTCAGGCCCGGGTCCAGCGGAATCGCGTGGTACCTGCGCGCCAGGCAAGGCCGGAGAGCCGGGAAGAGAAGGGTTAAGCCGCGCGGCCTGGGGGCCCAGGGGTGTGAGGCGGGGGGAGCCGCAGGCGCGTGGCCGCGATTGGCTGGGGCACATGCCCGGGGGCAGCTGCGGGCGGATGGCCGCCCAGACTTCCTGGACGCGCCTGGCGCCTCCGCCGCGCCGCCGCTGGCGACCTCGGGGGACGTGCCGCCGGCTGCCTGGGGACAGCTCCGCTCCCGCGCCGGCCCCCAACCCCCGCCCGCGGCTGGCGGGCGGCGGGGACTGTCTCTCTAGGGGCTTGTCAACCACAGTGACAGCGTCGCCGCCGGCGCCGCCCACGCGTGCTGCTAGGGCTGGTGCCCACCAGCCAGCCAGCACCTCTCCCCCTACAGGGCTGAAGATGTCCCGAGGTCCGTCCGCGGGGCAAGCCGCTGGCCCAGTGGAGCCCAGCGGGTGAGCCCCTCTTTAGTAGATCGCTTTGGCTGACCGCACCCGCAGCGGGGAGGGGGCTGGTTCTGGAAGCTGCAGGACCTCATATTGCATAACAGATGAGGGGGTGAACTTGCTCCCCAGCACCCTCCAGCAAGTCGGATAGCACCCCACTTGATGCTAAAGCTCAGCTTCTCTGTACACTGGGGCTCGATGGGGTCTGGAATCTCAGAGAGTATTGGGTGCAGGAGAAAAGGACACAGGTTAGGACAGGTCTCCCATGAGAAGACACAGACCAGGCAAAGGGGGACATGGTGGGCTCCTGCTTCCAAAAGCTATGCATCCCAACCCAGGAGGGTTTGATAAGGAGTTTATTCTGGCCTGGAGAATTCCACGGACTGTATAGTCCATGGGGTCGCAAAGAGTGAAAAGGACTCTGGAGCATTTTCACTCTGGAAAGGACTGAGTGACTTTCACTTTACTTTATAACAATACTTCCCAAGGGCAGGGCTGCTGACAAGATTAAGGTGGGTGCAGATTCTTGGTGAATTTCTCTGGTCCTTCTAATCTTGCCTCAGGTGGTTTTTGAGGCAACTGTTCTAATCTGCCCTTTGGAACTCAGGGAAGGTCGGGGAGGCTAAAGTCTTGCCTAGGAGAAACGGTGGACGGAAAAAAAGGGCTCGGTGCTGGAGAGCCTCACAGAGCCCCGCAAGGTTTCACACTGTGGCCAGGGATCTTAATGGAGGATGCTCAGGTCAGCACTCCCACCCAGGCCCGCCCGCAGCTGTTAAGACTAGAATCCTAACAGGAACACCTGGAAGAGGCTCCAGAAAACCCTAAACCAGCCACCAAGAGTTGATAAAGTCTCAGTTGTCATTTTGAAAAGAATTGGTTTGCTCATGCTGGTGAGATAAGCATGGTTGAAAAAGATATAATTCATAGAGAATTTCATTGCAAATAGAAGATGGAGCTGATGCTCCTGGGAAAGACTATGGCAGTTTTAAGAGAAAAGTTTCTCCACCTTTTTTTGGTCTGGACCTTGCCCCTGCTCTCCCTTCTATGTAGGACCCCCTGAACCTCAGCCCTGAATACGGTTAGGGGAGATCATGTTGCCTTCTTCCTGGGTTCCCATGGGAGACCTGGCCTAGTTTGTGTCCTCTGCCGCCTCCGCTCCCCGCCCACTCTGCCCTAGCCCACTACCCTGTGTGTGGCTCCTACCTCTTCAGCCCCCTGGCTGCCTTGCCTTTGTAAAAGGGGAGGAATTTCCTTGGAGAGGGAGGCAGTGAGGTGATCACCTGCCCCGCTCCCTCATCTATCACCCTGAACTGTGTTTCACGATAAAATTTCTCATCCACAGCCAGTGATAAATGGAATCAGCCCAGAGGAGACCATACTGAGTAGGGGTGGGAGGGGTGGGGATGTCTCATTCAGGGTTTCTGGGCCTGGCTGAGGGAAACCCAGATAAATTGTTTCTCTGTGTTAACACGCAATCTGGAAAGAGCCAAGGTAGTGGATTTGTGTGACCTGTTCTGTACTGTTGGTAAGAAGGCATGCATATGTGATTCTGTGTGCTCTGAACCAGCTTGTTAACCCTGCAGAGTGATGGTACAGGGCTGGGGGCGTGGTGTGTGCAGGCCAAGCCTTGGAGGGAAAGCAGTAGGGATTCAGAAGACAGGCATGGTAGCCAGGTGGGTACTGAATAAGACCCCAGAGCAGAGAAGCTATATCCCCAGTGGAAGCTGCTGTGAAACTGTATAACTCAGGTTGGAACCTGAACCCACTGTCTTCCAACTGAGATCATACACCTGGTCTCAGGACTTAATGAAGCTCTGGTTCTTAATGTCTCATTGCAGAAAGAATTCAGGGAGAGACAAAGTGATAAGTAAGAAGTAGATTTATTTAAAGAGAAACACACTCCACAGACAGTGTGGGCCATCTCAGAAGGCAAGAGCAGCACCAGAGTATAGGGGTTGTCAACTTTTATGTTGTTGTTCAATTGCTAGGTCGTGTCTGACTCTTTGCAACCCCATGGACTGCAACATGCTAGGCTCCTCTGTCCTCCACTATCTCCTGGAATTTTCTCAAATTCATGTCCATTGAGTCAGTGATGCTGTCTAACCAGCTCATCCTCTGTTGCCGACTTAGAGTTGAATAATTTCATAAGCTAATGAGTATACTGGTGGTAAGAAGACATGCATATGTGATTTTGTGAGCTCTGAACCAGCCTGTTAGTCCTGCAGAGTGATGGGGCAGGGCAGGCGGAGGGTGAGGAGTGGGTTGGTAAAGAATCCACTGGCAATGCCGGAGACCTGGGTTTGATCCCTGGGTTGGGAAGATCTCCTGGAGAAGGGAATGGCTATCCACTCCAGTATTCTAGCCTGGAGAATTCCATGGACTGTATATTATGTGGGGTCGCAAAGAATCCGACACGACTCTTTCATTCCAGCTATTTGGGGAATGGGGTGGGGCTTTCCAGAAATTGGGCCACTGCCCATGTTTTGACCTTTATGGTTGGCCTTGGAACTGTCATGGCACCTGTGGATGTGTCATTTAGCTTGCTGATGTATTACAGTACGTGTATACTGAGGCTCCTGGTCTAGTGGAAGTTGACTCATCCGCCATCTTGGACCTATTTGGTTCCAATCAGTTTATGTCATGTCCTCAGGCCCTGCCCCCTTTCCTCCTGTTTCAGCTAGAGGAATCAGAAAAATGGGGTAAGCCACAGAATGGGGTGCTAGGACAGACAGGAGGAGGGGCTGGTGTCAGAGCCCAGTCTGCTGCCGGGGGAGGGAAGCAGGCAGCTGGTGGGCTTACAGGCAGGATGACGGGAAAGAGCACCTCTAGCAGCTCCGGGTGTCAGATGAGCCCCTGGTCCTCCAAACAGTAGCCTCCAGGCCTTTAAGTATCCAGACCTCAGGCAACTCTCAGCACCAGTCCCAGACAGCAAGATGATGGCCAATGGCTCCTCTGGGTCCCCTGCTTTCTTCTGCTTTTAGCCCAGGAATCCATGCAAAGTCCTTAAGCCAATAACTAAGGAGTTAATTAATAATCAAAGTGATGAACTGAAGCAAGCTTGACCCAGAGCAGCTGAGAGTTTGTGTGATTAAAGCTCAGAGGTCTAGAGCATGGGACCACAAAGCTATTCTGCCACCTGCCAGCTGTCACCTGTAAAAGGAAGTAAAAAGAGCATCTACGTCATAGGTTGCCCTAAAGGCACCTGAGATTATGCTTGTGAGATGCTGAGTCATTATGACATGTATTTCTAAGGCCTCCTGACTGCCAGCTGGGCCCAGGAGAGGAGACCCCTCTGGGGCTCACAGTTCAGGTGGTAATGTTGGATTCCTACGCAAGGCAGAGTCTAAGTTCTGGAAATGCAGAGATGTGTGCTCACAAGCTCAAGTGACAATGTCCTTGTCTGTCTGGAGAGATCCAGAAGGCTTCATAGAGGAAGTGGCATTTGAACTGTCATCAAAAGATGAGTAGGAGTAGATGGAGGCGATGTTCTGGGATGTGCACGGTCCCTCAGCTCCTGCGGGGCTCTGACATGTGGGACTGCCTGCTCCAAGAGGCGGGTCAGAGTTTCTTTTCTCTGATTCCCACTCAGGGAAAAAAGGGCTATGTGAACCGCCCACCTTGTCCCGGGGGTGCAACACTGTGGCACAGAGGCAGGCTCAGTGCTGGTTGAACAGCTCAGGGAGAAATAATAACTTGTGGGCTCGCACCTCTGGCAGTGGGCTGTGGAGTTAGTGAGTCGGGAAATAACAAGTCAAATGCTGCAGCAGTACCCAAGAGGGGAGCAGGGAAACAGCCGGGCCTGGGGAGCTGCCCAGCCAAGGAGGCCTCTAACAAGGGAGCAAGTGTGTGACAAGGCAGGATCCCACCTGAGAGCCAGCCCGGAGCTGGAAGAAACACCGGGGCAGAGTCTGTGGTGTCTGTGCTGTTCGGGTACCGAGCTTCCCAAAGCCACTGCCTTTGAGGACTGTGTCTCCCAGGAGCCACACTGGTTTTCATGGTCCATAGGGGTGGGTGGAAGCAGCATCCCCCCACCAGAGAGCATCCCCAGAGGCTCTAACTTGTAGCTGGCTGTGTGGAAGGTGGGTGGCATTTTGAACTAGGCCCTTTTCCCAGGCTCTCTCTGGGAGTTTTACCCACCACTCAATGAATTTTACCTACCACCCTAAAGCTTCTTTGGAGCTTTTGGGGCCCCACAGACAGAAGAAACATAGCCCAGTTCATGACCAAAACTCATATGGATGGCACCCTCACTTCCACTCCACTCTGATCCACCACCTTCCACGCTGCTCAGGAGCAGCCCATCCATCTGCAGAGCTGGGAGCCAAGGCCCAGGGCTGCCTTCAGGTCGGACGTCTGCCTCCTCTGGGAACCATGCCCCAGGGTGCTCCAGTGGCCACAGGTCCAGCCTGAGAGAATTCCCCCCGAGCTCCCTATGTCAGGAGCACGCTGTCCTTGGAGCCCCTGGGCGGTGACACACTGAGATCCAAACCCACCTATGTTTCAGACTGTGGCCACTCCAAGCCAAAGCCTGGTGCTGCCAGCCCTACCTGTGTCCTGTGTGTGACAGGTGTGTGTGCATAGCAAAGCTGCTGTTCATACAGTCTACGGAGGGCACCTGCGGATAAGACAAACCCAGGGTTTTCCAAGATTAAATTTCCTTGCCCAGTGACTATCACTGGGGTGCTGGTGATGAAGTCTTCCCCATTGATGGGTGGAACTGGTCCCAGGCCTGCTGGCTTCTCCCCAGAGTGGACTCAGCCTCTCTCCCAGCTCTCGCTGCTCCAGACATGGGGTGCACTTATACAGCTAACATGCTGTAGCCAACTCCCTCCTCCCATGTCCTCCTGGTCCACTTAGTAAAGCCACCAGCCACCCATGGCAGCAGGGATGGGCCTGAGGCATGGAGCTGGAAGTGGTCAACAGAGGACAGGCTAAGGTGCTGCAGAGAGCTTGGCTTCCAGGCCCTTGACTATGGAGCCCCCTCTGATGCTCCTGCCCTGGGATGTCCCAGCCTTTACCAGGCTGTGATAAATTGGCAAATGACGGGGCAGAGGGTCTTTTGTGCAGCAGGCTGTACAGGCCATGGGGCCCAGACACTCAGAAAACACCTGCCAAGAGACTCCCTTATACCAGGCCCTGCACCAGCGTGGGGCACCTTGTGAACTCATAGGACAGGCACTCTGACAAGACAGAGCAGCCAGATCTACCCTCCTGCCAGAACAACTCAAAGACCAGACAAAATTCAGGACACAACAGCCCTCGAAACACAACATCAGATGTCCAAGGACAGGACCCTAAGAGGCAGGAACCATTGTGGTGAGTCCTTGGACCCCTCAGTATGCTGCCCCCAGAGTATCCAGCTGTGGAGCAAGAAGGGGATCCAGGCAGTTTCAGGGATGCCCCAGAGGGGAGACACAGAACTGGAAGGCCTGGAAAGCCAAGGCAGAAAAAGTTTGCAGGATGGAGCCCTGGGGAGGAGGGAGCCCTGGAGTCTGCAGAGCACAGATCAGCCCACGCATGTGAGGATCGTGCCGGGGGCCAGGAAAGACCCACCAAGAGGGTCAAAGGAAGTCATGTCCAGAGCTCAAGCAGGATGTGAAAAGTGTAGGCTCATTCTGACAGCCAGGCTGGAAAAGCTGAAAAAGAGACAGAGTATCAGGTGGGTCTTGCCATTGTAAAGTAGGACAAAATTGACCCAAGACTAAAGGCTGCTCTAGTTTTCCCAGCAAAGCTTAAAAGCAAGACCTAAAGGGACCAAAATGCTACCAACTAACTTCCCGGTGTTCAGAACAAAGTGCAAGGATATTTATGAAATATTCAGATCCCGACAAAACTCACAGTGGTGATCACCTAATCAAAAATCAGCAGACGTGCATGGAGGCAGGAAGATACAGCCCAGAAATGACTGTGATGAAAGGATGAGTGTTCAAGGACATGGAAGCTTTTCCTACAACCGTATCTAGGTGTTCAAGAAGCCGGAGGACAGAATGAATGTGTCTGGAGCAACAGTGAATGGTGTAGGCAGGGGAGGGGGGCATTCTGTTGTGGGAGGAGGGTAAAAACTTGAATCTGAAATCTGAACAAGATCCCTTCAAGGGGTGTGGGCTCACAGCCAGACCCTGTGGAGGTCACCAGGCACACATACCCAACCCCACATAGGCCTGGGATGCCTGGCACAGAGTAGATGCTCAAAACATACACTTGAATCTTGTTTAATTCATGCTCCCTTTTTACAGATTCAGAAGCAGAAAGGGTGAAGGTCTTTCCGAGGCCACACAGCCAGTAAGTGGTGGGTGCAGTGCCCTGGGCATGTGGCCTTGGGCACTCTGCAGAGCACACCCCTGACCCCCACGTCCTGCCAACCTGGTGGGTTCAAGGTAGGCTTCAGGTAACCGTGGTTCCCAGGATGCAAGCAAGCTGGGAGAGGGAGGCATGTCAGTGTTTGGGTCCAGTGACATTAGCTAACAGGAGAGAGATGTCCATGCCCACATCCGATCCTGCCACATCCTCCATTCAGGATGGTTGGAGCCCAGAGTCCCCCACCCTAACTCCCGGACCTTGCCTTGCCCTCAGCCTCCTCAACTTGGGGGGTGGGAACCCGGCCTGAAGGTGCTCATTTCTATAATTCTGTAATCACCATAATTGCCTTAATCACCACTCAGGCTGGAACACTCTGGGGTCTTCGGCCTCTGCATTCAGCCCTCACCTCTGTGCACCTAAGCAGCTCCACCTGGGGGCACAGATGCACAGCCCAGCGGACAGCCCTGGGTCACCCCCACCCAGCCCAACCTTGCCATGGCTTAGCACCGGGAACTCCATCATCACCAGCCAGGTATCTAGACTGTTTGCTTGCTGCACACCTGCCTGACCAGGAGCCCAGTGCTGGACACAGGAAGACAGGATGAGCAGGGAGTGAGTGGTGCCATGCCTGCAGGTATCACACCCCGTACAAGTGCCTACGAGTTCCACCCAGGGAGGCACAGACACACCTGGAAGAGGTGATATGAACCCAGACACCAATCTTTCCTTCTTTCCTTCATCCTGGGTGGTGTGTTGTGGGGAGGGGGAGCGTGGGCCTCTGTTGTGTTGAGTGACCTCTGCACTAACTGGGCAAGTACCAGGGTCCAAGCATGCAACTTTACCAGCCTCTAGTGATGAGGCTTCACTGGCAGAGGCCTGCATGGAGAGGGCTGGAGGGAAGGCTGAGGTCCAGGGCATGAGAGCTAAACCCCATAGCTCCACCTGCTCCAGAGCTGTCCTTGGCACCAGCTGTGCACTCTCCAAGGCTGAGGCTCCAGGGTGCTGCCATTAAGGATTGGGGGAGGGAAGACGAGGCCCCCCCACCCCAGTCTCCACAGCCAGCAGCAGCTGAGAGCCAGGCCCAGGCAGGCGGCAGGACCGCCACCGGCTCCTGCCAGGCCCCTGGCAGCATGAGCAATGGCGGGCTGAGCGATAAGAAACTAATAATTTATGTTTCCAGTTCCCGCGGCCCCGGCGCCGAGGGAAGGCTGGGCCACAGCCTCCTCCTCACTGAGCGGCCGCAATCCTTTATTGCACAAATTATTAACGACCAGAGAATGAATGACTCTGTAATCAGATCAGGGCTGCCAGCACTTTTCATTTCATTTATTTGTATAAATTCTGAAGTCAGGCTCTAGCCTGAGCTCAAAATCCAGCCTCACTCTGGCCGGGGCCCAGGTCCCCACCAGAGCACACCACCCCCACACCATCATCTGTAACTCCAAGTGGGTACTGAAGACAGAGGGGATTGGGGAGGGGGCAGGGAATGGGCCTAAGCTGCAAGACCTGAGTTGCCACGTGCCCACTGAAACCTCCTCAGACCATGGGTCCTGGGCCAGGGTCAGAATTCTGTCCTTCAGCCCTCTCAGGGCCCCCTCCTACCTGTCCTCAGACTAGGGGGTTCCAGATCCCTGACGGAGACCCGCCCCTACTCATGCTTCTCCTTCACCCCAGACCCTCACTCCCCACAGGAGGCCCTGATACTCCAGGCTGCCTCTGCTTCCTCCGGCCTCAGGCCCGTGCCCCTTTCCATCTGCTTCTCCTGCTGCCTCCTGGTCCTCCCCCCCATCACCACCTGCCTCATGGGCTGGTCTCTCCCCTGCCCGCCCCCTTCCTGTCCTGCTGCTGGACTGGGCCCTCGCCTCCCTTGGGTTCAGGGGCTGTGAGGCTTTCTGCTCGGTGCTGAGCAGTGAGCTGCCTATGTGCCTCTCACGAGCCCACTTTTAATCTCATTGACCTCTCGTTATACTACAGCACATAAATTCAGATTTGGAGAGCTTATGTTCCATCATAAATTGGGCTGGCAGACTTCCGATCAACAAGATAAAGCTGTCTCCTGTGAGGTGGGTGTTTTATTAGTCTTGGCCTCAGTGCTGCAGGCAGTGGAGGTGGGGTGGGGGAGGGAGGTCTCTGGAACCCTCCTGTGCTGTTTCAGATGGGCCTGATGGTGCTTTTCGCCATCATGGGTACAGTGGCATCCCCTAGACCCCCATCCCCATAGCATCAGAATGAGCAGCCACAGCTGGACCCCCAGGCTAGGCACTGGAAGATCAATAGAGAGACCCCATGTGCACCCAGGCATGTGTCCATGTGTGCCCCTCCCCCTGTGGTAGAGCTTCGTGAGCTTGGCCAGAGCCAGAATGGGGTTCAGGGGTGGGCGAGGCAGCTGCACATGCCTGGGCATCCTGAGGGACAAAGGGCTGGAGGAGGGGCCCAGAGAAAGAGCTTCCAGGACGCAGCTCCAGAGACATGGTGGCCTGGCCTGGCTGTTAGAAGCTGCAGACGCCTAACCACCAGGATCCCCAGAGATGGATACGGGGGGGGGGGGGTCTTGACATCTTCAGGCCACACAACAGGGCCTGGGCTCCTGCTGCCCAGGATTGGGGATGATGTCTGCTGACCGTGCCTGTCCCTCCCTGGAGGACAAGTCCTTCTTCAAGAATTCAGTCTCTGCCAACACTCTCTCCCTCTGCTTCCAACACTTCCAGCCCGGCCTACCAGCACCACCACCCAGTGAAGCCACCCAAATCAGCAGTATTCAAGCCACCAGCACTGTGTTTCTACCCACTCTGAGTTTGCTCTGACTGGAGCACCTCTGAGTACCCGGGCCTGCCCAGGTCCCTGGCAGCACAGCAGGTAACCTGGTAGACTGGATGTATGCTGGTGTTCTGGGGGCATACTGGGCCCTACCAGGAGAGGAGGTGATCCTGGGAGGCTTCTTGGAGGACAGGATGCTGCTCTGAGTCTTGAAGGTGAGTAGGTAGTTGTTGTTCAGTCACTAAGTCATGTCCACTTTTTGTGACCCCCATGGACTGTTGCATGCCAGCTTCCCTGTCCTTCATCTCCTGGAGCCTGCTCAAATTCATGTCCATTGAGTTAGTGATGCTAATTAACTATCTCATCTTCTGTTGCCCCCTTCTCCTGCCCTCAATCTTTCCCAGCATCAGGGTCTTTTCTAGTGAGTCAGCTCCTTGAATCAGGTGGCCAAAGTATTGGGGCTTCAGCTTCAGCATCAGTCCTTCCGATGAACATTCAGGGTTGATTTCCTTTAGGATTGACTGGTTTGATCTCCTTGCTGTCCAAGGGACTCTCAAGAGTCTTCTCCAGCACCACAGTTCGATACCATCAATTCTTCGGCACTCAGCTGTCTTTATGGTCCAATACTCACATCTGTACATGACTACTGGAAAAGCCACAGCTTTGATTATACAGACCTCAGTTGGCAAAGTGATGTCTCTCCTTTTTAATATGCTGTCTAGATGCTTCTTGGAAGAAAGCTATGACAAACCTAGATAGCATATTGCATTGAGCAGAAGCTAACAAGTTTCCTGAGGGCCATGTTCCTGGCTGGAAGATGGGATGACCCAGCCCAAGTAATAGCTTTGCTCTTTACCAATTTTGAATCACCTGTCCCATCTCTAAGGCCTTAGGCGCTCAGGAACCCGCACATACCAACTGGATCTCAGACAGAAAGTTACACAACTGCTGACATGAGGCAAACTCTCAGATTTTGACAAGGCCAGTTAATCCAGGAGGGTGGTATGCCTGTTCTAGGAGAGTCTGTTGGCATCTGATGTACACAGAGCATCAAAGACTGGGGTCCTCTGAGCTGGCAGGGCATGAGGACCCCATATTTGGAGATGCCTACACTCCTCTACACAAAGGTGAAAATACCCTATATAAGCCCCAGCTCTGCCAACTGCCTCTTCTCCTCCCATTCTCAGTGGCCTCCAAGCAGTCTTCCCACTTCCCCAGTCTGCAGGTGGGAAGCCCCCAGGGCCAAGCTGGGACTCTGTTAAATGCCCTGAGGAACCCGTCAGGTTGTGGCCTTGGACAGAGGCCTGGAGCTGCTGCCCTCCCATATCTACGGTAGGTATGGTCTGGCCTCAGTACATGGGCTCTACTCAGGATCTCAGCCAGTACCACGCTGTGCCCTTCAGCCAACCCACCTCTGGGTCCACATGCGGGGCACTGTGCGTAACTCCAGGGGCATGTGTGCCCCAGGGCCACCCATTGTGACACCCTAGACATCAGCATAGAAGACAAGATGGACTCATGGAGAGCTCAGCATCTCACAGACAGCGCCCACAAAGACATCAAAGCACCCCACAGGATGTTACTGATTCAATCTGTCCTGGAGAGAAGGGCTCATTGGCAATGGGAGTCCAAGACTTGTCCTGGGATGGGGTCAGGCTAAACCTATGACCTCAGAACACCAGCCTGGGCCAGAGCTGTGAGGAGAAACAGTAAAACTCACTGTCCATCTAAGCTCTCTACTTCTGAAAATCCCTAACGGACAAATCTATGCTGACAAAGTGGTGGCTGGCTCTCCAGGTGACCTGTGGTGAGACTGTGTACGAGAGGCTCAGACCACCCACTCCTCCTCCTGGTACAGGCAGGTGCAGAGCAGCAATCCCACCAGGGCACAGGCAGATGAGATCCTAAAATATATAGCTAACTGCACAGTGAAACCCTGTAAATTCTCTTGGGGTACAAGTTTCATTAAAGAAAGAAAAATGAATGGGAATCCAAAGCAACAGTGGTTTCCGTGAGGTTCCTCAGTACCCCTGACCCCACTTACTGGCCATGAGGTGGGCACCCTGGAGAGCAGCTGGGAGTGACAGGGGGTTGGAGGAGCCCATTACCCAGGACAGAGAGCGTGAAGGCCATTTCCAGGTACCTGTGGCTGTTTCTCTTTGAGGTTCTACTCTGCTTCCCCTGTGCTTGAGTTCTGCCCTCTAAGGTCCCAGAGAACAAAATGCTGGTGACCCCTCTATGTAGCACAGAGAAGGCACTTTGTGGAAAGAAAGTGAGATGGGACTGGGGGCTCAGCCAGTCACAGCCTGTCTCTGAGACCTCCTCCAAGGTCTATGGTTGCTTCTTCGTGCAGGAGTGGATGCAAGCCTTGCCAGGACCTCCAAACAGTGGACCACACCCGTCCTTGGGCTCTGACCTCCCCATCACTCTGCGCAACACCTGCCGACAACCAAGCGTGCTCACTCTGACTCCTGCGGGAGGGTCTCCCAGCCTCCTGAGTTTTTTCTCTCGCTCTGGTGAGGAGGAGCTTCTGGGACAGTAGGGTGGGCAGGTGCTGGGAGAAGAGGTGAACAGAGGTGGAGCTGTCCCAGGCTGGGAGGCCAAGCTGGGCTGGGAGTGGGTCACATGGGGATGGCCCCCAAGGACAGTCCTCACACTGACACATGTCTGTGGACCTGTTGCCAGGAGCTCACATTCCGCAGGAAGTCCATCATATAAACGGTTACTGCTGGGCCAGTCTGGTCTCCCTGCACAGCCTGGGAGCCTCGCAGAGCTGGGCCTGGAAGCAATGACTTCTGCTACTACCCCCAAACCAGCGCCTCAACTCCAGCTTCTCTCTGTCTTCAGGGTCCCTGCCTGGATGCCCTCTCTGCTTCAGTTTGCACCCAGCAGCCTGGCAGAGAATCTACCTTGCCCCCTCTTCCGTAAGCCCCCTCTTCCTGCCCCCATGGTCCTTGACTGATGCACAGTAGGTGTCTCTAAGGGTCCTGGAGGACTCCCATCCCTTCGCTTGGCCCAACTTTCAGGGGGAAGCTTCCAGCTCCTGCACTCTGAGACCATTTATGGAGAAAACATGGAGGGTATGCCAGGGCTCATCATAGTATTGACCAGGGCCCCTGCAGCCACATTTCATCCTGTCTGCTCCAAGCCAAAGGAGACCCCACAGATGTTGAGCCCCTCTCTCATTTTCAGATGGGGAAACCAAGGTGACAATAAGGGCAGAGGGGGCTATGTCACACAGTGGCTGGCCATGAGGACCCGAGTTTCAGGACACTGCAGGGTCTGCTCTCTCCACTGCCTGCTTCAGCCTCCCCAGCCCAGCTTAGGCCCAGGTAGGTCCACAGCACTGAGCAGGCTGCCCCAATGATGCCAGCAAGTGAGTGTTTTCACTCCTGGGGAGGGACCAGGCATGCAGAGTCAGTGGCAGCTAAGACACCCACCCATGTGAGCAGACAACAGCTCCCTCTGTGCTGGCATCAGTGCACCCAGTGTATTCTGTAGCTTGTCAAGCACATGTGCATCACTGTCCTTGTGTCTGGGGTCACTTCATCTGAGAAGCTGTGCATATGTCAGCATGTGTAAAACAGCAGGTGAATATCATGGCACATGGAACCGACAGTGTGCACCCCGTGGGCGCCCCGAATCGGGACACCAGGCCCTAACTCTTTACTTCTTTAAATGGCATTAAGTTAAGGTCAGTGGACCATAAAGAAGGCTGAATGCTGAAGAACTGATGCTTTCAAAATGTACTGAAGAAGACTCTTGAGAGCCTCTTGGACAGCAAGAAGATCAAATCAGTCAGTCCTAAGGGAAATAAACCCTGAATATTCATTGGAAGGACTGATGCTCAGGCTGAAGCTCCAATACTTTGGCCACCTGATGCAAACAGCTGACTCATTGGAAAAGACCTTGATGTTGGAAAAGGTTGAAGGTGAAAGAAGAGGGCAGCAGAGGATGAGATGCCTGGATAGCAACACTGATTCAAAGGACATGAACTTGGGCAAACGCTGGGAGATCGTGAGGAACAGGGAGGCCTGGTATGCTGCAATCCATGGGGCTGCAAAGAGTTGGACGCAACTTACAAACTAGGAACTAGCAACTGAACAATAACAACAAAAGGTCAGCGGACAGACCAGCCTCAGAAACACCTACTTTCCTGAGAGAGAGACAGCATGGCTTGCAGCCAGTTCACAGCTGGCCAACAGCGAGGCATGTCCCAGCAGGGTAGCCCCTCCTGTGTCTGACCTGGAACCAGGAACAGATGCTTCCTGAAGGTTCTGACTATTTCTGCAGGGGTGTCTGAGGGAGCCACTGTGCCACTCACCTCTGACCTCCCATCCATCCTTTCCTGATGGAATGGTGCTGTAAATCAGATCCTTTAACTGGACAAGCTGTCTTGGACATGACAACCGTATCCATCTGGCACTCATGCTGCAGGCCCATGTGTCTATGTATGTTTCGTGCATAGGCCCCGGTGGTGTCTTCCATCTCGGCTGTCACATAAGTTAGCATACACACCGTCTGTGCATATTTGCGCTGAGGATGTCCGCATCCGTGTCTGTACTTGTCCTGTGCCAGCAGCTTTGGGAGCTGCTGGGTGTGCGTGTGTCTGTGAGCACGCATGTGAGCTGCTGTCTGTGTGCCTTTGAGAAGGCATGGATCTGTTGGTTGCTGTGGGTGCGGGCATATGTGTGAGGCTGTGCCCACACCTGTGGGGCCCCTGTGGTCTGTCCTGGCACGCCTTCCTGTCTGGGCGGGTCTGGGCCTGCTCTCCTACCCCCTAAGGTACTCGGGGTGAGCACAGGAAAACTGGAGGCTGAATGAAGGTGCCCCTGCACCTGTGGTCTCAGCGACCCACTGCTTTTTTCTGTATTTTCCAGCCTCACCTATAGGTCTTTCTTCCTGGGGTTTTACCACATCTGGTACTCAATAAGTGATTGATTGGTGAAGGAATGGATGAAAAGGGGGCTTTGAGGGGGTGTTCTGGAGGGGAGGAAGGCGGGCACTCCAGGATAAGAGGGAGCGCCAGCTTTGGACCGGCCGGGCAGCGCCAGCCGGGCGATCAAGGCTGGCAGAGCCTGGGTCGGGGGCATCAGGGTCTGTGGGCCGCCCCCGCGCTCCCTGGGGACGTCTCGGGTCACCGTCTGCACCGCCGGCCGCGCCGCCCCGCGGGTTATTTATGACCCCCTCTCCCTCCCTGGCGGCGGCGGCGGCGGCGGCGGCGGCGGCGGGCGGAACAGCAGCGGAGGGCCCCGCGCGGGGGAACCTCGAGAAGCGATGGCGCCGCGGAGGCCGGCGGGCGGGGGCGGGGCCTCCTCGGGCAAGAGGAGGTGTTGCAGCCGCCGACCCCACCTTCGCTCTCCGCCGGGTGGCCAAGCCTGAGGGCAAGGTGGCGGTGATCCCAATGCCAGAATTCTGTCCCTCTGGCCTGACTCCAGTCTGAGAAGTGCAGAGGAACGTGCGGGCTCAGGCGCCAGACAGACACAAGGGGACAGGCGGGAGGAAGGAAGCAGATCGTTTTGGGAAGGCTATGATAGGCTATGATAGGGTGAGGATACCTACTCCCTCAGGGGAAAGCTGCTCTGAGCCCCCGTGGGCAGAAGGCTCTATTTCCCAAGAACAGGGGGAAATATGGGGGGGCGGGGATCAGTCAAGACCCTGGAGGACCCCTGGAAGATGTCTCCTTGGAGTCAAGAGTGGCCCTAGGAGGAGGGGGTCCTGCAGGGAATTTTGGACCCAGTCACGGTGTTTTCAGGAGGGTCCTGGTCCTCCAACGAAGGTTGGAGCCAGATGGCGGCATGGAGGTTAGGCTGGGTCCAGTAGGTCAGCCCCATATCTTGAAAGCTGGGCCCCTCCCTGAGAGCGAGTTGGGGGTCCCGCATACCACTCCCAACCACTGTGGGCACATGTGTGGTGGTCCTGGGAGGACCCCTGCTCAGACTCAGGACAGAGGAGAGGCCGGGCCTGACAGCTCCCTGGTATCTTCTCAGATCTAGAGATGAGCTTTCAGCCTCCCTTCCCCAGACCACAGTGTGAAGGTCAGGGGTTACGAGGCCTGAGGCTCAGTGGACAGGTGCAGGCAAACATTAGAAGAGCTGGGCGGAGGCTGTCTTTTGGCAGCTGGGTCAGGGCTGTAGCCAAATAGGCTCATTGGACATGGCCTCTCCATATAGAGCTATGACCGCAGATTAACATGACAGCTCCCCGTGAGTCTTGGCGCTCAGGTGAGGACAGCCTCCTGCATCCATTAGACATGGAGCATCACACCTGAGAACAAGACATAGGCCACAGAGGCTGGGTGTGGGAGGAGCTCCATGGCTGTCACTCCTGGGGTCAGGTATGTGCAGGAGTCCAGGTTACAAAGAGAGCAATGGGGCCAAGGGTGGTGAAGTAAGGAGGGGTCACTCGCATTCACACCCATCTTGTCACCCACCCCTTACCCCACAGACAAATATACCAGAAGTAAAGGAGTGGAAGTTCCCAGACACATTCCTGGTCTGAGCCCAGACCTCACTCCCCAGGTTGGTCTTGGGGCTGGTTGATATCTCAGCTGAGAGTGAGGAGAGCAGTATATATCAGCACAGGGGTCCTCAACAGTCAGCCACATGCCCAGCTGGTGCTGACATCTGGTAGGAGGCCTTTGGGGAGTAGGGGTGGAGTGTTCCCTCACTCCCAGCCCACCCTTGCAGAAGGTGCAAGCACTCCTATGATCCAGCTCACTCCCCCCACCTCCCCAGCTCCCACCCCAGAGCCTGGTCAGGAAGATGCTCCTGTGGGTGCCCCACCAGTTACATCTCAGAGGGGCAGGGGCAGAGGTCTGAGAGCAGAGTTGGGAGCTGAGGCTACTTTCTAGCTTGTCCAAAATGGCACACCCGAGAAATACAAGGTCTCACCAAGTACTATCAAAGCCACTGAGTTTCTCAGTTTCTCTTCCCAATTATCCCATGGTGGGGCCACCATGCCAAACTGCAGGGAGGTATGGGTTGATCCCAGGGGACAACCCGCCTCATTCCAGGGGTAGACCAAGGCTGGAGGAAGAGGTGGACATGGATGCAGAGGTCCCTCATCCTCAGACTTGCGCGTGGCAAGTAACAGAAATATGCTCAAGCGCACAGTCCCACATTCAGCTGCCTCTCCTCCTCCCCACACACCCTACTCTCCACCCAGATTGCCTCTAGCCCCACTTCCTTGGCCCACCCCATACTGTTTGTTGTTGAGGCAGACAGCCTGGATTTGAAACAACTGTGTGACCCCAGGACAGTTACTTGGCCCTTTTGTATCTCGCCCTTCTTCATCTATAAAATAAAAACCCTTTGGGTGTCAAAAAAAAATAAAAACAATACTCAGATGATTAGATGAACTAAGGCTTGTGAAGTGCATGGTAAGGGGGGCACTTATTGATAGAATTATCGTTGTTATTCACAGACCACAAATCTTCCCCAACACATTTTTCGCGACCACACACCACAAACCCACAGCGCACACCCTGTAGACGCTGAGGAGACCACTCACGCCCTCCGCACTGATTCCTACCACCTACCCAGAGCTGCTGGCTCACACGCACCCGCCAGGAAAGCGGCAATTCCGATCCCGGATACGCTCTTTCGCAAGGAGCCAGCCCTCGCCCCACGTGGACTCCGGGACTCTGACTGGGGCGCCCTAACAGTGACTCCCTCAGCAGTGTCGCCGGCTGTGCGCGCCGCGACTCGCTGGCCTCCGTCCTCCGCACCACCATATCCCACTCGCCTCCCCCACGCACCGGTCTCCTTTCCTCCCGAACGAGAACGCCCACCCGGGAATAAGGCAGGAGGTGCAGCCAGGTCCCGTCGGCCCCGTCTGAACCCAGTCGGCCGTCACGCACCCCCTACTGGAGCCCGTGCCGCCCGCCCGCCGCGCCAGGGCCGTTTAAATGGGCCAAGTTGTGGCGGCGGCGGCGGCGCGAGTCTCCCAAGTCCCCGCCGGGCGGGCGCGCGCTGGAGTACGCGGGTGCGCGGCTGGGACGGTGGGGCGGGGCGGGGGCCTGGGACCCTCGGGCGGGGCGGGGCACGCGGCCGGAGGCTGCACAACTCCTCACTGCCCGGCTCGGCCCCGCGGGCGCAGCAGCGAGCCGGGCGCCCGGCCGCCCCAGGGGGCGCGGGCGCAGGTGGCCCAGCGCCCAGTGGAGCCCCAAGGCCCTGGAGCTGCGGCGCTGGGCAGGTCGATGGGGGATCGATAGAGCTCCGGCAGCACCATGTCTCGGGCGGCAGAGGCCCTGCCAGCCGGACGGGCAGCGGTCCGAGGTGGCCCGGCCGGGGCACAGTAGCGGGGAGGGCGGGTGTGCAGCCAGGAGGCTCCAGAGCCCCGGCCCTCGAGACCCAACTCCAGCCCGGGCCGGAACAAGTTGCGCCGGTGGCGGAGGGCCAGGCTGCAGGAACACAGGCCCACCATGCCGGCGGTCAAGAAGGAGCTACCCGGCCGCGAAGACCTCGCTCTGGCTCTGGCCACCTTCCACCCGACCCTGGCAGCGTTGCCACTGCCGCCGCTGCCTGGCTACCTGGCGCCACTGCCCGCCGCGGCCGCCCTGCCCCCCGCAGCCTCGCTACCAGCCGCGACAGCGGGCTACGAGGCGCTGTTGGCCCCGCCGCTCCGTGCCCCTCGCGCCTACCTGAGCCTGCATGAGGCCGCCCCGCACCTCCACCTGCCCAGAGACCCTCTGGCCCTCGAGCGCTTTTCGGCCACTGCGGCCGCGGCACCGGATTTCCAGCCGCTGCTGGACAACGGCGAGCCCTGCATCGAGGTGGAGTGCGGCGCCAACCGCGCGCTGCTCTACGTGCGCAAACTCTGCCAGGGCAGCAAGGGTCCGTCCATCCGCCACCGCGGCGAGTGGCTCACACCCAACGAGTTCCAGTTCGTCAGCGGCCGCGAGACGGCCAAGGACTGGAAACGCAGCATCCGCCACAAAGGTGCGGCCGCCGTGGGGGCGCGGACCGCTCCGGTACCTCCCCTCTGCTCCCTGAGGACCCGTGGGTCCGGATCCCCCTCGTCTGCCACCTGGGAGACTCCAGTTCTGCCTAGAGAGGGCGCTGCGACTCTGGGGCCGCCGCAGGGACACCCCCTTCCCCCAAGCACGGTCGTCTTGTTGGACCCGGGCTGAGCGCCCTCGGCCTCCTGGTCCTCCCCCCAGCGCTGGCCGCACGAGCGGGCGGCTCTTTCTGCCCAGAAGGTCTTTGCGGAATTCCTGGGCCTTCAGGCTCCGGGGAAGTTTACGGGAACTCGGGAGAGCGGGCGGGAGGCCGACTCGGCAGGATACTCCCCTCCGGGGTCGAGGAGCCACGGGTTCTGGCGGGAGTGGAGGGGCACAAGTGAGGCCGTGTGCGGACGCGCGCTGGTAGAGAGAACGGCAAGGTGCATGGGTGGCGCAGGCAGGTGGGGGCTGCGGGGGCGCGCGTCGGGGCGGGAGCGCGCTAGGAGCAGAGTGGCGGCAGAGCTGGGAGCTCTAGGGCTCCCGCAGGAGTCTGGCTCCAAGGCCGCGACGTGTGGGCGCCAGAGCGGGCATGCGGAGGGAGAGGGGGTGAGCGCCAGACGAGGGGTGGGGGATAGTTAGAAAGTTAGGGACCCAATCACGCTCGTAGACTCAGGGGCTCGTGCTCCGCTGGGTTAAGCGCAGTCCCGGGTCTTAACAGCGCCGCTCACCTGCGCCGGGCCCGACCTCCACGGTCCAGCTCCGGATTCCCGGGGACCTGCTTGGAGAGGGTGGAGCGCGGGAGTAGGGGCGCGCGGAGGCGGGGGGAGGAGAGGGGGAGAGACCGCCCTGCGTCAGGGGAGGGCGCTCGCCGGATCTTGAATTCCGAGCTCTGCAGATCGCCGCGACGTCTGCGAGGGTGGGGTGGGCGGCGAGGCCGGGTGTGGGTTTGGAAGTTGGACAGAGGCGGGTGTTCATACTTGTGGCGGGAGGGAACCCGGCCTTGCCTCTGGCAGCACCCCGGAAGCATGCCCGCGTGCCCGGCCCCACCTCTGCCCGGCCCCGCTCCCTTACCGGTCCTGCCTCGGCTCTCCTTGCAGGGAAAAGTCTGAAGACGCTTATGTCCAAGGGGATCCTGCAGGTGCATCCTCCGATCTGCGACTGTCCCGGCTGTCGAATATCCTCCCCGGTGGTGAGATGTGGGAGAAAACCTGGGGCTTCAGGGCTTGTTTCTCCGCTGCGGAGCTTGGCCTATGTTTTCTAGAATCAGTCCTAACCTCAACTCTGCCAGTGGGCAGGAGGGAGCCCTCAGGGGCAAATAGAGGAGATGGCTTTGGTGGGTATGCTGGGACATCAGACCCCGTCCCCCTTGATTCAGGGCAGGGTCCTGCCTATCCTGAAGCGTCTCTTTGGGAGCCCAGGAGCTGCTTCTCCTGAGGTCCTGGGGACAGCCCGTGGTGTGAAGGACTCCTCCCTGGACAGTGTCATCTGATTGGGGCCTGGGGACTTTGCCTTGTTACAGATGTGTAACACCTTTGCCTTGTGTGGGGTGTGGGAGGAGCGCAGTTTCACCATGTCAGTTGGCCCAGCCTGGGAGAGGAGCTGGTCCTAAGGGGATACTTGTTATAGGACGTGACAGTGTCGGCCAGCCTGGATGGACTTTCTAGGTGGCCACAGGCTTGGATGTGAGTGACCTGCATGTCTGGATGCCTAGCGCTGGAGCCCTGTGGGACAAGGCCAGGGATGTCCAGGAATGTTTGAGGATACAGCCTGGTCTGGGGCACAGAAGGTGCAGTGTGGGCCTTGGTGTCAAGAGAACTGCAGCTAGAAGCTGGTGTGGGGCCTCCAACCCAGTGTAGAAGTCTGTTGAGCCCTCATTAGCCTGGGGGTTGGGGTGCGCAGGAGAGCTGGGGCCTGTGCCAGCCCTGAAGCACTGCCTTCCCCCTCGCATGCCCTCCAGGCAGCAGTGGCTGGAGGCGCCATCTGAAAATCTTGTCTTGAGAGGGACGGTCTGAGCTCCTGCAGGAGAGCCCATGAGGACCACGGCTCCTGGCACCACTCAGCAGCCCACTCTGCCAGGAAGGCCTGAAAGGACCCTGCAGGCGGCCTTCAGCTTGTTTACTTTGGACTGGTGGTAGGGCGGGGAGCGGGGAAGTCTTGGATTCCTGGTGGGCCTTGGGGGTGGGCAAGCCAAGAAGCCATAGACAAACCTGTAAAGACACACAGGTTGGGCAGGGGAAGTGGACACAGCTGAGCCTCCCCACTTGCCCACCCCACACACTGTCTGGCTCGAGCTCATTGTACTCACAGGCAAGCCTGCATGCAGAGCCCCCCAGACAGAGCATGTGCGCAGGCAGCCTACCTTTGCCCAAAGCCACCACACCTGCCTGGGGCAGGAAGCTGAACTCCCTTTCACTTCTCAAGCAGTTGGTGCCAGAGAGGACACCCTCCAGGCTGATCTGGGGCCTCTGCTCAGACGGGAGAAACCCTGCCTCTCCCACCATCCTGAAGGTCTCCCACAGGAGGGGGTGGGCAGGTGGTCTGAGCCCAGCATCAGTCCCCTCTGAGACGTTTCTTGACGGGAAGGCCTGAGGAGCCAGTGCTTGGCTGGGACATGGGCTTAGCACCCAATTCTTAAATCTGTGTGCTGAGCAGGGGTTAGCAGCTGAGGTCTCTGGTGTGTGTGGGAGGCAGATGTGTCCCTGTCCTTGGTTCAAGTCAGGACTGCTCATCCTGGTCCCTCTTCCTTAACTCCCCACTACCAGAGCTGTTCCAGGCCACCGTACTTGGTATGGCCTTACCCAAGTGGCAGCCTCACTGCTCCGTTTCCCTCTCCTCATCGTTGTCCCACAGATGAGAAGTAAAGGGAAGTGCACGGAAACTTTTTCTTCAGAGAATAGTTTAGTTAAAGCAGAAAGGCAGGAGAGGAGGTCCTGGTGCTTGGCCTATAGCAGGCTAGAGAAGGGCAGAGCTGAGGGGCTTTGCAGCCAAGCACACTCCAGACAGGCCAGAGCTCCTGAAAACCCTGCCCCCCAGAGCCTGGCCGGAAGAGGCATGGGGCCCAGTTGGTCACCCCCTCTGCCTCCCTGCCTCACTGAAGCTCTGCTGTCACTGGTATAGCTTGGAGCCAAGGCCAGGGTCTTAGAAGCATGGGGGCCCCCGTTTCATCTCCCAGGCCTACCCCCAACTTCACTGCTCCCTCCACCCCACCTTCCCCAGTGCTGCCCACTCTCTCACTGGGTGTGTTGAAGAGAGGCCCATGGGACACCTCCTGGGTGGATTTCTGAGGGCAGGTGTGACAGACTGTGGCTCTCTGACCCTGTCAGGGGCACTGCCCAAATCTGGGACTGGGGTGGGCCATGTGTCTGGAGGTGAGGCTGGTCTGGATCTGAAGAGAACCTCTTCTGTGGAGGATAGGGCTCTGGCAGCCGCACACAGCTGGCCTTCAGATCCAGGGGGACACTCTGTGGGGAGGGGCGAAACCCCCCTGGATACCTTCCTCCCCAAGCTCCTGCGTATGATGGGGACAAAATTGTCCTAACAGGAAGGAGGAGTCCTAGAAGGCCTCAGTCACTGAAAAGATGAGAGAGAATTAGATAATTCCAAGGTCCCTGCCACCGTCCTATAAGAAAAAGCCTCCAGCCCACCAGAAAACGGGAGTTCTTCTTCCCTGGGGTGGTAGGACCTGCAGGCACCAGCGGGTGCCATGCTATGCAGGGCCCTGGGCATGAGTTGCCAGCATGTTTGCAGGCTTTGGGCCCTTCTGTGGAGGCTCTGCTCCGTGCTCACTGGGAGCCGGGGAAAGGTGCACCTCCTGGAAAAACTCTGAATCTCTTAGTTCCTGACCAAGGGGATCAATCCCCCCAGGGCACATAGGACAAAGGGGCTTGGCTGCCAGATGACCTGTGAGCCAAAGGTCTGCAATTTACAAGGGGTCAGCCCCAGACTCCAGGCTTCAGACACCCCTGAGCTGGGCTTCATTTGGCACTAAGCATCGAAAGCAGGCTTGCCATGGGTAAGGGTTCACACAGAGTCTGAGTGGGATTGCCAGGCCAGCATGCATGCAGAGGTAACTGCACAAGGTCAGGACACACAGCGTCCTGCGGGTGCTCACAGCCCTTTAAGGGGCTGGGAACGCCGGGTTGGTCCCCAGCAGGCGTCCACACACAGGCTGAGCACCTGTGGAGGGGCTGGGCCGAGTGTGGAGTCTGGACAGGGCAGTGCCCATATGCTTACTCCTGAGCCCCCACCAGGGTGGAGTGGAAGGCAGTTTCTGGATGGGTTTGTGAAGGAAGCCTTGCCTCCCTGCTCTTGTCTTGGCCTTTGTCCAGTTGTGAGTGTCCTGGAGGGCTGGAGGCTCCTCTGCTGTAGGTGGGGGCGCCCAGGAGGCTGAGCAACATGGTTTGGCCTAAGCTTCCTCTCCTCCCTCCCTGTCCAGAACCGGGGGCGGCTGGCAGACAAGAGGACAGTTGCCCTGCCCCCTGCCCGGATCCTGAAGAAGGAGCTGACCCCCAGCTTCTCAGCCAGTGATGGCGACAGCGACGGGAGTGGTCCAGCCTGTGGGCAGCGGCTGGGCTTGAAGCAGGAGGACGAACCGCATGTCCATATCATGAAGAGAAGGTGCTAAAGGGACCAGGAATGGAGGGCACGCGGGCTCTGGCAGGGGTGGGGACTTCAGGCAGCGGAAGGCCAGGTCAGACCTAGAGGTGGAGAGCCTTTGCCCTGAGGACAGGGCCCAGCTTAGCTTCTATCCTCTCTGTGGACGCTGACAGCTGCCGCAGGTGAAACAAAGCCTGGACTCCCAGGGACGTGCCTCAGGACCACTGTGAACCTGCCTTGCCCTCACTTGGGGGCTGAGTGCCAGACCAGGACTCAGTGGTATCATTGAGGAGCAGGCACCACCAACAGTCATGGCCAGAGCAGGCCAGGGAGAATCCATGTGGCCTGTGTGGGGAAGTGCCAAGGAGGGCCAGAGTTGCTGGGCTGAGGAAGGAGAAAGGCTCTTGGAGGAAAGTCTCATGGCACCACAGCCAGGCAGGGAAGAGGGAGCTGCGTGGATCCTCATGGGAGCACTCCTGACACTCACACTCCCTCTCTTCGGAGTGGCCACTGCCTTGGCTCCTTACTCTCTCCCCCAGGCTTGGGGCCACCGTTCCTGACCTCCTGGCAGAAGCCTCTCCCTCTGCCCACTCACCTCTTTTTCCATCCATCTATCCATCCATTGTCGTCTGTCCAGCATGGCATATGTATCCCCAGAATTTCCAGGCCTTTTTCCTGCTCAGTCTTTTAACATATTCTAATTTCTCCTACCCTAACCCTCTTGGACACCAGAGAGCCCCCCTCCCAGCCCCCACTCCCACCTGTGCTGAGGGCAAGCACTGCGTGGGCCTGCCACCAGCCTCCCTCAGCCTGGGGGTCTTCTCAGGGACACTGCTGTGGGTGAGAAGGTGGGCACAGCACAGAGCTGTTTGCTTGATTGACCCCCTCCTACCTCTGCTGTGTGACTGTCACTTTCAGTAGGCAGCTTGGCAACAGCTGGGACCCAGGGGCCACCACCGGAGCCAGTGGTGGTGGCCATGGGGTTCATTCCTTGACCTGGTTCCCAGCACCCCTGGAGCAGCTCTAGGAATTTGGGTTCAGTCACAAAAGTGGCACATGCAGAGGAAGTCATGGCCCCCACCCCTAGCACAAGTGGGGGCTCTGCTGGCTCCACCACAACAAGAGGCAGAGACGTGGGACCTCAGTTCTGTCCTTCCCAATTCCTTGTCTGGTGAGCCCTGGAGCAGGCGCCTGCCCTGTAGGTCTGTCCTGGCTGCAGCCGCCAAAGTGTTGAGCTGGTACCAGATGATGCTAGAGGCGGTTCTGAGCCAGCCCAGTTTCCTTGAGGCTGGCACTCCAGGGCAGACACAGGGCATGCCACGTACATGTTCTGCTGTCCACGTACGGAGTCCTGGAGGCCACACTGACCGTCTGCTTCTCTCCTTGCAGAGTCCACACCCACTGGGACGTGAACATCTCCTTCCGAGAGACGTCCTGCAGGTAGGCCGGGCCTGGGCCGGGCTTCCCTTACGTGTTGTGCACGGGCAGCACAGAGCCTTGTCGCTCCATGTCCTTTGGTTCTGACTCTAAATCCCTGCAGCCTCCCTCCCCTTCTCCTCCCCTTGTCCGTGGTCTATTGTTGACTTCTGCCTAAGCTGTGACAGCAGCTCAGATATGGGTTCTGGGCCCAGCCCTGAAGCCAGAGTGTGCTCCCTTCTCACATGTGAGCCCATCTGCCCAAAGATAAGGCCGTGCCTGCCCCCTCCCACTCTCCCAGAGACCTAACAGAATGTGAGAATGGTGATGAGCGAGTGGGGTCTTGAAGGACACATAGGAGCTCCCTAGGGAAACAGGGTGTCTACAGAGACATGGAGGAATGAGGGAAGGGGGTGTGGGAAGGGAGGAGGGGGAAGCTGGCAGGCCTGTCTTAACTGGCCTTAGATACTGGGCCTGTTGGCATTTTCCTTCAGGCAATGGGGAGCTACTGAAAGCTCTTGAGCAGAGAAGTGGTTGGTGTATGCTTTTGACAAGGTCCTGCTGTAGGCCCCATCGAGCAGGTTGGGGGTTTGCTCCAGTCCGTGGAGGGGCTGTACATTCACGCTATAGTAAGGAGATAAAAATGGGGAGACCTGATGTGGAGGTTGGGGGTGTTGGGGAGACCCAAGTCCCCCATATCAGAAGGGCAGGATGGAGCCCTGGCTGTGGTGTTTGGTCAGTGGGATCAAGTCTTAGCCCAGGGCTTCCAGGGAAGGCACAGGACAGGCCCAGCCGAGCAGGCAGTGGGCATCCAGTGCCTTCGGGCCCCTCTCACAGCCTGGCTCTGTGCCAGATGTGTTATTATTTATACTTCTGAGAATGTCTAGGTCCTGGAGCCAAATTACAATGAAAACGTCTTTAAACTTATTTCCACCTCATTTTGAAGTTGCCTGCTCAACTGATCATTTTTATGAACTGTCATGAATGTTGATGACATTTTATGAGCCTTTTACTTGGGAAGCTACATGAGAAATTGTGAGTAAGGCCTGTAGGGGAATCCCAGGCTGCTCTTTCCCTGCCTGCAGCCCCCTGCTCACCCCAGCTGCTGTGGGATGTGAGAGAGGGCCCGGGTGTCCAGACACAGTAAGAGGCCAGGTCCCAGTGTGTGGTGGACCCTCAAAACAGCTGCGATGATTGTCTGGATTTTACCAGAGGGGAGATTGGGGGGTTAGCCAACAGGACTTACAGATGATCTGCCCCCCACCTCGCCCTGCTGTGGCACCCCGGCGCCTGGCCAGAGAGGGCTGAGCAAGCCCACAGCACAGCTGCTTCACACACCCCCATCTCAGCTCTGCCTTTGTCTCTTCCTGGCTCCTTTTGGCCCCGTCCATGTGTCTTTCTGTCTCGAGCTGCTGTCTGTCCTTCAGGCTCTGTCCATCTGTCTGTTTGCTGTTTCCATCCTTTCTGTCTATCCAGTAGTGCCTGACTTCATCCATCAGTCTTCATCTGTCTGTCTATCCCTCAGTTCCACTCATCTATGCATTCAACCCCATCCCTCTGTCTGCCTGAGTCTGCCATAACCACTTGCTGGGTTGGAGCTCCCGCTTAAGCCCTGTGCATCCAGGGCAGCAGACAGGAGATGTGGGCCCTGCCTTCCTGAGGCCCCTGAGCTGGCCAGGAGATGGACAAGGACTGGACACTATACCAGGCACTGGAGGGGCTCCTCATGGGGAGAAAGAGTCTGATGGTTCACACATTTTTTAAAAAATAATTTTATTTTGCTTATTTCTGGCTCTGCTGGGTCTTGGTTATACAGGCTACTCTCCAGTTGTAGTGCTCGGGCTTCTCAGTGCAGAGGCTTCTCTGCTACAGAGCATGGGCTCTAGGGTGTGCAGGCTTCAGTAGCTGCCGCATGTGGGCTCAGCAGTTGTAGTTCCTGGGATCCAGAGCACAGGCTTAGTAGTTATGGCACATGTTGCCCATAGCATGTGGGATCTTTCCAGACCAAGGATCAAACCTATGTCTCCTGCATTGGCAGGCAGATTCTTTACCACTGAGCCACCAGGGAAGCCCTCTTCATGATTCTTTGCATAAAACCCAGCATAATTTGTTCAGTGAACAACCAAGTGTCCATACAGGTTTTCTGGGGCCAGGCCATGCTGTCTTGGAGCTCATGGGGTGAGCCCCCAAGGCAGGAAGTGGAGGTTTGATGTGTGGGCTGTGTCTTGATTCCCACAAGGCATCACCTCCATGGAGCTGCAGCATCACCTCCGTGGAGCTGCAGCACCACCTGAGTGTCTGAGTGACCAGCTGAAAGAGTTATTGGCCACAGTGGTGGTGAGCGCTGAGCCCCAGTCCCTGTGTAAGCACTCAGCTGAGGATTCACGGGAAACAAATGAACAGGTCTGATCTCACCTTAAGTCTCTGGGGGCTGGTCCACCTCCTGCAGGAGTCCTGGGGGCACCAAAAGGATGTTCTCTCAAGGGAGAACTCTGGCAGCAGCAGTCCTGGCACCAGGCACCCCTACCCCTCCCTGATGCTGAGGACAGCACTTCTCTCCTCCACCCCCGCCCCCTGCATTGATGAGGATGATAGAGAGGATGAGAATTGCTGCCAATTAATCCCATAAAGTACTTACTCCCACCCCACCTGCCCTCTTATTTGCATGGCGGGGGGTGGGGGTGGGGGCTTCTCTACTCCAGGGAGAGGTGTTGGGGGTGGGGAGAGAGCTTGCATCAGGGTCTCCCAGCGGCTCTAGAGCCCAGCCCTGGAGGCTTTGGTGCTGAAACTGATCTGCTTAGGGGCCAGCTCTGGATTAGCCTGCTCTGGCCACCCCGGCCAGAGCGGGGGCGGCGGGGGGGCGCCTGGGGGTTATTTAATGAGGTTTAAGGTTGGTTCCCAGGTCACTTGGTGGAGGCCCCCTTGAGGTGGCCCAGCCAGGAGGCCGCTCCATTACAGGTGGGCTGGGGAGCAAGGGTGCTGGGGAGGGATGTGCTGCAGGGTGGGCTGGGCTCCCTCCCTGCTCCTCTTCTGTCCTGTCCTGACTTCCTGCCACTCCAACTGCGTCTGTGAGGTGGCAGGGGCCCTTCTCTGTGCTAACAGAGATGCTCTCAGAACCCCAAGGGTAAATGCCGTGGGGGCCATTCCCTCCCTCTTTTGTCTGGGGTTCTGTGATATAGGCAGTGAGCTGATATAACAGGAAAAGCAAAGAGAGAACGAAATTAAATTCCTGTTTATCCCAAGGTTCTTGATGGGGAGCCCTGGGAAGAGCAGAGTGTCCTGAGCACAGGCACACTGGTGACTGTGGTGTGCATCTGTGTCTGTGTGTGTCTGTAGGTCCATGTGAGTGTGTGTGTGCATGCCCATGTATGGCCCTGCATGGGCACACAGCTCATTGGCTGCAGAGTTTGGTTTCAACCTTGGTTTCTGGATTTGAAAAAGCTGAGAGTCCGTGGGTGGTTGGAAGTTTTAGTTGCAATAGCAGCATGTGCACAGGAGCAAGTGCTGGGTCCACGTGTCCTCTCTGGCAGCCTTCTGCCGGTCCTGGTGGGACCTGGCTGCCCCCCAGAGCAAGAAGCAAGGACAGTGGCTGGTCTCTCTGGAGAGAACAGAGTCCGGAAAGGGCCAGCCCTGCACTCCACACAGACAACCCTCCCTGGGAGCAGTAGTGGGGCTGAGTGCAAGGCTGCTGTGTTCAGCAGACACTTGGCAGGTCCTGGTGGTCCCAGGTGGGGCCTGTGTAGGTCAGGGTGAGACTCCAGCACCCATGAGGAGATGGAGATGCTCACAGGAATGGTGTGTATGAGGTGTTGTCACACTCAATGTCCCCTGGGCCATGCATGCTCACACTCAAGCTCAGCCAGGAGCCCCGAGGGGTCTCACGTTCCCTGTCTTGCTTCGGTGCAGCCAGGACAGTGACCTTCCCACCCTCATATCCAGTGTGCATCGCAGCCGCCACCTCGTTATGCCTGAGCATCAGAGCCGCTGTGAATTCCAGAGAGGCAGCGTGGAAATAGGCCTGGGAGCTGCAGGTGAGGAGCAGGGCAGCGGCGGATGAAGCAGGGCTGCCAGGCTGCGCAGAGCAGCATGAGGACAGCCACCTCACAGCCTCCCCACGTCTCTGCTCAGCGGCTCTGGATGCCGCCACCCCCAGCAGCCTTGGCCGGCAGCCAGGGAGGCCAGCGGAGGAGGCGGGAGGTGGCGAAGCCGGCTGTCCCCCGGGGCTCCGTGTGATGGTAATTGTGTTAATCCCAGCCAGCCGGGCAGACAGGAGGCGGAGGCGGTGGCTCCACTGTGGCTGCTGCTGGGGTGGGCTTGGAGTGGCCAGAGGCCACAGCTACCCCCTGCTCTCAGGGGCAGATAGAGGCAGGACAGTCTGGGAGCGCAGGCCTCATGGAGGCATACACCTGGGCATAGCTCCTGGATGGGCAGGGATGCGCTCTGCACACACCGACCCCAGAGCCAGGGCCTCCGGGAGAGAAGGGTCCATGTCCTGAGAGAAGAGGGCTGGGCAGGAGGGTGCTCGCCTGGGGCTCTGTCCCTGTGGAGGGCTAGCTCCCGGAGGCAACAAGAGCTTGGAGGGAGTGGGCGGCTTGCTAAACTTTGGTTGAAGGGGGCTGTGCATGCCGAGAGGAGCTGGCAGGGGTCCCTTGCTGCCCTATGGACCCGGGCACACCCAGGAATTTCCCAGCAGTGGCTGCAGCTCTCAGGAAGACTGGTCCCTTGATGGGGGACCCCTGAGTACCCCCATCAGGCCCTCCAGGTGTGCCAGTGCCTGGGTAGTCCTCTGTTGGGGGGTGGAGGGCTGCTGCTTCTGGAGCCGAGTTAGAGGCTCTGAGCAGGCAGCTGATAAAAATCTAATTGCCCCATCGATCGAGTGAGCCTCCAGAGTCCCACAGTGATTGAGATATTCAGAGCCAGAGGGCTCCCCTGCTGCCTGCACACACGGAGACCTCCTCATGGTGCCTGGCCTGAGTGCGTGTGTGCCCCAGGCCTGGCCAACGGCTTGGGCTTCCACTTACACTCGTGTGACGTGTGTGTCAAAGTGCCCTCACTGTCTTCCTGCTGAGGTATAGGATCCGCATATGAGCACTTCATGGGTCACAATGATCTGTGTGAAGTGCTATGTGTCCTGTGTCTGGGTTTCATCCAGGTCCTGCCCTCTTCTTGGGACTCTAGTCCTCACCAGCTTCCATGTCTTTCTGCCAGCCCCTGGGTGGAGGCCTCGGCCTGTCCTCACCTCCTCCTCCCCAGGAGCACGTGTCAGCTCTGTTCACCTGAGCAGGAGGGGTCAGGGAGGACTGGGCTCGCGGTGGGCCCTGCAGACATCTCCTTACTGTGTGTGTGTCTGTGAGTATATGCAGCCCTCATCAGGGACTGATGAACCCTGGACCCCCATGGCAGGACCTCTCTATGACCATAGGCATGGGTCTCACTGTGGGCCTGCCTTGCCAACCCCTCCCAAGCACCTCTGCCAGGCAGAGAGGAGCCATCACCCCCCAAGAGAAAGGGGAGGGGGTCTTCCCACTGTGGAGAATGAGAACTGGATCGAGGGAAGTGGAGGCCCTGGGGTATTCACTGGGTCTCCAAGGGGTATGTACCGGGTCGGGTGCAGGCAGCAGATGTGGACCCAGCCCTTCCCAGGCTTGGCACAGCTGGACGCTGCAGCCGGGGTGGTGCTGCTGGCCAGAGGCTCTTTGCCTTCCTCAGGGGCTTCATGCTGGTTGAGCAACCCCTACTCATCCTACCAGGTCACTAAGGTAGGACCTTTTGTCTGGGCTGTGGGGACCTCGTCCTCATTCCTCTCGGGGCAAGGTCTGGGGATAGGCCACTGGGCCCAGGCCGGTGGCAGAAGGTGGCTGAGATCAATAAGTTATTAGCACCATTCTGTCAGCTGTAAAGTGGAGATTGATCGGCACTCCACTGCTGCACTTCCTCGCCTGATAAAAATGACAGATTAAGGGAATAAGAAAAAGGAATTAGGCTCTGGAGCTGACTGCAGGGTTTCTCAGGCTCTCCTTGCTGAGGTGTCATGGTGCGCCTGGGTCACTGAGGGGGTGGCCCCTTCACCCAGATGGCCTCATGAGGAGGGAGCGGGGCCAGGAGCACAGGGTTTGGACTGGAAGCCGACACAATTGCTGAGCTGTTCCACAGAGACCTGCCAGACCTTGGGCTCAGGAGGGAGCCTGGCATAAGGGTGCCAGAGGCTGGGGTAGAGAAAGGCTGAGTCCTGGGGATCGGAAAGAGGACTTTAGGATAGGGGTGGGGCGGGCTCAGGGCCACATGAGGGGCTGTGCAAGGTGGGTGATGGGGTGCCCTTGGGCGCTTAGCCCAGCTGGACAGGTAGTGTCCTTGGGCTTTCTGGGGGCAATGATGGGTGTGGCCTGGGGGGAGGAACCCGGGAAGAATGGGTGGGGGCAGATGCACCTGACCTCCAGGGCCTGTGGCCTCTAGGAGGTTGGGCTACCCTGGCATGGGACCCTGCACTGCTGGTAGTCACCCCTGCCCCAGGAGGAGAGGTTGGTAAGGTACAGAGGAGGGCTCCTTACTCTGCAAAGGAGGCTCGTCTGGCAGGTGGGAGCAGCATGGTGCCTGTGGGGTCCTGAGTTGCTGCCTGAGGCCATAACCATGCATCTCCCATCATATCTACACACATGCAGCCCAGAGCCCAGGTCTGGACTGTCCCATTCCCTCACTCTGACCCAACCCTGCTGGACTGGGTAAGGCTTGAACCTGGCCAGGACCCATAGGCACCCCTGAGTGATGAGAGCTATGGTTCTGGGCTGAGCTGGAGCTGGGTCGGCATTGAGGCCGGTACTGGGGTGGGCCGGAGCTGTTCCTGTCCTGGCCTCTCCAAGGCCTGAACGCAGGATGGGGTTCACTCTGCCCTCTCCCAGGTGACCTGTTGGGCAAGAGGCTGGGTCGCTCCCCCCACATCAGCAGTGACTGCCCTTTGGAGAAGAAGGCCCGAAGCAAGTCTCCTCAAGGTGTGGGCTTTACCCCGGGGGGTGAGGGAGCAGCCACTGGAGAGGGAGGGGGACAGTCTGGACCCTCTGCTGGGCATAGTCAGCCAGCAGCAGATTCTAAGAGGGGAGCCCTTGCTTCTCTCCCTCAGCAGTGTCTAAAGGGGAAGCCCCCTCTCCTGTGTTTGCCCAACCCAGAGACGCTGTTGCTTCCGGAACTAGGGCCCAGCATGGCCCCCGAGGACCATTACCGCCGGCTGGTGTCTGCCCTGAGTGAGGCCAGCACCTTTGAGGACCCTCAGCGTCTTTACCACCTGGGCCTCCCCAGCCATGGTATGCTGCCCTTCCCCACGGCATCGTGAGTGTCCACAATGTGCTTTGGACTCGCCCTGTCCTGTTAGGTCTCTGCTCACCCTGAAAAGAGTGGCTGCTGACACCAAGGCTGGGATTGGATGCAGGTCTTTTGGCTCCTCAAGCCTTAAAAGCCTTTGTAGGTGGACAGTGAGGCCCACCTCCTCCTCCCTGCACCCAATACAGTGGCCTGTTTGGGTATCTGGTAGGGAGGGTGGTCCCTCACCAATAAGTCTCCCAAAGGCTCTCCCAGCAGGGCCTCAAATGGCCACTGCCCACTGCCATTTCACAGAGGAGGAAGCTGCTTGGGGAAGCTGAAGGGAGAGTGGGAGGTGGGGGTTTCATCAGGCCTACCCATCCCTCTCCAGCACATGCAGGTCCTTGTGGGTCCCCACCCACCCCTGCCCCCATCTGAATGGTGTGGTCTGGATACTATAGTCCTTCCTGACTCCAGGTGCAGTCAGGGCAGAGTCTGTGCCAGACCCCTTCTCGGGAGGGTGGGGCCAGGAGCAAAGCAGCAGTCAGCCCCCTGAACGTCCACGTGGATGTCTGTCCAGAAGCAGGATGGACAACAGTTCAGGTTTGGTGGCCCATCTTTCACTGGTGCTCAGGAGGAGCTCCAGCCAGAAGCACTGCTCCCAGACCGGACACCTGGAAGTCCCCCTACCACCACAGGGGCACCGTCTGGCACCCTGTGCAGCTGCACCCTGACCTTGCATACCCTAGCCCAGAGGGAGTAGCTTGCCTTTCCTGGCTGGAGCTGGGTGAGGGGTACTTGCTGGGAAAAGGGGCTGGATTTCCTCTCCTTTCACAGGCACTGTCCCCCAGGGCAGTCAGGCACCGAGAGCCTGAATAATTCACCAAATGTTAATAATTTAAAAATCTTCCTTTTTAATTGCTTTCCCTGCCCTGCCTGGGGCCGGCTCCGCTGGCTGTGCGGGGGAGGGGGCGCCGGCCGCCCGGAGCGGCGCGGAGCCGGGCTGTCAATCAGGCCTCCGCCTGCCACCCCCGCCGGGAGCCGACGGTAAATAACCAAGGCCGCGGGCGGGCGGGGGCGCAGGGCCCTGCCGAGATCGATGCGGGCGGCCGCGCCGGCTGGGCTCTGCGGGCTGGCACCCAGCCCGGGGCAGGACCCACCTCCGCTTTTCGGGTAATTAATTTATAAACAGGCGGTGGCAGCGGAGCCGGCACAGTGGGGGGCTGCGGGGGGGCGGGGAACTCTGAAGTCCCGGGCTGAGCTGGACAGAGGGCTGGGGGTGGAGAGCAGAGTGCCTAGACTGCGCAGTGAGCCCAGGTGTTTCCTAGGAGAGAGCTGGAGACCTGCCCCAGCTCCTGGACTCCAGCCCCGCTGCCCCCACACTCTAGCCGTTGCGTGACCCCTCCCTTCACGGGCCCTGCAGTCTGGCTCTTGGCAGTGTCAGTTCTTGTCGAAGTCAAGGTTCCTGAACCACCAGCCTTCCCTGTCCGGGCCTTTCCCTTTCTCCATCCCAGCCACGTTTTGGTTCCTGACATCTCCACATCCCTTATAAATGCTCACCTGGCCCCCCTCCCATGACCAGTCGGTGCAGCCAGGCACCTTGCCTAGGGATGTCTGGTGTCTGCCCTGCCCTGTGGCCTTCTGCTCATCTTTCTGTCCCCGTGACCAACCAGCAGGATCTGGGAGAAGAAGCTCCCCAGTCTGCATCCTTGGCCAATGTCCTGTGCTGAACAGGGTGAGGAACATGAGAGCCTGGTGGGGGTTGGCCTCTGGGTCACTGCTGGTGCCTACCCTCCCCAGATCTCCTGAGGGTCCGACAGGAGGTGGCGGCAGCAGCTGCGAGGAGCCCCAGTGGCCTGGAGGTCCACCTGCCCTCATCCACGGCAGGTCAGCGTCGGAAGCAGAGCCTGGCTCAGCACAGAGACGCCACCGGCCCAGCTGGCGCCCCGTCCTTCTCAGAGAGGTATCAGGGTGCCTGCATTTCAGAGAGGCCCCTACATTTCCTGTGCTGGCTTCTGGGCTAGAGAGCTGCAGGTGGCAGACCCATCAGCTGGTGTCTGCAGGTCAAGTATACAGCCCGCATCTCCCCATCCCAGCCGCACAGCCAGAGTCCTCAGTGGCCCTGGCGCTGTGCTCGGGCCTAGGTTGGCGGCCTGCTCTGCAGCAGCAACGTAATGCCCCCTGAGCCGGGCAGAGGCCCAGGGGAACATTCTCGGGGTAGGCTGGGGATGACCGCCCCTCTGGGTGGGGTGTCTGTTGAGCAGCTGTGGGGCTGAATCCAGGGGCCCCAGAGACAGCTGAGGGCTTTGCTTCCCCAACAGGGAGGTGAGGGGGAGTAGCACGAGGTCTGGCAGCCCCGAGGTCGAGGTCGGGGGAGGGCTGAGGAAGGGGAGAACCCCGCAGCAGCACCGACTCAGATACTGGAGCTGCTGGCTGCACGAAGAGCCTCCCAGGCTGTAGGGGCCGAGCGACTCCTGGCAGGGGCAGGGGCTGGAGGACTTGGACTGCTCCCAGCCCCTCCCGCCTGGAGACCCCCCCTGCACCCGCGCGATGTTCGCGGCCGCCGCCGCCTCCCGGACCATGGCTAATTGCGCCCGGTCTGCAGAGGGTTTGCTGGGCTGGGCGGGGGCGGTAAAAGAGGGGCCAGGGGCTCCCGCGCGGTAATTACCGCCACAGTCGCCGCCGCCCGCCGGGCCAGCGCCTCCGCGCCGCCGCCGAGATTAATTGGCGCCGCCAGCGGGGCAGGGAAGACCGGAGCCGCGGCGGGCGCACATCGACCGCCCGCGGGGCCGGCAATTAGCAGAGGCGGCCAGAGCGGGGGCCGCGGGGGCTGGGGCGGCAGTTCCGGGAAGGAGGGGGCCCGAGCCTGTGGCGCGCGCGGCCCAGCAGTCCACAGGGAGCTTTCGCCCTGCCGCCCACAGGGAGCTGTCGCAACCGCCCCCCTTGCTGTCGCCCCAGAATGCCCCACACATCGCTCTGGGCCCCCACCTCAGGCCCCCCTTTTTGGGGGTGCCCTCGGCCCTGTGCCAGACCCAAGGTGAGCAGTAGGCGGGTGTGCGATTCTGTCCCTCGGGCGCGGGGAGGGGCTGTTGGTGCGAAGCCATCGGGTATGTCTGTTACCGAACCGGAGTCCATCAGTGCTCCCGGCGAACCCACCCCTGCCCTTGTTGAAGCCAAGGACAGACCAGGGCGGGCTTGGCTGGCCCTGGACCACTCGGCCACCGGGCCTCGTGGTCTGTCCCCTTCCCCCCAGGTTACGGCTTCCTGCCCCCTGCCCAGGCGGAGATGTTCGCCCGGCAGCAGGAGCTCCTGCGGAAGCAGAATCTGGCCCGGTATGTGCTTTGGTATGGGGGGGGGGGGGGGGGGGCGGGCGTAAGTGGCTCTGCGGAGCTGCCTGACCCCCTGCGGGCTGTCCCCACCGCCAGGCTGGAGATGTCAGCAGAGCTCTTGCGCCAGAAGGAGCTGGAGAACGCGCACCGGCCGCAACTGCTGGCGCCCGAGGCCGCCCTGCGCCCGCCGGACGGTGCTGAGGAGCTGCAGCGGCGCGGGGCCATGCTGGTGCTGAGACACAGCTCCGCGCCGCTGCTGGCCCTGCCTCCCCAGGGCCCGCCGGGCCCCGGGCCCCCTACCCCACCCCGAGAGCCTGCCCGCCGAGCTCCTCGTAAAGGGGGCCCCAGCCCTGCCTCAGGCCGGCCCAGTGAGTCCAAGGAGACAACGGGGGCTGGACTCTGGGCACCAGACGGTTCTGAAGATGAACCCCCCAAGGACTCAGACGGCGAGGACTCCGAGATGGTGGCTGCTGGAGGCCAGGCCCCCCACCCAGGCCAAGCCCCACCTGGAGGGGCCAGCTCTGAGGGGAAGGGTCTTCTCTCAGGGTCCATGCTGCCCCCTCCACTGCCCCTAGGCTTACCCTACACTGTCAGCCCGTTCTTCCACACAGGTGGGCACCCCCCCCCCCCACATGCCTTCAGATCTTTCCATGGGGTGGAAGGAGACCCAGTCCCCCTACGTCCCACCCAGGGTCTCAGGGAGGGTCTTCATGGGGAGAAAAGTTCCTTTCAGTCATCAATCCAACATTTCTGAATAATTAGGGTGAGCAAAGGTCAGCAGACGGGTAGGGTCATAGAAAAGAGCTGGCCAGTGTCCTAGTAACACCATCCTCCCCAACTCAGGCACCATGGGGGGCCTCTTCATGGATGGGGAGGAGGCCACAGCCCCTGAGGACATCAGCAAGTGGACAGTGGACGACGTCTGCAGCTTTGTGGGGGGCCTGTCTGGCTGTGGAGAATACACACCGGTGAGAGGGCACCTGCCCAGGATGGTTCTGAGCACCCCCATTCCCCTGCTGTGCTGCCCACCCCAGACTTCTCAGACTAGGGGAGGGAGGTCCTGGTGAATGCTTCTCCCTCCCCTTGTCAGTGCTTCTGCCTCCAGTGTGGGCACATGCCCAACAGAGGAGAGTTTTCTTTCTTCTGACATTTTCCCCAAGTTGCACCACCAGGGTCTCTTGGCTCTGCTTTCTCTGGAGAGCCGAGGACACCCTAGGACACAGAGCCCCAGCACTCAGGCCCTGATACTGCGCCCCCGCCCCCTCCCAGGTTTTCAGAGAACAGGGGATTGATGGAGAGACCCTGCCCCTGCTGACAGAAGAACACCTCCTGACCACCATGGGGCTGAAGCTGGGGCCTGCTCTCAAGATCCGGGCCCAGGTGAGCACCTGGAAGGGGCAGTGGTCTCCAGACAGCCGAGGGGCAGCACGGAGGCTCAGCATGTGGCTGCACGCCAGCAGCCTCACAGGCCCCATTGGGCCGTCTCTCCACAGGTGGCCAAGCGCCTGGGCCGTGTCTTCTACATGGCCAGCTTCCCTGTGGCTCTGCCGCTGCAGCCACCGACGGTGCGGGCTCCTGAGCGGGAGCTCGGCTCAGGGGAGCAGCCTCTGTCCCCAGCACTGGCCCCCTCCCCCTATGGGGGGCTGCACCCCCCGGCCAGCCGCGCCTCACCCAAGCAAGAGAATGGAACCATGACTCTGCTCCCAGGGCCTGCGGACCCCTCCCAGTCTCTGTGCTGAGCTGGTGTCAGACCCAGGCCTTCAGAGCCAGCTGCTTCCAGGCAAAGGCCACTCCGCCCACAGCTTATCCCCTTTTTGTTTGGATGCAAAAAACAATTTTAAACACCACATTCAGTTTCCACAGACTCTGGGGGTGACTGCACAGCCTGGTGCAGACCCTGGGGGTCGGTACTCTGCCTCCCAGGAGCTGCAAATAAGCCAGAGACCAAGGAGCCACAGAGGCACGTGGTGCTGGCCCCACCGCATGGCTGTGTCAGCCTGCCCCACCGGGTAGGTGCATTCCCACCCGCCACCATGGGCTGTGGTGGGAAGCGGGCCCCATGGTGGCTTACAGACGCAGCTCCAGGAACTGGACGGCATTTGGTACTTTCTGGTCTTTTATGTTGTAAAAATAAAGGCCTGTCCACCATCTACTGCCCTTTCACCCTGCAGGGGCGCTAACCTCAGGGCCTCCGGGCTCAGCCCCAGTGGAGAAGCAGCACACCTGACTGCCTGGGGAGGCGGGAACCCTGCGCAGCAGCCCCCGCAAGACTCTAGGTGGACAGCCGTCAGTCCTCCTCAGAGAGCTGAAGGTCCTGCAGCTCGTCCTCTGGCCCCTGGGCCAGCTGCCACAGCTCCTGGGGGTCCAGCCCCGCCTCTGTGTCTGGGCTTCCATCTGCAGGGAGAGAGCACAGCTACATAAATTCTGCTTTATCAGGAAGAAGCCAGCCTCAGAGGTTACTCATCACTAATTAATCACAGCACTAATTAATTTATCGCTGCTGCTGTTGCAGAGCCAGCCAGGATGGAGCAGCTGGCCCGGTGTCCCCAGGGAGGGGCGTGGGCCCAGCTTAGAGCCAATGGCTCTGCCCACCCACAAGATCCCCCAAGGCAGCTCTGGGCTCCAGACAGATGAGCTCAAAAACCATAGCAGCCCTCACTCTGGGAAACACTTACCCTCTGCCTTGCTGACTTCCTCCTCCCCGCTGCTACTGCTGCTGTCATCCTCCTCCTCCTCTACTTTCTGCCAAGCTCCTGGGGACCCAGGCATCCCTGGGAACCAAGCACAAGAGCCCATGGGAGTGGACCCACCAGCAAATGCACAAAGGTGACTGCTAAAGCAGCAAGGGAGCTAGGGGCACAGCCTTGTACCACACCTTCCCTTAGGTCTCCTTTGTTCAGCTGGAGAGGACCCAGAACTGCCCCCAAAAAGTTGTGGTGGGAGGGGGTGACACAAGGCTTAGGGGCCTGTGTTCCAGTTCCAGGAGGGCCCCCACCTCAAAGCCAGCCATGTGGCAGGAGGGGTGATGACAAACACCCTTCCTGTGGTTCCATGAGGTGGGAAGCCTGCTAGGCCCACCTGCTCCCAGGACCCCAGCACAAGCTGAAGCGCACTCAGGCCAAACCTCTCTTTGTGAAGTCCGGGGCATCATCCTCATCATCACTCTCCAGATCGAACAGGTCCTTGAATTCTGCCCTGTCCTCATCCTTCCTGTCCCCCACCTTGCGGCGCTTTACCTCTGGGAAGTTCAAATCTTCCAGCTGGAAGGACAGGGACCAAGAGCAGCAGGTAAGGGTGGTAGCCCACCCACCACAGCCAGAGCCCCACTCACATTCCCACTGACGGCTTTACCAGATCCAGTCCTGCTCCCCCCCCGGCCCCCGCCGCCCCTCAGCACCCCTCCTCTAGCCTCCAGCCTACCCTACAAGCCAGGACCCTGCCTGGCCACTTTTGGGACGATTAGTCAGCATCACCGGGCAGGATTCCTGGACAGCGGCCTCACCAGGCCAGTAAGGAGGCCACTAAGTGCCACTGAAGCTCCAACCTTCCTGTTCCCCCTAATTTCCGCCATCACCCCAGAACAGACGGCAAACCACACTGACGGCAGGACAGGGCTACAGTCAGCCATGTCACTTGGCACGAAGCCATCCCCTCAGGTCACACCGTCCACACCCACTGCTGAGGACCAGACCCAAAGACAGCTAGAGCTCTTCTCGGCCCTCCCTGCTGGTCCACAGCTGGCCCACATGACAAGGTCAGCCCAGAACTCACCCCACAAAAGTCCTAGCCCATCAGACCTGAGAAGGGGCAGCAGATGCTCTGCCCCAGCACAGCCCTGGGGTCTTTCCTCCTGGGGGTCACAAGAAAAGCCCCCAGACTCTACCTGGCTCTGCCCACCATCTGCTGTCAGAGCAGCAGCAGCTGGGGGTAGTACCCACCGACCCCTACTCACATCCTCCCAGCCAAGCTCACATCCCGGAACCCCCGCCATACTCGTTCTTTGCCACTAATCTCCAGCTGAATCTCGCGGTCCCTCAGCTTTCGCCACTGGCTGTAGTACTTGGTGAGCGGGGTCCCTTCCTCTCGGGTTCGCTTCTCCCAGGCATCCTGTGCAGAAGTCCAGGGTCATGTCCCACCCTAGGCAAACTCCCATACACCAGCCATACACTGACTGGTGCCCCCAGGGCCTGGGCTCTGGCCCCCAGCTGACCACTGCACGCTGATCAGACACGCCGAAGGAGACTTTCTGGCGGACACTGCGGATGTGCTCTGCGTTCTCCTGCACCTTCTCGAGCAGCTGGCGCACCTGACGGCAGTAGTTGGCCACCTTGCACTCCCGGAGGAAGGATTTCAGCTGCAGAAGAAGAGGCTCAGCCTAGCTCCAGGCACAAGGCTGTTCTGTACCCTGTGTGCAGTGACCGCAGACAGGCAGGGGTGGGGGGTGGGGCAGCGTCATGGGTTCCTGTGCTTCAGGCCTGGGGGACACTCCTGTGATAGGGGAGCCCTGGTGCACATGGTGGGGGAGTGTTGCTGTGTGACCTCTAGAGCCCAGCCCCTGGGGGCCTATGCAGGGCTGATGGGAGAATGTGCGCAGAGCCTGGGGGCCAGGCAGAGGGGTGGGCAGTGGCAGGCACAGCATAGATCTACTCTCCAGGCTACATCCCACCCACTGCCTGTCTCTGTAAATAAAGCTGTACTGGCACATTTGTTCATGCATTTCTGTGAGTTTTTTTGTCCTTCTTTCTGTAGGAAAGTTGAGCAGTTTTGAGAAACCATGTGACTGCAAAGCTTAAAATATTTACCATCTGACTTTTTACCAAAAACATTTGCTGACCCTTTTCTAGACCACGATCCCCGGGACTCAGACACAGCAGGTGCACACACACTATGTGTGGGTAGCCCCGCCCCACTCACCACCAGGCCCACAGGCACAGGCCTTCCTGAGATGGGAAGTACCTAGGCTGAGGGTAAACAGACCTCCAAGTGGCCTGGAAGAAGCTCTGGGGAGGGAGAGTCCCCCCCACCCCCCCCAAGTATTGCCTGAAGAAAAGCTGAGGTGGACAGCCAAGGCTTCCTCCCACCCCAAACCTCTCCTATTGCATCACCTAGCTCAGGAACACCTGGAAAAGCACGCATTCAGACTAGCCCAACCCAGAGCTGGGGGGCCAGGTCCAGCCTGCTCAACCCCGGCACCTCCCAGCAACCTTATGGCTGGTCTGGACCCTGGGCTGGGGCAGGGTGGAAAAGTGCTGGCAGGTCCTGGGGTCCTCGCAGTACACCTATGCCAGCCCACTCCTCAGGCTCCACACCCAGGGATCTAGCTGCCAGGCAGTGTCAGGAGAGATGCCAACTGCCCAGGTTCTGCCACTCGTCCCGTGTGGCTGGGACTGCAAAGTCTCACTCCAATCCCACATGAGGGGAGCTAGCCCATTAGGAGATGGTCTGGTCTACTGAGGGGTCTGGGCCCATGGAAGCATCCAGGCGGGAGGCAGTGGTCACATACCTGCAGGACAGCGGGCAGCACTAGCTCAGGGAATGCAATGCTGTAGGCCTGACTGTGCAGGTACTCCAGGGTGAGGTCATACAGCTGCTCCACCAGGCCATCCTGAGGTAGCAAGAGAGCGGTCAGCGTCAGGGCAGATGGGGGCTCAGGTTCACCAGGCTAACCCAACCCCAGGAGGCCCACAAGGTTCAGCTCTGGAGGGCAGTGAGCCCTCTCCGGTCCATACTCATCTGCCTCCAGGCACCCCACACACAGTGCCCTCCGACACCCTGCCATGACCCTGCCCAGGGCAGTCCCAGACCCTCCCAGAGGCCGGGCTCACCCGGTATGCCTTCTCCTGCAGGTTGACCTTGGACAGCTTCAGGATCACAGCGAAGTTGATGGGCCTGGAGCTTATGCGCCCCGGCCTCCTGTTGAAGTCAACCTGCTGGAAAATCTGTCCCAAGGACCTGTCAAGCCTCCCTGCACATGATGGGACCCTGGGTCCCTAGAGACCCTTCTTGAAACCAAGGACAAGACGCAGTGCCAGCCCTTCAGCCCCCAAACACAGCCATTCCCCCCATTAGTTCGAGTTCCAGATCTCTGGTTCCCCCAGAGTCCCTCTGCCACAGAGCAGGTCCCTGGCTGAGGGAGCAGGACCAGGGCAGGACCTTCATTTACTGCTGCTGCCCTCCTCCTCAAACGGGCCAGAAAACCTTGTGAACCAGCATCTGGAGACAAAGAAGGGTCCCTCCAGCCCGGCGTCACCATCACCCACAACCGCAATTTCCTCACCCACAACCACACTCCCACAGCCTGGTCCTGGTCTCTAGCGTTTGGAGAGAAGCCTTTCCTGATCTGAGCTGTGTGCACACGTGTACACACAAATGCACATGCACAAAGACAAGCACAGGAACACAGTTTTGGAGTTAACAGGGCTTCCAGCCCAGCTCTGCCACTGATACTGGCAAACACCCGGATCAACCCAAGTCTGTGACCTAAAACCAGTGCTCTCGGGCCGGCCCTGCAGAGCAGCTGTCCTCACCTGTAGTGCCACTCCTGCCCACCACGCAGAGTACTCACAGGCAGGCTCCATGCAGAGCATGCCCTGACGACACCTACACGCTATGTGATACCCATATGCTACGGGCGAGGAGCCAGCACTCAGGACAGTGGTACCTAGGTGAGGGGTGATCAGGCCACATGCAACAGGAGGCATCTCCCTCCACAACCCTGGGCACAGGCTCACCTCAAGGATGAAGGGCAGCACTGGGATGAAGGTGCCCGTGCTCTCCGAGAGCAGTGTCAGGGCACGCACGCAGTGCATGCGCAGCGGGTAAAAGCGGGCCGTGGGGACCAACCTGGGCACGTGGGAAGGAGGGAGCAAACAAAGGCCCAGCCTCAGAGACCCTCCTGGCCCAGCTGCCCCAACCTCTCCCCACCCACTGGGCTCCAATCTCAGGAAGGGTTCTTCCCTGGCAGGGCCAGTGGCCACGTCTGCCCCGGACCAGTAAGGGCAGAGTAAAAGGCCCCTACCGAAGTTGTGAGGACCTGCCTCTTTACTCTGTTACACCGGGACACACCCTCCCTGCCTGTCAACTCAATTTCACTTCAAGGCCTGACACGGTGGGGCAGCAGAAGCCTCTGGTGAAAACCTTTCTTTCTTCCTTTCAGGAGGTCAGCAATGCCCTCTTCTGGCCACACATGGCTCCTCCAGTCTCTGCTCCCAGAGATCGACACCGAATATTCATATGCATACCATGGCACATCGCACCAAACCTGCTCTGTGCAAGAGGCCTGGGCAAATAAGCCCAAATCCCCTTCAGATTGCATACCACCTCCTCTGTCCCGTGACCCCCAAATACATGTGTGTGCTGCATCCTCGACTAAGGTCACAGGCAACCAGAAGCCCAGCTGACAAGGATTCTGGAATGTAGGCACAAGGACACAGACAGCCCAACCCCAGACCTTCCTCAGGTGCTGCCAAGTCACAGTACCACACCCTAGAGGCCTTAGTCACCAGGGTCACTGGCCAGACCCTCCTGGAAAATTAGCTCCTCCTGGCCTTCCTGGATACCTCCACGGGTGACCCAACCTTATCCTAACCTCCAGGACAGCCTCCTATATCCTTGTCCCCAGAAGGCCCTGTGTAACCCTAGCCCTGACCCCCGGGGACACCTATGTAACCCTGGCTCCTCCCTCCTTCGGCCCTCAGGGTGGCCTCACCCATCCCCAACTCACTTGATGCAGCCAATGACAACCTGGGATAGCGGGTAGATCAAGGGCTGCAGAGCTTCACTGGGGCAGATGGTGCTGAGGGCACGGCACCACAGGTAGAGGCAGTGCACGAACTGCCAGTTGTACACTGACTGGTATGTCTCCTGCCAGAGAAATCCACTTGGTCAGTCCCCGGGTCCCCTCTACTCCACAGGCCCCACCAGCAAGGCCCCTGCTCCGCCAAGGGGCTGAGCTGTCTCTCCCACGAGGCTCAGGGCCCACGGTGGGTCAGGCTCCACTCCTGCACACCTTCCTGCGTGTTGTCATGGCGTTGCGCAAGTGGATGGCGAGCTGGCGGATGTAGAGAAAGGCGTGTTGGTAGGCCACGCTGGTGTCCAGAGCCAGCAGCTCCGTCAGGGTCCGCTGCATGAAGTTGATGAGGGGCAGGGTGCTGGGAGAGGTGAACTTGCAGTTCCTCACGTACGTGATATACATTTGCTGCCGGAAACACCTCAGTCAGAGCTACCTCTGAACTCCTGGTGCCCTGTGCTCCCAACATGCAGCTCTAAGCCCCCTCCGGACACTAAGGCCTTTCCCTCAGAACTGGCCTCAGCAGGAACCACAGCCCAGACACATGTGCTGCAGACCCTTCTCCTCAGCATGGTCCTGCTCCTCGAGTCCAGCAGCCCTGAGATGGGTCTGCAGCGCAGAGGGGAAGGGTCTCACTGGGAGGCCTGGGACCCAGGAAGGAGAGAGGCTGCAGCGTGAATAACCATGGCATCAGGCAAGGAGCCACAGTGCCCTTGGCTTGTGAAGAGCCCCAACCACAAAGGCAGTCTGCCCAGCCCTCAGGTCAAGACTTTCAACCCAGACCCCAAGGAAAGACCTGGGGGCACCGCTACCTTGAGGACGGGGCTCAGGAAGACATCCTTCTTGTGCCGGCAGACCTTGACGAGGACCACGAAGGCCAGCACCCGCAGTGTCTCCTCACCAGTGCTCCACAGGACCACCATCCTCTGCGGAGGCAAGCTATCATCACCTGCCCCGGCCCCCCAGAGCCCAACCAGAGGCAGCCCTTTTCACAGCACCTGGGGGAGCCACAAGATAGAGCTCCGTCAAGGAGGAGCAAAAACACAGCACGCCAGCCCTCCTGAAGGCTGCACAGAGAAAATGGGCCTGCCATCCACACATGCACGCACGGGGTGACAGAGAGCTGGCCCCCCACCATGGCGGCCCACCCTCGAGGAACTGGGCTCTGCTATCCCAAGTGTGCTCACACAGAACCCCATGGGGTAGCACGGGTGCCGCCTGCACACCGGCCAGCAGTGCCCGCCCCAGCGCACCTTTAGCAGCATGCGGCACTGCTTGGGAAAGGTCAGGTAGTAGGGCACAGAGCTGCCCACGTGCTGGAGGACGGCTGCTGCCACTGTCACCTCTGCCACGCAGGCCACCAGCTGGGGAGGAAGGAGAGGTCAGCGAGGCCCAGGATGTGAGCAGCCAGGCCCCCATGTGACTGGTAGGCCCCACCTCCCAGAACTGCACCTGGATGACGGAGCTCAGGTAAGCCTTGACATCTAGCCGGAGCTTGGCCCACAGCGGGCTACTGGACGGCTGCAGCACCCTGTGGACAGACAGCACCCCCAGCTCAAGAGGTCACTAGGAGGCAGAGGCCAGTGTCCAAAGCATAAGGGCACGTGTGCTTTGTAGGGAGACACACCACAGCCCCCCTCCCCAACCATCTTCCCCATGACGTTCAGGGGCTCCTCCAGCTGGACAGACACAAGAGACACACTAGGACTCTCTCAAGGGGAGCCCCTAGCTATGCTTCAGGCAAGGTACCATCAAGCCTCAAACCCCCACCACACAGCCGGAGGGTTAAACATCCCCCCTGTCTGAGCTGAGGCCAGCCACTTACCCCAGAATCTCCAGACGGACCCCTGGCCTCTAGCTCCCACACAGCTCAGGCACCCACTCTGCAGTCCCAGGTCTGACCCAGGCATCGCAAACCAGAACCACAAGCTGGCTCCTTTGGGCCACTCTTTTGTCTTGTTGGCCACGCCTCATGGCTTTTGGGAGGGCTCCTCAATCCTGGGCCATGGACCAGTACTGGCCCATAGCCTGTTAGGAACCAGGCCTCATAGGAGGTAAGCAGTGGGCGAGCGATCTAAGCTTCGTCTGTGCTCCCCATTGCTTGAATTCTCGCCTGAACCATACTCCCACCCCACTCCATGGAAAAACTGTCTTCCATGAAAGCCATCCCCGGTGCCAAAAAGGTTGGGACCACTGGCTTACAGGGTCTTGGTCTCCTGACCAGAGACTGAACCTGAGCCACGACAGTGAAAGTGCAAAATCTAACCACTTAGACTACCAGGAACTCCCTGGCTCACATACACTTTAGAGAGACCAAGCCACTCACAAATTAATTTCAGCAACAGTGGCAAATACTTCTGGAAGTTTCTCAAAGGCATCGTCCCTTAACACTCAGAACTCAGCACATAGGTGTTCATTCTAACTGCTAAAGCACGTGAAAGAATAAAGGACAGGGGCTCCTGAAAGTCTGTGGCTGATGCCAGCTACTGGGCACCTAAAGCCACAACCCAGGCGCCACCTCCTCCAGGACCTGCCATCCCCCATGGGGACCACTCTACGCAGGGTAGAGGCCCCCATGGGAGCCCACACCCAGCACCACCTGTACCGCGTGTGTGCTGCCCACTCACTCGCTGCCTGGCCCCCTCCACCTTCACCGGTCTATCAGCTTCCCTGGTCCCCTCAGACAGAGCCACCTCCACATGGCTGCGCGTTCCTGACCCATCAGTCCAGCCCCCAACACCATGAGACCTAGGTATTCGCATCCCCAAATCCTGGCCTCCCCCACCTCCCGTTCAGACGGTCACAGCAAGACCACTCCCTGGAGGTTCCCAGACTCCTCTCAGCCCCAGTGTAACCCACAACCTGCCATGTCAGCTACTCATCTCTCCCCTCTGAAGCCCTTCCACGGCATTCTCTGCTCAAGCAACCTCTAATATGGAAGTCAAGGCCCAGAACCTGCATGGATGAGGCCCCTTTTTAGAGAGAGAGAGAGAGACACACACACACACACACACACACACACACACACACGCACACACGCACACACGTGTATGCACACACACACACATGCCACAGAGCAAAAACCAAGGAGAGGAGGCGAGACTGATTAGTCCAAAGAAGAAAAGAGAGAATCCTGACCCAAGAAGATGGGGGACCAAAGCCAAGCACACGCTCTGTAGCTGTTGAGGAATCTGGGCAGGGAGGAGGAAGGACAGAGCTACCCCCATAGGGCCCCAAGTGTCCAGCCTCTACCAAGAGCCCTGGCAAGAGCCTGGCTCTGTCCTCAACATCCTTCTGGGCCAGGTGGGGCCACTAGGTCCCAGCGCCGCTGCTGTTCGCAGGGCCGGACCCTGACCACATCCCCGTGCTGTCCTCTTTCCTCTTACCTGCTGCTGTCTTTTGGGGCTTTTCCGAACAACAGCTTCTGGAGACAGCCAAAAAGATCTCTGATGCAAAAGGTGACCAGAGCATTGAACACTGCAATGAGGGGTCCAGAGATGCCATTCTCAGAACAGAGGATCAAACAGAGAGCCTGTATCCCTGGTCCCCTTGCCCCAGCTCACCAGCACTGTCTGTGACCTGGAATTTGCTGGTCTCAGCACCTTCCTCGTCTCCTTGGGTGGTAGCCACGGCCGCTCGGAACGCCTGCACAACTTCATGGAACAGCTTTGGTGTAAGGTGCTGCTAAAGGGGCAGAAGGACCCAGACATTGGGGGTGCAGTCAGTTGTGCTTGGCAAAGCAAAAAGCAGCTAGCTGGAGCTCCAGGAATTGCCTTGAAAGAAAGGCATCCCTCACCCATGTCTTCAGACCAAGAGCAGAGGTGGGAGCAGTGTTACTCAGCCACATGTAGAGAACAAACAGAGTCCAGAATCCTCCTGGAAGGGCCATAGGGGAGGGGTGGAGGGTCCCGGATCTGAACAATGACCAGCTCCAAGTGGTATCTGGAGTTCTCCCTTTCTGTCCTTTCTTTTCCCTGCAGAAACCACTGCAAGGCCCTCATAATGGCCCTGCCTCCACCAACTAGCAAAGACACAGAGACCACATCCTCCCCACAGTGGACTTCAGGGAACCCTGGAGAAAAACTGAGAATAAGGGTACAGGCAGAAGCCCTAGTTTCTGAATGAAGGAGAGAATAAAGTCCTGAGCCTGCACAGCCCCAAATCACTGAAATGAAGCAAGGGCAGACTCGGGAAAGGGGGGTCAGCTGCCTCCCCCACCCTGGCCACTTCTCACCTTTGCTGCCTGCTTCCATTTCTCAACCATGGCGAGGGTCACAGGGACAGAATCCCTCCTCTTCCCCTCAGGTCCTCTGGGGACCCCGTCCTCCTCCTCCTCCTCTTCACTTGCTTCCTGTACCAAACACAGGGGGTTGGGCTGCATGGGATGCAGAGACCACAAATACGTCCCTGTCCCCCACCAACTTTGCGTAGGGCCTCACTTCCAGCATGTTTGGCAGGGAGTGGAGCTGCTCCTCTTCATCCTCAGAGCTGTCTGAATCGCTAAAGTTCAGCAGGCTCTGGTCATTCTCCTGCAGGAACTTGTAGAACTCAGGGTCTTTGTCCTTCAGCCGAGAGAGCTGGTCCTTGTGCTCAGACGCACCACCTTTACGCCGACTGAGAAGGTGAGGGTCTTCAAGTCTGATTGGCAGCCACCACCAAGGCAGAGGGGAGAGGGGTTGGGGTGGGGGGGGATGTGGCTTCCTGTCCTCCTCAGATAATCTACGAGATTTAGTCTGTTCCCTCCATAGCAGCTGCCAACAACCAAGGCAGGGGGATTTCCACAGACTAAGTTTTCAGTAGATCTCTCTTCCTCCAAAACCCAAACTCATACACTCAACAGTCTCTCTACATGTTTCAATGCACTTGTTTCAATCCCAACACAAATGATGCTGAACTTGGGCTTCCTCCAAACTTGCTCTGCCCACACCCTGCTCTTGGAGAACCCACTCCAGTATTCTTGCCTGGCAAATCTCATGGACCAAGGAGGCTGGTGGGCTACAGTCCACAGGGTGGCAGAATTAGCGACTGAACAATAACACCTCAGTTGTTGAAAACTCCCCCTTTCCAGGTACTTAGGTGAAAGGTAAACCCTCTCTGACTCACACTGAGCAAGCAATCTGTCGTGAGATCTCACCATCAATACTTTCAAAATTCTCATGACTCCTCTTCAGCCAGCAACATCTCTCAATTTCCTTGTCCATCCCCTCCCCTTACAGCTGCTCTTAGCACAGCAACCTAAGGGACCTATTCTGTTAACAGTTACGTGACATTACATCACTACTCAAAACCCTGAGATAACTTCCCGCTGTACTGAAATGCAGGTAAAAAGTCTACAAGACTCCGCCCATCATCATGTCTCCAGATACACCTTCTGCTACTTTCCCCCTCATTTCTGCCACAGCCATGCTCACCTCTGCGTGAGCACTCTCACCGCAGGGCCTTTTCTGTTCCTGCTGCCATTCTTCCCCTACTGCTGCAGTTTACTCCCTCAGGATTTGCTAAATTAACACCTCCTTAAACAGCGGAGCCTGGTGGGCTGCCGTCTGTAGGGTCGCACGGAGTCGGACACGACTGAAGCGACATAGTAGTAGTAGTAGTAAACGCTCCCAGCTAGGATCCCTATTTTTTAATCTTTTTATCCCCTTCTGCTTTTCCTTCTTGTCTGCAGCACTTTTCGCTTCTACCACCCTACACACTGTCGTTTATCCAAGGCCAGGTAAGCTCTCCCAGGCCAGAAAAGAAGACTATCTTCAACGCTGGCCCATCATCTGGATGACTTGGCACAAAACAGACGCCCGGTAAATACCGATGGAGGAATAAATAAGCCGAAGGGTCTGGGGGAGGAGTCAGAAGTCCCTAGGCCTCAATTATGAGGCGCCAAGAGTGGTAAGCACACTTCTGGTAGGGCGGGCCAGGAAGATTAAGTTTAAGGGGGTTCGGCTTACACACAGCCCATGAAGGATGCTCCCACTCACCTGGCCAAGGGACTCCCACCTGATCCATCCGGCCCCCGGGATGCCGCGCGCACCGTCTGTGTCTCCGCCTCTGGGGCTCCTTCGGGCTCCGATTCGGACTCGGAATCAAAGCCCGAGGCCAGAAACTCATCCACCGTCAGCTCCTCAAGGCGCCTGCGGGCCATGCCGTTGGAGTCACGACTCCCCACCAGCTAGGTGTGCCCAGTCCGGCCTCCCCAGGGGCACAGAGAGGCGCAAGGGGAGCCCCTTTGGACGTAAGCACCCTCCAAGAGGCTGGATAGAAGACTCAACTCACCGCTTGCGGCTCAGCGCCGCTGCCATTACTGCCGGACCGCAACGTGCACCCCACTTCCGGCCCCAGCAGCCCTTGCGCCAGGAGAACTTCCGGCGGACTGACCCCGCCCCTGGCCCCGCCCCTTCAGGTGGCTTTAGGGTTCTACAACGGTGTCTGTGCCGGCATCTAGGCGGGAGGGCGCGTTCACATCTCTTTTTTAGACGGGCGGCGCCCCCTACTCCCAGGGTGGCAAATGGGACTCGAGCTTCCGGCGCAGGCCTGGTTCTGTCACGGCTCCCGCACGCTTCTGTTGAGGGACGGACTGCAGAGCTCCAGGACCTGGCAGGACTGCGTAGGGCGGAATCCCGCTGTCCGCTTACAAATCTTTTTCTCCAAAAAAAGCACTAATAACGACATCGACCTGGCGGAAGGTGGGATTGGGGCCCGGGCGCCCTCGCCCAGCCCTGCCCACAGCCTCCCAGAGCTCTGTCAACACATGCCAGTGAGGATGTCAATACATTGACCGCGGGAAAAAAAATGCATGAGGGTGAGGGGAACCATGCATCAGATCAGATCAGATCAGATTAGTAGCTCAGTCGTGTCCGACTCTTTGCGACCCCATGAACTGCAGCACGCCAGGCCTCCCTATCCATCACCAGCTCTCGGAGGTCACTCAGACTCACATTCATCGAGTCAGTGATGCCATCCAGCCATCTCATCCTCTGTCGTCCCCTTCTCCTCCTGCCCCCAATCCCTCTCAGCATCAGAGTCTTCTCCAAGGAGTCAACTCTTCGCATGAGGTGGCCAAAATACTGGAGTTTCAGCTTTAGCATCATTCCTTCCAAAGAAATCCCAGGGCTGATCTCCTTCAGAATGGACCGGTTGGATCTCCTTGCAGTCCAAGGGACTCTCAAGAGTCTTCTCCAACACCACAGTTCAAAAGCATCAATTCTTCGGCGCTCAGCCTTCTTCACAGTCCAGCTTTCACATCCATACATGACCACAGGGAAGACCATAGCCTTGACTAGGTGAACCTTTGTTGGCAAAGTGATGTCTCTGCTTTTGAATATGCTATCTAGGTTGGTCATAACTTTCCTTCCAAGGAGTAAGCGTCTTTTAATTTCATGGCTGCAGTCACCATCTGCAGTGATTTTGGAGCCCAGAAAAATAAAGTCTGACACTGTTTCCACTGTTTCTCCATCTATTTCCCATGTAGTGATGGGACCAGATGCCATGATCTTCGTTTTCTGAATGTTGAGCTTTAAGCCAACCTTTTCACTCTCCACTTTCACTTTGATCAAGAGGCTTTTAGTTCCTCTTCACTTTCTGCCATAAGGGTGGTATCATCTGCATATCTGAGGTTATTGATATTTCTCCCGGCAATCTTGATTCCAGCTTGTGTTTCCTCCAGTCCAGCATTTCTCATGATGTACTCTGCATATAAGTTAAATAAACATGGTGACAATATACAGCCTTGACGTACTCCTTTTCCTATTTGGAACCAGTCTGTTGTTCCATGACCAGTTCTAACTGTTGCTTCCTGACCTGCATACAGATTTCTCAAGAGGCAGATCAAGTGGTCTGGTATTCCCATCTCTCTCAGAATTTTCCACAGTTTATTGTGATCTACACAGTCAAAGGCTTTGGCATAGTCAATAAAGCAGAAATAGATGTTCTTCTGGAACTCTCTTGCTTTTTCGATGCATCAGAAAAGACTCTTATACAAAGAGCTTTTCCAAATCAATAATAAAAAGCCAACAATCTAGTTTTCCGCAGATCTGAAAACAAACGAAAACAGAAATGGAGATACGAAAAGATAAACGACACTGATGAGAATCAGAAGGATGAGAACCACTTCATTGGATAGTCCCGCAGCACCTGCGCTGGGCGGACTGAAGGGCGGGAACGGGCAGACAGCGGAAAGATTCAAGCATTGTTATTGAAGCCATTTTGGCCAAATCTCCCTGAAAGAGAATGCCTGATACTTCAGTCCAGCAAGTCCGCTCCTGGGACTCCAGTTACTAAGGCATCTGCCTAAGTCTCCAGGCCCGCCCGGGCAGGGACAGCCACTTTTCCTCTGCCTGGTCCGTGGAACAGCGTGCCGGTGCAAAGACCGTGAGGCTGGAAGGTTGCCTTAGGGAAGGAAGGCGATGGAGAACTCAACCTATGCCCACCCCTCCCTCCACCCGTCTAATGGCAGAGATCCGCAGGCCTGGACAGCCAGATCTCAAGACAGGGGCCCTCACAGCCCTAAGGACGTGGGCCCCACCCGCTCTCCCACTCCGCAGCCAGCGTCCAGTCGAGGCCAGACGGGCAAAGGGGCCTGCGTGGCGTTGGAGAGAGGCAAGCAGACGCAGCCTGGGCAATCACGTTGGGCCGTTCACCCCTAGAAGATTTCGGGGCCGGGAAGGCTTGAACGAGGTGACGCGGGCAGATCTTGGAGGGTTCTCAGATATAGGCGACGGGCGCGGCCTGGGGGGCTTCCTGGAGGAGGAGGCGGACGGAGCCCCAAAGCATCGAGAGGATTCGCCCGCTAGGCAGCGTCCCCGAAACCGCGGGAGAGCGCGGGAGGCCGGGCGGGCGGCGCCGAGAAACAGCGGCTGCGGGCAAGCGGCGGGATTGAGGGACGCCGAGCCGGTCGCCACCGCGGAGCAGCCCTTCAGCCGCCCGGCATCGGCTAGTCTGTGCGTCCTCCGCGGATCGGCGGCGGGCCAGCGGCCGAGCCCATGCAGCCGCGCAGCGAGCGCCCGGCCGGCAGGACGCAAAGTCCGGAGCACGGTAGCCCCGGGCCCGCGCCGGAGGCTCCGCCGCCGCCGCCGCCGCCGCAGCCTCCAGCGTGAGTGGGCCAGGGATTAGGGTTAGTGACTGGCTAGGGCCGAAAAGGAGGGAAGGAGGGGGCGCGCCAACCCTGGCAGGCTGCCGGGATGGGGCGGCCTGGCGCCCTGCCGGTTCGTAGGACCGCGGAGAGTCCAGACCCCCTGCGTTATCCGCGCATACAGACGGCGCGGGGCAGGGCATCCCGAGGTGGCTGCTCCTGGAGGTCTGACCCCACCCGCCGCCCTTGCATTCCGGCTGTGCCGCTCAAAGACTCGCGCGGCCTGTCTGCAGGATGAGGGATTAAGGGTCAAAAGAGGTTACATTGCCTGTCGATGTAGGGGTCCGCTTCAGGATCACCGGCCAGTACGCATCAGTTCACCTCGTGCACTTCCCGCAGCCCGTGCGGAGGACACCGAACTCCGACGGGGGCGCGGGAAGGGTGGCCAGCAATGGACAGAAAGCCTAGTCCCAAGGAGGGCCTAGGGAACTGGGGGTGCTCCCCGCGGGAGGGAAGTATGTGCCTGAGCAGGGATCGTGGCAGAGGAAGCTGTACAGGTTCCACGACTGGGGTCTGGCGTGGGAGCCGACCTAGAACGGGGAGCAGGTTGGAGCAGAGTCTGGCTGGACTCCGAGGAGGCTCCCTGGCCGTGAGGCAGCAGAGTGGGTGGTGCCTGGAGAGCACATGGGGTCCGCAGGGGCATGGATCCTTCATGGAAACTTGGTTCAGGCTTCTTTGGCGGAAGGTGGTCTCCTGGGTGCCCAGGCCCTGACCAAAGTCTATAGGGTGGGTAAGCAGTTCTGTTCAGAGTGCACCCTGACAGGTCACTGCCCATGTGCAGCCCTGAGGCAGAGCGTGCCCGGCCCCGGCAGGCCCGGCCCACAGCCCCCATGGAAGGCACAATGCAGCTGCTGAGCCGCGAGGGCCACGCTGTGTCCCACAACTCTAAGCGGCACTACCACGACGCCTTCGTGGCCATGAGCCGCATGCGACAGCGCGGCCTCCTGTGTGACATCGTCCTGCACGTAGCTGCCAAGGAGATCCGGGCACACAAGGTGGTGCTAGCCTCCTGCAGCCCCTACTTCCACGCCATGTTCACAAGCAAGTACAGCCCATCCGGTCTGGGTGCTGGGGGGCTCTGCAGCTCTCCTGGTGTGGGCCCCAGCCTGACTTGCTGTCCCGTACCCCCCCCCCCCCAGACGAGATGAGTGAGAGCCGTCAGACACACGTGACACTGCACGACATCGACCCTCAGGCCCTGGACCAGCTGGTGCAGTTTGCATACACAGCCGAAATTGTGGTGGGAGAAGGCAACGTGCAGGTGTGGCAGCCTCAGCCTCACGGCCCGTGCTGCCATGGTGCCGGTGCCTCCGCTCACCCTATGCCCCCAGCATCCTCTGTAGTGTGGCCACTCCTTCGGTCCTCACATCTGTTTCTCTGCCCCTGCTCCCCTGGCCCTCTCTCCCACCTTGCCTCACAGACTCTGCTCCCAGCCGCCAGCCTCCTGCAGCTGAATGGCGTCCGAGACGCCTGCTGCAAGTTCCTGCTGAGCCAGCTGGACCCCTCCAACTGCCTGGGCATCCGGGGCTTCGCCGACACGCACTCCTGCGGTGATCTGCTCAAGGCGGCACACAGGTACGTGCTGCAGCACTTCGTGGACGTGGCCAAGACCGAGGAGTTCATGCTGTTGCCGCTGAAGCAGGTAACGTGGTAGCTGGGGAACAGCCTGGACCTTGACCCGGATCCTGACCCTGACCTAGTTCCTGGACCCCAGAGCCAGCCTTGGTCCCTGGCTCCATCATCTGCACCCTAAATACCTGGTCCTTTGTCTCTCAACCTTTATCCCCAGTTTCTGACCCACATTCCAACCCAAACACTGTCCTTTGGGCACAACCACCCCCATTTTCTAACTCCACCCAAGCACTCACCATTGATTCCTGATGCTCACCTGTCTTGATCACATTGTACCTACTACCGAGTAGTCATTGGTTCCACATCCCCAGGACGACCCTGGAATTGGCCCTTAGGAACTGGACCTGTGGCTCCTGACCCTGCTTGGCCTGTCCTCATAGGAACACTGGGCCCCTTGGACTCTCCCTCCCAGGCACCTTCAGGGCTCCATGGGCCCCAAGATCCTCCCCAGATCTCAGGTCTGAGGGTCCCCACCCCCAGGTGCTGGAACTGGTCTCTAGCGACAGCCTGAACGTGCCTTCAGAGGAGGACGTCTACCGTGCCGTCCTGAGCTGGGTCAAGCATGATGTGGATGCCCGGAGGCAGCACGTTCCTCGGGTGAGGCCAGGCCCGGGGGCGGGGGGTGGGGCCCACAGTACTCAGGAGGGGACGCAATGGCTGAGGACCCAGCTGTGGCTGGGCTCTTATGTGCCCACAAACCCCACAGGGGTGTTACAGGCATGTGTCTCAAGAAGGTTCCAGGGTACCTGAGAGGGTCTCAGGGCAGAGCCTGGTACCTGACTATAGCATCCACACCCCAGCTGATGAAGTGTGTCCGCCTGCCCCTGCTGAGCCGGGACTTCCTGCTGGGCCATGTGGACGCTGAGAGCCTGGTTCGGCACCACCCAGACTGCAAGGACCTACTCATCGAGGCCCTCAAGTTCCACCTGCTGCCCGAGCAGAGGGGCGTCCTGGGCACAAGCCGCACCCGGCCCCGGCGCTGCGAAGGCGCTGGTCCTGTGCTCTTTGCTGTGGGTATGCCCACCTGTCCTGTCCCATCCTGTCCCCCAAGCCCTGCCCCGTGTCCCTACCCATGAGTCCAGCACAAGCCCTCCTCCCCACCCCTGTGCTAGTTCCATCCTGCACTCACCCCACATCTGCTCTTCCATCCCCCACGGTGTGACCCACTCACCAGTGTCCGCCCCACTCGCCCTGGGAGCCTCCAGGCCCTCAATCTCGAGATGTGATAGAGCCTTCTAGCCAACTACCTCCCTGGGCCCTCGTCCTGCCCCGTCACCTCCCCATCCCTAGGTGGTGGGAGCCTGTTCGCCATCCACGGGGACTGTGAAGCATACGACACGCGCACTGACCGCTGGCACGTGGTGGCCTCCATGTCCACACGCCGAGCCCGGGTGGGCGTGGCGGCAGTGGGGAACCGGCTGTATGCTGTGGGCGGGTAAGACTAGAGGCTGGTCTCAGGTCAGGGGCTTGGCGTGTGCCCACTGGGCCAGCCCTGACCAGCAGCGGACCCTCCCCTAGTTACGACGGGACTTCAGATCTGGCCACCGTAGAGTCCTACGACCCTGTGACCAACACCTGGCAGCCGGAGGTGTCCATGGGCACAAGGCGCAGCTGCCTGGGTGTGGCTGCCCTGCATGGGCTCCTGTATGCAGCTGGTGGCTACGATGGGGCCTCTTGCCTCAACAGGTAGTGGCCGGGGTCAGGGCCGGGTGGCCTTTCGGAGTTGGCTCAGCAGGTGTGGCTGCACCAGGACTGCAGGGGTCCTGCCTGCAAGGAGCCAAGGGGCACCCTGCCTGAGGTCACCAGGGTCCCCAATACCTTGGCCAGCCCAGTGGCATGTTCTTTCCTCTCTGGGGTCCTTCCCCCAGGGCAGGGGCTGGACCCAGGTGGACACTTGCCCAGCATTGTCCAGGCAGCCCGTGGCCCATGTCCACCCAGCATGGCCCTGCTTCCAGCTCCAGTGGGATTCTGGGGTCGGCCTCTGTGACTGCCTAGCATGGAATTTTGGTCATGCTTCAGGGGAGGGCAGGTCCTGGGGCCGGGACTGCCTTTCCTCCACTGCTCAAGGTCAGCCGCAGTCCTGGTGTCTACAGTGCTGAGCGCTATGACCCCCTGACGGGAACGTGGACATCCATCGCCGCCATGAGCACACGGAGGCGATACGTGCGCGTGGCCATGCTCGGTGGGCGCCTGCACTGTGTAGCACCCAGCCCCAGGGGCTCTCACACACAACGGGGGCGCCATGAGTGTGTTCACTCCCTGCAGATGGAAACCTGTATGCCGTGGGTGGCTATGACAGCTCATCACACCTGGCCACCGTGGAGAAGTATGAGCCCCAGGTGTGAAATTCCCCAGTCACATATCCGTGTTCCCCAGAGGTGCTTGAGGTCAACACTCTGTCCACCCCTATCCCCCAGAGGGTTATCCCTGTATGTCCATGTTGTCTCACAGATTCTCCACCCTGGAGTAGAGGTCTGCACGTGTAGGGAGGGAGGCTGGTGGTGGGTCGGCCCCTAGCCCATACCTCCACCTCAGGTGAACTCCTGGACGCCCGTGGCCTCCATGCTGAGCCGGCGCAGCTCGGCAGGCGTGGCGGTGCTGGAGGGGGCCCTCTACGTGGCTGGTGGCAATGATGGAACCAGCTGCCTCAACTCTGTGGAGAGATACAGCCCCAAGGCAGGCGCCTGGGAGAGTGTGGCGCCCATGAACATCAGAAGGTGCATGGGCCCCCAGAACTGTCACCACCATTGCCCTCTGTTCCTCCAACTGACAGGGCCTCACCCCTGCACAGCTTGTGCCCCACCTCCCTCCTGAGTCTCCCCTTTCAGGGCCCCGCCCCCCGCATCGCCAAGGCCCCGCCCCAAAGACACCTCCCTAGGCAGTACCCCCAGGCTTTTCCAGTAGCCACAGCCCCAGACCCTGGCCCTTGCCCCTCCTCACCCCAGGCCTCACCCCCTGCTCCTCCCCTTCCACCCTGCCCCCAGGAGCACACACGACCTGGTGGCCATGGATGGATGGCTGTACGCCGTGGGGGGCAACGACGGCAGTTCCAGCCTCAATTCCATCGAGAAGTACAACCCGAGGACCAACAAGTGGGTGGCCGCGTCCTGCATGTTCACGCGGCGTAGCAGCGTGGGCGTGGCGGTGCTGGAGCTGCTCAACTTCCCTCCGCCCTCTTCGCCCACGCTGTCCGTGTCGTCCACCAGCCTCTGACCCAGTGGCACGGCTGCACAGAGGCCGGCCGGCGGCTTCCCTCGTGCCTTAAGCCCCCAGGGCCCAGCACCTCCCTCCCCTGCTCGTGGGGCGGGGCTCGGCCCCCACCAGGGACACCCAGCGCCGTCCGTCCACCGTGCGTCTAGCCCGGGAGTTACTGTGTTTCTTTCTGTGTTTGTGTGTGCCGTTTATTTATTCACTCGTTAATTTATTGATTGATGTTGAGCAGGCTGCAGCTACCCATTTCTTCGTTTACTCTTGAAGTGTCCTATCTCTGGGGCCAAGCTGCTCTCCTGGGTGTCCTACCACCCTACTGAGGGCCCAGGGGAGCAATGGGGTGGACACTGGCATTCCCCGTGGGTGAGGAGCCAACTTGGACTCTGCAGACCTGGAGGGACCGAGGGGTGATGCAGAGCAGTTATGGGGAGGGGGCTTTCTGAGTCAGGTGCAGACCCCCCAGCCTGTGCTTTGCACACCACCCTTGACTCGCCCAGCCAGGCACTCTCCCAGGGAGGGCACAAATTGGGCTTCCTTCCCATGGCTGTGGTGTCATTTCTGGATCCTGCACTGAGCTGGGCACCGTCTGCTGCCAACCTCACACAGCAATATGAGCCACTTGAACAATAAACATGTTTCTTGGGCTCTGCGAGCCTGTGGTTGAATGTCCATCTCTGCCTTTCAGGGTCCTGTCTGGGGTGACCAGAGGGGCCTGGGGTGGCTGTGTGCCTGAGCTGAGCCTCCGTGTTGGCATCTGGGGGCTTTGAGACAGCGCCGTCATGTCCAGGGGCAGGGCTGTGCTGGCCCTTGTCTTACCCAGGCTCTGCATGGCATGCCCCCTGACCTCACCAGTCCCAGGTGCACCTGGGAGGGTTATGCCCTCTCTCTTGGAATCTGGATTCTGGTTAAGCCTCAGGACCATTTATCTTGACCTGGAGTGAGGGTTGGACGGAGGCAGAGAGGAGGCTGCAGGAGGGTCCTAGTTCCTCCTTCCCCAGTTGCAGACTCTGCTTCAACAGCTGAGAGTGAGCACACGTCCCATACAGTCACTGGTGACTCAGAGGCTGGCATTTACGTGGAAACAGGATGTGCACTCACATGTCTGGAGAGGGGTCGCTGGGCTCAGGGAGCTCCGTTCCGGCCCTCCTACCCTAGGCAACCTCCAGTCTGATGCAATGGCCTTTGAGGCCCTGTACAGAATGGGGGCTCTTGACTGGGCTGTGAGTGGGAGAATCTCTCCTCCCCTTCCCCTACCCCCCAGGCTGGCTGATGTGTGGAGGACCCTGGGAAGGGAGCTGAAAGGCTCAGCTCAGCCTCTGGTAGGGGCCAGTTCCCTCCCAGAAAGACTCCGCCTCCCCAGCCCTTAGGTGCAGGGCTGGCTGGCCCAGAGCCCCGCCCCAGGAGGTGGGGCAGGAGGCTCGGGAGAGAAGGACCCAGACCTGTCGACCTGCTCTACTCAGGTCAGCTGCCACTGGCACCCATGGGGAACAGCCACTGCGTCCCTCAGGCGCCTAGGAGGCTCCGGGCCTCCTTTTCCAGAAAGCCCTCGCTGAAGGGAAATAGGTGAGAGGGGCGGGGTATGGCCATGGCCGCTTGGTCACAGGGTCTCCCTCGATCTGCCTCAAGGGCCAGGCTGTGAGCTCCCCCTCCCTTGTCCCCAGAGAGGACGGCGCACGGAAGCTGGCTGGCCTGTTTGGCACCGAGGCTGGTGCGGACCGGGACACCACTGCTGACAAGATCTTCCACTACATCCCAGGGACGGTGAGCGACTGACTGGGTAGCGTGCCCTGGCTCGGAGGGGTGTGGTAGCGGTGGTCTGCGTGTGACTGCCTGTGTGTCCCATCTGTACTGGGCCCAGGGTCTTCCCTGTCCACCCCAGGAGAGTCAAGCCCAGAGCACAGCGAGGAAGTAGGTGCAGCCCCGCCCTGGGGAGCTCATAGGCCGAAAGTCTGAGCGGAGAGCGAAACTGAGACCCGGCACTGAGTCAGTGGGGCGGCAGGGCGGGGCCTCCGTGCCCAGCCACGTGCCAGCCCTGCCCGGGGCCCTGGTGTCCAGCCCCCACCCCCGCACCCTGGTGCAGGACAGCGTGTCTGGGCACGTTGAAGCTGGACAAGCACGTGTGTCTGTGCTGCTGGGTGGGCATGGGTGTCAGGCGAGCGATGGGGCTGTGAACCACCCCCCACCACTGTCGCTCCAAGAAAGTAAGGGGCTTCTTGTACTCAGTGAGCCAGTCTCTCCACTACCCTTGGCCCTGGTTTCGGGGGTCCACCACTACGTCATCCTGTACCCCCATGCCACACAGCAGGGAGGGCTCCCAAGCATGTGCTGGGCCACCTTTGAGCTGAATACCTGCTGCCCAGGGGGAGAGACACCTGCCCTTTAACCCGGCGCAGCCTCCAAGGGTTGGAGTGAGGCTCTGCTGTGTGCAAAGGCCCTGGCATGTGAGGGAAATGAGCCTCTAGGCTATTGCCCCAGGAACAATATCTGTGATTGTGCGGGGAGCACTGGCCAGCACCCATCCTCACGGCTGCTGGTGTCGGCTCCCAGGCAACCTTTCCAAGTGTTCCTGTCAGACTGGGAAGCCGGGGCTTGTCCCCTCTCCTGCTCCCTGGGGTTCCCTGGGCTCCCTGTGCTGCCTTCAGAAACCAGGCTACCTCAGAGAAGCGGACAAGGCACTTCTGTCAAGGCCCTCCCTGGCCAAAATCCCTCCACGTGGCCACATCTCAGACCTCAGTTCCCTCCGTGCAGGTCCAGGGCACATCATGGGGTCCCAGTGGTCCTCGTGCCAGGACATGGCAGCTGGAGAGGGGACTGGGCTTGCTGAACCTCAGCAGGTGGGGATGAGGGAGGAGCCAGCACTCCCCTTCCCTGTCAGGGGGTGGGCCCTGCCCCGAAGTGGGAGCCTGCCCCACCAGGGCCCCAAGCCTGAGCCCAGGCCACGGGCCAGCTGTGTGGCCCTTCCTGCTCCGTGGCCTATTTTTCATGGGTCCCATCCCAGCATCGTTCCCTGTACTGGGTGTGGGTGCAGGAGGCCCCACCCAGAGGCAAAGAGGCCCGGAAGCTCTGAGTCTGTCTGTTCACATTCCTGGGCTTGCCCAAGGGGTGGCTCAGCTTGGCCAAAGCACAGCAGCCCCTGCCAGCTCCCCAGTGTGCCCTGATCCCCAGACTTCAGCCCCTCCAGCCCCAGTTGGGCACCTGTCCTGATCTGGCTCCTATTCTGATCATCAAACCCCTGCTTATAGAGGATTCTCTGTTTGCCAGAGTCAGCTGTTGGTGGGCACTGACCCTCCCTTCAGCAAACAGGCACTGAAGCCCTAGTATACCGAGGGCTCACACCTAGTGCACCAGTACTGTCCTAGGTCCTGGCCCAGCAAAGGGACAAATAGACAAGGGCCCTGCTCCCATGTCATTCGCATCCATGACAAAGCCAGATGACAAGATAAAGAAGGAAAAGACAGCACATCAGATGTGGCTGGCACCAAGGTGAAATGCAAAGGAGGACCAATGGTCAGGGGCCAGTGAGGCTGGAGCGTCGGAAGGGCACCCGGACAGGAGCTCGAGAGGAGGAGTCTGAGCCAAGTGCTGGTCTAATTGAGAAGGGACTGGGCTGAGTGCTGCAGTCAGAGAGGGCAGCAAGAGCAAAGACCCTGAGATAAGTAGATGCCTGAAGTGAGGGGAGAGGACCCCTTGGCCATTGCCAGGACCTTGGCCTCTGCTGAGAGGGAGATGGAGACATGTGGCAGTGTGGCGCTTAACAGGCTGTGATGAGAATACTTACACCAGGCAAACTGGAAAGTACTGCAAATTGGCACCCCCCTTCTTGGTTTGTTGTTGTTCAGTCATTCAGTTGTCGAACTCTTTGTGACCCCATGGACCCTAACCTTTCTCCATAGAGCCAAGTTTTAAGCCAGTACCAACTGATGCTGAGGTGTGGGAGGGTTTTGAGCATCCTCTCACTCAAACACCTGAAAACCCCTCTGACCAACAGGATTTGGAAGGTTGAGTAACCAAAATAGGACTTCCCTGGTGGCTCAGCAGTAAAGAATCCACCTGCAATGCAGGAGCTGCAGGAGATGCGGGTTGGATCCCTGGGTTGGGAAGATCCCCTGGAGGAGGTCATGGCAACCCACTGCAATATTCTTGCCGGGAGAATCCCATGGACAGAGGAACCTGGCGGGCTACAATCCATAGGGTCGCAAAGAGTCAGACATGACTGAGAGGACTTTAAACAGCACAGTAACCAAAATAAGGGAACACAGTTAGGAAACAGTCAAGCTAAGAGGTGAATTTCCGATGAGTTGAAAGATTGATGGCTCCATCACTAGACCAGAGTTCTGTGACCAGCAGAGGCTGTTTGTGTGTGTGTGTATGTATGTGTGTTCTGCACTGTTGTCACGTGAAGAGACTGTGTGTGTATAGGGCTGTGTACACATGTGATGCTGTGCGTGTGTTCTTAACCAATGTATGGTGAGACTGGGGGCCAAGGCCACTGGTCACCATTCAGGCCCCCTCTCCTGAGCTCTTCCTCCACCCTAGAAGATCCCAGGTTTGCAGAGCCAGCAAGAAATCCTGGAGCAGCCTTTCCTGAGTGTGTTCAAGGAGGGGCGGCGAAGGGCAGCAGTGAGGAGTCTGGGCAGCGTTGTGTACTACGCCAAGGTCCAGCTGCGTTTCCAGCACAGCCAGGTGGGGGCTGGGCTGGGGGGCGTGCTTAGGGGGCCCATCCTGGACCCTGCCCCCAAGTCCTCAGACGCTGGCCCCTCTCTCGCCTAGAATGTCAGCGACTGCTACCTGGAGCTGTTCCCCTCCCACCTCTACTTCCAGGCCCATGGTCCCGAAGGACTCACTTTCCAGGTGTGGTGAGATGGGCAGAGGGAGGTGCTGAGGAATGGGGAGAGCAGACCCGTGGGAGGCAGAGGGGCCCTAGCCCTTCTCTCCCTCTATGCTCTGGCAGGGGCTGTTACCACTGATGGAGCTGAGTGTCTGCCCCCTCGAGGGGTCTAGAGAGCACGCCTTCCAGATCACAGGTGTGTGGGAGCACGGGTGGTGCTGCCTGTGCTGACCTTGCCCTTGGGACAAGGCGACAGCACTAAGGCTGCTCAGTGAGCCTGGCTGTTGACCCGGCCTGGGACCTTGGCGGGACTCTGAGCACGTTGAAGGGTCCTGGCTTTTCCTCTGATGGGCACACATGCAGTGCCAGGCTGGGGTGGAGGACAGCAGACTGGGGGCCTCCAGAGCTGTGCATGTGGTCATCGGTGGCTCCTGCCAACCCTTGAGGGGCCTCTCCTGTGGGCCCCTGGCCTAGCCCACTCTGTCCCTCCCCCACAGGCCCGCTGCCCGCCCCACTTCTCGTGCTCTGCCCCAGCCAGGCCGAGCTGGGCCACTGGCTCTACCACCTGGAGAAGCAGATAGCCCTCGTGGGAGGGGTGCCTCGCTGCCCCCCAGAGCCCCTGCAGGTCAGTGCTGGGAACGCTGCACCCCTTTCCCTTCCCCTCCTCCACCTGCCCCAGACCCTTTCCTCCCAGGGCCCCACTGAGGATGCGCTCCCCTGGACTCTGCAGCGCAGGCTGACCCGGCTGCGGACAGCATCAGGCCGCCAGGTGATGGGCAGTGCCATCTGTGCCTCAAGGGTCAAGCTGCAGCATCTGCCCTCACAGGTGGGGGCACAGATGTGGGAGGAGGTGGGAGCGGGGTACGGGCTCCAGGTGGGGCCAGGCCCTGGGTGCGTGCCAGCGGAGACCTCACTCCACCCTGTGACCTCCCTGCAGGAGCAGTGGGACCGCCTCCTTGTCCTGTACCCAGCCTCCCTGGCCATCTTCTCCGAGGAAGCAGATGGGCTTTGCTTTAAGGTGGGTCCCTCCCCACTGCAGACCCACCCCAGGGAGGTGCCCTGGACATGGGGGTGGGAGGGGGCAATGGCTCAGGAGGAACCTGTACGTCGGGGCCTGCTGGGACAGGTGGCCCCACCCACCCAGCCTGCTGTCCTGGTCAGTCTGGTCTCAGCCTGTCGTGGGCAAGGAGGGTGGGCACCTTGCCTCAGCACCCTGTATCATGCTAGCAAGTCCACAGCCACCAGCAGCCCAGTCACCTGGGGGTGGCATGGGGCCCACAGTGCTCCTAGAAGGTGCCTGTACCTCTGAGCAGGCATCTTCCTGGTGCCTGAAGGCTGTGTGTGTGTGTGTGTGTGCGCGTGCGTGGGTGTAGGCATGGGCATGAGGGTCCATCCTGTGCATCAGGGTACCTCCTACTCTGGGGGTGGTAATGGCCTTCAGCCATAGAGAAACGCAGGGGGCTTCCTCGTGATCCCTTCCCACCCACTCCCATCTTAATGGGTGGCCCAGGGGACCAGTCCCTGACCAGTCCTAAGTCAGACATTGGTTGGAGAAAGCCCCACCTGGAGCCCGGGTGAAGACACCCCTCTAGAACAGACAAGATGTGCCTGGCCTCCCTCAAGGTGTTGGCCTCAGCCCTGCTTTGCCCTCTGCCTGGCATCCACGTGCCCACCCAACTCAGGAGGGCTCACGGAGGTGGTGGGTCAGGGATTGTTCCCTGACCCAGGCCCTGTCCCCCTGATGCCCTGCAGGGGGAGCTCCCGCTCAGCGCCATCCACATCAACCTGGAAGAGAGGGAGAAGCAGATCCGCTCTTTCCTGATTGAAGGTGGGTGGGAGCCAGGCCTGGGAGAGGGGCTGTGGCCCTGGTTGGGCACCTAGCTCTGCACTGGGGCCTTGCAGGGAGCACCCTGCCTGCAAGGCTCCCTCACAGCATCCGTGCACCAGGCCGTCTCATCAACACCATCCGTGTGGTGTGTGCCAGCTACGAGGACTATAGCCACTGGCTGCTCTGCCTGCAGACAGTCTGCCGTGAGGACAGGGCCTCCCCACCACCCGGCCCTGAGAGCCTCCCGGGGCTGCGGGCGTCCACACAGGTAAGGAGTCAGCAGGGCAGGTGCTGCCGGGCCGTGGTAAAACAGACGGGTGGGCCTGGGCACGGGGAGGTGGGGAGGGTTCCTGCCACCTGGCTCACCTTTACCCTTCGCTGGCTGCCCAGGTTGTGGCCAGTGGCCGAGGATCGCTCTCCTCTGATGCACGGACCAGCTGGGACTCAGGGTGCCCGGCGCCCGCCTCCACTTGCACCAGCCACTCCCTCCCTGAGTCCTCAGCACCATCCACTGCAGGCTGCCTGGCCCGGCCCCCACCGGTGAGTATCTGGGGGGTGGATAATGGGCAGAGGGGGCAGGGAACCATGAGGCAAGTTTGTGTTGGGGACCCCGTGGCATACTTGCCTAGTTCCTCAGGGGAAGGGACTCTGTGTAGCTTCAGACCGTTGTATGGGAGAGGGCCCCAGGAAACCTTCTGGAAGGTCCTTGGTTCCCACAGGAGCAAGCCAACCCTGGCTGCACCAGTGTCGGTGGGCACAGGGCAAAGCTGAGACGGGGTGGCAGCAGCCGATCACCCAGGAACAAGGCCCGGGCTGAGAGGCCTGGCCCAGCCGCCCTGCCACACCTGGACCTGACCAAGGTGGGCCAGCGTGTTGACCCCGGCTCCAGGCATGACCCTCCGCTCCCTCCCACCCTCCATCTCCCTGGCCTCCTCAGTCCTGAAACTACCAGAGGCCCCTTGCACAGAGAAGGAAGGGCTTGGCCGCTTCCAGCCCCAGGAAGCTATGTCTCCTGTCTCTTGCCTATAGTTGAGCCTAGACGGCGGCCCTGAGGCTCCAGACCATTCCCTGGAGACACCCCACTCCCCACTCTACGCTGACCCCTACACACCACCTGCCACTTCCCACCGCAAGATCACAGATGTCCAGAGCCTGGATGAGGTCAGTCCCCTGCTAGGTGACAGAAAGAGCTGGTGTGCCCACAGCCTGAGGCTGAGAGGGTACCCAAAGCTTGAGGTCTGCTCAGGCCACTGTGGGCAGCTAAGGGGGTTTCTGGGGCAGAGGCCTCTCAGGGGGCCTCAGTCACCAGTGCTTTCCCGACAGTTCCTCAGTGTGATGCAAAGCTCGCTTGGACCTGAGCCCTCCGGCCCATTCTGCTCCGTCCCCGTGTCCGTGCCTGTCTCTGACTCCAGCTGTGGACTCTCTGGCCCCCACTTAGTCTCTGAGAAGGCAGTCCCGTGGGCCCGAGCCTCTCAGCACCATCATGCCTCCATCAAGGGCTGGGGGCCCCGGCCCCCAGACTCCCCCTCAGCTTGTGAGTAGCAGCCCCCACCCCAGGCAAGGGGTTCTGTGGGGGAGAGGAAATCATGTGGGGCCTTCTGGGACCCTGAGGGAGCAGGAGAGATGGGAACAGGGGAAGAGGGGGTGAGTGGGAACCAGGGACTGGGCTTGGTGGCAGGAAGGGAGCAGTGGGGAGGGAGGGGACCACGAGAAGGAGGGGGTGGGGTCAGGCAGATTCGTGGACTGGTCTCCAAGCCCCCTTTCCTGGGGCCCATCTCTCAGACCTATGGTTGGGGTCCCCAGGTCTCCCCTGAGAAAGAAGCTTCGCCCGACCCCTCACCACCTCCCCCAGGTGAGTGAGGGCCCTGCCCCCTTCTGGGAGAGTTTGGGGTGTCACCTCCTGAAGACACATGCATGTCCACCCTCCCCACCAGATGGTCGCATCCAGGACAAAGTTCTGTCACCTTCCCAGCGGCGGGGGCCTCGAGGACCACCAGAGCCTGAACGGGGGCTCATCCAGTGGATCTGATGGCCCCTAGCAGCTGCTGCTGGGGACCACCTGCCTGCATCGACCCTGGAGGAGGGGCCGCAACAGGACCTGGGGCTTGTCTGTGGGGCCACAGGCAGTGTCGAGTCCGGGTCTGACCCCGGCAGGTGGAGGGAGCCTCAAGAACCCTGAGTTACCCTGGGCCCTGGACACCTTGGCCAAGGTGACTGGACACCCAGAGGGCCCACACCTCAGCCTGCCTCTCAGGAAGGAATGAGGGAGGGGACTTGGGGCAGCGGCTTCACCTGGGAGAAGGAGGATGGCACAACCATAAAAGTCAGAGGGCTGAGTAAGTCAGGTTAGCGAGGGCCAGAGTATGTGAAACCAGAGGGCACAAGAGTCGGAGGTCAGCGAGATCTAAGACATGATGAGCAAAGGGAGGAGGGTGGCCTGGGCGCGTGAGTGGGACAAACTGGTCGGGAGAAACTGGCAAGAGACCAAACAGGAAGGAAAGAGGAGGTTTTATTGGTGCTGTGTGTCCATGCGTCCTGTCCTCAGCAGCCAGTAGTCCCCTGCGTCCTGGGGACCCTGCATGTGCTGCTCCCAGGGCTGGACACCCACCCCAGCACCCTTTGCTCCACCACTGCCTGCACCCTGCCCACTTTCCTGTCCCATCTCCAGCACCTCTCAGCCCTGGGCGAAGCCAGGTGTCCAGTCCCTCCACTGGATACCCTTGCCTTCCATCTCTGCAGCTCCTCAAGGGCTCCAGACCCTGCCTACGGACCCCTACCCCTCTGGGTACCTGTTCACCGTCTCGGGCAGGAACCAAGGAGGCCTTGACCAGACCTTTGGGGTTCCAGGGTCAGAGAAGCCTCAGAGGCCTCCACCAGCCCAACCTCTTGTAAACAGGGCAGAAGCTGGGACACTGCCCACCCCCCAGCCTCGAGGCCCTCTGCCTCCTTGCCCTTGCCCCTTGCCCCGATCTCCTGCTGGGGCCTTGCTGCTGCTCTGAACCCCTCTAACTTCCACTGCCCTGTCATGGCCCTCCCTCCAGAAGCATAACCACATAGGATGAGGATTCCAGTTAATTCCGGTTTCAGATAAACCACAAACAGTTCCTTAGTGTAAGTGGGTCTCATCCTGAGTGTCTGAGATTCAAGTTTCATTGGACACCCTGTGTTTTTTATTGCTAACCTGGCCACCTTACTAACCAGCTTCCTGCTCGGTCCCTACCTACTCAGCCTTTCAGAATCTCCCCGCTCCCAAGTGTGGAGCACAGCCTTGGCCTCGGCCACTGGTCAGACCCTCAGTGGAGTCCAGGGGAGCTGGGACCAAGGATGCAGTCTCCTTCTTGGACACTGCAGAACACAAAGAGTCAGAGGGCAAGGCCTGAGGGCAGCGCCTTGTCCTGAGCACCTGTGGACATTTCCTTGTCCTATGTCTTCCTGGGCCAAGCCTGGGTCCTAGGGGCTGGGGCTGGAGCTGGGGCTGGGGCTGCGACTGCGGCTGTGGCGCCCCCGCTCCACCTGCCGGCGGAAATATCGGATAGCAGAGATGGTGCCGATGTTGGCCAGCAGAACTGCAAGAGAAGCACAGACCTCCTGAGTGCCAGCTCTGTTCTGGCCTGGTCACCACCCTCCGTCCACACAGGCTGACTCTCAAAGGACGAGGGCAGGCTGGCAGAGAGAGGGTGGGTCTGCAACGCAGGAAATCAGTCAGCAGAGAAACCCGCACCTCCGCATGGGCCTCTCATCCCTGCTAGCCCAGAAACTGGGACTGGACACCACTGACCCCTCACTGGACTTCTGAACACCAGCCCACCCCACCGTGGCCCCACAAACCTGTTTTCCAGGCATCTGGGGCATGCAGGTCTGACGTTCTCACAGCCCAGGTAGCAAAGGCTACGAACACCATGCACATGTCTTTGTGGCTGAAGGTGAACGAGGTGAGGGGACCCCGGGGTGCCACTGGGGAAGAGAAGCATGGCCTGAGCTCCTGCTGCCCCACTCAGACACACCTGCCTGGTCACGTCTATCCTGAGTCACATCCTTCCTGTGACACCTCTGTCCCAAGACCCAGGGTAGCGTGTGGCATAGTTGAGTCAGGCTGACTTGGGCGAGTATCCGGGGAGCTGTTTCCTGATTTGTAAAATATCTTCTAGAGGGAATGTGAGCCTTACCTGCAGGCAGTGCAGACTGAGCTGGGGATGCCCCAAGTTGTCTGGGGCTGAACACAAGGTGACAGCCACTGTGGAGCCACCCCGTGCCTGGCTGGGGCTGCCCCACCTGGACTGTCTCCTGGGAGTGGGGGAGGAGGCAGGGGGAGGGGCCCTTCCTGAGCAGATCACCCCTGAGGCCCGCCCACCAGCTCACAACCCGGGATCCTGGCCTGTCCCTCCCCCGGTGGCCCTCTTGGCTGAACTCCCTGGACAATGTGTTCCCAGGTCCTAGACAGACCAGGAGGCCCCCGCAACACACACCTGCTTCCCTGATGGCCAGGGTGAGCTGTTCCACTGTGGCTGGGCTAGACTCCGGGAGGGCGCCAGTCCCCACTCCCCAGAGGACTGACCTGGGGGGCTCTGTGGCCTGCATCTGGAGAAGGGCGGCTGGCTCCAGTGTGCCCCCTGACCTGTCCTCCTCGAGGAAGTGTTCATAGGCCTCAGGGATGGAGATTGGCATGGGGTCTCCAGGTGGAGGGGCTGGCACAGGCTCAGCCTGTAGGGGTGGGGCCTGGGAGCGGCCCTCCTGGTGCCTCGACCTCTGGATTTGGCTTTCTTGGAAGAAGAACTCACACACATCCGGCCACTGGACTTCTGCTGGAGCCTGGGCAGCCTCTGCTGCCCCCTCAGTCTCTTCGTCCTCCTCCTCGATGGTGTCACAAAAGAAGAAGTCATAGGCTTCCGGGAGGGTCACTGCAAAGCAGCTCCTGGGCCCTGGCCCCATGGAGGCAGAGGGGGCAGGGGGAGGCAGGTGCTTCAGAATCCGAGGCTGGGGGCTCCGGGGCCCAACTGCCACAGAGTCCCAGGCTCCAGAACCTCTGTGGCCCCCAGATGCCATCCTGGGGGCTGTGGCCGGAGAGGGTGGGCCTGAGACCACTCCTGACCCTGGCTCTTCAGAGCTGGGCACGGCCATGGAGAATCGCACTTTCTTCTTCTTGGGTGCTGGGATGGGGCCTAGAGGGGGCTCCCCAGTGTGGTGTCCAGAGGCATCTATTGAGGGCTCCCCTCTGGGCTTCTGTTGGTGCCCCTCTAGAGACTGAACAGGGCTCAAACCCAGCTTGGCCACAGGAACAACCTCTGCTTCCACCATGTCAGGCCCAGCCTGGGGTGTGGGAGCAGGTGGTGTAGACACACCCACATCAGACCCAGCCTCGAGCACAAGGTGAGGCAGAGCTGTGCATGGTACAGCCTTTGAGGCAGGCATAGATGAATCCACCTCTGGCCGGACCACTGGGCCCGGCATAAGCAGGTCCACATCCAGTCTAGGCTTGAAGGTGAGTGTAGACTGAGGCTCAGTGGGTTGAGGTTCAGAGGCGGGTGTAGACTGAGGTTCATCGGGTTGAGGACTGAAGATGGGTGTGGACTGAGGCTCATCGGGTTGAGGCTTGAAGGCGGGTGTAGACTGAGGCTCATCGGGTTGAGGCTTGAAGGCGGGTGTAGACTGAGGCTCATCGGGTTGAGGCTTGAAGGCGGGTGCGACTGAGGCTCATCGGGTTGAGGGACAGACTGAGGTTCATCGGGTTGAGGCTTGAAGGCGGGTGCAGACTGAGGTTCATCGGGTTGAGGCTTGAAGGCGGGTGTAGACTGAGGCTCATCGGGTTGAGGCTTGAAGGCGGGTGTAGACTGAGGCTCATCGGGTTGAGGCTTGAAGGCGGGTGCAGACTGAGGCTCATCGGGTTGAGGCTTGAAGGCGGGTGCAGACTGAGGCTCATCGGGTTGAGGCTTGAAGGCGGGTATAGACTGAGACTCATCGGGTTGAGGTTCAGAGGCAGGTGTGGATAGAGCCACATCTGACTTAATCGTGTCTTCTAGAGGAGTCCCTGGGTCAGACGTGGACGCAGCGCACAGGTCAGCTCTGGGGCTCATTCCAAGTCGGTCTGTTCCCTGCTCAGTAGTAGGGACAGACGTAGACAGATCCACACCTGGCCCTTGTCTGGCCACCTGCTCGGGGGCTCCTGCAGACTCTGGCCCCGTTCCTGTGGTCTGCTTTGCTGCTCCTGCTGGGAGACCCCTCCCCCTGGACCCAGCAGGGCCGAGGCTGTCCTCAGGCTTGGCCTCTGTGAGCAGTGGGGAGCCCAGCTGGGTGGGAGCAGAGCCTGGGCCACCAGAACGCCCACCCGCTTTGGTGCCTGCAGTGCGCCTCTTCTTTCGGCCAGGGCTTCTTGGCGGGGCTCCAGGGCTGCCAGGGGACCTCTGGGGGCAGCACTGTGGCCAGGGGACTCAGGACTCCCAGCGGGCTCACCAGCAGGAGTAGGGGCAGCGCCCCGGGGGCTGGCCCCCGCAGAAGCCTCTGCATCTCGTCTCTGGAAGACACTGGCCCCAGGAGGGATGAGCCCTGGACGAGAGGGGTGGCACCAGGGCTGAGGGACAGCCGAGCTTCTGACCGTGCGGACGTGCTGGGCGTCTGCTGACCCACCTCTGGGGCCAGCATGGGCTCATGCCAAGACCTGCTGACCAGCTGCCGGCTGGCGGCCTTGTCCTCCTCCTCAAGGCTGGGCCAGCTACTTCCTCCCGAAGCCAGTTGCCCCTCGAGAAAAGGTGAGGGTCCTGGGGGGCTGCTGCCACTGCTGTCCCTTTGGTCAGTGTCGCTAGACAAAGGTTCATCCCCAGAGGCCAGGCCAGCCTGCAGGAGGCCACACTCATCGGCGGCGGCTGAGAACTCAGCCCAGTCCTGGTCGCTCAGCTGGACACTGTACTGGAAGTTCTCCATTCTGGGTCAGCAGAGGCACGTGAGCCACAGACCAGGTTCTTCACAGACCCAGGCCTGGGGCCCCGGCCCGCACTCACTGCCACCACCCCAGCTGCCCCCTTGGGTTTCCCTGGCCCAGAGGCCAGCCCTCCATTTCTGTCCTGAAAGAGAGCAGAACGGAGTCCAGAGAGAAGCTGTGCTGCTTCCTGGAGTTGGAGCATCCAAAACTCCTGCCTTCCCTGCTTCCCAATTGAGCGCAAATGTTAACATTAAAAGGATATGTTGCTACAATCCTGCATTCGAGCCAGTGAAGTTCACTAAAACACAGGGCTCCTCACCCCCAGGAGAAGTTTCCCTCCTCCAGGTGTGTTTTTTCTGATCAGCTGAGGCAGCCTCCAGCTTTCCTGCAGAACTGCTAGTACAGAGGCCAACTCGACGCAGCAAAGCCCATTTCAAGGACCACCCACTAGGGTTCAGTTCACCTGAGTGATAGTTCTGGAGTGTCCCAGCGTGCCCCAGGTGGCAGCTGGCCACAGGGGGAAGGGCCGTGGTGTCCAGCAGGTGACTAGTCTTTAGGGATGACCTTCCACCAGCCTTGGCTGGGACAGGCTGCCGGGCTTCTTCTGAGCCTACCAAGGTCACACCAGTGCTGCCAGACCCCACTCAAGGTTCATCAGGGAGAGCCTGGCTCTGCCCCTGCCCGGGCAGGAGGTCCCAGAGCAGAATGAGCCTCCTGGTTCCCACCAGCCCCCTAGGGCCACCATCACATTCTGTGCCCCCGACCCAGACCTGCCCAGCTGACAAAGCCCTCCTCCCTGCCTCACTGAACCAAGGCAACCCTTCTTGGTTGGGAGCCCCTAACCTCTCAGCCCCCGATGGGGGGCTGCCCTTTGGCCCTTGGTCAGGTACCGCTGGACCCAGGGGGTGGGAGGCTATTGGCCAGACCAGTCCTGCGATGGAGGTGCCTTGAGACCAGGGCACTGTGGCTTCCTGACCCGTTGCCCCTTGTCCTCCTCTCTGGTCCTAGGGAAGCCCCCTGTAGGGGCTGTCCCCTTTGGGACCCCTTAGGGTGGGAATGAGGGGCTGACAGTACTGTACCTGGGACCCCACAGCCAGCCGGGGCAGCGGAGCTGGGCTTCCGAGCTGCCTGTCCCAGAGCGGCATGATGCAGGGCTCGCCACACAGGCCCCACCCCCATGCCAAAAATACCACAGCCCCATGGTCACATGTCTCCTGCCAGGCAGCATGGTCCAGGCCACAAATAGATGGCATTTGAGGGGCTTCCAGCTATGTGAGGGATGCCTTCCTGGTCAGGTCAAATGCTGGTCAGAGAATGCTGATCAACAGTCTTGCCCGCAGGGGCCTCCCTTTCCCAAACTGAAGGCCACTCTGCAGTAAATCTTGGCTGAAGGCTGCTCTCTCCTCCTAAAGTGGCCCCACCTACTGTGAAAATTCAGACCCCTGCTCCTTCTGCTTCCTCACCTGCTGGCAACCCCCCAAGACCAATCCAAATGCTTCTGGGTCTTAGGGCTTTACCCTGATGCCTTTGGGGAACAGAGGGAGTGAGAAAGTGATGAACCCAGAAATTAGGGTCTTGGAATGTTCGTAGAGGTCATTTGGACATGGCCACGGCTGACCTGGGTCAGAGCTTGCCCTCTGGTCTGGCCCGTCCCCTGGCAATGTCGTGAACCTGCCCGGTCGGGCTCTCAGTAGAACACCCACATGGGAGCAGTTGCAAGCGGTCAGGGAGAGCCAGTCACTCCTGCCAGCATGTCTCCTGACCTAGGCTCCTGCAGGCAGAGCCCAGGATGTGGATGGCAAACAGGCTGTCCCTCCAGGAACGGGGGTCTTGTGCTGCCACCCACAGGTCACCAGGAGGAGCTGGGCAGGAGACATGACTTCTGGGAACAACAGCCCCTTGCAGGCACCACCCTGCCCAGCCCTCTGAAGGGGTGCCAAGAGGACCCTCTTTCACTGTTGAGCTTGGTAAGATACAGAGAGGGTGAGTGACTGGTCCGTAACCACACAGTTAGTAAGTAGCAAACCTGGGCCCTAAAGGCCCTGCTCAGAGCCATCCTGCCTCAAGGCTAGTGTAGCCTGTCCCCAGGCAGGTACAGTGACACACACTCCTCCTGCTGGGGGACAGAGGAGGGACTGAGGGGGTCGGACAGTAACCATCTAGACGGGTAAATGGGATCATTTCTGACAGCAACACATCATAAGAAGGACCTAGAGTGGAGAGGAGGGGGCCCTTGAAGAGCGTCTGCGGGTGGAGTGGGGAGATGGGGTGTGGGGACCACGAGCACTGAGGCTTTGAGTGAAGGAGACCAAGACACCCAGGAAGAGCAAAGTCAGGTGGCATCCTCAGATGCCCTGGCCACCCCGGATGGGTGAGCCTGGCCCGGGGTGTTTCCTCATCACCAAGTGTGGAGAAAACCCAGGTTACCCTCCTGCGTCTCTCCTGCGAGACTGTTCACACATAACACTGCTCTGCACGGTGTCCCAAGGACGAAAGAACAGATAAAAAATCAAGGAGGGTCTTGGAATGCAGGAATGGACAGGCTTTTATCATCCTCCCCTCCCCCATGGAATAACTATTAACAAATTTCAGGTCCTCCTGAGGCCCTAAGGACTCCATTTGCCTCATCCAATCAGCAAATGACCCACAAGACCCCTATCCCGCTCCTTGAACCTTAGCTATAAAAATGGACTAAGGACTCCTGTTCAACATCATCTCTCCCTTGAGCCAACCCACTGTTCTAACAGCATCTCCCACTCTAATAAACTTTATTCTCCTCTCATTCTGCCTTATGTCTGGAAATTCTCCCGCTCACAGACCACGACACTCTGGTCACCAAAAGTGGTGGGGAAGTTTCCTACGCCAGGCAATTTGGTGACACCAGCTGGATGTCCCACAGGTTAATTTGATTCTGATAGTATCTGGAGATTCTTGGGTGGGGGGGCTCAGTCCCACAGACTGCTCTCAACTTCAGGTGCCAATGCCAAAGAATGGTCCCCAAGTCACCCGCCACTTCTGTCTAACTTGGCTACAACTCAGAGGTTCCCATGACCACCTGCCCCTTGCGTTCAATTAATTTGCTAGAGGAGCTCACAGAACTCAGGGAAACCTTCACTAATGCTCACTAGTTCATTATAAAATTTGATGTTTTGTTGAAGGATAATCCCATGGACAAAGGAGTCTGGTGGGCTACAGTCCATGGGGTCACAAGGAGTCAAATACAACTGAGAACACACACAAGATGAAGGATATGGGTGAGGGTAGGTGAGGTCCAGATGGGGGATCGGCAGGGCTGGGTGGCTGGGGGCAAGGACGCCTCCATGTGTCAGGGTGGGATTTTGTGGAGGCTTCCTCATGAAGGCATAATCATTTATTAGTCCCATTTTCAGCTCCTCTCCCTTCTCAAGAGAATGGGGGTGGGCTAAAAATTCAAAGCTTCTAATCTGGCTTGGTCTTTCTGGTGACCAGCCCCCACAGGAGTCTCATTAGAACAAAAGATGGCCCTGTGCTCTCAGAAGAAATTCCCAGGTTTTCAGGAGTTCTGCACCGGAGCAGGGCAGACAGCGGGACTCCTGCTGTCCGTGTTCCTGCCATCCCACCATCCACTCCCTGTTCTTCACCAGGCTCTGCACTCAGCAGCTGAGACCCTGTTGGTCACTTTGCTGCGGAGGGAGGTCCCACTGCATCACTTCCTGTGGACAGACATGTGGGTCGTTTGCAGCAGCTATTACAAAGAGTGATGCTATGAACATTCTGGAACCTTTCTCCGGGCAGTCTTGGAGTCATGGGGTCAGAGGTGCTTGTCCAGCTCTAGAGGACACTGCCCAGCAGTTTCATGGGATGGCTGTGCCTTTGCTCCAACATGTCTGCACCCACATCGTCTGGTGAAGACTTTCCTTAATAATAAAGTTACTGGCCTTTGGCTTCATCTTTAATGAGGACATTTGTCTCTTCAATGCTTCTGTCTTTTCCTATTGATCAGCAAATTTGGAAAACTCAACAGTGGGCACAGGACTGGAAAAGGTCAGTTTTCACTCCAATCTCAAAGAAAGGCAGTAAGAAAGAATGTTCAAACTACCACACAAATTGCACTCATTTCACATGCTAGCAAAGTAATGTTCAAAATTCTCCAAACTAGGCTTCATCAGTAGGTGAACTGAGAACTCCCAGACGTTCAGGCTGGATCTAGAAAAGGCAGATGAACCAGAGATCAAATTGCCAACACCCATTGGATCAAAGAAAAAGCAAGAAAATTCCAGAAAAACATCTACTGTTTCATGGACTACATTAAAGCCTTTGACTGTGTGGATCACAACAAACTGGAAAATTCTTAAAGAGGTGGGACTACCAGACCACCTGACCTGTCTCCTGCAAAACTTGTGTGCAGGTAAAGAAGCAACAATTAGAACTGGACATGGAACAATGAACTGGTTCCAAAATGGGAAAGTAGCATGTCAAAGGTGTATATTGTTACCCTGCTTATTTAACTTAAATGAAGAGTACATCATGCGAAATGCCAGGCTGGATGAAGCACAAGCTGGAATCAAGAATGCTGGTAGAAATATCAAAACCTTCAGATATGCAGATGACTCCACCCTTGTGGCAGAAAGCAAAGAGGACCTGAAGAGCTTCTTGATGAAGGTGAAAGAAGAAAGTGAAAAAACTGGCTTAAAACTCAACATTCAAAAAACAAAGATCATGATATCCATTTCCATCACTTAATGGCAAATAGATGGGGAGACAATGGAAACAGTGAAAGACTTTATTTTCTTGAGCTCCAAAATCACTGCAGATGGTGACTGCAGCCATGAAATTAAAAGATGATTGCTCCTTGGAAGAAAAGCTATGACCAACCTAGACAGCATATGAAAAAGCAGAGATATCATTTTGCAGACAAAGATCCGTCTAGTCAAAGCTATGGTTTTCCAGTAGTCATGTATGGATGTGAGAGTTGGACCATAAAGAAGCTGAGCGCCAAAGAATTGATGCTTTTGAACTGTGGTGTTGGAGAAGACTCTTGAGAGTCCCTTGGACTGCAAGGAGATCCAACTAGTCCATCCTAAAGGAAATCAGTCCTGAATATTCATTGGAAGGACTGATGCTGAAGCTGAAGCTCCAATACTTTGGCCACCTGATGGGAAGGGCCGACTCATTGGAAAAGACCCTGATGCTAGGAGGGATTGGGGGCAGGAGAAGGGGATGACAGAGAATGAGATGGTTGGATGGCATCACCAACTGGATGGACATGAGTTTGAGCAAGCTCCAGGAGATGGTAAAGGACAGGGAGGCCTGGCATGCTGTAGTCCATGGAATTGCAAACAGTCAGATATGACTGAGTGACTGAACAACAGTTTTAAATTTTAAAATAGTCCAAGTTATCAACAATTTCCTTTATGCTTATCACTGTTTCTGTCTTTTTACAGAACTCTTTGCCTGCCCCCTCAAATCATGAAGATTTCGCAATGTCTTTGCACGTTTTTTAAAGCTCCATCATTTCACGTCTCTCACTGGGAATACAGCCCATGTAGTCTCGCATCAGTGGGCAGTGGGAACTGATTTCAGTGGGCGCTGGGTGATGGAAGTTCTTTCACAATTTTGTTTCCAGATGGGCACCAGTTGTCCCAGCATCAAGTGAGGACTTCATGGCCCAGGTGTGTGTGTGTGTGTGTGTGTGCGCGCGCGCGCGCGCGTGTGCATGTCTACAGAAGCACAGCAGTAGAGTCCCTCCATGGGATTCACACAATAAGGAGGTTTGGAGAGTTTGGGGCAGGAGTTTTTCAACAGTTGCCATGACTGCCCTGGGAGAAAGTACGTTTCTGCAGGGAGGCAGAGGTGCCTGGTTCCTGTGGCTGAAATTACGCGAAGTGTTCCCTTCCATTCCCCCTCCTCAATCATGGGCCTCCTTGTGGGAAGAGCTCTGGAGAACTTGGGCATGTGCACACTTCTGAAGCAGGGGGCCTTAGGTCTCCCGGGATACCAGTAAGGAGTACGGAGAATGGGTCCGTCTGGCCAGCGGTACCGCAAGACGCCACCAGAGGGCGCACGGGCTCCACCGGAAGTCGACCTAGTGCGCGGTTCCGGGCCCTGGTGGGGTGGCGGTAAGGGAACATTTAGGGGACGCTAGCTGCCGTTTGTGGGGTCGTACAGAGTCGGACACAACTTAAGCGACTTAGCAGCAGCAGCAGCAGACCTAATGGAAGCAGAAGATATTAAGAAGAGGTGGCAAGAATACACAGAAGAACTATACAAAAAGGATGTTAATAATGCAAATAACGTCGATGTTGTGATTCTCACCTAGAACCTGACATCCTGGAGTAGGAAGTCAAGTGGGCCTTAGGAAGCATTGCTACGAAGAAAGCATTGCTACAAATAAAGCGAGTGGAGGTGATGGAATTCCAGCTGAGCTCTTTCAAATTCAAAACATGATGCTGTTAAAGTGCTGCACTCAATATCCCAGCAAATTTGGAAAACTCAGCAATGGCCACAGGACTGGACGAGGTCAGTTTTCATTCCAGTCCCAAAGAAAGGCAATAACACAGAATGTTCAAACTACCACACAATTGCACTCATTTCACATACTAGTAAAGTAAGGCTCAAAATTCTCCAAGCTAGGCTTCAACAGTACATGAACTGAGAACTCCCAGATGTTCAAGCTGGATCTAGAAAAAGTAGAGAAACCAGAGATCAAGTTGCCAACATCCACTGGATTAAAGGAAAAGCAAGAGAGTTCCAGAGAAACATCTACTTCTGCTTCATTGACTACGGTAAAGCCTTTGACTGTGTGGATCACAACAAACTGGAAAATTCTTAAAGAGATGGGAATACCAGACCACCTGACCTGCCTCCTGAGAAACCTGTATGCAGGTAAAGAAGCAGCAGTTAGAACCAGACATGGAACAACAGACTGGTTCCAAAATGGGAAAGTAGCACGTCAAAGGTGTATATTGTTACCCTGCTTATTTAACTTAGATGCAGAGTATTTCATGTGAAATGCCAGGGTGGATGAAGCACAAGCTGGAATCAAAACTGCTGGTAGAAATATCAGTAATCTCAGATATAGAGATGACACCACCCATATGGCAGAAAGCAAAGAAGAACCAAAGAACCTCTTGAAGAAGGTGAAAGAAGAAAGTGAAAAAACTGGCTTAAAACTCAACATTCAAAAAACAAAGATCATGATATCCATTTCCATAACTTAATGGCAAATAGATGGGGAGACAATGGAAACAGTGAAAGACTTTATTTTCTTGGGCTCCAAAATCATTGCAGATGGTGACTGCAGCCATGAAATTAAAAGATGATTGCTCCTTGGAAGATAAAGCTATGACCAACCTAGACAGCATATGGAAAAACAGACATCACTTTGCGGACAAAGATCCATCTGTCAAAGCTATGGTTTTCCAGTAGTCATGTATGGATGTGAGAGTTGGACCATAAAGAAGCTGAGCGCCAAAGAATTGATGCTTTTGAACTGTGGTGTTGGAGAAGACTTTTGAGAGTCCCTTGGACTGCAAGGAGATCCAACCAGTCCATCCTAAAGGAAATCAGTCCTGAATATTCGTTGGAAGGACTGATGCTGAAGCTGAAGCTCCAATACTTTGGCCAGCTGATGGGAAGGGCCGACTCATTGGAAAAGACCCTGATGCTAGGAAAGGTTGAAGATGGGAGGAGAAGGGGACGACAGAGGATGAGATGTTTAGATAGCATCACTAACTTAATGAACATGAGTTTGAGTAAGCTCCAGTACCAGTAGTTGGTGATGGACAGGGAAGCTTGGAGTGCTGCAGTCCATGGGGCTGCAAAGAGTCAGACACAACTGAGCTTCTGAACTGAGCTGAAAGTCAAAGAAACAGATCCAATATGGAGTCTAAATTTGCTCTTCCCTGTAGCAGTTGCAACTCGTGGGCTTGGTTACCTGGAGGCATGTGGAGTCTTTCTGGACCAGGGATTGAACCCATGTTCCCCGCATTGACAGGCAGACTGTTCATCACTGGACCACCAGAGAAGTCCCTGGTCTTTTTATAATTTATAAGTAGTGTTCCATTGTTGGACATGCCAAGATTTGTTTATCCTTTCACATGTCGATGGATATTTGGGGCTATTATATATAAAGCTGCTAGAATATTTGTGTTTAAGTCTTTGTGTGAAATTACAAAAAGAATATATAAAGAACTCTTGGGTTTCCATGGTGGCTCAGCAGTAAAGAATCTACCTGCAATGTAGGAGACCCAGGTTTGATTCCTGGGTTGGGAAGATGCCCTGGAGAAAAATACCCACTCCAGTATTCTTGCCTGGGAAATGCCATGGACAAGGGGGTAGCAAAGAGTTGGAAATGATTTAGCAAGTAAACAACAACAAAGAATCCTTAAGACTCACCAGTAAGAAAACCAATAGTACCTGGTGGTCCAGTGGTGAAGAATCCACCTGCCAATGCAGGGGACACAAGTTTGACCCCTGGTCTAGGAAGACTCCATGTGCCACATGGCAACAAATCCCATACACCATGACTACTGGAGCCCACACTTGAGAGCCTGCGCTCCACAATAAGAGAAGCCACTGCAGTGAGAAGCCCACGCAGCACAATGAAGAGTAGCTCCTGCTCTCTGCAACTGGAGAAAGCCCACATGCAGCAACGGAGACCCATCACAGCCAAACTTTCTTAAAAAAGAAAGAAAACAAATTACCCAGTGAAGAAAATGGGTGAAAGATTTGAGCAGTTGTTTTATGGAAGAAGATATGTGGATGCATTTAAACATAAAAAGATGCTCGACATCATTAGTCATTGAGGAAATGCAAATCAAAACCAAAATGAGACAACACTAACCATCTGCTGGAACAGTAAAGTTTAAAAGTCTGACCAGACATAGAGCTGGTGAGGATGTGGAGCACAACTGGAACTCTTATGCACTCCACGTGGAGATGAAAAATGATAACCACACTGCAAAACTACTGCTTCATTGACTCTGGTAAAGCCTTTGACTGTGTGGATCACAACAAACTGTGGAAAATTCTTAAAGAGATGGGATTATCAGACCACCTTACCTGTCTGCTGAGAAACTTATATTGGAGTCAAGCAACAGTTAGAACCAGACATGGAACAACTGGGAAAGGAATACATCAAGGTTGTATATTGTCATCCTGCTTATTTAACTTATATGCAGAATACATTATGTGAAATACCAGGCTGGGTGAATCACAAGCTGGAATCAAGATTGCCAGGAAAAATAGTAACAGCCTCAAATATACAGATGATACCACTCTAATGGCAGAAAGTGAAGAGAAATGAAAGCTTTTTGATGAGGGTGAAAGAGAAGAGTGAAAAAGCTGGTTTAAAATTCAACATTAAAAACACTAAGATCATGGCATCTGGTCCCATCGCTTCATGACAAATAGAAGGAGAAAAAATGGAAACAGTGAAAGACTTTATTGGGCTCCAAAATCACTGTGGATGTTGACTGCAGCCATGAAATTAAAAGACACTTGCTCCTTGGAAGAAAAGTTTTGACAAACTTAGATAGTATATTAAAAAGCAGAGACATCATTTTGCCAACAAAAGTCCATATCGTCAATGCTATGGTTTTTTTTCCAGTGGTCATGTATGGATGCAAGAGTTGGACCATAAAGAAGGCTGAGTGCTGAAGAATTGACGCTTTTGAATTGTGGTGATGGAGAAAACTCTTGAAAATCGCTTGGACAGCAAGGAGATCAAACCACTCAGTCCTAAAGGAAATCAATCCTGAATATTCATTGGAAGGACTGATGCTGAAGCTGAAGCTCCAATACTTTGGCCACCTGATGCAAAGAGCCAATGCATTAGAAAAGACCCTGATGCTGGGAAAGATTGAAGGCAGGAGAAGGGGATGACAGAGGATGAGATGGTTGGATGGCATCACTGACTCAATGGACATGAATTTGAGCAAGCTCAGGGAGATGGTGAAGGACAGGGAAGCCTGAAGTGCTGCAGTCCATCGGGTTGGAAAGAGTCAGCAAGACTAAGTGACTGAACAACAACAAATTCAGATATCCTAGCACAATTTGTTGAAAGACTATTCTTTTCCTCTACTGGATTGTTTTGACATCCTTGTTGAAAAGCAAGTGACTAAAAGTGAAGGCTTGTTTCTGAACTCTTAATTCTTTTTGTTTTTTTCTGGCTACTTTATTATTTTTTTTAATTGAAGGATATTTGCTTTACAAAATTTTGTGGTTTTCTGTCATATGTCAAGAATCAACCATAGGTACACCCATGTCCCCTCACTCCCAAACCTCCCTTCCATCTCCCTTCCCATTCCACCCTTCTTAGATTGTCACAGAGTGAACTCTCAATTCTATTCCATCAAATCAATATGTTCAACCTTGTGCTAATACCGAATTGTCTTGGTTATTGTAGCTGTGTAGTAACCTTCGGAATAAGCAAGTTTGAGTCCTACAACTTTGTTCTTTTTCAAGATTGTTTTGGATATTCTGGGTCCCTTGGATTTCCATATACATTTTAGGAGCACCTTGTCAATTTCTATGTTAACTGAAACTTTGAAGAGATTATATTGAATCTATAACTCAATTTGGGAAATACTGTCATCTTAACAATGTTAAATATTCCAGTCCATGAATATGGAATATCTTTTTGTTTATTTAGATCTTTTATATTTTTTTCTAAATGAGTTTAGAATTTCTAAATAATTTCTGTCAACAATGTTGTATAGTTTTCAAAGTATGTTTTGTTCTTTTATTAAATTTATTCATAAGATTTCTATTCTTTTTGATGTTATTATAAATTGAATAGATTTCTTATTTCATTTTCAGATTGTTTGTTAACAGTGAATGGAAATATAATCGATTTTAAAATATTGATCTTGTACCCAGGAAACTTGCTTAACTCAATTATTAATTTTAATGGTTTTTCTTAGTGCATTCCATAGAATTTTCTACATATAAGATCATATCATTTGAAAATAAAGAGTTCTACTTCTGTTCTTCAATATAGATGCATTTTATTTCATTTTCTTGCCTAATTGGCCTAGCTAGAACTTCCCACACCTTTTGGAATTTTTTGTCTGTTTCATTTTCTTTTTGGCAGTTCTCTAACTTTACTGGACAAGCAGCAGCTACTGCTTATCCACATTAACTGTCTGTAGATTTTTTAAAGTGGTGGCATGTACATAGGTAACTAACATATAGAGCTTGTTTGGTGAATCTTCATCTTCACTGCGCTTACATCTTTGAATAGAACTGGTGAGAGCAGAAATCAGTTTTATTGCTGGGTTTCAGCTATTTGATTATGATGTTTTTAAATGTAGTTTTCTTCAAATTTCTTGTGCTTGGATCTGTGGGCTTATCATTTATGTCAATATTGTAAAACTTCGAGTCATTATTTCTTCAAATGTTTCTCACCTTGTCCTACTCCAGAAGCCAATGACACGTATGTCAGGCCCTTGACGTTGACCACAGCTCACTAATGCTCTTTTCTCCACTCCTAGTTTAAAACTCTGTTTTATTTTCAATAGTTTTTATTGTTATATTTGCAGTTTACTAATAGTTTCCTCTTCTGTGTTTAATCTCTAATTTGCATTACTCACACCCAATGTGTTCTTTACATCAGACATCATAATTTTATCTATTTGGCTATGCTGAATCAGTTGCAGCATGCTGGATCTTCAGCTACAGCATGTGAACTCTTAGTTACAGCATTTGGGATCCAGTTCCCTGACCAGGGATCAAACCCAGAACCCCTGCATTGGGAGTGCGGAGTCTTAGCCACTGGACCACCAAGGAAGTCCCCCCATCATAATTTTCTAAAAGTTCATTGGGGTTTTTTGTACCTTCAATGTCTCCAACACATTCAGTCTTTCATCTAGCTTCTCAAACATGTGAAGTGCAGCTCTAACTACTGTTTCAGTGTCCTTGTTTATCATCTGTGACATTCCTAGGGTGCTTTCAATTGATTGAACTTTCTCCTTATCATGAGTCAGATTTTCCTGATTCCCTGTGTGCCCAGTAATTTTTTATTACTGAACTCCAGACATTAATTTCAGTGTGTTGGGTTCTAGATATTAATTTTTTTTATGCTATGAACAATCTTGAGCTGTTCTGTGTGCAGCATTACTTGGAAACAGCTTGAGCCTTTCAGATCTTGTTTGTAAACTCCGTTGGGCAGGACTGGAACAGTGCTTCACCTGTGCTGAGCGCTCCTCACTGCTGGACAAGACCCTGTTGGTCACTCTGCCACCCGCCCTGCAGTTGCAGGGTTTCTGTTCTGGCTGGTGAAGACTGGAACTCTGTGAACTCAGGGGTTGCCGTCTAACCCTCTGGGGATCATTTCCCTGGGCTGGAAGAGTTTCCTCACAAGGGTGTTCTAATCAGGTCTGAGGGTCCCCTGCAGCTCTCCGGAGTTGTGTCCTGGCATCTCTCTTCTTTCTGACCCCTGTGCTATGAACTCCAGCTGCTTCTGTCCCTCAGGACTATCAGCTCCATCTCCTTGACTCAGGGAGTCTGCCTGGCTTCGGGCCCTGCACCAGGGCCTGAAAATTGTCTCCAAGTCGTCAGCTGGGGCCATGTAGGGCCCACTCCACTTCTTTTCCACTTCCCAAGGAGAAGTCTTTCATTTTCAATCTATGTTTTGGGAATTTCATGGTTGTTCAGTGGTTAGGACTGAGTGCTTTCACTGCTGTGGGCCTGGGTGATGCACAATGTTCACCAGCATCACACAGGAACCAGAGCTCCTCAAACAGGCACCTGCTCCGCAGAGAAGATCAATTTGTTTTCTTCAGATGTCAGCAATGAAACTTCTTAAAGAAGAGTTCTTCTCCAGCTCCGTAGGGGGTCATGGTGACTTGCTGCTCCTGTGTGAGTGCTTACCTGGACAACGTATCCTTTGTGCCCATTATGTAAATAAAATATGTCATTTTGATATAAGATGCTTTGTCTCAAAAATGTCTATGAGGGGAGTTCCCTGGTTGCTTAGTGGTTAGTATGCTGGGTTTTTCACTGCCGTGGCCCAGGTTCAAGTCCTAATCAGGGAATTAATGTTCCACGAGCTGTGCAGCACGACCAAAAAAAAAAAAAGGTAAGACTATCTTTGATGTCATTGGAAAAGACCCCAATGCTGGGAAAGATTGAGGGCAGGAGAAAGGGGCAACAGTGGATGCAATGGTTAGATGGCATCATTGACTCAATGGGCATGAGTTTGGAGCAAACTCTGGGAAATGGTAAAGGACAGGGAAGCCTGGCATGCTATAGTCCATGGGGTCAAAAGACTCAGACACGACTGAGGAACTGAACAAAAACCAAGGTGAAACAGTCCTCAGAACTCTGAGAATCTGCTTCTCAGGTTATAATCCTCAGTTTGGCTCAAATTAAATTCCCGTTTTTTTCTTTTTGATAGTTAAATGAAATTTCATTGACACATTACAGGCTTTATTTCATTCACTCCACACAACACTCCCCAGCTCCAGGCTGGGGCAGCTCCAACTTTCCCCAGGACCCTGGGGTTCAGGCTGGAACTCTTCCCAACCCAGGAAGATGTCGATCGCTGGGTTTGCACAGGAGTCAAATCTGTGTACCAGGGAAGGACCTGGGCACAAGAAGCACCAACCCAAATACCCAGAACTCCTGTTCCTGTCTGGGAGGGGCAGTCAGCAGCCACTTCCAGCCTCCTGTCTGTGTAGTAACATCAAGCCCAAGGGTCCTGGTCAGCCGGGCTGCCCTAACAGCACAAACCAACAATAGGAACCCAGAGGCAAATGCCAGCATGGGTGTGCGTTCCATGAGGACCTCTTCCTGGCGAAAGCCTGTCTTTCGGCCGTGTCCTGAGCATGAGCTCTCCCTTCTCATCCCTTTGGAAAAGGAAGGGCACTAATGCCATCCCTGACTAAATTCCCTTCCAGAGGCCCCACTTCCTAAAGACACCACCTTGAGGGGTAGTATTCAACATATAAATTAGCAGGGCAAGGGGCAGTTTGCAGACAAATATTCAGTCCATAGGACCTGGGCTCTGCTCTGCAAAAGTCTGACCAAAGAGTTCGGGCTCCAAGTGGGCAGACTGGTCAGCTCAGTCCTGGGATGTTACCCTCACCTCTTAATTCAACAAAAGAAACTTCAGGGGACACAGAGAGAAGAAAATCCCATGTATACACAGCCAGATGATGCCCTGTCCCACCTGGGGTTTGGTCCAGAACCAGCCTCCTGATCCAGGTAGAGGAAGAAGCTCCGCCAGGTCTTCCCTAATACTTCACTGATCCTGGGCTGGCAGAGAAATTCCAAGCCTAGGGCCCCAGAGGCCTGTGCTTTGAAAGGCCATGTGACGGGAGGGTCAGGAGCTGAGGGGCCCTGGCTGGAGCCCAGCCCCTGGATATTGTGTATGGCCCAGGTCATGGTCAGCTCATATGTCAGGGGATGGACATGGCGGCCAGGAGAGGACCGTGGTGCCTCCCCACACCTGGAGCTGCTGAGCCCTATCCCACGTGCTAGACAGAGTAAGGGGTGCTGGGGGATCCTAGCGAAGGGAAGTCCTCCTCTTCACCAGCCTCTGGCCCACTTGTGGGTAAAGACGGGAAGGCAGGAATTGGCCCCCATGTCCCCACACAGACATGCAGACTTTTGGTTTGAAGCAGGAGCCCAGGAGGTGAGCCCAAAGTCACCAGGTGGGTGTCAGGGTCAGGCAGGACACCAAGAAGAGACCTCTGAAGCAGCAGCAGCCAATTGCCTCTTGGTCACCATGGACGCCAGGCTGCAAAGAAGGTTGATGTGCCCACTGGGGACAGGTCAGTGTGGCCCTGGGGGCAGGTTGCAGGGTCTGTGCTGGGAATGGCAGGGCTGATGGGAACAGGCCTCTCTGGGCAGGGTGGTCAGCTCTGTGGTTCCCAGCATGGAGCATTGCCCACGCCTGTTTTTGTTTGAAATCTGGGGCCCCAGAACCCCCAACACCATGTTCTGATACAGTGTGCCCCCTCAGTTACTGAAACAGAAATGGCCCTAAGCCCTGCCCACAAGCCACAGGGTTGGGGCCTGGGCTGTGGCTGGTCAGCCCAGGATGGGAATGGAAGGGGACAGGGGGCTGGCCTGTCCCTGCACCCCCAGCTGGCACTCACAGGGGAACTGCTTCCCAATGGACATGAGTCCAATCTGCTCTGCTCATCAGCACCACTGCAAGGGCTGTTTCTGGGCCTCGCTCCACCCAACCTCTTCCACAACCCCATCATCAAGTGGGCACGTGATGCTGGCGGCCCTGGGTGACCATGGGCACGTTAGTTGTATATTGCTATTGTTACTTACAATAACTTTAATTTTACATAAAGCATTGTTAATTATAGCTGTACAACAAATTAACCTACAATTTATCAGTTTAAAACAACACATTATCTCACATAATTTCTGAGGGATAGGAGTCCTGGAACTGCTCAGCTGGATGGTCCCGGCTCTCAGTCTCTTCAGACTGCTGCTGAGATGTCGGCAGCAGCTGGGATCCCATCTGAAGGCTGGAGACCAGCTTATAAACCCCACACTCTGTTGGCCGCTTCATAGCAAAGGACAGCTGGCCTCCTCCAAGTGGAGGATGTTAGAGACAGAGAGAGACAGGCCAGGATGCCCCTGCAACCTCATCTTCTACAGGACCTTACTGCTGATGCAGGTCAACTTCAGTATATTCAGAGGTAGAGTACCAGGTCGGGCTCTTGGGGGGGTGCCTCCTGGGAGGCTGTCAACCCCAGGGCCTGTTTCCTTGCCCAGTGGTGCCTCCCAGGATAGGTATGGCCCCTAGAGCTTCAAGGGGCAGAGAGCAGCCAGGCACAGCTCCAGAACCCTCTGGGCTCAGCTTCTTTCTTGGGGGAAAGTGGAGCAGGTCCTGGAGCCTAGAGGAGGCTGTTGGGGTCTGGAGATAAGCAGATGACCACAGGAGCTCTGGTTGTGAAGCTAAGGGCTCACCTTTCAAAAGTCAAGGCTCCCAGGAGCCCCAGGTCCTACCCCACTTCAAATTCCCAAGTGCCTGGAGTTTTCTGGGCCTGGCGAGGCCGACTGCTATCACCGTTAGGACCAACTCTTTCTCCAGATTTCAAACACCTGTGATTTGCTGTCATTGTTGGTCCCCAAGCCCTGACCTCACAGGCAAGAAAGAGGGACCCAGAGTCCCAGGGTTCCACAGGGCGAGACACCCACAGAGGCGGGCAGAGCACCTGACTGCACACAGGAATTCAGCAAACGCTCATTGACCCTTGGTCCCCACCAGGAACTGGGCGGATGGAGGCCACAGAGGAACGCAGCTCCACCTGCCAGTGGGGGGGGGAAGGGGCACACCCTCCCCCAGAAGAAGTTCTGGTTCCTTCCCCACCCACTCCGCACGTTTGTCCAGAGAAGGTGCTTCTTCTATTATCCATCAAGAAAGTCTGCAAGACAAAAGCCAAAACACAAATACTTGGGGGTGGGGGGGGTTGCGGTGCAGAGGAATTCCCCAGAGCCCCTCTGAGGCAGGGGAGGGACAGGCAATGGGTGGAAGAGTGGGGAGGGTGGGAGGAAGAAGAGTCCACCCCAGCTCTCCACAGACCAGGCAGGGGTCCAGGCTGAGTGTGGAAAGGGCCATGGCTCCACCCCTAGCAGAGGCCAGGATACTGTCCTCAGCTGTCCAGGGACAGCCTGGGGAGCGGGCCCAGCCTCAGCTGTGCTTCCTCAGACTCCCCTAATCTAATCAAGGGGGACACTCCTTTCATCCAAGCTAATTAATGAGGCCTGTATGGCCTGAATAGTGTCTTTCTGTTCCAAGCAGGTGCTGGGGATAGGAGTGAGTGACACAGACAGGGCCCTGGCCTCCAGAGCCCTTGGAGCCTGGGGTGGCTGCCTCAGGTGGGAAAGTGGGGAGAGAACCTCGGGGGGCAGGGAGGGGGCTGAGTAGGGAAGGGCCAAAGGGGGCAGGGAAGGGACAGAGACACGAGGAACTTGCCTGTCTGAGGAACAGTGTGGTTCCCTCAGAGCCGGAGAGGTCCCTGGAGGGCTGACAGGGGCCTCAGCACAAACACCTCTTTGGCAACAGCGTCTTGAGGACAGATGACCAGGAATAGGAAGGAAGCAAGGAAGTAAAGGGAAGCACAGCCCAGGAACAAGGGGATCTGGTTTGACACTGTGATTGCCCCCTCCCTGAGGAGTGATGACCCGAGCTCCATCGTGACCTTCCTGGGCAGCCCTCCTCCCTCTGGCCACCAGGTGGGGAGCTCCCTCTTATTCCTTCAGGCCACATGGAACCCAGCTCTGAGGAGGCCTTGTCCACCCCTCTACCCACCCAACTACCTGGCTTCATATCCCAATGTCCCTTGCCTTCCTCTCTTGCACTGAGCCTCAACCCCAAACAGCTTCCCTTCTCCAAACAAGCTGAACTTCTGGCTCCTGAAATGGACCCTCTGCAACTCTTCTGCTGGGAGGGCCTCCCAGGCTGGTCAGCAGTAACTCCCCCATAGTCCTGCTGGTGACCCAGCTCTCTGAGCCTCCCCAGGACCTGGACCAGTGAGTGTGTGCAGGTCCCAGGGTGCGGCTCCTGGCCCACATGGCTGCCACTGCCCCAAACCACTGGCCCAGACCCTGGAAACCCAGGGAGATGGGCCAGGCAGCCAGAGAGTAGTAGAGGACTGGCTTGGTGGGACTTGAAGGGCCCTGCTTGGTGTGCACGGCTGAGTCCTGGAGGGCAGATAAACCTTGCTCAGGAACTGTTGGGGCCATTGGAGGAGGAGATAAGCCTCTAGCAGTGACTCACCCTCCTCCTCCCTTATGCTCTCTGGCCAGGCAGGTGGCTGGCAACCATCTGATGAAATTGGCTGTGGATGGGAAACTCATCTTGCCTTGACCTCAGAGGGCTCAGGATGAGACACTGCAGTGTCAGCCACATGACTCAAACACCTCCTCACTGCCCCTGGAGTACAGCCCCCAGCAGCAGCCTGAGGAGACCTGGGACCACAGGATAGTGGCTCCTCTGCCAACGGCCCACGCTGGCTAGGATCACTGTATTGTGGGGTCAGCACACAGCCAGTGTTCAAGACAGGAGCACAGGCCTGCCAATGAACCCCCAATTCCTTCCTACTGTCGGGGGACTCCCCTCTCAGGGGAGGACTGAATTCTGGCGGGAGGTGAGCCCCAATACAAAGTACCCTTTGTCAGGCAGGTCAGGGGCCCTGCCTCTAGAACTCAGATGCCCTCTCCTGCTGGCCCCCATCTGCTGGGCAGAGACTAACTTGGGGCAGGCTTGACCCACAGGTGCGCAAGGGTAGTTCTGTGCTCCCCCGGGAAAAGGCAGGCAATGCACCAGGCCAGAACCAAAGCTTCAGCCCAGCTCAGCCCCAGAGACAACAGCGTGCACACGTCTCTGCCTTCCAGGGGCCTCAGGAGGGGCTGGGGAGAGAGAACTGTGCCCCAGGATGATGCACGACTTCTCAGCACTGGGAGACGCTCTGGGAAAGTGGTAACTGTTCCAGTCCTGCCTGAGCCCCCCAGGGACATCTCACACACACCCTCCGACCCCTCGAGGCGGTTGGCTTCAGCGCAGAGGGACACAGCCAAACTCAAGGCCGGACGAACCCCCTCGAGGTGCACCGGCCGGCCCAGGTGGGAGCTGAATAAATCCCCACGGCCCGGCCAGGCCCCGCCCGCCCCGCCCGTTCATGAGAAGACATCAATCGACCCCGCTGCTGGGCCTCGGCCAAACTGGACCCTTCACGAAGACGACAAAACAAAATTCCCTACCCGATCTCTGGAAATAACCATTTTCTGGCACAGTCTCAGTCGGTTCTAGGGCCGCGGCTTCACCGCAGCCACGGCCTCCAGGGCGCGCCCTGGCCCTGAGCCCGGGCCCCGGGGGCGGCGAGGGCCAACCCCGGCAGGAAGATGGGTGCCAAGGCCGCCCCGGGGCGCGGCAAGGGGCAAGGGCCATCAGAGGCTGGCGGCGGCGGGCGGCCCGCGTAGGTCTCGGGCTCCAAGGCTTCGGTGGCTGGGGCCAGTGGAAGCGGGCGGCGCGCGGGCCCCAGCCGGGCCAGGCAGGCTGCCAGATGGCCGAGCAGACGAGACCGCACGTCCGCAGGGACGCCCTCGCAGCCAGCCAGGAAGCGATTCACTTCGGCCAGACACTCATGGAAACCGGCGCGATACTTGCCCAGGATGGCGGGGTCCGAGCGGAGGGCAGCTGCGGGGGTGGCAGGGACAGGCGGTCGGCGCCCGAGGCCGCAGCCCCGGCCCCTGAGCCCTCGCCGCCGCCCTCGCCTCACCTGTCACCTGCACGCGCCGCAGGCTTTGCAGGTGCCTCACGGTCAGCTCCAGGATGTCCGCCTTCTCCAGCTTCGAGCGGCGGGAGCTCTGCGGGCGGGGCCGGTGAGGGCGGCGGGCCACCTAGGAAGGCCGGGATTCCAGGCTCCCCGATCTCGCCCCCACCCTCAACTCACCTCTTTCCTGAGGGCGTCCAGGAGGAGGCTCTGCAGCTGAGCCAGACTCTCGTTGATGCGCGCTCGGCGCCGCTTCTCCATGACGGGCTTGGAGGACTGCGGAGCCGGCAGCCACTGAGTCCTGCAGGCGTCAGCTCCCCTCTCCCCTTCGCGGCCCCCCCGCTCCTGCCAACCCACGCCCGGCCAGGTCCCCACCTTTCGGTGCTCGGCCACGCTCCGGGGCTGGTCTGGGGTCCGGCTGCCGCCGGCCGGCGCTCCCGCCCACGGCGAGGCCCTCGGCTTCCCCGGTGTGTTCGCAGGCATGGTGCGCCCCCTCGCCGCCCCCAGCCGAGGGCAGGCTGGGCGCGCGGTTTCCCAGGCCCTTCTCCCGCGGGTCCCAGGCTCAGCTACCAAGCGCGTGTCTGCAGCAGCCCGGCTATTTAAGGCAGCGCGGCTGCGGGGCGTGGGAATCCCTCTCCGCGTTCTTTCCCACACTCGAGCCAGCCAATGAGCCGCCGGCGCCGGGCAGCCCGCCCCCGGCCGCTGCCCCCGCCGGCTGTCAGTCACGAGTCAGCTCCCGGTTATAGACCCCGCTGGCGACAAAGGCGAGCCAGGGCACCCCGCCCGCGCCTGCCTCGGACCACGCTGGCCAGGCGGGAAAATCGCCGCGCCCCAGTCCCCGGTTCCGAGCGATGCGCCGGGAGGGGGCCTCTCCGGGAGGGCGGAGGCGCAAGGCTCACCTTCAGGCCGAGCAGGGACCGCGGGAAGTCTGAAAGGAAAATTCGCGAGGAGCACTTATGCGCTCACGAAGAACCGGCGAGCCCCCGCCTTTCGCGGATCCCGCCGGGACCTTGGACCTCCACGCAGCCTGCGAATCTGACCCTCGCCGCCAGCAGCACCTGCACGATGCCGGGGACACAGTGGACATGGAACACCAGCCGCTGGACAGGAGAGAGGCTGGCTGGCCAAGGTCGTGAGGGAGGCAGGGTGACAGCACAGGGCCAATGAAAGAGATGCCGGAGAGCAGATAGTGACGTCATCACAGGCAGGATGATGTCATGGTATGGAATGTAAGGATGTTACTGGTCAGGCTGGTGATGTCTCCAGGCAATCATAGGTGATGTCTCAGGGTTAAGGTAAATGATGACACAAGCCAGATGTAATGATGTATGGTCACTGGTGTCTTCTGGATTACCCAACAGTGATGAGCCAAGCAGCAGCCAAGAAAGTAGAACTCACAAAAAATGGAGGGTAATTGTTGCATTTCTGTTTGTTATTTCAAAGAAGCACGTGGAGGAAAGAGGGCTCAGCTTATTTTCGTTTTTGATGTTGTTTACACTTTGATTTCCCTTGTGGGGCACAATCATCTTTTTTTTTTTTTTTCACAATCATCTTTTGAGTTCTGGGGATGCCAGCCCATGGTGGCCTGGGCAGTCTTGTCTGCATCCCACAAACCTCTCTGGAGCCCCACTGTGGGCCCGACTGCCCTTGGGGCTGGGGAAGCGTCTCCTGGACTCTGAACTGATGCAGGAGGAAAAGGCAAATGAGCAAAATAAATAATGACATGGTTTCCAGAGACAGAAAGAAATGTGTAGGTTTTGGGGGGAGCAGAAAGCCTTCTTTCCACTGAGTGGTCTGGATGGTATTTTTGCAGTTAGCTCTGCTGGAGAAGGCAATGGCAACCCACTCCAGTACGCTCGCCTGGAAAATCCCATGGATGGAGGAGCCTGGTAGGCTGCAGTCCATGGGGTCGTTGAGAGTCGGACAGGACTGAGCGACTTCACTTTCACTTTTCACTTTCATCCATTGGAGAAGGAAATGGCAACCCACTCCAGTGTTCATGCCTGGAGAATCCCAGGGACGGGGAACCTAGTAGGCAACCATTTATGGAGACGCACAGAGTCGGACATGACTGAAGCGACTTAGCAGCAGTTAGCTGCAAGTCCAGAGGAGAAAGTGGCATTCCCAGAATGGAAAGGAACCACAGGGCCAAGGGTGGAGGGGCAGGGACAGGTGGGAGCGGGGCTCTAGTGGCTTCAGGTCCCCAGAGGGGTCTAGGAGAGTCATGCTTGGCTTTTCTGAGCAGCAGAGTGGCCCAACTGGCAGCTCAGAAGGGCCACCTCCCACACTACATTCTACCTAGTGGGTGGCGATGCTGGCTGGCCCCCACCTCAATACCCTTTCCCAGGGGTCCAGTCTGGGGCCCAGTGCAGAAGCCTGTGATGCAGGTTTGATCACTGGGTGGGGGAAGACACCCCACCCCCTCCCCGGAGGAGGAAATGGCGACCCACTCCAGTATTATTGCCTGGGAAATCTTATGGACAGCCTGGCGGGCTACAGCCAAAAGGGTTGCAAAGAGTCAGACACAACTGAGCAACTGAAGGAAGGACCCTCCTGTACCTGTTTCCTCATCTGTAAAATGGGCTACCTTTTCATTTAGCCCTGGGCTATAGTCCATGGGGTCGCAAAGAGTTGTACATGACTGAGCAACTAACACTTTCCCACTTTGACTAAGAAGATAAATGAGATCTGATTTTGAAAGCACCCAGCACATGCAAGCGGGACGGAGTTACCTGGATTCACCTCTGCCACATGCCCCACTGTACCCTCTACCCTCTGAGACACCCCCTTCCTACCTGGGGTCTTCAGAAGCCTGTTTCTTGGCCCTTCCAGCCCAACAAGGAGCCTTCTGTCACCCAGAGCAGAGTGAGTTCCCAGGGGTGTCATCTACATCCCTGTGTCCTTCCCACTGGGCTGCACCCCCACTCTCTCTCTCTGGGCCCTCATACCTCTGGCTGTCCCCTCCCTGCCTTTTACATCTCGATTTGATCTCTGGTAGGACCTGGGACTCCTGGTTGGGGACCGTAGGGGCTCCCTTGCCCTGAATAGGGAGGGAGAGTCCTAGGATGCAGTGGGGAAACTGTGCTGAGAAATACTGACGTGGAACATTGCATTTTCCAAAGATGGCTACAATACATCCACCCCAAATACTCTACCTGTGTGTCCTTGGTGAGATTTTGTGATGACATTAACCAGCAAAGACAGGGGCGGTGGTGATCTATGAATTCTGAGGCTTGACTTTAAAAACGTTCACCTTGCTGTCCTGGGAAACTCACTCCTGGAAACCACTGGCCCCTCTGTGAGGAAACCCGAACTGGCCTCATGGAAAGGCCCCATGGAGAGGCCTTGTATAAGTGTTGAGCTAGGAACCTAGAAATCTCAGCTGCCAGACAGGTGATCCCAACCTGCCGCTTCAGAGCCCCCACTCACACTTTCCCAGACACCCCTGTGTGCTCTGTTCCACTCTTGATTCACATGACTGGTGTTACTGTAACGCTTTGCGGTCATACATTACGAAACTATAGTAATTGGAACAGCTAAGACGGCCCAAGCCCTGGACCCACCCCCCTCCCCAGCCCCACCCCCCAAAACCTTGTTCCTTCCTTTCTCTGCCATTCACAGAGTCGCAGGAGCTTCCCGCACTGGCTGTCCATCTGAAGAGGTGACTTTTGCAGCTATCCAAGGCCAACTATCTGTCCTCCTAGATCCAGGCTTGAGTTGGCCAAGTCCCAGTAGGCTGATGGTCCCAGGGGCATCTCTAGGGACCACTGTTGGCCACAGGGCAGGAAAAGTAGTGGTGGAGTCTGTGTGGGAAGATAAGTGTATTTTCCAGTCCAGACACTGGGCTGCAGCCTTGGTGGGGGGTAGGGGGTGGTCTTTCTTATGTCTGGCTCCCATGACAGCATTCCACAACACTCAGACAGTGTCCCTCGGGGGCCTGCCAGGTGCTGTCTGTGCACAGACCCCTCCCAACCTCTGACGGGGGGGTGGCACCTGCACTTGCTCCCTGCCCCTCAGCATTCCACAGGCACATGGGTCCCAGGATATCAGGGACACCATAGACCATGACCGGCAACCCCATCCTCCCGTTCCCTCCTCTCCTGCCAAGGGGCAACAGGGTGTGGACTCAGGCAGCCAGGACCAGAGTTGCCGTGTGACCAGGCTAGAGTCATTGCAGGGTCTCTCCTGGAGCATGGGAGTTGGGTGCTGGGATGATAAAGTGGCAGAGGCCAGGGCTGGAGGAACCCAGGATTCAGTATAGAGAAGAAGGAAGCAGATGACCAGGACCCTAATCTTAACCCTGAGGGGGCATCTTTCATTTTTACAGGCCAGTGGACCAAGACAGCTTCCCTCGGCCCTTGGTGCTGGGCAGTTGGAGCATCCCCCCAACACCTGATGCATGACAGCACCTCCCCTAAGGTCTGGGCATTGTCAACATCTTTCTCCATTATTGAATGTTGACACCTCTCCACACTGGGGAAGCCATGTCCCCTCAATTCTGTGTGGTGACAGAGCTTCCCACCCTGTCTGCCTGTGATGCCACCTCCCTGTGGGCTTCCATGGGTGCTTCTCTCTCCAGTCTCCTTGGACCACCACTCTCTGGAGAAGTATGCTTTGCTCTCCTGCTGGTCACATCCAGACTAGTTTCTTCTTCACACAAAATAAGTCCCAGCTTTGAACCTCATCTTATTAACAGATCTCACCTTGTGAAGTCCACTGCAACCCTGGGGGGCCTCCCCATACCTTCTGAAGTTTCACTCCTGATTCCCTGTCACTTTCTCCAGCGGCTCCTGTCACAGTCCTTGTTGACTTCAAAATTCACATGGTTGATCTTCTGGACTTCCTGGCCTCCATGGGACATCCTGGTGTAGAGTTGGCAACTAAGCTTCCAATCCTAGGTGCTGGGTGTAGACTGTAGCCCTCATATTCCCTTCCACCCTGGAGGACACGCCCACCAGGAAGCCCCGCCCACAGGGCACAGGTCAGCATCTGCAGTACAAGATCCCTGCTGCTTTTCCAGGGTGACCTGGGGTCCTGCCTCCTCCCTCCACACTCTCAGCCTCTTGTCTCAGGTTCTGCCTCCCGCTTCTCCTTGTGCCTTTCAGTCCTCTGGAACTTGGGGAACAAGTCTTCACTTTAACCTTTCTATCCACACAGCTGGAGCACTCTCTGCCCAGTGGTGGAACCTGACTGAGGCACCAGCCTCCTCTGAATCTGACTGTCCTCAGTTCTCAGAGCAGCATTCTGCCATCGTCCTTGACCCTCAGAGCTCACTCCCATGCTGCTCTGGCAGGTCCTACAGTGGCTCTATCTTCCTGATGTATACAAACACCCACTTCTGACCTATTGCTTTTCCACCACTGGCTGCAAGCCGCCACCAGCTTCGGCCTGGAATTTTGTTCTTTGCCATGGCAAGGCAGCCAGTCTTGGAGCCGAGTGCTCAGTGGGGGGCAGGCGGACAGGAGAGGAGATTAGAGGGCCAGCAGAATGGTCAGAAGAACAAGCCTAAGCTCCTCGCTTCTCTCGGAAGATTATGGGACGCCACAGGAGAGAAGGTTGTGTGTAGATCACTCTCGCTCTTGGCTCCACCACAGATTTGGGGTCAGGATAGAAGCACAGCCACTTGGCTGTATCCACAGCAGCCTCAGTGGACGAGGGCGCATAGATATAAGTGAGGTCATGGATATTCTTGGGAGTTTTTTGTTGTTGCTACTGCTGTTAGATGGCTGAAGGGCTTAAAAATAAAAGCAAGTGTATTAAACGATATACATACTGTTTTAAAGGTTTTAGGAAGTTTAAGTTAGTTTGTAAATGAAACCAAATATTAACCAAAGACCCCTTTATAAGTAGCCATTGTAACTTCATAAATAAGATATTCAGGTTTTTGTCTAGAACATATGTATTTTGTGATCATGTTGTTGCTGCTGCTGCTAAGTCACTTCAGTCATGTCCGACTCTGTGTGACCCCGTAGACGGCAGCCCACCAGGCTTCCCCATCCCTGGGATTCTCCAGGCAAGAACACTGGAGTGGGTTGCCATTTCCTTCTCCAATGGATGAAAGTGAAAAGTGAAAGTGAAGTTGCTCAGTCGTGTTCGACTCTAGCGACCCCATGGACTGCAGCCTACCAGGCTCCTCCATCCATGGGTCTTTACAGGCAAAAGTACTGGAGTGGGGTGCCATTGTTGTTAGGTGCATACAAATTAAAAATAATTTCATTTTACCAGTGAGCTCAACCTTTTATTGTTATGCAACCTTCTGTATCTAATAATGCTTTGACTATAAGGTTTCTTTGTTAATCTGTTAGTGAAACTGTTATTACGTCACATCTGCTTCCTTTTAGTTAACATTTACGTGGTAGGTTTCTTTTCTCCTTTTACTTTCAGTTTCCTGTACCTTTATATTTCATATGATTTGTGTCTTCTGTAAGCTGTGTAAAATCAGATTATTTTTAATCAGGCTGACAATCCTGGTCATTTAGTCCCCCTGGATTTCAGACCTCTGCTCTTTAGAACTGTGAGGGAATACATTTCTGTTGTTTTAAGCCTCCCAGTTTGTGGTGGCTTAAGAGCCTCCAAGACATGGAGACATGCTTCCATGGCTATCATTTTGCCTGCCGAAAGCCTTTGCGTCTAGTTCCTCTTGTCCAAAGCAGGTGACATTCAATGAAGTAACTAAAAGAAAATAAAGGTTCTATTACTATATATACCATATTTTTGTTATCTTTTTAAAATTTTTTATTACTTAAAATTTTTTTGAATCGTTGTTTCATTCCTTTATCTTTGCGCCATATTTAATAATGGTCATTGGGGACTTTCCTGGTGGTCCAGTGGTTAAGACTTAGTGCTTCCCATGCAAGGGGCATGGGTTTGACCCCTAATCAGGGAACTAAGATCCTGCTGGCTGCATGCCATGCCCGGATAAAACAAAACAAAACAAAACAAAACAAAAAACAGAATCAAAATAATGGTTTTTTGAAGAAGACAGGGATTTTCACATTCTGTAATCTTTGTTTTGTTTGTGGCTTTCTTTTTATAATACTAATATTATTTATGCAAGGAATGAGTAGTTAGAAATTTAGAATAATATAAACAATATTTAAACTGTTTTATGCATGTTAACAACTTTGGTGCCTTATGATTATTTGGGGGGAATTAATGGAATGATTAATTCATATGAAAACAATTTGGTTTTCCCCATTCCTTTTATTTAGTTTAAAATTTATTTTTAAAATATTTAATTATTTTTAGGTATTTATTTTTATTTTACTTATTTATTTTGGCTCCATCCTGTGGGATCTTAGTTTCCCAACCAGGGATGGAACCTGTGCTCCTGAAGTGAAAGTATGAAGTCCTAACCACTGGACTGCCAGGGAATTCCCTAAGTATTTATTTTTATTTTTAGCTAACATATGCCTGAGATGTGCTGTTTGTGATAGTAAAAATGTGGGAACAACCAATATTTATTCAAAAATATGAGACTGGTTAACTAAATTACACTTTATTCTATAATGGACTTTGTTGCTATGGGCAACAAATGCACATATGCAGCCATTAAAACAACTTGCATAAAAGTATGAGGGCTTACAAATAGCTGAGAAAAGAAGAGAAGCTAAAGGCAAAGGAGAAAAGGAAAGATATACCCATCTGAATTCAGAGTTCCAAAGAATATCAAGGAGAGATAAGAAAGCCTTCCTCAATGATCAATGCAAAGAAATAGATGAAAACAATAGAATTAGAAAGACTAGAGATCTCTTCAAGAAAATTAGAGATATCAAGGGAACATGTCATGCAAAGATGGGTACAATAAAGGGCAGAAATGGTATGGATCTAACAGAAGCAGCAAAAGAGATGGCAAGAATACAGAGAAGAACTATACAAAAAAGATCTTCATGACCCAGATAACCACGATGATGGTGTGATCACTCACTTAGAGTCAGAGATCCTGGAATGCAAAGTCAAGTGGGCCTTAGGAAGCATCACTATGAACAAAGCTAGTGGAGGTGATGGAATTCCAGTTGAGCTATTTCAAATCCTAAGTCATGATGCTGTGAAAGTGCTGCACTCAATATGCCAGCAAATTCGGAAAACTCAATAGTGGCCACAGAACTGGAAAAGGTCAGTTTTCATTCCAATCCCAAAGAAAGGCAATGCCAAAGAAGGTTCAAACTACCACACATTTGCACTCATTTTCTCACACACTAGCAAAGGAATGGTCAAAATTCTCCAAGCCAGGCATCAACAGTACAGGAACCAAGAACTTCCAGATGTTCCAGGAGTTGGTGATGGACAGGGAGGCCTGGCGTGGTGCAGTCTTTGAGTCATGGGGTCTCAAAGAGTCCAACACGACTGAGCGACTGAACTGAACTGTGAATGAAGCAGGTTACAAAATGTTGAGAGTAGCAGGAGGATTTTTTTTTCAATTTTCTTTTTTATTGAGGTGAAGCTCATGTAACATAAACTTAACCATTTTATAGTATATAATCCAGTGGCATTTGGTATATTTAGTACAACCATTACCTCTATCTAGTTCTGAAACATTTTTATCATTCCCAAAGGAGGCCTTATCTCCATGAAGTGGTCTCTCCTCATGCCTCCTCCCCGAAGCTCTTGGCAATTACTAATGTATTTTCAGTCTCTATGGACTTGCCTATTGTAGACATTTCATATCAGTCAAATCACATGCTTTGTGGCCTGTGTCTGTTATTTTTCACTGAGCACCATTCACACTGGAGCCTGTGTAAGTGCTCCATCCTTGGTTATGGCTGAGGAGCATTCTACTATAAGGAGGCACCACACTTTGTGCCTCCAGCCGCTGATGGGTTTGGTTCCTCCCCCATTTTAACCATTCTATGACTAGAGCTGCTGTTAACATTTGGGTTTAAGCATTTGTTTGAACACCTGTTGTCAGTTCTGTGGGCATACCCTAGGAGTGGAATTGCTGGGTCATATGAAAATTCTACTTAACTTTTTGATGAATGACTAGACTGTTTTCCACACTGGCTACATCATTTCACAATCCCATCAGCAGTGTATGATGATTCCATTTTTTTTGACATCTTCACCAACACTTATTATTCTCTTTTTAATTATTATTATATTCATGCTAGTGGGTGTGACACAGTACATCTGGTTTTGATTTGCATTTCCCTGGTTCCCATCATTTCCAATGATGTTGAGCATCTTTTCATGTGGCTGTTGGCCATTTATGTATTTTCTATTTTAAAATGTCTATTTAAGTCATTTGCTCAACTTTTAATTGAGTTGCTTATCTTTTAGTTGTTGAGTTGTAAAAGTTCCTTATATGTTGCAGATACTAGACTCTTATCTGACACATGGATTGCAAATATTTTCCCCCATTTTGTGTAGTATTTTCACTTTCTCAAGAGTGTCCATGAGTTCATTTTTATAGAAAAGATATTCTTTTTCATTAAAACAATCTGAACATATATTGTCATAAACACACAGTGATTATCTCTGAGTAGATTGTCAATGTTTTGTTATTTTGAAAATAACCCTGGCAATATTTTTCAAGGTTAGTAATTTTGCAAATTGGTAAATGCAAAGTGAAAGTAGTTTCTGATTCTTAGCTCATGTTATTATGATGTGCGTGCATCTTGGAAAGGACCGGAGATGTGGAACATGCAGGGATTTCTGAACAATCCTAGAGGTGGGGGTATGTCACAGTCCTGGCCCCAGCGGGTCAGGTGGAAAGCCCCCTGCCCAGCCCACCTCGTGTCATCGGCATTCTGTTCTGTTTCTGTTTCTCACTCTGGGGCTGTCCTGGGAAAAGGAAACCGAAACTGAAGCTGAATTAGCCTATGTAACTCTGACGTGGTTTGCTCAGGCTATTAAAGGGCTGAGCTGCCAGGGCTGGAGTGAGCTGAGAGCAGAGAGGCAGCCGCAGCCAACCAGTGTCTGCAGAGAGCCTGGCACCAGAACCCATGGCCATGGTGAGTGGTGAGGCGGGTTTCACAGGTGGGGCTCTGTACTCCCCTGCCTGGTGGCATCTCCCAGGGGAAGAATGCCTACTATGCACAGGCAGGTAGAGCTACTCAAAGCATTCAGTTCCCTAAGTGTGAGCGGAGGGTCAGGGCTCTTTGTAAAATCAGGGTCTGGGTCCTGAAAGGTGGCTTCTGCCCAGTGGCCAACTCTGAGATCCCTTGGGGTCAGCACAGGGCAGAGGGGTATTTTATTGGAGAGATGACATGAAGGTTGCGGGTAGTGGCTCTTCTGCTCCCTTGCACTCTCCAGTGCCTGGGGTCCCCCTCTCGGTGGGTGGGAAGGGTGGAGAGGAGGGAGCTGCATCCCTGGGGTCTGACATTCGCCCCACTGCAAGTGCCTACACGTGCAGTAGTCCCAGGACTTCTGAATCTGTGTGATGCCCACAGGGCGGGGACCTGACAGTGAAGATGCTAGGGGGCCAGGAGATCCTGGTGCCTCTGAGGGACTCCATGACGGTATCTGATCTGAAGAAGTTCATCGCGCAGAAGATCAACGTGCCTGCTTTCCAGCTGCGCCTGGCCCACCCTGAAAACAGGAAGGTGCTGGAGGAAGGGATGCCCCTTGTCCGCCAGGGCCTGGGACCTGGCAGCACCGTCCTGCTGATGGTGGAGAACTGCAGCGCCCCCCTGAACATCCTGGTGAAGAACGACAAGGGTCGCAACAGCTCCTATGAGGTCCAGCTGACGCAGACTGTGGCCAAGCTCAAGCAGCAGGTGTGCCAAAAGGAGCATGTACAAGCGGACCAGTTCTGGCTGTCTTTTGAAGGGAGGCCCATGGATGACGAGAACCCGCTGGGGGAGTACGGCCTCACGACCGGGTGCACCGTGTTCATGAATCTACGTTTGCGGGGTGGGTAGGGAAGGGCCAGGAGGGCCTTAGGGAGGGCTCCCCATGCAGCGCAGTGAATAAAGTTGTAGCAAAGCCAAATGGGAAGTGTTCATTCCACCCTGGCCAGCACCCCACGTCATCAGCCCTCCATTCGGCACCCTTCTGGTGAGATTGGGGGAAGGGTGGAGGAGGGAGTGGGTGAGGGGACCCAGGATCACTGGGTGGTCACCAGGCTAGGGTGGCCAAGTTAAGGGACAAACCCTGTGGGATCAAAATGGTGACCCTCTGGAGAAACTGAAGATGTGTCCCCACCTCTTTGGGAAATTAACTTCTAGAGAAATAAAAAGAGGCAGGTCTGTTGAAGCCCATCCCTGTCTTCCAGTTGAGCCTCAGTCAGCCCTGCACAACTGGTCCCCACCTTCACAGCTGGGTCAGCAGATAGCACAGGGAGGGAAAAGGCCTGGCTGGGTCCCGAAGGCCACACGGTGAGTGTCCCCGGAAATGGTGAGGGGCTGAGTCCCTAGGGTCTGCCTTGGCCAGTTGTAAGGGAGGTTCCCCCACACCAGCTGGAGGCTGAGGGCCTCCAGGACCCATCAGAATACAGTGTCCAGCCTTCATTGGTCTGGAGGGAATTGGGGACTGGGCCTTGGGCACACACATCACCATTAGGGTGAGCTGCTCCTTCAGAGTTCACTTCATGGAAGGGCCACAGCCAGCAGGTGAGGGGGCACCCAGGATGGGGGTTCCTGTTGTTCACATGGACAGGAGGGGAACAAACTACACCTGCCTCCACACTAGATGCTTCTTTCTGTGCCAGTTTCCAAAGTGAGTCAGCCTTGGACAGAATGCGGTGGGCAGGGAGGGGGACACAGAACCTATACCTCTTGGGCCAAAGTCCATGACTCTGGGGACACTCAAGGCCTCAGCTTTCGGACTCTTCAGGGGCATTTGGCTGGAGACCCAGACCCCTTCTTTCTGATCTGTGGGAGTTTGCATCTGAGCTGGGGGACTCCCAGGTCTGGCTTGCCTGTGACACTTATGTGTAGACACGCAGGTGTGTGTGCGTGTGTAGGGGGACTCCTGGCTCTAGCCTCATTTCCTGGGCCCCCACCCTCACCTTTTTGTCATACTGTAACTTAGCAAGTGTGAGCACGCCCTCTCGGTGACACCCTCCTTTCTTGAATCCCCTCAGCAGGGTCTGGGCGAGGTAGGGTCCTTCTCCAAGGTGTCTCTGGGCTGCTCACTCTTCATGGCCTCTGGCTCAGAGATCTGTGGTTGGCTTGGATGAGGGGGTGTGCAGCAGACTCGGCCCTGGAGGAACAGAAGGGATCTCCTCTCCTCCCATTCCCACCATCTTCAGCTAAGTCGGGTTCTAATTTGCACACTCTGGATCTCAGTTTATCCCCCCTGGACTCAGCGGGAACGGTTGGAGAAGTGCCTTGGGGTAGCTGGGAAGGGGGCGTGGCTGGCCGTCCATCGCTGCTGCTATTCCCACCTCAGTCAACAGGGGGAGCCCGCCGCCCTGCAGAGGGCCGGGAGCCGACCCGGAATCGCGAGGTGGGCGGGGCTGCGCTTCGCTGCGACCAATCGTCGCAGCTCCCAGCCCGCATTGGTCCCCCGTGGCCGGTGGTCCCGGGCGGACGAGCTTCCGTCCCCAGTTCCTGTGAGGGGCTAGGGTCCTCCGTCAGGTTCCTCTCGCCGGGGGAGGGGCGCAGCCCTTTAGGGCGCGAGGGGCGGCAGGGCCTCGGATCTGGCAGCCCCTTCCTGCGGCCAGGGAGCCCCCGCAGCCCCAGCCCTGGCGCAGCCTGGAGCCCCTTGAAAGTCCCGTCACGTCGTCTCCAGATTATGCATTAACCCGATTTCAGCCGCATTTCCTGGCGGGGGGGCGAGGGGGTGGAACGTCCGCGCGAACGGGGGAGGGGCGTCCGTGGGAGTGCGCCGCAGCAGGGAAAGCACCCTCGAGCCCGCCCCAGCCCCGCCCCTCGGCCTGGCCAGGCCCACCACCCACCTTGGCCAAACCTAGACCGGCCCCCTCCCTCCCCCAGCCAGGCCTCCGCCCGGCGCCGCTTTCCCGGCGCTTTGTTCGCGGCTGCCGCGGGTCGCAGGGCGCCTGGAGGGCCGGGGGCGGGTGGGCCGGGGGGTGGGGTGGGGGCGGGAAGGGGGTGGTGCTGTCCCAGGGCCCGCCCCCGCACCGCCCGCGCTCCCGCCGCCTCCCCCGAGCTGCGTCCCGTCCTGTCCAGTCTAGTCCCCGGCGCGGCCCGGTCCGTGCGCTTGCTCCGGCCGCCTTCCGCCGTCCTCTGCCCGCGCCATGGCCAGCCTTGGGCCGTTCAGCCGGGCCCTGCTGCAGGCTTTGCTGCTGCTCCTGGTGGTGGCCGTGCGCGCCCTGCCCAGCGCCGACGGGACGTGCCCCGAACGCGCGCTGGAGCGGCGCGAGGAGGAGGCGAACGTGGTGCTCACCGGCACGGTGGAGGAGATCCTCAACGTGGACCCGGTGCAGCACACATACTCGTGCAAGGTGGGCCCCCTGGGGACCCCCGGGACCCTGAGCCCCTTCAGACCCTTCTAGAAGCCCTGGTTGGGGGTGTTTCCCCCGCGATCCCGGACCCCTAGCCGGGAGGTCTTCCCGTCGCGATGCCGGCCGCCCGCTGAGACCCCCGCCCCGGGCCGTGGGAACTAGCCCCAGACGTTCCGCAGCTCCAGCTCCGGCTCCCGCTCCCTTGGCGACCGCCGACTCCCGGTGGGGGGCGGGGGGGCGGGTGCGGGTCTGAGAAAACTCGCGAGCGCCGGAGGGAAAGTTCCTGCGGTGCCGCTGCAGTCCCGCTCGCGGTGCCCGGGCCCTGGAGACCCGATGGTGTCTGCTCCTTCACCCCAAACCCACTCCCTTACTGGAAACAAGTGCGCCCCGCCCCCCGGAGAATGTTCGGCTACCGCGCCCCTTCCCCACCGGCCAAAGGAAAGGGGACGAGGGGAGGTGACGCTTTCTGCTTGGGGTGGAGGTGGTGATTTGGCCTGTGGTCAGTGCTGTCGCCCTCTCCGCAGAGGTGAGAATGCGTGGTCCGGAGAGAGAGGAGGGGGTGCACACCTAATCTCCCAACCGCGGGGGTCCTGGTGGGACTTGCTGCAGTGATGGGTGTGGGGCCAGAGAGAGAAGTGGGCGGGGCCGTTGCTGAGCCTCAAGTGCGGGGGGTGCAGGGCAGGTGCCCCATCCCGCTCCTAGGAGAGCTGTATCTCCCCTGGCCTTAGGGAGAGGGGCTTTGCCTGGCCTCTCCTTCAGTTGGATCTGGGAGCTCCTGGGGTAGGTCTGGTGGTTTTTTTCCCCACAATCTGTTCCTAGGGAGGACTGAAGGGACTCAGGCCCCTGCCCCCCTCTGGCCCCTAAAACCACCTCCCTGACCAGAAATCGGATCATTCCTCTTCCTTGGAGATGGGGAGGGGTGGCAGCTCCTTTCAGACTGGCCTGTGCTGACTACAGCTGGGATCCCCCGCCAGGCCCCCTCCCCTCCACCACCGCCAGGGCACTTTGCCAAGTCCCTGCAGGATTTTCCCGACTTCCTCCCCGCTGCTCCTGGGTGTGGCTGGGGTGGGGGGAGGCGATGAAAGCCGCCCAGCCCTCCCCTGCTGGTTATTGGCCTTCCAGAGCCTACTCTGTATCTAGGCATGGGGGGCGGGGGAAGAGTTGGCAGCCCCACCATCCCTGGGCCACTGGAGGGTGGAGGGAGTCCCTGTAGATTTTGCAGACCCAAGGCTCCCAGCAGGGGCGACCAGGTGGACAGGCCACTGTTGTCTTTCACTCCCCTTTCCAGAAGTCCCGGCCCCCATAGATCCTGAAGAAAGGGGTGTCTTCTCAGGGACAGCATTCACGGGCAGACCCCATGGGCCTGTTCCTTTAGGCAGCTCATTCTGCCTGCAGTGCCTGTGGCCCTCCTGCCCCCACTGCCAGTAGTCTGTGGGCACCCCAGGGCTTGGTTTGTCTGAGCAGGTGCCCTCAGGGCCCCAAGAGCAGAGTGTGGAGGGTGGGGCTGCCCTGTGCTGCCCAAACTTGATTTTGTGGTTCACAGGCTGCCTTGGCAGCGCTCACTGTAGGAGCCTTGCAGGAGGAGGGGTCTTTCATCTCCTGGCTGGACCGTGTCTTAGCCCACCCACAGGGCTGCATGGAGCCAAGCTGGACAGGAGCCTCTAGCTCAGAGCCCGTCACCGTGAAACTTCATCATCCATGTTAGTTGCTCCTGGCTCATCCCAGAGGTGGGCCCAAGTACTGGGTGGGTTGACAGGGAGAGTAGGGTGTGGAAGGCAGGCACCCCAGGCTGGATGGGTCCCTTTCCCATACCTGAAGTGAGGTGGACATTTAGAATTGGGGTGGCTGGGGTCACCTAAACCTGAGGGTTGGGGAGCTGCTTCTTGAGGGAAGGGGTGTGTTCTCAGGCCAGGTATCCTGGAGTATAACAAGGGCAGTGGCGTCTGTCATGTGTGTGTGCTTCCCTGCAGCTTCCTCCTAGGGGGGTGGGCACTGACTCCACATATCTGCCCAGGGTTTGGGTATACTCTGGACATCTGGCCTGAGCAAGTGAGGTGGGAAAAGAAGGAAAAGTCCAGGCACCAGTCTGGTGTCTGCCTCTGGCCTCTGTGGCCACCACCGCTCCACCCAGTGTGAAGAGAATTGCTGACACTTGAACACCCTCATGTCCACCCCAGGTTCGGGTCTGGCGGTACCTGAAGGGCAAAGATGTGGTGGCCCAGGAAAGCCTGCTGGACGGAGGCAACAAAGTGGTGATTGGCGGCTTCGGAGACCCCCTCATCTGTGACAACCAGGTGTCCACAGGAGACACCAGGATCTTCTTTGTGAACCCTGCCCCGCCATACCTGTGGCCGGCCCACAAGAATGAGCTGATGCTAAACTCCAGCCTCATGCGCATCACCCTGCGGAACCTGGAGGAGGTGGAGCACTGTGTGGAAGGTGTGTGTGGGGCCAAGCAGAGCAGGTGCCTTGGGGGCAGAAGGGAGCTTGTCCTAGGCTAGGGCCATGGCATCTTGTGGTCCGACCTCCTTTTCTGGGTCCTGGCTCCCCGGTTTCCTGGCCACCTCAGCTCCAGACTCTTAACATAAGCAGCACTCCCCACCCTGGCCCTAGTGTTGCCACCATCTGTCATCTTGGAGTCTCAGCCCTGCAAAGGGATAGGCCTCCCATTCTTCCCTCCGCCTCCCCAGCTCTGCACGCCCCTTCCTGGAGTTCCCTGTTTTAGGAAAGAGGCTGGGACCAGGTGAACGAACACCAGTTGTTTGTGTTCTGCAGAAGCCCGAACACATGTCTAGACGGGGCCCAGATGTTGAGCCACTGGGGTGGGGCTTAAAGATTGTGCTGGAGGGGAGGCTACCCTGTTATATGTGTTCCCAGAGGCCTGCCATTTCTGGGAAGGGACAGTTATGTGGAGTGAGCTGCTTCTAGGAGTTTGAGGGGCTGTGGGATCCCCTGACAGAGGTGGAGTATCTTTCCTTGTCTGCTGTCCCCATGTGTCTACTCTGAATGGCTCAAGAGCAACCCTCCCTCATCCTAATCTCTGAGAGATGAGCAGGAATCACATGATGGCTCACCCATCCCCTTTACCCCAGGAGAATCCCAGTTGGGGGCTGAGATCCTTGGCTGAGGAATGTAGCAGGGACAAGTAGGAACTGCCTGTCGCCCTCACATCCTGTCTGTCCCCTTATGGCTGCCTGGGGAGGGATGTATGGGAGGAGGAGGAGAGATCGCTTCCTCCCAGGGCAGCAGGAAGGGTCCCTGACTTCCTGTCCTGGGAAGGCGACCCTGTCCCTGTTACTTGCCCTGTTTGCCGGTAGGGAAGTTCCATCTTCTACCCAACTTACTGCTGTGGTGCGGCTTGCTTTTGTGGGATCCTGGATGGTGGACTCATCTGGCCTGGGGCAGACTGTGTGTGTGTGTGGCGGGGTGTGGAACCTGAAGTGGAGAGTCCTGTAGCATCCTGCTTGGCCTGCAGTCATTTGCTCCTGGGATTGCATCTATGGTCCTGATGCAACATCGCACAGAGATCCCAGCAGGGCTGTGTCCCTGGTCCCTTCCCAGCACTAGCTTAGCTGAGGGGTTCCAGTATAGCCCTCCCACCAGGTGAGGACTGGAGACCCTGACTGTGCTTTGGAAGCTTTACTCTAGGGGAAAGATGGAAGAGTGGCATGGAGAGGAGGCAGGTTGTGGGGTGTAATCCCCAGTTTTGGAGGATGAGTTGGAGGCTAAGGAGAGGTGGGAAGAGGGGTCAGGCTGCAGAAAATCTGTTTCTGCAAGATCAAGAAGACAAGTCATTAACTTCATAGCTGGAAGGGTCTAGTTCGAGGGTCTGCAGGGTCAGAGGGTGTGTGGCAGGGGGGCCACCCCAGGCAGAAGAGGGTCTGCCATCTTGCCAGGTCCTACTCTACCCAGGCCAGGCCCTGGCTCTGGATATGTCAGGCTGGGCACAGGACCCCTGGAAAGGAGGGTCTGCAGAGAGAGCCCCCAGTGAGACTTCATCTGCTGTCTGCTGGCTACCCAGGATAGGGACCAGTCTAGGCCCCCAGGTCCAGCTGGGCCAGTGTGGGGATGGTGGTGGAGGGGAAGCCCCCAGGGAGGGAGGGGCCCAGAATGAGAAGCTTGGGGTCCACTGTAAGGCTCTGGGGAGACCTGGAAGTTTTGAGCCGATGACATGGATCCCTTCTTTGGAAGGAAAGCAGTGCCATAAGGGGCAGGGGGCCAGTGAGAGGGTAGATTAGATGGGGTGCCTCCCTCCTAACGATCCCCAAGGCCTGAGGGACAAGGCTCTCAGGAGCTGGGGCCAGGCTTGAGGAAGACACAGCCCTCTTCCCACCTCCCACAGCAGGGAGCAGGCAGAAGAAGGGCCTGCTTTCCATTCTGTAGGCGATGCCTCCCATTCTGTAAGAGATAAAGACCTCTGACCCCACCCCAGGCTCTCCAGGGAGCCAAACCTCACCTTAGCATGGGGGTTAGGGCTAGGGATAGGCTGAGCTTGAGCTATAATGACCTCCCATCTGACCCTGACCCTTTGTTCCTCCTTGGGCCCCCATAGCTGCCCCTGTTCCTCGGGGCCCAGAGCGAAGGCTGTGAAGCTACTGATTGTGGAGGTCACCCCAAGACCTGTGTCTCTATCACACATGTCTCCCGCCCCTAAAAGGCCCACAGGAGCCAAGGTCAGGGGACACATCCTGGAGGCCCAACCCCCTGGATGCCCCCACCTCATCCCCACATGGACCCTGCTCCCTGCAGGGGTACCTGCTGCTGGGAGGCATACCTGGTCCCCAGCTCCACTGGGATCGCCTTCCTCAGTTTCTCCCTTAGAGCCTGCAGGGTCTTCCTGGCTCTGGGCCCCTTCCCCAGCCTCCAGTCCCCAGGAAGCTCCTCCCCAGTCCTCTGCCTGGGGAGCCACATTCCGAGCATAACTGAGACAGGTATGTGTCCCTCCCTCTGCACCACTTGTGGGTGAAGGAGACTGCGGGTTTGCTCCAGGAAGGAGGGAGACCCTCCTGCCCTGCTTTGTCAGGGAAGTGGCCTGGCCTCTTCCAGTGCCAGCTGCCCACGCACCATGAGCTGCCCAGGCTGGCAGCTGAGCGGGCATCTCCTCCAGCCTTTGGCCACTATACCCTGGTCCAGACACCACTTGTACACTCCCACCACCCTCCTCTCCCCCACCTAATGAAGACTGGTCCTTGGGCCCCCTGAATCCCCTAGGAGGGATGCAGGCTTGGGGCCCTTCCCCAGGCCTTTCCCTCCCCAACTCCGAGCCAAGAGCAGAGAAAGGAAGTGTTGTCTGCCCTCTCCGGGCCTGGCACAGGAACAGGGTCGGAGAGTCTGGCATTAGTCCAGCCCAGCCCTGCCCAGTCCTGAAGCCGGGGGTCCTGGCAGCCACAGCCTAGACTGGCCTGCCTGATTCCAGTGAGCACCCTCCCTTCCTCCCTGCCACGCCAGCCTTTGGGCCTTCGGGCCAGTCTTGAGCCTTTAGGGAAGGTCGTCCTAGGCTGTAGCTCAGGCCAGAGAGATGCTGGGTCCCGGGCCGCCGGCCTTGGCCTTGGTGCAGGCCCTGTGGCCTGGGAGCCGAATGTGGACACAGACACCCCCAGACAGGGACTGGCTCTGCAGAGCAAAGCAGGGCAGGTAGGAGCCCAGGGCAGGTTCCAGGGTTGGCTCCCTCAGGGCCAGAGCTGGCTCCCTCTGCTGTCTGGCATTTAGCTTCTATACCCCCAAGTCCTGAGCCCGCCCTACTCCCCCACATTCCTCCCTGCCGAGGTGGGAGGTGGCTTCTTCCTGTCCCTGTTTCCCTCTTCCAGACGTAAGTTCTCACCCCACCCCCTCCAGACCCGCCCCAGTGCCTCTGTGGCCCCTCCCCCAGGCAGGTCCTTAGAGCAGGGGCAGGCCCAGGCTGGAGGCTGCGCGCCCAAGGCTTTCTCCTTCCTTCCAGCCACTGGGGCGGGGCATCTGCTCAGGTGGAGCGTGGCCTTCTCCTGCACTGTCCTCTTTCACCTAGGGTCCCGGGTAGGAAGTCTGCGAGAGCATGGGCTTGTGGAACCACAGCCGGCTGACTGATACCCTCACTGGGGTGGCCCCAGGAGCTTGGGGCGTGGTGGGGGGTGGGGAGGGGGTTGCTGCTGAAATCAAAGGGCTTTGGATCCATCACTTCAAGGCAGTGCAGGCCTGAGCTGGTGGAAACAGCTCCTGACTTTTTCCAGACCCCACCCCATCACCCTGCTCCCCACCCAGAGAAGAGCCCCAGCCTCCATACTCCCCAGCAGATTGGAAATGGAAAAAAAAAAAAAAAAGTCGTTTTGAAACTGTCCTCTCCTCCCCTGCTGTCTATATGTGCCTTCCCCAGGGCTCTGGACAGAGTAGATTCCAGTGGGGCCTGCCTGTGGAAGGAAGGCAGAGCCATGGGGGTGCTCGCAGCCTCTCTGGGGTGCTGGGAAGAACTGGATCACCTGGTCAGGGCTAGCTGGTCTGGGTCTGGGGCTCCAGCCCCCTGCCCCACCAATCCTTTCAGACTGAGGTAGGGAGAGTGCAGAGGGTGGGATGGGGCTGCCCCAGATAAGGTTAGCAGGGGCGTGAGCCCAGACTTCAGGGTTGTAGATCTAGCCAACTGTTGCTTGCCCTGCACAGCCTCCTCCAGCCTGTTTTGCTTCCTTCTTAAAGGGTTAATCCCCCAATCCCCTGAGAATCAAAGCCTGCCCCCACCCCATCACCACAGGTGGGTGGAAAACAGCTGCTGAAATTGACCTCTCTCCTGCCCGTGCCCCCCAAGTCCTTTGCCTTCACCTGAAGGCCCAGGCCAGCTGCCCTCCCTCCCGGCCCAGAGGCCTGAACTGCTCTGCTGGCCCCAGCAACCCCCTCAGCATTGGAATAGGGGAACTGTGGCTCCCCACACAGGCCCCTGAGGCCCATGCCCTCCCCACCGGCCCAGAGGCCTGAACTGCACTGCTGGCCCCAGCAACCTCCTCAGCAATGGGATAGGGGAACTGTGGCTCCCCACACAGGCCCCTGAGGCCCAGCCCAGCAAGCTGGGGGCTGCAGGCACAATCCCTGAAGTAGCCCCAGTAGCACTTAACAGCCCAGAGTCCCAGGAAGCACCCACCTCTCACAAAGAGAAAAAGGGGTCTCAGAAATGAGACAGTTAGTAACAGCTACCCTGATGAAAGTGACCCAGCTCATCAGAGAGTACTGTGTCCCCATAGGCTACAGCGGGGCTCAGGAGGATCTGGGCCCTGTCCTAGGCTGTGGCTGGGAACCGGGGAGGGGTGACCTGGCCTCTGATGGAGCTTCCAGTGGGGAGGGAAGCTCCCCTCAAAGGGGCCTCTCCCTCCAGAGCAGATCCTGAGAACTTCCTCTGAGGAAGGCCCCCTGCTAGGGGCTGCTTACAGCTGGACCTGGGAAGGGGAAGATGGTCCCTCCCACCTCCCCTCTCACTGAGGCATGGGAGGGGCAAGCTCTCTGTCCTCACAGGCAGCCGGCTGTTTCCAGCTGTGTGGCCTGCACATGTGTGTGTGTGTACATTTGTATGCACGTGTGCCTGCAACCTCAGGTGTACCAACCACCACACAACAGTTCTGGTTGAAACTTCAGCTGGTGGCCTGTGGTTCCTGCCACTCTTGTATTGCAGGACTCAGCCTGGGGAGGGAACCCTGCAGATGCTCTGCTAATGGGATGGTAGCCGGCAACCTTGGCTTATGTCCCAGAATTCTGGGAACAGGGCTGTGGGCCCTCTGTGGGTGCCATCTCCTGCCTGCTGCCCCAGTGTCCAGCTATGCTCCCCTCCCACCACCCCATCCCCAGCATAGAGCTGGGCCCCTCCTCCTGTGGGCTCTGCCTCTAGGTTTCTCAATGCCAGAGATGGAAGGGCAGCATTGGACAGGAAGAGTCCCTGGGGTCACTTGGGTTCCCTGTCCCCTCACACGCCTGCTGGACCCTGTGTCTGGCTAAGTTAGGGAGCAGGGCAGGTCAGGAGAGGCAGGTTTGCCTTTGATGTGAGGTGGGCCTGAAGCTCCCTACCTCTCCCCTTAGCAGCTGCCTCTGCCCCCTCTGCATACCAGGCCCAGAAGCAGACAACCTGCTGTGGCTCCTTGAGGCACCTGTACCTCTGGCAATAGGTACATGATTTCTATGCGCATTGGGGAGAAATAAAGGCACAACATCTGGGCCAGATTATGGCCTGTCCTGACCCACGAGTGGGGAAAGGATGTGTGTCCACCTCTGTTCCTGGAGGCGGGGCAGTGAAGCTTGCTAGAGTCCACTTGTGAAACCAGCCATCAGTTCCTTCCTTACCCACCCGTCTGCGCAGGGCCTAGCAGCAGGCCCTCACAGGACCACTAGAAGGGCTGCAGCAGCTACCCACGCGGCTCTCTCCTGTCTGGTCGGTCTTTCTGTCCCTTTGTTCCCAGCTTCTCTTGGTTCCAATGTTGTAGCCACGCGTTCTGGGAAACACGCTCACTCAGAAGGACAATGCAGATAGTGGAGTGCAGTTTGTTACACCGGGGAGCCCAAGGCAGAGTCTCCTCTTAGCCAAGGACCGAGACCAGTTTTTCTGAAAACCTTATATACCTTAAGTGTACGTGCCCAAACCCACCTCCCCAAATTCCCTGAAACTAGTCTGAACAAAGGAAAAGAAAGATACAGTCAAAGTTAACCCGTGATTCATATGCCTTAAGCCTAGGTAGTTAACAGTGGACAGTTATTAATAGGCCTGTGATCATACCACAGTAAGCATAATAGAATTTATGATTCTATGCAGTTACACAGACAATTAGGGTATTCTTTTAGGTAACAGACAATCTAGGAATGAACCCTGGGGCTCTTCCATCCAGGGGTCTGGTTTTCCAGTTGGTATGTCGTTTCCATCGGTACTGGGCATAGAGCTCAAAGGCCACAGTCTGGCCCAAGATGGAGTCCTGCTTTCAAGATGGAGCCTGTTCTGTCTGTTTCCTCCTTCATTCCCCTCATCTTGATGCTCTTAACTCGTAGTATGAGCATCATTCATAGGGATTTATTGCACCCTGACTCTCCGACCTCCAATTTGGGAGAACGACATCAACCTTTGGGTTACAAAGTTCATAATACATTGTAAAATAAAGGGTCCACAAAGCAGAGCTATGAAGGCAACTATAACAATGGTGAATATAGTTTTCCACCAATTACCCTTCACCCAACATAGGACCGAAGTCCAAAAAGGAAGATGATCATCAGAAATAACTTTTACCTGACCTTTCATGTCATCTAGGGTGGCTGATCTATAGCCAGATAAATCAGGAATATATACACAACATTCAACTTTAATTATAGCACAGGTCCCTCTTTGTACTGAAACTATGGTCAATCTCAAGATGATACCAGCAAGTCCTTGTAGCAACAGTTGATTGTAGAACTTCATCTCTGTTTCTTCTTTAAGATGATCTTGGTTTCATGGGGATCAGAGGGATCCCTCTGCTCAGTCCACTTGGCATCCTCCGGGTCTGCATGGTATGCTCTCTTCATCCTCATGTAAAGGATCCAGGGAGTGACACCTGCAACTTTAACTGTAGTAGGGCTGGTTAGAACAACAGCATATGGACCCTTCCAGTGTGGGGCCAAGGAGTCGTGTTTCCCATCCTTGACCACACCTGATCCCTGGGCACAAATTCGTGAATCTGTTCCCCAAGGGGGAATGACATCCTTTCTCGTACAAACTTAGTTACCTGATTTATTACCTTACCCAGTTGTTCCATCTGCTGTGAAATCTCATCTCCCCTTACCTGAGGCAAATTTGTTGACAGCTGTTTTATTATGGGAGGGGGCCTCCCATACACAATCTTGTATGGAGAAGAGCCATGGGAATGTGGGCTCATCCTGAGTCTGAGCAGAGCCGTCGGAAACAAGTCCACCCAGGAACCGTCAGTCTCTAAGATCCACTTGGAGAGTGTCTTTTTAAGTGTCCGGCTGGTTCCTTCCACCATCCCAGAACTCTGGGGCCTATATGCTGTATGTAATTTCCACTTGATATTTAAAGTTTTGCTTCCTTGTTATACTAAATCAGCTACGAAAGCTGGGCCACTGTCCGATCCAATGCTGGTAGGAAATCCACATCTGGGAACTATCTCCCTGAGCAGGCACCGGGCTACTTCTGATGCTCTTTCAGTGCGGGTAGGAAAAGCTTCCACCCATCCCAAGAACGTACATACTGTGACCAGCAGGTAATGGTAGTGTCGGTGAGGTTTCATTTCAGGGAAGTCCACTTCCAGGTGTTCAAAGGGCAGCGTGCCTTTTACCTGAATCCCTGGAGGTTTCTGTCTGTGCCGAGAGGCAGCATTGACCTGTGAGCAGGCAGTGCAGTTCTGAGATTTTGTCCTACATGGGGAAGAGAGGTGGGGAACCAAGAAATAGTTTCAAATTAGCTCTTCCAGTTTATCATGGCTTGAATGGGTCACTTGGTGTGTTTGGCTTGCCAGATTGGGTGCCAGCTCCTCCGGTACCAATAATTTGCCACTTGGCAATTCCCACCATCCATTTTCAGTCTTGATGGCCCCTTCTGCTTTGGCTAGTTGGTTTTTGGCTTTAGTGTATTTTGGAGAGTCTATAGTTAGCTCAGGTAGCTCTGTCAACATGAGAGCTTTAATAGGGGCCTCAATTGTCACCCTCAAGCCCTTGGCTGCTTGTTTAGTGGTCTTATCTGCCAGTCTGTTCCCTGAGCCTGGTGGGTATCCTCTTTTTGACGTCCTCAGGAGTGTATGACTGCAATCCTTTCTGGTTCCCAGGCAGCATCTAATAGGGTCTTAATTTCTTCCTTATTTTAAATGTCTTTTTCACTAACTGTCAAAGGCCTCTCTCCTTATACAGAGCCCTGTAGTGTGGCAAAAGCATACCTGGAGTCTGTGTCAAGGTTTGTCTTCTTACCTTTGGACAGCTGGAGGGCCTGGATTAGAGCATATCGTTCGGCCTGCTGAGTGGACCAGTGTGATGGCAGAGAGCCAGCCTCAACGATGGTTTCTTCCATGACTACTCCATATCCTGGCAGTCATTGTCCCTGTTTCACCAGGCTGGTGCCATTGGTGTATAGGCCCAAATCTGGGTCTGGGATTGGCTGGTTTCTCAAGTCAGGTCTGCTGGCATATTTCCTTGCAATCATGTGAGGGCCCACCTTCTCCCACAAGAATGAGAGTGGCCAGATTCAGGGCCTGACAAGGTTCAGTAGTAACATGGGGGTTCTCACATAACAGTCCCTGGTATTGAGTAATCCCGGATGTTGACAGCCATTTATGGGGGTCCCCTTGCAGGAGAGTGTTGACCTCATGCGGGACATTTACGAACAAATCTTGGCCCAAAGTCAGCTTGGTTGCCTCCTGGACCAGTAAGGCAACTGCAGCAACTGCCCATAAGCACCTCAGCCACCCAGTGGCAACACGGTCCAGCTGATTAGAGATAAGTCACCGGTCTGTCCCATGTCCCCGTAGTCTGGGACAACACTCCCATAGCCACCTTGTCCTTTTCAGTCACATAAAGAGTAAATGGCTTAGCAAGGTCTGGCAGGCCCAAGGCGGGTGCTGATGTAACTGTACTGGGTTTCAGTTTTATTACTAGTGGGATTTGTTTTGCAAGCCTGGGGTGGGTTGTCTTCTGCCCAGACCTCAGGGAATTGTTGAGTTAACTGTCTCTCTTGACCGTTTAGCCTGTCCAGTTTCCCTTCTGGGAAATCGTGCAACCTCCATTCATCTTGAGGGGTTACTGAGAGGAAGAGTAAATAGGTGGTTGAGCCCATGTGAACAGTATGCCTTTCGTTGGGGGAAAAGTCACTTGTGTCCCCAATTTAGACAGCAAGTCTCTTCCTAACAAAGGTACTGGGCATTCAGGGATGTATAAAAATTCATGAGTCACTTGGTGCCCCCCCCATCTGACATTTTCAGGGTAAGCTAGACACAAGGCTGCATTTATCACCATCTGAGACCCAGCAGCCTCTGGCTGGGTCTATTGGCGTAAAAGTCTATAGGCCTCGCATAGTCTTTCGCAGAACTCAGGGTGATTCGCTTTCCCTTTGAATCACTTTGGAGGATTGTGCGATACTCACAGCCTTTCGGGCCCCCTCTTGAGACCTTGTAAAACAGTCACCCGGTATCTCTCCAGGTGGCCCCTCCCTTCCTCTGTGTTACAGTCCCAGCTGGGCCTCTCCTCGGGGGTGGCTAATTCTGCCCACCGCTGCGGTTTGCAGTACCCTCAGGTGCCATTTTTCTTAACCATTTTCTGGCCTCAGTTAGGATCCTGTGTCTGTCCTCAGTGCTGAAAGGGAGACTAGTAGTTGGATTATGTCATCCTATGTAGGGCGGTGGGTTCGAAAAATAGTGTCCATTAGCCTAATCATGGCTTGTTCTCCCCCGAGTACGGTGGAGCATGTTTCTGCCAGTTTAATATATCTGTAGAGGAAAATGGCTGGTAATAATAGGCTACAGGGGCTGATGGTAGTGTCCCAGGCATCCTGAACTGGAGGCTGTTGTAGCTCTCTGAGGGGTATCTGTAGTGGGGTTCTTTCCCCTGTTCCTTGGTGGAGCGCCACCTCTGTCTAATTGCTGTGTTTTCTTCCCCCTTCCCATCAGTACTCAGCGGGAGAGGTGGATACAATCTACGAGGTCCAGCTGAGGTGGAATTCTGGGGGCATTGACCAGAGGTCTCCATTGCTGGGATTGGAGCCTGCTGAAACGGCGGCTCTACAAACTCTGGGAGAGCTGGTGGAAGACCAGTGGCTGCTGCAGGAACTTCACCTGGCCCTGGATCGGGCAGTAAGGCAGCCTCCCGTCCTGGTGGAGCACTGGGAGGCAGGCGTGTCATTATCCAGTGTGGGGGAGGGGTCAGGTCATTCCCGTCCAAATCGTGTAAAATTTCCTTTTTTATCATCAGTCAATTTTTGTGCCATTAATATTTTCCCCTTTCCCTTCTGGATACAGAACCTTGTCCAAGTAGGAGGGTCTTGAGCTAAACCTAGCCATGAGTCAATATATGGATATTGATCCAGGTGTCCTGGCTCTCCTGTAACTACTGTATAGACTGCTTCCACTGTTTTTAAATTCATGGTGTTCTCTGGTGGCCATCCTACTCCCATAGGGGGCCATTCGACCTCACAGAGTATGTGGAGGCAGTTAGGCTTCATCTTCACCCCGTTCAGTTCAGTTCAGTTGCTCAGCCGTGTCCGACTCTTTGCGACCCTATGAATCGCAGCACGCCAGGCCTCCCTGTCCATCACCAACTCCCGGAGTTCACTCAAACTCATGTCCATTGAGTTGGTGATGCCATCCAGCCATCTCATCCTCTGTTGTCCCCTTATCTTCCTGCTCCAGTTCTCTTCCTGCCCCCAGTTCCTCCCAGCATCAGAGTCTTTTCCAGTGAGTCAACTCTTAGCATGAGATGGGCAGTCTCCTCCAAAGCCCTTCTTTAAAATTTTAATCATGCACTCCAATACAGTTGCCTTAGATTCACTTCCCCCATCTTGCTTACCTTCTCGGACCTTCTACTTTTCCTTTCATTCTGTCTACGAAGTTCTCAGTACCCTATGTACTTCTGATATTTCCACTCAATGACACTTAAATTGCCATTCTGCCGCCTTCCTGATTGGGGTGAGAAGAGCCTTACCTGCCAGATCCCAGAGGGAGAAAGGGAATCGGCGTGTCTTCACCTGCCGGTCAGCACAACTGAACCAGAACACCATGTGACCCAAGACTGTTTCTCCCTTAACTTTTAAAGTCCATTCTGCCTTGGTGGGCTTGATCAGGTACGGATGAAAATACAGATGGGTTAAATATCCCACGTCCCAGGCCGTCTCTGGAAAAGCCAATTCGTACTCACTTATGTATCCCCCTCCTTCTAGCCTGACAATTCCAAGGGGGTCAAGAATTTCATAGCAGATGGGACACCTCCTTGGGGAGGGCAGAATACGAGCACACAAAAACCAAGTTTCTTCTCCTAAAAATCCCCTGGCAATTGCTTGGTAATAATTTTCCCCAAGATGGTGTGGATACCACCTCCTAAATGACCTTCACAAGTTTCCTTCCTAAGCCCTAACACACTCGTCAACCTGTGTACCAAGCAATCGTTGTCACCTGCCTATTCCAGGCCCCTGTGGGCCTGTGCCCCTTCTAGTCCCTCCCAGGGGGGTGATCAGGCCCCCTCCTCCACCTGCCGGGTGGGTTCCTCCTCACCTGAGCTCTCAGTTCCCCTGCTGCCATCCACTACCTGCTAACATGAAAGGTCCGGGCATTGAGAAGCAGAATCCTTCCTGAAGGGCGAGGTGCCTTCCCTCTAGAAGATTGGAGCCGCAAGGCCTTGGAGTAGTCCCAAATGGGACTTGTCTCCTCGAAGTGAGGAGTTTCCCAGCCAATGCACCAAATGTTGTAGCCACGCGTTCTGGGAAACAAACTCACTCAGAAGGACAATGCAGATAGTGGAGTGCAGTTTATTACACCGGCGGGCCCAAGGCAGAGTCTCCTGTTAGCCAAGGACCCCGACCAGTTTTTCTGAAAACCTTATATACCCTGGGTCGGGAAGATCCCCTGGAGAAGGAAATGGCAACCCACTCCAGTACTCTTGCCTGGACAATCCCATGGAGGGAGGATCCTGGTAGGCTACAGTCCATGGGGTCACAATGAGTTGGACACAACTGAGCGATTTCACTATATACCCTAAGTGTATGTGCCCAAACCCACCTCCCCAATTCCCTGAAACTAGTCTGAACAAAGGAAAAAGAAAGATACAGTCAAAGTTAACCCGTGATTCATATGCCTTAAGCCTAGGTAGTTAACAGTGGACAGTTATCAATAGGCCTGTGGCATACCCCAATAAGCATAATAGAATTTATGATTCTATGCAGTTACACAGATAATTAGGGTATTTTAGGTAACAGAGAGTCTAGAAACGAGCCCTGGGGCTCTTCCATCCGGGGGGGGTCTGGTTTTCCAGTTGGTATGTCGTTTCCATAGATACTGGGCATATAGCTCAAAGTCCACAGTCGGGCCCAAGATGGAGTCCTGCTTTCAAGATGGAGCCTGTTCTGTTTCCTCCTTCACCAATAGGTGTCTGTCTGCCACTCCTCTTCATCTTGACATCCAGCGGGTCAATACCTCCAAGAAGCACCGCCCCCCAACTCAGACCTTTGTGCTGGACTGTGCATCTCTCTTGGCCTGGCCGTGGCCCTCAGCAGGAACACAGGGTCTCCTGACTCACCGGCACTGACCACACCTGGTGCCACCCTGGCTCTTCCAGCTTTCTGTTTCCCCCTAGACATGGGCAGGACCTGGCCAAAAGAGGTGGATTTGGGGCTGTGCTAGAGGGGAGGGACAGAAGGTATGGATCAGCTAGCTCCACCCCATCCCCTACCTCAGGGGTCCCCAACCCCGGGGCCATGGCCCGCTACTGGTCGGTGGCCTGTTAGGATCCAGACCACACAGCAAGAGGTGAGGGGCTGGAGTGCTGGTGAACTAGCGAAACTTCATCTATGTTTACAGCTGCTCCCCATTTTGGCATTACCAGCTGAGCTCTGCCTCCTGTGAGATCAGTGGCGACATAATGAATGTAATGTTTGAATCATCCCCAAACCTCCCCCCACCCAACTCCCAATTCGTAGAAAAACTGTCTTCCATGAAACTGGTCTCTGGTACCAAAAAGGTTGGGGACAGCTGCCCTACCTTTGATTTCCCAGGTGGCTCAGACGTATCTGCCTACAATGCGGCAGTCCTGGGTTCGAGCCCTAGGTCTGGAAGATCCCCTGGAGAAGGATATGGCAACCCACTCCAGTACCCTTGCCTGGAGAATCCCATGGATGGAGGAGCCTAGTGGGCTCTACCTTTTCTCCAGGTGTCTACTACCCCCTCCTCTGTTCGGCTTGCGCCCCCTGGTGGCTGAAGCCTGTCTTGGCAGGCGTCGGGGCCCTGGGTTCCCCAGGCCTGCTGGTCTGGCCTTGACCCTTGTTTCCCTGCAGCCTCACCAGGCTGGCTTCTGGTCTCTTGCAGTCTCCTGAGCTTGTTTTTACTGGCCTCTGTAGTTGGCTCTGTCTGGATGTGCAAATCCCTTGACCCCATCCTTCGGGTCTCTGTACAGTCATCCCCCACGTAGATGCTGTGATCTAGGGCAATCTCTGCTACAGGGTAACCTTCCAGGGGCAAAGAGCTGACCTGACTCTGCACCGGGCAGGATGAATGCTGAGTAATGAAGGAGGAGGGGGTGCAGGGGTCAGCGGCCGCTGCCCTGCGACCAGCCCCAACTCTTCCACAAGTTCTCACTTAATGCCGCCTTCTGACAGCGCGGGCTAACCAGCAGTGTGGGCCCTGCCCGGGGGCTCCTGGGTGGGCACACAGACGGAGACTCAAGTGGGCGCCTCCCGGCCTTAGCCTCACCTGAGGGGGCGATCGGGGCCGGGCTGGACGCCGCCTCCTTCCCAGCGGCTGGCCCCAGTCCAGCAGCGACGTCCCGCTGTGAAACGCCCATTGTCTGCTGAGGCCGAGGGGGAGGGGATGGGGACTCTAGGAGGCTGGGGGAGGGGGCTGCCCTGCTCCGTCGTCTTTCCCTGCCCCCCCCCCCCCCCCCCCCCCGCCCCAGGGCGGCCAGACACCTGTGGCTGGAGGCTGCCTGGCATTTGACTGTTCGATGTACTTTACACACTAGCGGGGTACCCTCGAGAGCCCAGGAGTGAAGACTGGCGGAGGTCCCCACAGCAAAGGTGTGTGCGCATGCGTAGAGTGTGCCTGCCGCCGGGAGGGCGGTGCCGCCCCACTCCCACCCCATCCTTTTGGAGCGCGCTGGCCCCTCCCTACGGAGTGAAAAGGATTAGAGGGAGGCCAGTAGGTGGGACTTTCTGTTCTCTCTGGACTTCGTTCCCAGTCTTCCTCTCAGGGTCAGGGAAGTGTCTGCTGCTGCTGCTAAGTCTCTTCAGTCGTGTCCGACTCTGTGCGACCCCATGGACGGCAGCCCAGCAGGCTCTGGAGGGGTCCAACTACACGCGTGTATGTGGGGGCACACCCGATGTGTGCTGTGTGGATGAGGGGCAAGTTTTGCATTGCATGAAGGTGTGCAGTGTGTATGCACGCAGGTGTGTGTGTGACTGCACAGTGCCTGTGCAGAATTGAGTGAGTGGTTGTACATGTGTCCGCATATGGGAGACCTGGAACATGGAGAGTGTGTGTACACATGTGAGCAGTAGCATGTTGCTGTGTTTAAGCCTAGAGAGGGTCTGATTCTTGGCTTGGTTTATCCTCTCTCCCTGGGACCTGAGCCTGCGTGGGCTGGTCAAGGCCGAATGACTTTGAGTCTGGAGATCCCAAAATAGCTGGAGTAGCCTGAGCCCTCCTCCCCCTCGACTGGATCTGAGGCCTCAATGGCCCTTTGTCTCTCTGAAGGCATCCAACCCCTGTGGGGGCTCAGACTGGAGCTAAAAGGGACCAGGCTGCATGCGGTTGCCTTTACCCCAGGCCAAGCCCGACAGGGCACCCAGCACCACCACCATGGGAGCATCTAAGGCCAGCACATTTTCCGGGCAGATTCCAGGATCTCTGCCTGGGGGAGGCTTCCCCTGATCCCAGGCCTTACCCCTCCCACGTTCTGGTTCCCTCCCATGGCCCACCCATGATGCTCCACAGCTGCAGTGGCAGCAGCAAACAGGGCTCCTGTACAGGCATGTGTTCAGTGGGCAAGTCCATGGTTTAACTCCTAACACTGACTGTGGACCCCTCCCCAAATCAAGGGATCAGATTGCAGTCCTAGGGGGGCTGCAGTGAAAAGTAAACGGGAAATGTGTCACTGCCTGAACTCACCACACCATGTTCTGGGCTCTGGGCCAAGCCCTGCCTGGAGTAGATAAAAAGTCAGACCCTGCCCTGGGTGCTCCCAGTTTGGGGCACCGCCAGTATCAGTGTGGTGTGGGCAGTGCCAGGGTGAGGTGAGAGGGTGGGAGGCTCCTCTGAGGAGAGAGTGAGGACAGCCAAGGACAGGGTCTCCAAGTAGCCTGACTGATTGCTGCTCTGGGTGCATTGTCGCACTTTGTGTATTGGCTTTTCCTGCAAGTTTGGGTAGAACCCTTGGTTCCAGGGCTTCTCTGCCGTGGGTGATGGGGGACCCGGACAGGGTGGGCTGATCCCGCTGGGGTTTGGCAGCAGTGTGCCGGGCCGTCGGACGGAAAGGAGTCCAAGGAGATGGACCTGACAGAACTGAGAGCTGGCTGGCAGGTGGTTGTCCCAGTCGAGGAAGGTTGGGAGGTGTGAAGAGCCCACCTGACGAGGAGGGAGTGAGCGGGGTGTGTGTGGGAGAACTCCAGGGACGTGTTCGTGAGGCGGCTGGACAAGTGGTGGGGAGGACGCGAGTGCCAGGTGGGCTGTGCGCCCTGGCCCGCTGTGACGTCACGGTCCCGACTTTCCCAGGCTGCCTCTGGGGGGCGCTCCGGGCCTGGGACCAGGCTTGGAGCCCCGGCTATTTGCATAACGCTTATTTACATGGGACTCATTTGCATGATCCTTTCTCCTTGCGGACTCGAGTTGGGAGTGCGGGGATAATTTGAGGTGCTGATGTCAGTTCCTAGGGTGGGGTGGCCCACCCTCTGAATTGAACCCAGCCCAATTCCCACCTGTGTATATGTACTTGGAGATGCTACCCCCACAGCACCAGGGTGGGGCCAGCAGAAGCAGAGACATTGACACGTACACGCGGTGACACGCAGCCTGCAGCCCAGAACCGGGTCTTTGGTGCAGGCCGAGCCCCGCTGCGGGGACTCAGACAGACACTCCGCCGCGCCGTCGCTCACACGCACAAGACAGCCCAACCGGTTGGGAGCGGGAGGGAACCTGTCCCTGTCCCGCCCCACTCTCGCCCACCTACTCGCACCCTCTCTGCAGCCCCCCCCACCCCACCCCCACATCTGTGTCTCCAGCTCCAGCCTCCGCTCCCTTTCATCTCCCACCCCGACCTCCGGCCCCCCAGCCCGACCCTGCACCCTCCCTAGCCTCAGCGCCCCACCTCTGCGCCCTCCCCGGACCCTGCTCCCTTCCAGCTCCGGTCCCCACAGCCGCCCCCCAGCACCCCCAGCCTATGCGTTCCCTTTTGTGCCGCCGCCTTCCAGTCCTCATCCGCCCCATCCTTCTTGCGGCGCAAGCCGCGACTCCCCGCGGACGCTGGGGTCCCCGGAGGCGTCTTCCTTTGTCTCTGCTCCCCGCCCTCGCTCAGCGGCGCCCCTCGCCCCTCACTCACCGCCTCAGCCCCGGCCTGGGCGCGGGGAGCGGGCGCGGCCCTCAGCAGCCGGCTCTTTCTTCTCTCCGGACGCGTGCTCGCTCCTCCCGCTCGCTGCCGTCGCCGCTCCCGCCTCTGCTGGGGACTGAGCAGCTGGGACCCGCCGCCCCGCGCCTAGCCGAGTCCTGGGCGAAGGGCCGATCGCCCCTCGGACCAGCCTCTCCCAGGCTGCCGGGCGGGCAGGATCCGGGGCTGTGGGACTACCGAGGCTGGCTCCGGGAAGACTGAGCACAGCTGGAGCCTCTGGCCCAGGCCCTGACCGGTGTGGACAGCAGGGGTGGTGCTGGCCCTTGGTTGTTCCTCCGCCGCCAGTTTTGGGATTCTGCTCCAGGAGAATTCTGCACACCCATTATGAGCCTCAAGGGCTGTGGAGGGGGCTGGTGCTTCCCACTCCCTGGCTGTGACTGGAGCTGAGCTTTGAGAATAGAGCGGCTGTCAACTGCCCCAGGGGTCCAAGAATGGAGAGAGTGGCACGGAAGAGGCCCAAGGGCACCCCGTGAGAAGCCCCACACCTCAAGAGTGGGGGCTGAGGAGCCTGGGTCATGCCTCCACTGCTGCTAGAGCGGGACCCCCGGCAGCGGCACGGGGTCTCCGTCCTGGTGCGGTATTTCATGATCCCCTGTAACGTCTGCTTGATCCTCCTGGCCACAGCCACGCTTGGCTTCGCGGTGCTACTCTTCCTCAACAACTGTATGTGTCTGCGGATGTGACTGCCTCTTGGACCCAAGTGACCCTGCCTCTGCTGGCTGAGGTCCCCTTCCTCAGCCAAAAGATTAGAGGACAGGCAGAGTTACAGAGAGGCCATTAGCTGCATCTTCTTGGAGCACCATGGGTTGTTCTCTGAATGCCTGAGTCCCCCAAAGCCTGTCCATGGGCTGGGGGGATGGGTGGAAGGATGGTGGCTCAGCTCTCATCCTGAGCTGCATTGACAACTTTCTTTGGGATCTGGGGAGTTGGGGAAGCTGGTTACATTGGGAATAGGGGCTTTGGAAGGGCTTGGGGCTCATCTAAGGAATAGGTGGTGCCTACACCTCTGCCACTGGGCCTTCCTGACAGGTGTCAGGCCAGGATGATACAGCTGGAGGGGCAGAGAAGAGCCAAGGCCTCTGTCTTTGTCTACTGCCAGGCCTTGGCCAGTCTTCATGGCTCTGAGTAGAGCCAAGGGAGGGATGTGTGCAGGCAAAGGTGACAACCTCCAGGTTGGACAATGGAACAGGCTAGGGAAGGACCGGCTCAGGGAGAGCTAACTTGAGATTTGTTTTTTTTCCAGACAAACCTGGGACCCACTTCACGCCAGTGCCCCCAACACCTCCAGATGGTGAGTAGGGGTTCACCTAGTGACAGACTGAACTTGGAACTCTGTGCCTGGATGGGCAGTGGCACTCTTGGTCGGGGGGGGGGGCGGTCAGGAGCCATCCTTGGGGTGTACAACATCAGATGTGTTAGGAGTATCTGGAGCAGGAGGAGCCTGGAGGAGGAAACCTGAGGAGTCCATAGTAGTGGACAACAAAAGGAACGTGGAGTCTGGAATCCCTGGACCTGGCTGCATCTTGGCCTCAAAGTTGGGACTGGAGCCCCCAGGTTGTGAGACAAGATGTGTGCAGAGGGGTTAGGGGGCTGGGGCCTCAGGGGCTCAGGGGGAGGGTCTCAGCAGGACCAGTGACAGCTGTTTGAGGAGAGATGGGGGGTCTGTCCCTGGACTGAGCAGGCTGGGCCTGGCCTTTTTGCCCTGCTTTGTGGGCTGGGTCCCAGCCCCCTGGGTGCCTCCTGCTGTGCAGGCTGCTGTAATTAAGCTAATGTGAAAGCAGAGGAGAGGATGCTGTCAGTGCTGCAGGAGGGCAGGGGTGGATGGGGTCCTCTTGGGAGACAGGGGCGTTCCCAAGTTTGCTTTCAGTGCCTGGGAACCCTGCTGGGCAGGCAGCTGCCCAGGTCCACTGAAGTACACACACACAGGGCCATCCATAATGGGATAGTCCATGGGAAGGGGCAGGGCTGCACTGGACAGGGAGTTTGGGCCCAGGAATGTCTCCCATAATCTGTGAGCAAGAGGCCTGGAGCTGGTTGGATTTAAACACCCTCTGTCCCAGTATCCTCAGTCTCCTCTCCTCAAGCCCCAAGGCCTGCCATGTCTTACCTGCCATGTCCCTGCTTTCACACATGCACTGCCCCTCCCCACAGCCTTCTACGTGGGCCCCACACCTGCATTCTGAACTCATCACATGTTTGGGGACAGCTATCCTCCCCCCAACCCATGACCGTTGTCATTCCTCCTAGGCACACACTGCACATTCTTGGCCACAGGCAGGGCTCAGGGCATCAGCTCCATCCTTCAACCTACCCAAGTGTGGGGAGAGAGTTAAATATACCCACTCTAACCAGAGGCTATAAAAAGCCACTGCCGCCTCCAGCATTGCATGTTGTGAGGGGGGCCTTGGGCAAGCAGGGAGTGAGGCTCCTGCAGGAGGCCAAGCCCCAGACGTGACCCTTAAGGGCCACGCCGCCTGCAGGTCTCTGGGCACTCCACCTGCCCTAAGAAGGGGCAGTTTACATGATGAGGATGAAAGTGTTGGAGGATGAGGAACGTAGTGGTCATACAGAAGCAAGTGTCCTTGGCCCAGGGGCTGGGACCTTGAGCAGTGTCTGGCTGAACCAGGGTGACCAGAGGGAGAGTGAAGCTTGAGCCCAAGGGCACAGGACATAGAGCAGTTGAGAAGGGAGCCTGTGGTACAGTAAGGTGACCAGGTCCTCAACCATGGGGTCAGGATCCTGGGGGAGACCTTGATCAGCAGGTCTAGTTGAAGCCAAATAAAGCAGCCAGCCAGCCAGAGAAAGTGCCCATGGATTTGGCCTGGGGATCCCCAGGGCCTTGGGCAAGAAAGGGCTGAAGGTAAAAGGAAGTGCTAAGGGGAGAGAGAAGGAGATGGTTGAGATGGAAAGTGAAAAAAGGGGTCAGAGTAGACACAGTGTGAGCCTGGACAGAGGAGTGGCTGATGTGCTGGCAGCTCTTACAGCTGTGGTCCTTGGGAGGGTGACCCCCACACAGTGGCATCCTGGGCCTCTGTGAGCCTTCACAGGTATTGGCCTATTTAGCCTCACAACAACCCGGGGGGGTAGGTTTATTGTCTCCATTCCTGGGAGGAGATCCTGAGATTTGGCCAGGTGATAACTTGCGTGTAGTCACATGGCCGATGAATCCTGGCTCCAGGATCCGATGAAGGATCTGGGTGGTTGCCCATATGAGGTAGGGTTAGGACAGGGGTGTTGCAGGGACTTCGGGCTGGGATATCCATGCTGACCCCACCCTTGCCTCCAGCCCCTGTTCACTCAGCCTGTGTAGGGTTGGGGCAGGGACTCCCATACACAGGAGCCCAGGTGGGCTGTTGCTATGGTGACAGCTCCAGCTTCCCATGTGGCTCCACCCTCCTTGGAATTGAGGGTACTTCCTCTTGCCCCACTTCCTGAGCCCCCTAGGAAGTGACAAGGGAGGGGTGCACCCCTGCTGTCCATAATTTATTAATGATAACTGGACCCAATTAAACATTTATTAGATCCAGACAGCTGCAACCATTAATGGGCCTACCCTGCCTGCAGGGTGTCATCCTGTCAGGGGTCCTGAGGGTTTCACCTGCCCTTGCCCTGACACTGTGCTCAGGAGGGATTGTCCTGACGGCTTTGTAGCTCAGTGAGAGGATGTACATTGGCAACACTACAAAGTCAGGAATTAAAATGTTTAAAGAGGGGATTTCCAGGTGGTCCAGTAGTTGACTCTGAGCTCCCAAAGCAGGTGGCATGAGTTCGATCCCTGGTGAGGGAACTAAGATCCTGCATCCTGCACAGCCAAAAAAACAAAGTGATAAAATCTTACAGAAGAGAAGGGTCTGCAAAGCCCGGTGTAGGCTTGGGTCCCTGAGGAGGTCCTGCTGAGTGTGATGTGGGGCTGTAGGACCTGAGGTGGGGGTCAGGAGGTCAGGTGGGGAAGGATGAGGTCGGTGAGTACAACGGGCCCCAGGGAAAGATTGCAGCTAGGAGGCCTAGGAGGGTGAGCAGGCCAGGAGCCACAGCAGAGCATGCCCCTGGGGAAAGCTGGCTGCGGGGCATGGAAGATGGGGAAGTGGGCAGAGAAGGGCTCAAGTGGGGACAGGCCTGAGGAGAGGGGAGGCCTCTAGAGAAGCAGGAGGAGGAAGGAGTGAGAAGAGTTGAGGAGCCCTGGGCACTGGGTCCTGGGCCAGGGTGGGGCATGCAACCAACTTCAGATACTCCCACCCCCTGTCCTACAGCTGAGTGACCTCAGGCCTGACCCTGAAAGGCAGGGGAGGTGGTCCCTGGGGAAGTGACAGGGGCCAGGTGTGGGGGTGGTCACTGGAGCAGTTCCCAGGGATGGGGTGGGGAGAACCAGGCTCTGAGGAGTAGGTCACTGTTGGCTGAGGGGCTTCAATTCTGATGAGAAGGCGCTGATTCCCTGTGACATGAGTTCGCCTGGGGGCCGTCTGCTCTCTGTGTGGGGACTGGGTCAGGAGCAGATGCGATGCCCTTCCACAGTTGAGCAGAGAAGGCTCTGGTGGGAGAGCTCTGCGGGGCGGGGGAAGGGGAATTGATGAGAAGGGGAGGCTTGAGGCCCTGGCCACGATGGGCACACCAGGGTTCCTGTGAGCACTAGCAGGAACATGGGTGGGCACGCATATGCAAGGTCTGGGCAGGTGTGTAGACATTGGTCCGTGTGCGTGATGACCGGAAGCCTGGAGGTGGCAGAAGCCCTTACCCACCCCCTTGCATCTTCCACCCCACACGCAGCGTGCCGAGGAATGCTGTGTGGCTTCGGCGCTGTCTGCGAGCCCAGCGCAGACGAGCCGGGCCGAGCCTCCTGTGTGTGCAAGAAGAGCGCCTGCCCCAGCGTGGTGGCGCCTGTGTGCGGCTCTGATGCCTCCACCTACAGCAACGAGTGCGAGCTGCAGCGGGCGCAGTGCAGCCAGCAGAGGCGCATCCGCTTACTGCGCCGCGGGCCCTGCGGTGAGTGGGCGGGGCCCTGCGGTGGAGGGAATGTAAGGGCGGTTCCTGCGGTGAGGGGAAAGCGCGGGGCGGAGCCTGTGGGGATGGGGCTGCGGCCTGCGGTGAGGGGTGTTGCAAAGGGCTGGGCAGGGGCGGGGCCTGTGGGGATGGGGGTGGGGCCTGCGGTGAAGGGTTGCGAAAGGCTGGACGGGGCCTGTGATGAGCGGGTATGCAGAGGGCCGCTGGCCCACCTTTCTCTGCCCACAGGGACCCGGGATCCCTGCTCCAATGTCACCTGCAGCTTTGGCAGCACCTGTGTGCCCTCTGCGGATAGACTGACAGCCACGTGCCTGTGCCCTGCCACGTGCCTGGGGGCCCCGGAAGGCCCTGTGTGCGGCAGCGACGGCAGTGACTATCCCAGCGAGTGCCAGCTCTTGCGCCACGCCTGTGCCCACCAAGAGAACATCTTCAAGAAGTTCGACGGTCCTTGCGGTGAGCACTGCCCTGCGCGTGTAGCCCGACCTCCCTCAGTGTGTGCACACAACCGGCAGTGCCCTGACCTCCATCTTCCTGCTCCCAGACCCCTGCCAGGGCTCCCTCAGTGACCTGAGCCGTATCTGCCGTGTGAACCCGCGCACGCGGCAGCCGGAGATGCTCCTGCGACCAGAGAGCTGCCCTCCTCGTGAGACACCTGTGTGTGGGGACGACGGGGTTACTTACGATAATGACTGCGTCATGGGCCGAACAGGGGCTGCTAGAGGCCTCCTCCTGCAGAAAGTGCGCTCTGGCCAGTGCCAGCCTCGAGGTGGGCGGCTCCTGGGGGAGGGCCCCTTCCTGGGATTCTGCATGACCCAGGGACCTACTCGTCCCCACCTTCCCCTCAGGTCTCCTGGGTCCCCAGTCATCACCCCATGTGCCCGTGGAGCCCCTACCCATCCCAGGGAGGTCTGTTGTTCTCTTACTCTTCTGATCTCCCTGGTCCCCCAGACCAGTGCCCGGAGCCGTGCAGATTCAATGCTGTCTGCCTGTCCCGCCGAGGCCGCCCCCGCTGTTCCTGTGACCGTGTCATCTGTGACGGGGCCTACAGACCTGTGTGTGCCCATGACGGGCACACGTATGACAATGACTGCTGGCGCCAGCAGGCCGAGTGTCAGCAGCAGCGTAGCATTCCCATGAAGCACCAGGGCCCGTGTGGTGAGCATGCGGGCAGGCTCCGTGCTGGGAGCAGGCTGGTCCGGTGGTCCACGCTGCCTGTCATCACATGCCATTTCCATGCTGAATCATGCTCCTCCTGGGCTGGGGGCGAGAGCTGGTCACTCTGAGGAGGGCTGGCAGGGCTTTTGTCTGTCGGCGGGCTCTGGGGGGTGGGATGTGTCAGGAAGTTGGCTGCAGCACCTGGGGGGATGTTGGGTCCAAGGCTGGTGTCTGTGGGCGATCTCCTTGGTACCTGCCTGGTAGCTCTCAGGTCTTCTGAGTCCCACGCTCTTGGGAGACACAGCCACCTTAGAGGCAGAGTCTCAGCGGAGCTTCACTGGGCCAGGAATGGGCAGAGACAGTGTGTCCTATGTGCACTGGGGCTCTGCGCACCTCTCACTCCGTCCCTGTCAGTTGGTCTGTCCATCTTTCTGGTCTCTCTTTCTGCGTCTGTATCCTCTCCTCTGCCCTCCCTTCCCTCTTGGCTCCACCTCTTGTGTCTTCCAGCCTGACCTGCTGGCAGGATGAGGTACCGCGCCTGCCGCCAGGAGCCCACAGCCCGAGGTCTGCCCCCCACGCGGCAGGTGGGGGGGTGGCTCGCTGCTGCCTGGCCTTGTGGTCCTCAGAGCAAGTGGACAGACACCTCCTCCCCCGTGTGGCCCTGGGTGTGGCTCTGGGTTGCAGACTCCTCCACCCACAGAGAGACTCCCCCCGCACATGCATGGGTCCCAGGGGTGTGTCAAGGGTCAGTGGCCTAAGCGGGCTAGTAAACCTGGCCCTCCCATAGCCCACTGAAGTCAGTCAAGAAACTCCTGTGCTAGAAGGCAGCCCCATCCCACACTCATACAGGGGCCCAGGGCCGTTTGGGTCTGTGTCCCTGTCCATGTCTCTCCTGTGTCTGTCCCTTTCTCTGCTGTGTCCTGTGCATCTGGTCCTTCTCCTGGTCCACTCTTCCTCCACCATCCCCACCCTGGGTGGGGGTCTGCTGCCTGGGGCTAGGGGCTTTGTGCGTTGCCTAGGAGAGCAGGTGGAGACCTTGCTGAGTGCCCATGTCCTCCCCAGACCAGCCCCCATCCCCATGCCGTGGGGTGCAGTGTCCATTTGGGGCGACGTGTGCTGTAAAGAATGGGGAAGCCGAATGTGCGTGTCCGCAGGCGTGTTCAGGCATCTATGACCCTGTGTGTGGCAGTGATGGCATCACATATGGCAGTGTGTGCGAACTGGAAGCTACAGCCTGTGCCCTTGGGAAGGAGATCCGAGTGGCTCGCCGAGGACCCTGTGGTCAGTGGTGGATAAGTGGGCCTGGTTGTGGGGAGGCCGTCCCTGTCACCATGGTGATGGAGTCTTCTCCCCAGACCGCTGTGGGCAGTGCCGCTTTGGAGCCCTGTGTGAAGCTGAGACTGGGCGCTGTGTGTGCCCCTCCGAATGTGTGGCCTCAGCCCAGCCTGTGTGTGGCTCTGATGGGCGCACGTATGCCAGTGAATGTGAACTACACGTCCACGCCTGCACGCACCAGATCAGTCTGCACGTGGCCTCGGCCGGTCCCTGCCGTGAGTGGAGCTGGGTATACCTGGTGGGTTGTGGTCCCGTGTGTCCTTCACCAGGTATCCACTGACCCCCTTCTGGCTCTGCCTTCTCTAGAGACCTGTGGAGACACAGTGTGTGCCTTTGGGGCTGTGTGCTCAGCGGGGCAGTGCGTGTGTCCCCGGTGTGAGCGCCCTCCACCTGGCCCCGTGTGTGGCAGTGATGGCGTGACCTACGGCAGTTCATGCGAGCTCCGTGAGGCTGCCTGTCAGCAGCAAACACAGATCGAGGAGGTCCGGGCGGGGCCGTGTGAGCAAGGTACGCTGGTGCCTTGCTGGTGGGCAGCTGGGGTGGGCTGGTGGGTGCCAGCCTTGGCCGGGACCCCAAGGTGACCTGGCCTCCTCCCCGTAGCTGAGTGTGGCTCCGGAGGCTCGGGCTCAGGAGAGGACGGCGAGTGTGAGCCTGAGCTGTGCCGGCAGCGAGGTGGCATCTGGGATGAAGACTCGGAGGACGGGCCATGCGTCTGCGGCTTCAGCTGCCAGGGCGTCCTGAGGAGCCCGGTGAGCATCCCCCGCAACCCAGCTCTGATTGGGCAGTGAGGCGAGGGCCATGGCTGCCCACACCTGCCCTGATGCCCTCCCTCCAGGTGTGTGGCTCTGATGGAGTCACCTACCGCACCGAATGTGAGCTGAAGAAGGCCAGGTGTGAATCACAGCCAGAGCTGTATGTCGTGGCCCAGGGAGCCTGCCGTGGTGAGTGAGCGTGTGGGCGTGTTTGGCTGCATGTGGGCACATGTGTAGATGCTTAAAGGTACATGTGCCCATGGGTATGAGGGAAGTGGGAGTCTGTGTATTGTTCGAAGTTGTTGTGTGTGTGCTGTGGTGGGTGTGTGTGAACATGTGTGTTGTGTTTGAAGTGTGCAGTTTTGGTGCATATCTGTATTCATGCAACTGTGGTGTGTGGATGTGTGTGCCTGCTGCTCAGCAAGTGTTCACTTAGCACCTACTGTGTGCGAGGGCAGCAGTGAACCAGTGAAGTGCACCCGTTAAGCACTTTCTCTTATGGGAGGAGACCGATGGTGACCAGCAGTCATATCTTTGTGAGTGCACAAGTGCTCCTGTGTGTGTCTGCATGCGGGGGATGTGCGGAGTGTGTGTCTTGCCACCTTGCAAAGGCTCACTAATCTGAGTGTGGTTCTGGTTGTATGCGTGTACACAGGGCTTCACATCCAGAATCTGTGGTGTCTCATGTACCTCTGGTCCTTTGCATGTAGATATTCTCTTTCTTGTATGTTGTATGAAGTTCTCACCTGTGACCTGAGCTGCAGTCCAGAGGCCCCAGTGGGAATTGGCATCAGGAGGGCTGAGTAGTGATGCCTGGGGAGGTTGAGGAGGAGTAGTCACACCCAGGTTGGGCATCCAGTCCTGCCTGGCACCTAAACCCCTGCCCCTCCCTGCAGGCCCCACTTTGGCCCCGTTGCCACCTGCGATTCCCCTGCACTGTGCTCAGACTCCCTATGGTTGCTGCCAGGACAACATCACTGTTGCCCAGGGTGTGGGCCTGGCTGGCTGCCCCAGTGAGTACCCAAGCTCAGCCCTGACCCACAGCCACACGGAGCCATGCAACTGACTGCAGTGACCCTGTCTTGCCCTGGCCTTGCAGGTTCATGCCAGTGTAACCCACACGGCTCCTATGGCGGCACCTGTGACCCAGTCACAGGTCAGTGCTCCTGCCGCCCGGGTGTGGGGGGCCTCAAGTGTGACCGCTGTGAGCCTGGCTTCTGGAACTTCCGTGGTATTGTCACCGATGGCCGGAGCGGCTGTACCCGTGAGTGACAGGGCCCATGGTCAGTCCCTAGCTGAATGCTCCTGCCTGTCCACCTTGTCCCTGTGTCCCTTGTCCCACCTGGCAGGAGCTGGGTCAGGCTCCGGAGCCCATGGAGAAGCCAGCACAGACCTCAGCCTCCTCCCCCTGCCTCCCAGCCTGCAGCTGTGATCCCCGGGGTGCCGTGCGGGACGACTGTGAGCAGATGACTGGGCTATGCTCCTGTAAGCCTGGGGTGGCCGGGCCCAAGTGTGGGCAGTGTCCAGATGGCCGTGCCCTGGGCCCTGCTGGCTGTGAAACAGGTGAGGACCAGATCTGGCACTGCCCCAGGCTCCTCTGCTGGGGGGTAGATCTGTCGTAGGGATGGGGCCTCCTGAGCCAGTGGACTCTCCTGTGTCTGTGCTCCAGACTCTTCGCCACCCACGACCTGTGCTGAGATGCTTTGTGAGTTTGGGGCATCCTGTGTGGAGGAGGCTGGCTCTGCCCACTGCGTGTGCCCGACACCCACCTGTCCAGGGGCCGATGCTACCAAGGTGAGGGATGGGGAATGTGGAGGGTGGCAGGAGTGGGGCGGGCCCGCGGGCCCTACCCTCTGCATCTTTGCCCTGTGCCTCAGGTCTGCGGGTCAGATGGAGTCACTTATGGCAATGAATGCCAGCTGAGGACCATCGCCTGCCGCCAGGGCTTGGAGATCTCTATCCAGAGCTTTGGCCCCTGCCAGGGTGAGGCCTTACCCACTGCCCCAGACTGACCAGGAAGGCCTGACTGTGCTCTGACCCTGGGCCCTGCCACCTGGGTTCTCCTCTCCTCACAGAAGGCATCACTTCTGATCCCCGTCTGACATCCGCATCTGTGGCCCCCTCAGCACTTGACCTGACCAAGGCACCATTGCCGCCCCCCAGCGCCTTGCCCCTAGCTCCCAGCAGTACCCGCCACAGCCAGCCCACTTCTCGAGCCTCATCACAACCTTGGACCACGGCCAGCATCCCCAGGACCACCGCAAGGCCAGTGCTGACCATGCCTCCCATGGCCCCCTCCCCGGCAGCCAGCCTCGTCACCTCTGCCTTCGGCGAATCTGGCAGCGCTGATGGGAGTGGTGACGAGGAGCTGAGTGGTGACTTGGAGGCCAGTGGGGCTGGCTCAGGAGGTGAGCATGGGCTCTGGGACCTGGGGGCAGGGCCCAGGAGGGCTGCACCTGCAGCTGGGCTCAGACTGTACCTCCCCAGGACTTGAGTCCCCGGAAAGAGACAGTGCTGGGACCCCTGGGCTACCCATGGAAAGGGCTTCCTGCTACAATTCGCCTATGGGCTGCTGCTCAGATGGCAAGACACCCTCCCTGGATGCAGAGGGCTCTAACTGTCCTGGTGAGTAGGAGTCCGGGGGCCAGGGTGGAGCGTGAGGCGTGGCCTAGCCATGGCTAGAGACGCCATCTCTCCTCCCAGGCCACAGGCCTGCCCAGCAGGTGGGCACCCAGGGTTTGTGCTCTTCTGATTTTATTAATAGCACACATGTGCCAGTGGTCCTGGGGATTCAGCACAAGCATGTATATGTGTGTTCTCGGCCCCTGCACACGCGTGGGTGCCCAGGACCCCGTGGCTAACGTGTTTTTCCTGTTGCAAGCCGGCCTGGGGCACTGCTCCAAGGAGTCTGCCTGGTAACCAAAGCCAGCCCTGCCCTGGGGTCCCCACTAACCTCATGACCATCTGACTAACCGCCACCTGCCCTGCACCCTGCGTGGCTTGCTGCTGGGGCCTATGCCCATGGCTGGTGCAGAAGCCAGGCAGGTGCCAGGCAGGACCTCACTGGCCCCTCCTCTGCAGCCACCAAGGCGTTCCAGGGTGTGCTGGAGCTTGAGGGGGTCGAGGGGCAAGAACTGTTCTACACGCCGGAGATGGCAGACCCCAAGTCTGAGCTGTTTGGAGAGACTGCCAGGAGCATTGAGAGCGCAGTAAGTGTGGGGCTGGGGTTGCAGCCCTGCCAAGCCACGAGCCTTTCTCCAGGACTGACCAAAAGAAGCGCTGGGGATGGGCCCCAGCTCCAGCCTGGGCAGCCTCCCAGAGCCTAACTCACTCCCCACTGACAGCTGGATGACCTCTTCCGGAACTCGGACGTTAAGAAGGACTTCCGAAGTGTCCGCCTCCGAGACTTGGGGCCAGGCAGCTCGGTCCGGGCCATTGTGGAAGTGCACTTTGATCCCAGTGAGCCCCCACCTGGTCCCCCTGGGGGGTGGAGGAGCACCCTAGGCTCCACCATGCTCAGGCTTGCTCCTCTCCAGCCACAGCCTTCAGGGCATCCGACGTGGGCCGGGCCCTGCTCCGGCAGCTCCAGGTGTCCAGGCGCAGGTCCCTGGGCGTGAGGCGGCCTCTGCAGGAACACGTGCGGTTCATGGACTTTGGTGAGTGCCTGGTCCAGCACTGCCATGGCTTGTTCCCTCCCTGTGCCCCGCCTGCCCGCAGGGCCCCTGCTCCTGGGGGTCTTAATGGTGTTCCCTCCCCTCAGATTGTCTCCACCTTCCTGTCCCCGCCCATCCCCGCACTGCCCTGGGGACCCTTCTCTTTCTGGGTCCTGATGGCATCCCCTCCCCAGACTGGTTTCCTGCATTCTTCACGGGAGCCACCCCAGCTGCAGCCACAGCCAGAGCCACCACGGTGGCCCGCCTACCACCTTCAGCTGCAACCCCTCGGGCCCACTTTCCCAGTCACACAAGCCGGCCCGTCAGCAGGACCACACCTCCCCCGACCACACGCCAGGCCCCCACCACTGCCCCTAGTCGTGTGCCTGGACGCCGTCCCCTGCCCCCAGGCACCCAGCAGCCCCGAAGGCCCTGTGACTCCCAGCCCTGCCTCCATGGGGGGACCTGCCAGGACCAGGGTTCGGGCGCAGACTTCACCTGCAGCTGCCCAGCAGGCACGGGAGGTGCTGTCTGTGAGAAGGGTAAGGTCTTCCATGCCAGAGAGGGACAGGGAGGCAGAGGGGGCCAGGGTGGAGTGAGGGGTGGGTTGGACTTTGTGGCCCCCATGCCTTTCACTGGCCCACCCCTGTCTCCTGCAGCCCTGCGCCCCTCTGTGCCAGCCTTTGGGGGCCACTCCTTCCTGGCCTTTCCCACCCTCCGTGCCTACCACACCCTGCGCCTGGCGCTCGAGTTCCGGGCGCTGGAGCCCCAGGGGCTGCTGCTCTACAATGGCAATGCCCAGGGCAAGGACTTCCTGGGACTGGCACTGCTGGGAGGCCATGTGCAGTTCAGGTGGGTGGCAGGTGGTAGGGGTCGGGGATGGGGGTTAGGGGCGGGGGACAGGGCCAGGCAGTGGTCCTGGCTCCGTTTGGCTGTCCTGAGTGCCTGCTCCTGCCCCAGGTTCGACACAGGCTCAGGGCCTGCGGTGCTGACCAGCTCCGTGCCTGTGCAGCCCGGCCGGTGGCATCGCCTGGAGCTGTCTCGGCACTGGCGCCAAGGCACTCTCTCCGTGGACGGTGAGACTCCTGTTCTGGGCCAGAGCCCCAGTGGCACTGACGGTCTCAACCTGGACACTGACCTTTTCGTGGGTGGCGTCCCTGAGGATCAGGCTTCCACGTGAGCATGGAGGGAGGGTGGGGTGGCCCCAACCAGAGACCCGCCCCCCAACCTTGGCTCTGATCCCCAACTCTTGAGGGTGGCATCCAGTAGGTCCAAGCTCCCTGTGGGATAACACAGGGGGTGGAAGGATGGGCGTGGACAATCACTGTGACCCTGGCCTCAGCCCCAACCCTTGACAGTGACCCTGATTCTGTTCTGATCCTGAGGACCCAGCTGCAGTGTGACCAAGGAGGGGCTGGGCTGGCCTTGACCTTTAGTCCCATCATTTGACTCTCAGCCCAGCCCCCTCCTGATTCTGTCCTATTTGTGGGACTGCCCATCTTGTGAGCACCAGGCTAGCGGGTGGGGATGGGGAGCAGCCCAGACTCGCGGTCCCGACTGCATGAGGAACGCCAGTGTTGTGGTTCCGACTGCATGAGGAACGCAAGTGTCACAGTTGGCGGTAAGAGAGGATGCCTCTGGTCTCTGACCCCTGCCTCTCATCTTGGTGGCAGGGTGCTAGAGCGGACTTCTGTCAGCGTCGGTCTTAGGGGTTGTATCCGCTTGCTGGACGTCAACAATCAGCGGCTGGAGCTGAGCAGCTGGCCAGAGTCTGCGACTCGAAGCTCTGGAGTGGGCGAGTGTGGGGACCACCCCTGTCTGCCTAGCCCCTGCTTCGGAGGGGCCCCATGCCAGGCCCTGGAGGCAGGCAGGTTCCACTGTCAGTGCCCACCCGGCCGCTTTGGTAAGGGCAAGACGGGGCTGGGTGCTGGGGGGCTGTGTGTCTGTGGGCAGAGCTCAGGTCTCCTGGAACCCATCCTGTCTCCATCCAGGCCCAACCTGTGCCGACGAGAAGGACCCTTGTCAGCCGAACCCCTGCCATGGAGCAGCCCCCTGCCGCGTGCTGCCCCAGGGAGAGGCCAAGTGCGAGTGCCCCCATGGCCGGGAGGGCAGCCTCTGCCAGACAGGTGGGGGCAGCGGTGCTCAGGGTGGGGAGGGTGGGAGGTGAGAGGGCTCTAGGAATCAAAGCCTAGAACCCTGTGTGACCCTCTCGTGTCCTCACAGTCTCAGAGCCGGAGGACAACCAGCCATTCCTGGCTGATTTCAGCAGCTTCTCCTACCTGGAACTGAAAGGCCTGCACACCTTTGAGCGGGACCTGGGGTCAGTGGGCGGAGGGGTGGAAGAAGGGAAGCACCCCTCAGCCCCCATCCAGCTGTGAAGTGAGGGGCGTCAGGTCACCTGCCTGCCTTCCCGTGGCCCCAGGGAGAAGATGGCGCTGGAGGTGGTGTTCCTGGCTCGGAGCCCCAGCGGCCTGCTCCTCTATAATGGACAGAAGACAGATGGCAAGGGCGACTTTGTGTCCCTGGCGCTGCACAATGGCCTCCTGGAGTTCCGCTACGACCTGGGCAAGGGGGCAGCGGTCATCAGGTGGGCAGGGGCACTGCAGGGGGCTGGACTGGGCCCCGTGCTCACTGTTCCTGGGGCCCCTAATGGGTAGACCGTCAGAGCCCACCGTCTGTTCACGACATCTGTTCTCCAGGAGCAAGGAGCCGGTGGCCCTGGGTGCCTGGACCAGGGTCTCCCTGGAGCGAAATGGACGCAAAGGAGCCATGCGGGTTGGCGATGGGCCTCGCGTGCTGGGGGAGTCCCCGGTGAGTCAGTGTCTCCTGGGCCACCCCCCTGCTCCCCGCCTCCCTCCTCCTCCTGGGAGGTGTGCAGCCCCCGCCCCACGGCTGGCGCTCACTGGACTGTTTTTTCTCCCCTCTGTCCTGGGCCTCTGTCTGTGTCTCCTCTCTGCTCCCACTGCTCTCTGGCCCTTGCTCTGCAACCCCCACCCCGCTCGCTCTTCGGATGTCAGAAATCCCGCAAGGTACCGTCTCTTCTCATCCTGCTCATCCGTCTTCTGCCACCTCCGCCCCTAGAGTAGCTCCTTCCCCACTAAGCCCCCACATCGCGGCCACATCTGTGTGATTAACTGCCTCCACCATGCTGGAGGGGGTGGGGTGGGTCACTACAGGCGGGCGGGCCCTGGTCTGGGGCTCGCATCCTGTTCCTGCTGGTGGGTAGGCTTCACTGCCCCTTACCCTGCACCTCCCCACAGGTGCCACACACCGTTCTCAACCTAAAGGAGCCGCTCTTTGTTGGGGGGGCCCCTGACTTCAGCAAGCTGGCCCGAGCAGCCGCCGTGTCCTCTGGCTTTGATGGAGCCATCCAGCTGGTATGTACGGTAGGGGTGGGGCCCCGGGGAGCCCAGGGTCGGGGGAGGGGGCGGCAGCAAAGCCCTAGTACAGTCTCAAGGAAGGGCCCCATCCCAGAAGGGGCCTCTGTCCTCTGGGCCAGAGGACACAGGCAGGACAGAAGCTGTCATGCCCCGCCTCCCAGGTCTCCCTGAATGGCCACCAACTGCTAACCCGTGAGCACGTGGTCCGGGCCGTGGATGTCTCGTCCTTTGCAGGCCACCCTTGTACCCAGGCCGAGGGTCAACCTTGCCTCCATGGGGCTTCCTGTCTCCCCCGCGAGGCCTCCTATGAGTGCCTGTGTCCTGCAGGCTTCTCAGGGCTGCACTGTGAGAAGGGTGAGTGCTGCCCACGTGGGCTGAGGCTGGACATGGGAGGGAGCCTGCCAGAGGCTGCACTCACCTCGCTGTCTCTCAGGCTTGATTGAGAAGTCAGCTGGGGACCTGGATGCACTGGCCTTTGATGGACGGACCTACATCGAGTACCTCAATGCTGTGACCGAGAGGTAGTATGTCTCCTGGAGCCGGGCACCCCTCAACCCTCCGTCCCATCCGCCCAGCTGCACCGGACCGTATGCGCAACACTCCACACCTGCCCCTGCTCTGAGCCCACCTCTGCCCCTCTTCCACCCTCCTTCCTTCTCACTGTCTCTGTCTCTTTGTTTCCAAGCGAACTGACCAATGAGATCCCAGCGTAAGTAGCCCCACCTCCACTCTCACCGGTAGTCCATTTCCTGGTCCTCTGCTCCTCTCCTTCCTGGCAGCACATCCCAAGGGCGAGGGCAGAACTTTCCATCCCCAGTGGAGGAGGATGGGAGTTTGTGGGGTGCTGCATGGGGCTCAGTTTCGTAGCTTGGAAGTAGGGAATCACCCTTTCCGAGATGTGTGTTGGATGCCAGTCTACCCCTCCACCCCTGCAGCCAGGCCCCTCACCACAGGGCACCAGCACAGTGTGCAAGCATGTGCACACCCACATCTGTGTGCACACAATGCAAGTGTGTCACAGTGTCCATGTGAGTCCATGCGCCCCCATGTGTGCACACATGCATGTGTGTGGGGGCCCAGCCCGGGCCCTCGGTCACTACTCCATGCCCCCCGTGTCGGAGCTCTTCCCTCTGCACCTGGCCTGGGCCGTGCACACCAGCTCTGTGTCTGCCATGTATGTGCACGTGCGCTACTGCCAGGCCTCTGGGGTGGGTGGGGCCAATGTTTCTCCATGGATGTTTGCTCCTCCGCCTTCCATTGGTGAAGAGGGGGTGTGGGGAGGGCTGCTGCTGGGTCCTGCCCCACCCTGCACTATAGCCTATCTGCCCCCCTGCTCACCTGCCTCCCTCTCTTCCTGCTTCTAAGCCCTGAAAGTCTGGATTCCGGGGCCCGTCCCAGGTGAGCAGTGGCCCCTGGCCCCTGCTGTCTGCCCACTGCCTTCCCATCTCTCCGAGCATCTCTGTCGATCTCTCCCTCCGTCTGTCCACCTCGCTCTTCTGATCGCTGACCAGGCCCCACCATCTGTCTCTCGTCTCACTGGCCGTGTCCACCACCTGCCCACTGAGCTGCTCTGGTGGCATCACTGCCCTTACGGCCTCTGGAGTCATCCCCCTCACCTTCCTCCCTCCCCTGCCCCATCCCCACCACCTTCTCAGAGATCCTGACCAGCTCTCTGCCCACTAGTGAGAAGGCACTCCAGAGCAACCACTTTGAGCTGAGCCTGCGCACTGAGGCCACACAGGGGCTGGTGCTGTGGAGTGGCAAGGCCACGGAGCGGGCTGACTACATCGCACTGGCCATCGTGGACGGGCGCCTGCAACTGGCTTACGACCTGGGCTCCCAGCCCGTGGTGCTGCGCTCCACCGTACCAGTGAATACCAACCGCTGGTTGCGGGTCAGGGCACACAGGTCAGCAGGGAGCCCGGGGCCACCAAGAATAGCAGCGGTGGTGTCTGGACTTGCCCGGCCAGGGCATGCCTGGCCACTCGTGGCCAGGGTAGGAGTTTGGTGTGTGTCTCGGGGGAAGGGCTGGTGGGTAGGGCTGGTGGTGGCCCAACCTGAGGTCACTGCCAATGAGGAGGGAGGGAAAAGAGGGTACAGGAGAAACAGCGATGGCCAAGAAACCCCTGATTTGAAAGGGGAGTCCCTGCTCTGCCCAGATGCTGGTCTGAGTCTGGCTGCCCCTCCAGCAACGCTTTTCTCATAGGAGGTCCCCCTGTCCTTGGCTACTAGGTGCTCTCCTGGGGTTGGTGCTGTTCCATCCTGGCCCCCAGGGTGACACTGGGTGACGGTCCCCAGGGTGTGGTGCTGGGACGAAAGGGATGGGGGTCAGGATCTGGAGCCCTGACGGCCTCCCTCCACCCACACCCCAGGAAACAGAGGGAAGGTTCCCTTCAGGTGGGCAACGAGGCCCCTGTGACTGGCTCCTCCCCACTGGGCGCCACGCAGCTGGACACAGATGGAGCCCTGTGGCTGGGTGAGTGATTGTGGGGGAGGCCAGGAAAGGGGCAGGCAAGGGTCTCCGAGGGACAGGTTCCGCCCCCTGGGGCTGGCAATTAAGAGGGGCACTGTATCAGCCCCATCCAGGACAGTGGGCAGGCTGGCTGGGCTGGGGTTGGGGTGGGGTCCTCCCCTCCTATCTCAACCCCTGCTGTAGCCAGGAGGGGGTGGGGCCAGGAGGCTGGGGCACACCTGCTGGCCGCCTGGTCTCCCCAGGGCATTGACAGCCCTCTGGTAACTCACCTAGTCATTTAGCCTTTCTGCCTACCAGTGCCCAAACTGCCCGTCACTGAGTCACGGCCTGGGGCCTTTCCTCTCTCTTCCTGCAGGTGGCCTGGAGAAGCTGCCCATGGGCCAGGCCCTGCCCAAAGCTTATGGCACAGGCTTCGTGGGCTGCCTGCGGGACGTGGTGGTGGGCCAGCGCCCAGTGCACCTGCTGGAGGACGCCATCACCAAGCCAGAGCTTCGGCCCTGCCCTGCCCTGTGAGCCACACTGCAGCTGCTGCCCACCCTGTTGTAATTATTTTCTATTTTTGTAAACTTGTTGCTTTTTTGATATGATTTTCTTGCCTATGTGACGGCTGGAGGGACTGCTGGCACGGCCTCCCTCCTAACCAGGCAGGCGAGCTGCAGAGACAGACTTGGTGCCGAGGCACTCTCAGGGTCAGGAGGGTAACTCTGCACATGGAGGACTTGGCTCACTCAGCAGCCTTGGGATGCGACCCTCTGCCTCAGGACACTGTGTCCTGGCCTCTCAGGCTGTGCCTGCACAGTGTCCACTTGTGCTGGCCCCTGTGTTCTCCAGCCTGTTGGCAGACCTTGCATATACATGTTGCCCACATTCCCTCTGGCGAGGCCTGTCCCTAGAGCAGCAAGGCGCTGTGGGGTTTGGGGGGCCCTTCCTCTGTGTAGGCCTGGGGCCTTTCTGGATTCCAGCTGAGCTGCCCCTCCTCCCTGCCCGTGCCGGGTGGGGCCAGCCTCATCAGAGCTTGCTGAGCCCAGGCCTCATGTGCCAATCCTGTGAAACAATGTCATTGTTGGGGCCATGCTAGCCCCTCCCTCCAGCTATGCCCACCCATCCCAGGGCACTGGAGAGCAGAGGCCAAGCCCAGGCCTGTTCAGGGCACCCTGGCCCACGGCTGGCCCTGCCCATCTACCCAGCCACCCTGGACATGGCTGTGACCCCTTCCCACTGCCCAAGTCCCTGTGAGGAGCCCTGAGAAGGGACAGGGCCACTTGTGACATGTGGACTGCTTTATTCTGGCCAGCATCCCCTCTCAAGGATGCGTGTCCAGGCATGGCCACCAACCACAGAGTCTTTATATATGGATTTTATTTGACACCTGGAGTGGCGGGCCTGTTGTCTTTCCTGTCCTGGCCTGAGGACAGCTGAGGACACCACATAGAAAACATTCTGTCCAGTCTGGGGGTGAGGAGTGGTTGTCCTTATCCAAGTGACCAGGGGTAGACTGGGTGTCTTACCAAGGCCAAGGAGCAAGTGCAGGGGTGGCAGAGATGGCTGCAAAGCCAGAAATGCCTTAAACTGCAATGTTAGGTCTCATCTGGTCCCGTCCCCCCAGCTGCCCACACCTCTCGTGGTGGAGGTGGCAACCCCAACCCTCCCCCAGCCTCTCTCACAGCCAGGCCTGGGCTGTCAGGCTTAGAGGCTGGAGGAGTCTTATATGTCCTGTTACTAACTCCAACCTGTGTCTGTGTCAATCACTGTGAAATAAAGTCTGAACACTTTCAACAGGTGCTTATGTATATCCACACCAATGCAACTCCCCTCGGCCCTGCCTGGCCCTACGCTCTCCCACTTGGCTGGTTTCTGTCCTGAGAGCGCCATGATGCCCAGCTTCATATTGGCGTGCAGGCTTCAACCTCCTTTAGGTGGCTCTGGATGGAGGAAGGTTGCTGGGCTGGGGGCTGCTTTTGGCAAGGAGACCCTGTGCAGTGAGTGTGCACACTGTTGTGCGTGGGGCTGGCCAGATGGATCCATGAGGCCTGCACCCCAGGTAGCCTCCTTAGGGATGGCAGGTCCTGCCATGTGTGCATATTTGCACACATATCTGCCTACATCTGTGTGTCTGAGCACAGGGTGGGAAGAGGAGCTATGAGGACAGCAGGTTGGCTATACTAAGGGTAAAAGGGGCCTGTGGGGGAGTCAGGATGGGGTGAGGGGAACCCTGGTGGGTGGGGATGGGGTGGGCCTGTGCTGGACTGGACATGGGGTGGAGAAGACACTGACTGAGGTGCTGAAGCACGTGGGGGGGGCTGTCCTGCAGCATCTGGAGTGGCTAGGTTTGAGGAGCTGAGGCCACCTGAATGGAATCTACGAGGCCAAGGGTTACCAGGCAGAGGGGAGTTTGGACTGAGGCCAGGCACAATGGGGAGTAGGTGGCTCTGCTTGGTGCTGAATGAGGGGAGAGGAGACCTCCATGCTGGGAGGACCAGGAATGGGTGCTCTGGGAGCTGATGCTTCCAGGAGGGGCTCTCAAGGCAACCAGTGCTGAGGATGCCAGGCCTTCAAAGTTGTCAGGAGCATGAGGAGGAAGAGCTCAGGGTGGGGATTTGGGATCGGGGTTGCAAGCAGCAGAAGGTTCCAAGCCATGGTGTGGTGTACCACTCCTGAGAAGGGGAGGGGCTGGGGTGCTGGGCAGGCGCTGAGGCTCCTAATGCGGATCCCAAAGTTAGGAGCTCAGGCAAGGAAGGGTGCAGCCCCCACGCGATTGGCCAGTGGGCACCGGGGACAATCGGACCTGGCAGGGGCGTCTGCAGCAGGAGTAAAGGCCCCACGGTCAGAGAGGTGTCAGCATCGCCTAGGAATAGTGGCAGAGGTGGGGAGAAGGGAACTTAGAACGGAACTTAGCAGCCCAACAAAGGACTGGGTAAGAGGAAAGGGCCCAGTTATCAGGTGGGCTCCCACTTCCGCCCCTTTTGGGCCCTCTCAGGGATACAGGGCGGGTGGGGCCTGTTTCACCCGCTTCTCTAGCTCCCAGCCCCTCCCTCCAGGGTGTGGGGAGTGCAGCCGCTCCTCCCTCAGGACAAAGGCGGAGTCAGAAAGGTTCTTGGAAGGAAAGCACCCAAACGAGCAGGACTCATAATCAATCACTTTCCGTGCAGCTCCGGCCAGGGCCGCCTGGCACCTGCGCCCTCTGAGCCCATAATATGGTGTGAACTCCTTGTCCTGAAGTTCGGAGCGGCCTTAGGAACTGGTGCTATTAACCCAACATGCCAGCAAGGCAGCGAGACCTGAGGGCTCGGCTCCTTTAAGGGAGATATTGGAGGAGTGGGACCTCTCGATGGGCGTGGCTCCTTGGACGGGGCGGGTCCCGGTGGGCGGGGCTTTGATGGGAGGATCCTCTGGGTAGGCGGGGCCCCCTCAGAGCTACCAGAGAGCTGGAGCCCAGCAGACATGACCTCGCGCAGGTGAGCCTAGCCACCCGGTGGCCTGACGCTGAACCCCACCACATGCGCTTCGGGCCAACGGGTGCGGACAGGGGGTGCGGGAGAGATGCGATCCGGGACATCTCTTGCTCCTGACCGGTGGCCCCCAGGCCTGACCTTCTGACATGTCATCTCCACATGTGACCTGTGACATCTCCACAGCCAGGGCCAGATGCCTGGGTCCCGGGACAGTGAGGCCTAGCCTTACTCTGGCCGGTGGAAAGGACTCTTTCAATCTGGGGCTGGGCCTGGGTGGAGGTCAGAGGTTCCCTGGCCCTAGAGAATGGATGGTGCTCTTGCATGGCAGCCGCTGGAGCCTAGAGTGGACAGCAGGTGTCAAGTCACTGATAGACCCTCTCTCTCTCATTCTCCTGGACTCCTTGCCTTCCTTTTGGCCACCAGAGATGTTTTCCACCTGGGGGTCTGCCCTTGCCCAGTGTCAGGACTGGGAGCATCCTGGAAGCTCCTTGACCTACAAGGTAGGCTCATCCCTTCCCAGGCTCTCCTAAGGGCCAGGTTTAGGGGCGAGATTCTTGGAAACGGTGTGTGTGCAACCCAGGACAGGACGCAGCTCTGCCCCCATAAAGAGGAAAGGTGGGGCATGTGCAGGAAGGGGCACTTCCTGCCCTTTCTACCAGATCCCCAGTCCCTGGTTGTGCACACACTCATGTGAGCTCAGACTCTAGCTGGATATGGATGTCAGTGGGGAGCCACACAGGTGTGAGACGCCTGTCACACTTGCTAGCACTTGGTGCATCCAGAACACCTCTCTCTGGGGCTGGGTGAGGCTGGAGGTCACAGGAGGGGTTGCCCTAAGACCCCGAGTGACTCCCTAGATCAGTGAGGGGCTGGACAAGATCTGATCTGCGGGTCTAGGGCAGTGCCTCAGTGGTGAGGGCCCTAGAATCCCTACAGGGGATGTGGTGGGCCTGGCAAGGTGGCCTCTGGCAGGGCCAATGGCCCTCTAAGGCTCAGGAACAGTGGAAATGAGTTGATCTCCAAGAGCCTGTCAGCGCAGAGCCCTGTGGTTCCAAGATGTAACATCCAGCTGGAGCTCAGGGAGGAGGGCATTTGGGATCTGTTTGGAATGACCCTCAGGCTCCCTTGAGCCTCATTTCTTGGTTCCCCAGGCAAGTTCTGGTGCTCAGAAAAGGTCATGTCTGTGTCATGTTCATGTGACCCTGGGCCAGCCTGGGAAAGCCCCGGGTGGGGCTCTGCCTGCCCTTTGCCAACCCTCCTGCCCCACCCTGTGATGACCATCTGGACTGTCACTCCTCTGACCCCTGGGTCACTGCCCACAGCCCTATCAGGCCTGGGCAGGCCCAACCAAATCCCAAGCAAAACACATCCCCTCTCCTGCTTGCTCCCACCCAGCGGCCCCTTCCCATTGCCCTGTGGTTTGTGGGTCAACGGGCATCACCATCGCCACCACTCGCCCCAGGACTCCGGCTGTGGGCAGGGCTGAGCTCAGGTCTTGCCTAGCATTGAGGTTTGATGTGTTGATATTGATGCTTGGGAGGGGCTGGGTCCTATGGGGGTCTACTAAGCTCCCTCAAGTTCCCCGTGTTCCAGGTTGGAGAGGAAAGCATGTCTCTGGTTAATTCAGTTCTGCACAGACAGGACAGGCCTGCATAAACAGGGACCAGAAGGGGCTAGGGGTAGGGAGATGGAGACAGACACTAACTGTGCTCTGTGGTCCTCAGCCCTGGAGTTCTAGCCTGGGGCCCTCCCCTCTGTTCTGTGTATCTCCCATCATCCCAACAGTGTCTTTCCTGCAGGTACCGTGTATATAGCATGTCCACAAGCCATTCATGGAACTCCCAGGGTCCCAGGGTATCCCATCTACTGATGAGACACAAAGGCCACACAGAAAGCTGGACCAGACACTGGCCAGTGGATTCAGGCTGGGCTGTTCTTGGATTCCTGAGCATCAACCAGACTCAGTTGGACCTTGAAGGGCCCAAGCTGTTTGACTCGGTGGGGAGCCCAGTGTATCCTGCCCACCCCACCTGCCCCTCTCCCGGACCTGTCTGACCATGTGACAAGGGCAGAACTGAGTCACTGACCTGCCAGAGTAGGGAGCCCTTCGGCACAGAAGTGACCCTAGTGTGGAGACTGGAAATGGGACTTGCAGCTTCCCACCTCCTCCCACCCCGCAGCCAGGGCTGTGGCTGCACCAACCTGCTGGACACCTGACTCCACCTCTCAACCTAGTAGGGGGTGTGAAGCCTGCCTCAGCCTGGGGTTGCAGGCAGGCAGTGGTGTGAGCTGCTGTGACCGCTCAGGATGCCCTCCCCCTGGGGATTTCCACCTGACAGACCACGGGCAGCTTGTGGGGACAGAGGGACAGAAAGTATGAGCAAGAGTCCCTGAAAGGGCAGTGTGTCCTTCGCCCTGCTCTGTGGCTTGGGTACCCCTTCTACTCTTACCCCCACACTCTGGGCATTGCCCATCTCGGACTGGATTCGGAGGCTGCTGGGGCCTGGGGGTGGGCATCTGGGATAGGATGCGGTTCAGCAGAGTTGGTGGCCCCAGGATCAGGGTCAGAAACCTTCCTCTGGGAGCCAGTCCCCCACCACCTCCTCACTGCAGTGGCCCTGGCAGCAGGAGGCCTTCACCCTTTTCCTGGTAGCCTGGCCTGCTCTCCTGTAACTGGCCCTAGAACTCATCCTGCAGCAGCCCCTAGCCCAGGAAACCTTCCCTGGCAGCCTCACCTGCTGGACTACTCAACAAAACTGCCCCTCTAGAGCCAGCATGGAGGGAGCTCGAGACCCCAGGCCCAAAATATGCCCAGGAAGTGACTGGCTGGCAGGATACCTCCCTCCCTCTGGAAGAGCTGAATGGGAGTGCTGGGTGGCCCCGGGCAGGTCACCTGAGCTTCTGGGCCTCTCAGAACCTCTCAGAACATGGACCCTGGGGAGCCATGGAGGTCAGAACGGAGCCTGGCTTCCCTGTGGTTCACATCTGATGGTGAAGACATGGCAGGGGATGGGGGACAGGTAAACTCAGAAGCCTGTACACACCTGTCTGCTTGCTGTTGCAGCTGTCACGCATGGAAAGAGGGGCAGATATGCAGCTGAGGTGCTGCAGGGTGGGGGCTGGGGTGTGTCTCAGAAAATGAACAGAGAGGGAGTGTGAGCCATGGCCTGCAGGACCAGCCAGAGGTGGCCAGATGAGGGGTGAGGTCGGAGAACAGAGAGATGAACAACGGGATGGGAGGGTGCTTTCCAGTGGGGTGGGGGGAGGGTCCTTGAGGTGTGCAAGCATCCTGAAAGCCACACAGGGCCACTGAGAAGGCTTACGTGGCTCTGATGTGTGTTTTCTGAGAACCTGTTTGTCTGCCATGGCTCAGCCGGGGGGTCACGGATGGGGCCTGAAATCAATACTGCAGTCCAGGCAAGAGCCAGTGGGCACTGGTCCCAGGGGAGTGGGAGAAGTGGTTGGGTCTGGGTCTGGGGCGTTTGGAAGTCAGGACAAGAGGGTTCAGCGTTGGGAGAGTGCTGGGGAGTTGAGGGCAGGGACCTGGGCAATGTCAGGCAGTGACTCTCTTCACTAAGTGAGGACTGTGTGGAACAGGGCCTCAGGGGCCTTGTCAGGACTTTTAAATCTTGGAAATGTCAAGACAGAGATGTTGTTACCTTTTCAGAGATGCTGGAAAGGGTTGTGTCTGTGAGCTTGAAGCTCAGATCCCAGGTAGGGCTATATCCCTGGTGTGTGGATGTGGAGACACATGGAGGGCAGAGTGAGGAGGTTCTGACATGGGGTCAGAAGGAGGACAGGGATCCAGGCCAGGTGAGGTGGGGAACCAGGTGAGAGTGTGGGGAACTCCCAAGTGGAGGTTGTGCTTCTGGAGGAGACCTGACCACCAGCCCCAGGAGGCTGGAGGGGACCCTGAGAGCCCAGAGAAACTGTCCTGTGGGGACTCAGCAGTGTGGACCAGTGCAGGACCATCCTTTCTGTGATGGTGGAAATGATTCTTTCCCACATGCAGTTGACAGCCTCCACTGGCCACACATGGCTTTCAGCAGTGAAATGTGGCCACTGTGACCCAGGAACTGGGATTATGATTGTGCTGAATTTTGACCCATTCACCTGCACACCCCACACGTGCCCTGGGCTGAGCATCAGACGGTGAGGTACAGAATGAGCACAGATGGCTTGTTGGAGGAGTAAGGAAGCAGCTGAAGGCAGGGGCAAACAGAGCACAGGAGGGGGCAGAGGGAGGGGCAGGAGGGCCTGGAAAAGGCACGAACTGATTCCCATTCCAGAAAGATCTCAGTGGAGCAGGATGGTGCGGGGCCATCTGCAAGGACAAGACAGGATAGGGTCTGTCCAGGGCACGTCAGCCCCTACCTCACTTGTGCCCAGGTTATGACGGTGTACAGCTGGGTGGGGCCTGGAGGTGGCAGGTGGCAGAATTGGAGTCAGGGGCCCTGGTGTCCCACTGGAGGCAGGACAGGGGCAGGACTACCCTGGACACCGTGTGTCATCTGTACAGTGAACCAGGGACACACAGCTCTGAACCAGACGGCGCAAGACCCTCCTGCAGTGACCTTTGTGCCTCTATGGGAGACTCACTGTTGCTGGTGGAAGTCCAGACACTGTGTTACAGGGTCCCACTGGGGGTCAAGCCAGGCCCCCGCCCTGAGATGCTTTGGGGCTACCACACGAGTAGATTTAATCCCCGGCCCAGAAATTCTTGCCCTAACTGGACAAAAGAAGCCACCCAGGTAAAGAAAATAGCAGTTATGATCTCAGCAGTGGGCACCTGTGGAGCCCTGATGATGGCCCCCTGATCTGTGCCCCCATCTCATGGGAGCGACTGTGAAGGGTGGTCCCAGGGCAGCAGCAGGGGAGGGCAGGGTTGAGCCCCTCTCAGCCTGGACCCCCAGCAGAATAAATGATGACTCTCTGGCCTTCCTGACCTGCTCCTGCCAGCCACCTGCTCCTCACCTACCACCCACCACCCACCCACCTTAGGTTCATTAATCATTCACTTCTGAATTCACGTCTGTTAATACCCAGGCTCTGTTTTATACCCTGGTGTACATCCTGCACAGAATGTTTTCACCCCTTGTGGACCCTAAATCCTCCCGTAGGAGATAGATAAGCCAATAAATATGTAACGTATGTCAGGACGGTTTTCAGTGCTATGAAGACAATGAAGCAGAATACGCATCCAAGAGTGGGGGGAGAGGGTCTAAGTCACACAATGTGGACCAGGAGTAGAGAAAGCTGGTACAGGAAGCCCTGGGGTACATGGCCTTGTGTGGTGAGGGGCAGAGGCTGGTGGGCAGCAGCAGGTGGAGGGTGGACCTGGGCCTGTGGGCTGTGCTCTTCTCCCAGGGGCATTGCTCAAATGACTGACAAGACCTGCCAGGGTGCCTTGGGAGAGGGTGAAGGTGGGAGGGGCGGGGCTCCCGCAGTCCGCTGCCGGGCTGTGAGGGGAGGAAGGGAGCTCTGGGTAGCCATGGGGGATCCCAAGTGCCTTTGACCTAGCTGAGATGCCTGGTGGGCAGTGAGTGGGGGAGAGACGGCAGAGGGCTGAGGTTCCTGCTGGTGTTCTTCTGGGAGGGGATGTCTGCCCTGCCCCCCTGCCACTGTGGGAAAGGTTCTGCCCATCTATGTCCCTGGTCACTCCCAGCCTCACCTCCTTCCCCGCAGACCCCAGACCCCGTGGTCACAGCCCAAGGATGGGGGTGGGCACAGGGCGGCCCCAGTGGGCAGCGTGGGTGTGGTCAGGATGGCCCAGTATCTCCCAGCTCTCTCATCAGCAGCTCTCCCTTTTCATTTCAGGTGGTTTCACCCCAACATCAGCGGAGTTGAAGCTGAGCAGCTACTCATGTCCAGTGGCCAGCATGGAAGCTTCCTGGCAAGACCCAGCAAGAGCTGCCCCGGGGGCTTCACACTGTCTGTCAGGTGGGTGGGTGGTGCAGGGTAGACAGGCCTGAGGCCCTGGGGGACCTCAAGGGGTGGTAATAACCTCAGCTGAGGGCATAGCAGGGGGTCAGGCTCCCTAGTGCTCCCAGAGACCTGGTGGACAGCATTCTGAGCAGCAGGGACCTCTGCTGGGGGCAAGACATGCAAGATCTGGGGGGTCTGGTGTTCTGGCCAGGTGGCCCCTAGGCAGGAGGGGCCACTTAGACCTTCAGGGATGGCTCAGTGTGGTGGGCCCTGGTCAGCGAGATGCCCTCATCCCTCTGAGGGGCCTCACTGGCCATAATTGTACCCCCATCTGCTGGGGATGTCGCTCACTGGAGATCTGCCCAGAGCCCTACAAGAGCCAATGTGTAGGGAGGATGGGCAGGAGGGGCCACGATCAGCAGAGTGGACAGCTGGAACCATGTCCACCCTGTGTGAGGCAGGTCAGTCTAGAGTCTGGGGAGGGGGTTCTTCCAAAAGCACTCCAAGTTTTTCTGGGTTTTCTGTTAAACCTGAGGCAGCAGGTGGGACGAGTCCTCAGGGTGGATTTCTCTCACCGGAGAGACAGGCGTTCTGTTCTTACCTGGGGCTTCCCCAGCCACACTGGGCACCTGGGAGAAGCAGTCCAGCCCCCTGTCCTTCAGAGCCCCTGTGGTCTGGGGTGAAGCAGAGTCTGTCCTGAGAGGCTGCCCCAGCCTCGGCCACCAGGCCAAGGGAGAGTTAAGCCTGTAGTCGCCAAACCCAGTACTGGCTGCTCTGGGGGCAATGGGGGCAGGGTGCCCGCCACCCAGGATGAGGCCTGGACACTAACTGGGCAGGAACCTGCAGAAGGGAGGGACCTGACCTTGACTGTGGCTGTTCTGGGCAGAGAGATGGCAGAGGCCAAGAAATCAGGACAAGAACACCCCTAGGGCTGTTCGGGAAGCTGAGTGCTCATGGGAAGGAGGGTGGTTGGTGGGAACAGTGGCCCTGATGGCAGCTGGTGCACTGGCCCTTTCAGGCGCCACGATGAGGTGACTCACATCAAGATCCAGAACACAGGTGACTACTACGATCTCTATGGAGGGGAGAAGTTCGCGACACTGGCTGAGCTGGTGCAGCACTACACAGGCCAGCATGGGGGGCTGCTCCGAGAGCGTGGCGGGGCCCCTGTGGAGCTCCGGCACCCGCTGGGCTGCCAGGACCCCACGTCGGAACGGTGAGCGGCTACGCTGCATCTGGCCGACATCTGTGTGTGCGAGGGCCCGAGGGGCAGGGGTCGATGGACACGGCCTCTGGATTTCTTCTGCCCCCAGGACTCAAGGTCAGGCTTGGGTACCACGGTGGCAGAGTTGAGGGAGTATAAAGCCACTCCTCAGGGGTTTTGGCCTCGGTTCTCCAGGTCCCAGGCACCAGCCACAGAGGGGTGCCTGTGGAAGAGTTGCAGCCGGCCTCCTCTCTGCCTGCCTGCCTGCCTGCCTGGTGACCTGGGGAGAGCAGGTCTCCCAGCCTCGGTTTCCCTGGCTGCACTGCAGAGGCCTGAGCCAGCTGCACCTGCGGAGGAAGCCGGGTGGGGCTGGCCTGGCCCACGCCTTGCTGAGGACTAGGCTGCCACCTGGTGGCCACCCTGGGGCCCTGCAGGGCCTGAGGGTCCCACCTCCTGCTGCTTTCTAGGTTGGAGGAGGTTTGGAGGGGAGGCTTGCAGAAGGGTCCGAGAGGCGGGCAGGGCTGACCCAGGTTGGCCTGGGTGTGGGTGCTGCCTGTGGCCCATGAGGTCTGGGTGGGTGTGTGTCTGTCTTGGTGTCTTTGCCTCAGAGACTTCAGCTACTTGTGGGTCTGTGCCCCTCACCTGGCCAGTCCAGGGCCTCCTTTCTCACGTGTGCTGCCCTGGGCCAGGTGGTATCATGGGCATCTGTCTGGGAAGGAGGCTGAGAAGCTGCTGATGGAGAAAGGGCGTCCAGGCAGCTTCCTGGTTCGGGAGAGTCAGAGCAAACCTGGGGACTTTGTGCTGTCAGTGCTCACACAGCAGCTGGACAGGGCGGACCGCCAGCCGCGTGTCACCCACATCATGATCCACTTCCAGGTAAGAGGCAGGGGTGGGGTTTGGGGTGTGGCTTGGGGAGGGGGTAGCCACCAGGCCCTCACGGCCACCCCGCAGCCAGATGGGAAGTACGACGTGGGAGGTGGTGAGCAGTTCGACACCCTTGGAGATCTGGTGGAGCGCTACAGGAAGAACCCCTTGGTGGAGACGTCAGGGGTTGTGGTGCATCTTCGGCAGGTATGTCCCCAGGCACCTGAACCTTGGGGTCTGAGTGAGCTTCTCCCTCTGGGGGACAAGGGACTCTGGCATAGCCCCACCAGGGAAAAAGGGCACCAGGCAGTGCTGGGGCAGGGTGGCTGAAGGCAAGGGTGGGGGCCAGGGTGCTCTGGGGTCCACTGGGCCTTGCTAAGCTTGGACACGAGCCTCTACCTGCCAGCCCCTCAAGGCCACGAGAATCAGCGCTGCAAGCATTGAGAGCCGTGTGCAGGAGCTCAGCGAGGCCACGGATGCCAGCGAGAAGGCCAAGCAGGGCTTCTGGGAGGAGTTCGAGGTGTCAGCCTGCTGCCCACTGCCCCACCCTCAGACTCCTGTCCTCTGGGCTGTGGCAAGGGCCAGCAGAGGGGTGTGGGTCAGGGTGTGTATGGTGGGTGTTGAGGGCTCTGGGGAAAGGTCGGGGCCACAGGCTAAAGCCCCACTCCTCCAGATGCTGCAGCAGCAGGAATGCCGGCTCCTGTACCCCCGGAAGGAAGGCCAGCGGCTGGAGAACAAGCCCAAGAATAGATACAAGAACATCCTTCCCTGTGAGGCTGGGGCTGAGGTCACATGGGGACCAGGTCCTCACCCACCAAGTGCAGGGCCCATCTGGCAGAGGGGTCCTGGGGGTGGAGGCAGGGGTAATTCCCCAGCACTGGTGCGATGCCCTTTCTTGCCCCTTCGTCCTCTGCCTCTGCTCACCACAGGTCAGCGGGGATCCCTCTTCCCTGGAGACCTGAGCTACATCTTCCCTTCTCAGTTGATACCACTCGTGTCATCCTTCATGATGTGGATGACAGAGTGCCTGGAGCCGACTACATCAATGCCAACTACATCAGGGTGGGTACTTGGCCTGCTGCACCTGTGGCCTATGTGAATCAAAGCCTGGTCACTCCATTCCCCATAATAATGAGCCTGGAGCTCCTGGAGTGGACTGTGGACTTTGGAAAGACAACAGATACTCAGGAAGGGTGCAGCAGTCTGCACTGAGTCCTCAGAGGGGCCAATCCAGAACCTGCTGGATTAAATATTTGTCCTAAGCCCCTTCCACCCTCCATGGTCTGTGTGTGAGCCACTTTGGCTACTTTGCATATCATTTGCATCAACTTGAATCGGTCCTCTGGCACTTTAATTTCTGGAAACAGCAGGCAGCTGACCCCACCTTCTTTCAGAGTGACCCAGAAGAGAAGCCAGGCCATGGACTGGGCAAGGTGTACATCGCCACCCAGGGCTGTCTGCCAACTACAGTGGCTGCTTTCTGGGCCATGGTGCACCAGGAGAACACACGTGTCATCGTCATGACCACCAGGGAGGTGGAACGAGGCCGGGTAGGAGCTCCAGCTCATGTTCCTCCCCTCCTCCTGCCATGTGCCCCACTGGACCTGTGTTGGAGCTGGCCCAGCTTTGCTTCTTCAGTCTTAGAGATGCTGGGGCACAGCGAGGGCCCTAGAGAGACCCCATGTGTGCCCCGCAGGGAGGAGGGGCATGGGTGCTGGTGGTCTTCCAGCATGGCTAATGCCATGCCCTCACCCCCCAGAACAAGTGTTTCCGATACTGGCCAGAGCTGCACGGCAGCCAAGAGTACGGCCACCTGCGTGTGTGCAACATGGCTGAGCACTGGGCCCAGGGCTATTGTGTGCGGGAGCTACAGGTGTGGAGGCCAGACCAGGTGAGCCTGAAGAGCCTCGGGAGCCTCGGGGCCAGGGTGATGTGCTCGGGAAGTCCCCAGGTCTGCGCTGGGCTGGCCCAGCCTCCACCCAACGCCACTGGCTTTGGTAGCTTCCACATGGCTCAACCCAGTGGGCAAAGTCCTGGCCTGGGCCTTGCTGGGCAGTGATCCCAGTCAGGCAAGTTCTCAACCCAGCTGTCTGGCTCCAGGGTGGCCTCACACCTCTCCTTCCAGTTCCTCCCTAGGTATCTCAGTACCTTCAGCCTTCTTTGTATGCCACTGGTGCCTGTTCCTCTCCCAGGCACATTTCCCTCCTGGCCAGTTTCCTTTGATAACCACAGGGGCTCCTGCAAGCCTCTGTGTTTAGCCCTTCTTAAATAGAATTCACTTCCTGGAAGCTGCTCCTCCCCAGGACCGTCTTTCTTCCTTTCCCCAGGCAGCATAGGTCCTCCAAGCCCTGAATCCCAACTTTTCCTCCCACTCCCTCCAGCTCTGTCTGGGCCCTGCTGGTCACTCCTTCTGGCAAACCCCGCTGGGCCTCGCCCTGTTTCTCCCCGGTTCAGTCCCTGTGCCCCTCCCAACCAAGGGTCACAGCAGCCCGAGGCGCTTGGGACAGCCCAGACCTCCCAGCTGGCACTCACCAGCCCACCCTGCCCAGGAGGAGTCGCTGCATACAGTGAAGCACTACCAGTACTTCAGTTGGCCGGACCACGGCGTCCCGGCCGAGCCCACCGGCGTCCTTAGCTTCCTGGAAGAGGTGAACCAGGCCCAGAGCAGCATCCCGGGGGCCGGACCCATGGTAGTCCATTGCAGGTGCGACCGGGTTTGGGGCGGGGCCAGCGGTACAGGTGTGACAGGGGAAGCGGCCACGGCTCTGTCCTGTCAACTAGCCACAGACCTCCTTGGTCCGTCCCAACAGCGCTGGCATCGGACGCACTGGCACCATCATTGTGATTGACATCCTGGTGGACGTCATTCGCAGGCAGGGTGAGCCGCCCCAGGCAGGCCCCGCCCCCCGTAGTCCCGCTCCCTGCGCTTGCCAGTCCCGCTCATTGCGTCTAGCCATCCCACCTTCTCCCTGCCGGCCCCGCTCCGCCCTGAGCACGCTCCTCCCCAGGGTTAGACTGCGACATCGACGTCCCCAAGACGATTCAACTGGTGCGGCGGCAGCGCTCGGGGATGGTGCAGACCGAGGCGCAGTACAAGTTCGTGTACCTGGCGCTGCAGCGGTACATCCAGGGCGAACAGCTGCGCCTCCGCAAGTCTGTGGGGGCGGGGCCGGGCCGGGGGCGGAGCCTGCGCTGGCATCTCCACGGTGACCAGGGGCCCCTCCCCTCAGCGCGAGCGGCCGGAGGAGCGCGGCTCGCTGAACCTGGGCGTCTCGCCCGCCGACCCCGGCTGTAGCCCCGGACCCGCGCCGTCCCGGGCGCCGGCGGCGTGAGTGGAGCATCAGGGACTGTGGAGGGCAGAGTCCCGGCCGGGGGCGGCGGCGGGGCGGGGGAGGGGAGCAGGAAGGCCTCGGGGGCGTGGCCCGGGCTTGGGGGCGTGACCGGGACGAGGGGGCGGGATCGCAAGTGGGCCCCAGTCGAACTCTGTCTCCGCCCGCAGGACCCGGGAGGCCCCCTGCCCCGAGTATGAGAACCTGCAGGGCCTAGAGCCGTGAGAGCCCCTCGTGCGAGTGCCCCGAGTGGGGCTGGAGCCGTGCAAGAAGGCAAGGCCGGCCTCCGCGTTCCTCCAAAGGACTGTTTAGGATTGTGCAGACAGGCGCCTAGTCCTGAGCCCCGCGGAGTTGGGGTGGGGATGGGGGTGGGGTCCCGGGTCTGCCCCTCAGACCCTCCCTGACCAGGTCTGCACGCCCAGAAATGGTGAGGGGCGGGCACATCCAGTGGCCCGGGCACTCCTGGAGGAGGGGAGGCAGAGCTGCGGGGCTACTGTTTGACTCAGTTTGGGAGGCCGCCAGTGACCAACCGCACGTTGTGGTGAAGACATGTGTGCTACATGTCTGAGAGTCAGTCTGAATGTGGGACACGAGACCAGCGAGTGAGTGCCAGTTTGTTTACCAGCATTTGTGATCCTCTCCCTGCTTTCTGAGTGCCCCCGCCCCTTCAGAGTTACTTCCCGGCCCTGCCTACAGCCGTGGTCTATGCTGTGGCCTGGCAGTGGCTCAGTCCTGCCACGTCCAGACCTAACCCATACTGTCACATTGCAGTCATGGGTAGATAAATGCTTGTTAAATGAGGGAATATGTGACATGCTCATCTGACCACAGCGAGGAGGGCGAGGTTCCATGAGAGCATGACTTGTTTGTGACGATGCGATGTCACTGGCTTGTGGTCCACACTGGCATCCCATTATGGATGGCCCTGTGACTTTCTGGTATCCTCAGTAAAATGCCTTCTCAGTTCTGCATCTTTGCTGAGGCTTGGAGAAAGGGCACCTGTGGGTCCCCATGACTGGGCCCAATTCCCCAGGGTCTTTCTGAGCCACAGGCGCAGCTGGTTGGAGCAGGAAGTCCTGGGCTTTGGGGTGGCTGAGAGGAGGCTGAGACCTATGCAAGCCAGAACCGGCTTGGCTTCTCTTCGTCATGCCAGCCTGGAGGTGCAGGATTCCTGGACTGATAGCAGTACTGGGTGGGGGAGGGGTGGGGGTGGCAGGACTCCCGCCCATCCCCCAGGATGCTCCCTTCACCAACCAGGTCTGGCCCTCCTCTGCTGGAGGAACCCAAGGGCTGAAGATCGTCAGGATACGCTGGTTGTCCCCACCTCTGCTTCTGTGCACCCTTGAGCCTCGGTTCCCAGGGGTCATGAGGTCCTGTAGCCCTCTACTCAGGGCTCTGGGCAGGGCTGTGGGATCATGATTTCTGGGGGTTGCAGCCTGTTGTGACCACAGTGGGGGTGGGAAGGAAGACTCTGGACCAGGCCAAGGCCTCATTCCAGTACCCCCTGCCCCAGGTGCTCCTGGCCCTCCCTGTCTCCCTCAGGCAGCCTCCCAGCCCTGGGAGGCAGCCAAGCCCAGAACTGCTCCAGCCCATTCACAGCCCAGGCAGGACCGGAGTTGGATCCCCTAGAACTTGGGCCACACATTCTAGGGGCTGCTGGGAGTCCAGTCCAGGAGGTGTCCTTTGGATTCAGAGCCTTTGTGGAAGGGGCAGACTGGACTTTTCTGGAGACAGTGGCTTAATGGTACAGGAAAGAACACAGAGGGTAAGGACCCCTTATCAATTGTGGGTACAAAATAGTTTATTTAAAAATGTACAATTCAGGAGGGCAGGATGGGCACTGGGGAGCTAGGCTCCTTGCCACTGCCCTCTCTCCCCGTGGCCACCCAAGAGAAGGGGCCAGCCCTGCCTGGGGAAGCGAGGAACCATGGTGAAATGTGAAAATAAGATGAGGGTGGCAAGCCCTTCCCTTTTCAGGGGTAGGTCCTACAGGTGATTCACAGTGTGGACAGGGAGGGGCCTTGCCAAGCTGTCTCTTCCGGGCCTCAGTGTCCCCATCTGCAAGATGGGTGTTAGGGAGGTGGTCTCTGGAGCCCATAGCAATCTGATTCTTGCAAGCTCCAGGGACCATTTTGTCCACCTCATAGGACCCAGCCCCAGAGAGTGGGGGGTTGTGTGTGCTGAATGGAGTGGGGTTCCTCAGAGATATGGGGGCTCCTCTGGGATCCTGGAGGGGTGGGGTGAGTGGAAGTGGTGACACTAATTGTCCGGCAGGGACCCGAGCGAGGAGGTGGTGGCGGCGGTGGAGGGTGGCCGGGGGAGGCAGCGCAGGCTCCCAGTCTTGAGTGCGCACTGCACAGGCCAGAGGACCACGCAGAAGAGCACCAGCAGCAGGGCTGTGATGAGCGCCGCACGCCTCCAGTCCCTGCAGCGCGCCCAGCAGCGGGCCAGGGGCCCCTGACGGTGGGTGGGGCCTGGGGTAGGCACAGGCGCAGCAGGCTCAGGGGGCTTGCTTGGGCCTATGTCCACGCACATGAATCCGGGCTCCACCGGGCCAGGCATAGAGGGCGGTGGGTAATAGCACAGCTTGGTGCCCTCTAGCCACACGGGCTCCTCCTGCCGCAGGTGCACTGGCATCCGGGCCTGCAGCTGGCGGCTGGTGCGCAGCGCAGGGGCTCCAGCAGCGGGTACAGCTGTGGGTTGCCGGCAGAATGGGCAGGGCACAGCCTCGCTACCTGGCTGGCCTGTGGGCTGGGCGGCCGCCAGCCGTGCCAGGCACTCCAGGCAGAAGACATGGGTGCAGGAGAGCTCCTTGGGTGTCTTGAAGATGTTGTCATAGCCCGAGAAGCAGATGGAGCACTCCAGAGGGGAGGCCACTTTCTCTGAGCCTGGGGTGCCCGGAGACCTGGGGCTGCTGGCTGAGCTGGGGGACCTGGGCACTGTGGCTGTGGGGCTGCTCCTGCTGGTAGGTGGCATGGTCGTGTGCCACACTTGTGGGCCTGACGACATGGTTCTGGGCTGTGGGACAATGGAGACCACTGTGAGTGACCTTGACTGCTCCTTTCCTGCAAGGTCAGTCAGTCAGTCTCTCCCCATCCCTCTTCATTGCATCATCCCAGAGATGCCTGTGGGCACCTCTGCGAAGGCCCCCACCCCTGTCCCCACCTCAAGGTCTTTCTGCTCAAGTTGTACCCCAGCGCTCCCCAGCTTCTCATGTGCTTTATCAGGGGTCAGTACCCCGGGGTGCCCCAGCCTGGCCGGGCCCTGTGGGCCACTGCTCAGTGAACCCCTCCCACCAGCCCTGGCCTACCTGACCGTGCCATTGGGCAGAAATAAAAGTGATGATGACAGCGGCTGTTTACATCAGGGCTCTGCTAGGCTGGACCCTGGTCATCTGATACCAAGAGCCATGGTGTAGAAGAGGCAGCTCAGAGGGGCCCAGGGCTGTGACAGGAAGAGTGTGGCTCTGGGCCAGGTGAAGTTGGTTTGAACACAGATTCCAGTGTGGGTGGCTTATTTGGTGGGCGCATAGTAACTGGCAGGCAGTTGTGTGAGGGTGGGCGCCAGTCCTGGCTGGACAGGCTGCGGGAGACCAGGGGGCCTAAGCAAGGGTGGTGGCCATGGCCTGAGGAGGGGCTTTGTCTCCCCACCACGGCCTCAACCTGTAGGGCCAGCTTGTCTGGCTGGTGACAAGAGCCTGATGCTGGCCCTCAGGGCCTGGAAATGCTCCTCACCCTTTGGCCAGTGGAGCGGGGAGGGTGGATGAGCCAGGCATCCTCTTTGGGTTGGCCTGCCACCCGGGAGGGTCACACCAGCCACAGCCACCGTCCAGGAGGCAGTGGGATGTTCCACTCCTCACCTACTGCCCTCTCCATGGGAGGCCCAGCCTGTCTCCCTGTGGGACTCAGGTAACCTGCCTGCTGCCCCTTCCTGGGCCTAGGTCTCTACCCCAGGCAGCTACATGGGTCCTGCTTGGAGGAGGGCAGGTTAGGGGGTAACTCACCTATCACTTTCATGATGGACAGAGGAGGCCGGGGCCTTGGGAAGACCTGACCACGTGACCCCATGGAGCCCATGAGCCCCCCAGAGGTGACCCGAGCCTGACTGGCTGGTCAGTACAGGAGGGCTGGTGGAATGACTTTGCAGTGACGTGCCACAAAGGCTCAGGTATTGCTGCCACCTGACAGTGACCACTGTGAGTCACGGTGGTATCACTGTGATGTCACGAGTACTCTGGCATCGAGGTGTGAGATGTCAATGTATTTTGGTGACAGCAGCTGCCACAGGCCAGGTACAGCTTCAGCAGGGTCTGGGGTACTGTAGTCGTCCTCCCCCAGCTGTTCCCCACATGACCGGTTCCTTGGCACTGGGCCCCACCCTTCTGAGGAGGTGCTCCACCCTGAACCTGTACTGGTGAGAGGGGAGTGCCAGCTGAGCCGGCCTTACCTGGTAGCCAGGGTTAGAGGGGCCCGGGCATGACCCTCTTGGCTGATTCGGCCAGGCTGAGGCCCCAAGCTCACTCGTTCTGGAAGCGCTGGCTTCGTCTCCTCTGGTCCAGGCTGGCCTGTGTTCCCCCTGACTAGTGTTCCTCTCCAGAGCTGTCGTCCGCAGCTGTGCCGGGCAGGTGGGGTGTGGGACGTGTGTGCTCCTTCAGGTGTGGAGCGCTGTCCGAGGCAGGTGTGAGTTCTATGGGCGTGGGCTCCTGGCAGGTGTACTTATATGCTCGCTTGGGCTCATGCTGGCCAGGGCGTGGCCCAGGGCCTCCAGGATTGGCTGGCCTCCCATCCTCTTCCTGGCAGGCTGGGCAGTAGAGGGCGGGGAGTCAGAAGTGAGAGGTCAGAACCTGGGGTGGGGCTGGGGGTCAGTATGCCTCTGCCGTCTGGGCAGGTCTCAGCGGGTGACTGGGTGCCTGGTAAAACCTCTCCCTACTCTGCAGCTCCTGAGATGCTGGAGCAGCCACTCCAGAAACAGACCTACCTGCTCACTGGCCTTGTTCAAGGTGGGGGCACCTGAGCTCCTTGGGTGGGCCCCCAGAGGGTCCTTGCAAGGAGGCCCCCCACTCAGTCAGTTCACTGACACCCTCCCCCAGCAGCCCCTGTTCCTGCCCCTCCCCACCAATACCCACCTCATCCGTGTGGCTGCCACTCAAAAGCACAGCCGCTCCCAAATGGGCTTCTGCTGTCCCCACCCATCCCTTCCCACCTGCAGCCTTTGGGGGCTGGGAGGGAACTCCTTGCTCTGGGTCCGGAGAGTGGGGTGAGAGGTCAGGCTGGGAGTGCCCGCAGGGTGAGTGAGGGGTGAGTCAGGGGTGAAGGTGTGTCGGCCAGCAAGCTGGACTTGTTTCAGGGGAGCATCTGCTGGGGGGACCTTAGTTTCAGAGGTAGGGAAGGGACTCAAGGAAGTGCCCACCCAGGCAGGGGATCCAGAAGTCTCCCTGGGAAACAGGGAACGGTTTCAGCAGGTCAGTACCGAGTCCCAGCACACCACAGGGCCAGCCTGCATCCAGGCCTGTCTGGGGCCAGGATAGAGGGTGTGAGGGCTGTGCTGGAGGGGCCTGAAGCCTCGCCAGTGGCATGGGCTATGACCACCCACAGTCACCCTGTTCCTGAGGTGTCATAGCCACTCCATCTGATACCTGATCCTCCTGGCCACAGGTCACAGCAGGCTCTCCTCTCCACCCTGTGGCTTTGCTGCCCACCCCCAACCCCAGCTTCACATACCACACTTCAGTGTGCACCTGATCTGACCTTGGGGGCCAGGACCTGAGATGGAACCCCAATCATGAGCCTCTTAGGAGTGAGTGTTGGGCTTGGTGAGGCTGGGAGAGGGGTCCACCCTGGTGGGGAACGACCCTGACCCTTCAGTGGATGGTTCAGGACCCCCAGAGGCTGCTCAGCCCCAAAAGCACTAGGAGAAGCACTGACGGCCTTGGAGCAGGCTGCCTGGGCCCAGACCCCAGGAGGAACCAGAGTGAGAGAAAAGGGGCAGCCAGGACTGCAGCCACAGAAGGTTGAGGTGTGGGGCGACTGCAGGAGAGGAAAAGAAGACCGGGGCTTCCTTGTATGCTCCAGGCGCAGGAAGAGCTTCGGTGAGAGGCTTGGCGAGGGTTCAGGGCCAGCAGGGTTGGTGAGGGCCCAGAGGATGGGGAGTCTCTGTGAGGGCGGGGCCCGCCTGAGCAGGACGGGGCTCTGGTTCCCACGGGTATGGTGACTCAGGGTCTGATGCTCCTCCAGGAAGTGTCCTGGTCCTCTGAGCACACCTCCCCAAGGGCTTCTGGGAATATCCGAGCTCTGAGATCACTCCGAGCTCCTCAGTGGACAGTCAGTGCCCGAGGCAAGGGGACAGAAATGCCCGAGGGATGTGCCATCGGGGTGGGGCCAGGTCTCACCACACGGGATCGTGGCGCTCAGGGATCCCCTGGCCCCACACACCTGCTCACTCTCATCATGACGAGGGAAGAATGTCTTCATCTTGTGAGCGTGAGGGCTTCATGTGAGCAGGTGAGCTGCTTACCAGCTTACTCTGGCTGGCTGTGTGTGCACCTGTGTGTGTGCCCGTGTATGCACGTGTGAGAGGAGCCTGGCTGCCGGCAGGTGACCATGAAGCTGGGGCTTACTTGCCAGACTGGGCAGAGAGCAAGGCCTGCAGTGACCACCCCTGTCCAATCATGGCTCTCAGATGTTAGGGGTCCCCAAGACCTCAGGATACCTGGGAGTCCTAGGCTGGAGGCACAAGCTACTTTTGGCCAAATGAGCAGGGGAGAGGCCTGCCCCACAAGGCCCACCCTGGCCATGGCTCCCCAGCCCCAGTACTTGTGCGAGGACTGGCTTCAGGACTCTGAGGGCTTGCAGGGGACACAGAGAACAGCCAGTTTGGGGAAAGGTCTCAACATGGGTGTAAACTCTGGTGTGCCCCACAGGCCAGAGCCTGGGAGGCAGAGGCCGGGTGGCAGCAGGGGCTCTAGGGGGGCGCTTGGCCTCCACCCCACCCTCTTGCACTCTGGCTCCTGACAAGCTCGGAGTTGCCCTCTGGCCACAAGGTGACTCCTCCAGTCCTGTCCCTCCCACACCCAGCAATGAGCCAAGTTCCCAGTTGGCCTGGCCTTGGGGGCCAGCTCTTTCTGCGGCCCAGTGCCCAGGCCCCACCAGGGCCTCTGTTCTCATGTCCCATCCTCAGGCCCTGCTCATTCTGCTCTGTGCTCGCACCTCCCAACTCTACAACTGGTCCTGCCTCTTGCTGACCTCTGACGGCTCCGGGTGCTTCTTTGGCACCGAGTGAACAGATGAGATGAATGAATGGACGAGCTGCAGCTGTGACCCCAGGGCCATGCCCACTGCCCAGCCCCACACCAAGCCCGCCTCCTAGGACGTGGGGCTCCTTGTGGTGGTTGACATGGTGGAGCACTAGGAGGTGACAGGTGCCCCACCTGCCTGCTTTGCCCAGAAAAGACCCCACAAATTGGCCTTATCTGGGCTTTTTACATGAAGGCATGGAGTCCAGGTGAGGAATAGGTGACAAACTGAGGGGACTGTGCAGGGTCACCACACGGACACCCTGTCCCTGCCAGCTGCCCCACCCCCACCTGCTTTCTGGCCTGGATACCCATCAGAGTCATGTGCCCAAGAGTCCAGGAGTGCCCCCACAACTATTTGGGGGGCCTGAGACAGTCACACCCAAGGCCCAGGGTGTCCAGCGGCAGAAGGGAAGCCAGCATGGCTGAGGGCCTAAGAGGCCAGGCTACAAGAGGCCTGGAAGGTCAGGGGCAGCATCTCAGGTGTGGGGGCAGAGGGCTGTAGGGTCAAATTCAAAGTTGAGTGTTGCTGCCATGGGTGGCAGAGAAGGCAATGGCAACCCACTCCAGTGTTCTTGCCTGGAGAATCCCAGGGACAGGGGAGCCTGGTGGGCTGCCGTCTATGGGGTCACACAGAGTCAGACACAACTTAAGTGACTTAGCAGCAGCAGCAGCAGTCAGGGGTGGAGCAAAGCTGAGGCTGGGGGCTGCAGGGCTGGGAAAATTAGGGAAGAAGCAGCTCTGAAGTTCCCAGGGGAAGCCAAGGGTCATCTTGCATCCACAGGAACTCCATGGGAACCCCACAGCCCTTCAAGGCTGTCGGCTGCGGAGGCAGGTGGTTCCGGGCCGCTGTCCCCAGAAGAGAGGGTGGAGCCTCCCCCAAGCCCTAGTATGCTGATGTACTCCCACATACCCAGGCTCAGGGCCACACAGACACCCCCCGGGGGGTGCCCAATGGCTGCGAACCTCAGACCAGGCAGTCCAGGCTCGCTGCCCCTGCTCTGTCCTGACGATGGGCTGGGATGCCTGGGATGAAGCCACCAGTCGGCAAACATCCCCATGCTCACCAGCCCCTCCAAGGGTCACCCACCCATCCTCACCTCCCAAAGGTGACAGCTGATGCCGGCCTGCACTCTGTGCCCACATGTACCTTCCTCCTGGGGCTGTGAGCCAGGCACCACGGGTGCCCCATGGTTGTCGTGTCTGCACAGGCACGGTCTCTTCACAGAAAAACCTAAGAGGCACCTACACACTTCCCTATCTCCGTCCTGACAACTGGGGGCCACTGGGATCTCCTATTTACATGAGGTCACTTGGGACAAGCCCCCTTCTCCCATGGCTAACATCCTCAGAGCTGGGGGCTGCCTGCAGGGTGGGGGTCTGGGTCCTCGTCACGGGCTCCCCATCTCCCGTGAGAGGCTTCCTCCTTGCTGAGGAACAGGGAACCCTGGGGCAGTAAGAAAGGCCTGAGTGGTTTATTGACGCTAATTTCAGGTGGTTGCCCCTCATGGCCACCAGCCAGTCATCCGTTCATGTCCTGGTGACTGAGCTCATGTCCAGAAACTGCAAAGGCTCCAGTGGGAATCACGGTGCAGAAGCTGGGAGGCTGGCCACAGAGGCCCTGCCTTGGGCGGGATGGACTTGGACCAGATCCTGAAGGAGGAGACAGCAGTCCCAATAGAGATTCTGGGGAGGCCAGGCCACACTCCACCCGCATGCAGCGGGTGCCCCAACACTCCAAGGTTCTCCACAGGAACCGTGGCTGGTGCCTCAGGGTGGGGGCAGCCAGACAGGACTGCCAGCCAGCGAGGTCCTTGGGAGGCTGGCGTGATGAGCCACTCCAGGCTTCCAGGCAGCAGTCACAGGTAAATGTGGCCCCGGATGGGCACATCCCTGGGGGAACTTGACCTCCAGCAGTTTCAGGCCAGTTTCCATCCCCAGGTAGATGAAGACCTGTAGCGCCTGGGGCCCAGGCAGGGCTCAGATGAGGGCAGCGTGCCTCTTGGACTTCTGTACAAAATGCGTTTCTGCTTAAACACAGACAGGAGTCAGCAAGAAGCCAAGCAGCTCAGTCCTGCAGCTCCTGGGACCGGGCAGCAACGCAGCACAGCCTGTGGTGCCTGAGCCTGGGGTGGGCGGGCGGTCCCCAGGTCCCACCTCCATGTGGACGCAGCTGGAACCTCAAAGGCTCTCCTCACTGCTCTCAGAGAGGATGCAATGTATCTGCTCACCATGGGCTCCAGGGCGGAGGAGCACCCGGGGTCCTGCAGGCTGTCTCTCCCATAGGGCCCAGACCCCATGTGCCTGGCTCCCCACCTGGGCTCAGGGGCAGAGGCTGGAGTGATGCCCAAGGCTGGTCACACTGAGTGCCACGTGCGGTGAGGAAGCCCTGCAGGTGGGTGGCTCCCCCTTTGCATATGTGGCTGGAATCAGACGATCCAAGCCAGGGCCGTGTCTGGGCCCATCCTGAGGCCTCGCTGGGCAGCACCCAGCCTTCGTGCATGGGGGCCCCTCCTCTGTGGTGCGTGGAGCTGTGGGTGGACCTCGGGGTCAGACGTTGCTCACCCTGGCCTCCACAGAGGAGACAGTGGTGGGGCCCACATCCCTGTCCAAGGGCCGCTCACGACGGACGTAGCGCGGCTTCCGCACTGAAATAGAGACAGGCGGGGGTCAGAGCAGGGCCTGACGTGGCAGGAGGGCAGCAGGCTTCCCTGGGGCTCACGGGAGTGGGGGTGGGCAGCCACAGGGGAATGGGGGAGGAAGCCCACTGAGCTCCACCTCCTGGAAACCTGAAGCCCCTTGGCCAGGGCAAGGGTCTGGCTCTCCTGAAACACAAAGGCACAGGTCGTGATGTGCTAGAGGGTGGACGGTGGCCCCCTGTAGTGTACCCGTCCTAAGGCCCAGAAGCTGGGGATGTGACCTCACTTGGAGAAATGGTCTTGGCAGATCTGATTATCTGATGGACCCTAAATCCAGTGACCAATGTCCTCATGAGAGGGAGGCAGAGAGCAGGAGACCCAGAGGGGAGAAGCCAGTAGAAGGTGGGGCAATGGCCAGAGGGATGTGGCCACAAGCCCAGGGACACCTGCAATCCCAGAGGTCGGAAGAGGCAGGAGGGACCCGCCCCAGAGCCTCTGGAAGGAGCGGCTCTGCCCACACCTGGACTTCTGACTTCCGGCCTCCAGGACTGTGAGAGAAGACACTTCGGTCCTCTCAAGCCCCAATTTGCAGACTTTGTTATGGCCATTGCGGGAGACAATGCAGGCACCTGTGCTTGGACATGGCACACTCAGGAGAAATGAGATGTGTGTTTCACCGGACAGAGCAGATCTAGCCTTGACAGAGTAACTTCTCTGTCCCCCAAAGGAGGATGTCCCCACCTGTCCCCATTCCAGATGTCTACATGGTGGCAGGAACAGTCTGGGGAGGAGGCGAGTGACGCCTGCTCTGTGGCTTGTGGCTGCGACCTCTACTCACAGCATCAACTGTGACACAGCTGACACGGTCAGACTAAAGTGCCCGCCGCCCTGGAGGGGCCGTGGGAGAGCGGCGAGGGCCGCCAGCTCCCGGCTCGGGCAGAGCTGGGTCCTGGAGAAGGGCAGAGGGTGGCAGAGGTGACTCTGGACCCATGTTGGGAACCCTTGACACATTGAGCATCTGAGGAATAAAAGGGAAATTCTCACCAGAGACAAGGCACCCGATAGGATGTGGGGTAGGAGGAGCTGACGTACCTGAGGACTGAGGTGGGGGAATCATCACGGCCTTGAAAAGAGGAAAAGGCACAGTGAGAACTGTGGGCAGGACAACCACCAGCCTAGACGGACAGACACCCAGATGTACAGACACAGGGCCTCCGCCTGCCCATTGGGTACTTACGGCTTCGCCAGGCTGCAGGGCGGGAGCTGCAGGGAGAGCACAGGTGTCACCTGGAGGCCACAGAGCTCCCTCAGCCTGAGCAGGGAGGTGGCACATAGCCTAAGGGAGCCTCAGCTGGGGGAGCCCTCAGCCTGTGGGGGTCCATCAGCCTGAGGGGGCATAGCCTGGGAGAGCCTCAGCTTAGGAAGGGTCCCCTCAGCCTAAACAGGTATTGAGGGGCCATCAGCCTGGGGAGGGGTCCTCTCAGCCTAGGCAGGTGTCCGTGTATCCCTCAGCCTGGGGGTCCACAAGCCTGCAGAGGGCCCCCGGATCCAGGCTCACTCCAGTCCCCACTCCTGTGCCTGTGGGTGCCCTCAGCCTGCCCCTGCACTTGGGATGGTGTCCCCTTATCGCCTTGAATCAAGGCACCCACTCCCCTCCCCAGCATCCTGCCATCTCCATGGAGCAGACAAGCCAGTCTGCAGAGTGTCTGCCACCATCACCCTTCACACTGAGACCCCATGACATCCACACAGACCATTCCTAGGACGTGACCCACCCCCCACCCCCATCCTGACACGAGAGCCATGTGACAACCCAGTCCCCTCCAGGCTGCCTGAGACGAAGCTTTGCCCCCAGACACCGGCATCTCAGCCCTGCCCCATGCTGTTCCCCTGGGACCCCTGGCAGGAGGGGGTACCTCTGTTTCTTCCATAGAAGACCTTGGGCAGCTTGCTGGCTCGCTTGAGGTAGAAGAATGCAGCCACAGAGAGGATGAGGCCCGAGCTGATGAGAAACGTCCCCAGGAAGAGGGAGGCGGCCACCTGAGGGCCCCCTGCAAGCAAGGTGAGGGCTGGTGGTGTGCACACCTGGGCTCCCGCAGGGTCGAGGGTCCTGCATGCAGAGGTGTGGGCCTCCCCTGCACTCAGCTGACTCCCCAGGCATCAGCTGGGGAGTTCTCGGGGTGGGCTGTCGAGAGGTCCAGTGTCCCCAGCCCAAGCTCCCCCATCCCCTCCTCATCACTTGGCACCCACTCAGGGCCCCACAGCTCTGGCACAAGGATGTACCCTGGCTCGCCTCACTGCAGCCTGTCGACTGTCACCCGGGTGGCCTTCCCAGCACCAGGACACCGGCCATCTCCACCTCCACAGGATCAGGACGGCCGGCAGACTGATGCTGAGCAGGGGGACTCTGCGTTCATAAGCCTGTGGCAAACGCCCTTCTGACCCTGCCATGTAGACAGGAGGCCAGCTACAGCCACACTGGAGCCTCAGGAGGGATGACTTCCAGCTAAACTGGCCTAGATTTGCCACAAAGGAAATGGGCTCAACACTGGACTGCACGGGCCTTACCGACCATTCTCTGCTGCAGGGCCCAGCCCCATATTGCAAGAGGCGGGGATGCCAACTGCCCTAACACTGCTATTCAGCCCACAGCAGCACAAGGCTACTTGCTTCCAGTTCTGAGACTCACAGGGAAGGCCTGAACCATTGGTCCAGGTCAACATGTCCTCTGCTGAAGGACTAGGATCTGGACAATCATAACCCCCATCACGACCCCAACACCTCAGAAGAGGAGGTGGCCTCACTCATCCTCTTGAATCAACCCCAGGCCCAGGGCAAGTCCTGTCCCCGACTGCAGTGGCCTCGGGTGGCCTGAGTACCATACCCTGGGGTATGGTACCATATCCTGGGGTTCCTCAGGATGTCCTCCCATCGTGGAAAACCATACGTCTTGGGCTCCCAGGGACTGGGGAGCTTGGGCGGGGTGGTGGCTATGAGCAAGGCAAAAGGTAAGACATGCGGCCTGTTCAGAGGCATGTGGGGGCCCATGCCAAGTGACCCCAGCCACACCCACCCTTTTGAATTAACCCCAGACCCTGACTTCAAAGCTGATAAAGCCTCCAGACCACGGGCTCTGCTCTGTGAGCAGGGCAGGGTCCTGTGCAGAGCTCTTGGCTGGGGTGGAATCTGCCCTTGACTGTGGACATGGCCCTGCTGTGGCCAGCACGGGTGACTAGGTCTGCACTGGAAACGGCTCTGATGGTGCCCTGCATCTCCCCAGAACTGGTGTGGTGAGCTGAGAAACTTACCAACACTCTGCCGCCCAGGCATCCCTGCACTCTTGTTCACAGGGAACTGTGCACCTCGGCTGGCAACTGTGGGGGAGCACAGTGGTCAGTGCAGCTGGAGGACCCCCAGGGAGCCAGAGATGCAGCCCAAATGCAACTGTGGCCCGGAAATGAGAAAGGGAGGTGGCCGTGGAGGCAGAGCAGCCCCTGCCCCACAGCTGCTCTGAGGGACATGAGGACTCAGGGAGGGGACTCTGGGGGTGCCCATGGGGGGACAGTGGCCCAGGATGGGACAACAACCCAGATCCCCACCCTTTCCTCCAGAACTTGGAGGTGTGGCCCCCTGGTGAGAAGCAGAACGGAGGACGGGGTGGGGAGGAGGGGGCGGAGGGACATACGGCCTCTGCACTCGGAGCTGTTGTGGGTTCCGTTCCTGCACTGGATGCAGCTGACACTCCCATCCTCGGCCGGGCGCCCGTAGCAGCCTGTGCCGGGGGACAGAGGAGGCAGCTCGAAGCACAGCCATGCCAGCTGGCTGCCTTCAGGGAGCACGATGCTTTGCGTTTGTAAAACTATATTTATTCCAGAACACTAGTTCACCCATTCTGGAAGTTAGGATGGACTTCAAAAAAGAAGCCCCTCCACAGGAACCACAGCCTGCCTTTTCTTGCCTGGGGATCCCCATGGGCCCCTTACTGGATGTCTTAGAAACAGCTTCTACAAGAATGGAATCTACAAGTATTAGGAATAGGCCTTCATTTCTTGTAAGAACCAGGTTTCTCTTCTGAAGCAGGTGGACTCTTTTTCTTTCACTTGGCATTTCTTGGGAGGGGCAGACCTAGGGGAGGCGTCTCAAGAAGACCCAGGAATGTGGGGTCCTGGGCACAGACCTGTCGCCAAGGCAGCAATACTCTCGAGGGCTCCCTCGGCCAGCCCGAAGGTAACTGGGCTCCTTGGCAAAACTGCCAGGGTGGCTGACCACGAGGAGGTCCTGGGCTGTGTGTGCAGGGCAGGACTAGCAACCAGACTTAAGGAGCAAAGGTTGACTTTATGGAGCCTTACAGCACCTGGAAAAGAGCCCAGGGCCTGGCTCACTGGCTCTCCACCTTTCCCAGTGAGTAAGGAAGGTCACCGCCCAGAAAGGCCAGGAACCTTGGCACATGGGGACTCAGGAAGGGGGAACTCACCCCAACCTAAAGATACTAAGGTGAGGTCTGGAGGTGAGTCCTCGGCTAGGCTTCCTGGATTCGAGAGGCCTTCAGAAGTCCCATCTGAGAGTCCTTGTGAAGAGGCCAGCAAAGTAGACTTCAGAAGAGTCTATGTGGTCAATCACTGCTTTGGCTAAACTTCTTAAACAATCAGGCCCAATTTAAAGAGGACAGACTTATTTTTAAGACAGTTTGTGTCACTGTGGTTTTCTCTGGTGGAAAGGGGTGGCTGTAGAGAGAAGTGATCTTTCAGTAGCAGACTGGTCTGGCTGATGGACAGCAGACTCCAGTCTTGCTCTTCGGCCTTGAGCTCCAGCCCCCATAAACTGGACTGGATCCTGAAATCCCCAGCTCCCCCAGAGTCTGGCTCTGACTCTCCAAACTAATGTTTCTGCCTCTCGCCCACCTGCTGACTTGGAATCACCAAGAACCAAAACTGCCTTTTCCCAAAGCCCTGCAAACGGATGTGACCTTCAGGGCAATCAACTCAACAGGTCATGGCAACCTGCTGCCATGCAGGCCTTCTGGAGAGAGAAAATTGGGCTGTATGAAGGATTTCCATGCTGCCCCCACCTGCTACCCACATGTAGAGGCCTCATTGTGGATGGAGCCCACCCGCAACCCTCTTTCTGACGTGGTCTATGGGATGGCCTGTCCCAGGGCTGAGGGTCAGCGTGACGTGGGAGCCGGTGATTGCCTGGTTCCATCTGCTTTCTTTCCCTTTTGCTGACCTCCTGTCCCTCAACTTCTAACCCAAATCTCTTCATGGCTACCAACTTGGTTTTCAATATGTGACACTATCTGAAGGTAAAGTTTCAAGTGGGGACTGAAGGAAACCAGAATATGTCACCACTTCAGCACAGAGATTGATTTGAGGTGAAGCAACGAGAAAACAGCAGGTGCCAGAAGGGTGCTCTGACCTCCCTATTCTTCCCAGAAGCAGGAAACAAACCCCATGAGAGCTGCCCCTTTCCCCCAACCAGGAGGAGACGGGACTCAGGGGCCTTGTCACCATCCCCCTCGATCCCCTTCAGCTGCCCCAGTGTCTCAGTCACTTGCCCACAATCACCTCCTCATTCAATCTGATGTGTTAGCCCTGAGGTCCTGCCACTTGTTTGGGGCTTCATTTCCTCCTGAGTCACGTAAAACGTCACACATTTTGTGTACTTTGCTGCTCCTATCTTACGTCAGCTTGTCTCAACCCAGCTGAAACACTGCGGGGAACAGGCAGTCTTGCCTGCCCCTACCTCCCAGGACGAGGCCACCGTGTCCTCCTGAGGGTCTGCCCTCAACTCCCATGATGAGGCCCCATCAACCCTGCTGCCTCTGCCCACACCCCGGCCCCTCCTTCCCTAGGCCGCCTAGGCTGGTTCACACCAAAGCTCACCTGGGCCACACAGGCTCGTGCCTGGGCAGGTGGCGTTGATGTCCCCCGAATCCACACAGCACTCAGGCTGCTGACCCTAGAGGGGAGACAGCGGTGAGTTTCTGTGGCCAGGTGGCGTGTGTGGGCCAGACCCAGGGTGGTATCCACAGAGGGGCTCCCAGAGAGCTCACCCCTACGCCCAGGGCCCAGCCTCTTGTAGTCAGCGTCTGGGGACTGCGCCTGCCGACCTAGAGCGAGGTCACAACACGTGACCACACCGCACAGACCCTCCCTGGGACAGCACTTGCTGTCTGGCAAGCGTTTGGAGATTGAATCAACAACTGAGGTGTCTGGTTGGGACCTGCTGGGGCACTCTCCCCAGCACCCAGACTCCCAAGAGCAGGAAGGAGACTCCCTCGGGCTGACCCAGAGAGCCATCAGGGATGCGCTGGAACAGCCTAGTGGGCAGGGATGGACCTCTCCTCCACTGCCCACTGCCCTCCCTCGGGGCCTCCCTGCCACCCTTTCTCAGGGGTCTCTTGGATCAGGGGCAGAGCTGCCACCTCTCGCCCTGTGAGCTACAGGCAGGCACAGGGCAGGCATTTCAAACATGAAGTTATTAGTCGCCACTTGCAGCTGGTGGCTTTGAAAATCAAAAGATGAGGCTGCTAAGAAAGCAAGCACATGTGTTTCTGGACTGTGGTGACTCAGGAAGATAAACCCAGGCTCCCGTGGCCTCCCTGGTGAGAGGCCTGGGTGGCTCTCATGATGTGTCTGCCCCTCGCTCCCGACCAAACAGCTCACAGTCCTGGACGCCTCAGTGATGTTCCTGCAATTCTACAGACACCCGCTGAGGGGATTCCAGCTTGGCTCCCACAGAGGAAAAGTCTGCCCCAGGCAGCACTTCAGGGGCAAACACACTGGCCAGGCCCACGTGCAGGAGTGGGTGGTGCGGGTGCTTCATTCACAGACCAGAGGGTTAGAGGTGCCTTGAGAGGGTGTTCCAGGCAGCTCTGCTCCGTGTTTACCCAGGTATCCCAAGACCCGGCCCGGGACTGGCAAGGAAGGCCTAAGGGTGGCCAAGAAATGGAGGGCGCCATGGGGGCCAGGCCAAGCCTGAGAAGGGAGGCTCAGCTGTCCTGTCCCACCCAACCCAGCTGAGCAGAACGGCCGGAAGGCCCACCATCCTGGAGACGGGCAGCCAGGTGTGTGTAGACGTGGCTAGGCACCTCCAGGAACCACCGCTCAGCACACCTGTGTCACTGACTTGGTAGTCGTCACCTGGCCAAGTTGAGCCTGGAGCGGGCATCTCTGTCCATCCCACTAGCTCTGGCCAGTGCCAGTGGGCAGCTGTGTGGAGACCCCATTTCAGCTCCAAGAAGAGGTCCAGCTGGGCAGAGGGAAAGGAGGGTCTAGCAGGCAGAGAGGAGCAGGGGCCAGGGGTAGGCCCGTGCGTCAGCTACCCACCCAGAGTCACAGGCCCCAACCCTACAGGGTGTACAGTCAGTGTCTCGGGGGCTGGGACAAGGGTGGCGCCCACAGGTGGAAGGGCGAGACCCCCTGGTGAAGGGCCCACGTGCCACATGACAGGTGCTTACCGCAGTTCCTGAGGCTCTGCTAGCAACTTCCACCAGGAGGCCAGCCAGGAAGACGGCATGCCGGAGCGCCATGTCCCAGAGTGCAGGCTCTGTGTGAGAGAGGGGTGCTGTGTGGCCGCAGGTGCCACCTGCCAGCGCAGGACATGGTTTAGGGAGGTGGGCTGGGGCAGAGGACACTTACCTGGCCCTCTTGGATGTGGGCCGCAGACATTCAGGCCCTCACCACCCTTGATCAGCAGTCAGGGGGTTGGTCGCTGGCTCCAGAGTGTCACAACCCTGGAGCCCAGCCTGCAAATCCAGGTGGACAGGTGAGGCTCCGCTGCTGGTCAAGCACAGCCCAAACACATCTGGGCCTTGGCCTTGGGGCTCAGGGTCGGACCAGACTTCCCTTCCGGAGCCCCCAAGACTCAGCCTGCCCGGATCGGGATCAGACAGACTCACTCCCTCCCACTGGCTTTCCACCGCCTGTGCACTGGGGCTTCCCAGAAGGGAGGTTGAACCTGAGCGTAGGGGTCAGGGGAGCTGGCCATTCTACCCGCCACTTCATCCTGTCCTCGTAAGACCCGCATTCAGTTTCCAGCATTTTCACCCAGAGACAGAACTGTCTGGTGGTGGGTGTGCCTCTGAAGGGCCAGGCCGGTCAGAGGAACACGAGCTGCCCACCTGCTGTCATCACAGAAGGGCATGTGAGCAACCTCCAGCTGGGGCGATGGCACAGGGAGTCCCGGGCAAGAGCTTCTGGTGGGCGGTGGGTCCAGAGAGCAAACAGACGGAATAGGACCACCAGCCTCAAGGAAACTTCCTAACACGGAAACCACTCGAAACAAGACAGCCCAGGTGATTTAGTGCTCATGCTGTCACATCTCTAGAGTAACCAGGGAAACACACTAGCCTGCACGACCCTGGAAGTAAACGTTAGTTGGATTTTTAATCAATTTCTGCAAGGTGGGAACCACAATTATAATCTGTCCCAAACACACAAAAGTCACTTCTAAAAAGACTTTTCTCTTAATAAAAACAGCTGTAGGAGGAAGCTGTGCATGAGGAAGACGGGCTCAAGTTCAAGGGAGGGTGTGTCCCAAAGAACGCACTTGGGCCTGGGGGATGATGAGGGGCTCCATCCACTGGCCTGGGGCCCAGGGGTCCCAGGCTGGGGTCTGTCCTGTTGCTCGCTCTGTGCTGGGTTCAGTCCAGGCTGATAGAGCAGATGGCACTCCCCTACTCTGGAGTCAAGTACCCTCATTAAAAACACCAGCTCTTCCCTGGGGCACCGGCCCCTTTCTAGGATGTGAAGTCCCCTCGGTGGCAACTACTGGTGTCACACACACACTGCCACCCTTGATTCAGGAATCAGCTCAGCCGACACCTCCATCTGCTTCTTAACAGACACCACTGATAGTGTGCACACCACACTGCCCCTCCTCAGACCCCACCACTACACGTGGACTGTGTCTCCTGGAATTTCAGGGGAAAAGACTGCACCATCCACGCAGCTTGGGTTGGGCTCCTGCCCATCAGCGTGGCCACGGGGATCTTTGAATTCCTCTGTACTTTGCCCTCTTGTGGCTCAGTAGCATCCACTGTAAGGACGCTTCCCCTGCCCACGGCCTGCCAATGGCCACATGGCTGTCTCCGCATTTTGGCTAACGCTGCCAGGGACATTCTTGGGCCTGTTCCTGCATGGTCACTTGCCTTCCTTCTTGGGTCAACATCTGGAAGCACTGGGTCAAGGTAACTCTGGGAAGCTAATGCCCAGCTGTTCTCTGGCCATGGCTCCACATGCAGCCCCCGCAGCTCTGAGCGCCTCACCTGCTCTGGCCACACCAGGTCGTGATCACACACTGGCAGGTGGGTGGCGGTTCTCCTCTGTTCCCATCTGTTTCTGCAACTAGATATGGTCAGCACCTCTGTCCTGCTTGTGGGCCACTCACACACCTTGCATCTCTTGTGACGAGTCTATTCACATCTCTGGGCCACCGTGTTCGGCTGAGCTGTCTTTCTATTATTACGTGCTAGCTCTTCACATGTCCTTTGCCGGGTATGTGTACTGTAGACATTTCTCCCATTCTGTGACTTGTCTTTTCATTTTCTTATGGGTCTCTTTGGAAGAACAAATGTTTCATTTTCATAAAATTAACTGCATCCATTTTTTCTCTAATGGTTCTTGCTTTTTTCCATCCTAAGCACTTTTTCAGATTTCTTAGCATCTTCTACATAAATAATCATGTCCTACGCAAATAAGTGCAGCTTTACTTCTTTACTTTTCCTGGAAGCTTGTTTCAGGGCACAGCATTTGGTCTACGTTAGAGAACATGCACTTGAAGGAATCTGTGTTCTGCTTCTGATGGGTGTGGCTCTATAAACCACTCAGGTCAAGACTCCAGGAGTACCGTTCAGACCCTCTATGTCTTCACTGATTTCTTAAGGTCTTTTGTTCTAACTGGTGAGAGAAAGATGTTAAAATTGCCTATGATTGTGGAATTGCTTATTATTCCCTTTATTGGGTGTATTTGTAACTGATATGTTTTTCTGACAAAACAACCTCTTTATCACTAGAATTTTCCGGTTCTCTTTGGGAATACTCCTTATCTTGAACCTCCTTTACCTGATATCAGTACAGCCACTCCAGCCTTCTTGTGCTATTTGTATACATACACATTTTGCATCCACTTATTTTCAGCTTGTGATTTTTATGTTTAAAGTGAATCTCCCATAGACAGCATGTCATAGGGTCTTGCTTATTACCCATTCTTATCATTTCTAACTTTTAACTGGACAGTTTAGTCCACTAATATTTAATGTAAATATCGCTGTGGTTAGACTCAGTCCTACCATTTTATTATTTGTTTTCTACTTGTTCCTTTGTCTTAATACATAAAAGATTATTTTTTTAGAACAGTTTTGGCTCATCGCTAAACTATGCGGGAAGTAAGAGAGTTTCATACACCTGCTGCCCCCACACAAGCAGAGCCTCTTCCATTATTAACATCCTGCCCTAGGGAACCACTCTAATGAACCTACATGGGCACATCACTCTTGCCTCAAGTCCATGTTTAGAACAGGATCACTTTTGATGTTGGGCTTTGGCAAGTGTATAATGACACTATGGTTGGGTTTAAGGCTACTGTTTTGTTTTCCGCTTGTCTCTCCAGTGTTTTACTTCTCTCTTTCCTGCTTTCTTTTACATTATTTGAATTTTTTTAAGTTCCCTTTCAATTTACCTTCTAGTTCTTTAGTTATGGTTCTCCGCACTATTTCATGGTTGTTGCTCTGACCCTGTTTTACAGCCTGCTTAGAACACTGCAGCACGACACGCCAAGGCAGAACCTGCATGTCCGTGGACCCCTCACTGCGCTTCATGTGATGGCCATCATGCCTATTTCACTGCATGCATTACAAACTCAAGACACATTCTGTTTTTTTCTTTAAATACATATTTCATGGTTTTGGCGGGGAAGGGGGTGAGTCATGCGGCATGCAGGATCTTAGTTGTCCGATCTGGCATTGAGCTAGTGCTCCCTACATAGGCAGTGTGGAATCTTAATCACTGGACTGCCACGAAAGTCCCTAAATACATACTTTAAAGAAACGTTCCCCCAAGTATTTACTCTTTCTGATGCCCATCACTCACATAAAGATCTGAGTTTCACTCTCATATCATTTACCTTCAGCCAAGAAAAACTTCCTTTAGCATTTCTGACAGTACATAGATGATGGTAACAAATTCTACCACCTTTCTTTTTTCTGAAAATATCTTATTTAGCACATGCTGCTGGGGGTTGACTATCTTTCTTCCAGCACGCCACTGGCCTTCTGATGGTAAGTTCCTAGTGTTCGCAGCACTGTGTGTATGTAGTCTGTTGTTTTTCTCTGGCTGCTTTCAAGATTTTTAAAGCAAATCTTAAAGTGTTCAGTAACTTAAAAATGATGTGTCCAGGTGTGGTTTTAGTCGTATTCACCGTGTATGAGACTCCCTGAGCTTTTCAATCTATAAGTCTATGTTTTTCACCATACTGGGAGAGTCTGTTCTTCAAGCGCTTCTCCTGCCCCACCGCGCCTCTCGCCTCCCCTCTGGGCCCCACAGTCACTGTGCATTTTACACTCGGCGCTGCCCTCTGAGTCCCTAAGGCTCCTCTTGCTTTTCCCCATCTGACTACTTCTTGTCCTTTCCAGTCTATTATGCCCATTCAGTGACTGTTTTATTTCAAGGGTTATATTTTTCAATTCTAAAATTTCCATTTGACTGCTTTTAAAAAACATTTTCTATCCCTCTGCTGAGATTTCCTATGTTTTTGTTCACCAGGAGTGTATTTTCCTTTGCGTCACTGAACACAGTTACTCCATTGGCTTTGAAGTGCTTGTCTGATCACCCAACACTGAGTCATTACATGATGACAGTCTGTTGATTGTATTTTCCCTTGAGGATGGTTCACAGCACCCCAGCTTTTTGTATGAGGAGTAACTTTGGATTGCAAAGACTCTGCAATCTGTTATGTTGCAGAGACTCTGAATTCAATTATATTCCTCTGAAGAGAGGAATGGTTTTGATTTGGTGGTAGTGGTTTAGTCGCTAAGTCGTGTCTGACTCTTGCGACCCCATGGACTGTAGCCTGCCAGGCTCCTCTGTTCATGGGATTCTCCAGGCAAGAATACTAGAGTGGGCTGCCATTTCCTTCTCCAGGGGATCTTCCTGACCCAGGAATCAAGCCTGGGTCTCCTGCAGTGCAGACTGATTCTTTACAGAGCTACAAGGGAAGCGAGTTTATGGTTATGATTTAGTAGGTAATTAATTTCATTAGATTCAAAAAAGAAACCGTCACCATCAATGTTCTGATAAGCGGTGGCCTCACTCTTGGTCGAGGTGGCTTCCCACCTGCCCTGTGTGTGCCTGGTTCAGGGCGTGGCCAAAAATCGGAGCAGAATTTATTTGCAGAATTCTTTTTTCTGGGAATTCTCTTACTCGGAAGCAGCTGCATCTGCCCAGCTCCTCCCCTTGTCTAACAAGGAAGGGCGTGGTCTTTCCACCAGAGTTCTAACCACCCCACACCACAGCTGCAACTGCACTGCCCTCAAAGTTAAGACATACAAACAGGAAACACACTCTGGGCCTGCCACTTCCTCTAAGCTTAAGCTGCCCTCAGAACCTGCCTGCCGTGTCCCTTCTCAGGTGTCCTCGGGCAGCTGCTTCCTGTAGCTGTTCTTGGTTGGTAACTGCCACCTGAGGGAGAGTCGCTCTGTTGGAGCTAATTCTTCTACTCTGGGAACAACTAACTGCACTGCATGGTTTTTTAATTCAAAAACCCAGTGGTGGACACAGAGGCTGTTTCTGACGTGCTGCCCCTGGTCAGCAGCAGGGCACATGGAGAGAACTGCCTGGCCACAACAGTCTTGTCTCCACTGGGCAGGAATCAGCCCCAGGGCAACAAACAGGGGATGGACACCCAAACACTATTCTCGTTTAAGAACGTGACTCCAGTTGCAAAAAGATTAATTTAAAATAGTAAGTTACACTGAACATTACTTTAGTAGCCCCTTTCATCTCTAAAACATTCCCTGAAGGATGATCAAATTAATCATCTGAGGTTTATTCTCCTATGATATGTATTTTCACAACTTAAGAGATCATACAGCACCTGCTGTGTGCCAAGCACCACTCTGAGTTCTTCACTCATATTAACCCATTCGACCCTTCCAACAATGCCTACAATAGACTCCTTTTAAAGAGGGGAAAACGGGCTTCCACAAGACCACATGGCGAGTACATGGAAGGGTGAGGACCAGCCAGGCCTGGTGCCAGAGCATCTATCTACGCACCACACTGAATTGGGGTCCAAATGTTTCTCCTGAAGCCAGTGGGCACTGCTTGTTTTACAATGTTCAACTAATACATTTATCATGTCTGGCCAAGTATGGTGCAGTTCTATAGAAGTTCTCTCTTTTTTATTTTGGCTGCACAGAGAGACTTGTAGAATTTTAATTCCCTGACCAGGGATCGATCCCAGACCCTTGGCAGGGGGAGCACAGTCTTAGCCACTGGACTCAGAAATTCTCAATGTAGTAAACAAAGACATCTGAGACTTTAAAAATTAAATATAATACACCTCTATTTTTAAAGAATATTAGCTAAAGACAAAAATTGTGTTGTAGGATTTCCTAGCACAAGAAGTAAAACATCCCTCCAAGAGTACAAGAAGTAGAAGGTGGTCACTGGGACCCTCTGTACACAGATCTCACATTGTTTGTGAAGTATAGGATTAATTTTTAAGGTAGACCATGACAAATTAAACCTCTACAGGAACCCCTAAAAAAGTAACATAAAAGGGCAGAACTAAAAAGTCAATAAAGATCAGACAAAATGTTTAAAAACTTGGATTCACCAAATAAAAGGCAGGAGAAAGGAGGAACAGAGAAACAGATGGAAAAACAGAAATCAAACATGAAGGTGGTAGACTTACACCCAAACACCCTAATAATCGTACTAAATACTCCATCAAAAAGTAGAGATTAACACTACTACCCACTAGGGAAATGCAGCAAATATACAACTCCACAACCATGAGGATGGCTGCTATCAAAAGAACCCCAGAAAAAACGAACGTGGAGAAATTTCCACCACCTTTTCTGTTGCTGGGGTAAATGTTAAGTGGTGCAGCTGGTATAGAAAAGGGCAGGGCAGTTTCTCAAATAAAACACAGAATTACCATATGATCCAGCAATTACACTTGTGACTATACACTCAAAAGAATAAAAAACAGGGTCTTTAAGAGACATTTGTATACTGGTGTCCACAGCAGCATTATTCACAATAGCTACACACACTAAAAGGGTAGAAACAACCCAGATATCCATCAATGAATGAATAAACAAAATGTGGCCCATCCATACAATGGAATATCATTCAGCCTTACACAGGAGGAAATTGTGACACATGCTATAACATGGGTGACATAATAAAAAGTGACATAAGCCAGTCACGAGAGGACAAATAATGTATGATTCCACTTATATGAGGTCACCAGGGGCATCAAATCCATAGAGGCAAAAAGTAGGAGGGTGGGTGCCAGGGGCTGGGCAAGAGGGATGGGAGTTAGTGTTTAATGGGGATAGAGTCTCAGTTTGGGAAGATGGAAAGTTCTAGAGGCAGATGGTGGTAAGTGTTGTACAATATCATAAAAATTCTTAACGTTATAGGCTACAGACTTAAAAATGGTTAAAATGGTAAATTTCATATTATGTATACTTTACTGCAATAAAATATCTAGAAAAAATGAAAATACATATAAAGTGCCTCATAAATGATAGTTATTAAAGTTATTTTTTTTAATAGAGATTGTCAGATTGAATAAAAAAGCAAGACCAAATGATATGTGCTTTATAAGAAACAAGTTTGACTCTTGTATGCTATGCTATGCTATGCTAAGTCACTTCAGTTGTGTCCGACTCTGTGTGACCCCATAGACGGCAGCCCACCAGGCTTCCCCGTCCCTGGGATTCTCCAGGCAAGAACACTGGAGTGGGTCACCATTTCCTTCTCCAATGCATGAAAGTGAAAAGAGAAAGTGAAGTTGCTCAGTCATGTCCGACTCTTAGCGACCCCATGGACTGCAGCCTACCAGGCTCCTCCATCTGTGGGATTTTCCAGGCAAGAGTACTGGAGTGGGGTGCCATTGCCTTCTCCGTGACTCTTGTATGCTGCTGCTGCTGCTAAGTCACTTCAGTCATGTCCGACTCTGTGTGACCCCATAGACTGCAGCCCACCAGGCTCCCCCGTCCCTGGGATTCTCCAGGCAAGAACACTGGAGTGGGTTGCCATTTCCTTCTCCAATGCATGAAAGTGAAAAGTGAAAGTGAAATCGCTCAGTCGTGTCCGACCCTCAGCGACCCCATGGACTGCAGCCTTCTAGGCTCCTCCACAAATAATATGCATAATACACATATTTTAGAAAACATGAATTTTTGCCTAACTAAAAAAAATTATGACAGTTTGATTCCACTTGTTTAACTTAGTATGAATAGATTGCTAGGTTTCTAATTTTAAAAATAGATATGAGACAAGCAACAAAGGTTTGCTGTACAGCATGGGGAACTACTGTCAATATCTTGTAATAACCTACAATGGAAAATATAAAAAATAATATGTTTATGTGTAACTGAATCACACAAAACAATAATTCTACATTTTGAAATTTAGTAATGTTTATCTTTTTGCCAGTTTTTCTAAATGTCCTATGGACATCTAATAACGTATGATATACAAAATTTTAAATATTTTATGTAGGATGTAAGATTAATATAAATCAATATAAGTAGAAACCTGCTATATTTCAATTATTAATGACATCATTCAAGATGCTCCTATTCTTATTCTTTCTGCACTTGATAAAATATTCTCAGAGAAATGTTAATATGTCTCACTATGATTATATTTTTTCCCTCATATTTCTTCTGATTTTTGCTTTATGTATCTTTGTTCCTTTGTTGTTACATGTCAAATGGTTTTATGATGTCTATCTTCTTTGTGAACTGTACTTTTTAATCATTAAAAATATTCATCTTTGTTTCATTTAAAAATAAATAAAATTTTAAAAGAAGCAAATATTTTAAAAAAAGAAACAGGCTTGAAACATAAAGACACAGAATATTGAAAGCACAAGATGGAAAAGATAGTCTATACAATTACTGAGCATAAAACACTGATGCCAATACACTGATACCAGACAAAGCAGACTTCAAGAAGATAACTGCCTTAGAGAAGAGAGGGACCTTTCACAACAATAACACAGTAAATTCATCAGGAAGATAATCAATCTTCTTGTTTTGATTTGTATGCACTCAATAAAACCTTCCAAATACATGAAGTTGACAGAACTAAAAGGAAAAACACAGATCCACAACTGTGATCGGAAACTTTAATATCCCTCTTTCAATAACTGATTGGACGAGTAGACAGAGAAAAAGAGAAAAAAGATATATCAACTGACTCAACTCACAAGTATAGAATATGATACTCAACTAAAGTATAAGACACATTCTTAAGTGCAAACGAAATATTCACTAACAGACCATATGCTAGACCATGAGACAAGTGTCAACAAATTCAAAGGGTAAAAATCATACAGAATATATTCTCCAAGTGTAATTATAAATCAATAACTAAAAATACTCAGAAAATCTCCAAATATTTGTAAATGAAACAACAGACTTCTAAATTACTCATGGATCAAACACAAGAAAATTTCAAGTATTTTTAACAAAAAGATAAAGTGCAACCTATCAGATTTTGTAGGAAACTAAGCAGTGCTTAGAAAGAAATTTGTGGTTTTTAATGCCTGTATAAGAAAAGACAAGTGTAAAATCATCGATCTATGCTTCCATCTAAGAAGACAGAAAAAGAAGAGTGAATTAAACCATGTTAGGCAGATGATGGGAAATAACAAGAGTAGAAATGAATGAAACAAAAAATGAACAAAAGTTAGATAAAGTAAGCCAAGTCAAAAGGTGGTTCTTTGAAAAGATTAATAAAATTGATAAACCTCTAGCAAGAATAATCAAAAAAAATCAATGTGAATTATCTACATAGAAATTAAAAAGCAGACAGGCATCACTACAAATACTACAAACCTGGTGGGACCATCAGTCAATATTATAAACAACTTTACGCCAATATATTCAACAACCTAGAGGAAATGAGCAAATTTATTTAAATACACAAATTAACAAAAATGACACAGATGAAAAAGAAAAATCTGAACAATCTTATATACATTAAAGAAATTGGGAGCTTTTCTGGTGGTCCAGTGGTTAAGAATTCACCTTGCAATGCAAGGGACACTGGTCCAATCCCTGGCTGGGAAGAGCCCACATGCCGCAGAGCAACTGAGCCCGTGCACCGCAACCACCGGGCCTGCGTGCCTACAGCCCATGCTCTCCAACAGGAGAAGCCACCGCACCGAGAAGCCCTTGCTCTGCAACGACACAGTAGCCACCGCTTGCCACAACTAGAGAAAGCCCATGAGCAGCAACAAAGACCAAGCACAGCCAAAAATAAATGTATTTTTTAAAAAAAGAAACTGAATTAACATTAAAACTTCCCACAAGAAAAGGCAATGAACCCAGATGGCTTCAATGGTGAAGTCTATCAAAAAATTAAGGAAGAATTAATGCCTATAGTACACAAAGCCCTTCAGAAAGCAGAGGGGAAGCCATCTGTTCCAACTCGGTTATAAGCCCAGGAAGCAGGACTCAGACCCAGACCAGCAAAACCAGACAGAAATCCAGACAAAAACATCACAAGGGGAAAAAAGCAGACTAACATCCCTCATGAACACAGACCCCCAAACTCTTAAGAAAACATTAGCAAACTGCATGCCTGCGTTCAGCAAATACTGAAAGGTGACCAAACACAACCGAACAAGTTTCTTCCAGGAACATAAGGCTGACTTTACACCAAAACCAGTAATCAACCACTTTAACAGAATAAAGGGGTTCTGCTTAATATAACCATTTTATCAGATGCAAAACAAGCCTTTGACAAAATTTCAGGCCCATTCATAATAACACTCAATAAAGTGAAAACAGAAGGAGATACCCTCAGCATAAAGAAAGACATCCCCAAACAACCCACAGCTCATGACAGGCTGACCGAGACGAGGCCAAGGACACTCAGCCTCTGCAGGTCTTGTCAACACCGCCCTGTGGCTCAAGCCAGAGCAGTAATGACAGAAAACAAAGCAGAAGCCACAAGGATTAGAAACAGGAGTGATCCTGCCTCTGTGCTCACAGCATGACTGTTCATATGGGAGATCCTAGGAAATTTTAAAAACCTACTATGATTTATAGGTGAATTCAGCAATGTTCCAAGAATATAAAGTGAAAATGCAAAATCAATTGTTATTTCTATACACTGGCAGCAAGTGATTGGAAAATGAAACTTAAATAAATGTTAATATCATTCACAATAGCATCCAAAAACAATCTATTGGTGGGAATAAATTTAATAAAAAAACGTGTAATTGCTGTACACAAAAAACTACTAAATACTGCTGAGAGAAGTTCAAGATCCAAATAATGGAAAGATATACTATAATGGTGTATGTATATATTGGCACAAACACACACACATATATATGTGTGATATCTCCATTAATCCATGTGAATGAACTAGAAGACTCAATATTATTAAGATTAACTTCTCCCCAAATTGATCCAATATTTTATATAATCCCAAGAAAAATTACAGCAGTCTTTCTTTGAGGAACTGTCACAAGACAGTGTGGACTGATGAACAGAGATTAGTCTAACAGAAACTGACCCTCACAAAAATAATCAAATGATTTGTGACAAGGTGCCAAAGCAATTCAATGGGGAAAGGAAAATTCTTTCAACAAATGGTGCTGGACAGCTCCAGCTGTCCTCACATAGAATAAAAAGTGAACCTAGGACTCTGGTCCCAGTATCACTAGGAAGCCTGCACTCTAGCGGGGAAGGCAATGGCACCCCACCCCAGTACTTTTGCCTGGAAAATCCCATGGACTGAGGAGCCTGGTAGGCTCCAGTTCATGGGGTCGCTAAGAGTCAGACATGACTGAGCGACTTCACTTTCACTTTTCACTTTCATGCATTGGAGAAGGAAATGGCAACCCACTCCAGTATTCTTGCCTGGAGAATCCCAGGGACAGGGGAGCCTGGTGAGCTTCCGTCTATGGGGTCGCACAGAGTCGGACACGACTGAAGCGACTTAGCAGCAGCAGCAGCACTCTAGAGCCCACAAGCCACAACTACTGAAGCTTGTAGCCCCTAGGGCCTGTGCTCTGCCACTGCAGTGAGAAGCTCGCGCATCCCGCTTGCCACATCTAGGAAAGCCTGCCCCAAAACGAAAACCTACCACAGCAAAGTGAAACTAGGCTCACAGCATACGAAAAATCAATTAAAGATGGCTCACAGACCACCTGATGTAAAGAGCCTCCCTGGAAACTCCCTGGAAAAGACCCTGATGCTGGGAAAGATTGAAGGCAGGAGGAGAAGGGGACCACAGAGGACAAGATGGTTGGATGGCATCACCGACTCAATGAACTTAAGTTTGAGCAAGCTCTGGGAGATGGTGAAGGACAGGAAGGCCTGGCTTTTGGCCTTCAGTCCAAACTGGTTTTTGCAGTCGCAAAGAGTCGGACACAACTGAGCAACTGAACAACACAGACCTAAACACAAAACTCAATCTATTAACTTTCTACAAGAAATTACAGGAGATTATCTTTGTGACTTTTGGTTGTGCGCGTGCATGCTCAGTCGCTTCAGTTGTGTCTGACTGTGTGACCCTATGGACTACAGCCTGCCAGGCTCCTCTGTCCATGGGATTCTCCAGGCAAGAATACTGGAATGGGTTGCCATGCTCTCCTCCAGGGGATTTTCCCAACCCCAGGATCGCACCCATGTCTCTTCTGTCTACCTATATCAGCAGGCAGGTTCTTTACCATGAGCACCACCTAGGAAGCCCATGATTTTTGGTGAGGCAAAGACTTTTAAATAGAACACCGAAAGCATGAACCAAAAAAGAAAAACTGATAAAATGAACTTCAACAATATTAAACACTTTTGCTCATTAAAATACACCATTATGGTAGATATACACTCTATGCATTTGCCAAAACCCACAGAAAGTTATATCATAGAGTATACTTTAATATAAGCAAAAAAATCAGCAACACCCACCAGGGATGTCAGGATGGAAAGCAGACTGTGACCACCGAATCCAACTGTATCACAACGTATGACACTAACACACAGGAGGGGGCAGGATGAGAGTGTTTAGAAAATACTCTTTGGAAATTGTTAGCCCAATGATAAGAAGATATAGAATATAAACCATTGTACTCAAGTTGATAATTTTGTTTCTCAAGGTGGGGAGGTATATCGGTGAGCAATTCTGAAACTGCTTTCTAAATACACTGGGGTGGGACAAATAAGAAAATGACAGCCATGGTGGTGAGAAGGTTACACGTAAGCACTTCCGTTACAGATTACAGGTTACAGACACACAGGTGAACGGGTATATACTTACCTATTTGCTAAGAGGACTACAAGCAATGACCACAGCAGCAATGCCCACACCCACTGCCTGGCTCCTGGTCTCTAAATCCCACTCTCCAATGAAATGAACTAGCGCTCCTTGGAGAACTGTGGCAGGAACACTACAAGAGGAAGAGAAGCTGGAGTGGCTGGCAGCGTGAGAAAGGGAAGAAGTTCTTAAAAGCAGGAGCTGGGGGTTGATGACGTCCTGGTGGTCAAGGCTGGAACAGGTGAGCAGCCAGACAAACAGCACAGAGCTGGGTCCCCTCCAGAGTGCAGACACACACCCACAAGTCCGTCCTCCTCGTGGAATTCCAGACCACACGGTGGGTCTTCCCTGAGCTTAGCTCCCACCCCCAGCAGGGTGCGCTGCCTCTCCCTGCGTGGCTGCCAAAGAGACTGGAGAGCAGGACAAGGAGCAACTCTTCTTGGTAGACACCACCTGAGCCAGGTGACCAGGCCGACACCCCCCATGATGTCATGCAAACATCAGCTGCCCTGATGTGATGTGACAAGAGGGCCACCTCACTTCTGGGGTCTTCTTTCCAAAAATCCACAACCCTTGTCCAACCAGAAGAAAACACAGCAGACAACCCCCAAATCAGGGACATGCTACAAACACCTGAGTCCTCCTCCTCATAGCTGTCATGGGACCCAGGGCAGAAAGAGGACCCTGGGGCAGCATGTGACCTGAAGCCGGGAGTGCCGGGAACAGTAACAGAGCACTGTCGTGCTTTAGCTTTCACAAATGTGCCTTGGTTTGCAACTTTTCTTAAATCTAAAACTACTCCAAAAGATTTTAAGTTAATTTTAAAGATACCATTAATAATGTGAATAGGCAAGTTCAAACAATGGACGGGAATATCTTATCTATCTGTATTAAATCCCAGTCTCCTGCATTATAGGCAGATTCTTTATCGACTGAGCCAGGGCTTCCCCGGAGAAGGCAATGGCATCCCAGTCCAGTACTCTTGCCTGGAAAATCCCATGGACGGAGGAGCCTGGTAGGCTGCAGTCCATAGGGTCGCTAAGAGTCGGGCACGATTGAGCGACTTCACTTTCACTTTTCACTTTCATGCATTGGAGAAGGAAATGGCAATCCACTCCCGTATTCTTGCCTGGAGAATCTCAGGGACAGAGGAGCCTAGTGGGGCTGCTGTTTATGGGGTCGCACAGAGTCGGACACAACTGAAGCTTCCCAGGTGACAGTAGTGGTAAACAATCTGCCTGCCAATGCAGGAAACGTAAGAACTGTGGGTTCAATTCCTGGGTTGGGAAGATCCCCCAGAGTAGGGAATGGCAACCTGCTCCAGTATTCTTGCCTGGGAAAACCCATGGATGGAGGAGCCTGGCAGGCTACAGTCCATGAGATCATAAAGAGTTGGACATGACTGAGCACACACACACACACCTGTCTCGGCTTGTATCCAGAGACCCAAAGGACCTTAGATGTCCTGAGTGGGCGCCACAGGTCCAGCATCAATATTCAAGCACATGCAAATGGAAGACACAAGCAAACACCTCTCTGCCCACCAGGCCCACATGGCAGTCTCATGTCCACAGAACACACATGGAAGAATGTGCACAATTCTGTCACCCAAGGCAATGCCAGGAACCCACCCAAGTGCCCTCCAGGGACGGGTATCATGCTGAGGACAACCAAGGCTGCTCCACAGACCACAAGGTCTAACATGGCACCACAAAGGAATGAGGCAGAAGTGAGAACTGTGCCTGCTTCTGGGAGGCAGGCCTGGGAAGGCTTAGGAAGTCTCAGTCAGCCCAGGGCAGCATAGACAAGGTGCTGCTCCTCACAGAACTGGGTCTGGGAGGCCCAAGATCCAGGTGCTGGCAGATCTGGGTTTGGTGAGGCCCTTTCTGTACTGCAGGCTTCTTTCTCAAGATCCTCCAGGCCCTTCCTTGGTGTGCGAGCAACTGTGTTCCTCCTGTTGCTAAGGTATTGATCCCCTCATGGGCCCCACCTTACCCTGAGCATCCCCAAGAGCCCAGCTGTAGACACCATAACATGGGGATCAGGGCTTCCACCTGACCATCCAGAGGACACAACACGAGAGAAGCTTTAGGGATGACAGAAGCGCCCTCTATCACCACCATGTGCCGGCTACACAGCTGTATACATTTGTCAAAATTGGTCAAAATGAATCTATGCACCTCACTTATGTGAATTATACTTAATCATGAACTGAATAATTGCAATTCATTTTCAAATTTGAAAATCTTAGCCAAAAAGCTAAGGAATTGGATACAAAAAAGTCTTCAAGGTAATTAAAAATTAGGTAAAAATTTAAACTGTACCGTGTTTACTTTCACAACCCATTTTTCCTTAGAGGAACTGGTTTCAAGGAAGAAGTCACTGTGATTTCTGAACAAGTAACACTTCAGGTATCCAGGGGGAATTATTCTGGCCCATCAATTTCCTGATGCTGGGAAAAGCTGAGGGCAAGAGAAGGGGGGCAACAGAGGATGAGATGGTTGGATGGCATCACTGACTTAATGGAAATGCGTTTGAGCAAACTCAGGGAGATGGTGATGGACAGAGAAGCCTGGTGTGCTGCAGTTCATGGAATTACAAACAGTCGGCAATGACTGAGCTACCAAACAACAACAATCAACTGGGGTTGGGTGCTGGCCAGAAAACGTCACGAACGCCTTTCCAACAGGAGGCCCGCCCGGGGGATCACGGTGGGAATGCACGCTTCGCCAACCTTCCCCGAGGCTGTGGCTGGAGAGCGGAGAGGGGCAGGGGGCCAACCGCTTCAAAGTTCACGTTGCTGATCTTTGCTTTTGCTTCTCCCACTGGATCTCCAGCTCCTCATTGAGGCCACTGCTCATCAGCGTCTCAGCAAGCAAAGGGCGCCGAGGCAGAACTTGGCTCTCGGGACAGAATGAGAACACAGGCTCCTCGTTCACATGCTGCCCGTTCCGAAAATCCCCCCACGCTCATGGAAGATCATCAGCGCAGTTACCAATCTGACAGCTGTACAGAAAACACTCCAGGCTGCTGACACGCTCTGTGGCCTCAGCAGCGCCGAGACAGTGCTGCAGGAGGACCCCTGGAGACTCGCTGGAGGGGGTCCTTGGTCTTGGGGACGCAGGATTGTCAATGATGCGGTGACCAGAGGGCGTTCTTCAAGTGAATTACCGGACAAATCACAGCTTACCTCACGGAACTGGGCAATACAGGAAAGGCGGCAGCGCCCTCGGGGTGCCGATGACCCTTAGAGGCGCGGCCGCTCCGCCTTTGGGAGGAGCGCCCAGGGCGGGGTGGGGCGCGCATGTGCCAGGAGAAACTTTCCGGAAAACCCGGGTTTTATTTCCTCCGAGGAGCTGGTGAGATCACTGTGGCGGTTCACATTCCGGCTAACACAGACTGCTGTGGGGGTGCTGGGAGGAGCGGAGAAGGACGGGACCCAGCTCTACCCCCGGAGCCACAGGGACCCCGGAACAGGACAAAAGGGCCACCTGGGCGCTCTGGAACCTCCGAGGAGCGCGTTAACCCGAACGCTGCGCCTTGAAACGCTGTGAGACGAGCGTCTGAACCCCGGTATCAAATAAACGGAAACTAAGCGTCAATTAAATCGTCCTGATGACAACGCACACAGACCCCGCTGAGCCACAGTGGACACTCTAGGGGCGATAAACCCACTCGCTGGCCCTCCCGCGCGGCGGAGGCGTCCGGAGCGGGTGACAGGGGCGCGGGCCGCGGAGGAGCAAAGCGGACGGACCCCGCGCCACCGCCCAACCCCGCCACTGCAGCCTTGCCGGGGGGCCGCGCCCTGAGGGCCGCCCCAGCCCCTGGCCCGCCCCCGCGCCCCCCCCCCCGCCCCCGGCCCCTCACTCACCCCCGCGCCCTTCGAGTTCCTCTTTCGTACCCCCCGCCCTCCAGGCGGTCCCGTTGTGCCCCCTGGGACTTGTAGTCTCTCCGCCACCCGAGCCAGAGCGCCAGGGAGCGTGGCTCCCAGCCCAAAACTACACCTCCCAGCGGTCCACGGTATAACCGCCCGGTCAAGTGGGTGACAGCCCAGAGTTCTCGCGAGATATAAAGGTGCACGCAGAGCGACCTGGGAAGTGTAGTCTAGGGCCCTGATCAGTTCTGTTCAGCTCGGTTCGGGCGCTCAGTCGTGTCCGACTCTTTACGACCCCATGGACTGCAGCACGCCAGTCTTCTCTGTCCATCACCAACTCCCGAAGCTTACTCAAACTCATGTCCATCAAGTCGGTGATGCCATCGAACCATCTCATCCTCTGTCGTCCCCTTCTCCTCCTGCCTTCAATCTTTCCCAGCATCAGGGTCTTTTCCAATGAGTCATTCCTTCACATCAGGTGGCCAGAGGATTGGAGTTTCAGCTTCAGCATCAGTCCTTCCAATGAATATTCAAGACTGATTTCCTTTTAGGATGGACTGTTTGAATCTCCTTGCAGTCCAAGGGACTCTCAAGGGCCTTCTCCAACACCACAGTTCAAAAGCATCAACCTTCTTTGGTGCTCAGCTTTCTTTATAGTCCAACTCTCACATCCATACATGACTACTGGAAAAACCGTAGCTTTGACTGGACGGACCTTCGTTGGCAAAGTAATGTCTCTGCTGTTTAATATGCTGTCTAGGTTGGTCATAGCTTTTCTTCCAAGGAGCAAGCATCTTTTAATTTCATGGCTGCGGTCACCATCTGCAATGATTTTGGAGCCCAAGAAAATAAAGTCTCTGTTTCCATTGTTTCTCCATCTATTTGCCATGAAGTGATGGGACCGTATGTCATGATCTTAGTTTTCTGAATGTTGAGTTTTAAGCCAACTTTTTCACTCTCCTCTTTCACTTTCATCAAGAGGCTCTTTAGTTCCTCTTCGCTTTCTGCCATAAGGGTGGAATCATCTGCATATCTGAGGTTATTGCTATTTTCCCCGGCAATCTTGATTCCAGCCTGTGCTTCATCTAGACCTGCATTTCACATGATGTACTCTGCATATAAGTTAAATAAGCAGGGTGACAATATATAGCCTTGACATACTCCTTTCGCGATTTGGAACCAGTCTGTTGTTCCATGTTTGGTTCTAACTGTTCCTTCTTGACCTGCATACACATTTCTCAGGAGGCAGGTAAGGTGGTCTGCTATTCCCATCTCTTTAAGAATTTTCCATAGTTTGTTGTGATCCACACAGTCAAAGGCTTTGGTGTAGTCAATAAAGCATAAGTAGATGTTTTTCTGGAATTCTCTTGCTTTTTTGATGATCCAACGTATGTTGGCAATTTGGTCCCTGGTTCCTCTGCCTTTTCTAAATCTAGCTTGAACATCTGAGAGTTCTCGGTTCATGTACTATTGAAGCCTGGCTTGGAGAATTTTGAGCATTACTTTGCTAGAGTGTGAGATGAGTACAATTGTGCAGTAGTTTGAACATTCTTTGGCCTTGCCTTTCTTTGGGATTGGAATGAAAACTGACCTTTTCCAGTCCTGTGGCCACTGCTGAGTTTTCCAAATTTGCTGGCATATTGAGTGCAGCGCTTTCACAGCATCATCTTTTAGGATTTGAAATAGCTCAACTGGAATTCCTCCACCTCCACCATCTTTGTTGATAGTGATGCTTCCTAAGGCTCACTTGACTTCGCATTCCAGGATGTCTGGCTCTAGGTAGTTATCATACCATCATGGTTATCTGGGTCATGAAGATCTTTTTTGTATAGTTATGTGTATTCTTGCCATGACTTCTAATATCTTCAGGGCCCCGATAGAGTAGTGGAAGCAAGAGGAGGCCCACGCTGCCCAGGATCTCTCGCACGCAGCTGTCTCTGGCGTTGCCAGGAGACGGGGAAGCCAGGCTGTTGGTGCCAGGGCATCTGGCTCTCGGAGTTGGGAGCCTGAAACCCCTCTGCGGATGCTTAGTAAGGCTGCTCATCGGTGTCCATGGGGGTAGCGATTCCCGAGACAGCACAGAGTTACACAGACGTGTCCCGGAGGGTGACGCCAGACTGCGAGCAGGGTCCCCACAGCGTCTCTGGACTCTACCTGGGGGCTGCTCCCCGCGCTCGGGCATGGCGGACGGCGGGGCCTGGAAAAGGCCTGTGTAGGGTTTGTGTCCTCTGTGCGCAATTCCCCAGGAAGGCAGCTGTTCCTGGGCTGCCCTACTCCACCTCCCACCCTACCCCTGCACCAGCTTTGCCACTTTCCGGGTCTCAGGCAGAGCCTGTGGGGTCAGGATTCGTGGGGCTCCCTGGCCCTGGTCCTCATGACTGTCCCTGGGGAAGGCTGTGAAGAGGAGCTTGGAGAAAAGAGAGGACGATCGACCGTCGCCTTTTCGTGCTTTCTGTGCTGTTGGATGGGGGCCGAGTTTCCTCAAGGGCGGCTACTTGGAGAGGAGTGTCTGGACAGGTGGGTCTGAATTGAGAGGCCTGGACCAAGATGGGCTCCCACACCGCAGACTGCGGTCCACAGGGACACATAAAACATGGGCTTTTCAGGTCTCTCTCGAGCTTCCTTATTCAATATGAATAGGGGTGGATGGGATAGACGGTGATCTCTGGTTTCTCTGAACTGGTAAAGCTGGTCCAACTGATCACTCTTTCCATGAAAGCTCCACTCTGTGGCCTTGTGGTACCTCCCAGGCACTGGGAATGATCCCCACAGTCTGTCCCTAAGACCATGGGGGTCTAGGTGACAGGATGGTTGGCATCCCTGATTGGTTTGTTCTGACAGGATGACACTGGAGGAATGTCTGCCTGTGTGATCTCAGGCTCTGCCTGTGCATATCTCCTGCAGTCCTTACTTCTCAGCACACGAGATCACAGGTGTGCCGATGAAAGGATGGGGGCCCTGTGGGCGTCCCTGGGAGTGTCTAGTGAGAATGGGGTGCAGGTTAGTGTCAGGATCTACAGGTGTATGGGTTGCTACAGGACAGCTAGCATAAGCCCACACCTGACCCTGGGGCTCCCAGACTCCAAGGCTGACACCGTCCCCACCTTCAGCTGGCTTCTGCCCCAACTGGCCATCTGGCCCAAATCCTGTGAGTTCTCTTCCCCATGGGGTGCCGCCTCAGAACACTCATCCGAAGTTTGAATGTCCAGAGTTGAATGTCAACAGAATGTCTATTTTGTGGTGTGAGGCTACTGCTCTCCTAGGAAGAGTACTGAGGACTGGAGGCCGAGTCACATTTGTGTCTTCTCTTCAGGTCACTGAGTTTCTTTAGTTAGAGCCGGGCGCTCCCTCTCAGGATGGCCCTCGGGGGCCTCCGAGGCAGGAGCTGATGTAGGCTCCAAGCATGACCTCATGGCACCTCGTTGCCATACAGCAGAGCTGGGGAGTCACCGACTACAGGTTTTCAGGATGATGCAACTCTTGATGGTGATGGTAGAGTCTCTCAGGATGAAATCGTGCCTGGGAATGTGACAGCTCCGTGGGCCCGTGCAGTCAGGAGGAACCTGGCCTGGTGTTACTGGGACATCTGAGGAACATCGTGGGATGGCACGGCAGCGTCCCTGCCGCCTGTGGCTGCCCTGTGGCCCCGCAGCTGCCCTGCCTGTCACAGAACCACTGCTGCCTTCCATTTCGTCCATTTCCACTTTCTCGGTGGTTTTCTGAACTCCAGTGGAAACAGCGTTCTTCCAGGATCTTGTTACTTATCCCTGAGCCTGCCTGCTTCAGCCCCACGTGCCCCTACCATCAGGCTGTCCCTTAATAACAAATCATCTAGTATCAGAGGGTGGTTGTTTCTCTCTAGTGATTCTTAGGTCAAATGCGGGCTACCTGAAAATGCTGCCAAAGAAGCCCGCAATGAGCCAAAGCAAGTATATTCTCAACTGAGTCTCTGCGGAGTCCCCGTCGGGAGGCTGGGGTCTGGGTCAAGCTGGGCCTTCAGTGGGAAGGAGGCTTGGTTCAGATTGGGTAAAAGTCTCCAGGCTGGTGGACATAGCAAGGCAAAGGGGTCTGAGGAGTCTTTTCATGGGACCTATTGAAAGACTAGGGTTTGCATTTTTTCCCATAAAGTTTCTGAAATGAACAATAAAATTATCTGCAACTTTTTCTGTGTAGTAGTTTCTTTTTTTCTCTTTATTCTATTTATTAATAAATCTGTAAATCCACTGAATCCTTGTTAAGACACTAAGAGGATTTCACTTTCACAATTTGACAAAAGCATTCAAAAGTCACCTGTGGGGAAAAATGTAAAAAATAGGACAATTCTGTAAAAACCAGTAATAAAGTGAGAGCAGATCTCAATGTTTAGGAGTTTCTTGAAGTCTCCTGTGACAAGTTGCCTCCTTGACACCTCTGCCTGAAAGTCTTATCTGTCCTTCATTCTCATGGCCCACAGGGAATCCCCATCTCACCTCTACTTGTTGTTTTTTTGTTTCCTTGTTTGTTTTGTTTTAAACCAGGAATGGATGTTAGGTTTTGTCAAACGCTTTTTAAAAAAAATAACTATTGAGAAAAGTCTGTGTGGTGAATTACATTCTCTAACATTAAACATCAGGACTTCCCTGATGGTTCAGCTGGTAATGAATCCGCCTGAAATGCAGGAAACCTGGATTTGATCCCTAGGTTGGGAAGATCCCCTGGAGAAGGGAATGGCAACCCACTCCAGCGTTCTGGCCTGGAGAATTCCGTGGACTGTATAGTCCATGGGGTCTCAAAGAGTCGGAACCAACTGAATGATTTTCACTTTCAATGTTAAACTAACCTTATATTCCCAAGGAAAAGCCCACCTGGTCATATGTTACCCTTTTTATATATTGCTGTTTGCTAAAATTCTCTGAGAATTAATTGGCTAAGATTTTTGCATCTGTGTTGCAAGGGGTGTGGTTTTCTTGTAAGGCCTTGGTTCGTCATCAGGGTCACACTGGACACACAGAGGGTTAGAAGGTTTGCCCTGCTCTTCAGTTTTCCAGAGCAGGAAGCAGAGAATTGCTCTTGACTCTTCCTTAAACACTTGGTAGGATTTTTACCAGTGAAGCCATCTAGGCCTGGATTTCTCTTTATGAGAAGGTTTTTAACTATGAGTTCAACTTCTTGAGTGAAGTTATCTATTTTCTTTTGAGCATGCTTTGGCAGTCTTTGGCTGGTTGCTAGATGTGAATTTGACCTTGGTGTTGGAGAATTTTGTATTCCGTCAGTACTCCTGAGCTCTATTTTGGGATGCACAAAAGTTTCTTGGAAACAGTTTGACCCTCTTGGACCTTTCTTTTAGCTTTGTGAGGAAGTCCTGGGCACTCCAGCCACACTGGGTCCTCTGAACCATCAGCTCCATCTCCTGACTCTAAGGGCCCTGCGCCCTGCATCTGGGAGTCACTGTCCTTGGTTGCCTGATGTCCAGTGCCTTGAGGGCAGTCATCTGAATCTTGTCTGAGTATTAGCTGGTTGGGGGAGAGGTGATTGGTCCCTGTGACACCCTCTGGCCAAGAGCGGAAGTCTATCTCTATTTTTGTTTTTAATCTTGATTACACCTTTTCCTTCCAAACTCTCGCAATTCCCATTCCTTAGGGAAAACAGCCCTCTGAACGTGTGTTGTGGTCCCCCTTGTCACCCTCTTCCTTCAACAGTACATGTGAAAGTTATGCTGACTTTTGGGGTCAGCCTCCAGTGTTGGCGGTCAGATGTTTGCTCTGTGTAGCACCGTGCTGGACGCACCCCCAGTGGCCCCCACATAGGCCTGTCTCCTGGCAGCTGTGACCAGCGCCACACCATCAGGGGTGTGGAGTGCCACTCCCTGCTCCAGAAGGCAGGGGCTCATCTGGCCACTTCCCAGGGCAGGGAGGGGCCCAGCAAGGCCTGGGGAGTGGTGCTGGGGGTGGGGGCACATCCTGAACAAGTCAGGTGGGTGTCTGCGGGCAGTGGTCCCATGTGGCCCAGATGACCCTGAGAAAGATGTTTTGGAACTTTCTGAGGAGCCCCGTGAGCTGCACCGTCCCAGTCCTGTTAGGCTGATGGGGAATACGAGGACATCTCTGAGGAGCCCATCAGGTTGAAGGATAATTTCCAGGACAAAATGAAAAAATATGTTTACTGTCTTAAGGGCCACAAAAATATGAAATCCCCTACAGCGGTCATGTGGGGGAGGCTCCATGAAGGCCACAGGGAGCAATGTGGGATGCCAGGGTCAGTGATGGATCTAGCCAGCATCCCCCAGAAATCTTTGGGGTCAAGGTTACTGCCTGGGCCGAGAGCAGACTTCCCATGAATGAACGTCTCCCCACTGGGGGGTTTTCATTCAGTGTAGGGACAGATACAAGAAGCAAAGACTCAGGCACTGTTATTTATTTGTGTTGAAGGGAAATCAGTGAACATTCTGTGTATGTCATGCAGAGATCTTTTCCTGTTGAGATGGTCAGCTTTGTGACTGAATCATCCTTCAGGTGGAGAAGGCAATGGCACCCCACTCTAGTACTCTTGCCTGGAGAATCCCATGGATGGAAGAGCCTGGCAGGCTGCAGTCCACGGGGTCGCTAAGAGTTGGACACGACAGAGCGTCTTCACTTTCACTTTTCACTTTTATGCATTGGAGAAGGAAATGGCAACCCACTCCAGTGTTCTTGCCTGGAGAATCCCAGGGACAGGGAGCCTCGTAGGCTGCCGTCTATGGGGTTGTACAGAGTCAGACATGACTGAAGTGACTTAGCAGCAGCAGCAGCAACCTTCAAGAGAGAAAATTATTTACATTTGTTTCTTTAAGATGAAATCCTGCTGCTGCTGCTGCTAAGTCGCTTCAGTCGTGTCCAACTCTGTGCGACCCCATAGCCGGAAGCCCACCAGGATCCCCCGTCCCTGGGATTCTCCAGGCAAGAACACTGAGTGGGTTGCCATTTCCTTCTCCAATGCATGAAAGTGAAAAGGGAAAGTGAAGTCGCTCAGTCGTGTCCGACTTTAGCGACCCCATGGACTGGAGCCTACCAGGCTCCTCCGTCCATGGGATTTTCCAGGCAAAAGTACTGGGGTGGGGTGCCTACTAAACTTACGTTAAGTGTTGAAAATTTAAGAGAGTTTTTGGAATAACCTACATATATGTTTAATTAAAATAGGTATCTCTCAATTATTTAATTGGGAGGATTTTGTTAATTCAGATGAAAAGGAAGTAGAATGTCGGGAATTCCCTGGCAGTCCAGTAGTTAGGACTCGGTGCTTTCACTGCTGGGGCCCGAGTTCAAGCTCTGGTCAAGGAACTAAGAGCCCACAAGCCGTGCTGCACAGCCAACAAAAGAACAGGAGAGAGAGAGGGAGAAGGAAATAGAATATATTAATTTGCAAATAGTTTAAAATATTAGAAGGTGGGTAAGAGACGTGAAGAGACGTTTCACTGAAAAGGAGTACAGGTGGCAGAAAGGCACTTGTGAAGATGCTCAGCACCATTAGCCATCAGAGAAATACAAGCCAAAACCACAGAAGCTGCCACCACTCACCCATCAGAATGGCTAAGATTGAACATAGTGACAACACTGATGCTGCCAAGGCCCCAGAGACCTGGATCACTCTTGCAGTGCTGGGAACATGGAAAGGGTCAGGCCCTGAAAGACTGACTGACAATTTCTCATCAACCGAACATTACCGCGGCAACCGGCAACGGCACTCCTGGGCATTTATCCCAGATAAACGAAGACTGATGTCTACATTAAAAAAAAAAACAAAACAAAACTGTACAGACTGTTCACAGCAGCTTTGTCTGTAAAAGCCAAACCTGGCAACCACCCAGGTGTCCCAGGTGGGAGAGCAGCCCAGCCAGCTATGGGGCTGCCGCACGGGGGAGCTGCAGGTGAAGAAAAGCTCGTCTCAAAGGCTCACGTAACCCCTGAAAAGACAGAATTATGGAGGAGTCGGAGAATCGACAACAGTGGGTGGGCAGGCGGCTGGAAGGTTCCTTGTGGGGACTGCTCTGTGCCTGATGACAGAGTGCTCCCAGGATCACATGTGAGACAAGGTGACAACTAAGCAGGCAGCCAGCAATGCTGCAGTTTGGGGAAGATGTTCCTGGTGGGGAATGGGGTGGCCTCATTATCTGCCTCCGTCTGGCCGTGACCATCCCAGGGTTTTTTTGTTTCTGTCTCCTGAAACCCAGTGGCCTTTCTTGCGCTTCGCTTTTCCTGTAAGACGGCTGCTCAGACAAAGGACTCCCAGCCCCTCCACTCATCCTGCTGCTGCAGAGAGGGAGGGCCCTCAGGCTGGGCCAGGGTTGCCCAGAGGAACCTGAGGCACAAACAGCCACAACACCGCCTCCCCCCACCCCCCGTGCTCCTGGAGTGCCTGTGGGGCCTTTCTGTTGCATCAGCCCAGGAAGGCAGGTCCCTGGGCGCCCAAGGAGCAGGCCTGCCCAGGCTCGCCTCCTCCCGCTGCTTCCCACTCCTGGATGTGGGAACAGCAATTATCCACTCTGCTCTGGGTTCCCCTGGGGGCTGCTCTCCCCTCCTCCTCTCCATTAAGAGAGTGTTTTCCGCAGGTACTCGGAACCTGAGCAGGCATAGGCAGACTCAGGACCCCCAGCCCAGTGCCTAGTGGCCCCCAGGATCCAACCCCCAGAACCCCTTGGGCCTGTCCTCCCCCTTCCCACCTCTACCCCGCCTCTGTGCAGCCCTTGAGACTGTCCCCCTTTCCCACCCACCCCACCCTCCTGCACCTATGCAGCCCAAGGAGGAGCAGGTGAAAGTCCTTAGCTCTTTCCAAACAGCCCCTACGCTGGGGGAGGCTCAATCATCAGCTAATTAATCGCCTGCAATTAGAGGGAGGCCTTAATTGCTGTTTACAACCCTCCACCACTACCCAGCCCTCCCCAACCTGGTCCACTTTCCTGGGTTGTGGGCTTTGTGTGCAAGTATCTGTGCAGACTGGTGGGTGGAGCTGTCCTCTGAAGACCAGCAGGAAGCCTGCTGGGCCAGGTGCAGGAAGCACAGGCTCCGCCTTGAGCTTGCCTTCTGGAGTCCTCACTGCGCGCAGACCAGACCGTGTGGTCACCGGTCACCGGCCGGATGAAGGGCTGGGTGGGGACAGCACCTGGAGGGTGCCAGCCTCGTGGACCCCATGCTGTCAGCCAGGCTGACCTCTGGGCTCTGTGTGCTCCCCACTCATGGTTGAAAGCCCAAGAACACATTTGACCTTTGCTGGAAGCTTCTCAGAGCTCCAGACACCAGCCCAGCAGGGAAGCCAGTCTCCTGCTTGTCCTTATTAAACCTCTTGTCGGACCACCCAGGGCTGGAGCCCTAGGGATCGTGCGTTCCTGAGTAGGCCTGTAGGTGGCGCCCTTGTCCAGCGGGCAATGGCCTAGACGGAGACTGCAGCCTGCGCCTCCACTGTCCAAGGCCCTCTGACAGTGGAGAGGGCCAAACCTCGGTCTGGACCCTTCCCCAAGATGCAAAAATTGATGTGTTGATGCTCCAGGACTGGCAGTGAGGCCCCCTTCCCTGGGGAGGAGAAAGGGACCCTGCCTCAATCTGTGACCCCAGTGCCTCCCTGTACCTGGTACCCCAAACTCCCCACCATGGCTGCCTGGGGTGCCCAAAACCCTGAGACACGCTAGGGGTAGCCCTGGCCAACTCGAGGCATTGGGCCTGTCGCTGCCCACACAAGGCCCTGCGCTGGTCCCTTATGTCCTCCCCAGGCGTCCAGGTGCTGCTCCTTCCCTGCAGCCGTGCTCCTGCCCCTCGTCTCAGACCCCCTTCCCTGTGGATCACATAACCCCTCACTCTCACCCGCGAGAGGGTCCTGGCCAGTTCCTGGGCCTGGACGTTGGGGCCTCCAGTGGCTCACATTCTCCCTGACTCCCAGGCCTCCCACTACCAGCTGAGCCCTGTGTGGCCACAGACACCCATCCACCCGGATGTAAGAGTCAGGGTCTCCAGAAACACAGACCAGCAGGAGGCACATGGACAGACAGAGATTCATTATGAGGACTTGGCAGTCATGTAGGCCAAGACCCTCGGGAAGTGCAGTCAGCCCACTGAAGGCCTAGAGAGGACGGGTCACTCCTGTCTAGAGCCAGGAACAGCCCCCCCACCCCAACCCCACCCTTAGTGGGGAGGGCTGGCCTTCTTGTTCCATTCAGACCCTCCACAGATTGGACAAGGCCCACTCTCACGGGAGGGACATCTCCTTTCCTCTGTCCACCAATTTAAATGCTAATCTCATGGGAAATTGCCTGGAACAGGATCTGGCCATGTCCCTGGGCTCCCCGTGGCCCAGCCAAGCTGGTGCAAAATCAGCCCAGACTCTGACTCACCGTGGGGACTTGAGGCCGCATCAGAGAGGCTGCAAACAGGGACAAACACACAGGATGAGTGCACATGTGTACCCGTGAAAACTAGGTTGGGAAGCCTGATGATGAACACGTCCCCACGCTTCTGTGCACCAGAAGCTGTGGGACAGCAGTGGCAGGAACCCCCATGTGGGAAAAGGTGCGCCTGGCCTGGCATTCATAGGAGTTAGGTTGACAACAAATGTGTGTCTTTTCAAAACTCTTCTCACTTTACAGTCTTACTTAACCAACCAACTGCCCGTCCATCAGCAAAAGCAAACAAATGCCCACCAATGGGATGAGCGGCTTCCAGGAAACAAACCAAAACTGCCGATCCTGACCAGTGCCCTTCCCTCCACCTTCCAGTTTACTTCTCCATGGACACAATGTGAGGAAGGGAGAGGTGGCACGTCCAGGGCTGGTCACCAGCTGGCTGTGGCCACCTCGCGGGCAGCCTCATGCCACATCAGTTGCCCTGAGGTCCCCTGCTGTTTTCAGGCACTGTGTTGGAGTTGCCTCATACCTAGCAGCACACGACTGACTCAGTCGGCCTGGACGTGCCTTTTCCTGCCTTGTCCCCTGTTGTTCAGGACAGGCCAGGTCCTGGAGGACCTCTGGGGCAGACAGAGCCCCTCCCCACCCCTGTGCACCTCATGTTCCCAGGATTTCTGCTGCCTTGGTCCTCCTTGGTCCCTGGGCTGGCCTTTGCTTGGGACTGGGGTCAGCTCTGCCTCCCGTCTGGATGGTGAATGGGAACACAGCCGGGCCAGCATCCCCACGCCACCCAGGTCTTCGAGGATGGCTGTGGGGTCCTCGGGCTTTCAGCCCATTTAATACTTAACCCTGAGCACCAAGCCCCACCCTGGGCAAATATTTATTTGGCAATTAAGGGCTCACCAGGACGAAGGCCACGGAAGGTTCTCACAGCCGGGGAGGCAGCAGAGCAAACCGCCGTGGCTGACTGTCCAGAAAGGGTTGTCAACATGGGCCTTGGGAGGGGAGCTGGCTGCACCTTGGGGCTTTCGGGCTGCATGGCGATGACGGCCCACTTAGCAGGAGGCCACGCTTGAGGGGCTTTGGACATCCGTCCTGGTGCAGAGGCACAGGATATGTCCTGGTGCCTAACCTCCATGTACTGATGCCGAGATAGCAAGCCTGGGAGCATCTGTACCCTGTGGGAGCGGAGGCCTGGAGAGATGCCCGAGGGCAGCGGAGCTTCCAGCCTGCCAGCGCCTCAGCCCGTGTTCACCTGCTCTGGGGGCAGTATGGCGCCCTTGCTCTGGAGTCGGGGACAGCAGTGGGACCCGCAGGCCCTCCTGATGGCAGTGCTCCGGGTCTTGCTCACTGTGGACGGTCTGTAGTGGGGCCGTGGTGGCTGCAGCGTGTCCTGCAGGGACCTCAGCTAGACAGACTCAAACACCAGGAAAGAGCTGTCCCAGGGCCACAGCTGACCCCTGCCTCTGCAGACCACAGTGGCAAAGTGGCTGGGACTGGGCAGGGACAGACCCAGAGCTGGCTTCTGCCTGGATTTCAGCCAGGACGCCTTCTGCCCAGGCCCTGGAGCAAGAAGCTAGGAATGGGGTTGTGTCCCCATTCTGGCCTCTGTCCTCTCAGGTCCCCAGGAATCTCCTGGGCAGATGCAGGTGCCACCAGGAAGACCCTGTTCCCCTCTGCCCTCTGGGCACTGGCCTGCACTCAGATGCACAGAGCGGTCACACTGTAGACCCTGACCCACACTCTGGGTCAGGGAGAGCTGAGCCATCCAGGGAGTGATGAGCCTGGTCCCAGTCAAGGGTCCAGAGAGCCCCAGAGTCCCAGGCAGAAACGAGAAGCACCACCGGTCACAGACCTTGGCAGAGCCCCTTGGCACCTGGGGTGCAAGCACATATGCTGTGGCTGGTGAGCACGCCTTGCAAGAGGGCAGTGGGAGGGCACAGGCCATAGGGGCCCAGGGGGCCCCACAATTCTCACTTGGAGCAGCCCCCACCCCACCACCCCGGGGCACTGGCCTGGGGGTGGTTCTAGTATCCCCCGGGAGCAACACCAAAGGGGCTAGGGTGTCCACCCCTCCGTGGGGTCCAGGATGCGACTTGCCCGCAGAGCCTGGGGGCCAGTACTTTGCCCATGCTAACCACACCTGGGAGGAACCAGGAGGCCTCTGTGTGGCTCATGTGTAAAGTGGACAGAAGCTGGGGACACCGGTGGGGCAGTCACCTGCCAGGGAGCTGGCTCTGAGCTCATTCCTGGAATTCTGACCAGAAAAGGAGGTGAGGTGCTCACCCAACACCCAGGAACCAACTTGTTATGCACACGTAATACAGGCAGACTTCGGAGACCCTGTGTGTTCTGTTCCAGACCCCCTGACACAGAGGATATCACAACAAATGAGTCATGCATTTGCTTTCCCAGCGCATGTAAGTTATAGTTACACTGCACTGTAGTTTATTAAGTGTGTGATAGCATTATGTCTAAAACCCAAAGTGCACACCTTGATTTTAAAGTACTTTATGGCTAAAATTTGCTAACAGTTATTTGACATTGCAGGGTTGGCACACACCTTTGGTTTGTGAAGCACACAATACCCACGACATGCAGTGAAGACCACGGCGTGCCCGCTTTGGTATGACAGCTACCACGTCCCATCAGGGAGGTGTCATAACACCAAGTGAGAAGATACAGCGTGGCCTGGGATGGAACGAGCGAAATTGGGTTTTAACCCAGGATTTATTTGCTTAGATTTACATCAGTGCATAGAAAAACATTTGTAAGGAAAGGCACAGAGATGCCAGTAGGATCATGTGGGGCTGGGCTGCCAGCGGTTCCTCCTCACAGTCCCAGGCATCTCCCCTGTGAGTACCGGCTTCATCACCAGGGATAACCCAGCCATGTGCTGGCTGGTGAGCTCCTGCTGGCGGTGCAGCACCTCTGCTCTGTCTGCTGAGTGGTGACCCCTGGGTGCCCTGTGGTAACTTCCCATTGCCCACTCACTGTGAAGGGCCCCTTTGTTAAACATGGGAATTGCTGACCACTTTTAAGAGCTGCGGAGAAGGCAATGGCATCCCACTCCAGTACTCTTGCCTGGAGAATCCCTTGGACGGAGGAGCCTGGTAGGCTGCAGTCCATGGGGTTGCTAAGAGTCGGACACGACTGAGTGACTTCACTTTCACTTTTCACTTGCATGCATTGGAGAAGGCTATGGCACCCCAGTCCAGTACTCTTGCCTGGAGAGTCCCATGGATGGAGGAGTCCGGAGGGCTGCAGTCCATGGGGTTGCTAAGAGTCGGACATGACTGAGCGACTTCACTCACTCACTTTAAGACCTGCTCCTTCCCAGGGCCAGGCCACTTGGCCCCGACGCAGTCCATGGAGAACCGTGCGTGTTGTGCCCATTTCTGAAGGCAGTGAAGTGTTGGGAGCAGCTGGTTCCCTTCTTGGCTTCCATGGCCTCGGCTGCGTCCTACATCCCCAGGGCCCTGACTGCCCAGCTGCTATGCTGCCTAGAGTCTACCCAGGCTGGGGGCCCAGGCGCCTCGCCATGCATCGGATGGAGCTGGGGGTGGTTTTGGATTCCAGCCTGTGGGCTCCTAGAGGTCACATCTCACCCAGAAGGAAACCCTGATGAGCTGAGACTGCATCATCAAATGCCCCTCATCCAAGGGAGGCTGCAGAAGCTCAGCTCATGGCCCATGGGAAAGGCCTTCTCCATCTCCACGGTCACCACTGCTCTGCGGCCTCGCAGGCACCCTGCCTGGCCTGGGATTCGAGGACAGCTGATGCTGGTGGAAGGGGTGTACACCAGCTGATCTGGACCTGGGAAATGTTCAGCCTTTGGATTCTGAGGGATCTGACCCTGGGCAGCCCTCAGGCACCCCCGAACTTCTGGCAGCCTGGATCTGGGCACGCCTCTCCAGAAACACTTTACCAGCAGGGAGCTGGACTGTCCTCAGTGGTCACAGACCAGGGCTAGACCTGGTCCTCAGTCACTCCCCATGGAGTGTGTGGTGGTGCATGCACATGCACATACATGTGCACCCATGCATGCACACATGTGCACACGTTCCAAGGAGGTCCTGCCAGCCACCGGTCACTGCCCTGCCACCACACACACTGGAGGACATGGGAAGCTGCCTCCCCCTCACAGTTGGTGCTGCCCTTTTCTGGTCTGGGCATCTGAGACATCCCTGCAAGCAGAGAGAATGGTCCCGGAGGAACAGGACGGACAGCTGGGCGTGGGGAGCTTGTCACCATGTGGAGACTCCAACTTCAGCCCTGGTGCCAGGGCAGGGTCGGAGCCCCTGGCCGGGGTCAGATCCTTGCCCCTGACCCAGTGCCTTCTCCAGGGAACACACTACGCCTCTGACCCCTGGGCTGTCAGGGGCCATGTCCATGGTTCCCAACCTCCCTGGCCTGGACCTGCTGGTCACTCCATCCTCAGACTCGTTCCCAGTGTGGTACCTCCTGGCCTTTGTTTGCTGCCTTAACTTGTCACTCCTGTCAGGTGGGGGTGTCTCATCCTTTATCGACTCCCATACGTGTGTGGTTTCCCCGCAGATCTTCATGCTTCGGCACTGCTCCCCTCCCGTTGTAAGTGGCCCTAAACTGGGTGACAGGGGCAAGCACACACCCCGAGATCCCACAGCTGCACTCCTTGGGTTTCTTCCGTGGTGTCCTGGCACCCCCAGCAACGGTACGAGTCTGAATACACTTTACTTTCAGATGCTTTTTCTCGTGTTTCGCTGAATCTTGGTGCTGGATACTTGTTCAAATGCAGCTTCCTAGGGGTACTTCCCTTGTGAAAAGATGTTATCTCAAGGCCAGAGGATTTCAGTGTATCAGTTCTTCAAATATCTTTTTTTTTTTTTTTTTTTGGCCAAGCCTTGCAGGGGGCAGGATCTTAGTTTCTGGATCAGATATTGAACTCATGCCCCCTGCAGAGAAGGCGTGAAGCCCTAAGGACTGGACCCCCAGGAAAGTCCCTCAAACACCTTATACGTGTGACAGTAAGCTCTTTTACTGATCTGTTTTCCCTTGAAAAAGATGAGCTGTGTTCCCTGTTCCCTGCATAGGATGACTTGTTTTCTAAAATGCTTTGTCTACTCTCTGCCCAGATAAACTGTCTAAGAACTGCATGAGCATCTTAAATGCCAGTGGAATTCATATCCTACAACAGCCTAACACCTGAGTCCCTTTGAGGACTCTTCACCATAGTCCCTCTAGTTTCAAAGGGACTTCATTAGGCCCCTTGGGTGTCAGGGAAGGAACCTACCCACCATGTCCACTGATGGACCCTGATGCCCAGCACAGAGCATGGGGAGTCAGGCAACCTTCCTTGTGTTAGGAAGTTTGATATTCAGTGTGCTGTGTCTTGGGCCACTCCTGATTCCTCTCCCTTGCACACCTTCCCATAGACGAGCAGAGGCCAAGAGGTCAGGGCTGAAGATCAAACAGCACCCTGGGAAGGTGGGCCCTGCTGTGTGTCCCTGCAGTGAAGGGCATCTACAGTTTGCCTTTTATCATCCAGATCTTCTCGGTAACTAATGAAATTCAAGTGTGTTAAAAATAATACATCGTGATCAATGGGCATTGTAGGGTTTCCCTGGTGGCTCAGTGGTAAAGAATCCACTTGCCGATGCAGGAGACATAGGTTCAGTCCCTGGTCCAGGAGGATTTCACATGCCGTGGAGCAACTAAGCCCATGTGCCACGATTATTGAGCCTGTGCTCTAGAGCCCGGGAGCAGCAACTGCTGAGCCATGAGCCACAACTACTGAAGCCCACTTGCCCTAGTGTAGGTGCTCTGCAGCAAGAGAAGCCACGGCAGTGAGAAGCCTGCACACCGCAACTAGAGAGTGGACGCCACTCGCTGCAACTAGAGGAAGCCCATGCAGCAGTGAAGAGCCAGCACAGAATTAACCGGAGAACCAGAAATAAAATAACTAAACAAAAACTGTTAAAAATTGGGCTTTGTAGTAGGAAAGCAAAGATAGTTTGATAGAATAAAAAAGAAAATGTGGTTATCTTAACTGATTCAGGAAAACGTTTTACATAAATTTCAAAACCTATTTGTAATTTTTAAAATACCTTTTAATAAACTGACATTAAAAATGAAGTTCAGTAACATGACAAATTTCACACATGAAAACCTCATAGCAAACTTTCCATTAACTGGAGAAACTTCTAATACGTTCTCTTTAAGATCTGGTTTTTCTGGGTTGTCATAGTTTTTCTTCCAAGGAGCAAGAGTCTTTTAATTTCATGGCTGCAGTCACCATCTGCAGTGATTTGGAAGCCCAAAAAGATAAAGTCTGTCACTGTTTCCATTGTTTCCCATCTATTTGCCATGAAGCGATGGGACTGGATGTCATGATCTTAGTTTTTTGAATGTTGAGTTTTAAGCCAACTTTTTCACTCTCCTCTTTCACTTTCATCAAGAGGCTCTTTAGTTTCTGTTTGCTTTCTGCCATAAGGGTGATGTCATCTGCGTATCTGAGGTTATTGCTATTTCTCCCGGCAATCTTAATTTCAGCCTGTGCTTCATCCAAACAGGCATTTCACATGATGTACTCTGCATATAAGTTAAATAAGCAGGGTGACAATATATAGCCTTGACATACTCCTTTCGCGATTTGGAACCAGTCTGTTGTTCCATGTTTGGTTCTAACTGTTTCTTCTTGATCTGCATACAGATTTCTCAGGAGGCAGGTAAGGTGGTCTGCTATTCCCATCTCTTTAAGAAATTTCCACAGTTTGTTGTGATCCACACAGTCAAAGGCATTGGAGTAGTCAATAAAGAATAAGTAGATGTTTTTCTGGAATTCTCTTGCTTTTTTGATGATCCAACGGATGTTGGCAATTTGGTCCCTGGTTCCTCTGCCTTTTCTAAATCCATCTTGAACATCTGGAATTTCATGGTTCATGTACTGTTGAAGCTTGGCTTGGAGAATTTTGAGCATTACTTTGCTAAAGTGTGAGATGAGTACAACTGTGCAGTAGTTTGAACATTCTTTGGCCTTGCCTTTCTTTGGGATTGGAATGAAAACTGACCTTTTCCAGTCCTGTGGCCACTGCTGAGTTTTCCAAATTTGCTGGCATATTGAGTGCAGCACTTTCACAGCTTTCATCATCTTTTAAGATGTGAAATAGCTCAACTGGAATTCCATCACCTCCACCATCTTTGTTGGTAGTGATGCTTCCTAAGGCCCACTTGACTTTGCATTACAGGATGTCTGGCTCTAGGTGAGTGATAACACCATCATGATTATCTGGGTCATGAAGATCTTTTTTGTATAGTTCTGTGTATTCTTGCCACCCCTTCTTAATCTCTTCTGCTTCTATTAGGTCCATATTATTTCTGTCCTTTATCATGCCCATCTTTGTATGAAATGTTCCCTTGATATCTCAAATTTTCTTGAAGATATCTCTAGTCTTTCCCATTCTATTGTTTTCCTCTATTTCTTTGCATTGATCACTGAGGAAGACTTTCTTATTGTGCTTGCTTTTCTTTGGAACTCTGCATCTAGATGGGTATATCTTTCCTTTTCTCCTTTGCCTTTAGCTTCTCTTCTTTTCTTAGCTATTTTTAAAGCCTCCTCAGACAACTATTTTGCCTTTTTGCATTTCTTTTTCTTGGGGATGGTCTTGATCACTGCCTCCTGTACAATGTCACAAACCTCCGTCCATAGTTCTTCAGGTACTCTGGCTATCAGATCTAATCCTTAGAATCTATTTGTCATGTCCACTGTATAGTCATAAGGGATTTGATTTAGGTCATACCTGAATGGTCTAGTGGTTTTCCCTACTTTCTTCCATTTAAGTCTGAATTTTGCAATAAAGAATTCATGATCTGAGCCACAATCAGCTCCCGATCTTGTTTTTGCTGACTGTACAGAGCATAGCATAGATTAGGACATTAGGCTGAGTGAGATAAGGCAGTCACAAAAGGAGAAATAATTATGATTCCATTCATATGAAGTCCCTGGAGGAGTGAAACTCAAGGACTGAAAGTAGGAGGATGGGTGCTAGGGGCTGGAATAGGAGGTGTGGAGTAAGTGTTTAATGGGGACAGAGTAGCTTTTTTAAAAAAATATTTATTTATTTATTTATGGCCTTCTCCAGTTTCGGTGGGCAGGGGCTACTCTCTAGCTGCAGTGCATGAGTTTTCATTGCAATGATTTCTCTCTTGTTGCAGAGCACAGGCTGTAGGGTGCCTTACAGTACAGGCTGTAGGATTTTAGTCGCAGTGCTGCATGGGCTAAGTCGTCCTGCAGCATGTGGGATCTTCCCAGACCGGGGACTGAACTCACGTGCCCTGCACTGGCAGGCAGAGTCTATACCACTCAGCCACTGGGGAAGTCCCAGGGACAGAGTTTCAGTCTGGGAAGATGAAAAGGTCCTGGGGTGGATGGTGGTGATGGTTGTACAACAATACAAATGTGCTTAATGTCACTGAGCTGTGCACTTAAGAAATGGTTAAATAGTAAATTTTACATTAGCTCTATTTTATAAAAATAAAAAAAACAATAATATAGGAAAGAAGCCAGATAAGTCACAAAAGTCACATATTGTATGTGTGAGTATGTGTGAGCCCATTTTTAAGAAATATCCAGAAGAGGCAAGTCCACAGAAACAGAAAGCAGACTGGGGGCTGTGGGGAGAATGGGAAATCACTGTATAATTCGTTTCAGGGGCCCTTGCAGTGCTGACAACATTTGAGGAGGGTGCGGTCACACAACACTGTGAATGTATTAACTGCCACTGGAACAACCTACACTCTAAAATGGTTAATTTTACATTATGTAAATTTCACCTCAATTTTTAAAATGATAAAACAATAATATTGCTCTATACCAGCAATAACAAATTAGGAAAAAAGAATTCACAATAGCGAGAGAGAAAATATAGCATCTAGGAATTAACTTTGGCAAAAATACAGACAACCTCTATGGAGAGAGCTGTAAGCTGAGATGAAGGCTGAAGTGCTGATTTGAGTCAGTAAGCGGTCCTTTGCCTTCGCGGGGCGAGAGCAACATGGCACAGATGTCAGTTCTTCCTAATTAATCTGTATGGTTCATTCAATCTTAGTCAAAACTACAGTTGGAGTTTTGCAGAAACTAGAAAAGCTTACTCTGAAATTTAGGACAGAAAAAGGTATGAATAATGGAGTAAACATTTTAAAAAGGGGAAGAGGAGAGCTTGCTCTCCCAGATGTTGGGGCACATGACAGGGGTTAGTCACACACATGGCAGGGTGACAGTCACACATCCAGGCAGGAAGGACACATGGGCCAAGGGATGGGAAAGCTGTGTCAGTGTGAGTTGGCAGAGCTGGCATGGGGGGCGTGGAGCATGCTTTCTCACTTTTGCGGTAGGATTCCTCTCCTTTCTGTTAAATTGCAGACATCCCTTGGCCACCTGGAAAGACCCCTCCAGGAATGCCTGGTGGCCTGGGAGGGACAGGGAAGGGGCCTCAGATACTGTCCCAAGCACCTGAGCCCTCAGGCAAACAGTGGATGCATTTGGTTGTAAATATCAGGATTTCTGACCAATGAATGGGCAGAACTGGAGAAGTTTGTGACTCTGTCTATCTGTAGAGACTGTTATCTAGGATACACAAGGAATTCTTCAATTTAACATGAAGGAGAGGAACCCTACCCGAAAAGTGAGAAAATGGTCATGTTTCAGAAGACCTCATGTGGGGACACCTTCAAGCCCATTAGAGAAATGCACATCAGTGGCCACCTCCCTATCAGACAGTCTGCCAGGAAAGACTGGAGCATATGCGGCTGTGGGACCCTGGGAGAGTGGATGGGGTGGCCAGGTGTGGACGTGGCAAGCAGCTGCAGCCAGGGTGGCTGGATATGATTGAGGTGGCCAGGTATGGACAAAGCAGCCCAGCTGGGGATGTGACCAGCTGGGTGATGACCTCCCCAAAGAGCTGTGGGGGGGTTGCAGGCATCCCCAAGTGTGGATGGGCAGCCTAAAGGGGGCACCTCACAGGGCCGGGAGCATGTCTGAATGCTCAGGGTTCTGCAGATGTGTCCTGAAATCCAAGGCTGAGTGAATGATGGTGGGAGGAGGAATGTGGGGTCAGCAGTGCCAGCACCCCAAACAGCCAGTGCAGTCTGGAGGGAGCAGGATGAGCAGGAGTGGGAGGGTGACTGGCACCCCTTGGCCCCTGGTCAGAAGGACTGGGGCCCTTTTTATTTATTTATAGTTTTGGCTACACTGGGTCTTCGCACAGGCTTTCTCTAGTTGTGGTGAGTAGGGGTCTACTGTTTGTCGTGGTGCACAGGCTTCTCATTGCGGTGGCTTCTCTTACCGTGGATCACAGGCTCTGCGCAGGCTCAACAGCTGTGGGGCACAGGCTTAGTTGCTCCAAGGCACATGGAATCTTCCCAGACCAGGGATTGAACCCGTGTCCCCTGCACTGGCATGTGGATTCTTATCCACTATGCCACCAAAGAAGTCAGGACTAGGGCCCTTTTGCCCAAGAGTCCCTAGCCATGCACACTCAACAGGCTGCTCTGGCCATCAGGAGTCCTGGCCTTGTAGGCTTGCCTGGGTTCTCTCTTCACTGCTCTCTGGGTGACCATCGTGCTGGCAGGCAGGCCTGAAGGGGGCCCCCCACCACAAGCTTGGGTGAGGCTTATTCCCAGTGTGGGTCTGAATCAGTGTCCCACTCCTTGGCAGAGAGCTTGTGGCCACCCAATCCATCCCCGAGTCCACCTGCTGTCCCCAAGCAGAGCCTGGGGGGTGTGGGAGTCACACGCACTTCGGGAGGAGTGTGGGGAGCCCAGGACAGGCGGTTGGTGGGAGCAGCCTCTCCTGTACCCCCTGCCCAGGCTCTCATGTCAGCCTCTCTGGCTGGCTTCTTTGGCTGCTGCACAAGACCCCCTCACCCCCTAACCCCCCTAAGCTCAGCTTCTAAGGCACAAGGCTGCCCAAGGCAGGTCCTGGGGAGACCTGCAGAACAGAGCTGCAGTCCCTTATCCTTTGGGTGGTGATGATCCCATGTCCTGGGGGGCCAGTGCCCTCCCTCATGGGGTCTGCGGGCCTCACCTGGGCACCTTAAGCATTGAGCACTCCTGTCCCACCGCTGGAGAAACTCGGGGTCTTTTTAAAGGAAAACTCTGGTTCTCAGCTCCCTGTGTAGCCATTCTGAGGGGGGCTGGTCAGGCTGTCCCCTCCCCCATCGTGGCCACAGGGCTCATGGGAGCTCTGAGCGGAGTGCGGCTGCAGCTGCAGGGTCACAGGCCCAACGCTGGATGAACACAGAACTAACCCCAGTGTGGAAGGTGCACACGCAGGGTGCAGGGGTGGCGCCAGCTTGGCTCTGGCAGTTTGAAATATGAGGCTGTTGGAAGAAATCGCAGAACTGGGTGTGGGGTTAGAGGCTGGGGAGGTGGGGGCGGTCACCAACGCAGCTTCATGTCCAAAGAGCAAGATGGGACCGGCCTGCTGCTGCTGCTGCTGATGGCTAGCTGGGTCCCCAGACACTTTCTTTTTCTGTTCTTCCTCTTCTTTTGACGAGGTGGGTTTTTTTTTTTTTTTTTTAATTACTGAGGACTCTGCTCCTAAGTGGAAGGCCCTGGCATTCCATGTAGACAGACAGGCACACAACCTTAGTTTTCTCTCGAGCAGAAGTTAAAGATTATTCAAGGCAGAATTCCTGGGCTGTGCTGCAGAAGCGGGTTGTACCAGGCAAAGGCTTCCACCGCATCCCCCGGCCAGGCCGCGATAAGGCAGCGGGAGCTGCACCTTGGTGACACTGCCTGCCGCCTCTACAGGGACCAGGTAGGACTGAGGCCCACAGGTGGTGCTGGGGAGAGCTTGTCTTGTGGGGGTCCGCGGTCACTCCGTGGCCTCTGCCCAGAGCTGGCTCGAGAACTCCCCTCCCCCAACTTTGAAACTTTGCTGCCGTCCAGTCCGCAGTGACTGGGTGCCTCTTGGGGCCAAGGGGGCCATTGCAGCTGCGAGCTCAGGGTCCAAGCACTGGGCCAGCATAGACAGAGTCGCCTGCAGGGAAAGTAGGGGTCTTTGGAAGAGCCTGTTTTGGCCGGAGGGTTTTCTCTCTGCTGTTTGTTGGGCGAGGGGGTGGGGATCAGGTCAGCAGCACACCCTGAGGCCTGTGTGGAAAGAGCAGAGAGGGCTGGGCTCTCCAGGGGACGGAGGGGCATGCCACTCTTGCGAGGGGGTTCACGGGCCTCCCTCAGGGACATTGGTGGGTGTTTTCAAGCCTCTGGTGGGCAAGCATGACTGTTAAGGGCCAAAACTGTTTACGGAGCGTGCCTGTGACATGGCCACCTTTGAGGATGACAGCCAGAATGCAGGCCCTGTGGTAAGGGAGCAGGCCTGAGACACGTGAGCTTGCATGACAGCGGCCACAAGGCTCTTGCAAAGAAACCAAATTCACTCCACGTGTAAAGTCACGTGTATCTGTGAGTTCCCCCAGAGTTGTGGAATTCGGGATTGGCTAGAGCAGGACCAGCTTCCTTCACCAAAGCTGAAGTTCTATCCTGCCCAGGATGCCCTAGTAGAAGAGGTTACAAAAGAAGTAAGACGTGGGTCTAAGACTTGGGATGGCTCCACAGCAGCATTCACTCTGCGTGGCCTCGTGGGAAGATGGGCAGGGTGCAGGGAGGCCACGCCTGACCAGGGAGGTGGACGCTGGTTGGGGTGCTGGACCCCACGTGGCCTTGTGATGGGAAAAGCCAGAGAAATGAGCACTGTCCTGGCAAAATCTCAACTGTCAGAGAAGAGGGGGAAGGCGTAGCAGAAGCATTAGGCTAGGTAATCAGAGGCATATCCTGAGAGACAGTGACAGCAGATGGGGTCCTCGGCCCAGTTTGCTTACAGGTCATTCCAGGGTCATGGACACTGTTCCCAGACCTCAGAGGGTGGGAGGGCACTGACTCAGTTTTAATTTCGTTTTTATCAGAGTTACTCTTGTATGTGGTTTAAGATTCAAACATTTCTACAAGGCTCAGACAAATACGCCCCGCCAGCCAGACATGCAGGCCCCAGAGGCAACTAATTCCCTCTCCCGCATAATTCCAAGGCCCTTTACCAGCATCTGGGCGACAGCGCGATTGAATAACAGCTTCTCATTGTTTCAGGTTTAGGTATTGTCTATTGAATTCACCCCAGGGAAGCTGGTGTTTATTTCTTCCGCCTTTCCCCTTCCCCCACATGCTCGGATCCCCCTGTTTTTCCAACAGAATAACGTTCTAATTTTAATTAGCTCTGAATTCAGTGGTAAGGTCTGTCTGTGTTCACACCAGGCCTGGGGCAGGCCATGGTTACTGTTCCAATCCGAACATGTGCAGTTTTCCCCAGAGTTAATCATCGCCTTCCTTTTTTCATGCTTGCTGAGTTTCCTCTGAACTCATGACTAATTCGTCCTCAGACTCTTGCTATGGCTTCAGTTCAAACACACGGGCATTTCTGTGGCAGCGCCTCTGGGAGCCTCCCCCGTGGCCCCTTGGGGGCTGGTCCTCCCAGGTCTACAGGAGGGCTGGCACCCCAAGATCTCTCCTGGCCCTCACCTGGAAGATTTCCTTTGCTTCTCCCTTGGGTTGGATTTTCCTGGACCCCACACCCTCCTCTTTCTGGGTTCACCCAGGTCCTGGTGAAGCACATCCTTCCTGGGAAAGGGCACCCACAAACATGGGGCTTTCAATGCCCATCCTTCTCCAACATGGAGGCCTGTTGCTGGGGGTGGCCCTCCAGCTCAGAACCTTGTCCCCCCAGACTGGGACCCCAGCTTCTGATGCTGCTGCGCGTGAATTCCATGTCACTCTAACTCCTGATCAGGAGGTCAACTGGCTTGTCAGTTCTTACTGGAAGTTTCCGGGCTCCTTTTTGTCTCCAGTGTTCTGACGGTTCATGAAAATGGCCTTCGTGTGGGTTCCTTCTCACCCTCTACCACAAGCTCCGTGGCTCAGTGAGTCTGGAAATTCTTGCTCATTTCCAGGATATTTTCTTTAATCATTAATTTTAAATTGTTTCCCGGCTCCTGTTTTCTCTATTCCCTCTTTCATGGTAAATATCACTGGGACCTGGGAGCTCATAGACAGGAGCGAGTGACCTGATCTCCTTTTCTGGGTCTTTCAGCTTTGGTCTCCTTTGTTGAGGTTTGTGCTTGCTCTCTGAACATTTATTTCTAAAGCACTCTGATCTTTTTCTGTGGTCACTCTATTTTCTCTTCTCTCTTTGAAGAGATCAATAACAGTTGTTTGTTTTTAAGTTTTTTTCCCCTTGTACAGGCTCTGTCTGCAGAAATGCAATAAACAAATTTTTCCCATAATCACACTTACTATATCAAAGTTAAAACTTAAACATAACAAGATAATCTATAAGTAAAGTCTACAGACAAATCATCAATTTGAGAAAATATTTTAAAGCACACAAGTGATTACCAGATAAATATTGTATTAAGAACTTATAAATTGTCAAGAAAAAGACAAGAAACTCCATGGAAAGATGGGTGAGGGCTGTGACTGGCAACCCACTGAGAAATCTGGGAGCTGTCGAATGAGAACGCCTGATTTGCTGGCATCGGGGAAGCCAGAATCCCAGACATCAGATCAGTGTCCAAGGAGCAGAGCCTGGGACAGGGTCCTAGTGTAAGAGAGTACCCGGGAGCACCAACTGGCCCACCTCAGTGTGGGTCACCGTCCCAAGGGTGACTTCCCAGGAGGCCACTGGGCTGGGGTGCCATGCAGCTGCCAGAAGGGGGCCTGAGTTGGGGCACCTGGCTTCTTTGGAGGTGAGCTGTCACCCAGAATGTGTCACTTGGGAAAAATGAAAAAGCAGAAGCCCAGATTGCCAGAGGGGCCAGAGGGAGGGGAGCTCGCTCTCGCATGTTGTAGAGGAATTCAGGGCCAGGCCATCTGGTCATATCACACGATTAGAAGCATCTGCAAACCCTGACTCCTCCGGGTGTCTGCAAGGGCCCCAGGCGGGGGGGCGGGGGGGGGGTCCCGAGCATCTCACAGCCCCTCTGAGGGGTGTGGTGCAGAGAGCTAGGTGTGCAGTTTCCCTGGAGGGTATGGTGCAGACTGCTAGGTGTGCGGTTGCCCTGGGGAAGCTGTGGCAAAGTGCCACAGATCCAGGGCTTAGAGAGTAGAAGTCAGTTTCCTCCGCTCCTGAAGGCAGGCGGTCGGAGCTCAGGGCTCTTGCGAGGCCACTTCCCCAAGTCCTCCCAGGATCTGTATCCTGATCGCCTCTTTTTTTTTTTTTTTTCAAGTGTAGTATTTCTTAAAACAATTTTATTTATTTATTTATGGCTGTACTGGGTCTTTGTTGCTGTGAGGGCTTTCTCTAGTTGCGGCAAGCGGGACTACTCTCTTAGTTTCGGTGTACAGACTTTTCACGCTGGGGGCTCTCTTGTGGAGCACGGGCTCTACAGTGTGTGGGCTTTAGTAGTTGTGGCTCCCAGGCTCTAGAGCACAGGCTCAGTAGTTGTGGCACATGGGCTTAGCTGCTCCATGGCATGTGCTGCTGCTGCTGCTAAGTCGCTTTAGTCATGTCCGACTCTGTGTGACCCTGTAGACGGCAGCCCACTAGGCTCCTCTGTCCCTGTGATCCTCCAGGCAAGAACACTGGAGTGGGTTGCCATTTCCTTCTCCAATGCATGAAAGTGAAAAGTGAAAGTGAAGTCCCTCAGTCGTATCTGACTCAGTGACCCCATGGACTGCAGCCTATCAGGCTCCTCCACCCATGGGATTTTCCAGGCAAGAGTACTGGAGTGGGGTGCCATTGCCTTCTCCGCCATGGCGTGTGGGATCCTCCCAAATCAGGGATTGAACCTGTGTCTCCTGCACTGGCAGGCAGATTCTTTACCACTGAGCCACCAGGGAAGACCCTGATTGCCTCTTCTTACAAGGACACCAGTCAGATTAGATCAGAGCCCACTGGCCCTGTTTTACTTTAATTCCCTCTGTAAAGGCCCTGTCTCCAAACACAGTCACATTCTGAGTCCTGGGGGCCAGAGTTTCAACATATGACTCTGGGGAACCCAGTTCAGCACTTCCAAGTAGGGCAGGCATCCAGGTGACTCAGGGACCTCACCACACAGGTGAGGGGTGACACGTCATGCTTGCAGACTCCAGTAAAACCCACAGTCACAGAAGTGTACCTGCAGATCACATGCGCTTACGTTCTACGTGTGAGTGTCGAGTTTTGTGCACAAGCAGAGCACATGAGAGATGGTCCAGGTATGTGTGTCTGTGTGAGGAACAAATAGATCAAAATGCCTCCTACAGGAAGACAGAGGGCAGATGTATGAGTTCTGAGGGGTGATGAGGGGGTGGCTACATGGGGTCCCAGTGGGGGCTGATCTGTCCTGGGGTCCCAGTGGTGGCTGGTCTGTCCCTGGGGGTCCCAGTGGTGGCTGCGCTGTCCTCAGGGGTCCCAGTGGTGGCTGGTCTGTCCCTGGGGGTTCCAGTGGTGGCTGGTTTGTCCTGGGGTCCCAGTGGTGGCTGGTCTGTCCCTGGGGGTTCCAGCGGGGGCTGGTCTGTCCTCGGGGGTCCCAGTGTGGGCCTGTTTCCTGGTTTTGGCCCCTGGTGTATCCTTCCCATGTGGGGTCACTGTGAGGGCAACATTCCCACTGGATGATATCCTTTGCACAGGGAGGCACGTGAGGGGTTTGGAGCTGCCCAGTGAGCGTACCTTCCCCACCTACCCAGGGCTTCAGCAGACCAAGCACCAAGCCAGCTGTGCCTGGAAGAGGAGGCCTTGTGCCGGACATGGTTTCTGTTCCCAGGCAGTGCGGGGAGCAGCTGGTGGGACCACTCATGACTCCTTCCCGGTAGGATTAACCCTGGACAGGATCTTTAACAAGAAGTCGGCTCCCAGGAGTGGTACTTTCCCTCTGACCCATCAGGTCACACCGGGATTAGCCGGAGCTTCAGGGACTGAAGGGTCACCCAAGGTGTTTGTCCACAAAAAGGTTTAGCAAAGGGCAGATCTGTCCCCAGTCTATTTGGACAAGTGCAGAGTTTCTGGAGCGTAGGCCCCTGGGTGCTGGTCTAGGGAGGGACCGTGTCCTAGGATGTAAAATTTGTGTTCTGTTTTCCTAAAAATGAACAATGTGATAAAGTGCCAGTCTTGGTTACTGGCTCACCTTTGAGAAGCAAGGGGTCAGGAGGGTTGACATCTCTCCTACCTCAGACAGAAGCCTGGTATGATCAACACGGAGACAACGCCTCTCCCTTCCAGGCCATGGTGCTCCCCCACCCCACTCAGGCCAGGTCCCCTTCCTCTCTGCCCATCCCGCTCTGCCAAAATCTTTTTTCACTTTCTATTAATGCCAGTAACACCAGAGGGGCTGCTGGCCCCCCGAGACATTGTAGGTCTCCAGCAAGTGAGGTGCCTCGAGGGAGCAAAGGGTCCCCAAGCACGGTACTCCACACAGGTGGGCAGGATCCGGGCCACAGAGTCTCACCTGGTCCTGTGGACATGCCCACAGGACCCCAGGTCCCCTGCAGGAGGGGTACCAGCCTGTTCCAGTGTCCTGCTGAACAGATGTCCAGAACGTAGCCTCAGAGAGCTCCGAAAGAGGCAGCTACACCAGGGGCCCACATCAGGACCCACATTCGCTGGGGTGGAGATGGCCTCCAGGAAACAGCATTTGGAGGAAGGGTGGAACCCACAGAAGGCATGGCCAGGGGAAGGCCTTAGGAACAACAGGCAGGTTCAGTGGAGCAGGCCACTGTCCACCTCTTCAGCTACCAGGCCTAAGGTCACTGTCCGCTGACCACTGAGCCCGGAAAGAGGAAGCGTGGAAGCCACGCCCGACCTCCTCATCTGGTTTCCTGGAGGCTAAGGAGGTATAGGGGCCAGACTGCCTGCCCTTCCTGAGTTATGACTTCACTCCTGGTCCCCCTACCACTGACTGGGGTCCCGAGGGCTACTCCAACCTGGCACCAAACTGTCCACACCAGTGGATTCCCCAGGTTTTAACCTCTACTCCGCGAAACCCTCCATGCCCGAGAGCCCATCCTGTGATTTCACCTCTCAGGGTCAGCAGCATTCTCCCTGCAGCAAAGCTACGCCCCAGGCCACCCCTCCAGCCACCAGGCCTGAGGCTGCCCAGGGTCTTTCAGGTTGCCCTGTCCTTTGGACCTGCAAGAGCCCTGCAGCCCCACACCTAGTCCTGGGCAGGACTGGAGGGTCTGGAATGGGATGGTCCTGGACCACAGTGGGTTGTACATGTTACTAGCGGCCCCAGGGGCTGGTTGTGGCATTTGCTCATTTCTGCGGTGGAGACACCCACCATGGATATCAAGGCTGAGGTGCAGCCAGCAGGCCCTGAGCTGGGGAGCAGTGTGGTGAGCTGGGTGGGGGGCTTCCTGGACAGCCTGGGTGAGGAATCCAAAGCTTTCCGAGTCCTTCCCATGGGGCTCCTGGGTGGATCGAGAATCACTGGAAGCATGGGTGTCCTCAGATCTAAAAGTGGGGACCTTAGGGCCATGTGGCTGTGGTCCTGGGTCCCAGGGAGACGGAGTAGGCCCCAGTTTCCATTACCCCCCTACCCCTGTGAACTGGGGCAGGATGGGGGCGGGGCCCATGGTGAAATGGAGGGTGCGAAAGGGACAGCACATGGCCACACACCCTGTGAAGCTGAAAGGACCTGTGTGCTACCCTGCTCTCTGGGTGCCAGGGGCTGGGGGTGGGGGCAGCCCCTGCAGCCTTTGATTTGTGAGGAGGGGCCAACATAGCTCTGAGAAACATGGGAAGCGGGTAGAGGAGGTGGCCCTGGAGGGCTCTCAGCTGGGTGTTCGGGGGGCAGTGAGTGGAGGACTACAGGACCCCCAGCCCTGGGGTTGGGCTGAGGAGTCCACACCAGACAGGCAGGCTATGCTGGTGGGTGTTGAGCGGTTGCAGCCACCTTGTAGAGAAGGGTGAGGTCAGCCATGTTCTCACTAGGAAGGTGGCATGGAGAGGGGTTGTCACAGCCCGTGGGGCTGTGGGCCAGCATGGACGGTCGGCTCTGGAGCCAGGCTGTCTCCAGCGAGTCCTGAGGACAGTGAAAGCCTCACTGAGAAGAGCATCTCCCTGGAGCAGATCTGATCACCCCAAGGACAAAGCACAGGGTGGGTGGTGCTCAGCTCTGGGAATGCAGCTGGACCCCAGGGCTCCTGGCAGTGTGGAGCGGGGAGGCTGCTGGGCAAGCACCCTACCTTGCCCTGAGCCTCTGATGTGAGCAGACAGATACCTGCCTTCTACTGCAGCAGGGTGTGGGGGCTCTGGTCCTAGTAGGGTCCCCACCTGGGCAAAGCTTGTAGGAAGAGTGTGTTGGGGAGTAATTTTTCTGGTGGGACCCATGCAATCCAGCCTCCCTTTGCACAGTAGACTTGAGCACAGGTGCAGGTCTGCAAACAAAGGTGCGGTCGGCCAGGCACTTAATGCTTCACTGGGGTGGGGCAGCCAGTGGGGGCTGGGCGCCACTGGAGGCAGTAGTGCTTTGCCCTGGGCACTCGGCCACATGCCCCTAGGTGGGGACAGTAGATCCTCACACCTGTCGGCCACCACCCTCTTTGGTCTTGCAGTGAACAATGCCGGCAGGGGCCCCCCGAGGTGGCCTCATTGTGGGGACCACTCCTCCCGGGGTGGGGAGGGCATGACTGGGAGAGAGCTGAGCTTTGCATAGGGAAACCTGAGCCAGCCAGGTGCCCAGGTGCAGGGGGCGGGTGCTGGGGGCTCAGGTCTGCATGCAAGAGGGGTGGGAGGGAGGGGGCGAGACTCTGTGCCCCACCCCCACACCAGGGACCAGTGGGACCATGGGGGACTATGGGGGACTAGGGGAATATGAGGGACCATGAGGGACTACAGGGGGATCAGGGGGGACTACAGGGGACTACAGGGACTATGGGGGACTACCGGGGACCACGGGGGACTATGGGGAACTATGGAGGACTATGCGGGATTACAGGGGACTAAGGGGGACTATCGGAGAAGGCAATGGCAACCCACTCCAGTACTCTTGCCTGCCAAATCCCATGGACAGAGGAGCCTGGTAGGCTGCAGTCCATGGCGTCGCTAGGAGTCGGACGTGACTGAGCAACTTCACTTTCTCTTTTCACTTCATGCATTAGAAAAGGAAATGGCAACCCACTCCAGTGTTCTTGCCTGGAGAATCCCAGGGACAGGGGAGCCTGGTGGGCTGCCGTCTATAGGGTTGCACAGAGTCGGACACGACTGAAGCGACTTAGCAGCAGCAAGGGGGACTATGGGGGGCTATGGGGAACTATGGTGGGCTAGAGGGAATATGGAGGACCATGAGGGACTACAGGGGACTACAGGGGGGCATGGGGGACAATGGGGGACTATGGACAGCCAGGGGGGACTACAGGGAACTAGGGGGACTATGGAGGGGACTACAGGTACTATGGGGGATCATGGGGGACTACTGGGGGAGTATTGGGGACTAGGGGTACTATGAGGACTATGGGGAACTAGGGGTACTATGGGGGACAGGAGGCACTATGGGGAACTATGAGGACTAGGGGATTAGGGAGACTACAGGGGACTATGAGGGACTATGGGGGACCAGGGGGACTATGGGGGACTATGGGGACTATGGGGGACTATGGTGGACTATGGGGGACTCCGGGGACTATGGGGGACTACGGGGACTATGGGGGACTATGGGGAGTAGGGGGGACTATGGTGGACTATGGGGGACTACGGGGACTATGGGGGACTATGGTGGACTATGGGGGACTACGGGGACTACGGGGGACTACGGGGATGATGGGGGACTATGGGGGACTCCGGGGACTAGGGGGGACTATGGTGGACTATGGGGGACTATGGTGGACTATGGAGGACTCCGGGGAGTATGGGGGACTATGGGGGACTCCGGGGGGACTACGGGGACTATGGGGGACTATGGGGGACTATGGGGGACTATGGGGGACTCCGGGGACTATGGGGGACTCTGGGGACTACGGGGGACTACGGGGACTATGGGGGACTATGGGGGACTATGGGGGACTATGGGGGACTCCGGGGACTACGGGGGACTACGGGGACTATGGGGGACTATGGGGGACTCCAGGGACTACGGGGGACTATGGGGACTAGGGGGGACTATGGTGGACTATGGTGGACTATGGGGGACTCCGGGGACTATGGGGGACTATGGGGGACTACGGGGACTACAGGGGACTACGGGGACTATGGGGGACTACAGGACTATAGGTGACCATGGGGGACTACAGGTACTATGGGGAACTATGGGGGACTATGAGGGACTATGGGGGGACTTGGAGCAGGATTCCAGTGTTCACTCCTCAGGGATCATCCCTGGGCCTGCTCACTAAATCAGTCTCAGAGATGGTTTCCAGGAAAGTCAGACCTTTAAGTTGAAGCGGCTTTGCTTTGTGGGGTGTCCTGGCTCCCCTCTGCCACCTTTCATCTCTTCTTCCCTCCCCAACCCCAGCCCTCTGTGGGATCCTGGGGTCCACAGCCCTGGACTTCCCAGCCCTCTCCAGTGTCCAGAGCTGTGGGTCCTCTGGGACCCCAGCCACATGCAGGGTCCTGGGGTGCACCAGACACCTGAGCCTGACTGTAGGGGTACTCCCTGGGGGTGCTGGGGAGGGGGTGATTCTTGGAGAGAGGACTCCGCCTGCCCCACCTGGCCCACCCCAGGGGGTGGCACAGCCTCTGGGCCCAAGTTCAAACCACTGTGACCCTGGGGGAGGGTTCAGGTTCTACAATCTCCCAGGCACAGCTACACCCAGTGGGTCAGAGGTCAAGGGCCTGAACACCTCCACTGCCTGCTCTTCAGGGCCTGCTCCTGTCCCCTCCCCATGGCTCTGCCTGCCTCCTTCTGTATCCACACAATCCACACACACACTTGGTCACACATCCATAGCCCCACATTCTCCAGGCACAGCCTTGTGCATATATGCACACATGCACACACACTCAATCACACACCCACAACCCCACGTTCCCCAGGCACAGTCTCATGCACACACATGTGCACACACATGCAGAGGAGTGTGCACCTGGGGCTGGTGGTCAGGTGACAGCACCGCAGATGCCCCCTGCCCACATCATGGGTGCTCATCTCATTCAGCCCTTGGGATAGGGGCCTGACAGCCCCACAGCAGCCTCCCAGAGAGACAGTCTCAACAGGACAATGCTGGTCTCACCAGGTAGGGCTCTCACTCACTCTTGGCCTGGCGGCCCCTCTCACCCACAAGCTCTGCCTGATTTAAGCCACCAGTTCCTTCCCGCCTCCACCTTCTCCAGGAACAGGGCAAGACCCCTATTTCCCCACCTTCTGAAAACCCTTCCCGACTTCTCCCCAGGCTTCCATCACACATTGGACATTCGGCAACCTCGTCCACTCCCAAAGTCAGTGAGAAGTGACAGAGCAGAGGACTCGGTGGATGGTGGGAGAGGGAGTAGCCGGGGAGGGTGGAGCTGGCCCCAGGCCTCCTCTGCTGGGGACCCTGGGCTGTGCAGTGCACCTGAGTTTCCAGGAAGCTGAGTTTACACTGCTCCCCTTAGAGGCAGCATCCTTGGTCCTGAGACTGCGACCCCTCCACTTACTGCTGTGAACGCACTGTGTGCTCTGTAAGATATAGGCTGGTAGATGGTGGCATTTTTCAGTGTCCTTTTGGCCAGATAAACACATTCCCCAAAGTCCAGGACAGCGGGGCTGGTCTGCACTTTAAGGAGAGGAGCAGAACAGCAGCCAAACCTGGGCTTCGGTGAGATGGACAGACGGACAGACAGATGCAGTGCTCTGGATGTCTGGAGGGTCGCAGGGCGGCCTTGCCTGGGACCTGCAGGTTGGGAAGCCCAGGCATTGCCCAGCTGACCTCAAGGTGTCTCTGGCTTTGGGACAGCACCATCCTAAGTGTGGGCGGCCATTGGGAGGGTGGTCCTGGGGAAGTTGCATCCAGGAGCCCAGGGGGCCCTGGGTGGTGGCCGCTGGCCTAAAGTCAGGACAGCTCATGCAGCATGATCTAAGAGGGCAGGACCACCAATGAGAATTGTGCTTTGTCTTTCAATTGAAATGTGTTTTGCTCCTGTTCACCAACTTGTATGACAACAAAAGGCCTTTGGCCAAACCCAAAGCTCTGGGCTTTCAGGACGTGAACCCTCTTCACTGGGGCTTCTTGTTGCTTCTGGCTCCAGCCCCTTCCTGGGATCGGTTTTTGAAAAGACAAATGGCAGAGGAAGGGGTACGAGGAGGAGACAGGGAAGGAAGTTTCAGCAAGGCTGGCAGCAGGGGCCTCAGCACCTCTGGGTCCTGCCTGAAGCAGGGCAGAGGGAGCTGACGTCTGTCCTTTCTTCTATACCCCACTATTGCCCACCCCGCCCGAGCCTTGGGTTCCATCCTGGGTCCACAGACCCTCCTCCAGGATGCGTCTCCTGACAGCCCCATCTCCACACACAGCTCCCAGACCAGGGCATTCCTGAAGCCCTCAGGGCCCACACCCCGCTAATCCCAGCAGACCCCTGCCCAAGGCCCCGGCACCTGAACTTGTCTCCTCTGGGTCCCCTGAGGAAACATGTCACTTTCCAAACAGGACAGGAATGTGGAGGCTCATGCCAGGTGGACCCACCTCTGCTGAGCACCTCCGATGGGCCGAGCTCAAACCCACAACCCCAAACATCAACACCCACTTCTCCTTGGCCATTCTAGTGCCCCAGGGACATCCCTGCATGCACCTGCCCTCATGTGCCTCACTGAGCTGATATACCTGTGTTGCACATGTGTGTGTGAGCCTTGGCCTCACAGCCTGCAGCTCAACCCAGAGTTCTGTCAGCGGAGTCTGGGACCCAAACGAGCCCCTAACAGGTGCCCTCCGGGTCCATCCACAGGACTCAGGGCCGGAGTGCATCCTGTGTATGCCCACACCTGGCACACGAAGACCCTGGGGCTGACCAGACACAAGAAGGAGGTCGATTCCCTGAGGGTCTGGAGCCTGTCCTTCAGAGGGCAGGACCCTAATGGGGAGGAGGGGACCCCTTCCCCAGATGCACGACAACAGGGTGCAGGCTGCGTTTGTGGGGCACTGTGCTCCATGGGGAGAGGGCATAGGGGTGCAGCCTCCTCCCTCCTGGTGGGGCTCTCTTTTCATGGGGTGCTAATGGCACCCCACTCCAGTGGAAAATCCCATGGACGGGGGAACCTGGTGGGCTGCAGTCCATGCGGTCGCTGAGGGTCGGACACGACTGAGTGACTTCACTTTCACTTTTCACTTTCATGCATTGGAGAAGGAAATGGCAACCCACTCCAGTGTTCTTGCCTGGAGAACCCCAGGGACGGGGAGCCTTGTGGGCTGCCGTCTATGGGGTCGCATAGAGTCGGACACGACTGAAGTGACTTAGCAGCAGCAGCAGCAGACCCCCCAAAAGGCAGGACCCCCACATCTGACCATGAGGAGGGAAAGCTGGAGCAAAGGTGGGCAAAGACCCCACTTAACAAGACAGGTGTGCTGCCCCCAGGACTCCCGCCAGGGCTTGCTCTGGGGGAAGCAGGCTGGGCTGAGCTTGGAGCCTCCAGTACATGAACCAGAAGTGGGTGTGGATGTGTTAAAGCACTGAGAACAGGGCAGGCGGTCCCTGTATTCAGGGCCAGAGCTAAACCCAGGAGGCAGGTGTGGTCCTCGGCTATAGAGACTCAGGCAGCCCTCCCCACACACCCCCACCCATCCTTGCGTTGGCATTTCACTGTGGCAATAGCGCTGAGCTACCTCAGTGCTTTACTCCTATGGTTCTAGATCAGGTGGGGCCACACTGGGCCCCCAGCACAGGCCAGTGGGCATCCTGCCCCGCCCGGCTTTGTTCTCCTCGGCCCAGTCGCCCCTGACTACATTAGTTTGGCATCCAGCCCCACCCCACCTGTGGCATGAGGCTCCAGGGACAGCCCCCCCACGGGCTGGTAAATAACCAGACCGGGTGGGTGGAGGGTCTTCCAGAGCCTCCTGCACCCCTGGGGCCGTGATCCAGTCCCCACCTGAATCTGAGGGTGTTGTAACTGTGGCAGAAATGTGGGGCCACAACGGCATAAGGAGCCACTGGGAGGTCTGTGTGCCTTGGTCTCTGAAGTGGTGCCAGGATGGGCCTGCGCTGTCCCCAGACTGGGCCTAGACCAGCGGCTGGTGGAGGGACCACTGCCAGCGAGGACTTGGGGTGCCACTCAGCCCACCTGCTCCACGGCCTAGTAGACAAGTTTGCTGCCTTCCTCAAAGCAGCCCCAGGTTCTCCCTGCAACTGTACCCTACCCCGAAGACCTCCACTTTCAGAGCTGAGTGCTGGCACGTCGCCTCTCCCAGCCTCTCCCTTCCTGGGAGCCCCATAGATGCCCCCCGCTTGCTTCCTCATCCCTGTCCACACGGTTTTCCTCCCAAACATCTCCTACCTCATCCACTTGCCCTCCACCCATCCCTACCGCCCTGGGCCAAGCATCCAGCCCTGTCCAAAGGGGCCTTCCCACACCCTCTCACTGCTCATTATGTCCACAGGGGCCTCTCCACTGGCCCTCAGACCCTAGTCCCCCACCCAACCCAGGCCTGCCCTCCTGGGCTACAGCCTTTGGGGCCCCCACTCCCCCCTGCTCACTGTCCCTCAGGGTGAGTCTGTGCTGCTCCCCTCCACAGCCTCAGCCTCCAGAGCGCAGGCCCCTGGCTGCCCCTCAGAGGTCCCCTCCCTCTCATGGCTTCTGTCAGGTTCGCCCCTGGTCTCCAGGCCCCACCTGTGCCTGCTTCTCCGGGCACCACCTCACCTCCCATGGCTGACCGACCATGGCTGCAGGAAACACCCTGTTCAGCAGCCTCCTCTCAACATGGTCAGGCCCGAGCTATCCCTCCAGGTGAACGCCCTGCTCCTGCAAGGGGAGCCCCACTGGCCTGTTTGGAGGCCTCCTGGGGACCTTACTCTCCTACCATGTCATCTTTAATCAACCCGGCCCTGACCCCAGCAGCCCCTCTAGCTCCTGTCCTACTTCCCCTCCTCCCCCTCCTCTCCCTCCCCTCCTCCAGTCTGGCTCCTCCCTCCTGCTGCTCAGCCCCACTCTCTTCAAGGCCACAGTTACCTCCCTCCTCCTCCTGGCCTGGCCCTGGCTTTGTCCTCCCTCTTGGTGCTGTTCTCAGATGCTGCCAGGGCCCTCTGGCTGCCCCTACTTCTCCACCTGGGCCATCTCTGCCTCTCCCATCCCCCAGTCATGTTGCTGCCTGTTCTGACCAGGTCTCTTCCTTCTGCAGCTCCCACGTCCCTAACCCAAACCCACCAGGATGCTATAATCCTGGGATGGAGTTCCTGCATGTCTGGTCAGGCTAGACCCAGACCTAGTGCAGCCAGGCTCCTGTCCCCTGTTGCCCTGAGACCCTGGCCACAGTTCTAAGTGGGGTCACATCCACCAGGGATGGAGGCTCACCAGACTTGATCCTTCTCATCAGACTTCTCAGAATCTTTCTTAAAACATCAACTAACAGATTCTTTCCTAATTGCTGTCCTCACCTTTAGGGGTCTCAGCTTTTGGTGCCTCCCCTCGCCATGCCCAGTGAAGAGGAGGCTGGGCGCTCTTGTCCAGAGGCACAGACTCCTCAGCAATTAGCTCTGATATCCATGAATCTCGTGGTAGCTGATCCTCTGGTCACTGACACCTTGGGGTCGGCCAGACATCATTGCAGGCCACCCCGGATTCCAGGCTCACAGACCCACTTCCTGCCCTGAACCCCAGCTCATGTGTCTCACCATCACCTTGCACGTACTTGCTCAAAGCTGGGACCTGGTTCCCCCAACCCTGCCCTCTCCCCTTTCAGTCACTCCAGTTGACCACATCCACCCAGGGACCCCTCACTCTCCGAGTGCCCCGCTGGCCTGAACATAGCCCTTGCCAGCTTATCGCTGCCTCCTCTGCTTCCTACAGGAGTCAGAGCCCAGACCATGAACAAGCAGGTGACTGGACTCCACATTGCCTGTCATCTGGCTCAAAGGGCAGGCGGGCAGAAGTTTCCTGTTAGGGCCTTCAGCAGCATTGGGGTGGGGGGACCAAACTGAGCTGTGAGCACGTGGGGGGTCCATTGATGACCATAGAAAGTGTGCAGATGGCAAGTCTGGGACAGAGGCACAGAGGTGGATCCCAGGCTGGGGGCTACCTGGTGGGTTTTCCTTCAGGGGATGAAGATGTTCTGGAACTAAATACAGGTGGTGGCTGCACAGCACGGCAAATACACAGTGTCATGGAACTGTTGATTCTAAAATGGTTCATTTTACATGAATTTCACCTTGATTAAGAAAACAAAACTCCCTTACGAAACATACCCTCACCCCGTCCCATCAGACCAGGATCCAGGGGCTGCATGGGTCCCTTCCCCACCACTCACCCCACGGGACTGCTCACCACCATTTCTGTTTTAGGGAGCCCTGAAAGAGCCCTGGGCTCAGGAAGGTCACCTCTGCCCTGAAATCAGGGAAGCCAGTCTTCCCTCCTGTGCAGCTGACAAACAAACATGCTCAGCGCCAGGTGGGCAGCCCCAGAGCACAATTAGACTCCAGTGAGTGGAAAAACGGGGTGTAATTTTTCTCCAGTCCCATCCCCCGAGGCAGCCCCAGGCATCTCGGTGACACTTCCCTGCCTTTGGAGACCAATTACTCAGGTGGAGGGGATGAGCGGCCCAGTGGCCTCATTAACTCACTGCCTCCGAGGGAGGCGGCCCAGCGAGGGCGTCTGGTCCCATAAGCACAGCTCTGCCAGCCCTGAGGGCCGGGAGGTGCAGGAGGAGCCTGGCTGTACCTGGCCCCCAAGTGGGCTCGGGGCCCTGCCAGCAGGAGCCACCCCGCCCCCCGACCAGAGGCCGAGGACGCCCAGCGGTGCCGGGCTGCAGAGCATCCTCCCTGCTGTGGCAACAGCCCAGCTGCTGCCCGCCTTTCCCGGAGCCTGGTTGCATCAGACAAGGCCACCACACAAGGCCCCAGCAGCCCTGAGGCAGAGATGTGCCCCACCCAGCACACCAGGCCAGAGCTGCCTGGTGTCCAGGGTGGTGAGGGCCCCTGACTTGACTTGTGGGCTGGGCTCTGCCTCCTTGGGGTCCCCACAGCAGACTTTCTCCCTGAGCTGATATATGCCGGGCTTCTGGATGGTTCCCCTTCTGTCCTCTGTGAGGCAGCCGCTCAGACTCAGTTGGGGGCAGGGTCAAGATACAGGCTGGCTCTGATACAACTTCCCAAATGGCCACCGACCCCTTGGAGGCCTCTCAAACTTCTTGTGGCAGGACCCAGTGTCCAGGGCCCAGAAGCAAGAAGAACCCAGGGCCTCACTTCCCATTACCCCCTTGGAGGCACTGCCCAGAGCCTGACTCTGATGGGCCAAGACACTTCCTCTCTGTCCCCATCCAGGCAGAAAGGGCCACAGATGGGCATTTGTGGGCACAGATGGCATGGCCCCAGACCCTCCCCTACTCAGGTTAGCTGTTCTCCACATGGCACCCAGAAGGCTCAGTGGGGGCTTACACCACTGCATATCAAGGCTCCATGCCCCCTCTCCCTGGAGGTCACCCCATCTGACCCCACACCCCTTTCACACTGGCCCCTAATACCCCTGCACCCATGACCACATCTGACTCTGACTCAAGGTACAGGACAAGTGTGTCCTGTTCATCCAGTCTACCCCCCTCCCCATGCCCCACCACTCTATCCAGTCTGGCTCCTAAGAGGAGACCCTGTAAAACAGGCCCCTGCCAGGAGAACATGGCAGAAACAGCCAAGGGGCCCCGGGAGCCGAAGTAGGGTGTCCCCAAGGGGGACTCGGACATGATGGGGGGCTTCAAAACCCAGAGTGAGCCCCATGCTGATCCTGCCTGACCTCATGGCTGACCCCTTCTCACCTCACTGACCTCATCTGATCTTGATGACCCCTCCTGACCTTCACACTGACCTCACCTGACCTCCTTCTACTCCCTCCTAACCTCATGCTGACCTCACCTGATTCCCTCTCTGACCCTCTCCTGACTTCACTGACCTCACCTGACCTCCCCCTGACCTTCTTCTGACCTTCTTACTGACCTTACCTGACCCCCTCTGACCTCATGCTGACCTCACCTGACTTCCTCCTGGTCCCCTCCTGACCTTCATGCTGACTTCACCTGACCCCCTTTCTGACCCCCTCCTGACCTAATCACTGACCTCATCTGACCTCCTGACCCTGGATTTCTGACCAGGATTTCTGAGCCCCCACTTCCCACCATGGCTAGGGGTAGGGGTGCTCACAGGGATAGAGAAGGGGACCCTCCCAGAGGAAGGGCAGTGCGTCCAACGGCCAGGAAGCCCCTAGAAAGCGTGGCTGGGATGGAGCCAAGCCAGTGCTGACGGTCATGTAGAGCCAGACACAGCAGAAGGTGGGACCTGGGCTGTGGGCAGCCACAAGGGCTGAGCCGGGCAAGGATGAGGAGCTGGAGACAGAGAAGGCTGCAGACCCTGTGCCAGCCAGACCCCACTCAGAGCAGTGAGAGGAGCAGTGGACATCCCTGAGGAGCCCACCACCCTCCCCGCATCTGGTGGGCACTGGAGCCCACACTCTCCCCGAATCTGAGTTTTCAGGCAAATTTGATGTCAGCAGTGGCTACAGCTGATTTGGGACGCAAATCTGAACCAGCTGCACAGATGCCTCCTCGCTAGGGTGCAGCCTGCCCAGTGGCACGTGCAGAGCAGGGTGGGAGGCGGGAGTTGGGGTGGGCTCTGCTTAGCTCAGGCTCCCCAGGAGGCAAAGTCACCCCTCTGGGTGGTGGGGCCACTGGAGTGTGGGCACCAGGAGGGGCAAGCCTCCCTGAGGACTCCCCTGTGCCCACCCAGTCCCTTCCTGCCTCAGGGGGACTCTGCCTCCCACCCGCTGCCCACCACCCACCCTGTGGGGCCAGCATCATGCAGCCCTGCCCGTGGGAGAGGATGGAGGTCCACTGCCACTGTTAGTAAAGCCAGCACTGCTGGAAGGTCACCTAGGACACTGCTGTTGCTTCACCTTCTCACGGGAAGCGCTGCTGTTACCTTGGCAGCTGGTGCCAGCGAGAAGGACACAGAAGCCCACCCTCCCATCTGGTGTGTTCTGGCCCAAAGCCAGGCCTGGGCAGCTTTGCGTGTCCCCTCACAGTGGTGGGAGTCCCGGTGTGAGACTCATGCACTCTCTCAGTCAGTACCTGCATCCGCAGGAGCGGCCATGCCCGGGCCTGGTTAGCCGTGAACCAGACGAGAGCATAACTGACAGGCACGTCTGGGCGCGGCAGCTGGGCGCGGTGCGGGCGGGGCTCTAGACACAGGTGCCCAGGCTTCCCTGAGAGGTCACATGGGGCAGGGACACCCAGAGTGGGCATGAGAAGCTGTGGGGGAGGGGAGGCCGGTGGAGTACAGGGGCCAGTGGCCTGAAAGGGCAGATATGCAGGGGCGGCGGGGGCTGCTGCACTGACCCGGAGCTTATGGCAGTGGTCAGAGATGATGGGCCAGCCCTCTTGGGCCTGGAGCTGCATAGTCCAGGGGCCCAGAGGGCTTCTGGTGGACACTCCTGAGGTGAGGAGTGTCACTCTCAAATATCCTGAAGAAAGAAACCATGTCTGCTATGGGCTGAGTTGTGTCCCCAGCTCCTCTGTTGGAAGCCCTGACCCTCGTGGGCTCGTGTCTACAGCTGGAGCCTCAGGGGTACTCAGGGTGAGGCGGGGCCCATGAGAGGTGTGGTGCCCTTGTAACAAGAGGATCACCTCCCTGCTCGCACACCAAGGTGCGGCCACCCGCAGACCAGGAAGAGCCTCACCAGACCCAGACCTGCCTGGATCTTAGGTCTCCCAGACCCAGTTCTGTGGGAACAGCATCTTATCTATGCTGCCCTTGGCTGTAGTGATTTGTTACAGCCGCCCCAGCTGACAGATTCATATTGTCCCTTCCACTCTCCTCTAAGTTTGGATTTACTTCAAAAGAAAAAGGGTGAAAATGCCATGGAGGAAAGACTGAACAAAACAAGGCCCCAAAGAGTGTCGGGCCCTCCCCAGGCTCAGCAGTGCCCGGGGCAGCAGGCAGTAGGGGTGCAGGGACTCCAAGGTCACTCTTGCTCAGAGAAGGCAGCAGGGCCCCTGGCACGAAGCAGGGAGTGGAGAGGCGGCACTGACACCATCTGAGAACTGAGACCGGTGGCCTTGCAGAGCGTGATGCTGAGTCCGGGCTACAGGTTCCTAGAGATCGAGGGTGGGCGTGACCCAAGGAGGCCTCCAGAAGCCCAAGGGATTGCAGTGGGGGTGGGGGAAGGCCAGGCAGGAGAGGGTCTTGGGGGCTAGATTACCCTGGGCAGGGGCAGTCAGGCTGGCGGTGGCCGGGGGTCTGAGATGCCCTATAAAAGAGTAAAGATGTTGATCTGGGGACACAAAGGCCCCATGACTGTGACAAGGCATCTGACACTCTCCCTTTCTGGGTGCAGATAAGGCCTGGGGCCTGGTCTGAGGCCACGAAGGGGACCAATAAAGCTGGCAATAAAGCTGGGGCTGTGGGAGCCTCCCCCGCCCCCTCACCCCCTACTGCACCAGCATCCTGCTCCAGGCTCCACTGAATGGTGGTGAAATGGGGGCTCAGGATCTGCCCTGAGTGGGGAAACTGTGGCGCTGTTTCAGAGGATTCCTTCAGGCCTGGCCAGGGAACAAGAATGGAGGCCTGGGGCTCCCCAGCCAGGCTGGCCTGTGGATCTGAGGTCCCTGTTGCACCCCACAGATGGTTTTTATTTCAGTTAGACCCTGGGGAGGGGCTGAGAGGCAAGGGCTACCCTCCTTTCTTGAGTGCTGGGTTTGGGGCAGATGCCCCTGGAAACAGGCCCTTGGGGAGATGAAGACTTGGAAATCTCTGACTTTAGCCAAAGGTGGAACCAGAGGGGCGGTAGGGCTGAACGTCTGGTCTCCCAGCACAAGGGTATGGCCCCAAGCTGGCACCCCACCCGACAGGCCACCAGTGCAGATCCCCAGATCACTCCAGTCTCAGCACCAAGGCCCCTGCTGCCCCCAGGATCTTTGTGTCTTCCTGAGGGGCTGCTGAGTCAATGGACCTGCCCTGCTCCGTGAGTGCTGGACCCCAGGACAGGACAAGTGTGGGCCTTACATGGCAGGAGAGGGTAGGGTGTGACCAGCCAGGTTCCTGGTGTCGGCCTGAACTCTGGCCTGGGGGCTCCCGGGGTCCCAAACTGTGGGGCTGTGAGGTAAGGGGTAGATGCCCCTCACCCTGTCCTCCAGGGGCTTCAGATGAGGCCCCAGCTCTGTGGACAGCTCTCCCAGGACAAAGAGGCCCCTGGGACCTGAGGCACTCAGACCCTGAGCCAGTCTTTGCTCAGAGCCTCTGGGCAGGGGGTGCAGGGGAGCCCAGAGGTAGCTGGCCCCATCAGGCCTCAAGTGTCCAGAGTTCCACCAGGAACATTCAGACCAGATCAGACAAGAGGCCTCAGGGACCCCCGAGCTCTAGGTGCCCCACCAAGCCCAAGCACAGGACGGGGTGGGGGTGGAGGCCAGAGGGACCTGGGACACAGTCCCCCTTGTGGCCTCAGATGGGAGCCGGAGCCAGAGGCCCCCACCTCGGCTCCACCAATGCCTCTGACCTCAGCTTCCCCTGGCGTCTCCACCCACAGCTACCTGCTCTGTCCCCTGATGCCCTCGGGACATCTGCCAGAGTTCTGGTGGGACTCTTGCAGACATACTTAAATGAGCTTCCTCTATCTGATAGTTTCAGGCTGCAGAGCCATCGTGAGTTCCCGAGGGCCCACAGCCAGTTTCCCTTGCTTTCGGGCCAGTGATGTCACTACAGCACGTTTCTGTGGGTTCCCGTCCCACCTCACCCGGCTTCCTCATTTCCCACCTGGGACCCCACATGACATCAGCCGTAATGTATGCCTGGGCTCCTCTGGCTGCGACAGGCCCCAGACCCCCCTTGTTTCTGTGACCTTGGCCTGTGCAGGAGGTCTGGGCAGGTATGTGCCCGTCATGTCCATCATGTGCCCCTCTGCTGGGCTTTGTCTAATGTTTTTCTCACACTTAGACTGGGGCAGGGGCTTGGGAGGAGTCACAGGCCTGCTGCCCTGCTCATCACATTGCAGGGACCTGGAGTGATAGTTGCTGAGCTTTCTGGCTTGAACCCTTTGGCCCTGAGCTGGGGACAGCCAACAGGTCCTAGGTCCTTGGGCCAGGTGGGAGTAGCTGAGGCCAAAAGGAGAGGAAAGGTAGATCAAAAGATGGAAGAAAGAGGGTCCCCTCTCAGTGCAGCAGTTGATTATGGCAGGGCCCAGCCTCCTGCGCTCACCTGTCAGCACGGTGGGAGGAAGCAGCCTCTGCAGGGAACACCTGGCCCCACAGATCAGGGACAGGAAGCCTACGGAGAGCAGGTCCAGGGGTGCAGGCACTGCAGCCCCACCCCTACCCTGGAGCACAACTCCCCAGACTGGCCTTCCTGGGACGGGGTCTCCATGCTTCAGATAGCTCTGGGTGGGAAGAGGCGGCCAAGCCATGCCCCATGGGGAGTCCTGTTCCTGGGCAGAACCTCCAAGTCCAGACCCCAGACACTAGTACCTGCCCTACTGGACCAGCAACTAGACCTTTCTCCCAGTTCCTGGAGCCAAGCTGCCTGTCTTCCAAGGCAGTACCAGTTGCAGTGGCTCAAAGCAAAGTTAGCCACAGCCCCTCCCTAATCCAGGTCAACACCACTGACTTGGTGGAGGGCCAGGGAAGAGTGAGTGACAGAGCTTGCCCCCTCTGTGGGGGTGCTGACCCCAGGTACAGCTGCCCAAGTGGGCCCACACGGGGCTGCGTGGCGGCCCCCAGCATGTACTCACACCTGCCCCAGGTATTTGTTCTGCTGAGGTGAGGTGGTGAGTCAGAGGAGCTTGCAGAGGAGAAATGGCCCGTCCCAGCCGGAAGTGCAGGGACTGGTAAGGTGACTCAGTAAGGTGTCCCCTGGGGAGCCCAGAGCTGGCTAAAAGCTGAGAGAGCTCCCGTTCCCCAAGTCCAAGGCTCAGGAGCTCCAGGGCCCTGCCCTTGCCCCAGCACAGTCACAGTGGGAAGGCCATCCTTCGGCACCCAAGGTGGGACCCTCTTGGGCCTGGCTTCCAGGCTGAGGCTGAGCCCTGGGGGGAGCCTGCAGCCATCTGTGGCTGGCTGCCATGCAGGAAGTAGCCGCAGCCACAGCACAATGGCCCTTTGTCCTGCCTGCCCCTCCCCATGAGGCCTCAGCCCCACAGAGAGGGCTGAGGGGCTGGGGACCAGCTCACCACCAGCTCTACCACTGGCCCGATTGTGTCCCCAAACTGGGGGGAGGGAGCTTTTGTCACCCCTCCCAGGTCAGGCTTCCCTGTCCCTGAAGAGCCTGTGTTGCTGGCCCCGCCCCCTCCTGCTGCCATGGCAACATCTGCACCCAGCAGGTAGGCTGGGCCAGAACCTTTGTCTGGTGGCCACTGGTTTCTCCAGAGATCCCAGCACCCAGTATAGCTGCTGCCCACGGGCTGGGACAACATGAGCCTGGTGTGCTATGGGGCGGCACCCTGCTGACCCTTCAGGGCCTGGGCACCTGGGTCTTGCTCTCCCCTTGGAAGAGGCCAGAGGTTCTGGGCCCGCCCAGGGCCCACCCACCCTTACTCCCTGGAAACTATCCTAGCAAGGAAGTGCTGCCCTAGAGGGACCAGGGCCTCTGTACAGGGAGGAGCCAACTGCTGCTCCACTAGGAGTGACGACCCCAGCTCAGGCCTCGAGGTGGCCATCAGCAGAGCTCAGAGGTACCAGAGTGTCCTGGGACCCCCACCTGGGCTGGCTAGTGTTGCCTGCAAACACTGTAGGGGCAGCGGGAACATCTCAACTGAACTTTTGTTGAAAACAGGGATGAAATGCGTGCAAACCTGCCAAGACCTGCTCGGTCATCTTGCCAGCACAGGGCCCAGTCTCACTCGGGTCATTTTTCCTTCTCGAGAGTTAGGCAGGACAGGCAAGGAGAGCACTGAGCGGTCACTGCAAGGTCAAGGGTGGGCAGTCAGCCAGACCAGAATAGCTCTCTTCAAAGTGATGCACTAGAGGATGTTCCAAGTGGATTTCACCATGCCGGGGGCGGCCCTGGCTCCTGGGCCACAGGAATAGCTGAGCTGCTTTCTGACCCTGGGCTAAAAGCAGGCCTCAGCAGCACCACTGTGGCCAGCTAGGGTAGCCTCCATGGTAGGGCGTCCCCTTGCCCCAGGGCAGCTTTCCAGTAGGAAGCCATGTGAGTGTGCCCAGGTGTCTCTGAGTCTGCAGGAGCCTCTGAGTTGGCAGGAAAGGGTCCCCACCTGGTGAGGACAGGATCAGAGCCTCCAGGCAGGCCAGAAACTAAGAGGAGGTTTACTTCTGCCTCTTCTCAGGCCAAGCAACCAGTCGACCCTCAGATGCTCCCTTCCAGGGGCAGGGGCTCCTCCCATGACTGTCTCCCTTCCTGGACCCAACTCTGTGCTCCTTCCGGGCAGAGCTGAGCAGGCCCTTGGTCCCCACCGCATCCTGGCCCTCAGGGCTTAGTGGAGAGGCCCTCCCCCTGGCAGGCAGCACCGGGGAGGGCAGGGTGTGAGACTGAGGAGGGGGTCAGTTCGAACAGCCCCTCCGCCCACTTCTGTCCACTGACAGTGCCTCAATCTCCTCAAAAGATGGTACCCATGGGACGTCTGTGTCCTGCCTCACCCCTACACAAACGCAGACACCTGAGTGGGCATCAGGGTGGGTGGGCATCCTGACAATCCCAAGGAGGGGCTGGAGCCCACGGGTGGAGGATTAGAGGTCACCGCTGCTCCCAGGACTGCCTTTCAGAATCCCCACACCAGACCCAGGGGGCCAGACCAGCTCCAGGCCGCTCCCCCTCCAGAGTTAGGGATTGGGGCAGCCTGGGGTGTCCAGGTGGCAATGAACTCAGAACCACACTTGAGGGGCCGTGGCAGATTTCTGGATCCCCCACCGTGACCCCACGATTGATTCTGGGGGCTGTACCTTCCCCTGCATCCCCCAGGTGTGGGCACAGCACCCCTTGGAGTTATGCAGCTGCCAGGGAGCCCTCTGGGGGTGACCCAGTGTTCTGGCCTCATCCATCCCTGGAGGACAGCCTCTGGGCCACAGAGCCCCTCCTGGGGTGGAGTAAGGCCAGGGCCAGCAGCCCAGGGACAGCCCTGTCACATGAGTTTCCAGCACGGCTGCTGGGTTCATTATGGAGAGTAGCTGTGCCTTTGGGATCTCTCTACTGTTGGGCTAATTACTGGAATCACTGTCCTTTCATTACAAGCCCTTCCCTGGGGGCACACAGCAAGCATGAAGTCCAGCTGGACTGGGGCTCTGTCTCTCCCGCCCTGTGAACCCCAACACAAAACCTTGCACCCCAGTCTAGGGGTCTAAAATGTAGGCCCCGGGGGCTGCCAAGGCCTTGGTCACCAGGCAGACCCCCCACCCTTCTCAGCGTCCTGGCTCCCCTAGCATGTGGGCCAGTATGACACGAAGCCTGATCCAGGCCACCTGACTATAGAGGTGGGCTGGGGCAAACGGGAGAAGGGTTTTGAAAGACCCACACAAAGCAGACCCTCCACTTCTGCTACAGCTGCGGGGTGGGGGCCTGGAACAAAGAAGTCAGGTCCAGTCTCTGCCCTTGGTCAGTGGGAGGCCATAGCCCCAAGGGTCAGAGGCATCGCCGGAGCCACCTGGGGAAAAGCAGGGGTGCGGAGCATGACTCCCCTCCGCTGCCTCCCTGGTTTGGCAAGGAGGCCCCTGCGCCTGGACAGGAGCTGCTGCCCAGCCGCCCTGGCCACTGGCTCACATGCTCCAGTGCAGTCCCTGCCGAAGCGCCTTGCCCTGGTTTCTGTTCAACCTGGCCGGCGGGTGAGTTGGGCGAGGCGGGGGCAGGAATGTGTGCAGGCCTCGAGCCCGCCCGGCCGCTGCGTCACTAGCTGCCTCCCTCCTGGCCTATGGGAGCCCGGGGGACACACCTGTCGGCCGCCGGGAGTGGAGATTGGTCGGCCTGGAGCAGGCACCTGCGTGGGGAGGGGGGAGGCCCTACATGTAAGGCGAGCCGGGGCCTCGCCGCCTCTTCCCAGCCCTACCCGGCGCTGCCTCCATTGTTCCCAGTCGCTCTCAGAACTTCCCCCAAGGCCCAGCAAGCCATCCACTGCACACGCGTGGACCTCGGGTTCCTTTGTCTGGAGCCTCCACCGAGGGCGGTGGGCCTCAGGTCTGCCCAGGCGGCAGGCAGCTCTCTCGGTCGGGCCGAAGCCAGACCTGGGTGCCGGGGCCACGGACCAGGGGCTGACAGGTACTCGGGGAGACTGGCGCCAAGGCGTCCCTGGCGTCCACGCAGAGGCCTGGTGGGTCTCAGATACTGGGGCCCAGAGAGGCTCAGGCTGTGGGCAGAGGCGGGAGGGGCTCCTACACTACTCTTCCAGGCCCAGAACCTGTTGGGGCAGGTTGGTGCGGGAGGTGGAGAAGCTGGAGGCAGCCACCCTGGGCTGAGAGCCTCCCTCGGGGCCCTCACCAGCAACCTGGGGAGGACAGTGTGGTGGTGGCGACAGCCAGTCGGCCACAGAGTCCAGTGGGGCCAGGACTCGGGGAAGGGTGGCCCTTCCTTTCTGAGGAGAAGGTGGGCCTCAGGGGTTGGGAGAGCAGGGTGGGGGGCCTGGACCCACCCCACGGCCCAGGGCGGTCAGCGTACACAGGCCACGTCCAGGGGACCAGTAATGGGTGGTGGGGGCCTTCCCTCCCAACCAGAGGACCATGAGACCTTCTGGAAAGCCCTTTGCTGAGTCGGCCACTGAAGTGCCAGTTCTGAGCTGTCTTTTCACCCAGAGCCGGTGCCAAAGAGGCCTGAGACACCGGCAGCCCTAAGCTGTTTCTGGGTTTCTGGGCTTTGCTCCTGGGCAGGGCTCAGTTTTGCCAGTGGCCACACTGAGCTGGAGCTGGTCTGGCCCGGATTCGCTGCTGTTTCCTACCCGCCCCTGTCTGAGGTGCCAGTAGAGCCGGAACCACCTCAGAGGAGGTGCAGGCCGGCTTGCCAGCGACGCGCTATGGGGTCAGGTCCAAAGTCTGTCCTAAAGATTTTTCTACCTAAACTCAAAGTAGCACCCTCAGCTGCACCCCCACAAACACCCTGTCTAGTAGTGAGGCCGCGGTGCCTCGACCCCACACACTGGCCCTGAGCAAGCCGGCCTGAAAGTCTCCTTCACATCCCAGGCATTGGCCTTCGTGGGAAGTTTTGAAGTTTAGGAAATGAAACGTTGACGTGACAGAGGTTAACCATCTCTGAGGCATAGTATAGAGTTCGCTGTTCCTGATGGATGAAACTTCTAGAGCAGAAGCACAGGCTGTTTAATTAAGCCAACAGGAGACCTTTAGGTCCTTTTAGGCTGAGCATCTGTAAAAAATAGGTCGGGTTGGTTTCGTTTTCTTTTTTTCCTAGTAACTCAGATGAAATGCTTCAAAGTTAGAGCCATTGGCAGCAGCTTGAATTAGGCAAAATAAGTTTTGCATTCATGAAAATGGATGCAGTCTGCTGTGCATTTTCAGGCATGTTGGTCATCTGCAAATACCTTACTTGCAAAATCTGGTGGATTTAGGAGTAGGTAAAATAGCCCACAGAAGCTGCTGGCCTCCTCAGGAGCCTGGTCTGTCCTCTGGTGTGGGGAGGGCACCCCAGAGGGCTCAGCGGGGATGGCCGCCAGGCCTCAGATGCACAGCTCCGGCCATACCTGCGTGCAGATGGGCCAGCTTCGGGCCACCCCTGCCCCAGTCTCCCTGCCCAGCTGGCTGATCCGGCCGCGCAGAGGGGTTGGGTTTCTGTGCTTTGTTCTCTGCGCGGCCTCACCATTGATTAAGGCCCGTCGGGCAGGTTAACCAGCCTGCTGGTTTTTCACGCTGGGATCGTGTTCCCCACCCCACCCTGTCCTGTGCAGGTGGGACCCGCCAGACTGGGCAGGCTGGGTGCCCTCCAGGTGGGCTATTTGCTCTGCAAACAGGAGATGCTCTGATTCCTAGATGTCCTCAGCTGAGCCGCGTCGGAATGGTGGTTAACCAGACCCCGCACCCAGGGACTGCACACTGGCTTCATTCCTACCAACAACTGGCCAAGAAAGCATCCCTGGGGGCACTTGGAAGCAGGGAACATTTATTTTCACTTTTCATGTCAGCCAGTAAGATTCACCGGCCTGCACCAAGCCAGGTGTGCCGCAATCTAGGCCCTCGGCCCATATGAGAGCCACACTGAGGCCCAGGCCAGGGCGTCAGTCTTTCCTTGTGAAATTCAGGTTCTGAGTTCAGGAGGAGAGTGAGATTCTGTCCTGGGGCTCAGAAGGGAGCACTCTGCTGCCCACCAGCCCCCGGTCTCTGCCTCCTAGTGAAAATGTAACATCCAATGTGCTGGTGGGGAGCAGACAATGGGAGTAGCTCATCCATCCTCTTGTAGGTGGACTGGCCAGGGCCTGTGAAGCCCCCCAGGCCCTCATTGGTCCCCTAGCAGAGTTGGCCGTGAGCAGCCGAGGGCACTGGAGGTCAGGCTGGGGAGGCACCTGGAACAAGTGATGGCTGCAAGGAGGGATGCTCGGCCCAGTCCCAGCCCCCATGGCCTGAGCACTGGGAGTGGAGCCTAAATTTAACTCAGCTCTGAAGGTGAAGTCTAAACGGCCTCTTAGCTCAGAAAAAATGGAGCTGACTTTACAGGTCTGAGGGATGGACAATGAAAGGCAAGGGTGGGGCTAGAAGGTTGAAGGCCTAGATCCCGGCCAAGAGCACCACTCTCTGAGCCTGGACATGGTCACCTGGAGGGTCCAGGCACCTGTGAAGCCCCCTCTCTGTGTGTGTCCCCCAAAGGCAAAAGAAAGGCAAAGTGTTAGTCGCTCAGTTGTGTCCAGCTCTTTGTGACCCCATGGACTGTAGCCCACCAGTCTCCTCTGTCCATGGGATTCTCCAGGCAAGAATACTGGAGTGAGTAGTCATTCCTGTCTCCAGGGGATCTTCCTGACCCAGGGATCAAACTGGGTCTCCTGCATTGCAGGCGGATTCTTCACCGTCTAAGCCACCAGGAAAGTCCCATGTCCCTCAAGGCCAGGCCTAAGTCTGGTCAGGCCCTCTGAGAAATGTCAGCTCTTCTGGAGCATGAAGCCAGAGAACCAGGTGAACCCAGCTGAGGCCGGGGACTAGGTGGACGCAGTCTTTGTTGTGGTCAGCCCAGGGTGGGGGGGATCAGCACAGAGCTCACTCCCTCTCCCTGAAAACTCTATGGGTAGAAGGTGCCAGAAAACTTCAGAAGCTGTTCTGGTCAGTGTGCCAGAACTGGTCAGTGTGTTCCAGGCCAGTGTGCCACCTGTGTGGTGACAGGAGAGAGGACAGGACCCTTAAGAGCCTCAGAACAGTGTGCCGGGGGTCTCTCAGCTCCCTGCAGGGGTCATGCAGACCCTGAGCAGGGTGGGGCCCCAGAGCTGCCCACTTTCTCGACCCCCACCCTGAACAGACATCCTGGGGTGCCTTCAAGATTGACTCAGTCTCCACAGGTACCTGGGGGTTGTTGCCCTGTATTCTGTGTTTGGGGGCTACTGTTCCACATGCTCTGGGCACACAGCCACAGTGACTGCCAGGCAATTTGGACAGGCTGCCCCTCCTGCACCTCTCCTGCAAGCCCGGCACCACCTCACCCTGGACCTCAGAGCCAGCAGTGGTCAGAACCCCAGGGCCATGACACAGTAGGGCACTGGTGACAGGCTGCTCAGTGAGTGGACGGACCCCAGGCCCCGGGAACATCTGCTCTGCTCGGTGATGGGGCCTGAGGAGGGCCAGGTCTTGGGAGCCACCCCCATCCTGGCCCCAACCTTTGTCTGCGCTCTTGACAAAGGCAGGGGGAGGGGGCATGGAAGATTGTGTTTGGGAGCCTCCGACACACGCTCACCCAGGACCCCCAGGGACTGGGCCTTTCCCTGGGGCCACCCGGAAGGAGGGTCCTGCCCTGCTCCTGACCCCTGAACTCCCACTGCCTGTGGGCAGGACACCCTGACCCCTTAAGTTGCCCACCCCATGGCCAGAGCTGGTGGTCCCATCTGGCCAGCCAGGGCTGACCGGGCAGGGAGATAGCCCTGTGGTCCTGATCTCTGGGCGCTTCCAGGCACTACAGGCCTGTCTCCCCTGGGTGGGGCTCCCACAGATGGGACTACCTCGCGCTCTGGCCCCAGGGTACACACTTGCTCCAGCCCCGGCCATCCTGGCCCCTCCCCACCTCAGTGCATTAAGAAACCCTGGTTGTACCTCAGGCTGCTGGGTGCCCTTTCGTCAAGTCTCCTCTTGATCCCAGCTGGGCGGCCCCAAGACCCAATCCGGGGTGGCCATCGCCATCTTACTGGGCAGCATTGGATGGTGTCTGGTCTCTAATACTGCCTGGTAATGATGACGCTGGGGCCCTGCTCGCAGCAACGGGGCCGCCCTCCCACAGCTTGGCCCGCCCTACCATCTCTGCCCAAGGCCCCACACCGCCACAGCCCCTGACACCCACAGTCAGCTGGCCCACACAGTCCTGCCCCAGTGGCTTCCAGATGCAGCTCCAAGGCAGAAAGTTGACCTGGGACAGGCCCCTCTCCCAGGTCCAGACGTGTCTGCGCCCCTTCTGGGTCCCCAGAATCAAAGGCTTCCTGCAGCTGCACCGGGCCACCCCCTGTGATCAGCAGTGGGACAGGCGGGTGTCCGGGCCCTGCCCATGGCGCCCAAGCAGCTGCTGCTGCCACCACACCTGGCAGATGTGGGTGTGACAGAGAACAACAAAGGCTTTGTGGGGTGAAGGCCCAGCTGAGCCCAGCTGGGTGGGCCACCTTGCAGACCAGCAACACCTCCAGCCTTGGCCCCGGGTCCTCACCTCCATGCCCAGCTCTGGGAAAGTGAGGGGCAGCAGACAGGCCTCCCCGCCTCCACTGGGTCCTGCCTGCAGGGGGTGCGGCACCCACATCCGTCCCATGTCCTCGGGCCGAGGTGCACCGGGGCCTCTGTGGACATCTTACCGGACAGTGCTGGATTTCTCGGCTCGACTCTAACACTGTCTGGTAACGATGTTCAAAGGTGACCCACCACCCGCCAGGAAGTGGCCCGAGGACACGTGGTCCTGAGCTCCTGGACCCCAGAGCTAGGCCGAGGCCTGGTCAACTAGGGGCAGGCAAACAGCCTGTCTCAACTCTGCAGGCCGGCCCAACCAGGGAGACCGCTGCCAAGTCCAGGTGCAGGGCTGGTTCTGCCACATTGGGGCCCTCGGGGCTCCCCAGTAAACCGAGGACACTTGGACCTGGGAAGGGCCACCAGCCTGCAGGGAGCCCTGGGCAGTCCTGGCCTCTCGCATGCACAGAGGCTGTGGCTGAGCCTAGGTTTTTCTCACAGAGCGGCCAGCAGGCACGTCAACGGTCACACAGGGAAATGGCCTTCTGGCTGATACAGAGCTGGCAGCCCTCGCCTTCCCTTCCCAACCTGGCCCATCTACCACACAGAATCAGATGTCCTCTATGGGTGTCCAGGGCCCCCAACACATTGCCACTATCCAGGCCCTGCCCTCAGAGGTCCCAGGCAGCTGGGGCTGTGGGCGGTGGCCTCTTGCTGCACAAAGGCGGCCACACTCCCTGGGCCACTGGGGCCACAGGGAGCACAGGGTGCATCCAGGCACTCAGCGCAGTGGACATTCCGTGCTGCTCTCCCCCCAACCCCGCAGCCTCGTAGGCGAGACTGGGAACATTGTCCCAAATTGCTGAGGCCAGGATGGCCCTTTATTTTATCGTTCTGATCTGAAGCCAGGACACCCGCCCCAGACCCACTCAGCACAGGCTGAGTGGTGGCCCTTCTGCCCTGGACCCCAGTGGCTCTCGCAGGGGAGGAGGGGTCTGCCCAGCCTTGCTGTTACTCATTAACTGGCTGACAGCCGTTCAGGAAGCCGCAGGGTGCCACAGCCGCCTTGACCTGGGACCCAGAGCAGGGAAGCCAGACTGCTCCCCAGCTGTACTCTCAAACACATGTGCCTGCAGGGCCGCTCTGAAGACAGGTCTTCGGGAAAACTCTCCTCGGGGTGATCCTGGGCTGGGCCACCGGGCCTCCTGGGGCCACTCCACAGACTAGGAGGCTCCAGAGGTCCTGCCATCCAGCTGAACCCTCCTGCTTTCTCAAGGTGCCGCAGGGCCGGTGGTGGGCGAAGCCCAGCCCCTCCCAGAAGGGCCACCGGACGAGACTGCCTGCACCAAAGCCTGCCGATGGGCGTCTTACCAGACACGGTTAGATCTGGTCCTTCTGTCTAATACTGTCTGGTAATGCCGTCCATCCCCGGCCTCATCACCGCCACAGGAGGGCCCTCACCGATGCTGGGTGGAGGGCGGGTGGGGGGCCGTGGGTCCCAAGCAGTGCTACACTCCCGACCAGGCCCAGGCCCAGGCCACAGCTGACGCCCCAGCCCTGGGACCCCCAGAGGGCTTTCTGTCGCAGACACAATGGACTGTTGGTGTAAGAAAGCATGGGGGCTCCTGTTCAGCTCAGGTGCACCGGCGATAGGCTTGTGCTGTTGGCACTGCCACTGGGCCATGAGAGACCTGGGCGGCAGCAGCCACACCCCCAGAGCCCCCCAGGAGCCTCTCCAGGGAGGCACCCTAATCGCTATGCCAGGCAGTGGTGGGGGATGAGGAGTACAGGATAGAAGCAACCCCAACTCCCTGTGCCCCCAGAGACACCCCAGGCTGCCCTCTCCCCCACCCCAGGTGGCACCAGGATGCTGAGGGTGCTGGCCTTCCTCCCCTGGGTCCCCATAGACCTGACTTGGCTCTTGGGTGGCCGAGGGCCTCTCCAGGTGCCAGGCCATCACGCCCCACACCCAGGTACCACTGGAAGGCCTGGTGGTCCTGCCCCCTCCCCTCTGCTCCACATCCAGACATCGTCTGTCTACAGTGGATGCCAGTCCCACTTGCAGCCTCATGGCTGTGCCCCCAGAGCCTCTTTCTTCCCTGAGAATTCTAAGCAGGCCCTAGGGTCCCAGTGCATGGCTGATGCCTCTGACCCAGGCTCTGCGGCCAGAGTCAGGGTAGAAGGGCCCCTCTCTCTGTCCCTCCCTCCCTCATCAGTGCCCACTCTTTCCTGAGTGCCCTCAGAAAGCCAGTGCAGCTCCAGACAAACTGGGAATGAGGGGAGGAGTGTCCCTGAGAAGGAGCCACAGACAGCGAGAAGGCTCTGGGCAGGACATGTGGTCTGCAGGGCTGTTAGTGCTGCAGCAGCCGGAGCAGTAGAGGGGCTGCAGGGGTGGGCGTCGGGGAGGCGGAAGTAGGGGTACGGCAGGGGTGGAGGGGCTGCAGGGGTGGGGGTGGAGGGGCTGCAGGGGTGGGGTGGGGGTTCAGGGGTGGGGGGTGCAGCAGGGCCTCTCTGAGCAGAGGGATCCAGAGGCCAGAGGCTGCATGGGGGCCACTAAGGAGGACTTCCAGCCCCTGCAAAGGTGCCAGTTCCTCGTGGGAGGCCGGGAAGACCTCAACTACTGCTGCAGGAGGGGCACTGGGCCTTTTCCCAGAGAGGGGCTGACTGTCCCCTCCTGCCCTCAGGGTACTCGGCCCAAGCACAGCCAGGCCTGAGGAGAGGGGAGAGGCATCTGCCCTGTGAGACTAGCCAGTTCATGCTTTGCTCCAGGGTGTAGATGTGGCCAATGGCCCAGCTGTGGGCTGTTGTGGGAAAGGCTGCCGCCAGGCTAGCTCCTTCACCAGTTTCAAGTTACAAGGCAGTTTTTAAGTCTGAGCTCTCACCACATGGGCAGGGGCTGCCTCCTGAGAACCCATGAGGAGCCACAAGAGGAGCGGGGAAGTGGGTTGGCCCAGCTCCTAGAGTCTGGGTCTCTAGAAGTGAAGGGAAAGTGAAGGGATGGGGGCATGGGCTCCTGGGGAGGACAGACTTCCAAAAGTCTTTGCTCAGGCCAGTTGGAAGACTGAGCAGACAGCAGGTGACCAGGGGCCCCCCTGCACACCCAAGGGTGCTTGTCCCCTGCAGGCCCAGGCAGGGCCCACCGCCCTGAGGTCAGGATGCCCCTCAGACAATAGCTCGGCTGGGGGAGCTCTCCTCGCTCCCACAGACTAACCCTCGGGCAAAGGGATTTCAGACCACAGTCCAGCAGAACTGAGCCCTGAGGCCACCAGCGCCTGGCACAGGCAGCACACAGCTGAGGGCGCATCAGCCTCTGAGAGGAGTCAGGAGGAGGGGCTTAGGGGGCACATTAATTTCCTGGGGTGGCCACAGCAAACTTCACAAACTTGGTGGCTTAAAACAACGAAAGTGACTTCTCTCATGGTCCTAGAGGCTGGAAGTCAGAAGTCCAGGTATGAGCAGGGTCCCTCCTGCCTCTTCTGGCCTCTGGGGCTCCAGGTGTTCTCGGGCTTGTGGCCACAGGGCCTGTGGCCCTCTGGCCATTGCCCACCTTCTGCTGGCGTCTCCCCTCTGTGTCTCCTGCTCTCTGCCTCCCTCTCACAAGGACACTGGTCGCTGGATTTAGGGCCCATCAGATAATCACATCTGCCAAGACCATTTCTCCAAGTGAGATCACATCCCTAGGTTCTGGGCCTTAGGACATGGACACACACTGCAGAGGGCCGCCGTCCACCCTACAGGAAGCAAGTGAAGGCACTCTAAGGGGAGACGCCCTGGTGACCCATGCAAGGCTCTGCAGGGTGGAGGAAGGGGCCGTGCTGGGCAGTCAGAGGCCCTCCCACTGCCCCTGGACTCCCAGACCTGGCTGTCAGCCCCATCTACCCTTGGGGAGGCATGGGTCTGCAGAGCCCCACATTCCATTTTGTTAAGTGAAGGCTCCACATGCTGAGGCTGTGGTGAGGGGAAGTGAAGGGTAGTAGCTGAAGCAAGTGGGTCAGGCCTGTGGTCTGGGCATGGACCTGGGGGTCTTGAGAAGGCTCAGGAATGATCCTGTAGGATGGAGGACCCGGATTGGGGCTGTGCCTGTAATGCCCCTCTTCCAACCTCAGTCATTCCCTGCCCTGCCCCCAGGCCGGCCTCCAGCCCCTCCCCATCCACCTGCTCACCTCTGGGCCACTGGGTTGTGGTTGCTGGGAGACAGTTGCCTGGTCACCACTGTTGTTTCCCGGGTAGAGGGCTCACACCACCTTATGGGGCAGGTAAGAGGGACAGGCAGGCCACAGCGGGGTCCTGGCTGGGCATGAAGGCTGGAGCCAGCTGTGCTGTGGCCCCTACCTGGCCCCGCAGCCTACAGGTGCCCTGTGGGTCCTCTAAGACTCTGTCCAAGAGTATAATGGAGGGGAGAGAGAATAGGGGAGGAGGGGCCTGACTGGGCAAAGCCCCTCTGAAGAGGGCCCAAGCACCCAGGGCCATAGGGTGAGGAGCAGAGACGCCCAGGCCAGGCTGAGCAGGGCAGGCCTCCCAGGGGTGGCAGCCCCTTAAGACCAGCTGCTTTGCTCAAGACCAGATCTGTCTCCCTGGACCAAACTCCAAAAAGATGGCATCCTAAAATCCACAGGGACCCATATCCCCCCAAACAGCTTAGCCCTGGCCAGAAAGAGCCAGCTGGATGAGCAAAGTCAGCACTCGCAAGCGCCCGCATGGCCAAGCATATATCTGGGGATGGGCCCAGTAGGACCTGGTGGCATCTCGTTTCTCGGACGTTTCCTTCAGCTTCACCAAGGTCTTCCACTTGTCACACCAGGGTGCTGTTTCCAGCCAGTCTTTTTACCTGACCAGGTAAACGGCTTATTTAAAAGTTCATTATAAATTTGGGTTTCCACTGACGGTCCCTGCTCTGCTGCAGCCCTCTTGGGAGCCCTGGTGCCATCCTGCCTGTGGGGCCACGGCTGCCCAAGCTGCATCGCCAGTGATAACATTCCCTGAACATCTTCCAGCAAACGCTTTCTATTTAGAATGAGTCTGTCAGAGAGATTCTGAGAAAGGTGATTGTGGGGACATCCCCCAGAGGTCCAGTGGTTATGGTTTCACCTATCAATGCAAGAGTTGTGGGTTTGATCCCTGGTCCGGGAACTAAGATCTCACATGCTGTGCAGTAAGGCCAAAAAAAAAAAAAAAAAAAAAATTGCTCAACAAAGGCTCTGGGAGCTGTAGCTGTGACCCCCCTGACCCCACCCACAACCCCACCAGCCCTGTCCTGCAGCCCAGGGACACCACAGTCATCACAAATGTGCATGTCCAGGGTAGGAGTTCTTCTTAATCTTTGTTCATTTGAATGACAAGAAACTGTAATTCATGGCCTGTTTAATTCTTTGCGGAAGTAATAAAATCTGCAGAGTGAAGACAGGCCAGAGGCCCAGGCTTACAAGGCTTGTTCTGAAACCCACGCCCTCACACCCAATTCCGGGCTCCTGTTTCTGGCAGCACCCACTGCTGCATCCAGATGACACACAGAAGTTAGCCAGTGCTGGGCTGTGGGGCTGGAGGCTCCCTCCACACCCCCATGCTCAAACGATAACTTTACCCCAGCAATGCTCCCTGAGGGTGGCCACTGCTGGCAGCAGCCTGGCGTTCCCGTCCTGTCATCAGGCAGGCCCTCCTGGAACACGTGTGACAAGGCAGGTATCTGCACATGTCATGTGTAGGAACTATCCTCACAGCAACCCCCTCAATTCTCTCTCAGGTGGGGAAACCAAGGCACAGAGCAACAGCCCAGAGAGCCCCAGCATCCTGCCCCCAGACCTCCAGCCACACTGGGCTGGCTGCAGAGCCTTACCTCCTCCTGATTTGAGACTTTTCAAGGCTCTTTCCTTGTATTCTTCTTTGCAACCCACTCCGCTGCCTTGAACTTCCCACAAGGCTGTACCGCGTTTTTAATTCCTACAAGCTGGTCCACTTTGTCTGTCCCCTTGTGCTAACCGTCCAGCCCTCTTCTCGGGTGAGGATGGAAGTCCTACCCTGGCATGTCTCTAGGGCCACATCCCTGTGCCTTCTGCCCGCCCTCACCACCCAACCACCCTCTCCTCTCCTCTGAGCCTGACTGTGCAGCTGCTGTCTCTATGTGTCAACCTCCTGCTCACACCTCGGGGGCCTCTGCAAGGTGTCCATTGACCCAGTAGCTGCTCAGGTGGGATTGCTGGGGGGGTAGTACTGCCCGTCATCCTCTCGGGGGCCACCATCCCCAGAAGGTTCGGGTCTCAGGCAACTTGGAGACACATACACACCACAGGTACCCTCCCTGTTCTCAGCAGGCACCACTCCCCACCCCAGTCATGCTGGGCGGGGTCAGCCCCACTAAGGAGGGTGGGGCAGGGCTGGGAAGGGGGCTCAAGGTCGTCCACACGGCTTGCCCCACTCTTGGCAGAAGGCTGAGACCCTCCCTGAGCCCAGCCACCACCCAGCCCCCATCACTGGGTTGACAGCTGTTTCCAGTTTACCCTCTTCTGTCCTAAATGGAGACAAAGGTCTTTGTCAGCATCTCTAGGGTGACCAGTTGGTTTGTTTGCAAAGCGACTGTCCTCTTTGGAGAAGCCTCTCTGTGCCTGCCCACACTCCAGGCTGCTGGCCTTTCCACTGCTTGTGGCTCTTCAGTTTCGGAAAACCCTAGCCTCCCGAGCCGCCCCCAGACTGGGAAGGACCTGTCAAGGAATAGCTAAAATTCCCTAAAATGTTCCCAACTCAGCCACTCAAGAAAGGTGCCCCAGGGAGGCATCATTCTAGGGGCAGGGCCCACAGCCCCACTGACCCTGGGAGGGGCCCGCTGAAGGCCGTTCCCCCCAGCCCCACAGGCCTGACAACAGCCCTCCTTACAGCCGGCCCTGTGGCCGAGTACAGAGATGCCGACCACCGACGAACCACCCCTGCAGGGAAGGACTCGCCCCGGACAGACAGGATGCAGAGATGGCCCTGCCCCCAAGGGGCACCCGGCCCCACAGTCACCACAGAGACCGGAACCAGACCAGAGTCCAGCACTCCAGGCAGCACCCCTCCCCACACAGGGTGGGCCCGACTAGGTGCCCAGTTCAAGGGCTAGGACAACAGGTTGCCCGCAGGGCCCGCAGAGGGGTGGGGGCCATGTCTTCCCAGAGGTACCCCTGCCCAGGTACCCCAGCATCTGTGGCCTGCAGCCGCATCCACTTTCTCCACCGCCGAGGACCACCCCCTCGGACCCAAGTCAGCACAAAGAGAGGCAAGCAGTCAAGGATGGCAGGGATCCGGCGGGGCCATGCCCGGGCACCAGGTGAATGCAGCCAGGACCTTCCTGGGTACAGGCACCTCATCCCCAAAAAGGCCTCACAGGGGACAACACAGCTCTGTCCTGGGAGAGCGGCTGGGAGGAAGTCAAGTATAGGGTATGGGATCCAGGCTGGCCAAGTAGGGCAGAGGCCAGCAGAGTCAGGGTCTGAACAGGCATAAAGAGGGGTCTACTCTGACTGACATGGGTCACCCATGACATCATGATGGACATTGTGACCCCCACCCTCCTGGGCATGTCCCTGCGTCACGTGTACTCCCAGCGCCAGCCTCAACCTCAGCCTCTGCCCCCTGCCCTGTTGGTAAGGAGGGACACTGCCCACACCAGAGTTGGCCCTTGATGATGGTGACTCTCCCCCCTTTCCTGGGAGGCCCTCTAGGCCTGGGATGGGCAGAGATGGGCCGAGATGGCTGGGGCACTGCCCAGGGGCTCCAGCCAGATTCTGAGTGAATGCCCTCCCCTCCATTTGAACCTACCTTGTTCACAGGCTGGGCCCATGAGAGACCGATGGGGAGCCACAGACAGGAGGGGCTCCTGCATCAGCTAAGCCAGCTGGACCAAGATGCAGGTGGGCTTGGACAAGGCCCATCAGGGGGCAGGAAAGCTGCCGGGTGGGCCAGAGGCTCTGACTTCCCACCTGCCCACAGAGCTGGACAACTCTGGAGCCATCAGGCCCCAGGCCACCCTCCTGGAGAAGCACTTTCTGGAGAGGGAGAAGCAGCCACCCAGTACCGGGCAGGGCCCCTTCTTCTACATTGGAGGGACCAACGGGGCCTCCATGTGAGAGAGGCCTCAATCTGGGCCCTGCCCCACTGCCCCCAGGCCCTACCCAGCCATGCTCCCCAGCTCCGCGGCCCCCAGGTAAGCACTGCCCTTCCCCTACAGAATCAGCTCCTACTGCAAGAGGAAGGGCTGGCGGCGCATCCAGGATAGCCGGCGGGAAGACTACAAGCTCAAGTGGTGTGAGGTCAAGTGCAGAGACACCTACTGCAACTTCCGGGAAGGTAGGGGTGGGGCTGAGCTCAACGGGCAGCCCTCAAACACGGGTTGCCACCGTGTGCTTCCCGGGCTCTGTTCTGCCAGGCAAGCAGCTGCTGTACCAGCTCCCCAACAACAAGCTCCTCACCACCAAGATTGGGCTGCTCAGCGCCCTGAGGGAGCACTCGAGAGTCCTGAGCAAGACCAGCAAGCCAGCCCCCTGCGCACAGACTAAGTGAGCCACCCTGCCCCCCACCCCTGGCACCCACTCACCCAGCTGCACACCCCCACCCGATGGGTCAGTCGCTGGTCCTGACCACCCTGCACTTAGTCTGTCCGCCAGGCTTTCCCACTGACCCAGCTAATCTGTCTCCTCCCCAACACCTGCCAGCATCCCACCCACCCACCCTGTGGCCTCAGCAGTCCTCACATGCCCACCACAGAGCCACCTGCTGGCATCCTGTACTGTCTCCACTGCCCGCCACACCCTGGCTGTCCACCCCACAGCCATTCCTCCCCTTTGGCCTACCCACGCCATGTGCCCACATCGTCACTCACCTGTCCACTCCACACCCACTCACTGTCCAGCCACTAACAAGTCTGCCCACTCATCCAAACAACCAGCCACCATCTGGTCATCAAGGCCATCTTTACATCCTCATGTCCAGCTGTCCACTCCACCATTTCTGTCAGCAGCCCTGGACCATTGCCCTGTAGGCATCTGTCTATCCACCACACCACACACCACCAGGCTACCCCTACGACATCCCCATCCATTCTCCACACACGGAGCAGCCACTCAGGCCAGGTCCTGTGTCCCCCTGGGGTGCAGATCTGGAAAGGACATGATACCCGCCCTGGAACAGCTCCTGTGGACCAGCTCAGGACACCTGGGGCCATAGCGGTAGACGCACTCAGCCACTCTGCCCTAAACTGAAGGTCAGCCTGGAGGTCCATGTAAGGGCTGAAAGGCATCCCAGGCCAGAGGATCCGTGCCAACCACTCACTGCAAGCTGGTCACTGACCTGGCCTGGAGACCCATCTCTGAACTGACCACTCCCGAAGGCCTAAGAGCTGGGAGGTGGGAGGGGTCGGAGGCAGGTGAGGCAGCCTGCAGAGAAGCCAGGTGTGCCCGAGTTGGCTCGGGAACAGAAGGTGAAAAGGTTCTGCAGAGGGAAGAGCTGGGGTGGCAGATATGTGTTAGAGGACGCCAGAGGCTGCAGGGGTGCCTAGAGCCCAGCCCCACTGGAAACTCTCCCTCCAGCCCGCCCCAACCCAGATCAGGCCCCTGGAATGGTCAGCCAAGCTGGGGGAAGGGGACAACCCTCCCAGTGACTTTCCCACCCCCTGCTTCCCCAGAGTCCTGAAAATGGAAGACTTTTTCCCAGAGACCTACCGTCTGGACATCAGGGACGAGAGAGAGGCTTTCTTCACCCTCTTTGATGGTGAGAAGTCACTGGACGCCAGGCCCACTCTGGGGAGATCGGTGCAGGGGTGGACCAAGGCAGGAGTGTGATTAGGGCAGGGCCAAGGTCCTGGCAAGGGAAGGGAAGGGTGGAGCCAACCTGGGTGAGGACAGGGCTAGTACTAAGGTGATGCCAGGGAGGTGTCATGACTGGACCTTAGTGGAGGTTAAGGCCTGGCAGGCTCCAGGCCATGGCTAGAAGGAGTGTAGGCAGGGCTGTGACTGGGAGAGCAGTCAGGGCTGGGAGGGCTGGGGCAGGGCAGGGTCTGGCCCGCAGGCTCAGATGGCTCTCTGTGCAGAAACCCAAATGTGGATCTGCAAGCCCACAGCCTCCAACCAGGGCAAAGGCATCTTTCTGCTCCGGAACCAGGAGGAAGTCACCACCCTCCAGGCTAAGACCCAGAGCATCGAGGATGACCCCATCTACCGCAAGATGCCATTCCGGGCGCCCCAGGCGCGGGTCGTGCAGAGGTTTTGCTCATGGGCCCCACGAGGGGCGTTGATCGGGTGGGGCTGACCCAAGCCCGCTGGTGCCTGTGAGGGTCTGTGGGGGTTGCAGGGCCCACAGAGGAGTTCTTTGAAGTGGAAGGTTCAGTGCCCCACGCTGGGCTCTGTGTAGCTAGGAAGGGTGGGGGTTCTCCTGCTGTCAGGGCTGGAAGGAAATGTCCTATACACACCACCCCCCACAACACACACCACAGGCTCCTGGACAGTGAGGAGCAGGGGGCACTCAGTCAGCTGTGCCCTGACCTGAGTCCTACACACTGACCCGCAGTAAGCCCAGCCTCTCCCCAGCCTCTCCCCCATTCCCCATCAACCAGCTGCAGCCTTCAGGCCCTAGGGCAGAGCTGACCCCCTCCCCAGGCTCCCTCTGCCTCTGGTGAGGTCCAGACCCTCAGCCTCACACCAAGGGCACAGTCCAGCCTCAGAAAGTTCCCTTTGGACTTCCCTCTCCATCAGTGGGACCTCATTTCTGCCACAGCTGCTGTCAGTCACTGTAAGCAGCGCTTCCAGCCTCTGGGTCTCCAGACCTCAGCGCACTCCACTGGGATATCCCTCCTTGTCGCTCCAAAAGCACCTGCCCTTTAAGGCCCAAGGTCATCCCTGCTTCTCCTCCAGACAGTCTTCCCTGACCATGGGGGCCAACTAGCTTCTGTCTCCCCAGCTCTTAACAAGAGCTGTGCCCTGGGGTACCCCAGTCATACACTGGCAGGCTGAGCTCTAGGAGCCAGGCCCTCCTCCCCAGTTCCCTGACCTATTCAGGCTCAGAAATGTCCCCTGATGAGGGGACATTACACTCAACTGGAATAGGGGACCCAGAGCTCACAGCTGAGGCAGGTGGCATGGGTGCTGGGGAACTAAGAGGTCCAGGTGGGGGCCCGGGCCAGGCTGACCACACCTCCCCAGGTACATCAAGAACCCGCTGCTGCTGGATGGGAAGAAGTTTGATGTGCGCTCCTACCTGCTCATTGCCTGCGCCATGCCCTACATGGTCTTCTTCGGCCATGGCTATGCTCGCCTCACCCTCGGCCTTTATGATCCCCATTCCAGCGACCTCAGTGGCCATTTAACCAACCAGGTAAATGCACTGCACAGATGCAGCCTTGGACAAAATCGCTGTTCAAGAATGTAGACAAGAACCCAGCTGTAGACACGGCCCAGGTTTGGAGGTGGCCCTGCCTGTGGTCAGCAATGCCTCTCACCTTCAGCCACAGCGGGCACCCTGTGAAAGAACTGAGAGCCGTGCACCACCCCCCACCCCAGCTTGTCTCCCTCTGGGTATGGATCAGGCACCGCAGGGGTGGGAGCAGAGGATGAGGGTCTTGGTGAGGAACTCAGTGCAGAGATGCTAAGGGCAGCAGTCTCCAAGGAAGGATATCAATGGGATGTGTCCGGGCAGCAGCCCCCAGGGGCATCTGGGGGCGCTTCTCAAGGGTAGGAGTTGCTGGGGGAGGGTCTCAGGCGGCAGGGCCAGCCCAGGGCATCTAGGAGAAGCAGGCCCCCTGTGGGGGTATGGCAGCATCACGCTGATGCTCTCCGTCATCAGGGCCTCCGTGGGGGATGGGCCTCCAGGAGCTGCCCTTCCCCCCCAGTTCATGCAGAAGAAGAGTCCCCTGTATGTGCTGCTCAAGGAGGACACAGTGTGGAGCATGGAGCACCTCAACCGTTACATCAACGACAAGTTCCACAAGACCAGGGGCCTCCCCCGAGACTGGGTCTTCACGACCTTCACGGTTTGTGTGTGCCCCGCCCACTTGGCGAGGGGAGGGGGATGTGGGTCAGGACTGGGGTGCAGGGTGCTGGGCCACAGGCAGGTCCCTGGGCTGGGCTGCCTCTGGGTGTGCCCACAGCAGTTGGCTCTAGGAGTCCTCTCCTCTCCCTTTCTCAAACTGATCATTCACGCAAAACAAAGGTGTCCCTGTGAAAGTGCACAGTTCAGTGATTTCTAGTGGAGTCATAGAGTTGAACGACAGTCGCCACCCTCTGATTCCAGAACACTGTCATCTCCCACTGCCCTCCCCAGCCCCTGGCAACCACTAGTCCACTCTCTGTCCCCATGCATCTCCCTGTTCTGGACATGTCACGTCAATGGGATCATGCAACATGTGGGTTTTCCTGGCTTCTTTCACTGAGCATAACATTTTCAAGATTCATTTCATTCCTTTTTATGACTGAATAATATTTCATTGTGTAAATGGACCATGATTTGTTTGGATAAACATTCATCAGTTGATAGACATTTGGGTTGTTTTTACTTTTTGTCAATCATGAGTAACGCTGCTATGAGTATTCACATACATGAACAGGTATTTCAGTTCTCTTGGATACAGGTCTAGGAAGGGAATTGCATGGTCGCATGGTCCCTCTTATGTTGACCTTTTTGAGGAACTGCCAACATTTTCCACAGTGGCTGCAATTGCTCCCACTCTCACCAGCAATGTCTGATGGTTCCAGTTTCTCTGTATCCTTGCCCACACTTACTATCTTTCTAATAGTTGTCCGGTGGGTATAAAGGAGTATTATCTCATTAAGGGGTTGATTTACATTTTTCTAATGATAATGATATTGAGCATCTTTTCATGTACTTAGCCGTTTCTGTATCTTCTTTAGAAAACTTTCTGTTACCTCCGTTGTCCACTCTTTCTTTGTTAGGCTGTGCATGCATGCTTGCCTGATCACTTCAGTCATATCTGACTTTTTACGACCCTATGGACTATAGCCCATCAGGGTCCTCTGTCCATGGGATTCTCCAGGCAAGAATACTGGAGTGGGTTGCTGTGCCCTCCTCCAAGGGATCTTCCTGACTGAGGGATCAAACCCATATCTTTTGCATCTTCTGCATTGGCAGGCAGACTCTTTACCACTAGCACCACCTGGGGAGTCCCTGTTGGGCTGTAGAGCTCTTTATATATTGATTGCTAGACCCTTATCAGATTGTGATTTGCAAATATTTTATCCTGTGAGTTCTCTTTTCACTTTCTTGATAATATCTTTTTTCATTTGTTTCACAACTTGCAGGATTTTAGTTCCCAAACCAAGGGTTGAACCCATGCCCTCTGCAACGGAAGTACAGAATCCCAACCACCAGACCACCAGGGGATTCCTGATAAGGTCCTTTTTTGCACAAAAGTTTTAAATTTTTGTCAAGTGCAATTTATCTATTTTTCTTTGGTTATTCATGCTCTGGTGTCATATTTAAGAATCCACTGCCAAATCCAAGTTGTAAAGATACATCTGTGGCTTCTTCTAAAAGTCCAATGTCTTAACTCTGAGTTAATTATTGTGTATGGTGTGAGGTAAGTGTCCAGCTTCAGTCTCTTGTGTGTAGCTACTCCACTGTCCCAGGACCATCTGTCAGACTGTTCTTGGCAAATTTTTGAAAATCAATTGACCAGATATATATGTGTTTATTTCCAGACTCTTAATTCTATTTTATTGATGTGTATGTCTGTCTTTAAGCCAGCACCATACTGTTTGAGTTGCTGTAGCTTCATTGGCTTTCTCTTTTTTTGGGGGGGAGGGTGCTGTGCTATGAGGCACACAGGAATCCTACTTCCCCGACAAAGGATCAAACCCATGCCGCCAGCATTGGAAACTTAGGAATCTTAACCACGGGACCTCCAGAGAAGTCCCTCATGTGTTGACTGAATCATTCTTGCATTTCTGGCATAGATCTCACTCAGACATAGCATGCTGCTGCTGCCAAGTCGCTCCAGTCGTGTCCGACTCTGTGCGACCCCACAGACGGAAGCCCACCAGGCTCCCCTGTCCCTGGGATTCTCCAGGCAAGAACACTGGAGTGGGTTGCCATTTCCTTCTCCAATGCAGGAAAGTGAAAAGTGAAAGTGAAGTCGCTCAGTCGTGTCCGACTCTTAGCGACCCCATGGACTGGAGCCTACCAGGCTCCTCCGTCCATGGGATTTTCCAGGCAAAAGTACTGGGGTGGGGTGCCATTGCCTTCCCCGCAGACATAGCATATTGTGCTTCAAATATGCTCCTGAATTGGGTTTCTGAGTACTTTGTTTAGTATTTGTGTGTACCCTCATAAGCAATATTGGTCCACAGCATTATTGTCTATTTGGTTTTGAACATGTTCCCTTCTATTCTATATTTGTAGTTTGTGAAGTGAACTGTGTTAGTTGCTGAGTTGTGTCTGACTCTTTGCAATCCCATGGACTGTAGCCCACCAAGATCCTCTGCCCGTGGAATTCTCCAGGCAAGAATACTGGAGTTAGTAGCCATCCTCTTCTCCAGGAGATCTTCCTGACCCAAGGATCAAACCCAGGTCTCTTGCTTTATAGGCAGATTCTTTACCATCTGAGCCACCAGGGAGCCCTTAAATATTTGGAAGAATTCACCAGTCAGGCCATCTTATTGTGGACTTTCTTGTGGGAAGGATTATTTTTACTATTATTACTAACTGAACCTTTATTTGTTAGAGGTAACTAAGATTATGTAGAAGGCAATGGCACCCCACTCCAGTACTCTTGCCTGGAAAACCCCATGGATGGAGGAGCCTAGTAGGCTACAGTCCATGGGGTCACTAAGTCGAACACGACTGAGCAACTGCACTTTCACTTTTCACTTCCATGCATTGGAGAAGGAAATGGCAACCCACTCCAGTGTTCTTGCCTGGAGAATCCCAGCGACGGGGGAGCCTGGTGGGCTGCCGTCTATGGGGTCGCACAGAGTTGGACACGACTAAAGTGACTTAGCAGCAGCAGCAGCAGCTTAGCAACAACTAAGATTATTTCTTCTTGGGTCAAGTTTATCAGTTTGTCTTTCTAGGAATTTTTCCATTTCTTATATGTTACCTAAATTGTTTGGAATATAGGTCACTCATGGTATTTTATAAACAATTATATTCCTTTTCATAATCATAATGAGGTCTCCAGCTATTATTATTGAATTGTCTATTTCTTTCAGTTCTGACAGTTTTTGCTTCATCTATTTTTAGGCTCTGTTGTTAGGTGCATGTATAATTATTACATATTCTTGATTTATCATTAGAAAATATTCTCTTTTTTTAATATCTTCAATTTTCATCTTAAACTCTATTTTCTCTGATATTTGTACAAATGTTCCAGCTCTCTTTTGGTTACTTTTTGCCTGATATATCTTTTTTTATTCTTTGACTTTCAACCTATCTTTGTCTTTGACTCTAAAGTGAGTCTCATAGAAAGCATATGGGGGGTGGGGGGATGCATTCTGCCAATCTTTGTCTTTTATTGGAAAGCTTAATTTAATTACTGATAAGTTAGGATTTGCATCTGCTCTTTTGCTATTTTCTATATATCTTATTTTTTTTGTTGGTTTGTCCATTACTGCCTAGTTTTGTGTTAAATATTTTCTAGTGTACCAATTTCTAGTATTTCTTTTACTATACATTTTTATTTTCTTATTGCTGCCCTTGGGATTACCATTAACATCTTAATTTAAAACTATCTAGTTTGGATTCAAACCAAGTTAATTTCAATCAGATCAGATCAGTCACTCAGTCGTGTCCGACTCTTTGAGACCCCACGAACTGGAGCACGCCAGGCCTCCCTGTCCATCACCAGCTCTCGGAGGTCACTCAGACTCACATCCATCGAGTCAGTGATGCCATCCAGCCATCTCATCCTCTGTCGTCCCCTTCTTCTCCTGCCCCCAAGCCCTCCCAGCATCAGAGTCTTCTCCAATGAGTCAACTCTTCACATGAGGTGGCCAAAATACTGGAGTTTCAGCTTTAGCATCATTCCTTCCAAAGAAATCCCAGGGCTGATCACCTTGCAGTCCAAGGGACTCTCAAGAGTCTTCTCCAACACCACAGTTCAAAAGCATCAATTCTTCGGCGCTCAGCCTTCTTCACAGTCCAGCTCTCACATCCATACATGACCACAGGAAAGACCATAGCCTTGACTAGGCGAACCTTTGTTGGCAAAGTGATGTCTCTGCTTTTGAATATGCTATCTAGGTTGGTCATAACTTTCCTTCCAAGGAGTAAGCGTCTTTTAATTTCATGGCTGCAGTCACCATCTGCAGTGATTTTGGAGCCCAGAAAAATAAAGTCTGACACTGTTTCCACTGTTTCTCCATCTATTTCCCATGTAGTGATGGGACCAGATGCCATGATCTTCATTTTCTGAATGTTGAGCTTTAAGCCAACCTTTTCACTCTCCACTTTCACTTTCATCAAGAGGCTTTTTAGCCCCTCTTCACTTTCTGCCATAAGGGTGGTGTCATCTGCATATCTGAGGTTATTGATATTTCTCCCAGCAATCTTGATTCCAGCTTGTGTTTCTTCCAGTCCAGCATTTCTCATGATGTACTCTGCATATAAGTTAAATAAACATGGTGACAATATGCAGCCTTGACGTACTCCTTTTCCTATTTGGAACCAGTCTGTTGTTCCATGACCAGTTCTAACTGTTGCTTCCTGACCTGCATACAGATTTCTCAAGAGGCAGATCAGGTGGTCTGGTATTCCCATCTCTCAGAATTTTCCACAGTTTATTGTGATCTACACAGTCAAAGGCTTTGGCATAGTCAATAAAGCAGAAATAGATGTTTTTCTGGAACTCTCTTGCTTTTTCCATGATCCAGCAGATGTTGGCAATTTGATCTCTGGTTCCTCTGCCTTTTCTAAAACCAGCTTGAACATCAGGAAGTTCACGGTTCACATATTGCTGAAGCCTGGCTTGGAGAATTTTGAGCATTACTTTACTAGCGTGTGAGATGAGTGCAATTGTGCAGTAGTTTGAGCACTCTTTGGCATTGTCTTTCTTTGGGATTGGGATGAAAACTGACCTTTTCTAATCTTGTGGCCACTGCTGAGTTTTCCAAATTTGCTGGCATATTGAGTGCAGCACTTTCACAGCATCATCTTTCAGGATTTGGAATAGCTCCACTGGAATTCCATCACCTCCACTAGCTTTGTTCGTAGTGATGCTTTCTAAGGCCCACTTGACTTCACATTCCAGGATGTCTGGCTCTAGGTCAGTGATCACACCATCATGATTATCTGGGTCGTGAAGCTCTTTTTTGTACAGTTCTGTGTATTCTTGCCACCTCTTCTTAATATCTTCTGCTTCCGTTAGGTCCATACCATTTCTGTCCTTTATCGAGCCCATTTTTCCATGAAATGTTCCTTTGGTATCTCTGATTTTCTTGAATAGATCCTTAGTCTTTCCCATTCTGTTGTTTTCCTCTATTTCTTTGCATTGATCGCTGAAGAAGGCTTTCTTATCTCTTCTTGCTATTCTTTGGAACTCTGCATTCAGATGTTTATATCTTTCCTTCTCTCCTTTGCTTTTTGCTTCTCTTCTTTTCACAGCTATTTGCAAGGCCTCCCCAGACAGCCATTTTGCTTTTTTGCATTTCTTTTCCCTGGGGATGGTCTTGATCCCTGTCTCCTGTACAATGTAACGAACCTCATTCCATAGTGGTTTTTAAAAAAATTTTTTCCTGTATAGCTCTATCTCTTCATTTATGCTGTTACTGTCACAAATTACAACAAATTAAATTGTGTGTCCATCAGCATAGATTCATAGTTATTGCTTTATGCAATTGTCTTTTAAATAAAACAGAAGGAAAAAGGCAATTACCAAAAAATGAATGTATAGTGTCTTTTATATTTAACTATGTAGTTACTTATAAAACAATGGAAACAGTGACAGACTTTATTTTCTTGGGCTCCAAAATCATGGCAGATGGTGACTGCAGCCATGAAATTAAAAGATGCTTGCTCCTTGGAAGAAAAGCTATGACCAAACTAGACAGTATGTTAAAAAGGAGAGACATTACTTTGCTGACAAAGGTCCATCTAGTCAAAGCTATCATTTTGCCAGTAATCGTGTATGGATGTGAGAGTTGGACCATAAAGAAAGCTGAGCACCAAAGAATTGATGCTTTTGAACTGTGGTGTTGGAGAAGACTCTTCAGAGTCCCTTGGACTGCAAGGAGATCCAACTAGTCAATCCTAAAGGAAATCAGTCCTGAATATTCATTAGAAGGACTGATGCTGAAGCTGGAACTCCAATACTTGGGCTACCTGATGCGAAGAACGGACTCATCAGAAAAGACACTGATGCTGGGAAAGATTGAAGGCAGGAGGAGAAGGGGACAACGGAGGATAAGATGGTTGGGTGGCATCATTGACTTGATGGGCATGAGTTTGAGCAAGCTCCAGGAGTTGGTGATGGACAGGGAAGCCTGGCATGCTGCGTGAAGGCCATGGAGTTGCAGAGTGGGACACAACTGAGCAACTGAACTGAACTGATGTAATTACTTCATGGATGCTCTTAATTTCTTAATGTGAATTCAAATTATTGTCTAGTGTCTTCTCATTTCAGCCTGAAGGACTGTAGAAATGTCCTACTACTGATAATCTGTTTTTTTAGTTTGGGAATGTCTTAATTTCTTTTTTATTTCTGAAGGATAGTTTTGCTGTATATACAATTCTTGGTTGACAGTTTTATTTTTCTTTCAGTATTTTGAATATGTCAACCCCCTGCCTTCTGGACTCCATGGTTTTTAATGGGAAATTGGTTGCTGGTCTTATTGAGAAGCCCTTATGATACCTCACTTCTCTTTGCTGATTTCAATATTCTCTGTTTATCTTTGTCTTTTAAAAGTTTGGTTACAATATATTTTTGAACTTATCCTACCTGGAGCTTATTGGCCTCAAATGTGTAAATTCTTTTTCATCAAATTTGAGAAGTCCTACTACCATTATTTCTTTAAATATTCTTCCTGCCTCTTCCTTTACTCTCTTTCTAGATCTCCTTCCATAGATCTCTGTAACTTCATTTTTCCTCATTCCTTTGACTTTCTGTTCCTTAGACTGGATAAAATCAATTGATCTATCTTCAAACAACTCAAATGTCTTGTTCAATTATTATACTTTTCAACTCCAGAATTTCTGTTCAGCTCTCATTTATAATCTGTCTCTTCACCGATATTCTCTATTTGGTAAAACGTTGTTCCTGTATTTTCCTTTAGTTCAAGTGAGGTCTTCCAAGGAAACATCAGACATAACAACAAATTGACTACCCTTCTCTGCCAAACAGATTAATCCTGCTATCTCCAGTACCAAGAATGTAGGCTTTGTTCAAGGCATTGAGCTGGGGTGCAGGGAATAATACTAGAGCAGGTTAAAATACTACAAATCTTGCTGTTCCTACCAAGATTCAAGATTCTATTTGAATAAACACTCTTCAGGTTGCTGAACGCTTTTGGTTAATTTCCAGCATTCTAAGAAGGTTAATTTTGACAAATTTGGCCCGTTTGGGCTGTTTTTATGGAATGGCTTATCTCTGGACCCCTTCCTCTGCCCATTTTGTGATGCTCTCGTCTCTCTTGATCCTGCTCAGCAAGGTTTCTCCCTGTTGTCTCACTGAAATGCTCACCAGAGTGACCTCCATGTTGTCAAACTCAGGGGTCAGGCCTGGTCCTCTTCTCCCTGACCTGTCAGCCAACTTCGGACATAGCTCCTCACTCCCCATAGCTTCCAGGACCTTGTTCACTTCCTCTTAGCCCCCTGTGCAAGTCCCTGGGCTCCCCAGCATGGCTCTCTGGAGCCCAGCGTCCAGCCTGGCTCTACTCTTTACCTGCTCTTATCTACTCTTTGTCTTTATCAGATATCACCTGACTTTTTTTTTTTTTTAACTTCTTATTTTGTATTGGGATAAAGCCAATTAACAAACAATGGTGTGATAGTTTCCTGTGAATAACAAAGGAATTCAGCTGTATCTCTATGTGTATCCATTCTCCCCCAAACTCACCTCCCATCCATGCTGCCACATAATATTGGGCAGAATTCTTTGTGCTATACAGTAGGTCCTTGTTGGTTTTCCATTTTAAATATAACAGAGTGTACATGACCATCCCAAGCTCCCTAACTATCCCTTCTCCCATCCATTCCACCAGCAATCATAAGTTTGTTCTCTAAGTCTGTGGGTCTCTTTCTGTTTTGTAAGTTCATCTGTATCATTGCTTATATAAGGGATATCATATGACATTTCTCCTTCTCAGACATCCCCTGACTTTAAATTCCATCTATATGCTTAAGATTCTATGTTAAACATGTACCCTGACCACTCCCCTGATCTTGAACCAAAGCCTATCAGCACCCCGTCTGCAAGCTCACAGAGGTCTCAGCCTCCAGGGCCTCCTCTCCTTCTCAATTGATGAGGGCTCCATCCTCCCAGAGTCTCAGACCAAACATCTAGGGACAGCCCTTCATTCTTGTTTAACAGCTCACATCCTTTCATCAGTTGCATTGGCTTTACCCCAAAATATACCCAGCATCCATACCACCCCCTCAGCTTCTACAAGCCAACATATTTCTCACCTAGATCCTTGCAACAGGCCCCTTCAGTCTCTCTCAGCATAGCAGCCGGAGGACCCTGTGAGGGCACACGTCAGACATGCCCTCCTGTGCACCACCCTCCACAGCTCTGATCTCAGGGTGAAAGACAAGGTCTTCCCATGCCTTGAGAAGTGACTGGTGCCACTCTGGTCTCATCCTGCTGCTCTCTAGCTTGCTCCAGCCACAGCAGAATCACCCTGGTCCTCTGACACCTTGGGCATGCTCGAACTTACAGTTGTTGCTCCCGCCAGGTGTCCCATCCCCATCCCACAGCTCCCCTTCCATCTTCACCTGTTACTCACTCTCTTCTCAATGAGGCCCACCTGGATCATACCCCTTTCTACACCACTCCGAACCCCCACCTCTCACCCTGCTTTAGCTTCTCCTGTTTAGCATGTGTGACTTTGTCCACCATACAAAGTGCATAATGATTTACACATCAAGTTTCTTGTCTCTCCTATGAGTGAACTGCTCAAGGGCAGAGACTCCTTGGAAGCTCTCGCCACTCTCCTGCCACACCAGTATCTGTCACACAATAGGAGGGCCATACGTTTGTTGGATGAATAAAATGAGAGTGAAGGAGTTTCTGGCTGTGAGCCTGTGACCCTGAAAATGTGACAGTACGGGCACGGTGGGAGCACAGGTGAGGGATGGGCAGTGGCTGCTCAGGCCTGGAGGGTGTAATCAGGGCCCACAGGTGACATCCTATCCCCCTACCCCGCCCCACCCACAGAAGCGGATGCAGCAGATCATGGCCCACTGCTTCCTGGCCGTCAAAGCCAAGCTGGAGTGCAAGCTGGGCTACTTTGACCTCATCGGCTGTGACTTCTTGATCGATGAAAACTTCAAGGTGCTGCTGAGGCTTTCCGAGGTGGGGGGAGGGGTGCTGGCAGGCAGGTGCAGGAGGCAGTGGCCCTCTGTGCACACCTGACCACTCAGGCAGGCCCCTGGGGTGGGCAGTCAGGTGCCCTCCCTAGCCCTGGAGGTGGTGTGTCCATAAGGTTTCACTCCTCCTACAGATGGGGTGGCTCCTAAGGCCAGACTCTCAGACCCTCAAGAGTCTCAGCCCCTTGGGCAATTGGGGGAGTGAGGTCATGGAAAAGAAGTGACCTGATGGTCACATGGCTTAATGGGGACCAGGGTCTCAGCCTTCTCCTGGCCAAGTGGTAGGTGGGGCGGGATGCTAAGCAGTGTTGGGCCCAGGTGTGGCTGCTGGAAATGAACTCCAACCCCGCCCTGCACACCAACTGTGAAGTCCTGAAAAAAGTGATTCCCGGCGTGGTCATGGAGACCCTGGGTGAGCCACCCCCCAGGACCCTCAAACTCTCTGCAAGTTCAGATGCCCACAAACCCAGTTCTCCAGCACCCCAAGGGCTGCGTGGCAACCCCAGCCTCTGCTCATGCCCCCACCTCCCTGCCAGCGTGGTGCCAACCCACCCCTCACCACCCTGTCACCTCCAGACAAGGTGGGAGGTCCCCCTTCCCCCGCACCACCCTTCCCGGCTCCGCGTCCAGCTCATCCCCGATTCCTCCCCAGACCTGGCGCTGGAGACCTTCCAGAAGAGCCTACGCAGCGAGAAGATGCTACCGCTGCTGTCCCAGCGCCGCTTCGTGCTCCTGCACAACGGCGAGACGGACCTGTGGCCGTGCCTGGGGGGCTCCCGCAACGTCCCCCGCCCGCCGCTGCCCGCACTTCAGCCCACCTGCGACGCCGCGCCCCTCGAGCCACCCCTGCTCCGCGCCACCGACCGGCCGGGCGCGCGCAGGCCCGCGCCACACCCGGGCCTCGGCGGCGCGCCAGTGCGGCCCTCCTCCGCGCAGCGGCGCCCCCGGCCTCCCGTCCCCACCCCCGACGGCGCCCTCAGTGGAGACCCCGAGGCCCAGGGTGGTGGGCAGCCGCGAGTGGGCGACGCGGACGAGGTACGCGAGCTTTCCCCGGGGCCGGCAAAAGATGAGCGCAAGAACGCGGGCCACCGCGGCTCCTAGCGGGCGGGCTACCGGCGCTCTCCCAGGGACCTATAAAAGCTACTTTGTTACAAGCGCGGCCTCTGCCCAGCACACCCGGCCCCAAGACCCCCGCTGGCAGCCTCCCTGAACCCTGCGAGCCGCTACTTCACTGCTGGGACCCGTTCCTGAGGGAACATAGGGGTCGAGGGATGAGCCGCCGAATCGAACCCCTGACTTTGCCCATCATGGGCTGCTTCCATCCGGTGAAGCTCTCCAGTTTCTGGGCCCCCATGCATCACCTATAGCCTGCCTCCATCAGGACCCTGGGTCCCTGCAGCCTCACAGGTCACCTACCCCTGCTGCCTAGTCTGCAGTCCCTGGGAAAGACAGCCAGTGTCTCCCAGGCAAGGATCTGGGTCCCCACAGCCCCCTCCAGATCCCTACAGGAGCGGTTCTTCACACCAGGCCCCACCGTGCCCAGGCTCTCAGCTCCTTTCTGGGGCTTCAGAGCACCAGAAAGTGGCACCCAGTGGTGCCACGGTGGGAGCTATACAGCAGGCAGAGCACTGGGAGGCCTCAAGGACCCAGGCTGTGGGCAACAGGTGTGTGGTCATGCAGGATGGAGCCCTGAGGGGTGTGCCGAGCCAGCATGTCCCCATGTTCCTTGTGGCCCCAACCCCGAGACTGCTGGGAGAAACCCGCTACCACCAAGCACCCTGGACCAGCTATAATCCCCTCTCCACACCCACCATCCCACACTGACCCCAGTCCAGACCCACCCCTAGGCCCACTGCCGCTGGCACCCCTCCTCCTCCGCTGCCTTTCACATACCCCACCCTCACCTCTCCCATCAGTCACCACCAAGTCACATGCCCTCCATCTGTCCTGCCAACCCTCGCTCATGACCCCAGTAGGCTCCACCACAGGTGGGAGGGGCTACTGGGACCCTTGTTCTGCTCTGCATCAGAGTGCGGGTGGGACCTAAGGAGCAATGGGGCTTGTCTTCCCCTCCCCCATTGCCCCTCCCCCTCCTTTCCCAGGGGTGCAAGAGCCAGAGCACGCTAGAGGGCAGCGTGGGCCACAAAGCCACTGGCCAGTCCACGGAGATGTGCAGTCAGTCAGGGAGTCAGGGAGAGAAGAGCCAAATGAAACCTGGGGCTCAGAGAGGTAGAGACAGTCCTCCCGGGTCACAGAGCCAATGAGGGCCCAGGCCAGGACCGACCTGCCCTGTCACTTACAGCTCACCCACGCATCCCCACCACTGCCCTCCCTCCTCGTCCTGTTGCTGTGGCCAGGAGTGTAGGGTCACCAGGGCAGAAGCACGCTTGCCACCGTGTGACAAGGGTCCAGGAGCCTTGAGTGCACCCCCCCCGACCAGCATGTTTGGTGGGCTCTCCATGAAGCACCAAGCTCAGCACTGCCACTTCTGCAGCCTGGTGGCCAGCTCTGCACCCCGAGGCTGGGGAGGGTGAGAACCAGTCTCCATCAGGGAGAGGTTGCCCCCTGGGTGGGCAGAGCATCACCCACATCAGTGTCTTCAGGGTCTGTACCAGTCTGAAGACACCCACATCAGTGTCTTCAGGGTCTGTACCAGTCTGTCCTTACTGGGGTAAAGGTCACTGCACAGCCATGTCACCTCAGGCTCAGCCCCTGGTCGCCCCTGAGGGGCCTCTACACCCCATGTCTCAGCCTCCAGGCCTCTCCTGCCCCTTCCTCACATCCTGCCCACAGGGCCTTCGCCCACGCTGTCCTGGGGCTCATGACTTGGCCCATGGTAGAACAGTGCTGCCCCTGGATGCTCCAGCTCTCCTCCAGCAAGACTGGTCCCCAGCCAGTCAAGGCAGTATCTGCAGAAGTGACCCGACACTAGAGGGGAAGCTGGTCTGAGGCCTCCATTGTCCCTGGGCCCTGAGTGGGTGCAGTGGCTCCCAGGGACCATGGTGGGGTGAGACGTGCACATCCTGACTGGGCCTCCATCCCTGGGCAACCCCAAACCCTGGACTGTCCACCGCTCTTGGGCCCCTGGTACCCGGAGAACCTGAGTAACAATAAATGAGGTTCTCCTGCTGCTCGTTCATCCCCAGAGGTGATGGCCGCACCCTTGCCCCCCATCTGGATCCTGCAGTCCCTGGCAGTCAGGAGTCTGTTTCCATTAAAGAGCCCACAGGACTCAGAGGACCCCCCCTCAAACCCTCTTCCCTGCCATGTGTCTCCAAATAGAGGGGTCGGAACAGCCATGGCCCAAATCAGTGTCTCTAGAAAGACCTCTCCACCGGGCATGGCCACTTCTTATTGGGAATTGGGTGTTTGGGGCCCTGAAAACCACTGCAGAGCCAGAGCTCAGCCCAGTTGCAGAGAAGTGGCCATGGTGCTGAAACCATGGTGGGGACTGGGGGGAGTGATGGCCCCGATTCCTGGTCAGGGCCCTTGAATGGCCAGACTTAGCACCATGGACCTATCTGATTGGTGAGGGGGCAGGCAGGGGCCACCTGCCTTTGGACAGCCCCCTGAAGCTGCCCTAGGACTGGGGCCAGGGGAGGGCAGACATCCGGTTCTGTCTAGGAAGAGTTCCCTTCCTATGCCCACTATGGGCGTGTCTGACCACTTGGGAGGGTGTCCCACACTGGCTAAGTCCAGATCTCAGTGAAGCCAGGATCAGGGGCCTTTTCAAGCAAGGCGAGGGTGGAACGCTGCTGTGGCCGGAAGCACTTCTGGGAACAGAGGATGGCCTCTGGGCCCTTATCAGACTGAACACACACCCTAGAGCCTGACGGGGAGGAGGAGGGGGAGGAGCTAAGCAGCTGGAGAGCCTCTCTGGTTGGGGTTGAGTTCCCCGGGGGAGCAGCAAGGGGCTGGAGCTGGCCTGGGTAGAATCTCATCTTTGGGTCATTCTTGGGCTTTGTGACCTATACCTGTGCCCATCCCAGCACACTGGGCTGAGCGGGAGAGGGTGGAAGCCCCTCAACACACCACCCCCCTCCGTTCCCCACATATCAGCACTCTTGAGTCTCCTGTGCCTCCCACTGCCCTGAGTTCTGCATCCCAGGCCCACCCAGGGCCTCCCTCCTCCCAACTTGGACTTGCTCAGGCTTCCCTTGAGAAAGTGACTGGGCTCTGACTGGCGGGAGCCCGTGCACACCCGGCCCTGGACAACCCACCTGAGCCTCCTGCCTCCTCTCAATCTAGCCCCTCCACGCCCCTTCCTGCTCTGTGGGATTTCAGCTGGGGCGCCTCAGTTCAGCTCAGGTCCAGCTTGCTATCAGCTCCCAGGAGGCTGCCAGGGAGGGACGTGAGTCCAGGAGTGGGGAGAACAGGGAGTGAGCAGAGGGAGCTGGGGTGACCAGTAGTGGACAGGCCTGGTGGGGCAGAGGTGCTCTGCAGGGAGGAGGGGAGTGTGGAGGGAGGGCCCGGTCCAGTGGCAGGGGCTCCCTGAGTCATCCTCACTGCCCACCCCCCCAAAAGCCTGGCCTCCCTCTTCCAGTCCCTGTGCTGGGCCGGGCAAGTCCCCCTGTCCCCTGCCCGCTGCGGAGCAGGAATCCCCCTCTTGCTCCACGTCACCTTACCTGGCGTCACCCCACCGCCCACGGGCTGACTTTCCGGGCACTCCTCCCACACCAGCCGCCAGCGAGGACTTTCCGCGCTGAGTCAGCGGAACATGCTCCCACCCGCGAGGCTGTCTAGGACCTGACTCCTGGCCTCAGCAGGTGGGGGAGCGGCAGTCAAGGGACTCAGGTGACGGCGATGAGGAGGGCCCTCCTGGAGGCGGGTGGGCGAGGGTTGGTGAGGGACAGGAGATCTGGCTTGGGGGCAGAGGAGGAGCCTAAGGGTGTGGCAGCTGATTGGCTCCCTGGGACCCCAGAGCTAGGACCCGAGGGGCAGGCAGAGAGAAGCAGCTGAGGGGGCTGTTCTCCCTGTGTGAATGGTCACAAACTGGCCACGCCCCTCCTTCCAGGTGAAGCGGGCTGTGCCCCACAAGGGATGGGATGCAGGGCGCAGAGCCCCTCTCCTCTCCACTTCCTGCTCTGAGCTGGGCCCACCTGCCCCCCTGGAACTAGGTGGGGTTGGGGACCAGTGAATCAAGGGGCTCTCCTGGGCAGCATTCTCCCCCTACCGATGCTCACAGTCCCTTCCTAGCCGAGGTGGGAGTTGGGGTGGGGCTGAAGTGGGACCATTACAGTCCCATGCAACATGCAGGTGGGTGGGGAGGACACGGTGAGCAGGGGAGAGGGGGACGGTGCTAGAACACTTGGGGCCACAGACAGCAGGGGGGCCAGGTGTACTGACAGCTGGAGAGGGTCGCTGCCAAGACCCGTCTCCACTGGCCCGCCAGCCACGCCCTGGGTGCCAAGGAGACCTTATCAGACTCCCTAGGGGTTGTGCTGTCAAGAGGCTGAAAAACACTGCTTGCCTCTGTTGGGCAAGGCCCCAGGACAGTGCCCCAGGAGCGAGGGCCTGTGAGGTGGTGGAGGCCAACAGGAGGGCTTGGACAAAGGGCTAGAACCAGGCCACTCTGAGGCTGCCCACATCCACCAGGAAGTGTGGGCGGAAACTTACCTTGGCCCAGATTGGGGCCCAATGACCCAAGGGCAGGTACCCCACAGGGACCAGCAGGACATGCAGCCAGCCCAGAACCAGAGTCTGGACCACCCACGGCAGAGACCAGACACACACCAAGGACCCGGCTGCCCGAGCAACTGCCTGGCCAACCACCGGAGAATGGGTTTGGACAGGGCAGCCAAGAGGCATGGAGGGCAGAGGTCCAGCAAAACATGCCTCCCCTGTGGTCCCAGCTGAGGGCTTGTGCTGAGGACTGTAATGGTCCCACTTCAGCCCCACCCCAACTCCCACCTCGGCTAGGAAGGGACTGTGAGCATCGGGGTGGGGAGAATCCAGAACTGGTCCCTTCTCCCCCAGCACACATCCACTTAGGTCACTGGACAAGCGTTTATTGAGTGCTGCCTGTAGCCAGGTCCTTAGCCTCCTGAGCTGGGAACCAGGGGCCCACAGATGCGGCCCCAGTGGGACAGCAAGAGAGGGAGGCAGCCACTGTGCGTCTGTGTCTTCCATGGAGTCCAGCCACAGCTGCCACCTCTTCGGCATGATCCAGGGCACTGGTCACTGTCACCATCCCCCACCTGCTTCCCCCATCGAGGGGAGCAGGGCCGGGCCCAGAGCTGGGGCCCCACAGTGGGACCCAGAGCCCTTGCTCCTGAGGGCCAGTCTGGGCCAGCTCCAGGGAGGGCCTGGCACGGGCCCTCTGCACTTCACACCCACAGGTCCTCCTGGCGGCCCTTGTTCTCTGACAGCCGCTCACCCCGCTCCTCCTCAGGGAACTGGCAACTGTAGGTGTCCTCAGGTGGGGGTGGTAGGGCCTCCCGGAGCTGGGTCTCTGCAGAGGGGCTGTGATCAGCAGGCAGGCAGGCAGGGGACTCCCCCCTCCCCAAGGCACAACTGACCTGGGGGCCACACTCTTTGCCTCCTCAGCTGCCAGATGTGCACGCTTAGCTGGGTCATGGTCAGGGCCAGGATGCAGGCAGCCAGGGAGAGGATGACGATGGTCAGCGGGCTGGGTGGTTCAGTGGGCGGCAGCCGCAGGCTGCACACAGCATTGTGCGTCTTGTTTCCGGGAAACAGGGTGGGAAACCCAAGCTGGACACAGCTGGGACACATGGACAGAGCCCTCGGTCAGCCCTCGGCGACCAGAGCACTCCTCCACACTGCTGCAGTCCTCTGAGCTGTTGGGGGTCACTGCACCAGAAATGACAGCAGAGGCCCCGCCTGGACCGCCCTGCCACCAGAAGGCCCCACCAGCACTCACTCTGCCCAAGGTTTGCAGCGGCCCTCATGGCCCCCAGAGAAGGTCCCCACAGCACAGTCAACACACTCAAAGCCGAATTTGAAGTTGCCTGGAGACAGACAGACATACACTGGCTGCAGGGGTGGCTGGGGTGGGATCCTGCTGGTGTCCAGGTCCCCAGCAGGACTCCCCCCGCCCCCCATCTCATCCATTTGACAGGAGCCTCTGGTGCCCACAGGACCTGGGCCTGGGATAAATCAGGTCCCCACTGTGCCCCTTTCCAGGGCAGGCTGTGACTCAGGGCTGAGTGGAGGGTCCCTGAAGGGATATGGGGGAGGGGAGGGATCTGCTTGCAAATGATGGAGCAGAGCTGGGGGCAGGGTTGAAGCCTGGCAAGAGCAAGCCTGGGCCTTCACTTGCTCCAGGAGGCTGGGGAGCAGGAGGCTGGTGAGGGCCCTGGAGATTGGGGTAAGGCTGTGCCCCAGTCACCCCTAGGCTCCCCTGCCCCCAAAACCTCACCCAGTCCCCTGCTGCCCTCACTCCCCAGCCCCCACGTGCTCAGGCAGGTGCCGCCCCCTGGTAAAGAGCTCCCTAAGAGGATGAGAGGCTCCTTCCAGACAAGGAGCTGAACTCCAGAATGGGCTCGGCCTGGAAGGTCAGGGTGGGTATAGACCTGGACATAGTCTGAGCCAGGGCCTAAGGGCCAGACAGTCCTGGACACCCCTCTGTTCCTCACAACCAGCCCTAAGGGCATCATTTCTGGACAGACACCTAGGCCAAGAGAACCACGCACACAGTGGGCGCTGTGCCTCCAGCGAGGGCTGAGATGCCAGAACAAGAGAACTGCCTGCCCGCCAGGGTTCCATAGGACCCCACACTGGTGCCCATCTGCCCAGAGGGTGTCTGTACCCCTACTTGCAAGCTTTCTTCCACGCCAGCTGCTATGAGCTCTGGCTGGGCCCTGTCAACGCCCCTGGCCTGCATGGGCCACCCCCACCAACCACTTACCTTCAGGCTGCACTCCCTGGCCAGGTGGACAGGCGTGGTACTTGCAGCTCTTACACTGTGGGTCTCCACAGTGGAACTCGGGCTGGATACACTGGCAGTCCGGCTCAGGACAGGTCCCCTCATCTGGACAGGGAACAAACAGCTCTCTCAGCAGCTGAGGGGAGCCCCCTCCCCAGGGCACCCCCTCTTAGCCCCCAGGGAAATGGGGGGCAGGGCAGGGCTACCTCAGCTGGGCAGAGTACTGTCTGGGAGGCAGGACCCTGGCTTGGTCCAGCTGTGCCTCTCCCTCCTGGGCACCCAGCTCCTTCACCCACCTGGCCTGGCTGCATCCCCCATTGCCCTGAAGCTGCTCTCCCCCAGGGTAACCATGACTCAATGTGACCCGGAGCCATCCCAACAGACAAGGGGGTTGCCTGGGAGATCTACTCCCTGCCCCCTCTCCATCCTGCATGGCCCTCAGCTGCCAGGACCCTCCAGGCAGCCTGCCCATCCTTCCCTGACTGCTGTCTACAGCGTCCACGACACTGAGACCTAAACTCTAAGAGCCCCTTACCATCCCCCAGGTCCTGGCAGGGTGACACCCTGGGTGTTTTCCGGGGGATATTTGTCCCCAAACTGACCCATTCCACTTTTCTCCCACCCAGATATGAGGTCCGAGGAAGGGAGCTGGCAGAAAGAGGGGTGCAACCCCAAACTGAGCCTGAGTGATGGCCAAGGGCTCACTACCCACTCAGAAGGAACAGGGACAGCCCTCCTCTACACTGGGACCCCTGACCTGTCTTGGGGAAGGTTCCCACACCCACTGCCCCTGCCCCACCTCCCGGCCACCATCCCCCAACCCCCAATCCCCAAGCCACTTCTACCTCCCCCGGGTTGCGCTGGGATCAGGGCTTTGGACCCAGAAAGCTTGCCCTGAGCACAGGGAGGCTCGCCGCGCTGCCGCCCTCCGCGCAGGGGCTTCCGCCTGTCTTACCTGGGGCGCAGCGGCAGCAGCGTGCGTCTGTCCCCGTCCCATGCAGAACTTGGCCAGGGCTGCAGCTCAGATCGCCGAGGGGTCGCTGGCCCAGGCCCAGCGCGCAGAGCAGCGCGACACCCCACAGGGCCACTCGCGCGCCCCTCGCCCCCATGGCGTCCCCCTGGCCGCTCGCCCCGCGGTTTTAGGAAGCAGGGCCCTCCCGGACACGCCCAGATCCCGCCCCGCGGGCCGCTCCGCCTCCGCTACGCCCCAGACAGGACCTAGGAACTGTTCCCATGCGGGACCCCTGAGACCCTGAGACTCAAAATCCAAGGCGTGGGCGGAGGTCTGGGGCAGTGAGACTGCTCTGGATACTTCAGCGGCGAGGACGCGTCATCGGAGCACAGGAGGAGCCACCGGAGTGAACTACCGGCTCTGGCTTAGGATGAAGAGTCAGTGCAGGTTTGTCTCTTGTAACAAATGCACTATCCTCAGGGTTATTGAATTTTGCAATAAGGAGTTCATGATCTGAGCCACAGTCAGCTCCCCGTTTTGTTTTTGCTGACTATATAGAGCTTGCTCCTTGGAAGAAAAGCTATGACAAACCTAGACATTAAAAAGCAGAGACATTACTTTGCCGGCAAAGGTCCATCTTAGCCCCCAAAGCTACGGTTTTTCCAGTAGTCACGTATGGATGTGAGAGTTGGACCATAAAGAAAGCTGAGCACTGAAGAATTGATGCTTTCGAACTGTGGTGTTGGAAAAGGCTCTTTAGAGTCCCTTGGACTGCAAGGAGATCAAAGCAGTCCATCCTAAAGGAAATCAACCCTGAATATTCATTGGAAGGGCTGATACTGAAGCTGAAGCTCCAGTACTTTGGCCACCTGATGTGAAGAGCTGATTCATTGGAAAAGACACTAATGCTGGGAAAGACTGACGGCAGGAGAAGGGGATGACAGAGGATGAGATAGTTGGATGGCATCACCAACCATGGACATTAGTTTGAGCAAGCTCCAGGAGTTGGTGATGGATAGGGAAGCCAGGCGTGCTGCAGTCCACGGGGTCACAAAAGTTGGACACAACTGAGCAATTGAAGAGGGGGTATTGATGGGGGGAATGTTCCCCCTCACTTGCTGAGAACCTAAAACTGCTATAAAAAATACTTTTTTTTTTTAATTCAAGGGATGGGAATTCCCTGGAAGTCGAGTTAATAGGACTCAGTGCTTCCACTGCCTTAGGCAGGGTTAGGGTTAGGGTTCAATCTCTGATCAGGGAATTACGATCCCACAAGTTGTGTGCAACCAAAAGAGAAAAAAACAATCCAAGGGGTCCCAAAGGGACCCCAAGAGAGCAAGTCCCATCATAGGCTGCAGAGCAACTGACCACAGAGGACAGGACACCTGGGAGACCCATGTGTGAAGGTGACCTTAGGGGATTCCTAAGTGATCATGCTCTTTGGCCCAGGAATTCTTTTCTGGGAACTAAATGTGACATAAATGTGTGTGCCTTGTCAGGGGAAACACCACACGTATCCCCAGCCACATCACAAGGAGGGCGGGCGGCAGGTGGTCAGAAATGTTTTCTATGTAAAACCTGAGGCCACCAGGCCTGAAGGAACTGGAGTGTGGGTGGGCGCCGGATGCGGGGTGGCAGACAGCACCCTGAGTCATTGGGAGTGGGACAACCCTCAACAAGGACTGCTTCCTCACTGTGCCCCCTTGGCTCCTGGCTGACCCCCTCTCTACCTCCAGCTTCCCCAGGGGGGTGCTGTGAGGCCCCTCCAACACCCAGAGTGGGTGGGATGAAATCCCTCATCCTCTGAAGTCTCCAGGCGAGGGACCCCACAACCTCCCAGAAGTCCTGGATTGCCAGCACTGAGCAGCCTCAGAACCCATCCAGGGATCAGAACGAGTCCCTGCTTTCTGAGGATTAGAACAAGCCCCCCACTTTGGGAGATTAGGACAAGTCTCCCCATGCCCCTCAGCTTGGCCAGGCTCCAGACATCACACACCCTGGAGGCTACAGCTGTGCTGACACCTGAGAGGAGGAGCCAGCAAGGAGAGACCAGTCATTGGCTGAACCCTGCAGAGTGGGGAGAAAGGGCTGTCCAGGCTGCAGCCCTGACTGCCCTTCAGACTTCAACCCAGCTCTCCCCACAGGAATCCCATCAGCCCGTGGGGATGTGCTGGCCCCTGATGGAGCGCTTGAGCTCTTGAGGCTGAGAACTCAGCTTCCAGAAACAGCAAGTCAATCCTGAAGTGGGGAGGAGGGGCTGTCCAGGCTGCAGTTCACCGTGAGACTGTCCCTTGTCTCTGTGAACCTTAGTTTCTTCACCTTAGTTTCTGGGGCCCTGCCTCCTTCAGGAAGTCTCCCCAGATTGCTTAGCCCTCCAGTGGAAGCTTGATACAGGGGAAATGGGCGGAGATCCCTGGGAATGCTGTAGGGTGGGCTGTGGGGGTCCCAGGAGTGTGATTTTGATGGCATCCATAGGTATGTTGAGGGCCATGACCTGGTGACCAGGGCAGACCCATGAAACTTGGTTTGAGAATGACAGGATTTATAACTCAAGTCCCAGAATGTGTAAGGCCCTCAGAGAAGCAACTGGGCCCTACAGAAAAGGGAGGGTCTCTGCGGGGGCTGTGGCTCTGGTTGCTAGAGGGCAAGGTGAGGCCCCTAGGACTGGCCCTCTCTGAGGACCACCGGATTACAGCTCAGCTCCTAGACTGGAGGAGGGTTTGAGCAATCGCTGGACCCCAGGGCAAGGTGCGGAGTGGAGAACTGGGCAGTTCTGGACCTTCTGCCACTGCTCATTTTAAAGGCCTGAACAGTTAGGTCTGTTCCAGGATGGCGTCACCCCAATTCTGGTAAGAGCCTAAGAAAAAAATGATAAATCCCCAAAAATGATGCTTGTCCAACCAGGTCCTCTCTATTGGCCCTTCTGGAAGCTGACCAGCACAGCAGGCACCAGGGGGCAGCTGTCTGTGCGAAGGGGACTGCCACCTGCAGCAGCAGGAAACCAGAGGGAGGGTCATGTGTGACAAGAGGCAAGACTGACATCGGAGGTGGGGACCTGCATTGCCCTCTGGTCCCCAAGGCTCCGGAAGGGCCCTCCCACGCAGCTGCAAGCTGCGGAGTTTCTGTGACCTGGCACTGCGGGGGAGATCTCTATCTGCCAGCTGTATTTTCCAATACTTTTTGAGCAGCTCATCACATTTTTCATTTGTCTCAGCTCACACAAGTGATGCTCATTCATGGGGCAGAGGGTCCCACACGGGGTCCAGGTGTTAATCAGGAGGGCTGAGGGAGGAGGATGGGGAGCCAGGTGAGGGCCCTGGAGCGGGGAGGGCCCAGTGTGGGCATATCGGGAGGGGGTGTCTGTGGGCCTAGGGGATAGCTCAGCAGGGTTTAGGAGGCTTGTCAGCAGAGACAGGAGTGGAGAGTGTGCTTCGCAGTAGCATCAAAGCAAACTGAAAGAAACCAACCTCTGTCCGTCCATCTGTCAGCTGTTCAGAGGTGGAGCTGCCAGGCAAGGGGTCAGGTGGGGGGCTCCTGGCTTAGGCAGCAGCTGGGAGGTTTGGGGAGGAAGCTCCTTCCCATGACCTTCGACTTCCAGGCCCTAAGGCCCTGGGCTCTCCCTTAGCCCCCTCCGGCTTGTTCCGTAGCCTCTCTGCACAATCTCTGCACTGCCCAGAGACCACAGGCCCCTGACCAGTGGTGCCAATTTGTTGCCCGTTCTAAGGGCACAGGGTGTGTGTGTTCACTGCTGCATCCTGAGAGCCTTTGAAGTCCCATTGTCCGTTTTCCCCAAGAGGCCACCAGGGGTCAGAGGTTTGAGGAGAGATGGATGGGCCTCCGGTGCAGCTCTGGGGAGAAAGCCAGGCCAAGAAACTTGGGGCAGGGGGCAGGACAGCAGCCTGACACATGTGGCAGGAGCATCTTCAGCTGCTCTAGGGCCCTCTTGGTGCAGTGATGCCTGGGTCCTGGCCACGGGGCAGGGAAAGGTGTGAGAGCAAGCCAGGCGTTCATTTGCCAAGTGCACCAGGTGAGGCCTCGTGCTCTTGCCCAGATTTTCTCTGCTCCTCCACACCCCCAACAGCAGCTCGGGAGTCTTTTATTTCGGTTCACTGTAGCTCTGCAATCTGTCTGAACACCTGGGGCACAAATGTCTATCGACTGCGGAGCATCTCCACACCGACCTGGGCTCCCTGAGCTGTTTAACCTGCACACCTCGAGTGAGCCCTTGGCCACTTGCCCCAAGTCCACACCTCTGCCTAAGCCAGGACCACCCCCAGTGCTGACCAGCAGGATGGTCTGACCACGAGGGCTTTTACAGCCCACAGGTTTCCCACCTGGGAACCTTTTCGCATAATGGTGTCCATTCTGTTCCCGCCCAGGGTGGATGAAGGATCAGCCCTGTCAGAAGCATCCAGTTTCCCTGAGGGCATGGAGCTGGTCTCAGGGGACTCGGGGGCCCTGCAGGTGTCGTGGGGGTCGTAGACCCACCATACACTTGGGTCTAGCAGGGCATGGGGTTTGAGAAGAAACAGACACTTGTGCCCTCTTCTGGGAGGAGCCCTAGCAACCCGAAGGGTGGTCCTGGATGACCTTTGGGGCCAGGGCCTCAGAGTTCCCATCAGTACTCAGCCCCTGCCAGCCCCTCCCAAGTGGCCCAGGGAAGGTCCCTGGGTTAGGGTCTCACGTGGCTGACAGGTGCAGCACTGACTCCCCAGGGCACTTATTTTGGCTCCCCCACCCTCTACAGGTGTTGGGATGTGCCCAGGGAACAGGACAGCAGCCCTGGGATCTGTGAGGGATCCAGGGGAGCCCCTGCCCACCCCCAGCCCCAGGCAGCCCAGTCAGAGGCCCACATCTGCCAACGTCATTTATTGGGGGCCTACTCTGGGCAGGGAGTATGCACAGCATACGTAGCAGAGCCCAGGGCCAGCCCAGGAGCGCCTAAAACGGCACAGGGCAGGGGTCAGGGCGCCACGCGCAGGGGTGACAAGGGGGCAACCTGCACCTGGGGCCCCCACTGCCCCTCGGGGCCCCAGCCTGGGGAGGGGTCACCGGCTCCCACCCCAGCAGACGTTGTTCAGATCTTGGCCAGGCTGGAGTTGGCATCAGTGTGCTCCTCTTGGATAGGGGTCCGGAAGCTGTTTCCCCCTGGGGAGGAGGTACGGGCAAGAGGTGGGCAGGGGTCCCACACCTTGGGAGGCCGTCTGGTCTGGGGCCCACCACAAGCACTCACCTGGGGGCTTGGGGGTGTTGGTCAGCAGCCTCCAGGCCCTGTGGTGGAGGAGCAGGGCCAGCATGGCAGCCACAGGGGCAAGGAGGCCCAGGCCCAAGCCGAGGCCCAGGACAGCGGACAGCTCAGGGGCTGCAAGGAGGCAGGGCCTGCTGGGTGGGGTCTGCCAGGGGAAGGGACCCACAATAGGGAGGGCCCCACCGAGCCCAGAGGGAGTCTCTACTCCCATCCTCCCCACCCATCCCACTCCCCTTTTGGGTTGGGGGAGGGCCCTGCTGGGGCAAGGCCAGGTCCCCTTACCCTTGGGGGGCTCTGTGTGGGGCATGGAGGACCCCTGTGAGGCCTTAGTCCAGGAGGTGGTGGGCTTGGCAGTAGTGGACTGGACTGGGGGGCCCTGGGTCTCCCACGGTGGTGTGGCCGGGGGGCTCCTGTCCTCACAGATGGCGTCTGAGCTGCTATTGGCTGCCCGCAGTGTTCGCTTTCCTAACAAGGTGCAGCTGAGGGCGGGCAAGGGTGTTGATCAGGCCAGAGTCCCCCTTCTCCTCCCCCATCAGTGGGATGGGCCCAGAACTGGGGCAGTGGGGCAGTACCAGGGAGATGTGGGAAGCAACAGGGGTCCACACTGGTCACTCAGACAGCATCAGAGTCCAGGCCAAAGGTGGCGAGGAGAGGGGCCACAGACTCTGCCGGGCCCTCCTGCGCTTAGCCTGCTCCCACCTGCACCTTCCTCTCCCTAACCCCCGTCTACTCTCTTCCTGCTTGCTCTGGCTCAGCCCGACAAGGACAGGAACTTTTCCGCTGTGAGTGAGGCTCTCACACTCCTGGGGCCTGGGCTGGGGTCTCAGAGGCTCCCTACTCTGACCTAGCAGGAAGGCCAGTGGGAGGCTGGGCCAGGGCTGAGCAGGGGTTATAGTGGGAGCAGGGACCATCACGGAGTAGGGCGGGGCAAGGGCTACAGGGATTCAGGCCCAGGAGCTCCCAGCCAGCAGCTTCCTACTCCCAGAACTAACCCCTGGCTCGCAGACCCCAGGCCACCCAAGCCCTCCGGCCACAGAGACACTCACTTGGTCCAGGGCTGGCAGGCCTGGTCATTGCCCGGGGAGAAACGTCCTGGTGGGCACGGGGCACAGTCTGCAACAGAGTCAGCAGGCTCTGCCCATCTGCCACCCCTGGGGTGCCCAGAGACTCATTCCCCAGGGTCTCCGAGAGCCCCTCCCCACCTGCATGCCACCCGTGGGCCTTGACCTGGGAGACCCCCACCCCCATCTTGGTGTGATCGGCTGGGGAAGGGGCATTTAGCTGGGGCTGGGGTGGGGGCTCTGGGAGGAGCAGTGACAGTGTGTGAGGGACATGCTCCTTCCACATAGCTCCCAAGGCCCCCCTCACCAACTCCACGCTTGTAGCCGTAGCTGTCCTGGGGCTGGCTGCCCGGCCTGCAGCCACAGACCGTGTCTCTGGTGGGTGTGCATCTCTGCTTGGGTTCACTCCCACTTCCTGGGGGTTGGATGGGGTGGGTGCAGTCAGTGGGGAGGCCAGAGCTGCAGAGCAGGCTGAGGATGGGGGTCAAGGGTCCACAGCCACCTTCCCGACCAGCAGCCCCTCATGGCTGGGCGGCTTCTGGTTCTCTCTCACCACGCACGCCACATCCCTCCTGGTCACACAGCCCCCAGGGTCACCCGCGGCAGCTCTGACCACCCTTCTAACATCCTCCAGTCTGCTCAGGACCCTCTGCAGCCCTTGACTCTGGGTCTTACCCTACCCCCACCCCAAAGCCACGTGGTCCTGGCCCCCTAGGAAGGGGAGGTGCCCTGTCGGTCGTTTCAGCTGGCTGTGGGGCCCCGGGGGGCAGAGCAGGCCCCCGCCACGGTCGAGTCTTGATGTGGGTGCTAGGCACCCATGGTGCTCACTCTGGCTGCACTGGGTGCAGGGCTTGCAGGGCTCATAGTTGACGGCCTCGTTGTAGTAGCCAGGCTTACACGGGCTGCACACTGTGTCCTGGTTGTGGTTACAGCGGCTTTCCATCCCAAAACCTGCTGAGGGAGGCCGGGGTCAGAGCCATGCATAGCCCAGCGCTCCCCCAGGAGCCCCACCCGGCCTCTGGCTAGCCCGTCATCCCAGGCATGGCTCCAGATCACCCACTAACCCAACTCCACTTGCCTCACGACACCTGCAGTGCGTGATTCCATCTGCAGGTTCCTGCCACCCCATCCGTGTCCTCCAACCCTGTCTCCTGGTCCTAGGTCCCTGCAGGCACCCCTCCCCGACTCCATGTCCCGGCCACTCACCTGGCGGGCACTCTTTGCAGCACCTGTTGCCACTAGGGTAGGTGTCCCCAGTACAGTGGGGCTGGGCCGCAGCACCCAGCATGAGCCCGAGGAGCAGGAGGGCTGAGCCCGGCGCCCTGGGCGGCTGGGTCCCCACGCACATTCTCAGCTCCTCTCAGCTCCGAGGCTCTGGGAGTCTGGGGTTTTTCCTTGCAGGATGTGGCTATAAGGGCTGCGGGGGAGGGGTGGGGAGGGGCAGGAGGAGGGGACCAGGAGGGGACTAGGAGGGCCCCAGGAAGCGCTGGAAGGCAGCTAGTCTGGGAAGCCCACTCCCAGCCTTCTCTTCTGGCCCTGGGCCCAGGGGCCCCGACCCCACGACAATGCCCACAGGCCTCAGCTCAGCCCAGCCGGCAGCTGTGGTATGTAGACCCAGGGCCCGAGGGAGGACCCGCAGCTCCCCCAGCCCTACTAGGCCCAGGCCAGTTCTCCAGCCCAGCTGGTCAGCACCCACCACAGGACACTCCCACTCCTGTCTCACAGTAAAGTGGACCCGGACGGAGCCCCTTCAGCCAGGCATCTTGGCTGCCCCCCTGCCCTGCCTGGCCTAGCCAAGCTGCCCGGACCAGGACGGTCTTGGGACGCCTTCACCTGGCTCGCTGCTTCTAGACTCCCACTCTCTCTGCAGGGCCGAACCCTCAGGAGAAATGGGGGGGCCACACTGATGCCAATCCTCACCCTCCGCTCCGCCAAAGGGTGCCCAGAGTCCGTGGGTGAGCCAGGGCCGCACACGGGGTCAGGCATCCACTATGGGGGAGGGGAGGCGGTATTGGGGGCTCCGGAGCATGGTCACTGGCCCAGGTGTACAAAAGTAGCCCAGACCAATGCCAGCAATTCTGGTGGATCAGGCACCTCCTGACCAGTGCCCACAGTGAGCGCCAGCCTGGACATGTGTGTAGGCGTGTGCAGGTTTGAGAAAGCAGCTGCATGTCCCTGAGCACAGCAGGAGGTGCCAGGGGCTGAATTCATGTTAGTGCCACAGCCCGCACGTGGAAGCCCAACCCTCGTGCGGCTCTGCTGGAAGAAGGGGCCTCTTAGCGGGCAATGATGGTGGGATGGGGTCACAGGTGGGCCTGATCCCGTGTGGCTTGTGTCCACGTAAGAGGAGGTCAGGGCACAGACATGCGCAGAGGCCGACCACAGGAGGACTCAGAGAAAACAGCTATTTACACATCAACACTGGCTATGCCCACACCTGGGTCTCCGATGTCCAGTCTCCAGGACTGGAAGAAGATAAGCTGCCCACGCAGACCCAACATGCGCTGCTGGTCAAGCACTGACAGGTGTCCTGGGTGTGATGTGTGCCTGGGAGCGTGTGTCAGCCACACGTGTAGCACACATGTGTGGTGCTAGCCCCACGTGCCTGGACGCGTGTGTGCTGTCCTCGTGAAGCCCTGGGCTTATGTCTAGAAGGGGTAGCCCGTGAGGACAGACCCTCGCTCTGCCCACTGGCTGGACAAGCGCTGCCTCTCCCAACACTCTGGAGGCCGTGCCAGGCTCTCCCTGACCCCACAGCCACTTGGTTTCGGGGGGGACAGGAAAGACAAGCCCCAGGGGCCCTCGAGACAGTGGAACAGCCGGTATGCCGGCACTGTGGGGTGTGAGGGGAGACGAGCACAGGCACGCATGCACACACGTGCACATGCTTCCTCCCACACAGAGCTCTCATCCTGGTGCCCCAAGGCAGAGGCTGTTCTGTGTCTTCGGTGCCTTTAAAATCTGAACCAAGAGACAGGATTCTCTGCTTAATGGTTAACCTGAAGCTTCAGGCGGGGAGCCTCCCGCAGCGGCTGGAAATCCCCCTCCTCCTGGTGGTGACGGGCACAGGTAAGAAGTGGGGCTCCCTCCCCACCTGCAGGAAATTCCACCAGTCGGCTCTGCCCGCAGGCCTCTGCCCCAGCCTCCAGAGAGGGAGGGTCCCCAGGGGAGGGGTAGAGCACCCAGGCGGTCTGTTATACACACATGTGCGTCCAAGTATTATACCCCTCTCCCACTGAAGGTGAGAAAAACATTTTTAAGACAAACTATAGCTTCTGAGATGGCAGTAACTCAGGGCCTGGCAGCACCCTACTCCTTACAGGACCACACCGCCCTCTGCCCGAGGCCCTAACACCTGCCACACACGGGGTCCACATGTGGCAGCCCATGGACCTGGCTGATTGACAGCTCTGTCCCAGCTAAGTTACACCTGCTGGCGGCTGCCCGCCCACACGCTCAGCCCCAGCCACCGCCATGGCCCCGCATTCTGTCTCAGTTCTGAAAACATTCTTTCCTCTTGTTTGTCTGGAAACCAGCTCTGTTGCCGCGCCCTGCTCCTCCGGGGCAGCCCCTCCCCACACTGCTCGGAAGCAGGTCACGTGGCCAGCTCAGGCTGGCCCTGATGCCCACCCGGCCAGAGCCCCCACCCCAGCCGAGGCCCACATATACCATCTGGCCAGGTGAGCCATCCACTGAGGCCCTGTGGGCTTAGGCCTCCAATGGTGCCCGGCAGGGGCCAGCTGGGAGGCAGCGAGCTTGGTGGGTGACCCTCCCTCAGTCATCTGACCCCCAGTGTGTCATCTCCGCCACCCCACACGCCAGCCACGCACCAGGCATGGCAGACCCTGGGAAGGAGCCAGTAGAGGACCTGTCGCCTTATCTCCCCCACTGTAGGCTCCCAGCTCCCCAGCCTCACCAGAGCCCCCCGGGCTACTCCTCCCCATCTCTGGCAGGGAGGCCCAGGCCAGGACTCTTGTGCTTTCCAAACTCTGTGAGTGCCCCTAGTTCTCTACCTCCATCCCTGGGAGCGCTCATCCTCAGAGCCCCCCTCCGTCCTAAAGTCCCATTTCCTCCTGGTCCCTCCTAGGTGGCCTCACCCAGGCCTGGACTCTCGCTACTACTGACTTTAAATTGGCAGCTGAGGCCCCACCCGATCACAGGTGGAACGTCAACGCTAGGAAGCCTTGGGTTCTAACCAAACCGCCCACCGCAAAGCTTCAAGGGGAAGCTGCCTGGCCACAAACATCCCAAGTAATCGTCTACGTGGTTTTTTTTCCCATCAAAAAAATGAAGCTGAGAGAAAAAGGCAACTATATTTTGAAGTAAATTAATGTGATTCCTGTCACCAATATTCATGCTCCTCAGAGACTGAAGGCCATGGGCCAGCGGCTCTCACAGCCCCACCCAGCACCCCGCCCCACCCCGGCCACTGGCTGCCGGTTTCCAGCAAAGCTTCACCTTTCAGTTTTCAGGGAACGGCAGGAACTTCGTCGTTTCCCACGGTGGGGGAGCCTGCCGCCCTGATGTGGTCAGTGCCTCCGGCAGCAGGGCTCTGAGTTCTCAGAAGTGAGATGCAGCGATTACACTGGAATCAGGGTGCGGGCAGCCCGCGGGGTGCTGCGGGGGCAGGAAGGGGGCAGGGGGCGCGGTGGTGGCTCAGAACTCCTCGTGCACGCTGCGGGCATAGTCCACCAGCTTGCTGCCCGTGAAGAACTCACTGTACTTGAGCACCTCCTCGGGCTCCAGGTAGTGATTCTGGTTCTCATCAGCGATAGCGATCATCTGCTTGGCCTCATTGAGGGCACTGAACTCGTTCATGGGGTCCATGTAGTCCTGCAAGGGCAGCGGCTCAGCCCCGACGCACCCCAAACCCCTCCGGGCCAGGGGCATCTCTTCATGTTCAGGCCACACCCAGCCAAGACCCGCCTGAGGACACCCTGCACTCATGGGGCACCTGTGCCTTGGCTACAGCAGGCAGAGCCTGGTCTGTAACACCCATCGGCTGGTAGGACAGAAGCTGCGGAGCAAGGAGGTGGGCCTGTTCTGGAAGGTGGGCACCAGGCCCTCCACCTGGGTGGGCACCTCCCTGCCCATATCAGGGTGTCCAGCCACAGAAAGGCAGGGGGAAGGGAAGCCCTGGAGCAGGGCACATGCACACCAACCGCCAGGACGGCAGTGCTGATGGGCAGGAGTTCCCAAACCAGACATCCTGCCAGCTATGAGCAGGGGTCAGGAGATTCTGGAATAAAATGCAATGACTCATCCAGCCACGGGAGGAAACAAGCCCATGCAGCACCTAAACATGACACCCGCGAAGACACTGATGGGCAGGCAGTGGGTCCAGCCTGTGCACAGCCCTCCTGCCCCAGAGTCTGGCCAGACTCCCCATGGGGGACAGCACACCCGGGCCCAAGAAGGGAACCCCATGACATCGGCTGCACAGCCCAGCTCAGAGGCTCCAGTTCTCCTGACCAGTGCCCAGCCACAGCCAGACCAACTCTGCCTCCCAGCACAGGATGGCCTTGCACCCACCTCCAGCTCCGCCATGGTCACAATCCCATCGTGGTTGGCGTCAATCAGCTCCTCGAACTCTCTCTTCCTATCCCGCACCCAGCTGTCATCAACATCTTGGCCCTGCTGGTTCTCCACGGTGCCCACGGGCAGAGAGATGAACTCAGACAGTGAGAGCTTCTTGTCACCATCCTGGTCTGTGGGACAGGAGGGCGGATGTCAGACTCCAGTGGGCACAGGACCACCGAGGCCACTCAGGAGAAACTCAATGAATGGGGCTTTGCCACCAGGTTTTCAGTCTGTGTGGTCTCCCGCGTGACCGAGAACAGCGAGCACACAGTCAGTCCCCCAGGCTACCCAGTCTAGGACTGGCCCAGGCTGACCTCCGCAGCCAGGCCTCACCCAGGTCCCGGATGATCTCCTTGACCATGAACTGCAGCATGCCGCGGCTGTGCTCAGGGTGTAGGAACGATAGGAACTCGCTCTCCGTCAGCAGCAGGTCCGGGGGCGGATTGTCCGCCTGATACCAGCGGTCTTTGAGGTTCTCCAGGACTTCCTGTGCTGAGAGAGGTGTGTCTGTGAGGACCCAGGCACACAGGACCACTGCAGACATCTGGAAAGTTCTGAGATGCACAGCCCAAGAGAAGGGGGCAGCTCAGGACACAGAGGTGCTGGGACAAGGACTTGGCCCTCAGAGGGGAACTCAACCCCCAGAGAACAGATGCCCAGGCCCCCAAGATACAGACGCAAACTCTCAACTAAACAGGCCCCCCAACCCGGACATAGACCCCTTCAGACACAGACCCCCCACCCCAATGCAGCCCTACCCCTACTCGCTCCTGGACAATAGAAAAACTGCAGTGGGCCGCCAGCTCTGCAGGAACAAAGGCACAGCTTGATTCCCTTCCGTTTCCTCCTGTTCACTGGGCAGTGCTCTGAAGGAAAACCCAGTCTCCAGAGATGAGTTATGTGTCCCCCAAGCGACACTCACTTCCCCTGCCATGAGAAGGCCCAATGCAGGGAGCAGGGACCCTGGGGGCGAGTGGTCGGCAATGATCTGCGTGTCCAGAGGAAAAGCAAGCACAGCACACCCAAAGAATGCAAACGAGACCTGATTTGGAAAGAAGGTCTTTGCCAACATAATTGGTGAAGGTCTTAAGGTGAGACCACTGGGATTCAGGTGGGCCGTCAGCTCAGGTGTCCTCGTGCAGGAGGAGACAGAGACTGGAGAGCAGTGGCCAGGAGCAGGGACCTGGCAGCACCGGCTGGAGGCCTGGAGGGAGCCCATCTGGGTGCACTGGGACAGCAGCCTTGGGGACCCACAGGGGCTCACCACTCAGCCCTCCCCCAACGCACTCTAGGGCCTCCAAGCACCCCGACTCTGCTCTTCACTTCTGATCCCCAGATCTGCACACCCCTGCCTAGACACACGAGCACAGGGGAGTCAGCTGAGGGCTGTCAGACAGAGACTCCACAACCTCTAGATCCAGGAAGGACACATCCCAACCCACATACACCTCAGGGAAAGGGCACTGAGGACAACCAGGCAGAGATGACTGGCAGCTGCCTGAGAAGCCAGCGCTAAATCTCCAATGCTAGCAGGAGGACCAGGCCCCCAGCCACCTCTAAAGGACACCTTCAGGGGACTATCTGAACCACAGGAAAACAATGGAAACACAAAATGGAGACATATAAAAATAGAAAGAAAATAAGGTTTAAAAAAACCCAGCAGAACCAAAATACTGGGTGCAGGAAGGGGGCATCTATTCCACCCAGGAACAGACTGAAACACTCTCAACTTGTACTCTGTTAAGTTAAACGGGTGTCATCCATATGAGCAGGAAAAAGTAAAGCTATAAGATACAAACCCCTGCCCACAACAAGCAGCCCTCATGGGCACACCTGCAAAGCCGGGCACCCCCTTCACACCTGTCAGGCAGCCATGTGGGGTCATATGACTGCTGAGAAAAGGAAAGTGAGATCTCTAAACCCCACATCAGCAGAGGGAAAGATGAAAGGGAAAAAAAGAAATACAAACAGTAATGAGCTTATCTCATGTGTTACAAAGACAGACTGCCTCACAAAATAAAGCTAAACTTCACGTAGCCCATGCAAAAATAAAATGCTTGGGAAAGACCAAGCCTCAAGGGCAGTTCACAGGTGAATTATACAAAAGATGTGAGGAGGAGGCCACATCAATCTCCACAACCTCTTCCAAAAGACAGCAGAGGGAACACTTCTTGACTCACTCTATGAGGTCCTAACAACAAACAGAGAAAGCACACAAGAAAAGAAATCTACAGACCAGATTTCACATGAATACAAATGCAGAACACTCAACAAAATATTAGCAGATCACACCCAACAATGCACACAAAGATTACAATCCAAGTCAGATTTATCCCAGATAGGCAAGGTTGGTTCAACATCTGAAACTCAATTGATATTCACATCAACAGGCTAATGAAGAAAAATCACATGATCATATCAATGCTGCTGCTGCTGCTAAGTCACTTCAGTCGTGGCCGACTCTGTGCAACCCCATAGACGGCAGCCCACCAGGCTCCCCCGTCCCTGGGATTCTCCAGGCAGGAACACTGGAGTGGGTTGCCATTTCCTTCTCCAATGCATGAAAGTGAAAAGTGAAAGTGAAGTCGCTCAGTCGTGTCTGACTCTTAGCGACCTCATGGACAGCAGCCTACCAGGCTCCTCCATCCATGGGATTTTCCAGGCAAGAACACTGGAGTGGGTTGCCATTTCCTTCTCCAATGCATGAAAGTGAAAAGTGAAAGTGAAGTCGCTCAGTCGTATCCGACTCCTAGCAACCCCATGGACTGCAGGTCACTAGGCTCCTCTGCCCATGGGACTTTCCAGGCAAGAGTACTGGAGTGGGGTGCCATTGCCTTCTCCAATCCTATCAATAGATGCCAGCAAATTTGGAAAACTCAGCAGTGCCCACAGGACTGGAAAAGGTCAGTTTCCATTCCAATCCCAACGAAGGGCAACGCCAAAGAATGTTCAAACTACTGCACAATTACATTCATTTCACACGCTAGCAAGGTAATGCTCGCAATCCTTCAAGCTAGGCTTCAGCAGTATGTGAACCAAGAACTTCCAGGTGTACAAGCTAAATTTTAAAAAGGCAGAAGAACCAGAGATCAAATTGCCAACAGTCTCTGGATCATAGAAAAAGCAAAAGAATTCCAGAGAAAAAGCAAAAAAATTCCAGAGAAATATCTACTTCTGCTTCATTGACTACACCAAAGCCTTTGACTATGTGGATCACAATAAACTGGAAAATTCTTATAAAGATAGGAATACCAGACCACCTTACCTGACTGCTGAGAAACCTTTACACATATCAAGAAGCAACAGAACCGGACATGGACCAACAGACTGGTTCCAAATTGGGAAAGGAGTACGTCAAGGCTGTATATTGTCACCCTGCTTATTTAACTTCTATGCAAGATACATCATGAGAAATGCCAGGCTGGATGAATCACAAGCTGGAATCAAGATTGCCAAAAGAAATATCAACAACCTTCAATATGCAGATGATACCACTCTAAGGGCAGAAAGTAAAAGGAACTGACGAGCCTCTTGATGAGAGTGAAAGAGAGTGAAAAAGATGGCTTAAAACTCAATATTCAAAAAACTAAGATCCTGGCATCCACTCCCATCACTTCATGGCAAATAGCTGGGGAAACAGTGGCAGATTTTGTTTTCCTGGACTCCAAAATCACTGTGGACAGTGACTGTAGCCACAAAATTAAAAGACGCTTGCTCCTTGGAAGAAAAACTATGACAAACCTAGACACCATATTAAAAAGCAGAAACATTACTTTGCCTACAAAGGTCCATATAGTCAAAGCTATGGTTTTTCCAGTAGTTGTGTATGGATGTGAGAGTTGGACCATAAAGAAGGCTGAGCACCGAAGAACTGATGCTTTTGAATTATGGTGTTGGAGAAGACTCTTGAGAGTCCCTTGGACAGCAAGCAGATCAAACCAGTCAATCCTAAAGGAAATCAACCCTGAAAATTCATTGGAAGGACTGATGCCAAAGCTCCAATACTTTGGCCACTTGATGCAAAGAGCTGACACATTGGGAAAGACCCTGATGCTGGGAAAAACTGAGGGAAGGAGAAGGAGGGTGACAGAGGATGACTTGGTTGGATGGCATCATGGACTCTATGGACATGAGTTTAAGCAAGCTCTGGGAGATGGTGAAGCACAGGGAAGCCTGGTGTGCACCAATCTATGGGGTCGCAAAGAGTCAGACACGACTTAGCAACTGAACAACAATGACAATGCAAAAAGCATATGACAAAATCCATTCATGAACACTCTCAGTAGACTAGGAACAGAGGGGACTCATCACCTTCATAAAGAACATCCACAAAAACTCTACAGCTAAGATCATACTGATAATTGATGGTGAGAAACTCAAAGCTTTCCCACTAAAATCAGATTTAAGGCAAGGATGGTCCTTCTCATCACTGCTTTTCAACACTGTACTGGAAGTCCTGATGCATTAGGGCAAGAAAAGGAATAAAAGGGACAATGACTGGCAAAGAGGAAATACACTATCTTTGTTCAACAATGTCACAACTGCCTGTGAAGAAAACCCCCCAAAATAGACAAGAAACTCCTAGAACCACTGAGCAAGTACAGCAAGGCTGCAGGATGGAAGGCAGACAGAGAAGCCAGTCACTTTCCTATACATCAGCAAGAACAAGCGGAACGGGGAATTAGAAACTAAAGAGGAACTTCCCTGGTCCAGTGGCTACGACTCTGTGTTCCCAATGCAGGGGGCCTGGGATTGATCTCTGGTGGGGGAACCAGATCCCAGATGCTACAACAAAAGATCCTGCAAGTCACAGCAAAGATCAAAGATCCCCATGTGCTGCAACCAAGACCCGGCACAGCCAAGTAAGTATTTTAAAATAATAACAATAAACCTTAAAAAAAAAAAAAAGAGCAAGTGCAAACAGAAAGAAGGCATGGATCACACACTCACTGGCAAAGAAGGGAGTCCAGTCCTAGAAACACCAACCCTGACAAAGAACAGTGGTGCCCACAGTGCAAATACAAATACAGAACACAGCAGCAGTGGCCTCACAAAGCAGAGGCAGGCAGGGCCACAGACACCTGCGGGAGGTCATGATACACTCAACCCCGATGGCCAGGTGGATACAAGACAAAAGGGGAACATCTCAGGAACATGCCAGAGAAAGTCCACCAAGAGTAGACAACACACTGGATGACAACGGCAGGGATGACGTGCCGAGGAAAGACCGAACAGGAGACCGCAGGTGGTGCGCTACGCTCTGACAAATGCCCATCGAGCTGAACCCGACACCTGGCTGCGAACAAACCCCCAAGGAGGGATGGGAGGGCAGCGCTGAAGACGGCAACCACTAAACGTCCTAAGAATGCTTCAGTGCTGTTTTAGAACTCAGCTGCTGCTGCTGCTGCTGCTGCTAAGTCGCTTTAGTCGTGTCCAACTCTGTGTGACCCCATAGATAGCAGCCCACCAGGGTCTACTGTCCCTGGGATTCTCCAGGCAAGAAAACTGGAGTGGGCTGCCATTTCCTTCTCCATTGCGTGAAACTGAAAAGTGAAAGTGAAGTCGCTCAGTCGCATCCGACTCTTAGCGACCCCATGGACTGCAGCCTACAAGGCTCCCCTGTCCATGGGATTTTCTAGGCAAGAGTACTGGAGTGGCTTGCCATTGCCTTCTCCGAGAACTCAGCTAACAGGCATCAAATTGTGTATCAGTGAGACAGGCTATTAGAGGAACTTCTCTGAAAAGCTAAGGGGAGAGATACATCTGTCGCCACACTCAGTACCATGGTTGCCAGGCACCATGGGCAAGCGCCCCCACAACCTCACTGACTCTCGGGGTCAGACCTTGTCCAGGGTTGAGGACTAGTCCCGGCCAAGACCCGCTTCCCAGTGCTCTGGTACCTTCTGCCACCTCCTCCCCAGAGCTCAAACCACTAGAGGCTGCCATCTGTCCCTGCGCCTCCCCGGAACCATGCCTGAGGGTCCTGGAGGCTCTGCCTAAAGGCCCTGCAGGAACACAAGCTGTGGCCACGTCTCACCCACGCCTCGCCCGGCACCTGCACTGGTCTCGGCGCTACGCCAGCTGTGGGAGTCAAGCACTCACTCTCTTCATCGATGTTCAGGTCCCACTTATTCTTTATCTTTTCAGCAACTTCTCTCTCATTGTGGCCTTTGGTCGCCAAAAACTTCACCTTGTACTCATCCCAAGATACGTGGCCTGAAAGAGCCAACCAACCTGTTAGGAGCTTTAACAAGGAACCTTTTTTAAAAAGAGAATTTTAGTTATTTTAAGCCATTGGTCAAAAATCCTCGTGTCACAGGCAGCTATAGAGGCAGAAGCAGCAAAGCGCGAGCTTCAAGTTTCATCCCTGAGCCCAGCCGTGGGATCCTCATCCACACAGCCAGTGGCCACCCCCCACCTCGTCCTGGAGCCCCACTCCTGCCCATGAGCTGTCCTCTGCCGGCAGCCTCAGGCCCCTCAGGGTCAGGCCATGGGCTGCCCATACCGTCACCATCAGGGTCCACGGCTCGGAAGTGCGCCCTGCTCTCGGCAATGGCCTCCTGGAAGTGCTCAGCCGTCTTCTGCATGATCCACTTCTGCATCTCCTTAGCGCTGATCCTCCTGTCGGTGTTCAAATCCACCCTGCGGGCCCACAGGCTGTGTCAGACGAGGCCTCCAGGACCCCGACAGACAGAAGGACAGCCAGAGGGCCTCCACAGATAGAATGAAACCACCACCAACAGTAACACACCCCACCCGATGGGCACACAGGAAAAGCTGAGTAGATATGGGGGAATTAAGGAGCATGCTGGGCAGTGTGCCTGGCCCTACACCATCAGTCTTGGGACCACCTTGCTACAGGATGGGGAGACTTATCAACCCAGTTCTTCGGACCACACACTTGGGACACAAGCCCGATGAGCCCCAGTAACAGGACTGGATTTCAGACACCAGAGGAAAGTCAAGTTGACACACAGATACAGCCAGGAAGACAAAGAAACAGCTGTAGATGCAGGTGTGTCGAGAGGTGTGCAGATGTGAGTGTGTACACAGCTAATGCACACCCATGGATGTGGGTCAGAACACACATGCATGTGTGAGTTGGTACACACAAATGTACCCACAGGTATGTTATCAAGTCCATGGAGAGGACTACAAGCAATGACACCCCAGCAGCAATGCCCACACCCACTGCCTGGTTCCTCATCTCTAAATCCCACTCTCCAAAGAAATAAACTAGCACTCCTTGGAGAACTGCAGTGGGAACATTACATGAGGAAGTGAAGCTTGAGTGGCTGGCAGTGTGAGGAAGGGAGGAAGTGCTCAAAACAAGGAGCTGGGGGTTGACGACGTCCTGGTGGCCAAGGCTGGAACGGATGAGCAGCCAAGGCTGGAACAGGGAAGTAGCCAGACAAACAACACGGAGCTGGGTCCCCTCTAGAGTGCAGACACACACCCACAAGTCCGTCCTCCTCCGGGAATTCCAGACTACACGGTGGGCCTTCCCTGAGCTTAGCTCCCACCCCCAGCAGGGTGGGCTGCCTCTCCCTGAGTGGTTGCCAAAGAGACTGCAACTCTCCTTGGCAGACACCACCTGAGCCAGGTGACCAAGCATAGAGCCCCCATGATGTCGTGCAAAAGTCAGGTGCCCTGATGTGATGTGACAAGAGGGCCACCTCACTTCTGGGGTCTTCTTTCCAAAAACCCACAACTCCTGTCCAACCAGGAGAAAACACAGCAGACAAACCCCAAATCAGGGACATGCTACAAACACCTGAGGACTCCTCCTCATCGCTGTCAAGACCATGAAAAGGTAGGATCCTGGATGGGATCCAGGGCAGAAGGAGGACCCTGGGGCAGCATGTGACCTGAAGCCTGGAGTAGCGGGAACAGTAATGGAGTGCTATCGTGTTTTAGTTTCCACAAATGTGCCTCGGTTTGCAACTTTTCTGTAAATCTAAAACTGCTCCCAAAATAAAAACCTTGTTTAAGAAGTGCTGTGGCAACATTACTTCTGCTTGCTCAAAACTAGGTCCTGAGACTTCTTGTTTGCGCTGGTCCAGGCGGGGACAGGCGAGGAGACAGCAGTTGACATGTGCCAAAAACACAGGGCCCCACATGGGAGACACGGGTGTGTGGGGAGTCTGAGCAAGAAGCTAAATGCAGGCTAGACACCCCCCCCGACCCACAACAACCCCGCCAGACACAGGATGTATAACAAAAATGTACAGTGTGGATGGACGGGGCTAGAGCACATCTGGTCAGCCCCAGGACACCCAGTCCCTTAGAGGCCAGTTTCTGCATTTCCCCACAACCTGGGGGGTTCCCCATGACCTGAACCCCACTCCCACCCCTGGGTGGGCACAGTGCGCAGCTCAGAGCTGCACATCTATGGTTCAAATGCTGCCAACTTCCCAAGAGCACGTGTTAGGGCTCCACCTCCACAACAGGGCACCAAGTGGGGACTTGGTGCAAAACCAGGGAGGAACCAACAAAGGGGCTGAGGCCTGCCACTCCCATGCTCACCGCAGCTCCCACTGACACCTACTTGGAGAAGATGACCATCAGCTTCCTCCGGCTCTTCCGCGGCTCTGTGTCCTCCTCAAAGTCATCCATGTCCTTGCCCAGGAAGACCTCCTGGTGGAAATCTTTGTTGAGGTGCCCATCCATCTCCAGCTTCACGCCATTCAGGTGGTCCGGGGGCAGAATCTCGTTTTCCTCCCTATTGCCTGCTCTCTCTCGAGCAGACGAGTGGTTGGCAGGCCGGGCGGACACATTCATCAGAAGGACAACACCCAGGAGCCAGAGGCTGCAAGGAGCCAGGCCACAGAGGGGAGCCTGCCTGGAGGCCATGGCCACGGGGGTCTGTGCTGCAGGACAGGCTGCAAGCGTGGCCAGGAGCTGCAGAGAGAGGGTGGGTGGGTGAGGAAGCGGGGAGGTGGTGACCACAGCCACCCACCACCTCAGGCACTTCAGGAGGCCTTGCAGCTCATCCAGCACAGGTGCCCGCAGCCAACAGCCTGAGGCAGCCGGGCCCCAACTAGTCCTTCAAGGTTTACAGGAGGATCCAGAGCCCGTCCCAGCAAATGCTCAGCTAAAGAGGTGCTTACTTGGTAACACGAAATACAAGTCCTCAGTATCCAGGGCCCATGCTGGACGTCCTGTTTTCCCTTTTCTTCAGTTCCTACTCCCTTCCCGAGGTACACCCTGCATCACTAGCCCTCTCCCCACTCAGGCCCACAGCCCAGTGCCCAGCACAGTCAGTCTCAACTGGCTGGCAAAGAAGCTGACCCCAGAGTCACAACTCATACTCCAGATGCCAGCTCAGCACTCAAGCCCCGGGACCAGAACTAAGGCCCCAGAGCTCCTCAGCCTCAGGCTCCTGCCCCAAGGCTCTGTGACACCTGGGGCCAAGAGAACTCAAACCACCGGGTAGGGAGCCACCCCTCCCACTCGCCATCTCCGTGTACACACACGTTCACACGTAAACACAGCATGTGCATGCACATGAGGCGTGCACAAGTGCACTTGTGAGCATATACACATGTGCACACATATACATACCTACACACATACACCCACATGTGCTCACATGCACACATAATACACACACATCCTTGCTCCAGGGTCCCTCCCACCACAGGACTCCGTGCCTCTCAACGTGTTCCTCTTAGAGCCTGTCCACCAGGCAAACACCTTCTGGCCCTTCCAGGTGCCTCAGAGGCCCCCTCCAGCACGCTTGCAAGGGAGCAGCAGAGGGAAGCTCCCCAAGCCAGAGTGCCATTGGCAGCCAAGCTGAGGCACAAAGGATTCCTGAACCACAGTGCCCATCACCAGATCAAGGAGACCCCTGTGCTGGCCTCAGCATGACGGAGGCCAGGGCCACAGGCTCTCCCTGGCCGGCAGACACTTGTTTCTCTGATGCCTCTTTTCTGTCCTATGTGCTCCTGGCTAACATCTCCCCTGGCAGGGGGACACCTCTGCACATCACTCTGACGAGGGCAGAATAAAGAGACAAAGCAGGTAATTAAATAGTTAACCCCAAAAAGGTATCATGGTAAATGAAAAAGTATGGGAGACCCCTGTAAGTTAATGATCACTCAAGAACATTAGATCTGCCTAACCACAAAACCAAGCAGTTTTGCTCAGCAACAAAACCGTGCAACAGAAGCACAAGACATGCCCCAAAGCAATAAAACAAAGGTGGAATAAGACTCACATCCTGCCTGGCAAAGTCAAGAAGTTAATGATTCCTAGGACAAGCTCCTCTGTGCTCACTATAAACAAAAATATAAGGGAAAGGTCACATTATACTGAAACCTGAGATGATTTACCATACTTAAATTACCACCTTTTTACACAGTCCCACTGCCCCAGGACAGCCCCAGTTTGACCGTGCGGGGACAGGGCAGCTTGACCACGCAGGGATAGGACAGTTTGATCACGTGGGGACAGGACAGCATAACCACACAGGGACAAGACAGTTTGACCAGCTAGGAACAAGAAGGTCCCCGCCCAACATGGAGGAGGAACTGATGATGAAGGAGTGGCGTCTACTCAAGAATGAGGAAAAAGATGGTCTTCTCTCCCGCCCCACTGTCCTTTGGCTATAAAAATGTAGTAGCTTCTCGGGGCAGAGTCCCCTTGCCTACCTGATTGTATCTCTCATAAACGTCTTACACTATAAACTCTTTCCTCACCTGTCACCCTGGGGATCACTGAATTCTTTCTGTCCCAGATAGAACCTCCACTTACTAAAGACGTGTCTGTTGGCTGTCTCACAGACGGGTAGCCTTACGTCCCTCTTTCCATGTTTGAGAGGACCTGAACCTTCCTCACCAGAACCCACCAGCTGTGCACCCTGTGCTGCCACCGTGCCTTCAACCGCGTCTTCTGGAACTGCAGTTTGTCCCCCTCTGAGAGCACTGTGCACGCAGCAGGCCTTTCCACTCCTCCACCATCTGTACATTTCCGGAATTCCTGAGCAAACCAAGACAACTTCCTCCTGACCTAAACACCCTCCTCGTGACTCATGGCCATAAACACACAGGTGTCCTGTCCAAAGAGACTGGACTTCACTTCTGGATAGAACGGTCAATCCCAGACTCTGCTTTGTCTTGATGGTCGTACAGGGGGTGTTATTTACTTGATATTTTGCACAAAGCGTAAATGACCAGGTAGGTATCAGGAGATTCGGTAGACGTCCTCCTCTTGGTTCACAACACCTTGTTTTGCACCTTGTTGAGCACAGGAGTCAGTCGCTCACTTCTCTCTCGCCCCAGGTGACAGGATTTCAGAGCAGGGGCTGCCCTACAGACTGGGGGACCCACCCTGGGCTCCTGAACACCCCTGGGGCCCACTCTGTGAAACAGCTAAGACCATCGTCGTTAAAACGCAAACGACTTTTTAATAGATCCGTCCCCGGCTTCAGGAGTCGCACACGGCGTTGGCAACGACTGGCCCAGGCCGAGCCGGGTGTCCCAGGCTTCAGGCGGATCGGATGCTCCCTACCCCCAGCACGGCGGGGCCGCGACCCCTGACCCGGCTCCACCGACCCCCGACCCAGCCATCCGAGGGGCCCGGTCGGCGGTAGCTGCAGACCGTCCGAGGCCCAGTCGGCCTGCGCGCTACATTACTGCCGCCCCGGGGCCGGGCGGGGGCTGTCACGCCCTGCGGCCCTCACTCACCGGCCTCCCTCCCCTCACCCAGGATCCGCGAGCGTGGCCTGAGCGCCCGCTACGCCTCCAACGGGCCTCCGCTTAGGCCGCAGCCATCTTTCTTCCGGGAAGAGGCGGATCGGGTGGGGGGCGGTGCGAGCGGCGCGACCTCCCCACGCCGACGCCCGCGCAGCCATCTTTTTCCTGGGCGGAAGCGGCCTCACAGTTTTCCGGGGTGGCCAATGAAAACAGCGCGGGGATCCACGTAGCCCGGCGCCGCGGCGCGGCCCCACGCGCGGCCTCGGTCCGTGGCGCTCCCCGAGCAATGAAGCTGCTGCGGCGCGCGTGGCGGCACCGGACGGCGCTGGGCCTGGGCGGCCTGGCACTGGGTGGCGTCGCGCTGCTCTACCTGGCGCGCTGTGCCGCGCCTCCCGACTCCGCGCTCTCCGGCCCTGCCGCACCGGCGCCCCTCGGCCCGGCGCGCGCCACCGCCTTCCTGGCAGTACTGGTGGCCAGCGCGCCGCGGGCGGCCGAGCGGCGCAGCGTGGTCCGCAGCACGTGGCTGGCGGTGCGGCGCGGCGGCCCCGGGGACGTGTGGGCGCGCTTCGCCGTGGGCACCGGCGGGCTGGGCGATGAGGAACGGCGTGCCCTGGAGCGGGAGCAGGCCCAGCACGGCGACCTACTGCTGCTGCCTGGGCTGCGTGATGCATACGAGAACCTCACGGCCAAGGTGCTGGCCATGCTGGCCTGGCTAGACGAGCACGTGGCCTTCGAGTTCGTGCTCAAGGCGGACGACGACTCGTTCGCGCGCCTGGACGCGGTACTGGCAGAACTGCGCGCTCGCGACCCTGCCCGCCGCCGCCGCCTCTACTGGGGCTTCTTCTCGGGCCGTGGCCGTGTCCGGCCCGGGGGCCGCTGGCGTGAGGCCGCCTGGCAGCTGTGCGACTACTACCTACCCTACGCGCTTGGCGGCGGCTACGTGCTCTCTGCCGACCTGGTGCACTTCCTGCGCCTCAGCCGCGAGTACCTGCGTGCCTGGCACAGCGAAGACGTGTCGTTGGGCGCCTGGCTGGCGCCAGTGGACGTGCAGCGAGAGCACGACCCGCGCTTTGACACAGAGTACAAGTCCCGTGGCTGCAACAACCAGTACCTGGTGACGCACAAGCAGACCCTGGAGGACATGCTGGAGAAACACCGGACGCTGACGTACGAGGGCCACCTGTGCAAGCGCGAGGTGCAGGTGCGCCTGTCCTACGTCTATGACTGGTCGGCACCGCCCTCACAGTGCTGTCAGAGGAAGGAAGGCATCCCCTGACGGCCAAGCCGGCCTGCGCGCCCACAGGACGCCAGGGTCTCAACTGCGCGAGGCAGTGCTGCAAGGCCTCCCGTCGGCCTTCCACTGGCAAAGCTGGCAGCTTCTGCGTGGTCCTTAGCATAAGGCTGGCCCTCGAGAGGACCCGGTTTACCTGGTGACAACGGGCTTCCGAGCAAATGCCTCGCAGCGGTGGTCAAGTATTTGATCAGACGAGGGCATCCTCAGCAGGCAGCCCCATGGGGCCTGTTCACTTACCTTCCTCTCCCAGGCTGGGGCCAAGGAGCCAGAAGGTGGACCTGGGAGAACTTGCAGGACCTGACTCCAAAGAAAAAATTCCCAAACCCGTTGGGGCAGTGGACAGTGTTATGTCCTGAAGCCACTGTACTGACTGTCCACTTGCACCAAGGGCCAAGACTGCATAAACTGGGCCCTGGCACTTGGAGACTCAGGTGTGATACAACCCAGCAGTTTTTATCGAAGTTACTTCACCTTGTGCAGTTAGGTCATCTCTTGCGTCTCCTGCTGGTCTCGTCTGTCACGTATCATCTAGTATTTAAGTCAGTTGCATGTGAATCAGCTTTCACGGTATTTTGGTCTGTGTCTGGAGTGAATTCGTGGTACGTGTAATGCAGAGCTTGCCTGTGATTTATTTATAAATTTTGTAACTTTTGAATAGTTTTAAGTTGGGAATGTATGGGTGTCTGTATGTTTTATTTAAGAGAAGACTTTTCTATTAGAACTTGAAATTTATGGATTAATCTATTTTTCCAGCTTGAGTTGTAGACCCATTGCTGCCCGAGTGTTGAAACATGGAAGAGTTCAAAAGTATCTCTCTCTTCCGTTTTCATGGAATGCGACCCCACTGCCTCTCTCTAAAAACACTTCTCTTTCAGCCTTCCTTGTGACTACACAGGGCAGGTGTTTCTGGAAGCACTGACAAGGTTTCCCAAAGTCAGTCTTGACACAGCCCTGCTGGGGTACATCCCCTTGGGGGCAGCAGGTGTTCGCAGCACCTTTGCACATACCCGAAGGTTGTTTTGCAGTTGCTCAGTCATATCTGACTTTGCGACCCCATGGACTGCTGCACGCCAGGCTTCCATGTCCATCACCAACTCCCAAAGCTTGCTCAAACCCATGTCCATCGAGTCGGTGATGCCATCCAACCATGTCATCCTCTGTCATCCCCTTCTCCTCCCGCCTTCAATCTTTCCCAGCATCAGGGTCTTTTCCAATGAGTCAGCTCTGTTTCTCCTTAAACATGGAGAGTGAGTTCTATAGTCATGGCCAAAGTCAAATAAAGTGGCGATGGAGGCCCCTCCCCAGCTGGCTGGATTCTGCATTTTATGTCTGGTAACCGGACCTTGCTGCCCCCCTGCCTGCAGCCTACTCTGGGGCACTGGGAACTGGATAGAGGGCACATGCCTCTGACCCGCCCCTTGGCTGCGATTCTCAGGCTGTGGATTTTAAGAACGGGTGTCTTGGTCCAGGCAGCTCACACAGTGTGGGTGGCTGTCTCATGGCTCTGAAGGCTGGGATTCTGCAGTCGGGTGCTGGCATGGCCAGGTTCTGGTGACGCTTTCTTGCTGCTGTGTAGATGGTCACTTTCCCACCGCACTATGGCGGAGGAGCCAGGATGCGCTCTCTACTGTCACCCCATCGTGGGGCTCTGCCTCACCCTGAGCCAGGGGGTTGGGGCCTGCATCTGGTCTGGGGCACAGTCAGCCTTTAGCAGCAGGTTTGGTTATTCTCGTCTAAAGGTAGAAAAGTATCCAGAACTCAAGGTCTCAGGTCAGAAGGAAGGGTGGTCTGGCAGTTGGTGACCTGAATGTACTTCTGCCTTCAGGACCACAGGGGCCCCACTCGCCGACCCGGCTCTGGTTACAAGGTATGGGCTTTCCTCCAGAACTGACCATGTGGCTAGACAAGGATTCAGGAGAGGACCCAGGTTTTGGGGACACCAGGGGGAGCAAGATGAGGCCCTGCCCCCTGCTAGGTGGGCACTGGGGGATGCTGACCACAGCAGGATGCCGTTCCTACACACCGTCTGGGATGATGGTCCTGGGATGTCTTGTCTCAACCTCAGGATCATCTGAGGAGTTGGGGGACACACATGTCTGTTTCTCAGGACAGGTGGACTCATGGAAGCCACGTGGCCAGCTCAGAGCCGCTGGACTCAGATCCCTGCCCAGCACCAATGTCTAAGTGCATGCATGCTCAGTTGTATCCAACTCTCTGCGACACCATGGACTAGCCCACCAGACTCCTTTGTCCATCGGATTCTCCAGGCAAGAATACTGGAGTGAGTGGCCATTTCTTCCTCCAGAGGATCTTCCCAACCCAGGGATCAAACATGTGTCTCCCAAATTTCCTGCATTGCAGGCAGAGTCTTTGCCGCTTGAACAAGACTGCTTAGTAAAAAATCTACAACTCCAGGCACCTGTCTTGGAGGCAGGGCACTTGTGAGCTTTAGTATTTAGTTGAACCCGGTGAAAGTGCCAGTATGTAGCCAGTTGACCTTCAAAAGTACAAGTTTTGTATTCATCCTGGAACATTAAATTTCAGAACATACCCTGGGCTGATGGTGATCCTCCACACTGTGGCTGATGAGATGTCAGCATGTTGGAGCTGAAGGCCAGGACCCCTTCCTGGAGCCCATGGACAGACTACATGTGAACATCACAGAGCCCAGCCTGTCACAGACCTGGAGGAGTCTCCAGGCCTCTGCCTCTCTGCTCCTGTCTGCTGTCTGATCTGCAGATTCTTCCGGCCAGAGGAGCCAAGCCCTCACCCTCTGTAGCCCCTGGCTCTGTCCCCTGCCTGTGGACTGACCACAGTGCCCCTCCCAGACAGCCCTCCTGGTCTGCACCTCCTGCCTGCTGAGGTACTTGCCATGACGTCCATGCCGTCTAGGCGTATGTGCCCTGTGGACCTGGGGCCAGGCCAGGTTCAGAAGGCAGCAAACCTTCGGGGAATGGGAAGTCAGACTACCGAACTGGTTTATATGGGGGAATTTAGGATGCAGGACACCTCAAGTGGTGCACAGCACACAGAGCCAAAACTCAAAGCTTAATTTAAAAATATACACAATATCATTAATTAATAAAATAGAGAAACATGGGACCTGAGAGCCTGGAGGAAGCCATGCGCCCCAGGACAGTCCAGGTACAGGGGGTAGCCCTTGGGCACTGAACTGCCAGGTCACCACACAGCTATGACTGGAGGCCCCCATCCACCTCACCCCTCTAGACGCCCCCAAAGCCTGAGTTCACCTGATGTGACTGAGCAAGACTAGGGATGTAGTGGGCCAGGGGTTCACCCAGGACACAGCTGCCAGGAGAGACCCTAGGACAGAAAGGGGGTGAGACTCCCCTCAAGTGAGGCTGGAGGTGTGCCTACCCTCTGCACTGGCCTTCCCAGCTTCCAGGCCCTGCAGTACAGGCCCACGTGCAGCTTGGAGCTGGAGGAGCTGGCTGCCCAGCTGCCCTCTTGTCCCTGTGAGCTTGGCCGGCCCCTGACTCATCCCAGTGTTGCTGGATATACCAGGAGTAGCCTGTCAGCTCTGGCCTTGGGAACGTCCCTCAGTCTCGTGTGCACATGATAAAAATGGATTCAAAGATCCCTAGTGTTTCAAGAGCTGCAACCCTGGAAGTCTGTGTCCCCTTGCTAGAAGCCTGGGAGGGAGATGTGGGCAGGGGGCAATACAGCCAACCCCAAGATGTTGACATTGTCGTGTGGGATAGGGGTCCTCCCCCCACTTCACCACCTCCAACCAGCCACTGAGCTGCGGGGCTGCTGGAGACCTGTCCAGGATGTAGGACCAGCCCAGCCAGCACTTGGAGTAGAAGCCAGCACTGGGACTTCCCTGGTGGTCCAATGTTTAAGACTGCACTTCCACTGCAGGAGGCACAGGTTCCATCACCAGTAGGGAAACTAAGATCCTGCATGCTGTGCACCCAGCAAGTGGAAAAAAAATTTGTAATAGAAGACAGCAGGGCACCTGGGGACCCATGGCTGCTGCCCTGCAGCCTGAGCTAGCACACCATGGGCTGTGCCTGGCCCTGCTGCCTGTCCCTTGGCAACTCCACACTCAGGCCTCTTTCCTGGACTCCTGGCTGCACCCTCCTCCGCCCTCCACACCAGGCTCTCTCCTGCCCCAAGCCCCTGCCAGCCCCGGTTCACTTGAATGTCACTTCCTCATCCTCGGTTGGCGGCGGGGGTGGGGGGTGCTGTCAAGATCACCCACAACTGCTCCCACTGGTCTCAAGCCTTCCCTGGCCATCCTGGGAGTGAGCTGTCCCAGGAGTGGGCCATCCTGGGAACCAGGAGCTCTTCACCTGCTGCGTGCTGGGTCCTACTGTTCAAAAGACACCAGCAGAGAGGCAGAGCTGGTGCTGCCGGGCACGCTGGGTCCTTGGGAGGGGCCTGGGTGGCTACCCTGGCCCCCCCAGTGGTCTTCCTAGGATGTGTCCTGCCCCCTCAGACCTTCTCCACCTGTCAGCTTCAGTGTGTGGTGGGCGGCGGGGGGTCGGGGTGGAGGGGACGATCCCACGCTTGGCTGCGCTGCATCCACAGAAGATGGGTTCAAGTCCCAGCCCAAGGACCTGGGAGTGGCCTGAGTGGGACGTAGGGTCTTTGCAAGTGTAACCAAGGTGAGTACGGCAAGGGGCCTACTGCAGAATAACTGTGTCCTCATAGGAAGAGGAAGCAGAGATTCCGGGAGGAGAAGGCAGAGTCCAGGGAGGCTGCCAGGAGATCCACCCTCAGTCTCAGAGTCTGCTGAGCCCTGGATTTCATCCACACACTCTAGGGCAGACACCTGAGACCGCTCAGCTGCTGGCCGGGCCCAATCTCACCACCTCCCAGGGCTCAGCACAGACCCAGCCGTCTAGGGGCAGGCTTCCAACGTCCAGGCTCCAGGGTGGGAGCACGTGGCCTACGGCAACCACACCAGGGTCCCCATGGACTGTGCCTCTTCTGCCTGGTCCTACATTCCCTGCATCCCTTCGTCCCCTGCCCAGTATCTACAGGTTGCACAGGGGCGGCCAACCCTTGTATCAGGCCCCCTGCCCCAAGCACACATTGACATCATGAGACCACTGACTCTTGCCCATCCAGGGCCCAGGGAGCCCACAGCAGCTATTGCAGACAGGCCTAAAGCACAGCAGGTGCCCAGTCCCCCATGCGGCCTCCAACATCAGAGAACCCATAGTCAAGATCGCATCCAATTGCTGCTTGATGCTTGCACTCTGGTCCAGGGGCGTGATGAGGGGTGTGGGATGGTTTCCCTCCCTAGAAACACACTCTGGGCTGAGCTGACATCTCTCTCCCACTCTGAGTCCAAGAAGCAGGTGAAAAGCCACCATCCACCCAGCCTCCTAGGCCTGGGTCTCCCCTGGGGGTCACTGTCCCCACAGCCCTGGGAGCTGGAAGACCGCTCACCTATCACCTGGCCTCTGGCCCACCAAGGCCAGCCTGGGCCCCCTAGACTGCACCCTCTGTTCTTTTTCCACAGAAAGGGCGCATCAACCCCCCTCCACGCACCCGCAGCTCTCCCTGTCCCCTCCCCCCACTAGGCCCCAGCACCCTTCTCCATTTGTGGATGGCAGTATTGGCTCCCAGCCCTCCACTCCCCTCCCGCCCAGACTCTCCCCACTTTAACAGAGCCTTACCCCCAGCAGAAGAGGCACTACTCACCAATGCCACACTGCAGCCAAGAGACCCCTCCTCAGCCCTGACGCCGGCCACCCCCACCCCGGGTCCCCAGGTTCCCTCCTCTGCCAGGGGTCCCTGGAACTTTCCCCACCCTTCCTGATGACCCTGAGTCTCCCCAGTCATGGAGCCCACCAGAAGGGTGACGGGAAGAGAGCGGGGAGGCGAGGGGAGACTGCCAGCCCAGGCCCCTGCTCGGGCCACAGTGACCAGTGAGACCTTGCTCGTGGCCTCGTGCCCATCCCGTGAACTGTGGCTGCAGCACCAGCTCTGCCCAGGGCCCAGCTCTGGCGGGAATCAGCCAACAGCTGAATCTGCACTGATGCCCCTCCCAGCTGCTGGGGTGCCCAAACAAGACTTAGGGAATGAATGAAATCAGGAGAGGTAAGCAGTTCCTGTGAGGCTGGGGCAGGGACACCCAAGTACCCTCTGACCTGGGCTAGGGCCAGACCCCCCTCTGAATGTCAGCCTTAGTCACCCAGGTCAGAAGACTGTGCATAGGTACACCCTCCAGTCCAAGCACTGGCAGGCATGGCCGGGTCCACCGAGCCCCACTGACTGATGAGATCTGCCCTCACTGCCCCCAGGAGAGCCAGCCTTGGCTGGGGCGGGGAGGGACCCTCCTTACCACACCGTGCCCTGGGCTCACAGCTGGTGCCCCATCGCCCCTGACCCCAGGTCCCAGCACTTCCCCTGCCCACAGCCCCTGGGGTTGGCAGTGTCCACCAGACAGGGCTCTGCTGGCCGCAGTGCTGGGCAATGCTCAAGGCTGGGGAGGAACCCAGAGCCATGGTGGCTGTGGGAGCCTAGACAGGGGTTCACTCTGTCCCTTAAACACTGAACCTCTATGGTCCTGCCCACAGGATGGGCGCCAGGGCGGGTCTCGGTCCAGTGCCCACCTCCTGCTGACCCAGGGCCTGACCCAGCCTGGTGATCCAAGAAGAAAGAAACCTGAGCTCTGGCCCTCCCTCCAGTGGCGTCTGAGGGTCTCAGCAGCCCAATCCCCGAGGGGCTCCTGCACCCTTGCCACCACCGCCCATGTGGTACCTCGCAGAGTCCCAGGCAGATCCCAGTCTGCCCCTCCGGCCCCAGAGGAGGGACCGGCAGCCTCCAGAGTGAAGGCCAGGCTGATCCCACTGCAGGGCCTGGAGCAGGACTGCTTTGCTTCAGGTAACGCCCCTTCCTGTTCAGTTCTGATCTCACACACCCAGGCCCCTGGAGGGGTGTGGGCACAGGTGGCCATCTAGGCTGGCCTGGCCACCACCCCAGGTGTGTGTGACATGCCAGCTGTTGCAACACCAGTGTTATCACACCAGAGGAGCCTGTGAGTCACTGCCTTAGAGCAGGTTGCATCCACATCCTCCAGAACAAAGGTCTTTTGTCCCCGTGCCCCCACCCTCCCATCCCCTCACACACTGTGGGCGCCATCAGACACACCCTCAGATGCCCCCAGCCCCCAACCCCCCGACACCATTGGCGCTGTCTGACACACCCTCAGATGCACCGAGGGGCAGGCATGCTGATAGAGGTGGTGGGCATAGACATGGACACGGGTCATGGGGGAGGGTGTGCCTAGTAGCCAGCCAGGTGGGCTCCCCAGCCTATCTTGACCCAGCTCCAAGGGCTGAACTGGGGGAAACCCCAGGCTGCTGGAGGCCTCAGATCCTAGATCAGCTCCTGGATCAGTCAGGTCGAGACTGAGCACCTCCAGGACCTAGGGTAGGGTTGGAGCGGCCTGAACATGGAGCCCAGAAGGCATGTGGCCAAGCCCAGTCAATGAACACAGCCCCCCAGCACCCACTGAGCGAGGGCCCCTCGGCACAGCCAGGTCCCAGGTCAGACCACCGAGAGCCAGCTGGGGGCCTCAGATGAGATAAGGCTCCCTACGGCCCCTGAAGAGCTTCTGCCCCAGGTTGGGGATCTGGAACCCCTCTCCCTTTACCCAGAGTCCCTGTTCATCCAGGGAGTCCAGCTTCAGGTTCCAGGGAACTGATCCCTCCCCACCCAGGATCAATGATGGTGTGGTCACCAGCCCAAGTGTCAGAACAACAGCCTCCAGAGCTGGACAACGCCAGTAGTTCTCCGAGTGCCAAGAACCCTGACTGTACCGACCAGAGCCCAGGGACTGCCTGGCCAGGGGCTCAGGCCACCGGCGCCTGGATATCAATTCTGCATCCACCCTTGGGGGCCCAGTGATTCCAGCTCAGGCAAGAAAGCATAAGCCCCAGGGCAGAGATGAGGGACACACAGAGACCCCCAGACACACCACACAGACACCAGGGACTGGCGGGGCTCCACTTGGACCACAGAGTCACTGTCACAATCAGCACTGGAACATTTGGGGTCAACCTGGGAGGCCAAGGTACACACAGGCCAGGAGGAGGTTCAGGGCCCCCCAGAGGACACATCCGCCCAGGCCCCAAGAAGTCCCCCCACACCCCCACACCCTCAGGGCACTCTGGATCCTTGGCCAGGGTCACAGGAGTCAGTGGTCTAGTCTGGCTGAGGATGGGAGCCCTGGTGGGGAGAGGCAGTCCAAGAGGCCCTTGGAACAGGTCCCCTCCCAGCCCAGGCCCAACCTGAGGGGAAGATGTTATACCCATGGTGGGCCCCTGGCCACAAAGAGCCCCAAAGGGCCAGTGTGTCCTGGCTGCACCCTAAGGGCCACACCCTCCCTGGAGCCCTGGCCCAGGCAGTTGGGCAGCTCTCAGACAGGTCTCACCCCTACCCTGGCCCATCTGCAGCCCCCAGGGGGACCATGAGGGTGGGGCCTGGAACACCCAGCCTGCCCACCCCTGTCCTTCCCAGTTCCTGCCACAACTATTCCCAGCCCCCAAGAGAACTTGTTATTTTACTAAGCCAGAGGCCCATTTTCTATCTGCACTCCAGCCAGATAACAGCAGAGGGTGCTGGGAGCAGGCTCTGACCCAACTGGGAGACATATTGGCCCCCAGAACCTCAGGGACAGCCTCAGCCTCAGGGCCAGGAGGGATGGTCAAGGGAAGCTGGCTACAGCCCCAGACCCAGGGCTCAGGGAGTGTCCTCCATCCCAGGAGCCCTGGAATGGCCAGTCCCCAGCTCCAGCTGCAGGCAGATCAGCGGAGATTGAGGGCAGTGAGCCCTAGAAAGGCCAGCAAGGTCAGCCCAGCACCTCCTGCAGCTCCAGATCAGGGCTCGATCAGGGCTCAAGCTGAGGCTGCCCAGTGCAGTGCTGGCCATCCCAAAGCCCAGCTTGGAAACCAGAGTCTGGGCCAGAAATGAGCCCTGTCCACAGGGCCCCCACCCCAGACCCCAGTGAGTCCCCTACTCTGAGCAGCAACAGCTCCTGCAACCCATCTGAGGAGCCCCTGCTCAGGCCAGGTGGGTGTGACCCAAAGGGCCCAGGGCCCAGGGTCCTGCAAACCCTTTCAAGGCTCGGAGGCTTAGCAAACACCCCAGTTTGGGTCTGGCTCCAGGAGATGGCGGAGCTGAGAAAAGATGGTGCATCTGGGTCTAGGGTGGAATCTCATGCGGGCTTTACCCTGCACTGGCCCCTTATCTGTACTGAGTGGTCAGCCTACGTCCTTAAGCGCCAGTGCAGCCCTGAACTCCCTGCCTCCGCACTCAGGCGCCTAGACCCGCCTATAACAGCCACTGCTGCCCACACCAGCCCCCTATTTCTTTGCTCCTGCACCCCCAGCGCCATGCTGGGGGCTCAGTTGGAGACGGCACATTCCAGGGGAATTACAGTTAAGTGGTTAATGACCTCCCATTAGGGGCAGAAGCCGGGACAAAGACGAGACAGACCGGGAGGTGGTGGAGTCGGGCGCCAGCCCTGGCCACCTGCCCAAGGGAGCCTGGGCAGCTGGCTCATCTGTCCTGTCTGTCTCTCTTCTCTTCATCTCCTGTCTCCCACCTGTCACCCCAGCGGAGCCTGGGCCAAACCCTGTCATCACAACTCCACAACAGGACCAAGTGAGGAGGCAATCCCTGCCCCCTCTCAGGCCAGGTCGGGTGAGGGATCTGAGAGGCCTCCTGAGCCAGAGGCCCATCTCCTGTCTGCACTTCAACCAGATAACAGCGGAGGGTGCAGGGAGCAGGCTCTGACCTAACTGGGAGACATGCTGGCCCTCAGAACCTCAGGGACAGCCTCAGCCTCAGGGTCAGGCAGGATGGTCAAGGGCAGCTTGGTACCAAAGGACTGTCAGCAGAGTCCTGGGAACAGGAAGGAGTCTGGCTGTGCGTCCTGCCAGGCACAGCCTCAGTGTCCCCCGTACATGGGCAGCAACACTGACTGTACTTGCAGCCAAGCCAGACTCCGGATGGATGGCAGCCCCAGGAAGCCTGGGCTCCGGGGCCCACACAGGCCCTCAGTGATGTGGAGCAGTGGCCCTGGCTTCCCCTCTTCTCCTCCCTCGCCCAGCAGAGAGACCCCAGCTTGGCACTCACGCATCCCCCTTGCAGGGGTGGATACACTCGTCTCAGATCATGCCGCTGTGACGCTGAGAACCACCCCCCAGACCCCTGGCTCCTGTCGCCACTGGGTGGGAGGTGGGGGGAACAGGTCAGAGGCCAAGCCCGCAGCTACAGGGACTGGCGCCTGCCCGGCACCAGAGCTTTCCTGCCTCATTACCCAGCGGGCTGCAGGAGGGTCGGAGGAGCAACTGGTAACCTGCCTGCTATCCCCCCACCCCCCACCCCTGCCCCTGAGCCCCTACTCTTCCCTGCAGCCTTGGAAATGGGTCTCTGGGCCCCGCTACTACAGAGCTGAGCGCCCCCTCGCCCCCACCCTCCAGGCTTATACAGAGGGGTCATGTGGGGCCGCCCACTGGGGGCCCAGGGGCCAAGCAGAGATGGTCTCGGCAGCTCTGTAGAGGCCTGAATGACCCACCACAATTTACATTCTTCAGTCTGAGTTTGCTGGGGCCATGAGGGGTGGGGGCCAGACCTCAGGGTGGCAGCCACCAAGAAGGTGATGAGAAGTCAGCTCCCTTAGGGAATGAGGGGATTTGAGGACCCTGGGGTTCATACGGGGGGCTGGCGGCCCTGTTCACCCACAGGCCCTGGCCCCCTGGGGCACCTTGCCTTGCCCTGCATGCCCGGACATGTACCATCCTGTACCCCAATCTCGAGTCCTCCATGGCCCTGCGAATGTCCACAGACTGCTGCCCTCTGAAGTGGGACTGGCCTGGGCTGGCTGAGGGGCAGCCCCAGGTCGTGGGCAGGGCCAAGTGGTGGCTTGAATGGACAACTGTCCTTGTCTTCAGAGTAAATGTGGCTCTTAACAGAAGCAGGGGCTGTTGGGGCCACACCCAGGCTGCCAGGGTGATTAGCCAGAGCCTCCACCTCCCCGGCCAAAGCCCTCACCCATACCCATGGCCACTCTGCCCCCTCTCCTCTGCCCCTTCCCTGTGATGATCCAGTGACCAGGAGATGGTGGGGGCTGGGGAACCTTTATTTATTGCTATGATCACAGGTCTACCAGTGGCAGAGCGGTGGGGGCGGCAGGGTGACTTCTCTGAGGCCCTGTCCATCCCTCACGGGCCCAGGAGCAGGCCGGAGAAGCTGGAGCTGCTCTGCACAGTGAGAGCTGCCCTGGAGCCATTGTCCACGAAGATGGAGGTGTACTGTCCAGCCTGCAGACACCCACAGTGGACGTCACCACCCATGGGGCCCAGCTGCTCTCTAGTCAACACCCAGCCCCACCAGGTGGCCCCTCCCCAGGCCTTGCAGTGCCCAGGCTGAGGCTTAGAGGTCCAGGACCCCACCTCTGGTGTTCCTCTGACCCCCGCCCCAGTGGCCCTGCCTCACCTGCAGCTGCAGCAGCCCCTGCACGTGCATCGAGAAGACGCTGCCACTACTCTCCAGGCTGGAGATGGCCTCCAAGGACCTGAACGTGGGGTCCAGGGATGAGGGGCCAGGGCACAGTGGCCGTGGGGGGAACACCCCTGTCAGTGCCCAGAGACCTGCATGCTCCTGCCTCAGGGCTCACCACGGTACTCTATGTTCGGGGCAGCCCCCCTCTGTGGGCAAGGCGGTAGGCGGTCCCCTGCCCCTCAGGACACCTCAGCAACCCCCGGGGGGCTCACTCACATGTGGCGATGGCACAGGGACTCAATGCAGACCAGCACCCGCACTGTGTCCCGGGCCCTTGGCCGGACCCTGCCCTGCAGCTCCCTGGGATCTGGGGAGACAGGCCGGGTCTGCAATGTCCATAGGGAGGACAGAGCAGAGTGGGAGGGGGCTGGGGGCCTTTGGGGCACACTGTGGGCTGGGGAGGGTGGGCATGAGGGCTGTCCAGTCCCCAGTGGGTGCAGGGTTAAGGCAGGAGGTGTCTCTGCAATGGGACTGAGGCCTGAGGTCTGTGACATTGGGGCCCACCTGGAGGGCCGGCCCCTCCCCACCATCCATACCCTGGCCAGATCTGCTCACCCACATGCAGGCTGGCGGAAAACTGGAAGATGGCAGTCACGGGGGCTGTGAAGCGACCGGAGGCCAGGCTCAGGCCAGACCCCCGCAGGAAGGCACCCTGGGCCGCAGGCTGGAGTGGGACAGCAGGGGGTCGCAGCTGCAGTCCGGAGCCTCACCTCCCACACCCAGCCTGGTGCAGGAGGGTGCCTGCAACCCACAGCCCTCAGCTCAAGCAGACCCCAGGTGGGCAGGACAGAAGGGTGACCCGTGCACCCGTCCCCACCAGGACTCTGGGCACCAAGAAGCCCCACAAGGGAAGGCATCTCTGCCTCGGCTTCCTCACACCCTACCCCGAGCCTCGGCACTGTATGGAGGCCCAGGGTTGCCCCGGGGGCCACTGTGGCCTGCTCTCCTGTGGGGCCCGCCCGCCACGCCCACTCACGGCCTGGAAACCCTGCAGTTCCACCAGCGTCTTCTTGTCCACCAGCACCGGGCCCCTCAGCTGACAATGGAAGGCCTCGGCCACCAGCTGCCTGCCTATCCCCTCAGGCAGCACAGGGCCCACCAGCCCCAAGGACCGATGCTCGGTGGCCTCTGTGGGGACAACGGTGCAGGTGTGGCTCGCGGCAGCATGGGGTTCTCTCCCACACCCAGGAAGAGAGGGGATGGAGGGGGCCTACCCTTCAGCATGTCCTGGAACTCCCGCAGTGCAGACTCTTGGGGGGCCTCCACACTGGGGTGGCCGGGGGGGCCAGAGAGGCCTCGCTGGGGGAGGCAGGAGAAAATGAGGCTCCCAAGGGGGCACTCACAGCCACCCCGGCCTGGGCTCAGATCCTGGGGCTCACCGATTTCTTGTCCTGGCCTCGGCAGCGCTTCTTTGAGGACCCATGATCAGGGCGCCGGACAAAGTTCAGCCACGTCACATGGGCATCTGTGAACTCAGGCCCTGAGGCCTCGGGCAGCTGAAGGGTCAGAGGACAAGCCTGTACACTGACCACCAGGCCCTGCTGGGTCCTGCCCCACTACCCCCGGAGAACAACAGGCTTAGGGCCCAGGCTGTTGGGGTGGGAATCGGTGCAGACACAGGAAATATGGCAACGGGGCACTGCAGGGCTCCCCTCCGGCTCAGGCCGGGGACCCGTGTCCAGAAGCCTGCGGTCTGCTGCTGTGTTGGGACCCGCATGGCCCCTCCTGCTGCTTCCTGTTCCCAGGCAGACAGGCACGGCCGTGTGCACATGGAGCCAGCCCTGCCTGTCCCAACAGAGGTCCGTCCTGGCTGAGGCAGGCAATGGTGGACAGGAGTGTTTTCCAGAGTGATGCGAGGCTGGGGAGACTGGGCACTGGGTGTGCAAGCCCCAAAGTCAGGGCTGAGTGAAGGGGTACGAGCTGGGGGTTGGTCCCTCTCTGTATCCAGGTCTCACACGGAAGGTCCACAAAATGACCAGGAGCGCAGCAGACACTGGTCTGGCAGGGGGAGAGCTACTGCCACGAGGCCAGTGGAGCCCCAGCCACTCCTGGAGAGCCAGCTGTCCAGGAAGACAGGCCAAGAGGTCCTGAAAAGGTCTAGAGGGCTGGGAGGGCCAGGGTTTCTCCCTTTTGCAGTCCACCTGTTCCTCTGGTCACCATAGACCTGAGCCATAGTGGGCGGACCCAGGGGGCAGGTGGAGCAGGAGCCCACTCTCAGCAGGAAGAGCGGGTCTCCTGACGCCTGCAGAGGGCTGTCCTGGGGTGGGGGTGCAATGGTCAGGGACAGCCCTTATCTGCCCCCAGACTGCCTTGCCATGGCTCTGGAGGGGCAGCCCAGGCAGGTGGGGCCAGGCAGAGCAGGAACTGCCCCCAAGGATCCTACCCCGAGCAGCTTTCCCAGAGCTTGCTGGCAGCCCACTCCCTGGCAACAGGGCCAAAGGACTTGCTCTCCTCAGCCTGCCCAGCTGGAATATGGGGCCTCAGGCTCCAACAGGGCGCGTAGGCCGAGAGCAGCCGGGCTGGCCGCCATAGAGACGCCCGCGGGAGGCGAAGGCCAGGATCAAAGGCCCAAGGGCTGGCAGGGGGCCTGGCCCAGCAACCGCTGCTTCACTTCAAGTCCAGGAGCCACCAGGCTCTTGCTGACGGGGTCAGCTCCGAGACCCCCTCAGAGAGCCCCAGCCCAAGAAGGTGGAGACCGCAGGCTGAAACAGGTGTGAGAGGCTCTCTTAGAGGGGATGCCAGGGGGTAGGCTGGAGCCAGGGGCCTCCCAGGACCTGGCCTCCCTCCCCATTCCAGAGGTCTTAAGGGGTGCTGGCTACTCAGCAGTGGGTCAGGGCAGGGCTAGCCTTGGCCACCCCAGAAGCCAGAGTTGGAGCACCAGATTCCATCCAGGGGTCTGAGCCAGCTGCCCAAAGCACCTCCCCAGTTTGCAGTCTCACCTCAGGGCAGCAGGTTACTCAGGGCTTGACGGTCCTTAGGCTTCAGTGGGTTCAATGTAGCCCCCACAGAAGCCCCTCCACCCACTACTCCCTCCCCAGGCCCAGAGAGGGTCCCCTGATCCACACTGTTATGGTTCCTGCCCAAAGTCCCACCCGACTCTGACAGGGGAGGTGGGCTGGAGGATGGCTCACGTGGGCCCGTAACAGATCATGCATACCTTGGGGAAGCCCAGTAGCCCCTCGCTGCCCAGTGTGGTGGCACTGGGGGCGATGGGGCGCTGGCTGGACTGCCGAGGCCTCTTGGGCTCCCACCGGGCCCCGTTTCCCCCGAAGAACGCGATCTGTGGACAGAGGAGGACTGTGGCGGCCACCCAGGCCCAGCGCATGTTGGCTGCTAGCTGCCAGGTCCGGAGCCCGCAGCGGCTCAATGCTGTTGAGCCCAGGCAACTGGAGGCACTCAGAGTCTGGGCGTGGGGGCGCAGCCCCGAGGGACGCCTGACTGCCACTGGTGCATGTCTGCACAGGATGAGCTGGGCTAGTGAGGGACGCGCCCCCAGTCCTGCAGACTCCCTTGTGAGCAGTGCCCTCCCTGCCCGCGCTCCCCTCCTCCCCAAGGCTGGCGGGCTCCAAGGGGGCGGGCCCACAAGGGAAGAACCTCAGCCTCCCAGGCTTCAGGGGCTGCCAGGGGCGTGGATGGGGGCGGAACCCCTCCGACAGACCTCCCACACAGCTGCTGCCCTAGGGGAGAGGTTGTGCACTCCCCATCCTAGCCCCTTGAGGGTGGGGCCCAGCGACCCCAGGTGGGGACACAGTCTGTCCGGGTTCACAGCCCCTTCCTATTACCTCACAGCCTGTCCCCCTGGCTCTGCTGCCCCGTGCCATGGCCCTGCTCCCGGGAGGGCTCCCAGTTGATCCCAGCCTAGGTAACCCTGGAGGTTCCTCCACCAGGGGCCAGTGGGGCTAGCAGGGAAGAGACAGGTCAACCTCTAAGCAAAGGCATGGTATGCATCTGCCCCTCCTCTTAGGCCTGCCCAACCCTCACTGAGGGGTTGCCTTCACCCAGCTATGCCCCTGGGCCCTCCAGCCTCCAGGCCTATCCCCCTACTGGAGGTCAGCGGAAAGCTGAGCCCCCAGTGGCTGTGCCCTGCCAGACGAGCCACCCTGGCAATGGAGAGCAAGTGAGAGTGGGCAGGTCCCCAGGGAGAGCTGGGGCCCTTCCTTACCTTCCTACAAGCTGCAGGCAGCATGAAGCTGTGGCCCTGGTGGGGCCAACACCAAAGCCAGGACCCTCCCCCTTCACCAGCTGCGCCTTGGCTAGTGCGGCCTGGGGCTAAGGGTGGTTAGAGTTGTGGCTGACCTGCTGCTTGCAACCCAGACTTGAAAAGTGGGGGGTTCCCTATCCCAGGGGCAGCACGGAAGACCCCTCCAGACCACCCCCGGCGCCGGCAGAAGTCCAGCACAAACAACGTGGGCAGGAGACAGCCAGCCTTGGGCCACGTGCAGGGCTGGCAGAGTCAGGCAGAACCACCTCAGAGACAAGCTGGGTGGGGACAATGTGAGGAGTGTCTGCTCAAGGACACCTAGCCCGCTCCTTACTCAGGTAGAGGTGGTCACTTTCCAGGACAACAGCAACCAGTCTCAGTGAATCCTGAGCTCGCCACTGGGGCCTCAGCTCTCTCAAGTGTCCAGCTGGCGAGCCCGGTCTCAAGGAGGTCACACCACAGAAGCCCCTCTGCACCTGCCCAGTTAAAGCCTCCACGTGCCCTTGGCCAATGCCCAGCGGGAAGGGACTGCCAGACAGACTCCTCCTCTCCAGGCTGAGCACCTGCGTCCTGCTGGCCCGGCACATGTGGATGCGCCAGCTGTGTCAGCCTCCGGGAGTCCCCATGGGCCCCAGCCCTCCTGGCTGATTGAGGCCAGACCAGAGGGAGCCTGCTCTTGAGTTGTCCACGCCTCCTGGCCACAGCCACCAACTGCCCCCTGGAAGAGGCATAGGTCAGCTGACCTTGACCCGACAGTGGACACCCCAACTCCACACAGGACAGGACCTTGGGAGCCCCCATTACAGCCCCCATCGGGTTGCCCATCCACTGCCCAGGGGGGAGGTGTCCCACCCTCTCAAACCAATGAGAGGACAAAGTCATCTTTTATTCAGGGTCACATCAGACAGCAAGCCACCATGGGCGCCGGGGGAGTCTCTGTACAGCACGGACCTGCTCCCACCGTTGGCTGAGGGTTTTTGAAAGGTGAGATTTCATACACAGAAAAAAATGCATCTGCTAAACGCTCTGCCTCCTGAGGCCCTCAGGCAACATGGCACACCTGGAAGGGATAAAGGCCTCCACAGACACGCCCTCGTGCTGGCAGTGGATGGAGGGAGGCCCAGCAGAGCCACCCCACCAGCGGCCAGGCCCTGCAGTGAGCACAGGCAACAGGTCCACTGCTGGTCACAGGACACCCAGCTCCTCGGCACACGCGGCAGCTCTGGCCCCACAGGCCACCTCAGCACTGGGTGGAGATAGGCTTGTGGTTCACACACAGCAAGAGCACAGAATTTAGGAACAAAGACAAAAGGATTTTTTTCACAGGAGTGGGTCAAATACACAAAAGTGGTAAATCAAAGAGCAATTTTAAGTTGATCAAAAAACAAACAACGCTGAAGATGCGTCAACGCATGCCTGCAGGCAGTGAAGTCACCACCCGCTGTCTGGTGGCCCCCAGGCACAGAACCTTCCAAACACTAAACACTGTGCAGGTGACATCATTAAGCAGAGACACAGAGGAGGAAGACATTGGCGATCCAGGGAGGCACAGATCCCAAGCCTGAGAGGGTGCCCACTGGCCCTGCCCCTGAACCCAGCCGTCCATCCCTCCTTCCCAGGCAGCCAGCCTCTAGGAACCAGACACGGATCTGCTGTGAAAGGATCTTTGGGAGCCTGTCTCCAGGGCAAACAAAGGTCTGGACCACAAGTGCGGAGGCTGTGGAGCAGGTGGGACCCAGGGAACCGCTGAGGGTCTCCTCCTGCCACCAGCGCAGCACATGGAAGGCTGCAGGTGTGAAGGGAAGTGGGCAGTGTGACCAGGCAAGACACACAGCTCAGCCTCAGTGAGAAAGCAGATTTTCAACTTCAGCACAACAGCCCATGTGCTCCTCTAAGAGAAATCTGCTCATTTCTAGTGAACACAGCATGTCTTAAACACTAAGGCCAGACGGAGCCCACACCCTGTGACCCACCCTTGGCCGCCTGCCAGGCCCCGGCCCTGCCTGCCGGGTCAGAGTTCTGCACTAAGAACACACGCAGAGTGTTGAATAGGCATCAAGTTTTATATTTTTAAGTGACCAAATCTAATAAAATGAAAAACAGGTTACTAAAACAGGTCCAAAAGACAATACGGGAGATAAGCTATAAAACCAAAGCGTGAGGCCTCCTCGTGGACATGGAGCCCCTCAGCCCCTGCCAGATGCCAGGGCGAGCATGGGGGCTGGGGATCTCACGTTTCCTCCAAATCCAAACTACACGCTTTGGTTCTTGTTTTCCTTTTAAAGGTTTTTAAAAAGCTAACCCCAGGAGTCAGCCAGGCCCGCGTGCTCAGCAGCACGTCCAGCCAGCCCACGTCGAGCTCAGGCCCAGCGTCCTGCGTGTCCGACCCCTCTGCTGGTCGTGGTGGCAGCTCACTCCTGCGCTATGCTCCTCAGCACGTACTTCACCGTGTAGGCAAAGGCTGCAAACCCAACTATAACAAACAAGTTCGCCAGGGCCCCGCCCAGGAGTCCATGGTGCCGGTTGGCCTGCTGGAGCCCCGCCAGGTGCGGCCCGGCCCCTGGCGCGTGCCCATTGAGGAGCGGGAGCCCGTGCTGGCCGTGGTGTGTCTCCCCGTCTGGAACCACGTCCGGTAAGGGGAGAGCCTGGGGTCTGCTACTGAGCTCGTCTTGTGCTTTCTGTTTTTGCTTAATTTCCTAAGAGAAAAACAGCAGGAAACAAGGGTTGGTTTAAATAAGCCAGTTCCTTCAGGGCCTAGGAGGGGACTGTGGTATACCATGGAGACCCTATAGGGTCAGTGGTCACTGGCTGCACACATTTCATTCTAACAACTGCCCTTGAAGGTTGAGCTGCTGCTAATCCTGTCTAACAGACACAAGGGCCTGTGGAAACAGTCAGAATCACCATGCCTGTGCCTCAGGGACTGGGACTGAGCCAGATTCGATTTGCTCTGACCCACCAGGGCCCCAACCCCCATGAGGCCCAGCTTCCCCGGCTCACAGCCACATTCTCTGCTCCAGCACCAAGACCAGGGAGTATGCCCGCCCCTCACTCTTGGCCACCCATGACCTCAACAGGCCCACCACCCTTTCCCTGACCTGCCCCCATCTCTGACTCACCCTCCAGCCCCCTGGTGCCCCAAGGAGAGGGGTAGGTCTGCAGCACCTTCCTGTCTGCACCTCAGTTCCCCTCTCCATGTTTGTAGCACAAGAACACACAGGAATATATTCTCTTGGAAAAAATAGAATCAAAGTGTTCCTGACTTGGGGAAAGCAAAACTGATGGCAAACTCACTTTCTTACCTCCACAACTTCAGGAAATAATTCACAAAATACTTTGTCTTTTAAATTAAACACTAAACTTTGTGCAGCCAGTTGTCTTTTCTAGGAAGAAAAAGAAGGAAAATGTCAGCCTGGTGGCTACTTTCAATTCCTTCATGTTCCAGAAACAGACTAAGTGACAGTTGAACGACTGGTGTCTTCATGTTGTGGAAAGCAGTCCACAAGCCTGCTCCTCAGGACAGACTGACATGGAGTCTCCCGAGGCCATTTACCTTTCTGTATCATCAACTGATCTTAGACCTGATGCCAACTAGTAAAGGAGGAGTCCCTGTCCTAACTGGGCTAAGGAGACCAAGCATCCTCCTCACCACTCCCAAGCTCACCGTGAAGTCCGATGTCTCGATGCTGCCCAGGGTGGGGCCCTTCTCCACCATAAAGCTCAGGAGCCCCGTCAGGATGGTGGAGACGGACCAGGCCGGGTTCCACGTGTCTGGGTGGAAATCCGTGATAGAAAGACACAGCCTGAAAAAGGGACCCAGTCAACGGGGCACAGATTCCTTACGACCCCAGTCCCACACCCAAGCGCACAGGGACACCTTACCTTGTATTGCACTTAAATCTTCCATTGGGAGTTATCATATAAATACTAGGAGGTTTAAAAGGAAATTCTCTGGGAAAAATTAGTTTTCCATGATAATAGCCACCTGCAACAAAAAAGAGAAGCAGCCTTGTCATCGCCACAGTGGGCACAATCCTCACAGTCCTCAGTCTCCCGCCCACCCTGCTCCTGCCCACGAGCCCTGGAACACACATGTCGTGCTGGCCATCTCACTGCGGCTCACGACCACCAACCTAGAGAGGCCTTACCACCCACCTCACCCCATGCCAAGCGCAAGCCCCTCTTCCCTCTTTGCACATCTCTCTTCCCAAGAGCAGAGCATCAAGACAGAATCTGCACAGGCTCCTCATTGGCCTCACCCCCATGTTCTGGTCCCCTCATTCCTGCACCTCTTGCCTCCCATTCTCCACCAAACCACATCCAGCAACAGGCCCCCCTGAAAATGAGTCAACAATGCAACACTGACCCCTACCCCCGCCAAGCCCTGTAAGCTGCTCCCTCCCCTGGAGAACCTCGGGCCCACCCAGACTGGTAAGGCAGAAGAACATCACTTGACAGGATTTCCAGCGACACACATATGTCTGTGTAAGTGTGTGCATGTACAATGAGGCTTGACAGAGCTGCCATCTTCCCACTGGGGCTCCCTGCTGGCCTCCAGCCCCACAAGTCTCTGCCCAACTCTGTGACTGCCTGGGGCAGTCTCCCATGGTGAAGGAGTGATGGAGGCAGAAAAGTGTGCGTGGAGGGGGGTGACGTGCAAGTGCCACCTGAGGCCACCTCTGCATGTAGACAAGCCAGCCAGCGAGGGATTAACTCTAGAGACGATGCTGGAGCACACCCGTACCATGAGCACTGAGAAAAGTGCAGGAGATGGAAACCGGGGCTCGGGCCAGAGGAGCAGGAGTACCCACACACATTAGTGGAGACCACTTAGCGGGGGGGGGGTGGTGCAGGGCGTGCGCAGGGCAGCCAACCTGCCCGGGCAATCCAGAGAGGACCATCAGCAGCACCTGCAGCCGCTGGTCCCTGGCAGGAAGGCCTCCGCACGCGGTCACACACACTGAGGGGCTGGGGCAGAGCCACGAGCAGGGCCTACGGTTCTCCCAGCACCCAGATGCCCGCTCTCCACCACACAGCATCTGTCACAGGCCTGGGGGACAGTGCATCTGAGGGTATGAGAGGCTGGGGGTGCAGGGGGGCAGGCAGCGGGGAGGGAGGGAGGTGTCTCTCCTCTGGCTTCATTCCAAGTGTCCCAGCTAAGCCCTAGGACAGACACCACTGAGAGCGCCCAGCTCCGGAGGAGGGAGGCCTAGGAGAAGCACATTGGGAGCCACGGCAGTGCTGCCCCCGACCCACTGTCGGGGAGCTGAACCCGCACCTCCCTCCAGGGCCAGCACACCGTCCAGTCAACACGACACCGCCAGGAGTCTCAGAACCAGGCACAGTGACTACTTCCACTTTATGATTTTAAAAAACCATTTTAGCTTCTCTGAGTCCCTCACTTTTCCATGTAAGTTTTAGAACCAATTTTTAGAATAAGCCTGTGTGCATCTACAGAACACTCTCCTAGAGTTTTAAAGGAATAAAATAAAACCTCTAGACACAAATCAACACTTGTGTGTCAGGAAGCCCACTTGAACTGTGAGCCTCGCAGGTCTGGAGCGGCACTGACAGAGCTCAGAGCAAAGATGGGGTCAGCGGGCAGCCGACATGGAACCAGACAGATGTGGACGTGGGAGAGTGGCTAAGGAGACTGCGAGGGAAGGGTCAGAACACCCACAAGTCAGAGGAGCAAACGAGGAAGGAGCCAGAGTCTACGCATCAGAATCCACACAGGCCCAGACACTGAGGCCCAAGAGCCATCCACCAGGTGCAGCAGCTGAGGGTCCCTGGGAGTCCCTGACGGAGCAGAGCCATTGTGGGCACCAGGGCCCTGAGCGGAGGCGGGGACAGGCATCAGGAGGGGCATAGCAACAAGTGCTAAGGGGAAGGGGGGTGAGTGGCAAGGTGGGCAGCAGAAAATGCCCTGGTCTCTGAAGGAACCCTCCTGAGGAGGAGGTGGACTGTCCCAGCCTGAGGACCAGGAACAGCAGGACACACAGGAGAGCAGAGCAGACCAGGCCCGGGCGAGCAGAGTGACAGGGCTGGGCCGGGGAAGAAGGGACTTTTATCATCAGTCAGAGCGGCTGGGCAATGGGGAGGTTCCTGCAGTCCAGCTCCCCACCCCTCTTATACGGAAAACACTAAATCCACAAAGAATAAAAAACCTTTAAAACCAGGCATAACCCTACTTGTGAAAGAACACTGCCCGTTCTTAGTGTCTCTTCAAGTTTGTTAAAAACACAGCATGTATTTGAAAAGTACGATAAACACAGGCTGTCCTGCAGCCCATCTTCTGCCCTGTGGTCTGGAACCCCATGCAAAGCCATCACCAAGCCTGATACCCTTTAGCAAAGATGACATGCCACCGAAGTGCCTTCTGCACTGTTTGCTCAGGACAGGGGAGTCCCAAGCCAGCAGAGTCCCATGAAGCTAGTGACGTTTCTGCCAGCCTACCCACAAGGTTCGTGAGTGGCTTGTGGGTCACCCCACCCTTCCTCCCAGCAGCACAAGCCCTCTAGGGAAATCGCACACAGAGCCCCATGGCAGGAGGAAGCAAGCGGGCTGCTCCAGCAACCAGAAGTCAGGACCCAGGCCTAGAGAGCAGCCTGTCTGGCCACAGCTCTCCCCCAGGCTCTGGCTTCACCTGGAGGCTGGCTCCAGGGCCTGGAGACTCACTGACTGACAGCTCCAAGGTCTATTCACAAACACCGAAAGCCACTGGGTGGCAGCATCTGCCCTTGGCAAGCCCTGCGGGCCCCCACGTTTTGTGCCCCACCAACACAACGTGCTGCTCCGGAGCTCAGAGGACACGGCACAGAGCGAGCACTCGGGAAATGACTTCCTTTCCCTCAACAACACACACGCTGATCTTCCTCTTCCCCGTCTGTTCTCCCAGCTCTGACTCCACTGAGATAGGAGGCTGAGCAAACTTGATACTTTAGCAGTCCCTGAAGACAGAGAGGAAAAGTGAAGTGAAAGTCGCTCAGTCGTGTCTGACTCTTTGCAACCCCGTGGACCATACAGTCCACAGAATTCTTCAGGCCAGAATACTGGGGTGCATCTCCTTTCCCTTCTCCAGGGGCTCTTCCCAATCCAGGGATAGAACCTGAAGACAGAGACACATCAGCAAAACCCAACCCTGAGCAAACACCTCTAGGACTTGGAGGAAACCAGAACAAGCTCCAAATGTGTGCAGTCTACCTCCCGCACATCCAAACCAGAAAGAGCATTACTGACAAACAGACGGAGTTTCTCGGGTAAGGTCTCTTTGGAACACAGACGCTGCCTCTTGTTCATCTAATTCAGAGCAAAGACTTACCTTCATAGGGAGTCATCTCAGGGCCTCGGACCACATAGTGCCTGAGGGAGGAGAGAAAATGAGTTGGCTTTGGGGATGGCATCACTCCAAGGCTGGGGTTTTTAGGGCCCACCCGAAACTAATACACTCATAGACATTCAGCAGGTGACTAAGCTTGACCAGCTACACAGCTCCCTGCCTCGCCAACAGGATCAGAGAAGCTGTGCCCTCCAAGTTTTCTACAAAGTACCTCTGAATCTACAACACAGTACGCAAAAAGCTAACCCTCTTTGACCATTAACATCAACTGACAATTTAAAAATTCACTTCACAGGACTTCCCTGGAGGTCCAGAGGTTAAGATTCGGCACTTCCAATGCACGGGGTGCAGGTTTCAATCCCTGGTTAGGGAACTAAGATCCCACATGCCATGCAGTGTGGAGGAAAAAACAAACAAAAAAACAAAAATTCACAATTTATAGTCGAGTACTTGAAATCTGATGCTTTTCAGTGTGCCCAAATATCATGCAATAGCTCACCAGGAATAGCTAGAGACACGCAGAGACTATGCCCCTGGCCCTGCCACCCTGGAAGACTCAGACGCGATCTCGAGAGCAGCTATCTTCCAGCAGGAGGGACAGAGACAGTTCGTGGTGGTCACCGAAGGCCTCACACAGAGGGACCACAGCCCCATGGACTCTGCTCTCCATACAAATAAACAACACTTCATCTCTATGGCAAGAAGCATTGTAACTGCTCAATTTTTTTTTGGCTGCTCTGTGTGGTTGATGGGATCTTAGTTCCCTGACCAGGGTGGAATCAAGGCCCTTGGTAGCGAGAGCTGAGTCCTAACCACTGGACAACCAGGGAAGCCCTGAACTTACAAATTTTCAAAGAAAACAGAAAAGCACAAAGAAGAATACAGAACTAACCAGAAACACAAGACCAGGCACAACTGTGCACACACGCGTAACCACCTCTCCAAACACTACTTCCCACCGGGATACTTTGACAACCCTTGCTCTCTACTGGCTGATAGGTCAGATTCAAAAAATACCATCATCCTATGTCAGCAGACCAGGAACAAACTGGAAAAGGTGGGCTTAAATTGGGGAACGTGGCCTTAATTTGTCACCGCTCCCAACTCCTGTGTCCAATCTGAGGACATCAGGAAGGGCCGGGCAAGCAGTGCTCTGAGTGCCTGACAGCCCCAGGGCAGCAGAGTGAGGAAGGCCTAGAGTACAGCCCTCTCCAGGAGACTGCTCTCTTCTCCAGCGGCGGGGACAGACACCTTGGCTGAGAAGAGCCCGCACAGCAGGCCCAACACGGCCGTCCCCAGCCGGTGTCTGGAACTGGATGCCAGGGGGTCTCATTACCTTAACGGCAGGCACCTCAACTGGGCAAAAATGTGGTCAGTGCTGAAAGGAAGCCTGCTGTCCTTCTGCGAGGCTCCAGGCAGAGGTTCCTGTGATCCACTCCCCCTGAAATCTCTGGTGCTCAGTCCTAAAGGGGGCTTCCCTGAGGACAACCCACCAGCATACAGCTTGTCGCAGCTCATGGCAAGGAGGGGAAGCCTGTGTCTAGTCTCCAATGGACTCCAACTCGCGCCTCTCCCTCTGCAGTGGGTCTTCCTAGTTAACAGTAGAACCTGGGACCTGACCCCCACTCAGGAGGGTCCCCCACATGACGAGGATGTCCCCTAGACTGCCACAGAACCCTTCTGTCCATCTGATAGCTACATCCTGGGGGCAGGGCGGGTTGTGACATTGATGTCTCCCCCACACACCAAGGCTGGACTCCCTGAGACCTTCTGCCCACCTGCCAGTGCTGACCCTTCTCTGCAAGCCAAGGAATGTGGATCCAAAATCCTTGAACACCTGTCCAACCTGGAAAAGACTTTTAACTCAGATCTCTTTCTTCTAGATCTAAAAAAATTTTTTTACAGTATTTAAGATCAAAACATAAAATATTAAATACTCTTCAAACAGAGAAAATGCTCCTTAATGTTTCAGCCCTACAATGTTTCTCACAAAATCACCAGCACACCTGATAAGGGCAGAGCTTCTGTGGCGTGGCAAGTTTCCATGAAACGCACATCCACAGGCACAGAGTGGGGTTCAGGACCCATCATCCCCCATCACAAATTTGCCAACGTAGGACAGGCCACCTCACAATATCAAGAAGCAAAGAGCAGAGAAGGAGAGTCAAGTCAAGGAGCTTCTCCAACAGGCGCGAGTCTGCAGGCCCCAAAGTCACCCCTAGGAAGGACCCTCTCTCTAGTCCCAGCGTGCAGAGCTCAAAGACAGCCTGCCACATCCCGGGTTGCTATCCATTGTGAAGACAACCAGAGAGCATCTGCAGGCCTCACGGTCCACTCACGCCTGATGAGGGTACAGGAACCCCCTTCCCACACTAAGAGGGCCCCTATGGCCCTAAGCCCGTCAGGGAGAAACCAGGTGACAGGTGGTACAGGGAAGGAGGCGGCAGAGCCTTACCACTCAAGGATGTTAGAAGGGAGGGGCTCAGCACAGATGTAAGGCACGGGGTCTTTCTTAATCCGGAGATAGTCCTGCTTCAGGCGCTGGGTCGCTGTCGTCGGTGCTCTCTTACCGCTGTTGCTGCTCATCTGTGGAGACAAGTCTACACTGACACAGGACAGAGGGAGGCAACCCCCACCGCCCACACCTCTGCCACCCGGAATCAAGGCCCCTGGGCAGCTCCAACCTGCCCACCCTCTCAGACACCCATGAACCTTGCAGAGTCTTTCCTGCCTCTCCCAGCAGGTCCTTCACCAATGTGACTTTCGTCAGATACAAAGGTTAAGAGAGACCCTGCAGACTCACCTGTGTCCTTGAAGAAGCTTCAGAGGGAGAGAGCCCTTGAATTCGCCGGTCGTGAGTAGAGGCGAGCTAAAGCCAGCCCCAACCACCTGCCATGTGCATGTCTCCCCCAGCACTGCGCTAGGTGCCATGCCCCTCCCAGAGTTCCCTGTTAAACATTTTCCAACACTTTTACCACTGGCCACAGGTGGGTGGGAAGAACAAGGGAATAGAGGAAGAGCCTCTTTCTGGGACTGGAAAGAGAGAGGGGACCCCGGAGAGACCCAGACACACATGCAGGACAGAAGAGGAAGCAGGAACAGCTGGACAGGCAGAAGTAAGGAAGTGTGCTGCGTCCAGGGCACAGCACTGGGCCACCGCAGGAGCCGAAGCACTGTGAATGGCAGCTGACAAGGCCGACCAGGGACCTGAGGCCAGGCCGTCAGGCAGCACCCCACAAAGTTTTTTAGCACCCCAGGTCTTAAGTCAAATCAGATCTTCCGTTAGAAAGGGCACTCTGGAGGCCCAGCAGAGGATGACTGGGGCAGACTAAGACAGACAAGATGGCACGGGAGGGACAGGACGGCACAGGACAGTACTGAAGGCTGGGATGGGAGGGAGGGAGCAGCCATCATTCAAGAGGAGAGACCTGGCCTGGATCAGGGGACCCGGGACACCTCAGCTCTGCTCCAGAGGTAGGAGGGCAGGATGGGGAAGTGGAAGATGGGCTCCCCACTCTCAGGGGCACCAGAAGAGCTCCAGCTCCATCTACTTAACAAACTAGAACGTCTCATAGATGGAAATTAGGTGCATAAGCGAAAAAGTTCTGCTGCTAAAAATAAAGCAAGAAAGCCACTGGTGTAAAACACGGTGGAGATGGAGGACACACAGGGTGTGCGGCACAGGATGGAAAGAAGAGGGGGAGGCTGACTAGACAGGGCAGCAAGTGAGCAATCACTCTGCCCAACCTGTGTTTCCAACCTGTCCCACCATAGCACAGGACGTCAGCAGCCAAACCTCCATGCAGACCTCCCAGCCAGTACCCACTTGGCACTGCTCCCCACACCAGGCCGGACCCTCCTCACTTCACTTGCACCTTTCCTCCCATCAGTCTCTGCCCATAGTGCCTCATTAGAGGCTACGGACTCCTGTCCTGTGCCTATGGGATCCACCTCAGAGCACCCGCCCCACCACATGACGACCAGGGCTTGCTGCTGTCTCACTCTGCACCCCCAGGGTGCAGCAGTGGTCCCTCCACATGCCCAGCCCTGCTTCCTACTCTGGGGTCTCTAAAACCTCAGATACCCATATGCTCCCACTCTCTCCATCCCACCATACACCCCCAATGCAGGGCCCACTACGCTGCCCATCAGTTATCACGAGATGTCCGACCAGCCTCTGGCTTCCAGTCTCCCCCCATTTCAGTCCATTCTGTTCACTGAAGTCAAGTTCTGGCTGGAGCTTAGGGGTGGTGCTGGGGGAGCGCTCCCCGCCCCTCTCAGACCCTTCTCATGGCACAGTTCAGATCACAACCTTCAGGACTCAACCAGAACCGATCAAATATATGTCAACACCTCTGCCACCTGCCAAGTCCTCAGCCCCAGGCTGCCCTCTACCCCCTGATTCGGACTCCCATAGCCCACCACCCCCCCCCCGCCCCCACCCCCGACACTCCCACAGCCTAAGCCAACCCCTCCTCACCCCAACCACGTGGCCACGCCCCTGCCCAGCCTCTACCAGTGGATGCCTCTTGGAGGCCCCGCCCAGTCCAGTGCCTGACTCCCCTCGTCAAGTGCCTCCACATTCTGCCCTTTGCTGGCCTTCCTGCCACCCAGCTGCATATCCCACAGGTGCCACCAGGCCCCAGCAGACACTGCTGGCTGGGGTGCCCACTGTGGGTGGTTAGGGTCTAGCCTGAGAGGGGAGCGCTCCCCCAGCACCACCCCTAAGCTCCAGCCAGAGACGGCAAGAGGGCCAGGTGGTTCGCCATGGGCAACATCTAGTAACAAACACAAGTCAAAAGCAAGACCATCACCCAGCACTTGTTTCCTTTAACTATTCACCGTAAGTGTGACATTCTGCCACACACAAACCAATTTACTGGATAACTCAAACACACTTGTGCTTGAACTGCATCGAAGTGGCCGACTTCGATGCTTCATGAAAGTTAGAGGACAGCCACACAAAACAAAATAGATCCTGCCTGGCTCCTCACAAATGAACTTTCCTCTCCCTCTTGCTTTTGAAATCATAATCTTTAGAAACCCACTTACAATTCAACAAGGAAAGGGATTTCTCGGCCTCACTCAGAGCAGTGCCCTCAGGTCCCTCCAGATGACAGGCGAGCCCGTTTCTCCATCTTCCCCAAGCACACAGGGTGCATATCGGATGTCTCCACAGACCCCGAAATATATCTCAAGGCCCCTTCAGGCCAAGTCCCCACAGACAGAGCACAAGTGTTACAGGAGACATTCAAAAACAAAACAAGAAGCACTGCCCACATAAAAAACTTCCGTGCAGACAGCTTGAAGGCCAGTAGCCTGAGCCAACATCCCGGCAAGAGTCCCTTCAGTACCACATGGACACAGACTCGCCCCTCACCCAGCACTGCCCGCCCGGCTCCTCAGGCTCCTTTCTCTCCGCCCAGAGACCTTGGTCTGACCCACCAGAGCGCACATGACACCCCTGTGCCCAGGACTCCCACGGAAGTCTCTCCCTTCACCAGTGGGATTGCTTTACAGGCTGGATGGAGGCCCGCGGCTAATGGGGGCCACTGCACCTGCCACTCCCGCACCTGCACAAAGATGGGCTCGCCTAAGGTGTGCAGATGACAGAGCACTAGTTCTAGGCACTGGCATCCAACCGTACCTGCAGAAAGGCTGGGCTTTTCAAGTAAGCAAGACCCTAAAGTTACAGCGAGGGTCCCTCACCCAGAGAGAACAGAGCCCTGACCACTGCTCAGAAAACTCTCAGGCCCTCACTAACTCCCCGGGGGCTGCGCCGGGACCTCTCTAAGCATTTCCAGGCCGGGCCCGGCGTGAGTCTGAGAATGGATGTGAACTAAACAAAGTCCAAATAAGTGGTGTTAACTGGAAAAGGGGCGAGAAGCGCACACCTGGCCCGGGGTGGACCCGGACAGGTAACCGGCAGACGGGGAGGACAGGCATGCACAGGCGAGAAGCCGGCCCAGGGCACTCTCCAGCCACCCAGCATGGAGCTTCCCAGTCTGACCGCCCGAATTTTGTTTCCATCCCAGACGTTCATTGCTCTGGGACTTAAGAGGGGGTCTGGGGTCCTAACTGATTGAGATGAAGCGGCGGCGGCGGCGGCGGGTTCAACGGCAGCCACCCCACCCCGATACCGATTCCCAAGATACGTTTACAAACCAAGCTCTACGCCGGCTCGTCCTGGCGGCGCCCGCAAGTGTGCCACTAACGGGAGCCTTTCCATGGGACGTCAGCCGTGTGGCCACCCGAATCCCCAAGTTGGCCGGAGGGGGGACGACCCGGCCCGGAGCCCCGGGCGTCCCGCTGTAACCGACCTCGGGTTCCGCGCACAGAAGCTCCAGGCCGGGTCCCGCGACGGACGCGGCGAGGACGGGCCGTGCGGCGGCCCCGCGCTCCCCACTCGGGCCGGCTCCGGCGGGGCGGACGCGCGGAAGAGGCCCCGGCGGAGGCCCGCGGCGCGCGCTCACCTCTCCCCGTCGTCGCGCGTGGGCCGCCGCCGCGCTCAGGCTCGCCGTGGTCGAGGCCGGAGCAGGGAGCGGAGAGTGGGGCCCGCGCCGCAGAGCTGCACCGCGCCGGGAGCGAGCCCACCCGACCGCAGCCGCTACCGCCGCCGCTTTTGCTGCCGCCTCAGCTTCCAAGATGGCCGCCCACGGGGCGGGGCAAGCCGCGCTTCCAGTTCCGGGGCGCGGTTAGCAGAGGCGGCCGCTCTAGACGGCCAGGCGGAGGTCGCCTGCGTCTCGCTGTCGCCTTTAGTCCCGGGAGGCCGAAGCAGTCGGCGCATGCGCACTGACAGGCAGCTCCGAGGGGCGGAGAACGAGCTCAGGGCAGGCCCTCCTGTTGGTCCCTCCGCCACATCGCTTTCAGCGGCCGCCGGGCTCCGGGGCCCCCCAACCCTGCACGTTCCCCTTCTCATGATCCCCTGCCTTCCGAGGAAAAACAGGCCCAGTTAGAGGGTAACCCCGGACGTGCCGGGATGAGCCCCGCCCAAGTTCCCTGGTACTTCGACCCTCCCACCGCCCCCTTCCAAAGAATCGGCCCAGTCCTGCCTGGAGGACCCAGTTTTTGTGCCTACTTAACAGGGAAGCGCTGGAGGCAGTCCGCGTCCCCGGCGACCGAACCACTTGGGTCCCTGAGAATCGAATCCTGGGTGACCTTGTGTGACCGCAGTGATTGTGGAGCCAGGAGCCCCACTGAAACCTGTGCCAGGTGGGGTCCGGCGTAGGAATCCTGCCCAGCCCCTGCCCAGGGGGAGAGCTGTCCTCATAAAAAGAGTTACACTGTTTCCCGACTGAATTTTCCGCCTAACCCATGAATAGGGTCATTATGCAGCAGTGGCCGCTGCACTGAGCCTCACTTTCTGCTCCCACGGTCCCCTCCCAGGCCCTGCGGGAGGGGGAGGCAGAGCAGGGAGGTGAGGAGTCCAGTGAAGTCCCTGGGGAGCAGACAGTCTCTGGGACAGCACTGGGGAAAAAACACTTCGGAGCAGGTGAGGATGCCATTCGGGTGGGGGTCTGGATACGGGAGGGCTGGGCTGCGGGCCGGCCAGCACACTCCTCACCACCCTTCCTGGTGAGTGGGGGCTGGGGTGTGCCCCCACAGGGCTGTGCCAGGGCAGACACTGCACTGACTGTGAGACAGGCCTTGGTCATCAGCTGGGACTAATCCAGAGAGGCTGTTGCTAGGCAGCTCTGGGGTTCAAACCCCAAAGTCTCACCCTTGACCACAACCCTGACTGCCTTTGAGTAGACACCACCGGTCAGTGGGGTTACTAACCACATGACGATTGACAATGGACTCCAAGCTCCAACGGGTCCAGCCATGGCCACAGGCAGAAGGCCGACAGGGGGCCATGATCGCCACTGAATCTGGCCCACCCGGGGCACCTCAGACAAGATATGAGCAGTCACTGCAGTGCTGGCCCAGGCCCAGGGGCAGAAACAGAAGTGCCCATCGCCCCTCAGGCCAGCACCAGGCCAGCCAGCCCGGGGGAGGCAGCCTGCTACCTCCCCCTGCCGCGAGTGAGCTTCGCTGGCCCTGGCCCTCTTTCCTCATGGGGAGGCTGGCGGTCCCAGGCCCCACCTCCTGCTGCCACACTCAGAAAACATCTCAAGCTTCCTTCTCTCCCCTGCCTCCTCCGGGCTCTGCCATCCCCACGCAGGGCGGGCCCAGCTGTTTTTAGCTCGAGGAGAGTTATGTAAGGGAGGCTGCCCTGAGGCACTGGGTGTTTCAAGCGCAGGTGTGAGAGAGACACAATACCAAACCCTGAGCTCCACACAGGCAACATCACACACTCGGCCCATCTCCAGTGGCCAGTACCTCAAGGAGCCCCTCCATGGTGGCCGGAATCCCTGCTTGATACTGCAGTCAGCACTTGGGAGACAGGGTGGTGCTGCAATAGCACCAAGGAGGCTTCCTACTTGCCAGTGGGCAGGGACTCCAGACGGTCCAGCCCCTCAGGCTGGGGAGGATGCCCCTGGCCCCCAGAATCTGGCACATATGCAGGGCCCATTGGCTCGGACTTCATGGCTGCTGCACCAGGACCAGGACCAACTCGTAGCTGTCTCTGAGGGTGGAGACACCCACGGGTGTGAAAGTGGAGCCCAGGGGGTCCCATGAAGTGCTGGGTGCCCACAGTCTGGAAGGAGGCACATTGGTGTTCCTAGGTCCAGCTTCAGGGAAAGCCACCGCTCGAAGGCTCAGTGGAGCCATGCTCAGCAGGCTGGGGCCAGCCGTCCCTCTGGAGAGAGGGTGGGGGACATAGGGCCCTAAATAATTTCTCTAATTCTCTCAACACACAGCTGTCAAGGAGCAGCCACACAAGCCCTTGTTGTGTGAGGAGCTGGAGATGCCCTGTCTGGTCCCAGACAGCGCCTTCTGCTCCTCCAGGCACTGGAGGAGCCTGGGGAGGCAGGAGAGGGGTCAGGCAGGGAAGGGAGGAGGGGGCTGCTGGCCTCGCTGCCGCTGGACACAATCTCTGTGTCTCTGGCCTCCCAAAGGTGGGTTCTGGGGCAGCCTCCTCAGAAGCAGGAAGATGGGGCTCTGATGCGGGCCCCGTGACATCAGTTGGTCTCACCTTTGAGTCTCAAGCCTCAAGAGGAAACTCAGCCCCACTTTATGCTTGAGGAAACGGGGCTCAGAGAGGTTGAGTAATTTGTTCAACGTCACACAGCTGATGACTGAGGAAGCTGTGATTCGCACTCACACCTAGATGAGTCCAGGGCCAGCTCTTCCCTGAGCGTGACTTCCCTGTCCCAGAGGTCCCTGGCTGCCATCTGTCCCTTCCAAAGGCAGGAGGCTGATGACCTCACCCCTCCTCAGAGCCAAACCCCCACCAGAAGGGCCTAGCGAGGGTGGGGGCTTCCTCCCTCATCTCAGCACCCATTTGGAGTGGGCCGTCAGGAGCCCAGAGCCTGTGTGGGAGGGGCAGAGGGCCAAGCGGAGGGTCTGGTTATTTGGGATGGCGAGGCCTCTGGCCTCATGGAGCCCTGTTGGGTTCCCCATGGGTCCTCCTGGGGGCTCTCCGGCCTTTCACGCACTGTCTGGCCTCAGGCAATCACTCTGGGGCTGAGGATTTCAGCCGTGAGGTGGTGGACTCGGACCCTGAGTGTGGTGTGTGGCTGGCGCAGGGTCTCTGTGCCTCCTGGGAGGCTGAGCTATGGGCCTGCCCACCCAGGCCCCAACTCACTCCCACAGTAGGTACCTGTCCCAGGGGCTGGGCAGCCAGCACCAGGGGACACCCATGTTCTGGGAGTGGAGGCTCCTGCCCAGGGACCCCTGGCCACAGACACCTGTGGTTAGAGCTGGGCAGGTGGAGGCGAGCAAGCATTCTCCCAGGCCAGGCGGGAGGAGAGTGGACAGGGGAGGGGGCCAGGCACCCCAGGGTCTACTGGAGTGGGGTCCCTCTTCACCCTCCAGAAACCTGGAGCCCCTCACCCAGGGCCAGGCCCCCAGACCTCACTTCCAGGAATGTGGGCAAGAGAGCCTCACTGAGATAAAGGACCCCCGTCCCTGCCCCGAAGGCTTCCCCTTCCGGAACCAGAGCAGATGTGGCTTTCCCTGCCAGGCTCCGCCCCACCACCGCGCCCCACGCCCAGCCTGTTATAAACAGGAGGCTGCTTGGCCAGCCTCGGGCCACAGCCCACTTTGTCACCTGCTAGAACTGCCATCAGCACTGCCACAGTCACCGCTGTTGCAGCCGCCAGCACCAAAGGATGGATGCCCATGCACAGGGAGGGTGCAGCCTCGAGGTACCAGGGCATCAGGGAGGGCCGTCACTGGGGTCTCCCTGGCTTGAGGTGGAGGGGCCATATCCCCCACGTCATCTGGAGCACAGGCACAGGCGGGGCAAGGGCAGAGGGTCCCATCCACGCCTTTGTCATGCACCCCTACTGACAGAAGGCTTGCTGTGTGTGAGAGGAGTGTATGTGTATGTGTACAGCTGTATGCGTGCGTGTACTGTGTGAAGGGGTGGTGCACCCCAACTCCTGCCATGGCTGAGGTGTCGGGGACCCCACCCCCCATCTTAGGAAGCCACCTTCCTCCTGCCTGGCAGCCCCAGCCAGGGTGGGAGGTGGCCAGTCTGGAAACATGGTTACTGGAGTTGGAAAGAACCTTCTGGAGGCCCTTTTCCCTCGCCTATATCACAAAGCTAAAAGTCCTGCTGCCCTGTGAGGGCTCCATGTGGTCACGGGACACCCATGTGGGCAGCGCTCTGTGCCACAGGGGATCCACCAGCAGCACCCATGCTGGCACATTTTCTTGGCCTGGCCGCCTCCACAAACCTGAAGCCCGGGCTGACCACCCCCACCTCCTACCTGGGCCCCAGGCAGCTGGTGGGTGCTGGGTGTCCAGGCCAGCATGTGCTGACTGAGACACACCAGGCCCTTCCTTGGCTCAGGCCCCTCCCAAGGCATCAGCCCAGGCCTAGTTGCCTAGACGGGCCAGAACCCAGGTGCGAGAGGCCTAATGATTCAGACCAAGATGGGGACACTCTGGAAAGTCCGTAGGAAGCCCAGGCAATGACTCAGTGCGTGTCCCGGGCCAGCCAGCCTGACCTGGTCAGGCCCCATGGCCCTGTGCACTGAGGGACCAAGGTCCCAGGATGCTGGAGCCTCCAGGTGGGAGTAGGGCCAGGCAGGCCTCAGGTCGACCTCCCTGGAGCCCTCAGGTCCCCACCATGTCTGGCCAGACTGCTGCCTACTTTCTGGAAGCCCGAGGCCCAGAGACAGAGCATCCCCTGACTCAGCTCAGTGGACAACATCCCCACACAGGCCCACAGTGCCCAACAGGCTACAGGCCTGACCCTTGGCCCAGATGTGGCCGGACTTGTGTGGCTCCATTGGCCCCAATCCAGCATGGCCATGCTGGCCACTGAGGCTTGTTGGAGGCTGTTGGGGCCCAGGGTTCAGTCAACCCCCAATGCTGGGCCCTAGGCCCACTCAGAGCAGGTCACCTGGCTGCCCCTCACCAGAGGCCCCTGCCCCACTTGGCAGATGGCAGCAGAGACCCAACCAAGTGTCCAGCCTTGAGCCACCTTCAAACAAGGCCTGGCACAGCCTAGAGCCTATGTCCCCTGCTGTCCCTGCTCCACCACCCAGGCTCAGCTCTGGCCATAAGACAAGCCTGTAGAGGCTGCTTGGTGCCCTGCTTGTTGCCATGGGAGTACGGGCAACAGAGTTGGTCCCATGTTATGGACCAGCTTCTGATGGGGTTTTTCTCAAGTGTCAGCAAGCCAGGCTAGGCCACAGGTGGCTGAGGGATGTGACAATTCTGGAAATTCCCAGGTATGGAGAATGGAAGGCTGATCGCCCAGGTGGGGAGACCTGGGTGGGGTCAGGCCAAGTGGCAGGCTGGAGCCCCGCTGAGTCTCACTTCTCAGATGCAGGCTGAAGGCACAGGCCAAACAGTGCGTGGAGGGCCAGGAACCTGGACATGCCCCCAGGCATCCGCACCGACGCTGCCCGAGGAGGAACATGGAGAGAGGCTGGTAGAGCTGCACGCCTCCTTCAGGGAGCTGGTCACCTTCTTCTGCACCAACTCCACTATCCACGGCACCATCCGCCTTGTTTGCTCCAGCCAGAACCGCCTCAAGACGGCCTCCTGGGGGCTACTGCTGGCAGGAGCCCTGGGCGTGCTCTACTGGCAGTTCGCACTCCTCTTCGAGCAGTACTGGCGTTACCCGGTCATCATGACAGTGTCCGTGCACTCGGAGCGCAAGCTCTTCCCATCGATCACTCTGTGCGACATGAACCCACACCGGTGAGGGCTGGTCCAGCCTGGGGGCCCCTCCCCTGGTGTGGTCACAGCAGGACAACCCACCTCTTCCTGCTCTGTGCCCCAGGGGCAGGGCTAAAGGACAAGAAGAATAAGCTGAGTGTTACTGTGACCAGTGCCAGGCTGGAGGGACCTTCCAAGAGTTAAGCAGCCCAGGAGGGGAAGGGGAGGAGAGCCAGAGGCTTTCCAGAAGAGCAGGTGCCCAGGAGAGGGGAGCAGAGTAACATTGCAGTCTGGAGTCAGTGGAGCAAAGACAGGGAAGGGCTGTGAATGAGCCAGAGGAGGATGGGGTCCTGGGGTCTGACTTCCCTCTGCAGCCCTGGCTCTGTATTCAGAACCACCTTCTAGGCTTCTGAGGACGGCAGGGGGTCTATCCTGTCTGCGACTTAGGGGTCAGTGCCTGGGGGCCAGCTTGGCTCTCTCCAAAGTGCACGTGTTAAGGGGCCCTGGCTCTGACTCTGACCCCCACCCCTGCCCTGCCCCCAGGCCACACTTAGCCCGCCACCATCTGTGGGTTCTGGATGACTTTGCCCGGGAGAGCATCTACTCCCTGTATCGGTTCAACTTTAGCGACAGCAGGGATGCCCTGGGGGCCGAGGTCCCAGGTCCAGAGCCCACCTTCCATCTGGACCGTAGGATCCGCCTGCAGAGGCTGAGGCCCTTGGACGGCCAGAACAGAGTGGGCTTCAAGCTGGTGAGTGTCCAGCCCAGGGGGTCTGCATGGGACTCAGGCAGGCCAGTCGCGCCCACACTGATCCCATGCCCCACAGTGTAACAGCACTGGTGGCGACTGTGTTGAGCGGGCCTACTCCTCCGGCGTGGTGGCCGCCCGGGAGTGGTACCGCTTCCACTACATAAACATCCTGGCCCTGCTGCCCGCTGCCCACGAGGACAGCCACGGCAGCCACTTTGTCTTCTCCTGCCGCTACGATGACCAGGACTGCCATGCCCGGTGAGTACAGACCAGTGTCTACTCCCCCAACCCCACCCAGTGGTCTATAGGCCCCGCGGCTCCCTCCAGAGACAAGGCACCTGTGCTCCCCTCCCCAGAACCCCAGGCCACACACAGCAGGGTGGTGGATGGAGGGCATGTGCTTGTCTGAGCATGGCCCCTGGTTCCAGGCACTTCCAGACATCCCACCACCCCACCTACGGCAGCTGCTACACCTTCAATGGTGTCTGGGCCTCACAACAGCCGGGCGTCACCCACAGTGAGTGCCAGCCGGGACTGGGTGCGGGCGGGGTGTCCAGGCCGACCTGGCCTCACCCCTGGCCTCCCCCAGGGATCAGCCTGGTCCTCAGGGCTGAGCAGCAGGACCACCTCCCTCTACTGTCCACGAAGGCTGGCATCAAGGTCATGATCCACCCACAAGACCACACGCCCTTCCTGGAGCATCAGGGCTTCAGCATCCGGCCAGGGACAGAGACCACCATTGACGTCCGTGAGGTGGGCCGCCACCACCTCCAGGCTCTCGGCCTGTTTCCAACCCTGGGGGCAGGGCGCAGGACCTCCAGCTCGAGGCAGCAGGACTGAGTAGCTCCCCTTCCCCAGGACGAGGTGCACCGGCTAGGGAGCCCCTATGGGCAGTGCATGGACAGCACAGGCAGCGTGGACGTGCAGCTACTGTACAACACCTCCTACACCAGGCAGGTGAGTCTGGGCATGGAGGATGGGGAGGCGGGGCAGGGGCCCAGGGAAGGGGCTGGCGAATGGGTGGGGGAGCAGGCCAGTGGGAAGGGGAGGCAGGCAGGCCAGGGAGAGGGGTGGCTGCTCTGGACCCCCAGCTTCAGCCCCCACTGTCGCCCTAGGCCTGTCTGGTCTCCTGCTTTCAGCATCTGATGGTGGAGACCTGCTCCTGCGGCTACTTCTTCTACCCTCTGCCGGCGGGGGCCGAGTACTGCAGCTACATGCGGCACCCAGCCTGGGGTGAGCTCCCCGCCCTACCCTACCAGCCTGTTTGGCCAACAGCAGACCTCCCCACCGCCCCTGGGTCACTTCTCATAGGTTCACCTGTGACTGTCTCCCCAGGTCACTGCTTCCACCGCCTCTACCAGAAACTGAAGACCCACCAGCTTCCCTGCACCACCCGATGCCCGAGGCCTTGCAGGTGAGGGGGTGTGCTGGGCTCCGTTTGGTCTGCTGGGGACCAGCACACAGGGATGTGATGGGGCTGTCTCTCCCAGGGAGTCTTCGTACAAGCTCTCTGCCGGGACCTCCAGATGGCCTTCCTCCACATCAGCTGTGAGTCCCCAAAGCCTGGGGGGGGGGGGGGGGCAGGGTGAGGGATGGACAAGTAGGGAGATCATGGGCAAAGAGCCCTCCCGGGACTGGCCTGTGTCCCCACATTCTTGCCCTCACACCACCCTGCAGCGCCCGAGGGCCAGGAGAAGCCGTGGCCACAGCAAGTTTTTTGTGTGCAGGACTGGGTCCTGGCTGTGCTGGGTGAGCCAAGCCGACAGAACCCATGGCCACCTTCTGCCTCTATCAAGTCCTGGCCGCTGCCCCTGCCCTCCTCACCCTCCAGGGCCCGCACAGAGGGCCCCACCAGCAGGTCTGGGGCTCAGCCCCTCTCACCTGAGCCCTGCCCCAGGATCAGCCTGGCCAAGGTGAACATTTTCTATCAGGAGCTCAACTACCGCACGGTGGATGAGACGCCGGTCTACTCGGTGAGCTGCCTCCTGGGCCAGGGCCGGGAGAGGGGCGGGGCCAGCACCTGGGCCACTGCTCAACACTGCCAACACCCGTAGGTGCCACAGCTGCTCTCAGCCATGGGCAGCCTCTGGAGCCTGTGGTTCGGCTCTTCCGTCCTCTCGGTTGTGGAGGTGCTAGAGCTGCTGCTGGACGCCATGGCCCTCACCCTGCTGCTGTGCTGCCGCTGGCTCCGTGGGTCTCAGGGCCAGCCCAGGGCGGCCACAAGGGTGCGCCCTCCAAGCCAGAGGCCAGCCAGTGGACCAGTGGCTGCAGGCACAACGTTGAATGCCCCAGGGCCCGGCTGCCTTCACCTCCCACGATGCTGCCGGGATTTCAGCAGGAGTCTCGGCTGAGTTCAGCTAAGCATGGGCCCCAGAGACCCCTGACACCTGAACCAGTCTGAACCTGGCCTGATCCTGGGAGCAGTGGCAGTGGTGGGCTCTTCTGACTGCCCAGGGTGGGCCAGTTAAGCCCCATGGGGCTTCCTGGGCCAACCAAGCCAAACCTGGGGCCCAGGAAGCAGCAGCACCAGAGCTGGGGCGTGGCTCGCCGCCAGGCACGAGCACAGAAGAGCTTCTTGTTAGCCTGTCCACCCTGCCCTGTCCAATGGTGGCCTCACAGGTCTCAAGGAGGCCCAGGGCAGGCAGGGAATAAGGGAGCATCCCTACCACTCTGGATTCCCGTGTTCTGGTTGTGATGGAGCATCTGCCCAAGTGGAAGAGTATGTGCCCGTGTGTGGGGGGCACTCCACGTGGGAGTGTGTCTGTTTGGTGCCAGTGACATATGTCCGCCGTGTTTCTGTGTCAAACAGGTCTGTCTGTACCTACACGTAGGTGTGTGCAGGCATCGGGCAGAGCCTCACTCAGCTTGCGGCCACTTAGCAATAAAATGATTTCACCTGGTGGCTAGGGTGTTTTCTGCTGCCCTCCCGGTTCCCTGAGTGAGTTGAAAACCTCCAACCAGATAGTACTGCCACATCCTCAGTCACAGATGCTATGGGGTTGTGGGGCATGGGACATGGGGCAGAGTTTGCCTAGGGGACAAGGCTAGGACCAGACCATCCTCGCCAGTTAGTGTCCATCCTAGAAAAGGGCAGGGCAGCTAGAAGGGAGTATCAAGAACTGATTTTAATCAATGGAGCCCAGGTTTCAGGCAGGCCCTCAGGCTCCAGCTTACTGCACCCTTTGAGGGCACCACTGGTGCTGTCCCACGCAGGGCTGCCCCTTGGGGAAGGCAGGTGACCCCCACCCCATTCGAGACAGAGCAGAGTGAGGCAGGTGAGGCGAGGCAGCGGGTGCAAGCGGCTGTTTATTAACTGTGATCTGGAGTGGAGGTGGGTCCCGCCAGCTGAGGCCCTAGCAAAGGCCCTGGCGCAGGCAGTGGGGTGGGAGGTGGGGGCAGAGCTCAAGCAGGGAGAGAGGAAGGAGTTAATTCTGCTCTCTGGGTGTCACAGCCAGCAGGCGAGGGAGTTGGGGGCCCACCTTGCTGCCCATGGGGCCTCCCTGGGCAGCCTTTGCATAGTGACCAGCCAACTGGCCTTGGACTGGCCGAGGGTAGAGATGGGGAGAGGTCCAGCCACTGCCCCAGGGCTCCAGGAAGGGGAATGCAGAAGGCATCAGAGGGCCCTGGGGGTGAGCTGAAGCCCCATGGGCTGAGTCAGGGGCAAGGCTGGTGAGGGGGCAGGGCTGAGCTGCAGAGCCCCGCCCCCCAGCAGCGGGCAGAGCTGAGGGTCAAGGTGGTCCTTGAGTCCAGAGAAAAGATGTGAGACAAAATGAGAACGAGGTCATTGTAGAAAACCCCTCAGTCCGTGACAAAGGACATCAGATGCAGGGGTGGGAAGAGCGACGCACTTGCCATCCGCTCTGGGAAAAGGCAGGGACAGATGGGGCTGCATGGCCAGCCACACGGCCTCAGGATGTCCGTGCCCAGTCAGGGCTGAGGCCCCAGGCCAGAGCCCCCAAGCACCCAAGAAGCCCAGCCTGGATGCTGGGGTCGCTAAGTGAGGTACACGGGTTGATTCCCTGGATGGGCGGCCCCTTCTGCCCTCACAAGGTGCCGGTGGCCAGCCACCAGCCCCAGGGCCCAGCAGAGGGGCTAGGGGCATGGGAGGGACCCAACTAGCAGGTCAGTGTCCTTGGGCAGTAAAGTGGGGGCACGAGGTGACACAGGCCCTGAGGGCAGAGTGGGGCACCAAGTGGCATGGGCCCAGGGATAGAGGGGCAGGAGGTGACACAGGCCTGGGGGAGCAGAGAGGAGCACAAGGTGACACGGGGCCTTGAGAGTGGTTTGTGACACGAACAACCCAGGCCCCCTAGGAAGGGGTCACCTGAAGACACAGGGTCCCTGGGCGGGGAGTGATGCAACACCTCCTGGGGAAGACTGGAGCTTCAGAAGACTCAGTGCTGGTCCTGCTCCGGCCCGGCGTGGGGGCCGCTGGAGGAGGAGGGCAGAGCCGGCAGCAGGGCCTCCAGGAGCTCCGGAACACCAGTGCTCTCCGGAAACGGGCCGGTGAGGGGGTCGGGCCGGTGGGCCGGTGGGGGGGGTCCCGCCCGCCGCGCAGCCCTAGCTCTCGTCCAGGTGAAGGCTGATAAATTCCTGGATGCACCTGCGGTACTGGAGCTCAGTGGGGCTGCTGCCGGTCAGCGGGCCCGGCTGGCCAGAGGGCGCCTCGGCCTCACGCATCTCCTCGGCCATGCGTGCCAGACGGAGCCTGGAAGAAAGCGGGCCTTGGGAAGAGCCTAGCCCGCCCCCACCCCACCGCGTCCCAGACCTGAGGAGGGCGGGCCTTTTGAAGTGCTCCGCCCCGCCCACAGGGTCCCCCCACCCATACCGCCCTCCTGCTCACAGCGTGACGATGTCGGCGTTTGCTTCCTGCACCGCGATGCTCAATGGGTCCTGCTGAGCGTGGTCCAAGGCATGCTGGTCCGCCCCCCTCTTCAAGAACAAGCAGACCTGGCTGAGAGCGGAGGGGGCAAGTCAGGTCAGGCCTTGGGCAGGTACTGGTAGGCGGGCAACCCGGCCCCATGGGGCAGGGGGAAGTGAGGGTATGACCAGCCCACGACTCACCCAGTACGACCAAGGAGCGTGGCGTGGTGGAGGGGAGCCCGGCCGTGGCTGTCTCTTTGGTTCACGTCCGCTCCGTTTTGCAGGAGGAATTCACAGACGATCAGGGAGCCCTGGGGAAGCCGGCGTGGCGAGGCGGTATGGTTCAGACGGAGCCAAGCCACGGAGACAGTTCCTTGCAGCCACCCCTCCCCCCACCTCCTCCCACCACGCCCCGACGCCCCTTCAAGCGGGCCCACCAAGGGAAAGCCGCTGTGAAGACGCTGCACCTGGGTCCGGGCGCAGCCGGGCACCTACTTACCCCCAGTACAGCCTGCACCAGCGGCGTCTTTCCCTCGTCCTCCGCGTCAGCCCAGTTGACCTCCGCCCCGTGCGCCAGCGCCGCCGCCAGGGCGGGAAGGTCGCGGGTGCGCGCCGCGCGGTGCGCCAGCAGCCCCGGATGCAGCTCGCGCACGTCTCCCAGGCCCCAGGCCTCCGCCTCTCCGTCCGCCTCGCCGCTGGACTCCTCCGACTCTGCACCCTCTGCGAGGACAGGGCGATCAGGGCCGGTAAGCCGGCCCGGAGCGGGGGAGGCGCAGGGCCAGGGATGGGGAGCCGCACACTCACCCTCCTCAGCGACGCGGTCCACTACAGCGCCCACGCCGAAGGCCAGGACATCTGAGCTGCCGTCGGAGCTGCCCCCTAAGCCGCTGTCGCTGCTCAGACCTGCAAAGTCCACAGCCAGAGGGGGTCCTGAGAGCGTCTGGGGGAAGGCTGGAGGGCCGCCCACCCTCCCGGGGATGCTCCCTGGAGCAGGATCAGTCCCCACTAGGGGGGCAGAGGAGAGCCCTGCCCAGGATGGGAGGAAAGGCGAGAAAATCAGGTGACAGCTCAACGGAGTCAAGGATTAAGCGCCCCCTAGAGCACAGCCGTGGGTGTGAGCCCCACCCTCGCTCAGGTCGGCCCTAGCAGGACCGATGGGCCAAAGCGCCGCCATAATGCAAGCTGGGAGGTCTCCTTCCAGACGCGGCTCCAGGCAGCAGTGAGCGGCACCCAAGAGCAGCCCTCACAGAAGAGCCCCGAGCTGAGGGACAGCGAGGCAGCGCCCTCTGCTGCCCTAGGGCACACGCTCACCCCGTCAGCCCTGACAATTCTTGGCCCCTGTCTATGCCTTCTGTCCACACTGCCCAGAAAGGCGGCCCAGACGCCCCCGGACAGTGGGTGCTGTTAGACACTTTACAGGCCGGCGACAGGGCGGGGAGGGCCCCGACCCGCAGCATGTGCCCCCCACCCCCACTCCAGGAGGAGCTGGAGAAGATGCACACAGTTGTCTTTCAGGAGCTGGTCTGGCACACAGCTGTCCATGAACACACATGTATGTGCACACACCCATGTGTGTACACACACGTACACACTCACATGTATGTACCCATGTGCACAGTCATGCCACACACACACCTCCTGTGTGCACACCGCACACGGGTCTCCCTGAGGGTCATGGCTCCAGCCTCTAAGTCAGTGTCTGAGTTACCCCCAGCCCCTGGAGATACTGTCCCAGCCTTAGCCGTGCTTGGCCCCCAGACTCTACCCATCCCTACACTAGTCCCTCCTGCAAGGAATGCCCATCCTTCTGGTCCCTGGGCGAGTGGCCACAGGTGTCCCGTACTTGTCCACCCTCTGAGCAAGCATGCCTGGTCCCTGCTCTGAGCTGTCCTGGCTGAGCTGAGGGGGTGGGCAGCAGGGGACTTACTGCGTGGGCCGGCTGCGGCAGCCCCTGCATCGAAGTAGGAGAAAAGGGAGTCCAGTTCGTCTGGGCAGAAGAGCGAGTCCCTGCGGAACCTGGGCTCCACGGAGCCTGCAGCAGGGCAGTAACCGGGCCAGGCTGGGAGGCAGGCAGAGCTTGGGGCTCTGTTCCTTCCTCCCCCCACCCCTGGCCTCCCTGGGGTCCATAGTCTGGAGGCTCACCCCCTGCCCAGGCCTGTGAGCTGGGGCGCACCTGCCAGCCCCCTCCCACCTGAGCACAGGGCAGCCACAGAGGGCAGAACAGGCTCTATCCGGACTTTGCTGCGGCGGGGGGCAGGGGCTCGGGGGGAGCTGTGGTGACGCTGGCACTTCTGCACCCTCCAGCGCTGTGGGGCCTCCCGGGCTGGTGCCGAGGGCGGCCTCCGCACAAACTTCTTCTCCACATATTTGTCCTTGATCCAGGCCTCCTTGTCCTGTCTGGACCAGGACCAGACATGAAGCCGCATTTGTGGGTGGGGGCTCCCCAGGCCCTGCCTAGGCTACCTCACACCTCACCTGGGGCTGCTGGCTGTGGGCTTCCCTACTGCCCGGCCCCTCACACTGGGCCTCGTAGATCCGGTTCACGGTGCTGTTTCCAAGCTCACACATCAGCTGGCAGGAGAGGGTGAGGCCAGCATCAGCCCAGCCCACAGACCTCCCCTCAAGTGGGCAGACCCGGCTCCTGTCTCCCTCCCCCCACCAGCTGCCTGGCGGCCTGCAATGGCCCCCACACACCTTCAGCAGCTCCGGTTCCCACGAGTCCAGGGTCAGGGACCGCACTTTGGAGCAGTGGACGCCTAGGCTCCTGGATGATGAGGGAGGAGGAGTCAGGGCGTGGCTCCGCCCCCACCCACTCCGCACCGCCCAGGAGGCCCACCTGTGGATGCCTGAGCACTCGATGCAGAGCAGCACACCCAGATTGATGCTGGCCCAGCGCGGGTCAGGCTGGCCGCAGTCACCACACTGGCTGTTGCCGGCCACGTTCTGCACCCTCTGCAGCACGCTCTCACCCTTCACGCTGCGTTCCCGAGAGTCCGTGGCAGAGTCAATGCTGCTTGTGGACGGGGAGGCGGTGCGGTCCAGCCTCTGGGGACCGGGTGAGGGGTCACTCAGCCCTATGGGAGCTCCAACCCCAGTCTCCCCAGTGGGGCCCCCTTTTCCTCCCCAGATACAGGGGCTGACACAGGCCAGGGTGCCTGAGGCACGAGCCTGCACCCCCATGTGGGCACACACACTCGTGTGCATATGTGTGCTGGTGTGTGGCCTGCGGGAGTTGTACATGCACGTGCAGGGAGGGCCCACCTCACTGTAGCAGCTGTCAGGGCTCTCCCGATAGGCGGAGGCAATGCTGGCTTGCACCGCCTGAACCCAGGCCTGCCGCAGTTTCTCTGAGTCGGCTTGCAGCATGCAGCTCCTGCAGGAAGGGGCCTGTCAGCCTGGGCAAGCAGGGGCTCTTGCCACATCATGCCCTGGGCAGGACCTGCTTACTTGGTGGGCGACACGACCTCAAAGCAGAACCTCCGCTCGACGTCCTCACAGGGCTTCACAGAGCAGAGCCGGAGGTCATCCACTACCACAGTTAGCACGTCCTGTGGGCATGACCACCGTGGCCCTTGCGCTCAGCACCCTGCCCTGCCCCACCCTGACCACCCATTCACTGCTCTACCCAGGACACAGATTGCCTGGGGTTCAAGTGGTCTCTGTCCCTGGCCACTCAGGCTTTGGTGCCCATCCGTGTCCTCAGCCCTGTGATACCAACCCCCCCAACCACCCAACCCCAGGCCAGGTGAGAAGGCCCAGGAGTTGCTGCCCTGGGCCCAGTGCACCTTGAGCTTCTTCTGGTAGACCAGCTGGCTGTTCTGGATGGAGAACCAGCGCCTGGGTGGGGAATGGGCCAGGAGGGGTCAAGCCAGGCTGGGCACCTTCCCCCACCTATCTGCCCTGCAGTCCCCTGAGGAAGGGCCTTCCTTACCGGTTCCATGTCTTGAAGGCGTTGCTGGCCCTCTTGAAGAGGTAGCCTTCCATCACTACCCCACTGGGTGCATCCACATCAAACTCCACCTTGGGCTCATCGTAGGAGAAGTCCTGGGAGCAGTTGGAGCCCAGCCCCCCATGAGTACCCACCCACTGCTGTGCAGACACGGCTGCCCTCCCAGGCTCCCCGCAGCCAAGGTTGAGAGGGTGGGTCTTCATGGCCACTTCCTGACCAAAACCCCATGGGGGCAGATGCCTCCCACCACAGCTGGGGGCCCGGAGCGCTCCGGGCCCACCCCCTAGCTCCCCCCGCCCAGCACAGACAGCAGGCTCTGGGTAGGATCAGGAAGGAAGCCGCCTCCCTTGTCCTCAGTCCCCCATTCAAGTCGCCAGCTGGGCTGCTCCAGCCAGCCTGACAGAGCTCCATTCACACGGGCCAGGGAGACACTGAGCGTTGTCCTGTGTGTCCGGCAGTGGGAGAGGAGGCCCAGCCACCTGCTCCCCTGGCTGAGTTGGGGGCGGGAAGGGACAGCTGCAGCTGCTCCCGAAGGGGACTTGGTCCCAGCTCAGCAGCCTCCGCTGGTGCTGGGCGTGCCCCAGGTGTTCAGGGTCAGAGTGCGGGGCTGCGGAGGTGTCCTTGGTGCTGAAACGAGGCGAGGCGGACAGAGGCCCCACCCACCTGTCCCCCCCCCCCACTCCCTGGTGGGTGCCCACTCACCTGCAGCAGCGTCTGAGGGCAGGAGCGGGAGGAGCGGGAGCAGGGAGAGAGAGAGCCAGTGAGTGAAGCCCCTGCTGCCTCCTCCTGGGAACTAGCAGCTCCCACCAGCAGTCATCTCCGCCCAGGGCAGCGCCATGACAGCCGTCTGGCCAGGAGCAGAGAGGCCCCAGTAGGACCCTCCACCCAGCCCCAGCCCTAGCGCCTGTGGGCTGAGGGGGCTGGTCCTGGCCTCTAAGTGACCTCTCACGGTGCTGTGACCCTGAGGGATGAGGACTCCCACCTCTGACTGCTCTTCCAAGGAGGATCAGAATCAGCCTGAGCATGGACAGGCCTGGGGAGGGACGGGGAGTGTGTCTTTGCGGCAGGCTCCCAGGTCCACACTTGGAGAGGGCTGAGGGGCCCCTCCACAGGGAGGCCAGGGCTGCAGGGCCTCACCCGCTGTTGGATGGCGGCATGCTTGCGCTCCATCTCCCGCTTCTCCACTGCTGAGTCGATCACCAGCTGGTCCAGCTGTGGGGAGGGGTACAGAGAGGGAAGTGGACCCCCTCCCCTGACACGCTGGCCCTGGCTTCCCCTCCCCGCAGGCTCACCTCGGCTGCCAGCTTCTTCATGTAGGGGTCCAGCTGGTGCAGCAGGCTGTAGCCCTGCTGGAAGAAGCTGTACTGGGCATGCATGAAGGACAGCATCTGGGGGGGTAGGGACACAGGTGAGGCCCGGCCACCAGCCATGGTGCCCAGGGCCCCAACAGGTGCACCCAACCCCAGCACTCACGGAATCCAAAATCTCAAACTTCTTCTTAGCCTGGAGGACGTTGATCTGCCAAGGAAGGAGTGAACAGGTGAAGATATCAGGGCTGAGCCTGGACCTTGCTTGTGTCCACTCAGGGTGCTTGTGGCTCCCTGAGACCACCAGCTCATCTGATGCTCCCTACACTGGTACCCATCCCTCCTCTCATGGTTTCTCCATGGACGAAGCCATGAACTCTACCCCCCGCTCCAAGCCCCTCCTGCAGCCTCTGGCCCTGGCTTGTCCCAAGCACGGCCCCACCTCTGGGCCTTTGCCCAGGGCATTCCCTGCTCCAGGTCCCTCCCCAAGCATCTGAAGTTTTCTCAGGTCAGAGGGGCCCCTCCAGACACCAGGTCCCTGTCTGCAGTGACACCCAAGACTCACCTGGAGCACATAGTCCAGCGCCAGGTGGCGGAAACACTTTCGGGCGAGGATCAGGGCACCTGTAGCCTCCTCCACCTCGTGGGGCCGGTGCCTCGGGGCCTGGGCATTCCTCACCAGCGACAACTCCATGTCCTCCCGAACTTTGTCAAACTGCTTCTTGGTCTCCTTGAACTTCCGCACGTCCCTAGAGGCCAGCGGGTGTCAGGTCAGGGAGATTGAGGAGGGGTGCACTGGGGTCTCCCCGCTTCAAGAAAGGCCCTCTTTCTGCTCCCAGCCCCTCTGTGCTCCACAAGCCCCTTCCCCACCTCCCTGTCCTGGCCTCCCACCCTCTACGGCCAGCCTTCCCTGCTGCCTCCTCCTCAGGTCCCTTCCCCAATCCAGGGCCCCCTTTCTCTTCACCACCTCACCCACAGGATTGGTCCAGCTTGGGGTGACCCCTAGCCTTACTCTGGACTCCAGACGCTCCACTTGGGGGATTCCCAACTATACACACAGCACTGAGCTGAGACCCCCGCCAAGTCCCCACCTCCTGCTCTATGACCCCGACCCTGACCCTTCCATGGTCCTGCCCTCACCTCTGCCTGAGGGCCCCCTTGCTGCCCTCTGTGGTCCCTGCCCTCCAGCACTTTCCTCAGCCCAGTCTTGTCCTACCCTGAGCACCCCACCCAGAGCCTGAAGACCTTGTGTCAGGGCCCCAGACTCCCTCAGCTCAAACACCCCAGCATGGGTGTGGCCTAGCGCCCTCCTGGGGCTGAGAGAGGCCAGGCCTCCCTTGGGGCCACTCACTCTTTGACGAAGTTGTGGAGCTGCTGCCGCACAGACCTTTGGGCCTGGTCAAACAGGATCTGAGAGCATAGGTAGGTGGAGGTATCAGGGACCTGCCCCCACATGACCCCAGAGACCAGGCCCCTATCCTCTCAGGTAAGAACCAGAGAATGCCCTGTCCAGCCCCACTTAGGCCCCAGCTGGTCACCCTCACAGAGCCAGCCTCTCAGGGTCCAAGGGACCAGGTGCAGCCCCCAGGCCTGGGTCAGCGCCCAGAGGCAACAGCTGTGACCACCTGCCCATCTCCCCCACTTGGCTCTCAGACTCGAGGCCCAAGCTGTCCCCCTCCCATGGCCCAGACAGAGCAGGTACACCCAGGGTCCTTAGTGACAGCCAGTGCCCCAGCCTGGGGAGGGGCCGCCTTGAGGATGACCAGCCCTGCAGTTGGAAGGGTCCGGCTGTGGCCGAAGCTCCTGAGTGATCTGGCCTGGGGGCAGGATGAAGTGGTTGTGGGGGGCTGGAGGGGCCTCCCCCACAGTGCTAACTGGACCCAGAATCAGATCCGCTCAACATGGGGAGAGAGCTGGGCCCTAACCAGAAGCAGACAGACACACAGACAGACTGCTGAAGCCGGACGAGCTGTCCAGCACTGGTTTATTTCTGAACTTCCCCTGTGGGGGAGGGGCCCCTTGTTTAGTCTGGGGCTCTGGTTTCCAGGCCACGGTCTGACCAACCACGTGGGCTTCATTCTATGTGTCCATGTGGGGGGCCCCTGAGGGGCTCAAGGTCATACAGACCCATCCTGGGAAGCAGTGGGGTCAGCCTGGCCAATGACCCTTGTCTGATGGCCCTGGATAACCCTCTAAGGCGCCTATGCCAAGCCCCCACCACCCTCAGCCCCAGATGGGCAGGTTCCAGGCACCTCCTTGCTGGCTCTCCAGCCCTCACCTGGGACACAGTAGAGTTTAGCAATGTGGGCCCCCCCCCCCACCCAGACTGCAGGAGCAGAAACGTGGCCTCCCCCACAGCCCGCCCCTGCCAGCTCAGCTCTCCCAGAGCCAGCCCAGAGCCTTCCAGGCTGGGTGGGGCCTGCAGGAAGCCCGAGGGGTGGCTGCCTGGGAAGGGATGACAGCGATAATAAGGAAGCGCAGTGCCCCCCTACTCTCCCCACCAGGGCTCACCATGTGGTAGGTGACCATCTCCTGCAGGCTGTCTCCAAACCTCTGCAGACATTCCTGGGGGTGGGTGGGGGAGACCCTTGCTTAAATGGGACTGCCGTGCCCCCAGTGTCAGCACCTCCCACCCACTAGCCACAGAGTGGCCCCTGTGGCCCAGCACAAACGCCCACCTGCTCCCAGGGCAGGGGCACCCTCGAGGGGCTGCCTGCCTGTGCCTGCCCCTGCCTAGAGGTCAGAGGTCAGCTGCCCCTCACCGATATAACAGTGTCGCCCTGGCACTGCTGGGACAGGTCACGGATGCCACTCACGAAGAGTCTGTTGGTGGTGACGTAGGCCTTGCCTGCCTCGATCATGCTGCTACATAACTTCACCAGCTGCAGACAGGAGAGGACGGATGGGGGACACTCACGCCACCTGTACACCCAGCCCTCACCGCCACCAAGGCCAGACCACACAGGCTGGGACCCTGCCAGGGCAGCCGGAATTCAGCTCAGGGCCCATCAGTGCCCAGGACACAGCTGGGCAGCCCTAGGCAGAGAAGGAAGGCCACTGCCCACCACCTGTCCTCCTAAGCCCACCTGGTGCTGGGGCAACAGCTTGGCACTGCCCAGGCCTTGGCTCCAGTGTGGGAGGTGGGAGCAAGAGAGGGAAGCCAGGAGCAGGGACCCCAGGACCGGGGTGGGCATGTGGTCCTGGCCAAGGAACAGCAGGATCAGCCAGCAGGGGCTCACGGATGCCACCCCTCCTCCCCTCCTGCCTGTGCCCCGGACCCCTAACCCAGCCACTCAGAGGCACAGCCCCCCAGCAGCTGCCCCTGCCTCCCCCAAGACTCCCCTCCTTGGCTTGGTGAGAGGAAACCACCCAGACACAGGTGTGTGTGTGGCAGGTATGAAGGCCAGTGACAGACAGGCCCATGTCCTATGCATAAACACACACTTGTGCTCGTATTGGTGGCCGCGAGTGAGCTGGACCAAGCCCTCTATGTGCCCCCAGGCCCTTCCCTCACCTTGTCCAGTTTGGCCTCGATCTCAACCACGTCCGTTTCCACCTCATCGATAGTTGCCCTGCGATGGGTACAGGGTGGCTGGAGACCCGCCTGCAGCGAGCCTCCCCCACCAACTTAGCTGGTCTTCGTCTCCCCAGGCACCTCCCCAAAGGGGTCTGCAGTGGGAAGGGGCTGCTCTGTCGATAGCCACTGGCTCCTGCAGGCCCACCTTCCTCCACGCCCCTTAGACAGACTGAGACATGGAGACTGGGGTGGGGGCACGGAATAGGGAGGAGGAGCGGGGGCAGGACCTGGACCGTGACTCCACGGCTGCAGAACCTCCAGGGCCCACCACCGTCCCAGGCAGATAGAGGCCTAGTCAGCTGTGATGCCCCCAAATGCGGTCTGTGGACAGGAGAGGGGGTGGTCCCTAGCACAGAGGGAGGGGCCAGGGCCCTGTGGAGGGGAACATGCAGGGCCTCACTGGTCACCGACCCCCGGCCCAGCCTATATACCTCTCCAAGGCTCAGAGTTGACCCCAGACCCCATCTGGACCCCCCAACCCTTAGCTTCAGCTGTAGCTCATCTGGCCTGGGGTTGGTGGACCCTGTCAGCAGAGCCTGCAAACCTGGGGCTGCTCCCTGGCATAGTGTGACACCCAGCAGAGGCATAGTAGGCAGAGGAGTAGTACCTCCTGACTACTCCCTCAACCTCAAATACCAAGTTGGCCCTGTCTGCCTGGAGGGAGCAGTGGGGTCAGACCTTGGAGGAGCTCACTCCCACTGGGACGGCCTGACAATGGGGGCTGCCTTGGGGAGGGAAGAGTTAACGATGACATCACCAGAGAAGCCAGTGGACAGAGAATCCCGGAAGGCGAGGCGAGAGGCGAGAGGCGAGAGGCAGATGGATCAGGCACGTGACTACCCCCCGCCCCCAATGCTCTGGGAACAGGAAACAGGGAAAGAGGGCCAGGATCCCAGGGCCCCCCCCAACCCACTCAGCTGGTGAGCTGGGCCCATCTGGCTTCCTGGGGACAAGGGACAACGTGGAATGGAGCTCGGGCCAGGGGCTGGAGGCAGCCTCCAGGGCCAGGGCCAGGGCAGAGGAGGCTGTCCAGGTCTAGTGGCCCCTCACTACCCTGTGGCTGGTAGAAGAGGGCCATGTTCCAGGGTTTCCCAGGCTTGGGGGAGAGGGACTTAGTCCCTCATGTGGGGGGCAGCTCAGTACTCCCTCAATTAGGAGCTGTGGGGGAGGGGTGCCAGGCTGCCTTGTCAGGGCCCTTGGAAGATCCCCTGTCCTCCTCTGCTCTGAGCAGCCCTCATCCCTGCCCCAGAGCTGAGGGGGTCTCTGAAATCCAGAGCAGGAAGGGGTCAGAGGGGACATCTGCTTGGACCAGTGTTGGCCCACCCCCAGCAGGATGCCCAGCCTGAGACTACAGGATCCTGACCATCACTGTAGCCTCTCCCTCCCCCCAACCCAGGGGCCCAGGGCATGGAAGGACCACCCGCCCAGGAGAGGATACTGCAGAGCAGAGCAGAGACACGACCCCTGGAGCCCCAGTCACCCCAACTGCCCTGGGCAGCTGCTTGGAGGGCCATCACCCCTGAGCCAGGAGGGCGGGGAGGGGGCAGCTGGTCCCTAGAGAGCTGGTGGGGGCGCTGTAGCAGATGGTGACAATGTGCTCATGGGGATGAGGTGGGCACTCAGCAGAGAGCCCATCCTGGGGGCCCCATGTCCCTCATCTCTCTCCTCCCACCTCCATGGACCAAGGCCTCCTCTCCTGCCATCCCTCCAGGATTTCCTCAGAAGCTTGGATGGTGGGTAGGAGGGTGAGGCTGGCTTCCCCACCAGAGCTATGACTCAGCGCCTGAAGCCCCACCCAGGGGAGGGGGCACCATGAACAAGGGGTGGGCGGTGCCCCGGTGAGTCTGAGAGAGCCTGGAGCCCTCCAGCCACAGGCACCCAGGGCTCTGGGGCTCTGTCCAGGCCACAAGCACACAGACAGGGTCCCTCTTCCCCCAGGGCTGGGGTCACTTGGCCCTATATGCTGACCACATTCTCCCACCCAGCTCTACCCTAACCCTGGCCCCCAAGCTGGCCTCCAGGAAGTCCATGTTACATCCTCAGCAGCACCTGAGGGTACATGAACAAGGGAACCCCCAAAAGGCTTCAAAACATGGTTAAATCTCAGCCCAACCCTGAAACCCACACAGTGCAGCTTCTGTGGCCCAAGGTCAGGGGCATCTCCCTGGCCCCAACCCTGGGGTCTTAGCCAGGCACTTTCAAAGAAAACCTAGCAAAGCCCAGGCATCAGCTGCATCCACTGTCCCACTGTGGGTGCCCCCTGGCAAGCAGGCTGATGTGGGAGGGAGGGCCTGGAGCTGCCCCACTGTGGGTGCCCCCAGCCTGGGATCATAGGTACCTGAGTTGCTCACATCCCCCCCTTCAACTGTCAAGAATGTAAGATGGGAGAGCAGAGGTGACCATTAGCCCTCTGCTCAGGGCCAGGGGCCACTCTCTGGTCCAGCCTCTACCCCTCATCCAGTCTTCCCTGGCCTTCATTGCTGACTCCCTGTGAAGCGGCTGGGCAAGGGGCTGGCTCCAGGGACTCAGAGGTGAGAGCACTGATGCTGAGGCCCACCAGGCACCACACACAGGCCTCTTGCTAACACACCTCAAAGACTCAGCACACACACATACACATGCACACAACCCAGTGCAAGTGTGCCAAGGCCTGACAGGCACATGTGCCATCAAACATGTATGCACGTAGAAGCACAACACACACACAGAAGTGTGTACTCATGGATTTGCTGCATAAACACGTACCCTATGCTGGGATACAGAGGAACAAACTAACATGCGCTTAGTGCCTAAACTCATCCTTGCATGACAAACACCCACTCTGTATCTAGCAGCAGTCCAGGGGCGCAGCTCACCCACACATTCATGTCCAAGGGCTGGCACCTCAAGGGAGGGTGCAGAGGGGCAGAATTCACACGAGTGTACCCAAGCACAAGCATGAGCACCTGACACACAGGAGGTGCCCCGTTAGAGCAGATGCATGCACACCACGAACATGTCCACACAGATAAGCCTGCCTGCACTCCCAGGAAGGACTAAAAGCACAAACCCATGGCCGGGCACAGCCCAGAACCTCCACCAGTCTCTCGAATCCAGTCTGCTCAGGTAGCCCCCACTCTGCCAGGCATCTAGGTCACCCTGCCAAGCAGCTGCCCCAAGCCCTAACTGTGGCTCCAGCTGCCCGCTCCCTTGACTACTCTGGGCACAGGAACCAAGACAGATTCCAGGGGCAGACACCCGACGCAACCGGACGACCCTAGCCAGAGTCGGGCTGCAGGGCCCGGCAAGGTCTCAGCTCTGTGCAGGTGGCCCGCAGAAGGTCTAGACACAAAGCGGACGGACACTCCCACGGAGAAGTGGCCGCGCCGGAGGCCGCCCCGCCCCACGCGCGCACCCTTCGCGCGCGGCGACCAGCACAAGGGGCATCTTTTGTTCCGGGCTCTAGGGCTGTGGTTGCTGAGGGCTTTGTCCAAGGCGAGTCCTCTTGCTCTGGCCTCCAGCCCCGGCGCCGGGTACAAAGGCGGCACCGGCTCCCCCTCCCGCGCCCCATCCCCCGGCGGTCCCGGGTACCCCGAGGGGCTGCGAACCGGGGGGATCACAAAGGGCCGCGCCGCGCCCCAGGGGCGCACCTGAAGCGCGGCGAGTCCTTGACGCACTCCTCGAACTCCACCGTCATGGCTGCGGCGGCGCGCGGCGCTCACTGGCACGAGGACCACGGCGGCCCGAGCGGCATCCCCGACCGGCCTGCCCGCCCGCCCGCCCGCGCCGCGATCGGCGCCCGCCCGCCCCGGAACGAGGCCGCTGCGCCACCGCCCCGCCCCGCCTGTCACCGCCGGGGAGCGTCGCCAAAGTCCTCCGTCCGCGCGCGCCGCCCGCTGTCACCGCCGGGGAGCGTCGCCAAACGCTCCGACGTCCCGCCCCCTTCGTCCCGGCAGCGGGTCGGAAGCGTGGATGGGGCCAGTAGCAGTCTCAGGAGCCGCTGGGCCCCGCGCTCCTGCGATTCGGCCTTAGGCAGACTTGGGGATTGGCAACATGCGCTCATCCGGACCGCGGCGGGAGGATTGAGGTGGGTGCTAGTGGGGTGGGCGCGGGAGCTTGCGGGTCTGCGTGAAGCTGCGGCGGCGTTTCCCCTGGGTGGGCACTTTGCATCCGCTCCCTAAGTCTAGTCCCGCCTCGGCTCCCCGGCCCTGGGCAGCCTTGCTAGGCTGCCTGGGCGGGGCGAGAGCACAGGCGCAAGCGCCGTAGCGGCCAGGGGGCGTAGACAGACGGGGTGCGCGCGCGCGTAGCCCCACGTGCGGTCCCAATCTACCTGGCTCTCCGCCTGTCCCGCTCAGCTCCTGCGGCTCCACCTCGTCCAGTCTGGCTATGGGCGCGGGCTCGGTGCGGGCGCGCTACCTCGTGTACTTCCAATACTTGGGAACGGACTTTAAGTACGTCCTCTGAGCCTCCTACCCGTGCCCGCGACCCCCTCGTGGAGCCCGGCGCCGCGGGGAGCACCCAAGCTCGAGCCGGAAAGCAGCCGAGGACTGGCGCCCGAGGGGATGGCAGAGGCTGAGTTTAGGGTCCTCACCTCCGGCCTCGGGCCCCGGCAGCCAGGGCTGGAACGGCCGCCTTTGATCACAGTGGGCGGGGCGGGCGGGGGCCCGGGCGAAGCAGCCTCCGCGCTCTAACTTCCACCTTCCCTGCCTGCAGCGGGGTCGCGGCCGTCAGGGGCGTCCAGCGCGCCGTCGGAGTCCAGAACTACCTAGAGGTGAGCTCCAGGCCCGTGCCCGGGAGGGAGGAGGGCGACCCCGGGGAGAGGCAGATGGGAGCCCGGCCCATCTGTATCTTGTACACCCCCAGGAGGCCGCAGAGCGGCTGAACTCGGTGGTGCCGGTAAAGTTCACCATTTCCAGCCGCACGGATGCTGGGGTCCATGCCCTGAGTAACGCGGCGCACCTGGACATCCAGCGCCGCTCAGACCTGCCACCCTTCTCCCCTGAGGTCCTGACGGAAGCCCTCAACACCCACCTGAAGCACCCTGCGATCAGGTGAGCACCGCTCTCCTGGGATCGTACACTATGGTAGAGGTGGGAGGTGAGGATAGAACTCCTTGGGGTGATGGGGGAGATGTCAAGGTGTCACATCGCTGCAGCAGGGGTCATTCCTGATCTCGCTCCCACAGGGTGCTACAGGCCTTCCGTGTACCCAGCCACTTCCATGCCCGCCATGCAGCCATATCCAGGACCTACCTGTACCGCCTAGCTACCGGCTGCCCCAGGCCTGACAGGCTGCCTGTATTTGAACGAAACCGGTGCTGGGCGCTTCAGGCAGAGTGAGTGGTTTGAGTGAGCAGGGGTTTGGCCTGGCCAGCCATTCGCTCCTGACCACTCATTTGGTTCCCTGCAGCTGCTTGGATGTGGCTGCCATGCAAGAAGCCGCCCAGCACCTCCTGGGGACACATGACTTCAGTGCCTTCCAGTCGGCTGGCAGCCCAGCCTCCAGCCCGGTGCGCACCTTGCGCCGGGCCTCTGTGTCCCCCGACCCCGCCAGCCCCTTTGTCCTCCCTGAGGAAAGCAGGTGAGAAGAGCAGCCCGCACTCTGGTCTGGAGGCTGCAAAGGCTAGATTTAGCTCCAGAACCTTCCCTAGTGCTGCACTTGGGGCTCCCTGGGTACCCACCCATCCAGCTTCTGGGGAGAAGAGGATGCCTGTCAGCCATGGTGTGGGCCGTCTGGACCCATGAGCCTCGGTCCAGAAGGCAGAGCTCACCAACTCAGACGAATCCTAGTGGTCAAGGACAAGGTTCTCCTGGGGGAGAAACACCAGGCCAGTGGTTCTGGTCTAGGCTGACAAGTGTTGTTTCTACTGCCCCCCACCTCACCCCACCCTCACTGTCTGAGGGCCTCCAGCCATCCAGCAGCTACTGGATTCCAGAGCCTTCCCAGTTAGGCCCAGCCTCCAGCTCCTGCTGAAGAGCCCAGGGCTGACTTCCAGTTTCCTGAGCTCACACCAGGACCTCAGCCCCGACAGCTCTGCAATCACCTCACAAGCACCAGTCATCTGGCTTTTGTCTCGCTTTCACTGGGCTCAATTACAGTAAAGCGGGGGGGGGGGGGCGGGCGGGCATTTGAACCCCAGCGTGGGAAGCCATAGGTCACACTGTGAGGCGTCTGTGTCCCCAGGCAGTTGCAGTTCTGGAGCCTGGAGTTTGAGAGCCAGTCCTTCCTGTACAAACAGGTGGGCTCCGTCCTGGGGTCTTCCCTGGGGGTGGGGCCTGGGGCTTGAGCAGCTGCAGCAGTGTTTGCTTTGGGTCACAGGTGCGGAGAATGACTGCTGTACTTGTAGCCGTGGGGCTGGGGGCTTTGACGCCTGCTCAGGTGAAAGCCATTCTGGAGAGCCGGGACCCCCTGGGGAAACACCAGAGCCGTGTGGCCCCTGCTCATGGCTTGTTCCTGAAGTCAGTGCTCTATGAAGGCCTTGGTAAGAGGAAGTGACCTGAAGAGGTCCCTGCTTGTACCCTGACTGGCTGACCCTGCCCAAGGTTGAGCCTTCACCAGGAGAAGGGTGCTTGGTGGCAGTGCCATACCCCAGGAAAGCCCAAAGGCAGGTAGCCTGGAGTGGGTGCCACAGCCCCTCAGCCAAGCCCCGTCCTGACCTGGCCCTGGGTGGTGAGGGCAGGGAGGGAAGCTGAGAGGATTTAGTCAGCAGCACTGGGTGGAGGGACTTGAACTCTGGGGCAAAAGCAGGGGCACTGCAGTTCCATGGAAGGCTCTCGCCTGGCCCTTGCAGAGACCTTCTTGCCCCAAGCATGACCTGGGGTCTGTCCATAGGTCCCACCTCCATGCAGCCTCCTCGCAGGCCCTGAGACCCAGTACAGAAGTCACAGGTAACCCTCTGATGCTCCGCTGCTTGACCCTGCCCTGCACCGTACAGTGACCACAGCAAGCCTGTACCTGCCACAAGTCCCCACCTCCCTGGGTGCCTGCCTAGGTGGGTTGCCGCAGAGGAGTGGTGCAGGAGACAGGTGGAAGCATCAGAAAGGGAGACACCCAGACAGCCTGTGGTGGTTTTTATTGGAGATCAACATCCCAAGAGCCCCCACCCATCTCCTGGGAGGCCAGGAGTAGAAATAAAAGGTGAAAAGCCTCCCAGATCCGCTTCTTTGGCCAAAAGCAGCCACTTGAGCAGGTACGTGGCCTTGTGTTCTCTACATAGATGAGTGGTGGGATCTACACCCAAGGACACGGGGAAGACAGGGGCATAGATGGTCCTGGAGCACAAGCCAGGTCCCTCTACTGTCCACGAGGCTTCAGCTGGCCTGGGGCAGGCCCTTCTTGAGCAGAGATGTGAGGTAGCTTCCTAGCTCCTCGTCCTGCAGCCACAGGCAAGAAGGGCTGTTGGTCTGTCCCCCTGACCCACCTGCTCCGGGTGATGGGGAGACCCAACCAGTCCTGCTCTCACCTGGTAGGTCCAGGAGACCAGTAGCACCTTGGTGCCTGGGTCCTCGGAGTGGGCAGCAGCCTGGACTAAGATGGACTCCACGGTCACGGAGCCGTCAGGAAGGTGCTGCACGCAGTGGTCCTTGAGGACACTGCAGGGAATACCAGTGAGGCCCAGCCTGGCGTCCCCACGTGTGCCCTGCGCCCATGGGGAAGGGTGGCCAGGGCGCCTACCTCTTCAGGTGGCTGTACACGCGCATGGCCATCTCTTGCTCCTTGCGTGTGTCATGCAGGTGTACACGGCAGGTGAAGCGCAGCTGGTGCTCGGCCAGGCCCAACTCCTTGAGGGCCTGCTCTGAGGACACGAGCCGGAAGTTCTGTGGGGCAATAATGGGTCAGAGCCGGCAGGGATAGCCCCCCAGCTCCACGGCGACTGCGGCACTCACACTATCCTTCATGATCAGGGTGCCGTGCAAGAGCCGAGGCTTCTTGGCGTCAGGGAGCAGCCCTGTGGGGATGGGGCACTGGTCAGCACTGTGAATGGGGCCACCTGCCCAGCAGCCGCCCTGCCCTGCAACCCCCACCGCAGCTGGCCTTGCCACTCACCCTGTGCCATCTCCCGCTTCAGCAGCCCCAGTGAGATGCCCACAGGGATGCTGGGGCTTGTGGGCAGCGTCACTGTCTCGCCGTTGGCCGGCATGTAGCAGTTGACCCCTGGCCAGGAGATGGAGAGAGCCTCAGTCCAGGCTGGAGGGCCCCCCTGCACCAGACCCCCCACTCCCCTACCCTTGCCTGGATTGCCTACGGAATTCCTGCTCAATCTTCTGCTTCAGAAACTCCATCTTCTTGGCCTCGCCGTGCACCAGCAGCACATTCTCTGGCTCCGCCTGGCCCACCAGCTGCATGATGCCCTTGGCATCCGCGTGGGCACTGAAGGACATGTACTCCACTTGCATCTTGACCTCCAGCTGTAACATCGCAGTATGTGGGCCGTCAGCACAGATGGTGGTTCCGAGGGCCTCCACCCACCCAAGTGGGATCCACAGGGCTGGTAGAGAGAGGTGAGGACTCACCACCTGCCGCCCCTCCATCTCTAGCTTGCGCTGCCCACTGAGGATCTTGTGACCCACAGTGCCCTGCACGCAGTAGCCAGGCATGATGACCTGTGGGAGGGAGGGATAGACGAGTGGCTCCCCTGCACCTCCTGCCTCGGGGCTTCCTCCTGGAACATTCCCCCCACCCACCCTTCTGCCCACCTGAACCTGAACCCTTAATGGAGGGCCCTCACCTTCAGGGCCCACTGCAGACCCTGGAGAAGCAGGCTCAGTGGTCTCAGCATAAGCCTACCCAGGCCTGACCCTCATGACAGTGCTCAGGAAGCCAGGGGCTTTCCTGCCTGGTACAGATGGTCCAAGACACAGTAAGAGTCAGCCTGGGTCAGACCCCAGGCACCAGCATGCCCAGCCTGCTCCTCCTAATGGCAGCAAGCTCCCAGCCAGGGCAGCCCCTGCCCCCAAGGAGCCAGCCCTGGGGCCCAGACCCCTCACCATGTTCTTCTCGTTCCCTGCCCACTTCCGGAAGATCTGTAGTGACTGGCCAGCATGCAGCATCCCCGGGGTTGCAAACACGACCTTCGGGGCAAATGTGGGGACAGTCAAGGCAGCAGATGTTCCCCCTGCCCTCAGAGCCTTCTGCCCTCCCATCTTCCCAGCACAGAGGCACGCTGCACCCTGCAAGCGAGCCTGAGCCTGGTGGAACTCCCTGCCCCCCCAGCTGCACCGGGGCACACCATGGGTCCTGGGCTGTCAGCAAATGCCCGGTCAAAGGCCTTGATGTGCTTGAACTCAAACATGTTCCTCTGTACAAAGGTCTTCCGTATCTTCTGGTTGGTCCAGGGGATGAAGAGTTTGTAGTAGTGATTGGCCTTCTCTGTCAGGCCCGTGGAGAAGTAGATGGGGGCTTTCAGGTCCATGCGCTCCCTGCAGCCAGAACAGGGCATGGTGGGGAGACTGTGGAGCAGGGCCAGCCAGTGGCCCCCATGTGCCCTCAGCCTGGGTCAAGTCCAGTGCCAGGAAGGGCATTCCCCCACCCACAGCTAGCAGCACAGGGCTTAAAACAACCATCCTGGGCTGCACCTACCAGAAGGTCTCCAGCAGGATGCAGAGCTCCTGAGCACGGCCCAGCGCAAACACAGGAATCAGCACCTGTGGGGTGGGGCTGTGAGGCCAGCTTGGGCAGGAATCCCTGGCCATGCTGTCCCCCTCCAACTGTGTCAAGCCCAAACCACACAGGGGCAGGCAGTCACTCCCTGTGGCCACCTTCTCAGAAGACCAGCCCTGCTGGCAGCTCTGGGGGCTGGAGGCCCTGTGACAACTGTGTGTAGCTCCTATTCTGTCCCAGCAAAACTGACCAATGGTCAGCAGACACTCTGGCCAGCCCTTCACTGGGGTCTGAGGTATGAGGGGTGAATAAGCCCTGGCTGAAGGGTCTTCCCAGGGCTGAGCAAACCTTCCTCCCTCTGTGCCCAGAACACACAACATCCCTACCCTGACCACATGCCGGAGAGCCAAAAGACCTGTGCAGCGTGGCTGGGGGACATGTGGCCAAGTCCCACCTGGGGCCCTTGTGCCCTCGCCAGCTACCTTCCCACCGCGCTCCACAGTCTCATGGACCTTCTTTAGGAAGTCTCGTTCCCGGCAGCGCTTGGAGTCACGGATAGTGGTGGCGTAGGTGGACTCTGTGATGAGTAGGTTGGGGCGGCACTTATCAATCCAGGCGGCTCTACAACACAGGTGGGTGTGGCCAGAGGCAGACAGTCCACACGGTAGTTAGGCTGTACACGGCCACAGCCCTCCTGTACCTTTTGGGGCAGCCTGCCTTCTCTGCACAGGCCCAGGCCGCAATGCTTGAAGGGAGATAGGAGGACACCCGGGGAACAGTGACACAGACCACTCAGGTACCCGACACACCCCTCTGAGGGTCACTATACCCTTGCAGGGACCTCCATGAATGAAACAAACGCACAGGCCTGCTTACCCCAAATGCCGGTCTGGCGTCATGTTGTAGTCCCCCTGGCAAAGAATGTGGTGATGAGGAGGGGCCTCCTCCCTCTCCTCAGCCAGGCAGCCCTTCCTGTGCCCCAAGTTTCCACTGACCGTGTACACCACAGACTCTGAGCCCACTTTAATCTGGAACATGGCCGCCCCCAGCACATGGCCTGCATAGTAAGCCTTGATTTCCAGCTCGTCGTCCACCTGCAGAGAAGAGGGCTGACCTCAGGTCTGTGGGCTGCACCGGTCAGAGGGCAGGGAGGTGGAGTCTGGGACATCATTCCAGCCTTTCACTGTGCCAGTTTTTTTTCCATATGCAACATCCAGTTCTGGTCAGAAGCAACCAGACACAGGAAATGGGACAGGGGAAACAACAGTCTACAGAAGCAGACTCAGGGCACCTGGGGTTTTCAAGCACAGGCTTTAAAAGGATTGTTTTTAACACATTCAGAGAAAGAATTAAGAATATCAGCAAAAGACTAGAAACTATTAAATACAATGGAAATCTTACAATGAGAAACTATAACCCAAATTAAGAGTTCAATAGAGCCATACTACCCAAGGCAATCTACATAGTCAGTGCAATCCCTATCAAAATACTGAGGCTTTCCCGGTGGCTCAGTGGTAAAAAATCTGCCTGCCAATGCAGAAAATGCAAGAGATGCAGGTTTGATCCCTGGGTTGGGAAGATCCCTGGAGGAGGAAATGGCAACTCACTCCAGTATTCTTGCCTGGAAAATCCCATGGACACAGGAGCCTGGTAGGCTGCAGTCCATAGGATCACACAGAGTTGGATATGACTGAGCAGCTGAGTACATAGCACATCAACATAACCATTTTTCACAGAACAAGAACAAATAATTTTAAAATTTGTGTGGAAACATAAAAGACCCTAAAAAGTCAAAAGAATCTTGACAAAGAACATAGCTGAAGGAATCACACACCCCAATTTTAGACTATACTGAAAAGCTACAGTCATCAAATCTACATGGTAAATGGAGAGAAAAATGAAGAAAAACAGAACTGGAGTTATCAGGCTCCCTGACTTCAGACTACTACAAAGCTACAGTAATCAAAGCAATCTGATACTGGCACAAAAACAGAAATACAGATAAACGGAGCAGGATAGAAAATCTAGAAACAAACCCACACACTTATGGTCAATTAATCTATGACAAAGGAGGCAAGACCATACAATGGAGAAAAGAGAGTCTCTTTAATAAACGGTGCTGTAAACACTGGACAGATACATGTAAAAAAATAACATTAAAACTCTTAACACCACATACAAATATAAACTCAAAACAGATTAAAGGCCTAAATGTTAAAAAACAGACACCATAAAACCCTTAGAAGAAAACATAGACAGGATACTCTCCAGCATAAATAGCAGCCGTATCTTTTTGGATCCGTCTCCTAGAGTAATGGAAATAACAAAAGTAAACAAATGGGACCTAAATTAAACTCAGAAGCTTTTGCATAGCAAAGGAAACCATAAACAAAACAAAAAGACAACCTACAGAATGGGAGAAAATATTTGCTTATGATGCAACCAACAAGGTATTAATCTCCAAAACACACAAAGAGCTCATACAGCTCAATTATCAGAAAAACAACTCGGGACTTCCCTGATTATCCAGTGGTTAAGAATCTGCCTGCTATTGAAGGGGACGTGAGTTCAATCCCTGGTCCAAGAAGATTCCACACGCTGCAGGGCAACTAAGCCCATGCACTACAACTCCTGAGCCCATGTGCCACAACTACTGAAGCTCTTGTGCCCTAGAACCCGTGCTTTGCAACAAGAGAAGCCACTGCAATAAGAAACCAACACACTGCAACTAGAGAGCAGTCCCTGCTCACCACAACTAGCGAAAAATCTATGCACAGCAACAAGGACCAGTGCAGCCAAAAACAAAAATTATTAAAAAAAAAACAAACTCCAAAATCCAAAAATGGGCAGAAGATCTACACAGATATTGCTCCAAAGAAGACATACAGCTGGCCAACATGCCTGTGAAAAGATACTTATTACTGCTAATTAATATAGAATTGCAACTTAAGACTACAATAAGGTACCACTTTACAAAAAAGTCTACAAATAATAAACGCTACAGAGGGTGTGGAGAAAAGGGAACCCTCCTATACTGTTGGTGGGAATGTAAATTGGTGCAGCCACTATGGAGAATGGTATGGAGGTTCCTCAAAAAGCCAGAATTAGAGTTGCCATATGATCCAGCAATCCTACTCCTGGGCATACATCCAGAGAAAACAGTAATTCGAAAAGATAACATGCACCCAAATGTTTACTGTTTACTATTTACAATAGCCAGGATATGGAATCAACCTAAATGCCCCTCAACAGATGAATGGATAAAGATGTGGTATACACAGACACACAGGACTACTCATTTGAAAAATGAAATTTTGCCATTTATAGCAACATGGATGGACTTGGAAGGCATTACGCTAAATGAGGTAAGTCAGATGAAAAGACAAATACTGTATTATATCACTTAATGTGTGATATATAAAAAATACAACTAGTGAATGTAACAAAAATGAAACAAGACTCACAGACATAGATAACAAACTACTAGTAGGAAGAGGGCAGAGAGAAAAGATGGGGAGAGAGAAAAGCTGAGAAGCCTGGGGGATTAAGAGGTACAGGCTCCTATGCATAAAGTAAGTTACAAGGATATGTTGTATAGCACAGAGAAGAGCGCCAATATTTTACAATAACTATACATGAAGTGTAGCCTTTACTGATCTCCTAAAGAAATCAGTCCTGAATATTCACTGGAAGGACTGATGCTGAAGCTGAAACTCCAATACTTTGGCCACCTGATGGGAAGAACTGCCTCATTGGAAAAGACCCTGATGCTGGGAAAGACTGAAGGCAGCAGGAGAAGGGGATGACAGAGGATGAGATGGTTGGATGGCATCACCGACTGAATGGACATGACTTTGAGCAAGCTCCAGGAGTTGGTAATGGACAGGGAAGCCTGGCATGCTGCAGTCCACGGTGTCGCAGAGAGTTGGACACGACTGAGCAACTGAACTGAACTGACTGATACATGAAGTATAGCCTTTACAAACCATGAGTCACTATACTGCATACCTGCAACATGTAATATTGTTAAGTCAATTATATTTCAACTTTAAAAAGAAAATTCAACAGATGAATTTAACAGCACATTATATACAACAGCACATTATATACAACCAAGAAAAGAATTAATGAACTAAAATAAATAGAAAAGTCTATCCAGCATGAAATATAGACATGAGGACAATGGAGGGTTTGGAGAAGAAAGATCTCCATTCAGCCTGGAGGGAGCTGGGGGCAGCTCCAGGGCCTCACACCTGAGCAGGAAGGAACAGGTGGAACCAGCACAGCCCCCTGCCAGTCTGCAAGAAAGGACAGAATCCCACAAGCTGCCCGAGAGGATTCTCCTACAAACAGCAGATGGAAGACATGAGTCCTGGTAGTACCTGCTGCCCTAGAATTCTGAACCTAAGGGAGAAAGTCTTTAATGATAAAGGCAAAATAAACCCATCTGCAGACAAATAAAGTTGAGAGCATTCGTCACCAGCAGATCCATACTGATGCTCTTCATTGTAAATGCAAAGTGAAGAACATGGGAAGGAGCAGTGACACAGCTATGGTAATGGAGATGGTACCTGGCAAACGGTGAGGGCCTTGGGGCCTCATGCTGCTGCTGCTAAGTCGCTTCAGTCGTGTCCGACTCTGTGCGACCCCATAGACGGCAGCTCATTAGGCTTCCCGTCCCTGAGATTCTCCGGGCAAGAACACTGGAGTGGGTTGCCATTTCCTTCTCCAGTGCATGAAAGTGAAAAGTGAAAGTGAAGTCACTCAGTCGTGTCCGACTCTAGCGACCCCATGGACTACAGCCTACCAGGCTTCTCCATACATAGGATTTTCTAGGCAAAAGTACTGGAGTGGGGTGCCATTGCCTTCTCCGTGGGGCCTCATAGGCTGACAGAATTAAAATCCTGCTATGTGGAAACAAGAGCTGGTGAGTAGGAGAGGGGTAAGTGAATTTAAGATGCTCTGAGATGCTTTCATTGTCCAGGAAAGAGGCAAAAGTTCCAAGTACCTTAGAGCTGAGTTGTCATGGATGTGTTTTGTAATTTCTGCCACAAAAAGAATTACAAAAGAACATATAATTACTTACAAAATAAGAGGACAAATGGAGTTTTAAAGACTCAGTCTGGAAAAAGACAATAAAGGAAATAAAACATAGAACAGGATATACTAACTGGAAGTAAACAGAAAAAGATACACCTAAATCCCAAATTATTACACGTGGAGTGCACACCTCTCCTACAGGACAGGCCATCAGGTTGCATTAAACCCAAGCCGTGGAAAAGAATCACACTTAAATATGATGCAGAGAGACTTCCCTAGTGGTCCAGTAGTTAAGACTCTGCACTTCCACTGCAAAGGGAGCAGGTTTGATCCTTGGTCAAGAAACTAAGATCCCACATGCTACACAGTGCAGCCAAAAAACAAAAATAAAATATGCTGCAGAAAGGATAAAAGTACTAAGAAGGGCAATGATTCAAGGTGCGGGAGGGGCGCGCTTTCGCCAGAAAAGCAGACTTGAACATAGAGCATTATTAAGGATACACAGAATGATTCAACAAAGGGTTCAACCTGAAAAATAAGATGACCCCAAATGTCAGACTCATTGACAAGCAAATGAAAACAAGCAAAACCTAGACTCTTGAGAAGAAAACAGACAAATCCATAATCCTTGTTATAAATTTTACATTTGATGTCACTCGCCTGCCTCAAGTCTTACCCCTCCACTCTGAGTCAGTCCGCTGCAATGAGCCCACACTCTGGTCTCTGACCCACCCGGCCTGCTCCTATGCACTCAGATGGCACAGTGGCCCTCTTTGGCCTCTTCCACTCACTCAGGCAGAGCCAGGGAGTGGCAGGGGCCCTGCTCAGTGCTGGATCTGAGCTGGGCCCCATGCTCACCTTCTGCCTCCAAGGGTCCCTGGGATGGCAGCAGAGTGAGTTGGGGGCGGGGAGTGGGGGGGCTGACCTGCACTGTCTGGTGGAGGTGGACAGCCACCACTTTCTTCATGCAGTCCTTGATCATCTGGGACGTGAAGAAGTTGGCCTCGCCCTTCTTGTCCACGGCGATCTTGCGGTAGTCCTCCAGCAGGATGGGGCAGATGGCCTGGGTGGGCTGGGTCATGTAGATGGGCCCATCGTAGCCCACCATCTCACTGAAGTAGGGGAGTGCCCCGCAGTGGTCCAGGTGGAAGTGGCTGCGGGCGCAGCACCAGTCAGCTGGATGCCCCCCAACCCCCCACTCAGCAACCCTACCCCCATTCCTCTGCTCACTGAGGGCCTACTGTGTGTCAGACACGGCCCTGAACATGGAAGAGGGAGAGGGTGAAAGGGACTCAGGCCCAGGTGTCCAGCGATGCCACCAGCAGGCAGTTACTGTGGGATCAGCTTCACATTCCAGGAAGGGGCTCAGGGCAACGCGAACCAGGATGCCACTTGGGTGGATGGCATGTGGTTGGGTCTGGGGTGGGGAGGGCGCCCACCTGATGATCACGCAGTCCAGAAAGTCGGTCAGTCGGCCGCTGCGGGTGATGTAGGAAAAGTCGGGGAAGCGCCTCTGTGGGGGGACAAGCAGAAGTGTCAGGATGCCGCCCGCCCAGGGTTCAGGTGACTGTCGGGCAGCCAGGGCTGTGGGGACAGCCCCTGGGTCAGGGTGCAGTTGAGCCTGACATCCACACCCTGCAGGCCCACTGAGGCCACCGACTGCTCAGAAGCCCTGAGCATGTAGGGCAGAGGTCAGGCTGCTGAGCCAGTACCTGAGAGCTGAGACTCCCAGCCGTGCCCTGGCTCCAGTACAGTCTGGCCCATGCAGGTGCTCCACCTGTCAGGTGACGGTGGGGGCTGCCCTCCTACCAGTGCCCACTTGCCCCCCTGTTCCCCCTCTGTAGTCAGAGCCTGAGACTCTGAGGCCCAGGTCCCTCAGTGACAACGCCGAGGAGCAGGCTGGATGCCAGGCATCCCACCCTCAAGACTCACATCGTCGCTGAAGCCCATGTGCATCCCACAGTCCAGCATGACGTTCTTGCCCGCAATGGACACCAAAATGCAGCTTCGGCCCACATCCTGGCCAGCCCCTGTATGGGAGGACCAGTCAGGGGCACGGCCATGCCCCCGTCTCTCCCACTGCCTGGTGAGGATTTGGGGTAAAAGAAGCAGTAAAAAGACAGGACTGTTCAAGAGTGAGCGGTGAGAAAGATGCCACAGGGGAAAAGAGGCTGGAAGGAGAACCATGCAGAAACCCCTGGAGAGGAACCAGGTGCGAGGAGAGCGTGGGGCGCCAGAGGGGAACCTGAGCCAACAGGTAGGAGAGGCGTGAGGACACCTATGGCGGGGCGGGATGCGTGCTGTGCCCGGGTCGGCCAGGGGCTAGGCCACTGCAGCGGGAGGCTGGGTGGGCTATTCTGAGTGTGCACCACAGAAGAGAGCACGTAGAGCTGCGGGGGACAACCCTGCTAGAAGACGCTGCGGATATATGGCCGTGGCAGGGGGGCAGGTTCCCGAAAAGCCCCTGGCACCTGTGCACAGAGACCCCGGCTGTTCCAATTCTGAGTGACCTGCTGTACCTCCTTCGCACCTCTGTACTGTTTGGGCCTTTAAACTGTGCACTTACATCTTCCGCAAAAGGCAAGCTGGGGGGCGGGGGGCGACTTTGGTTTTTGTTTTTAACGCTGCGCCGGTCAAGCAAAACAAGGTCTGACGTGGGGTGAACGGCCCACGGGTAAACGGGAAGCAGGGAAGCGGGGCTCGAGACATATGGAACAGGTGGAAGGCAGCGAGTGCGCGAACGCAGACGCAGGAGGAAGGTGCACTGAGCACCGGCGCCGGGAGGGGGGCCGCGCGGCGAGGAAGACACGTCCCGGGGCCCCCGGACCTCCGAGCCCCCCACCAGCCTTCTTCGGGCGCTCCTCGCGCCGCCCAGCACTCACCCAGGGGCGTGACCCTGATCTCGGGCATCCTGCCGGGCAAGCCAAGATAGCGGGCGGGACCACCACGGTCCCACGAGACCCCGGGGCCCGCAACCCGGTCCCGGCCACGCGCGCCTGATTAGCGGCTACGCACTGCGCAGGCGCAATCCCAACGGCGCCAGCTTCCGGCGCGCCGGACGGAAACGCTGGCCCGCGCAACGGGCTTTCTGATTGGGTTGCCGGCAACCAGTCCCGGGCGACGGGGCGGTGGGGCTGTGGCCGAGAGCCGGGCCGCTGGCCCCGCGGCTGGTGCGGCGGCACAGGTGAGCAGCGGAGGCCCAGGTGAGTGTGGTGCGACGGGCTCAAGGCGGCGCCGGGGAATCCCAGCTCAACCGAGCTGGGCCTGGGCCTTGCCAAGGGGTCGGAGTGGGACCCCCCTAGGCGTGGGAGGAGGCGGCCGAGGACCCGACTCCAGCCCTGGCCCAGACCCCGAGCCCCTGTCCCCTCCCTAGGGACTCAGCTGGAGCAGGACCCGCGCAGGACAGGGGCCCCACCCTACCCGAGTGGGTCCCAGCCTGGCGCCACCTGGAGCCCCCTTCTCAGGCGAGATTTCCAGGACTTCCCCGCTCCCACCCTCTGGGCCTGGGGTGCCGGAGGGCCGCCCTCTTTTCCTGGGGACCTTCAGCTTGCCGTCAGTCTCAGGACGAGCCCTGACCTTGGGGCCATGGACTGCCCCTGGGGGAGCCTTCGCGATTCCCTGCATCACCTCCCCGAAGCTGGCAGCCTGCCCGACCCCGCTGCGCCACTACTGCCCTTCCTGTTTTTTCCAACCTCTGAAAGGCTGCTGGCACCTCCCTGTGGCTGCTGGCTCAGGTTCCGGGCAGGAAGGCTAGGCCCACAGGATGGCTGGTGACCAGGAAGGTAGCCCTGAGGGCCGCCTCAGAGGCCATCTGTTTGGTGGACAGGACACTGAGGCCCTGAGAGAGGGGAGGGTTATGCTGGAAGCCTCCCAATGTCTTCTTCCTGAGGCCAGGCACTGCTGTCCCCCACACCTGAAGACGCGGTGAGCTCACCACCGGGCACTCCACCTAGTGCCAGGCATGTGACAAAGGCATAGGGCATAGGGCCTGCAGGGCCTCAGCACCCACTGGGCCCCATCAGAGGCTCCCAGCAACTTGGGTGGTGGGTAGGGCAGGGTGTGTTGGCCCATTTTCCCTAAACCTGTGGGACAAGATCTTAGGTCAGTGAATGACTTGCCCACGGTATGGAAGGGACTCACGTGTGCTCTCTTGGCTGGCTCTCACCATAGCTCAAATGGCCTCCTCCCATGCAGGCTCTCACAAGACTTCCAGCACTGAGAGCCCAGGAATCCCTGTGCCCAGAGGGGTAAGAGCTTATCCTGGACAATGAGATGAGACACAGCCTAGTCTCCAGCGCCCATCAGAGCCACACAACATTGCAGCCCTGGGCACGCAAGGAGGCAGGGGCTGGGGTGTCCAGCAGCACCTGCTAACCTTGGGCACTTGAGTATTTGTGGCGTGACTGTGGGAATGCCAGCAGAATCCAGAGGAGTTCTGTGGCCTGGGGCACTTCTGGAGTCCTTGGGACCAGGGGAGGGCCTATGTCCAGCCTTCCTTCTATGTGGGATATGACATCTCCTTGCCCTCTTCCTACATTCTCACCAGGCTCCAGTTACTGTAGGGGTGGAATATCTGGTATCTGTCCTCTGGCAAACACTGACCCCACAGCCTGTGTTCTGGGTTTTGGGATATAGCTTCAAGCATGAAAGGGCATGACGCCCCCCTGCTTCCGCCCACAGTCTGTCTCTCCGTGGTTCTCATCCTTTTACTTGCTGTGTTGGACTTCCTGTCTTTGTTAAAAACCAGAGACGCACACACCCACCACTAGGATGTCATCCCAGTGGGCTGGGCTGTTGGTTGCACTCACAGTGCACCCAGGTGGCTGCCTGGCTCTGCGTGGGGACTCAGCAAATACTTCTCCAGTTAGTAGGAACAGACACACCCTGGAGAGACACAGACTATAAACAAGCAATAAAACCCAAGCACAGATGCTTTCCACAAGTGAGATGTATCAGGTTTGACAAGGCTGAGTTATGGGGGGCCATGCTGCAAGCAAAGTGTCCTGCTGTGGCCCAAGCAGAGCAAGGTGGCTTCTGGGGAGGAGGGGCTGACCTAGGGGTGGGAGTCCTCATGGGTTTTCACTGGGGAGCCATGGGATCCCAGCTGTTTCTTTCCAAATGCCTCTACTCCCCCTCCCCAAAATAATGACCCAAAGAGGAGCCTTCTCACCAGGAGACAACCCACAGCCCAACCCCCTGTGTGTTCCAGCTCCTGTTGAAAATGGATGACTTGGAGTCAGAGTTCAATCTGAAAGTCGTCCTGGTCAGTTTCAAGCAGTGTCTCAATGAGAAGGAGGAGGTGCTGCTGGAATACTACCTCGCTGGCTGGAGGGGGCTGGTCAGGTGCGCGAGGGGCTTCCCCAGCCACACGTCCCACCTGTATCCCGTCGGCCCAGTGCAGGTCGGCCATACTCACTTGCGGCCCGGGAGGTGGGAGTGGTCTCGCCCACACCCAGGCTGAGAGTGCCTGCTCTCTTCCTGCAGGTTCCTGAATAGTCTGGGCACCATCTTCTCATTCATCTCCAAGGATGTTGTGACAAAGCTGCAGATCATGGACCAGCTGCGAAGTGGCCCCCAACAGGAGCACTACAGCAGCCTGCAGGCCATGGTTGCCTACGAAGTGGGCAACCAACTGGTGGACCTGGAGCGGCGCTCACGCCACCCCGACTCAGGCTGCCGGACGGTGCTCCGGCTACACCGTGCACTTCGCTGGCTGCAGCTCTTCCTGGAAGGTGTCCGCACAAGCCCTGAGGACGCACGCACCTCCGTACTCTGCACCGACTCCTACAACGCCTCGCTGGCCACCTACCACCCCTGGATCATCCGCCGAGCTGTCACTGTGGCCTTCTGTGCACTGCCCACACGCAAGGTCTTCTTGGAGTCGATGAATGTTGGGTCCTCCAAACAGGCTGTGGAGATGCTAGACGAGGCCCTGCCCTTTATTGAGCGTGTCTACAACATCTCCCAGAAGCTGTATGCCGAGCATGGCCTACTGGACTTGCCATAGGGGCTGGCGGACCCAGGTGGGGTGGGCTTCCCCTGATCCAGAGGTGGGCAGGGCAGCCAGGACCCATCAGTCCCACCATGGAACTTTCTGGGCTCCCCTGTGAGCTGAGCTTGTCAGGAGCCACTCAGATTGTGCACATGGGCCACAGACAGGCTTCAACAGAGAAGGCAGTCACTGGCCATCTGCTCTGTACCCGACCTCTCCCTTGCCCAGGCATCTCATCTTTACCCTCTACCAAGTTATACACATGTAGTTAGGCCTCCTCTGGGTGGGTAAGGTGCTGGAGGTGGGGGGCAGGAAGGATCAGTGTTCATGGAAAAGCTGCCCCTACTTGGGGGTCAAGTCTGTGGGCTGGGGAAGTCACAGGGCCCTGGATACAGTGTTTGCCCACCTGCGCTGTCTTGAGCCTTCTGTACCAGCTAGCTGACCCCAGGACAGGGAGAAAACCCCTGGGCAGGTGTCAGCTCTGCGCGATTTCTCCCTGCCTCTGGCCTCCTCCTTAGCTAGAGGTGCACATGTCCTTGGCTGTGATAGCAGGACCTGAAGCCCCAAGGGAAGGCCTGCTCTGCCTCCACTGCCCTGCACGCACACAGCGGCCTCCTGCAGCCTCAAGTCTGCACAGCACAGCCCTGGATGAGAATCCCAGGAGCCCAGGACTCCTGGGCCAGCGCTCGCTTCTGCCTCCTCAGCGTCCACACATCCAGATGCTGTGTCCCCTCTTCCTGGCCCCATACTGCTCTGTCCCCATGTAGCTCAGGAGACCTAGAATGACAACACAGGAGGGAGCCTGGTCCACTTCACTTTGGTGACAGGCTGACAGGTGACCATACCCAGCCTGGCCATCATCCAGTGATTGGGGGTCTGGTCCCACCCACTTCCTCTTTGTGAGCCCAGGATGTCAGGTGCCAAGGGGACAGTATCCACCAAGAGCAAATGTGTGTAAGTGTGAGCTTTCAGGGACCCTAAATGTTGTAATACAGGTGATGGCTTTTCCAAAATAAACAAATTGCACTTACAGAATGAAGTACTGCACTCCAGGACAAGGGTGCTGCCAGGCCATCAGGGCGGTGTCAACCACAAGGGCATGAGGCATGTCCTTGCCAGTGTTGGGGTCCTTCCCATCTCTGTGCAAGATTGGTCCCTCAACCACTGCCAAGGTCTGAATTACCTTCATTGGACAGGTGAGAAGACTGAGTCACAGAAACACCTGAGTGGCTGAGTTGGAAGTGCAGATCTGAGGTCAGCTACATACCGTGTGGAGAGAGGAAAATCTGCCGAGCTGCAGCCAGTGGAGAGGCTGCTCTGTGCAGGGCCGTGGCCTGGACAGAAAGAGGACGTGTGTCAGGCAAGGTCCTCGCAGACGCTGCCTGATGGCCAGAGCTAAACAGCAGCGCCTAGCACAAGCCACCTCCTGGTCTGCTGCTGCACCCTGTCCAGCTCTAGCCATACCCGTTGGGGCCAGAGCCTGGAAAGTTACTGACAAAGGTCAGAGAGTAAGGGCTGCACGTGTGCCTGTGTGCATATGTGGGTGCTGTGCGTTGTGTGTGTGCTGTGCCTCGTGCGCCCTCCCCAAGGGTGTGTAGTGTGAGCATGCCGTCCATGTGTGCCCTCCCCAAGGCCATAGGTTCAGGCAAAGACCAGGTCCCTAGAGCAATTCCATGAACGTCTGCCAGGCCCCACTGCACCCTCAAGGGCATCTCTAGCCTCCCCCAGCTCCCTTGGGTGCCTGTGGCCTGGTGTCAGTGAGGCCCCCAGACCCAGACTTGGGGAGACCAGTCCCCAGGCACCCAGTGGCTAAGCAGGAGCCACCAGCCTGGGCCTCAGGTCCATTGCCACACCTGGTGCTGGCATGACTGCTGCAGCCTATTTGGTTATAGCATTTCCTCCCTTGTTTGCATGCCTCCCCACCCAGGCCCAGTTATGAGCTCTGTTCCTGAAGGGAGGCACCTGCTCTCTGAAGCCTTGCGGCCTCCAAATCTTGTAGGCCACAGACCCTCAAGGTGCACTGTTCCTAGGCAGGCTGAGGCCATGACCCCCACCTCGGGACTGTCCCCACCCAGTCATGGATGAGAGCCATGCTGACCAGCCATCCACTGTACTTTTGGTTGCAGGGCTGTGCAATACTCCCCTCAGGCTGCCCTTGGGTCTGCAGTCCACCCTGCTCCCTGGGCTGAGGGGATGGTGTGCTGCCCCACTGGCACCTCCATGACTGTCTCACATCAGCTGGAGACTCCAGGGCAACCCCTGCAGAACAGGTGGGTACCAGGGGTTTGGACACAGGTAGCAACGTCATGGGCAGTAGCTGCCTAGAGCCTGCCTGCCCAGGTCACCATCACCCAGAGGGCCTATTGGTGCCATCAGGATAAGCCCAACGTGAGCACACCTGAGAGGCCAGGAGGTGGGGGCGACTCCAGGGCCCCAAGGAGGCAGGTGAGCAGGCAAGTGCTTTGCTAAACAAATCCTGTGACCCTCCCCGCCTGACTCCCCATATCTGGGGCCCCAGTCTGCCCACCCACTTGCTACTGGAAGTTCAAGTGCAAGCAGTCTGTCCTGCTGCTGGAAGCTGCCGCTTGCCATGCTGGGCCTGACCTTCCTGGGCCTTGTGGCTGCACTGGGTATCAGGCCAGGGGCCCCATTGTGCCTGTCCCAGCAGCTCAGCCTGCCGGGGGACTATATTCTGGGTGGGCTTTTCCCCCTGGGCTCTGCCGATGACACCGGGCTGGGTGACAGGACGCAGCCCAATGCCACTGTGTGCACCAGGTAGGGAGGCTGGGATTGTGTGCAGGGGAGGTGGGGCTGGGGGAGGTTGGTCAGGGGGAGAGGTGTCGGCCACCCGCAGCCCCTGTGGCCCCAGGTTGTCAGCCCCTGGCCTGCTCTGGGCACTAGCTGTGATGATGGCCGTGGAGGAGATCAACAATGCATCCACCCTGCTCCCTGGGCTGCGTCTTGGCTATGACCTCTTTGACACATGCTCGGAACCCGTGGTCGCGATGAAGCCCAGCCTGGTGTTCATGGCCAAGGCAGGCAGCCGCAGCATCGGCGCCTACTGTGACTACACGCAGTACCAACCCCGTGTGCTGGCCGTCATTGGGCCCCACTCGTCCGAGGTTGCCCTGGTCACTGGCAAGTTCTTCAGCTTCTTCCTCATGCCCCAGGTGCGCCCCCTCCCCATGTCCCATCCTCCCGTCCACCTCAGGAGCCCCCGTTTCAGGAGCCACCTTCGCCTGCAGGTCAGCTATGGTGCCACCATCGACCGGCTGAGCAACCGCGAGACATTCCCATCCTTCTTCCGCACCGTGCCCAACGACCGCGTGCAGGCGACGGCCATGGTGGAGCTGCTGCGGGCGCTGCACTGGAACTGGGTGGCCGCTGTGGGCAGCGATGACGAGTATGGCCGGCAGGGCCTGAGCCTCTTCTCCAGCCTGGCCAATGCCAAGGGCATCTGCATCGCTTACGAGGGCCTGATGCCGCTGCCCCGTGCTGGTGGCCCGCGGCTAGGCTCCGTGCAGAGCCTGCTGCACCAGGTGAACCACAGCAGCGTGCAGGTGGTAGTGGTCTTCTCCTCCGCCCACGCCACCTACAGCCTGTTCAGCTACAGCATCCACTACAGGCTCTCGCCCAAGGTATGGGTGGCCAGCGAGGCTTGGCTGACTTCAAGCCTGGTCATGACGCTACCAGGCATGGACCGGGTGGGCACGGTGCTTGGCTTCCTGCATCAGGGTGCTGAGATGCCTGAGTTCCGGTCCTATGTGCAGACCTGCCTGGCCCGGGCTGCAGAGCCCACCTACTGTGCCTCACTAGAAGCAGGGCGGCTGGGTCTGGAGGAGCATGTGGTGGGGCCACGCTGCCCGCAGTGTGACCGCGCCTCCCTGGAGAACGTGACCGATGGGCTGCTATATCACCAAACCTTTGCCGCCTACGCAGCTGTGTACAGCGTGGCCCATGCGCTTCACAAAGCACTGCTCTGCAACTCCTCGGGCTGCCCCGCACAAGAGCCCGTGCGGCCCTGGCAGGTGAGGTCACAGAAGCTGTGCCTCTTGGCTCGTTCCCCAATCCACTGGCACACCTGAGGAGGAGATGGGGGATGGGGAGGGGGGTCTGGCCAGTGGCAACTCCCTGCCCAGTCCCACCATACTGATTCCCCCACCACCCCCTGATCCCCCCACTGCCAGCTCCTGGACAACATGTACAACATGAGTTTTCGCGCATACAACCGGACCCTGCAGTTCGACACCAGTGGAAATGTGGACCTTGCTTATGACCTGAAGCTGTGGGTCTGGCGGGACCGGATGCCCATGCTGCGCACTGTGGGTAGCTTCAATGGCAGCCTGGAGCTCCAGTTCTCCAACATGATCTGGCACACCCCAGGAAACCAAGTGAGCACCAGTCCTGCCCGGGGAGCAGGGGCGGCTCCCAGGGCTTGGGCCAGTGTGGCCAGCCACGCAGAGCCTGAGCCCTGCCACCCACCAGGAGCCTGTGTCCCAGTGCTCGCGGCAGTGCAGGGAGGGCCAGGTGCGCCGCGTGAAGGGCTTCCATTCCTGCTGCTACGACTGTGTGGACTGCAAGGCAGGCAGCTACCAGCGCCACCCAGGTGAGCCCTCAAGGTCCAGCCCACACTGAGGCCCAAGTGAAGGCGGGTACCACAGGGTCGGGTCTGGGGCAGAGGCAAGGCCAGGGAAGCCAGTGGTCCCCAGCACACCCTCTCTCCTCCCTTGCCTCAGACGATGCCCTCTGCAGCAAGTGTGACCAGGACCAGTGGTCCCCAGATGGCAGTACCCGGTGCTTCCCCCGCAGGCCCAGGTTCCTGGCGTGGGGGGAGCCGGCCGTGCTTGGGCTGCTCCTGCTGCTGGGCATCGTTCTGGGTCTGGTGCTGGTGGCCCTGGGACTCTTCACCTGGCACCGGGACAGCCCACTAGTTCAGGCCGCAGGGGGGCCCCGGGCCTGCTTCGGCCTGGCCTGCCTGGGCCTGGTCTGTCTCAGCGTCCTCCTGTTCCCTGGCCGGCCCAGCACTGCCAGCTGCATGGGCCAGCAGCTGCTGCTCCACCTTCCGCTCACCGGCTGCCTGAGCACACTATTCCTGCTGGCGGCCGAGATCTTTGTGGGCTCAGAGCTGCCACCCAGCTGGACAGACTGGCTCCATAGCCGCCTGCAGGGCCCCTGGGCCTGGCTGGTAGTGCTGCTTGCCATGGTGGTAGAGGCGGCACTCTGCTCCTGGTACCTGGCAGTCTTCCCGCCAGTGGTTATGACAAACTGGCACGCGCTGCCCACGGAGGCACTGGTGCACTGCCGTGTGAGCTCCTGGATCATGTTCGGAGTGGTGCATGCCACCAATGCCATGCTGGCCTTCCTCTGCTTCCTGGGCACCTTCCTGGTACAGAGCCGGCCTGGCCACTACAACAGTGCCCGTGGCCTGACCTTCGCCATGCTGGCCTACTTCATCACCTGGATCTCCTACATCCCCCTCTTTGCCAATGTACATGTGGTCTCCCACCCCCCTGTGCAGATGGGCACCATTCTCTTCTGTGTGCTAGGCATCCTGACCACCTTCCACCTGCCTAAGTGTTACCTGCTGCTGTGGCGGCCAGACCTCAACACCCCCGAGTTCTTCTTGGGAGGGGGTTCCAGCGATGCCAGAGGGCAGGGCAGCAGTGAGCACGGGAAGGAGACTCAGGGGAAAAACAAGTGACCCTTGAGTCGGTGACCTCACCCCAGTGAATTCAGACCTCGTTGAGGTATCCCCAAACCAAGTCTCCATGCAGCAACCTGCAGATTGTGCTTTGACTCCACTGAGACTCACAGCCCTAGATTCTGCTCACACTGACCCCAGAGTGACCTCCAGAGTGCATAAGCAGCTTCATCCCAATGGGGTCTCATCACCTGGGGCCCCAGAGTTAGGTTCTGTCTTGTCCTGGCCGAGCCCTGGCCTACACAGGTGACCCAGCCCCACTGTTCCAGTCAGAGGCCCATAGAGGGTTCTCGGGGCTCCGTGAATCGTACACTAAGCGCTCAGGGAAGACCCCAGGGACCACATGAAGGCAAAGCTGGGTGTCACTTGCCTGGCTGGGCCCAGTGGGAGGCCCCCACCCAGCATCCTCTCCAAGCATCACAAGAGTGGGATATTGGGAGGTGGATGGGGCTTTCTCAACCCCTCTGCAGGGGTGTGTACCTGACCTGGGCCCCAGCACAAGGCAGAGGCCTCCTCAGAAGGGAGGGGGCACCCAGCTTCCTTCTCTCTTCCTGGCCGGTAAGCCAGCAGAATGGGGGCCAGTCACCTCCAGCACCACGGACAGAGCCCAGGCAGGGTTGGGGGGGGTCAGCACTATGGCCAGCACCAGCCACAGGGACCCCTACCCACCACCCCACCCCACCCCTGCCCCAGAGCCAGGAGCCAGCACCATGGACAGAAGACTGCCTGCCAGGCCAGCTGTGGGCAGGGCCTTGGTGAGCTGGCACCGAGGACAGCACCAAGCCAGTCCTGGGTCAGTTCTCAGCTGGACCCTGGGAAAGTTGACCCAGCCCCTGCATCCCAACCTCGTAAAGTGTGGAAGAGACACAGGTCACACATAAGTCCCATAAAATTAAATGCTTTTTAGTGTTTAAAATAGCATTTACACAGAAGCAGCTCTATGAACTATCTGGATGATGCTCCCAACTAGATATAGTATCTACAGTGCAGACATGTGCAGGCCAGAGACGCCGGACGGAAGCGACGTTTATGTGTGCGCGCGTAGGTGGCTGGGTGGGAGGCCACCCCAAGATCGCGAGGAAGGCTGGGCTGACCATGCCCTCTGCTCTAAACCCTGCCCCTGCAGCAGCTGTGCGCGTCTGTGGCCCTACCCTCCCAGGGTCCCCCATCCTGCCGCCTCCCCCTCACTGTCTTCTCGCACACCTCCAGACACGACCTGTGTCCCTGCAGGGGGGACACACGAAACTGTTCCGGTGGCTGGGGTAGGGGACAGTTGACTTGGCCGCCACCCCACAGAGCACACAGGCCAGACAATAAATAAATAAATTAGATCCCTACCTTGGGCAGCCACAGAGGGACCTTGGGGCCATGATTCTAACCCCGAGAGGACCCCCCTAATCCTGGCCTAGGCAAGATGGGTGGGGCCTGTGAACCTGGTGGGGCCCAGGCCTAGTGGCCACCTCTCAGCTCAGTTTGAGGCCCCATGTGCAGCTCTGTGGGCAAGCTGGGGTCCCTGAGGCATACGCCAAGAGGAGTGGGTCAGACTTGCCTGAGCACAGGGAGATGCCCCTCCTGCCCAGGGTCTCTGTACTGACAGCTCCAGCCAGGGATGGATGAGCCATCATCCAGATCATGGTGGTCTGGGCTGCCCTCAGCCCCTCCCCTCCAGCCTGCTGCCACTTTGTCCAGGCCCAGACTCCATGGCAGCAAGCACAGGTCTAACCTGGGATGGCTGCTAAGGCAAGCCCACACAAGCTCCAGGAGCAGAGCCCTCCTGCAAGAGCAGGACCCTGGGCCTCCCCACAGCAGGGCTGGGCCAAAGGCACTCTCGCCTCGGTCACATGATATCCACAAAGAACTCACAGGGGTTCCCCATGGCCTTCTGGAAGGACTGGCGGCTGCCCGTCAGCTCTGGCGGGACAGCGGCCAGCTCCCGGACAGGTGGCCCCCCAGGTGGCCCACCCACCACTGAGTAGGCCTTTGTCAGGGGGTGCAGCGGGGGGAGCCCTGGGGCGGCGGCTGAGGCCTGGCTGCGTGGGCTGCTGCCACGGCTGAGCTGGCTAGGCGGACGCTCCCGCCAGCCACTGCCACCTGCCCCGCTTGGTGCTGTGTGGTCTGACTCGCTGCCACTGCCCCCAGCTCCAGCCGACCGGCTCTCCTTCTCGCGGCCCAGGGCCCGACGGCTGCTTCCGCCAGCACTCCGGGTGGACCCACTGCTTTTGCTTCCTGGGGTCAAGAACGGGGGAGAGGAATAGGATGGTCAGTACTAGACCTTGCCTCTTCCAAGACAGATGGCCATGGCCGGGACCGCCAGGGGCAACACCAGCAGTCCTGAGCGGGTGCAGGTTGGGGTGGGCAGCCATGCAGATGTGAGGGCTGGACTGGCCCAGCCCAGGGAAGTGGGAGAGCTGTAGCAGGCAGAGGAGAAGAGATGCCGGTTGGGGGGCGGGGAGTGGTGGCGGGGGGCAGGGCAGGCAGTGGCAGACAGGCAGGGATGCTCCAGGGCCAGCTTGATCCCCACTCCTCACACCAGTGCCTGGATCGAGGGCCCAGTTTTGCCGCTGAGAAACGGAGGCCCAGAGGAGGCCATGTGCCTGGGGCACTGTCAGCCATCGTGGGCTCCCCACCCAAGACCCGCCTTTCATCTGCCCCCAGAGCCCTGGCCGGCTACTCAGCTCAGCCCCTCCTGGGCACTCAGGACATGTCGGGAACCTGAAGATGCCCACTGGCTAGGGACGTGCGGAGGGGGACGCCGAGCAGGACCCTGGCTTACCGGCCCCGAGGGTCCGCTCCTCTAGTCCTTCAGTCTAAGGCTTGCTCAGCACAAAGCAAGGGATAGAGGAGTTACACACCAGTGGCTGGGCACCCACACCGCCAGCTGGGCCTGTGCAAGGTCCACCAGCGCCCAACATGCTTCCCCTTGGACATTGCTGCCCCTGATCCACTGTTCTGTCTTCCCATCCCCTCCTGGGTCCACCAAGCCACCCATCAGACCTCTCCCCAGACACTGGGGGCATGTGCCCACTGGCCTTAGCACCCAACATGCTTCCCCTTGGAGACTGCTGCCCCTAATCCACTGTCCTCTCCCCCTATCCCCTTCTGGGTCTACTGAGTCACCTACCAGATCTCTCCCCAGATGCTTTTAGGAGCATGTGCACATGGGCCTCACTAACCCCCAACTCAGCCTCAGGACAGTGTCCCAACAGGTGCTCCTCTGTGACACCACAACCCCTCTGCTCAGTTTCCCTTCACGTTCCAGCAGCGGGCTGAGGCTATCTATGGAACTGTCACCTCTTCTCCTTGCTGTGCTGCAAGTGCTGGAGGGAGGGTCCCAGGACCCCTCTGCTGCTGCCCCACCCTGGGCCATCACATTCCATGCCCCCATTTCCACACCATCTCTCTCTGCCTTCGCCACTCTGGACCACCAGCACACCCACACAACCCCTGAAGACTCTAGGCTCTTATCCCCAGACTCTGACCACTCACCCCTTTCAGAAGAAGCCACCCAGGGCCCGAGCACAGAGCAGATGGGAGTGCAGGGCAGGGGGCAGGCACGCAGGGCAGAGCCAGGCTGTGGGGGATGGGGCTGGGCTCAGAGGTAGGGGCCCTCACCTTCACTCTGCTGACTCCCGGCACTGCCGCTGCCGTAGCCGAAGCCAGGGTCCTGATATGCAGGCGGGAAGCAGGGCGGGGGCCCTGGGTACTGGTAGGGGTAGCCCTGACCCAGGGGCCAGGGGGCAGCCGGGTGGGGCAGCGGGGCCAGCGTGTCCTGATCAGAGGCCCCACTGGAGCCGCTGTTGAGGTTCAGGGCGGCAAGATCTGCGAGAGGGGAGGGCAGAGGGAGTGCGGGTGAGGGTGGGGAGGGTGGCCTTCCCTTCTGGGACTCCACTCCGCAGCCCCACTCACTGCTGCACAGGTCCCCGAAGACGTAGTAGCACTGCTCTGAGAAGGTGACCTTGTTGACTGTGTGCCGCAGGAAGCCACGCTTCAGCATACTGCTGGCATACTTGCGTGCCTCCCGCCGCTCGCGGAAGCCCTCCAGGTGCGCGTACAGCCAGTCCACCACATCTGCCCCTGGGTGGCAGCAGGTGGCAGTCAGGCAGGGACCGGGTCCCGCCCCTCCACCCCCACCCACCCACCGCTTGCAGAAGCCCTCCAGGTGCAGGTATAGCCAGTCCACCACATCTGCGCCTGCGTGGCAGTGGGCAAGTCAGGCAAGGACCCGGCCCCACCCCCGGGTGTAGGACCCTCACCGATGACGGCATTGGCGATGGTGATCTTGAGCCACATGCGGTCCCGGATCTCCAGGCCAGAGTCCGGCAGCTGCATGACCCGGACGACAGCACCCATGTCGCTCTTCACCGTCAGCGGCGCCTCCTCCAGCTCTGCAAGGCATGGCCCCCTCCTCAGCCCCAGTGGCTGATGGGTGGCACAGGGTCAGAATAGACCCCAGGCCCGGCCTGCTTCCCCACTTCAGAGGCCAGGCTCTGCTGGCCAAGCAACTGTGAGGCTCAGTGCCAGCACTCAATGGCCCCACAGGGTCAGGGAACAGGCACTAGGCAGGAGGGGTTTGGCCCTTCATCTCCCACCCTGTCCAACTAGGGCAAGGCCCCCCCGACCCTGCAGACCAGAGCCCCAGGGGCCAATATCAGACGTCTTCTACCCTCTCCCCTGCGAGCTGGGGCTATTAGTTATGTTAGTGGCAGGAAAGCAGGGTGAGGGCCCCACGCAGGCACCTGTCTCTCCCTGCCCCCACCACGCAGACCCCAAGGCTCACTGAGCCCCTCCAGGCATCTCCCACTCCCACTGCTGGGACAGAGAGCAGGGAGGAGGGCGGGACCAGGCATCCCCACATCCGATCATGAGGACCCGGCAGCACCGTGAATACTCAAGGCTGGCATGGCCCTCAAGGGCGACCGCACCCAGTGGGTGCCTGGCCAGAGCCTCGGTTCCCAACCTTGTGAGCTGCCACTTACGCGGAGCGCCAGGCACAGAGCTGGTTAGTGAGGAGGAGCTGGTGCGCGTGACGGCGCTGGAGCAGGGGCTCGTACCATAGCGGGGCAGGGCTCCCGTCAACGCTGCCGTGTGGGACAGCCAGGCAGCTGGGTCGATGGGCCGAACTGGATCCGCTGGGCAGCCATAGCATGGCAACAGACGGACAGATGGACGGTGTGGGGGGAAGTGGAACACAGGACAGAGAAGAGGCCCTTCAGGCTGGGCTAGGTGCCCCACTCCCACCCCGCTGGCCCCAGGGGGTCACTCACCCCTTGGGATGGTGAAGTAGCTGCGGGGCGTTGGGTCCCAGCACTTGGCCACCGTGAGGCTGATGGGCCTGTGGGGTGGGCGGGTCACAAGGTGACCCAGGCGGCCCCCTTCCATCCACTGTCCCACCCCTACATGTGTCACCCCCACACGCCTCACCCCGTCTGGGACACGATCTCCCGCAGGACTCGCACAGCATCATCGTTGCTCATGTTCTCGAAGTTGACGTCGTTCACCTGGGGGCAAGAGGTCAGCATGGTGGGTGGGGGTGCTGCTCTTCCCCCCACCAGAAGCTCTCCCAGCCCGCACCTGCAGCAGCATGTCGCCTGGCTCGATGCGGCCATCAGCAGCAACAGCCCCACCCTTCATGATGGAGCCGATGTAGATGCCACCGTCGCCCCGGTCATTGCTCTGGCCCACGATGCTGATGCCCAGGAAGTGGTGCCTCTCTGCAGGGCAGGGTGGGTGGTGAGCAGGTGTGCCCCCAGCACCACTGTGCCCTGCCCAGCACCCCACAGAGGCCTCACCCATGTTGAGTGTGACGGTGATGATGTTGAGGGACATGGTGGAGTCCGTGATGCTGCTGAAAGAGGAGGCCTGTAGGGGACACCAGGTGAGGGGCTGTGAGTGGGACCCATCTGCCCACCCCAGCCTACACCTGCTCAGTCCACACCTGACTGGTTCATACCTGCCAGCCCACACCTGCAAGATTCACACCTGCCTGGCCCACACCTGCCCAGTCTGCACTTACCCGGTCTGTCTGCCGCAGGCGCTGTTTCCGCCGCCGGCGCTTGTGTTTCCGGATGAGCCTGGAGGAGGTGCTCTGCTCCGTGGAGCTACTCAGCCTGGGGGGGCCCAGAGTCAGGGTCTGGCCACCCACCATATAGTTGAACTCAAAGGGGCAGGGACAAGGCTGAACCTGGGGAAACCATCCCCACCCTGCAGACAGTGAGCAGCCAGCAGGGTGTCCTGCCCATGTGTACACGCACATGCATACACACGTGTGGTCCAGGGCAGACATCCTGCCCCAACTTACACCCCCACCCTCACCCACCGGCTTGTGTTGTCATCTTCATCCGAGTCGATGAAGCTGCTGGACTCAAGTTCACTGCTCAGCACGGTGGACGCACTGTCAGGGGGCAGCCCCAGGTCCCGCCGCCGGTCCCCCCTTGGGTGCCCATTGGTCCGGGCTGCTGTGGGGACAGCAGGGACGGGGCCTGGCCATGGGATCCCCTGGAAGTCATGGGAAGCCCCTGCAACCTCATGCACTCTTTCACCTGGGAGCTGGCAGGGTGACTGCAGGGCTGCTGAGGGGTCACTAGGGTCCAGAGTATTTGGGTCTGGAACCTCTGCCAAGGGACACCCAGTGGAAGAGGGGCCAGCAGGGGCTTGGGGTGCCCACGGGGGTCCCAGGGAGGTCAAGGGCATGCCCTCATTACCCTCTTCACGGTTCCGGCGTCGGGCTCGCTCCCGCCGGTGGCTGACCAGTGACTCCGTGCCAGTCTCGTTATCCATCCCGTCACGGCTGCCGGCCACATTCGGGCTGTGCCGAGGAGGGCTGGGCTGGGGCGGCCAGGCCACTCATGCCTCGAACACCCTCTCAGCTCCTCTCCTCCCAACATCCAGTGGGACCTCAATTCCAGCAGAGCCCCCATCTACCCGCTGGCCCACTCTGGGCCTCTCCACTTGCCCCTCCTCTGCTGACCGTGGGTCCCTGCTCAGCTGCCCCTCCCCACTTCCAACAGGCTGGCAGGACACAAGCCCCTCAGCTCCACTGGGCTCAGCACAGCCCCCCAGAATCCTTACTGGAAGGAGGGAGGCCGGGAGTCCCCGATGCCACCTGTCCGCTCAAGAGGCGGGGGCAGGTCCGTGTGTCCATCAGTGCCCTGAGACCCTGCATCCGAGTGAGCACCCTCAGCCAGAACCAGCTGTAGACAAGAGCAGGACTCAGGAACCAGCGTCCAGGTGACCCCGGCAGGGCACTGGCATGGGCAGTCATCTTCTTCCACTCCCACCAGCCCAGGGCCCTCTGCCAGCATCCCATGGACTCACCCAGGAGACCACACGGCCGTTGAAGCAGGGCAGCTTGGCATTATCGTCAGAGATCTCCTCCTTTACAACCCTGCAGGCAGACGCAGCTGTGAGGCAGCCATCATACTGGGGCCTGTTCCCATCACTGGGCTCTGGACTAAGGCCCCCAGCTTGTCCGGGGTGTGGGTCACATGGGGCATCTGGCCACACGCGGCATCCAGCCACACACGCAGATGCCAGTCTGTGTGGATGCCCTCACCCAGCACCTCCGCTTCTGGGGACCGTCACCATCCTTCCAATGACCCCACCCAGGGCCCATGGGGCCCAGAAACAAATGCAAGTATCCTCCTTGCTCTGTGTGACTCCCCCAGACTTCGTATTGTGAGGTCAGGGCCCAGCTCACAGCAGGCTTCAGCACAAGTAGGGTGTGGGCAGACCCCCCAGGAGATGCACAGCACACAGACCCACAAGCTCACACTCCAGGAGCGGGCCACCACCCTCCTGACCTGTTGGCCCAGCCAAGTAGACAGAAACAGACCCCCACTCACAACACTGGCCCAACTTGAAGAGCGGACAAGTGCAGGGTCAGCAGGGCCCACGGATAAGCCGCAGGCCCTGAAAGTCACCAGCTCTACCCACTGCCCAACGGCTAGCCTGGCCTGTCCCTTCATGCTGCCCCCAGCAGGTGGGCTGGTGGGGACAGGAGAGGCAGGTGGCCAAGGCCCAGGGCAACTCTAACTGGGAAGGAAGCCAATGACCCTGGGGTCAGAAACAGGTTGGGGAGGTCCAGGAGTCTGGTTCAAAGGGGTGAGAAGGGCAGCAGAGACGGGCCATGGGGCAGGGCAGACAGTGCTGTGGCCCAGACACATCCCACCTGTGGCCTCCCGGAGGCCCAGGGAGCAGGGTAGGCTGGGTGGGGCCGGCAGCAGGCCCCTGGAGCGCAGCCCTGCCCAACACCGCAGATTTCCACACCTGGGATGAGGGCCCAGTGTAGAAATAGGAGCTGCAGACCAAGCAGGAAGTAGCCTCGTGGCCTCTGGGCCCAGACACCTCAACTCGGCATGTCCGAGGCAGCAGCAGGGGGCAGGAGGCCCCAGAGAGCAAGGCTCCGGTCCACCCCACCCACCAGGAAAGGCCCAAGACCTCAGGGCAGAGTGCACAGAGGAGACAGGGCAGCCTGGAGGGGGTACTCCGCCAGGGTCCTATGGTGACTCCATCAGATGCCTCCCAGGCCAGTCACACAGGCACAGATGAGGTGGACAGAACAATGGACAGGAGTCATTTCTCAGGAGCCCCTCTCCCCAGGGAGGAACAGACAAAGTGTCCGCAGCCTCCATCATGCACCACAGTGCGGCAGAGCTGAGCTCTGAGGAGGACGAGACCCAGCCCAAGATGACAAAAGGTGTCAGCACATGAAGACCTTCGGTGGCCTGGGCACACTCAGGGTTCTGCCGGCTGCAGAAAGCCCTCCAGGGGACCCAAGGGGCCCCAAGCACCGCCTCTGAGTGACTGCAGCAAGAGACCCAGGGGGGACCTGGTTCTCACTTCACAGCCCAGGTGGCCCGGCCCGCAGCCTCCCCTCCCTCCCTGCACTCATGCTCCAGCCCTTCTGACTCACAGCACAAGGTCCATGGGGCTTCCCAGAGGTGGACACCTCAGGCGGCACCCTGAACCCCCACTGCCTGCACGGCCAGCGCCTCCAGACAATCAGTCACCCAGAGCTGCTTGAGGCCCCCATGCAGCCCACCCACACATGAATGCCCTCAACCAGGGCCCAGAGGCTCTGCTTCCCCAGTCCTCTCCAGCCTGAGAGATATACACCTTCTGGCCAGAACTAAAGGGCACCCAGCCTTCCTCCTGGGGGTCAGGGCATCGAGGAGCAGCTAGTCAGGATAGCAGGGAGGGAGGAGGAGGGCCTTGCCTTCCTCAGGGGCATGCCCAGCACCAGGGGCACGGTGCTGCCCATCCCTAGTGATGGCCAGGAACAGGGACGAGGTTGGGGGTGGGGTTGGGGGAGGCCTCAACAAAGCCTGGGGAAATGCCCCCCAAACAATCCAGAGCGCCTTCCCTGAGCCTGAGAGTAGACCTCAGGAGCTGTGGTCAGCAAAGACATGAACCCTCAGGGTGGCCACCCAGGGGAACCTCCATTGGCATGTTGCCCCCAGCTCTGGGATTCCTGGTGAGATCCATGATAACCTGGAACTTGGGCTGTCCAGCCCCACCCACCACCCCCGCAGACGCGCCCCAGCGAGGAATCTGCTCAGAGCAGGGCCCGTACAGAGCAGGGCTCCCTGCTCTGAGCCAGGAGCCCAGGGACCCTTGGGCTCCCAGAGACCCAGGGGGATGCCCTGCCTGTGTCCTCAGAGACACAGGGTTGCCCCACGAGTCAGGGTCCTCAGTTCCCACAGAGCCTTCATCTGTCCCTCTACTGTCTCCTGACCAGGCTTGGGCTCTGAAGGCTCCAGGGTGAAGGGTCTAGACCTTAGACCCTTCACGCCGGACCGCAAGCTCCAGGGGGTGAGGCATCTAGAACCTCTCAACACCAGGGACACTGACTGCAGATGGCAGAGCTGCAGAGGGCAGAGTGGGAGCTCAGGCTGCCTGGACCAGGCCAAGCGCAGCCCCCACCACAGCCCCCAGGGCCCACAGACAGATGGCCCTGCAGACCAGAGCTCCTGGCCCAGAGATGCAGGGCCCAGGGCCACTGCCAAGTCCAGGGAGGCCTGGAGTCCACAAGGCAGTGGAAGCCTGTGAGCACGGCTGCACACCAAGCCCAACGCTTAGCACCTCTGGGTCAGACCAGCACAGGCTCTGAGAGCCTCCCCAGCTTCACTGGGACACACAGCTATGACATGGATGGGAAGAGTGGGAGGGAGGCGCAGGACTTTCTACCCACTTGCCAAAGATGCTCTACCCACTTGACAAAGATGCTCATGGAGAGTGGGGCCTGGCCAGAGCAAGTGGCTATGGCCACACCTTAGACTTAGCAAGGTTTCCCTTCCTGGCCAGAGAGGCCAAGAACTGAGACTTTAGGAACAGAGGCCTCAGCAGGGTCAGGGACCTCACAGTCCCCAATCTGAGGCCACCCCTCTCATAAGGGGGCCACTTCTCCAGCCCAGCCAGGACCTGACCCCTCTTTCTCCAATCTCCAGCTATATCCATTAGGTAGCCAAGGTGAGACTCTAGCTCTCATTTATACTAAAGTGTGGGTGACTAATCAGACACTCCCAGAGAAAATTTATTCCACTGAGTAAATGATTCTACAGAATAAACAGAACCTGGAACTCTGTAGGTACATCTCAGAAGAGGGAAGGAAGGAGGCAGATCCCCTCCAAGGGTCCCTGAGGCCAACAGGCCACCAACCACAGGTCTGGGAGTGGGGGTGGAGGATAAGATGAGCCACCCCTGCTCTGTCTGCTCATGTCCACTGCACCTTCCAGAGTTACCCCAATCCCTCCCTCTGTCCCAGCCCAGCCTACCAGCCCGGTCTTGTTCCCTCCCTCACATCCCAGTCATGCTCAGACAACCTGAAGAACACCTACTCTTGCTTCAAGACCCAGATCTTGCCTGCCCACCATGACCTCCTGGGCCAGGGCACCCATGGGTCCTGAAAATCCTCCAGCAGGCACAGCCTCTGCTGAGAGTGCACCTGGAGTGGGGCAGGGGTCTCTGCAGCTCAGTGACTATTAGACACAGGAGGAGGGTCAGGTCCCTCAGGCTGCACCCCAGATCATGGTCCAAGGGCAGCAACCCTGGGGGGGGGGCGGTTGGGCACACAGTTTGTCACACACTCCCTTCAGTGTGTGAAAGAGCATGTGTGATTTCAATAATTTTTGTTAAAATGATAAACTAAGTTAAAAAACAAAAGCACCCTTTCACATACCTGATGCTCACAGCCAAAGCAGAGCAGGCTCAGAGAAGTGAGACTGTAGGCGATCAACCAGCTGAGGCGGGTAGGGGGCAGCCAGTGGCCAGGACCAAGCTCCCCAGTCTATGCCCTACCCTGTGAAGCCTGGCCTGGGGGCAGCTCCTAACCTGAGCCCAGCAGGGCTGGGGGCTGCCAAGGACCCATTCCCCGTTCTCTGCCTCTCCCTGATGTTTAGGGTATGAGACAGTCTAGTTGCCCCCATGTCCCTCAGGCCTCCCTGGGAGCCACAAAGTGGCCTCAGCTTAACCTGACCTGGGACTGCCCAGGGCCAGTGCAAACCACAGAATCCAGGAAATGGCCTCAATGTCAAAGTCCCAAGACACAGCCACAGACAAGGACACGGGCTGCCTAAGGGCGCCCAAGCACACCTGCTCGACCCAGGCAGCCTCTGGGTGCCCCCCAGCACTACCGAGCGGGGGGACTCAGGTTACCCGTGGTTGTGCTGGGTCAGGGCTCGAGCGTCCAGGCAGCCTCCAGTTCACCGCTCACCATTCCAGTAGGCCCGGCCCGGCACAAGCAGGAAGTCCCCTCAGCCGGGACAGCCACCACTAAGGGCAGATATGGGAACTCTGACCCAGAGGCTGCCCGAGTCAGCAGCTGGCCTGCACTGGTCTCAGGAACCCAAGTGGCATGTAGTTCAGCAGGGACACAGGCCCTGTGGCCAGCAACCCCAAGGCTGGGGTGGGTGGAATAAAGCCCTACGTTGCCCAGTGACCCTTGGCCCCTGCCCTGTCCTGAGGACCCTGGAGAAGGGGGCCAGAAGAATGCTGTTTTAAGCCTCCAGAAACTTCTGCAGACCCCTGCAGACAGATCTGTGCCCTTGTCCCAGATCACCTCATTTCCCCCGTGCTAACTAGGAGACCCACTGGGTGGCTGGCACCCTGTCCCCTCCCTAACCCCTTCCCCCAACACTTGGAAACTCCTCTGACCCCAAACCTCATGAATCCCACCTGCCCTCCACATAAGGGGGTCAGCGGATCCTGAGTCTGACAGGTGCCAAGATGGGATTTTGGAGGTCCACTTCGACTACAGACCTCCACCGCAAGTCACACACACTCAGAACAGGGCCCAGGGTGAATGGAGAAGCCAGGACTGCTGTCCGGCCACCGTCCAGTGCTCTCAGACCCCGGGGCAGGCAGTCAGGGGCCCAGAAGTCCCATGCTAGAGCACAGACCGGTGGGACACACGCACCAGGGCGCGCAGACACCGCCCAGGTCACAGCCCCAGGATCCCCTGCCCTGCCTGGCTGGACAGGTGCCTACCGCGCGCACCCGCGCACAGGCCCTACGGCCCACTGACCCGAAGTCCTGGTCCATGGACTTGAAGAAGAATTTGTAGGCGTGCACGGGCCGGTTGCTGAGCACGTTCTTGAAGTCGGCCAGCGTGACGCGCTCGGGCGCCACCGGCAGCTTGACCAGGTACGGCGTCTCCTCCTCGTCCATGTGATAGATGATCTTGGTCTCCGCCATGGCGCGGCGCTCAGGCCCGGCCCGGGCCTCGGACGCGGGCGCCTCCCCGCTGCCGGCCCGCGCCCCGCCCGCGCGCCGCTCCCGGCCCGGCCGCGACCAGGCCCCCGCGTCCCCACCCGGCCGCTCCGGCCCCGCCCGCCCTGCCGGCCTCAGCCCCGGCCCTGGCCCCGGTCCCGACTCCGCGAGCACACCGGCTGCTGCCCCGACGCCCGCGGCCGCCCATGCGCCCCGGGCCCGGGACGCAGGCAGGGAGGGCGCGAGGCCCGCCGCGTCCGTGCGCCCCGCCGCCGCCCCCTCGGGCCGCGCGTTAAAGGGACCGCGGATCCGGCTACAAGCGGCCGCTGGGGGGCGCCCGAGAGCGGCGGGCCTGACGTCAGCGGGCGGCCAGCGGCGTGGGGGCGGGGTTGCGCACGCGCGGCTGGGGGGCGGGGCGCGCTAGGGGCGGGGCCTCCTGCCGTGTCCAGGCCTGGAGCCCAGGGCGCGCGCTCCCGGCCTTCGCCACGCGCATTGGTGGGCAGTCCACAGGGTCAGGCTCGGGGCCAGTGAGCGGCCGGGGGCGCGCCCGGCGGAAAGAAGGCGGGTGGGGGCCCTCAAAAGCTCCGAGCCTGGCCTGGAGCCCTCGGAGGGGTTCTGCGCCGCCGGGCTCCGGTCCTCCACCTCTCCATAGTCCCGCGGCGCCTTGGTTACACCGACGTGCTGCAGCGGCTACGCGGGAAGCTGAGAATTCTTGTGTCCGGACCGGAACCGATGACACTCTGTCACTTTGCCCCTCTACCCCCACCCCGCGTCAGCTCCGAGTTGGCGCGCCCGCTGCCAGATCGCACGGGGGCTCCAAGAAACACGGACCAAGCGTTATGCGGGTCCCCGTGTGGACGCGACAGTAGAGTCAGCGCGAGCAGCTATGCGCACGCAGGGGCATGGCCCTCCCGCAGCGGGTGGAGATTTTTTTTTCCCAGCTGCTGTCCATCAAACCTGCGTGGGATCCTCCGTGGGGCAAGGGATATGAGGAGCAGCGCCCTCCTGGCTGTGAAAGGTCCAGCCACTGGGGAGAGCGGCTCTCCCTCTCCGACCCCAGGAGGAAAACTTGAGGCCACTAGAAGGAGGCCCACGCTGGCGAGAGTGAGATGGGAGAGGACCCAGGGTGGAGCCTGAGAGTGATGTGGGTGCTGCCCTCCTTGAAGTTGGCTTGGAGCCTGGACTCTCCCATCTGCCAGGTCAGGACCATCCTCGCTCAGTGGACCAGCACAAGGAAAGGCCACATTAGTCCATCACTGACTGGAGGAGCCAGTTTTTCCATAAGTCCCTGAGTCCAGGCCAGGGACCACCCTCAGGTGAGCCTCGGCATGGGTGTTGACATCCGTTTCCCTGGGCTCTGAGGGCTCTGTGAGGTTGGCCCACTCAACAAAGCCTGGGCCTTCTTCCCTTGGGTCTCAGCTTCCCGAGAGGTGATCTGAGGAAGCCAGGAAAGATGGCCTTGAAGGAAGGGTCACCATGGCTTTCTGCTGGGTGTTCAGGAAGGGAGGAAGACAGCCCCTACCCTGAGAGCTCACCAGGGACCAGATCCTCCAGGCCAGATACAAATAGCTGCCGGTCACACTGATGCAGGAGCTCTGGGGTCCCAGCTGCTCTCCTGCCCTTGAACCTCTCTCCTACCTGATCACCTAACTCTCAGCCCAAGTCACAGGACAGAGGCTGGTAGCCAGAGGCCAGTCCCAGGACCCATGTTCATGTGGTCGAGCTGGGGCTCTGCAGGGGGCCTGAGTTTGTGGCCAGAGCCTGAGCTCTCACAGGAAGGGCCCTGTCCAGTGGCAGTGTGACCACTGTGATTCGGGGGTCACTAGGCTGGGGGAGGCACAACTCCCTGCTCCAGCCTCCCTCCCTGCTTTTGCCACTGGGGGGTTCTTGAAGGGTGTGAAGAGAAAACAGCTATTTTGAATTGTCGCCCAGGCATTTTACTGCATATCAACCCTGCTCACGTACAGAATCTGGACAGTTAGGTGAGGACCCAAGCTCAGGATCCCCACCACAAGTTCCTGCCTTGCTTTTCCCCCAGCACCTTTTACAGTGACCACTCAGAGTCGAGCCCATGACAGTCAGTGACCGCTGCCCCAAGCGCCTTATAAGTTCTAGGTGCTTGCTACCCTGGGCTATCCATCTCCGGCCTGCAGCCCTTTCTCCGGAGAGCTGCCCTTCCCCTGGCTCACAGAGCATTCCCATCCCCCAACCAGGAACTGTAAGGAACAAATTTTGTGGGTCTCCTTGTGTGACATCTTGAAACTGTGGCTTCATCAAAACGACAGGGTTTCACCTTCGGCAGGTGAGAGTTCCAGTGCTGGGAGAGCCACACGCGGACTCTGTGTGGGTGGCTGTGCTTCCTTGCTCAGTGGGTCATGATCTGTGAGTTCTCAGTCCACCACTCTGGGTTTTCCAACTTAGGGTGACAGTTGCCCCTCCTCCCCCCAAGGGCCTTGGAAGACAGGGTCAGGGCTGGAGAAACAGGCTTCTTTCTACCTCATACTCCTCCTGTTCTGTTCCTGTCCTGCTGGCACCCCTGAGGGCTCTCCCACTGACTGCTTCCTCCCCCTTTTTCCTCATGAACTGAAGCCCACCCTGGCATCTGCTCTTTTCAGAGGAGTGAACTAGAACAGCCCTCTGTCCTCATATCCCCCAACATGCTCCCCTCCCCCATGTCCAATAAACCCTCTGAAGAGGACCTGAGGCCCCTCCCCAGGACACCCAGACCTTCCACCCAAAGGAAGGGGTGATGACAGTGCAACTTCAGATGAAAGAAAGCACTTTGGGGTCCCCAAGGCGCAGAGTCTGCCCCCGTGGAGATGGAGGGGAATAGCAGAAGCATCCTTGGGCCCAGGTCTAAAATCGATGTGGTCTTTATTGAGACGATAGCAATTCCCCAGGATGAGCAAGTGTGGGGTGTCGGGAGTGGCAGCACTGGCCACTCTAAGACCATCTTGACACCATCCTCTGGTCCTCAGCCAAAACAGAGTCAATGAGGACTTGTCCCTGAACTCCAGCCCAGGGAAGAGCCGAGAGAAGGGGGTCAGAGTCAGAAGTCACATGGAGCCCAGTGACTGTCAAGGCAACTTGTTGAAAATGGGGCTGGAGCAGGGTAAGCAGAGAGGCGGCCCCAGGTGGCCAGATGCAGTGCAGAGAAACACTGGCCCCAGGCCTGGAGTGCATAGGCTTTGGGTTGCCACGCAGAGCCCACTACAGTCTGGCAGGGTAACGTGGGGTGCAGTCGAGGGGAGCCAGCAGGCAGCTCTCCTGAGGACTGCCAGCCCTGAGGCTGACCCAGACCCCAAGAATCCCCACTGAGCCCTGTCCTGCCCCTGCAGAGGTGGGGCTCCCAGCCCCCGGTGGGCAGAGGCCAGGAGAGCCTGAGGGACTGGTGGACATCAACAGGGTCTTGGCCACGTGAGGAGGGAAGGGCACCTGGTGAGGGCTGCTGAAGGGGCCAGCTGCAGTGCTGGCAGATTCCAGGGAGCCCACGAGCGCGTCGGAAGTCTAGGTGGTCCTGTGGGCCTTGAGGCAGCCTCACTCTGCACCGGTCCAGGCCAAGTTCCTGGACAGCGGGACCAGCCGCTGGAAGGGGGGCCAGGTGAGCTGCGTGGGGGTCAGGAAGAGTCCTCCAAGGTGGACAGACAAGAGTTGGCAGAGCGGCTGGCCCAGCCAGGAGCCCAGAGTCACCTTATTTGCAGTACTCCTTCCTGAACTCTGGAAGCCAAAGGAACAGGTGGTGTCTGCCCTCTGCCCCAGCAAAATGGGCCGACTTCCATCAGGACCATCCAGGGACTTCTGGAACCCCGAGGGGCCAGGGGAGTCCTCGCAAGGCTGGCAGGTGTCTTGGGGTTCTGAGTGGATGGAAAGGGGGTACAGCCCAGCTCTGAGATGGACAGGGGTTTCCCTCCCTCCCCTTCACTAACCTTTGTCCAAATCGATGTTCTTGGCGGGTGGGAGGCTGTGGGTCACCTCAGCCCTCTCCTTCAAGATGTTGTTTTTGTAATCTGGAGCAGGAAGAGAGCAAGGTGAGGGCCCCTCAAAGACGTGCCTCCCTCATCCCAGGCCTGGGAGCCACAGTCTGCCCCTTGGGTCTCCTCACCTAGTCGAATGTCCTCACTCCTGTAAAGAGACTGGTCCCTGGAGGCCACAGCAAACTCTGCCATGTTTATGTCTTTCCTGGAGGCAGGAGGGTGGTGGGAAGTCAGAAGGTGGGTGAGTCTGCTCGGTCCCCAGGGAACCCAGAGGGATACTCACCCCTTTGACTTGGACTTCTTGTCGGAGTATTCGTAGCCTGGGGAGGGAGACTCGTGTTGGGGGCAACCTTGCCCACTCCCCAGCTCCTCCAGCCCAGAGGAACCCTCTCAGCCCGGGCAGGAGGCTCCTGGGCTGTCTGCTTTGATCACTGTGCCCTAAGTCCCGCCTCCAGCCAGGAAAGGCTTCCTGGAGCTGGCCCCAGCCCGGGCAATCGGCTCTGCAATCGGCTCACCTCCACGGCGGCGCTGCCGGGTGGCGAGAACAACCGTGATGAGCAGCAGGATGAAGAGCAGCAGGGTGGCCAGCACGTAGCCCAGCTGCTGGAAGAAGTGGGCTCGGCCCTCGGGGACGATGACGTTGATGACGCTGCGGCCTCGCGTCAGGGTGGGATCTGCGGGGACCGTGCGCGGGACACGTCAGGGAGTGCACCGTGCGCCCCAACCCAGCCAATCTCAGCCCGCGGAGGCCAACCCCCCAACACCGGGATCCCTGATTTGGGACGGGAGGGGGCCAGGTGGTTTGCTGCCCCGCAGACGTACCTCTTGCACCTGGGCCGGGCGCGCCGCTGTGGCTGGAGCCATTGCCCGGGGAGTCCCGCGGGGGCGGGGGCGGCCGGACAGCTGGCTCGGTGACCCTCAGGTGGAAGACGCGGCGCTCGTGCAGGCCGCAGTAGTGGTGGTGCAGGTGGCAGGAGTAGGTGCCCTCATCTGCAGGCTCCAGCGGGTCGATGAGCAGCGAGAAGTCGCCGCGCGCGAACGCGTCCGCCTCCACGGCCACGCGGTCGCGCAGGAAGGGCGGCCCGTAGGCGCGGCGCTCGCCGGATGCGTAAAGGTCGAGCAGGCGGTCCGCACGGTCGTGCGGCACCCCGGGAGGCTGGCGGTCCCAGTGCACAACCTGCTGCGCTTCCTCCAAGTGTCTGTCGGTCCACACGTGCGCGCGGTTCACGCAGGTCAGCAACGCAGGCGCTCCGCGCTCCACAGCCAGCACTTCTTTCTCGCCGTCCCAATGCTTGCCGGCGGCCCGGGCTGGGGGAGCATGGTGGTCAGGGATCCCGGGCCGGGAGGGAGCCGGGACGGGGCGTCCAGGGTGGCAGGGGTGGGAGCGCAAGGGCGGGGTGTTGGGGGGGCACACTCACGGTCGTCGGTAACCTCGAGGCTCACGGCCAGGCTCTCGTAGAGGTGGCAGTAATGGTGGTGAAGATTACAGGTGTACAGCCCCTCGTCAGTCTTCTCCACCGCTACGCACCGGGCGGATGGGTGGGGGAAACCCAGCCGTAAGCTCCGCGGCCCCGCCTGCGCCCCAGAGCCCCCGCACCCACGCCGCGGTACCCCGGCTAGTACCTCGGATGAACAGCGAGAAGTTGCCATCGTGGAAGGCGGAGGGAGGCAGCAGGAGGCGGCCGCGGTCCCGCGGCTCATACACGCGCTGCTCGCCCACGCGCGGCTCGCCCTCGCGCGGCTCGCCCACGGGCTGCTCGCCCCCCGAGTACATGTCCACCAGTCGGCGCGCGGGGCCGCCAGCCTGGCCGCCGCTGAGGTCCCAGTGGACGACGCGCTGGCGGTCGTTCAGCCTGTCTTGGGTCCACACCATGCGCGGGCTCTGGCAGCGCAGCACCGCCCGGGCGCCTGCTGCCCAGCTTACTGTGGACTCGGACACCACGGACCCGTCGGAGGTCGCGGGCCCTGATGGCCCTGGTGGGAAGGGGAAGTCACCGGCTAGGGATGAGACTCCAGAGGACAGTACAGGATGGGGCTAGCAAGAAGGCAGGGAGACTGACAGGTTCTTAGGGGAGGGTGGTCACTAACCTGAAGACAGAAGGACGGCAGAACCTGGAATGAGAGGAAGTGAGGGTCAAACTGGGGAGGGGGTGACCTGAGCCTTCACATGTGGGTCACCTGCTGAAATTGGCCCCCCACTTGGCCCCTGGGTCCCTTCTATAGTCCTAGTTGAGGTGGGTGCTAAGGACACCCTGTTAACAGGTAGGGGTAGGTCCAGAGAAGCCAGGAGGGGACAGTGGGGGGGTCTCCTATTCCCCCTACCTCTCCCAGGCACCCACTTAATCCTCATGGCCACCTCCGGGCTGCAGGGACAGCACCTGGATTTCTCAGGGTGAGTGGTGGGGCCAGCCCAGCTCTGGATATATGCTTGTCACCAAGGGCCACCTTCAGGAATGGTGGCTACCCTAACCATCACTGCAGCAAGGCCACAAGAGCACCAGTGCCTGACACCTCAGCTGGTTTGGGGGCTCCTGTACATACATATCCAGTGTGGCACCTACCCAGGGCCACGCTGCACTAACCCTCCAGGGTCCTCAGGCTGCTGGCACCCCACCCAGGAGCTCCTTGGCCTTCGGAAGGACAAGAAGGCTGGATGCGAGAGTGACCCCACCATCTGCCACCCCACATGCTAAATTCCTGCTCCAGAGGTGTGGCCTGGCGCCCGGACTGGACAGAGGAATGTGCCCGGTCAGCAGGCCACCCCTGGGGAGCAGGCTCTGGGGGCTCAGGAACAGACCCTGTGATACCCATGCTCCCCGGGTCCCCCTCAATCCTTCACCTATCCCCTCCTGACAACAGATAAGCACAAGGCTAGAGGGGCATCCCAGAGAAGAAGAGGGTGCAAGGGACCCCGGGAGGAACCCCCATGCTCAGCCTCCCTGCCCTGTCCAGCCCTGTCTCCAGCGTACAGTGAGGGGAAGTTCTGTAGGGATCTAACATCAGACCTCAGCCCCTCCATGTCCTGGGGGCCTTCTGGTGAGCAGCACCCTCTGAGGTCCCCAGACCCATCCGCTTCCTGGTGGGGTGTCCCCTCACCCCAGAGTTCAGACAGGCTTAGCCCCAAACACAAACTCGCTCAGACTAGATGTGACTCCTGCCACCCCACCCCCCATGAACTCACTTTGCAGAAGCACAAGTCTCCAGAGCAGGACCCAGGCCCGCAGCTCCATGGCGCCCGCCTGGCCCGGAGGCGCTTTGTCTCCCTCAGTCTCAAACTCTGCAGAAAAACAGCCCGGCCCCCTCCTCCTCCCCCTCCTCAGCACCCGCCATGACATCACGGAGCCCTGGGCTGGCTGACAGTCTGCAGACCGCCCCCTCTGCTCCTGCCCGGCCCCTTGGCCTCCCCCAGTACTTGGCTGGCCTGGTGGGAGGCGTTGGGGCCTTGGCCACTGTGTCCCAGAGGGTGAGGGGAGTCACTCTGGCTTGGGTCCTGGAGAAGGGGGCAGCAGCCCAGTCCTGGAGGGGCGGGGGCCTGAGGGCATGGCCCCAGATGCCTTGTGGATATTTGTTACAGACGGATCCCTACTAGGGCCACTGGAGGTCTAGGGTTCTGGGGGGAACATCTCCTCACCTGCACCTCTATAGGAAGACCCCAGCCATTTCCCTTCCCAACCCCCTGCAGGCCAGCAGAAAGGCCCCCTGGCCACCAGGTCTTCCCGCTGGCTGTGTGGTAACCCCTGGGGCTCCATTTTTTCAGCTGTGAGGTGGGGACAAGAGTAGTGCAGGCCCTGGGGGTGCAGGGGCTCCCTCCTGGCAGCATGATGGACACCACGGTCTATCAGTCAGCTTCAGCACCCAGAAAGCTGCCAGGGAGATGAGCGGCAGGGACCAGGGTCCCCTGTCCTGGTGCCCCCACCCCATCTGCCTGCCACCCAGACCCAGGTCCACTATTCCTGGGAGCACCACCCTCCCCTCCTGGAGGAGAGGGAAGAAAGGGGGGTATGGAAGCCTTCCGAACAGAAGGCACAAATTTGAAGCTCTGGGAAAACTCACAAAGTCACGTAAACAAATGTGAAATAACAGAGTATGCACTGTGTACCAAACCCACTCTTTCTAGTTAAGCAAACCTCAAGAAAAAGAAAGGAAAAATCCACTGAACAACCACAAAACCCACGGTGCATTTTTGGACTGCCCATTTGGACTGAATTATGGTCACAGGTCTCAGGCCCTGGTGGGCTGGAGTCTAACTCTTTAACCCTGCCTTGGTCCCCAAGTTCTCAGACAAGGAAGGAGCCCAGCTCAGCCAGACTCCTGGGCTCCAGGCAAGGGGAGGAGGCTGCTGATGCTGCAGCAAGAAGGAATGAGGGGTGACAGCAGGTAGGACCGGCTGAAGACACAGGACTGTGAGGACGCCCCACCCCCAATCTAACGGACCATTTCCTCAGCAGGATCCAGGCCCTGGTAGGCAGAGCCCTTTTTCCAAACTGGAATCAGGATTTGTCTCCACACCCCACCCCCAGCTCCTTCCGGGCCTTTCATTCTGGAAAAACAAGCCCAGCCTGGCTGGCCTTGAGGCCTGGCCTCTCCTTCTGTTTTTCTAACTGGTTTATATTAGTGCTGGTGGCCTCCCTCCCAGTCCGCCTCCCTCCTCTGCGCACCCCGCCCCCCACCCCCCCACACCCCCCCGGGGTTTGTCTGTCTCTCTCCGTGTGCCTCAGCCGCTCTGTCCTCCATCTCAGCCCTCTGTCCCCACCTCTGGCTGCTGGGCTGTCTTTCTTCCACAGAAGGAAGTTGTCCAAGCAGGCTGGCAGGGAGGCAGACACCCAGGTCTGGCCTCTCAATCTGGAAGAGGACAGGGTCAGCTCCCAGCACTGAGCTAGGAGCCTGGAGGTGCTGGGTCCACACCCTTAACTCCCTGGAGAGCCCCTCTACCCCCACCCCTGACCAGGCCTGCATGGAGGTTGGTGGATTTACAGCACTGCAGATCCAGCCCTTGGCTCAGCCCCAGTGCAGAAGCCTGAAGGAGGAGGCAAACCCTGTGGCACCACTGGGCAGGATGGACAGGGCAGTGGAAGGCGGCATCACCCTTCTCCCTGCTCCTTCCTGTTCTCTCTGCTTGAGCCCACCTCCCCCCGTCCTTGGCAGGAAACACAAGTGAGAACAGAGGCCCAGAAGAGAACAGACCAGAACTAAATGACCGAATCCCCTCTCCCAAAAGGCGGATCAGCCAGGCAGCCCCATGGAGACTGAGACTCAGCCTCTGGCTCCAGTCCTGGGGTCCCGGACATTCCAGGCAGCCAGGCTCATTGGGAGGAAAAACCACAGGCACTCAGAGGCACAACCCGACACAGACACGTGTTAACACGTGCTGTTCCGTCATCCAGCAGAGCTGAGCACCTACTGCTCACCCAGCACAGAGCTGAGCACCTACTGCTCACCTGGCACAGAGCTGAGCTGTGTGCCAGGCCCTGGGGTTCAGCACTGCACAGAGGCCAAGCTCCTGCCCTCTGGGAGTTGTTAGTGGGAAGGCAGCCGGCTCGCTGAGGAATGAGGTCATTTTAAACGCAGCAAGATTAAAGCCGGGCAGGGGCTCCGTCCGTGAACTGACCTGGACAGCCTCCAAGGGACCTATTCCTCCGAGGACTGACCAGGACACTCTCTGAGGGACCCACACCCACAGCGAATGGCCAGGCAGGGGCTCAGGAAGCTGCCTGCCAGTAGGTGTTGGGGAGGAGGGTAGGCATGCTGGGCAAGGCGGTCTGCAGGCCACGCCCAGGCTCTCACGTGAAGCACAGGGAGGCCTGGAAGAGGCCTGGTGGTCTGGTGATGCAAGAAAAGCCAAATGGTTAGTTTAGAGCTGTCAGCGTTTACAAGAGCACACCAGGAAAATGGATGTCTGAGGACCAGGTGGTGGATGGAAACTGAGACTCTCCCCAGGGCACCCAGCCCTGAAGGAGCCTGTGGCCGGACAGCCCTTAGTACCCACACAACAGGTGCCTGCCAGTCACTCCTGAGGCAGAGTCTGCTTTGCTGCCAAGGAGCCTCAGCTTCTCCTGGAACACTGAAACTCCCTCCCCCAAGAAGAAAACAGACCTCACACTGCTTTTCTGTTGGTCTGAGCAGTTCTCCTGAAAGCCATTTGTAGAACTTCCCTGGTGGTCCAGTGCCTAAGACTGAACTTTCCCAATGCAAGGGGCTTAAGTTTGATCCCTGGTCAGGGAACTAGATCCCACAGGCCACAATGAAAATCCAACTAAGACCTGGTACAGCCAAATAAATAAATAAATACATTAAAAAAAAAAGTCACTTGAGACTGTGTAGGCCCTTCTTCTTGGTTCCTGGTGGCCTGCCTGGCCCCAAGAGGCAGGGGGCTCTGCAGCCCTTGTGTCTGAGGACCCATGAATCCCATGGAGGCTCTCTTCTCCTCTGGCTGAGAAGACAGGGCTGTCCTCCACCATCTCCTGGAGTTTGCTGTAACTCATGTCCATTGATATGGTTATGCTATCTAACCACTTCATCCTCTGCTGCCCTCTTCTCTTCCTGCCCTCAATCTATCCCAGAATCAAGGACTTTTCCAAAGAGTCAGCTCTTCACATCAGGTGGCCAAAGTATTGGAGCTTCAGCTTCAGCATCTGTCCTTCCAATGAATACTCAGGGTTGATTTCCTTTAGGATGGACTGCTTTGATCTCCTTGCTATACAAGGGACTCTCAGTAGTCTTCTCCAGCACTACAATTCAAAAACATCAGTTCTTTAGCGCTCAGCCTTATTTATGGTCCAACTCATATCTGTACATGACTACTGGAAAAACCATAGCTTTGACTATACAGACCTTTGTTGACAAAGTGATCTCTGCTTTCTATTGTCCAAGTTTGTCATAGCTTTCCTTTAAAGGATTCAGCATCTTTTAATTTTGTAGCTGCAATCATTGTCTGCAGTGATTTTGGAGGCCAAGAAAAATCTGTCACTGCTTCCACTTTTTCCACTTCTATTTGCCATGAAGTGATGGGACTGGGTGCCATGACCTTAGTTTTCTGCATGTTAAGTTTTAAGCCAACTTTTTCACTCTCCTCTTTCACCTTTATTGGAGAAGGAAATGGCAACCCACTCCAGTTTTCTTGCCTGGAGAATCCCAGGGGCAGGAGAGCCTGGTGGGCTGACGTCTATGGGGTCACGCAGAGTCGGACACGACTGAAGTGACTTAGCAGCAGCAGCTTTCACCTTTATCAAGAGGCTCTTTAGTTTCTCTTCACTTTCTGTTATTACAGTGGTATCACCTGCATATCTGAGGTTGTTGATATTTCTGGCAGTCTTTGATTCCAGCTTGTGATTCATCCTGCCTAGCATTTTGCATGATGTACTCTGCATATAAGTTAGATAAGCAGGGTGACAATATACAGCCTTGATGTATTCCTTCCCCAATTTTGAACCAGTCAGTTGTTCCATGTCTGGTTCTTCTAACCATTGCTTCTTGACCCTCATACAGGTTTCTCAAGAGACAGGTAAGGTGGTCTGGTACTCTCATCACTTTAAGAATTTTCCACAGCTTGTGATCCACACAAAGGTTTAGCATAGTCAAAGAAGCAGATATTTTTCTGGAACACCCTTGCTTTCTCCATGATCCAATAAATGTTGGCAACTTGATCTCTGGTTCCTCTGCCTCTTTGACACCCAGCTTGTACATCTGGAAGTTCTTGTTTCAGGGACTGCTGAAGCATAGCTTGAAGGATTCTGAGCATAAGCTTGCTAGCATGTGAAATGAGCTCAATTGTGTGGTAGTCTGAACATTCTTTGGCATTGCCATTTTTGGGGATTGGAATGAAAACTAACATTTTCCAGCCCTGTGGCCACTGCTGAGTTTTCCAAATTTGCTGACATGGGTGCAGCACTTCAACAGCATCATCATTTAGGATTTTAAATAGCTCAGCTGGATTTCCATCACCTCCACTAGCTTTGTTCACAGTAATGCTTCCAAAGACCCATTTGACTTGATAGTCCAGGATGTCTGACTCTAGGTGAGTGACCACACCATTGTGGTTATCTGGATCATTAAGACCTTTTTTGTACAGTTCTTCTATGTATTCTTGCCATCCCTTCTTAATCTCTTCTGCTTCTGTTAGGTCCTTACTCTGTTTTTTATCATGCCCATCCTTGCATGAAATGTTTCCCTTGATATCTCCAATTTTCTTGAAGAGCTCTCTCGTCTTTTCCATTTTTTCCCTCTACTTCTTTATATTGTTCACTTAAGAAGATCTTCCTATCTCTGTTATTCTCCGGAACTCTACGTTCAATTGGATGTATCTTTCCCTTTCTCCCTTGCCTTTTGCTTCTCTTCTTTTCTCAGCTATTTGTAAAGCCTCCTCAGATGACCACTTTGCCTTCTTGCATTTCTTTTTCTTTGGGATGGTTTTGGTCACTGCTTCCTGAACAATGCTACAAACATCTGTCCATAGTTCTTCAGGCAGTCTGTCCACCAGATCTAATCCTGTAAATCTTTTTGTCACCTCCACTGTATAATCATAAGGGATTTGATTTAGGTCATACCTTAATGGCCTAGTGGTTTTCCCTACTTTCTTCAATTTAAGCCTGAATTTTGCAATAAGGAGCTCATGATCTGAGCCACAGTCAGCTTCAAGTCTTGTTTTTACTGACTGTATAGAGTTTCTCCAACTTGGGCTGCAAAGAACATAATCAATCTGATTTTGGTATTGACCATTTGGTGACGTCCAGGTATAGAGTCATCTCTTGGGTTGTTGGAAAAGGGTGTTTGCTATGACCAGTGTATTCTCTTGACAAAACTGTTAGCCTTTGCCTTGCTTCATTTTGTACTCCAAGGCCAAACTTGCCAAGTATCTCTTGACTTCCTACTTTTGCATTCCAATCCCCTATGATGAAAAGGATATCTATTTTTGGTGTTAGTTCTAGAAGGTGTTGTAGGTCTTCACAGAACCATTCAACTTCAGCTTCTTCAGCATCACTGGTAGGGGTATAGACTTAAAGTAATGTTGAATAGTTTGCCTTGGAAACGAACTGAGATCATTCTGTCATTTTTGAGAGTGCACCAAGTAATGCATTTCAGACTCTTGTTGACTATGAGGTCTACTCCTCTTTTTCTAAGGTATTCTTGCCCACATTAGTAGATATAATGGTCATCTGAATGGAATTCTCTCATTCCTATCCATTTTAGTGCACCAGTTCCTAAGATGTTGATGTTCATTTTTGCTATTTTCTGCTTGACCCTGTCCAACTAACCTTGATTCATGGAAAGGAGAGTGAGAAAGCTGGCTTAAAACTAAGCATAAGGAAAAAAAAAATCATGGCATCTGGTCCCATCACTTCATGGCAAATAGATGGGGAAGCAATGGCAGATTTTATTTTCACGGGCTCAAAATTCACTGCAGGTGATGACTGAAGCCATGAAATTAAAAGATGCTTGCTCCTTGGAACAAAAGCCATGACAAACCTAGACAGCATATTAAAAAGCAGAGACATCACTTTCCTGACAAAGGTCTGTCTAGTCAAAGCTATGGCTTTTCCAGTAGTCTTGTATGGATATGAGAGTTGAACCATAAAGAAGGCTGATTGCCAAAGAACTGATGCTTTTGAACTGTGGTGCTGGAGAAGACTCTTGAGAGTCCCTTGGACTGCAAGGAGATCAAACCAGCCCATCCTAAAGGAAATCAGACCTGCCAAATAAATAAATAAATGCATTAAAAAAAAAGGCACTTGAATAATGACTGTGTGAATAGTGACAGTCACTATTCAACCCTGTGTTGGAGGGATAAAAGGGAGCTTCCAGACGATAGGGAGATCTATGGGACACACGCTCATGCATAGCACTTAACAATTGTGAACATAATGTTTAACTTTACCTCCTGTGTTAAAAATGTTTTTTACTCAGGACCAGAGAGTGGTCTCCTATACATAATTTCATTAGACCTCTTATCCAAGGCTGCTTCTAGGGGACACTGGTGTATGGAGAACAATTTGCAAGACCATGTCCTGTGTTAGATGAGTTTTACAGCACAGCCTACAAGAGATGTCTTAATAATCTCAATATCTTTAGAAAAGATCCACATATTTGCTGCATAAGCAACACAACCACAAGCTGGGGGAGGGATGAATGGTAGAGCACAGGGGGTTTCTCCAAGCAGGAGATCAGGAAACAGGGAACTGTTCTGCATGACCCACAATCAGGGGACACATGGCACCTGCATTTATTAAGATCCAATGAACTGCATGGCACAAGGATGGAACCTTAATGTGTGAAAAGTCTAAAAAACTCACGCAGGTGATCAGGAAACCAAAATGTGGCCAAGAAACCTGCTGAGTCACACATGGAGTAACAACACGTAAGGGGTGTGTGAGCGCCAGTCTGAGCAACCTCAGGAGTGAGCAGAGCCTGTGACTAAAGGAAGAAGGGCCTGCACACAGCACTGAGCTTGAGCTGGCAAAGCTGTTTCCTGCTGGCTATGGTTTATCAGCGCTGCTACTGTCTATAGGATGTGGGCTAAACAATTAGATGAGAGGTTATGGAAAAGCGAGAGAGGGGCTGGGATGAACCACAAGGTCTGGATCACAACTGGAGATGCTGCTATGAACTCGTGTTCAGCCTAACAGAAACACTGTGGATGCTTGTGGCAGCAGTGTCCTCTGTGTGAACACATGGTCAACTGCCATCTGAGAAGGGCCCACAGCTGTGTGCATACCCAGCTCCAGATCGTGGTTTCTAAGACCATTTTCTAAGAACAGGAACCAGGGCTCCTTGGAGAAATGTCTGATTTTAGGGCTGTGTGAAGAAATACACAAAACAAGTCTGTAGTGCCAAAAAGGAAGGATGTGCTAAAAAAAAAAAAACAACAAAAAAACAACCCAAAACTAATGATGGGGGTGTCAAAGGTCACAGGGCCCAAAACTGGAACCAGAGGAGCAACAAAGTCCAAGGGTACTGGACTGTGACCCAGAGGAGGAAGTAACCATCCATGTCGACACCCACAGGAACAAGTGACTAGAAATAAACACAGCTTTTCCAGGCAGGAGAACCCCCAAGGTTGAGGTGGAGACAGGACAGAATCGTGGCTCTCACCCACACCGAGCAAAGGGGGGTACAGGGCTGATGTTGTTGTCCTCTACTGCCCACAATTCTGTGGTCAGGAGTCCTAGCTCCACATGGCATTGCTGGGATGGCTTGATGGGGCCTGGACAATCCATGTGCTTCTCTCCAGAAACTGGGGTCTTGGTATGGCCACAGGCTGGGTCCTCTGTCCATGTGGCCCCTTGTCACTCAGCAGTGTAAACCAGGCTTCCTTCCCAACAGAAGCTGCTGGGAGCCTTAAGGCCGAAGCTCAAAAGCATCTGCCGCTTCTGACTGGTCAAAGCAAGTCACAGCCCAGACTCCTGGGAAGGGAGACAGCCCCTGGCTTTGGTGGGGGGACCAAAGCAGGACCACAAGGCCAAGGGGTTTGTGTACAGGGAGGGGTTCTGACATCTGTAGTGACCTCTCATCAGAGGTGAGAGGCAAGTAGCACAATGAAACGCAAGTAGTTCAGAAGATGTCTCAGGTTTATCTGAACAAATCCTTTATAAACGAGATCAGCTCAGACTTCCCTGGGGGTGCAGTGGATAAGAATCCACCTGTCAAATCGGGGGACATGGATTTGATCCCTGGTCTAAGGAAGATTCCACATGTGGTAGAGAAACTAAGCCCATGTGCCACAATTACTGTGCCTGTGTTCTAGAGCCCCCAGCCGCAAATACAGAACCCACGTGCTGCAACTACTGACGCCCGAGCACTCTAGGGCCTGTAAGCCACAACTACTGAGTGTGTGCCACAACTAAAGCCCGGGAGCCCAGAGCCTATTCTCAGCAGCAAGACAAGCCAACGCAATGAGAAGCCCCAACACCGCAACAAAGAGTAGTCCCTGCTCGCCACACCTGGACCAAGTCCACACAAAGCAACAAAGACCCAGTGCAGTCAAAAAGAATAAGTAAAAGAGATCAGCTGTTTTTGTTTTCCCAAGAGGAAGGCGGGGTATAGGGACCTCAGTGCTTTTCTTTCAAAAAAAATATTTTTTAATTTATTTTTTGGCTGTGCTGGGTCTTTGTTCCCTTGCGTGTGCTTTCTCTAGTTGTGGCAAGTGAGGGCTACTCTCTAGTCAGAATGTAAGCTTCTTATTGTGGTGGCTTCTCCTGTTGTGGAGCACAGGTTCTAGGGCGAGCGGGCTCACTAGTTGTGGCACGTGGGCTCAGCTGCCCTGTGGCATGTAGGACCTTCTTGGACCAGGGACTGAACTTGTGACCCCTGCATTGTACGGTGGACTCTTAACCACTGAGCCATCAGGAAAGCCCAAGATCAGTTAATTTAATCAAATATAGTTAAATACAATACCAGACCACCTTACCTGCCTCCTGAGAAATCTGTATGCAGGTCACAAAGCAACAGTTAGAACCAGACATGGAACAACGGACTGGTTCAAAATTGGGAAAGGAGTAGGTCAAAGCTGTATATTGTCACCCTGCTCATTTAACTTATATTCAGAGTACAACATATGAAATGCCAGGCTGGATGAAGCAAAAGCTGGAATCAAGACTGCCGGGAGAAAATAGCAATAAGCTCAGACACGCAGATGATACCACCCTTATAGCAGAAAGCGAAGAAGAACTAAAGAGCCTCTTGATGAAAGTGAAAGAGGAGAGTGAAAAAGTTGGCTTAAAACAACATTCAAAAAACTAAGATCATGGCATCTGGTCCCATCACTTCATGGCAAATAGATGGGGAAACAATGGAAACAGTGACAGACTATTTTCTTGGGCTCCAAAATCACTGCAGATGGTGACTGCAGCCATGAAATTAAAAGATGCTTGCTCCTTGGAAGAAAAGCTATGACCAACCTAGACAGCATATTCAAAAGCAGAGACATTACTTTGCCAACAAACGTCCATCCAGTCAAAGCTATAGTTTTTCCAGTAGTCATGTGTGGATGTGAGAGTTGGACTATAAGGAAAGTTGAGTGCTGAAGAATTGATGCTTTCAAACCGTGGTGTTGGAGAAGGCTCTTGAGAGTTCCTTGGACTGCAAGGAGATCCAACCAGTCCATCCTAAAGGAAATAAGTCCTCAATATTCATTGGAAAGACTGATGCTGAAGCTGAAACTCCAATGCTTTGGCCACTTGATGTGAAGAACTGACTCTTTGGAAAAGATCCTGATGCTAGGAAAGACTGAAGGCGGGAGAAGGGGATGACAGAGGATGAGATGGTTGGATGGCATCATCGACTTGATGGACATGAGTTTGAGCAAGCTCCGGAAGTTGGGGCTGGACAGGGAAGCTTGGCATCCTGCAGTCCATGGGGTCACAAAGAGTCAGACGTGACTGAACTGATGAAACACATATGTTTACATTTTTATGACCTTAAATAGTTCTTGGAAAAAAATAACTTATCTGACCCATAAAACCAGACTAAGGAATGTAGGAAAGTTTAATTAAGCTTTGTATACATAAATAAACCTAATTCTTCCATAATGCTACATTATCTTTTCAGTGTTATGTGTCAGAAGAAAGATATATAGTTGTTTTAAGTCAAAATTATGGAACCAGTCTAATTTGGGGCTTTTCCTGGTGGCTCAGTAGTAAAGAATCTGCCTGCCAATGAAGGAGACACAGGTTCAGTCCCTGGTCCAGATGATCCCTTGAAAAAGGAAACGGCAACCCACTCCAGTATTCTTGCCTGGAAAATCCCATGGACAGAGGAGCCAGGTGGACTACGGGCCATGGGGTCACAAAGAGTCGGACACAACTTAGCCACTAAACAACAATAAGTCTAATTTGTTCAAGGATTCATCCTGATTAAAAACACTACCTAAACTTTTTATAATATAGATTGTTAAACTCCACATTTTCCACCCTGACATTTAAACAGTATTAAAGCAATGTTTCTATGACATGAAGTCTTCTTGGCAATATTTGCTCTCTGCCAGAATTCACATCTCTCTGTTTCTTATCCAATGATCAACCACTGTCTCAGGTGTTTTGTTCTTTTTTAACTGTGGATTCTCCAAGAAAATGACTTTCTTTTAAAGGGTGAACACTTCTAAGGCATTGCTGTTTGCTCTTCAGTAGCTAGGTTGCATTCAACTCTGCAACCCCATGGATTGTAGACCACCAGGCTCCTCTGTCCATGAGACTTCCCAGCAAGAAAACTGGAGTGGGTTGCCATTTCCTTCTCTAGGGACTCTTTCCAACCCAGGGATCAAACCCACATCTCCTGCTTGGCACACAAATTCTTTACCACTGAGCCACCTGGAAAGCTCTAAGCTGTTGTTAGGAATTCAGTTTCTCTTTTCTTTCTGGAATTCTCACATTCTCTAGCTTTTTTTTTTTTTAGCTTTTTAATCATACAGACTGCTTTGGTTTCCAGGAAGACAGAGAGTTACACTAAAACACTCAGAGAAATCCTCCAGTCAGGCATCTGGAGACACTGGGACTTGGGCCTCATCCTCCATGGCTGCCCAGAGAACGGGCTTCCGTACACATCATATGCTTCAGTTCAGTGTGGCTACCCGCCTCCTATGGTCCATCTTTGGCCAGCAAAGCCCTTTGCGCCCTCCCAACTCCTCCCATGGCCTCTGCCATGAAGAGACATGGTGGGCTTTCATGAATTTCCTGCCACAGGTCTGGCATTAGGGCTGCCAGGTAAACACCACAGGGGACATACTTGTACTGAGAAATTTGTTTATCTGATATTCAGATCTAACTGGGAGACCTGTACTTTTATTTGCTGAAGTTGGCAACCTTCCTGGAATCAGCCATAGTCCCCATAGTCCTGGCTTCCACCAGAAGTGGAGTGGAGGGCACTTAAGAACCACTGCTGGGGGTCTCAGTTTGTAGACCCCACTCTCAAACATAAGCATACAGCTTATGTGCCACTAGAGGAAGCTCACTGTCATGGGAAGCAGAGGCTACAGTCCACAGATAGACCGATGAACTGGGAAGAAGGGGAAACAGGACTTGGTGGGGGAGGGGGTGGAGGAAATCCACAATATCAGTATCCTCACAGAAGTGACATGACCACACCCACAAAACACACAGAAAACCAAAAGGGTCTTAGAAATGAAGAACAAAGTAACAGAAACAAAAAAATTCATTACATGTGTTAGAAGAAAATGTTGAGGATACCAATGAGATAAAATATAGAAAGTGATCCAAAAAAAACAGGAGCTTCAGAAGAAAAGCAATAGAGGGAAGGAAATAATGACAAAATGTTTCAAGAAAATGTCCTAGAACTCAAAGAGGGTTAGGCGTTTCCAGATAGAATTAGGCTCCCACAGGGCAGAAACAGACCCACACCAAAGCACACATCATGGGAGAGTTCACAGCAGTGAGGAAAGAGGAGCTTTGAAAAAAGCACAGAGGCTCTGGAGCCAAAACAGGTGCAGTTTTCTCAACAGTAACACTGAGAATGGGAATATGAGAGAGTGACGTCTGCAGAGCTTCAGATCAGATTAGATCAGATCAGTCGCTCAGTCGTGTCCGACTCTTTGCGACCCCATGAACCGCAGCACGCCAGGCCTCCCTGTCCATCACCAGCTCCCGGAGGTCACTCAGACTCGCATCCATCGAGTCAGCGATGCCATCCAGCCATCTCATCCTCTGTCGTCCCCTTCTCCTCCTGCCCTCAATCCCTCCCAGCATCAGAGTCTTCTCCAATGAGTCAACTCTTCGCATGAGGTGGCCAAAATATTGGAGTTTCAGCTTTAGCATCATTCCTTCCAAAGAAATTCCAGGATTGATCTCCTTCAGAATGGACTGGTTGGATCTTCTTGCAGTCCAAGGGACTCTCAAGAGTCTTCTCCAACACCACAGTTCAAAAGCATCAATTCTTCGGCGTTCAGCCTTCCTCACAGTCCAGCTCTCACATCCATACATGACCACAGGAAAGACCATAGCCTTGACTAGGCGAACCTTTGTTGGTAAAGTAATGTCTCTGCTTTTGAATATGCTATCTAGGTTGGTCATAACTTTCCTTCCAAGGAGTAAGCGTCTTTTAATTTCATGGCTGCAGTCACCATCTGCAGTGATTTTGGAGCCCAGAAAAACAAAGTCTGACACTGTTTCCACTGTTTCCCCATCTATTTCCCATGCAGTGATGGGACCAGATGCCATGATCTTCATTTTCTGAATGTTGAGCTTTAAGCCAACCTTTTCACTCTCCACTTTCACTTTCATCAAGAGGCTTTTTAGCCCCTCTTCACTTTCTGCCATAAGAGTGGTGTCATCTGCATATCTGAGGTTATTGATATTTCTCCCGGCAATCTTGATTCCAACTTGTGTTTCTTCCAGTCCAGCATTTCTCATGATGTACTCTGCATATAAGTTAAATAAACATGGTGACAATATGCAGCCTTGACGTACTCCTTTTCCTATTTGGAACCAGTCTGTTGTTCCATGACCAGTTCTAACTGTTGCTTCCTGACCTGCATACAGATTTCTTAAGAGGCAGATCAGGTGGTCTGGTATTCCCATCTCTTTCAGAATTTTCCATAGTTTATTGTGATCCACATAGTCAAAGGCTTTGGCATAGTCGATAAAGCAGAAATAGATGTTTTTCTGGAACTCTCTTGCTTTTTCCATGATCCAGCGGATGTTGGCAATTTGATCTCTGGTTCCTCTGCCTTTTCTAAAACCAGCTTGAACATCAGGAAGTTCACGGTTCACATATTGCTGAAGCCTATACATGGACATCACCAGATGGTCAACACCGAAATCAGATCGATTATATTCTTTGCAGCCAAAGATGGAGAAGCTCTATACAATCAGCAAAAACAAGACCAGGAGCTGACTGTGGCTCGGACCATGAACTCCTTATTGCCAAATTCAGACTGAAATTGAAGAAAGTAGGGAAAACTACTAGACCATTCAGGTATGACCTAAATCAAATCCCTTATGATTATACAGTGGAAGTGAGAAATAGATTTAAGGGCCTAGATCTGATAGATAGAGTGCCTGATGAACTATGGAATGAGGTTCGTGACATTGTACAGGAGACAGGGATCAAGACCATCCCCATGGAAAAGAAATGCAAAAAAGCAAAATGGCTGTCTGGGGAGGCCTTACAAATAGCTGTGAAAAGAAGAGAAGCGAAAAGCAAAGGAGAAAAGGAAAGATATAAACATCTAAATGCAGAGTTCCAAAGAATAGCAAGAAGAGATAAGAAAGCCTTCTTCAGCGATCAATGCAAAGAAATAGAGGAAAACAACAGAATGGGAAAGACTAGGGATCTCTTCAAGAAAATCAGAGATACCAAAGGAACATTTCATGCAAAGATGGGCACGTTAAAGGACAGAGATGGTGTGGACCTAACAGAAGCAGAAGATATTAAGAAGAGGTGGCAAGAATACACAGAAGAACTGTACAAAAAAGAGCTTCAAGACCTAGACAATCATGATGATGTGATCACTGACCTAGAGCCAGACATCTTGGAATGTGAAGTCAAATGGGCCTTAGAAAGCATCACTACGAACAAAGCTAGTGGAGGTGATGGAATTCCAGTGGAACTATTCCAAGTCCTGAAAGATGATGCTGTGAAAGTGCTGCACTCAATATGCCAGCAAATTTGGAAAACTCAGCAGTGGCCACAGGACTGGAAAAGGTCAGTTTTCATCCCAATCCCAAAGAAAGGCAATGCCAAGGAGTGCTCAAACTACCGAACAATTGCACTCATCTGCAGAGCTTGGCAGGAAATAATTTCCAGCCTAGAATCCCATATCCAGCCAAACTGTCAACCAAGAAACAGGATGCAGTAAAGCCATGTGCAGATTTACAAAGTTTCAGAATTTCTTGTGTTTTTTGTGTGTGTGTGTAGAAAACTATGGTGGATGTGGGCTTCCCTCATAGCTCAGTTGGTAAAGAATCTGCCTGCAGTGCAGGAGATCCGGGTTCGATTCCTGGGTTGGGAAGATCGCCTGGAGAAGGAAATGGCAACCCACTCCAGTAAGCTTGCCTGGAGAATCCCATGGGCAGAGGAGCCTGGTGGTCTACAGTCCATGGAGTTGCAAGACTCAGACACAACTTAGCAACTAAATTACCACCCACCATGGAGCATATGCTCTTTCAAAGTGAAGGAAGGAAAAAGAATTTAAAAACGTAAGTGAACATGAGGCGTCAGGGGAGCAGAGAGTTTGAGAGAATCCCCAAGGTGAAAGCCAGGCCGAGAGGTGATGGGCAAGCAGCCAGCTAGACAGGTGAGTGGTCCAGGAGAGACCTCACCTCAAGGTGAGTGAAGCTCAGGTGCTCTGAGAGGTGGGCTGAGAACTTGGTGCTGACATTGTGACGAGGGCACAGAAAACTAAAGCAACCGAAAAGAATAAAAATAAGACAATTAATGCTTCCAGGGAAAAGAAAAACAGGGAAGGAAGACCAGTGAGTGTCTCCTTTTTATGGTTACAGGGACATGAACACACTCACAGCCCCCAACTCACAAGTCAGAGGAGGAGTGGGAGGGGACAGCAGAGGACACCTCCAAAGAAAACAAACCACAGAGACAAGTATGTTCAGTGCCATATTTTCCAGAGTGAAAGTTAGGTCGCATGAGCGAGTGTGAATTCAATTTAGTGGCTCACAAAAACCATTTCTTAGTGAAGTTGATTCGAACAGAAAATGTCTGAGATTACTATGCTTCAGTTCAGTCACACAGTCATCAGACTCTTTGCGACCCCATGGACTGCAGCATGCCAGGCCTCCCTGTCCATCACCAACTCCCAAAGTTTACTCAGATTCATGTCCATTGAGTCAGTGATGCCATCCAACCATCTCATCCTCTGTCATCCCCTTCTCCTCCCACCTTCAATCTTTCCCAGCATCAAGGTCTTTTCCAATGAGTCAGTTCTTCACATCAGGTGGCCAAAGTATTGGAATTTCAGCTTCAGCATCAGTCTTTCCAATGAATATTCAGGACTGATTTCCTTTAGGATGAACTGGTTGGATCTCCTTGTTGTCTAAGGGACTCACAAGGGTCTTCTCCAACACCACAGTTCAAAACGCATCAATTCTTCAGCACTCAACTTTCCTTATAGTCCAACTCTCACATCCACACGACTACTGGGAAAAAAATAGCTTTGATTAGACGGACCTTTGTTGGCAAAGTAATGTCTCTGCTTTTGAATATGCTGTCTAGGTTGGTCATAGCTTTTCTTCCAAGGACCAAGCATCTTTTAATTTCATGGCTGCAGTCACCATCTGCAGTAATTTTGGAGCCCCCCAAAATAAAGTCCGTCACTGTTTGCATTGTTTCCCCATCTATTTCCCATGAAGTGATGGGACCAGATGCCATGATCTTCGTTTTCTGAATGTTGAGTTTTAAGTGAACCTTTTCACTCTCCTTTTACTTTTATCAAGAGGCTCTTTAGTTCTTCTCTTTCTGCCATAAGGGTGGTGTCATCTGCATATCTGAAGTTATTGATATTTCTCCCAGCAATCTTGATTCCAGCTTGTGCTTCATCCAGCCCAACATTTTCCATGATGTACTCTGCATATAAGTTAAATAAGCAGGGTGACAATATACAGCCTTGATATACTTCTTTCCCAATTTTGAACCAGGTCTGTTGTTCCAGTTCTAACTGTTGCTTCTTGACCCATATACAGATTTCTCAGAAGCATGTCAGTTGGTCTGGTATTCCCATCTCTTTAAGAATTTTCCAGTTTGTTATGACTCACACAGTCAAAAGCTTTGGCATTGTCAATAAAGCAGTAGATGTTTTTCTGGAACTCTCTTGCTTTTTTGATGATCCAACAGATGTTGGCAATTTGATCTGATTCCTCTGCTTTTTCTAAATCCAGCTTGAGCATCCACTGTGCTTAGGAGGGCTAAGTATTTTTTTTTTTAATTTTGTAGATGTGGGTGTGTACCAGGTAGTGATATATAAAATATATTTGAGTTTTGCTCAAAAAAGTCCAAAACCCGCCAAGTTAGAGAAATGACATTAAACACCAAAAGAATTATCTAAAAGGGCTGACTTGCTTCTGGGAAAGGTGGTGTGGGGAAAGGAAGAGAGATTGCTGTTCTCTTAAGCAGCACTGTTGAACTATTAAGCTATTTACATATGTAGATATGCACTGACGTGATTTTTATAAAAATTGTTGTTCAGTCACTCAATTATGTCTGACTCTTTGCAACCACAAGGACTGAAGCACGCCAGGCTTCCTTGTCTTTCAGCATCTCCCAAAGCTTGCTCCTATCAAGTTGGTGATGCCATCCAACCATTTCATCATCTCTTGTCCCCTTCTCCTTCTGCCTTCAATCTTTCCCAGTATCAAGGTCTTTTCCAGTGAGTCAGTTCTTCACATCAGGTGGCCAAAGTATTGGAGCTTCAGCTTCAGCAACAGTCTTTCCAATGAATATTCAGGACTGATTTCCTTTAGGATGGACTGGTTTGATCTTCTTGCATTCCATGGGACTCTCAATAGTCTTCTCCAACACCACAGTTCAAAACTATGAATTCTTCAGCATTCAACTTTTTTATAGTTCAACTCTCACATCCACACGACTACTAGAAAAACCATAGCCTTGACTAGACGGACCTTTGTTGGCAAAGTAATGTCTCTGCTTTTTAATATGCTGTCTAGGTTGGTCATAACTTTTCTTTCAAGGAGCAAGCGTCTTTTAACTTCTTGGCTGCAGTCACCATCTGCAGTGATTTGGAGTCCAAAAAAATAAAGTCTGTCACTGTTTGCATTGTTTCCCCATCTATTTGCCATGAAGTAATGGGACCAGATGCCATGATCTTAGTTTTTTGAATGTTGTTTTAAGCCAACTTTTTCACTCTCCTCTTTCACTTTTATCAAGAGGCTCTTTAGTTCTTCTCTTTCTGGCATAGGGTGGTGTCATCTGCATATCTGAGGTTATTGGTATTTCTCCTGGCAATCTTGATTCCAGCTTGTGCTTCATCCAGCCCAACATTTGGCATGATGTACTCTGCATATAAGCTAAATAAGCAGGGTGATAATATACTCCCTTATAATATACTGACATACTCCCTTCCCAATTTTGAACCAGTCCGTTGTTCCATGTCTGGTCCTAACTGTTGCTTCTTGACCTGCACACAGGCTTCTCAGGAGACAGGTAAGGTGGTCTGGTATTCCCATCTCTTTTAAGAATTTTCCATAGTTTGTTGTGGTCCACACAGTCAAAGGCTTTAGCACTGTCAATGAAGCAGATGTTTTTCTGGAACTCTCTTGCTTTTTCTGTGGTTCACTTTTTAAAAACTAAGTTTTGGAGTCAAACAGTCTGAGAACTGATTCATGGTTTCTCAGTCATGTGACTGTGGGCAAGTTCATCTTGTACTTAAGGATACAAGTACCCTTATCAGACAAAGCTCATTATAGATTAGTTGTGAAATGAGATAGTCCTGTGAAGTACCTAGCACTCTGTCTGTAGTAGAAGGAGTCACACCTACATCAATTATTGTTTAAAAACATAATTCTTATTCTGCCAACTATCTCTCAGACACCTACTCTTCGTAAGCTACTCTAGGATGTGCTCCATGAAGAAAAGGAAATAAACCACTGCAATAAAACTGGAACACGCAGCATTCCAGAAACAGAGGCTCCAGTTTATGAGGCCAAGAGTATCCCAGGGAGACCTTACTGGTGCCACTGAGGACACAGGGCAGCCCAGACAGGGCTCAGGAGAGCGGTTCCACCTGAAGAAGGCACTCAAGGAGCTGGACTGGACTGAGAGTTTTCAAGTTCTGTCAGCATGTTTGGGGCTGAGTCAGTGACACATAGAAAAACTTGCAAAAGAAAAAGCAAGACAAGACCAAAAAGCTGAATGACAAAGGAAATATAAGTTTTGAGGCCATTTACACTGCCATGATGACATTAGGAGGAGGCAGAGGCTGAGGCCAGCATGCAGAGGTGGTGAGGTTGGTGCCTCTGGGACAGGCTCAGGGTAGGTGAGGTGAGTTGGGTAAGCAGAAGCTGAGAATTCCAGGCTGAGCCACATACAGTCCTGCTGCTGCTGCGTCACTTCAGTCGTGTCCGACTCTGTGCGACCCCATAGACAGCAGCCCATGGGGTTCTCCAGGCAAGAACACTGGAGTGGGTTGCCATTTCCTTCTCCAATGCATGAAAGTGAAAAGTGAAAGTGAAGACGCTCAGTTGTATCCGACTCTTAGCGATCCCATAGACTGCAGCCTACTAGGCTCCTCCGTCCATGAGATTTTCCAAGCAAGAGTACTGGAGTGGGGTGCCATTGCCTTCTCTGACATACAGTCCTACCTGCCCCATAAAATTAAGAAATAAGAATTCAACTGTAAATACACAGTAACAAAACCAACAAGAACAAAGTGAACAGGCTCCTCTTGGCAGGGTTCATGGGGAAGCCCAGGTCTGAGTTCCAGAGAACCATGGGGTGATGCACCCCCTCCCCGTTCATGTGACAGCTTTGGTGTTCCAAGCCCTTGGGGACTCCAGGCCAGAGCCCCAGTTGTGGTAGTCTCTGGGGCTTCCTCCACCCACAGAGGGCCCAGAGGGAAGCCAGGCTGAATCAGTTCCCTACCCCACACTGCCGACCATCTACACTAGGGCAAGGCCAGCCCACATGGGTGAGGGTGTGGGGTATCAGGTCACAGAGTGATCCCTGTCCTACTTTCCCAAATTCACTGGGTCAACCTACACTCCACATGGCACATGCATGACTCATGCCAGTGACCTGGTTCACCCTGATCTTGGGTCTTGGCCATTGCAAAGACGCTAAGGAAATGGCACAACTTCCCCCCGCAAGTGTTGTCTCCCCTTCTCTTGTCCTCAAGAGGTCCTGACAGTCCTGTCACTGCCACAGCTGAAATGAAGGGGCTGTAGGCCTGGTCCTATCCCACTGGGATCTCCAGTGCTTCCCTCCCTGCTCCGTCAGAAGGGGTCCTTGAAATACACACAGGCTGCTCCATACCCCCCACAGAGAACTCCAACCTCTGTGAGGGGCCAAGTCTCCACAGAGGTTAACTCCAGCCCCAAGCCCACTGCTCAACTGACCCCCAGGTGAGGGGCCCGACGCCACAGCTCAGCCTCCTTATGCAAATGCTGGCCCAGCAGTGCTCTGTGGGGCTGAGGTCAGTGCCAGGAAGATTCAACAGGGTGTCTGGGTGCCTAGCCAGGCAGCGGGGCTGTCAACCTCCAGCGCCCACCCTCAGGCTACCTCCAATCCCGAGTCTGGACTGCTTCACCCCATCCTGGGGGCTGCAGCTCCACTGCCCTTCAGGAAAGTGAAAGTTACTCAGTCGTGTCCAACTCTTTGCAACCCCATGGACTATACAGTCCATAGAATTCTCCAGGCCAGAATACTGGAGTGGGCAGCCTTTGCCTTCTCCATGGGATCTTCCCAACTCAGGGATCAAATCCAGGTCTCCTGCCCTGCAGGCAGATTCTTTACCAGCTTAACCACAAAGAAAGCCGAAGAATACTGGAGTGGGTAGCCTATCCCTTCTCCAGCAGATCTTTCTGACCCAGGAATCCAACCAGGGTCTCCTGCATTACAGGTGGATTCTTTACCAACTGAGCTATCAGGGAAGCCTCAGCTCTTCAGGGGCTTTCTTCAAAACTCAGTCCTAGAGAGGAACATTCTCTACCTCCCTGTCCCCCAGGTTCCAGTGTTCTTGCAGCAAGTCCAGTGGGCATGGCCAGCCCAGGGGACTGAGGCCTCCCTCTGCCCTATGCCTTGTCCCTCTGTCACCCTCACCAGCCTGTGTGCTCCCCTGGATGGCGGGGAGCACAACCATTTACATGCAGGGTTTGAGGGGTGCACACGTATATGTGCACTGTGTCCACCCCTGTGCATCCAGCCTCACATCCTCCCCCAGGACTTGAACCTGCCTGGCTCCTTCCTCGGCCCATGGTGTGGACACAAATGCTCAGGCTGGAAGAGCCTGGCCATGCCCCAGAAACACCGGCAGAGTGATAGGCGTGGAGCAGAGCTGAATGCAGTGCCTGCCCTGGGTCCAAAAAGCAGCCACTCCAGCCCTGGAGCCTCTCCTTCTGGCTGTACTCATGCCAAAGCACTGCTCCAAGAGGCTGTGGAGGAACCAGCTGTAGGCCGGAACCACATCACACAGGCGGGGCCCTCACTCTGTGCCCGTCTCGGGGGTGCCCAGGGCTAAAACAGGAGCCAACATAGAGGAGCTGGGAGAGGGTGGAGGCCCCACAGGGAAGAAGCAAGAGGCAGCCTCCTGTGGTCTGGGAGGAGCTAAAGAGTAAAAATAAAACCCCCAAACCACCTCCTGAGGTCATGGCTGGGGCCCAGGGCACCCAAACCACAGGGGGGACAAGGTCTGCACGTGAGCCAGGCGGGGCAGTGGCTGCCAAGTCCAGGCCCAACAGGGCAAGGGAGGGGATGGACTAAGGAGACCAGCAGGGCTGGGCCAGCTCAGGAGACAACCCGAAAGGATCAGTGACATCAGGAGCAGGGGCCCTACGGCACTCCCACTCACACATCCAGGCTACCTGCTCTCGGTCAGGGGCTGCTCTGTGCACTGTAGGGCATTTCACAGCATCCCCAGCCTTGTCCACCGTGACCCCACCATGACAACCAAAACTGTTTCCAAACGCAGCCAAATGTCCACTTAAGAACCACTGCTCTGGAGGAATGGTGAGGCTGTGCAGTTTGGAGCCCCTGGGCAGCCTGCCTTCTAGGGGTGCCCCAGCTGGCACCCCCCAGCGTGGAGGAGGCAGGGGCCCTGTGGCACTCTGCCAGGTGGCTGCCTCCTAGCATCTGGGTCTGTGCCTCTTTGCACAGGCAGCCAGTTGCACCTCCAGCACTCACTGCCCCAGCCGAGCTTCTGACGGACAGAGGCCTTGTCTCCAGGCTCAGCATCTATTTCTCCCCCACCAGTCAGGGAAGGGTGGGGTGAGCCGCGGGCAGCTCTGCAGCAGGGCTGGAAGGGAACACCGGGAGCAGCTGCTCAGCAGCCATGGGTATCAGCCAAGGGCAGCACTGGCATATGGAGGCCCTGCTGAGCAGCCCGGTGGAGCTGAGGCCAGACTGACTACCAGAAGAGCCTGGTCCACTCCACCCCAAGGAGGCCCCACTGCTGAAGCCCTGGACCTGGGACCCCTGCCCCACCTGCAGCTGAGGAAACTGAGAGGGAAGGATGCTTGTGTCCTGGTGCTCAGCAAAACCCCTAGGGCTGCCAGGAGCCCAACCAGTGCCCCCTAGTGGTTGCTTGTGGAAGCAGTCCTGTGCTCCCAAAGGCCTCAGGTCCCCTCAAAGTCAGGGCCAGCTTCACCTTCCTGATATTTCCTTCACCTTCCCAACACGTACATTTGCTCCATGAGCTCATCCCACTGACAGGCAGGGAGCCAGATGGGCCCCTTGGCTAGAAGCCTGCTCACCTGGCTGGAGGGCACACACAGGACAGGGCCCACCAGGCTCACTGAAGCATTGGGGTCATCAGTGCCCTTCCAGGAGAACTTCTGCGAAGCTTGTGTCCAAGTATACCCCCTCCCTCCAGATCTGCAGGGAACCCAACCCAGGCCCCAGACACATCTCCATAGCCCTAGTGTGAAGCAGAACAGGGGCATCTCCAGGGCTCAGGAGAGGTGCACCTTCCCCTCCTTGCACATGGCAGTCAGGAGCAAGGCAGACACCTCACCTATGCTCAGCTGAGCTCAGACTCTGACCAGGCTCCATACCTGCAACCCAGTCCCCCAAGCCTAGGTATGAGAGGCCCAGGCTCCCTGCCTAATCCCCTACTATTAGACAAAACATGTTCCTCTCCACGAAAACAGAATCTGGAACCCCTGGGGGCAACTGGCTCATGATAAGGCTCCAGGCTTCCCCAGCTCCATAAAGGGCCCCCTCTCAGCCAGTCCAACCCTGAACCTGCCAGAGCAGGCCATCCCTTCCTGATGAGCCCCCCAAAGCGGCAGAGGCCAAAGAGCTCACAGCAAGCTAGGGGTCCCCTGCTGTAGCTGAGCAGGACCTGCCCACCATCCCTGAGGACAGGCGCCTTTGCTGCCTCCCATCCGTCTGCCCAGAGAGGGCCTCCTTGACCCCCTAGCCGTGCAGGTCCGCTGTTTTTTTTTTTTTTTTTTTTCAATCAGGTCCTATAGCAACACACGAGCCGCAGCTGGTTGATCCCAAAACCGAAGAGATGGAGTGATAAGCTCTGCTTAGGTTTTCGACTGCAAGAAGGATCAACAGTATACTCACTCTCTAACCCCCAGATGGTCCCCGTGCCATGCTCCCTGATTGTGTGCTCAGCAGGGGCAGGGCTGTGACTCTTCACAGATGTCCCACAGCACTGGCTTTCCCTCCTGCAGCCATGGCACCAGGACAGGGCCCGCTGGGGGAAGGGGCTCTCTATCTGCCCCAGTGGCCTTGGGCTCCTGTAATACCAGAAGCTGGTGCCAGCCTTCATCCCAAAACACCTCACACCAACCAGAAGAAGGTCCCGGCCAGTAGGGACAGCCGAGTCCCCAGAGCATTTATTATCGTTGAGCATCAGCAGTCACGGGGGCGGAGGACAGAGACAGGAGATTCATTTGCCCTTCAGGTAGATCTTGGGGGTCTGCCAGCCTGGGGGGGCTTCCTTCAGGCCTGCCTTCTGCCAGATGCGCCTCAGGTCTCTCTCGAACTTCATCTGCGAGGGCAGAGGGAGTGACCACCAACAGGTCCGTGGCATAGCCATGCACCCCAGCCACCCCATGTAGTTGCAGCCAAGGGCCATGCTCACCTGCTTCCGTTTCAGACGTGCTTCCCTGACTTTCCGCCGCAGGAACCGGGTCCTCTTGACCAGCTTGCGGTACTTGTGATGATTCATCTTCCGCCGTCGAATCTTGAGCACATTTCTGCACTGCATCTGGGGCGCATCCCAGACATCCTTACCACCCTGCTCGACCCCTTCGCCCACCTGACTGGGCGGACACTCATAGAGTTGAGCTGGAGACACAGTTCCTGGGGCCCCAGTGTCCAGTCTGGGTAGGAGGTAGCGAATGGTCAGCCAGCTCTCCAGGGGGCTGATGGACATCTTCCTTGGGACCAGCATCTCCTCAAGTTCCATGTGGACCTGCCTGCCAGGGAGAGAGGCAACCCCACTTGGGCCTGTTGGCTTCGTGCTATAGCAAGGCCTGCAGGCATGCCTGCCCAGCACCCCTAAGACAGGCCAGGGTCCATTGCAGCCTGAAGGAGACAAGAGAGCACAGTTAATTACTGCTCATGGGGCTACACGACCTACACAGCCATGGGGCCTGTGGAGCAGAACCCCCTGAAGCCCTGCTGACATTCTCAGGCCAAGACTCACCTTCTGTGACATCTGGATGTCTACAGGGTTGTCTGTTCTCATCCATCAGAGAGCAGACAGAATGAAAACTACAAGCACAGAAAACTAACCAAACTGATCACATGGATCACAGACTTGTCTAATGCAGTGAAACTATGAGCCACGCCGTGTAGGGCCACCCAAGATGGACGGGTCATGGTAGAGAGTTCTGACAAAATGTGGTCACTGAAGGGAATGGCAAACTACTTCAGTATTCTTGCCTTGAGAACCCCATGAACAGTATGAAAAGACAAAAAGATATGAAACTGAAAAATGAACTCCCCAGGTCAGGAGGTGCCTGATATGCTACTGGAGAAGAGCAGAGAAAAAGCTCCAGAAGGAATGAAGAAGCTAAGCCAAAGTGGAAACAACGCCCAGGTGTGGATATATCTGGTGATGAAAGTTAAAGTCCAATGCTATAAAGGACAATACTGCATAGGAACCTGGAATATTAGGTCCATGAGTCAAAGTAAATTGGAAGTGGTCAAACAGGAGATGGCAAGAGTGAACACTGACATTTTAGGAATCAGTGAACTAAAATGGACCGGAATAGGAGAATTTAATTCAGATGACCATTATTTCTACCCCTACGGGCAAGAATCCCTTAAAAGAAATGCAGTAGCCCTCACAGTCAACAAAAGAGTCTGAAATGCAATACTTGGATACAATCTCAAAAATGAAAGAATGATCTCTGTTTGCTTCCAAGGCAAACCATTCAGTATCATAGTAATCCAAGTCTATGCTCCAACCAGTAATGCCAAAGAAGCTGAAGTTGAATGGTTCTACGAAGACCTACATGATCTTCTAGAACTAACAACAAAAAAATATGTCCTTTTCATCATAGGGGACTGGAATGCAAAAGTAGGAAGTCAAGAGATACCTGAAGTAACAGGCAAGTGTGGCCTTGGAGTACAAAATAAAGCAGGGCAAAGGCTAATAGAGTTTTGCCAAGAGAACACACTGGTCGTAGCAAACACCCTCATCCAACAACACAAGAGATGACTCTACACATGGACATCACCAGACGGTCTATACCGAAATCAGACTGATTATATTATTTGCAGCCAAAGATAGAGTAGTTCTATGCAGTCAGTAAAAACAAGACTGGGAAATGACTATGGCTCAGATCACAAACTCGTTATTGCCAAATTCAGACTTAAATGGAAAAAAGTAGGGAAAACCACTAAACTATTCAGGTATGACCTAAATCAAATCCCTTATGATTGATTATACAGTGGAAGTGACAAATAGACTCAAGGGATTAGAGTTGATAGAGTATTTGAAGAACTATGGACAGAGGTTCGTAACACTGTACAGAAGACGGTGATCAAGACCATCCCCAGGAAAAGAAATGCAAAAAAGCAAATGGTTGTCTGAGGAGGCCTTGCAAATGGCTAAGAAAAGAAGAGAAGTGAAAGGCAAAGGAGAAAAGGAAAGATATACCCATCTGATAATGCAGAGTTCCAAAGAATAGCAAGGAGATATAAGAAAACCTACCTCAGGGATCAATGCAAAGAAACAAAGGAAAGCAATAGAATGGGAAAGACTAGAGAACTCTTCAAGAAAATTAGAGATACCAAAGGAACATTTCATGCAAAGATAGGCATAGTAAAGGACAGAAATGGTATGGACCTAACAAAAGCAGAAGATATTAAGAAGAGGTGGCAAGAATACCCAGAACTATACAAAAGAGACCTTCAGTTAGTTTAGTTCAGTCACTTAGTCGTGTTCAACTCTTTGCAACCCACGTCCATCACCAACTCCCGGAGCTTGCTCAAACTCATATCCATCAAGTCAGTGATGCCATCCAACCATCTCATCCTCTGTCATCCCCTTCTCCTCTTGCCTTCAATCTTTCCCGGCATTGGGGTCTTTTCCAATGAGTCAGCTCTTCACATCAGATGGTCAAAGTGTTGGAGTTTCAGCTTCAGCATCAGTCCTTTCAATGAATATTCCAGACTGATTTCCTTTAGGATGAACCGGTTGGATCTCCTTGCTGTCCAAGGGACTCTGAAGAGTCTTCTCCAACACCACAGTTCAAAAGCATCAATTCTTCAGCATTCAGCTTTCTTTATAGTCCAACTCTCATATCCCTACATGACTACTGGAAAAACCATAGCTTTGACTAGATGGACCTTTGTCGGCAAAGTAATGCCTCTGTTTTTTAATACGCTGTCCAGGTTTGTCATAGCTTCTATTTCAAGAAGCAAGTGTCTTTTAATTTCATGGTTGCAGTCACCATCTGCAGTGATTTTGGAGACCAAGAAAATAAAGTCTGTCACTGTTTCCATTGTTTCCCCATCTATTTGCCATGAAGTGATGGAACCGGATGCCATGATCTTCATTTTTTGAATGCTGAGTTTTAAGTGAACTTTTTCACTCTCCTCTTTCACTTTCATCAAGAGGCTCTTTAGTTCTTCTTCACTTTCTGCCATAAAGGTGGTGTCATCTGCATATCTAAGATTATTGATATTTCTTACGGGAATCTTGATTCCAGCTTGTGCTTCATCTAGCCCAGCATTTTGCATGATGTACTCTGCACACCTTGACAGCGTATTAAAAAGCAGAGACATTACTTTGCCAACAAAGGTTTGTCTAGTCAAAACTATGGTTTTTCCAGTAACAATGTATGGATGTGAGATATGGACCATAAAGAAGGCTGAGTGCCGAAGAACCGATGCTATTGAACTGTGGTGCTGGAGAAGACTCTTGAAAGTCCCTTGGACTGCAAGGAGATCAAACCAGTCAATTCTAAAGGAAATTCTGGAAGGACTGATGCTGAAGCTCCAATGTTTTGGCCACCTGATGCGAAAAGTCGACTCACTGGAAAAGATCTCTATGCTGGGAAAGACTGAAGGCAGAAGAGGATGACAGAGAAAAAGATGGTTGGATGGCCTACCGACATGAGTTTGAGCAAGCTCCGGGAGATGGTGAAGGACAGGGAAGCCTGGCGTGCTGCAGTCCATGGGGGTCACAAAGAGTCCGATAGGACTGAGCGACTGAACAACAGGGTTGTTTGTGTGGCCTGGCCCCGCCTCCAGGTGGTGAGGAACAGCAGCGCAGGTCACTGAGCTGCTAACTCCACACTTCTAACCCAGATGTGTATCCCGCCCATCTCCCGCCACGGGGCTTCTTACCTGCCCTGGGAACAGCCCTGAGCAGCTGGGAAGTCAGGCGCATCAGAAACATGGTCTGTGCGTGGCTGTGGCCCCGGGTCAGCAGAGCTGGAACACAGGTGTGCGCCGAGGTCACTCTGCGGGCTCTGGTCTCGTTCTGATTCCCGCACCCGGTCTCCCTCGCCACCCTCTCCCACCACGAGGATGCCACTTCGAGTACAGCTTCCTCCCTCAAAACTTCTGCCTCCGAGGGTCCCCAGCTGAGCGACTCTGGGCAGGTACTGGCCCTCCCTGAGCCTCAGCTTCACCCCAAGTCTCCCACTTCTCAGGCTGTGTCTACGATCGGGTCTCGGTCCCCGAGCCCCAGCCAGCCGCGGCCTCCCGCGGCCTCCCGGGCTGTCCCTGGAGCCTGCTCGCCGCGTCCTCACACAGACCTTCCCCAGACGCCGCAAGGAGGTTCAACAAAGCATACCTTCGCCTCGCTCAAGCACTTCCGGTCCGTTCCTAAGGCCGCCCCAGCCCGAGCGCGGCCGCCCGCGTGTTTCTACGCCCAGCGCCCCCTAGCGTCCCAAGGCGCCCCACTCCCAATCAGCGCAGGCCCTGCCGGACCCAGAAAGCGACGGTTTCCGACCGGAGGAACCGCCCCCGTGCCCAGCCCCTCCCACAGCTCTCCGACTCAGCCTGTCCCTCGCGGAGGCTAGAAAACTACACTTACCACAATCCCAAGCGTGTTCCCTCTGCGCTTGCGTGGCTCGAACTCTGGTCGCTCCCCGACAGTCAAGGGTCAGTTGTCCCGGGAGGCCGGAAATGGCGTTTTCCCGGCGACGGAGATTTTGAGGGGGCGACGGAAGTGGACCTAACTACTGCAGATGCTGGGACGTGAGCCGGACTCGGAGCAACTCCTTTTGAGGGGGCGTCGTTTTCACCCCCGAGCCCGCCTCTTGGGGCGGAGAAGGTGGTAGACAGGTGCCAGGTGTTGGGCTAGAGCCGGGGCGCCGTCAGGAGTGACTTGGATGTCTCGGACCCGCCACCCCTACACTTTGGCTTGCAGCCTTCGCTCTGCCAGTCTGGATAAGCGAAGGACGTCTCGCATGTACCGTGGGATGGATAATACGACACTTTTTGCGTGGGTGGAGTGTATATTCCTTCCTTAAAGCAAACAAGCTTCCATTGTTGTATCCATGAGAAGTTTGTCTGAAAACCAGAAGCAGCATGGGGTTGAGCTAAGACCCAGTGTTGTTCCTCAGGGTAAGGGGCTCAGAGGGCCTACTTAACCCGTGTAACACAGAAAGGCTCTGTTGTCCTGAGGTTGGCTAGGATGGACAGGATCCCCAGAATGGACCTGAAGAAACTCCTGCTGGGACAAGGATGTGGGGAGTCTCTTTGGTCCTCCTCTGAGGCTTGCCCTGTAGGAGGGTCTTCCAGTGAGTCTTAGTATGAAAAGGCCAGGCCTAGCCACCCCCAGGCCCCAACTTGGCTAAGCAGAGAGTGGGAGAGCAAAACTGCAGGATCTGGGCCCAGCTCTATAACTGAGTCTCCAGAGGATGTACCCTTCAACCTGAGGGGCAGCTTCTGGTTCCCAGGTTGAAAGGTCTCTAAACCCATCCAGGAGCCTATCTCTCAGCCTCCACAGACTTTTACGGTTTGTTTCTAAGAGTGAGCCCCCTGGACCCTGGATGCTAACCTTACTGCTTTCATACCTTGGCTGTACTGACTTCAGGCACCTTTCTCCAGGCCACTGGCACCAGGAAAGGTGTGCCTTCCACCCATGAAGAAGTGCTGGTCTGGAGAGCCAACACAGGGCATAGACACGCCCCCTGAGTGCCTTTGATCTGCAGAGTGCACGCAGCACTTGGAGACAGCCCTGACCCACCTGCTCACTGGCACCACCGAGCTGTCCTCACCCACTCCCACAGAGGACCCCTCCAGGGTGATGCTTTGTCCTTTGCAAACCCTCCATTTTACCCTGCTGGCAGCAGACAGCTCAGAGCCTCACAAGCCCTCAGAGAGGAGCAGATGCACAGAATTCAGTACAAAACCCAACACGGTAATGAGATCAGAGAGGGGAGCACAGACACACCGATAGATTGGTGCTGCAGGCTGTGCAGGGGAGCAAACAATGAGAATGACAAACGACAAGCCCTTTAACTTTCCAAACGTCCTGAGTAGAGAGAATTGTTTATTTAATAACGTAAAATGCATATATAGGAAACTTCTCTAGAAGCTGGTGGCCTGCACTCAGCATCACACAGATAAAAATATACGACTTTCAACACAGATCTAAATACCTTCACATTTTAAAAATCAGAATTCTCTACACGTTTTAAGCTGACAGTTCAAGTTCTCAGTTTTCATATATAGCTTTAACTCGTATTAAACACATGTTTATTTACAACGTGGACAGAGTAAGGGGCTATTAAGGCCATTTTCTCATCGTGAAACACTGCAAAATACATACATAGTATAACCTAATATAGGCAAAGGTTCAAAAAGTCATTTTCTTGGTTTAACGTAATTAAGTATGGGTTCGGGGGTGAACAGACAGCCTGTCATAGCACCAAACCCCGCTGCTGGGACACGTGCCCCGCCTTTGCATCTAGCAGGGCTGCTGCTGAGGCGCTGGGCAAGAGCTGGGGGCTGGGCCCGAGCCAGATGAATGGGCACCTTGCCAGCCTCTCCATGCCATCTCCAAATTCATCACACGGTCCAGAGTCAACAACTATATCCAGAAAGAGTCACGGCCCAGGGCCAGCAGCTGAGGTGTCCACACTGAGGGCCAAAGCACAGTCCTGCGGGGACCCCACCCCTCACCTCCGGTGCCTGCTGTGCCCAGGGTGGTCCCGCTCATAGCGATGGCCTGTTCGTTCATAAGACCGAGAACGCTCCCGTCGCTGTTCTCTATAGTAATGACTTTTTTCTTGTATTTTCCAGAAGTATCCGCCCGCTCCCGTGAGCGGCTCCGAGAGCGGGAGGAGCTCCGGCTCCGGGACTTGTGTGGCTTTTGGGCAGAGTACTTGCAGTCCTTGGATCTCCGGTAGCTCCGCACCTTGGAGCCTTTGTAGGGGGCGCCCCGGTGGGCCTGACGTGGTGGGGAGTCACTCCGGCTCCGCGAGCGGCTTTGTGACTTGGACCCACCAGATGTGGAGCCACTGTCACTTTTCCTGTGAAGGAGACCACCAGGCAGGTGGGTGACCACCCATCCTGACCACTTCAGGGTCAGGAGCAACTATCCCCAAGGAAAGGCCACACCACTTCCCCAGAAAACATCCCAGTGCCTGCTGCAGCCCTGTGCACTCAAGCAGCACACACCTTTTCTTAGGGGATGCAGAACGTGACGGGGACCTTGAGTAGCTCTGCTCGTGACTCCCGCTCCGACTTCGACTGCCCTGCCCCTTCGGCAAGCTGAGAATAGGGCAGAGAACAGTTAAGACCTCAAATCTCTCTAGCCAACCCCAGTGCCATCTGGGCACGTGGCTACTCACCCATTCACTGGACTGTCCGCCTTGGTTTTCTTCACACCCTCCACTTTCCTTTTGGTGTTCTTCACGGAGAGTGGAGAAGACTTGTTTCCTTTGCCTTCTTTGGGGGACTCCACTAGAATCAATCACAAGAAGTTACAACCCAAAAACTGCTCTGGTGAGAAACGGGAAAGCCGAGCAAGGTGAGGCCACTCCCAAGGGACTGCTGCTGCCAACTCTGACTTCTGGCTCCCAGCCCAGTTCAGGACCACCAGATGCAGGAAGACCACCTGTCTCACTCGCGCCAGGCCTCCGGGACTGGGGACGAGCATCATGCTTAACTCTAGGATCTGACAACAGGATCTACTCCTCCAGATTTATTAGACTTTCATCAAGGCAAACTACTTGGGTGGGCTGGGTAATGAGAGCCATTTCAGGAGCCTGTCCATACCCCTTACTAATGAAAACACAAGAACAGACTCATAGGCGTTCCGTTCTCACTTCAAAGATTGCCTCTTGTTTGCTGGGGACTCTGGAGCCCTCAGGAGTGCTCAGACTAGCTGCAGATGTGATCTGAGAGAACTCAGGGTGAGAGGGCCGCCCCTGGGAGGAGATGCTTACCAGGCTTGGGGGCAGGCGAGAACCGAGATGCATTGTCCAGCACCTGGGTGCTGCCGGGCAGCAGGCCCTTGGCTTGTGCCTTTGCCTCATCAAGGGCGTGCCTGCGCTTCTCCACTTCACTCTCCAGGTGAGTCAGATCAACCTAGAAAAGCCAGAGTGCATGATTCAGACCAGATGCTTCTAGTCAAACACAGGTGCACACGTTACATGAAAAGACACAGAACCTTTTTCCGAGTATACAGCTGCAGGATTTTTAAGCAGATTTCTTGAATTTCTTCTTCAGTTGCTCCAAACAAAAGAAACCAATGGGGACGATTGGGTAAAGGGATCTGTAAACACAGAGGCCATCATCATTAATCATTCTTCCTAGCCAACAAGATTCTCAGGGAAATAAAAACAAGCCTGATGGTCACCAACAAGTAGGCTTTTTATTGATGCCAGCAAACATAACTTGAAGCACAGTACACAGTTTACTGGGGTTGGTGACTCCCCAGGTGGCCCTGCACTGACCTCCAGCGTGCGGGCAGCGAGATAGATGCAGGCACAGGCAATGCTCTCAGGCTGGAACCTCACAAAAACGTCTGTGCGGAGGCTGTCATTCATGTAGTTCCTGAAAACCAAACACAGGAAGAACTGAAACCCCTGGGGCATGCACATGACACCCGTCTGCACTGTCGAGGTAAAGTCACTACTCCACTAACTAGTCTACGGCCAGGACTTAAGAGCTAGACAGTCCTGTGATTCTCACAAGTTCATGGAGAAACGTCCCAGCTGCTTTTTCTGAATACAGGATAGGAAGATAGGGAAACTACTGAAAAAAATCTTTTAAAGCTGGCTGAATGTCAGAGAGTACATGTTGCTATGAAAGAGAACCAACTTTAACTTTACTTTTCCCTCTCAACCTTTGGCCTGCTCTCATGCAAAACACAGTGCCTCAGAAAGATGTCTACTGTGGCAGTTCAACATATTTGATTAAGAAAATTTAAATGCTCAAAATCCAGAGTGCAGAGAAACATGCAAACTCAAATGAACGGGCTGAGCACAAAGCCTGCGAGGGCCTTTCTGAGACAAGTCGTCCTCTTGCGCTCCTTTTCCGGAAAGAGGTGCTCACAGCATGGCTTCTTCCACACGGGAGTCCACTTGACAAGGGGGAAAAACTCCCTTGGGTGCATGGGAACGTCATGCAGAGGGCTCAGTGCCCAAAGGGAAATCCTCTTCTCAGGCTTATCAAAGAACCGTTTCCAAATTGTCCCATTTCAATAAGGAGTCTTAAAATGAACATTCATAAAATCAGATAAAAGCAACAAAATACTACAAGTTTCATCACAATCAGTACATTTTTAACAGCTATCATATTAGAAGATATAAAAATACAAAACATTTACATTTCTTAAAAGGTTAGAATTCTAATGCTGGCTACATTTTCAGCAATTTCATTTAGATACATTTCTCTAAGATTTAAAAGACCAAAAATCAAACCTCACATTAATTTTATCAATATTGCAGAAACACAAGAAAACAGAAAATATTGCAGAGATTCATTGCACAAGAGAACAGATCATACATTCATTGCTTCTAACATATCCCAATGATAGCAGGCTACACCCACAAGGGCAGCCAAGTCATGCTGGGGCCTAACTGATGCACCCCCCACCCTGGTTATCTCTGCCCCAAATCCTGGAGAAGGTGACCTACGAACCCATGGAGAGCTTTCTCAGTGATAAATTCTGCATCTGCCCACTAGGAGCACCTGGCTCTAAGATCTCGCTCCAGGTACCCAGAAGGGACCAAAAAAACTCATGTGATGGAGCCAAGGCCATATGTCCCAAGAGTTGCAAGTAAAGAAACATTTAATAGATACAACCATCAGTAACTATTTTGGTTCTAATAAAAAAAAATTTAATACTCCATTATAACATTATTAAACCATTAACTTTTATGTCCTTAAAAAAAAAAGTCCTCAAAACATATACTTAAAGTTACTATTCTTAAAATAAGTTACAATATAAACAGTGTCCATGGAATGATTTAAAGATGCACACCTTTTACAAAAATGTGTCAACCCTTAGCTGCTGAAAAGAGCAACTTCAGGACTTCCAGAAATAAATAACACCACCCACACTACAGTCTCAACTCCCACCAGCCAGTTTTCACAGCATCCCCTAGTTTGCTTTTTTTAAGAGAAAGGTACTGCATCTTTATTGCACAGGTAGAGCAGTTTCAAATGGACAAAATTCAAGTCAAGACAGTTATCAACTCTAATCAATACAATTACCAAGCACGACAGAGGATTAACAAGAAGCACAACCGTCAGAGAACCACAGCAGCAGTGGGCCAGCACTAGACTATCGTGCGCATACCACCATCTAGAGCCAGCCTTCGGTGGAGAGCCTGCACGGGGTTGGCTGAGGACGGCCGCTGTCCCCGCACCGAAGCGCTTGGACAGGAGAGGAGAAGTCTTAGTCACTTACCCTCAGAGGCTACCCTTTGATTGAAAGAGTACAGAAAAGAAAAGTCAAAATAGGTTCTCCATTAGCACAGCACAGCACCAGACAATTCAGGCAGCAAAAACATGACCCTTACAGACCTAACTCTGTGGGAAAGCACCCAGCACTGAACCGTTACTTCAGGCTTCACTTCTAGTATATTAGCATATTGTTAAAATCAGTCCCCAAATTGTAGGAAGGCCCTACACCCCCTCTTCCTCCCATACGATTTGCTTAATTGAGGCAGTGAGAAGCAAGTTCACATTAGAAATAAAACCACTAAGTCCACACTGCCAGCTGTGGGAAAGATCCCGACGTGCCTAGTCAACAGCCCCCAAAGGGAAGCCCGCTGATTGCTCTCCTGGGGGGTGAGGGGGGGAAGGGTCACCTTACCGTTCCACCAGTGCCTGATATTTTGGGAATCTGGTTGGAATTTACGTGGCAGAAACACTGGGCACTTGGACAATTCCAGCCCACAACCAAGTCATGGGACCGACTACCCACTGCCCAGGTGCCTCAAATCAACATACTCCTGCACTGCCCTGCCTGGTCTCATATAACAAGGAAGGTCAACTCACCATGAAGTCTGGACCAGGTGTTGGTTACGCTCACACTCTAACACCTGAAGGTACATAACGATTATCTGGAAGATACGGGTCAGGCAGTTATTACCAAGAACCTTGAGAACCCAGAATTCAGATCTTGAGGGCGTCCATGCAGCAAACAAGAGCCTCGTGCTAGATCCCAGGGCTGGCTCCCGTCACACGCCCGGTGCACAGTTCATCTGGAGGGGAGTTTTTGCTGACGTGCCTGCTCCCTGCTTTTGAGCCAGGCACCAGGGAAGCACGGGAGGACCTAGCTGCACTGAGCTGCTCGCGGCCAGGGCTTAGGCTCATTCTCATCTTCGACACATTCTCCACCAGTGAGAGTAGCCTGCCTGGAACATTTCTGTACCCCAGCCGCTAACTTATACAAGGCATGTCATGAGAATACTTTCAGCAAATGAAGAAAAAGGTCTTAAATCTATGGTGAGTAATTTACCAAGATTCTGAATTAATGCCAGAGTCACACAAGTGAGAAAGAAGCTATGAGGAAACCCCCAATAAAAAGGGGACATAGAGAGAGGAAAACAGCACTCTGCGTTTGAGGGGAACATGGAAGATATGTGTGCTATCATATGCTCAACTGATACACGCTGTAAAACTGTCTTCCTTCACTTCCAAATAAACAGTTCAGAATTCTTCCAATTCCCCCATAAAAGAAAATAAAGTTATTACTTAAGCAGCTTTAGAAAATCAGCTGTTGAGAAAAAAACAGTAAACTGACAGATTTCATTCTTACAAGTTCTTATCACTATTTCTGAAAGCTCAAACTTAAAAGAGATAACTTCCACCTCTTAAAAATATACTATTAAAATTAACATAATACAAGAATACTGATGACAAAACAGTTATCTTTCAGAGTACAGGTATAAACTGGAAAACCAAATCAGGGACACATTTAATCCTTTGGAGTTTCCAATCTGGGTGGGAATGCAGCAGTCACTTTAGTGGGCTCACGTGGCAACTGGGCCTCATACCCACCTTGTGAGGGTGCTTCACGTGGACGCAGAAACCTAGCTCCTTGAGAACTCGCCTTTCTGCCTTTATAATTTGATTCTTTAAATTAACATAATCTTGATCCAAGAGGAGAGGCACAGGTTTTCTACAAAGACAAAACACACAATCTGCATAAGAGTCAAACAAAACAGAGTCTATCAAATCCCACAGTGACAATCTACCATACACACAACACAGATGGAGTCAGGAAGTTCACTTCCTTTAACAAAACCACGAAGTCTTCCTCAACCCCAAGCTAACCTACTTATGCCTCAATAACCCTCTCCCTGTTTTCCTTACAGACGATAAACGTGGACTGAAGAGTGGAGGGTCTCACCATCTCATCGCACAAGGACTGCACGTCCTTTGTTGGGCTCAAGACATAAGCAGGTGCACTGTGGATGAATGGAAATCGAAAGAACCCACAGAAGCACGATGCTTAAACAGCCAAAACTGTTTCACAAAGGACCTCCATTACCTGGAGCATTGGAAAGCCTGGGCCAAGGATGCTTCTAAATACCCTACAATACACAGGAAAGTACCCACAACAAAGACTCATCCAGCACAAAATGAAAACAGTGCTGAGGTTTAGAACCAGCTCCAGAGCATCCAGGCTGACCAAAGAGCCTCTTGGGCAACCAGGAAACCAATGACAGCCAGACAATAGCCACAGTCCCCTTCCTGCTGACAGTGGTTCCTTCACTGATTAACAGTATCTGAAGGGTACCTCCCAGCTGCCAGGCCTCCTTCTGGGCACAAGTGTAAAACCTCACACCCTAAATTCTGTCCCAGAAACTAGTGTAACTGAGTAACTGCGAAAACACGAAGGCGGATATCTATGACAGAGCTGATGGACTCACTTTTTCTCTCGCAGATGTCGAAGGCGATGAAACACGTTGATGACGTCCCGTATTCGCCTTGGAGCCTCTTCTATCTTGGAGGCCAGGTGAACACAGGCCATTGACACGTGCTGAAATGTAAGCGACGGGACAGAGGTTCGTTCCAAGGACCAGTCTCCAACAGCTGAAGAAAGGCGGTTAAGAGCAGAGGAGATACACCCGGAGAAAAAGGCCACTTGGGAGAGACCCCTCTATAGCAGGGAGCTTGCCAACACACCCCGCCCCCAATACAACGAGCACTACAATTGCCAAGACCAGTACTCCTTCCTCTGAGCGATCGGCAACACCACAAACCCAAATTTCCTGTCAACACGTTTCTGTGGGGAAGAAAGACCGGAAATCTCACCTCCATGGAATGCTTCACAAAAGACTTGGTGTAGAAGAACCGCTGGAACAAGACCTGCCCGGTAGCCATGGCCACCTGCACAAGAGAAGGATTCCATCCTTTTCAATTGCCCACTTCAAGGGTCTCAAATTAAACCACTGGGTTTCGCGAAACTCCTGATAAAGAACCAGAACCTAAAACGTTTTCTGCATCCACAAAGGTTCTTCGCATCCCGCTACCTCGCCTCCTTTATCACCTCTGGTGGGCAGCAACAGGGGCGCTACAGGGGCGCTGCGGCCTTGGGTAGGCGCTGGGCCCAGGTCCCGGGTGGGGACATGGAACGGGGGCTGAGTTCTCGGTGGGAATAAGGAGAGTGATCCGAGCAGGGTACCAGACGTCAGTAAGGAGTGGGGTTGGGATCCGGGTAGGGGGTCATTGCTGGGCCCGGATTCCGGGCAGAGACACGAAGCGAGCTCCGGGTCCGATTCCGGCCCCGCCGTCAACAAAGGGCCTGGCAACCTTCCCGGAGCAGGCGCGGCGGTTACCTCGGCCCGAGGCTCGCGGCAGCTCCCTCACCTGCGGCAGGCGGAGCAGGATGCCGGCCGCCTGGATGAGCTCGCAGCCCACCACGCGGAGATCGGTTTCCGTGTCGGTGTCGAGGCCACTCGACATGGACGGCGTGAAGCGGAGCTTGTCGTCGGGCAGAAGGCAGTTCTCCAAGGTGATGAGCACCCCGGAGTACAGCCGGTCCCCGATCAGCACCCCCTGTGACGCGGGGGCTGTGCCTCCGGAGCCCGGCGTGCCAGCCACTACCGCGGGGGCCGTGGACCCTGGAGCCCCGGCTCCGGCCGCCGCCGCCATTTTGTGCCGCCGACTCTCTCTCTGGCTCCTTCCCGGCAGGGCGGCTCCTCCCGACGCTCTACGACCGCGACCGCCCCGCCCCGCCGCGTGCCATTGGTTCAACTGGCGCGCGACTCGGGGTTCCCTTGTCCCAATTGGCTCTGCTGCCTGTCCGTCAGCGGCGATACCGACGACGCAACTCAGCGCGGGTGGGGGAATGGGCTAGTTACCCGGTAGGCCCTGCGGCGCCCTGGCGAGACCGTCGTCTTGATCCCGACCCGGAAGTAGTCGCAGGGGCCGGCTCCCGGCGACTTTCCGGGTCTAACCGTTCGGGCGTGCCCATAGGATCCGCGCAGAGACCCGGGAGCTCGCGAAGTTCCCACCGCAGCCCCAGGCTTCCTAGGGGTCAAGCGGGTGCCGAGGGAGGCTGAAGGGGCCCGCGGGCAGCGCCTGGTAAGCGGAGCCAGGCGAGACGCCCCTTGCCGCGAAGGCCCGAGGGGCGGGGGCGGGAGGCAGCTCTTCTTGCGTCTTAAAGGCGGGTGGTCCGGGCTTGAGTGGAGCTGTCAGACGTCTCCGAGGCCTCCGACCTTAAAGGTTGGGCGCATGCGTGGTAAGTTTTCCCAGCCCTGCGCTCAGCAGCAATAAGATGCTGTTTCCCTAGTTAATTTGTGGCCGCCGGCACGTTGTTTACTGAATAGAGGTTTTGGAGTACAGATATTAACGCGAGACTCCTGAAGATCTCGCCTTCATAATTGAGTCTAGAGAGAAGAGAGATGGTAGCTGGAAACGTTTAATTCGATGTTCCTACAAAGCACAGCAACTGCAAAGAGGCATGAAGCATGAGTTCCCCCGAGGCTGCCAGAAGAGCCAGGCTGCGATGCGGGGGTGGGAGGGCGCGGGCAGCATGGGAAAGGCTTGGACTTTTGTCTTACCAACAGCGGGGAGCCGTCCGGGGGTTTGACCCTCCATTTCTCATTAGTTGCACCAGGCGCTCTTAGGATTAGTGACTGCCAGCTTCTGGTGGGCGGTGGGGGGGGGGGGGGGGTGCGGGTATGTGTGCCAGAACAGCCCACAGTTGTCTGCCTTCCTTTATCTAGATGAACAAAGGCAGCTCCTCCATAACGGTGCCTGTTACACAGAACTTCGTCCCCACGCCAGAGAGCTCCCTGTATCCTCCACCCTGTTGTCTTTCAACAAGAGCTGTTTACTGACGAGGTGTGGAGTCAGGCACTACATACTGTGTGGCAGAACAGGACTCAGCTCTCTGCCTTCCAGTGCTTAGTCTAGTGGCCATCACCGAATATAACTAGGGCTAGAGGGTGCTTCCTCTTAGGAAGCCAGTGCAGTAATTGCAGCCATAAGAGATATTTGCCCACAGGAGGATGGAGGGAAGTGGGCAGGCTGTAAAGGTTGCTAGGCAGTGGGTGGCCAGGATTTGATTGGCCCCTTATTGAGTTGGAGGTGGGTGTGTCTCAGGAAGGAGTGGCTTCCAAGGGTTGGCTGGCAAAGGATGGTGTTGCACAGGACCCAGTGTGGGAGTTTTGGGGTGAGGGCAGGTAAGCATAGGAGTCCGCAGACAGCAACTACTATCGTGGGCCTTAAGAGCTCTCCTAGAGCAGAGGGTGTGAGGGTGAGGTCAGAGTCCTGGAGGGTAGTGAGCCTGAGGTGGGGAGTGTATGTCACCCAGGGCTGACAGTGTCCCTAGATTGGGGGACTAGGAGATGGTTTTGGCGAGAGTTGTCAGGGAGTGGTGGCGCTGACCAGAGACCCAGTGACAGGAGGCCAGAGCTAGAAGGCTCAGCAGATGAGGCTCCCACAGAGGACCAGAGGAAGGCCCTGTTACTAAGCACGAGGGGAGACACCTCTGCGTGGCTGTGGTCAAAAGAGGTGGACAGGGCTGACCTGTGAAGCAGCCTCCATCAGCAGAGATTTCTGGCTTGATTCTGGAACTAATGAAGTATTTGGGTGAGGGACCAGAACCCTTACATTAAGGCTCCCCAGGTGATCTGATGGTCACTCTACCTGTGGAGCCTAAGGCGAGCCTAGGATCAGGAGAACCACCCTGCCTGCTGCCACTGCTGGTCTACAGTGAGGGAAACCAGCTGCTGCTCAGTGGCTGAAGAGTTGAGCCAGGAGTCCCTACTAGAAACCAAAATGGGGTTGGGGGGCACTATAGCAAGGCCAGGGTCAGGCCTGGTGCACACCCTCAGCCTTCAGGAGAATCTCAGGTTCCCAGGGGAAGCCTCATCCTGGTAGCATCAAGACCCAGTCAGGGCCCACCCAAGGCATTTGTTGATACTAAAGAAGTTAACTCAACCACCACAGAAACTTTATTTACACAATACATACTTTACACAATCCATGTGAGATTTCTGAACCTGTGCCAATGAGGCAAGACAAGTCCTTTTCTCTCGGGCTTGTAACTGACATGTAAATTAACACAAATGCAAGTCAAACCTACACACTGTTGACAAGTAACTTGTAGTCCCTATTTTAGTATTATCATCACAGGGGGATGCTCAAAGGGCTGTTGGTATCAGCATCCCCCTCAGTGGTGCTGTGCCACCCTGGAAAAAATTCCTTCAGGCTCCTTCCCATCCCCCAAGGCAGCAACAAATCCTTCTTCTCGCCTTCTTTTGGACAAAGCAGCCAAAGATTTAAAAGTCTTTGGTTCATAGATGGCTAGATCTGCAAGTACTTTCCTGTTGAGCTCCACCTGGCACTGGGAAGAAAATCAGTTAAATATTTTAGCATTTCAGTGGAACATGCAATGACTGAATGCAGCCGATCACCCTGTGATTTCGGTCACCAATACATACTGCTTGAGCACCAGTGGGGGAGAGGGCAGTGTTGAGTCTTGTCCAAGTAGGACAAGTGAGTAGAAGGGAAGGGCGCAGCTCCTAATGACAGATTCCTGGCCTAAGTTATCCCTTTAAGAAAGGCGGGAGGAGGAAACCACAATTCCCATTGTATATAAATGGTGGAAAGCGACACATGGAAAAGGTATGCGAGGCACAGAAGAACAACGACCAAAACTGGGCATTCTGGGCTTCCCAGGTGGCTCAGTGGTGTGAAGAATCTGCCTGCCGATGCAGAAGACATGGGTTCGATCTCTAATCCGGGGAGATCCCACATGCAGTGGAGCAACTAAGCCTGTGTGGGCCTAGTGCCCCTGCCCTACAAAAGAAGCCACTGCAATGAGAAGCCCACATGCCACAGCTAGAGACTAGACCCTGTTCAGCATGACTAGAGAGAGCCCACATGCAACAACAAAGACCAAGCACAGCCAGAAATAGACAAACAAAACTGGGCATTCCTAATTTCCGTAAGAGAGCCAAAGTCATCTGTTGAGTAAGATAATAGAAAACCAATGGACAGTGCCTGTGAGTCTGAGGTGCAGGAAAAAAGGGGGGTGGTCTTGTGACATTAAATGCAGCTGTGCAGGAGTGACTCCTATTCTACTACCTAGGACCCCTGTGCAAAGTCCCTCCTTTCTGAGCCAGTTCCCCATAAGTAAAATGGAAGTGTCACACCTACACGTGCACTGAGGATCTCTGTAAAGTGCCAGGCCCACCTGGCACAGGAAGAAACACAGCACCAACTCACCTACTCCCCGAGCTTTTTAAGAAAAAAATTTAACTCATAAGAAAGCAGAGGGAGTAGGGACAGACTTCCTGGTGGTCCAGTGGTTAAGTCTCTGCACTTCCACTGCAGGGGGTTCAGGTTTCATCCCTGGTTAGGGTTAGGAATTGAACCCTGGTTGGGGGGAAGTTCCATATGTCATAGGGTGCAGCCAAAAAAGCAGAGGAAATGGCATACTGTCTAGATGTGAGTGAGTGAGATGCTCTGACACTTGCTTACTCTAACATTCCAAATGTTTCGCTCCATTTAATTATGTTTCAACTTGATCTGCCACCTTGTCATAATTGAACATGAAAAACTTGAAATTAAACTTCAAAGTTAAAGCAAAGTTTTTCTGTTTTTCATTCTTGATGGTGAAAGAGCATGATTATGTCTTGGTACCACACACCCTATTACTAATTCTGCTACCAGCAGGGCAATGAAAGCAAGTGAGGTGAACCCACCAGAACCCCACTCCAAGAGTGAAAGCAGTGGGCCCCAATGCCAACTCTTAAGTCCTCTGTAATCTTGGATTTCTCTAATATTAATAAAGACACCCCCCCCCCCCCCAAAAAAATGAAAACAGTGTTAGGCTGCTAACATTCTACGGTGGAGCCTGCTAGAGCATGAAAACTGGACAGGTTGTAAAGACGTTTAATGTCTGGGCAGGACCACATCCTCGACCATACCTTAATCAAATTGAGGATGAATGCTGGGTATTTCAAACCATGCTCCTGGGAGGCAGCTGCAATTCGATTAATCCAGAGCTGAAATGAGAAAACGTTGAAATGTTTGAGAACCAGTTGTATGTCACGTCCACACCTCCCAGCAAAGGTTCTGACTAAACTAAAAAAATTTTTTTGTAAAAGCAGATACAAAAGTCAGTGGCCTATTCAGGCTGCACTGCAAACAACAGTGAGCAAAGCCTGATGCTCTTTGTCCAAATGCCAGCTGTAAAGCTCACATCTGGCACATTCGAGCCGGAATACAAAAATCAGCGGGAGATGCTGGGGCAGACACCGCTCCGGGTGTAGAAAGAATCCATATGTGGCAATTACGACAGCCACTGAGATGGGAGCTACCAGGCGGGGATGGCGCGCTCCCGGGTGGAAGCTTCAGGGAGGTGAGCAGCCTGGAGGGGAGAAAGCGGGGGCCCACAAAGGGCCGAGGTTACGTGGACAGGGGCATCCGCTCCAGGGGCATCGAGGGGTAGGCACTGCAGCGAAGCTGCGAGGGCGGGTGGGTGACGCGGGCGCTCTGAGTGTTCAGCAGGCTCCGCGCGCACCACTGACCCGGGCACATAGCGTCCTGCACAGCCGGCCCCCAGGCGCTACGAGCGGACGGGTGCACGGGAGGGTTCGCCGAGTCGGGGCCACCCACGGCAGCAGGGCGCCGAGGGCTCGAGAGGGCAGGGTGAGGCCGAGAGGGCCGCGCTTACCGTCCGCAGGTGCCTTTTCTTCAGACTGCGGGCTCGCGTGCACCGCACGAACGCTCGCGTCACAGCCCTGACGGCCAGCCGGTAGCACCGATTCTTCCTCCCCCGGAAGTGCTGGTTAAGAAACGAGAGAGGAGGCGGTCGGCGGCGCCCGCGCACGCCGGGCCGGCCAGGGGAGCGGGGCGCGCGACACACTCACCCGCGCGTGCTTCAGCACCTCCTGAACCCTCCAGTAGCGGTCGGTGATGCGGTTCCGTAGCCAGAGCGGCGCACTAAGGAAGACCATGACACCTTCACCGCGGTTCACCAAGGAGTGCGCTGCTCTGCCTCCACACCCCACGAGAGCTTCCGGGTCAACCCCGCCCTCTTTAAGGGAACGTCCGGGCCGTCGCGCGTGCGCTTCGGGCCCGCAGCGACAACCCGGTGTACGCATGCTCAGGCTGTGGGGCGGGGCGGTGGAGGAAAGGGTTGGGGCCCTGTTGGGGGCCACCCTGGGGGCTGCTCCAGCAGCAGAGTAGCAGAGAGTGGTTCCCTCTGCGGACCCGAGCAGCGCTGCTTTTCACAGGGGGCCAGAGTCTCCATTGGGCCACTGAGCTGCGCACTTTCAAATGATTGGAATGACAGGTTTTATCCCGTGTATTTTGTCAGTGTTTTACCACAGGCCAACGCAGGAGACGTCGGTTTGTTCCCTGGGTAGGAAAGATCCCCTGGAGAAGGAAATGCAACCCACACCAGTATTCTTGCCTGGGAAATCCTATGGACAGAGGAGCGTGGCGGGCTACAGTCCATGAGGGTCACAGAGTTGGACCCGACTTAGCGACTGAACAACAATCACTATATTACCATTATTACAGAAAATAGTGAAGAGGGGCAAAGTGAGCGTGTGCAATTTCTTAGTAACTTTTCATTTAAATGTAGTTTTCAGTTCGGTTCAGACGCTCAGTTGTGTCCGACTCTTTGTGACACCGTGGACTGCAGCATGCCAGGCTTCCCTGCCCATCACCAACTCCCAGAGCTTGCTCAAACTCATATCCATCCAGTAGGTGATGCCATCCAACCATCTCTTCCTCTGTCATCAGCTTCTCCTCCTGCCTTCAATCTTTCCCACCATCAGGGTCTTTTCCAATGAGTCAGTTCTTTGTATCAGGTGGGCAAAGTATTGGAGTTTCAGCTTCAGCATCATCAGCCCTTCCAATGAATATTCAGGACTGATTTCCTTTAGGATGGACTGCTTGGATCTCCTTGCAGTCCAAGGAACTCTCAGGAGCCTTCTCCAACACCACAGTTCAAAAGCATCAATTCTTCAGTGCTCAACCTTCTTTATAGTCCAACTCTCACATCCATACATGACTACTGGAAAAACCATATCATTGACTAGATGGACCTTTGTCAGCAAAATAATGTCTCTACTTTTTAATGTTCTGTCTTGGTCATAGCTTTCCTTCCAAGGCACAAGTGTATTTTAATTTCATGGCTGCAGTCACCATCTGCAGTGATTTTGGAACCCAAGAAAATGAACTCTGTCACAGTTTTCATTTTTCCCCATCTATTTGCCATGAAGTAATAGGACCAGCTGACATGATCTTTGTTGTCTGAATGTTAAGTTTTAAGCCAGCTTTTTCACTCTCTTCTTTCACTTTCATCAAGAGGCTCTTTAGTTCTTCGCTTTCTGTCATAAGGGTGGTGTCATCTGCATATCTGACACTGATATTCTTCTGGGCAATCTTGATTCTGGCTTGTGCTTCATCCAGCCCCGCATTTCACATGATGTGCTCTGCATCTAAGTTAAATAAGCAGGGTGACACTATACAGCCTTATGTACTCCTTTCCCAATTTGGAACCAGTCCATTGTTCCATGTCTGGTTCTAACTTACACAAAAGTTGGAAAACTAGTCCCCAAAACTCCCCAATATGCATTACCCAAATGCACCAATTGTTTAATTTGCTCCACTTTTTAATCATTCTCTCTATAGTTGTTTATAAACACATTAGTGGGGATTTCTTCTGGTCCATTCAAGAGGAAGTTGGAGACAGCTAAATACATCACAGTATGTTTCTAAGAACAAAGACATTCTCATACAAATCACAGCACTATGATCAAAAAGGAAATTTACCAGTAAAGCAATAATGCTGTCTAGTCCACTCTCAGTTCTGTCCAAGGTTCTTATCGCTTTTTTCTCTGTCCAGGATCACACTCTGCATTTTCGGTCTTAATCTGGAATAGTTCCTCAACCTTTCTTTGTTTTGACCTTGGCATTCTTGAAGAGTACAGGCTAGTTATTTTGCAGAGTGCCTTTCAACCAGAGTTTGTGTGATGCTTCCTTGTGATTAGAATCAGGTTACACATTTTCGGCAGAATACTGGAGAGATTATATTGTGTCCTTGGTATGGGGTATCAGGGGGCCATGATGGCAGCCTGTCCCAACACAGGTAATGTCAGCTTTGACCACTTGGTTATGGTTGCCAGGTTTATGTTTGAACTAATACGTAGTTTGTAGGGAAATACTTCCTGAGTCATCCCAGGCCTTCCTGTAAGCACGTGCAGAGGCCAGGTAGGAGCACAGAGGTGTACTGTGTCGTGCGTGTGAGAGAGGAAGAATGCAGACTGGTCAACATCTCGGCCAGCACAACAGTTCTGGAGCAAAGCCTGCCTAGAAAGGAAGCCTTGTGTTGGGCAGAGATGGCCAGACCCCGGCACCTATGCTGTGCTCAGCCAGCATTGGGGCCACTAGGAGAAGTATGCCTTCAGCTGAAATGCTGCCATGGACTTGAAGCTCCACAAGGTGGGGGCAGGGGGGTTCTTGAATGGATGTCTGAGCAGCCTCTTTGTGGCCAGCAGGCTCTAAGACAACTTGTACTCACTCACTTGGGTATCCATCATTGACTTTATAACTCTCCATATTTATTGACATTCTCTTTAAAGAAAAGCCTTCCCTTGGGGCTCTAGATAGTGTTGGAAGGATGCATCCAGAAGGTGGTGGTCCAGCAACAAGGGAAGAGTTGACTCAGCCAGGCAGAGGGTCAGCACATGCCGGACCAAGTATGGGCAAGGTCAGCAAAAGGCCAGAGTGGTGGAAGCAGAGCCAGTGCAGATCCAGGGCCAATCAGCAAGTCAGCCGCCAGAGGCCAGAAACCGAGGCTGGTGAGGATGTATGGGCCCTGGAGGTCGAGGAAGGACTCTTGATGTCCTGGGTACCACAGGCTTCCTCATAGTATGGTGGCCACAGGACAGGACAACGCAGCCTGGTCACTCAGCCCACCCTGGAAAGTCACACAGCATGGCTTTGGCAGTGCTAGGGCACTGGACTAGTCACAAAAGTCTGCTCAAAAGGAGGAGACCCAGACTCCAGCTCTGGATGGGAGGAACAAAGGGATCCCACTGGAAAGAGTGCATTTGACAGCCAAGATCACTGGGGTATCAACAAACACCATACGCTATGTTTGGTCTACACTCCATGAGAGGGAGCCCCTGGGGGATCATGCCTTAGGATTATGGCTATTCTTCTCAGAAGAGCCCCCAGGAGTCACAGGTTAAACCAGAAGATTGGTTAGGCTGGGGGCAGGCAAAGCTGACTGTTGCCAGCCTGGATGTGATGGATGCAGTGGGAGAGCTGAGAGTTAGTCAGGCTGGGGGTGTGCTCTGAGGTTGAGACCACATGCTGTGCTGGAGATTGGTTGTAGGTCCATCCTGAAGCTTTAAAAATCAGCCTCGGACTTCTCTGGCGGTCCAGTGGTTAAGACTCCATGCTTCCACTGCAGGGGGCAGGGGTTCCATCCCTGGTCAGGGAACTAAGATGCTATAGATCATACATGCCATGCTGTGCAGCCAACAAAGCACAACCATCCTTATTTTGATGGCTCCAGAGATGTCACTCAAGCCCCACCTTTCCCCGCATCTCATCTCCTGTGCATCTGCTCTCCCACGCACCCCTCCACCTAGCCCAGCCTCTCTAGGAGTCATTTTTATGTCTCCCTTTCCCTGGCCCCCCATGCTCAACCATCAGCAAGTCCAGAGGGCTGTGCCAACAGAATCACCCAAATCCTGCCTGCTTCTCCCACCTCCACTGTTGTGCTGCCACCATTTCACTGGTCTCCAGGGTTCCCCCTTCCTAGATATGGTCCACTCAGCACTTGCAGGCCTGGAACCAAAAAGACCATGTCACAGGAACACCACCTCTCCAAAGGTTTACATTATCTTGTGAGTAAAATCCAAGTGCTCCCAGGGCTGCCACACAGAGACGCTACTTTGGCACAACTCTCACTTTTGAAAGACAAATCTGTCCTCTAGAGCTTTTCTTCTAGAAAAATGGAATAAGGGCACTGGTTTTCTCTGAGGATACAGCAGTGGGCAATCAGAGACAGCTATCCCTCTGTATCTGTTGTATTGCAGAGATGACTGAATGACAGGGAGAAGCTAAAGCCATTGTAAACAGATTCTTATGCCTTATGTCACCAAAGGTGGGGGGCACACCACGCTGCATAGGGACATGGGCAGGAGCACTGGTGTCAACCGGGAGGCAGAAGCAGGGCTCTGGGAAGAAGGCTCAGGCCTTTATTGGGGTTCCGGCAGGAATGGCAGGGCAGGGCAGGGAAACAGTTTGGGATTGGTTTGTCTGATAATCCACTGGGCCTTGGTGCACAGAAGCATGTGTGGCTCTGGGTGATTCTGGGCAGGAGGACGTCAGCTGGGCACATGAGAGAAGGCAGTTCAGGGGTGGGTCAGGTGGCAGGGGAGAGGAGAACAGCTGGCTGTTCGTTTGGCCCCATCATTTGTGAGTGGGCGCCAATAGACAAACACTGAATCTAAGGAAACACAGTAAGAGTGTCAGCGTGCACAGAGAGAGTACACCAGGGGTGACACACCCACGGTGGACAGACAAAGTGGAGACCATCGGGTTTCGGTCAGTTCTGTCATGACTCAGTCTCTCCACTGCAGAGAGTGGAGAAGGCCTGAGCTGCAGGGGTGAGTGGCTCTGGGAGTCAGTGGAGCTGCTCCAGGTCCAGCGACACATTTGTTGCTCAGGCTCCAGCCACTGCCTCTGTCTCCCCTAGGAACCTCTGGGTTCTTCTCCCCTGCACCAGTGGAGAGAAGCCTGAGTGCACCCTGAAGGCCATGGAAGCCCGGAGCCTTTTGTCCTGCTTTGGCCCTGCCACCCCAGGGCCCTGTGCCCCTAGGACTCCTCTTGCTCTCCACAGAGGGCAGGCCACAGGTCCTGGGCCATATCCCCCCACCGTGTCCGCAGGGTGGGGCTGGCCCCTCGGTTCAGCAAAAGCTCTGCGGTGGGGCCGTGGCCATGCTCCATGGCGAGATGCAGGGGGTCTTGTGGAGCCAGCCAGCGGCATTGACCTCTGCACCCCTGTCCAGGAGGTGGCCAGTGACCTCTATGTGGCCTCCCCGGGCAGCGTGGTGCAGGGGGGTGAGGCCCAACAGGTCCTGAGAATTCACCTCTGCTCCCCGGGCAGCCAGCAGCTGGACGGCAAACAGATGTCCACCACCAGCAGCCCTGTGGAGTGCAGAGCGGCCATGCCTGTCCGTGAGGCTTGGGTCTGCCCCGTGCCCAAGCAGCACCTCCATGTCCTGGAAGAGAAGGGGGCAAGGGCTAGGCTGCTGGCTGTGTTAACCACGTAGCACCCAGCTGCCCTTGGCCTCTCCTTTCTTGACACTGCTTCCTTATTTGGTCACCCTGATGCTGGGAAAGATTGAAGGCAAAAGGAGAAGAGGGCAGCAGAACATGAGATGGTTGGAAAGCATCACCAACTCAATGGACATGAACGTGGGCAAACTCTAGGAGATAGTGAGGGACAGGGAGGCCTGGTGTGCTGCAGTCCATGGAGTTGCAAAGAGTCAGACACAACTCAGCGACTGAACAACAACAAATGGCACCTATGTGGGCTTCCCAGGTGGCTCTGTGGTAAAGAATCTGCATGCCAATGCAGGAGACATAAGAGATGCGGGTTCAATCCCTGGGTCAGGAAGATCCCCTGGAGGAGGGCATGGCAACCCACTCCAGTATTCTTGCCTGGAGAATCCCATAAACAGAGGAGCCTGGAGAGGTACGGTCCATAGGGTCACAAATAGTAGGATACAACTGAATCAACTTAGCACTCAGGCATGACACCTGCAGAGGCTCTACTTGGAGACTGCCACTGCCCCCTAATGGTTCTGACTTGCCTGCCGCCCATCCTCCCTGCTGGCTGAAACAGGCTTGCCCCTTGCACAATAAATATTGGTGCTGCCACCCGCTCCCTCCCTGGGCTTCCAGGAGCCAATATCCAAGGGCGGCGGAGGAGGGCGGGGGAGGTGGTTGGTGGCTGGCCTCTCTCCGCCACTCGCTGTATCACTTGGAGGCTGGGCCAGGATTACCTGCCGGCGGCCCAAGCCGGCCGCGACGCCCAGCACAGTGGCCCCCACACCGTTCCGGGCGTCCACCGGCGCCCCTTGTGCCAGAAGGAGACGAAGCGCAGTGGCGCGCCCAGCCGTGGCCGCGACGAGCAGGACGCTGTCTAGGCGTGCGCCGCCGTTCGCCCCCAGCAGCTCGAGCACCGCCAGCTGGCCTCCCGCGGCTGCCCAGTGCGCCGCCGTCCAGCCGCGCGCGTCTGCCGCTGTCGGGCCCGTGTGCGGCGTCGCCAGCAGGTGCCCAACCATCAGTGTGCGGCCCAGCGCGGCAGCCCAGTGCAGCGGTGTGAGGCCGGCCAGGCAGCGTGCATTCGCCGGCGCCCTGCGCCGCAGCAGCAGCTCTGCCACCCGCGACGGCCCGTGCCAGGCGGCTTCGTGCAGCGGTGTGCGCCCAGAGCGGTCTGCGGCTCCGACCTGGGCCCCGCGCTGCAGCAGGAGACGCACCAGCGACACGTGGCCGCGCAATACAGCCAGGTGGAGCGGAGTCCTGCCCCTGTCGTCCCTGTGGAGCAGGCATGGGCAGTGAGGGTGAGGGCTGGATCCAGAACCAGGCCACTGTTCCCGGCCCCTGCCCCCTGCTGGGGAAAGAAATTCAAACTGGCTACCTTTGCCCAGGAAGGACCCCCTCTACCCACCGGGAACTGCTGCTTCCCCCTACCACTGAAGGGACAGCAGCCACCACCCCACCAGATACCTGTGAAGATACCTGGTCCTGCCCCGGGGCTCACCTCTCCTCCACACTGGCTCCTTGCCGCAGCAGCTGAGTCACCAGGCCCGTGTGACCCTTCCACACAGCCTGCAGCAGGTGCCCCCAGGCCTGTGGGGTGCTGGGCCCCAGAGCCTCCTCAGAGCCCAGATCCAACCACCGTAGCTCCTGCTCTGCTCCTGCCTCTGTCAGGTCCTGCTCCCCAGGCTCTGAGACCCCAGAGTCCATCTGGAAAGAACATGAATCAGGCATGGTTGCTGGAGGCTCAGGCTGGCCCCAGCCCAGTCCTCCGGCTGGGGGTCCTCTGTATGCTGTCCTGGCCCAGCCACAGGCCCTTTCATGAAACTCCTTCCAAAGGAGCTGAGGTGGGAGATCTGTTCCAGGAAGGTAGGTAGCTGGAACTGCAGTTGGGGTGGGTGGGGGGAGAAGGGCAGGGCGGAGAAGTGGGGGCCTCTGGGGGCCAGGCGAACAGCCAGCTCTCCACACTGTTTACCCAGCAACTTAGGGGAGGCCTGCCTGCCACAGCCTGTGTCCCAGCAGCCTTCAGCCTCTGCCAACCGCCAGGGCCTCTGACTTGTCCTCTCTCCCAGGAGATAAAGGCCAGGCAGGCAGGAACCTGCCCGTGGACTACAGCTCCTCGAAGAGCACAGCCTTTGATGTGCCACGATTTGCCCCCAGGAGGCACCCACATGCCTTTCCTTGGATCCCTGCCTCTGGCCCTGCCCCCCAGCCCCACTCCTGTCCCTGCTGGCTAAGACCAGGCCAAGTGGACCGGGTGCCAGCAGCGGGCAAAAGCCAGAAAAACAAGGGTGTCAGCTCTGTGTGCCCTGTCTGCACAGGATGATCTGGGAAGATGCTGAAAGCAGCAGGGCCAGATGACGGGACACAAGCACATGGGGTAGGGTGGGAAGGGCACCCTGTTGCTGAGGAGAAGCACCGGTATCCTGGGCACTGGGGGACAATCCTATCCCTCATCAGAGCCAGGGAAGCTAAAAACTCTCCTGGTGGCCTCTCCATAGGCAGAAAGCAGCAAGAGTGGGCTGTGAGGCCTGTCCCCGCAGCCTCTACCACAGCCAGGGCACTGCAGCTTGCTCAGGTGACCACTGGATGTCAGGGCACCTACACGGAGCTGTCCCCCGGGGCCAGAGGCCCCTGTTGGTCTCAAGTATGCAGGGCCCACAGCTGGAGCTCAGCTGTTTGTTGAATGAGTAAATGAATGAGTGGAGGACCAGGGGAGAGGGCGGGGCTTAAAAGGAGATGAAACAAGAGATCCTTGCTCTCTGAACTCTCTCCACCCAAAGGTTATCATCTGCAGCATTTTTTTTAACCCCAACTTCATTATCAGAAAGATCCCCTGGAGAAGGGAAAGGCTACCCACTCCAGTATCCTGCCCTGGAGGATATAGTCGACTGTATAGTCCATGGGGTCACAGAGGGTCAGATGTGACTGAGTGACTTTCACTTTCAGAATAAAGTTACTGTGAGATCTTCCACGTGTGCACCGTGTAAATAGTTCAATTGCACACATATGGGCAGCAGGGCTTGGCATGCACTGCCGGGGACCTCAGCAGATTTCCCAGCAGGAGTGTCTCCACTGATGCTGAAAGCTCAGCTTCTCTGTACACTGGTTCCAAATTGAATCTCAGAGGCAGAGTTTGGGTTGAAGTAGAAAAAGTGAAAGTGAAATCTCTCACTTATGTCCGACTCTTTGTGACTCCATGGACTATAGCCTACAACGCTCCTCCGTCCATGGGATTTTCCAGGCAAGAGTACTGGAGTGGGTTGCCATTTCCTTCTCCAAAGGATCTTCCAAACCCAGGGATTAAACCTGGGTCTACCCGCATTGTAGGCAGATGCTTTATCATCTGAGCCACCAGGGAAGTCCATAGGAGTCAACATTTTTAACCTTCAGGTCCAACTGGTCTGGGGTCTACATGCTTATGGGCGGTAATCCATTGTTAGTTGTTAACTTCTCCCACCTTGAGGGGGTTTTGTTATCTGCAAAACAACTCAAAGAAATTGTGTGGATCCCTTGATGGGGAAATAGGACCTTGCTCCAAGGCTGCTCCTGATGGTTTCTCTCTGGTCTCCCATTCCCTCCCTTCCCTAATGAACAACAGCTTTGAATCTGCCCATTGGAACTCAGGGAAGGTCATGGAGGCTGAGTGAAGGCTGTTCCCTATGATCAAAGAAATGGGGGACACAAAGGCTTTGTGCCCAGGAGCCCCACACGGTGTCACCACCAGCGTCCCTTGAACAAATTGTGCACTGTCACTATCATCGTCTGCATCCCTGCCTGGTGAAAAGGTGCTGGTGAACTTGTGAGACCTGGAAAATGTTAGGAATGGAAGGGATGAGGCGGACTGTGTGAGAAGGGAAAGAGAAACTTTCCCATCTGGTATCACCCCAGCCTCCTTCGCTCAGCTCCCAGACAACCTACTCAGTGTTTAAGTGTCAACTACTCACCTGCTGCTGCTGCTAAGTCGCTTCAGTTGTGTCCAACTCTGTGCGACCCCATAGACGGCAGCCCACCAGGCTCCCCCGTCCCTGGGATTCTCCAGGCAAGAACACTGGAGTGGGTTGCCATTTCCTTCTCCAATGCATGAAAGTGAAAAGTGAAAGTAAAGTCGCTCAGTCGTGTCCGACTCAGCGACCCCATGGACTGCAGCGCACTAGGCTCCTCCGTCCATGGGATTTTCCAGGCAAGAGTACTGGAGTGGGGTGCCATTGCCTTCTCTGCAACTACTCACCTTAGTGCCCTTTAAAATGCTGTACGTTGTGCACAAAACCCCCAGGAGACTGTTAGGTGCTAACTATATTTTGGTAACATTTGGAGAAATTAGGGTTTTTGGAAGGGCTAGGAATGCTTTTCCCCCCTTACTTGAAATAATGGAGTACACACTCCCCCTGTTTTCAGGATGGATTGGATTCTGAAAAAAAGGATGCCTGTGGTGGCAGCTGCCATTATTGAGCACCTACTGTGTGCTGAGTCCCACACTAAGCATTTCACATGCAGTGCTCATGTGCCTTCTCAACAGGCTTGCATCTTTTGGCGCTGTTTCTCTGATGCTGAGAGGGGCCAGGTGTGGTGGATGAAGGGACTAGGGGGACTAGGGCTAAGAGGTGGGTTGGGTGTTGACCTCTCTGAGGCAGCTACTGATGGGGCAATTAATTGCCAGTTGAGACTGATGAAATGAAATCATTGTGTGCAGGGGCTGGAAGCAGGGAGAGGGCGGGACCCAGAGGGAGGAGGGCCCAGTGCAGAGTTGTCAGGACAGCTGTGAAGGCTCTGACCAGAGCACGCAGGGGCCAGCAGAGAGACTGGCCAGGGCCAGAGCTGTAGGAACCTGGCAGAGAGAGAGGGCCAGCCTGGCAACAGGGACCTGCCGCTCAAGTGTGGCCCTGGAGACGGATGGTTAGGGGTGCACCTACCTGGGCCAGGGTCCTGCCCTCCAGCTGGGTTCACTCTTCGGTTGCTAGAATCTGAGCAGAGATCTAACCTGGTGACCTAGGGTTAAAAGGTTGCTAATCTGACGGGGGTGAGGGGCTTTAGTCCTGCCACGTGACCGCTGCTGTGAGCCCACCAGGCCCACTGCTGAGAGCATGAGTGATCAGGAGAGGGAGACAGAGGAGGATGAGGGAGGAGACCCTTCAGACACAGCACCCATGCTGCCCCGGAGGCTTCCTGACCACCAGGCTTCAGACCTGATGTCCCCAGGGTGGGCAAGCCTGGCTGCCCAAGGCCTGGGGACCCTGCTGCTCCAAGGATGGGCCCTGGCCCGGCTCCTGCTCCACCTGCTGCTGCCTGCAGCTGTGTTCCTGCTGGTGCTGCTGCCTGCAGCTGCTGTCGTGTACCTGGGATTCCTGTGTCACTCGAGGGTGAGCTGAGCCTTCCCTGGGCAAGGCTGGGGAACTGTCTGGGGTCCTTGGGGAGTGTGGGTGCTCCTCCCTAAAGAGCTCTTTTTTCTGCCAAGTCCCCCGCCCTGCCATGGGCCACAGCAAAAGAAGAGCTTTTGTTTGCCAACAAGGGGATGGCTCTCTCCCTTCTTTGAGGCCTCTCAGCCTTGTACCAGGGGCCACCAGGGCCTGGACAGCTGGGCAGGGTGGGGAGAGGAGAAGGCTTCCAGGAAGAGGAGATAAAGATATTGTCGGATTTAACAGTCCACAGCCCCCACCCCTCAGGGCTCCCAACACAGCCCCCCTGAGGACCCCTCCTACCGGGGGATGGGTTTCCCCCATCTGTGGAATGGGCTATGGCTAGGTCTGGGGAAGGCAATGGCACCCCACCCCAGTACTTTTGCCTGGAAAATCCCATGGACGGAGGAGCCTGGTAGGCTCCAGTCCATGGGGTCGCTAAGAGTCGGACAGGACTGAGCGACTTCACTTTCCCTTTCACTTTCATGCATTGGAGAAGGAAATGGCAACCCACTCCAGTATTCTTGCCTGGAGAATCCCAGGGACGGGGGGAGCCTGGTGAGCTTCCGTCTATGGGGTCGCACAGAGTCGGACACGACTGAAGCGACTTAGCAGCAGCAGCAGCAGGTCTGGGATAGGGAGGGTATAGGCAGGTGGGTCCCCGTGTCCCTCGTTTTGTAGGCATACAGTAGGGGAGGGGGACCAAACGCTGGCTGAAGAAGAGAAAGTTGACACCAGCTGGGGGCACCCCGAGGTAGGGCTTCGGGGTCAGATGCCAGCGTAGGGAAGTACCATGGAGAGCACAGAGGGGAGGAAGGCGGAGGTCGGGGAGCCAGCGAGCTATTCTCTGAGCCTCTCCTCAGAGGACTCCTACTCAGGTCATTTACCGCCTGGGTCCCCCATCTCCCATCCTCGGCCAGGAAATGTCTGGCCCAGAGCCAGCCCCAGCCCCCGCACCCTACCCATCCCCCTCTGCTCTGCCCCGCCCCGGAACTGAGACCCCCTCACCGCCCCGCCTGACCATCCGCCCGGTTCTCAGGTCCACCCGGCGCCCCGCCCCGCGTGCCGCGCGCTGCTGTCCGACCGCGGCTCCGCGGCGGTCATCGTGTTGGGCTTCCTCTCGCTGCCTCCACTGCTGGTGCTCGCGTCGGCCGCTCGCGCCCGCCTGGCCCTACGCCTCCACTCGCTGCTGCCGCCCCCAACTTGGAGCCCCAGAGCCCGCCGCCAGTCCGACGGGGAGAAGCATCTCTGCGCCTGGGTGTGACCCCAGACGCCTCTTCAAATCCTGGAGGCCCTCGAACTACCCTGTGACCCCCGTCAGTGGGCCCAGGCTGGCGAGCTCAAGGGTCTGCGTTCAAATCCCTGCCCGGCAAGCGCGAGCGCAGTGCTCCGACGTGCCGCGAGGTGGCACCGGACTCCCCCGGAACTGAGCGGCCCTTCCCCACCCTCGCCCGACCCCGCACTCCCCGCAGCAGCCGAGGGGCTGGGACGCCCCCGAGGGAGCAGGGAGATGGCCCTCAGAGAAGGGGCGCGAGGCCAGACTCTGAGAAAAGCGGCCTTCCTGGCTTCTGCCTCTGGGACTGCCCAGGGCTCCTGTGCCCCGACAACGGGCAGACCCTGCGGGCCGCCGTCTGGTCAGCGAGTTGTACAGCTGGGGAGACTTGATCCGGAGACTTCCACACTCCACGGTTCCAGAGGTTCAACGGCCAGAGCAGCAGAGTGTGCAGGGCTCAGCCGGAGGCCTGCGTCAGCGTTAGAGCAAGGGCTCTGTCAGTTCCTCTAATTTTAAGATATTTTCCGTCTTTTGTGTTTTTTGCTTTCAAGCCTGTTTCTGGTTTATTCCTTTGGTACACACTGTGTTTGTTTCCCGTTCCTAGGGATTCACATCTTTCATCAGTAGTGGAGAATTCTCAACCATTATTTCTTCAATTCTGCCTCATTCATTCCACATATTCTTTCTTGGGAAACACCTACTACATTAATACTTCCTGTCAGTTCATTTCTCTTCTGTGTCTTCCTTCTTGTCTCCCTGTGCTGCACGTGTTTTGGGCAATTTCCTCATCTTCCTCTTCTAGTTCAATAAGCACTGGTTGTGTCTAATCTGCTGATTCTCCTCCTATCCAAAAAGAGCCTGTCGGGCTAGAGTCTATGGAGTCCGGAAGAGTCGGACACGACCGAGCCACCAAACGCACATCTACAAGTTATACTGTTTGTGTGCTAAATCGCGTCCAATTCTTTGCAACCCTAGGAACACTAGCCTGCCAGGCTCCTCTGTCCATGGGATTCTCCAGGCATGAATACTGTAGTGGGTTGCCATGCCCCGCTCCAGGGGATCTTCCCGACCCAGGGATGGAACCCGTGTCTCTTAGGTCTCCTGCATTGGCAGGTAGGTTGTTTACCACTAGCGCCACCTGGGAAGCTCAAAAGTTATACTGCTCATTTCTTATTCACATCTGATCATTTTGATGGTCTCTTGGTGCATGGTCTTGTTTTGGATTTCACACAGAGTTATTTTATAGTCTGCACTTAGCAACTACACTTCCTTTGCCTTGGGGTCTAAATCTGTTATTTGTTGTTTCTCCTGACTCAGTAATTGCATGTTGTTTCTTTGAATGTTTGTACTTGGTAAGCGTCAGCCCACACCTGTGAAAATTCTGCGGCCATGTCCCTCCAGAGAGGATGCCTTTGTGAGGCATGCCCAGCCTGTGTCCCTGTTAGGGACCTGGTTGGTAGCCTACCATGCACGTGGGCCTGTGGCCCCCATGCGGTGTGGGTCTCCATCCTGTGTTCAGGGAATTCTCTGCTTTCCTGTTTGTTTCACTTCAGCATCCTGGTTTCTGTTCACTATTCTTCAGTTTGTTTATTTATATCCTTTTTTTTTAGTGTTTCTTGGAGGGGAGGGGGCTTAGAGAGATCTACTTCCTTGTAAGCCCAGCAGTGTATTAAAGATGTGTTTGTTGTAATTTGTCCAGAATCTAGTAATAGCTGGAAGACCTTGGGAAGGTCCTAGCACACTCTGTTGCCAGCAGGACTCCACCTGTGATCAGGAGACCAGGGTCCAGATGTGCCCAAGGTTCAGGCTCAGCTGTGGCTTGAACAGGGCCTGGAGCGGGCCTGGCTCAGGTCCAGCAGGAGTCCTTGGGGTTTTCCAATTGTCTGTGGCCAGTCACACCGGAGCCTGGCTGGCTGCCCCATGCCCAAGGAGAGCTTTCCTGGTCTGAGACCGCCCTCCCCCTCCTGCCTAGGGTCGGGCTGCTCTGGCCAAGCGTTGAGGATAAGGGCTCTCCTGAGGATCTGCCTGGCCCTGGAGTCATCAAAACAACAGCTGGGCTTGGTGGGGGTGGGGAGGCCACCCTGGGGAGCTCAGCTGCTGAGCTGCCTTTCAGAAGGTGGATCCTGGCTTCCCAGGCCTACCCAAGCCCCACATGGCCTCCAGCTGGCCCCGGGGACAGCCTGCCTCAGCTCTACCTACCACCCACTCACAAAAGGAACGCTTGTGGGGGGCTGTGGAAGGTTGATGGAGGAGCCTAGTGGTCTGCTTCGGGGCGTTAGCTGTCAGGGTGGGGAAAGTAGAGCGTAGAGGCCGTGAGCTACTGGGTGGGCCAAGATGAGACCCTCACTTTGGGAAAAAAAAAAATCTCTGCAAGCACCCTGGCCCTTGCCCAGCCATTGTGCACCTGGCCGTGGGTGCGTGTGCGTGTGCATTGTGTATGGGTATACTTGTGTGTGCATGTGAGGGCGTGCCTACATTCTGTCTACTGGCCCTCACACCCCTGGCGAGGGTTTTCTTCAGACCCCACAGGTGTAGAGTCTGGGCTTTTCGAGGTTTCCTGATCTGCCCTGGGCCATCTATTCATTCACAAAGTATTTCCTGGCAACTCAGGTGTCTGCAGGCACACCCTGAGTGGTGAGCAGCTAGGAGGGGCCCATTCTGTCCCCACAGCCGGCCCCCTGTGGCAGTTGTGAGCCCTGCCCCCACGCAGGCATCTCAGCCGGAAACTGAGCTGTGGTGGGTGGGCTGGGGAGGACTAGGCAGAGCTCCCTGCTGGCTCTGGGGCCTGAGGTCCCTCCCCCTGTCCAAGGGCCTTACCCCTACCCCTGGGGAGCCCCCTTACCAAGGTGTGGACACAAATCTGTCCTTCCCTGTTCTCTCCTTCCCCACACAAGCCTGACAGGACCCTGCTTGGGGCTGAGACAGGGCATGGTGGTCACTCCCTGTTGCAGAAGTTTCCAGAACAGGGAACCCAAACTAGGGAGGGGGCGTCTCACCTCATGAAGGGCACCACTGTGCAGTTCTTGCACAGGCTGAAAACCCAGGAACAACTGGACGCCCTCCTGCCTTTCTGCCTCCAAGCTCTGACCTTCTGCCTCTAATCTACAAGGCCTTATATCACCCTCCCCCTGGGCTCTTGCCTCCCCCATGAACACTGACACTGCCCTTCTGCCTCCCAGGCCTCCTTACTACCCTCATACATACTGGCAGGCCCTCATCCTGGAGCCCTGGTGCTTCCTTTAGCTCCTGCCCACCTGCTCTGACATGACCCTATCATCCAAGAGGAAAAATGAGTAGACCCGTATTTTTGCAAGCTTGCCACTTCCCATCCCTCTTCTAGCTTGGCAGGACTTGGAGGACATGGGCTGTGCCCAGAGCCTGCACGTCCCCAGGGCCTCTGCGTCCCAGGGCAGAGTCTGTCATGTGACTGGGCCCAGCATGGAGATGAAGGATAAGTGCAGATGGGTTGGCACTGCCTGTGGGCACAGCCTGTGACCAGGCTGCCCATCTGCCACCCTAGGTGTCTCTGGCTGAAAGACTGGGTAGGGGTTGTCTCTGGGGCCACAAGGGACAGGCTGGGGCACTTAGGAAGTGAAACAATGGGACAGTCGACCCCCAGGACTGGCCCTCAGGCCTTGGCATGTCCCTGACCACAAACAGGCAGGTTGAGTCTAAAAGAATGTGTGGGTGGGGCAGTGGGGCGAGTGGTGGTAGGCCACCCCCTCCCTCTGCTCTTCCGACTGCTGGGTGTGGTCAGGGGGCCTTGAGCTTGGCCACTCATCCCAGGCCCACAGGAGCTGCCCCCCACTTCCAGTTTTTGTGTCTCCCAGCATGTGTGGGTGCCTTGTGAGATACAACTGACGTGAAAACCAGCAGCACAGGCACCCCCACGAGATGGGGTGGGGCCAGGCCACTCTGCCCCTCAGGCTCTAGGCTGGGGTCAGGGGTGGGGTCAGAGGCCCCGGGAGCTGCCCTTTTCCCTGGGGTCAACATGACCACAGCTAGCTGGGGACAAAAGGCCCTTCTTCTCTGCGTAGGCGTGGATGGTGCAGAGGAGGGCGCATTCCCGTGAACTGGCTGGGGGCAGGGGCAGTGCCTTGGAGAGCAATGTTGTCCCTGGGTTTTGTGGATCCCCATTCATCTGCCTGTGGACCAACAGGCAGGGTGGGCGAGTTCTAAGAAGTGACGACTGGGGACTCCCTGTCCCTCCTCCTCATTCCCAGGACACCTGGGTCAGGCAGGGGCTGGCTTCGGTGGAGGGAGAGGCATGGACTGGGGCCAGCTGTGTCCTGGCCCCCTCTGGTCCTTCTCTGCCCCTCCTGCCCCCAGGCCTGTCTTACTTCAGAGAGGAGGTTTCCAGGCCATTATATTTGTGCTTCCTCTGGTGTTTGCCTCAGGCCCAGCCCTGGCCTGGACTACTACACACCCCTGGCTGACTCCCACGTTCCCTAGGAACCTTTATCTGCCCATGTCTCCGCTCAGTGAGGGGCAGGGTAAAGGAGACTCTCCATGATGCTAACAGCAGGGGTGGTAAAGCCGGCTGAGCCACAGGGCAGATCAGGGGGCCTGAGGGGTAGAGCTGACCCAGTGAGGGTGGGATGGTCTTGGTCTCTCATGGATCAAGTCAGAGCTCAGCATGAGCATCAGGAGGGGCTCTCAGCCAAAGCAGGTGTCTGAGCTCAGCCAAGGCTGGAGAGAGGCCCTTGTCACCACTGCCGAGGCCAGGTCTCCTGTCCTTTCTCCCTCTGATGGAGAGCTGGAGGGAGGAGGATGCCTGCTTCCTCAAGGGCTTGAGTAGTGGCCAAGAAGAGCAGCTCAATTTTTCCAGAAAGGAAACTTCCCTGTCAGCCCAGCAGCACGGCCGAGGTGTGACTCTGGGCCCACCGCTGGCCAGGAGTGGGGAGGCCACAAGGCAGATCCAGCATGGCCTGGTGCCCTGCTAGTGGGTGCCCAGCAAGGTGAAGGATGAGCCAAGTTGTGTCTGCATGCGTGTACTTGGGTCAGTCCCCCGCTGGGCCCTCAGATTGTCTTCAGCTGCCTCCTCTCATGGCCCCATATCCACAGCAGCCCTGGTCAGCCTCATCTGCTGGAGGGCTGGGGGCCAGGAGCCGTCCCTCTGGGCGGTACACCCTGAACTTTGGGGGTTCAAGCCCACTGTTGCCCCCCGGGGCCCAGGCGGAAACACCATGCAGTCTCTGGTCCTAGCTGAGGCCTGAGGTCTGTGGAGCTGAGCCAGCCCAGTCACTGCCAAGATTCCCGGCAAGAGGGGGGTGTGGCAGGGACACAGTTCTCGCTTGTTCCTGCCCCAGCTACTCAGGCTCAGCTGAGCTGCTTCCTTTTTTAGACAAAGTCAGAGCTCCGGCCTGTCTCGCAGCCTGGCGTCTCACCTGACAGAAAGGGAGGAAGGAAAACCATTGAGTTTCATCCGTCCTCCGGGCTGAGCACCTCCTGACAGGGGGGAAGGGAGGGGACATCCTGGCAGAGATGGCCTGCCGCCTCCCCATGCAGACCTGTGCCCTGCCACCCCCCACTGAGCTCCTCAGAGAGGAGTCACTGGGACAGGGCAGTGGTGACCCCACAGGATCACAGCATCTTAGGAGGGAGGAGGGCAGTCCTGCCCACGGGACTCTGCTGGCCTCGCCTCACCTGAGGGCAAGGAATTTGCCCTGGGGGCTGGGGGGGGGTGAGTGTCCCTCAGGATGCCCCTGCAGGCAGCCACCTCTGCTCTGGTCCAGCCAAGATCCGAGCTGCAAGGTTCCTGGTCACAGTGAGTCCCTGGAGGGCTTCCCCAGTGCACTGCTGGGGAGGGTCTATCCTCAGTCCTGGAGTTTGGCCTCAGCCCTGGCCCTGAGCCTCTTATTGGGGACAGCTATTGGCCCAGCATGGTCACATATGACAGGCCTGAATCAGCCATCCTCAGCTGTATGCCTCTTCCTCCAAGAAGCCTGGTGAGGTGGGGTCTTTGTGTCCCCTCAGAAACCCCTCCTTGAATGTCTGAGGTTTTTTCTCCTCTCCCAACGTTCTAAGTTCTGCCCCCCTGATCTTTGCTTTCATACACCTGCCCCTTCCCAAGCCTTGTGTTTGGTGTCACCCCCACACTCTCACACCTCCTGGGGCTCTCTTGGACTTGGCTTCAGGGACTCTCAGCGCTGAGTATACATGATCCAGCTTGGTGGCTCCCTGCTCTGCTCCTGGCTAGGGAAGGGGGCAGGGGGTAGAAGCAGGGCAGACTCCAAGGCCTTACAGCCCAAAGGGAGACCGAAGAGTTTATGTGTGTACATGCCACGCGCGTATGAATGGAGCGTGTCGCCGCGCGCCTGGGCCTCGAGAGCGTGTGCCTCCGCAGAGCCAATGCTCCTCCGGACCCGGGGCAGCGCGCGCGCGCCTACGAGGGCCCTCGGGGAGGGCCGCGGTGGGCGGGGCCTCCAGGGGGCGGGGCCCGGGTCCGACCCGCGCGGCCGCGCGCCCCACAGCCCAGGAGCGAGCGAAACACCAGTGCAGGCAGAGCGCAGCCGTCCCGTCGCGCGCGATGCTGCCCTGGACGGTGATCGGCCTGGCCCTGAGCCTGCGGCTGGCGCGGAGCGGCGCAGAACGTGGTGAGTGAGACGGGCGGCTGGGTCAGGCTCGGCTCTCTGTGCCCGTCCACCCTCTGATGTCCGCGCTGAGCCACGCTCTCCTTCCGCTGCTGCGGGGCCGGGGGCGCTGGCAGGGGACCCCACCCACGTGAGGCGCAGGCCCCGCCGGCAACTCGGCGGGATTTTAGGGCCTGATCGGGGGAGTGGGTGGTGCCAATCGGAGAGACTTGTTCCTGCCTCAGTTTTCCCTTTGCTTGGCATGACCCTTAGACGAAGGATGGTAAGAGGGTTGGTGTCGTTCAACTAGGTTGAGGGAAACTGAGGCCCCAAGGCTAGTACCAGGCCCGAGACACTCCAGGCCGCTGTCTGCTCGTGACCTAGGGGCCCATCTGCTCCCTGGGGAGCGGAGAGCAAGGCGTAGTCGCCTGAGGGGTGATCGGGCCCTCAGGCTGCTGCAGCAGGTAACCTGCTTCCTGGGTCCGAATAGAGCCGAGGATGGGGCCCAGGCAGGGATGACATCATCTGTAAGCGGGGTCAGGACTCCAACCCAGCCTTCTGGACTGTGCGAGAGGCTACAGTCAGTTCTCTGTCTTCCCCGTGCCTCCTCCTCTGTCCTCAGTCTCCCCAGCTGCCGAATGCCTCCACCCCACCCCCCACCGGTTGCCTTACCTGGAGGGTGAGCTGTGTAGATTACTTCTAGGAAGCCAGGCCCCTGTGGCCCAGACGTATCCACCCACCACTCCTGGGGGCGGGGCCGGACTCTGAGCTCCAGCCCGCCTAGATTCCGCTGTAGACAGGGAGGGAGTGGGGGCTTGGAGGGGTCAGCTTTCCTTTGTAGTTGAGACAGGAGCCCAGGGGGACACCCTGGTATGTGGCCAGGGTGTACAACTGCCAGGGTGTACAACTGGAATTGCTGAGGGTTCGGACCTCCTGTTGGCTTTACTGCCCCTCTCCCCTTGGGGTGCCATCCCAGGACCTTTGAAGTGCTGCTGAGCTGGCCTGGGCTTCCTTGGGTAAAGGCAAGTGCCAGCTTAGGGAAATTTCAGGCCCTGGGGGTTCTGCCCTGGGTGTGGGGCTGTCTGGGGGCCACCACCAGGGGCTGAACCCTCCCCTCTTCCCCAGGCCTTCCGGCATCTGCCCTTCAGGGGGACCTGCTGTTTCTGTTGGACAGTTCAGCCAGTGTGTCTCATTATGAGTTTTCCCGAGTTCGGGAGTTTTTGGGGCGGCTGGCGGCTCTGCTGCCCGTGGGTCCTGGGGCCCTGCGTGCCAGCCTGGTGCATGTGGGCAGCCGACCGCACACCGAGTTCCCCTTCGGCCAGCACAGCTCAGGCTCAGCTGTCCAGGATGCCATACGGGCTGCAGCCCAGCGCATGGGCGACACCAACACTGGCCTGGCACTAGCATACGCCAAGGAGCAACTGTTTGCCAAGGCGGCAGGGGCCCGGCCGGGAGTGCCCAAGGTGCTGGTGTGGGTGACAGACGGCGGCTCCAGCGACCCCGTGGGGCCCCCCATGCAGGAGCTGAAGGACCTGGGGGTCACCGTCTTCATCGTCAGCACTGGCCGGGGCAACCTCCTGGAGCTGTCTGCCGCTGCTTCGGCCCCCGCTGAGAAACACCTGCACTTTGTGGATGTGGACGACCTGCACATCATCACCCAGGCACTAAGGGGCTCCATCCTCGGTAGGTGGGAGGGGGCCTGGGGAACCCCAGCTGGGAATTCGGGAAGAGGGCCGGGAAGACTCCAGGAGGAACTCGCATGCCTGGAGCAGAGGCCAGGGCGGCACACCCGGCTTCTCCAGGGACACACTCCAACTGGTCACCACAGGGGTCCCACCACCTGGGCTGAGGTGGGACAGAGGACAGGTCTGAGGAAACACCTTCAGGTGAGGCTCCCTACTGGAGAGTGGGGGGTTTGGTGAGGGCTGAGGGACCCGGGGGCTGGATCTGAGCAGATGTGTCTTGTGGCTATGTGGAGAGGTAGAGAAGGAGGTTTCAAACCTGAGAGCTCTGCACATGGACCCACCATGCCTGGAGGAAGGGGGAGAGCCAGGGCAGGAAGGGCAGAGAGTGCCCCAACCAGAGCTGGGTCCCTACTTTCCCCAGGGGAAGGGGGTTTGAGCAAGACTGCATTGCTGGGGATTGCTGGAAAGGAGGCTGGGCCTAGGAGAGCCTGCTGCAGGGGCTAGCAGCTCCCCACGGTCTTTCTTCTGTATCCCTCTGACCCAGCTAGGGAGAGGGACAGGGAGGAGAGAAAGGTGGAGTTAAAGGGCCTGGTCACTGGCAGGGTTTGCTGTAGCCACTGAAAAAAATGCCAACAACCCCAGGGTCTTCCTGAATTGTGGCCTGCAGTTAATCATCCACCTGAAACTGGAACGAGTTGGACTGTGGGTTGGAGGGAGGTAGAGGGTTTTTCTGAAGATCTGCTCCAGGGCACCTGGCCCTGGTGGCCCATGGGTCAGCCGCTGGGGCTGAGCCTGAAGGGGACAGCAGGAGAAAGGGCAAGCACCTCGACAGGAAAAGCCCAGGGCTGCAGGGCAGTGAGGCAGTAGAGGGTGGCTCTCCTGGGATTGGGGGCAGGGTCTGTGTGTGGCGATGGGCAAGGGGAGTGCCAGCCAGGCAGCTGGGCACCCAGCATTCACAGCATCGGGTCCTGACTTAACCCTGTGTAGACATCTGTTAGCCTCACCCACCTGCCAAATCATTGAGATGTCCCTCTGGGGCTTGGCATCAAAGCTCAGGAGTAACGTTTGGGGGTCCCACCCTAGAGTCCCCCCACCACACTCTCCTCCAGGTCCAGCTGCCCTTGGGCTTGTCACATCTCTCCTACCCCTCAGGACTTTCTCCAGTAGCCTCTCATCTCCTGGCTGAACTGTGGGCCCCTTTTCTTTGACTCTCCAGAGCAGAACTGATCCTTGACCCCATGCTGGTCACTCGTGCTGCCCAGAGTGGTGGGGAGGGCATCCTCTGACATCATTTTGAACCCTGCCACCCTTGAGGGCCCTTTGTCTAGCCCATTGAGTGGTGGGTGGGAAGTGGCCACTACGAACTCTCCAATGGTCTGAGTTTGGAGCTGAGGTGGGGAGGGAAGCTCTTGAAGCGGCCGGAGGCAGGGGGGTGGAGGGGAGGTGCTGGTTGCACTCACGTCCTTCCTCCAGCCTGGCGCCAGCGCGCTTCGGCCGATCCTTAGCATCTGGTAGGCGTGGCCGAGGCTAGCTTTGCTCCCGGCGCTCCTGCTCCAAGGCTCTGGGAGTCTACCCCGAGTCAGCAGTCAGAGACCCGCGCGAGAAGCCACCTCTGTCCTCTGACCCCCCTCAGATGCGATGTGGCCGCAGCAGCTCCATGCCTCCGAGGTTACGTCCAGCGGCTTCCGCCTGGCCTGGCCGTCCCTACTGACGGCAGACTCAGGCTATTACGTGTTAGAGCTGGCGCCCAGCACGGATCCGGGGGCCGCGCGCCGTCAGCAGCTGCCAGGGAACGCCACGGGCTGGGCCTGGACCGGTCTGGACCCAGACACGGACTACGACGTAGCCCTGGTGCCGGAGTCCAACGTGCGGCTCTTAAGATCACAGCACCTACGGGTGCGCACGCTGCCAGGTGAGGCGGGGCACAGGGCCGGGTGGGCTGTGGGTACGGGTCCGGCTGGGCGCCGCGGCCCCCTCCCGCTCACGGGCACTTCTCGCACCCCCACCCCCACGCCCGCGCAGAGGAGACCGGGCCGGAGCTCATCGTCGTCTCGCACACCAGGCCGCGCAGCTTGCGCGTGAGCTGGGCCCCGGCGCTGGGCCCGGACGCCGCGCTCGGTTACCACGTGCAGGTCGGGCCCCTGCGGGGCGGGGCCGCGCAGAGCGTGGAGGTGCCCGCGGGCGAGAACAGCACCACGCTTCAGGGCCTGGCGCCCGGCACCGCTTACCTGGTGACCGTCACCGCAGCCTTCCGCTCGGGCCGCGAGAGGGCGCTGTCAGCTAAGGCCTGCACGCCCGAAGGCGAGCGCAGCCGTGCCCCGCGTCCCCAGCCGCGGAGGACTGGGGGCCGGGAACCGTGAGCCGGTCGCTCCCGCGCACCCGAGGGCCCCCTTCTCCCGAGCCCGGTGGGTCTTGACCCGGGGATGGGATGCTGACCGGCCTTAGGCCCGCGGGACCCCCGCGCAGGAGCGCGCCCTCCAGGACGCAGTCTCGCCTCACCTTCCGCCGTAGCTATGGCAGCAGCGCGTGCCCGGCAGCGTTGCGACTCCCTCCCCTGCCCAGTCCAGACCTGGGCACTCGGTGGTGTCCTTTGGGCAGGATTTAGCGGGGAGATGGACAAGGCGTCAGGGGGCCTGTTGAGAACATCAGACTCCAGATGGCTCTGGACCCAGGGCCACAGGGCGTCTGGGCGGCCGGGCCTCCCACTTGTGTTAGAGGCCAGCACGTCTGGTGGCAAAGGCTGGCATCTGTTTGAGGGAGCTTGGTCCAGATAGCCGTTCTGAGTTCCCACCAGCCACTCGGGTCCAGGGTGGGAATGGAAGGAGCTGGCTGCCAGGTCCCAAAGGTTTTCTGGAGGAGATAGAGTCAGGAAAAGGGGCGGGGAAGTGCTGGCAGTAGATCCTGTGGTTAGCAGCTGGGTGGCTGGAGAGGCAGTCTTCCCTGGCATGCTCAGCTGGCCTGGGGGCAGTGCTTTGCTTGCTGGGAACAATGGCCCTGCCTTCCTACCCAGAACCCTCCTGGGCCCAGCCACAGCCTCTGGGACCCAGGTGGCACCTTTTGGGAAGAATGTGACAAGAGCCTGGCATTCAGGACCTTGGATACAGGAGAGCCGGTTCCTGAAGGGCCCCAAGGCTGGCACTTGCAGGGGGTTTTCCCTGTGCTGGGTGGAGGGCCTCTGTGCTGGAGCAGGGACAGGCAAGGTGCCTCTGGGTGCTACACCCCAGCCATCCTTACTGACACTCCTTACTGTGCTGGGGCCACTGGACAAGTCCCAAGGGCGGGCAGTGCTGCTGCCTGTGGCCCCACAGGCACCTCCTCCACACCTGTGCTGACTCAGTGCTCACTTTTCATCTTCCCCACTAATGACCCAGCCTTTAAAATAAAATACAATAAATCAGATGTAAACTCAGCCCTGCAGTCTCCTGAGAGTGCTTTCAGTTCAGTTCATTTCAGTTCAGTCGGTCAGTCGTGTCTGACTCTGCGACCCCACGAATCGCAGCATTCCAGGCCTCCCTGTCCATCACCAACTCCCAGAGTTCACTCAGACTCATGTCCATCGAGTCAGTGATGCCATCCAGCCATCTCATCCTCTGTCATCCCCTTCTCCTCCTGCCCCCAATCACTCCCAGCATCAGGGTCTTTTCCAATGAGTCAACTCTTCGCATGAGGTGGCCAAAGTATTGGAGTTTCAGCTTCAGCATCAGTCCTTCCAATGAACACCCAGGGCTGATCTCCTTTAGAATGGACTGGTTGGATCTCCTTGCAGTCCAAGGGACTCTCAAGAGTCTTCTCCAACATCACAGTTCAAAAGCATCAATTCTTCTGCACTCAGCTTTCTTTATAGTCCAACTCTCACATCCATACATGACCACTGGAAAAACCATAGCCTTGACTAGACGGACCTTTGTTGACAAAGTGATGTCTCTGCTTTTTAATATGCTATCTAGGTTGGTCATAACTTTCCTTCCAAGGAGTAAGCGTCTTTTAATTTCATGGCTGCATTCACCATCTGCAGTGATTTTGGAGCCCCCAAAAATAAAGTCTGGCACCGTTTCCACTGTTTCCCCATCTATTTCCCATGAAGTGATGGGACCAGATGCCATGATCTTAGTTCTCTGAATGTTGAGCTTTAAGCCAGCTTTTTCACTCTCCTCTTTCACCTTCATCAAGAGGCTTTTTAGTTCCTCTTCACTTTCTGCCATAAGGGTGGTGTAATCTGCATATCGGAGGCTATTGTTATTTCTCCCTGCAATCTTGATTCCAGCTTGTGTTTCTTCCAGCCCAGCGTTTCTCATGATGTATTCTGTGTATAAGTTAAATAAGCAGGGTGACGATATACAGCCTTGATGTACTCCTTTTCCTATTTGGAACCAGTCTGTTGTCCATGTTCAGTTCTAACTGTTGCTTCCTGACCTGCATACAGATTTCTCAAGAGGCAGGTCAGGTGGTCTGGTATTCCCATCTCTTTCAGAGTTTTCCACAGTTTGTTGTGATCCACACAGTCAAAGGCTTTGGCATAGTCAAGAAAGCAGAAATAGATGTTTTTCTGGAACTCTCTTGCTTTTTTGATGATCCAGCAGATGTTTGCAATTTGATCTCTGGTTCCTCTGCCTTTTCTAAAACCTTTACTCCTTGTGAAAACACACCAGCCCCGTGAAAGATTTCAAGTAAAAGAAAGGCCTCTGGCAGGAAAGGCTGGTACCCCACCTGGTGCTGGGGAGGAGGGGGAGCCGTCCCTTCCCAGCACTGGGTCACAGGCCACTGTGGCCCCTCTGTGCACCTACTCTTCAGAGAGCCCAGGCCCTGATTCTGAGGGCATTGCTGGGACCCCCACCTTTGTTGGCACGGCTACTCCCTCAGCTTCAGTTTGGCTCTGCTGCCCCTGCTAATGAGAAGGAGAACCCCTCATCCAAGCAATTGCAGGGCTGAGAGGTGGTTTTGGGGCCCCAGATGGCAGCTCAGTCCGCCTGGCCTGGTGAGTATATTGGGGGTGGGGGGTGGCTTCTAGCAATCTGATCTGCCACCGTTTTCCCAAACACCTACCTCTGAGCATCCCATGGCCCCCACCCAGGCACCCAAGGCCTGCACCACCCACCAGTTCAGTGTGCTTGGTGTTCCTGTGCCCCGCCACCACACACACACACACACACACACTGCCTGTGTGAGCAGGGTGGGGAGCAGGGCTCAGGTGGTGAATTAACCCCAAGGCAGATGATAGTGGCTGTCCAGGCCAGGCTTGAGGGGCCTACTGGATAGATGTTGTTTCTCCTCCATGTCCCCCCATCCCCTTGAGGCAGGCCCAGGGAAGCCTGGCACTGTGGCCTGTGCCACTGAAGGTTTCTGCTTGCATCCTGACTGGTGCTCAGTGGTCAACTGAGGATCAGAGGCTCCTGTGATTTTAGCAGGAGATGGCTGGTGAGCAGCTTACCTATGGCTGGTGAGCCTGAACATCAGGGTGCCAAGGTCCCGGACAGCACTGACCAGGGCCTGGACCTGGGCCTGATCCACCCCTGAGGGGCAGGATTTCCCCTGTGGAGGCCTGAGTTCCCCACCCCGATCTCTGGGTGCTCTACAGGTGCCAGCTCACTAGGCACCCAGAGATGGCCTCCTTCCATGCTGCACCCACAAGCCCAGCTTGCAGCACACTGCACAGGCGACAGGATAAAAATCAGGAGTGCTGACGGGCGATTTCCCAGTGGTTCAGTCACATGTTAAAGACAAGTGGTGAGCCCCTTCTCCCAAAACATGCTTCCATCCCAGAGAGAGGCCAGACAAGTGGTGAGCCCCTTCTCCCAAAACATGCTTCCATCCCAGAGAGAGGCCAGAGCAGCTGGAAGATGCAGCCCTACTCCCTGTCTCGCCTCATCTCTGCTGGATGCTGAGGTCCAGAGAGAGGGGCCCCAGGTCATCTCCAGGCCTAGGAATGCCTCTCTTGGAAGCCCTTGTCTTGAAAGTGCGGTCTTTGCATCATCCCAGGCAGTTCTCAAAGGTCTTAAGAGTCCAGGCTGCATCTGGAAAGTCTCCAGGAAATAGCTTTGTCTTGACCCCACCCCTTCCCTCCACCTCCCCTGACTCGCAAGCCCTGGCTCCATGGTCCACTCTGGGTCAGGGCCCAAGCTGAGGCCTGCAGGAACTTACACGTGCCACTTCCCAAGGCAACCGCGAGCATCCCCACGCACCTAAAAGTCAGGGCTGGCAAGAGGTCGTGACCCACAGGGCCAGGTCCATGCAGCAGGAGGGGGCTGGGTGGGGGAGGAGCTGCTGCTTGGGTCAGGAGAACCCTGGAACAGATGCTCCTCTAGTGGTGCTGGGTAGGCACGGTTCTCACGGGTGACTGCTGCTCCCTAATTTGCAAGGATTTCCTATGTGGGGTCTTCGCTGCAGCCAGGACTTGCCTGACAGGAGGGGTTTGTGAGAGCCAGGTAATGGACAAAGGCCATCTGTGAGGAGGCTGGATGGCCACTGGGTTTGGATCTAGGTCTCTGGGAGGTGGACGTCCAGGAGTGGGTGGTAGGGCTGGCGGTGTCTCCCTGGAGCAGGAGCTGTTTCCATGGCAGCAGTAATAAACTCTGTGGAGCCAGGGCCGGAAGCCCAGCCACCCTGAGAGACGTGTGAGTCCTCATAGCCTCCTGCTGGGGTGAGGGGGCAGTTCAGGAAGCTAGAGGGTGACAGCTGTGTGTCTGTGCTTTTTTCCTGGGATGAAAATTTTTTTTCAAAGTCCATTAAAACAAAAATGTCAGTGGAAATCATAGCTCTCCCTAGAGGTGAGTGTGGTGAATGCTTTTGGCTGCCAGCAGTGGGCAGGAGGCTCTAGGGACAGCCCCCTTCTCAAGGAGGGAGAGAGGCTGAGGTTTCTGAGCAGGACCATGTGGGGTGAATGCGTCCCCTGCTCACTGACCAGGAATTTAAATCCCTGGCAATCATCACTCACATTTCAGAAGTGTCAGGGAACACACCCACAACAAATTATGTCATCCTAGCCACAGACACGCGAAGGAAAGTCCCCACCACCACCGTTCCCCCCAGCTGTGTGCACAAACTAGTAGCTTGCCTGAGCCCATGACAGCAGTGTCCACAGGAGCTAAGGCCTTGGCCACTCCACTCTGGTGTCACACAGCACGTGGGGTGCTGCCCAGAGGAGGTGGGTGAGAGCCACAAGCTTCTCAACTCACTGTATGACCAGGGTCCCAGCCAGCTCTCATCTCCCTCCTTCCTCTGCTCCAGGGCCAGCCCCTGCTGGATGAGGGCACTTGAGGCCAAGCTGGGTGGCTCTTCCTCCAAGAATCACTCCCGCAAGTGCCACTCACCACACCTCCCCCAGATGATGCTGGGGCTCCGTCAGTGCCACCAGGCTTGAAAACTTGCTTCCAAGTTCTGTCCAGATCATGCTCTTCTGGGAAGGAGCAGGCCAGCCAGTGCTCATGGCATGTCTCTCATGAGCCAGTGCTCATGGCATGTCTCCTGGCCTCAGCGGAGTGGGCAGGCAGCTGTGTGCTTGTGCTGAAGGCCCCCCCACCCTCCATGCTTCTGGGGATGGCCTGGCTCTACTGACCTCTGTTGGATGAGCCTGTCGGTCCAGCTGTGGGGTGGGGGCAGATGGGGCATGGCTCCACAGGGGAGAGGACAGTGTCAGAGCATCTGAATAGGTGGCCACTCACCAAGGGCAAACGGTGCAGGAAGACGAGGCTGGGGGCAGAGAGCTTAGGCTTGGCCCCAGGACCCTCCCCAGACCTGAGCCCAAGACAGCTTGTCTGAGGGCTCGGTGCTCGGCTCTTGTTCACCCCAGAGCCAGAAGGAGGGGCTGCAGGGGCCAGAGATCCCAGCACTGCTTTGGTGGGTACAGTGGGGACCAGCATCCAGGGGCCCTGCCCTGGGGGCTCAGGCCCAGGAGGGCCCAACTGAGCAGCTTTTCTTTCATGGGGGCTGGGACCTGCCAGGCTGGGGGCAGGTGTGGGGTGTGCATGTGCAGGGGTTCTAGAGACTGAACTAGCAGCACGTCTTTTGGAACCTGGGGGGAGAGACCAGGAGCCAGACGGGCCTGGCTGGATGACAGGGAGAGACCAGCCCCTACAGGCCCAACTGTCCTACCTAGGAGAGCAAGCCAGAGGAGTGAGGGCCAGGGCTGCCAAGTTTAAGTGGACAGGGGGCTTCTGTCCCTGAGAGATGCCAGGCAGCTGGTGCTGGGAAGCCCTGGGGCCTGACAGGAAGGCTCCAGCTCCCCAGAGGTCTGACCAGATGCACAGACTCGGAAGCCAAGCCTGCTATGCAGGCTTTGGGGGCAAAGTCCTCTGCTCTGGGCCTCTGTGGGGCCCATTCTGCTTCTGGTGGCCTGGGCTCTCAGGGACAGCAATGTCCCCCCTCTCTGACTCAAGGTCAGGATGGAGGCCAAGTTGCACCTTTAATTTCTTCAGTCTCTCCTCCAGGTCTTCAAAGCTGGAAGACTCCCTTGGGGGTGGCGGGGGAAGCCACAGGGAGCAGGGTGTTGGGGGAATCCCACCAGCAAAACAGCACAGCTTGGCAGCTGAGTGCCCTGTTTGTCAACTAAACGTGAATGCAGACGGAGGGGACATATGTATACTTACCGCAGATTCACATAGTATGGCGGAAACCAACACAACATTGTAAAGCAATTATCCTCCAGTTTAAAAAAAAAATGAACACATCAGGTGGAAGGTGTCATCCTAATTTCCTTTTATTAACTTAGTGTCTTTAGGAAAGTTGTGTCTACTTCCAGCCTAAGGCTTTAAGTGACAGACACAAGTGGACTGATGTTCTGGGTGGTCCACTGGAAATCATAAAGTGTCAGCAGTACTACTCTGATGAGGGAAACTGGAGGGAAGCAGTTTCTTCCCTTGAAGAGAGGGCATGCAAGCACCTAAATCTTAATATAGCAACCAATGCTTTCTGTTTTTTAATTAAGCCAAGTTAAGGAAAACTGATTTTTTTGTGAAGCCGACTTTATGTTTTTTAAATTTTTATGTAAAACTGACTTTTTTAATGCAGAGCTTTATTTTCAATTATTCCTTGTCATATAAAACTACCAGGCTTCCTTGCTGGCTCAGATGGTAAAGAATCTGCTTTCATTGCAGGAGATCTGGTTTTGATCTCTGGGTCAGGAAGAGCCCCTGGAGAATGGAATGGCTACCCACTCCAGTATTCTTGCCTGGAGAATCCCTTGGGCAGAGGAGCCTGACAGGCTACAGTTCACGGGGTTGCAGAGTTGGACATGACTGAGTGACTAACACTTTCATATAAAAGTCCACGTGCGTGCGTGTGTACTAAGTCATATCCAACTCTGTGACCCTTGGACTGTAATCCACCAGGCTCCTCTGTCCATGGGATTCTCCAGGCAAGGATACTGGAGTGGATTGCTGTGCCCTCCTCCAGGGGATCTTCCTGACCCAGGGATGGAACCTGGGTTCTTAAGTCTCCTGCTTTGGTAGGCAGGTTCTTTACCACTAGCACCACCTGGAAAGCCCCATAAAAGTACACAAGCTTGCCAAATGCTGGCCTTTGGATGGAACTAAACAGTTTCCTGTGGGCATGGACTTCAATTCCCTTCTCCATTTCCTCTTTATCCAGCGAAGCCTGCCAGGAGTGCTACTGGATGTATATTTTCTGACCGGTTCATAAAGACCTTGATGATGACCAATGAGCGACATCTGGCAGGAAAAGTCCTTTGGTTTTTCTCATTTGGGGAAACAACAAACAACAAAACCCTGGCAGAATTATCTTAGAATTTTTTCCCCCTATTTTTATTGAGGCTTATTGAGGGGAAAGTCCATATGATTCTGGGAACTCTACAAATTCCATCAAGGAAAGAACACAGGGGCAACTTGGACACTGGCCCAAGAAGCAGACTTTGCTAACTTTGGGCGCTGCCCTGTGTCCATCCTTGTCTCCATCTGTCCCGGGCCGTCTGGCCTGCACCTTGGTCCCTGAAGCAGGAGCAGGAACCTGGCCTTTGGAGTTCCCCAGAAGTCTCACCAGACAGTAACCAGAGCCAGGACCCTTGGGCCCGGAGGAGCTCTCCTCACACGAAGGCGCCCTCTTCGTGTGGGGCTTCGGGACCTCTGCCGCCCCTTACTTCTGGGGTTGGATAGCTCAGTCCCCTCACTAGGGACTTCCCACGTTGCTCAGTGATAAAAAAAATCCGCCTGCCAATGCAGCAGGCATCGGAGTGGGTTCCATCCCTGGGTCGGGAAGATTCCCTCTGGAGAAGGAAACGGCAACCCACTCCAGTATTCTTGCCTGGAAAATCCCATGGACAGAGGAGCCTGGAAGGGTACACAGTCCATGGGGTCGCAAAGAGTCGGACAGGACCGAGCATGAACGCACCCTCGCATGTACGTCCCTTCTGTTGAGAGCCACTGCGCTGAGACGCTGAAGAGGAGGTTTGGGAGAGCCCTTCATCCTACTGATGGTTGCTGGAGATTGGCCAGGGCCGCGCTTCCACCCTTCCATCATTTCAATACCGAGACCTAACAAGTACCAGGCCCAGCACTTCCCGCGCCGCCCGGCCCATGAGCCGGCCCGCTCTACGCTGGACACACCCAACCAGCTCTCTGCCATCCTAGGGAGCCGCTCAGCCAGCGGCGCCAGCGCCTGCTCTCTGCCCCGGTCCTGCGACCCATCGCTTGCCGCGGGCCGGTTCCTCCCCCGCTGACCGAGAGCCTCTTGCTCCCGCGGCCGCTCCCCCTTTCGGGACCCGACAAGAGCCTTCCGCTCCAGCACCTGCATCTCTGCTGCCCCCGGGGCCGGAACTCTGGAGGCCCATAGCAACGGTGCCAGCGTCATTGCCACGCTGACGTATTCAAGGGGGCGCACGCGCCCAACTCCTCAATTTTGTCCTTAATCGGCCCCTGTCACCTGGTACCTCGCCCCGCCCCTCCGACGGCCTGCCCTCTGTGCCTGCTTCTACAATCACGGCGGAGACACCATGATGTCACGACCCTCGTAGCCAATCCGAGGGCGGCATGGGGCACGGGACCCTCACAAGCATCCATTGCCAGGGAGGAAGGGCTGCTGTTGCGCCTGCGCAGTCTTTGCCGCCGGCTCGCGGCGCGTGGAGCCCGCTGTGAGTCCCGCGAGTCCATTCGGCTGCAAGTCCGCGCGGCGGCGGCGCTTGTGGACCATGTCGTGGCTCTTCGGCATCAAGGGTTCCAAGGGCGAAGGCACGGGGCCACCTCTGCCCCTGCCGCCCGTACAGCCCGGAGGCGAAGGCAGCGGGGACCGCGGCGCAGGGGACCGGCCGGGGCCCAAGGACAAATGGAGCAACTTCGACCCGACGGGCCTGGAGCGCGCGGCCAAGGCGGCGCGAGAGCTGGAGCATTCGCGTGAGTGCGGCGGGTGGGCGCGGGCAGGGCGACCGGGCGGGGCGCTCGCGGGCAAGTGGTCTGAGCGATCGAGCAGCAAGTGGTGGTCGGGGGAGGAAACCAGCCTTAAGCGATAAGCCCGCCGGAGCCATCCTGCGTGCAGGGGAAGTTCGGGATCCCCTGACCTTCTGGCATCTTCCCAGCTGCCACGCATTCTTCACGTGGGGAAACCAGTGCCGAGGAGACTCAGAGGGTACGGGCAGCAGGTGGCGGGACTGCACCCTGGTCTCCAGTTACGGTCTCTTTCCGCCTCCATGTGGGACGGCCAAGGCAGGCCGGGTTGGGGATCCGTCTGTGCTAGTTGCTGGCAGTTTTCCGTTTGAGAACGGAGATGGTTTGAGTGTCCTAGGCTTTAAAGTCGGAGAAGGCAATGGCACCCCACTCCAGTACTCTTGCTTGGAAAATCCCATGGATGGAGGAGCCTGGAAGGCTGCAGTCCATGGGGTCGCTGAGGGTCGGACACGACTGAGCGACTTCCCTTTCACTTTTCACTTTCATGCGTTGGAGAAGGAAATGGCAACCCACTCCAGTGTTCTTGCTTGGAGAATCCCAGGGACGGGGGAGCCTGGTGGGCTGCCGTCTCTGGGGTCGCACAGAGTCGGACACGACTGAAATGACTTAGCAGTAGGCTTTAAAGAAAATGCATCAGGTTTTCACTTATTGTTGGAGAACGTTAGCATTCAGATAGGTGAGATCTGTAAGCAACAAATAAGGCCGGCCCAGGGCAGCAGATGACCTTTTTGGCTTCCACCCTCAAGGCATCAGCCCTTGACTGCACCTTCACTAAGCCCACGTATTTTCTCCCAACCTTCTTTTCTTCTGCGGATTTGACGATGTCTCAAAAGTGTGGAATATAGCACATGCTGAGAAGATATTAGTTGAAAGAATACAGCGACTTTCAAACTTTTAAGCAGAGGTGCTGTTTTCTTACCACCCTATGCTGCAGCCTTGTAAGCAGAGGTGAGCAGAGACTTCCTATCCAGGGGTGGCCTGGCACTTTGTGGCTTAGTCTCTGCCCTTCCACCGGGGCCACAAGAACACCCCAGGCAAAGGTCTCCTGCGTGCCTGGTTCTCCGATCCTGGGAGGAACATTGCGGAGATTTAGGCCTGGGCCCAGGGCAGCCTGTTTCCTTAGACCTACCTGGAACACTCCCTATCTCTGAGTGGGTGTTGAGTGTAATAGATGGATTAAGTTTGCAAGATAATAGGAGACAGGCTTGCAGAGGGGCTTGAGAGACAATGACCAGGCTTCAAGACACCTCAGTGATCATAGACTTTTGACATGAGGTCTAATTTCTTAGGTTTATGGGGGGTGGGGGAGAGTTAACCCTCATTTCTTAGGGGGGTGTGTGGCGTGGGGTGTGTGTGTGCGCGCACATGTGGTGGGGGGGCTTCACCCATTCCCTGTCCTCCCTTGGGAATCTGAAGCCTGACTCTTGGCCCCTCGCACTCACACAGTTGTACAGGCCATTGTGAATAGCCTGTGGTGTGTCTCAGGGTAGCAGCCAAGGGAACTCCCTGACTTGCTGTCTGCTCATACCTGTGAGTTGCTCCCAGGTCTCCTGCACTGGCTGCCCCAGAACATGCTCCACCTGGGTCCGCAGGGCCTTGGCCTCTGCTCTCCCACCCCCAACAGTCAGCATCTCATGCAGAGGCTCTGCCTGCCACCACTTAGAGGCATTGTCTCCTCATCCATCTCCGTGTCGCATGATGCTGTCCCAGGTGTGAACCCTACTTCATTTTGTTCTTGCTTTCCTTCCTGGCTTCTCTGCTGGTCAGTGGGAGAGGTGTCACCCTGAGCTGCCTGTCCCCTCTGTCCCCAAACCCTCCTCCCCAGGGTACCTCAGGCCCCTCAGCCCCTCCCCAGGCCTGTCTTCTGGAGATGCTTCCAGTTCCCAGCCAGAGGCCTGCCCTGGATGGCCTGTGCCCACTCTTGTTCACTCATTGCTCTCCCATATGAACCAAAGAAACCCTCAGCTGCCCCTCACAGCCTGGCCACTGTCTGTCCCTTGGGGCCTAGCCTGATGCTGCTGGTTCCCCAGGGCTCCTTAGTCCTCCTTGGACGCCAGAGCAGCCCATTTGGCCTTAAGCTGTGTGCTCACGTGTTTATAGGGTTCTGGGAAGAGTAACTTGCCTGTGGTGGGTGCAGTTAACGCTGGGCCCGTCTCCTGGTGCGGGACGATGTGAGGTGACAGTCGTCATTCTTAGCACTGATCCCAAAGCTTGTGATTAGCAGGGCTCCTGGGTGCCAGGCCCTGAACTAAGCAGTTTACCTGCTTTCAGATCATGAACTCCTTATTGCCAAATTAAAATTCAGCCATCTCACTCCACGAGTCGTGGGGAGGGAGCGCCCACTTTGCTTGCAGGCTGTGACCAAGCCTGGCTGCCATAGGTCATAGCTTGAGTAAACAAGCCAGCTGCAGGTCCTCCCCAAGCTCTGAAGCCAGACCGAGTGCCTCAGCTGACAGCTGAGCCCCAGAGCTGCCACCCACCTCATGCCTAACTCGGGGCATGCTGGGAGCCTAGCCCCAGGGGTTACGTTCTAGTCAGTGGCGTGTGGGCTGCAACTTGGGGGTGACAGGTCCTGGGATCTGCAGCCTACCTTGAAGGCCTCAAAAAATAAGACGGATGTGGGGCACAGAAGGGTGGACGTGTGGTCCGCAACCTGGGAACGTGGTAGCATCAGAGAGTTGGGCTCACGGGGTCCCCAGCTCCTCTCTGTGCTTTTATGCGTTAGAAGGTTTTTGTGGTAAAGCGTGGACTTTACAGTGATGACAGAACTGTGTCATCAGGGGTCTCTTAGGCCCCATGCGAAGGTTTTTAGCAAGGAGAGTGCTGGGGTCTATTCTTTGCTAGAACATCCTTGTATTGCCACATATTTCCACATGAGTCCCCTTATGAAGAGCACACACCTGGAAGATATTAACTACACACGTTTCTAACAGATGGCCTGTGAAGAGCCGTCAGCCTGCAAGCATTGCCTTCTTTCTGGTTTAATCCTCCTTTGCTTCTTACTCAAGCCCTCAGCTGCCTGTGCTCAGTTGTAGAACAGTAACAGGTATCAAAGGCTCAAGAGAAACACTCACACTTGAAAAATAAGTGACGGTATAACCACAGGCTTGACTCTCCTGCTGTCCGTGGAGGAGCAGTGGACAGCCCCTCTGCTGGAGCCCTCTGGGGTGTGACGGTCCCCTGGGGGCAGACCCCACATGTGAGTTTTCTGCTGGGGATGGAATAGACACAAGTGGCAAGATGGGGCAGTGGTCTTTTTAGCCGGGGGGTCTCTGAGCAGATCTGACCAGGAACCAGCGTGGCCACGCGTGCTTTCAGGTTGAGGCTGTGGTGTCCTTGAGCGCCCCTAGCCCGCGTGAACGCTTGCCTGGTGTCCTGATGCCTGCATGCCCCTCCCCCCAGGACATGCCAAGGAGGCGCTGAGTCTGGCTCAGATGCAGGAGCAGACACTTCAGCTGGAGCATCAGGCCAAGCTCAAGGTGGGTGAGGGTGGGCGCTGGGGGGCTGCTGAGAGGACCCGGGCAGAAAGGACACGGGAGAGGACACAGGCAGTGGGTGCAAGGTGGGTGCTAGGGGTTGGGGGATGGAGAGGACGGGGTAATCGGTGAGGGTGGGTGCTGGGGGAGCGTGAGAGAATACAGGCAGGCGGTGGGTGTAGGGTGGGTTCCCAGGCACCTCCTCAGGGTCAAGGGAAATGGGCATCAGCACAGTTATGTGGCCTGAGTTCTGCATAGAACCTTCTGGAAGGCAGGTGTGGGTGAGGAGTCTGGTTTCTCAGAGGGGAGCCCCGCCCTCACACTGAGCACATAGTGAGCAAATGTGGAAAAGGCCCTGCTCTGTGCTCCACCTGGGTTGTTGTAAAGTGAATCAGGAAGTGAGCAGCTGGCATAAGCACATGTCGGGGGACAGGCACCCCTGGAGACGCTCTGGCTACTCTGGCACCGGCCCAGTCCATTCTCCTGGCTTCTCTTTGCCTGTGGGTCTGGGTCCTCCCGGGCCTTGGTGTGGTTGCAGCTGAGCACCTACAGGCCTCTGGGGGTGTGGAACAGGCCACCTCACTGTCTGGCCCCTTGGGAGGGCCCTCAGAGAGGGAAGGGGGGCAGGAGGCCTGACCAGGCCCTGGCTCACAGCAGCTGGTGTGTCCTGCAGGAGTACGAGGCCGCAGTGGAGCAGCTGAAGGGCGATCAGATCCGAGTGCAGGCTGAGGAGCGGAGAAAGACCCTGAGCGAGGAGACGCGGCAGCACCAGGCCGTAAGAGAGAGGGGCCGGGGAGGGGGTGCTCATCAGGGACTGCACCTGCGGGGGCCCGGCCTAGACCGTAGTTCTGAGGCTGGGGTGTGTTCACGTCACCCTCTCCCTCCCTAGAGGGCCCAGTACCAGGACAAGCTGGCCCGGCAGCGCTACGAGGACCAGCTAAAGCAGCAGGTGAGCACTGCCTGGCCACTCATCTTCCCCGAGAGGGCATAGGGGCCAGAGTCTGGGATCCTCTTGTCAGCAAGCGCTGGGTTGAGGGGCAGGGAGGAAGGGTTCCAACCGAGCTGCCCTGAGGGTCTCCCAAGTGGGACTTGACTGATGAGTGAGTTTATAGGGGGCATTCAAACATCAAGCCTGTTGGCATTTTAGCTTCTAAATTCAGCAGTTCAGCAAAAAGCCCATTTCATGAGGACAGCTGTGGGTCAGGGCCACCCCGAGGCTGAGCTGAGTGGGGGGCCAAGTTTCCTTCCTGCCTTAGACTGTGCAGCCTGCAGGCCCCAGGGTAACCGTCCCCAGGAGGTTGGAGCCCTAGGAGTGGTGGAGGTGTCTCCAAGGCCAGAGCAGCTAACCTGTTGGTGTGATGTTGCCTGTTTCCTAATCTTGAAGCCCTTCCCTTCCCCTTGTGGCTCCTTCTCAGCAACTTCTCAATGAGGAGAACCTACGGAAGCAAGAGGAATCTGTGCAGAAGCAGGAGGCCCTGCGGCGAGGTAGGGCCCTGACTCGGGAGCTCTTGGCCACGGGTCACAGCCTTGCTTTAGGCCTTTCACTCTCCCCAGGCAGCATCAGGGGTGGGCGCGCTGAGACCCTGGGGGTGGAGGGCACCCTGGCTCCCTTGTCTTGTGTAGCAGCCCTGGGTGGGGAGGCCATGGGCTGAGCACCACCCCTGCCTCCTCCCCGGGCAGCCACCGTGGAACGGGAGATGGAGCTGCGGCACAAGAATGAGATGCTGCGGGTGGAGGCCGAGGCGCACGCCAGGGCCAAGGCTGAGCGCGAAAACGCCGATATCATCCGCGAGCAGATCCGCCTGAAGGCCGCTGAGCACCGCCAGACCATCCTAGAGTCCATCAGGTGAGGCCCAGCATGGCAGGCTTCCGCTGGCCCCTTTCCTACTCGGGTGCCCTACTCCTCCCCTGGCTGGTCCTTCTGCAGTGCCTCTTGGGGCTGACCTAGGGGCCTCCAGCCACTTGGCACATGGCCTGATGCCTTCCGGGTCATGCCACTGCTCTCCTGCAGGACAGCAGGCACCCTGTTTGGTGAAGGGTTCCGTGCCTTTGTGACAGACTGGGACAAAGTGACAGCCACGGTAAGCGCCTTTGCCTTCTTCCCTGGGGTACTTTCACTGTCAGGGGCTCTGCAAGCCACTGCGGGTTGGCGCCTATGTTGAGTGCTCACCCCTCCTCCTACCAGAAAGGCACAAGTGACTTGGCCTTTGGGTTTGGGGCACTTCAAACGACTCAGCATCAACCTTGGTGGGGCTGGGGGTAGGGCGTGGGGGATGCCAAATGCCCATTTCATCTCCCCAATGCCAGCCCTTTGATGCACTGGTGCTGGTGGGCCTGGCAAGACTCCAGGGAGCCAGTGGGGAGCCAGGGGATGGGACAGACACCACCTGCCGCCTCTGTCTGCTCCAGGTGGCCGGGCTGACGCTGCTGGCCGTTGGGATCTATTCTGCCAAGAATGCCACGTCTGTCGCAGGGCGGTACATTGAGGCCCGGCTGGGGAAGCCGTCCCTGGTGCGGGAGACGTCTCGCATCACGGTGCTGGAGGCGCTCAGGCACCCCATACAGGTAACCGCAGGTCTTGGGGACACACACCCAACAGCCCGTTCCTCCTCTTCTGCCCAGATGCCACCCTCCTCCTGTGTACTGACTTGCATTGCTTCCTTGATGCTGCCCCTTGGGCCCTGTGATATCAGCACTGGGGTACTCTCACCCTGGTCCACTCGGTCCCCCTGGGGGTCTGTTGGGGTGGCCATCCTCTTGGGTGGACTGCCCCCCTGCTTGTTTTTGAACTCCTGGGGCTGCCGTCCTCCCGGAAGAGAAGGCATTGGAGGCAGCCTAGGGTCTGCCTCCTTCCCTTGAGGGGAGCCAGGCTTCCCCTGCATCTTGCGGGCTATGCTGTGAGGTCAGCGCTGGAGGTCAGCTTTGCGAACGGTCTCCCCGCCGGCCTTGTCCAGGAAAGCTGCTCGCATGCGTTCTGGTGTGACCGCGCCATGAGCTCCGCTGTTGACCCTCCCTACCCTCCCCCCACCCACAGGTCAGCAGGCGACTCCTCAGTAAACCTCAGGACGCGTTGGAGGGCGTCGTCCTCAGCGTAAGTGGGGCTGCCCAACCTCCCAGGAGTTGGTTTGCTGGCTGAACCCAGCTGGGGAGAGTGGCCTCGCACGCCAGCCCAGGCCCTCAGGAGGGACAGACTGGACAGCAGAGCACCCCCCAAACCACTATGTCCCCTGGCAGCCCAGCCTGGAGGCTCGTGTGCGGGACATTGCCATCGCCACAAGGAACACCAAGAAGAACAAAAGTCTTTACCGAAATGTCCTGATGTACGGGCCACCCGGGACTGGCAAAACGCTGTTTGCCAAGGTGAGGGCACAGGTGGGGCTGGGGGTGGTGGGGTCTCACCTGCCTGGGACACGTGCCCCTGTCCAGCTCTGCAGGCCAGGTGTCTCCACGCACATGTGATCCGGCCCTGGTGGCCAGGACAGGTGGGGTGGAGGGTAGGTGGAGCAGCCCTTAAAGCCCCTTCCCCAAATGCCCAGAAACTGGCCCTGCACTCCGGTATGGACTACGCCATCATGACGGGCGGGGATGTGGCCCCCATGGGGCGGGACGGCGTGACAGCCATGCACAAGGTCTTCGACTGGGCCAGCACCAGCCGGCGAGGGTGAGCCGGGGCTCCTGCTGGGAAAGGGGTCGGTACTTTCCCCACAGCCTGTCCCTGAGGTCCAAGGGCCTCTCAGTGTCGGTGACTTATAATTGTTTAAGATGAGGGCTTACCAGCCCATCTCTAGTTACTGTCCCAACGCCGGCACTGGACACGTCCCGATCGGTAGCCAGGTTCTGGGTCCCAGAGGCCCCTGGGGACAGTGCGATGTGTGGAGTTTCCGCTGGGCTGTGCCCTGCCTGCCCTCACGTGGCCCTGCCCTCACAGACTCCTGCTCTTCGTGGACGAAGCGGACGCCTTTCTCAGGAAGCGAGCAACTGTAAGTGTCTAGAGGCCCCATTTGTCCTGAGCTGGGTTGGCTGCTGGGGAGTGGGCCGGTGGTAGCCTGGGCCGCATCTACACTTATGGGAAGGTTGTTGGGAGTCTGCTCCACAGCCACACTTTGTTTATACATTTCGTTTGAAGAGTGGAAGTTTAGCATCTTTTCAAAGCTAAGCTTCATTCAGTCTTTGAGCTGAGATCTGTGAAGGTCCTGCCGTGTTTCTGTCCCGGACGAGGGGAGCCTCACTGTTTGCATGGCTGCTTACAGCCTGACCCTTCTCTGTGCAGGAGAAGATCAGTGAGGACCTCAGGGCCACCCTGAACGCCTTCTTGCACCGCACAGGCCAGCACAGCAGCAAGTGAGAAGCCAGCAGCCCTGCCTCAGCTCACGGGGCTGCTGCGGGGTGGCCAGCCCATATGACCAGACAGCCTCCTGTGCCCTCCCTCCATGCAGTGGGATGGCCATTTGGGCACTGGGGGACATTTGTGGGCACCCCTGAGACATGCTGTAGACTGAGGCCGAGCCCAGTGGCATGCTCATCCACAGGCCACTGCCCTTGGCACCTCTGTCTGCCCCCGAGATGCATTGTCGGGCCACCACACTGTCAGGTGACCCTGGGTCGGGCTGGCCCTTCTGGGTCCCATTTTGTGCTCTGCGTGGGCAGGATCCTTCCGGCCCTCTGCCTGCTGCAGCTGTTGCCCATGGAGAGCCCAGCCTAGCTGCTGGGAGATGTGTTGACTTCCTTCTGGGTTGTTGCCTCTGCTGAGCTGACTGCCAGGCCTTGAGACCCTGCACTTGATTGGGGAGGGGCAGAGGTCTGTCTCCATCCTGGATCCCCGGGTCCCTGCCCTTCCTGAATGTGGAGGCTTCACAGCCCTCCCCCCAGGCTGGGCCATCAGTCAAGAGAAGCGGGAAATTGGGGCAAGACAGGGAGGGCAGGTGGTAGAGGGTGATGCCAGTTTCCCGGTTTTGTGGGCTGAGAAGCTGCCCATTAGACCCTGCTGGATGGCAGCCCCCCTCTATTGCCATGTGTCTGCTGCAGGTTCATGCTGGTCCTGGCCAGCAACCAGCCCGAGCAATTCGACTGGGCCATCAACGACCGCATTGACGAGATGGTCAGCTTTGAGCTGCCGCAGCGGGAGGAGCGGGAGCGCCTGGTGAGAATGTATTTTGACAAGTATGTTCTTAAACCGGCTACAGAAGGAAAGCAGTAAGTGTCCTGCCACCACGGTGCCCTTTGCCTGTCATGTTGGTCCCTCCCCCAGTGCCCACATGGGCACTAATCCTACCCTGCCCCTGGGGTTTCACCACAGGGTCCTGACCACCCGTCATTGGGGGTCCTGCCCTCCTATCCTGTCCACCCATTGATCCCCTGCCTCCATCCTGCCTTTAAACCCCTCAGATCCAGGCCACACTTGGGTCCTGGTAGTGAGGGGCCATGCCAGCCCACTTCTGCACTCTTTGAGCCTTGCTCTGGGCCCCTCACTGCACACAACGGGGTCCACTGGCTGGAGTAACCCTCCTGGCTCGTCCAGGACCCCCCAGCCCCCACTGTGCTTTCAGGAGCGCTCCAGATAAGCCTGCTCTATTTGTAACCCTCCCTGGGGACCGGATCTCAGACCCACTGACCTGGATCCACCTGGCACAGCTGAGCCATCTTCTGTGCTCAGGCAGACTTTGCCAGTCCTCAGCCACCTGTCCCCTGAGCTCTCTTTCCTGGGCCTCTTTCCCCTTTTGCCCCAGCTGATCCCAGTCCCCTTAAGTTCCTGAAGGCACATCCTGGCCCAGCAGCATCCCGGGCACTGTATGCAACCTGAGGAGCTGAGGCTTTTCACAAGAGTTTAAGCAGTCTCTCTTGGGCTTTCAGCCAAGCCTGATGGGGCGAGATCTGCATGCAGAGGGGTCAGGAGTGTTAGCTGCTATCTGTGTGCGGGGCGGGTGGGGGGGGGGTGTTCAGGGGGAGGGCACATGGCCCCCAGCCCCTTGGCCAGCGGTGGGGCTGGGAGCAGGATGGGATCTCCGCCTGCCCGTTCCTGCACATCCTGAGCAGCCCCTCAGCTGCCTCTGAGCACAGCTTGTGCCCCTCATCCTTAAACGGCCCCCACTAGGGCCCTGTCTTGGTCTCCCTAGGGAAGGGACACGCCCAGCGGGGGAGGAGGTGGAAGGATCACACCTGTGGACATTGGTCAGGGTGTGGCTCATTACAGCCAGGGGCTCGGACACTCCTCCCTGGGGTTTCCCAGCACAGGCTCCGCCATGGCCTCCATTAGTAGGAGCCAGGCCCTCACTAGCCTCTGGTCATTCCTGGGTCTTGTGGGTGCCCAGGCATCACTCGGGAACTCCTCACAGGCGCTTGAAGCTGGCCCAGTTTGACTATGGAAAGAAGTGCTCAGAGATTGCGCAGCTGACGGAGGGCATGTCAGGCCGGGAGATCTCTCAGCTCGCTGTGGCGTGGCAGGTGAGCCGAGACGTACCCTGCAGGGCAGAGCCCAACCGAGCCAGGGGCCCTTGGAGTGGTCGGAAGGTGGTTGGGCTGGTTCCTGAGCTCCCACTGGGGTGTTTCTGAAGGGTTTCTGGACAGATGCGACATGACACCCTACTTCCCTGCCATCATGATCCTGGGGCCCCTGCAAGGTGGGGAATGAGCCAGAGCCCTCTGCAGCTTCGCATTTTCTGGCCTCCCTGTCGTTCTGGTCCACATCAAAAGGGGCCCTCTAGATCAGTGGCATGTCCTGTGGCTAACATGTTCACTTCCCAGGAACCACTGGGCTTTGTCTCCAGGCAGGGCCCAGGACAGTCGGTACAGGTGATGGCAGATGGTGCAGAGTCTGGGGCCACAGCCTGGGAGGGCATGGCGCTTCCCAGGAGCTGTCTGTGGGCACAGGACAAGACTGACCTGACAGGGGATTTCCTTCCTGGCTCCTTGCAGAAGCCCACAGCCTTTAGGATGATCTGCAGGGTCGTGAAGGCTGTGGTTGTCCTGGCTTTCAGGAAAAGTTTGTGGAGTCACGAGGGCCTGGGGGCAGGGGGATGGTGGCTCTGGGCACACAGGTCAGAGTGGCCCTGGTCAGTCCTGACACCAGGCTTTCCTCTGAGGCATCCTGGTGGCAGCTCCCCGCGTGTGGGTAGGGGAGCAGCCATTTAGCACGTTTCTCCATTGTCCTTGCTGGGTGGAGTGTGCTGAGTGAGTTGTGTCTGTTGCCACATGACAGCCTGGCCACTGTCAGCTGAGCATGAACGCATCTTTTATGAAATTAGGGGACATCTGTTGAATTTGAACATCCTCGTCCAGATGCAGTGGTGAGAAGGAATACATGACTGTGTTAGTCAGGATGAACTAGGTTGTGCTGTAACAAACAGCCCCAGATTGCAAACCCCACTGTGGGAGTCAAGGGCTCTTCCCCCTGATGGCCTCATTCAGGAAGCAGGCTTCACAAGGTTGGCTGTTTCTGTGACCAGCAACCCAGGTGGCTGGGACAAAACGCACAGCCAGGGCTTGAACAAGTGTCACCTCATGGTTCTGGAGGCTGGATGTCCTGCCTGAGGGTGCCAGTGAGGAGGTTCCTGTTGTGAGGGCCCACTTCCTGGCTGCCACCCAGAAGCTTCCTTGCCACTTGCTCACACACAGCCCTGCAGAAGCAGGGGTGCCATTCTGTGACCCTACCTGACCTGACCCGCCTGTTTCCAAGGGCAGCCATGCTGGGGTTAGCACTTCAGCGTGACCTGGGGAAGGACAAACAGGTGGTCCCAGCAGCAGGGGTCCTGGTGCACCTTCTCTCCCTGCTTCTCTTCCCAGTTCTTTGAGGAGACCATGAGACAGGCCTGCATGTACTCTCGGGTGGGGAGCTGAGGGTCAGGAGACCCGGCACAAGCACGGGAGGCTGGAGCCTGCAGGGAGTTCTTTCTGTGTATCCAGAAAGATGTGCAGAGGGTGTGCCTGGTATTCATTACCACTTGCAACAACCCCCAGAATGCCATGGGGATTCCATCGCCTTGGACAGGACATGTTGGCATCACTCTTTCAAGTTTTCTCCCTTTGTGGCCCCAGGTGCTTGGGGCTGGCCTGTGGCGACTTCTGCCCATCCTCCCACTCTCTCCAGCTGAGCAGCCCGGGGACCCGGCACCTACTTCCCACTTGCTGGTATCGTGTGGTATCCTGTGGGCTCTGTTGCAGCTGCCGCCCTGTGCCGTGGTGTGACAGTCAGGTCTATGCTTCTCACAATCCTACAGTTAGTTACCCATCATGGGAACCTGAACTTTTTAACGTAAAATTCGTCTTCACCATTTTTAAGTGCACAGCTCAGTGGCACTGAGCACATTCATGTTGTTGTGCAACTGTCCCCACCATCATCTCCAGGACTTTATCTTCCCAAACTGAAGCTCTGTCTCTATTAAACACTTGCTCCCACGCCTGCCTCCCGCCCCCAGCCCCCACTCCGCTACTTGCTGTCTCTGAGAGTCTTGACTCTTCCAGGGACCTGTGAGGAATCATACCGGCATTGTCGTCTTAAAGCTGGCTTCCTCACTGAGCAGTGTCCTTGAGGTTCGTCTGTGTTGTAACAGGTGTCATTCTTTCTTGTCAGGCAGCCTGACACCCTGGAGTGCAATGGACATACCTCATGCCCCTCTCTGGCTGCAAGTGGACACTTGCATTGTTTCTATATATTTTAGATATTAACCTTTTATCAGACACATGGTTTGCAAATATTTCCGCCCCACCCCCCATGGGTTGCCTTTTTTTTTCTCTTGGTAGTGTCTTGCTGCTGCTGCTAAGTCGCTTTAGTAGTATCTGACTCTGCGAACCTATGGACTGTAGCCCGCCAGGCTCCTCATCCATGGGATTTTGCAGGCATGAATACTGAAGTGGATTGCCATGCCCTCCTCTAAGGGATCTTGCCGACCCGGGGATCAAATCTGTGTTTCTTGGGTCTCCTGCATTGGCAGCCAGGTTCTTTATCACTAGAGCCACCAGTGTCCTTTGAAGCACAAAAGATTTTAATTTTGATGAAGTTGAATTTTCCTATTTTTTTCTTTTGTCACCTGCTTTTAGTATCACAGACAAGTCACTGCTAACTCCAGTGTCTGAAAGCTTCTCCCCTAAGTTTATTTCTACCAGTTTTATAGTTTGGAGTTTTCCCAGTACCACTTGTTGGAAAGGCAGTCATTTCCCCAGTGCGTGGTCTTGGCCCCCTTGTTGGAGGTCACCGACAATACACGTGAGGGTTTATGTCTGGGTGCTCTATTCTGTTCCGTTGGCCTGTGTCTGTCCTAGTGCCAGTACCACTGTCCCTTAGGTTTTAAAATGAGGAAATGTGAGAATTCTGAGTTTCATGACTGTTTTGGCTACTTGGAGGCCTTTGAGATTGCGTATGAATTTTAGGGTGGTTTTTTAATTTATGCAAAAAATCATCATTGAAATTTTGATAGGGATTGCATTGAATCTGTGGATTGCTTTGGGTAGTATTGGAATTCCAGCTAAATACTTCCTGGATGAGGAATCAAACCACTGTCCCTTGTACCGGAAAACGGATTCTTAACCACTGGACTACCAGGGAAGCCCCCGTTTTCTTGCTTTCTTTTCCAGTTGTTTAGTGCTACTGTAGAGACCCAAGTATTTTTGTGTCTTACTTCTATGTCCAGCAACTTTGTTGAGTTTATTACTTTTAACAATTTTGGGGGTATCTTTAGGGTTTACTGTATGTAATAAGATCACATCATCTACAGACAGATAATTTTACTTCTTCCTTTCCGATCTGATGTCTTTTATTTCTTTTTCTTGTCTAATTGATCTGTCTACAATTTCTAGTGCTGTGTTGACCTGAAGTGCTGAAAGTGGGCATCCTTGCCTTGATCCCAATCTTAATGGAAAAGTTTTCAGTCTTTTACCATTGAGATGACGTTTGCTGTGAGTTTTTCTTATATGGCCTCTATTAGGATGAAGACATTTTCTTATATTCCTGGTCTATTATTGGTTTGTCATGCCTTATGGCTTGCAGGATCTTTTTCTCCCCTGACTACAGATCATACCAGGACCCTTGGCAGTGGAAGTGTGGAGTCCTCACCACTGGACCACCAGGGAATTCCCCTAGTTTATTGTTTTCGTCAAGAAAGGGTATTGGATATTGCCAACATTTTTTCTCATTAACTGAAATGCTCATGTGGTTTTTGTCCATTTTGTTAATTATTTGCCTAGGTCAATTTTCCCTAGGTGAGCCTTCCTTGCACTCCAGGAATAAATCCCATTTGGTTGTGATGTTTAGCCATGTCAGTATGCTACTGAGTTTGGTTTGTTAGTATGTTGTTGAGGGTTTTACATCAGTATTCATAGAGGATCTGGATCTATGGTTTACATGTGGTGTTTTGTCTGGTTTTTGTCAGGATGATGCTGGCCTCAGAATGAGTTGGGAAGTGTTCCTTCCTCTTCAATGTTTTGGAAGAGTTTGAGCAACATTGGTGTTAGTTCTCCTTTAAGGTTTTGTGTGTTTTTTTGTAATGAACTTCTAAATTTTGGAATAATTCCAAGTTCACAGGAAGGTCACAAGGCCAGCACAGCCCCTACCACACTCTGAATGTTTCACCACATCCCTCAATTCCACTTTAGATTTGATCTTACCCAGAACCCACCTGGATGCCCTTGATATTCCATCCCACTGTCAGGCTCCTCAGGGTGGGCTGTTCTGAGGATGATCCTCACGGTTCAAGGAATGCTATAGAGCGTCCCTCCTTTTGTCTGTCTGGTGTCTCCAACTGGGATTGTGGGACTGTGGAGGAGACCCTAAAGGCAAGGTACCCATCTGGTCTTGGCACATTGGGGCATCAGACATCCACACAACATTACAGGGATGTTGGCCTGGATCCCCTGGTTACATGGTGACCTCCTGGCTTCTCCATGGTGATGTCACTGCATACCTCTACCCACCCCTTCCCACCATAGGATCCCCTCTGGCTGCCGCCACCCAGCCTGCCTCCTCTGCTGTTCTCATGTGTACCTCGCAGGAGGCTGCAGGGGCAGCCCCTCCCTCCTTGGCCTGGCTCAGGTGCTGAGGACAGCCATGTCCCAAGGCTGGGGCCACCTGGGTAAGCACAGTGACTGGTCATCTCAGACAGTGGGAGCTTGCTCACAATGCCCTAATGTGGCTGAACCTCCTCAGGGAGCTGGAGAGAAACAGCCAGCCTGGCTTGAGCCCCCTGCTTGGTGGACACTTGAGTGCTGTCCTCAGGATAGGCACATGTCAGAGCCACTTGATGGGTGACTGGGAGCAGAAGGGATGCTGGGTCATCTGGGTGGCATGTGGCCTGGCCAGAGGACCTGCTTTGGCAGCTGCAATGCTGTGGACCACACTGGGACCTGACTAGCAGAACTCTGGTTCCCTGAGCCACGTGCCCAGGCTGGGGTATGGGGAATGCAGTGCTGCCCACAGCAGCCCCACAGTTCTGGAAGCACTGTGTGTGGATAGTTGGGGGCCTGTGAGGGGCAGGTCCTGGTGGACTGTGCCCTATTTGACCCCTGGAGGGCTTTGCTTCCCTTTAGTGTCAGGCCTGTGGTGGTTCTGCTGACCATGGCCTGCGCCTGAGGGGAGCTTGGTTATCCACAGAGCAAGGCCTGCAGTTGAGGGGTGGGGCTCCCTCCTGAAAGTAGTCCTCTGGGTTTCTATTTTTAGAAAGTCATTGAGAAACTTAGTGGAGCAGGCAGAACCATGGAATTGAGGGATGGCGGCCACACTGGGCTGCAGATCTGCCTGTGAGCACGTGTGTGTGGCACACTCAAGTGCATAGGGAGTCAAGGCATGTGCCGTTGGCATTTCTGTCTGCACGTGTGTCCTGCTGAGAGGCCAGGCCCCTCCTGAGTCTGAGCACAGGCCCAAGGGAGCACCCTGGGCTTTGCTCCTGCCTGCCCTGCCCGCCAGAGGGTTTTGGGTTCTGTGGGGTGGGGGTGTGTCTCCAAGGTGGGGGATAAGCAGCAGCAAGGATGGGGCTGGCCTACAGGCTGAGTGGTTCCTGGTGACCGGTGGGCCCTGACCTGGGAGCCACAGGCCTGGCCCCTTCCCTGTGCGAGCAGCCCCTCTGGTGCCCTGAGTCAGTACCCTTTTCTTCACCAGGCCATGGCATATGCCTCTGAGGATGGGGTCCTCACTGAGGCCATGATGGATGCCCGGGTTCAGGATGCCATCCAGCAACACAGGCAGAAGATGGAGTGGCTGAAGACAGAAGGGAGCCAGCCGCCAGCCCCGCGCACACAAGCTGAGTGAGCTGGCGTAGACGCCCAGGCACACTGGCCAGGTGGCTTCAGCAAGAAGAAACACCGAGGTGCCCGATGTCCTGGCAGTTTTCATCTTCCTCGGTCAGGGGCAAGGCAATGTCAAAGGCCTCTGCTAGGGACCAGCTGCTGCTCAGGACCTGGGCATCTTTGAGGTGGGATTGGTTCCTCTGCCCCCACCTCCGGGCTGGTGCTTGCTGGGGCCACCCCCAGGACACCCTGGGAGATATGTCCCCTGGCCAAGCCCAGATAGGGAGAAGGCACCATTCCCCATGCCCAGGGGCAGCAGCCAGGCTAGCAGCACTGCTTCTCAGCAGGTGCTGGCTTCTTCAGCTGTGAACAGCAGTGGTGGCCTGGCCAAGGGAGGGGAACTGACTTTGCCGAGTCCCACCCAGGACCAGCACAGCCGTGAGCTGTTCTGCCATGAGCAGAGCTGGTCCCTTTGTGGCCCAGCGGGGGTGCCCACCACTCTCTTCCAGAGGGGTGTGCCCCTCAGGTCTGTGAACCTACGGTTTGGAAACTAGCCCACCAAGATCTCATGGCCAAGGATGTCGAGCACAGGGGGACTGGCTGGACAGAAGCCACAGCTCTCCCTGACTGGAGTTGGTGTCTTTTTAATCCAGAATCTAATTAAAGAAAAAAAAAAAGGCAGATATCACCAAGTGTCTGTCTCATTCCTGCCGTCGGGGTCCCGGGGTCAGAGGTGAAAGAAGAGGCAGAGGCTGGAGCTTTCTGGAGAATTTACTGACCAGCAGGGGTGGGAGTCACAGTGAGGCGCCCGACCGGGGATGCCCTGGGCAGGGTGGCCGCACTTGCCCCAGCAGGGTTTGGGGGCCTTATTGCTGGGCCGGGGCCTACCCCGGGCCCCTGCCCCACGCCCCTACTGCGGGCCCTGCGAACGCACACGCCTCATGCACGTGCTCCCGTGTGCAGACGTGGGCGCACCGGGGTCCCACCCCCTTCCCTGCCGCCCCTGGCTCCCAGCCCCGTTCCCCTCCAGCAGAGATGGCTCCAGCTCCGGGAACCAGACACATGGACGGAGAGACAGACGCAGGCGCACAGGAGGCCTCCAGCTTAAAGCGGCAGACGTGGTCCCAGGCTGGGCACGCGGCCCCGCCTCCGTCCCAGGTGCCGCCGCCCCCGCCCCACCCCGACCCCCTTATAAAAAGAAGAGGAGACAGCACCTTCCGCCGGAGGCGCCCGACGGCCTTGGGCGCCCTGGCCCGGGCCGGCCGTCCAGTCCCGTGAGCGTGGGCGCGGTGGCCGGCGGCCCCGCGAGTCCTGCGCGCGGCTCAGAGGTGCCGCGGGCTCGGGTGGCCGTTGTGGTAGAGTTTCTGCTTCACGTGCACCATGTTCCCGGCCGCCTCCTCGAACGGCCTGTGTGGCCGCCGGCCCAGCTCCCGCAGGCTGCACAGTTTGGGCAGCCAGGTCCACGAACCGTCTGCGGGACGCGGGGCACGGTCAGGGGGCGGGCGTGATGAGTGGGGCTCGGGTGGGCGGGGCTTGGGCTCGGGGAGGGGACTGTGGGCGGGGCTCGGGTGGGGCGTAGCCCCGGCACGGGCCGACCTCTGTCAATGTGCCGGCGCTCGCACTCACCGTAGCGCCGGCCCGCCCTCCAGGCGCGCACGGCGCAGTGCAGGACGCCGTCCATCCACACCAGGAACCAGCTGATGCAGAAGCCGAGTAGCAGCCCCAACATTAGGTCGATCTCCTGCTTGGTGACGTTGTCTGTCACGAAGTAATTCTCGGAGGCGTCCACCACAGACTGGTCCCCGTCGTACGGGATCACGTAGTGGACGTGGTGCCTGGGGGCGGCAGGGCGGGCTGGCACCTGTCCCGCGGAGCGGGCGGGGACCCCGCAGTAAGCCGCACCCGTTCACCTGCTGGGATCTTTGAAGCAGCCCTTGTGGGGAGCTGAGGTCAGAAGGGGCCACGGCACTCGCCTGGGACCCAGGTCACTGGTGGGTCCCAGGCGGGAGGCGGGAGGCTGCCCTGCCCAGAGGGTGGGAGTGTGCGAGGTCAGAGGTTAGCGTGAAGTTCAGTTGACCGTACGCATACCCTCCTCCCTTCTCCCCCCAGCCACGGGCTCAGAGGCGACCCCTACAAGGTCACAGGCACACAGCACAGATAAAGGCGTTCCAGGGTGAGAGCCCAGGCAGGGTATCCCCGCCCAGTGAGAGTCACAGCCCACCTGTGGGCCTGGCTCCTGGCCACTGCCCCCCTGGCCTCTCCCTCCCAACCCTGCAGTCAGCCTGCCCTCTCCTCCAAGGAAAGCCACAGGTGATGAGCTTGGGCGTCTGGTCCCCTTTGGCTCCCCATCCCTGGCAGGAACCTCCCCTGCCCCCACTGTCTGTGCTGGAGGCCCAAGGGCACCCCTGGACCTGCCCCACACAGGTCCCTGATCCTGGTATGGGAGTCGTAAACGACCTCCTGGACTACACGGCCCCTGGCATCCCAGCACCCACCAAGGCTGGGCTGTTCCCCTCAGCCTCCCCTCCCTCGACAGTCCAATCTGAGACCACTGATCCCTCCAGGCCCTCTCCTGCCTCTGACGGCCACAACAAACTTTCCCCACAAAGCTCTCTCCAGCCTGCCCAGATCCTCTCTTCCTCCAGGAAGCCCTCTGGGCCTAGCAATCCTAGGGATCCTAGGCGAGGTGGCCCTGCCCAGGAGACCAGTACCCAGGATACCAGACTCTGAACTCCAGGTCCTCCACTCTCACAAGAGAGCTGGAAAAAAGGAGCTGCTGGTCTTGGGTGCCCGTTGCACCCTGAACCTCCAGTCACCCTCACCAGCTGTGGCCCCTCCTCTGGCCCTGAAGGGTCATTGCCACCCTGGGGTCCTCCTGCCTGGTTCTCTTCCTACTGAGTCTCAACTGACTTCTTCAACCCTCCACCCCCACCAAGTCCCCACCTTCCCCCCAACGTCTGCTCCAAGCTCCAGCTGCCTACATGGCATCTCCACGTGGGATCTACAGACACCTCAAACTTGCACCTAAAAATAGCTCCTCCCTCCCCAAGCCCGCTTCTCCCCATCTTCCCTTGAATTACATGTCGACACCTCTGCCTGTCTCCAGCTAAGAGTCCCTGCCCCCACCTCACAACTGGATATGCTCCATGCCCCCTCCCCTGCAGAGGACCTTCTCAAAAACGGTAAACCCCACAGGTCATCCCTGACCACAGGCCCCTACAGCTCCTCCCTCACAGACGCCCCCTGCACCAGCAGGAGTCACCCAGCTCCTTCCTCCCAGTGAGGATGGCAGCCCCTTTTCACACCCCTCTGCTACCCCTGGGGATTCCTGGGGACCATCCCCCTCAGCTAGTCTGGAGTGTGACCAGGCCTGGTGGCGGCGGGGGTGGGGGGGTGCACCCCGGCCACCACAGCCCTATGAGCAGACCCAGCTTATTTGGCAAGGATTGTCTGACACATGGCAGCCATAGCTCATGTGATCACATTTGGTCATCAGTGAGAGATTGAGAATTCTTGACTGCCCACAGTGTGTAGCCATGGCCAGCCCCCAGGAGAGGATGCCCTTAGTCACCTGTTCGCAGTCCCATCGCCCTGACCAGGCCAGGCCTTCCGGCAGCTGAGAACACTGAGCCCCGCCTCCTGCGTTCCTGCCTCCTGGGCCCCCATAGGGAAGGTCATCCTCGGGACCACCACTTCCCACCCATGGACAGGGCAGGAAACTTGAAGATGGGGTTGCCAAGGAAGCCAGAAATGCCCCTGCAAGTAAGATGAGGGCAAGCCCCAATTTTACCTAGGGGCCTGGGACCTCCAAGGGATCGAAGGTCATGACCTATGCCCCCATCATTGGTCTGGCATCTGCCACTCATCCCCTGCCCTTTGCCCTCCTCCTTCCTCCAAGTCAGGCAGACCCTGGGGGGCAGGTGGGGGTTCAGGTCACCCATGTGCACACGTATTTCTGTGATGTGTACATACATGTGTCCTGCCTGGGCCACGCATGTTGCATGTGTCTACCTGAGGTTGGACGCATGTTGTGTATACACGCCAGCCACATGCACAGGACCCGGCGTGTATACCATGAATTCGGCCCATGAGCTCTACACGTGTGCAAGGGCACACGCGCCTGGGGACGAGCATGGTGCGTGTCACATGGAGATGCACATGCACTGGGCTTGCACACAGCCCTCCTCTGTGGGCCCCATGGCATATGCATGGTGAGCGCCCACAGACAGCCTATTGGCACGCACGCTCCACAGCATTTATACACGTGTCCTCTGCATAAAATTCTCCATACTGGCATGTGGAAGGCATAAGTGTGTGTGCGCTTTCTCTGCACATGGGGTGTACACACAGGTAGACTCCATTGTGGCAGTGCATGTATATGGTTTGTACACAGAGGCCTCATGTGCAAGCCTGTGCCCTGCAGACATTCACCACACCCACAGGGTGCACACGGTGCTGTATATTGTTACACACATGTACTGCGCATACACATACATGTTGTCAGTGTACAAGAATAGTTTGTACACTGAATTTTACATCCTGTATGCGGCAGTGCATACAAAGCACACACACATGAACACATACACACGTGGAAACACTCAACACTACAGTTGGGTGACTCTCGTGTTGTTTGTGTCTAAACTGTGCACATGGGCCTCGCTGCAGCTTGCACTCCATGGGGATTTCTTTTACACCATCCATGTGTACTCTGGACATTACATATGATGCATACACACAACCTGAGCAAATACACACTGAAAACACACCCTGTCTGCCCAGATGGGCCTGTGGTGTGATGTTCTGGCACATATGTGCTGGTCACACTACCACAGCCCTCACATGGAAAATAGGTCTTATAAATGTTGATGGAGCCGAAGCTTGGGCCAGTGCTGTGCACACTTCCGGTGTCCGGGAGGGTCTTGGGACTCTGCTCACACTCCAGTCCACGTTGGCCCAGTTAGCGTGGAGCTGACCTGCCATTCTTCAGCCTGGAAGTGTGTGCTTGGGGCAGGAATACAGGGACCTCAGGGGGTGTGGCCACCCAGCCGACATTCAAGATGATTCTTGGCCAGCGCACAGCACACGTGAGGGCCATTTACACACCTGTCTCCACCTGCCCTGACACCCGTGTTCTGCTTCAACACCCGGTCTGCACACACAGGCGTGTAGCATGTTTAGTGAGGCATGAAACTGATCTCACACACACACCCCTAGCCCAGTATGTGTGCACACAACCCTGGAGCAGAAGTGCAGGGCAGGGTCAAGAACACAAGTTCCCTACCGGCTACATGGCCTCGGGCAAGTCCGTCTGCTCAGCCTCTGTCCACTCTCACAGCCCCAGCGTGTGGGCTTCCTGCGGGGCTGAGGGACTGCTGCGTGTGCGCACATGTATATGCACAGACGGTACACACATGCGCGTCTCATGAGAAGATGTTTATTTCATACATGGACATACAAACATGCATGGCCAGGAAGACTCCATCACTACATGTGCACAGAATGGGGGGGTGTCACAAAGTGGGCACAGGGGCCTGGGGGCTCCCCTCCCTCTGCTTGACCTTGAGCAGACTCCATCCCGGGCCTCAGTTCCTCCTGGACAACCAAAGGGGACGGGCAGATGCCCCTCAAGGGAGGCCTTGCCCACCTTGACCTTCTGCTCCTCCCCCTAGCTGGCTCCCAGGAAAGTTCAGGGACAGAGCTGGGGGCCCCGGGAGGAGGAGGGTGTCCTCTGTGGGCAGGAGCCCTCCCAGGACACCAGGCTGGGCAGCTGCTCTCCTGGCCTCCAGGCCTTGGACTAGTTCTGCCCATCACCCTGCAGGCCCTTTCTCTAAAGGCCATATGGGAGGGGGGTCCTCTCCCTTCCCGGAACACCCTGTGCAGATGGAGCCTGACGGGTCCTTCCCCCACCCAGCCTGGCAGAGCCTCGGCAGCCCCCACCAGCCTAGCCCAGCTGGGCCCTGCAGCCCGGCCTGCGTGGGGCTCGCCACTTCCACCGACATGTGTGATCACGCGTGTGCCCCTCTGGGCGCAGACTCACCGGCCACAGTTGCAGTGGCAGACGCGGTCCTCGCCCCGCAGGTGCGGGAGGATGTAGTTGTGGAATCGGTCCAGCAGCGCGTTCATGTCCATCAAGCAGGCGATGGCCTGGAAGAGCCCATGACCGGTCAGCGCCGAGAAGCGAGCAGCTGGGCCGGGGACCCCAGGCCGGGGCCAGCGCACTGGGGACGGGGGAGCGCAGGGCAGCCGGGGATGGGGGAGCGCAGGCCGCGCGGGCCCGTAAACAAGGCGCGGGAGGGGGAGGCGGTGCGCGGGCGCGGGAGGCGGGAGCGGGTGCGGGGAGCGGGCGCGCGGGAAGCCCCTCCGCTCACCATTACGATCGACGCCCCCAGAATCATGAAGATCATGGTGTTCGCGCTCATGGACATCGGGCGGGGCCGGGCCGGGCCGGAGCGCCGCCCCCCGGCCCCGGCGCCCCCCCGGCCCCGGCCCGATGCTGAGCCCCCGCCGCCTCCGCAGAGGTCAGCCCGCCGCGCACCCACCGCTGCTGGCCGGGGAGGAGGCGCGGGGCCGGTGCGGGGCAGGGGACGCGGCACTCCCGGGGTCCTCGGCCGCCCGGCCCGCGCGCTCGCCGCGCCCGCTGCGCTCCGCTCCGCCCTCGGCCCTGCCTCCCGCCCGGCGCGCGGCGCGGCTCCGGCCCCCTCCCCCTGCGGCCTCCCCCCGCGCCCGCCTCCCGGGAGGGACCTCGCCGCCCGCGGCCGCCCGCCCCCGAGACGCCGGCCGGACCCCTCCCCGGGGGCCGCAGGGCCCGCTCGCCCCCATGTGGCCAGGGCCGGCCCTGGCTGCCAGCCCACAGCCCCGGGACCGCGGGCCGCGTCCCGTCCCGACCCGCCAGGGCTATCCTGGAGAGGCCCGGGCTTCCTTCCGCTCTCCTCCTCCCCACTTCTCAGCTGGAGGCCCCTCCTCCCTGCAGCCCGGGGTCGCAGGGTAAGGGGCTGCGGACCGGCTTATCGGCACCCAGTCCACTATGGCAAGAGGCTGCCTTTAGTGGAGGGGCTGCAGGGCGGCTGCCAGCTAGATCACTCCAGAGCCATCCGAGCCCAGAAAAGGCCAAAGAATCCCCCGTTGCGGGGCGCAGGGCCAGCCTCAGCTTCAGCTCTCCTTAGGGGTCGACCTGGAAGGTCAGAGGCCTGATCTGGCTGCCCCATGATGCTGGGGGTTGGGGAGGGGGCCCTCGGCCAACCTGTCATCTGCAGCCCAAGGACAGCACTGCCTACGCAGGACCACTCCCCCGGCCCCCGCCCCCCACCCCCTGCCCAGCTTCCTGCAGGGACTTAAGGTTTTCCACTGCTGCAGAGATCAGGAGGGCTCACCAGACAGTGGTCCCAGCTCCCGGGGCAGGGGCTATATTCCTGGGGCAGGGGCTTATGAACAGGAAGCCCTCTGGTTGGTGCCGGGTAACATCCCGTGACCCACATGCCTGGGACTGCTGTCCAAGGCCCTGACCGGGGGGCCAGGCAACTGAGGATGAAGCCAAGATGACCATCAACATCTATTTATTGGACAATGGCAGGTTCTTTCCCAAAATTTACAGCCTGTTGCTTTATTCAGGGATTTGTACATTCCAGCCAGTTAGGGGAGCCAGGAAAGGGATGCTCAGTGCGAAGCAGATGTCTTGGAGGTCATGTGCTATCAACTGTTTTTTGATTTTTCAGTTAAAGAAAAACTGTAATCGAGATCCCACTCCTAAGTCAAAGTGAGATGGGAAAAACTTGATTGTTTGTGATCTGGCATGTATGTATCTTCTCATTTCATATGTACAGTTTATTGGGTACTGCTACCGTCCACCGGCAGAATACCTACAGGTAAAAACAAATATCAGGGAGGAAAAAGTATTAAAAGGAAGTTCAAAAAGATGGCTTCAGGCGGGTGGCGGCCGGGCGCCAGGCGGGCTCAGTAGAAGCAGACAGTGTGCAGGAAGGTCCTGCCACTCTTCTCCTCGAACTCCTGCAGCAGCTCGTCGATCTCATTCTCCATGTCCTCTGTGTGCTGGATCTGGAGTGGACAAGAGACCCACCTTGAGCCGCTGCCCCGTGAGGGGAACCCACCAGGGACAGGGACACAGAGCAGTAGCAGCCAGAGGCCAGCCTCAGAGCTCAGGTGAACACACACTTTAGGACACTTGCCGCTGTGCTGTCCCCACAAATGGCAGAGCCAACCTGCCCATGTCTCCCTGCGAGGAAGCCCAAAGGCCCTCCTGTGCACAGGGTGTCAGGCAGCACCCTGTGCAACCCCTGCCAGCTGCCACTAGTGTCTCCCAGCTGAGGCCCACTGTGCGTGCAGACGTGGTGAGATGGCCCCAGGTGGAGAACCATTGCCTTAGGAGGAGGCGGCATGACCAGGGGCAGCCCTTGGGTGGCCTGGGGCTGGCCTAAGGCCGAGGCAGCTTGGTGTCCTAGTCTCGGCCTGCAAGTACTACCTCTCCTCTGCAAGCTCTCACAAGCATGACCCAGGTGGGTGTCACGTGTGCTATTTCTAGGATGCATCATCCCCTTCAGCCCTTTCTCTTGCATGATGGCCAGATCATAAGTGCAACGGCTGGAGCTTCAGCAGCCACCCTGGACCATGTGACACACTGGAAACAGAAGTTGTGCTGGGCACAGTAACAAGAGAGCAGGGGCCTGGGCCCCTCACACAGCAAACACATTCATGCCTGCCTGTCTCTATACTTCTTGGTTAAGCCACTTGTTTTCCTCATTTTCCAATCACTCAGTTAGTTGGCCTAAATGCAGAAACTGCGGGTGAAGGTATGACAAAGCATAGCAGTTTCTCCTTGGATGGGTTCTTTTGCACCACTAAGAGGAAATATCTGGCTCTGAGCACAGCTACACAGCAGGCATGAAAGAACCTGAGGTTTCCTGCACAAGGGAGGATGTCCACGGCCACTTGCGGAGGGCCAGATGCCTGGAATGATAAGCCCAGAGGACGAAGAGGACCAGCAGCCTTTAACACCATCTCTGGGGCTCCCAAGCTTCAGTAGGTGTTGGGGTCCTGGCAGGAGGCGTGTGTCCATGGAACCAGCACCAGGTAGGGCGCTCTCCACTGCAACTGATCAGTCTAAAATACTCAGAGGGGAATTCTCTAGCCAGAACCAACTTGCTGACCCTCATACTTGTGGGCACCTCCGCAGTTCTGGGTTGTAACCTTTGGAAATAATCTGAACATGAACTGAGTGGCTGGTCAGTTTCTTGCTGAATCCCTGGCGTGCAGGAGGCAGCCCAGGCAGGCCGATACTCACACACTGGCAGAGCTCACAGATGAGGAACGCCCCCAGCGTGGCCTCCTCATGGTTGTCCTGGATGTCCACGTTGATCACGTGCACGGGCTGGCAGGTCTCCTGCTCCCTGGAATTCAGATCTGACCGTGACAGGATGGAAGTCAGAGGCCTCAGAATCAGAGCACAGGAGGGTCTGTGATACCCAACTGCCCTGGCCTCTGGGGACTACAATTAAGGACCCACATTAGGCATCTAACTAGGCTGCACACTCCCTGCCACCCCGGAGCCTCATGCCGAACACAGCTGTGCTGGGAGGAAAGCTTGTGCTCAAGTGGGACCCCTAGCAGTTTGGTCACACTCATAAACACCAACCAGCCTACCGTGCAGGGGTTAGTAACAATGCCCTCACTTGCAAAGGACCAGGCTCCAGTTCCTCTGCACCATGCATACTCTTTCCGTGCCAAAAAGACCCTTAACACACATGATGCTGTCACAACCAGGGGTGGTTTTGCCCTTATGAACGCAACTACCCAGAAAGGCCACCATCTCCTGCCCCCATCCCCCTCCCAGGGCCCACAAAGGTCAAGGGTCCTTTGTCCACCTCTCTGTGGCCTTACCCAACTTCCCCTGCTCACAGGAGCCCACAGACACACTGACTCTTTAGGACCCCATGGACTGTAGTCCGCTGGGCTCCTTCATCCATGGGATTCTCCAGGCAAGAGTACTTAAGTGGGTTGCCATGCCCTCCTCTAGGGACAGACACACCAGGAATCCTTAATCAGCCCTGGGCCAGGACCAGGGACTGCCCACAGGAGCTGGGCTGCCTCATAAGCACTGGATACACAGCAGGGTGGAGAGCATGGCCTCGGTTAGCTCCACAGTGCAGGGTCTGGCCCTGGGGCTGGCTCACCTTCTACCACCTGGTCGTACACTCGCTCTTCACAGGTGAGGATCAGGTCAAACAGGTCTTTGCAGTTCTGGAACCTTTCTGGCCGGGGCTTGATCCTCTTATTTCTGTCCAGCATGTGTAAAATGCCATTCTGCGTATAGCTGAGTACTCGAATTAAGGAACTTTCAATAAAGACCCTTGTCATTAAATGCAGCAGCCCCACACCCCAGCCAGCTAGCTCAGCACCCCAGGCAGGGCCAACTCCCCAGCAGGAGCATCAGGGTAGTGCAGGTGCAGAGTGGGGGTGGGGGGTTGGCGCACAGAATGTGCTACAGTCCCTGCAGAAGACAAGTCAGGTGGGGGTGATTGCCCCCAGCTTAGTGTCTGGACACACGCCCCTCAGCCTACCAGGCTGCCTTTAGACTCACACCTTTCCAGGAAGCAGACCAAGTGTCTACAGCCTTCTCTTCTGTGTCCCCCAGATCATGGATCGAACCCCTGCCCCCTACAGTGGAAGTGAGGAAGTCAAGTCCCTAATGGCTTCTTTTGTCCTACAGCTTCTTGGCCAGCGCCCACAATGAACCACAGCCCTTCGGCAAAGACAGTTCTCATGGACACCCAAGTCTGGCTCAGTCACCGCAGTGAGGAGATCCAGAAACCCATCCAAGAGAGGACACGTCAGTGGCAAGAGTGTCCAGGAGGGAGAAGCCTTGGGTTAACTGAGGGCAGAGTCAAAGACACCCAGGCCTGGGTCCCTCGGAGATTGGATGGGACACACGGGTCCCACAGTCAGCGTCTGTGCCAAGCAGGTGGCCCCAAGCTAGAGATGCCTCCCCAGGGATCCACACAGGGCCCCACCCAAAGGCCGATGGCTGTGTTCCTGGCCCCACGGGAGGGCTTGCCACTCCAAAGATGGGGCCTGTAGTCTCTAAAGGTCATTCCAGATAGTGTGGGACAAGCATGTCACCCACTCTACTCAGGGACACAGATGAGTTGACTTAAGAACTCTGAGTGGTACATTTACTGTCTTTCCCAGATTTTAAATTAAGATAGTTTATTTAAACAAGCTCATATTACTCAAAACACACTTCCTACCATCCTGGATGGTGAAAACTGCTTTTAACATGAATTTAGAGTTTTTACTTGAAAAGATATCTGTCAGCGGGCAGGGGGGAAATGTTTTTGGCTCTGGCCATTTTCTAGAAGAGTGTAATGACTGAGGCACCGCACTCTGGCCTGCGTCCCTGGCTGCCTGCTGTGATTGTGCTACCACACCGAGGTCAGCCTTCCCAGAACCCAGTCTTTTGGATGCCTGGCAACCATGTCCAGGGAACATGGGCCAGCCTGGCATCCATGTCCTGTGGAACATGGGCCAGGGAGGCCCTACGTGGGGCAGGCTGGTGGAGGAGGCGCCTATATCCGCACGCTGGCTGAGACTTGCTGCCAGACAGCCCAGCTCCAGGGTACACCGAGACTCACAGTGACAGCCCCAAGAGTAGGCCAGCAGGCACTCAGGAAGCTGCTCATCAGGGTTCCCAGCAGCCCTGCAAAGCCCCTCCTCCTTTCCTCGACCCTCAGGTATTCACAGAGATGACCCAACAGATGAAATTCAGGTGATGTAACTAAGGAGAAAGGGCTGAGTTGAGAGATCAAACCCACTCCCTGGTCAGTGCAACAGGAGAGGGGTAATGGTGGCCTCTGGGGATATTCTCCAGCAAATATCTGAGAAGCAGGGTCCAGGCCGTGCTGGGCAGGACCAAGGCCAGCATATGCTCGAAGCCCTTGAGGGTGAAGCTGCAAACCACCAGATTCATAGGGACCCAACTGAACTCCTGCTTCACACCTTGGGGGACAGGAAAAGTGGGGGAACAGGACAGGGAGAGTCATCTGCCACCAAGATGAAGCGTTTATTAGGGTCTGGCTTCTGAGGGAAGGCCCACCCATCCAGGGTCTGACCAGGCGGGAAGGACATGTTAGGCCCCTAGGACTACCCCCATGGATCCTCAGGTGGCCAGTGGTGACCCTGGGCCCAGGTGCAATGGTGAGCCCGACTGAGCACAGTAGGTCAAGAGCCAGGTGACCCGCCACGGCAGGGAGCCTCCTAGAGGGAGGGAAGCTGGCTGGGGCCACCCCTGGAGCCCACACACTTGTCAGAAACTAACCCCTTGACGGGTGTGGAAAGTCAAAGTGAAAGTTGCTCAGTCGTGTCCGACTCTTTGTGACCTCTTCTCTAGGCCAGAATACTGGAGTGGGTAGCCTTTCCCTTCTCCAGGGGATCTTCCCAATCCAGGGATCAAACACAGGTCTCCCACATTACAGATGGATTTTTTACCAAATGAGATATGAGGGAAGTCCAAGCAGGCTCAAAAGTCCAATCCAGGTGAATGGAGGTCCTGGTGGGTTCGGGCAGAGAACGCAGTGTCCAGGGTCCCACCCACACTCCAGCTCCAGTCCTGGGGTGGCGGCCATGCACCCCCAGCCCCTCAGCCTTCAGACAGTGCATCCCAACTACTCTCACCTGGGGCTGGTGAAGGATGGCTGGGGCGCCTCCCTTGCTGTGTGATTGGTGGCATCTCGGGGCAGTGGTGGGGGGTGGGGGTTCTGGGGAAGACAGGAGGGTCTGTCTCCTGCCAAGCGAAGCACAGAGGATGGTTCTGAGACACTCGGGGGTCTCAGCCATCGAAAGACACACACCCTACTGTCAGAGGAGATGTGCTCTTCAGCAGCTTCTCCATGAGCAACCATGGGTCACTGAAGCAACCCCACGGGAGAGCGCCTGGTTCAGGATGGGGTCCTCAGGGACTGTCCTGACAGTGCAATACAACACAGCAGGCACAGGGTGGCTCACCTCCAAAGTTCCAGAGCAAAAGGCAGGCACACCAATGAGCTGGACACACACCCGTGGGCACCATGGGCTGGCCTGAAGGACGCCTACTAGGGGAGCCACACCTGCTCATGACTAAACACCCAGGGCCTCCGGCCTGTTCTAGGTCAAGGTAGCTTTTCAGAAGTGAGGTTTGGCCCTTACACAGGTGTCCTCGGCTCACAAACAGGTTCAGTTGAACATTTTTGCCTCAACAGCGATTCTCAGAGAAACGGGCCTCAACAATCCACCTGGCAACCATGACAGACGGGTACCCCTGGGCAGGGCCTAACTGAGCCCTCAGCAGTGAGGCAGCTGACCCTGTGGAGTGCAAGCACGTGGCTGCTCCTGTCTCCCCAGGAGCAGGTGGGGGTCAACTCAGCTGTACAGAGGTTCCCATCAGATGAGGGCCCAGGAGGGTGAGCCGAAGGGGCTGGGTAGACACAGAGCAGGACCCTGGCACACAGCCCAGGCCGGGAGCCTGGGGTCCAAGCAGAGATGTGCCCGTGAAGGCAGATAGCTGAGGGCAGAAGGGGCAGATGAGCCAAAGTGAAAAAGTGTTAGCTGCTCAGCTGTGTCCAACTCTTTGTGACCCCACGGACTGTAGCCCACAAGACTCTGTTGTCCATGGAACTCTCCAAGCCAGATGTGCGAGTCAGACAAAGGGATTCCAGGGAGGGCAGACACACCAGAAGAACCGCAAGTCGGGGTCAGATGCTTGCTCCCCTGAAGGGTATGGGTTTAAGAGTGGAGCCCAGATCCTATGTCCCCACTCAGCCCAGAGGCCCGCCAGGGTCTGGCTTCCCTGGGGACGGAAACACTTCCCAGAAGGTGAGACAGCTCAGTCTGGATTCCCGCAAATATCGCCCAGTACACAAGATGGAGACAAACCCAGGAAAAGCAGAGCTCAGAACACTGAGAAGAGAAGCAGGGTCTCTGGGAAGAGATAGAACCCTGAGAAGGAGGGAACAGGGCTAGGGCGGTGCAGCTCCACACCTGCTGGAAAGAGGCTTCAGGACAATACTGTCCACCACCACCCACGTTCACTCCCCACAAGCAGGCTCTGGAGCCCAGCTCTGACCATGCACTGGGGAATCTCGGATTGGGCAGGCATGGTGACTTGGGCAGGCCATAGTCTGACTACCATGACAGGAGCTTCACCAAGAAAGGATGTCTCGGTCTAACCACCATGATGGGAGTTTTGCCAAGAGAGGATACCCTTGTCCAAGCTGCACCCCAGACACTGACCCGTCAGAGCCCGAGGACATCCTGGCCTATCTACGTCAGGACCTCTGCTCCTGCACACCACCAGGCTGAGCCTGTCATTTTCCTGTTTCAGGGCTGAGCTTGGGATGTGAACCCGGATCCTTTGGCTGGGCTTGCCAGGTGGGCTGTGCCCCCAGAGTACACTCTGCTCAGGCATCCTCCTACCTGACTCGAATTTCAGTTCTGAGCTCATTCCAATAGGAATGGAAGCTGCAAAACCCCTCATGCAGGGGCCCAATGCTTCTGGGGAAGGTACTCAAAGGCAGGGACCAGCCCCCAGCTGAGAAGCTCAGGCACTCGCTGCCCCGGACAGGTGACAACTGGCTGGCCACGCCCTGGGCAAGAGCTGAGGCTTCTGCAAACCCCTCAGGGCCAAGCACAGAACCAAGGTCAACAGGACCTTGCACCCCTGGAAGCCCACAGTAACCTCCCAACTCCAAGTCCAGCAGTCTGGAGCCCTGGTCAGCTGCCCTGCTCTCTTCTCTGCTGATTCAAGAGGATCAAGATTACCCTCAGACTCCTTCCAGTCCTGAGGGAGGCAGCTAGGAGCCCCCTCCCTGCACATGAAGCCTCCAGGCACAGAGAGATGGGCAGCTCAGTAGGGAAATGGGCCTCCCACTCCATCTGAGAACAATTCAATCATTTCACTCAAATTTTAGCCTAACATAGCGACAACCTTGCCACCTTCACTTCGGATGAGCGCCGAGGCTGCACAGGGCCAACCCTTGCCCATGGCTTCCCCATGCCACCTACAATCTGCTGTCACAACCACCCCAGGGTTTTGTGTCAAAGCCACTGGCCTGGTAAGGCCCTGTAAAAAAGCACAAACCCAAGAAGCACAAGTGCTGGCCACCAGAGGGCAGGCTGGGCCCAACCCTGCCTCCACAGGACCATTTGTGACAAGCAAATGCTTGTTAAACAGCCACGTCCCCAGATAGAAGACTTCAGATCACAATGGGTGTCTCAAACGCACGTGCTGCAAATAGGACACCCCGGAGGACAGCACAGGGCAACACAGGAAGTGTAACCGTGCCGTTACACCTGTGCCACAGGTATTATGTACAGAAAGGATAAAAATCAGAAAAGCAAACCTCTTGGACAGAGAGTGCTTCAAACAGCTTAAGGCCACAGGGACCAGAGGGGACCACCCAAAGGGACTGGGCCTGGGCTGGCGGGGCTACAGGCAGCCGGGAAAGGGCAGGATAGACAGAAGCAGAGACCCGGCCACCACTCCCCAAATTGCAACTTGGCAGCACAGCTGCTGTGGTTGGGCCAAAGTCAGTACAGAATGGACTGGAAACCAGCAAATACATTTCATTTGTAATCATGTCCTACATGTAACCAGCTGCACCACACTATTCACAGGCCTGGGCTCCAGGGCACGGTTGCCCCCATCCCCTGCACACAGACACCCACCCACCCACCCACCCCTGGAACTTGGCCTGGGCTGGCAGGTGGGGGTCTGATCAACCAGCACTGCCCCCAGCGCTCCCTGGATGGGCACGGTATGAGGGGCTCCACACACCTGGTCACCTCCGCATGGATCCTGAGGGGGTGAGAAAGCACTTTTTCTCTTCTTCAAAGGAAACACTGCCACCTGCCCACCCCAACTCCCAAATGGTGTTAAAAACAAAACTGGGCCACCAGAACACAGACTGCGACCCTCAGTGTAACCGGAAGGATCCATGAGGTCAAAGGTCAGGGCCTCATTCTAAAGTCAGCCTGAAAGGAGCAGCTGACAAGCATATCATTAAACCAGAGTTGGTATCAGTAGACTTTTAAATAAGGTCAACTGCTATCCAAATCAGGTAAAAGGCTACGTTCAGTTGAGAAAAAGCTCAAGAAAATAGAACTTTTAAAAAATAAATTGGCTGGATAAATAAAAACACAATGGGGAATATATCTTTCTTTAGTCTTAAGTGTTTTGTTTTAAATAGACACATACCTGTCCCCAGCTGTCTGTGTGCAACATCATAGAAATGTTAAACTCGAAACAAAAGTGAAGGCTTCAGTCCTAGGTTGGAGCATTTTAGTAATTATTTTTTAAAACTTTTTGAGAAAAAAATCCTCAAATGATGAATTACCTCTGCAAACATCAAATCACTTCTATGCATAATGGTTCGAAAACAGAAGAGACCCCAAGCATTGTACAGTGGGCAGGGGCGGGGGCATGTGGTGACACTCCCGGAGCCTCTCTTCTGCCCATCCACCACCGCCCACCCTGCCAGCAGCGCCAGGCAGGAGATCTGCCCCAAACACTTTTGAGTTCAAGGAGAAATAAAATGACCCCCTCTCTCACTGAAATTCCAGTTACTGTTTGAAGCAGAAACAGCCCCAAGCCCAGGGTGGCCCCTGACCCAGATGCCCCCAACTGAGCCCACTCAGAGAGGGTTGAGCTTGGCCCAATGCAATCGGCATGAGAAAATTAACTGTCTGGATAAGAAGACGGTTGGGGGTTGGTCCCAGATGCCAGTGATCACTGCAAACCGACCCGTGGCCAGCAGGGCTCCCCTTGGGGACCTGTGGGAGCAGCCAGGGTCCGGAGGTGTCTGGGAAACACCGCAGCCAAGGAAGAAGGGCCGTGAGCCCCAAGGGCAGGACAGAAGCTGAGAGGAGGCCACGGGAGGAGAAGCGCTGCCCCCTGTCCCCTGGTACCTACAGGACCCTAACCCAAAGGCAGCCAGGCAGAGCCTGTCCCAACAGGTTTCCCACTCTTTTTCTGGGGGTCACGGTGACAGCACATGTCCTGACAGGGCAGCTAAGCCCCTGAACATGAGCGAGGGAGATATAGGTTCCATGCCAGGGAAAGGCCCTCCCCGAGAGCACCTGTGACACCCCTCAACCTCCACCTGCTCCCAGAGTGGACATGTGCTCCAAAGATACCCTGGACAGGTCCCTCACTTCAGAGGATGGCTTTGGGAAGGTGCAGGTTCACCTGTGGACAGGGGATGTGGGGCCCCATCCCCCCCCAGGTGGGGGGAGCACCTGCTGGCAACACAGCTCTGGCCTGAGACCTCAGGCGTGCTCTCTCCTCCAGTCCACATCACCTTGAGAAGGGGTCAGTGCTGGAGTGGACGTAACTACACCAGCATCCCAGCTCAGGGATTCCTCAGCAGACACTGCCCCCACCAAGGTCAGAGGAAGCCATGTCCACTGTGTCCACACAGTGCTGGGGCCCAGACCCACACCCACCCTCAGCATGCCCATCCAGCCCTCTCCTCCTGCTCCTTGCAGCCAGGCCCAGCCCCAGGGTGGGGGGTAGAACACACTGCTGATGCCTACCCAGCCCCCACCTCATACCCGTCATAGCTCACCAGGATTCCCAGCAAGCTAGCCCTCCGACGCTGGTCACAGGTTACCCGGAGTTCAGACTCCAGATGCAAGGGAAGTGCCACTGGGAGAGGACCAGAGGCTGACTGCACCCCCTCCCCCCGGAGAGCCCTGATCACCCTCACCTGCTCTGGATGCAGGAAGCACCCTCTCCCCATGGCACCCAGTCCATCTCTTCACAGAAAAGCGCTGAGCAGCAGGACGAGGGTCTCCCTTGGGCCTCGGGGCTGGGGCAGCAGAGCCAAGCTGCAGCTCCTGTGGCTGAGTCAGCCCTTCTTCCCCAGGGGCTGGGGATAGGCCAGGGCTCCAGGAACAGGTGGCAGTCTTGCGGGGGGCGGGCGGGGGGGGTGGGTGGGTGGGGTGGTGTGCAGCTGCTATGTATCGTCATGAGAACACACTCAGTCCACCAGTCGTCAGGGGGCTGCCCTCCACACATAGGTGTGAGCAAGGCCAAGAGCAGATGGCTCTAGACTGGAAATAGTCGCAGGGTCCAAGATGGCTGGGGCACTCCTGGAATACACCCTGAGGAATGCTCAGCACAAGCTGTCACGTGGGACTTGCTCATGTTGAAAAAAATATTCATCAGGGTGATTGTAGCCATCCTGCAATGAGCACCTGGCCGGCCCTGGAGGGAGCTCCCAAGGCTGCTGAGCTGCCGGGAGCCTGTCCCATCACTGCCCAGGGCCAGTGGCAGGCGGTCTGGCGCCGAGGTCTGCAATGGCCGCACCACCCTGGACACCAGGCAGAGAGAAAACACTGGTGTGGGCTACGATATCACTCACTGTCTACACACCTGCTGCAGGGTGCAGTGACCAGGCCTGAGGCTTCATATTCACTCAGAAGGGACCCAGCTGGCCACTCAACTTGGGGCATGGTCTGGCAGACGTGAAAGCTACTCTTCTGGCCTCATCTATCTTTAAGGTCATAATTTTAAGCATGAGTGCTTTTCTGAAACCCAACAGCTTAAGTATCAGCAAAACTGGATCAGAATTTCCCTGGGTACCAGTGTCTGGCTTAGGAACACGCTCCCATGTTAAACAGACACCATTTTCAAAAACCACTTGAGACCACAGCTGCCAACCAGGATGAAATGAGATGGGGGTCAGACAGGCCTGGAGTTTGTGTCCAGGCAGGTACGGGGCCAGGGAAAGCGACCACGACTGTGACCAAGGTGGGCCAGCGGAACATGCGGACAGTGGGAGCCTGAAGGAGCCTGGGCTTCAGGTGCAGAGAGCATCTCCAGGGCCAAGGGCTGGGAGCTGGGAAGCCACCCCTCAACACCCCCCTGAGCACAGTACAAGAAGGTGGTAAGAGTCTGAGAGACCACAAGAACAAGGTTCTGGAAAAGCCTAGGGGCCTTGGAACAGGACGGAACTGCTGTGTCCACTGACTTCGAACCCAGGATGGAGGTCTGAAGGCTGTGGGATTTACAATCTTAGAAATCACCTTTATTTTTATCTTTTACCCCAAGAGAACAAAAAGTACACAGTGGAGAAGTGAGTATAAACATAAAGCTAAGGCCTAAAAAACAATGAAACTGAGAAGATGAAAAAGAATAGTTAAAAAAAAATCTAAACCCCAAAGGTAATTAGTTACAAAAGATCCAGAAGATAAACTGGGCAAGTCTGCTAGATACAGCTATACAGGCAGCCTCCAGCTCCGAGGACAAGTCAGGATCTGGGAAGGTGTTATAGTTAAACCAGCACTTCAGCTCACCATTTGGGGAACAAGTGGTCACACGTACTAAAAATTTTTGCATTAACTACATTTATAGCCACATGTTCCTTCCCATGCTAAGACACATGGTTTTGTAATTCACAAAGCAATTACTTGAAACTTACATAAAGATGACCCTCTAAGGAGCCCCAAGGACCCCACCTGACTCCTTTCTGGGCAGCCCCTCCAGTGACTGGGCTCATGGACCCTGTTCATCAGGTCGCAGGCAGGCCATCCTTACATTTAGAAGAAACCACTTCTCTTTCCCCAAAGGTGGCCAGCAGGCTGAGGCTAAGCCACAGAATCCACACAGCCGAAGCTGGGAGCCAGGGAGGACGTTCAGTTGTGGAAACTGGCTCTGGCAGGATATGAAAAAAACCTGGATGCCTCCACCAACCTCACCCCGGAGCTACATTAAAGGCCCACGTGGAACACCAAGTTTGCAGTGGGTCTGTTTTTAAAAGGACTCCAAGGCAGAGGGAATAAAGAAATTAAGGTCAAGGGGGAATTTACACTTAAGAAAGGCCAGCTGAGTACCTGCTACAACTTGTACAAACCTCAGGTGTCAGACAGAAGCCAGCTGCTACAGACCCGAGTCATATGACCTGACAGGCAGGGGTGGGCCAGAGGCTGTGGGGGCTTCCTGGGTGAGAACCTTCTCTGCTAGTTGTACAATCCTGGGACCCACACACTTGGAGTGGATGGACCTCCTTATAGTCAGGCACAGGTCCCACCTTTGAGGTGTTCGTGTCTGGGAGGGTGAGGTGAGCCTAGACTTCCTGCACTGCCGAGGACACCTCACCAGGCATCTGGCTCTACTCACTGGCTGAGCGACATTTAGCAGGTGCTCTTGTCACCACACCTGTCGCCAGGGGCTCGAAACAGGCAGGCCCCCAACCCCACTCCTGTTTGTGGACAGAAAACCAGAATCAAAACGTCTACTTATAGCCAAGTAATTACCACCACTGAGGGCTCAAGCACCACAGGGTCCTCGGCCCTACCCGGAGTGTCCTCAGGGCTGTCTCTGTCCCCACCAGCACCTCGGTCTCAACTCCTGCCTCTAACCAAGGACTGGCATTTTTTATCCTCTGAAAATCTGAACATTTACTGAATGTTGGTTTACATCTTACAGTATTTTCCTAGCTTTGCACTGCAAATTACAAGAACCACCACTTCTGCAACAGCCCCGGCATTCATGCTACAGTCCTGGGTTTTCAGCTAGTCTGCTGTGTCCCAAACACATGGGGACATGGGGCTTCTAGTCCCACTTGTGATCACCAACGTGCCCAAGTCAGCAGACCCTCATTCTGCCATTCCCTTTATGTGTGGAACCCCCGGAATCCCCCACACTCCTTTAAAGGCCAAAGGCTGACTCAGGAAGAGCCAAGCACTGCATGTCTCGCCCCTTCCCACCCACAGCTAGAGGGCAGAAACCCCACCCAAGTGAAGCAAGAAACCAATGGTCCCTCCCAGAGCCTCATGAGGGGGCCAACAGGGCAGTCAAAGGGTGTGACTGCTGACAGCAAGGACAGCCATCCCCTGGACACTCCCAAGGGGCACAGGCCTGTGCAGTCACCCTGGAGGAGCATCGGGCACTCAGAGGCTGGGCCCTGCCCCTTCATCTCAAGCCACCAGGGGCACACACACGACACGTCCAGATTTGGTCTCGTGTGTGAAGGCTTATTCCCAGAGAGAGCTCTGATGTGAGATAAGCTGAGGTACAGTGACAAAAGGAGCACAGCAAGTGCACTATTACCTGTTTCATTTCTCTTGTTGAGTTTAAGAGCTTTTAAAATATGAATGGTGCTAACTGAACAATAGTCTTCAAAAAGAGACAAGGTCTCAAGATAAGCTATCAACACGGAGTGTTTGCGGTGCAAGTACCAAAAGCGTGGAGTGAGGCTCCCAGCTCTGCCCTGGGGAGCAGCCATGGCAGACACCTCTGGGCAAGGCCAGGATGGCTCTCACTGCTCAGACCTCAGGAAGAGTCTCTACCAGAGCCCGTCACCACCATGGAGGCCAGGACACAACTGGCAGCTCCCCGGAAGTGCTCCCAATTGTTTCTAATGTGGGTTCTGGGGCTTCTGAGAAGGGGACGTGGGTCAGTTGCACTGGGGGGCCCTGGGGACCGTGCAGGGGTCGAGTCCTGGACCTGGGCATCAGTGCCTGGCCAAAGTACTGACAAGAACCACCTGTTTCTGCCCTGATGCTCCCACCCGACCGTTCCCCCTGCAACTGGGAAGGAGCAGGTGCAGTGACGGAGCATGCAGCAACTGCCTGCGTCCAGTACTTTTGCTGGAATGGCTTCTAGGGTCCCTCGCACCTAACTAACTTACAGGTGTACAGAGGACATTCATAGTTTATTAAAAGACTGCAAGAGTGCCAACGTGAAGACCGATTTCCACATGGCATCTACACTCCTTCATTTGGAATGTGTCTGGGCTCCACCCCAAGAATCACCATCACTTGAGGTAACTCGAGGAGGCCCAGGAATCTAAAGCACTCGGGGTGACCCTGAAGGTCCTGGTCAAAACCCAGCCAGCAGGATGGCCTTACCATCCGCAGCCTGGGATCACGTGCGCAAGAAGCTGGTGAGTCTCAGGAAGCAGACCCAGTCTGCTTTGTGTCTTCCTGCAATGAGATCCTCTCAGGTTACCTGCTTCTAACACACTTACTCTGCAGCCACCATGGCCCTCTTGTGATCTCCAGACCACCACCAGGGTGGGAGGCACCCCTGTGGACCAGGGCACACCCGCACGCACACCTACCTGCAGTGCGCGAAGCCACAGGGTTCGGGCTCCCACCTTCCTCACCTAAGCTGCTCTAACACCGCACCAGAACCTTAACCGACCGTGTCCACGTGGTCTCCAACCCCTGGACTGTCCCATAAGCACAGGGACAGAAACCCAGTGACCCTGCACACGTCGCACGGGCCGCCGCATCCCCCGCCTCACAGGTGCCCCTGAGGGGTGCCCACAGGTGACACGTGCCAGAGACAAGCCCTCGGGGTTAAAGGGCAGCCACTGGGATGCAGTTCTTTGTCTTTCCTAAGGAGATCGTTGTACATCTGGTCATATGTGGTTTTGAAATCATAAACGTTTGGTTTGTCGGGTGCTGGTCCTGGAAGCTTCACGTGAGTTCCTGTTCCGAAGGACCGGACACTGAATCCTCGTTTGCTGAAAGACACAAAAGGACAGAGAATCACAGTTGGATTAAACAAGACAGAAAATGCTAAAATGGAACAGGAAATGGACTCGAACAATTTTGCCATTCGCAGAGAACATGTTCCTTAGTTCTTTTTTTTTTTTGATGTGAACCATTTTTAAAATCTTCATTGATTTTGCTACCTTATCATTTCTGTTTTACGTTTTGGATTCTTGGCCATGAGGCATGTGGGATCTAAGCTCCCCTGACCAGGGACTGAACACACATCCCCTGCATTGGAAGGTGAAGTCTCAGCCACTGGACCACCAGGGAAGTCTCTCCATTTTTAAGTACTTTTTATTCAAATCTTTAAAAATCCTGCAGCACATTACACAAGCTAGATGAAGCCAATCCAAGGACAAGACAAAGAACCAGTGAACACTGGGGAATGAGGTGGCTATCTGTGAAAGTCAAGGACAGACACACAGTCGAGTGAAATTCACCTAGAAAACCCTGTCGTCTGACTGTCGTGCGACTCTTAAAAGGAAACTGTTTGCCCAGGTTCCCAGCTGCCTTGACGCCGGCTTCCCAGGACCTAGACAGAGGCCCCAGAGCCCCCAGGGCAGGAGAAGCACCCCCACAATGGCCTCCTGCCTCAAGGCAACGCCTGTGAGGCCTGAAGACAAGGGGATGGCTGAGTGTCTCCTGATAAATGGTCAGGCAGGCTGGACCTGCAAGTTGCACACGGCACCCACGTGGCCATCCTCACTCCAGGGGCTCTGCTGCAGTCCCTGTGTCCTCTCAAACTCACAGGCTGGGAGTGCTCCAAGTGTCTGTGTCAAACAGCCTGCTCACCCTAATCTTGTGTTCACACACTGCTGCATGTCCGTGTGGATGCGTCTCTACCGACCGACTTGGTAGCCGACCCCGAGACCAGCAGCACTGATGTCCTCTTCATGGCGCTGTGGGCTCTGCGGCCACCTCTCAGTGTCTCAAGCTTTTTTGTACATTTTATCCTAACTCAGGGGTCTGGCTGCTTCTGGAGGGATTTTTGGTTGTCACAATGGGAGGTCCACAGAGGAGCCAGTGCATCTGGACACTCGAGGTCCAGCACCCAGAGAAGTGCCAGCCTGTGGCCCATCCCCCACCACGTGGGCACCCTTGCCAGTCACTCTCTGCTGAAAGGGGGACAGAGGAATAAAACCTCACTGGGCCATGGTGCCCATGGGGCGAGACCCACGGTCCCTCCCACTAGACACAGCAGTTCCAAAAGCCCAGTTGAGTCACTGTTCTCCCAGAGAAGCAGGAAGGACCTGCAGGTCACTTAGGGGTGCCACTGTGCAGATGAAGGGTTCAGGAGCACAGCCACCATGCTTGGCACCACAGAGCATCACGGGCATACGTTTTAAAAGCATCTCATCGGGTTTGTGTCTAACACCTCGCCTGAGCCCTCTGAGGTTGGTAAAAGCCGAGCTCTGTCCTTCCACCCCTAGAAGGCCCAAGCTGTGCCCCCACCCAAGCCCTGAACGTTGCCCATGATGGAGAACATGGACGACAGCAGAGATGACTGGGGAGCATACGGGGCCATGGCCACTTGAGATGTAAACAGACCTCAAAGAAGGGTGGCTGGAACGCAAGGGCCCCCAGCAGATGCCCGCAGACCATGGCACCAAAATCTGAATCCGTTTCCTCAGCAGGTCAGGAATGCACAATAGAAGAAATGTTTTCTGTCAGAATACCAACAAGCTGGAGCTGAAGGACCCCCTGACAATAGCCCAGGGGCCACTCCTCCCAGGATGGTGACAGAGGATGGGTCACAGCTATGTCCCCACAGGAGCACACAGCAGGGGCCATGCTGGTCTTGCTGGCTTCACGATGGCTGCTACTCCACAAGAACTGCCCAAAACAATCACCTTATCCTCACAGAGCCAACTCTCCCCATCCCAGAAATACCCTGGAGGGAACAGGCCCACCAGGGAGGGATGTGTGCTATGAGAAGACACATACCCACAGAAACACAGTCCCCGGGGACCTGGGGCTGACTCCAGTTCCCAAACAGAGAGCCTAAGGTGTGACACCATCAGGAAGCAAGCTGGGGGGCTGTGTGAGCACAGCTGCTGGACAACCATCTAGGACCACCCTGGGTCTGTCCCAAAGCCACAAAGGTGTGCACAGGATCTGGGGAGAAAGGTCTGTCCTTTGGTGGCAGCCCTGATTCTTTTAAACACGTCATCTGAGACCAAATAATAAATTAATTATGGGAGAGGGCCTGTGAGGTCAGAGTAAGAAATCATGGTTGAGCCCACTTCTCTCAGCTAGCTATCTATGAAGTCGGCTCCAAAAGGGGTCCCAAAAATCATTCTGGGGAACAATGGGAGAAATAAAACATTTCCCAAGAAAGGCACGTGAAAGATTCATTTAGACACAGCTCCTCCATCACTCTTTAAAAAAAAAAAGATATCTCTGTATCTCAGTCATTTCCTTGTGGTTATTCTTTTGAAATATTTATCCATTATTAAAGAACTTACTCCATCCTGAAGTGTGGCTCAGACGGTAAAGCGTCTGTCTGCAATGCAGGAGACCCGGGTTCGATCCCTGGGTTGGAAAGATATCCTGGAGAACAAAATGGCAGCCCACTACAGTATTCTTGCCTGGAAAATCCCATGGACGGCGGAGCCTGGTAGGCTACTGTCCATGGGGTTGCAAAGAGTCAGACACGATTGAATGACTTCACTTCAAAGAACTTATTTAAATGAGCCTAACTCTTAAATCTGGGGCTTTCCTAGTGGCTCAGATGGTAGAGTCTGCCTACAATTCAGGAGACCTGGGTTTGATTCCTGGGTCTGGAAGATCCCCTGAAGGAGAGCATGGCAACCCACTTCAGTGTTCTTGCCTGGAGAATTCCATGGACAGAGTAGCCTGGCGGGCTCATAGAGCTGCAAAAAGTCAGACATGACTGAGCGACTAACACAACTCTTAAATCTAAGTTCAAATTTGTTAAAACGGGTCCTGGTACAACTACTCTTGAAACACATTAATGAAATACAGTGAACAAACCTTAGTTTAGCCCAGCAGAAGCAGAGAGATTATTAAAACCCAATGGCTGAGGTTTTAAGGAAAACAATCGCCATTTCTACTGGCAGTAGGTCTGTCATAACACCTTGATCCAGGAGTATTTTTGGAGCTTGCTATGTGCTGGGATTCAGCAGCGATCAAGAGACCCAAACCCCCTCCTCAGATACTCTGGGAGCATGGCACAAACGGACCCTCCAGGACCCAGGTGGCACGAAGCACAGGACAGCAAAACCGTGGCACAGGAGTGACGGCCAAGTGCAAACAGGGTGCCCTGGGGGCCCCGACACACACTGTACCCTGTAATGCAGGCCCCAAATAGGAACCCAGGATGTGTCAGGTCGGGGCAGGGCAGGGCTGCCACTGAAAAGCTGCCCACAGGGTTTCCAGGAGATGGAGAGGCGCCAGCACAGCGTGTTTTGTGCCTACCCACCCTGTTACTGCTGGGGCAGCAAGTCCAAGCTGCCTGGGTGGGTCATCTCCTCTCCTATCACAGGGGAGTCTGAGGTTGGAGTTAGGGCCCAAAGGAAACACTGTCCATATGCTAAAAGTAAACTACCTCAAAGATAACCTGGGCTATTCTTTCAGCTGGCTGACCCTTACCAGGGTGTCTCAGAGGATACCTGCTGGTGTCTGAAAGGCTAGGTGACCCTCTCCCCACTAGACTATCCGGCCGGTGGGGGGCGGGGGTGCGCAGCTGTGCCCTCTCACTGCCTCCCCAACTGCCTGAACAATTAGTTACCCAAACATACTTAAAAATAAAGTGAAACTCCCCAAAAGAGGAATTCACTGGCAGAAGCATTTAAACCACACGCACACAAAAAGAAATTCGGCTTGTTCTTCCCCCAACAAAATGTTCACAAGTGGCAAAAAGGCTAGTTAGCAACAGAAGTGCTCTCTCTTCTAAGCTCACGCAGCTGACAACACAGGCCCATCCTGTGTGACTGTGCAGTGACAATGTGTTTCTTACATAAAAGGACTGAGCGCTATAAAAGTATTCCTGACGACCAAAAAGCTTTAAGGGCCAATTATTTCGTATGTTAAATAAATCTTCCAGACAAGTTTTTATCAAACTTGTTTTTATAAAGGTATCAAAAAACTATCATATCAGAGACATACTTTAATTATATTAAATATTAAGATAAAAAAATGTTAAGTTAAAAAAAAGATTATAGTATCAAAGAAAATGCTGAATTCTGGGAAACAGAATTGTTTCAATCCTGATGTCTAAAGGTAAAATAATAAGTTAAAATGAACACTGATCATGAAAACACACAAATTATAGCATAGGTTATGGGGTTATGGTATTTTCCCTATTTTCTAGTGTACTTATTAACCTAATTCAAAGCGTTATTTTGGCTAAGACTGAAATCCTAGACCACTGCCAAACTTCTGCAAAGTATGACCTGTCTCTAAGTGGGACACAATGTGCTTACAATGATGTCACCTTTACTACAGGTAAAATCATCCATGACTTAATCAGCCTAGTTTAGCTACACAACAACCCCATGTTTACCCAACACAAATTAACTGCTCACACACCATCACACTTCCAACATCTGCCTGCAATTTCACTGTGGTACAGCCGCAAGCCTGAGATCAACTTCCTGAAATGTTAACATTTCAGTAAGGTTGATGTCACCACTAGCAAAACACTTCTCAATAAATATTTTCTAGGATTTATTTTACTCCTACCATCCCACAAGGTCAAGGAGAAACCAAGAGGCTTCTCAGCATGAGGGCACCGTGCACAGAGCTTGTGACAAACATACATGGTTATCCCCACTAGAGCTCCTGCTTGGATGTCCCTGCTCCAGGCCGGCTCTTCCTCCACCCTGGCTTTTTGAAGGTCAACTTGCTCTTTGGGTCACTGCTGGCCTCCCCGGGGGCGGGGGGCCAGCACAGAGCAGGTTTTTAAGATCTAGCACTTGAGTCGTCCCAGCCCCAACACTGCACTAAGCACTGTTTATCATAGTGAACCTGCCCAACTATCTTTCTTTCTCTGGGCTCGACCTGTTTTCACCTACAGAAGGCAAACTGTAGGATCCTTAAAGCAGGCAAACTGTTTTAGCTGCTGGAGCTGATACTATGCTTGGTCTACCCAGTTACATCTCAATGTTCAGATCCAAACAGAAATCTACCTTATTCCAACCAATCTTTCTGGTCTTAGTTCTGCCCCCTGAAGACAAAAAGCAAAACACAATGCAAAGTCCCTTAAGATCTATGAAGGCAAACGTGTCCCCTGTAGGCACCTCTTCTTCCATCTTTAAAGACACGATTTCAAATCTTTCCACCTCTCCAAATGGTCTCCAGTTCACCTTCGCCAAGTGTACCCAGAAAGGAAATATAAAAAATGCAGCCCACGGGGCCTTGGGCAGAGCTAACCATCCCTCCCTGGTTTAGGACAAGACAAGGGAGAGTTCAGCACCACCATGGGGAGTGTGCTGTGTCGAGTGGCCCAGGGTTCAGATCCAAGGTACCCTTGGGAGAGGAGGTCTGAGCACCTCCATCCCACTGTGGCTGAGGTCTACATCCTCCACTGAGGACACCGACACTTGAGACCCCCACCGCAAATCGGAGAATCACAGGGCCTCAGCTGCCTGGGCATTCCCCACACCCTGGATCTGGATCCTTCTCCAGCCCATCAGATGTTACTTGTCCATCAGGACTGGAGCCCCGGGTCCAGAACCTTGCTGTTACTCACCAGCTGGGGCTTCTGGCTCTGGGTCTTATCCCCTCACCAGTGTCAGTGTGGACATCTTAAGAGTTGTGAGGATGAAACAACATATGCATTTGTAAAGTACCTGGCACAGAGGGGCTCAAGAGATGACGCTAAACTTCTTCCACATTTGAAGCTTGTCTGCTTATCTTCCCCAAATCACACTGAATTCACTTCAGTAAGTTATACAAATCTTTCTTTAAAACTTGAATTACTACAATTAAAAATATAGCTTCCAAAAATCAACATGCCCCTTAACATCCAGAGATAGTTTGGAACAAATAAATAATTTAATTGGCACCAAAGGGACATCTTCATCTGCAGAGTACAAAGAATAGGAGGCTCTGTAGAAACAAACAGTCTTCCTACACTCGTTTTAAAAACCTAAAGGATTCCCAGGACTAGTATTTCAAACAATTTGGTCTCAAAAGATCAAAAATGATTACCCTAGGGAAATTATCAGAGAAGGCAATGGCACCCCACTCCAGTACTCTTGCCTGGAAAATCCCATGGATGGAGGAGCCTGGTGGGCCGCTAAGAGTCGGACAAGACTCAGCGACTTCACTTTCACGCATTGGAGAAGGAAATGGCAAGCCACTCCAGCATTCTTGCCTGGAGAATCCCAGGGACGGGGGAGCCTCGTGGGCTGCTGTCTCTGGGGTCGCATGGAGTCGGACACGACTGAAGCGACTTAGCAGCAGCAGGGAAATTATGGCTGGCTCTAGAAAATGCCAACCTTTGTTAACACTTATATTCAACTTGTCAGAAAAATACAGCCTGAGCTGATTTTCAACAGGGCAAAAAAACTGGATTTCAGTAATAAACAATCTAGGATGCATATTCCACTAACTACATTTGTTTGGTCTGACGGTTAATATTTCACATTCCTGATGCAGAGGGCCGGGTTGATGCCTGGTCAAGGAACTAGATCCCACATGCTGCAACTAAGACCCAGAGTAGCCTAAAAAAACCTACATTCCCTTTGACAGTTCATTTCAGAAGTTTTCCTAAGCACAGTTTTATGCAGTTGTAACTAAACTGCAAATGCAATTTTTCTGTTTTCACTACCATACTTTTTTGTTGGCCACGCCAAGGCAGCAGGACCTTAGTTCCCTGACCAGGAATGGAACCTGTGCCCCCTGCACTGGAAGTGCGGAATCTTAACCACTGCTGCACCAGGGAAGTCCCTTATCATATCATTTTTAAATACTTCTCTCAATCATCTTTAAGGCCTATGTCTCATGTCTCTACATCTTCTAGAAGCTCTCCTACTTGTAACAAAAGTCATCATCTACATTACTTAAAGATGCTATTAAACCCTGCAAATTATCCAAATGGAGAGAATATCATAAATTAGTTTCAAAAGTGAAAAATGACATGAAAATTTGTTCAATCTCAACAGCAATTTTAAAGCTAAAGGAAAGGCAGGGTTCTTATTTTGCCCCAGCAGCATGAAAAGATGTAAATAATGTCCATATTGTGAGGAAATGGGAGTTCTGTAAATAGGCACTTTTCTGGAAAGCAGTCTGGCAGAATGTATGAAAATGTAAAATATGCCTACCTTTTGACTCAGCAATTCTACCTCCAGCAATTTATGGCAAGGAAATAACTAGAAAAGTGTACAAAGAGACATGAATGGCACAAGGATTTGGACATTATAAAACTGAGAAACCACCCCACGTCTGTCACTAGGGATGATTACCTAAGTGACTACTGCACAGGATTGCTTGCGTACTCAATCAATTTTGAAACCCCTGCCATTACTCAATCTGAACAGATATGTTTAAATCCAATATACTAAAATAAAAGCAGAAATGAACATTGAAATCAAACTATGTTCACATCCTGTGGAGAGATTACAGAACAGTGTTTTGATCTCTCTTAAGTGTGTGTATGTATATACAGAAAACATCCAGAAAGAAGGATGTACACTGAAACAGTACTTCAAGGGATTCTTATCTTCTCCATCTTCTACAGCAAGGACGTTTTGCAACATGCAAACACTATTATTTTAAAAAGGAAGACAGTCCCCCAAATATAAACATCTTAGGAATTAAGATTCATATCTAAAATAACTTCACATTCATTAGTAAATAATGTATGTTACTCTAAACTTACCTCCTTTGGCCCTCATGCATGCGTAAATTTCAAAGACAGTAAAATGGCTAAAAGTACACAAGCATTCCTACTTGATTATCTCCAGGGGCTCTTCTCCACCCTCCTTTCCAGGGGAGTACCAAGGCTATACCATCTACTTCAAACTAAGGAAGGGCTTGAAATTTGCAGTGACTGAGGACTATTAGATAGGCAAAACTTTAGAAATGATTGAACAAATTTGCTAGAGGAAATTTAAAAACACCTCCTTTTGTAAGATTCCATCCCAACTTTGTTATGCAGAGAAGAGCTTAAAACAAAGAATCCAGAACCAGCCAGAATCAGCAGAATGAGGTGGTCTCCAGGTCACTTGTTATTCTAACTGAAGATATTAAATTTCATTTTCCTTGAATTATTTCCCAGGAATGTGAACTCTGCAGTCTTTTCTTTATATTTACCACTAAAGCACATATATTTTAGTGACTCTGAACAGATATACGCAGTTTGGGGATCAGATCAAGCACACTATAATCCTCGGACTTTCCAAATTTCAAAACAACTTTAAAAAATTCTAGTTTAGAAACAAATTCCACGTTAATTTGTTAGGTTTCAAGCATACCACACTCGACCAAAAAAACACATTAACTGAATACTGTGGATAGTGTGGTAGATCTTAGGGAAAAATTAAACTCCTAACTAGCAGATTATGGACACCTGGTATGTTCAGCTTCATAAAGAATGAGGAGTGCAGGAAAACTCTGATTTCACTGGGAGAGTCAAAGCTGACTGCGGCGGAAGGGGGAGGCATGGTTGCCCTTTAATGTCCAAGCAAGCAAACTTCGGGAGAAAAAACAATTTCAACTTTATTTTACTATCAAAGATGACATGTACACCTAACTGTAACACAAGGGATCAATCTCACATTCTGTGAAGTGCTTTTGAACGAAAAAAACTATCAAATGGGAATAAAATTTTATTAAACGTACACATCAGAGTCGCAAAAAGGGAGTTACCACTGAAATATAAACTAAAAGAGTGAAACCAAATTCACGTGTGGTTCAGAAATTGTCGACTGGAGATTTTCCAAAGGAGAAAGGAATTCTTTGCATGAGACTTGAAAAATGTAAACAAGAGTAAACACACAAATGTATTAAGTTAAAACAGGCCACTTCCGTGTTTTTAATTTCTTGTTCTATCCTGAGGTTCTGTTGTGCCAAGTTTTCCAAGTTTGAGACAAGGCTACACGCCCTGGACAGAGCCGGGCTGTCCTCTCGTGGACCCTAAGCTTCGGCTTGGAACTTACCACCTCACTGCAGAGCATTTAAAGGAGGTCACTGTTTTCAGATACAGATATGAGTACTAAGGAGACACGAACAGCATAAGCCTTCCAGGTTTACTAGCAGCTTTCGTGGTTCCCGTCATCCGGAAACTTCGGCTCACATTCTGCATTTTTCCTGACACTAGGCACATATGGGAGAAACCGGACGAACCGAGCTTTCTCGAGTCCTCGCAGCACACGGCCCCGGAGCCAATGAGCCCGGACGCGGCGCGGCCTCTCGGCCGTCCTTCGGGAGCCGCCGAGCACCGCCCGCCTGGGAACCTGGGATGCCCAGCACTGGTCGGGGAGAACCGGGGCTGGTAACCGCCGCCACCCAGCACGGGTCGGGAGCCGGGATTGCCCGGCACGGGTCAGTCCGAGCCCAAGATCCGGGGCCACCGCCCAGCATGGACCGGGGAGGGCCGGGGCCAGCAACTGCCGCCGCCACCACCCAACACGGGCCAGGAACCGGGACCGCCAAGCACGGGCTGGCTAGGTCCGAGACTAGGAACCAGGACTGCCCATCACGGGCCGGGGCCGGAAGGACGGCCAGTAGGCCGGAGTCCGTAGGGCGCGCTGGGCCAGGGCGGAGGCCTCAACTACCTGAGGATGTTGTGCGCCTCCATGCTCCGGTTCTGGTTGCTCGAGCACACCACCGCCACCCGCAGTGGTGACGACGGCATGGCGGCAGCCGCACCGTCTGCGACTCCGGCTCCGGGACTCCCACCCAGCCGTGCCGCTTCCGCACGAGCAAGATGGCGGCCTCCACGCCCGGAAGTCATGACGCGGAAGCGGGGGCGCCGGCGACGTAGCGCGTCAGGACTCGCGGTGGGGGCGTACGTGCGGCGTCCAGGCAGCCTCCCCACACCGCTCCCGACTGCTGGGCCGCGGACCGAGGGAGGCCCCAACCCCTGCTGGCTGGCCGGCGAGCGCACAACCGCTTCGAGCGTAAGGGCCAGGGCCCGCACTCTGCCTGGAGCCTCGATCTGGCGTCCTGACGTCGCAAGCCGCCGTCGCCGGGACTGACACGCGAGGCGTCGCGCCGGCAATAGTGACGTCACGCGCGCCCTTGCCGTCGCCGGGAGTGACGTACGAGGCGCCGCGCACCTGGGACTTACGTTGAAGGTTGCTGGTCTTTGCCGGCTTCCCTCAGCGTGAAGTTGGCCCCGGTTGTTTTCACACCTACCGCCTGAGCCGCCGTGCGTCCACCGCTCTAGGCCGTGCCCCACGCCCCTTCTTGGATGACTGCCCCAGCGTCTTACTAGCCTCTCGCAAACACCAGCGCGTGGGTGTCCTCTGAAAACCCTGCAGAGTTTGATATTTAAGTCAAGTTGTGAAAGTATTTGCAAAGACAACTAGAAACGAGACGTAGGAGGTGTGAGGAGACCTGGGTTGGGAGAGCAAATTGACTTAAATCCGTGGGTTTGTTTGGAGGCTCTGGCACCAGTCGTTAAGAATCTGCCTGCCAATGCAGGAGAGGCGGGCTCGATCACTGGGTGGGGAATGTACCCTGCAGTAGGAAATGGCAACCCCTTCCAGTATTCTTGCCTGGAAAAATTCGACGAACAGAGGAACCTGGAGGGCTATAGTCCATAGGATCGCCAAGAGTCGGAGATGACTGAGCACGCACTCAGTGTGGACCAGAGGTTTGGGGTCATGATATGACGGTGAAACTACTCAACTCGGTTTTATTGTCCTCCAGCCGCTTGGAGTGGCCACTGAGTTGATGTTTTGCAATGGAAGCGCAACAAAGGGAGGGGGCAAGAGAATGGCGATGCTCCACTATGGATCCAGAATTGATGAGAAAGGAGGATGTGAAGGGGTGGCAGCAGTGAAAAGGTACTGTGTGTTCTGAATTGGGGATCCCAATGGGGAAAATGTCACTTGAGCCAAACAGGTAGAACAGGATGCTTGAAACAGCGTGTGGGGAGGGGGCCTCATTCTATATCTCTGTAGACTAAGTGTGACCATGGGCACCAGTAGAAAATAGTCTTCCTGTTGGAGAGAAACTCAGAAACCAGGACAGTGAGTGACCACCCTTAGTGATGTTCCAGTGTCCTATTACTACTGATGTTTTCACGGAAGAAAAGGCTGAGAATCAGACCCTTAGAGTATTTAAGGACCCTTGAGCATAGTGTAGGGGAGGGACAGTGCCTGACTGCAACAAGAAATCATTTACTTGGAAAGACCTGGTTGAGGGGCGGGGGGTGTGAGGGATGAATCAGGAGGAATGAGGGCTCCTCTGTTCTCTGTGTATTTAAATGTACATATAGCATAAGTCTAGGAGGACAGAACACTGAGGCAATGAGAACGGGGGCAGTAGGGTTATGGGTACTTTGAATAAAGCACCCTTGACTTTGTAGTTTATGTTGAACATGTATTTCTCTTACACCCACCACAAATAATAGTGCTGTTTACATTTTGAAAACAGCACTCCCCTGCCTGGGCCCGCCAAGTGCTTTCCCAATGTAATTCAAAGACATTATAGTCTGACCATCCCAGTGCAATACTGAGCTCTCCTACCTCACATTTCCCAGCTTCCTGTTTAGAACTTAAGAGACTTCCAGCTGAAAACTGCTTGTCCGTTACCTTTTTTACCTCTGCATAAGGCAACCACATACCTCAGGTCTTAGTCCAGGCCCTGAGAGTTGCAGACAGATGTCACGGGCTTCAAGAAAGCTCACTCTTGTCGTGGTCTTCTCCCCCTGGCCTTTCCGTGCTCCCAGTAGCACCTTCAACTTGCTCTTAAGGCTCTGTACAGTTGTTAGCACTCTGTGCTTCTCTTTCCCACTGCTTTCCCAGACCCTGAGCTCAAAAGGGCTAGGGCCTCCTTTTCCAGCCAAGATGGCTGTGTTGCGTATGCCCAGTGTATTTAGAAATATCGTTCTTCTGGAGACACTCACCAGTTGCTCATCTAGCAGATACCTGAGGGGGAAGGTGCCCAGGTGGGTGACAGAGCGCTCTGTGCACTGTCTGTGCTTAGGCTACCAGCATCTCTTTGAGGTTTAATTTTATACGTTCATGGCATGGGAACCCCAAGCTGAAATAAAAAATATACTTAGTCTTGGACCATTGGAATTCCCAGGGCCCCAGTATAAACAGGACCCAATGTTCCCTTAGGACATACCCATCACCAGGGTCACACGGGACAAAGAAAACTCCATGAGCAAGTATTACCAATAAAAGATTGAAAGCAGGGTGAGCTCCCACAAGGTAACTTGCATATTCATCAAGCAGGATAATTAATTCCTCAAGAGCTGGAGAATATAGAACAACCTGAGATGGATAAATAAGACAATTTAATGACATATAACTAGACATTTAGAGGGTAGAGTTTGACGAGTTCGGACATATGTGCACATCCATGCACCAGTAGTAACAACAGGCTTCACTGGCAGTCCAGTGGTTAAGATTCTGCTTCCACAATAGGGGACATAGGTTCTGTCCCTGGTGGGGGAAGGTCCTATATGTCAAAAAACAAATACAATGGTAACATGTATCACCCTCAACAGTTGCTTATACCTCTTTGTAATTCCTCCTTGGGCTCCCCTCCACCTGCCCCCCATCTCATCAGGTGACCACTGAGCTGTTTCCTGTTGTATAGATTAGTTTGTATTTTCCAGAATTTTACATAAATGGAATCATAGAGTATGTACTCTCTTTTTTTTGTGGGCGGCAGTCTGACTTCTGTCACTCAGCATATTCATTTTGAGATTCACCAATAATCTTGCACATATAAATAGTTGGTTCATTTCTGTTGCTGAGAAGTATTCCAGTGTATGGGTGTTCCCCACTTCATTTATCCATTCACCTCTTGATGGACACTTGGGTTGTTTCCAGCTTCTAGCTACTATAGTTAAGGCTGCTGAGACCATCCATGAATGAAACTTCATATGGACATATTCTTTCATATCTCTTCAGTTAATGCTCGAGCACAGGATGATTAGATCACATGTTCAAATGTACCTTTAACTTCTTAAGATACTGGTGCCAAATTGTTTGCAAAGCGGATATACTATTTTACATTCCCACAAGCAGTGTTCCAGTTTCTCCACATCCTTGGCAGCATTTGATGTGATTAATCTTTTCAGTTTTAAATGTTTTTAATAGCTGATGTCTCATGGTATCTCAATGTGTTTTTAATGTATATTTACCTAATTACTAATGAAATGAAGCATAGTTTCAGGTGCTTATTTGCTCTTGCTATGTCATCTTTGATGAGGTGTCCAAATCATGTGTGCATTTAACATTTTGCACAATTAACTTGTGCTGTGTGCTCAGTCGCTTCAGTCATGTCCAACTCTTTGCAGCCCCATGGACTGTAGCCCACCAGGCTCCTCTGTCCACAGGATTCTCCAGGCAAGAATACTGGAGTGGGTTGCCATGCCCTTCTCCAGGGGATCTTCCCAACTCAGGGATTGAACCAGGTTTCTTGTGTCTCCTGCATTGCAGGCAGATTCTTCACACTAACCTATTTGGGGATCCCCAATTAATTTATGTGTATATATATATTTTTTCCAGATATGTGATTTATAGATGTTTTCTCCTTGCAGTCTGTCTGGTTCTCTGATCAGTGTCTTTCAATGTCAAAAGTTAAGCTCGATAAAGGATCAGATCAGATCAGTCGCTCAGTCGTGTCCGACTCTTTGCAACCCCATGAACTGAAGCACGCCAGGCCTCCCGGTCCATCACCAACTCTCGGAGGTCACTCAGACTCACATCCATCGAGTCAGTGATGCCATCCAGCCATTTCATCCTCTGTCATCCCCTTCTCCTCCTGCCCCCAATCCCTCCCAACATCAGAGTCTTCTCCAATGCGTCAGCTCTTCGCATGAGGTGGCCAAAATACTGGAGTTTCAGCTTTAGCATCATTCCTTCCAAAGAAATCCCAGGGCTGATCTCCTTCAGAATGGACCAGTTGGATCTCCTTGCAGTCCAAGGGACTCTCAAGAGTCTTCTCCAACACCACAGTTCAAAAGCATCAATTCTTCCGCACTCAGCCTTCTTCACAGTCCAACTCTCACACCCATACATGACCACAGGAAAGACCATAGCCTTGACTAGGTGAACCTTTGTTGTCAAAGTAATGTCTCTGCTTTTGAATATGCTATCTTTATCAATTTGTTCTTTTATAGATTGCACTTAAATATCTGCTATGAAAAATATACTGATGGGATTAATGGTAGATTAAAGATTGAAGAAAGAAGGGTATTAAATAGAAGATATACAGATAGAAAGTATAAATGAAACAGAAAAAATGAACAGAATATCAGTGAGCTATGGGGCAGCCTCCAGCAACTGATTTACATGGAATCAGTGTCCCCAGTGGGTGGGTTGGCACTATGGCTGGTTGTTAGCGACACTGCTCCTGGCCCTGCTTGAACTCGGGAATTTTGCCTCTGATTCCATTTGTTGCTTCCTTTCTTGGCCCGGTGACTCCCTCACACAAACCAGTCAGTCCTAAGCTACAGATCTTCACGTCCTCTTCCTTCCAATTTCTGCCCCTCAGTCTCCAGCCACCTTGGCCTCCCAGAGCCATCCATTCAAGTCAGGACAGTACTGGACTCTGCCTGAGTCTCTCCTCTGTGCTCGGCATCCTGAAAGTCCTCCAGACAGTGAGCTGGAACAGTCACAGAACTCAGTTCATCTCTTTCCTTTCTCAATAGGGGTCATGGCCCTTCATTGCAGCCAGTGTATTTAGAACTGTTGTTTCACATATTTTGTATGGTTTTTTAGTTGCTTCAGGTGAAAGAGTAATTCTGATCCCTGTTACTTCATTTTGGCTGGAATCATAAGTCTCACTAAATCCATTTTAAAGAGAATGAAATGTGGAAACTAACCCTACAGATGTTAAGATCATAATGATAAGACTAATAGAGGATGACAATAGAAAAAGACAATCAGATCAATGCCCGTAAAGAGACCCATGCACGTGTGGGGATGTGGTATGTGATGTGGGGCTATCCACACACTGGAAAAGGATAGATTGTTTCTGCAGACCAGATTGGGGTACTGATATAAAATGTTGGATCCCTACCTCACACCATATACAAAGATGTCCTCAAGGCAACTAAAAGGCATAAACCAAAAAAGTAAGGTCATAAAGCCAGTTGAAATAAATATTTTATGGAGACCACTTATATATTCTTTGGGTATGCAAGAATTGCTTAAGACCAAAAAATACATACAATTTATGGGGGAAAAAGGATAGGTCTGGTATCATCAAAATTAAGGCTGTGTTTTCAACAAAAGACACTACTGACAGTGTTAACAGTATAGGAGAAAATATTTGTGACAGCTAAATGGTCAAAGGTATGTATCTAGAACTATGCTGTTCAGTACAGCCCCCACTAAACATATATGGATATTTAAACTTAACACTTAATTAAAACTTATGATGCAATTTCTCAGTTATACTAGCCACAGTATCCACAATGACTTATTAGTGACTTACTACTGACTAGTGACCACTGTAATTGAATTGTGTTCCTCAAAAGAATAAGTTGATACCCTAACTCCTGTTATCTGTGGATGTGCCCTTATTTGAAAATAGGGGTCTTTGGATTTCCCTGGTGTCCAAATGGTTTTAACCATCCAGTGGTTAAAAATCCACGTGCCAGTGCAGGGGACATGGGTTTGATCCCTGATCTGGGAAGATTCCATATGCTGAAGGACAGCTAAGCCTGTGGGTCACTGCTAGTGAAGCTGGAGCGCCCTAGAGCCCCTGCTCTGCAATCAGAGAAGCCATCGCAATGAGAAGCCCATGGACCTAGCCCTGCTCGCTGCAACTAGAGAAAGCCCACATACAGCAATGAAAACCCAGCACAACAAAAAATAAACATTTTTTTAAAAAGGGTCTTTGCAGATGCAATCAAATTGTAACAGGTTAAAGTGAGCAATAACACAGTGAGTGGTATTATTGCGCTCTCTCAATAGTACAGTGAGCCTCACAAAACGTTTCAGGTCTCTAGCCTACAGGACTGTGAGAGGACAAATTCCTATTCTGAGACACCCAGTTTGAGATTTTGTTGGGGCAGCCCCAGGACACTAAGACAGCACAGATAAAGCACATCTTCACAATTTCAGAAAGTCCTATTGGGCAGAACTGGGTATTTGCAGAGCTCTTGAAAACCAAGCGGGAAAAGCCATAGTGATGGGAAGTTGTACAAGAACATGAATGAGCAGTTCATCTGAGGGGAGACTCAAACAGCCAATAGGACCAGGAAGTGGTCGGCAGCCTCTCCAATGAGCAGAACAGACTCAAATCCAGTTCCTGCTGTAGCACTGACAGATGAGCACAAGATAGAGCACAGAGTGGTGCAGAGCACTTGTGAGACATCAGTAAGTCACAACCTCTCTGCACTGCTTTAGCCATTAAAAACAGCCATTAAAAACTGATGATGGTGAAATTAGGTAAGCACACCCCTAAGATCCACGTTCTCTCGCCTAGAAAAATCCTCACACAGGTCCCTGAGGAGTATGGACAAGCGTTTTCATGGTGACACAGTGATCAGCATGGCAGCCACCTGTGTTCCTCCAGGGGTGAGGACAAGTCAGCCTGAGGGACACACACTAGAAATTGCACATAATGAACAGAAATGAAATATTTGTGCATTCTGCAGCATGGATAAATCTAAGACAGGGTGTAGAGTTTAAAAAAAAAAAAAAATGAGCAGCACAAGATCAGAGTGATTTCCAGGAGGGAAGGGAACAGGCATGGGGAGAATTTGCCAGACTGGAATCCTAATTGAGCAGAACAGAGAGACACCGGGGCAAAGGAAGGAGAGAGTGCAGATAAAAGTTGGGGAGGAAAAGAAAGGCTGGTCCCAGACGTGTGAGGACATGTAATTAACACATGGCTAACAGCAGAGCTGGGATGTTACAGACACCATCCCAGCCCGCCCACTCCCCACCTAAGAGTGAGGGAAACCTGGCTCTGTTATATGTGACCAAGAGGACAAAGCAGTGACTGACTCACATCCAAACTCATAAGAAAAAGAGGGGTTTCACTGGTGGTCCAGTGGCTAAGACTGCATTCCCAATGCAAGGGGGCCTGAGTTTAATCCCTAGTCAGGGAACTAGATATCACATACTGTAACTAAAGATTCCACATGCGAAAACTAAGACCCAGCACAGCCAAATATTATTTAAAAAAGGAAAAAGAAGAAGCATGCTGAGATCCCTATAGAGAAGACAAACCAGAAAGACATGCCCAAAAAACACAGATATTTTAACCAATGTTTCATTGTAAGCCAAACAGGAAAAGGATAGAAGTTAAGAAAAAACACTCTGCATCAGAAATGAAGGGGACATTTCCAGACCACTGGAAAAAATGAAGATTTGAAAAGACAGCCAATACAAGGTAGAAATGAACTAGCATCTCTAAAATGAAAGTGAAGGAAAGTGAAGTTGCTCCGTCGTGTCCGACTCTGCAACCCCATGGACTGTAGCCTACGAGGCTCCTCTGTCCATGGGGTTTTCCAGGCAAGAGTACTGGAGTGGGGTGCCATTTTCTTCTCCAGGGGATCTTCTCGACCCAGGGATTGAACCCAGGTCTCTCACATTGTAGGCAGATGCTTTACCGTCTGAGCTGCAACTCTTAAAGGAGAGGGAAATCTGGGGCCTTGAAAGAAGTCTGTGCCCGTGGCTCCTGGGCTCCTGCCTTCAGGTCAGGTGCAGCCTGACCCCTCCCTGGAAGGGGGCTGTTACCTTCTCTCTCAGCTGGCTCAGCAAGGACACATTCCCAGTCCCCAAAAAGCTGCAGCAAGGCTGGAGGAGACTCTGGCTGTCAGGGCCCAGGACTCTAGACTCTCTAAGCTGAAGTGGCCAAACTGCACATCCCCCAGTCTCCAGTGGCTCCCTGGCTGTCAGGACTCTAGACTCTCTAAGCTGAAGTGGCCAAACTGCACATCCCCCAGTCTCCAGTGGCTCCCTGGCTGTCCTTCTGGACCAAATCCAACAGCCCAGACCACTGATCCTGAGATCTCCAGGGAAACGCTGTCCCCACACCCTGCCCCTGTGGGGGGATGTTTTGTCCACTGCACCCAATCCTGTCTGCACATTTTTGTGTCCCCTAGCTGATCAGCCTCCAGGAACATGAGGTCCTCACAGGCCAGCACAGATGAAACCGGTTTCTCCTAAGAGGACAGAGGCCAGAATATCAAGTGGACCAACAGTGCAAGCAGCTGCCTGGGGGCTGTGGGGAGGGGCCTGAGCAAGCAGGCAAGCAAGCAAGCATCTAGCCTACAGGTGTTATTGTCGGGGCCCCAGAGCCAGCCACACAGGGCACTGGGCACGTGTTCACAGAACGACTGTGGATCCCTCCTGCTAGCTGAGTGTGGAACACAAGCTGTGGGGCAGGTCTGGGCATCAGAGGGCATGCATTTGGTAGCGGAATCTCAAGGACCCCAGAATTCTGAGCAGGATCAGGCTATGCATGCAGCCCTGGGGATCTCGGCCCAGATGCATGTCAGGTCATGGCATGGACAGTAACAGCACAGACACTTAACTCTTCTCTGCCTGGCTAACCTCACGTAAGCCTCTAAACAGGCCTCTGAGACTGCTCCTATGACTGTTTCCATTTCACAGATGAGACAGAGGCGCTGATGGCTGTGTGTGGCTCTTTAAAGGCCAGGCCAGGCCTACAGCCAGGCAACCCTTCAGTGTTTCAGAAGCAGAAGTTCTTTCTGCCCCACAGCAGAAAAATCACAAGGTTAGACAAGTTACCTTCAGGCACCAGTGAGGAGGGCGAAGTCCTGACCAAGGAACGGGCATCAGGACCCTACCTCCAGGGCACAGGGAAGACGCATGTCCCCCCACCAGCCTTGCATGAGTTAGAGAGGGCAGGGGGAAAGGAGAGGGAGGCTCCTCCAGGACATGGTGGGGATGGAGGACTGGGGACTCGGTAGGGCATAAGCCTGAGTGTCCCTTACACATCCTGGGGAGGACCGAGGGGCCACTGGGGAAAGGCGCAGCTTCGGAGATGGCAAGGCTTCAGAAGTGCTCTTCCTGAACACCAGCTCCAGGCTGTTTCCGGAGCCTGTGCTCCCCACCACAGTGCTGGGCTGGGCACTGGGCCTCTAAGAAGCCCCTGAACAGAGCCCTGCAAAGTCATCTCTGAAGCAGAAGCCTGCAGGTCAGGGCTGACCAGTCTGAAGAATCAGCTGGGAGGACAGGCCTGAGGCTCTACCTGACATGAATTCAATCAGGGCCACAGACCAGATTGGGTGCAGGGCGAGGGAAGGGTCCAGGGCAGACCTCCCAACAACTTCATGGTGGCCCCAGCTCTGAAACCAGCTGCACACAGGAGCTGGAGGCTGGACTGCCCACCTGTGGAAGACACCTGAGTGCCCTCACAGGTGGCAGGGGGATGCAGAAGGCCCCCAGGAAGCCATGATGAAGTAAAACCCCTCCCATTCCCAGGGCTGTCTAGATGCTGCACTGCACCCCCACCCCCCCTGGTGGCAGGGATGAGTCACTCCTCAGAGCCTAGCCCGCCCACAGCTGTTTGCTCAGAAGGGTCACCGCCAGCTGCAGAATCTCAAGGACACCCTAGCCTAGGTGGGGGAGGCCCAGGGTGGGGTGGGGGAAGGGCCGGAGGGGCCCTGCTTGCGACCTGTGCCCCCCACCCCAGCTCCAGCACCACGTGGGGAGACCCAGGCCAGGGAGGGGGCTCTCCTGGAGGCGTCTAATTGCAGCTTGTCTTAGCTCAAGTAGATCATCCCTGAGACTGGGCTCTTTGTAACCGCTGCAGTGCTGCCCTGCCCCCACCCAACAGAGCAGGCGGGAAGAAGATGCTTTCCCCAGCTCCCTGGGTAGACAGGCCAGCCAGGGACATGCCGCCTGTTCCTCCGCCACAAACTGCAAGGGCAGCATGCCTGTGCCCCTGGCCTGTGCTGACCCCAGGTGACCTGGCAAAGGGTTCAGGGCCAGCCACTGGACTGACTGATGCCTGAGGAGCCAGGAAAAGGGTCTCAACTTTCACCCTACCCCTGCTCTCCCGTCACAAATAAGTACACAAAACAGTGGTTTTGGTCTAAGAATGATGGACATTTAGACACTGGCGCCAGGCTCACACCTGGCCAGTGCCACACCAGGGGTGGGCAGAGCAAGGACAGAGAGGTAGGGAATGGGCATTGCGGGGGCACCAGCCAGGCTGCTGGTGTGGGGGTCACTGGTGGCTGCTGGGGTGAGCGGGGAGGAGTTAGCCACAGTGACTCCAGAAGTGCCAGGTCCAGAACGGCCGGAGTCAGGGGCTGACACAGAGCCCAGCGTTGTCATGTGGGTGGTGCCCACGGAGGGGTGAGGCCGGTCTTCAGTCCATGATGAAGGGTGGAGGGGCCCGGCAGGCAGCAGCATCTCCAGCAGCTCTAGGAGGGGGTGGACGGTACTGTCCGTCATGCTGTGGTTGAGGCTTGGGATCCAGACCCACAGTGGCAGGTCCAGCCGGGCAAGGTTGGCATCTGTCCTGTGCCCTCTGCACACAACACTGTTCTTTCAGACCAGTCCCATCTTCCCAGCCACCTGCCCCGTCACCGAGGAAAGTCCTCACCAGAAACTCAAAAGGAAAGGGAAGGAACCCAGCCCAGGCAAAGCACCAGCTTCCCCCCAAGGTCAGGGACACTCACCCTGGATACCACAGCTGAACGATGGGCCGCCTGCTGAGCTAAGCCATGGCTTCCAGCCTGTCGGATGCTCAAACGAGGAAATGCCGCGGGACCCTGCTTCCCCAGGCCAGTCACTCCTGCAAAGCTTGAAGGGAGGGTCTCCAGGGGGCTTTAGCCAGAAGCACACACAAGCCGCCAGCATCAGGGCCACAGATCCTTTCGGACAGTACTGGACAGGTGGCTGGCTCCCGCAATGGGCCCGAGATACTAAGGCACGAAGCTACCTAAACCCACTGGGGCGGGGCGGGGAGGGGACAGGCTCGAGGGCCCTTGAGTTGGTTAAGTACATAGTGACCAAGCCATGACGATAGCCTGGCTTTTTCCAACTCGGCACGGGCTGGAGGTGCAGGGTGACGGCCAGGGGCTGCCGATGGCTCTTCTGAAAAGGGGCTCTGTGGTCTCACGGCCCCGCCAAAGGCCTCTGGAGAGCGAGGAGAGCCCTGGAAACGGCTGGCACCTCTCCTCAGGCCCAAGGGCCAGTCCCGAACTGGAATCTGGGAGTCAGCTGCTCGGCTGGGAAGGTCGTCCGGTGACTCCAGGCCCTGGTAAGCGCCGGTGCCCCATCCATCTCCAGAAGGCCCTGTGTGGAGGTCCTAAAGGGGGAGCAGGAGCGACGAGGGGAGAGCGGGCCGAGGGCTCGGGGCCTCCTGCGCCCTAATCGGGCAGGTAGAGCCCGGGCGGGCAGGTGTCTCGCGCTTCAGGGCTGCCTGCGTAGGCCCGGGCGCCCGAAGGCCGGGTGCATGAGGTTCTCGGTGATGTAGGCCACGAGCAGGCAGATGACCACGAGCATAACGCAGATGGAACCACCCACCGCCGTCATGGCCACCACAATCTCCCGCATGCCGGCAGGCTCGGCGGCGAACTCCACACACTCGGCGGGTACGGCGGCTTCCTGGGCGCCTGCCGGCTCGGCTCGTAGCGGCAGCGGCTGCAGGCAAAGGCGGTAGCGCACGCCGTCGTGCACATCGGGCAGCAGGTAGTCGCGGCAGGAGGCGCCGAGCAGCACGCGTTCGCATGGGAAGCGCGTGTAGGCGCCACGCCACGAGCAGTTAAGCGCGAAGGCGCGCACGCGGCGCGCCTCGGCCGGCCCCAGGCGCCACTGCAGCAACACGCTGCGGTTGCGCAGGACGCTGGCGCGCAGTGAGCGGCCGGCCGAGGCGTGCGCCGCGCAGCCGGGCGCCTGACAGTGGAAGCCGCGCGCGGGGCTGCGGAAGCACAGGCGCCCGCCTCCCGTCTCGGGGCCCTCGGGCAGCACCTTGTAGGGACACCAGGGCGCGTCGGCCGCCGGCTCCCAGCCCGGCGGCGTCGGGGCGGCCGTGGCGCAGGGCGGCGGCGCGCAGGCGGCCAGCAGCAGCAACAGCGGCGGGGCGCGCATTCCTGCGGCTGGGCCGGGCGGCGGCGGGGCACGGGCTCGCGGGCGCGGGCGGTGGGTCACGCGGGCCGCGCCACCGCTCCCCGCGCTCGCCCGGCGCGCCGCGCCCTCCGCCACCGCCCGCTCCGACCCGCCCCCGCGCCCCGTGCGCGCTCGGACCCGGCGCGGCGGCGGAGGCGGGGCCGCCCCACGTCCCGCCCCCCTTAACCCTAGCTGGGCTGCAGCCACCGGATTTCGGATCTCGAAGGAGAGGGGTTGGCCGCGCGAGTGGGGCGGGGGCCGGCTGTGGCCAGCTGCACCGAGGCCGCTGTGCCTGTTTTCCTCTCGCCGTGTGAGCGCCCTTCGGAGCCCTCCCACTTCCCGCACTGCCAGGCCTTTCTAGGGCTTTTCCGTGGCTTTGGCGGACAGGGGTCTCGAGTCGTGGCCCACGGGAGCAGCTCCGTGACTCTCCTTGGCCATGCCCGGCGAGGACGCGGTGTGCCTCTAGGTAGGGAGAACCAAAGGCCTGGAGCGCGCGGCTTCACGCCGCCGCATCCCAGACCCGCGGTGGCGACCGGCAAAGAAAGGGTCCCACATGCCCTAACTTGGAAGGGGTGAGGATGGAAACGCTCCCCCACCCCCCACCCGGGGCTTCTGCTCCTTGAGAGGTGGACTGCGCCGACCTGGGAGGGGCGCAAGCGAGAAGAGGCTTCCTCATCTGAAAACTTCATTCTGCACCAAAGAGGCAGTTACAGGATGGACCACTCTAATTAATCTTTCCCTCGGCTCCTCGCAGATAGGGCCCTAGGGCTGCCCTCTGGATCTCTGAGAAGAGAGCAGGAATGCACAAAGGGAAGAACCCTCAACAAGCCCACCGGATGCAGCGGGCGGACCTCACTACCCCGGGAAGGAAGGGCACACACCTTCCCCTACTCCTGTCTTCAGCATGGGCCCGAGACCAGAGCTGCCCCTGTCGGGATGCCTCTCCAGGGCCAGGGGGCCCCTAGCCAAGCCTTCCTGACCTGACTGGATGTGAAGCAGGAGCGCCTCATGTGCAGGGAGCACAGCTCTGAGCAGCGAGAGGGAGGAGTCCCTGGCCACTGTCCTGTGGACCCTGGTCCCCCCGCAGCCCCTTCCAGGTGCTGCTCTCACCTGAGGACACAGGGGAGGGACGAGGTGGTCTCCAGCACTCACTGAGTCCTTGTTCCCCATGCACCCGCCCATGGAGCATCCTACTTCCACCCCCCTCACCACTTCCTGGTCATCCCGCGGAATTCTGTGTCAGCACTGGATAGCAAGACCCCAACCAGAGCCTGAAGCCAGGGGTTAGCGGCCCCCTACCCAGGCCCAACACTCCTGCCCCTCAACACCAGGACTCTCTGGCTCCTTCAGATCCTGAGCATGGTCTCCCCAGGTCTCTACACCTACTGGGGTAGGGTTGGGGTGAGGGTTTAGAGAGAGGCACCCTGGCCCTGCCTCTGGCTTCTACTTCTCTGCAGGTGGGGATGGGGCTGGGTTCAGCCTCTTGCCCAGCATCATGGGGGACTCAGGAGCTACCCCAGGAAGGCAGAAAGTTACAGTGACCCAGGGACCCCCACGTCCTCACCTTTAGCTTCCTGGGGCCTGGACCAGCTTGCTCACACCGAGTTTCCAGTGGGAGCTAAGGCTGCTGCAACTGTTCTGCCCGAGGAGTTAGTTGTCAAAGGGGGCCATGGTCATCTGGGCCAGAGAGCAGCCAGGTAACCACTTCACCTGCCCACACCTGAGACAGGTGGAAACAGGACTGTTCAGAGCTTTTGCAGCTGATAGGGGGTGAGGGGAGAAGTCCAGTTAGATCCAACCTCAGACGTCCCTGGGGAGCCTGGCGCCCATGCCCTGAGCTTATTCTGTGGTTGGGGGCTCACACACCAATGCTGAGCTTCCTAGTCTGGCAGCTCCTGGCTGGAGGGATGGGCCAGACATGGGGTTGCAGGATCTGCTGTTTCCTCATCTGGACTTGACTCTGCAGAGCATGTCTGGGCAAAAAGCAGGTGTTGGGGGAGGGGCATGTTCTGCTCCTATCCAGGGTATGTGGAGCTGCTGCAGGCTTGGGGCAGGGGCAAGTGTGACAAAGACCTGCTTCCCAGTGGAGGGTTCTGGGCTGGTAAAGCAAACAAACTTCCCAGAAATCCACCCTTCACCTCACGTCCCTGCCAGTGGCCACCAGGGTTGCCATCTCTAGTTCTGCAAAGTCCCGGTCCTAGGGCTCAGCTCTGCAGAGGGGCTGGAACCCCCTCTGTCACCAGCCACAGCCTGTGAGGAATGTAGGTGAATTCTGGGTCCCTTCTCCTAGGCCCCTCTCAGATCCTGGATCCACCAACCCTGAGATCCCCTCGCCAAAGCACCTGCTTGACAGCCCCCAACCCAGAAGCAGGAGCTCATGGAGTTTGCAGGAGCTCATGGAGTTTGCAGGAGCAGCTGGAGCTTCTGTCATTCCTTCCCCACTAAAGGAAGGGGAGGAGAAGTCAAGGTCAGCACCCACTGCCCTCATGTAGCCAAGTGTGGCACCGGTGGCCTCTCTCCCACCAGAAAGGGCAGTAGGGCAAGACTACGAAGACCAGAAGGCCCGCCTTTAACCAACTGTCCACCTATCATGATTGCTCCCTCCCCACAAAGAGACCCTACTTTGGCTGCAACCAGCTTCCTGGACATTCCCACTGGAGACCAGAAGACAGGGCCTGGGCTATGCAGACATGGAGGCTGGCTGCTGGGCACAGGGAACAGGGGAGGGTCAGCAGACAGAGAGGAACCAGCATGTGAACTGAAACCAAACCCAATACCCCCACCCCCACCGTGTCTTAGGCGGGTAGCACCTGCCTGCCCCACATTTGTTCTGCCTTCCAGTGCCAGTGCCTCCGTTTTCCTTTCGGGGACCTCCATTCTCTGCTCTTAGGCTGTGGGGCTTTAGGTGAGTTCACCCACCTTACCCAGGGCTTGGCAGAGCACCCAGCCTGGCCAGTCAGACCGTCCGCCTGGCCTGAAGGCCTTTGCCGAAGCTCACAGAAAGTGTGGTGGCTCCCCTGGCAAGGGCAGACATCCAGCTGCTGACCGGAAGGTGTCTCGGGAAGAGCTGGTCTATGGATGAAGCCACCCCCAGAGAGAGGCAAGAAACCTATCAGAGTATTTGCACCAGGTGTCTGGATCCAACTTGTCTGAAGCAAGCCCACCCCTGGACTTCGCAGTCACAGAGGCCAGGAAAGCCCCTCTTGTGTAAATACTAGAACACCAGTTTTCTGACCATTGCAACTGAGTTCCACAAATGCATGGCCTGCGGGCCCCACTGACCTCCCCAACTTGACCTCCCACCCTCCACCCTGACCCCTTCTCTTTCCAAGAACCCTAGGTCACTCCTTCTGCCTAACACCCCCTCCCTGAACATATGAGCATCTTCCCTCAGCCCTACTTGCCCCTACCCTGGTTGGGGTCCGGGGGCCTCAGACAGCGGGGTGGGCAGCCTGGCCCACTGTCCCTTGGCTCCAGCTGTGAGCTGTGGACACAGACTGAGCAGGAGGCTGAGCTGCCTGCCAGGGGCCAACAAGGCAAGGGGGAGACCATGGCCCGTGACTGTGAGCGAGAGCACGGGAAACAGGAAGCCATTTCTGGGCAAGGAAAACATGGCTTCTCAGGTCCCCTGTTGGGAGATCCAGCTGGGGCTGGCCCTAAGGACGTGGCAGGCAGGGAGGGAAGGCCTCCATCCAGCCCCCACAGGTCCAGCTCAGGCACACTTCCCTGTCTGAAGCTCCACTTTCTGGTAGTCAGTGTATTTGGTGGCTCAGACAGTAAAGAATCTACCTGCAATACAGGAGACCCAGGTTCAATCTCTGTGTCAGCAAGATCCCTTGCAGAAGGTACTGTCAGCCCACTCCAGTATTCTTATCTGAGGATCCCATGGACAGAGGAGCCTGGCGGGCTGTAGTCCATGGGGTCATAAACAGTTGGACACGACTAAGCAACTAACACTTTCACTTTCACCAGCTGTGTGGTTATTTCCTGGAAGTTCTTTTTAAATTCACTTAGAGTAGACTTCATATAATGACCACAAATAGAAAAGTCAGTGTCAGATGGTCTTGGCTTCCTGCTTGGAGGCGTCAGACTGACCATCTAAGGGTGACCCCAGAAGCCTCCATAACCTTCATTCTCTCCACATGCCACATGCCCCCTCAGATCCCTGGAGGCTGCTGGTCACCCATGGTGTCCCTGTGGTCCCTGCCCCACTTGGGAAGGGGCATCCAGGGGAGGCCACCCAGCTCACACCTCATGTCGGGGCCAATCTCCAGGACCTGTGGGAAATGCTTCCACCCAGCGGTGGTGGTGGTGGGGTGGTTGACCAGCCTGGAGCAACCACAGGGGCTTCCAGGAAACCTCTTGGGGGGACTTCTAGACAGGGTGGCCCCCTGCACCCCATCAGCGTCCTGAGAGAGCAGCTGGCGTGGGGCCCTCAGACTCCGAGCACGGAGGATCATGGGATAAGCAGGTGACCAAGCTGTTTGGGTTGTCAGAGCAAGAGAGGGTTGGGGTGGCAACTGCCCTCCTGGGCCTCTGTGTTCATGGGAACCACCCTCTCCACAGCCTTGGCATCCTGGGCTGGGTCCTCTCTTCCTGGGGCCAGCCTCTGTTCATGCCCCAAAGGACCACAGGATGACTGCTCCTGCGGGGTGGGGTGGGGACCTGACATCCGAGGAAGGGGGCCTTTTTTGGGGTGCAGTGCTCTCCTCTCAGCAGATATGGGCTCTGAGAAACAAGTTGTCAAACCCAGGTTGGCCTCTGTGGGGCCATGTTTCTCATGATGCGGCCAGCCGCCCTCCTCCCCTGTAGGACCCAAAGGTGCCTCCGCCACTGGCCGGACAGCCCGGGCTTCTAGGCAGCCTTTGGGGCCCCCCAGCGGCTCATCCTCAGCCGGTGACCTGAGGGAGACCACTCGCACCTTGTAGGGAGGGAGAGTGGAGGGGACGCTAGAGAGAGGACCCCCACACACCACCAATGAGGTGTGTCGAGAGCCTCTGCACAACTCACTGCCCCATTTGCCTTTGCAGCAAGGTGGCTGGGTTGCCCCAGCACCCACCCACCCATCCAGCACCCAGCCCCAGCACCCACCTAGCCCCAGCACCCACTGAGCCTCTGCACCCAGCCCCAGATGTCTCCCTACCCAGAGCCCCTGCTCCTCTGCTCCCTGAGGACAGAGATGAGCTGAGAGGCTGCAAACATGTCCCCAGGGCAGTGTGGCAGTGGACTGGTGCCTGTTTTCTCACCTGCAGAGGCGGGGGCTAAGTTCTGGCCTCCAGGAGCCCCTACCAGGGAGCTGGCCCACAATACTTGGAGCTTGGAGTGGCCGGCTTCTCCGGGCCTCCGACGATTCTATCAGAGGACAGCACATCGTGGACTATTGGGGCAGACCCGGTTCCCGGGCTCCCAGGACATGCAGGACGGGACCTGGCCTGTGACCTGGCTCCCTTCCCTTCCTAGAGTAGACAAACGGAGAGCCGGCAGTACGCGGGGCAGCAGTTGGGCCCAAGCTTGCCTGATCAGAAGCTTGGCAACTGGCAGAGGCAGAACTGAGGCTCGGGGTTCCATGAGCCTGGGATGTGGGGCAGGTCCCACCCGGGGGTCTTCCCTTTGGAGGGACCCGCAGGGCTCCCGGTGGGTCCCTCCTCCCAGAACAGATCAGCACAGGCATCAGCAGTATGGCAGTTTTTGCTGGAAGCACACTGAATTGAGAAAAAAGAGGTGTTGAGCAGAGTGGAGAGGGCCTCCAGTGAGGAGGCCCATGTGTGAAGTCACTCAGGTTCCCTTTGGCCTGTTTCTGCTTTTGTACAGAGACCCTCTTGGAGCCCATTATGGCCGGGAGCCCCAGGGAGGCTGACGAGGGCTGAGCCTCACTGGTCAGCCTGGGCTCAGGGCATCAGCAGATCTGCTGGCCCTGAAACTATTCAGATGTCCTAGGAAGTTGTCCATCTTGTTTATGTTTCCAGACTTATCGGCATGAAAATTCCCACAGTGCTCTTGCTCCCGCAAGAGATGCAATTATATTCTTTTTCATTCCTAACATAAAATAGAAAGGTGCCGCTCACCATGTATGGCATGTATTTAGAAAGGGTCTGCTCTGCCCTTCACTAATCTCAGCAAGTGTGAACTCTGTAGGCCCTTATTTCTGGAATGTTAACCAGGGCGATCCAGCCTCTGACCAGCTTAGTTCCCAGCTGCTGGGGCAGGGGTAGGGGGAGAGAGTTTTATAAGGGCACTGGGAGGGAGGCTCAGCCGCCCCTGACCTGCTGTGTCCTCAGAATTTCTGATTCTGAGGACATTCATGTCCCTCCTCTCCAGTCAGTGTGGTGAACGGGGAGAAACTTCTGTTCTTCTGATGCTATAAAGCTGCCCCAACTCCCCGGCTGCCTGCAGGTGGCACAAAGGCACCTCTGCGACACCCGGACTTTCAAGAGTGGACCGATGTCCCCCCAGATTTAGCCTCCTGATTGGGGCTTTGCCCTGGTAACACTGAGCTGACATCCCTCAGTGTGATGAGTCGGCCTGGCTTCTGTGGGCATCCACCTCACTACTCCATGGCCAGGAACAAAAGGGTGACAGTGCAAGCCTCAACCTCACCTTTGAATTCTTGCAAACTAGATCTCGGCTTCAAGTGTGGCTTTAGCCACAGGTGAGTATGTGAATGGAGGGCGATCTTGCTTTTGATGAGTCTATGTGTGTTAGTCACTTAGTCGTGTCCAACTCTTTGTGACCCCATGGACTGTAGCCCACCAGGCTCCTCTTTCCATGAAATTCTCCAGGCAAGAATACTGGAATGGGTAGCCATTCCCTTCTCCAGGGGATCTTCCTGACCCAGGGATCAGACTCAGGTCTCCTGCATTGCAGGCGGATCCTTTACGTCTGCCACCAGGGAAACACTTTTGATGAGTATATGAATCTCATATTAGGAGATGCAGAAGAGATTCATTCAAAATTAAAGTCAAGGAAACAACAAGGTGAATCATGCTTGAAGAATATAACATTACTCTGCTCCAAAGTGTCTCCAACCAGAAATTATCAACAAAGTGAGAAATTCTTGGGAATGTGAAACAGTTTTTTTAGGCATCTGAAACATTTACTCATATTGTTTACTTTACTGCTGCATGGTTGATTTACGGTATTAGTTTCAGGTGTACAACATAGTGATTCAACACTTTAATGGATTATACTCCATTTAAAATGATTACAAAATAATGGCTATATTTTCCTGTGCTGTACAGTAAATCCCTGTTGCTCATCTATGTTTAGACACAGTAGTTTGTATCTGTTAATCCTATACTCCTGTCTTGCCCCTCTCCCGCCCTTCTCCCCACTGGTAGCCATTAGTTTGTTCTCATATATGTGAGTCTGATTCTGTTTAAATGTATTCACTAGTTTGTTTTATTTTGAAGTTTCCATGTACAGGGAATTCCCTGGTGGTCCAGGGGTTAAGTAGGACTCAGTGCTTTCACTGTGGGGACCCAGGTTCAATTCCTGGTTGGAGAACTAAGATCCTGCAAACTTCATGGCCAAAAAAAGGCATCACATATAAGTAATAACATGTGGTATTTGTCTTTTCCTATATGACTGATTTTACTAAGCATAGTAATCTCTATGTCCATCCACATTGTTGTAAGTTGCAGAATTTCAGTCTTTTTATGGCTGAGTAGTATTCCATTGAGTATATATACACCACATTTTCTTTTTAAAATATTAATTTATTTCTTGACTGTGCCAGATCTTGGTTGTGGCATGCAATCTCTTAGCTGTAGCATGTGGTATCTAGTTCCCTGAACAGGGATCAAACCCAGACCCCCTGCACTGGGAACTCAGAGTCTTAATCACTGGACCACCAGGAAAGTCCTCTGTATGCCACATCTTCTTTATTCTTTCATCTGTTGTTTTTTTCCCAACAAAAGGTCTTATGTATTTATCACTAAGCCAAAGCACTAGTACAGGAACACTGATGCAAAGAGAAAAATCATTTCCCACTAAAACTCATCCAGCTTTTCAGATAGTAGTAAGATGCAAGTGACCTTGACACAGCATAAATCTGTGCCACCTCCCAAGGGGGGTCCTTATAGACCCAGCCTGGTTCTTCTCCAATGTCTTCTCTTGTAGTTGTACCTGATTTTATTACCAGTTTTCATTTAAATCCATTGAGGAATGGGACAATCCTGCTTTTGCTTCTTGTCCTGGAATTACTTGATCCTGAAAGTCTTGTGAGAAGACCTGCTGCTAAGTCACTTCAGTTGTGTCTGACTCTGTGCAACCCCAGAGACGGCAGCCCACCAAGCTCCCCCGTCCCTGGGATTCTCCAGGCAAGAACACTGGAGTGGGTTGCCATTTCCTTCTCCAATGCATGAAAGTGAAAAGTGAAAGTGAATTAACTCAGTCGTGTCAACTCTTAGCGACCCCATGGACTGCAGCCTACCAGGCTCCCCCATCCATGGGATTTTCCAGGCAAGAGTGCTGGAGTGGGGTGCCGTTGCCTTCTCCGGTGAGAAGACCTGGCAGGGAGTAAATTCAACCCTGATAGGATATGGCAGAGAAGAGACAAGATCCATTCATCTGTTGATGGACACCGGTTCAAAACATTTATTCATATGATTTTGATCATGCTTATGTCAAATGAAAACAAACACTTTGAAATTGTTTTTATTTTTTAAAAAAGAAAAAGAGTAAGTCATCTATTATTTATTATGGGCAACTGTGCAATTTCTTAGTGAAACCAGAAGAAAGCTCTGGAATTCCTTCTTTTCTTTTTGTGCAAAAAGTTATGCCAGATCTCACAGTTTCGTTGGTTTCCCTAGAGTCAAAAGTCTGTTTCCTTTCATACTAATATGCTCAGATGTTTTCTTGGAAGTGTCATGATTAAGATTAATCCTCCAGGACACATTTCTGGGTCAGCTAGCTGGGCTGTCCTGTTCATTCTGTGTCCCCAGTTCCTTCCTCTGTAAACCTGCAGCCCGAGTAGCCAGCCACCTTCACAGGAAGAATCTACTCATTTGACATGTAGTTATTTTAAAGTGCTAGGCCCCCACCGGGCTGGGAGAAATGGGAATGAATACAGAATCCTGCCCTCTTGATAAGCGGTGTCCTCAGCCTCACCCCCTGCCCTGACCTACAGCTGACCTCACATTCTGCTTGGGTCCACTCCTCCCTGCCTGTCCCCTTCTCCTGCCCCCTCCTCCAACGGCACATCCTGGGGCTCAGACCCTCTTATGGTCCCCCTTTAAGAAAATTATTTGCTTATTATTTTTGGCTGCCCTGGGTCTTCATTGCTGCCTGAGGGCTTCCTGTAGTTGCAGAGACCTGGGGTTACTATTCCTTGGGGGTGCCGGCTCCGGTAGTTGTGTCTAGAAGGATTTGTTGCTGCACTGCATGTGGGATCTTCCAGGACTAGGGATTGACCCTGTGTCCCCTGCATTGGCAGGTGGAGTCTTAACCACTGGACCACCAGCGAAGCCCTATGGTTTTGATTTCATTGCATTTGGGTTTGCTATTTCCCTCCTGTTCTTTCTCTCACTTTGGCCATGCATTTAAAAGGAAGCTTTCGTATTTCATACAGATTTTCCATCCTTTCAATGAGAAAGGACTTTCCAGTGATTGAAAACATCTCGTTGCTGAAAATGGGGCTCCTCCTTCCTAATTGTTGATTTATCTTTAGCTAACGCCCTAAAAAATGTATATTGGATGAACCGGCTCCCTACTACCCAGCCCTAGGCCCCTCCGTGGTCCAGGGCTCCACTTTCCCGCACAGGCAGCCTCGAGGGCTGGAGAGGGGGTGTTCCCCCCACCCCGTGCTCAGAGAGGCAGCCTAGTAACTGCTTTCCACTCTGGCCTGAGGGTACACGTGGAGGCTGTGAGGCAGCGCACATGGATGAAGGACCAGCCTTGCGTTCAGCTGCTGGGTCACCAGCAACTCGGGGCATCGCTGGGAGACTTGCCTCCACGTGCACTTGCAGGAAGCCGCGCCTCCAGGAGTCGCCAGCAGGAGGCGCGCGGCTGCGGCCCGTCGGGGTCGGCAGCACCGCCACCTGCTGGCCGCGCGGTGAACCGAGGCTGCGCAGGCCCTGCTTTCCCAGCGTCCTGGGGGCGACAGGGTTCTTGCTTAAGAAAGTACCTGGACTTTCCCAGGAAGTCTGAGCCGCCCTGTGCCAGGAGTCCACAGGGTGTCCTCCTCTGTTCCGCCCTCTGCTGCTCCCTGTTCTAGTTCCGGGTCTGAAGACGCTCTACTCTCTGTAAGGCGAGGACCCCTCAAGGACTTTCATTTTCCAGAAGTATTCTGGGTGTTCTTGCTTTTTAACGTTTATTTTATTCAAGTATAGTTGATTCACAATGTTGTAGTTGATTTACAGTGTGTGTTAATTTATTTCTTCTTTTTTTGTGGGGGAGGGAGAGGCCTCTGAACGCAGCATTGTGCGATCTTAGCTCCGCAACCAGGGATTGATCCTGTGCCCCCTGCATTGGAAGCATGGAGTCTTAACCACTAGACCATCAGGGAAGTCCCTTTTCTTGCTTTTTAATGTATTAATTTTATCTACCTTTTGAAAAGGTTATTGAGGTATGATTTTTAAAGTGAAATGCTTCCATTTCTAGAGTACAGTCGGATGAGTCAACAAACGTATAGCGGAAAAGTCCCGGCGGCCCCTCCCTGCCCGTCCACTCACTGGAGTCTTGCCTGTTTCTGGATTTCATGTAAATGGAATCGTGCTGTCCACCCCCTTGCATGTCAGGCTTGTTCTCTCAGCAAAGGAGGTCCAGATCCTCCCAGGGTGCTGCTCCTTTCAGCAGTTCACTGCCTTGTACCCCCAAGCAGCACCCAACCCGCCCCTCAGCTTGTGCTTCCTTCCCTGCTGGTGGACGCTGGGCGGGGTTTGCCCTGGTGAATGAGCTGCTACCAGCAAGCATGTTTCTGTGCTTCCAGTTATCTTAACTGAAGACCTGGGTGCAGTGGATTTTAGGGGACATGGGATATGGAATATGACTGACACTGTCAGATCTGCCAGATCATTTTCCTAAGTGGCTCTTGTATAAGCAAAGCAAAGCAAAGTGAAGTCGCTCAGTCATATCCAACTCTTTGCGACCCCATGGACTGTAGCCTACCAGGCTCCTCAATCCACGGAATTCTCCAGGCAAGAATACTGGAGTGGGTTGCCATTTCTTTCTCCAGGGGATCTTCCTGGCCCAGGGATTGAACCTGGGTCTCCCTCATTACAGACAGATGCTTTACTGTCTGAGCCACCAGGGAAGCTTTTATATTTCTACCACCAAGGTGTGAAACCTCCAGTTGCTCTACCTCCTGGTTAACACTAGGGATTTCTGGTCTTTTTAACGTGTGTTTATTTCTCTAGCTGTACTGGGTCTTAGTTGTGGTGCACAAGATCTTTGTTGCATCATGTGGGATCCTTACTTGTGGCATTCGAACTCTTAGTTGGGGCACGCAAACTCTTAGTTGCTGCAGCATGTGGGATCTAGTTTTCTGCCCATGGATTGAACTAGGGGCCCATGCCCTGGGAGCACTGGACCACCAGGGAAGTCCCTATTTTGGTCTTTTTAAAGCTAGCAATTATACTCCAGTAAAAAGAATAAAAGAAAAAAAAATGAAGATAGTGAATGGGTAGTGATGTCCCATTGTGTGTGTCCTGGGTTTTATTTGGAAAATAATTTAGGACCTCAGAAAAGTTGAGAAATTAGTATAGAGAGTTCCCATATACCTTCCACCCGGGTTCTCCTGGGCTTTACCTGCAATGCAAGAGACACGGGTTCAACCCTGGATCAGGAAGTTTCCCTGGAAAAGGAAATGGCAACCCACTCCAGTATTCTTGCCTGGAAACTCCATGGACAGAGAGGCCTGGCGGGCTGTAGTCCACAGGGTTGCAAAGAGTGGACACAACTGAGCAACTGAACACTACCGCCAAGTCCTCCTGATGCTCACAACTAACACAGCCTTACGAGATTCTGAAGAGGAGGCAGCTGCTTGAGCACAGCACTGGCCACTACAAGACTTACTCAGGTGTGGGTGGCTTTCCCACAATGCCCTTTGCCCCAGACCCACATGGCCTTTGGTCGTCATGGCTCCTCTGTCCATTCCAGTCAGTCCTGGATATTCAGGGTTTGCCTGTTGCCCATAACCTTGACACTTCTGAAGTTTATTTTGTTGATTGCCCCTTAACTTGGATATGTCTAATGTTTTCTCCAGATTACAATGAGCTCATACATTTTGGCAAGAAGTGCTGTGTCCTTGGGCATCGTAACAGGGATAACACAGCATCCATCTGTCTCTTGGCCAGCAACGTTCACCTTGATATCATGGTAAGGTGGATTTCTCTGCGGTAAAGTCACTATAATCAATAAATATCCAGTAGTAAGCTACTTAGAGGCTCTGACAGCATCCTTTCTCATCACACATCCTCATCACGAATTTCAGCACCTACCCATGGGCCTTGTCTACAGTTCTCACTGTTGTGGAGCCCCCTACCAAGGTCACAGGTATGAGGCTTTGTAACAAGGTCACAGGTGTGGAGCTCTGCACCAAGGTCATCTCCGGAACTGACTGAACCCCAGAGCAACCGTTGCCATCAGCCCCCTGGCTCTAAACCAGCCAGTTCTCAAGCCCCATGTTAGGTAAAAATACCCGCCCTAACTGTTGGGTTAGAATAGGAAAAAGGAGTCCAAAATGGCAGTGGCTAAAAGACAAAGAAGGGAAAAGCCCACAAAAATAGAACAAAGGAATGTCCGAGCACCGGAGTGAGGACCTCAGATAAAACAAACAGCACTCCTGGCTAGTCCAACTTACACAAGGCAGACTCGGGGGAGGAGACAAATGTGTAAAAGGAAGACTCCTAGAAGGATTGGGATTTCTCTTCTCCTCACATCTTTCGAGTCAGCCTGCCCTCACGCCTCAAGGATATATTTTCCTCTGCTTTCTAAATAAAACTGAGCTGTGACACGGAGCTGTAACACTGGTCTGTCTGAGGAAATTACACAGGGCTGTAACACAAGTCCATCCATCGCTTCAAATTTTTGCTGCGGCTAGACAGAACCAAGGAAATTACAATATTTCCCCAACACTAACCAATCACCTAATGCCAGCCTTCCCGCAGGAATGTTCTCTGTCTTGAGACTATAAAAATTGGCTACTAGCCCAGGGAAGGGGTCGGCTCTCCTTTGAGCCGGCCTGCAGTTTTAACAGTGGACGCTCCCTGGTCTCTCAGGGGGTCGGCCTGCTGTACTTGAAGTGCACTCATTATCTCCGCTCTTTGTTCTGAATAAACTCACTCCTTTCTGAAATACTCTGTGTCTAGAAATTCTTTTCCACCTTGAGCTCAGTCATTTCAGTTCAGTTCAGTCGCTCAGTTGTGTCTAACTCTTTGCGACCCCATGAATCGCAGCAAGCCAGGCCTCCTTGTCCATCACCAACTCCTGGAGTTCACTCTAACTTATGTCCATCAAGTCGGTGATCAAGTCGGTGATGGCATCCAGCCATCTCATCCTCTGTTGTCCCCTTCTCCTCCTGCTCCCAATCCCTCCCAGCATCAGGGTCTTTTCCAGTGAGTCACCTCTTTGCATGAGGTGGCCAAAGTATTGGAGTTTCAGCTTTAGCATCAGTCCTTAAAATAAAAAGTTAAGAAAGTGATAAAAAATTCAAGATCATGAAAACTTACCCTATATTTTCTTAGAGTTTTATAGTGTTATGTCTTACATTTAGGCCATTCTAATTTTTGTAGGTGGTGGGAAGTGAAGGTCTAACTTCATTCTTTTGCATGTGGCTGGTCAGTTGTCTGGCTTCTCAGGTGGCTCATAAAGAATCTGCTTGCCAAGCAGGAGATGTGGGTTCAATCCCTGAGTAGGGAAGATACTCAGGAGAAGGAAATGGAAACCCACTCCAGTATTCCTGCCTGGGAAATCCCATGGATAAAGGAACCTGGTGAGCTACAGTCCATGGGGTCACAAAGAGTGGACACAACTTAGTGACTAAACAACAGCCAGTTGCCCAGCACCATTTGTAGAAGAGGAAGTTTTTTCTGCATTGAATGGTCCTGGAACCCTTGGTGAAAACCAATTTGCCATAGCTATATGTTATTTCCAGACACTTGGTCCTACCCCATTCATCTCTGTTATCTGTCCTATGCTGTTTTGATCATATTAACTTTGTAAGTTTTGAGATAAGTATGTCTTCCAACTGAAAAAGACATATTGTTTTGGCTATTCAGAGGCCCTTGAAATTACATGTGAATTTTAGGATTAATTTTTCCATTTCTGCAAAAAAAAAAAAGATGTAGGAATCTTAAAAGGGATTCCAGTGAATCTATAGACAGTTTTGGGGAGGTACTGCTCCCTTTCCAAAGCTTCCCAGGTGGCGCTAGTGATAAAGAACCTGCCTGCCAATGCAGAAGACATAAGAGACTCAGATTCAAATTCTGGGTTTGGAAGATCCGCTGGAGGAGGGTATGGCACCCCCCTTGGGTTGGGAAGATCCCCTGGAGAAGGGCATGGCAACCCACTCCAGTACTCTTGCCTGGAGAATCTCATGGACGGAGGAGCCTTGTGGGCTACAGTCCGTGGGGTAGCACAGAGTCAGACATGACTGACAGACTAAGCATGAACACCCCTTTACCAATATTGTCTTTCAATCCACAAATGTAGGATGGATGTTTTTGCATTTATTTTGATCTTCTTTAATTTCTTTCAGCAGTCATGTGTAGTTTCTGATGTGCTTTACTTCCTTAGTTGAGTTCGTTCATAGGTATTTTATTCTTTGGAATGCTGCTATAAATGGACCTTTTCGGATTGCTCATCGTGATTGTATAGAAATATAACCCATTTTGTGTGTTGAGTTTGTGTTCTGAAATTTTGTTAAATATGCTTAATAAGATCAAACTTCAGAAAGGAGTGAGTTTATTCAGAACAAAGAGCGGGGATAATGGGCTGTAGTAGTTATGGGAGAATTATTTATGACTTTTTATGTATGAGATCAAGTCACCTGTGAACCCTGATAGTTTTTACTTCTGCCTTTCCAATTTGGTTGCCGTTTTTTCTTCTTTTCTTTTTTCTTTTAATTGCTGTGGTGAGAACTTCCAATACAATATTGAACAGAAGTGGTGAGAGGGCAGTTTATGTGTTTGTATTCATGTTCTAAGTTTTACTACAAAGAACAAGGAAAGGACATCGAAAAGGCCACAAACCATTCAGAAAAGTTGGAAAGTTACTGGAAAAGAGGCAGAGAAAGCAAAAATTCTCTGTTTTATCATGGGACAGAGAAAAATGTGTCATTGTAACTTTTATTAAATATGAATATCTGTTTAATCCTATTTATTTATGTTCTCTTTTATATATGTCTTTCTTACATTTATGTGTATTAAGAATACAAAATATTATTATTATGGCCCACAGATTTTTTTATATAAAAAGTTAAAATAGTAGACAAGATAAATTAATATATCAAGAATTAAAAAATCATAAATATTGTTATGTTTAACACATATTTTGTTTAATTACTCCTACTATTAATTACTACTAATGCCATGTTAATTAGTCAGATATGCAGATGACACCACCCTTATGGCAGAAAGTGAAGAGGAACTAAAAAGCCTCTTGATGAAAGTGAAAGTGGAGAGTGAAAAAGTTGGCTTAAAGCTCAACTTTCAGAAAACGAAGATCATGGCATCCAGTCCCATCACTTCATGAGAAATAGATGGGGAAACAGTGGAAACAGTGTCAGACTTTATTTTTTTTGGCTCCAAAATCACTGCAGATGGTGACTGCACTCATGAAATTAAAAGATCCTTACTCCTTGGAAGGAAAGTTATGACCAACCTAGATCACATATTCAAAAGCAGAGACATCACTTTGCCAACAAAGGTCCATCTAGTCAAGGCTATGGTTTTTCCTGTGGTCATGTATGGATGTGAGAGCTGGATTGTGAAAAAGGCTGAGCGCGAAGAATTGATGCTTTTGAACTGTGGTGTTGGAGAAGACTCTTGAGAGTCCCTTGGACTGCAAGGAGATGCAACCAGTCCATTGTGAAGGAGATCAGCCCTGGGATTTCTTTGGAAGGAATGATGCTAAAGCTGAAACTCCAGTATTTTGGCCACCTCATACGAAGAGTTGACTCATTGGAGAAGACTCTGATGCTGGGAGGGATTGGGGGCAGGAGCAGAAGGGGACGTCAGAGGATGAGATGGCTGAATGGCATCACTGACTCAATGGACGTGAGTCTGAGTGAACTCTGGGAGTTGGTGATGAACAGGGAGGCCTGGTGTGCTACGATTCATGGGGTCGCAAAGAGTTGGACACGACTGAGTGACTGAACTAAACTGATTCTGTTTAAGGAGAAGGCAATGGCATCCCACTACAGTACTCTTGCCTGGAAAATCCCATGGATGGAAGAGCCTAGTAGGCTGCAGTCCATGGGGTCACTAGGAGTCGGACATGACTGAGTGACTTCACTTTCACTTTTCACTTTCATGCATTGGAGAAGGAAATTGCAATCCACTCCTGTGTTCTTGCCTGGAGAATCCTAGGGATGGGGGAGCCTAGTGGGCTGCCGTCTACAGGGTCACACAGAGTCGGACACGACTGAAGCAACTTAGCAGCATTCTGTTTAAAAATAGCATTTATGGGAATTGCCTGGTGGTCTAGTGTTTAGGACGCCCCACCAAGATCCCACGAGTCTTACACTGTGGCCTAAATAAATAAAAGTAGAATTCATGTAACTGAGAAGTAAATAATATGGACGAATATATAGTTTAAAAAATTCTTGTTTCTCATATTTTTATGTTAAGGTAACAATAGATATTATACTGTATTATATAATTGTTTATTATGTACTTGGTACATATGTTGTTTTGTTTTCTTTTTTTGATTTTAGTTCCCCAACCAGGGTTTGAACCCACACTTGGTAGTGAATGTACGTAGTCCTAACCACTGGACCACCAGGGAATTCCCTATGTGCTGTTCTAGGTATTGCGCATGGTAGGAAATGTCACAGGGCTGGGTCCCTGGTTGGACAGCGAGAGGCTGGTCCTGGAGGTGGGAGCGAGCCTCAGGCACCACCTGGAGCAGACATCTTGGGAGGTATGCTTCTCTCTGGCCCAAGTGTGGCCATGTAGGAGCCCTGAGAGAGTTCAGGAGAGAGGATGGGAGGGGTCACCAGGGAACCCCACAAAGCTTGGGACAGACAGCAGTGCCCGCAAGCAGGGACTGTGTCCCTCCTACCCCAGGGTGCCCACCCCTCCCTGGAGGCAGGGCTCACTTCCCACTTCCACCTCCTCTTCTGCTTCTAGAAGGAAACTTCCCAAGCTTCACATGGGGGAGAAAGGGAACTGTCTCAGAAGAAACAGAAAAGATGGTCAACTCCAGGGGATGGAGAATTCTTCAACCCCCTGGGCCTCTGGAGGTGTCCCGGGCGGTGAGCCCAGCCCACCAGTATATGAGAACAGAGTCCCTAACCTCCTTTGTCTTTGAGTAGCTCCACCTGGAGCTGATCCATGTCCTCACTTTCTCAGCAAGTGGGCCAAGAAGTTCTGGCCAGGAGGATGTCGGCCATGGAGACTGCCTTCCTCCTTCTCCATCCTCAGCTCACAGGTGGGACATGAAGCTGGACAGGAGCCCCTGACAAGGATCCAAGAAAGAGAGTCAGATGGGGTCCCAAGTCCTGGGGACCCCTCACCCAGCCCTAGACCACCACTACTGAAGAGGGGAAACGTCTGCAGCCTTTTAAAGCCACTTCAATTAGGTGGGTTCCTGAAACTGTCAGTCGAGCTGCATCCCCCAAGGACAGCATCCCCCAAGAAAAGTTCCCGAGACAGCAGGGTGAGAGGAGACCAGAGTAGACACAGGACAGGAGCCTGGGTGGAAGTGTCAGTGCAGAACGCAAAAGAAAGGCCTTTAGAAATCTGTAATTGCGTTAAAATGGGGGGAGGGGGAGCTGTACTTGTGAAGGAACATTATTCATGAGAAAGTCAGAAAAAACCAACATGAACTCAGAGAGGTAAACAACCCAGCCATTCTCCACCTCTCTGTGGACAATGACCCTCATCCTACAGTTTAACTCAATTTTTAAAAACCAAATGAATTAAGAGCTTTACTGACATCACAGTATACTTCAGGAATAATTTTAAAACATTACAGCTGAAAGAGAATGACCTGTTTATGAACTTGTCATGCATTGTTTTCTTTGAAAAGAAAGTAATACAAAGAAATTCTATTGAGTAACTTGGAGCAGCTTTTGGGGAAAAAGTACTTCTATTTAAAATTTTAAAAATTATGATTTCACCTACACAGTCACTCTGTTCCTCTATAATGAGATAAGCCCTTAAAGCTCATGTGACTTTGTTAACATCATGGCACTGTCATCACATAATTTCTTGGTGTTTTCCATGAAGAGGGTTGATCATCCCAAACAGGACTGATCCCACTAAGGTTTCCATGCAGCTCATCAATTTTGCTACCATCTGGACTCCTTTTGGACTGGACCATTGCTCTGCCTGTCCCACCAGCAGCTGTCCTGCTCTGTGCTGACATCCTGTGTCACAGAATGGCCTGCGATTTCCTTTCAAGGCTGCTTCCCTTAGCCCTCTTCCTCCCTCTGATCCTTACACTAGGCAGTTTGCTTTCACCCTACAAATAACAAATGTTGGAGAGGGTGTGGGGAAAAGGAAACCCTTCTACAGTGTGGCTGCAGATGTAAGTTGTTGCAGCCACTGTGAAAAACAGTGTGGAGGTTCCTCAGGAAACTGAAAAGAGATTGCCATATGACCCAGCAATCCCACTCCTGGACATCTATCCAGAAAAACTCTAATCCAGAAAGGTACATGCATTATTCACAATAGCCAAGACATGAACACAATCCAAATGTCCATGGACCGATAAATGGAGAAAGAAGATGTATATATACACAATGAAATACTTCTCAGCCATAAAAAAGTATGAAATAATGTTGTTTTCACCAACATGAATAGTCTTAGAGATTATTGTACTAAGTGAATTATGTCAGACAAAGAAAGACAGATCCCATGATATCACTCATGTGTGGAATCTAAAATATGGCACAAATGAACTTACCTACAAAACAGAAACAAACCCACAGACATAGAGAACAGAACTGTGGTTGCCAAGAAGCATGGGGGGGTGGTGGGTGGGGGCTGAAGGAAGGATGAAGTGGGAGTTTGGGGTTAGTGGATGCAAACTAGTATATATAGAATGGATAAAAAACAAGGTCCTAAACATCACTGATGCTTAAGCTGAAACTCCAATACTTTGGCCCCCTCATGCAAAGAGTTGACTCATTGGAAAAGACCCTGATGCTGGGAGAGATTGGGAGCAGGAAGAGAAGGGGATGACAGAGGATGAGATGGCTGGATGGCATCACTGACTTGATGGATGTGAGTTTGAGTGAACTCCGGGAGTTGGTGATGGACAGGGAGGCCTGGCATGCTGCGATTCATATGAAGCAGTTTACTTCATAGATAAACAGTTTATTATAAACAGATGCAACTCAGGGATGGCCAGATGGCACAGATATGTAGGGCCAGGTGTATGGACCAGGCATGAAGCTTCCATGTTTTCTCTGGGCACAACATTCCCTGAATTTCTGTATGTTCACCAATCCAGAAGTGCTCCCAGCCTTATCCTTTGGGGTTTTTATGGGCATAACTGGTTAATTAGCCATTGGTGATTGAGCTCAATATTCAGCGCCCCTGCCACCCTCCCCAGAGGTCAGAGGGTGAGGCTGAGAATCTCAACCATCTAATGACTTGGTTGGTTCCCCTGGCAACCAACCCCCACCCCTAGGAGCTTTCCAAAGACCACATTGTTAAACTCAGGTGTGATGGAAAGAGGCATGTTATGAATATCAAAATACACCTTTATCACTCTTCTGATTTAGAAAATTTAAGGGTTTTAGGAACACCGCACAATTGCACTCATCTCACATGCTAGTAAAGTAATGCTCAAAATTCTCCAAGCCAGGCTTCAGCAATATGTGAACCGTGAACTTCCTGTTGTGCAAGCTGGTTTTAGAAAAGGCAGAGGAACCAGAGATCAAATTGCCAACATCCGCTAGATCATGGAAAAAGCAAAAGAGTTCCAGAAAAACATCTATTTCTGCTTTCTTGACTATGCCAAAGCCTTTGACTGTATGGATCACAATAAACTGCGGGAAATTCTGAAAGAGATGGGAATACCACCTGACCTGCCTCTTGAGAAATTTGTATGCAGGTCAGGAAGCAACAGTTAGAACTGGACATGGAACAACAGACTGGTTCCAAATAGGAAAAGGAGTACGTCAAGGCTATATATTGTCACCCTGTTTATTTAACTTATATGCAGAGTACATCATGAGAAACGCTGGACTGGAAGAAACACAAGTTGGAATCAAGATTGCTGGGAGAAATATCAATAACCTCAGATATGCAGGTGACACCACCCTTATGGCAGAAAGTGAAGAGGAACTAAAAAGCCTCTTGAAGAAAGTAAAAGAAGAGACTGAAACAGTTGGCTTAAAGCTCAACATTCAGAAAACGAAGATCATGGCATCCGGTCCCATCACTTCATGGGAAATAGATGGGGAAACAGTGGAAACAGTGTCAGACTTTATTTTTCTGGGCTCCAAAATCACTGCAGATGGTGACTGCAGCCATGAAATTAAAAGACGCTTACTCCTTGGAAGGAAAGTTATGACCAACCTAGATAGCATATTCAAAAGCAGAGACATTACTTTGCCAACAAAGGTTCGCCTAGTCAAGGCTATGGTCTTTCCTGTGGTCATGTATGGATGTGAGAGCTGGACTGTGAAGAAGGCTGAGCGCCGAAGAATTGATGCTTTTGAACTGTGGTGTTGGAGAAGACTCTTGAGAGTCCCTTGGACTGCAAGAAGATCCAACCAGTCCATTCTGAAGGAGATCAACACTGGAATTTCTTTGGAAGGAATGATGCTAAAGCTGAAACTCCAGTATTTTGGCCACCTCATGCGAAGAGTTGACTCATTGGAGAAGACTCTGATGCTGGGAGGGATTGAGGGCAGGAGGAGAAGGGGACAACAGAGGATGAGATGGCTGGATGGCATCACTGACTTGATGGGTGTGAGTCTGAGTGACCTCCGGGAGCTTGTGATGGACAGGGAGGCCTGGCGTGCTGCTGTTCATGGGATCGTGAAGAGTTGGACACGACTGAGCGACTGATCTGATCTGATCTGATCAGAAGGTGAAGGTGAAGTCGCTCAGTTGTGTCCGACTCTTTGTGACTGCATGGACTGTAGCCTACCAGGCTCCTCCATCCATGGAATTTTCCAGGCAAGAGTACTGAAGTGGGTTGCCATTCCCTTCTCCAGGGTATCATCCCTACCCAGGGATCGAACCCAGGTCTTCAGCATTGCAGGCAGACGCTTTACCATCTGAGCTGCCAGGGAGCCCATCAGAAGCTAGGGACAAAGACAAAATGACTATTTCTTATTATAAATAATACTATCAAAGAGCTTAATTAACAAAAATAAGGGATAAGAGGTAAATTTAAGAATATCTACTGGAGGGTTTCCTTGGTGGTCCAGTGGTTAAGAATCTACCTGCCAGTTCAGGGGACATGGGTTTGATCCCTAGTCTGGGAAGATCCCAAATGCTACTTGGGGCTTTCCTGGTAGCTCATTGGTAAAGAATCTGCCTGAAAAGTGTGAGACCTTGTTCAATCCCTGGGATGGGAAGATCCCCATCTGGGAGAAGGAAATGGCAACCTGTTCCAGTATTCTTGCCTGGAGAATTCTAGGGACAGGGGAGCCTGTGGGCTACAGTCCATGGGGTCACAAAGAGTCGGACATGACTGAGCGATTAACACTCACTGGGAAGATCCCAAATGCCACAGAGCAACAAAGCCTGTGTGCTACAACTACTGAGCCCACATGCCAAGGGCCCATGCTCCATAACAACAGAAACTACCATAATGAGAAGCAGAGTGGCCACAGCTTGCTGCAACTAGAGAAAGTCTGAGAAGCAATGAAGACCCACTGCATCCAAAAGTATTAGTAAATAAATAAAACTTTAAAAAGAATATTTACCAGAAATAGAGGTAAACACTATGTGAGAAGTGAAAATTAAAATTAGAGGTCCAGTCAGAATGTAAAAGGAACTTCATCAAGACACAACATAGACTATGGAGGGGGCTTGTTCTTCACAAAGTTCCCAAACTAAAGGACATGAATATGTAGAATGGAGAGAACCACTGTGTGCACAGTACCATGAGCAAAGCCCACATCAAGGTATATTGTTGTGTTATTTGAGAACACCAAGAATAAAGATGTGATGAGAGAGTTGGACTATAAAGAAAGCTGAGTGCTGAAGAATTGATGCTTTTGAACTGTGGTGTTGGAGAAGACTCTTCAGAGTCCCTTGGACAGTAAAGAGTTCCAACCAGTCCATCCTAAAGGAAATCAGTCCTGAATATTCACTGGAAGGATTGATGCTGAAGCTGAAGCTCCAATACTTTGGCCACCTGATGCGAAGAACTGACTCGTTGGAAAAGACCCTGATGCTGGGAAAGATTGAAGGCAGCAGGAGAAGGGGATGACAGAGGACGACATGGTTGGATGCCATCACTGACTCGATGGACATGAATTTGAGCAAGCTCTGGGAGTTGGTGATGTACAGGGAAGCCTGGTGTGCTGCAGTCCATGGGGTCGCAAAGAGTGGACACTACTGAGCTACTGAACTGAACTGAAGGATAATGAGAAAATCCTAAAATCTTTCACAGAGAACAAATATCACACACAAATGGTGAAGAATCATAATGACTTTGACCTTTTACACAGCAGCCCTGGAAGCCAACAGTTAAAAACTATGACTTCAGAAAGTTTGAAGGAAAAGTATTTCCAATTTAGAATTCTATACCCTACCAAACTATCCACAGGTGATGAATAGAATAAACACATTTCAGACAAGCACCCTTCTCAGGAAGCTACTGACTTGAGCAAAATAAGAGAGTAAACCACTAAGGGGTTCCAGGAAAGGGGAGCCATACAGGAGAAAGGCCAAGAGTCAGAGGGATGACAGCAGAGGAAGGGTCAAGAGGGCAGTGCTGTGAGTGGGTTGAGAATGCCATCAGTCTGCAGTGAAAAGGGGTCTTCCAGAAATTAAACAGTTCTGATGTGTTTGAGCCTTTGGAAAATGTTATTGATAAGCAGGTGACAAAGAAAACTAGCCACATAAAATTCAAGGCACAAGAGAAATACTAGGTCACTATGAAGAGAAAGAGGATTTCCCTGGTGGCTCAACAGTAAAGAATCTGCCTCCCAATACAGGAGACACACAAATTCGAATCCTGGGTCAGGAAGATCCACTGGAGGAGGAAATGGCAATGCACTCCAATATTCTTGCCCGAAAATACCATGGACAGAGGAGCCGGGTAGGCTACAGTTCATGGGGTCCCAAAGAGTCCAAGACAACTTAGCGACCAAAACAAATGAAGAGAAAGAAGAGAAGGAGATATAATTTTTAAGCCCTCATTGTGAACAGTTGTGAAAATGTAGGGGTGGGGTGAGGTGGGCAGAGAGTTGTTTGGAGAGCATGCTTCTCCTTGACCTTAACGGGAAGTCCATAGAAATGTCTAAATTTATTTTATGTTTTTTACTTTTTATAAAGTGGTCACAAATATATTCATTATTTATTTGGCTGCACTTGGTCTTATGTTGGCAAGTGGGATCCATTTTCCTGAGCAGGTATCAAACCTGGGCCTCTGTACCAGGGTCCAGCTCCGGTTGGATCCAGGGATTCCCTCAGGATGACAGTGTTGGCGAAAAGGGATAGCATCAGTGGAGAGAATGAGAGGCCTAATTATAATTGATTTACATGGGAAATTAATATACCCCCACGCTCCAATTACTTTGGCCTGAAGAAAGAGTAGAGACAAAAGGAAAGAAAAGGAGTCGAGAAAGAATGACATGGGGAGACCGAGCTTAGTGAGCAGGGTCTGTAGCTTTATTTCCAGCAAGGGCTTTTATACCCAAAGTTGTACATAGAAGATAATAGGGGATGTAAAGTCATGCAAGGTCAGCAGACCTTAAAAACAGGCTTTTCTTCAGATACAAAAGCTTTATGATTTACATCATCTTCTGGTTAGGAGACCTGCTAACATTTTTCTTCTGATAAGAGTTAGTCAACCAGAAAAACTTATTTTCTCCAAAGGTGACTTTAGAGTTTAGTACCACTCCCCAAAAGCACTAGGCAAAGTTGCATTCCTATAGGGCAAGGGTGCAGTGGGGGTAATTAAAGGAAGAATTTATTAGCTTAGGAGTCTAAGGTTATTATTAACATTAAAGTTTCTACTTATATAAACTACATTAATCAATACACTCTCAGGGACACAGTGGGTGGGAAATATGGAAACTTGGCAGCAGGCATTAACTCGACAAAGAATTCATCTATTGATTTTATTTTAACAATTTCTAACTCCCTAGGAGGCTCTGCATTGTAACTGAGTCTCCTTGTGCCTCATAGGGCTGGAAGTCGCAAACAATCACATGCATAGCTGTAGGAGTCCGGAAACCTGTTAGGCAGGTTAGAAGGGTTTCTGAGGGGATCACAATTGGAACACACCTTATTGTACCCTGGAGACTTAGTAACTAGAGGTCTAAGTTGCTTTTTTTACAGATAAGAGTGGATGGGGATAGCCCCTCGTGACTGTCAAAGGAGTTGTTCAAAGTCATGAAGCAGTAAAACAGACAGGCTCAGGTTTTGTGGTAGACACTCAGGAAGGCCCAGAGGGGCACACCTTGCCTTGCCCACCAGATCTCTCCCACATGACCTTGTCATGGGGTGGGGACTCCTGTGCTGGCTCCCGGCACTTCTGCATTAGGAGTGTGGAGTCTTAGCCACTGGATGATCAGGTTCAGTTCAGTTCAGTTGTGTCTGACTCTTTGCCACCCCCTGGACTGCAGCACACCAGACTTCCCTGTCCATCACCAACTCCCAGAGTTTGCTCAAACTCATGTCCATCGAGTTGGTGATGCCATCCAACCATCTCATCCTCTGTTGTCCCTTTCTCCTGCTGCCTTCAATCTTTCCCCACGTCAGGGTCTTTTCCAATGAGTCAGTTCTTTGCATCAGGTGGCCAAAGTATTGGAGCTTCAGCTTCAGCATCAGTCCTTCCAACGAATATTTAGGACTGATTTCCTTTAGGATTGGTTGGATCTCCTTGCATTCCAAGGGACTCTCAAAAGTCTTCTCCAACACCACAGTTCAAATGCATCAATTCTTCAATGCTCAGCTTTATTTATGATCCAACTCTCTCATCCATACATGACTACTGGAAAAACTATAGCTTTGACTAGGTGGACCTTTGTCAGCAAAGTAATGTCTCTGCTTTTTAATATGCTGTCTAGGTTTGCCACGGCTTTTCTTCCAAGGAGCAAGCATCTTTTAATTTCATGGCTAGAGTCAACATCTGCAGTGATCCTAGAACCCAGTAAAGTAAAGTCTGTCACAGTTTCGACTGTTTCCCCATCTATTTGCCATGAAGTGATGGGACAAGATGCCATGATCTTTGTTTTTTGAATGTTGACTTTTAAACCAGCTTTTTCACTCTCCTCTTTCACTTTCACAAGAGGCTCTTCAGTTCCTCTTCACTTTCTGCCATAAGGGTAGTGTCATCTGCATATTTGAGGTTATTATTATTTCTCCAGGCAATCTTGTTCCCAGGTTGTGCTTCATTCAGCCCAGCATTTCACATGATGTACTCCGCGTGTAAGTTAAATAAGCAGGCTGACAATATATAGCCTTGACGTACTCCTTTCCCAATTTGGAACCAGTCTGTTGTTACATGTACAGTTCTCACGGTTGCTTCTTGACCTGCATACAGATTTCTCATGAAGCCGGTAAGGTGGTCTGGTATTCCCATTTCTTTAAGAATTTTCCATAAAAAAGATCTTCATGACCCAGATAACCACAATGGTGTGATCACTCACTTAGAGACAGACATCCTGGAGTCTTAAGTCAGGTGGGCCTTGACTTCAAAGGCTTTGGCATAGTCAATAAAGCAGTAGTAGATATTTTTCTGGAACTCTCTTGCTTTTTTGATAATCAAATGGATGTTGGCAATTTGATTTCTGCTTCCTCTGCCTTTTCTAAATCCAGCTTGAACATCTGGAAGTTCTCGGTTCATGTACTGTTGAAGCCTTGATCGAAGCATTTTGAGCATTACTTTGCTAGTGTGTGAAATGAGTGCAATTGTGCAGAGGTGTGAACATTTTTTGGCATTGCCTTTGGGATTGGAATGAAAACTGACCCTTTCCAGTCTTATGGCCACTGCTGAGTTTTCCAAATTTGCCAGCATATTGAGTGCAGCACTTTGACAGCATTATCGTTCAGGACTTGAAATAGCTCCATTTGAATTCCATCATTTCCACTAGCTATGTGTGGTGATACTTCCTAAGGCCCTCCTGACTTCGGACTCCAGGATGTCTGGCTCTAAGTGAGTGATCACACCATTGTGGTTATCTGGGTCATGAAGATCTCTTTTGTATGGTTCTGTGTATTCTTGCCACTTTTTCTTAATATTTTCTGCTTCTGTTAGGTCCATACTGTTTCTGTCCTTTATTGTGCCCGTCTTTACATGAAATGTTACCTTGGTATCTCTAATTTTCTTGAAGAGATCTCTAGTTTTTCCCATTCTGTTGTTTTCATCTCTTTTTTTGCATTGATCCCTGAGGAAGGCTTTCTTATCTCTCCTTGCTATTCTTTGGAACTCTATATTTAAATGGGTACATCTTTCCTCTTCTCCTTTGCCTTTTGCGTCTCTTCTTTTCTCAGCTATTTGTAAGGCCTCTTCAGACAACCATTTTGCTTTTTGCATTTCTTTTTCTTGGGGATGGTCTTGATCACTGCCTCCTGTACAATGTCACGAATCTCTGTCCATAGTTCTTCAAGCACTCTATCAGATCTAATCCCTTGAATCTATTTGTCACTTCCACTGTATAATCAACCATAACGGATTTGATTTAGGTCATACCTGAATGGCCTAGTGGTTTTCCCTACTTTCTTCAATTTAAGGCTGAATTTGCCAATAAGGAGTTCATGATCTGAGCTACAGTCAGCTCCTTGTCTTGTTTTTGCTGACTGTATAGAGCTTCTCCATCTTTGGCTACAAAGAATATAATCAATCTGATTTATGTATAGACATCTGGTGATGTCCATGTATAAAGTTCTCTCTCTCATGTTGTAGGAAGAAGGTGTCTGCTATGACAAGTGCGTTTTCTTGGCAGAACTGCTAGCCTTTACCCTGATTCATTTTGTACTCCAAAGGCAAACTTGCCTGTTACTCCAGCTATCTCTGGATTGTCCAGTTTTGCAATCCAGTCCCGTATAATGAAAATTACATCTTTTTTTTTTTTTTTTTGGTGTTAGTTCTACAAGGTCTTGTGGAGAAGGCAGTGGCAACCCACTCCAGTACTCTCACCTGGAAAATCTCATAGACAGAGAAGCCTGGTAGGCTGCAGTCCATGGGGTCGCTAAGAGTCGGACACGACTGAGGGACTTCACTTTCATTTTTCACTTTCATGCATTGGAGAAGGAAATGGCAACCCACTCCAGTGTTTTTGCCTGGAGAATCCCAAGGATGGGGGAGCCTGGTGGGCTGCCATCTATGGGGTCGCACAGAGTTGGACACGACTGAAGCGACTTAGCAGCAGCAGCTACAAGGTCTTGTAGGTCATCATAGAAGAACTGTTCAACTTCAGGTTCTTCAGCATTAGTGGTTGGGGTATAGACTTGGATTATTGTGATATTGAATGGTTTGCTTGGAAATGAACAGAGAGCATTCTGTCATTTTTGAGATGGTACCCAAGTACTGAATTTCAGACTCTTTTGTTGACTAGGAGGTCTACTTCATTTCTTTTAAGGGATTCTTGCCCACAGTAGTAGTTATAATGGTCATCTGAATTAAACTTGCCCATTCTAGTCCATTTTTAGGTCACTGATTCCCAAAATGTTGATCACTTCCAATTTACCTTGATTCATGGGTTAACATTCCAGGTTCCTATGCAATATTGTTCTTTACAGCATCAGGCTTTACTTCCACCACTAGTCACATCCACAACTGGATGTTGTTTTAGCTTTGGACCATCAGGGAAGTCCCAAAAATGTATAAATTTAATACATCAAAAACCAGTCTTCTCTGGCTGAGAAATGTAAAGGTTTCTGTCAGAAGAAAAGCTATTACAAGGGTTGGAAGTATTTGCCTGTGGGGGAAACTGGCATGTGAGCTGTTTTTCACTGTCTTCATTTCTGCGAGAATTAAAACCAAACACACACACACACCATGCACTGGCGTAACTCTGATTTTAAAATATATCAAGTAAAAAATGTTGTTTGTGAAAACGTCTCATCTCTACACCTAGAAGGCTCAGCAAACCGTCTCCATAGCAACACGACGAGGCTCGGAAACCAGCAGCGCCACGTAGGGCCGGGCGAGGGTGACGCACTTCCGCCTCTGGCCCCGCCCCTCCACCGCAGGGGCGTGGTCGTTTGGTACCCTCTTTCCCGGCCTACGCGTGCGCAGTCTTCGGAAGCCGGGCGGCTTGGGTGCCAGTGTCCCTACGCCTCCCTGGCCGCGGCCTCACGCATTGAGAGGCGGGAGAATTGCCGTAGTTTTCAGTCTGTATTCGTCTCAAGATGTGTGCACACGTCGTCAGACGCGAGAGCGGACCCGAACTACTTTCCCGGAAGCAAGGCTGTCGGCTCCCCTCCCTGTCGGGGCGGGACTAGGGCCGTAGCTCAGCCCTCACTCCCCTTACGTCACGGCTCTGCTGGTCCTCCTGGGAGTTGTGGTTCGGGCCCGCCCCTCGGCCGTGGTCCCAGGGGGCTGCGGACTACGGGTCCCGGCAGGCCTCGCATTGGCCCCTGAGCCCCTGGCGCCGGGGGCTTTGGGCGGCCTCAGCCAGTGGACTCCGGCGCTGCGCCGCACAGCTGAGCACCTGGCAGGTTGGCTGGCTCAGAGCAGTCTAGCTCGCGGGCTGGCAGCCCCACACACTGACGCCGCAGCCGACCGACTGACAGACTCGGCGCTTCTCAGGCCCCCGGAGCCTAGGCGCAGAGCGGCCCGGACGCAAACTTCCGGGCAAGTGGAAGGGTCGACAGGGCCACTAGGCCCAGGGTCGGCAGTGGCGGGGGCCCGGGGCGGTTTCCCGTGGAAGGTGACGAATGACAGGGGCAGGACGGACCCGAGCGAGTGAGGAAGGGGTCACTTTCAGTGTGGGCGCCCGGCTCAGCCTGTCCAGCCCCGCCCCCCCGCAGGCCAGCTGCTGGAGTCCAAGGCGCAGCGCTGGGCGCTGACGTCGGCTGAGCCGGGTCCGCCACCTCTCTGGTCCCTACCCCGGCGGCCCTAGACCCTCGGAGCCCTCCAGGGTAGGAGGCAGGCTCTTGGGGCAGCTCTGGTGTCGTGAGCGTGGGCCGTGCATGGGCGTGTAGACAAACCAGCGAGGCGCTGATTGTGCGTCTTGGCATCCCCCCGGCCGCCGCAGGGTCGGATGGCTCAGGGCTTGAGCCGAAGGTTAAAGGCCAGCCCCCAAGTCTCCAGGCTTCAGGGCTGCAGCCCACCTGTCTGTAGGCGGGTGGGGGACGACTGGACAGCTAGATAAGAGAGCTCTTGAGGGGCTCAGATTTTGTCTGATGCCACGTCAGAGAGGTTTTGCTTGTTTTTGAATGTGTCTAGGGTGTTGGGGTGTGAATAATCCTGCCTCTCTCCTTCTGAGCTCAGAACCAATAGAGAAAATAAGTAAAGGTGCCAGACAGGCTCCTGGTGGGCATCGGGGAGGGGGGGGGCTTGCGGGAGCCTCACAGTGGGAGCACTGGCACAGCAGGTCGTTTCTGGCGGGTCCCCTCCTCTCGCCTTTCCCTCTGGCCTGTTGCTCCAGGTGCAACAAGTATCTGAATGTCATGCTCCCGCCCAAGACTGGCCCTGTGCAGTGGTTGGGTGGTGACTGCCCTTGCCTGAGGGCTTCTATTTGGGTCACCAGGATTAGGGTGATGGCCTCCTACTTCCTTTAGGCCTTCTTCCAGCAGGCGACTGACAGGCCAGACTGCCTGGCCACTCAGGATGTCCACCTCGGCCTCAGCAAGAGCTGCCACATGACCGGAGCCTGTGATTCGCCAAGTCTTGCCAGTTGACTGTGCCATATGTGGTGCGGATTTAAACATTGTCATTAGACCAGCTGGAGGTGCCCAGAAAGGAGTGGCAGCCTCTGGTGGCCAGCAGTCAACACCCAAGTTGATTCTTCTCAATAAAGACAGTTTGCCAACTTCCTAGCTAAATGGGATTTACTCTTTGCAGCTTTTTAAAGTTTTTTTCATAAAATAATCAAAATAGTGCAAATACTTTATTTCTATACTGTCTAAATGTGTGCTTTAGAAATACTTCGGCCTTCCAAAGAGAAACTAGTAAACCAATAGAGCAGACCCAGGTGTCCACCCATTTGGTTGAGATGGTAAATGCTGAAAGTTTAAGACTGCCTTTTAAAACCCATTTTTCCCCAGACCTGCTGACTTTCTACCTGTTTGGTTTGCTGTGCTCTCTGTCAGCCATGGATTCCAATCTCCAACAGGAAATCTTGTTGGCTGAGCAAACTTGTGACCCGAGAAACAGCAGCTAAGCATTTGGGATGCTGACAAGAGGCTGGTGTATATGCTAAGGTAAGTGCCAGCTGCTCATGCCCTGAGTGCCTCTGCTTTTGTTGGCGCTTGGCCGTGTCCGACTCTTGGCGACCCCGTGAACTGCTGGTCATCAGGCACTTCTGTCCATGAAGTTTTCCAGGCAAGAATACTGGAGTGGGTTGCCATTTCCTACTCCAGGGGATCTTCTCCACTGAGGGATGGAACCTCCATCTCCTGTGTCTCCTGCATTGGCAGGAGGATTCTTTACCATTGCGCCACCTGGGAAACCCTCAGGGTTGTCATAAACCTTTGCAGCGACAGCCTTTGGGGATTCTGATGCCGCCAGATGCCTGGGTTGTACGCTCTGAGGAAGATGTCAGAGTACAGTGTTTCTGCCAAAAGGAGAAAAAGGAAGAGCGCTCTGGGTGAATTTCTCAGTGAAACAAGAGTTCCCTTCCTCCCTATCCTCTACCTTCCCCTGACCCAGGTCCATTCCCCACTTGCCATCCCCTCCCTTCACACCCTTGGAGACCTTCTGAGGTGAGATAGTGAGCCCTGATAGTGGGAGGGCTGGGGACCTGGGGGTCACATGGAGCACGAATGGCCATCTCCTGGGTCCTGGTGACAACAATGACAAAGACCAGGCAGGGAGGCAAGTGACAGAGTAGCAGAGGCCTGGAAAGCCTCTGGGCTGCTTCACGGGGGTCCTACAATGCTGTGTCCGAGGTCTGGGAGCCAGGAGGGCAAGCAGGGGCCATTGCTGGGGGCCCTGCTCAGACCCAGCTGGGGTGATGCCAGGCTGGATGGAGGTGCTGTGGCACAGGACCCACCTGGACACCTGGGGTGGAATGTGGAGGGGATGATTGCTCTTCTCTGTCCACTGTCCTCCTTCAGGGGCATGGTCTGAGCAGGAGGAAGCCCGAGGCTCAGCGTGTCCCTTCAGCTCTGTCCCCCATGGGCTAGTGGGCTCCCAGGGCCACATATTTAGGGAGCGTGGCAGGTTGCTGGCCAGCACTGGAGAACTGTCTGGCTGTGCTATAAATAGGGATGTGAGCATGACAGGTGCTAGTCAGAGGCACTTCTTGTGACAGGCTGGACTTTGCTGGTGACCTAGTGGAGCCACTGCTGGCTGAGACTTGGTCCTCTTTTCCCACAGACCTTGCTGGGCACCTTCCACTCCTGACCATTCTCTGTCCATCCCCCTGAGGGCAGAGCCAGGCACTGGCCACACCTGCTCTCCTGCTTAAGGTGTCCAATCACCCTAAGTCTTGTTGGAGACAGTCTGCAGCCCATGGCCAGTGGATCTGTAGGCCTACAGAAAGGGTGGGTGCGGCGGCCGGCCAGGTGGGCTGAGAGGCTGGGCTCACAGGCTACAGAATAACTGTGGTGCTGACTCCTGGGAGAGCGTCCTTTCCTGCCCCTTTATCTCAATCCAGGGCCAGTTTCTGGGCCTTGCAGGTGGCATGTCCCCTGCGATCAGGCACTCTTGCTGCCTATCTGCCCACACTTGTTTGGGTATGTGGTGGCCTGGCTGACTAGCTCAGCAGGAGTGCCTGGGAAGAGTAGGGGGCAGCTCAGCACTGGCCAGGAGCCATGGCAATCCTGGAGGCTCCCAGTGGGAGGAGGGCCTGTGCCCTGAAGGGCAGCACCTCTTCTCTGTCACTGGGCCACTGGCTCAGGCTGGGCTGCCCTGCCCACTTGCATATGAGTGGCAGCTGCTGACAGATGCCAGGCAGGAGGCAGAGGCCACATGTGAACAGCACTCTGATGAGGTGGCAGCCCACGGGCCCTGCCCTTGTCTGGCGCTTACTGGCACCAAAGAGCCACAGGCATTCTCATGTGGGCTTCTCGCTGTGGCTAGCAGGACAGAAAAGCCCTGGTGCCCCATCTTCAATGGGTCCAGAGATCATGGGGGGAGGGTGGCTGGAGGGCAGCGGGAGCAGGAGGCTGTACAGCCCCTGTGGGAGCAGCCGTCTAGGTAAAGGAGCAGCAGGGTGATTCGCTGAGACTGGGCATCGAGTTCGAAAGACTCTTCATTTCAGATGGTCTACCTGTATCTGGAGGCCCTGGCAGTCCTGGGCGGGGTGAGGAGGGAGTGGGCATAGGCACCTGTGGGGGTTGGGGAGGACTTGCAGAAAGCTGAGCTGGCTAAGCAGTTCATACCACTAAGAGTCTGAGGGTCATTCACTTGGACTTTAGGCTGGGTGTGGCCCAGGAGCCTCGCCCTGTAGGCAGTGCCCCTCCCCTGCATACCCTGTGCCGGGCGCTGGCCTGCAGGTGAGACTGGACAGGGGGTGGCCGTCAGGTGACCTGTGGGCTCAGGCTTAGGATGCTGATTGTTGGGCTGGTGTTGCGGGGGGGCGGTCCAGGTGCAGGGGTGACGTGTGGGTTTCCTTCCCTGTTGCTGGTCAAGCCTTGGGCTGGCCTGGCAGGCTATGGCTGCTCTGGGCCACTGGGCACTAGAGGGAGCAGTTATACCCCAGCAGGTCTCCAGGCCTCCTCTGGCCTTCCAGGAGCCACTGGAAGTGCAGTGAGCTTCATTCAGGGATCCAGGCCTGCATCTTCCCCGGCCTTGGGCCATCATGCTGGGGAGGCAGTCTCCAGAGATGGAGGGGTGACTGCTCCCTTACTGTCCTGGGGCCCCGAAACCCCTCCCTCTTCATTACTGTCTTGGGGAGCCCTAAGTCTCCTCCCACTTCAGGTCCTGTTGGTTTAAATTCTTACGGGTTGTTCAAATCCATTGATGTTAAACAAATTTTATTGAAAATCACATAATGCCAGGAGGCACAGGTCATGAGTGATCCAGCTTTGCAAAGTGAACACACATGTAATTGGCACCCAGATGAGGAAATAGCATGTCCCCAGTTTCAAGCCCCTGTGACTGGCTCAGCCACGGTCTCCCTGCCTCTGGCGCCCTGGCTTTGCTTGTTCTGCCTGTGAGCTTCCTATCGGTGGGGTCAGGTGCACGGCTCCTCTCCTTCAGCGTCCGTTTGTGAGCTCTGCTGTGTAGTGTGGTGGGTCGTGCTCCCTTGAAAGTAAATCTTGCCAGGACCTGGTTCACGCGGGCACTGCTGTGAATTGTGCCAGCTCCGTCAGGGCCTGCCTGGGGTGGCCAGGCCACACCTCTCAGAGGAAGGCCCGGCAGTGAGGCCCGAGTGACAGTGCGGCACCGCTCACCGGGCTGTGGGTAGCATCAGCCCCACAGTGTGCTAGGTGCTGGAGGTACCTGTCCCAGGGTTTTCCTGTTTTTTGTCAGATAGTCTGCTTTGTGCATGAGGTCAGCAGGCTCTTTCCTCACTCTGGGTACACGGTCTTTGTGCCTCTCTAGTCTTAAGTGCCAGCCAGTGTTTCTTGGGAAAGTTTTTTCTTACCTTGCATGTTGATGTCTGCAGTCCTAGTGGGCCCCCCCTGCCCCCCACCCCCATGCCAGGCACCCAGAGCCTGATCTGCTGCTGTGTAGACTTTCTGACCAGATCTCATTCCCTGGTCCCTGGGGAGCTGGAGTCCCGTCACCAGGACTGCCCCCACACTACTGCTCCAGCTCCCCACAGCTGCTGGAGGTGGGGAGCTGGGGGAGGGTCCCTTTCCAGAGAGGTGTCCCACTGCCCTCCAGCCCCAGGGCATTTCTGCGTGCCCCTCCCCTACACTGGTTTCCCTCTCTCCCTGGCAGTCCTCTGGTGTGACCTTGTGTGGCTTTCTCCATGTGGCCCAATGGTCCCCTCTCCCCGCAGGTCTCCACCATGGACCCAGACCCCCAAGCGGGCGTGCAGGTGGGCATGCGCGTGGTGCGCGGCGTGGACTGGAAGTGGGGCCAGCAGGACGGCGGCGAGGGCGGCGTGGGCACGGTGGTGGAGCTTGGCCGCCACGGCAGCCCTTCGACCCCCGACCGCACGGTGGTCGTGCAGTGGGACCACGGCACCCGCACCAACTACCGCGCGGGCTACCAGGGCGCACACGACCTGCTACTCTATGACAACGCCCAAATCGGTGCGGCCTGGGGGCAGGGCTGGGGCGGAGCTGGGCTGGTGCGGGGCCAGCGGCGCTCCTGACGCTGCGCCCTGCAGGTGTCCGACACCCCAACATCATCTGCGACTGCTGCAAGAAGCATGGGCTGCGGGGCATGCGCTGGAAGTGCCGTATCTGCTTCGACTACGATCTCTGCACACAATGCTACATGCACAACAAGCACGACCTGGCCCACGCCTTCGAGCGCTACGAGACGGCCCACTCGCGCCCGTGAGTCCCCCCAGCCGTCCCAGTGTCCCACCCCACCTGCAAGCGTCCAGGGCCTCCTGAGAATGCCTCTGACCCACGACGAGCCTTGGTCCGGGAGAGCTGGAGCTGCCTCCTGCTGACTGCTCTGCTGCAGGTCAAGTCTGTCCTGAGCCATTTCCTGGAGGAGTGACCAGGGTGATGATCACCCCAGGGGCCTGGGCATTGACACCAGCCCCCACCCCCTACAGAAGGCGACTGTGTCCACCTAGCAGGTCTGCAGAGGTCGGTGCTGTGGATGGGGCCTCCTCTCACCCAGACCCTCTTCTCGCCAGGCTCTCACTGGCCCCCCAGTGCTGCCTGACCGGGGCTCTGAGAGTGGCCTGTGTGGGGTGTGCTGCTTGCATCTGCTGTGGTCAGGAGGGCCCACGCTAGGGAGGATGGGCTCCCAGAGGCGCACCCCTGCCACCTGCACTGTCGCCTTCGACTCCTTGACACCCCCACCCATGGAGGGGAGGGATGTGCTGGCTAGCGAGGGAGCTGGGAGCAGCCGTCCAACACCTCTGGCCAGGCCTGCCTTCCTCACGCCCGTGTTTCCCACATGCTGAACCCTCCCCAGGCCAGGCCGGGTGCTGAGCTCTGGGCATAGCTCTGACAGGATACCTAGCTCTCCAGGAGGTGGCAGATGTGGTGTGACCACACACAGGAACCATGCAGTGAGGGTGGGCCTGGAGCACCTGTCCAACCCGATGTCATGAAAGGCCCCTGGAGGGAACCAGTCAGCAGCCCCACTCAAGGTCCAGTGTGGAGGGCACTGGCCTGGGGAGCTTGCTGTTCCAGGGGAAGAGACCCCAGGGCGGGAATGGGAGCAGGGCTGGCAGAGCATAGGGCCTGCTCCTGGCACCACTGCCCTTCATGGCCTGGGCCCCACTCTGTTTCCTGTAGGGTCATGCTGAGTCCCCGCCAGGGCCTCCCAAGGATCCCGTTAAGGGGCATCTTCCAGGGGGCGAAGGTGGTTCGGGGCCCCGACTGGGAGTGGGGCTCACAGGATGGTGAGTGAGAGGGCAGGAAGGTGGGGGGCTTACAGGGTGGTGAGTGGGGGGGTGGGAAGGTGGGGGGCGGTTGTGGGAGGCAGTTGCTGCCAGCTGTGGCTCATCCTCGTGGCGTGGGTTTACCCTGCTGGTGGGGCCACTGTCTCCCAGGAGGAGAAGGGAAGCCAGGCCGAGTAGTGGACATCCGTGGCTGGGACGTGGAGACAGGCCGGAGCGTGGCCAGTGTGACATGGGCTGATGGCACCACCAACGTGTACCGTGTGGGCCACAAGGGCAAGGTGGACCTCAAGTGTGTGGGCGAGGCAGCTGGCGGCTTCTACTACAGGGACCACCTCCCAAGGCTTGGTATGGGTGGGCCGTCCACCACGTGCCCCGCCCCCCCATTTGCCCTCCGTCCTGCCCTGGGCCCGGGGGTGGTCTCTGGAGTCACTGAGGTCAGCGGTGTACACAGAAGAAACTGCCTGAGCCAGGCCTGCTGCACCCCCCACCCCCAGGCAAGCCCGCAGAGCTGCAGCGCAGGGTCAGTGCTGATGGCCAGCCCTTCCAGCGTGGGGACAAGGTCAAGTGTCTGCTGGACGCGGATGTGCTGAGGGAGATGCAGGAAGGCCACGGCGGGTGGAACCCCCGGATGGCCAAGGTGAGATGCCCCACCTGGTGAGTTCCCGTGCCCACCCTCCCCATGTCCTCTGGCCCCTCATCCTCCTGCTCCACCTGGCCACCGCCTCCATGACCCGCCACAGTTTATCGGACAGACGGGCACCGTGCACCGCATCACAGACCGTGGGGACGTGCGTGTGCAGTTCAGCCACAAGACCCGCTGGACCTTCCACCCTGGGGCTCTCACCAAGGTGCATGGGGGGGCTTAGCTGAGCCCCTTCTGCTCACTCTTCATCCCCTTTCATGTACCCGCTTGGCCCTGGGAGTGCCTTCCTCTGGCCCTGAAGGACGAGGTCAGGGCCTGGTGGGTCTGAAGGGAATTCAGTCCAGGGAGAGGGACCTAGATGGGAAGGGGAGGCCTAGGGCATTGTTGGAAGTGGGGGCAGACCAGGGCCCAATGTGTGTTCTGAGGGCCAGGGGAGCCTCACAGGCTGCAGGTGGCATGGTCGGGCAGAGTTCCTAGAATGCTTCTGTGGGTGCCGCCTGAAGGCTGGGAAGGCCCCTTAGGACAGGGGTGGACCCTGGACCAGGGTGGTGGGGCATGGTGAGAGCTGTTTGAGAAGCAGTATTTCTCAGAAGCAGGAGGGAGGAGGTGGAGGGCAGGTGGCAGAGCATCTGGTGACAGCCCCTGGACAGAATGCAGAGCCAGCACTCAGCTTGAGTTGGAGACACCTGGGAAATATGGGCCTTCAAAGAGGGGGTGTGGCGGGGTCACAGGACAGGTGGTTTATACAGTGAGTTCCGTCTGTGCAGGTGAGGGCACAGGTGTGGAGAAAGTTGCCAGGGAAGGTTTGGGGTGCGGGAGGAGCAGCCCCTGACCCCGCCATGTTCAGGCTCTGCCCCCATCCTGACGCCCCTCCTCCAAGCTGGGCTGGGCTGGTCTTGGCCGTACTGCCCACCCCACCATCAGCCCGTGATCAGGCCTGCTCCAGCCTGAACACCCCTGAGCTGACTCTGGCCATCACCCCCGTGGCTCTGAGGCTGGGCCAGCAGGTCTGTCCTTGTCACCTGTCACCCTTATTGGGTGAGACTCTCTGGTTGTGTTTTCAGGCAGGGGCTGGGGTCCTGGTGAGGTGGAGCTGAACGAGGGTGGGGGCCTTCCTGCTCTCCGACCCTGGGCAACCATGCCTGCTGGGGCCCCTCACGTGCTTCTCTTGTGCTCCTCTGTCACTCAGCAAAACTCCTGCTTGGTGGGTGAGGTGGTGCGGGTTATCGATGACCTTGACACGGTGAAACGGCTGCAGGCTGGCCATGGGGAGTGGACCGATGACATGGCCCCTGTGAGTCCCCCACCCCTACCTCCATGCCCATTACACTAACCCCTGGGAGGCACGCCTGTGACCCCACCCTCTCCTCATTCAGGCTCTGGGCCGCACTGGGAGAGTGCTGAAGGTTTTCGGAGACGGGAACGTGGGTGTGCTGGTCAGTGGGAAGCTGTGGACCTTTAGCCCCTCCTGCCTGGTGGCCTACCGGCCTGAGGAAGATGCCAACCTGGACGTAGCTGGGCGAGCCCGGGAGAACAAAAGTGAGGGCATCCAGTGAGCAGCCCGTTGGGGCAGGGCTGCCCTGGCCACCACTGACCCTCAACACCACCCTCCCTAGGCTCCCTGAGTGTTGTCTTGGACAAGCTTCGAGCCCAGAAGAGTGACCTGGAGCACCCAGGGAGGCTGGTGGTGGAGGTGGCTCTGGGCAATGTAGCCCGGGCTCTGGACCTGCTGCGGCGGCACCCGGAACAGGCGAGCCTGAAACCTGCCTCCTGGCCCAGGCAGCCCCAGCGAGGGGGCCAAGGGCCAGGGACTGACCCTCTGCCTCTCCCGGCAGGTGGACACCAAGAATCAGGGCAGGACTGCCCTGCAGATGGCTGCCTACCTAGGCCAGGTGGAGCTGGTGCGGCTGCTGCTGCAGGCTCAGGCGGGTGTTGACCTGCCAGATGATGAGGGCAACACGGCACTGCACTACGCAGCCCTGGGGTGAGGCCCGGCCAGAGTGCGAGGGGGCTGGGCCTGCAGGTCCACCCGGTGGGCACATCGCCCCTCCTGCTTCCTCTCCTGCCAGGAACCAGCCTGAGGCTGCCCGGGTGCTCTTGAGCTCAGGTTGTGGGGCCAATGCTCTGAACAGCACTCGGAGCTCAGCACTGCATGTGGCCGTGCAGAGGGGCTTCCTGGAGGTGGTGAAGGTCCTCTGTGAGCGTGGCTGTGACGTCAACCTGCCTGTGAGTGCTGGGTCCCCTGGCTCTGGCCCTGGGGTCAAGGAGGTCATGGCTGAGACCTCCTTGCCAAGTGATCACTGGCCTACCACCGGCAGGATGCCCATGCTGACACACCCCTGCACTGCGCCATCTCAGCGGGCACTGGTGCCAGCGGCATTGTGGAGGTCCTCACCGAGGTACCAGGTATCGACGTCACTGCCACCAACAGCCAGGGCTTCACTCTGCTGCACCATGCGTCCCTCAAAGGCCACACACTGTGAGTTTGGGGTGACACACAGCTCCTGCTGTGCCACTGGGCCACGCTGGGTCGCCCTTGACCCCAGAGGCATCTCACTGCTCCCACAGAGCTGTCAGGAGGATTCTGGCGCGGGCGCGGCAGCTGGTGGACGCCAAGAAGGAGGATGGGTTTACGGCACTGCACCTGGCCGCCTTCAACAACCACGGGGAGGTGGCCCAGGTTCTCATCCGAGAGGTGTGGACAGAGTCCCCTGGGCCTCGGACTGGGGTGTCAGGGCCCACCAGGGTCCCTGGGTTGAGCCCGTGCCCACCCCTCCCCAGGGCCACTGTGATGTGAACGCTCGCAACCGTAAGCTGCAGTCCCCGCTGCACCTGGCTGTGCAGCAGGCCCATGTGGGGCTGGTGCCACTGCTGGTGGACGCCGGCTGCAGCGTCAACGCCGAGGATGAGGAGGGGGACACAGCTCTGCACGTGGCCCTGCAGCGCCACCAGCTGCTGCCTCTGGCAGCTGATGGGAGCGCAGGGGACCCGGGTCCCCTGCAGCTGCTGTCCAGGGTGAGGAAATGTGACTCTGGGTGCCGGGAATGGGGGCACAGAACTGGGCCACAGGCTCCTTTGCTCTCTCTGCCCTCAGGATGGCCGGACCAGGCCTCGTAGGGCGGGCAGTCTGGGCCACAGTGGTTTGTTCTGCGACCCTGGTCACCACTGCTAGCCCAGTGTTCCTGAGATTCTGACCATCTGGGGAGAGGGAGTGGGGTCTAGGGGGGCTGGGCCCTGCTATAGGCCGAGTGGTGTGAGAACATGGCCTTCATGCCACCAGCTGCCTAGTGGGGCCCTTTGCCTCCGGCTCCAGGGGCATCAGGGGGCAGATGCTCAGGCCTCTGCAGCCAGGTACCAGCCGAGGCTTCCTTCAGACCAGCGTCTGTCATGCCATCCAGCTACAGGCCTCGGGCCTTCCGGGCAGCACGGAGCTGACGGCAGGCGCGGCGATGGCCTACTACTTAGCGCTGGAGGGCGCCGACCTGAGCTACGCCAACCACCGCGGCCGGAGCCCCCTGGACCTGGCTGCCGAGGGTCGCCTGCTCAAAGCCCTGCAGGGCTGTGCTCAGCGCTTCCGGTGAGCCGGCGGGGCGGGGGGTGGGGGGCGGGTTCGAAACTCCGGGCCCATTCAAGACCTCTGTCCCCACGCAGGGAGCGGCAGGCTGGAGGCAGTGGCAGCGGGGGCTCGGCCCAGGGCCCAAGACTGGTGCTCAGTGCTCCGAACACTGTGACCAACCTGCATGTGGCCGCGCCGACGGGGCCCGAGGCCGCTGAGTGCCTAGTGTGCTCGGAGCTGGCGCTGCTGGTGCTGTTCTCGCCCTGCCAGCATCGCACAGTGTGCGAGGGTGAGTGCGGGGTGGAGAGGGGGCCGCGGCCAGGCTGAACGGCCCCTCACTCAAGCGTGCCCTCCCCCCGCAGAGTGCGCGCGCAGGATGAAGAAATGCATCAGGTGCCAGGTGGTCATCAGCAAGAAGCTGCGCCCAGGTGGGCCCCGGCGCCCGCCCCGCCCCGCTGCCCCTAGGTGTGGGCCGCTGCACCCGCCCGCTGTCCACGGCCCCGCCGTCTGTCGTGGCTCACATCTCTGTTCGTGGTTCCCTCCCAAGACCTCTAAGCCCCGAGCCCCCGCCCCTAACATGGACCTCTTCCGCAGACGGCACAGAGGTGGTCAGCGCGGCTTCCGCGCCTGGCCCACCGCGGCAGTTGGTGGAGGAGCTGCAGAGCCGCTACCGGCAGATGGAGGAGCGCATCACCTGTCCGATTTGCATCGACAGCCACATCCGCCTCGTGTTCCAGTGCGGCCACGGCGCGTGCGCGCCCTGTGGCGCGGCGCTCAGCGCCTGCCCCATCTGCCGCCAACCCATCCGCGACCGCATCCAGATCTTCGTGTAGCCGGCGCCCCCCGCCTCGTTCCGGGGCCATGCCCCGCGGCCGCCCTCACGAGCCCTTTCTCTGTATTTTATAAAAAGATTGCTGGACTTTGTGCCTGGTTGCCTGTCTGGGGCGGGGCCGTGCGGGTCCCCCACCGCGGACCGTTCTGACCACACCCCTTACACCGTTGGCCCAGCGCTGGGTTCTGCGCTTTGGCCAGAGGCCTGCAGGGCCTCTTCCGACCCGTATTCTGCCCTTCTTCCCAGGACTCACGGGTCCAGAGTGCCGCCCGGATCCTGGCCAGAAATAACGGGGCCCCGGGCTTGCGGTGTCGTCCATGGGCACTGAGTGGACCGAAACCCCAGCAGTAGCCACCTCCGGGCTCCTGGGGTGGGCTACCAGAGACAGGTTTTGGCTAAAGCAGGACCCGGTCTCGCAGCAGACTGTGCGGTCCTGGCTAAGTTGGGAGTTGGGCGAGGCCTCCGGTTTCAAGCCAGGAGCCCCGGCAGGGTCCCAGGACCGCTGAGCGTGGGAGGAGGAATACGGATTTGGGGAGAGGGTAGGACACAGGACGGAGAGGGTCGGTATGTTGGCTCGAACTTAGTCATGAAGTGGGGGAAGGGGGACTGCCCTCGTCTGGACCCAGCAGCCGGGTGCTTTCCAAGAACCACCAAAATGCTCCCCTGGAGCCTCAGGGCTGCCCGCCAGTCACTTGGCGCTGACCCTGCTGGCCCGGTGCGCCACTGTCACTCTGGGCTCAAAGCCTGGATGGAGAATGGGGAGGGCCCGCACCCCTGGTCTCCTCTGGCTGGGCGCCTCTCCACACTGAGCAATTCCCCCAGCCCCCATCCCGTCTCCCCTCCCGCAGTCCGCTCCGCCCCGGCGGGCCTCCCGCCCGGCCCTGGATCCCGGTTCCCCCAGCCCAGAAGCGCCCTCGCCTCCCTCCAGCCTAGCTCGGCTCCTCAGCCAGGCGCAGCCTGAAAGTCCCGTCGAGTCTTCTGCTCTCAGGACACCCGGCCCCCAGCCCCTACCCAGAACTGTCCAGACTTCGGTCCTGTTTGCATGCCGCAGGGAGCGCCTACTGCAGATTCCTGGCTCCCTATGGCCCCCACCCCCGCACCTTGTGCGCTTTCCCTGTCGCCTGCCAGGTCCTTCCGCTGGCCCCGTCAGGTCCCTCTCTCTCCTGGCATACAAACCTCTCTCCGCAGGCGCCGTCCCTCTTCCTTAGCCTGGTACTCACTTGCCACGTCCCCTCCCGTCGCGTCCCTCCCCTCTTGCGGGGTCCCTGTCGCCAGCGCCTGCGGGGGACGTGTCCTCAGCTGACCAGGATGGAGGTTCCACTGCCGGGTCTCATGCAGTGTCGAGGGGCTTGGAGGGACTCCGTTTAGGAGAAAAGCTGCCGAGTCATTCAACTTCCAGCAAGTTTGGGGACCCCAGCTGACACTCCCGCCTGAGTCCCTGGCGTCTGTCCCTTCTCTGGCGTCTGGGGCCCTCCTCGCCCCCCCACTGCCAAGTGACCCCGCCCAACGGGCCCTGCCCAGGCCACCGCCACCGACCCAGAGGCCCAGGTCCCCGCGCCCCAGGCTGGAGGAGGCGAGGGTGCTCCCGACAGTGGGCGGCCAGCTGGTTCCCTTCAGGGGCGGCCGCGCGCCCTCCCCCCGGGGCTGTAATCCGAGCCGCTGCCGCGCCGCCCCGCCGCCCCCAGCCCCGACAGCGAGTCCGCAGGCGCCATGGGCCGCGGGGCCTGCGTCCCCTCGGCGGCGTCGGGGGCCGGCGACCGGGCCCGCCGGCTTGGAACGGTGCTGGGCGCGCTGTGCCTTTTCCCCGCGCTCGTGCTGTTGGCCTGGCCAGGGATCCCAGCGAACTGGGCCGGGGCGAGAGTAGCGCAGGTGAGAGCGGGCGCGGGAACGGGTGGGTCCGGCCCCGGCTCCGCGATCCCGGCGTGAGTCCGCATGTCCGCGAATGCGGGGGGAGGGGCCGGTGGGGGGCAAATCTGCCGCCAGCTCCGCCCACTCCGACCTGGCTTGTTTTTAGTAACTTTTTCTTTCTGTTAAGTAAACCCGGCTCGGAGTAGAAAACCAGAAACAGCCGAAAGGCAGAAAAGGGCCATCAGCGCTCCCTGGAGCGCGCCCCCTTTCCAGGCCCTTTCCCTCGCGACCTGGGGCTTGGGGACAGTCCCTACTGCCTCCCCACGGAGTACTTGCTTCCCTTCAAGGGAGACGCTGCGCCCCAGGCTTCGGGCGTCCTGGCCTCCGGGAGCCTCGGTCCGCCGCACCCACCGGCGCCCCGCAGACGCCGCTACACGCTGACCCCGGCCAGGCTGCGTTGGGAACACTTTAACCTTACGTACAAGTGCGGCCCTGGCCCTGGAAGGTGGGGGGTGCAAGCACGGTGCCTCCTTGCCGTCACCCCTGACCGTGACTCCTACCCCAGGATCCTCTCCTTCCCGAGGAACCTGCTCAGCCCCAGCGAGACTCGGCGGGGTCTGGCCGCCGCCTTCCGCATGTGGAGTGACGTGTCCCCCTTCAGCTTCCGCGAGGTGGCCCCCGAACAGCCCAGCGATCTCCGCATAGGTGGGCGCCGTGCCCCTGCCCCCGCCCCACCCAGAGGCCCTCTCTCAGGCCCGTGCTCCCCCAGGCTTCTACCCCGTCAACCACACGGACTGCCTGGTCTCCCCGCTGCACCATTGCTTCGACGGCCCCACGGGCGAGCTGGCCCACGCCTTCTTTCCCCCACACGGCGGCATCCACTTTGACGACAGCGAGTACTGGGTCCTGGGCCCCACGCGCTACAGCTGGAAGAAAGGTGACGCGGTCCTGGCCTCCCATGGGGCCCCTCAACCACGGTGGGAACAGCGGGGATCTTTGAGGGGTCATGCAAGGGATTTGGGGGTCAGGCTGGCGGGGAAGGAAAGGCTGGTCGGAGGCCGTAGGCCTGGGTTCCGGGAGTCCTGAAGCCCCCCCACCCCCACACCGCTGGAGCCGGAGCCGGAGCCGCATTCCTGGGGGCCAGCTCACCGCCTAGCCGGCATGGAACATTCTTATCTTCCATGGCTGCGGCGGGGAGGCTCCCTGCGCTGCAGCAGCTGTGCAGGCCGCGGGGAGCAAGGAGGTTGGGTGGGGGTGGGTGCTGGGCCGGGTAACGGGCGCTGACCGGCCGGGCCCGCAGGCGTGTGGCTCACTGACCTGGTGCACGTGGCGGCCCATGAGATCGGCCACGCGCTGGGCCTGATGCACTCCCAGCACGGCCGGGCGCTCATGCACCTCAACGCCACGCTGCGCGGCTGGAAGGCACTATCCCAGGACGAGCTGTGGGGGCTTCACCGGCTCTACGGTGAGTGCGGGACCGGCGGTGGGGTGCGGGGAGGCGAGCGGGGGCGGGCGCGTGCGCGTCCTGAGGTCAGTCTGCCTCCGCAGGCTGCCTGGACAGGCTGTTTGTGTGCGCGTCCTGGGCGCGGAGGGGTTTCTGCGACACCCGCCGGCGACTCATGAAGAGGCTGTGCCCCAGCAGCTGCGACTTCTGCTATGGTGAGGTCGGGTGTCCGCCTGGCCTGGGTGCTCGGGGGCGCCCAGCGCTGATCTGGCTCCCCCACCCCGAGCAGAGTTCCCCTTCCCCACGGTGGCCGCCACCCCGCCGCCCCCCAGGACCAAAACCAAGCTGGTCCCCGAGGGCAGGAATGTGACCTTCCGTTGCGGTCAGAAGATCCTCCACAAGAAAGGCAAAGTATAGTGAGTGACCCGCCCCGGCGCCCGACTAGGGACGGGGGTGGGGGTGGGGGGCGGCCAAGAGGGGAGGGCGGGGCCCTCCCTGCCCAGCCCTCCGCCCTCTCCGCAGCTGGTACAAGGACCAGGAACCCCTCGAGTTCTCCTACCCCGGCTACCTGGCCCTGGGCGAAGCGCACCTGAGCATCATCGCCAACGCCATCAACGAGGGCACCTACACGTGTGTGGTGCGCCGGCGGCAGCGCGTGCTCAGCACCTACTCCTGGCGCATCCGCGTGCGGAGTTGAGCGCCGCCCTCGGGGCTGAGGCCGCTGATAAAGCACTTTGTCTCTCAAGTCTCCTTGCCCTTTCTTGGGAGGGTGGGCGGCTGTTCTTGTGCCCAGCGGGTGGGGAGCCTGCTGAGCGGGTTGACCACTAGAGCCAGATCTGGCATGTGCTCAGTGCTGGGGAGGCAGGGCCCCTGTGGCTGCAGAGTGGAGTGAGCTGGGGTGCGGGGCTGGGGGCACCAGCAAAAGGAACTAGTTTGGAGGTGGGGGCCCCACACAGAGAGCCTGTCCAGCCAGACTAGTAGCTAGAGGTCTTCCAAGTCAGGAAGAGATGGGCCAAAGTGGGGTTGGAGGCCACCCTTTATCCCCCCTTCTATCAAGAGTGTGGGGGCCCAAGCTCCCCGCACCTCCAGGGAGCACTAGCTCAGGATCCAGCATAGGACTAGCCGCTCAAAGAAGGATATACCAGACCTTTCCTCCAAGAATATTTTACTACATCTTAAAACACAGTAACAGCCTTGTACAAAAACCCACTATGGCTGAGAGTCCACATGCCTGGTTCTGGGGCCCTGCACTGAGGAGCAGGAAGGTGCCCCAGCAGCAGCCGGAAGATTTAAAAACTACAAAAATCTCCACAGCTCTGGTCCCAGTCCCAGCAGTGACTACCCGGCATGGCCCTCCCGTGGCCAAGTGTGTGGGGGTACGAATGCCCATCCTCCCCTCACAGGGCAAGTCCAAGTCATATGAAAAAGTACAGCCTTTCCTCCCACAACAAGGAAAATGTGATTTAATCCTACAAATTTACAAGCCAAGATAAAAAGAAAACGTGGAAACCCCACGAGGCCAGCAGTCCAAGACCTGAGGTTGTACCCGTGGCAGCCCTGTGGCAGTGGCGCCCCGGTCCACAGTCTGGACCCAGACACCGCCTCCAGCGCCTGCGCGGTTGGTGCTCCCCAGGGTGGGTCCAGGTCGGCTGGGAGCCTCAGAACTTGAGGCTGAAGCCCGGGCCGGCAGCCGAGGCCCCCTGGTTTGTGGTGGTGAGGTGGAAGCCGGTCTCCTTCAGGTCGTCGTCGCCCTGTGGACACAGTGGCATGTAGGGCCTGGGCTGGGCCAGCCCTGCCTCGGGGACTCCTCTCCCCAGCTCCTGCCCACCCCTTACCAGCTGGCTGTATCCCAGGCCTCCCTCTGGAGGTCGTGGGCTGGTGCCTCGCTTCACCCTCTGCTGTTCGCTCTTGGCTGGCCACGTGGGGAACATGGAGGGGTCGATGGGGAGGGGGGTCTCACGGAAATACTCATGCTTGAGGCCGTCTTCCGCGTTGACTCTCCGCCCAGGAAAATATGTCAGAAACCTGGGAGAAAAAGGCGCTATGTGCCACCAATGGGGCAGCCGGGGGCAGGGCCAAGGGGGGCAGGGCAGGACGCACTTGTTCATGAGGTCGAAGCCCTGGTCTGAGAGTAGAGCCCCGAAGCGCTTGCGGAGGTTGTTATAGGGGTACTCGGTGAAGGTCATCTTCTTGACAGCTGGGAGGTCGTTGTAGCCAGGCCAGATTTTCTCACTGGGGGTGCCGAGGTCCTACAAGAGGGAGCATCTCAAGACTTATAAGGTCGTGCAGGGAAGGGTGGCCCGGCCTGGACACCTGCACTTGCCCCCAGCGGGCACCTACCTTGAACACTTTGTTGATCTGATCGATTTCTGACTTCCCAGGGAATAGTGGCTTCTGAGTCAGCAGCTCCCCAAAGATGCAGCCCACTGACCACATGTCCACGGCCGTGGAGTACTCCTGGGGGTCAGGGAGGAGTCAGGGAGTGCTCAGGGGGCTGAGGGATGGCATGTCCCAGGGGCTCTGGAACACCCTCACCTTGGCTCCCAGCAAAAGCTCAGGGGCTCGGTACCACAGAGTCACGACCACTGGGGTGTAGGCCTTCAGAGGGGACCCGTACTCCCGTGCCAGCCCGAAGTCCCCCACCTGTGAGGGGAGAGGGTGGGCTGCAGACGGCTGGAGGCTGGGAGCTGCCCCACCCCCAGCCGCTGGGCAGGGCTCACCTTGAGGATGCCCGCGTGGCTCAGCAGCAGGTTGGACGTTTTGAGGTCTCGGTGCAGGATCCAGTTGTCGTGGAGGTGCTTCACTCCACGCAGCAGCTGGATCATCAGTGTCTTCACTTCCCCTGTGGCAACGGGCAGCACAGGGCTGGTGCCTGGCTACCGGCAGCTGTGGCAGCCACTGGCCATTCCAGCATATGCGCAACCAGTGGGACAGAGTCACAGTTCAAGGTCAGCAGCCTCCCCAGCCCCGCCCTAACAGCCCAAGGGTGGGACATCCCTCAGGGGATGTGGGTCCAGGGCCACCCCATGGGACTGACTGGGACCCACCTGGCAGGAAAGGCTGCTTCATGGTTTCCATGAGGCTCTTGAGGTCGTGCTCTACGTAGTTCATGACGATGTAGATCTTGTCCATGTTGCTGCCCACGACGATCTCCTAGGAAACAACAGCAGGTCCGAGGGGTCAGGGCCCCAGCCAGCCCTGCTGCCACCAGCGCTCCCAAGAGATGTGAGATCCCAGGGCCGGACAGCCGGTGACACAGCAGGGACCCCCCAAGTGTGATGGCCACCAGGGGCGCAGCACTGGGGGCCCTGTGGGCAGAGGTGCATGGGCCTCACCCTGACAGTGACGATATTGGGGTGTTGCGCCTTGAGGATGGTGTTGATCTCCCTCAGTGACGTGATTGGGAAGCCCTCCTTCTCCTTCTCCATTTTCAGTCGCTTTAGAGCCACAATTTCATCTGAAAAGTAAGTTACCGGAAGACAGACACTGAGGAGACCTTCTTCTACCCGCATGCTCCCATTTATGGCTGTCCCCTGGAAATCACAGGACGTGGCCAACTGGCCTCCCTGGGGCCTCAGAGCTTGGACCACCTCCGTCTCTGAGGCCCTGGTCCCCGGGCACACACCTGCTCAGGTGCTGTCACTCCAGGCCTGGCCTGGTGAACTCCATACTCACAAGCAGCACAGGGCTTCTTGGTCAGGCTGACTTCTGTGGGTGCCAAGAGCCAGCTGCTCAGGTGTGCACCAGCCAGGTGAGGGCCCATGAAGGGCAGCACCAGGGGAGGGGTGACCCCTGGGATCAGAAGGAACCATGCCCAATGACTTTGACACTGAAGGTGACAGGGCCCTGTACACAGCCAGGGGCCTGTGGTACTGGCTGGCACTCCGGGCCACCTGGTCCATGCCCCACACCCCCTTCCCTGTGGGGGACCACCCTGGGCTGCGTCCCACCTGTCTTCTTGTCCTTTGCTCTATACACCACCCCGTAGGTGCCTTCCTCAATCCTGTTCAGACACTGGAACTCCTCTACACTCCGACAGCCCTAGGGGAGGCACCAGCGTGAGGGGATGGTAGCCAGGCTCACAGCCCACAGCAAGGCCTCAACTAGACATCTCCAGAGGCCCAGATGGTGCTCAGGCAGGACCTGGGAGCGATAATCTTCTTAGCCTCTGCTCGCTCCTTCAGTGAGCAGGCGCCCTCTATCCAACAGCCGGCCCTGGGCACTGGCCCCCCGCAACACCTCCAGCCACTGATCCTAAGATGATGCCAAGACAGCAGGGACCCTCTGTGTTGCACCCTCAGCTGGCTCAGCAGCCCTCAGGAGCAGTGGCACCCTCAGTGCACCTTGGGCCCTCACCCTCTTGGGACCTGCCCCTCCCCCAAGTCCCTCCCTGCAGCACTTTGGTTACTGAATTCCAGGGCAATGCGCACCACTGCCCTCTGACCTCTATAGGGCAATAAGGCAAGGAAGGTCAAGGGCCCATCTGCCCAGGCCAAGGCAGAAGTGACTGCAGAGCTGACTGCACACGAGGTGGCCTGACTCTTATGCAGGGGCCCCTTGTGGGAGTCCTGGCTGCAGGTGCAGGAGCTGTCCTCCAGCAAGCCTGTTGGACAAGAGACCAGACCATGACAGGATACGTCGGAGGCTGGGGCCAGGCCTGGCCAGGGATAGACACCCACAGTGAGGACCCAGCTTCTGCTCCTAGCCACCAGCCCTATCCATGGGCAGCAAAGGGGGAGGTTCCTCACCTGCAGGGCAGGCAGGTACTTGGGCAGCTCCTGCTTGAGCTCGATGGGCGACAGGGCTGGGGAGTCAGGCACAAAGTCCCCTTCCGTGAGGGCGCTGCTCTGGGGGGTGCCCTCACCCGCCTCCTCTTCCCCCTCTTCACTCTCTCCAGAATCGTGGTCAAACCGTGACTCTGGAACTTCAGAAATTAAACCCAATTTCAGAACCAGAGACAGAGTCACAACCCCCATCCATTCTGGGGGGACTATGAGCACGAGCGCCTCCGGGGGCCAGGACACACTGTGTCCCACTGCCCTGGACAGAGGGCTCTGTGTCTTGGGGCCACTGGCCAGGGCGGGACCACTGTGAGCTAATGACCAGTTGTCTGAGAAGGCCGGCCCAGAATTGGTGTCCAGTGGCCCAAGGCCTTGGCCTGGCTGTTGGCAGAGGCCACAAAGTCCCAGGCCAGTGACTGGTCTGTGGTCAGAGCCCAGCTGGCGTTTTCTAGTTCCTGTCCCAATGTCCAGGCCGAGCAGCCCCCAGAAGGGTGCCCAGGGAACCAGCCTGGGTCCTGGACATAGCAGCTGGGTGCCCGTGGCTTCTGGGTGGGAACATGTCACAGACAAGGGTTATTTGTGGGTTACGTTCCCACCACAACTCTGACATGGGTCAAGCACCCTGGTCAGAGGTGGACGAGGAAGAGGTGAACCACCACTTGAGGGCTTCTCACCAACCAGGACGTGGTTCTCATTCTCTCGCTCCTCATCTTCACTCATTTCTTCTTCACTCACTTCTTCTACAAGAGAAACAGGTGTCAGCTAAGACCCTCTACAAGAGGTAGCAAAGGGCCCTCACATGATCAGTGGGAGTCTCACGTGGTCCCAGTCAGCAAGGCATTTTCAAGATGGATATTTGTTTACTTAAGACTTTATTGCTGTGTAACTTCTAAGCTCCTATCCCATTAAGCCTCAGGCTCGAGCTCACCGGCTGACTGTCCGGACACATCCTCAGAGTTGCTTCCAGTCTCCTCCTCTTCCTCTTCTTCCTCTTCCTCCTCTTCCTCCTCCCGACTCCTCACTGCTGCTCCCCTCTTCCTCCTCCTCCTCCTCTTCCTCCTCCTCAGAACCTGACCCCGACTCCGCTTTAGGAAGAAAACAGGCAGTGGTGAACTTAGGGCTCGCCCTGTGGTGGCCGAGTTGGGCAGGGCCAGGCGAGCAGTCACCTGATGAGGACTCAGCGGAGCTGGTCTTCCTCTCGCTGTCGCTGACGTCCTGCAGGTCGGACAGCAGGTCTCTCTCTTCCACTTTCTCTTCTTTCACTTATAAAATAAACCATTGAAGGTGAATGTGGGGCAATGTTTTAAAATAAAACATTAGATGGTGCTTCTCATATAAGAGGACCAGCTCATCTACAGACACTTGGGAGGAAGACAAGTCTTCAAATCCTCCAGCGCATGAACTTACACAAACAACCCTTAACACACACAGGTACTGCAGCACCCTGTGATGTTGTGAAGCATCAGTCAGTCTCTGAACTCAGGTGTCCCCCTAGCAAAGACCACCCTGTGCTGGGTCCACAGGCGCTGTGCGGCCTTACCTGGCTTCCGGCTGTCCCCCAGCTCAAGTCTTTCTCGAGGAGGCCGGAGTGGGCTACGGCTCCAGTGGCTGGCTTTCACCTTGTCGCTGTAGTCGTCTCTCACGGTCCGGTGATGTGCAGACACTGCCCAAGAAGACCACAGGGGCTGGGGGCAGTCCTCTTTTCCTCTAGGCGCACACATGCCTACAGCCCAGGAAGGAGCCCAGGAAGCCACCAGAGGACCCACGTAGGCATTCTAGACTGCTCTCTACTGGTCAAAGGCAGGGGACAGAACCCGCCTCCACAAGCCCAGGCCTATCACCCGTTGGGCATTAGGGAGGTGGACACCAGACATGGCTTTCCAGGGTGCACAGCTCACACCCCGGGACCTGCAGCGTCACCTAGCCCTCTCGCTCGGCCCCGCCCACCTTGCCCTCCTTCAGCCTTCCCCTACCCTCCCGCCCCCGCAACTCCCGGGCCGGGGCCCCGCCCACCTTCCCGCCGGGCCTCCCGCTCCTTGCGCCTCTCCTCGGCCCGCCGCTCCCGCTCCTTCTGCTCTCGCTGCTCCTTCTGCTGTTCCCGCATCTTGCGTTCCCGTTCTCGCTTCCTCTCTAACTGCTCCAGGCGGTCCCTGGAACAGGAGCACGCCAAATCTTTTCTCACCCCCGAAACCAGAAGCTTTCTTTTTGGCCCTCAGTCCTTTTTGCTGCATTTATAAACTGGCAAGCCATTTCAGTATTCTTGCCTTGAGAACCTCATGAACAGTATGAAAAGGCAAAAAGATACAACAATGAAATATATACTCCCCAGGTTGGTAGGTGCCCAGCATGCACCTAGAGAAGAGTGGAGAAATACCTCCAGAAAGAACGAAGTGAAGGAGCCAAAGTGAAAACAACACCCAGTTGTGGATGTGACTGGTGATGGAGGTACACAGTCGGAGGCTGTAAAGAACAAGACTGCATAGGAACCTGGAATGTTAGGGTCCCAGAATTAAGGTGAATTAGAAGTGGTCAAACAGGAGACGGCAAGAGTGAACATCAACATTTTAGGTATCAGTGAACTAAAATGGACAAGAATGGGAGAATTTAATTCAGATGACCATTGTATCTACTACTGTGGGCAAGAATCCCTTAGAAGAAATGGATGTCCATCACCAATCCTGTAGCTTGCTCAAACTCATGTCCGCCGAGTCAGTGATGCCAACCAACCATCTCATCCTCTGTTGTCCCCTTCTCCTGCTGCCTTCAATCTTTCCCAGCATGCAGGTCTTTTCCAACCTGTCGGCTCCTCCCATCAGGTGGCCAAAGGATTGGAACTTCAGCTTCAGCATCAGTCCCTCCAATGAATATTCAGGATTGATTTCCTTCAGGATTGACTGATTTGCTCTCCTTGCAGTCCAAGGGACTCTCAAGAGTCTTCTCCAACACCACAGTTCAAATGCATCAATTCTTTAGTGCTCAGCTTTCTTTATGGTCCAACAATCACATCCATACATGACTACTGGAAAAACCATAGCTTTGACTAGAAGAACCTTTGTTGGCAAAGAAATGTCTCTGCTTTTTAATATGCTGTCTAGGTTGGTCATAGCTTTTCTTCCAAGAAGCAAGTGTCTTTTAATTTTATGGCTGCAGTCACCATCTGCAGTGATTTTGGAGCCCAAGAAAATAAAGTCTGTCACTATTTCTATTGTCACCCCATCTATTTGCCATGAAGCGATGGGACTGGGTGCCATGGTCTTTGTTTTTTGAATGTTGAGTTTTAAGCCAGCTTTTTCACTCTCACTTTCATCAAGAGGCTTTTTAGCTCCTTTTCATTTTCTGCCGTAAGGGTGGTGTCATCTGCATATCTGAGGTTATTGATATTTCTCCCAGCAATACTGATGGCAGCTTGTGCTTCATAAAGCCTGGCGTTTTGCATGATGTACTCTTCATATAAGTTAAATACAGTATGTGGGTGCAGTCTTAAAAATGACAGAATGAGCTCTGTTCGTTTCCAAGGCAAACCATTCAATAACACAGTAATCCAAGTCTATGCCCCAACCACTAACGCTGAAGAAGCTGAAGTTGAACGGTTCTATGATGACCTACAAGACCTTCTAGAACTAACACCAAAAAAGATATCCTTTTCATCATAGGGGACTGGAATGCAAAAGTAGGAAGTCAAGAGATACCTGGAGTAAGAGGCAAGTTTGGCCTTAGAGTACAAAATGAAGCAGGGCAAAGGGTAACAGTTTTGCCAAGAGAATGCACTGATCATAGCAAACAGCCTCTTCCAACAACACAAGAGAAGACTCTACACATGGACATCAACAGATGATCAATACCGAAATCAGACTGATTATATTCTTTGCAGCCAGAGAAGAAGAAGCTCTATACAGTCAGCCAAAACAAGACTGGGAGCTGACTGTGGCTCAGATCATGAACTCCTTATTGCCAAATTCAGACTTAAATGGAAGAAAGTAGGGAAAACCACTAGGCCATTCAGGTATGACCTAAATCAAATCCGTTACGATTATACAGTGGAAGTGACAAATAGATTCAAGGGATTAGATCTGACATACAGAGTGCCTGAAGGACTATGGATGGAGGTTTGTGACATCCTACAGGAGGCAGGGATCAAGACCATCCCCAAGAAAAACAAATGCAAAATGGCAAAATGGTTATCTTAGGAGGCCTTGCAAGCAAATAGCTGAGAAAAGAAGAGACGTGAAAGGCAAAGGAGAAAAGGGAAGATATACCCATCTAAATGCAGAGTTCCAAAGAATAGCAGAGAGAGATAAGAAAGCCTCCTCAGTGATCAATGCAAAAAAAAAATAGATGAAAACAACAGAATGGGAAAGACTAGAGATCTCTTCAAGAAAATTAGAGATAACAAGGGAACATTTCATGCAAAGATGGGCACAATAAAAGACAGAAATGGCATGGACCTAACAGAAGCAGAAGATATTAAGAAGTGGCAATATACACAGATCAGATCAGATCAGTCGTGTCCGACTCTTTGCAACCCCATGAATCGCAGCACGCCAGGTCTCCCTGTCCAACACCAACTCCCGGAGTTCACTGAGACTCACGTCCATCGAGTCAGTGATGGAAAAGAGTTGTGGGCTGAAAAACCCAGTTCAGTTCAGTTCAGTTGCTGAGTCGTGTTGGACCATCTAAGCGAAGAGTTGACTCATTGGAAAAGACTCTGCTGGGAGGGACTGGGGGCAGGAGGAGAAGGGGATGACAGAGGATGAGATGGCTGGATGGCAATATACACAGAACTATACAAAAAAGATCTTAATGACCTAGATAATGATGATGGTGTGATGACTTACCAAAGCCAGACATCCTGGAGTCCAAAGTCACGTGGGCCTTAGGAAGCATCACTACACACAAAGCTAGTGGAAGTGATGGAATTCCAGTGAAGCTCTTTCAAGTCCTAAAAGATGATGCTGTCAAAGTGCTGCACTCAATATGCCAGCAAATTTGGAAAACTCAGCAGTGGCCACAGGACTGGAAAAGGTCAGTTTTCATTCCAATCTCAAAGAAAGGCAATGCCAAAGAATGTTTAAACTACCATACCATTGCACTCATCTCACATGCTAGGGAAGTAATGCTCAAAATGCTCCAATTGAGGCTTCAACAGTACATGAACCAAGAACTTCCAGATGTTCATGCTGGATTTAGAAAAGGCAGAGGAAGCAGAGATCAAATTGCCAATATCCGCTGGATTATTGAAAAAGCAAGAGAGTTCCAGAAAAACATCTACTACTGCTTTATTGAGTACACCAAAGCCTTTGACTATGTGGATCACAACAAACTGGAAAATTCTTCAAGAGAGGAGAATACTAGACCACCTTACCTGTCTCCTGAGAAATCTGTATGCAGGTCAAGAAGCAACAGTGAGAACCAGACATGGAACAACGGACTGGTTCTAAATTGGGAAAGGAGTATTCCAAGGCTGTATACTGTCACCCTGCTTATTTAATTTATATGCAGAGTACATCATGTGAAATGCTGGGCTGGATGACGCACAAGCTGGAATCAAGACTGCCAGGAGAAATATCAATAACCTCAGATATGCAGACGAGAACACCTTTATGGCAGAAAGCAAAAAAGAATTAAAGAGCCTCTTGATCAAAGTGAAAGATGAGAGTGAAGATGTTGGCTTAAAACTCAACAGTCAAAGAACTAAGATCATGGCATCCGGTCCCATCACTTCATGGCAAATAGATGGGGAAAATGCGGAAACAGTGAGACTTTATTTTGGGGGGCTCCAAAATCACTGCAGATGGTGACTGCAGCCATGAAATTAAAAGATGCTTGCTTCTTGGAAGAAAAGCTATGACCAACCTAGACAGCATATTCAAAAGCAGAGACATTACTTTGCCAACAAAGGTTTGTCTAGTCAAAGCTATGGTTTTCCAATAGTCATGTATGGATGTGAAAGTTGGACTATAAAGAAAGCTGAGCACTGAAGAATTGATGCATTTGAATTGTGGTATTGGAGAAGACTCTTGAGAGTCCCTTGGACTGCAAGGAGAGCAAATCAGTCAATCCTAAAGGAAATCAGTCCTGAATATTTATTGGAAGGACTGATGCTGAAGCTGAAGTTCCAATCCTTTGGCCACCTGATGAGAGGAGCTGACAGGCTGAAAAGACCTGGGAAAGATTGAAGGCAGCAGGAGAAGAGGACAACAGAGGATGAGATGGTTCGATGGCATCACCCACTGGATGGACATGAGTTTGAGCAAGCTCTGGGAGTTGGTGATGGACAGGGAAGACTGGCGTTTTGCAATGCGTCAGGTGCAGAGTCCAACACGACTCAGCGACTGAACTGAACTGAACTGGGTTTTTCAGCCCACAAAGGGCTTTTAAAAACCAGAACTCAAGTCCTGTTAACCCCATCCCTAACAACTGGCAGAGAGGAAAGTTCTGGTCCAAGGAGGTAACTGCCTGGGGCTAAAACCCCACTTGGTCATTCTGCTCAGCTGATGCTCTGAGACGCACCAAGGCTTTCCCTAGGTGTGCATAATTTTAATCCACTTCTACTAGAAGGCAAGTCTTCCTGGGCCTTCCATCTAAGGAAAGGAGGGGAGCCAAAGCCCCACGCAGGGATCTGGTTTAGGTGTTTACAGCCAAAACACTTCACTTTAAGCAAAACGGCAGCCGCAGCCCTAGGTTCTGATATACTGCTTCTATTCTCATTTAGTTCAAAACATTTCCAGGGAGTTCCCTGGCGGTCCAGTGATTAGGACTGGGCACTTTCACTGGTGGGGCCTGGGTTCGATCCCTGATCAGAGAACTATGATCCCACAAGTTGTACGTATTTTTCAGCCCCTAAAAATAAAAAGTCAAATATTTTATATTTTTCCTCATAGTTTCTTGTGCCGGCCATAGGTTTTTTAGAAATGGGTTGTTGGATTTCAAACATCTGAGGATACCCCGCCTGGTCCAGTTTCTTTCCATTGCTAACTTTAATTCAACTCTTCTGTGATAAGAGGGCATACTTTGTTCAGCCTCAATTCTTTTGAGACTCCTTACACAGCTTGGAGTTTTGTGGAAACACATCCTAGAAGCTTTCAGATGACATGTGTCCTGCAGCTGCATTGCTGTGCCCACCTGTCATGACGTTTGGCTGGTAGCATCTTCCAAATTGTCTACATCCTTGCTGATTTTCTCCAGCTTTACTACTGATGACTGGCATGGGACCCCGATGCTTCCACCTAGAGTCAATGGACTAGTACTCCCTTCAGTTGTGTCAGGTTGGGGTCCAACGCCAGGTGCCGAAACATTTACCCTGGTCGCATCTTCCTGCTCTGCATTTATGTTGTCATGAGGGTCTCTACCTTTAGCATCTCTCGTAACATCCATTTGTCTGACGTCAGTGTAGCCACTCAGGCCCTTTTACCATTGTCGTGTGCATGGGCCATCCTTTCCCATCATTTCATTTTCTGGCTGCCACATGGGGTGTGGGATCCTAGTTCCATGACCAGGGATTGAACCTGTGCCCCTTGCATTGGAAGCATGGAATCCTACCCACTGGACCTCCAACAAAGTCCTCCTCCTTTACTTTCAACCTACTTTTGTTTCCAACTCTTAAGATGTCCCTCTGACACAGCACACAGCTTGATCTTGCTTTTCTGTCTGACAGGCTCTCCCATGCTTGGTGCAGAGAACCATCTCACACTGAATGTAACTATGGATACAGCTGCTGCCTCCCGTACCCCGACCTTCTTTTGTCTTGTTTTTTGGTTTCTCTGTTTCTCCCAGTTGGGATGGTTTCTTTTTTGGCTGCATCATGAGGCATGCAGGATCTTAATTTCCCAACCGGGGATCAAAACCAGGCCCCCTGCGGCAGAAGAGGAAGTCCTAATCACTGGACTACCAGGCAGTTACCCATTTGGGGTTTAAATGGGGATTTTTAGCAAACCATTTTAATTCCTCTATTTACTACTTTTTAGAAGTTGCTCTAGAGATCGCAGTGTGCATCTCATGAGATTAAGCTCCAGGAAATGCAGATCTTGTTCACATACAGCCCCCACTCTTGTTTCCTCCTGCAGTTTATACACATTATGGCTACTTGACCACACAGTGTTTTAATCATTGTTTTATGCAATCCTGTGTCTCTTGTAGTAATTCAGACAAGATGGGAGAAGAAGCATGTTTACAGGGGCTTTTGTCCCAACCTGCAATTCAGCCACGCCCAGGGCTGGCCTTTTCTTCTGGTGTCATTTCTGCTCAGCTTGAAGGTTGTCCTTAAGCATTTCCCAGAAGGCCCACGTTGCTGGCAGAGAGCCTCTGCTCACTTGCTCTTCACTTGTGAGGCAGGCTGTGATGGACACAATTTTGGGCTACCAGCATACCTGCCCTTCCCCAATTTCTCATTGGTTTTCCCGGTGCAACTGTTGCTTTGTACTTATACTATTCGGGGTTCACTGAGCTTCTCTGATATGCAGATAAATATTTTTCATAAAATTTGGGACATTTTCAGCTGTTCCCCCTTCCTTCCAGGACTACCACTGTGCACATGCTGGTCCCGTAGACGCTGCCCCTCGGTTCTGGAGGCTCCCTCAGCTTTTCTCCAACCTTTTCCTCGCTGTCATTAGAAGGCACGATGCCCATCTTCAAGTTCCATGCTTCTAGGTCGCCAAGTCTGGAACACACTGTTTCTATGATGTTTTTCTTCCTTAGAAAGGGTTAAATCTTATTTGTCTTAGAGCTCTCTGTTGAACACTGGACATTCTAGACAATGTCCTGCAGCAACCATGCCTTCCAACCTTTCCTCCCAGTTGCTGCCATTTAGTGACTGTGAGGCTAACCCTGTGAGCTCGCCTTGTACAATGTGGCCACTGCTGCACGGTTCCATGTGCTTCTCTTTATTTTCAAGCATGGATTCCTTGGGGTCACTACTGTGTCTGCATAGCTGTGTGCCCACACCACACTGGAGAGAGCACAGGGCCTGCAAACATAGACCCTTCTCACACCTGCCTTCCCTACCCTTTGTGGGGCCCTAGCTGCTGGGAATGTCCACACCTTCCACCCTACTACTCCCCTCCTGTAGAGCAGCCCAGCTCCCAAGCTCTCCCTGGAAATGATCACAGGACACAGAGGTAGCCTAGGGGTCACGCCTAGGCCATGGAGGACAGACCTGGGTTGGCAGACACTCCTCTGGGACTCTGAGCCCACTGAGAGGCCCCTGGAGACAAAAGCACCAGAGGCTGGTGTCCTAGCTCCTGGCCATTTCAGGGCCTTTGGGGTTTGTCTTTTTTTGTTTGTTTGTTTGGAAGAACCCGAGTCTATTTCTGTTGTAACCCCTGAGAACCCTAAGCAATACGCCTTGTCGGTCAGTCTTCCTGGACAAGGTCCCTAGAATAGAGCAAGCGCCTGGCACACACCCACCGGCCAAACAGGCGGCAAGTCACCCACAGCGAAGCCCCTCCTCGCTGTGCTGCAGGTGCACACGCAGGGACGGGCCGCCTCCAGGACGGCTCCACCGGGATGGGACAGCGGCCTAGCCCGCCTCGCCCCAGGCTCATCCCTTACCACCCCCACATGGACTTCATCTCAGGGTGTGGACAGCCCCCTGCCTCCTATTGGCCACATCCTGCCCTACTCTCCTTCCCCTGCTGTTGCAGATCTGGCCCAAACCTTCACTCTTCACCTCTCAGCTCCTCCTAGACCCCCAGCTCCCTCCAGCAGTATCCCTCCCTGAGGGACCACCTCACAAGCTGGGTTGGAGACTCTGTCTTGAGTCAGGACCACATTCTCTCACCCGAACAGCCAGGCTCCTGGGCACCTGAGCAGCCTTGGTGCACAGGTTTTTGTTCCCCTCGTCAACTTCTGTCACCTCACACGTGCAGCCCCATGTGCAGGGAGCCCTCGCTTCCTTCAGGACAAGCCTCTGGGCCGCTTCCTGCCTCCCGTCTGTGTGACCTGTGTGCCCTCTCTGCTGTCATCAGGGCACCTACCTCTCCCTGCGCGAGTGCTCCCGGGCCAGCTCCCTCCGCTTCTGCCGCTCCCACTCCCTCCGAGCCTTGTCTTGCTCCTCCCGGTGCCGCTTCCGGCGCTCGTGCTCACGCTCCTTCTCTTTCACTCTGGTGTGCTTCCCTATGGGCAAACAGCATGTGTTGTGAGAGGAGACTTAACCTCCAAAACTCAACAATACCCAGTGAAAAAAAGAAAAAATATCTAATCAGTGACTTCCCTGGTGGTGCAGTGGTTAAGGATCTGCCTACCAATGCAGGGGACAAGGGTTCGATCCCCAGTCCAGGAAGATCCCACATGCTGCAGAGCAATTAAGCCCATGTGCCTCAACGACTGAAGCCTGTGTGTCCTAGAGCCTATGCTCTTCAACAAAGAGTAGCCCCTGCTCGCTGCAACTAGAGAAAGCCTGAGTAGCAATGATGACCCAGTGCAGACAAAAAAAAAGACTTGGAGAAACAACCATGACTTGTGTGTGTTTTTTTTTTTTTAAAAGATGAAGACATAAAACGCTACACAGTAAGCCTGAAGTTAAGAAAAAAACAAAAATAATGTGATTATCACTGAACAGAACTGTGATCTCTATCTTCTCCGTTTTCTGTATTAAATAAACTGTGATTAGGCTACATTAGTCTCATGATTTTAAAAAAGTCATCCTTTGTAAAGAACACAGGACAAAGCTTAACTCCTTTTAGTTTCTGCATCACATTATAAACCACATTAGCCAACTACGTTTAACAAGATTTACATCAGGCCCAGGTTCAGTGTCCCAATACCCCTAAGAAGCTCTCGATATTGGTGTGACAGCAAACTCACTATTTGGACTTTATCAAGCATCTGTTTCTTAAAAGCAATTGAGCACTGAAGAGCGGCCTTCCCACGCTGGATTAAGACAACGATTTTATAGATAGACCAGCTTCCCCAGAACAATGCAGTGAGGGGAAAACACACCAAAAGGAAAATGAAGTATCTATTCAGAATGATCTATAATAAACTTGTACTTTTAGCTAAAATTTTATTCTCTTCTCTCTCAGCTGTGCTCTGAAGAATGTAGCAGATCATGAAGTAGGAAGGAGACCGTATCTGAACACAACACAAAATGAAACAAATGCTCTGTACCCCCTTCTGCTGAGTGACTGCGATGCCTACGTTTCTCTTTTCTCTTTTCGTCTTTCCTGTGATGTGCTTTTTCCTTCCGAGACATCTGCTGGGGTGGTTTGATAGCCAAAGAATCATCTTCCTCTCCTCTGCAATGAGACACCATGGCATTATGTCACCTGAGAGGGAAGTAGGGAGCACCAGGGCATCAGGGAGTCTCCCCAACCCAGGGAAAGGAAGGGTTCAGAACATAAAGGAGAGCCTCAACCGTCACCTCAAAGACTGTGCTCATTATGACACTCAGGCTTCCCTGGTGGCTCAGCCGTAAAGAATGTGCCTGCCAATGCAGGAGACATGTGTTCTATCCCTGGGTCGGAAGATCCCCTGGAGAAGGAAATGACAACCCACTCCAGTACTCTTGCCTGAGAAATCCCAAGGACAGAGGAGCCTGGTGGGTTACAGTCCGTTGGGGTTGCAAAAGAGCCAGACACGACTTATTGACTTTAATAACAATGATTATGAAACTTAAGCCCAAACTAATTGTGTATTAAACACAGACTCAGATGGAAAGTACAGTGGAAATCAGTGTGCTATTCGGAACAAAATTGCTCTCTGAGGAAACTCTAGGCTGTGACAGACATGCAGTGTTGATTATCTTGATCATGTGTAACAACTTATCAAACTGCATACATTAAATCTGTGCAGTCTCTCACTTAAAAAAGCTGTTAAAAAAGAAGGTCCCACAATTTTAGTCAAATCTAATGACCTCAAAAGGTCATTTCATATTCCCGAGTATAAAAACAAAGCCTTGGGAAAATGCACAGTCTATACCTTTTTGCCTTAATTTCTGGTTATAGTGTGTTTGACTGTTTGATGATGGACATGAAGGGAAAAAAAGTGAGGAGAAGCCACAGCATAGGAAGAAATGTCAGAGGTATAGCTTTGGCAGGACTGCTTCTGTTTCCATTTCTCCTAGGCCTCACTCAAGTATCTTTCAGCAGCAACTCTGGTTTATTTGTAGATAATTTTAGACAGTACATATAGAAATCATCACAAACACCCAATTCCTTAAATGTACTATGCGAGTTGTGCTGACTTCACTGAAGAGCAATCACAAAGAAAGGAACACACACCCACACTTCTCCTAAGCAGAGAGGAGAGCTGGTACCTGACATGACACAAAGCTCATTTCCGTGGAGGTCGTGACCTCCAACTTACAAAATCACACTGAGAAGGGCCACCCAGGATCACACACAGCCAGATGTGAGCGCACTGGCAGCCTGCAAGCTCCTCGGGGCCGCACCCTGCTCACCTGTCTTCCATGGAGTCCTCTCTTCTGTACGGCGAGTTCCTTATTGTTATCTCCATGCGGTGGTCCCTCAGCTCCCCCTCCTCAAGGGAATCCCGCTTGGAATCCCGGTCATCAGACTAAGAAGCAAGGAGAAAAGTACTTTTCCTTACAGATAAGCCTATTTTTAATAAGACACAAACCTTGCCAACATCCCAAAACCAACTTTCATACAGACTTTTTCATATGACCAATGTGATAAAATCTAAACAACTTTCATTCAAATCCCATGACATCAGAATTACAAGTAACACTGTAAACCAGAACCTGAGAAATTAAAGCCAGCATATATGTAAAGGGACATTAGACTCTATGCCAAGTATGTTAGTTGTTTATATGAGCCAAAACTGAGCCTTAAAGCATACTTCATACACCAAATAATTTGCAATATCTCATAAATATGTAAGAAAAGTCTGTTGCTAATCTTAAAGAAGAGGTATTTCTTTCAATGCTCCTCATTAAATTACTAAACTTTTCCTATGTTATTAGGCAAACCAAGAAAGGTGTAAAACATTAATTTCAAGGCAACTTCCTACTATAGTAAAAAATACTTGGAAATGGTATCATGAATATAATGATGAAATGAGAAAAATTAGTTCAATTGCACTAATGATTTTAGGTTCAAAATACTTTGTTTTCCATGTAGCTGTGGTCATCTATATGCAGCTTTTTAGTAAGTTATCAATCTGTCTTCAAAGTAAACTGAGCATCTGAATGTTTTTGTTAATTTTTAGAATAGATTTTGGGCTCACCTGAGACATTTGGAAGTACAAAAGAACTTCACCGAAGAAGCGTTGTTCTAATGGAAAAATGAGGGCAAAGAAATTAAATCTCCTTTAAAATAAAAACACTTACTTAAAAAACATAGCTTACATTTTTTAAGCGTTTTATCTCTGCTTTCTCCTCTTGTTCCTTCCGTCGTTTCTTTTCCTGAAGAATTTCATCTAAAGTTTTCACTTTCCAAGAGTCCTTTTCATCACCCATTTGAGTTAAAACACTGCAAAAAGACAAGAATTCAAACTGCATCAGGAAACGGCAAGCTATGGTTTGATGCTACGCTGTTCCTGAACACTTCTGCCTCAGCACTTTTGAGCGCTTCAGTAGAAATCTTTGTTAAGAGGGATGAGCTATGCCAGAAATAAACCCACACACCTATGGTCAATCTTCGACAAAGGAGGCAAGAATATACCGTGGAGAAAAACTCTCTTCAGCATGTGGTCCTGGGAAAGTTAGACAGCTGAATATAAATCAATGAAATTCAAACACATCCTCATACCATACACAAGAGTAAACTCAAAATGGCTTAAAGACTTAAACATAAGACATGACACTCTAAAACTCCTGGAAGACGTCATAGGCAAAACAATATCTGACACAAATCATACCAATGTTTCCTTAGTAAGTCTTCAAGGCAATAGAAATAAAAGCAAAACTAAACAAATGGGACCTAATCAAACTTACAAGCTTTTACACAGCAGAGAAATGATGAACAAAACGAAAAGATAACCTATGGGCTGGGAGAAAATATCTGCAAACAATGTGACTGACAAGGGTTTAATTTCCAAAATATACACACACTTCACACAACTCAATAACAAAAACCAACAAACTCAAATCGAAAGATGGACTGAAGACTTGAATAGACATTTCTCCAAAGAAGAAATACAAACGACCAATATGCACATGCAGAGATGCTCAACACCACTAATTATCAGAGAAATGTAAATCAAAAATATAATGAGGTACCACCTCACACTGGTCAGGATGGCCATCATTCAGATCAGATCAGATCAGTCGCTCAGTCGTGTCCAACTCTTTGCGACCCCATGAACCGCAGCACGCCAGGCCTCCCTATCCATCACCAGCTCTCGGAGGTCACTCAGACTCACATCCATCGAGTCAGTGATGCCACCCAGCCATCTCATCCTCTGTTGTCACCCTCTCCTCCTGCCCTCAATCCCTCCCAGCATCAGAGTCTTCTCCAATGAGTCAACTCTTCGCATGAGGTGGCCAAAATACTGGAGTTTCAGCTTTAGCATCATTCCTTCTAAAGAAATCCCAGGGCTGATCTCCTTCAGAATGGACCGGTTGGATCTTCTTGCAGTCCAAGGGACTCTCAAGAGTCTTCTCCAACACCACAGTTCAAAAGCATCAATTCTTCGGCGCTCAGCCTTCTTCACAGTCCAGCTCTCACATCCATACATGACCACAGGAAAGACCATAGCCTTGACTAGGCGAACCTTTGTTGGCAAAGTGATGTCTCTGCTTTTGAATATGCTATCTAGGTTGGTCATAACTTTCCTTCCAAGGAGTAAGCGTCTTTTAATTTCATGGCCATCATTACTGGTTCATTTATTTTGAAAATTGTTAATGGCAAAGAGTTGACTCATTGGAAAAGACTGATGCTAGGCAAGATTGAAGGCAGGAGGAGAAGGGGATGACAGGGGATGAGATGGTTGGATGGCATCACTGACTCAATGGACACGAGTTTCAGCAAGCTCCGGGAGATCATGAAGGACAGGGAAGTCTGGCATGTCTGTCCATAGGGTCGCAAAGAGTCAGACATGACTGAGTGACTGAACAACAACAAATAAATGCTGAAGAGGGTGTGGAGAAAAGGGAACCCTCATACACTGTTGGTGGGAATGTAAATTTCTGCAGCCACTATGGAGAACAGTATGGAAGCTCCTCAGAAAACTAAAAACAGAGCTACCCTATGACCCAGCAATCCTACTCCTGAGCATATATCCAGACAAAACTATAATTAAGAAAGTTATACACATGCCTTCTATGTTCACAGCAGCACTATTCACAATAGCCAAGACATGGAAACAATCTAAATGTGTACTGACAGATGACTGGATAAAGAGGTGTTATATATACCTATAAATGCCTCACACACACACACACATAGGAATACCACTTAGCCATAAAAAAAAATATGAAATGCCCATCTGCAGCAACATAGATGGACCTAGAGATTATCATACTAAGTGAAGTCAGAAAGACAAATACTTTATGATATCATTTATATGTGGACTCTACCATATGACACAAGTGATGAACAGAAACAGATTCACAGACATATACAAAAGACTGGGGATTACCAAGGGGGAAGGGATGGAAATGAGATGGAGTGGGACTTTGGGATTAGCAGATGCAAACTAGTATATATACGATGGATAAACAGCCAAATCCAACTGTACAGCACAGGGAACTATTGTCAATTTCTTGTGATAAATCATAATGGAAAAGAGTATTAAAAACATGCGTGTGTGTGTGTATATATCTGAATCACTTTGCTGTACTGCAGAAACATTAATATTTACAACATTGTATATCACCTATACTCTGATTTTTAACAATGGAAAATACGGGGCGGGGGGAAAGGTTTCAAAAAAAGAGTGATGGGTCGCGGAAAGTGACTGCTTGTATTCCAACCTCTTTTCTGTCATTCCGGTACGGTCTAGGGCAAGTTACTTCACCTCAGTTTACCATTCTGTAAATGGTAAGAAAAACACCTGTGTGACGGTATCACAGAAGATTAAGTGAGATCTCCCAGGTAAAGCTCGTGGTTAGGTACCTGGCACTCACCGGGAACTGTTCTCGCCGTCAGGAGAATTTATTTGAAAGACCACCTGGGCCGCGTGGGCCACTAGCCCATTTGACGGCGGCAGCCTCATCACAAGGCTTAGGGGAGGTCTGGAGTGAAGGACTCGAAGGGCGCGCTCGCAAACCAGGCAGCGGGTCCCGGCTTTGGAGTTTCAGTCGTGCTAACCCGGGGTTCGGGGAACGCCTGGGCCCGCCGCCTCCGAGTTCCGCGCAGGGCGAGATGGGCCGGGGAGGCGAGGAGTGTAGCCCAGCCGGGTCCACGCGCCCGAGGCCCGCCGGGACCGGAAAGATCGAGTGAGCCGGTCGCGCCGTCGTCCCTGCCCAGCCCGCCCCGCCTCTACTTACCCCTACGCCGCCGCCGCCGCCGCCGCCGCCGGTCCCGGAGCCTGAGAAGAAACAGCGCCCGGCGCGCGACAGGAATGTCGTCACTTCCTGCATCGGCGCCGGGGTGATGACTAGCTAAGACGCGTCCCCGCCGCCGACTCCCGCCCTGAACAGTGCCGGGAGCGCGCTGCGCGTCACTTCCGGCCTTGGCGCAGGCTGGTGACAACTGTAGGGGAGGAGGCTCGGAGCTGGCTTGTGTCTGGACCAGCCTGGTTGGGTGGTCGTGACTGTGTCCTCTTTCCCCGCTCCCGTGACCCCGGGGCAAGACCCTGAATCTTCCTAAAAGGAGATGAATCTTGCTTACGGAGCGAGGCGGGGAGAGCGGTTACCGCAGGATTTTAAGCTGTGCGAAGACCAGGGATGACTCAAAGTTAGTGCTTAGGCTCGCCTGCGAAGGTTTTTAAAGACATTTAATTCTGAGGTTCGGCCTCAAACCTGCTGAAGTTCAAGCAAATTATTCTTCGAACCTTTGTGGTCACAGAAAAATGGTAATGCGACACCGTGACTCTCAGGAAGAGAACGGTAAACAATTATTATTCACTTGCAGTGTGTGCACTCTGTCGTGTCCGACTCTGTGCGACCCCATGGACTGTAGCTCACCGGGCTCCTCTGTTCATGGAGTTTTCCAGGCAAGAATACTGGAGTGAGTTGCCATTTCCTCCTTCTGGGGATCTTCCCAACCCAGTGACTGAACCTTCCTCTCTTGCATCTCCTGCTTTGGGAGGCGAATTCTTTACCACTTAACCTCCAGTTTACTACCTGGCCAGAAATGGAAAATGTAGAAAAATCTGACAAGAAATTAGGGCCCAAAGAGGGTGTGTGGAAGTGAAATTCTTTCTCTTCCTGGGAAGAAATGTTTTTTCTGCGCCCAAGCTCTTGTTTTGCTTCCTGAATTTTTGGTGACAGGAAAAACCTTCAAAAAGCAGATGAAGGCACTAAGAACCCACCCATGTTCATTTCAGTAGCCCAAACACTTGAGTCTTACACAAAGGAGAAAACAAAGTACACACTGAACATTTATTTTACTTTTGCAGAACAAGAGTCCTAGATAGTTGCTACCATGGTAGCTTAATTTGGACAGAGTAACCAGTAGGCATCCACAGGATTAATTATACAGCATTGATATATTACCATGGCAGAATACACAGTGACTCACTAAATTATGTAACCACCATTTTTCTAGGAAAAATTGATCTAATTGTATAAATACTGGAATAGGTGAAATAAAAAACACTAAAATTTTGAGTAATGTATTTTTAGTTCTCCACAGGTTTTTTTTTTTTTTTTTTTTTTGGTGTAAAGCAAGTATAATTTGGTTCTGATATAGACAATTTATTCATATAATTTTCAAGTTTTTCAGTATGGGAAAGTCACCCTCACTGTGACCCTCTGCAATGGTGGGTTCAGACTCAACTCATACATCTACAGTCTAGAAACAGTACATCAACTGAATGTCAGTTTCCCTCAAGTTAAAAGCAAGAAAAAAAAGACTTTGCCAATTAGAACAGTTTCCAAGTCAGTCTGGACATCCAGGCAAGGATGCAATGGCAGCATCCAAGCCCTCCGGAGAAGAGGAGGAAATACTAGAGAGAGAGAAAACTGGAAGGTTTTATACCCAGAGCATCAGGGTGAGCAAGCCAAGTGATGGTCGGCACAACCACCTGGCTGCTCTTTGTTCTTTAGGAGAGAGAAACAGGCCGACTCATCAGGGAAGCAGAAGCGTTCTTATTATAAGCTAGGAAAATGAAAAGGTCCCAACCAGGGCATGAACGTATTCTGGAAATGAACAGAGCCCTTACTACAACATTGGTCACAGGCAAACAGAAGACGGTTTCTACCTGTAATAGCATCCTTGTTTAATTTTTCCAACCTAGGTAAATAGTGAAAATACTTCCAGGCCTCAGGAAGCACATCCCCTGGACACATTAGAAAGTCGTGTTGCATTTTTTTGTGGTCTCTGCTGACCTGTCTATAAAGGACCATCCACAGGACAGTCAGTGCCACAAGGGAGGCAAAGTCCCTCGGTTTGGGGCAAGTATTTCAAGGGCCTGCGGCTAGCGTGGTTCCACGTGGCTTCCTCTTCGTGCAGCACTTTTTTATTGTGTAATTTACAAATTAAAGACACATTTTGGATTATGCAAGAGTATTCTCAGCTTTCCAAGGCAGATGATTTTAATGCTAATATGCAGGAAGTTATGACTATCAGAATTTTTTTTTTTTTTAAAAAAGCCTTTCATGCCACTCAACAGTGGAAATTTCCTTGAAAGCCAGAGATCTCTAAGTATTGATGTAAGCAAGCAGATGACCAGAGTTGGAAGCCTGATTCATGAGTTTGTTTACAAAGACATGGACAACGACCACGGACCCAGAGGAAATGCACCTAGTGTTGGCGTTGGTACAAGCTGGTCTGCGACGGTTCAGTGAAAGGAACATACTAGAAAACTACTAGACAAAGTTAATTAAAAAACATGTCTGTACAGTTATTAAACAAATGCCCACGCAGGCTGTGGGGTTTGACTCTCCTCCCAGAAACGCCCACCATGTGGACGACTTTGGGCAGAGTCAGTGGACAGAATGCAGCCACAGGATGTGTCCTGTGGGTGCCAGGCCCTGGACTCCCTGCTGTGGATGAGGGGATGCCCCAAAAGCAGCTTTGCTAGAAACTGCCTCATTTACTAATAATTTAGGAAAATCTTTTCTGGTCCCCAAATCTGGAAAATCAAAAGAGGCCCCTAACAACATTCAGACACAAGCAGCTGGCACCTGCTCACTCTCAGATGACAGTCTGCAGCTGGCGACACACACGCTCCCCTTCTTCATGTCTTGCCGGCAGCTGCAGGTGTTGTGGCCCCAGTCTGAGGGCAGAGGCAAGAGCCCCCCAGAAGTGGTGCTTTCCCTCTGGTCCTCACAGAGCAATGCGCTGCCCCAACCACTGCCCCAGCATCCTCTTTAGCTTTGTTTAAGGGTAAGCAGAAAAAGAGGAAAGGGGGAAAACCTGGGAAAGATACCTGCTACCCTGTACAGGGAAGCTGCATGTGACCCGCCGACCTCTGAGCAAGGAGGTCAGCTTCATAAAAGGTTGTTTGTAGTTAAAAGGCCCCATTTTTAATCCCTCATCACGACAGACTTTCAAAGTCGGCAGAACTTAATGAGACACACTTATTGCTCTTTGTTTCTAAGAGACTTGCTCTCCAGGAAGGGCTGGTTTATATTTTCCAGTTGAGAAGCCAACCAGAAAACCAGAGAAGCAATTAAGGCGCCAGGGCCTGGACAGCAGGGACTGTTCCGGAGACTTATGGGCCACTTGTGCCCTCGGGTTGCTCCATCCCACAGGCTGGCTAGAGACAGGCAGGTGGCCAGCCTGCGGCCCCTGAGTTGGGCTATGCCTGACAAGTCCCAGAGCTCGAGTCTTGTAGGTGGGAGAGGGGCTCCACCCTGACCAGAAGTTCCAATAGGATGTGGGGTGAGGAGTAAGGAGAGAGGTGGAGCCTCAAACACCTGGCTGTCTGTCTGTCTGCCCTGGGGGAGGAGGGCCGGGCTGGGCTGTGGGTCTGACTCTGGTTTACCCAGCACACTCCATGCATTCCAGAAGCCATCTGTACCTGTGCTTCCTTTTAAAACTTACACTGTCATTTAAAATACAGCATAACAAAAGTGTAAACACTCCACATTCGTCCTGCTCATCATTCACGAGGGGGAAATCGTAACACCCTTGTCAATAAGACCAGGAGGCTCGAGACTGGCTGAGTGGAAACGGGCTCCTGGAGCCCCTTTAGAAGAGCCTGCCTCTAACCTACGAGTACGGGAACAGAAGGGACACAGGCCCGCCTTGCCTTGTGGTCATCTACCTGCAGCTTTCAGGCCGGAAACCACATCTGGGTCTTGGTGTTGGGGGGTGGGGCGCAACCTGGCTGCCCACAAAGGACAGGACACTCTGGAGGTGGGAGGCTCAGCATAGCAGATGTGGGGAGGGGCAGCCCACCTTCCCTACTGATGCGACAGCTCGGCCTTGGGTAGAGGAGATAGACGTCCTGTCCTCAGGAGCAGGGAACTCCAGGTTCTCACCCCATCTGTCCTGTGCCACTATGCCCACTGAAGTGGCCTCCGTGCCCTGGCCCTGGGGGCCTCAGCTTGGCCGACCCCAGCAGAGCCCCCAATGGCCAAGGAGCAGGGTGGACTCTAGCAGCTGCTGATGGCTGGCATGAAGGAGCCGGTTCCCCACACTGGCTCCAAGTGAGGGGGTGCCCGCTGGCACCTGGACACGGCTCCAGCTTCATAGCTGTCCCAAGTGGTCATCACTCACAGAGGAGTTGGGGCCTGGCCCGGATGCTGGGGTGCGCAGAGGCTGCCAGGAGGAGGTGGTCAGGGGGCTCAGCCATGGCTCAGTGGCAGCTGTGTTCTCCAACACAATTCAAGTTCCTCCCAGTTCTGACTGACAGCCCCAGAAAAAAGCGGAAAAGGCTGCCCACCTTGCCTCCCACAATGACTGTGACCCCTAGAGCCAGGTGGTCCCACACCTGCTATCCACAGGGAGGGAGAGGCAAAGGGGTTCCCTCATCAGCGAAGAGGGGGTGGTGTGGTGCCCCCATGGCTTTGGGACTCAGTGGTGTGGCCGGGGGTCCTGGGGGAGCAGCAGCTCGGAGCTGCCATCCGAGGGCTGGGTGGTGGCTGAGGCCAGGCTCTGCATGGCCTCACGCTGCTGTTGCTTGGCCTTATTGTAGAGCAGGACGCCAGCTGTGACCAGCACAGTACCCACAGCTGACAGGCTGGTGACTTTGTTACCGAAAACGATGACGCTGAGCCAGATGGACAGGGCATGCTTTACAGTGCTGGCGACGCTGTAGAAGAGCAGAGAGGTCAGCGGGGGCCATAGGCGCCTCCACTAACCCCCCTTGTGTTGGAGTCCTACCTACTAGAACAGAGGTCACAGAGAAGAGGGACAACAGAGCTGGGTGGCATCTTCAGGCTCAGCCTTGTGCTTTGCTTTGTCCCTTCTTTGACGGAAGTATTTCTAAGTGAACTGCAGGCATTACAGCTTTCACCCCAACACTGCGGCCTACTCTCTACAGAGTGAGAAGTGCTCCCTTAGGAAGCTGTCTGGGAGTGACGCCATGCTGCTTGCTCACTGCTGGGACCTCGTGAGGATGCAATGACCACAAGGATTTGTCTCCTGGGCTGCCATTATGGATGATTTAAAGTTAACTTTTGTATTTTTCTGCCATAAGCTATTTCCCTTAAAAAGAACCAGCTTCCTGTCTTTATATGGACCATCACTAACAACCCCTGAAAAGCAAAGTTTCAGTGATATTTGGAAATAATTCCTGTTGTCGTACAGGAAACAGACTCATAAAACATATTGAGAGTGTGAGAGTCAGGGGACGTGGCACCCAGGCGGCCCTGACAGCCCTGCAGGCCCCTCCCCCAGGATGTGGGAAGAGGCTGCCAGGTCTGAGAGCAGCGCGAGGCCCCTGAGGCCCTCAGTTCTGCGGACAATCCAGCTTTCCCGTGACTGTTCTGAAGTTAAAGGACAAAGGGCCACTAAAAAGTTTCCACAACAACATGACAGCCAAATCCAAGGACAATCACTGGGTGGGTTTTCAGGCTTGCTGGTGGGCTGGGCTCCTTCCTTTCTGTTACCAAAATCCCTCTGGTGTCAAATCAGCACTAAAGCTGTCCAGTTAGGGAAGAAGCTCATGGAACCCGAGCTTGGTGCTGAGTTCCCAGCAGGGAGTCAGTGGGGCTGCTGAGTGTGAGCTGATTAAAGTCAGAAAAACAGACTTCGACTCCTCAGCACTCTGCCAGTTTCAGGTGCTCAGGATCTATACATGGTCAGGGGCTCCCACCCTCTATCATCCCAGGAGATTCCCCGGACAGTGCTGTTCTGGGGAGAAGTACCTCACAACACTGAAAGGAACTCTTTTGTGTACAGATTCCCAGTGGGGATCCCCCTAAAAATCCATTTCACAGACTTTCCTATTCATGTTTCAAATCACACCAATATAGAATGGCCAAGTAATTACGACCACTGGGCACAGCGATCACTACACTTGTGACCCACAATCACAGAGCCCTCTGATAAAAACGTCAGATGGCAAGCGTTCCCCTCTGCACGTGACCCGGATGCACCTCATCTCCTGTCCTTACCTGAAGGTCACAGGGGAGATCCTCCCCATGAGGGCGTAGGCTGTGACGCTCTGCAGGTGGAACAGCACACCGTCTGCCAGCAGCAGCAGCACCACGTCCTGGCTGTAGCGGAAGCTCCTCCCGCTTCTCCCAATCACCGGCAGGTCCTGCACCAGAGCCAGAGGGACGGCTACTGCGTGGACCCCGGGAGAACTCCGGTGGCACCTGTGCCCCGGGGTCTGGGTAAAGGGAATGACACTGCAGAGGACTCTGGGGCGGCACGTGGATGGCAATGATCAAAACTTTACACACGAAACACACACAGCCTCTACGCACGCGACAAGATGCCCAACATCACTGACCATCAGGGAAGAACAAATCAAAACTACACCGAGGGCCTTCCCTGGTGGGCCAGTGGTTTAGGATTTACAATGCGTGGGATGCGGGCTCCGTCCCAGCCAGGGAACGAAGATCCTGCATGTCATGTTGCCACCATGCCCATTTGCCCCAGCTGAGCCCGCACTCCGGGGCCTGTGCTTGCAACCAGAGAAGCCACCACAGTGAGATGCCCAAGCGTTGCAATGAAGACCAAGTGCAGCCAAAACAAACAAATAAAAAGAAAGCCTCGGGGAAAAAAACTACAATGAGGTATCAGCTCCCACTCATCGGGATGGCTGCCATCAAAAAACAAAAACCAGAAAACAACAAGCACTGGCGAGGACGGGGGGAAGCTGGACCCTGAGCATTGTAGGTAGGAATGCACAATGGTGCAACTGCCGTGGTAAAACAGACTAGTCAACCCTCAAAAAACTACACACACAACTGCCATGTGAGCCAGGACTCCACTTGTGGTCTGTACCCTGAAGAACCGACAGCAGGGTCTTGAAAAAGTAATTACACACTCACATTCAGAACAACATTACTCACAACAGCCTAAAAGTGGAAGCAACCCAAATGTCCACCATTGGAAGGTGGGTAAACAAAATGTGGTCCAGCCATACGTCTATTCAGCCTTAAACAGGAAGAGGTCCTGACACCTGCTCCACCCTGGATGGACCTTAGGACATGAAGTTGAGTGAAATGAACTAGATGCAAGAGGACAAATCTGATGTGATTCCACTTCTGTGAGGTCCCTGGAGGAGGCAGAGTCACAGGGTAGGAGGGTGGGAACCGGGGGTGGGGGGAGAGGGTAACCAAATTCAGAACCCCTCCCCCAACGTTTGTCTCTTTGGCATAAGGATTATTTTTGAGCTGAAAGCACTGAGAAAACAGCAGGTGCCAGAAGGGTGCTCTGACCTCTCTTTTCCTTCCCAGAAGCAGGAGACAAACCCCACATGGGAGCTGCCCCGTCCCCCCAACCAGGAGGAGAGGGGATTCAGGGGCCTTGTCATCATCCCCCTTGTCCCCCTTCAGCCGCCCCAGTGTCTCAGTCACCTGCCCACAATCACCTCCTCATTCACCCTGACGTGCAAGCACTGAGGTTCTGCCACTTGTTTGGGGCTTCATTTGCTCCGGCATCACATGAAGCTCGTGTTAAATGAACCTATGTGCTTGTCTCCTGTTAATCTAAGTCAGTTTAACTCTCAGGCCCAGCTGGAACTCTGGGGGGTGGGGTAAATCTTGCCCCCTCCACCTGGTGGGGTGGTGTGGTGTGAGGAGTTAGCATTTAATGGGTCAGAGCTTCAGTTTGAGACGATGAAAAAATTGGGGTGATGGTCACACAATGATGTGAATAACGTACCTGATGTACACTAGAAAATGGCTAGAATGGTAAATTTGATAGGTATTTTATCATAATAGAATAAATTTAGATATGCATGTTCTTTTTCTCAACCATTCCAATCCAAGAACACAACCCAGAGAAATATCCTCACCCACTAAAGACATGACACACGGAACTCCCTGTCATGTGCTGCGTGTACAGGGCAGAGGCAGGGCCAGACCACCGCATCTGGTGGGTCAGGGCAGAGCTTTGACTGGACAGCCCAGCACCACCGTGTTGAGAAGACAGGTCCACACAGACGCACACCTGCGCTCCTCCGGGACTCACAACACACATAAGCAGCTTTGTGGCCATACAAACACACAGAGGGAGCAGCTCCACTAGGAGGGGCCGTGCGAGGGGCTGGGGAGAGACCACTCTGTTTTACATGTTTCTGTCCTGTGACTTATTCTATGGTGGTCACAATGTTTTTAAGTAAGAGAAGAAATAAGAAACAACTGCAGGAGTTCCCTGTTGGCCTGGTGGTTGGGACTCAGCTCTTCCACTGCTGTGTCCAGGGTTGGGGAACAAAGATCCTGCAAGCCATGAGATGTGGCCAAAAAGCAACAACACAAGAGTGTGCCTAACACCCTTTTGCCAAAGTTTCCAGAACTGGGGCTGCAGCCCGGCCCTCGCAGGCACTGGACCTGCTTGGGTTTGCATCGGTCAGGCCCCCTCGGGCGCGTGGCAGCCACACAGTGCCAGGCTCACCCCCTTGAAGGTGACTGTGATGGTGGGACTCACCATGAAGAAGATCCAGGCTGGGACGAGCATAGCCACGGCCGCTGTGCTAGTGTAGAACTGCAGCTCCGCAGCCCTGCAGGACAGGGCAGGCGTCTGGGCCTCCCAACCCCTCCAGTCTCACCCCGGCCTACCTACCCTGCCCCCAGCCTCGCTGCCCCCTTCTCCCCTGCTACAGGACAGTGACAGCATCCCTGGCCAAGGGCAACTGGAAACAGGTAGGTTTTTCTCCCCAGTTACAACAAGGTTCTTTTAAAGGCACCAGGGAAATGGAAGGGTCAGGGCTGGGGCACAGGGAGCTCGGGGGAGGGGTGGGGCTGGGGTCCAGGGCTCTCTGGGAGGGTTGGGGCTGGGGTCCAGGGCGCTCTGGTCTCTGTGGGGCAGTGACACTTACGAGAATCTGTATTTGTCCCCACTGAGGAGTTTTTTGGAGAAAACATTCTGCAAACTAGAAGAAAGAGAAGAGATTATGTGAGCTCAGAGACCACCTCATTCGAAGTGCCTTGTCCTGTGGAAACAGGTACACGTGGGGTATCCATGAGCCAGGCCGAGCTGCCCCTTTCACAGGTGGGTAAGCTGAGGTCTCGGAGGTGGAGGGCATGTCTGGGATTACCCAGCTCTGCACAGAGCCCCTCTTGGCACCCAGAGCTTCCACAAATCAGCTGCAGCCACAGGACAGACAGTATGAGGACAGGAAGACCCAGGGAAACAAGGATAGAACTCCTGGCTGGGAAGGCCAGTGGTGGCTGAGAGGAGACAGGACAGTGTCCACTTCCAGACCACCAACACTGCCCCCAGCTCTGGCCAAGGGGACTTGAACCAAAGTGAGGCTGGGGGAAGACACTCACAGGCCCGCCTCCTCTAGGGCTGACACTGCAGGTCAGCGGGAAACCTGGCGGGACTTGTGCGAGGACAGTCCCTGCAAGACAATGGCCAGGAGGTCTGAAGCACCTGCAGGAGAGTGAGGAGGCCTCTGAGACCATCCTGTGCTGGAGTTAACAGGCGAGATGCAAACTGGGACTGAGCTAGGCTATGTTTCTGGGAACTAGAGAGACAGAGAAGAGGCTGAAGAAAACACAGCAAGTGTCAGATGGAATGAAAGGTGGTTTCTCGTTTTACTCATGCACCACTAGGAGACCCTCTGGTCTCTCTGGAAGTACCAGCAATGACACAAGCTTAGACACAAGTGCCGCTGCCGCCTCCCTTCTCCCCTCAGAGACGGCGAGGCGCAAGAGCAGGCTGTGTGCAGCTGTCAGCCATCGGGCCTGGTGCCTGCACTCTGGCAGTGGGACACGGGGCCCCACGTGCCCAGCTCCCACCCTGCAGACTCACCAGTCCATGATGTTGGTGGACAAGGCGGCTGAGAACCCCAGGAAGTTGAAGCTCATCTCGGTGGCTGTGCACAGTGCCAGGCCACCCATGACCGGGATGAGGGAAAGGTTGACCAGTAGCCCTGCAGAGGGAGAGCACATGGCTGGGCTGCAGTGCCCCCCAGTGGACCCAGCTGCCCCCCAGGGGTGCTCTGCTCGCTTACTTCTCATTGGAGGGAAAAAACAGCACATGCCTGAGTCACCCACCCCAGCCAGGCACGTGGGGCAGAGGGTTCCACACCAGAGTTGCCAGCTCCAAGCCCCGATTTCTGCACCCCACCCCACAGTCGCCAAGCTCTCACGTGTCAAACAAAGGGGCTGAAGGGTGGTCTCCAGGGAAGGCTAGGTGAGGAAGGAGGCCCCATACCTCAGGGCGTCCAGCCCTCCTGCCTTCATAACCAACAGTCTTGACAGCAAGGTAGAAAGTCCTTTCGGGACAATAGAAGACTTTGTCACTGAGCACAGGGCCTCCAGTAGCCCCCCACCTCCCATGCCTCTACTTTGATTTCAGACATGGCATTTCATTTATCTTGAAATTCAAAGCAGACGAAGGGACAAGCCTTTCATGCTTAGCAAAACAGAGCAGAAGTGCACCCCTCAGACAATCTGGTAACATCCTGAGACTGTGACCACTACCCTGCCCAGGACAGTGCTGTCCACACAGCAAATCCATGGGCCTGTGAGGCCTCGAGTGTCACCATGGAAGTAGGTGTCTGCTGGGCACAGACCACACGTGGGGCCATGGCTGGGAGGCCACCAAGGAGGCAGATGCCTGCACGGTGGGAGGTGGTGGGCTCAGGGCTCTGCTGGGGCTGTGCCCGTTGCCAGGACCCATGAGGCTGCTCTGCTGGGGTGCCTCTGGGGGTCACCCTTCTGGGGACTCCACACCTTGGCCCCACAAGTCTGGGTACCTCAGTCATTCTCCCCAACAAATTGCATTTTATCGAGATTTCCTAACTGTTCCAGCCAGACAGCACCTTCACCATGGCCTGGCATCCCTAAGGCCCTGGAAGCCCCTCTGTGTGAAGGCACCAGTGCGGTCAGGCTGTTTCCTGCTGTGTGGGATTGCAGCAACTGCAGTCACACTTTGATCCGACTCTGCTTTACCATCACCTGAACGCTGGCCTGGCTCCAGGGGCCGGTCTGCGAGGTGCCCAGCTGTGCCTTCTCCCCACCACCTCCTCCCAAGGGTGCCGGGTGCTGCCTGGTTTTACCTTCTGGTCATTTTCTAATTGAAGCCGACTCAGCTCCCTCTCTGAGCAGCACTCCTATCCCCACGGCAAACGTATGTCACATGATAAGTCTGCTCATCACAGGACCCCACTCCCTACAGGCTGGCAGGAGAGTCAGGGACATGTGTGCAGCTGGACAGTGCCTGCCCCGGCCCAGCTTAGAGATCTGTGATTGAGTCCCATCTGCTGAGCCTTGGGGGGACACAGAGGCGCGATGAGGCCGGGCGTGGGGGGCTGCTCACCAGTGTGCTCCCCCAGGACCGTCCGCGACAGGATCACAGTGAAGATGGGAGCCGAGCTCTTCACGGTCTCAGCAAAGGACACCGCCACATTTTTCAGGCTGACTAGACCCAACACCACTGTTGCAAACCTAAGACAATCAAAAGCCTCACAAATCAGTGCATTCCCTCTCTCAGGAGTCAGCCTGGAGGGTCCGCCCCACCCTGCTCCCCACTCCCAGGATCACCTGATGCTAATAGCTAGCCAGCTGGGGGAAGCGGTTTCACAAAAACAAATAATTCAGACACCCAACCTCAAAAGTCAGTGGGCTTACCTCATCAGGCCCACAAACAGCATGGTCATGATGAAATTGGGTGGGTAAGAAAGCCGAGTTTTGTGCTGATACAAACAGCAGGGAACGAATATTTTAACACAGCCAATAAGTGTGGTTGAGAGCATCTGCACAGCCCCTGGAGGAGGAGACGAGGCCCGTGAGCAGAGGGGTTCCCCAGGGCTCCGTCCCCACCAGGCCGGGTAGGTACCTAGTGAACAGAGGGGTTCCCCGGGGCTCCGTCCCCACCAGCCCAGGCGGGTACCTAGCATGCTGGGTTCCCCTTCCAGCAGGGACAGGATGTACTTGTTGAGAAACAGGGTGCAGAAGCTAAAGAAGAACCAGAGCGTGAGGTAGGTCAGGGCGCGGGCGCCCCACACGCCCAGGTCTGCCTCGATGACGGTAGTCTCTGTGACGGTGACCGTGAGCACCTGCTCCTCGGGGCTGCCATTGCTCTGGCCCAACGCGATCTTCTCACTCCGGTGGCTGAACACGGGGGCCCAGGCCAGGAGCGGCCGTCCCCCAGGCTTCTCACCAGGGCCCGGGTCCAGCTCCACCAGGGCTGGGGGCTTCGCGGACGCCGACATCTCAGGGGTGGCAGCGGGCTCAGGTCAGGGATCCAGGGACAGAAGTGGCAGCCATGGTGACACCGGGCCGGGCGTGGGCTGGAGCTGACGGAAAGGACGGGACAAGGTTGTCGTGAGCGGCCAAGGTCCTGCCAGGTTCAATCACCCCCTTACAGTAACTTAAAGCACAAACTCGGGACCACAGTCGGCTACGCCTCCAGGAGCCCCAAAGGAGCTGGAGCGGGCGCCCCGCTGAGACCACGGCATACACCAGCCTAGCCTCCCTTCCCTCCCCACACACCTGACCCTCCAGGAAGTCCCACCCAAACTTTTCTAAAGCACCTGGTGACCTGGCCTCCTCCAGCTGCCCTCCTCCCTTGGCCTCTCCCTCAGCTCGGCGAGGCCTGTGTCTTCACCGCCCCCTGCCCCCACCTCAGAAGCTGTCTCCAGTGCTCTGGATCTCTCTCCACCCACCAGGACCAGATAGAGCCCACAAGGGGCCGCCCTGAGCTCCCTCCCCACCCAGCTGGCTCTCCAGCGCACAGCACCCTCCCCTAGCCCTTGATGTTTCATCCAGAGTTTTGAGCTGTCCTTGGTGGGAGGGCTGACCAAACCAGCCTGTTCCCCTTGACTTTCCATTCCTCCTTTGCACCATCTTTCACGGTCCAACAGTTCATCACCCACGACCTGACAGTACAGTCCCCATCCTTCAGTGGTCAGCTGCCTCCAGCTTGAGGGGGCAGTTTCTGAGCACAGACGCTGGGAGGAGGAGACTCCTCTTGAACCTGAGGGCCAGCCTGCGGGCAGGCAGGGGGCTGCCTCTGTCTTGCGGCCAGGAAAGCACGCTGCTTCCTCCAAACTCACACCTCTTGGTTTCTCCAGAGAGGCCTCCCTCAGCCCTAAGACCACACGCAGTCAGACCCAGCCTCTCATGTGTGCTGGTGGGTGGGTTCTTCAAGTTTTGGCTTTTTCCCCACTGTGCCACACAACGTATGGGATATTAGTTCCCCAACCAGGAATTAAACTCGAGCCCCAGCAGTGAGAGCAGAGTCCTAATCACTGGACTTCCAGGAAATTCCAAGTTTGGGCTATAAACAGTGTCCCAGTGACGACCACCAGCCCAGGAGGCCTGGCTGCTCCTCCCCAATGACACCAAACAGGAAGTCCCAGCCCCCTGCCCATCCCCCGCCCCCAAGCAGCCAAGCTGGCCAGCAACGTCCTGTTCCCTCAGATGCTGGCGTATGGGGGATGCCCATCGTGTTTCCACCTAACTGCTAGGTATATGTAGAAGAGGCATCAGGTATTCAGCTTGCTGTGCCACCCACCAAAAGGGCTGGCTCTCTACCATTACCGCCCCAGGCCCAGTTCTGCTCAGGCTTGTGATGGGCTCGTGACCTCTGATGGACTCTGGACCTCTGAGTCCAGGTGGACTCGTGACCTCTGACTCTCACCCAGGTCAGGGCTCCTGGCTAAGCTGCCCCTGGCTCCCAGTGTCCACACTGTGTCCTCATTCACTCCACAAGCTCAGCAACGCTTGGGCTCGCCGGGTATCCAAGCCTCCACGTGCACAATGACGCTGGGGACACCACAGCTGTCCCTATGCACTCCAGACGAGGACGGATGCACCCGGCCCTCCTGTGGGCTCCACTTCCCCACAAGACGCACAAGCCCTTCGACCCCTCTGGCACTGCCGGGGTCAGATCTCCACTAACACCGCGTCCTCCCTCCTTTTCCTGGCCTGTGCCCCGTTCCCTCCAGACAATACCATGCTGGGAGCTGCACCTCCATGGGCAGCCCTGGACTTCTGGTCACCCTTCAGTGCCCTGGCACCTAATCCAAGGAGGAGATGGCGGGGCCCAAGTGCCCATTGAAAAGCGGGAGGTGCTGCTCTAAAAGTCACCAGAAGAGGGTCCCCTGGAAACAAAGACCAGGGCAGGAGAGATGGAAACCTCACCCAGGGCACCAGGCTCCCAGGGAGCTCGACTCAGGCCGGCCGGGACGTGGGCGCTCCAAGCATTCCCAGCAGCACACAAGAAGAGCGAGGGGTCAGGCAGCAGACAGCAGGGACCACACTGACCAGGATCCTGCCTCTGGACACAGTCTGTAGGTGCTAAAGCGGCCCCATTGGGGCCCAGCACCAGAGGGAGGGGTCGGGTGCCCTGGAGAACCGACTCCAACTCAGTCTGAGGACCTTCCTGGGTGAAGATCAAAGATCAGCAATCACCCTGACGGTGGGGGAGGAGTTACCTCCCGGAAACTCAAGGAGAGACAGGCGCAAATTCAAGGAAGGACAGAAGGCAGGCAGGACACAGTCTTGCAGACAGACAAGAAACTGTCAGGAACAAATCAGTGGGATGAAAAAATGGAAAACCTAGAGAAGAAACGTCCACGACCTGATAGTGGCTTCGACTATCTCCTGGCAGTGCGTTAACCAGCTACCAGAGCCCATCACAACTTTACTCCCCAGAGAAACAAGCGGTTCCCCACCATGGAGCCACCAAAGTGGAACCCCCAGGGATGAGACAGACATCACGCGTCCTGATCCACCAAACTGAACCTGGTGCTGCTGCAGTTTCCCTGACATGAGCACAACTCTGACAGTGAGAGTGTGAGGGTCTTGAAAGAAAAGCCGAGCAGAGGAGGCTGGACGGCAGAGGACCGAGCTCCAGGCCAGGGTGCAGATGCTCACAGCAAACATGCCCTGGATCCCGCCAACGCCAGCACTTTCTAAACACTTATGCCCTTGGGAACCAGGTCCATGCTCCACGTGCTTAAAAAACAAAAATGCCCACATCAATAACACTTCTAGAAACAAAATCTCTAACGCACAATACAGACAGAAATACCTAAACCAAAGCACAACTCAGAGGAACAACTTCAGCCCACTGAGGAGCAAAGGGGAGGAAGTGACTGGGGAGCCTGTGCATGGGTGCTGAGGTCAAGCACAGGCTCCAGACGAGACCTGGGTGAGTCTGGTAGGAGCACTTAAGGAGGGGCAGACATGGGAGTGGACTGTGTGTGTGTGGGGGGCACAGTGTGCCTGCTTCCATGTCCACGTGCAACTCTGCCCACACAGAGGTCTGGAACAGGGACGCCCCCGCAGCAAGGGCAGAGCTGGTTTCCGAACCTCTGCTCTGCTGAACGGAATCAGCCTCCTCACAGAGACGGCTGAGTTCAGGGCTGGGGCCACAGCTGGGCCGGGAGGAGAGTGGGCTACTGGATGGCACGAGGCCAGCGTGAGGGGTGCCTGCCGATGAAATTCAGGCAGATTGAGAGAAAGTAAATAACAGCAAAGGGCCAGCACACAGACAACCACCAGGATCAACAAATGAGGAAAGCTGTTCCTTCAGGTACAGGGTCACATGACCAACATGACTAGATGTGCCACCAGGCCCCTGGCTGCAGCCCCGGGCGAGATCCACCAGCAGAGGCTGGAAGCTGGTGAAAGTTCAGCAGTGACAGGATGTTCAGTCTTAGTTACGTCCTTACAAGGTACTGGGCAACTACAAGGAGCACGATGGAGGCGCAAAGGGGAGAAGGGAAGGAGATTCCCCTGAAGAAGGGGGGCTGCCCCCTAGACACTTGGATCAGGCAGCGTGCTGCACTGGTGCAGAGACACGTAAACAAGCTGGGATGAGGGGCCCAGGGTCTGTGCACTGGCAGAACCTGGACCCAAGACAGAGCGGGGCTGCGGCTTCCGGGAGAAGGTGGCCTTGGCTCCTTGACACCAGGACAACTGTCATCCATGTCAGTAAAGAGAGACTGGATCCTAGCCTCAGAGCTCCAGACATATGCTAACAATTCATAACATCCACAGGGCACTTCCCAGGAACCAGGCAGGGTCTGACCCAGCAGGGCACACATGATGACTCCATGGCTCTTCCCAACAGTCCTGGGGAGGCATGCTGTCACCGTGTGAGGCACAGCTTCTGACCAGGGTTGAACCTGGGCAGCTGGGCTGTGGAATGAAACCATGTGAAACCTCACACTTAGAAGAAATCGTAAGGAGTATCTTCCTGATCCTGGGGTAAGAAAAGAGTACTGTTTTTTTTTTTGGTTGTGCTGCACAGCCTGTGGCACCTTAGTTCCCTCACCAGGGACTGAATGCAGGCCCGGCAGTGAAAATGCCAAATCCCACATTGGACCACAGGGAATTCCCAGAAAGAGCATCTTAAACCAATCCCCCAAAGCATTACCCACAAATATAACAAATCAGATGAGGTTGCTAAAGGAAGAGTTCCGTGCTTTCACAGTGCATCATGATGTAACGTCAACACACTAAACATGCTAAATGACAAGTGACACCTGGAGGGGTCATGACAACACGACAGGGAGAGAGGATGGATACCCACAATCAACAGGAAACGTGGGTAACACACCAGGAGGGAGACGATGTCCACACGCCCAATGAACACGCAAGGAGCCGTCAGCTCTGCACCTCTGGACAAAACATACCCAGCTGGAGGCTCAGAGCGACAGCGCACTTGTGACCCCACAGATTCTGTGGTCCAGGTGGTTGACCAGCATGATGGCGGAAGGGGCTGGGGTCTCATCTCCAAGCCCACACATGCAGCTCCAGCAGCTGTGAGGGGAAGACCCTCCGCAGGGCTGCGTGCACAGGCTCCAGGCCTGCATCAGGGCTGGCGGCTGAGAGCCAGCGCCCGCGGAGGCCGAGTCTTCTTGGAACCTTGGCCCCTTAGCATTTGCTGGACAGCGCTCATGAAAAGCCCACCCTCAAAGAAGGGGGCTATAGAGGGTGAGAACACCAGGAGGCAGGGTCACAGCTGTTACCTTGGAGGTCGCTGACCAAAGGTGCTGACCTCATCCGTGGTCAGGGAGATAGACACACCAGCTACCCCTACTGCCAAAAGCCATGAGGTCTGACAACACCCAGAGCTGCTGTGAGGTGCGGATCCAGAGGCCTGAACACAGCTACAGTGAGGGGCTGGTACCAGAACTGGGAGAGGACTGGGCACCACGCTGAGAGGAACATACCTGCACATCCTACAAATCAGAACCTCCATCCTTGAGGGTCCCCCAGAGATGTCCAGCAGGAGTGCCCAGGGTGGGACTGCTGATCACCACCACCAGGAGTGGCAACTATCCACCCGCGAGGAGTGAGAAACGCCTGGTGGCACCCACAGCTGATGGTCAGCCAGGTCCTCTTGCTCAGATAGCAGGTGAGCACATAGCACTTACCGCTGGTCACTGGCCAGAGCGGCAGTCCTGTGCAGAAGGCCTGCTCCCGGGTGCAGTGAAGCCCCTCAGTGGCTGTGCTGGCATTGCGCATGGAGGCCGGGGGCCGCGACCTAGAACCCAGCAGGTCCAGCTCAGCCAGGCCCACCGGGACCCCAGCTGCCCTCCCTGGCTCTGACCGCCGTCTTCTTTCTCAGTCTCTGTGACTCAAGGCACCTTCACAAGAGGCAGTTTTTATCCTGTGAAAAGCCAAAGGTCAGCAGCCCAACCTGATAACGATGAAAACTGACCTCACCCACGGCGGCCTGGAGATGGGGTGGACCAGGCTGAGTGCAGGGCTTGTGGGGTCCCCCACCTCCAGGCCCCTGGTGACACAGGTCTGAATTACTGCCCTCTGGGCTTACAGCACAAATGACAAGAACTGTAATGTAGCCTCTTCCGCTCAGCTCACAGCCAGCAGCCTATGAGGTGAGGGTTGACCCCACTGTGCTCCTGTCCAAAGCCTCCGCAGGACAAGGTCCAGACGGGGCACTGAAAGGAAGCCAGCATCACGCTGCAAAAAGCATACACATGATGCTTTCATCACACGCAGGCACTGAGACCCTTCCAGCCTCCACCAACCCTGCAACAAGGGCTCTAGATCCTGGGGAGGCTGCCTGGTTCTGAAGCGTGGGCGGCCAGGACGACCCGGGCACGTTAACCACTGAAGGGAAGCTCAGGGTGGAAGTTACTGACAGGAAGTTGTCAACATTCCCATCCAGTTTTGCAGAACCCTGAATTCTGAGGCCCATAGTCGGAGGTCAAGAGTCTTCTGTTCTACAACAAGCAACTCAGGATGCTCTCAAACACCTGGTGAGGAAATCTAGGTCGGTTCACATTGTCAACAGGGCAGTTTAGATAAAATACAGTGAAAGTCTACAAATTTCATACTCTTAATTCAGAAATTCCACCTCTTGGGCTTTATCCTAAAGAAATAATCCAAGAAAGGACCAGGCTTGTACATACAAAGATGTTCAAAAGCTTTGTTTTTAAGACTGAGAAGCTGACACTGGCTAAGTGTCAGATTAAAAAAACTGCAACCAACTCTGTCACATAATGGGACGCTGTAGCCCTACCAGTTGTGACAAAAATATATTTGTCATAGAGAAAATGAGAGCAGAGTCAGAGTTACAAGCTCTCTGTACATTGTGTTCAAGTTTAAAAAGTACCAACGGTTCAGAAGAACACAGGCCAAAGTAACAACTGTGGTCAACTCTCAGAGGCAGAACCTCAGATCCTTCATTTTTTTTTTTTGCATTCTCTCCAATTTCTAATTTATTTGCATTGAAAATTGATTTTTTAACAAGACCTACTATATATAAAACAGGGAACCATAGCCAGTATCTTATTATAATCTATGATGGAATGGAAAAGAACGACAAAGAATGTTATGTATGTACAACTGAATCACTTTACCATACACCAGCAATGAACAAAACACTGTAAATCAACTATACTTCAATTTTAAGACAAAAATTATTTCTTTAATGTAAAACCTTTTCCTGTTCCCTCTCTTAATGTTCCTTTTCAGGCAGTTTAATATTATTTCATTCTGCTTTAAAATGTTACTTGCAAGTTAAAGGATTTTGGGTAAAGAACATTGCACTCTACTGAAAAACAAAGAACTTTAAGCCATTAAACAGTCTGCTTCTAAATAGTTTTTTTTTTTTTTTTTTTAAACAGCAGAGGCGGGTTGAGCAAGGTTGTCAAGGCTTCAGAGTGAGCGGTGGGGGAGGAGGGGGCGGCACTGCAAGCCCCATAAAATCCCGTACAGAAAGTTGGCTAACTACAACGAAGTCTTAGCTCTGGGCCTGACTGGGAGTTTCCCAACCCAATTTACAAAATAACCTTTCGCTAGGACTGGCGCCTGGCAGGCCGTCAGTCATTACATAATTTTCAGGTTTTTTTTAATCCTGCCAAGACACCAACTGCAATGCATTTGCTGCCGGCGACGGTGCCTGAAGCGGACAGAGCACCAACCTGTTCTTTCAGGAACGGCTGCACCTGCTGCTCCAGGGCCGTGCCCACCTCGGGGCGCATCGGTGGGGGGTGGGTGTTAAAACGCAAGGGCGCCAACCCTGTGTCCCCACCTCCGCCTCTGACAGTACCCCTAGGTATCCAAGCGCTGCGGGCCCCGCGGACTCCCAGCTCCCGCCCCGTCTGTGCCCCTCCCGCCGCAGGCAGATTTGGAGCGGGAACGTGGCGCCGGCCTCGGAGGCCTAAGGTCCACCAAGACGCCTGTAAGGCGTGGCTGGGGCCCACGTGGTGGACGCTGCAGGAGCGGAGCCGGCGTGAAAGCGCTAGGGACGGTTCCCTCCCACCCCCGGGTGGCCTCAGACGCCCAGGCGCGCGTGCCAAGGCCCGGCGTTGGCCGAGTTGCCAGGAGAAGCGGGGGGTCGGCACGGACTCAAAGGGCGACCCCCGGAGGTGACCCGCCCCGCCAACTTTATTCAGCCCTTCACCCACCAAGGAGCCCCCGGGTAGATGCCGACCGGGTCCCGCAGCCTGAGGGACGTGGGCCCAGCCCCGCAGCCGGGCGGGGACCCGGCGCGCCGGAACGGACGGAGCGGTCATCTAGGGCCTCGCCGCCCCCTACTCCACACAGCGACCCGCCCTCATCCCGGTGTCCCCGGCTCAAGGAGCCGAGGGCTGCCGGTCGGGCTGGGTGGGCGGACCCGGAGAAAACCCGCAGGTCCCGGCGGGCGACGGGGCGGGGGGGCGGGGCCGGAGGCGGGGAGAAGCCGCAACTGGCCCGGAAGCCACGCGCCGGAAGTGACGCGTCTGAAGTCCGCCGCGGCGCCTAGCCGTCCCGCGTGACCCATCCCACGGGAGTTGTGCCGCAGTGTCCTGAGGGTCTGGGCTTCTCAGCTGCGGCTTGGGTGCTGGGAGCGGGGACGCTCTGCTGGGCGATTCCCGCCGTGGTCGTCCCCTTGGGACCCCCTGGGCCGTACCACATCAGCCCACGTGGGGATAGTGCTGTTGAGCAATGGCGACCCCCGTGGTCATCCCCTTGGCACCCTTCGGGCCGTACCTCATCAGCCCAGGTGGAGGTGGTGCTGCTGGGCGATCGCGGCGCGCGGCCTTGGTACCCTCCGGGCCGTAATGCGTGGCCCAGGCGAGGGTGGTGCAGCTAGGCGACGGCGGCCCCCGCGGCCTTGGTCCCTTCCGGGTTGTAGCACCTCGGCCCAGGCTGGTGTGGTGCTGCTGGGCGATGGCGCCCCCTCGCGGTTGTTCTCTTGGCACGTCCTGGGCCGTACCATCTCGGCCAGCGGGGCAGGTGCTTCTGGATAACGCACCCTCTCACGGTCGTCCCCTTGGTATCCTCCGGGCCGTACCAATTCAGCCCAGTCAGGGGTGATGCTTCTGGGAACCGTCCTCCCCTTGATAACTTCCGGGCCGTACCACCGCGACCCAGGGAGCGGCAAGTTCGTGGAGGAGCCGACCTATAAGCTGGCTCTGAGTTTTGGTCTCAAGAGACAGAAATTTCAGCCTCAAGGAGCCTCCCTCAGAAGAGGAAAGACAAAGGGACTGTCCTAGGTGAGGAAGCCAGCGACGGAGGTGCTCTAGGGGTAGCTAGACTCCGAGGCCACGCCCCTGACGAGGACGCTGGTTGGCTTAGTTTGGGGAGTTCCACCAGGGGGCGTGGCCTTGGCCCAAGTGAGTGAGGGGCTTCAGTGGGACTGTCTTGCCTACGCACGCGCCCCCACCCTCCACCCATCCCCCGGCAGCATGCGCAGCGTCTTCCTGGCCCGGTTTTCCTCCTGGCTTACATTATTAATTTTTAGAAAAAAAAAATTTTTTTTTTAGTTGTGCCACACTGCTTGTGGGATCTTAGTTCCCGAACAGGGATTGAACCCAGGCTCTTGCAGTGAAAGCTAGGAGTCCTAGCCACTGGACTGCCAAGGAATTCTCTCCACTTACTTTTAAAGGTAATTTTTAGGAGCGAGGTTACTGCTAACGGGCTCTTCTTCCTCTTCATTTTAATATTTATTTTTATTTGTCTGTCCTGGGTGTTAGTTTCCGCATGTGGGACCTAGTTTTTGAACCCATGCCGTCTGTGTTGGAAGCTTGGTGTCTTAGCTAGTCAGCCGCCAAAGAAGTTTCTAATGGGCTCTTCTTAAGGCCTGCTTTAAAAAAATTATTTATTTCGGTTGCACTGGGTACATGTTGCTGTCTGGGGGCTTTCTGTAGTTATGGCGAGCAGGGGCTACTCTGTTGCAATGTGTGGGCTTCTCATCATGGTGGCTTTTCTTGTTGCGGAGCACACACGGGCCAGGAGCATGGGCTCCAGTAGTTGGGAGCACGGTTTTTAGTTGCTCTGTGGCATGCAATATCTATCTGGACTGGGGATCAAACACGTGCCCCAGCATTGGCAGGTGGATTATTATCCGCTGTACCACTAGGGAAGTCCAAGGCCTATTCTTGTCAGACTTTCATATATTTAGCTTCATATTGTTTTAAAATTAATAGTTTCTCCTTTAGATCTTGGCCAGAGGGTCAGTTAATGGATGGTGGTATCTGCCTACCTCTGGTGTCTACAGGCAGAGTTTGGGCCACGAGGTGCAGGGGAATGGTTTTCCTTGGGATCCTCAAGAAGGTATGACTGGAGGAATGGCCTGGAAACCCCAGGGGTTGGTCAGGGGCCTGGGCCTAAAATGCAAAAAAGAAAGCAAAAGTGAAGTTCTCTTAACATCTGTATCTCGGAGCAGAATATGACACCTTCATCATCCCTAAAAGTGAGTATTCAGGACACTGAACAAAGTTTATGGGGTAGATTTTCCTACTTTGCACACAACTTTGAGATGCTTGATGACTGCCCAGCAGTACTGGTTGTTGCTGGTCAGTGAGTTACTTGTAGTCAAATAATTTCAAAAGCAATTGTATGAAAAGTAGCAAAAACTTTATAGCTGAGTCTTTCTTACATTTTATTTGAGACAGTTCATTTTAACAATTCTGAAATGACGTTGGAGTGCCAAGTCACTTTCCCCTCTTGGGCTGGCCACTCCAGCACAGAGGACAGTGTTACCCAGGCCTTTGACCATTGCTGGAGTCTTTGCTCCATGGTCACACTTCCAGAGTTTGTATCCTGCCCCCTTTTCTTTGTCCTGTTAATGATTGTTCACCTAAAACAAAGCAAAAAAACAGCCAGTTATTTTAACAGAAAGTCACGTTTGTTTCCCTTGTGCTTCAGCTGTTAAAGGATCCACCTGCAATGTGGGAGACCTGGGTTCCATCCCTGGGTTGGGAAAATCCCCTGGAGAAGGGAAAGGCTACCCACTCCAGTATTCTGGCCTGGAGAATTCCATGGACTGTATAGTCCATGGGGTCGCAAAGAGTAGGACACAACTGAGCGACTTCCACTTTCTTTCAGGTTTGCTTGGCAGCAGCAAAGAATTATAACTCATGACATGCAATTGTGATAACCACATGCAAGTCTGGTAAAGCAGAGAGAACATTCTTTTATAGAGGAGGAAGGGAAGTTGTTATAAACAAGAAGTCCATTAGAAGGAACATTGGAGTTTAAATAAGGTGGCCTCTCATTGGCTGAGCCGTTGCCAGGCAGGGAGATCTGCCTGGTGGTGGCCTTGAGATGGCTGTTCTGGCCACAGGTGCTGGGACTCCCCTCCTCTCTGGTTCTGTGTGGACACTGGGGGTACATGCCTGAGGACTTCCACCTTGTGGCCTCCCAACTCCATTTTAGTTGAGGTGTCCCTTGATTAATTTTCAGAGAATTCTCTAAATGTTTGCAGGAGACGTGGCTTTGCTGCCTATGAAGGGCTGTATGTGACTTCCAGTGTCAGAGAAGCCACAGCAAGGATCTGAGTGGTTTTACCAGTGTTTGCTGGAGTTTCAACTTATTCAAGTAGAATTTGGAGTAAAAGACAATAGACTGACCAGGATTCTTCACACCCTTGTCAGCTTCAAATATGGCTGTTTCAGCCTGTTTGCTTATCTGCAAGTTAGATACAATACCTGTTAGGAAGTTGTTCTTATGAAGGAGCCCTAGCTGACCCCCCTGCCCTGGCCCTGCTCCTTGAAACATCCTGCACAGCCCCTTCCCCCGCATCCCCCATGGCATGCTGGTGTCTGCTGGGCCTTCTCAGTCCTTCCCCACTGCCAAGCTGGTCCCCTGCCCCCTCTCACAGGCTTGACCTACATCCATATCTTGGTCTGAAGTGATGACTGCAGTCAGGTGGGTCCAGAGGAGCCCATGTTTCCAGGGAAACATGAGATAGCAGCAGATGTGGACCTGGTCTCAGGAGCCCACAGGGTCCTGAGGACTGGATCGTGATCCGTGGGTGGGAGAATGGGTATGGCCCCCCACCTCGAACGTCCAGACCTACTGCCAGCACTGACCTACATGATGTAGCTTCCAGGACTCCCATTCCTGACCACAGCCCCTTCAGGGCCATTTTTGATCACTGCACATTAGGTCTCAAGGTGTCTCTGTGTTGCACACCATCCACATTCGTTAGGCCTCACCACACCTTGGGGTGCTTCTGGGCACCTCTGCTGGCCTCCCCTAATTAGACATTCTGGAGGAGGGCAAGTGGAGTGGTCAGTAGTGAGGGGTCACCAGAGCTGCCAGGGCATAAGGGGGCAGAGGCTCAGACCAGGGACAGGTGGCCCTTGGGCACCCAAGGCATTGGGATCTGAGCCTGTTCTAGGTGTCTGAGGGTGGGGGTATCCTAGGATGTGGTCCCCTGGGAAAGGATTTTACAGATCTTAAGTACAATCCCAAGCGTGTGGGCCTTCAGACCCAGCTAGCGGGCAGGGCCTGGACAGGGAGCCCCACCATCAGATGAGCCCACTGGGGTCTGAATGGGCCTGAGCTGGGCCCCTGGCCACCCCCAGGTCACTTGGCTGTAGGGAGGTGAGGCTTCCGGTACCTTCCTGGGTATTTCCTTCTAGGCTCTGGGACACTCCCTCGGGATGGCCAAGCAGCCCTTCTGGATGCTGCCCCTGGTCCTGTGGGTCCACTCACCTGCCACCCTGGCCATCACCTCAGCCAGTTGCGCCTGGGGAGCCAGGTTTCCGTCTAGTACAGGCAGTGTGCCTTGCATATGGAGGTGGGGGCAGCCGTAGCCGCAGCCGCTAGGGCCTCTGGCTTGTCCTGACTGGCAGGTGGGGAAACGGGCAGCACCACTTTAGCTGCCCTTTGGGTACCCTTTATACACGCCCAGTGGCATGACCCCTGCCCTGGCTAACCTCCCCCCCAGTCCCCACCTTGGCCTGACCCTAGGACTCAGCCTCTGAACTCCATGGGGGTGGGAGGGGACATCTCAAAAGTTGCCCGCTGGACCCCAGGGCTGCAGGTGGCCCCCTTGCGGCTTCAGATCAGCGTCCAGGAGTGTCCTGGGGACCCAGGGGCCTCACGGAGCTCCCAGGAAGTCTAACTGACGTCAGGCTGTGCATCTGTCCCCAAGGCTGCCTGTCCAGAGCTTCTGGGGGCGAGAGGCCCTCCCCAAAGGGTGCCCAGACCAGCCCTGAGTGTCCTCTGTGGGCTCCTTCCTCCTTGGCCTCGCCCACCCTGACCTCACCTCTTCCACCAAATATTCTGGTGTTTCCTGGTTTGGACGCAGCCCAAGCTCCAGCCTGGCCCTTCTGGGGTGAAATGTGCCAGCAGTGGCCAACTCCCTGATGTGGTGACTCAAGTACCCCCACCCCTGTCCCTAACACCCCCTTCCCAACTTCTCTGGGCTCCTCTGACAGGCCCCCCACCTCCACAGGGCTTCCATCTCCACAGCAGCTCCCCCTCCCAGTTGGCACTCTGGCAGACTTCCAGTGTCCTTCTAGCCAGTGGTTCCCGGGTGTGGGAACCTCAGCAGGACAGCCCTGGCCCAGGCTGCCCCGGGGCAGGAACTGCTGGACATGGAGCCTGATCTGAGAGAGAAGGGAGATCGGCCGGGTGGATGCCCAGCACTAAGGCCTGGGAGGAGGTCCAACAGGCCAGGAAAGGCCACCACCCTGACAGTTGGGAATCTCTGAGGGACCAAAGGCCTGAGCCCACAAAAATGCCCTCCCATCCTGCGGCCTCTGTGCCTCCAGTTCCCCACCCCCTTCCATGTGCTCCACAAAGCCTGGAAGGTCAAGGTTGAGAGATCAACAGCCTTTGACAAGAACGGTGACCCTGCAGGTGGTGCCTGTGCAAACAGAGCCTGCACCTGCGGTCCAGAAACCCTGGCTGGTGGGCTGACTCCTGCCCTCAAGTAGATCCTCTGCTCCTGGAGCAGCATGGCCCAGCCTGGGGTCTGCGCATGCTCAGCTAAGTCCAAAGAAATTTGGGCTCCGACAGCATGCCCACCCCATTGCCCGCGGACACACTGGCTTCCAGGTAGACATGCTGGCCACCAAGCCCCACTACAGAGGAGATAGCAGAGGCCTCACAGCCACTGAGACTCCCGGGCAGGATGGGGTCATGCTCCCACGTGTGCCTGGATGCGAAGGGAGCCAGGGAGGCAACCACACACCCATGCCTCTGACCCCAACGAGCAGGCCCTGGGCTGCTCTGCTGCTGGGGCACCCACTGCACCTGTCCTGTGCTAGCCTCGCAGCAGTGCCCATAGGATGCTTGTCACAGCTCCCAGGCTCCAGCCCACAAGGCTGTGTCTGTGTCCAAAGTATCTGCTCAGGCTCTTGGCAAAGCCTGGCCCCACCTAAGCCCAGGCCTGAGAGGGGGAGGCCCAGAACCAGAGAGGGGACCATGCGCCCACTGGCCTCCGTGGGGCACCCTTGGCCCAGAGCTTGGGCTCCTGCAGGACAGGCCCAGAAGCCTGTCCCCAGGATGTGACGGGTAGGGTGCTGCTGGAGTGTGACCTCCCTACACCCTACAAGTGTGCCAGGGGTAGCCTCAGTGCATCTGGACTCCCCAGGCCCGCCCACCCCTCCATGTTTTGGTATTGGTTACAAAAACCAAATAAAGTTGTTGCTAAACCCCAATTTTTAAACAAGTCTGTTTATTGAAAGAATCTGAAAATAGTAATAAGGCTTTCAACATTTAACAAATTTTAAGATATTAACAATATGAAACATTAAGAATTTACTTCAAAAACCCAAAGTTTCCTAGGTCATTCCCCATCATTCTGCAGGACTTGGTCTGCACCTGCTCTGTTGTCTGAATGTGTGACCTGCGTTCTGACCACTCTTCTGGAGCTAAAGCTGGGGGTGTAGCCCCCTCAGCCTGTGGGAGGCCTGGTGGGCCACCCTCTGTGCTGGAGCTCGCGGGGAGAGGGTAGGAGCCCAGCTCCATCCCAGCATTGGCCGAGCTGCCCAGACAGCCACGCGGGTGGACAGTGCTCAACAGACATGTGAACAGTGGTCACGGTGCTGAGGCTGCAGGGCCAGCCCTGGTCCAGACGGGCAGAGCTCAACCTCCCGGCCCCTGGCCCTCCAGAAGTGAGTTCGAGAACGTACAGGCCCTCCATCCTTTCTGGCCAATTTCACAGATGAAAACGCAACTCAGAAAGAATTTGGTTACTCAAATCCAGGACGTCCGTTAGGCACCAGTAACCAGAGGCCCACTGACCACAACCCTCACCAGACTCCATGCAGGCCCAGCCCCAGGCGGCCGGTCAGCCAGCAATAGAGGCATAGGGGCTGGAATGACAGACGTGCCCTCAAAGCCAGGCCCCTGGGGAGAAGCCAGAGCAGCAGCAGTGCCTTCCCAGCCCACCAAGTGCCAGACCGTCTGAGCAGAGCCACCCAGCTCTCTAGATGGCCACTTGGGCAGCACAGAATGGTCCCACTTCACAGCACAAGCCCTCCCGAAGAAATCTCACAGTGTGTACAAGAAAATCTGTACGTAAGCACTCTCAGAAAAGTTTAAAAGAATCTCTAAAAAGTAGACACAGGATTGAAAACACCTTCCAGGGTGGGGAGGCATGCCCCTGCTTCCCGAGGAATGTGTATGGTCCGACCCCCGCCTGCCACGGCACCACCGGGAGCAGGGAGGAGACCGGGCCTGGGGACCGAGGCAGGAGGCCCGGCAGATCAGGACGAACGCCGAGCCGGGGAGCGGCTCTCCGCACAAACTCCCCCCAGTGGCTTTCAGGGACTTTGTGAAGCTGAAGGGAGATTTTTGGCCGTGAGACATTTATTTTCAAGACTGTAGGATAGACCCGTTCATTCTGATCCCCTCTCAATTTCAACAGACTGATTCGTGGAAGTTTCCTGACAAGGAATCACAAGGAGCCCACCACCCAGCTCAGCAATCCCCAACTGGACTGGGCTCTGACTGCTTGCCTGGTGGGTGTGCCTGGGCTGACTTCAGAGCTTGTGTGGCCTGCTCACTGGCTTGTTTAGAAATGCAGAAAAGTCAGATTTAAAACGTTAAAAACAACTGATCTGGTCGACACAAGGCAGACTGCAGGCCCTTCCTCTGGCCAGAAACGAGTGATGCGGGGCCTGTGACGTTCACAGAGCACAGACAGGGCACCAGCCTAGCTCCCCGCCCGCTCCTCCCCGCCCTCCTCGTCCGCGTCCTCCTCGTCCTCCGGGAAGTGGGCCTGCTTCTTCCGCACATTCCAGTGCAGACACTGCGCCAGGCTCTCGAACCAGTCGCTCACGGGGTCGCGGACGCAGATGGAGGGAAGAGGGTAGCAAGAGGTCGTGATGCTAATGCTGCAGCAGAAAGGAGATGAACGTAGCCCCTCCTGGAACTGAGCCCCCTCACGGAACTGAGGCCCCTGCCGCCCATTGAGCAGGACCCTCGACAGCCTGGCTGGTGGACCGCCTCAGCTCTCCTTGTACCATCTGCCATGCAGCCTGGCCCCATGTCCTCTGATGTCACAGGCACCTGGCCATTTTCCAGTCTGGCCCTGAAGACAGCCAGGCTAGGGGCTCAGTGGTGCTGTTGTGCCCCCCAAGGCAGAGCCGTGGACCCCCTCACTCCACCCAGGTCCGTGAAGGGGACCCCCAGGGCAAGGCGGTGGGAAGACAAGGAGCAGGTACAGCTGGCAGGGTGCCATCACCCAGACAGAGGTCCACAGCTTACAGCCACCCTGGGCCCACCTGCCTTGGCCACTGCACCCCACAGTCCACACACCTGTCTCCGTGGCGGATCTCCTGTCTCTTTCGTCCATCGAAAGACACCCATGCAGTGTTCCTTGCCTCTGGTGACAGCATGATCTGGAGGGTCAAACAGCACACGTGTAGGGGGCTCAGAGGACTCTGATTCTGAGGATCAGATGCATTCTGAGCACAGCTAAGTGCCACCGACCCCACCCTGGGGCACAGCAACGGCCAGGAGCAACCTCATAGGCAACACAGTGCCCACCGCATGAGAAGGTCAGCTCCAGGCCATGAAGTCACTGCACTATGAGAACACCAGCCAGAGGGTACAGAGGCCCACAGGGCCTGGAACTGTGTCTGTCAGATGTAGCCCTGCCTGCCAAGGTTCACACCAAGGACGTGCTGGCCCGGGGTGGCCTGTAGCAGGGAGCTCGGACCAGGGAAAGAAGAGGTGGATGTGGAAGGGCAGTGAGGCCAGTCAGACACCAGAATATGGCCCCAGGGACGTGCCAGGCAGTAGTGGTTAATCGCCTGAGGGCCTCCCCACCCCGACTGTCCCCACCCACTCAGGCTGAGAGCCCCGCCCCACCGACCAGAGCCTCTGGGGCACAGGACACATGACGAAAGGCCAGAGTGGACAAAGTCTCTCCTGCCCCCAGCAGGGCAGGCAGACAGCCCCACAAGGGCTCCAACAGACAAGGGTGGGGGCTCTGACCTTCAGCTCAACCCCCGCGGGCACCACAATGGGTCGAAAGGACAGCGAGTGGGGGCAGATGGGTGTGACCATGATGGCGGGCACGTTGGGGTGGATCATGGACGCCCCTGCGGCGGCCGCATACGCCGTGCTGCCCGTCGGGGTGGAGACGATCACGCCTGTGGGACAGGCTGCAGGTCAGGCTAGGGCACTGCCCCCACACCCCACCCCCGGGCAGGGCCGATGCCCACCTACCATCACCCTGTACTGTGGTGATGAGGTGCCCATCCAGGTAGACGTCCACGTTGGACAGGTAAGAGGAGGGGCCTCTGTCGATCACCACCTCGTTCAGGACCTGGGGGCGAGGGCACCACACACTGAGCAGGCAGGGCAGCACGTGGGCTGCTCCCAGGCTCCCTAGGAGGTCCAGCCCAAAGCCCCTGCCCTGCACCCCCTGCCCGAGGGCAAGCCCCAGCACCTGGTGGGGGGAGGGGCAGGCCCACAGACCTGGTACTGCACAGCCTGCTTCCCAACCTCCACGTCCAGGCCTGCAGCCAGCACCCCGTTCTCGCTGATGCCATTAGGGATGGCCACCTTCTTCCCTCGGGGCTCCTTCACGACCCTGACCTTCAGCCGGCTCCGGAGAACAACAGCTGCATTCCCTGGAGGCCAGCAGGGGTCACACCCAGGGAAGTCAGCAGGTGGGGACAGAAGAGGTCCCTGCTCCCTTGACCAGGGACCCCCTCCCATCTTCACACAAATGGAGGGCGACACCCTGGGCTCCTGTGGAAATCAATCCATTGCAGCCCGACAGATGGCAGCTGAACTGTGGTGGCTTCAGCTCCTCTCTGTGAGGACTAGGTGTCTGACCCTCAGAATCAGAGTCCTCTCAGCCCCAAACACTCAATGCTGTTCTCAGCATTATTAAAAACCTCCCAAACCAAGCAGGATGACTATCCCACACGGGAACTGCTCTCAGGCTCAGGAACACTCCAACTCACCCTGTATCACCTGAGTAACTTGCGACTGAAAGTTCTCGAAGTTGAAGGGGGTCAGGAAGCCCAGGGAGCCCAGATGGAATGCCATGACTGGAGGCACGCTACCCTGCGAGCCAATGAGACAGGTCACTCGTTGGCCAGTCCACGTGGAAGGCACGCGAGCACTAGCCCAAATGGACCTGCGCCTGAACAGTCCCTGGGAGGGCTGGGGGGTGGGGAGGGGGGCGGTGCTGACACACAGGGCATAGGGTCAGCCAGAAGCCTGGGAGCCAAAAGAACAGCTGGAGAGCTGACGAGAAATGGGGGCAAGGGGACCGACCACTGGCCACAGAGGACAGGAAGGTGTGGCAGGGCAGGGCAAGGGGGCTCTGACACTCAGAGGCCATGCCCAGCAGGCTTGGGAGGGCAGTGAGCCCTCACAGAGATGCCAGGCAAGAGCACAGGCAGCCGGGGCAGGAAGCGGGTCCCATCAGGTGGCTCTGTAGCCACTTCCGCCGAGAAGGCTCCCAAGGGAGAATGAGAGCTCTGAGCAGGTGGGACACCCCAGGACCCTCAGCCTCGGCCTCTGCCAGCCGCTGCTGCCCCAGGCCCTGCTGGACTCCACCCTCCTGCCCCACTGCCTCCCTCCCACTCCCAGGCATCGCTCTGGGGGCCCGCCCGACCTCCTAACACACCCTGGCAAGGTCCTTCCCCGGCAGATCCCTGCCATCTGCAGCCTCCACAGTGCCTCCCTGACCATACCTCCCAGTCAGCCTGGGGCTACTGCTCTCACCTGCCCCTGACTCTTGGTCCTCTCACTCAGCCCACATGCCAGCTCTCCCAGGGGTCGCCCTCCTCCCAGCCCAGCCCCTGGGCCCTCATGCGCCATCAGCTGGCCTGGCACAGCTTCCAGCACCCGCAGCAGTCCCAGTTCCATGTCCTATCGTCTGCAGGCCTACGCCTCAGGCAACTGGGGCCTCACCTGGAAGAGGGAGGAAGCGTATAGAAGGGTCCCATCGCCCCCCAGGCAGATGATGAGGTCGATCTGATTGGAGATGTCATCATAATCTGGAAGACACAGGAGATGTCAAGCACCCCAACTGCTGGGCACGGGGCAAGGCAGGGCTACCAGAGGTCCCACTGGGTTGGGGGCAGCACCCTGGGACAACTTGCCTTCTCTGAAGGTGCAGAACTTCCTCTTCACTGGCCCAAAGTGATCATCGCTCAAGAGGGCAGGGTCTTCCAGAACCTTCTTCTCCACATACACGATCATGTTGTTCTCCTGGAAGGACATGGTGGCGTCAGCCCCACCAGGAAGACAGGTCAGGGCGCTGGTCTTCTAGAAACCTCCTTCTGCGTCTCAGGCTTTTCCGATGGGGTTGGGGAGAGGGGCACGATTCCTCTGTCTCTCAGATGCAAAGTGCCTTTGTTGTGCTCACAGTACACACTTCTGAGCTCCTGTGTCTGGCTTACGAAGCCTCCTGACTTGAGCGGATGGGAGGAGAGCCTGGAGCCCGTCCCCACTCACCTCCATCAGGTACACGCAGAGCTCCTTGAAGGGCTGCAGCAGGCTGGCGTCCCGGATCTTCTTGATGACGAGGACACTCTTCGGGGACTTGTTCCACGTCAACCGCTGGCTGGCAGGGTCTTGGATGTGCCTTTGAGGGGAGAGGAGCACTCACACGGGCCCCAGGCTGACCCGCTGGCACCTGCACAGTATGGAGACCCTCCCCATGCCCAGCCGTGCCTCTGCCTGAGGCTCCTTTGGGATGAGGCCCACACAGGGACCTGCTTAGAGGACGTCCCACACGCACCCAGACCAGCCAATAGAGACTTGGGCTGTCCGCTGACCCAGGTCCACACGGCTGTGTGACCAACTCAGTGGACCTTCGCCTCAACAGTAAAAGCCTCTTTTAAAGTCAGTGGCGGGATCTGGAGCAGTGAGACTGTGCTGTGTGATTTCAATCGCAAGGACATGTCACCACACGTGTCCAGGACCCTGATATGAAAAGGACTCTGGTGACGACGATGCGTCAGTGTAACTTCATTGTCTGTCACACGTGCACTGGCTTCGGGGATGATGACAGTGGGGAGGCTAGGAGGAGTGCAACAGGGAGCTCTGCACCTTCTTCTCACTTTTGCTGTGAACCCAAAACTCCTCAAAAAATTAAAAAACAAAAAACCAAAAGAAGTCAGCTGGGCCTGCCTGCCAACGACAGCTCCAAGAGTCCCGTGGCACCCAGCCTCGGTCACCAGGTGCAGGGCCTGGTACGGTCTGTGGGCAGCAGGTCCTCCCCCAGGGGCAGGGATGTCCAAGGCTGAGCCCTCACGTTGGGGGCGGGCCCCCAGGCAGCACCTCCGCCTGTTGGGAAACAGCCCTGAGGACTGCAGGCCATGGGAACGGCCCTTCTGACGCAAGTTCCCCAACCAAGACACTTGCTCCAGATCACGCCCCACGGCCGGTGCCTCCCTGAGAACCTGTCGGCCCCACCAGCAACTTTCCACACCATGATGCCAACCACTAAACAGGCGGTGGGTCCCTGGCTGCAGGCTGTCACTGACTGACCATCACTCACCCTCTCCAGGCGTTTCTGCAAAGGAGGGGGTCACTCATGGCCCTCTGCCGGCGTCTCCGCCAGCCTGGGTCACACGCGCAGCTTGGCAGAGGGTGGTGCTGGGTGCCCAGCATCTCGGTTGTGCTTCACTAACGGCGGAAGAGCGATGCACCCCAGCCCCCCCAAGACTTCCCAAGTGTGCACTGGCACCATAACCCCGCTGTCTCCTCAAAACTGAAAGCAAAACATAAAGTAAAGTGACTTGCTAAAGGCTGCATAAAACAAGTGCAGAGCTTCCTAAAATGAAAACTCAAACCAAACAAACTATATTTGATCTTACTGCTCACACCATCCTCTTGTCCAATCGCCTCTAACAGCGAAGGGGCCAGACCTCAGACAACTGCTCCTCACCAGCTGGCCACTGAGCTCTGCCGCCCTGGGCAGTCAGGACGGGCCCTGTCCAGCTGCAGACAACAGCACTGGGCTGCGGAACCGGCTTGGCCCATGGGAGGGGCTTACACGTGGAGGGCGGGCACTTGCAGGCCTCTCTTCACTCCACCTGGCCCTGGGCCTAGAAGGAGGGCAGATGGAAGTCTGCCTGGTTGGTGAGGCAGACGTTAAAGCCCCCTCCCCACTGACCAGGCAGGTGAGGCTCACAGCCCCTCCAGATCTGTGAGTCAGCCACGCCCAGCCAGAGCCACTGTAGTGCCATCAGCTCGGTCTTGGGAGCCAACTGGTCACTCAACTTCCTGTTGGGTCATTGCAAAGAGGAATACTGACCCCTCCCAAGGAGGTTTTGGGTGCCGGACAGCTTGGCCAGACACCCAGTGAGCCACAGTTTCAAAAGCTGAAGGCATTAGATGCTAGTAATTCCACACGTTTCAACATAACAGAAAACACGCACTCATTGGTGAGATATGAGACAACCAAGTAGAAGATAAGACTCTCATAATCAGCACTGTCAGGGGAGAAGTCAGGTTAGCACACAACCCCTGCCCCTGACCAGGCTGTAGGAGGGGCAGGGACCACATGGGGAAGGGATCCCACCCTACCACGGTGCTCAGCCCACCTGACTGAGCTGAGCCAGGTCCAGGGGGCAGAGAAAGTTGCTTGCTCAGCCCTCGACACTTCTCGGGCACCTGCTCCTCTGCCTGGAGCACCCCACAACCCCACCTGACCTTGGGGAGCAGCTCAGATGCCGCCCTGAGACCCCACCCAAGGGCTGTTTGGGCAAAGCACACACACCTGGGCTGCTGTGGGCTGGGCAGGGCGGCAACGGCCAGTTATGGTTGGATGGCCAAGGGCCACCAGGGTGCGCTGAGGCCGGGGCTGTGAATGAGGAGGAGGGTGCGGCAGTGCAGGGCTGGGACGCAGGGCGGGGGGGGTCTGGGCAGCCAGCGAAGGTCACGCAGGGCGAGCACACAGCAGGGTGCAGCCAGGTGAGGGGTTTGGGGGCCAGCTGATAGTGTGGCTGCTGTGCTGGGTGTGGGCCTTGGCCTGCCCCCCATAGAAGTCAAGCCTCCACAGCTCCCTTGAGGAGGGGGCACAGATGGTCTATGCAGTGGGCAGCCCACCACCAGGCCTGACAGCAGAGCTGGTTGGAATTCTACTGCTTCCTCACCAAGCTCTGGTGGCCGGAGCCATTTGCGTGCCTTCTCCCCGAGACAGAACACACAGAGCCAATAGACGACGGCCCCTCTCTGGCATGTCGAGTGTCAGGAGGCGGCGCCGGATGGGTACAGAAGACAGTCTAGGCCTAAGTGTCTGCGAAATAACCCAAACTGCTTAGTTTTTAACTAGTTTCTCTGGTGGCGGATGTTGCTAAAATGCAGGGCTTATCTTAAAAAAAAAAAGCCATGCCCACAAGGTGGGACTCAAACAAGTCAATTCAGATTTTCAAAAAACACCTCAGATTTTCCAAAAACACCAACTGACATCTCTGCATTTCAACAATAATGAAGAGAAACACATGTGAGTCACCAGATGCATCAGCGTGCCATATGCTATTTTTTCTCCTTGAGTTTTTCCTGTTGAAGCTCCTATGGCCCGAGGAGCAGGCCCCACCACCTTCTCATCCTTGGGAGTCGGGGACATTGCCACGTGGCTGCCAGGCCCATGCCCTGCTCCCTGGAGCATCAGAACCTCCCATAGCTCCCCATCCCCGTGGAGCCCCCAGCTGACTCACATGATGGTCTGGGGATTCTGCAGCACGCAGGCCTTTGGTCCAAACGTGGTCACTGGGCACGGCCCGTGCAGGGAGCGGGTCCTCCTGTGGGAGAGGACGCAGGGCAGGCCCTCAGTCGCTGAGAGACACGCATGCAGACGAGGCACTGGCTCTCAGACTCTCTGCCATCTTCACTCCAACAGCCTGAGCACCGCCATCTGCCAGCACCCGAGCAACGGTCCCAGAACACTCACCTGATTCCCAGAGCTGCTCTGAGGGCAACATGTTGTGGCACTGCCCTCAGAGGGGGCTCCCAGAAACTCCTTACAACAAAGGACCCAAACGAGGGCAGGCACCCGGGCCCCACCCTAGAAAAAGGGGATGTACCATGGGGCGTGGGCCTGCGGCTCTGAATTCTTGTCCAGGCAAGTCTACTTGAGGACCAGTTGTTGGGCCTGTCCTTGGGAATTAAGACCTCAGATACCATCCCCCAGCCATCCAGGTTCTAACAAAACGCCCATGCTGAGTTGTACTGTCGACAAAGAAGACAGCACTTGAGTAGCTCAGCATTTCCAGCCACAACCGAATCACAGGGCACCGTGGCCAGCACACGTCCCAGGGATGACACCGCGTGGTGACCTTCCCTGTCCTCCCCTCAAGGTCCAGTGCTGGTCCTTGGGAGCCATGTGGATGCCCCACAGAGACAGGGCGGAGGTGTGTCCACCCTCACTCAGAGTGCCAGCTCCAGAGGCTTTGTGGTCCTTTTGGTTATTTTTTTTTAATTTTTGGCCACATCACATGACCTGTGGGATTTTAGTTCCCTGACCAGGGATGTATGTCACCTCCCCACTGGACCACAGGGAGGTCCCCTCATGGTCCCTTTCTGCACCAAAAATACTGGCAAACTTGCTTTCGTCTCTGCCCATCTCAAAGCTCAACAAACGTCAAATCCCCACACGGACAAGGCAGATTTCCTATCGTCTCGTGAAGGGTAGCCAAGCCCGGGAGAGTTGGTCTGGTCAAGGGCTCCCCCAACTCCCCAGCTCAAGAACATGCAGGAGCGGCTGCCGGCCATGGCCTGGCCTCTGGGGAAATGCTGTTCACAGCAGGTTTCTCTAAGTCTGCATCACAGTCAACCTTTGAGAGCAGCCACCTATGACCTGCTGCCACTGCACCAAGTTCAATGTTCTCTGAAGGGAAAGAGCGGGAACACTCCACCCCGCAGAGCCGGCAGATGAGGTCACCCGCCCGCCCACTGACTCTGACACAGGAGGGTGACACAGCTGTTACCATGGAAGCTTCTGAGGCCCTGCACCCATGGCAGTGCTGGCTAGGACAGCTTCACCCTGGACTTGAGCGATGTTCACATGGCTGAGGCCGGCACAGCTTCCCCACCCCTCACTGTGTGCCCAGGGCCTGGGGCCACACTGGGCAGCACCCCCACACCTCAGCCTCCACAGTGAGGATGAGCATTAGGGCGGGGAGGTCGGCTGGGAGTGGCCCTCTGGGAGGCCATGCCAGCCAGCACAACCCCCTCCTGCCTCCTGAGCACCCCCACAGGCCCAGGAGGCCAGTACCTGAACTCGCGGGCGCTGGCTAGGACAGGCGCGGCCGATAGGCTGCGGGACTTGGAGCGGCCCCGGAGTGGGTGCCCCGGGCCCCAGTCCTCGTCCCCATGGCACGCAGAACAGCGGTATGAAGACGCCTCTGCACTCGGCTCCTTGTTCCCGTTGACTTTTTCTTGTTCCATTTCTGCAACTGATGGACGTGGAGGACTTTGGCCCGAAAACCCAAGAATCCTTGATTTAATAAAATAAATATTATTGTTTCAATAAAATAAAGTAAAGCAATGTACACACACACCTATACCCCTCATCAGGGAAAATGGCTGAAGTCTAGCCTACCCAGTCTGGGAAGTCTGTTTTCGTCCCAAAGGCACTTAACAACTCCGGAATCTACCTGTGGTTTTCCATGAATCCAGAGGGCTGGGAGTCTAAGAGTGAGGTAACAACCAGCAGCCTAGCATGCAGGCACATGCTGGGACCTTGATGAGAGAATTAACGGTCACACGGTACCTCTCACCCAGAAAAGTCTGGGTGAGCACGACTGAAGACCAACCATGGGCACACACTGCACCCTCGTCCTGCAAACAAAGCCACACTTTCCTCCAGTGCCAATGAAACACTTGCCCAAACTGACTTATTTGGTCCTCAAAAAAAACTTCAATTTCCAAGAGCTTCATCTCCCAACCACATGCAGTAAAGCAGGAAAAGATGGAAGCAGACACAAAACAGTCCTCGACCAGCTGGGAACATCTCAACTTCCTCCTAAGCCACTGAGGGCTCACAACCACACCCATACACCCATGTGACGCTGCAGCCAAGAGGGAGCGTGAGCCTGGTCCACGCGCCCATCCAAACCCACGTGATGTTACAGCAAAGAGGGAATGCAGGCCGGGTCCACATGCCCACCGAGCTTCCCCCAAGTCCTTGAAAACAGTGGTCAGCAGCCAAGGCCTCATCAGAGAGCCGGAGCAGGAATCAAACGAGCCTAAGAGAAGTGACAGAAATACGGCAGAAACCAGAGCGCCGACAAGTAGAAAGAGCAGAGCAGAGCTTGGGCAAAAACCACATGAAGAAGCCACTTTGGATGATGGTGGAAAGAGCTACACTCTGAGAATTTGGGCCGAAAGGTCATTTTCTTAGGAAACCACCGACTAACAGGAGAGGCCTGGCCTTGCTGCTGGGGCCATGGGACCTGCCCATCCTCCGCACTCAGAAAGGCCCAGCAGCTCAGCCTGCCTCATGGCTCACGACGCCCTGAGGACAAGGGAGGGGAATGGGGCAGGACCACAAGGCAGGCGCGGGCATCAGAAGGGACAGCGCAGGGGCCACAGAGAAGCCTGGGGCCTCTACAACGAGGCTGAAGGTGAGGGCGCCTGAGTCCTCTGCCTCCGCACGCACTTTACAATCACATGAGGAGCTTGTGAAATACTAACTCCCACACTGGACCCGGACCAAAGGCTCCAGCAGTCATTAAAAGCTCCTGAGCCAGGGTGTTCCCAGGTGGCTCTGTGTTTGCACTGCCAGGGCCCAGGTTCGATCCCTGGTCAGGGAACTAAGATCCCCCAAGCTTTGTGATGCGGCCAAAAAAAGAAGAAAAATAAAAGAAAGAAACTGAAGCTTAAACATACCATTTACAGTAGCACTAAGATACAAGACATGTAGGAATGTAGTTGGCAAAAGGAGAGTGAGCCTTACTTCCAGCTGTAAAGACAGTCAGTCACAGAGTGTAGCATGTACCATGGTGACTCCAGTCAGTGATACTGTTGTGCTTATTTGAAAGGTGCTGGGAGGGGAGGCCTTCAAAGTTCCCATGAGAAAAAAGCCTGGTAATTAAACGTGGTGACAGACTTGCTGTGGTGGTCACTTCACCACACATGCAAATACCGAGTCACTGGGTTTCATGCTCTACCTCACTTTCCAAGCACCACGGACACAACTGAAAGGAAACAAGTCAGGGGAGAGACATACCATGTGCACAGACCAGAGAACATGATATCGTTAAGATCTCAATTCTGCCCAAGCCCAGCCTTTTCTATCAGAAGTAACAAGCTGATTCTAATATTCAGCTGGAAACTGGAAACTTAAAAGGACCAAGAATAGCTAAAAAAAAAAAAAAAAAGCCCTGCTGGAGGACTAATGCTACCGGATCTGATGACCTGCTATAAAGCTGCCGCAACCAGACTGTGTGGTCCTGACATGGAGACGTACACGTAGACAAAGGACACAGACGACAGTCAGGGGTTCTCCACAGAGGTGCCAAGCAGAGTCAACAGGGGGTGGACGATCGTTCCTCCAGAACGTTCCAGGTAAATTCCACAGCCACATCCAACACTATGAAGTTCAGTTCTCCTCACAAGTTGGCAAAGGTCAGCTCATGATAGAACATACACTTAAATTTAAGAATAAAAGCTATAAAACTTTCAAAAAAAAGCGCTAGAGAAAATCTTTATGGCCATGGATTTGGCACAGATTTCTTAAATAGGATACAAAAAGTACAAAGTTTAAAACCTGACAAACTGAATTTCACTAAAACTCAAATCTTGTACTCTTCGTAAGACACTATTAAGAAAATGAAAATATTAACTGACAAAAATCTTAATGAAAATATGAGATCGACAAAAAAATATTTGTTAAATGTATATATGACACAGAACTTGCTTCCAAAATATATAAAGAATTCTTAAAGCTTAGTAAGAAAACAACTCAATTAAAAAACAGGCAAAAGATACCAACTTTGGGCAACTTCCCCAAGATACATTGATTGCATCTTGAAAAGCACATGAAAAGATGCTCAACATCCTTAGTCACTGGAGAAATGCAAATTAAAACCAGGAGACATCATCTCACACCTACGGAGAATGGCTAAAATGTAAGAAAACTGACCACGCTAAGTGTCGCGGAGCCTGAGGAGGAAATGGAACCCTCAGACAGCACTGATGGAATGAAAACGGGGCAACCAGTTTGGAAAACAGTTTGGCGGTTTCTTAAAATGTTAATTAAGCATGGTTCCGCCATCTGCTACAGCCCTTCCACCCTGAGACATTTACCCAACAGAAGAGAAAGCATGGCCACACAACTTGTCGAGACACCTCACCCGTGACATGACTGTTCCTCGGATCTGTGCTCAGATACCACCTGCTCAAGAGAACAGGTACCTCCCGCTCCTACCCACTGGTGCCCAGTTCCTTTTCTCTGCAACTCTGACCACCACCTGCTGCCGAGTTCCTCTTCACAGGGGTCTGACTTCCTTGCAGCCCGAGGTGCAACGCTGCAGAAACTCTGCATCTCTTGGGCCTGACTTCACGTGGTCACTACTGGCCAAGGGCAGATGACATGCTGGCAGCTAACAGTTCAAGCCTAGAGCTCGGGGACATGCGGGGCTGGGCTCTGTCAGCACATGGTAACACTGACAACCACAGAACCAGACAGGCTCTCAGGACTGAACCCGGGGCACACCAAATGGATGGGTCTGGATAAGAGTCTGGGGGAATCCTGGAACGCTTAGTGGAGGACATTAAGAGTGCTAGGGTGCTGGGACGGAGAGCCTGAGGCGGCCCACAGTGCTGGGAGATGAGGACAAGGCTACCAGCCGTGGGGTGGGATGGGGAAGGGGCAGAGTGAGTTCACGAGTCTGGCTACACAGAAAGGTCACGATGCCTGAAAGGACACAGGACAAATTCGCAAGAAATATAAGAAGGCAGGTTTGGGCTCAGTTAATATACAAAAGCTATGTACACGTTTCCCTCATTTCAGTAAAAAATGCCCAAGATAAAAATGCAATCACTAACCTCATTGCTTGCCTTCTCGTGCTGGCCCTGCCCTGACTGCCCCATTCGTGCATATCACTTAATCCCCATGAGGACCCCACAAACTGCTGTAATGGACCGTGAATTCACAACTTTAAGAGGAAATATTGTTTTAAAAAAACCAAAAACTTGCTTTAAGCTGTTACTAAGAGGCCTGGTAGTGGCTTTACTCTGAGACCTGGAAAAGGGGGTTGCAGAGGATGAGATGGTTGGACAGCATTACCAACTCAGTGGACATGAATCTAAGCAAACTCCAGGAGATAGTGGAGGACAGAAGAACCTGGCATACGGTAGTCCATGTCCATGGGGTCACAGAGTCAGATATGACTTAGCCAGTGAACAACAGTAACATAAAGAATAGCTGTCACAGTGTAGGAGTGTGGATGCTTACCTGGGCCTAGGACAACCAGCCCAGGGAAGAGCAGGCCAGGGAGGCCAGGATCATAGTGCGGGAGCGCGAACACTGACTCCAGGCGAGGACAACCAGCGAGCAGCAGACCCAGCACCCACACTGCCGGGCCCTGTCCAAGCACTCGACTCAAACTGCCTGACTTGCCCTAGCCCAAGGAGCTGTGTGGGGGTGTCCAGGAGACCAAACCCCAAGGTGACACAGTGAGGAGGGGCAGAGCTCGTATCTGGGCCCCTGGCATGACCTCAGTGACACAGACGACGGGATCCAGCAGAAAGGCCCGGGGTCCTGGGAGAAGAGAGGACCCTTCCTGCCTCATGTTCTGCAAAAGAGGCCTTTGACGTAGCCCCTCCTGAATGACAAAAAGGTTCTCTCAGGGCACACACCCCAGGTTCCAGTAACACGTAAGATCAAGAGACAATGATTATAGGCAGTGATGTCAGAACCCTGGCCAAACAGAACGTGAAGACCACTATCCTGGTGCTGCACCAGCTGCAAGAACCTGAAACCGGCTTGCCAGTAAAGTGAAAAGTCAAAGTTGCTTAGTCATGTCTGACTCTTTGCGACCCCATGGACTGTAGCCTGCCAGGCTCCTCCACGGAATTCTCCAGGCCAGAATACTGGAGTGGGTAGCTGTTCCCTTCTCCAGAAGATCTTCCCAAACCAGGGATCGAACCCAGGTCTTCTACATTGCAGGCAGATTCTTTACCGTCTGAGCCGCCAGCCTGCCTTAAAGCCGGCTGAGCCTGCAGGTGATGCGGCAATCCTAGGAGTGTGTGGAAAACTCTACCATCCCAAGAAAACACAGAAATAACTATCTGGTTAGAGGAGTACAATCCTGAGAAGGTGTGGAGGAAGATGCATGTGATATGGTAATCCTAGGAGGGTGTGTCATCCCAAGAAGACACAGAAGCAACTATCAAGTTAAGATTACTATAATCCAGTTAGATTACTATAATCCTGAGAAAATACAGACAAGGAAGTAATTAAATCCTATGATGTTGAAATTTTCAAGTCTTATAGCTGATTATACAACCACTGGATTTTTACATACTTTGTTTGCTATTATGGGCAATATATTCATTCAAAAGAACAAATCATTCTTCAAAATAATTCTCATCTAAATGGCTGAGATGAATTTATGTCTGTTAACAATGTTTCAAATGCTGCCCCCATCCCCACCAGGGACCTCCACCTACAAGCAGTGCAGGACCTTCTGAGCTACTCATTGACCAGGGCCCGAATTTCTCCAACAGCCTCTCAACCGACCCTGGGACAAGTGCTGAGATGTCATTTCTTCTGCAGCTAAGTATGCCAGTGATGCCGTCTCAGCTTCTACTTGCAATTTAAGAATTACATCGTACTGACTCTCAGCGTGCAGTTTAAGAATTATATCCACTGACTCTCAGCGTAATGTGTTATTTGACGCATCCTCAACAAGGACACAACACAGAATGTTTAAAAAGGATCGATCAACACCAAGTGGGGCGTATCCCAGGAACACAAGGCTGGCTCAGTCAGTGTAACCCATCTCACATACACCAACTGATGGGCAAGAAAGTGGAAAAAATTCAACACCCAACGGTGGTAAAAATTCTCAGCAATTAGGAATCAAGGGTAACTTCTTCAGCTTGGTAAGGAGCACCTACAAAAAAGCTACCACTACTATTAACTTGATGGTGAAAATATAAGACTGGGAGCCAGGCAAGGTTGTCTGTTCTGACCACCCTTAATCAGCACAGTTCTGCATGTCTGAGTCACGGCAACAGGCAAAGAAGGTAGTCTGAAGTTAGAGATGGTACCGTCTATAGTCACCGAAAAAACACTAGGATGAAATATAACAAAATACACAGAGGACTTGTATGCTGAATTGTATTTTAAACACTCTGATGAAAGAAATCAAAGAAGATGTAACTGAGAGACGCCCTTAATCATGGATCAGAAGACTCAATGCAGCAGAGATGTCAGTTCTCCCCACATGGATCTACAGGGTTAGCGTGATTTCTACACAAATCCCAGCAAGATTTCTTGGTAGATACGGCCAAGTTTATTCTAAAATGTACGTGTAAAAAGCAAACATCCTTTTTTATTTTTTAAAGAAGGATAAAGGGAGATGAGTGACTCTGAAGACTTCTCTTTAGCTGTAATAGTCAAGACTGTGGCCTTGGGAGAGGGCAGATACAAGTCAATGGAGAAGAGAGAGCCTAGAAACACAACCACACAAACACACTCGGTTAATTTTAGTTCAAGGAAGGAAAGACAATCTTTTCAACAAAGGGTGCTGGAGTCATTCACATCTATAGGCAAAAAAAGTAAACCTCGGCCTAACCTTCACACGTGACACAAAAATTAACTCCACATAAACTAGAAAGCCTTCATAATAAAATACAGAAGAGGGGATTCCTTGGTGGTCCAGTGGTTAGGGCTGCTGGCTTTTACTGCTGAGAGCACAGGCTTGATCTCTGGTCAGGGAACTAAGGTCCAGCAAGCCACATGGTATGGCCATGAATAAATACACAAATAAATAAAATGCAGGAGAAAGTTTTGGGGACCTAAAGTTAGACAGAATCTTTTTTGTACATGATATAAAAAGCATACTTCATAAAAGATAAAAAAAAAAATTGGTAAACTGGGCTTCTTAGAAACTTGCTCTGTGGAAGACCCTGTTAAGAAAGCCCCCCTCCCAAAAAAAATCAAGCTATAGACAGAAAATATTTTCAAACTAGATATCCAACAGAAGATCTGTACCGATAAAATAGCAAAAACTATCAAAATTCAACAGTAAAAAACATACAGTCCAATTAGAAAGTGGACAAGAGATGACCGGACAGATGAGATGTACCCATGGTAAAGAAGCAGGTGAAAAGATGCTCCATGTGATGGGCCAGAAGGAACTGAAACCACAAGGAGATGCCACTGCACACTGACGAGAACAGCCAGACAACTCAGAGCTGGAGAGGTCGCAAAGCAATGCCTGCTCAAACACCACCCGGGACCAGAACACGGCCAGACACTCTGGAAAGGGCTGACACCGTCTTATAAAAACTAAAAAAAAAAACAAACAAAAAAAACTAAACAGACAGCCTAGCAAGTCCACCTGGGCATTCACCCCAGAAACACTAATGCTCACAGAAAAACCTACACCTCAACATTCACAGCAGCTTTTAATTTGCAGCAGCCAAACACCACAGACAGTCCAAGAGTCCCCACTAGTGAGCGCGCCCGGCCATCAGAGGGAGTGGACATGGACTCCAAAACCAGCTGGGTGACCCCAGGCTGACTGCAGGGCAAGGAAGTCAGCCCCCAGGCTGACTGCAGGATAAACGCTCCCATTTACACAACTCGCTTTTCCTTCTTTCTTTCTTTCATAGCACGCAGCATGTGAGATCTTACTTCTCCACCAGGGCCCCGTGAAGTGGAAGCTCAGAGTCCTAAGCACTGGACCACCAGGGAAGTCCCTTACACGACTTTCTTGACATGACTAAACACAAGCGCATGGAGAACAGATCACTGGTGGCCAGGGAGTGTGGGGAGCCTGGGGTGGGCTCCCTAGGTGACACCAGCTTTGAGTCTGTGGTGGCAGCCACACAGCTGTGCCCCGGGAAAGTGGTGAACTCCAGCAAGGGGGTGTGACGGAGGTGCCAGGGTTCACGTCACTGTGCCATGGATGTGGGGATAAGTGCAGGCGTTCCTCTGTACTGTTTTTCACAACTTTCTGGGAGTCTAGAATTATTTCAGTTCATTTTCAAAAAACATCCGCACTGGGAAGTTTTAACAGAAAAGTGTTGGAGCATAATAACCAAGATAAAGAACTTGCCCAGGAGGAAAGGAGACACACCGTGATGCCCATAAGTAAAAGGCACACACTCAAATATAAACATAACATGATGCCCAGTGCGAGCTCTCAACATACACCTGCTGAAATACTGAATGAAAAAGCAAAGTTTATCCCTCCTTAACACTGAGGCAATAAAAGGTACCTATTAAATCTCCCCACTCCCACTGGTAGGTGATGCCCAGTGCTGGCCAGTATCTGACAAAACTGAGCCCGCAGAGGGGCAGAGCCTGCTGGGCGGAAGAACAGGATCAGAGACGTGAGGGGGCTCCAGGGGCTCCCCTGGGAGATCTCGCACGCGCTTGGGCTGAAGCAGGTATTTGCACACCTAGCTCCCTGCACAAGAGCCCCCCTCCGGGCCACCTTCACCCAGTTCCTCTTTTCGCCAACAGTCTACACACTCATTTGCCCGGCCCCACGCACTGAACTCTAGGCTGTGCGACAGCAAGTCGGGGAGACATCGCAAACGACGAGCCGGCAGCCCCGCCCGTAGGACTGGGCCCCGTGCCCAGTCGGTCAGCACCTGGGGGGTGGCCCGCAGCCCCCGCAGAGAACCGACTCCTCCCGACCGGCCTTCCGTCCAGCCCGGCCCGGGGCCCCCCCGGGCCGACTCGGGCCCATCCCACGCCCACCTGAATTGCAGGCCCAGGACACCTGGGCACCCGAGCCCCAGGGCCGTAGCCCGCCTACCGCACCTGTGGGTCCCTGTCCTCGTCCTCGAGTTGCCGCAACGGGGCAAAGGTCACGGCCAAGCCTAGGGCGCCGTCCAGCAGGAAGTGCGTACGTCTGGGCTCAGGCCCGGTCCCGGGCGGGTGAGGAGGATCCACGAGAATAAGAGCGCGCCGGACACAGAGGCAGAGAGACTGGGGGCTCGGACCCGGCTCAGGCGGGCCAGCCGCCGGCCTCAAGGGTCGTCGGCTGGGCGCTGGGTTCCGAGCACAGAGGCGCTTTCCGAGGATGAATACCGCGACGTGGACCCCTAACTGACTGCCCCGCGTGAAGGCCGGGCCCGCTACCTCGTTCACAGCGTGGTCGCGGGGATCGAAGTCCGGCCACCCGGACACCTGCGCCGGCGCCCGGGGCACGGTGTGGCCAGTCAGTGGGCAGGGTCGTTCCCGCCCCGCCCCCACGACCCTGACCCCACGACCCCGACCCTACGACCCCAGGCAGAAGGCCGGGTCGAGGAGACGCGCACTCACCGTTGGCTGCCCCGGGAGCCTACGGGGCCGTCTCCTCGCCAGGCCGCACCCGCGCGTTCCGGCGCCCCGCCGCCGCTCGCCGTCACTAGCCGGCCCCTGGAGCCGTGGCCGCCCCCTGCCCCATGGCCGCCTCCGGCCCCACGGCCACCCGGCCCGCCGAGCAGCAATGCCGCCGCGCCGCCAGTGCGCAGGCGCGCCCGGCGCCCTACGCATGCGCCGCACTCTCGTCCCGCCCCCTCGCACATGGGGAGGTGGCTCTGACGCTGGACCCGGACAGGGGGCGGGACCGAGGCCTGGGTTGGGGGCACTGTGCACCGAGTGCGCGCGGGCTTGGGGTTGCCCTCTGGGGAGGAGCGGGGGCCTCAGGGCTACGCTAGGTGCCCACTCACCTCGCTGTGTCCTAAGCACGTTCGCCAACCCGGGCCCCGCGTCCCTCCCGCATCCCTCCCGGTGGGCTGACTGCGGCCCAGCTAATGGTGACACTACCTGCCCCTAACTCCTTAACCACTGCTTAGAAGGAAAGGACTTTGGAATAGAACTGCGCCCCTTGCAGCCCAGTGGGTCCTTGCACACCCCCTGGACCTGAGGGACTATAGACAAGGTCTCAAGCAGGGCCCCTCAAGGGTGACCTGCCAACATTGTGATTCCTCACTGGAGGACCTAGAGAGGAGGGAGGAAGGGGCCAAGAGGGAACTGCTCTCCTGCACCTCCAAGTCTAGGCATGGTGGGTTACCCAAGTCTTGCTGAATTGACAGGTTACCCACCACCAGGGCAGTGAGTCAAGTGTCCCAGTGGTGTGCCGAGCTCCTGGATGCGGTGATGCAGGGCCTATGTAAATGAGCCTGGGTGACCCACCTTTTTCCTCTTCCCCTAGGCCTCCTGGAAAGAGCACCTGGCCCAGGCCGTGTGCAGACAAGGAGGTCCTTTGCAGCAGCCTGGCCTCTAAATTTATGCATCTGCATACCTGCTGCTGACATCTTCTCTGGCTGGGAACTCCTGGCTCTGTATTTAGAGACCGCAAACACACCTGGGCACAGCAAAGGACACCTCTTACATGACCACGGGACCATGGGATCATCAAGGGTGAATGACAAGCGGGACAAGGATGGCAGGAATTTGGGGGGATTTCTCAAGCTCCAAACTTGCCCATATCTGGTTATTTTGAAAACCCAACCACTTCCTCAAAGTGACCCCCCCCACCACACCCACAGAAAAGAAAAGCCTTTTGAGTTGCATTTTTTGGATATTATTAGCACAATAACATGAATGCTTGGCTAGGCCCCCGAAGAACCTTCTAGAGCAGGCAGAGTGTGCAGAGAAGGCAGCTCTAGCCAGGTAACAAGCCAAGGTCACCCAGCAGGCACCCTTCCTGTTCACCCCTCTCTAAAGAGAACTTGTGTGGTGTGTGTTTGTGACCATGGAAGTCCGTCCACCCAGGACCTCAGGCAGACCTCGGGCAGAAGCGCTTCCGCATTTCAGAGATGAGAAGATGGGACTGTGGCTTTCCTCCGCTGAACCTGTTGTGCAATTTCTCCCAGCAGGCCCTGAGCCTTCCCTGGGGCCTCAGAGCCTCCGGCTTACACCCTGCGGTCCAGAAGGACAGTGCAGGGAGGGGCGCTTTAGGCCTCTGGAAGGTTCCTGGAGATCTTGCTTGGGCTGAGAGCAGGGCTGAGCTGGAATGAGCTGGGCCAGGGGGCAGAGGGAAGGGTCAGCAGTAGGAATCCAGGCAGGTGTAGGGATGGGGGGTGGACGCCAGTCAGGCCCACGTGGGCTGGGCAGGGACGCCGGTGTGCCTCAGAGGGGCTGAGGGTTCAGGAAAGGCCATGGGCATGACCTTTTGCAGTGCCACACTGCTGGACTCTAATGTTTGTGTTCTTTTTTGTAAACATGGCTCCCCTACCATTTAAGCTTTAGATACCCCAAACCTGGACCCCTCCTCTTCTGAGGATGGAAAGATGGGGGACAGCAAGAGTGGGGGATGGAAATGGAGGAAGTGGGGCTGTAGAGGGAGCAGACAGGGCTGGCTGCCCAGAGCTGGACTCACTCAGGCAGGAAGCACCTTTGGATTTGGGTGCAGGGTCTGGAGACAGCACTTCTGTTTGGGGTCCTGCTCCAAGCTCTTGTGGATGTAGTCCTCAGCTGTGCCTGGCTATGGGGGACAGGGTGGTGGGAGGCTGCCCAACACCTGAAAGGAGAAGTGGCTGAGAGACATGGAGTCTCCCTGTGGACAGGGGGTGTCCCCCAGTGCTGGCCTCCAGCCAACAGGCCCTGGTTGCTGACCCCTTCTGTCCCACCCTTCCCAGTCCTCCCCGGGGGACCAGTGTCCAGAACTGCCCACTTGGAACACAATCCTGCAGGAAACCAAACCTTCAGGCGCAGGGGCGTGCATGTGTTTGCATGGGCATGCCCTTCCAAGAGCCCAGAAGAGCACCAAGAGGGCACCTGGGCCGAGGGAGCAGACAGCATGGGCCTGCGGTGGGAGTGGGGGGTTCTCTGATGGTGCAGCCCCCGCTCCAGCACCTCACACACGTGGGACTCACCAAGTTCTCACAAGGCCTCACAGAGCAGGTGCCATTTGTTGTTGCAGTTTTTCTCGCAGGGAATCCCAGGCACAGAGAGGCCAAGTAACTGGCCCCAGGTCACACTGGAAGGATGTGAAAGAGGATTTTTTGCCCCTTCCATTTGGCTGGACTCCAGGAGTGGGGAATGGTGGAGATGTGGGGGAGTTGGAGCAAGAGTGGTGGGGCAAGGCAGCCTTTTCCTGCTCTCACACGTCAGGAGGGGCCCTGAGGACCTCCCTATGTGCTCCCTATGGAGGGTCAGGAATTGTGTGGGTGCTGGTGCTGGGTGGGGTGGACACCACGTGTGCATGTGAGAACCGAGGTGGGGGCCCAGGTGATCCCAGGCTCCCTGCAAGGACTGTGTCCAGCAACCAAGGGTCCAGGGCAGAGTATGGACATCGCACCTGATAGAGGAATGCCCACCAGAGACAGCGGCTACTTTGGACGCTGGGGACGGAGGCTGTGGGATGAGGCTGGAGGGAGAAAGAAGAGCAGGTGCCCTGGAGGGGAGGTGGGACAGGGGGATGTCATGTCCCAGGTGCATCCAGGTCATGGGAGCCGCGTGCTTGTGCCAAGGGTCTCAGGCTTCCAGCGTCAAGTCCGAGGTTCACGCCGGGCAGCACAGTGCCAGTGGTGTCACTTAACACCTCTGGTTGGCTGCCTGCCCTCAACGTCCCCAACACCCATTTTCAGTGACCACTTCCCTGAGAAGGTGGGCCAGTGGCCTCAAGGCAGCAGAGGACTCAGTCTCAGCATCCCCGGCCCCAGCTCAGAGGATCCCCGGGTGAGCTGGCCCTCGCAGAGGCTCCTGTGCCCACCTGCTCCCTCTGCAGGTGGCCAGCAGCAGGTGTGCCCTGTGCCAGGATAAAGGCTTCCTGACCCCAGGAGACCCTCCCTCCCCCACCTCAGGCTGCCAGCCCAGGGAGCACCTTAGATGCTCTCTGGCATTCTGTGAGGCAGTTGGCAGTTAAAACATTCAAGTAACAGATTTATTCCAGAGAGAAGTGGGGGTGGAGGTTGAAACCAGGTGAACCCACTGTTCAGGCTGTCAGTCACCCAGAAACTGCACCCATGGTCCTTGCAGAAGCAACCCCTGAGAAGGTGCCAGTCCCAGCCACTCCTCCCCAGGGGCAAAGCTGAGGGGGGAGGCAGTGTGGACCTGGTGCCTGTGTCTTCCTGATCCTCGGAAATGGGAGATTGAGGTGGGAATGCTCCCTACTGAGAGCAGTCTTCGCTTATTCATGAACCTGACCCAGGGGAATACTGAGGCAGCTTTCATAACTTTATGGAACACCAAGGGCTGAAGGAAAACTGTGTCCTGCAACAGAAGCACGACTCGATCCTGTGGCGGGGGTGGGGGTGGAGTGAGGGGCTCTCCTCACTGAAGTGCACTATTTCTCATGTGAGGGGGGCTGATGCTCATTCTTTCTTTTAAGATGCAGTTCTTTTCATTCAAAGATGAAAACGGTCTGATCTGAAGAGAAGTATTGTTTATTGAGCAAGGTCCTTCGTATCTTGGGGAGGGAAGGGGGGGGGGCGTGACTCAGGCTCAGAAGAAGAAAGGACAGATTGCTGCCCAGGGATGAAGGGCCAGGGCTGGCAGGATGCCACTGCTCTGCAGGCCCATCTGAGGACCAGCCACACCTTTCATGGGTAAACTCCGGGAGTTGGTGATGGGCAGGGAGGCCTGGCGTGCTGCGGTTCATGCGGTGGCAAAGAGGTGGACACGACTGAGCGACTGAACTGAATTTGATGGGGACAAGGGACATGGACAGAAGAGTGGGCAGCAGGGGAGGCAGCTGCCTCTAGACACCGAAACAGCCCCAGAAATGAGCAGTCACGCCAAGATCCCTCATGTCAAACTGCTTTATTACATCTTAAATAACAGTACAGTTGAATATAGGATCTATCTTGCATCCAGCTTCCTTGCAGTACATTGACTTTAAAATTAAATACAAAAGGTGAGGGACAGGGTGCCGAGAGCTCTACAGAGGTGCCGACGGGGGCGGGGGCTCATCCCACTCTCTGCGGGTCCAGGGCACAGGGCGCACAGGATGGTGCAAACACAGGTGGAGAAGCCACTGCTGCGTTACGGGGGCGCTGGTGCGGGGAGGAGGCCCGCGCTGTCCCAGCACCGCTGCCCAACACTGGACGCGCACAGAACCAGGGACATCTGAGTGTTAGAAAAGTGGTCTGCCTCAGCACAAAGGCTGGTTCCCTGGAGAGGTGGGCCGTGAGGAATCCACAAGGGAGGCCAGGGACTCCGTTCCCTGTATACCCCCCACCCCATCCAACAACGATTTTGGAAAAGGACTTGTTTTTTAAAGAAAGAAAACAGTGACATCTCGCCAGGCGAGCGTGTAGAGCCGCTAACTGTACGGCCTCCAATGCGATGCGTGTGCACAGAGGGGCGACGCGAAGTGGACAGAGCGCGACATCACAACTTCAAAAAGGTTATTTCTTAAAAGAAAAAGAACATCTAAGGACTGAGTCCTATATGCACTGTGAGCATTTCTACAGCATGCGGTTCTAAGAGCAAACCCACCCCATATGGCAAACGATCAGGTTTTTTAAAATTTAACTTAGAAAGTTTGAGATCATTATTTTCAAAACATTGATTTGTACATTGTTTCATACACAGATAACTGACTGACTCTCCACGCACAGGACGGCACCGCTCTTGAGGACGGAGGCTCGTGATGGCCAGGCGGAGCACAGGGTAGTGTCGCGCTGTTGTGTCAGCCTCCCTCCAACTTCACAAGGAGACCGGATGAGACTAAAAACCAAACTGAGGGGAGAGGGTGGGTCAGGGGAAAGGCGCCTGACACGGCCACTGTTCATCCGCGTGCTCAGTTCCTTGACTTCTCAGCATCATCCTTCCACACTATGCGCACGACGGTCATGTGACACGAGACGGAAGTAAAAAAACCAGGGACTAAATTTACATCATTAACAATCTCAGAGAGGCCACACCAGACCCTCCTTCTCTGTTTAACTACGAGCAGAAAGAAATATATTTTAAGAAGGAAATATGAATCATGTCTGCAAAATCCTGTTACAAACACAATCTAGAATTCAGAGTGAATTACAAGATGAAGTCCTCAACTTGTTTTGCATGAACATCACCAAACAGGATTACTGATCGAGATTTCAAATAAACTAGTAAAAAGGTGTGTCTGTCTTACAATTACACTCAAGTTTACCTTCTTGTTAACATTTTTATTATAGTACTTCCTTTTAAATTCATTCAAAACAAACAAAAAAAGAAAACAAAGACAATGGTCCCGGAAGGAATGCACGATTCGTTTTAGTTACAGCACAGAGATTCTTCTCTCAATGGGTATTGTGCTCTTGGTTTCAGCAATAAGTGAGGGGAAGGTCTTGCCCTTTTGAAGTTCTGAGGGGTGCAGGGCGTCCGCGTTAGTAGGGGTAGATGGGAAATGCTATCTGCAACACTCCAAGGCTGGAATGGTCTTCCAGTCACTGTGGCGTCCACCTGCTGTTTTAAACAGAATTGAGAGACCATGAAGAGTGGCATGGCAGCTACACCCGCTCAGGATGGGGGCACAGCAAGTACTCAGGCTAACCACAGAGCTCACCTGCCTGCGAGCCCAGAGCAGCCACATCCAAATGACTCCAGGAGCCCCAACCCACAGCTCCCCCCATGTTGTGAGAAACGTGGAACTGCAAGCAGGGAAGGGTGTGGGCTGCCTCTTACCTGTCAGGGTTAGTTCCAGATTTTGAGGAAGCTGTCCCAGGACCCCGTTGCCACGGCCATCCCGTCATCAGTTACCCCCAGGCAGCTCACGCGGTTGTCATGCCCAGCCAAGACCCCTGGGGGCAGAGGACAGTGTGGTCAGCCTGGGGTCCAGCCACTTGCTGAAGTTGACCCAGAAACCCCCACATCCAGTCCCTGCCAGGCCTTGGTGGTGAGGAAAGGATCCCAACACAAAGGGCACAGCACAGAGGGTGGGCCTTCAGGACAGGCACAGTGATCCCCTTCCCCCAGACAGGGCGCCCTATGACACTCGGTGGTCAGTGCTTGGACAATCATCAGCCACGTCTTTCCAGAGGAATCTGAGGCTGTATCTCAGAGCACCCCGTGATGTCAGGACAGAGGCCACAGACCTGGGGGCACTCAGGGGAGCAGGAGAGAAAGAGGGGCCCCCAGAGGAGGCCACATGCCAACAGCCATGCTCCCTCTCCAGCAATGAGACAGCAAGTTCTCATCTGCACAACCTCCTTCAGTACACTTGACAACCACACACTTCACGCCACCATCACACTTTGTGTTCCAACCTGTGCTTCCAGGGGTCCCTGCTGAACCTGTGCCCCAGCTCTATAATGGGAGGGTGCTACGAGGACGCAGCTGGCCTGGTCCTGCCTGCATGAGCCACATGGCATAGCCAAGAGCTGCTGGTGCCGGGGCCTGGTTCCTGTCCCTCTGCCAGCCCACATGTCGCAGCTGACGTGTGCCCCATCCCTTTGCAGACCCAGCGAGGCCCGGCAGCTGCCTACCTGCCCTGTCGGCCTTGAGGGCGTCCCAGACGTTGCAGTTGAAGTCGTCGTACCCTGCGAGAAGGAGGCGCCCGCTCTTGGAGAAAGAGACGGAGGTGATCCCGCAGATGATGTTGTCATGGGAGTAGGTCATGAGCTCCTGGTCCGCACGGAGATCGAACAGCCGGCAGGTGGCATCGTCTGAGCCAGTGGCAAATGCGTTGCCGTTCGGGAAGAACTGGAAAGAGCAAGCAAGCCGAGACAGTGTGCAAATGGACAGAAAGAAACACTGGAAACACAGACTGCCCCACGCAGGGTTCTGTGGGCACAGGAGTTGAAGACCAGCTAGGACCAGGCTCTGGCTGGAACAGCAGACGTTGTGCAGGGACCAAGAGGGACCAGACCTGGGCAAAGAGTTGGCTTCCCGCCACCATCATGGCCCCAAGGAACAGCAAGAGTGTGGTTGTCGCCCATGGCTGGGTGCCCACAGGCGCTGGAGTCAGGCCACCTGACCACGTGAAGGACGGCTGAGCAAGCAGACACTTTCTCCCCCTGCCCACCTCCAGCTCCTCAGATGGCCAGGCCCTCCTGTCAGGGCAACGTGGACAAGGGAAGGCTCCCTTCACTGCTGTGCCCTCAGAGCCCCACAGAGGCTGGCCTGAAAGGGTCAGGTATGGGACTATTTGCCCCCGACGGGAGGAAGCCTCACGGTCAGTCACTGGTCGGTCACCCTGGGAGTGGGATACATGCGGGCCTCGCTGGGACAGAGCGAATCACAGCCAAGTCTTCCACAGGGAGTTTTTGTCCATTTGACTGTATTTGCATAGAAAAGAGTGAACACCTAACCCTGAAAACATTTTCCAACTGGCTGACACAGCTGCAGCTCCTGAGGACTCCAACCTGCTGATGGCCAGCCAGGGGCCCTGACCCACACCTGTGACCTCAACTCACACAGATGGCATTGATATCAGACTCATGGCCGGTGAAGGTTTGCCGGCACATCCCTTCTCGCACGTCCCAGAGTTTGGCTGAAGCGTCACAAGCACCAGAGACAAACAGTCTGGTGTCCGGAGCGAGTGAAAGGCTCATGACGTCCCCGGTGTGTCCAGTGAATGTGGTCGTCTGCTGGCCAGTCTCAATGTCCCACAGGGCACTGGAACAGAGCAATGACAGGGCTCACCCCCTTGCTTGGAAGACCAGACACGCAACAGACTCCCTCAAATCCCCAGGCCTGCAGCCAACATCCACGGTTCATGTAAAACGGATCCACATCCTGCAGTGACTTTGCTCAGATGAGCTGTTATGGAGCCAAGCACACAACCAACATGGCTGAGTCCGCCTGGGGCTTCTCTGAGTCTCACACCAGCTCACACATCAGTAGAAGAGGGAGCCGAGTCCCTGTCCAGCGGGGACACTTGTGGGCTGGGCCGCACACCTGAGCCCTTCAGGGGCTCATAAGGGGCAGCAGAAGGCCTCCAGTTGGTGCCTCTGCTGGACAGCTCCATGCCCACCGGAGCCCAGAGGCTGGGTCACTCCATGGGGAGAGAGCTCCATGGGGCAGAGCCAAGCCTGGGGCCCGTGGCCATCAGCTCGAGAGGCTACTCTAGGCCAGAGAAAGGTGAGACACAGCAGTGTGGCAAGGACGCATGTGCTGTTTCTGTGTTTCCCCCACAGAAGCAAGGCCATTAGATGCTCCTCATTCCCTGTCAGCCTCACAGAAAACCAGCTCAACCCAGCCCCCATCTCCAAGCATGAGAGACCCCTCTCTAGGGCCTGAGGGACAAGCAGGAAGGAAGAAAGACAACCCCTCCACACCCAGTCCAAAAAACATCCTTCCCAAGTGAAAAAGCTTCCAAAAGTACCTTCTAACCAGAGGCTCTTCCCAAACTGGCAGTCAGGACAGACTGCAGATCTTCAGTGAGTGCACACACAAAGGACACCTTACCGAGCAGGGCTGGCCAGGGACCCGCCCTCCCGTGTGGCCTGCTGGCTCTCAGCCACCACATCTTGCCTCAAAGAACCAGAAAAACCCACAGGGACAGTGGGAGCCTGAAATGACTCAACTTCTCGATTTTAAAGGATGTGTTTTGGTGCCACAAGTGAACACCTCAGAGAGTTTCAGTGTCTTCCACCAATAAGGTGGTGGAAACTCCTGTGACACCTGCTACTTTGAAGCTGTGCTCAGTGCCCAAAGGGAGGCAGCGCTCACCTGAGGGGGCTGAAGCACACCCCCCAAGGCTAGTAACTGTGGCCCAGGAAGGTGAACTGTGAGGAAGAGACAAGCGGGTGTTCCACACAGAGCTCTTGTTTCAAAATCAGTTTTTAGTTGTTCAAAACTGAACTTCACATCTACACAGATCACCATGAGCTGGCCCACCTCTCTGCACCATGTCTGAAGCCCCGGGGCTGTGTCCAGTTACAGTGGTCTAGCTGAGGGCTTCCCAGTGGCTCAGCTGCACGGTGGGGAGAACAGTGTGAGACAGGTTCAGTGCGCTAGGACTCACCAGGTGGTGTCTCCAGAGCTGGTAACGATCTGATTGTCATCCAGAAAACGGCAACAGGACAGGTAACCTGGAAAACAGACCCAACAATGGCCCCAGCTATGAGCACCTGACTCTACATCTTGTAAATGCAGTGATCACAGTGGAAGGCCCACACAAGGTGAGGCAAACGCCATATCCACTACCTCTGGCCCTGCCCTGTGTGCTGGAAAGAGGAACAAAGCCACACAGACTGCAGGCACTGTGGGCAACAGCAGAGCCACAGGACTGGGCACCAGGAGGAAGGATGCGCCGCCCTGAGCACACGCACGTCTTCCTGGCCCCTGACGTGGCAGGAGGGGACAGGATGGAGGGTCTGCAGGGGCAAGAGACTGGGGTGCAGGGCCGGAGGCAGACCTGCTTCTGTGGGACAAGTGTGGGCTCAGCGTGGAAACTGCTGTGTGTCACTCGGTTCTGTGACCCCAACAGCACGAGAGGCGAGGCACAGCCTCGCGCCAAGGCCAGGTCCCAGCCTGCATCCCCTTTTGGAATAAGGAAGGGCAAACACGAAGAAGATCCATTTTGTAGAAATCAATCTACATTTGATTTCTCCTGAATAAGCCCTGTTCACCACCACCTCTGTTGTCTTAGCACAAGTGACTTTGAGGACTGCACGTACGGAGTGAGCACCCCACCCGCGAGGCCCAGGGACAGTGGCAGAGCAGCTCCTCACCCCAGCAGGCTCTTCCCAGGCCACACAGAGCCACGTGTGATGCTGTGTCACTCAGTAAAACCAAAGACAAAATACACATCAAGAGAGGAGAAGCCTGCTGACAGCTGCTGATGTGGAAAGCATAAGGTTGTTGAGAAAACAAAACCTTTACCTAACATATTACCTCACTGTCTCCCATAGAAGAAATAGAGACGACCATTTCAGAATATCAGTTCTGCCTAGACAAGGACATGTGGTCAAGTGCTCCCTAGAGTCCACATCATGTCTACAGGACACCGGGGACCACATGGGTGCCCTCAGCCTCTCCCAGGGGCTCCTCCCAAGGTCCCCGAGCTCCGCTCCAAGAACAGCACTCGCTTCCTGGCACACTGCTACCCTCTTACAAGCCAGTCTTCCGGGATCCAGTCCTGGAGCCTCCAGCACTACCCTGTCCGACTGGCGAGCACAGCCGACTGGAAAGGGCACTGTGGAGACCCCAGCCCCACCAGCACTGCACACAGGGCCAGACATAGGCACTCCTAGGTCAATGACACAAAGAAACACGCCCTCGAAGATGACTTCTGTCCATCTCCTGCAGGTGGTGGTCACACGGAGCCCATGAGGTTCCTGCCCCGAGAACCAGCAGCTGAATGTTACAGCCATGGACTTCAAGAACCGGCAATGGGCTCTGGCCTCTTCAGGGCCCAGATGGTCAGCACACATCAGCTGGTGGACCTTAGGAACCAGGCAGGCTGTGTGTGCCCTCACCAGACCCCTTGCCTGTGGAGGTGTGCGTGTAGGTGCCCTCAGGAGAACCCCTTCCCATCCTGTGTGTGTGTGTGTATGCGTGTGGGTCCTTAACAAAATCCCTTTCCCTTGGGTGTATATGAGTTTACGTGTACCTGTATGTGTGTGCCCTCACCAGAACCCTTCCTCATGGGTGTGTGTGCGTGTGTGAGTGTGCCTGTGTGCCCTCAGCAGGACCTCTTCTCTGCAGTTTGTGTGTGCACGTGCATCCCTGTGTGTGCCCTCAGCAGAAAGATGGCTGGCCCAGGCACTGGTGCCTTTCCAGAGCCCCAGAGGGTCAGGGGAACAGACAAACATGGCACTGAGTGGGGGTGTGCAGGGCCTCTCTGAGACCCAAGCAGCAGCAGGACAGCCTGGTGCAGGGACGAGCAGGCCACAGTCCAGATGGAGGAGGCCTGGGATGAAGCAGGACGGGCTCTCTCTCTTCCTACAGCCCAGCCTGCTGGCCCCTGTCAAGGAAAAAGGAACCAACAGGCCGGGGGCCCCGGACAGCAAGGAGAGCCCAGCCCACAAACATGAAGCGCTAGCCACTGCAGGAGGGCAGGCCATCACGGCCCCAAGGAAGCTTGGGCTAAACTCCTGACCAGGTGATCCCAGGAAAACACTCGTCTGCACTGGGATGGGAGGTTCAGGAAAGAAGAAGGCACTTTCAGGGCATTACTGATTTCTCAAACACATGCTCTAATAATGCCTTTTTGCCAAAACAGCACTCAAACGGTTATTCTGTATGTAATGTAGGCACAACAACAACAAACACTCTGCCTCAACGCTGGATGCTCAGTCCCTGAGTCGTTTCCAGAGGGCACCTTGCACTCCGCAGGACAGACAACTTAGAAAGAAGGTGAGACACGTGAGGACAGAGCGCTGTCTGACAGGTGCTCCCTTCGCCCTGCAAGCTCTCCCACAGCCTGGGAGGCCAACTCGAGAGAAGGAATCTCGGCTTGCTCCAGGTGGGCCCCGTATCTTACGGAAACAACAGCAACATGAAACTGCTCACAGGAGCCTCTTTCTTGAGGCTGTACAAGCTTGATGCCTGCCCCGACTCTGCAGACACCACCAAGCCCAAGGGCCTGCTGAGAAGAGCACCCAGATCGGTTTTATTGCAACTGAGTTCTAAGATCCTTCAAGAAAATGTCCCAACCCTGGCTTAATGCTCAGGCCTGAGATGCCCAAATGAGGGGTACCAATGCCCTCAGATGAAGTTAGGAAGGATAGAGACGAGACAGACCACACGTGCTCCAATCTACTGAGTCCACTGACCTTTCACACCCTTGCCCAACTAAAGGGAGGCTACGTGAAGCTCATCGAACATTAAGCTTTATTGATTTGAAGCATCATGTCTGAAAAGTCACAAATACCCTTAAGATGTCGAATGTTTAAAACACACTACTCAGCTCTCAAGAAGAGTTCGCAATGCATGAAGGAAACACAATTTCTAATGCATTCTAATACTAGTTTTATTTTTTCTTTCAGCAAAGTGCTAAAAGATTTAATTAAAAAATGGACGTCCATACACTGAACTGGATAATAAGAGATTGATAAACAGTAAGAACGTATTTTAAGTGTTACGAGTTCACTGACACTGTAAGCAAAGTGGCTTATGAAGGGTGCTCACTGGACAGAAGCCCCGTTCACAAGGATGGGGCAGGCAGGCTAGGCTGGGTTCCACCCCCAGGAGTAACCTTCACACAACAACTAATGAGCTCTGGACAAATATAAAGCAAATTCCTACAAACACTGGAAGCAGCAGCAGACAAACTGCAGGGAAGCCTGCACTTGGAAGCACTGGGGGACCTTGCTTTTCAGGTGCTGTGCTTGCAGTCAAGTCCCCTCCTGCGACAGCCACAACCACGCAGCCACACCTCAGACAGTACATCTGTGGCCCAACTTTCTTGAGCAGCCAGTAAAGGGTTATGAGCAACCATAGCCAGAAAGTGAAAGAAGAAAACCTAGAAAGGAGAAAGCCATACAAGGCCCTAAAAAGTCACGCACCGACTCCCCCACACCTGTCCAAAGCACACACAGCCAAGGCAGCTGAGCCCACACAGCATGGCTGCTCCCCACAGGATCACACGGCAGGATTCCAAGAGAGTAGTCTGCACAATACAACAGCCGCAAAAGCCCAGGATGCAAGTCAAATCACTAGATGCACCGAGAAGCAGGAAAATGTCACCTACATTCGAAAGGAAGGAGCCACCAAGACCAACCTCAAGGGACTGACTGCTAGAACTGGCAGACAAGAATTTTAAAGGCAGCTCTTGGAACTGCTCACAAGGATCCTAACTATGCTCATGATAAATTAAAGAAGACAGGAAGTCTCAGCAGAGAAACGAGAACCATTTTTTAAAAAGCAAACAAATTCTAGAATTGAACAAGTAAACATCTGATTTAAATGGCCTGCTGGGTGGTCTTAACAATACCATGGAGGTGACAGAAGTCACATGCACTAGAGGACGGCTATGGAGAAGCGGGAGGTGGAATCTGAGAGATGACGTGAATGCACAGAAGGAGAGAGCACCAAGAACAGAAAGTGGACCTCTAAAATTTCCCCAATTTAGTGAAAGACAGAACTTTACAAAGTCAAGGTGCTGAAGCACAATAAACAAAGAAAATCACTCCAAGGCACAGCAGTCAAACTGCTGAAAAATAAAGAAAAATCTTAAAAATGCTAAAAGAAAACAATACCAACCCCAAATTAAATATATCAGCAAAAATATTCTTCAGGAATGAAGGATAGTCAGTATTTTCAGGTGAGGACAGACAGAATTCCTTGCTGGGATACAAACCGACTGTAAGAAGTACTAAAGCAAGCCCCTCAGGCTGAAGGGCACCCAGGAGAAAGCGCATGTCTACAGGAAGGAATGAGCACCAGAAATGGTACAGACTTGAGTAAATGTAAAAGACTATTCAATTTTCTTCAAATGGCTAAGCATGTTTAAAGGAAAAAGTGTAACAATATACTGGGGGCTTATAACACACAAGGATGCAAGACCTAGAAAAAGAAAAGTTTGTAAAGGGTAAGGAAGGGCAGGAAATGGACATTTATGGCTACAAGACTCTTGCCTTTCACATAAATGGACACAACAAAATTGGCCGCACCTTAAGAATTGCTAATGTACGCTGTAATCCCTACATAACCCTTAAAATATAATTCAAAGAGGTAACCAAGAAGCCAACAGATAAAACTATAAAACAGAATTCTAAACAATCAGGTAACCCAAAAGAAGGCGGGAAAGGAGAGGTCATCATAAACCCCAGTCCATCCGTAATGCAGGGAGCAGACATGGAGCTCACACTACTAGAAAGGCAGAGACATGCAGAGTAGACAACGGACTGTGTTTATAAACCCAGTTACGCAGACGGAAGAAATACACCATGCAAACAGTCAGCCTAAGAAGGCTGGAACGGTTGCAAGAACATCAGATAAAGCCTACTTTCCAGCAGAGGTTCTGAGAGAGGAAGAGGATCAGTTCTTAGGAAGAAATGACAGTCAGGAACATAACTGCTTCCACTGACAGAAGTCAGAAATGAAGAAGCAGAAATGCCCAGAATGAAGGGAGAAAGAGAGAAATCCACCCCACCTCAGCAACTTACAAAACTAAAGACACAGAAAATGTGAATAGTGTCAAAGTCCTGCTCTGACAAACACGCTGAGAAATGCCCCACAGCCTGGCCTCCTGAGCACATGCAGCACATCCTTGTCAGACCACCTGCTCCTCAGGAAGTGAGCCTCCACAAATGTAAAAACTCAAAGAATACAGAACATTGTTTTTGAACATAACTGCATTTAATCAGAAACAACAGGTTATCAAAATGATGTTAAAAATATTTCCACTGAATGACAACATAGCTAAAGCCACACTTGGAGGGGAGTTTACAGCTCTAAAGGCTCAATTTGAAAAAGAAGGAAGGCCTAAGGTTCCACCTTAATAAGAAGCTAGAGTTAAGAAGGAAGCAACCCCAAAGCCAACAAAAGGCAGGAAATGACACAGAACAGAAATCAGTGCAATACAGGCAGTGTATCTTTAAAAATTTAAGGATATATAATTAACTAGCCAGAATCAATTTAACAGATATAATGCCTGAATGATGTCAAAAGGACGCCAGTAACTATGATAATTCTCTGGTTGTATGTGAAGTACATGAGCAGAGGGTGTAGTTCCGAATGAGAATACAGCAAGAGAAGTAAAATACTGGGGTGAGATCTTCTTTTCCAGAAATGTTATGTCTTTTGTAATGAATAATAACTGTCACAGGTAAATTGAACTTGGCAAAACAACCCACTATCGAACAGTTCCAGCAGGCTCCGTTCAGGAGACCTGGGCCTACAGGACTATTCTGCCCTGTGCAGCATGAGTGCTGGTCAGTAATCAGTCAGGGTGCATGTGTGTGTGCACAAGTGGACACAGGTATGTGTAACATGCATGTTTAGATTAGGAAACCCTTGTGGAAAAGTGCTCAAGATGGAAGATGGTTCAGAAGCAGAGAAGAGGATGAACTATGTCATGCTGATATGGAAAGAAGTGGGCCACCAGCTACTACACAGTGACCCAAGTACCCAGGATCCTTGAAAACCAGACACTATAATGACTTAAACCCAAAGGCTTCCTACTGGTAAAAGTGTATCAAGGCCTGTCTTTGATTTCACTTTCAGAATGTCTCTGGCCATTACTGTAGCCAATCTCATAAAACAACTACTGAGAAGAGGCAAGTATCCATAGAACAGAACTAATAATGCCTTGCCACAGCATACATGACTGCAACTTTATTGATGACAATGTGTACCTGTGTGTCCAGCCAGCTCACGACTCACACGTACATTCCCTTCACGAGTTTTCAGATTGTAAATGGAGCAGATGTTATCCAGGCCTCCGCAGGCCACGTAGTTCCCAGAAGGGGCATAAGCGCACGTCATGACCCACGAGGAGCGCAGTGGGATGGCATGGACCTGAAGGGCAGAACACACATGATGTGAGCATGTGGCTCAGACACATCACCTACCAACACTGGGATCCTGCTTCTCGTCTTCAACTGTCACTGCCCCAGAGGTGACCTGGCAAGACACTGGCCAAAAGTAGTTTGAAAATAATTTTTATGGGTAGCCAAATGAAGGAAAAATTTAATTAGAAATTCAGTGCTGCACAACAATTTAATGTAGTTTTTATTTTAATAGCTGCACTGCTTGGCTTTTAGGATTAGTTTCCTGACCAGGGATCAAACCCTGGCCTTTGGCAGTGAAAATGTGGAGTCATAACCACTGGCCCACCAGAGAATCCCAAATGCAGATTTATTACAGTCAGGCAGGCACTTCAAGAATACCAGCAAAGCCTCCAAATTGAAATTACATATTAAGAGGAAAACATTTCATTGGCCTATCAAAATGACTATAAAATTAATTCACAAACTCTCAAGTACTTTTAGTGATGTAATCAAAGTAGACATTACTGTAATTAATCCTACAACACACCTCCCTGTGTCTGAGATTTAAGTACAGCAATCTTTTTATACACATTTGGTATTCTCCAGCAAAATACAAGTGAATTTTGTCTGCTATATACATTTAGACCAACGACAATACTTTTTTCCATTCAGTATGGATTGAACAACCTTGGATTAAATTTTTTAAATAATTTATACTTTATAGTATATTTCAGGTTATTTCTTGTGAAAAACTAGTCACTAATGGAAAACTATACGTCTGCATTTTTAAATAAAACATGAGATTTCCCATGAGCTAAAACTGGATTCCTGGCTCCTAGAAACATGGAGGAGGCCCTGCCTCCACCTGCTTTGTAGGGAAGACCAACCATGCCGTAAGAGTGCAGCCTGGCAGCACAGGCCACACATGCCAGCTATGTGACCAGGTTCCCATCTGGCCCAAACAACTTTACTCTAAAAGCGACATCCCTGTGCTCCTCTGCCTTCTCCTTTACAAACTGTGCATAAGCGAACCCAGAGTTTAAACACCCGCCTTTGCCCGGGCTGGTCTTCAGGGCATGGTCTTCAGTGCCTACCTTGTTTGTGGTGTAGCTGTCCCAGATAATAAGTTTACCATCCTGCGAGGCACTGACTAGAAGCCTGGAGCAAAGAGACAAAAGCAAACTCGTCACCAACACTGGAGCCTCCCCAAAGACAGCAAATGAAAACTAAATTCTCACGACAACTAACACATACTTCATTGGTACATTCCCTTGAGATAATCCCCAGCCAAGTTCTAGTTGTCACACCAACTCTGAAAGCATGAGAAGAAAACACCCGCACAGGTAAGAGCGCAGGCCTGACGGTGCCTGTCTTTAGGTGCAGACCGAGCCACAGCCCCTCAGCTATTCAGACAAGACACGCTGGTTACCTAGAGCTGCTCTCTTGTGGCTTCTGGTTGCCATACACCAGATCTGAAGCCCACAGATCTTTCATGAGTCAAACATGGTAGGAAATATTTAGTATGTAATTTTATGCTCCATTCTGACACATAAAAATCATAAACATAAAGGACTAATAAGTTTTTAGATACTCAGAATTTATAACCCACTTCTTACCAAAATGGGAATCCAGGTCTCCTAGAACCATGAAGGAATTGCCTTCCCACCCGCCTTGAAAAGAGATGCCAATCTAAAGCACAGCTGTGCCTGGTCCCACAGAAGAGCCTAATGAACATTTTTTGTGCCAAGTTTCCTGCTCCGGTCAGGTGGGCTAAGCATAGACCCTGTGTGTTGAAGAGGTGCTTTGTCTGCATTTGCAGAGAGGGACAGGATGTTGCCAAAGGAAAGCATGACCGATAGGCAAAGGAACTGCAAACGTGAGTACTCCAGGAACCAGCCCCTCCTGGACAACCTGGGGACTCTGCCCTACAGGCGACGCTGCTCCAGGATGGGTAAGAAGGTACCCATGGAGAGACCTGTCACTGGGGTGGACAAGGAGAAGGGTCATTTCAGAGACTGAATCAAAACACAGTCTCAACCATCTCAGACACAAGTGCATTTGGCTTCTTGACCTGCTCAAACCTGGAGGTACCATCACTTGAGTCACTCTGACAACTGACCTTATGTTCTGATGCACAGACTCCTTCACGTGGAGTCTGGCAGGGAATACACATGTGTCCAGCTCTGCATGACAACACTAATTCCAGTGCAGGCTCCAACTCTATTATTTTGGAGATGCAATTTCTTAAAGCAAATCCCTGCCTTGAGGTGCAGTTATAAATACACCAGGCACTTGAAAGACCCTGTGTATCAGATCAAGGGTCACTTGGCGGCTCTATTACTTTCAGGCCCTCTAAGTACAGGTTGGCTGGAACATCAGAGCCGACGTAAAGAAGCTCATCCCCTGGGAAGGTCACCTCTACAAAGGTCTCCTCGTCAGAAAGCTTAATATCTGCTGACGTGCCCAGGGTTGGAACCTTTAAGCAGCCCTGATCCCCCAGAAGGTGAGAGAAGACACACCTCTTAATCCCCAAGAGGACTGCCATGAGGCCCTGGCTCCTTGGGTCTCCCACCTCCTCGGAGCACAGAGGCAGAGCCAGGAGAAGGCCGTAAGCCCCAGTCCAGGTCCCAAGGCCTCCCCTTCCTGCACACTCATAAGCCTGGATGGATTAGCAGTGTTTCCCTCTCAACTGTATCACTTTGGCAGATTTCAGAAAAGGGAGAAAAGGTTTAACATTAATTCACATGATTGAAAGAGACTCTCAACATTATAAAAAGTAGACTTTATATATAAAAATTACAATACACTGATAAACATAAATACACATGTAATATGCACTGACACAAACACACCCACATGCCTCACTGTGGGCATCTCCTATAGCTTTATCTCCCCCTGAAAAATTTCTAAATTTATTCACTTGTTTTTAAAATATTTATTTATCTGGCTGTGCCGGGTCTTGGCTGTGGCACGCAGGATCTCCAATCTTCGTTGGGGCATGTGAACTCTTAGTTGTGGCTTGTGGGATCTAGTTCCCTGACCAGGAATCAAATACAGGCCCCTGCACCGGGAACGTGGAGTCTTACCTACTGGACCACCAGGCGAGTCCCGCTCCTATAGTTTTAAAATACAACCAGCTAACTACTGCGATAGTCCGAGAATGCCCATGAACCACACAAATATAATAAAATAACTGGTATTCCCAAATTATTAACCCTGAGTCATGAAAAAAGTTGTATAACAAACTTTGATGTCTATGAAGATGCCATAAACAAAATGTACATCCAAAACATTAAAAAAAAAATTCTGATGTTAAAGAAGAAAATTTTACTCTCCAAAAAACATGGCTATCTGGGGGTCTGGGGGGAAAAGTCTCCGAAGGGCTCTGGATAGCAGAAGTTTTCCTTGGTATCATTTTTTGTTTTCCTGGTTTATGATTATAAAACAGCCCTCGTGTAAGGGCATTATACCAGTAATTGTCATTTGAAGAGCAGATGTACAACACACGTCCATGTACCCTACACCGTCCAAGAAGTGAACAGGCCAGGTGGTGCCCAGCAGCCTTCCAGGTACTCTGCCTCACCTTGCTCCATGGGGACCACGACCCTGAATTGGAGCTGGTTCCTCACGTTTGCACCTTCCACCACCGGATTCCCGAGCACAGTTTGTGTTCGAACCAGAGAGCATGCAGAGCCTTGGGGATGTGGTCAGGACACCTGCATGATCTAGGGGCTCCCTGCCCCCTAAGCCCCTCTCTTCATCGTCACAGCTCTGGCCGCACACTTGCCATAGTTCTTCGAACACAGCTCTCGGTCACCTCTCAGGACACAAGTGACACATCACTGTGCATCCAACTTCCTGTCAAACCAGGACACTGATGTTCCCACAGATCAGGAAAGACCCCAAAGGTAAGACACTATATAATTACCGTCTATTTTTTTAGAGAAGAGTCTAAGATGGATGGATTAGTAAGGGCAATTTTCCTTTTTTCCTCTTCTATTCTTTCTGATCATTGCCATCATTAATAGGATCTAAGTTAGCTCTCATTTGCATTTGGAATTATATGGGATACTGTACAGAACAAGCTAAAAATAGAATCTTTTGTTCTATAGCTGTGGACACACTAAAGCAGCCAATTTCACGAACAAAGAAAAAAAAATACCAAGCAGAAAATTCCTGACAATTAAAACATGAAAAAAAATGCAACTCAGAGAAAAGCATCTGATGCTCAAAGTATAACATGTTAGGTATCTGAAAAAACACATTACAGTCACAACATCACATGGCTTTTTCTTTAATTATTTGGGAGGAAAAGTGGAGAAAGATTCCCAGTACCCTCCAACACAAAGACAGAAGGAGCTGGATGGATTTCATTTCAGCAATGCTGCAGGTGAAGGGAAACAGGGGACGAGGAAGGGGAAGGCGGCCCAGAGAGCAATGGTGACAAGTCACTTAGAAAGAGGTGTGAACACAGGCAGAATTCAAGAAACAGAGGGATTGCTAGAGAAAAGGGGGTGGGGCGGGCAGGCCAGGGAGAGGCAGAGACAGCACCTCTCATGCACATGCTCTGTGCCCCAGTGCAGGCCCTCAGGACACACACGTCACTGTTTTAACTCTCACGACACCACATGGACTGGCTTCTGATCCCTGAACCAGGTCACCAAAACCAGGAGAGGATGTGGTCATGAGGCCACGAGAACAGGCTGGAAAGAAGAGCCATGGCACAGCGGACAGGTCACCCCTCAAGATGGCACAGAGGGGACAGGTCAGCACCCCGGTGACACAGAGGACAGGTTCCCCCCTACCTGAGGTGGCACGGGCACTGTGCCATGGAGCTGGGAAGACAAAGTTGAGGGGAGGGTGGTGACAGGGGAACGGCAGCATGGCCAGCTGTCCTGCCTGCTACACGTCTGACAGCAGTGCCCAGTTTTTTCTTTACCAATCCCAGCCTGTGAGCTCTGGCCCCAACCCCCAACCATGAATGCCCACATGCCCACGTTCCTGCCCACACACCTGGAGTCGGTGCCCCAGTGCATGGCATAGATCTTGGCCAAGTGTCCCCTCAGCGTCCTCCTGGTGCGCATCTGGATTCTTCCCACAGGGTCGATGTTGTTTGTGATCTTAAAAATAAAAGTTACCAGGAATTAACACTATGGGAGGCACACTCTCCCCCTGCCCCCCGTGCCGAAGTCTCCTTCATGCCCACACTGCTCAGTGACACCACCGCCCTGGATGGCTGTGCCTGCCTGGCTCCTGCCAGTTAGCCCAGCCTCGCTCCATCGTGAGGCCCCAACACAGGCACAGCAGCTTGGTGCTGGCCCAGAGCCTCCTCCCCTCATCAGCACGCTAACTGGTCATCCAGGCCCAGCTCCTCCTGCCTCTGTCCGGCCCTCAAAGGCTGCTCTTCCTCCTAATTACAGCTTCCTCAGTTACGTCACCATCTAACAGGGCTCCAGGAACATAGACCGCTTGGTGCTGTGTGTGCTGAGCTGGACAAAAGTGGTCATCTCTTCTGCACTCTGGAGTTTAAGGCACAAAATTGCATGTGCACACCTACTGTTCACCCAACACACAAGAACCTGATGTTCATAACTCTGGACCGACAAATGGAGTAAGTGTGTCACCATAGTGGGCTTTAAAAAACGTAGAGTCCAAAGTGCATCTGAGAATTCAAATGTAGGTGATCCCAGCAGTCTAACTTATTGTTTAACCCCAATTAAACAATAGCTTCTAAAGCATTGAAATGATGTAAAAAATATAATCATCCTCAACAGAAGGAATATAATTTTTCTTTCACATTTCTGTTTGAGACAGAAAAATTTTTTTTCAATGAGGTAAAATTCACCATCTGAAAATATATAATTTAGCAATATTTAGTATATTCACAACATCTTTCCACTGTCAGCGGTATCTGGTTCCAAACCATCTTCATCATCACCCCCAGAGGAAGCCCCTCATCCACTAAGCAGTCATTCCCTACAGCCTCCTCCTCAACCCTGGGCAAGCATGAATTTATTTTCTGTCTCTACAGGGTGACCTGTTCTGGACAGTTCACATACACAGAATCACACAACACGTGACCTCCTCTCACTGAGCACCCGTGTCTCAAGGTTCACCCTTCTATGGCTGAGTAAGTCCCACTGTGTGGACAGGCTGTGCCTGGCCCTGCTCTCATCCCCCAGGGGCACACAGCTGCTGGGAGCAGTGTTGCTGGGAGCATTCGTACACCAGCTGGTCTGAGCATCAGCTCTAGTCTCTCTGGGTGTGTACCTAGGAGTGGAGCCATGGGTCATAACTCGGGTTTAAATCTCTGAGAATCTGCCAAACTGGACCTTAGAAACTAAAGTTCTAAGGCAGACCTAATTAGGGAGAGGAACTTCAAAACACCCATATTGAAACTGTAATCATATTTACAACTGTGACCTAAGAGGATATAATTACTTAAGGCTAGAGAGGTATTTATGTTTTATCTAAAACTCACCACAGCCTATGCCCAGCATTGACAATGACCTTCAAACAGGGGCCCCACCCTCACTGTGCACAAAGTCAGAGCAGCTCCTTCCAGAGGCCCAGAGCAGGCCCCACAAGCATCAGCCTCTACAGCAAGTCAGTGACTCTGCGTCAATGGTCTTTACCTGAGAGAGAGTCGCATCTGCACACGCCTTCCGAGCATCCTGGGAAATGACAAGGACAATGGGACATTAGTGCTGCTCCCAGAACAGGCTCCCCCAGACCCAGGCCGCAGTCTCAGTTAAAGTGAAAGTCGCTCAGTCGTGTCCAACTCTTTGCGACCCCATGGATATACAGTCCATGGAATTCTCCAGGCCAGAATGCTGGAATGGGTAGCCGTTCCTTTCTCCAAGGGATCTTCCCAATCCAGGGATCGAACCCAGGTCTCCCGCGATGCAGGCAAATTCTTTACCAGCTGAGCCACCAGGGAAGCCCAGGAAGTACCGAAGTGAGTAGCCTATCCCTTCTCCAGGGGATCTTCCTGACTCAGGATCAGGGTGTCCTGCACTGCAGGTGGATTCTTTACCAGCTGAGCTACACAAGGAAGCAATCTCAGAGCCTTTACCAAGAACCTCCCCACCCTGTCTCGAGCCCAGGGCATGCTGAACACAGAACCAGCCACCCACAGACACATCTCAGCCTGCAGATCACCCCCACTGCAGATCATACCCCCAATGCACAGCACCCCATGTGCCCTCACCCCTGCCCGCAGCCTCCAGCACCCCCCACAGCACTGCATCTGCGTCCTGAGTTGTGGGGCCCAAGAAACAATGTCTAGAAAGCACTGAATGGCCAGCCCAGGGAACCTCTCTTCTAGAATGTTAACTCAGGACTGTGTTTCCAAGCCAAACAATCACTGATGCTGACCTCTATGGAAAGGAGCAAAAGGTCTGGAGTCAAGGCAACCAAATCTCTGGCTGGTCACATCCTGCTGCTTGCCTTCTTATCTGTGAAATGACCTTGTGAAGCAGGCAAGAAATGTAATAAAAAGGGATGATCCTCAAGCTAATAAAGACGTCCTTGTTGTTCTAAGCGATCCAAGCTGCGAAGAAATAAATCTGGAAATCTCAAATCTGGATATGACTTTTACAAACAGAAAGCCACACATTATGAATGGAAATGAGACACTGGCTTTGAAAGGACTCTGAGTGTAGGAGTGGGGCCTAAGAAGAAAATTTGGGTGTAGGAATAATTTTAAAGGAAACTGACAATTTCTCATAAAACTCTGCCATTGTGTAGCCATCTGCCCACCTGCGCTCACTGATACACATCTGAACACTCAAGTGAACACTCCTGAAGGTGTCCAGGAGACCTTCTCCAGGGGCCAACAGCCTCACTGCTAATTATTTTAACTTCATGAAGCTGGTGATAGTATTTACCAACCTAGAACATGGAGACATACTCAAAGAGATTGCTATTATAAATGTACCAAATAGCTGGATTCCAAATTCAACTTAAATTATCCTGTTAGAAGCCATTCTGCTCAGTTAATTCTGCCTATTTAATTACACAATTAAAACAGGAAAATTATATAACTGAGTACTTCTGTGCCAGCACCTACTCTGGTGTCAGGACCAGGCAGAAGGGAGACCCCAAGCGGCAGGTCTCCCACGTGTGGTTTTGTTACGGTCCCTATGTTCAGTATTCACTTCTGAACACCATCCTTACTGATGTTATACAAGGCTCTCAATTTTTTAAAATGATGAGTATATAAACAAAATTTTTGTCCATGTCATATGTGGCCTGTGGGATCTTAGTTCCCTGACCAGGGACTAAACCCAGACCACCGCAGTGAAAGCCTAGAGTCCTGACCACTAGACACCAGGGAAGGCCCTGGTTGGGACTCTTGACAAGAATTATTTTAAAGAAAAAAGCAAACCAAGGACATAAGCAGCTTTGCCCTGGTTAGTGTCCAGAGATTAAAATAGATTTTGTTATGTCCACAGCAGACTGTGAGGACACAAGAGAACAGAGAAAAATCATTTTAGAAACTAAACACAGGACCCACAAGTGCTGGTGTAAAAGTCTGCAGCACTCCTCAGGACAAGCATCTGCAATGTGCAGAGAGCCTTCTGGTAGGAGCCATCTCTGCAGCTGCTTGAGACTGACAGTGATGTTCAGCATTCTTCAGACTCAATTCCAACTAAAAGGCCTGGGGCAATGTTCACAATGCCTTATTGTTTAGCCAAGGCTCCGGTCTGTCTGTGCTGAGATAAATCACCACCCTGCCCCTCCACAGAGGAGAACACCCTGGCCAGCAGTCAGTCAGGCCAAATCTGGGTGGATGTCCCACCAGCACAGGACAGCACGTGGTGAGGCCATCCACTTGGGCCACAGTGACTGCAGTGCCCGCACATGCCACACGGCCTGGGGTGCTCACTGGCAGGGTTAGCCCTGGAGCCCTCCTTCATCTGTCAGAAGCTCGCATGTCTAAGACACACCACATTTCAGTCAGCATTCCTCAGACACCACCACAGGTCAGATGAGACGGTGCCTTGGGATCTTTCAGCTGAAATACCAATCTAAGAAAAAGAGACCCTCCTAGCGTCATCCACCATCTCCCATTGGACTCATTGTGTCTCCATTCTTTAACAAGTACGTGTTTCTTGGGCAAGCAGGAAAAAAGGTTTTCCTTAGAGAAAGTCTTCCATTCCCGTTTGATGTACTGCCAATTCTGTTTTGTGCAAAGAAAAAGAAACCAGCAGGGCTTCAAAGGCAGGGCTGTTCAGCTCTTTGGCTCTACCTGCAGACGGTCCATGGGGAAGGGACGCCATGAAGATGCCAGAGGTGCACACTGAGGCAGTTTTGTGCTAGAGACACTGAATTGGCAAGACTCAGCACCAAGAGTGTAATGCAATAAATGTACTTATTAATTACATGTCAATATGGTAATCTTTTATATATACTGGTTTAGATACAGTTGCTGAAAATTAATCCTACTGGTTTCCTAGTACAGTTTTCAAGTCCATACGTGGCTCACAGGACAGACCTGTCCCCTGTGAGGAGGGCTGCATGTGCTTCACAGACATTGGGTTGAGATGCAACACTTGCAACCCTTATTTTTCCCCACAGTATTTGGATTTTTTTTTAACCTTTACCATACAAACTTTATTTGCTACGAATAGATCTGAACCCACTATTTATAAACAACGACTTGTTAGAAAAACAAAGTTCTGATTTCTATATTTCAGAGTGTGGCTGGACGTATTAAACAAATCTGCTAAATCTTCCTTATTCTTATTGAGCTATATTATATCTTTTAAATGTTGAGATTGGAAATTCTTACAGTAGAAGGATCTCTTCTGTCTCCTCTTTGGTGCATATCTCAAATAATCCCCTTATCTTTTCTCAAGCTCAGTTAAGAAGCTGGCTAAAATGACACTAGTCTTTCCTTCCAATTACCATCAAGCTCTTGGAGCATATAATGGGTCATTTAAAAGGAAATAACTAGGTTCCCCTTTGAAATACCCGTGGCTCTGCAGCATGTCTCTGCAAACCCACCAGCAGACTGCATGGAGGGGTGGCGAGGAGGTGCTGGACAACTCTGCAGCTGTCCTTCTTTCCAACTGGCAGCTGGACAGGACCCAACCATTTTTATCTTCAAGTCAGCGTCTCTGTTCTAACAGTCAAAACCCTCCCTAGGGAGCACTCAACAAATCACCCACACCTAGAATACTTCCATTGTTGTTGCCACTCGTGCTTCTGAACAAGTTTCCTGCCCTCAACTCAGGGGTCAGTGGGGAAGCAGACACCACACTCTGTACAGTGACCAAAAAGAAGGTCCCAAAGCCAATTCCCAAGGTTAAGAAAAAAGGCTCTGAAAGATGTCTGTAATTTCTATGGAAACATTCTAGGTGTATTCAAGTTAACAATATACTAGAAAAAAATCCTGAAAATAAGGTGCTAGGCCAAACATCTGGATCTATAGTTTCTACATCCTGGGCAAATTAAGATTCAATTTCAATCCAAAACAAGGAAGAGCCATTCTGAAACCCATCTTTCCTTAAAACAGTAACATCACACCCGAAATCCAAATGATTAATGAAACGAAGCACACAGGCAGTTTACGTACTCTAATTTGGTTTTTAAGCTGTTCGGCCTCCTGCCGTAACTGGTCAAGTTCACTCATCTTCTAATCTTAGTGCTCTTCAAAGCCACCTCAAAGAATCTGAGATCTGAAAGAGAAAAACAAGTACCAAAAATGAATAAACAATAATTGAGTCATTTAATGAAGCTGGTGAGAAAAGGGAATTGAAATTTTGAGAGCTGTGCTTTCATTATAAGTCAGAGAACTTTTCTTTAGCCTTCATCAGAACATGTAAAATGCCCACAAGGGCTGGGTCAACAAGAGTGTAACTACTGTTGTACATGAACCTCGAAAAATGACAGTGTCCAGCAGACAGCGCAGAAGGTGGTGGTGGGCTCAAAGAGACAAAGTCTGTCTAGAAGCAGTTTTCACGGAGGATCTGGACTTCACTATTAACTCAAGAACCTAAGGGTGATGTTTAGAACAGTTCTCATGTGAAAACTCAGGGCAGTTAGTTCAGGATGGGGCACAGCGGCCACCTGGCAAGCTAGCACCTCAAAGGATGTTGATGACCCTGAACCAATGACTGCCCAGAGGACATCAGCAGGTCACACAGCAAACCCAGAAGGACTCAGCTTGGTGTCCAGGCCTCTGATTCAGGACAACTTATTCTCCCACAAAAATGCACTCTGGGATCCCAGGAGACTCAGAAGCATCACTGCAGCCCTTTCAGGCACAGGCCCAAGAGGGCTCAGTACAAGCAACCCTGTTGCCACTCCTGCCCCAGCCCTACCCCTAAGGCTCATGAGACACTATTTTTGAAATCACTGTCAAAACAAAATTATCTGTTCAACAAGAGATGTATTTTCCTGGGGGAATGCCATAGTTGGGAGTTGCATTTCTGACCAAGAACATAGCTGTTAAGGCAATCCTAACTGTGACCAACGAACGTATCACAAAGCCAAAGAAACAATCACAAACATCTTTTAATCACTTAAGAACACAATTAGCTCCCACCTGCAAGCACAGCATATTACAAGGGCCTCAATTTCCTATGCAAATACAGGCAGGGATATTCTTCCATCCTAGATTTTGTGTGAAAGTCACAAGGTTATTATAATATACACCAGATATTTAATTAACAGTGGTCCTTTATTTTCTTGAGACTGGAGCACATCTGGGGGAAATTATCTGAATGACCCAAGAAACACAGTTGTTAGTTCCCAATCTAGATAGACTTCGCTGCTGCTACTGCTGCTAAGTCGCTTCAGTCGTGTCCGAGTCTGTGCGACCCCACAGACGGCAGCCCACCAGGCTCCGCCATCCCTGGGATTCTCCAGGCAAGAACACTGGAGTGGGTTGCCATTTCCTTCTCCAATGTATGAAAGTGAAAAGTGGAAGTGAAGTCGCTCAGTTGTGTCCGACTCTTCGTGCCCCCATGGACTGCAGCCTACCAGGATCCTGCATCCATGGGATTTTCCAGGCAAGAGTACTGGGGTGGGGTGCCATACTTTCTTTTTCCTCATAAAAGCATTCAAAATAATTGTGATATGGTTTGTACTGTTGTGTATTTATTGAGAAAATAAGAATACTTTTCCCAGTAAAAAGCACCTTTGAAAAGCACGTTACATCCTGGTTGCTGCCCTCACCTGCCCCTGCAGCCCTGGTTTATTCACGGAACAAATCCCACTGGCTGCTGGGCGCACCACACAGGAAGCACAGAAGTGCTGGGCTTCCAGAGACAGCAAGGCCCTAGCACTGACGCTAAAAGGGGGTATGCACCACTGCCAGGAAAGGACTAATGGGTAGGGCCGGGACATGGGGCTGAGGCATCTCAGTAGGACAGTCAAAAGCAGGGGAGGCAAGCCCAAGTGACGAGAGAGGCGTTGCTTCAAGCGGGTGCTGTAAGTTTCACTCTCGCAGACCCCCGGCACCTCCCTGGACAAGCGGATCTCAGCTGAAGTTACCCTCCACGATAACTGGGCTGATTCTCGTGTCTTCACATATAAACTCAAAGGACTGCAGCTGATGAATATTAATGTGTGAAAAAACAGGGCCAAGAGAACACGAAATTATTTTAAAATAGAAAGCTGTGCTGATGTGCCCCTGAGCTTCCAGACTGTGCTGCACACCCCACCCTCCTAAGCACGTGCATCCACACGTGATCAGTTATTATCATAAGGAACAGTCCGCTGAGTCGGGGGTAGTTTTGCCCCAGTTAACACTCCCGCCTCCATCAGTAAAGAACTGTTCTTAGTCTGTGGATAAGCGACTTCCTTCAATCCTTCCAAAATCCACATGAAGAAAACAACTAACGTTATCATGAGGTACACTGAATTAAATGGTGAGCTTTAGTCAATAAACCATACATTCTGATCTTAATTTAAACACTAAAAACCCGAGCTAGTTTTTAAGTAAGGAAAAAAACCAATAAACTCCTAGGATCATGATAAACAGGTCAAGACCCAAATTCTAGTATTAGGTGGAACTGCTCTTGAGATCTTAAAATTAAATATTTCTTTTAACTAGAAATATTTCTTTTAACTAGATGCTCTTTTTACATATTATAAAAGAATATATACATGATAATCATCCAGATGTACTGCTTCAAACTAGAGAAATTAATTTATTGAAAACTTAAGTATCTTTAAAATTACAAACTCCAATTCAGTTACCTCACAAAATTTCAGAAGCAGTAACAGTACTTGCAGACTTCAACCTTCAGCCACAAGCAGAGAGAAGAAATCCAGATCTATTTCTTTCATCATTAAATTATTAATATTGCCTTTTTTTTTTCCCTACGGTTGGCCTCCACTGAGGTCTTTTCACTCCTTTTTTCCACCCCACCCTTCCCCCTAATATTGCCTTTTGATTAGAGCTCTGTCTATGATCAGTGGCCACAGTTAAATCTCTAGAGTTAAATCCCAAAATTTGTATTTGGTAATATTTAAAGAAAAGGTGCTCAGCAGTGTCCTACTCTTTGCGACACGGTGGACTGCAGCCTGACAGGGTCCTCTGTCCATGGGATTTTCCAGGCAAGAATACTGGAGTGGGTCACCATTTCCTTCTCCAAGGGAATCTTCCCCACCCAAGGATAAAACCTAGGTCTCTGGCATTGCTGAAAGATTCTTTAACCAACTAAGCGACCAGGCTACTACCAATAAAAATAAAGAGTCCAGAAAGGTCCAACATTTTTTATCCTACAGTCTGTTGAGAAAGAGAAACTACTGGCAGACATTTAAAACAAAATCCAACCATATTCTACATTCTGCATGTTGAAGCAGTTGTCTGTAGAGGGACTTTCCCTGATGAAGGGGTACCCAAGGGGCCCTGGGGTTCACTCTGACCTGGCACCAACCAGGGCCTCCTCCTTCCCGGGCTAATGGATACCGAACTGGCCTCACAGGATGTGCATGAAAGGACTAGGCAGTCAGGGCTCCGCCAAAGAGAAGCCGGATCCCCAAGGACAGCAAGGAGCATGCACAGCAAACTGACAGGAAGCAGAACTCTGAACTCCCACAAACTGAAAGTTCACCCCAAATGCTCTTCTGTGGAGAGACAGCAAATGCAATAAATGGGGTACAGGAATGTACATAAAGGATGAAACTTCTATGCTCACTCAAGGAAGCAATCTTTTTTCTACATACATGAGAAAGTGTTAATGGTTATTTTTGGAGAAACACAGGAATAGTGGGCAGTTCTGATTTTTCACATTATCATATATGTATGGATAAGGGAAAAATAAAAATTATATATATGTCTATATGTAAGTTAACCGTTTATCTGGGCCTTGAACCAAGAAGCACTTACAATTTTCCCTCCATTTCTCAGTTTAAAAAAAAAGCAAACTAGTTATTAACCTTTTACTGGATGAACTATTAAATATCACTAATAACAATAACAAAGACACCATAAAAACCTTAAAAATGCTCATTATATGTGAAATGAAAAACAAATGTGTAATAATTTTAGCTATTTTATGACCAAAACATAAGAACAGCATTTTTGTTAGAATTACTGGTCATATTTTTCTCTTTTTTCAAAAGGCTAGACAAGGCATTCAAATTCCTTTGATGACAAAGACGAATGAACACTGAAGGTTTCACTTACATGTGATGTCTCTGCTGCTCTCCTCACTGTCCTCAGTCCCCCAGAGCCTCCAGGAAGCCCACCATCGGTTACGTGGCCTAGGCTCCTTCTCTCCTCCAGGGCCAAAGTCACAACTAAGTACTGGCCACGCTGACTCAGCGCCCTGATCAGTCTAATCCACTAAGACAGGACCTGCTGAGAGCCTCACTTCTGTTCTTCGTGACCCACATCTGCCACTAGCTTTCACCTGTTTAGGAAACATTTTCCACAGAAATGTAATGTAAAAGCAAGTACTGTGAAATGATATGTCCAGCAGCGGCTTCAAGCAACTTCACAGCCCAGCAAGAGCCCAGTCCTCTTCACTGTGCTGCCAAGTCACTTCAGTCGTGTCCGACTCTGTGTGACCCCATAGACGGCAGCCCACCAGGCTCCCCTGTTCCTGGGATTCTCCAGCCAAGAACACTGGAGTGGGGTGCCATTTCCTTCTCCAGTGCAGGAAAGTGAAAAGTGAAAGGGAAGTCGCTCTGTCGTGTCCAACTCCTAGAGACCCCATGGACTGCAGCCTACCAGGCTCCTCCGTCCATGGGATTTTCTAGGCAAAAGTACTGGAGTGGGGTGCCACTGGGTTTTGGTTTTGCACAGACAAAGAAGGTGACGTCCACCCACTCACTCTCCACTCTGGTCTGCGAGTGCCGGGGTGGAGAAGAGCACTAGCGAGACCACTGCAAAGGGCTCCGGAAGCCTTTCTGTGATCAGCGATCAGATCACGAAGTGCACCCTCCACGGAGCAGCCAAGAACAGGTGGGCTCAGCCCACTGAAGGGCAGGCTGCCAAGACACCAACCACCAGGGCTCCTGTTGCACTTAACTGCCTGGGGAAGCAGCAGCCCTGATGGTGCACTGTGCCCCAGGAGCAGGAGTCTGCTGACCTGTTTGGCCAAAAGGGTTCCATACCTCACCTCCAAATAAAGCAGCATCGGGAGAGAGTAGTTTACATGAGGCATTTAAACCAAATTCACCAGCTTTTCTGTTTTTTCCCCTTCATTCCCAAATCCAAGTTAACCTCCGAAACTGAGGCAGCACAACTGCACAGGGCGAGGGACAGGCACCCCCAGACTTCACCGGGGTGGGGGGTAGATGCTGACAGAGTTAAGAATAAAATGCTGGGTCTGAAATTAGATTTAAAAAAACTGAGGAGGGAAACAGGAGGGCACAGAAAAACACATCCAGCCAAAACGTGGTAATTGCTTTAGTTTGGTGATAGGAGGTCCTTATGCTATTTATTAACTTTTCCTATGTTTCAATCTTCCATTAGAATAGTTTTTTTTTTTAATGTTGACACCTTGAATCTATTTAAAATCCAAATGTACAGAAAAAACCAGGACAACCTGAATATGGTCTGGGTATCCGGTGACAAGGAGTTGCAGCTCTTCTGTTTGTTGTCACAATGAAGCTAAAACCCATAACTATAAGACGTGCTTCTTACTTCTGAGGGAAATGAGACTCTGATAGGAAGAAGGGAGGTTAAACAAAGCCAGAAGAGTTTTGTTCGAGCTTCATGATTTTAGGTAAGATTCTTCTTTTGATCTATGTTTGAACATTCTCTCAGTAAATTTTTAAAAAAGTAATTATTTCTTGGTACTGTTTAACTGCAAGTATGTATGAAATTTGTCATGTATCTTGTTTTAAAAATACAGACGCATAGGTATTCCTCAAGCAGATCGTATCGTATTTTGACATGGATCACGTTGCCATGTTAGCTGGTTGTTTGTGAGAGTCAGTCTCAGTAATGCCCAAATTTGTCTGAACAACTCAATGGTTAACCCTGGAGGCTTATATGATTCAAAAGTGAAAAAAGTTAAGTTTTGATGAAACATTCATTATCTTCTAAGAAGTAGCAGATATCAACATATTCAACACTCAGTAAGCCATAACTAGCTTTTATACAGGTAAAAGATGGTAATGGAGACTAAGACAGGAGATCACATTACATGTAGAATTTTCATCTGGCTCCAGATTTAAAAAGCATCCAGCAAATTCTTACACATGTTCTTTGACACTGTGTTATATTTTCTTAGAATGCAATGACTTAGGACCTCCCTGGTGGTTCAGGGGATAGGAATATGCCTGCCAATGCAGGGGGCATGGGTTCCATCCCTGGTATGGGAAGATCCCACATGCCACAAGTCAACTGAGCCCATGCACTGCAACGAGAAGCCAGCACAACTAGAAAGCAGTCCCTGCTCACCCCAACTACAGAAAGCCCACATACAGTAGTGAAGACTCTGAGCAGCCAAAAATAAGATAATAAATGAAAAAAATATTTTTAATGCAATGATTTAAATAGTCTGCCCCCAACATCTAAGCTATCTCATGAGATTTTCCTGTTTCTCAATTTTCTGATGCAAATTTTATTTATTTTTTAGCCAAATCACACAGCAGATATGTGGGATCTTAGTTCCCCGATCAGGGATCAAATCCACAAACCCTGCATTAGAAGTGCAGGGTCTTAACTGCTGGACTGCCAGGGAAGTCCCCTAAATACAAGTTTTTAAAGAAAAAGCACAGCCCCCACTTAGGGTTTACTGCTAGACAATGCATACAGGGGAGACTTGCTTCTCACATTCTACATTTAAGACAATGTAGCATAGCCTCCTTCTCAATCTACTGATGCTGCTGCTGCTAAGTCACTTCAGTCGTGTCCGACTCTGTGTGATCCCACAGACGGCAGCCACCAGGCTCCCCCGTCTCTGGGATTCTCTAGGCAAGAACACTGGAGTGGGTTGCCATTTCCTTCTCCAATGCAGGAAAGTGAAAAGTGAAAGTGAAGTCACTCAGTCATGTCCGACTCTCAGCGACCCCATGGACTGCAGCCTACCAGGCTCCTCCATTCATGGGATTTTCCAGGTTAAGAGTACTGGAGTGGGGTGCCATTGCCTTCTCCGCTCAATCTACTATCTAAGGCCAATTTAAGCATATTCCCTGAAGCATCAGTACAATGTAAAGATGTAACCATTCTCATCAGAAATCAATTGATACAATGATGGTATATTAGTTCTTTAAACAGAAAAAAAAAAAAAAAAAAAAGATACAAGATAGACTCTATAGGGAAAGTGAATTTACCTATTAGAGCTACAAAGGTCTGATTGGCTCCAGGTCCCCAGCTGATGTTCTCTAAGCAGGAAGAGGAGTCTCACTTAGTGTGTGCTGAATCACTTCAGTCCTGTCCGATTCTTTGCGACCCCATGAACTGCAGCCCATCAGGCTTCTCTGTTCATGGGATTCTCCACGCAAGAATACTGGAGTGGGTTGCTATGCCCTCCTCCAGGTAATCTTCCTGACCTAGGGATTGAAACCACATCTCTTATGTCTCCGGCGTTGGCAAGTAGGTTCCTTACCACTAGCGCCACTTAGGAAGCCCCTTCAGTTTACTACCTTTTGAAAATAAATGTTCTTATACTTTCAAATCATAATAAAACATACACAGATAAATTCACAAAGTCACTGACAGCCAAAGCCACTTCCACGCAAACTGAATTTCTGCGAACCTGTGTATCAACTTAAGAAATCCATGCACACCCAGACATCAGGGCAGAAGAAAAGCCCCTGGTACCATGCAGGCATCTGGTTTGCTGACTGGAAGTGGCTCCTACACCTTCCAGAACACTCTTTCCTGGTTTCCCAAGACCCAGCACCAGTCCTTGAGTGAGAGGGACCATCACAGGGCTAAAAGCACCCAGAGGGGCTTACTATCTAACAAAAGCTAACCACACACCAGAACTCCCCAGCACTCCAGTGGTTAGGACTTGGCACTTTGCTTGTCAGGCTCATGTTTGCTCCTTGGCTGGGGAACTGAAATCTCACAAGCTGCACAAAGCCACCCCCTCCCACCAAAATAGTTTCTTTAAAAACCCAACCATGTACCTGGAGACAGTAGGAAAGTACTCCGGCTCCATGGACAGACTGCAGAGCACACAGAAAGTAAAAAAGTACCTTATATAAGGCCACTCCATCCTCCCTACACAGAAATGGTATCAAGTACTGCCGATTCCCTATTTTGTTTACTAAAGCCCATTACTTAAAAGGCACTATCTAGTTTTACCACCATACAGAAGGTAATTATGGCTGCTATGCAATGTCACATTTGGAAATAGTAATTTTTTTATCTTCAAAATAATAAAATGCAAATAAAGAATTTATATTTCATAACAAAGCATCTGATAAGAAGCATGTTATAGAAAGTTTTTAAAAAGTTGCAAACATACTGCTATTGTACTGAATAATTTAAAACTTAGATTTAATTTAAATTATTTAATTTAATAATAATTATTTAATTTATTTAAATTTAAATTTAATTTAATTTAAATAAACTAGATTTATTTAATCTAGCACTATTTTGTGCCTGTTAAGAAAATTCTTACACCAGAAAGGAACATGTATCTCAGTCCACCTTCATTTTATAGGTACCAAAGTGCACTGGAGCAGACCTAGGAGACCCCAGAGCCCCCAGAGCCCTGGCAGCACTGCACAGTGGGAGCCAAGGAGCCCAAGCAGGCAGGGCTGCAGGGTGCAGTGGGCAGGTTCCAAAAGGGGAGACCCCACCTGCTGCCCAGAACCCACCTTTGCAAGCTGTCGCCCCCCACAACCTGTGTGTTCAGGAAGCCTCTGCGGCTTCCAAATGCTCAGTGGCACATGGGGAGACTCCCCCCGCCAGTACTCAGGTCTCCCCAGCCTCCCTGTGAGAGTCAGGAAGTTCTGCTCTAATGATTTCAGAGCCAAATTTAATACACAATGGACGCCATCTAAGACGCCCGCACCGGGAAGGAAGGAAGGGCTAAATGGGAAAGGTGGTCGGACTGGAAGTCAGCCGCACGCGACAGAGGCCCCTCTAAGGGGCTGCCACCCTCATGCTGGGGGAAGACTGCTCTCCACCGGGCACATGCACACCACTGTGCAGAGAATCTCTGTCTTTACACTCACTTCCAGCAAACTACAATGAGCTCCACTGGGTGTCCCACATGCTTTAGCAGGCCTTGCTGGTGGAGGCAGTGTGGCTGCATGTGGCAGGGGTTGCACATCCATCCCCTAGGCCTGACGCTCGTCAGCAGGTGTCACCCCTCTGCGTTTGGCTTTTGGTCTGAAAATGGAGACAGAAACAATCCCTACCTCACATGCCACAAGGACTCAATGAGGATCCACAAAAGGTCCTAACACCTGACTGAACCACAGCAAAGTCTCACTAAATAGAACTTGTTACAAAAGCAATTAACAGGATTTTCCACCCAAAATGATTTAGTAACAGAAAACCACCTCTTCCTTCACCTGCCACACTTCTTACCCAGCCAGTGAAACAAATCTCTACAGAGGTAGAACTATGCGTAACAGTGGCTGCCAGGGTAACTAACCAGGGACTCATCAGATTGAGGCCTGGCAGCTCATATGCTTACTGTTCCTTCAGTTTAAAATATCTTTATTGAAAGTAAGTAACACAACAAAACAGATAGTTTGATACATTCTGAAACATTAACACACCTCTGAAACCACACCTTGGTGAAGACAACACGGCCACACCCCAAGTCTCCTGTGCCCCTCTGTAACTGCCCCCCACACCCCAGCAACCATGCGTCTGCTTTCTGTCACTTTACACACGCGAATCCCGCAGGATGCACCCTCCTGTGCTCTGGCTGTGTGCCCTCAGCGTGGTCTCTACAGGGATACCTGCCCTCATCTCTCCTGGGTAAGCACCAGGAGTGGAACGGCGGGATCATGTATGACCAGCATGCACTTGGCATATTCAGAAACTGCTGAGCTGTCTTCAATGCAGCTGCACCATTTTTCTCGCCCCCCCATCCATGCACTGGACTGGCGCAGCACGCCCTGCGTGCGCTTGGTGCGTCTTCTCCACTGTAGCCGCTGGAGTAGGTGGTTAGTGGTGTCTCGATGTGGTTTTAATTTGCATTTCCCAATGGCTAGTAATTCTGACCATCTTTTCACGTGCTCATCTGCTATCTCATTATATTATCTGGTGAAGTGTCTGCTCAAATCACTTGCTTTTGTACTGGGTTGTTTTCTTAATACTGAATTTTAAGAGTGCTTTACTTATTCTGGACATAAGTTACCTAGAAGACATGTAATCTGTTAATATTTTCTGTGGCCTGTCTTTTCATTCTCTACAGTGTCTTAGAAGGAGCAGACATTTTTAAATTTGTCCACAAGTCCAATTTAAAAATGCTCTTTTTAATGGACTGGGTCTTTGATGTCACTAAGAAATCCTTGCCCCAGAATTCCCTGATCTCTGGCTGGGGAACCAAGATCCCACAAGTTGCATGGTGGCCAAAAAAAGAAAAAGAAATCCTTGCCTAACCTGAAGTCTCAATGATTTTCTATGTTTTCGTGGAGAGGTTTTCTAGTATTAGGCTTTACGTTAAGTTCTATGATTCATCTTGGGTTAATTCCTGTCTGTGGTGTCAACATCACCTTTTATATGTGGATACCCAACTGTCCGAGCACCTAACTCATTCAATTTAGTTTTGCTTTCTAATGTTAAATTATTTCAACTTGCAAAGAGTTTGAAGAAAAACATAAAGAATTGGATGCCCTCACCTAGTTACCCCTAACAACTGGGACACTTTTGCTTTATCTCTCCCACCTCATACAAACGTACTGGAGTTTTTTCTGGACTTCATGGCTTTACCTTCAATCTGTATCATCAGCTGGTATTCCAACTAAGACCTGATTACAAAGAGGCTCTCCCACTTTCTCCTGGAAGAAGTTGGAGAAATATTGCTCTTGTCCAGAATGTGGACCATCAACTCCAGAACCTCACCCCTCTATGCTGAACAATGGAGGGAGCCTTAAAAGAAAACGTCTTTCTCTGGATCAATCTATTCTGAAAAACCAACACTAGCTTAAAAAAAGAGATGGGCAAAACTGTAACAAAAACCAGGTGCTTAAAAAGAAAAAAGAAAACCCTGAAGAAATGTAAAGATTCTACTCTAAAAACTGATAAAATCGAATTATATAAAAATTACCTTAATTCAGAAGTGCTGCTGGTCTGTTCTCCCAAACATGTAAAATTGTCTGCAACAGAGAAAAGGCTGTATTTGCATTGATTAAGGTTGTGAGGCACAATATCCCATACATTTTAAGAAGCCATGAATTCGCCCCTTCCCTGTCACCATTTCTTTCCCCAAAATCACTGAACAGTATTTTGTATTAACAGTGTTAAGTTCTTCAATGTGGAAAAGAAGGATGATCTCAATTTCTTAAAAAACAAAACAAAACCTTAAAAATGCCTCAGGGAAAATACTCTGAATTGAACTGAAAAGAATCAGGGGGAAGGGGTGTTACCAGAAAAATTACAGCAACAACAAAAACAGAAAAATCACTGTAATTCAAGACACTTCTAAGATTAACCTCCCCCAGAAGATCTTATGTGACTGTCCCCTCAGTGCAGGCAAATCCACCTGGACAGACACCCTGCCCACCCCTCCAGCCCACTCCAGCTGCCTCGGTACCATCCAAAATGGACCTCCTGTCCAGGATGCCAGAGCAGAAGACATGGCAATAAGCCTCCAGACCTGCCTCTCACCATACTGCAGCCAGTACAAAAATAAATTTCATTCTAGATTTCTTTGGAAATACGTGCTTGTTCTTCCCCAGAAACTAAGTTTCAATACATTTTAAAATGCTCTGGTAATCTCTCCAAATGACACTATCTGGAAGGGCCACTTTGGGATGTTTCGCAGGTTACCTCCTGCCTAGTGATCAATTCACTATTATGTTTACAAACTCCCATACATGCATCTAATCTGGGCACTGGGACAGGCATCAACAAGCTGAAATGTCCCCCAGCTGAACTGTGAATTCTAAGGCATTTATTTAACAAAACAGTTTTACTGCTGAATTATGCTGCATATGTTATAAGCAAGCACATACTACTTATCCAGCAATAAAAGTTAAGTATGGAAGAAACAGTGTGGGGATTCCTCAAAAAGTTAATCACAGATCCACCAAATGACCCAGCAATTCTACTTGTAGTTATACACCTGAAAGAACTGAAAATAGGTACTCAGTCCCCACACATAAATGTTCACAGCAGCACTAGTCACAACTGCCAAAAGGTAGCAACAGCCAAAATATCAGCAGATGAACAGATAAACAAATGAGGACCAGCCACACAACGGAATCTTGTTCATCCAGAGAACAGAATGAAGTGCTGATACATGGACAACACCTTGAAAGCATTATGCTATGTCAAGAAGCCAGACACAAAAGGTCACACAGTGTATGATTCTGTTTATGTGAAACACCCAGAACAGGCAAACCCACAAAGACAGAAGGCAGGGGTTGCAGGGACTCTGCACAGTAACAAGAACACAGGCTCTTTTTTTTTTTTTTTTTTAGAACACAGGCTCTTCTTGGGGAGATGAAGGTGTTCTGAAATTAGGAGACGCAGTGGCTGCACAGCTCTGTGAATTACTAAAATGCCACTGATTGTCCACTTCAAAATGGTTTTGTTTTATGAATTTTACCTTGGATGGGAGGAAGAATAAGTGCTGTTAAAGGTGCATGGAAAAACAAAAGCAGGGACTTCCCCTAGTGGTCCAGTGATCGAGACTTAGCACTGCCAATACAGGAGGCAGGGGTTTTGACTCCTGGTGAGGGAACAAAGGACCCACATGCCTTGGAGCCAAAAAGATCAGAGAGAGGGAAAAGAAAAAAAAACAAAACCCAAACCAGCAGGTATGGAATAAGAGGGAGACAGGGTAGACTATGGCTCACTCTCACAAACATACAGAGTGGAGCTCTGAGGAGTGGGCACCGAAGGCTTCACCCAGACATCAAATTTAAAACAAGGGAACGCAATCTTGGCACAGCTCACTTTTGAGACTGGCTTGTTCTCTGTGGTGGGGGCTGCCCCACCTCCTGGGAGGTATTCAGCAGCTGGCTGGCCCTGGCACCCCTTCCGCAGCTGTGACAACCCCCAATCTCCAGACCCCACTAGTTGTTCCATGGGAAGAGTAATACTGGCCCCAGGTGACAGCTACTCCTTCAAGGTGACTGCTGCCCTCAGCTGGATCTCCAAATGCAAGTCCTCTCAGGGATTTTTCACATCAAGAGACAGGAAGATAAAAGTATAAAATAGTCGGAAAAATGTATCACAGTTTGATCTAATTCAAAGGCCTAGACTGTCTTGTGCCCAAAGAATGAAACAAAGTTCAAGCTGCCTATCCTGTGGGAGCCACAACATTTACCCTCTAGCTACAGAGGGTGCTGAGAGCACCTCTGAACCCCTCCCATTCCCACCCCACTGCCCGAGAGTCACAGGGAGTGCTGCCCAGACTCATTTCTGGCTGAATACAAGTTCTTCTGACTGCCCAGCCCATCAGATCAGATCAGATCAGATCAGTCGCTCAGTCGTCTCCGACTCTTTGCGACCCCATGAACTGCAGCATGCCAGGCCTCCCTATCCATCACCAGCTCTCGGAGGTCACTCAGACTCACATTCATCGAGTCAGTGATGCCATCCAGCCATCTCATCCTCTGTCGTCCCCTTCTCCTCCTGCCCTCAATCCCTCCCAGCATCAGAGTCTTCTCCAATGAGTCAACTCTTCGCATGAGGTGGCCAAAGTACAGGAGTTTCAGCTTTAGCATCATTCCTTCCAAAGAAATCCCAGGGCCGATCTCTTCAGAATGGACCGGTTGGATCTCCTTGCAGTCCAAGGGACTCTCAACAGTCTTCTCCAACACCACAGTTCAAAAGCATCAATTCTTCCGCACTCAGCCTTCTTCACAGTCCAGCTCTCACATCCATACATGACCACAGGAAAGACCATAGCCTTGACTAGGCAAACCTTTGTTGGCAAAGTGATGTCTCTGCTTTTGAATATGCTATCTAGGTTGGTCATAACTTTCCTTCCAAGGAGTAAGCGTCTTTTAATTTCATGGCTGCAGTCACCATCTGCAGTGATTTTGGAGCCCAGAAAAATAAAGTCTGACACTGTTTCCACTGTTTCCCCATCTATTTCCCATGTAGTGATGGGACCAGATGCCATGATCTTCGTTTTCTGAATGTTGAGCTTTAAGCCAACCTTTTCACTCTCCACTTTCACTTTCATCAAGAGGCTTTTTAGTTCCTCTTCACCTTCTGCCATAAGGGTGGTATCATCTGCATATCTGAGGTTATTGATATTTCTCCTGGCAATCTTGATTCCAGCTTGTGTTTCCTCCAGTCCAGCATTTCTCATGATGTATTCTGCATATAAGTGAAATAAACATGGTGACAATATACAGCCTTGACGTACTCCTTTTCCTATTTGGAACCAGTCTGTTGTTCCATGACCAGTTCTAACTGTTGCTTCCTGACCTGCATACAGATTTCTCAAGAGGCAGATCAGGTGGTCTGGTATTCCCATCTCTTTCAGAATTTTCCAGTTTATTGTGATCTACACAGTCAAAGGCTTTGGCATAGTCAGTAAAGCAGAAATAGATGTTTTTCTGGAACTCTCTTGCTTTTTCGATGATCCAGCGTAGAGGGAACAAGACCACAGTCTCAGACAGCAGCATATATTCAGTTCAGTTCAGTTCACTCAGTCGTGTCGAACTCTGTGATCCCATGGATTGTAGCACGCCAGGCTTCCCTTTCCATCACCAACTCCTGAAGCCTACTCAAACTCATGTCCATTCAGTCAGTGATGCCATCCAACCATCTGATCCTCTGTCGTCCCCTTCTCCTCCTGCCTTCAATCTTTCCCAGCATCAGGATCTTTTCCAGTAAGTCAGTTCTTCGCATCAGGTGGCCAAAGTATCGGAATTTCAGCATCAGTCCTTTCAATGAATATTCAGGACTGATTTCCTTTAGGATGGACTGTCTGGATCGCCTTGGAGTCTAAGGGACTCAAGAGTCTTCTCCAACACCACAGTTCAAAAGCATCAATTCTTCGGCATTCAGCTTTCTTTATAGTCCAACTCTCACATCCATAACATGACTACATGATCCTAAACCAGAAGCACCACTTTTACAGGGAATCAGACAAACAGGGATTTAAAAAACCAAAGTCTACATTTTAGGAAGCCACCACACTGACCAGAGGCAAAAGGCACAGTGGCGGGTGAGCCACACCTTGAAGCCCTAAGAGCCCAGCACCTCAGAGCGCTCCACTGAGCCTGGGTGACAGGCTCACAGTCAAAATGAAGCGTGGCCCCTGGGCAGCAGGTGGGCGTGCGGACACTCCAGTTACCCTAAAGCCCACCAGGAGGGTGCGGCTACAGAGGGGCAGTAAGGGGTGACATGAGCACATGCTGAGTATTTCTTCTTTAATCTTCTTAGAAAGCAATCCAGTTAGAAAGAGAAGTTGGAGGAAAATACAAACATAAACTTCAAGAAAAAGGCTCCAACATTTAAAGACCAACTTTTAGTCAAATTTAAAGTATGTAAAATAAAATTCAAATCATAGATTTACCAATGTAAACACACAACTGTAAAGTCAGTTTTACAAACAAACCAAACATTTTTAATACCCCAAAATAAACAACGCCTCGCCAATCCTGACATTGCTTTTAGACAGTCTTCTGCTGACTAGCAGCGAGCCTCCAGGAAGAGGGGTGTGAGCCCTGTGTCCCTCCCTCTGGTCCTCTGTGGACAGGCCACTTATGTAAACCTGTGCAGCACAAAGTTTCTAGACCACTCCCTCGAAGGGACAGACAGCTGCACACCATACCCCTCCCAGCTCTGGTTTTGGAAGTCAAATCCCTTGAACATCCATTCACTCAACAAATAAATGTTCATGTCTATAATGTGAGACAGTGTGCCAGACACTGAAAACACAGGCAACAAAACCCATGTGTGCCGCCTACCGGGGTCCTGCTACATGCAGAGAAGCAAGCGTGAGAAACTATCCCACGGGGCACAGGGCCAACACAAGTAGACCAACAGCCCGGAGCAGAGAGGCCACTGCACGAAAGCGAGGGGCTGGGGACTCAGCCGTTCTCAGGGCCACAGACACCTGGTTCTCTTAGTCAAGGTGCTCGACTGCCAAAGTGTACTAGGCTAATATCCCCAGGGCAGATTTTCGAAGATGGTATTATTATTGTGTCAAAGATTAGGCAGTTAAACAGTCTTGAGAAGATCAACTAAGCCAATGTTTTGATTCAGTGTAGTTGTTAATTTAGCAATATTAAATATCTGTGACGAACTTCTTTGTACATATTCTAGTACATCATGAGATTTTAAGTACCAAATACTAGTAATTGTTTGATTACTGTTTTTTTTTTTTTTTCAGTATTTTTCAAAATCTAAAACCCAAACTCTCTACAGAGACACACTTAAGAGAATTCCTTTACTGATGACGTTGACATTTAGATCAAGGAAAGGTCCTGGGAATGACTCCTCCTACATCCAACACAACCCCAAGACAGCAAGAGCACACAGGTGCCTGGTTTCTTCTCTGTGGCTCTGAGTACCCACACCTGGCCACAACAGACATGAGGGCACTGAGGAGTCCTTAGCTGCTCTATGTGAACAGTCATGCATTGTCACAAACTCTGAGGTGTCCAAGTCCTACTGGTGGCACTGAGAATATGACACACACACACACACACACACCTTCATCTTTCTAAAACCCAGAACAATCCAGTGCTAACAGTTCTGCAAAAAGGACTGGGCACTTGTACGAGACAAAGTAAACTTCTCAGTTCTGATTAATTCTCTAGCGCAAAACTGTTCTGAAGAGTGGGAAATGATAATGTGAAGAAGGTCCCCTAGCCAAATTTAGGAATAAGTCTGAGGGTAAAACGGAATAATAACTATAACAGAATATATCTTACTGGAAAAAAAAAAAAGAACACACATACACAATAATACTCAAATAATAGATAAGTAAGACAGAAGAGGTAAAGCTTTTTACAGACTGCAAGATGTAGCAGCCCTCAGGAGACATGACAACGAACTGTACAACACTTGAACTTGGTTAAACCCTGATTTTAAAAAAGGGCATGAAGACATTCTGAAGAAAACTGAGGAAATTTAAATGTGGACTGGATTTGGCATCACTGAATCCATGTTCAGATTTTGGGATAAGTATAAAAGAACATCCTTGTTCTTGGGACAGGCTGAAGTTGTAGAGATAAAGTATCATGACACCTACAACAATCAAATGGTTCACCAAAAAGCACACAGAGAAAGAAAATGTTACAAGTTACTAAATCTTGGTGTAAATACAGAATGTACACTGCTCCATTTAGCTTCAAAAGTTATGCAAAACTACGTGTATGATACAATCGACATTTATTATAGAAAAACTTCAAGCAAGGGATGTAATCAACATGTATTTGAATTATTCACGGGCTTCCCTGGTGGCCCAGACGGTAAAGAACCTGCCTGCAAAGCAAAAGACCCGGGTTCGATCCCTGGGTTGGTAAGATCCCCTGGAGGAGAAAATGGCTACCCACAGTACTCTTGATTGGAAAATCCCATGGACAGAGGAACCTGGAGGGTATAGTCCCTGGGGTTGCAGAGTTCAGACTCTGTGCACAACTAATGCACAGAGTGTTCAAGTGGTCAGCTTAAACTCCCTCCCCAATATTTCAGATCAGATCAGTCGCTCAGTCGTGTCCGACTCTTTGCGACCCCATGAACCGCAGCATGCCAGGCCTCCCTGTCTATCACCAACTCCCGGAGGTCACTCAGACTCACATCCATCGAGTCAGTGATGCCATCCAGCCATCTCATCCTCTGTCGTCCCCTTTTCCTCCTGCCCCCAATCCCTCCCAGCATCAGAGTCTTCTCCAATGAGTCAACTCTTCGCATGAGGTGGCCAAAATATTGGGAGTTTCAGCTTTAGCATCATTCCTCCCAAAGAAATCCCAGGGCTGATCCCCTTCACGATGGACTGGTTGCATCTCCTTGCAGTCCAAGGGACTCTCAAGAGTCTTCTCCAACACCACAGTTCAAAAGCATCAATTCTTCCGCACTCAGCCTTCTTCACAGTCCAGCTCTCACATCCATACATGACCACAGGAAAAACCATAGCCTTGACTAGGCGAACCTTTGTTGGCAAAGTAATGTCTCTGCTTTTGAACATGCTATCTAGGTTGGTCATAACTTTCCTTTCAAGGAGTAAGCGTCTTTTAATTTCATGGCTACAGTCACCATCTGCAGTGATTTTGGAGCCCAGAAAAATAAAGTCTGACACTGTTTCCACTGTTTCCCCATCTATTTCCCTTGAAGTGATGGGACAGGATGCCATGATCTTCGTTTTCTGAATGTTGAACTTTAAGCCAACTTTTTCACTCTCCTCTTTCACTTTCATCAAGAGGCTTTTTAGTTCCTCTTCACTTTCTGCCATAAGGGTGGTGTCATCTGCATATCTGAGGTTATTGATATTTCTCCGGGCAATCTTGATTCCAGCTTGTGTTTCTTCCAGTCCAGCGTTTCTCATGATGTACTCTGCATAGAGGTTAAATAAGCAAGGTGACAATATACAGCCTTGAGGTATTCCCTTTCCTATTGGGAACCAGTCTGTTGTTCCATGTCCAGTTCTAACTGTTGCTTCCTGACCTGCATACAGATTTCTCAAGAGGCAGGTCAGGTGGTCTGGTATTCCCATCTCTTTCAGAATTATCCACAGTTTATTGTGATCCCCACAGTCAAAGGCTTTGGCATAGTCAATAAAGCAGAAATAGATGTTTTTCTGGAACTCTCTTGCTTTTTCGATGATCCAGCGGATGTTGGCAATTTGATCTCTGGTTCCTCTGCCTTTTCTAAAACCAGCTTGAACATCAGGAAGTTCACGGTTCACATATTGCTGAAGCCTGGCTTGGCAGGATGCAAAAATAAAACTCTCCTTCAACTGTTAAACAAATAAATAAAATTCGGTGGCTCAGTGGTCAAGATTTCACCTGCCAATGCAAGTTCAATCCCTGGTCCAGGATGATCCCACACGCCTCGGAGTAATTAAACCTGTGTACCACAACTACTGAAGCCTGCACCCTGGAGCCCATGCTATGCAGCAAGAGAAGCCACTGCGACGAGAAGCCCGAGCACTGCGACTAGACAGTCCACTTGCCACTACAGAAAGCCCGCACAGCGACAAAGACCTAACACAGCCAAGAATAAATGAATAAAAATAACACTAAAAAAAAAAAAAAAAGCTGGGGGAGGGAAATACTACAGCCAACCAACAGCAAACATAGACTTAAAAACACACCCTTGCATTGATCAAATAAAAGATGAGATTACTTGAAGATAAAGTCAGAAAATAGCATTTTATAACTATTTTTAAAAATTAAAAAGAAAAAAATTTTTTCACTGACCAATATAGTAAGAAAGAGCTTCTGTAGTAGCTGGAAAACTTGGCACAATAATATGTTCATGATTTAACGGCTCAATCAATGGCATTTTAAGAGTGTACATTTTTAAAGAGATGAATTAATACTTAACTTTTAGTTTTTCATATTTCATTAATTTTTCTTCATTTTCTCAGTGTTTTAAGTGCTGTTTTTCTCAGGCTGGCTAGAGGTTTATCAATTTGATTTTTTCAAAGAACCAATTTTCAGTTTCACTGATTTTCTCTACTGTGTTTCTACGTTCACTTCCACATAATTCTGCTCTTGTCATTACTGTCTTCCTTCTGCTTGTTTTGAAATTGATCTGCTCTTCTAAACTTCTTCTTACAGTAGAAGTTTAGACCTGTAAGACCACTGTTTTCTGTAGTCAGCATTTAATTCTTTATACTTCCCTATAAGCACTGCTTTCACTATGCTCCACAAATGCTGGTGTGCTCTGTTTTCGCTTTCATTCAAATTAAAATATTTTCAAGTTTCCCTTATGATGTAATCTTTGTTGAATTTACAAATATTTGGGGACTTTCCAGACAGTGTTCCGTTACTGGTCGCTAGTTTAACTTCACTGTAAAGTCCGACGGCTCCAACCGCTCGGTCCTTTCCTAGTCCGACCAGCCTGTAGAACACTACCAGCCACACGTCGCGGTGACGTGCTACCATGACGTGTCAGGAATCTCATGTCCACACCATCATTCCTGAGCAGTGTGAAAATGAAAGAACGTGCTGGGCTGCCATTCCCACGGTCACAGTCTGGGGTGAGCCAGCTCCGTGTGCAGTTTTAAGGGGCGCCCAGGAATGCCTGTGATGCTCCAACCAGAAACAGATCTGGCTAACTCTAGGTGCCGAATAAAAACTTCTAACCATGTTCAGTTGGTTTTTAAATTATCTTTTATTTTCTTGCGTTCATTAAAAGCCTAAAAAAAAGTCACACTTCATTGTGGTTTCCTCATGTGACAATAAATCTCTTGGGGAAAAGTTATGAGGAAAAGTACTTATTTTTTGCAGAAGGGTGGTAACCTGTCCAATATGACCTGCAGAGCTCCAACTTTCTCCCAATTTAGGTCTGCCTAGGAGAATAGCTCAAATGTTTGCAATAAAAGAGTAACTTTACCATCAAGCACAGCAGTAACTACTGAGCATTTAACACATTCTTGGAGGATGAGCTATGGAAATATATAGCCAAGATATATCAGTGTGGGAAAATGAATAAAAACAGCAATATGCTCGGAGCACAACTATACCACCACCTCTTCCTGGCACTGATCATTTCCTCCTGGAACTATCTCATTCTCCAGGCAGAAAAGATGCACCATGGGCCAAGCATAATGAATGAAAAGACACTGCTATCAAAATACATCGTATTTCAGAACACCAGAGGCAGGACCCTCAAAGTTTCCACATGGAACAAACTGGTGCTACACAGGATCAAGAGTCGGCAGCATCTTACTTCCCAACAGCAACGCTGGAAACCGGGAGAAAACAGTGCTGTCTTGAACTAACTCCAAGCAAAAATCATACACTCCGAGTTCATGAAGAGACTAGAGGACATTTTCCCCCAAAAGTGGAAAAAATGAGAAAGATGCCACAACTGGAACTTAGGAGATCCAGATGAGACACAATCTTCTCCTCCATCCTCTTCTGGCCTCAGGTGCAGGGGTGAATGTGCTCTGTCACAGTGACATCCAGAAGGGCTGACCCCCAGGCATGCACACGGGTCTCAGGAACCACTCTAAGCACCGCATCTGCAGTGTACCCTTTATGTTATGGACAACTAAACTGATATAGAGTCTATGCCCCCAAACTAGATTTTTAATGTATGTCTGCGAAAAAGATATAGATCAAAAGGTTATCATAAAATTTATCAAATAACTATTATGCACCCAATGCTATGTTGCTAAGTACTTTATAGCCATCTGATTGAGTCCTCAGCAACGCAACGAGTGCGTACTGCTATCATCCTTCCTTGGCATTTCAATTCTACAAAATTACAGAAAAGATACCTAAGGCACAGGAAGGTCAGTAACTGGGCTCAAAGCTGCCCTAAGACCAATGGTCAGAGCTGGTGTGACACCCGGCAACTGGATTTGAGCCCAGAGGCTTACCCTGACTCAATACTGTCATTTAAAAACAAGTCTGTGTGCAATTTTTAAAAGAAAATCAGATAAAAAATTAAATGTGTTCCTCTGCTCAGAATGTCCTTGCCCTCTCTTCCCCTCTGCCAGGAAACAACACTCGACCTCGAGACAGAGCTGATCACACCCCCCTGACCACCACGCTCCCCAGCCACCTGGCTGGTCCAGTCCTCAGACCACTGTCGCGTTGACCCCAAGAGGCAGTACTTTGGATGGTGCCAAGCCTTCATGGCTGCTCTGGAGGGAAGGGGCCTGTCAGCTTACAAACCGAGTTCCTAAGAGCTGCCCCAACTGCTCCTCTTCCAAAACCTGGTCTCAGGACTGTCCCAGGCTCCCCCTCACCCCAGTCAGAGCTGACCACACCAAGGACAAGTACGCTCCGGCCAACGTCAGACCAAACTGTGTCCCCTGATGCTGTGGAAATAGAGGCAGCGAGTGGGACATGAACCTGAGGCCTGTGGCAACCCACCCACTACGGCTTGGACTAAGCGGCAAAAAGAGCAGCACGGACACATGGGAGGGGCACACTCCCCACGGCTCCTGTCCTGTCCCAGGGCTTCTGCATTCCAGACTTACAAAGTGCTGACAAGTCAGGCCATGACCTCTTTCCTCATTTTATGGCTTCTCCAAAAATGTCTCTGAAATTCCCACCTGTCTTAGCCTCCAATCACATAACCCATGCCTCCCACCCAGGTAATGTCAACCGCAGACCTTGGTCCCCTTACTTGACTTGTATGAGCAACACCCGGCATGCCAGTCACCTCCTGCCCCCTGAACACCAGATGAGGGGACCCTGCTCTCCTGCTGCCCCTCCTCCCTGCTGCACCCTTTCCTGGCTGCACCCCAGGTGCTGCACTCTGAGGCTCAATCCCATCACAACCACAGGCTTGCCTTTCCAATCCCCCTGACAGTCCATTCCCCATCCTCTTCAGCACAGAAAACCCTACCCAAAGCTGCCACCCAATCCCACCAATCTCCCTTTCTCCCAGCCTGGACTCACTCCCACTGGTGGCCTCCTTCCAGCTCACAGTCTTCATGGAGCCTACTATTAACTCACTCCCCAGCCATCTCTTTTCCTCTCCAACCATCTATTCATCATCACCTGATTTAACTTTCTAAAGGAGAGCTCTGACATCTGACTCCTCCTATGGAAGAAAGTTGAAAGGGCTTGTACCATTCAAGGTGCTTGTACCCACCACACATCCGGGCACCTTCGCCAGGACTCAGATTCACTGAGTCTGAAGATGGCCAAATACATGGACACAAATGCTCCAAGTGAACTTGGGTCTCTCTGCCAGATCTGAACCATGATCCTGACGATTAGTCCTTCACAAAGAAATCTGAGAAACATGAATGCATTCTTCAAGAGTTAGAGACAAATTTTAAAAAGTAAGATATTCCCCCATATTCAAGAATAGGAACCTGCTTCCAAAACTTTCAGGCTGAAGACATGAGCATATTTCCTACAAACATGGAAAGCACTATGAGCTGAAGTGTCTCTGAAGCCACTGTGACTTACAAGGGGGCCTGGAAGGGGGCAAGGACAGACTCTGTGCCTTCAAGCGGCCCAGAAGCCGGCAATGCTCTGCACTGTACAGCTCAGCCAACGTCTGTGTGGATCACGTGGTCGCTGTCAGAGTCGCATTCTGCAAACCCAGCCCCGTGCCGGCGCCGGTTCAGGCCAGACTGAGGCAGGAGCACTTACAGGCAGACTGCTTGACTGCGCTCGGAGACGCTGCGTTTCCTTACAGACGGAAGGGTTGTGGCAGGCCTGCCCACGTTGAGCGAGTCCGTTGGCGCCATCTGCCCAACGGCATTTGCTCACTCTGTGTCACATTTTGGAAGTCTTAAAATATTTTAAATCTCTTAATTACTACTGTATTTGTTATGGTTATCAGTGACCCCTGCTGTTACTAATTTGACTCACTGAAGGCTCAATGGTCAGCACTCTTTAGCAGTGAAGTGTTTCTCATTTCAGGTCTGCACGGTTATTTAGAGAGCACGCTATTGCACACTTAGTGCACACTTACAGTGCATGGCAAACACAACTGTCATGTAACTGGGAACCAACCACAGAGTTGTGCAGCTTGTTTTACTGAGGGAGCAGGACCGAGCCCACAGGAACCCCTAGCTGAGCCTGCACTTCCAGTTTGAAAACATACAGCCACACTGTCCAGCAGCACTGAAGCAGGAAGGAAGCTGTTAACTGTTTACAGAACCTCCGGCAATGAATGGTCTATGAGCCTTTATTCACGCACTCAACGCAGCTCTGCCTGGTGCCACGCACTGAAGCAAGGGGTCCACACACCAACCTGCTCCAGCACTCAAGGCTCTCACCTGCATAAACTAAACCCTGCTGGACACAGACAGGAATAGACATAGTAACTTTGTTTTCCCCACTCCTGAATGTACTCCAGTTGCTATCCCTCTCTTAAATGCAACTTTGTTGATACAAAAAAGTTGAGTCATCAAAAAAAAGGGGGGAAGGGTGGGGAAGGAGATGGGAATCACAGAAAAGAAGTGGAAACACAGCAAACAAACGGGCATCAAAAACCTGTTTCAAGAAGGATCTATACACACTATACACGTATCATTCTGGTCCCAGACTTTCCTTCCTAATTAAACTTTAACCAAGCAAACACTCAAGATAGAACTCTTTGATTAAAGAATCATTAGTCGTAGGAATTCACCAAGAAGCTTACTGAATATAAGAAAACCAAGCCATAAAAATAAAAGTTTCATCCAAGTTATTCATTTATTAGGAATGATTAACAAGTAAATGACATAAATAACTCCCCTCCCCTCAGAGGAGTAATAAACACTCAGTCACTGTGCTTAAGTCCAGGGTAAGGAAAGCACTCCTTGGAGAGAACCTGGCATTTCCCTGGCCATGACAGAAGGGCGAGGGCAGATCTTTGCACATAACTGGATGTTGTGAGCTCCTGACCTACAAGAGTTAAGTGAGGACACATAATTTCAGAGACCTGAGAGGAAAAGTGTCTGCACATGCGTAGCCTGGCACAGGGGCGCAGTCACCAGACTCTTCACCCTACTCTTGGTGCCAAAGAATGTGGCATCAAGGGGCCTCCCAAATATTTCTTTAACATTTGTTCACTCTTTTCTTTGGTGGACAGTATTTCCTCCTCCCAATCATACTAATGTAGTAATTAACAATTTGGTGAAACATGGGGTGATCAAGAATGTAAATTCTGAGTTATTTTTCTTTTAAAGCCAAAAATAACATTGGGGCTTCCCTGCTGGTAAAGAATCTTCCTGTCAATGAGGGGACATGGGTTCGATCCCTGATCTGGGAAGATCCCACATGATGCAGAACAACTAAGCCTGTACACCACAACTACTGAGCCTATGCTCTGGAGCCTGGGAGCCGCAACTACTGAAGCCCGAGCACCCTAGAGCCCCTGCCCCACGACAAGAAGCCACTGCAATGAGAAGCCTGCACACTGCAACCAAGAGGGGGCCCCACTCTCCGGAGCTAGAGAAGACTGCATAGCAACAAAGACCCAGGACAGTCAAAAATAAAATAAAGTTATATTTCAAAGAAAGAAAAATTACATTAATTCAGAAAGAAAAGGGAAAAGATTCACATACTGTTGAACCTTTTGAGGGATGTGTCCTGGAAAACAATGACACACGCGTAGCCTGGCACAGAGGCTCAGTCATCAGACTCTTCACCCTACTCTTGGTGCCAAAGAGTGTGGCATCAAGGGGCCTCCCAAATATTTCTTGAATGAAGACATTCAAGAAAACCAGGTTACATGAACAGTATATTCTGACTTTTAATCATTTCGTATTTTCATATATTATCAGTTCAGTCGCTCAGCTGTGTCTGACTCTTTGTGACCCCATGGACCGCAGCACGCCAGGCTTCCCTGTCCATCACCAACTTCCGGAGCTTGCTCAAACTCATGCCCATCAACTCAGTGACGTCATCCAACCACCTCATCCTCTGTAGTCCCCTTCTCCTGCTTTCAATCTTTCCCAGCATCAGGATCTTTTCCAGTTAGTCAGTTCCTCGCATCAGGTGGCCAAAGTACTGGAGTTTCAGCTTCAGTGTCAGTCCTTTCAGTGAATATTCAGGACGGACTGGTTGCATCTCCTTGCAGTCCAAGGGACTCTCAAGAGTCTTCCCCAACACCACAGTTCAAAAGCATCAATTCTTTGGTGCTCAGCTTTCTTTATATATAGTTCAACTCTCACATCCATACTTGAATACTGGAAAAACCACAGCTTTGACCAGATGGACCTTTGTTGGCCAAGGGATGTCTCTGCTTTTTAATATGCTGACTAGGTTGGTCACAGCTTTTCTTCCAAGGAGCAAGCGTCTTTTAATTTCATGGCTGCAGTCACCATCTACAGTGATTTTGGAGCCCCCCAAAATAAAGTTTCTCACTGTTTCCATTGTTTCCCCATCTATTTGCCATGAAGTAGATATACTACCTACTTATACTATTTACTTCATATTATCTACTACATATATTATCACTGGATAAATAAATACATTGTCCAATTACCTGTGTTATTTGTCAACAGGGGGGAAAAACATAAAGGAAAAAAGAACTCTGACATTATTAAGAACTACATCTTTTAGGAAATGGTTAATTATAGATACAAAAAAATGACTCGACTTTCCTTACCCTCAACCCACCACAAGGTTTAACTGGTCTAGTCAAGGCTCTTTTGTTTGCCAAGAAGAGGAAAATTCCCATGGGAAATGGAGGGATCCGACAGGTCGCAGGACATGAAGCACAACAGGCTCAGGGTGTGGCACTAGACACGAGACACAGGATCCAGCACCCAGTGACTGGCTCCTGGTGACCCTTCTAAAGTTTGGCTGGGTACACTTTCCCTATCTTTCACCCTCTCTCTTAACTTGTGCATGGTCCAAAGCGGACTGTAACTTCACACCCCAACCACCAATCAGTGTCAGCTGTGTCTGTCTGTGGACCAGGAGGGGACAGCTGCCCCTGAGATGGGGTGGGTGCCTAGAAGAGAACACAGGTTGAACAAAAAAGACTAGTGTCTTTAATATAGTAACACATTTCTCCCTGCAAGTTATATAAGCTGTATCTCTTCTCTCTGGTACCATTTAACTAGTTGGCAAAGAGGAGACATAAAGTATCATACATACACCCAAATATATACAGCAAGTAATAATTTGGTTCTCAAAAACTTACAGTCAACACATGCAGCCCTAAAAGAAAAAAATAATCTGCAGAATCTCTTTAATATTATTTTTCTTTAAAGCACTATGGCTGTCCCTGCTGTCTTACCAATTACATGTCAAGAACAGGAGAAAGGGTCATGGCCAGAATCAGGGCATCTAACAAAGACAGACACTGTTATCTTGATAAATCATTTATATTTTCAGTTCATTTGTCACAACTGTCAAGAAAAATTACAGGCTACCGAAGGTTCATTTTTAAGTTCCTTAGATGATAAATTTCATTTTTTTCCATAAAACACACATTATAAATGCCGGTAAAACCTCTTTATATTTGACACCACTAGTTTTCCTGCAGGTCTTTCAACTTCCCCTCTGGGGAAAGACAGCCTAGAATGACTGAAATTTGACTCCTGGACAGGAAAAGGTCCTGCCTTTCCACCTTCACCTGGCTCCTCCAGGGGGTAAGCCCCTTCTCCTGGAAGCCCCCAAGTGCCAAAGCTGCAGGGATTAGTTCAAGCAGACTGTGAGCTATTAAAACCGCAGTACTCAAACTGCATGGAAAGATGCAGCAAACTCCCAGGATGTAAGACAGTTTGAAGTTGAGACAAGCACAGAGAAACCTGACAGGTGACAGACACTATGGAAGCGGCTAGCTCCAGACGGTTCACATATCCAACAGCAGGTGGTGCTACAGCCTTTCTGATGACGTCACATCCTTACAAAGCTGGGTTTCCGCGGTTGCTTGGAGAAAACAGCACTGCCCAAGAATCCAGCAGGACCAGGAAATAAAAACAGCCGTGTCCTGGCAGATTCTGAGTGTAAGAAGCTATACTGCCCATTGACTAACAACAATGGTTTGTAGTTTGCTGTTCATCTGCTAAGTGGTGTCTCTTTGCAACCCCATGGACTGCAGCACACCAAGCTTCCCTGTGCTTCACCATTTCCTGGAGTTTGCCTAAACTCATGTCCACTGAGTCAGTGATGTCATCCAATCATCTTATCCTCTGTCGCCCCTTCTCCTACTGCCTTCAATCTTTCCCAGCGAGTAAGCTCTTTGTGTCAGGTGGCCAAAGTATTGGAGCTTCAGCATCAGTCCTTCCAATGAATATTCACGGTTATTTCCTTTAGGATTGACTGATCTGATCTCTTTGCAGTCCAAGGGACCCTAAAGAGTATTCTCTAGCATCACAATTCAAAACCGTCAATTCTTCAGCACTCAGCTTGCTTATGGTTAAGGATAAAATAAAAAAGTCCCGTCCAATTTATGGGTATTACATTCTCAAAGGGCTATAAGTTCTTAAGACATAAATACTTATATTGGACCTAAGGTCTCAATGCAAAGAAATAGACGAAAACAATAGAATGGGAAAGACTAGAGATCTCCTTCAAGAAAATTAGAGATACCAAGGGAATATTTCATGCAAAGATGGGCTCAATAAATGACAGAAATGGTATGGAACTAACAGAAGCAGAAAATATTAAGAAAAACTGGCAAGAATACAAAGAACCACACAAAAAAGACCTTAATGACCTGGATAACCACAATGATGTGGTCACCTACAGCTGGACATCCTGGAGAGTGAAGTCAAGTGGGCCTTAGGAAGCATTACCACAAACAAAGCTGGTGGAGGTGATGAAATTCTAACTGAGCTATTTCAAATCCTAAATGATGATGCTGTGAACGTGCTATACTCAATATGCCAGCAAATGTGGAAAACTTAGAAGTGGCCACTGGACTGGACAAGGTCAGTTTTCATTCCAATACCAAAGAAACGCAATGCCAAAGAATCTTCAAACTACCACACAATTGCACTCATCTCACCTGCTAGCAAAGTAATGCTCAAAATTCTCCAACCTAGGCCTCACCAGTACATGAACCGAGAACATACATGAACCAAGAACTTCCAGATGTTCAAGCTGGATATAGAAAAGGCAGAGGAGAAAGAGATCAAATTACCAACATCTGCTGGATCACTGACAAAGCAAGAGAACTCCAGAAAAGCATCTACTTCTGCTTCACTGACTATACAAAGCCTTTGACTATGTGGACCACAACAAACTATGGAAAATTTTTAAAGAGATGGGAACACCAGACCACCTTACTTGCCTGCTGTGAAACCTGTATGCAAGTCAAGAAGTATCAGTTAGAACCGAACATGAACAACTGACTAGTTCCAAACTGGGAAAAGAGTACATCAAGACTGTATATTTTCACCCTGCTTATTTAACTTACATGCAGAGTACATCATGGGAAACGCTGGACTGGATGAAGCACAAACTGCAATTAAGACTTCTGGGAGAAATATCAATAATCTCAGATATGCAGATGACACTACCCTTATGGCAGATGAAGAGGAACTAAAGAGCTTCTTGATGAAAGTGAAAGAGGAGAGTGAAAAAGCTGGCTTAAAACTCAACATTCAGAAAACGAACATCATGGCATCCAGTCCCCTTACTTCATGGCAAGTAGATGGGGAAACAATGGCCGGGTGACAGACTTTATTTTCTTGGGCTCCAAAATCACTGCAGATGGGGACTGCAGCCATGAAATTAAAAGACGCTTGCTCCTTGGAAGAAAAGCTATGACCAACCTAGACAGCATGTTCAAAAGCAGAGCCGTTCCTTTACCGACAAAGGTCCATAAAAAGCTACTGTTTTTCCAGTGGTCATGTATGGATGTGAGTGTTGGACTATAAAAAAAGCTGAGCACCAAAGAACTGACACTTTTGAACTGTGGTGTTGGAGAACTTTTGAGAGTCCCCTGGACTGCAAGGATGTCAAATCAATCAATCCTAAAGGAAATCAGTCCTGAATGTTCATTGGAAGGACTGATGCTGAAGTTGAAGCTCTGATACTCTGGCCACCAGATGCAAAAAAGTGACTCACTGGAAAAGACCCTGATGCTGGGGAAGACTGTAAGCCAGAAGAGAAGGGGACAATAGAGGATGAGATGGTTGGGTGGCATCTCCAACTTGATGAACGTGAGTTTGAGCAAACTGAACATGAGTTTGAGCAAACTCTGGGAGTTGATGATGGACAGGGAAGCCTGGTGTACTGCAAGAGTTCATGGGTTCGCAAAGAGCTGGACACAACTGAGCGACTTAAATGAACTGAAGGACTCGATAAAGGAAACTTTTAGGTATTTACTTTAGCCTGGGGCATTGTGAAAACCCCAGGGACACTAAAGGTGCCAAGAACTGGGGAGTCTCTGCATGAAGATTCAAGTCTGGGCCACAGAGGAAAGTGGAGGGGATCAGAGGGAGGGGAGGCACAACAGCAGGCAGGGGTGCCCCACAAACCACCACTGTAGCCCCACCTCCACCCAGAGCCTCACCTGGCTCTCTGTCCCCCTGCTCTAGGTATGGGCTGTAAAACTGGACAATAACCATAAATTCACCAAGAGTAGGAATTCATCAAGAACTGACTTCCTAATCTTTGTGTTACCGAAATGACACCCAAGAGGAAGTCAGTAACTGATTACTGGAGGGCACATCCCAGGGCAGGTGGGACACATATCCTGAGGGACGCACAGGCAGCCCTGAGGACAGGTGTTCACGGGGAGCTGCCATTCCTACAGGGAGATGGGAGCTGGCGCTGAGGGACCCGGGAGACGGCATTTAGGCCAGACCCTGCAAGTGGCACAGAGAGCATCAGAAACACTCACCAGAGAAGGCCCAGGACACAAAACTTGTGCGGTATCCTGCCCAAACACAAAATCTAAATCTATCCCTGAGAAAGCCCAGACAGACCCAAAGAAGGGTCATTCTCCAGGACAACCAGCCTGCACTCCTTAAAATGTCAAGGGAAAGAACAACAAAGGCAGGCTGTTTCTGATTAAAAAAGAACAGACCTGACCTCTAGATATAACATGTATTCCTGGACTGACTTGATCCAGACAGGGAGGGACAGCTGTAAAGACAGTACGGGGACAACCAAAGAAACGTGGAGAAAGTAGATGGCTATCAGTGTTCAACTTACTGATTTTAATAGCTCAACTGTGCTTATAATAAAAATATGTCTGTGTTCTCAAAACATATGTACTGAAGTATTTAGTGGTAATGGGGGAAAAGTGATATAAATTTTGCACTCTACTTCATGATATATTTACATTTGTTTTAAAATGCAGTGGAGTGTGCACTAGGAGAGTAGGCACACAGGGCCTGGATGGCAGCGAGGAGCACATCCTCCATCGGGTGACAGCTGGAACCCCACAGCCCCCTTCTGGCAGCACCCCCCAAGCCAGGCCTTCTTGGCGGGGAGATGACCTTAGCAGGGCTGGCTCTTTGCTCAGAAGTGCAGTGTTCCTCGAAGAGGCCTGGGGGGACAGGAGGCAGTAAGGTGCTGGGCCCTCTCCCTGGTTCACTACCCACTGTTGTAAAGAAAAACTTTGTTTTTCTGGAAGTTGATGGAATGAGCCTAGCAGAGAGAGGAAGAAACTAAGGAGAGCTCAGTGAAGGAAACAGGACTCACCCCTCAGCAATTTGCAGAAAGACACAGGCAGGGGACGCCCAAGGCCATGCAGCGCCCCCATAGCCCTGCAGCGCACCAGCCCCATGCCAGGCCTCACCTGGCTGAGGTGTCCTGGGCCTGCAGGGTGCTGGGCCATGCCTCCCACAAGTTGCAACAACTCCGAACGTCCTTCCCTGCCACGTGTCAGCAGAGCCGTGCCCAGACTGCAGGCTCCCAACAAGCCGAGGGCGACAGAGGCGGCAGCAGGGCAGGGGGCGTTACCAGGTAAGCTACCATGGAGCAACTTCACGGGAATAGAAGTGGAGTCAGACCCCTGCCTCCATGCGAGCACATGGGCAAATTCACACGGAGGTGCCGCCCAAGTGCCTGCTACCTTGGCAAGGAGGTGGGGGCTGCCGGCCACCAGAGCAAACACACACGGACACTTGACACAGTAACGAGACGCTCTGCGAACGCCCTGAGGGGACCTAAATGTCTCTTTTGTGACTGGAGCCACAGTGCTCACGTTCTGGTACCTTTCACATACTGCTGTCCTACAAGAGAATTTAAAATTAAACCAAAGAACAAACAACTCCTTGCCCTCAAAGAGGTTATTTTTAGACCCTCCTCAGCACAACTTCCACAAAGGAATTCTCCTTCCAAGGTACTTCTAGTATTGATACACGGACATTCCAATTTCAAGTATCACAGTGAGAATTCTAAGGGAATTTAATGTGGAAGAATTTAGAAAACCTATCTATTCTTCTTGTGTACAGAATGCCCCATTAATTTAGTGTATGCTAGCACATAACTGGTAACAGACGATCTTAAAGGAAAACAAGACACAGAACAGTTTTCCTGTGGAGACCGTGCTGCACAGCAGTTAAAATCAAAGGTTCTGTGACTCCAGGCTGCTGCTCTGCTGGTGAGGCCTGCCGATGCCACACTGGCCAAGAGATCAGCGCAGGAGTGGTGGCAATTTCCTGTAGAGGCCCAGAGACACGTACCACAATTCCGGGCATTTTCCCATCGCAAAAGCAGCCATAGACAACACACAAAACAGACGTGGGCACGCCAATAAAACTGTCTATGAACATAAACTTGAATTTCATATCACTTACCCATGCCACAAAATAGCCTCCTTTCCATTTTTTCACTATTTTAAAAAAGAAAAACCATTCTGAGCTCATAGGACACACACACACACACCCAGAGATGGCAGGCCAGAGTTTGCCAACCTCTGGTTCACAGGATGGTGCCCAGCAACTATAATCTGGGAAAACAGCCTGTAAATCCCAGTCTCAGACCCAAGGCCTGGCCCCTACTTTATCACAATGGTGGTCCCTTGCTGGCCAAGTCCACTCCTGCTGCTCTGCAGTTGCGTCTGTCAGACCAAGGAGTGCGTGCACACTTCAGAGGCACCTGGCACTCCTACAGTCCAGGAGATGGGCTTAGAGTCTTTAAATCAAGCTATGCAATCTTGCCAACTAACTATGGAAAATCCACTATACAAAAGATTCCCCCGCTACACGGAAATGAACACCTAAAGTAGATTCTGCTGCTGCTGCTAAGTTGCTTCAGTCGTGTCCGACTCTGTGCGACCCCACAGACAGAAGCCCACCAGGCTCCCCTGTCCCTGGGATTCTCCAGGCAAGAATACTGGAGTGGGTTGCCATTTCCTTCTCCAACATATGAAAGTGGAAAGCGAAAGTGAAGTCGCTCAGTCGTGTCCGACTCTTAGCGACCCCATGGACTGGAGCCTACCAGGCTCCTCCGTCCATGGGATTTTCCAGGCAAAAGTACTGGGGTGGGGGTGCCATTGCCTTCCCCGAAAGTAGATTCTACCTCTGACAATTTACACTATTGGCAAGGAAGCTCCACTTTGGCTGACAGTCCCCAGTGCCCTGGAGGCTCATTACAGCTGCTCATGGGTCTCTCCACTCTATGACTGTGACTTCAAGTTGTTAACAGCTACCAGAACCTTGACCAAGTACACTTCACTTGGTCTTCAGTTCTGCCATACTGCCTTGAAGCCTTCCTGAAGAGTGTTACTATCTAACACTGAGAAGTACTATCACTAAAAACCAGTAGACTGCAGCTGTGGTATCAATAAAAACAAACAAAAAGCATCCACTGCATCCATTCTTACACAAAAACTAGTGAAAGGATGCAGGGAAAACACGAATATAAGACGCCACAAGAGAATTTCAATGCGGTCCAGCAGTTAGCACGCCACACTCTCACTGCTGCAGATCCAGGTTCCAACCCTAGAAGGGGAATGAAAATCTTGCAAGCCATGCAGCATGGCAAAAACAAAAAGTGCTACAAAGGAGCAGACTACAGCACCAATAACACTTTTTTACCTCAAAGGCAAACTTACTCAATTATACCTTAATAAAAATAAAGGCAAACAAACCAAGACTATGACATTTCTACAAAATGCTCATTGCAATCAAACTAACTTTGAGAGCTTCAGTTCAGTTCAGTCACTCAGTCGTGTCCGACTCTTTGCGACCCCATGAATCGCAGCACGCCAGGCCTCCCTGTCCATCACCAACTCCCAGAGTTCACTCAGACTCACATCCATCGAGTCAGTGATGCCATCCAGCCATCTCATCCTCTGTCGTCCCCTTCTCCTCCTGCCCCCAATCTCTCTCAGCATCAGAGTCTTTTCCAATGAGTCAACTCTTCACATGAGGTGGCCAAAGTACAGGAGTTTCAGCTTTAGCATCATTCCTTCCAAAGAAATCCCAGGGCCGACCTCCTTCAGAATGGACTGGTTGCATCTCCTTGCAGTCCAAGGGACTCTCAAGAGTCTTCTCCAACACCACAGATCAAAAGCATCAATTCTTTGGCGCTCAGCCTTCTTCACAGTCCAGCTCTCACATCCATATATGACCACAGGAAAGACCATAGCCTTGACTAGGCGAACCTTTGTTGGCAAAGTAATGTCTCTGCTTTTGAATATGCTATCTAGGTTGGTCATAACTTTCCTTCCAAGGAGTAAGCATCTTTTAATTTCATGGCTTCTAATACTTTCAAATGTAAATAACGTGCTTTTAAATTTCTTCCAAAGTGAAAATATCTTTTTCCTAATAGTCATGATCTTGGTGCTTTTCCACAGAAAAATACAGATAAAGCATTACCTTACTATACAACATGTTCTTGTCCCCACCTACTCCCAAGAAACAACATCCATTCCACAGGATGAACAGGGGTGTGTACTTCCCCTCAGACCCTGTGTGCTGCACTGTGGTCATCCCAGGACAACGAAGAAGGGCCACCTCAAGCCTCTGAGCAGCCCCACAGGATTCTGCGTGCACCTTAGTCTAACCAGTCCCTGCGGATGTGCTCTCAGGCTCGCTCACTCAGTCCTCTATGTGTTTTTGAAATGTACTGTTTCAGGCACTGTTCCAGGATATGTCAGGGAATAAAAAAGACAAAGATCTATCCCCCCTGGAAATATATTCAAAATATGTTGAGATACATAAAAGTACAAAAAGTATAATGCCATTTATGTTTAAATAAAAACCACCTATGGACTTCCCTGGTGACTCAGTGGTAAAGAAACTGCCTGCCTATGCAGGAGATGTGAGTCTGATCCCTGACCTGGGAAGACCCCATGTGCTGCGGAGCAACCAAATTTGTGCACAACTATTGAGCTGGTTCTCTAGAGCCTGGGAGCCACAGCTACTGCAGCCCTTGACTCTAGAGCCCATGCTCTGCAACAAGAGAAGCCATGACAATGAGAAGCCAGAGCATCACCACAACAGAGTAGCCCTGCTCACTGCAAAGAGAGAAAAAAGCCTGAGCAGCAATGAAGACCCAGAACAGCCAAAAATAAGACCAAGTGTAGTCAAATAAATGTTTCTTTTTAAAAAACTACCAATGTGTATATTTTAAAGAAAGATCTATGGGGACTTCCCTGGCCATCCAGTCGTTAAGACTCCAATTTATAAATGCATGGGGCACAGTTTAGATCCCTGGTTCAGGAATTAAGTTCCCACATGCAATTCGGTACAACCAAAAATTTTTTTACAAAAAAGAAAAGATCTCTGCCCTTATGGAACTTATGGGCTTCACTTGGCTCAGTGGTAAAGAATCCACTTGTCAGTGCAGGAGACATGGATTCGATCCCTGGGTCAGAAGACCTGAGAAGGAAATGGCAACCCATTCCAGTATTCTTGCCTGGCAAACCCCACAGACAGAGGAGCCTGGTGGGCTATAATCCAAACTAATGACAATTTTTTGTTTTCTGATCAAAAATTCTAGGTGAAGATTTCTAACAAACTGTTTTTAATATTAACTAATGGAATAAGGATTCTCTTTATTCCTCCATGAATAAATTTCCAAAAATAAACTTGCCAAACGATTCAGTTTGGAAATGTTCTTTTTATATTAAGCATATTAATCTCTTATCATATACGTCTATTTCTAATATTTTCTCCAATTTGCTTGTCATTGAACTACAGTTCATCTATTATCAGGGCTTCCCAAGTGGCCCAGTGGTTAGGACTCTGCCCTTCCACTGCAAAGGGCACAGGTTCAATCCCTGGTTGGGGAACTAAGATCCCACATGCTGAGTGGCACAGCCAATGCCCCCCTAAAAAGTTCCTCTATCAGATGTCTTTTGCTATAGGTACATTCTGAGTATTCAAGCAGATAATCCTTTATGGCTTAGAGCCTTAGTATCACGCTAAGAAACCCTTTCCCAAAACATCCTACCTCAAAGGCTATAAAACATCTTATAATATTTTTTAATATTTCCATGTTTTTAGTTTTTACATTTATATCTTTAATCCAGTCAGAATCTCTATGTGCTACAAAATATATAGCGCTTTCAACTATTTTTTCCAACAGACTGCCAGTTGATTCAACATCCTATCCATTCCCAACCAATTTAAAACACTGCACTAACCATGAACTAAATCCCCATAAACACACAGATCATCATCTGGACTTTGTTCTCCCTGCCTGTGCTTCATGGAACTCTCCTGTTCATATCTAATAAAATACTTTCCCTTCATCTTTCTTTTATAAAACTGACTCCTCTCAAATATTTATTCCTCCGGATTAGGTGACATTTAAAAAATATCCCAGCATGTACATACAGGAAAACTGCATTCAAATTCTGTAGTCAGGTCTATTCAAGTTCTTTTATCTCTTCAATAATGCATTTAAGTTAGGTTTTATAGCTGACCTAAAATACATTTTCCTTTGAAAAAAGAGGTAAGTTTTAGGCTTAACAATCGTAAGAAATTACATTGGCCAATTTTCCTAAGAACTCAAAAAAATTATTTCTGAAGTTAGTTTCTATAAAGGAGTAAGTTATTTATCAAAATAAGCAAGCTTCTGTAAGACCTGTGGGTCTTGTCAATGAACCTCTGCTCTTGGACTTTCTGACCATTCATTATCTTAGAGTGGCTCAAATTACTGACCTCCATAGTAACACTAAAAACAGCAGCTCACTCTAAAGCAACGATAAAGTTTATTTCAGGTAAGCATTCGTGGCAAAGAACTTAACTGCAGGCAGACTGCGGCCTGGTCCTTCTCCCCTGAGGTAGGTGGGGCGGGGGGGGGGGGGGGGGGTGGTGCAGGCGCAGCAGCACAGGTGCACCTGGAGCTGGAGCCTTCTTCCTCAGGCCCTGCTTCCTCCCCGGGGAAGCTCAGCTGAGATAATGCACAGGAAAGACAAGGGGGTGGCAGTGAGAGCAACTTGTTTATCTAATCACAGTTATCCACCAAGTACCTGCTTCCTCCTTTCTGCCTCTCCCTCCAGGTGCCCCAAATACCCTCACACTTTCTTCCCCAAGAACGCCCCCGGTTTTGTTAAGAGGCCAGTATGTAAAAAGCCTCAGAGCTACTTACGTTCAGTTTATCAGGGAATATCTATGTTAGCCTGCACCTATTTATACTGATGTTTTGCTATATGCCTCAGATTAAAAAACAATCTTTTAAGTTTAATCTCTCCTCTTACCAATCAAAGCCATCTTTCTTGATCTCACCTTATCTCTTCCAAATCTTGAAATTCTGACCTTTATGAAGCACTTTATGCAGACTGTTAAGTACAGGAGAGTTGCTGAAATGACAATAAAGTATTGTTTGCTGAGAGTTAACTAGTTAAATTTATTTTTTCAGACATAAATTAAATCTGATGCTAATTCGGGCTGCTATTTAACCTCACAAGAGTTAATGAAAATAGGTCTATCACATGTCCCATGTCACAGGAAACTTGCTCAGTTGCAGAGAGTGGCATACCAATTAGGATGAATTTTGAAACCATGAGACAAACTGAAACAAAAGCCAATCCAAAGAGCTGGTGCCAGCAGTGAGGTAGATAAGAACGTCCTCCCCCTAGCTTTGCTAAGGCATTTAGCCTTCCGTTACTGCACCAGTCTCCTCTCCCAGCCAGCTTCTAACATCAGCAGTGCTTGCTTCTCTGAGTGTGGCCCAGGGCCCAGCACCACCAGAGGCACCAGGGGACTTGTTAGGGAAGTGCACTCACTTGCCCCCTTCCCCCGGCTGAATTAGGATCTGCATCTAACAAGATCCCAGGGGATTCATTCTCAGCTGTGCCCAATTAAACACACAACTTAGGATCTCCCTATTTAAAAACAGAACTCTCCACTGTTCCCACATCACCCACCAATTATGGAGCCCTTTTCCTTGGCCCCCTCCTCCACAACTAACCTTCCTGAAGCCACATCTACATATGTGGTCACCCCTACCTCAATTCTTATGTTTTAACTCCCCGCAATCTGGCTTTCACTCCCACCACCTGGGACCTAGAGGTCCTAAGTCTAGGGGACTCTTTCTCCTCACCCCTCATCAGTACTCTATGCAGAGATCCCCACCCACCTCTTGGGGATCCCCACCTCTCTTTCCTTCAGTGGCTGGGTATCTATCCCCTCCTCACTTTACTGCCCATGCGCAGGTGAGAGTCTCCATTCACAAGACCTGAAGTCTACCTAGACCTTCAGTCTCAACTCTAGGCCACTACACTTACGAGCCAACACTTGCACTGGTTTTCTATGTCCATTTCAAGAGTTCCAGGCATAGCTCTCTCATCCCCAGTGGACGCCAAACAAGCCTGCACTGCCCATCTGGCCTCATCTCAGCACCTGACATAACTGGCTCCTAAGTTTGCAAAGCAAGCAGTTAAGAACTCTCATAGGAGAACTCCCTGGCAGTCCAGTGGTTAGGCCTCTGTGCTTCCGCTGCAGGGGGGCACAGGTTCAACGCCTGGTCAGGGAACTAAGATCCCACATGCCGCATGGCACAGCCCCCCCAAAAATAACCGTTCTCGGTCATCAGAACAATGGCTGGCTTGAGCGCCACAGGAGAAATCAGTCTATCCACTTACATCCCTTTCCTCAATCCTCTGGCTTGGCCAAGTCACATTATTTCTCATCTAGTCTACTTTAAATGATCCTTGCTTCTATTTTCGCCACAACAATCCATTCTTCATTCGGCAATCTGAACCATCTTTTAAAATTCACATCTTGTCACGGTTCTGCTTAAAACTGTTCACTAGTGTCCCACTGCACCAAAGGGAAAAATACCAATGTTCTTCCATAGCACAGCAACCACAGAACGTACTGTCCATGCCAGGGCACTTCTAACAGTCACAGCAGGCACTCCCCTCTTGAATTCTGGCTCACCAGGAGTAAACTGACGCTATCCTAGGCAACCCAGCCAGGTGACCAAAGCCAGCTTCCTCTCCAACCCAGACTCCCACCATCTTGCTGGTGGGGCACCCAGTTTCAGCACACTTTCCTCTCACCTCAGGGCCTCTGCAATTGCTGTTCTCTGCACCTGAAGTGACCAGGCTCTTTTCCTACCTGGCTTCTCCTCTGTCAGGGGCCATCTACTCAGAATGGCCTTCACCTAACCAAGTGCCATTTCTCCACTCTGGGTCTCAGGGCACTTACCACAGGTCTGAAACTTGCTTATTCCCTAATTCACAATTTCCCCCCAAAGAATTAAAGATGAGAAACTACTAACCAGTACTTGTACAGCACCAATCACAGTGTCCTGCTGAAAATAAGTACATGGCAAATATCTGTTAAATAAACTGATGTCTTTAAGGAGTTCAGTTCTGGAATCCATTGCACAGAAAACTTGATAGTAACTGGACATCCTGAAGCAGACCATTCTAAATGTCATGATACAGAAAGCTCTGTGATAGATTAAAAAAAAAAACACAGCCAGATTCTTTGCAGCTCCTCCTGTAAGAACCAGAGTCTGTTTCCCTACACTTCCAGTCTGAGCTGGGCCTCATAACCTGAGTGGCCAACAGGATGTAACATGGGTGACACTGTATGACCTTTACGGATGGCCATGAAAAGCCGAGCACCTTCTGCTCCGGGCCCTTGGAACTCAGTTACCATGAGATGCCTCAATCAGCCCTCTGCAGAGGCCACACAGAGAACAGAGGTGCAGCCTGGCGAAAGTCCACGCAGATAAGGTGGTCCTAGAAGTGCAGACCCAGCCCTTGTGCCAGCTGACTGCAAATGCACAGCCCCCCACACAGGGCGAGCTGAGCTCTGAGGCCCTGACCTAATTGGCAACAGAGAACACACAGCTATTGTGTGAAGTCATCAGGCTCGGGGGCCAGTTTGTTAGGCACCAACAGGAAACTGATGGAAGGCCTCGAGGAAGAAGTTTTTCCCAAGCAGAGTGAACATTAGTGGAAGTCACAGTTCTCAGTCTTGGCCCTGTGATGTTCTGGGCTGGCTCCCCCTTGGCGGTTAAGCAACAACCCTGCAGCCCAACCCCACCTTATGACAAGTAACTACAGGTGTCTCTGGACAGGAAACAACGAAGACCAGAGGCAAGGGGAGAACACTGCCTGGGCCCCCGGGGGCCTGGCATTTCCCCAAGAGAAGGAAGGGGCTGCGCTCCGGGGCGGAAGGGGTGTGCTCTGTGCTTCCTCCCTCCCACAACTGGTCTGGGCTGACCCGTCCTCAAAGGAGAGCTGGTAGAATGGACACTGGCAGCAGCCCCTACCTAGTTCTGTGAAAATTACCCCCAAGGACATCATTCTTTTGTTCCCATGACAGAAAAACAAGACAGCCACAAAAAACAAAACTTGGCTTAAGGGCCTTTCCAGTACTGAGCCTGTCTTGGCTCCCCAGACACTCAAAACCCTAGCTGGTGAATGGGCTCCACAGACCCAGAAAACAGGGTTGACTGCCACTAGCCAAAATGAACATGCTTTAAGCCCAGCAAATTTAGGAACCCTGTGTATTTTTTTAAAAAAATAAAATATTTAAAAGTAAATCTGATTACAGGAAAGGAGAAATATTGTATGATATCCCTCATACAGGGAATCAAAGAGACTCACAGACTGAGAGAAAGTACTTATGGTTGCTGCAGGGAAGGGATAGTTAGGGAGTTCTCTGCTGCTGCTGCTAAGTCTCTGCAGTCGTCGTGTCTGACTCTGTGTGACCCCAGAGACAGCAGCCCACCAGGCTCCCCCGACCCTGGGATTCTCCAGGCAATAACACTGGAGTGGATTGTGCTTCCTTCTCCAACGCATGAAAGTGAAAAGTGAAAGTGAAGTCGCTTAGTCGAGTCCGAGTCTTCGAGACCCCATGGACTGCAGCCCACCAGGCTCCTCCATCCATGGGATTTTCCAGGCAAGAGTACTAGAGTGGGGTGCCATTGCCTTCTCCAAGGGAGTTTTCTACACACTGCCATACTTAATATGGATAACCAACAAGAACCTGTCGTATAGCACATGGAACTCTGTTCAATGCTTTGTGCTGGCCTGGATAGGAGGGGAATTTGGAGAATGGATACACGTGTATGGATGGCCAAGTCCCTTCACTGTTATACTTAATATGGATAACCAACAAGAACCTGTCGTATAGCACATGGAACTCTGTTCAATGCTTTGTGCTGGCCTGGATAGGAGGGGAATTTGGAGAATGGATACATGTGTATGGATGGCCAAGTCCCTTCACTGTTCACCTGAAACTATCACAATATTGCTTATCGGCTATACTACAAAAGAAGAGGGCTGCAGAGGATGAGATAAATAGATAGCATCACCAACTCAATGGACATGAACTTGAGCAAACTCTGGGAGATAGTGGAGGACAGAGCAGCCTGGTGTGCTACAGTCCATGGGGTCTCGAAGACTTGGACACAACTGAGCGACTGAACAATAATACAAAATAGTTTGAGTAAATCTGACCAGCAAAACTCCAATTATATATACAAACTTTTCTTTAAAATTTAAAATATACATTTATCAATCATGTTTGATCAACACTCCACGATTTACACAATACAATATAGGTTCCTAATCTCAGATATTGTAGAAGGGAATGGCAACCCACTCCATATTCTTGCCTGGAAAATTCCATGGACAGAGGAGCCTGGCAGGCTACAGTCCATGGGGTGGCAAAGTCAGACACTACTGAAAGACAAATACTTTGTTATAAGAAAGCAGAGAATGGATACTAGGGGACAATGAGTCATTCCCAGCACAGACCGAGAATGGAGGGAATAGATGTGCCACAGTAGACAAGGAAAGGCAGATGGACATCTGAAAAACAAGGTGCTAGCCTTTTCCTCTTACATGGAGGAAAAGATGGACTCCATCTTGAACCAGGCAATTGGAAGCATATTGTGTGTTTTTATGAAGGAAACCAGACCCATTATTGCCCCCCAGAGGGTAGCTGTATAAATCCTCTGGGTCCAATTTCCTCATTTGTAAAATGGGGAGATAAGACTGACATCTCAGGGCTGTTGTGAGAATTAAATGTGGTACTGGTATGTACGGATTTTATAAATTCTAAAATTGAGTTTAAGTATAAGCTATTATGATTATACAATCTTAAGATAAAAATTTGTTGTTTCTGGTGGTCTGTGAGGGAGGCAAGTGTCCTGAGGAATAAAGCACTTGGTGGTAAAGTTGTTTGCTCTTTCCTCATGGGCTCAATAAACTAGCTAACTAGCCTTCCTTTAATATTCCTTAGATATAAATTCTCTGATCACATGACAGCCACTTGTGGTGTTAAAAGACAAAGGACACAACTTTAGGAAGGGGTTTTGTATTTCAGAAAGGTCCAGACAAACACAAGGCTTCCCAGGTGGTGCAATGGTAACGAATCTGTCTGCCAAAGCAGGCAACACAGATTTGATCCCTGGGTCAGGGAGATCCCTGGAGAAGGAAATGGCAACTCACTCCAGGATTCTCGTCTGGAAAATTCCATGGACAGAGAAGCCTGGTGAGCTACAGACCATGAGGTCACAAAGAGTTGGACACAAGTGAGCACAGAGGAGCTACTCAGATATACAAAAGCTGCTAAATATTAGGTCCTAAACAGATTTTAATTTTCCCAATTCTCACCCTCTTATATGAAAACTTTTCCTCAGATCTCCTAAATCTCTACAGGACCACGCTATCCACTATGGCTATTTTTGCCACGTGTGGTTTTTTTTTTTTTAATTTAACCATGTATGTGTGCCTGCCTGCCAAGTCACTTCAATCACATCTGACTCTTTGCGACCCCATGGACAGTAGTCCACCAGGCTCTCCTCTGTTCATGGGATTCTCCAGGCAAGAATACTGGAGTGGGTTGCCATGCCCTCCTCGAGTATCTTCTCAATCCAGGGATCAAACCTGAGTCTCCTGCGTCTCCTGCACTGCAGGTGAAAATCTTCTTTTTTTACTGCTGAGCCATCCAGGAAGCCCCTCATTTAACCATGAAAATGAAAGTGAAAGACACTCAGTCCTGTCCAACTCTTTGCGACCCCATGGACTACACAGTCCATGGAATTCTCCAGGCCAGAATATTAGAGTGGATAGCCTTTCCCTTCTCCAGGAAATCTTCCCAACCCAGGGATCAAACCCAGGTCTCCTGCATTGCAGGCAGATTCTTTACCAGCTAAGCCACAAGGGAAGTCCAAGAATACTGGAGTGGGTAGCCTATCCCTACTCCAGTGCATCTTTCCAACCCAGGAATCGAACCAGTCTCCTACATTACAGATGGATTCTTTACCAACTGAGCTATCAGTGAAGCCCATATTAAAGCTAAAAAGTCACACAGGTGACATTTCAACAGCTACATGTGGCTACCATATTACATAATATAGACTACAAAATATATCCATCTCTGAAAAAAATTCTACTGTACAAAGCTCATTTAAACTACAGAAATTAAAAGCAAAGTCAAAAAACTTTTGCCTGTGATAGGGAAATCTCCCACTCTCAGGAGCAGAGGTTTTTCCCTTCTATATCTACTAAATAATTCCATGTTACCAAATGGTTGGAATCGTTCACCCCCTGAATCTCAGCAGCACCCCAGCAACTCTAGGTGCTCTCCTTGTCCAGCCAGCATCACCTCAATCTGTGAGTACATGTTCATTCCAGAAGAGATGCTGTTGTAAAGCTGAAGAGCAGTGAGCAGCTTAGCCTTTTCCTGAATATGTCGTGTTTTAAATTGTGGGAAATGTATGCAGTCAATTCCCATATCTTAAGAAATTGTACAGAGGATATGACAGTCTGTTACTGACTCAAAAGCACGTTTTAAATGCCAGGCCAATTAGTGTCCAGCCTTGAGTCCATTGGTTCCCAGGAAGGTTCTGTGCCCCTTCAGTTACCTCTCAGATCTACAGCAGCCACCCCCAAGCCCACCCCTCAGCGGTTAAGCCACCTGAAGCCTTCCCAGCAGCCCCTCGTCCACTCTCAGGAAAACTGCCTGCAATTCAGGTTTCTTCAACCTGGCTGTGTGGCACAGGTGCTCACAGCGCTCCTCTAACCCGCCCGAGTCTCAGGCTTACAGATGGACTGATGGACACTTTCAGGAGGTCTGACTCAGTCAAGTCCAAGAACTAACCCTGCCCATACAAACAGCCCCAAACAGGTGCACCCTCTACTTCCAGCCTGCGCTAGGGGAGGGTTAAGAGACAGGGCCTCACAACTCGGCACCATGAGGCAGTAACTGTGCTCAATCAACATGACTAAAAGTAACACTGGTGGCCAGGAAGAGCCTCCCTGAGGAGCTGCCACTCAGGCTGAGAACTAAAGGATCAAGAACTCAGTAATGAAAACAGCTAAAGGAAGGAGATGCAAGGTGGACAGGCAGGCAGATCAGCCTGGAGGAAAGGCTGGAGTAGAGATACAAATTTAAGAATCATCGAAACTCTCAGTAAATAGCATTTAAAACAGACAAGAACAGATGGGAACGGCCATGATCACCTAAGGACACCCCCCAAGAACAGAGAAAAACCTGGACTCAGGATGGAGAAAGACCAGACCACTGAGGGTACGCAGACCACAGTGGTCACCGGCCAGAGAGGAACCTCGGAAGGCAACCAAGAAGGACAAACAAGATGGCAGGAGGAGAACCAAGAACCAAGAGAAGAGTGTGATGGGCAGAACATGCTGAAAACAGAACATGCCCATTTCAGGGCTCACTGTGCAGGTGGCGAGGCGCACACGGAGAATGGAAGAGAGCTGGGCAGGGACTCTCCAGGGTCTCTATCCTCTGAGACCACCCTGGACTGAAAAGCCCAGCTCTGTTCCTGAACTTTGGTTCCATGAGACACCCAGAATCCTGATAAGACATTTATCATTTCTACCTAAGTTCTCTCTATTGGTTTCTTCAATCTGCAACTAAAATTTTCTTTATAAGCTCAGCCACGAAAGGTATGGAAAGACGTGGGCCACTGGGAACCAGGAAGGCAAGGGGAACAGGCCTGGGAGGAAGCTCCAGATCACTGAAGCGGGTAGAAGAGAGACCCTCAAATATTCTTGTCCACCTGAAACCTATGAAAGTGACTTATTTAGAAAAAAAAAAGGTCTTTGCAGGTATAATTAGTTTTAACTCACAATGAGGTCACATTGGATTAGTCCCTCATCCAATGACTGGTGTTCTTACAAGAGCAGAGACAGATTGAGAGAGAAGGCCACGTGAAAGAGGCAGAAACTGGCTCGCCAACAACCACCCAAAGCCAGAAAGAGGCATCCAAGGGAGCTGTCCTGCCAACACCTGGATTTCAGACTTCCAGCCTTTTAAACCCTGAGAGAACACATTTCTGCTGGTTTAGCCCCTCAGTCTGTGGTAATGTTACTGCAGCTCCAGGAAACTAACATTTCAGAGCCAAACAGAAGAACCCCTGAAAACCTTAAGTGAGACGGCATCCACAAAGACAGAAATAAAGAACAGGTCAGCTTGGAGAAGTGCATGAAGAAAGGAAGGCGAACGAGGCAGAGGTCACAGGCAGGGGTGGTAAAGGAAGCGGACATGCCAGTGCTTGCAACACACTAGACAAGGGGTAAGCATTCCATTTGCACCATCTCAATCCATCCTCACCACTATCCTGGAGACGGGGAAACTCGGAGAGGAGTTAAATAAACTGTTTATGGCCTCAAAGCTCAGACTGCAGAACCAGAATGTCCAGTTCATGAGCACAGGGAAGCCAGGAAGGAAGCGACATCATCAACAGTTGTGCAGTTAATAGTCATGTTTTCAAAGATGACCTTCAGAAATACACGTAATATGTTAACAAAATAGACGGAGCAGAATTTAAAAATCTAAGCATACAGTGTGACCTCCAATCTGGGGAGGAATCTCTGAACACATGTACACGAGCAATACAAAAGACTAAAGGGAAACACAATATTACAAGGTTATTTCCAGACAGGTCAATGGTTGATTTTCCCCTCATTTTTATAATCCTAATTTTGTATAATAAACAATCAAACACTTTTATTATTAAAATACAAAATTTAAAGATAAAAACTGGAGACAATAAAATGGACTTGCTGAAAGGACATTTTTATAAAAATAACAACAGTGGTGGCTTAGGGGGAACAGGAACAGGTCCTCAAAGGAGGAGGACAGGAGGGACGGAGGAACCAAGGTGGTGGAGACAGACCGCCTGTCCAGGAGTTTAATTTTAAACAGAGGGAAAAAAAGGAGAATAGTGGCTGAAAGAGACACCAAGATTAACTGGGAAATTGAGTTATGTAAGACTTATTAGTCACATTTGAAGGTAGAACAGAAAGAGTCTCTGAAGAAGAAACTAAAGATAAAAGTGTAGGTGAGCACGTCCTCAAGTGGAAGAACCTTCCCTTTAATAAATCCATGAAGGAGGCAGAGGCAGACACAGAAGTCCTAAGAAGTGGGAGACTGGAGAGGCATGCACACTAGATGGTCCACGGTGTAACAGGTAAGAGCTCTGGAGGCAAATAACTGACATTCAGATATGGGTTCAGCAAATTCCTAGCTGCGACTCTGGCCAATTACCTAATTTCCCCAACAGGTTTAGCCATCTGTGAAATGGGTCTACTCACAGGACCAGGCTCAGAACTGATGAGTGGATCAGAGTGTAATATCATCAAGCTCTTAGCAGGGCATCTAGCTAACAGAGTAGCTGCCTCACAAGCATGAGCTAACAGTATTGGTCATCTGCAAAATGCAAGTTCATCTACTGCCAAGGGAACTGCAGGTGGAGGACGGAAGGGCCATGGTTTGAAGAACTTTATTTCAACAGGGTTATCTCCAACCACCTCTTCCAACACATTTTATATATAGGAACATATACGGCAAATGGAGAGTAACTTCCATTTCCCAAGCCTTCATTTCAGTTCCTAGCTCAGTCCTGTCTCAGGGCTTCTCCCTTTGTCCAGATATCTGCCTGGCTCATCCCCTAACCTCCTCCTGCACTCAACCTCAAATGCTTCCACCATTCTTTTCTTTTTTAAAAAAATATTTACTTATTTATTTGGCTGCACCGGGTCTTGGTTGTGGCATGCAGGATCTAATTCCCTGACCAGAGATTGTACCCAGGGCCCCTGCTATGGGACCACACAGTCTTAGCCACTGGACCACCAGAGAAGTCCCTCTGCTGTTGCTGCTGCTAAGTCGCTTCAGTCATGTCCGACTCTGTGTGACCCCATAGACGGCAGCCCACCAGGCTCCTCTGCCCCTGGGATTTTCTAGGCAAGAACACTGGAGTGGGTTGCCATTTCCTTCTCCAATGCATGAAAGTGAAAAGTGAAAGTGAAGTCGTTCAGTAGTGTCTGACTCTTACCGACCTCATGGACTGCAGCCTACCAGGCTCCTCCATCCATGGGATTTTCCAGGCAAGAGTACTGGACTGGGGTGCCATTGCCTTCTCCGAGAGGAATCCCTCTACCACCTTTTAAAATGAAATCCCAGCCATCTCTGAAGCCCTGCCCTATTATTCTTTTCAGCACCTTTCCTTTTCCTGCTCACCATTGCCATCAAACAGATACTTCCCTCATTGTCCAGTGGTTAAGATTTCACTTCCACTGCAGAAGGCAGGGTTCAATCCATGGTCAGAGAACAAAGATCCCACGTGACACACAGCACGGTCAAAAAAGAAAAAATAAGTAAAATTAATCCCCTTCCTTCAGAGCCTCCCTACCCCACTGCCACTCATCAGCCCTGGGAAGTCCTGACCACTGAACCCTCAACGACTTCTCATTCCCAGCCAGACCTACTTCTCTGATACTTCCCTCCCCCTTCTCGGAGATGCTCACAGGAGCTGACACTGCTATGATGTTCTTCCAACTCTTCCCACTCCTCTGAGCAGCTTTTCCTCTGCTCATCCTGCTACACCCAAGCTGCACCCGTGGGTCTTCCACCTTTAGAGAATCTCCAGGTGGTTCTTCTCCCCGGGAAAAGGCACGACCCTACACCTGTAAGGATACATCAGGCAGGGTGCCTGTCTCCAAAGAAGGGCCACACTGGTCCCCGCAGGCGTCTGGCCAAGGCCCTCAAGTGGTCCTGCAGGGTAAGCACTGCACTCCTCTCCCATCATGCTGCTCGGAGGCCAAGGCTCAGCCTCCCTGTACGTTCTTCATTACTGAGGACCCCAGGGACTCTTGTTTACATAGGTTATATCAATGGGTATTTACTGTATTAGAAACTAAAGCAGAGACTTTCTAAAAACTTTCAATAAGCATACTGCCTGTTACCATAAACAATATTTTTACAAAATATAGCCAGAAAAATAACTTGGAGAGAAGAGTAGCAACACTGTAAATATCAGCAGAGCTGGGAGCAGGGGGTCCGGGGAGGGAGGGAGCAGGTCAAATCTGGTGCTGCACTTTGTCCAGTTGAAGGAGGTGAGGAATTTTCTCACACAAATACATGGTAGAAAAAGGGAGTGATTTAAAAGCCTTTTCTAATAAATGTCGACAGTCATCTTTGATACTACATCAAAACTTGCCAAGTGCTAAGTTTCTTAAAGTTCTGATGGAGAACCTGAAACCCTGTCAGTTAACTGTTCACACTGTTACATCAAACACCAGGGGCCTCACTCCACTCTGATGCTTTGAACAGATCTTTTACTTATCCCTGAGTTCCCAGATCTTTTACTTATCCCTGAGTTCCCAGCATCAAGCACAGGCCATTGAAAAACATCACCTCCCTGAGTTAAGCAGATCTTCCCAACGTTGACACATTCTATTATATAACATTAAAAAAAAAACATGCCCTTAACATCTCCACATATCTTGAAAGAAAAGTACCAGGAAGCTGTCAAGCTCATGGTAGGAGAATCAAGTTTTCCAAAATTCAAATTTCCATCTGAAAGCTCAAATTTTATCACTGCCAACAATAATGTCAGTTATTTTCTTTGAAGTATCTGGTTCACTTCATTCGTTTTTAAGAAAATATCTGCCAAGTTCCCCTGTCTAAACAGTCATCATTTTCTGTCAGCTGTTCTTTCAACTCAAGTGATGGCATAGCTGCTGTCCAGACTCTCATACCTTAAGATGCTACGTAAGGATCAGTGCTTTATGCTGACTTCCCATTCTGTCACACAGACCAATAAAAAGATGAGTACTCAGGTTGCAGTTTAATAAAATTGATTTTTATTGCTTCATCAAAGACATTAAATTGGATTTTTTTTTTAACCACAAGTTCACAGCAGTGAAGAATATTATGACTACAATAACCACCAAGAACTTCCAGATGTACAAGCTATATTTAGAAAAGGTAGAGGAACCAGAGATCAAATTGCCAATATCTGCTGGATCATAGAAAAAGCTAGAGAATTCCAGAAAAACATCTACTTATGCTTCACTGACTACATTAAAGCCTTTAACCGTACATCATAATAAACTGTGGAACATTCTTCAAGAGATGGGAATATCAGACCACCTTACCTACCTGCTATGAAACCTGTATGCAGGTCAAGAAGCAACAGTTAAAATCAGACATGTAACAACGGACTGGTTTAAAATTGGGAAATGAGTAGGTCAAGACTGTGAATGGTCACCCTGCTTATTTAACCTATATGCATAGTACTTCATGTGAAATGCCGGGCTAGATGAAGCACACAAGCTGGAATCTCAAGATAGCTGAGAGAAATATCAATAACCTCAGGTATGCAAATGACACCACCCTTACAGCATAAATCTAAGAGGAACTAAAAACCCTCCTGATGAAAGAGGAGAGTGAAAAAGCTGGCTTAAAGCACAACACTAAAAAAATGAAGATCATGGCATCCAGTCCCATCACTTCACGTCAAGTAGACGGAGAAAAAATGGAAACTGACGGACTAAAATCACTGTGGACAGCGACTGCAGCCATAAATTAAAGGACGCTTGCTCCTTGGAAGAAAAGTAATGACAAATCTAGACAGCATATTCAAAAGCAGAGCCATCACTTTGCCTACAAAGGTCCATATAGCCAAAGTTATGATTTTTCCAGTAGTCGTGTATGGATGTGAAAGCTGGACAATAAAAAAAGGCTGAGCACTGAAGAACTGAAGCCTTTGAACTGTGGTGCTGGAGAAGACTCTTGAGAGTCCGTTGGACAGCAAGGAGACCAAACCAGTGAGTCCTAAAGGAAATCAGTCCTGAATATTCACTGGAAGGACTGATGCTAAAGCTGAAGCTTCAATACTTTGGCCACCAGATCCAAAGAGCCAACTCATTGGAAAAGACCCTGATGCTGGGAAAGATTGAAGGCAGGAGGAAAAGAGAACGACAGAGGATCAGATGGTTGGATGGCATCACTGACTCAACGGACATGACTTTGAGCAAACGCAGGAAGATGGTGATAGCCAGGGAAGCCTGGCACGCTGCAGTCCATGGGGTTGCAAAGAGTTGGACATGACTGAGCAACTGAACAACAATGAAAACCACCGTAAATGTCTTGGTACCACAGCCCTGATTTGTGCTGCAGAACCAGCAGTGTCAACCACTACTGCTTTTGTACCATCAGTGGGAATGTCAACACAGTGAAAGTTAAATGACATCTTAATATGATCCTAACAGTGAAAGTGCTAGTTGCTCTGCTGCTGCTGCTAAGTCGCTTCAGTCATGTCCAACTCTGTGCGACCCCATAGACGGCAGCCCACCAGGCTCCCGCATCCCTGGGATTCTCCAGGCAAGAACACTGGAGTGGGTTGTCATTTCCTTCTCCAATACTTGAAAGTGAAAATTGAAAGTGAAGTCGTTCAGTAGTGTCTGACTCTTAGCGACCCCATGGACTGCAGCCTACCAGGCTCCTCCATCCATGGGATTTTCCAGGCAAGAGTACTGGAGTGGGTCGCCATTGCTCAGTCCTGTTCAACTCTTCGTGACCCCATGGACTGTAGCCCTCTAGGCTCTTCTGTCCATGGGATTCTCCAGGCAAGAATACTGGAATGGGTTGCCATTTCCTTCTCCAGTGGATCTTCCTGCCTCAGGAATTGAACCTGGGTCTCCCACACTGCAGGCGGATTCTTTACTGTCTGAGCCACTAGGGAAGCTCAGATCATGAAACTATCTTGGACCTAATGAGTCCCAGAGTCAACAGATGGTACTCCTCAGACCCCTCACTCTAAGTAATGGTGACACCCAAGACTTCAACCACCATCTAAATACTAACAATTCATTCAGACCACTCCTCCAGAGCTCTACATTCGCAAGTAACAAAAGTCAGTAATTTGACAAACACTTCAGAGTTTCAGAGACTGGTAATACTGCAGTTGAACCACAGTGCCTGTCTTCATGGAGCTTGTAACTAGTGGGCAGACAACATAAAGATTAGGGGACAGAGCAAGGGAAGATAGAGATTAATGGGCGTGGAGAATGGCCTCTAAGGAGGGGACATGGGTACAAAGACCTTAATGAAGGGAGTGGAGGGTACCAACAAACCTCCAGAAGAGCTTTGCAAAGAGAAGTAGAAAGAATAAGAGCTGGTGTGTTGTGATGCAGAACATGGGAATGTCTCCTGGGGTCCTCAAAACCAAGGTGCAAAGGTCAGTGTGTCTTCTCAGCAAATCACTGCTCATTTCAGTAAATGCAAGACAGCCACCCAGATATCCAGGACAGAAACCTGTACTCACTCATTCCCTTCTGACCTTCCACTAAGTCATCAACGTGTCTCAGTCAACAGCTACCAGCTTTTCAACCCTGACCCAGACCCCCTTCCCTCTATAGAATCCCATCTGAAATCTGACCTGTCTTCCTCCTTCCTCTAAGCATGCTCCAAGTTCAAGTACCAAGCAACTCATTCCCGACCAGGTAAATCATCTTAAAACCCTCTGAAAGCTTCCTAGAGCCCTCAAGGTAAAGGTGCAAATTCTTTACCAAGGTTCTGACCTCTTGGGTGTCCATTTCTCACCACTCTCCACCCCTGTGGAACTTACGTCCCTGGATGAATCATGTGTTTTCATTCCGTAATTTTACTGAGCACCTATCCAGCAATACAGGCTTCCCTTGTGGCTCAGCTGGTAAAGAATCTGCCTGCAATACGGGAGACCTGGGTTCGATTCCTGGGTTGGGACGATCCCCTGGAGAAGGGAAAGGCTACCCACTCCAGTATTCTGGCCTGGAGAATTCCATGCACTGTACAGTCCATGGGGTCGCAAAGAGTGGGACACGACTCATCAACTTTCACTTCACTCCATACCTTGCAATGCAGGGCTTCCCCGGTGACGCAGTGGTAAAGAACATGTCTGCCAGTGTGGGAGATGCAAGAGATGCGGGTTCAATCCCTGTGTTGGAAAGACCCCCTAGAGAAGGAAATGACAACCTACTCCAGTATTCTTGCCTCAAAAACCCCATGGACAGAAGAGCCTGGCAGGCTCTTGGAGTCCAAAGTGCCAGACACAACCTAGTGATTAAACAACGTCTTGCACTACATGGTTCTAGGTGCCGGAGGCAGTGAGTGAAGGAGGCCAACTGGTTGCATGAAAAACACGGTCCATCTCCTCAGCCTCGAACACTCTTTCCTTCCCCTTCACGCACCAGGCAGGCTCCAACTGGAAAATCTTTCCAGTCTCAACATTTTCCAGCAAACCTGCAAGATGGTGGCAGCCCTGCTGCTGCTCCAGCCCCTCGCCTACCTACCTGCCCCCTGGGAGCTGTCAGCTATGGCTTGGCATTCACACGAGACTGCAGTTAATTCTTACAAAAATCCCTGAAACCTGGGGTCCCCTGGCAAGACATCTAAAAATGTTGGAACCGGATGGGTGGGGGCTCCAGCATGTAGTGATGAAAAGAAAATACAGATTAAAGTGGGTGAAAAGAGAAAGATGGTGAACACCAGGTTTAAAATATTTGGCTGTGGTTCTGCCATTCCCAGCAGTTGGTCAGCCCCTGAATGGGTGAAGGGGAAGATGGTGGAGGACACTTCGACCAGGAAGAACACAGATACCGCCAAGGAACTCTGCCTTCTGCCTGTGAAACTGCACTTCTCCATACTGGCCGGAGAGGCCATCAAGGCCTCCCTGGCTGACTACGAACTCAAACAAGAAAGAAGAGGACAAGAAGAAACGAGCCCTTGGGGAAGCCTCCTGCAGGTCACATGGGGTGCTCCCCACTCCCACTCTACAGTCCCTTGCACGTAGGTGTTCAGAAGCCCTAACCCTGAAACCAGAGATGCGGGGCCTGGACAGCACCTTATGCTCATGCTGACTCTAGTGCAAAACACTGTGAGCTTCAAGTCTGCACAGTCATGAAGCGCACAACTATCTAGTGTTCCTGACTCCATTTGGGGGAAGACTACCAGTAGAATGTTTTGGTGAGACTATTTGATAAAACTGAGCAAATACATAACACAGTGCTGCATATATGTAATAAATCAAGAAACGTAAGACTCTCCCCAAAAGAATCATTCTCCCTAGAAAGCCACTGCCGAACTCTAAAGTAGGTTAGGTGCCCCTGTGATCCATCTCTGTTTTTCACTTTGTAACAAGGCCCTGGGCCACACCCATTCTACAATAATTTACACAATAAGGAGCAGTGATGGCACCCCACTCCAGTACTCTTGCCTGGAAAATCCCATGGACGGAGGAGCCTGGTAGGGTACAGTCCATGGGGTCCCTAGGAGTCGGACTCGACTGAGCGACTTCACTTTCACTTTTCACTTTCATGCACTGGAGAAGGAAATGGCAACCCACTCCAGTGTTCTTGCCTGGAGAATCCCAGGGACGGGGGAGCCTGGTGGCTGCCGTCTATGGGGTCACACAGAGTTGGACACGACTGAAGTGACTTAGCAGCAGCAGCAAGCTTGGAGCAGGAATTCTCTGGCAGTTCAGTGGTTGGGACTCCTGGGCCCGGGGTGCAATCCCTAGTCAGGGAACTAAGATCCTGCAAGCCACAAGGTGGCCAAAAAACAAAGGGGGATCCCGCGACAACTGATTATTAAATTGTAAACTTTTATCAATGGCAATATGGATTCAACTAGATAATCTCTTCGAATTATTATTTTAGATAATCTTGACTTGGTCTTTTTAATCAGTGAGTTTTTAGAAATGGTTTTTTCCCCAGAATGTTTACTTAGTTAAATAAGGGAATCCTCAAGTTTCTAAAAGAAAGAAAAGAAAGCAACATTGCTCTATAAAATGGGAAGCTTTTCTATCATTGGAAGTGAGCAGTAATTTCCATGGATAACTGCAGCATCTAACAATAGGCACTGCCACAAGAACAAGGGGGCTAAAAGGTTTTAAATGCTATTAGCATTCCTCTAATCCACTGACCAATTCAAGTATCTACAGAATTGCCTGTATTTCTTAAATGAGAGTTTAAGTCTAGAACAAAACCCACAGCTCTAAAAGAAGTGGGACTCCATTCTTTTCCCGGAAGAGTCAAATGTGCTGTTGCATTACTCAATACACAGCCACTCTCTCCACGTATATTTGGACCTATTTGGACCGTGTCTTCCTCTCTGTAATGTTACACAATCAGTTTTGTAAATTACTTCTCTGATATCAGTTTCAATTTCAATTTCTTTTTACCCCCTCATTCTATGTTTACTATACTACTCACTCAACTGAACTGCCAGCTTCATAAATTCTCAAACCACTCTTATCTACAAATGCAAACCTGAGATCAGAATTTACACCAATATTAAAAAATTCAGAGTCTGACTTTTTGTGACCCCATGAACTGTAGTCCACCAGGCTCCTCTGTCCATGGGATTCTGCAGGCAAGAATACTGGAGTGGGTTGCCATCTTCTCCAGGAGATCTTCCTGACCCAGCGAGTGAACCCAGGTCTCCCGCACTGCAGGCAGACTCTACTGACTGAGCCACCAGGGAAGCCCAAAAATTCTAAAAATTTGTCTGTTCAATGCTTTATTGGACTCATGCTAAATAAGGCTTTTAAAATAATATGGCATGCCATATGGTCAAGCCCAGATAATAAAATTGAGGATATCCATTTCCAATCCACTAATGCTAAAAGCCAAAGTCTGTAGACAGTAAGAACTTAATCCCATTTAGAAACCAACATGAGCCAAATCTTTTGGGCATAGAAAAAAGCAATCTAATGAAGACACTACAATAAATGCCAATACTGCATGTTAACGTTATTCATTAAGGTGCTCGATAAAAAGACAACCGATGGTAGGCAAGTCTACATAAAGACCCCTCTCAAGGTATTTTTTAGAAATACAACTTTTCCAATCAAGCTAAAGGATAAAAGAGAAAATTTTAGCAAAATAAAAGGTAACAGAACAAAACTTTGAGAAATAAATGAACTCCTCACAGAATCAGTGCACTTCTCATGTGATCAATATAAGACCTAGGTGATCCAAGCTTTGAAAACGACTTGACAATCTTTCAAATCTCTTCTGAGATTAAAATGAAATCTGAGGAAATTTTCTTGAACTCCTCCCAAAACAGAAGTTAATTCAAGACATCAAACAAAGAAAAATCCTTATTAAGGTCTCACTAAAGAGAACATTCCTCTTAGTACTTGCAAGATAATATAAATATAGCTCTGTCGTAAACTCAGGTAACAAGCAAGCAGAATGGTTCCTACCTGGTGGGTGTTTTCATTTAAGAAAGTGTCAGTCCTGAAGCAAAACTGCAGAGTTGAACAATATTCTCTATTAGCACATTCTTGCTCCATTTCTGCAGAAGAGAGGCAGGCCTAACACGCGCCCCCAAGCAGGAGAACTGGGAATGAGCCGCAGGCACAACCATAAAACTCTGCTTTCCTCAATTCACACCTTCTAAAGAAAAACTTGTAGCAATCACAATGCCTGTGAAACCAGAGGCTTGGTGTGACAGAGGGAGTGAGTCCCGGGAGGAGAAAAGGCCCTGCAGTCTGCTGGACAGCCTCAAAGCAGCTGGAAATCTTCCCCAAGAGGATCCTGCCAGGGCGGCCTCTGACCCTTCCAGTTGCACTCCATTTCTGACAACTCTGTCAGAAAGTTCAATCTGGCCAAAAGCTCCCGCCCGGTTCTACAGTCTGGAGGTTCTCAGACCTGTTTCCATGTTGGTGGCAAGCAGCCCTGTCCCCAGCCACACACCCGTATTAGTAAGGAAGCAAAAAAGGAACTGCCTGTTCATTTTCTTTTTGCAATGTGTACCTTCCAGAAGAAATCCAAAACAGGCCCTATCTATCTTAATAGGACTCAAACTGAAACCTTCCTTTGAAATAAGAACCCACTCCAAACCAAAAAAGAACTACAGCCTCAAATTAGAAAGCAAGAACTCAGGTAGAAATCTTACGGATAAAAATGGTCTTCAGACCTTATCTAGGGTCTGGGGTTGAAGGAACTTCTCATAAAGCTAATACTCCATTTGCTTATCAGGAAAAATAGCTATATATTTTTCCTAATAATCTCATAGGCAACCGCTTAATCATTATTACTTGAGATCACTGTGTTAAACACGTAGCAACATGGAAATACAAAAAAAAACACAACAACAACAAAAATAAGGCCTCTAACCTAAACCAAAAACTACAGATGAAAATATATACATCGTGTATGCATAAACTCAGTAATGTACTCTTTAACTGTAAATGTCCACCAACTTCCTTTGCCCAAATAAACACCCGTTTCTCCAAATAATTACACTGCTGTTTTCCTTCAGGCAGTGAATCTCCCAATCCTAACTCAAAAGGGTCCATGAAAAAGACACTAAGCACAGAAGGTATGCTAACTCGGTAATTTAAAGGACACTAGAAACGTGTGGACACCCATTGGAGTCAAATAGCAACTCGCAAAGAAAAAGACAGGGTTTTCAAAGTCCGTTGGCTCAGCGACCCCCGGGTGCAATCTTCAGCGCTCCCCACCCCTCTGGGACCATGGGGGTCCCCGGGCGGCGCCCCCGGGCGGCGCCCCCGGAGCCCCGCGGCGCGGGCGGCGGCTGACAAAGGCCGCGCGGCGGACGCGCCATCTTGCCGGGCCGCCGAGGGCCATTCATTCGGCGCGGGGCGCGGGGCGCGGGGCCCGGCCGCCGCCCGCAGGCTGCGCGCCGGCACCGGTGTTTCGGGGGCCCCGCTCGGGCCGGGCGGCGACCGTGGCGCCGGGGCTCGCGTTCGCTGGGCGCTTTGTCCGCCCCGCGCGCCCTAGGCGCCGCTTCCTCATTTCTCCGCCGCGGCGACGCCGGCCTCTCCTCCAGCCTCCGAAAGGCCGCTTTTCTCGCAGCCCGTCCTCCCGTGGCCAAGGATGGCGCCCATCGCCCAGCGCGGGACAGGGCCGCCGCCGCCTTTGTTCTCGGACCATTCGGCGCCCCTCCTCCGGGCCACCTCCTAGGCGCCGGCCGAGGTGCGCCGGCCCCAGACCCCCAAACCACGGAGTCTCCGGCCCCGCCCCCACCGCGGACCCCAGGACCCGGACCGCAGGCCTGCACCCGGGACCCCAGACCAGAGGCCCGGAGTTGGACTCCAGACCCCGGCGCCCCAACTCCCGGCCCGGAGCCCAGGACCTCGGCCCCAGGCCCCGCCGAACCCCGCGAGGTCCCCGCCGCCCCCGCCCCGAGGACCCCACCCGGGCGGGGCAGGAAGACTCGGCCAGGCAGCCGGGTGGGGGCGGGGAGGGTGGGGGCGGGGCGGCCCTGGCGGGCGGGCGACCCGGGGGCGATGGGGAGGGCTGATGGTGGGGGAGACGGCCAGGGCTAGGGGTCTGGGACGGGGGTCGCTTTTGGGGCTGGGGCCGTCGCGCTCACCTCGACGCCGCGTCCCGCCTGCCGCGCCCGCTCCCCGCCGCCTCGGCCGCCGCTCCGGGAGGTGGTCGCGCTCCGGCCGCTCCGCGGGCGCTGCGGGCAGGTGCGCCGGCGAAGCTCGGTCCGGTCGGTCCCGCGGCGGCTGTTCCACTCCCGCGCCCGCTCCCGCTCCCGCTCCCGCCGCCGCCGCCTCCGTCCGCCCCTCAGACGCCTCCAGCCATCGGGATGGGCGCGGCGGCCCCTGCCCGCAGCCTCGGGAAACCCCACGGTCGCGTCACCGCGCACGCCGCGCGCGCCACGCCCCGCTCGGCTGAGTCCCCGGAGCGCGCGCACGCGCGCGCTTCGTCCCGGCGCCAGCCCCCCGCGCGCGTGCGCGAGCCGCTTAAAGGAGCAGCGCCCTACCCTGTCAGACCCTCCCTGGTAGCCTCCAAGTCAGACCCGCCTCTCCCCCTGCCAGGCTCCGCTCCCCAGGGGCCGGAGCGTGGGGTACTGCGAGGGTGGTCTGCCCGCTGCCGACTCGCTAGGCTCCCAGCCAGGTGGACTTAGGTAAAGGACGCAGGGCCACCCGGCGCTCAGCATCTGAACTCCGCTCCCCGTACACGCGCACGTAAAGCCCCGGGCGCTCCACATCTGCATTGTGCACCCGGCACACACAGGAGCATACATACCCCCAGCCTATGCTGACCGACACCCACGCTGTGTCGGCCTCAGGGACGCCTGGCTTCAGCCTGCCTGCGGAGTGGCTCCCCTACAGCCCAGGGTCAGGGCTGTCCTCAGAGGTACCCGTGGGGCTCCAGTGAGCTGGGCAGGTGCAGGCCGTGTGGCTCCGGTAGTCAAGGTTCTGTCTGGAATGGCCACCTGAGCATGGAGGAGTGACCACGAGAACGAGAACGACTGTTAGTAGGGACAAAGTCTGCCCCTGCAAATGTGGCGGCCGAGTTTGCCAGGGAGCTGAGAATCAAAGACCCGCTGGTGGAGGAGGGGGAAGGAGGTCAGCTGTGAGCAGCCAGCAGTCTCCGGTGTCCTCAGACCCCTCCTGGATGTTTATGATTGGGGCCCTTAGCCCACCAGCTTCCACCTTTGCATCTGACCTCTGCCTCCCCAGTTCCAACAACTCCTGACACCCTCGTCCTTCACTGCAAGAGCTTGGGGTCCCCACCCTAATCACCTCCTTGCAACCACATCAGCTCCCTGCCCGCAGCCCTCCCTGTGCTGCCCTCTCCTCCCCCTGGCCTGCACAGCAGAACAGGCAGGCAATGCAGTTGCCCCCATAAACCTCAAGGGGCCCTGTAGACCCTCCCTCCCCAGCCTCTTTCACAGCTGCAGCAGATTGTTTCCTTTTGTGTGTGAGCCTAACTGTCTGTCTAGGGTGGCCCTGGAACTCAGCTTGGAGCCCATGCCTTCCCACCCACTCTGGGGCTGTGCCCCTTGTCCATCTCCCCACCACCACCACCACCCCCCCACACACACACACTGATTCATCCTACCAGCACACAGACATGTCTCCACTTTCCTTCGAGCCCTTCCTCAATTTCTGGCACAAGAAGCTTCAGGCTTGCCTCAGGTCCTCCCTGCCCCAGCCTTGACCTAACTTGTTCTCCAGGGGCCCTGGAGCAGGTATTTAGAAGCCTACATTCAGGCATAGGCTGTGCTTGCTGCTCCTGGAGTGCCATTACTTCTGGTCCCCGACAGCGGACTAAGGAACATGTGCATGTACAAGCATACATGTATATGTACACACACAGACCACCCCCTACTGGGTAACAAATCTTCCATGCTCACTGCCCCCTCAGTTGGGTGCTGACCGAAGCAGAGATGTCCACCCTGCTCAGCTGAATCAGAACTGAACATCAGCAGGATTGCTCCTCTGCTTCAAACCACTGGCAGCTCCTATTGCGCTTCTGTTCCATCTTCCTCACTGCCCAGCATCTGGCTCCTCTCTGTTCCTTAAACACTCAGTCTCCACATTCCATGCTCTGGCCTTTGGTCCTTGTGGCTCTACCTGCCTGTGAGGGGCTCCCCCATAACCTGAAGTCCCTCTGCAGAAGAGCCTCCCCCAGCCCGCCCCAGCCCCCCAGTGCTACTCTGGCTCCTGTGACCTCATGTGGTTCATGCCCAGGCTGCTTGCTTTTTGCCCTGCTCACCTGCTGAAAACAGGGCTGGACTCCCTTGCCCACTGCTCCACCTGTGTACCAGGGCGGGGGGCACACAGAGGGACCTCCAAAGGTGTTGATGAGTGGGGGAAGGGGTGTGGGCAACATGCTGCATTCCAGGCGAGGGGGACACGACTCAGAGTGAGGATGGGGTGGGGAGTGGGGGAGCGGGGAGAATCAGAATGGAGTGGTCACTGTGTCCAGGACAAGGGTTGGGGAGAGGAGACAGCAGCACTGCCCACTGCTTAAGAGGAGGAGACAAAAAAAAAAAAACAACAGTTATTTCCTGGTGGTCCAGTAGCTAGGACTCCACACTCCCAAAGCAGGGGCACAGGTTCAATCCCTGGTCAGGGAACTAGATCCCACATGCTGAACTGGGAGTTTACATGCCTCAGCTGAAGATCTGGCATGCTGCAATTAGATAAATATTAAAAATAAAAAGTAAATAGAATTATCAGGTGGCCCAGTGATTGGGACTCTGAGCTTTCACTGCTAAGAGCCTAGTCTGATCCCTGGTTAGTGAACTGAGATCCCACATGCCTTGGCAGGTGGATCCCAAGGCCCCAGACTTGGGATCAGAGAGGGACATCCTGGAGAGTCCAGTGGGTCTCATGCTGTCCCAAGCTCTATACCCACCTAAGTCCAGGGACTGAAAGGTAGAGAGGAGGAGCAGGGAAGGGAGAGGGGGAGGAGAAAGGGGGTGGTGGCCAGAGGAGGGGGAGAGTGAGACAGATGGGAGGGAGGGAGAGCAGAAGGAACTGGGCAGCGGGGTGAGTGGTCTCCATGGAGCCCACTCTTTGCTGCTGTGGGGATGGCAGGAAAACCCCCCATCCTGTCATCCTGGGTCCCTGCATGCCCATCTGAGGGCAGCCCCAGGCCTCCCCTGTCCCACAGGCCACCATCAGCCTGATCAGGCCCTTCCTCAGGGACATCAAGGCCACAGGGCAAGGCCACGCATCAGGATACCAGGCCAGTGACTCCCCCAGCTGTCTGAAGTTTTGGGGTGCAGCCCTGTTGCCCCTGGATAATCTGTAGGTCTGCAGGGTGTGGCAGGGCCTTCCCTGGAACTTGCCCTGTGCCTGGGGCCTAGAGCCCTGTTTATGAGTTTATGGACCAGGTGTGAGGGGCAAAGTTGAAGGGAAGGCAGCAGGGAGGAGACAGGGCCACAGGGCCCTCATTCCCAAATTCCCTGCCCGATCTCGTCTCCATCTGAAGCACACAGGCCTCAGAGGCCCCAGGTAGCAGGGCCCTGTGGCCCTGAAGACACATGCCCTGGGCCTTGATCAGCTCTCAGGGTCCCTGAGACCTCAAGGGTCTACATGATGCTCTGGGGACCCTGCCCTCCCCGCCCACCCTCCATTCCTGCTGCACTGGCCTCTTGCATTTTGGGGCCCCTATCCAACCCTTCTCAGTGGGGCATAAACCGGGGCCTCTCTTGGAGAGCTCATGCCCAGCCAGGAGGCCAGGCTTCTCCTGACTTCCCGGAGACACTCCCTCCCTCTCTCTTGATAAGTGGCTTAGAGCCTAGCCTGTGGTCCCGAGTCCACTGCCACACCCGGTCAGCCGTATCCGGCAAGGGCCAGGCCAGCTGGGCCCCAGTGTCTGGCTCAGAGCCCAGCTCCACTAAAACCTGGGGAGCACGAATGCATAATTCAGATGCCCTGGCCCCATCTGCTCTCCACCAGGAAATGGTCTGACAGGAAAGTAGGTCTTTTAAAATCTGAATTATTCAAACAATCCGTGCACACGACCAGACTGCCCCTGGTGGGGCAGGGGCCCAGCTCCAAGCCTGACTTTGCAGGTCTAGGGCTGCAGGGGCATCTCCCACTGGGTCTGTCTTGTCCTCCAGTAAGCAAGCTGGGGCCTGACCCTGCCTCCCAGCTCTGGAAGACAGAAGATAAGGACAGGCTGTTGGGGGAGGCAGGTGGAATGTAGGTAATCCAGAAGAAGCCTAATTAGATCCTGCCGGTATGCAGAGGTGGGGGCTGATAGCAGAACAGGGTCAGGTGGGAAGGTGGCTCCCACCCCTCTCTAGCTGAACTCACCAAGGGGAACGCCCACTGGGTGCCAGGATGGCAAGATGTGGGACGGGTCTGCAGAAGGGTGTGTGGAGAGCAGGGGCAGTTTTATGTGGGGTGGACGGTGGGAAAGGACAGTCAAGCAGACCTAGAGCAGACAGAGAGGGAGCGAGCCGCATGAGTGCCAAGGCCCCAGGGAAATGTTAAGGCCCAAGGTGGGCATAGGATGGACCAGGTCATGGGCAGTGCACCCAGAAGGCTGACATGGTGGGCTGACTGCAGCTCATCGGCCTTGGGGAAGGGCTGGTCATTGCCCTTTGGCTGCCAGCAGATCTTGGAGCACCCCTGGACCCTTCTCCTGGGCAGTGGAAGCAGCCCCTTCCTGTCCCAGGGCAGGACTTGCCCCTTCTCCTTGCCTCTTGTGACCTGACCTCTGAGCCTGGGACCCTCTTCATCACCCCCCGCCACCTTTGCTCAAAAACCAGACATCCCTGGAGGGCACCAAAACATGAGAGGCAGTGGGGAATTGGGAAGTGCCACGGGGGGGGGGGGGCACCACGGGTGTGGGTGGCTTGCTCTTGGCTGGGCAACTGCATCTCAGAGGCATGCCCCCTTCCAAGTTCTGGAGCAGACACCCTAGGGAAGGCCCAGTGGCCTTCTTGCCACTCCCAGAGGGGGCTGTCTTTGGGGGGCTGAGACCCAGGGGCAGTGCAGACCATCAGCTCCAGCAGATGCCCACGCTGCCTTCCCTGGGGAAGCGGAACAGGAGAGCCCACCCTCCTCCTTGGGTGTCCCCATAGCAGCTGCATCCAGTCAACCCGGGACTGTGCTTGTGGGGTTGGAAATCCTTGCGCCACAGATGGCTCTGGCGCCACAGCAAATCTCACAAGGGGCTCTTCAGTATCATGTGTGGAGGGAGATGTCTTTGGTTGAATACTCAGGAAGCAAGATACAACCATGAGTTGGGGTATAATCCCTACACATCCCCCCAGACATGTGTGCACCCACAGGTATGAAAACAACATATGCGAGAGTTGGATCAGCCAGGACTCAGGGTAGGAAGAGGCAGAAGCTCAAATAGCTTATCTGGAAAGAGGCTCAGACCCTGAGCTTCAGGCTCAGCTAGGCTCAGGGAGGCTCCTGCTGGGCTTCACCTCCGGAGCAGGGCCTCCTGCCTGGAGTGGGGATGTCTGCTGGGGCTGTCTCCACACCACCCAGCTAAGCAGCCAAGTGCTCCAGAGACTCTGCTATGCCACTGCATGGACCCCTGAAAGGCCTCACTCAGATTTCATATGCCCCTGGAGGCAGGGGATGGAGGGCCCCTGGCCCTCTTGGGACATGCACACCGAGAAAAAGCAAATGCTGTCACCAGCAGGCAGAGGGCTGGTGGACAGGGGAAAACACAGGAAAAAAAGCAGGGTTTGGGCAACAGCTGAGACACTCATCAACCAAGCCATCGCGGGTGGGTGGGCGGGTTCAAGGCCCACAAGGCCCAGGTTCCGGCTCCTCCTGGCGGAGGCCAGGCAGCCCCAGCCTCTGGCCTGCTCCATCCTGAAACCGGATGCTGGGGGCAGAGCCTGGAGGGACAGGCTGGGCAGGCTCTCACCTCCCCTGTTCCCCCTCTCCCGCCCCCACACCCCCTGAAGCTATCTCCAGGGCCTCCCTGGCAGGCATCGAGGGTGTGCTCCTGCCGCCCCAGCCCCCAGTCCTGTTTCCTCTCCGGTCTGGGCGGCGCCCTTGGCAGGGAGGCCTCAATTCTTCTGCACTGGAGCTTCCCCAGCTGCCTGCAGAAGGCTGTGCAGTCACCCGCCCAGCCCTGGACTGCAGTTGCCAGAAATGCCTTAGCACACCCTGGGCCAGGATGGGAATTCTGAAACCAAGAGAGAAGAATTCAAACCAGGGGGTGAAGCAGAGACTGTGAGATCCTGAAAGAGCCCCAGGGTTGGAGTGGGGCACACACAGGCCCCGACACCCAAACAAATGCGAGAGGAGAGCCCAGGCAGGGGCCAGAGAGGTGAGAGGAGAAGGAGGCCTCAGCGTCCAGTGTGGGAGGGTAGGCCACAGGAGCCTAGTGGACGGGGAGGCCTGAGGGCGTTGAGGAGGCGTGGTGGCTCAGAGGCAGCCGCTGCCCCAGAGATATACCTTAGGGCTCTGATCCCCCAGACCCCTTCTGGGCCCCCACCCTTCTCTCCAGCCTGGCAAGCCTCCTGTCCTCAGGTGCCATCTATAGGCCTGGCCAGGCTCAGAGAGGGGTCCCTGGGGCCGAGAAGCTGGGACAGGCCCCTAGCTGGCCTGGTAGCACATACCCAGGTGGGCCGACCCTGGCTGAAGCCCAAGCTTGACTGCCCCTAGAGGGAAGCGGCCCGCAGACTGCCTGGCTCCCAGTTCCTGCTGCAGACAGGAGCACAGCTGATGGGGTGGTAGCAGGGGAAACCAGGCCGGGGAAGTGGGGGTCTGCTGTCAGGGCCACCAGGTTCACCCTGTCTCCAGCTCCCCTGGCCTTCCTCTGCCAAGCCCTGCCTGGGGGAGGGCGCCCAGCTATTCTGGGATTCCTCTCCCCACAGGCGGTGCCCTGGGACTCAGCTCCACCAGCACCTGCCAGGTAAACAGCTTGCACCTGAGGCACCGGTTCAAGCCGAGGGTGCCTGTGACCCCGTACTCCACAGGGCCCTCTCACCCCATCCTGAAGTCACGTGATCCAGAGAAGCCACACAGGGCCTCTTCCAGCAGGCGGGCAGCCACTGAGCAGAGGGGAAGGGACAGGAAATCCTCAAGGCCACACGGGCCCAGAGCTGCCCTGCTCCCCTGACCCCATGACCATGGATAGGGCCCCATGCCACATAATGCCACACAACGCTGGCCACACCGTGTTACCTGCCATATCTCATCACCAAGTGCCACACCAGCCATATCTCATCACCAAGTGCCACACCACATCTGCCAGCCCACCCCAGGATTGATACAGTGGTAGAGCTTTGCGCCCGATGCCTGGCAGGAAGGGCCTTAACCTCTGGGCCTACACCCTGTGTCTTGACTGCCCCACAGCCTTGTCTCAGGTACTGCCCTGGTAGGACTGTCCTTTCCAACAGAAGACCCCTACCATGCTGCCCCTCCATGAGAGGGAGCAGAGACCCAGCCCATGGCCAGAAGCCAGGGTTTCCGCCCTGACTTCCCAGCTTGGGGAGGGGAGGGGGTATCGACCAGAAAGTCCCTCTTGCAAGGCAACCCACATTCCTGTCAGAAGGGAGATGCTTCAGGAGCTCCTGGGGACTCAAAGTTCCCCCAGAGAGGTTCTGCCTCATGAGCTACTTTGGTTTTGAATCCTGGTAGAACACACCTAATGTGAAATTTACCATTAAGCCCCCCTTTTAAAAAATTATGGAACGCATCTCGAATTTGCATGTCATCCTTGCCCAGGGGCCATGCTAATCTTCTCTGTACCGTTCCAGTTTTAGTATGCACTAAACTCTTCTGATGTACACAGTTCAGTTCATTTAGCAGGTTCCTCATTGTGCAGCCAGCCCCTGCATCCACTTCGAGAACATGGTCTTCACCTCAGGAGGAAGCCCTACCCCCAATAAGCAGTCCCTCCCCGTGCCCTCCCCCCAGCCCCCCCCCACACAAGTCTCCTGTCTCCATGGATCTGCCTGTTCTGTGTATTAATACTTCACACAAGTGGAATCGTACAGCATTCACACAACGTGTGTCCTTCTGTGTCTGGCTTCTCTCACCAAGTGCTGTGTTCTAGACTCATCCATGTTGGGGCAGGTGTTGGTTCTTCATTCCTTTTGAGGGCTGCATGACCCACTGGGTGGACACATCACCCTCCGTGTATCCAGTCATCCACTGCTGGCCCTTTGGGCTGTTTTCCGCTTCTGGTTGTGGTGAATAGTGCTGCTGTGAACATTCGTGTACACATTTTTGTTTGAACACCTGTTCCCAGTTCTCTTGGGTATTTACCCGGGAGTGGGATTGCAGGGTCATACAGTAATTCTGTATTTAGTTAGCCATCGAACTGCTTTCCACAGCAGCTGAGTTATATTACATTCCCACCGGAAGTGCACAAGGGCTCCAACCACTCCAGGTCCACACCAAGACTTGTTACTATACGCCTTTTTGATTCTAGCCATTCTAGATGGTGTGAAGTGATATCTCATTGTGGTTTTGATTTGCATTTCCCTTGTGACTAGGGACGCTGAGCATCTTTTCATGTGCTAACTGGCCATTTGAATGTCTTCTTTGGAGAAATATCTATTTAAGTCCTTTACCCTTTTTAAACTTGTTTTTTGTTGTGCTTGTTGTTGAGTTGCATGCGTTCTCTGTATATTCTGGACATGAGATCCTTATTGGGGTTACAAAATATGTAATTTTGCAAATATTTGTTTTTTTCACTCTATTGATAGTGTCCTTTATGCACAAAAGTTTTTAGTTTTGCTGAAGTCCAATTTTTTTTTCCTTTTTTGCTTGTGTTTTGATGTTATATCTAAGAAACCATTGCCAAATATAAGTTAATGAAGATCTACTCCTATGTTTTCTTCTAAGAATTTTATAGTTTTGATCCTTAAGTTTAGGTCTCATCCATTTTGAGTTAATTTTTGTATATGGTGTGAGATAGGGGTTCAAATTCATTCTTATTCTTTCCCCTTTTTTTTTGGCCATGCTGCTCAGCATGCGGGGTCTTAGTTCTCTGACCAGGGATCAGACCTATAATACCTGCCTTGGAAGCAGAGTCTTAACCACTGGACCACCAGGGAAGTTCTGAAATTCCTTCTTTTTTATGTGAATATTCAATTTTCCCAGCACCATTTGTTGAAAAGCTTTCCCAATTTAATGACCTTGACATCCTTGTCAAAAATCATTTGACCAAACATGTGAGGGTTTATTTCTGGGCTCTCTGTCCTATTCCATTGGTCTATGCTGCTGCTGCTGCTGCTAAGTCGCTTCAGTCGTATTCTCCAGGCAACAACACTGGAGTGGGTTGCCATTTCCTTCTCCAATGCATGAAAGAGAAAAGTGAAAGTGAAGTCGCTCAGTCGTATCTGACCCTCAGCGACTCCATGGACTGCAGCCTACCAGGCTCCTCTGTCCATGGATTTTCCAGGCAAGATTACTGGAGTGGGGTGCCATTGCCTTCTCCGCCATTGGTCCATATGTCTGTCTTTATACCAGTACCACATTGTTAAGATCACCGTAGCTTTGTAATAAGTTTTAAGTTTGGGAGTTTGAGTCCTCCAACTCTGGTCTTCTTTTTAAAGATCATTTTGGCTACTCAGGGTCCCTTGCAATTCTGTATGAATTTGAGGAGTAACTTTTTCCTCAGTGGCAAAAAAAAAAAAAAGCACCATTGGCATTTATCAGCTGCTGCTGCTGCTAAGTCACTTCAGTTGTGTCCAACTCTGTGCGACCCCAGAGACTGCAGCCCACCAGGCTCCCCCGTCCCTGGGATTCTCCAGGCAAGAACATTGGAGTGGGTTTCCATTTCCTTCTCCAATGCTTCTTAAAAATATAAGCTCTGGGAGGAGGCCATGGTGGTAGCTCAGTCCTTTTGCCCTGGGCAGTGGTCAGCTTGCTCAGGTCCTATGGTAGCGAGGAGAGCAGGTCCTGTTGGGAGATGGGGACCACTGGGGGATTCTGAGCAGTGGTGCACCCCCACAGCTGCTTGTGGGGCAGGTGAGCCTGAAGTGGGCAGCGCAGTGGTCTGGGGAAGCTGGACAGGGCCAAGTCTGGAGTGACGTGGTTTGTGGTGGTTCAAGGATGGGGGCACAGAGGAGTCGGGGGTGACACTAGGGTGCCTGTCCTCACGGCTGGACAGTGAGCTGAGAGGACAAGGGGCAACTGGGTGGGCAGTCCTGGTGGGCCAGAGGGAGGAGATGCTGTGCCCTGGGCCTTTTCAGCCTAAGATGCTGTAGATGTTGGCTGAGAAGCAGGCCTGCAGTGGGTTTGGAGAGCCATGCATGGGCCACTGAGGGGCCATGGGGGAGTCAAGGTACCCAAGGATGTCTGGGGCTGCCAATGCCCCCCAAGGGGAGAGTGGGAAGAAGAGAAGTAGGAGAATCCCACAGAGAGGCGGGAACTTTGCAGACAACAGATTTATGTGGTCAGGGCAGCAGGGACCAGCACAGGATGGGGTCCCATGGGTGCTGCAGGGTCCAGAGCTTGCCTAGGGGGATATGTGTGAACACAGCCAAGAGCCAGGACAGAGCTATAGTCAAGGGAGAGGCCATGAATCCTGGGCCTGGGGGTACCTCAAAAGGAAGGCAGGGGCCCTTCCTGTCACTTGCCTCACCCCCACACTGCCCTCTTCCACTTCTTGGCAGCAGCTCCTTATTCACCGGTTCAGGGATTTCCCTGGGCAGCGGAGATCCCTCTGTAGTCTGAGCAGGGCCTGGAGCTGGCAGGAGTAAAGGCAGCACAGCCAGCCACTGGCCACATGGGCAGGGTCTGGCTCTCTGGAGGCCCCCTCCTTACTCCCATTGGGCACCTGGGGACACTCTTCAGCCTGGAGCAGGACTACCCCTCTCTGGTCTCCTCTTCCTCCCCTTCCCATCCCCCTCCCTGGGCCAGCTGCCCCTCACCCCTGGCATGAGTCCAGCCTGTGAGGCCAGTGGAACTGCCCAGGGAGAGCTTGCTAGGACCCAGGGGCAGCCCCAGCACCCAGAGTCCCAAGGCCACCTTCCGAGGCAGGGGTAGGCTCCGGGGTAGCTGTGGGGGTATTTGATGCAGTTCTATATGGGCTGGGCCAGCAATTTGGGGGGGACAGCAAGTGGACAGCTGGACAGTAAGTGGGGGGTGCTCACTGGGTGCTGTACTCTTCACCCTCACCTGCACTCCACCACCAGGCTCTGTTCCTAGTTAGGAAGGCATGTTACACTTGGGCTGGGCACCACTGCATGTGTTTGGGGGCAGGCATGGGGGAGGGAGATGACATCTGACCCCTGCAGGGCCATCCAGGCCCCTGGAACCTCAGCCCTGCGGTCCTCAGCAGAGGGCCCTTCATCCTGAGGATGCAGCTCACCTCCCTTTGGGAGGGCCTTTGGGGCCTGAGGGCTGTTTGTCAAGAATCCTGTCCCTGAGGCCAGCCCACCGGTCACCTGGGAGGTGATGCAAGCTGTGCCTGCAAGGGGTAATGAGAGGCAGGTGTGAGGCCAGTGACCCTGGTGCTTGGCAGAGTCCCAGGGCGGTGGTCTTGGAGGCCGGCAGGCATGGGACCCAGGGAGAAGAAAGAGGAAGTGGTGGGCTGGGACCCCAGGAAGTAGGAGTGCAGGCTAAGCATGGAGCACATGCTGGCCCCCCAGGCTGGCACTCCTGGGGCGGCCAGGCCTGCAGGCTCTGGGTGTTTTGGAAACCAGCAGGCCTGCATGGCACGTCAGGAGTGGTAGCGCTGCCTGGAACCGGGGCCCTGGAGCTCTCGCAGTGACGTCCATCTGGGACCTGCCAGGCCCCTGGTACGTTCCCCTGGGCAGATGCCTGGTGCTCGTGCCCAGGCCTGCTCTGGGCTGCCAGGGGGTGGCTCAGCCTGAGAATCAGACTTCTAATGATTTGTCTGTCCTGTCCTATTGTCTCTCCAGGAGCCCCTGGTGGCCACAGGGGTAAGGCCTTACATTGGGTGGACATTCCCTCAGAGACAGACCATGGAGATGAAGCCCCAGAGAGAATGCAAGTGCAAGGGTCATCCCCACTGGGCACCACCAGGGGCACTGCTGAAGACAGGGCCATGCAAGCCTCACCCTTGGGGGAGGGGGGCCTGTCTGCCAAGTCTGATGGGTGCTGCCCTCATAGGTGTTGCCCCCAGGCTCTGTGGGCAGAATTCACTTCCTCCAGCGTCAGCATCCCCTCCGTGTGGGACAGACCGCCAGGCTCCTGCCGCCCTCTGGCAGCTGGGCCCCCTGGAACCAGAGAGGTCTGAGGCTCTTTCCATTGACTTAAGAGGACAAGGAAGAGCCTTCAGAACGTTGGAGTGCCCTGAGCCCTCAGGGGAGAGGGGACACTGGGCTGTCAGGGTCAACTGGGAGCACCTGGAGCCTGGGCAAAGCAGGGGCCGGCCACACCACACCGGGTCACCTGGTGGCTGAGTCGAGCAGTGGGCCCCAGCTCCCGAGCACGGCTGGCCAGGCTCTCAGGACCACACGGTCCAGGGCCCACCCCATGCCCTTAAGTAAAGGTGGTGAGCGGTGGCTCCATTTCCGCAGTCGGCACTCTTACATCCCCCTCCCCCCACCTACCACAAGCTGGGTTGTACTTATGCCTGTTTTTGTGCTCACAATTGAGGGAACCGAAGAAAGTCTTCGAGTGCAGGGTTTTGAAAGGAGGGATGGAGAGAGGCCAGCTGGAGGCCGGGGAAGGCGACCCCGCCCAGCTCCAAACCCAGGAGGGCCGCCCTCAAAGGCCGATGCCCTCCCAGCGGCACGCCCAGTCCGGGCTTCGCACAGCCCGCGAGCGCCGCCTGGTGCACACGTGCGGAGTGGACGCCCCAGGCGCAGCTTCCGGGCCGGGGATGGGGCGGGGCCGGTGGAAGGGCCCGGGGCGGGGCCTAGTGGAGGAACAAGGGGAGGGGCGGGGCCGAGTGTAGGGGGTGGGGCCGGGCGAAGGGCCCGGGCCGGGCCGAGGACTGGGCAACTACCGGGCCGAGTGTCAGGAGCGGGCTTGAGCGACTCTCCTCCGGACTCCGCCCTCCAGAGTGGGCTGGCGGTTTAGCATTTCCCACGAAGAAATCGGGAGGGCCATTTAACCCGTTTCCAGATCCGCCTGTGATTTTACTAAAACCGTCCTTAGTTTTCGGGGCTATTAGCTCTCAGCGCGCCCAGCCCGCTCTTCGCGGAAACAAGCCCTTTTAGCTCTTAACTGTTTCCTGTGTTTCTATTTTGTTTTGGTATTTTTTGGCCGCGCCTCGGACTTGTGGGATCTTAGTTCCCCGACCAGGGACCGAACTCTCGCCTCCTGCAGTGGAAGAATGGAGCCTTATTAACTGCCCAACCACCAGAGAATTTCCTCCTCTGGTCTTGATTTAGAAATTGGTGGAGGGACTTCCCTGGTGGTCCAGTACCTAAGACTCCAAGCTCCCAATGCAGGGGGCCCCGGTTCAATCTCTGATCAGGGAACTAGAACCCACATGCCATAACTAAGAGTTAACATGCTGCAACTAAAACGGTCCCGAATGCCGCAACAAAGACCCAGTGCAGCCAAATACATAAATATTTTTAAAAAGATAAATGGTGGAAATCGGTAGTCAGAGAAGGTGGTCAGTTTGAGGCTGATCTTTAGTGCTGCGATTTCTTTGTGGATCAACAAATGATGGAATTTTAGAGCAAAGCGGGGTTTCTAGGAAAGGATGTCTTGAGATTATGACCCCAGACCCATCCAGTGTGTGGAGCGCTGGGCGCAGAGGGGTGGGGCTCCTGGGACGTGCGCAGCAGAAAGGGTGCTGGGAGCCCCCTCCCCTAGGGCTGGCCTTTCAGTAGACTGTGTCTGGGGACAGGGAGCATCTGGGCTTTTTATCCAAGTAGGCAAATCAATTGCCTTTTTAAGTGGCGATTGTTTTAAATGGAATAATGCTGCTATGAATATGGGTATGCAAATACCTTTGAGACCCTGCTTTTGATTCTTTGGGGAATAGGCCCAGAAATGGAATTGTTGCATCATGTGGAGCTTCTATGTCTACTTTTTTTGAGGCACCTCTGTAGGACCTTCCACCATTCTACATTCCCACCAACCGTGCTCAAGGGTTCCAATTTCTCTCTGTCCTCACCAACACGTCTTGTTTTCTGGTTTTTTATATTAGCATTCCTGGTGGTGTGAAGTGCTGTCTGGCTGTGCTGTTAATTTGTGTTCCCTGATGGATGCGAGTCTGGGTGACCTCCGGGAGCTGGTGATGGACAGGGAGGCCTGGCGTGCTGCAGTTCATGGGGTCGCAAAGAGTCGGACACGACTGAGCGACTGATCTGATCTGATCTGATCTGATGATCAGTGATGTTGAGCATCTTGTCGTGGGCTTGTTGGCTGTCTGTCTCCTTTGGAGAAAGGTCTGTTCAGGTTCTTTGTCCATTGTTTGAATTAGGTTATTTATTTATTTTTTTTAAAGTCCTAAATTGTTTATTAGGTAAGAACTTTACAAACATTACGTGTATTAGCGGTAGCGGTGGAGCTGGAGAGTATTGCGCCTTCTCCACGCTGCACGGCGAGAGCCACCAATAGTGTGGTGGAACTTGTGCCCCTTGCCCAGGCCGTGGCTCTTTCTGCCTGCAGACGTCAGCCCCCGCATCTCCCTGTGCTTGTGGACTGGTTTGGTGATCCACTGGGTGTCAGGGTTTCTTCTGATAGCTTTATGGAATGGATCAATGAGGATAACCTCAAAGAATTTGTACGTAGAATCTTCACCAACCCAGTAGGAATTCAGGACCCTCAGGGCCCCACAGTGGCGGCCAGCACGCTCCTCCGCAACCGACTGCAGGCTCCGGGCAAACTTGAGCTGGTTGACACCATGGTGGACAGGCTTGCCGTAGGTGGCACCCTTAGGAACCGGGCGTTTGCGGCCCCCGCCGCGCACCCGGATCCGGTAGATGACATAGCCTTGCTTGGCCTTGTAGCCCAGCCTGCGCGCCTTGTCGGGCCGGGTGGGGCGCGGGGCGCGGTGCAGCGCCGAGAGCTGGCGGTACTGCCAGCAGCGCACCCGCAGCAGGAAGCGCATCACGTCCGACTGCTTCTTCCGCTACAGCTCCTGGATGTACTTGTAGGCGCCCATGTCGGCTCACCCTGATGGCTGCCGCCTGACGGAAAGGGAATTAGGTTATTTTTGTGTTGAGTGATAGTAGTTCCTTGTATTTTCTGAGTATTAATCCCATATCAGATGTATGATTTGCTAGTATCCTCTCCCATCCTGTGGACTGCCTCTTCTCTCTGTTGATGGTTGGCTGTGATGCACAGTGGTATTTGGTGGTTATAACCCAATATGACTTGGTTATTTTCTTGCTCATGTTTCCAGCTTTGGCCCCTGGGAACTCTGTCAGGTGGCTGGCTTTACTTTGTTTATTCTTCCAATTTTATTGAAGTATAATTGACATACAGCACTGTATAAGTTTAAGATGTGCAGCATAATGATTTGATGTACATACATCAGATATGAAGATGACACCACCCTAATGGCAGAAAGCAAGGAGAAACCAAAGAGCCTCTTGATGAGAGTAAAAGAGGAGAGTGGAAAAGCTGCCTTAAAACTCAGCATTCAAAAAAGGAAGATCATGGCATCTGGTCCCATCACTTAATGGCAAATAGATAAAGAAAAAATGAGAACATAAAATCTGTGACAGACTTTGTTTTCTTTGGCTCCAAAATCACTGCAGACTCTGACTACAGCCATAAGGTTAAAAGATACTTGCTCCTTGGAAGAAAAGCAATGACAAACCTAGACAGCGCATTAAAAAGCAGAGACATTTTGTCAACAAATGTCTGTGTAGTCAAAGCTATGATTTTACTAGTAGTTATGATTTTTCCAGTAGTTATGTATGGATGTGAGAGTTGGACCGTAAAGAAGCTGAGTGCCGAAGAATTGATGCTTTCAAACTGTGGTGCTAGAGAAGACTCTTGAGAGTCCCTTGGACAGCAAGGAGATCAAACCAGTCAATCCTAAAGGAAATCAGTCCTGAATATTCATTGGAAGGACTGATGCTGAAGCTGAATCTCCAATCCTTTGGCAACCTGATGTGAAGAGCTCACTGGAAAAGACCCTGATGCGGGGAAAGACTGTGGGCAGGAGGAGAAGGGGGTGACAAAGGATCAGATGGTGGCTGGCATCATTGACTCAATGGACATGAGTTTGAGCAAACTCAGGAAGATAATGAAGGGCAGGAAAGCCTGTTGTGCTGCAGTCCATGGGGGTAGCAGAGCGACTGGACAACAACAGCATCATGAACTGTCGCCACAATGAGTTTAGTGAGCATCCATCATCTCATATAGATACAAAATTAAAGAAATAGAAAAAAGCTTTTTTCCTTGTGATGAGAATTTAGGATTTTCTCTCAACAACTTTCATATATAACATATAGAAAATTGATTACATTTATCATGCTGTACATCTCTAGTACTTTACTTTTCTTTCTTTATTTATTTATTTGGCTGCACCGAGGTCATAGTTGCAGCATGTGGGATCTAGTTCCCTGACCAGGGATTGAACCTAGGTTCCCTGCACTGGGAGCCTGGAGTCTTGACCACTGGACTACGAGTGAAGTCCCCTTTACTTTTCTTATAATTGGAAGTTTCTAGCCTTTGACTCAGAGAAGGCGATGGCACCCCACTCCAGTACTCTTGCCTGGAAAATCCCATGGGCGGAGGGGCCTGGTAGGCTTCAGTCCATGGGGTTGCTAAGAGTCAGACATGACTGAGCGACTTCACTTTCAATTTTCACTTTCCACTTTCATGCATTGGAGAAGGAAATGGCAACCCACTCCAGTGTTCTTGCCTGGAGAATCCCAGGGGCGGGGGAGCCTGGTGGGCTGCCGTCTATGGGGTCACACAGTGTTGGACACGACTGAAGCGACTTAGCAGCAGCAGCAGCAGCCTTTGACTGCCTTCCTCCAATTCCTCGTCCCTGCCCCCATCTGCTGCTACTGCTGCTAAGTCGCTTCAGTCGTGTCCAACTCTGTGCGACCCCATAGACGGAAGCTCACCAGGCTCCCCTGTCCCTGGGATTCTCCAGGCAAGAACACTGGACACCTTATCTTTGACAAAGGAGGCAAGAATATACAATGGATTAAAGACAATCCATTTCCTTCTCCAATGCATGAAAGCGAAAAGTGAAAGTGAAGCCGCTCAGTCGTGTCCGACTCTTAGCGACCCCATGGACTGGAGCCTACCAGGCTCCTCCGTCCATGGGATTTTCCAGGCAAAAGTACTGGGGTGGGGTGCCATTGCCTTCCCCGGCCCCCATCTGGGTTTACCTTTATTATGTTACTTTTTGCTTCCTAGCTATGCTGCCTTTCTCTTATTTATTTTTATTTTTGGTTGTGATGTGTGGGGATCTTAGTTCCCTAGCCAGGGATCAAACCCAGACACTTGACAGCGAGAGTGCAGTCCTAGCCACTGGGCCACCAGCGAAGTTGCCATTACACCACTTTCTTATGCTTCTTTCTCCCTGCCTATGTTCTACAAGGTACATTACATTTTCTTTAGTCTTTTTTCCTTCCACAGATGTGGAAGTCACACAACCTGTTTCTGATTTTAGTGGTTATCGTAAGTGTTTTACATTATAGTTTAATCTCAGTCACTGGCATTGGCCATTTCCTGAACACTACTGGATCTTGTGCTTGCATCCCTCTCCCATCTGTGGTTGGTGGTCTGGGTTTGGGGTTTCTTTGGCACCGCTTGTCCAGGCTGGGCGGCCCCCAAGCAGACCATGTGATGAGGGCTCAGGACAAGAGGAGGCAGGCTTTCCTTGGGGGTGAAGGAAGTAAGGCAGGATGGAGGGGGCATTCCTAGAGCTGGGCTGAGCAGGGGGCTCAGTCCATCAGGACCTGGGGAAACTGTCACGGTGCAGCTATCACCCATGGGTGAGGAGGCTGGGAGCTTCAGCAGAGCCCAGGGTGACAGCCCCCATGCAGCAGCCCCAGGCTGGCTGAGTGAAGCTCAGGCCAAGGCTGTGGGGAAGAGTGGAGGGGTCTGAGAAGCCCTGTGCCCCCCACCCCCAGCTTATGCTCCAGACCCTAGAGAGAGCCCCCAGGCCTAGATGTGCTTGCCTGCCTCCTGCCAGCAGGGCCACCGGGTCCTTTCATCCACCCACGTCAGGCCCAACTTGTCCCTAGCTGTCTCAGCTGCAATTATGGGGCCTTTCACCCACTCTGTCCCGTGTGACCTACCGCAGAGACAGTCCCTACTCCCGGCGCCTCATGGTGGCTGGGCAGCAAGGGACCCATCTCCAAAGCTCATCTGGTTGCAGCCTGGTCCTCCAGAAGCTGATCCCGAGGTGGGGTCTGGGGTACAGGCTCTGTGTTAGAGGTCAGGTCCAGCTGTCCTGCGAGAAGCCTTGGGCCAGCCATAGGCTCTGGAGTGAGCACCCTTCAGAGTCCCGTGTGGGACCACAGTTTCTGATGAGCCGAGTCTGTACCAGCAGCCACCCCGCAGGGATGGGGTGGCAGCGCCTGTGGGTCTCTCGTCTGGGAGCCGGTGACTGGTCTGCACTATGTGAGAGGAGGGGGCACTGAGGGAGAGCCTGACGTCTCCCTGCTGCACACGCAGCCTTTCCCCTCCTCTGGCCTGGGTTTTCAGTGTGCAAGAGTAGCTCTTCTCTTTGGAAGCCCACAGCCCCATCCAGACCTGTCTAGAGAACACACCATGTGCCCTGAAGTGGGGGAGCAGCCCCAGCACCTGTGCACAGACACCTGGGTGCAGGGAGCACACTGCTCTGGCCCTCCTGGGTCCCCGCTCCTGGTCACTGAATTGGTAAGGGTTCTGCAAAGAAACAGACCAATGGGAGAGAGTGGGAGGGAGGGAGAGACCAACTTATTTTAAGGAATTGGTTCATGTGCTTGTGGCTTGTCCAGTACCTGGAGACCCAAGGAAGAGCTCCAGGCCAGAGGTGGTATGCAGAGGGTCCCTTTTTCCCTAAGACCTCAGATTTACCCCTTAAGGCCTTCCACTTGTTGGGTGAGACCCATCCACATTATCAGGGTCATCTGCTTTACTTAAAATCTATAGATTTAAACATTAATCCCCTTGGAATAAACCCCTCATGACTCCCATGTTCACTGCAGCGAAGAGATGGAAGCAACCTAAATGTCCATGGATTGTCGGATAAACAAAATGCAGTCAGTCCACCCAGTGAAATATTATTCAACCCTAAGAAGGAAATATTGACACTTGCTAAAAGATGGATGAACCCAGAGGACATGATGCTGGGTGAAGCAAGCCAGACACAAAAGGACAGATCCTGTCTCATGTCACTTATAAGAGGTCTCCAGAGGGGTCATATGCACACACAGAAAGGAGGAGAGTGGGTGTCATGCGGGAAGTGGGATGGGGAGCGAGAGTTCAGTGGAGACAGAATTTGGGTTTGGGAAGATGAAAAGGTCCTGGAGGCCTGCTGCCTAACAAGGCCAGTGTAGTTCATGCTACTGATCTGCACACTTGCAGTTAAGTGATACAACCACGGTGTGGTGCTTCAGTCGCTCAGTTGTGTCCGACTCTTTGCGACCCCATGAACTGTTACCCGCCAGGCTTCTCTGTTCATAGGATTTTCCAGGCAAGAATACTGGAGTGGGTTGTCATTTCCTTCTCCAGGGGATCTTCCCTACCCAGGGATCGAACCAAGGTCTCTCACATTGCAGGCGGATTCTTTACTGACTGAGCTACAAGGGAAGCCCCCAAAACTTAAGATGGTTAATTTTATGTTATAGGCTTTGTACCACAAACAATACAAAAAAGAACAAACAGAAAGATTGTGGTTCATAATAGATAATCAATATATGTTAGTTCTCTTTTCTGAGTAATATTTTAGTCGAATTTCACCACAGTAATCAATACATATATGAAAAAACACACCTTCACAGCCACACCTAGATGAGTGTTTGGGAATACACCTAGCCTGGCAGCCTGGCTATCGGGTGCAAAAACTGACCCTCAAGCTTCTTTCTCTACAGGCCGTGGTCCCCTCACCCCCACCATCATTGTATTGCATCCCCACTCTGGTCCGGAAGTATAGATGGGACCAGTTTCTTTGAAATGGCTTGGTAATTTTTGAACGGAGCGGTGGGAAAGTCCTTCTCACCATCACACAGCCAGAAGCCATAACCGGGAGCAGCCAGGATGAAGGTAGTGGGGCCAGAGCCGGCTTCTTCTCCATCTCGGCCCAGGGCCACTGGCCTGGAGCCTGCTGGAGCCATTTTGTCCCTGTCAGCACAAATCTTGCGGCCTCAGCAGCTATCCTGGGCCTCAGCGGGCAGCGTCCCTGTGGTTTCCATACTCTGGCAGGCCTGCCAGGCCGGCAGGGGACAGAGCACACCCCACCTGCTCAGATTTCTCAGGTGGTCACAGGCCAGGGCAGGTGTGTGTCTGCCTGTGAAACTCTGGGGGCCATGCAAGTGGTGAAGGGAACTGGGGGCCCGTGACTGTTCCTGGGGCAGGAGCTGGAGGGGAGATGGGAGGAGACCCTTCAGCCCCAGTTTGGAACCACACACCTCCGAGTGCCGTGGCCAGGCCAGTAGGTCACTGCCTACCTAGATGGGAGCCTGAGGACCTGCGCCCCAAGGTCCGGGGGTGCGGAGCCACTGCCCCAGGTCGTGGTGTGTGTGTGTGTGTCTAAGGGTCAAGCACACACGGGCAGGGCTGTGTGCTGCTGTGGCATCTTGTTACTAAACAACCTGGCCCTGGAGCTCCCCTGGGAGCCAGCTTTGCTGTTCCGAGCGAGAGGGAGGTCAGGTTTCCCTGAGAATAGCCCCTGACTGCCCAGGGGAAACCTGGCTTGACCTCTCTGTGGCCAGTCTGGCCCCCTGGTTCTGTCTGCCCTGCCCTCTCTTGCCCCTGGCTCATGGCCAGCTGTCTTCTCTTTGGACTCTGGACCCCCAGCCTCCTCTGCACAGGGTGGCCAGAGAGGGTCCTAGATGTATGTTTATTGATCTTGTCTTTAGAGAGTGACTGCAAAGTGCTGGTACCATACTGGGCCCTGGGTCCTTGGGGATGCAAGGGAGTCACCTGGCCAGGGAGGCCATCAGCAAGGACCCTCACCAAGAAGTGATGACAACCCCACTGCAGCCTGGGGGGAAGGGGGCTGCATGGGGAAAGGGGCAGCCCCCTCACCTGCCCTGGCGCACAGTGTCCATCCTTGCTGTAGCCCAGGAGGGCCTTGGCTAGCACCCAGGGTCGCAGAGGGGGCTCTGGGGTGAGGGGCTGCTCAGGTCATGAAGGGCCACATGAGGAAGGGCCACCTGTCCCAAAACAGGGCTGAGAGGATCTCCTGGACATAAGACTCTTGGAATCTGGGACCCCTGGGACCTTGGGCTGCTGGGCTCCGCTAAAACTCAGCTGTCCCCTCCATCCCTTGAACTCTACCCACAGCAGTTTGTGTGCCACCATGCAGGGTCCTCTCAGCTGGCACAGACATGGCAAGGCTGCTATGGGTGCCTGGCAGAGCCCCAGTGGGCCGGCTGGGTGGTCCAGAGGGAACTGGGGGCAGCACCTGTGTGAAAGGGTGGGCAGGCCTCTAGGCATGGGGATCAGCTGGGGCTGTGCCCGAAGGTGTGTGGATCTCTGGGAACCTGAGGAAGTTCAGTGAATCTGGATAAGAGCACGGATTCCCCAAGGCCAGGTCCTGCCAGCCACTGGGGCCGCCCTTGCTCTGGGGGGCCAGGTCAGAGCAGCCCTTTCTGAAAGCTGCCATGGTGGTGGAAGACGGGGTGGCCAGGTGCTGGGCTATCCTCTGGGATGCCAAAGCAGGCTGGGGCTTTCACTCTGCACCTCCCCCCACCGCCAACAGGGAAGGCTTCTCCCACACTGGTCCATGGTGTTCTCCCTTGGGCTCACTGGGTACCCACTGCTGCTCCAACTGCTCTCACATGGCTGGTCTGCCCCAGCCCCGGCTCCTTCACCCCAGCCCTGGCCCTGGTGTCCTGCTCTCCCTTCAAGACCCGCCCCTTGTGCCGCCTTGTCTGAAGGCTGTTCTGGGTTGGGGCCGAGCGCCGTGGGCCTTGTGTCCCAGGCCCGTCAGCCTCCCCTGGACTGAGGGTGGAGGAGGCCCTGGTGAGCCTAGGCTTGCGTCCCCACAGACAGAGCGCCTGTCACAGGGCAGATAAAGGATGACAAGGGGGTCTCTGAGATGTTCAGTGAGGAGGGCAAAGGGCAGGTGAAGACGGATGAGCTGGAGTGGCTCATGAGTCTCCTGGGCATCAACTCCACCAAGAGCGAGTTGGCCTCCACAGCCAAAGATGCGGACAGGGTTAGTGAGGCTGACAGGGACAGCCGGGGCAGGCAGGGGTCCCCTGTGCATGACAAGGGGTGCGCCACCCTCACAGGCTGCTTGTTCCCCACAGACAAAGGGTTCTTCAACTGCAGCAACCTCCTGGCCATGTGGGGTTGTACTGGAAGAAGGCCCAGAACCAAGAGGGCGAGCTGAGGGCAGCCTTGTGCATCTTTGACAAGGAGGCCAGGGGCTACATTGACTGGGACACACTCAAGTAGGGCCCAGGCCAGGCAAGGGGTGGGGCAGAGGGCCAGGGAGGTGGGTGCCCTGCTGGCTGCTGCTCAGTGCACGGGGGCCCCTGCAGGTACATGCTCATGAACATAGGCGAGCCCCTCAATGAGCAAATGATGAAGGAAGCCGACGAGAATGGGAACGGGAGCCTCAGCTACGAGGGTGAGCAGAGGATGGGCCCCAGGAGCCTGGTCGGTCTGCTGACCTGTCCCTCTGCTCTCAGAGTTCAAGGCATGATGACTGGGGAGTCCTTCAAGCTGGTTCAGTAGGAGGAGCCGCTGGGGCCAAGGGAGGTCTGCTGGCAGAAGCCTACTAGCCGCTACTGTCCACCCCACCCCAGTTTTGCAGCCAATAAATGCTCCAGTCAGATTCATGGGTGCATCACTGTCCCCAGGCTGGAAAGAAGGGGCTGCAAAGCTGTGGGTCTGGAGAAGGTAGAGGGTTCTCCTGAGTCGACCATGACACTTGGACTGTCACATCTGTGGGACAACTGACACGGCCCACAGCCCAGCCCTGGGCTCTGGACACCAGTCGGAAGGCCAGGCTGGGCCTAGGTCGAGGACCGCACACCCTGCCCTTGGCCCTGGAAGGCGCTGTTCAAGGGCCCATCCCGGGGCCCTTTCCTCCGTGCAGAGATCATCTAGATACAAACTTTATTTTCTCTCTGAGAAGCTGCGGACATCACAGCAAGCCCTGAGGCTTAGGCCTTTGGGGCCTCCTCTGGGCTGAGGGCCTGCTGGGGCTGGGCTAGGGGCCAGGGCTGGATGTAGCAGCGTGTGTATGTGTGTGTGTGTGGCCAACACAGGGCCAGTCAGCTTGGCTGTCCAGTGTTACACAGCAACGAGTCCAGGGCTGCAGCAATGTGATGGATGGCTGGCCTTCCTGGGGAAAGGACGGTGCGGACAGGCTGGGTGCCCTTGCACAGTCCCCTGTGAGCAGAGTGACCTGTGGCACTGTGAGGCTTGGGAGAGCTTTCCTGCCCCCACTACGGGGCACCAGGGCTACAGCTAGGGGTCCTGGGCATTGGGGCCTGGCTCCTGGAGCCCTGGAGGGGTCTCGAGGCACGAGGCCCCAAGGGAGGCTGGGTTACAGGGAGGGGGTGGCTCTTCCTGCCTGGTCTTCGTCATCTTGACGACCTCCTCATAGGAAGGCGGTGGCTCAGGGGTGTACAGGCTGTAGGCCGGAGGGGTCGTGGAGTCGAGGTCCAGCTCCCCGAAGGGCAGGGGTAGCTGCATGCCCAGCCAGCACTGCACGGAGCTGTAGGCTGCAGGGATCCAGAATGGGTTTGTGGGGGTGGGCCTGGCCCTCACCGGTCCCCTGCCACCCTTGCAGGCGGGTGGGCCACCAGGAGAGGTGTACCAGCACTCACAGGTCACAGTGCTGTGCACTGGGCTGTCACTGTCCATGGGAATGGCTGTCAGGTCGCAAGGCTCAGAGGCTGGTGGCAGGTGTGGCTGCGAGTGTGCCCGCTTCCGGAGGCGGCAGAACCGGACACAGCTGGCCGAGACTCCACAGAGCAGCAGCAGGAGGGCAGTGAGCAGGATAAGCCTGGGTAGGGAGGAGCAAGACCCTACCGCTGGACTGCCCCCTGGTTTCTGGGCACCTGTTCCCCAGGGGCAGTCACAGCCCAGCTGCTCAAGACAAGGCAATGCACAGGATAAAAGAGAACCAGGGCTGCCTCTCCAGGCCAGACACCTCCTTCCTGGCCAGAGTTGGGCCTGAGGATCTGGCCTGCCCTGGCCTCCTGCTGCTGGGCCTGCCCTGGCCACAAGTGGCCTTGGGTTCCTTTCCAGGACACACTGCCCCAGGCCAGCTACAGAGTCCCATGCTCAGACCAATGACCATGTTCAAGGGGCCTCCCACAGGGACAAGGAGTGAGGGAATGGGAAGTGGGCTACCAAGGGAAGTCAGTCAAGGGCCCAGGGATGTCCCCAGCCATGAGGAACTCAGGCAGGACCCATGCCCGATGTTGCCTGGGTACTGGGGGAGGAACCTGGGATCCGTCTGCCTGGCTGCTGGGGGCCTCGGAACCTTTCTGCCAGTGGCCCAGGACAGTGCTGGTGACTCCTTAGCCGTGGAGGCAAGTGGGTGGGGGTATGGTGGGACTGGCCCAGGGGAGGATCGTCGCACCCAGCTGCACGCCGCGCCTTCCACTTACCCCACGTGCCACAGGCTGCTCCAGCGGGCCTGGGGCGGGCACCTGTGGGACGGCGGCACCTGGAGCCGGTCTGGAAAGGCCAGGCCCACCGTCCCGCCCGAGTCTCTCCGCGGGAGGACCCCGGGTCCCCCCTACCCCCGCTCCCTCCCTCCGCCCAACCCTTCTCGCCGCCTCCCCGCTCCCGACTTACTGGTCCGAGGGATCGCAGCTGCCTTCCACGAAACCCAGCGCCACCTGCGGGGACACGGGTGAGCCCGGGCCAGGGCTCGCCGAGCGCAGACCCGCCCTGCGGTGCCGGAGCCGAGTACCCCGCGACCCACCTGCGGCAGCGGTAAGAGTGGCGGCAACAGCAGGAGTCCGCGGTCAGCCGGCGCCCGGGAGATCATGCTCAGCAGCGATAGAGGTAGCCAGCCCTGAGGCCAGGCGACTATATGAGGGCCACGCCCCTGGGCCGCTCCCAGCGCAAACCCCGCCCTCCAGAGACTACGTCCATTGGAGAATGGCCTTGTAGCCACGCCCAGGTCCCCGCCCCCACCCTCCCCCCAAGATCAGCGGCGCCCCAGGCCCTTGGCCACTTCAGGGCCCCGCCCACGCAATTCCCGCCCCATGGTCCGTCCCACAGATGTTTCCTTAGCATAGGGTCACGGGGTGGCGGTCAGTCTTGCCCTTTGGCGTCCTGCAGTCGGACTCAGGGTGGACGGAGGCGTCCCATGGACAGTTGTGCTTGGGTGTGACCTCGGAAGGTGGCGGCCACGCCTCTCACACACTTGGGTTCTCAAGATAAGGGTTGCAGCAGTCAAGACGCTGAGGCGTTCCAAGAGCGTAGTTCAGCGACACTAATTGTGCACGCTCGCTGCCCTCTGCCCTCTGCTCATTGGTCGGGCGGTCAGGCTAAAGGAATTGATCCGCATGGCAAGGGGCCTTGTCTGGGGAGGGAGGGAGAGGAAGCTGCCCTGCCTGTCTTTCTTCATTGCAATCAGGACACGTCCCTCAAACGTCTACCCCCTGGAGGGGAGCTGACTGCAGCTCTTTGAGGGCAGGGCCTCCTCTGCTTGGGCTTCCCTGATAGCTCAGTTAGTAAAGGATTCGCCTCCAATGCAGGAGACCCTGGTTCGATCCCTGGGTAGGGAAGATCCTTTGGCAAAGGGATAGGCGACCCAGTCCAGTATTCTTGGGCTTCCTTTGTGGCTCAGCTGGTAAAGAATGCCCTGGAGAAGGGAAAGGCTACCCACTCCAGTATTGTGGCCTGCAGAATTCCATGGACTGTATAGTCCATGGGGTTGCAAAGAGTCAGACACGACTGAGCAACTTTCATTTTCACCTCCTCAGCTTGACTCTATCCTGCCTGCACTTGCCAGGCCCGTTGCATGATCTCTGTCCAGGCTCTGTCCTGAAGCTGTCCCACGCCTCTAGGCTCTATGGTGGCCCCCAGCTCACCTTGCTCCAGCCAGGCTCCTGGCTCAGGAGTGGGAAGGAGAAGAATGGGCAGAAGTACAGCCAGCATGCAGGAGTGCAGGCAGGATCTGGGCCAGTAAGTGCCAAGGCCCGCTGGTTCTAAACCCCAAGAGCCAGGCCAACATTTAGAAGAGAGGGGCCTACCCAAGGAGGAGGTGGGGCAGTGCCCTGCAGAGAGGACTCCTTTGGGGCCTGACCTGGCTGCAGGACCTGGGTTTGTCTCCAATCTGGTGAGAAGCAGCCTGGTGAGGGTCTGCCCACCGGACAGAAGTCCCACAAAAGGCTGCTCTGCAGCCACTGTTGTGGGCTCAGGGTTAGGGAGAGGGCAGACTTCCAGATGCCAAGGGCACCGAGGAAGTAGGGTGAGGACTCCAGGCTGGTGTCCTGAGGCCTGTGCCCAGGAGAAGCCCTGGATGCAGCTGGTCCTCCACTTCTGCCAGGGAAGGCTGCATTTGGTCTCCTAGGGCTGGCACAGGCTGGGAATGCTGCGCTGTACACAGGGGGGCCTGGCTGGGTGAGCTCTGTGGGGACAGTGTCTACCCTGCCACTCTCTAGAAGGCAGCCGCTGGTGCAGGCACCGTTCTGAGCTCCCAGCAAGGTCTCATGGGCTGGGAGAGGGGGCTTCTCCCTTGAAGAGCTGGTCAGGACCCAGAAGGCTGAGCCTGGGCTCACTTCAAAATAGTGGGAATCCAAACTGACAGGTGGGCCTCCCCCTGGACCCTGACAGGGCCGTGAGGGAGGATGCAGTGAGGGCTCACTCCTTGCTTGGGGCCAGGGACTTGGGAAAGAAGGGAGCTAAGGGGCTGCCTGGACTTTGGAATCTGCAGCGCCCCCTGCTCACCGGCCTCTCCAGCTGTGGGTTGGTCTCAACTCCACCCCAAACCCCCTCCAGCCATTTCCCCAGGGCTCAGGAAGCCCCTCTAGTTGTCCAGGCTGAGTTCATTGTTTTTTGGGCTGACTTGTGTGTGTGGGCAGGGGCAGCCCCCCAGGGCTCCTCCCCGTGGGCCCACCTGCTCACTGCAGCCCACACTGCAGGCATGGAGTCAATAGATTCACACAGGGTTTATTGACAAGTCTGTGGGGGCAGCTGTTCCCCACCAGGACCTCAAAAGGCTGAGTGGGTGTTGGTGGGGCTGGGGACACTTAGGGCTCAGGCTGGGAGCAGGCTGTGGTTGGGACCGGCCTCTTGGCTGGTTCTGACATGGAGCTGGGATGGGAGCTGGAGCTAGGACAGCAGGAGTGCCCTGGGGGGCCATGCAGGAGGCTGCCCTTTTGAAACTGCCCAGATCCCAGGCCCCTGGGTGGTTCGGCCTGGTAGACAGGCCAGGGGAGGGCTTCGAGGGTGGCAGGAAGATTGAGGGCAGGAAGATGTGGAGATACTCCTGTGGCCTCAGGGGCCAGTCACCACCTGGGCTACAAAGAGGACCTTGTAGGTCTCCTTCACATCCCCCCTGAGCTGCAGCAGGGCCGATGCCAAGAGTGGGTGGTCCGGCTGGAAGGGGAGAGGTGGGAACAGAGGGGGATCCTCAGTCAGGGGGCGCAGCAGGCACATGTTTTCTCTTGGTGGCACTGTCTACCTCCCCCACCAAGGCCCCCCAGCCCTCTCCTGGTGGGGCGGGCTCCCAGGCACTCACATCAAAGTCGATGGGTGGTGTCCAGGAGATGCTGATGGCCTTGGTCTGGCCGCGCTCCACAGAGCCTCTGGAGGGCTCAATGATGAAGCCCTTATGCTGCAGGGCTGTGATGTTGTCCATGCTGAACTCAACAGTCTGCAGGCATTGGTGCTGTCAGTGGGCAGGCGGGCGGGCACAGCTCCCGGGAACCAGCAACCCTGCCCCCGGCCCTGACCAGCAGGTTGCCCACCCCTCAACTACAGAGAGGCAAGGCCAGCAGAGGCCTGAGCTGCCCGGGGCAGTGGTGGCTGCAGAGGTACCAGAGAGGCCAGGGCAGTGCTGTGGTCACCTTCTTTGCAGACAGCTGGGTAGTCCGGATGCAGCCCACCTGCAGTTCTCGGGTGGCAGGTGGGGCCTGTGTGTCTGGGTCCAGCTGGCTGTAGTCCAGGGTCACCAGGATGGGCTTTAGCTCCTCAGCTTCTGGAGAGGGAGGGCCTGGTGGGGGTCTCGGGGATGGAGGTACCACAGAGGGAGTGCGGGGGTGCCCAGGGTCAGGCAGGGATCCTCCGAGCAGGGCTGGCCCAGTAGCCCTGCCCCCACCTGTGGGGGATGGGCCAGGAATGCCTGCCCTCCCTGCAGACTCCAAAGGTCATGTATCCTCTTCTGCCACCCTGCCCACCTCGGGGCTTTCTGCCCTTAGAGGGCTCACCCTCTCTGTGCTCCAGGTCAAAGGCAGGGATCACGGTCAGGGACTCCACGGGCACATCCAGGGGGTCTCCGCCCTCCACGAACATCATGTGCTCTCGGGCAGCGCCCTTCAGGAGGATGTGGTGGGACACTTTCTGGGGGCAGGAGCACAGCAGTTTGCAACCCTGCGTGTGGGGCTCTGGGAGGGGGCGGGGCTGTTATGTGGGCCTGTGGGACCCCAGACGTTGGTCTCTCCACCTGATGACCCCCAACCTGATGTGGAGCTCCCCCAGGCACCAAGCTCCAATGTGGGGCCGCTCAGGCAGCTGAAGGGCTTGGACAAGAGGACATGTGGGTGGGGAGGAGGGGTCCAGGCTGGGTCGGAGTCCTGCCTTTTCAAAGAGCACGACCTGCAGCCTGTCAGAGAAGTACAGGCTCTCGTGATCTGGGCTGAAGGTCACAGTGAAGTCCTGAGCCTTGCCGGGCTCCATGACGCCCTCGACCGGGACCACGCTGAACACGCTCTGACCACTGTAGTTCTGTGTGCCTGGGGGCAAGGTGGCCAGGCTGGTCCGGATACCCCTGCAGCGCCCAGCACCCCCTGGCCACCTCCCCTCCACAGCCCACATGGTCCCCCCAGCTGGCCAGCTCACCCACGACTTCCGTCCTCTGGTCAGGCGAGGCCAGGAACTGTGGCAGGTGGTGCTGGTCTCTGCTCCTGGAGGAGAGGCTGTCCAGCTGCATGGAGAACTTGATGGGCAGCGGGGAGTTGTTCTGCAGCTGTGGGGAGCAGGGCCGGGTCACTGGGGCAGCTGGGCTGGCCAGCCGGGGAACAGGCCACTGCCACCAGGTCTCAGCCCCCTCCTGCCCCGCCAGGCTCAGGCTAGCCTTCAGCTGAACCAGCATCCCACCCCAGTTCTCTCCTGCCTCCCCCTCTTCCTGGGAGAACGCCGCATCCCTCTGTAAAATATCCCATGGAATCGGGCCCTGGGGTCTGCTATCAGAATCTGGACTAAGCTAAGTGAAGAAGCAGGGGTCCCATTGGCACCTTCAGCCCAAGGCCGCCTCAGATGCAGGGGAGCAGAAAAAGCCAGGCCTGCCTGCTTGCGTGGGGGTAGGAGCCCACATGGCCCCTTGTGGGGGATGGCCCCCATCCCATGCAGAGGCCATGGGGCAGAAAGATGGGAGCAGTGAGAAGGCCTGGGCAGCAGTGGAGGGGCGGAGGGAGGGGTGTCTTCAGCACCCCCTCCCCACTGGCTGGAGGAGCCAGTGGAGTGACAGCTGCTGGGGGTGGTGGGGGAGGGGGTGTATCGGAGCGGCCTGCGGCTCTGCTGGCTCTGTGACTGAGGCGGAGTGGACCCCTCCTGGGAACCTCTCCCAGGTGATGGGTGGCACCAGGCCCCGCCACATGCTTTACCTTGAAGCCCAAGGAGACAGACTCTCTGGCGATCACATAGCCCATGTTGAGGACATCACCTTCAATGGAGCACGTGATCGTGGACGCCACACCCGTGCCCATGAGGGCCAGGGAGAGCGTGCCTTTCTTGGTGATGATGTCCAGTGTTTCTTGGGCCTGCAGAGACCACGTCCCTTAGCATGAAAAAGACCCTGGCAGATGCAGGTGTGGGAGCTCTGTCTTGGAGCAGCTGGGTCAGGGCATGGGGGACTCCCTGGCCGCCACCTCCTCCTCCTTCCAGCGAGAGGCCAGGGCCCAGGAGGACCAGTGGCTCCCAGGCCTGGAGTGCTGGACGGCATGCAGAGCAGGGAATAGGGCTGCAATGGAGCTTGGGTGGGCTGGGACTCACCACAACACTCTCACGTGGGGAGAAGGACAGATCTAGGACCTGGGTCTCGCCGGAGGGCAACCTGATGGTGGGGTTCAGCAGGACGAAGGGGCCATCGGGGTTCAGCACGGAGTACTCCAGCTGAGGGCCCAGCGTCAAGGAGGGGGTGAGAATGGGGCCTCAGCCCTTCACAGTCCCCTTCTCTCTACCCCACCCTCCGCCCCCCGCCCCTGCTACAAGCTGCCTGTGCCGCGTGGGCAGGATACGTCGAGATCCTCAGGGGAGATGTTCTGGATGGAGACCTTCTTTATGCCCCGGTGTCCTGAAATGGGAGGTCAGGTCACAGCCCCAGGCCTGGGGGTGGGTGTGGGAGCCCAGGTGACAATGGGTGTGCATGGGAGCTGGGCTCCAATGGGTTGGGGTGTGCATGGAGGCTGGGCTCCGATCAGGACACACCTGCAGCAATGTCGCCGAAGTTAATGATGGTCTTGCCTTTGTCGGATGTCACCACGATAGACGGCGCCACCGCTGGACACCACAGCTCCAGGTACAGCGTGTTGTGGGGACTGGGAATGGCGGGGATTTGCTGAGGCCAGGGCGGGGACCGTGTGCCCTGCCCTCCCAGCCAGACCCTGACCCGGCCCCACCGGGATCTAGGTGGCTGTTGGCAGGGAGAGTGACCACCCCACCCCTCGCCCAGAGCACCGCACCTGAAGCTCAGCGGTTCTGTCCCCTTCCTGTCTTTGGTGTCGCCACTAGCAACAACACAGGGAACCACAAACTTGTCAAACTTCCCCTGAAAAGACCTGGTCAGGGAGGCCTGTGCTGACTGGTACTCTTGAGAGCTGGAACAGAACCGGCAAGGTGCACTCATGCCCTGTCCCACACTGCCCCCAGCACCCAGGAGGCTGTGCCCTGCCCTCCATGGAGGGCTCTGTAAGGCCACACCTGCTTCCCAGGGCTCTGGGCCAGAGGGTACGGGGCAGTGGGGGTGGCAGCCTGGGGGCCATGCTGTGGCCCAGGCTGTGGTTGTCACGGTTTTGTCTGACTTTTGCAGCCAGACTTTGTCTGGCTTTTGCATCCCTTCCCTGGTCCCTGTGGGGGCCTCTCCTCTCCCAGGGTACCCATCAGGCACCACCAGACAACCGAGTTCCTGGGGCCACAGCAAGGGTCCAGGGCTGACAAGTGGCTCCAGCCCGTCAGAGCTGCCTGGAGCTCATGTGGCAGGTGGGGAGGCTGGGCTGCTGAGCTGGGAACATGGGGGTCAGGAGCTCAGCGTCCCCCAGCCCCTGGACTGAAACTTTTCACAGAGGCCCTGGGCCCAGGGGAACTGAGGTGAGCAGATACCCAGGACAGCAGAACCTGAGGGGCCTCAAGGCAGCTCCTGGTTCCAGCTGTGCCTGAAGCCAGCCATGCTCTGGACTTGCAGTCATAAGGCCCTGGAGCATAGGGGGACATTTCTGTGGGGCAGGAGGTGGGGGCAGCCATCTCTCAGGCCCACCTGGATGCGAGCTCCTCATTCTGCAGCTCCGGGGGCTGGGAGGCTGAGGCCCGGAGCAGCCGGTCTTGGTTCTGCAGCTGCAGCATGGAGAAAGATGGTCTCCGCTGGTCCTTCCTCTGGGTGACCGTCTCCTTTTGAGACTGCCAGGGGGAGGCTGACTGTGGTGTTGCCCTTGGGACTCTGCTGGGCTGGCAGACTGTCCAGGGCAGGAACCCAGGACCCAGACCCCAAGCACCTCCTTAAGGGAGACTGATGACAGGTGCGGAGACCCCTGTGGGCTCATGCACCACCCCCAGTGTCTGTCCTCCCCATCAGGAAGGGGAGGCACAAGGTGAGGCAGAGGGCTAGCTGAAACAGGGGTTCTTGCCCTTGTTCCCTACCCCCATGCCTCGCTGCCCTCTGGCAGGCTGAAGGCATCTGCCCCTTCCTTCTGTGTGTGCTGTGATAGCAGGGGTGCTCAGACACTGAGGACTAACTGCTGGGGGCCCCTGCATCTCCAGGGCAGCAGTGGGTGCATGGGGCTCTGGGCCATGACTGCCCAGCTGTATTGGATGCCCCTTCTGGGCAGGAGTCCGGGGCAGCTGCTTCTCCAGGCCTGAACTCCCTCAGGTTCACAGGCCCTTTGATGTTTTGTCTGTTCCCCTTCACTGTAAGCGTAAGCCCCTGCTGAGCAGTGCAGAGGACCTGGCCTACCCTCCCAGACCACCCTGGTGGACCAGGATCTGGGGCTCTTCCCTGCCTGGTGATGCTCTCAAGGGAGGAGGGAGGGCCTTTGCCAAGAAAAAGTGCTAACCTCTTAAGACACACCTAGTGCTCTGTAAAGTGTTCCTAGGGCTCCTGCCCCCCAACCCTGGGCGTCCCCAACCTCAAGGCGGGGTTGGGGTGTTTGTTCCCAAGCCTTTGTGCAAGGGCCTCGTACAAAGCTGGCAGCCCCAAGCCCCCCTGGCCCCCTCCCCACCACGTACCGATTTGATCTCAGCTTTCCTGTTCAGGGCCTGGAAGGCCTCCTGGTGGATCAGCTCACTGGGCAGCACTGGCCGGAAGGCCACTCGGACCAGGCACCTCTGTGGGGGGAAAGGTTCATGCTCTCGGACATGTTGGGGTATTAGCTTAGAAGAGCCCTCCTGGGAGGTCCTGCCTGATCTCTGTCCCTGGAAGCTGGGTGGCTGCAGGAATGATCACCAGGCCCCTCTCACCATGTCGGGGGAGGGTCCCTGTGATGGACCTGGCACACTGCCCACGGTGGGTAGCAGCCCACAGGGCATGAGTGAGAAGGGAAGGTTCATGTTCAGGCTCTGAGACCTGGGGGTGGTCCCTGCACCACCATCTGTCCCCATGAGGGGAACGGCAGCCCACCCCCAGGATGACCCTGGGCCCCACAAGGGCTCCCTCACCATAGCCTCCCCCGTGCTCAGCACAGCAAGGGAGCAAGGGGGAAGCTCTTAACAGCTGTAGTAACCCCCTTGGAGAAAAGAACCATTTCTTAAGCCTAATTTGCTCACTTTACTATGATGCGTTTCTGTGACTGCAGGGCCTGCATGTCCCTGCCCGTCCTCACTCAGTCCCCTCACAATGGCTGTCACCCCCACATATGAAGGCATGGAAGTAAGCTCAGAGAGGCTGTGAGAGCCCCGGGGAGTCCCTGCCTTGAGATCTGGCTCTTTCTGTTTCATCAGGAGGAGCAGAGGTGGGAAACTCTGTGCTCCTGGTGACCAGGCGCTGTGCAGCCTCTGTGACCATCTGCTGTGACATCCAGGGCTCTACACCCTCACTTGGTCTGGACTGATGGAGCCCCAGCCAGGGGCCTGTGGGGTCAGATGCCTTTGGGTGCCCCACTTCTGGGGCCAGGCTTGGCTGGGTCGAGGGCAGGAGGGCCCACTCAGCTCTGATGAGGATCCAGGTTGATCTCTACCATCTGTTGTCTGGTTGAACCACTGTGGTCCAGGGTGGGCAGAACCAGGCACCCCGAGGTGGCCCCCCCCACAAGAGCCCACCTGTGGGGCTCACACCTACCTTTCCTGGCCACACGGTGCCCACCAGGGGTGTGATGGTGATGGGTGAATCTGGGGGCAGCAGGAACTCAAAAGACGTGGGCCCCACGGGAAAAGCATCCTCTGAGCCAATGCGGGGCACTGAGTGGGTCAGTGAGTTCATGCTCAGGTGGGAGTTGATGACGTACAGGGTGGCCACGGATGTGTCGTACAAGGAGGTGGCTGCAAACTTGATCTGGTTGTGGGACAGCTCCAGGGGCGGGTAGACACCCACAGCCCGGCATGCCAGCTTGAAGCACCTGGAAGGGACAGCAGGAGGGGCTCAGCCAGGGGCTGAGCAAGGGGGCCTCCAACACAGGACGCCCAGGACCAGGACAGCAGGCGTCACAGGCTTTGTTTCCCACCCCATTCATGAGTTTTAGTCAATTTCCAAAATACCATTTACCTCTGTGCACATTTTTTTATTACTCAAAAACGCTTCATTTTTTATTTAGCTTTCTGACTCTGTGCTTATGCTTTCAACACTCTCACAACGAGCTTCTGCTCCTCGATAAGGAAAGCGTGCTTGATCCTGTCACGGACACATTTAGTACACATGGAACCACCACAGGCTCAGCTGACGTATTTCTTCGTTTCAGACAACCTCCTGAGAACTTTAGGTCTCATAGCATGAACGCCTCTAAGTTGGCCTGGGCACACACCACATGCGGATTTTGTTGCCTTCCCAACCTTCTTGGTCTAAGTGTAAACAATTCTACCAGGGGTTCAGGACAGCCTGGTTTTGTTAGAGGTTGTATTGTAGGGCAGCCTACAATGCTATGTCAGATGCTGCACCATCCTGAATGCCTCTAGATGCTGTCCACTGAAGAGGCCCCTGTGCACAGTTTAACTGGATAATTAAAATTTTCATCACAAGTTTAAACAGTTGCAATGGAAGTTGCAATGGAAGTGTCTGATTTATTTCCTTAAATATTCAGTGATATTTAAAAGGGCTTCCCAGGTAACTCAGTGGTAAAGAATCTGCCTGGCAATGCAGGAGACACAAGAGACATGAGTTTGATTCCTGGGTTGGGAAGGTCCCCCGGAGAAGGAAATGGCTATCCACTCCAGGATTCTTGCCTGGAGAATCCCATGGACATAGGAGCCTGGAGGGCTACAGTCCATGGAGTCGCAAGGAGCTGGACACGACTGAGCACAAACATATGCGTGACATTTAAAAATAAAATGACAGAGCTTCCCTAGGTGCTCAGTGGCAAAGAATCCACCTGTCAACGCAGGAAATATGGGTTTGATCCCTGGTCCAGGAAGATCCCACATACTGTGGAGCAACTAGGTCCATGTGCCATAACTACTGACCCTGTGCTTTAGAGCCCAGGATTTACTGAGATGTAATTGACACACAGCTCTGCATTAGTTTGAGGTGTGCAGCAAAATGATTTGACATATATACTGTGAAATGATATTCACAGTAAGTTTAGTGAAAATCCATCATCTCACACAGATACAAAATTAAAGAAATAAATATTTTTTTTCCTTTGTGATGAGAATACTTAGGATTTACTCTCTTACCTTTCCTGTATAACATACAAGCAGGATTAATTATATTTAGCACGTTGAACATTACATCCTTAGCTGTTTGTTGTTGTTCAGTTGCTAAGTCATGTCTGACGCTTTGCGACCCCATGGACTGCAGCACGCCAAGCTCCTCTGTCCTCCACTATCTCCTGGAGTTTGCTCAAATTCATGTCCATTGAGTCGGTAATGCTATGTAACCATCCTCTCCTGCCCCCTTCTTCTTTTGCCTTCAATCTTTCCCAGCATCAGGGTCTTTTCCAGTGAGTCGGGTGGCCAAAGAATTGGAGCTTCAGCTTTGGTATCAGTCCTTCCAATGAACATTCAGGGTAGATTTCCTTTCGGATTGATTGGTTTGATCTCTTTGCTGTCCAAGGAACTCTCAAGAGGCTTCTCCAGCACGACAGTTGAAAAGCATCAATTCTTTGATGCTCAGCATTCTTTATGGTCCAGCTCTCACATCTGCACATGACTACTGGAACTATCAGAGCTTTGACTATATGGAATTTAATTGGCAAAATGATGTCTCTGCTTTTTACTACGCTGTCTAGGTTGGTCATAGTTTTTCTTCCAAGGAGCAACCAAGCAACTTTTAACTTCATGGCTACAGTCACTGTCTTCAGTGATTTGGGAATTCAGGAAAATCTGTCACTGCTTCCACTTTTTCGCCTTCGATTTGCCATGAGTGATGGGACCAGATGCCATGATCTTAGTTTTTTGAATGTTGAGTTACAAGACAGCTTTTTCACTCTCTTTCACTTTCATCAAGAGGCTCTTTAGTTCCTCTTTACTTTCTGTCGTTACAGTGGTATCATCTGGACATCTGAGATTGTTGATATTTCTCCTGGCAATTTTGATTCCAGCTTCCAAGTTGTCCAGCCAAGCATTTTGCATGATGTACTCTGCATACAGGTTAAATAAGCAGAGTGACAATACACAGCCTTGACATACTCAATTTTCCCAATTTTGAACCATTCAGTTGTTCTGCGTCTGGTTCTGTTTCTTCTTGAGCCACATACAAGTTTCTCAGGAGACGGGTAAGGTGGTCTGGTATTCCCATGTCTTTAAGAATTTTCCAGTTTATTGTGATCCACACAAAGTCAAGGAAGCAGAAGTGGATGTTTTCCTGGAATTCCCTTGCTTTCTCTATGATCCAGTGAATGCTGGAAATTTGATCTCTGGTTCCTTTGCCTTCTTTTCTAAACTCAGCTTGCACATCCAGAAGTTCTTGGTTCACATACTGCTGAAGCCTAGCTTGATGGATTTTGAGCATAACCTTATGAGCATAAGAAATTAGTGCAACAATCTGTTTTTTGAACATTCTTCGGCATTTCTCTTCTTTGGGGTTGGAATGAAAACTGACCTTTTCCAGTCTAGTGGCCACTGCTGAGTTTTCCAAATTTGCTGATATATTGAATGCAGTACTTTAATGGCATCATCATTTAGGATTTGAAATAGCTCAGCTGGAATTCCATCACCTCCACCAGCTTTGTTTATAGTAATGCTTCCTAAGGCCAACTTGACTTCACACTTCATGATGTCCAGTTCTAGGTGACCACATCATCATGGTTATCCAGGTCATTAGGGCCTTTTTTGTATGATTCTTCTGTGTATTCTTGCCACCTCTTCTTAATATCTTCTGCTTCTGTTAGGTCCTTATCATTTCTGTCCTTTGTTGTGCCCATCCTTGCAAGAAATGTGCCCTTAATATCTCCAATTTTCTTGAAGGGATCTCTAATCTTTCCCATTCCATTGTTTTCCTCTATTTCTTTGCATTGTTCATTTAAGAAGGCCTTCTTATCTCTCCTTGCTATGCATTGGAACTCTGCATACAGTTGGGTATATCTTTCACTTTCTACTTTGCCTTTTGCTTCTCTTATTTTCTCAGCTATTTGTAAAGCCTCCTCAGACAACCACTTAGCCTTCTTGCATGTTTTTTTCTTTTGGATGGTTTTGATCACTGCCTCCTGTGCAGTGTTACAAACCTCTGTCCATAGTTCTTCAGGCACGGTGTCTACCAGATCTAATCCCTTGAATCTATTTGTCACTTCCACTCTATAATCATAAGGGATTTGATTGAGGTTATACCTGAATGGACTAGTGGTTTTCCCTACTTTCTTCAATTTTTAAGTCTGAATTTTGGCTAGAATACTGGAGTGGCTTGCCATCCCCACCGCTGGTGGGCCACATTTTGTCAGAACTCTTCACTTGGACGTGGCCTTGCACCACGTGGCTCAAAGCTTCACTGGGTTACGCAAGCCCCATTGCCATGCTGAGGTCGTGATCATGAAGGGACATCCCTAATAGTTATTATAACTGGAAGTTTCTATAAGAGGGTTTAAACTTTGCATTTGATTTCCCTCATAGTTGTTGGACTATTCAGATTTTCTCTTTTTCTCCCTGTCAGTTTTGGTACGTTTTTGTTTTTTAGAAAATTGTCCATTATATCCAAACTGTCACATTTACTGGTGTAAAGTTGTTCATAACATGATTTTTAATCTTTCTGATGTTTGTAAGATCTGTGACGTGTCCCCTTTCATACCTGAGATTGGCAATTTGTGTTTTTTCCCTCCTCTCTTTAAAAAAAAATCTTGGTCTTGCTAAAAGTAATGAGTTTACTAATTTCTAGAGCAGACTTTTAGTTTTATTGTTTTCTCTTTTGGATATTTGATTTATTTCACTGATTTACACTGTTATCTTTATTACATTCTTTCCTTCTACTTTCTTTGGGTTTAATTTGCTGTGCTCTCTTCCCAGTTCTTGAAACGGAAGGTTAAATGATTGATTTTGCACACTCTCTCCTCTTCTTTATATGCATTTGGAGCTAGAAACTTCCTGCTAAGCACTACTTTTGGTGGTTCACAAGCCCTCCAACTTAACATGTCCATAGTCAAATCCTTAGATGTGTTCACGTGGTTCAGGTACTCCCATCGAGTTGGGGGGAAAAGCAGAAGCAAGATGTAGATCGCTATGTGGAGTCTGACACCACCCATGTGACCGATGTGGGGTGTCACACCCCCAGGCCACCTGCGGCTCCCCTGGTGTTAGTGCTGAAGTCCCACATCCTGGGAACCCTTCTTTCCTGGACAGCCTGACCTGGCTGGTCACCCTGCATTTACATAAATTTAGGTCTCCTGCATGCAGGCAGATTCTTTACTGTCTGAGCCACCAGGGAAGCCCCAGGAATACATACAAACAATAAATATGCCAATAGCCAGTGAAAGTCAGACACCCAGAAATCGGAAGGACCCTGCAGATTCTGGCAGTGGGAGGCTCTGGGGGAGGGAGGGGGTCCGCATGTCGCTTGCTGCAAGCAGATGGTCTCTTTCTATAACAAAGGGAAACTGGAGGCAAACATGATAAAAATGTAAGAGCCGCTATTGTGGGTGGAGGGTACAGCAAGCTGGTTCTGGGATCCTCTGAAAACAGAAGGGAGGGCTTAGAGGAGGTGGCCCTAAGGAAGTCGTTGACCCCCACATACTGAAGAGGGCACCCCAGAGCCATGAAGGAGGGAAGTGTGAACTGGGCTCTCAAAGCTGAGGAGAAGCTACCATTTGCAAAAATGAGCAGTGGGAAAGGACCCAGATCAAACCATAAATAAAGCTGTTAAAAGAGAAAAAGGGAACAGAATAAATAAAATTCATATAGACAGTAAAACATGCCAGAGAGATGTGCCCACAAGAGAATTGAAAACTGCGATGTGATCATTCAAAGTGAGCTTAACAGACTTGAGAAAATAATACAACATATGAAAAACAGATCAGAATCACAAGAAGTCAGAAGTGAGGGATTAAAACTTAGGAAAGGGGACTTCCCCAGCATTCTGGTGGTTAGGACTCTGCGCTTCCACTGCAGGAAGAGTTGGATCCCTGGTTGAGGGGCTAAGATCCCACAGATTGTGTGGTGTGGCCAAAACAAAAAAACCCACAAACGACTCAGGAAAGGATTATAAATAAAAGAAATTTAGAAACAGAAACTCAGAAGGGAACCATGAATAAAGAAACACGGAAGATAATTCTTTAAGACAAAGAAGAGATAAGTGTGGAAATATTTTAAAAAATGATGAGGGACTTCCTCATCATGGTAGATAAGACTTCAGGCCCAGCGCAGGCGGCCCAGGTTCCACCCCTGGTAAGGGGGCTGGATCCCACGTGCCACAAGTAAAGATCGTGAGTGCCATAATGAAGATTGAAGATCCCACATACCACAATGAAGGATAGTTGGGCCAGAGTGAGGAAAGCAGGAGAGACTCCATCTTAAAGACAGGATGTAAACTGGGCCTGAAGCCTGCCCGAGAGTGAGGAAAACTGTTGCTAATGAAAACCAGGTCTCTGGGAGACTTCCCTCCCTACAGATGGCAGAGTTTGTAGCTGAGGTCAGGCTGCCCCTGTTAGGTTAACCATGTAGACATCCCCCCTTGATGTATACTCATTGTCTCTCCCCACTGTAACCTTAATTGTTTGTTCTCCTAGCACATACTTGTTGTAAAACTCAGTCATATACAACAAAGAGGTTGCTAACCAGACGTAACCAGTCATGTGGTGGTGGTGGTGGTGGGGCGGTAATAAAACTAGGACTCTCAGAAACATCAGGGTACTTGTTGGGAACCGATTCCCCTTGGACCCGCTGGTGTAATAAACCATACTCCACTGTCCTGAGTGTCCTCTGAGGTGTGTTTGAGACTCCGGATTCCACAAGACCTGGTGTGCCCAAATAAATAAAGAAATTGTATTTTTAAAATGATGGAAAGGATCCAAGAAAAAGTGGCAAAAGTGAACAAAGCAAAGACAAGTCATTATATTTACTTCAGGAGGCTCCCAGGAGGAAAACCAAAGGACAAGAATAAAGCAAATGTTTTAAGTTTTAAGACTAAAATTCAAGGAAGTGTTCCTGAAATTAAAAAAAAAAATTTGAAAAGCACCATGTACCTGAGAAAATCAACTGATAACAACCAACCCAAAGTGTGTTCTTATAAAATTACTGGATTTTAGACAAGAAGCTGTTGTTCAGTCACACAGTCGTGTCTGACTCTTTACAACCCCAAGGACTGCAGCAGACCAGGCTTCCCTGTCCTTGACCATCTCCCAGAGTTTGCTCAAACTCACATCCATTGAGTCCATGATGCCATCCAACCATCTCATTGTCTGTTGCCCCTTCTTCTCCTGCCCTCAATCTTTCCCAGCAACAGGGTCTTTTCCAATGAGTCAGTTCTTTGCATCAGGTGGCCAAAGGATTGGAGCTTCAGCTTCAGCATCAGTCCTTCCAATGAACATTCAGGATTGATTTCCTTTAGGGTTGACTGGTTTGACCTCCTTAATATCCAAAAGACTCTCTAGAGTTTTATCCAGCACCATAGATCAAAAGCATAAATTTTTCAGTGCTCAGTCTTCTTTATGTTCCAACTCTCATATCCATACCTGACCACTGGAAAAACCAGTGCTTTGATGATAGGGACCTTTGTCGACAAAGTGATATCTCTGCTAGGCTGTCTAGGTTTGTCATAGCTTTTCTCCCAAGGAGCAAACATCTTTTAATTTCATGGCTGCAATCACCATCCACAATGATTTTGGAGCCCAAGAAAAATGAAATCTGTTACTGTTTTCATTTTTTCCCCATCCCACTCCAGTACTCTTGTCTGGAAAATCCCATGGATGGAAGAGCCTGGTGGGCTGCAGTCCATGGGGTCGTGAAGAGTCGGACACGACTTCACTTTCACTCTCACTTTTCACTTTCATGCATTGGAGAAGGAAATGGCAACCCACTCCAGTGTTCTTGCCTGGAGAATCCCAGGGATGGGGGAGCCTGGTGGGCTGCCATCTCTGGGGTCTCACAGAGTTGGACATGACTGAAGTGACTTAGCAGCAGCAGCAGCAGCAGAGTTTTGCCAAGAGAATGCACTGGTCATAGCAAACACCCTCTTCAACAACACAAGAGAAGACTCTACACATGGACATCACGAGATGGACATCACAAGATGGTCATCACCAAAATCAGATTGATTATATTCTTTGCAGCCAAAGATGGAGAAGCTCTATACAGTCAGCAAAAACAAGACCCGGAGCTGACTGTGGCTCAGATCATGAACTCCTTATTGCCAAATTCAGACTTAAACTGAAGAAAGTAGGGAAAACCACTAGACCATTCAGGTATGACCTAAATCAAATCACTTATGATTATACAGTGGAAGTGAGAAATAGATTTAAGGGACTAGATCTGATAGAGTGCCTGATGAAGTATGGACAGAGGTTTGTGACATTGTACAGGAGACAGGGATCAAGACTGTCCCCATGGAAAAGAAATGCAAAAAAGGAAAATGGCTGTCTGGGGAGGCCTTACAAATAGCTATGAAAAGAAGAGAAGCGAAAAGCAAAGGAGAAAAGGAAAGACATAAGCATCTGAATACAGAGTTCCAAAGAAGAGCAAGGAGAGATAAGAAAGCCTTCCTCAGCGATCAAAGCAAAGAAATAAAGGAAAACAACAGAATGGGAAAGACTTGAGAGCTCTTCAAGAAAATTAGAGACACCAAGGGAACATTTCATGCAAACATGGGCTCGATAAAGGACAGAAATGGTATGGACCTAACAGAAGCAGAAGATATTAACAAGAGGTGGCAAGAATACACAGAAGAACTGTACAAAAAAGATCTTCATGACCAAGATAATCACGATGGTGTGATCACTCACCTAGAGCCAGACATCCTGGAATGTGAAGTCAAGTGGGCCTTAGAAAGCATCACTACAAACAAAGCTAGTGGAGGTGATAGAATTCCAGTTGAGCTATTCCAAATCCTGAAAGATGATGCTGTGAAAGTGCTGCACTCAATATGCCAGCAAATTTGGAAAACTCAGCAGTGGCCACAGGACTGGATTAAAAGTAAGTTTTCATTCCAATCCCAAAGAAAGGCAATGCCAAAGAGTGCTCAAACTACCGCACAATTGCACTCATCTCACAGGCTAGTAAAGTAATGCTCAAAATCCATCAAGCCAGGCTTCAGCAATACATGAACCATGAACTTCAAGCTGGTTTTAGAAAAGGCAGAGGAACCAGTGATCAAATTGCCAACATCTGCTGGATCATTGAAAAAGCAAGAGAGTTCCAGAAAAACATCTATTTCTGCTTTACTGACTATGCCAAAGCCTTTGACTGTGTGGATCACAATAAACTGTGGAAAATTCTGAAAGAGATGGGAATACCAGGCCACCTGACCTGCCTCTTGAGAAACCTATATGCAGGTCAGGAGCAACAGTTAGAACTGGACATCGAACAATAGACTGGTTCCAAATAGGAAAAGGAGTACGTCAAGGCTGTATATTGTCACCCTGCTTATTTAACTTATATGCAGAGTATATCATGAGAAATGCTGGGCTGGAAGAAGCACAAGCTGGAATCAAGATTGCCGGGAGAAATATCAGTAACCTCAGATATGCAGATGACACCACTAGTATGGCAAAAAGTGAAGAGGAACTAAAAAGCCTCTTGATGAAAGTGAAAGAGGAGAGTGAAAAAATTGGCTTAAAGCTCAACATTCAGAAAACGAAGATCATGGCATCTGGTCCCATCACTTCATGGGAAATAGATGGGGAAACAGTGGAAACAGTGTCAGACTTTATTTTTCTGGGCTCCAAAATCACTGCAGATTGTGAGTGCAGCCATGAAATTAAAAGGCGCTTACTCCTTCGAAGGAAAGTTATGACCAACCCAGATAGCATATTCAAAAGCAAAGACGTTACTTTGTCAACAAAGGTCCGTCTAGTCAAGGCTATGGTTTTTCCAGTAGTCATGTATAGATGTGAGAGTTGGACTGTGAAGAAAGCTGAGCACTGAAGAATTGATGCTTTTGAACTGTGGTGTTGGAGAAGACTCTTGAGAGTCCCTTGGACTGCAAGGAGGTCCAACCAGTCCATTCTAAAGGAGATCAGTCCTGGGTGTTCTTTGGAAGGAATGATGCTAAAGCTGAAACTCCAGTACTTTGGCCACCTCATGAAGAGTTGACTCATTGGAAAAGACCCTGATGCTGGGAGGGATTGGGGGCAGGAGGAGAAGGGGATGACAGAGAATGAGATGACTGGATGACATCACTGACTTGATGGACGTGAGTTTGAGTGAACTCCGGGAGTTGGTGATGGACAGGGAGGCCTGGCGTGCTGCAATTCATGGGGTCGCAGAGTCGGACACGATTGAGTGACTGAACTGAAGTGAACTGATTTGCCATGAAGTGATGGGACTGAAGCCATGATCTTAGTTTTTTGAACGTTGAATTTCAAGCCAGCTTTTTCACACTTCTCTTTCACTTTCATCAAGAGGCTCTTTAGTTTCTCTTTGTTTTCGACATTAGGGTGGTGTCATTTGCATATCTGAGATTACTGATATTTCTCCTGGCAATCTTGATTCCAGCTTGAGCTTCATCCAGCCTGACATTTTGAATGATGTACTCTGCATGAGCAGGGTGACAATATACAGCCTTGATGTACTCCTTTCCTAATTTTGAACCAGTCCATTATTCCATGTCTGGTCCTGTTACTTCTTGACTTGCATATAGTTTCTTAGGAGGCAAGTAACGTGGTCTGGTCTTCTCATCTCTTTAAGAATTTTCCACAGTTTGTTGTGATCCACACAGTCAAAGGCTTTAGTCAATGAAGCAGAAGTAGATGTTTTTCTGGAATTCCCTTGATTTCTCTATGAACTAGGTCCCTTAAGTACTGAGTTGCCATCAGACTTGTACAGACACATTTTATTCCAGCAGAGAGTGGATACGCTAATGTGTAAGTATTTAAAGTACTCAGGAAAGAAAAGGTTTTTTCAGGTAAATAGACTTTCAGGTGTAAAGGCTGTGCAGTGTCCCCAGTGTGAGGGGGTGGGCTCTGCCCTCTGCTACTGTCTCAGTGATGCCTCTAGAGTGACTGGAAGCCCTTTAGCGTCACGCTGTATCTCACACCTGATGCAATGATTCATCAAAGTAAAACATAAATGCACAAGATGTAAATTTGTAAAATTTTTATAAGAAATCTTCGTGACTTTAGGTTAGGGAAAATAATTCTTAGATATGATACCAAACTCAAGATCCAAAAACAAAAAGTTGATAAAGAGGGCTTGTTGTTCAGTCAGTCGTGTCCAACTCTTTACAACTCCCTGGACTGCAGCACGCCAGGCTTCTCTGTCCTTTTTCCTGAGTTTGCTCAAACTCATTTCCATTGAATCAGTGATGCCATCCAATCCTCTCATCCTCTGTCACCCCCTTCTCCTCTTTCCCTCAGTCTTTCCTAGCATCAAGGTCTTTTCCAGTGAGGTGGCTCTTCACATCAGGTGGCCAAAGTATTGGAGCTTTAGCTTCAGCATCAGTCCATCCAATGAATATTCAGGACTGATTTTCTTTGGGATTGACTGGTTTTATCTCCTTGCAGTCCAAGGGACTCTCAAGAGTCTTCTCCAACACCACAGCTCCAGCTCAAAAGCATCAATTCTTTGGCGTTCAGCCTTCTTTACATTCAACTCTTACATGGTTACTGGAAAAGCCATAGCTTTGACTATATGGACTTTTGTTGGCAAAGTAATGTCTCTACTTTTTAATATGTTGTCTAGGTTTGTCATAGCTTCTTTTCCAAGAAGCAAGCGTCTTTTAATTGTGGCTGTAGTCAGCATTTGCAGTGATTTTGGAGCCCAAGAAAATAAAGTCTCTCACTGTTTCCATTGTTTCTGCATCTATTTGCCATGAAGTGATGGGACCGGATGTTATGATTTTTGTGTTCTGAATGTTGAGTTTTAAGCCAGCTTTTTCACTCTCCTCTGTCACCTTCATCAAGAGGCTCTTTAGTTCCTCTTTGCTTTCTGCCATAAGGCTGGTGTCATCTGCATATCGAGGCAGTCTTGATTCCAGCTTGTGCTTCATCCAGTCTGGCATTTTGCATGATGTATGAGATCAAACCAGTCAATCCTAAAGGAAATCAGTCTTGAATATTCATTGGATGGACTGATGCTGAAACTGAAGCTCCAGTACTTTGGGTACCTGATGCAAAGAACTGACTCACTGAGAAAGACCCTGATGCTAGGAAAGATTGAAGGCAGGAGGAGAAGGGGCAACAGGCAAACTGAACTGAACTCTGCATATAAGTTAAATAAGCAGGGTGAAAATACACAGTCTTGATGTATTTCTTTCCCAATTACTCAAAGTTAACAATTTTTGCTTTACGAGAAGACAGTGTGAAGAGATTGAGACAAGCCACAGACCAGGGAAATTTTTTGCAAATCTGACAAGAAACTTCTATCAGAGTATAAAAATAACATTCAAAACTCCATAAAAACCCCGATTTTAAAAAATAGACAAAAGACCTGAAAATACTTTTCACTAAAAAGATACATGGATGGCAAATAAGCTCCAAGCTGTCAGTCGTTGGAAACACAAGTTAGTGAGACATTGTCACACACCTCTCAGGATGCCTCTCCATCCAGCAGACAAGGAAAGCTGACATTACCCATAGGTGGAAGGGGTGCAGCAGCCAGACACTCTGACGTTATGAGAGAGAACATAAAATTGAAAAGAAACTGACGCTGTGACCTGGCAACTCCCCTCCTAGACACTAAGCCATGGGTGATGAGAACTCGGGCTCACACAGAAACCTTCTGGGGACCTGTGCTAAACTCAGTGTCCTTCGCAAGTGGGCTCCACAGACACGTCTCCAGCAGGTGGGGGCTGTGGTGGAGGGCATGGGGGAGGGGAGGCAGAACACGGGCTTTAGGGCCCTGGCATCCAGGTGGGGGGTGGGGCAATTCAGCTCAGTCTTCAAGGTAGAGCCAACAGGCCTTACTGATGACTTAGCTGTGTGACTGGAGGTAAGGAGTCAGGACCGGGTCATGCTTGTGGCCGGTGCTCAGGCGATGGTGCTGGGCACGGGTCCAGCTCTCAGGTCTGGGAGCCCACGGGCAGCCATGCTCTGTGGGGGGCAGTGGAGTGGGGGTGTGTGTGCCACTGGGTCTCTCTAGACTCCCCATCACTGCTTTATTCCCTGAGGCCTCACAGTTTTACCATTGCTAGCCTTTCCAAGGTGGCTCTTGGATAAGCTTTTGGAAATTTCAATTTATTTGTAGATAGTTCTTGAAGAAAATTAAATGCTCATTCAATCGACAGACATCTAAGGAGCTTCTGCCATAGGCCGGAGCCCATTCTGGGCACTGAGATTATTTTGCAACCCCCCTTTCTCATGGGGCTATTTTCCAGAGGCTGAAAGTGTTGTGAACAAGACCAAGAGGGGCCCAGGGTGGGTCACTAGAGCTGAGGGGAAAAGCAGGTGGTGGGGGCCGCAGCTGGGCAGAGCCTGTGCCTGGGTTTCCTCCAGGGGTTCTCGCTCTGCACTGGCTCCTTAAGATCACCACCTGTAGACCCCTTCCAGCTTCTCCTCAGCCACCCACAGGCCAGAAGGTGCTAACTCTCCCTCCACCCCATGCCCCAGGGCTGCCAGGCCCCCAGCAAGGACCAAAGAGCAGACAGGAGAGGAAGGGAGGAGGGAGCAGGTGGGCCGGCTCCACGAGGGGTTGGCCTGACACCAGGAGGGTGTCCTAGCACCTTCCTCCCTGGAGGCTGATGATTGAGAATCAGCAAAAGCTGGCCCTCGTGCCAGATCCTGTCATTCAGTCCATTTCCCCCTGCCCCCTGCCTTCTCAGCCCCAATTCTCAGGGTGGACACGGAGGCCCAGGGATCAGCCCATCACACAGTGCATGAGGGCAGGTGGGGCTTGTTCCCAGGGTATGCTCTGCACACTCATGCATGCTAACAGGTGCATGCACACATATGCACATCTCACACACCTAGGTGTGCAGACCTAGGTCAGAGCTCTCTGAGGTTGGTACTGCCGCCCAGCCCTGTAGTCAGCCTGGCTAGCCAGAGGCTGCCACTCCCAGCTGGCTGCCCAGGCCCTGCACTCCTGTCAGGCTCACCGGTTAATCTCTGACTTGCAGATGAGCTCGAAGTTGTACTCCTTGGCCTTGGTGGGCTGAAAGATCACATCGAGCTCTAGCGTTTCCAGTGGCAGGATTGTCCCGAACCCATCGTTGGGCTGGATGTCCACAAACTGGCAAAAGGAAGACCATGGATGCCAAAGTGAAAATGAGGTGGCCTGCTGGGGAGTGCCACGGGGAGCAATGTAGACGGGCGTGTGGCAGAGCACAAACAAATGTGTGTCTGGTGACATGTATGTAAATGTGTTACATGGGTGTGAGTCTGTCTCTGTATGTGTGATCATGTGTGCAAGTGAGTGCATGTGAGAGGGTGGTGTGTTTGCATGCATGTGAGCACAGGTATGTATGTGAAGGTGTGTATGCATGTGAGCACAGGTATGTGTGTTTATGTGTGTATGTGTGTGCATGCATGTGAGCACAGGTGTATGAGGGTGTGTATTGTGTACATGCATGTGAATGCAGGTGTGAGTATATGAGTGTGTGTGCATATGAGCACACATGTATGAGTGTGTATGAGTGCACATATGCATGTGAACATAGGTATATGTGAGTGTATATGTGTGCATGCATGTGAGCACAGGTGTATGAGTGTGTACATACATGTGAACACAGGTGTGTGTGAGTATGTGTGTGTGAATGTGAGTACAGGTGAGTATGTGAGTGTGTCTGCATACATGGGGGTAAGCAATGGGTCTCTGGTGGGGCAGCCCAGAGGACTGAGGGAAGCCAGGCCTGGGCCTCTCTTGGCTGCCCTGCAGGGCCAGGCAGGCCAGGGTCTCAGGAGGGAGGGAGGGGAGAGAACTCTGGGAGCTGTGCGTGCAGCAGGTTAGGGTTAGGGTAGGGGCAGGGTGAGGTGGGGACAGTCAGAGACCCTGGCTGAGGTCCCTGGGAGTGAGCGTGGAGTCTGCAGGTGGGTGAGGCCTGGCCAGGCACCAGGACTCAGGGTAGCAGCCCCTCGTTCCTCACTGCCCAGTACCTCCCACTCTGACCACATGAGCAAGGCACCTTGGGGAGTCCGACGAACCCAAACTCCTGGGGCAGGAGGGAATGATTGCAGAGGCTGATTTGGGTCCTGATGGCCTCGTAGATGGTACAGTAGCCAAAGTCCAGCCCTGCGGGGCTGAGCTCCAGGTCTGAGGTGGTGACTATAGCATGGACAGTAAACCCCACGGGTTTGATCTGAAATGCAGAGGGCAGGGCCATTCAGTCATTGCGGTCAGTTAGGGAACTGTCTCTAAAACTGAGAAGAGCACTGGTCCTGCCGTGAGCTGGTGGCTGACTCTGCACCTTTCACAGACACATCTGCTTCCTGTTGGCCTCAGCATGTCATGGGCAGCACAGGTGGGCAGGGGGCGGGAGGGTACGTGTGCACACACATGTGCACCTGCGCATCTGCATGTTGGTGCATTGTGAGCTCACATGATGACATGTGTACCGAGGATGTGCACACCCTGGACACCTGGTCTGGACTGTACGAACATGAGGGTCTGGGTGTCCCGCGGACAGCCCCGCCCACTGGGGCCTCTCTGATCCACAAGCCCCTCCCTCTGTCTCCCCTGTGCAGGGGCTGCTCAGGCAAGACCAGGGGCCAGTGAGGATGGGCTCCAAGAGCCAGGCCAGAACAGCTCTGCTCCCCCAGGGTGCCCAGCATCCAGATGAGCCCCACACAGACCTGGTCAGCCACCCGGATAGTCATTGGGGCCTCCAGAACCCTGGTCTCCTTGTCAAAATACTTCCCTGCGTCTTCTGGGAGGGAGTGTCTGCAAGAGACAGGGGGCACTTGAATGTTCCTTTCCTCTTTACATTTGAGAAATGACGAAAGGCTCAACTGTGAGGGTGCCAGAGTCATGGGGTATGCACAAGGTCAGAAATACAGGAGCCTGGGGCTGGCTTCCTGCTGTGACTCAGGGCCCCCCACCACCTGGGAGAAGCGGCCCCCCGCTGGGCACATCACCTGGGCAGGAACTTGAGCTGCACTGAGTAGGACGACAGGGCCTGGATGTAGCCAGTTTCAGGCAGGAGCTCCATGTGGCCCCGCAGCTCCTTGCACACCTCGAACTTTAGGCGCAACGCGGCCTTCGACCTGCAGCATCCAAGGGAGGGCCGGACAGCGACTTGAGGTCAGTCCTTGCCCCACAGGGCCCAGTGCACCCTCTCCAGGCACAGCTCTGCCGGGCACAGCCCCCACCCTCCACTCCCACTGTCAGAGAGGCTTCAGAGCCCTGCTCACAGGGGCAGGTTTTCCTGAAATGACATTGTCTGAGGAATCCTTACAAATAAAAACATCACAACTGAAAGTCACCCTGGTCCGTTCTCAGAACCTGAGTGTTTTCTGGGAAGTGTCTCACAGGCTAGGGGTCAGGGAGAGGGGGCTGTGTTTCTCCTGGAGTTCTGCCATTCCCCACTCAGGCACAGGCTCTCTTGCAGGACGCTCAGGAGGCCCCAGGAGGCCAGGCCTTGGTCAGTGACGGCAGCTTCCCCAATTTTTGTCCTTGCTTTCAACTCAGGACCAGCTGGAGAAGGCCAGGTGTGCCCACAGTCAACCACGTGGGCCACAGCCCCATCAGGACACCCCCTCCACACCTGCTATCCAGTCTCCAGAAAGAGAGGCAGTGGGTGAGCTGCCCTAGGCCTGTTGAGGAGACCGCCCCTGGGCCATCAGGGACCCCAGGCCATGGTCCAGAGCCTCTCAGGACTCCCGATGTCTCCTTAACCACCTGGGGTGATTCTCACAGTCCCTCTGCATGGGGAACCCAGGGCCAATCGGGACCCTGAGTGACCCATGGGCTCCTGAGATGGCAAAGGAAGGTCTCTCTTCTCTCAACTTTGACCTCTAGCCCCAGTGTCACTCAGCACTGAATGTCCCCTACCATGAAAGGTGTTCAGACTGGGCCCTACCACCCTGGTTTCTGCTGTGGCTGGGTTCCCCTCAGGCAACTACAACCAGAGTCTTTGTGAACTCACTCCTGTACTTGCTGTACTCCTGAACTTGCTACCCCTGTACCCATAAAACTGGTAATAACACTGAATTCTAAAATCATTCAACAAACCTAAGAGGTCGAGTGTGTGCCTCAGGGCACAGGCTGAGAAAGCAGAGCTCCCATGCTGCGTGTCCCCACACCCACCCCAGGGGTGGACACACTTTGCATTGAGGTAAACTGATCAGACCCCGTTAAACCTTGGTTTCCTGAACAATGCATCTGAACCCTGCTCCGAGACCCCAGCCTCTGGGAAAAGCAGGTCACCCGATGTTTGCAGCACTGACATCTGGGGACCCAGCAGCCGGCAGGTGCCAGCCCAACTGCACCCAGGCTGACATTGCCCCCACTTCCAGAGAGAAGCAGGACCCTGGGTACAGCAGCTGGCCAAGTACACCGGTGTGTTTGGTTAGTGAAGATCCACTAAGCTCTAACTGTTGGGTTTGCTTCTTTTTTCCACTTAATTGAACTTTAGTTAAAAAAAAAAAAAAGAAAGGGAGAGTAAAAAAGAAATGACAACCGTGGTGTCTGGATACCCTTGCAAAGTTCTGTGAATGAAACATGCTTCTTTTCTCGGAACTCCACCCATGTTCCTTCAGAGGACCAGCCCCCTCTCCTGTCTTTGTCTGCGAGGGGCCTGACCTGGGGTGCCGACCCCCTACAGAAAGGGGTGATGACACCAATTTATCCTCATGGTCCTGGAAGTCAGGTCCAGACACCGAGTCCCAGGGGTGAAAACCAGCTGCAGGCAGGGCTGGTTCCCCCGGAGGCTCCACAGAGAACACTCTCCTGGCTTTTCAGGTTTCTGGAGATGCCACGTCCCTTGGTTCGTGGCCCCTCTTCCGTTTTCAAGGCTAGGAGCCCAGCACCTGTCAGCCTCTGTCTGATGCTGACCCTTGGGCTTCCATCCTATGATGGCTCTGGGGTTCCAGTGGGCTCTCAGGGCAATCCCTGGAGACCCCCACCTTGAGGTCTCGGATCTCACCCAGCCAGGGCTCACCGCGTGTGGACGAGGATTGAGTCCTGGTACAGCCGATCGTACATGCAGATCTTCAGGTCCACGTTGGGCTTTGGCACCCAGACAGGCACGTCGATAGCCACGCCGACGACTTTAAAATATAACTGAAGTTGAACACGAAAATCCAATAACATGCATGTTCATCAGCAGAGCAGGCAGTGCTTGTGAGCGCTAACACAGAGCTCAGAGCATGGTCTGTAATTCTTACAAGTACCTCGTGCCCAGTCGTGTCTGACTCTGTGCAACCCCAAGGACTGTAGTCCGCCAGGCTCCTTTGTCTATGGGATTTTCTCCAGGCAAGAATACTGGAGTGGTTTGCCATGCCCTTCCCCAGGGGAGCTTCTGAACCCAGGGACAGAACCTGTCTCTTGCATCTCCTGCATTGGTAGGCGGGTACTTTACCACTAGCACCACCTGGGAAGTCCCAGCTGTTACAAGTATCGGAAGGTTAATAATTAAACTGGCCATTGGGACTTCCCTGGTGGTCCAGTGGCAAGACTATGCACTCCCAATGTGGGGGATCCGGGTTGGATCCCTGGTCAGAGAACTAGATCTCACATGCCACAATTAAGACCTGTTGCAGCCAAATAAATATTTAAAAAATGTACACTGGCCGTGTTTTTGAGATCTATGACAGTTTTAACATTAGAACATTTTTTTTTAACGCACAGAGCTCTATTTATTTTTCGATCGTGCTTTGAGGCATGTGGGATCTTAGTTCCCTGACCAGGAACTGAACATTGGCAGTGAGAGCTCAGCATCCTAACCACTGAACCTCCTAACCAGGGAAGTCCTTCACGTCATATAATTTTTTTAAAAAGTCTTTATTGGATTTGTTACAATATTGCTTCTGTTTTACATTTTGGTGGGGGTTTTTTTTTTTGCCACGAGGCCTGTGAGATTTTAGTTTCCCGATCAAGGATCAAATCCCACATTCCCTGTATTGGAAGGTGGATTCTTAACCACTGGACCACCAAGGAGGTCCCCACATCACCTAATTTAAATAACCCTGTTTGTTTTCAAAATTTTTAAACATGAGAAGGTAGACTTGTATAATGGGTTTTCACAAACATGTCACGCAGCTTCCTAAATATCCACATTTTTAGCAGTTTAGAAAAACCATTTTGCTACAAAATCGTGTGTCACACAGGCTGTGCACATGGCCAATACAGATGGAAGCTCAGGTCTCACAAGGGCTCAGACACAGAGGTGCTTCTCTCTGTAGTCAGACCCTGAGTCCTGGTCTCAGAGCTGGACTTTGTGGGTGTCCTGCCAGGTAAGTGTGGGCACAGCAGCCCCTCCAGGGTAGCGCCAGGAACCACCAACCCACAAGAATGGGTGTTGGGGGGGGCCTTCCTTCCTACCACCTGCAGGACTGTGACCTCAGAACACAGCTGGACCAGATCTGAGGCTACTGGGTCGCCGAAACACACAGCCCATTTCCAGGGCCAGAGAGAGAAGGGACAGAATAAACAGAAAGCAGATCCAGGGAGATGGAGCTGCTGGGGCAGTCAGGAGAGGGTTTGAGGACAAAGGTGACCTCTTCTGTCAGAGGCAGTGAGGGTGGGCTGGGGCAGTGGCTGAGAGGCTCGGAAGCCCCGAGCAGCATCCTGGCTGTAGGGCCAGGCAGGTCACAGAAAGGCTGGTCTTGCCAGCATCTGAATCAGCTCCAGGCGACCAGATGGACTCAGGGGGTGACATGTGACAAATGAGGGCAAAGAAAGACCCAGGCCTCAGAGTTCAGACTTCCATGAAGGAGGGCAAGGAAGCCCCCATCTACAGCAGAGCTGGCAGGGTGGGAAAGAGAGGCTTGGACATGGAAGGGGGGTGTCCTCATGGGGAGATGGCAGCAGTGCCCCCAGACCCCTGGATGGGAAGGGGCTGCAGGCTGGCAGATTCCAGACCTGTCATAAGGGGCCTGGTCTCAGGAAAACAGGCAGGCAGGACGGGGAGCCCAGACCCCTGCTCACCCAAGGAGGCCGAGAGCTGCACAGTGGCTGTGTGTGTCCCCAGTTCTGGTTGGGAGAGGTCAGTGCGTGGGGCGCAGTCAAGGTGTTCACTGCCTGCCTCACTCAGCAGGGCCCCCATGGGCTGGCACATGCTTGATTCAAAGTCACAGCCCCGGCCAGGCTGTCTTCTGTTGAGTGGTTGGTTACCCAGCACTGGCCCGTGTTCCTTCCCGTCACAGAGCAGGGGCTCTGTGGGGGTCCTGTAGGGTACCAGGGGGCTCCATGGGGTCCTGTAGGGTTCTCTGAGGCTCTATGGGACTCCAGTTGGTACTACTGACAGGGGGCAGTGTGAGTATTGTGGAACACTATGGGGTACTGTAGGGCATGGCCCATTCCTTGGGGTTTCTGTTACAAACAAATGAGTGTCTTGTCTCAAATTTCTGGCCGCTGAATAGGAATCGTGGCAGAGCAAAGAGTCCCGAAGTGGTGAGGAGAGGACAGTGCAGTGAGCACAGAGGCATCAAGTGGTCACAGCTGCAAAGAGATCACTTGCCTGGAAACGTGGACCATGGTGTCAGGTCAGAACTCCTAAAGCAGTGGCAGCAGGTTCAGAGGAGATTCTAATAATTCCAGTGAAACTTAAGTGAAACGGAGACACCGAAGGCCAAGAAAGAGGGTCAGTAAGAGGGACACAATGTCACACTGTATTTCGGTCATAAAGAAGTGCTGGCTGAGTGTCCTGCTGGGCACAGTCTGTCCTGGAGGGTTTTCCTCTTCCATTTAAGAAGTAGAAAGTCATGTGGGATTTGGGGGCTGAAAGTGGAGGGGACTGTTCATGGAATGAAAAGTAAAATTTCCAAATAAGAGGAAGAAAAGGAATAAGTAGCAACTTGATTAAACCAACCAAAACAAGAAAATTGAAAGTGAGGAAATAATATCATAAAATGAATAGTCAATACAACTAATGGAAGAAGCAAAACAAAGTGTGTCAATGTTTTGGAGATTAATTCTTTTTCAGTTGTAGTAACAGTGGAGAGAGTGGGCACTCTTGTCTTATTCCTGATTTTAGAGGTAATGCTTTCAATTTTTTGAGAAATATCTGTTTAGCTCTTTCGCCCACTTTTTGATTGGCTTGTTCATTTTTCTGGTATTGGGCTGCATGAGCTGCCTGTATATTTTGGAGATTAAGTGTGTCAGTATTATGCTGTGAACACACTGGAGTCTCCCCATAAAGGCAGACAGCATTAGTTGGATCCATAGACAAAACCTGGCTCCTTAAAAGACATACAGAGTCATTAAAAAAGGATGACCATGGGAGGGGACACAGGGAAATGAGGCTAAGGGGACGCAGAGGAGAGCAGGGTGGCTCCATCATTATCTTGGGAGCAGCTGTTGTTAGAGGTGTCTGAGCAGCAGGGGGGAAGAGGTCTGTTTGGTTCAGGCAGAAGGAATAGTTTACCTTATGAGGCATAATTATAACAACCACAAACCCTCATGCATCAAACAATAAGGCAGTTGTACAGAGCCCTCTGTGAGGCATGTAAGGGGAACCTGTCAAAGATTGGGTCACAGGGAAGGCAGACATGTGGAAGGAACATGGAAGGATGCCAAAGCACCTTGAAAGAGAGGAATGGAGCTGGAGGATTCACCTTTTCTGACTCCAGACTATACTGCAAAGCTACAGTCATCAAAACTGCATGGCACTGGTGCAAAAAACAGGCACACAGATCAATGGAACAGGATAGAGAGCCCAGAAATAAACCCATGTACCTATGGTTACCTAATTTATGACAAAGGAGAAAAGAACATACAATGGAGAAAAGACAGTCTCTTTAATAAATGGTGCTAGGAAAACTGGACAGCTTACAAGTAAAAGAGTGCAATTAGAACATTCTCTAACACCACATCAAAAATAAACTCAAAATGGATTAAATTCCTAAATATAAGACTAGAAACCATTAAACTCCTAGAAGAAAACATAGGCAGGACACTCTTTGCCATAAATTGCAGCAATATTTTTTTGGATTTGTGTCCAAAGGCAAAGGAAACAAAAGCAAAAACAAACAAATGGGACTTAATGAAACATAAAAAGCTTTTGCACAGCAAAGGAAACCATTGACAAAATTGAAAAGACAACCTAGTGAATAGGAGAAAATGTTTGCAAATGATATGACTCATGAGATTAATATCCAAAATATTGGGTTGGCCAAAAAGTTCCTTTGGTTTTTCTGTAATACAGGCCCCATGTGGTTGGGTGGATGGAAGGTGGAGGGCGGGACCCCGTGCTTGGGGAGCAGCATGGTACTCACAGTTGGGCACTGCTGATTCTTAAACACGACCTTGAAACTGTTCTGGACCGTTCCCGGGACAATTGGGGTGAAGATGACAGGCACCTTGATGGAGCTGAAGGGGTCTATGTCCCCCTCTGTTGTCTGCAGGGAAGAGAGGCGGAAGGCCTTCACATTCTGGACAGGTACCTCCCATGGCCTCACCATGGCCAATGGTCAGCCTTTACATTCTGGTCAAGGTACTTCCCATGGCCTCACCACGGCCAGTCACTGTGTGGGTGTGAGGTGGCAGCAGCCATGTGTGCACTTGCTCTCCTGATGACCCGGTCCTTGCACACACACGTGGACACGCATGGATGCACATACATGCACACATGTGGACACATACACACATGGACACACACATACGTACCACATGGACACACATGCACACACACCCCTGCCACTCTGGCTAGTGAGGCCCCACATGGAAGTCTCCTCTGCACTCAACAGGGGCACCCAGGCATGCCTCTTTGGCTCTGGGTCTGACCTAGCCCAGTCGGGGATGGGGTGGCCAGATACGGGCTGAGATAGCTAATTGCCCAGAGGCTGCAAGTCCGGTGACCAGACTAGTCTCATCAGCTCTGGTCAGATGGACAGGCCAACCCAGGGCTGGAGGAAGACGAGCCTTGCTGACCTCTCCCAGCGAGAACTCCATCTGTTCCTCATTGGGAGGTATAGTCATGATGGTGGTCAAGGTCACGCCCTCTGATTCTGGAAGAGAAGGAGGTTCACAGGTGAGGCTGGCCAGGCCAGGAGAGCTGGGGCACCAGGGCCCCTCCCTCTCCAAGACCAGGTGCTGTCCTGGAGTTCGTGGAGGCCACCCCAGCCCTCCTGAACAGATACATCATCCTGACAATATCACGTGTTGCCCCCTGACCTATCCCCAGGGCTGGCAAGGGCCCTCACAGGGGGCACCCTGACCCAGGCAGGGCCCCCACCCTTCCCCCTGACCCAGGTCTGCAAATAAAGGCCACTTGATTGCACAGGAGGACCAGAGTGGAATGGGGTTGTGCCCCAGGCCTGGGCAGGGTGTCCTGACCCTTCTGTGCCAGGACAGGGGTCACAGGGCTGTAGGGTCAGTGCAGGTAGACAGCCTGGCTCATTGGCACAAGAGGCTGTCACTGTGGCCCCAGGTTCACAGGGATGTGTTTCCACTCTCACAGCTCCCATGGCCATCTCCTGCATGGGGCCTTGGGAACTCAGGGACCCCTAACTTCAATGCCATGTATGGTCCCAGGCCTGGGGTTTCTTGGGTGGACTCAGACAGTGGGCACTGTGGCTTCTGGAGTGGGAGACCTAGGTGGGCGAAGGTCCTGAGTTGCTCAAAATGGCCTAAGAGCAGCACGTCTGAGAGAGGACAGCAGAGAAACGTGGAGAGGCTGAGAAGTGGACCATCTGAGGCTTTGCTTCAAGGCAGGAGGAGCTGAAAGTGGACTCGAGAGGTTTGTATTAAGAGGAGAAAATGGTAGAAAGCTGTGTGAGGGCTGGGCCGGGTGGGGTGGTGGGGAGGATGGGGGCCCAGGCTGGGGTGATAGGGGGAGGGGGGCTGCCAAGTCCTGGAAAGGTAACACAGTACCCCCTCCAGCCTGTTTTGACAGTTGTTTGGCCTTGTCTGTGTGGACGTGCTCTAAGTGGCTCCTGGAATCTGTCCTCTGGGGCCCTCTGACCCAATCCGTAGCCCCTCTGCCTATCACATGGCTGGGACTCGGGGCCTCTGTGCTGAGGGGCCCAGGGCTGCATGCTGAGTGCTGCCTCTCTGTCCATCACACGGCTGGGACTCAGGGAACCTGTGCCAAGGAGCCCAGGGCTGTATGCTGAGTGCAGGCCATGGGCCCAGCTCACCGATGGGGTGCCCCTCCTCCTGCTCCTTCACGTCCAGCTTTCCAGACTCCTTCTGGCTTGGTACATCTGTAGGAGATGACTCATTGCCCTCCATCTGATGCTCAGAAAAACTGGTGGTGAATTTATCATAAAAACTTTTGTCTTCATACGTAAAGATACTACTCTGAAAAGAGAACATGATACCTTTAGTGCAGTCCATTTGCCTTTCCCATTAGCTATCCAGATCCACCATCCCTGAGGTGCCATGCTGAGAGCCTGGCCATGATCTGGGCTGGGGACCATGGGCTCCTGCATGACCCGCCTGGCAGCTCTCCATTGACCTGTGCTGAGTTTGCCTGGGGCTCAGGGCCTCCTGTAACGCAGGTGGTTTCCTCCTCAGCCCTCTCCTAGAGACTCTGCACACAGGCATGGGGCCGAGTTCCTCCAGGACACCTGCTGCTTTCCACCGTGAGCTTGGGCCCCCCACCAGGCTCCAGCCCAGAGCTCTCCTGGCTTTGGCCCAGACCCCTGCAGGCTGAGAGCAGGCTGGCTTCATCTCTGCTCCTTTCCAAGAGGTCACTGACCCGCAGGCCTCTCCCCTGGGCTCAGGAACAGACTGACTGAGTGCCTGCTGTGTGTGACTCAGGGTCCATGGGGGACCTGCAGGGCATTGTCCTGGTGGAGCTGCCATCCAGCTGCTCAGATGCCCACTGAGACACAAAGCCAGTGCCCGTGGAGAGCCTGAGGGCCCGGCCGCTTGTCCTCCATAAGCCTGGCTCCTGCACCCCCTCTTCCCTCGTCATCCCATGCTCTGGGTTCACACCCCGGTCCCAACTTCTGTTGCAGCAGCTGGCCCATGTTGCTGTTCAGGGTACCTCTGCCCTCTCCCTCTCCAGGGGATACCCTTCCAGGACCTTTGCTGAAACCCCTTAATGCAGCAGAGAAAACAGACTAAGTGCTTCTTATAGGAAAGTTTCAACTAACTTAGACATGTATTTTGAGGCAAACTTTCTCTCTCTGTGCTCACCCCCAAATGACCACCACACCCCTTTCCTGTCCACTGGCTGTTTTGGAAGTTGTCTTCATGGATGGGGTCTCTCCTGTTTCTGTTTCCTTGGCAGCACATGCACAGCCTTCCCATGAGAGGACCAGGGCCTCCCTCATACTTTTGAGAGAGATGTGGGTGCGGGGCAGGGTTTGCTGAGCTTTTCAGCCTGAGGGGTCTGGGATGCCCCCACTTTGAGAATGGTTGTCCACTGCCTTGCCAACACACGTGACAGGGGACAGTGTCCTGCTGCCAAGGTGTGCTCCCTACAGAGTTTGAGCACTTCCAGATGGACTGAAGGCTGTCCTGCCACCCCTCCTCATCCTGCTCACATCAACAGGCTCCTTTGACTCATGGCCCACTTCACACTCATGGGACTGTATCTTGGGGCAGGAGATACCACGTGCTGCCCTTGGTTGAGCAGCCACAGCACTGACCAGGAGCAGTGGCACACTCACTAATTTTAGGGCCGACTGGGAGGTGTCCATCTCACAAGTCTCTGATGCCAGAAGAAATCTGAACTTGGTGCCCAAGCCCCCAGTGTTGGTCAGCGTGATGGTCCGGATTGCAGTCTCACCCACTGTGTAGCTGCCAAAGTCGATGAGCTCCTTGTCGAGGGACAGCTGTCAGAAGACCTTGAGTGAGCCAGGGTGACCACAGCAGGTCTCCTCTCCCACCTGCCACCCCATAGCCGAGGGGACATGGAGCACTGAGCCCATCCCCACACTCATGGATAAGGTCTGCATCTGGCTCCATGGGGGAGAGGAAAGGTCTCTGCACTGTCCACAAACACAATTCACATGTCAGAAATCATAAACTTGTGTATTGGTCATGACATTGGGGAGCACCTGAGTCTAATTTTTAAAAAATCAAGCCAGCTAAAAAGAAATGAGCTATCAAGCCATAAAAAACATGGAGGAACCTTAGATGTGTATAGCTACATAAGTGAAAGAAGTCTGTTTGAAAAGTTTTCAAACTGTATGATTCCAACTATACAGCATTCTGGAAAAGGCTAAACTATGGAAATAATAAAAAATTCAATGGTTGTATATTAATAAAAGATTCACCATATCAAGAAGATATAACAATTATAATCACTCATGCATCTGGCAGACTATCAGAAATACATGAAGCAAGAACTGAGGAAATTGAAGGAGAAATACAGCTCTATAGTACTCCTCTCATAATGCACAGAACAACCAGACAGAGGATAAGTACGGAAATGCAGAACTTAAGCAGCACAATAAACCATGGGATCTAACAGATGCATACAGAACACTTCACCCAACAACAACACACATGTTTTTGTCAGGTGCACACAAGACATTTTCCAGGACTGACTATAAGTTAGGCCACAAAAGACTCAACAGACTTTAAAAGAGAGATATCATACAAAATATCTTCTCTGACCACAACAGGATAAAGCTAAAAATCAAAAACATAAAGAAAACAAGAAAATTCACAAAATTATGGAAATTAAGCAAAAAATCAAAGAAGAAATCACAAGAGAAATTATAAAATAACTAGAGATGAATGAAAACAGAAACACAATACACCAAAACTCATGGGATGCAGTGGAAAGGTCACTGAAGGGGAAATTTATAGCTATAAAAACTGACATTAATAAATAAGACAGATCTAAAATAAACAATTTATGTTTACAACTCAAGAAATTAGGAAAGAACAAACTAAACTCCAAAACTAGCAGACAAAATAAAATAAGGATCAGAGCAGAGATAAACTAGAGAATAGAAAAATAATAGAGAAAATTAATGAAACCAAAAGTTGGTTATTCAAAAAGATCAACAAAATTGACAAACTTTTGCCTACATGGACTAAGAAAATAAAGACTCAAAGTAGTAAAATCAGAAATGAAAATGGGGACATTAATACTGATTCTGCAGAAGTAAAAAGAATTCTAAGAAAGTACACAGGCTTCCCTTATGGCTCAGCTGGTAAGAATTCAGCTGCAATGTGGGAGACCTGGGTTTGATCCCTGGGTTGCGAAGATTCCCTGGAGAAGGGAAAGTCTACTCACTCCAGTATTCTGGCCTGGAGAATTCCATGGACTGTACAGTCTATGGGGTCACAAAGAGTTGGACATGACTGAGCGACTTTCACTTTCATTTCAAGAAAGTACTACCCTTGTACCAACAAACTGGATAACCCAGAATTCCTAGAAACACAAAAACCTTCCAACACTAAACCACAAAGAAATAAGACAATTTGAATAGACCTATAACTCCAGTACTCTTGCTTGGAAAACCCATGGACAGAGGAGCCTGATAGGCTGCAGTCCATGGGGTCGCTAAGAGTCGGACACTACTGAAGTGACTTAGCATAGCATAGCATAGCATAACTAGTAAGAAGACTGGTTCTGCAATAAAACATTTCCTGACAAGGCCCTGACCTGATGATCAGAATGTGCCTCTCAGGGCCCCAGGAGGAGGACAGAAAAGGGCTGGGGGAATATTTAAAAAAAACAATGGCCGAAAAAGGGGGGCAATCGACAGTAATACTGTCGGGAGCGGGCTTGGATCAGCGCTCCGCCCATGACAAAGGTCATGAGGAAGGAGGCTCGGCACACGCAAGTGCGGGATCCAGCCTCAGGAGCCCCCTGGAAATTCTCGAGCATCTACCCCCAAAAACCAGAGTCTGCCTACTTTCTGCTTTGTGTTCTCACCTACACCTCTGACTTTACGGGGGCTGTCCCCCACTACCTCTCTCTGAAAAAAGAGTTAACTTACAGCTCCAGTTAATAATTCCTGGGTGTGACAGTGTTTCACCCTACAAACTCCTTTGGAAATCCTCTAGCCTGCCTGAATAGGCTTTTCCGGCCACATGTGATTGTTTAGAGCCTCCCATCTGTGAGAGGCATGAGATGTTCTAAACTGTCTAAATACAGATTCCTTTGAGCAGTTAAAAGATTGATTAGAAATTGTATTGGTGAAGGGTTTTTCACTTGTTGGGCCAATGTTTGCTGCTAAGTCTCCATATCCCTTACCTACTGTGTCCTTGGCAGTGTAGTGATTGATATAATTGGTTTATAGAAATGTAAGTAGTAGCTTTAGTGTTTGTAACCTTGGACCCTTGAGTTAATTCTTTCTCTTGTTATAACCCACCACACCTTTGCCCTATAGAAATGCAACTCCAATGCCTTTGGAGGGTGGTGCCTGACTAATCACCTAAACTTTGCATATGATAAGTTTGCAGGAAGAAAGCCTGGTTTACTGCATGACTCTACGCCTTATCCCATTATCCTCTATGCATAACTTAAGGTATAAAAACTACTTTGAAAAATAAAGTGTGGGGCCTTGTTCACTGAAGCTTGGTCTCCCCATGTCGTTCTTTCTCTTACCTTCTGGCTGAATTATTCAGCCTCCTCTCTCCACAAAATGTTCTCACTGAGCTATCCTTATTTCATCCGCTTTTCTTCACTGAATTTCCTCACTGAGCTATCTTCATTTTATTACTCTTTATATCTTTAATTAACGCCTAATTAATCGTTTCCTGACCCCCGCCGACTCCGTCTCCCCTTCGAATTCCCTGGATCCACCGGGGCTGGACCCCGGCAGTAATACAATAGTAGTAGGGGACTTTAACATCCCACTTACACCAAAGGACAGATCATCAAAACAGAGAATCAACAAGGAAACACAAACCTTAAAAGAAACATTAGTTCAAGAGGACCTAATCGATATATTCAGGACTTTCCATCCAAATGCAGAAGAATATGCTCTCAAGTGCACATGGAACCAGGATAGACCACATCTTGGGCCACAAATCAAGACTCAGTGAATTTAAGAAAACTGAAATTGTTACCAAGTATTTTCTCTGATCACAATGCTGTAAGACTAGATATCAACTACAGGAAAAAAGAACTGCAAAAAACAAACTCATGGAGATTAAACAATACATTACTAAATAGCAAAGAGGTTACTGAAGATGTAAGAAGGGAAATCAAGAGTCCTAGAAACAAATGACAATGAAAACACAAGGACCCAAAATCTATGGGATTCAGCAAAAGCAGCTCTAAGAGGGAAGTTTACAGCAATACAATCCTACCTCAAGGAACAAGAAAAGCATCAAAGAGACAACCTAACTCTACATCTAAAGCAGCTGGAAAAAGAAGAACAAAAAACCCCAATGTCAGCTGCTGCTGCTCCTAAGCCACTTCAGTCGTGTCCGACTCTGTACGACCCCATAGACGGCAGCCCACCAGGCTCCCTGTCCCTGGGATTCTCCAGGCAAGAACACTGGAGTGGTTTGCCATTTTCTTCTCCAATGCAGGAAATTGAAAAGTGAAAGTGAAGTCGCCCAGTCGTGTCCGACTCTTTGCGACCCCATGGACTGCAGCCCATCAGGCTCCTCTGTCCATGGGATTTTCCAGGCAAGAGTACTGGAATGGGGTGCCATCGCCTTCTCCAATGTCAGCAGAAGGAAATAAATCATAAATTTCAGAGTAGAAATAAAGGAAAAAGAAATGAAGGAAATACTAGCAAAGATTAATAAAACTAAAATCTGGTTCTTTGAGAAGATAAACAAAATTGACAAACCACTAGCCAGACGCATCAAGAAAAAAAGAGGGAGAAAAGTCAAATCAACAAAATTAGAAATGAAAAAGGAGACGTTAAAACAGACAACACAGAATACAAAGGATCATAAAAGAATATTATGAACAACTGTATACTAACAAAATGGACAACCTAGAGGAAATGCACAGATCCTTAGAAAAGTTCAACATCCCAAGACTGAACCAGGAAGAAATAGAAATTATGAACAACCCAATTACAAACACTGAAATCCAAACAGTGATTAAAAATCTCCCCAAAAACAAAAGCACAGGACCAGATGACTTCACAGGGGACATCCGTAAAACATTTAGAGAAGAGCTAATGCCTATTTTTCTGAAACTCTTCCAAAAAACTGCAGAGGATGGAACACTTCCAAACTCATTCTATGAGGCCCCCATCACCCTGATTCCAAAACCAGGCAAAGACAACACAAAAAAATAAAATTATAGGCAAATATTACTGATGAATATAGATGCAAAAATCCCCAACAAAATTTTAGCAAACATAATTCGACAACATGTTAAAAAGCTCATACACCATGATCAAGTCAGGTTTATTCCAGGGATGCAAGGATTCTTCAATATACACAAATCAATCAATACACCATATTAACAAACTGAAATATATAAACCATATGATAATCTCAATAGATGCAGAAAAAGCCTTTGACAAAATTCAGCACCCATTTATGATAAAAAAACACTTCAAAAAATGGGCATAGAAGGAACCTCAACGTAGTAAAGGCCATATATGATAAGCCCAAAGCAAACATTATTTCCAATGGTGAAAAACTAAAAGCATTCCCTCCAAGATCAGGAACAAGACAAGGGTGTCCACTCTCACCACTATTATTCAACATGGTTTTGGAAGTTCTAGCTATGACAATTAGAGAAGAAAAATAAAAAGAATCCAGATCAGAAACGAAGAAGTAAAACTTTCATTGTTTGCAGATGACATGATACTATACATAGAAAACCCAAAAGAAAGTATCAGAAAATTACTAGTGAATTCAGCAAAGTCACAGAATACAAGGTCAAGACACAGAAATCACTTGTATTCCTATACACTAACAATGAAAAATCAGAAAGAGAACTTGAGGAATCAATCCCATTCACCACTACAACAAAAAGAATAAAATTTCTAGGAATAAACCTCGAGGAGACAAAAGAACTGTATATGGAAAATTATAAGACACTGATGAAAGAAATCAAAGATGACATAAACAGATGGAGAGATAGTCCACATTCCTGGGTAGGAAGAATCAATATTGTGAAAATGACTATACTACCAGATGCAATCTACAGATTCAGTGAGATCCCTATCAAATTACCAATGGCATTTTTCACAGAACTAGAACAAAAATTTTCACAATTCATCAGATCAGATCAGATTAGATCAGTCGCTCAGTCGTGTCCGACTCTTTGCGACCCCATGAACTGCAGCACGCCAGGCCTCCCTGTCCATCACCAGCTCCCGGAGGTCACTCAGATTCGCATCCATCGAGTCAGTGATGCCATCCAGCCATCTCATCCTCTGTCGTCCCCTTCTCCTCTTGCCCTCAATCCCTCCCAGCATCAGAGTCTTCTCCAATGAGTCAACTCTTCGCATGAGGTGGCCAAAATACTGGAGTTGCAGCTTTAGCATCATTCCTTCTAAAGAAATTCCAGGATTGATCTCCTTCAGAATGGACTGGTTGGATCTTCTTGCAGTCCAAGGGACTCTCAAGAGTCTTCTCCAACACCACAGTTCAAAAGCATCAATTCTTCGGCGCTCAGCCTTCTTCACAGTCCAGCTCTCACATCCATACATGACCACAGGAAAGACCATAGCCTTGACTAGGCGAACCTTTGTTGGTAAAGTAATGTCTCTGCTTTTGAATATGGAAACACAAAAGATCCTGAATAGCCAAAGCAGTCTTGAGAAAGAAGAATGGAGCTGGAGGAATCAACCTTCCTGTCTTCAGATTATACTACAAAGCTACAGTCATCAAAACAGTATGGTACTGCCACAGAAATATAGACCAATGGAACAAGATAGAAAGCTCAGAAATAAACCCATGCACCTATGGGTGCCTTATTTTTGACAAAGGAGGCAAGAATATACTATGGGGCAAAGACAGCCTCTTTAATAAGTGGTGCTGGGAAAACTGGAAATGTAAAAGAATGAAATTAGGACACTTCTTAACAACATACACAAAGATAAACTCAAAATGGATTAAAGACCTAAATGTAAGACCAGAAACTATAAAACTCTTAGAGGAAAACACAGGCAGAACACTTGCTGACACAAATCAAAGCAAGATCCTCTATGACCCACCTCCTAGATTAATGGAAATAAAACCAAAAGTAAACAAGTGGGACCTGATTAAACTTAAAAGCTTTTGCACAGCAAAGGAAACGAAAAGCAAGGTGAAAAGACAACCCTCAGAATGGGAGAAGGTAACAGCAAATGAAACAACTGAAAAAGGATTAGTTTCCAAAATATATAAGCAACTCATACAACTCAATACCAGAAAAACAAACAATGCAATCAAAAAGTGGGAAAAAGACCTAAACAGACATTTCTTCAAAGACATACAGATGGCTAACAAACACACGAAAAGATGCTTAACATCGCTCATTATGAGAGAAATGCAAATCAAAACTACAATGAGATATCACCTCATACTGGTGAGAATGGCCATCATCAAAAAGTCTGCAAACAATAAATGCTGGAGAGGGTGTGGAGAAAAATGAACCCTCTTGCACTGTTGGTGGGAATGTAAATCGATACAGCCACTATGGAAGACAGACTGGTTCCAAATAGGAAAAGGAGTACGTCAAGGCTGTATATTGTCACCATGTTTATTTAACTTATATGCAGAGTACATCATGAGAAATGCTGGACTGGAAGAAACACAAGTTGGAATCAAGATTGCTGGGAGAAATATCAATAACCTCAGATATGCAGATGACACCACCCTTATGGCAGAAAGTGAAGAGGGGCTGAAAAGCCTCTTGATGAAAGTGAAAGTGGAGAGTGAAAAGGTTGGCTTAAAGCTCAACATTCAGAAAACGAAGATCATGGCATCTGGTCCCATCACTACATGGGAAATAGATGGGGAAACAGTGGAAACAGTGTCAGATTTGTTTTTCTGGGCTCCAAAATCACTGCAGATGGAGACTGCAGCCATGAAATTAAAAGACGCTTACTCCTTGGAAGGAAAGTTATGACCAACCTAGATAGCATATTCAAAAGCAGAGACATCACTTTGCCAACAAAGGTTCGCCTAGTCAAGGCTATGGTCTTTCCTGTGGTCATGTATGGATGTGAGAGCTGGACTGTGAAGAAGGCTGAGCGCCGAAGAATTGATGCTTTTGAACTGTGGTGTTGGAGAAGACTCTTGAGAGTCCCTTGGACTGCAAGGAGATGCAACCAGTCCATTCTGAAGGAGATCAGCCCTGGGATTTCTTTGGAAGGAATGATGCTAAAGCTGAAACTCCAATATTTTGGCCACCTCATGTGAAGAGTTGACTCATTGGAGAAGACTCTGATGCTGGGAGGGATTGGGGGCAGGAGGAGAAGGGGACGACAGAGGATGAGATGGCTGGATGGCATCAGTGACTCAATGGATGTGAGTCTGAGTGACCTCTGGGAGCTGGTGATGGACAGGGAAGCCTGGCGTGCTGCAGTTCATGGGGTCGCAAAGAGACGGACACGACTGAGCGACTGATCTCTCTCTATATATATATCAATGTTCACTGCAGCACTATTTACAATAGCTAGAACATGGAAGCAACCAAGATGTCCTGCGACAGATGAATGTATAAAGCAGCTGTGATATTCCAAATATACAATGTGATGCTACTCAGCCATAAAAAGGAATGCATTTGAGTTAGTTCTAATGAGGTGGACAGACCCAGAGCCAGAGTGAAGTGAGTCAGAAAGAGAAATATAAATATCATATACTGACACATACATATGGAATCTAAAAAGATGGTACTGATGAATTTATTTTCGGGACAGCAATGGAGAAACAGACATATGAAATTTACAATACCATGTGTAAAATAGATAGCCAATGGGAATTTGCTGTGTGACTCAGGGAACTCAAACAGGGGCTCTCTGAGAGGCTGAAGGGCGGGATGGCGCCAGATGGGAGGGAGGTTCAGGAAGGAGAGGACATGGGTGTACCTATGGCTGACCCTTGTTGATGTATAACAGAAAACCACAAGATTCTGAAAAGCAATTATCCTTCAATTAAAAAAAATGGTTGTAAGCTCCCCACCTTCAATGAAAGACATGATTACAAACACCCAAGAAGTTCAGTAACCTCTAAGAAGGATGAACTCAAAGAGATGCATGCTGAGACACCTTGTAATCAGACTGTTAAAGGCCAGAGAAAAAGTGAGAACCTTGAAAGCAGGAGGACAGAAATGATCTGTCACACACAAGGGAGCCTCAGTAAGATCATGGTAGATTTGTCAACAAACACCTTGGAGGAGAGAGGGCCAGGAGCCGATCTGCTCCAGGAAGAAAAATGTCAGTCGAGATTCCTAAATTTTCAAGAGTGTCCTTCAGAGGCTTCCGTGGTGGCTCAGTTGTAAAGAATCGCCTGTCAGTGCAGGAGACAATGGTTCAATGCCTAGTCCGGGAAGATCCCACATGCCACGGAGGAACTAAGCCCATGCACCACAGCTACTGAGCCAGTGCTCTAGAGCTGCAACTGCCGAGCCCACGTGCCACAACTACTGAAGCGTGCACTCCCAGAGCCCACGCTCCACGACAAGAGAAACCACCACAGTAAGAGGCCTGAGCGCCACAACGAACAGTAGCCCCAATTTACTGTAACTGAAGGAAAAAGCCTGCAGAGCAACGAAGACCAGCACAGGCAAAGATAAATAAATAAATACAATCATTAAAAAAAAAAAACCCTGTCCTTCAAAAGACAAGCCCAGATGGACAAGAGCTGCAGGAGTTCTGCCTGCAGGAAATGCCCCAGCCAGTCGCACAGGTGAGAGGAAAGGACCCCAGAGAGTAACCCCAGGCTCTGGAAAGGAAGACACATAGTGCTGGTGTCAAAGTCACGATGGTTTGTAACAGCAATTTTAGTTTCCTACATGATTTAAGATGCTAACATAGTCTTTTAAAAAGCATTTTTTAGCCTAAAAGCTGGTGTTATTGTAACTTTGGTTTATAACTCTACATTTTGTTTTCTGTAGAACCAAGAAACTGATGCATCTACCAATTTCTATTTATGTTACTGGACACGCAAGTAATACAAGTAATTTTGTGACATCAACAACTGAACCGAGTGGGACAATGCTGTAAAGGAGTGGAGCTTTCATGAGCTGTTAATGTCAGACTGATACAAACCCAGATAGGATAGTTGTGAGTTTAGGATGCTAAATGTAATCCCACCACAAAGAAGATACACAGAAGGGGATGAAAAAGGAATTTGAGCATTTCACAACATAAGGTCAGTTAAACATAAAGAAGAAGCACTGCAGGAGATGAGGGACAAAAGAACTTACAGGGCATGAACACAAACAGCAAAACACCAGGAGCAGAGCCCCCTGCAGCATTGAGCCTCAGAAGTTCCGACACAGGCTGCGGCACGCATGGACCTGGAGGGCACTGCACTCCGTCAAAGAAGCGGTTCATAAGAGGAGACAGGCCCCGTGATCCCACTTACATAAGGTACTTAAAGCCATCAGGTTCACAGAGACAGAAAGGAGAATGGAGGGTGCCAGGGGCTGGGGGAGGGGTGGGGAATGAGCATTTAATAAGGAGAGCTCTAGTTTTGCAAGATGAAGACTCTGAGATAGACGGTGGTGAGGGCTCAGAGCGCTGTGAATGTATGGAATACCCCTGGGCCGCACACTTACAGCCAGTTAAGATGGTATATCTAGGCCTTGTGCGGTGCTGGTGGTGGTGTGGTCCCTAAGCCGTGTCCAACTCTTGCGACCATGGACGATAGCCTGCCAGGCTCCTCCGTCCATGGGATTTCCTACACACGCCATGTCTAGGTATGTATTTTACTAGAGTTAAAGCCTGAAAGAAAAGAGACTTAAGAGCTTAATAATCAAATGCACTATGTGAGCTTGATTGTATCTCAGCTCAAAAAACCACAGTTATAGAAGGTGGTGTGGGGACAACTCAGTACATTTGAATATGGACTGGGTGGGAGGTGATGACTAGGAATGTGGTTAATTGTATTTGAGATGCTGATGTTTTATAAGGATGGGTGTTGAGCAATAGGAAATTGCTGATTCATTCTGAAGCGGGCCAGGTAAGCAGACAGATAGACAGAAGTGGCAAATGTTGACAGTGACTGGATTCAGGAAGTGATTATATGGATATTCTTTCTGCTTTTCATTAATACGAAAATTTTCTTAATTAAAAGAAAATATCAATTCCATGTAACAAAGGAGATTACAAACAAAATGAAAAAGCAGCTCATGGAATGGAAGAAAATCATTACAAATCACATTGATAAGAGGGTGATATCCAAAATATGTAAAGAATTCACACAACTGAATAGCAAAAATACAAACCAACCCAAACAATATGATTTAAAAATAGAGGAATTGAATAGATATTTTCCCAAACAAGACACACAAATGGCCAACAGGCACACGAAAGGTCCTCATGAAAGTATCACTGATCATCAGGGAAATGCAGATCAAAACCCCAGCTCGTGTTGTCTTGTATCATTAGAACACGGTTGCTGTTTAATTGCTGACTTGTGTCTGACTCTTTGCAACCCCAAGGACTGTACCCTGCCAGGCTTCTCTGTCCATGGGATTTCCCAGGCAAGAATACTGCAGTGGGTTGCCACTTCCTTCTCCAGGGGATCTTCCCCACCCAGGGATCGACCCTGCACCTCCATGTCTCCCGCATCAGCAGGCAGATTCTTTACCACTGAACCACCAGGGAAGCCCCACCATTAGAATGCTGCTGCTGCTGCTAAGTCACGTCAGTCATGGCCGACTCTGCGCAACCCCATAGACGGCAGCCCACCAGGCTCCCGTCCCTGGGATTCTCCAGGCAAGAATACTGGAGTGGGTTGCCATTTCCTCTTCCAGTGCGTGAAAGTGAAAAGTGAAAGTGAAGTCACTCAGGCTCCTCCGTCCATGAGATTTCCCAAGCAAGAGTACCAGAGTGGGTTGCCATTGCCTTCTCCATACCATTAGAATAGCTATTATCAAAAAGAAAGAAGTAATAAGTGCTGGCAAGGATGTGGAGAAAAAGGAACCCTCATGCACTGCTGGTAGGAATGTAAACTGCAGCCACTGTGGAGAACAGTATGGAGACTCCTCAAAAAATTATAAAGAGAATTGCAATATGACCCAGTGATCTCAGTTCTGGGTATTCGTCCAAATGAATGAAACCAGTATCATCAGAAGAGTGGTCTGCATGCTAATATTCACTGTAGCACTATTTACAAAAGCCAAGATGTGAAAGCAACCTAAGTGTCAGGTCCATCGACAAATAGATGGATAAAGAAATTGCGGTGGATATAAAATGGAATATTATTCAGCCATAAAAAGGAAACCTTGCCATTTGGCACAATGTGAATGGCATTATGACACACGAAATAAGTCAGGTAGAAAAGATGGATACTGTATGATTACACTTAGGGTGGAATCTGAAAAAAAAAATGGAGCTCACAGATGTGAAAAAAAAAAAAAAAGACCAAACAGATTGTGGTTTCAGGCGGGGGGTGGGGGTGGTAGAATGGGTAGAGGGATCAGAAGGCATGAACTCCAGTTACAAGCTCTGGGGATGTGAAAGCTGCATGGTGACTATAGTTTACAAAAGAAACCCATCAGGTGACACCACAGAGCTTCTGGGAGGAGCAGGTCTCCGGAGACAAGTCCAAAGGTCTCCTTTGACCCGGGGGTCCTGCAAGCTGGGTCCCACCCTGCACAGACTCTCTGGAAGTTTGCAGCATGGGCATGGGTACCCACCTCCCCAGACATCAGCCTCAGACCTGCCCTCCCCCCACACCCCCGATGCTCAGCACAAACTCACAGAGCATTTCTTTGTTGAACATTTCAGTGGAACAGAAAATTCGCCTGTCTGAGCCAGAAATGAGACGTTTCCTTCCAGATCTTTGTTTATCTAAAAAATAAACCCCCCGACCACCCACACATTTGCAGCTTCCATGTGACACGTGCTATCTGGACAACCCGCCCCCACTGCTGCCTAAGGGAGGGGCCTGCAGCCCATCCCACTGGACCCGCGGGCAGCAGCAGTCACATTTGCCACCCAGGGATGCAGAAGGGCCTCCGTGTCACCCTGTCTGAGCTGAAGAAGAGTCTCCAGCATGTTTTGGAACTTAGCCAAGTGGAGGCCACATGCCACTCCCTCTGCATTGCAGTGTGTCCTTCCTCCATCACAACATCCTGTGGAGCCTGGGGCAGCGGAGACCCCAGTTCCACCCACCACCCTCTCGAGATAGTAGGAAACCACCTTTTCCACAGCTTGGTTTTTGGACTGACACTCACCATGGGCTTGAAGGTGACAAGCACTTCGCAGGACATGCCGGCTGATAGTGGGCCAGGGGGGTCAAAGCTGCAGGAACAACAACAGAGCAGGGCTGAGCCTCTTGCCCTCATGGACCACAGATGGGCTGGAGCCATTGTCCCAGACAGCCAGTGCCTGGGCAGGCCATGGAGAACCTCCTTCTCACCCTGTCCTGGGGGCTGAGCCCCTGCTGCCTCCCTGGGGCTCAGTCCACAGGAGATGCTCCAGGGACATCAGAGTGTCAGTTGTGTGAGTGAAGGAGGGGAGGGAGAGAGGAGGAAGGGAAGTGGGGAAAAGAGGGGAGGGGGAGGGGAAAGGGAAGGAGGGAAGGAAGGAGGGGCTGGCCCCAGAGGGTGCAGATGCTATAGGGTGAGCAGCCGTGATGGTTCCCTGGGGGCATGAATCAAGCCTGGAACCAAGGGTCTAGGACTTTGGTTTCAAGGTGATGGGCTGTGAGCTAGGCAGGGAGCTGGGACTGAAGGTGCTACATTCAACTGGAGCCATCTGAGCCCCACTTCAAGTAAAAAGATCAGAAACAGTCTCACATTCCCAGTGATTCTGGAAGGATTTTGAATTTGTCTGAAAAAAAGGAGCCCCCCACAAAATTGCTAACGTGAAACACGAGGTCCATTTTCACAAGGTTGGATTTTACCTCTTGTACTTTGCTTAGAAAACACAAGCAAAAACTTAATATTAAAATCTGTCTCTGGCTGGCAGCGTCCCAGGGGCTCAAGGCAGAAGTAGACCCGAGCTCCTCGTGTCGGGAGGGAAGCGTTCTGGTGTTAGACAAACAGAGTCCCAAACGGCATCTCACCAGTGGATGGGTCAAAACCCAGACCTGAAAGCTGTGCACAAACCGATAGGGACACGGCAAGGGGCAGGGCCAGACCCCCAGGACCTCAGGTGGCAGAATTACTGAAGGGAGACTTTTAAAGACGTGAGAAAAGAACCAGAAATATCAGCTGATCTGAAAGACAGCTTGGGACTTTCAGAAATGAGGAATATGGCAACTGGAATTGGAAATGAAATTAGCAATTTCAACAGCCGATTAGATACCATAAAAGAGAGAGGAAGTGAATGGAGGGACAGACCCCAGAAACTTGCTCAGAGAGATGATGGCAAAGGGGAGGGGGGAGGCGGTGTGATACAGGTGTCAGGAAGTATGGGGGTGCAGAGCAGACAGGTTTCAAGTCGAGCACAGAGGGCCGGTCCGTGAGGATGGATGGGGACAGTGTGTGAAGGGCCAGGGAGGAGGGATGTCCACAGTTGTTGGCAGAGCCTGACCAAGAAGCACAGGGAGTTCCAAAATGGCTCTAGGAGACAGCGATCCACAGCAGACATGGTGGTGGACATGCTGGACCCCAAGGGCCTGGCGACCTCATGGCGATCAGAGGAGGCTGGATAACCTGTGAAGACGGGAAGTTGGCTGGAAAGCCGACTTCCAACAGCAACAGCATAAGCCAGCACACAGGGAGGAATATCCTCACGGTGTTGAGAGAAAAAGCGGCCCATAAAACGTTCCTGATCCAGGCTGGGGAGAGTGACTTGGGGTGGCCGAGGTGATGAGACCAACAGACTGTGCACCCCTGCCCACTCCTCCAGAAACCACAGATCCACAGGGAGAACCAGCCACACGGAAAGCCCCGCTGTCAGCACGCCCAACAGTGGAGGACACGTGGGTGATAAATGCGGAACAAGGGGAGACAGAAAAGGGATCGAAGATCCTGCATCTGGCTCACAAGCTGCACAGAACGGACAGTGAGTCCAACAGGGAGACTGACCAGAGCCCCGGCCAGTGGCACAGCCCTGGAAGGCACCGCAGGCAGCGGACAGGGCCTCGGAGGCTGCAGCACTCACATAGCAGGAGCCACATAGACCTGGGTACTTACAGCCCCGGGGGACCTCCCCATTGAGGAGGAGAGGCAGAAGCCACGAAGGGGAGGAGAAAAAACCCTTAAGGAAGAAGTCAAAACGCTTAAAGAGCAGAAGAGAAGTGGGCCCTGCAGAGAGACACAGTAACAGTCGTTGTGAGGGAAATGAGGGAAAACAAAATAAGAAGGAAGAGAGGATTCCAGGGATCAGAAGGGATCACAGACAAGAGGATCTGGCTCAGGCATCAGCAGGGTCTCAAGAGAAGAAACCTGAAACTCTGGAGCAGACTGAAAATTTAAAGAGTTCATGTACACAGTCCTGAAATAAAAAGACAGCTTTTCTCTTTACTTTGAGGAGGCACAAGGCCCCACAGGGAGTTCTCACTCAGAGCCATTGACCTCAAAACACAGAGGAGGAAATGTCAAACCATTCATCAGGGAACATGGGGCTGGCCTGAGGATGGGGGCCCGAGACACTTCAGAAAATGCCCACGGGCCCCAAGTGTGGTTCAAACAAAGAGGCTCTGGGAGCAGCTGCAGGGACTAAGGCCCGGCCTATGGCCGCCCCACTGCCTACTCCACGTGGATGAAGTCCTGCAGGCTCTCGTCCACGCCCACCAGCTTGCAGTAGTTAATTGTGTAGGTGGCGTTGATCAGCGTGATCTTCTTCTTGTACACTTTGCCCACATCAAAGTCCTAGGTAAAGCGAGTGAAAAGTTAATACTCAAAGCTCTCTGGTGGTTGCTTCTCGGCACCTGACAGCCATGCCTGGGAGACCAGGACATCTCCCTGGTCTCCCAGGACCTCCGCCTCGGGCAGGAAGGGGGTGCCTGGGGACCAGCAGGTGTGGGTCCCCCAGCAAAGGGTTGGGTGGTGCCTGGCTCCTCCAGGGGGACTGGGAAGTTGTGACGTCCCAGCCTCCCTAGGACCAGTGCCCTCCTGGGCCAGTGCCTGAGCCCTTCCATGGGACCCTGTCACCCTCAGTCCCAGGTGAGGACACTGGTACCGGGACCCTGGGCTCACCTTGAAGTGGATGAACTTGGGCTTGCTGTTGAAGGGGCACCCTCTGAACTCACGCCCTGATGCCACCTGTTTGTGGATCACCCCACTGCGTAGTCGTTGCATTGTCCGTGCCAGGATGTCCTTGTCCATCTTTGTTCCACCCACTGGCTTCCGGTCCACATCCTCCTTGGATACCTGGGGATTGACAGGGCCATTTGGAAAGCCTGGCCAGGCCTCCCTGAGGGCAGCTGGGGAGTGAGGGACATGAACAGCCAGGGTCACTGAGGCGGCATGGGGCGGAGAGGGAGCCACATGGGGAGGGGGGCATGCAACATCCAAGGTGGGGCACCAGCAAGGTGGTGGGGGTGGGGGACAAGAGGCTGAGCAGAGCCATCCATGACCTAGAGGATTTCTGGAAAATAATGTCAGAGAGGGGTTTTCTAGATTTTTTGTTGTTCAGTTCCTCAGTCGTGTCCCACTCTTTGCGACCTCATAGACTGTAGCATGCCAGGCTTCCCTATTCTTTACCATCTTCCAGAGTTTGCTCAAACTCATGTTCATTGCCATCCAAGTATCTCATCCTCTGTTGTCCCCTTCTTCTCCTGCCCTCAATCTTTCCCAGCATCAGGGTCTTTTCCAATGAGTTAGCTCTTCACATCAACTGGCCAAAGTATTGGAGCTTCAACATCAGTCCTTCCAATGAATATTCAGGGTTGATTTCCTTTAGGACGGACCAGTTTGATCTTGCAGTCCAGGGACTCTCAAGAGTCTTTTCCACTACTACAGTTTGAAAGTATTTTAAAATCAGGACGGACCAGTTTGATCTTCTTGCAGTCCAGGGACTCTCAAGAGTCTTGTCCACTACTACAGTTTGAAAGTATTTTAAAATCAGGCCAAGAAAAAGTTTTTGAAAATTTCTACAGGAAGCAACATTTTTTCAAGTGGCACAAAGGTGCAGCCCAGGCAGTCTCAGTGACTTAGAGAGGGAGCTTCTGGGGGCCTGGCTCTGGCGCCGGGTCCGACCCAGGGACTGGCACCCTCCTGCCCTCGAACTCTGGGGTGGAAGCTGGCCTGCTGACCAGTGACCCCTGTGCAGTGACCCCAACCCTGAGTGGGGTAGTACCCAGCTCTGGCCCAGTCAGCCAGGCCTCCTCTGAACCAGCAGAACCAAATGGCTTGACCCTCAGAATGATGGAAATGAGTTTGCCCACAGATAGAGGCGACGCCCTCCCAGGTGGCCAGAAACAGAGCTGGGGCCAGCATCCTGCCACGTGCACTGGACATTTGCCAATTCCATGGCTCACGGAGCTATGCCTGCTGGGATGATCACTGCCCTGACAGAAGGCTGTCAAAGGAAGTGTGAGCAGGCCTTCCAGCCACAGGCTTCCCAGTGGTAAGTGCAGGAATCAGGGCTCACTCCCCTACCCTGAGCCCCAGCCTGCACCTGCTGTGTGTGGCCCCTGCCGGCCTGTGTGCTATGGGGGAGGGAGGCAGTCAGGGGAAGCCGCGGAGCAGCACCCATGAGCGAGGCCCCAGCGGTCATCAGGATGGGGTAGGGGTGGGTCGGGGAGACGGGGCTGTGTCTGTGTCTGTGTCTGAGGAGCTACCTGGAAAGGCTTGTAGTCCTCCTTCCAGAGCCCGGGGATCTCTGGCCAAGCCAGTGTGTCCTCCCCGCCGAGGCTGCTCCTGTCTCCCTGGACAGACTCACTGGAGATGGCCGTCAGCAGTGGAGAGGACTGGTAGAATCTGGACCTGGTCTCCTGGAGCTATGGAAGAAAGACACGGCTCATTCTAGAAAAGAGAACATGCTGACAGGAGGAGGACACCCCAGGCCCCCACATACAGATGGGAAGGAGGACCCTGGGACCCCAGGCCCAACTTTGCATCAGAGACCAGAGCACACATCGTTTGTCACTTCCATTTAAAGTACAAGTGTCTACACATCATGAAAGCCTTTCTCCAGGGCCCACATATGTGCTGGAATCCCCTTCACAGACCTTTATCTGCTCTTGGGCTGGACCTGGCCTCTGTCCAGGGACATCAGGCTGGAATAGGGATGAGGGTGGAGATTGACGTTGCTGCAAGTGAAAGAAAGGCCCCCCACGGAGAAGAGCAGGAGCACTCTGGCTGGTGAGACAACAGGGAGAAGGCAGCAGGAGGTGCAGGTGGGCGATGCCCAGGACAGCAGGGTGGAGAGGGGCACTGAGAGGAGTGGAGACCTTGGGGGGCAACATGCAATGAAGCCTGGGGGCCCAGCCAGCAGCACCCTTGTTAGAGCCAGTGAGCTGGGCCTTCAGGTTGGGGATGCACAGGGCAGAAGTGGTAGGGCCACCCGGGCTCAGGACAGGGTCCCAAGATCCCTGTCCCACATCTTCAGGCACAGTAAGCAGGTCACCAAAACGATGCACATGTAAGGTGGCCCGAGACGATCTTGTTTAGGGTATGGGTGGCTGTGGGGTCTGCCTCCCAGTGGGTGAGGCACCAGAGACTGGGGAGGCTCCCACCCATCTGCCTTGGGAGGGAGCCTCGAGGCCATCCATGGCCCTGGTGGTGGGGGTGGGGCATCAGATGCAAGCACCGGTAGGAAAGGTCCTGGGGCCAGGGCGCTCTCCGTGGTGCTGATCTTGGCTGGCAGGCACGCTCCTGTGCCGCCAGGGCATCCGCTCACCAGAGGACAGCAGGGTGAGGCCTCTGTGCTCTGCCCATCGCAGAAGGTGGCCACGTAGCTCCAGGTCTGGTCCCTCAGGCTCCGCTGGCCAGCAGGTCTGGGGGTCTCGGGCCGTGGCCTCCTCCTGTCCTCCATGGCCTCTTCTTTCAAGAGCTGACTCACAATTTCCTGCTTCCTGCGCTTCTGCTCCTCCTTGAAGGCGCTGCAGGGAATGCTGTCTGGGCCGAGAGCCAGACGCCCCCGACCCGAGAGGCTGGGCCCACTGGGCTCCAGGGGAGCAGATGAGGAGGCCCAAGGGTGGCCAGGCCAGAGACCCAGGGCGCCAACCTTGGAATCTCGTGTCCCTGCTTTCCTAGTCCCCAGGCTTCTGGGGCCCGGCTGAGGCTCAGACCAGGGCAGCCTTGGGTGGGAGGGTGCTGCTCCCCACTTGTCCCTCCCACGTGCCAGGACTGACAGCCTCAGATGCCAAGGAGCTTCTCCCCAACCCCGGGACCCCTGCAGGTGGGGCTTGGTATGACTAGGGGGCACTCCCTAGCAGCAGGACCAGGAAGTCACAGCTGGGCAGATGCTAACAGTGACCACGACGGGCGGGGCTAGGAAGCCAGGGAGGGGAAGGGACAGGCCTCCAGCAGGGAGAGGAGACACAGAGCCTAGTGTGCAACGCTGGGCTAGGTGGGAGAGCTGTGAACTCGCTCTAGCATCTTGGGAAGCCCTCCAGAGGACCCTTTTCTCTCAGGGTGGGTGCAGCCTGGGACCTGTGAATGGGGACCTTGAAGGCCCAGGGGTTCTGGGGGATGACGGGGTGCAGCATGGACTGAGGCATCACTGAGCACCTGAGACCAGAAAGTGAGCCCAGGCTACCCTTGCCTTCTGGGAGGGAGGAGAGGGCTAGTGGGGGGCGGGGCATGCAGAGACAAAGGAGTGAGCCACTCGACATAGGGGCATGCCTGGTGGCAGAGTCAGGAGGGGCTGTGCTCTGAGGCCCAGGAGAGGTACCTCGCATGGGGTGGGGGTGGAGGGGAGACGCAGGGCGAGAGGCAGCCTCACTAGTTGTGGCAGATGTGCCCCCACTACCCTGGGGTGCTCCCAGCATGCTCACCGGTTCTGGGCCTCCAACTCCTGGCGCCGGCGCTGATGGCACAGGTGCTTAAAGGCGTCCCCACCTTGGGCCAGAATTGCCTTCTTCTCAGCCTGGGCCTTCTGTTCTGCCAGCTCTGTCTTGGCCTGGCCCCATGCTTGAAATTTCCGGAGCGTTTCCTTGGGAAAGGAGAACATGGAGGCTCCAGCGTCTGCAGGTGTATGCGGGCACTCTGGAGCTTTCTATCAGGTGGGTGACCTCACACTGTACCAGAGACACAGGTGGTAAGGATGTCACCACCACTCCCAATGCCCCCCCAGCTGCCTCTCCTGAAAATCCTCCAGGGCTTCCTTGCAGATCCCTTCCCACATCCCTGGCCTAACTGACCCCCAGGCCTCACTTTCCCCAGGAAGGCCTGGGATGCCAGCACACGGTGTGCTGAGCCTGAGAGGCTGTCCAAGGGCAGGCGGTTGCACGCGGTCCTGCCTGGATCCCAGAAGGGCTCCTACCCGGTTGGCGGAGATACTGTTCTTCAGGGCCAGCACTGCGTCCATGCGCCTGCGCATGTGCTCTCGGGTCTCCAGCTCCTCCTTCTGCTCCTGCTCACGGATCCTGAAGGGAGGGCCTGGTCACCACTTGAGCAGCCTCAGGGCTGGGAGGAGCCCCAAGGAAATAGCCAAGTGCAAGCGGAAAGAGAGCTGGGCTGCACATGAGCCGTGAGAAAACGGTGAGGTCAATTTCCCTAGATCAGTCCTTGTCTGAAAGCAACAGCTGTCAGCTCAAAACTGAAAGCACACGATGACATGAGGGTTCAATGATAAAATCAGAGAATTTCCACATAAAGGCAAGTGACCCACTTTCTCAGGCTTGCCCTTGGCATGGGTGAGGTGGACACAAGGAGATTGAGGCGAAGGAATGACGCACCTCCCCAATGAGGCCTTCAGGAACCTCAGGGCCTTCCGGTGGTTCTTCTGGGCTTCCTCCACCAGCTTCTGCTGCCGGAGTCCAAGCTCCTTCTGCAGGTGCACGCATCTCCTACAGGGACGGCAGGTGGGGAGGATGAGAACATGTGCTGTGGAGAAGGGGGGACAGGAACACGTGCTGTGCAGACCCAGAGGGGACTGAGGGCAAACGCATGAGGGAGGGCCCTGCGCCATGCCTGGCGAGGGCAGGGAGATGGGGATCCCGCAGGTGTCCATAGGCTTAGATTCCACGGAAGCAGGAGATCCGGCGACAGGTAGAGTGGGAACTGGAGGAAACCTGTGAAGGTGGGAAGGGGGGCAGGGACTCCCTAAGGGTGGGAGGTCGGCCCCCTGGCCTGCGGCACACCTTGTCCTCCTGCCCTGTGTTCAGAAGGGGCTGCCCCTGGGGAGTGGGCAGTGTCAGGCCTCAGGGAGGGATGGGCTAAAGGAGTGGCCAGAGCAGAGAAAATGGCTGGGTGTCCAGGAGGAAGCCACTGTCAGGTCAGGGAGTGAGCATGGCTCCAGCCACTCTGGCCGGGGCTGGGAGGGTGGGCCTGGGCGGGCAGGCGGGGGAGGGGGCAGGCAGGACCCCAGGCCTGGACGCACCGGGCCCGCAGCAGCCTGTTCTGCTCTGCCTTCCTCGAGGCCCCCATCTCCCGGTGCAGCTGCTTGGCTGCCCGCTCCTGAAGGCCTCTCCTGGCGGCTGCAGCCTCCTCTTGGGCCCACTTGCGGGCGTCCTCCAGCTGCCCCTCCTGGACCTCGATCTGCCACAGGGCGCTCCTGGCAGGCGAGGGTGTTCACGTCAGCCAGGGGTGGGAGACTGGGCTTCCCCTCTGTGCTGTGGCCACTCCAGGGATGTGGCACTGCATCTGATGGACGACACTTGGGCCCCTGCCACCACAGCTCTGCTCTCTGGGCGCAGGGGAATAGAGGCCCCGCCACATGGGGCCCACCCTCTTACCTGCCTCTTACCATGCCCCAGCCCCCATGATACAGGCTCCTGGCGGCAGGGTTTTCTGGGGTTTTACTCACTGACGAAGCCTAAGTGCTGGGATCAACCCCTAAGCGCTGGGATCAGGGTCTGGCACTCAGCAGGTGCTTGGTGACAGTGAGTGGCTCTGTCTGAGCTCCCAACCCCCAGGGTCAGGTGTGCCCACAGTGCTTCAGGTGGAATGGGACATGTGCCCCCAGAGGACGGCCTTGGGGTCAGCTGATACTTGCTCTGTGGCCCGCCCACCCTCAGCCCACACTGTGAGTTAGGGGGGCTCGTCGACATCCCTGTGGCCTGGGGTGCCCTTGATTCTGGGCACACAGACTCCAGCAGCAACACCGAGGCCCCTGAAGGCACATCCACCTGAGAACAGGCTCAAGGGTGACTTCTGGTTGGTCATAGGCCCAGGGGAGGGCTGCCAGGGGTCCCACGTGACACCCCTGGTGTGGCTGCCGTGGGCACAGGCTTGAACACACTGGCCCAGAGGTGGTGGCCAGCTCAGGGAAGCACCAAGCAGTGGACAGAGGTATTTACGAAGCCTTGGCGCTCATGGAGCAACATCCAAGGAAGAACAAACAACGAGGCCATGGAGCTGGAAGCTGAAGCTGACGACCGCACCAGAGGGCAGAGGGGCCACTACGCTGTCCAAGGTGGACACTGACTGGGCCATGGAACTGGGTGGGCTTCCAACGGGAGCCAGGAGGGGCCTGGGCGGCCCTGCTCAGCCGTGATGCAAATGGCAGTGGACTCTGCAGCCATGAAGGGAGTGCCTTGTGCTGCTGTGTAGGGAGGGAGGAGTGGGCGCAAGAGTAAGCACTGCAGGGTCTGCACAGCTAATGAGGCGGGGTGGGGCACACGTGATCGCTGGGGCTGGTGCTGCTGATGGAGGGGATGCACGAGGGGACATCTGAGGGGATGTAAATTAGACCTTAGCTGATTAGTAAGAAAGTAAGTGGGCATTGGCCACGCCCACATGAGGAGGGGCAGGCAGCTGGGCTCCCTGGGTCAGGGCCTGAGGAGCAGGTAGCTGGGCATGGTCAGCAGACTGGCATTTGGTGGGAGGAGAAATGAGTGAAAACACAGAGGAAAATGAGCAGCAAGTTTCTGAAGGTCAGAGAAGAGACAAGACAGATCAGACGGGAGACCAGGGTGAGCCTCTGAAGGTCAGAGGAGAGACGGGACAGGTCAGACGAGAGACGAGAGTGGGAACCTCTGCTTTTGTTGGTGCTGCACTTCCAGGCATGAACTCCTGTTTCAGCGGACACACAGAAGAACATGTGCTTCCCAGCTCTGTCTGAGACACAGCCTGGAGCAGTGGGTCCCCCTGGTACCCACCCTGGATCCCTAAACACCGTTCTCTCTACAAGAAACCAGGTTCTGGGCACACCTGGCAGGTCCAGAGCTGGGCAACAATAAACAAGCAAGCCTGGAACTTGTTGTTACCCCCGAGAAAGTGCTGGAAAAACGACAGGGAGCCAGCTTGAAAGAGGTCCCACTGGCCAAACTGGGGACGATGGGAGCATCAAAACAAATGAAGATGGAGCAGGAACAAATCACTGAGCAGAAAAGAAATTGGAGAGTCTGCACTGGCACAGACAGACGTGAAGACAACGTTGTTCTCTACAGCAAGATAAGAACTCGCACACTTAGCAAGACTCAGAATTAGAAAACTGCTCGCACAGACCTCCCTGGCGGTCCGGTGGTGAGGACTCTGCTCCCACCACAGGAGGTCAGGGGACTAAGGTCCCACATGCCACACACACACACAAAATGAATGAAAATTGCCCTTTGGCAACCATCATCACAACCGATTCAAGCGAGAAACGTCAGTAAATGCAAAATGGGAGCGTGAGAGGGGCGGGGAGGGGCTCTCCAGGCTGACACAGCGCACCGTAAGTTCCAGCAAGTTTCCACAGGAAAAGCGTGGCTGTGCAGAAGGAGCCCTGCAGACCACGTCTCCATCAAGGAACTGAAATCTCCCCCCACAAGAAAGGGGACCAGTGGCCTTCAGGACCCTTGCTGGGGGAGCACCAGGTGGGGGATCCTAGGCCACTGTCCTGAGGAGACATCACACAAAGGCAACTTGGGGGGCCCTTCTGGGGGGCAGAATCTTCAGAAATATTGAGGTCAGAAGGTCCTTCCTACTGGAGGCAGGACAACGCTCTGTAACCACCCCAGGTGGGACCCTCTTGCTGTAAAGTGTCACCAGATAATGGAGAGAAGAGGACACTGGGGATTCTTTGTGCTGTTTTTGCAAGTCTTCTGTAAACTTGAAATTCCTTCCAAAGTTAGAAGCTTTAAAAAACTAAATGGACGATACAGTGATGGACAAAGGCACCCAGGGGTGTCCCGGGCTGGTGAGGAGCAGCCCAGATGTTGGCTGGTGCACAGCAGGGTTGCCAGGACAAGCTCTGGGTGGAGTATCTCTCTAGGAGTGGGGTCTGTGGGGATGCTTGTAGAAAAGGCATAAAGATTTAAAAATCATTTCAGTTGTTCCATGGGGGCACACAGAGCAGGAAAAAAGGAAGCAGCAGCTGATTTCACGGTTCCTAAAAATTCAAAGAAACGTGGAGAAAGTGAAAAGCACTGAACATAAAGGGGAAGTCTTGGCTACCCTTCCATTTTCAGGCAGCTTGAAAGTCAAGTGCCAAGTGTGGTTCTCTGTCTCAAGGCCCCACCACCACCCCAGCAGGCCTGGACTCACTCGCTCTGCTGCAGCACCGCCATCATCTGTGCCTGCAGGTCCCGCTCGTTCTTCAGCTCCAAGCACAGGCGCTGCGACGCTGCCTCCAGGCGCCCCATGGCTGCCCTGGGGACCCCAGGGACAGTGCCAGTCAGGGCCTTGGGGTTGCCGGCCTCCAGCCAGCCATGCCTTCAACTGATTTTTCACTTGCAGGAGATGAGTGTGAGAAACATGGCCGAAGGCAGGCTTCTGCTGGGCCTACCCTCACTGATCTGACCACGCTGCCTCTACCCGCTCCGCTGTCCTCTCTAACAGGATGGGGAGCTGGTCCCTGGTTGCCAGCTTCTCAGAGCAGCAGGCCCAGACTGCTGGGTCTTGAAGGACCCAGCATACTCACCTGCCAACCAGAACCATCTCAAGGACAAAAGCCACCAAGAGACCCCACCTTTGCCAATCCCTCGCTGGGGGGGGGCCCTTCAAGAAATCCCCTTGAAATTTCTACTTCAAGTCCCTTTGACCCCCGGTCATCTGAGCCCAGTTATGCTCTGATGAATGGGGTGGGTGGGGATGGGGTAGAACACACAGATGTACCGCCCCTAAATACCCCCTCTAAGGGCAGAAGTGGGTGGGGTCATCTTTATGAGAATGGCCTTGAGTGACACTGACCAGATGGCTCTGGTCTGCAGGCCCGTGACCTGGTGCCACCTGGGACCCTGTGCTGAATGCTCCTCCCCATCCCTACCTAGCTCACCCTGGTGCTCCTGCTCCAGTGCCATGTGGCTGCTGTTTCTATCACTCAGGTCCAAGCCTGTGGGTCCCCTTCTCAGGGAGGGCCCCCTGGACATCTGTATCAAAGTGACCGCCCTCCCGGGTCGTGGCCACCTGACTCCCGGTGTCTGCTGCAGCTGTCAGATTCCCACAAGGGCAGGAGATGGGTCCATTCCCTTGCCACCCGGGTGCAGTGGGCACTAGATGTGGGTCACAATTGGGTGGACATGGCTCCTTGCTCTCACACTGGCCCCAAGGCCCCACCTCCAACCTCAGACCTACATGTTGTTGGCCGCCCTCTCTGCAGCCATCTCGGCCGCCACACTCTCCTGCTGCTTGACCAGGAGTTCCATCCTCCTGCGGCAGGCGCGTAGCTCCCCTCTGGAAGTTGAGCCAGAATCAGGGTGAGTGGTCACATGTACCCCAGGCCTCCATCTCCCTCTCCTTGGGTGGGACCAGGCCCAGGGTGGCTGACCTCTCCTCCTCCATCTCACACATTCAGGAGTGAAGTTTCATGTCATCCACACAGCAGTGTTACTGCTGGTCAGATAGGAGTGGAGGGCAGGGAACCCCCATGGCCAGGGCACCCACACAGCCTGGGGCAGGGGACCAGCTGGCCCACTCACCTTGTCTTCTGGATGAAAAGGTCTTTCTCTTCACGCAGCTGGTCCAGGTGGCTCAAGTCCCTGCGCAGGAGGCAGGCCTGCCTTTTCTCCTGGGCAGTCCACCTCTGCTTCTGCTTGTCCTTGCTCTGCTCTATTCCTGGACTTGACGTGGAAAGGACACCTGCTACCCTTGTGTGGGGGCCATGTCCCCCCCGACCGTACTGTCCAGAACACAGAGGTCCCCTCACCCCGTCCTCACCCAGGTCAGTTACCAGGAGCTTCCCAGGCCGGTCTTCTGCTCAGCCTCCCTGGGGACACAGTCCAGCACAAGCTCTGGGTCCTCCAGCTCCTCTGTGTCTAGACGTCAAGCAAGAGAAAGCAGATGGAGACCCCCAAGCCTGAGGCTCCGGGATAAATCCTGACAGGTACAGCGGTTCTCAAAATGTGGCCCAGGGAACCCTTTCCAGGGGTCGGCACTTCAAAGCTATTTTCGTAACAATAGCAAAACACTACCTGTCTCTTCCGCCCTGAGCTTGGTGAGAGTAGCGTGGAGTTGACAGGGTAACAGGCAGGAAGGCCAGAGGTCTCCAAACAGAGGAAATAAACTTACAAGTGTCAGATTTTTTTTTCTTTTATACAAAATTAAAAGGAGGTTTCTCTTAAGATTCTGTGTTGCCATGGTGACACCTGGTTCCACCTGAACTTGTCTCAAACCTTGAGCTAACCAATGTGTTTTTCTTATGCAAATGTTTTTCTTAAATTATGTTAATAAAACTATGTATTTGCTTTGAAATTTGCCTTTCTTCAAAATGGTTCCACCTAAGACTAACTTTTTTCCTTTCTCAAACCTTGGGCTGATAATAGCTCAACAAACCAGTATTCATATCAATTGTTTTATGGCTGGGGGAGGACACACCTCGGGCAGTCCTATCTCAAAAGTGCATATTGTGGGAGAGGGGCCTGGTGAAACTCCCTCAGCCTTGAGGTGTCTCTCTTATCTGATTAATACCTTTCTAACAGACATGAAACAGTTTGTTAAAACTTGCAAGGGGGGCACTCTTTCTGCCCCTTTCTGATGTCTATGTCAGAAGCTTTGTCTATCTCTTTTATACTTTAATAAAATGGTATTATACAAAAGCTCTGAGCGATCAAGCCTTGTCACTGGGCCCAGATTAAAACGCTCTCCTCCGGAGGCCAAGAATCCTGGCGTCTTTCATGGCTCAGCAACAACCTTTCAGAGTTTTCCAGAGGCCACATGACACAGGACCCCACACCAGACTAGTGAGAGGCAGACATCTGCTCTTAGGCCAGGCTCTACATGTTACACCCAGCAGGTTCATTACCACTATTTTAAATGAGTAAATAAATTTTTTTTAGCTTTAGTTCTTAATGCAGTAAACATTGAAAGGTATAACTGATGTAAACCAGCGCTTTTTGGGTCTTCAGTAATTTTTTAGGAATATAATGGAGTTTCCTGACAAAAAAGTGTGAGAATTATTGCCTTTGAGAATCACTGCTGATTTCCAGCAAAACACGGCTTATCTCCAGTCCTTCACTAAAGCTCAGCAAAAGTGACTGAAAAGAAGTTCTAAAAGGCATGAATCTACAGTCATGAGACGGGGACCAGCAGGAGGGAGAAGGCAGCACGGCTTCGGGGCAGGGGCTCTCAGGCATGGAAGTGGTCCTAGAGGGGCAGGGACATCAGTGTCCCTGTAAAGCTGTCCTGCTGGTGTCCAGCACTAGCCCAAACCAAAGCACGTCTTAGAGGAACTGCAGATCATAGGACTTTTTTTTAATCCGAAAGTTCCAGGAAAATAAAACAAGAACAAGTCACATTCAGAGGACTGGAGTAATCACGGCACCAGATTCCTCCACAGAGACGCTGGAAACCACAGTCACCACCTTCAGGGGCTCAGCCTCATGGACCCTTTCTCCAATTAAAGACAGAATACTGTAGGCTGCCTTTTTGAGAAAAATGTGAGCTTAAAGAATGTAGCTTCAGTGAAAAAAGGGAATTAAAGGGCCCTGATGAAGCCCACCTGTGCCTTCTGTGCTGTGAAATGTATGTTCTTTGTGAGGGGACCCTTCTTAATTACCATCTTCCACGAGCGGCTTGTCATCCAAAAGCTTCTTGTTGTCTTCTTCCATCCTGGGGCAAAATCAGCTGCAAAAAGTTTACAAAGTACAGAGAAGGATTTAAAAAACAATAAAAAAACTGATTTCAAAGAATTAACCATTTCTCTTCTAAAAAGACATTGAGAAGATGAAGAGAGACCACAGAATATGAGAAATGATCTGTAGTACACAGACCTGAGGAAGGTCTCACACCCAGAATATCACAGATGTGTAAAGATTAGTGCAGCAGAAAAGACAGTCTACAATCAAAGAAGTAAAGGACCCTCAACAGGGTGGGGTGGGGGGCAAAGTCGTGGTGCATCAAGACGCACACCTGGGGGGAACCCCAAATTGAAGGACCATCATAATTGCAGAGGTTCTCCCCCAAGGAGCGGGGTCCAAGACCCACATCAGGCTCCCCACCCCGGGGGCTGGCACCAGGAAGACAGGCCCCTGGACATCTGGCTTTGAAGGCCAGCATGGACTTCCCTTTGGGAGAGGCAGAGGGCTGTGGGAATAGCAACACTGCTCTTAGAGGACTTGCACAAAGTCCCACACTCACGGGGCCCCAAGTAGAAACAGGAAACTGAGAGGAGCCTGGGCCAGACCCACTGCTGACCTCAGGAAACCTCCTGGAGAAGCTGGAGGTGTGGGCAGCTCACCCTGGGGACAGGGACGCTGCCAGCAGCTGTTCTTGGGGAGCTGGCTCTAACATTAGGGCACAGGGCAGCGAGTGCCACGTCACACTCCGCCCTCCAGCTTATCAGTGCCAGGACCCGGCCTGCACACTCCCTCAGCTCCATGATCTGGTCCCACTCACCTGCAGGCCAACGTCAATTTGGGACATCCTAGACCCCTCAGCCCCACCCACCAGTGGCATGTATACACACACACACACACATCTGGGCCTCCTTAGTGGCCCAGGTGGTAAAGAATCTGCCTGCGATACAGGAGATTGAGGTTCAATCCCTGGGTCGGAAAGAACCCCTGGAGAAGAGAATGGCTACCCACTCAGTATTCTTGCCTGGAGAATTCCATGAACGGAGGAGCCTGGTGTGCTAAAGTCAGACACAACTGGGAAACTAACACACATATATACACACTGTTATATATGAGTCTCATGGTAACCACAAACTAAAAGTCTGTAATAGATACACACACACCAAAGAGAAAGGAATCCAAAGGTAACAATAAAGACAGTCATCAAATCATAAGAAAGGAGAACAGAAGAAGAAGAAAAGAACAAAATAGAACTAAAAACACAGCCCTCAAACAACTAACTAAATAGCAAGAAGTACATACCTATCAGTAACTACTTCAAATGCAAATGGACTAAATGCCCTCACTAAAAAACACAGAGTGACTGAATGGGCCCACATATATATTGCCTCATAGCTCAGCTGGTAAAGAATCTGCAGTGCATGAGTCTCTAGTTCAATTCCTAGGTTGGAAAGATCCCCTGGAGAAGGGACAGGATACCCACTCCAATATTCATGGGCTTCCCTGGTGGCTCAGACGGTAAGGAATCTGCCTGCAGTGTGGGAGACCTGGGTTCGATCCCTGGGTTTGAAAGATCTGGGTTGGGAAGATCCCTGGAAGAGGGTATGGCAACCCACTCCAGTAAAGAGCTTCCCTGGTAACTCAGCTGGTACAGAAACCACCTGTAGTGCAGGAGACCCTGGTTCAATTCCTGGGATGGGAAGATCCCCTGGAGAAGGGATAGGCTACCCACTCCAGTATTATTGGGCTACCCTGCTGGCTCAGATGGTACAGAATCCACCTGTAATGTAGGGAGACCTGGGTTTGATCCCTGGGTTGGGAAGATCCCCTGGAGAAGGGAATGGCTACCCACTCAAGTATTCTTACCTGGAAAATTCCATGGACAGAGGAGCCTGGTAGGCTACAGTCCATGGGGCCGCAAAGAGTTGGACACAACTGAGTAACTTTCACTTCACAAGAGACTCACTTCAGATTTAGAGACACATACAGACTGAAAGACATGATGAAAGAAGGTATTCCATGCAAAATGGAAATGAAAGCAAAGCTGGGTTATCAATAGTTATATCAGACAAAGTAGACTTTAAAACAAAGACTGTTATAAGAAACAAAGAAGAACCCTACATAATGATTGAAGGATCAAGCCAAGAAGAAGATGAACAATTGTAAACAAATATGCACCCAATATAGGAGCCCCTAAAGACATAAAGCAAGTATTAATATTAACAAACACAAAAGGAGACACTGATAGTAACATGATAACAGTTAATGTAAGGGGGGACTTTAACACCCCACTTACATTAATGGACCGGTTGTCCAGACAGAAAATCAATAAGAAAACACTGGCCTTAAATGACACATTAAACCAAATGAACTTGATAGATCTATATAGAACATTCCATCCAAAAAATAGCAAATAATTTCAAGTGTACATGAAACAGTCTCTAGGACAGGTCACAGAACAGGCCACATATCAAGTCTCAACAAACCTAAGATAACTGAAATCACATCAGGCATCCTTTCTGACCACAAACCTATGTGACTAAAAATCAACTACAAGGAAAAAGCCACAGGAAACACAAACACAAGGAGGCTAAGCAATACACTACTAAACAACAAATGGATCACTGAAGAAATCAAAGAAGAAATTAAAAATTTCTTCTAGGGACAAATTTGACCTAAGGACAAATGAAAACAAAACAAAATCCAAAATCTGTGGGATGCAGCAAAAGCAGTTATAGGATGTAAGTTTATAGACATACAGGCTTACCTTGGGAAACAAGAGAAATCTCAAATAAACAGCCTAAACATAACCTAAGGCAATCAGAGAAAGAACAAACAAAACCCACTTAGGAGAAGGAAAGAAATCATGAAGATCAGAACAGAAATATATGAAATAGAGACTTAAATAAACAATAGCAATGAAACTGAGTTGGTTCTCCGAAAAGATAAACAGAATCGATAAATCTTGAGGCCAACTCATCAAGAAAAAAACAGAGAGAGGGCTCAAATCTAGAAATCAGAAGTAAAAAAGAAGTTACAACCAGAAATACACATCAGTGCAACAGGATAGAAAGCCCAGAAATAAACCCACACATTTATGGTTAATTAATCTACAACAAAGGAGGTAAGAATATACAATGGAGAAAAGACAGTCTCTTCAATAAGTGGTTCTGGAAAAACTGAACAGTTACATGTAAAATAATACAATTAGAACTCTCATACCACACACAAAAATAAACTCAAAATGGATTAAAGACTTAAATATAAGACTGGATACTATAAAACTCTTAGAGGAAAATACAGGCCGATTACTCTTTGACACAAATTGCCACATCTTTTTTGAACCATCTCCTAGAGTAATGAAAATAAAATAAAAAATAAACAAATAGGACTTCATTGAACTTTAAAGCTTTTGCACAGCAAAGGAAATCATAAACAAGAAGACAGCTCAGAGAATGGGAGAAAATATTTGCAAAGGAAGCAGCCACGGAATTCATCTCCAAAATGTACAAACAGCTCATGAAGCACAATGTAAAAAACAGACAACTGGGGAGCACCTGCAGTCCAGCGCTTAGGACTCGGCTCCCGCTGCGGGGGCACGGGCGCAACCCCTGGTCCAACGCTTAGGACTCGGCTCCCACTGCGGGGGCACGGGCGCAACCCCTGGTCCAACGCTTAGGACTCGGCTCCCACTGCGGGGGCTCAGGCGCAATCCCTGGTCCACCGCTTAGGACTAGGCTCCCACTGCGGGGGGCACGGGTTCAGTCCCTGGTCACTTGGTCAGGAAAGTAAGACCTCATACACTTGCAGCACGGCCAAACCAACACACATACACAAAATCCCACAAACAAACCCAATAAAAAAATGGGCAGACCTAAATAGATGTTTCTCCAAAGAAGAAATACAGATGGTCAACAAACACATGAAAAGATGCTCAACATCACTCATTATTAGAGAAATGAAAATCAAAACCTATATGAGGTATCACCACACACTGCTAAGAATGGCCATCATCAAAAAGCATATGAATGATAAATGCTAGAGAGGGTGTGCAGAAAAGGGAACCCTCCTGCACTGTTGGTGGAAATGTAAATTGGTACAGTCACTTTGAAGAATAGTATGGAAGTTCCATAAAAACTGAAAATAGGGCTACCATGTGATCCAGCGATCCCACTGGTGGGCATCTATCTAGAGAAAACCATAATTTGAAGATACATACATCCCACTGTTCATAGCAGCACTATTTACAATAGCCAAGACACAGGAGCAACCTACAGTCCATTGACAGATGAATGGAAAAAGAAGTTGTGAGATATATATGTGTGATCATATATATACAACTGGCATCATAGAAATGCAAAGCACCATAAGTTTCCACAAAAGCTATTTAAAAAAATACTGTCAACATCCTGGAGCAGATGGCTTCACAGGTGAATTCTACCAAACATTAAGGAGAAGAGTTAACACTTATCCTTCTCAAACCATTCCAAGAAAATATTACTCAAAATTACTCAACCATTAAAAAAAGAATGAAATAATGCCATTTGCAGTGAGATGGACCTAGAGACTTCCATTCTGAGTAAAGTGAGTCAGAAAAAGATGAATATTATATGATCTCACTCATATGTGGCATTTAAAAAAACACAATACGAATGAAATTATTTACAGAACAGAAACAGACTCACAGACTTTGAGAACAAACTTATAGTCACCAAGGGGGAGACGTGGTGGGAAGACAGAAAGCAGGAGTTTGGAATTAACATACACACAATAATATATGTAAAATAGACAATTAACAAGGATCTGCTATATAGCACAGGGAACTATACTCAATATTCTGTAAAAAATTATATGGGAAAAGAATTTGAAAGAGAATGGATATATGTATATCTGAATCACTTTGCTTTACAACCTGAAACTAACACAACAAAGTCAATAGACAATACTTCAACATAAAAATTAGGGGGCTTCCCTGGTGGTCCAGTGGTTAAGAATCTGACTTTCGATGCAAAGAATGTGGGTTCAGTCTCTGGTCAGGGAACTAAGATCCCGCACACTGCAGGGCAACTAAGCCTGAGCATCCCAACTATAGAGCCCACATGCTGGACCCCATGCACCACAACAAGACAGAAGCCTGTGCGCCACCACGAAGAGCCTGTGCACTGCAAATAAGACCTGACACAGCCAAAAGTAAATAAGTAAATGAATAATTTTTAAAATTGTAAAATAAAAAAATAAATTAAAAGATGTTATAACTGGCATCATAGAAATACAAAACACCATAAGATATTTCCTCAAAAAGCTATTTAAAAAAATACTGTCAACAAACAGAACTCCAACAGAACTCCAGGAGCAGATGGCTTCACACGTGAATTCTACCAAACATTAAAGAGAAGAGTTAACACTTTTCCTTCTCAAACCATTCCAAGAGGAAGGAATGCTTCTGAACTCATTCTATGAGGCCAGCATCACCCTAATACTAAAACCAGACAAAGATATTACACACAAAAAATTACAGGTCAGTATCACTGATGAATATAGATGCAAAAATTCTCAACAAAATACCAGCAAACTGATTCCAATAATAAGGTAAAAGGATCACATACCACAGTCAAGTCGGATTTATCCCAGGGGTGCAAGGATGTTTCAGTATCCACAAATCAATGAATGTGAATACTCATTAAAAGGACTGATGCTGAAACTGAAGCTCCAATACTTTAGCCATCTGGTGTGAAGGAGGTGACTCACTGGAAAAGACCCAGATGCTGGGCAAGATTGAAGGCAAAAGGAGAAGCGGGTAGCAGAGGATGAGATGGCTAAATAGTATCACTGACTCAATGGACATGAATTTGAGCAAACTCTGGGAGATAGTGAAGGATAGGGAAGCTTGGTGTGCTACATGCAGTCCATGGGGTTGCAGAGTTGGACATGACTTAGCGACTGAACAACAACACAGTCAAAGGCTTTAGTGTAGTCAATGAAGCAGATGTAGATATCTTTCTGGAATTCCCTTGCTTTCTCTATAAGCCAACGAATGTTGGTAATTTGATCTCTGATTTCTCTGTCTTTTCTAAGCCCAGTTTCTACATCTGGCAGTTCTCAGTTCATATACTGCTGAAGCCTAGCTTGACGGATTTTGAGCATTACCCTGTTAGCCGTGAAATCAGTGCAGTTGTACAGTAGTTTGAACATTCTTTGGCATTGCTCCTCTTTGGGATTGGAATGAAAACTAACCTTTTTCAGTCCTGTGACCACTGCTGAGTTTTCCAAATTAGCTGACATTTTGAGTGCAGCATTTTAACAAAATCATCTTTTAGGATTTTAAATAACTCAGCTGGAATTCCCATCACCTCCACCAGCTTTGTTCATAGTAAAGCTTCCTAAGGTCCAGTTGAATTAACACTCCAGGATGTCTAGTTCTAGGTTAGTGATCACACCATCATGGTTATCTGGGTCATTAGAATATTTTTTGTACAGTTCTTCTGTGTATTCTTGCCAATTCTTCTTAATCTCTTCTACTTCTTTTAAGTCCTTGCCATTTCTGTCCTTTATTGTGCCATCCTTGCATGAAAGTTTCTCTTGATAACTCCAATTTTCTTGAAGAGATCTCTAGCCTTTCCTGTTCTACTGTTTTCCTTTATTTCTTTGAATTGTTCATTCAAGAAGGCTTTCTTATCTCTCCTTGCTATTCTTTGGAACTCTGAATTCAGATGAGTAAATCTTTCCCTTTCTCTATTGCCTTTTGCTTCTCTTCTTTTCTCAGCAATTTGTAAGGCCTTGTAGACAACCACTTTGCCTTCTTGAACTTCTATTTTTTTAGGATGGTGTTGGTCACTGCCTCCTGTACAATGTTACGAACTTCTGTCCATAGTTCTTCAGGCACTGTGTCTACCAGATCTAATCTGTTGAATCTGTTTGTCACCTCCATTGTATAATCATAAGCGATTTGATTTAGGTTATACCTGAATGGTCTCAGAGAAGGCAATGGCACCCCACTCCAGTACTCTTGCCTGGAAAATCCCATGGGTGGAGGAGCCTGGTAGGCTGCAGTCCATGGGGTCGCTAAGAGTCGGACATGACTGAGTCACTTCCCTTTCACTTTTCACTTTCACACATTGGAGAAGGAAATGGCAACCCACTCCAGTATTCTTACTAGGAGAGTCCTAGGGACAAGGGAGCCTGGTGGGCTGCCGTCTCTGGGGTCGCACAGAGTCAGACACGACTGAAGTAACTTAGCAGTAGCAGTAGCATACCTGAATGGTCTAATGGTTTTTCCTACTTACTGCAAATTAAGTCCAGATTTTGCAATAAGGAGCTCATGAGCTGAGCCACAGTCAGCTCCAGATCTTGTTTTCCCTGACTATACAGAGCTTCTCCATCTTTGGCTGCAAAGAATATAATCAATCTGATTTTGGTATTGACCATCCAGTAATGTCCATGTGTAGAGACATTTCTTGAATTGTTGGAAAGGGTGTTTGCTATGACTATTGTGTTCTCTTGACAGAACTTGTTAGCCTTTGCCCTGCTTCATTGTGTACTCCAAGGCCAAATTTGCCTGTTACTCCAGGTATCTCTTGACTTCCTACTTTGCATTCCGGTTCCCTATGATGAAAAGAACATCTGGGGAGGAACAAGATGGTGGAGGAATAGGTGGTTGTGGAGTATATCTCTCTCCGTGGATACATCAGGAATACACCTTCAGACACAGAAGTGCTCGCAGAACACCAGCTGAGAGTGGACAAGAGTACCTGACCAATAAAAAAGAATATATAGAACCATGCAAAACTCGGTAGGAGGAAGGAACTAGGGGGAAAAACAGGAGTGTTAGGAGGACTAGACCTGCCCTCGGCAGGTGGGAGAACTGAAGAAAGGATCCAATCCCCACATCCGGGCAACTGTCTGAGTCAGAGGAGAAACATTTATTAAGGCTGAGAGTGAAACAGCTGATCTGTGACAGCTTCAATGGAAGAAGAATCAGACAGTCCTTGCCACAGCCATACATACCCCAGACAGGGGGGCAGGTTCTCTAGAAGGTGCAGTGCCTGGGAGCTGGAGCGTAGGGATTGTGGAGCAATCCCAAGGTGAGGGCTGTTGTTGACTGCAGAGAGATGGGCCAAGGGGACATGAGAGAGGAGATTGTGGTGGGAAATGCCTTTGGAGGAAAGCCAGGCTGCCATGGAAGCAAGGTGATACTGCTGAGTCATGTTTAGGGGGTGGAGCCATCACCCTAGCCTCTTTCTCCCCACAGGCCAGCAAAGGCAGCTGAACAATAGAGAGGCTATTTGTCTGACGCATCAAACTACAGAGTAGGACCCCACACAGGGTGCCCCTTTAAGTGCCTGATGCATGGAACAACAGAGAAGGACCTCAGGCAAGGGATCCCTGTAAATGCATGAATGGGCGGGGCTACAGAGAAAGACTAGGCAAAGAGGCCTTCTGATTACCAGCTACCAGATGCCCAGAAAAAAAAGACTCTGATAGGGCTGTAACTCCTGCAGCTGAGGCAGTCTGTGTCCCTGCACACTTGGCGTGCCAGGATCCCTGCAACCCAAGCAGCTGTGCCACCTTCACACTCAACCCTCACTGGGGCAGAGCTGCCACAGGCAAAAAAGTCTTGCATCTATGCATGCGGGATGGCTTGGGTTGTGTCCAACTCTTTGCAACCCTGTGGCATGCTAGGCTTCTCTGTTAGTGGGGTTCTCCAGGCAAGAATACTGGAGTGTATTGTCCAATACTGGTTGCCATACCCTTCTAGAGCACTATATTTCCTGATGCCTTAGCTGCTAACTCCCCTGAGTGCCTGGTGCTAGCAGAACCCTTGTGACCCAAGCAGCTGTACCACCTCCACACGTGGCCTATCTTTCTTTTCTTTTTTTTATCTTCTATTATAGTTGTTGATTTTATTAGCACTATGAAATCTAATTAAGCTTTTGTGGTTTTTTTTTTTCAGTCACACTTTTTATTGCTGTTATAAACCTCTGCCTCTAAGTTGGCCTTTAACTATGGAGTTCTATAGTTTTCCTTTTCTATTTAATTTAATTAAAAAATTTTTAAACCAACTATCATTTTTTCTACATTTAGTCCTTTGTTTGCTTTTCCTACTGTTCTTTACCCCTTGAAGTTAATCTTTAATATATATACATCTTCTTTATCTACCTCTATTTAACTTTGTGTTTCTATTCTTTCTTTTCTTTTCTTATTTTTCTCACCATATTTGTTAGTTTTGTTTTCATTGCTTTATTCCCCAGTGGGCACCTTGCTTTAGTTTCGTTTTCCAGTTTGTGCTTTAGTTAGTGTTGCTCTTAACTGGTGGATATCATTTTTGGTTTCCTTTGTTCACCTGGTCAACTATTGTACCTGTTGGACTGTTTTTATTTTGCTTATGGGTGTATATGTATATGTGCATATTTCATTAGTTTCATTCTTATTTGCCTAATTTTGTAACTGCCATTTATCTGGGGTTCACCTTTGGTTTCTCATTTATGGGCATTTGTTTTAATCCCATTTAACACCACAACAAACCACCTGTGGAATCTCCATTCCTGGTCAGAAATCAAGCCCTGAGCCTTTGGAGTGGGAGCATTGACTTCAAGATCCTAGACTACCAGAGAACTAACCCTAGGGATTATCAAATAGTGAGAACTCTCACAAAGGAAACCACTTGAATACAAGACGTGGCATCACCCAACCATCATCCTGTGCAGGACGCCTCGTCCAAACAACAGACAAGGCAAAAATACAAACTCAATCATCAGCATACAGATTACCACCTCACTCAGCCCTGCCCATCAGAGGAAAAAAAAAAAAACACAGCACAAACCTCACCCTGCACAAAGCTTACACAAACCACTGGGCCAACCTTCAGTTCAGTTCAGTTCAGTCGCTCAGTCGTGTCCGACTCTTTGTGACCCCATGAACTGCAGCACGCCAGGCCTCCCTGTCCATCACCAACTACCGGAGTTCACTCAGACTCACGCTCATCGGAGTCAGTGATGCCATCCAGCCATCTCATCCTCTGTCGTTCTCTTCTCCTCCTGCCTCCAATCCCTCCCAGCATCAGAGTCTTTTCCAACAAGTCAACTCTTGGCATGAGGTGGCCAAAATACTGGAGTTTCAGCTTTAGCATCATTTCTTCCAAAGAGATCCCAGGGCTGATTTCCATGGTTAGGATGGCAGAAACCAAAAAGAAGAAACCTTAAAGCCTGGGAAAAGGAAACCTCAAACACAATAAGTTAAAAAAAAAAAAAAAAAACAACAATGAAAAGGCACAGAAATACTGAACAAATGAAGAAATAATCTAGAAACACACAAGCCCAAGTAAATGAAGAGGAAACAGGCAAATTACCTGAAAAAGAATTCAGAATAATTATAGTAAAGATGATCAAAAACCTTGAAAATAGAACGGAGAAAGTGCAAGAATCAATTAACAAAGACCTAGAAGAATGAAAGAATAAACATACAAACAACACAATAACTGAAATTAAAAATACTCTAGAAGGAATCAATAGCAGGATATCTGAAGCAGAAGAATGGATCAGTGAGCTGGAACCCAGAAATAAACCCTTGCACCTATGGGTACCTTATTTATGAAAAAGGAGGTAAGAATATACAATGCGGAAAAGACAGCCTCTTCAATAAATGGTGCTGGGAAAACTGGACAGCTACATGTAGAAGAATGAAATTGGGACACTTCCTAACACTATACACAAAGATAAACTCAAAATGGATTAAAGACCTAAATGTAAGACCAGAATCTATAAAACTCTTAGAGGAAAACATAAGCGAACACTTGCTGACACAAATCAAAGCAAGAGCCTCTGTGACCCACCTCCCAGAGTAATGGAAATAAAAACAAAAGTAAACAAGTGGGACCTGATTAAACTTAAAAAGCTTTTGCACATCAAAGGAAACTACAAACAAGGTGAAAAGACAACTTTCAGAATGGGAGATGGTAATAGCAAAGGAAACAACTGACAAAGGATTAATTTCCAAAATATATAAGGAGCTCATACAACTCAATACCAGAAAAACAAACAACCCAATCAAAAAGTAGGAAAAAGACCTAAACAGACATTTCTCCAAAGAAGACCTACAGATGGCTAATAAACACATGAAAAGATGCTCAACATCACTCATTATGAGAGAAATGCAAATCAAAACCACAATGAGATACCACCTCACACTGGTGAGAATGGTCATCATTAAAAAGTCTACAAACAAATGCTGGAGAGGGTGTGGAAAAAAATAAACCCTCTTGCACTGTTGGTGGGAATGCAAATTGATACAGCCACTATGGAAGACGGTATGGAGATTCCTTAAAAAACCAGTAATAAAAGCACCATATGACTCAGCAATCCCACTCTTAGGCATATACCCTGAGGAAACCAAAATAAAAAAGACACACGTACCCCAGTGTTCACTGCAACACTATTTACAATAGCTAGAACATGGAAGCAACCTAGACGTCCAGCGACAGATGAATGGATAAAGAATTTGTGGTACATATACACAATGGAATACTACTCAATCATAAAAAGAAATGCATTTGAGTCAGTTCTAATGAGGTGGATGAACCTAGAGCCTATTACATAGAGTCAAGTAAGTCAGAAAGAGAAAGATAAATATCGTATACTGATACATATATATAGAATCTAAAATTCTTCTACCAAAGAATTTATTTTCAGGGCAGCAATGAAGAAACAGACATAGAGAACAGACTTATGGACATGGGGAAAGGGGAGGAGAGGGTGTGATGTATGGAGAGAGTGACATGGAAACTTACATTACCATATGTAAAATAGATAGCCAATGGGAATTTGTTCTATGTCTCAGGGAACTCAAACAGGGGCTCTGCATCAACCTAGAGGGGTGAGATGGGGAGGAACGTAGGAGGGACGTTCAAGAGAAAGGGGATATATGTATACCTATGGCTGATTAATGTTGAGGTTTGACAGAAAACCAAAATTCTGTAAAGCAATTATCTTTCAGTTAAAAATTATATAAATTAAAAAATAAATTACTTTTTTATCACGCACACATACAAAAGAACATCTGTTTTTGGTGTTAGTTCAAGAAGGTCTTGTAATTAGTTCTTCATAGAACCGGTCAATTTCAGCTTCTTCTGCATTGGTAGTTGGAGCATACACTTGGATTACTATGATGTTGAATGGTTTGCCTTGGAAATGAACTGAGATCATTCTGTTGTTTTTGAGAATGTACCCAAATACAAAAGAGTGTTTTGGACACTTTTTTTTTTAACTAAAGAGGGCTACTCCATTTCTTCTAAGGGATTCTGGTCCACACTAGTAGATATAATGGTCATCTGAATTAAATTCGCCCATTCCCATCCATTTTAGTTCACTGATTCCTAAGATGCTGATGTTCACTCTTGCCATCTCCTGCTTGACCATGTCCAACTTACCTTGATTTATGGACCTAACACTCCAGGTTCCTATGCAATGTTGTTCTTTACAGCATCAGACTTTACTTTCACTACCAGACACATCTGCAACTGAGCATCATTTCCACTTTGGCCCAGCCACTTCATTCTTTCTGGAGCTATTAAAAATTGTCCTCCACTCTTCCCCACTAGCATGTTGGATATTTTCCGACCTGGGCGGGGGCCATCTTTTGGTGTTATATCTTTTTGCCTTCTCATAGTGCTAATGAGGTTCTCACAGCAAGAATACTGAAGTGGTTTGCACTCCCTCCTCCAGTAGACCATGTTTTGCCAGAAATCTTCACTATGACCACTGGGCCTCCTGGGAAGCCCAATCAGACAAGAAAAAGAAATAAAAGGAATACAAATTGGAGATGAAGAAGTAAAACTGTCACTATTTGCAGATGACATGATACTATACACAGAAAACCCTAAAAACCCACCAAAAAATTAGTGGAACTCATCAATGAATTCAGTAAAGCTGCAGGATACAAAATTAATACACAGAAACCTGTTGCATTTTTATACACTGACAAACTATCAGAAAGAGAAATGAAGAAACAATCCCATTTACAATCACACCAAAAAAAGACTAAAACACCCAGGACTAACTCTAACTAAGGAAGTAAAACACCTGTAATCAGAAAATAATGAGACACTGAAAAAAGAAATTAAAGATGACACAAACAGATGCAAGGACATACCATGCTCATGGATTGGAAGAATATTGTTAAAATGACCATACTACCCAAGGCAATCTACAGATTCAGTGCAATCCCTATCAAAATACGAATGGTGTTTTTCACAGAACTAGAATAAAGAATTTTAAAATTTGTATGGCAACTCAAAGACCCCAAATAGCCAAAACAATCTTGAGAAAGAATGAAGCTAGAGGAATCATGCTTCCTGGTTTCAAACCGTACTCCAAATCCCCAGTAATCAAAACGGTATGGTACTGGTACAAAAAAAGACACATAGAGACAAGGGATAGAGAGTCCAGAAAAGAACCACCCTTACATGGCAATTAATCTGCAAAAAAGGAGGCAAGAATATACAATGATGGAAAGACAGCCTCTTCAACAAATGGTTTTTGGAAAACTGAACAGCTACATGCAAAAGATTCAAACTGAACTACTCTCCTGTATTATATACAAAAATAAACTCAAAATGGATGAAAGGCTCAAATGTAAGACCTGAAGCCATACAACTTGTAAAAGAACGCATAGGCAATAAGCTCTTTGACAATAGACTTAGTGATGTTTTTCAGATTTGTCTCCGCAGGCAAGGGAAACAAAAGCAAAACTAAACAGATGAGACTATCGAACTAAAAAGCTTTTGTATAGTGAAGGACACTATTAACAAAACAGAAGGCCATCTACTGAATGGAAGAAGATATTTTCACACAATATCTCCGATAAGGGGTTAATATCCAAAGTATACACAAATTGATACAACTCAACATCAAGTGAACAACCTGATTAAAACACGGGCAGAGGATTTGAATAGACATTTTTCTGGAGAAGATATACAAATGTCAGCAGAATATGGAGAGAAGGGAACCCTCTTGCACTGTTCTTGGGAATGTAAATTGATGCAGTCACTAAGGAGAACAGTATGGAAATTACTGAGAAAACCTAAAATAGAACTACCATAAGAACCAGCAATTTCACTCCTGGGTATTTATTAAGGAAAAAAAAACCCTAAACACATAGAAAAAACATATGTACCCTTTTATTTCATTGTAGTATCATTTACAATAGCCAAGATATGTAAACAATGTTAAGTGCCCATAAACAGGTGAGAGGATAAAGTAGATGTAGTATATATACATAATGGAATATTACTCAGCCATTTAAAAAGAATGAAATATTATAATTTGCAACAATATGGGTGGACCTGGAGGGAATTATGCTAAGTGAAATAAATCAGAAAGAGGAAGACAAACACTAAAATTTCACTTATATGTGGAACCTAAAAAACAAAACAAATGAACAAACACTGCAAAACAGAAACAGAGTCATGGATACGGAGAACAAACACCATGGATACACCCCGGGGTGGCCGGGGTGGTGGGGCGAGGGGGAGACAAATAGGTGAGCGACATTGGAAGGCACAGACTTCCTGTGGCAAAACAAATGAGTCCCAGGGATGGAATGCACAGTGTGGGGAACAGAGCAGCGACTACACAGTATCTCTGTGTGGCGACCTACCATGTGATCATTCTGAAATGTATAGAGATATAAATTATTATGTCGTGTAACAGGAACTAACACCAGTAGGTCAGTTATACTTCAAAAACAAACAAATTCATAGAAAAAGAGGTCAGTCTTGTGGTTACCAGAGGCAGGAGATCGGGGAAAGGGGAACTGGATGAAGATGGGCAAAAGGTACAAACTGCCAGTTACAGCAGTGGTCCCCAGGCAGTGGGCCATGAACTGCTACCCATCCATGGCCTGTTGGGAACCAGGCTGCACACCAGAAGGTGAGTGGTGGAAGAGTAAAATAAGCCTCATCTGTGTTGACAGCCACTCCCCATCGCTTGCATCCCTCCTGTCCGTGGAAAAATTGTCTTCCACAAAACTAGTCCACGGTGCCAAAAAGGTTAGAGACTGCTGAGTTATAAGATAGGTAAGTACCAATAATGTAATTTACAGCATGATAAATATAATTAATGCTGCTGTACATTATATACAAAAGTTGTTAAGAGAGTAGATCCTGAGTTATCACAAGAAAAACAGTATTTTCTATTTCTTTAATTTTGTATCTACATGAGATATGGATGTTCACAAAATATATCATTATCATTTTATGACGTATGTAAATCAAATCATTATACTTGTACCTTAAGCTTACACGTGCTGTATTTCAATTATATTCCAATAAAACTGGAAGAATAAAAAGAAATATAGAACTATAAATTTACCTATTTTTTGATAAGAAATAAATTTCTAAATAACCCATGGACCAAAGAAAAAAATCATAATAGAAATTTAAAAATGCTTTGAACTGAGTTATAATGAAAATATCATATATCAAACTGAGTGCAGCCAAGGTGAAGTAAAGTCGCTAAGTTGTGTCCGACTCTTTGCAACCCCATGGACTGTAGCCTACCAGGCTCCTCTGTCCATGAGATTTTCCAGGCAAGAGTACTGGAGTGTGTTGCTAGTTCCTTCTCCAGGGGATCTTCCTGACCCAGGGATCGAACCCAGGTCTCCCGCATTGTAGGCAGACACATTACCATCTGAGCCACCAGGGAATTCAAGGTAAAATTGAGTAAATTTGTAATTCTAAATGTTCATATCAGGAAAGGAGACAGGCTAAAACTTAATGTGCTAAATATCCAACCCAAGGGGTTATAAAAAGAGCTGTGATATAAACCCAAAGAAAGCAGAAAAACAAAAAAGATCAGAAATTAAGGCTGCAAAACAAACATGTGTTAAAGATGTTCCTCAAAGCCAGAAGTCTGTACTTTTGGAAGATTTATAAAATTGACAAATCTCCAACGAAAACGATAAATAAAAGAGAAGAAACAAATCATCCATATAAGAAGAAAAGGGTCTGTAACCACAGACTTAAAAAAAAATGAAACAATGTCATCAACAACTCTACAGCAATAAATCTGAAAATTGAGACAACTGACAGATTATTAGAAAAATAGTACTAAACAAAATTGTTTTGAGAACAAAAACTAGAGAACTTAAAAATTCCTGTAGGTGTAAAAGAAATTTAATTGCTAAGCAAACAGGTTCCCTCCAAGAAAACTCTAGGCTCTGAGGCTTCCCTGTCCCATTCTGTGAGATGTGGGAGGTTCAGAATGTTCCAGTCTCACACACTTTTTTCCGGGAAAGAGAGCCAAAAGGCCCACTCCCTGGCTCATTTCACAAAATCACTCAACTTTTGCTACCAGAGCCCGACAGTGAAAACAGGGAAAGAAAAGTCCCAGCCCAGCCTCATTCTCCAGTTGAACCACTGGGTTCAGCCACACACACAGACAGGATGACACAGCACAACCAAGACGGATTTGTTCAGCCTTAGAAACCAGGTCAGAGAAGGCAGTGGCACCCCACTCCAGTACTCTTGCCTGGAAAATCCAATGGATGGAGGAGCCTGGTAGGCTGCAGTCCATGTCACTAGGAGTGGGACACGACTGAGCGGCTTCACTTTCACTTTTCACTTTCATGCATTGGAGAAGGAAATGGCAACCCACTCCAGTGTTCTTGCCTGGAGAATCCCAGGGACAGCGGAGCCTGGTGGGCTGCCATCTCTGGGGATGCACAGAGTCAGACATGACTGAAGTGACTTAGCAGCAGCAGCAGCAGCAGAAACCAGGTCAATTCACCACAGGAACAGATTAGGGAAGAGAAGTACGTGACCACTTCAGTCCATGCAGAAAATGGCATTGAGGAGAGTGCACATCCCACACAGGCTTCTTAAAAACTTAGCAAATTTGCATTAGAAATGAACTTCTTTAACGTGGTAAGGAATGTCTGCCAACAAGGGGCTTTCCTGGTGGTCTTCTTCCATTGCAGGTGGCACAGGTTTGATCCCCACTGGGGGAACTAAGATCCCGCAAGCCACTTGGCAAGACCAAAAAAACATAATTATTAAAAGCATTTCCTTTAAGACTGAGAACAAAGTGAGGGTGCTCTCTAAAGTCACTGGGTCTTCCAACAGGAACACACAGAGAAGAAAGAAACACAAGGTATGATGAGTAGAAGAGGAAACAGTGGTTAATTTCAGATAATATGACTGTGTATGTAGAAAATCCAAATGAATACAGACATAAACTGTTAATATTATTGACACAATTTAGTAATGTTGCTAGATACAAATTCAATAATAAAAATCAAAGACAGTCCTCCTTATCAGAACAAATAATGAGAATAAGATTTGGAAAACTTATCATTTACAATCATGCCAGTAAAACTGTAGTTCTTGGGAATAAATACAACAAAAGATGAGTAAGACCCCTGATGAGAAAATGATGAAGCCCATTAGGTGACATTAAACTGAAAGAGTTAGTTGCTCAGCTATGTTTGACTCTGTGCGACTTGATGGACTGCAGCCTGCCAGACTTCTCTATCCATGGGATTTTCCAGGCAAAAATACTGGACTGGGTTGCCACTTCCTTCTCCAGGGGATCTTTCCAACCTAGGAATTGAACCTGGGTCTCCTGCATTCCAGGTACATTCTTTACCAGCTGAGCCAGCAGGGAAGCCCTGCTGCTGCTGCTAAGTCGGTTCAGTCGTGTCCGACTCTGTGCGACCCCAGAGACGGCAGCCCACCAGGCTCCCCCGTCCCTGGGATTCTCCAGGCAAGAACACTGGAGTGGGTTGCCATTTCCTTCTCCAATGCATGAAAGTGAAAAGTGAAAGTGAAGTTGCTCAGTCATGTCTGACTCTTAGCGACCCCATGGACTGCAGCCTACCAGGCTCCTACGTCCATGGGATTTTCCAGGCAAGAGTACTGGAGTAGGGTGCCACTGCCTTCTCCAAGGGAAGCCCTGGGTAACATTAAATAAGACCTAAATAAAGGTGGCACAGTGGTAAAGAATCTGCCTGCTAATGCAGGAATCACAGGAGATGCAGGTACTTTTGCATGGGAAATCCCATGGACAGAGAAGCCTGGTGAGCTACAGTCCATGGGGTCGCAAAGAGTTGGACACAACTGAGAATGCATACAAATAAAAAACAAATGGAATGAATGACCCGGTTTCATCAATAAACAGAAGTCACTGGGTGATGGCGAAAGGGAAAGGGGGCTGTTTTAAATGTAAAAGGTTTAAGAGACAAGCCAACCATTTGCAGGGTGGGGGTCTCATTTGGATCCTAAGTCAAGCAAGAAACTGTAAAAGACATTTTTGAGATAAAGTGTGGAAACAAACACCAGTTAGTATTAGATTTTATTAAGAAATCAATGTGAATTTTGTTGGAGTCGATGATGAATTTGTGGTTATGCTAAAGTGAGTCTTTATCTGTTAGAACTGTGTGCTACAGTGTTCCCAGGTGAAACAGTGTACCTGAGATTTTCCTCAAAACACATCAGCCCAGTGCTAAAACTGAGGAGCAGCAGAAGCAATAGGTCCCTTCATGGATCACTGCCTTGTCATGGCGAAGGGGTTTGCATAATTCAATGAAGCTATGAGCCATGCACGGTTGCTGTGATGGTGCAGACGTGCAGCCGAGAGGAGCTACCCCACAGGGGCAGTGGCCGAGAGGAGCTAAGCCGTGTCCAGGGTGAGGAGCAGTGGCTGTGCTTTACTGGAGCAGCCATGAAGAGATGCCCCATGTCCAAGGTAAGAGAAGTAAGAAAGTAGGCACTGAGAGAGGGCATCAGAGGGCAGACAGATGGAAGCCACAATCACAGACAACTAGCCAATTTGATCACACAGACCACAGCCTTGTCTAACTCAATGAAACTAAGCCATGTCGTGTGGGGCCACCCAAGACGGATGGGTCATGGTGGAGAGGTCTGACAGAATGTGGTCACTGGAGAAGGGAATGGCAAACCACTTCAGTATTCTTGTCTTGAGAACCCCATGAACAGTATGAAAAGGCAAAAAGATAGGACACTTAAAGATGAACTCCCCAGGTCAGTAGATGCTCAATATGCTACAGGAGATCAGTGGAGAAATAACTCCAGAAAGAAAGAAGGGATGGAGCCAGAGCAAAAACAACACCCAGTTGTGGATGGGACTGGTGATAGAAGCAAGGGTCGATGCTATAAAGAGCAATATTGGATAGGAATCTGGAATGTTAGGTCACTGAATTGGAAGTGGTCAAACAGGAGATAACAAGAGTGAACATCAACATTCTAGGAATCAGCGAACTAAGATGGACTGGAATGGGTGAATTTAACTCAGATGACCATTATATCTACTACTGTGGGCAGGAATCCCTCAGAAGAAATGGAGTGGCCATCATGATCAACAAAAGAGCCCGAAATGCAGTACTTGGATGCAATCTCAAAAACGACAGAATGATCTCTGTTCTTTTCCAAGGCAAACCATTCAATACCACCGTAATCCAAGTCTATGCCCCATTCAGTAATGCTGAAGAAGCTGAATTTGAACAGTTCTATGAAGACCTACAAGACCTTCTAGAACTAACAACCAAAACAGATGTCCTTTTCATTATAGGGGACTGGAATGCAAAACTAGGAAGTCAAGAAACACCTGGAGTAACAGGCAAATTTGGCCTTGGAGTACAGAATGAAGGAGGGCAAAGGCTAATAGAGTTCTGCCAAGAGAACGCACTGGTCAGAGCAAACACCCTCTTCCAACAACACAAGGGAAGACTCTACACATGGACATCACAGATGATCGACACCGAAATCAGATTGATTATATTCTTTGCAGACAAAGATGGAGAAGCTCTATACAGTCAGCAAAAACAAGACCAGGAGCTGACTGTGGCTCAGATCATGAACTCCTTATTGCCAATTTCAGACTGAAATTGAATAAAGTGGAGAAAATCACTAGATCATTCAGGTATGACCTAAATCAAATCCCTTATGACTATAAGGGATTGAGAAATAGAGATTCTCAAGGGAATTCTCAAGAGCCTAAAGGGATTGAGAATATAAGGGAAGTGATAAATAGATTTAAGGGACTAGATCTGATAGACAGAGTGCCTGATGAACTATGGACAGAGGTTCATGACATTGTACAGGAGACAGGAATCAGACCATCCCAGGAAAAAGAAATGCAAAAAAGCAAAATGGCTGTCTGAGGAGGCATTATAAATAGCTGTGAAAAGAAGGGAAGTGAAAAGCAAAGGAGAAAAGGAATGAGATACCCATTTGAATGCAGACTTCCAAAGAATAGCAAGGATAAGAAAGCTTTCCTCAGTGATCAATGCAAAGAAATAGAGGAAAACAACAGAATGGGAAAGACTAGAGAGCTCTTCAAGAAAATTAGAGATACCAAGGGAACATTTCATGCAAAATGGGCTCGATAAAGTACAGAAATGGTAGGGACCTAACAGAAGCAGAAGATATCAAGAATAGAATGCAAGAATACACAGAACTGTACAAAAAAGATCTTCATGACCAAGATAATTACGATGGTGTGATCACTCACCTAGAGCCAGACACCCTAGAATGTAAAGTTAAGTGGGCTTTAGGAAGCATCACTATGAACAAAGCTAGTGGAGGTGATGGAATTCCAGTTGAGCTATTTCAAATCCTGAAAGATGATGCTGTGAAAGTGCTGCACTCAGTATGCCAGCAAATTTGGAAAACTCAGCAGTGGCCACAGGACTGGATTAAAAATAAGTTTTCATTCCAATCCCAAAGAAAGGCAATGCCAAAGAATGCTCAAACTACTGCATAATTGCACTCATCTCACACACTAGTAAAGTAATGCTTAAAATTCTACAAGCCAATCTTCAGCAATATGTGAACTGTGAACTTTCAGATGTTCAAGCTAGTTTTAGAAAAGGCAGAGGAACCAGAGATCAAATTGCCAACATCCGCTGCTACTGCTACTGCTAAGTCGCTTCAGTCGTGTCCGACTCTGTGCGACCCCATAGACGGAAGCTCACCAGGCTCCCCTGTCCCTGGGATTCTCCAGGCAAGAACACTGGAGTGGGTTGCCATTTCCTTCTCCAATGCATGAAAGTGAAAAGTGAAAGTGAAGTCGCTCAGTCGTGTCCGACTCTTAGCGACCCCACGGACTGGAGCCTACCAGGCTCCTCCGTCCATGGGATTTTCCAGGCAAAAGTACTGGGGTGGGGTGCCAATGCCTTCCCCGATCATCGAAAAAGCAAGAGAGTTCTAGAAAAACATCTATTTCTGCTTTATTAACTATGCCAAAGCCTTTGACTTTGTGGATCACAATAAACTGTGGAAAATTCTGACAGAAATGGGAATACCAGATCACCTGATCTGCCTCTTGAGAAACCTGTATGCAGGTCAGGAAGCAACAGTTAGAGCTGGACATGGAACAACAGACTGGTTCCAAATAGGAAAAAGAGTATGTCAAGGCTGTATATTGTCACCCTGCTTATTTAACTAATATGCAGAGTACATCATGAGAAATGCTGGGCTGGAAGAAGCACAAGCTGGAATCAAGTTTGCCGGGAGAAATATCAATAACCTCAGATATGCAGATGACACCACTTGTATGGCAGAAAGTGAAGAGGAACTAAAAAGCCTCTTGATGAAAGTGAAAGTGGAGAGTGAAAAGGTTGGCTTAAAGCTCAACATTCAGAAAACGAAGATTGTGGCATCTGGTCCCATCACTTCATGGGAAATAGATGGAGAAATAGTGGAAACAGTGTCAGACTTTACTTTTTTGGGCTCCAAAATCACTGCAGATGGTGACTGCAGCCATGAAATTAAAAGACAATTTAATTAAAGACAATTTCCTTCCTTACTCCTTGGAAGGAAAGTTATGACCAACCCAGACAGTATATTGAAAAGCAGAGACATTACTTTGTCAACAAAGGTCCGTCTAGTCAAGGCTATGGTTTTTCCAGGGGTCATGTATGGATGTGAGAGTTGGACTATAAAGGAAGCTGAGTGCCAATGAATTGATGCTTTTGACCTGTGGTGTTGGAGAAGACTCTTGAGAGTCCCTTGGACTGCAAGGAGATCAAACTAGTTCATCCTAAAGGAGATCAGTCCTGGGTATTCATTGGGAGGACTGATGTTGAAGCTGAAACTCTAATACTTTGGCCACCTGATGCAAAGAGCTAAGTTATTTGAAAAGACCCTGATGCTGGGAAAGATTGAGGGCAGGAGGAGAAAGGGACGACAGAAGATGAGATGGTTGGATGGCATCACTGACTCAATGGGCATGGGTTTGGGTGGACTCTGGGAGTTGGTGATGGACAGGCAGGCCTGGCATGCTGCAGTTCATGGGGTTGCAAAGAGTTGGACACGACTGAGCGACTGAACTGAACTGAATGAGCCATGCCATGCAGGGCGACCCAAGATGGACAGGTCATAGTAGAGATTTTGGACAAAATATAATCCACTGGAGAAGGGAATGGCAAACCATCCCAGTATACTTGTGGTGAGAAGCTCACTGTATAAAAGGCCAAAAAGATATGACACCAAAAGATGAATCCTCATTCTGAAGGTGTCTAATATGCTACTGGGGAAGAGCAGAGGAGAATTACCAATAGGCCCAGAATGAATGAAACAGGTGGGTCAAAGCGGATACTAAGGTGTGGATGTGTCTGATGATGAAAGTAAAACCTGATGCTGCAAAGAACAGTGTTGTATAGGAACCTGGAATAGGTCCATGAATCAGGGAAAACTGGATGTGGTCAAGCAGGAAATGGTAAGAATAAACATGGACATCCTAGGAATAGCAAACTAAAATAGATAGGAATGGGCGAATTTAATTCAGATGACCATTATATCTACTACTATGGGCAAGAATCCCATAGAAGAAATGGAGTAACCCTCATAATCAATAAAAGAGTCCATAATACAGTATTTGGGTGCAACCTCAAAAATGACAGAATGATCTTGGTTCATTTCCAAGGCAAGCCATTTAACATCACAGTAACCCAAGTCTATGCCCCTACAACTGATACTGAAGAAGCTGTAGTCGATCAGTTCTATGAAGACCTAGAAGACCTCTTAGAACTAACACCTAAAAAAAGATGTTCTACTCATCATCAGGGATTGGAATGCAAAAGTAGGACGTCAAGATATACCTGGAATAGCAGGCAAGTTTGGCCTTGGAGAACAAAATGAAGCAGGGCAAAGGTTAACTGAATTCTGCCAAGAGAATGCACTAGTCATAGCAAATATCCTTTTTCAATGACACAAGAGACGACTCTACACATGGACATTGTCAAATGGTCAATACCAAAATCAAATTGATTACATTTTTTGTAGCTAAAGGTGGAGAAGCTGTATATAGTCAGCAAAAACAAGACATGGAGCTGACTGTGGCTCAGATCATCAGCTTCTCATAGCAAAATTCAGGCTTAAACTAAAGGAAACTGGGAAAAACACGAGGCCAGCCAGGTATGACTTAAATCAAATCCTGTATGAATTCACAGTAGAGGTAATGAATAGATTCAAGGGACTAGATCTAATTAACAGTGTATCTGAAGAACTATGGACAGATGTCCATAATATTGTACAGGAGATGGCGAATAAAACCATCCAAAAGAGAAAGAAAAGCAAGAAGGCGAAGTGGTTATCTGAGGAGGATTTACAAATAGTGAAAGAATGAAGAGAAGAGAAAAGCAAAGGAGAAAGGGAAACACACATCCAATTAGATGCAAGGTTCCAAAAAACAGCCAGAAGAGACAAGAAGGCCTTCTTCAATGAACAGTGCTTAATAATAGAAGAAAACAACAAAAAGGGAAAGACTAGAAGTCTCTCCAGGAAAACTGGAAACATCAAGGAAGCATTCTGCCCAAAGGCAAGCACAATAAAGGATGAAAATGATAGAGACCTAGTAGATGCTGAAGAGATCAAGAAGCGATGGAAAGAATACACAAAAGAACTATATAAAAAAGATGTTAATGAACCAATCACTAGGACGGTGTGGTTAGTCACCCAGAGTCAGACATTTTGGAGTGTGAAGTCAGGTGGGCCTTAAGAAACACTGCTATTAATAAAGACAGTGGATTCTATGAAATTCCAGCAGAACTATTCACATCCCTAAAGGATGATGCCATCAAGCTTTTGGATTCATTATGTCAGCAAATCTGGAAGACCCAGCAGTGGCCATGGGATTGGAAAAGGTCAATCCTCATCCCAATTCCCAAGAAGGGTAATACCAAAGAATGTGCTAACCATCGGACAACTGCACTCATTTCCCATGCTAGTAAGGTCGTGCTTAAAATCTTGTGTGCTAGGCTTCAGCATTATGCGAACCAAGAACTTCCAAATGTCCAAACAGGGTTTAGAAAAGGAAGAGGACATAGAGATCAAATTGCTAATATTCACTGGATTATAGACAAAATAAGGGAATCTCAAAAAAAACATCTATCTCTGTTTCATCGACTATGTTAAAGCCTTTGACTGTGTGGAACATGACAAACTGTGGAAAGCTCTAGAGAGATGGGAATACCAGACCATCTTACTTGTATCCTGAGAAACCTGATGCAAGTCAAGAAGTGACAGTTAGAACCCTGCATGGAACAATTGATTGGTTCAAGATTGAGAAAGGAGTATGACAGGGCTGTCTGCTGTCACCCTGTTTGTTTAATCTATATGCTGAGCACATCATGAGAAATGCCAGGCTGGATGAGTTATAAGCTGGAATCAAGATAGGAGGGAGAAATATCAACAACCTCAGATACACGGATGATATCACTTCTAAGCTGAAGCTCCAAAACTTTGGCCACCTGATGCAAAGAACTGACTCATTTGAAAAGACCCTGATGCTGGGAAAGATTGAAGGCAGGAGCAGAAGGGGACAACAGAGGGTGAGATGGTTGGATGGCATCTCTGACACGATGGACATGAGTTTGAGCAAACTCTGGGAGTTGGTGATGGACAGGGAAGCCTGGCATGCTGCAGTCCATGGGGTCTCAAAGAGTCAGACCTGGCTGAGCGATTGAATTGAACCACTCTAATGGCAGAAAGTGAAGAGAAACTATAAACAGCCTCTTGATGAGGGTGAAGGTGGAGAGTGAAAGAGCCAGCTTAAGACTAAATATTAAAAAAACTAAGACCATAGCATCTGGCCCCATTACTACGTGGCAAATAGAAGGGGAAAAGATGGATGTAGGGGCAGAGTTCCTCTCCTTGGTCTCCAAAATCACTGGGGATGGTGGCTGCAGCCATGAAATCAGAAGACAATTGCTTCTTGGCGGGGAAGTAATGACAAATCTAGACTGTGTTGAAAAGCAGAGACATTACTCTGCCGACAAAAGACAGTTCAATTCAGTTGCTGAGTCATGTCCAACTTTTTGCGACCCCATGGACTGCAGCACGCCAAGCTTCCCTGTCCATCACCAACTCCTGGAGCTTGCTCAAATGCATGTCCATCGAATTGGTGATGCCATCTAACCATCTCATCCTCTGTCATCCCCTTCTCCTGCCTTCAGTTGTTCCCAGCATCAGGGTTTTTTCAAATGAGTCAGTTTTTTGCATCAGGTGGCCAAAGTATTGGAGCTTGAGCTTCAGCATCAGTCCTTCCAATAAATATGCAGGACTGATTTCCTTCAGGATTGACTGGTTTGATCTTCTTGCAGTCCAAGGGACTCTCAAGAGTCTTCTCCAGCAACATAGTTCAAAAGCATCAATTCTTCGGTGCTCAGCTTTCCTTATGGTCCAACTTTCACATCCATACATGACTACTGGAAAAACCATAGCTTTGAATAGATGGACCTTTAATGCCAACAAACGTCCATCTAGTCAAAGCTATGAGGTCCATATAGTCAAGGCTATGGTCTTCTCAGTGGTCACATATCGTTGTGAGAGCTGGACTGTAAAAAAGGCAGAATGCCAAAGAATTGATGCTTTTGAACTGTGGTGCTGGAGAAGACTCCTGAAAGTCCCCTGGACAGCAAGGAGATCAAACCAGTCAATCTTAAAGGAGATCAACCCTGAATATTCACTGGATGGACTGATGCTGAAGCTGAACCTCCAGTATTTTGGTCATCCAGTGACACCCAAAGGAGAATTCAAGAAAAGCTACAAATTAGAGGAAGATAAACGCAACACATCTCCCATCATGACAGGTAAGGAACATCCATTGATCAACACAGAGGAAGATAAATGACAACAAAATGGTGGAACTTAAACAGGCTGGTCACAGTAAGGGACGTTCAAGAGGCCAACGATTGTAACCAGTTTGTCTGCGTGTCCTGACTCCTGCCTGTGTTCCTAGCGTTGTCAACAGTGATCCCTTTAACTCTTCTAACAGAGTCCTGGTTGGACAATGAGCTCAACCTCATCTGTAATTAGGGACACGCAGAGTACAGCCACGTAAACTACTACGGCACAGTCATCAGTCTGAGTAACACATTAGAAGCCTAAGGATACCAGGTGCCAGCAAGGACAGGAAGCAGAGGGAAGGTTTGTTCACTCACGGTGGGAGCGGAAACCGGGACAGATGCTTTGAAAAGAGTTCGGCATCGCCTCCTAAAGTTAAAAATATAACGCTCTCTGCACTAGGATCTGATCGCTGCTGTGAGACACTGCCACACACTCAGTAACAACACAAATGTGTTATTATCCTGCAACTCTGGAGGTCGGAAGTCTGAAATGAGCCCCACGGGGCTAACACCAAGATGTCAGCCGGGCTGCCCTCCTCTTCAGCAGCTCTGGGGCACAGTCCGTCTTCTTGCTTTTTCTGGTTTCTAGAGGTCGCCCACAGGCCTTGGCCAAAGCCCACCCTACCAACTTCAAAGCCACTGAAGTCAGGTGGGCCTTCTTGTCAGCTCTTCCGGGCTCCCCCTGCCCTCTGCTCTGCCAGAAGGACACCTCTGACCGCTCTGGGCCCAGCAGGTTAATGCAGCACAGTCTCCTGGTTCAGCTGACCAACAGCCCAGATTCCCGCAGCCCATAACCTAACACATGCACAGGTTCCGACGGTCAGCATGTGGCCGTTTCTGGGGCCACTATTATGTATACCAGGCTCTCTGACTCAGCACTTCCTCTCTCAGGCAATCACCTGATAGAAACTCTTAGATGCTGAGAGGGTAACGGGCAGGAAGGCCAGAGGTCCCCAAGCAGCAAGAGGAAATAAACTGCAAGAGGCAGACATTTTTCTTTCTCTACACAAAATTAAAAGAGGCTTCTTTTAATTCTGTGTAGAAGATACCTGGTTCTGCCTTGAGCTAACCAATGCGTTTTTCTTAGGCAAATGTTTTTCTTAAGCTGTGTTAATGAAACTATGTATTTGCTATGGAATTTGCCTTTGTTCAAAATGGTTCCACCTAACTTTTTTCCTTTTCTCAAATCTTGGGTTGATAATGCCTCCACAAACCAGTATTTCTGTCAATTGTTTTATGGTGGGGGCAGGGGCAGGGAATGACAGACCTGTGCCATCCTATCTTAAGAATGCATATTGTGGGAGAGGGGCCTGGACAAACTCCCTCAGCCTTGAGGTGTCGCTCTTATCTGATTAATACCTCTCTAATAGACATAAAACACCTTGCTAACAACTAGCAAGGGGGCACTCTTTCTGTCCCCTTCTGATGTCTGTGTCAGAAGCTTTCCCTATCTCTATTAAACTTTAATAAAACTTTGCTACACAAAAAGCTCCAAGTAGTCAAGCTGGACCCCAGATGGAAATCCTCTCCTCCGGAGGACACAAATCCTGGTGTTAACACACGACTCACAGCAGCAACCTTTCAATGCTGTACTCCTTTCCTGAGGCTGCCACAGCAAAGCGCCACGAACTGGCTGTCTGAGAACAAGACATTCTCTTGTCTTAGAACAAGACATTCTCTCATAGTTCTGGAGGCCAGAAGCCTGATAGCAAGATGCCAGCTCCCTCTGACATGCTGAGCAAGGCCCTCATACAGAATCCTCTCCTTGGTTCTAGTTCCCAGGCTCATGGCAGTGCAGCTTCAGTCCATGTTAGGTGAAGCACTGATTGAAACCTCCAACCCTCACCAGGCACCACAGTAACCACTTGCATGAGGTATCTTAAACAGGAGGGCCTGGTAAGGAACACAGAACTAACAAGCTACCACCAACCACAAGAATTCAGCAAAGGTCAAAAGGAGAGAGAAAGGACAGTCCATGTGTCCCACCAACCTTCCAGAATCCTCCTCACTGGAATCCATCTTGGCTGATGTGCACCACCAGTCTGGTCAGAGACAACTCAGAAATTAACCCCATTACCATAAAACCCGAGACTGTGAGCCATGTGGCAGAGCCGTTCTGGGTTCCCTCACCCTATTGCCCTCCGCCCAGGTGCCCCTTCCCAATAAAGTCTCTTGCTTGGTCATCTTGTGCATCTCCATGGAAAACTCTTCCAAGTGTTAGACAAGAGCCCATTCTCGGGCTCTGGAAGGGGTCCCCTTTCCTGTAACACTGTGGCATTCTCCCTGTCTGCATGTCTGTGTCCAAATCCCCCTCTTTATAAAGACACCTGTCATGACAGATAAGGGGCCTGTCTGCTTCAGTCTGACATCATTTTAACCAGTTATTTCCAAATGAGGCCACATACTGAGACACTTGGAGAAGGCAATGGCACCCCACTCCAGTACTCTTTCCTGGAAAATCCCATGGATGGAGGAGCCTGGTAGGGTACAATCCATGGGGTCGCGAAGAGTCAGACGTGACTGAGCGACTTCACTTTCACTTTTCACTTTCATGCATTGGAGAATGAAATGGCAACGCACTCCAGTATTCTTGCCTGGAGAATCCTAGAGATGGGGGAGCCTGGTGGGCTGCCATCTATGGGGTCGCACAGAGTCGGACACGACTGAAGTGACTTAGCAGCAGCAGCAGCAGCTGCAACACTGGGGGTTCACACATCAAAGCACTTTTGTTGTTGTTGAGGAGACAGAACTCCCCTCCTAACACATAAATAACAGGAACCATACAAGACCTTGCAAAGCAGAGTTCATTGAGAGCAGTAACTCTGGAAACAACCCTGGCCAGCAGCAATAGAACACACTGTGAGATCCACCTGGGCAAGCTGGGCGGTAACGATGAGTGACCTACAGCTTGTGCAAGAGTGTGGATGGGTCTCACACAGCTGGAAGGGAGGAAGACACAAGCACACGCTGCTTCCCTTCCCCCTTCCCCTGCCCAGGTGGGCAGGATCCACAGTGGCCCAGACTGGGCATCAGAGCCTGCATGGGGGAAGGCAGTGAGCCTAGGGTTGGGTAAGAGAGTCCAGCCAGGGCCAGGGTGGGGGTCGATGTCCACAGCGTGCTCCACCTTCTCAAGCCTGTGAGGCCTGACATGGCGTTAGAGCCTCATAATCTCCCGACAAAATATTTGTCCATTACAAAGGCTGAAGTGACTTCCCAGGGGAGATGCAGACAGACACCGTCTTAAACAAGTGGTCAGAGCAGAGTGACACGTGGCACCATTTCTGAGACCTTCCTGCCAAAGACACGTAATGGGAATTTGATTTCCAGGAAACACCAGACAAATCCAAATGGAGGGGTTTTCCACAAAACCACTGGACTCTAACCTTCAAAGGTGTCAAGATCATGGAGCCAAGGAAAGCCTGACTTGGAAGAGACTGAAGAAACACGTTACTAGCCCAGTGTGGTTGGGGAGCCCAGACTGGACCCTTTCTGGTCTGTGCCTTTATAGGATCAGCTGGCAGAAGGTGTTTGTCTGTGGCCAATGATCAGGTGTCCTGACATGTCCGAGTCATCCTCCCGACTCTGACGGTCGTGTGTGGTTGTGCAGGACACTGCCCTGATGTGCAGGAAATGTGAATAGAAGTGTCTGCAGGTGACAGAGCATTACGTAGGCAACTTATTCTCAAATACTCTTGGAAGACAAGGTTTTTGATGCTGAACTTGCAACTTTTAGGTAAGTTCGAGAGGTAAGTTAGGTAATTATTTCAAAAATTAAAAAAGAATACACAGTGTTATTCTATTTATATACATATATGGATTAAAATAGGTGAAACCTACATTGTTTAGAAATGGTAAAACTAAAGAAAATCAAGAAGTCAGGCTGTGGTCATGGGGAAGGGGGTCTGCTGCGGGGCAAGGGAGGGGTTGGGGCACTCGGGGTGCTGACAAGGTTCCATTTCTGGCCTTGGGCACTGGCTGCTGATGCAGAACTGTGAATCCCCGCACCAGCGTCTGCCGAGACAACTATCTGGGAATTCTCTCAACTGTCGGTACCAGGGCAGGCCCGCCTATCACCTAGTTCAGTACTTGGTTCACAGTGGATGTTCAAGGAGTGTTTGCCCGATACATAACGTGAGCACATAAAACGAATATTTGTTTTTGGAAAACAAAATAATACAGGTTTTTAGAAACAGACTAATCATTACAAAACAAACTGAGATGATCTCGGAATTCCTTCCTTGGCCCGGACACTCCGCTCGCCCTCATCAGCCCGCTCGCTGAGTTTTGCTCAGCGGTTTCCTAGATGTGCAAGGACAGCATAGCCATGTCCGCCCGGAACCTGCACGGAGCCCGGAACCCAGGCTGCACCTGCACATGGGGGTTCCTGAAACCGGAGGGGGGCGGGGCTGAAGCCGATGGGGAGGGTCCTGAAACCGGCGAGGGGATCACGAAACCGTTTGGGTTGGGGCTGAAACTCGCCGCGGGGACGACGGCACCTGAAACTGGCCCGGGGCCGTCCAAAGGCCCAGAAATCGGCCGGAGCGACCCCCTCACTAGGAGTTATTTCTCAGGCATAACTTCCACGGCGGAGGCGCTGATTTGTGCCTCGGGGGTGGCCAGAGTTCCCAAGCCCAACCGCAGGCTGCGGGGCCAACGGACCCACCTGTCAGCGGCCCCGCCGGTTCCGAGCAGCGCGGGATCTGGGCGAAGTTCCTCGGAGTCCGCAGGCGGCGAGGTTTGAAGCAGGTAGCTCCTTGGCAACGGACGGCTCCATCGCAGGGCGGGGGTGCCCGCTCACCCCCCGCCAAGGCGATGGCTCGCCCCGGCAGCGCCCCCGCGCAGGCGCAGTGCTGCCGAGGCGGCAAAGTGCAACCCGAGGACGGGACGGACGGACGGTGGTACGCTGCTGGTGGTTACTGCCGGATGCCAGCGCGCTGGGCCGAGCAGAGACCGCGAGCGGAGGGTCGCGGGGCACCTGGACTACCAGGCTGTGGCGGAGGAGACTGATGCCGCTTGGTAGTACGGGTGCAGCCCCAGGCTGCCTCCCCTGATTTGGCCCAAGCTGGTTGAAGAACGGATTAGTTGTTAATTTTAGTGACTGTAGAGTTCACGTGGGGAAAGCAGTGGCACCCCACCCCAGTACTTTTGCCTGGAAAATCCCATGGACGGAGGATCCTGGTAGGCTCCAGTCCATGGGGTCGCTAAGAGTCGGACACGACTGAGCGACTTCACTTTCACTTTTCACTTTCATGCATTGGAGAAGGAAATGGCAACCCACTCCAGTGTTCTTGCCTGGAGAATCCCAGGGACGGGGGAGCCTGGTGAGCTTCCGTCTATGGGGTCGCACAGAGTCGGACATGACTGAAGTGACTTAGCAGCAGCAGCAGCAGCAGAGTTCACGTAAAATAGAGGTTTCTCACTTCTCTTTTTGAGACCAGAGACCTGGAACAATATGCCACGCTGGGCTGGAGCTGAATTGAGTCCTCCCTGCTCACTGTGCACGCCCCAGCCTTGTCTGGGGTCAGTGTGGTCCATTTCCACCTGTCCAGAGGGTGTGTGTTTGCAGTCTGGACTCAGGGTGTGAGGAAAGTGTTGAGTCCTGCCCCAAAGCCACAGGTGCGAGGCCTCGCACCAAGGCCATAGAAGCGGAGCTCACGACCAAGTTCACCTCTGAAACTGAACCCCTTTGTAACTTCCCCAAAGCTCCTGATGATCACTAAGGAGCTTCCTGACTCCCCATTAGGCAGATACTCACTCTAGTAAGCATCCTACAGAGCCCCAACCAATCACCTAAAGCCAATCATCCAGCAGGAATTTTGTCCTGAGGCTATTAAAAATTGGTTATTAATCCAAGAAAACTGTCCGTTTTCCCTCGTTTGTCAGGAGGTCCACACGCTGTGCTCACAGTGCCCACATTATCTCTGCTCTTTGTTCTTAATAAACTGACTCCCTTTTGAAATGCTCTGTGTCTGGAAATTCTTTTCCAACATGCACTCGGACTGCCTCAACAGAAGGATCCCTCTAGTCAGTGCAGTTGGTGCTGGGCCCTGGACCCTTGGCTGATCCAAGTATTCCCTGCCCTTGCAGAGCCCAGTAACTTCCAGCGCACCTGCGCCTTGCAAGGCTGCTGGCCCTGCTGGTCAGTCGCTGGCTTTGTCCAGCGGCTCCTGATGCCACAGTGGGACCCAGGAAGTCCTATAGTTTCATCCTGGGATGGCAAGATCCATCAGAGCCATCCAGCCTGGCTAAAAGTGCAGCATCTCTTAGGACTGTGAACTTCATCGGGATAGCGGTCACCTCTGTAGTCCTTCCCCTGCAGTGCTGCCCAGACCTCTTCCCTCCTGGATTGAAGAACAGAACTGACTCAGCAGAACAGCCCAGAACAGGTGTTCTAAGAAAAACTGCTCTCTTTCCCACCTCACCCAAATTATGGGGTTTTTCCTTTTCAGCTTTGCTTCTCTGAGCCTGTCCATATCAATGATTAATACACTTTCTACTAAAGAACAGAAGGACAACAAAAGGCTGAGAACAGCCCCTGTGTCCACCAGTAGGAGCTGGTTGAGGTCCAGCTGCATTGCCAAAGGCTGGGAAAGGTACAAGGACCATTTCTGTGTTCTGCCCCAGAGTGACCCGTGGGCAGAACACATGGTTAACAGGAAAACACTAAGATGCAGAACAGGTGATAAGTATTTTATCCGAGAAGGGGCAGGGCCACTAAGAATGTACTCCCTTATTTTTTTACATTATAAGGTAACATTACAATGGTTGTCTACCAGGCACAGGAGGGTCAGCAGTAGAAACTACGTTCTTTAAATGTGCTCATACATTTGACTTGGAACTGTGTAATTATAAAACCCAAAATAAAACAGAGAAAAAAACCTCCCAATTGCAAACAAATAGATGTAAAAAGAAGAAACTAACTGTATGTCAGCTTGGTGGCTTAACCAACAGAAAAGCATAATTTCAAGTGACTTTAAAATCCAACAATCTTATTGTACATATCTAATAGACTGTATCAGAGAAGACATTAGATTAGATTAGAGAAGGATTAGAGAAGGAAATGGCAACCCACTCCAGTGTTCTTGCCTGGAGAATCCCAGGGACAGGGGAGCCTGGTGGGCTGCCGTCTATGGGGTCGCACAGAGTTGGACACGACTAAAGTGACTTAGCAGCAATAGACTGTATACTAAAGACAAAAAGACTTGCAAAGAAATCTTAAATTGTTTCCAGTGATCCTGGTCTTTGTAATAATATTGATGCTGTTATTCTGGAACTATATAAAGTGGAGTAAAACAAATAAGTAGCATAGTAATATTCAGTTCAGTTCAGTCGCTCAGTCGTGTCCGACTCTTTGCAACCCCATGAATCGCAGCACGCCAGGCCTCCCTGTCCATCACCAACTCCCGGAGTTCACCCAGACTCACATCCATCGAATCAGTGATGCCATCCAGCCATCTCATCCTCTGTCGTCCCCTTCTCCTCCTGCCCCCAATCCCTCCCAGCATCAGAGTCTTCTCCAATGAGTCAACTCTTCGCATGAGATGGCCAAAGTACTGGAGTTTCAACTTTAGCATCATTCCTTCCAAAGAAATCCCAGGGCTGATCTCCTTCAGAATGGACTGGTTGGATCTCCTTGCAGTCCAAGGGACTCTTAAGAGTCTTCTCCAACACCACAGTTCAAAAGCATCAATTCTTCGGCGCTCAGCCTTCTTCACAGTCCAACTCTCACACCCATACACGACCACAGGAAAAACCATAGCCTTGACTAGACAGACTTTTGTTGGCAAAGTAATGTCTCTGCTTTTGAATATGCTATCTAGGTTGGTCATAATTTTCCTTCCAAGGAGTAAGTGTCTTTTAATTTCATGGCTTCAGTCACCATCTGCAGTGATTTTGGAGCCCCAAAAAATAAAGTCTGACACTATTTCCACTGTTTCCCCATCTATTTCCCATGAAGTGATGGGACCGGATGCCATGATAGTAATATTATGAACCATTATTTTTCACTTGACAGAACAGATATAAATATAAAATAAATGGAAAAACCTATAATGCTGGAATTGGATATGAAATATTAGTATGCATTAATATAATTTTAAAAATATATTTCTTAGCTTTGTCCACTAAAAATGTCTAGAACTATTCAATATGGTACCCACTGGACACATGTGGTTATTTAAATTTAACTGAATTAAAGTTAAACACTTGGACAAATATTTATACACTTATGTTCACAAAAGCACTACACATATCACAATAGCCAGAAGCTGGAAACAACCCAAATGTCCATCAGTGGATGGCTAGACAAATGAAATGTGATAGATACATATGGTGGAATGTTACTGAGCCTTTGAAAAGAATGAAATTCTGACACCTGCTACAACATGGATATACCTCCAAGATGTGATGCTGAGGGAAACATGGCAGTCACAAAAGAACAAGTATTATTTGTTTTCACTCATATGAGCTACACAGTCAAGTTTATAGAGACACAGAGAAGACTGTGGTTGTCAGGAATGGGGTTAGGGTGGTGAAGTCTGGGGTAAGTGTTTAGTGGTGACAGAGTTTCAGTCTGGAAAGATGAAAAGGTTCTGGAGGTAGACTGTGGTGATGGCTGCACCACAAAGTGAATGCACTTCCTGCTGCTGAATGGTGCACTTAAAAGTGGGTACAGGTGTAGTTTCAGGTTTTGTATATTTTACTTTTTTTTTGGCCATGTCTGGTGCTAAGCTAAGTCACTTCAGTCGTGTCCAACTCTGTGCAACCCCATAGACGGCAGCCCACCAGGCTCCTCCATCCCTGGGAATCTCCAGGCAAGAACACTGGAGTGGGTTGCCATTTCCTTCTCCTAATGATAAATAATCCACCTGCCAATGCAGGAGATGCAAGAGATGTGGGTTTGATCCTTGGGTTGGGAAGATCCCCTGGAGAAGGAAATGGCAACCCATTCCAGTATTCTTGCCTGGAAAGTCCCATGGACAGAGGAGCCTGGTGGGTTACAGTCTGTGGGGCTGCAAAAAATTGGACACAACTGAGCGACTAACACATGCATGTTATGGAATCTTAGTTCCCTGAGCAGGGATTGAAAAAGAAATGCAAAATTTCTTTTTTTGCAAAAAAGCGATCAAAAAAGAAAACGCAAAAGGGCAAAATGGTTGTTTGAGGAGGCCTGACAAATAGCTGAGAAGAGAAGCTAAAGGCAAAGGAGAAAAGGAAAGAAACAAGCATCTGAATGCAGAGTTCCAAAGAATAGCAAGAAGAGATAGAAAGCCTTCCTCAGTGATCAATGCAAAGAAATAGAGGAAAACAATAAAATGGGAAAGACTAGAGAGCTCTTCAAGAAAATTAGAGATACCAAGGGAACATTTCATGTAAAGATGGGCACAAAGGACAGAAATGGTATGGACCTAACAGAAGTGGAAGATATTAAGAAGAGGTGGCGAGAATACAAGAAGAACTATACAAAAAAGATCTTCATGACCCAGATAACCACGATGGTATGATCACTCACCTAGAGCCAGACATCCTGGAATGCGAAGTCAAGTGGGCCAATGTCAGGAGCCGCATTAGGCATTACTGACAAAATGGAGGCATGGCCCCAACCCCCTCCCCTCATTCAGCAGGCACGGTCCAGGGATGAAGGAGTTAGGTTTTGTGATTCAGACTTGTTCTTTCCTTTCTTCAGTTGAGTTGGCTGGAAAGAATATTAAGGTGCTTATTGTTCTTGAGAGAAGCATGAGAAAGCACAAAGCCTTCTGCAGATGTGCCCAGAAAATAATCTATAAAGTAACCACTGACATTTGTTCAAGGATTTTTACAAAGAATGTCCCAGGATGAGCGCATAGGCTGCATCTTGAGGCCATGGGAAGGATTGTTATCTAAGACCTGTTTGTGAGGGAAATGTTTATGGCAAAGGAAGTTTGCTGAGTTTAGGCTTTAGGAATAATTAAGAATAGTTAGAAGCCTTTTTAGGAGATAGTGAGCTTAGGATACTAGGGGCAAGCCAGGTTTAGAAAGATAAGAAATAAACTGAGGAATGTGGTATGCAGCCCAGACATAAGCATGAGTTACAATGTAATCACAAGTAAACAGGAATCTGAGAGAATCCCTGAAGCAGGAACTGTGTTTGAAGGGCAACAATGAGACAATAAATCTGGGTGAGGGGGAAGTGAAAATGTAAAACCTCTGACCTAATGCTTTTGTCAAAGTATAAAAGAAGACCTGATGCTTGAAATAAACATGTAGTCCCGGACCTCGAGTCAGAGGCTCATCCCTTCAGGCTGATTCCCTGGCTGATGGAGCTGGACTCTGGCAGGCCTTAGGAAGCAGCACTATGAACAAAGCTAGTGGAGGTGATGTAATTCCAGTTGAGCTATTTTGAATCCTAAAAGATGATGCTGAGAAAGTGCTGCACTCAGTATGGTAGCAAATTTGGAAAACTCAGCAGTGGCCACAGAACTGGAAAAGGGCAGTTTTCATTCCAATCCCAAAGAAAAGCAATGCCAAAGAATGTTCAAACTTCTACACAGTTGCACTCATATCACACCCTATAAAGTAATGCTCAAAATTCTCCAAGCCAGGCTTCAACAGTACCTGAAATGTGAACTTCCCGGTGTTCAAGCTGGTTTTAGAAAAGACAGAGGAACCAGAGATCAAATTGCCAACATCTGCTGGATCATCAAAAAGCAATAGAGTTCCAGAAAAATATCTACTTCTGCTTTATTGACTATGCCAAAGCCTTTGACTGTGTAGATCACAACAAACTGTGGAAAATTCTGAAAGAGATGGGAATACTAGACCACCATGCCTTATGAGAAATCTGTATGTAGGTCAAGAAGCAACAGTTAGAACTGGACATGGAACAACAGACTGGTTCCAAATCGGGAAAGGAGTACGTCAAGGCTGTATGTTGTCACCACATGTGTCCCACATGCCTGCTGCCAAAACATAAAACAGAAGCAGTATTGTAACAAACTCAGTAAAGACTTAAAAAATGGTCCACATAAAAAAAATCTAAAAAAGGAATTTTTAAAAAATTTATTTATTTATCTGTGCCAAGTCTTAGTTGCAGCATGTGGGCTCTAGTTCCCTGGCCAGGGATGGAACCTGGGCCCCTTGCATTGTGAGTGCAGAGTCTTAGCCACTGGACCACCAGAAGTCCCTGTAAACTCTATTTCAATAAAGCTGACTAAAAATAAAACAAACTAAAAATAAAACGTCTGCATCTACTGGACCACGCATGACCTGGCTTCTGCCTACCTTGCTCCACAACCCTTACTCCCTCTCTCCCAGTCCCACTGGCCTGGCCTTGCTCCTGCCTCAGGGCTTTTTCACATTCCATTCTCTGCCCAGAACACTTACCTGGCTCTGGATGGGGCTGCCTTTTCCTCCAGAAGGGACAGAATAGAATCCAAGCCTCAGCTCAGATGTTACCCCTCAGGATGGTCCTCCCTGTCTGGACTGCCCACCCTCCTCATTATTTTTATCGTTCTCCTCATTATTTTTATCTTTCTGAGATTCCTTCCCAGCATGCATTATACTTGAAATGATCTCTTTTTTTTGTTGTTGGTTTTTTGTTGCTGTTCAATCGCTAAGTCATGTCCAACTCTTTGGGACCCCATGGACTGCAGCACACCAGGCTTCCCTGTCCTTCACTATCTCCCAGAGCTTGCGCAAACTCATGTCCATTGAGTCAGTGATGCCATCTAACCATCTCATCTTCTGCCACCCTCTTCTTCTCCTGCCCTCAATCTTTCCCAGCATCAGGGTCTTTTCCAATGAGTCAGCTCTTCTCATCAAGTGACCAGAGTATTGGAGATTCAGCATCAGTCCTACCAATGAATATTCAGGGTTGATTTCCTTTAGGATTGACTGGTTTGATCTCCTGGCTGTCCAAGGGACTCTCAAGAGTCTTCTCCAGCACCACAATTTGAAAGTATCTGTTCTTCGGCACTCAGGCTTCTTTATGGTCCAACTCTCATATCCACACATGACTACTGGAAAAACCATAGCTTTGACTATATGGACCTCTGTTGGCAAAGTAATGTCTCTGCTTTTTGATATACCATTTGGGTTTGTCGTCGCTTGTTTACTCACAATTGTCCCTGTTCTTCCTCCTAAAAGAGAAGGCCACTAAAGGCAGGGACCTTTTATATCTTATTCAGGCCCAACATCTAGACCAGTACTTCACAGAGTCAGATGAATAATTCCTTAAATGGTTAGATTTGGGTTAAATGACTATCCACCTGTGTTGGGGCCTTTCTTGAGGAAGTTTAATCAAAGCATCCATATATCAAGTGTGAAAAAGATTACAGCAAACCTCCTGCTTTTATTTCTCCAACATCCTACCCAGGGAATCACCTGGTCAGAGCAGAGAGGGCCTCAGGGAGCCAGGTCGACTTCCTCAGGGAGTCTGGGGAGCATGGCTGCCTGACATTTGGGACACTGCCAGCAGACCCTTCAGGACTTTCACATCGATTCAGTCTTGCCGTGTGTGCCATGCTAAGCTGCTTTAGTTGTGCCCAACTCTGTGTGACCCTATGGTAGCTTGCCAGGCTCCTCTGTCCATCGGATTCTCCCGGCAAGAATACTGGAGTGGGTTGCCATGCCCTTCTCCAGGGTTTCTTCCCGATCCAGGGATCAAGTCAGCCTGTCTTATGTCCAACCTGCATTGACAGACGGGTTCTTTACCACTAGTGCCACCTGGGAAGCCCTCGATTCAGTCTTGCTGGCCCCTAAAGTTGAGTCTCACTTGATAGGCAGCCCTTTGTTGGTAGTGTTAATCTGTGTTTAGTGTTTTCCATCAGGTGAAAGAATCACCACTTTAAAAAAACATAAAATAGGAGAATAGAATTCTGACTTCTCCTTGTTACATGTGAGCAATTGTACTTGGACATCTATTTACCTTGTGGAGAAAAAAATTCTCTAAATGGCCAAGTTTGATCACTATTGGTCCTCAGGGCCTTGATGACTAAAAGCAGCCATGAAACCCAGCTTCCTCATGCATCCTTTGTTTGAGTAGACATTGATCTCAGGCTGCTGCAAGGATTTTGCATGTGGTCCTTTCTGCCAAGTAGTCTCTGCTTCTCCAAATGAATGAATTCCATCTGGAAATCATGGGATTAATAATGACACTCTAAGCTCAGAAATATTTTTCTGTGTCACTGCCATTTCCTCTATTTGGTGCATTTTCCCAGGAAAATAATAAAACAGCGTCACCAATGTATCAAGCAGGGGTTTTAAAATTAGCAAGTACAGTTTCCCCTCCTGGGTCCCCATGACTCACCTCTACCTCCTGGGGCCCATCCTGCTGCTGCAAGGGACTCAGGCCAGCTCTCTGCCAAAGCTCTGGACTCGGTGCCATGGCTTCCCAGACGTTAAGAGCAAGCAGCAAAGCCATCACCCCAAAGAAACAGGGCAAAAACAGGAGCTGGCTGAGAATCTCAAGAGTCAAGCAGACCCCAAACTACACTTCTCAGCTCCCTAGACATTACCCGTGGTCTTGTCACCCAGAGAAGTGTCAAGTTGGTGACCCTGGGGCAACCACGGAAGCAGAGTTTCCATACCTTCTAGGGCCAAGTGTGTGATGTCCCGCTCCGCACCATATGGGGAGAACAGAACGCCTCCCTGCACGGAACAGGAGGGAGGGACCGAAGCTGACACCCTGAGCCTGTAACCAGAGTGCTCTGCATGCATTATCTAGCCGAGAAGCTGCCGTGTTACCTGTGAAATAAGAGGAAGGAAGGGGAGAGTGTGGATGAGTTAACTAGATCCACAGGGACCACAGCCTCACCATTCGGGCTTCCTGTTTATTCCTGTCTGCAGACATGGACACCAGGTCCCTGACTGTGGTCTCAGTGTCCGGACACAGGGGTGGGACCATCACGTATCTGGGCAAAGAGCACAGACCTCACCTGAAGTGGACAGAGGCCCTTCGTCTAATTGATTTGGAAAGTTTCAGCACAGTCAGACATGGTGTGTGGAGTTCTACTTCCCCTCTAAAAAAAAAATCTCAAGAGTGAATATAGATGGGGAGAACCTACATTATTTTCCAGAGAAGGTGGTAGAGCCTGAGCACATACAAATTAGACCTCTGTCTTTAGTGAAGACAGTCCACTGAGATTCTTTGTAACGGAATCAGCCATGTGGACTTGTGCTCAGGATACCCATCGCTGAGCAGCCCCTCCTTCAGCAAATGAATAAAACAAAGCTGGGAGAAGTTACTCCCTGAGGCCACACAGCCATTTAGGAGCAGGACTGGGACTAGTTCCCAGACCTCTGACTTGGGGTCATTTCCTGAATTATCAAAAAGGGGGAGAAGTGGACTGTTAGCACTTCCCGGGGGCTTGCCTCAGCAGCAGGCTGACCACCCAGCACTGAGGTCCTAGTTTCCTGACCTTTAGTGGAGCTGCCTGAACAGGCTTCCTCATCCTGGGGTGTCTGGAGCTTGTCTGGGTGAAGCAGAAGAGGAGGCCGGGGAGACCAATGTGGGGCACATCATGGCATGTGAGGTTCGGGAGTGTGAGTAAGTGACTCTTGAGGAAGGAGCAATGAAACTTCTCATTCTTGAGATCCAAGCTGAAGCCAATTAGGGGCAAAGTAGAACTGGAATCGGGGAAGGCCATGGCACCCCACCCCAGTACTTTTGCCTGGAAAATCCCATGGACGGAGGAGCCTGGTAGGTTCCAGTCCGTGGGGTTGCTAAGAGTCGGACACGACTGAATGACTTCACTTTGACTTTTCACTTTCATGCATTGGAGAAGGAAATGGCAACCCACTCCAGTGTTCTTGCCTGGAGAATCCCAGGGACAGGGGAGCCTGGTGAGCTTCCGTCTATGGGGTCGCACAGAGTCGGACACGACTGAAGCGACTGAGCAGCAGCAGCAGAACTGGAATAAAGCTTGTAGACTCTGAGGGAGAAATTTTGATTTAAGGTCAGTGAACAGTGGGCACCCCAGGAAGAGGCGGGAGGGAAGGGCGGCGTCACAGGGCCTGCGGGCGTGCTGGGCACTGCTTGACATCTTTCTCTAGTCCTGGCTTTGAGTCCTGCTTCCTCCAGGGCTCGAGGAAGACAAGGCAATTGCTCTTTATTTTTTTGTTGTTGTCTTTTAGACTGCACCATGCACTCCAGTAGCTTCCCTAGTGGCTCAGATGGTAAAGAATCTGCCTACAGTGCAAGAGACCTGTGTTTGATCCTTGGGTTGGGAAGATCCCCTAGAGAAGGGAATGACCACCCACTGCAGTATTCTTACCTGGGAAATTCCATGGACAGAGGAGCCTGGTGGGCGACAATTCATGGGGTCACTAAGAATCGGACACGACTAAAGCGGCTTAACATACACATACACGCAGCATGTGGGATCTTGTCTCTCCACCAGGGAAGAATCCCCCAACCAATGCACTGGGAGCATAGACTCCTAACCAGTGGACTGCCAGGGAAGTCCCAGAAGAGATGCTGCCCAGCACCCTGAGCTACAGCTGAGATGCCCATGCAGGGAGTTCTCCAAGGAAAGCTCAGTATTAATGTTATGCCTCAGATAATAGAAGAGCATGTAGAAAACAGCAATAATGTGGTTCACTCTGAACCAACTGAATCAGGTGATTCAAGGCCAGCAATATTTCTCAGAGGCCCTCAGCACCTGGATCTTCTCAGATCCACGAAAAGAGTGTGACGGGATATACGACCAGTGCAAGTTCAATGTATGAAGCAGGGCACCCAAGGCTGGTGCTCTGGAACAACTCAAAGGGATAGGGTGGGGAGAGTGGGAGGGGGTTCAGGATGGGGAGGGACACATGTATGCCTGTGGCCGATTCATGTTGATGTACGGCAAAAACCATCACAATATTGTGGAATAATTATCTTCCAATTTAAAAAAAAAGAGAGTGTGACAGGGAGCCAAGCACAAGAGCCAGAGCCTGGACCAGCACGAAGTCCAGAACTTGGCGCCGTGCAGCCCCGAGCAGCCCTGAGCAGGTCTGACCACACCTGCTGTGCTGGCTGTCGTTGACTCTGAGTCTAAATTTTCCCACAGTTATTAAGCAACTATCATAATAGAGGCTGTTAGACCCAAGGGCTGCTTTGAAGAAGCAGACAGACAAGATCTCGATCCAAAGGAGGAATAAGGAAAAGGATCCACTCTCCACACTTTCTCTTGGATTAATTTCTCAACTTCCCATCAAGCCTGTGGGAGGACACGTGGGAATGTGTCCAGAGAAGCACCCAGGACACCAGAACAGGCACAGTAGGGCAGCACTTCCAGGTCCCAGAAGATCCTCCCAAGAGGTGGGGTTGGGGGGCGGGGAGAGCATTTATGCTGGGACCTGTCTGCCTGTCTTAGGTCTGGGTGGCTTTAAGAAAGAAAGCTGAGTGGATCTCAGCTTTGACCTGTAGCCCTCAGGACTGGAAATTCCCAACAATGAAGCCCTTATTCTACCTCCCCCCACTCCGCCCCCACTCAGGCCAAGTGTCCACAGTCACCCACAGGACCCAACCCACTGCCAGACCAGTTTGCCCAGTTTTAAGATGAGGTGGTTGGACAACATCACCGACTCGATGGACATGAGTCTGAGCAAGCTTTGGGAGTTGGTGGTGGACAGAGAAGTTGGTGACGGACAGTGCTGCAGTCCATGGGGTCGCAAAGAGTTGGACACGACTGAGTGACTGGACTGCAAGAGACGCTCACTTCCGGTTGTCAGATGATATCCAGTCCAGAAGTTAATGGACGAGGCCAAATCATTAGTCTGTGGTCAGCTTTGGGGGAAACTGCAGAGCTTTATGTTGAGAAGAGTCATCCTAGAGAATTCGAGGCCTTGGCCTTCTCAGCAGGTCCGTGGGGGTGGGGGTGGGGATGGTGTGGGGTGAGATGGGGGCGTCATCTGATCAGAGCCAGGCCTTCCGCTTGCCCTCGGACAGCATGTGGGCAGGTGTGGTGGAGCTTGGCCCAGACAGGCGGAGAAGTCCTTATGTCCGGCGACCAGCGCGGGGTTCTGACTGCAGAACCGCGGGCAGCGGAGCGGCAGCACGGCCACCTCCGCTCCGCTCACCGCCTACCCAGCCTAGGTGGGCGAGGCGCAGGCCTGAGGGTTTTGGAAGGAGCTGCGCGTGTTGGGGGGAGGTATCTCGTCTGGTGGAAGGTGGAGGCTTCTGAGGCGCTGGGACCCTCGTCACCCCAAACCTGCTCCCGGGGACCATGACCCAACAAATAGCCGACCTCCAACTTTTCCCAGGGCGGAGGTCCTGCCGTGCCTGTCAGTCCGCAGGCATCTGGCCGGCAGCGGGAGGCCGCGTCCACGCGGGTCTTTCGCCTGGGTCGCCTCCGGACAGACGCGCGGAGGGACCATTTGTGGTCGGCAAGGGCAGTCGCGACCGGACGGGGAGGGCCAGACCCCCGGAGGGGGACCGCGGCCCTCGGGGAGGGGCTGGCAGAGGGGGCGGGGCGCGGCAGGCGGGGCGGCCCGAGTTGGGGGGCGGGGCGGCCGGCGCGGGGGGCGCGGCCCGGTTCGGGGCGGGGCGGCTCCGGGCTCCGCGCTCCGTCCGCCCTCGCTCCCGCGCCGCGCGCCCTGCCTCTCCACCCGCCTGTGCCGCCGCCGCGGCAGCCGGCGAAGCAACTTCCTAGCGCCCGTGACCGCCGGACCCCGGCGCCGCCCCCGGCCCAGCGCACCGCCGGCCGAGGCTATGGACGAGCTGGCCTGGCTGCTGCCCCCGCTCCTGCTGCTCTGCGCGCAGCACCGCGGCGCCAGGTGAGCGAGAGCCGGTCCGCCCTGCGGCCGCCCTCGGTGCGGATCCCGCGCCGCCGCGCTCGGGCTGCGAGATGGAGCCCCGGGCGAACCCTGGTCTTCAGGGCCCCGGTCTGTCCCCTGCCCACCGGTTCCCACCGTGTCTGCCCCCATCCCCTCCTCCACGACTCTCTCAGCGCCGGCCCTCCTCTCTCCAAACTCGCCGCGACGATGCCCTTGGGCGCGGGCAGCGGCGTGTTCTAGGTTCTGGCTGCCCTGGTGCTGTCCGCCGTCCCGGTGCTGAACCCGGCCGCGGGGCCGGTCGAGGGCGTCACAGCAGCTCTCCGTTCCTCCCCAGCCGGGACTCTCCTGCTGAGCTCGGGTTCCTCGGCCCCGGCCGCCACTTGGCCGGTCCCTGGCTGGCTGGTGTCCTTCCAGGCGCGGCTTGAGCCCTCAGCATGGAAGAAAGGAGGGGTCCTGAGAAGACGGAGAGCAGGTTGTGCCCCTTCCCCTGACAGCATCGCTCACCACAGCAGCTTCCGTGCAGCTAGCAGTCTGGGGTGGACACGAAGGCGCGTCCTCATAGCGGGTCTGGTTGTGGGTCTCCCTTCTGGAGCCATTTCAAATGCCACCCAACTCTAGAGAATGCGAGTGGGGGAGCCAGGTGCCCCTGGCAGGAGAGAGACTCCAGATTTCTCCTTAATTCTGTCAGGAGAGTGGATGAGGCGCCCTGTCTGCCCTAGAGAGGGAAGCAGCTAAGAAGAAAGGTCCCTGGGCTGGGGCTCTCTCGCTGGCTCCCAGGGCCAGTGCAGTTCCAGCTCGCTTTTTGCATCTCTGCAGGCTGGACTTGATGTGGGCCCCAGGTCACCCAGTGTCCTGAGCACTGAGTCTGGTCACCTTTGAGGGGCCCTTTTGAAAATCAGCTGGGTGCAAGGACTGCAGAAAAAGCAGAGCAAAACCAGCTCTCCCCACCCCCTTTCCCCAGTATTCCAGACTTTGTGGTCAACCAGCTGATGCCCCAGACTTTAAAAGCTAGAAATGGTTGAATGCTGACCTGTGTTTTGGCTGTAGGTGCTTGGTCAACATGTAGCATGGCTCTGTGTGTGTGTGTGTGTGTGTGTGGGTCACACTTTCCTTGTTCGTGGGTTGGTGTAGTCAGGAGGGCCTGGGTCTGGCTGGGGAGGCGGACATCCCGCTGAGGTCACAGGCAGTGTTGATGTGGCCCCCATCCCATGTCTTGTTTTTATCAAGCCCAATGGGCCATTCTCCTCTCTCTTCTTCTGTTTCATGGTTCTAGAAAGGACAGAGTGTCCTGGTGTGGCCATGGGCAGATGTGCTGGGAGCTGGTGGGGGAGGGTAGGAGTCAGCTGCTGGCTCAAGCCCTCAGTCTTGTAGCCCCAGTTCTGAAATACAAGCTGCTCTGAACTCCCAAGTCTTTATCCAAGTTTGACACCGAAACTCACCGGGCAGCAAAGCCTGCCCTGCTTATTTTGTCTTTATTCATGCTACTCATGGGGCATATTTACATGTTTGCTGCTGGAAAATTCTCCAAACACCTCTTTCCCCCAACCAAGTCCATAAGTGCCTCATATCACCCTTCTCCAGTCTACAGTGTTCTGAACTCTGGCTCCATCTGGATCCTAGGTTGTGGGGTGAGGGGGACCTGTCTGCCTGCAGGAAGGCTGAGGCCCCAGTTGGGACAAGAACCTCCAGGCTTTGGGGGCCTTCGTCCATTCAGGCCTCCTTTCCCATCTGCTCTGTGTCCCTCCACTCGAAAACGAGAGGAACAGTGTCCTCACTTCCTTCATCACCTCCCCCAACCAGGGCAGTGTGGGGGTGGACCGTGGGACTGAGGGAAGAGCCTCTCTGCTGCAACTACTAAGCCAGATCCCAGGGTTTCCAGTGGGATGAGAAGGGGGTGAGCCTCACAGAATTTGTGTGTTGGGTCAAGGCCATGCATCCCTGAGTTTGAAGGTTGGCTCACACAGCGGCCTTCTAAGCTTGCCGGCTGCACACCTGAGTGGGTGGCCTCCCCAGCTGCTGGCACCTCCGTCTCCCTGGAGAAGCTGCGCCTGCGGCTCCTGCCCGCCTTCACCTCCAGTGCGAGCATCGTGGTGTTTGCCTTGGTAACTGAGGTGCCAGCACGGTGGTGGCTGCTCTAGAAGCAGAGCTGTCAGGGATCTGTGGGCTTGTGTGCACAGGGGAGGCTCCTGGGGGGCGCCTGCTGCCTCGCTCAGCTACGCCCACCTTCCCTTCCAGTCCCCAGGGGCACAGGCAAGTGACAGGCTGGGCTCTCTCTCAGGAGAGAAGAGAGGAAAGTGAGGCCAGGAGAGGGCGGGGCCTGGCTACACCAGGGGTAGCCAGGGTGGAAGCTGCCTGTGATTTCAAGGCATCTGCTTCGTTCAGGAGCTTGAGCCTGGTGTGTCTGAGCTCTAGGCCAGCACCGGCCGGACCCCTTCTCAGGACAAGGTCGATGTCCCCACTTTCTAACTCCATGCAGAGCTCCCCGCAGTGGAGCTGGTTCCCGGCCCATCCCTACTGACTCTGCCTGAATCAGTAGAGATGGGCGGGGTCCTCCAGGACTCAGAGTAGCACAGTCCTTGGGCCGCCCCAGACCCCTCATTCCTTGATGGCTGCAGAAATAGCCATCCTCATCCCAAGTGAGATGTGACCCAGGGGAGCCTGCTCCCTTCTCACCCCTGGAGACGGCAGAGGCTGACTGGGGTCCTGACACTTTCTGGTGAGCTTCAGGGGGGTGCTGCCCTTGACCTTGCCTCTGTGCCCCTGAGTGGATGTGGGGGCCCTGGCCAAGGGCAGGTGTGTCCACCTGTGTGCCAGCCTGAGCTCAGGAAGGATGGCGTCTCCTAACAGCCTGGCTGCAGGTAGGCCAGCCGCTACGCAAGATGGCATCTGGGCCGGTCCAAAAATAAAGCCTTGTTCAATCCCTTCATATCCGACCTTCAGGGTGACCTCCATTCACATTTTTAATTGTACTTTCTTAGGGATCAGGGCTTCAGTTAATTCTGTCTTTTACTTTGTCAGCAAAGAACCTGCCCTATGCACACACCCCACGCAGCCTTGCCTGGAGGGACCCTGTGGGCCTGCAGGGTGGGGCAGGCTGCGTGGGGCTCACTAGCTGAGGACCTCCTCAGCTAGTCAGCCTCCTCACAGGCACCTGGCCTGGTGCTTCCCAAGCCCCCGGCAGGCCCCCAGGGCTTCTTGAGCCCACCTCTGTGGATGGCTTCAGGGCTGGTCCAGTGGGTTGCTCAGCCCCACGGACTGCATCGGAGTTTGCTCCCGGCTCCTCTCTTCCCCCACCCCTGCACCGTTGGTCTGGACTAGGCCCCTTCCTGTCTCCATGGCCTGGCCAACTCAGCCCAGCTTCTCCCACCTCCACAACAGGTCCCCAGTTTATCCCCAGGACACTCCCCAGCCCCTCCCTCACCAGTACCAGTTCCCCACCTCCACCCCCACCCCCACCCCCCGTCCACCCCTCTCCACTCTCTGCCCAATGCCTCCTGCCGCCCTCCAGGCCCCTCCCAGGGCCCCCCATGCGGAGTCCTCGCCTGCCTCCCACCTCTTCCCATCCCCGAGACTCACATTCTCTCTCTTTGAGCTCTGATGTCACTTTCCCCAGGGGGCCGGTGTGGGGTGGCTGTCCCTGCCTCCCCAGTCCGAGAACTCCTGACCTCACCTTTCAGTGACTCTGTTCACAATCACAGCCCTCAGTTGTCACCCCTCAGGGACACTGACCGTGCTGGGCTTGGCCCACAACTGCCCTTGCCTGGCTCAGCCACATCCCTGGAGTAGGGCGGCACCGAGGGTCTCGCCTGTCAGATGAAGGGTGGATGAATACAGGAGTGACCAGGCAGCTTCCTGCAGGGCCAAGAGCAGGGCCAGAAGAGGGATGGGGTCAGTGTAAGTGGGTGGAGTCAGCTTGAAGATGTGGGTATGGTCAAAGTTAGGGCTGCAGAAAGGAGGGGGCGGTGCAGAGGGCAAGGTCTGGAGGGTGAAGCAGGCTTCTAAGGGGAGATGGGAGAGGAGAGTCAGGAAGCACTGGCAGTCTGGGGGTGCTGGGGTGAGGGCAGAGCTGGGAGGGGTGGGCAGAAGACCCAAGGGGGCCCAGTGGGGCCAGGGATCTTCTCAAGGTGGCCAGAAGGGCCCAGAGTGGGGACCCGGGCATGCAGCCACACCTGACTTGGGGACAGGGAGGAACAGCCTCAAGGCTCCTTGCAACCTTCATCCAGACCTGCCCAGACATGTCCCCTCTACCTTGGGCTGTGGCCAGGCTCTGGCCAAGGTGACCAAGAGGCCTTCTCTGCTCAAGGGAAGGGAAGTGACTCAGAGGGAAGCTCGAGGGTTGCTCCTAAATGTCCCTCCTCCTTCTGGCTGTCTGGTTTAGGAGAAATACCCCTCCCCCACGGTGGGCCAGAATAAGAAGAGGGTGTGAGGGTCCCATGGCTGCTGTAACAGCGGCTGCAAGCTGGAGGATGTAACAGGAATTTATCCTGCAGTAATTCTGGGGCCAGGAGTCTGAAGCCAAGGTGTTGGCAGGGCTAGGAGAGTCTGTCCATGCCTCTCTCCAGTCCCTGGGAATGCTGGAGTCCCCCGTGTCCCTTGGCTTGTGGCCTCATCACTCAGACACCTGCCTCTGTGGGCACATGGCTTCTCCCTGGACGTCCATTTCCTCTTCTTGTAAGGATACTCATCCTGAATTTAGAGCCCACCTAATCTAGCATGACCTTATCATAATTAATAATGTCTGTTAAGTCCCTATTTCCTGTTAGGGTTCCATTCTGGGGTTCTGGGTAAATATGAATCTGGGGGGCACTGTTCCCAAGAGGATGGGTGAGCAGAGAACAGGTGGGCCAGCAGAGCCTCTGGGACATCCGGCAGTCAGCATGTCCAGGCCACAAGATGCCTGTGTGTGTGGGTCCCTGTCCGGCATCCCTAGGGACAGATATCACCAGCACCGGCTGACAGTAGGGTTCACCTAAACCAGCGGACATGGCCCGCATCTGCTCCAGGGTCAGGCTGAGTCCCAGAGGCACGTGGTAATTTAGGGACGTCTGGGGCCTGCCTAGGAGGGGACAGAGCTGGAAGCCAGACTGTGGCCTCCCCACAGGCCCCAGCCCGGCCCTGGATCTCTCCCTCTTCCGAGCCCTTAGCCTCCTGGTCATACATTTTTTTTCTCCCATCACCTCCTACAGGACACTTGGCCCTCAGAGCTGAATGAGAGGCCATGTGCTCTTTGTGGGGTCCCCCAAGGCCAACTTGTTGAGGAACCCCAGAAGTGGAGGTGCAGGCTGGTTATGGAGGGAGGCTGGGGCCTCTGCTTGACCTGGCATCCACCCTCAGGGCCGGGGTGAGGGAGTGGGGGAAGAGGTCAAAGAGTCCTGGGTCCTGTACCTCCCGGGGTCCCTGTGTCCCCGGAGGGCCTTCTCCCTGTCCACTCCTAGCCTAGCTGCCCAGGACAGGCTCTGTCCCTGGTGCCCTGCCTGTGAGGAGCGGACCTTGCATTTCCAGGGCAATGAATGACATTGGCGACTATGTTGGCTCCAACCTGGAGATTTCCTGGCTCCCCAACCTGGACGGCCTGATAGAAGGCTATGCTCGCAACTTTCGGCCCGGCATTGGAGGTGAGAGTGGCTGCTGGATTCGGGCAGACCCTGGGTCTGGCCATGATGTGAACCCTGCTGGGCTCTGGGCTGGGGCAGACCCTGGGTCCCCAATAGTGCATCAGAGCACCAGTCCCCAGGAAGCCAGCTGGGAAGGTGAGTCTGCTCAGGCCTGGGCAGATCTGCACCAAGACAGCCTCCCTGCCAAGCTCCCAGCTGTTCCCTGTCCTGCCCGTGGGGGCATTTGCTGGCCTGGTTGAGTTCTCGGGAATGCTGGGGCCTGGGCTCAGTCCAACCCGCCTCCACCCCTGCTCCTTCCTCGCAGGCCCCCCAGTGAACGTGGCACTCGCCATCGAGGTGGCCAGCATCGACCACATCTCGGAAGTGAACATGGTAGGTCCCATCGGCACCCCGGCCCTGCCCCAGTTGTGTGCCCCCGGGAGCGGAGGGGCTGACGGCCGGGCCTCTGTGCCCCCAGGAATACACCATGACGGTGTTCCTGCACCAGAGCTGGCGTGACAACAGGCTGTCCTACAACCACACCAATGAGACCCTGGGCTTGGACAGCCGCTTCGTGGACAAGCTGTGGCTCCCGGACACCTTCATCGTGAACGCCAAGTCTGCCTGGTTCCACGATGTGACCGTGGAGAACAAGCTCATCCGGCTGCAGCCTGACGGGGTGATTCTCTACAGCATCCGGTGGGCTGCCTGCGAGCACTGCTGGGAGCTGGGAGTAGGGTTGGGGGGGACGGGGTGGTATTTATATCCCCAACAACCAGCAGCTGTGCAGGAAGCAGAGGTTGCTGGCCAGCAGCCAGCACAGGCTGCTTTTTGGCTAACACGTGCCCTTTTCTTTTTAAATTGAGGTGAAGTTCACATAACACCAAATCAAGCATTTAAAAGTGAACAATTCTGTGATTTTAGTACACTCCCCACAGAGTGCAAACACCACCTCCAGCCAGTTCTAACACACTTCACCCTCAAAAGGAGACCCTGTCCCCGTCAGCAGTCACCCCCTTCCCTCCTCCTCCTGGCTCCAGAAACCGCCAATCTGCTTTCCAGCTCATAGATTTGCCAATTCTGCACATTTCACACAAAATTAATCCTATGCCACGTGACCTATCGTGTTTGCTTTTTCCCACTTAGTGTAGTGTTTTCGGGGTTCATCTGTACTGTAACATTTATCAGAATTTCCTAACTCTTTATGGCAGAGCCACATTCTGTTGTGTGGACACACTAGTTTGTGTATCTACTCCTCCATCAATGGACAGCTGTGCTGCTGTAGACACACATGTACGTGTGTTTGTTTGTTTTCTGATACACGCCATTTAAAAGTGGACTTAATCGCCAACATTTTAAAAATCAGATTTACACAAAAACCTAAATTCTCTTGGAAAATCAGCCTTTTTACAGGCTGCAGGGTCAGTGGAGACACCTTGATGCCATCCCGGTGATAGGCGTGGGGAGGATGCTCAGGGTGGACCTGCCTTCTTGGCTCCTGACTTAGACAGGTATTCTGAAGGATGAGTAAAGTGAACAATATCCAGTTATTGATCCCTGAAGCGAGACCCACAAATATCTGTAAAGTGGCCACAGTTTCTGCCCAGATGTCAGCAGCTTGCTGACAAAACCAGAGGCAGCCTGGCCACTGCCCCTGCAGCACGATCCCACTGGCCATATGCAGGGGCATCTCTGCCGTGGGGGGCAGGGGAGCTGCCAGTGGCCCTGGGCTGGCCTCACCCCGGCAGACTGGTGTTGTCTGGGCAGAATCACGTCCACGGTGGCCTGTGACATGGACCTGGCCAAGTATCCCATGGACGAACAGGAGTGCATGCTGCACCTGGAGAGTTGTGAGTGTGGCTGGCCTGCCGGTAGGAGGGAGAGGTTGCAGGGGGTGGGGGGGTGGGAGGCAGAAGGCACTGGGGAGGTGGGGCACTGGAGGTGGGGGAAGGGGGCTGGGTGGGGAGGTGAGCAGGGGGTGCTGGGGGGATGGGGTGGGGTGCATGCGGGGGATGGGAGTGGGGCACTGGAGTTGGGGCACTGGAGTTGGGGGTGGGGGGAAGGGGGCAGGGGGCACTGGGGGAGGGGTGGGCTGGCCTGGGGGTGCGTGGGGGAGAGGAGGGGGCGTGGGAGAGGGCCAGTGGGGTGGAGATGGGCAGCAGAAGCATAAGGAAGAGAAAGGAGCAGCCTGGCCCTCCTCCCTTGGGTCAGCGTCCTGCCTGTGACAGCTGGCCCCAGAGCCCAGATGAGACAGATACCTATGTCATTGTCGAGTATGGCAGCCCCTCTGGGCCACTTGGCAAGGGTGGCCTGCACTTTTGCCAGCTCCTCTGGACTTGCCCACCTTTCCAAGGCCCCAGGTGTAGCCCCAGGCTCCTTGTTCCCTGTCTCTGTGTATCGAACCCTGGTATAGTCAGGGCAGTCCTGCAGGGGCCACCAGGGGCTGAGGAGGGGAGCTGCAGGGGCTGGGGAGGGGATGCCAGACCCTGCAGTCCATCCATGGCCTCTCCTGCAGACGGCTACTCATCCGAGGACATTGTCTACTACTGGTCCGAGAACCAGGAGCAGATCCACGGGCTGGACAAGCTGCAGCTGGCCCAGTTCACCATCACCAGCTACCGCTTCACCACAGAGCTGATGAACTTCAAGTCGGGTAATGTGGTCTCTTCCTGTGAGCCCTGCTGCTGGTTTTCTAGTGTTTTCCGTGGGGCCCCTAGTCAGCTCTGAGGGCCCCGAGGTTGCAGCTAGAAAATTGCTGGTCAGTGCAGGCCATACCCTGCCTAGCTGCTCGGGACAGGCTGCAGTGCAAGCCTGGGTCAGGTTTCCTCCGTCTTGCTCCTCGGCCCTTCATTGCTTCCCAGGGTTTGGGGGATATCTGGTGGGGTTGGGGGTACCTGGGGGTTACATTGTCTCCTGGCCTCTCCTGCCCCTTCCCACCCTGCTGCCCATTCATTGGAGCCAGTGAGCCCAGAATGGCTCTTTCTTGCTGCTCAGCTGTGCACGGGGAGGGTGGGGAGAAAGGGGTGGGGGACCGTGCCCTGGGAGTGTCCTGGCGGGCCAGCAGCCATACTAGGCTCTCCTCTCCTTCCTCTGGTGGCCCCGCAGCAAGGCCGGCCCTTTCCTGACCCATCAGGCTGTTGGGAGGTGGGCACGAGGGCCCTCCTTCCTTTGGAGGCTGGCAGTGGCCCTGCGGCTCCCCCAGGTCTCCTCTCCCGGTGCTGCTGTGGGTGGTGGGCCTGGTGCTGATGCTGTGGGGGATGCTCTCCGACAGCTGGCCAGTTCCCCCGGCTCAGCTTGCACTTCCACCTGCGGAGGAACCGCGGCGTCTACATCATCCAGTCCTACATGCCCTCCGTCCTCCTGGTCGCCATGTCCTGGGTCTCCTTCTGGATCAGCCAGGCAGCAGTGCCCGCCAGGGTGTCTCTAGGTAGAGGCCCTGGCCTGTCCTCCGAGGGAGCAGGTGGGAGGGTGGGAGTCGGGCCTGGACCCGTCCTAAACACTGGCCCACGTCCTGGGGCAGAGGCCGGCCAGGCCGGCCCTGGTAAGAGGAGCCTGACCTGCACTCAGGTTGGGTGGGGTGGCAGGGCTCCAGGGACGGCACCCTCTGCACCCCCAGGCATCACCACAGTGCTGACCATGACCACACTGATGGTCAGTGCCCGCTCCTCCCTCCCACGGGCATCAGCCATCAAGGCGCTGGATGTGTACTTCTGGATCTGCTATGTCTTTGTGTTCGCCGCCCTGGTGGAGTATGCCTTTGCCCACTTCAATGCTGACTACCGGAAGAAACAGAAGGCCAAGGCCAAGGTCAAGGTTAAGGAGCAGAGGGCTGAGGTGAGGCTGGGCAGGGCAAAGGACAGCCCCTCCTCCAGCACTGCCAAGGGCCAGCATTGCCGGCAGGGTGCGGGGCATTTTGTCCTGCGCTCAGCCCGGACCCCCTCTCTCCTGCTATGTGGACGGAGCCACTGGTTGCGTTGGGGTCCCCCCTGCTGGCCAGGTTGGGGGTCCCTCTAGCTGTTTGAGTTGGGTTCCTGCCCTTGCTGTCAGGGTCTGGGTCCCCCCTGCTGGCTGGGTTGGGGTCCCTGCCCCCCGCTTCCTGATGCTCAGCCTGCCCCCTCCCCATGCAGATGGACGTGAAGAATGCCATCGTGCTCTTCTCTCTCTCCGCTGCGGGCGTTACTCAGGAGCTGGCTGTGTCCCGCCGGCCATGCCGCGTGCCCGGGAACCTCATGGGCTCCTACAGGTCTGTGGAGGTGGAGACAGGGGAGACAAAGAAGCAGGGGGGCCAAGGGGGCCTCCGTGGGCTTCTCAAGCCCATCGATGCAGACACTATTGACATCTATGCCCGTGCTGTGTTCCCCGCGGCCTTCGCCGCCGTCAACGTCATCTACTGGGCCGCATACACCATGTGAGGCCCACGCGGGGCTTCACTGGCCCAGGACCTCCTGGGGGAAGGATCCTGGGTAGCTCTGAGTGTTTCAGAAGAGGCAGGACCACGGGCCAGATGAGATGAGAGGAAAGCTTCGGTCTCGCTCAGTGCTCCCAGGCTCTGACCCCACATTTGCCAGGACCCTGTCTGCAGACACCTCCTCTCCAGCAGCCCAAATACCTGGCCCAGGAGCTAGGCAGGCACAGCCCTGGGAGCTTCACATCAACTTGGAGAAAGATCCTGACTCAGGGTCTGGCCCTGTGGGTCTGGACCAGGGAGGGGGAGGAGGCCGGGTGAGGATGGTGCTCAAGTCTCGCGAGACCATGGGAAGGGCATTCCCGGGCCTTGGGTCCCAGCATGAAATAAAATAGAGCCTTTGGCCATCGCTCACACTGTGGCTGTGGCCTCCTCTCCTGGGGCCTGCACAGCCCTCCTCCACTGTGGGTTCCACAGGTTTGGGACAGAGGGGCTCCGGGTTGGGATGTAGGGGCTGAAGGTGTCCCTGGGGCTCATGGCAAGGTGCCACCATAGTGCCTTCTGAACGTGGTGATGGGACAACAGTGGCCACCGAGTCCCCACAAATGCCCAGCCTCTCCCACCTCTGCTGCCACCAGGGACTCAGGGTGACAGGGCCACTGCTCTCAGAAGGGCTCCAGGAGCTCCCACACCAGAGCAGAGCAGGCTGTCACACTGGAGGGAACAGAGGCAACCGTGGGGTAGCTGTGGGTGAGCTGTCTACTGCAAGGTTGGGAATGCCAGGCCCAGGGCCCTGCTGTGATCAGGTGGCAGCCAGGCCATGACCCCACTGGCCTGAGGTGCTTCCCAAGCCACCTTGAGGGGTGACGGTGATTTTGTGGGAATCAGCAAGGGTGCTTGCTGGGCCACCTGCCCTCAGCCAGCACACGTGTCCAGGATGTGCAGTGTCCCCAAGCTCTGGTGGCAGGTGCTGGGGACCCTCACCATCGGCAGGCTGAGCTGGCTGAGTGACCCGAGGCCAGCTGAGCCCACAGCAGGCTCCCACAGGAGCAGCTGTGTCTGAGGCCTGTACCTTCCTAGGGCCCACACCTTCAGCTTGAAGACCTTACCTCCTGAAGATGCCTTCCTGAAGGGCTGCCCTCCAGGCCTCTGCTCTAAAGGACTGGCCTGAAGGGCTGGCTGGGCAGGGTCATCCCAGGGGCGGGATCGGCCAGGGAGCGGGACCCCAGACCCCAGCATGACCCATGTGGGAGCAGGAGAAAGCAGGAGGCAAAGCCTGGACACATAGGCCCTGGGCCAACTGGACAGTGGGGGTGGCAGGCCATACCCGGCCAGTTCTGAGAATGAGGATAGCAAGACCTTTTTCTCCACCTCCCAGGTGGGTACCTTCTGGCCTGCATGCTCAGCAGGGTCACTGCACCCTCCTCCTGGAAGGTGGAGCATGGCTTGGGGGTGAGACGTCCAGGCCCAGCTGGCACCCTGAAGCTACTGAGCTGGATCACAGCACCCCCACCCCTGGCACCTAGGGTCCTGCCCCAAGGCCTGCCTTCCCTGGGACCTTTGGTAGCCACACAGGTGGGTCCAAGATTTCTAGAACTTCTGTCCTTACCTGGTTCCAGAAGCTGGTGAGCCAACTCCTCTCTGCTGCCAGGACCCTGCCCACCCGGCACCACCTCTCCACACTGTCCCCACCACTCCCAGGCTGCCCTCCTTCTGCTGTGCGTACCCACAGGAGCTATTTAAAGCCGGCTTTGTGACTGCCTTGGGCACCCACGCAGTGAGGCCCGCCCGGGCAGGAGACTTCTCCTGATTCCAAAGCCAGCAATCACTCCCTCTAGCCTGCAGGCTGCTATTTCTGCCCACGTGTTTACAGGGCTGGAAAGAGGGATGGGAAGGGCTGATGCTCTTTAAATGCAGTTCTGTGCTGGTGCTGTTGACTCGAGCAGATTGAAGGCCAGGGGTGGATGGAGATTTGCAGTTGAGAGGAGCCAAGTCGGGCAGAGGGGCAGTGTTTCCTGCAGGGGCACCCGGGCTGGGAGTGGGGTGGGTGGCAGGGAGGGGGCCTGGACTTTGTCTATGGGGACTGGTGACTTTCTTTGTGACCCCAAGGGCTGTAGCCCACCAGGCTTCTCTGTCCATGGAATTTTCCAGGCAAGAATACTGGAGCAGGTTGTCATTTCCTACTCCACGGGATCTTCCCCATCCAGGGACTAAATCCACATCTCCTGTGTCTCCAGCATTGGTGGGCAGGTTCTTTACCACTAGTGCCACCTGGGCTTCCTTGTCTGTGGTCTCCTGCAGAGGCTGGGACACCTGTGTTGTCTGGGTAGATGCCCAAATGCTTCCCTGAGAGCTGGACCAGTTCTTCCCCAAGGTTGGAGGGGCCGCAGTGTCAGGGCACAGGGCCTCAGCTTCCCTCTGCCCCCACTTACCCTTCCCTCCCCCTCCCTGTGAGGCTGACAGCCTGCCCACTGGGCAGAGCCCACACCTGGGGGGCATCGCTTGAGACAAGGACCTGGGGCAGGGAGTTTATTTGGGGGAAGATGTTTCCTCGGGCAGCTGTTACAGAGTACCACAGACTGGCGGGCTTAAAATTCAGAAATTCAGGGACTTCCCTGGTTGGCCCAGCGATCAGCACTCTAAACTTGCGGTACCTTAGCCTGGGTTTGACCCCTGGTTGATGAGGAAGTAAGATCCCACAAGCTGCGAGGCACAGCCAAAAAATAGAAAAAGAAAAAAAGAAGAAAACTTGTTGCTCTCAGAGTTCTGGGGACCAGGTGTCCAGGACCCAGACGTGGGCAGGCTGGGCTCCCGAAGGCTGATGGCAAGCCTGCTCCAGGCCTCTCCTCAGCTCCCCCTGGTGCTGGCCAGCCAGCACCCCTGGATTGCGAATGCATCACCCTGTCTCCGCCTATGACATCATGTGACCTCTTTGTGTATCCCTCCTCTCCTTGTAAAGGCAGCTCTCATTGGACTTGGGGTCTTGTAATCCAGTGTGCTTCATCTTAAGTCATCACAGCCGTGAAGACCCTATTTCCAAATATGGTCAAATTCTGAGGTTCTGGATAGAAGTGAATTTGGGGGTCACTGTTCAACCCAGTACAGAGAGTGACACCCCAGACACAGCAGGGGTGGGGGGCACAGAGGTAGAAGGCAAGTGCACAGGTGCTGGACTGGCCTGGGGACCCCTGCAAAGCCCTGGGGAGTGGGCCCCAAATGGTCCTTTTGAAGGAGAGGCAGGGGCTTCACCAACTCCCACCCCCAGGCTGCTTGCCTGCCAGCTGAGCGGCACTCTGGATGCTCTGGAGGGTGCTCGGGGTAGGGGTGGGGGCTGCCCTTACAGCGGGGCAGTGGCAGGCAGTCACCCCCATGGCACTCACATCTGCCAGGATGGCACTGGTCCTCCAAGGTGGTGTCTGTCACAGCAGCAGCAGCAAAAAAACTGAGATTTAGTGGAAGAAGCCACGGTCGGTGCCGTGGTACCTCCAACTGGGGCTGTAATCAGCCATCCCCCCGCACTCCCCCTCCTGTCTCCAGCCAGCACTTCTGCTTGCTCAGGGCACCTCCTGGAGCAGCGGCCGCCCTGGTCCCGGGAAAGCCTCAATTCTTTTGCCCTCACCAGGCGTCTGTCTCCATGGCCCACTCTGTGCCCACAGGCCATGGGAGCCCAAGAGGTGACTCCTGTAAAATTGAAAAAGTGCCACTCAGATTTCTGCCTGGGGCAGGGTAGAGGGACTCTCCACCTGCCGTTATCACCACTGTTCTCTGATGGCACCCTTGGGCAGGGCTAGCGGCCACCACAGGCCACTGGCACCTTTGATGGATGTGGAGCTGGCACCTCTGTGAACCAGGGTGCCTTCTCTGTCACTTGGTTTAGGGGCTCAGCCCCCCACGAGGCCACCAATTCAAGCTGAGCCAAGGTGTCTGTGCCATGGCGTCTTCTTCACCCTTGAGACTCACTTGGTGCTAAGCTGCAGTGCTGGTGGTTCCCATTGTTGCTGGACAGGGCCATGCCCACATGGCATCCCCAGCTGGCAGTGGGCAGCTCCTGATGTGATGGCACCCACATTCCGAGGTTAGGCACCCAGCCCCCCACCATGAGGGCCTGGTCGCACTCTGGGAGCCACTTTCATATGTGAACCAATCTTCATGCCAGAGGTTCTGCTCACCCCAGAGCCCTAGGGGACCCCCAGATGCTCCCCAGCTGGGCTTTAGCACCAGGTCAGTGGGTCCAGGGTACAGGATGCCCTCATCCCAGCCCAGATCACAAGGTCTAAGAGCCAGGGCCGCGGTTTCCTTGAGGCCCCTCCTCCCATTGCCATAACTACACTCTTGTTGCCTGGATGGCTACAGGCTGCAGGTCTCTGCTCTCTTAGGACCCTGGGGCATGTCCTCCCGTCCACATGGCCACTTAGGCCAGCACACCTTGTGCTCCTTGGCAGCCCTGAACCCTCTTGCCCACACTTTCTTGTTGTTTCAGCAAAGGCCTGTCTCCTAGACCCTTCTGGGGACCCAGCAGGTGGTGGTTCCAGTGGATTCATCCTCACGGTGTCCCCTGCTCCCCACTCCCGAGTCTTCAAGCTCCTCACACACAGCCCAGGGTCTCCACCATCACACCCCATCTTCAGGGAGCTGCCCCAACTGTACGAGGTGCCACCTCCCTCGGATGGTCCACCTTTGAGTGCTCAAAGGTGAGCACTCACATCAATGAACTGTCCCCTTTCCAGCCTTATGTCCATCCTGCCCCTATTCCAACATCCTGGAGAGCCACCCCCACGCAGCCAAGCACGGGCAAGCCAGGGGCTGCAAGTTCCCCGGATCCGTGCTCAGGCTGCTGAGACTCAGTCCTCGCTGTCGGTCTGGACACTGAGAGGGAAGGCGGGGGGGGAGAGGGCAGATTCTGAACAGCATGAGATAGTGGGGTGAATCGTGTCCCCCAGAAGATGCCTTAAGACCTCTTCGTGGCACCTGTGAGAGTGACATTGGGAAAAGGGTCTCGGAAGATGCAGTTAAGATGCAGGTTTAGATGAATCCTGCTGGGTTAGGGTGGGCCCGAGACACTAGGTGGGTCTCGGGCCCATCCCCCGCATCCTCAGTTAAGGAGCAGACACAGCCAGATGGGACAGAGGCAGGGAGGCATCCACAGGCCAAGGAGCCCAAGGGTGGGGCTGGCAGGGGGCCTCCCTGGAGAAGCCTCCAGCCTGCCCCACTCTCACCGCAGGCTTCTGTCCTCGACCGTGGGAACAGATTTCTGCTGTTTTCAAGACTCCCTAGTCTGTGGCTCTTTGTTACAGCAGCAGTCCCCAACCTTTCTGGCACCAGGGACTGGTTTTGTGGAAGACGATTTCTTCCATAGAGAAGGAGCTGTTCTCAGGCCGATTCTCACGAGGAGCAGGCAAACTAGATCCCTCACGTGAATGAGTCGCAGTCCACAGTAGTGTTCCCCCTCTTTGAGGGTCTGATGCTGCCATGGATCTGATGGGAGGCAGCGCTCCGCTCCCTCCCCTGCCTGCCACTCACCTCCCCCTGTGCAACCCGGCTCCTAACAGGACCAGTACCAGTCTAGCGGTCTAGGGATTGGGAACCCGGGATTACTGCATCCATAGGAATCTCATATGGCAAATGCCCTTCGACAAAGGTATTGTTGCTAAGTCATTCATTTGTGTCTGACTCTTTGGGACCCCATGGACTCTAGCCCCCCATGCTCCTCTCTCCATGGGATTTCCCAGGCAAGAATATTGGAGTGGGTTTTCATTCCCTTCTCCAGGGGATCTTCCCGACCCAGGGATGAAACCTGCATCTCCTGCATTGGCAGGTGGGTTCTTTACTGCTAAGCCACCTGGGAAGCCCACGTGTATTTTTAGGGACTCCCAAATAAGTGCAATATGACTAAAATTACAAGACCCTCAGGTGGACTCACTTATATGGACCATGAACCTTAGGCCTATGCCTCCCAGTCCAGGTCTGGATCTCAGCACAAGGTCTGGCAAGGGCTCAGGTCAGCCCTCTGGAGGGTCTAGGATTGGACCCGGGGCCTGATGTGACATCAGTACCTCCTGCCCTCCAACTGCAGGAGACAGGGTGACCTGGAGAACTTGCTGGCTCTCCCTGCCCCCAAGGCCGCAGCTGGCTCTGGACACAGCAGCGGGAGGTGTGCAGGCCTCTTCTCACCTCCTACATCCAACAGCAGAGCTGGGCCCTTGGTGTCACCCTCGAGCAGCAATCCCAGGTCCCTTCCAGGACCCAGCAGTGCATCAGCCTCAAGGACCTCAGCGTGTGCAGTGACCTTGGGAAGTGACCCCAGGAGGCACGAGCAAGCTGGGGCTGGGGGCGGAGATGGAGGGAAAGCTGGGGGAATGTGGTCTCCATCCCCGGAGCCCCTGAAAGGCCCCTCGCCACTGCCCTCTGAGGGTGATCAGCTGGGTCTCTTACCCCTGGCCGAGGGCAGCCCCTAGGGATGTTAACCCCCACTCTTTCAGGCTGCCCCATCCCGGGCCGAGCAGGTCAGAGGAAGTCCCGGGTGGGACAGTTGTGGAGACAGGGCACTGGCCGTGTGCTCAGGGACTGTCCAGCTGCTGCTGAGGATGGAGGTGAGCTGAGGGGACCTGGCTGAGAGCCAAGAGCCCCCACAACTAGAAGGTTCTGGATTTCCTGTGTCACAGGTAACGTTTGCAGGGAAAATGAACGCATTTTCTCCTGTGCCCACCCTCTACTCCCCGCCCAGTGTGGCTCCTTGGTTGAGAAGTCCTAGAACATGGTGGCTACGGTGTGGGCTCCTGACCCAGTGCCTCTCACATAAACTTGGGAGGTGACTCACCCACCAGGGGGACCCTCAGCTGTTAAGTAGGAGGTGATGGTGTGTGGTTGTTGTGAACGTGAACTGCTGTAAATAATAAAAAGAACCTGCAACAGGACTTGCAGCCTGCTTCACTCAGTTGTTTTTGAGTCGCTGAGTCGTGCCCCGACTCTTATGCAACCCTGTGGACGGCAGCCCACCAGGCTCCACTCAGGAGGTGCTACTTAACAATTGTTGTTGCCCACGGTACCCATCTGCCCAGCTGGGAGGTGATTAGCCAGGTGGAGGAGACCTGCAGGACAGCCTGGTTAGTGTTTGGGTTTGTTGTTGTTGGTCAGTCATGTCCAACTCTTTGTGACCGCATAGACTGCAGCATGCCAGGCTTCCCTGTCCTTCACTATCTCCTGGAGTTTGCTCAAACTCATGTCCATTCAGTCAGTGATGCCATCCAACCATCTCATCCTCTGTCACCCCCTTCTCCTCCTGCCTTCAATCTTTCCCAGCATCAGTGTCTTTTCTAACAAGTTGGCTCTTTGCATCAGGTGGTCAAAGTGCTGGAGCTTCAGCTACCGCCTGTCCTTCCAATGAATATTCAGGGTAGATTTTCTTTAGGACTGATTGGTTTGATTTCCTTGCTGTCCAAGGGACTCAAGAGTCTTCTCCAACACCACAGTTCAAAAGTATCAATTCTTAGGCAATCAGCCTTCTTTATGGTCCAACTTTTACATCTGTACATGGCTACTGGAAAAACTATAGCCTTGACTGTTCTTCACTTTGTGACTACTCTTCACCTCTTCACTTTGTGACTACTACTTCATTTCACAAAGTGACTATTCATCACTTTGTCAGCAAAGGGATGTTTCTGCTTTTTAATACACTAAGTTTGTCATAGCTTTTCTTCCAAGAAGCAAGTGTCTTTTAATTTCATGGCTGCAGTCACCATCCACAGTGATTTGGGTTTCGACACTCGAAATAGGGTTTGCAGTGATGACAGTGGACTTGCAATCTGGGCTGTCTTGAAAATTCCCTGAAGACTTTTAGCTCCTGTCTAGCAGAGCAAGGGCACCTCCAGGAGACATTGGCCTCTTCCTCAGAGGGGGCTGCACTGCCCTCTGAAGAAGGATCGGTCCTGAGAAATGGAGGAGCTCCCCTTTCCCAGCCTGGGAAGCTCTGCTCCCATTTCCTGCTGGGAGGCTGCTCCCCTTGGGCCTCAGGTCTCTGTACCTCTTAGGAGCAAGGTGCCACCTGCCTGTCACCCTGCACTGTCTCTCCAAGGAGGCCTGTGCCCACTCAGTGTGGACCAACCCCTTGGGAGAAGGAGCAGGTTGTCTGCCTAGTATAAATACCTGGGTTCCTGGAACTCAGGTTCATCTCCTAAAAGAGACTGACTGTGCATGCAGCGCCCACCAGGGCTGCCGTCCTCAGGTGCCCACCAGGGGGCCGAGGTGCCCAGGTTCCTGGTTGGGGTGGCTGTGTGTTTCATGTCCTCAGCCTGGGGCACCAGCAGCCCCACTCTCCTGGGTACAAGGGCCCCAGGCCTGGCCTTCATGGGTCCTGGGGACTCTCTGGCCAGGCTGGTGGCTTCCTCTCGGAGTTACCCTGAGGTACCGTCCTGGGCGGTGAGGGGGGGCATGGAGGGGCCTGCCTTCAATCTGTGCTAGACCATCTCAGGGTCGCAGAGCCCCATTCGCCCACCTGGCGGGAGCTGCAGAGATGAAGTGCCGTGCATCCTGAGGGCATCTGTCAACTCCAGCTGCTCTGCCTGGTGAGCGCCATCAGGGGTCTGTGAGGGCTGAGGGTGCAGCTGGCTGTCCAAAGGGGACAGTAGTGAATCAATTCCTAGGCAGGCTGGTAAGAACTCCAGGGTTCCTGAGGAGGAGAGAGAGGTCTGGAGTTCTCAAGGAAGAGGAAAGAACATTTTTTTGTGCATTGCTTTGTCTTAGTCAATATAACAGTGTATTTCTCCTTAACAAGAACCTTCTGACTTAATTCTATCGTCTTAAAATGTATGTTGTGGGAGTGGGTCTGGTAAGACCTGTCTATTGTTAGTGCTAATCTTGTTAATTTAAGATGTGAGAGTGGGTCTGGTAAAAGTATATAAGGCCTTGATAAGGGTAGTAAGTGGGGGGACTCTCTGTCCCCCTTCTGATGTCTACGTCAGAAGCTTTCTCTGTCCCTTTTTCACTTTAATAAAACTCTGCTACACAAAAGCTCTTGAGTGATCAAGCCTGGTCCCTGGTCCTGAAGCTAAATTTTCTTTGGAGATCATGAATCCAACATCGTTCCCTGTAAGCCAGGTCCATGCCCAGAGGAGGATGCTAACCCTGGGTGACAATGAGACTCCAGAGGGTCTTCTCCCTGTGTGGGAAAACACTTTCCTCAGACTGATGCCTGCACACAGTCGGGCTGGAGCTCCCTGCTGGACAGGGTCCTGCTTGTCCATCTGCTGATCTGCCTGGGCTACTCGGCAGGGGTGCTGGCAGTGCTGCTCCTGCCTGGCCGCATGTGCTGCATTGCATGTGTGTGTGCGTGCCTGAGTGTGCACCTGTCTATCAAAGGGTCACGTGGAGCCTGTGGCCAGGCGGGTCACCTCCCACCTTGGACCCTGCAGCTGACATGGGGACGTCTGGTTTGGAACTGTTAGCACTTCTGGTTCTTTCCTTAAAGCAGATACCCAGGAGCAGAATGACGGGACCTACCGATGCAGGCATGCTCTGTGCCCTGGTCTCCCCAGAAGGCAGGTCCTGCTGCGCATTCCCTGCTGGACAGAGGCCTTCTGCCTGCCCCCACCCCCACCCCTAGGGTTAAGGACAGCAGTTCAGAAGCAATGATGGGCTTCCAGCCTTACCTGCCCACCTTGGGCCACAGCCTCAGGCTCCCATGGGCTGGGCTCAGTGATGTGGGGGCAGTGCAGCCAGGTGGGTCCTAATGCAGGTGGCCCACTGAGGACAGGCAAGGGGCTCAGGCGGAGAGCTGGGGACCTGTCCCAGCTCCACCACCATGTTTCCCTGTGACGCCTTGTGGCTAAAATAGCCCTGGCTCAGTATTGCCATGGCGACCGTGCTGGGTGCTGCCTCCCCAGCTCGCTTTGGGTTTTAAATATAATCCCAGGCAGCTGAGGGGATGGGGGAGCGGCTGTTTCCTGCAGGAGGGGGAGCACCCCTCCCCCATGGTGCTCTGATGGCTCATCTTAGGCTCCGTCCAGTGGGCACGTCCAGCCTGAAGGGAGAGATGTGTGTGTGTATCCCCACTGGCCTGGGTAGGGCTGGTCTCAGCCCTGAGAACCTGGACAAAGCACTGGCCAACCTGACCTCGGCGTCCCCCTCCGGAGAGAGATCATGTCCTAGGTAGGTGCCCGGGGCTGAGGCTGGCACAGGGCCTGCCCTGGGGTGCCTTGCCCAGTGATCCTCAGCTGGGTAATGGACAACGTGAGGTCAGCCATGAGCGTGAGGGATGTGCCTGCTCTGCAGCGACCAGCCCTTGCAAGCAAAGCAGTCGGTGTCCTGCCAGTCCCCCTCCAGCCTGGACATAGCCTGGACACTCACACCCAACCCCCACCCTCCGCTCAGCTGTCCTGCATCTGCGGACACGGCCTCTCCCAGCACCTCCAGCAGCACATGCATGTGGAAACGCAGGCCCACAATCATGCACCACAGCACACACACAGACTGTCTGGGTCCACAGACAAGCCTTCAGACAGGGACCATCAGTGTAACTGACAGCTGAGCTGAGAACGCGTTGCTGTCGGGGGAAGACAGGGCTTATGCCATCGGAGAGATGAGCCTGGAGGGGCCCCTCCCAGGTGGACTCGTGGTCTGAGCATATGGTGGAGAACATCCCTTAGCCCCCGTGCCCAGGACTCCTGCCGTGTCCAGCTGCGCCCTCTGCTGGGAACTTGCAGCACCGTGCCTGAGGGAATGCGCTGGGGGTGAGGGAGGCTCAGATGCTCCTCCACACCCACAAGACACTGGGTCACTGTGGTGACCCACCTGATCCAAGTGCCAGCGGTGCTAGGGGAGGGACCTTCAGGATCACCTGGAAAGAAGCCCGTCTAGGGTCACAGGTAGAAAACGGTGCCTGAGTCTGAGAGACACACGGCTGCCCAGACATATACACATTGACATGCCTGCGTGGACACAGGCACCCTCCCAATCCCCCTGCTCCCCAGGATCCAGGGCCTTTCACAGGCTCCTCCACCCCCCACTCCTCACATCCTCAGGTCCCCTGGACAGGGTCCCTTCCAAGGCCGTGGGCACATCCCACTGTCTCCTGTCTCTCTGCCAGGTCTGACCTGCCCTATGCCACCTGGGTGTAGGCTCTCATCTGCACGGTCAATGGAATGAAGGAGCAGGTGAAACGAATGTTGTCACTGAGCCAGTCTCTCCAGACTGCGAGGTCCCAGACAAGGAAAGGAAGCACCTTCAGTCGCCCCCCTGACGGCTGTGTGCCCAACGCCTGTCAGCGGGTGCCTGGGCTTTCTAATGACCTGTGTGGTCCTCACCTGGCCCTGTGTGGGTCAGTGTCACACCTGAAAGGATGACCAGTCCCCACCCTCTACCTTCCAGGCTCAGGGAGATGCCAGCTCCACCAGTCATCTCTTCCTGGGCTGCCCCAGGGCTGACCTGGCACAAATGTAGCCTGTGAACTTTCCTTGACTGGGACCTTGCAGTCTGGAGAGACTGGCTCAATGACAACATTCGTTTCACCTGCTCCTTCATTCTGTTGACGGTGCAGATGAGAGCGTTCACCCAGGTGGCATGGGGCAGGTCAGACCTGGCAGAGAGACAGTGGGGTCTGCCCACGGCCTTGGAAGGAACCCTGCCCAGGGGACCTAAGGATGTGAGGAGGTGGGTACTGAGACCAGCCCCTCAGGTGGGACCACTGACCCCCCCCAATTGGAGGCCTTTGGTTCTGTCTGATGGGGCTCACTGAGCATAAATTCCACCTGACTTTTACCTTTCACCTAAAAGGGCTCAGTTGTTGATATTTCATAAAGAACATTTATCAAAGAAAGTAAGGGGGCCAGCCATGCACCGGGGGTGGGGGCACTCTGTCTTGCCCACCTCCTCCCAAAGGGCCCCACAGCGGGTGGGATGCACATGCAGCACCCCCGCCCTGGGTCCCAGGTGACTGGAAGGGGCAGAAGGCCCAGTTGGGTTTGGGAGGGGCGTCAGGGCAGGAGGAGGTCTTCTTTGCCTGTACCTACTGCTGTCAGAGCTCTACAATGAGCCTCTGTCACTTTTACAACCAGTTAAAAACAACACACCTTTGTACTTTCCACTTTGGAGATAATAGGTGTTTGTGATCATGAAAGTTTATGAGATCTTTGTGGAAAGCTGGGAAATAGAGAAACTGCCCAGAGGTGGAAAGGACCGGCCCTCAGCGGCCAGGCTGTTCTCAGGTCTGTCTCCACTGTTCTGCACCCAGGTGCCGGGCGAGTACTCTCATGACGTCATCACACTGCAGCCTGCTGGCAGGTGAGCCCCAGAACAGGCCCAGGGTCCAGGGGGACAACTGGCCCCAGCGTTTCCAAGGGGTCTCCACCCACTCATTCATCATTCACTCCAGCCGTGCCAGACACTGGACACAGCGGTGACTCAGGCTGATAGAGTCCCAGCCCACCAACCACTGGAACACCCTGTGCCTATGGCCGGGATGCAGGGTATAGAGTCCCAGCCCACCAACCACTGGAACACCCTGTGCCTATGGCCGGGATGCAGGGTGAACGGTGGACACCAGGCAGGCACACCTGCCTGTCACTCACTGGGGACCAGCCCTATGCCCTCGAGGCCCTGGGGTGTGGGAGACTCAGCAGCCTCACCCTCTGGAGCTCGGTCCATTGGCCTGAGCTGCCTGGGGTTGTTTTGCAGAGCTTGTTGCGGGGTGGGAGAGGGGCTCAGGGAAGCGTTCTGGGCATTCTGAACAACCCATGTACCCTCACCAGGGCTTGGGGCTGATTATGGTCGGAGACCCCGGTCCCAGAATAGGCCTTTCCCCTCTCCCAAACCTCACGGAGAACAGAGGCCCCACCCTCCAAACCCACCTGACTCCGAGTGGTCAGCGACAGCCCCCTCTGGACTTCCTCACCAAGACTGGTGGCCCCAGCTTCCAGTCTCCTGGACGGAGAGTCCCATGTGGCCCTCAGGTTTTCAGGCAGAGGCCAGTATCCATGGGGCCACTTGGATGGGAGGCTCCCATCGCGGCCAGAGCTTCCTTCCTTAGAAAGGGCTCTTGTGTTTGGTAGGGCCTTGGATGGAGCAGGTCCAGGAGACGGGGCCCAGGGAAAGGCCCTGGTTGGCCAGCGCTGCCTTCAGTGGGCATCAAGGACTGGACCCACTGACCCATCCTCCTCTGTTTCCATCCCACTGTGGGGCAGGAACGTGGGGGGAGGGGCATCTTGGGGCAGTGGGGCATCTTGCCCAAGGCCGTGTGCCAGGCTGGGCTACAGATAGCCCAGGGGACACAGCCTCAGGGCTGGCCATGGGGCCAAGAGAGGGGGACTGGAGACTGCATCCCACACTCTCGCCCCTGGACTGCAGGTTCCTGCTCCCTCCTGTGGTGGGCGTGGAGGGATGTCCATGAGGTGGGGCTGAGAGCAGACTCACACGGGGGTCAGAAATGTTGAGTGGGCACTGGAAGGAAGTGTGGGTCTGGGCAAAAGTGCTAGCATACACATAAAGGCCTGGAGGCATGAGGCAGCTGGGGGCTGGTGGGGATGAACCAGAATGAGGCCGGTGGGAGACAGGGCAGGAAGGCCTGGGGTCCCTTAGGATGATGGGAACCACTGCAACTCCTACATCCAGAAAGATGGACATGGATGGACTTAGGTTTTAGGGAAACAGAAGGCTGATGCAAAAATCCCAGCTGGACCAGGTGGCAGCAGTGGACGTAATCACCAAATGGAGGTGACCACCCAGCACCAGGGAACTCTGAGCCGAGAATGGGAAAAGAGGGGAGGGCACCCTGAGATGGAGAAGGGCCTGTCTGAGGGAGGCCTGCTGGGATGAGAGATGGTGGAGGGTGAGGGGGATGGTCAGCCCAGTGGGGCCATCGAGCTTGGGAATGAATCTTGAGCACTAAGTGGACATGAGCAGCTCAAGGGTCTGAGAAGCTCCGAAGACTGAGGCGGAGGTGGTAGCGCATTTCCAGGCTGAGTAGCTTAAGGGTCTGAGAAGCACCAAAGACTGAGGCAGAGGGGCTGGGGCGCATTTCCAGGCTGCAGGAGGAAGCCACAGAGGGAGGTGCAGGAGAGGTGGGAGATGGCAGTGTTCAGGGGTGAGTATGCTGCCAGGGGTCAGTTCAGAAAAAAGCAGAGAATTGGCCAGTGTATGTAAAACACAGGAGTTGGTAGTGACAGTGGGGGACGAGGAGGGTTGAGAAAGTGTCGAGATGAGGCTGCAGATAGTTGGGGGCGGCGGGGCGGGGTGGGGGGGGACAGGCGGGTATTATGTTGTAAAGAAGAGCAGAGAAGTGGGCAGGTGGGTGTGGTATAAAGAGGGCTTTGTTTTTTTTAGGATTGGGAGTTCCCTAAGTAGGAGAGAGGTGAGTTGTCAACAGATTTGTGTGTCCATCTCTAGGGAGGACATAGGTTCTATGACCATAGGGACATGGTTCTTCAGGAACACCTAACACCCTGTGCTGGGAGGCGCCAGGAAATATCTGTGGAATGAAAACGTGAATGAGAAAGCCTCACACTATGCAGGTGAGGAGTTGTGAGGGCGAGGGTCAGAGGTTGCCATCGGGGTGGAGGTGGGGGGAGGGGAGGGAGGCAGGCAACAGGGGTGTGGCCCAGCGGAGGACAGGGCTTGGTCGAGGGAGGCAGGAATGCGGGGTCTGCAGATCCCCAAGCCTGGGTGGGCACCTGGTGCCCGGCTGAGGTGCCACAAATTGCAGATTTGGGTCCCTGTGGATGCAACCAGTTAAGGACGTGCTCTTCGGGAAAACCCCATCATAAGGTTAAGGGGAATGGGCCCAGAATAGAGGCACCTGGGGGGCGGCGGCGTGGAGAGTGTTCCAAAGAGACAGTCCGGAACAAACGCCCAGTGTTAGTAAGACCCAGAGAGAATGTGGATTCACAAGTGAAGGTCTCAGGCGGCCTGGACAAATGCAGTCCTTTTGTCCCGGACCAAGGAGTGAACTGGAGCAGAGGGAGCAAGCTAGCGAGTGTAGACAAACCTTCTGCACGGAGAGGAGGGCCGCCGAGTCCGGACCTGCCGGCTGTGACCTTCGCCGGGTTCTCGGCTCTTTGCAGTTTGTCTCCGCATCTCTAAGCTGGTAGAACGTGGGTCACTCATTCCGAGCGCCTTTCGGAATCCAGGGTCGAAGGGGCGACCCATTGCCGCTGTCCCCCTAGCCCGGTAGCTCGCAGACTCGCGCTCACCTGAATTACCCGGACTGAGCTCAGACAGCTGGAGTTTCAATTCAGCTGGAACCTGTATTTCCAACAAGTTCTCGAGACGCTCAGTGCGGGAGCCCACCTGGGAACCGCGGCCCCGGGAGCCCACTGCACCCGGGGGCAGACGGGCCGGGCGGGCAGGGGGCGCGCGTTGCCGGGCAGAGCCGGGCCACGCGCGCTCCCATTGGCCGCAGGTGGGGCCGCACCCCGCCCGACAGGTAGTCCGCCCCGTGCCCCGCCATTGGGCTGAAGCTGCGGGGTCCCCCGGGGATTGGCCCAGGTAGCGGCCCCGCCTCGCCCTCATTGGCCGCAGGTGCCACCGCCCCCGCCCCGGGACCGCCTGCCCCGCCGATTGGCCGCCGGCGGGGCCTCGGGTCGGCCATATTCGGACACCCCCCGCCCCCGCGAGGCCTGACGCTGGACTCCGTGCGCGCCCCCCCATGCGCGCGCCCCGCCGGCCGCGCCCCCCGCCCCTCCCCGCCCCTCCACCGCCCGCCGCCAAGTTTCTAGAGTTGGCTGGACCTGTGTCCCTCGGTCCTTGCGCCGCGCGCTCCCTTCCGCGTTCCGCCGTCGGCCCCACCTGCGGCCCGGCTCGGCCGCTGGGGCCCCCCGCCATGGCCCGAGCATCCATGGGGCGGCGCTGACGGCGACCGGCGGAGCGCGCAATGCCCAGCAGGACGGGCCCCAAGATGGACGGGAGCAGCGGCCGCGTCCGCCTAAAGGCGCACTACAGCGGGTGAGCGCGAGCGCCCGACGGCGGGGCTCGGCCGCGGCGGGGGATGTGCGAGTCGAGGCGGCGCGGCCGAGTGCAGAGCCGGACGCAGGAAGCTGCCCCCGACCGCGCTGGCCGTCGGGGACTGTACTGCCTCCGCTCGGGAGGCCGAGGTTTGGGGGCAGCGGGCGGCGGCGCGGGAGGGCGGGGACAGCGGGGCCCCTCCGGGCCCAGGGGATCCCAGGAGCTTTGGACGCGCCAGGGCTGGGTCAGCCTGCACCCGTCCTCCCGTCCCGACCCCGGCTCGGTGTCGCCGGCCCAGCTCCGAGCGCCGCTGCCTCTCGCGTCAGCGGGTCTCTCCCCTCCCCAACGGGGTTGTCCTGGGCTGGAACTTGCCCGGAGGGGTCCGTGGCGCGGAAGACGGGCACCTTGAGACTCTTCGCGTCCCTGAGCCCCGTTTTGACATTCTCCCTGGGAAGTTGGCCGGTATGTTAAGGCCACAACCTGTAAGGAAGAAAGTTGTCGTCAAATTATGAAGATTGCTGGCAGGTTTTAAAAGCAGAGGTTTTCTAAACTTTTCCCAATTTACCCGACCGGATGTCTCAGTTAAAGACCACTTCACGTGCGGGAGAAGCGCGAATGGAGGGCACCTGGAGGGCCTGGGTGCTCTCGTCCGTGCTCTGGATTTGACCGGCCTCCCTGTGAAATGGGACGAACCGGCGTCCACAGGGGTCAGTGGCCAGACCCCTGGACCGGCCCCGGCGCTCGCTGGATTCTTGGCCGCTGGACAGTCCTGGTAGGGGTGGAGGAGGCTGCGGCCGGCAGCACTGTGCACGCAGATACTAGAGGAGAATGAGGGTATTTGGCTGTTGCAGCCTTCTGCTCCTGTTGGTCTCCAAGAGCCCCCAAATCGGGCAGCTGCCCCCAGGGTCGCCTCTGCGGGGTTGGGGGGTGGGGAAGCTGAATGCCACCTGCAGTTGAACTTGGTGGTTGGGCTGTAGGGCCTGGGAACCCCAGCTCTTGACCTGGAGAGCATACCTTGTTTGGGGTGTCAGTCAGGTCGAGCCTGCCCTCTCTGCTGTCCGCAGCCTGACTGCCTTGGGATCGTGGGTGTGGGGTGGGGTGGTGGGAAGGGAATTGGTGGTAGTGCCCTAGAGAATAAGGATTTGTGGGGGGGATGACTGGCCATCCCACCTGAAGAGGTTGAGGGGTCGTATCTTCTGGCCTGTCAAGGTGGACTGCAGACTGAAGCTGGTGAGGTGTCAGCTGGGTCCCGGCTTGTCCGAGAGGGAGGAGTGGCAGTCACACATCAGACAGTCCTCTTTCCTGTCCGGAACCGTGGGACTGAGCAACTAGTGACTGACTGTGAAAATCAGAGCTGATCCTTAACCAGAGGAAGTCCACACCCGGAGAGGCAGAGGGCAGGTGGGAACCAGACCCTCAGCCCTCCACCCAGGGACGAGTTCCAGTTGGCACTGCGCCCAGGGAGGGGAGGGGGAGGTGGACTCAGCCAGTGTCCCGGCAGTGCTCTGGGAGTCCTTGGGAGTGCTGGCCGAGCAGCCTGTTTAGCCGCTCCTCCCCACCCCACCCCCCAAGCTTGGGCCCCTGGAGAGCGCTTTGGTTACCTTGGGAAATGTGACCTGTTGAGTCCGGTTTCCTGGAGATGAGGGCACACCCTACACTCTTCCCTCTTCTTCCCCTTCCAACCTGTGCCCCTTCCTCTCCCCTCCTGAGCCCCCTCCTTTCCTCCCCTCCCCCTCTTGTTTCCTCTTCTTTCCTCCCCACTGAGGCTCCCACCTCTTTATGCCTCCTCCCTCCTTCTGTGTCCACCCTTCTTGTTTCTGCCCCAGGCTGACTGTCCCTTCCCGATCTGAGCTCCTCTTCTCTTCCCAGTGCTTTTCCTAAAGGCTTTGCACTGTGGGAGGGGCCTGCATTGGGAAACTTAGTCCTCAGGGATGGTAGGCCTGACGCAGGCTCCAGAAAGTGTCCACCAGAATCCTCACTCACTTATCCAAACCCCAAGGTCCAAGTGAAATTTTGTCCCTGCCCTGTGGCCCGTGGAGGGAGGTTCTGTTTAAGCACCTGGGCCAGGAGCTGAGGGTCAGATACACTGGAGACACTATTGTTAAAAATAGGGGTCTTCAGGGCCCCCCCACCCTGGAATGGCTTCTGCAATCACCCTTTCCCATCCCCTCTCCTCCCCAGGCCCTCCGGAGGCTTGAGATTAGGGTCGCCCCCTTGCCAGTGGGGCTTTTTGAGGGTGTGGTCACTGGAGTCTCAGGGGTGTCCTGTGTTTTGGGAGGTTTCCGGGTGATGTGTGCTGGGTTTGAAGACCCTGCTCTGCCTGGTTTTCTGAGGTGGCAGAAAGACCTGGCTGGATCTTCTTCTTTCCAGCTCAAGTCTGGTTTCCAGAACTCAAAGCCTGGGCTGCATATGAGGCTTGGGTGGCCCCGTGGGTGCTGCCCCTGCCCAGGGCTCTGTCTGAGCTGTTTGCTCAGAGAGGCTGCCTGATTCTGGTTTGGAGTGATGCTCAGGGTGGTGGTCAGAGATCTGGTCAGGGAGTGGGATGACGTTTCCCGGCTGTGCTCAGGTTGTGCGGTGGAGGGAAGCGCTAAAGTGCTATCACTGGGTGATGAGCTCAGAGCCCAGGGGTCCAGCCTGGTGTCGGTTGCCTCCAGACCACTGTGGAGCCATCCACCTGACCTCTAGGCCCTGAAGCACCAGGCAGGGGGACTAGCTGCCACCTGAGGGTGGAACTATGGGGGAGGGTTGTGGGACAGGGATAGATAGTTTGCCACCCAGGGATAGATGGGTGGCAAACTCAGTTCCAGACTTCCCCATGGCAGGGGATGGGTGTGGCGGGTGGCACAGGTACAAGGTCTGGGAGATGTGGGAGTGGGAGGGCTTGGTCTCTGGGGCCCCCACTGATGAGCATGAGACCCCTCTATGTCTCAGTCTCCCCATTTGCCAAGATGCCACAGGCTGTAGTGAGCTTGGGGGCCTGGGGTGGGTGCTGAGGGTCTAAGTAGATGGGGTGGGGTCTAAGTAGATGGGGTGGGTTCCAACTGTGTCCCCCCACCCCCTCAGGAGTGATCCATGGGCTGGACAACGGCTGCCATGGGCATCCAGCAGATGGATCCTGGATCCTGGTGGCCCTGGGTCTGTTACCTGGTGGACTGAGACGCTCTGTCAACACGTGTTTGATGGAATTCAGAAGCCATTGGTGTTAATGTTCAGTGGACCCTGTGTTTCTCTTGTTGGGGGTGTTTCAAAACTTTTTTCAGAGGCTCCCACCCTTGTGGTGTCAGATGTGGATAAACTTCCCCCTAACTTCAGTGTATCCTGTGTGATTCCTGCTCAAAATCTCAGCAGACGTACGTTTACCCATGTCAACACCAGCCCTGCTTTGGGTGGTAGGTGATGTGGGGACAATGCGTGGGGTGGTGAGCACCGCTCCCTCCCTGTCCTAGGGAGTCCAGTGTTCCCTGGTGCTGGCTTGCCTTACCTCTAAGGGCCATTCTCAAAGACTGACCATGAATCCCTGGGCTGTCTGCAACCATCCAGCTTTTATATCCCAAGTGTGGATGGAAAGATAAAAGGCAGTAGCATTCTGGGACTTGGTTTTCCCAACAGACTGGGTCTGGAATTATGTTGTGGCCCTACCAAAGGCAGTTGTGGAATGGTGCCTCCAGGGTTTCAAGAGGCTGTGGCATTGGGGTAATAAGTTAGTTCCCCTCCCCATACCCCCACAACTTCCCAACTCTCAAAGGTCCCACACCCTGGATACCATGTGGCCCTGTTGGCACCATTGAGGTAGTGGGACGATGTAATGTGGGCTTGAACTGAACAGTCTGTCCAGCTGTTCCCACCCCTTCTGGGTGACTTCCCCTTACCCTGTCCTTCTGCCCCTCAGAGGCACGTTCAGGTGCCAGGATGGGTGTTTATGCACCAGGGCACTCATGGTGTAATTCACATGGCCTGTGGGCAGTGGTTCTGGGGTGCGGGGGGAGCTGTCATACCCTTGGGGACAACACAGCGTCCTGTATTTGATCAACAACTTGGTTAGTTGATCATCAGTATCTCATGTGACTTAAATGTGCTCCCTGGTGAGACCTGTGTGTCCTCTGTGCCCAGGGACCTCCTCATCACCAGCCTGGACTCCGCCACCACCTTCGACGAGCTCTGCGCAGAGGTGCGGGAGATGTGCTGGCTGCACCCGGGCCACCCGCTCACCCTTAAGTGGGTGGACAATGAAGGTGGGCCTGGGGGGTGTGGTGGTCCGGGCTCGGCCCCTTCCCTGGGGAGGTAGACAGCCCTGGGATTAAGCTGATTCAAATTAACTAGCTTCCTGTTTCCTGGGAAGAGGCTGTGGCAGGTCTTGGAGGGACTAGGGGGTGGGGGTGAGGGTCCTTTGGGGGTGGTCGTCCCCCCTCAAGGCGAGCTCTGGTGCTGGGCCCCGGGGAGAGGCTGCAGGAGTTCCCCACCCCCCACCTTGTGTGGGTCCTGACCTTCCTGACCCCTGTTCTTCATGTTCTGGATTTTTCTGGTGGGTGATTTGCTAGCTGAACTGTGGTTTCTCAGGGAAGTGGGGAGGGGAGGGTGGCCAGTGCCCTAGGGTCCACCTCTCTTTTCCTTTCCCTCCCTCCTTTCCTGTAGCCAGACACACGTCTGAGATAGTGGAGAGTTTGGATAACAGTTCAGAAGAGCCTGCCCAGCAGCTCTCAGCTTGGATGTGGGAGTGGGGGAGGGTGGGGGCAGGCAGACCTCTGGCCACGCCCCTTCCCCCTGAAGCCAGGCCTCGTTGTCCTGGCTCTGGCTGTCCAAGCATCTGTGCTCCTGTCCAGCCTCTGTAGACAAGGAGCCCTTCCTTCCGGTCTAGGACTGGATAGGAAGGGTGCTCATTCTCTCCCAGGCCAGGAAACCTGCCCAGCTTGGTGCCCCATGTGGAGCTGTGGGTGAATTCATTGCCATTCTGGGGCTCGTTGGTTCTGACCTGGGCCTTTGGGTTGGGGGAGGGACTCACTCTGGGACCTGCCAACTCTGCCCTGGGCAGCTGGTCACCAGCAGCAGCACTTTGCCCTCCCAAGGTTGGGTGCACACCACCGTGAAGCCCTTTGCCTTGGGGCCTGCAATGGCCTCAGCTGTGTCTCTCGTCTGCCTAGGTGACCCCTGCACTGTGTCCTCCCAGATGGAGCTGGAGGAGGCCTTCCGCCTGTCCTGTCAGCACAAGGATGAAGGGCTCACCCTTCACGGTCAGTGCTGGCCAGTAGGCGCTCTGGGGGTGGGAGTGGGCACTTGGGTGCTTTGTTAGACCGGAAGCCACACAGATCACGGGTTAACGTCTTAGGATGCAGAGGATTTAAGAATGTGGAACAGGAAGCAATTTGGTTTCATTTTTTGCTCTTAGGTCTTATTATTCCAGATAAAAACCACCCTTACTTGTCAGGAGTCAGTGAGGTGTCTTCTTGCTGGACACGGAAGCCTGGGTTCTGGTGATTGGCCTTCACTGCCCGTCCACGTGCAGGGTTTCCAAGATTTTGCCTTAATAATTATCTGGCAAGAGCAGGCCATGGGGCTCCATGGGCAGTCAAACTCAGCACAGGGCTCCTTGCGAGGCCACGGTGGTCACTGACCTTCACTCTTTTTCTGGCTCTCTCTGCATGCAGTTTTCCCCAGCATCCCCAAGGAGCCAGGCATGCCCTGTCCCGGAGAAGACAGTGAGTACCATCTTCCTGCCACTCATGTCCTGGTTGTGGGTTGACGTGTCTGTTACGTCAGGGAGGGGAGGATGAGAGCCAGGTGGCCTGGGGCTCACTGTTCCTCGTGAAGTGTGTGAGGGCAGAATGGGCAGCTGGTCTGGTGTGGTCTCACGAGGGGTTCTTACTGGTGCCCCTGCCCTTGGCTGCGTGTGTTCAGGCACCAGTGCCACCGTTGGACAGGGTGTCGGCTTGGCCAGCGGTGCCATGAGGAAACATCCCGGAAACACCCTGACCTCCCCAGGCAGGCAGGACGCTGGCTGGGACGGCTGGATGCGGCTCCCCTGTGTCTGTCCCGACTCATACTGGCCCCATTCTCCTTTGCGGAGGGTCTGTGGGTTGAAGGTGAGGTCCTAGGGGCAGTGGGTCAGAGAAGAGCTTCTGACCACACCCAGAGGCCCCTGACCCTGGGCATTTTGGCCCACCTTGTCCTTCAGGGCAGCCTCTACTGACTGGAGCACAGAGAAACTTATAGGACTGTGCTTGGTCCCTGGCATGGGGCTGAGGGCATGCCATGGTGCTAGGGGACTTAGCTCAGCCCCTTTCCCGGCAGGGGTCCTGGGTGGGCTCTAGGTGCAGCAGTGCCGCAAGGGTGGGAGCAGATTCCAGCAGAGGCTGGGCCGAGTTTGTGTGCACCCCCCGAGAGGTGTTCAGTGGGCCCTTGTGTGTGTGAGTCCTGGATTTAGGGGAGAAATCGGGGCTGAAGAGAGGTTTAGGGGTCGTTGAGACCGAGGGTCGGAGTGGCCAGTGAGCAGGGCTGGCCCGGGGTCCCACGAGGAGAACAGGGGACCCCAAAGGAGCACTAGCAAGGCTGGGAAACATCTCGATTGTGGAATCCTGGTGGGAGGGGAGCAGGCACCCTGAAGCAGTTGGAACAGCCCAGGGGCTGGCAGGAGGTGCTGCCCCAGTGGTGGTCGTGGGGGTGGACGTGAAGGGCAGTTTTGGGGGAGCAATGTGAGGAGCCCCAGGAGGTCCCAGCTGGTGTCAGACTATGGTAAATAAAGCTAGAGGCGGCAGGGTGAGGGGCCTGGAGATTCTGAGGCCTGGGAGTAGCCCAGACAACTGGGGGTGGGCGGCAGTAGCCAGTCCTGCAGGTGAGACTTTCTGGCTAGAGTGGGAGGGGCTGATGGGAGGCGCCTGTGCTCATGTGCAGTTTCGCTGTGCGTGTACTTGAACCTGCAAGGATGTGGTCAAAGCAGGACCTTGGGGGGAGGGGTGGGTAGCCAGAGAGGAGCCTGTCGGTGGGGGGCTCAGAGGTGGGTGGGCTGCACAGGGGCTTCGGGGTCCTCATCCCCGTGTGGCTGCCCCCACCTGACCTCCTGCCTGGGTGCCCACGTCTCCTGGAAGGGGCAGCATCACACTTGGTAGAGCTCACTTGTGTTTTCAGACACACGGAAAGGTAAAATGAGAGAGGTGTTCCTGTTGGAGACGAGGCCCCTTCCACTGTGCTCTGTGGGCAACTCTCAGCCAGAGTGATAGGCTGGCTCACTGTCTGCCCAGAGCCGTCTCCAGCAGCCAGAGCTGGCCCAGGGCACAAGGGACACCCAGCACCTCTGCGTCTCGGCATCCCCAAGGCAGGAGCTAGCTGTTGGCTTAGCCCAGGGCCCTGGCTGTGCTGCCTGAGGGCTCAAGTCTGCCCTTTCTGTCCCTGCCTTGGTGCCCTCCTGGCTTGATCCTCATGTGGATGTTGCCCCATCCGGGGTCTCACATAGGGGATGGCAGTGGGGGCTGCACTCAAGCACCCCGGTGACATCCTGGTGTCATGGGGTCTCTACTGGAGGTTGACATGGGATAACGTGTGGGCAGGGCCATGTCCCTGTGTGGGAATTCGGGGAATGTGGTGCCGTCTCTGCTCGCCAGCAGGTTCTTGAGATGCTCACCTGGGGCGGCTCCGAGGCTCCAGGCCCCTTGGTGTTGTTGGAACATTCCAGCAGTGCTGGGGGGTGGGGGTAGGCAGAGAGGAGAGTCGACAGAGTGTGAGAGGTGGCATCTCCTCCAAGTTCTGCTTGTCTGGCTCCATTGTGACACTGCCCTTGGGCAGTCAGGATGGCCCACACTGTTCCTTCCCTTCAGGCAGTCAGGACAACTCCCACTGGTCCCACCATGGCCCAGCTACGGGTGTGATTCTAGCACCTGTATCTGTGTTCACTGCCAAGGCCGTGGTCAGTGAGAAGGGATCAGTGGCAGCCATGATCTGGGTCAGGACCCCATGCAGAGGGCTGACAGTGTGACAAGCCGTGGCTGGAGAAGGACATGCTGCAGAGATGCAGATGCAGGGGTGCCTGGGTGCATCTGGCCGGAAGGGCCGTGCCACACCTGCCAAGCCTGTGTTTCTGGCAGCAAAGCCCCTCTGTGCAAGTCCACAGCCTGAATTTAATTGGTTCTCTCGGGTTTTTAAAAAGTTGTGTAAAGCACACCTAACATAAAACTTACCATTTTAACCACTTTGAACAAATTCGGTGGCATTTAGTAAGTCCATCACCTCTGCCTGCTTCTGAAACACATTTGGGAAGAAAAACCTGAGCCCACGAGCAGTCGTGGCTCCTCCACGCAGCCCCTGATGGCCAGCAGACTGTGCCATCTCCACGGAGTCACCCTGTGTAGACATTGCCTGGAACGGAATGTACGATACATGGTCTTTTGTGATGGCTTCTTTCACGTAGCATGATATTTCTGAAGTTCGTCCATGTTGTAACATGTATCAGAACTTCATTCCTTTTTTTTTTCCTCCAATTTTTATTACCGTGGTGAAGTACACGTAAAGTAAATTCACTGTCTTAACTATTTTTAAGTATACAGTTTGTTGATATTAACTAAATTCACATTGTTGTGCAGCCATCCTCACCATCATCTCCAGAACTTTCTCATCTTCTGAAACTGAAGCTCTGTCCCCATGAAACACTCACCCCCCACCTGGCCCCCAGCCCCTGGCCCCCACCCTCCCACTGTCTGTTTCTATGATTTTGACTCCGGGGACCTCCTAGAAGTGGGATCACACAGGATTTTTTTTCTTTTGTGTCTGGTTTGTTTCATTCAGCATCATGTCCTCAGGGTTTATTTGTGCTGGAGCAGGTGTTAGATTCTCCTCACTTTTTAATGCTGAGACATATTCTGTTGTATGGACAGGCTACAGTCTGTTTATCTGTCATCTGATCATGGACACCTGGGTTGCTTCATGTTTTAGCTACTCTAAATAATGCTGCTGTGAACACAGGTGTGCAAATATCTCCTTGAGACTCTGATCTCAGTTCTTTTGGGTATATATGCGCAAATGGAATTCGTAGGTTGGAGGATGAAATGGTTGGATGGCATCACTGACGCGATGGACATGAGTTGGAGCAAACTCTGGGAGATGGTGAAGAACAGGGAAGCCTGACATGCTGTACTCCACAGGGTCGCAGAATCGGACCTGACTTAGCAACTGAACAACAGCAATGCTGGCTCTGTTTGTAATTTTTTGAGCAGCTGGTATGCTGTTGTCTGGCGGCAGCACCATCTTCCGTCCCACCGGTAGTGTGTGCAGTGACTCTCCTCGCCCCTGCGTTCACCAGTGCTCACCTTCCGTCCCACCGGTAGTGTGCGCAGTGGCTCCCCCTCGCCCCTGCGTTCACCAGTGCTCACCTTCCGTCCCACCGGTAGTGTGTGCAGTGGCTCCCCTCGCCCCTGCGTTCACCAGTGCTCATCTTCCGTCCCACCGGTAGTGTGCACAGTGGCTCTCCTCACCCCTGCGTTCCCCAGTGCTCATCTTCCTTCCCACCGGTAGTGTGCACAGTGGCTCTCCTCACCCCTGCACTCCCCAGTGCTCATCTCCTGTTTATGACACTGGTCTCTCTGGGCTGTGCGGGATCTTTGTTGCTGCCCTTGCAACCCTCCTTGTGCAGCATGGGATCTCTCGTTATAGTTGGGGTGTGCAAACCCTTTGCTGGGGCCTATGGGATCCAGTTCCTTGACGGGAGATGGGATCTGGGCCTCCTGCGTTGGGCTTGTGAAGTCTTAGCCACTGGACCACTAGCGTAGCTCCTCCCCGGTGCTGCTTGTTCTCTGCTTTGTTGATGGTGCCCTTCCTGATGGATGTTAGGTGGTGTCTCATTGTGGTTTTGATTTTTGTTTCCCTGATGGTCAGTGATGTTCAGCATCTTTTTAGTTATTGTTGGCCATTTCTTTGGAGAAATGTCTACTCAAGTTTTCCGCCCACTTTGAACTGGGTTGTTTTGTTGCTGAGTTTTAGAAGTTCTCTACCTACTCAGCATATCAGATACACAATTTGCCAGTATTTTCTCATATTCTGAGGTTTTTTCCCTACTTCATTTGTAGTGATAAAATTATAAAATTTTCATGAACTCCAATTTGTTTCTTCTTTTGTTGCATGTTTTGTTGTTGTTGTTCAGTTGATAAGTTGGGTTGGACTCTTTGCAACCCCATGGACTAAGGCACACCAGGCTTCCCTGTCCTTCACTATCTCCTGGAGTTGGCTCAAACTCATGTCCCTTGAATCTGTGATGCTATCCAACCATCTCATTCTCTTTTACCCGCTTCTCCTCCGGTCCTCAATCTCTCCCAGCATCAGGGTCTTTTCTAATGAGTCAGTTCTTTGCATCAAATGGCCAAAGTATTGGAGCTTTAGCTTCAGTCCTTCCAATGAACATTTAGTGTTGATTTCCTTGAGTTTTGACTGATTTGATCTCCTTGCTGTCCAAGGGACTCTCAAGAGTCTTCTCCAACACCACAGTTCAAAAGTGTCAATTCTTTGGTGCTCAGCCTTCTTTATGGTCCAACTCTCACATCCATGCATGACTGCTGGAATACCAGAGCTTTGACTATATGGACCTTGGTCAGTAAAGAGATGTCTCTGTTTTTTAATATGCTGTCTAGGTTTCTCACAGCTTTCATTCCGAGAAATCATTGCCAAATCCCCTGTGGGGAGGCTTTGGTCCTTTGTTTTCTTCTTAGGGTCTTTGGTACATTTTGAGTTGACTTTTGCACATGATGTTAGATAAAGCTCTGGGTTTGTTCTGTTACATGTGTACGTCCAGTTTTCCCAGCACGATTTGTTGAACAGACTGTCCTTTCCCCATTGAATGGTCCTGGCACCCTTGTTGGAAATCGCTGGACCAAACTTGTGAGGGTTTATTTCTGGGCTTTCTGTTCTGGCCTGTTGGTCCACATGTCTTGTCTGTATGCAGCACCACAGTTTAGATCACTGTAGCTTTGCAGTAATATTTGAAACCAGAGAGTGTGCATCTTCCAGCTTTGTTCTTTTTCACCAGCTTTGTTCTTTTTCAAGATTGTTTTGGCTATTCTGGATCCCTTGTGATACCATATGAATTTTAGGACGTTTTTCTGCAAAAAAAATGGGATTTTGGTAGGGAATACACTGACTCTTTAGATTACTGTGAGTAGTATTGGGACTTCCTTGGTAGCTCAGACTGTAAAGAATCTACCTGCAATGCAGGAGACCCTGGTTTGATCTCTGAGTGGGGAATATCCTCTGGAGGAGGAAATGGCAACCCACTCCAGTATTCTTGCCTAGAGAATCCCATGGACAAAGGAGCCTGGCAGGTTATAGTCCATGAGGTCACAAAGAGTTGAACATGACTGAGCAACTAAAACTTTTTTGATGTATTGACAATATTAAATCTTCTGGTTCATAGACATGAGATCTCTTTTTGCTTATTTTTGTCATTTAATTTCTTTCAGCACTGTCATAGTTTTCAGTGTACAAGTGTATCACCTCCTTCTTAGATAATATTGTCAAGTACTTTATTCTTTTTTAAAAATTATTTTTGGCTATGCTGGGTCTTCATTGCTGCATGGGCTTTTCTCTAGTTGTGACAAGCTATTTAGCTGTTTTGGTGAATTTGTTTATTAGTTCTAACATTGTTTGGGATTTTAGGATTTTCTATATTATATACAAAGAGAGATAATTTTATTTTTCAGTTGATAATGCTTTTTATCTCTCTTTCTTGCCTAATTGCTCTGGTTAGAACCTCTAGTACTTTGTTGAATAGAAATGGTGATACTGGGCATCCCTGTCTTGTTCTTGGAGGAAAAGCTTTCTGCTTTTCTTCATTGAGTGTGGTGTTTCCTATGGATTTTTTGCGTATAGTTTTTCTTGTGTTGACAGAAATGGTATGGACCTAACAGAAGCAGAAGATATTAAGAAGAGGTGGCAAGAATACACAGAAGAACTGTACAAAAAAGATCTTCATGACCCAGATAATCACGATGGTGTGATCACTGACCTAGAACCAGACATCCTGGAATGTGAAGTCAAGTGGGCCTTAGAAAGCATTACTACGAACAAAGCTAGTGGAGGTGATGGAATTCCAGTTGGGCTATTCCAAATCCTGAAAGATGATGCTGTGAAAGTGCTGCACTCAATATGCCAGCAAATTTGGAAAACTCAGCAGTGGCCACAGGACTGGAAAAGGTCAGTTTTCATCCCAATCCCAAAGAAAGGCAATGCCAAAGAATGCTCAAACTACCGCACAGTTGCACTCATCTCACACGATAGTAAAGTAATGCTCAAAATTCTCCAAGCCAGGCTTCAGCAATATGTGAACCGTGAACTTCCTGATGTTCAAGCTGGTTTTAGACAAGGCAGAGGAACCAGAGATCAAATTGCCAACATCCGCTGGATCATGGAAAAAGCGAGAGAGTTCCAGAAAAACACCTATTTCTGCTTTATTGACTATGCCAAAGCCTTTGACTGTGTGGATCACAATAAACTGTGGAAAATTCTGAGAGAGATGGGAATACCAGACCACCTGATCTGCCTCTTGACAAACCTGTATGCAGGTCAGGAAGCAACAGTTAGAACTGGACATGGAACAACAGACTGGTTCCAAATCGGGAAAGGAGTACATCAAGGCTGTATATTGTCACCCTGTTTATTTAACTTATACCCAGAGTACATCATGAGAAACGCTGGACTGGAAGAAACACAAGCTGGAATCAAGATTGCCAGGAGAAATATCAATAACCTCAGATATGCAGATGACACCAGCCTTATGGCAGAAAGTGAAAAGGAACTAAAAAGCCTCTTGATGAAAGAAAAAGAGGAGAGTGAAAAAGTTAGCTTAAAGCTCAACATTCAGAAAACGAAGATCATGGCATCTGGTCCCATCACTACATGGGAAATAGATGGGGAAACAGTGGAAAGAGTGTCAGGCTGTATTTTGGGGGGCTCCAAAATCACTGCAGATGGTGACTGCAGCCATGAAATTAAAAGATGCTTACTCCTTGGAAGGAAAGTTATGACCAACCTAGATAGCGTATTCAAAAGCAGAGACATTACTTTGCCAACAAAGGTCCGTCTAGTCAAGGCTATGGTTTTTCCTGTGGTCATGTATGGATATGAGAGTTGGACTGTGAAGAAGGCTGAGCGCGAAGAATTGATGCTTTTGAACTGTGGTGTTGGAGAAGACTCTTGAGAGTCCCTTGGACTGCAAGGAGATGCAACCAGTCCATTCTGAAGGAGATCAGCCCTGGGATTTCTTTGGAAGGAATGATACTAAAGGTGAAACTCCAGTACTTTGGCCACCTCATGGGAAGAGTTGACTCATTGGAGAAGACTCTGATGCTGGGAGGAATTGGGGGCAGGAGGAGAAGGGGACGACAGAGGATGAGATGGCTGGATAGCATCACTGACTTGATGGATGTGAGTCTGGGTGAACTCCGGGAGTTGGTGATGGACAGGGAGGCCTGGCGTGCTGCGATTCATGGGGTCGCTAAGAGTCGGACACGACTGAGCGACTGATCTAATCTTTCTTGTGTTGAGGTGGTTTCCTCCTGTGGTATAAGAAGTGTTTATGGTCCTCCTCCCTGGTTTATGGCAGGGAGCTCCTGAAACCCTTGGTATCTCCTGAGTGATAGGTGTGTCTTGTCATTCATTAGCAATGGATTCTGGGTAGGGCCCCTGATAGCCTCAGGATGGGGCTGGTCACTGGAAACACCCAGAGATTAGAGGGTTGGAACCTACCTCCAGGGAGAGGCAGGGGGCAGGTTGAACTAATCTCCGGTGGCCAGTGATTTAATCTATCATGCCTCTGTGATGAAGTCTCCATAAAACCCCAAAAGGATGGGGTGCCGAGGCTCTCTAGTCTGTGAACACGTGGAGATTTACGGGGAGTAACTCCTGGAAAGCCTCACACCTCCCTGGTGCATCTTGCTTCTGCCTGTTCCTGAATTAATCTGAGTTCTGTGCTCTGCCCTAGCAAATTAATCTAATTGAGGAGGGGGTTGTGAGCCTGTAGCCTGTGGGTCAAACCTAGACAGCATATTAAAAAGCAGAGATGTTGCTTTGCTGACAAAGATTCATCTCATCAAAGGTATGGTTTTTCCAGTTGTTATGTATGTATGTGAGAGTTAGACCATAAAGAAAGCTGAGCACCGAAGAATTGATGCTTATTAACCGTAGTGAAGACTCTTGAGAGGCCCTTGGACTGCAAGGAGATCAAACCGGTCAATCCTATAGGAAATAAGTCCTGAGTATTCATTGGAAGGACTGATGCTGAAGCTCCAATACTTTGGCCACCTGATGCGAAGAACTGACTCATTGGAAAAGACCCCGATGCTGGGAAAAATTGAAGGCAGGAGGAGAAGGGGACGAAGGAGGATGAGATGGTTGGATGGCATCACCAACTCGATGGACTTGAGTTTGAGCAAGCTCTGGGAGTTGGTGATGGACAGGGAAACCTGATGTACTGCAGTCCATAGGGTCGCAAAGAGTTGGACACAACTGAGTGACTGAATTGAACTGACCCTATGGGTCAGAAGCCCAGGCATCAGCCTGGACTGGCGGTTGGTGTCTGTAGTTGGGTTGGAGGGCAGTCTTGTAGAACTGAGCCCTTAATGTATGGGGTCTGCCACTGCCTGCAGGCAGATGGTGTCAGAATTGGTAGTATGAGAAAAAACCAGATCAGGTACCTGCTGTGCCTAGTTTGTTGAATATTTTTATCATGAAAGGATTTTCAGCTTTGTCAAGTGCCTTTTCTGCATCAATTGAAATTATCATTTTTTTCCCTTTGTTCTATTAATGTGGTTTATCGCATTGATTGTTCATCTTTTTATTCCAGGAATAAATCTGACTTTATTCATTCTGTCATGGTGTATAGTTCTTTTAATATGCTGCTGGATTTGGTTTGCTAGTATTTTGTTGAGGATTTTTCATAAGGCACGTTGGTCCTTAGTCTTCTTTTTCTTGTAGTGTCTTTGTTAGACTCTAGCATTAGGGTAAATCCACCTTCTGGGAAAAGTTAGGAAGTGTTCCTTCCTCTTAAGTTTTTTGGAAAAGGAAGATTGGTGTTAGTTCTTCTTTAAATGTTTGGTAGAATTCACCAGCATAGCTCTCAGGTCTAGGACTGTCCTTTGTCAGGAGATTATTATTATTTTTATTTTTTATTTTATTTTTTAATTATTTTTAAATTACTGATTCACCTTAGTAGTTATTTGTTCTTGTTCAGTTGCTCAGTTGTGTCTAGCTCTTTGCAACCCCGTGGACTGCAGCACACCAAGCTTCCTTCTCTTTCAGTCTCTTGGAGTTTGCTCAAACTCCTGTCCATTGAGTCAGTGATGGGATCCAACCATCTCATCCTGTCACCCCCTTCTCTTCCTACCCTCAATCTTTCTCAGCATCAGGGTCTTTTCCAATGAGTCGGCCCGGCAACTAACCTAACTGGTTACAGGTCTATTCAGATTGTCTGTTTCTTAATGATTTAATCTTGGGAAGTTCTATGTTTCTAGGAAACACAGAATTTGTGCATTTCATCTCAGTTATCCAGTTTGTTGGTATTCAATTGTTTACAGTGCTCTCTTACAATCCTTTTTATTTCTGTGAAACCAGGAGTAATGTTCCCACTTTCATTTCTGATTTTAGTAATTTGAGCCTTTCTTTTTTCTGGGACATCACTGGTTAAGCCTGTACTTCCACTGTGTGGGCTCCCAGGTGGCTCAGAGACTAAAGCATCTGCCTGCAATGCGGGAGACCTGGGTTTGATCCCTGGGTCAGGAAGATCTCCTGGAGAAGGTAAATGGCACCCCACTCCAGTATTCTTGCCTGGAGAATCCCATGGACGGAGGAGCCTGGTGGGCTACAGTCCACTGAGTCTCAAAGAGTCAGACATGACTTCACTTTCACTTTTTTTCCATCCAGCTGAAAGGTTATCAGTTTTGTTGATCTTTTCAGCAAAAATGGTTTCACTGATTTTCCTTTGTTTTTCTATTCTCTTTTGTTTATCTCTGCTCTGATCTTTATTATTTCCTTTCCTTCTGCTAACTGGGAGATGGTGAAGGACAGGGAAGCCTGCAGGCTGCAGTCTATGGGGTTGCAAAGAGTCAGACACAACTTAGCCACTGAACAACAACAAAGTTTCGGATCTTAAGGTGTATAGTTAGGCTGTTGATTTAAGATCTTTCTTGCTTTTAAAAGAAAGGGTTTATAGCTGTCAATTTCCCACTTTGCTTTCTCTGTATCCTTTGGGTTTTGGTATGCTGTGTTTTTGTTTGTCTCTGAGTATTTTCTTATTTCCTTTGTAATTTTTTATTTGAACCATTGGTTGTTTGAATGTGTTGTTTAATTTCCACACGTTTGTGATTTTTCCAGGTTTCTTTCCTGTTGTTAATTTCTAACTTGATTCTGCTGTGGTCAGAGAAGATCGTTTGTATGATATCTGTCCTTTAAAACTTGATTGGGACTTACTGTGTGGCCTGACATGGTCTGTTCTGGAGATGTCCCTGTGTACCCGAGGACGTGTGTGCTGCTATTGGAGGCGGTTCTGTGTGTGTGTCCACCACGTCCCCTTGGCTTGTTGTGTTATTCAAGCCCTTGGTCTCATTTGTTTCCTGGCTGACCTCACCGTCATTGCTTCTTATGGCTGAGTAGTGTTCCGCTGGGTGTTTTGTTGTAGCTTACGTATCCATTCACTCACTGATGGACATTTGGGTTGTTTATGCATCTCGGGTGTTGTGGACATTCATGCAGAGATTATAGGTTTTTGAAACACTGAATTGGTAATTTTGTTCTGGCCACAGCACAAAGAATTTTTCGAGTCTCTGTGTGTAGAAGCATCATAAGAATAAACTCAGCAGAGCCCGAGGTGCCCACTTTAAAGGGGTCTGGCTCCCGTCCAGTTCCTGGGTGAATAGAGCCCCGTGTTGCCTGGAGGCTACCGGCAATGGAGGTGAACAGGCCAGTGGCTCAGCCAGAGAGCCGTGCTCCCTGGTGTGGCAGCTAGGGGCTTGGCAGCTCCCTGGCACCAAGTGGAAGCATGTTTCTAGGGATTTTGGGGTTGGGCGCCTGGCAGGATAAGGGGGTCTTGGTGGTTGGTGGGCTGGGTCTCTGTGGGGAGAGGTGAGCTGGCCGGTGACATCCCTGGGCCAGGCAGAACCCCTGGCCAGTGGTGGCTCTGGGCGGCTTCTTGGAGCCCAGGAATGACGTGGCAGTGCAGGGGCCTGGGGGGCCACCTGCTGGCGCTGAGCAGGGGTGGCTGCAGCACAGAGGGGCTTTGTGACCTCATGGTCCCCAGCAGGCTTATGTCAGTCCCTCTGTGCATTGTCCGTCCTGCGCTGGTGGGTGGGTGGGGCTCCTCTGTTGTGTGCGTCATCCTGCCTCTGTTCACGGAGACGTTCATGTTTGATTTTTGTGTTAAATACGGTCAGATCTGTTTAACATTTTCACATGGCCTGTGCTGGTCACTTGTGCACAGACTGTGGGTCCTCCAGCAGGGAGCAGACCCAGCAGGGGATAAGCATGGCTGAGGCCTTCAGCCCTGCTTCCAAGGACACTGGGGTCCTGCTGCCCACTGCCCCCTTGGCCCCTCTGATGGCTGCTGTCCTTAACATCCACTCCCCACAATGTGACTGGAGCCCCATCAGCCACTCCTGCCAGCCCTGGGGCCTCTTTCTAGGGACCTGACTCCAGCCTGGGGGTGGGGTGGAGTGGCCTCCCTTGGTAGGTATGGGCTGCATGTGTGCGGCTGGGAATCAGGCAAGTGTCCGGGTGGCAGCCAGGGCTCCACCAGTGAGCAGATGATGGACCCACTGTTACCCATAAAATGGGGTCATGGGGCTGTGAATCAGATGTGGTTGTGAGAGCGCTAACACCTCTGTGGAGGGAGCGGTCATTCAGTGTGTCTTGGAAGACAGCTGGGGGCACTTACAAAGCAGAATAGATGTAGTAAAGAAGCCCTTTCTGTCAACTTGAGGATTTCCCTGTGGGTGGTAAGCGTTGGCCCCAGGAAGGCTTCCTGGAGGAGGAGTCATGCCAGAGGCCCTGTCACATGGAGCTAGCCATGGACACTGCTAGTGCTCAGGTGACCCCCTGGGAAGGGGTACAGAAAGGAGGGCTTCTCAGTCCTTAATGGTCTCAGAGAAAAGTTGAACCTGAGGGTGTGTGGTGCGGCAACCCATCTTAAAGCTGGGGGTGTCCCTTGAGGCCATGGGAACCAGGCACTGGCAGCCTGAGTGCTTCGTGTCCTTGGCCCCACCCTGTCCACCTGCTCAAGTGAGGAGGTGTCCCTGGATGGCGGGTGGACTGGCTGGTGTAGGATGGCCCCTTTCCAGCGTGCTCCCTGGAGGCAGGCAGCCCTGAAGAGGACCCTGCTTGTCACCCGAGTGGCTGGCCTGTGGGACTGGTGCCCAGGCAAAGAGACTGTACCTGGTCAGACCCTGAGGAGCCAGGACCCTGTCCATCCCTACCCCTCTGGTCCGGAGGTGCAGTCTGAGGGGGTCAGGGGCTGTTTGATCCCTGGCTTTGCCCGCAGCTGTGCCCCTGCCAGCCCCCGTGGCCCAGGACTGAGCTGGGCTTTCTGGCCTGTCAGGAGTCCTGGCCTTTGGGGCTTTCGAAGCCCTCTAGCCCCTCATCAGTGAGGTTGTGGAGGTGACAGGCTTGCCCTTGCTGTCCCTGTATCTGGGCCCTAAGCCATTCCCTTTCCTACTCCAGCCATAAGGAAGCTTTCACAGCCCAAGGTGTTAAAGAAGGTACATGCCAGTCAGCCTCTGGAGGGGGAACTGAAGGGACATTCACTTCGGCTCACCTGGACAGGTTCCTCCAGAAGCCCAGAGCAGTGGTGACCGTGGAGTGGGGCCAGGTGGGGGCTAGTGGGGTCAGCCGTGGGCCGCAGGAGCCATAGTGGGGTGCAGAGGAAGGGGTGGCCTTGCCAGGGGCTATGGGGGAGGATGGAGTTCTTGCTGGGGCCCACCCCCTCCCTCACATCCCCGCCTGGTGGGCCCAGAACTGCTGTCTGTCTCTTCATTGGCTCTGAAGCTTTGTGTGCTTCTCAGTCATACTGGATACCCACCCAGGAGTGGAGCTGTGCAGGAGAGGCCTTGCTGAGGCTCGTCTCCCATGGCCACAACCCCCCCAGGCAAGCAGGGGCAGTTCTGTGGACTCAGGTGTGTTTGTGAGACCACAAAAAGGGGTGCTTCTGTGCTACTGGGGCCAGACCCCGGCTCTGGGCAGGCGAGGGCGGCTTTCTGTGCCTCAGCTCCCCCTGCTGTGGAAAGGGTCTGGAGTGACCACCCCCTCGGATGCCATGTGAGCAATAAGAGAGCTAGAAGGGCTCCTAGAACGGGCTGGTGCCTGGTGAGGTCAGCTCTCTGCCTCCCCTGCCCCCGCTGGTGGGTCGGGGGGAGCAAGTTGCCCTGTCGTCGTGTGCTCAAGGCCACCCAGCATCCTCAGATGAGAGGACAAGAGCCAGACCCAGCCTGAGTGGGGGACTCGGGGCACTCAGGGTGGGGGGGTCAAGCTGGCAGGACAGGACTAGTTACCACTGAATCCTTCCAAGGTAATGGACGCCTGTTTTTCCCTGGTATTTATATGTGTGTGTATTGCTTTATTAAAAGTCCAGTTTGATTCAGCTTTGTCTCAAGTTATCTGTAACCTAGAAAAGCTACTTTTCTATCTAAAATAGGCTGCCGTTAAAATGAACAGTCCCCCAGTTCAGCCTGGGTTTTCTAGAGCTCTGCATAGCCGCACGTTTGGAACGACTGGAGGAGAGGGGGCTGAAAGGTGGTAACTGATGTCCAGCTCACCTTACTTGGGTTTTCCTGTTGGACTCAGGGTAAATGCGTTTCCCACTGAAGCCCCCAGTAGAGGTGATGGGTCTGTGATTTTGTGGTTTGATAGCCTGAGGGTGATGCAGACATTTCCAGTAAAGGTCCAGTAATGAATATGTTGGTCTGTGTCTTGGGCCCTCTTGTGCCATGTCGTGTGAAATTGGCCCCCATGCAGAAACGGGGGGTGAATGGGGAACAGGGCTGTGCCCCCCCGAGGTGTCACCAGTGGACAGTTTCTTGTGTCTTCTGGGGACCTTCTACTCCACTGGTTCTTCTGAAGTCACGTGAGTTTCAGACACCATCACCTGACGACTCAACTCTCCCAGGTGACTTTAGGCCAGAGTGAGGGGAAGGAGCTGGGTTTCGAACCCAGAGCTTTGGCCAGATTCTGTGCTGGGAACACAGATAAGTGTAGACTCCTGAGCTGGCCACCTGCCTAGAACCCATTGCAGAAGGGTCGCTCCCCTTCCCAGCCCTGGTGTTGCCTGGAGGTTGGGGGGAGATGCTTCCCAGACCTCTTGGGCCCCCAGCGTGGAGCCTGGCTGCACAGGTCAGCACAGGCAGTTGGGGGTCTAGGCACGGTCAGCATAGGCTTCTGGGGGTCCAGGGAGGTCAGCTGAGTCCCCTCGTGATTTTGGAATTGGAAGGAGAAGCTGGCAAGGACCAGTTGTCACGTGGGGGAGCCCAGAGTGACTGTCGGGGTGGGAGGTCTGCTCTGGCCGTAGCCGGCACAACAGAGGCCACCTGCTGGGGGCCCACCTCTTGCCTTAGGCTGGAGTGGGTGTGAGTCTAGGCTGGTCACCCCAGTACTCGTCTCTCTGGACCTTGGTTCCCTCATCTCTGCTGTTCCTGCTCCCCCCACCCCCACCCCTCAGAGCAGCAGCAGTACCCAGACACCTCCCGACTCTAGTCCCGTTCACCTCACTGACCAGAACTAGGCCTCCCTCTTCCCCTCCTCCCATCCATGGCACCCGGGAGCTCAGGACCTGTGAGCATTTGTGTTGGACCCATTCTTGGCCTCTGAAGATGCAGGTCAGAGGTCACCCACAATCTGGGGGCTACTGTCACTCAGCCAGCAAGCCTGGTATGCGACAGGCTGGGGCCCCATTGGGTCTGTTCCCCACAGACACCACTTCTGGAAGGCTCAGAGGCCGGCCTGCTGCCCCGGCTCCTGAGGTCCGTCTCCACGCAGAGACGCTGTGCTCCCGTGACGTCAGCTCCTCGGCATCCAGGCCATGTTTTAGTCGGTGCCTCAGCTGCCGGCTCCAGCTTCCCCGGGAGCCGGGTACCACCCGGGCCTGGAGACATGAGGAGGCAGGGATGTGAGAGGCGGGGGTCGGGCCGGCCAGCCTTCCTTTAAATATCCATCTGCCCTGGTGTGTGAACCCCTCCGCTTATTGTCAGGGCCCACAGGGAGCAGAGGGCAGCGTCCGCGTTCGCGGAAGGAGGATGCCTTCTTTCACGCCCACCGTTCCGTAGAGCATAAAGAATCTGCCGAGGAGGCAGGAGAAGAAAGCCCGGTGAGTAACGCGCATCGCCCGGCGGCGTGCAGGCAGTGGTTGTGTCCGGACACAGCCTCCCCGCTGCATGGATGCTCCAGACATGGGCGCACTGGTGCCGCTGGCCCGGGCAGGGATGTGGCCGCTGCAGCTCCAAGCTGAGCCGCGGGGGGAGCAGCACTGAGGGGTGACAGGTTTTAGAAAAACAAGCCCCAGGAGGGCCTGCCCAGAGAGGGATGCGGGGGTGGGGGAGGAAAGGTGCCCCTGAGATGGACGGTGTGTGCCCGAGGCCTGGCGGCTGGTTGGCTCTGGAGCAGCCTCGTTTTCATCCGACATCCTGGCCCGGGGGCCCTGCTTGCTCGCTCCTGGGAGTCCTGCTGCTGGGCTCCTCTGCGGAGGGCCTGGGTGCAAGTGTGCATGTGCGTTGCCTGCTCTGCGCTCCGCGTCGCTGCCTCCCGAGTGTGGGCAGCTACCGAGATGGGGCCGCCCAGGCTGGCCGTGGCCGGCACCTGTTTCCCCGCCCTGAGCCCTGTCCACAGAGCGGCTGCGCTCCCGCGGCCCTGGCGGTCCCGTGGACAGCGGGTCGTGTCAGTGTGGCTCTTCCACCCGGCCCTGGGCTGTTGGCAGCGAGTGCGGCTGGGTCTCGGCTTCTTCGTCCTGACATGGTGGGAGGTACACGCGGATGCTGGGGCTGCGAGTCGCTGGTGGGGACAGGGGGATGTGGGTGCTCTTCTGACGTCCATTTTGCAAGATGTTTTTGTAAAAAACAAAAGCAGCAGGAGGCAGCCCCCCACCAGGCTGGCAGGGAGCAGGTCTCCCATGTGGACAGTGCTGGGGTGATAGGAGGCTGTTCAGGCAGGGCCACCCCTCCCCCAGAAGCAGGACCCTTGAAATACTGGCCGCTCTGCAGCCAGTCCGGGGTGTGGGGGTGACTCGTTTGTTTTGGATAAATCATAGAATTTGGGATGCACTGGAGGGGTGCATGGCAAGGGAAATGGAGTGGGAGTTGCTTGCATGTGTGTGTCCACGGAGCAGAAATTAGCTGTGTCATAGTTTCTCCGGGCCGTCTCGGCCTGTTCCAGTTCATGTGATCACACGCCGCCCGTGCAGGGCTGGTGGGACCCTTGGTGCAGACAAGCTGCCCGGGGCTCAGGATGTGGCCTCGGGGCCCAGTGCCTCGGCTGGGTCTAGTCAAAGCCGTGAATGGGGGACAGGTTGGAGGAGTGAGCCCGCCAGAACCTCAGCCATCCTGTCTGCATTGGCACTGCCAGGTGGGGTTGTAGTGGGGCCCACCTGTATCTGTGTCCTGGTCCCATCTGTGTGGCTTCCCCACTCCTGTCTCTCACTGCGTCAGCCACTGATAGACCGCCTTCACAAAGTTGAGAGCCGCTGACACTTACATAAGGAGCGTGAGCTCTGTAACCTACCTGACTTTACCTCCAGGCTGCCTGCTGTTCAGTCGGTCATACCGAGCAGCGAGGAGCCCTCCTGGGCAGGTACCACCCTCAGGCCTCCTCCCTGGACACTGGCCTGGGGCCCCACAGAGACAGCCTGCTTCAGAAGATCCCCATCTTCCTGTCTTGTCCCTTCTCACATTTGTGCAGTGAGCTTGGAGGATGTGTCTATGCCCTAGAACGAAGCGGGGCCCACGGCAGTCCGTCCGTCGTGAGGCCTGTCCTCAGTGCTCCAGCTGGCAGGTGCCTGGCTCAGGCCCCAAGCCCCACTGAGCGTCCTAAGCCTGGGGGCACCTGTCTCCTGCTGCTGTGGAGCGGCTCAGGGTGAGGGGGGCCATCCTGAGTGCTGCCCTTGGAGCCAGGGCCTGGTGATGCCAGTCCTTGGAGGACAGACCCTCCTTCCAGGTGTTGTGTCACTGTCTACAGCCAAGAACAGAGATCAGTTCCTTTCGGTATTTCCCTGCCTAGATCTTGGGAATGGCATGTTTGGGGTGGGGGGCCAGTAGGTCTGGCTCCACCCTTGGTAGATGCCTCGTGCTGCTGGGCCTCTGCTTCTGGAGGGCAAGTAGCACTTGGGGCCACAGCTCCAGGAGGGTCAGATGTATATTTCATGCTGGGGTGGGGGTGGGGCACCAGGCAGGCTCTCTGACCATAAAAGCTGGCTGTTCTGTGCAAAGGGCAGGAACAACTTTGTTCAAGATCAGCCACCTGAACCAGCTACTCATCCAGCTTTCGAGTTGTTTTGGTCCCCAAATCATGGCTGTTATCTTTCACTCAGGAGGTGGCACTGCAGAATCCCCGCCATGCATGTGGACGTGGCGGTTTATTTTAGGATCATCCTAAAATGTGGAGTAGGCCACCTTGTTCATTCTGCTTGGGCCCAGTCAGGTTCCGCACCCCCTCATCCCCAGCCCCAGTTGCCAAACCACAAGCCTGCAAGTCTCCGTTTCCTCCAAGAAGCCCCCTATCAGGAGGGGTGAGGATCCAGGTTGACAACTAACCAGCCTTCTTGGAGATTATCTCAGAGGCTGTGATCTGATGGCCATGGAGGCTGCTTCATCTTCATTTTACTCCGTGATGGTTTATGGGTGAACAAGAGATTGTGCACAGGATGCTGGGGCTGGGGGGACCCTGAATTTGTGTTTTACTGTTTAATTTGGTAGTTATGTGTGTGGTCTTTTTAAAGGTTGCTCTTTTTCATGTGCTTTCTGTGGGAAGTTGAAGAGTTGATTTGCAGCAGCAAGGAGTGTCTCTGTATGTGGGCACCCTGAGGGGAACTGCAGTCAGCACCCCAGAGCTGCCCTGGTCACCTGCCCCGTGGCCCTCCTGCCCTGTGCCTTGGTTTCTTTTTCTTTGACATGGGATTGTCAGGAGGCTGGAACGAGGTCATGTCAAACAGGGTGGACATCTCATCCTGATCCAGATGTGCTCGTGTGTACAGTTTGCATGATATATTGTTTTCACATCTTGAATTTAAATTTGAGTTTTATGTATTTCTATTTTAAGGTACTGAATAGTCCATGTGGCTTAAAGAGAGAAAACTGGTATCACTGCCTCTCCCCCACCCTTGGCACATGTTTCTGCATTTCTGAATCTTGCATTTCCGTCAGAGGTGTTGCTTGTTCTGTGTCTGGACGTGCAGTGCAGCACTCCTTCCCTCTGCCCCCAGTGGGGTTGTTTAGTCACTGTTTATGTCTTGTGGATGACATAAACATTCATGTAGATTATTCATGAATGAATAATCATGAATTATTCACCAGGCTTCCCTGGTGGCTCAGTGGTAAAGAACTTGCCTGTCAATGCAGGAGATACAGGTTCAATCCCTGGGTCAGGAAGATCCCCTGCAGATGGATTTGGAAACCCGTATTCTTGCTTGGGAAATCCTAGCGACAGAGGAGCCTGGCAGGCTACAGTCCATGGCATCGCAAGAGCGATAGACATAATTTAGTGACTAAACAACAACTTAATGCACAAGTAAATGTTTAAGAGCCACCAGCATCATATTTCCTGTCTTGTACAGCTTGTAGTTTCTCTTGCTGTTGATACTTGTCTTGATTTTCTTCCTTAGAATTTTCTAGAAGTCCTGCCTGAAATATTCCCACAATCTTCTCAGTACATGGGCAGCACTCCTGGGCACCCCCAGGCCCCACACAGCATACCCAGGACCTCTCTTTGCTTTCATCCATGGATCTCCCACTGCTCTGCTTTATCTGCCTCTTTCATCCCTGGTCCATCATCCATCCTGTGATTTGGGAAAATGACCTGACCTTTCTGTGCCTTGCCCCCTGTCCTTTTTCTTGGCCTAATCTCCTGTTAAGATGTTATCCAGATACCTTCTGAGAAAGGGGTCTGGAGGGAAAGGAAAGTAAGTCTTTTGAGATCTGGAGTGGATGTGCATTTACCTGAGTAGAACATTTGGTGATAGTTTAGCTGGGTATGGAAGCCTGTGTTAGAATCGCCCCCTTTGGCACATTGAAGGGACTGACCATGGCCCACTGGTTTCTGGTCTGATCATGAAGTCAGAGGCCAGTTTGATTGTTGTGGGATTTTTTTTTCTGCTGAAGGTTTCTAGGATCTTGATGAGAGGTGTTTTGTTTCCTGTGCTGGAACTTTCAGCATGGATGCTCCTGGCATTCCTGGTGGGACACTTCTGTTCAGTTATTCCTTTGACTGTTCACTCCTCTCTGGTACCCTTTTCTAGAATGCCCACCAGTGGTTTGTTGGAACTCTTGGACTGGTTCTCTGATTTTCTGTTTTCCACTTCTGTTTTATTTTCTAGGTGATAAATTTAATTTTTCTTGTCCAAACCATCTATTAAGTGTGTTGTCTTATCCTTATTTTTTAAGACTTCTGTTTTGCTCTCTGAAGCTTCGTTCCTGGAATAGACTGTTCTGCCCTTGTTTCAGAGCTGGACGATTGTAGTGTTGCTTTGAGGTTATTGTGGCGAGAGGCGCCGTCGTACACAGTGAGTCACTGAGCACTTTGATGGCTTTAAGGCTTCACACACACGAACACTTTAGTCCTCACGATCCTCTCTGGGCACCTGCTGCTGTTGTCTGTGTTCTGTGGAGAGAATGCCACCCAAGGCACAGAGAGGTCAGATCACTTTCCCAAATCCCACAGCTGTGCCTGGCAGAGCTGGGATTCATCTTCTGCAGGCTGGGTCCAAGTCTAGGCTCTCTGCTGAGAGTCTGGATTCCACTCAGACCCTCTTAAATGGAGTGTGATTGTGGGCTCAAGTCCTTGCTACTTCGAGGACCTAGTTCGTGAATGAGACAGTGGCACCCATAGCCATCTGAGCAGAGGCGGGTGGGTGAAAGAGGAGCTGGTGTCTTCATTCTAAACATGTTCTTCATCCCTTCCCATGGTTCCATGTCCACCCAGGTTCTTTTCCTCAGCTTATTTTGCCGGGAGGTTTCCATCAGCCCCTGTGGACCCATGGTCACCAGCCCATAGGGATGGCCAGTTTGGTATCCCCATTGGGCTGCTCGCAGGAGGCTGGGGTCTCATACTGTGTGACCAGGCTGCCACCATCCCCCTGGGTCAGGCTCTCATTCCATCTGCTGCCCAGGTGAGGATGGGGGTCTTCTCCTTAGAGTCTGGGAGTCTCTGAGTCATGGCCTCAGGGGCTCCTCCCTGTCTCATCTCCTGTGACCACAGTTGGGTGACTGCATTCCAGGGTTCCATGTGGTGTCATCACCCCCCTCCTCTTTGCTGTGATGGGTTTATAGGTGTTTCTTTTCCTTTGACTATGGTCTTGGAGGGAACATAGTAAATGACTGTGTTCCTGCTGCTCTTTTCCTGGACACCTTCTATTAATAGATGGTTAAAACTGTGCAGAAGAACCTTGGCTGGCCAGGCTGTCATGGGTGAACGTGCGTGGGTGTGGATGTTGGGAATCAGTGTGTCCTAGGGCCCAAGTGCCCATGGGACAAGGACTGGTGCTGCCAGAGAGGTGAGGGTGAGCAGGGGAGCCCCCGGCAGCTGGGGACGGCAGAGCTGGCACATTGTGGCTCTTCCCAGCCCAGCTCTGCATGTGGGTTGATAGACACCATGTTTCAGAGCAGGCTTGGGTTTAGGGCGGGTCGGGGTGGTCCCACAGCTCCACCAGTGTGTATGCCAGTCATGGCCGCTGATCCCCTGTTGGCCCGTTTCCATGGGCTCCTGTCCCACCTCACCCAGTGTCCTCATTTCCCACCCAGGCCCCCATGTGACGTCAGTCGTCACATGTGCTCAGGCTTCTCTGGCTGCGACAGGCCCCAGACCCCCTTGTTTCTGTGAAGGTCTGGCTGGATGTCCGTCAGGTGCCCCTCTGCTAGGCTCTGTCTGATGTTTTTCTCATGCTTAGACCGGGGCAGGGCCTCTGGAGGAACCGCAGGACCACCACCCTGCTCATCACAGTGCACCAGGGCACTGCTCTCTCACCCGCGCTCACATCACCAGGTGACGTGGCCTTGGTCTCTGCCAGGGGTCCCCTTGTAGAGTCCCTCTTCCCCCTTCTCACCCTGTTTTCTGAGGAAGGTTGCCAGCACAGCCCACCATCGGGGGAGGGGGTATCCACATGGATTATCTGAAATTTTCTACTTGAGGTGTTTGACGTCATGCCCATTTCCTTCTTTATGTTGGTCTGTCTGGACTCTCAGATGGTAATTTCATGCTCCTATTTTGTTTCTTGTCCACATTATTCCAACTTTGGCCACTGGGAGCTTGTGATGGGCCTGGGGAGCAAAAGGGCCAGACTCTGGCCAGTAGGATGATGCTGGGTGCTCAGTGGTGGGTGGTAGGCCTGGAGCCCCCATGGCGGGGCAAGGCAGGGGGCTCTCCGACCCCCACAGGCAGGGACACAGACTTCTCTTCAGTCCGATCATCCGGGAGAGGTGGCCAGGGCTAGAGGGTGTGGAGGGCAGCAGAGCTATGGCCATGGACACAGGGTCTTCCCAGGGAGTGTGGTCAGTTCTCTGCCACCTGTCCTCCTGTTAAGTGGTGGTGGTGACAGGCTGATCTGGCTGTCACGGCTCCAGGCGAGTCCCCAGGTCAGACGCTGCAGTGCTGCCCCAGGAGAGCCCAGGCATATTCTGGCTGCTGTCCTGACCGGCCTGAGTGGCTGCATGTGGCTCCTTTCAACCCTGGCTGCCTCCCCCACCTCCATCTCTGGTGTTGTCTGGGGAGGGAACCCTGAGCGGGTAACCCTGTGGGGAGCTGGGGCTGCCGAGCAGTCATCAAGGATCAACCAGGCAGGGGAACCTTGCCACTGGTGCCATGTGTCCCTTGGCTGGTGTGAGGTGAGTTTGCGGGAGACTGTGGGGGTAGCTGACTAAGCATCGGTGACTGTTTTGCACTGGAGGTGGCTGAGCACTCAGAACATGTAAGCTTGCTCTCCAATGTCACTCCTGCCCATTTCCCTGGTGTAAATGCTGCTGCTGCGGCCGACCTCGAGCTGCCCGGTGACCTGACTGCAGGTGGGAGATGCACAGTCATCAGAGAAGGTCAGAGGGTGACTCGGACACTGGGTCCCAGCTGTTTGATCCCCACAGCTCAGAAATGCCACATCCCCAGGCTGCCCCTTTCAGAGCTGTACCCATTGCTGTTCACAGTCGATGGGCGAGCCTAGTGGTGGGTGGCTCCTTGGAGCAGTCCTGAGGACGTGGGCAGGGGCAGAGCGCTTGCACGGTGACAGGACTGACTGAAGCTGTGGTGAAGGTTGTCACACTGCAGAGACCAGCTTTAAACACCCCATTCCCAGGTTAGCGTTCCACATGTTGCTTTTCTGAAAGCACTGAGTCTCAGAACAGACCGTGTGGACCACGTACTCCTCTTCCTCTCGCCACGCTGTGCTGTTTATCTCATTTTTTCCAAATCCTTTGTTATCTGGAGCAGCCTTTCCAAGCCGGTGCCACCACTCCGTGGTCCTGCTTCTACCACCGGTGTCTCAGGTCCATGGAATGAGGGGAGGTCTGGGATGGAGGCTGAGGGTGCGTGTCTGCTGCACATGGTGTAGGCCTCTGTGGGAGGGTTGTTATTGTTGGGGCACTCACGTAGCTGGTTTCTCTTTGTGTTACTCCCTTTCCTGGTGGTGGTGTTGTTTCGTGGCTCAGTTGTGTTCTACTCTTGAATGTATAGCTCCCAGGTTCCTCTGTTCATGGGATTTCCCAGGCAAGAATACTGGAGTGGGTTGCCATTTCCTCCTCCAGGGGATCTTTCCTGACCCAGGGATCGAACCCGTGTCTCCTGCATTGACAGGCAGATTGTTTATTGCTGACCCACCAGGGAAGCCCTTACCAGTGTTAGTTGGCATTTTGTGCTATAAGTAAGAGCTGTCCCATGTTGCCTTCTTGTTTAAAACCAGCATTGTATCCATGTGGACAGGGGTTTTTCTGAATCATGAGCTTATTAAAATTCATTTTCATCATTCCTTTTGAGGCTCCAATTTGCTGCATTTGGCTGGCAGGGCCTGCAGAAGCGGTTTCTGCCAGCGTGGGGCACGTTCCCCTAGCATTTAAGGGGGTCCCCACTTTTTGGCACAGTTGCTTCTGGGACTAGCAGGCACAGTCCTCATCCAGCCTGGAGCTGCTCCGGGGACCTGGCCTCCTTGGGGTGGAGGGGACTTTTGGAGGCAGGTCTGGGCTCTCTGTGCCCCTCACACCCAGGAGTGGGGCCTGGGCTTATGCTCTGACCCTCGAGCTCCCACCTGGACTGGAGCTGCCCTGGCTCCAGATGCCTGCTCCAGGCCTCCTGGGCTCCTCAGCCCCAGTCCACTGCATCAGGACACATGTGCCCTGCCTACGTACCAACATGCCTCCCTTGGAGCCTTGGTCCTTGGACTCTGCTGCCCTGACATGGGTTCAGTTCAAGTGTGGCTCCTGGGGGGTCACCTGGGCCCCATGGTCCCCTGGGTGTTGTCAATGCAATGGTCAGCTGGGTTTATTTATTTCTGTCTGCACTCACTTTTAGGGTATGTCCCCATCTTTCTTTGTTTATTGAGGAATTCTGTGATATTACATGAATTGAATCAAAAATAAAAACTCTGCACAAAGATTCCTAGTCATGTACCTTCAGCCCATGTGCAGCCAATTTCATTCATCTTTTGTGCTTATTCTTCCTGTGTTTCTTTTTGGAAAAATAGGGGTGTGTGTGTGTGTGTGTGTGTTTTGGTGGTGGTGGTTTAGTCACTAAGTTGTGTCTGACTCTTGAGACCCCATGGACTGTAGCCCTCCAGGCTCCTCTGTCCATGGGATTCTCCAGGCAAGAATACTGGAGTGGGTTGCCTTTTCTTTCTCCAAGGAGGAAATGTGTGTTTTGTTTACCCTTTTATGCTGCATGAAGGGTAGCCTGGTACATGTACACGTGTTTGCTTGTACTTTCTGCACTTGTCTGCTTTTACACATGTATGTGCCTTTGTATTTAGTATGAGAAGTAAAGCTAAATGATAACTTTTAAAATACAAACAGCATCCCAAAATCTTAATAAATCACCTTAATTACACTCATCATTAAATATCTGCTTGGCATGATCCTATAATACATTTCTTTAATTTTCTTCTCAAATGACAGTTTTGCAATGTTTCCTATAGAGAAACCTCAAAGATAATTACCTCAGTCTTTCCCATTGTATAGGGTTTCCCTTGTGGCTCAGACAGTAAAGAATCTGCCTACAATGCGGGAGACCCTGGTTCGATTACTGGGTCAGAAGATCCACTGGAGAAGGGATTGACCCACTCCAGTGTTCTTGGGCTTCCCTGGTGGCTGAGACAGTGGAAGAATCTGCCTGCAGTGCGGGAAACCTGGGTTCCATCCCTGGGTTGGGGAGACCTGGAGCAGGGCCTGGCAAGCTACACTCCATGGGGTCACAAAGACTCAAGACTGAGGGACTTTCACTTTCCTGTTGTATAGTTGACAAAAGTTTACTTTTGGGCCATTTAGAAAAAAATATTTTTTCACCCCCACAAACTACTATTGGAGGGACTTCCCTGGTGTCCAGTGGCTAAGACTCCACACTCCCAATTCAGGGGGCTTGGGTTCAATCCCTGGTCAGGGAACTAGATCCCACATAAGGAAGAGTTTCCATGCTGGAGCTAAAAGACAAAAAAGAACCCATAAAAAAGTTATTATTGGAAATGTCATGTCTATTTTTAGGATTATTTTCTAATTTTGGAAAAACCTCAGTTTCTTTCATTTTTGACTTGTAAGACTTCAGAATATTTCAAATGTTCTCATGCGGTGACTCATCTTAAATATTCTTTGAGATGATAATCATGCATCTACCATTTTGCTGTCCAGGCCCTCATAGATGCACACTGCATGACTTTTGTGTTACCTTCATTCACATTGCAGTTTTTAGAGATGCTTGCAGTGTGTGACTTGACTCAGTATTTCTGTAAGTGTGTGAAGCACAGTGAGTCACACAGAAGCACCAGCAGCCCCTGGCCCTGCTGGAGGCTTGTGCCCACAAACGTGCTGGGATGGAGGTGCCGGTCTCTGTCCTGCAGAGCAGCTGGGACCAGCCAACTCCGGAGCATCCACGACCCTCTACGGCCCCCTCTTCCCTCATACATTTTCTTCAATCAGCCATCGCCACTTAACACAGGACATAAAAATCACCATCTCAACCCTGCTTCAGATCAGATCAGATCAGTCGCTCAGTCGTGTGCGACTCTTAGCGACCCCACGAATCGCAGCACGCCAGGCCTCCCTGTCCATCACCAACTCCCTGAGGTCACTCAGACTCACATCCATCGAGTCAGTGATGCCATCCAGCCATCTCATCCTCTGTCGTCCCCTTCTCTTCTTGCCCCCAATCCCTCCCAGCATCAGAGTCTTCTCCAATGAGTCAACTCTTCCCATGAGGTGGCCAAAGTACTGGAGTTTCACCTTTAGCATCATTCCTTCCAAAGAAATCCCAGGGCTGATCTCCTTCAGAATGGACTGGTTGCATCTCCTTGCAGTCCAGGGGACTCTCAAGAGTCTTCTCCAACACCACAGTTCAAAAGCATCAATTCTTCCACGCTCAGCCTTCTTTACAGTCCAGCTCTCACATCCATACATGACCATGGGAAAAACCATAGCCTTGACTAGACAAACCTTTGTTGGCAAAGTAATGTCTCTGCTTTTGAATATGCTATCTAGGTTGGTCATAACTTTCCTTCCAAGGAGTAAGCGTCTTTTAATTTCATGGCTGCACTCACCATCTGCAGTGATTTTGGAGCCCAAAAAAATAAAGTCTGATACTGTTTCCACTGTTTCCCCATCTATTTTCCATGTAGTGATGGGACTGGATGCCATGATCTTCGTTTTCCAAATGTTGAGCTTTAAGCCAACTTTTTCGCTCTCCACTTTCACTTTCATCAAGAGGCTTTTTAGTTCCTCTTCACTTTCTGCCATAAGGGTGGTGTCATCTGCATATCTGAGGTTATTGATATTTTTCCCAGCAATCTTGATTCCAGCTTGTGTTTCTTCCAGTCCAGCGTTTCTCATGATATACTCTGCATAGAAGTTAAATAAACAGGGTGACAATATACAGCCTTGATGTACTCCTTTCCCGATTTGGAACCAGTCTGTTGTTCCATGTCCAGTTCTAACTGTTGCTTCCTGACCTGCATACAGGTTTCTCAAGAGGCAGGTCAGGTGGTCTGGTATTCCCATCTCTTTCAGAATTTTCCAGTTTATTGTGATCCACACTGTCAAAGGCTTTTGAGCAAAGGTCTTACCAAAAGCATAGTCAATAAAGCAGAAATAGATGTTTTTCTGGAACTCTCTTGTTTTTTTGATGATCCAGCGGGTGTTGGCAATTTGATCTCTGGTTCCTCTGCCTTTTCTAAAACCAGCTTGAACATCAGGAAGTTCACGGTTCACATATTGCTGAAGCCTGGCTTGGAGAATTTTGAGCATTACTTTAGTAGCGTGTGAGATGAGTGCAGATTCTCTTTTAAAATTAAGGTTTTATTTTCTAGGGGAAGTTTAGGTTCGCAGGAAAATTGAGAGAAAGATACAAAGAGTTCCCATACATGCCGCACCACACACACAGCCTGCCCATCATTGACACCCCCACCAGAGGGTACCTTGTTACATCTCCCAGATCCCACAGTTTACGCTGGGGGTCACTCTCGGTGTTAAGTGTTCTATGTGTTTGGACAAATGTACAGTGATGTGTACCCACCATTGTTGTATCACACACAGCATTTCACTGCCGTGAAAGCCCTCTGTGCTCTCCCTGGTCACCCCGCCCGCGGCAGCCACTTATCTTCTACTGTCTCCAGCGTTTTTTTTCCAGATTGTTTTATGTTGGAATTATACAGTATGTAGCCTTTTCAGATGGGCATCTTTCACTTAGTCATATGCATTTTAGTTTCCTCCATGTCTTTTCATGACTTGATGGCTCATTTCCTTTTTTTAAAAAAATTTTTATTTTGGCTGCCCTGGGTCTTCGTTGCTGCACATGGGCCTTCTCTGGTTGTGGCAAGTAGGGGCTGCTCTCTAATCGTGGTGCACAGGCTTCTCTTTGTTGCGGAGCATGGGCTTAGTAGTTGCCACTGTCAGACTCCAGAGCACAGACTCAGTAGTTGTGGTGCACTGGCTTAGTTGCTCTGTGGCACATGGGATCGTCCCGGACCAGGGCTTGAACCAACACCTCCTGCATTGGCAGGTGGATTCTTTACTACTACACACCAGGGAAACCTGGCTCACTTCTTTTTAGCTGGGTAATATTTCCGTTGTCTGGCTAGAACAGTTTATTTGTCCGTCACCCACTGAAAGGTACCTTCATTGCTTCCGAGTTTTGACAGATATGAATAAAGCTGTTGTAAACATCTAAGGGCACGTTTTTGTACGGACGTGGTCTTCATCTCCTTTGGGTAAACACCAAGGAGTGTGGCTGCTGGCTTGTCTGGTAAGACTGTGTGTAGTTTCATAAGAAAACTCTGAACTGTCTTCCCAAGTGGCTGCACCATCTGCATCCCTATCAGTGGCCACGGAAGAGTTTCTGTTGCTCCAGTCTTCACCAGCATTTGGTGCCGTTGTATTCTGGGTTTTGGTCGTTGTAACAGGACATCCTCGGAGAAGGCAATGGCACCCCACTCCAGTACTCTTGCCTGGAAAATCCCATGGACGGAGGAGCCTGGTAGGCTGCAGTCCATTCTAAGGGTTGGACACGACTGAGCGACTTCACTTTCACTTTTCACTTTCATGCATTGGAGCAGGAAATGGCAACCCACTCCAGTGTTCTTGCCTGGAGAATCCCAGGGACAGAGGAGCCTGGTGGGCTGCCGTCTCAGGGGTCACACAGAGTCGGACACGACTGAAGTGACTTAGCAGCAACAGGGCATCCTAACCACTTTTAATGTGTGGTTCAGGGGTGTTAACCATATTCCCATGTTGTACAGCAGAGCCTGAGAACTCTTTCATCTTCTTATCTGCTTTTAAACAGAGTTCTGTGAGAAATAGAATAAAAGACAGGTTTGCTGCCTCATAGCTTAGAGTCATGGTGTTGTCACAGGCTGACCGTGCCCACAGCTGGGCAGAGCCCTGCCTCCCAGAGAGCAGTGGTGTTAGCACCTTTGACTGGGACCTGAGATGCCAGGTGATCCTTACACTTACGAGCCACTGGTAAGACCTTTGCTCAAAAGCATTTTAATGATTCCCTTATTCTTGCATAATATGGGGTTTTTGGAGGGGAGGGGACATTTTTTTGGTCTTATCTCATCATCCAGAAATTCTTATTGTTGTTAGCACGGGGCTGTGATAAGGTATCTGAGCAGTGTGTGTTATGTCGTCAAGAAGACTTGTGTGAACAATAAATGAATAAGCCGAGGTGGTTTTTCTTCTGAAGCCGGCATTTAGGGGGTTGGGGTGCCATCTTTCTGCCCCCTTGTGTGGAGAAGTGACCCCCCAAGGAAGGATGTGTAGCCTAACGAGGCAGGCACGTCCCATCCGGCTGGCCTCCAGGGAGCTCGTGCCCCCAGGGAGCTCGTGCCTGGTGTGGAGGCCCTGGGGGCAGTGGTGGAGGCAGTGTCCAGGCAGCCGTGGGGGGAGCCCTGGCTTCGAGGTGGGGCTGCAGGTGGGCTGTGGGGACGGCATGAGGGGCTGGCTGCCTGGTGACTGGCACGTGTTGGCCGCCTGGACACGTGGCCTGAAGGCGTCCTTTGTTCTGCTGGGACAGAGCCATGGCTGAATAGCGGCTTTCTCTGCGCCCTCTGTTCTCTGTGGCCTTTACTACCTGCATCCTGCTCTTTCCCTCTCATGTGACCTGAGGACAGTCACAGCCTCTCCAGGTCTACCTGGCCCAGGCTCCACCCCCTTACCTGATGACCCTGCCCCTACCGCCTGACAGAGCCTGTAAATGGGCTCTTCTTGGGCTATGACTCCCCATGACCCCCGACCTCCATCTCGCCAGGGTCGGGGGCCCTCGCTGCCCCAGCCCCCACCTCCCTCTGCAAAGGCAGCTGTGTCGGGGGGCAGGCCCCCCCCTTCCACCCTTGTCTCTCTCCCCACCACCTTCCACCCCATCTCCCTCCCCACCCCCTCCCATCCCTGTCTCCTTCCTGCCCCTCTCCATCCCCATGCCCGTCTCCCTCCCCACCCACTCCCAACCCTGTATCCCTCTCCACCTCTTCCAGACTGTCCTTCTCTCCATGAAGAGCCCCCCTCCCACAGTCTTTCCTCTCCCCCCAGTACACGGACTCTTGTGCTGGGATTGGAGTCGGCCTGCTTTGATCTCAGGTGCAGTCTCCCTGGGCATTTATCAGATGGGCTTCTGTGAAGATGTCCCCTCCTTACACCAAAGGTCCCCCAACCCCAGGACCGGTCAGCAATGAGCTACACATGCTGCCCGGGAAGCTGGCAGCCCTGCTGTATGGGTCAGCCTGCCAGGGCCTCAAGCCACCAGGGCTGGGTCATGTGTGCCGCTCCCTGAAGCTTCCACCACCGCAGCATCTTCACTCGCCATCTCGGGGGGAACGGTGGTGACCAGGAGTGGACAAAAAGGCCACATCAGACAGACAAGACTTTCCAGTTTGTATTTAGACAGCATTTCTGGTTGAAACCACAAGCACATGTTGACCGCAGAAAATTTGAAACAGGCAATAAAACAGAAAGGAAAAATTTTAATTGCCCTTTCTGGAGCTATGCAGTGAGTGGGTCCTTTTAAATTCTAGTCTAGTCTCACGTGCTTACTAATGTTACAGTTCTGTGGAGGCATCACGTTAGTTAAAATTCCTCCCCATCTTCAGCTTGGCTTCAGGTGGGTAGCAGCTGCTAGTGGCCCCGGAGGCAGCAGGGTCCCCTGGGCTGCGCTGTGTCAGCCCCTCTGGTCAACTCGTCATTGCCTTGGCGCAGAATCCCAGACCAGCGATCACTCTGGCCAGGAACATCAATGTATTTTAATCATTTCGAATCATTTTATAAAGCCACCAGTCATTCGGATCAGGGGCCACCCTGTGACCTCATTCTAACTTCAGACATCTGCAGCGACCCTATTTCCAAATGAAGGCACGGTCTGAGGTACCAGGGGTCAGATCTTAGCATTTGGGTTTGGGGGGATGCAATTCGGCCAGAATGGGACCTGCAGAAGTTGAATCCTGGGGTCCCCACAAACTCACAGCCTGGCAGGTCTGCAATCATTGTGGTCAGCTGTCCTTCGTGTCCTCTCCCAGTTGGGAACAACAAAAATGCCTGAGGATTTATAGTGAATGGTGTGTGACTGACCACAGAGGACCCCACTGACCAGGACCCTAAGCCCAGTGTCCCGACAGGGTCCATCACACCACCCGGAGGATGTGGCGAGGCTGTGATGTCCTACTCTGCAGCTGCCCCTTCCCGGACAGGAGGGCCCAGTCATTGGGGAGTCCTGAGCTCATGTGGTTGTGAAGAAACCTCTGACACTTCCCCAGGGAGGCCATCGCACATGTAGGAATGAAGGGTTGCACCTCGTTTCCTGTGTCCAGCATGCAGTTTGCCCTTCAGATCTCACGTGGCTAAAGTGTCAGAGAGAGCCTGTCCAGATATTTCTACCATGTTAGTTTAGTTTTCTGTATAATATGCAGAACCTCGTTTTTCTTGACATTGTGATCTAAGCAGATCATTGAATACACTTTGTAAAGACCACTTTTGAAGACCAGCCAATGTACATGGACATACTTTAAAAAAAAGGGTTAAGAGAACTATGGCCAATGCACCAAATCCAGCCCACCTTTGTTTTTTGTTGTTTTAAAAAATGGTGGTGAAAATATACTTGATCCCATGATCATGGCATCACATCATTTCATGACAAATAAAAGGGGAAGAAATGGAAACAGTGACAGACTTTATTTTCTTGGGCTTCAAAATCACTGTGGATGGTGACTGCAGCCATGAAATTAAAAAACACTTGCTCCATGGAAGAAAAGCTATGACAAACCTAGACAGCATATTAAAAATCAGAGAGAGACTTGCCGACAAAGGTCCATATGGCCAAAGCTATGATTTTTCCAGTAATCATGCAGAGATGTGAGAGTTGAACCACATTGAACACTGAGTGCGGAAGAACTGATGCTTTTGAAATGTACTGGAGAAGACTCTGGAGGGTCCCTTGGACTGCATGGAGATCAAAGCAGTCGATCCTAAAGGAAATCAACCCTGACTATACATTGGAAGGACTGATGCTGAAGCTGAAGCTCCAATACCTTGACCACCTGATGTGAAGAGCTGACTCAGTGGAAAAGACCCTGATGCTGGGAAAAATTGAGGGCAGAAGGAAAAGGGGACGACAGAGGATGAGATGGTTGGATGGCATTAGTGACTGAATGGACATGAGTTTGAGCAAACTCCAGGAGATAGTCAAGGACAGGGGAGCCTGGTATGCCGCAGTCCATGGGGTTGCAAAGAGTCAGATGTGACTAAGTGACTGAACAACAAGAAAAAAAATACACTTCATATAAAACTTACCATTTTAGCCATTTTTAAGTATGCAGTTCAGTAGTTAACGTGTACTCACATAGTTGTGTAACCATCACCATAATCCTTCTCCAGAACTTTTTCCTCTTCCCAAATTGAAACTCTATCCCATTAAACACTCCACACCCCTCCCCTCTGACACCCACCTTCCAGGTCCTTACGGAAGTGCAGTCTTACATTGTTCTTTCACATCTGCTTGTGTCACTTAGCATCGTGTCCTCGAGGTTCACCCGTGTTGCAGTGGGTGTCAGACTCTCCTTTTTATGGCTGAATCATCGTCCATCGTGTGGATGGACCACATTTCACTTATCCATCATCCACTGATGGACACTTGGTTTGCTTCTATCTTTTGGCTGTTGTGAATAACTCTGCTCTGAACATGGGTGTACAAATACCTTTTCAAGTCCCTGCTTTCAGTTCTTTTGGGAATATACTCACAACTGGAATTGCTGGATCATAGGATAATTCCATTTTTAATTCTTTGAGGAACCACCACACTGTTTTCCGAAGGAGCCACACTAATTTACATTCCTACCAACAGTACACAGGCTTCCAGTTTCTTCACTTTCTCATCAACAGTTGGTTTCTGGTCTTGTTTTCTGGAGCCACCCTATTGGGTGTGAGGTGATGTTTCATAGTGGGGTTTTTTTGGCGTTTCCCTAGTGGTCAGTAATGTTGAGCATCTTTTCTCATGTTCATCGGCTGCCAGTATGTCTTCTTTGGAGAAACATCTGTTCAGGTCCTTTGCTCATTTTAGAATGGGGTTGTGTGCCTGTGTGTTTGTTGATTGTCCTGGTCAGTGTATAACGACTGACCCACTGCTGTGCACGTTGGGCTCAGCCTTCTCTACTTGAACCCACTGGTTGGCACGTCAGAGCAAGGTTGTCTAAGGAACTGACTTCAGGTGGAGAACAGACGGGCATCTGTGATGTCAGTGTGAAGATGGACCAGTTTTCCTTCTCTTTTCGTTCTTCTGATATTTTCCTTGTCTCTTACCACCTATTTTTCGGAGAAGGCAATGGCACCCCACTCCAGTACTCTTGCCTGGAAAATCCCATGGATGGAGAAGTCTGGTGGGCTGCAGTCCATGGGGTCGCTAAGAGTCGGACACAACTGAGCGACTTCCCTTTCACTTTTCACTTTCATGCATTGGAGGAAGAAATGGCAACCCACTCCAGTGTTCTTGCCTGGAGAATCCCAGGGACGGGGGAGTCTGGTGGGCTGCCATCTCTGGGGTTGCACAGAGTCGGACATGACTGAGCGACTTAGCAACAGTAGCAGTACCACCTATCTTTATAGCATAAAAATTCATTACGAAGGAGAAAGGCTCATGTGGAGGAGGGACTCTTGAATCAGAAGGTACTTGGGGGCCCGTGAGTCAGTCAGTCTGTCCCCATGAGAACATCCTTCCCCGTGCTCCGTGGGGTCTGCCCAGTGGTGGCTACCCTGTGTGTCCAGAACCCCTAGATGCTTGGTCACATCAGCAACCCCTCCGCCCAACCCCCAGCATGTTTTGCTACATTAAGGGACCTCTCGGGATAACAGAATGAAATGGAGTGAGTCCGGGGCTCTGGGCCATCTGTGGGGTGACGGACACACCTGGTGTTGAGGAAGGAAGCCCTGCACCCAGTGGACCGCTCCGCTGGGAGGAGGGCAGGCGGTGGGGTCCCACCTTGGGATAGCCCGGGGAAACAGAGCCCAGAGCAGGTGCCTCCCTCTGCTCTGGCCCCCCTGGGAGCACCTGCAGGTGAATGCAGACCACCTTCGCCTTCTCAGCTTTGGGGCCGTGGAGACTCACCAGGGTCCTTTGGATCTGAAGGCCTTGGGTCCATTTAGAACAGACTTTGCTGAGCTCCGCAGCGACATTCTTGGGAGTGAACAGAACAAGCATAAATTATTCATGGATTTTAGCTGATCTGTTTTTGTACAAAGGGAGCTTTTAAAGTTAATTATTTTTAAGCAGTAGAGGATGGTTTATCTGAGAAAGCTGGAGGCGTGGTTTTCAAGGTGAGCAGATGGCAGTGGGATGGGGCACGGGGGTGGGGGTCTGGGCCCTGTGCTCAGAAAGGAGAGAGGCCCAGTCATCGGGAAGGGTTTGGCGGTGGCTCTGAGTTCAGTCCTGGCCAAGACTTTAAACTCAGCTCCACCATCTTAAACCTTCCAGGCCTCTGACGCACTGGCCCCCACATTCGGGGAAGGTCCTACCACTCTCCAGGTACTGCCCTGTGGCCCAGGTGTAGGCGCAGGCCCTGTGCACCGGGATGCCCTGTGGTGGGTCTCAGGAACCAGATCCACAGAGATGTTGCAATGCCTGCGAGGGTCTCCCACCAGGAGGGAGGCTGAAGCCAGAGCCTCTGCAGTCCCTGCCCAGTAGGGAGGAGGCGGGCAGCCCATGGGCTGAGCTGGCAGCTGCTGTTCCTTTGAAAAGTACTTCCTCCTGAGTTTAGACAGGTGTAGGCGGGTGCAGACACCATGTGGACGTGATGTGGTCGGGCGTGGGTGCTGTGTAGACAGGTGTGGACACGCTGGACGTGGATGGTGTGGACAGAGGGCCTGCAGCACTTGGTCCCCTCCATTCTGGCGCCTGCCCACACTTGGATGGCCTTGGAGGGGGTGCACCAGGTAATCACAGGTGTGGACACAGATGCTTGCTTGTGGGCACAGGTAGGGGCCTCAGTGCTAGGTCTAGTCCACACCCCTCATCCAGTCTGACCTGGGGGCCACGTCTCCTGCCAGACACCCCCTTGTCGCACCTGCTGTGGGTGATTCCCAGTTTGTCACATCAGAGACTTCCCAGTGACTTCCTGGTTTGTCATGTTGGAGCAGCCACCTTCCAAGAGAGCCCACATGTCCTTCCATTTTGATGCACAGTTTCAGGGTTCTCCTTTGCCATCTCCTCTCCACCCCTGGGGGGCAGCCCCCCTTCTGTCCCTAGATCCCATCTTTGGTGAGAAATGAAAGAAACCTGGTTCCAGCCTGAACTGCATGTCCCAGTGCCCGTGGCCTCCCTGTGGTCTCCCCGTGTGGCCGTGTTCTTATGTGTGATGTGCTGGCCCACAGCATGGACAGTGGTCACCAAGGGGTGGTCAGGTCTTTTCTGAGGCTCCTGCTGCAGCCCTCCCCCAGCCACCCCGCCGCAGCCCATCTCCCACCTCCCGTATTGGCTGGTTTTGGCCTTGAGTTGATTTCTTGCTCCCCAGTCATTCTTCTTAAAGCTCAGTTTCGGTCTTTCAGTCTCTTGTCTGTAACAAGCTCTGCCCAGTTTCCTGGGCTCGCTGCTATTCTTGTGGTCTCCCACAAGCCCCTCAGTACTGTTGATGGTGGCCAGGAAGGAGCTGCTCCTTCCTTGCTGTGACCCTGGGGCTTCGTCCCTCTGATGGGGAGGGGTTTCCACGTGTCGGAGACACTCAGGCTGACCGCTGAGGGGTCAGAGGTTGGGTCTTGGTGTCTGGCAGCCCCCGCTTCCCCCTCTGGTCTTGGGTCTCCTCTGGGCCTCCTCAGAAGGCAGATGTGGGCACAGGGAATGGAGTCATGTGGATTTTGTGAAGCTTGTCTTTTTTTTTTCCAGTAGAACCTTTTTTATTCAGAAAAGCAAAAATGTTTTCCAACTACACACAGGAGGGGTATGGGTTGGCGGCAGAGGTATCTGTCCATCCAGCGCAGGCCCCCTACCCATGTGGTTTTGGCAGCAATAAGGTGTGGGGTAATGGCCCCCAAAATAAAAATGGTGTGTGTGGTGGGGAGTGTGGTGGGTAGCAGAGAGGTGCAGAAGCACTGAGGAGTGGTGAGGGGAGGGCTAGACGAGGTCAGTACTGGGAACGCTGCAGGTGAGAGGCCATTTCGTAACATTTCTTGTTGCTCATACCTCCGTGGACACCTTCTTTGCCCATCAGCAGTACTAGTGTCTTGACAGTCATGGTGACAGTGGTAAAAAATATGGAATGCTTCATGAATTTGTGTGTCATTCTTGCACAGGGGCCATGCTAATCTCTGTATCGGTGAAGCTTGTCTTCAGTGGGTGCTCAAAAGTGGCACTAGTGTGTTAGAGTTGTTGACGTATTTCTGAGCAGTGGATGACAGTTCTGGGGGAAGTGGCTTCCGTGCTGTTCCCACGATGTTTCCATGGGAATTAGAAATGGTCCTGGGCTGCAAGTTGGGAGTCAGAAAACGTGGAGGCAGCAAGACCCCAGGTCTAGTTCTGACTCCTGGCTTCTCCTCTTGCAGAGCCAGGGGTCCACTCCACTCTGGCCTCAGTCTCTGCTGTGTCCTCAGCCCGAGTGTTAGCAGCACACACATGCACAGACACAGACACACATTACACACACTCACACATATATACATACACACATACCACACACAGGCACACACAAACACACGTACACACCACACAAAACACAAACGATACCACACACAGACACATACATACATACACACACACCACATGCACACACACAGACACATGCACACAGACATACACACACCCCACATAGCACATACACATATATACATATACACAGAGAGACACAGCACACATCCAGAATACATACACATTGAGACACGCAAACACACACATACATACACCTTACACAGAGACAGATGCACACAGATAGAATCACAGACACCACATAGACACACATGCACACCACACATAGACCCACTACATGCATATACACATCACACACACACCCACACACCCAGGAACGGGAATCCCTGCACAGAGGGCTCTGCTGCGGGCGGTGCAGGGAAGCTGTAACTCTCCCTTGTGTTGTGTTTTGCAGTGTTTAGGGAAGAGGACTGTCAGGAAGACTGATAGCTGATGTCCACGAGTACCTGGTTTGTGTCAGCTGTCACCACAGAGGCAGGTCCTGCTAGCTTGTCACTGAGGGCATCCTTTGATGTCACCACTGATCAGGTCCCTGTGGCCCTGAGGAGGCTCAGGCAGCAAGCTGGCTCTGAGCTTTGCCTGCTCTACGCACGTGGGGAAAGGGTGGCTACAGGGCCCAGCTGGGGAGCAGCGGAGGATCAGCAAGATGCTGTGGATCCACCAGGGGTCAAGGCGGGGAGCAGGGCAGGCTGACTCTGTCTAGGCTTTGCCCTCTGGCCCTCCATTGTTCATGGAGGAGGGCAGGTCTCTAGCATTTTGACAGAGGTCCAGAGCGCTGCCTGGTCCTGGGCCTAGCCCTTGACCCTTTGGTGTGGCAGGAGCGTGGCACCCTGGCCAGCCTTGGCCCCTGGCCCTGGATGGACCCATCTTTTCCTGCTGCCTGGTATATGGGGGGGAGCTGTCAGGTGGACACTGTCAGGGGTGCAGGGCTGGCACAGGCTGCAGCTCCCCTAGGAGCTGGTGGACTTGGCACCAACCCCCACCCCCACCCCCAGGAGCTGGGAGGAATGAGATTTCACTTCTCAGGATGGTGGGAATACACCCACAGCCTGTGTGTGAAACACCATGTGGCCTTCCAGGAGGAGCAGTTGTTCTGGGTCCTGGGGCCTCTCTTGGGGACCAGGAAGGAATCAGAAACAACTCAGCTGATGAGGATGAGGGAGGGTGGTGGGTCCCTGTTCTCTGCCCCCATGCCTGGGGGCCATGGTGAGAAGGCAGTGCTGCCACAGCCAGGTTGAGCCCAGGAGCCCTGGCAGCTTCTCCCTGGAATGCAGCCTGCAAGACCTAGGTCTTCAGGCCATTTCTCTAAACTCAGGAGATTCTTTACGTAAACACCCCAAGAAACATGAATGTGGGGTGCACTCGGTTCCCATGGGTGCTGCGCCCTTGCCTTAAGCCCCCATCATGGGGGCAGCACTGATCTAAGGAGCTGACTGCCATCTGGGGTTCTCTCAGAGGATGGGCTGGGTGGGTGGCTTGTGATTCTACTTCCAAACAACCCCTTATGCCTGTCCTCGAAGCTGCAGGGTCAGGTTTAAACTTTGGATTTCCCAGTGCCTAGACTCAGATTCATCTAATAAGGCTCCTGCTGCCTTGGACCAGCTCGGCACCGCCTCTGGGGGTTGGGGGGGGATCTGTTCTGGGACCAAAGACTCCTCTCCCTCTGCACGTCTCCCCACACCCTCCTTCCCACACAGAACAGCAGGGACACCCCGTCCCCAGGAGTTGCGAGAATGAATTAGGAGATCTATGTGGAATTATAGTACATGGAGCCCGAGCAGGTGTTTTGCTGATATGAGCCTGAGTTTTCCTCCTTCTCTCCTGCCCTCCCTCCATCCCTTCCTTCTCTCACTCCTTCCACCCTCCTCCCCCTCCCTCCCTCCCTCCTTTCCCTCCTTTTCTTCCTCCCTCCTTTCCCTCCTCCCCCTCCCCTCCCTACATCCTCCTTTCCCTCCCTCCCTCTCTCCTTTCCCTTCTCTCCCTCCCTCCCTCTACCCTCCTGTCCCTCCTCCCTCCCTCCTTTCCCTCCCTCCCTCCCTCCACCCTCCTCTTCCTCCCTCCCTCCCTCCTGTCCCTCCCTCCCTCCTTCTTCCTTCCTTTCTCTTCTCCTTTCCCACATCTGAGTGGTGTGGCCCCAGATTCCAGACCAGGCAGATACTGAGAGAACCATGATATAGAGGACGTGCTCCTAGTCTCACCCGGTTAGTGAGCACATGTGCAGAAACAGGTAAAGTTGCAGGTTGTAGTGAATGTAAGTGGCACCAAGATGGAAAACCAGATAGGGAAGGGCTGGTGCAGGGGCCCAGGAAGAAGGGGTAACACCTGAGGTGAGGACTCGCTGACCTGGCCATGGAAGGGGACCGGCAAGGTTCTTGAGGGGTGGGGAGCATGGCCCCTCAGAGGAACTAGGAGAACCTGCTGGCAGAACCCCTGGGGAGGCCAGGGAGGGGGCCACACAGGAGTCTCTGGTCACCCCTCAGTCCTGTGTTTTGTGAGCCTGTGAGGTGTTGGTTCAACAGCCCTGAATCCTGGTTATGACCTACTTGCTGTTCCAGTTAAGCTGAAAATCATTTGTCCACATCCAGCTAAATCAAATGACTTGCAAGGAGCAGAGACGCCTTGAAATGCATTTTTAAAGTAGTGAAAGTGAGACGAGGATTTTTTCTGAGGGAAAATGCAACACTCGAGGGCTCCCCACCTGCCAGTGCAGGGGACATGGGGTCGATCCTGGTCCAGGAAAACCCTGCACGCCGCAGAGCAGCTAAGCCTATGCCCCGCAGCTGCTGAGGCCCACATGCTTTAAAGCCTGTGCTCTGGAACAAGAGAGGCCACTGCAATGAGAAGCCCACAGCTAGAGAGCAGCTCCCGCTCCCACAGCTAGAGAAAGCCTGGGCGCAGCAACCAAGACCCAGCACAGCCAAAAATAAGTAAGTCTGGAAAAAGGAAAAGAGAACACTTGGATTCCGCACCCTGGTGGCAGCGAGCTGTGTGCACCTGCTCTGAACCAGCTGGTTAAAAGCCTGTGTTACTTCTTGTCCCTGCAAAGCATGCAGGTATTCCAGGGTCTTCCCCTCCAGGGTTTTCCTCTCCAGGGTCTTCCCCCCCAGCTCCCCCTTCCTGTGATCATGGCCCTGGGGCAAAGGAGGAACTGGTCTCAGCCCCTTGGCCTAACCCTTCACTCCAGGCTTTTCCTCGGTTTTATTTTATTTTGCAGTGATAGAGGCTCTCTTGCTAAAATTATTTCAAAATCTGCCACCTGGAAAAACAGACCCATTGTGGGACCATCCATCTGTGGCACCGAGGCTGCAGCTTTTGTGCTGGCGTCTCGCTTTTTCACCCTGCTTGCTCCTGTCCCCACCCCCAAGGCCCCGAGCCACCCTTTCCTCCCGGCCCCTACCTGGTCCCCCGAGGTATGTGGTTTGCTCCCAAAGCTCTGCCTGTAGATCTGCAGGCCGCACACTCTCCGTGGACAACCCCCCAGGGTCGCCATCATGAGGGTTAGCGCCTGTGGTCAAGGATGTCTGTGTGTCATGTTCTGGTAATTCTCGAAGCATTTCAAGCTTCATTGTTACTGCATTAGTTGTGGTGATCTGCCATCTGTGTCATTGTTTCAGGGCCACGAACCACACCCAATAAGATGCTGAACTTCACCTGTCAACGTGCTGTGTTCTGCCTGCCCCACTGATTGGCCGTCCCCCCATCTTCCTCCCTCTCCTTGGGCCTTCCCGTTCCCTGACACAACAATATTGAAATCAGGCCAATTAATAACCCTGCAATGGAGGGACTTCCCTCGTGGTCCAGTGGTTAAGATGCCACACTTGCACTGTTGTGGGCCCTGGCTCCATCCCTGGTCAGGGATTTAAGATCCTGCAAGCTGTGTGGCACGGCCCCAAAAAAACCCAAACCAGGACAAAACAATTCCTGCAGTGGCCTCTTAAGTGTTCAAGTAAAAGGAAGAGTCGCACGTCTCTCAGTTTTAATCAAAAGCTAGAAATGGTTAAGCTTAGGGAAGAAGGCAGGTCAAAAACCAAGACAGACTGAAAGCTGGGTCTCTTGCAGCAAACAATTAGCCAAGTCGTGAATACCAAGAAAAGCCCTGAAGGAAATTAAAAATGCTGCTGTGAATGCAGAAATGGTAAGAGAGCGAAACAGCCTTATCGCTGATGTGGAGAAGGTTTTAGTGGCCTCGATAGAAGATCAAACCAACTACAGTATTCCCTTAAGGCAAAGCCTCATGCAGAGCAAGGCCCTGACTCTTCAGTTCTGTGAAGGCTGAGAGAGGAGAGGAAGCTGCAGAAGAAAAGTCTGAAGCCACAGGGGTTGGTTCATGAAGTTTAGGGAAAGAAGCCATTTTTACAGCGTAAAGTGCAAAATGAAGCAGCAAGTGCTGATGGAGAAGCTGTAGCAAGTTTTCCAGAAGATCCAGCTCAGAGCATGAAGGGGCCACGTAAGTGCATGTGTGCTCAGTCGCTCAGTCGTGTCCAATTCTTTGCGATCCCATGGACTGTAGCCCACCAGACTCCTCTGTCCATGGAATTTCCCAGGCAAGAATACTGGAGTGGGTTGCCGTTTCTTCCTCCAGGGGATCTTCCTGACACAGGGATCAAACTCGTGTCTCTTGAATTGGCAGGTGGATTCTTTACCACTGAGCCACCTGGGAGTGCCCGACACAAGCGAAGGGGCCCTTAAGAATTAAGCTGAATGCACTGTGCGTGTGCTTTGGAAATGGAATAACAAAGCCTGAATGACAGCACATCTGTTTACCACATGGTTTCCTGCAAGATTTTAGGCCCATTGTTGAGAAAAATGGGCCTTCTGCTCAGAAAAAGATTCCTTTCAAAATGTCAGTGCTCATTGACCACACACCTGGTCATGCTCTGATGGAGATGGACAACGAAATTCGTGTTGTTTTCATGCTGCAAACACAGCATCCACTCCGCATCCATGGACCAGGAAGGAATTTCAACATTCAAGTCATATTATTTAAGAAATCCATTGTATAAAGCTATAGCTCCCATAGGTGGTGATTCCTCTGTTGTTTCGGGCAAAGTCAATTGAAAACTTCCTGGAAAGGATTCACCATTCTAGATGCCATTAAGAACATTCATGATTCATGGGAATATCAACCAAATACCAATGTTCGCAGGAGTTTGGAGGGGCTTCCCAAGTGGCAGTGGTAAAGAATCTGCCTGCCAATACAGGAGACGCAGGAGACTCTGGTTCCATCCCTGGGTCGGGAAGATCCCCTAGAGGAGGAAGTGGCAACCTATTCCAGTATACTTGCCTGAGAAATCCCATGGACAGAGGAGCCTGGGGCTACATTCCATGGGGTCACAAGAGAGTTGGACACAACTTAGTGACTAAACAACAACATGAATTTGGAGGAAGTGGATTCCAGTGCTCATGGATGACTTTGAGGAGTTCCAGACTTCAGTGGAGGAAGCAACTACAGATGTGGTGGAAATAGCAAGAGAGCTGGAATTAGAAGTGGGGCCTGCACTTCAGTGAGAAGCCTCCACACCGCACCAGAGCAGCTGCTGCTCGCCACAGCTAGAGAGAGCCTGAGTGCAGCAATAAAGACCCAGCACAGCCAAAAATAGTAATTAATTGATGCAGCTACAAAATTAAAATACACTTGCTCCTTGGAAGAAAAGCTATGACAAACCTAGACAGCATATTAAAAAGCAGAGACATCACTTTGCCAACAAAGGTCCATATAAATTAAAGCTATGGTGTTTCCAGTAGTCATGCACAGATGTGAGAGTTGGACCATAAAGAAGGCTGAACGCAAAGAACTGATACTTTCCAACTTTTTTGAAGAAGACTCACTCTTGAGGGTCTCTTGGACTGCAGGGAGATCAAACCAGTCAATCCTAAAGGAAATCAACCCTGAATATTCCCTGAAGCTTCAGCTTCAGTACTTTGGCCATTGATTCAAAGAGCTGACTCACTGGAAAAGACCCTGAGGCTGGAAAAGACCAAGGTCAGGACGAGAAAGGGGTGACAGAAGATGAGATGGCTAGATGGTGTCACTAAATCAATGGACATGAGTTTGAACAAACTCCAAGAGATAGCAAAGGATAGGGGAGCCTGCTGTCTGCAGTCCATGAGGTTGCAAGGGGTCAGACATGACTTGGTGACTTGTTCAGTTGCTCAGTCATGACAGTCAAAGATTTTAGAGTAGTCAGTGAAGCAGAAGTACATGTTTTTCTGGAATTCTCTTTTTCTTTCTGTGACCCAATGGGTGTTGGCAATATGATCTCTGGTTCCCATGCCTTTTCTAAATCCAGCTTATACATCTGGAAGTTCTTGGTTCACGTACTGTTGAAGCCTAGCTTAGAGAATTTTGAGCATTACCTTGCTAGAATGTGAAATGAGTGCAATTGTGTGGTAGTTTAAACACTCTTTCACACTGCCCTTCTTTGGGATTGAAATGAAAACTGACCTTTTCCAGTCCTATGGCCACTGCTGAATTTTCCAAATTTTCTGGCATATTGAGTGCAGAACTTTCACAGCATCATAGTTTAGGGTTTGAAATAGCTCAGCTGGAATTCTATCACCTCCATTAGCTTTGTTCATAGTGATGCTTCCTAAGGCCCACTTGACTTTGCACTCCAGGATGTCTGGCACTAGGTGAGTGATTGCACCATTTTGGTTATCCAGGTCGTTAAGATCTTTTTTGTATAGTTCTTCTATGTATTCTTGCCACCTCTTCTTAATATCTTCTGTTTCTGTTAGGTCCATACCGTTTCTGTCCTTTATTGTGCCCATCTTTGCATGAAATGTTCACTTGGTATTTCTGATTTTCTTGAAGAATCTCTAGTGACTTAGTGACTAGACAACAACAAATTGATTGAAAAAAAAAGAAGTTGGGCTGAAGATGTGGCTGAATTGCTGCATCTCAGGATAAAACTCTAATAGATGAGGAGTTGTTTCTTGTGGACGACAAGGAAGGTGGTTTCTTGAGATAGAATCTGCTCCTGGTGAAGATGCTGTGAAGATTATTGACATGACAGCAGAGGATTTAGAATAAGAGATACTTAGCTGAAAAAGCAGCATCAAGATTTGAGTTGCCTAACTCCAATTTTGAAGGAAGTTCTCCCACGTGTAAGATACTATCAGCCAGCATTACCGCTGTAGAGCAGTTGTTTGTGAATGAAGAATCCATTGATTTGGCAAACATCATTGTTCTCATATTTTAAGAAATTGCCACAACCAGCCCAGCCTTCAGCAACCAGCACCCTGATCAATCAGCAGCCATCAGCATGGAGACTAGACCCTTCTCCAGTGGGGGAAAAAAAAAGATTTGCTGAAGGCTAAGATGATGCTTACTATTTTTTAGCAATATTTTTTATCTGAGGTATGTACATTCTTTTTGGGCTTTCCTGGTGGCACAGAGGGTAAAGGTCTGCCTACAATGTGGGAGACCTGGGTTTGATCCCTGGGTCGGGAGGATCCCCTGGAGAAGGAGATGGCAACCCACTCCAGTACTCTTGCCTGGAAAATCCCATGGACTGAGAAGCCTGGTGGGCTACAGTCCATGGGGTCGCAAAGAGTCAGACACGACTGAGCGACTTCACTTTTGTGTACATTCTTTTTAGACATTCTTTTTAGACTTAAATGGCTACAGTATAGTATAAATGTAAGTTTGCAACGAGAAACCAAAAATTTTGTGTGTATCACTTTATCATGATACTTGCTTTATGTTGTCTTGAGCCAAACCCATAGCATCCCTGAGGTGTGCCTGTACTGATATGTGATCTTTACAACACATTTTCCTGGCGTGATGTCCCGCCTCCTGGAAGCCCTGGGCTCCTGGCTTCCTTAGGTCTGACTTTCTAAAATGAGTAGGACAGGGAGGAAACACTTTATTTTGTAAAAAGACATTAAAAGGTTCTCCGTTGTGTGTGTGGGAAATCCCAAGGGGGCTCCTCTGGTGCCGGCCCCACCCCCTCCTCTTTCCCTGACCCTTGACCCTCGAGTCTTCTCTTTATATATATGTAAATCACACATCAAAATTTAGTTGTGACAGCTTGGGGCTTCCCCCTACCGCCTGCCCCTGATAAATTCTTAAAGCCTTTCAGAAGACTTAATCTCAAGGAGAAGCCGGCCTCTTGTGTGTTTAATCACCAAAGCAGTTTTCAATCTCAGACGTGATTAAAGAAACCTGGAAACTTGCAGCAGCTGAGTCCTCCAACCAGAGGGAGGCTGGTGGGTGTCCTCCCTGCCCCTTCCCAGGTGGCCCAGGATTTCCCTGGCACTTGTCTCCCCCTCCCCCTCTCTCTCCTTTGACCTGGTCATGAGACCCTAGGGACGGCCTCCATGGGGGTCTGAGGCTGATTGCCTTGTTCTTTCTTCAGCTTGTGTGTGTCATTTATTAATTCATTCATTCCAGCTCAGCTGTCAAGACCACGGCCAGGCACCTTGGGCTGAGCTGGCCTGAGTCAACTCTGGCTGCAGGAAGCAGGACAAGGCTCCCTGAGCCTCAGTTTCCCTTAGGAAGGGGCTGCCTCGCAGGGCAGGTGGGCAGCACTTGCCCCCGCTCTCACGAGCCCCTGCCCCGCTCTGTGCCATTTCTCTCCAGTGGTAGTCACAGCTCCCTCAGCCCCTAGAATGAGGTTTGTCCCTCACCCCCTAGAATGAGGCGCTAGGACGAGAGCCAAGCACAGGGACACAGGCCTTGGCCAGGCCGATGGACTTCCGCCGTTAGTGTGTGTTTTCCTGTCCACTGTGTGTCCCCCTGTCCACTGTGTGTCCCTCACGTCTGTTGCTCTGTTGCTTAAAGGTTAAGGGTGAAACTGAGTTTGGAAATACTGGGCTGACCTGGAGTCCAGATGCTATCCTGCAGGCCTGTCTGTGAAACAGATGTCAGTGCTTGCCCCATCAGAGGCCTGTGAGGGGATCTGGGTTCAGTGTGTCCTTGGTCTAAATCAGCATCTGATACAGTAGAGTGGACACATCCCAGGTTATATGTAGCAGAGACACAGAGTCTCAGGCATATAGTCACAGGCTACGTCACAGGCATATAGCACGTGCAGAGTAGATACATAATAGATACAGAGCAACTGTCATAGATACAGAACAGATACTTCATAGACTTGTAGTACAAAATAGATATTTAGTAGATACATAATAGATACAAAATGGATACATCATAGACATAGTAGATACAGTGTAGACATGTAGTACATAGTAGAGTATATACATCATAAACACATGGTAGATACATATTAGTTATGTAATATATAGTAGATACAGAACAGATATATCACAGACATACAGTACATACAGAGTAGATAGATATAAATAGATACAGATTAACTCCATCATATAGAGCAGATACATCATAGATACATAGTAGATGCAGAATAGGTATATAATAGATACATGGTAGACACAGCAGATACATCATTGGCACACAGTAGATGCAGTAGGTATAAGATATATAGTGGCCCCAGAACAGATACATCATAGACATGTAGTAGACATGGTGTAGATATATAATAGATACATGGTAGACACAGAGCAGATACATCAGAGGCACATAGCAGACTCAGTGTAGATATACAATAGATACGTGGTAGACACCGAGCAGATACACCATAGGCTCATACAGCAGAAACGCAACTGTAGCAGACATCACTGGTGCATACCCTGTAGGATTAGTGTGTGCTAACAGTGGATCACGAATGTCCTGCATGGGGTTCACATGACTGTGGGATCCTTTTCACTGGGGAGGACTGTGATGGGAGTTTGGGAAAACATCCCGTTTTCTCTCTCTACCCCCCTTTTCTTTTTTATCAGACACAGCAGAGCTGTGCTTCCTGTCTGGTGGGTAGAGGCTCATCCTTCTGGGTTGATCCCTAAGGTCAGAAGGGTGTTGGGCCAGGCTGAGGGGCTTGGGGGTGGTCCCAGAGCCAGTCCTCTCCCCACCCCACCCCTTGTTCTGCCACAGGAGTCTTTTGAATTTACATTTTTTCCCTTCAGAGTCTGCTGTGGGCTTTTCAAGGTCTGCTTACAAGTTTTTGTTGGTTTGTTTCTAGATTCATAGGAACTGTTTGTATTTTGCTCTCTTCTTTACTACAATTTTGCAGAAAATAATCTAAAACACAGCCCCTCCTTGCCTTACAAGGCTGCAAAGCAGAGGTGTGCAGCCAACTGTGAGTGAATGGCCCCACCATCACTTTTTCTATTACTGTTTTTTTCATAAAGAGGCCTCTCCTTCTGGGGAGGGGGAGAGCTTCTCTTGACCTGGGATGCATATGTATACACTGCTGGGAAGGTGTGGAGAAAAAGCAGGTGTGCCTGCGGGGCCTAGGAGATGCTCTCACGCCCGGTGGGGGAGTGCACCACCCCTCCCGAACACCTATGAGGTGGTTTTGGACACTTGGCCCTAGCGCTCGTTCTCTCAAATCAATTCACATCACATCGACTTGACAAATCTTTAACATGACAGCTGAATAAGCCATTTTCTGTGGGAAGCCTTCCCAGTGGGTGGGGCTGCAATTTGCTCCTTAGTGTCTCATGGGGTGGGGAGGGGGGCTTGACTGGCAGCTGCTGCTTGTCCTTTTAGCCCTTGCTCCTGCTGCTCACCTGGAAGATACATGAACTCAGCTCCTGCCCCTGGAAACCCACGGGCCAGGAAGAGAGTAATTCCTGGGGGTGCTCAGACATGGGACTCGAGGGGCCAGTGTCTTCCAGGTTCCTGTTCGGGCAGCAGCGAGAGGCGGTGGTGGGGGCACTGTCACCCACTGTGGTCCAGGCTCTACAGGGTGCCTTTCCTTCTCACGTCATGAGACACATGGGAGAGCCATGGGCTCCCGAGCTGGTGCCAGACGACTGGGGGGAGCAGCAGCTTGGGTTTCAGTTTTGGGGAGGGGGTGAGCCAGGCTGGGGCATTCAGGGTGTGAACCTCCCTGCTCCCACCCCCTCCTCTAGGCTTTCTATCTCCCCCCCAACCCCCAAACGTGGCAGGAAAGGCAGGGGGTGAAGGTTGTCAACTGCCGAGCATCACAAGTTACCTTCTCTGTGGCTGAAACCAGACTCGGGGCCTCAGAGCTGCAGGGGCTGGTGCGGAGGCCATGGATGCTGGGCACTCCCCCACGGCAGCGAGGAGAGGGTGCGCCTCACTGATCACAGGCTGCCCGCACACCTCCTGTGTGCAAAGCCCCTGTAACCCGTGTCTGGTTCAGGGACCCAGGTATGCCACCTGTCCACATGGAGCCTGTGCTCTGGAGCGGGGAGGACATACAGGTGCCAGAAGGTCACAGGGGCGGCTGCCACCCCAAGGAGATGCTGTTTTAGCTGAGACAAGAGATGGGGTGGGGCAGGCCTGGGCCCTGGTGTGGACAGAGTTAGGATGCTGAGGGACCTGGTGTGGCTGGAGGAGGAGGAGAAGGAAGCCCAGTGTGGCTGTGAGGTGGAACTGCATGGTTGGGGTGTGGACCAGGTGGGCACTCAGCGCCGGAGTGGGTTGGGGCCAGCAGGCCTGTGGGGCCCCCTGCTGCCCACAAGGCCAAAGACAATGGGGCAGAGGGTCAGGGAAGGGGAAAAGGGGCAGGAGTCCAGTGCTGAGAGGAGATTGGCAGGACCCGGGAAGACCAGGAAAGGGAGAACTGGAGGGTGGGTCCCACATGAGCCATGTGGGTAAGTGTGGGCTGGTGAGCATGGACAGGTGAATGTGAGTAGGTGTGTGTGGGCAGGTGAATGTGGACAGCTGAGTGTGTTCAGGTGGGTGCAGGCAAGTTAACATGGGTGTAGACAGGTGTGCAAGTCCCATCTCTCCAGTGAGGGGAGAAGCAGGATTGGAGGTGTTGACTCTGCATGCACAGTCCCTGTTTGAGGACAGATGTGTCCAAGGCACTTATTCAGCCAGGGACACCGGCCTCGGCAGGAGCTGCTGGACTGACCCCAGGGCTGACCCTGGGTCACTCCTATCTCCTGCGTAGCCTCTGTGTGCATTTGTGCATTGTGGCACTGTTTCGGCGAAGATGCTGAGGACTCGGCATTGGTGGGAAGGTGGTCTTGTAACTGGGCCTGCAGATGACCAGTAGCCGGCTTGGGAGATGGGGCCCACAGGCCACCTGCACGAACAGCCTAAAAGGAGCTGGGGTGGGGGGAAACGGCAGCCATGAGTGCACTCGGTGCTCACAGTTGATGGAATGGAGCTTTTCCCCTGCGGCCTGGGAGTGACCAAGTGCAGCATGGATGGTGTGTGCAGTTCTCCCTAAGTGGTCATCTGAGCAAATGGATTTGGGATGAAGTGGTCATATGAGGCTAAGACCTGCAAGGAGGAGCTCACTGGCTGCTTTGAGACGTTGAGTGGGGATAGAGATCCTTCCTTTGGGGTGAACAGGGCTGTCCACTAGGGCCCTGCCTGGCCCCCAGCATGGTTCGAGGACCACAGCAGAAGGAAGGGAGTGGAGGCCAGTCATCTCTCTGTCTCTCTTAGAGGCCTCCTTCTTGTACCCTGTTGGACCAGACAAGCCCCTGGGGGCCGGGTGAGTAAGGGGCACAACCTGAGGCTCTGTCCTCATGCCTTCCCTCTGACTTGACCCTCCTGCTTCCCCCTTACGGGGACCTTGTGACAACACTGACCCCCAGATAATCCAGGATCACCCCCTCCCAGGGTCCTTACCTTAACTGCAGCAGCAGTAGAGTCCCTGCCCCGTGTGAGGAGGCTCAGGCTGGGGATTAGGACGGGACGTCCCTGGGGGCAGCAGATACTTGGCCAGCCACAGGTGCTTTTCGTTTCTGGCTTCCGAGGAGGGATTCCTGGGGTAAATCCAGGAATCTGTCTGTCCAGTGCACCCAGACAGAGGGCACTGACAGGTGCCCCAGGGGTGGTGGGAGCAGCCAGGACCCCTGTAGCTCTCTCCAGGACCCTTGGCCTTTGGGTGGCTTCAGTTTGCTCATCTGTAAGGTGAAGTCACAGTAGCCACCCCTTTTCTTCTGATGATGAGCAGATGTCATCACAGGCATTCAAACACGCTTGGCTGAGCTGCCTCAGGCCTGAGGAAAGGGGGAACGTGACAGTAGCTGTGACTCGATGGCCGACACGGGGGGTGGAGGGGGGGCAGGTCTGGGCTCTGCCACCCTGCAGCCCTGTCTGCACACCATCTTACAGGCCCACTTCAGGGTAGGGGGAGCCCACAGCATGGCCTGGGGGGCGTATGGGTCCCTGAGGTTTGATTGTGTCAGTACTAAGAACCACGGGGGACAGCGATGGTCAGGCCGGGACCTGGGGCCCCGGGTGCAGGGGTGAGTCTAGGGTCGTCTGGAGGCACAACCAGTGGATGTGGTTGAGGGCTGGGTACTCAGGCAGGGCAGATTTCTGCCAGGGGAGCTGTGGCGGGGGAAGAGGTGGACAGGAGAGTGCTTTCATTAGGGCTCCTGTGAGGGACTGGAAACTGAAGACAGATCTCTAGTCTGGAAAGACTGGAAACCCAATGGCCAGGAGTGAGCTGGCTCATCCTGGGGCAGCCAGACCTGCTTCTCTCTCTGCATGCTGACTTCCTCAGAGTGGTCACCCTCCCATCACGTGCCTCCTCAGGGTCCCCTGGCTACTGAGTCACACTGATGCCTCGTGCCCTTGGTCACTTGTCCACCCTCAAACCACTGGTGGAAAACCCCACAGGTGGCCTGGACTGTGCTGGTGGGAGTGAAGCCGCAGGGTCAGGGTGTCAGGAGAGGGACTCCCTCCTGTGTCCTCTGCTTTGGCCTTTTTCTCTTCCAGGAAGTACACTAATCCCTTTGTGAGAGCCCCACCCGCCTGACCTCATCTAAACTCAGTCACTTCCTAATATTATCACTGGAGTGGGGGTGGGGCTTCAACACAGGAATTTAGGGGACACAGACATTCAATCCATTACAGTGGGCAGGGTGGAAGAAGATTCGGAAGGTATTTTGGGACCACCTAGGGGGTCAAGAGAGGACCACACATCAGCCAAAAAGTGGCAGTGGAGAGGAGAGGCCAGGGAGCCAGACAAGGGAGATGGGAGCTGATGTGAGGGTCTTGGGGAAGGGAAGGGGGAGCAGGAGGATGCACCCTGGAGGCTGCAGGTGCACTAGGAGTCTGTAGATAAGCTAGGGTCTGGGGGCCTGGGAGCAATGTGGAGGGGTGGAGGTTTAGAGAAGATGAGATGTGACCAGTGAGGAGTCCAGGGCGGGAAGGAGTGATGGCGAAGGACTTGGGTTAGGGGGAAGCAGCCCAGCCCGCTGGGTCAGTTCCAGTTAGGAGTCCCACCCACAACCACACCCCTGCCCTTCATCTGGTTTTGGATCTGCTCCTATGGGCTGGTTCATGCAGCAGAACCGTCCTCGCTGCTGGCTTGCTGCTGCCCCTGTGGGTGGCCCCAGCCCGCATTCTAGGGACACTTGCTCTTGAGCACTGCTTCCCCTCTCCCCTCAATCCCCCCAGCTCAGCTTGGACCCAGCTTGGACCACAGCCCTGCCTGGGATGAAGCCCACCCTTGCCAGACCCTTTCTGAGCTCCTGTGTCACAAGGTGCAGATCCTCTCCCCAGACCTCATTCCTTATGATTCATCCTCAAACTCAGAATTTACTAAACTTGGCATGTGTGTGTGTCCAACCTGCTGCCCAGCCATCTGTCCCATCGAGGCTCCTAAATGTCCACCCAAGTGGAAGAGATCAGCACAGGGTGAAGGACATGCTGGCTTCCTTTCAGGGGGGCCAGGAGTACCCCCATGCCCGGTTCATTCCATTAGGTCTAACGTGGCTGATACTGAGGCATCCGGCAGCCTGGGGTTCCCGTTTAGTTGGCAGTGTCATTTTCTATTTTCTATCTTTCTGGTCCATAAGATCATGGTGTTTTGGAGAGTCATGGTCTCTGAGGTTGGATGAGGGCTGGCATCCAGGCAGAGGGAAGGTTGGGCGCAGCACAAATGCAGGCCTGGAAAGTGGGTGGCTCTGAGGTGTAGACAAAGACAGGGAAGGTCAGGGCCATCGATGTTGACAGAGAGATGGGGACCTGTGCCAAATCTTTGAGGTCAGGATAGACAGTGTTGAAAGTGTGTGGAGAGAGGGGAGGGATGTCGCTGTATGGGCAGCCCACTGACCATCTGTGACCCAGTCAGGCATGGCCTTCTGTCCCTCTCGTCTCCCCAGAGGTCAGATGTGGGGCTGGAAGTTCTGACCCTCTAATCATGCCTTGGACTTCGACAGCCAGCCCCCAACCTAAAGCCAGTCTCATCAGCTTACAAAGGATGCGCAGAGACTCCTGGGGTCTGAGGAGGCACGTGTCAGGAGCCCAGCCTTGATGACCGTCCACCCCCATCCCTGGGCTCTGGGGTCCCGGTCCGTCCTTCCCAGCCCTGGGCTTGTCAGAGCTCTCTGCCATCAGAGTAGACCCTGAGTGGTGTCACAGCGTGGCCATGGTCTGCGTTTCCTCTTTGCCCCCAAAGCTGAGCATCTTCTCACTTATAGGCTATTCAGGACCCACTGCTTTCAGCTGCTCCTCCAAGTCTTTTCCTCAGTTTCAGATTCAAGGTGTTGAAAGCAGCTTAATGGGCCATGCATCTATGTTACTGATTTGTAGGAACTCTGTGTGTTGTGTGTGTTTGTGACACTGCTAGCACCTCACTCAGCTGCTTGCCTTTCTACTCTTGGTGAACAAAAATGGACACTGCCTTTACAGTGTGTGCCTTTTGTTAGAGAAGCTGCCCCTGAACTCCAGGTCCTAAGTGTTTTCCTCCTGACAGAGTCATAACCCTCATTAGTCCTACCACACCTGGGAGTGAGCTGTGTATGAGGGAGGTTTCCCACCCCTGCTTCCTGTGGTGATGGCGGGTTGAGCCAGGACCACTTGTAGGAAAAGCATCCTCCTCGCACCACAGTTCAGTGATGTCTTTATCATTGACTGTTGGGGGTGGGGGGTGGGGCATTTCTGGACTTCTGTCCCTTTGGCCTTTTGCACAATAGCACATGGTTTTAACTTGGCTTTATAATAACTCTTAATATCATGTATTTTTTGTTTTTCTTCAAGGGTATCTTTCTTGGTGGTGGTTGTTAAGGTTTTTTTTTTTTTTTTTGAATGTTCAGTTTAGTTCAGTTGCTCAGTTGTGTCCAACTCTTTGTGACCCCATGGACTGCAGCACGCCAGGCCTCCCTGTCCATTGCCAACTCCCAGAGTCTACTCAAACTCATGTCCATTGAGTTGGTGATGCCATCCAACCATCTCATCCTCTGTCGTCCCCTTCTCCTCCCACCTTCAGTCTTTCCCAGCATCAGGGTCTTTTCCAGTGAGTCAGTTCTTCTCATCAGGTGGCCAAAGATTTGGAGTTTTGGCTTCAGCATCAGTCCTTCCAATGAATATTCAGTACTGATTTCCTTTAGGATGGACTGGTTGGATCTCCTTGCACTCCAAGGGACTCTCAAGAGTCTTTTCCAACACCACAGTTTTTGATGTGGACCATTTTTAAAGTCTTTATTGGATTTGTGACAACACTGCTTCTGGGGGTTTTTTTGTGGCTTTTTTTTTTTTTTTTTTTTTGGCGTGTGGAATCTTAGTTCCTTGACCAGGGATCAAACCCACACCCTCTGCATTGGATGGCAAAGTCAACCCCTGGACCACCAGGGAAGTCTTTCTTGGTGGTCTTTTGATTGTTCCATTTCTATACAAATTTTACAATTGGTTTTAAGTTTTCCAAAACCCAATGAGATTTTTTATTTGGATTACATTTGAGTTCATAGATCAGCATGGGAGAATTGACGTCTTTGCAGCCTTGAGGTTTCTGAGCCTTGAACATGCACTCAGCTCTTCTTCAGATTTTCTCCGTGACATCTGTGTCTTCTGTGGAGCAGTCCTGCACATTTTTTGCTGGACCACTCCACTGCCATTTGGCTTTTTACACTGCTTTAAATGGTGTTCCTTTTATAATTTTGTTTCCTATTTGTTTGCTTATAGAACTATATGGAGAAATACAATTGACTATTGATATTGAACCCTTGTCCAGCCACCATGTTAAATTCATGTATTCATCCTAGAACTTTATCTGTGGGTTCTTTTGGGTTTCCTGTGTACACTCCCAGTTCACCAGTGCATTTTATTTCTCTTTCCAAACCTTCATCTGTTACCTTGCATCACTGGCACCGTTATTCTTTCCAAAACACTGTGGAACAGAAGTGCTGACCACAGGCATCCTCTTGTTCTAGATTTCAGTGGAAGGTTTTCAGAATTCTGCCATTAAGGATGTTGTTTGCTGAATGACTCTTCCTTCTCTTGTAAATTCCCATCTTCAAATTTAGGAGGTTCTATTCTGTTCCTTTGGAGAAGGCAATGGCACCCCACTCCAGTACTCTTGCCTGGGAAATCCCATGGATGGAGGAGCCTGGTAGGCTGCAGTCCATGGGGTCACTAAGAGTCGGACATGACTGAGTGACTTCACTTTCACTTTTTACTTTCATGCATTGGAGAAGGAAATGGCAACCCACTCCAGTGTTCTTGCCTGGAGAATCCCAGGGACGGGGGAGCCTGGTGGGCTGCCGTCTATGGGATAACAGAGTCGGACACGACTGAAGCGACTTAGTAGCAGCAGCAGCAGCATTCTGTTCCTTGTTGAGGATTTTTATCCTGAATGACATAGAATTTTATCAACGCATATTGCCCCCTTCATCTGTTGACATGCTTTTCTCTTTTATTCTATTAATAAGATGAATTATACTATTTGACTTTGTTAAACCAAACTTGCATTCCCTTAGTTCATCCTGTTTGGCTATAATGTGTTGTTTTTTCTGTATTTTGCTGGATTCAGTTTGCAAACATTTGTTTGGTATTTTTGCAACTGTTTATGACAGAAGTTGACCTGCCACTTTCTTTCTTTCTTTTTTGGTAAGTTTGTTTGCACAGTTAAACATGGAGGTTATTTTTGTTGTTCTTTGCAACCCCTTGGACTATAGCTCTCCAGGCTTCCCTGTCCTTCACCATCTCCCGGAGCCTGCTCAAACTCATGTCCATCGAGTTGGTGATACCATCCAACCATCTCATCCTCTGTCATCCCCTTCTCCTCCTGCCTTCAATCTTTGGCAGCATCAGGGTCTTTTCCAATGAGTCAGCTTTTCACATCCTAGTGGGCTGCCGTCCATGAGGTCGCACGGAGTCGGACATACTAAAGTGACACAGCAGCAGCAGCTGAAGTATTGGAGCTTCAGCTTCAGCATCATTCCTTCCAGTGAATATTCAGGATTGATTTCCTGTAGGATTGACTGCTTTGATCTCCTTGCTGCCCAAGGGATTCTCAAGAGTCATCTCCAGCAGGACAATTAGAAAGCATCAGTTCTTCAGTGCTCGGTCTTCTTTATGGTCTAGTTCTCACATCCATACATCACTGCTGGAAAAACTATAGCTTGGACCTTGGTCAGCAAAAGTGCTGTCTCTGCTTTTTAATACACTGTCTAAATTTGTCATGGTTTCTCTTCCAAGGAGCAAGCATTTTAATTTCATGGCTGCAGTTACTGTCTGCAGTTATTTTGCAGCCCAAGAAAATAAAATCTGTCATTGCTTTCACTTTTTCCCTTTCTTTTAGCCATGAAGTGATAAGACTAGATGCCATCGTCTAAGTTTTTTTAATGTTGAGGTATATTGGCCTTAAAAAATTAATTGAGCTTTTTAATTTAATTCTTGGGAAGATTTATGTTAAGATTAATATTCTAAATTAATTACTTGAAAGAATTCACAGCAAAGGTCTGTGAGCCTGGAGTTTCCTTTGTGGGAATGATTTAAATTCTAGATTTAATTTTTAAAATACAAATTATTCAGATTTTGTATTTCTTATTTTGTCACCTTTAGTAAGTTGTGTTTTTAAGGATATTTTCAAGTCTGAAAGTAAAAAGAAAAAGTGAAAGTCACTCAGTCGTGTCCAGCTCTTTCCAACCCCTATGCTGCTAAGTCACTTCAGTTGTGTCCAACTCTGCGACCCCATAGACGGCAGCCCACCAGGCTCCCCCGTCCCTGGGATTCTCCAGGCAAGAACACTGGTGTGGGTTGCCATTTCCTTCTCCAGTGCATGAAAGTGAAAAGTGAAAGTGAAGTCCCTCAGTCGTGTCTGACTCAGCGACCCAATGGACCGCAGCCCACCAGGCTCCTCTGTCCATGGGATTTTCCAGGCAAGAGTACTGCAGTGGGGTGCCATTGCCTTCTCTGTCCAACCCCTATAGATGATTTCAAGTCTAAACCATACTTATTGACATAGTGTGTATCTTTATTACCCTTTAGAATATCTTTAATATCCATAGACATTAAATTATTACAGATTTGTCTTCTCTTTTTTTAATGTGCAGCTTCTCTGTTTTATTTTTCCCCCTCCCACCATGTTCAAGCCATTGGTGTTTTAGTTTTCTGTGGTAACATTTTAAATTTAATTGTGTTTCACTTATTTTTTGGTTCACTAGTGTATTTCCTACTGATGTAACTTTGGTTTATAACATTATTACAAGTTTCATGTGTATAACGTTATGTTTCTACTTTGTTATATTTCTACAACAGCATCAGATCAGATCATATCAGTCACTCAGTCGTGTCCGACTCTTAGAGACCCCACGAATCGCAGCACGCCAGGCCTCCCTGTCCATCACCAACTCCCGGAGGTCACCCAGACTCACATCCATCGAGTCAGTGATGCCATCCAGCCATCTCATCCTCTGTCGTCCCCTTCTCACATCAATCCCTCCCAGCATCAGAGTCCTCTCCAATGAGTCAACTCTTCCCATGAGGTGGCCAAAGTACTGGAGTTTCAGCTTTAGCATCATTCCTTCCAAAGAAATCCCAGGGCTGATCTCCTTCAGAATGGACTGATTGCATCTCCTTGCAGTCCAAGGGACTCTCAAGAGTCTTCTCCAACACCACAGTTCAAAAACATCAATTCTTCGGTGCTCAGCCTTCTTCACAGTCCAACTCTCACATCTATACATGACCACAGGAAAAACCATAGCCTTGACTAGACGAACCTTTGTTGGCAAAGTAATGTCTCTGCTTTTGAATACGCTATCTAGGTTGGTCATAACTTTCCTTCCAAGGAGTAAGCGTCTTTTAATTTCATGGCTGCAGTCACCATCTGCAGTGATTTTGGAGCCCCCAAAAATAAAGTCTGACACTGTTTCCACTGTTTCCCCATCTATTTCCCTTGAAGTGATGGGACTGGATGCCATGATCTTCGTTTTCTGAATGTTGAGCTTTAAGCCAACTTTTTCACTCTCCTCTTTCACATCAAGAGGCTTTTTAGTTCCTCTTCACTTTCTGCCATAAGGGTGGTGTCATCTGCATATCTGAGGTTATTGATATTTCTCCCGGCAATCTTGATTCCAACTCGTGTTTCTTCCAGTCCAGCATTTCTCATGATGTACTCTGCATAGAAGTTAAATAAGCAGGGTGACAATATACAGCCTTGACGTACTCCTTTTCCTATTTGGAACCAGTCTGTTGTTCCATGTCCAGTTCTAACTGTTGCTTCCTGACCTGCATACACATTTCTCAAGAGGCAGGTCAGGTGGTCTGGTATTCTCATCTCTTTCAGAATTTTCCACAGTTTATTGTGATCCCCACAGTCAAAGGCTTTGGCATAGTCAATAAAGCAGAAATAGATGTTTTTCTGGAACTCTCTTGCTTTTTCCATGATCCAGCGGATGTTGGCAATTTGATCTCTGGTTCCTCTGCCTTTTCTAAAACCAGCTTGAACATCAGGAAGTTCATGGTTCACATATTGCTGAAGCCTGGCTTGGAGAATTTTGAGCATTACTTTACTATCCTGTGAGATGAGTGCAATTGTGTGGTAGTTTGAGCATTCTTTGGCATGCAACAGCATGATCACCACCAAAAATTTAGTTTTCTTTTGTTACCATACAGTTGATCCACTTTACCCATTTGGAGATGTGTCTTTTTCCTTTTGTTTTCCTTCATGTATTTTGTGCTTTATTAGGTGCATACAAATCTAGGATCATTACATCTTCCTTTAAAAGTGATACTTTTATCATCACGAAATTTTGCTCTTTTAGATGAAAAAATATTATTGGCATTTGAGTCTCCTTTGACATCAGTACAACTATGCCTCTGTGTGTGTGTGTGTGTGTGTGTGTGTGTGTGTGTGGCAGGGTCAGGGAGACACAGTGTTCATGTGGTATATTTTTTCCATCCTATATTCTCAACTTCCCTGTATCATATTTTGGAAATGGCTCTTATAAACAGAAGTTAATTGTTGTTTTTGACCTAGCATGAAATCCGTTTCTTTTAACTGAAGCATTAGTTTATTTACAATTAATGTTATTCTGGTAAATTCTGATTTAAATCTATCATCTTACTGTTTATTTTGTAATTGGCCTATATGTTCTTTCTTTTGGCCTTCCTTTCTTGCCTCCTTTTGGTTTAATCAAGTGTTATTTTTCTACCCCCACCCCCAACTTTTATTATATTTGCTAAGTAATACTTTTTAAAAAATATTCCAGGTACCTTAGAAATTATACAAAACATTCTTGAAATGTACCTTAAGTTATTCCTTTTACTGTTCCAGGTAATGCAAGAACCTTACAATGCTTTAGTCTTATTTATCCTCTTATCAATTTTTATGCTGTTGTCATCTTATGTGTAAACTCTACTTATATTTTAAGCCCCACAACAACTATTAATGTTATTTTAAATAGTGTTCATTCAGATTCCCCTTCTCACGCACCCATTTCCTCCTGAAGGACTGTGCTTACGTCCAAGACCATTTTCCTTCCTGAAGTACTCCTTTTAGTATTTCTCCTAACAGAAGTTTGCTGGGTTTTGGTTCTGTGCAGACGTCTTTTGCCTGCCTTCATTATTGAGTCTATTTTCTCTGGGTGTGTTGCCCAGCAGGCAGTGATGCTCTCTCTGCATGCCTGGGGCTTAGTCTCTTGGCTGCGGCTGTGTTGCTGTGTCTCTTAGAGACTCGCCTGACCACCCTGTTACTCCCTAGGAGGGGGTGCTTCTCTTTCTTCTCTGGCTGCCTGAAAAATGGTCTTTGGGCAAATTTGTCAAATTATATTAAAATTACTAAATTGCATTTAAATTTCTTATATTTATAAATGCGAGAAAATCATATTCCATGACCTATTCTTCACTTAGTCTTCAGAGTATGTGAACTCATGTTTCATCTGTCAGACATGATATTTATTTTACGTAATTGTCCTTCTTACACACATGAGCTTCAAAATCTTGGAAGCCAGACTGTATTTTTATAGCTTGAGTGCCTTGGTCAAGCAACTTAATCTCTTTATCCCTTAGTTTCTGTGCGTTTTAGAAAAATTATAGGATATTTGAAATTTCATTGTAAGTGTGGGTTATGTTTAATGCGATATTTCTGTAAAAAGCTTGAAAGTGAACATCACTCAGTCTTGTCTGACTCTCTGTGATCCCATGGACTGTAGCCCTCCAGGCTCTTCTGTCTGTGGAATTCTCCAGGCAAGAATATTGGAGTGGGTAGCCATCCCCTTCTCCAGGGGATCTTTCCAACCTAGGGATCGAACCTGGCTTTCCTATGCTGCAGGCAGATTCTTGATCGACTGAACCATCAGGGAAGTCTAGTAAAAAGCTTAGATGGATACTTTTACATAAATGCTTAATAAATATTATCAATGATTTCAATGAAAAGAACAGCCTTCATTCTTCTGTTTCAACAGACTTGAGAAAGGGGGGAATATTGACTTTACCTTGAGACTGTGAGCATCTTGTCTTGGGCAGAGTCTCTTATCTCCGCTGTAAGGTGCCAGCCCGGTCCTTTCAGGTGCTGCCCGGTCCCTCCCCACTTGCCGCTACCCCTCAGACTCCACGTCTGCATCCCGGTCTTCTCACCGGGTCCCACAGGCCCTTTTGCTCTCTTCTGCAATTCCTTCCATCCTGCTTTCCCCTCTCTGTGTGCTGCAGTCTGGGGAATCTTCTCATCTGAAAGTGAAAGTCGCTCATTCGAGTCCAACTCTTTGTGACCCCATGGACTATACAGTCTGTGGAATTCTCCAGGCCAGAATACTGTAGTGGGTAGCCTTTCCCTTCCCCAGGGGATCATCCCAAACTAGAAATCGAACTGGAGTCTCCTGCATTGCAGGCGGATTCTTTACCAGCTGAGCTACCAGGGACACTTTGGATCTTCTACTGTCTCTTATTTTATCTAACCTATTCTTTTTAAATTTTTTATTTTTCCATGCTTGGTCTTCCTTGCCTCATGGGCTTTTCTCTACTTGTGTTGGGCAGGGGCTACTATCTAGTTGAAGTATCCCGGCTCCTCACTGCGATGGCTTCTCTTATTGTGGAGCACAGGCTTAAGGATGAGCAGGCTTCCGTAGTTGTGGCACGTGGACTCAAGTAATTTTGGCTTCCAGGCTTAGTTGCTCCACAGCATGTGGGATCTTCCTGGACTAAGGATCGAACCCGTGTCTCATGCAGTGTCAGGCAGATTCTTTACCACTGAGCCACCAGGGAAGCCCTAGCCTGTTCTTAAATCTGGCTCCTGAATTATTAATTTCAGACCTTTATTTTCACTTTGAGAATTTTAAAATCCTAGGGTCTTTAGAATTTGACTCCTTTTTCAATAGATCCAGTTCTTGGGTAAAATTCTGTCCTTTTGCCATCTTTTTCAATGTACGTTGAATATCTGAGTCCGTTTCTATTGACTCTTGGGCCAAATGCTTCTGCTTTTTGGCCGGCCTGGTGATTTCTGAATATCAGATCCTGTGTTTGCAAAGCAGCAGGAGCTCTGAGTGATGTTATTTCCTCATGAAGGGACTTGATCTCATCCTGGCAGATGGACTGTGGATGGGTCACCTGGACTCCACTGATGCTAGTCTATTCGTCATTTTCCTTTAATGTCTCGTAGTAATTGCAGCTGGAAAAGTCTGGGGGGGTGACTAGGACCCCAGTCTCCATCTTTTGTCTCCCCAATACCATTAGTCAGCCAAAAATCTCATATTGGGCTTTTTTGTTTTCCATTTAACAGCTGTGTAGCTTCATTTCTTGGCCTTCTGCCCTGAACTCCATAGCATAGAACTTGACAGATGCCTCGAAGGGAAGCTTGGATTTGAGGTTCATTTCTTCACATTCCCATTTCCTCGGGGACCTTGAGAGAGCCCCATAGTGGGGGTCACCCCGATCCTCCAGTGAGGCTAGGGGACAGCATCAAACCAGGTGGGTCATTCTTGAGCCTCATAGAGCCAGTGGACTCGCCTTGGCAAGTGTGGGCTCCCTGGGCACCTGTCACTTTCCCTGCTTTTCCGTTCCTCCATTTGAAGCGGGACTGACTATCCTCTTCCTGTATGTTGCCTTTTTTTTTTTCCTTGCCACGCTGCATGGCTTGTGGGATCCTAGTTTTGCGACCTGGGATTGAACCTGGGCCCCAGCAGGAAGAGCACCGAGTCCTACTCACTGGACCACCAGGAAGTTCCCCCAGCATTGCGTTTTGGAAACACAGCTTGTCTGGTCTAACAGGTCTGAGCTGGGGCTGGGTGAGGGGTGGGGGTGGGTGTGGATTTCCTCAGGACAAATTACAGCTGAGTGTCACTCCTGCAGTTTAGATGGTTTTTGATAAGACTGTGGATGTCAGAGTTGCTGCTGGAGAAGAGCCTTGGAGCTGTTGGATGGAGTGTTTTGTGTGCAAGAGAAGCATGAATCTGGGGGGACCAGGAGCAGATTGTTTTGGACCACATGTGACCCCCAAAGTCCTATGCAGAAGCCCCACCCCCAAATGTGTGTGAGACCATGAGGACTTTGGGAGGAAATAGTTGGGATTGGGGGGGCTTGTACCCTGTGAGAGGAGACCCTGGGAAGAGGCCATTGTCAGAACCCAGACCTTCAGTCCCCAGACCTTGCTGGAGGCAGCCTGTGGGTCTGTCATGTCTAGGAGGACTGAGGTGACCCCTCAGGAGGCTTGTCTCTGCTGCTCTGAACCCCAGTTTTTATATTTTTTTTTTTTTTTTTTACTATAGTCAATTTACAATGTTATGTTAGTTTCTTATGTACAGCAAAGTAATTTGGTTATCAGATCAGATCAGTTGCTCAGTCGTGTCCGACTCTTTGCGACCCCATGAACTGCAGCACGCCAGGCCTCCCTGTCCATCACCGACTCCCAGAGGTCACTCAGACTCACATCCATCGAGTCAGTGATGCCATCCAGCCATCTCATCCTCTGTCGTCCCCTTCTCCTCCTGCCCCCAATCCCTCCCAGCATCAGAGTCCTCTCCAATGAGTCAACTCTTCGCATGAGGTGGCCAAAATACTGGAGTTTCAGCTTTAGCATCATTCCTTCCAAAGAAATCCCAGGGCTGATCTCCTTCAGAATGGACTGGTTGCATCTCCTTGCAGTCCAAGGGACTCTCAAGGTCTTCTCCAACACCACAGTTCAAAAGCATCAATTCTTCGGTGCTCAGCCTTCTTTACAGTCCAGCTCTCACATCCATACATGACCACAGGAAAGACCATAGCCTTGACTAGGCGAACCTTTGTTGGCAAAGTAATGTCTCTGCTTTTGAATATGCTATCTAGGTTGGTCATAACTTTCCTTCCAAGGAGTAAGCGTCTTTTAATTTCATGGCTGCAGTCACCATCTGCAGTGATTTTGGAGCCTAGAAAAATAAAGTCTGACACTGTTTCCACTGTTTCTCCATCTATTTCCCATGTAGTGATGGGACCAGATGCCATGATCGTTTTCTGAATGTTGAGCTTTAAGCCAACCTTTTCACTCTCCACTTTCACTTTCATCAAGAGGCTTTTGAGTTCCTCTTCACTTTCTGCCATAAGGGTGGTATCATCTGCATATCTGAGGTTATTGATATTTCTCCCAGCAATCTTGATTCCAACTTGTGTTTCTTCCAGTCCAGCATTTCTCATGATGTACTCTGCATATAAGTTAAATAAACATGGTGACAATATACAGCCTTGAGGTACTCCTTTTCCTATTTGGAACCAGTCTGTTGTTCCATGACCAGTTCTAACTGTTGCTTCCTGACCTGCATACTGACTTCTCAAGAGGCAGATCAGGTGGTCTGGTATTCCCATCTCTTTCAGAATTTTCCACAGTTTATTGTGATCTACACAGTCAAAGGCTTTGGCATAGTCAATAAAGCAGAAATAGATGTTTTTCTGGAACTCTCTTGCTTTTTCAATGATCCAGCGGATGTTATACACATATATATATTTTTTTCTATTTGGTTTACTATAGTATATTGAATATAGTTCCCCATAAATCCCAGCCTTTATCTACAGTTGGTTCCCATGAGCTCCGGGCCTCCCTCTCCTCTTGGCCTCCCAGGAACCAGCCTTGTCTCCTGCTTTGACCCGCACATCCAGCTGTGATGCAGGCGCCGTTTTCACTGTGGCCCAGCCATTGCTGGCTGACCTTCGGAGGCCTGCATCCCCAGTCTCTGCCCATCATTTCCCTGGGGACACGTGGGGCACATGTTCTCCGGCCAGAGCTGTGTCTCAGTCAGCCTTGCCCTCCCAGCTGGGAGCCTGGCTCCCAGCTGAGGATGCAGCAGGAAACACCGGCCCCGACAGCACAGGTAGGCCGTGAGCAGCTCCAGGACTTGTGTTGTTTTTAAAAATGAATCCGTAAAGGAAAGCCTCCAAATAGAGATGGGTTGGTTCAGTGTGAGCTCACTGGCAGTAGATGACTTGCAAGTCTCTGTATTTTTCCAGAAACTCTTTGAGAAAACACTGGTCTTGGTCCTCTATTTCATCAAATCTGAACTCACTTCATGACAATTTGTCTCTTTGTGATGAAACTTGTTAGAAAGTGGAACTGTTACAATACCCCACCCCACCCCACCCCACCCCACCCCCCAGAATGCCTTTTAGGTTGGGCTTCCTTGTTTTTGCCTGTGCTGGGTCTTCATTGCTGTGCAGGCTTTTCTCTAGTTGCGGTGGGTGGGAGCTGCTGTCTAGTTGTGATGCATGGGCTTCTCATTACCGTGGCTTCTCTCACTGTGGAGCGTGGGCTCAGTTGCTGCACGGCATGTGGGATCTTCCGGGACCAGGGCTCAGATCCCCGTCCCCTGTACTGGCAGACAGATTCTTTACCACTGAGCCACCAGGCAAGTCCAGGGTTGGGCTTCGTAATGGTCACTAATGGTGTCTAGGGTCAGAGGGACAGATTGAGGAGCCCAGGTAGGTGGCCTGAACCTCCTGGGACCCCGAGGCTGTGACCCTGGTCTCCACCGCCTGAGCCTCATCAAGGTCTTATTCTTTGATGGAGCATCTGGTCCTGTGACAGCAACTGAGCCAATGGGGACGGGCCTTGGGGTCTTGGTAGCTGGGCTGCCCGAACCCTGGTGCACGGTGCTGGCCGGGCCCTGGCTCCACACGGAGGTTGCTGTCCCGGCCTCGGGAAGCAGAAGGCTTTGTTTCACTAAAGCATTTCTCTTTACAAACATCCAAACCCTTGTCCTGTGGTGGCCCCTCAAAACCTTTGCAAGAACGAACCCACTCTCGGGGCCTCTGCCGTTGTCTTCCCTCAAGGGAGACATGAAGGCTTCCTGCCTTGAGGGCCACCTTGCCCTCCTCCCCTCCCCACACTTGGCTGCTCCGTGGCTCTCACAGCCACTCTGCTGTCCACGCAGCCACTCTGCTGTCCAGACCTTCAGCTGTTGTGTCCTCACAGGCACGACTCAGATGTCCATCTTGGCCACTGGGTGGGGAGAGTGTCGAGCAGGTGAACTCTGGGGACATGCCTCTGCCCCACTGTTCTGCACACAGGGTGTGGCATTGGGTGGGGCCCCCGCCGCACCTCTTCTCTCTGCTGCACGTGAGGCCCCAGGAGACAGGACACAGTCTGGACCCAGGCTCCCTGGGGGAGGTTCCATCATGCACCTCCCCAGTGCTGCTGGCCCTGCTGCTGGCAAGTGCTCCACAGACCTCTCGGCCCACAGCTCATGGAGGTTGTCCCCACAGCATGTGTCCAGAGGTGGCAGAGTGAGGTGGGTCCAGCTGAGCCCAGCCCCAGTCACTCCATCTTCCCATGGCTGTTGTAGGACTGACCCATCTTGTCTGTGCAGCCAGCCATGCCAGGCCCCATGTCCCTGCTCCTCTGGCCAGCCTAGGTGGCCAGCCTCAGGGAGGGGGGCGGAGCCTGCAGCCTGATTGGGTGGTTTTGGTCACGTGATGGCCTCGGGCCAGTCACATCCCAGGGTTGTCCTTCTTGGGTTGTGGTAGACCCAGGTGAGATCAGCTCCCCACCAGCAATGTCAAGGCTTAGGAACCACGTCAGGACCATGTGAGGAGGGACAGGCTTCGTGGGAGCCAGCCTGCTGAGGGGACCAAACTGCCACCATCCCCATGTGGCTGGCTTCCTGCCATAGCAGCTCCGAAACCCTTCCCAGTGTGCATTTGTGGCCTTGGGCCCCTTCACTCACCTCTCAGGGCAGTGGGACACAGTTCAGAGTGAGAAGCAGGAAGCCATGTGAGAGAGGACCCTGGAGGGGTGCCCCCCAGTCAGCCCAGCCATGTCCTGCTCACTGTTGCCCTGCCCCTGTCATAACCTTCAGGGCTGCAGATGGACATGGGTCTGGATCATATGGCTCTAGGGGCAGTGCCAGGTCCCTCTTGAGACAGGTCACCTGGTGTGCCTAAGCAGTGGGTGGCCGGATCCACAGTCAAGTGACACCAGCCCTTAGGGAAAGGCCCACAAGCTGTATGGCTCCATGGGCTTCCTGGGGCTTGTGTCCAGTCTCACTGTGTCCCTCAGGGATGCCCAGCCCATGCAGCCACCAGGTTCCACAGCAGCTCCAGACATGTCCCCTAGTTCAGGCCAGCATCCCACCTAAATCCCAGACTTCTTTTTCAGATGGTCATGTGCAGCCTGCGGTAGGAGGGTTTTGGTGGAATGTGTGGTTGGTGAGAACAGGGCAACCTGAATGAATGCCCTGCCTTCTGGGGCCTGGATCCCAGGGGACACGACTCCCCTGCAGGAAGCCAGGCCTGGAGGAAGCAGCACTGCTCTGCCAAGGACCCCACCCCCAGCCCAGCCCCAGGGCTGCGGGTCCCTCCCAGCTCCCTGGCCTTGCCTTGGGCTGGTCACCAACCTAGAACTGCCAGGGACGCATTCTGCTGACCCAGGTGCCCTGCTGCAGGTGCGTTCCTGCTGTAGTTCTGAGGCTCCGGGGCTCTCTGGGGGCTGTGCTGGCTGGGCCAGTCACCTGGGCAGTGGGTCCATGTCTAGCAAAAAGCCAGAAAAGCCTCCAAGAGCATCATGACCTGCACTGCAAATTCAGCACTCCTCACGTACCACCCCTGCCCCCCCCCAGTCTGGGGGCTGCCTGGTTTCTTTCGAGGTCTGTTGCTCTAAGCTCCCTTTTTAAAGTGTATTTTTTCACCTTGTCAGAGCCCTCATGATGCTAGATTGCCATAGAAACAGAGCTCATTAAAGTTCCCTGCAGCCACCCTAATTATAGAATTCCAAAGACAAGCAGTGAGCTTCTCTGGGGGTGTCGCTGAGGCTGAGCGAAGATACCAGAGTGGCTGAGCCCAGGGGCCATGAGGACTGCAGTTGTTCCCACCCTGCACTCAGATTGCAGGCACCCTGGAGACCACTGGATGCTCCCAGGTTGAACTGTGGCTTTGAGCAGCTCCAACTCTGAACTCAGCCATGACACAGTGACTAAAGTGGAGCCTCCTGATCCCCAGGGACTCTGGGTGGAGCAGCCGCAGGGTCAGCCGGGGTCACCCACCAGTGCTGCTTCTTGTGGAGGTCTTGCCGGCTACCCCCACCCACCCCTGGCTGGTTTTCAGGACTGCTCACCACTGAGACCAGCTGCACAGGAAGGTGGACAGGCAGGGCCCACGGCCAGAGCGGTGGGAAGGGGCAGGTCATCCCCAGTCTGCCCATCCCTTTGAAGCGCTCTGCACACGTGCCCTTCTCTGTTTCCTGTTGTGTCGAGTGGGTCAGGATCTGCATAGACATGTGTTCTGCACATGCATGTGCCCGCCTACGTTGCCTGTTGTGTGAGATGAGTCGGGATTCGAATGTGCTTCCGTTCTTTGCTTTCTGCCATTGGAGTGGTTCAGTTCAATCACTCAGTCGTGTCCTACTCTTTGCGACCCCATGGACTGCAGCACGCCAGGCTTGCCTGTCCATCACCAACTCCCAGAGCTTGCTCAAACTCATGTCCATCGAGTCAGAGATGCCATCCAACCATCTCATCCTCTGTTGTCCCCTTCTCCTCCTCCTTTCAATCTTTCCCAGCATCAGGGCCTTTTCAGATGAGTCAGTTCTTTGCATCAGGTAGCCAAAGTATTGGAGCTTCAGCTTAGAGTGGTATCATCCGCATATCTGAGGTTGTTGATATTTCTCCCTCCTATCTTGATTCAGCTTGTAATTCATCCAGCCTGGCGTTTCTCACATGTGATCAGCGTATAGGTTAAACAAACAGGGTGACAGCAGACGGCCCTGTCATACTCCTTTCTCGACCTTGAACCAATCAGTTGTTCCATACAGGGTTCTAACTGTTGCTTCTTGACCCACATCCAGGTTTCTCAGAAGACAGGTAAGATGGTCTGGTATTCCCATCTCTCTAAGAGCTTTCCACAGTTTGTCGTGATCCACACAGTCAAAGGCTTTAGCATAGTTGATGAAACAGATGTTTTTCTCAAATTCCCTAGCTTTCTCTATAATCCAGCAAATGTTGGCAATTTGATCTCTATGTCCTCCTCCTTTTTGAAACCCTGCCTGGACATCTAGAAGTTCTTGGTTCACATAATGCTGAAGCCTAGCATGCAAGATTTTAAGCATGACCTTACTAGCACAGGAGATGAGTGCAATTGTCTGATGATTAACACATTTTTTAGTACTACCCTTCTTGGGAATTGGGATGAGGATTGACCTTTTCCAGTCCTGTGGCCACTGCTGGGTCTTCCAGATTTGCTGACATAATGAATGCAAAACCTTGATGGCATCATCCTTTAGGGATCTGAATAGTTCTGCTGGAATTTCATCGCATCCACTAGCTTTATTAACAGCAGTGCTTCTTAAGGCCCACTTGACTTCGCACTCCAGAATATAAGTGTGAAATGGAGACTTCCCTAGCAGTCCATTGGTTAAGACTGCTTTCCAGTGCAGGGGGCACAGGTTTGATCCCACATGCCATGCAGTGTCTCCCCACTCCCCCCTCCAAAAAAGGTATGGGATTCCCTGCAGTCCCTCATGGTTCCTAATAAGTCCACAGGGCACTGCTTTCCAGGTGGCATTGTGGGTGTGGGTTGGACACCCAGGGGCTCCTGTGCCTCTGCTGGGATTGAGGCCGGGGTTTGCACTGCTGAGGCTCTGACATCTCCCCATCCCTGCCAGGAACAGGGGTGATGAATGATACACCTGAGAGGCCATGTGAGTCAGGTTCTTCAGAGAAGCAGGACCGACAGAACATGCTGAGAGTCGTTATTGTAAGGAGCCTGCTCACAGGGTCTTGGAGGCTGAAAGTCAGGCCTGCAGGCTGGAGATGTGGGAGGAGCTGCTGCCATGGTCCAGGTCCAAGCTGTCTGCCGCAGTATCCTTCTTACTGGGGGAAGGCGGCCTTTGGGTCTGTTCAGGCTGTCACCATGACAGAGGATGAGACGGTTGGATGGCATCACCAACTCAATAGACTCAGTAGACATGAATCTGAGCAAACGCCAAGAGATAGTGAGGGACAGAAAAGCCTGGCATGCTTCTGTTCATGGGATCACAAAGAATCAGACATGGCTGAGTGACTGAACAAAGCTGTCACCTGATCAGATGAAGCCCACATGTGAGGGGCAATCTGCTCCACTCTGAGGCCATTGACTTAAATGTTCATCTCATCTGGAAGCACCCTCATAGAAACATCCAAGATATTTTGACCACAGATCTGGGCACTGTGGTCCACCCAGCTGACACATGGATTGAACCGCCATATCCCCACCCCGCCACTGCCAAGAGGTGCCTCCTGAATCCACACTCAGTCTCCCGCTAAAGACAACAGCGTGGTCACACCTCTGTCCAACATGTGTCTGTCCTGCATGTGCTGGACATACACTGACCCCTCCTCCAGGAGGGCTGGTTGTCTTCTGGGGCTTGGAGGACGCCACTTCCCTCTGTCTGCTCAGCACTTCCTCCCTGCTTCTCCCTGTACTTACACACCAGCAACCTCTGCCATCTGGGAGCCGTGTTGCATCTGTCCTCTGGCTCTCCGAGCCCACCCCTCTGGCCAGTGTCCTCCCGTGGTGTGGAGCGTGTGTCTGCAGGCACTGCTCCCCACTGCTCAGGGCACAAGCAGCAGCGGTATGGACATGGTTCCTGCAGTGGGCTCACCGCAGCAGCTGGAGCCTCTGTGCAGAGACAGAGCTCAGTGTTTCTACTAAGATCTGAGATTCATTTATAACCATGTTGTTGTTGTCACCTCTGGCCCCTCCCTGTGTTTTTGCAGTTCCTATTGTGTATTGTTTACTGCAGCCTTTGAGGCACCCCAAGAACATGGGAATCACACGTTACGAAACATACAGTGGAGTGGCCATGCACGCCCTTAGCAGCCAACCTGCCCAGCACTGACGCACTGTCCCAGTCTTCTACTTACTAGGATGATTTCCCTTTATGAACATGCATCCTGAAACATCACACTGTCCATTTTCTTGGTTTTTAATTTGACCCTGTGGACTGTAGACCTCCAGGCTCCTCTGTCCATAGAATTCTTCAGGCAAGAATACTGGAGTGGGTTGCCATTCCCTTCTCCATAGGATCTTCCCAAACCAGGGGTTGAACCCAGGTCTCCTGCATTGTGTGCAGATTCTTTACTGTCTGAGCCACCGGGCAAGCCGTTTTAGTTTGATAACAGGCATCATTTTACAGAGCCCATTTCATATACGTCAGTCTGTCATTTTATAATTAAATTTTTTTTATTTGTTTATCTTTGGCTGTGCTGGGTCTCTGCTGATGCACAGGCTCTTCTCTGATGGTGGTGAGCAGGGTCTACTCTCTAGTTGTGGTGCACAGGCTTCTCATTGCAGTGGCTTCTCTTGTGGCACACAGGCTCTGGGACACTCGGGCTTCACCTGTGGCTCCTGAGCGCTAGAGCAAGGCTCAACAGTTGTAGTGCACAGGCTTCGCTGCTCCACGGCACGTGGGATCTTCTCGGATCAGGTATCAAACCCGTGTCACCTGCATTGGCAGGCAGATTCTTTACCATTGAGCCGCTAGGGAAGCCCCTGTGATTTTATACTGATTTTTTTAATTTGATTTGATTTTGGAAGATGCATTTGTGTGGCCAAGGGTGGCTCAAGCTGGGTTATGACTGAGAGTCCTCCCAGACAGCCATGCCCCAGGTCACCTGTCCTCTTGGACCTGGGTGGCTGCAGACAGCCTCCGGTGGCCGTGAGCCCACATGTGAGGCCTGTCAGGCGCTGATGTACGAGCAGTGCGACTGCTGTGTCCCGGGGAAGCACACATGCCCTCGACCATTGATTCTGGCCGTGGTTAAGCTCCCCCAGAAGGATGGGCCGCTTCAGGTTACTCTGATCCTTGACAGTATTTGACGTCACGGGAGACTCGTCTCCCGTTCCCGTTTCTGTTTTCCCTCATTGACTTGTGGGCATGCCTCCTGTATCCTGAATCATTAGCCCATGTGGCATGGCTGATAATGAGACAGGGGTTTGTCTGGCCTCACATGGCCTTACGGTGAATGTGCGTCCTCCCCTCCTTTTGTTTTCAGGGTTTTCCTCCTCCTCCAATTAAGATCGTCCAGGTTTCCTCTAAGACTTGTCATTTTGCCCCTTAGTTTCCGTCCTTGTCTTTTTAGATGAGCGCATTTGTGTGCTGGCACCAGGTCTTGGTTGTGGCACGTGGGATCTAGTCCCCTGACCCGGAATCAAGCTTGAGCCCCTGCACTGGGAGCAAGGAGTCTTAGCCACTGGACCACCAGGGCAGTCCCTGAGTCCTTACGTACTGAGGGGCTGATTTGTGTGTGGAGTGAGGCAGGCGTCTGGTCTGCTCGAGTCACTGTCACAATACACTGTATGCAGCAGAGACTACAGGACCTCACTTCTCAGGGTCTGGGGGTGGACGGCTGAGCTCCGGGTGCTGGCAGGGTCGGGGTCTGGTGAGCACCCTCTTCGTGGCTTACAGACACTGCCCCGGCTGGGTCCCCATGCAGTGGAGACAGAGGTAGGGTGTCTCCTCCTCTTCTTATGAGTGTACTGACCCCATTAGGGGGCCCCACGCATGACCGCTGAACTCAGTGACCTCCCCAGGGGCCCCGCCTCCGAATACAGCCATTCATGGGGCAGTGGAGAAGGGCTGAGGGGGGCGGTCAAGGCTTACACATGTTATCAGGAAAGACACAACAGCGGGGGTCCTGGTTTCTCTCACTGTGGACAACAAGACATCGCCCACGTTCCCTCGGCCCTCCTCAACACGTAGGAGTCCCAAAGTGCCGGGGTCCAGCCCCGGTGGATCCAGGGAATTCGAAGCGGGGACAGCATTGGCGATGATCAGGAAACGATTGCTTAATTAAGTATTAATTAAAGATATAAAGAATAATAGAAATGAGGATAGCTCAGTGAGGAGGAAATTCAGTGAAGAAAGGCGGACGAAATAAGGATAGCTCAGTGAGAACATTTAGTGGAGAGAGGAGGCCAGAATAACTCAGCCAGAAGGTAAGAGAAAAAAACGACATGGGGAGACTGAGTTTCAGTGAACAAGGCCCCGCACTTTATTTTTCAAAGTAGTTTTTATACCTTAAGTTATGCATAGAGGATAATGGGGGAAGGGGTGGAGTCATCCAGGGACAGCAGTCCCTGAGCCAGGCTTTCAAACTTATCATACACAAAAGTTTAGGTGAGTTACATCATCTGGCCTGGAGGCCTGTCAACATTTTAAGAAACTTATTTTTCTCTAAAGGTGATTAGTCAGGTGCCACCCTCCAAAGGCATTGGAGTTGCATTTCTGTAGGGCAAAGGTGTGGTGGGTTATAACAAGAGAAAGAATTAACTCAAGGGTCCAAGGTTACAAACACTAAAGCTACTACTTACATTTCTATAAACCAATTATATCAATCAATACACTGCCAAGGACACAGTAGGTAAGGGATATGGAGACTTAGCAGCAAACATTGGCCCAACAAGTGAAAAACCGTTCACCAATACAATTTCTAATCAATCTTTTAACTGCTCAAAGGAATCTGTACTTATACAGTTTAGAACATCTCATGCCTCTCACAGATGGGAGGCTCCAAACAATCACATGTGGCTGGAAAAGCCTATTCAGGCAGGCTAGAGGATTTCCAAAGGAGTTTGTAGGTTGAAACACTGTCACACCCAGGAATTATTAACTGGAGCTGTGAGTTAACTCTTTTTTCAGAGAGAGGTAGTGGGGGACAGCCCCCCGTAAAGTCAGAGGTGTAGATGAGAACACAAAGCAGAAAGTAGGCAGACTCTGGTTTTTGGGGGTAGATGCTCGAGAATTTCCAGGGGGCTCCGGAGGCTCGATCCCGCCCTTGCGTGTGCCAAGCCTCCTTGGCACACCTTTGTCATGGGTGGAGCTCGCTACCAGCACCGAAGGGCTCTGCTCTGTCCCCTAGCCTAGCTTTCCAGTCTGCTGGGGGCTGCTGGACATCTTTGAGTTCCTTATTTCTGGTGGCTTTACTGAAATGTGAAGGGCATCCTGTGGATGCATTTTCAGGCTTTCGTACTGTGCGTGTTGAACACTGGAAGGGGCCAGAGCCTTGTGCCACTGCGTCCTCGCCTGACAACCCGGCTCCCTCTGTGTCTCGGAGTCTGTCACTCGGTGCCTCACCCCGTCACACGCAGGGACAGCTGGGGGTTGTGAACGCCGCACGCAGGGCAGTCAGCCCTGTGGATGTCAGCAGAGACCTGCTGGGGGCCAGACTTCCCCAGATCTGGCTGGGAGGGCTATGCCCTGTGATCAGGCAGGGGCCCTGGGGCGTCAGCAGGAACCCCTGGAGCCCAGGGCAAGATAGGTGGGGGAGCCCTCTTCTGTTTGCACGTTGGTGTCTCGGCTTCCACCTTCACCTCTCAGTTGATGGGAGGGGAGCCGGTTTTGCAGTCACTGTGACCAGGTTTCACAGGTTCCAGCCAGAGCTGGTCATTTGCTTGTTTTAAAAACACTCTGTTACAGTTTCCACTTCTGTATGTTCCTGGCAGCTCCCTGACTCTCATGAAAGTCGCCTTCAGTACGGACCTCTGTAAAAGCACAAAGCTTCCCGTTGTAGCCCAAGTATTTTGTTTTCACATACTTTCAAAGCGTTGGGAAGGAGCAAAGTTGGAAATGTTTTTGAGGAGGAATGACACCGCCCGTCCTGGTCATACGTGTAGCTCAGCATGTTTCATGAGCCGGTGCTTCCACACAAGTCTGGTGCAGGTTGGGAGCGTGATGTTTTTGGTGACTTTCAACTCAGCATAAGTGTGCGGTTGGTTTTGCTTTGTTTCTGCCCCTAGGTTTGTTCCTGAAGGGGAGCCGGGGGAGGGAGGTGGTGCTGGTTGGATGCCTGCCTTGGGCTGACCGTGGACTTCCCAGCGGCCAGGGTCCCTCCCCAGACAATTGGGCGTAAAGGTCCGGAGAGCCCTTAGCTCCCATGGAGCCCGTCCCCAGGTGGAACGAGACCTGATTTTCACGCCCGGAGGGAAGGGAGTGGACAGGAAGCTCATGGGGGGCACACAGGTCCTAGTGGCCTCATGGCCTGAGCCCCTGCAGACGGCCGTCCTTGTGGGTCATCTGGGGCACCGTCTCCCCACCCAGCGGTGTGGAACAGCTGCGAGGGTGCTGGCGCTCAGCTCCGCGGCTACCGCCCCGGTCTGCCTGGACTGGCGGCCTGTCCCCACTGCCCCGCATGTGGTAGAGCTGGGCTCGCAGCCCCAAGGCCATTTCTTTATGCTCTTCTCCTGTTCTTTCCAGAATCCATCTACCGCCGTGGAGCCAGAAGATGGCGGAAGCTGTACCGCGCCAACGGCCACCTCTTCCAGGCCAAGCGCTTTAACAGGGTGAGTCCCCCCCAGGGGGAGATGCCGGGCTCTGCTCCACACTCAGCCCTGGATGACCACAAGCCCTTCATGAGCTCCCTGAGCCAGCAAGGCATCAGCTCAGGTCTTTTCTGACAAACGTGACCTGTGTGTCCCTGCCACGTGACCCCCTTCCAGGTACCGTGTCCCGTCACGTGACCCCAGTCCTGGCACTGGGACTCCATGGGCATTCAGAAGGGACCCTGGATTTGTCCCGTAACCAGGATACATGTGTTACCACACAGTGTCCCCTGCTGGTCGCAAGAGTGTCCTGTGAAGCCCAGGGCCCCATAACGACCCTGCAGCCCCAGCCCCACTGCCTAGCTCACCCGGAAGGGTTTATAGCTACACGTATGGTGCTTCTCCTCACGCTGCCCTGTGTCCCACAGAGACCACGGGGCTCACGTGGTCATTGTCCTGTTGCCACATGGAAAGGGAGGTGTCTACAGAGGCCCCATGGCTGAAGACGCCTGCCCCAAGGCTGCCCACACAGAGTGCCACAGGCTAGGTGCTTAGCAGGTTGGTCTGGTGTCTGAAGTCCAAAACGAGGACTGCTCTTAGGGCCGGGCTGCTCTCAGGGAGAGTCCCTCCTGCCTCTGTGTAGCTTCTAGTGTCGCTGGCATCCTCAGAGGCCCTGGGCTGGGAGCACAGCCCTCCCGCCTCTGCCACCTCCTGGCTCTGCACCCCACCCCCACCCCCAACTCCTCACCCCTGGGATGCCCATCATGACAAGGACCCAATCTGACCTCATTTCTGGGTAGACATGAGTTTGGGGGACACCACTCAGCCTCATACAGCAGCCCAGCACCTGCTGACCTGGGGCCCCATGCACGCCGGGCACCCTGCCCTGAAGACTGGTCCCGGCACCTGGCACGCAGTAGGCACACACACAGCGTGGCAGTTTGTTGTTCACTGTAATGAATGACTGGAGGAAAGTCAGCCAGGGGGGCCCCGGGGGCTGTCAGGAGTAAGCGAGGAATGAAGCGTGTCTGTCAGGAAGGAGGGGGCCCTGGGACCTCCAACAATGACAAGAGGACATGAGGTCCTTGGGGTATTGGATAACATGGGGAGGCTGGGCATCACTGAGTGTGGACAGAGGGCGGGGGCTGCAGGGATGACAGGCCACCCGATGGGTGTGGACATGAGACTACAGTGAACCACCCAGACAGACAAGATGAAACCTGGAGAAATCAAAACTTCCAGCCCCAACAACACAAGGTACCACTGCCTGCTCTCCCATGTTAAGAAATAGATGACTGACCAGCCTGTGGTCAGGCAGCTTTGCTCCTGTGCCTTTGGGCACCAGCTCAGTTCTGGCCAGAGATGGTCTCAGGCAGATGGGCCAGGCCACCCTGAAGGACCTCAAGGAACCACTCACACCCTTCAAAGTGACTCACTGGCCCACGATGAAGCCCACCCACTTGGCAAGGCTGCTTGGAGGGGCCTGGCCTCTCCTGCCTACAGGTTCTAGGAGGAAAACTCATTTCTCTATTCGTCAGGTGCAGAGCCTGGCACTCCTCTTGCCACACCCCCTCCCCAAAATTGTGGGTAAGGCTTTTCCTGTCCAAGGAAGAGCAGGAATTTGGGGTGAGGGTAGCCAGTCTAGTCCTCTCCCATCTGCTCTCCCCTGGGCACGGACAAGCTTCTAACAAACACCAGGAGGCCAAGGGGGAGCCAACCCTGATACCCCCAGCCTTTTGGGAGCTGGCTCTTCACAGGTGGGGAAGTGGGCATATCACTGTTCATCCCCAGGCTGGTTTCCCACCTGAGGTCCCAGACTCCACATCTGGAGGCCATACCATCCACTTGTGTTCGCTGAGCAGTCACTCCACATGTCTCAGGAACTGCACGCCTGGCTCTGCGGGGTCAACAGGGCTCACAAGAACGAGCCAACGAAGGAGGTCATGTCTCTCCATCTTTGCTGGTGACCTAAGGACGAAAGCAAGGGCTGTCAGCCTCCCGGGCTGGAGCTCCCTTCACTGAACGCAACTGATCTTCTTGAGCAGAGAGAGGCTCACCCAGGGACTTGCAGAGAGAGGAGAGCGGGAGCAGCATCCACCCCAGAACAGGGAGCACCAGGGGGCAAACGGGGACCCCCAGCCTGGGACACAACTAGTGGTCAGAGCCTGGCCCTGGGACCCAGGGTGCGAGTGTCTCCTATAAGGGTGGAGGGTCATCAAGTCCACCCCAGCGTGATACTGCTTGAGTGTGGGCCAGCAGAGAGGGGCTGTCCAGGGCTGGGTTCACGGCAGAGTGAGTCGGGGCAGATCATCAGGGAAGGTGTTCACTGGCGTGGCCCGGTTCAGAACTGAGATCCCACAAGCCTGGCAGTGCCCCCCCCACACACACACACAAATAGAATCAAAACCTAGAAGCACCGTGGGTCTCTAGAGAAACCTGGCAGGGGGGACCAAGGGGAGTGGTCTTCAGACTCAGCCATAATCACTTGCCAGACATCTGCAGCCCTCAAACGTTGAACACGAAACACACAGGGAAGATGTTTGTAGCAAAACCTGGAAGAAGAGATCAAGACAGTATGTGTGTTTAGTACCAAAGAGTTCTGGCCTTTTGCTAATGCCTGAGTCAGAAGTCGAGCAAGGGAGTGAGTGGTCAGTTAGAACAAGAGTGGTCACTGCACGTGAATGCAGGCACCCTGACCTTGTTGGTGACCAGAGAAACACAAGACGTTCAGAGCTGCCAGTGTCTCTTATGTTTTATATTTATTTTTATTTATTATCACTACTCCTTTTTGGCTGTTCCACACAGTTTGCAGGATCTTGGTTCCCTGACCAGGGATTGAACCTGTGTCCGCTGTGTTGCAAGACAGATTCTTAGACTGCCAGGCAAGTCCCAAAGACGTGAATTTTTTTAATGGTTCCATGAATGCTGACAGGCTGGAAACGGGTGAAAGCAGTCTTGGGCTTGACACTCCCTCCTTGAATCCTGGATTTTCTCATGAGCAGTCACCCTTCTGGGTGGAGGCGCCAGTGCCAGTATTAAACTGGACTGGCCAGAGTCAGAGCTCTCAGGAGGGGTGACCCTGTGGCTGGCCTCCCATCTGGCCTTTGCGGCCATCCACTCCCTCTTGGGCCATTCCCAGAGGGAGCCCCATCACCTGCGGTTGCCTCCTTGGGACAGGACAACTCCAGCAGCATGGGGGACTTGGTTGGGTATATGCTTCTTTTCCTAAAGTTGTAAGCAGTGGTGTGTGTGTGCGTGTGCGTGTGCGCATGTGTGTGCATGCATGGACTTGTCTTCAGCAGAGCTTTACTGGGCTCCCACTGTGTGTTGGGCATCATCCCAGGTGCTGGCCATGTGGCTGTGACTGAGATGTGTGTGCTCTGTGTAGGGAAGAGGCTCCTTCCTGGGGGGAAACGAGTTCCTTGTGCCCACTGGCTGCCAGTAGCTGGTCCTGCACCCTTGGCCCACTCTTGGGGAAGATTTGCTCTGGTCAGCGCCAGTACAGTGCATCCTTTCTGTTCTCCAGGAGTAATTTGAAACTTTCTCGAAGGAAAGAAATTTGTTAAACGTGGCAAAAGAGGGTAAAACATGTAAATGAGGTATGGCTGCAACAGAAGTAAGCGGGAGCCTGCCAACTTGGACATCATGTAACCAAGGAGATGACTTGGACTCCAAGTGGTAGGCGGGTGACCCCACTTCTGGACACACTCATCTTTGCATTTTGTGACTTCCAGAATTACAAAAACCTCACCAAACGAGCCAATCATGATCATGAATTTAAAGTGTTTATAACCAAGAGGAACAAAGATTGACCATTCAAAGTATTTTTAAAATGCTGAGAAAAGCACAAGGGTGGACTAGCACTAGCATGGACACTCACAGGCAAGTCTGGGTCAGTCTCTTGTGGGGTCACTGCTCCTTTCTCCTGGGTCCTGGAGTGCACAGGGTTTTGTTTGTGCCTTCCAAGAGTGTGTTCCCTGAGTCCTGTGTAAGTTCTGACGGCTCTAAGGCAGGGTTAATGGCGACCTCCTCCAAGAGGGCTTATACCACCCCCAGGTCTGCTGCACCCAGAGTCCCTGCTCCTGTCGCAGGCCACTGCTGACCTGTACTTCTGCAGGAGACAGACATTCAAAGGCACTGTGGTGTTAAAGACTCTTGAGAGTCCCTTGGACAGCAAGGAGATCCAACCAGTCAATCCTAAAGGAAATCCTTTAGGATTTCCTGAATATTCATTGGAAGGACTGATGCTGAAGCTGATACTCCAATACCTTGGCCACTTGATGCAAAGAACTGACTCATTGGAAAAGACCCTAATGCTGGGCAAGACTAAAGGCAGGAGAAGAAGGGGATGACAGAGGATGAGATAGTTGGATGGCATCACTGATTCAATGGATATGAATTTGAGCAAGCTCCAGGAGTTGGTGATGGACAGGGAAGCCTGGCATGCTGCAGCCCATGGGGTCACAAAGAGTTGGACACGACTGAGCAACTGAACTGAACTGAATCGCATGGAGCCCTGGAGCGGTTCAGGATCTAGATGCATTCAGTTGGTAGGCATGGTCGCCTCTGTGTTCGTCATGCAGGGGTCATGTGGGTTTGGATGAGGGTCATGCAGTGGTCAGGCTCCCCCATGACCTTCTCACCTGGGTCCCTTCACTCAGGCGGGGCCCCTTGTCTGTTCTGAGCACAACCAGGCTGGATTTGCAACCCCGCTCCAGGTCCTGCAGGCAAGGAGGCCCTGCCCTCGGAGAGATCTCGTTACCTGCCCACAAGGTCCTATGGGAGCATAGCCCCAGCCCCTCGGGGCCTTGGTTCCCCCAACCTTGGGACAGACCTGAGTCAGGGCTACTGGGCCTAGGTGGGGCCTGGTACCAGCTGTGAAGAGGCCTCTTTCTGGCCTGGCTGCATGTCCCCTCAGTGTGGAGGGACCATGGGGGCACAGGCCCGGCTGCGTGTTGTTACAGGGCACCGTGTCCCCTTGGTGTGGAGGAACCACGGGGGCACCGGGCCTGGCTGACGGTGCCTGTTCTTGTCCACACAGAGAGCGTACTGCGGCCAGTGCAGCGAGAGGATATGGGGCCTCGCAAGGCAGGGCTACAGGTGCATCCACTGCAAACTGCTGGTTCATAAGCGCTGCTACGTGCTCGTCCCACTGACCTGCAGCAGGCATATGGTGAGTGGACACCTCGGCCGGCTGGGGTGCAGTACACACTGCTGCCCCTGGGGACCCTCGGCCTCCCCCTGCCCAGCTGGGATGCTAACTCCATCCCTGCTACCCACCAGACGAGAAGAGGGGTGACGTAGGGGCTGCAGAGTGATGGCCCGGGTCAGCAGTTGGGTCGGGGCCCGTTCTCAAGCCTCAGGAGTCCCCCAGCATTCTTGGGGCCCCAGGGTCCAATAGGGAGCTGCCTCAATTGTGATGTCAGCCGTGGAACCTGGAGCCAGGGCCTGACTGTGGCCGCTGTGTGATGAGGGCAGGGCTGACAGGACTAAGTGTTACTATGTGAAAAGACACATTTTATAAGCTCCTGCTAGAAGAGTGGAGCCTGAGGGCTGAGCGGCCACCTCCACCTGTGGAAACACAGGTAATTTCAGTGCTCATCTTGCCATGTTCAGGGCGATGCTGTAACAGGTGAATGATATGTGTTGTGACGTCACAGTGTATGTGACAGGTGAGTCCTGGTCATGCAGTGTCTCCAGAAGCCCTGTGTGGTGCTGCCTGATCACTCAGCCTGTGTCTCTGCAGGATTCCGTCATGCCTTCCCAGGAGCCTGCAGTGGACGACAAGAGCGACGACGTGGACCTTCCTTCCGAGGAGAGCGATGGAAGTAGGGCTGCTGCTTCCACCCCCAGAACCCTTTCTAGGTCCTCCTCTCTCCCAGGCCAGGGCCTATGAGCGTAACCGCTCGCTGCAGGGCTGAGGTGGCCTCTCCAGAGCAGGGGTGGGCGGGCTGGCCTTCCCTGAGCGCCCACATCTCTGTGCTGCTGCCCATGGGAGTCAGGGTGGGGGCTGGGGTTCCCTCTGTTCCAACCTCGGGAATTCTAGCAGGCTCTAGTGCAGCGGCCACCACAGACACGTGTCTCTGGAAAGGTCTGCCGTGCCCAGTATCACATAGTTCTTGGGTTTCAGTAGGTTTGTTTTTTTTTTGGTTTTGGAGAAATTTTTTTTTTTTTTTTTTTACTGCTAAGAAGCATTCAGAGAGCAATTTTGATTCCATTTGGACCGATGGCCCTGCTCTGAGCTTCTGCAGTTCTGTGCATAGTCACAAGGGTATATGAGAGCCTAGGCCTCACTCGATAAACACTTGTTCCTTCCCCAGGGGTGACGTGAGGCCACGGAGCACAAAGCAGTATAGCACCTCATGTAAAGGAGACTCCCACACACCACCCGCCTGTCCACTCACATCCACACATGTCCAGTCACTCTCTACTCACCCCCACCATCCACACATGTCCAGTCACTCTCCACCCACCCCTACCATCCACACACGTCCACTCACTCTCCACCCACCCCCACCATCCACACACCATTCACCCACAGTCCATCCACCTGCTCACCTGTCTACCCACCCATCTGCACACCTTGAGAATAGAGACTGGAAGGCTTGACATCAAACCCTTCTGCCCGCTTACTTCTAGAAGAACCATGAGGGAAAGTTGTCACAAATGCAGATCCCCAGGCCTTGATCCCAAAAGCTGAGAGTCGGCAGGTGGGGGTGGGCTCTGGAAACTGTTCTCCAGAGTCTCTAGTTAAGGCAGAAGCAGCTGCTCCAGGCCTTCCCCCTGAGCAGCAGGTGGCCTGGCCTGACCCGGCACTGCGTGTCCACAGAGGGCCAGAGGCTGTGGGGGTCCCTGGGTCCTGGGCCACATCCCTGACGATGCCTGTGACTCCCCCCCCCCCACCCCGCCCTTTTTCCTTCCTCTTCACCAGTTGCTTATATTTCTTCAACCCGGAAACATGACAACATTAAAGATGATTCTGAGGTGAGTAGAAAATGGCTCGTGGGTGTCTGTCTCTGTTATAGAGGTCCATCAGCTCATTTCTGGAGCCACTGTGGGAACTTAAAGGTGAACTACGAGTGTCTGGGGAGACGTGGCCTGGTGGGCATCAGGGATTGTATACACCAAGGCATCAGGGTCACAGGTCTGCGAAGTCTTAAGAGACATTTAGCACAGAGGCAGTTGCGGAACAGGAGGTGGGACTGACCCTCTAATCCCAGGACTGGTTCCCCTGGCAACCAGCCACACCCTCAGGTGACCTAGAGGCTTCCCTCGAGGCGCTTCGTTAACATGACAAAGGGACATTTTGCTGGCTTTCTGCACCCGGAACCCCCTGGGGTTAGGAGCTCTGTGCCAGGAATGGGGCCCTTGAACAAGCAGAGACTTTGTATTACCAACCACAACATCACAGTTTGACTCTGGGTGATAAATGAGGCTCTGAGAAGTTTGGTCCCGTGCGAGGGCGGTTCCAGCTGGAGCTTCCATCCACAGAACCTCCTCGCAGCACCTGGGGAGGCTACACCTTTCCCAAGGTCCTTGTCCCCTCTGGACTTGAGCTCCTTCTCCCTGGTCGTCTGTGTCTGGAATGAGTCAGTAGCACTCAGTTACCTTTCCTCCAGCACAGAACCCTCTTCAGAGAGAGTCCTCAGGAGGGGTGCACGTGGCCTCTCCCTGACATCCACGGTCGCTTCTACTGACCTTGCTGTGGTGGGTCTCCCGAGGCATTAGCAGGTTATGCTTTGTGCCCCTCAGGGAGGGCCAGGTGAGCTGATCCCAGCACCAATGGCCCTGGGGTGTGTAAGCCAATGGTCACTTCCTCAGCAGTCAGGGCAGGCGGGCCCTGAGCATCCCTCCTGGCTCACAGAGGGGCCAGTGACTGGTGATGGCTCCTGGATCTTTGCTCATTCCATCAGAAGCTCTAGGGGTCTGCTTCTGGGTGGGGAGGGCATGGGTGATGATGAGTCCCTTCCCGCTTCCCCCCATCTTGTCCACCCCCATCAGGACCTCAAGCCAGTCATCGACGGGATGGACGGGATCAAGATATCTCAGGGGCTCGGGCTGCAGGACTTCGACCTGATCAGGGTCATCGGGCGCGGAAGCTACGCCAAGGTCCTGCTGGTGCGGCTGAAGAAAAACGACCAGGTCTACGCCATGAAGGTGGTAAAGAAGGAGCTGGTCCATGATGACGAGGTGAGACTGCATCTGTTCCCCGTTGTTCAGTTGCCAAGTCGTGTCCAACTCTGCGACACACGGCCTGCAGCACACCAGGCCTCCCTGTCTGCTCCTCTACGTGCAAGTACTCGCACAGAACAAAATGTGCGCTTTTACCGCTTTCCAGTGTGCAGTTTAGTGACTTTTAGTGCATTCACAGTATTGGGTAACTGTCGCTACCGCCCAGCCCACGACATTTCTTCCCTGTGAGCAGTCTCTCCCTGGTCTCTTCCAGCCCCACAGCCGCCTGGCCACTTCTGTCTCTGTGTATTTGCCTGTTCTGGACACTGCATGTAAATGGAACCATGCGCTGTGGGACCTTCTGTGTCTGGCTTCTCTGACGGAGCATCTCGTTCTCACGGTCCACTCAAGTGTATCGAGGCGCAGCACCTCCTCCGTCTCTTCTAGGCCTCAGCTGTGTTCTGTTTTACGGACAGGCCCCATTTGGCGTGTGTGTCTGTCCCTGATGAGCACGTGGCTTGTCTCCAATTCCGGCTGCCATGAACGTTTGTGCAGCTGAGTCCCTGTTTTTACTCCTCTGGGTGTTCACCTGGGAGGGGACTGCCAGGTCGTAGGGTCATTGTGTGTTTCGCCCTGAGGAGCAACTGAACTGTCTTCCCCTGTGTCATTTTATCTTCCCACCAGCATTGCACGAGGGCCCACTTCTGCCCATTCTTGCCGATACTGGCTGTGTTCTCTTTTTTGATTATTGCTGTCCTAGTGGGTGTTTAGTGGCTTTGACAGGCATTCAGCACCTTTTCATGGGCTTCTTGGCTCTTCGTACTTTTGATCTATTCTTTGACCCCTGAACAGGGGTTACGTCCCTTAGAAGCAGAGAGTGACTTCAGAGGGAGCAACGATGATGTCACTGTGAGACGACTTGATACACGTGGAGTGGGGGCCATGGCAGGGCTGCCCAGGCTTGCAGCTCAGAGGGCAGAGCCAGGGCTTCACCAAGTCCCCACCTGCCCTCCCAGCAAGTGCATTTGTGCAGTGCACACACGGCCCAGCTGGCCGCCAGCCCCTGTTGCTGAGCTCACAACTAAGCTAGTGCAACTCTGCCTCTCAGCTGAGGAAGCGGAGCCCCGGGGCAGGTGTGGGGCCCAGCTGGCGTCTTCACTGCTGGTCACAGCCCTGCAAGGTGATTCCAGTCCCCGCCCAGTGCACGGCTGGCTGGAGGGTTGACGGTGTCTTTGGGGGTAGGGCACTTTCTAGAATGCTGAGAGGAGAGGTCTCCAGGGAGGGTTACTGCTGTGGTTGATCCTGGCATCATCACATAGCCAGGGCCAGGGCTGGAGCCTGGACTTTGAGGTGGTCTCAGGAGAATTGAGACACTAGGAATTGGCAGATGGGCCAGCTGTGTGCATTTGTGAGACTCTGCCGTCCTGTGGCCCTAGGCCTGGGCCCTGGTCGAGGGCTGGCCCTCATCTGATCCCTGGAACCTGTGGGCAGGGCCTTATTTGGAGAGAAGTGATTACAGATCCTGGGATGGTCATTCTAGATTATCTGGAGGGGCCCTAAATCCAAGGACAAGTGTCCTTTTAGAGAAGAGCAGGGAAAATTTTGAGACAGAAAGAAGGAAAAACACAGTGAAGCTGTTAAGAGGGAGGTAGAGAGAAGCCAGAGACCCCTGAAGGTGCAGGAAGGACCCTCTGTGGGGACCTGGGAGAGAGCGTGGCCCTGCCCATACCTGAGCTCAGGCTTCTGCCTCAAAGCAACAAGAGGATGCAATTTGGAGTGTTAAAGCCCAGCACTCTGTGGCATTTTGTTACAACAGCCTGGGGAGTCCAGCAGGCAGGAGGAAGGCAGACCAGGGGTGGGGGCGATTTGGCCTCCATGTGCGGGAGGGGCTATCGTGTACCCACTGAGGTTTCCTTCCTGAGCACCTGGGTGGCCAGGCGCCTTAGAGAACAGACAGGGACAGTTGAGGGCTGTAGGCTGGCTCTGCACTTGAGACTCCGAGTGGAGATGCCAGGTGGCCATCACATGAGCAAGCAGAGCTGGGCTAGGTAGGGCTGGTCAGATGAAGCCATTCCTCCCAGAGCATCTCTTCAGGGGGTGGAGGTCAGAGGGATCGGGACCCAGCCTAGGATGAGGAACCCAGACGATCTTGGGCCCTCCAAATATGTGCTCACTGAGAGTTCGCTAATTTTTCCCTAATTCCTTGGGGGAAGGCAGGCTACTCTGAACACATCTCATTCCCTCTCACTTTCCCTGAAAGAAGGGGTTTAACTTAGGGAATTTGGGGGCCTGGGCCTCATGCAGCTCTTTCTCCGGTTGGAATGGAACCAAAGCTGGGACTGTCAAGATAACTTTTCTCCACGTTTCAGCATGGACTGTGAGGGAAACAGTCCTATTGTGGGAGCTGGTGCTTGGGAGATGAGTGTGGGGTGTGGGGAATCCTCCACTCTGTGTTCGTCCCATCTTAAGTGGAGATGATAATACAAACCTTCCAAGGCACCATGGGCAACACATGAGGCCAGCTCACAGCTGGTGACGGAGGCTTTAGTGGTGCTTTGGTAGAAATGGTGATAGCTGATGAGTCATGATCCTGATGGTATAGAGTTGGTGATTGTGGTGGTGATGATGGTAAAGGTAATGGAGATGATAGTGATGATGGTGGGGGTGGAGATGGTGGTCAGGGTGGTGATGATGATGGTGATGACAGTGAAGGTGGCAGGTGGTAACAGGGACAGTGGTGGGGATGGAGAATGTCTTCGTGGGCGTTTTCTTTCCTCTCTGCGTTGTCTCCCCTCAAGCAGAGTTGACAGAGTTCCTCTCTTGCCTCCCCTTCCCCAGGATGTCTGTGAAGTACTCACACTCCCTGGCTTCTATTTCAGGATATTGACTGGGTACAGACAGAGAAGCACGTGTTTGAGCAGGCATCCAGCAACCCTTTCCTGGTCGGCTTACACTCCTGCTTCCAGACAACAAGTCGGTAAGATAAGGGGTGTTTCTGGGATTCTGCTGCTCTCTAGTCTGAATTTGGAGAGGCCGAGTTGGCATGAGGTTTCCACTCTCATCTGCGGGGCCTCCCGTTTGCAAGTGTCGGGGCTTTTTGGTTCATCACTTAACTTTGTTCTCAGCTGGTGTCATATGGCTTGAATTTCATACAAATGAAGCTAAATTCTTTGATTCTATTTAGAAAATATTTATTGAGCACATCCCACTGCATGGGATACAAGTGTGGGATTGGGTGCTGGTATGGCCCTGTGAGTAGGAGGTCTGTCTCTGTACTTACGGGTCTCACTGATAGTGGAGTAAAGTAATAAACACCAGGAGCTTCACTTAAAAGCTTTGTATGTGTTAGATTTCTGCTTTAAAATGGTTGGAACTACTGGTCTATGATATTCAGCATATACTCAATTTGGAATTTTCTTGGCCAAATGACTTGAACTTACACAATTTGTTTTATTTGAAAAATTACTGTGTTCTGGGTCAGAGTCCTCAGGGCCCACCCCCAGGTTCAGTGACTTAGGAGAACTCACAAGACTTAACACAATGTCAAATTCAAGGCTGAGACTTACTTCCAGGAAAGGGTATAAAGCAAAATTGGCAAAAGCAAAGATGCTCGAGGTAAAGTTGGGAGGAACCCAAGTTGAGAACCCCATGCACTGGCCAGAGTCCCTCCACATGGGGTCCCACGGGACTCCTTGAATTCCTCTGAAAGGAATCGTGAAACCTGGGGTTTACTGGGGTGAGTCATGTAGGCACCTCTATCTAACACATGCCAAATCCCAGGCTCCCAGTAAGCAGCAAGTGTCCAGGGCAGATGCGGTGTTTCTGCAGCGTGATTGCACGAGGCAAGCTCACCATTTGGGGAGGGTTCGCATCAGCGCAGGGAGCCAGTGACTCCACTGGAGTCGGCGTGCAGCAGGGCGGTCCCAGCCCCACTGTGCTTACTGTCTCTGCTCAGGGTCCCCTGTGAACGAGCAGTGAGTCACCCCCGCCCCCGTGTGCCCCCTCACCTCCCTCATCTCCACCCCCCTGTTCCCACAGAACTGTCCTTTCCCCGGGTCTGCAGTTGTCCCCCAGCCCTGTCCCCAAGCTCAGTGATTCTGCCTCCTGAGAGGGTCTCAGTCACCTCCATTTCCTCCCCTTGAATCCTGGCCACAGCCTCTCGGGGCGTCTGGTCCCTGGGGCACCAGGTTGTCACTTCCCCCATGCAGAAACTGAGCCATGTTTGAAAACACGGATCTGAAACTTCTGACCACTTTCCCAGTTGCTTCTGGGAAACATCCAGGCTCCTAGGCATGTGGATGAGGCCCTGCGACCAGGCTCCACCCCAGTCTGTCCATATTTGCCACACAGCCCTTTCCTCACCTCTTCTTCCCCAGCCCGGGGTGCATGGAGAGCCCGGGACTTGTATCCCGTGTACTTTCCACGCCTCTGTTTGGCCCTGACTGGTCTCTGGGCTATGGGACAGGCCCTAGGGAGGGCGTGCTCCTGACTTCACTCTGCCTAAATGGATTCTAAAACGAGTTTCACTGTGATGTTCTGTTAACTTTACTACACGGAACATGAAGAGTGTGGATATTTCAGCCTCACTTCCAGCTTCGTTGCTGGGAGCACAGCACCCTCTGAGCTCATGCCCTGGCAACCCTCCGGTTCACATGCTCCCAGGTGCATTAAAGGTAGGATCATCCCTGTGTGATCCCCACGATATAGGCGCGCATGATACTGCCTTTCCAGACCGCCGTGAGAAGACTCATATAGAGCCTTCAGCACCAGAGCTGGGAGGCACCCTGGAGCAGTTATCGTCTGTGTCTAGTTTCCTTGCCTCTAACATCACAGAAAGTGAAAGTGAAGTTGCTCAGTCGTCCCCGACTCTTTACCACCCCGTGGATGTAGCCTACCAGGCTCTTCTGTCCATGGGATTCTCCAGGCAAGAATACTGGAGTGGGGTTGCCATTTCCTTCTCCAGAGGATTTTCCCGACCCAGGGATTGAACCCAGATCTCCCACATTGCAGGCAGACACTTTGACCTCTGAGCCACCAGGGAAGCCCAACGGTACAGAACCTGGCAGTAACTTCTAGAAGCACCTGAAACCTGGATGGTTGGGGCAGGTGTCTTTCCCAGGCTGTTTCTCGGTGCCTGCTTGGACCCAGCCCCTCAGTATGAACTCCCTAAGAACTGGGCCAGGCATGCTCCGAGCAGTTGGTTGATCCTGGCACCTCATGGGCAGTCACAGTGTTAAAGGATGATTCTGTAAGTGCAGCCATGTTCTCAGTAAAGAGGCACAGTAAGCGTGTGTCAGAGTTTGCTTGACTCTCTGATTAATGAGAAAATAGTAAGAGGTCATGACATGCCCACAGGAGTTCCAGGTCCCGCACGTGTTGGCTGACGGGGACCTTGGGATGGACAGATGCCCAGTGCAGAGGTGGCTGGGGGGCTGGGAGGGGGTCTGCACGGGACAGACCTCCTTTGCAAGTCTGTGGATGGCATTGTTGACATAGAACCCCCCATGAGTCGGAAAGCATCTGACAAGTGCAGCCACCAGGACCCCCACGCAGACCAGAGTGGACACTGCAGGGGGCAGCGAGGCCTGTGGCATTCAGCACGGCTGTGGGGATGTGGCCGGGGCACCTGCTGGCTGCTGCACCACCTCCTCCAGGCTCTTCGTGAGTTGTCTGCCCCCGAGCACCTGCTGTGGGGCCAGGGGCCCACTGAGTCCTTGCAGTGCTGCCAAACAGTGGACACCTGCTCAAGCTGAGCTGTGCCCGTGGGCTCCCAGCAGCAAAAACCTGGTGAATAAGGCCCAGCTTCTTATGAGCAGTTATCAGAAGGGGCGCAGGTGGGTCTGCAGTGGGCAGACACAGGGTCCAGCCTGATCACCTACTGCTGATTGGGGTTGGGGAAAACTGGTTCCTGGGGGCCCTGGAGATGGTGGAAGTGCTCACAGGACATACCAGTGGCTGTGATGCAAGAACCTGCACAAGAGGCTATGACCCTGACAGGAATCAGCTTTGACCTTGAGAGGCCAAGTGCCCCCTCCCTAGGAGCATGAGTCATAGTATTTTCAAAAGGTAGAGCATTTGTTCCTTTCATAATTTAAACTCAGAATAGAAAGCGGGGTGCTGAGTGACAGCGGGTGTGGGTGGAGCCACGTCAGCCTCTGTTCTCCATGCAGATCCCCTGAAATGGTCCACGTGCAGCCCCGACCCCATGGGCTAGAGTCTCAGCATGTGGGCGCACATGGGGAGAAGGGCATTTCAGAAGGTGGCTTCCCTGCTGCCCAGTTTTGCTCGTTGTACTCTTCACATTTTCTAGGTAGTGATATCCTCAGTGTCCTTCTGCAGCTGCTTCGCTGTTTTGGTCTCTCCTACTTTGCCTGATTTCATCATCAGGCATGTCTCCTGTGAGCATGCAGTTCACACTCCAGGCATCCTTCACATGTGAGGGTACCTGCATTTGAGCTGAACTCAGCCCAGTCACTTCGCCCTGGAACTCGTATATGTGTTGGGTGGTGTGCTGGGCACATGTCCTTTATGGGGAGCTGGGGGCTTGTTTGTCCTCTCATCCAGAAGCAGGTTTCTCTAGGCCAGTGTCGTCAATTTCCTGTCAGTATCTGTCCCTGAGCTGTGGTCTCTGTCTGGTCTGCTTGCTCATAGTGAGCAAGCAGGATAATGTGAGCATCCTTCTGAGACAGGGACCAGGTTCTGACCACATGGGTCCAGGGGTTGCCTAGTGTTTCTGATCTGTGTTTTCTTTGGGAACAAGCCTGGTCCATCCTGAGATGCCCCTTTGGCTTTTGACCTCCTTTTTTGTCTGTCCTTCATTATCAGAAGCCCAGACCCTTGTCTTCTTCCTCTGTTCCTTTCTTCTGTCCCTTAGCTTCAAGGGGACGTGGGTGGCCACCCTGTGATTGAGGGATTTATACCTGGAAGTGGGGCTCCAGGTGTGGGTTCTGGATTCCTCCAAGCCACCCAGTATCAGATCTCATAGACAGTACCTGTGGTCCTAGGAAAATTACTTGACCTCCCAGCATCTCAATGTACCTGTCTAAAATAAGAAAACTCCTAGAACCTACTGTGCAGTTCTTGGGTTAAGTTTCATACACAGGTGTGCTTAGAACCGCACCTGACATTTTGTGAGAGTTGTGAGAACTGTGTTCTTGTTATTTTTTTATACCAGGGTTCAGCACTTTTTCTCAGAAGACCAGATAGTAGTATCACCTTTGAGAGCCACATGGTCTCTATGACAGCTACTCACTGGGGTGCAGACAGACGCAGGCAGTGTTCAGTAAAGCCTTATCGACAGACATGGGTTGGGGAATGGGTGTGGTCAGATGCTGGTGGCATTACTCTTGATCTCAGCACTGTCCCATGTCATCTGGGTCCCCTCTGAGTGAGGCTGGTGATCTACCCCATAGGGGAGGGAGGCTGGGCTGACTTGGCCCTGAGATGAGGAAAGCGGCTCAGGTGGTCCCCTCCTGCCCCCTGGCACCCTCAACCCTCAGAGGGGCCGGCATTCCAGGTTTATCCTGGGTGAGGGGTCAGGTGGGTAGCATCTCTGGCCCCCACTCTGCAGCCTGGCTCCTGCCCTGGTCTCTGGCCCAGGAGTGGACTGTGGTGTTTACACCCTTTTCTGTCTCCAGCTCTTGATTAATCCTGTTTTGCGAGTTTTCACTATATTCTGTACATTTAGTTAAGTACTAAGGAAACGTGATCTGCTCTCCCAGCCCTGGGACAGGCTTCTTTCCTGTCCTGGCATCACACATGTGCCAACCAAGCCATGCAATCTGGGGCTCACAGGCAGAGCCAGTTGAGCCCAGCGACGGGCCCTTGGCTGTGCTCAGCCATGGACATTGGGGTGTTTGTCACAGCAGCCAGCTTATCGGAGTCACTTGAAGCATCATCATCAGAGTGAATCAGCCCCTGGTGGCTCTTGAGGGGTTTGCTCCAAAGAAAAGTTGAAGGTAGTACACCTAAACTAAGACATCATAAGTCAGCTAGACTCCAATATACATTTTTTTTTAAATGTCAAAAGTAGTGTTAATGTGTATCTGTAAAAGGAAAAAAATATTAGGGAACTGGGAACCCATGTGCCACATGGCATGGCCAAAAAAATAAAAAAAAAAACCCACTCTGCCCTGTTGTTACAGCTGCTCAGTGTTGCAGATTAAATGAATTCCTTGATCAGTGACTTACCTGAGCCCCGGGGCCCCAGGTGGCAGTCACAGACCAGCCAAGAGCGCCTCCGTGTTCACTGCAGTCACATGGCTTCTGTTGAAACCCCTGTTATAGGCTTTCCTCCGGATCCAGAAAGGAAGCCACCGTTGCTGCTACTTGACTCGGTTTTTAAACATCTCTTCTGCTCCCCGAGGCCTCATGTTGGTATCTGTCTTCAGCGCCGAGATGGCACTTCTTTCTGTCCATGTGGGCGGGCACCGTCCATTCCCTGGGGAATATCCACGTAGAGTGGACACGTCTCCTAGGGCAGCGCCATCCCTGATCACCGTGGCAGATTTCATCCTGTTCTTTGAAGTCACAGCGTTCTGAATAAATGCTCTTGTTTTTTAGTGGCGAGGCCTTGGGCCTCTCCCCAGGGCTTGAGCACCTGCACATTTCCCCCAGGGTGGTTGCCAGGGTTCAACGTGCACACATGTTGGAACAGCGCGCGCGCGAAGGTCTGTGGGGGCTGTGCAGCCATCCTTGTCCTGTTTGTGCCACATCGGCAAGCCTTTTCCGTCTCTCACCTCTGTTGTAGCATGAAAGCTGCATGAAAGCAGCCACACGCAAATGTGTGAGTAAAACTTAGCTACAGTGCAGACCGCCCAGTGTCAGGGTCAGGGTCATTGGGCCCTCTCCAAGCATGAGAGCCGTCCCACCCTGCGGGACCACATGGAAAGCTCTGGCTGCTCCCCCAGTACTCAGTCCTCAGTCTCCATGTCTGCTGTGTGCGTTTAGGAATTGTTTCTCGTGTAAATATGTGATCAGAGGCTTGGTGGGCGGTCTGTAGCTTGTTCACATGCTCCACGTGGGGGGCATCGCCGTCATCGCACCAGTGATGCAGACGGGCTGCCAGTACTCAGAGGGGCTTCCTCTGTGCTCTCAACTCTCTGAAAGCCGCCCCTCTCCATACCCAGAGGAACTGTTGACCTAAAAATCCACAAGCTAGCCTCAGCAGGGCATTTCAGGGAAATCATATGTGAATTTAATTTTGAAAATAGAACCTTATTAAATGTGAGGAGGATCCTATCAAGGAAAGAAACCACAAGGTAAATTGTTTAGGGACCTGAAGAGCCCTGCCTGCCTCCAGAGAATGGGCCTATCAATCACAGGCCTCTCCCACCAGCACCCCCACCCTCCTGGAGGCCTGTCAATCACAGGGCCCTCCCACCAACACCCCCACCCACCCTGCTGCCCCACCCTCCTAGAGGCCTGTCAATCACAAGCCCCTCCAGCCAGCAGCCCCACCCTCCTCTGGGAGGCCCTTAGCATTGCAGATTCCCAGTGGCCAAGTCAGCGTGTTGGACCCTCTTCCACCTGCAGCTTGGGGTGGGTCCCACGGGAGGGGTGCACGGGACCTTCCCGTGGTTCCACCCAGCCCTTCCCCTCCCTGACTGCTTACCCCACTGGCCATTTTGTGGGCTCTGCCTCAGGCCCTCCAGGCCAGCTACACCAGGAGGCTGAGCACCTTGTCTCCTTCAGCCTACCCATCTCCCTGCCCCAGGTCCACCCAGACAGTGGCTAGAGGGTCACTGGTGTCCCCCAGCTGGTGCACTCGCCCTTCTGGCTTCTCCAGCTGAGCCGGGCCCCTCTACTTGCAGGGTGGTCCCTCAGCTTTGTCCTCCTCCACCTCTCCCTATGCACCATCCAGGCCTCTGCTCCCTGGGGAGGCCTTCCACAGCAACCAGCCACATAATGCCCTCCCAGCCCCAGTGAGCCCCCGGCCACCAGCCCTGCTTTATTTTTACGTTTTTACCCCAAAGGCAGGCCAGGCATCATTGAAAGTGAAAAGTGAAAGTCACTCAGTCGTGTCTGACTCTTTGCAACCCCATGGACTGTAGCTTGCCAGGCTCTTCTGTCCATGGAATTCTCCAGGTCAGAATACTAGAGTGGGTAACAGTTCTCTTCTCCAGGAGATCTTCCCAACCCAGGGATCAAACCCAGGTCTCCCACGTTGCAGGTGGATTCTTTACCATCTGAGCCACCAGGGAAGGCCTCTAAAGGCATCATTGGGAGAGTAAATAACTGTGTTGAATGACATGAGTGGTGGACAAGAGTTTCTCTCTCAAGTTTTATTTCATCAGGATCAGAGCTGAGGGGCTCCTGCCACTGACCCCAGAGTTGGATGGCCTGGTCGCCGCCTGCCTGGGCCTGTCAGGACAAAGGTGACCCCAGCCTGTGTATCCTGCAGGTTGTTCCTGGTCATCGAGTACGTCAATGGGGGCGATCTCATGTTCCACATGCAGAGGCAGAGGAAGCTGCCCGAGGAGCACGCCAGGTGGGCGCAGCTGGGGCAGGCATGGGGGTGGGGGAAGGGGCAGGGGAGGCCAGGCCACAGCCTGGAGGGTCCTGGGAGTGACCCGGCCTTGGTCCTGACCCTTGGCGCACAGTGTACGCAGTGATGCCATCCGGCCTCAGCAGGATGATCTTTGTTATTAAATGATTCTCAGGGACACTGACCACATTGGCCACCCCCTGCCCCCGGCATCCTCAACCTCACAGGTGGGTGGGGCGTTTATTTCCACCCCATACACATCTCTTTCCTGTTTTCCCAAACTTTTTTCCCTTTTCCTCATTTCCTCACTTAAAAATAATTCCATGTGTCACTGTGAGTCACCATAGGTGCTTTTTGGGGAGAGGCAAGTAATAAATCAAGAACCCCACATGCTCATGTTCTTTTTTAATCCTGGAAAAATACGCATAACATAAAATTCCCACCTCAGCCATTTTTAAGTGCACAGTCAATGGCATCAGGCACATTCACATTGCTGTGCGGCATGCCCACCACCATCTCCAGGACTTTTGTCTCCGGGACTTTCATCGCCGGGACTTTCATCGCCAGGACTTTATTCTCTTCCTGGACCGAAGCTCTGTCCCCATAAAACACTCATTCCACATCCCCTCCCCGCAACCCACACACTCCTACTTGGTCTCTGTGACTCTGACTCCTCCAGGAACCTCAGAGAAGTGGAATCATGTAGAATGCATCCTCCTGCATCTGGTTTGTTTCACTCCGTGTCACGTCCTAAGGTCCATCCACATTGGAGCAGGTGTCAGTGTCAGCACCTCCTCCCTTTCCAAGGTTGAATCCTATTCTATCACAGGAATGGACCACATTTTATCCTCATCTTTTGATGAACACTTGGGTTGCTTCCATGATTTAGCTACTGTGAATAGTACTGCTGTGAACAAGGGGGTACAAATACCCATTTGAGCCCCTGTTTTCAATTCTTTCGAGTTATTCACAGAAGTGGAATTGCTGGGTCACATGATAATTCTATTTTTAATGTTTTGAGGACCTTCCAAGCTATTTTCCACAGCAGCTGCACCATTTTACATCCCAACCAGCAGTGCATGAGGGTTGCAGTTTCTCCACATCCTTGCCAGCACTTGTCATTTTCTGTTCGAGGGGATGGGGGGCCTGTTGTATAGTGACTGTCTTGGTAGGTGTGAGGTGGTGTCTCATGGTAGGTTTGGGTTGTGTCTCCCTAACCATGGGGATGCTGCCTGTCTTTCCCGGTCCTGTGGGCCCATGTGTGTCTTGCCCAGTCCTATTGGCCCATGAGCTCATCAGTGGAGAATTCCAATGTCTTGTGTCCTCCTGTCCAGGTTCCTGGTTGAGTTATCTCTGCTGATGACAGGTGTTTCCCCTTCCCCAGGTTCTATGCTGCTGAGATTTGTATCGCACTCAACTTCCTACACGAGAGAGGGATTATCTACCGGGACCTGAAGCTGGACAATGTCCTCCTTGACGCCGACGGCCACATCAAGCTGACAGACTACGGCATGTGCAAGGTGAGCATCCCGCCCACTGTTCCTGCCCGCCCGCCTCCCAGGGTCATGGCCAGCCTGGCACCCACACTGTCTCACCCATGCCTGGTCTCCAGCACCTCCACATGACCACAATCCTCTGCATTCTCCCACTAGTGGGGGCATGTCTGGGAGTGCCCTCCCTCCTGGTAATTGGCTTTGTCCCCACAGGAAGGCCTGGGCCCCGGTGATACAACAAGCACTTTCTGCGGAACCCCGAACTACATCGCCCCTGAAATCCTGCGGGGAGAAGAGTATGGTGAGCACGGGTGGGACAGGCACTCGGCTCTGAGGCTGGAGTGGACCAGGACACCCAGACACCCCAAGCCCTGGGACCCTCCTTTGCCCAGGAACTTGGATCTGAGGCGGGAGTGGACCAGGACACCCTGAGCCCTGGGAGCTGCCTCTGCCGGAGACTCTGTGATGGAGCACAGAGGGAAGGAGGCAATCCTAGTGGGGCTAACCCTGCCGGGGTCCTGACCAGGGTCTCTGGGGAGCTGGCCCAGCTGCCAGGAAGAGGGTTTCATGACCAAATTCCACTAAAACACACACCCTTACTTTGTCCAGCCCCAGGTCATCACTTTGGCCTCAGTCCCAGCTGTTGTCCCATGTGTCCACCTGAGTGTCCCCTGGGGACTTCACTGGACAGGATCCCCCTGGTCATGGAGCCCAAAAGGCTTGGGAAGGAGAAGAAAATGCAAAGACAGGCCCCAAGCAGGGGTCCCAAGCCACTGGTGCCGCCCACAAGTGTGGGTTCCCCAAACCCACCAGAACCACCCACAGCCTCTGTGACACTGGAGTGCATCCACACTCTCCTTCTCTGGGTGTGAAATGAAAATGAGATTAGAACATATGTACATATGTGTCTGTGTGTGCACACCCCCTGCATTTTTGGGTTCTGCTGTTTTCCCATCACAAGTACTCTTTGAAATAATTCCACATATTTTCTTTGCCATTGAAATTTTGGGGTAGCAGAGCGGGCAGGTTCTCTCCCCTCAGATCCCTGGGCACCCGGGAAGCCAGTACAATTGAAGTCACTTAGTAACCAAACGAGGATGGACAGCAGCCATGGTCCAGAGCAGAGTCTATAGCCCTCCCAGGATAGGGGTCCTCTGTGTGACAGAGCTGCACACCTTTGGACATCAGGGGTGGCTGGCTGTCCCTGGGCTTCCTTCACATGAAGACAGCTTTGCAACCACCAGAACAGTGGACAGAGTGGAGGCCAGGCCACAGCTGGCCTCAGCTGTGGTCCAGGTCACAGCTGTTGCCCTGTGACTGGATAACACAAATGGAGAGTCCTGGCCTGACCAGCCTGGCTCTCCCTCAGGGTTCAGCGTGGACTGGTGGGCGCTGGGTGTGCTGATGTTCGAGATGATGGCAGGCCGCTCCCCCTTCGACATCATCACTGACAACCCCGACATGAACACTGAAGACTACCTTTTCCAAGGTGCGCGGGCCATACGTCCTGTTCCCTCTATGCCCTGTGGATTTTCCCCTTGTAGAAGTGGGGGTGAGAGTCTGCTGACTGGTTGCTGTGGCTGCCACAGACTAGGTGGGGCCACTTGTCCACTACTGGCTCTCAGGGAGCAAAGCATGGTGGGCAGGAGGATACTACTCTTTCACATCCATGGGAAAGAATCTGTCCTGATTTAGCCCGGGCCCCCTTCTGCCCACCTCCAGTGTGTACCTGAGTCCCAGCAGGGGCTGTGCTCAGCCTCAGCTCCTTGCCATTTGGGCCCCTGGAGCAGAACTGACTGCCCCCAGGATGTTGGCCCAGGCTGTCCCCATAGTGCTTTCTTGCACCTGTGGACATGGGGAGACTGTCCCCACAGTGCCCTCCTGTGCCTGTGGACGTGGGGAGGCTGTCCCACAGTGCCCTCTGTCCTGTGGACATGGGGAGGCTGTAGCCCTCCTGGACCTGTGGGTGGGGAGGCTGTCCCACAATGCCCTTTTGTGCTGTGGATGTGGGGAGGCTGTCCCACAGTGCCCTCCTGTGCCTGTGGATGTGGGGAGGCTGTCCCACAGTGCCCTCGTGCACCTGTGGACCTGGGGAGGCTGTCCCACAGTGCCCTCTTGTGCCTGTGGATGGGGAAGGTGACCCAGTGTTGTTTTGCACCTGTGAACGTGGGAAGACAGGACCAGCTGAGCTGCCATTGGTTCATCCCTGATCATGAGCATGCCTGATTGTGGGCACCAGGGCCTGAGGCCTGGAGACCCTGCTGGGGTGCAGGAAGAGGCCCAGGCCACCATGACTGCTGTGACCCTCCTGCCTGGAAAAGGTTCCCAGTACCCTGCAGGCTGCTGGGAAGAGCTGACAGGCTGGGGATGGGGAGGGGGAGCTGGAGGAGGGGCAGCAGAAGGAACGACTCTCTCCTCCGGTCCTGCAGTCATCCTGGAGAAGCCCATCCGGATCCCCCGGTTCCTGTCCGTAAAGGCCTCCCACGTGTTGAAAGGATTTTTAAACAAGGTACGTTTGTGGCTTCTGTGGCACCCCAGTGGCCATGGCTGCAGCCCTTCCTCAGCTACTGGGGTTGAGGCTTTACCACCTAGTCTGCTAGTTCAGTGCTAGACGTGGGTGTGACTCTGCTTCCTTCCTTGGTGGTCCTATGGCTGCTTATTCACACTTGAAAAAAGATAGTGAGGAGATATTATGCCAAAGAGGCATTTCCTGAAGGAGCTTAACCCGCTGGGAGGAAGCAGTTTCACCTGGGTGGGGGGCTGGCCATGGATGGTTTGCTGATGCTGTTTAAGACCTGCTACTGAGTAGGGCCCAAGAAGGCAATGGCATCCCACTCCAGTACTCTTGCCTGGCAAAGCCCATGGACGGAGGAGCCTGGTGGGCTGCAGTCCCTGGGATCTCGAAGAGTCGGACATGACTGAGCAACTTCACTTTCATGCATTGGAGAAGGAAATGGCAACCCACTCCAGTGTTCTTGCCTGGAGAATCCCAGGGACGGGGGAGCCTGGTGGGCTGCCGTCTCTGTGGTCGCACAGAGTCGGACACGACTGAAGCGACTTAGCAGCAGTAGCAGCAGCAACTGAGTAGGGCTGCCCTGCTCTGTGCTGACTTGTCCTCATTTGAATTCTGACCCCCCAGGACCCCAAGGAGAGGCTCGGCTGCCGGCCGCAGACTGGATTTTCCGATATCAAGTCTCACGCCTTCTTCCGCAGTATAGACTGGGACCTGGTAAAGTTGTTGGAACCTGATACCCACCTCCCTGGCGGGGAAGGGCCTCCAGGGGGCAGGATGGGTGGAAATGGGGGTACATTGGGAAACACTGATTGAGAACAAGGAGGCAGGCTGTGACAAGGCCCTGGGGGCAGTGCTTCCTGAAGGTCCTGAGAGCAGCGTTGCTGCGGCGTCCAATTCATGCTGTGCTGGGTGTCCTGTGGGGGTGTGTTTGGGTGGATGAGCACAGCAATACACCCATTGATTGAGCTCCACGTCCACGCCCTGAGTCAGCTCACAGATACTTCCATTTAACCATCTAGCTAGTCCCAACTAGACACCCAGGTGCACTGTGGCCCCTCCCCCTACAGTGGCCCTTGACCCACCCAGTCCTGGGGACTCAACCTTCTGGGTCTGGGCCTTCTTCCACCCCCAATGCTGCCACCTGGGGCCCTGGGATCGCAGCGTGCACATGGGTGTGTGGGCACCTGCACTCATGCACATACACACACTAGTAGCCCCCTTCTGCCAGTAGGGTCAGCCCATCACCTCTGTTCTGCACCCTCCTCCTGCATCCCCTGGGTGACAGAAATAGGCGTGCCTCTCCAGGTGGCCTGGGTGTGCTGGCCTCAGCCCTGATACTACCAGGCGTGACTGGGGGATTCATCTCTCTGACACTCTGATTTCCTGCACCAACTTCGTTAGTAGAACCTGTGTGTTCAGCTTCCCAAATCCCCCAAACTTACAGGACCTGTTTCAACCTTCCAGGCCCAGTTTGCTTTTGTTGCCATAAGTGGTGTTCCTAAGGGCCCTGGCCCCCACAGTGCAAAGACAGGGTGAGCTGAAGTGGACTGGAGGCTTATTTCTGACTTGGCTGGAGCTCTCTCCCTACACAGAACCTTGGGACAGTTCCATGTCTCCAACCCGGTCACATGGAGGCCCCACCCAGGCGGGGGTTTCCAGGCTGGCTCACTCAGGACCCTCCAAGGGAAGGCAGCAGCCAGTCCTGAAAGGCAGGGGTCATCCACCCCCTGAATCAAGCTGTCCCGGCTGAGAGCACAGTGGTCCAGCTGGAGGACTGGCTCCTGCCTGTCCTCTGGCTCCAGCTTCCCTTGTGACTGGGACGGTCCCTCCGGGCAGGGACCCCCATGCCTCAGTGTGGCTCTATCTGAGGTCTGAGGAACAGGCCTCGCCTAGCACCTGTGTGCAGCACACACCTGGTGGAGGGAGGGGAGAAGAGGTAAAGAGTATGTGAACCTGGGGGCCCATGCCCGCCCCCTAGGTGTTTGGAGCCACTCTTGAGTTGCTCTACCTCCTCCACGCGACTCCACCCTCTCCAGACACCACTATGTCTCAACCCGCAAGATGACAAGTGCATCCCTTTGGGATTAGGAATACTAGTCTAGGAATACTAGAAATGGCCGTTTAAGGCTTCTCGGGAGGAGGGGTCCCAGTGGAACACAGGTATCCCTACCAAGCCCCAGCTCTCTTACCACCAGGGTTCCAAGATTAAAACTCCCTACACCAGCCTCCTTTGGTTTAAGGAGTGGGGTTGCAGGCCCTCGATGGCATGGGGTATGTCTCTCAGAAAAAGTGCTGCCAGCACTTTTCAGCTAAAGTAGTTTTTCTGACTTTGGCGGAAATTTATCCTACGCTTACGAGAAAAACAACTGGCCATCAAACGAGGCGTATATACTTAAGCACCATTTCTTCTGTTTGATTCTGTGGTTTGAGTTTGCAAAGTGCCAAGACAGTGCAAGTGGCTCTGACCGTATATCTTCCTGCAGCTGGGGAAGAAGCAGGCCCTCCCGCCCTTCCAGCCGCAGATCACAGACGACTATGGCCTGGACAACTTCGATACGCAGTTCACCAGCGAGCCGGTGCAGCTGACCCCTGACGACGAGTAAGGCGTGCACCACGGTGGGGCGGGGTGTCGAGCTGCAGGGACCGGGAGGAAGAGTCCCAGGTGGAGGCGGGGCTTCCGGAACTTCGGGGGAGGAGTCCCATGCAGGGGCGGGGCATCCTTAGCTGCGGGGGCGGGGGGCGAGACAGGGCTGGGTCTCGAACACACCCACCAAACCTGCTCTGTCCTGCGCCACAGGGACGTAATCAAGAGGATTGACCAGTCGGAGTTTGAAGGGTTCGAGTACATCAACCCACTGCTGCTGTCCACTGAGGAGTCCGTGTGAGACGCCGCGCTCTCGTCGTGAACGCGTGGACAGCCCTGGCCCTGGCCCTGACCCCTGCGCATGCATGCGGGGCCGGGCGTGGGCGGGTGCCCAGGGCAGAACAGCCTCCCCGTGCGGCCCATGGGCCTCAGGCCCAGAGGAACTTGCTTCTCGCGCCTGCGCCGCGGGGGCCGCGGTGACCGTGTCCGAGGGAGAAACTGCCCCAACTTCGAAGGTGCACACTTTTCCACAGAAGCAGAACTGACCTGCTCCACCAGGAGTTGGCCTGTAATGTCCCGAGGAATAAAGTGTCCCTCTGATGCTGGCGCTTCCCTCTGATGCCTTTTTTCCGCGGGGGCACCCGCCCAGAGTAGCAGGCGCGGCCCACGCGGAGGAGGCACGGCCGGAGTGTAAGTGCCTGCGCAGTGGAGAGTTTATACAAATTTGGAACATTTTCTAAATCCTGGTAAGTTCCTGTTGTTAATATTTAACAAGTATTTTCATACCGAGCATGTCAGCAGTTCCTGTGGTCTGACGCCCAGGTTACACCTTCACCAGGTGGGCTCCATCGGTCCCAACCCGGGCCTTAGACTGACCAGGAAAACTGAGTCATAGAGGTTCTAAAACAAGGCTCACCAAAGCACCCGCAAACCAAAAAAAAAAAACCCCACAAAGTTGAAAAAGAAATCTGCACAAAATATATTTCTGGAAACACTAAGCAGTGCCTACATTATGTCTTGTGTTACGTATCAGATTTTTGGAGAGTATTTTTATCAGGAGTAATACTGCTCAGAATTAGACATATTAAAAGGGTATGTGTATGATGGTCCCTAGCCTTAAAGGAAAGGAATAAGATTTAAAACATTCAGAAGGATGCACCTCCTGGCAGGGCTCACCTCCTCCTTCCCATGACCTGCAGGGGGCATGGTCACTGGGCCACCAGGCCACCCTCCTTAGGTAAAAAGCTGAACCCAAGGTTTTTTAGAAAAAGGTAAATCGTGGGTTTTTTAAGTCCCTGATATTGTCAAGTGTGGCTCAGGCCAGGCAGAGTGGGGAGGAGGGCCTTGTGCATCCTCAGGACAGTAATCCCTGGATATCCCTGTGGGTGTGGGTCCCACATCGCCATGCACCCTTGGGCCTCACTTCTCCCATTGTGGCAGCGGCCTGGAGCAGATAACAGTTGAAAATAAAGAAGCTGCTGGCTTGGCCTGACCCTATGCAGACACACCAGCCTCCCCAGGTGCCCCCAGATTCCCTGGGCACCCCAACCAGGCCCCAATGGCAGACCAGCACCTCTAGAATGTGGAGACTTGCACCTCCCCACACCCACCCCCCAAAATGGAAGTGAGGGACCCTGAGCCAGAGTCAGGGCTGCCTGGGCCTGGTGGGCGTGGTAACCCTGTGGTGACATCATCAGGAGGGCTATGCAGTCACCTGGGGAGACCCCAGTGTGCCCACAATGGGGTCACGTGCCGCCTCAGGGACAGTGACACCTCTGCTCAGACAATACAGGGGCCGCAGATTTGTTCACACCTACGGCATTCACGTCAACACTGCAGTGGTGCCAGATACAGCCTCCCAGTCGCCAGTGTGGTTGCTGGTGTACAGACCTGTGTGTAACCTGGGCTCCTGGCCAGGGTGATTTTGTGCATGGTCCCGTGCTTTTATAAATTTAGAAGGCGAAGGATGTGCCCAGGTGGGTCCAGCGGTTCCAGTCACAACACGGCATGTCCTCTGATACGGTTCTTGGCGCCTTCAGGACTGTGAAGCAGGAGACACATTCTGTGGTTTTGTACAGTGAGTGGTGGGCCATGGCCTTGGCCTTCCTTTTGCAGAGGGCATGCCCACCAGGGCCACAGCTGCTCAAGTCTTGCACGTTATTAAAGACTTTAATAACAATGCGTGCTGTCGTCATTTTCATTAAAAGTAAGTGTCTCCAGGAACAAAGGCTTCTGAAGATGCTTTTTAAAAACAAGTTTTATTTTTCAGAGCAGTTTTAGGTCCCTCACTTCCATTTCTGGTGGGGAAGAAGACAGAGACCCCTTCTCTCCAGCCCCCGCCCTCACATCCCCATGGGGTGCACTTGTTGCAAATGAGGGGCTGCACTGACAGGTCAAGTCATAAAGTGTTTTTCTGCCTAAAAATCCTCCGTGCTCTGCCTGTTTATACCCTCTCCCCTCTAATCCCTGATAACCACTGATCTTTTCGCTGTCTCCATGCGTTCTGCCTTTTCCACAACAGCCTAGAGTTGGAATTACTCAGCTTGTAGCCTTTCACTGTACCATGTGCACGGAGTTTTCCTCCGTGTCTTTTCATGGCTTGCCTGAAGCCTTTCTTGAAAATACTGACTTCTGGATGGTAACCTTAGACTTTTGCAGCCATGGCTGAGCTGAAGATGAGGCTCTTCCAGAACCTGTGGACTGATGGCACAGGAGAGAAGACCCCCTGCACAGGGCCTCCAAGACAAAGCTCACACAGGGCATCAGCAGGCGGACCTGATCCCTCTGCACACATTCCAGGGGCTGCTCTGCCTCCCTGCAGCTGCAGGAGCAGGTTCACCTGGGGATTCAAACATGGTCGTGAAGCCCAAGTCAAGTTCATAGAGTCAACAAAGCATCCGTTCCCAAGTCATCCTGAGCTCAAATACTCGCACTGCTGGTGACACTGTCCCTGTCACCCACCTGGGGTTGGTCCATCTGCTGGGTGGCCCTGTCCACCTCAGTCATCACATTGCTCAGCATCAGCAGAAAAGGAAAAAGGACTCAATGTTTCGGTATCAACACAAAGAGATAGGACATGAGTGCTTCACGCCACTGTGCTTTAATATGCAGCTTTTGGGGACAGAGCAGAGAGGAGGTGGCCCAGCCAGGGCGGGGGAGGCACTGGCCGGGCTGCTCACCACTCTATGTCATCCGTGCTATCTGCCAGGCACTGGGCCAGGTGGCTGTCGAGGTCCAGCTGCGCCAGTCTGTGAGCAGAGGAGAGGGGAGGGTCATGGGCGGGGAGGGCACCCAGCCGGATTATGTGTCTCTCACTTTCATGCCCCTCCTGGGAGCTGATAACAGAAAAACCCAGGATGGTCCCCTCGGCTGGCAGAACAGGGGGCAGGGGTCCCCCCAATGAGAAAGGGCCTTTCCAGGCCCTGTTCTTGGGTCCAAGGTCCCCAGGGCACCAGACTCCTCAAGCACCTGCATCTGAGGGCCGGGACCCTGTGTCAAAAACCCACCTGCAGGTGAAGGGTGTAGGTGGGCTCAGCAGAATCAGGCCCTGAGGTGGAGGGCGGGGTCTTCCCCACCCCTTCTCAGGCAGAAGTTCTATCTCATCAATCAGACAAACTCTCTGGGTGTGTCTGCCTCCACATGTGCCCCAGGCAACCCTTCCCTCCTCTGACAACCACTGGGAAAAGACAGAGTAAAGGGTAGCACCTCCGAGAGCAGTCACTATGAGGGTGGGCATGCACCTCGGGCCAGACTTGGCCCTGCTGGGGAGGGGATGGCCCATGAGGGTCTGGGTGCTACCTGTGCTGTCCCTCAGGGGAGAGCACTGTCTGGGGTTTCCTCAGAACCCCCTCAACGAGAGCTCTGAGGCGGATCCCACTCGAGCCCAAAGCCAGCTGCATGGACTGATGGCCTAGACCTTCCAGGACACCCAGCAGCACAAGGGGCCTAGGGGCCAGTGAGACCCCATGGGCCGACCTGGGTCTCGCAAATGCAGGGACTCATCTTCCTGTCAAGTGGCAGGGGGAGCCAGTCTTCCTGACCACCCCGGAGCTTGTGGTACAGGGACCTGAAGGGGTGTTCACATGCAGTCTGTGGAATCCACCATGTGACAGCCCTCGGTGTCAGAGAGGAAGCTCGGAGAACCAGCGGTTCTGAGTGACCTGGAAGCACTAGGTTGCCCAAAGCACCCAGGCTGCCCATGCCTCCTGCAAACCAGCAGCCACTTCCCCCACCCCCCAGCCCCCACCCCTACGCTGCTCAGAGGGTGGCAGGGCTTCTCCCTCTGGTCACAAACATTGCCCAGAATCCTGAAAGCAAACGTGTTTCTAGACACAAGACTCATTTCTGCTCCCTCGTGCCCTGGCCTGTCCCTAGGGAGGGGAGTCCCCAAGTCACTCTGCAGCCTTGGTGTGGAGCCTGACCAGGGTACACTCTACTTCTTAATCAAAGGGAAGAACATATAAGAAGCACTCCCGACGCATGGAGACCTGGACCACCCGCACCAACACCTACGCTGAGGCACTCTGCCAAGCCTTAATCTGACTGCTCAAAGAGCTCAGACTGGAACTTTCTTTCCAACATCCTTCCAAAGTCTTAGGAACTCCCTTCTTAGACTGTTTAGAAAAGCAAGTGATCCAAAAACAAAAGCTGCTCCTACAACAGAGAGACAGGGCTGGGGTGCCCTGACAGTGTCAGAAAGCTTCAAGGGCATCTTCTGCCAAGAAAATGAATTTCCCTCCAGGGCTTCTGATGATATTTCTGTCCCTGGGTTTCTCTATACTGGTACAAATCAATAAGACTTAGTATTTCCAAAAGTGTTCATGGCTTCCTCAGGACTGGCAAGGGAGCTGGTGTCTTCAGGCCACAACCATCCAAGAGCCTCAATATGGGGTAAGAGGTGTGTTCAGTGAAACGCTGGGTCTGAGGACATTTTACAAATTCTCCAGAGCACAGGCATCTCAGTGAAGCCGCCACACCTGCCCTCCTGCCACGGCAGACCTGTGCCTACTGGGGGGCTTCACCACAGGTCCTCCTGGGAACAGCCACCCCCTTGCCCTCGCTCCCTGCACACTGAACTGTCCAAGCTCTCAAAGGCTTGGTTCCTGTGAAACATCACCATTGGAGGAGCCTGGATATCTGAATGCAGACCGTATTTCTTCTCTCCTCTGCAGTGTGTGCTGCACATTTTGGTAACTGTTGTGATAACTTTTTGTCATCAGCTGCCATCCCCTTCACTCCTAGGGCTGGTTTTGTTTCCAAAATACCAGGGACGAGGCACGTAATTCAACAGAGTCTCCAGGCCACAGGCCACACAGAGTAAGACCAGCTACCAAAACCTGCCATCTATCCCCCACATCCGACCAAGCTCCTTCCTGCTGTCCTGACCCCCACGCCTGTGTCCTTAGCTATGTGACACGTGGCTCAAAAGCTGGACAGGTGGGACTTAGCAAAGTCAAATTCCATCACCTTACTTTAAAAAATGCATATATGTCAGATTTCTAAAACAAAAAAAGGCATCTCTAGACGCTGAAACAGAGTCCTCATTTTTAAAACCGGCTGTCCACCCACAGGGAAGGCTGTCCAAAGGACCATAACAGAAAACTGCTCTGTGACCCACAGCCCAGACTGGCCCTGGCGGGTGTCAGTGTGTACCCCAATAGAGGCAGAGCCCCCGTGCCTTCACACTGCAGGGGGTGTGTCTGGGAGGCTGCAGCCTGTCAGCAGGGTCTCAGGCCAGTGTACCTGCAGGGGGACCTTCAGACCCCCAGCCCTGTGCCCTCCGGCTGATCAGCACCGCCTCTGCACTTTGCCAACTTTCTATGCATGAAATTTCACTTTAAAAAGCCAAAGTTGAGCTAAGGTACCCTAGCCTTTAGAAACTGCCTGTGGTTTCCAAACAGGGCAGGGGCCAAGGGGGTGGCAGTGGAGGAGAGGAGGCCCAGGGGGCCACTCACCCGGGGGCAAAGTCGACTTGGCACATGGGGCAGCTCTGCAAGATCATCGCACCGTCCACTGACGACTGTCGCTGGGAGGGCTGCTCCTCCGAAGGCTGCTCCTCAGCGCTGGGGGTTCCGTGGAGCTCGGGCGCTGCATATTGTCGAGGGGATCCCGTGCGCCCCCGGACCGCGCTGAGCACAAGGTCTGAGCCGCCCGAGTTCCCGCCTCGCCCCGGCGGGGGCGGCGGGAAGGGCGTCCAGAAGAAGGTCTCGGTTCCCACGGTGAATGTTTCCGGGGGCGGACGCTCAGGACTGCGCCTGGACTCCTGCAAAAAGGAGTCGTCGGACCGCGTCCGCCTGCCCGCCCCGGCCCAGCTAGAGACCTGGGGCCACGAGAGGACCACTTCACACGCACCTGGCCGGGGAACGCGGGCAGCGGCGGCAGCTCGCCGTCCACGTTCAGGTCTGCGCTCGCGGTGCGCAGCAACTCAGTCCACAGCTTCGCGCACTCGCCGCCGTCCGGGAGGGACCCGGGGGTATTGCTCGGAGGCCTGGGGCGGCGAGGGTGGGCATAATCACAGTACAGGGGAAGCGGGGAGCGGGGCCCTCGGGGAACAGGAGGAAGGACTCAGCGGGGAGAGACAGGGTGCAGCTCTGCAGTGGGGCGGGAGTGGGGCGGGAGGAGGGCTGGCGGGGCGGGATCGAGGCGGGTTCCAGGGAGCACGTGGAGGCGTGACACCCGGCTACCGCTGGGCCGGGGACACTAGGCCCCACCCGGGACGCTTCCCGCCCCCCGCTGCCCCCAGCCCCCAACCTCACCGGGCCCCCGAGAGCGGCCTCCGGCGGCTCAGACTCAACCGCGACCTCCGCATAGCCTCCATCCACCCAGACGCCCCGCGTCCGGCGGAAATGAGCGGCCGGCGCGCCAGGCCCCGCCCCTGGCACAGACCCCGCCCACAACAAGACACACCCCCAGGAGCCCGCCCTGGGTAGCCCGGCCTAAGGCCCTCTCCTCAATGCCCCAACACCGCGCGGAGAGCTCTGTGGACCCGAAATCGCACTCCCATCTGGGCGCTGGACTCGACCCCCAGACCTTGGGGTGACCTCCCTCTTGTGGCAGTATCGGAGAGGGAGACGGAGGCCAGTGTTGCTCCCTCCCCCGTGGAGGCAGGACTGAGGTCGCGAGGCTGCCTTGCCCTGAGGGAGCCATTTTCCAGCTAAGCCGGGAGGTGCCGTCCTCACCCCTCAGACCCGGGGTCTGCAGGGACCTCCGAGGAGGAACTGGGCGAGAAGGCGGCCGGGGGCCCTGACGTCCCCACCCGCCGCTGGTTCTGGCTCTGCCCCCTTCCTCTGCCTGGACAATCCTGAGCCTGGGAGATCCTTCTCAGGACGTCCCCGTTTCCTTACATGAGGGAGGAGCCTAATTTCCTTAATTAAGAGACGAAGTGAGAAGACCAGGGCCCGGGTGCTCGGAGGTGCTACGAGGAGCTTCCTGGACACCCTGGGCCCAAGGCGCTCTCGCTGAGCCAGCGACCTTGCAATCCGCCACTTGGTGGCAGCATATGCCCAGCCACCCTTGTCCGTTCTGCTGGTGCAGTCGGTGCCCTGGGGTCCCACCAGGGCTGAGGGGTGCAGGGGGTACTGGGTGGCGGCTGGCTCCTCTCCAGGCCACAGGCAGATGCCGCCTGGGTCACAGGCTCTCCCTGGCTCCTCCCCAGCCCCACAGCCTCTGGGACTCTGTTCTGCACACCTTTCTGCAGGAGCTCCCATAGCTCCTCACCTCCGCCCCTCTTCACATCACAGACTGCCTCTTCCAACTCGGGTCTGTGGCACCCCCCGTGTGACACACTCCAGCCCCCAGGCACCCCAGTCCCCAAGTTAAGGCCACCCAAGTGACCTCCATCTAGCTGCCACACAGACCTCCAGAGCAGAGTGGACTCTCCTGGGCCAGGGACTGGTCTAGAGGCTGAAGACGCCTGGGGGAGCAAATGAGATAGAGCACTCACCTGGAGCCTGCCAGTTCCTGGGAGACAGCCTGTGCATGTCTAAACAAGGGAGCTGCTACAGTGGGTGGTCTCAGGGCCCCAGAGGAGGTGACCTACCACTTTCCCAGGTGAGAGAAACCCAGGTGAGGGAACTCACAGGCGGGCCTGGAATGTCGCAGGGGCTGGTTGACTGAGGACCTCCGAAAGGCTCGCGTATGTGGTCCCCAGCCATAACCCCCCTACCCTCACCCTGGCTTCAGTCTCCACTGCTTCAGAGCTGTTCCTGGAAGCGTCACTGCATATCTGCATGCCCACCTGGAGACTCTCAGGAGGAACACCAGTCCTCCCCAAGGCAAGCAGGACCTACCAGGCCTCAAACAGCCAGCCTGTGCCCAGCTCTCAGGGAATGCTGGGAAGCTGTGTGGGGACATCTATGTGAGCGACTGATCCCCGCAACAGGAGCCCTGGGGTCTTCAGCATCCCGGCCACTTCTTCTAAGGACCTCACACCGCCAGACCCAGGAAGGGTAGCTTGAGACAGGAGCCAGGAGGGTCTCAGGTGGACCCAGGACAATAGGGAGGCCTGACGGCAGGTGCCCCAAAGAGGTGCAGGTCCCGGGGGCTGCCAGGGGCTGGATGAGCCTGGGTCCAGCCTTCAGCATGAGGTGAGCAGGCACTCACTCTCCTATGGCCTTAACCACCCCAGAGGTCTCCTTTACCCTGGGCTGCTGGAGGGGGCAGAACAGAGGCCCTCAGGGCCTGTATGTGGGGATGGCAGAGCCAGAGTGACAAGTTGAGGCTGTCTCTGGGGGCTTCTCCTCTCTGATTTCATCCGGCTGCTGGGGATTAACTCCCCCATCATCACCAGGACCTCCAGCCTGGGACACTTCCACCAAGAACAGAGCCGGGGTGACCCCTGTGCCAAGCACACGGCAGGTGCTGGCCTCAGCAGGAGTCCTAGCCCCTTGGCCGGCACTCTCCCAACAGCTGCCCGCCGCCTGCCCAGCCTGCATGGGGACCTTCTGGAGGTGGAAAGAGACTACCTTGTCGCAGCTGTCCCGGCGCTATGAGCAAGATGGAGTGCCAGGAGAGGGTGCTGAAGGAAGTTTAAAAGTTGAACTTGATTAAAAGGCTCCCGTTTTCTGAGCCGTCTGCTGCACTGAGGGGCCATGGGCTTTACTGGGAAATAATTTCTGATCGGGACTGACGCTGCACTACGGAAATGAGATTTTTACAAGCCAAATTCATGTTTACAGAGAATGTTTCAGCATTCTGAAGGAGGCACCCCTCCAATGAAGCAGAAAGGGCTCCAGTGGGTGGGGGTGAGGGGGTGACAACCCCACCCTGCAGCCGCAGGCAAGGCCCAGCTGAGAGACTGCCACCCTCTGGTGCTCTGGCTTCATCTGTGATGGTGAACCAAGTCCCCTCTCCCCTTTCCTCCCCTCCTAGAATCAGGGTGCTGTCTGCTGCCAGCCGGTCAGGGCCCAGACCTCTCCAGCGCCTTCTGACAACCAGGAACCACAGGTGTCCGGGCTCCTGGTATCCTCGGAGCCTGGTGACTGTGCTCTGCCCTCCTCTCCATGGAGTGGGTCTTGCCACTGACTGACCCACGCCGAGCCCTCCAACTCTGAGGCAAGCCGGCAGGGTAAGATCTGTCGGCTGGACCCCAGCTGGCTGGTGAGGTCTGAGCCCCACTTGGCTTCCCCATATCCTCCTTTAACTGCTTGAGGGCCAGTTCTGCCATCAGGGCACCCAGCAAGTTGGGTCAAGACAGCGCAGGCAGGCAGAGTAGGGCCTGAGGCTGGTGGGCACAACCAGCCCCATGGAGCAGCGGAGCCTCTGATTGTCAAGTGGAACTAGGGACTGGGCTCCTGTACTCCATGTGGGTGCCCTGTTGGTGCCTGCGCCGCCCAGCTTGGCCTTGAGAGCTGGAGCCCAGCTTTCCCAGGCAGCCACACCTGCTGGCCCCTGGGTGCCAAGGGGGCAAGCAGGCCTGGAGCCAGGTGGTGGCGTTCGTGGGCATGCGGAGCTCCAGGCAAACAGGCTGGGTTGAAACAGTTGCCAGGGAAACATCTCAGGATCCACTGGGCAGCAGAGCGGGCGCTCAGGGCCCACTCACCCTTGTGGAAGCGAGGGCACCACCGCTTCCTCAGGACCCCTCGTCACGGCTGCAGAGGAGTGGGTGTCTGTAGCCGGGAGCTGCCACTGACAGCAGGCTAAAGCCAAGGACTGGCTGGGCCTCCAGCCCCCACTTCAAAAGCCTGAGTCATAGGGCAGCCAGGGGGTGGCAGGGGAGAGATGGTGGCCTGTGACCAGGAGTCCACCCTGGCTACCACCTCTCGCCTGGACAGCCATCCTCTCCCAGCATGCATAGCGAACCTCGTCCTCCCTGAGGTCCCCTCCGTTCCCACCCCAACACCCTCCTCTGCTGCTGCGCTGTGCTCCCCGGCCCGTCTCTGTCCCCACATCTCCATCCCTACTGACCCCCAGGCTCTCTTCTGGGGCCTGCCTACAGAGAAACCCTCCTGACCCTCCCCAAACCCATCGCCTGGCTGGGTTTTACTGCCCCCCAGTGGGACTCATGGGCCCAGGGTGCCATGTCCTTCCCATAGTGTCCCCGAGCTTCAGGAGTGCTGAGCCCAAAGGAGGGGGCATGGGAGCTGGCAGGGGCACCACCTTGGCTCCTGTGGAGAACGTCGGTCCAGCAGAGACCAAGCTTTGAGGCTACTGGGCAGCCGAACAGTGTCCCTGGGAACATCAAAGTGTGACTTTGCTGGAGATGGAGTCTTTGCAGCTGGAATAGGGTTAAGATGGTGCCGTGCTAGGTCAGAGTGGGCCCTGAGTCCAGCACTACGGGTGTCCTTGCATGAAGATGCATGGCTGGACACAGCCACACAGAGGCCAGCCAGGCAGCAGTGGAGGCAGCGGGCGGAGGGGTGCAGCCACAAACCCAGGAACGCGGAGCTGCAGAAGGCCGGAGGTGGTAGGAAGAGTCCTCTCCAGTGCCTCCAGGGGGCTGGGGCCCCAGCAACGCTCTGAGTGTGGAGTTCTGGCCTCCAGAGCGTGAGGGTGGACCCTGCTGCTGAGGCCCCCAGTTGGTCATTTGTGCAGCAGCCACTGGACTTGGACACAGGGACTCTCCAAGTTGTCAGCACCACATGCAGCTTGAAGACCCCGATTGCGGAGCAGGAGGGGGCAGCAGGATGTCCTCTCTCACCCAGGGTCCCGTCAGCATCCTCAGGACGGGGAAGCTGCTGTCCTGTGGACGAGAACGTGGCCTGAGGAGAGCCAGCTCTGCAAGTGTCCTAGGGAGAAGGCCGGGTCCAGGGTGGGGCAGGACCCTCCCCTCCTCTCCGCTGCCCCGCCTCTCCCCCTCCTTCCCCCTTCCCCTGCTTCTCCCCTCCCCCTCTGCCTCCCAGAGATGGCAGCCTCTCCAGATGGAGACCCTGGGGTGGACTGGCTCCTCACTGCAGTGGCCTCTCACCTACTTACAGCTGATCTGCTGGCCGGAGCCTGGCCTTCTAGGCTCCCACTGCATCACCCCCATCCCCCGTTTCTGTGGAAGCCATCTCTGATCTCCTGCTGCAGGGGGCCTGACACCGAAAGCTCCGAGCCCCTCCCTGAGGGCCTCTTGGGGCAGGGCTGTCCTTGGCCAGGGCTGGGCGTCCCCCGCAGAGGTGCTACTGGGCTCAGCTGCGTCCCCTCCCTGTTCCTCCTCCTCCCGCTACTCGTCCTCCTCCCTTCCCCTCCCCCACCAGCCCCCCTCCTCTTTTCACAAGGGCACAAAGGCTTTAGCCCCTCCCCGTTTGGACTCAGAGGCTAGGTCAGGGGTCAGCAGACGGTTGTTTGGCCTCCCTGGCAGGCCAACGGGTAGGGGTGTGTTGGGGGCCCCCCACCACAAGCGGCTGTGCACCTGGAGTTATTTTACCTGCTTCTGAGTCTCACAGGGACCCCAGCCTTCAGCCACCAGAGGTCCCAGCAGCAACCACAGGACATGAGTCACAGCCTGAGACTGCAAGAGATGCTAGGCCCTGGCAGAGGACCTGTGTCTCCTCTTTCCACTGCCAGGTTTGGGGCAGCAGCTGGTCAGGGCATGGCTGCCTGTGTCTGTTCTGGAGGTGGGGGGCAGGAGGGGGCCAAGCCAGCTTTCTGACCTGAGACTCCTTGGCCTCACCGTCCAGGAGGCAGGAAACAGGACCCCAGGTCCCACCTCCCATTGCCCTGGGTACTGGGCTGCTCCAGCCTCAGCTGCCACATGGCCCCCAGGGGCCTGGCAACCCCCCAGGCCCGAGGGAAGCCCCGGTCCTGAATGTCCCCTTTGAAGTCTGCAGGGGACTGTCCGGCCAGTGAGAGCCGTGGCTGTGGCCCTGTGAGTCACTTCTCTGAACCGGCTTCACTCCGGCCTGAAGCCCAAGGTGGGGCCAAGCAGGACGTGGCTGGAGTCAAGCCAGGTGGCCAGTAGGTACCACCCAGGCAGTCCCCCTCCTGCCCAAGCCTCCTTGTCCACTGAGGCCACCCTGTCCTCTGCTCCTAGGGCCTCCATCTGCCCTCCTCGGACCTCCATCTGCCCTCCTCGGACCTCCATCTCCCCTCCTCCTCCTCCTGGGGCTTCCAACCCCTCGGCCATTCCACAGGGCCTGAGTGGGATGTTGGCAGGAGGGAGGGAGGGAGGGTTCCCGGCTGGGGCAGAAGCCCAGGGGGAGAGCAGGCCCTGCTCAGTCCCAAGGTACCTTCAGGCCCATCTGGCTGCTGAAAAGAAGGGTCGGGGAGGGGACCAGGAGGCAGGGACAGGGCACTTGTGTTGGGCCATTCTCCACCTCCATGAGCTGCTGCGCCTCCACCTGCCTAGAGAGCAGTATCCCCGTCCCCAACATGACTGGGCCCCCAGTCGGGGTAGTGAGGGCCTACCAGGGGTTCAGTAGGCTCTGGAAAGGGGGTGCAGCCCCCTCCTCCCCCACCACATCCTACCTCTCCCTCGGGAGCAACCAGGGGCCCTCTGTGGCCAAGCCCTCCCGACCACATCACTGGTCACCCCACTTGGGCTGGGCGCAGCTGGGCCAGCCTTCCTGGCAGCCCCAGCACACGTGGGTCCCCGTCTCTGGGGCCAACTGAGCCCACACAGTCCTCCTCTGGGCTCAGCCCGGCATTGACTGTCCACCCACTCAGGAGGGGAGGGGAGGCAGGTCTCTGATGGCTCAGGACCACCGGGATGCAGGGCTTGGGAGGCTGCATTAGGGCCACAACTGTGGAAGCTACTGGACAGGACTGGCAGCTGGGCAGCCTCCCTGAACTGCTCCCCCAACACCTGGCCCACAGGCAGCCCAGTTCAGGGCTCACTTCTGGGGGTACCCACCCTGTGTCAGAGGTGCCCTGCCTGCCCCACCGACAGGCGGGCTGCCAGCCCCCATCATCAGCTGTGCTGATGAGCCCTGAGCTCTGGGCAGGGACTTGAGCCCATGTCTCCTGCGCTGCTGCCTGGCTGGTGGCCTTGCTGACTCGTTGCCCCTGAGTGGCCACCTTGGGGGTGAAGGTGGTACAGGTGCTCCAAGCACTGCAGGGGGACAAGGGGAAGCTTCTCTGGGAGACCCAGGCCAGGAACAGGCAGACAGTGAAGCCAGCTCCTTCCATCCTGGGTGCCCGTTTGTCCCACAGGCTGTTCCTGAGCTGGGAGAGGCCCCCTGAGGCACTTGGAGAGAGGATTACCCACCCGACTCTGCCCTCATGCAGCCACCCCAACTGCCAGGGCCTGCTGACCTGCAGCTGGTGCGTGAGGCCAGTGTCCCTCTGGTGTCCCCAGGCCTGGACACCTGGCCTGCCCCTTGGTTAATAAAGACTGCCCCAAATCTCCTGGACCACCACCTCCTTTGAGGGAGCCATTCCCCGCTAGGTGCCCTGGGGAGGTCGCCCCCTGGAATAGCAAATTTTCCTCCCCATGTGATAAGAGTGGCTGGCCACGTGGGCAGGGAGGATGCGGTTGAGTCCTGCGGTGGCCCCAGGACTTCAGGCAGTGATGGGCGATGGGCCTGCACCAAGTTTCCCAGGGCACCCTGCACCACAGGACCCTACGGATCGACCCAAATGGCATGGCCCTCGCCAGGTCCCCAGCTCCTGCCCCCAGTGCTTCCTGGGGCTGCAGTCAGTTGTCCCCAGCTTGCCCCCCTGTGCCCTTCTCCGACCTGCCCTCTCCCTCCCAGCCTTCATCCATCTGCCTGCTCCTCCTCTTGGGTCACTCAAAATGAGAGCAGCCATCCCTGAAAAGGGAAAAAAAGAGTGAAATTAATTGTAAAAATATATTTCATTTTAACCCAACATATCTAAAATACTGCCTTTCAACATGGAATCGTATGTAAATTATTAGTATGTTTTCACACATTCTTCTCTTTACACTGGGCCTTTGCATTCAGAGTACCACTCCAGGAGCCCAGTTGATATATGGCTGCCTCCTGGGAAGGAGCCTGGGCACACAAGAGCCCCTGCCACGTGCCCATTGGAGCCCGTGGTGGAGATCAGGCTCCTTCTGCCGTGTCAGGGCTGCAGACTCCAAGGAGGCTCTTCTGTCTCTTCAGTCGTGTCCGACTCTCTGCAACCCTGTGGACTGCAGCCTGCCAGGCTCCTCTGTCCATAGGATTCCTCAGGCAAAAATACTAAAGTGGATTGCCATGCTCACTTCTAGGGTATCTTCCTGACCCAGGGATCGATCCTGCATCCCTTACATCTCCTGCATTGGCAGGCAAGTTCTTTACCACTAGTGCCACCTGGGAAGTCTGAAACTCTCCTGACTGCCCCTCAAATACCACATCAGGGTGCCGGAGAACGCTGAGACGGGCAGCAGGAGCACCCTCAAAGCCCACCGTCCTCCACCCTGGGCCCGGCCTCTGTACCTCACCTGTGGGCTGGCCTGGGCCCCGAGCCTTGGAAACATGCTCCAGGCAGGGAAGATGAGTGACCATGGACCCCAGTTTCCCTGTTTCCTTTCAGCCTGGCCTGAGATCTGATGCCCACTGGCAGGGACAGAGATGCCCGGTGTCTTACTCTGTTCAGGCTATTGTAACAAGATGCCACAGACGGTGGCTGTAGAGAGCATAGATTTCTCTCTTGGTCCTGGAGGCTGGCGGTCTGAGGTTGGGTGCCAGCATGGTTGGGTTCTGGTGGGGCCCATATCCAGGTCCTGTTCCTCATGGGGTAGGGCACAGCTGTGAGGGCGATAATTCTGCTAGTGCAGGCCTCACCCTCGAGACCCAGACACTTCCCAGGGGCCCTGCGTCCCCGACTGGGGTTAGGTCTCAACATAGGAATTTGGGGGCCTCAAGCATTCAGGCCACAGCATCTGCAGGGCTCTCAGGCACCCTGCAGCCACGTTCCAGGTATTTTCATCACAGGCACCCTCTGGGGTAGGGGAGGAACAGATGCCCCTATGGATCCCCTTGCAGGCCTGGCTGCAGATGGTGATGGCCCAGCTTCCTCCTGGGAAGCAAGGTCTCCTATCCTGGAGACCTGGGTCCCCCTGCAGGCCCGCACAGCACCGTCAAACACACGCTCTGCAGGGAAGATCCTCATGCTGTCCAGGCTCCTTGCCAAGCCCGCCAGCCAGGCCATGAGTCCAAACGCTCAGACAGAGACGCTGCTGTCAGGGCCGGACTCTGACTCCCAAGAGGAAGTTCAAAATGAAACAGTTTCACTAGTGAAAGAAAAGTTGCAGAGCCAAGCGCAGATACCAGAAGTGGGAAAGCAGCGCTCTGAGTGCTTCCACCAGATGGTGCGACTTGGTGAAGGTCCCTCCCCTGGCAAGGTGCCCCCCTCCACCAGCTGCCAGATGCCCTCCCAGCCAGCGCTGGTGGCCCGTCCTCAAGGTGGGGTACAGGGTTTTATGATACAGGCCCCCAGTGCCCCAGGGTTAGATAGGACAAACTACATGGGTGGAGAGGAGTGTGTTTCTCCCCAGGAAATACATGCTTATGGAAAAGAAACTGAGAACTTGGATTTGCTACATTCCAGAATGGAGGCAGCTTTTTACCTGGCATGATGGAGCGGCCCCAGACTCAGGGACTGCTGGCAGAGCCAGGTCCTGGTCGAGGCAAGTGAGCCCCATGTGGCTTGGAGACCCAGGGTGACCTGTCCCCTAGACGAGGGAGCCAGGGCCTCTCCCCTTGGTCCTCTGGAGCAGGCCCTGCCTTCTTAGGTGTGGACTGGTGGACACCTGGAGCCAGGAGAGGTTCTGTGTTCCCAAACTCTCTGGGGCAGCCGCTGCCAGGAAGTGGCTGCGTTTCCCAGGGGGAAGGAGGGCACACTAGTGGAGCCCTGCCCAGCTGGGCACTGGGTGGTCAATTCTGCATACGTAGACCTCAGGAGGGCCCTGGCCTGCCTGCCCTCCCAGCCAGCTGGACCTCGATTGTGCTCCTGCCTGAGGGTTTTTCCATCCTGTGCTGAAGCCTCAGTGCTGCAGGCAGGCCATTCCGCTCAAAACCACAAGTTCTGTGTGTGGATCTGTGTGTTTGTATGTGTGTATGGCTCTCTGTGGAGAAGGCAATGGCACCCCACTCCAGTACTCTTGCCTGGAAAATCCCACGGATGGAAGAGCCTGGTAGGCTGCAGTCCACGGGGTCGCTAAGAGTCGGACATGACTGAGTGACTTCACTTTCTCTTTTCACTTTCATGCATTGGAGAAGGAAATGGCAACCCACTCCAGTGTTCTTGCCTGGAGAATCCCAGGGACGGGAAAGCCTGGTGGGCTGCCATCTATGGGGTCACACAGAATCAGACACGGCTGAAGTGACTTAGCATAGCATAGCATGGCTCTCTGTGTCTGTGTGTGTGTCTGTATCTGTGTGTGTGTGTGCGTGTGGATCTGTGTGTTTGTATGTGTGTATGGCTCTCTGTGTCTATGTGTGTGTATGTCTGTATCTGTGTGTGTATGTGTGTGTGTGTGGGTCTGTGTGTATGGGTCTCTGTGTGTGGGGGTATATGTGGGTGACTGCATGCGCATGTCTTGTGTTCTCTGTCCCAGAGCTGAGTCCAGGGCTCACCCTGAGTGAGGTGCTTCCTGCCGGGGGGAGGCCGAGGCTGAGGGGCTGCCTGGTGTGCTGGGTGGCGCTGGGCCCCTCCGGGGAGCCCCCCTAGGGTGCTGGTCTCAGGCTGCCTCCTGCAGTCCTTTCTTCCTCTCAACTTTGCCCTAACTCCCCTTCCCCCACTCCTTCCTGGCAAGCAGATGCAATCCAAACTTGTTGTGAATGTCTCCCCTGCAGTTGTCCACTGGCTCGTCCAAGTTAAATATTACTCACCGAGATGCGAGCCCACTGGGCAGTGCTGGCCTGGAGGTGGACCGGTCTGGGGAAGGTGCTGGGCAGAGGCCAGTGCCAGGCCTGTGGCATCTGTGGGTGCTGGGGGTGGGGCTGGGGTGGCAGCCAGAAGCCCGCCAGCCTCGGCCTCACCCTTTGAAGGGGCTGTTTCCTTAACCCCTGCACTGTGCCCAGAGCAGACAGGAGAGCAGGCAGTGGGTCCCTGGGCAGGGCGGGGCGTGGAGGGGCCACCCAGGGACCGAGAGGGGCTTGGACTGGGCTTGGCAATGGCTTTCCTCCTGGTCGGTGGCTCCTGCCCTGTGCCAGGCTGGGGGTGGAACTGGGGACAAAGTGCTAGGAAGAGTAGCCTGTCTCTTTCAAATCAACTTCTTTCCTGGCCCTCAGTTTTTCCCAGCAGCAAAGTAGAGGAACTGGGGTCTGCTGGCTGGACCCCTCCTCCTCTGGGGAAGAACCACCTGCTTCCCCCGGCAGCTTCTCCATCCACCTACCAGCGATGGGCTGTGGCTCTGGGGTCCTTCCCCACTGGCTCAGAGCAGGGTCCCCGAGACTGCCATCCTCTAGGGGCAGCAAAGCTGGGGGGAGTCAACAGGACCAACCTCCCCCCACCATCTGCTCCACTCTCCACATGGACCCCAATGGGACCTGACTGCACCCAGCCTCAGGGCCTTTGCACCTACTGTGTCCTGCACTCACCTCTTACCCATCACAGGGCACTGCTGGAATGGACCTCATGAGGAGCACTATCCCCCTTGCTTGGTACCCCACTCACCTCCCCCTGGTCTGTTCTTAAAAGCATATACCCCCGACTAATACAGAACATGTGGAAGTTTCATTTTTCATTGTCTTTCATGAAAACAGAAGCACTTGAGAACAGGAATTCTTTTCTGCTTGCCTACATGTGTATCACAGTTTGGCCCTTGATAAACCTGGTGGGGGAGACCGATTCCATAGTCATGCCTGGTATGGGGGTCTCACCCACAGCCACACATCACCTCTCAGAGCCAGAGCCCTCGGCCACACTTGAATCTTAGCCTAGGGTCCAGGAACTCAGAACAGGGCCCCCTGTGAGAGGCCCGCAGGGTGCAAAGGAGACGCGGGGCTGTGGCTGTCCCAGAAGTCCGAGCCACCACATAAAACCCTGCAGGAGGGAGCTGTCTGGTGGCCTAATGGTTAGGATTCTTGGCTTCACTACCTGGAAACCCTGACCAAGGAACTGAAATCTCTCAAGCCATGCACAGTAGCCAATAAAATAAAATATTAAAACAAAAACAAAACCAAGGAAGAGAGTAGAAGAACAGAGTCCACGCAGTCACCTGTGGTAATGGTGGGGCTGCCCCGATACATTCCAGGGCCACAGGCCTTTCATCCTTAATCTTAACACCTGTAGCATGAAGCCTGCCCCCTACCCCTCACTGTCCAAAGCCCCTCAGACCTGTGTCTCCTGTGGAGCTTGCAGGGGTGGGTGCTTAACTGGACAAGGCCACACGTCCCTCCTGCTGGAGCCACCTCCACTCAGGGAGCAGAGTGGACCCAGAACCCAGTGTCTGGGTCTGCACCAGCCTATGTCCACTCTCGAGGGGCCTCTTCCAGGCCTGAGCTCTTCCAGGGACACAGCCTCAGGATGGGGAGGCCCCTGGGGGAGCCGTGGAAGGCCCACCTGTGCCCTCCTGAAAGTTCTCTGCACACCTTTGTGCACGAGTCTGTGTGGGGCTCTGGAGACAGGGCCGCCCACCTGTCTGCCTCCTGCCCAGACCTGCGAGTACTGTGCCTGCCGGTGTGGACAGGGGCGAGTTGGGACTTCGCACCTGAAATCCAGAGGGAGGGCAGGAATGTGAGTATTGAAACTACCTTCCTGCCGTGTCTGTCGTTTCTGGGAGCAGACACAGCAGCTCACGGCTACCCCAGTGTCTTCTCTGCCCTTCCAGATGCTGGCAGGACAGCATGTGGCTGTGACCCTCGGCCTGGCCCATGCCAGCGCCTCTGACCCTCACAGAGCAGCCCTGCCTGCCCACCCTCCCTTCAGCCCCAGACCCAGCATCTGCTTTCTGGGTTAGGCTGGTGGGGGTGGGTTTGGGTTACTTTGGTTCCGGGCCTTGTGGGGTGATGGGGAGGAGCAGACCCTCTGGAGGTCCAGGGCTGGCCCTCCAGGCTCCTCTGCGGAAGGAGAAGCTCCTTCTGACTGTGGCAAGGACATAGTGAATGCGGGCTCTCCAAGCCTTGCCTGTATGTTCTGCGAGGTCCTGCTGAGATGTCTCGGGCCTTTTGGCATATGTCTGAGTCTCCAGGAGTGGGGTGGGCCTCCAGTCCTGAGTGCCCTCACCACCGGTCTGAGCTGAGGGCAGCCCTCAGGCTGAGTGTTGGAGAGACAGTTGGGTAAAGTGTGACCCAGATAGAGATGCAGCCTCATGACCAACTACAGGACACCTTGGCCTGGAGGAGGGACCATGGCCCCCCAATCCTGCAGTCTGACTAGGCCCAAGGTGTGGAGCCTGAGACCCACAGACCACGCACTGGGGATGGGGGAGGCAGCAGCCCTGGAGCAGGGGGGCAATGTGATAGCTGGTGTGTATCAGACCAGGCCACAGGGCCTCCCCATGCTCCTGCCATTCTGATGGCCCAGCGTGGTCGCCAGAAGGGCTTCAGGGGCAAAGCCAATGAGGCCTGCCTCCTGGGCCGCCAGGGTTGCAGCAGCTCCCACAGGCACTGGCGTGGCAGGGAGCCCAGGCCTAGGGCCCCGGGGAAGGGCCTGGCTGGTGGGCAGCAGGCATGGGGAGGCCGCAAGGCCCACAGCTCCGGGACTCAGCAGGGCGGGAGGCGGGGAGTGGCCGGGGCGCCCCGTGGCAGCGGCTGGAGGCCTGGGCGGCAGGAAAGGGACAGGTGACGTCATTGCCGCCTGGAATCTGCTGTTTGGAGGCGTCGCCATGGAGACCGGAAGGCTCAGGGTGGGTAAAAATAGCAAACCCAAGAGGGTGTAAGTTCCAAGAACGCGAGTCTGAAAAGAAAGGAAAACACGGTCTCCTTCCCTGTTTCTTGAGGAGGACAGAGACCCAGGGCTGCAAGCTGCAGGAGGGGCCTTGGGGCTTCCGGCTCAGCCCCACCTCAGCCCGCAGTCCTGGGGTCCCTGCTGCCTGCCCTCCCAGAGCTTTGTCCCCAAGTAGGGCGTGGCACAGCCAGGCTCCAGCGGGAGTGTCTGGAGTCCACTTTCTCCAGGCGGCAGAGGCAGCGCTGGGGCCACTTTCCTCCCCTCTTCCTCCTGTGGCAGAGAGGCAGGAGCTCGGGACGCCCAGTGGCCTGGATGGGCAGTCTGCATGGAGTCCCAGGGCTCAGTTGCCCAGGCCCTGGGGAGTGGGGGAGGGGTATCCCAGGGGAGAAGCAGCAGTGGGCCTGGTCCCTCCCGCCCCATGGCCACCCCTCTCTGAGTTTCCCTGAGGGGACTTGTCTTGCTCCTCTCCAGGCCAGGAGCCAGCATGACTCCCAAAACACCCAGCACACGCTGTTGGGACGCCCCTTCAGCTGCAGCCTCTGGGGCCCGCTGTGTCCTCATGGTCCCAGGACACAGAAATGAGGCAGGAGGTCTGAGGTCCCTGGGCTCTTCTCCCCAGAGTCCTGAGAGGACCATGCAGCCTCGAGGGGCTCCTGGATTGGTGCCCACCTCCAGGAAACAGAGCTGCCCTGCTGGAGGCTCTGGTGGCACTTCACGGGGAGGGGTCCTTTGTCCTGACCAAAGGGGACTCTGATTGCTGCTCCTTCTAAGAACACAGTCCTGGCTGAAATGTTGGGCTCAGGGCCCACGGATGAACCAAGTGCTCTCAGAGGGGCCAAGAGCACCAGGCAGGGTGCTGAAAGCACAGCAGTGGGCCATTCCCAGGCCCAGAGGGAAGGCAGTCCATCCCATTCGCTGTGCCCTGGGGAAATCCCTTTCTTCTCCCCCTCCCGCCTAGGCTGGCGGTGGGGCTGCATCTCTGCCCACAGCCCCTCAACAAATCTGGAAGAACCTGTAGTCTCTTCTCTTCCACCCTTGTTCTGCAGGGTTGGGGGAGCCCTCTCCCCACATGGGAGGGGACCCTGGGAGTGCAGGGGTCTTGCCTCTGGTGCTCAGATGCCCTTGGCCAGTGGCGGTCGATGGCTGCACAAGCGAGGGGGGAATGGAGTCCTGTGCAGGGGGAGCTCGTTCCCCCAAGAAATAGCTCAGATGCCTTATGTAAGGGTGAGCTCACTGCAGAGTCTGCCAGGAATGACGGCAGGAGGGCGGTGGTGGGGGGGCTGCTTAGGCCGGAGCGTGGCTCCGATTTACGAGGAGAGAGGGGCCCAGGGCCTGGCGGCAGGCGGGGGCTGCTGGCTGGCCTGGGGTGCAGAGCCGGGGCACAGGTCCTCCTGGGGCTGGAGGGGCCAGGGAGGGACCAGGCCCAGGTGCTGTGGATGGGCCTGGGGTTCTTAGACCAAGATCCACCCTGCTCTACCCCCCTACCTGGGCATCAGTAGGAGTGTGGTCAGAGCAGGGGCCCCTACGTGCCCAAGATTCTCTGGGAGCAGCTTGGGGGGCCTTGGATGGGGGTGGGCACTAGCTGCCCTCTGTCTTTCAGCCCCTTCCCAGGATGCTTAGCCAGGGGTATGTGGCCTCCCTGTTCTTTCTTCCCTGCTGGAGGCTGGTCTGACACCCCTTGGTGTCCCCTCCCCGCTGGGGTGTGCAACATTCCTCACCCACTGTGGGACAGGCCCAAACCTCAGAGCCAGCCCAGCAGCCCTCTTTCCTGGAGAGGCAACCTCAGGCCCGGAGGGGAGGGACTCAGAGCAGCCACAGTGGGCATGCCCAGGGCCCCGGAGCAATCCACCACCACCCCCAGTAGCAACCAGCTCCCAAAGCACCCAGCCTGTGGATCTCTGACCCCCTGGTTGCCTGGACTGGAGGAAGGTCCCTTGTCCCATTAGACCCCCATCAGATGTCCACTAACAGGTACCCAGAGTGCTCGCTCCTCACTGGAAAGGGCTAGGTCACACAGTAGAAGAGACGACCCCAGGGCCTGGGCGGGGTGGGGGGCGGTACACAGAGGACACAGGAGAGGGCTGGGAGCTCAGGGTGGGCAGACCCTGCTCCCAGGAAGTGTGGCTAGGAAGGATGATGAGAAGGAGGCAGCTGGAGGGGCCATGGGCCCAGGAGACAGGAGGTAGGGCCTATTCTAGTGCTGGGGGTGTGAGGGTGAAGGTGAGAGAGGCCAGGGGTCCCTCTGGATCTCAGGCTTTACCTGGCTGCTGGGAGGTCAACTGGATGTGTCCTAAAGGTAGGGACTCCTTGTTACTCCATGCTTCACTAGGGTCACTGGGGTCTCTGAGTGGCCCTCAGGGCAGCCCCCTGCCCGGACTGTTCATCAGAGCCCCCATCCAACACCTGCTGCGGGTGGCTGGGCCTCACCTGGGTGCCCATGTCCTCACTACACAGTGCCCTGGGCAGGTCCCAGGCCTCCAGAGCCCATGTGTGCCCTGTCGTGATGCAGGAAGTGACATCATGCCCTCAGAGCTGCATGTGTAGGTGCATGTATCACAGCGGCCCTGGCGACGGGTCTGGAGAGGCCATCCTGACCACCGGACTCTTCTGTCGATACCAGCAGCAGGCAGCTCAGTCCTGCAGTCTTTGGAATGTCTGGTGGGAAACTTCCTGCAGGCAAGGAGCTGCCTTTCCACCTATCACATCCCTGGTGCCCACCTGGCACCGCTCAGCAGTTCTGCTGGTCAAGGGAACATTAGGGGGTCCTTGAAGAGCTTGGCTCCCTGCTCCTTGCAGGTCAGCACCCCGGCCCCTCATCTCGGGGCCCAGGGCTACAGGCCATAGGCGGCCACCCTGTGATCGGTGGGGCGTGGCCAGCAAGGGGCACGTTCCGCTTGGAGCAGTGCAGGACGCTTCAGGGGACAGGGTCTTGTTGGGCGGGGGTGAGGCCACAGGGCAGGTGCCCACAGAGCTCCCTGCAGGCTGAGGCCACGTGCCCAGAGGCTGGGGCCAGGACTGCTACAGTGAAGGGGTTGGATAGAGCCTCAGGACCATGGGGTGGGCATTTGGGTGGCTGTGTCTGGCATGGGAAAGGGGCCCACTCGTCCCTCCCCACTCCAGGAAGACGGTGACAGCTCCTGGGTGGGGGCAGGGATTGGGGCTGCTGCCTGCAGTGGGGGTAGGCAGAACCTGGGGCTCCAGGGGAGGCAGCCCCCACCCTCTGCCAGCCTCTGCGGTGGTGTGCCGGGCTCACCCCCGTGGCCAGGTGCTCAGCTCAGCTTCCCAAGCACCACTCCAGCTGACCACCATGAAGCAGGCCTAGCCTGAGTACTGGGTGCCAGACCTACGTGGGACCCAGCCCAGGCCTTGGCCTCTGAGTACCCAGGGGAGGCACACACACCTTCAGCCCCTGGATGAGTAGTTCTTACACAGGCTAGGAGGCCGACCCTACAGAAGTTTTCATGGGGGGAAGGGAGAATCCTTCCCAGACAGAATGATTCAAAAGAAACGAGAGGGAAGGTCAATAAGACTGAAGCAGCTTCTTTGGAAGACCAGAAAACACAGGTCATCACGAAGAAGAAATTTAAAATATCTGCGGTTCCCTCACTTGGGAAAAACTACTTTCTTGTTTCTGACATAGAAACTGAGGACCATAAACGTCTGAGCACGTCAGCTGCGCCCATGATTGAAAGTGTTCCATTGACTTTCAGTTGAAAACTTGTGATTTCCATTTTATTCCTCCTTAAATTGATGCCTTATTCAAAGTGTATTCTTTAATGTCCCAAACTGTGTCATTTTGAGGGAGGGAATGTGAGGATGAGATGGTTGGATGGCATGACTGACTCAATGGACATGAATTTGAGCAAACTCCAAGAGATGGTGAAGGACAGGGAAGCCTATTGTGCTGCAGTCCATGGGGTTGCAAAGAGTCGAACACGACTGAGCATCTGAACAGCAACAACACATGACTACGTCTTTTTGTTGTTACTTATTTTTAGTTTAGAGTTCCGCTCTGGTTGCTTGATTCTTACTAAAGAAAGATGCATAGATGAAAGGAACAAAAAGAACCCAAGAGGTTAGGACGCTGTGGACAAGTCTGTAGTGGTCACTGAGCCACCTCCCCCTGACCCTGGGTCCAGTGGCCTGGGCTCAGCCTGTCTCAATTCTTTCAGCTGTTCCTTCTCTGATTTTTCTCCATTTTTATGAATTATGTGCTCCTGCTGTTCCTTTCTTCAAGTTTTGGACTCTGTGACAGGTCACTGGAGCAGCTCTGATCCAACACCCCCTGCCCCTGCCTGACTTTCTCTTCCTTTCTCCCCCCAAATGTGCTAAGTTGTTGTTTACACTATTATAACTATGTCAGTACATTCACTGCTTAAGCCAACTGGTGAACTCTACTTAGATTTTCCCTTTGTTTTTCCTGGAGTTAATATGTGCCTTGCTTTCTTTTTCAACTGCTGAGCTAGTGCCTAGAGCTAATATCTTCTATCTCACCCAGCAGGCCCTCCATACAGTTGCTTGCTTGCTTGCTGAGTCACTTTAGTCATGTCCAACTCTTTGTGCGACCCCACGGACAGTAGTCCACCAGGCTCCTCTGTCCATGGGATTCTCCAGGTAAGAGTACTGAAGTGGGTTGCCATGCCCTTCTCTAGGGCATCTTCCCGACCTGTGTCTTTTACACCTCCTGCATTGGCAGGCAGGTTCTTTACCACTGCTGCCACCTCCAAAGCCCTCCATACAGTTTGGAGCTCGTCAAATGCATCCTATAGTCCATCACATCCTGGCACCCTCTGCTCTCTTGTCCTGCTCTGGGCTGGTTGTTCTCTGGGCTCCTCCTCTGGGCTGCTGGGAAGAATCTCTACATCCCATTCAGGGACCAGACAGCCTCTTCTGAGCCTGTGTGGTCATGCTGGAAGCCTGGTTCCAGCTCCCATTTGAGAAGTGGCCTGTGGCCTCAACTGCATCTGATGGTGTGCTTAAGCCCCTGTCCTCGGGGGCGTGAGGCCAGTTCCAAGCCCTGGATAGGCTGCTCAGTCTCCACCCTGCTCCACCGTGGGGCTTGCCTTCTGTCCTTGCCTCCAGGCCTGCAGAGCACCTTCTTTCTGCCTTTTCACAGAACATTTAAAGAGCAGACCTATGTTCCCTGGCATGCATTCATGCTGGGCCAGCAAGGGGTCCAGCTCGTCTGCCATCTCAGCTGGAGTTGCAGCAGAGACTCGTGGAGTCTCACCTGCCTTGCTTGACTGGAGGGCTTTCAGTGGCCCTAGGCTAGTGCCCACTCCATTGGGCAGCTCAGGCTCACAGGACCCAACAGAGAACCCATGCCTCCTCCCTGTGACATTCTTAGAAATAAACTGGGTATTTTCTAACAATCTCAGGTTAACAGAGAAGTTAGCAGTTTCAAGAATAGTACAGGAACACACCCTCCCCACACCCCATGTGCCTTGTGAGAGTGAACTGCTGGCATGGGACTCCATCACACCCTGCAGCGCCACGTCCTGGGCACGGCTGCTGCCCTCTGCTCCCCAGACACATTCCAGGCTGCTTTGATAACATCGTTGGCAGTAACCATGTCCAGCCAGGGACCACACATTGCTCTGAGCCTTTATATCTTTCATCTGCATCGGTCCGGAATATTCTTCAGCCTTTCTCTGTCAGGACACTGATGCCTTTGAAGGTCCCAGGCCCGCCTTTCTGTACAAAGTCCTTCTGTGTGGGTGCTAGAGGTTCGGCATGGTTGGATGCAGGCTATGCCTCTTTGGCAGGATAGAGGGAAGTGACTCTCCGCCCCCACCGCCCCCACACTCAGGTGGTGCAGGGTCATGATTAATATAATGATTGCTGGCGTCCACTTGGATGACTGGGTTTGGGTGGTGCCTGCCAGTGTCCCCCCTGGGAACTCACTCATCTTCCCTTTGCAGTTGATGGGAGCCTTGTGGGGAAGAACTGTAAAACAAGGCAAATAGATCATTTCTCACCAAACTTTCAAGTTACAAATATTATTATTTTAATACATATTTAAATACGCTGGCTATGCACAGCCCTCTGGTTTTCTATTTTGTTTTGTGGTTATGATCCCCCTACCATTGTGAGTACCTCTGACTTGTCAGTGGGTGCCTGTCCTCTTGAAGCGGCTACACTGTCTTTCTTGACCAGTCCCTGTTATCCTTTGGACTTCCCTACTTCCTAACACGGTAAGATGTTTCAGACTCTTTCTACCCTCTTTCTGCCCAAGCCCTATGACCAAATGTTTCTCCAAAGGACCCTGCTTCCTTTTAGTGGAGGATGGCACTTAGAAGCCAAGACATAGCTTCTCAGGGTGCTTGCTGCTGTTGGGGGTGTCTCTCCTCTCAGGGCCTCTCCCTGGGGAGAGCTCGGGGTTATATGGATGCCTGTGCAAACATGCATCCACTTTTACAGTTTCATGGGTTCACACGGATAAGTCCAATCCAATGCCATGCCATGCACTTATTTATTCCTTTCCATTCTTAAATTCCCATCTGATTTGTCACCAATAATTCATTTCCTTATTGGCTCAATCCCATAAGTAATCGAGCTGCCTGGCCAGCAGATGTCTTTTTCCTCCTCGGGCTCTGACCTCAATCAGGACAGCCCCATGGCATTGCTCTGGGCCCCACAGTCCAGTTCCAGGAGCCTGAAGTGGCAGGCTGGTGACACACATGCCTTCCCTCCGCCCATCCTCCTCCCACCTGGAAACATCTCTCAGACACACTGTGTGGACCCAAATCTTTGTCTCAGGATCTGCTTCAGTGAAACCCAAACTAAGGTATAAGGGTTAAGTTTTTATCAAACTTGTGTTACTTAAGTGATTTTTTTTTTTTTTCAAATTTAAAGTTTTAAAACAGTATCTTAGGGACTTCCCCAATGGTGTAGTGGATAAGAATCTGCCTGCCAAAGCAGGGGACATAGGTTCAGTCCCTGGCCCGGGAAGATTCCACATGCCACAGGGCAACAAAGCCTGTGTGCCACAAACCACTGGGCCACGCCCTAGAGCCTTCAGCAAAGGAAGCCACTGCAAGGAGAAGCCAAGCACTGCAATGAAATGTAGCCCCTGCTTGCGGCTAAGCAACGAAGACCCAGCACAGCCAAAAATCAAACAAACCACTAAACAAAATAAAAATAAACAGGATCTTAGCCATTTCCTGACAATGGCAGTCTGTGCTTGTTTGAGGCCAGGTGTTTTCTTCCCAGGGAGCAGGGAGTAGGGAGCAGGTGAGCAGGTGGGACCAAGGAGGGCAAGGCTGGTCCTCCAGGGAAGCTGTCTGTGGGAGTCTCTGTAAGGACTTGCTGACCTGAGTCTCCTGGTCCATTCCCCTAGCTGGGCCTCTGAGCTGTTCCCCGTGGCAATGGATACCACATCACTGCCAACATGCTCATCTCCTGGGTCCTGGGGCACTGCCAGTTCCAAAGCCAGCACCCAACTGCTGGAAGCCTCTGAGGGGCCTGAATGACCTTGCTCCCTTACAAGCGGGTATGTCTATCCTTGGCCTCCTTGGCTGCAGGAGATGGATGCCACACAGGGCAGGATTTGGTCTCCTTCCGAACTGGTCCCAGAACTTGTCTCGTGCCCATCGGGGTACGCGTTCCCTAAGTGCATGCTTACCTCTTAAGCGAACATATGCACGACCCATACCCATCAGTGCAGCAAGGGCTGGGGAGTGAGCTGGGTGGCCTGGCGCACTGGGTTCTTCCTCTGCCCCCTGACATGGCTGTCCCTGGCCTATCCACCTGACAGCAGGGTGAGTGGCCTGTGGCAGTGGTCAGTGGGAGGAGTAGGCCACTGGCCAGGACAGCTGTGGTGATGAGTTGATGGGAGGAAGGTCAGCAGGTGGGGCCCCAGCTGGGCTTGTAGAGAAGACAGGACTGGGCTGACTCTTTAGGCACAGCAGCCCGGGTCCATGGTGGTTGGGGTGGGGTCGGCTGCTCTAGAAACTCCAACATCTTTTGGGGAAAGAAACCTCAAAGTCCAATGAAGCAGTGAAGTTTTACAAACCAGTCCAGGCCCTTCCCTGAATCTCAGGGCCCTTCACCCCTCACCTGCCCCCCTCACCTATGCACAGTCACTTTGGCTTCAACCTGGGTTCTCAAGCTCTGGGAGTGTTGTCTCCTCCACCTGGTCCTCTCTTAAGACCCCTTCCTGGAGCCCTGCAAAGCCAGAGGGCAGAGGGGAGGGGGCCCCCTGGAGTCAGGCACTGTCTATCCAGGGGCCCTCAGGCTTTGGGCCCTCTTGAGAATGCTGGCTTGGCTGAAGGAGCAGGAGGAATAAAGCATTTGGCTGAAAACTCTTCCTGTCCAGCCCTCCAACCACCTTCTTTCAATCACAAGTCACCTGATTGTATGGGAGTCAAAGTCAAAGCCATGTAGAAGGAACAGACTCAGATACAATAGAGAATTTTTGGTCCAGATGTTGTTTACTTGCGAAGTCATGTCTGACTCTTTGCGACCCCATGGACAGCAGCACACCAGGCTTCCCTGTCCTCCTTCACCATCTCCCAGAGTTTGCTCAAACTCATGTCCATTGAGTCGGTGCTGACATCCAACTGTCTCATCCTCTGTTGCTCCCTTCTCCTGCTGTCAATCTTTCCTAGCATCAGCGTCTTTTCCAGTGAGTTAGTTCTTCGCATCAAGTGGCTGAAGTATTGGATCTTCAGCTTCAGCTTCAGTCCTTCCAATGAATATTCAGGGTTGATTTCCTTTAGGATTGACTGGTTTGATTTCCTTGCAGTCCAAGGGACACTCAAGAATCTTCTCCAGCACCATGGAGTCTGCGAAAGCAAAGACATCTCTTTTCTTGTTTTGTATGGATCCCTTTCCTAGTTTTCCTGTGTTGGCAGCCATAGGAAAACCTGGTGTTGAGTGGACATGTGGGCAGGAGCGGGTTCACGCCCATGGTAGGGAGCTGTCAGTTCTTCAGACTTGGAGAAATGCACCCTGAACCACAAGGTCCCCCCCATGAGATTTTGCAGCCATACAGGTGTGGGGTCTCTGCCCATTCTCGCTGCCTCTCAGGACGCCTGTCCATGCCTGCAGAGACACCCAGTCAGCTCCCCGGGGCAGGAATGCTGGTTTGGGGCCAGTTTCAGCCTCCAGCGGGGAGTCAGGAGCAGTAAGGTCCAAGCTGAAAGTCACACAGGCTGAAGTGGGTGGGCCCTCTCACCTCTGCCCAACACTGTGGGCCCCCCATGTGTCCTCCAGTGTCTGGGCCTGTGGAAGAAAAGACGCCACTGCCTAGCTGGGCTGGACTGTCCCTCTGCCCTTGAGTTAAGCACAACCAGAATTGTCTTCTAGATCTCAAGTCCCCAGCCCCCAGGACTCTGCTAGACACTGTTTCCTCTGGGGGCCAGCCGGTCAGCCTGTTCAACCTCAGGCCCTTGTCTTGTCCCACCCAGCACTTTCTGGTCTGTCTGTCCCTTGTGATAGAGCCAGGGTACAGAAGAATGGACAGTGTGGTCTCACACTGGTCCTGCCCTGGGTGCCCTGCAGATGTAAAATGGCTCTTTGAGCCTGGGGACTGTCGGGTAAGGGTCCAGCCAGCGTGCTCGGGGCACGCAGGCAGGAGCCAGGTTCCTGAGGAGCCTGGGCCTCACGGTAACCTGGACGCAAGCCCTGGCCTGGAACTGGCGGTGGGCGCACAAACTGGCTGTGTGGGGGACCATCGTGCAGGGTCGTGGGGTGGTCGGCCCTGCGGCCAGTCATCCTTTGGGGGTTGCTGTGCTGTGCCTACATTGCTCGGGGGACCCCCAGAAAAGTCTGCACGGTGTCTGTCTCCCGTGTGGGGTCTCTGGAGTGTTGCCATCCTGTAGTAACCCACGTCGTCTGGCTCGGTGTCCCAGTCCTGCGTGGGACTTGGGTCATATTGCCCCGTCACGTGGGTGGGGACCCCGGGGGCTGGGCTGGGAGGCGTGCTGTAGAGGGTGCGCCGGCCCCATCCGCCCGCTCCTCAGCTGGTTTGCGGTTGTGGTGGGGGGGCCCTGTGTGGGTTTCTGGGCTCCGGCGGCGACACGGCGGCTGGACGGGCGCCTTCGCTGCCGCGCAGGAAGCAGCCTCCACCGGATGGGGGGCCCGGGGCGCAGCCACCGCCCCCGCCGAGCGGCCTTCCGGCGGGCGGGCCCGAACGGAGCCGAACGGGGCTGAGTCCCGGACGGGCGGGGCCGAGCGTAGCCGAGCGAAGCCGAGTCGCGGGCGGGCAGGCCCGAGATCAGCCGAGCGGATCCGAGTCCCGGGCCAGAGGGCGGGCCCGAATGCGGCCGAGTGAGGCGGAGCGCCGAGCGCGGGCGGGGGGAGCGCGCGTTCCTGGAAGAGCCTGGCCGCGGGGGCGGGGGAGAGGGGGGCGGGCGCATTCCTGGCTGGCGCTCGACTGAGGCCGACGCGCGGCCCCAGACGACGCTCGGGGCGGGGCGGCGGCGCGGGGCGGGGCGGGACGCGGGGCGGGGCGGCGGCGTGAGCTCAGCGCCGGGCGCTCAGTCCGAGCTGGAGCGAGCCGCCGGGAGGATGTTCGCCGAGCCCCGCGCCGCCGCCGCCGCCGCGGTCTGAGGCCGCCCCCAGGCGCTCCGCCGCCCCGGAAGCCGCGCGCGCGCGGGCGCGCGGGCGGGCGGGCGGGTGGGCAGGCCGCGGAGCCGGGCGCGGGCGGCGGGGTGGGTGCGGGCCGGGCCGGGAGGCCGGCGGCGGGCGCAACGCGGCCGGCCAGCGCCGCCGGGACGAGCCGGGCGGGCGCCGCGCGGTGGGAGGAGCGGGGCGGCGGCGGCGCGCCGCGCGAGGACGGCCCGGCGGGCCCCGCGCCCGCGCCCCCGCTCCTCCCGGGCCCCTCGGCCTCGGCCGCCGCGGCGATTCGCGCCTCGCGGCGCCGGCACCTGCCCGCGCGCCCCCCGCGAGCCCCGGGCCCGCGAGCGTTGGCGTTGGCGTTGGCGGCGCGCGCTGGGGCATGCCCCGCGCCTAGGGCCCGGGGGGCGCGCGGGGGGCGCGCGGGGGGCCCGGGCGGCGGCGGCGGGCGCGGCGCGGGGCGCGTGGATGTGGCGCCGGGCCCGGGCGGCGGCGGCGGGCTCCAGCGGCGGGACCCCTTCGCCCCGCCCGCCTTCCCCTTCGGGCCCCCGGGCGAGGCCGAGGCCGCGGCCGTGATCGGCCGGGAGCCGGCGGCGGGGGGCGGCCGGGGACGGGGCCGGGGGCGCCGCCGGGGCGCGCGGGGGCGGCGGCGGGGGCCGCGGGGGCCCGGGCACGCGGGAGCGGGAGCGGCCTGGGGAGCAGGAGCGCACCATGGAGGCGGCGGCGGGCGGCCGCGGCGGCTTCCAACCGCACCCGGGGCTGCAGAAGACGCTGGAGCAGTTCCACCTCAGCTCCATGAGCTCGCTGGGCGGCCCGGCCGCCTTCTCAGCGCGCTGGGCGCAGGAGGCCTACAAGAAGGAGAGCGCCAAGGAGGCGGGCGCGGCCGCGGTGCCGGCGCCGGTGCCCGCGGCCGCCGAACCCCCGCCGGTGCTGCACCTGCCCGCCATCCAGCCGCCGCCGCCCGTGCTACCCGGGCCCTTCTTCATGCCGTCCGACCGCTCCACGGAGCGCTGCGAGACCGTGCTGGAGGGCGAGACCATCTCGTGCTTCGTGGTGGGCGGCGAGAAGCGGCTGTGTCTGCCGCAGATCCTCAACTCCGTGCTGCGCGACTTCTCGCTGCAACAGATCAACTCGGTGTGCGACGAGCTTCACATCTACTGTTCGCGCTGCACGGCCGACCAGCTGGAGATCCTCAAAGTCATGGGCATCCTGCCCTTCTCGGCGCCCTCGTGCGGGCTCATCACCAAGACGGACGCCGAGCGCCTGTGCAACGCGCTGCTGTACGGCGGCGCCTACCCGCCGCCCTGCAAAAAGGAGCTGGCGGCCAGCCTGGCGCTGGGCCTGGAGCTCAGCGAGCGCAGTGTGCGTGTGTACCACGAGTGCTTCGGCAAGTGCAAGGGGCTGCTGGTGCCCGAGCTCTACAGCAGCCCGAGCGCCGCCTGCATCCAGTGCCTCGACTGCCGCCTCATGTACCCGCCGCACAAGTTCGTTGTGCACTCGCACAAGGCCCTGGAAAACCGGACCTGCCACTGGGGCTTCGACTCGGCCAACTGGCGGGCCTACATCCTGCTCAGTCAGGACTACACGGGCAAGGAGGAGCAGGCGCGTCTCGGCCGCTGTCTGGACGACGTCAAGGAGAAGTTTGACTATGGCAACAAGTACAAGCGGCGGGTGCCCCGGGTGAGTGTCCCGTGGCAGCCGTGCTTGGGGAGTGGGAGCGGGGCCTGGAGAGGGCGGGGTGCCCTCCTGGGTCGGGGGCTCAGCCTCCCCCACACGTTTCAGGGGTAGATTTTGTTTTGTGGAAACTTGGGGGTGGTGTTGGCGTCCGCATAGACTGCTCCGTATCGGGAGGAAGATCCTTTGGTCTGACTTCTAGGACTAGCTCCTTGCCTGGTTGGGAGCCTGGGGGCAAGCTTGGGGGGTGAAGCCCTCCTGAGGCTCCACAGCTGTTGCCCCGCTGGGTTGGGAGGGGCAGGCCTCTTTTGCCCTTAGTCCCAGGAAGTTTGATCCTCGCTGGTTCCAGTCTGGAGCCTCCAGCCCAGGCCTTCCTGGGGACCAGGGGTGTGTCCAGGTTGAGTGAGGGGCAGGGAACCGCCGTGGCCTTCCCACCCCCGGGCTGGCACACAGAGGGGCGCCTGCCCGTGTCCCCAGCAGGCGAAACTTGGCTGGGCAGGGCCTGTTTGTGCCTTGAAGTCTTGGGAGACAGACTCCAAAGCGAAGCCAGGTGTCTGGGCCGTGGTGGCCGGGGGCCGAGACTCGGAGACTCCAGCTTTGTGTGTGTGCCTGGCCTGCCAGAGAGTGAGTCTCAGAGTCCCCCGTGTGGGGGCGAAGGCTGCTTGGCACCGGGCTCGGGAACTGGTCAGCGGGCGCCTGAGGCTCTGAGTGTTGGGGGAGCCATAGGCCTGCGGTTTGTTTTGGACCTGCACGTTTTCTTCTGTCCTTTCCTCTGAGAGGCAAAGGGCGAGGTGGGGAGGGCCGCTGGCCCGGGGTCTCTTGTTTGTTGGTGGATCCGTGTGATCCAGCCTGGCAGCTCCTGGCCACTCCCTGGGGTCCACACCAGCTTTGCATGGCACCTCCCCCCTCCCCAAGTATTTGTAACTTTTCTTTTGAGTATCCAGGCTTATTAAATTGCACACACAGAATGCTGCATTGGCTCTGCTATTCTTGGGAGGCCTAATTAATTCAGCTATTGCATCAAACTTTTTTTTCCGAATCTGTGAATAGATGTTCCCGCCCGGTTTTCTCTGGGCGCCCCTCCAGCGGAGTGTCAGAGTCTCCGGGAGCGGAGGAGGGGGAGGGGAAGCCAGGCCTGTCGCCTGCGCTCGGGAGGCCCGTGTGTGCTCGTGGATGTGCTGGTGTTCCTGCCTTCGGCTCGGCTGGCGCCCAGGTGGCAGCTGTCTGCAGACCAGGGCTGGGATTGGGCGGGAGGGACGGTCTGAGTGGGCATTGTGGGTGGGGGAGAGTGCTGGTGGCAGGTCCCAGAAGGCTGATCGGGCCCCTCGTTTCAGACTGGGAGCTGGCCGTGTGTGGCAGAGGGGTGTTCTCAGTGAACTGGGGGCCTCTCTGTTTGGGGTGCCTGCCCCCTCAACAGCCATCGTGGCCCAAGGGCACCCTGTGTGCAGGATTGTGGTGGGTTCTGGCCGCCTGGATAAGCCTGTGGTTGAAAGGCTGTGGCACGTCACTTAATGCAGGGTGGACAGGAGACGGTCTTGTCTGCAGGGTGTGTCTGTGTTTGTGTCCGAATCTGGGTCATGTGTGTTTGTGGTTGTCTTCCTGGGGTCGGCTGTGGCCGCTGCAGGCCCGGGCCTTGGCTCTCTTGCAGAAGGCCCTGCTGTTCTGAACATGAGTGTCCGTAGGCTCAGGGAAGGCCTGGCCTCAGCTTGTGGGCCCAGGCACTGCCAGGCGAGTGGGCAAGACGGCCGGCCCCCTGAGCCGCGGCCTCAGAGAAGGGGCTGGAGTGAGCTTTGGTGTTTGGTGATTCCCCAGATGGTCGGCACCACCCTTTCCTCTTGTGCCCCCCGTGCTGCTTAGAGCTCTCGTTGGTTCAGAAAACTCCCCAGGGATGCTGATGGTGATGTGATCATCCTGAGAGGTTGGGGTCTCCAGGCTGTGTGTCAGTACCACGTGTCGTCACAGTGGAGTCTGGGCCAGTGGTCCCATGTGCCCCCGTCCAGGCCTTGGCTGTGCCACTGTCCATGCTGGCTCCTGTGCTCTCCTGTCACCCCCAGCTCAGTTATCCTGTTCTCTGGCCTCTGCCTATGGCTTTGGCTCTGTGATCGTGCACTTGGGAGTCTTGGGCTGTGTGGTCCTTTTCAGGTCTCCCCAGCATAGCCTGTCTGTGTGCCAGGGACACCCGACCCCAAGAGTGGGAAGGGGATTTCGGCCTCAGGGTGGGGAGCTCATGGGGAGTTCAGGGGAAAAAGCTGCAGGGAAGACCCCCTCCCCAGGCTGAGGGCCTCTGTTTGCTCCACCCACCCCTGACAGATTATTCAGGGGATACATTTTGATTTCTCCACTTCTTTCTGTAGTTCATTTTAATATTTTTGATCTCCTGAGGCCCAGGACAAAAAGCAACAGAGAACGTGCTGGAACTGCTCTTTGTGGGGGCCTCAGGTTCCTGTGAGATGAAGTGAGCTGATGTTTGTCCCAGGCACTGAGGGCTGCGGGGGTCACCTGGCTCTCTTGCCGCCAGCACTGAGGGGGCCGCAAGGGGGCCTCCTGGGGTCCTGGGGCCCAGTTGCCTTCACCTGCCCTGCTGTGCCTACAGTCTGAGCACAGTAGGGTGGCAGTTCCTGTGGTCACTCCAGCATGCGGACAGGTCTCCAGCCTGAGCCTGGAAACCCTTGAAGGTGGTGTGTCTCCGCATGCTGGCCCGGGGGTGCTCCTCAGTGATGCCTCTCACACCATGGGGGCCCTCAGGACGTGCCTCCGGCCATCCAGCCACTGTCAGGGCTGCCAGGCCCTGGTGCCCTGCGCTGGGCGGGTCTGACTGTGAGCTCCTCAGGGCTGCTCCTGTGTCCTGGCTCTGTCCCTCCCTGGCTGCCTGACTGAGCAAGCATGCACCTCAGTTTCTGCGTGTTGAGACGGGGACAGTATGCATAGCAGTTGTTGGCGGTGTCTTGGGGACGTGTTTGGGTGACGAATGTTGTAGGTGGGCAAGGATATGTCTTTTCGCTGCTGGACCGTGTAGCAGTGAGGTGGGAGTCTCAGCCTCCCCATGCCCCCTTCCCTTGTCTTCTGTCTGGTCGACTCCATCCCTCATCTGATGGCCCTTGGACTAAGCTAGATCTGTCAGTCATGGAAGGGGTATTGGTATGTGTCCCTCGTTTTGAGGGACGGCTGCTTGTGGGCCAAGTGGGTGGCAGGGTTGCGCTGCCCCCCTGGGGCTGGAACTGGGCGGGCCCCTGCATGATCGAGAAACAGGCCGTTGGGAACTGCTCGCCTTCCGAAGGTCCTGCTTCCCAGGCTGGAGACCGGGGATGCTGTTTGCTCATGGGGCTTCTTCCTTCAGTGCTGAGTCCCTGCAGGAGTGTTTGCACAGAATTGCCTGCTTGGCAGCAGCTCGTGGACTGAGGGTCTCCGTGCTCTGTGAGTGTCCAGAGTGGAGTCTGTGTGAACTCCCAGCAGTGGAACAGTTTCCCCCATCACCTGGGGATGGCCAGGCCATCAGCGTGGAGGAGCGTGGACTCTGACAGTCCCTGCTGGGCAGCGGCTGAGGCTTTGGTGAGGGAGATAGGCCATAGGGATTCCGCTAAGTGGGCACGTGTTGTATGGTCAAGCTCAAGTGGCCCTGGGAGAGATGGTGTCAAGAACGTCCATTGGGCTGGAAGGGACTCTGGCCAGCCTGCCTCTCTTAGCACCTCCTCTTTATTGTGGGCCTAGGCTTACAGATGCCCTTAGTCTGGGCACAGGTGTAGAGGCTTGGGTGTTCCTTCGTCCACTGGCTTTGCTCGAGGTTTTTGTGGGCCCCATTGTGATTTCCTGGCTCTTGATGCTTTGCTGAGAATGTGGGGTGCTGTTGGGTGATGCTCTGCAGCCAGGCTCCTGTATGGGCCCAACCTCGCATGCAGGAGGATGGGATCAGCAAGTTGGGCTGGTCCTTGGTGAAGGCCCCAAAGCGAAGGCTGGGGACTCATCAAACGGGAAACAGCAGCCTCTGGTCAGCCGAGTGTGAGTGAGGGAGGGTGTGGGGGCCGGCCGAGTGCCCTTGTCTGCGTGTGGCGAGCAGGGCTGTGTTGAGGTGGTCCTCCAGGTCAGGGCCGTCTGCCCATCAGCCCGACTTCAGCCATCCTGCTGGTTTCCAGCACTTCTCTTTGGAACTGGGTGGGGCTGTCGGCTTGCCGGGGGCAGCAAGGTCCCTGAGTGGCCCTTGCCTCTGTCCCTGCTGCCTGTCTGGGGACCCTCAACCAATGCAGGGCTTTGAGAGTAGAGCCGTTGTCTCCCAACCTTGCTCACAGCCTGTCCTAGTACTGTCTGTCTGAGACGCCAAGTGAGGCCCACGAGGAAGTCTGGGGAGGTGACCGCCGGGCGCCGGGAGGGCCTGGGGGAGGCGGTGCTTCCGGGCCCTGCACCCTGGCCGTCTGGCGGGAGGTGTCGGTGGCTGGCGGCCGGACTCTCTGTGGCCCAGAGACTGTTACACAAGCAGCAATAATGTGTCTCTTTCTAAGGATTGCGAAAGTTGGGGAGGATTTCTCCACTGAAAGAATTATGCAAGTTTCAACTGAAATGTTTTTAAAAAGTTTCTTTGTTTTGAGTCAAAATACAGAGGCTGAATTATTTCCTTAAGATCTGTGAGAGCTGCGGGAGAGGGAGAAGCCTCCACTCTTCCCAGGGCCCTGCTTGCTTCCTTCTTTCCTTCCCTCCGGCTGCCCATCACACGGGGATGGGGCATGTTTGCGGGAGGTTGGGCCCCGAGGTCACGGGTGGGAGCTCCTGGCCACACGTGTCCGTGGATTAACGGGCCTGTCAGAGCCCCAAGAACAGATGGGAAGTCATTTCTGGGAGTGTGAAGCTGTCACCATGGGGTTTGAGGAGGGTTCCTGTTGGTGTCGGGTTAGAGCTGTGACTGGTCTCTGTGTGTCCATGTGAGTGGAGTGGGGCGGGTAGGGACTCAGGCTGTGTGTCCACAGTTGGCTGGCGTGGCTTGGGCTCTGCGGGGTCCCAGGACGGGTGGAGGAGCCTGTGCTGTGACCCAGCTCTGTGCATGCAGGGCCGGCTTCTCTGGTGGCCCGGGAGCAGCCAGGGTGCTATAGGGTTTACAGCGTTTGAGTCTCCTCTGATTTTATGTTTTTCACTTAGAAAGACTCAGAGAACGCTGTGACTTCTTGATTTTGCAGCTACAGATAATAATTCAGGAAGTCTCGGCGTGGCTCTGTGGCCGCGCAGCCCGCAGCGGTCGGGCCTGCCCCGCGGTCTGGGCTCTCCGGGGAGACCTTTTTGCGGCCGACCTGGGGGCTGTGTGTTTGTGGTTGTGTTGTTGGCTTCGTGTGGGCCCCCAGTTCCGGGCCCGGAATAAATACTTGTCAAATGACTCATGGAGACATGAAATCACTAATGTCAAGGTTTATTGGCAGCTCAGCGCTCGCTGGCTAGAAAAGGAAGGAGCGGGCGCTTTCCCTGGAGTGCATGGAGCCGTCCTTTGGGGTCCCGGCTCAGGGCTGCTGGGGGTTCAGAGAGGGCTCCACCTGGACAGGCCCCGACGTGGCTTCCGCTTGGATGTTGGTTGGCTACTGTGAAAGGAATGTCTTTTGTTGAAAACAGGCTTCTCAGGGGCTACCATGCTGCCTGTCACAGAAAATGTGGTGACGGGTGGTGAGGGGCTTTGTGGCTGTGGGGGAAGGAAGCTGGAGCCACTGGGCCTGAGGGTTGGCAGGACCATGGGTGGTTGGGGCGGAGGGTGTCTGAGGGCCCCGGGCACCCGTGAGACCTCACTCAACCCCTGAGCGCCTGTGAGGGGTGTTGCTGAGTGGAGGTGACCATCATGTGATGGGGAGGGTCTGAACCCCTGGGACAGGGCCGGCAGTGAGGAACAGGGGACTTCGGGACCGCAGGTGGGGGTCACCTGCATGTTGGGGGTCACCCACTGGGTGGCCCCGTGTGCCTGCGCCCACCTCCCTCTGCTCCAGGAGCTGTTGGCCACGTCCTCATAGGAGCCCGGCGGAGTGATTGGTGTCTGAGGACCTGGCTGGAACCTGGGCCTTCTCTGCACTCCACTCTCACCTCATGTATCTCCTGGGCCACATAGCATTCCGGGAGGGCTGAGGGTCCAGGTTCGTGTGCAGTACGCAATCCCCAGTACCAGAGCCCCTCCCTCCGTGGCGCTTGCCAGTGACAGTCCGGAGGGCCCTGAGCCCTGGGGAGCCTGGCGGCCCTGCTGGGCTGGAGGGCGGTGGGGCTGTGACTGGGCCTGCGTGTGGCCAGCTTTCTCTGTGCACGTCTGTCACCTTGGCTCTCTGGTGGCCCCATGGCACTGGTTTGTGGTTCAGGCCTGGTGGGTGGGCGCGGCATCCACGCACCATGCTGCAGTCCTCCGGTCTGCGTGAGCTGCCTTCAAAGCCTGACCCGCTTGCTGACTGGGGTCACTGTGGTCTCCAGTGGTGCTGCTGGTTCTCTCATGGCTGTCATGGGTCTGCCCGCCCGCCCCCGTGGATGCGGCCTGTTGGCCTGATGGTCTCTTCTTGCTGCCTTTCAACTGCTGGAACAAGAGGGGCCCTTGGTCCTGGGGACCCCCTCGCCCTGCATGGGGCTGGGGCTTCTCTTGCAGGGACCCACAGGTCCGGCCATGGACAGAGAGCTGCAGAGTCTTCACAGAGAGCCGTGGGGCCTGGCTGGCCTCCCCTGCGCCTCCCAGCCCAGCCGCCGTGGTTGTCTGGGTCTGACTGTCACCCCCAGTGGGGCAAGTGTGTCTCTGAGTCCCTGGAGGGGGTGGGGCATGGGGCGGGGGCCACGGTGCCGCCCTGGGAGGAGGGCAGGTGTGTGTGTCCATGGGTGGTTCTGGAAGCTCCTGCCTGGCCCCTTCTCCAGGTCAAGGCAGGGGGCAGTCTGCTGGCCTTGCCTCTACCTCCACCTGGGGTGGGGACCCTGGGCCTAGCGTAGTTAGTCCCTGGTGTGCAGCCTCTGCACGTCCAGGGAGGGCAGACTGGCTGTGCAGAGGCTGCTGGCTCCCCCAACCTGCCGCCTCCCACTTCCTGGTGTTAGAACCACGTTGCCCAAACCATTAAATTATACTCCCATGTTGAATGATATGCAAATGTAGTCAATTAAGCGAGGGGATTTTAATTAGCAGTTTAAGTTCATGTGTGAAGTGCCTAGCCTTAATTACTTGACAGTTTTGTTGTAAATTTGCTAAGTTTTTTTTTGCAGAACTATCAAAACTGTGATTTTTTTTTAACATCCTTGTATGTAATAAGTGTCGCCCAGCTTGCCTGACCCTAGTGGGTCTTGTCTGCATTTACAAAGCTCCTTAAACTGTGAAAACAAGGTAGGCCCTGGGCTGGCTCCATGCGGCTCCAATAGTTAAACTGGGTTCTGAGTGGCCCTGGGTGTGGGTGGCCGAGGGGTCCTGGGCTTCTGGGTGGTGGACCCAGGGACCCTCCTCCCAGCTGGGGTCTGGCTGCCTGCAATGGAGCTGGGGCCTGGCAGTGTACCGACAGGCGAGAGCGCAGAGGACTAAGGCTACAGCCCCTGCCCAGCAGACCCAGAATTCCTAAATTCCCAATCTTGCTCCTTCACCACCTTCAGGAAAGAGGCCCCCCTCCTGCTGCCGTGTACACCTCCCAGCCCCCCAATCCAGTTCTTATGACGATGTGGCCCACCCAGCCTGGTGTCCAGTTTCTACTGCGGGATAGGAGACATGTGCTCTGTTTGTTGGATTCGGATTCGTGTTGGACTCTTCTCCCCTCTGGGGAGGATCTGCTTTAATTTTCCTGTTGCTGTCGTTGAGATGGTCTCAAGTCATCCAGGTCTTCTCTGGTTTTTAGTGTCCCTCCCAGGTTTTATTATCTGAGCTCCAGGTGTTTCACATAGGCAGTTAGGATTTAAATGTTCTCTTGAACTGCCTTGCGATTTCTCTCAGGAGTCCATGTGACAGAGGCTCTGGCCGGGACCCTGCAGAGCAGGCGGCTGTGAGTGGGGGAGGGATGGGGTGCAAGCCTTTTGAGGGGCTCGAGGGAGAGCCACCTGGGCCTCTGCCTTTGCTTGCTTAAGTTTTGAGGGGTGAGCGGAGTGAGCCCAAAGGGTGATCCCAGGGCAGGTTCCTGCCCAACGGTGAGCACCTACCGCCCACAGGGCCAGCATGTGTGTGGACTTACAGTGGGTGATGGTGTGAGGGCAAATTCAGGTGCCTGCTAGTGGGGAAGTGGTTCATGCAGACACATTCCTGGTTCTACACTGCTTTCATCTCACTCATTTCCCCTAATGCCTTCTCACTAAAGCAGACCCCAGGCATCATTTCACACGTGAGTGTTTCAGTATCCGTCTCACAGATATGGAATCGTGGAAAATCATTACCTTGGGGCTGTTAGCGTGCCTGGCAAAGTTGACAACAGTGTCTGAATGCCTGCGGGTCCCCAGCCTGTGTTCAGATCTCGCGTCTCAGACATGGCTCTGCAGGCCTCCCTCATCCATGCCCCTGTGCACACGTGTGTCTTGTGTACGGCTGTGCCTGTGGGCAGCCATGGAGCACTTTGGTGAGCAGTCTGTGGTGTTGAGGGTCCTGGAATGTCTTTCACATCCAGGGCCAGGCTGTGTTTTTGTTATTATGTGAGAGGCTTCAGAGAGTGTCTTAACGTGGACTCCTCCCAGGAGCCTCAGTGCAGCAGTGCGGAAGGCCATGTATGCCTGCTGCCAGCTTCCAGCCCCTCTCTTCCACCATCCTGAGCATCCCTGTGTTGACCTGCGTCCAGCGCGGCTGTGGCCCTCACCCCCACCTCGTAGCTGGGGCTGGTCCCTGCTCGTGTGTGATGGGCGTCGGGCCTCCAGTGCAGGCACCCACGGATGGGACTGTGGTGCATCCTTGCTGCAGGTGTGTGCATGTGTGTCTGGGTCAGAGGTCACGCTCAATTGTTTTCTGCAGGGAGGGCGGGGCCTGTGTCCTGAGGGGCCTCAGGTCAGTGGTCACCGCAGGCATATCTCCCCTGATGCCTGGGACTTGAGCTGAGGCTCTCATAGGAGACTGGCGGCTCCGAGCGAGCTCCCAACCTTGTTGGTCGCGCTTCCGTTTGTCCCATTTGGTTGCTTACACACAGGGTACCTGTACTTCTCTGGGTATTCCCTTGGGACACTCTGACCCAGAGAGGCAGGTCGTCCTCATGGATTCTTGATTTTGTTGCCAAGATTCTCCCTCTTAACAGCATCAGGTACCTGCCTACCTTCCTCCATCCTCACAGCCTTAGTCACTGTCGTTCAGAGTAGCCTTGTTGAGGGGGAGTATCTCATTGGTTCATTTTTTTCTAAAGGAGTTGGCTATTTTATTATTTTTAGTGTTTTTTTCCTATAATTTTCCTTGTATGTATGTTCTTTATTGTGGTAAAATGACACTTACCGTAAAAACCACCCTCCTCCTTTTTCTAAGTGCACAGCTCATTGGCATCGGGCACATTATTGCTGTTGGGCAGCCATCCCCACCATCATCTCCAGGACTTTCTCCTCTTCCCCCCCACGCCCTCCCTCGGCCCCCACCCTCCTGCTTTGTGTCTCTGTGACTCTGACTCCTCCAGGGACCTCAGAGACTTGGAATCACGTAGGGTGTCTCCTCTTAAGTCCGGTTTGTTTCTCTCCGCATCGTGTCCTGAGGTCTGTCCACGTTGGAGCAGGTGCCATTGTCGGGACCTCCTCCGTGTTCAGGTCTGGATCCTGTTCTCTTGTATGGATGGACCGCATTCTGTCTGTCCGTCATCTGACAACGGGCACCTGGTTTGCTTCTGTGTTTCGGTTGCTGTGTGTGGGGCAGGTCCCTGCTCTCAGTTCTGCTGGGCACGTCCTCACAGGTGGAATTGCTGGGTCACACGGTGGCTCTGCGTCTGCTCCTTGAGCAGCCCCTGTACTGGCTTCCTCAGCAGTGGTGCCCCGTGTCCCAGGTTCCCCATGTCCTCACCAGTACTGGTTTCTGGGTTTTGGTCCTGAGGGGCGTGAGGCTGTCTCGCTGTGCTGTTGATTTGTGTGCCCTGATGATCAGTGATGTTGAGCATCTTGTCATGGGCTTGTTGGTTGTGTGAGTACGTTGGCCTCTGAGGTTTAGCCCGTGAGCTTGACGTGAGACTGTCCTCTCTGGAGTCTATGTCCTGCCCCAGTTTCTTGAGAAAGTTCTTCAGAGAGGAAGCGGTGGCCTCATGCTTTTCCCCACACAGAGGCCAGAGTCTCTGCCTTTTAATCTTGTCGCCACACCGGGGTTGCTCGCTGGGCCCGGAGCAGGGGGACACCCACCTGTGTTCTGGATAGCTTGAGGGCAGCTCTGCGCAGGAGAGCCTTCCAGCTGGATGTGGACTTTTCCCTCTGGCTCTGGGACAGCCAGGAGCCCATGCCCAGGACCACCGGCCACTTGGCGTTCTCCCTCCACCTTGGACACAGTTTCCTGAATGACTGGTGCATGTGCCTCTCTCATGGGCTTTGGGTCCAGCCCAGCTTCCAACCATGATTTCCACTCGTTTGTCTCCATTGGTTTCAGGAGGCCACAGTGACAGGTGGTCTGGGAGACACTGGTTGTCCAGGCAGACCAGGCTGCTCCGGGCCCTGACTGGTGGCCCTGGCCAGGGTGGGCTGGGCCCGCACTGCCCACATCCCAGCCCCGGGGCTGCATTGCCTGAGCAGTTGAGTGGCCTCTGAACCAGCCCAGATGTTTGGTTTCCAGACGCCCCCATCTTGGCCTCTTGCAGGAGCGGGAGTGGGCGTGGACCCGAAGGCCAGGGACCGGAGAAGTGACCCTCTGCTTCTTTGTCCACTTTGTCTTAGCTGTTGAATATTGATGAGAGTCTGGGGTGTGAGGGCGCCCTGCTGCGTAGCTCTTGAAAGGAGGGTCCTTGATTTTTGTTTTGCAAATACTGCCAGGTCTGCCTGCTGGGTGGGGGTGACACCACTGGTTGGATTCAAAAGGAAGGCCTGGTGGTGGGAACCGGGGAAGGGCCTGCAGGGACCTCAGTGAGGGTGGCTCTTTGTGCTCTGGTTGAAGAAAGAAAGAGGAGTTGGAAACCGCTTGGGGTAGGAGGGCCCCCCTCTGCCCCACCTGCTGCCCACAGTGAGCAGAAAGCACTATCTTTGGATCTAATTTTAACCTCTTTCTTACCCCATTTTCTCTGTGCAGATGTTAGCAAGTATAATTTTTTGGTATTTCTGGTGAAGTCCAAGTTTCTAGAAGTCTAGAGAGGCAGCATTGCTTAGTGGTTAGGGGCAGGGATCCTTAAACTTGATTGCTGGGAATTCCCTGGCGGTCCAGTGGATAGGATGTAGCCTTTTCACTGCTGAGGGCATGGGTTTGATCCCTGGTCAGGTGAACTAAGATGCTTCAAGACACGTAGTGTGGCAAAAAGAAAAAGAAAAACATTGGCCTTTTTTTTTTTCCCTAAAAAAACCAGATACAGCCCACTTGATTCCTGGGGTCAGATCCTGGCTCGGGCAACTTGTCACTTGTATTAGAGGCTTTGTCAGTTCCCTGGGCCCTGGTGTCCCTGTCTGTAAAGTGGGTGGGGGAATGGGGTGCCTCCTCTGTCGGTCATTACGAAGTCCCAGCACTGCGCCCTGCCCTCTCTCTGTCTTCCTAAGCCAGGGCATTTGACAGGAGGCAGTGGGCCAGACAGGCCATCCCAGGAGCCCGGCCGGGCCCATGTGTGGGCATATGCAGGCTGGCACAGTGGCCTCCTTGCAACCAAGCAGGCCAGCGGACGGGCGCCAGCAGGTGCTCTGAGCGGAGCACACAGTGTACCGGGCGGCCTGGGGCCTGTGCAGTGTGTGGTCAGTGTGCCCCATGCTGGCTGCCCTGATGGGCTTACAGAGTCTCAGCTGACTTCGACACTGGGTCCCAGGTGAGGCGGGTGCTGGTGTGTTTGACCCCTGGGTGGGGTTCTGCTGGAATGCTGGGAGCCGCCTGTCCTGGGTCCCCTGGGCTTTGTATGCAACCAGGCGTGTGTGTGCGGACCCAGGTGTCCACTGCGGCATGGTGCTTGGTGACAGACTGAGAGAGTTCTTTCTCTGTCAGGTGCAGCCCCCAGGTGGCCCCCTGGACAGAGGGAGGACCCCCATCCTGTTTGAGCAGGGAAGGTGGTTCGGGTTTTCAGATGGGAAGATGGGAGGACTGGGGGTAACTCTTCACAAGGGGACTTGGGTAAACGGCCAGCAGTGGTCAGCGCCTCATCCGCAGCCTCAGTCTCAGTGGAGCAGCACTGATCCCAGAGCCATTCTTACCCAGAAAGATGAGGATTCCCAGAAAGCAGAAACAAGGCAGTGTGTCAAGAACCCTCTTAGGGAGGCTCGCTCGTTCCCGTCCTGCTCTTGGGGCAGAGCCTCGGGAGGGAGGAGCCCAGGGGACGCAGCCAGGGTCCAGGGTCTTGGCTGGGGGTTGGCAAGCGGGGGGTCCCATCCGCCTGCTCCTTGTAGCTACAGGTCCTCACATGTGGCATTATGCATCACCCTTGCAGAGAGTCAAACAGAATCAGATCTGTTTTTCAAACTAGGGTTTGTTACTGTTCAGGAAATTTGGAATTTTGAGAGGTTTTTCATACTGCTCTTGTTCCATTTCTGATGCTTTTGGGTCTGATTTGGAAAAACCACTCAGTGTGGCTTACATGTTGCAAGATGTCATTGCCCTGCCCAAGCTGGGGGTCCCCAGAGCGCCGCTGTCCCTTCTTGGCACATATTCTTGTGTCCTTACGCCAGGGGGTGCTTCCACGCCCCTGTGGACAGAGGAGCAGCCAGCCACCCGTTGGTGACTCTGCTGCCTCTCCTTGATTCAGGGCTTTTTATTTTTCACTTGTTGTGTACTTGGCTGCACCAGGTCTTCGTTGTGGCACGCAAGATCTTTTAGCTGTGGTGTGTGAGATCGAACCCGGGTCCCCTGCACTGGGAGCACAGAGTCTTACTGGATCACCAGGCAAGTCCCTGGGGGTTTTTTATTATAAGAAGTTTTCAAGTGAAGCTTTTCTGCAGTGAAACTTTGAGGCAGATTCCCCAGGGTTCACTGCCATTGTCCTGCTGCATTGGAGGGAGAGTGTCTAACGCTGTGGTCCTTGGTGTGTGACCGTGGGGGCCCGGCTGCAGTGCCGTCATGCTCCTCGTCCACTCAGCCCTCCTGCAGCAGTTTGCTTCTGCCCAGGACCCACTAGGATGGGCCCTGCGATCTGGCATCTGTGTCTGAGCCTGTCCGCTGAGATCCCCTCACCTGTGGTCCTGCCTGACACAGCATCTGAAGGGTGAGGGGCTGTCCTGTGGTCATGTGCCGGGTGTGTCTCCTGGCTGGTGTTGGTGGCAGGCTTGGAGCCCCCTCCCCTCGGGGATGGCAGCTTCGCTCACACTCGTGGTGAGTCTCTTCTTCCCTCTGTGGTTAATAAATAATCTGTGGGCAGACTTTAGACCCTGGCAGTGTCCGCTCCCCGTGAACTTGCTGCTGGTGGGTTGGCTGTCCCTCCAGGATGCTGCCTGACCTGCTGCCCCCTCTCTCCTCCCCTCCCCCGCTTCCCCCTTCCTCCCCCACTCCCTCCCTCCTCCGGCTGGTTGGTGTTACCACATTAGCCCCAGACAGTGTTGCCGTCATTCCTGCCATTATGTGATGCCTCAGTCATCCTCTTTGGGCCACCTGCTAGGGACTCAGTCTCTCCCAATGCTTTTCTCTAATGGCTTTTCTCTGACCCCTGACCCCTGCCCGACGCCCCCACACCTCCCTGCAGCGTGTGGCCCATCCCCTCCTGACTGTAAGGCAGCTGCTCACTGCGGGTTTAGACACAGATGCAGCCCCTTGATGTGGTCACACCTGCCCCCCAGCAGGAGCCCCCAGGGGTGGGTGGGTTCCAGTCTCAGGGTTGTGTCATGGTGTGGGGCAGCAGTCAGTGGCTGCTGACAGTAGAGGGTCTCGCTGCCCGTGAAAGTTGGGCCATTTTCTGTGTCTTGTGGATCATGGATGAGACCCGAGCCACTTCCCCCTGATTTCTGTCCTGGGCCTCCCACAGGGCTGCATCTGTTGCCATTTCACTCTGAGCCCAGAGGCTATGTCTGTGCCTCTGTTCACTCTGCCCTGGATGTGCCCTGCCCTGGGGTCACTCACGCTTTTCCTGCCTGGGTTGCTCCCAGGTTCCCGTGTGACACACGGGGTCAGGAGGGGAGGGCGCCTGGTGGGCTGCATGCCCTCCAGATGCCTGTTACTTCAGTTTGAGGTGGAATGGAGAGGATTGAAAACAGTCCCTTTTTCCCCCATTTAAAAAACGAATCTTTATTCTACTTCAAATCTCTGAAAGCTCTGTAAAGTTAAAAAAAATAATAATAAGGGTTGATTCATTTTAGCTGCCTTAATAAGAAAGATGTTGTTCAGTCACTAAGTTGTGTCCGACTCTTTTTGACTCCAAGGACTGCAGCACGCCAGGCTTCCTTGCCTTTCACCATCACCCGGAATTTGCTCAGACTCGTGTCCATTGAGTCAGTGATGCCATCCAACCATCTCATCCTCTGTCACCCCTTCTCCTTCTGCCTTCAGTCTTTCCCAACATCAGGGTCTTTTTCAATGAGTCAGCTCTTCACATCAAGTGACCAAAGTATTGGAGCTTCAACATGAGTCCTTCCAATGAATATTCAGGCTTGATTTCCTTTAGGATTGACTGGTTTGATCTCCTTGTTGCCCCTGAGACTCTCAGTCTTCCCCAGCACCACAGTTTGAAAGCATCAATTCATGGTGCATAGTCTTGTTTATGGTCCAGCTCTCACATCCATACATGACTACTGGGAAAACCAGAGCTTTGAATGCAAGTGTTTTGAGAGCAGTAATCACTGTTCCAGGCTGAGATCCTGCCCTTAGTGTGACCTGATGGTCTGAAGGTCCTCTGGGTCATGGCGGGGGGGGGGTGTTGGGGATCACGATCCCAAGGCCTCTGTGGCTGGGAAGATGACCCCAAGTTCTGGGCCATGGGCTGGGGACACAGCCTCCCAGGGAGCGTGGGTGGAGTCCTTGAAGGCTCCAGTGCACTGTACCTGCTGAGAGCTTTTGCCTCTGTCAGCTGCTGACCACAGAGTCATGGGAGAGCCTGAATGCAAGGACGGGCACCCAGGAGAAGACAGACCTTGAAGACACACTGGGCCACAGCCACCTTGCCCTCCAGTCTTCCCACATAGTCCATGGCCCTCAGGAGAAGACCAAGCCTGTGTCCCCACAGCCCCTCCCAGCTTGAGGCTGGTTCCTTGGTGAGGCCAGTGTTGGGCCAGTGCCAGGCTCTGTCAGGAGTACCTGTGGGTCTAGCTATCGGCAGAAGGTTGTAAATACTGAGCCTCACAGGAACATAAGGGTGGCCTGATTGGAATGAATATTTAGGATATGATTTGATTAAAGTTGCTTTGGCTAATCTGTGGGGTACTATGCACCATGGGTCACAGCCTCATCCGTCCTGATCCGCAGCCAAGCACCCCACCAGCACCGCCCCCACCATGGTCAGTGAGCATGGGCATCGTGGAGCTGGGGGCCTCAGGTCCTCCCTGACGAGGCCCCCAAAGCAGCACATGTGCTTGTTCTGGATGTACCCTATGTGTATCCCTGTGTCCAGGTCTCCAGGGAGGGGAGAGGGACATTGTGTGTGTGGTCTGTCTTTAGACAGGCCCTTCGAGGAAGACAGCATGTGAAGCTGAATTCTCTCAAACTTTCCTGCACACATGCCTGGTAACCAAGGCTGCCGCCACCACCAGGGGCCTTGCTCTTATTCCCGAGGATTTGTTCCCACCGTGCGTGTGTGCATGCTTAGTTGCTCAGTTGTGACCCCCTGTGACTCTCTGTGACCCCATGGGCTGTAGCCCGCCACGCTCCTCTGTCCATGGGATCGTGCATTTGTTAGTAAGTGCCTGGGAGTGAGGCGGAGGCTGAGACAGGCCCCTTGGGGATGAGGAAGAGCTGGCCCTGGCTGTGCTTCCAGCTGGGTGCCATGTGCAGGCCTGGCCTGCTTGCCGCTTGCACGGCCCAAGGGGGTGGGGGGCGGCGTGTGTGAGCAGCGGGCAGAGCAGGGCCTCCCTGTGGTGTTTTCTGTCGCCTGAGGCCCCAGAGCCATTAGTTGAGGGCCTTGCCCCCACCTTGCCTGGGTGTCAGGTTTTGTGTGGCTCATGTGGAACTGAGGGACCTTCATTCAGAAGCTGGAGGATATGTAGCCCTGGGAAGCCCAGCATGAGTGGGAAGAAGCCTCACAGCTGCCCGGTGGCGTGAGGGGTACAGAAGGGTGGGGGTGATCTCAGCCAAGGCCTTGGCCAGGCCTGGCACTGATGGCCCCTGTCTGTCATGGGCTGATGTGGACCCCGGGGGCTGCTGCAGGGCGGCATTGCCTTCTGGACACCTCACACCTGCCCTACTCATCCCCTGCGAGGCCTGCTCTTATGGGGAGCCATCCCAGGCCCCACACATACCTAGCATGCCTGCCACCTTGGCAGTGCCACCTAGCCCTTGCCGCGGGAGGGGACTGTGGACTGTGCTCACTGGATCCCCTCTGCCCCCCACCCCTGCAGTCAAGAGAAGGGCTGGAAGTACCAGACCTCCCTGGGCCCTGGGGGAATCTGACAGTGGCAGGGGAGGTTGAGGGCCGTGTGAGCAGCCTTTGGGCTGCAGGTCCGAGCGTCTGTGGCCAGGAGCTGTCCTGAAGTATGCTGCGGTGTTTCAGGCGCCCCAGGCATGTTCGTTGGTGGGTCCAGGGGAACTTCCCTGTGTCTCCGAGACTTTCTGAGACACGTGGGAGCTTCTCGTCCATCTCTAGATGCTGATTCTGTAGACTTGGGAAGGCCCGCCATGTTGACTGGGCCGTCATTCTGCGAGGTGCACCTGCTTAGAGTGCTAGCCGGCCTCTTGCCGACCTCTCTACCCTTAGAAGAAGCACCATCCAGCTGTGATTGACTTGTTTCCAGTTTTGGCCCCGATGGAAGGGCTGACCCAGGCTCTCGTGCCCATCAGGGAAATACCAGGGTACAAGAACCCCTTCTAAGGACCACTGCTGTCTGTCTTGTTGCTCTGTCCCTTGAGTCACCCTGCAGTGGAGCTGCGTCCTCCCAGGAATGGCTGGACCGAAAGGTCAGGATCCTTGTCGGCTGCTGTCCGTTTTGGTTTACTTGGTGCTCAGTCTGGACATGCTGACGTGCACCCTCTGGCTGTCAGACAGCCCTTGGGTGCGCTCCTGCTCATTACCTTGACCTCTGGGCGGGAGCAGAGTTAGGACCTTCTGTTTGCTTCTGATGTCCTCAGGGTCTCGCCCAGCCGACTCTGGCTGTGACTCAGCCTTTGCATGTGGGATCGTGATGTCCTGGGTAGGCACGGCCATGGAGGCTCTTTTTCCTCCAGATGCCCTGTCCCCCTGTGGGGCATAGGTGGGACCTTTAGCCCCATGCTGCCCGGTAAGGCCTGCTTTGTCAAGTGGTAGGAGGTGTAGGCTTGTACCCTCACTCCCCAGGCACACGGACATCATTTCTTCATCTGTCTGGGGTTTGAGGGTGTGATGTTTGTTTTTATCATTACACAGGTGTCCTCTTACAGCTAAAGGGCAGAAGGCCCAAACTCAGTGCCCGCGTCCTGTCTTTCCTACTTGGCACGTTGACTCCATGTTTCTCAGTCACCTCCAGGCCTGCCCAAGCCTGTGTGTCTCAGGTCTGGATAAATCGACCCTGCATGCTGACCACTGTGACTGGGGGACTGTTTATCCTGAACTGGTGGACAAGTTCTGACCTCACTTCCTGTCTGCTCTAGGTCCCGTGTTCTGACCTCCCTTCTTGTCTGCTGTGCATCCTCCATCCTGGCAGGTCCCTTGGTTCTGACCTGTCTGCTCTAGGTCCTGCGTTCTGACGTCACTTCCTGTCTGCTCTGCTTTCCAGATCCTGACATCACTTCCTGTCTGTCTGTCGTGTGTCTTGGGTTGGTCAGTCACTGTTTCCTGCTCCCCTGTGTGGTGCTGTCCCCTCTCGGAGGCTGAGATGCTGGACCTGGCGTGTGCCCTGCCTCTTCCTTCTGAGCCCAGCACCTGACAGGTGGCTGTGCAGGCCTGGTGCTGGTCCCTGGTGGCATGCCCAGCTGTTGGCCCACTGCTCTCCGGTGACCTGGAGAGCCTTCTGGCTGGACGTCGGCCTCTCTGTCTCTTAGTGTCACTTTCTGGAGATTTCCTCCAGTTTATTGTCATGTGCATTTTTATTTAAGTTTTATGTTTTTTTTTTTGGCTGTGCTGGGTTTTCATGGCTGTGCAGGGGCTTTCTAGTTGCGGTACGTAGTGGCTACTCTAGTTGCTCTGCGAGGGCTTCTCATGGTGAGAGTTCTCATCGCAGAGTCCAGGTTCGTTGTGGCTCATGGGCTTACTAGTTGCTTCATAGCATGTGGGATATCCCCTGATTAGGGATCGAACCCGTGTCCCCTGCATTGGCAGGCGGATTCTTAACCACTGGACCACCAGGGAAGTCCTGTGGTGTTCACGTGTAATGCTTCTTTTGTTGTCGTTGTTTCTTCTGTAAAAGTGCTCACCTGTTCTGTTCCATGGCTGTGCCAGGGGTATTGGCTGTGGTTTCCTCTGAAGTCAGCTTTCAGGGCCTGCTTTTCCCTCGATGGTGGTTCTCGACCATATTGTTTTATCATGGGGAAGCGTAGTGGGCAGCAGGGTGGGGCAGGGCCAGGCACTTGGAGTCCACTGAACTGTTTCTCGGGCGCGCTTGCAGATGAGGCCCTGATGATGTTCTTGAGAAACGTCCTCCTGTGGTTGCTGGCCCCTGCATCCCTGTCCACGCAGTCCCTAGTCCTTCTCTGTGCTGCCCGCCCAGCCCCCTCCCGCCCCCACATGTGCGCCTTTGCTGGAGAGCGGGGGCTTTGGCAGTTTCTGAGAGGAAAGCAGGGTTGAAGTATCTTTGTTCTTCCATCTTGAAACGGGTTTTCTTTCGTTAGCATTTTAATTATTCTATCTTGATGTGTTTCTCTGAATTTGTAGAAGGTTCTGGCATTTTAAGCATTCAGGAAGGAAGGGCATAAAGAGCTGCTTTAAAAAGGAGGATGCGTTGTTGCCAGTTATTTGTGATCTTAACCAGAAGTAACCTTCAAATAACCAAGATTTATTTTCTCAAAGTGTTTTATTTCTTGCTAGTATGTGTGTGCATGTGTGTGCACGTGTGTGCACGCGTGTCCACACAGGGTTCACTGCCATTGAAGGTCTCACACTCAGCGTCTCTGGCTGAGTGTGGTCTTGACTGATGTTTGGACAAATGACTCAGACCCCTTATTCTAAGACTTAATCATCCCTGAAGGATGACTAAGTTCCAGATCCTGCTGAGCAGAGTGCAGTCAAGGGAGAATGTGAACCAGGACAATTTTAGAACTGCTTTTTAAAAATGGGTTGAAAACTCTTTGTCAAGAAGCGAGAAGAACCAGCAGGAGCTGTTTAGTAATAGAGGTTTGTCAGGACGAATCTCGTTTTCTTTTCTCTTTTTTTTTGAAATTTTCTCCCATGGTTATTCTAAGTCAGCACACGAGTTTTATCACAGTCTGCCCAGACCTCGGCTCTCCTCTGTGGACCATGGTATGCAGCTGTAACGTGCTCATTCTTGGCTCTGGATCAGTCCCTCAAGTCTTGCTGGTTTTCTAGGGCAGAGGTTCTAAAGCTTGAGCTTCAGAATTCTTCAATGATGAGCCTGTGAGTTCCACCCCGGAGTTTCAGATTCCTGGGTCTGGGGTGGGTGCTGAGACTTTGCATTTCTAACAAGTTCCCAGGTGAGGCTGCCGCTGGACCCCCGCCGGAAGCAGCCCAGGGCCGAGGCCAGCCCCCACCGTCTGTGTAGATAAAGCTGTATCAGCTCGCGCCTCGCCCCTGGTGTCCACTTGGCCTGTGGATGCTTTTGTGGGAGCCTGGAGCAGCTGGAGTAAGAATGCACACCCTGAAAAGCCAAAAAAAAAGCCAAAAAGACAGTTTGTCCTTTGCAGGGAGTACATGCCGGTTCTGATCTGGACAAAGAAATGACTTGAATGCATGGCGACGGCATTATTGTGAATCTTTTTGGGACAGAAAAGGATGTGTTTGGGATCGACCTCAGAAGAAATGGCAGCCTGTGCTGCTCGTGTACACATGTCAGTGACCTGTGGGGGTTGTTTCAAACCGTGGAACAAACGAGTCCTGGAATATAAAGGCTCCGGTTGGGATAATTGCTGTATAGTTATTTTAAAGGCAGCTTTTTAAAGGTATAATTAACATAATAAGCTGTGCACATTTAAAACATACAGTTTGATAACGTTGACAAGTGTGTACACACGTGAAGCCATTGCTGCAGTCGAGGAGGAGCTGTCCCTCACCCGCAGGGTGTCCCATGCCCCTCGGTCCCTCCCCACCCCCACCCCAAACAGCTGCCAAGCCAGCTTCCTTCACTCTAGATGGGTTTCCTTATCTAGAGCTTCATGGGAAGGAAATCTCTGTGTTTTTGTGTTTTTTTTGTCTCATTTCTTCCACTCAGCACAATTATCTCGAGATTCTTCTGTGTGGTTGTGTCAGTGTGTGGTTTGTCTTGTTTTTGCCCCACTGTAGTAATTGCCATGGTTTCTTTCTTCATTCACCTGTGGACCAATGGGATCCTTCCCGGTTCTTGGCTGTTACTCACAAAGCTGCTGTAAACACTCCTTGCAAGTTTTGTTGGAACGCACACATCTCGCTCCCTTCGTAGACACCTCGGTTTGAATGGCTGGGTCCTGTGCATGCAGGTTGGCCTTTCTGGAAATGCTGAGCTGGCCTAGGCATCCCCACCGGCTCCTGCATCCTCACTAGCACTCTTGCTGTCTTTGGGTTCAGTCCTTCTAACAGGTGTGGAGGGCTCTCTCTCCTTGTGGTTTTAAGTTGCATTTCCCTAATGACTAATGGCTTTGGACATCTTTTTGTGGGCATATTTGCTGTCGTCTATGTATGTTCTGTGGTGAAGTGTCTCTTGAAGTTTTTGTCTGTTATTTGAGTGGAGTTGTTATTGGTGAATTTTGAGAATTCTATATGTATTCCGAGTGCAAGTCCCTTTTCACATTTATGCTTCGCAAAGCTTTCTCCCTGTCTGTGGCTTTCTTTTTTTTCTCCTTTGAAGAGTAGAATTTTAATGTTTTCATCAACTCCAGTGTATCAATTGGTTCTTTTAGATTGGAGTTTTGATGTTCTAGATGAGAAATCTTCTCCGATGCAAGGTCACAAAGGTGTTTCTTTTCTGTTTTCTTCTAGATATTTTGTGGCTTTAAGATTTTCATTTGATGCAAAGTCCGCATCCAATTCACATTTTTGCATGTGGACGACTGATTGTTCCAGTCCTGTTTGTCATAGAGACTATGCTTTCCTTACTGTGTTATCTTGGCACTTTGGTCAAAAATCAGTAGTCTGTGTGTTTATTTCTGGACTGTACTGTGTTCATTTGTAGTCAGTGTGTCTGTATCAGTGCTGTACTGTTTTTGCTTATTACAGCTTTATAGTTCTTGAAATCAGGTGACATTAGCTCTCCAGCTCTGTTCCTTTTCAGAGTTGTTGTGACTATTTTAGGTCCTCGGCATTTCTATGTGAATTTTAGAATCAGTTTGTCAATTTCTATGAAAAACATCTTGCTGAAATTTTGATTGGGATTGAATTGAGTTATAGATAACTTGGGGAGAACTGACATTTTAACACTTTTTCGTTTCCATCTCCCAGTCGTTACACCGCTGCCTTTATTAAGTCGTTCTTTGTCTCAGTAGTGTTTTGTAGTTTGCGGGGCATAGGTCTTTGATGCCTTTGGTCAGATTCACTGACTTATCTCTAAGCTTTTTCTTTTTTGGTATTATTGTGATTATTATTGGTGTTGTGAAATCAACCTACTTGACCTTATTAAAGGAGAAATATCATATGATCATCTCAGTTGATCCAAGAGTATGTGATAAAACTGTTCATCAAATTGGGCTTCCCAGGTGGTGCTAGTGGTAAAGAACCCATCTGCCAATGCAGGAGACATAAGAGACACTAGTTTGATCCCTAGGTTGGGAAGATCCTTTGGAGGGGGTATGGCAACCCTCTCCAGTATTCTTGGCTGGAAAATCTCATGGACAGAGGAGGCTGGTGGGCTACAGTCCATAGGGTCGCAAAGAGTCAGACATGACTGAAGTGACCTAGTACACACATACCATCAAATTAATGGTGGAAACTCTTGTCAAATTAGAACTAGAATTTTGTTTCCTAATAAAGGGGGTTTACCAAATACCTATAGCAAACAGTTGCCATAATTAATACTGAAATGTTAAAATCATCCTTTTTTTAAAAAGCCTTTTTATTTTGTGTTGGAGTATGGCTGATTAACAATGTTGTGAGTTTCAGGTGCACAGCAGAGGGACTCAGCCATACATATGCATGTACCCATTGTCCCCCAAACTCCCCTCCCATCCAGGCTGCCACATAACATGGAGCAGAGTTCTCAGTGCAGTACAGTAGGTCCTTGTTAGTTACCCATTTTAAATAGAGCAATGTGTACACGTACCTTGTTTTTTTTTTTTTTTTTTTAATTCATTTCCTGATTATAAGTTGCTGGTACAATTTATTTTTGTATATTGATTTTGCATCTTGCAGCTCCTTCTAGTAGCCTTTTTATAGATCCCTCAGGGTTTCCATCTGTGAGTAAAGACAGTGTTGCTTCCTCTCTGACTTGGATGCCTTTTCTTTGTCTTGCCTTATTGCACTGGCTGGAGCCTCCAGTGTCCTGAGAGCAGACAGCCCTGCTGCTGGCCTGGGGGAAGGTGCAGGGTCTCACTGTCAGGCATGCTGTTAATAGCTTGCTGGGTTTTGTAGACGCTCTTTAGGAGACTGGAAAACTTCATGCAGTTCTGTCCTTTACTTTGGCCAGGAATGGGTGTTGGGTTTTGTCCAGTGTGGGGTTTTTTTTTTTTTTTTTTTTTTGCATTTATTGATATTATTAAGATGGTGAATATCTTTTTTTAGTTTATTAACATGGCAAGTTGCACTGGCTAATTCCTGAATCCAGTGAACCTTTTGTTCTCAGGATAAATCTCCCTGGTTGTGGTGTCTCATAAATGTTGTTGAGTTTGACTTGATAAAATTTCATTTATAGTTTTTCCAGTTGTATTCATTATGAACATTGGGCTGTAGTTTTTTTTTTTTTCTTTTTGTAATAGTCTAGTTTTTGTATCAGAGTAATGTTGCTGCTATGCTGCTAAGTCACTTCAGTCGTGTCCGACTCTGCTTGACCCCATAGACGTCAGCACACCAGGCTCTCCTGCCCCTGGGATTCTCCAGGCAAGAAAACTGGAGTGGGTTGCCATTTCCTTCTCCAATGCATGAAAGCGAAAAAGTGAAAGTGAAGTCGCTCAGTCGTGTCCGACTCTTAGCGACCCCATGGACTGCAGCCCACCAGGCTCCTCCATCCATGGGATTTTCCAGGCAAGAGTACTGGAGTGGGGTGCCATTGGATTCACATAATTATTTGGAAAGTAGTCCCTCCATAAACTTTCTGAAAGAGCTAGTAATTCTTTTAGAAATACTTGGTAGCACGTATTTTTGAAGCCTATTTGGGTTTGGAGGTTTTTTTTGTGTGTGTGGGAAGTTTTTAAACTATTCAGATTATTTATTCTTGTTTTTTGAGAGGTTTTTTGTTTGCTTGTTTTTTAATGAGTAATTGCCCCGTTCATTTGAGTTGTCAAATTTATTGGCATGGGCTGTTGACGGATTTTTCCTGTTACCCTTTCATACTGTAGAATTCAGGGCGATGGCACCTCTCATATTCCTGATGCTGATCGATTTTCTTTTTTCATTTTCCTGATCAATCTGCTTAGAGGTTTATCAGTTTTATTGGTCTTCTCAAAGAACCGGTGTGGGTTCACTGTTTCTTCTGTGATTTTTCTGCTGTTTGTGTTGATTTATGTCTCAGTCTTTACATTTCCCTTTCTTCGACTTGCTTTGTGTTGAGTTTGTCCTTTTTTTAGTTTCACATGTTGGATGCGGAGCCATTTTTTTGTGACCTTTCTTTTCTCTTTTTTTGTGATCTAAATGTTTGGTTTTCTCCTGAGTCCTGTTTTAAGGGAATTGCACATATTCTGATGCGTTGTTTTCATTTTCATTCAGCTTAGAGCTCTTCTAATTACTTTTTGAAGTCATCTAAATAATGAGAGGAATCAATATTATTATTTATGTATGTAGTAATCATTTCTTGCTCTGCTCTTCCTTTGTGTAGACACAGGTTTCCATCCGGGGGTGTTTTTCTTCTGCTAGAAGGATGTCCTTCCACATTCTTTGTTGGTATAGGACAGCTGGTGATGAGTTTCTGTATGTATAAAGCATATTTACTTCCGCCTCTTTTTTGAAAGATATTTGCAGTGGGTGTAGAATTCTAGGTTGATAGTTTTTTCCAAGAAGAGGTAGCAAGAATAAACAGAAGAACTGTACAAAAAAGATCTTAATGACCCAGATAATCACGATGTGATCACTCACCTAGAGCCAGACATCCTGGAGTGCAAAGTCAAGTGGGCCTTAGGAAGCATCACTATAAACAAAGCTAGTGGAGGTGATGGAATTCCAGCTGAGCTATTTCAAATCCTAAAAGATGATGCTGTGAAAGTGCTGTGCTCAATATGCCAGCAAATTTGGATAACTCATCAGTGGGCCCAGGACTGGAAAAGATCAGTTTTCATTCCAGTCCCAAAGAAAGGCAATGCCAAAGAATGCTCAAACTACCGCACAATTTGCACTCATCTCACACGCTAGCAAAGTAATGCTCAAAATTCTCCAAGCGAGGCTTCAACAGTTTGTGAACCGAGAACTTCCAGACTTTTAAGGTGGATTTAGAAAAGGCAGAGGAACCAGAGATCAAATTGCCAACATCTGCTGGATCATAGAAAAAGCAAGAGAGTTACAGAAAAAACATCTACTTCTGCTTCATTGACTACGCTAAAGCTTTTGACTCTGGATCACAACAAGTTGTGGAAAATTCTGAAAGAGATGGGAATACCAGACCACCTGATCTGCCTCTTGAGAAATCTGTATGCAAGTCATGAAGCAACAGTTAGAACTGGACATGGAACAACGGACTGGTTCCACATTGGGAAAGGAGTATGTCAAGGCTGTATATTTTCACCCTTGCTTATATAACTTCTATGCAGAGTACATCATGCGAAATGCCGGGCTGGATGAAGCATAAGCTGGAATCAAGATTACCGGGAGAAATATCAATAACCTCAGATATGCAGACGATACCATCCATATGGCAGAAAGCGAAGAGGAACCAAAGAGCCTCTTGATGAAAGAGGAGAGTGAAAAAGCTGGCTTAAAACTCAACATTCAAAAAACAAAGATCAGGGCATCCGGTCCCATCACTTCATGGCAAATAGATGCGGAAACAGTGACAGACTTATAAAGAAGTCTGAGCGCTGAAGAATTGATGCTTTTGAACTGTGGTGTTGGAGAAGACTCTTCAGAGCCCCTTGGACAGCGAGGAGATCAAACCAGTCAATCCTAAAGGAAATCAGTCCTGAATGTTCATTGGAAGGACTGATGCTGAAGCGCCAGTACTTTGGCCACCTGATTCGAAGAGCCGACCCATTAGAAAAGACTGTTGTTGAGAAAGATTGAAGGCAGGTATTGAGGGTGCAGTAGAAGACAAGATGGGTGGATGGCATCACCGACTCAATGGACATGAATTTGAGCAAGCTCTGGGAGATGGTGAAGGACAGGGAAGCCTGGCGTGCTGCAGTCCATGGGGTTGCAAAGAATCATACACGGCTGAGCGACTGAACAACAACTTTGAAAATACTGATCGGCTGTGGTTCTTCATTCCTCTTTCTGGAATATCTTTATGATTTTCATTTTTATTAGCCACTTCACAGGTAGTGCTAGTGATAAAGAACTCACCTGCCAGTGCAGGTAGATGTAAGAGATATGGGTTCGATCCCTGGGTTGGAAAGATCCCCTGGAGGAGGGTATGGCAACCCGTTCCAGTATTCTTGCCTGGAGAATGCCATGGACAGAGGAGCTTGGCAGACTGTAGTCCATAGGGTTGCAGAGTCAGACTTGACGGAAGCGACTTAGGACGTGCGCACACATGCACTGCTCTTGAGCATCTTGATTTTGATGCACTTTGCTGTAGCTTTTTTCTTAAGATTGCATGTGTTTGGGGTTTATTGAGCTTTTGGAGCTCATAGTTTTGAAGTTTGGAAGATTTCTGGCCAGTGTTTCTGAAGACTTTTTCTGCTTCCCCGCCTCCTTTGGGAACTCCAGGCACCCGTTGAGTCACTGTTTGAAGTAGCCCAGCCCAGCCCAGGGGTGCTCTTCCCCTTCCGTGTCCTTGCTGTCTGTTCTGTTCTGAGCAGTTTGTCACCAGCCCCTCAGGCTCACCTGTGTCCCCTCAGCATGTCCGCTCTGCCAGACCATCCAGAGTTGTCTTCATCTCGTGGACGCTTGACTTCACAGACCTTCTGCATCTCTGTTTAACTCCTTGAATGTGTGGAGTTCAGCCTCAGTAGTGGTTCTCATCTCCTCTGGATTCTGGCATCTGTGTCAGTTCTGGTCTGCCTTGGAGGATTCATGAGTCTCCTTGTGGTGGCTCATGTTTTCCCGCTTCCTTGACTGTAGACGTGCTGATGCAAAATGTCCTGAATTCCTGCGAATCTCCTCGGGCTTTGTCCTGGGTCACTTACTCTGAGACAGTTTAATCCTTATAGGTCTTGCTGCTATGTTTTGGTGGGTTGCTCCGCCCTGTCCCCTCGACTACTTCTGGTGGGTGTTTCCCATCCTCAGGCAGTCCTCACATACTTGTGCTGACGACCTGTGCTCTGCTACTGAGCCTGCCCCCTGGGGCTCCTTCAGGTCCCCCCTGGACCATCAGCTCTGTCTCTTTGACTCAGGGGCAGTGGGCCCCACCTGGATCCCTTCCCTGCACTGCTGCCTGGGGGCTCAAGTCAGTGGGCTGGGTGGCCAGGAGCTCCCCACGGGAGCCTCTGCATCTGGGGTCATTGTCCTTGGTCATGGGATGTCCAGTGCCTTGAGGGTGATTGTCTCCTGGATCTTGTCTGGGTTTTAGCTGGATGTTGGAGTGGGCGATTAGTCCCTTTGATGCCATTTGGGCCACAGGCACGTCCTCTCCTTGTGGTATGGTTACTGCTCCCAAGTTGGCTTCCAGCTTGTCTAATCAGGCTCTCTTTTCATAAACAGCATTAGAAAAATGAGATCAAAAGCTTAAAATTGCCATCATCTCACCTGATGCAGGCATCTGCACCCGGGAGGCTTGCCTGCCCCAGGGAGCCCTGGTGGGGGACAGCCCGGTGCGCCCAGAACCCACGAAAAGCAAAAACGACTGGAGACTGGAGTAACAGAGCCGCGAGTGGTCTCGACTGCAGGAAGGAGGGGAGCGTGTTCAGCTCTGAGGTAGAAGGCTTTGAAAGCTCTCTGAATTGTGCTGACTGGCATGTCCATTGTGACCAGATATGTTTTCCTTTCTGCAATAATTTTGGCTACATTAGATTCGTTTTTGTTAACATCTTCATTACTGCCTTTTCAATTTTAGTCAGAATTGATTATGAACAAAGTGCCATAATTTTGACTATTCAGAGTAGCAGCTGTGTGGAGCCAGCGCTTAACCAGCCTAGTGACAGACTTGTGTCCACACACTCCCTTGGCGGCTGCGCGAATGGGCTCATGTCCACATGCTCCCGTAGCGCCTACGAGAAGGGGGTGGTGTCCGTGCTCTCCCCTGGCGGCTGTGCGAATGGGCTCGTGTCCACACGTTCTCATGGCGCCTACCAGAAGGGGCTTGTGTCCACGTGCTCCCGTAGCGCCTATGAGAAGGGGGTGGGGGGGGGCTCCTGACCCGCGCTCCCCTGGCGGCTGCGCAAACAGGCTCGTGTCCGCGTGTTTTTTATGGCTCCTGCCAGAAGGGGCTTGTATCCGCAAGCCCACCTGGCAGCCCCCCACCCCACCCCCCAGAAGGGGCAGCACTCATAGTTGAGGCCCTGGCTGTTGGGAAATGGGGTTACCAGCTGCCACTCACTTAAGCTTGAGCAGAGGCAGAGTTGAACGTTCTGAATTTCAGACACTCCCAGGCGGTGTGGTCCCTTTCAGAGGAGGAGGTGTGCACTGGTGATCATCTGGATGGAGCAGGGCCATGGACAGTGCCTCTGTGCCCTCGTGTCCTCACCCTAGAATGCTTCCTTTAGGTCTAGGGGCACGGTCAGTAGTTTTGGGATCCAGCCAGGCCACGGGGGAGCCATGTTCTCCTGAGACGCTGTGGGGGAGGGGCTCAGACCAGCAGGCCAGCACTGCGCTGTGATCTCGCCTGGGGAGGGGCAGCACCTCTGTGCCCCTGATGGGCCCTGGGCATCCAGGTACAGTGAGAGAGGGTCATGGGCCTCCTGCATCCAGTGCCCCCTACCCGGTGTCTGCCCAGAGGTGCATTGAAGAGGCTTCACCAGGCAGCTTGAGCTCTGGGGTCAAGGGGTCCGGGCTACTGTGGTGGCCTGGGCACCAGGTGGCGAGCCCCTGGCAGGTGTCACTCACCCTGGAAGCCTATCCTCTGATGCCTGGCTCTGGCCAAGGGCTCCAGCTCAGTGTTTTGCACTGCAGGACCTTAGCCCTGCTGGGGTCAAGGTGGGCTGAGGCCCCGGGGCCCCTGATGAGCGGAGGGCCTCTGAGGGGTGGAGGTGGGGGGAGGGGCTGCCACAGCTTGGTTGCCAGGGGCGTTTTGCTTCCTGAATCAGGAAGGGCCCTGTAGGGCACATGACTGCCTGGAAGGTTGTGTCCAGGGCACAGGTCCCAATGTGCTGAGCTGACCACAGGGCAGCCATGGAACGGGAGGCTGTGAATGCTGGTGGTGATAAGGAAGGAGGGAAGGAGGCAGGGCCAATTGAGATCCCAGTCCTGCACTTACCTCCTGTAGCTGCCGCAGGCCCCCGAGTGACTGGAGGGTCATCCTGAGACGTATTTAACATGGTTTCCACCGGTGGAAAAGAAATTTTGAGTGCTGAAGAATTGATGCTTTTGAACTGTGGTGTTGGAGAAGACTCTTGAAGAGTCCCTTGGACTGCAAGGAGATCCAACCAGTCCATCCTAAAAGAAATCAGTCCTGAACATTCATCGGAAGGACTGATGTTGCAGCCCAAACTCCAATACTTTGGCCACCTGATACAAAGAACTGACTTATTTGAAAAGACCCTGATGCTGGGAAAGATTGAGGGCGGGAGGAGAAGGGGACAACAGAGGATGAGATGGTTGGATGGCATCACTGACTTGATGGACATGAGTTTGAGTAAACACTCTGGGAGTTGGTGATGGACAGGGATGCCTGGCGTGCTGAAGTCCATGGGGTCGCAGAATCGGACATGACTGAGTAACCGAACTGAACTGAACCAGGGGTGGGAGTGAGGTTCCCTGCCTGGTTTTAGGCCCTGATCCTGCCCCTGGTCCTGGGGCATCGAACCTAATTTAATCTGCTCATGGAGGCTGCAGAGCAGAAGGGTCAAGGGGTGGTGAGTGAACACCTGGAGGGGAGGCCTGGGAAGCTGCACTCACCCACTTGGGACCCCCTCGGTTCTGGCTCAGGGGTCCCTTCATGCTGGGCCCTCTGTGTGGCTGTGCTGTTGGGGATTCTGGATAAGTGTGGTCCATTTGGGATCTGCTGTGATGTCTGACATGTTCTTCTGGACAGCAGGGCCCCAAGAGCCATTGCCTGCAAGTCCTCCGCAGGCCACAGGGCTGTTTAGGACGACGCCAGGTCTCACAGGGGTAGACGATGAGCTGGAGGAGGAGCGGCAGTGAGTGCTTGGGCTCCCAGCCTTGTCCCTGGGAGAGGACCAGGCTCCAGGGGTATCTGGTCTCTGGGATGATGATGTGCTGCTTGTCCTCAACCCCCAGGAGAAGGGGTCACTGTGCCGACGGTGCCTGGCTTTCTCCTGGCCTGGCCTGTGGTTATGCCATATGCACTGGGCCAAGGGAGCCACTGTGTCGTGGTGGGGGTGGGGGTCAGTCTGCACACGGAGCCCTGGGTGTCCCTCCATGTCCACTCCCATGGCCGTGCCAGGAGAGGTGGCCTGGCCATGCAAGTGCCGTCGGGCAGGCTCTGAGCAGCGGGGCCTGTGCCTCTTCCTGCCCCGTTCCCGCTGGCGGGCTGGCTTCTTTTCGGTTCTCACACAGCAGGTCTGGGAGACACTGGCTCATCACCCGGAGGCCAGGGCTGGATGGAGCCCTGGTGACCTTTGCTGGCCTCTCCCGGGTGGGGGTGTAGCCGCAGGTCCTTGCTGAGGTCAGGCAGTCACAGCGATTGGAGGCCTTCGGGCCCCGCCATCTGGCGATTGTAAAACGGGCCTTCCGAGGTTCTGGAGTGGGGATGGCAGTGTCGCCCCTCCTCTCCCCCCTCGCTGCGGGCAGACACCTCTGAGCCCTGCTCTCTGGTGTCTGTGCTGAGGGTGAAAAGTTCAGGCCATCAGCCCTAGGGATGGGGGTGGGGCAGCGCCACTCCTGCTCTCCTCCTGGGCCCTGGACTCCTCGCAGGCGGAGCAGTTTCAGGACCCACAGACATGTCCCGCCTGCTCTCCAACACCGCCCCCGCCCCCCAGGACCATCCAGGTCCAGAGTGGGTGGCAGGAGCTTGGGCACCAGGAACGTGCCTGTGTGGTCAGGCCCTCCAGTTGCCCCTGTGACTCTGGGTGGAACGCACCCATGCCCTGTAGGGGCTTTTAGGAGGCCCCTATCCTATGTTCTGTCTCCCAGTTCTCTGGGATTGAGGGGCTGCTCTGGGCACTTGGAGCCGAGGGACCCTCGGCACAAGGGCCTGGTGCTGCCGGCTCCGACCTAGATGCTGCTCTGTGCCGAGTGCGTCCTGCCCAGGGGAACCTTTGTTCCTCTGGGCCTGCCAGCTCCTGGTCCCCTGTACCCAGGACCTCTGGGCTGAGATTCAGCCCTTGTCCTCGAGGCTCCTGGTGGCTGCCTGGACCATGGGGTCTTGGGGGACCCTGGGGTGCCCCTCCTCCTGTCCAGGCCATTGCTGAAGGGCCAGGAGGTGCTGATGACCTTTGTGCAGATGGCCTAAGAGGATGATGTTGGGGGAAGGCCTGCCCAGCTTACAGAAGTGTCTTCTGGGAAAGGGGACCTGGTCCCCCACACAGTCAGCATCCCGGGGACAAGGTGCTGTGGAGTGGGTGTGCCAGCCCCCTGGGCTTGTGTCTTCTCCTCAGGGGCACAGGCCCCCATGGGCAGGTGCAGGGCCAGCCGGCCCTTCCGGGGAGAGGCGCCCTGCCCCCAGCGCTCTCTAGCAGCCTGGCCCTGTGGAGAGGCCAGGTCGAAAGGTCACTGCCCTGATTCTTACGCCATGTCGTGTGTTCTCACGACCCCTCGCCCTCTGCACAGACAGCTTTTCAGGGGCTGAAAGGCCTGGATTGTAGCTCCCGAAGTGAAACGTTTCAGTAGCTGCAAAATGGGGTTAAAACTGAGAAAACACGCACACACACACATCTCAGTTTAGAACAAAGAGAAGCCAGGATGGCTCGGGACGACGCCACCTGCTAAAGTAGAATGAGGCGGGAAGGCCAAGTGGGAGGCCGCACCAGGAGCTCGTCCAGACGTGCAGGGTGCAAGGGCCCGGCTCAAGGAAGGCCTCTGGGACATGCCTGAAACCAGGGCAAGTGGATGACCTGGTGTTCTGCGTGGTGGCCTCTCCGCTGCTGTGTCCTGTTGGTGTCGCCCTTGACGTAGCTCTGTGTTGTGCCAAGCCCGGACTCCCTGCTTCTCTGGTTTCTGTCCATGCGTGTCTTCACCGTGTGGGACCCTCACCTCCCTGGAGCGGTGAGGGGTTCTGCTCCCAGGATGACCCTGGTTCCTTTCTGAACCAAGTCATCATTCTGCTCGCAGCCAAGGTGGCAGGGGCCTGGGTCTCAGGTCTGGGGAGTGCCCACTGGCTTCTCCTCTGAGGGGACTTGGGTTACATGGCTGAGAGTGCACCAGGCCTGGGCATCAGGGCCAGTGGCCTTGGAGACAGGCGTGGTACGTGGCCTTCATGGGATGAGGTGCTGCGGGTCCTGGGAGGGCAGGGTGGATGGGGCCCTCCCCTCCTGCCCTGCCCAGTCCCCAGCTCTGTCCCTCATTCTCCCTATCACTGAGGGGCAGGGAAGTGGTTCCAGGCTGGAAAGGCTCATGTGTTTGGGGAGGCCTCCCTCTCGCATCTATTCTGGTCTCTCCTGTGGCTTTCCAGGCATTTGTGCAGTGAAACCTGCATGCCCTCCCCTGCTCTCGCACCTTTCACATCCACCCGGGGGTCCGCGTCCACATCCTGGACACATGCTCCATGTTTCTAGAGGTGGGAGTCCAGTTGGGACCCAGGGTGTGAGGGATGGCAAGGTGAGCACACTGGGCTGGTTCCAAGAGGATGCGGTAACGACAGGGGTTTCAGTCTCGTCCCCTCTCTGCATCCATCCTTTATCACTCTCTGACCATTGCAGGGCGGCCTCTAGGCTGTTTTGGGGACTTGGCACCATGGTCCTGTCCAAGCTTCACTGCCCTTTGCTTTCTGGTCTTTCAGGGTCCCTCCCACCCAGGGACCCACACCTGCCAGGTCTTTGGTTTTTTCTTGCGCACCCTACTGCATCTGTCCTTAAACATTTGCTGGAAGCTATGGCAGGGCTTGAGGGGCCCTGGCTTTGTGGGAGAGTCCTGAGCACGCCTTGGAGATGGGCTCACCTTTGCTCTCCGGCCTTTGCCCTTGGGCCAGCGGGTGGTTGCTCAGAGCTGGCTTTGGCTTAGCTGTGGCTCAATCCTCCTTCGCCCGCTGTGCCCACGGCCTGGTTTTGAGTTTCAGCCCACACTGCCAGCGTGCTGGAGGGAGTGGCCCGTCCTGCCACTCGCCCCTCAGGAGGCGGTGGGCTGGGCACACCCGAGGGCCACCGACCCCCTTCTCTGTGCTCTCAGGTCATTGTCTACTCTCAGGAATGGCGTTTGTGGTTCCCAGTATTTCACTCCAAAAGGACGAGGCCTCAAGGTGAAGAGAGAGGCGTGGGTGACTGGGCCTTTGGGGAGGTTGGACCCTGGCTCTGCTGCTCCCTGGTAGAAAGGGCCCGCCAGCAGGGCCTGCACTCGTGAGGTCCTCCTGGTCCCAGCCCTGGATGTTGTGACCTTGTCTGGTCTGTTGGAGGACTGGTGCTCTTGTCATCTCTGTGGATTCTCCATGGAAAAGGTGGAAAGCCTCCCAGGAGCCTCAGGGTTCCTAGCCTTGAGGTGTTTCTCTCTTGTTCTGAGATTCGGGAGGTTCTTGGGCAATCATGTCCACACGTGCATTTGCAGTGGGCATCACGCGTGTGCTTGGCCTCTGACTGCTCCCCCAGCAAGGATGGCCATGGGCCGTGGATGCAGCTAGGCTCCCCCAGAGGTGAGGGAGGTGGGTGCCCACGACCACCAAGCCCTGCGCTGGGGGAAGGGTTTCTGGCTGACCATGGAGCAAACAATTCTGTTTAAAAAGAAGAGCTTTTTAAAACCTTCCACACTTAAAAAACTGAGACCTTTCAAACTGAAATCCCTCGGCGCATGCAGAGCACACACAGTGTGCATACCCCTCCTGGCGAGTGCAGCCCAGAGGCAGGAACCTCTGTCCTCACCGATGGCATGCGTGCTTGCCGCCTCTTGGCCCAAAGAGGCTGTTCAGGCCACCCTTCCCACCCATGCACAGGAGAGGCTGTCACCCAGGGCAAGATGGAGTCATCTGGCCTTGGGTCATTGCGGGGAGTCCTTTCAGCTGAGCAGGGTGTGCTGGCTGCAAGTCCAGCCATGCTAGCCCCTGTCTGGCCTTCTCTGTCCTTGCCGGGTGGCAGCTAAGATGGGCCCCAGGGCCAGACTAGTGGCTTTTATGGAGCCATTCTTACAACCTGCAGATTCCTTAACTTGCTTTGAAGATGATTCCCAGTGAGGTCCCCACGTGGTCACTCTCCATCTGGTCACTTCCCAAGCAGAATCACGTTGTCCTCACATGTTCTTCTTCTTTCACCCCGCCCTTCTCAGAGCAGGGGCCTGACCTTCCTGTTCTAAAGACAGAGGCCTTTCCATGGGTCCTGGCAGGTTAGGGGGAGACAGAGGTGCTCTGAGGCTGAATAGAAATAGAGTGCTAGTCAGAGCCATCCATGGTCAACGGAAACACGGCCTTAGGTGGCCACTGTGAGGTTTTGGTTTTTGACAGGTGAACAGTGGCGGTTCCATGCTGGCCTACAGGGCTTTGGCCTTTTCTCTGCCTGCTGCCCTGGGCAGTAGGTGGAAGCCCTGATGATCCTCAGGGTGGCTGTGGAGATCAGCCCGGCCTTGGGTGGGGACCCTGATCATCTAAGCTGATCTCAGCTGGGCTTCCTGCCAAAGGAAGAGACCATCCGGCCTCATTCTGGCTCCGGCGCCTGCCAGAGGGCCAGCCTGGAGACGGGGCTCCCAGTACATGGGGCTGTGGCCTGGGGTTTTTCACAGCCATCAACCTTGACCACCAGGAAGCTCATTCTTGTGTCCCCAGGACACCTAGGCACTTGAGACGGTTGTAGCCTGGCTGCATGGGACAGACGGACGTGTCCATGGATCTCTGGGACTGGTGGCCTGTGTGGACCCCAGGGTGGCCCAGCAAGGTTCTTATGACCTCCCAGGGCCATTGCAGCCCCAGCTGGGCTCCTCTCTCCATGAGCCGGGTAGGAATCTCATCCTGCCCTTGACTACACAGTTAGACTTGGATATCCAAGTCCTGCCTGGCCTGCAGGGGTTGGGGGTGTTGGTCATCACAGCCTGTGGGAGGAGTGGCCAACCGTCCCCCAGGGCTCCAGTCATTCTGGGCCCTTCACGCAGCACAGGTGTTCCTGGAGCAGTTGTCACAGACCTGGTGTCCAGAGGCCCTGGGCTGCCCCCATGAGCAGCACAGAGCTGCCCTGGGGCAACTTCCCAGTCTAGCTGGGTCGGGTGGCAGAGCCCTGCTGACTGGACAGTCATCCACCTACTGGTCCCCTGGCATCCCTGTGTTCCTGAGGGTCTCCCACAGCCCTGGTGTTGTGGACCAGGACCCCCATTCAACTGCCTCTAGTCCTGGCCTCCTGTGTCACTGGGTGCCGTGGGCCTGACGGATGCCCCAGGTGGGAACACCCCAACACAGAGCCCCTCCCACCTCGTCAGCCTTCTTGGAGCCGAGTCCTCCTGTCCTCCACTTCCAAGCCCCTTCCCATCCTTGCCCTCTTGTCCTTGGGGCTTGGCATGGAGATTGGAGGGAGACACAGGAAATGCCTCCTTCCTTCCAAGGACCGCTCCAGCTGCAAATGCAGGGGCTGGGAGAGGGGCGCGGGTGCGGAGAGCTGTCTTCCACGTCCCCTGTCGCCTCGCTGAGACTACCCCGCACCCTCACCCTGCACACATGGGATGCCCTGCCAGGAGGGGCTGAGGCCGGAGGATAGCGGGCTCCTCCGATCCTCCTAGGAGCTGTATCTCCTTTTCCTGTTTTGGAGGGGGTTGATTCAGTAGTGATGCTCCCGTGGCCTTGCTGTTGAAGAGACACATTAGCGGCCAGGGTAGAGCCCGCTCCTGTATGGGTGGACGTCCCTTCTCCAGGAGGCCCCTAGATCACCGTCACCGAGGCAGGGCTGGTGTCCCTGTGTGGCAGCTGGAGCCTGGCTGCTGTGCTCACGTGTGTCTGAGCCCCAGAACAGCCCTGGCCTGCAGACAGGAGATTGTGTTCCCTGACAGCACGTGGTGCACCTTTGGTGAAGATGAACCTGCCTGAAGACAGCAGTGAACGCAGGCCTCAGCATGGTGGTTGGAAACTCAGACAGGAGACCCCAGTTTTCCTAATTAGATAATGTGAACTCAGGTCAGTGAGGGTCAGAGACAGGTTGGGTTGGGGGGTGGGCCATGGGCTCCGATCTCTCTGCTGCAGTGAGCAGACCAGGCCTGGAGCCAGGTGAGGGGCAACTCACCAGCTCTAAAGGTGGCTCCAGCCCTCCTCCCTTAAGGGCCAGATTGGGCCTTCGAAGGACTGTGGGTCCTCCCTCCTCCCCCTACATACACACCCAGGAGAAGGTGCCATAAGGCCCTGTCGTTGCTCCCCACCCAGGCTTCAGGCACACTCCTCCTTCCCCATGGGTTCTTTGGCTTCATGCAGTGAGGGGAGGGGGACCGGCAGGGTGTGCGGCAGTGAGGAGACATTGCTGGGTGGGGCAGGGGTCAGGTCCCCTGGTGCCGCTGGCCTGGCAGCGCTGGGAGAACCTTGTGCCTGGGCCCTGGCCTCCTGCACCTGCCAAGCCCTATCCCCCTCCATTTGCTGGGATGATCCACAGGAAGGGGGAGTGTCAGGGGTTTCTGGCCTTTGACCAGCTCACCAGTGGCAGGGGTCCTGCAGCTGAGGGTCAGCTGTTGATGGCGTGGTTCCTGCTGTGGATGGACGTGTGTGGTTAGTGACCCCAGTGCTGTCTGCTCTGAGGCAGCAGAACCTGTGTCCCCCACTTCTCAGATGAAAGATAGGTGTGTGTTCTGCAGCCTTGTCCCATACTCACCTTGTTGACTTGTGTTGGCTCTCCTGGGCCCGGCGTGGCCCATGCAGCCCCTTCCCCACCCCAGCATGTATCTCCTGAGCAGTAATGAACCTTGGACAGGAAGGGTCAGGTGCCCTCGGAGACCCTCATCCAAGTGTGAAAGTGACGCGGTGTGCTTCACGCAGTGTGTCCTGCACTTTCCTTGGGACTCACTCTGGTGGCCCTGCCTTCCTGGGAGCTGGTCGGTGCCAACCACAGGTCCGTGGATTCTCAGCTCTGTCTCCACGTGAGCTGTCTTCCAGCCAGGACTCTGGGAATGTGCCAGGGACACACCTGTGGTGACTTCCCCGGTCCCTCGCCAGCCTCAGTGCCTCAGCCCGGAAGTGGAGGCAGCCACCGCGCCAGCTCTGAGCTGCTCCAAGGCCGGGCAGCGCCACTGTCCACCACGCTGGCTCGGGTGCTGGGCTCAGTGTTGTGTCGGTTTCTATGGAGAGAAAACAACCAGGGGCTGCCGCCGCCGTGAGAGGGAGGGGTGGGGACCGAGGAAACAAAACAGACCCGGCTGGGTGGGCGGGGCCGCCCGCGTGGGCGGGGCCTCCTGGCCACTTCCTGGCCGGAAAGCTGGCGAGAAAGTTGTCTGTCCCTTGAGCTGGCTGCTGAGGCCAGGACGCTATCAAGATCCAGGCTCGGCCTTGTCAGCTTTCTCTGCACATGCGATGCCCAGAGAAGGCCTGCGCCCAGAGAAGATCCCCAGACCTGCCTCTGGGGGCCCTTCAGGCTGCTGTGGAGTTGGGGGCAGCTCCCCTGGAACCCCTCCCGCTGGCAGGAAAGGCCACACAGGGTCTGGCCCTGTTGTGGGTGACCGCCAGGTCCAGCGTGTCTTCCCTTCTGCCCACGCCATCCTGCTGGCTCCACTGCCCACACCTGCCCTTCTGCAGCCTTCTCAGCACCCGGTCACCCTGCTTTTTCTCTGTGCTGCTTGTGGGTGTGGGTGAGGGGCCAAGCTGCATCTCCCCCGCCTCGCTGTGTGTCTCCTGCTGGGTTGAGTTCCCCTCCCTTCCCCCAGGAGGCCTGCGCCCAGGGGAGGAGAGGTAGGGGCAGACAGCTGCCCTCCTGTGGGGGCACCTGCCTGACAGGCCACACCCACCCAGGGGTGTGGCCACTGCGGCCGAAAGCGGGGTGGGTACTCCATGTGGGTCCTCTGACTCCATCTCTGTCAGTGGTCAGCGTGGACTAGGGATTTGAGGGCCCATGTTTGTGTGCTTTCCTGGATAAACGCATCCCAAACAGTAGAAAGAAGGGACTTGTTTTGTTGTTTGAACTGGTAGCACAGAAAGCCCTTTGGCTCTGTGTTGTGTTTGGGCCGCGGTGGGCGGCCTGCATGGTGTGTCTTGCTGTGGTTCAGACGCCTGGGGTTTCTGCAGGCTAGAGCCACCTCCACCGTGAGTTTCCATCTCCTCACCGTCACCAGCCCTCTGCATGCACTTGGGGTATGTTAACAGATGGGCTTTTAAAACTCTTCTTTTGGAGGATCTTTCTTCTTACCTGGATAGAAAGCGGTTTCCAAGTTCCCTCGCAAGGCTGCACTGCACAGCTGGGGGAGCCCTTGACCCCGGGTCCCTGAGGACCATGAGCAGCCGTTGCTGAGTCTCTGCAGTCACGCACTTGGCAGGTCCAGGGGACCATGTGTTTTGCGGATTCTGGCCGGCTATGTAACTCGGCTTTTGTCCGGGAAGCAGAAAGAAGGGCTAAAATCTCTGACAGACTTGTCTTGGGGGATTTTGTTGCTAGTTAACACCATTTCAAATAAAGAAAAATAAGATGTTTTAAATTCTACCGTTCTTAGAGCAGTAGAACGCTCTAAGTTCTACTGTTCCTCTTTGTTCTGTGCAGTGCAGATGGGCGCGTCTGAGGGATGTGTGGGGAGCTGCAGCGGGCTCTCGAGTTCTGTCCTTGCTTTGTGGGCGAGGGGCCTCCACAGCTCCTTCTGCTACCCTCTGAGGAGCGGAGGGCGGGACGATGAGAATCTGGGGGCCCGGCTTTCCTCCAGGCCGGTCTCCTGCCCCCCACATGGTTGCGAGAGGCCAGGATGCCCTGCTCGGCTGGGGTGGGAGGGCGAGTGGCCCCTCTGTCTGAAGGAAAGCCCAGGCCCTTGGGATCTCGTGCTGTCTCGCTCTCTGCCCACACTCTCTTCCTGTTGGACTTCATCTACCGAGAATCTGTTCAGAGTCGACCCCAGCTGCGTGTCGGCTGTCGTGTGACCTGGGATCCAGCCCCAGTGTCTCATCCTCAGGTTAGAAAGGCTCTTGGAAGGGGCCTCCTTCTCCACCCGCCTCCTGCCCTGGGGCGCTATGGGAGTCTGGCCTCAGGCTCCAGAGGGCCAGGCAGAGCCGCGTTCTGTGTGGAGATGGGCCCAGTGCAGCCTTTGGGTGGACACCACATTATGGGTGTTTTTGCTTAGACTGAAGACGGGGAGCGTGTTTCCTGGACAGGAGAAATCCTGATGTGGAGAGAAACAGCAATCTCCTGACATGGGCGGTTCGGACGCTGAGAACATTGTTAGTGGGCTGTCCGCCTGGAGACTGCGCAGGCTCTGTGACTCCTGTGAGGTAGGCAGGTCTGCCCCCATGGACTTGAGGTGCTGGAAAGTGGGGCCTGAGCAAGGGGCTCCCCTCAGTGGGTTGGGGTGTGGGGTGGTGGACCTCGTCCACATGGGGCCTCCTGGGGCACAGGGAGCCTGGCTAGCTGGAGTGAGGGGGTCGTTGGAGAGCAAGGGTCCCCCTCTCTCACTCCCGCTGTGTCTTTGAGGCCCCCATCAGCTCCTGCACGGTCAGCAGTTCTGGTCAGCAGATCTGTTTCCCTCTGTCCTCTCAGGATGCACTGAGCTGGGGGCTCAGGGTCCATCGAGTGCCCTCTCCCAGCACCAGGTCTCCTTCCTGGAGTCATGCTTGTGCGACAGTAAACTGAACGTGGGAGTCACACCTGCCGGCTCAGAGGTCAGGGTGTGCTTGACCAGTGGGGGTCATATCAGTGCCCCCAGGACACAGATGGTGGCCAGGATCCGGGCATGGAGCACTTGGTCCTCCAACCTCCGCCACGGAACCGACCAGCCCCTGCACCGTGTCACCTCCTCCCAACACCAAGCTTCCCGATCCTCCTGCCATCGCACAGGGAGGGACTTGGTGCTGCCCACCCCGCAGAAATGGGTCATGGGTGAGATGGTGGAGGCGCCTCTGGGGACACAACCCTTGTTGCTTGCTCTGATCGCGTGTGCTCCCTGGCAGGATTCTGAGCAGTCCTCAGCCTCGTCCTCCCTGCGCCCCCAGCTGCACGGCAGGTCTCCTCCTGCTCTGCTCTCAGCCAAGGCTCAGGAGCCAGTCAAGTCCGAGGGCCTCAGTGGGCATGAGGCTGGCGTTGGGAGGAGCAGGAAGACCCCTTACTGGAAGGAGGCGGGCTGCTGGGTCCCAGTGGCCTCTCATCGCATGTGGTTCCCATTTCCATTGACGCTGTTGCTTAGCGGTGCCCCCTTGCCCCCAGTCGGCATCTGGGTCAGTGTCTGACCGACAAGACCAGTTGCGGGGGGCTCTCTTCCACTCAGGCCCTGTCTCAGGGCCACCCAGACACACCCGCCCCCAGCCTGCTGGGTTTAGGGCTCTGCTCTGGGAAAGGCCTGTTGGGCCTCGCCCGCCCCCCTCCTGACACCGTCCCCTCAGCTGACTCCCACCTGCCCCCTGCCTGGGGTTCTCTCTGAGGCTCTCACCTGGGGCAGCTGATGGATTACACATGAGAATGTGCAGGCTACATGTATGCCCTAGGTGCCTGCACACACATATACACATGCTCCCCCACACGTGCCCTGACCTTGTCCTGAGGGCCAGTGCCCCTGTGAGTCCAGGAGCATGTTGGGGTGCTCTGTAGGTGTAGGGAGCAGAGGGTGGTCCAGAGCCGCCACTAGGCAGAGCTTGCAGCTCTGAGGAGGAGGAGGCCGGCTATTGGAAGCAGAGAGGGGCGGGGACCACACCCCCAGGAGCCTCAAGGGAGATGCCGCGGGTGCAGTGAGGTGCAGTGAGGCGCCATGGCACCCCTGGTGGCAGATGCTGATGTGAGAGGAGCGGCTAGGGGGTGGGTCTGGGTCAGGAGGTGTCGGGGGAGTGACCCTGCAGAGTAGCCGCCTGGCCTTCATCAGGGGACGGCACCCACGCATCCATCCTGGTTCCTGTGTCAGAGGCCTGTTGGGGGTCAAGAGAGTGGTTGAGCCTCCTGAGGGCCTGGTGGGGCCAGGGCTGCCCACGTGGACCACAGTGTGTCCAGCCCCCCTTCTGCCCTGTGAACTGTTCTCTTCTGGTGAGGCCGGGGCTCAGTCACCCTCCAGGAAGGGCGGCCACTTTTCCTTTCTTGTTCTGGGTAGACAGGCTTGTTTGTCCCCCTCCCTCTTCCGGGGCCAGAGGCCTGCGTCCACTCCACACTGGCCAGTCAGGGCACTCACCACCCTTTAAAACCAAGAACAGTGTTGTAGGAGTAAAATAAGCCCCCAAACAAGAACCGTGGATTTTCAGAACAGCTTCGTTGTTCTTGGGTTCTGGTTGTTTGGGGTTTTTTGAAAGCCTTTTACGGTTACTTTCCAGTGACTGCGAAGGAAAAGAAAGGTTCCATTCCCCCTGCCCGGTCCGGCGGGACTTTCCCTGACTTTCTGATTCTCAGGGGCGGCGGGTGTGGGCGGCCTGGTACGGGGCTGGTGGCAGGGCTGTGGCGTGTGGAGACAAGGGCACCAGAGGCCTCTTGTGGTCAGGACAGACGTCCAGGGTGTTCAAGGACACACACCCCCGAGCCCTTCCCCCACCCCCTACAGTCTCCATGGGGGGCGCCAGCCGCAGCTGGGTGGCCTTCTCAGGGGCTGCCAGACCAGGGTTCCTTCTGAGTGGTGTCCAGGGCTCCTTGGGGAGGGACGGCCCCACCCCTGCCCCCACCCTTGCCAGCCGAGAGCTGCTGAGGTTTGGTTCGTGGGGGAAGGGCAGTGACTTTCATTAGAAAAGTCTTATTCTCATCACTGATGTGGAAGTAACAGAAAAGATGACCTACTTAAATTAAAAAAAAATCAAAGTGAATCTGTAAAATTGCTATTTTCACTTCATTTTGGGGTTTGGGATTGTCTTGAAAATTTAATCTGCTTCCTCTGTACCACAATAATCAGAAAATAGGTTAATTTAAGCGTAATATGAAACATGAATGATCACGTGGAAAATATTAATGGTACTTACAAAAATAGCTTGGCAGTTTCTGGAACTGTAAAATCTCCCGGACTGTCCACGACGCAGCCCTGGGGTGGACTTAGAAATGGTGGTCCAGAGCGCCGGGCCGAGAGCTCCCCTCAGGAGACCTGGATGCTGTTGGCAGGACTTAGTCTTGAAGCCTGGGTGGGACGTGGTAGCTCAGAGCCCCATGTCCACCCAGGGGCCACACTCTGTCCTCTGCAGCTGCCCTCCCTGGGGGTGGGCACCCCTGCAGGAAGGAGCCTGTGGTTCCCTGCTGTGCCTACCCCAGATGGGGGCATTCTGGGCACGGCAGGGCTGGCTGTGGTCTTGAGTGAGGGGGGTTGTCCACCTGTTGGAGCAGAATTGACCTCCTGCCCCCATGGGCCCTTGGCGCCCTGGGCGGGAGAGTCCAGCAAAGTAGGCCCTTGTACCTGCCCAGAGCTGGGACTGGTCCACACGAGGCTTCCCTGTGTCCGCTCCTCTCAGGCTGGGTTTATTTGGGTGTTTCTGCCGTTTTCTTGCAGAGTCTGGGTGTCTGCGTGGTGCTGCCTCTCACCCCGTTCCTCCCAGGGATCTGTGCAGGCCTGAGGTTATGAGTTCTTGAGAGACTTTCCCCTGCATGGTGGGCATGGCTCCTGGGGTGCCCACTGCCCACCACAGGGTTTAGGAGGTGGGGATCTGGGGGTCCTCAGGAATTAGGGGCCACCCCTTGTGCCTGGCCTCTGCGTTTGTGTGCAGCCCACCACTCCCACCTCAGAACCCTGACCAGGTCCATGCTGTTGTCCTGGACATGCCCTGGCTGCCCAGCCAGGTGCCAAGTGGATGCCAGCCCCACTGAGACCTTCCCTGATCTCTGACACCCTCTGGGCCCTGTGGGTCAGAGTGGTCCTGTGGGCGTGGGGCCATTACCTCTTCCAGGGCCAGTCACAAGTGGCTCCTCAGGCGTCCTGCTCCGTCCTTTGCTGGAAGGACAGTGAGTCAGGAACCGTTGATCCTCGGTGGTTTGGCTTTTCAACCAAGAGTTTATTTCATTTTTCTCATAGGTAGTTTTAATAGCTTTATGGAGATGTAATTCACGTGCCATAAAGTCCACCCTTTCTGAGAGCACGATTCCATGCTCAGGCACCAGTGTCTAGTCTCAGCACATCTGCATCACCCAGAAGGAAACCGTGCCCTGTGGGCCCCCGGGCCACTGGTGCACTTCTGTCTGCAGATCTGCCTGTTCTGGATGGTCCACCGGAATGGGGCCGGAACAGTGTGGTCTCTTGGGTCTGCTCCTCTTGCTGGGCCACCTGGTGTCACACGTCAGAGCCTTGCACCTCACTGGGACCAAGGGGTGCTCTGCGGTGTAGATGGATGGACCACGTTTTGTTTACTCCTTCGCCCACTGATGGATATGTGGGACTTTCCAGTCCTTGGCTGTTAGGAACAATGCTGCTATGAACACGTGTCCCATTTTTTTGTGGATGTGTTTTCAATTATCTCGAGTGTGTCCATCCAGGAGTGGCATTGCTGGGTCGTGGGCTATTCTGTGCTTTTCAGGAATTGCTAGGCCGTCCCATGGCCGTTCCCCTCCAGTAGCACGGGGTTCCAGTTTCTCCACGTCCTACCCAATGATGTCACGTATCGTTCATCCTTGAGACAGCTTCAGCTGTCCTCGTGAGTGTGAGGGGCACTCGGCAGACTACTTACATTCTCCCTATTGAGATGATTGTGAATTCACATGTGGGTGTAACAGACATTCTTGTGTACTTTGTCTGGATTCCTGTAGGTTCTGGTCCCAGGCTGAGCCCCTCTCTCCAGTCCTCTGGGTGTTTACTGTGCTCACAGGGTGGTTCTACATTCAGCTGTGCTGCGGCTGCCTGGGTCACGTCCCTGCCAGCAACACATAAGTTCCCGGTTTCTCTCCTGCCTCCCAACACGCTTTCTGGTTGTGATTGCAGTCGTCCTGGTGGCTGTGAGGTGCGTCACACATGGCCGTGTGTTCTCCGTGGAGACACGCCTGTTCGAGTCCTTCTCCCCGGACTTGGGTTGTTTTCAAAGTCTTTCTTCCGTTCTGTGGGCTGTCTTCACTTTCTTGGTGGTGTCCTTTCAGGCACAGATGTTCTGATTCTGCTGGATTCCCCCTTTGCTGTTTCACCTTTGGTTTCTTGTGCTTCAGCATCATTAGGGAGTTCGTGGGGGTGGGGCTCACCCCTTTAGAGCCTTGGTTTCTCCAGATGGTTCACCTTTAGGTTTTCTCTGAGCTGGTGTAAGGTTCTCCATGTTAGCTGCCGCCTGATGAAAGAGGGTGCAGAAGCAGGTTGATGGACAGCGTGGTGGAGACGGTGCAGGCAGGTGTGTTGTACAGCAGAGCTGGTGTGTCTGGAAGGCATGCCCAGCTTCATGTGAGCTTCACGTGGGGTTTCCTGCTCACCTGGAGGCTGTGTGCACACACCAGCCGTGTTGGGACATGGCCCTCAGCTGAGCTGTGGCGCTTGCTCTGGGTATCTGTTTGTCTAGAAGTGAAGCTGCCTCTGGGGAGAGGCTGACAGTCCTCAGTGTCTGATGGTAGGAGGCATCTGTGCCACTGGGGCTTGGCCAGGGCGGCCGCGCAGGCATTGAGTCTGGGCGGGGGTCGGGTGGTTGACAGCAAGGCTGACGTTGTCCTTCGAATCAGTTGACGACCAGGGTCTGGCGGCTGGATGGTGTGTTTCACTCCCTGCTTGAGTGCAGCGCCTAGCTAGACCCTCGTCTGGCCCTGGTCCCCAAATGGCAGAACTCTGCCCCTAGCAAGGAGTCCAGGGAGCTGACTGTCATTTTCTCTGTGGGCGGGTCTTCCTTCCAGGTCGTGCTCCTCATCCCTAGTGGAGGTCTCATCGGAGACTCTCCCGCCTGGTTCCCCAGCCACATCGCCTGGTGCCGCTGGACCAGAGGGTGTGTGGGTGCTGGCTGCCCTCAACCCTGCAGAGCACCCAGGGCAGCGTGCATCCTGGCCTTAGGCCCCGAGGCCAGAGGGGACACCTTTGTGCTGAAGAGAGCAGACCCACCCAGCTCAGGGGGTGGGGATGGGGGGCACTGCTCTTTCTGGGTGCCTGTGCATGTGGCCTCCCCGCTGAGCTCTGCATGTGCGCAACTGTGAACAGGGGCATGTGCCCCCATAGGGAGGGTGCAAGGAGTCTACATCCTGACCACCCATGGTGTCCTGGGAAGGCACCCTGGACAGATGCCCAGCTGTACTCGGGTGGCATTTCTCAGGGCAGCATAGTGCCTGCCAGGGTAGGTGGAGCCCGGTCACCTCATGTTCCGGGGCCTCAGCCCAAAGCCCACACATCTCACAAGGGCTCGTGGATGAAATTGTGGACCTGGGCGGGGAGGTGACCCCAAGTGGCCACCCTCCCGCCAGGCAGCCACCTGGGTGGTCTCTGGATGCTGCACGCAGCCCTGCGCTGGCCCACTGTGCCTTGCTCTGGCAGCGTCTCCCTCCACCCTGCCTCGTGTCCATGTGCGGGCTGAGAGTCTGATCTTCCTCCCAGAGCCTGGGGCCGTTCGGGCCTGGTCCTGCCTTGTGCTGGGCTTCTCTCACTCCAGCCTGCCCAGGTTGGTGCCCTGGCTCCGCCTTTTGATCAGAGAGCCTCTTCTCTGCACTGCCCGGTCACCCCAGAGCCAGGGGCCTGGGCGATGGGCCAGTCAGCACTCCTGTGTGCAGAGCTCGCACTGGGTGCTTTGGCCTTAGTCCGGTACCGCAGCCGGCTAGTGTCAGGAATGTTCTCTTCCTTCCTCCCCCATGTACGTTTTCTCTTCTGTTTAAGGTGGACAGGGTGGGGCCTAGGAAATGGAGTGTGGAGCCGGTGCTCACAGTGCAGAACCCAGGGAGGAAAACCCGAGACAGCTTTGTCCTCGGTAGTCCGAAGCCCTCCTTTCCCCCAGGAGCCCCCTGCCTGCAGAGGGGACCCCTGGTTTGCCTGGCTGAGCTGGCCTGCAGGACCTTCGGGGCTCAGACACTGAGTACAGCCCTTGTGAGCACGAGGAGGGTTGCCGGGAGCCACCCCTGCTCTGCTCTGCCTGTTGCCCCCTGTGCTGCCCTCCGGGCTGGCCACGGCCTCAGCAGCCGTGCACACCCTGCTCCACCCATATGCGGCGGCTCCACGGTTTGGGGCCTCTGACCTGGGAGGACAGGAAGGTCACAGGGGTGACGTCACCCCCCGTGTTACCCCAGATCCTGCACACGTATGCAGGTCCCTGCGTGTGATGCACAGGCTCCACAGTGACAGGCGTGGCCACTGAGCAGTCCCAGGTGGGGGCTCCCTGTGGCACCAGGGGGTTTCTCCTGGAACCCATGTTTCTGCACTGTCCCCACAGGCTTCTCTGTCAGGCAGGACGTGTATCTTGGAGTGCGGGGAGGCTGCTTGAGTGCGTCCTGGATTCCAGGGCCCAGCAGGGTCAGGAGCCGGAGGCTACAGGCTCGGCCCCTTGCAGAAATGGCCACGCGGCTGTCACCGCACACATGGCTGTGTCTCCGATCTTCTGCCATCTCCACGGCCCATCCTTCCTGGGCTTTGAAGAGGGGTCACTCCCTCGGGCCCTGGTGGCCATGCCTCCTCCTCTGGTGCTTCCTCATTCCCATAACCAGCCAGCTGGACTTTGTGGAGAGCACACCGGGCTTCCTTGGACAGAGTCCCCACGGTTGCTTGGCTCCTGCATCCCGGGTGGACCAGGGCTCAGGCAGGTTGTGGGGGCGAGGGGGTAGGAGGCTCCAGCCTTTCTCCCGAGCAGGAAGCTGCCCCTGCTGTGTGGTGGGGCTTGCTGGCCACGTGGGGGTGGCCTGCGGCCCGGGTTGTCTGACACCTCCCACGAGGGCTCCCTGAGGTTTCTCGGAATTGGAGGAGCCGGCAGGGCGCTGTGGCTTCTCTCCCGTGAGAACTCGGCTCAGACAGGAAGCCCCACCCTTGCGGGCGGCGCCCAGTCCAGCACTATGCACCAAGCTCGGGAGGCCCCCAGGCATCGCCCAGCTCCTTTCCCCTTCATCCCCCACCCCCACCCCGGCAAGAGCACCAAGTGTATTCAGATCTGAGTTGTCTGTCCACGCCGTCTGAAGGACCCTCAACCAGTCTCCCAGGGGCTGGGTGGGCAAGCTGAGGGGGCAGCCACCCTGTGCTGGGACCAAGGCCAGAGCATGCCGCCCAGCCCCACGGGTCTGGGCCCGAGGGTTCCGCGTTTCCTGGAGTGGAGTTAGGGAGCCTTGGCTGTGGGTTTGAGAGTGGCCCCTGCATTCACCCAGAAGTGTGGGCTCTGTTACCCTGGCGGCCTTGCACCCAGTTGGCTCCGTCCCTTGAGTTTTGTTGTGCTGACCCAGCAGCTGACTGACCACTTCCTCCCCCACAGCCCTGGAAGCGCAGGCCCCTCAGAGCTAGTTCTGGGGTTCGGTATTCTCTCCAGGTGCTCCCTGGGGCCAGCAGGCAGGGGGCAGTTTGACACCAGCCCTGGAGGCCATTCCACCTACAGTATCCAGCAGACACAAGGCTCATGTGTCCCGAGCTTCCTTCCCCTACATGAGACTTGGGGACGTCCAGGGGCTTTCTCAGCGGGCTGAGTGCACTCAGTTCATGTTGGGGCTGTTTCCTTCCAGCAGGGAAGGGGCATGGCCCAAGCTTTCTGCTCACCCGTCATGCAGCTGGCCCAGCCCCACAAGAAGTTTCTAAAATTAGTACCATGTGGTGAAACCCAGGGCTCTAGGGGCGCTACGTGTGACGCCCTTGGAAAGCTCTGGGGACCCCAACAGGGCCCTGTGCTCAGCCCGCAAGCCTGCCTGCCTCTGCCCCTTCCAGACCTGTCAGCCCGAGTGGGGGTGGGCAGGGGTCCTTTCTGAGCTGACGTGCTGTGGGTCCTTGGCCTCTGCCAGCTATCAGGCCGTGTGGGACCAGGTGCTCCACGCAGTGTGTGCCTGAGGGGTTTGCGTGTCCCTGGACATGCCTCGTGTGGCTGCGTCCTACCCAGCGTGTCAGCGAGAACTTCTGTTGCTCACAGGTCTCTGATCCACCGGCCTCCGTAAGAAAAACAGATGACGCCCCCTCGCAGCACCCCACGTCCTCCGAGAAGGACAAACAGCCAGGCTGGCTGCGGACCCTGGCCAGCTCCTCCAGCAAGGTGTGGCGCGCGGCACTGGCAGGCGGGGCGGGGGCGGGGTGGCCTGGGGCACCCCTCTGACAGCCCCTCTTCCCACAGAGCCTGGGCTGCGTCCACCCTCGCCAGCGCCTCTCTGCCTTCCGACCCTGGTCCCCTGCGGTTTCTGCAAGTGACAAAGAGCTCTCCCCACACCTCCCAGCCCTGATTCGAGACAGGTGAGTGACCCTCCCGCCGTGACTACCAGCCATGACCCACGGGGCTTGCAGACCAGCCAGAGAAGCAGGTTCCCGCTTTAATCAGGTTCCCACTTTAATCATCCCTGAGCTTGGCGGGCAGGCGGTCTGGAGGCCTCGTGTCAGGCCCCAGCTCTCCGGGTAAGGCAGTCGCAGAAGTGCTGGTCCTTTGGCGGTATGGGGGTGGGTGTCTAGATACTCTGTGCTCTAATGTTGGTGGCACACAATGCTGGTGTGGCCTGTCCCACACACGGTGGCTGGGGGCCATGTTCCAGCTGCCCCAGGCTGAAGTGTCCACTCCCTCACACTCTGTGTGGGAGCAGGGCCTGCTATGGGGAACATGCAGGGACCAGGGCAGCTGTCGAGGACCCAGCACCTGCTGTGTCACCCACAGCTTCTACTCCTACAAGAGCTTTGAGACGGGCGTGGCCCCCAACGTGGCCCTGGCCCCGCCAGCCCAGCACAAGGCAGTGAGCAGCCCGCCCTGTGCCACGGTCGTCTCCCGGGCCCCTGAGCCCCTCCCCGCCTGCATCCAGCCCCGGAAGCGGAAGCTGCCTGCGGACACCCCTGGAGCCCCGGAGACACCAGCACCCGGGCCTGCCCCTGAGGAGGACAAGGACTCGGAGGCCGAGGTGGAGGTTGAGAGCCGAGAGGAGTGTGAGTGCCCACGCCCCTCTGCTCTTGGGGGCGGTTGGTCCTCCCGGGAGAGTCCTGTCCCGGGAGAGGACGCTCTGCTAATTTGCATCTCTCTGTCTCTGCAGTCACCTCCTCCCTGTCCTCGTTGTCCTCTCCATCCTTTACCTCATCCAGCTCTGCCAAGGACCTGAGCTCCCCAGGCCTGCTCGCCCCGCCCGCAGCCCCTGCCGCCCCCGATGCCACGGCCCCCACCGACACCCCAAGCAGCGGGCTGGAGGCGGAGCTGGAGCACTTGCGGCAGGCCCTGGAGGGCGGCCTGGACACCAAGGAAGCCAAAGAGAAGTTCCTGCACGAGGTGGTGAAGATGCGTGTGAAGCAGGAGGAGAAGCTGAGCGCCGCCCTGCAGGCCAAGCGCAGTCTGCACCAGGTGAGCGGCTGCACACCTGTCCCCACACCGGGCCCCAGGCCACTCCCCCGGGGCACTTACTTCCTTTCCAAGAGGCTCCTGCTGGCCTCCCCTGCCCACCTGACTTGATAAACAAGTCCTCAGCACCCAGGAGGGGCGGGGCTGTCACCCCGGGCTCTGTGGCCTGGGCTCCCTGGTCTCTGCTCTCACACCTCAGCCAGTGTCTGGCATGTGGGCTCGCTCAGCACAGCCTGCCAGCCCCAGAGCCAGCTTGCAACCGCTCGCTCACTCAGCACCCCTCCGTCTCCCTGTTCTGGTTGGAGGTGTGATTTCCCACATGCATATTCATGAGCATGTTTGCAGGGGTGGGGCTGAGTCCCCAGAAGGGCCACCTCCTCTCCATCTGGCTGTGGGGCCTCTGGGGCCCTCAGATGGTGCGGTACCTGGGTGAGCCCCTCCCTGGCTCTGAGGATACCCCCAGGGGCTGTGGGCAGTGCTCAGAGGGGACAGGGACCCATGGGGTGGGCAGGTGCTGGGGAGGCCTGGCGTGGGGGCGCCCCTGAGCTGGCCCTTCACCCCAGGAGCTGGAGTTTCTGCGCGTGGCCAAGAAGGAGAAGCTGCGGGAGGCCACGGAGGCCAAGCGCAGCCTGCGGAAGGAGATCGAGCGACTCCGTGCAGAAAACGAGAAGAAGATGAAGGAGGCCAACGAGGCGCGGCTGCGCCTGAAGCGGGAGCTGGAGCAGGCGCGGCAAGCCCGCGTGTGTGACAAGGGCTGCGAGGCTGGCCGCCTGCGGGCCAAGTATTCGGCCCAGGTGTGCAGGGAACTGCGGGAGGCAGAGGTGGCAGGCATGCCCTTGGCATCTCAGGGTCCCTCCCCTCCTTACCAGGCCATCTGGGTGTGGGGAGCTGCTTGGCTTCCCGCCCGTCCTCCATGGAGTGGTGTTGTGGCCCCAGGCTCTGCTCTCCTGTCCTGTAGAAGGGCTGAGCTCACCCTCACATGCCCGTGAATGTCTCAGCCGGTCCCCATTGGCCATGCTGCCACCTGGGTCCGGGGCTGAGCAGCAGGCTCCCAGGGGTGGGGGGTGGGTGTCGTCCCCTGTCTCAGGGTCTCTGGAGACGGTGCTGGTCCTCCTGCCGAGCTCACCAGTAGGTCCAGTGGGTGGCGTGGGAGGCGAGTGTGTGATGGCCAGAGGGTCAGCCTGGGGCCAGGGCAGCAGCAGGGTGGGTGGGGAGCAGCTGGCTAATGCAGGCGTCCCTTTCAGATCGAGGACCTGCAGGTGAAGCTGCAGCACGCAGAGGCCGATCGTGAGCAGCTGCGGGCTGACCTGCTGCGAGAACGGGAGGCCCGGGAGCACCTGGAGAAGGTGGTGAAGGGGCTGCAGGAGCAGCTGTGGCCGCGGCCCCACTCCGAGGCTGCAGGTGGCGAGAGCACGGCCGAGCTGGAGCCCTAGCTGAACCCACTGTCTGCTGTGCAGGGCAGATGCCGCAGGGCGGGCGGGCGGCGGGCTTGGGGCTCCATGCCAGCGGGACGCCCCCCTCCAGTCCTTATAGCACAACATCTTACTGTGCCTAGAACCAAGCGTTTGGAACCACATACTTTTGGAATCCACTGCAAAATTTTCTACTGGCCAAGTTCAAGCGTGCAAGCCGGTTCCCAACTGCCCCAGAGACGAGGCCAGCTTGGTGGTTGTGGCTGGCCCTCCGCTTGCCGGAACGTTCTAACATTTACACTTTTGTTATAAGCTATTTAAAACCAATAAGGAGACTTGATATTCAGAAAAATCAACACGTTTTTTAATGACTAACTTTTAAAAGCCCCACCCACACGTGATGCCCCCGGAGGACCCACATGGGAGCCAGGGTGGCCCCCATCCTGCCCCTTGAAGCCATCGCAGCTCGTCTGCACTCGCGGCCGCGTGACCACACGAAGGGTTTTTCTCCAGAGTCTATTTTTTCAGCGACAAGAACCCGTCTCCCGCACTCTCGGGGGAGGACCCGGGGAGTGCCGAGCACGCGAGCTGGAACACTGCCGCCTTACCCGCCTACCGCCCCCCGCCACCCGCAGGGGCGTCCACAGGGGCGTCTGCAGGGGTGCTCGGGCGGGCGGCGGGGGCGGGTCCGCGCTGGCCGGCCATGTGCCCTCCTCTACGCGCCCCTCCGTCCAGCTGGCGGCCCACAGAGGCGTCTGCAGGGGTGCTTGGGGGTGCGGCGGAGGCGGTCCGCGCTGGCCGGGCGCGCACCCACCTCCTCGCGCCCCTCCATCTGGCCGGCTGCACGCCTTCTGTTTGGGCCGAGGCTGCAGCATTGCAACAAACACAGCATTATTTCAGTTTTTCTTTTTCCTTTTGTTTGTTTGTTCATTTAAACGTATACTTAGAACTGCACTTTGTCAAAAACCTTCCCCTTCTCTTTTTATTCCCCAGTTAACTGAGGTTTTTACTTTCAGATACTGCAAACCGATTTCTAGAGCATCCACATCCTAAGTGCTCGAGTGTCTAGAAACCCCTCTGGTGCTTGGTTGAACAAGGGAATCACACGAAAATGAAAACGCAAAAACTGAACTTCGGGGGTGGTTCTGTGCCTTCCAGCGTCTTGTACAGCAAACCCTGACTCGTCTTCTTCCCCCAGAATACGTCTCCAGTAGCTGTTGGATCTGCCATGATCACAATGAGTTACCTGCATTTATTCCAAATAATCGCGTTTACTCTCAACTGTATGCGAATTGTATAAGGTTTCTTATGCCCAAGCTTGAAAAATGATTTCCCAGTAGACCAGGTGGCTCCCTGACCTAAATCATGGTATTTATTTACGTGGAGAGACCTGACCAGAACCCTCTGCCCGCGTCCGTCCCAGCACCCGGCAGCTGTGGCCATGGGAGATGATGCCATGGCCGCCGAGTAGAGCAGAGTTCGGGTGACCACGTCGGTGGTGGGGTTCTGCCCTTGGTTTGCTGGGTGGGGGCTGGGTGCTGCCAGACCCCCTTCTAAAGTGCAATGCAAAAGGGACACCGTGTATATGCAGCGTGCGTTTGGTTGTTTTCTTTTTTAAAAATTTTTTTGCTTCTGTTTTTCTTTGCAGTTATTAAATCTGTATGCATGGACTTTTAAACCTCTGCCATACGTATATCCACCGATGGGCATTATTACCGTGTCGTGTAGAGGGTCGGTTGTGTCACGCAACACTCAGAATGCTGTGTTTACCCTTGTTTTTCCAGAGTTGTGTTTTCCAGTCATTTCTTCAAGGGAAACTAAATGATTTAGTTGGAGCAAAGCTTTGAGTGTGTCAGTGTGCTTCTGTGCGGCTGTGCTCTGTCGCCGTCTGAACCTGCAGTGAGGTTGCAGGGCCCCCGGGACCCGCCACCCGAGTCCGCCGGGTTTGCTCCGTTCACTTTCTGAGTTTTTAGACTCCAGAGGGAGACACATTTTTCCAAGTTGCGCGTGGGGGCAATGTGTCGCCTCACCTCCCTTCCCACACATCTGACCATCAGCTCGGTCTGCCCCGCCACCAACCAGCTTGGTCCCTGATAACCGGGAAGAGCTGAGGTACGGCAGTGGGGTTGGGCAGCCTCGTTCCCCCCACCCCAGGCCCACTGTGAGGGTCCCATGACCTACCAGAGCCAGTGGCAGCCACGGGTGAGGCCGGCGTGGGGCTGTCTGTCCCCGTCCCCACCTCGGAGGCAGGGTCCCCGGGCTCTTGCCTCGCAGCTGCAGTTGCATTTCTTTCAGAAGAGGCATCTCTCTGTAGGCTGTTGACTCTCCCCGTGTGTAATACCCATTACCAGAATGACCGTGTATTCAGTTTAATCACTCATTATTTCTATGCTGAAAGAAGATTTTTAACGAAGGGAAAAAACAACAGCAATAACATTCATATCTATGGAGCAGCTAACTCACTCACATAGTGTCCTGCTTTTCGTACAGAACTCGCCAATGTACAAAGTGACCGTGTAAATACTCTCTCCTCTTACACTCATGTATCATACGTGTACATGGTGGGTCCTCCCCTGGGACTCTCTCCTTACTGGTAGCTGTCCTATTTTCTGGGTTGTTTCTAACAAGAGGAAGAACACGCCCACCGGCTTCCTGGGTAACCCCACCCGTCCTTCATGCCTGCTCACCGGGCTTGGGGGGCTGTCTTGTTCTTGCTTTAAGTCAGGAGTCACAAACGACACTTTTTTTTTTTTTTTTCAATTAAGGAAAAAAACCACAGCTCCACCCTGGTGCCCGCCAGGAGCGTCCGCATCGCCGTCCCCTTCTCTCCTTTGCTGCTGCTAATGACAATATGACGACTTACTCTACTATTCGAAAACTATTTTTATGTAATTAATGTATGCTTTCTTGTTTATAAATGCCTGATTTAAAAAGAAAAAAAAAGAGCTTGGCATATTTCTGTATTTCTCTGTGTACCAGTCAGTCCTTCGACACCCCTCCCCCAAACAGATGACATGACTCAGTCCATCAGGGTTGGCCCTGCCCCTCCCTGGGCCACCACCAGGCCTGAGCCCAGGAAGAGTCAGGGGGTGCCTGTCTTCCCATCAGACCCTGGGGTCCTTTGGTCTCCATTGACAAGTGGGCAGGTCCTGGCTGGGGCCTTCTGTCCCTCCCTCTTGGTCACGCTGAACTGTGGCTCCTCCTCGAACTGTGGGCATCCACTGGGGACGCCTTATCTGCTTGCTGGAGTAGGTGGCCAGTCCTTGCAGACCTGTCTCATGTCTTAATGGGGAAGGAGCCAGCGGCCTCAGAACTGCAGACCCCAACGTGCTGCCCTAAAAGATAAGCAGAGCCCCCACCCCTACCTGTGTGACTCCTGGGGGCTTCTCCAGACCCCCCTGCCCCTTGATGCTGGACCTCACCTCTCTAGGCTGCCTTTCACCACCCAGGCCCAGCCTCCCAGCCCAGATCCCAGGGCCTCACAAGTCATCTGGAGGAACGGACCCCAGCCTAGGAGATCTCCTGGGTCCCTACCTCCTCCCCAATCCTTAGTAAGTCCCCAGAGCTGGGCCCAGTGGTGTTCCCCTGGAGCCCTGGAGGGAAGCAGGATGGGCTGTGGTGTGGACAAGGAGGCAGACTCCACCCCACCCAGGCCAGGTGGGGGGCAGCGGGGCCAGGGTCGCCGGGTGTCAGCTTGGGTCTGAAAGGTCAGGCTGCGGACGGGACAGGGAAGCAGGGGCCCCGAGGTGTGGGTGACAGACCCTCCTCATGGGGCATGATTGAGGCCCCCACACCCTCTGCCCCTTAGACAGATGTCACCTGGGTCTGACTCCCACTGAGCTGCGGGCCCCCTTCCCCCAGCAGGGCTGGACCCTTGGGCACTACCCTGCATGAGGTGAGGTGAGCACAGCTCCGTGTGCCCAGGGTGGGAGGGGAGGGGAGAAAGGTCGGCGACCAGACACTGCGTGTCCCCGTTACTGGGCTGGGCAGTCCTTCTGTCCTCCTGACCACTGCCTTATGCCTGGACATCCAGGGTGCCCCCCAGTACTGTCTTCTCAGGTCTTCTGAGTGGATAGCCGCCCACTGTGGCCTGTTGAGGGTCCCAGGGGCGCCCCTGCAAGTGTGGACAAGAGTCAAGAGCAGCTGAAGCCTTGTTCACTTGTGATGCCAGATATACACGCCTTCCTCAAGACCTGCATGGAGCCCAGCAGGGTGGGCAGTGTGATGGGGGGACAACTGTCTATGTCCAGACCCCCTCATCTCCTCAGAGCCTCATCCTCACTGCGGACACCATGCGCTCTGCAGCCTGAGCTTGTCCCCAGAGATGGGTGCAAGGGCCTTTCCTCATCTGTGCCCAGCACCTGGGGCCTCCTGACATCCACGTCTCACCTGAGGTCTTGACCACAAGGAAGTGCGGGTGGGGAGGAGGTGTCCCTGAGGAAGGCTGGGGAGCCTGCTGGAGGGCTGTGTGTGTGTGTGTGTGTGTGTGCGCGCGCACACGCGTGTGCATGTGTGCATGGGCATATGTGTGCAGTCAGGGTCCTCACACCCAGCAGGCTGCTCAGCCTGTCGCGAGGGGCCTTGGAGCTGGGCTGAGCACAGCTCCTGGGGCTCCAAGCTCATCACCTTTGGCACTGCTCTGGCCTTCATCTCTGAATGTGACCTTTCACCTCTGGATGTGACCTGCCAGCATAAAGGGCCCTGGGCACCCCAGCCCAGAGAAAACAGAGTAGGGGCCATCTGACCTCAGAACCCCCTTCCCAAGCCCTCACTGAAGGTCAGAGCGCTTCAGGGAGAGAAGGGCCCCTCCTTGGGGATTCCTGACAGCCCCCCACCCCCACTTCTGGTCCGCAGGCTCGGGACTGCCACACCAGCCATGGCCTCTGTAGGGACCCCCCGATCCCATCCCCTAGACTGGCCTGTGCGTCCCTGCCCACATTGGTGTTGGTTCCCAGGCCCCTCCCCTGAGACTTAGGGTGAAGTGAGCCTGGGGCAGGGGTGCTCCTGAGAACCGACTCAGCTCCCCAGCTTCTGTCCCTGCCCTGTGGCCCCCACCCCCAGCTTTCACTTCTCCTCAGTCACAGGCAGCCGGGGCCCCACCCCAGCCCCCTGGGCTCTCAGCTGTGCCTGCCTGTCTCTGTCCTGGGGTCCCCACCCCTTCCCTAGGCTGCCAGCCCCAGAGCCTCAGTTTGCCCCCCTCCCCCCACCCAGCATCCTGTGGTCAAGGGGGCTGACCACAGGCCGAGAGCTGGACCCTTGTCTGGGGAGGCGGGTGCCAGGCGTGCCGTGTGGAAAGAGGAAGCCGCCTGCCCTTTACAGGAACAGCTGGCACGGCCTGTCTTCCCTCCTCTGACCCCTGGCCCTCAGTGTGGCCCCCAGCTTCCACCCCACCCACCCCCCAGCACAGCCCAACTCTGGCCAGCAGCCCCCTCCCTGGCCCACCTGGCCCCAGACCCCAGCCTACCCTTAACCCCCACTATCCACTCCCTTGTTTCTGGTTGTCTTGTCCCAGGGTCACTCCTTGTTGGCCAGGAAGAGAATGGCTGGAACATGCCACAAGCGGGTCCAGGTCAGATCAGGCTGCATCAAGACGTCCCAAGGCCTATCCCCATACCATGCTCGCCAGGGAGACAGTGACCTGCTGCAGGGAAGTGGAATTCCGCAGGGAAAAAGCCAGGCTGGTCTGCGCTCTGGCCTGGCCCCCAGGCCAGTCTGGACCCTCAGGAAACGGTGTGGCCCTCAGTGGGATGTGAAACCAGGGCATAGAGGGGATCCTGCGTCCTCCCCACAGAAACCCTTGTGCTCAGGGGACAGCAGCCTTGCACCCTCCTGTGTCTGTCCTGCCTGCTGACGGGCGACCCTGGGAGGGGCGGGGGCAGAACTTTGGGGACCTGGGTGCCTGCTGGCCCCTGCCCCCAAGGGTTGGAGACGTGGGCCCTACAGGCAGCCCCCCACATGGGGCCATCTGCACCCAGGCCTGTGCCAGGTCTGGGGCCACTGGGCAGGACTCTCAGCCCTGGAGCAGGTGGCCCCACGGCAGGGGGTGGGCAGGCAGGTGGACCTGGCTTGTCTTGGAGCATCCTGTGCCAGTCAGGTGTCTGGCTGGGCTGGGGTCGGGCCTTCCTGCTCTGCGCCCGGCCTGGCAGGCGCCCTGCTGGCAGGAAGCTTGGCCCAGGCTCTCACGTGGGTCACTCCTGCTGCCATGGAGGCCTGTTCTGGAACCCTCAAGGGATAAGGCACCTTGTGCTAGAAGGACTTTGAGGTCACCCTCTCTGTAAGGCCCCATCGAGCATGTGTGTCCAGGGCCACTTGGGTCCAGCACAGAGGGCAAGCAGGTACCTGGCTGAGCCCCCATCATGGTGTGGATCTGCAGCCCCAGGGAGGCGGGTGGTGTCAGGTCCCCCCACCCCTCACCAGGCACCCAGGCAGGCTGTGGGTGTGGCCGTGGGGCCCACACCCTGGCAGCTGAGTGCTGGGGTGCCTGCCCTTCTCCTCCTTGTTCCCACATCTGCCCCTCAGGTTCCCTCCCCCCATCTTCCCCTCTCACACCAAGTCAGAAGGTGCCAGGTGCCCTGCCAGCTGGAGATCAAGTGTGCACAGACTCGGGGCAGGGCCCACCCCACAAGCCCTCCTAGGCTCCACCCTCTGTCACCCTGGGGCCCCCAGGTCCCCAGTAAGGACTGGGGTGGGGACCTGCCTGAAAGCCTCCAAAGCCAAACCTCCCTGTTCTGGCCAGGAGGGTGGGGGTAGGCAGCTGCTGACCCTGGCTGGGCCTGGAGCATGTCTAGGCTGGGTGGGCAGAAGTGGCTAGGAGGGCTGGGTTGGGCGTCCAGGGTGGTGTCCACAGTATCCCTCCACGGGGCGCCCACCACAGTGGCTAGCAGTGGGACTGCCAGGACAGGTGCCCTGGGAACACAAGGTGTCAGACAAGGGCAGAAGTGGAGACCCCTACCCTGTCCAGTGAAACCTCTGGGGCTCCCCTGGAGAAGAGGCAGGGCTGGGCCCCCAGAGGCTGGATGGGAGACCCAGGTCCTCAGGCCCAGAATGGGCGCGGCCCCTTGTCTGGAGCTGATGGTCTCCTGGCCTTGCCGGCAGGCTCTGCTCCAGTGAGTGTGCACACTTGCTCACGTTTAAGGACAGGCCTGGTGGCAGGGCCGGGGCTGGAAGGAGAGAACCAGCACCCCTGCTCCACACGCCTGGGGCTGCCCTCGTGGAGGTGGCACCGACAGGCTGAGTGACCCAGAGGTGGGGCTACAGGCCGATGGGCAGCAGAGCCGGGCGGCCAGTCCCCGCTTCTCCTGTTCCCCTCCCCTCTTCTTCCACCGTCCACCCTTGGGCTTCCATCGGCCTGAGACCTGCAGGAGTTAGGCAGGGTGGCGCATTCCCATGGGTCCAAAGCCCCACTATGCTCTGCCGACGGCGGGGCCTTGACCTGCGGGACGTGTGGCCCACACCCCAACTTCCTGTTTCTAAGAAAAAACAGTCCCAGAAAAGGCTCTAGTGGTGTGTGGAGGCTCCCTGCCAAGGCCAGGCCGGCGGGGAGGGGAGTTGCTGCGCGCAGAGGGCAATAGCCAGCACGCCAGGCAGGTGTCACCGGCCCGTCACCAGGGGCGTCTGCCTTCCCCACGGCTGCTTTCCCGGCGGGAAAACAGCGGCCGATTGGACACGCCCAGCTGGTCCGGGCTCCTCCGCCCAGTGCGGCCTCCCCTGCCAAGACGCGGGGCGCACCGCCACCCTGCTGTGCCCTCGGGTCTGAGGGAGGCGGTGGGCCGGGAGCCCGGGACGGAAGGCAGCGCCGAGGGGCGCCCGGGTCTCCTTCGGCCTGGGTTTACCCCAGAACCCGTGAGATTGAGACCCGGCCAGACGCCAGGGTTGCCCCTAGCCCTGGAGTACCACCCCCTCCTCGGAGGCAGGCTAGGCCCCGCCCCCTCCGGGGGGGAGAGGGGGGAGGGGGGAGGGGAGAGGGGGGAGGGGAGGGGGGGGAGGGGAGAGGGGGGAGGGGGAGGGGGGGGGGGGAGGGGAGGGGGGTAGGGGGAGGCGGGCGGGGGCGGAGAAGCCTCGGGAGAGTTATAACTCCGGTTCCAAACATTCCAAATTCCTGCTTCTTCCGGCCTGGCCGGAAGCCGGGCTGGGGAAGGTGCGCAGGCCCAGGGTGGCGGGGGGGATGGTTGCAGGCCGTTTTGGGGTGAATCTGAGCCCCTTTGCTACCTCCCTTGCGCGCGGCTCCAGGTTCCCGGTGCCGAGTCTAGGGCGGTGGGTACGGGGGCCACGCCCTACTGCGCAGAGGCTGGACACACCCCAAGGCTGCACGGCACCCTCCCAAGTCACGCGGGTCTCAGATGCCCCGCAAACGCACCGATGGGGGTGCATAACGTGAACCCGACATGCACCCCAGCACGGGGTGTCCGTATGGGGCACGGCGCCCAGTGAGTCAGGCAGAATGGGTGTCACCGCCGGAGTGAGTCACCAAGAGGGTATGCGCCCCTCGTGGGCGGTGCCAGGAGCCTGGGGAGCGGGCTGCGCCCGCCCCAGAAAGGCCACGCCCCAATTGGGGACTAGGCAGATTCCCCCCACTTCCTTCCGCGAAGCTTCCTTCTGCGATCCAGAGAGGCTGTTGAGGGCCGGGGAGGGGCGCGTGATGCGCCCCAGTCCGCGGCTGAGGGGCTTCCCGGGAAGGGCGGGGGCGCCGGGAACGCTGGCGGCCGGGTCCGGAAGGGCCGCGCGGCTGCCGCGCCCCCGCCCCGCGGCCTCAGTTTCCGATGACGCGTCTGCAGAAACCCCGACGCGGCCCCCAGGCTCCGCTCCCCGGTTTCACTTCCCCTCCCCCTGCCCGGCGTGAGGCGCGGGGCTCAGTCTGCCTTGGATTCCGACGGGGGTGGGCACGGGGACGCTTCCGGCCGTGGGGCGGGGTCGACGAAGGGGTTACGACGGGGCGGCCCGCCCCTGCCCAGGCCCCTCCTCTCCACGCCTGCGCCGGCACCGGGGGTGGGGCCGCGCGGTACCCGGCCGCCCAGAGGTCGACGCCCTCCCCCGCGAGGGGCGGGATCAGGTTCAGGCCACGGTGGGGGCCTAGCGTGCCGCGACACCCCCCACTCCGCAGCCTGGGCGCGCGGTCAGGGGGCCCGGAGGCGGCGCTAGCTCGGGAAGGACGGGGGCGGGCAGCAGGAAGTGCGCTCTGCCACCGCGTCCTCAGCGCAGTGACCCCCTCTCGTCCGACGCGCGGGGGAGAATTGGGATGGCGGGAGAGAGAGGGGTACCCTGGAGAGGAGGCGCCTCGCGGGCACGTTGCGCAGGAGCGAGCCCTCGCTTAGGGGTAGGGTGGGGGCTCCCCGGTTCTCTGAGCGTCTTCCTTGTGGGGGGCGGACGGGCGCTGACGTGTCCACGCGTCTGAGTGCAGCTAGGTTTGGGGGAGCCGGGGTTGGGGGGTGGGGGTGGGGGTGTCAGCGCGACCCCCGGCGGCGGAGGTGGGAACTGCAGCTCCCGAAGAGGGCGAGGAGGGTCGCGCCGTGGGGTCCGCATTCGAATCGAGGTTTCAGCTCTGTTTGGGTGCTGTTTTTCTGTGGGGGGAGGTCGCTTGCCTAGTATGCCAGGTTCGAAGGAAAACCCGATCCTTTTAAATCCCTTGAATTCTGGGAGCGCGATCCCACTGGTATGGAAAAGCGTCCCTGTGCCAGCAACCGTGCCCCACTCAGTACAGGCCCTGGGCTCCATTTCTCTGCAGTGTTCCCCATCCAGGTCCCTTATCCAGGCCGGACTTTATCCTAGTCACTGCTAGGCGGCTAAGCGCTTCTTCTGGAGGGGCAACCCCAGGGCACCCCAGTCGCCAGCGTGGGTGGGAAGTGGAATGGGCCTTGAAGGACATGACCAAAGAAGGCCACAGTGACCTGCTCCCTCTGCGTTACACTGCCGCCCTGTTTTCTCTAGGCCTGTCTCTGTCCCCAAGCTTCTCGGTCATCAAGATGGCGACCCCCTAGTCCACACGGCTTATTACCTCTCTGGCGCTGTCCAACACATGGCCCCCTCACCCCACTGGCTTCCTGCCCTTCTCCAGCTCACTGCAGCCTGCCTGCTCCTTCCCCAGCCCTCCAGTGCACCACTGGCCAGCAGGTTCTTGCCTAATCAGCATCTGTGTGGTGCCCAGGTGCACCCCAGCCCTGACCCTGGCATCTGCCTGATGGCTGCCCTTCGTGTCTGCTCCATCTCTTCTAGCAGGGTCCTCAAGAAGAGCTCACCATGGATGAGCCCACAGGATGAGAAATTCCTGGAGGGCCAGGGAGCACTGAGGGGCTGGGGGCTGGACAGCGCTCCTCCAGGCTGACCCTGGAGGCAGGACTCCAATCCGGTCCACCCTGCTGGGCTCTGCAGCCCCATACGTGGGAGGGCCTCTCCTGGTGTTGGCGCAGGGGGGAGCAGGACGAAGGGGGGTGACACCCTTGCGGGCAGTGACCAGGAGGACGGTGGGAGGACTGGCCTGCTGGCTCAGTCCCGTACATCTGGCGCACGGTCAGGCTGCCTCCGACTGATGACAGTCCTATTTATAGCCTCCACCAGAGAACGTCCCTGGCCGTGGCAGTGGGCACCCGCCTGCGCCTTGAGACCTCGGGCCTCCCGCCAAGAGGAGCCTGGGCGGGGGCCACTGTGGCCAGTGCGGGTCACCGCCTGGCTCGCTGCCTGCCCCGGCCGCTCCGCAGGCCTACTGAGGGGCCAAGGCAGTTTCCAGCTTGAGGAGAGGGGCTACTGGAGCCACCACCCACCCACCTCCTGAGGTCCCCTGTGCCCGACCCAGCCTGCCTCTTCCATCGGAGAGGCCCTGGGCTATCTTCAGTGGCTGGCTGTGCCCTGCAGGGATGGGGCAGGAAGGAAGAGGCCTTGGGCAGCTGGCGTTTGCCCCAGTGATCTGGCTGAAACAGGCCCAGAGACCCCTGCTGATGCCCCAAGGACCGAGGTTCCCAGAGTGCTTTGAGTCTGCAGTGAGCTGCCCATGCTGCACAGAAGCCAGACTGGTGGGCTGGTCCCCCTGCACCCTCCAGGAAGCCCTGCTTGGGGTGGCGGGAGGTTGCTCTGGACAGCTGGGCTCGCCACCTGCCTGGCACCGAGACTAGGAGGCCTGCCCAGGATGCAGAGAAGGGAGGCCTCCCCCGGCAGCATCCCGGGTGACCCATGGGCCAGTGGGAGGGGAGGCCAGGAGGCGCTGCCTGTGCCAGGCTCTGTCCCGTGCTGACTGCTAGGCAGCCGCTGATGGTCTGAGGGGCTGTGCCTGCCGAGGCTCTGCAGGGAAGTGGGCTGCACAGAGGGCAGGTGCCCCCACCTTTCTCATCTCTTTGTCTCTGCATCTCTTGTCTGTGGCTCTAGACTCCAGTCGAGGAAGGAAGATGTTTTCTGTTTCTGGTGATTCCTGACTCAGGGCTCAGGCTCGTGCTTGTCACTCAGTAAATGTCCGTTACGTGAGTGGACCATCCGGAGCTGATGTTGCCACCCTTTTAGAAGTCAGAGGGCAGGAGGAGGGCCCACGGGGGACACTGAGGCCCCAGGGGGAAAGGTGCCCTCCTTGGGGTGTGAGGCACGTGGGGGCAGCGGCATGGCACCTGTACACCCACCTGAGTCTGCCTGCACCCCACCCTGGCATGGAGGTGGGTGGGTTGGGGCCTACCTGGCCTGTGGGAGACCCCAGGAGGCCTAATTCCTCTGAGAAGGTGGCCCCGGGATCTTCAGGCCAGGGGCAGATGCAGAGCCGCCCCAGGGAGGCAGGCCTGATGGAGTCCAGCCACCCTGATGCTTTGGCTGTTCATGGTCCAGGCTGGACGCCACCCTCTCAGGACCATCCCTCTCCCTACCCAGTTCCTCCTCCAGCTGACATGATGGCCAGACCAGCACCTCTGGCTGAGGCTGACTCTCCCTCTTTTTTTTTGATGTTTTTTTTTGAGAATTCAGATTTTGTATAGATTTGTCTGTGGGACACAGTGTTAGGATTGGAGGGTCCTGTCAGGGTAGGGGCACTACCTCTGTGAACCTCCAGCTCCCCAACACCTTCAACCAAAGTCCAGCAGGTTCCTGAGGCCATGGCCCCAAAAGACCTGCTGGTCATCAACTAGGAGTGGTACCCATGCCCCACCCAGGACTCCTGCCAGGAGGTGGGCACAGGGTGGGGCAGGGGAAGTGCCTTTCACCTGGGACCAGAACTGCCGCGGCTCCCCCACCTCCCAGACTCCAAGTCGCCCTTGCTCTCAGGCTTTGCAAAGTACAGAAGTTTCACTGGTCTGCATTTGGAGAGGCTGCCGACTGAAAAGTCAGCTTTGCTCCAAGTCTGCAGGGGCCCCACGTGGGGAGCCCCTGCCCTGCATCCGAATAGGCCTGTGTCCTCATGAGACAGTGGCCTTGAGCTTGCGGCCCTGGGCTTGGTGACTGGAAACCATGATGCCGGTTTGGAGTTCAACCTGAGAAGATGCCTCCTGACCCGGGCGTGCGGGAGACAGCAGCTGCTTCTGTTTCCAGCGTTTTTGTTTTCTAAATTGAAACATCATTTTCATTGTTTTCCTTTTGACAGAAATGTGGTTTCATCTTGTGGGGAAGGAAGAGCTGCAGAGAATTTGCTGTCTTGGGCGGGCCGGGTGGACTACAGTGCCCGGAGGAAGTGGTCTCAGGGCGCTTTTAGGGACACGTGGCCCTTTGGCTCCTGGCCCCACACTTGGGGGTCTTGCTGGGGATCTGCCCCCACATTCATGCAGCCAGGTGTGGACACTGCACCCCCCCTACCCTGCAGCTCACCTGCACCCCCTTCTGGAGGGGACTCTGTCCTGCAGGCCCTCCAGCTACCTCCATGCACTTTGGGCAGGACAGAGACCCCTGGGGCCCAGGCACGATGCAGGAGTCAGAGCTGCCTGAGAACAGACATGATGTCCTCATCTCTGGGACATCATGGCCTATCCTCTCCTAACAGATGTTCAGAGGCCGAGGCCCGGCTGGATTGGGCTGGCATCGTCAGTGGCCACTTGAACTCCTGGAACAGAAAGAGGCTGGCAGGTACGGCTTGCTCTGGGTGCCTGGCGGCACCCCCTTCCACACTTCTCAGACTCAACTAGGTCAGCCCCCTTTTCCTGGACCCCCTTCACCCTGGCTGTCATTCTTCTCTGTTCTGTTGCCACAGCTAGCCCTTTGGGGGCTCAGTGCCCAGCTGCCCCACCTGCTCTGGGAGCTGGGGCCCAGCAGAGGCGGAGGTCATCTGGTCCTGCAGGAGGACCAGCTCCACCCCAGCTGCCCCTACTGCTAGCTGTGACTGTGTTGAGGCAGGTGTGTTGAGGGAAATTGTGTGGGAACCTAGTAAGAGACAAGCAGGAATGGTGAAGGGATGGGTGGGTCCAAGGACATGACTGGATTGGTTCCGGTCATCAGACTCATCTGGCCTTTCATGTGAGAACATAATTATCCCACGGTAGGAGAAGGCAATGGCAACCTACTCCAGTACTCTTGCCTGGAAAATCCCACAGATGAAGGAGCCTGGTGGGCTGCAGTCCATGGGGTCGCTAAGAGTCAGACACGATTGAGCGACTTCACTTTCACTTTTCACTTTCATGCATTGGAGAAGGAAATGGCAACCCACTCCAGTGTTCTTGCCTGGAGAATCCCAGGGATGGGGGAGCCTGGTGGGCTGCCGTCTATGGGGTTGCACAGAGTCGGATACGACCGAAGCGACTTAGCAGCAGCAGTAGCAGCATAGTAGTGGTTTTAGTCTTCAGTTGAGTCCAGTTGTTTGCAACCCCATGGACTACTGTAGCCCTCCAGGCTCTTCTGTGGGACTCTCCAGGCAGGAATACTGGAGTGGGTTGCCATACCCTCCTCCAGACCTGCCTCCCGCATCTATCCGTCCATAATTATACCCATCCCCACCCACCATCCCTCCATCCGTCTGCCCTCTACCTGTTCTTCGTTGTCCTCTGCCTCCCGCCCTGTCCTGCACACCTCTCTGCCTGTTTGTTTCCAGTGCCTCTGGACACGTCACAGAGTGGCTGCTGTACCAGCCGCGTGCTCCACGTCCACCCTTTGGTTACAGGTACCTTCCGGGCACCTCCTGTAGGCCACACACTTCGCCATGTATCGAACTCTGCTGGTGAACAGAACTGAAGAAGTGCTGGCCTCGGGGAGATTCCTGTGTGAGATGCATGGCGTGCTGGCCCATAACATGTGCAGGGGAGGAGAGAGGTGGGGGTGAGGGGCGGTGTTGCTGGATGTGGCGTGAGGCTTTGGAGCAGCTGACCTAGGAAGGTCTTATGAGCAGGTGAAGAAAAGAAAGTGTTAGTTGCTCAGTTGTGTCTGACTCTTTGTGACCTCATGGATTGTAGCCTGCCAGGCTCCATGGGATTCTCCAGGCAAGAATACTGGAGTGGGTTGCCATTTCCTTCTCCAGGGGATCTTCCCGACTCGGGTGGAACTGGGGGTCTCCTGCACTGCAGGCGGGTTCTTCACCTGCCAAGCAGGTGAAGGGCACATGCAGAGGCCATGAGGCAGAGCATACCTGGCTCAGCTGAAGGGCTGCAGGGAGTGGGGGCCATGGGGGGTCAGGGCAGTGAGCTGTGGGTGCCAGTTCTGGTTGGGCCTGCAGTCCTGGTCACAATGTGGCCCAATGGCCCCTTGTATTGGGGAGGGGTGTCGGGGTGAGATGGGTCGTGCTGCGGCTGCACCTTGAGCACCCGCAGGATCATTGTGGGGCGGGGCAGGGATTGTGACCCACAGAGCCAGAGAACGGAGTCGGATGCTGACGGTTTGGGCCTTGACGACAGAAAGTTGTGGTGTTCTCCGTGGAGCAGGAGGAGCTGGTATGGGGCATGTCAGGTCTGAAGGGCCCTGGACCCCTGCCCAAGGGGGCTGCCCCACCATTGCTACTGGCCATGTGGCTGGGAGAGATCAGAAACCTGGAGAAGGGACCGGGCTCTGGGCCCCAAGGCTGAGTCAGGGGGCGGGGTGTGCGGGGTGGGGCATACCAGGGCCAAGAGTGATGTCTGGAGGCCTGTGGGGTGTGCTGGGTAGAGAGGAGGCAAGGGCCTGCTGGGAGTACTCACAGGTGGGGTAGAGTACTCACACATGGGGGAGAAGGAGGGCATCGACCATAGGTGTGGGAGGGCAGTGGGTGCTGGATGGAGGGTGATGGCCAGGAGGACCTTTAAGATGGGAGATGGCAGCTGGGGCTTCAGTGGCCAGTCCACCCTAGCCCGGAGGTGACTGCTAGCTAGAACCAGAGGGCTCTGGGTGTCCCTTCCCCCATTCCGTGAAGAAAGCAGGTGGTCAGGTGAGAGGACGGGGGTGAGCTCATCCCTTCTGGATGCAGGGAGATGGGGGGCCTTGGATCTGAGACTGGGGTGTGGTCAGCCCGAGTTGGGGGTTGGCTGCTCCCTGGCTTCCCCGTGTGCTGGGCCTCTATCCCTGACCTGAGGCCTGGCTTATCCGCTGGGGGTGCATTTCAGAGGCCCTCTATCCCCAACCCCCAGGCCTGGCTTATCCCCAGGGTGCATTTCAGAGGCTGCTATAACATCTGAAAAGCAGTCCCTGCAGACAAGGCCTCTCAGTTCAGCGTGTGACCCAGTCACCAGCCCGTAGCCTCTTGACCTCCCGTTTGGGAGCCGTTGTGGCCCCCAGCTTTGGGAAGGCCCCTGAGCCGCCCTCCAGGGCAGGGATGGTGGGAAGCAGGCGCTGGCTGGCCCAGGCTCCTCCCAGGGAAAGCATGGATAGTGCAGCTGAGACAGCGGAGAAGGGTACTGGTCACATCACCCGCCCAGCCTCGGGACGCCCAGATGAGCCTGCCTGGTTCTGGGTGTTCAGGCAGGGGCCGCGCCTTCTGGTTAACACTCAGAAGTGGTTGTTGAGCATTTTATTAAAGCCAGTGGCGGGAGTCTTGGGCACCCCTCTAGCTCAGGGCTTCCGGGTCTTCTCTGGGGACGTGGGGCTGTTGGCCTGCCCCCTCGCCAAGACCCGAAGGTGTTTGAAGGCCATGGGCAGCGTGTGGCCCAGGAATGGAGGGGTGGTCACGTCGCGAATCATGATGACATACTCGCCTGCAAGAGACGGGCACTTGGACTCAGCTCCTGCCACCCTTGGATCCTCTGCTCCCACCCTTAGGGCCGGGCTCAGTGCCTGGTCTAGGGCAGCACACCTTTCTCTTCCTGGGGTTCTGGGGGTACAGTGTAAGTAAGTACACTGGGGGTGAGTGAAGCCACCTCCCACCTCAGGACAATGGCCCAGTGATGGCGCCGTGTCCTAGGGTGGAGTGGGGGCCACACCAGGGACTCAGACCAGCTCAAGGCCTCCCCTCCCCACCAGTGGGGCCGTGTGGCTGAGGGCAGGGGTTCTTTTGAAAATACTTTCCTATCTTTTTAGGAGAAAAATAATTAACTTCCTCTAGAATGTTTTTAAAAATAATTAGCTTCTGAAGACATGGCTGTCTGGCTTGTTTTGTGGGAAGGGGCGGCTCTGGGGGTGGGGTGGGGGGCCGCCCGCTGGGGGACATGGGGAGAGAAGGAAGTATTTTTCCTCCATAGTCTGTAAACTGTCTGGAGAGCTTCAAAGTTGGAGAAACCATAAAAAAGAAAATAAGAAATAACAGAAAGTGAGGTTGCCGTGGAAACCGTCCTCTCCCGCCTGAGCCCGCGGGGGCTGGCACCGGAGCGCGGAAAAAGCTCGCCGGGCTGGCCGGGGCTCCCACCAGGAATGCAGCCGCAGCCGAGGGGGGCGTGGGAGTCCGCTCCCACCGTCAGGGAACATTCCAGCACCCGGGCCTGGAAAACAGGCTGCCTCCCTGGCTGCGCGGCTGCCCTCCGACTCAGGCCAGCCTGGGGGCCCGTGGCTGCCCCATGTTTCCCCCGGGCGGATGAGAAAGGGCCTCTGGGGCTGGCAGGAATTTGCTCAGCCTTGAGTCAGTTCCTTCAGAAGAAACCACGGTTCTGGGGGACCGGGGGGCCGGGAGGGGGCCCACATTCCGCAGCCGGGGCACCGGGCCTCCCTGGCCCGCCCGGAGGAACACTGCGCATGGCAACGCAGAGTGTTTCCAAGCAGCCGGTTTCTAGGTGTTCCCGGGAACATGCAGCCACTCCAGCCGTGGCTGAGGGCGCCCACCGGTGGGGGAGCGGCCTCAGAGCCGAGCCCAAGCCCTCAGCTGACCTTGTTCCTGAGGCCGCCCTTCTCCTAGCAGATGGGAAAGGCCTGGCCGGGGGCCCCCTTGCCTGCCTCAGAAACCACCCGAGGCCTGGCCCCAACCGCCACGTGGTCCTGCCATGGGCCCAGTGCCCAGCCTGGCCTGGCCTGGCCTGACCCACGTTTCAGAGCCGTCCACCTGGCTTCGCCCTTCGCAGCCTGGACGTCCAGCCTATCCCCTGCCAGCCTCGCCCAGGTGGTGCACAGGGTGGTGGGGGGCAGCCTCTCCACCACCTCCTCAGCATGTGGGGGTCCTAGGGTTCTGCTGGGGGTGACCTTGGTGCTGACCCTACTGGCTGGTTGGTAGGCATGTGTGGCTGTTGGGACAGTGAGTACCAGCCCAAAGGAAAGATGGAGGCACTGCCTGGAACCCCAGCCCTGCCCCGCACAAAGGCCTTTCCGGCTGCAGTCAGCCAGCAGGGCTTCCCAACACTCACCACTGTACGAGGGGTTGGGGGGCCCACACCCGGAGGCCTATTGGCCTCCCGATCAGGATCCTAGAGACGGGAGCCAGGATTTTTGCTTTGGCCGAGGGGACGGGAGGTACCCTTGCCTGGCATATGCAGTCCTTTGAGGGGACCAAGGCTTGGGAAGACCCTCGGCCCATTGGCACACCCTCCTCCCCGCCCCAGGCCCTCTTGGTGCTCCTTCGGAGGGCCTGGAGAGCATGGTTGGAGGCAGCTTCATGCGCCTCAGGGCCCACTTGGAGCCCCAGAGCTGCCCTTTATGATGATGTGCTCAGGGGTGGACACAAAGGTTCTGCTGGGATTGTGGAGAGACAGCCGGGGATGCCCCACCTGACCGTGTTTGCCACCTGCCTGCCTACCTGGCAAGGCCTCTGCTGCCGGCTCCGCCGTGGCCACCTCATCAAGCCTGCAGGGAGAGAGAGAGAAGCTCTGAATGCACAGCCTGGCCCCCGAGTCTGGGCCCCTGGCATCCAGGCCTGAGGATGGCAGAGGCCGCAAGCCGGCCCTCACGTGATTGTCTTGTCCTCCTAGGCCCCCTGCTGTCAACTTCTCTTTGCTCTGCCTGGACCTGGGGGGGGGGTGTCCCTGTGAGGCTTGGGACCCCCTGGACCCTCAGCCCCTGAACCCCACTGTCTAATCCCAGATGTGCCCGTGGACGGATGGAGCTGGAGACAGACAAACCCGGTCCCATCCATCCCACGGGCACTGTGCGTGCAGAATCCAGGAGTGGCTTTGAGAAGTGGGCACCAGAGCCGCAGCGGGCCTTGAGGACACGCGGCATCTGTGCGGAGGGGACGTGAGAGCTGTGCTTATTTTCCAGCAGGAAGTGACAAGTGGCAGCCAGGACTCAGCGGTTGTGGGGCCGTGGGGCACTGGCACCCTCCACATGAGGCGGGAGAGGAGAGGCAGCAGGTGAAGACAGGAGGGGCCAGGCCCACACGTCTGAGGGCTGGAGCCCCTCACCTGTGGCCGCAGCTGCCGCAGCTGTTCCCCAAGGCCCAGTCTCAGCGTGTCTGTCTCGACCACTCCAGCTTCCGCGCTGCTGTGTGACAGGCTCATCCTGCCTGCCCCCAGGGGAGGGTCACCTGCCCAGGAGGACCCAGCTGTGTCCCTGGCAAGGACCAGCTGGCATCGTCTCCAGGGAAATGCAGGCTGCCCACACGGGCCCTGTGCCCAGTTGACTGCTGGCCGCCTCCTCCGTTTCTCCTCTGGGTTAGACCCTCAGGCCCCCCATGCATCTTCGGGGGACAAGGGAGCCAGCAACACGTGGATGGCCACCCTGGATCCTCTCTGGGAGGCAGAATCCGGGGTGCGAATTATCCTGAATTATTTGCCCTGAATTATCCTCCAAAGGGACCTGGAGGAATCAGGCAATGCCCACCCCTGTCCTCCCTGGCCAGCGGTTTCCTGTTCTCAGAACCCGGAGGGGGGTGCTCCTTGCTCAGGCTTGGTGACCCACCAGGTTCTGACCCCTTGCCAAGCTTCAATACCACATGCATGGTTTGGGTGATAAAAAATTAAAGACAAAAGATTTCAAAATTATTTCATTTCGAGTAGGGGAAAATGGGCCTTGGCTTGGACCCAGGAGCCACGTTAAAGATTTTGAAGTGCGGGTAAGGAGGGGAGGCAGATAAATAATTCAGCTCTAAGAATAACCAGAGCCTGTCAGGCTGCCAGCTTTAAGAGAAATAAACCGGGTTACAAGAATCCTGAGAGTTTTTACAGAACCCCCAGGGCTTCAAGAAAACAGGCAGAATCAGGAAGGAGCCACCGGAGGTGCAGGTTAACTGATGGTTCTCGTGGACCCACAGGCGCAGCTGCAGCCTGGGCGGCGTGTGAGGTGGCGGTTCTGTCTGGGTCCAGAAGTGCTGACTGGACCCCCTTGGTGTACACAGCACTGGAATCAGGAGGCCTTGGAGCTGGGACACTTGACGGGCTGCCTCTCAGAATCCACCTGGACCCCAGGTCGGGGGGAAAGCACATGGGGGAGACCCGTGACTTGGGTTTGGGTGGGGTGGGGAGGGATGCGGGAGGGGCTGGGTGTACCCCGAGGTCCTGCAGTCCCCTGCCTTGTGATTAGGGTCTTTGTGCTCCTGTTTCTTGTGCTTGGGGTTCTTCATTGTCTGGTACCTGTGGGTTCATGCTGCTGCTGCTGCGTCGCTTCAGTCGTGTCCGACTCTGTGCGGTGGACCCCATTGATGGCAGCCAACCAGGCTTCCCATCCCTGGGATTCTCCAGGCAAGAACACTGGAGTGGGTTGCCATTTCCTTCTCCAATGCATGAAAGTGAAAAGTGAAAGTGAAGTCGCTCAGTCGTGTCCGACTCTACCGACCCCATGAACTGCAGCCCATCAGGCTCCTCCGTCCATGGGATTCTCCAGGCAAAAGTACTGGAGTGGGGTGCCATTGCCTTCTAGTTGTCATGAAATTTGAAAAACTTCTGGCCATTATTTCTTCAAATATTTTTTCTGTCTTCTCACCGCATCACTTTGGAAGCTCTGATTTTTGTGTCTATTTGGCTTCTTGAAGTCTCAGGGTTCAGTAAGCAGGATTGGCTTACTGGGTCTGGTCATGTCTTTCTCTCTGGATTTCACTTTGGATCCACTTGTCCTCTTCACAGCTGTTACCCCTCCCTCGGACACTGCAGTTTCAACCTCCAGACCTTTGATTCAGTCTTTTCGTACCTTCCATGTCCTGTCCAGTTATCACCCGTCCAGCGTACTTGTCTACAGATTCTTACAGCTCTGTCATTCAGGCTCAGTTTTGATTGATGGTTTTACTCTCATTATGGGGCCTGCCTTCCTGCATTCCCTGCATGCCTGGTGATCTTTGAAAAGATGCCAGATACTGGGGTTACCCTCTTGCAGGCTGGATACTTTGTATTCTTGTACATATCCTCCATGCTGTTACACTGCTTAAAAACAGTTTGATTCTTGTGGGTTTGGTGGGGTTTAAGGTAGGACCCTTGTGAAGGCAGTGGCACCCCACTCCAGTACTCTTGCCTGGAGGGTTCCATGGATGGAGAGGCCTGGTGGGCTGCCATCCATGGGGTTGCTAGGAGTCGGACAGGACTGAGCAACTTCACTTTCACTTTTCACTTTCATGCATTGGAGAAGGCAATGGCAACCCACTCCAGTGTTCTTGCCTGGAGAATCCCAGGGACAGGGGAGCCTGGTGGGCTGCCGTCTATGGGGTCACACAGAGTCGGACACGACTGAAGTGACTTAGCAGCAGCAGCAGCTTGTGAGTATTATGCCGACACTCTGTAAATTCAGCCTGGATGTCAGAACGAGCCCTCACTTTTCACATCTTGTTTGAATTCTGGGCATGACTCCCTTTGACCCTCTTGGTGGGTCTTTCCTGGCCTCGGGCACAATTGATCCTCTCATGCGTGGGTTGATCTGTGCTCTGCAGACTCTAGGGCTCCCTTCTCTCCAGGGCTCCCATCCAGCAAACTCCCACTGCCTTGGCTTTCCAGGCCTCCCACTCCGTATATCCCCTTGGGGGCACTCCTGAACCGGCCTGAGTCCCCTTCCTGTGCCACAGTTGGAGACTCTGGGGGCAGCATACTGGGGGCTCTCACCGCGATGGATCCCTGCCCTTCAATATCGAACGTGAAATGTCTCTAGCTCTGTTGTGTATCTTGTCCAGTTAATTACATGTGTCCTCATGGGAGAGCGAGTCCGGTTCCTTGTGATCCACCTTGGCTAGAAGCAGAAGCCTGAACAGACCAAACCAAGGTCTGGCACCCAGAAAGCCCAGGCTCGTCTCCCAGTGACCTGCCCTGAAGGGTGGGAGTCCATGGTGCAGGGCAGCCTCCAACTTCTGCCCCCTCACCTTGCACCTGCTGTGTGGGCTTGTCCTTCCAGGCCCCCCAGGCGGCATCTCCATCTGACAGATGTGTCCCTGTGAGACGATGCTTGTAGTGATGCTCCTGGTGGCCCCCCACGAGGCCCGGGGGTCTTGCCCTCTGCCAGTCCACTGGCTGTCCCCCGGCCATGCCTTTCCCTTCTGGAGGCCCAGAGAGCATCCTTCTAGAGCTGGCGCTACACAGGACTGCACTGGGGTCACAGGGGCCCCAGGAGTCTGCCCTGGGTCCTGTCCATGGAAATGACCATGAGCACGTCTGTCCCCCAGCAGAGCCGTTGCCAAGGCAATGCTCACTGATCCTGGGCACAGTGTGGGTGCCACAGCCAAGCTCCGTGTTCTGTGGCTTCTCAGTGCTTTTCCTCATGTCTCAGGTCAGGAGAGCCAATGGGTAGAGGTGAGAAAAGGGCCCTGATGGGATAAGAAGTTTGAGGCTGGCTGGCCAGACCCCGGCGAGTGGGGCACCTGCACACACCCCATTCTTTGGCGGGAGCAGCTGAGTGGAGGCAGGAGGTGGGGGAGTAGGCAGTGGGCTTCCCTCGCTAGGTGCACTGAGGGCAGTGGCGAAGTGGTTCACGTTCTGAGGAGACTGGCTCCCTAGTGGGTCAGGGGTTCCCAGCGGCCCTGTCCACCACAGACCCACAGGCCAGGGGGCTCAGGGCATGGGTTCTGGCCCTGACCCTTGTGGCTGTCAGTTTTCCAAGCTCTGAAATGAACACATAGGCAGCACATGGAGTGTGGATCCCCAGACCTGATCTGGCCATGGCAACCAGTCTATGAGGGTGACGGGCTGGGAGAGGGCGGAGGACAGCCCTGGGAAGTCTGGGTTGAGTCAAGACCCTGGCAGTGGTGGTGGTGGGGGGAAGGATCAAACCAGCGCTCAGGGGAGCCCAGTCAAGACATGAATCAGGGAAATGGTTGTCCTGAGGGTCTGCAGCTCACAGGGGCTGTGGACCCAGGGCTGCTGTGGCCCCCACTGAAAGCCTATAAGAAACTTCCAATATTGGAAGTCAGCTAATTGCACCATTGCAGCTGACCCTGATTTGGGGCCAAACTGGAAACTGTCACTGCCTCCCGAGGGCCCCCGAGAAACAGGAGCCGCAGGCCACAAGCTCTGAGCCCCAGCTGAGGCGCAGGCCCGGTGTCTGGCCCAGCTCCGCTCCCGGGGAGCTTGGCCTCATCTGCAGAGGCTCTTCTGTCCCACAGGGCACCTTCTGGTGCTCAGCTCTGGGCTCTGGACAGTCTGCAGGGTGCTTTCTGTTTGGGGGTGCCTGCTTGCCTGCTGCAGGGGTCATCACCCGGGGGAACTGTGTGTTGTACCTGGCAAGAGGTGTGTGAAGGGTTAAGGGCGCTGCCCGGCCTCCAGCTTCTCCATCTGCCGTGGGAGTGATTCTTCCAGGCCTGCGTCAGGCGGGAAACATCCTGCCCCTGCTGGGCGGGGAGGGGGTTGGGGCGCCAGAGCCACACGGCCTGGCCAGCTGTTCTCACCCGGCCCCCACACCTGCTCTGGTTTGTTATTCCTGCTCAGACAAGGCTCCCTTCTCAGTCTTTGAAAGTCTCTAACTGCGGTGCAGTGGTAAAGAACCTGCCTGCCCATGCAGGAAACGTGGGTTCAATCTCTACATCAGGAAGATCCCCTGAAGAAGGAAATGGCAACCTACTCCAGTATTGTTGCTTGAGAAATCCCGTGGACAGAGGAGCCTGGCAGGCTGCAATCCATGGGGTCGCAGAGTCAGACGACGAAACAACAACAGAAAGAAGAACTTTCTGTTTCTCTCATGTTCTGTGAACACCCACCCGGAGGCTGTCCTAGCTGGGGTGGGGCAGGGGTGGGGAAGAGGGCCTGTGGACTTTGCCCTGGTCCTCATGTGGGAATTCTTAGGGTCATTTGAGATTCAGTTCTATGGGATTTGCCTGCACACCCCAGGGCTGAGCCTTGGGTAGGACAGAGTGGAGACTTTGTTGTTATTTGGTCATTGTGTCCAACTCTTTGTGACGCTATGGACTGTATGCCAGGTTCCTGTCCTACACTATCACCCAGGGTTTGCTCAAACTCGTGTCCATTGAGTCGACGATGCCATCCAACCTCTGTTGCCTCCTCAACTCCTGCCCTCAATCTTTCCCAGCATCAGGGTCTTTTCCAATAAGTTGGCTCTTTGCATCAGGTGGCCAAAGTATCAGAGCTTCAGCTTCATCATTAGTCCTTTCAATGAATATTCAGGGTTGATTTCCTTTAGGATTGACTGGTTTGATTTCCTTGCTGTTCAAGGGACTCTCAAGAGTCTTTTTCAGCACCACAGTTCAAAAGCCTCAATTCTTTGGCACTCAACCTTCTTTATGGTCCAACTCTCACATCTGTACATGACTTCTGGAAAAACTATAGTTTTGACTACAGGGACTTTTGTTGGCAAAGTGCTGTCTCTGCTTTTGAATACGCTGTCTAGGCTGGTCAGGGTGCCCAGAATTGGCTTTCAGAAGCAGAGGATGCAGGGAGAGGCCTGGAGGCTGAGGGAGGCAGGCAGCCCCTGCCTGAGGCCGAGGGCGGAGGTGCCTGTTTACTCAGTCCTGGGGGCTGGGGTGGGCCCCATTCCTACCCCACGGCTGGGGGCGCACCTCTTTGATGTCTGCCCACCAGGCCTCACCAAGCCTGCCCCACCGGGCCCAGCGCACCAGGGAGGGGGTGCTGACGCTCAAGACAGGACTCGTGGACCCTGGTGGCCCCAGTGCCCCCAGTGCTGTCTGCGACTTGGCAGGCAAGGCAGGGGGACAGCAGGCCGGACATGGGCTCGGGGCGCGTAGCCTTTCTGGGGGACGAGAGCCTGTCCTAGGTGCTTGGCGGTCACAGCGACTCTGCATGGAGGTGGGGCTCCTGGGCCTCGGGCATCAACTATCTGTTCAAGTAAAAAATTGTCTCCATCTGTGTTGGCTAATGACTGATTAAATGACTAATCACGGAAGTCTTAATTAAACCCATTTTTCTCCGAGTGAGCGGGGGAGGGGCCCCGTTCCCGGCATGTGTTAGGCTCTGGCTGGTTCTCCACGGAGCAGTTACGGGCAAGGTCAGTGCAGTCACTGTGCTGACGGGGCTGCAGGCATGTCCTCCTGTGGCGGAGCCAGTGTTCAGGATTTCGGGGAGGATGCGGCTGGAGCCACGCGCTGTGCGTTTCGACGGGAGTCCCCTGTGTGGCCGGGCAGGCTCCAGGCCACGGTTCTGAAATGGAGTTGGTCTTGTGCAGCAAGCGGACACAGTCTCACGTCAGTCAGGAACTGCCAGGGCTCTGTGTCATGCTGTGAAATTCCGTAACATGCCAGGAATGTCTCCACAGGAATGCGGCGGGGCCGGCGGCGGGGCCCGGGCTCGCCTCGGGAGCAACGCCGTGCAGGGCCGCCTGCTGGCCTCCCCGGTCCTGGGCCGCCCCGTGTGCACACCGTCTCTCCCAACCCGGAGCTCAGAGCCGGGCGACCCGGGCAGGCTCCCCTGATCGTGCTGAGCCAGCCACTCAGGAACCAGACTTGAGATATGACGAAGCCCCAAGTGTGATGGCCAGCAAAGGCTGGAGCCCTGTGGACACAGGCCATTTCCAGGGAAGGAGGAGGTCAGGGCGGCCACACCTGTCTGTGAACCCCGGGCTCAGGCCCTTCCAGGTCGTGCACGCCAAAGGCCCCTTCCAGGCCTTGACTCTGGGGGTGGGGTCTGTGTGGTGAGGGGTCCCAGTGGGCTGGGCCAGCCTGGGAGCCCCAGGACTTGGCAGTACCTGGGCACCCCTTCTCCAAAATTGGGGCACTCACCCCAAGACCAAACATTCTGTCTTTGGAGGGGCAGGGGTCTGGTGGGCCACCGGCTGGGCTCTGGGAAGGCCCAGACCCCTAGGCCAAGGGTGCTAGTCTGCCCAGTGGACCCCTTCCTCCACTGTGTTTAGGGAGCATGCTGCTGTTGCTAAGTCGCTTCAGTCATGCATGAAGGTAGTTTAAGTAGACCTGAACATCATGACTAAAGGCCAGAAGTTCGTCCTGAAGGCGCCCTCGTCGCGTGAAATAAAGACCCACTCGGCCCTGAAGTTGGGGGCCTATGTCTTGCCAGACCTTGTGGGGATGAAGAGACACTGTTTCAACCCTTCCTGTTCTTGGAACCCCTTGATGACGACCATGGGCGAAGCCAACACGTGACCATGTGCGGTGTCCTGTGGCTCTGGGGGGTCACCAAGTGAGGATGCACGGGGCCCCCGGGGCAGCAGGGCAGGGAAGGCGGCGACTGAATGCGGGGCCATGCAGGCTGTGGGCCGCCAGAGCCTGCTCCGAGGGTCAGGTGGACCTGGGGCCTCAAGGTTGTCCTGTCCAGTTGGCCGCCTGGACCCCTTCCTCGGTCACCAGAAGCTGAGGAACAGCTGGCTTGCCCTTGATCTCCTCCTGTGCCACCTGGGGGTTGGGGGGCACCACTTGAATTCAGCGGCTTCTTCCACTCTTCCTGGTCCTTGGGATCTGACACCGAGAGGCCAAAACCACAGGCCAGCCTGGATGCTCCAGGGTCATGGCCAAACTCAGGCCCGTAGATGGAGCATGGACAAACTCAGGCCCGTGGACAGGGCATGGACAAACTCGGGCCCCATGGGAGGGATTTTGGGGAAAATGGAAGGGTTTTAAGTGCCAGCTGCTGCATGCTAGCTGACCAGACATCAGGGGTGGGCTGGGCTGTGCCCTGCCGGGCACTTCATGCTCCTGTCTCACTCCTTGCAGGTGGTCAGGAGGACTGTCCCTTTGCCCCGTCAGGTCATGGGGGAGATCTGTGCAAACATCCTGCCCCCAGTGGGGGTGGGCACTGGTGTGTGCTAAGTTGCTTCAGTCATGTCCGACTCTTTGCGACCCCCATGGACTATAACCCACCAGGCTCCTCTGTCCACAGGATCCTCCAGGCGAGGATACTGGAGTGGGTGGCCATTCCCTCCTCCAGGGGCTCTTCCTGATCCAGGGATTGAACCCACTTCTCCTGCATCATCTGGCATTGTGAACGGATTCTTTACCGCTGAGCCACTGACGAAGTCCCAGCAGGCCCAGCTGAAACGAAGTGTCCACAACCTCACAAGGACTCTCAGTGCAAACCAGGTGCTTCTCATTTGCCTGAGCCAGTTGCTGCAAAGGATGGATTTCTTAGAAAACCTAAAGGTGGGCTTTTAGGGTCCAGAGCCAGGTTTGGATGCTGGCGCGAGGTGCTGGGGCCTGGACACACGTGAGGAAGTAGTGGCGGGGATGGTGGATCAGGAGGCCCTGGGGGCCTCGGGCAGGCTCTCCACCTCTTCTCTGGGTGGGAGCCTTGGACATACACCCATCGGGGTGGGGGCTCAGGGGCACAGAGCTGGGCCTGGATTCAGGAGGTCTGGAGGCCAGTGCCCGCAGGAAGGAAAGGCGCTTATGGCTGCAAAAGCCTGGCCTGGGGCCTCAGAGGCAGGTCAGGCCGGGTAGGAGGGGCTCGGGCTGGGGCGCTGCGGCCAGGCCAGGGTTGCCTGACCACGCTGGCTTGTGTCTTTAACCAAGGTAACTCCAGGCCCATGGGGAGCTCTGTACACAGACACCTGTTTGTCCACAGCCAGCGTGGCCGGGGTTGGGGGGTGACCCAGGAGCTTTGGGAGAATATCTCCCTGGGGTTTCTGTATTTGGAGAACAAGCTCAGAGGGGCTTCCTGGGGAGAATGGGCCAGCCTGCCCCTCGGGCTGAGATGAGGGAAGGCAGCAGAGCACAGGTCCCAGCCTGTGCTGCGATGGTCCCAGCCTGGGGGAGGACACTGCAGTTCAAGAGCTTGGAGAGCCCTTGGCAGAGCGGACGGCGGGAGGAGGAGCTGGCTGCTCCTGTCTTCTCGGAAGAGGACAACAGTGAAAGGCTCCTTTTTTGCTGAAATCAGACGTTTCCACATCAGCCTCAGCTGCCGAGTTGCCAGTTACTGAATCCAGCACACGCTTTGCCGTGAGCATCTGGGCCTGGGCTGTGTTGTGAGTTAGTCCGGGGGGTGTTTCAGCCTATGGCCAGCACGCACGTCCCTGAGACCGAAACACCGGGCAATGTGGGGTCTCCGTGTCTCGCAGGAGCCTTTTCTTTTTTGGAGCCTGTGCTTCTCTGGTTGTTGTGTGAAGTGAGCTTCCTATTTAGTTCACACACCATGACTCAGAACGATGCAGAAGGGTGGCCCCTTCCTCTGGAAATGGCGCATCCCTACTCAGCCTGCGACCCTGTGCCAGCCTCCGAGTGTCCCGGCCAGCCCATGCCCGCTGGCGTCATTGTCACCGATGAGCAAGCTAATTGCAGAATGTTGGCGGATGCAATGGCTCAAGGCCGCTCGCCCCCTGCCTGTTTGTCCTGCGTTTCTCATTTTCCTAGAGTTTTGTGGCCGCATCTCTGCTGGCTGGCCTCTGCTCTTTTGCATGGCTGTTTCCACGTGTGCCCTAGGCTGGTGGCAAGAGGTGTCCATGGCACCCTGACCATGACTCCCAAGGGCTCACGCTGGGGTTGGAGGCCAGACCTTGGTGGAAGGTGGAAGTCTTGGAGGGCCTGAGTGGCCACATCCTCCCCTGGGCCTCGTTCTCTTCTCCAGAGGGAAGGTTCCTATCTTTGGGGTTCTGTGGCTGAATTGCCAGCCCAGGTCTGCTTTGCCTAACCATACCTCAAGGTTCCACCCCAGGAGGAGACCTCAGATGGGGGTGCGCTGGTGGCTCCTTGGGGGCTGCCCGGTGCTCAGGGCTTTCGGGTGGGTGAGGATCAGTCCCACCCGAACCTCTGGAGCTGTGGGGCTTGGCGGGAAGGTGGGGGGCAAGGGGCTCCTAGGAGTTTCTCTGGAATCCAGCCTTCCTCCTGAGAAGAAACAGCTGAGGGATGTCCCCTCGCCTCCCCCCAGACCCCTGTGCAGCCCTGCCTCCTTCTTCAGACAGAAACCTGAACTCAGCCTGGGTGAGCTCTGGTCTCCTTGCCTGCAGGCCGGGCGGCTGTGGCCCCAGGTATGTGACGGCCTGCGCAGACAGAAAGGGAGACACACAGACCAAGCTCCAGGCCACAGTGCTGTTGGCTGAGGGCCTGCTGCCCACCCGGGGGCCCCGGCCTCTGTCCATGTGCCAGAGCATCTGCAGGCCCCTTGAGGGAGGGGACCCCTGTGACCACTCTGCTCCCCTGGCCTCAGGCCTGCCTGGGCAAATCTCCACGTGGACAGCCGCAAGACGTGGGTGGGCTCCACCCAGCTGCCTGCTCCCAGGCAAGGCCCTCAGTGCAGGAAGTTCGCCATCCTAGACCAGGCCCTGGGTTCCATGGCGTCCAAGTGATCTCAGGCCCCAGGGATACCAGACAGGCGGGTGGAGAAGGGCCTCATCCTGGGATGCACACACCTGGGAGGCCTGGCTGTGGCCCGGCTGATGGGGAGGCCAGAGCAACCCCAGCGCCGATGAGTGCTCCTACCTGCTGCCTCCTGGCGGGCCTTGCGCTATGGGCGTCATCCCCCTGTGGTCCTGGCCTCTGGGCCTGCTGCCCACCTTTTAGAAGCAGCGGGTGGGGGCAGGGTTCAGCTCCCAGCTCCCCCATGCATGGCCTCGGCGTCAGGCTGAGCCCTGTTGGGGGTGTCCCACCCCTACCTCATGGAGGCCCTCCAGAAACAGGATGGCGTGGTACCCTGGTGGTGGGGGCCCAAGGCGGACATTGGAGAACTGGACGCAGCCTCGCTCTGCTCGCCGACGGCTCCCGGGACAGCGAGGCTCGTGTTTCCCGGCTGAGAGGAAAGAGGATCCCAGAAAAACAAAGGAAAAGGCCCTTTAAGTATCACAAAACAAAAGTCAGAAAGGACATTTCCTGTGGCCTCTCTGAAGTGGGACTTGTGTGGCTGAGGTTGTTGGGCCATGGATGGCTACATGGGCCCTGGGGGGCCTGGCGCTACTGCCCAGAGTGCCGGCCACACGGCCATCTCCAGGGGAGTGGCTGGGCTGGTGTAGACACAGGGCCCTGGGGGGTGTGGTTTTGGGACCCCTGCCCACCCTGGCTTCCTCCAGCCCCTCCCCCAGGAGTCCTAAGGTGTGATGGCCACAGGGAGTGCTTCTACCCCTCCCCTTCCCCGTGTCTCTTCTGCCTGCAGGGGCCCCTGTGGTGTGGTGCTGTGCAGGGCCACCCCACGACTGTCCCAAACAGACACTCGTCAGGCTTGCTCTCATATGGGGATGGACTCAGGGCTCTCTGACCACCCTCTGCCCCAAGGGCCCTGCCCACGTGTACACAAGTTGGGAGGGGCCAGGGGAGGTGGCTGGACACTCCTGCCAGCCGACTCTGCAGGGTGGACCCTTCACTGGCCCCCTCGGTTGGAGTTGGAGTGAGTGGAGGGGTGTCTCTTCATCGGCCCCCTCGGCGGTGGGGTCTGGGCAAGTAAAGGGGTCTCTCCTCCATATTCTGGATGGGGCCCTGGGGTGCAGGCATTAACACCCCTTCCCTGGAGCCCAGCTTCTGCAGGGAGAGGTGGAGATGGATCCCAGAGGTATTTCCTAATTACAGGTGGGGAATTATTTCTCTCGGCGGGGTCTTAATCTCATTGTTACAGCGCATTATAAAAGCAGAGTCTTTGCTCCCGCAAGGACGTCCTCTGTGCATGCCGTCTCCCTGTCAGCTCAGCTGCCCGGGGATGTCCTGGGCAGCGACAGGAACACGCTGCTGACGGAATCGTTTCAAGCTCTTAACGCACCGCGGCCTCCGTGCGGCTTCGTGGGAGCTAACATCTCCCACCTCCAGACAGTAAAGACCCGCTCTGTGTCTTCTGCCAAGGTGACCAGCTAGTGGGCCCCAGACAGAGCTGGGCTTGCTGAGGCCATGGTTCCTCCTGGGCAGCAACCAGATCTAGGCCCACAAAGCACCGTACTGGGGGGCTGGGGACTAGGGGCCTGTGTGCAAACAAGCTGGTACGCAAGTCCACACACGTCCACACTAAGCCTGAGCTGCCGCCCCCGACTCTGGGCACCATTGGGGCTGCTGGGAGGGGCTGCTCAGTCCTCCAGACCCTGCAGGCTTCCCGGAGCACGGGTGCGCCTGTGTCCTCCCCGTGAGTGAGGAGGGACTAAGGAAGCGAGGCTGGACCGTGGAGTGAGACCCCAGTGCTCTGGGTGCGCACACAACCCTGAAACCACGTGGGCGGACGTGACCAGGAGGGGATGCCGAGACCCTGACAGCGGCTCAGGACGCCTCTGCCTGAGCCACGAGGGTGGGCACCCTGACCCCCAGGACGCCTGCTTACCATCCAGGGACAGAAGAGGAAGGGCTCCAAGACCCCTTTGTTGAGTGACAAAACCTGGCGCTGTCCAGCTGAAACCCCATAGGTAACTCTACCTGCAGTCCTAGGAGGGAACCTTCTAGATTCGGGGACATGTGGACCCTGGCCTGGGGCTGGGGGCTTGGGCAGCCCCACCAAGGGTGGGGAGGGTCTGCCTTTGGAGTTGGGATCCTGGACACGGGAGATGGAGGAGGGGTGTCCATCCGCACAGACACGCACTGCCCGTGCTGGATGCCTGGCCACTTCTTGCCACCTCCGCTCACCAGTCTCATACCTTAGGGGGAGCCCCCAGCTGCCCACTGCCCTCCCTGGTGATTGCCACCCCACCGAGCCTTTCAGTTCCAGGCTCTGGATGTTCAGTCCATCCCTCATGCTCCAGCACACGGATCCATCTCTGCCTGTACCCCGAGCACAAGCTGGTCCTATCCTCACTCATGGCTGAGCTATGTTGAGCCCTCTGGTCCTTGGTGCTGCTGGCCTCTGCCCATGCCTCCTCATCAGGTCCTTGCTATGGGCGTGATGACCCCTCCCGACCCTGTCTGCCCTGTGTCCAACCTGGTCCTGAGAGTTTGAACCACCCATAGGAGAGGTGGGTGCCCCACAGGAGGGAAGACCCCACTTCTGACAACAGACTCAGCCTCAGAGACCCTGCCAGGCCCCTGGCTGCCCACTGCCTTCCCTGGTGGGGACAGGCTAGCCATTCTCCTGGCCGAGTGTGCGTAGGCCAAGTGGCCACTTCAAGTGTACCCGAGTCCTGAGGATGCTGTAGGAGAGGGAGGGAGCCCCTACCCCTCGTGTCCTGAAAGGGTCATCACTCATGGGCGAGGGTCCTGCCTGGGCCTCTGGGGCCCTTGGGGCGGCTCCTGGCGCGTTTCTGCAGCTTCCCCAGCCAGGTGGCCCCGCAAGCAGGTTCGCGACTCCAGCTCTCTGGAATGACTTCCGAACCTTTCTGTCGATTTTAATTACATCAATTACGGCTTTATCAGCAAAATAAAGGTCACTGTGCTGCCTCCAGGGAGCAGGAGGCCGAGCTGGCCAGGGAGAGCGGGCAGCTTGACCTCTCCGGGAGGGAAATGCCGATTAATTATCTTTTTACAGCCGACTCAATTAGACTCCCTAATCACCTGTGTAGGACACAGAGGAGGCGCAGAGACCTCGGGAATAAGCGCCGCTGCTGTGGGCCCGGGTCTCTGGGGCAGCTGGCTCCAGGCAGGACGTTTGCTCTCTAGCAAGACTTGAGCCCCTAGGAGGTTATCAGCCTGAAGACGACGAGCTGGCCCATCTGTTGGTGACCAGACACACGCCAGTCTCGGTGGACTCCATCAGCAAGGGACTGGCTGGTTACAGAGACGGACACGCGGGCAGCCAGCAGCCGGTAGCTGGGGAAGCAGGGAGGTCCACGTGGGAAGGACACCTGGGGCCCTGGGTCTTGATGGCCCAGGGCAGTGGAGGCAGCCTGAGGGCTGGGGGGTCTCCCTGCCCTTCTCCAGTTGCCCAGGACCTGGGCGACAGCTCCCTCTGAGCTGTGTGCCAGCCCTCTGGGCTCCATTTGTCCCTGGGTGCACACAACTCTGCTGGGGCCTGGGATCTGGTCTGGAGGGTCTGCCTTCAGCTGGTCAGCTGCCTCCCCACCTGGCACAGGTGTGCACACACACGCACATGCGCACACACAAGTCCCGACTCTCACACTCCCTTGCCCAAGAGGCCTCCAGCCCCAGGGCCACTACCCTGTGACCCTTTCCACGGGCTGCCTGATGCCAACCTGTGGATGTGGTTGAGGGTGCCGACCTCACCCCCGAACAATGGAGCTGCCCCCACAGACCAGGCCTCGGTCCTGTCGGTGGTGTTTGCCTGGGAGGGCTTCCTAAGGTCTGTCAAAAACCTCTTGAGCAACCCTTCCCCACAGGGCCCCTCCTCAGCCCTGCTGTGGCTCCTGGGGGAAGGGGAGGGGGAGGAAAGAGGAAGTGCCACCCCCCACAGTCACTGGAAGCTGTCCAGGCTCCTCCAGGTACATTCAGTGAGCCAGCTGGAGGGAGAAACCTGGATGTCTGGGTGAGCTCCCCCAACACCTGTCCTGGTGGCCACATCCTGCAGCCGTCTGGACTTCACTTCCCATGCAGTAGCCCGCGGGCTGGGGCTCCCCCTGCAGTGGACCCATGCTCCTGTCTAGGGAGACAACAGGACGGAAACACTGGAGTCAGGGATGAGCAGCTCTGAGCCGCTGACATCTGACAGGTCAGTCTGTCCTGCTGGCTGAGGGGGTGAGCAGTGTGGCTGGGAGAGTCGAGTGCACCCTGAGCCCCCTCAGGTGATCAGAGGTGGAGCAGGGACCCCAAGCCCCTCTCAGTCCTGCCCTCCTGACCTTGGAACCAGGAGTCAATTCTGGTGTCCGTGAACCACTTGATACCAGGAGATGGTTCAGGACAGGAGAAGGTAAGAAAGGCCGTGGGTCTTGGTTGTTTGAGGCCACAACTGCCTCAGAACCCTGCAGGTGGGTCCGTGTGGCAGGGACCAGAGTGGATGGGCTACTGTGCCCCAAGCATGGCTGACATCCACCCAGAGTCCTGCTTTCTGACCCCACCTGGCACCCCCTGTAACACATCCTCTCTAAGGTTAGGCTGTGAGCATCCTTCACCAAGTGGGGATTGTTTCTGTACAGAAAACTAAGCCAGAGCCTCATCCATTTCCTCCTGGCTCCTCCCCATCTCCCAGGGTCCCCATCTACGTGGGCCTTTCTCCAGCTTCGCTGTTGCTCACTTCCGCTGGCTCCTCCAACCCCAAACATGCTCCTCCCTAGACCTCCTTCCACACCTGGTTTGGATGCTGATACCCTGAGGAATGAAGCCTGCTTCTCCTGGACAGTCCCTCCTGGCTTTTATGGCCTCAGTTCTTAGGCGTCCTTAGGACCAGCTCTGCCTGCTGCACTGTCCTCACCACCCTGACTACCACCATCATCCCCATCACCACCATCTTCATCAACACCATCATCATCCTCATCACCACTTCACCATCTTCATCACCATCACCACCATCATCATCACCGTCATCACCACCACGACTGTTCTCACCTCCACGGTAGGGTCACTCTGCACTCTCCAGGGGCCAGGTCCCTTGCTAAGCTCTTCCCAGGTGGTTTACACACATGGAACCCTCACCTCAGCCTAGAAGAGCTGCCATCGTCTCCCTGTTTAGAGAGGAGGACACTGAGGACAGCCAGCTCTGGTCAAGGTGCCTGCTGCTCTGCTGGTGCCGCCAGGGTGGAGGCAGGTGCACAGAGCTTGTCTTTGAAGAGCCCCGGGCTGGGCCTGCATGCCCTCAGGAGCCCCTGCAAGGGTGCCCTCCTCCATTTTGGTTGTACTTGTCCCGGCTGCCTGCACCTGGGATGGGGACATGGGCCCAAGATCAGCCCCAGAAATAAATTCTCCGTGTGGGGAACACAGAGCCTTATCTGTAACTGGGCCCTCTTCCCAGCTGGGGAACTCAGCTTATTTTTTTAATAAAAGATTTTCAAACTCGAGAATTTCCAGGCCAGCCAGGGGACTGTAACCTGGCTTGGCCTGGCCTGGGAGGGGTGGGCATGTGGAACCTCCAGTTCCCCTGGTGGGTGGCTGCAGATCATATACAGGCTTGACATACTCCTTTCCCAATTTTGAACCAGTCTGTTCCATGTCTGGTTATAACTGTTGCCTCTTGACCCACATACAGGTTTCTCAAGAAACAGGTAAGGTGGTCTGGTACTCCCATCTCTTTAAGAATTTTCCAAAGTTTGCTGTGATCCACACAATCAAAGGCTTTAATGTAGTCAATGAAGCAGATGTTTTTCTGGAACTCCCTTGCTTTCTCCATAATCCAGTGCATGTTGGCAATTTGATCTCTAGTTCCTCTGCCTTTACTTAATCTAGCTTGCACATCTGGAAATTCTCGGTTCATGTATTGTTGAAGCCTAGCTTGAAGGATTTTGAGCATAACCTTGCTAGCGTGTGAAATGAGTGCAATTGTATGGTAGTTTGAGCATTCTTTGGCATTGCCCTTCTTTGGGATTGGAATGAAAACCGATCTTTTCCAGTCTTGTGGCCACTGCTGAGTTTTCCAAATTTGCTGGCATATCAAGTGCAGTACTGTAGCAGCTCCTGGAGGTGCCCACTAGCCCACAGGTTCCCATCTGTCCCCCAGTCCTTGGCCAGAGACTGAAAAGCAGCCAATGGCCCCCGGGTGTTCCCTGTGTGTTCACTTTGTGCAAGTAGCTCACTAAGCCACAGCCTCGCCCTGGGGGGAGGAGGAGTGGGGGTGGGGTGGGGCCCCGACCCCAGGAGTGGCCCAAGGATGCTTGCCCGAGGTCTCTTCTATAGAGATGTGTCCTTGTACATGCTGGGAACTTGCCGTTTCTGAAGCTACCACTTTGATGACAACTGTCCTGGGGGTCTCAGGTGGCCCTGGTCAGAAGCCTCAGGGACCACGAAGCAGCCTGGATGGCTGCTGGGGATGCCTGGGGTCTCCAGGGGCAGAAGCTTGTCTTTCTGAGTGCTTGAGTCAGCTTCGGACTGGGCAGGGCTTGTACTTCTTCACAAGAGGGAACTCACGTGCTTCTGTTCTTCCGGAAAGGAGTGGAGGGCTGTTTGTCGCTCTCTCTAGGAGACCATTAGGCCCGGGAGCTTGTGGCTGGCATGTGGGGCCTGGTCATGCTGTCTCTGCCTCCAGCCCCCTCCTGCACAGGGCAGGGCTGGCACAAGACCCTAGGCTCCGAGGAAGGAAGGAACGGAGTCAGCAAACTGCCTTTAAAGAGAAAAAGTGGGGCTCCCCTGGTGGCCCAGCGGTTAAGAATCTGCCTTCCCACAGGTTTGATCCTTCGTCAGGGAACTTAGATTTACATGCCGTGGGACAAGTAAGCATGTGGGCCATGACTACCGAGCCCACACTCTAAAACCTGCACACCACAACTAGAGAGACAGCTGTGTTCCACAGGAAAGACCCAGCACAGCCAAAAACAGGTGCTGATTCTGAGGCTTCAAGAAGAGGCTTGTAGGGGCTCCAGCCACCAGGCGCCTGGGAGCAGCTGGTGGTGGTGGGGGGAGTTGAGAGGGTGGGGGGTTTTGCGGGGAGAAGGGGTTGGGGGCGGGACCCAAGGACGCCACGAGACTCACCCTCTTCCCCGCACTGCTCCGGGAACTGTGCCCTGACTGAGGGGTAGAGTGCGCAGTGATACGCACACACGAGAGTGTGCACACACACTCACACACACACAGGACTCAGCCACAGGGAAAACACTCCCCAGTGCAAGGCATCCAATGCACACACACACATACGCGTGTACAGAGACTTACCTGTGCACACACTCCCCCACAAGAGCAGCCTCTCACCTGGCCCAGGCCCCTCCTCCTAGTCACCCAGTCCTGACTCTGCCCCCATCCCTGGGGCCCAACTCAGGCCTGCCCTGCTGCCCTTGGGACCACAGTAACCCCCCAAGTAGACCCCTTCTTCCATTCCCAGTGCCTTTGGCATGTGCTTCCTGACAGAGGCTGGGTCCTGGCATCTCGTGGGGAGCCCTGGACAAGTTAGGGCACCCACCTTGCCTCCCGCCCTCCATAGTCTCCTGGTTGAAGCTGCTACTGGACCCTAGGAGCCACACCCTGTACCACGAGCCCCCGTGCCTCCCCTCCAGGCCGTGGACCCATTGAGCAGCCACAGCATCTCAGTCAGTCAGTGCAGAAGCCTGACTCAGCACGGTGTTATGGGTGTCCCCTGTGGACAGGGGCCCACAGGCAGCATTTTTGCTGATGGAGGAAGCCATGGGTTTGGTGACATAGTGGGGAAATGGGGGGGGGGGCGCAGAAACTGTTCCTGTGGGAACCCCTGGGGTGAGGCTGCAGACAGGCGGGGGCTCTGACCACAGAAGATGGGCAGCCCCACGGGGAGTGCCCAGGTGGGAGGCAGAAGGGGTGACGGAGGGGGAGGCCCACCCCATCTGATCCTGGAAGCTGCCAGCAGCCACTGGCTGGTTAGTTGGCTTCTTGGTCAGAATCTGAATGTGAGGGAGACCAGGAAGCAAATAAGTGATCACCCTGGCTGGTTTGGTGGTTCTAAGTGGTCTGGGCCCCCATGACTCCCAGGGTCATGAAGAGAGCCCACTGGATGATCCCAGCAGTGGGGTCCTTGCCTCAGAGGCTGTGACCCGGAGCTGAGATGGGGGCCAGGCTGGCGCCGTGTTGCCAGGAGGCTCGTTCAGGTCACCCACGGTTCAGTCCTTTCTAAGGAGACAGGTGCACCCAGCGTGAGCATCCACATGGGTGCAGGATCGTGGCCTGCCAGACCTTGGCTGCACAGGGAGCCTGGGTACACACTTGCCTTCCTTTTTCTCTCCACCTCATGTGGCCCACTGGACAGATGCCAGAGACCCACCGTCAGGGGCCAAAGGGCACAGAGTGTCTGAGGCAGAGCCAGAGTCCTGCTCTGCCCATGCCCATGGGGCTGCAAGACACGTGGAGGGGCTAGTGCCCCACAGCTCCTGGCCGGCCCCAGACAGGCATGAAATGTGGGAAGGAGGAGCTGGAGGGGGCTCCCATTGGATGCTGGAGGTCAGGCCCCCACTGCCCTGCAGACGGGCTCCTCGACCGCAGGATTGCTGCAGGGCCAGAGGGCTGTGTACCTGTCTCCTTAGAAAGGACTGAATCGTGGGTGACCTGAACAAGCCTCCTGGCAACACGGCGCCAGCCTGGCCCCCATCTCAGCTCCGGGTCACAGCCTCTGAGGCAAGGACCCCACTGCTGGGATCGTCCAGTGGGCTCTCTTCATGACCCTGGGAGTCATGGGGGCCCAGACCACTTAGAACCACCAGACCAGCCAGGGCCCCGGCTCCCAGCAGCTGGGGTCTTGGGGACCTGCAGCCCCTTCCCCTCTGATGCCGGTTTCAGGCAGGCAGCTCCCTCCCATCTGAGTTCACTTCCCTTGTCCTCCACAGCATCGGCCCTGGAAGCAGCATGGAATCTTTTTATATTTCCCTGGGACGTTCCTTCTAGCTGGGACAATTCCTAGACGAGAAATTTATAGCACAAATTTTCCTTTAAAAATATGGATCTTTCATGCTATTCTGCCATAATTAACCATAGACAATTAATATTAAAATGCGTTATCACCCCAAGAGGCAATGAAATTTCCAGATCTCTGCTATGCATTCCGTCACTTTTATTGGCAAGACTGGATTAGCGGCAAAGGGCACCTTGATTTTTAAAATCGTCTCACAGATCCCCTCTGATGGACACTCAAAACCATGTTCAACAGCGAAAATGAGGGCCACTCAGATCAACTGGAAACATTTCCTGGTAGGGTTTTGTGCATTAAAAAAAAAACAAAAAACACAACAAAACAGCAATCTGAGGTTCTCCCTCCCTGCTTTGGCGTTTTTTTAGGTTCCCAAATCCAATTTACAGGGGATTGTCTGAGCCACCCGGGCTCTGCTAGCCTCACAATGTCCCTCTAGCAATTAGCAGCACCTGCATTAGGATTCAATGGACTTAAATTACTGGGGGGTGAGGCAGACACCCCACTGACAACAATTAACACAAAAGGGCTGCAGCATTTAAAGCTGTGGGTGGGGATTACAAAAGGTTAAGAGACTAAATATAAAAAAAAATTTTGAATATAAAATCAATGTGCTTTGTTACAAAAATCTGGGTGCTATAATTTAACCAAATTAGGGTTTAGAATATCTGGCAATAGTCCACGTCTATGACATCGTTTTTTATTCTCAACAAAAAGCAACTTGTCTATTCAAAAGTTAAAAACAATCAAAGAACTGAAATATTTCATGTCAACAAAATAATAAAACACAGAGTTTTGAATTACGTACTACTGACATTAGGCCTTTGGAAAGGGAAAGCATTTTCTCTCCTCGTTTCACTTATTTGTATAATTGGAAGCCAAGTTCTCAGAGGTTTGTTTTCTTAATTGCCTGCGGGATTCGGGAGTAGAGTACTGACCCACCATCTGCGAGAGCCTGGCCCCGCTGGGGCTGGGGCAGGTGAGGGCTGAGTCCCCAGGGCAGGGGGCTTGCGGGAGGCTGGAGTAGGGGGTGAGACCCTGAGTGCGGGTGCTTCCCAGTGGCCCCTCCTTTGTAAACAGGCATTGGCCCTGGGCACCCACAGTTCTGAACCACTGACCAGGAGGCTACATTTTCTTCTGCCCAGAGAAGTCTGGGGTGCAGGGTTGGGGCACAGGGGTGCCGAGCCCCTGTAGCTGCTCCTGCTGGCTGGGGTCTGTGCTCATGCACTTCTGGGCTGTCAGAACAAGTTGAAACAGGAAAGCTGCTTTTAAATGTAAGATGACGCAGGTTCCGTTCTAACTTGTGGTCAGCCTCAGCTTCAAGGCTTCTGCTCAGGGCTGTCTTTCTTCTCTCCCTTCCCCGGGCAGCCGACCTCTGGGAGACCCCTAACCACTCCAGGGTTTGAACCTGACCTTGTGCTCCAGGGTAGGAAGGGGGTGGGCAGAAGGACACAGCAGCTCCTCCCATCCGCTCGCTGAACGCACCGCTTCCTCTAGAAGCAGAGTCACAGGTACCCCTGCCAGGGTCTGCTGGACACGCACAAGGCATCTTGGCTCAGGGCAGGACCCGGGGTTGGTGGCTCCTGACCCCCAGCATTCAGCCCTGGCTGGCCTGCCCACTAAGTAGGCCTAGGGGGCCCTCATTAGCTCCTGAGGCTGTGACATCCCCATGGCACAACCACACCATCTCCCTCGGTACCTGCTGGTCTAACAGAGTCAGCATCTTCACCACCAGCCCATTTTACCAAACCCGTTAACCACAGTCTACAGTCCTGTCATGGGGCTGGAGGGTGAAGTTGGAGGCAGGCAGGGGTCACAAATGGGCCTGCTTTCTACAAGGAGATGTGGGGGGAGGTGGGGGTACCTGCACGGAGGTACCAGGTCCTTGCCCACAGCCTGTGTCCCGTCCAGCTCTGTGCCCTCCAGGGCCTGGTGGTGCAGCGAGATGATGGGGCTTCTGATTTGGGCTTCAAACCACTTGGCAGATGACGAGAAATATCCAGCCTCCGCTTCTTCTCTGGTAGCAGAACCTGGTCCAAGCTGGCAAACTGTTTCTTGTCTCCGCATGGCCTAGTGGGAGCCTGTGACCAAGTTCTGGCCAGTGATGTGTAAACGGTGATGGGAATGATAACCCCAGGAAACTCTTTAGAAGGAAAAGGCTTCCGACTCCTTATGCCTCCCTCCTCCTGCTAGCTGGAATATGGGAGTGATGGCTGGCACTTGTGCAACCCTCAAGGGCCACGAGTTGGTGCACAGAGTAGCAGAATAGGAAACAGAGGCAGGAGTCCTCGGTCACTGAGAGACGGGTGACCACAGTGGAGCTGCCTGATGAGCACAAGGGGCTGGGAGACTAGGCTTGGGTGAGCGCTGCCCCATATCCTGCTGTGTTGGTCACAACAGGCAATTGGTAGTGCTCACAACTCTGGGGGGAAGCTGGATGTTTCACTGGACTCTTCTGGTTGGCGGGGGCGGTCCCTGTAAGTCGATTCAGTAAGAACAGTCACCTCAGAGGTTCTATTGGCTCAAGTTTCTTCTAGGACTTGTGCTGGGTTATCTTTGATCTGAAACCCACTGGGCTGTTCTTGAGACCTGTTTGTGCAGGGATCCTGGCTGCGGCCGGCAACCTGAAGAGACATCCTCCAGGCTGGGCCCACGGCAATCCCCCGGCCTCAGACTCAGCAGGGACTGCCCTCCGTGTCCTGCCCATCTCAGACCTCACCCAGGGGAGCACGCAGGCAGAGATAGCCACCCGAGACCCCTGGGGCCCTCAACAGGCTAGAGAAAGGGCTCGGGTCCCTAGTGAAGGTCTGGGTCTAAGAACCAAGCAAGAAAGGGTCATGGCTGTGCTGGGGTGAGTACTGGGACAGGGCTTAGTATCCTGGTTCTGAGATACAGACACCCCATGTGGAAAGGACTCCTGGTTTGTGCTGCTCTTATGGCAGAGCTGCCCCAGAACACTGCGCTCTCTGCTTTCCTTCAGGACGAGGGAGGGACAAAGAACACTTAAAAGTTAAAGATATCTATCCTCATAAAGCTGGGCTTCCCAGGTGGTGCAATGGTAAAGAATCCACCTGCAATATGGGAGACCCAGGAGATGTGGGTTTGATCCCTGAGTGAGGAAGATCCCCTGGAGGAGGGAATGGCTGCCCACTCCAGTATTCTTGCCTAGGAAATCCTGTGGATAGAGGAGCCTGGCAGGCTATATAGTCCATGTTTTCGGACACGACTGAAAGACTGCGCATATACACACATCCCTGTATAGTCATAAAAGGAGGTTTTATCAGAACTAGGAAAGGCTTGGCCACTCCTCTGGCCATTTCAGGGCTTTGCTCCACCTACCAGGGTCCTAGGCACGACTGTGTGCCCCCCAGACCCCCTGCAACCCTGGGCCCTCCTTCCTGCTGACTGTGTACATGACTCACAAGTTTTAACCATCATTGTTGTTGTTGTTCAGTCGCTCAGTTGTGTCTGACTCTTTGTGACTCCATGGACTACAGCACACCAGGCTTCCCTGTCTTTCACCAACTCCCAGAGCTTGCTCAAACTCATATCCATTGAGTCGGTGATGCCATCCAACCTCCTCATCCTCTGTCGTTCCCTTCTCCTCCTGCCTTCAATCTTTCCCAGCATCAGGGTCTTTTCTAATGAGTCACCTCTTCGCATCAGGTGGCCAACGTGTTGGAGCTTCAGCTTCAGCATCAGTCCTTCCAGTGAACATTCAGGATGGGTGTTCTGTTATTATCTTAGGGTTTCTCTCACTGGAGGCTGACCGCTCATCTCCTTGCAGCAGAGCTGGAGTGTGCACCACAGGACAGACAGATGCAGAGTGTTCACCACCCTGGGCTGACCCAGGCTCTCTAGCAACAGGCCCGAGGGGCTGGGGTATGGGGAGGGGGTGAGTGTCATCATGGGGGGTGGGGACTTTCACCTGGAAGGGTCCTACATGAACCCACTCCTGCGAAGGGCAGACTGAGTCCTAAGAAGGGCAGAAACAGGAGGAGTGTCCTCCTTGCCCTCTAGATGGGGGCACTGCTCCCTCCTCAGGGCACTGTTGGGGGCCAGACCTGGTGGCGGGGCAGAGGGCACAGGGGGCTCAGTCTGTCATCCTGCAGGCAGATGCTGAGAGCACCTCATTTTGTAGAAGAGGAGCTGAGCCCCAGGGAGGTTCAGATGGAAAGGAACGGAGTTGCTCCTGCTGAGCACCCAGGGCCTGCAACTCAGCTGCGAGCGCTGAAGGGGCTGGAGCTGAGTGGGTGCAGACCCCTCGGCTTCCCCACAGGCTGTTTTCTATGGCTTGACACCCACATGCTGGGTCCAGTCCAGGGGGCTGCACATGGTCACTGATGCGGGGCTCAAACTTGGGCCGGGAGAGGGCCTGCCGCCCAGTGAGCGCCTTTATGTAGAAACACCAGCACATTCTCCGATGACGGCAATGATAACAACAACGCAGCTAAATTTGCTTCCATAAACAGAAGGGGACGCAGAGACAGGGTCCTGGGCCAGGTCACCAAGGGTCCCCTGAACCAGCCAGCCCTGCCCACCCTGGGAGGGAGGGACCCAGGCCTTGGTCTGGACACTGCTCCATCTGACTCGGGCCCTGGACATGGCAAGTCTGTGCCCCTACCCACCCCGGGTGTCACCAGGGTGAAGGAGAATGTGAGGCCCTAAATTGAAGAGTATGCACCTGCCCGGTGGGGACCCCAGCTCCAATTACCCAGAGGCCCTCCCAGAAGGGTCGAGGACCTGGGGTACCAGGCGGGACCCCCACGGCTAGGACACTGCCCTCCCTTAACTAAAACACACCCCCTCCCAACTAAGAGCCCCAGGTTTGCGACAGGATTCAATCCTCAACTCTAACTACAGAGATGAAAAACAGACGGCCTCACTCTGCGTTCACGGCCACAAGGGACACGCTTGTGGAGTGCGCAGGACAGCGGTGCCACAGCCCGGACCACTCACCCTGCCCGCCCGGGGCTCTGGATCTGCACCATGAGCACGTCCAGCAGCCTGGACACAAGTCGGCCACCCCCAGCCTGCCTTCAAACCCCTGGCCACAGTGACTGTCCTTGGAACCGTATGGCCTGGGCCTGAGTGTGTCCTCCTGGGACATCCCAGGTCTCCAAGGTCCACTGTTCTCAGGGGTCAACTTCACTTCCTTCTGCCCAGGTTTGGGGGACACTGCTGTCAGCCATGCCTCCCTGAGCTCATGTTGCCCACTGCAGACCCCTCAGTTAGCCCCACTCACCAGGCGGGCCGCCAGGGTCCCCCTCAGGGAGCGGTGAGTGGGTGCTGGCACTTTCCAGGGCAGCTCTGGGCTCCGGGTCCTCGGACTCGGGGCTGGACAGAGGGTAGGAGATGCACTGGAATCCACTGTGGAGGGAAGGACAGTGTCACGCAGCTGCAAAGGCATGGAGTCCAGGGAGAAGAAAGGGCCGGGTGGCTCCTCAGAGGCCAGGGGCTAGGGAGGAAGGAGGGAAGGGACGGTGTCTCACTCGGCCTCCCTGCCTTGCTGCCCTCGGCCCAGGACCCCTTCCTTGCTCCACCACCACCATCAGAAGGGGCCATGGTTTCGCCTTCGCCAGATCAGCGTGTGGTGACCCCACACGTCTTGGTGTGAGGCGTGGGCAGGGACAGTCCCAGCCAACCCTCTGCAGAGTAAAGGAGGGACCGTTCCTGCCATGCCTGCCCAGGTGCTGCCCAGGGCCACCCTTACTCACAAGGGGGTCTGGATGGGTGTCTGCTCGAGGCCGTCGTCCACTCTGAAAAAGCTGACCTCCGAGTAGGCTGGGAGCTGCACGTACCGGACGCCCGCGGAGATCTCCAACTCCCGGCCATCCTCACCTTCCAGAAGCAGAGAGAGGTTGCTGAGGGCCGTGAGGGCGGAGTGGCAGGACCTGGACCCCTGTCTCCCTGGGCCTTTGTGAGGAGCAGGGCATTGGATGGGGCTGCAACCACGCTCACCTTTCCCTACCCTTGCATTCCTGGACCCTCAGCTCCACTCCACCCTCAGCCAAGCTGCCCACGGCCCAGAGGAAAAGGACGTTTGCTAGAGACGTGAAGGCAGGCTTCTCAGGGAAAGCAGCGCAGACAGGCAACCCCACACGCAGTGGAAGATGAGCTGGGATCCTTGACGTGGTAACAAAACCATGATGCAGGAGAGCCGAGAGAACTTATCACTAGCAGACGTACATGACAAGAAACGTTAAAAGTTAAGTCCTTTGGGCAGAAGGGAAATGGCAGCAATGGAAACCTGTGTCTATAGGAAGCAGTGGGGGCCAGAAATGGCATCTGGAGGCAGATGGCACTTCCTTTTCTGTTTGTCAGCTACTCCCCAAAGATAAACAATTGTTGAAACAAAAATGACCTACGTGTTATAAAGCTTATTAGACACATGAATGTAAAACGTACTGAGACAAGAGCATAAAGATGGTATTGTAGACAGGAAGTATAAACTGTAAAGCTCTTATACTGTCCATGAAGGAGTATGATACCACTTGGAGTTAGACTGATAACTTAAAGATGTATATTTACATCTTTAAGTAAACCATAAAGTATCCCCTAAAATGACACAGTAAAGAGTTATAATTGATAATCCAGAAGAAGAGATAAAATGGAATTAAAAAAAACCCCTCAATTAATCCAAAAAAAGAAAGGGATAGAATATAAGGGAAAGAAAAACAGCCAAGGAAAATAAGGAAGAAATTGTAAGATGGTAAGTTTGAACCTACTGCATTAAAAATTATATTGAATGTGAATGGTGTAAACCATTTAGTTAAAAGAGAGATGGATAAAAAAGCAAGACCTAGGTATATGCTGCCTACAAAATAATATATTTAAACTATAAGGACATGAATAGGTTAAAGGTAAAAGCATGGATAAGGATGCTGATACCAGTTAAAAGAAAACTGAGTGACTGCATTAATATCAATGAAAATAGGTGTCAGAGCATAAACTGCTACTGCTAAGTCACTTCAGTCGTGTCCGACTCCATGCGATTCCATAGACGGGAGCCCACCAGGCTCCCCTGTCCCTGGGATTCTCCAGGCAAGAACACTGGAGTGGGTTGCCATTTCCTTCTCCAAGAGCATAAACTATTAGCAGGCATAAAGAAGATAATTTAACAATGATATGGTCAATTAACTAAATGACATAAAAATATTAAATGTTTATGCCCCCTTAACAGAGTTTCAAAATATATAAAGCTAAAATGGATAGAAATGAAAGCAGAAATAAAAAGAAGCATAAGCATAATCAGAGATTTCAATATACCACTGTCAATAACTGATGGAACAAACAGACATAAAATCAGAAAGGATATAGCAAACTCAACAAAAATATCAACATGATTTACTTGATTGACGTTTATAGAATATCCTATCCAATTCCACCTAAGAACAGAATCCACACTCTTCTCAAAGTGCGCTCCAAACATTTCTCAAAACAGACCATATTTTGAGCTGTAAGACAAGTCTCAAAAATTCAAGCGAATTTAAGATACGAGGTATGACTCTAACCACATAGAATTAAGTTAGAATCAGTAACAGAAAGATCTCTGGAAAATCTTCAAATATTTGCAAGTGAAACAACACACTTCTAAATAACTCTTGGGTCTAAGAGGAAATCAAAAGGGAAATCAGAACGTATTTCAAATTCAATGAAAATGAAAGCATACCACATCAAAATTTGCAGGATGCAGTTAAAGTAGTACTAAGGGGTAAATTTATAGCAACAAACTTCTATATTAGAAAAGAAAAGTATGAAAGAACCTTGGAAACAATTCCACCTTAACAAGTGAAAAAAGAAAATTCAACCCAAAGTAAGCAGAGGCAAGGAAGTAATAAGATCGAAACAGGAATTAATGAAATAAAAAGCAGACAATAGAGAAACAAATGAAACCAAAAGTAGGCTCTTCATCAGTGAAACTGATAATGTCTCACTATACTACTCAGGAAAAAAGAGAGAGAAGACACCCGAAATCCATATTAGGAACAAGAGAGGTGATATCAGTTCATTCAGCAGGGAGCAAGGGACTGTCATGAACATTCAAGAAATCAGACAACTTGGAAGACACAAAACACCAAAGCTCCCTCGAGAACAAAAAGATAACCTAAATAGGCTTATATGCAAGGGAAATGGGATTAGTAGTTAAAAATCTTCCCACAAAGAAATCTCCAGGCCCAGGTGGGCTTCGTATTAAATTCTACAAACATTTAGGAAACAATACTAATTCGACACAAACTCTTCCAGGAAATTAAAGAGGAGGGAATTTCCCCAACTTATTTCATGAGGTTGGCAATATCCTGATACCAAAACCAGACAAAGACAACACAACGAAAAAAAAACACAAAAAACCAAGACCAATTTCCTTATGAACAGACATGCAAATATTTGAAACAAAATGTAGCAAACTGAATGCCCAGGTAATTCAAGAGGGGAAGAGAGGAAAGAACAGTCTTTTAACAAACGAAGCTGGGACAACTGGACATCCACTTGCAAAAGAGGATGAAGCTGGACCCTTGCCTCACACCATATACAAAGGTTAACTCCAAACAGACATTAGGCTAAATGTAAGAGCTTAAAATATAAAATCCTTAGAAGAAAACAGAGGAATAAAACTTCATGACTCAGTTAGGCAGTCTTCTTAGATATGACACCAAAAGTACAAACAAGAGAAATAAAAATAAACTGAACTTCATTAAAATTTAAACTTTTGTGTTCAAAGGAAACAGTCAAGAAACTGCATGACAACCCACAAAACAGGAAAAAATATCTATAAATCAGATATCTGATATGGTGCTCATATCCAGAATATATAAAGAATTCTAGATTACTCAGAATAAAAAGACAAGTTGCCCAGAGTTTTAACGGGCAAAGGATCTGAATAGATTCTTCTCCAGAGAAGACCTACAGATGGCCAGCAAGTGCAGAAAAAGATGCTGCATGCATCATTGCTTGTTAGGGAAATGCAAGTCAAAACCAGTGAGACACCAGGACAACTACAAGCAGAAAAGCAGAGTAACTGGTGCTGGTGAGGAGGTGGAGCGACTGAAGCCCTCCGCCACTGCTGATGGGAATGAAAAGGAAGAAGAGCAAGTTGTATTTATTTGTAGACGACATGATCCTTTGTACAGAAAATCCTAAGAAATCCTCAGAAAAAGTTAGAACAAACAAGCTCAGCAAGGTTATAAAACATACATAAATCAGCTGTAGTCTTGCAATTTCTGAAGCGAAAATAACAAAACAATTCCATTTGTAATAACATAAAAGGAAATAACAAATGTATCAATAAACTGTAATTGAATAATGATAAATTTTGTTGTTGTTCAGTTGCTAAATCGTATCTGACTCTGAAGCTGCATGGACTGCAGCACGCTAGGCGTCCCCTTCATCTCTCCTGGGTTTGCTCAAACTTGTTTTTTGCTGACTACAGAGCTTCTCCATCTTCAGCTGCAAAGAACATAATCAATTCAATTTTGGTATTTACCATCTGGTGATATCCATGTGTAGAGCTGTCTCTTATGTTGGTGGAAAAGAGTGTTTGCTATGACCAGTGTGTTTTCTTGACAAAATTCTGTTAGCCTTTGCCCTGATTCATTTTGTACTCCAAGGCCAAACTTGCCTGTTAACTCCAGGTGTCTCTTCACTTCCTACTTTTGCATTCCAGCCCCCTATGATGAAAAGGACATCTTTTTGTTGGTGTTAGTTCTAGAAGGTCTTGTAGGTCATCACAGAACCGTTCAACTTCAGCTTCTTCAGCATTAGTGGTTGGAGCATAGACTTGGATTACTGTGATGTTGAATGGTTTGCCTTGGAAATGAACCAAGATGATTCTATTGTTTCTGGGGCTGTACCCAAGTACTGCATTTCAGACTTTTGACTATGAGTGCTACTCCATTTCTTCCAAGGGATTCTTGTTCACAGTAGTAGATATAACGATCATCTGAATTAAATTCCCATCCATTTTAGTTCACGGATTCCTAAGGTGTTGACCACTTGATTTACCACTCCAATTTACCTTGATTCATGGACCAAACAATCCAGGTTCCTATGCAAATTATTAATCATTTATTAGTAAGTTTAACAAAAGAGCGAGACTTGCACACTGAAAAATACTAACATTGATGAGCCTGAATATAAATAGATGAAGAGATGTTTCAAGGTCAATCAGAAGAGTCAGCTTCTCCCAGCTTTTTCAACCCATCCCTGACAGAATCCTAAAGAAAGCAGGCTTGTTTTTTTTTTCCCTTTTGGGGGGCAAAAATTGACAAGTTGATCCCAGAATATTCATACAGAAATATGAAGGTCCTAGAATAGCCAAAACAATTCTGAAATAGAATTAAAGGCTGGAGGAATCTCCAGTTAAAGCACATGCTGTGTGCTCGCTCAGATGCTCAGGTGTGGCGATTCTGTGACCTTATGGACTGTGGCTCACCAAGCTCCTCTGCCCATGGGATTTCCCAGGCAAGAATACTGGACTGGGTAGCCATTCCCTTCTCCAGGGGATATTCCCGACCCAGGGATCGATCTTGTGTCTCCTGCATTGGCAGGCAAATTTTTTTTTTAACCGCTGAGCCTCCGGGGAAGCCCTTCAAAGTTTACTGGAAGGCTATGGTATAAGGACAGACACACTGATCGATGGAGTGGAACTGACACCCATCCACGTGTGAACCTTTACACTTATAGTCAAGTCACCTCTGACCAAGGTGCCCAGGCAATTCTGTGGGGAAAGGACAGTCTTTTCAACACATGGCACTGGGACAGCTGGAATCCACTTGAGAAAAGATGAATTCAGACCTTTATCTGATCCATGAAAATTAACTCAAGCCAAAGTTGTAAAAGAAAAGAGGAGAAAAATCTCTGTAAACTTGGGTTAGGAATCCTGAGATGCATGACTAAGACCGTAGTCGATAAAAGAAGAAATTGACAAACAGGACTTCATCAGAATTTTCCAACTTTGAGGACTTCTCTGGCAGTACAGTGGTTAGTACTCTGAGCTTCCACTGTAGGGGGTACAGGTTACAGGTTTGATCCCTGGTCAGGGAACTAAGTAAGATCCCACAGGCTGTATGGCAAAAAAAAAAAAAAAAAGAACTTTTACAACTTTGAACATTAAAAGACATTAACCAAAGAAGAAGAGGGCGGCAGAGGATGAGATGGTTGGATGGCATCACCGACTCAATGGACATGAATTTGAGCAAACGCCGGGAGATAGTGGAGGACAGGGGAGCCTGGTGTGCTGAAGTCCATGGGGTCACAGAGTGGGACAAGACTGAGCAACTCAACAACAACAACAAAAAGTTCACATTGAAAGAAAATATCTGCAAAGATACATGTGACAAAGGACTCGTATCCAGAACACATGTAGAACTTGTATACAAGTAAAAAGAAGAACCATTTAATTTTTTTAAAAAACTGGGTGAAATACATGAATAAACGGTTTTCTGTGAAGACGTACAAATGGCGAATACACACATGAAGAGCTGTTCAACATCATTAGTTTTGGGTTAACACAGATCAAAACCATGAGGAGGTGCCGCTGGACACCCTGAGGATGGCCACTCCCTGGCAATGATGTGGAGAAATCAGAAGCTCATATGTTGCTGCTGGGATTGTAAAATGGTATCGCCACTTCAGAAAACCATTTGGGTGCTTCCTTAGAAATGCAAATGCCAACCTGCCACATGACCCAGCGAGTCCACATATGAATGTGTGCCTGAGAGAAGTGAAACATTACACCAGGCCCTGCACACAAATGTCCACTGCAGCCAAGCACCCAGGACAGGACCAGCCCCCAGGGACGCAGGATCAGAGGTGTGCGGCCCATGGAGGGGTGAGTAGGGCTGTGTGGGTGGGCTGAGGGGCAGAGCGCGGCCTCAGGCCAGATCCCATTCACGAGCAGCTTCTGGGAACGGACACTGGTGGTGCCCAGGGTGGAGGGTAGGCATGGGGCGGGAGCCAAGGGTCTCTCTGGGCAGAAGGAAATGCTCCAAAGCAGAATGGGTGTGGTGATGCTTGTCCAACTCTGCAAGTTTACTACAAATCATTGGCTCACCGAATACAGATGAGTTTTACAGTATGTAAGTGACACTGTGATGAAGTTGTTAAAATAAACCAATTGTGACTAAATATACTTGATTTATGCTACACACCATGCTTCTTCACAGAGTCGCGGAGCCAAGGTGAACCAGTAGTGATTATCCCTGGTGGTCCTGCCCTGTCCCTCTGTCCCCTGGAGTCTGCCCTGCTCATGGGGTGAGAAGCCTGGTGGTCCCTTTGCTTGGCCAGAGGACAGACCGAGCATCTAAATGCAGCCTGGATGGATGGGCGTCTGTCCACCTTGGTTACCCCAGGAGGAGCAAGAGAAGCCCTCCTCTTGGCAGGCTGAACGGCTGGCCCTGCCCGCTTGCAACCTCCCTGTCCGCTGATTCTGAGTGAGCACCAGGGAAGGCTGCCCATATGCACACACACAGGCATACACATGTGCATATGCTCACACACATGTGCACATATGCTCACACACAGAGTCCACATGCTTACACACACACACGTGGAGGCACACAGAGCCCACATGCTCACACACACACGGAGGCATGCATGGAGCCCATGCACTCACACACACACAGGCATGCACAGAGCCCACGTGCTCACATGGAGGCACACATGGAGCCCTCGTGCTCACATGCACACGCAGGCCCCATATGGCTGGCTGCCTCCCGCCAGCTGGAGGCTTGCACCCTGCCACCCTTTCTGCCAGGGCCCCAGCAGCAAGAACTCAAAAATGGGGGCACCTGGGCAGAGCCCCAATGCTAGGAGACACCTGTGGCATCTCATCTCCTGAGCTGACAGCTGCTCATCTTTCTGAAGAGCTCGCTGTCTTCCTGGAGACACCTACTTGTGGCCACTTCCCCGTTGTCCTGCTGCAGCTGAACGGTCAACGTGAGGGAAGACCCTTGGGCTGTGTCCATCACCTCTGGACCCAAAATTGCAATCCTCGTGGCTTGTGCTGCAGAGAACAGAGCACACATGTGTGTGTGTGGGGTGGGGTGGGGACTCCAGGTCTGCATCGGCACCCCAAATGCCCTAAGCAGGTGCTCAGCCCTGTCCCTGGGGCACCCGGATGACGGGGGTGTGGATGGCATGGCCATCAGGGCTGGGGTTTGTCATGGATGCCATGAACCCTATGCTGAGGGTCAGCTCTGAACCCACCTGATGGTGCTGGGGGAGGGCAGGGCAGAGGTGACAGCTGAGTGCAGGTGACCACTCAGCGGTGTCCGGTACACACGGCCTCCTGCCCACCGTTCTGACCCGGGCCCTGCTTTCATTGTGTCTGAGTCCATGACCTGACATGTGCTGGACGAGGCTGCAACCACCTGCCTGGAAGCTGGCCTGGCCAGGGGCCTACCAGCAGCTCTGAGTCAGCAGCTGCACCCATGGATCTGGTACCAAGGTTCTGATGAGGGACTCGAGTCCCTGGCCAGATTGACCCCTAGGGTGGTGCCCTTGTCCTGGAGGCTAACAGAAGGTCCCCACACATGCCCAGGGGGCAATTCAGGGTAGGGGGAGGCCCCAGCAGAGGACCTGGAAGGCCACAGGCCACCTGAGGTCACGTGCAGTGAAGAGAGCTCAGGGTAGGGGCAGGATGGAGACCAGACCCAGAGCCCTGAGGCTGGGAGAGTCCGAGACTGGCAGACCCTGTGACTGGGAGGCCTGCTTGCAGGACCACGTGGCTCCAGAGTCCAGGGGCCTCTGCATGTCCTGAGCCCGGTAAGACCACACAGAGCATGGATTTCTCAAAAGGGGATTGTAGATCCCTCTTCATCCCAGCCGCCTGGTCCACTCCTCCCATGAAGCTGCCCAGCGCCAACCAGGAGAGGACATGGCCTGACCCAGATGTGACCTTTGGGAGGACCCCGTGAGGCCAGCAGCAAAGCCAGGGCACCTACCCATGGGGTGACCGTTGATCCATATCCCTCGGTAGATGACTCCAGAGCAGTGGGCCATGCTTCCCTGTCCACTGAACACACCACTGTGCCACTGTCCCTGTGGAGAGAACCGTGGGCTCAGGCGGGCTGGGCCCCAAGGACACTTTGCCCTCCAGGTTTCAGGGGCCCCTGGGGACACAAGCTGAGGGGGACCCAATTTGCTCCACACAGTGCACTCCCCTGTGAATTGGGAGTTTAGGGACAATGGCCTGAATGCTAAATGCAAACAAAATACGGCTCCAAACACTTTACAGCACAAAACGCTTTTAGTACAAAGACGCTGCATTTGTGCAGAGGATCATGGGAGGCCTGTGGGGTGGTGGAGCCGAGCGCTCTGGCTCATTCCTTGATGATGAAAGGGCCAATTAAAAGCTCAGCGTGAACCCGCACAGCCCACCTGGGCAATGCCGGCTCATGCACACCGCAGCCCTGCTGCCCCCGTAACAAGCCTGCTTTGTAACCAATACACACGACAGAGGGGAAGAAGGATGGAAAATAGCAGGAAGATTATTTTCATGGAAAGTTGAGATCTTAATGGTGTTTTACTGACTGTGAATTGCTCCTGTTAGAAGAAGAATCAGCCCAAGACATGTTTGGTGCTGAAGCTGACTGGGCTCCCACTTTCGTGGTCTGCCCTCTGAGGCCCCAAGGCCACCCAGCAGCCGGGCCCTGCAGCGGGCACTCTTGGCCCTAGGGAGGGACCAGTAGGTGGGAACGGCCCCTGAAGGCTGAAGCCCTAAAGAGCTCAGATGCCCCCAGACCTGGGGAAGGAGGTTCCAAGGCTGTTCCGAGCACGTGGCCACTACAATCTCATTGTCAGTTGATGGGAAGGGCATGGCCATGGCTCGCCCTCCAGCTGGGGTGTTGGGCAACTGTGGCGCCCAGTAGATCAGCTTCAGGAGCCGGGCGGCCAGCTGGGTGGAAGGTGGGCAGAGGCCTGGCTCTCCTGGAGCTGAGGGGCAGCTCATCCCTTCAGCCCCCACACCCAGATGGTGAAGCCAGCCGGATAGTGACTGGGGGGCCATGTTCCCAGAAAGCTCAGGGCCGGCTCGATGACCTGACAGTCATTGTATTGCATCCCTTAAGATGCAGCTCACATCTGCAGGCAGCTGACCAGGCTAAAGTGGGGGTGATGCCTTAGGTATCATAACAGGTGGGGACCACAGCTAGCATGGAGGCCCCTGCTGCCATCCAGGCTAGGGGTGGGGAGCCCCAGAGTTGCCCGCTGACCATCCCTGGAAATGGCATGGCATCTGCTGGGCTTGATGCCTGCTCCTAGGAAGGACTCCTGTGCACACATGTGCATGCACGCAGGCTTCTGTGTCGTGCGTCTGTGTGCATCATTGCGTCATGCCATGTGCTGGCATGTGTGTGCCTGAGCTGGGTTGCTGTCCCCTGAGTTGGGGATAGCCCTGGGACTGCAGGGTGACCCCCCAGGTATGTGGGGCAGATTAATGTGGGCACCAGACCTTTCCCTTGCTCGAGCCCCAGCAGTCTGTTGGCTAGGGTTGGCGGTGATGCTTGTGGGTGAAGAAGTCACTGGGACGCTCTGCTTCCCTTGCTCAGGACACCGTCCCCAGACCTGACAAGTCACCAGCTCACACTTCGGAAGCAGAACCCCGGCTGGTCAGACGCAGACCTCTCATGAGCCAAAGTGAACTTGTTGTCCTCGCCCACCCCCTCAGCCCTTCTGCTTTGACGTCCACGCCCTCTTCTGCGGCTCCACGCTGGGGAACAGAAGCCACCCTGGCTCAGACCCCAGGCTTGGGCATCAGCAGATGGTCTAACGGGATGCAGTCTGGCCTATGGCCCCGGGACGGGTGGCCGCCTTCACAGACAAAGCCCTCCCGTGGGGCCGCACCGCCCTTCGCCTCCATGTTTCCATGGCAGGAGCTGCGCTCACTCTGCGCCGGGGTGAGTGCTGTCCGCCCGGGTGGCCGTGGGCTTCATCCTCATCCCGTGCAGTGGTGCTGGGGTCACCTCCCCTCCCCCCGCCACGCTGGGCTGGACGCCAAGCCCCCAGAGCCGGGCCACATGCAGAGGATGTCCAGGGGCAGGTGGGAGGCTGGAAGTCCAGTTGTGGAAAGCTGGAGGAAGGGAGCTCAGTGTGCATGGCCCTTCCCCCACGTGACTGCCTGGGCCTCCCCTCCGAGGGTCTCCATCACGTGACCCCAGACCTTACTGCCATGGAAGGCCAAGTTCTGTGCCCGCTGGCCTCTCCTTTCTCTCCCCATCGTGGCCACGGCCTGTCTGTCTGGTCAGGGCACGAGCTTCCTGGTGGCAGGGATCACACCTCCCTCAGAGGCCTCCCGAGACAACCAGGGCAGGAACTCACCCATGCTGACACTCTGACAGTGCTATGGGCCCAGGGCCACGCAACTGTCGGGGCGGGGGGGCGGGGCCTGAGATGAGATGTGGGTTTTCACAAGTATGAAGGCAGAACCTTAGGCTCAGCCAGAAGCAGATGCAGACAAATCCAGCATGCAGTACCTTGGAGGGAGGCCGGGGGCACACAAACTGCCAAGTGGATAGGCTGTGAACCTGCCCATCAGACCAGGAGCCCCCCACCGGCTGTGGGCAGGATCAGCTCCCTGGGAGGTCTCTGTCCAGTGCTCACTGTCTACTTGTCACTGGGGTCCTTCCCGACCCTTGACCAGCCATTTAATCATGCTCCTGGAATCTGGGCCCCTCTCCTTTCCCACCAGCTTAGGCTTCGACAAAGAACTCACTTGATACAGACAGACCCCAGCAACGTTAACTAATGCAACAATGTGGAATCTAATCACTGTTATAAATCATGCCTTTGAAAATTCTGCCCTTTCTCAGTCAGCTGACTTGCTCCCAAGCAGGAACAAACATGGGTTAACCCGTCTTACAGAGGAGGCCAGTCCCCACTGCCCCCGGTCCAGGTGAGGACCCGTGTGTGCTAGCAAGGGGCAGGGAGGAAGTGAGGATGACGGCCACACAGGGCTCTTCCATCACACACACAAGCCAGAAGGGCACGGGGTCCCGTTAGGACACAGGAGGGGCAGGGGACACAGAAGGAGACGGTTGCCAGGGTAAGTGAGCCACGCCTGTGGCAGACGGTTGCTGGGGGGCCCAGGGCCTCGCAGGTGCAGGATGGGGACATACGTGTTCATAACTCCTTTCCTTGCCTTTTACTTGAGGAGCTGATTCCCTTTCTCCTCCTGCCTTCAGTCTTTCCCAGCATCAGGGTCTTTTCAAATAAGTCAGTTCTTCGCATCAGGTGGCCAAAGTACTGGGAGTTTCAGCTTAAGCATCAGTCCTTACATGAACATTCAGGACTTATTTCCTTTAGGATGGACTGGTTTGATCTCCCTGCAGTCCAAGGGACTCTCAAGAGTCTTCTCCAACACCACAGTTCAAGCAAGGAGAGATAAGAAAGCCTTCCATTTTCTAGTTGCTACTGCTAAGTCGCTTCAGTCGTGTCCGACTCTGTGCGACCCCATAGACGGAAGCTCACCAGGCTCCCCTGTTCCTGGGATTCTCCAGGCAAGAACACTGGAGTGGGTTGCCATTTCCTTCTCCAGTGCATGAAAGTGAAAAGTGAAAGTGAAGTCGCTCAGTCGTGTCCGACTCTTAGCGACCCCATGGACTGGAGCCTACCAGGATCTTCCGTCCATGGGATTTTCCAGGCAAAAGTACTGGGGTGGGGTGCCATTGCCTTCCCCGATTTTCTAGTTAACTGGCTCTATTTCTCCTTCCCGGGGAAAGTGCTGGTGGTTTTCCTAGAATTGCTTTTGTGGCTGTGTTGTCCCCTCTTGCGTTGTCGGCACTCCCAGGCACGCTCTGAATCTCTGCCCTTGTCAGAAGGCCACCCTCCTGGCTCCTCCTTGGTCTCTTCTTCACCTTCAGGTCTCCCCAGGGCACTGGGGTCTTGACGACACACCACCAGGGCAGGGCCCAGCTCTGCAACACTTGTCTCACTGGCATCTGCAGTCTGGACCTGTCGCCAAACTCACTCCAGGTGGGGGCTTTCCTGAGGCCTTGGCTCCCAGACCAGGCAGGGGCATGGCTCAAGTCACCTGCCTGAGCCTGTGACTGCAGGGGCTGGGATCTCCAGATTTTGAGGTGATATGCTGGGGCCACAGTGACCACACAGGGCAGTGCGGGTGGCTCTGCCACCACTGTCAGTCTCAGCAGACACAAGGCCCCTCACTTTCCTAAGGCATCACCTTTGGCCACCATGATCCTGGTCAAACATTCCTTGGATTTCAAAGTATGACAAGTTCTGCTGCTGCAAAAACAAGCCGCCTCTGCGGGTCCGTCTGTGTCTACCCTCCTCACCCCGGCAGGCAGGGTGGTGTGGGTTCCACTCTGGCAGCCCAGGCCCCTCTGCGGGCGATGCTACGACTGGCCAATACCTCTCACGGTGCTCCTAGGGTCAGGGCCTCCATTCCTAGACTGACCTCTGGCTGCGCACTCAGGACCCTGGCATTCCTGCGGATGCACAGGTGAGAAGCAGGTGAGGACGCGCACAAGGCCACCACCTGCTCTGTGGCAGTGAGCAGGTGCACCGACCAGCAGGCCTCCCCCAGGAAAGCCAACACGAGAAACGCAGCCAACGCGCACGAGGTGCCCCGAGGACGGACGGAGGCTGGCAGAACCATGTGCTACTGCTGGACAGGTAGGAACAATCCACGTGCACCCAAGGCCGAGCCTCAGCGGACAGCAAGCCTACATCCCCTCTGCCTGGCATGCGCTCACCTCCGCAGCCAACGATCGTTCCCTGCGCTCCACGGAGGTGGCCCCAAGGACACCACTCTCCCAGGGGCTGCCTGGTGCTCCTGGGGGTCACCAGCCCACGCCACATCCTCAGGAGGAGCGATGAGCTTGCCGCTGCTGGGCATGCGTGTCCCCATCTCCCTCGGCGGGGGAGCAGCACAGACAGTCTGGCACATGCCAGACATACCCTCAGGCCCCAGGTTGGACCAGATGACCTGGCTGCTGCAAACTATGGTCACCCAGCCTGACTGCCTGCCTGGCCCCACTGCAAGGCAGTGGGAGTCAGTTTGGGTTTGGGATTCATTGTTCTTACTTTATAACAGATTTACTGCATCGATTTTCAGGGATAAGATTTTTCTAGAACTAATTTTTTTTAAAGTTTCCCTGAGAAGCTCAGCTTCAGGAGGCCCTGGGGACAAGGCAGCGGGGGCCCTCATGCAGTGAGGCCAGGGCTCTGGCCGCCCTTCTCCTGGGCCTTCCTGCTCTCCTCCTGGGCCTTCCTGCTCTCCACATTGGACGTTCTCCCATTGGATGGGCTGGGCTGCTGGAAGAGAGGCAGGGGCAGGGAACTCGGGGGTGGGGGGGTTGCGGCTCTGACACAAAAACACCCACAGAAGACAAACCGTCTGTCTTCTGGGAAATCAAATCACTGCAGGAGAGATAAAGAGCAGTACACTGGGGGGGTCTGCGGTGAGGGGAGCCCAGAATGGCTTTCTGGAGCAACGGGGTGCTGGGGAGGGTGCAGTCTGAGGAGGCCTGGGCCTCAATTTGGGGCAAAGACTCTGAGGGTGGAAGTTAAAAGGTAGAGGAACCCCCACCCACCACACGAGGCATCTCATACATCCCTAGATAATGAGCATGTGCTTCAAGCGGGGAACAGCTGTATCTGGGGCCAGCCTCAGGATGTACCCCAGAGAGGCGAGTGCAGGGAGTCCCCCAGGAGGGTTCAGCAGAGGCCAGACAGCCAAGCAGAGGCCACGGCTACAGTGAACGAGGCTCACCTCCTGATGACCTTATTGGTAGGGCTGACGTCCGGCACCCAGATTGTTTAGAAAACGGAAAACACAAGTGTCGAGAGGATGTGGGGGAATTGGAACACTGGTGCTGCTGGTGGGGATGGAAAATGGTGTGGAGTCTCAGAACGTTACAAACAGAATCACCATGTGACCCAGCAGGTGCACCGTTCTCAGGGGAGTCTGGGGCAGGACAGGCTCACAGCAGCGTCACTCACAGGAAGATGGCAAGGTGGGGACAGGCTGCGTGTCCATCAATGGACGAGCAGTCAGATGCAGTGTGGAAGGGTTATCTGTGCGATGGGGCAGGACCCAGTCTCAAATAGGGAGGAAGTCCTAACACCTGCTCCAACGTGGATGGACCTTAGAACACGATGCCGAGTGAGACAAACCTGGGGACAGATCCTATGTGACCCCTGTTCTGAGGTCCCTGGAGGAGTCAGTCACACAGACACAAACCGGAGGGTGGGGGTGGAGCTTCATTTTGGGAAGAGGAGAAAGTCCTAGAGATGATGGTGGGGGTGGCTGCCCAACAACGTTAATGGGCCCGATGCCACTGACCTGTGCACTGAATTAAAATGATAAATTTTATGTTATTTGTATTTTACAATAAAATTACAAAATAGAAAGTTAGTTGTTTGCCTAGTGAGAGCCCATGCGCCAGCTCCCTGTGGCGGGTCTGCCTCTGCCGGGTGACCCCCACGCCCAGAGGTCAGACCAGCAGGCAGCCCTCCAGCTTGGAGGCGGGCACTGAGACCCGGAGCCCACGTCTATGCGGCCCTGCCCTCCCATCAGCCCTGTCCCCGCCACCGAGTGAGTGGGCCTGGCCTGTGTCCATGGTGTCAGGAAGCCATTTGGTAAATGTGGCCTGAGGGCCTGGGTGTCTGCCCCCAGTGGGGGCTGTGACCATGGTGGGGGTGGGAGGGCAGGTGGCACTTCCTGACCATTCAGGTGCTCAGGGCCCGGGTGGAGGGCAGGTCATCAGAGCATGAGGCCTTGAGGCTGGGCACTGCTAAGCAAGGGGAACACAGGTGGACAGTTCAAATCCTGGAGAAGGACTCTTGTTCACCTGTAAAGCGCCCAGGGGTGGAGGGGTGGGGATGGGGCTGGCGCCCCCTGGTGCTCTACGTTTTTTTTCCATCTGACATTCAGCCCAGAGCCCAGCTCTGCACTAGAGCAGCCCTCGCGGGGACAGTGGCCGGCAGGGCTGGGCTGCCCCCTGGTGGAGGGCAATGGGGTGGGCAGCTGAGTTGAGACCTGCAAGGGAGGCAGAGAGGGGGAGCCCAGGACAGCTCTGGAGGCACCTGCAGAGCCTCTGGGGGCAGGGCATGTGGGGTGGAGGTGGGGGCGACGTTTTATGGGGTTCTCTGGAAGAAGGTGGGGTCTCTGCCACCCCCTGGTTGGGAGGCCTCCTCGTCTCTGAGTCAGGTGGTGAGCAGCCAGGCCCTGAGGACAGTGTGGGGCGCTGTGATCCCTCGGTCGCCAGCCCAAGAGGTGTGGATGCTGTGGGGGTTCTCCTGGGTCCCTGTGTTTCTTCCACAGCAGCTCTGCAGAATTCAGGCTGTGGTTGCCCAGGGGGAGCCCTAAAAGGCTCCATGAGGATGGACAGACATCCCCCTGGGGAGAAGAGACAAAGCTGTGGCTGGGTCACAGTGGCCTCTGCAAATAGGCTCCAGTGCAAACTGTCAACCGCAGCAGCCCAGACAGTGGTCGGCAGCTGTGTGGACACAACACCCTGGGAGCAGCCAGCCGCTGGACCAGGGCCTGGGAGGTGGTGGTACCTGAGCAGAGCGTTATTTTACCAGCACGTCAGGGAGCATGCTGCGGGGAGCTCTGAGGCCAGGGCAGGACTCCACGATCCCTGCCAGGCCACTCCATCTCAGGAAGGGCCCCAGTCAGTTACCAGTTTACCATCTCTCAGCCCCAAATCCACCCTTCTGACCCTTTGGGAGCCAGACCCTGAAACGTGTCCCACTGCCGGCTGGTGCCATCCTAGGCAGGCACTGCAGAGATGCTGGGGGAAAGGGGTTCCCTTGGGCTCCAGCATGCCCTCTCCTGACCCCTCAGGCTCAGGGGTTTGTGCTCGGTGAGCTCCTCTGCATCCTAGGTTTCCTGCACACCTGCCTGGTGCCCTGGGCAGCTCCCCAACCCGGTGGACTGTGGCCGCAGCCTGCCTGTGTCTCCAGAGGGGCTGGGCTTTCCCTTGTCTCCTGGGACTTCCTTTCCAAACTTTGCTCTAACTTGCACATGAGAAAATTGGCAAAGATGTGAATTCAACTAACAGCCTAATCCCACAACCTACATGATCAAATTCTATTTGAGCCCCAAGACTATGAGACAGGAGGGCCTCTTGGGGGTGCAGTGGAGCTGAACGCAGACCTGAGCTCACATCATTTCCCTGTGAGTGTCCAGGACACCAGGGGCCTCACAACCACTGTCACACGTTCACAGCCGTCCTGTCACAGCCAAGCATGATGGCAACTTGGTCACTCCTGAAGCTGCGGCCACGAGTCACTCACGTCTCCCAGGTGCTCAGCCCGGTGGTTGGGCCCAAGGATGCAGCCAAGCCAGTCCCCAAACACCACCTTTGGGGGCACCTCCTGGGCCAGTTTCCCATTTGCCTTTTCCATATTCTTGCTTCCACCCCTTGCAGTATCTTCTTCCCTTTCACTCGTTAACATTTTCAATTGCTGGTGTGGCTCCTGTCTCCTGGTTCAGGCATCACTGCCATCCATCCAATGTCCGGGCCATCAATGTGGGGACATCCTCACTTCTGCTCTTGTCAAACAGGCCGATGTCTTTACCTCCAAACCACTCCAAGTTTAGTCCCACACCCCACACTGGTCACCATCACCTCTTCATGAGTGAGAAACAGAGGAACCTTTCAAACATAGGGATCAGGCCACCAACTTCTTCCAGCACTTTCCATGATGCTTAGAATAAAACTCCAACCCCCTGTGGCTCCAGGGCCTACATGTGAGACTGCCCCAACCTCCTGCCTTGTTGCCCCAACCCCGCTCAGGCCATGAAGACTTCCTCCTGCCCGGTAGCCCAGTCTCACCCTGCTCTGCCCACAGTGCCTTTCCATGCTGTCTGCACACGCAGGCTCTCCCATCCTTCAGGCCAGGTTCACATGATACTATCTGACCCTGGGCATCTCTGCAGAGCCAGTGGGGCTCCTCATCCACCGGGTGGGCTGCTGGGCTGTCCCTGCCAGCCAACCACTAGATAGGACACACATCCTGGGTACCAACATCCTGGCTCCCAGCTAGACACATGGGCTGGTGTCCAGGAAGCACAAGGATGATGGATTCTGGGAACCAAGGTCTTCCCATGTGCCCGCCCCTCTTGGCCTCACGGCACCTAAACCCCATCGAGAGCCGCCCCCCCCATCATGGCAGCTGAGAGCAGCAGCTGCCATGATGTGGAGGTGAGGGGCACAGAGCCCTGTTTGTGAGAAGGGGGAGGGCCTTGCTTGCTTCCCCAGGTCATTGGCTCACTGGGACCCCCGGGCATGTCCCCTTAAAAAGCATCACCAGCTGTGCCCACAGGCGACAGTGTTGGTCACAGGGTAGATCAGGAACCAGATGGATGAAGAGGTGTGAGTGGCTGGACCTTAAGTTCCCTGAACCTCAGCCTTCTCATCAGTGAAACGGGAACAGGGGTCGTCCCTACCCCACGGGGTCAGAAGGACAACACCCGGCTGCACCTGGGGGTGCCCAGGGCAGAGGACACTGGCTGGCTGGCCCCCAGTACCTCATAGGTGGAGCCATCCGCGAGCCGCAGCATCCCATGGCCCTGGCGCTGGTCCCGGACCCAGTTGCCCTCGTACTCGTCACCATTCCTAGGGGCAAGCGCAGAGGCTGCTCTCAGGCCGGGAAGGCCAGGTGGCTGCACTGACGCAGACCGGCTCCCCGGCTGGGCCCCAGCGCATGTCCCCGGGACTGAGGCAAAAATAGGCCCAGAACAGATGGCGTGAGCCACCGCCTTGCCAGGACCTGGCAGAGGGGCAAGCAGCCTGGGTGCCTGGCAGGGTGCAGTGACAGGCGGCCCTGCTTGCTGGGTCCCAGGTGTGAAGACTGGGGAGGATGACGGGGAAGGAAGCACAAGGAGGAAGGGACCCTGCAAACCCCAGGGCAGGATTTTGCATAAAAACTGCCCAGAATTTGGAAGATGCCCAGCCACAGGCCTGAAGGAGAAACCTGGGGTGGGGCGTGCTCTCAGCCCCACTCTATGCTCCCCCAACCTCCACCTTCCTACCAGATATTTTATTCATGGGATGGAGAAGGGAGGTGGAGATTGATAGTTTTTCTACTAAACACACATAGAACCAAGTTCAATAACTGAGAGAAATTACAGAAACCCATCAAGGCACACAGACCCTCCTTTCAGGGCTAGGCGCTCAAGGAGGGATGGCCCGCGAGCCAGTGGACTCACCGGAAGACCATCCGCCCTCGGCCGTGCCGCTTGTTGTCGTGAAACGACCCCCAGTACACGTGTCCGTCTGCGTCCACCAGACACCCGTGTCCTGGAGAAGGAGCCCAGAGCAGAGGTCACCTTGTGCCTCCCTTAGGGGAGGGGCTTGTCTGGAGGAAAGCCAGCGCTGGCACCCCTGGAGACTGAGCTGCATGGGGTCCTTCGGCCCCAAGATCTGATCTGGGACAGCTAGGCAGCCACACGCAGTGGGAGCAGCTCTGGGTGCAGTTCTCAAGGTCCCGAGTGAGGGTGGGGGTGCCATTCAAGGGCCACGATCCCCCAGAATAGAGACTGAAATGCTGATGTCCCACTTGGGTGGTGCTGCAGTGTAATCAAGGCCAGCTCGCAGGAGTGAGTTCATGCTGAGGACACGCGGCCATCCTGGGCCTCCCCCATCTACTCTAAGGACCCAGAGACCAGAGAAATCGCCAGTGTAGACATGTGTCTCCAAGATCTGGACACTCAGGGAGGAGAGTACATCCAGACTCCACGGGGAGGCCTTGGAGGGGGCGGGGACTTTTGCAGGGGGTGGGCTGTTGCGGGCGTAGCCGCTCCCCTCACTCCCCGGGGCCTCACTCGCACTGGCCCCCCACCAACGTGGCCCCCTGACCAGCACTGACCCTCCCCATGGTGGCCTCCTGACTGGCGCTGTTCCCCTCCATGTGGCCTACTGATTCACGCTGTCCGGCCTCTCCAACACGTAGCCTCTTGACTGGCTCGGCCTGGCAGGGTGTGGAGATGACAACTGAGTGGAGGATCAGGAGGGGCCATCAGCCACTCACCCCAGGAGCCCCACAGCCCTGCTCAAGGGCTGCGACCCTCCACGAGGCCAGACCAGCCCAGGATTGAGCGCAAGGACAGAACAGGGACCTGAGTCACCAGGTCTGGGTGGCTTGCTGTAAACCCCTTACTCTGAACCTCAGTGGACAGGGGAGCATGCTGGTGCCTGGGCCGTCAGGCCCTGAGTCAGAATCCCAGGAGGGTTATGGCCAAGGCTCTGCAGTGCCTGCCCCACAGCCCACACCCTGCACCTTCCTGTGGACACCCGACCTTCTCTCAGGCCGCGGAAGAGCTCCCCCTCGTAATGTCCGCCGGCTTGGTACTTCATGATGCCGTGTCCCTGGGGCTCTCCCAGAACAAACTGTCCAGTGTAGGTGTTCCCTGGATGGGAGGCAGGAAGGCATGTCTAGGGTTAGAGCTGCTTCCTGAGTTCCTCTGGGTAATGATTACCCAGTTCTCACCTGACTCCCAGGCAGCAGTGGTCACAGAGCAGGGTATATGTTTATCTCACAGCTCAGGCTGGTGGACGAGGGAGATGAGACAGAGTGGGTATGGTCCCATCACCTATGATCCTCTCCCGCTCTCTTAGGGACCCTCTCAGGGGCATCTGTATGCCTGGAACAGAGGCCCCTCCAGGCCAGAGTCTGTGGGGTGAGACTTCTCTCCACCAAAAATCCACTTCACGCTTGCTTGTGAGGGTCTGAGGTCCTGCAGGCAGCACAGGGGCCGTCCTGCCCCAAGCTGGCACGAGGCCACTACGACACACCTTTGGGGAGCCAGGGGTCCTCAGGTTTAGACACAAGTGCCGTCTGCATCCAGAAAGGAGAGGGCAGCTTACAGCAGGGTGGGTTCAGGAGGAAGGGCTGGCAAGCTGACCTGTCAGTGCCCAGTGCCGACAGCCCTCTCCCGTGATCTCTCCATCCACAAAGTCACCTTCGTAGTAACTCCCATCTTTAAACAGCAGCTTCCCCCGACCTGGTGAAAGACATCGTGATGTCACGCTATGGCTGGGAGTGACTGCTGGGGCTTGTGTGCGGCAGGGAGAAGAGCAGGTCGCAAGGTCTTTGTATTTGGTTCTGTCCGGGCCATCAAAAGCTCAGGGACCCTGCCCCTAGATCTCCTCAGAGGGCACGTGACGGCCACCTTGCGTCTGTCGGCACAGGTGCAGAGGGAAGTGCGGGGGGAGAGAGAGAGAGAGAAAGGGAGAGAGAGAGAAAAGCATGAGGCAACACTGAAAAATACATTTTGAAAAGAAGGAACCACTTTGTCCAGGTCAGGAAGAGACTCACAGATTTCAGCAAAAAAGAGAAACACCCATGTGGCAAAAACACTCCCATAAAGGTCAAAAGGTTCAAAATACACTGGCAGCCAACTGATAAACAAATAGTTCATGGGAAAATACTGAAAGATCAATCCTCTGGCAGAAAATCTGCAGAGGCTTTGAGCAGACAGAACCCCAAACAGGCATACATCTGTGACAGTAAACTTTGGAAAGTCCAGGTCTGCCTCTGGAGTGGACGCCAGGGGACTCTCACTTGTTACTTGCTCTCCTTGCTATTTAGATTTTTTTTACAAAAATGGTCAGGCTCTTCATCTTCAAGGAAAAAAATAAAGACAGTTTTCATCAGCACCAGGGCGGCTATCTGGGTCCCCCATTTTGCAGGAGATGGCCCCGCATGGGCACGAGTGAGGGCCCGGTGTGGCAGGAGGCCCCAGCTCCTCTGGGATGTGTGCTGTCAGTGGAATGGCTACAGCAAGAGGCCATAGCCTGTCCTTACCGTGTTTCTTGCCTCCTCTCCATTCTCCTTCATATCGAAAGAAAGAATTCGGATAAACGTAGACCCCATAACCTGAAGGTTGAAAGGACACCCAGCTGAGCACCAGGTACAGATGACTTGGCTGACGACAAGCACGCACAAGGTGGGGGCCATCCCGGGGCTTCTCTAGGTGTCTGTCGTTTCACCTCTTAGTGAGCCTCATCCCCACTGCTCCCCAAAAGCTGTTTGGGTCACAACTCTATTAATCCGTTTATACAACAGACATACTGAGCGCCCAACCCGTGCAGAGGCGCCCGCCCCGCCACCCTGGGTCACCGAGGGTCGACTCAGTTCCTCCCGACTGGGTCTCCAGGCCCCAGCCGGTTCTGCTACTCGGGGCCCGGGACCCCGCCCATACCGTGGGCACCCAGACACCTGAGTTGGGGACGACAAAGGTCCCAGGGGTGCGAGCTGGGTTCGCAGTGAAGGTGCGGGGATGCTCAGTGAGTGCCCGGACCTGTCCCCTACCCTCCCTTCCCGATGGAGGCCCGATAGGGTAGTCGGCCGTTACCGTCCCGCGGTGGCCTTCCTGGAAGCTCCCGGCGCGGCATGCAGGAGGTCGCGCGTTCCCCACTGGCGAACGCCATCTTGCCGCTAGAGGCTTCCCTTAGCAACCACATAGTTCTTCCCTACTGGCTTGTTGGTGGTGAGGGGGCGTGACCTCTAGTCAGTCCCTGGGCGTTACCAAGTTCTGGAGCTGAACTATCTGGGCCCGGAGCCAGAGGACGCGAATGCGCTTGCGCAGCATGGCGAATTTCCGCCGCTTACGTCTCTTCCGTTGACGTGACAGCCCAGCCAACGGCCTGGGCGCTCGCACAGGAAGCGGAAATGGTTGGAGGCTCACGGCCCCGCCCCGGCGGCCATCTTGGAAGCCCGGGAGGCGGTGCCGCGCAGGACTGAGCGGAAGTGCTCGGTTGCCCCTTCCCGGACCGAGCGAAACGCCGGCGCGGCAGCCACCCGCGTCCTCCTTCCCGCGGCCCTCGGGAGACCGCGCTCGGCCGCAGTGGACCGCGAGGTGCTGGCGGGCGGGGCGGGGCTGGGGTCGGGCGGGTGCCGTGGTCCTGAGGAGCGCGCGTGAGGCTGGGGCAGGGCCGGACCCCCGGGGTCGCCGCGGTGACCGGCTCCAGTTCCCTGGTAGCGCGTCCTGGGAGGGGTCGGCTGCCTGCCCGGGGCCGTGGGACCTCGGTGTTCTCGCCGGTCCAGGGTGGCCTGCGGGACTTGGGTAGGAAGCGCCGCGGTGGACTTGGGTCGCTCGGGGTCGAGTCCTGGCCCTTCTGCACACCGAACATCCCGAGCGCTCGGGCTGATCCGCCCGACGGCGCCCCGCATGCTGTCCCACAGCTGCCTCCGGAAACCTGCCCCAGGCAGGGGAGCGTCCTGGGCGCCTGCTACTCGGTCGGGTTGGTCTCATTCCCGGAGATGTGTAAGGTGGAGCTCTCCTCGTAGGTGAATATAGGGCCCCCAGGTCTTGGTGGTGCAGGTGTGGTGGAGACGGGAAGGTGGTCATGCCCAGGGAAAGGAGCCGGCCGTGAGCCCTGGCCGAGCACTCGGGCGGGTGAGGTCTGGAACGGCTTTTCAGCGAAGAGAACAGCATCGGAGAATGAAAGTGTAGGAAATTACCAGGCTCGGGACCCGGGAGAAAGGGGGCAGGGAATGAGGGGAGATATAGAGGGAACCAAACGGTGCCAGGCAGGACTGTCCTCTGTGTGGGATGCGTCTGCGTGGGGACAGCTCCACAGACAGGTGCAGTGATGACTCTGGTACTCTGCACACAAACCTGCATAAGTGATACTCTTGGTCTCTGTTTGGAACAGTTTGATCTTGTTTTTTTTCTTTGTTTCCTTTGTGTCTGAGCCTGAGGCAGTGACATCCGACAGAGAACTTAACCCACTGCTAGCTCTGTGCCTGGCCTCATGGATAACGGAGCCGGCAGTGGAGGGACAAGGCTCCCCTTCCAGGAGCTTGCATTCTAGTAGGAGGAAATAGAGAAATGAGGCAGAAAGCAGTCAGAAGTGATTGTTCCACAAAATAGAACAGGGTGGTGTGATCTGAGGGACAGGTGCCAGTTGGACAGTCATGGAGGGCCTCTTTGAGGAGGTGGCCTTGGAACTGCAGACACCCCAGCTGTGTGAGGGCCACCCTGATTGAAAACAAGTCCGAACAAGGCCAGCTTGCTGCCTTCCTCCTGGGGCTGCTCCTGGTTAGAACCGGGCCCCACACTGGTTCTAACAAGGCTGGCTGCTGACTCCCCACCAAAGGCCTGGGGGTGTGGTGCTGAGATGCTGTGGCCCTGTTTCACAGACTGGAGTGGGGAGGGCTACAGTGGCCTGCGAGTCGCGCCATAGACAGGCCATTTGATCCAAAGTTCACTTTCTTAATGCTTATGGGAGTTCAGCCAAGGCGTGGAGTTATGTTAATGTATATGTTTTATGTCAGGCGATCTGAAGTTGGTCAACATGTCGTGGGAATATCTTTCACATGATCAGTTAAGAGAACGAGACTTAGAAGCGGTTGTCTCTGTGTAGGGCATACTTTAGAGGAATAGCAGGTGTTTTTCTAATATTACTTTTAATACCTCAGTTAAAGGCATTTAAATGGTAGACACTTTGGTCATAAAAAAGTAAAATAGGGAAAAATTTGTATGGAATCGTAGGATAAATGATGTTACTGATATAGCTTTCTTCTGGCCTGACTTTGGTCTAAATAGGGTGGCTGGCCTTCTCTAATTTAGCCCTTTTGAAAATAGGAAATTTTCCCCAGTTGAATATAAAGACAAACTTCCCCAAAAGACAGGGCTAGGAACTACAGTTCATCGTGGCTCCCAGGAAAGCAAAGAGCATTTCTGGGTCTCCTTGGCACTCTGCCCCTCCACTGCCGGGCTCCAGGAAATGGTGTTACGGAATCAGAGTAGACATTCTAGCACAGATGTGCTGGTGCTTGTGGGACTGCTCAGATTATCTGCATATCAAAGTTGTACTGTTGACCCTTGAACAGCATGATTTGGACTGAATGGGTCCACTCTCGTGTGGATTTTTTTCATGAGAACAGTACCGCAGTACTGCACGATCTGTGATTGGTTGAACTGCAGGTCCAGAGACTGACTCTAAAGTTATACTTGGATCGTTGACTGCTGGGGCTGACGCCCCTGCGTTTGTTCAAGGACCCACTGCAATTGGTACTGTGTTCCATCTGGGATCTAGGATCATGTCGTGAGCCTGCTAACTAGCGGGTGCATGCAGGGAGGATGTGCAGATCCAGGCTCCAGCCTGGCCGTGAAGAGGCCGAACAAGGGGGCAGCTCAGACCGTTGGAAGCCTCAGGTATCTGCCCAAATGGGAAGGGCTGCTGTGCCACCTTCCAGATGAGGAACGGTGGCTGCATGACCATACCGCTCAGGGGCGGTGGACTCCACTTCTGGTCCCCAGCCCTGCCATGGTGCCACAGGTAGGGAGGAAGCCGCCCGTGGTATGGGGGCAGTGAGAGCTTGTCCCCAGCATCTTCACCAGCTTTGGACTGGCACGGCCTTCCGCCCTCTGCTTCCTTTTTATTCTGCAGTTCAAGTGGGGGCCATGCTGGGCTGCAGGAGCCAAGGCCAGAGCTGCTCTTGACTTTGAGCAAGTGGCCTGGACTGTCTGAGGCCTACGTGCTGCTGTGGCTTAGGGGTGACGGTGCCCACCCTTCTCTTGGCGATTTGGGCTCTCATATGCTGAGTCCTCACGGAGTGGCGGGGCCAGATGAAGTAGTCAGGAGCAGATAGGGTTACCTCCACGCACAGATAAGGAACTGGGGCGCAGACAGAAGGCTCCTGGGAATCCTGGCCATGGAGTGGGGCCCTGGTCTGGACAGGGTGTGGCACCGTGGGGAGCAGCCTGGACAGAGACCATGTGGGGCCTAGAGAAGAGGGGCCACTTGGGAGCCTGTGGAGCGGCAGGAGGAGATGCTAGCAGTGGGCGAGTCTGGAGAGCCCTGGGGAGGTGGGCGTAGCCACCTGTGCTGCAGACTGGCCCCAGGGAATGTGTCCACAGGACTTTGCAGCAGCGGGGCGGCCCTGGGACTGGTGGGAGGAGTGTAAGCAGGTGACAGGAGTGGAAATGAAAGTCCATCGGTGCTGCTTTGCATGTCACGTGGCCTCCTGGCTCTCCACCAGAGCATGTCGCTGGCTTCTTTCTCTTTCCTGGATGACTCGTGGTAAAGACACAGGCCGGAAGCCTCCGTGTGTGTGAAATAGTGAATACTGGAAAAACCTGCTCGATGATGTTGATGGAAATAGGGCAGTGATTAGGTCCTTGAATGCTGTTTATTTAGTATAAAAGTGTTTTGTGTTTTTCTTGCTTACAGAATGTCTGAAGGTGACAGTGTGGGAGATTCTGTCCATGGGAAGCCGTCTGTGGTCTACAGATTTTTCACACGACTTGGACAGGTTGGTTTGGGGTTGCAGAGCTGTATACACATTTAAGGAGAAGGCACTGGCACCCCACTCCAGTACTCTTGCCTGGAAAATCCCATGGACGGAGGAGCCTGGTAGGCTGCAGTCCATGGGGTCGTTAGGAGTCAGACACGACTAAGTGACCTCACTTTCACTTTTCACTTTCATGCACTGGAGAAGGAGATGGCAACCCACTCTAGTGTTCTTGCCTGGAAAATCCCAGGGACGGCGGAGCCTGGTGAGCTGCCGTCTATGGGGTGCACAGAGTCCGACATGAGTGAAGCGACTTAGCAGCAGCATACACATTTAAATGAGACTTGACCCTGGGGCATTTCCCCATGGAGTGTAAGTGTCCTGGCAGCCCCCCTGGGGCGGGGGGGACAACTCCCTCAGTCTCACACTCACACTCAGAAGCACCTTGTCTTGTTACTGTGAGGACACTGGGTCTCCTGTGGTTCAGGCCACATACTTGTCTTCTCCGTTTTTTCAACAACTTTTAAAATGTGAAAAACCTTGATTCTTAGCAGACACGGTTGCCCTGCCTCTGCCCTCACTGTCCCCTTGCTTAGCCACCCACATCTACCCTTGTCCATGTCTCCTCAACCCCCTGCCCCCAGGTCTGTGCTCCACGGCGGGACCACCCCTCATGCCACAGCAAGGCCTATGAGCGTCTGTCTTGGAGGAAGAAGTCTGACTTGGTAGAGAATCATACAGACTGACATAGGGCTCAGAACTAAAACTGTGTTGACTTTTAAAAGAAAAAAAAATAGCATCTGGGAAACTTGATAATTGTTGAAGCCAGGTCATGGGCCTCCGTGGGCTCACATTCTCTCTTATGAATGACTAAAATTTTTCATAATTAGAACTTAAAAATCGGAATTAATTTCAAATCAAAATGAGAATACAGACATGTATATTAAATACTTAGATGTACACACGCATGTAGACATGTGCGCACATGTGTGAATCTAGGAATTTGGCCATTTGCTCTGCAGCTGTGTCCATTCCTTGCCCCCCTGCCCCCCCCACGGCTCGGCGGGCGGGACCGGCTCCAGGGTAAGCGGCTACGGGACAGGACCTGCCGCTGAGTCCCAGATGCAGAGTGGTAACATTCCTCTGTCTCTGCTGTCCTCTCTATCTCCCCACGATGGCCCTTCGGGCCGATGCTGTGGGGCCGTCGGCTGTGAGAGGGATCTGTAATATCTTTGGTTAAAGAACAGGTGCATCTCCAGAACTGTTGCAAGTAACTTTTGGATTAATTGTAGTCACCGCTCGGCGCGAAGGTCAGCAGCAGCAGGCGTGCTGTGCAGCGGGAACCCCAGGGCGGCAGTAACACAGTCTGTGTCCCTCCTAGATCTACCAGTCCTGGCTGGACAAGTCTACGCCGCACACGGCCGTGAGATGGGTGGTGACGCTGGGCCTGAGCTTCATCTACATGATTCGCGTTTACCTGCTGCAGGTCGGTGGGGCGGGACCTGGCCTGGTGTGCAGGTGGGAGGGTTGTTTCTCCTTCTGTCTCTGGGGTAGAAGTGTCCTGGGCTGCTCAGGGGACCTCCTGGTGCCCCTTGGCTGGGCCTCCTGGGGGCTGGGGACAAAATTACCTTCTGGACTGGCCACCTCATTCCCTGCGTGCGTGAGACAGGTTGGCATCCGAGGAGGACCAGGTGAGATGACTGAGGGCTCTCCCAGGGGCCAGGCGTCCTCCCTGAACCCTGCTGACTGCCTGGCTCCCAGGTGGCAGTCCCTGTGGATCCTGAGAGCAGGGAGGCTCAGGCCTCGTCCGGGGCTTTTTTTCCTGAGCAGGACAGCTGTTTCCTCCATGAGAGCAGACCCATCTTCCTGTGTGTCTCCCAGGTTAAGAAGGGTGGGTGTGAGGACAGGTACTTCACCCATTGGACACTGCCCTGCGTCCAGCCTTGGGGGAAACTCTCCCCTCAGCCGAGTGTAGAGACTCATCCTTGGTGGTGGTGCCTGTGTCTGTGTTTCCAAGAGGAAGCCTAACCCTGCTCAGTGCAGATGTGGCAGGCCTGGAACAGCTCTGCAGCAGGCATGGTTTGTGTCGGCAGTCTACAGTTAACGTTGTTTGCTGTGCTTGGGTTTAGGTGTTCTTAAGAAATTGGACCTTGGTCCAGTCTTCATGGAAAGAGTGACCTCGAAACCTTGAATTGGGGGATTTGGGCAGGATGGGGGTGTGTTTCGTACAGGCTAGTTTCCCAGGTTAGACTTACCAAGTCCATGCCTGATTTGACATCCCTCCAGCCTCAGCCCTGCCACCAGGAGCTGGGTAAACACTCAGCTGTTAATTTCTCACATCTAGGATTTTGTTGTCTCACGAACATTTTTTAAGGTATCAGGACATCAAATGCCAGTGTGACAGATCTCAACTGGTTTGTGTGAAAACGTTTGGGCTTTTAGAATTGGTCATGCAGCGCAGTTCTGGTTCTCATTGGATAAACTCACTCCTTTAAGAATGAGCTGAAGACTTCCCTGGCAGTCCAGCGGTTAGGACCTCCAATGCAGGGCCCAGGTTCGATCCTTGGTTGGGGAACTAAGATGCCGTGTGCCACGCGACCAAGAAGCCCAGTGGCAGACATACTCCCTCCTCTGTGTCTCCTGAGGAAGGTTTTTCTCCGTAATACTCTGTGACTCGTTGGTTTCCTGATATTCTGGTTCTGGATTTCTTCTGGGCAGAGGTTGTGAGCAGTCCTCGCATGGTGTGTGTGGTGCCAGCCACCTGCTGCAGGGAGCTGAACTCTCAGGTCTTGGGCTGGTTCGGGGCCCGTGTCCAGGTTGGGGGGCTGCTGGCGAGGACAGACCTGTAACCTGGGTGTGCAGCTTGGGTGTGTAGCTTTGTGAAGCACCCTGTTTCTGCTATCTTCTGGGGCTCTGGTGGTTTCAGGTTTGGGGTGCATTTAACCGGATGCTGGCTTGTCCACGCTCAAGACCCACAATGCAGCCTGAGACTCACTGTCACTGTGGATGCTCACTGCTCTTCTGTCACTTGTTCTGAGCTTGTGTCCACGTGGGTTCAGTCCAGACAAGGGCTGGGTTCGGGGTGGCCTCACTGACCATGTCCCTTCTCTTCTAGGGTTGGTACATTGTGACCTATGCCTTGGGAATCTACCACCTGAATCTGTTCATAGCTTTCCTTTCTCCAAAAGTGGACCCTTCGTTAATGGAAGATTCAGGTACAGTGGAGTGTGCCTCCTTTGCTCTTTGGGGAGAGTTGTGATTTTATGTGCTTCACAGAACTTTTTTCTCCAGAAACATTTGAAATCTCAACTTTGGAGACTGTTCTTTAGGTGTTTAAAATGTACTTAGAACTTGTGTGGTCCTGGCAAGTTTGTTTGTAGAAGGACTTTATAAACCCTGTCACAGTCACAGGAGGTGGGCGCTTCTTCCTGTGTTTGGCAGATGAAGAAACTGAGCCTTGGGGCTGTGTATCCTGTTCAAGGGTGGGATGGAGGGGCAGGGTAGGGTGAGCCGGGGCCTGCCTCCTGGGCAGCTGGCCTAGCCAAGGTCCCTTCTCGCAAAAGCAGGCATCCATACTGGTTGGCATGGCTCACTGAGGCCACTGGCCCCCTGATGTCCCAGGACAGTGGGTTGAAGAGTTCCTGGCTCTGGCTGCTCCTGGCATACCTGAGCCAGATGGAGGCCTCAGTGCATGCCTGTCGGCCAGCTGGGGATGAGGTGGTGCATGACCGGATGCTGAGGCCTTTATTTGGGCCAACGCTGCCGTGTTGGTAACACCTGCTGCAGCTCCTGTGGAGCCCATGGGATCCTGCTTGTTGTGGCAGAGACACTGTCCAGATTGCAGATCGTGACTAGGACAGTATGTTTTCTCTGTGGAGTATCTGATGGAAATATCAAATGAAACAACCCTTTCATTTACTGTTGCCATTTGGGGAATTAGAAAGCAAGAGGCCTGTCTGTAGGCCTCAGTTTCTCCATGTTTCACTGGGGAGGGCACCTTCCTGGGTGGGGTGGGGGTGGGATTCCTGGCTCGTGGCGGAGGGCAGCTGTCCTGAGCCCAGTGCCCTCTCGAGCCAACGCGGCTCCTGCATGTTTTCTCTGTGGAGTATCTGATGGAAATATCAAATGAAACAACCCTTTCATTTACTGTTGCCATTTGGGGAATTAGAAAGCAAGAGGCCTGTCTGTAGGCCTCAGTTTCTCCATGTTTCACTGGGGAGGGCACCTTCCTGGGTGGGGTGGGGTGGGATTCCTGGCTCGTGGCGGAGGGCAGCTGTCCTGAGCCCAGTGCCCTCTCGAGCCAACGCGGCTCCTGCCTCTGCCTGCTCGTGGCTGTGTGTGCTCATCTCTCCCCTTCCCTTCAAGTCTCATGTCATCCGGTTGATGGGTTCCTGAAAATCGGCATGGGGTGAATTTTTTACATGATGTCTTGAAGTAGTCTTAACAAGAAATTCTCATATAAATCTAAAGCTGTGAATGTTTCTAAATCAGCCGAAATCCCCATTTTATATTTGGTTAAAGTCTGAGTTTCACGTGTCAGGGCTGTTGGTTCAAAGCCCTAGGGAGCTTAGAGCTGTTGGAAGGACAGGACTGCCCACCTCACCCTGCTGACTCTGACCTTTCAGACGACGGCCCCTCATTACCCACCAAACAGAACGAGGAGTTCCGACCCTTCATCAGGAGGCTCCCAGAGTTTAAGTTCTGGTGAGTCCCTTATCCCCCGTGTTCCTGCCCCCATGTTCATCTCGCCCCACTCTTGTACCACCACCCGTGCTCCTCCCCGTGTGTTCCCCCCTTTTCTTCCACACGGTCCTTCTCATGTGCTCTTCTCTGTGCTCCCCCCTGTCCCATGCTCCTCCCCCCATGCTCCTCCCCTCTGTGCTTGTTTCCACACGTGGCTCTGAGCTGGGCATGTGTTTTGGTTCTGGTGAGCTGGCAGCTTAGACACCTCAGAGAAATGCCAGCTCTAGTGTGTTTCCCTGTCTTGGACGTTGTCTCACCCAGAATGTGAGATACGCCTGCTGGGCATGGAGGGTCCTAGGGGCCTCCAGGGCCCACCCTGTTCTGGGTTGCAAAGTAACATCATTGTGCCTTGAAGCCACGAAAAGGGGGCTGCTTCGGGGTGGAGGGTCCTGGGTAGGTGACTGACTCGGCCTCTAGGGGTACGCTGCTCTGCACTGACGGGACTAGCTCCCTCCCCTCTTGGTTCTTGGATGACCTGAGCACAGGGCAGGTGTTGGTGTGAAGAGGGGTTGACTTGTCTGTAGGCCTCCTGGAGGTGGTCCCGTGTGTGTGATGTAATGATGAGTGTGAGGGGGCGGGTGGAGATGACCCCGCTGGCTGGGGAAGTGGGAGGGTCTGTGAGTGTGTCCGTCCTGTCCTGTGTCGTTGGCCTCTTCACCCTGCCCTCCTGGTGCGGGTGCAGCTCCAGCTGGGTGTGAAATGCTGGGCCCAGGGCTGCTAGGGGAGGGGGTGGGAAGCGGGCAAGGCCAGGTCCTGTCTGCCCTCCGGGGTAGCCTTTGCTCGCTAGAAAGGGAGAGCCAGGTGCACTTGAGGTAGGGCTACGACCCTGGAGTGCTTGGCCCTGAGCTGGAGGGCAGGTGACCTTGAGGTCTAGTTGCACCTGTTTGACGGGATGCTGCTTGGCTACTGGGGGAGAGCCTGCCGGGCATGTGGGACTTGGGCTGGAGGCTTGGGACTGGGTTTCTAGACGTGACCCTGCAGCATATGGCACCCCTGTCCAGCCACCAGCCTGAGCAGCACCAGCACCCCCACTGCTCATTTTACGCTTTGTGTCTGTGTCACATGTAGTATGTGACACGTGCCACACGTAGCTCCCACCCTGCTTCTGGAGGAGACTCCGCCCCCCGGGGCCGCCTCCTGTACTGACCACTGACCTCTCCTTCCGCAGGCATGCAGCGACCAAGGGCATCTTGGTGGCCATGGTGTGCACCTTCTTTGAGGCCTTCAACGTCCCGGTGTTCTGGCCCATCCTGGTGATGTACTTCATCATGCTGTTCTGTATCACCATGAAGAGGCAGATAAAGGTAAAGCTCAGGTGCTGCTGTGCCGTGAGACAGGAGCGCTGAGCCAGGCTTCGGTCTGAGACACCAGGGCTGTGCAGCCTGGTGGGTGTGTGCGCTTGCCACTGGCATGAGCCACAGTTGCCGTGTCTGGTCCGTGTACAGGGCCAGGTCCTCAGCACAGCCTCAGGTCACACCCTCAGGTCTGGCACATCATCCAGGAGACAGTAGGCCCAGGATGCGTCATGTGATGCCACCATCACCCTAAGCCGTCCTTGGTGACAGGGCGGCTCCGCTTTGTCCTCTTCTCCCCCAATCCCAGGACCATAGCTTAGTAGCTCTAGTTTGTCCTGCACACAGGGTGGGGGTCACGAAACCTGTCCCCTATCCCTGGGGTTTCCAGCAGCTCAGCTGGCTCAGCCAGGCAGTAGGGGGACAGGGGTGTCTGAGGAGCCCTGGCTTCCCGCCTGCACGCAGCAAAGATGGGCTCAGAGCTGGAGAGGAGTTGGGCCATGGGGAGGCCATGCTGAGATGCTTCTGTCTGTCTGTCCCAGCACATGATCAAGTACCGGTACATCCCATTCACGCACGGCAAGAGGACATACAAGGGCAAAGAGGACGCGGGCAAGACATTCGCCAGCTAGATGGCCACCTGCCGCCTCACAGCGCCTTCTCTTCTCACATACAGTAGTTGAGTACAAGGGAGTTATTTTCTTTCCAAAAGAAGCTTTGATTATTTGTAACTGAAGTATCAGGTATTTGAAGAAACTGGCATTTAAACCGAATCGCATTGATTTATTTTCCAGCCGGTCAGGTGTGCAGACGCCGGACTTGTAGTGGAACGCGGGCTGGGGGACAGCCGGGCAGTCTGGGGAGGGCGGGTGGCTGGCCGGCCGGCTGGCAGTGGGGTCAGGCCCGCAGAGGGATCTAGGACACCCGGCTGCTGCCTCTGAGGACGCCCGCCGCCCGCGTGGAGGATGCGCGCCCGCCGGAGCAGCCGCTCCCTTAGCTGCGGGTTCCAATGCCAGTTTCCCAGTTCATCTCACGGGAGATGTGTCGAGTTGGCCTCTACCATGATGACTCAAAACTTTGTTCTTAACCACCATGATTGCTTTTGAGGGCCTGGAATTACAAATATATATTTTAATTGTTTGAGATTATTTTGACACCTTTCTTTGATACGTCAAGAGTTACTTTAAGTGTGTTCTCGGCAGCAGCCCCTTTCAGAGACATCTGGCAGGAGGGCCAGTGCCGTGGGCTTTAACACACAGCTTCTCACTTTCTACGGGGAAACAACTTTAACCTGCATGTCAGCTTTTTTGATGTGATAAAAACCAATACTCGTAAACATTTTACTAAGTGACTTTTTAATTCCAACTTTATTAAAGACAATGTCCCCGCTCTCGTGTAGTCTCTTATCTAACCCACCACAGCTCCTGTACCACGAGGGCCCGCGGGGCGCCCAGCCGCCCTGGGAGGCGGTCACACAGCCATGCCGCTGACTCCTGGCTCCAAGCGCCATTTCCATCTGTCTTGGTTTTGGACCTCAAGTGTTCCCCTCATGGCTTCTCTTTTGCCAGTTTTTGCAAATCTGAACTAAGCAACTCTTGCTTTTAAGAGGCCACATGAAGATCTTTGTGTACCTGACCCAAATTTTAAACTTCACACGTAAATGATGTTCAGATCAGTACCCGTTACCAGGCCGTGGCAGCTGCAGCGCTTGTGCTCTCGACTTGTTCATACTGTTGTACCAGTAAGCGCACTGATGTGAGACTTTACGGGAACTTGCAGCCACTCGTTGACAGTGTGAGGACGGGGTTTAGGACCCACGGAGCCTCCCCCTGTGCTTCTGCCTGCCTGGAGCAGGGCCTGCGGTTATAGCCTGTCTCTGGGGCTGACCTCTGCCTCTTGAGGAGGGCCTTGGCCACCAAGTTATGTGGAGAAGAGGCCCTTCCACATGGGTCTGTGCACCCCTCACAGCGTCAGCACACCAGCCCTTCTGTGGAACTGGTGCTGTAAGGATGCCTATGCCAAAATCCAGTCTGCAGGATTTAAGCAGATCTAAAAACCTGAAGATAACAAAGGTGGCAGGAAGCAGGCTGGCCACAGTGGTGAGTGGTGACAGCAAGCTGGCTGGCCTGCTAGGTGCTCCACACGGGAGGAGACCCTTCCTGTGGTGGGTCTAGAATGGGAAGCAGACTTGACCATTCACTAGAAGGCATGTGCCAGAGGTGTTAATGGTTGATAACAGCTTCTGGCTTTCTGGGAACAGTTGTGCTCCCGCCCTCCAAAGCCAGCTCCAGTGACAAGGGTGAGGTCTGTGGGTCTTCCGGGCTGCAGGATTATCATGCTGGGAAGGCAAACTGCTGGTGCTGGGCTCCAGGTCAGTCAGGCCCCGCCCTATGAGTGACTGATTTGGGGAAGGGAGGGGTGTTCTGAGGGTGGACTGGCCGCCCAGCAGGTCCCTACCCAGCCTGCCCTGCAGGCCTGCATTAGCCAGGTCCAAGTCCAGGTCCGGCGCCCATCCTCCTGGCAGCTGGCATGGTATCACATGTGACAAAAGTCTGGAGACTTTCTCAATGTCTGCAGGAGAAGTCGACAAGAATAAGACTGCTCTTCCAGCAAGGGGTCAGCGGTAGTGCCGCAGGTAGACCAGCTTCTGGGGGAGGAACTTCTCCCTGCAGAGGGGACACTCCGTCTGGGGAGAGGGGGGACAGTCACAAGCCGCACCCAGCACAGCATCTCCAATAAAACAGGGATGTACCCATGTCTCTTAGAGAAAGCATTTTTTGAGACATTGCAGGCAGTCGGGGCGCATGGCAGGGACAGTGACCAGTGAGGGGATGGTCAGGCCACAGGTGATGCGGGATGGGGAGGGTGCTTGGCCATTGAAGGACCATGGCTACCCAGAGCCTCCCAGGAGTTTTAGGGTGCGAACTTGTGTCCTGTCCCCACCCCTTGGGACTGGGTCCCTCCTGTGAGGGCACGTGCCACACATGGGCCGTGTGGGAAGCAGTGCCTGTGCTCCTGGGGCCTCTGCAGGGTGGCCTGGACCCCGGGAGGAGGCTGCAGCACCCCTGCCCCTGGGGCCCTGTGGGCTGAGGAACCACGCAGGCTGGGCCTCAGGCCCCCGGAAGAGATGGGGAGGTACATGGGGGCCCAGGGGCTGCTCCTGCCCGGAACCATTACAGGCCTACGAGCCAAGTCCCCTGCTCTGGCCCCCTGGCTTGCTGGACCCCACACTCCAAGGTCTCAAGGCTGAGCTCTGGCCTCAGGACTCTAGGGCCTGCCTTTCTGGGTCGGAGCTTCACCAGCTTCCACCAGTGCAGTGCTCTGACTCCAGACATTGCCTTGGGTCCAGCCTACCTGGAGGCTTCTAGAAACACGCCCCTACCCCAAATGACAGGCGGTTTTGGGGACAGGAATGCTCCAGGTGCCCACCTTGGTGTCGCTCCAGTGGGTGATACACTCCCAGCAGAACAGGTGGCCACAGGGTGTGGCTGTCGAATGCCTACGTTCCTCCAAGCACAGCGTGCACAGTGGGTTTCTGGAAACTGCTCTTTCCTCAGCATGGCTCCTGGTGGGAATGGGTGGATGGGACACAACTGAGCCGGAGTCCTGCTGGGCACCTGGGGAGCCAGCCCCTGCCCCACGCCGCCGCCCTACCCCCGTGTACCTGCGGTGGGACAGGCCGCGCTGCAGCCTCCACTCCCTCCGGGCACGCTGCCTCTGCTGGAAGCCATAGAGCTGCAGGCCCGCGGCCAGCGCCAGGTGCAACAGGGACACCAGCCCCAGTAGCCGGTAGCTGGCGAGAACCCGAGGGTCCTCGGCAAGTGGGCGGCGGACACGGAGCTGTCAGAGACCCGGGGGATAGTCACATTGTCAGAGGGCATGAGACACTGAGCAGCCCAAAGGCCCGGCCTTCCGGTGGGATTAAGCCAAGCCTGCCCTCTGGGTGTGGGGGCGGGCAGGAGTGCCTGGTGGGCCCAGCACTGAGCAAGGAGGGTGGCGATGGAGCCTGCAGGTCACTGGTTGCAAGCAAGACATCGTGGGAAGAGGACTGCTAGGCACCCAAGCCTCACAGAAAAGGAACCAGCAAAGAGGCCTGAGCGGGGGAGCCCTGCGGATGGCAGGGGAGCCCTGCATGGCAGATTCGCTATTCAGCCCCATCCGGAAACAAGCTCATGCTTGTATCAAGGCCCTGGGCTGACTGGGTGACTCTGCAGGCTGGGACTCCCAGCCACATCCTCCAGTGGAAAGCTACTTGCCCTCCACTGCTGTCTCCTTCCCTAGCTGGGAACAGGGACTGTCAGGTTAGCCAGACCAGCCGGAGCCCAAGAGGTGGGGCCCTGGTGTCTGTGGAGGAAGAGCCCCCGTGGCTGCCCCGAGGCCCTGAGTGGGCTGCGGTAGCTCGACAGACACCTGACACAGCGGGCAGTGCGAGAGCAGCGAGCGCTGGAGCTGGGAGGAAGCGGCGCAGAGGCGCTGGACACCCCCCACCAGGGGAGGCGAGGGGTGGGGAAGAGCCTGGAGACCCTGGGGAGGCAGGGCCCAAGGGGAGGCCTTCCGGATGAACCTTGACGCCAGAGCATCAGCTGAGACCCAGCAGGGTTGGAGTCCCTGTAGTGGGCAGAGACCACCAGACCTCCCCAGGTGGGAGGCCAACAGGGATGCTGGTGGCAACGGGGTCCATGTGGTTGCTATCGGGTCACCCTCAGGGGGATGTCCCCAAACCTGACCCTCTGTCAGGATGGCCTGGATGGGGTGGGCATAGGGCCCAGGAGCCCGGGTATACAGCAAGGTGGCCACAGGTGCTGGCAGTGGAAAAAAGACTCACCCACCCTCATCAGGGTTTTTGGAAACCAGACTTCCTCCGGTCTTTTGGAAAACAGGACCCGACAAGACCCATGCTTCCAGTGGGGATTTCAGCTCCGGCCCTGTGACTGCTTGCGGGCATAGTCCCTGAAGAACAGCCTCCGCAGACAAGCCAGACCTATTACTTACATAGATGATGCCTGTGAACCTCTTGGCCAGGTGGTAGAAGGCACCATGGATGTAGAACCAGGCCACATGGAGACGCTGGAGGCACCCGAGGCCCTGCTTGAGCGCTGACACGGCCCGCAGGAGCACCCCCTGCTGCTGTTCTGTCAGGCTGGTTGTGCACCGGTGCACCCAGCGCCTCATCCCTGACTGGCTGCTGGGGGCCAGGCTACCCCGCAAGGGCCAGGCGCCATCGCCGGTGGCCTGCAGCTCGTGCTCCAGGTGGAGCAGGGCCTTATCCAGCAGGTAGGGCAGGACGGTGTGCAGCGCCACCAGGATCCCGCGTCGCAGCCTTGAGGGCACGTGGCGCTGTGACGGGCCCACCTGCACGATGCTGACGTATTCCTCCCCAAGGGTCTGGTAGCCTGCAGGGAGAGGGGCCTCAGCGATCTCCTCTACCGGGCCCCCACCTCCCCTCCAAAGGATGATCCTCACAGCCCACGCCCTGTGGCAGGGCACAGTGCTGGGACCCCTCTTGGGCCACGGGTTCAGCTGCAGAGAAACAGTCCCAGACAGACGTGACAGGGAACCTCAGGGCTTCCAGAAGCCTGGCCTGGACTCAGGGCCTGGCCCCCACTTAGGGAGGGGTTTGGGCCCCTTCCTTCCCAGAGGCTGCATGTGGGCCAGTTGGGGGACACTGTGAAGCACCTCCAGAAAGCTCCCTTTGCAGGCAGCCCTCTCCTGTCCTCGGGGCCCCTCGGGAGGTTGCACTGTGGCTGCTACCTGCTAGTGTGGTGAGGCCGAAGTAGGCGAGATCCGACACCAGCTCTACCTCTCTCCTCCACTCCAGCCACTTCTTTGCACCTAAGAGGAGGAACTGTACATGTTATTCCTGAGGGGCTGGGGGCCGTGGGGCATGAGGGTCAGAACAATCCTTGCTCCTGCTGCCCAGGCTCAGCCCTGTAGCCCCTGACTTGCCCCCTACACTGCTCGCTGTCTGGACTCTTGCGCTGTTCACTCTTTCCATTGACACCTGCTTCACCTGGGCCCTGAGTGTCCTGAGAACCTACCCACCTGCAGCCATGCCCCCTCCAGGATCCACCTAGGCAACTGCTCTAGAACCCAGGGAACCACAAGGACAGGCAGTGTAACACAGTGACCAGCATCAAACCCAAGCTCCCACACTGCTGGCTGTGAGCTCAGGTGAGTTATATCTCTGGGATCCCCATTTTTCTGTCTCTGAGGAGGGTAATAGCAGCAGGTCCTCCAGGCAGGCATGTGTTAAAACGAGTTAATGTTCTGAAGCACGGAGAGCAGTGTCTGGCATGGAGTAAGTGAACCTGTTAGCAAAATTAATACACGGGCCATTTGTTTTGATCCTGTCGTGTTCCTCTCTTGCTCAAGGCCGGCCCATGGCCACCCGGCCCCAGTGTACAGTCCAGCTTCCCTTCAGCTGCTCCGAAGGAGCCCGCTGTAGGCTGGAATCTACCCCCACGCTCTTGCCCCTACACTGAACTCCAACGCCCCCTGCTCCACGGTAGCCTCGTGTCAGCAGAGCCGCGAACTCTTCCGCGCCTGGTGCGTGGTCCACCCCCGCCCTCTGCAGCAGGGGTCAAAGACCAGAGCACCTGCTCCTTCCTTCAGCTCAGGTCTCGGGGGGCGCGCAGGGTCAGGCCGAGCCTGCAGAGGGCTGACCAGCGGGCCTGAGGCTCGTCTCCCCGCCTCGCGCTCCCACAGCCCCCTCAGCGGCCCTCACCTTCCAGGTTGTGTAGGGCGCCGCCCGCCGCGCTCCGCAGCCCGCCGCGGTAGTAGTCGTCCTTCTGCGCCGCGCGGACCACCTCCGGCGGGCTGGCGACCGCGGAAGCCATGGTCAAGGGTCGCAGGGCCACGGGGATCTTGGGGACCAGGTGACGGGGAGGCGACGCAGGGACCCAGATAGCCACGCCCACGAGGCGGCGCCAGATGACAGAACTGGGCTCGGCGTGCGGCGCAGACCTTGCGCGTCATCGAGGGCGGGGCCTGAGGCGGGGCGGGGTTGACTGGGCGGCGTGGTTAGAGCAGCGCGAACCTGGCCCAGGGCGCCCACGGAGGGCTGGAGAGGGCGGGTGAGCCGGGGACTGGTGAGCGGCACAGTGTGGGAAGTGACCGCGGGACAGCCCCCATAAACTGGGAGAAGCGTCAGAGCCACAGCAGGTGCTGACTCCCCTTGGTGGGGCACTTGGTCGCCCCCGGGGCCGGAAGTAAGGTGGGCTGTGGTCTCCCCGCTCCCTGCAGTTCTCTCTGAGGGGTGCTGGCGCCCCTGTGTTCTAATACCCGCGACGCGCCTGTGGGCCCAGGGAAGGTGCTCTGGGGCCCGGGAGAGGGCAGGGAGCGCGGATTCTTGAACCGCGGTGTTTATACTAGCGGCTGCCCCACACGTGCAGACCCCCGACTCCTCTCAGCTGCTCTCAGAGCAGGGACCAAAGAGGGCCGCAAGGGTGAGGGGCGGGGGTGGGGAGACTGGGAGGCCACGCACCAGAGGGGACAGAGCTAGGAGATCCCGGTGCCCAGGCACAGGCCACAGCTGGACTTGAGCTGCAGTTCAGGGCCCAGGCAGGGGCCTGGGAAGAGGGCAGTGAGAGGAGGCAGTTGGGGTGCCTTAAGGGCTTTGGGTCTGGAGCAGGTTGTGTGTGTGTCTGTGTGCTTGCTCAGTCTGTCCAACTCTTTTTGTCACCCCATGGACTGTCGCCCGCCAGGCTCCTCTGTCCATGGAATACTCCAGACAAGAATGCTGGAGTGGGTTACCATTTCCTCCTGCAGGGGATCTTCGCCACTGTGGGATCAAACCAGAGTCTCCTGTGTCTGCTGCATTAGCAGGCGGGTTCTTTACCACTGAGTCACTTGAGAAGTGAGCAAGCCATCAGTTCAATGACTCGGTCGTGTCCGACTCTTTGTGTCCCCATGGACTGCAGCATCAAAGTGTCTGTATGTGTGCCTCAGTGGAGGGGGGTGTTGGGGTGCCCCACAAGGACCAGAGGGCCTTGTCCTTTCGGACCTAAGGGATAGGAGAGAAAGGAGGCAGGTGACCCAAGGGGATAGGGGAACCACCAGGGCCCTGACTTTGGCTGGGAGGGTGTGGGCTGAGATGGGTTGTAGCTCCTGCCTTACTTTTGCTCCCACATGGATGTTGGTATGGGTATGTGCCCAGACAGCACAGCTCAGCTGCATGGAGCCAGCCTGGGGACAGACTCAGGTCTTGACGGGCTCCACCAGGTGCAGGCAGGCCCCACCTAGAGAGAGGAGACAGGACCTGGGTGGTCCCACAGTCCCTCCTGCTACTGAAGCCCCAGTGACCCTTGGAGTGGTGCCCTTGTCTGCGTACTCTGGTCACAGAGGCCACCCACGACTTTGGTTTGTAGTCCGGGGTGGACCCTCAGGCAGAGGCCAGGTGGAGACACAAGCCTCACTATTTTCTGGCCAACTCTCATGAGACAGGCTGACCCCAGAGACGCCCTGGCCTGTGGGTTTGCACAGACAGACAGTGTCCACCAGCACCAAGGTTGATTTGAAGAGGTTTTGTCCCCTTCCTCAGGGTTACCACCTGGTTCCTTCAGAACCCTGAGGGGCGGGCCTAACCTGGGTCACCTCCCCCATTGGCTGGTTCCACCTCCCTGCCTCGCACTGCAAGTCCAGGTCTTCTGACCAGCACTGCCACACTGGGCAGGGCAAGGCCAGAGACTGTTACTGTGTGACTGTTCTCAGGGAAGTGGGGCCTGGGATCCAGCTGGGTTCAGGCCACCCCCGGTCTCTTCACGTGCCATGGAGATGGTTAGTTGGGGTCCGAGGGCCCCAACTGTAACAAGTGTTTTGGGAGGAGGGTCAGAGCCCAGAATGGCCAGCAGGTGGCGCCATCAGCCCACCTGCTCTGCCAGGGTAGCCGTAGACTTGTAGAGGACTGGGTAGTGAGTCTCACCCTAAAGAGTGACTCTGGATCAAAACCAAAGAAGGAGTGAGGCTAGCAGGGTGCAGAGATGGCCACATGGCCAAGGAGGGGGATGAGACAGTTTCATAAGGAAGTCGAGGTGGACGGGAAGTCCCAGCCTGGTCAAGCGTCAGCTGTCCTTGTTCCCTGGTGGCCAGGCAAGTTGGAGCCCCGGGTGTACGATGGTCTCTTGCTGGAGGCCTCACCATGTGACTTCTGACCAACTCTGGCTCCTGCAACAGGAAGGGGAAGAAGACCTGCAAGGACTTGGCCACTGGGACCAGGCAGATATCTAACCGGGTGTAGACCCCACATGGGGCCTAGACGTCCTCTACTTCATTTGGCTCCCTTTCTGCAGAAGCAGCTGAGTGAGGAACCTGCTGTGACCTCAGCCGTGTAACCTCATCTACAGGAACTCACCTGCTCCCTCTGACACCCCTGGGCTTCAGTTTTCTGGTCTGCAGAATGGGGATGCAGATATAAGGAGCTGATGCTTATAAAGTGCCTATTTTGTGTGTACCAGCAGCTACAGGCTTGGGCAGGGCTGGCGCTGGGTCAATGGGAGTGGGGTCCTCACCTCACCGCTGAATTCAGTTGCTTCTTCACAGATTGGCCCCTTCTTCAGGACACTTGCTATGGCTCCTCATTGAGCTCAGCATGGGGGGCAGCGCTATGCACACTCTCTTGGTTCCCCTGCTCATCTCCCACCCTCCTCCAGCCCCACCCAGCAGCCCAGTGGTCAGGCTGGCCAGCTGATCTGTGTCCCTCTGCTGAGAGACCAGCTTCACTGGATATACCTTGCTTGGGCAGCTGCTCTGCCCTCGAGCCCGGCTCAGGAATACCTGTCCAGAGAAGGAAGGAGAGGCATGGTGGGTCAGCTTGCAGCACTTGATTGTTGCCAAGGTGGTTCGCTGTGTGACCCCCTCCTCCTGAAGCTCTAGGGCATGGGGTCTTCCAAGCATGGCAGGATACCTGGCTGGGTGCACCGCTGCCCTGGGACTGGGGTTGATCTGCTCCCAGCAGAGCCTTTCTTGGAACCCTGGATCCCCTGGCACATCCTATAGCGGGGAGCAGGTGCTTCTCATCGTCTGAGGATGGCTGAGGAGCCAGTGAGGCTGAGATGCCAACCTGGGGGTGGCGTGGGGAGACGCAGATGGCTGGGGACCCTGGGTCAGCTTTGCTGTCGGGCCTGGGTCCTTGACTGAGCAGGCACTTTGTGGGGCATGGAGCAGAGGTGCGCACTGCTGCTTCTGGTGGGAAAGTGGGGGTAGAGTCGGTGGCGGGGGGGCTGCTGCAGTTCTGGCCCCAGGTATGGGGTTGGACTGGTCCAACTCCCCCCTTCCCTACAGTGGGAGGTACTGGCCGTTAGGGTGCAGCTCTCCCTGGGGACAAACCGGAGAACAGGTTCCTCTAGCCGGCAGTGCTGCTGGGCTGGGAGCACACCTTACCTGCCAGGCAGCTGCCTTCTGTGGGTGGCCCCCCAGAACTGAGTTGGGACTCCCACCAGCCCTTGGGGCAAAGGCCTCCCCAACTCCCCCAATCCCCCGTCACAGGACCCAGAGCAGTGCCTGGCCAGGGGCTTGTTGGGAGAGGGGATGGGACGGGCTGCCTGGGGCTTGAGCTGGCCTGGGAAGTAATGTCGAGAGATCTGGGGGCACAGGCACTGGCTAGGGACTCTGCCAGTGGCCAGGGCCAGTGTGATTCCTGGCTCAATGGGGTGCTTGGACTTGGGGGCCCTGGGCCTCTATCAGGCTTCAAGGGGGAATGGGACAGGAATCTGGGGCTTGAGGGGCCAATGTGGGAAGTGGTACCATCCTTGTGGCAGAGCTGTGACTGAGCTTGGAGAGGCCATGCTTAGTCCAAAGCAGGTGCAAGGTGAACCCCAAGTCTGTCTGGTCCCACATCTGGATCCTGATGGTTTTGCCTGATGCTGGGGAGAAGGTGGAGGTGTGAGAACAGCTGTCATCCTAGGGCTGAGCTGGTTAACTGGGGCCTGGACACTAAGGGCCCAAGGAAAAGGTGATCTCGGGGGACTTGCTGGAGGAGGAGGTTTTGCACTGGCATGTGAGAGAGGGGCTCCACCCACACCAGAGCCCATTCTTCCAGCCTCCCAAGGGGAAAAGCTAGGTAAGACAAGCCAGGACCCTGCAAGGTGGGGTACCCTCCATAAGACGGAAGATCCATGGGCACCAGGCAAGGCCAGGGAGGCCTAAAGAGGGTGGCCTGAGAAAGGCCCCTGGATGGGCACAGGTTACCCACACACACTCCCATGACTCCAGCCCAGGGAGTGGTATCCGCTAAGGGTGCTGCATGTGGACAGCTCAGGGAGGTCAGTCCTGTCCTGGGAGCTCATCTGCTGGAGGCTCCCTGGAGAAGTGCCCCCTACCCCATGTCACTGTCTCCATCACAGTGTCCTCCTAACGGGGTGGACACTGGGGCTGCCACCTTTGTGCTGTAGATGTGAGCTCAGCAGGTCCTCACCAGCCTTGGCTTCAGGATCCTCACCTGCCAATGGGGGATAGGAAGTCTTACCCGCTGGCCCTGGCAGCCCCCAGGCTCCACGTGGCAGCCCGAAGGTTGAGGTTCCCCTCGCTGTGGTTCCCCTCGTGAGCGGCCTGGGGCTAAGTGGCTCAGGGTTTGCAGGGAGGTGGGGCAGCAGGTGGTAAAGGCCTCGGGGGTTTGCAGGCTTCTCAGAAGTAGAAATGCTTTGTCTGTGACTCCAGTGATGGTGCTGAGAGGGCAAGTCCAAAGGATGTCTCCTGTCTGGCTCCCTTGTCTGTTCCCAGTGGGCGCCCGGTGGGCAGCAGCGCTTGGGGGTCTGTGTGGACCGAGCTGTGAAGCCAGGGCAAGTGGATGCGGCTGGATGCGCAGCGGGCACAGTCCCCAGCTCATGCTCGTCGGAAAGTGAGGCTGTGGCCTGTCTTGCCAGCACCCCCCGCTGACCAGGGCTCTGGAGGGAACTGCGCTGGTTTGGACCTCCAAGTCCACTTGGTTCTGAATTTGGGTTTGGGGCATGGGCTGTCCTGACTCACAGTGGCTAATAGCTGCCAATGACCAGCTCCTCTCATGGCCCCTCTGCAGCCTTGAGGCTGCGCTGAGCACCCCCAAGAAGGGATGTTTACTCTCAAAGTAGAAGAGCTGAGGCTACTGAAGGCCCACAGCCTCCTCACCTGGGATGTGAGTGTCGGGAAGCGACCAGTGCCTTGGGACTGCAAGCCCGCTACAGGGGATCCCCAGGCAGAAACACAGGAGTGCGGTCCGGTGGCTTCTCTTGTGAGCACCCGGCAAGGCATTGTGTGGACAGAGTGGCTCCCATCTGTTGGAGGCCAGGGGTCGGGAGCTGAGTCCCTCGCAGGAGGCTCTGGGTGCCCTGTGCATCCACAGGCTCCCTGATGTGGCCTGTCTGGGGGCTGTAAAATGACAGTTTACAGTGGAGCCTGCCAAGACCTGTCCCCGAGACCAGGCTAAGGTGGAACCCCACGAGGCGTCTTTAGTGTCCTTCCCCGCTGCAAGTCTTCCCTTGCGTTTGGGAGCTGTGGCCACGCCGTCACTGCCCAGTGCCACCCGGTGCCCTCTTGACTGACTGGTGCACAGCTGACCAGTCGTGTTCATCCTACCTGGTACCCCCAGGGTGCTGTCTGGTGGTGTTCAGTGCCCATCTTTGGTTTTATTTATTTTTCAGAATGCATAGTGTGTTCTGTTGCAATCACCTTAAAAGCTTTTTAAATACAATTTTAAAGATTATACTCCATTTGCAATTACTACAAAATATTGACTGTATTCCGTGTTGTACAGTATACCCTTGTAGACTGTCTTACACTGAATAACTTGTACCTCCCAGTCCTCTGTCCCCATATGATCCCTCCTCCCCACCGGAAACCACGAGTTTGTTCTCTATATGCTTAGTATAATCTCCAAGTCCATCCATGTTGCTGCAAATGGCATTATTTCATTCTTTGTATGACTGAGTAATATTCCATTGTATATATGTAACATGTATGCATGATGCTTAGTCACTTTAGTCGTGTCTGACACTTCGCAATCCTATGGACTGTAGCCTGCCAGGCTCCCCTGTCCATGGGATTTTCCAGGCAAGAATACTGGAGTGGGTTGCCAGGCCCTCCTCCAGGGGATCTTCCTGACCCAGGAATCTCACTCACATCTCCTGCACTGCCGGCAGATTCTTTACCGCTGAGCCACCAAGGAAGCCCATATATGTACCTCATCTTCTTTATCCATTCATCTGTTGATGGACATGATGGATGCAGATTGCTTCTACATTTTGTGTTGTAATTACTTTTTAAAATTTATTTTTAATAAATAATTGCTTTACAATGTTGTATTGGTCTCTCTTGTACAACAACGTGAATCAGCTTCAAGTATACATTTATCCTCTCTTGAGTGTCCCTCCCACCCCCTGCAATTACTTTTGATTCATACCTATATTAGGGGCACAGAGGTTTTTGGTCTCTGTATCCCTTTCCACTCTGAACAATTGTTGGGGACCCCAAAGAGGCAGAGCTGGTGAGAGCTGGCTGTAAGATCTTCAGTAATTCTGTGAGCTGGTTGGTAAACATAGCCATTATTAAAATCAAATTATGAAAATGAATAACAGACAAGGTCCTAATGTACATCACAGGGAACCCTGCTCAGTGTTTTGTGGCAGCATGGATGGGAGGGGAGTCTGGGGGAGAATGGATCCTGGGGGCGAATGGATACATGCGTTTGTATGGCTGAGTCCCTTTGCTGTCCACCTGAAACTTTATAGTCAGAGCTATGGTTTTTCCAGTAGTCATGTACGGATGTGAGAGTTGGACCGTAAGGAAGGCTGAGTGCTGAAGAATTGATGCTTTTGAATTGTGGTGCTGGAGAAGTCTCTTGAGAGTCCCTTGGATGGTAAGGAGATCAACCCAGTCAATCCTAAAGGAAATTAACCCTGACTATTCATTGGGAGGACTGATGCTGAAGCTGAAGCTCTAATTCTTTGGCCACCTGATGCAAAGAGCTAACTCATTGGAAAAGACCCTGATGCTGAGAAAGACTGAAGGCAGGAGGAGACAGGGATGACAGAGGATGAGATGGCTGGATGACATCACTGCCTCAGTGGACAGGAGTTTGAGCAAACTCTAGGAGATGGTGAAGGACAAGGAAGCCTGGCATGCTGCAGTTCATGGGGTTACAAAGAGTCAGACATGACTTAGCGACTGAACAACCCCAACAACATGTATGCCTCAGTCCCTTTACTGTCCACCTGAGATTTTCACAACGTTGTTAACTGGCTATACTCCAGTACAAAACAAAACGTTAAAAATAAAAAAAATCAAATTATGAAAACCATATAAGTTATATAAAAACACAAGCAATCAACACTCAAAATTTAGCACTTCCTAATTATTCACTTCTTACTATAGATAGGATATGTGTCTGTTCCATCTAAGGACTGGCAATCCCAGGGGATGGAATGTGCCCATTTCTTCCCAACTCCTTGCTCCTGAATCTCACGGTTGTAGCTTGAAATTGGCTGAGGCGGGTGCACTTAGAGCACAGATATCAGCGAGCATGACCCGCAGGGCTTTCCTCCCCAGAGAGCCGGTTGTCAGGCTTGACCTGCACACCCCGGGTTAGGAGCTCCTGACAGTTTCCACAAAGACCATAAAAGTAAGCGTTTAAAACAATAGCTATGGGGGACTTCCCAGGTGGTCCAGTGGTTAAGAATCTGCCTTGCAATGCACAGGGATGTGGGTTCAATCCCTGGTCAGGGAACTAGGATCCCTCATGCTGTGGGGGCAGCTAAGCCTGTGCACTGTGATTAGAGAAGCTCCTGCACACCACATGGAAGACCCAGCACAGCAAAAAAAAAAAAAAAAAAAAGTTATGGATGGAGTTTTACTAAAAATAACAATCAACACATTGCATGTTAATATAAATAACATTTTATGAAAATAACTATGTTTTTCCAAACAAAAAATTCAGCAAGAAGAGTGACATTTTTTACATTGTTGCAAATCTCCATAATGTTTGGGTAGAGAAGAGAAGACAGCTCCATCTGCCCTACTGGTTGTGGTAAAGACTTCGAAGAAGAAATCTGATTCAGGTGTGTGCATGCTAGTTCAGTTCAATTCAGTTGCTCAGTCATGTCCAACTCTTTGGGGCCCCAAGGACTGTAGACCTCCAGGCTCCTCTGACCATGGGATTTCCCCAGGCAGGAATACTAGAGTGAGTAGCCATTTCCTGCTCCAAGGGATCTTCCCGACCCAGGGATCGAACCCACGTGTCCTGCATTGGCAGGCGGATTCTTTACCTACTGTCCTCTGGGGGAAGCCCAGGTAACAGTGGGTATTCTTCAATGAGTTGCCAAAATGGAACCAATGAGAGCTTCTTTAGGAAGTTGAGATGTGAAAGCTGCAACCAAGGGGAACTTCTTTGGTGGTCCAGTGTTTAAGAATCCGCCTGCCAATGCAGGGGACATGGGTTGATCCCTGGTCAGAGAACTAAGATCCCACGAGCGGCAGGGCAACTAAGCCACAACGCAGGATCCCTCGTGCCACAACTAAGACCTGATGCAGCCAAACAGATAAATAAATATATTTTTTAAAAGTTGTAGCTGTATCAGTGGCCATCAGGGATTCTGTTCCACCAACACCCACTGGTCTGGTTTTCACTTGCAAAGGATCTTCACCATGATTTTGGACTCTCCTGTTTTGGTCATTTGGGAAATACTCATTTGCTGGATTTTCCAAGTGTTAACATGTTTCATTAGATCATATTAGCACCACCAATCTCATGCGAAAAAGCTGACACCGATGGGAAGCTATCAGACCCACAGCGGTGGGTACCAGTTCTCCCCAAAAGCTGATGTTCACTTAAGCTCTGACTTTTAGCGTTGGTAGCAGCTCTTGTCATTCATTTCTTTTACTCTGAAGTGGCGGACTCACTCCGTTTGTTTTTGACAGCAGCTGGTAGATGTCTGCACACCCATACGGCAGGGCCAGCTGTTCTTCCGGGTAAAACACAGTGTCTGTGGGCTGCATCCGTGGCCGGTTCAGAGGCGGCAGTTTTGCGTGCATTTGGGAGCCCTTTGTCGTCGTCTCGAACAGAAAACTAGAAAGATGCGAACCCAGAGCTGAGGTTTCACGGATTCACGGATGCGTCCTTCTTACTGCTCTGTTGAGGAAACAGCTCAGGGAAACAGCCTTTGTTCAATCTTGAGCACGTGGTGATGCAGGGCATGAGGACGTGGCCCCGCAGCCTTGATCTGTGCAGAGCGAGCGCTACCCCCTGCACCCATTGGTGCACACATCTGCGTGGGGAAGGAGAGGGAATCATGAGAACAGTTCTGACCTTGAGGGCCCCTGCAAGGTTCTGGGCACCCTGGGGTTCCGTGGGCCGCACTTTGGGAAGCAGTGCTTAGGGCCATGGCCTTAGCTGGCTGCCCCTTTGATCTCCGCTCCTTCATTTGCCACTGTGCTCTCACCGTGCATGTCTCTCCCTTGAGAGGTCTCTCTTCTTCCTTCTGATGTGTTGTTCCAAGTGTGTGACCTCCAGCACCCCTGCCCCAGTCCCTTGAGGCTAGGAGGGGTTTTCTCTGTGGCAGAGTGGCTGGGTCCCAGGCTACACACAAGGGCCCTGGCTGAGTGATCCCCGCTTGTACCCAGGACTTGCTCTTGACTGAAGCCCTTCCCTCCTGTCCCCAGGTGTGGGTCCTGCTCCATGAAGCCCCTGGACCCAGACGTGTGGGTATGTCACCTGGTCACTCCTGCCTAGCCTGGGGGTCAGGGCACAGGCCCAGATAGGCTGGAGGGTGGCCAGCCAAGCCCACATGCACAGATGGCAATGCCCACACCCAGACCAGCAGACTCTCCTACCTACAGTGGCCAATGCCCAGCCTTGAGGCTGGGCTGAAGTGGCTGCCAAGTAGCCATTCCTGTTGCATCGACAGTGGCACCCACCCTCCCGCCCTGTCCTGGCTGGCCTCTGAGGGGTAGGGGTCCAGTGGGCCTTGTGGCCCTGTCCCCACTCACTCAACCTGATTCCTAATGACATCATGCTGACTGCACACCTGTGGGCAGTGGCCAGTTCTCAGCCTGATGCTGGCAACTGAGCTGGGGTCTGGGCAGAGGCTGGAGGCCTGAGTTGGGGAGGTGCCCACTCCTTAGCTGGGGGTCAGCCTGTGAGAGGAGGAAGGGCTGAGCTGGGGACCCTCCCCACGCGGGGCTGGGGTGGCTGGAATGAGGGGCACCACCAGGGCCCTGGCATGGCTCGGGAGCAGAGCCGACAGCGAAGGCTCAAGGCGCCAGTGCTGACCTCACAGTCCTCTGCGGCCTCGCCTTGGTGTGCAGTGGGTGCTGCTGCCTAGTAGGGTTCTGCTGTGCCAGCCCGAGCCCCACGCCCGGCCCCGCTCCGGCAGACGTGTCTGGACACAGCTCCTGGGCTCCCGCCGCGGCAGGAAGCGCAGGCCTGCTTGGATCCCCAGCAGCAGCCGGCACGGTGGCTAGAGCAACGTCTGCCTTTCGGGCTGTGTGGCCAAGGGGCCGTGGGGGTCCAGTCACCCCGGAGAAGCTACCTACAGGTGAGCCGGGGGCCCGGGCCGCGTCAAGGGGGCCCAGGATGGGATGTAGGCCTGTGAAGGGTGAGGGTAGGCCCAGCCCGGCTGGGGTGGATGAGGCCTCTGGGCTGGATGGAGGGCTGCGTGGCATTGCCCCTGTGCTCGTGGGATGAGCAGGACCCCGGAGAACTCCTGGGGAGCGAGGAGGGGATGAGCAAGGCTGTGGTGGGGGATCTTGGCGGTTGAGTCTGGGGAGTGGCAGTCTACTCCGGGGGAGGGGTTTGCTGCTGCTGATTTGGCATGGGGGTGAGGCAAGAGGAGAGCCTGGGTGGGGGTGAAGCCTGCTGGAGTGGAGGAGGGGCCCTTCTTCTTGGGGGGGCCAGAGAAGGGACACAAAGTAGGGCTGCTCTGAGGGGCCCTTTGGGGTGCTGCCCCCACCCCCAGCTATTTTTTTTCCCCTTGGGCAGAGCGTGGCTCCCAGGGTCTGAGAGCCTAGGTGTCCCGATGTCCCTCCCAGGGCCAGGCCTCAGAAGCTCTGTCCTGTGCACGTGAGGAGGGCTCCAGAGTCCAGTGGCCAAAGCCCCCATCCTGGCCTCTAGGGTCTCTCTGTGCCCCCTGGGAGGAGGCTCAGAGGAGGGAGTGGGCACTGAGGAAGCCTATGGAAGGACATGGGCGGGTGAGTGAGGAGCTGGGTAGATGCAGGGGAGGTGGGGGGAGAAGCAGAGGGGCCTGAACAGAGGCCCGGGTGTGACAGAGCCTCTGTGGAGGCTGCAAGGAGGCTGGGTGGCGCCTGGGCCCAGCCAGCCCAGGGGCAGGGGGCAGCCTAAGAGGCCAGCATGGCCTTGAGTCACTGCCCAGACTGAGTGGTGGCTGGGAGGGACAGAGACCACAGACCTGGGGGTGACAGTGCAGGGGGACCTAAGGGCTGGAGAAAGGGCAGAGGGGGGCCCAGCTGTGCCTTGGGCTCCCCCTGTGGTCTGTGGGGCCCCTGCGTGGCCGGGGCATCCAGCACTATCTACAGCAGAAGAGGCTGGCTGGCTTCTGTAGAAACACCCCCTGTTTTGCCTTTGAAATTTATCGAGCTGTGGGACAAGTCCCAGCAGAGCGACGCAGCCACACTCGGGTGATGAGGCCACTGATATGGTCCCGGCCTCTGGCTGGGCCTGTGCGTGTACGTGCGCGCTCAGTCGTGTCCGGCTCTGTGTGGCCCCGTGGACTGTAGCCCACCAGGCTCCTCCGTCGATGGGATTTTCCAGGCAAGAATCCTGGAGTGAGTTGCTATTTTCTTCTTCAGGGGATCTTCCCCACCCAGGGATCAAACCCACGTCTCCTGCATCTCCTGCACTGGCAGGTGGATTCTTTACCACTGAGCGCCCTGGGAAGCCCTTGGCTGTACCGGCTCCTCCCCAAAAGCCTTGATACTCCAGGGCGGGGTTGCCCTCCTGCCTGACTCCCACCAGGCTGCCCTGCACCCTGCCCTGGAGAGGGAGTGGGGCTGGACTGCCATTCAGCCGCCTACAGCCCTCCTGCCCCAGCATTGACCTGGATGGCTGGACAGGCCTCACCCCACCAGCCCCGCAACCCCTGCCTCTTGAAGTGTGGTGAGGGGCAAGCCCAGACTCCATCTGGGCAGGGGAAGGGGCGGGGGGCCTCGGGTATAGGGATCTCAGTGCAGCCTCTCCCTGCCTCCTGCAGATGGCCGGCCTCAGCTAGTAATCCAGGCAAGCCCCACCTCTCACCTGCTGCCCTACCTCCGAGAGCCAAGGTCCCTCTGTGATGGCACCCTCGCCTGAGGACCCGGGCCCTGATCTGGAGAACAGACGGTCTTTCCTGAGCACCAATATCGTGCCTGTGGGTGAGTGTGGTCTCCAGCCAGACAGTGACGTGGTTCTGGGCTCACCCAGCAGGTGTGATGTCCTGGTCCCACCTGAGGAAAGGGTCAGGCCTGCTCCTCTGGAATGGTGGGGGGTGCCGTGGGCTGCCAGGAGTGGGACCTCTTCTGGGACAGGGGACGCAGCACAAGCAGATTTATAAGGAAGCCAGCTTGGGGGCTGCCAGCTCTCTCTCCGGCTCCGTCTGTCTCGGTCAGACCCCTGTGAGCCCTGCGCTGGCTTGCGGGGTCTCAGCTGGTCTGGGCCTCCTATGACCGCGTGCTGTATCTCTAGTCCTGGCCCTTGGTGTGCATTTCCTGGTGTTCTGTGGCCCGTTGGCTGGGACACTTGTGGCCTCTGAAGTGGGTTGTGTGGGTTGAAGAGCCCTCTGCCTTCTCGATTTTAAAAACCATGGGAGTTTAGTGTCCAGACTGGAAAGTACACAGACCTCATGGGCGTAGCTGGGTGCGGTCATGCAGCGGGAACTACGGGCTCCAGCTGCCCCCACATCCTGGCTCTCCAGTCTTCTCACGTCCATCACCTAACATCTGTCTGCTGCATCTCGACTTCCAACTTTTGGAATCGTGCAGGTGTGTGGGTGGACCTGGCCAGGTGTGAGCCCTTGCCTGAGGGGAGGGTGGGCGCCCAGCAGTGCCCTGCTCCTCCCTGGACTGCCCAGCCTCCACATCCCACCAGACCATGCCTGCAGCGCTCCGTGTGGCAGACTTACAGGGAGGTGGGGGGCTTGTCCCCTCCCTGCCCAGGGCGGTTGGCTGCTGTCTGTCCCAAGGTCCACATGCTGGGCTGAGTTGAGGTTGCCACAGTGTGTGTGCCCCTTGCTGCTCTGGGCCTGCCAGCCCCGAGCCAGGAGCTGAAGAATGAGGGGCTGCTGAGCCCACCTGGGAGGAGGGTGGGTGGGCCACGGGAGCAGAACTCGGGGGCCTGGCACACTGCATCTTGGCAGTGTTTTCTTCTCAGGTATGTGGTTGGCCTGGTGCCCAGGGGCGGTCTCTCGCCCACCCAGAGGGAGAGACCCTGGGGTGCAGATTTTTGGCTGGTTGGCTGGGCCCACTGCTGTGCAGCATGTCTGTCTCTGCCTGCTGTTGGGGGGTAGCGGGCTCTTCCTGGAGCTTCCTTGGCAGACACAGCAGCTCAGGGGACCCTGACTCTCCTGGGATGTCCTGGGTGGGGGTCTGCATGGTGCCCGGCTAGTACCGGACCATGGGCATGATGACGGATTTGTGTCTCAGTGGGGCGTGCCTGCATGAGTGTGGGTGTGCGTGCGTGTGCTCGTGCAGACGAAGGCCTGCTCCTCTTGGGGGGCTATGCCCCCAGCCGAGCGCATGGAGCTGAGAGTGTGTGCACATCTGTGGGCGTTATGCTCCCTGTCCCCGCCTTCTGGGCCCCGAGGGAGCCGCCCACCTCATTCCTCCACATTCCCTGGATGCGCCCAGACAAGCCTTCTCCGCCTGAGGGGGTGTCTGCTTGGAGGCACGTGGTCCCCTGCCTGGGCTCAGGGCCTGCCTTTCACCTCAGTCTGGGGTGGACACCCAAGGAAGGGGTGCTTGGACAGGGCAGCGGAGGGGAAGGGAGGCCTCTGGGCCCCTTGAAGTTCTGGCTGTTGGGAGGGGCTGTGATGTTGGGGAAAGGGGGCCCCACCCTCAGACTGATGCCCCTCCCCCTGCCCCCAGCCCCCACCTCCATGCTTTCCTGTCTCCCCTACGCCTGGCTCACTGATGCTGACGTCAGGCTAGATCCTGTGCTGGGTGTGGGGCTGAGGGCAGGGCTGGCAGGGTTGGGCAGGGGCCTGATCTGGCCTGGAAGTCCTTCCAGAAGGTCCTGAGGCAGCCCTGGTGAGCACAGGATGGTAGGAGGCCCATGGGCTGGGTGATAGGCTCAGAGCCGGCGAAGCAGGCCAGTGTGTCTTGGAGGCTGTCTGGGACGGTCAGGAGGCTCCTTCTTGCCTTGGGCTGAAGCACGTCTGGGCTCCTGTGGGCCACAGTGGCTGCCCTGGCCAGGCCAGTTCTGTCCCTGAGTGGGAACCAGTGGGGTGGGTAGGGCAGAGGCACCCCAGAAGTGGGGGCCTGGGGGCTGCTCTGGAGTCCTGGTCACTTGGGCTGTGGGGCCAGTGACCCACCTGGAGCCCACTCGGTGCCACCTGTACTGGACTTGCATCCATGGTGTCCACGATGGGGGCAGGCCCTGCTCCAGCCCGGGCAGTGCGTGTGGCTGGTGTGGCTCACGTTCTGTGGCTCTCATCTCAACCTAGGGCTCTTGGCCCAGAGCAGACCACATGCACCAGCTCCTACTGGGCCTGGGCAGATGGACAGGGTGGGGCCAGGCCCCACCCCCACAGCGTGGTCTCCTACCCAGGTTCTCCTGCATTTAGAGTTACTTAATCCCATGCACCAGGCCGGAGAGTGCAAATGAGTGCCCTGAGGTTATGGATCTGGGGGTGCTATGGGAGGGGCTAGAGGTGTGGGTCTGGACCCCACCGACCTGGGGCTTGCAGTGCTGGGGCAGTGGAGTGGGTGTCCTTGCTGACCTGGGGCCAGAGGGTCTGTGGCGGCTGTAGCCTTTGGGCCGTGAGGCTGGGGGTGGGGACTGGAATGAGTAGTCTACACGGCAGGAGTGTGAACTCCTGGGGCTTCAAGTGTGTTCAGACTGCCTGCTTACCTGGGAGTTGGTCCCCCCCGCCCCCAGCCCCCCGTGCTGGCCTTGCTGTTCTCTTTCCTGCTGAGGGCGGGGCCTGCTGGAGATGGTCTGGAGGCACAGAGCGCACCCTCCTCTGCCCTCTGTGTGCAGCTCCAGCTGCAGGTCACCACCTGTGCCTCTCTGGCCCTCACTCTCCTGCTCCCTCCTGTCGAGCCCCGCCCTGGGAGCCTAGACCTGCGGCTCCCTTCTAACCTTCGCATCTTCTTCCAGAGCATGAATTTTCCTGGCTGCCCCACTCTGGTGGACGCGGTGCCTCAGCCTCACCGAGCACCTAGCGAGCCTGTGATCGCTGGCAGTTATGCAGGCATCTCAGTCTGCACCTCTCATTGTTTCCTTGGAGGCGCCGCGTGCTTGGCATCCAAGCTCTTGAAGCTCCCACCTTCAGCTTCCTGGGCGTCTGGTGCACTTGCTCTGGCCTCCCCGGCCGCCTTTCCTTGCTTGGTGCAAGGCCATGGGCTTTTTTGGAGGAGGCAGGACTCATGGACTCACCTTCAGGACCATCCGCATCTGGACAAAGTGACTGTGGCTCCCTGGACAATGGCAGTTTTGGGCTCCTCATTCTCTGGACACCCTGAGGGCCTCTGGGCAGGGGCATTCTCCCCTTATGAAGAGTCCTTATCCTCAGGAATCCAGAATGCAGCCTGGTTTAGAGAAGCAAAACCAAACCCTGCCTGTGAGTAGACGAAGTAGATATTATAAAGTCCAAGTACCACGAGCTCATCCGCTTCCCTCAGGTGCTCACTCGGGGCCTATTAACTCTTCGTTTACACACAGTTTCTAACAGGTGGCCCAGAGGGTGAGCAGGCCAACTGGACTCCCCAGTCTTGGAGAGTGTGGTGAGGGTGTTTCCTCTAGTAAATGTCCCACCCAAGCAATTAGAGGAGCCCTTGACTGCAGGGTTTCCTGGCCAGGTGGACGGGGGACAGAACCTTTCTGATCATGTCCTCTGATCCTGCAGGCCCCTCTTCCTGGTGCCACGTGCACTGACGCTTCTTGTCTTCATGAATCCTGGGCTAGTTGTGTGGATGAAGCCATGAGTTGTTTTGGTCCTGGGCATCCACCCAGGCCCTGGGTGTAGAGGGATACCCCAGCCTCCACACCTGGGGTGGCATGGGGGGTTCCCCATGCTCAGAGCTTCTGCACAGGGGAGATTTCTTCTGATAAGTGTGGGCCCTGCAGCTCCCAACTACCCAGCACACATCAGAGCTGGGCCAGGCCCTGGGACAGAGACCTGGCTGTGATAGCGGGTGGGGAGGCAGACGGTCCCAGACTATCCTGCCGTGTCTACAGAGGGGTGGGCACCCCAGGGCGGCTTGGAAAGGGGGTCGGACCACTGAACTCTGATCAGGAGAAGGGAAGAAGCCATGGCAGGTAGAAGCAGTGGATGGAGTGGCCGGTCCAGTGTGTGGGGCCACTGGACAGTCGGGGGCTGCAGCTAGGACCCTGGGAGCTGCTTCCTGTGGGAGGAAACCTGGTCTTAGGGGTTTCCAGAGTGAGGCCAGGGGAGCAGGGGGCCTCATGCACCGGACACAGGACACCTCTGAGTTGACCAGTGCTGGTGGCTCACTCTCCAAGCACTGTACCCGACCATCCTGGCCAGAGGAAGCCAGCCAGGCCAGTAGCAAGCTCAGCAGAAGTTGTTTGGGTTTTGCTGAGGCCAGAGGGTGTATGAATGTGTTTGTGAGGTGAGAGGTGTTAGGGGTGGCAGGTTGGGAACTCTCTGCAGGGACTGGTGAGGGGGCTGGTCCAATCTCTCCAGAGTCTGGCTAGATGAAGAGGGGTGGACCAGGAAGGACACCCTTCAGGTGGGTGGGGGGTGAGGGGCATGAAGTCCTGCTTGGCCCCTCCCAGGACCTACTCCAGAGCCCAGTGCTCAGGGCCTCTGTCCTCCCACTGGGCCAGGCAGCCATGTGGGCAGGGGACAGCTAGCTCTCAGCGTGTGTGGGCATAGGACTCCAGACCTTAGCCGGTGGGAGAGGGAGAATGTAGTCCAGACCTGGCCCCTGGGTGACAGCTTCGGGATCTGCTTTCCATCCAGCTGGCCACGAGGGGGACACCTGGGCAGCAGCAGGGTGCCACTCTGCCTGGTTCAGACCCCCTGCTCTCTGAGCATGGTTGCCCACCCCAGAGACTTGAGGTCCACTCTCCACTCCCACCAGGAGTCACCCCACTCAAGATGCCCAGGCCCCCCTCCTGGCTGGGTGCACCATGGACATCCCAAGTCCAGTCAGACAGCTCCACCCGAATCTGACTTGTCAGCATGAGAATTTGATGCCAGCTCAGTTTGAGAGGACAGCACTGCCCCCCACGGTCCAGGAGCCCAAGTTCTGCTCTCAACGTCTCGGGTCCCCACACTTTTCTCCATGCCCATGGCCCTGCCTGTCTGAGCCACCTGGGTGTCCACATCTGCCTAACAAGGCCTGCAGCCAGACCTCCTGTTGCACAGCCTCTTATCTCCCCTCTCCTGGCCCCTCCCCACTAACCACCTGTCTTACTTATCTTCTAGACCTGACCTGAGAACACCTCCTCACTTTTGTCTCTAAGACCCTCTGTGATCTGGCCCCTGCATCCCTTTCCTACCTCGCACCCCCAGCCCTTCTCCCTCTGCTCAGCCCTTCCCCTCTAAGGATCCCTCCTGCTGTGCTCCCTCCAGGAAGCTACCTAGTGTCAGCTGTGACAGTTTTCATCAACCAGGATGCAAGGCGAGTTGGTTAGCTCATGCTGGTCAATGGGCAGAGGCCTCCAGGGCAGGGGTCTTGGGATGGGGGCCCACTGAATCCCCGGTCATCCCACTGGGTACCCTGGGGACTCACAAAGAGTGTCTGTCAGGGATTACAGGACTGAAGGAACAAACAAGTGGGGGAATGAATGAATGAGCTGGCCGCTACATGGGAGCCATACTTGGTTCATAAGTATGGCTGGGTGGAATAGGCCAGGGGCTTGGGTGTGGGGTAAGAAGAGGGGCAGGCCCTAGTGTCTCCTGGTCTAGAGACCCCCCTGGGGTGGCCCTGGGGAGGGTCTCTCTGCTAGGACCACCCTCCTGTGCTCTGGCCACCCTCTCTCTCTGTCCCTCCCCACTGTCTAAGGCACACTTCCCTCCCCCACCCATCTCCCTCCTTGTCACCCAGGTCCTTCCCTGCTGCTCCCGAGCCAGTGACCCCCAGCTAGGTGAGAAGACAGTGGTGGGCACCGAGGGTGGGTTGGGGTGCCTTCAGGGAAGACAAGGAGGGTGCTGTGCTTCTCCACCCTGTCCTGTTCCCCACCCGGGGCCAGGAGAGGGCCCCTCCAGCCACCCCTGGTTTGGGCAGGTCAAGGACTCTGCCCTCCCCTCCGCATCCCAGCCCAGCCCCATCCGTACCTCCTCCCTGGCCTGCAGACCTTCACATCCATGCGGCTGTGGGCTGCAGCCCCCGGCTGTTTTCTCCCCAGCTGACCCTGGCTCCTGCTCTGGAAGCAGCTCTCTGCCCCACGCTGCCTGCCCACCAGCCTCCCACCCTTCCTGTCCACAGGTAGCTCCCTTGCAGGCCCCAGGACTTGAGAGCCCCCGGTGCGGGTTTGCTCCTATGCTCTACCTCCTTTATCTGGACAGTGCTGTCCAACCCAGGGGTTCAGGCTGGCCTGGCCCTGTAGATGGCCACATTATATACGGCTTGGACCAGGCTCCCTGAGTCCTGACCCAGCTCAGGCGCCCTCCCTGTCCTGCCAGACGCAGATGGAAGTGCCCACCCTTGCCAATGAAAAAAGCGCTTTGGGGACCAAATACCTGGTCTCTGGCAGGGGAGGCCTGGGGCAGGTGCCTTCCTCTTCCTGCACCTCAGCTCCCTCTCCAAGGAAAAGCAGGGTCAGGAATCGATGGTTCCTAAGGGCTGGCAGAGCTTATAGAGACCTCCAGCCCATCAGAGATACCCCCAGTCAGTGCCATCTTGGGGCAGCAAAGTTCCCGGAGGGGTCTGGGGGCAGCTCACCCACTCCCCTCCTGATGCCCATGGAAATGGTGGTTGCCACACAGGCCAGCGCTGCCCCGGCCAGGGCTGACCCCTGTGTTGTGTGTAGAGGCAGGAGATGAGTGAGCTGGCTCTGATGCTGCATGTTGTCTTGAGTTCTGATGGAGAACGAGATGTCTTAAGACCAGATGCTGGTGGAAACTGAAACACTTTCTAAATTTAGCGGGTGAGAATTGCACATTCACCCAATTACGCTTATTGATCTGGTGAGCGCACCCTTGCTTTGCCCATGGCGTGCGCTGTGCCTCTCGCTGCCTCTATGTGTGTGTCTCTGGGCCTCTGCCCTCAAGGGTGACCTTGGGCTCTTGCCTGGACCACCTGCTGCTCCCAGAGCCAGGCAATGCTGCCCATGGGGATGGTTTCCAGGTTCCTGGAGCAGCGGGTCAGTCTGGAGAGCAGATGTGCCTGAGGCCACCTGCAGCCAGAGAGGCTGGTGTGTTTGGGGGAGCAGTGGACACAGGGTGCCCTGCCTGCAGGGCCCTCATCATCTTGCTGGAGACAGACTGGGAAGAAGGGCAAAGCCCCTGTGACATCTCAAGGGAAGTTCTGTGTGGCAGTCCCAGAGGGAGTGGGCCAGGAGGATGAGGGAACCAGGGAAGGCTTCCTGGAGGAGGGGTCTCACTCCAGGCCTTGGGAGCCAGGTGGGAAGGGTGGAGGCCAGTGGGTGGGGCCCCCTGGGCACCAGGCTGAGTGGTCTGTGTTGAGTGACAGGAGAGCAGAGTCCCTGAGGATTTGGAGCCAGAGCAGGCTGCTCAGGCCCGTGTCGGAGAAGCAGGGATAGGGTGCCTTGGAGGGAGGCCCTGAGGCCAGAGGGGGTGATGGGGAGGCCTGCATAGCAGCCAGCCAGGGACACATGGGTAAGGAAGGGTGGTCAGGGGGTCTCAGTGGGGGCACAGGTGGGTGAGGGGGGAGCAGGCTGTCCATCCTGGCTGCTGAGGCTGCCCCCAGAGGCTCTGGAGGGCATGTCCACACAGACAGCACATGCCGAGCGCAGGAGGAGTGTCCACACAGACCCTGCACACTGTGTGTGGCAGGTGCGTCCACACACAGACGGCCCTTGCTTTGTGCAGCCTCCTTGTTTGGAGGCCCTGAGTCCCAGAGCTTCTGTGGTCCTCTTTGGGGCTTCTTGGAGTCTCTGGCTCAGGATGGAGCCTTCTTTTAAGGCTTCCAATTTGCATTTAAGTTTTGGCTTCCTGTGGGAGCAAGCCCAGTTTCCCTATCTCATCGTTACCCTTGGTTTCTGCATGTCTGGGTGTCTCCGTGTCTCTCTGTCCCTGGATCCTGGGCTCTTGGTTGTGTCCCCTGGGCACGGAGGGTGCATACCTGTGGGGGATGGGGGCATGACCTGACTGCTGCCTCTGTAGCTCTGGATGCATCTCTCTGACTGGAAGTGTTGGGGGTGGGGGTCTTTGTCTCCAGTTTGCAGCCCAGTGGGAGAGCCTGATGCCTGGGAGAGCCTGAGCAGAGGCTGCCAGAGCTAGGTCAGCCTTGGCTAGATAAGCATCCCCAAGCACTTGCCTGGTTACAACTCCCAGTGCAGGTGTGCAGGGGGAGCTGGGAGCAGGAGTTCAGCCCTTGTCCGGTGCACCGGGAAAGCAGAAACCCTCGGGAGATAGGCTGGCCCTGGCCGGTGCCAGCATGCTATCTCTCGGGGGTCTGTGAGGCCCTGCCTGGGAGGGATCTTGAGGCCCACGCCCACGGTCTGTGGTACATCATGGCACCTACCATGCAGCCTGGGGAACGTTGGGCCTGTCCAGGCTGCAGCAGTCTATAAAGAACCTTAGAGACTAACAGGTCTTATATTCAGGGAAACTGAGGCCCAGAGGTGGCGGGGGCGGGAGGGGGGGTTGAGCTGAGGTTACATCCGCACGGGTCAGTGGGGAGCTGGGACCCGAGCCTGCATCTTGTCTCCTGTTATTACTAGACCAGGGCCAGCAGGCGGGATCTCAGCCTCTCTGGACACGGGTGCCTGGCTGGACCTATTCTCTGACCGGCCTGTCCCTGCCTCCTCCATTGCAGTAGAAAGGGGCAGTGGGGGGCTCTCAGGAAGCCTGATCTGGCTGGGAGGTCCCACAAAGGAGAGACCAGGGTCCAGAGCCTGTGTGTCGCTGTTTAGGGGGCCCCCAAGGACCTGGATCTTTGACAAGGAGTGTGCTGGGGCATCTGCTAGGGAGTGCTGTCCTTTGTGGTGGGCAGGCAGTGGGCGGTTCCCACTGCTGCCACTGGTGTCTAGGCTCTCTCCCGACTGCGGGGCGGGGGTGGGGGGGTTGGCGGGGAAGCGGGGAGTGTCCCAGTTTCCAAGACAGCGGCAGCTAAGCGCCCCTCCTCCGACTCAGGGCCCTCGGCCCCCTGCTGTGAGCTGAGGGTGGGGGGGGGTGCCTGGTGTCCTGCCCAGGAACCGCTTTGAGGCTGGGCCGCCACCCCCTCCCCCACCAGCTCCAGGCACTCCTGCAGGTTTCTGCACGTGCCACCTTATGCCTTGGGTGAGGGGTGGCCCAGGTCCCTGCTTCAAGCACCAGGGTGGCGGTGGATGGGAGTGTGGTGGGAGGGCAACGCCTTGGCACACTCCCGTCTCATGGAGCGGAGCTGCCGGCTGGCTCCACAAGTGCGGTGCCTCGGGATGGGGAAGCGGTTCTCGGCCCCGCCCCCTTCCCGGTCCCACGGCCGGGCCTACCAGAGGCCCGGAGGGGGGGCGTGGGGGCGGGGCGGGGAGGCTGCCGGCTCATCCTTGCCCGGAATGTATTGTACTTTGGCCTGGCCAGCGCGGGGCCGGCCGGTTGGCCCCACTATGTGCCCCGCGCCCCGCGCTCTGCGCTCCGGCTCACGGCCCGCGCCCGCAGCTCTGCGCCGGCCGCGAGCCCGCGCCCCGGCCCCCTCCCCGCGCGGGGCGGGCAGGGGGTGTGGTGCGGGAGGCACGAGTGACAGCGCTCTCCGCGCGCGGCGCCTCCACGGGGCGCAGTGTCAGCGCGCGGAGCCCGCCGCGCGCACAGCCCGCCGCGGGCTTCCGAGTCGGCGGGGCGATGCCGCCCGAGCCTGAGCCCCAGCCCCTGCCCGAGCCCCGCGCCGGCCGCTGACAGCGCCCCAGCCCGGACTGCCGCTGCCCCCCGCCGCCGTCGCCGCTTCGGAGACAATGGACGCGGGAGCCGCCCCGCAGAAGCACAGTAGGTGCCGTGCCGCTCCTGTTGTTGCGCCCGGGGCTCGGTGAACGCGCGGGGGGCGCCGCTGCCCTGGGCGGCGGGTCCGGGCCCCAGCGAGGAGGGGGCGCGAGTGGCTCCCCTCGTGCCGGCCTCCGCCGCCGCCTGGTGGGTCGAGCTGCTTCTGAGGTCCAGACCTCGGCCCTGATCTTGGAGGGGTCGGGCCGGGGTATGGGTGTAGGATGGTATGGGAAAGGTCCTGGGCTCTCTTGGAGGCTGCAGGTGCGGGCTGAGGGATCTGGGGGCCGCCCCCTGCAAACTTTCCTGCCCTGGTTGGGGATGGATGTCTGAGCTGAGACTGTGACCCCAGAGCCCTGGTCCAGAGGCCACATTCTCTAGTTGGGTGTGGACGGCACAACAGAGGCCCTGCCTTTTGGGTGCTGGGTGGACATTGCGCAGAGAAGGGGCTGGCGTGTCTCCTGGGGATGCAGGTGCCGCTTCTGGGCCTCGGGCCAGCCTCTCCCAGTGCTGGCGGGCAGGGGTGCGTGCAGTGGGCACTGCTGTGGCTGGCAGGACACAGCCAGGCTCAGGGAAAGCTCTGCCCAGGTGGTCTGCTGATGGGGTGGGACAAGCAGGCCTTCCTGGGGCCTGCGAGTGGAGCTAGGGGGCCAGCGTCATTTTGGGAATGTGGACACCTCTGTGGCTGGCAGAGGGAGGAAGCCCAGGAAGCAGAAGGCCTCCTCACCTGTCTCTTCCACCCTGTCCTGCTCAGGGACCTTTGAGCTGCACAGAATGACCGCAGACCCCCTGCCCAGGCTGGCCTTTCCCCATGGCCTTCTCCACCCCTGGAAATATGTTGGCTCTGTGTCCTCTCTGTTCCTTTGTGCATGGCCCCTGAGAGGTGACGCTGGGGAATCTGGGGCCCGAAGGCTGCACTCACGGCAGCATTTGTGATCAGCCAGGGTCCTCTGAGCCCCCAGCCCAGTCAGAGAGCTGCAGCCCCAGAGGCGGGTCACAGAGGTCAGAGGTCATCATTTCCTCTCCTGGGTGGTGAGAACAGGAGCCGGCTGGCCTGTCTCCCCTAGGATTCTGGGATAAGCAGCCCCCATTCCCATCATATTCCCTCTGCATTTAACCCATAGCCACATCCTCTGTGCGGCCCTGTGGGGAGGATCAGGGGTTCCAGAAAGTGCGGGGAGGCAGGTGGAGTGTGTGCCCTTGGACCGTGTCTGAAGGGTCCCCACGGCCCGCTTTCCCAAGGTCCAACAGTTCGGTGGCCCTGCCCTGGCCTGTGCCTGACAAGAGGCTGTGACCCTGTGCCCGTGGTGGGAGAGGGCTCACCCTTTCTCAGGCCAGGCAGTGTGTGCTGTGCCTGGGGTGCCCTGGCTGGAGGTGGGGGGGTCTGCTGGCCTTGACCTCTTGTATGAGGTGCGTCCAGGGAGTGCAGTGAGCCCAAGGCTGGTCTGGGGTCCCCGGGGTTGGGTCTGTCACCCAGCCACTGGCAGAGCTGATGCGGCTGCTGTCAGGGGGCTGCTGGGGGCACTGGGAGGACGACCAGCAGGCTGGCAGCGACCCTCCTGGGGGTGGCCAGGCAGGGTCTCCCTCAGCTTGGACTTGGGGCAGGTCTGGCACCCCTTAGGTGCCAGAGGGGCCAGTGGGTAGGAGAAGTGCCTACAGACTCTCTAGGAGGTTCCTCGAGGCCTTCACTCCATGCAACTGAGAGCTCAGCTTACATAATCCCCCACCCTGCACACAGGTTGCTGTAAGCCGCAGCAGCCAGGTTTGACAATACGAGTTGTAATTGGATTTTAATTTTTAATGTCTGCAGTAGATGAAGAGCTGTGGGCCAATTTGTATATATTCTGCTACCCTGCACTTATTTGGACTACTTCATTAGCTGGTAACTATCCTGCCCGCCCTGCCGGCTGCTCCCTGGAAGGATGGGAGTCTGGGCTCGGGACCCATGGGTGGCCTGCCACCTGCTCCCCTCCTGTCACTGCTGGGTCGACTGTCCCCTACCCTGACATGCACCCATGTCCACTGTAGCCCCCAGGCCCTGCACACTGGGAGCTGCTGGGAAAGGACAGCCCTCAGGGGCTCGGGGCACATACCCACTGAACCTGCAGCTTTCTTGCGGCCCAGCAGGACTTTTGACCCCAAAGACCACTGGACAGACAGGGCCCTGGGCCTTCTAGGGCTCTGCCTGCCCCTCCCAACTGCCATACCTGTCCTGGGAGCCAGGGTTGGGATGGGAGTCAGGACTCCACTGCCCAGTCTCCCAGGTGCTGGGGGTGGGCATGCCCTGGGGGATCCCTGAGCCTCCAGACAGACCCCGGCCCCAGGCGGCAGCAGGACCTACACGCCATTGACTCCACCCCCTGCCGCAGCTCTAGGGGTCCCGGGAGGCAGGACGGCCTTCTCCCTGCACTGCCCGCCCTCCGGATTATTCTTAGGTCTGTTGTGTAACAGGCCCGCATCCACAGAACGGGGAGGGAGGGCTCCTGGGAGATGTCTCCAGCGCAGCCACCAGCCAGCCAGTTTGTCCCTTCGCAGCCCAGCACAAAGGGACAAAGGAGGCCGCCTTACTACCCAACCCAGCTCTACCCAGGAAAAGGGCCCCGGCCCGAGGGCATGTGCTCCCTGGGGCTCATCTGGCCTGGGTCTATGGTAGCTTCCAGCCCCTGTAGCCGCGCGCGTGTGTGTGCGTGTGCGTGTGTGTGTGTGTGTGTATCCCTCTGGGGCAGAGTGGTCTGGGGGTCCACTCTGCTCCCAGTCTGCCCCCCAAGGCTCTTCTTCTGCTTCTTCCCCACTCTGTGCTCCCAGCAGCCTCTGGGGTTGATTGCAGGGTCTCCACCCCCGCAGATCAGAGCAGACTCTTCACGCCTCTTTTCGCAGCTCTTGCTCCGCATCAGGCAGGTTGGGCCCAGGGCTCCAGGAGGCTCAGGCTGAATGGCAAACAAGCCCATCCAGGCAGCCCTGAAAATGTGTGGGGAAGGCCCTGAAAGGCTCCCCTCATCTTCATCCTGTGGGGTCAGCAACCATTTCACTGCCTCCATCCCTGTGGGGCCTGCGGAAATGTGCATGGACCCTGGCTCTTATATAGGGTCTCACTCCCAGACCCCGGGGAAAAGGGTGAATGGCTGGCACATTGGGGGCACCCACCACGGGTCTGTCCCACCAGTTAACGGGACCAAGCAGCTGGATGGGTTTGGGGAGCACAGAGACATGTGAGCTGGACAAGAAAGCTGTGATGGAGGGAGGTGGGGACCACCTGTGGGTGGGTTGAGGGGTGGGCTATGACCCCGGGCTTCATTTATGACTAAGACCTCAACCCCAGGAGGCAGGAGGGCAGGGAGAGCGGTGGTAGAGGCAGGCTTTGAAATGTCCCTGGCCTCTCACACAGGGAGGGAGAGCCTGGGGAAAACTCTGACTTGAGCGAGGCACCAGTTCTCCTGCCTGGCCTCCCCTGGTCCCTGAGCTGTCTCCATCCTCTGAGTCATTCTTTAAAGGGGCTCCCTGCCAGGGTGGGAGGCTCCTGGGCCTAAGACCACTGTGGTCCTTGTCCTGGTGGCTCCCAGACAGTCAGACCCCGACAGAGGCCTCAAGAAGGTGTCTCATTTCCTGAACCCATGAGCCCAGAGGGCAGCATGAGTACCCCGGGGCTTCTGGAACAAATGACCACAGACTGGGGGGCTTCAAATTACTGGTGCTATTCTCACACGTCCTGGAGGTGGGGAATCTGAGGTCAAGGTGTCGACAGGAGCTCACTCCCTCTGAAGCCTGCAGCTGCATCCTCCAGCCTCAGCCTCTGTCCTCACTTGGCTGGGTCCTCTGTGTGTCCTGTTCCCCCTCTTCTTATAAGGACACTTGGATTTAGGCTCCCTTGGGTAATCCAGGATGGTCTTGTCTCAAGATCCTTAACTTGATTACATCTGCAAAGACTTTTTTCCAAATAAGATCTGGAATGTAGACACATCCTTTGGGGGCCACCATTAAGCACCCCACATTAGTCATGTTGTCTGTCTACTGCACCCACTCTGGTGAGCCAGGGCCTGGATCTCACCTCTCTTGGTGCCCCAGGCTGAGGATGGGGCTGGCATGGGGTTCTCTGACATATGAGCAGGGCTGCCCAGCCGTGGAGCCCTGCCTGGCTGCCTCCTGGTTTCCGACACCCTCGTCTCTCCTTAGCTGAGAGACGGGGATGCAAACTGACTCCTGAGGCTCCTGGGGGCAGGTGCAGAGGGGGCCCTGCAGGTCCTGGCCTCCTGGGGGGTGTGGAGGCTGGGTGGGTCCTGGGCAGGGGCTTCATCCTCTTAGTGAATGGCTGCTCCCAGATCCCACCGGCCACTGGTCACAGCACCCCCTGTGGGGGGTCTCCTAAATGGCCCCACATCAGAGCCTGACCCCTGCAGCCAGCGGTTTGGGAGCTCTAGTGCCTCAGTCAGCTGCTCTGACCAGGCCCTTCTGGCCCCCGTGTGGCCCCATGCAGCCCCAGAACTGTGTGTAGCAGGCTTTAGGTGTTAGCTGAGAGCATGGAAAACACAGACTCAAGAGAGGTATGGGCTACTAAATACGTGTTGTAAACAGGATACCAGGTCAGGGATGGGTGGAGAACAGGTCTGCAGGTAGCTCTGCTTCCTGGGCGCACCGTCTGCTCTGGGCTTGCCCTCCCAGGACGGCTGGGATGAGAGGTGGGAGGGCCCCACCCCAGAGTGGGAAGGCCTGAGTCAGCTCCAGTTCTTCAGCCCCTCTGTGGCCTCGGGCAGGGACTCAACCTCAGTGTCTTCACCTGTGGAATGGGGAAGTAATAGCCTGCAGTGCAATAAAGGAGAGGCTGTTTGTGTGTGTAGCTCTCTGCCCACCCAAGCGGGGACCCCCTTGCCACCATTCCCCACTCGGCTCCTGCCTGAAGAACCTCCCCTGTTGGCCTCTGCTGCTTCCGAGTGCCTAGGGCTGAGCGATGGCTGCTGGTAGCCTGCAGGTCTTGGAACTTGGGTGAGCATGGCCACTTCTCTATACTCAGAGCTCAGCTGAGCCCAGCCTCCACCAGGGCCCCTAAGGGAGTATACAACGGCTTCCCAGCAGTGGCCAGCATCCTGAGGCTGGTTGGAGGGGCTTGTCCCCTTCCCGTGGTGGAGCTGAGGGCCTGGCTCTCCATCTGGAGTGAAGCAGGGGCCTCCTGCCCCTCCCGACTCCCAGGAGACCTTCTGTGTCCTCCAGGCTCCCTTCCTTCCTGGGTGGCCTTTCAGCATAGGGTGTTGCTCTGGGCCAGTCACCAAATGGTCGACTTTTCTGGGAGCTCCCAGTCACCTTCCCGAGCAGCGAGGACAAGGGCCTCCCTGGAGGCCTGGTGCAGCCTTTAGAAAACGGAGAGGGGCAAATCTACAGCCTGGTCCTGAGCCCTACCGTCTCCTGGCATTCCCGGACCTGCAGCTCCCTGGGCTGTGGATTCCTGGGCTGGATGCTGGTTCCCCAAGCTCAGCATCCTCACCTGTCACAAGGGATGTGGGTGATGGCAGGGTGAGTGAGTTAACCTGTAGCCAAGGTGAGGAGCCTGCCAGAAGGTGGCGATCGCTCCACTTGAGCTGGGGCTTCCTTGCTCTCCCCAGGGGACGTGGGTTCCTGTCCCTCGGCTCCTGGAAGCAGGACCCAGGATGCCAGGCAGCGGTTGGCGGACAGGGCCTGGTGGTCCAGGATGGAGGCTTCTGTTGGCCTCCACATTGCCAAGGGGCCACGGGCTCCCGACCCCCCAGGTCCCACCATCTCTGGATGGAGGCGGAGTGATGGGTCTGCCCCAGCTCCTCAGGGGATCTGGAGCCCAGAGCTGTGTGCGCTCAGAGAGGCCGCCACCCCCCACAGTTATTTGAGGGGAGGTACATGGGTTGCAGCCTCCTGCAACAGGCCAGAAACTGTCACCAAGAATATGGCTTATGAAGATGGCTTTGGGGGCAGTGCTGGCCATATACTCCTGCTCCCCGGAAGCCCCCTGCCCCCTGCCTGGTAGCTTCAGCAGCCCCAGGAACTGGCTCCGTGGGCCAAAGCTCACCCCTGGAGCCGTAACCCTCACCGTTCCTCAGGAGGAGGGCCATGGGCAGCCCTGTAGGTTGGTGGTGTGGGACCCTTACCCAGTGCTAGGGCCACCTGGAGAGGGTCCCCTGCACTCGGAGCAGAGAGCTCCCCTGTAGCTGTGGATCGAGCCCTCAGTGGATGGCCTCTGCCTCCTGTGTCCATGGGCTCTGGGCCCCCAGCCTGGCCCCCGCCCCCCACCAGCACTGCCAGGAGGGGATGATTCAGGCTGAGCTGGGGGGCTGAGCTGGGGGCGGCTCTGGCACCCGGCACTCCCTGTGCCAGTGTCTGTTCACACAGAAAACACGTTCTGATCCTGGGATCTTGTCACCCTCCAGAAATGCGAAACCTGGGCAGTGGGGGTTGTGTTCCCCGCAGCCTGGAGGGCAGGCTGAGCAGGGGTGCTCTAGGATGGGGCACCCCTGGGGGCCCTGTGGGGCTGTGTCAGCCACTGTCTCACCCCCAGGCACCGTGTCCAGCCGGGTTTGCAAAAGAAGAGGTGAGCCCAGGGGACAGCTGGGCCTGGGTGCTGGATGGAGCCTTCAGGGAGCAAATGGGAGCTTCCCAGAGCAGTGCTGGGCTGGGGTCCCTGGGACCCACCCTGCATGCAGGAGAGCAGCCTGGTGGGAGGATTTAATCTCAGTTTAGAGACAGCGCTGACCTGGAGTGATCCCTGGGGAGAGGGCCAGCCTGAGTGGGATGTGAGGCTGCCCCTGCCTCATGTCGCCTCCCCCCACCTCGCCCTCCCCTCCTGCCTGGAGAGACACCTAAATAATTCCTGTGTGGGGAGGCTTGGCCAGGGCTGTCCAGTCAGGTCCAGGGGCCTTGTCCCTCCGTCTAGGTCTTGGGAAACCCCCTTATGTGTGTTTTTTTCCAGGCCTAGAGACCTTGGTCCTGTTATTGCCCCATTTAAAAGTTGAGGACATGGAGGCTGGGTGGGGTGACCTGCCTGAGTTTCGGGGTAGCAGGTGGAGGTGGAGGTGACACCCGTGGTGGCTGGTTAACTAGGACAGTCTGTGCACACAGTAGGCGCTCACTGGGTGCTGATTCCTCTTCCTTTCATGGAAGGGGCCACGGGGCCCAGTCATGCTGGCTGTGGTGTGGGGGTTGGGACCACTGCTCCTGGCACAAACAGGACCCTCCACCTTTGGTGCTGCCCTCTGGCTTTCCCCCCACCAGAAGGAGAGCCGTGCCCCGGGATCCAGTCCTGCTGCCCTGCTGGGTTTCTCATTCCTGTGCACCCTGCCCCCTCGGGTGCTGGCATCCTGCCGACCTCAGCAGTGGACCCTGCCTGGGCATGCGTGCCCCCCTCCCCCACCTGGGGTGGGCTGCTGCAGCTGCCATCATCCCCAGGACTGTGGCCCACACTGGGCCAGGGTTGCTGGGAAAGCCCTTTCTGCATTCCTTAGGTGGGGAGGGGGTAGCAAAGGGAGCCCCCAGCCCCCGTGAGCCCGAGGCTTGGGGTCCTCTGCACCCAGCACCACCTGAGCCTTGCTGGGGGTGGGGGAGGCCATGAGCATGGGATCCGGGCTGCTGGGGTCTGCTCCCCCAGGGGTGCAGGAGGGGATGGTTGGGAGCCCCACCCCAGGTCCAGGCACCTCAGCAGCACGCGGCTCCCGCAGGCCGTCTGCTGCAGAGCAGACCCCGTGACCACGGAGCGTTTCTGAGCAACCGCTTTCCAGGCCAGGCCGTGGCCCACTTCTCAGCTGCAGCCGGATTGGCGCAGCAGAATTCCAGAGCAGCAGGTGGCCATCCACTCCGGCCCTCGGGCAGCAGCAGGAGCTGGGCTCCAGTGAACTTCTGCTTACCTAGATGGGCTTGGGGGTGGGGGGCGGGCAGGGGCTCTGCTTCCTCAGAGCAAAGTCAGCTTGTGCCGCTCTGGGCGAAGCTGCGTCCCAAGGGACTGAGCAAATGGACGTCACTGTGGCCTGTCCGTATTGCCGTCACCCTTCCAGCCTGCGTGGGGTGTGGCCTGCGTGGCTGTCCCCCACAGAATGGCTCAGTGAGGGGTCATTCCATGGAGGCTCCAAGTGTCCAAGTCTCGGCCCCTTATTCTGCTGGGGCTGGATTGGCAATGCCCTGGGTGGGTCTGGCCCCTTTACCTGGAGCAGGTGGCTTGATGGCTGACCTAACCTTCCTGGGAATCTTGTGGTTGCGATCCTGGGATGTGGGGACCATGAGGGCCCTTGGAGCGCCCCTCACGGATGAGGCCCCGAGTGTGGGGAGGGGAGGATTTGGGTACCAGTGAGCTTCTCCTGACATTCGGGGTGGGGGATCTGGGTTGGCCTCTGCAGTGTCTGGGCCCTACTGGCCTCTCAGTAGCTGAAGAGCTGCTAGACTGGGTTTCTCAGGTGCAGCCCTGGGGCTGGGGGTGCAGGGAGCCGGCCAGGCCCAGGGCCTTCCACTGTGGAAGTCGAAGCCAGTGGGCATCTGGGACTGGGCACCAGAGGCCGAGTCAGCGTCTTTTCTACCTGCCTCAGGCAGACGTGCACCTGGCCTGGGAGAGGCCCACCGTCCCCCAGCAGAGCCGAGGACAGCCCCCTGAAAGGCCCACCCATACCCCACTCAGCCATGGTGGGCATTGGCTGCCCCTTGGGATGGTGGGGGTGGTGGCAAAGGAGAGCAGGCGGGGGCTGAGGGCCCAAGATGGGGCCGGGCTGGGACGGGGAAGTTGGAGGTCCAGGCAGCCACGGCTTCCAGCAGAGGTGAGCTCACCTGGGTTGCTGTCCCCCTCACTGGCCTCCCTGCTGGGGTAGGTAGCATCATCCCACGAGGTCTCAGGGGCAGGGTTGGAAAAGGATGGGGCTCAGAGCTGTGGCCAGGAGTGCAAGAGCACGTTCGGGTGCTATGTCCACCCCTCTACCCGTGCTGCTGCCTGGGGGCTCCTGTTGGCCCCTGGGGGGAGGACAGGGTCTCCCTCCTGCCTGTGCCCCCATCTTTACCCCTTATCTGCCGTGGGCGGGGCGGGCATCCTCGAAGTAGGTTTGTGTGTGTTTGCATGTGCGTGTTTAGAGTATTTTTAATGCGACTCTGCAGCTGTGCTCAGCTCGGCTACATTCTCCGGTGGGTGCTTGGCACGTGGCGCATTGTGGAGTTATTTTGGGCTTGGCATTATTGGGAGTTATATTCTGTGTCTGTAAGGAAACAGCATCAACACAGGCTGAGTTGGGGGGTACTTGATGCGTCTTAGGAAGCGGAGCCCAGAGTGAAATGGGGCCCTTGGGGGCTATAATAGGGGCAGGGCAGGCGTCTCCCTGGGGCTGCCCACTACCTCTGGCCCATGGGTTCTGATGGCCCTGCCCGGCAAGTCCTTCCCTGGCCCCCCTCGCAGGGACTGCTCTGCAGAGACCTGCCGGCTTGAGCTGGACAGCCGAGGAGCCAGACAGGACAGGCTCTGGCTGGTGCCCAGTTCGGGGGGACTTTTCTCAGAGTGGGCAGATGGATAGGGAACAACAGAGGCCCAGGGAGGGTCAGTATGGCCAGAGGGGGACATTAGGCACAGGGAGGCCACCAGCCCATACCCCTCGGGTCTGTAGCCACAGTCAGGGTCAGCCATCCGCCTGACCCGATGATACATCAGACCACAGCACCAGACCCCTACTAGCCTTTGACCTCCTCTGCCTGCTGCCCAGGACAGAACAGGAGTGGGATGGGGGCTGCTGGGCTGCCCCTCCTAGAAAGACACTCAAAGAGCCACAGCTGGTTTCTAGGACACAACCCCCCCAGTCAGGCATCAAGGCCCACTCGGCTCCCCCAGCCCAGCAAGCCCATCACACACCCCACCTCTGGGGTGCCTGCTCCCACCCCATCAAGGCCCCATGCTGCATCTGTGGCCCCCGCCCGCAGAAGGTGGGGGCATCCCATTGCGGGGGGACACATGGCTGTGTGCTCAGTCCTGACCTCGTGTTCTCTATCACGTGCTCTCCCGTCTCCTCAAAAAGACCTAAATTGTCCCCTTGCACTCAGCTGAGCCTGAAAAAGCCCTGGGAGGTGACTCAGCCATCACCACTGGGCCCTACCCCTGGTGACACACGAGGTCACTGGGGCTGCTTGGCCCATCTGAAACCTGTAGGCTCGTCAGGTGGGGGCCCACGCAGCCCCCCAGCAGTTGGCCTCCCCGCGGAGCCCAGACTGCATTTGTGAGTGCCTCTTGGCCCTGCAGGGTGGGAGGGAAGATGGAAGGGCAGGGCGCTGGTCCATGTGCAGGATGGGGCTGGAAGCCGCCACCACCTCTGGCGCCTTCCCCTTATCTGGGCTTGTCCAAGGGTCTGGGTGGGAGGAGGGCCCTGGCTTGTAGCCCACCTAGTCCTCAGAGGACAACCCCTCCCATTCTTTCCTGGGCTTGGGGAGGGCTGTGCTTGGTGGGCAGAGAATGGGTCCCAGGGGCATATCAACTCCCTGGTGGGAAAAGACCGTGGGGTTTGCCCCTATGACTGGGGCACCACAGGGTGGTCGGCACCATCCATGGGCCTTTGCTTCAGGTCCTCTGTCCAGCCTGGGTCCCTGGCTGATGTCCCCTTTCCTAAGGAGCCATCTCCAGGCTATTGCAGTGGCTTTTGGTCCTGCCTGGATGGTCTCACAGTGGTCAGTCCTTACCCAGGTGGTCTGGGGATAGGACACTCACAGATCTCTCAGGACGGACCAGGTGGAGCCACCCTCGGAAGCCATCCTGGACCAATGGGCTGGTGGCTCCATCCTAGGTGAACAGGAGTGCAGTCTGGCCCTGAGGGGCTGTTCTGGGTAAGCCCGCCCCGGTTTGCGGGAACTTCAGCCCGCAGTCAGTCGGCCAGTTGCCCACTTGGTGGTCGGGGGCAGGTGCAGCCATGGGATGGGGGCTGTGAGGGACCTGGGGTTTGGGGGGCCTTGTGCCTCGGCAGCCCCAAGGGCTGTGATATGGAGTTCCTGACCCCTCTGCCCTCGTTTCCAGCTGCCAACAGTGGGTCACTCAGAAGTATGAGGCTCAGCTGCTCCCTGGGGAACCATGGTCTGCTGAAGTTGGGGATACCCCCTTTTTGAGCCTACTGGGTGACTTCCCACCCCTGAGGGGCACCAAGAGATTGCAGGTGGTCAGTGAGGACCACTTGAGGACTCCCTAGAGGAGGCAGCTTTCCTTGGAGCAACTAGCCAGAGGCTGACCAGCGTTCCTTCTGTGTCAAGGTGGCACCTGCAGGGGTGGGTGGGTGGTTGGGGCCATTCCCATCCCCACTATGAGGTGCTGGGGGCTGCTCCCCGCCTCTGCTTGAACACCCTCAGTGACTCACCCGCCGGATAGGCCAACCCTCTTGCTTTTCTTTTTTTGTGCCCTAAGAGAAAATAAACATTTGCATGTGTAGCACTTGATGGCTGCAGGGGCCCACACAATTGCAAGAGGCCTGAAGTGCACAGGGCAGGGGGGCAGGAGGCCAAGGGCATGGTGCCTGGGCTCCCAGTGCTATGTCTGTCCAGGGCTTCATGCCCTGGGCTGTGGGTGGAAATGCATGTGGAGGGAACCTGGGTGGCGATCACCATGTGGCAGGGGAGTGACCTGTCACCACCCTAGGTTGTCGTCCCTGGGAGCCTGAAAGCAAAGGAGAGGTGACTGCCCAGGGTCGAGGCTCAGGGAAGCTGAGCAGGAAGCTAATGGACACAGGGACCCAGACTGCCTGTTCTGTGGGCAGTGTCCTCTGCACAGAGTAGTGAGAGGGGCCCCTCCACATCCCACCAGGCCCTGAACCCTTGGCTGCCTGGTGGGACCCCTGGTCCGTTTGGATCTTGGTGTCTCTGTCTAAACATGAGGAAAAGTATGATTTCCAGGTGCCCTGTTCCTGACTTGTGTGTTTACACCTCCCCCAGCTGGGTGTTCACACCTTTCCCAGCTGTGTGTTCACACCTCCCCCAGCTGAGTGTTCACACTTTACCTGGCCTGTGTGTTCATACCTCCCCCAGCTATGTGGCACCACCTCTGCCCAGCTATGTCTTCATACCTCCCCTGACCTGTGTGTCCACACCTCCCCCCAGCTGTGTGTTCACACCTCCCCCCAGCTGTGTGTTCACACATTCCCCAGCTATGTGTCCCCACCTCTCCCCAGCTGTCTGTTCACATCTCCCCTGACCTGTGTGTTCATACCTCCCCCAGCTGTGTGGCCCCACCTCTGCCCAGCTGTGTGTTCATACCTCCCCTGACCTGTGTGTTCACACCTTCCCCAGCTATGTGTCCCCACCTCTCCCCAGCTGTGTGTTCACACTTCCCCTGACCTGTGTGTTCACACCTTCCCCAGCTGTGTGTTCACACCTTCCCCAGCTATGTGTCCCCACCTCTCCCCAGCTGTGTGTTCACACCTCCCCTGACCTGTGTGTTCACACCTTCCCCAGCTGTGTGTTCACACCTCCTCCCAGCTGTGTTTTCACACCCCCATTCATCTCTTGAGCTGTGTTCACACCCCCTTCCTGAACTGTGTTCATTCTCCCAGCTGTGCTCACACTTGCTCCCAGACACCCTGCACCCCTCTTGCTCAGGGCATTGCCCATCTCTCTGAAGGAGGAGGGTAATGATTAGGGCCTCACTAACTCCATTGTGGGGCAGGGGTGTGGAGGGACAGTGGGTCTGTTTGGCACCAGCTGAGGCCTCCTGGGCAGACTTGTGCTCTCAAAAACTGGTGTACCCCCATAGACCCGTCTTCATGGGACAGTCCCGATTTCATTCCCCGTGTCTGCCTCCTGTGTCCCTGGAGTCTTGCTGGGTTTGAACACTTGTGTGGATGTAAGCATCGTCCTGCTGGTGGAAAGCTGATTGTCAGCAGTATCATGGTGCTAGTGGCTAACTCCTTTCTCTGGGGCCCCCTCTCCCAGTGACTGAGGCGGCCCTTGGCCACTGGTCAGGATTTGGTGACACCCAGGGTGTCCTTGCCTACATGCTGACCATGGCTTCATAGGACCTGGCTTCTTTTTGTAAAGGGTCAGTCCCGAAGGCCCCTTGTGATCTGTGTCCAGACCGAGTTCAGCATGTATTGTGGGAACACTGGGAATTTGGCGGGTGCCGCAAGCTTGCAGGGTGCTCTCCATTTGCCTGGAGCCCCTGGGGCTAAACCATGAGCCCTTCCCTCCTGGCCCTGTCCTAGTGGCCTCACCTTCCCCCTACAAGTCATCAGGAAAGACTCCACCCTCATCGTAAATCCTTTCTAATTTGCTTATTCGGTTTTGTGGTTGGAGACGCATGTGCTGGTGCCCAGGATTTTTAAATGGTTTCCATTCTACCAATGAACACCCAGCAAGTGGCTGTCTGGATATAGCAATGGAGTAAATTTAGAAATAATTTGTACATGAAATTGCACCTCCGGGAAGACTGGGGCAGGCAGCATTTAGAGGACGCTTTCAGGCCAGCGCCAGTGACAGGACTGTCTGTTTGTCCTTGGCGGGAGCAGGGCGGGAGCTGATGGCCAAAGAGGGGTCCAGTAACCCCTTCTACTCACCCCACTCTGGCTCCTCTGTGCCCTGAGCTGGGTCCTGGGCCCAGAACTCATCTCATTGTGGTGAATGTGGTCCAGCTGAAATCTCTGCTTCTGTTCTGGCCTCCTTGTGGCTTCAGCCCCCTCTCTGCCTGGTCTGGGCCCAGCCTGAAGAGCAGCTCTCCACCCCTGTCAGAGGTACCCCCCACACAGTGCAGTGACCTGTCCTCTCCCAGGGTTTGCAAAGCTGATGGCTCCAAGGGTCCCCTACTCTGCATACCCAACCCGGGCTCCTGCAAAGGACCTGGGACTGCTGGCTGCTCCTCCACCTTCCCTGAACCGCAAGCTCCCTGAGGGTGTGGGCTACTTCCACTTCACTCATCACTCCCTCCCTAGCCCCAAGCGCAGTGCCTGGCATACCGCAGGTGGTTAATAAACATTGGCTGTTGACTGGGGTGGGGATCGGTGTGCAGCAGTGGAACAGGTAGAGGGAAGGACAGCCAAGGGACACAGGTGGCCGAATGTGGCTGGAGCATGGGGATGCATGCCACCTGTGCCCCTCTGGTCCAGGAGGATGTCCAAGGCTTGAGGTCCTGGTGGCCAAGGGCTGGGCTTGGCATGCACATGCTTCTAATTTCAAAGATGTGTGTAGTTTTAGTCGATGCAAGTGGCCAAGTGGCTTTCCATCCCCATGCCCAGGGGCACACAGGTGCCAAGATGGTACACAGCCTGGCGAGGCTGAAGGGGATGCCCAGGTTCTGGGGGCTGGCCCAGCCTGCTACAGGTCAATGGTAGGCCACTTCTGGGGTGTTGGAAGTTGCCTTGGGTGGGCTGGGCCGGTGGCTCTGCAGCCACATTTAGCCTGGAAACCAGCCCACTATCTTGGTGCCCGGCAGCCATGGCTCTGCCCAGCTCTGCATGAGGGCGCAGAATCTAGGTCAGGTTGGTGCACAGCGGCAGCGCCAGGTGGTGAGGGCAGTGCTGTTCCCGCGGGCTGTGTCTGGGGGGCCGCAGCAGCCTGGGGCTGGGCCCTGACCCAGTGACCTCACCAGGCCCATCTGGTGATCTGGGCACAAGGCTATCCCAGGGGAAGGGTTGGGGGAGGTGAGTGGATGTGTGCAGTGGCTGCGGTGCCCCTGCCTGAGTGGGGACCAGGCCCCTGGGCAGCTGGGGGCCTGCAGGTGAGGGTGGCCATTCAGGCAGAACCTTCTGAGAACTCCTCCTTCCTCCCCCATCTGTGTCCTCTCTGCCAGCCTGTTTCTCCTGCCTCCTCCCATGGGTTGACCTGAAGTTCTAGGGATCTGGCCACACTGGGGCCTTGGCCCTCATCCTGCCCAGTGACCCTTGAGGAGGCTGTGGCGATGGGAACCTCCCTGGTCAGTGAGACTCCACTGCCCCTGTTGCCCCCTGAATCCACCAACCTCAAACCCAGCCCCTCCTTGCTGTGTGTGACTCTGTTTGTCCCTCTCCTGCCTGGGGATTGAGCGACGATATTTCTTTCGAAGGGTTGCCTGGCTCTGCCGGGCTTGGGGCCCCCAAAGGCAGGCTCATGCCCTTGTAGGGGGCTGGCGTCGGGGTGTGGGGGGTGGTGGGGATGCCAGGCCCAGAGCAGCACCCTTCCCACCCAGGATGTCTGCGTCAGGGTCTCCTGGGCTGTTCACCCTGTACCCCACAATTCTGTCCACTTCTTGGTTCCTTGGGTCCCACTTTTTCAGTCATCTTCCCAGATGCTCTCTGGAGCTTGGCCTGAGCTGGCCGCACACCTCACTGCCACCTCACACCCTGCACCCATCTCCTCCCATGGCCTGTGGTCACTCTGGGCAGCAGCTGTGGTCGCTCCAGAAAGCTTGGTCAGGTTGGTTGTCCTTAGTCAGTCCTCTCCAGCCAGGCCAAGTGCTCCTCTGTGACCACAACCTCAGGCCCAAGCCCTGGGCTCAGCTCATCACAGGGATGATCCCACGAGGGGATCAGGGCCTGAGGGAGCAGGAAATCTTCATAGAGGGACATCTTGGGGCCCAGACAGAGGGGCTGACCCCTGCCTGGCCTCCATGTGCCACTTGCCTCTGCCTCCCCGGCTACTTCCCAAGGCAGGATGTTGCTTAGCCCATACTGGTGTGTTGAGTGCGTATCTAAGATGGTGGGGTGCATCAGATCACCCATGAAGGCCTCCTGGGCTTCTCAGTCCCTTAACAGAAGCTGTAACGTTTACAGAACTCTCAAACCAACCAAGAAAGTGATGCTAAATTGGCTTCATTGTTGAATAATTAATAAAACTTCCCCGGTGCCGCTGCTGGGCTGTGTCACTCCCAGCGGCAGGGCTGTCAGTACCGCCTTGTTGCCCAAGGGGCCGCCTTTCCATCTTTAAACAAGTGCTCGACTCCTGGCAGAGGTGATTAAGATATGCGTGTGCGCGCTGGGCCGCAGGGCCCACACTGGAGGCGGCAGCAGGGACCAGTGTGGCTGTTGGGGTGACCTATCTGGAATGGGTGCTGCCTGGGGTCAGGGCCTGGGTCCTGGTCTCTGCTCTGACTCTGCCTGGCTGTGAAGCCTGGGCGAGACCCCTCTGCTTGGTTTTCCTTGTGGAAAAGAAGAGAGGTTGGACCTGGTGCCTTGAGGGCCCTGCTAACTGGGACATTCCAAAGCAGCCTTGGAGAAGCAGAATCAGGGATCCACCAGGGCCTCTCTGCTGTGCGCCGGGTCCCTGGTGCCCGTGGGGCCTTGGCAGAGCCTCACAGGGAACCAGGCTGTGGCCACACGCTGGTATCCTGCAGAGGGTCCTGGGGCACATCTCCCTGGAGGTTCATGTAGGAGTCGGAATCTGGAACCTTGAGGTGCCCCGTGAAGGTTTCTGAGGGCTTCTTACTCCACCAGTGGCAAGGTGATTCCTCAAGGCTGTCTGGTCCTGAGGGCCGTCCAGCGCCGTGGCCGCTGCGGCCCAGGCTTCCCAGCTGTCCTGCAGCCGAGGCACTGCTCAGGGCTGGGCTCGCCCCATGGCGGCCCCTGGCTCAGGGCTGGGCTCTTCTCACAGCCGCCCCCACGAGGGGTTTTGCACTTGGACCTGTGGCACAAGATGGCCTGGTTGCAGCTGCAACCCCGCCTGGTGCCCACTGCTCCTCTCTGCCCTCCAGACCATCCGCGGCCTCAGCTGGGGCTCCAGGCTGGCCACCCCCTCAGAACTACTGGAACTTCCTCAGTTACAGATGGGGAAGCTGAGGCCAGAGGGTCAGATACAGGCTGCCACAGGCCGTGCATGGGAGTGCCCACCATCCTCAGGGCACACACACATGCGTTCACATAGGCCCTTGGGGGTCCCCTGAGCCTGAAGAGACCTTGTCCTGGTCATGGCCCAGGTCTCCAACCTAGCTCAGGGGCAGGGCTGCCTGATGCATTTTTGGGGATCAGAGTTGTAGGACCTCTTCTTGCAGGACCACAGGACAGGGGCTGTGCCGTCCCCTTTAAGTAAACCATGAAACTCTTAAGTGGGAATTGGGTTTCAGGCTGTGGAAGGGGACTGGTAGGCTGTGGGAGCTGGGGACCAGGTTCTGCCCTCTGAGATCCTGGGCGGCCCCGCCCCTCTCTGAGTCTCTGTCCAGTCTTTAGAGCCCCCCACCCCCAGCAGAGACAGAGCTAGGTGGAGACACTGTAGCGTCAGGGGTGATGGCAGTATACACACACGATACCGAGCATGGCGTGAGCAGGAGGAGACCCCTGGTGCATGTCGTGGGGCGATCAGGGCCAGCTCAGGTCTGGTCAGGGAGCTTGAGGCTGGGAGGATGGGCTCAGCAGGGTCCTGAGGTGGCCCTGGCTATCAGGAGCTGGTAGTGAGTGGCTGCCCCCGTCCAGAGCCTGGTCGTAGGGGCACATGTGCAGTGTTTCCAGTTCGAGTAGGGAAACCAAGGTGACACATGAGGTCTGCCCAACTTGCAGGCCTGCCTGGAAACCAAGGGCTTTGGGTCCAAGGCACAGGCTGGCGCCCATGTCTTAGGGCCCAGTCTCCTGGCTCCTCCCGGCAGTGCTTGGGAACTGAAGTTTGGACCCAGCTGGAGCTCATGGCCAGATCCAGCCTCAGACTGGCCCCTGCCGGACATAATGTTTTAGAGCTGGGAAGTGGCCCTGCCCCAGAGAGTGGGGTAGAGAGGTCACAGTGCTGGGCTTGGTCCTCCTTAACTGTTCTGACCTGTGGGGCCAAATGCACTGCCCAGCTCTGGGTGTCCAGGTCTGGGCTCTGTCCCCAGGGCTTGGGAAGCCCCTTCTTCCTTGTAACCCCAGGCCTGAGCAAGGCCCTTGGTCCCCCAGTCAACCCAAAGCAGGTTGAGGCAGCCAGGCCTGATCCCAAAACAGGAGTGTCACACATTGGAGGTGGGCAGGGGAGAGGGCAGTGTGCCCAGCCTGGAGGACAGAATTGAGGCTCAAGGGCACAAGGCATCCACCCCAGAGAGGGGGCTCAGGCAGGGGCCCTGTGCCCACTCCCCATCACCTGACTGTCCTCCTGTTTGCTTCTTCAAACAAGAAGGAAATCAAACTCCTGAACTAGGGGCTGGTAGCCCTTCCTCCTCGTGCAGCCCCGCCCACACTAGCCAGGCCACATCACATGCTCCCAAAGGCAGAATTTTGCTTAAATGCCCAGAAAGGAGATTTAGGAGATCAGAATCTTAAGCAAATTAACATGTGCAGCAGGCAGATTTTAATCACCGCCTTTAATCGCAGGCCCCAGTAACGGAAATCATCTCGCTGGGCTGAGCTCAGTGGGCGGGGCTGGCGACACCGATGGATTATTCATTAGAACCTGAACTTGAGTTTCATCCGGCTGCTCCACAGGGGAGGGCTAAGGGGCCTTTGGTCCACTCCAGGGAGACGTGCTGGGCTTTCCAGAGCCCCTCCCCCAGGGCTCTGTGGTTCCCCGACAGCCCTGCCCGCCCCTGTCCCCCACCCAGCGTGTTCTCTATCTCAGGTCTGCCTTTGGTTTAGCCTGTCATCTCTCCCTTGTTCCCCTCTTCCTGCCCCAGTTTCTCCCGTTCTGAGAGTTTGGGGCTCCTGGCCCATTCCCAGTGGGGACTGGACTTACCAAGCCCAGGTGTGGCTGCTGGACTGTCTCTCTTCGCTTTGCTCCCTGCCTTCTCATGGGGCTGGGCGGGTGACCCTGGGCCCTCCCTGGGTAGGGTCCAGGTGGTGGTGGTGATAGCCCACGTGGCTCCATTCCCCATCTGTACTTGGGGGCCTCGCCTGGCAGGAAGCCATCAGCCCCTGGGGAGGCAGTGGCTCAGAGAGCCCCGAGAAGCCCCCAGTCCTCCTCCTCAGGCCCTTTGCCTGCCTGGCCCCAGGCCGGGTTCCTTCATCCCTGTAAACCTCCCCAGGATGCCCCTAGGCAGACAGGGTCAGCCCTGCCAGACGGGGCTTTGGGCAGAAGCAGCAGCTTTCAAAGCAGCACCCGAGGGAGAGAAACCCCTTGTGTTGATCTGGGAAGTGTTGTTTCCCTGCGATGGTGCTACAGCAGGTCAAACTGGAGCGCTGCCGGAGAGGCAGGCTTTGCTGGGGGTCGGGGCTGAGGTGGGGGCACTGCTCCACATTTGTCCTCCTGAGATTGTGCCCTTGCTTGGCTCCTGGTAGAGCCTGCCCCAGGCAGCATGCTAGGGGACTATTCTCTGGTACCCCACAGCCCCACCATCTCTCAGACCCCACAGACTTTTGGTAGGCAGGGGAGGGGACAGGAGGGATTTGGATGCTAAGAGACTGAGCTCTCACCAGGGGCTCCTGGACCCCCACTTGTCATCCTGCACAACCCCCACCAGGATAACCAGTGAAATGTCACCCCTGAAGTGCTGAACCTTCATGGGGGCCCCTTGTGGAATGGGGTGACTTGTCCTGGATCCGGCCCACCTGTCTGGGAGGGGGCTGTTCAGTGATGTGGGGGATTCCAGCTGGGACCACATTTGGCTCCTGGGGCAGTTGCATGCAGCTGCCCCTTCTGGTAGGAGGCCTGGCCCGGAGGATGGGAGTGAGGTCAGGGACAGCCAGGGGTGGTGCCCTGAGCCTCTGCTGGAGAAGTGCCTCTCTCATGACAACCCCCACCCCAACCCCTGCCTGGGGTGCTCTGTCCCACCCTCTGTGGTTCCCAGCCTGGCCGAGGCAGTGGCAGTGAAGGGTTAAGGCGGGCGGGGCTCCCGCGGGAGGGGCGGTCCCGGCAGCAGCGGCAGCTCTGGCAGCACTCAGCACTCAGCTCGTTGATCGGGCATGGGCGCGCGAGGGGCGCTCGGTTCTGACGGACTCACGGGGCCAGCACGCTGCCTGAGGACCCCGCAAGCTGTTCTGGTAGCTGTGGGGGTGGCACCTGCGGGCCATGGAAGCACCTGGGGACCCCGGCGGGCTCAGCCTGGACCAAGGTAAGGGGTCAGGAGGGGCTGGAGGAAGGCTGTGGTCAGCTCCTCAGGGAGCCTAGGACCAGGTGCTGAGGTGCCCATTGGTGACCCTCTGACCCCACGTGGACAATGTTTGACTCCCATCCACCCCCCACTCCAATCGAAGATCTCTGGGGTGACCCCATTCACATCATCACCCACACATCCCTCCCTCTGCTTGCCCCTTGACCCACGTTGTCCCTACTTGTGCTGGCATCCCACTCCCATGGGCAGTGGGAAGAGGTCCCCGGCAGAGCCAACACACTCCTCGGCTGCCAGCCTGCCCCCAGTGGGCAGAAGCCTTGGTGGGGGGGCAAATCTGGGGTGTCCTGACCTGAAGGACCCTGGGGCTGAGCCTGTTCACCCCTGCCCCCATCCAGGGTGGTGGGGGCAGCCCCACGCCTCTGTCAGCACCATGGACAGGGCAACGGTAGTCTCTGCCTGAGGGACCTGCCCGTGGTTGCTGAACTCTGGCACCTATGTGAGCGATTTCCTGCTCAAATCTGTCACGCTGTGTTGACCTGGGGGCCTGGGCACTGCCCTGGGCAGACAGTACAGTTCAGCAGGGGTGGAAGGAGTCCTCTGAGGCTGCCCGGAGCTGCCTGGCACAAGGAGCTTGAGTGTAGAAGGGCCAAGTGCTAGGTGTCGCGGTCTATCCTGCAGGGATGGGATGGAAAGAACTTCTTCAAAGAGGGTCTCTGTGTATCCCCAGTGCAGCTCTTGGTCTGGACCGGGGGTGGGAGAGGCAGGGAGGGAAGGGGCCAGCCCCACAGCTGCAGCAGGAGTGTCTCTGGCCAGACAACACAAGAACTGGGATTCTAAGTTAAGGGATTCCAAGGACAGCAGGAGCAGCCTTCTGGTGACTTGTCTGGATCCGGTTGTTCTAGACCCAGTTTGTTCTGCCCTCTGATTGGCATGGGCATGAAGGAGGGCTGGGGCGGGGGGAGCCTTGGAGAGCCTGTGTAGAAGGCAAGGGCTTTATTGCCAGCAGACTGAGCATGGGTCCCTGGTGGTGCCTCTGATGAGCTGTGTGACCTCAAGCAAGGCACTGGCCCTCTCTGAGCCTCTCGTGGAAGAAAAGGACAGCATAGGATTGCCCTCATAAGGTGGCCTTGTGAAGAGTGTGCCTGGCCTGTGTGGCTACTCCAGGATTGCCTATCCCCTCTCCTGCCCCTCCCCGCCCCCAGCTGAGTTACCTTTTATGAATGGAGGACAGTGTGGCTGGTGGTACAGATGGAATGGTGATACAGTTCCCGGCCTGGCTGCATGCTTATGCCACCCTGGGAGCACCCATTCCCTGACTGCAGCGCCCAGAGCACAGCAGGGCTCCCATGGGTGGGTAGTCCCTGCAGAGGTCCTGACCTAGCATGTTCCTGCCAGTCTGCTCTGCAGGGACCTCTGGTCTGGCCCAGCCTCCATCAGAGCCTCTGGGTGCAGGATGCCCACCTGCAGACTGTATGGACATGGCTGCTGCTATGTGGCCCCAAGGTCTCAAGGTTGAGATAGCCCCGACACCACCAGGGTATGCCACCAGCGAGGGAAGAGCCTGGTCCTGGGAGGGGTGTGGGCTGTCAGCAGCGGGACCCACTGAGAGCCCACCCTCTGTGCCCCATCCTCTGGGCAGAGGGCTTGGCCAGCTCAAGTAGGGGGCATGCAGCATGGCCCTTCTCTGCCCTTCTCTTCCTCCCAGGGAGAGAATAGCCTCAAACGTGCAGCCGAGGATGGAGCAGATGGCTGGAGTCTTGGGTCCAGCTTCCATCTGCACAGCTAATGAGCGGATGGCGGTGGTTTGGGGCTCCTGGAAAGTCAGTGGCTCGGCCCCCCTCCGGGAAGTGTTCCTCTCCTGGGGCGGGGGCGGGTGGTTGAGGGACTCGAGGCCCCTCCTGTGCTGAGCCCAGGCCGGCTCAACACACTGAGGGCTGTGGTGGGAGGGGCGTTGAGGAGGGGGATGAGTAATCGGAAACGTCTGTTTCTACCCGGGACTTCACTTTCTGCTCCACTACGTGGGCTCCCACCGGCTGGATGGCCTTCCTGTGTGGGGCAGGCCGGTGGGCGTGGGCCTCCAGGTGGGACAGCCAGCTCCCTCCCCAGGACAGGCTGCTTCCCCACTCCTGGGACGTGTTGGGAGAGGAAGTGGGCCAGGGTTTCCACCCCTGCCGGGCAGCCTGCGTGAAGGGGCCCAAGGTGGGGCCATGTGTACCAGCCAGTCAGCCAAGGGGAGAGGTGAGCTGCTCTGAGTCCACCTGCTCCCATTGCACCAGGGCTCCTGGACCCCCCTCTAGCTCTGTGTCCCAAAGGCAGGGAACACAGGCGTGGTGGCCCAGGAAGTCTCCGAGCCATGAGGAAGTCACCCCTTACCAAGTCCCGGGGGGTTTCCTCAGCCTGCTCAGATCCAGGGACCCACAGACAGCTTCGAGGTGACTCAGGGTGGTCTCTATTTCACATTGAAGAGGACCCAGCCTGGCCCAGGCCTCGCCTGCCTCAGCCAAGCTCTGTTTCCTTCAGAAACTCCTTCTGGAGGTTGGGGCCCTGTGGTGGACCTGCCAGTGGGTCAGGTTCAGTGTCCTCCTCGGTCAGCGAGTGGCATGAGTGTGGGGTCCACCAGGCCCCCAGGGTAGGAGGCAGGAGTGGGCTGTTGGGCCAGCCCCTGGTGGGGAGGGTGGGCAGCTTCAGGAAGTCAGACTCTGGGGGCCCGCCTGATCCTGGGACATCTTCTCGGTACCCAGGCCCCAGGGCTCTTGAGGAAGCCGCCTGGAGGTGGCCGGTGCCCTGGCTGGGAAGCATGGCTGGGCTAGGGGACGGGCCCGGGCATCCTCTGTTTTCTGCTCCTTTGTGGCTCTGCGCACACTCTGCCCGGTGGCCATCCAGCCCCACCAGCTGCTGCGCGGCCTCCCCACAGGGCCTGGGTGGGTATGGGGTTGGGGCAGGACTGGCTCGTCAGTACACAAGGACCCCTCCCTCGGAGCTGCCCACCCCCCAGCCCGGCAGGAGTTTCCTCTCCTCCCCCCAGGCAGACTAGGTTCCATCTGGTGACTTTTCAGGAAAGTGCCCCCCTCCAGCGCCGCTGTGAGCTGCTCTCTCCCCCTCCAGCTGCTCCCGGTGGCTCCCCGGGGCCCATCCTGACATGTGCTGGCCCACATGGCGTCCAGCCTTGCCCAGTGATGCCACGAGGGGATTCGGGAGCACCCAGAACACGGGCACTGGCATGCCTTTGAGGGCTGGAGGTCATGAACACTGCTAGCGGAGTCCTCTCCCCAAATCTGTGGAGTGGGATGAGTACCACTATAGCCGGGCAGGGAACCCGGGGCTTTCACTGTCCCTGGCTGGTGCGAGGCGACCTCGGCTCTGCTGCATGGGCAGAGGAAGGCTGAATGTTGGAAACCCCCGGCCCCTGTGGTGCTCAGATGGTTCCAGGACAAAGTGGGGGCACACTGTGTGGGAAGGGGCTTCTCCAGGGGGCAAGTGCGGGGCACTGGACACCCCCTGCCCCAGAAAGTGTCCTGTCCACCGTGTCCACTGCCACAGGAGGCTGTGGGACAGCTGTGGACAGCTTCGACCCCTGTGAGTGCTTCGGTTACATCTCTCTATTGGTCGGTGGACAGAAGGTTCCCGCAGACCCTCCTGGGACTGATCCTGGCAGGAACTTGGGCCACCAGCTGCAGAGGGAGCAGGGTGGTGGGGAGGCTGCTGCTGTCCCTGCCCAGAGCAGGAGCACCAAGGGCCTCTGGGCAAGTGGAAGGGATAGGCTCAGCCTGACTAGCCTGCTGGATGGAGCAAGACTGGCCGTCAGTCTGTCCCCATCCTCTAGGACACTCGATCCCCAGCTTCCTGAGATCCAGTGCACAGGCCAGCAGAGAACGGGTAGTTAGAAACAGCCCAAGATGGCAGAGCAGAGCCTGGCCACTCAACCCCTGCCCCCTCTGACTCTCCTCACTGCCCAGCTGCGTGAGACACTAGGGCCAGGCCCCCGCCCACCAAAGGCTCCTCTTTCCGCTGCAGGACTGAGCTGCTTGCCTGTGGGAGGGGCCCTGCGGGAGGAAAGGGGCACAGCCTGGTGACAGTGTCTCCCTCCCTGGCAGCTGCCCCCGCCACCAGCCCTCAGCCCTACCCCAGGACTGTTGGGGGCCAGGCCCAGGCCTTGCTGACCTGGCGAAGTGACCTTTCAACTCCACTGCCTGGTGTGGACCCCTCAGGCCAGCCTGGGCTCTGTGCCCCCAGGTCCTGGGCACAGCTTCCGCGCGATCTCGCCTGGGAGGGTGGACTTGAAGGCGCCAGCTCACACTGCCTGGTAAAATAAAAATAGTTGGGGAGGAGGCTCCCAGACGTGCGGGGGGACGCGCTGCTTCTAGACGTTTAAATAATCTCCGCCATATGTGAGTGGGCCCGTCCCTCCCTCCTGGAGGCGCCGGCCAGGGGCTGAGGCCCCGTGGGCGCTGGAGCCCAGCACACTGGCCCTGTCCACCTTCCCCTTCTCCAGCCAAGCACTGTCTGAACACCCACTGCATGCTGAGCTGGCCCGCCATGCAGTGTGGGGAGAGAGCAGAGGGCTGAGGACCCAGTGGGGGCCTGCAGTGGGGGCAGGGCTGGAGCAGCCTTGGGCCCGTGTGTCCCACTGTCACTGACCACTCTAAGCAGAGTGGACGCAGGAGTGGCCTGTTCAAAGGTTCTTTAAGAAAGCGTAGAAGCCTTAGAGGAGGGAGGGGCTAGAGGCAGGCAAGCAGGAGGGGAGATACAGGTTTGCCCCCGAAAGGTGAAAGGATAAGGCAGGTGCCCTGCATTGGAGAGCCTGGGTGCCTCAAGGGTCCGTGTGCATGCGTGCATGCGTGTGTGTGTGCTCGCACCAGGAAGACTGTGGGTGTAATTTGTGGGTTTTTTGGAAGATTAAATTGATTTTCCAGTCTTCCCAAGGGGGAGGTGGAGGTGCTGGCTGCTGTGTTAGGACAAGATCGATCTTGGCCATAAACACAAAATTAAACCAGAGCCACCCAGCTTCTGACCGGACCGCGAGGGCACTCCCTCCTTGGCGCAGTGGCCGCCCATGTCCCGTGGCCGCCGTCCTCCTCAGGGCTTGGGGAAGGAAGGAGCGAAGGGCTGGGGGCCGCCTTCTGACAGCCGAGGAACAGAGGCAGGGGACCAGATGAGGCGCCTGAGGCCTCCGCTTCCTGGCGGTGCTGTGGCCAGGTGTCCCGGCCAGCAGTCTTGCTGTGGGGCAGCAGCTGAGGTGGGGCGGGCCCCTGGGGCCTCTCCTCCAGGGGTTGTTGTGGGATAGAAGGCACTGTGCTCTCTTCCAGCCTCAAGAGGTGCCCTGCCCCCCTGTCTGCTGTGTCCTCTGGCCAAGGTCCCCCAGGGCTGCAGCTGGAGGTGTTGGTGCTGCCTCAGGAGGCTGAGCCTTAGAAGGTTGGACGGCTGGGTCAGATGCTGGCTCCTTGTCACCCCTGGAGCTGGCTTGGTGGCCTGGGCCCTGTGCCCACCCACACTCGAGTGCCAAGTCCCAGCCAGTGCAGGGGCAGAGCAGGACAGGCCCGGACTTCCTTGCCCAGGAGGTGGGGATTGCAGAGGTGAATACACACGGTCCTGTCAGTGGCTGCGAGGCGGATGAGGAGCCTTGAGAGTCCCCGGGGTCACAGGACAGAGGACTCCACACAGTGGAGGGGGTTTCTCAGGTCCTGGGCCCCAAGTGTGGCTCAGGGAGTGAAGGGTGGGACTGGCTCAGGAGACTGTGTGGGCATGGGGTCCCAGATGGTGTTGCCAGCCTGATGCCCTTGTGGGGGGTGAGAAGCAGGGGACCTAGGCCTCCTGGTTTGGGGGGCTGAGCCACTTGGGCTTGGGGCCTGTCGTGGGTTCGAGCCCAGCTTGGCAATTAACTGGGGCATAGCTTTTGCACCTAATGTGCTCAGGTGCACCATGGGGGTGAGGCAGCACTCCTGGGGGAGGCTCTCCTCAGTGCCCTGCAGTCTTGGGGCATTCCTGGCTTCACACAGTGGCTGCAATCCTGTGCCCACCTGTCTCATGGAGCATCAGGGGTGGTGTGGGTCCCCTGGGCAGTAGAGGAGCCCTGGCTGCAGAGCCCAGAGTGAGGCTGGATTAGCCTGACCTCATCTGCCTGGTCAGTGCAGGATTACAGCCTGGGGCAGACATGAAGATGCAGGGAGTCTGGGATGCGGGAGTTGTGCCCTCTCCCAGGGGCCTTGACCACGAAGATGTGGACCCAAGGCCCCCAGGTAGTGGTAGGAGACCCTTGATCAGCTGAGAGCCCAAGGGCGTGACCTGAGCGGGGAGCCTTGGAAGGGGTGGAAGGGCAGGGCACCCCCGGACTGCAGCCAGTGAGGCTCCCCATTGAGCCAATGAGGACCCCAGCAAGTGTCCCAGGCTGCCTGATTTCTGGTGCCCTCTGTTCCAGTCTCTGTGGCCCAGGCCTGGCCCTGACCATCTGTGCTGGGAAGGGAAGGCTGACGCACTGCCCAGGCGCCGTGGGTTTTATGGCAGTGAGGACTCAAGGGTGCCGGCCCAGCCCTGTCGCTGTCCCTGCGGGCCTAGGTCGGGGCACAGGGTGGCTGGGGCTAATGGGCCAGAGGCAGGAGGAATGTGAAGTCCTCTCCCCGAGGTCAGCTGCAGTGACTCAGTGGGGTTCTTCCCTCTGGCCTGTGCCCCATTGTCTGCCAAAATGGCCTGCCCCGGGAGTCTCAGACACCCGGTGGTCCCTGGCCCACAAGACGAGGGTGTGCCTCCTGCTTCTCCTCTCCTGCTGCCCCAGAGCTGCCCACAGAGCAGTCAGCTCCTTCTGGGCTTGGTTGCCCCCAGCCGCCCTTGTCTGGGCCTGAGCTGGGTGGTCTTGACTAGGCCTTGTGTCTGGTCAGCAGGCAGAGGCTGGTCCTTCCTGGGCCCAGCCCCCTCCCTCAGGACAGGTCGGTCGTGAGCCAGGCAGCTGATCCTGGCCACCCCAGCCCCCGGAGCAAGGCCTCCCGCACGGGAAGGGTGGGGGACACCGCCTCTGGGGGGTCTGAGAGTGTGCTCCAGTGGGTGGTCCCCGTGAGGGACCCCAGGGAGACTACCCATCTGTCCTGCCTGTCCCTACTCAGCCGGTTGTAGGGGCTGGTGACTTGGGGCTTCGGACGACACTGCCAGCCCCTGCCAGTCCCCAGCTGGGAGTTCCCTTGGCCTAAATCCTCTGGCCAGCTGAGCCAGATCCAGGCTTGGATTAGCGCAGGGGATTGGGCAGAGGGTGGGCGGGGCGGGCAGCGGCGCTGCGGCTCTTCCACCTCCAGACCCTGGGTCGCAGCTCCTCCCAGGACCCCTCCGTGGCCCTGGAAGGGGAGCAGACTGGCACAGGGACCATCAGAGACAGCGGGTGACAGTCAGGCCAATGCCAGAGGCGCCTGGGAGCAGCCCTGCGGGGGAGCTAGAGGCCAGCGAAGAGGGAAAGAGGGAGCTGAGGAGAGAAGGGGGCCCCGTGGAGCCCCGGGGCTGCCCGCCACCACTTGACCCACTGCCTAGGTAGGGTGGGGGGCTCCGGCCCTCCCTGGCCTCTGTGAACCCACCCCGGACATCATCGGGGCATGTCCATCCCCTGGCCACTTACCCCAAGCCGGACCAAGGGAACCGTGGCCTGCCTGGCGGAGGCCCTCCTCTGGGTCGGCGGGAGCGTGGCTGTGTCCCCGCAGTGGCAGCTTGGCCCACTAGGTAAGGGGGCTGGCCTGTGTGGTTGGTCATCTGGGGCGGGGACTGGTCTGCTCCTCCCTGCCAGAGCCCCACCCGGCCCCAGGGTCACTGGAGTCAGGAGGGTGGGGCTGCTCCTTGGAGTGTGAAAAGCCTGGGAGCTCCCACCATCCCCCATGCAAACCTGTAACCTCTCGACTCCTCGGTTTCCCTCTGAGGGTCTTGGGGCTCTGACAGGATCCCCCGGTCTGCCTCTCTGAGCCCCCCACCTCAGGGTCTGGAGACTGAACCCCAGGCAGGCAGTGGGGAAGGAAGGGGTGGGGGAGTTAGGGGCAAGGAGGGGCTGAGGGCATGGTCCTGGTGGATGTGCTGGCTGGACACTCTCTGAGGGGGTCCCTGGTACTTTGAGGTCAGTGGCACCTTCAGCCCTAGTGGAGTGAGGCCAGCATGCTGGGGTCAGACGTGTCGGCCCTAATAGGCCGACAGAGCGGGTGCCCATGACTGCGGTGAGACTCTGGTGGGGATGGGACAGTAGAGTCTGTCCCAGTGGGGCTGGCCTGTGGAGGGCCGCATCCAGGTTGGTCCGTTCCACCGGGTCTCTGTCCAGCTGGGGGAGTGGGGCTTGGCCCAGTTGTTCTAGGCCCCTGGACCATCCCTGTCCTCACCCCCAGCCTCCTCCCTTCACCTGCTACTATGTCCCTGCTGCCACACTATCCCCTCCCCTCCTGATGTCTCAGTGGAGCCCACCGCCCTGTGCACCCATCCCCACTGGGTGCCCCTGCCCCCTCCCCTCGCAGCCCACCATGCCTGCAGCTCAAGAACAGAGGTTGGCTTCTTCTGAGAAGTTCACACTGCTTGGTCCCTTGGGGCTGGCACTGCCATAGGTCTCCACACCACCTGAGGGTCCCTCATCAGGGGACATCGTGGGTTAATGACTTGGTGCTTCCCCAGAGGGCACCTCCTGGTTCTGGGCTTTCCATAAGCAGCTGTGAAGGCCCAAGGGGGGCCGGGATGGTCCTGTCCCCGGGACTTCAGGAGCCTGCTACCTCTCCAGCCCTGGGGGCCACTGTCCTGGCCAGTATCCCCTCCCCTGGGACATGGGAGATGTGCAGGCTGCAGACGAAGGCTGAATGGATGGAGGAGGGAGGGGTGGTGGGGGAGGCAGTTAGGCCCTGTGAGGAAGGTGAGGGCTCAGCACTTTCTGGGACTTGTGCCCTTGGGTGCACCCTCAGCCTCATGGACCTGGCTGGGCAGAGCTGGTCCGAACTCTGTGTGGACTCTGGCTACTGAGCAGGGTCCCAGATTGGATCTGTGACCTGGGCCAGCACCTGGGGTCAGAGGCAGCCCTGGAGGGGTCTGAGTTTGGTGCCCTGATGGGTGGGGGGTATTCTCTGCACCCCGTGAGCACTTGGGGGTACATCTGAGGCTGTAGTGAGCAGGGGGCTGCCGCAGCACTCACCAGTGCTCCATCTGTCTGTCTGTGTCGGTCTGTCTGTGTGGCGGCTCGGTGGGCCTCCAGTGGAGCGATGTATGAGTGCCATGCAGGCAGGGACGCAGATGGTGAAGCTCCGGGGCAGCTCCAAGGGCCTGGTCCGCTTCTACTTCCTGGACGAGCATCGCTCCTGCATCCGCTGGCGGCCCTCACGCAAGAATGAGAAGGCCAAGAGTGAGTGGATTGGCCCTGGTGGTGGTGGGGGGGGTTGGCAGGAGACCCTCCTCATGCAAGAATGAGGAGGCCAAGAGTGATGGAGTTGTCTGGGGGTTGAGGGGTGGGCAGGAGACCCTCCTCATGCAAGAATGAAAAGGCCAAGAATGAGTGGGGCAGTCCTGGGGCAGGAAACCCTCCCAGAGCAGCCATCAGGCAGTGGGAGGGGCAGCCCCAGGCCTGGAACACGGGCTCAGCTGGCCTTGGAGAGCTGTGGTGGCCTCTGGATGCAGTCGGGGAGGGAGGGCCCCGGCCTTGCTGTCCACCCAGCACATCCTCTGGGACTCCATGGAGACTGGGTGGCACCCATGCCCAGCCCTGCGCCAGGTGTTGGGAGGGGCTAAGAGGCAAAAGGACCTTTGGTCTGGCCCCCTGGGCACTCTGAGGACAGGACTTGGTGCCCAGGCAGCCTGGGGCGTGAGCAGCCGGCAGGGGCATGGAGGCTGCAGGGCTGACTGGATGGGTCAGGAGGGTAATGAGCTGTGAGGATTTGCACAGAGACCTTCCTGGGGGTCCTGGGAGTCAGGGAGGGACACGTGAGCCCTTGCAGGTGACAGAGGGGACTTTGCCGCCTCTCCTCTGGCAGCTGGAGAGACGCAGATGTGCCAGGGCAGGCCCTGAGCCCAGTGGTTGCTACGGGAGCTGCCGCCATCATGGGGCCCAGGAGAGACACACTGTGGAGCCCCCTGGGAGGACGTCTTGGAGGAAGGGGCTGGGACTGCCCTGTGGGCCCCTGGGAGGTGGAGTCACCATGAGCTGTGCAGGCAGGAGCCCCTATGCTCCTTCGGGAGGCGCTGTTTCGGTGCTGGGCTTGCTGTGGGAATTTAGCCCACGTGACTCTGGTCTTTGGGTGTGAGGTCGTGACACCACCTGATGGTAGGATAACTTCACGTCATGCTGAGTGACGAGAAGGACACTGGATAGCAGATAGAGGGGAGAGGTGGACAGGGTCATGGTGGCCCCTCTGGGGAGGGGGTGGTAGGTCGAGGCCAGCAGGCTTAGGATGGGGGAGACCAGCTGACTCTGGCCTTGGAGGGGTCCCTGGGAGAGAGGAATGGGGTGAGAGGCAGCTATTTCCTGACTGTCAGCATTCCCTAATCTGGGGGCCCCGAACCCCTGCCTCCTCGCCAAGGACATGTGAGCCACAGGGAGCTGGATGGAGAAGCAGGCAGGACAGGCCCCCTATAGGCAGGGGGTGCAGGGGAAGCAGGAGCCCCCGGGAGGGGGCAGTGGGGGCAGAGGACAGAGGAGTGAGGCCACCCTTCACAGTGTAAGTCGGGGAAGCCCACCATTACTGCACCAGACATGGTCATGCCCTGAGGGGTGCCAACCCCACCTCCAGAAGCAGGCACCGGGCGCTGGGGGTAGAGGCAGCAGGAGCCAGGCGGAGTGTGTGATGCTAGGGGGTCCCTGGCTGTGCTGACTTCAGGGCATCTGCTCCCAGAGGGGCTGCTGGCTACCTGTGCCCTGGTATCTGTGAAAGGACCCTGCCGAGTGCACAGGAACAGACCCTAAGGATGTCCTCTGAGCTCATCTCTTCCTGAGGATTCAGTCTCTGAACACAGGCTCCATGGAGCTCCAGGCACGGTGGCCAGTAATGAAATTCTTCCTGCAACCTGATCTGGTGCACACCAAGCGGGACCCCACCACCCCTGGCTCCCACCTGCTGGCCCCAAAGTTTATCACAGAGATCGCCACAGGCTCACGTCCGTGCTGGCCAGCAATTACCTTCTGGGGATGAGAGGCAACTGGCCAGAGCTTGACAGATGGAATTGGCTTGTCTGGTTCTCCTCACTCTGGATGCAGAGGACAGACCCAGGGTGGCTGACTGGGGGAAGGCAGCCCTTCTCTTGGGGAGGATGGACCTTTTTAATGGCCAGAGGGAAGATGGGCAGACCCCAGGGTCAGAGTGGAATGGGAAGAGGCGAACTCACCAGCCCCAGTATATCTGTGATTTTTTCCTTCTCCCCAAGGGTGGGAAAGATTTCCCTGATGCTGGGAAAGATTGAGGGCAGGAGGAGAAGCGGGCAGCAGAGGACGAGATGGTTGGATGATATCACTAACTCAGTGGACATGAGTTAGAGCAAACTCCAGGAGATAGTGAAGGACAAGGAAGCCTGGGGTGCTGCAGTCCATGGGGTTGCAAAGAATCAGACACAACCAAGCGACAGAACAGCAACACCCCAGGGCCCCTTGAAATGCCCCCTCCCCTAGCCTCAGACAGGAGGGAAACCCTGGGGAGGGCCGTGACCGTGCTGCACCCCCCTACCTCTGCAGTCTCCATCGACTCCATCCAGGAGGTAAGCGAGGGGCGGCAGTCGGAGATCTTCCAGCGCTACCCTGATGGCAGCTTCGACCCCAACTGCTGCTTCAGCATCTACCACGGCAGCCACCGGGAGTCGCTGGACCTGGTCTCACCCAGCAGCGACGAGGCGCGCACGTGGGTCACAGGCCTGCGCTACCTCATGGCCGGCATCAGCGACGAGGACAGCCTGGCCCGCCGCCAGCGCACCCGGGACCAATATCCTCGCATGTGGCGGGCGGGAGGGCCCCAGGGTGCACCCTCACTGTCCACCTCGGTGGGCTCCCCACCCCAGCTGGCTCATGTGTTTGGGGAAAGGGGCACTGGGATGGGGTCCTTCACGCCTTCCTGCCCGGGAATGGGAGGGGAGGAGAGGTATGGCTGGCCCTGCTGACCCACGTTGGTCCCTAACTTGGCCCCAAAGTGGCTGAAGCAGACATTTGACGAGGCCGACAAGAATGGGGACGGCAGCCTGAGCATTGGCGAGGTTCTGCAGCTGCTGCACAAGCTGAACGTGAACCTGCCCAGGCAGAGGGTGAAGCAGATGTTCAAGGTAAGCCCAGACCCAGGTGTGTGTCGGGAGCAGCCCCACCCTGTCCGAGCTGCAGAGGGTCCTGGGCGGTGCTGTCTGAGCTGAAGCAAATAGCGAGGCAGCAGCTGGTCTGGACCTTTGGGGGGCGGTCAGTCAGATACCCCAAGTTGCTGCCTCTGGCTGTGCTGGTTCCCTGCAGCAGCTCCTGTGGCCTCCCTGGCCGATGGACTGGGCACGTGAAAGCCCAGTGGGCCTGCAAAGGAAACCACTCACAGGGCCTGTACCCTCATCCCACACCATCCCATGACTCCCCAGCCCCAGTGGGGGGCAGAAGCCCTGCCTTGCGGGCAGCAGCGCTGGTCACCCACCGCCTCCCCTGTGGTCCGCTGACACTGCTGTTAGCAGTTATGAAAATGCATCCTCAGCTGAGCGGCTGCCTTTATTGTCTGTAATGAGTTTCTCTCTTTCCGGAACCCCTGCTGGGATGGGGGGAGGAAGGCAGGTGGTGTGAGTGGGTCCTGGTTCTGGGTGGGGCTGGGCCAGCAAAGCCTGCCCTCACTCAGGACTCGCTGTCTCACTGCTACTGGGGAAAGGGTTCTGTGAGCTTGAATGAGGCGCCATGCCCCAACACACATGCATACACACATGCACACAGACACACACAGAGAGACACACATGCATGCACACATGTGCATACACATGCATGCACACATGCACACACATGTGCACACACACACACACACACGCCAGCTGCCCCTCCAGGCGCAAGCCCTGGCGACTCCCTCTTGGGCTTCTGTGATGGACAGGAAGTCATGCTCGGCTGGAGCAAGGGGAGCTGGCCAGCTCAGAGTGTGTGGGTCTGTGTAAATAGCAGGGGTGGGAGGAGGGCATGGTGAGCTGGATGATTTCAGATGCTGGTTGAGGACTGGGCTTCTCACATGGCCCATCCTGAAGGCCCAGTGGGGACAGAGCCTGCCTGGGCAGTGAGGAGCTGGCAAGTGGCTCAGGCTTGCAGAGCCATACTCCCACCCCATTCTCTGCCTGCTCTGCCTCTGGGAGCAGCTCGGGGGTCAGCAGTCCCTTCCCAAACATGAGGCTGTGCCAGGGGCCAGGCAACAGGGCTCAGATTGGCCTTGGAGATAGGACAAAAGATGAGTGCACCTCATGGAGTGGGCACAGGCTTCTGGCACCTTAAGGACAAGTCCTGGCTTGAAAATGTCCCTGCTGGGAGCTCCAGGGAGCCCACACCCCCAGCCCCTCGGTGCAAGAGGGGCCCACGCAGAGCCCCCTGAGCAGTCCCAGGCCAGGTGGTGTCTGGGCACTGTCTAGACCACTTCGAGAAGGACCTGGAGAGGTGGACCGGCAAGAGAGAAGGACTGGCGAGGATCTGGAGAGAGTCCAGTGGGGGCTGTCACCAGGAATGCTGACCTCAGACCCTGGGCAGCTCTGCCCCTAGTGGCTGTTGTCCCCTGTGTTCCCGAGCACCTGGGCCTCCTGGCCCATCTGCGTGGGGCCCTATGTGGGCACTTGAGGGCCCAGGGAAAGAGGGCTGACCTCCAGCCAGGCAGAACCACTCTGATAATTAACATCAATTTTATTGTCGAGAAATCTCAATATTGTTTCTACTGCCTGGAACTGCCCTAATCAAAGGATAGATCTGTGTGGTGGGTAAAGAGAGGCTTGAGCATAATTTTGTTAAGTCTAAAATAACAGTGGAATGTGGGCGAGGCTGGTGTGGCCCCTGGGCCTCCTGCGTGATGAGCACCCTGGGTGGCTCCTGGTCTGGCTCAGCAGCGTGGCTCTGGCCAGTGTGTGCCTTCAGCCACGGCGGTTTCCTTCTGTGGAGAGGAGAGCGGCCGCAGGACCACATCGGAAGCAATTCCTCGGGCCCAGGGGTCGGGGCCATCCCTTTGGGTCCAGAGGGCCTCATCATCCCAAAGCGTTTTCAGTAGTGCCTTGGGCGTGCTGCCCAGCTCAGAGCCCACAGGGAGGCCAGATGACCCTTTGGGTGGATGCTGAGCATATGGGCATCTCTGCCAGCTTCAGCCTCGGCCCCAGGAATGGCTCCCAGCCTGGTTCTGTCCCCAAGAGGCCCTTTGACCTGCAGGGCATGTCCCGCCAGCTCTGAGATGCAGGGCCACCCTCAAACCGGGCAGACACGGGGTCCTCACTGGCATCTGCTGGCCTCAGCACAGGTGACTCTGGGCTGGGTCCTGTTCCAGCCATGGCATGGGCACCCCCCTGGGTGACTGGTTCTGGATGGAGACAGGCTTGCTGGGTGCCCACCTTGGTGTCAGGCCACAGGGTCAGGAAAGGCAGGGCCAGACTTCCCGAGAGCCCTACTCTCTCTGGGCTCGGGGACTTTGGGGTGGCTGTGGCCCCCTGGCTTGTGGGTGGTTCTCCTGATTCAGAGGGGCCTGTTTCCGGCCATCCCAGATGGTGTGGCCACAGGAGGAAAGACATGCAGACTGGGTACAGGGCTGGCGAGCACTGCTGTCCATGGTGCTGAACCTGGTGTCTGTTTTTGCCAGGCAGTCACCTCCCTCGCCCCATCCCCACCCCCACCCCAGTCGACAGACCAAGGACCTGACCTCAGCACTCAGGCCCTAACTGCCCCGTGGCACCTCTGGCATCTTCTGGGCAGCCTAGACTTCGTTACTGAGTGCTCTTGTCCTCTGAGTCTGCCCCCAGCCTTGACTCTTGGTGTTCCCAGAGTCTGACATCTCAGTGCATGCTTCCTGAGCTAGTGGAGTCATGAAGGAGCCTGTGGTCTCATTAGCAGCCCAGTGGGCTTGCCTGGGGCGGGGGTTCCTGTGGGTACGGTGTGAGCTGTTTGCTGAGAAAAGTGAGGACAGCGGCTGAGATCAGGGGCCTGTCATCTCTGCTAAAGAGATGCTGATAGAAGCTGAAGTTGGGGATTTCTGCATGCCTGGCGGCCCTGTGCTTTTCTAATCGATGGATGACCAACTGTGATTACAGATCACAGCCCAGTATGGGCACTGGGTGGATGTTGTTGGCTGAAGGTGGGGGGACATTGCCGGGTTCAGGTGCTGGTTGACTTTGGAAGGCTAAGAAAGGAGCAAGTAGGGTGAGATCTGTGCACGCAGTGGCTTCTTGGTGGGAGAGAGAGAGTGAGGATGCTGCTGCAGGGCTTGGGGAGCATGATGGGCCCTCCACGAGCCTGTGATACAGGCAGTGACGTTGAGAGGGGGAAAGGTTTCTTGACTCAGGGTTGCCTGAGGGTTGGGGGGCTTGAAGGCCCCCTCTCAGTCGAGGCCCAGCATGGGACATGAGGGGATGCAGAGACATTGTGTTACAGGAGGCGGACACAGATGACCACCAGGGAACACTAGGCTTTGAGGAGTTCTGTGCCTTCTACAAGATGATGTCCACGCGCCGGGACCTCTACCTGCTCATGCTCACCTACAGCAACCACAAGGACCACCTGGATGCCACTGACCTGTTGCGCTTCCTGGAGGTGGAGCAGAAGGTGAGCGCCCCACAGCAGGAGCCAGGCTCCTGGTCAAGGTGGCCTCCCCTCAGCCTCCCCAGGCATTTGAGACTGTCCACAGCGTGGGAGACAAGTGGGCACCCGCCTGGCATTTGAGGCCCATATACTGGACTGGCCCAGGCTCTCATCGGCCATCCCGCCGCCAAGCAGGTGGGGAAGGAGGACAGCTTAGCTCTGGCCGTACCCCAGCCCAGAGCTTGACCACAGCCCCGACCTTAGTGTCAAGCATCTCCTGGCCTAGGTTCCATGGCCCAGCCTTCCCACCTGGGCTCACACCCCCAGGGTTCTGAGCCCATTGCCAACTCACTCAAACATTTGTCCAGCAGACGTGTGGGTGCCTGTGGGGGCCAGCCAAGTATGCCTGCCCACTGTCCTAGACCCCAGGCAGCTCCATCCCTCCAAGAGGCATTGCCTAACTAAAGCTCAGGGTCCAGAAACTCAGGGGTCTGGTTGGAGGCCAGGTGCTGCCAGCTCTGGTGGACAGAGGCTGGAAGTCTGTGGAAGGGGAGGGGAAGGTCAGCATCCTCTGAGGAGACAGCACTCACCACGGGGATGGGGAATAGGGATGCTCAGACACAGACTGCATAGGCACTGCCCCCAGGCTGTGGGAGAAGGCCATGGGGATCAGGGTCCAGGCCTGTAAGGTCCCGGGACTCTTGCAGAGCCACTTTTGGGGTAACCTTCAGGCCCCAGCTGCCTTGCCCTTCTGGGGTCAGACTCCCTGGCCCCAGGACTTCTCAGGGCCCTCATCCCACCTGCCTCAGGTAGTGTCAGCTCATGGTGATGGGCTGGGGGGGACCACCACTGGGAAGGGCTGGGGGCTGGGTATTGGGAACCAGGAGTGGCTGTGGACTCATCCTGGGTCTGGGTGGTGGTCACCTTGGACCTCTTGCCAGTGTCCTGACCCAGAGAGCTGCCCCCGCACTGTGCTCCCGGGTCCCCTCCCCGCCACTGCCATCATGCGGTTTGCTGAGGCCTCCCTCCTACCTTGCTGATGGGGACACTGGGGTTCACCCAGGCAGGAGAGGTGGGTACCAGGCTGGCTGTGGGCAGTGTTGGCATGAGGCTGAGGGGCAACTGTTCCAACAGCTGGCATACCTGGGGATGGAGGGAGGGAATAGGGCCCAGTGTGGGAAGGGCAGCACTGACCCCTTGCTCCCTGACCTTTGCCCTAAGCTTTCCACAACTCTCCTTACAGTCTGGGGCCCAAATCAGCTGGGTGGTTTGGCCTCCTGGGTCTGCAGCTGCTCCAAGCTCCGACTCCATCTGTCCACTCCACTATCCATACCTGCCCCAGATTCCTGGGGGTGTCCAGGAAGCCCTGCTGGTGGGCCTGTCTCCAAGAGCTGGGGGTTCCTGGGGGCTACACTGTGGGGCCCTAAGAATCGCTCAGCCTCTGACGTGGGGCCACCTGGGCTCGGCTATTATGTGCAACTTTCTTGAGAGTGACTTGGGCAGATGGCAGGAGGGGCCGGGTGAGCCCCCTCCACTCCTCCAAGATGGGACACAGTCCTGGCCCTCCTGCACTTTCTCATACCAAGCCTCACTCCTGCTAGCCCACCCTGAGACCCCAAGCACAGCGTCAGTGGGGGATGGCCCAGCTGATGAGGCCAAAGACCCTCCCCCAGGCAGGGATCCTTAGCCAGTGCCAGCTCTTCCAAAGCCAGGGGACCCTCTATCTTCTGCTGACCATCGAGTCCCAAGTCTTGTGACCCTAGGGGTGGCCAGTGAGCCCCCCGGTGGGGGGAGCACACTACAAGGACCAGAGTCTCAGCCCCACCATGTCGGCCCCTGGGTGACGCAGCGGCCAGAGGTGGGGTAGGAGGCTTGGCCGCGGTGGAGGAGGACAAGGGGCTGCCTGAAGCCAGCTTGGTCTCAAGGCTCCCGCTCTGGCCTAGATGACAGGCGTGACCCTTGAGAGCTGTCGTGACATCATCGAGCAGTTTGAACCCTGCCCAGAGAACAAGAGTAAAGGGGCAATGGGCATTGACGGTGAGTGGGTGCCACCCTGGCCCAGCTGTGCTGCCAGGCCAGTGGGGTGCCAAGGGGGCCATGTGCCATGAGAGTGGGTGGTCTTGAGCTGAGCCCAGCGCGGGACTGGCACATGGGGGCTGAACCCCTTGGTGCCTCTCCACCCACGTGCTCCCCACAGGCTTCACCAACTACACGCGGAGCCCTGCCGGTGACATCTTCAACCCGGAGCACCGCCTGGTGCACCAGGATATGACGCAGCCGCTGAGCCACTACTTCATCACCTCGTCTCACAACACCTACCTCGCGGGTGACCAGCTCACGTCCCAGTCGAGGGCGGACATGTACGCCCGGGTCCTGCAGGCCGGCTGCCGCTGTGTGGAGGGTGAGTGCTGGGCTCCGGGGCCCTGCACCGCCGCTCGGCCCCGGGGGCCTCTCCGAGGATCCCTGTGTCTGGCAGGGGCTGGCATAGGTCTCTTTTGGTGTTAACTGCGGAGCAAGAAGACTGCCTCTAGTTAGAGCCCATGGGCTGTGGGTCCCTGGAACCCATTGAGGTCTGCCTGCCTGCAGTGGACTGCTGGGACGGGCCTGATGGGGAGCCCATCGTGCACCATGGCTACACGCTGACCTCCAAGATCCTCTTCAAAGATGTCATTGAAACCATCAACAAGTACGCCTTCATCAAGAATGAGTAAGTGACTGGGACTGAGGGGCTGGCCCCGGGGTGGGTAGGTGGGGGAAGGAATCAAGGGGTTCTTCCTGCCCCTCCCCCACATCCTTTCTGGGGAGCAGTGGTTGTAGTGGCCGAGGGGCTAGTTTCAGGCTTTCTTGTTGAGGATGAGGGGCAGGGAAGGGGTGGAGGAGGGGAGAGGCGGTAGGTGCAATAGCAGCACGGGCTGGGAGGGGCGTGTGTGTCAGCAACCCCACCCCCACACACTCGGTGGTGACGCCAGGTGTCAGACGCCTCCAACAGTGGCTCTGGCGCTGACTGTCCTTAAGAAGCTACTCTGCGTCCAGACTCACTTTGCTGTCACTCAGCTGTGGCTATAGACACTATTGAACAAAATCCAGTTTAGTTTCTGAAAATAGAAGACCGTCTCCCCACACTGTTAGTTACCCCAAATCAGCGAGGCTCGCAGGCGAGGGAAGAGCTAATTGAATGAAGAGGAGAAGGAGACTGACTTAAGAGCTAGAAACAGAGGGGTTCCTCTGGGAAGACCTGGCCCAGGCTCCGTCTCAGAAGTGGGTGGGCATGGGGGCCCTCTGCAGGACAGCCTGGCCTCTGGAACTGCAGGTGCAGGGGCATCCTGGGCAGTGGGGCTGGGACACACAGGTCTCCTGAATCTGCCAAAGAGCCAGGGGCTTGCTGGGGTCTCGGGATGGGCCTCACACCTCCCATGCCAGCATCATGTTTACAGGCACTTGGTTCTCTCCTGAGAACTGAGGTGAGAAGCACCTTTGCCCAGGCCCTGCCTCCCTGCATCACAGGATTCAGCCATCTCTTGCTCCAGTTTGTGACTTCTAGGCTGGGGTCACTTACATTTTCTAAAAGGATTATGTTGCCTTTTGACAAAAATCCAAGTAACCGTGCACATGACTGAAAATAATAAATCAAACAACTGAAGAGCCTATTACAAAAATGCCCACATGGCTCTCCTTACCTGCACCACGCAGGTCATAGCTGTGCCAGGCTGTATCTCCCTCCTATTGGGCCAACACTGGGCCCCAGGGACACACACCGGACAGTGTCTGCAGGATCTCAGTGGTTGGGAATCTTTCTCACAGTCTGTCCATTGCTCCACATTGCACCTCAGTTCAGTCTACATCAGTTTTTGACTCCATTTTATAATTTGCTTGAACGTTTCCTTTTATTTTTCCTGGGGTTTCTAATTGCCTTTGATTTTTTTCTTATGGGGAGAAGAAGTACATGCCTTCTTTACCCACCCTCAAGGTCTCCTGGTTCCTACCTCCACACTCAGTTGCTTTTTTAAAAAAAATTTATTTATTTTTGGTTGCACTGGGTGGATTCTCTTATTGCAGTGCACAGGCTCCAGGGCACTCAGGCTTCAGTAGTTGTGGCTTGTGGGCTTAGTTGCCCCAAGGCATGTAGAAACTTCCCAGACCAGAGATTGAACCCATATCCTCTGCATTGGCAGGCGGATTTTTAACCGCTGGGCCACAGGGAAAAGTCCTCACCCTCCCAGAGTGGCTGGCAGCCACATCTCTCCTGGGCCTGTGAAGACCCCCCTCTTCCTCATGCAGTGCTGCAGGTGACCTGCGGTCCTACATAGTGGGACCTGGCCTTCCCCCAGCCTCATCCTGCTCCTTCCATCTTGGGGCCACAGGTACCCAGTGATCCTGTCCATTGAGAACCACTGCAGTGTCATCCAGCAGAAGAAGATGGCCCAGTATCTGACCGACATTCTTGGGGATAAGCTGGACCTGTCATCAGTGAGCAGCGAGGATGCCACCATACTGCCCTCTCCCCAGGTGCTCAAGGGCAAGATCCTGGTGAAGGTGAGACCCTGCCTGCCCTTCCCGGCACCAGCATCCTGCTGAGCCTCTGACCTCTGACCTAGGGTCAGGGCAGGGCAGGGCCCTGCTCCAGACCAGCTGGGGTTCCACACCATCTGTGATAGATTTGAGGGGGCAGGACAAGACATGCCCCTGCCTTGGCCTCCATCTCCCCAGGAAGGTCCATCAACCTGGGGCCCTTGGCATGCACACCAGGGCATGTCCCTCCTGTGATGCTGCTGCAGGGCTGGCCCTGCCCCTGGCCCTCCCCTGGCCCTCCCTTGGTCCTCCCCCTGGCCTGAGAGCCACAAGCAGGCTTGGGAAAGGCGCCCAGCCTTACCTGCTGCTCCTGTGGGAACTGGCCTCCTAGCACTTCCCCTCTCATGACCCACCTGCTCCCCCAGGGCAAGAAGCTCCCAGCCAACCTCAGTGAGGATGCGGAGGAGGGCGAGGTGTCTGATGAGGACAGCGCAGACGAGATCGATGAGGACTGCAAGCTCCTCAACGGGGACGTGAGTGAGGAGGGGGACCTTCTTCCCAGATGGGGGAGCCACAGTCCTGAAGGGCCAGCTCATGGCCTGGTTGTGGGATGGAGGCAGCAGGGACAGAGGGGCATGGGGCAGCTTGAGGGTAAGTTGCACAGCGGCCAGGCTGCTGGGCATGCAGTCGGCCTGGGCCACAGGGGGGCCCCTGCTCAACCACCCCCCAACAGGATACAAACCCCGAGTTCCCAGTGAGCTACTGTCACCTCTTTTCTCAGCATCGTGAGGCTGGGGCAGTGCTGAGAGGCTGAGGAGTCAGCACCAGCCTCGAGCAGCAGAGGAGTGGGCTATGGGGAGGTGGCCATGGGGAGGTAGGGGGGCCTCTAATTAGCACCCTCCCTTTTCTGGGCGCTGCTGAGGTATTATTTCTCCCTAAGGGCCATTGGATGAGAAAGCAATTGTGTAGAGTTCTTGGCCCTGCTGGCTAATTGTTTTAGAAAGCCCCGAGGCAGTGGATTCTTCCCGCTCTGGGTGGGCCTGTGCATTTCCCTGCCTGGCCCGAGGCAATGGTAAACCCTACATCTGCACTGGCCCCCTTGCACCCACTGTACCCTGGATGTGGGGGTGCCCAGATGCCCTGCCACACTGAGGCTGCTCCCCACCCCCATTCATCTCCTCCAGACACAAGGTGGCTGGTGGTCAGTTCCCGATCTTGAGCCGCCCTGAGCGCATAGTGGCAGCTGGGCTCCTGTGACTCATCTGTGGGTCCCACGGCAGCGTGGTGCAGCTGAAGGAGGCGGGCGTTGGAATCAGACGGGCCTGGGCCTGTGTGGGGTGCAGGACAAACTGCACACCTACTGTGCACCCCAGGGGGAGCAGGGGGGTGAGGACCAGCACTGTGATGCAGGAATGAGCCTGTGGTCAGGGCCAAGTGTGAGAGGAGGAGGGGGTGGCTCTGGCCCTGCTGAGACCCCGGATGCAGTCCACACTGCTGCAGGGGACGGAGGCCAATGACTGGCTGCCTCTCGCAGGCCTCCACCAACCGGAAACGTGTGGAAAACATTGCCAAGAGGAAACTGGATTCCCTAATGAAGGAGTCCAAGATTCGGGACTGTGAGGACCCCAGCGACTTCACCGTGTCCACGCTGCCCCCACCGTGCAAACTTGGGCCCAAGGCAGAGGCCAAAAAGGTGAGAGCCCTGAGGCCATGAGGGTGGTTGCCTGCAGCTGGGAGAGGGGCTGGCACGTGAGGTCTTTGCACACCCACATACACACCTGCGCACACGCCTGCACACATACACCTGCACACTCACCTGCACACACACACACCTACATACACCTGCACACTCATACCTCCACACACACACACCTACATCTGCACACACACACACCCATGTGCACATACACTGCCCCTGGTGCATATATCCACCCTGGGGCCTCCAGGAGCTCACACCTGGCTCTTCCGAGTCTCATCTTGAGAGACCTGCAGCCATCAGTGTCACAAGGCAGATGGCTACGGTGGGCCACCCCATCGGTATGGTTGACAGTTTGTCCCCAGAGGTCTGTGGGCAACTCCTCTAGCCCCTCCCCTCCCCACCTGTGGGCAGGAGCGGATGGCAGCCCCCTAGGCACCTCCAGCTCCTCCTGGAAGAGGACTTGGGCATGGCTTTGGGGGTCTGGTGGTGACTGGGAGGGATTCAAAGCCCTGTAAGTACTGGCAGCTGTCCAGCTGCCCCCTGCCTGGAGGCCCCCAGCCTCAAAGGGAAGTGCGGCTGAGCTCTGGGAAGTACCTTCGCAGGGAGAATAGTGTGGGGGCTGTCAGGGCAGATGTAAAGCCTGGGGGCCAGGCTGGACTGGCCAGGACCAGTGGCTGTGGTGCGGTCTGGAAGGACTGGCCGACACTGGAGGAGGGTCACATCAGCAGAGTGGCCTGGGAGAAACCCCGTGGGGGCTGTGATGGGCAGAGTGGCTGGCCCTAGGGCTAGGAGGGTGCCAGTTGGTCCTGCAGACCCCATTTTGTGAGACAAGACACATCCAGCTCTGTGGATGTGTCTGACATCCACAGAGGGGCTGACGTGGCCCTGCTGCCCACACCCCTCACCACTGAGGATGGAGAGGGGTGCTGTCTCCCTGTCAAGCTGGGGTGCCAGGGGAGGGGGTGGGTGACAGCGGATCCCGGACCTGGCTGCAGTACTTCTTCAGGATGCTGGGCCGGCATGTACCTCTCTGCTCTGTACCTAGATTCAGGGGGACTGCTGTGCTGGGGGACTGCTGTGCTGGGTGACCGCGGGGTTTCAGGCAAGGGTTAACGAGCCAAGAAGTGTGTCGGCCTTGCTGGCTGCAAACACCGTGAACACAGATTCCCATGCCTCTGCCAGCTCATGGGTTTCCTGAGAGCCTCCGTTACCCAGGGTCTGTGGCTTGGGCTTTGCACCAGCGCCCTTCCATATAGCCTGCCAATTGGTGGGAGACAGGACTCTCCGGAGGGTGCAGGAGGGGACTGGGGTCAGGAGAGCAGCGGAGTTGGTTGGGGGTGACTCCCGGGAGCCTCCTGACACTGCAGGCAGTGTCTCCAGCCAGGTGCCCCCTCTCTAGCACGTGAGCAGAGAAGGCATCCGGGGGGATGGGCCTGTGGCTGTCCCTGCCCCTCTTTGCCGGGCCTGAGGGCCTCCTGTCCCTCGCTCCAGCTCCAGGCTCCCTGCCTGGTGACCAGAATCCAGACCTGAAGGGCTCCACTCATCTGCTGGAGGCCAGTGGACTGAGGGAGGAGCATGTGCAGGGTCGCCCCCAGTGGTGTGTGTGCAAGCTCACACACAGGGTGTCTTGCTGAAACCCCTCCCTGACAGGGAACGTCGGCTGCAAAACCAGCTCCTGCCATGATGTGGTAGGCACAGCCTGAACAAAGGTTGTGGGGGCATCTGTGGAAGGGGCTGGGCGGGCAGCTGGTGGTGGCTGCAGCGAGTGGCCTCAGGGACACAGGCACAAGCTTCCAGCCACTCCAGGAGTGTAACTGAGCTTCAGCATGGGCTTCCCTAGATGTCTCAGCAGGTAAAGAATCCACCCGCAATGCAGGGGACCTGGGTCTGATCCCTGGGTTGGGAAGATCCCCTGGAGAAGGGAATGGCTACCCACTCCGGTATTCTGGCCTGGAGAATTCCATGGGCTGTATAATCCATATTGTTGCAAAGAGTCAGACACGATAGTGACTTTCACTTTTATGGATGACAGCTTTGGGCTTCAATGACAGATGACAGAGGTGGACAGGCCACAGTGTTGCCAGGACCGGGCCCCCTCCTGGTGAAGCGGGCAGGGGCCGGGAGGGGAGCTGCCCATACGTGTGTTCTGTAAATGGTGCTGAGGAGGCTCGGTCCTGTGCTTCAGGAGACTCGCTGCAGCCCCAAGTGCAAGCAGTGGACGGCCACAACTCTGGGGACTGTCTAAAGAGGTAACACCTCTGCAGCTGTGAGAAGGAGGTCAGAGCTCCTGAGCTTGGGATCCTCAAACGAGGATTACATAAGCAGGCACTCCATGGAATATTCCAGACACATTGACAGTATTCATTATGCAATCACCATCCATGGGGAAGAATCAGAACTGGGCACTTAGTGAGTTTGGAGTGGGACATTGTGGGGAGCTGATTCCTCCAGGCCCCTGCTCCTGGCAACCGCCTCGGTGTACCCCATGCGGATGGGGACTGTGCCTCCCGAGGGCCTGGGGTAGCAGCCAGCCCAAGGCCCAGCTACATGCTTCATCCAGGCCCCTTTCAGCTCCCCCTGCTCCAGGAAGGAGCCACTGGGAGCAGCTGCCTGCCCATGTCCCTCGGCCTGGTCTGAGGCTGGGCTCACTCGGCCCCCTGTCTGTCTCTGCTTCCAGTTCGAGGAGGACGTGGAGATCGGGGAGGAGGCCGGAACCAGCCGTCGGAACAGCCGGCTCCTCGTGAGCAGCTTCTCCAAGCGCAAGGTCTGCCCGGCTCCCAGGCAGGGAGCCTGCCCCTATGTCCCCCATCCAGAGGTGGGGCGGGGGCTTCTCCAGCCCTGAGAGTCCCTGGATTCCTGGCTGCCTTCTCAGGCTACAGGTGTGGAGGCTTGGTCAAGGCTGGATGGAGCAGGTGTCTCGATGGCTCTCCCTTGGTCGACAGTGGCCAATGCCCAGAGCTCAGGTCCTCCAGGGCCCAGGTTGAGCAGGGCACTGCAGAGGAGGGGTAGGCCCAGCTGCAGCGTGGGCGCCAGGACCCCAGGTCAGCAGGTCCTTCCTTCCCCAAGCCTGACACTCCACCCATCTTGACTTTGCCCTCCTTCTGCACAGAAAAAGAGCAGCAAGCTGAAGAAGGCGGCCAGTGTGGAGGAGGGGGACGAGGACTTGGACTCCCAAGGCAGCCAGAGCAGGGGGTCAGTGCCCACCTCCATCCTCGGTCCTTGAAGAGATGGCTTCGTGGAAAGTGCTGAGGCCGTTGTTTTTGGCAACAGCAGGCGTCAGATGCACAGGCTCAGAGGGGGCATGGAGCCCCGAGGCAGCGACCCCAGGGTGCAGGGCTGGCAGCTTCCTGTGCTCCTTTCCTTAGGATTGGTCAGGGTCGGTGCTCTTCCCTGGGTTCAGCACCTGCCCCTGCCCCCGCCCCCAGCGTCACTTCTCTGTGCATCCATGTGTGACCCGAGCCCTGGAATACACAGGCACGGTTGGCGCCTGATGGACGCTCCCCAGAGCTTCAAGGGGAGGAGTGCGACCCAGGTCCTGACCCCAACAACCCCCTCCTGCAGGGCTACTAGGCAGAAGAAGACTATGAAGCTGTCTCGGGCCCTCTCAGATCTGGTCAAGTACACCAAGTCTGTGGGCACCCACGACGTGGAGACGGAGGGTGAGGGGTCACTACAAGTGGGGCTCTGGGAGGGGCGGGGGCCATTGGAATGGGGGCATCGGGGCAGGGCAAGGCCCTGGGCCCCCTCGGGGATGGGGCCATTGGGGCGGGGCCGTGGAGGGGGTGGGGTCACTGAGGGCAGGGCCGGGGAGGGGCGGGGCCCTGGAGGTGGGAGGTGCCACGGAGGGGCAGGGTCATTAGGGCAGGACCTGGGGAGGGGCGGGGCCTTGGAGGTGGGCGGTGCCACGGAGGGGCAGGGTCATTGGGGGCAGGGCCCAGTGAGGGGCAGGGGCATTGGGGGCAGGGCCCAGTGAGGGGCAGGGGCATTGGGACGGAGTCCAGTGGGGTGTGCTCCCAGACCCGGTGCCCTGACGATACCCGTTCGGCCCTCAGTGACGTCCAGCTGGCAGGTGTCCTCCTTTAGCGAGACCAAGGCTCAGCAGATCTTGCAGCAGAAGCCGGCGCAGTACTTACGCTTCAACCAGCACCAGCTCTCGCGCATCTACCCCTCCTCCTATCGCGTGGACTCCAGCAACTACAACCCGCAGCCCTTCTGGAACGCCGGCTGCCAGATGGGTGGGTGCCTGGGCCCTGGGGCAACAGAGGCGGCTAGGCGGCAAGGGAGATGTGGCGGGGTACTCCGCAGTCGCTCCGCTTAGCTCTCTCGCCCCTGACTCGGGAGAATCTGGGAGGTATCCAGTCACCCTCACCAGGATGGCACTGGTGGGGCCGCGGTGGTGGGTGCCTTAGGACCCCAGGGTAAGGTGGTGAAAGACCCAGTCTGGCCAAGCTCTGCCCCTGTGCAGGGGCCGCTGTGCAGGCTCTAGGAAAGTCCTTCCGGGTCGCAGGGCCCTGGTTGTGCCTAGTGTGACCCTAGCAGACTTGGGCCCACTGGCAGTGTAGAGGTGGGATGCATGCACCCCGCGCTGACCTGGTCACCCCGCATCCTTCCTGGCAGTCGCCCTGAACTACCAGTCGGAGGGGCGGATGCTGCAGCTGAACCGGGCCAAGTTCAGTGCCAACGGCAGTTGTGGCTACGTGCTCAAGCCTCAGTGCATGTGCCAGGGTGAGGACGTGGCCCCGGAACCCCGACTCTGCTAGGATCTGGAGCCCCTCCCCAGCCCGCCCCTACACGAGGGTCCCCGGGTGAGGCGCCCTTGAGGGAGGTTGGCTGAGCATTTGCTGCTCCTTCTCAGACCCTCAGCTTCTCCCGTGTGTGCTGAAAGCAACCTGTGGATCTTTTCCTGCTGTCACCCTGGACCCTATCACCAGGCACCCACTCACCCATCCAGAGGCAGTGTGGCCTCGCACCCACACTGAGCCCCTGTGGTTCACCCATGAGGAAATGAGCTGGGTGCACATCACGGGGTGGTCACAGAGGTGACCGGCCCCTCAGCACCCCTGCACTGTAGCGCTGCCTCCTGTCCCCCTCTTGCACCTGGGACTCCCATCCAGTCGATGGGGGAGAGGTGGGAATGGGTGCCTTGGGGTTGCCCCAGCGAGCCGGTGGGGGGCTCACACTGCCTGCTCATCCTCTTGCCCCGGCCCCCCACAGGCATCTTCAACCCTAACTCTGAGGACCCCCTGCCCGGGCAGCTCAGGAAGCAGCTGGTGCTGCGGATCATCAGTGGTCAGCAGCTGCCCAAGCCGCGGGACTCGATGCTGGGGGACCGAGGGGAGGTAGGTGGGAGGGCCTGGGCCGGCGGGAGGGCCTGGCTGTCAGCCTGGCCTGAGCTGCTACTCTGCCCTGTGTACCAGATCATTGACCCCTTCGTGGAGGTGGAGGTCATTGGGCTCCCGGTGGACTGTAACAAGGAGCAGACCCGAGTGGTGGACGACAATGGTGAGTGTGTGGGTGGGGTGGGGGTGCAGGAGGGGCGTGGGCACCCAGAGGCCAGCCTGTGCCCCAGGCCCCATCACAGCTCCTGTGCTGGCGATGCTGGTCTGACCAGGTAGGGAAGGGCAAGGGCTGCAGCCTGTAACTCACATAACTGCCCAGACTGCCCCCTCGGTGGGGAGCCCAGTGACAGCCACCTGGCCTTCCAGCGTTGCTTCTTTGTGCCAGCGGCCAGCCCAGGAGAAGCTGCTGAGGAGGATGTGGGCCCAGGTGGCCTCCGGGTTGGAGCTGTGATGGGGATGGCCTGCCTGAGAGGTGGGGATGGGACAGAGGTGACAGACACTTCCTCCTGGTGGCCTCCAGGATTCAACCCCATGTGGGAGGAGACCCTGGTGTTCACGGTGCACATGCCTGAGATAGCACTAGTACGCTTCCTCGTCTGGGACCACGACCCCATTGGGCGTGACTTCATTGGCCAAAGGACGCTGGCCTTCAGCAGCATGATGCCAGGTGCGCAGGGGGCCAGTGAGGGTGGGGGAGGGCAGAGCCTGGGGCCATTGCCCCTACTGTGCGTCCCCTGAGGGCCAGCAGAGGGCTCTAAGAGGGGGCGAGTTGGCTCCTGCCTCGCTTGGGCCTAGGGACACCGAGAGCGCTGAGGAGGGTTCAAGGCCACAGCGCTGTGTGGCTGGATGGGGGAGGGGAGCTCTAACATCAGCTCCCAGAGGAAGAAAAGATCCTTGCAGCTGAGGCAGTCCTGGGAGGCTTCCTGAAGGCAGCAGAGTCCCCAGGACCCGGCTCGTGGGTTGTAATCAGGGCCTCGGGACCAAGTAGAGTGTGGGGCCGGGGTGAGCCTGCCCCCTGCTGTTCCAGGCTATCGGCACGTGTACCTAGAGGGGATGGAAGAGGCCTCTATCTTTGTCCATGTGGCTGTCACTGACATCAGTGGTAAGGTGAGTGCCACCTACAAGCTCACTTGTCGTAAAGGGCATGCCAGCCCCACCCCACCCCCTCCATCCCTGTCCCTGCTGGATATCTTGATGGGCCTGTGTCTCCATCCAGGAAGGGGTTGGCGGGGCTCCCGATGCCCCTCTGCCAGCCCTGCCTCCGTGTCTGCCAGGATGTGGGAGCCATGGTTCTTCCCAGGCACCCCTGGTCCCTCCCGTCTCCCCTGAGCACACCTACTGCTTGGGGTCCCCGGTTCTCTGTCCATCCTTGAAGGCATCTGCCTGGCTTTGCCCCCGTCTCCCCCTCACCCCAGCACATTTACCCCAGGAGAGGGTCTCCTCCCACTTCCCCAGCGTACAGAGCCTAGGGGTCCCCGGTTCTGTGTCCGGGGCCCAGCGGGGCTTAGGAGGTGGTCTGTCAGGCACACACGGGGGTCTGTGCGTCTCCCGGCATTAACTGTCTCTCTCCTGCCTTGCTCCTTGGCCCCGGGTGCTGCCAGCGAGGGCCCCCGCAGGCCTCCCGGCTCCATCGTGCGTCCGTGGTCACCCTGTCTGTCCTGTGTCTCCGTCTCCTTGCTGCACGCCTGCTGTCGGTGTCTCACGGCCTCACTCTGTCTCTTTGGTCTTGCAGTGGGCTTCTGTGTGTCCAAAGTCTACTTTTAGAAGCACAGCTCTGTTAGGAGCTCGAAGGTACCCCAGCGCGGGGGCAGTGTGGCCTGCCCGCCCCCACCTGCATGCTCAGGCCACCCCGTTAGCATCTGTGATTCCTGGTAGCATTTTGCAGACTGTCAGCTCATGTGATGTGGGTTGGGATGTGGTTCTGGGTCCCCTGGGCCATCCTCAGGCACAGAGCAGCATTTATGAGGCAGGTCCAGGACTTCAGCCAGGCCTCCAGTGTGTCTGCCCTGGGGTCCGGCCTGTCTCTTCCTGCCCCTCCCTAGGTCCTCTAGCTGCTGGCCCTCTCGGCGCCTGTGCTCTTCCCTCCCCGTCCTTCTGTGTGCACCGCACCCCCCGCCACTGCCTGCGTGCCCCTCTGATCTCTCTGTGCCTCGATGCCCCGTGCTGGGGGTGGGGAGGAGGGGAGAGGCCCCAGGGACCAGGAGCTCTGAGCTTGAATTCTGGACCTACCTCTAAATGACTCTCGCCGACTCTGACCAAATTGCTCTGGATTTGGGATCTTGAATCAGGCAGCTGATTCAAGTGCTGGCCACTAACACCTCCACCCTGAAGTGCCCCGTGTCATGGGCACTGTGACTGTTTGCAGGGTCTCTGCATGCGAGGACCCAGTCAGCCTGTCCGGTGTTGACTGAGACACTTGCCAGCTGGTCCTGGGGACCCTGGCTGCCCTCCCCAGGCAGGGAGGCTACGGGGAGAGGCCTTGCAGGGACTTCCTTGGCCCAGCTGCCCGGGAAGGCCCTGGGCCAGCATTGGTTCAGGGGGCACCAAGCAAGTGTGGGCCCTGCTCCTGAGGCCCTGTGACCAGAGAGAAGGGCAAGGCTGGAAGCATGGCCTGGCAGGATCCCGGAAAGGCCTCCTGGAAGAGGCAGCACCTCCAGGCAGTGGGCCGGGCAGGGGCCTGGGCGAGAGAGAGCACGGGGCTGCACCTGGCTGTGCTTGCTGCCTAGGCCACAGTGCCTGGGGTGGGTGAACGGGACCGGGGCTGCTCCATTGGGTTCTCACCCCGCTGCGCTCTCTGCACCAGCCCTGTGCCAGCCTGCCCTCAGAGCTGGGGGCCAAGGGCTGGAGGGGTGCAGTGTGCAGTGGGCACAGGGCTGGAGCCCAGGTCTCTGCTTAGGAGACCCTCCAGCCCTTCCTGGGACACTTGCCCTGAGACCTGCAGCCCCTCCGCCAGCGCCCACTCACTCCACCCAGTGCAGGCTGGGTTGAGGCCGCAGATGCAGCCGCCGCTAACCTGGTAGAGACGCCCTGGAGATCCTCCTCCTTAGGCTCGGCCCTGAGTGGTGCGCCAAAACGAGCTAGTCCCTCAGGCTGCACACTGTGGAGCTCAGCTGGATGGGACTGGGCGGTCTCCAGCCCCCAGTGTCCGGCTGTCCCCTATGTGTCTCCTTCTCTTGCAGGTCAAGCAGGCTCTGGGCCTAAAAGGCCTGTTCCTCCGAGGCCCAAAGCCCGGCTCCCTGGACAGTCATGCTGCTGGGCGGCCCCTGCCCCGGCCCTCCGTTAGCCAGCGGCTCCTGCGGCGCACTGCCAGCGCCCCAACCAAGAGTCAGAAGCCAGGCCGCAAGGCCTTCCCAGAGCTGGTCCTGGGCCTGCAGGACACGGGCTCTGAGGGGGAGGCTGGCGATGTGGCACCCTCCAGCCCTGGCCCCACCCCGGAGGCCCCAACCCGGGAGGAGCCAGGCAGCCGCAGCCCCCGAGGTAAGGCACCAGCGGAAAGGAGTCCAGAGCAGGAGCGGCCCCCGCAGGTGCCTGCGGGCCCGGGGCCTGCTGGGATGGCCGCCACCTGCATGAAGTGTGTGGTGGGCTCCTGTGCTGGCGAGGATGTTGAGGGCCTGCACAGGGGGCGGCTGCCCAGCCCGGGGCCCGAGGGTGGGCACTCGGCCATCAGCCAGCAGCCCCGTGCCTGGGAGGACTCACTGGGGGCCCCCCACGTTGCCCCTGGGAGAAGCAGAGGGGCCCCCAAGGGCTCCAGGGCCCAGCAGCCTGGGCCGGGCGGCAGCGGCTCCGTGTCCTCGGACTCCAGCAGCCCGGGCAGCCCCGAGGGGGCCACCCGCTGGCCCGAGGGTACCCGCAGGCAGGCAGGGGCCCTGCAGAGGGAGATGAACGCCCTGTTCATTCAAAAGCTGGAGGAGATTAGAAGTAAATCCCCCGTGTTCTCCACCGGTAAGACCAGACGCTCCTCAGCAGTGTCCCCGTGCTGGCCCCGCCCTGTCCCGCATGGCCTGGCTGGCGTCCCGCTGCGCTTCCGTGTCCAGAACCGTGGCCTTCCTGTGCTCTCTGTGCTCTATCAGCTGGTCCTGTAGGCCCCGCTGCCCCCAGCTCCCTGTGTGCCCACGACGTGCCCCACGGGCCTGACACCTCTGAGGCTGGGAAGTGACCCCATGGTGGGGACTGGGGAGTCTGAGCTGTGCCCTGCTTGCCAAGACCTGGAGGCCCAAGCGTGGCCTCTGGAGACTAGCTCCAGTGCCAGGCCCAGCCTCCCTCCTTGGCCTGACTGCCAGAACCCGGGGGCAGTTTCCAGGCCTTCCTCCCGCCTCTCCCCAGCCCTGGCCTGCGCTGCAGTCCTCTGGGAAGACTGACCTGGGCTCCTGGAAGGGGCTCAGAGCCTTCACACCAGGGCTTCAGCTTGCAAAGTATGAGGGGAGCAGATTGCAGGTGACCCTCAGTCCCGGGGACGGGGACACACGTGTGAGCAGCTCTGCTTTGGACCATCCCCTTGCCTCTGCTCTCAGGGGTGGTCATGACAGATCTGTTTGTGGCCCCTGCTCACAGGGAGTGGACCCTGGTCACAGGGAGCGGACCCAACCTGGGGAGGGTGCGCTAGAAGCTGAGCGTCCCTCCTGCACGTGCCCAGCCTCCCCTCCTGTGTCCATGGCCAGCCCCACACCTGCTGACCACCCTGTTCTCCTTTCTGTCCCCACGCTGCCTCCCTAGTTAGGAACTGAGAGCAGCCGAGTGCCAGGTAACGGGGCCCAGCCCCCGTGTGCCCTGCTGCCCTGGCCTTGGGAGGCCCCTGCCTGTGGGCATAGAACCCGGTTCCTTCCCCAGCAGCAGTAGAACCAGAGGGTGGGCTGGAGGGAGTGGGGTGTAGGGGCAACTGTATGCACGTGGAGGGGCCTGAGTGCGGGCGTCCTGTGGGCATGAAGCCCCGGGCCACCCCCGACACAGGCCTCTCCCTCTCCCCCACAGAGCCCCGCCCCTTCTCCATGCAGAGGTCGGTCTCCTCGCTGTGCAGCCTGGAAACCATTGCCGAGGAGCCAGCCCTGGGTCCCAGCCCCCTACTGCCAGGGGCAACCCCCCCCAGCCATGCCCCTGGAGGGCCCCAGTGCTCTACAGGGCTCAGCATCCACTCAGCGAGCCCCCCAAGGGCGGCTCTGGAAGCTCCCAGGCCCCTCCAGCTCCAGACAGGGAGCCAAGCGAGCGCTGAGCCAGCCCCGGGAAGCAGGCAGTGGGCATGCGGCACTGGGGGCCCTGCTGGGGCCGGCAAGGGGGCCCCCAGAGGCCATATAGAAGGCAAGGGCCACCCCCGGGCTCTGGGCCACGTGCCCAGAAGGGCCAAGAGCGAGGGGCAGGTGCCCTCGGAGTCTCTGGGTGGACGGTGGCCCCTGGCCGGGCCCTACCCCACCGTGTCGTTGGACGCCACTGGCGGGGACCGGCTATGGCAGCGGCTGGAGCCAGGCAGCCACCGTGGCAGCGTGTCTTCGTCCTCCAGCCTGTCGTCCAGTGACACGGTCATCGAGCTCGCCCTGCCGGGCCTGGGCCCGGGCCTGGGCTGCGACAGCCTCCCAGGGACCCTGGCAGGACGTCTGCCCCTGCGGCCCTGCTCGGCCCCTGTCGCCCGCCTGGACCCACCCGCTGTGACCAAGAGCAAATCCAATCCCAACCTGCGGGCTGCCGGCCAGCTGCCTGTGGGGCGGGATAGGCTGCAGCCCCTGCCCCTGGCCCTGGGGCCACCCTGGCGCCGTCTCCCCCTGGCAGGCCTCCCGGACTGCACTGTGGCTGCCAAGTCTAAGAGCCTCGGGGACCTGACTGCGGACGACTTTGCTCCCCGCGTGGAAAGCCTGGGCCGCGGCCTGGGCCTGGCTGGAGAGAGGCCGGCTGGGCGGAAGGTGCGGCCGGATGCCCTGACTGAGCAGTTGCGCTGGCTCACGGGGTTCCAGCAGGCTGGGGACATTACATCGCCTACCAGCCTGGGCCCCGCTGGGGAAGGGGTGGCGGGTGCCCCCGGCTTCCTGCGGCGCTCCTCCTCCCGCAGCCAGAGCCGTGTGCGCGCCATCGCCAGCCGGGCCCGTCAGGCTCAGGAGCGGCAGCAGCGGCTGCGGGGTCCACAGGGGCCCCCGGAGGAGGAGCGGGGCACCCCTGAGGGCGCCTGTTCCGTGGGCCAAGAGGGTTGTGGGGATGTGCTGGCCCCCTGCAAGGGCGCCACCCACCAGCCCTTAGGTGCTGCCACTACCGGCCTTCTGCTCCGATTCTGACCAGCCCGGGTGCCCACTGCCCCCTCCTCACTGCAATCCGGGCCTTGGCAGGCCAGTGTTTGCTCAGGATGGGAGGCTGCCTGCCTGTCTCTGGTGTGGCTGTGCCCTTTAGCCCCTGCCCCTCCTCCCGGGGAGGAAGGGACCCCCGTCCCAGGATCGGGTAAAGCTTCCATGATCTTTTAAGATTTACGTACACATAGAGGGATATTTAAATTTTTTAGAGACAAAAGCTTCTACAATATGAAAATGGTGCCGTGTCCCTTCCCACTGTTCCCAGTCTCAGCTGTGTGGCGTGTGCAGGCACGCGTCTCCCCGGTCCTGCTGTGCCAGGCCTGGTGTGCTTGTCAGGCGCCCAGGGTGACCAGAGCATGGCCATCCCCACAGACTGCTAGCTGGCTCTGCACAAACCCTGCTCTGTACGGGACATTGTATACGCTTGTAAACTCTTGAACATAACTCCAATAAACACATCCGTGCTTGCCCACGTGGGCTCCTGGCTCACTCCCTCTCTGGCCACGTACACAGCGTTCTTGTTCCCACAGCATTCTGTCCATGGATGGTTTGGCTGCACTTTGCCCAGGGCCAGGGCCACAACCCCAACTACCCTGTAGCCTGCCCACCCCACCAAGCCCTGCTTGTCGGGGGCCGATGTTGGCCCTGCCGGGGACCCCAGACTGAGGCCCCCAGAGAAGTTCTGTGCACACGCTTCCAGGACTACCCCTCCCTGGAGAAGCTGGGGAGCTGGCAGGGTCCTAAGGAGGTCTGTCCACTCTTCCTGCTGAGAATCTGGCTGGCACAGGAGCCAGCTGAGGTGTCAGGAGCCACTCCAAGCCCCTCTGCGAGGGACAGTGCTCCTGGGGTACTCCCCGCCCAGGCTCAGCTTGGGGAGGCCGTGGGCCCTTACCAGGACCACCTCTGCGGTCTGCGCTGAGGCCCTGGAGGCCATGAGTGGTAGGAACAGTGTCTGAAAGGCTGGATGCTGGTGGGTGTGGATGACCTGGGGTGGGTGTTCTCTTGCCATGTCCCTCGTAGGCCCCAGGGATCTGTGCTGGTCACTTGCCCACATTCAGCAAAGGCCTGGGGGTGGGCAGCTGTTCTGGCTCCACTTTCCTCCCCCCAGGGCCCTGGGAACTGGCAAGGCTGCCTCCATCCTCTGGTCAGTCAGAGGGGCTCAGCCTGTGGAGCTAGAGCCCAGCCTCAGGAGGCAGGGGTCTCCAAGGCAGGGCATCTGGGCTCTCAGGGTCTCTAGAACAGTGGGGGTGTGGACATGAGGGACACAGCCTGGGCTATCTATAGGGCTTCTTCAGCCCCAAGTGGGTGCTGCCTCTGTGGCCAGTTAACTTTCAGAGGCTGCCCTCGGCTCCCGGAGGCCCAGGGCCCTTCTGCTCCAGCTGAGAAAGGGAATGGGGGTGGCAGGAGGAGCAATGGGCGGGGCACGTGCTCAGAACCCTGAAGCCCTCTCACTGTGCAGCCCCTCAGGCTGCCCTGGCCTGTCCAGTGATGCTCAGGGGCCTAGCTGGACAGGTGGGAAGACCTGTGAGGGGGGTCATGACCCAGGGCAAGTAGGGCTCTGATCAGACCCCTGGAGCCCTGCTGGGTGTCTGGGCCAGGTGCCCTCTGCACAGGGAGCCCCGGACCAGCCAAACAGTGCTGCCCTCCCACCAGGGAGAAGGGGAAGACAAGGGGCAGCCTGGGCAGACCTCACAAAGGTAGCCACAAGAAGCAGAGCCGTGCCAGGGGTTGGGGGGAGTGTTGGGGTGGAGGTGGGGGAGCCCTGGAGGAAAGGGCCTCTCAGTCAGGGACCACACAGTAAGCAGGCCTGGCTGGGCCCTCTGCTCCCCCTGGCGGCCACTCACAGAAAAGCCGGCCCTTCTCTGCTGACCCAGTAAGAGCTCTGAGATCCACCCATGCGCAGGGCCAGCACTCAGGTCACCCTGGGTGGCTGCTGAGGTGCAAGACACGTCGCACACCTTGGGGTTCTGTGTAGGTCCCAGACCACCGAGCTGAGGCTCCTGGAATGGGGCACAGGGCCCCGGCTCCCCAGGCCCAGCAGCACAGGTGTGAGGGGGTCTTGGGGAAAGAGAACCGGGCCCCAGGCCCTGCAGGGACAGCCTTGCTGGCCTTCGTCATCCAGCCTGTCCTCATGTTGCTGGGTTCTCCAGCAGCCCCGGGTGCTGGGAAGTTGGTCCTTCCCAGTGCAGAGGGCTGTTCTGAGGCTGGAGCCGTGGTGGCAGGGCCTCATGTAACTCCTTACTCCCTAGACCCTGGCATACGCAGGCAGCCTCACAGCTTCTGCACATGCACTTCTGCAGCGACCCAACATCTGCAGCTCATGTCTGGCGCAGCCTGAGGGATGGGTCCGGAGGAAGAGGAGTAAACCCCAGAGCCGGGCAGGGCTCTGAGCCTGGATGCCCACGTGGTCAGAGGTGCTCTGAGCAGGAGAACGGACCCATCACTAAGCCTAAGGGCCCTAGAGGGTCCTCGAAGCCAGGGCCTCCTCTCAGCAGGCTCTTGAGTCAGGAGAGGTGCTCAGAGCCCAGTCTGTCCCTGGGGCCACGGAGGGCAGGCGTGGGGTGAGGTCTTCTCCAGAAACGCTGGAGGCCACCTAGGGAGAGACCCCACTGCTGGGCTTCCCAGGAGGGTAGACGGGCCCCCATCACAGGAAACAGCAAAGGCAGAGGTGCTCCGTTCTCACTCTGGAAACTCTATTTGCTGCGCCCTGACCTCGGCATCCTGTCAGAGGCGGATATGTATATATATTTATATATATATATGTATATATATATAAAAGATTATTTAACAGTTAAATAGATTCCAATACGAATGTCTCATGGAACAAAAGTTGTGTCTCCCACCACGAACACGGCAGCATTAAAGGAACACTGAGCCCAAGGCCATGAGCACTGGGCCCACCCGGCGCACCCGGCTCCGAGTCACTGAAGCACAATATAAATATTTTGATTTGAACACGGTTCCCTGTTGCAGTCGAAATACATTCCTGACGCGTGACCAGCAGAGCAGCCCGGGGGCCGTGCCTCACTCAGCTGGGACCTCATACTTGAAGATGACGCTGAAGAGCTGGCCGCCCAGCCGCTCTGCCAGCCAGGAGTTCTTGATGACAGCCAGCTTGAGGCTCTCGCAGCACAGCGCTGCGTGGTAGTTGGTGTGGACGGCACGGCCCATGCCCTCGATGACCACCAGGTCGGCACCACGCTCCCGCACCAGCACGGCCAGCCCCTTGTCCAGGCGGCTTTGGGGAGGAAGGAGGCAGTGAGGGAGGTGCAGGCAGGGGCCTTGAGCCCTGCACTGAGTCACACCCCACCTCCTGCCAAAGGCAGTGACCCTGAGCCCATCAACTTCGTGGGCCCTGAGTCCAGCCCAGTCCCCAGACAACCAGCCAGGAAGCTACCCTCCCAAGACCTGGGGATCAAGGCCTCGGGGACCTGCGGCAGCTGTGCTCATTTCTACAAGGCGGCTTGTCCTGAAACCTGGGCCTTTGTGATGCTTTTCTATCTGTATAGGGTTTTATTGTCCCCGCCACCCAGGGAGGAAGTAGACACCAGAGAGGCGTCACAAGAAGAGACGGAGAGGCTGACACCCAGAGACTAGACATGTTGCCTTTACATGGGTGGCGCCACCTTCTAGGAGCCCTGGAGGGAGAGCTCTACAGCCATGAACTGATTATCTGAGGGCAACTACCCTCGGCGGGGAGACGGCCCTGCCACTTACAGGGGGACAAAGGGCCCCTGCTCCCTCCGCCCACCCTCCCAGGTCCCCTGCCACAGGGCTGCAGCCGGCCCTGCTGACTTCTGCCGCGCCCAGGGGGCCCAGGGGGGTCTGGGAGTGAAGGGCTACCTACCTGAGGTCCAGGCATGGGGAGCTGGAGCCTGTCTGCACCAGCAGGAGCCTCTCTTCTCTGAGCGCTGAGCTGCCGAGCATAGGGGTTGACACTGTGAGGTGAGGCCCCAGGAAGCTGCCCCACTGCACCCCTGCCCCTGCCCCCTCGGGGTGCCGGGCCCAGCCTCCCACCCAGCTTACTGGATGACTGGGTCCATGGCCGCAATGCGCTCGGCCACAATGAGGGACTCGCTGTAGGTCACGTCGTTCAAGGCAGGTCCTGAATTGCACGCCAGGATGACCTGTGGCAGGACGCCCAGCTTTTTAGAAACCATGATGGTGCTGGGCCAGCCTGGGCTCACCTGCCCGCCCCGCACCCCCCCCCACCCCGGGGGCGCTGCTGGCCAAGAGCATGGCTTCTGGCGACCTCCCATGGCCTGGACAGCTCTCAGGTCAGGCTGACCAAGGTCACACTGACATAAGCCCTGGAACCCGACACATGGGGTCTCTTTGTCTCCTCCCGCCCTGCCGCGGCCTCCCTGGCACCTACCTGCCCACGGAGGAGCCCAGGGCAACGCCAACCCCACCGGGCGCAGGCACGTGGGGCAAGGGTCCTGCCGCGTGGCCCCTACACTCACCTCCGTCCCTCTAGAGAGAAGCTCCCTGACAAAGGGGAAGACTCCCAAAATGACGTCTACTCCACTGTTATCTGCGAAAATTAAGGCACATTTGTGAGGGGGCCCCTGTAAGACAAAACCAGGACGTTCAGTTGGGAACAGGCGCGTCCAAGCGTTCCAGACACCTCCACAGTCCACTCCCCATGGCTGGGCAAGGGCTGCCAGGTTTGCCAGCGCCGGGGGCATGGGGCAGCCCCGGCCTCTTCCAGAACAGCTGGCCTGAAGGACCTCTGAGCTGAGGCCAGCGGCCTGATGTCTGTCCTGTGGGAGTCAGGCTCGGAGCAGGGAAGTCACCTTGTACTCCCAGCTTGGGGGTGGGGGAAGACTCTAGGGAGCCCTTGGCTTACCCCGGGTCCCCACCATGGGCAGCTCTATGCCCATCCCCTGCACTGCCTCCCATCCCCCAGGCCCCGAGGGCACAGGACAGAGGTGTAGTGGCTCTGTGTACCTTCAGTCTCTGCAGCCATTTGCCGTAGGAGTCCACAAGCCAGGGCCGCTCTGTGGGAACAGGGATGAGGTCACCCACTGCCCGTTTCTCACCTGCCCCCGGCTTGGTTGGGACGTGTGGGCCCCACTACTCTCCCCCGAGTCTCCAGACCAGAGGCAAGTCCCGGGTGCCCCTACCTTGCAGCTTCTTTTTCGCCTCCTCGAACCCAAACTGTGGGTCAGACTCAAGGACACTGCACGGGGAGGAAGACACAGTCACCCAAAGTCCAGACCTTAGCTTAGCCCTGACCTCAGCCTCCAATCTCAGCTCCCTGACCGTAGCCTCTGACCTCAGCTCCGTTCCCTGATCTTAGCACCCTACCTCAGCCTCCCTGATCTTAGCCCCGACCTCAGCTCCCTGACCTTAGGCCCCACACCTCAGCTTCCTGATCTTAGACCCTGAACTCAGCCCTGGCTCTCAGACCCCCTACATCAGCCTCCCTGACCTCAGCCCCGACCTCAGCCCTGGATGCCCGTGGCCCTGAGCTGGACAAGCAGGTCACCATCATTGCTGCCGCATCTGCTGGGGACGGGGAGGTGGTATAGGAGCCTCTGTGCTGCGGCCGTAGGCCAGGCCCTGGGCAGTGCCGGCCACCAGCCTCGCCCAAGAGGTGGCAGGGATGTGGGCAGAAAGGGAGGTGGCGGTTCTCCGAGGAGCCTGGGTCCAGCAGCACCGAGGGTTGGACCGGGTGAGGCCCCTGTGTGGCAGTGCCGCTTCTGTGGAGATGGAGGTGAGCCCAGGGAAGGCAATGAACGGGCGATGGGGGTCCTGGGAGGCGCACCCTGTTACCCAGGGCTGCTGAACTTGGTGAGGGACGTGCTTCCTCCACACACCCTGTACCACCTTCAGCTACTCTACGTGGCCACCATAAATGTGGAGTTTCCCACTGAAAAAACCCACACGCCTGCCCTGCTATGGATGGGAAGGCTGACCCCCGTGCCTGTCCCGTCGTCCACTCCCGAGGCCACAGGTGTCCAGCAGGGCCTGAGCTGTATTCCATCTGCTGAGACCCACTCCTGGTGGGCCAAGCTAAGCCAGCTGAGGCAGGGGTTGGGGCCACCCAGGGCCACATGGGGCCGAGGGGCTGTGGCTCTGAGCCTGAGCTGGAAAGAGGGGGCAGGACAGGCCAGGGGCGGGGAGGCACCTACTCAGAGACGGCTTTTGCGCCCCAGTCAAAGACGTTGCCAGCTAGCAGCCCCTTCACCAAGGCCAGCTGCCTCTCCTCCCAGTCCAGTGCGTCCAGGGCACTGACCACCCTCTGGAAACACTTCAGCGCCACACCATTGTCCTTCTGCTTCACCTGAGGGGAGACGCGTGTGAAGACACAGGCCAGCCTCCCCCAGTCCCCGGCACCTTGCTGGGACCTGCAGGAATACCACCAACTGTGGGCCTGCCCCCTAGAGGACAGGAGACCTCAAGTGCCGTCAATCACAGGAGACCAAACAAACCCAGGCCATGTCAGTTTAAAAATGGCACTGACTCACAGCAGTGGGGATGAGAAGAGCCAGGGGTGCTGGTGTCGGTGCAGGTTTCAACTGCACCCTGAGGGCTGAGGCCCAGGGGTGATTATGCCATGGCCAAGGGCAGGGCAGAGAAGAGCCAGGGTGGGGGCCCAGATCCTTATGGGCACTGCTGATCTGACCATGAAACCCGCAGCACCCAGATCTTGTCCCAGACCCCTGTGTGCTGGGGAGGGGTGGGGGGCAGAAGCCGGTGTGTCATGCTGGCCCTTGACCCCTCCCACTGTTCTGGGGCCGCCCACTGCTCCTGGGCATGTGGCCTCCTGGTCAAAGAGCCCAAGGAGGTGCCTCCAGGCTGCCTGCCAGGCCCTGGAAGGTCTGTCAGCAGGACAGACATCCTCAGGCACCAATTCTGAGCGTCCGGGCCGACCTCAGGAGGCGCCATCGCCCACAGCCATACCAGCTGCTCGTCAGACCCACGACTCTGCTCTGCTGAGGCGGTCACCATGCTGCCTGCGAGCCATAGCTGATGCTGCTGACAGGCCGCCCAGGGCTTCTAGGGGATGAGGCCTCAGCAGGGCGACTCTAGGGTTCAGCCTGTCGCCAGGACCCCGCACCTCCCCACAAGCATGCACCCGCTCACCCACGAGAAGGCAGTGCTTACTTTGGAATAGGGGTCTGGGAAGTTAAACTCGTTCAGACAGTGCTCTCTCGTGTCCAGGAGACTACGCACAGTCAGGGTCCCATAAGCACTGAGGACAGAGCCAGGTGGAAGGCGGCTGAGTGGGCTGGAGAGCCAAGTACCTGCCCATTGCGCCCTCCACCTCCAGAGATGTCCTCAAGGTGTCAGATGCCAATAGGAGAAGCCCAGGAAGCCAGTGGGTGGTGAGGCTGAGTAGGCACTGGGCTGTGCTTAGGGTCCCCAAGCGTGGGGGAAGGGCAGCTTCTGGAACCCGGCCTGGGCGGGTGCAGGGGCCACTCACAAGGGCTGGTGCCTCAGCGTCTGCAGCTTGTTCCAGTACTTCTGCCGGAACTTCTCGGCCCTCTCGGCTGCGTCCACAGAGCCTGGCTGGCTTGCCACAGCACGTTTTACGACCTGCCAAGGACAGGGTGGCCAGTGGTGCTTAGGGCAGCCCCAAGCCCATGCATGGATGGCAGGCTCACCCGCCTGCCATGGCAGCCACTAGGGGCTTCCCCTGCCATTGGGAAACGGGGTCGCCACTGCCCTCACAAAGCTTACGTTCACGTCCTCTGATATGATCCCTGGGGCCCACCGGCCACCATCTCCCATCTGGCCCGGGGGACAGGCAATTCTGGACCATCCTCAGAGTCTGTGTGGGCAGGGTGGGACCCTCACTCCGAGGACAGATCCCATGGGCCTCTCTGAGGGGCTCCATGGAGAAAGAGGTGCTCCTAGGGGGGCTCTGTGGCCTTGAGACGTGACTAGCCTGAGTCCCGGGGCCAGCCCCTGCTGCTCCTGTGCCTCTGCAACCTGCCTGCCTTCTCAGGAAACATGGGTTGCCAGGCGAGCCCATGAGGATGAGCTTCGCTGACACTGTGTCCCAATCAGATACGATGCAGAACCACGTTTTTGAACTATAAACAATGCTGCAAATAAACAGCTCCTGGAAAAGTCCCTGTCCTTCACCATGCCTCTCATGACCCCTTGGGAACCCGAGGCATTCAGAGATGGCCATGTTCAAAGGCCCACAGTCACCTTTCCTGACGGTTGGGTGTCTTACTCCTGGGGGGGATGTCCAGCTCCGTCCCCATCCCTCACCCCACCCCCACCCCACCAGCTCTGGTCCTCACCCCATCCAGGGCCTCCTCAAAGCAGGTGAGCCAGTACTTGCGGGCCAGGGCATCGTCCGTGAGGTCAACCGTGTCGGGCACATAGGAGGATGGGTCCAGAAGGAGAGGCAGGTTGACCAGTGGCCTCTCCAACCGGTCCATTTCCAGCAAGTCGAACTGGAAGGATGAGAAGCAGGTAGGTCCGTCAGTCATTTCTTTTCGGAAAAATCAAAACCCGCTCCTGCAAGTTCAAGAACCGGCTTCTCTGCACAAAGGGAAGCTGTCCCGTGGTAAGTGGACAGCCCCGTTCCCTGCATCTCTGGGCCCCTCACGTCCTCTCTCAGGTGGGTGTCCCCTCCACTTGTCGGGCCTGAGCCTGAGGCCCTGACCTCCTGGATACCCTCCGTCTTCCTGCTGCACCCCCGTGTGCTGTGCTCTAAGCTCAGGACCCTGTGCACACAGCCACCTGTCTGGTCCTCACTCCCTGCCCAGGGGGCCCTTCCTGCAGCTCCTGCCCAGAGCCAGTTCTCCACCAAGGACACACTGCTCCTACCGAGGCCCCAGTGCCAAGCCACTGCTCCCACTGTGCTGAGAGGGCCTGGACACTCGAGGCTGATGCCAGTGTCATGGGAATAAAGGGTTCCATGTACTCGGCCCTGACCTCAGATGAGAACTGGGGCGGGCAGACACTCCGAGGCCGCAAGAGCGAGCTGGGCCCGCCGGGCGCCCCCACAACCCTCCAGGGAGCTGCCCCGCTAGGAGCGCTTCTGAACGGCCCACTAGTGGGTTGCGGCAGCAGATGTGCTTGGACCAGGAACGGTCGGGATGAGATCTACCCCATGAGGGAAGGACTGGTTTCGAGGATGCCCCTGAACGTGTGTTCAGCAGAGTGAAAGCTGCTGTGTTCCCAAGGGGGTCAAAGGTGGCAGCCTCCAGCTGGGCCGGCCTGCAAGGGCTCCCCTACCTCCCTGATGGGTGGGAGCTCAGATCTGAGCTGGACCTCACCTAGGCCACACATACTCAGAGAAGCAGCTCTAGGACACAGTGGGGATCCCCACACCCACCCGCAAGGCTGCAGGGAGTCCAGCATAACAGATGGGTGCAGGTCCTGGAGGATGACTGTGTGCATGTCAGGGCTGGCTGAAGGGTTTCTAGCCTTCCCACCTGCCCATTTAGTTTTGCAACCTGTAGAGCAGGGATCTGCATTGCCCGCCCTCCGAGAATCAGAAACGGGGCCTGGAGAACGTTGGGCCTTCCTCTGAAAATCAGTCACAGCTCTGACCAGGCCTGGGCCTCAAAACCCCTGCCCTAGGCACCTGCGCTCAGAAAGGACCCAGCTACCCTGCATGGCTAGGCTGGGTGTGAAGGACGCAGTGTGGAGCACGGGCCTCGCCTGGGAACCGGGGCTGCCACGTGTGGGGGGCTCTCCCAGGAGAGAGACGTGGATGAGGCACATTCTCATCATGTTTAGGCCAACTTTTTAGAAACTGCATCCACAACTGAAAAGCGGTCTTCCCTCCAAACAGCCCACAGGCTCGTCCTGAAGGAGGCGCCCGGACCCGCAGGCCCAGACCCGGCTCCTGCAGGCTTGGCCTGTCCTCCTGCCCCATGTAGTTCTCACAACCGCTCCTGGGCTATTTGGGATGTGCTGTCAACAAGCCAGCAACAGCGTTCAAACAGTGCCCTGGGCCAGGGTGGGCCACATGGGACCACCCAGTCCCACCTGGAAGCCCCACTCCACATCAGCTCCACAGGCCTCAGCCCAAGGGGAGACTGAGCAACGGGAAGTATTTCCCAAGGACAGCAAGCTCTGCACGCCCAGGACTGCCGTGGAGCTGTCGTGCAGAGAACGTGACCTAAGAGAAGGGGCCCCCCTGGGTTTTCACTTGATTGTGCTGTAAACGGGCCAGAGCTCTGGGGAGAGATCCCCAGACTCCCTAAACTTTATCTTTGCTCTGCAAACACGGGATGGACTGCATGGCTCTGGGTCTCCAGCTAAACGTCTGAAAAAGCTAAGATGTTATAGAAGGAAGGAGGAAAGTCAGCTGCAGGTACAAACAACACTCTTCAACCCCCAGAGTATGTGGTTTGAGACCGGCCTGCACCAGGAAGGGGCAGGATTGAGCCTTGCTGCAGCAACACAGGGCCTCTATTGGGGGACCACAGAGAGTCCACAGAGGTGGCGCACATGGGACCCAAGGCCCCTGACTCTATACTCACAGTGCCGCTCCTTGCCCGCTGGGTGGGGCAGAGCTCGGGCGATGAGCTCATGAGTCCAGAGCTGCCGGCGTAGTTTTCTCCCCAGCTGTACTGGTTTGGGTCTGCAGGACAAGAGACCCAATGTCAGGGGGCGAGCAGCTTGGCAAGCTACAAGCCGGGGATGGCTGGGCCACATCTGGGAGGTCCAGCCACTGAAGGTCTCGCTGGTGCCAGGCCGTTCTGCTGTGCTATTTCTCATGGGCTCAGAGACCTGGCAAGATAATTACTGAGACCTTTCCAAACTTCTGAAAGGTCTCCCTGGTTTATCTCATCTCATGTAAGAAACTGGACTCAAGGACACAGTGAGGGTCAGCCCATGCCACTCTGATTGGCGCTGATCCCAAAGAAGCCTGCCCTGCGCTTCTGGAGACAGAATCACACCTGCGATTCCTTCACGTGTCCTTCAAAGAGGACAGACTGGAAGCACATCTCAACAGCTGGAGAGATGGTGGCAAGGGGCCAAAGGGTGCAGGAGGGCCAACGTCACGTGTGTGGAGCCTCTGCATGAAGCCCGCCATGCACGAGGACCCTGTGGGCTGATTACATGGCACCCATGTGAGTTGGTTTCCACTGGCTCCTCAGCGATCACAGGAAAAGTTCCTGCCACTGCTGGGAGGGGCCCATGAAGCCCCCACATCCCACTCACAGCCTCCCTGAAACCTCCCCTTCTGGCATTGCTGGACATGGGCCAGGACCCATAGCTGGGCTGCACTCACTGTCTTGCTCGGCTCCTTTGAGAAAGGCTCCTATGGCGCCCAGGTAGCCTTCGTGCCTCAGGAACAGCGCCTGGACCTCCCCCTGCCACACAAACAGCCCTGAAGCCAGCCTCGCACACACAGTGCTTGGCCCAAGAACGCACATCCACCTGAGGCAGGAGGCCTCCCTCCCAACACGGTGAAGCCTGCCCACAGTGCACTGGCCCCCAGGACTGTACGCACACATGGAATTTAAAAGCCCACCACCTAGAGCGTGTGGAGTGTCTTCCACAAAAACAGATAGCCACCCAGTTTCCTGTGCTCACCAGGTACGAAGTGGCCCCGCGGCGCCCCAGCCTCAAAGCTCACCCAGAGCTCTCAGTGAGAGGCAGTCCCTGGACCTCACCCTTAGCAACACGCCAAACTCAGGGATGGCCACAGCGCCCCAAACACAGGACACCCAAAGCTAGAGGGTGGGAAGGGGCTGGGGGCCGGGATTTGGGGCACTCAGTTTCTGGTCCTGCCTCGCTGCCCTCTCCCCTCAGGCCTGCTAGTTTTAGAGACACGGTAGAGGGGAGGCCGGGCTGAGGGCGGGCAGAGCCAGGAAGGCAGCGGAGCTTGTTACCTTGGAGAAGAAGTTGATGCTGTAGGTGATGGTGCGCATGGTGACCGGATGGCCGCGGATGAAAAAGCCGCCGAAGTACACACGGTCCAGGCAGTGGAGCCTGGCGTAGAGGCAGGCGAGCTGCCCGATGTCATTGCTGATCATGTGCAGCAGGCTCTTGGCCATGTCCTCCTTGGAGAACTCTGGGGGATGGAAGCAGTGCGCTGGGCAGGCAGCTGGGCGGGCGCTGTGCACCGCGGTGAGTGAGAGCAGGCGCGGGGCCAGTACCTTGGTCCGCGGTGGCAGACTTCCCGAAGCTGCTGGCGATGAGGTTGCCGCTTAGCCCCAGGGTCTCATGGGCCCCTCCGTAGATGTCCTGAACCAGCATGTCCACGTTCGTGTGCTGGCCTCTGGAGGCCAGCTGCAGCAATTCATCAAACTTCTGGGGGACAGAGCAGATGGGGCTGTCAGGGACCGCGAGCTGGGGGAGCTCCCCCGCCAGCCCCACAGCATATGAAGGATGCCAGCCGCCAACCGGGACCATCTCAAGACACGGCCCTGGGGAGACGGGGCAGGGGGAGGTGGGCATCCTCTTTGGAGCACCCAGCTGGGTGATGCTCTGGCCACTCAGATGCCCATCCTCCTGAGACTAAGTAACAGGAAGAGGCCAAGGGGAGAGCCACTTGCACACAACCCCCACCAAGCACAGGCCCCAATCCCACAGCCTCCAGCTCTCTCTGGAGGGAACTGGAGCCGGAAGCATCCAACCTCAGTAACTGAAATACCTTCGTCTTGGTGAGCAGAGCCCCAAGCCCCCAGAAGGTGCCACCCCCGATGGAGCTGCCGCCAATCCACTCGAACCTGTCCTCCGTCTCCACCTGGAGCAGAACAAGGGCAGGTGCGTCAGCAAGCAGGCCCCCAGCCACCAGCCAGCAGGGCCTGCTGCCAGCAGATGCGGTGACTCAGGGTATCCCTTACCCAGGTGACAGCCCTCTTGGAGGCCAAGTTTGGGGATGCTTGGCAGGTGCTCATGGTGGCAGTAGTGATGCCACCTCCACACAGCCAGCCGGTATCCAGCACTCTGCCTATGGCCCATGAACACCGGAGCCAAGCCCAAGTATGCCTGTGTCCCTATGCCTAGCACAGCTCTGACACATAGCCAGGGCTCGACACGCCACTGTGGAAGCCCCGCCCTCTTCCACAAGCCAGGCCACACCTTCACGATAGAGACCCCTGAGCCGATGTTGACCAGGAGATATGGGAAGATGTTGGGGTGGTTCGTCTGAAACCGGAACTCAGGGTCGGAGTCTTTCTGGTACACGAAGGCTTCCTGTGGGATGTTCTTCAGCACAAAGTTGCAGCCCTTGATCAGGCAGGTCATCACATCCTCCTTGTCAACCCTGAGAGAGAAGGGCCTGCTCACTGAAGCTGGTGTGCCCATGGACCCCAGAGCCTCCATCCAGTGGGCCAGGGAGCCTCATGTCACTACGGGAGCGGGCAGACTCGGTCTCAGGGTTCCCCCTCCCTTCCTTTCAGCCCTCGCTGCCCCCACTCCCTCGCGCAGTTCCCTTCCTGAGGTTTGGCCACCCAAATCCCGCTGTAGCTGGCCCAGAGCCTGACCTCAGGCCCAAGGCCCCCTGGAAGCTCTCCAAAGTCTCACTGTGGTCGTGGGGGCTCAGGAATCCCCAGAGCAGGGAGGAGGGGGTGTATAGCAGCTGGGCCACTGTGGTCACTACTTCAGAGCCCGACCCATGAGCCGAGGCCAACCAGCCTCTGAGCTCTCACCGCAGCCCATCCCAAGGTCCACACTTACTTCAACTGGAGCTTTTCTTCAATGAGGTCTTTGAACTTGTATGCCCCACCCCCAGTCGCCTGGATGACCTTGGTCTCGGTGTTGACGAGGTGGTCTTTAATGAAGTCCAGGCAGGCTTCTATGTAGGTATTTTCGAACTTTACGAAGTGCAGCCTGGCAGTTACCTCCTCTTGGACGGAGATCTCATAGGGTGGCTCGTGGTCCTGCTCTGTGTCCTGGGGAGAAGTTGGGGGACTGCGTGTGTGCACTGCCTTGGGGAGAGGGCAATGCTGAGACACAGCCCTGAGCACCCATAGCAGTGCTGACGCATGTGGGAGCCAGGGGCATGAGCGGGGGCAGAAGCGGAGCTGAGCTAGGAGGCACAGAGGGGTGTCAGCATTCAACAGTGCCAGGGCCTGCCCAGGCCCCTCCCGGAAGCTCACCTTGCTGGAGTAGTCGAAGGACCGCACCTTGGCGACTTTGTGCTGCACGGTGGAGTAGTAGGCCAGCTTGGTCAGTGACCCGCCTGCGGGGGAGACACGGACGCGGCAGATTCAGGAGCGGCTGGAAGGGACCTGAGGCTGCCCCTCCACAGGCCCTCCTCTGCCAGACCTGGGTCCTGCCCACGAGGTGTTTGGTGCTACTTGAACTTGAAAAGCCTGCAGGGCACCAAACAGAGGAAGGGAGTGAACTGTGAGACTCCAACCCTTTGCCTTTCTTGAAAAAAAAGGTCTGTTCTTCCTCAGAGCCCAGCTGAAGTGGAAACTGTCTGTCTCTCCTAGAGGAGCAAACAGATAGGGCTGCTTCTGGGTGACCTCAGTGACTGCTGGTGGTTTAGGAAAATTCAGTTTCAAGCTTTGATCATGAGAATGAACCAAAGGAAAAAGCTGATGAATCTACTGTTTTCACTGAAAAGCACACACTTGACAGTCCATGGAGAAGTGGTGGAGGAGGCGCTAAAAGGAGTATTTCTCAGAGTGGACAGGTGGAGGAGGGACTGTTTTCACCAGGAACATGGAAAGAAGGGCCCTGGGAGCAGCCGCCGGAGGCCGCTCCTGGCATGTGACCGAGAACGGAACATCAGGAAGCAGATGAGGCCTTTGGGCAAGTTAAAAAGATGTCCAGAGTGGTCCTTTCCGGAGTCAGAGAGGAGGCATCAGGGAGGCTCCAATTGATGCAGGGCTGTAAAAGCAGCCAACCACACACAGAGAGAGGCAAAGGCGCAGCTCTGCAAAGTGACTTCAGAACAAACTGTGCTTCTCAAAAGGCCCGACAAAAATAAGGAGGAAGCCCTCGTCGTGAGAGGAAGGTTAAAATCATCAACAACCATTGTTTTGTGCCACAACACCAAGGGAGCATACAGGAAACGCTCAAGTCACAACACGCATCTGGAAACACTTCTGTACCCGAGGGCCACGGCTCTCCCAGGTAACAAAAATCAAAGCCCCATTTCTGAGACCAAGTGTACTGTCCTGGTCGGAGCCGCCTGCATGGCAGCGTGGACAGGGCCTCCAGAGACATCCTGTGAGCCAGCCTCATCAAGCACGGAGGGGCCCACATCCAGTTACTGAATCCACTGTCCTGGGCTTGCTCCCATCCCGAGGCCATGAGCTTAAGACACAGAACTTGGCTTTAAGCCTCCTTATCCCTCCCTCCCTGCCCCCAATCCCAGCTTGGCCCACAACACCTTTCACTGAAATGCCTGTTGCCGGATTCACCTCTATGAACAAATCCTTTCCTAAAAAGAGGCAATACAGGACCTCCCTGGAAGTCCAGTGGGTAAGACTGCTCTGCCCCCCGCCCGGTTCAGTTGATCCCTAATTGGGGAACTAAGATACTACATGCCACGTGGCATGGCCAAAAAAACCCCAAAAAACCCACACACACACCGGCAAACGCAAAGGGATGAAGACCTATTTGACAAGCTCATCAGAAGTTACTATCAACAAACTCTCTGGTCACAGAAATTCAACTGCAGATGGTGTGTTCTCCAGGTCAGCTACATATCACAACCATAACTGTGATGGTTTGTGGGGGACCCTGGGGGGAGGTGGTGAGCTGGGTTCTGTGCACTGCACATCATGTGTACCAAGTGGGAGAAGCCTGGCCCTGCCCAGACTTGTCACCCAGCCCCACTGAGAGCAGCAGAAGGGGTCAGTGGTGTGGGCGCAGCCTTTGCTGTGTCTGAGCCCAGATGTGCTCACAGGGCAGCATGCAGGAGCCTGCGGGGACCAGGAGATCCCAGCTGCTCTCAGGTCCCCTGGGATTAGAGTGCACGTCAACCTGTCCTCCCCCCGGCTCCACACACCACACCAGACAAGGGCAGTGACCAGGTACACCCACACAGCACTGTGCTCTCTGGTGGACACTGTGGGCTCTCCAGGCCTCCTGCCCGTCCCACCCTCCCCACCTTGGGGCCCACAGCATCTCTGACTGATGGGAGGAACCTGAGCCAAGACCCGTTCATCCAGATCCCTGGGGGCCTGGCATGCGGCAGTCCCTCCTCTCTAGGCACCCAGAGGTGCAGGACATTGCTGTGCACATTCCTGCCCTGCGGCCCCTTCCACTTCACCCAAGGAACCCTCCCCCCACCCAGGAGAAACCTGGAGTCAGAGCTTCCCTGGTGGCACAGTGGATAAGAATCCATGTCTAGGAGACACAGGTTCAGTCCCTGGTCTGGGAAGACCCCATATGCCAAGGAGCAACTCAGCCTGTGAGCCACCATGACTGAGCCAGCCCTCTTCAGTGAGCTGCAACTAACTACTGAAGCCTGAGCACCCCAGAGCCCATGCTCTGCAACAAGGAAAGTCACCACAGTGAGAAGCCTGCAACTAGAGAAAGTCTGTGCAGCAACACAGACTGAATGCAGCCAAAACTAAAAACAAAAACAAAAACCTGGCGTCAAATCAGCTTCAAGTATGTGTTGATACAAAGCCTCCCTGAGGCTTTTGAAGCAGGGACTCCACCAGCAGAAGGGGGTGCCCCACCACAGAGAGGAAGGGGCTCTCTGAGGACCCTGCAGCTGAACCCCCCTGGACGGAGAGGCTTGGGGAGGGGAGACAAAAGGGGGAGCCTGCTTGTAAACCGAACACTGACAAGCACTCTGGCTTTGCAGATTCCTGGCTGAGGACCACTGCCCCAAATGGTCCTTCACCAGCTAGCTGCACTAGCAGAAGTCAGTCCTTACTGGCAATGAACATGTCCTTGCCAGAGACAGAGGACCCAGAACGGAGGTGGGGGGCGGTGGGATTGGCGGATTTCAGAAAGGAAATAAATACAAACACTGGAAACATCCCTTTGGGTCTGCCAAGGAACCTTGATTAGGGAGCACAGGCAGGCACTCCTCCCTTTGCAGAGACAAGCTGGGGCCACACCAAACAATCGAGGTAAGACTTGTGGCCAGGAACTTTTTGGGAGCACTTCAGAAACCAGTTAGGTGCGGACTGGCTGGAGCAGAACTCCCAGAGCTGGGGCAGCAGCACCACGTTTAGAAGCTCAGAGCACAGGGCCAGTGGATTGGGGTCACCTCCGGAGTGAGCAGGGCTCAGAGGACAACGGTAGGGCTCACTCGAGCCCCTGCCCAGGCTGGGCCTCCGCTCACCATCTTCCAGCCCAACGTCCAGCAGGGCACCGGTCTGGCAAGTCTTTCCCCAAGGAGGACGAGCTCCCGCTCACAGAGCGGCCCATGCAGGCCCTCTGCCAGGCTCCGCTCGGCCTCGCGCTTTGCAGGCTGGGACTCAAGGCGCTCCCCACTTCCCTGGATGCCCCCACCCAAGCCCCTGATTCCAGGGACTCCCAAAGACGGGGGGCGGGGCGGCCCAACCCCTCCGGGGAGAATCGCATGGTCTGTCCCAGAGTCTACTGAGCGGCCAAGCCTGGCCAGGCGCGTGGGGGTCCCGGGCGCTCAGGCTGAAGCCCGGACTGGCCACTGACCAGCCAGGTCGGCGCCTCAGCGACCACATCTGAGAAATCGGTCGCCGGCAGGCGTCAGTGCGTCGAAGAGGGAAGAGGGCCCCGTGGGGGGGCGGGTCCTCCAAAACCCTGGCCCAAGATACTGGGTCCCCGATCTCCCGCCAGCGGGGAGACGCCCCGAGCGGCTGCCGAACCCTACCCCACCCCCGCTCCGAGGTGGAGTGCCAGGGCGGCCGCCCGGCGGCTTCTCCCTCAGGACTGCGAGCCCCGGCATGCCCTGCTCCGGCCACGCGGCGCCTGCTGGGAGCTGCAGTCCGGTCGCCGCGGCAAGCGCGCGCGCGCCGGCAGCCTACAGACTACAAGGACCGACAGGCTGTACGCGCCGGCCGCGGCAGACCACAAGGCCCGACAGGCCGTGCGGCACCAACGGCCCGCGCCCCGCCCTTCGTCCTTGCCACCACCCCGGCCCGCCGGCCCCGCCGCCCGCGCCCACGCCTGCCCACGCCGCCCTGCTCCCTGTGCCAGCCCGCGGCGACCTATGTCTATGGCGAAGCGCTTGGCGTTCTCCAGGTTGCGGAAGATCTCGTCGGGGGGCAGCGTGATGCTCTTGTCCAGGCTGTCCCCGCTGCTCCCGCTGCCGCTCGCTCCACACTCCGCCATTTTGAAAGTGCCCGGCCAGCCTCATCAGCCATGGAGATATATGCGCATATATTTGACTGCTAAACGCCTCCCGCGCATAGATTATGCTAATGAGCGCCCGCGCCGGCCCCGCCCCTCCTGCCGCCGCCCCAGCCGCGGTGAAGACTGGAGGGAGGACACAGGCCGGCGGGCGTGGGTCTTAAGAGCGAAGACAGCGAGGCAACTGAACGCAAAACCACTGGGCTGTCGTCATCTCTGTTCTTTCACTGAGCTAGCCGGCTGCTGATCTCGTGTGGTAGGAGCTAGTGCAGAGGGCACCTGGAACGTGCAGACCACCAGAGAGACCAACTCCTGCACGCGAAGGCGCTTGTGACCCCACCAGACTGGTTCCCTAGGAGCACAGGCCCGTCCCTACCAAAAATCCCATGCAGACGGGGAGAGTTGGGTACCTTGCTCTCTAGGAGCCCCCTCCCCCACCCCACCGGGGTGGGAGATACCCTTGCAGCTGGGCAAGTGTGTTTTGATGGCGAGATCCTCAGAGTGCAGGGGAAAGCATCTTCCTCGTGAAAGATGGAGTCTGTGGGAGTTTGCAGGGAACAAGCTGAGAAAGCTCCCAGATGGTGTTGGGGACAGACCTCAGGGCCCATCTCTGGAAACCCTGGAAGGCTTGGAGACTCTTAAGGGAAGTGTACCCTGTAAAGGCAGTGGGAGCTTTGCGAAAGAGCCCAGTGTTGGAAGCAGACAGTGTGCCAGGTACCTTTGGCACCTGCCTCCTAGGTGCCAAACTCCTGGGCCAGTTACTTTGGGTTTCTACCTCAGCCTCCGTCTGAGCATACCACGGGCTGTCTGGCAAGGCCCATTGGAACACAGACCTGTGAGCAGCACAGACTCAGAGCTCCAGGGTGATTCAGGCAGGGCTTCAGGAGAGGGAGGCAGCCTGGCAGGCTGGCCTGGCCACCAGGCTGGCCTGGAAGCATACCCACGGGGATGGTTCAACCACCTGTCTGACACGCAATAAACTTGTGAGTGTGGGAGGGGCTGCTCCCAGGGCTCAGCAGGGACCCGAGGGCAGAGCAGCACTGTGCTCGTCTGGAAGGGGTGCTGTCCTCCCCTCCAGAGTGGACAGAAAGAGTTGGAAGGCGGGGTCAAGAGAGGTGCTGAGGAGAAAGGAGGGCTGGCCAGCCTGGGTGCTTCTGGGTCTCTGCAGAAGCCTGCCTAAAAATAGACAGCTGCCCTTTCTGAGGCGAGGGCTGGCCCTCCTGTTGCCAGCACTGCCTGTCTCAGCCCTGGTGAGTGGTCAACCTGCAGGGAGGCAGGCCAGCCACCTCTGGGCTGGCCAGGAAGGTGCCCCAGGGGCTTATCCAGGGACACAGGGGCTCCAGATGTGTGGGGAGGACCGTGGAGGGGAATGTCTTTCGTGTTTGGCACAACTAAACCCATTTGACTGCAGCGAGAGTGCTGCAGGCTATGGGGTCCCTCTTAGCACTCTACTCTCACCCCCACCTGCAGGGAGCTAGTGAGAGGTCTAAGGCAGGAACCCAGGGGCCCCCCCACACCCCCCTTACTGCACAAGGGGACCCAAGGTGTTCAGAGACCCTCTCCCCTCCAGTCTGCCTCTCCCTTGCTTCCCTGCCTCTCAGTAACTTCCGGCCCCACCTACTTGTCCCCTTACTCCTCATTCCCAGCTTCTCTTCCCTCCCTGCCGGTCAACCCTGCTTCCAAGCACCCCTGCTTCTCCTCTGCTTCCCCTCCTCCCTCCCTCCTCAGCCAGAGCCCAGCCCTTCTTTGGGTGTCCAGGGGGTCATTAGCAAGGACAGCGCCCACCTGTGGCTGCATATATCACAGTAGTGCCTACTCCCCTTCATCCCTGCCAACCCGCCTGCCTGGTGGCCGCCAAGGACATGTGTGAGGCACAGAGACAGATCACGAGAGGGCTGAACAGTCAGATTTTATTATCAGTCTCCAGAACAGTCCTGTGGTTCCCACATGACCAAGAGTTCAAATTCTGAGTACAAAGTCGTGCCCACATGCACCCACCCAAACAGAAATCCTTTAAGGATCATGGCGGAGACCCCCACCCGCCCCACGCAGCCCACTGTGAGCCCCGACCAGGCAACCAAGCAGATGTAGGGCCTTTTGGCCTGGCTCTGCCCAGCCCCACGCCCATCCTGGCTGAAGCTCTCCTTCCTATGAGGATACACCTTGAGTTCCGCCTTCACAAAAGGCAAATGCGGCCGGCAGCACCGGATCTGAGAAAGCCCTCTACGCACAGCTCGGGGCACCGGCTGGCCGAGCCCCGCCATCTACAAATATCATAGAACCCCTGCAGTGGGGACTTCCCAGAAGTCACTTGCTGAAATGCAAACATAGAGCAACCCCATAGGGTCAGACATTTGGCAGAAGACGGGCCGATTGTCCTAAATGACAAGGACTGCACGCATTCTCTGAGAATGACTCTCCTGCTGGCCGGCCAGCCTGGAGAGAGAGAGCCTTCCCGAGAAGGGGTGCATCCAAGCCTGAGGCCGCACAGCCGATGGGAAGGCTCTTCCCCCCGCCAGAGGAACGCCCCGGCCGTCTTGTCCTCGGGGCTGGGCGGCCGCCTGCGGGTCTTGCTGGTCACCAAGGCCTCCAGAGGCCACAGGCCGGTTGTCGCGCAGCGGCGGCAGCAGCAGCGGCCTTGGCCGGGGCAGGCGCAGGCGCGGGGCTGGGCGCCTTGGGCTCCTTGGCGGGCGCAGCGGTTGCGGCCGGGGGTCGCTGGAAATGGTACAGCAGCTTCATCTGCGTGTCGCTGGCCGCGTGCAGCGTCAGGAACTGCACGGCCTCCTGCAGGCACCACGAGTAGCCTTCGCTGTAGTCCTGGTGCAAGCTCTTGGGGCCGGCGGCGGCGGCGGCGAAGGCTGCGGGGAGCGGGGACCGCGGTGAGCGGGGGCCGGGGCCCGGGGACAGCGGAGAGCAGGGACCGCGGTGAGCCGGGGCGCGGGGAGCAGGGTAACGGGCAACGGGGCCGGGGGCGCAGCGAGGGGGCAGCGGTGAGCGGGGCGCCGGTGAACAGGGTCAGAGAGCGCGGGGCGGCGGTGAGCCGGTCGCGCGGCCGGACTCCTGGACGCAGGGCGGCTCACCTTTGCTGTGTTTCAGGTAACTGACGGCCATCTCCAGGATGTCGGCCTTCTCCAGCTTGGAGTTGGGCTGGTGGCGCGCGAACTCCTGCTCCAGCAGCAGCTTCAACTGCTCGATGCTGCTGTTGATGCGGTCGCGGCGCATCTTCTCCACCACCGGTTTCCGCAGCTGCAGGCGGGAGGAGGGGGGCGTCAGCCGCGCTCGGGCCACGCCAGCGCAGGGGCCGCGGAGACCGCGCGCCAGAGCGGCCGCGCACTTACTCGGTTTTTCTCTTTGGGGCTGAGCAGCTCCACGGCCACGGTGCTGGGAGCCATGCCTGGCGCGGGGAGAGGCGAAGTGGCAAGGCGGCAGGGAGCGGAGCTGGCGCGTCCCGGGCTGGCGCGGATCCCGGCCCCTATATAGGCGCGGGCGGCGGGCTGGCGCCTGGGGCCCGGGTGCCGCGGCCGTTCCCACACTCCGCGGCCAATGACGGCGCGGGCCGCACAAAGGCGCCGGCCCATTAGCGCACGCTAAATTGCCTGTGAATTGGCGCGGGCACAATGGGCGCTCCCCGAGGAGCAGGTGGGCCGCGCGGCACAATGTCCGGGCTGTGGGAACGCGCTCGCCCTCATTAGCATCCCGGGGCCTGATGCTGGGAGCCCCGCGCCTCAATATGCTGCCTTTTCCCAGGCCGCAGGGACGAGGGCGGGGGGCGGGGGGCAGGAAGCAGCGGCGCCCTCCCCGCCCCTCGCCTCCCCAGCCCCCTCTCTCCCTACAGCCCCCTCCCCAGCGACTCCGCGCTGCTGGCTTGCAGAGGACAGGAGCACAGATACGGAGAGAGCTCTAGAATGTACAAGTGCGGCAGCTTCCATAGGGCTTTACACCCTCCCAAGCAGGGACCTGCTGCCCTCAGGGGACGGGAACGGAGGAAGCAGATACAGCCACCTCCCTCTGCTCAGGTGGAAGAGGGATTCTCAGCATCAGACCTACTGGCATATGTGGCAAGTCCCCAGGCTGTCACCTGGGACATGTGACTTGAGAGCTGGAAAATGGGCTGCTGCGCCTCCTAGGCTGGGCTTTGGGTGGCTTCAGGGAGCCAGAGTTCCTGAGATGCCTTCCAGGAGCTTTTGCGCCCCCTCCTATTGGGAGCTAAGGCTTATCATGCTGTAGCATCTGGGGTGCTCTGAACCAACAGGTGGCCAGCATGGCCCCACCCCACCGCCATCTGGCTGGCCGTCACAATGGCTCCAGGCATGCTCCTTACAGGTGTGTGGTCACTGCTCCCTGTGGGACAGGGGGTAAAGCCTCAGCCACGTGCTGTCCTATTTCAGCCCTGGGGGCACCTATAAGGTCTGCTGTCCTTAAGCACTTTGCCAGTGGTGGGGAAGGGGTGCCAGGAGGCAGACATGAGGCCCCTGCCTGGAGTGCACACGAATGCTGTACCAGCTCATACCCACTAGTGGAACCGCTGCTCCTGGTCCCTGGTCAGCCCAGCTGAGGGCCAGTGACCACTTGGGGGCCAGCCCCACCCCTGGGTCCCTAGGGGAGTGGCTGCTTGGAGCACCCCTCCACCCAGAATAGTCACTGTCCTCTGATTCTCTGCAGCCAGGAATCCTGTTCTGTAGGGACTGAGCAAGGGGATGGGGCTGAGCTTGCCTTCTAGGGGCAGGGCAGGATCCAAGAAGGTCTAAGCAGGAGCAGGGCTTCAGCCCTGGGAGCCAGCAGTTGGCATCAGGGTGCATTAGCTGGAGTTCAAATCCAGGAGCACAGTTCCCTGGACAGCAGCCACCTCTGAGTGCGGCTGGGAATCTCAGGGCCCTAACAAAGGTCTTGGCAGAGACTTGCAGCTTTGAGTGGCCTGCTTGGTGGACCTGCTCAAGAAGTCCATAGCACAGGAAGCCTTTGGTGACCCAGAGAGGGGCCTGTCCAGGAAGCAGGAAGATAGTGGGCAGGCTTGGCTTGGAGTCAGCCCAAGACAGCCCTGAGAGCCCCTGGTCACCCCTGGGATGGATTAGGTGAGGGGCTCTGGGGGTGGAAATGTCAGATGACTTTGGATAGAGACAGAAGGCAGCCCACCTTCACCCTTTGGCACTTGCTTCTCCCCTGAAGCACCTCTCCTGAAGGGGACACAGGCCCAGGTTGGCTGTGGGACGCAGGTGACTCTGAGGTTCCTGCCTTTGGCCTGGGCTCCTCTTTGAGCAGGGGGACCCCTGCGACAGATATCTGGCCATATCTGGTTGATGCCAAAGGGCAGAGGGTACCTGGGCAAAAATGGGGGTGGGTGTGCGGAGGACATGGGCTCTGTACTTTGCTCCACAGTCCATCTGGCAGCTCCCACAGGCTTCAAGGGGGACCTGGTGACGCTCAGCCAAAGTAGGGCTTGTGCTGGGCGGCTGGCCTGCTTATGGACTCCCTGGGGGCCAGGCTGTGGGTGGAGAGCAGAGTGACTGAGTCTCCTGTGTCCCCATTCCCACACCCTGCCAGCCCAGCACCCAGTGCCAAGGAGGAGCTTGGCCAGGAAAAGGGAACGCAGGAGTAACGGGTGAGCCGTGGCTGCAGCCCCCACCTGAGCCCACATATGCCTGACTGTCCGGCTGCTGGCAGTGGAGCCCCAGAGTCCTGCTTGGGTGCAGAACTGAGAGCAGCACCCAAGCAGGGACCCGTCCCCTGACCCCTGGCTTCGGAGGGGCAGTTGTCTGGGGGCGTGTGCCCTGCCCTGGCTGCCTCCCCCGAGCCAGCTTTTGGCCCAGAGGAGACACGTGCCAGCAGAAGTGGTCCAGCCCCCACCACCCCAACTGTATGCCCACCTGCAGTGGGCCGGGGTGGAGGTGAGGGTGGCGGGTGGTCTGTGGGGGAGATGCCTCCTCCCTCCCTCTACCCCCTCCCCCTGACAGGAGCAGCTTTGATCCAATTTTGAGTTGTGGGAAATATGAAATGAATGGTGTTAAATCTCAGCCCGGCCGGATGAAAGGCTCGCTGGCTCCCTCCCCGCGTGTGGGCCAGATGGCAGCGCGGCCTCCGAGGCACACGCCTGGCCTTTGTGGGCCGCTTAACACTGTGAATGGGGCCAAAGTGTGGGAAAGTCACTGGGCTCCCGGCTCACACGTCCGAGGTGAGTGGCCCAGCAGCCTGGGGGAGGGGCTGCCGAGGAGGGAGGGTTTGGGGGCAGGGGGAGAATCCAGGGCTGCTCCTGGCTGGCAGTCTTAGCGCAGAGGCAGCCCAGGGTGTGGAGGGGGTCAGATCCTTCGCCTCGGCAGCCCCCAGCAGCTGGGGAGGAGAGAGGGGAGCTTGTCTTGCCGCCATCCTGGAGAGCTCACTAAGTCTGGGATGGGGTGTCTGGGAACAACCATTGAGGCACCTTGCTGTGGATGTGGGGGCGTAGGCCAAACACACTAGCTGGGTGTGATTATGTTAGAATTCGGTAATCTATGACAACAACCCATTTCTAAGTAACCCACACCCCAAGTCCACCTCTCCCAGGCTGACTGCAAAGCCAAGAGCACCATGGTGGGGGGGGGCATGCTCCAGGGGCATTTGCTCCCCTTTGTCCAGGAAGGTCTTCTCATTGGGAGGGCAAATGGTGCAAGCGGTGTGGAAAACAGTGTGGCAGTTCCTCTGAAGTGAAACAGAATTACCACGTGACCCCACAATTCCACTCGTGCTCTGTACCCAAAATAATAGAAAGCAGGGTCCCAAGGAAATCCTTTGAAACATGTTCACAGCAGCATGTTCACAATTGCCAAGAGGCGGAAACAACTTGTGTCCATCAGTGGATGAATGGATAGGCAAAATGTGGTTCATCTATATGACAGAATATGGTCCAGCCTGAAACGGAGGAGATCCTGACACCTGTTCCAGTGTGGCTGGACCTTAGAACATGAGGCTGAGTAAAATAAACCAGATGCAGGAGGACACATCCCATCTGATTCCACGTCTCTGAGGTCCCTGGAGGAGTCAAAGACACAGAGGCACAAAGCAGGAGTGTAGGGGCCGGGGGAAGGGGAAGGTGTGGGGAGTGAGTGAGTGATGAGGACGGAGCTTTGATCTGGGAAGGTGAGACCATTCTGGAGGCAAACAACGTGAATGTGCTCAACGCCACTGAGCTGTGCACTTGAAAATGGCTGAGACGGTACTCCAATGTTACGTGTGTTTTACCCCAGTTTAAAAACATATATAAACAAGGAGGACGGCTTGAAGAAGAGCCACGCATTCACTCCCCGCCCAGCCTTGTATTTGGCCCCAGGCCACTCTGCCCCAGACCTCCCAGTGCCCTGCAGGCAGGACTGGTCTGAAGGGGACACTGCCATACTCACTGGCCTCTGCCCAGCTCCAGACTGCCCCTCCACCCTGCCTGGGGCCAGATTCCCTAACAGGTTATGCCATCCACAGGACTGTATGAAGCCCCAATGTCTCAGGTACAGGAGAGTTTCCTCCTTGGCATGTGGGGAGCGGGCAGGCTGGGGCAGGTAAGGAACAAGGCTGGCCTTCTGGGAAAGCAGGGATTCCACCATCCACAATGGTCCCTCCACATCCAGGGCCACCACAAGGACCCCAGGCTGTGCACAGGGCAGAGATGGGTGCCCCCGGGGTTGTTCTGTGCCATGGCCCTCGCCCTGGGCCCATCCAAATGCAGCAAGTGCTGTACCGCCTCCTACCGTCCAGTGGCTTCCAGCGAGTCCCTGGCCAGCCCTCCATCACCACCTGGACCACCTGCTGTGACCCCTGAGAGAGCACCCAGGATAGCAGGGAGGCACCTGGCTCATCTCCCCAGGTGTGAAGGGACAAGGCTGTTACTCAGGGTCACCCCCAGTCAGGCAGGCCCCTGGGGGCCCTGGATGGCCAGGGTCTACAGGCTGCTGAGTCTGTCTAGGGGTGGGGAGGGCATTGGGGTCTCTCTGTGGGGATCCAAGCGGCGCTCATGGGGATAACAGTTTCAGTTTTTCAGCATCTACTAAGCGCCACACAAGGAACAAGAATTTGCCTTCTTAGGACTGCCCAGGGAGGGGACTGTCCCTTCCCTGTTTGACAGGCAGCAATGGAGAAGGCAATGGCACCCCACTCCAGTACTCTTGCCTGGAAAATCCCATGGACAGAGGAGCCTGGTAGGCTGCAGTCCATGGGGTCGCTAAGAGTCGGACATGACTGAGCGACTTCACTTTCTCTTTTCACTTTCATGCATTGGAGAAGGAAATGGCAACCCACTCCAGTGTTCTTGCCTGGAGAATCCCAGGGACGGGGAGGCCTGGTGGGCTGCCGTCTATGGGGTCGCACAGAGTCGGACACGACTGAAGTGACTTAGCATAGCATAGCAACCAGGGGGTCATAGAGGTTAAATCTTGCCCGTGGTCCCATGAACCCAGAGACAGCTGACATGATGGTGATGGTGGTGAGTCCACGTTTTTGAGCATTTATTACTAGGTATGAGGCGGGGAGAGCCCATAGGCACATCAAGAGGTTGCTGAGGCCACACGGAGGGTGAGGGTGGGAGCTGGGACTTGGACCTGTGGAGGTGGGGGTTGGGGAGGGGAAGGAGTGCAGAGTCAGGGCTGGGGGCCTGGGGCGCGGACGTGAGTGGAGCCTGCTGTGGAGATGGGACTGGGGAGGGGCAACATACTTCCCCCTCCCTTACCCCCGGGTGTGTGCGAAGGGGCACATTGATCGCTCCCTGGATCCCCTGGCTGGAGCCACGCTCCAGATGGCGGGTGGCCAGGACTCTGGACAAAGGGCGGCTGCAGCTCCCAGGCAGGCTGCGAGGCACGAGGGCTGCCTTTGTGGCTTGAAGGCGGAGGGTTGGGAGTGTGGGAACCTCTGGCTGCGTGGCTCTGGGGGAGGAGTGCTCTGGGGCGTGGGAGCACTTGGCCCTCCACTGTCTGCTCTCCTCCACCCTAGCTCCCCGCACCCCCAGAACCAGACCACAGAACTGGATGTGAGAGGGGGCTCTTCTCCCCTCTGCCCACCGTGGATGTTTCCCTCTCCTTCCCTGGGAGGAGACACCTGGATGATGCACCTGGCCTGAGAGGGGACTGAGGCCTGGCCCCTGTCCTGGGACTGGAGCGGGGCTAAAATTGGGGCTGGGAGACCTTACACGTAGGAGGTCACTTTGAGGGAGTAGTTAGCCTACCGTGGAGTTACAGGAAGAAAGAATGTCCACCTGACATGAGCAGAGAGGTGGGGGGAAGCTTCCCAAATGCTGACAGTTTGGGGCCAGAAACTTAGTTTTTCTTCTGTCTGCTTTCTTCAGATTTGCTGGAAGGAGCATCAGCTGCTTGTATAATTTCTAAATGGGCACATTTAGGCTCACTCAGGGCCCCAGGGAGCATGGGGAGTCTTGGGGAAAGCTTGAGACACTGACATTTTTCAGAAGAGCCCTGGATTTAGAGGGCTGAAGAGAAAGGTGGGGATACCAAGGGAGGACTTCCTGGAGGAGGTGGCCCAAGGAGGTCCTTGAAGGGAGACTAGCTGTGTGCCTGGTAAGGAATTCTGGAGCTCTATCTAGGTAAAGAGACTGAGGGGATACGGACTTGGGGGTGAGCAAGGCAGGGAGGGGAAGTCTCCAGGTCCCGCTGGAGGACGCTTTCCCATGTGTGTGCCATACATGTGTGCCCTGGCATGCACACCCATAGATGTGCACCCATGCCTGGGCTCTGGAGGTAAAGGGCCTGGCACTGCCCCCAGCCCCTCAGCTTGGCTCGCTTCCCTTGGTAGGTCAGTGTGTGTACGCACCTCAGGCGTCCTCTCCTCCCTCCTGCGGCCTGGCATTAGGGGCCCCAACTGGAGGAGGACCCAAGTTGGGCTGGATACTACTCTGGGCGCCCCCTCCTGAAGCAGGTGAACTCGGGGCCCCGGGTGGGTGTGGGAAGACCTTGTCTCTTAGCAGCCCCCATCCTCACTGTCTGGGGGTCAGTGCCCTCCCCAGGGCGGCACCACGGCTCAGCCAGGCCTCTCTGGCAACATTTAGAGGCAGGAAAGATTATCCCCATCTCACAGGAGAAACTGAGGAGTTGAGAGTGCCATGGTTCACCACCACCCTACCTGGTGGGCTGTGGTGCCCGGTGGGGGCTGGGCCGTGGTGCCCAGCCACATGGCGGGTCAACCAGCCCCCGGGTCCAGAAAGGGCTGAGGGTTCAGGGTGTCTGGGGAGGGGCCTCTCCCCAAGCACAACACTCAGAGCTCAGGGACCAGCGCTCCTGGGTTATGCTGGACCCAGGAGGTGGACCGGAAGTCCGGAGATGGCGAGTGAGGGGATGCTTTCAAACAGCAGGAAACCCAAGGCCCGGGATGGAAGGGGACTCACAGATGCCTCCTCCTGTCCCTCAGCCTGCAGCCCCCATAATAGAGGCCAGGTTGCAGAAAGGGGACCTCAGCCCTCTCCCCAGGGCGGTTGGGGTTCCACAGACAGCTTCTTGGCCAATTCTGGGTGCTGCTGGGCGGGGATTCCAGGGGGTACCCTCTTTTGCTCCAGGACAGAAAGCAGGCTGCAGGGGGTGATTCGGGAAGCGGGGTGGTCTGCCATACTCTCTCCACAGCTCCTCCTCCAGTCAACCTGGAGGCTGGGCCACTCCAGCTCACAGGGCACTAAAGTAAAGCCAGCATTTCCTGAGTGCCCACCGCACGCCGGGCCCCAGAGGAGAGGCTTGGTGTCTGACTCTGGGATCCAAGGATGATTATTATCATGTCCATTGCACAGATGAGGAAACCGAGGCTTCGAAAGAGGAGGGGTCTGGCCCAAGGCCGCAGACGGAGCCAGACAGCCGGGGCCCTGCAGCTCCTCCTGCCCACAGGTCAGAGGAGGTGGCAGCTCCAGGGGCTGAAGCAGGGGCTGGCAGCTTTGTCTTCTGCACTCCTCTCTACCCAACCTTCACTCCCGCTAGTTTTGCTCTTGTGCCCTAAGGCCACAGAGCCCCTCCCCAAGCCTGCCTCTGGGGGTCAGGCTCTCAGCCAGTGCCTTGCAGCTTCTCCCCAGGCTCAAAGTTCTCCAGGCTGGGTGCCCAGAGACCCACTGAAACCCCCATCCAAAGTGGTGGTTTCCAGGGGCACTGCTAGGGGCACAGACACTGCCCTTCTTGGCCCTCACCCCAGGTGCTGGGTGGGACCAAGTTGCCCATCCTGTGGTGGGGCAACTCTGCAGCCAGCTCCCAGTTTCTGGGGTCTGTACTGCCCCTGCCTGTGTAGACACAGACCCCCCCACCCAGAAGATGGTTTCCTTCCCTTTGGCATTTCAGCAGTACACTGGGGGGAGCTGGTTTGGGGGGAGGAGGGACTGGGCGGGATGGGCACAGGGTGTGTCCAGGCCGAGGCTGGGCTCTGCTCTTGCCTTCTGTGCCTTGATTTACCTGTGTAGGTTGGGCTTTCTCTGCCAAGACCACCTGAGGCATGGGACTGGCTCCAGGTTGCTGGAGCTAACTGAGGGTGGCCAAAGGGGCTGGGCCAGGTCATAAACCTGATAACTGGGTTATATTCTGGGATCCCCGAGCTTGGACCCTCCCCAGAAGTTGCCCTTGGATGGCTGCCTGGCCTCCCCCACCCCTTACCTCTTTCTCTCATCTCATCAAGGTTATGCTCTCTCCTGGGGTTGAAGCAAGGCGTCCATAGATCTGAGGGACCCCTGCATTCCATAAGGGGGTGAGGGGTCAGCCAGGGACTGTAGACTTGGGGACCCCCCCCCCCGGATTTTGCTGACCAAACAGGCCCCAGGTTTCCAAAAGAGCTGCGCTGCAGACTTGGTAGACAGGAGCACAGACCCCGGGCTCCATCAGCTCCTACTTCCTGGGCTTCAGTTTTCCAGGTGTAAGGTGGTGGTGGTGGTGGAGGGGAGGGGTGGGGGCGCAGGGGGGTGGCCACAGAGACGCGCGGAGGTGGGCGGTGGGAAAGCGCGGGAGCCGCGTGTCTCACGGCGCCTCCGGATTAGGGGCCGCGCGGGCCCACGTGGCCGCGCCCCGCCCCCGCCCCGCGAGGCCAGGGCAGGGCCAGGTCGCTGTCCCCAGCTGGTTAAAAACCCCGCGGTGTCAGAGAGCAGCTCGTTCCCAACCTCTGAAAGGCAGACAAGCCCTTTATTGCTCTATTATAACGCGGAGCCAGATGGTCTTTTGGGAGTTGCCCCCCCTCGCCCCCCGCGGCCGCCCTCATTCATTCAGGGGCAGACCCTGGCGCTAATGCCGCCGGGAGGCTGGGGGCGGGGGAGCAGGCACGCTTCCCCCGCCGCCGCGCAGTGTGGGAACCGCCGGGCAGTGCGGACCCACAGCCCGCCCGCGGGGAGGAGCACGGATGGGCACGCACGGAGCTCCCGCTGGGCTGCCCGCGCCCGTGGAGAGCTCGCAGGCCGGGCGGGGCGGGAGGACTCCTGGCGGCCCTCACCGGGTAGCCTGAACCCTACCGTACCTCGGTCTCCTCATCTGTAAAGCAAGGAGGATGCCTGCGCCCACCTACTAAGTTTTGGAGTGCTGGACAGGGGCGGGCCGCGGCCCTCCTCCATTTTCATGCTTTCCGAGAAGAGCGCTGTTACATGTTTAAATCCTTGAAAAAACATCCAAAGAAGAAAAATATTTTGAGACACGTAAAAATGAGACGGAATTCAAATTTCAGCATCCAGAAATAAAATATTACTGGACCACAGCCAGACGATCCCTCTGCTATTAATATGAGGGGTGCTGTTCTGGATGGAGGCAGGCCCCAGTGGGTGAACCACAGGCCCCTAAACCCTGACATATTTACTGTAGGGCAGGTTCGCTCACCTGCAGTCAGGAACGGCACCCACCACACTGTCGCTGTGTTAATTGCTATCCTTACCAGCCTCCCACCCCCAGCTCAGGGATAGGTCTTGCCCCACCTGCCCCATCCCTCTTGCTTCCGGGGCTGGTGTGGGAGCCCCACTCAGAGGGGACACCTTGCTGAAATGAGGGTTTTCATGGCCACTCTGCCTGCCAGGTTCCTCTGTCCATGGGATTCTCCAGGCAAGAATACTAGAGTGGGTTGCCATGCCCTCCTCTAGGGGATCTTCCTGATTCAGGGATCACCCCAGGGATCGAATTCCAGTCTCTTAAGTCTTATGCACTGGCAGGCGGATTCTTTACCACTAGTGCCACCTGGGAAGCCCTTATGCCCGTTGTACAGGTAAGCACACTGAGGCCCAGTTTGTGGCTGAGACCAGACTGGACCCTGGGTTAGGGCAAATGGGACAGTAGAAAGCACCACAGTGGTCACTCAGCTCCTAGACCCCACTTGCATGTGTTCCACTGCCCGGGGGGATCTTCCCCTTCACACCCATTGGGAGGAGTCCATGCCCCAGCATAGGTGCTGTTGTGCACCACAGAGAAGATCTGTTTTGTGCTAAAAGCACTCAGCTCCGCAACCCCCTCTTCCTGGGCTAGGGGCCCTAGGCTGGCTTGTCCAACCCCTTCCTCCACCAGCAGTCCAGCTCTGGGCCTCGGTGTCCCCACTGATGGTTGGATCGGTCTTGCTCATCTGTAAGGCGCTCCCCTGCCTTATGCTTAGGTCACTGGGGGCTTGAGGGATGGGAAATACAGGGGGCAACAGCTCAGAGGAAGGGGGCTTTAGGCAGGCCCCAGCCTGCTGTTGGATCAATTATGGGGGGATGCCAAGGAGACCTGCAGTTCTGGGGCACTGAGTTTGGAAATGCTTTCTCTTTGCCTCACTCGCTGACCCAGCCCCATCCCCCTATCCTGTGATGGCTGAAAGGACAAAAGAATCCAGCTCTGCAGGTGTGGTCCCAGCTGGGACCCTCTGCTCCCAGGTATTATGGGGATCATAGATGTGGGGCTCCACATCCTTCTTGGTCATTCCTCCCTGATCCCTGGACCCTCAGTTCCTTCCCAACCCTCCCCCCGCCCACCAACAGGATCCCTGCCCTGATGCCAAACTACTACATCAGCATTCCCTGTGGGTACCTGCTGGCTCCCACCTCCTGCAGACCCCACGTTATAAGTGGCAGTCAGAGCCCAATGCTAGGGGCTCCAGGCTTCCAGCCCATTGAGGGGACCCCTCAGTGAGGCTCACACTTGGTGCTCCCTGAGCCACTGGGCTGGGGAGTCTCCTTGGACCCACTTAGTGGGGCAGGGGACACGATGCCTGGTTCACAGGTGAAGGCAAGTGTGGCCAAACCAGTCTTGGGCTCCTGGCCAGCCAAACGCTTAAGGGAGGGGGCAAGATCAAGCCTGCCCACCCCCGGCTACTTAAAGTGGTGGTTAAATGCCAGGCAGAGTGCTCAGAGCCTGGCCATGGGGTCTCCACTCAGGTAGAGGTGAGGGCTCCCTTCTCTGGTTTGCCTAGGTTTGGCAGTGACCCCATCTTCGGTGTCCCACCTCTAGCCTCTGGGACTCAAGACAGCTCCTGGACTCAACCACAGGTCTCCAGCAGGTGATCCCCTGGGTTCACCCAGTAGCTCTGGGCCCCATGGGGCAGCTGCTACCTACCCTGGAGCTCCTCAGTTTCCCTGCGTGTGGAACAAGACATGGGAACCCCAGTGGTCTCACCGGCCCTGTGGACCCCCATCGTTGGATGCTACTTGAGAAAGCCCCGGGGGACTGTGGACAGGGAGCCTGTGCGCCCAAGGCTGATTCCGGCTCTTGGCTCTGGGGCTTTTTCTGAGCAGGCGCCCCGCAGCCCTGCCCACCCCCAGTCCGCGGGAATTTGGGCGGGAGGCCCGCTCCGGGTGGCTTCCCACACCCCGCCCCCTGCTGGGGACATTCATCTGGCACAAAAGGCGCGTGCCCGGCGACAAACTCATTCACACGGGCCGCCAGGCTTTGTGTGCGGGGCTGCGGACCCAGAGGCCATCTGGGGAGCAGTCGTCCCAGCAGGACGGGGCCCCGGGCTGCCTTTGAAGGTTGAGGAAGCAGCAGTGGCTGGAAGGCCACACATCTGGCCTGGCATCACCTTCCTGTCCCACAGCCCCAGGCACACCCCAGCCTGGCACTGCTAGGATGATGAGGGGGTAAGGGGGATGCCTGCCTCCCCTCCCCAGCCCTTAGGATTGCTACCCCTTGGATGCACCCATCAGAGAGCCTCTGGGGGCAGCATGGCCTCAGGACAGGGCTGTGGGCTCAGGACTCAAACCCAGGCACTGCGACTACTACTACCACTTAGTAGTAGACCTCAGTTTCTTCATCTGTAAAATGGGGCTAACAACAGTCCACTGCAGGACCATGCTGAGGACGAAGGGAGGGGATAAAGGCAGAGAATTCAGGTGGCCATGCAGGCACTGCTGGTACTAATGCTTTTGTTTCCACCCACCCTACTTGGTTCCATTTCTTGGGTTGGTGATTCCTGCCCACATCTGGGCCGTGTGAAAGCCACCTGATGGAACAGGAAAAAGCCAGGTGCAGGGCCAAGGAGCACCCAGGATGATGTGACCTCAGCAGTGGCGGGGCTGGTCTGTCCTCTGTCCAGTAGAGCACAGGTGGGCCTGCCTCCCTCTCAGGATTCCAAGCAATTCCAGGGAGAAGCCACATGTCCTGCTTAGTCTGCATGCCATAGGTGCTATGCCCCACTCTCCCCATTCAGGCCCCCTGACCTCCACCCTGGGCCTGCCCTGAGTCAGCCCAGGGTGGGCACAGCCCCAAGCATACCCTTCTGCTGACCAGCCCCTAAAGGGCCAGGGACCTGGACAATCTGAGGGGAGAGCCCTGAGGGGCAGGGTGAGGGGGCTCCCTGAAAGCCCCACCTCATGTGGCAGGCAGTTCTGAGCCTGGCAGCTGGATGGCTGGGGGCAGGGAGTGGGGCATCAGGGTTTCCCCTGCTCAGGGATCCTTCCTGTCCAAGGGGCTGTGGGGCCAGGGCTTGGCGGACGGGACCTCTGCGGAGGCGCCCTGCCCCCACCCCTGCCGGGAGGGATGTCCTTGAGAGGGTGTCCTGCAGGCCCCGAGATAATCCCTGCCTTTGAGAGGCTGTGAGAGGCTGGCCGCGGACTTTCCCACAGCCCCACATAAAGGCCGGCCGCCAGCTGCTCTCCCACAAAAGGCTCCCAGCCTTTCAGGGCCCGGCGGGTGGGGTGAGCAGAGGCGCAGTGCAGCCTACCTGGCCACCCCCAGGCAGAGCTCGCAACCATGGGGGCTGCGCCTGCCCACTGACCACCAGGGGCTGGGAGGTCCCTGGGGCTGGGGACTTGGGAGAGCCCTATGGGGCCACCCAGGCCAGCCACCTGCCCCTCCCCTCCCTCTGCTGGAAGCTGGCATGGTTCTTGGGCCTGTCACTCATCCTTGGCCTTCTTCCTCAGACCGGCACACTCCCGCTGCTGTGCCTGCCTCGCCACCGGGCTGCCCTCTCCCACTCCCCCACTGGCCTCAGATCACCATCACCCGCTGGCACACTGCCTTGCTGCTCTCATCTCCTTTTTGCTCAGACACCCTCACCTGCCCCAACCCCATTCTGCCACACCATGCAGGTGACAAGAGGGAGACATGGAGAAGGCAGAAGGCTGGGCACAGCCTCCGTCTTCACTGCAGCGTCCTCATCTGAGATGTGGGACAGCACCGCCACTTCCCTGGGCTGGTGTCAGAGCCCCCTAAATTCAGATGTTTCAAAATACCAAGTCCTGGAGGAAGCAGGGGTTGGGGTAAGGGAGGAGGGGAGTCAGGGTGCCTGGCCTCAGGAATTAACTGCCCAGTGCACATCAGACAAGGACCAGGCTGGGGAGGCCAGGGGAGCTTCCCAGAGGAGGTGGCAGGTGGAGGCTGGCTTCTCAAAAGCAGGGGGAGTGTGGGAACTCCCAGGGGCAGAAGCAATGGCCTCTCAATGCAGCCCAGCTGGTAGGACCCTTTTCTGATTCAGGCCGTGTCTCCATGGGGCTCCACATTCTGGGGACCCTGCACCAATTGTCACCCAGTGAGGATGGCCTTCTCCAGAAGGTCCCCTGTCTGGGAGAGCTCCTGGTCAGGTGTGAGCCACTGGAGAGGTTCATAGGAGGGACCAAATGTGTCACCGTTAGACAGACAGCGACCAGAACGTGGCCAGTGGGGACGCCTGTCCTGTGTCCGGGAAGGAACTGATCTGTACGCCAAGACCCCAGGGAGGGACACTTTCTTTGGCCCTGAGTCCTGCAAAGATGCTGGCTGCTGGGGGCCGGGCCATGGGGCTTTGAGAACTGGTATCAGGAGCAGAGATAGCTTGCGCCCGCGTGTCCCCGAGCGTCCCGCCCACACCCCCCGACCTGCTGGGGGCGGAGGCACTTCCTTATCCCAGCCAGCGACCTCTGGCGTCCGAGCTTCATCCAGCTCCGGCCTCCGATTGGCTGCTGAGTGAGCGTGGGGAGGTGGGGAAGCGTGCCTGCCCTTGGGCCCCCTACCCTAGTCCCAACCCGGTCCCATAAAAGCACCGCCACTACCACCTTCCTGCCGCCCTCTTGCACCAGGCGCCCGAGCCCTTGGCGTGACCCTGTGAGTACCCCAGAGTGAACCCTGATCCAGGTCTGGTGAGACTGCAGCGCAGGGTGTCCCCGGGGGGTCCCTGCAGGGTCCAGCGTACACCTCGCTACTGCTCTGCTCTCCCTCCTGTTCAAGCAGTTTGCGCGGCGCTAGGTCAAGTTGGAGCCGGGGAAGGGACGTGCTGGAGATGGCGGTGGTACCATCCCTGGTGTGCTTTGCGTCCGTCCTGGCGAGGGTCGCGGAGGGGTGTCACTCAAACCCGGAGGTCGGGCCCCAGATAGCCCTCGCTGTCCCCGCCCCGGCGCAGTCCCCAGCTGGGCTCACTCTCCCTAACTGACACTGTTTACACTGAGGATGGATCCAGGGAAAGCGTGGCCTGCGGCCTCCGAGAAGCCTCCCGAACTTCTCCCTGCACCAAGTGAGGACGGAGACCTAGGTGGAGCTGAAGAGCGCCTTGCGGAAGAACCCCGCCCCCGCCGCCCCAGAGCCGCACGCGCAGGCACTCCACTCCCACTAGGTTCCTCTCCCACTAGGGTCCCAGGTCGGTGATGGCCCCCTGCAGTGCTCCTCCGGAAGAAGGCAATGTGGTTCCCCTCCTTTTCCCGCCAAGGCTGAGCAGCCCGTCCTGTCACTGTCCGCTGTGGGCTGTGCCCAGGCCTTCACCTTGAAGAGGAGTCCTGGGGACAAGGGTTTTGTATATTACAAAGGCGGTAAATGATCAGGTTCGTCCATGGCAGGGAGTGGGGTGAGGCCGGGGCAGGTGTGCCTGGTCATCCCAGCCGGGCCCTGCAGCTCCACCTCTCCTTCTTTCAGGCTGGGAGAGGACTAGATGCTTTATGTTAGAGCGGGAGTGAGGTGGTACCCACCTGCTGGACATCAGTGGGCTAAGGGGCACGTGCTATCCCTGTGGGATACAGGGGTATGCATTGTAGAGGTGCAGGGTTCATACCATGTGTGTCTTAGAACTGGACCACGTGGAGCTTGAATAAAGCTCCTGGTCTGCAGACTCCACCTGGGTCTCTGCCCCACCCTCAAGTGGACCACCACCCATGAGATTTGGGGTCCCTGCCCAGGGCATGGGGAGGGGTCTGGGCCTCCAGGGGTGGGGCATTGTGCCAGGGTGTCCTGGGCTGGATCCCTGCCCTGCTGACCTCTTCCCTGGAACCGTGGTCATTGCCCAGTCTACTCCCTCAGCCTCTAAGGACAAAGAAGACCCTCTGTCTTCTGGGGCCACCCTGAGCCAGGCCTCCTAGGGGGAGTCTCCTGTCTCTGGGAGCTCCCTATGGTGCCCACGATGTGGGTTCTGAGCCAGAGCGACATTGTCCCCAGTTCACGGCAGAGCGTTCCTAGTGTGACCCTGCTGACCCAGGGACCCTGCAAAGGACACACTGGGAATTGGGTGGGGGTGGGCTGGAGCCTCTCAGCAGTGGAGGCTGGCCCTAACCTCCCTCATTCCCTTTCCATCCCTGTGGTGGCCGCCCAACATTACTGAGCAAAGCAAGGACTGGGGCTCCCCCAGGTACCTCTTCGTGGACCCCTCAATCTGCCCCCATCTGTTCCCCATGATTAGAGCCCCCTCCTCCCTCGGCGGCAAGCCTGAGAAGTCAGGAGTCCTGGGCCCAGCCCATGTCCTGCACTGAACAGGTATGGGAGGGAACGCGGGGTCACAATCTTAAAGGGAGTGTGGCCTCAGGCTCCTTCCCCTGGCCCGCTCCTCCCCTGCTCCCCTGACTAAAGCCCATCCAGGAGAGACCAGGGCACAGATCTGGGGTTTGCTGCCCCCTGGCGTCTCCTGGCCTGGTCCTGCGGCCTGGCGGCTCCCAGAAGGTAAGGGGCTCTGAGTTGCCTTGCTTCTCAGCAGAGGTGGAGGTGGAGGGTCCCTGGGCCCAAGCCTGCCCCAGGCCCGGTGTGGACAGACAGCCAGGGGCCACCCCCACCTGGGCGGGGCTTCAGTCAAGCTCTGGAAAAGGGGTGGGCTATGCGGAGAGCAAGCAGAAGTCAGAGAAGGTGGTCAGCGGGCAGAGGTGGTGACCACAGCAGCAGGCAGTAGCCTTGCGGATGGCACCGCTGCCTCTGTGCCTGGAGTGGCTCCAGATGATGGGGTTGTGAGCCATCTCCCACCCCAATGAAAGTTTCCACCTCTGAGCCCCCTGCTCCATGCTCAGGGCTCCAGTTACTCCCCCTACCAGCAGGTCACTCCTCTGGGGGAGAGGGCAGCCACCGATGGGCCATCCCTCTGCCCCATTCCCCAGCATCTAGTAGGTGTTTAATAAATGTGGATTACACAGAGCTTGGCTTCCTGGAGGCCTGAGGAGCCTGGACACAGGGTAAGGCCCACTGGCTGAGAGCCCTCCAGTTTCCCTATCAGAGGCAGGCAGAAGCTCTCAGCTGTGCAGTGGGTGACTGCCTGGTCCCTGGGCCCTGGAGGGCCCCCTCCTGTCTGGGAACCTTGGTCCAGGGATGGGGCCGGGGCCATGGACATGGTCCTCTGCTTCTGGGTCAACTGGGCAGTTGGTTAGCGTGGCTGGCTGGAGAATCCAGGGAGCCAATCTGTCACGTGTCAGATATCTCAGCAGCAGAATGTGGGGGATTGGTTGACCACGTCCATGTCACAGGTGGTGGAGACTGAGGGCTGCCTCACAAGTGCTGCTCAAAAGGGCAAGAACCCATGAGTTGGGGTGATGAGCCTCTCACCAGGCTGTGACCAGACAACATTCCCCTCATGTCCCAGGTTTTCTTTGTGAAATGAAGCCCGTGACCACATTGAAACAAAGGAGACAGGCCGGGATGAGCATCTTTTTAATGTCCTGATAACAGTTTGGGGGAAGGACATGATCATGGTTCACATTTAAAAAGGAAACCATAGCTCCTGAAGGTGGACAACACCAGCTCCCAGGCCCCAGGGCCCCACCCTCCAGCGTCACCTCCTGGAGGCAGTGGTTCCTTTTTCTGGCCAAGGAAGGAAGTTGGAGCAACACCCTGGGGTGGCACCTCAAAGGTGCAGGGTCCATGGCCCAGGAGCCTGGCCAGCTGGCCAACTCTTCCTGCGTGTAGCGTGCAGACCTTTAGTTCACATGCTTCCCTTTTATTTATATTCTTTTAGTTGAACATTTTGTTTGGAGATAATTCACAGGGAATTGTGCGAAACAACCCGAAGGAGCTCATGCACCCTTCACCATCAGTAACACCTCACAAAACGTTAGTGCAGGGGGACTTCCCTGGCTGGCCATTGGTTAAGAATCCATGCTTTCATTGCAGGGGTGAGGGGGCGTGGGTTTGACCCCTGGTCTCCAATGCTGCATGGCATGGTCGGGGGTTGGGGGACCAACTATAGTACAGGGATCAGATTGGGGGTGCTGATTGGGTCCAGATACAGAACATTCTAAAACCGTGAGGATCAGTCCTGCTTTCTTTGCAAACAAAATGTTACTGAATCATTAATTTCAGATTGTGGTAAAACATACATACATAAAGTTACCACCTTAGCCATTTCTAAGTGTGTAATTCTGTGACCTTAAGGATATAAATATTGTTGTGCAGCCATCAGCACTATCTGTCTCCAGAACTTTCTCATCATCTCCATAGAAACTCTGTCCCCATTGAGCACTCACTCCCCTTCCCCCTCTTCACCTGCTATCTCTATGGACTTGGCTGCTCCAGACGCTCACGTGACTGGAGTCATTCGGTGCTGGTCACTTGACGACAGCTTGCCACGTAGCATCATGTACTCAAGGTTCATCCACACTGTGGCAGGTGCCAGAGCGCTATCCCTTCTTCTGGATGACTAACCCTCCCTTGTATGGGGGTGCCATTCCTCCGTGGCTGGATTCCCGGGTGTCTTCCACCTTTTGGTAACGAAGGTGACTAACTCTGCTGTGCCACGTGAGTGTACAGAGTGCTGGACATGGGTCCTGGGGGCAGGACTAGATCTGATTCATTTCTGAATCCCACAGTCCAGGGCTGAGGAGTGAGGGCCCATTGTGGAGGGTGGGGGATGGGGGGTGCAGCAGGCAATGAATACCTGACAAGGCTTCCTTCTGGGGACAGTATGGGGCTCCCAGGGGTGTCCTGGTCACGTGGCCTTGACCAGCAGTGAATGTTAATCCATGTCCTTATCAGCCTTTTTCTCGTAAAAGTGAAACATGCAGTTTCCAAAACTCACAGCCTGCAGAAGAGGATAGAGGAGAAAGTGGAGGTTGTCTGTGGCAGCCGTTCCCTCTCCCCCATACTTCCATCCCTCCATCCCCCATCCCCAGATCCAGAAGCTTTATTAGGCAAAGGGGCCCATGGTGGGTGCCTTCCCTGAAAAACAGTGTCCCCACCCAGGGGGATTTGATGAGGAGTTTTACAGCAGTGGTTCAGGGGTGGGATTGCTAATAAGGATCAGGATGTGGGCAGGGCCTGCACTTCTTTAATCTGGCCTCAATTGCTCTCCTCCATTGTCCCCTTCCTTCCCTGATTAGCAACTGTCTGAATCTGCTCTTTGGAACTCAGGGAAGGTCATAGAGGCTGGAGTCTATTCCTTACAAACAAGAAATGGTGCACACAGAAAGGCTTCTGTGCCTGGGAGCCCCAGAGGCTCTGATAGCTTTCACTGTCAGGGACAGGGTAGGTCGATGATGGAGCATCTCAGTACTCCCGCTGAGCAGGTGGAGCGAGGCTGGAGCTGAGGCTGAGGCAGGAAGGAGCAGCAGTCACTGCGTCAGCAGGGTCACTGCTGTGGCCTGACTGCGATTGTGTTCCGTCTGCGGTCACACCTGGTCGACGTGTCTTTGCGGGAATTGGCTGTGCTGTGCTGCTGTTCTGTTCACTGGGAGAGCAGTGAGGCGGGCAAGCAGCTATCCTCGGCCTCACTGATACCCATCGGGTTTGTTCTGAGACTCTGCTTGGTGCCAGGTGCTGGGGACACAGACAGCACTGGACTAGGGAGAAAGTTCGTGGCCCTTGGAGATTGCATTCTGCTCCGTGTCTGTTTGCCCTGAGTCCCATCTACTCTGGATTCATATGTTGAAGTGCTGACCCCCAGCGTGGCTGCGTCTGAAGACAGGCTCTCAGGAGGTGGGTAGAAGGGAGGGGCGCTGGTCCCAGGGGACTGGTGTGCTCCTAAGAAGAGAGACATGGGGGATGTGGGTGAGGATGTGGCAAGAAAACGGCCATCTGCGAGCCAAAGAGGGAGGCCTCAGGCCAACCCTGGACACTTTGATCTCAGACCTCCAGCCTCCAGACCTGTGAGAAATGATTTTTTCTTGTTTAAACCCTCCAGACTCAGGTACATTGCCATAGCAGCCCTCACCACTAGCCCCGCCTCCTTCCAGGCAGGGCCCAGCCCCATTCAAGCATCCCTGATCTCTGTCACTCCTGGTGATGTCTGCCTGCTCCCAGATTTCACATCAGTGCGGTCATGCAGCCTGGCTCTTCACTCAGCATAGTGACTGCAGCGTTCCTCTGATGCTGTGTGCACCAAGATTCATTATCTTATTGCTGAGTAGGGTCCCATTGTACGAATATGCCACGCTTTATGTATCTACTCACCTATTTGGGTAGTTTCCGGCTCTTGGTGATTACTGGGAAAGCTGCTCTGACCTTCTGTAAACAAGTTCTGACGTGGACATGCGTGCAGGCTAAGTCACTTCAGTCGTGTCTGATTGCCACTCTATGGACTGTATGTCGCCCTCCAGCCTCCTCCGTCCATGGGATCCTCCAGGCAAGAATACTGAAGCGGGTTGCCATGCCCTCCTCCAGGGGATCTTCCCGACCTAGGGATCAAACAAGCGTCTCAGGTCTCCTGCATCGGCTGACAGGTTCTTTACCACTAGGACCGCCTGGGAAGCCCTCTGGTGTGGACATGTCTTCTCATTTCTCTTCCTTATTTACCCAGGAGGGGAATGGCCTGGTCCTGTGTTAGGTGTGTCTGTAAATTCATAACAACTTGCCAATCTGTGGCCCAAAGTGGCTGTTCCATGTTCCATTCATCCCTGGGAGTGTTGAGATTCCCAATGGCTCTGTGTGCTCCTCAGCATTTGCTGCTAAGTCACGCCGGTCGTGTCCGACTCTGTGCGACCCCATAGACAGAAGCCCAACAGGCTCCCCCGTCCCTGGGATTCTCCAGGCAAGAACACTGAAGTGGGCTGCCATCTCCTTCTCCAATGCACGAAAGTGAAAAGTGAAAGCGAAGTCGCTCAGTCATGTCCGACTCTTAGCGACCCCATGAACTGCAGCCTACCAGGCTCCTCCATCCATGGAATTCTCCAGGCGAGAGTACTGGAGTGGGGTGCCATTGCCTTCTCCATTTGGTCAGATGTTAATCTTGGCTGTTCCATTGGTTTCAGTTTGGGTTTCCCTGTTGACTCATGATGTTGCACCACTTTGCCGGTGCTCTCTATGCATCTTCTCGGGTTTGAAGGATTTGTTCAAATCTCCGCTAATTGGATTGTCTTACTGTAACAGGTGGCTCAGATGGTAAAGAAACCACCTGCAATTCGAGAGATCTGGGTTTGATCTCTGGGTTGGGGAGATCCCCTGGAGGAGGGCATGACAACCTACTCCAGTATTCCTACCTGGAGAATTCCCATGGACAGAGGAGCCTGAAGGGCTACAATCAATGAGGTTGCAAAGAGTCAGACATGACTGAACGACTAAGCGCAGACCCTGTAACAGTTATATCTTTTGGCTCCAAGATATTAATGTATGTGATGTATGTTTTCCTTGCAAGTGGTTTGCCTTTGCTCCAGCCCCTCTACAGGGTGGGCCATGGCCAGCAGTGTTGCCACCTGCTCCAGATCTCATCAAGAGTGGACCCGCCACACTGCTTAGCGCACATTCTCCCTTACTGTATACCTTTCTCACCTGGGAGTCTCCTGGACTCCCAGGGCTCCTATTCATCCTTCAGAGCCCTGCCTGGTATCTGCTGCCCAGAAGCGAGCCTTTACCACATGAAGCTACTTTGGGTTTTTAAAAAAATTTTATTTTTTTAAAAAGATTTACTTCTATTTTTGGCTGTTCTGGGTCTTTGTTGCTGTGCACGGGGTTTGTCTAGTGCAGCGAGTGGGGGCTACTCTACTTGCTGTGCGAGAGCTTTCCATTGAAGTGGTTTCTCTTGTTTGGCAGCATGGGCTCTAGGTGCTCAGGCTCAGTAGTTGTAGCTCGTGGGCGTAGTTGCTTCATGGCACACGGGATCTTTCCTGACCGGGGACTGAACCTATGTCCTCTGCACTGGCAGCGGACTTTTAACTACCAGACCACCACAGAAGCCTTACTTTGACTTTTAGACTTCATTTCCTCACTAGACCATAAGCCCAGGAGGCCATCCAAGGCCTTGCAACCCAATGCTGGGGTGTGGTGGGGAGGGGGCGGGGCAGGAGGAGAATGGTCCAGCCAGCAGTGTGGCTGCCTATTCAGGGTTCGACTCGCTGATGCTTGTGGGTAATGTTGGAGCAGTCCAAGAGCGAGTTGAAAAAGAATTTCCAGACACAGAGCATTTCAGAAGGGAGTGAGTTTATTAAGAACAAAAAGCAGAGATAATGTGGGCACCGCGAGCGCAGCAGGCTGACCTCTTGACAAACCAGGGAAAATGGACAGTTTTTGTGGGTTAATAGCCAATTGTTATAAGCAAAAGTCCTGCTGGACGGTTGGCGTTAGGTGAGTTATGGGGTTGCTGACGGTTGGGGTTGCTATGGGGTGCTTATTGGAGTGGGCATCTTTGCCTAATGGGGAGTCAGGAAGCTCCTTAGTGATCATCAGGGGCTTTTGGCAACAGTTACAAAGTGGCTCAGTCAGTTTCAGAGGTGACCTTGGTTCTGGGCTCTGCTTCTGTGGCCGTGGGGGGAGGCCTCAACAGGTAAGTCCTGCTCCTTGCTGTGCCTCAGTTTTCCTACCTGCCCAGTATGGGCAGAGTGGATGAAATAATCTCTGAGGATGTATCAGATGTGGAGGAGATTCAAGATGTTGGGGTACCCCTACCTGGAGGAGCACCCCAGGAGATGGGAGGACAGTGAAGGCGTGGGAGGGAGCAGAGGAGTGCTAGTGCCCCAGACCAGGCCCTAGGCCCCTGCCATACTACTGGGGTTCCAGAATATTCTAAAGCACTACTCAGAGTCCATCATGGCCAAGCCAAGGCTGCAGGGGGGTGTAGCCTTCCCTGGAAACCCCCAGGTGCCTGCAGGCAGCGGGGAGACACTGTCTGTGAAAATAGTGGGGCAGGAGCCCAATCTGATGTACCCTCCCAGGGGGACGAGAGCTGTGCTGGTGGGCATCTCATGGGGGCTCCCAAGCTGCTGGGTTGAATGTCCCCCACACTGCCTCCAACCCCTGGAGTCTGTGGGGCTGGAGGCTGGTCTGGGGGCCAGCTCTGCCTCTGAGCTCTGGGAAACTTTGCAGAACAGGAAGGGGGTCAATCCCCGCCCCACCCCCATGACTGAACCCCTGCCGTATCCCAGGCTCTCCTCCTCAGGCTCCCCTGGAAATGGAAGTAGGTGGTGACCATGAGCACTTGGTGGCTGCTAGCCAGTTATACCAGCAAAACTCCTGCCTGGGGAGAGCTGGGTAAAAGTGGCTGACCCATGTGCCTGCAGCCTGGGGATGTGACCTTCCCGTGGAGTCCTGCCCTCCCAGCGTCCTGTTCTGTGGGAGGCGGGGCTCCTCACACGCTCCTTCTGCAGCTCAGAGGTCCCTGCCCCCAGGCCTACTCCCTGTCCATCTGAGGACTGCCAAGGAGCTGAGAAGTCTGGGTGGGGACAGCCCCAAGACCCATTGGACGGGAAGATCGGGCTTTGGGTCTGAGCACAGTTGGCTGGGGTTGCAGGGGAGACTCTGGGCAAGGCCTGTCCCTTTCTGAGCCCCTTCTCCCCTTCAGCGAAGTGGAGCAAAACTATCCAATCCAGCCCTTTTCCAGAGACAGGTGGGGGTGGACACAGTGGGGAGCCCCTGTGGTCATCAGAGATGGCTCAGTACACCCTGCTGCACCTCACGGGTCCTCCAGTGGTTGGGAAGGAGCCACCCTCTGCAGAGCTGAGGGAAACAGGGTAAACAGCCAGAACCACAGCCTGGCAGAGGTGGGGACACGCCCTGGGCACACTGCATGGGGGCTGCCGGTGCTTCCCTGGAGGACTGGTTACCGTTTCTTCAGAGTCTGAGACAGGTAAGGGGAAGCCAAGCTGAGCTCCTTTGGTGGGCTCAGTGTTGTGGGGAGGAACAGGTGGGCTTTCGGGGGGTCAGAGCAAGGGGAGGCGCAGATGACCTTTGGGGGTCACCTGCTTCTATAGGAACTCTAATGCATGAGAGAGGGGGCAGGAAGCTGGTTCACTGGGTGAGGCAGAGGGAGGATCTGTGATTGTGGGGGGCCTCACCTCTCCACTTACATGCCCCTCCCCATGTGGCTAATCAGTAAAGAGAACTTCTGCCATGCAGGAGACCTGGGTACAATCCCTGGGTCGGGAAGATCCCTTGGCGAAGGGCATGGCAACCCACTCAGTGTTCTTGCCTGGTGAATCCCGTGGACAGAGGAGCCTGGCGGGATACAGTCCATGGGGTCGCAGAGAGTCAGACTGAGTGACTAACACTCACTTTCACTTTCCCTCCTTTGGCCTGGTCAGCTCCTGCTGCCCACACAGGCTGTACCCCTCCCAGCCTGACACTGGTCTCCCCACCTCTCCCCTGAGCATAGCCTGCACCTGACTCTGAGCTGTCACCGAGGGGCCTGCTCCCCTGGCAGCTGTAGGCTCAGGGGACACTGGGGACTGGGGAGCAAACCCTTCCTGCCTCAGGTGACCCCTGTGTGGCTTTCCAGAGGACTGCAGCCAGGATCTGAAGGGTCCTGAGCGGGGACATGGAGCCTTTGTGAGATGGGGTCCACCACTCTGGTGCCCGGGGCCCAAGGCTGACAGTAGGAGCCTGGCAAGACCCCTGAGCCTCTGCCTGTCCCACCAGCCAGCCCTGTCTCCACTCCTGCCCCTTGAGTGCACCCCAGTGACCCCCTCCCTCCCCAGTCCCTGGCTGGACCATGTCCCTGTCCTGACCTCACTTGGCCTCTGTCTCTCAGTATCCAGATCTCCTGGACTGACCCATGTTGCTGGTGCCCAGTCCCCCTGACTTCAGGAGAGCCAGACCCACCCTCAGCAGAAGACCCCTCTGTGGGCCCCTCCCCAACCCCTCCACTCAGGAGTCTCAGGTGACCCCACTGCAGGTAAGGGCGCTCCCTGGCCTGGCTACACTTGGCTGGAATGTGCTTTGGGGTGGGGCCCTGTGACTAGAGCCCATCTCCACCCCCAGCTGGCAGCCGGTCCTGGGTGAAAAGCCCAGATACTCCTGCAGCCGGGTAGAGACTACCTTCTTCTGGCCAGTGTGGCTCCCCTGCCAGTCCAGTCGTCACTCCTCAGGGAGGCCCCTGATGGCCAGGCAGAACCCGCTCTGAAACTAGGACCCCCAGCAGGGCTTCTCCCAGCTTCTGGCCCAGAGCAGTCTGTCCCTCCTGCCAGCCGGGCCTGCTGAGCCCCAGGCCCAGCGCAGGCCTGCAGGAAGGCTGATGGGCTGTCCAGCCTGGAGGGCCTCGGGATCCCTGGGGGTGGGGTTTCCACTCTGCCACAGGGAGGCTGTGGCAGGGCAGTCATACTCAGCCATTCCTGGAGCTGGTCTTGGGTCCACTGTGGCATTTCTACAGAGCATGGTCAGCGGCAGGGCTGCTGCCACATTTCACAGAGATAGAGACTGAGGCCAGTGCCATCTCCCTTAGGCACTGTACCTCCTCCTCCTACATCGCTGTGCCCTGGCGATGACCCTGGGCAAAGAGGAGGAGATGGGGGCTGAGTGCTGCCCAAGAGCAGCCCTGGAGGGACCTCCTCTAAGGGGCTGTTTCTGGGGGTCAGCACTATGGGCTGAGGGCAGACACCCCACCCCTCCCGGTCCAGGAGCCCCTCCATTCACAGCGCCCACCAGCAGTGGCATGAAGCTCCTGACAGGGGCACAGATAGGGGCACCCCCTGTGGCTCCCATTCTTTCCCCTGAGATTATCACAGCCACACTGCACAGGGGACCTGGCCTGGGTACTTGCCAGTTTATTTTTGGCCAGAGACTGGGGCTCAGAGCGGTCCCTGTGAGAGAACCAGCCCCCAAGAGGGCCTGACATTCTTGCAGAATGATCTGACATACCCCAGCTGGCTCACTGTGGGGCCAGGAAGAGCTCAGGTGCCTTTAGGTCCCTGTGGGTGGATCATACCTGCCAGAAGTATCCAGGTGGCCGTGGTGGGTGGGCTCCCTTCGGCCCTATCAGCCCTGAGTGCCCTGGACCCCTGGGCAGCAGGGTACAAGGTGAAGCAGCCCTGGGGGGAGTTGCCTGGTATGCTGTGTGCTCCCTGCACCCTGGGGAAGTCCACCATCCCCCTCAATGCCTGATCGAGGGTCTGCAGTGACGTCTATGACCCAGGTAGGAAGCTGACCCTAACCCTGAAATCCTGCTGCCAACTGATGCACGCCCTTATTCCAGGCAGACATGCTTCAGCACAGAGGGAACCACATGTGGTTGCCACCAAGACCACTTTTGCAATAGCAGGAATGGGGATGACTGTCCTGGGGCTCACCCCACGCCATCTGCAGAGCACGCAGAGGTCTCAGGAGAGAGGTGAGCGGGAGGGGCTGGGCACCCTGATCCCCAGGTCTCTGGCCAGTGCAAGAGCAGCCTAGTCCCCTGAAACCCTCTGAAGACACACACCCCAGACCCAAGCCTGAGGTGGCAAGCCCAGTGCCCCCTCCTGACCTGGGTCCTTGGGCCCCTCTGCCTGTCCCTCTTGTTGCTCAGGCACTGAGTGGTAGGACAGGCTGTGAAAACTGCCCTCCTGGGATCTTCTCTCCTGACAGGACCCTGGAGGAGTGCCAGCCCCATACCCAGTAGATGGTCCTCGTGGTCTTAGCCCCACGTTCCTGGGAGGTAAGGGCCCTGCCCCAGCAGAAAGCCCACAGGCCTCACCCTGGCTGCTCGCCGTTGTGTGCCAGCATCCAGAAGATGTCACCCTGCGTTCACATACTCATCACCGCAGCAGAGAGAGCCAGAGCCAGCAGGTACCCGTTTCCTGGAGGTGGATGATGGCCCTTTTGTGGAGCGGATGCAGAGGGGTGCTGCTGCCCCTCCTGTGGTTCTGAGGTCAGGGCTGGGGGAGGGCTCCAGGGGTCCAATAAGGGAGGTTCTGGAAGTGAGGACCCCTCTCCTGCAACAGGACCCCCACAGGCTGATCCCCTGGCCCCCGAGCTGACCTGGGTGCTCAAAGACTCTGGAGGGAGCCTGGGGTCACTGGGCAGGGGTGGGGAGATTGCCACAGTGAGGGAGTCTGAGGGTCCTCTCTCCCCACCCTGCACCCCTTTCCTCTTCCCAGGTCTGTCCCTCTGTCTGTGGCGTCGGCTCCAACAGTTTCCATCCCTGACACGGTTCTCTCCATACTCCTCCTCCTCTGGGTCTGTCTCTCTCCCACTCTGGGTCTTGAGGCCTCACTTTCCCCTCTTCCTTGGCTTCCCCTTACCTGTCTCTCCTTCCTTACTACATCCTGTTCTCCCTCCTCTAGCTCCCTCCTCTCTTCCCCCACCCCCACCTGCCACTCTCCACCCCAGCATGGGGGCCAGAAAGTCAGATAGACCTGCATTCACACCCAGAGCTGCCCACTAACCATGTCCAGGCCACTGCCTCCGCCTCTCTGAGCCCAGCTGTGGGGTGGGGACCCTTGTGGGCACATGAGCCTCAAGCCATCCAGCTGCTTTATTCAGGGAAGAAAATCAGTGGATAAAGAGCTTGATGTGAAATAGGATATTTGCACAGTCTCAACATGTCTCCTGGAGCAGGCTCATTGCTGGGAAGTGTCCTTGCTTCTCATGACTTCCCAGAAAGTTGGAGGAGAAACAGATTTATAGAATCTCAAATCATCTCCCCCCAAATATATCTTTTTAAAAATTAAGTTTTGGTCATGCTAGGTCTTTGTTGCCACGCAGGCTTTCTTGGGCTGTGGTGAGTGGTGGTGGTGGCGGGGGCTAGTCTTTGTTGCAGAGCTCAGACTTCTCATTGCAGTGGTGGAGCATGGGCTCTAGGCTCAAGGGCTTCCATGGTTGTGGCTCCCAAGCTCTAGAGGGCAGGCTCAGTAGCAGTGGTGCACAGGCTTAGCTGCTCCACGACACGTGGAATCTTCCTGGACCAGGGATCGAACCTGTGTCTCCTGCATTGGCAGGCAGATTCTTTACCATTGAGCCCCTAGGGAAGTCCCAAATATATCTTTCAATAACAGAGGGGAATTCCCTGGGGGTCCAGGAGTTAGAACTTGGGGCTTTCACTGCTGTGGGCCCTGGTTGGAGACCTAAGGGGGCTTCCCGGTTGGCTTCGACAGTAAAGAATCTGCCTGCAGTGCAGGAGACCTGGGTTCGATCCTTAGTTGGGAAGATCTCTTGGAGGAGGAAATGGCAACCCACTCTAGTATTCTTGCCTGAGAAATCCCACGGACAGAGGAGCCTGGCAGGCTACAGTCCGTGGGGTTGCAAGAGTCGCACATGACTTAGCAACTAAACCACCAGAGGAGCCTGGTGGGCTACTGTCCATGGGGTCCTAAAGAGTTGGACATGACTGAGTGACTAAAGCTTTCACTTTTTCTGGGGAACTAGGATCCTGCAACCCACTCCGGTGTTCTTGCCTGGAGAATCCCAGGGACGGGGGAGCCTGGTGGGCTGCCGTCTATGGGATCACACAGAGTCGGACACAACTGAAGCGACTTAGCAGCAAGATCCTGCAAACTTCGTGGCCAAAACCCAACCAACCAACAAAACAAAGAAACAAACAGGACAAAAGAGGAAATGGAGCTGAACATGACTCTAGTTTAGAAATCCCTCCCAAGTGTGATATCCCTATGAGGCTGCATTCATGCCCATCCTGTCCAGTTCAGCCCTAGGAAGGAGGGGGCCCACAGGCCCGTCCTCCGGATGAACTGGGCCTCAGGGGGCGGGGGAACAAGGGGGTGTGGTGCTACGAGGGGCTGGTGGCTGCCGCCTCACAGGGCTGGCTCAGTGCTTGTGCTGCTTAGGGGTGCGGGGAGGGCTCAGGCTGCCTGTGGCTGATGGGGAGGTGGGTGGTGGTGGGGTCAAGCTCTTTGAGTAGTAGCCCCTTTCTCTGCAGGGTGGAATCTGAAGCAAGCTCAGGAGGGGTCCCACCAGCTCCTCTTGCCTCCACACTTGGGCCTGGGTGACCTGAAGCCCCCAGCAGGCACAATCAGAGATACCTCAGACATCTGCGTCCTGGCCCCTTTGTCAGCAGGTCAGTCCCTCCCAGCGACCTCGGTTGCTGTGTCCTTCACAGCCCCTGCAGTGACATCCAGCAGGGCTTGCAGCTCCTGGCAAGCCGTGCCCAGTTTTTATCCTGCAGGATACATTCATTAGGCTTGGCCTGGCTCCAGCCCCCAGGTGTCTCAGGGCCCCTGTTTCCAAGGGAGGAGTTGGGTCTCTCTCTCTTTACAGGTTTGCAGGCAGGGCTGTAGACAAAGGGCCCAAGAGCACCAGAGGCCTGGGAGCTTCTGCCCATCCTAGTAGCATCACCTGATTTGGGGGGACAGGCATTATCACCTGGAGAGAGACTCTCCCTCTGATGTGTCTCCTGTGAAACAGGTACACCTGTCAGGAGGGGCCAAACAAAGATGGGGGCTTCTCCCCAAGAAACTGACCCTTTCAGAGACAGGTGAGGCCAGGGGGACAGGGCTGCTTGCCAGCCTGACCCCCAATGGCCCAGTGCACATGAAGAGATACAGGGGCAACCCTGCCCACTTCCTCACTGCCAAACCCTGGAGCCTAGCTTGCCCCAATCTGACTATCAGGCACAGAGTAGCAGGTCAGCACTTCAGCGAGGAGGGTCCCCCACCTTTCAAGGAGGACATTGGCTGCTGCCTGGCCAGCCTACTTGGAGCCTGGAACCCTGGCGACCCAGGGTGAAGACATAGCAAGGACATGCTGACACACCCTGAGATGACTGCTGACCTCCCTAATTTGGCTATCATTGCTGAGAATCTGCTCCTCTTCGGGTGTGCATGGGGCTTCTTAAAGCCAGAGCTGGGTGTACGCAGCCCAGATTCTGGTGTACAGCTGGGATCTGGCACAGACAAGGAGCCCAAGGCAGGGCAGGAAAGAGGAGAAGGGAATAAATGAACAAACCGATAAAGAGGTGAAGTACACCTGGGCTCTTGGTGGGGACACAGCCCTGCTCACAGGACTGCTACATCTTTATCCCTAGTGCCTCTCCCAGCTGCTTACAGCCTGCCCTGTGCCCCCACTGCCCCCTCAGAGTGGACAGGAGCTCGAAGTCCATGGCAGTGAGTGGGCATCAGGGAGGCAGAGAGCTCCCTGGGCAGAGGCTTCCGCATCCTGTCCCCCCTGCCGTTGAGAGACCCCACGACACAGTGGCTCTGGCTCCTCAGGAGGTCCGCATTCCCAAGGGGCAAGGAATGCTTGGGGGGCCTCTTGGGGTCTGACTCCTCTGGGTCTGAGGGATGGAGCTTGGAGGGTCTTTGGGCTGTAACTCCTGGGGACCTGAGCCCGGATGGCCCACAGCTTTGCTCACCAGTGGCTTTCTGGTTTTCGGGCCTGGCCAGTGTATCACGCCAAGTCCCAGACAATAAACGCTCCAGGAGGAACGTGTCCTATGCTGTTGTGCTGTTGGTCCCAGGGCTGCTGCACCCTGGAGAGACGAGAGGTGGGATGTGGAGCAACACACGTGGCACCTGGGTGCCCGATGCCAGAGACCCCTGAGGTACCACGGCCCTTGGGGTTGCACTCCTGGATTTGGGAACTGTGATATTTCCTGTTGTTTCTCCTTCCCTGGTGGACAAGGGGCTCCCCGCCGCTGTTAGTCTCTGCATGGCCCTTCCTTCCTGCCTTCAAGACCCAGGAAATGAAATCCTTCTCTTTTTGACATAGTAACTCAATTGTGGGGCCTGGACTTCGAGCCACCCCAGCACCCTCATCCTTCCAGGCCCAGCGGCAGGTTGGAGGCAGCAGCAGCCATCTTGGGCCTTTGTATTCCCCCTATTGGGGGCCCTGTGGAATACAGTGAGGTAGCAAGAGGGGGCGCCCCTCCTCCCAAACCCCAGGTGGGCTGCTGGCTGTCGCTTCCTTCCCTTCCTTCTCCAGCGGAGTCTGGGGCGTGGAGCGGCCAGAAACCGCAGTCTCCGCGGGAGTCAGGGGACACCCAGGTGAGACTCCGCTGTCCGGCTTGCCCTGGCTCCACCTCTCAGCCTCCGTGCTAAGCTGCTAAAACTGAGCGATACTGGAAGGCGTCGCAAGGTTGTCGGGAGGAATGACAAATTCACAAGGCACCTAGCAAACTGCTGTTGTTTCTTTCAGGTCTATTTTACCCAAAGTTTGGGGGTTAAAGCAGATGTTTAGCTGGCATGATAATGGACAGTACTTTATGATGAAAGCCAACACGGACGTGTAAATCAGAAAACGCTGCACTGTCATGGACTTTCAAGATACGTTTTATCTTAGTCTTGTTAGACCACGGAAAAGCTAGACCCTCGGGCTACCCTCGGGCTCCTCCACCAGATGGGACCCCACCGGGATCCCAGGACCCTGGCCGCTCCGCCCCTTATCTTTCCGCACACCAAGATCGAGCCCGCTGCTCCGGGCAGGGCGCTGCACTCTGCCCCGGCGCGTTGCGTGCCTGCGGCCCTGTTGCCAAGCTCCGCCCGCTACCAGCAGCACCTCTGGCTGGCGGGCTCACGCATATACAAAATCCTGCTTAGCATCCGAGATCAGAAGAGATTGGGCGCGTTCAGGGTGGTATGGCGGTAGACACAAAATACAGCGGCTATTTTGCATACGAGCCTCTGCAGTAGGCGGGGCCAGGGCGGAGCGGGGTTGGGGGGGGGGGCAGGGCGGAGCAAGCCAGGGCTCTCCCAAAGTGGGGCGGGGCGACGTCTGGGGCGTGCCCGCAGCGGAGGCGAGTTGTGCGCTGGACTGTAGGCGGAGAGGGCTGGTAGGGACCCGGGCTCGCGGCTGAGATCTGGGGCGGCCGGCGCCATGAGCACCGTGGACCTTGCCCGCGTTGGCGCGTGTGTCCTGAAGCACGCGGTCACCGGGGAGGTGAGGCCGGGCGGGCTCAGGGCGGTGGGTGCGCCCCGGCACCTGGCAGCGGCCTCCGAGTCCCGCGTCTGGGCGGGGGTGGGGGGGGCGGGTGGGGAGCTAGGCGCGCTGGCTGGACGTGAGCGGCCCTGTCGCGGGGCTCGGGGTGTGGACGTGCTCGCAGGCCGTGGTCTGGCGGCGCTGCTTACCCGCCCACACGCAGGCCGTAGAGCTGCGGAGCCTGTGGCAGGAGCAGGCGTGCGTGGTGGCCGGCTTGCGGCGCTTCGGCTGCATGGTGTGTCGCTGGATCGCCCGGGACCTCAGCAACCTCAAGGGGCTCCTGGACCAGCACGGCGTGCGCCTGGTGGGCGTGGGGCCGGAGGCCCTGGGCCTGCAAGAGTTCCTGGATGGTGGCTACTTCGCCGGAGGTGCCTGCGCTCCCCACCCTCCTCCCCCAGCACCGGCCCCTCAACTGCCCAACCGCCCTGAGACCCCTCTCCTCAGGGCATTCGCCTGCCTCCTCCTCGTCCAGCCCTGACCCTTCTCTCTGCAGGAGCGGCTTTGACATGCTCCTATATCCTCTCCCCTGCCCTCCCCTCGTACTTCCTCCCTTTCCCTTCCCCTGCCTCCTCCAGCTGTGGCTCCTACCTGCTTGCCCAGCCATGATGTTCCTCCCACTGTGGAGGGCTCAGTGGTGACTCTAGCCTGGAATCAAGACCAAAAGTCTTTACTGTGTCTTCTGCCAGCCTCCCACCTCCCCAGGAGCCTGATCCTGAACTTCCTCAGATGTTTCCCCCCAAGCCCAATAGGAGTGGTGGGCCTAGAGCCCAAAGTGCACCGGCTCCCACCCCACCCCTCTGGCCCACCTTTTTCCAACCTGTGATGTGCCGTCATAGAGTCCTGCTCCTCCCTTTTCCTCCTGTCCCCTCTGGGCCTCTGCCCTTCGACTTAACAGTGGGGACACTCAGCCCTATTCTGCCTCTCCTGGTCATGGGTGGCTGAGCTGGGCACTAAGGGTGGACAGAGGGCCGGATGCAGGAGAGTGAGCCCCCTGGGGCGGGGGGTTGTGGGGGAGGGAAGACAGTCCAGGGGCACACAACTGTGGTCTCTGCTTTCCAGAGCTCTACCTGGACGAGAGCAAGCAGTTTTACAAGGAGCTGGGCTTCAAGCGGTAAGCTGAGAGCTCCGGGCTTCACTGCTTCCCTCTTCTTCTGCCTGCCACCCTCTCCTTGGCCAAGTGGACTCTGGGGGCATCCACTGCTCCAGTCAGCCCTACCAGTCTCTCTCGGGTGCTTGTGTCTGTTATGGGCTATAGGTTAGGCTTCTCACCCAGGACTTCTCCCTCGCTGGCTGCGGCAGGGACCTGGGCCTAGGGCACCAGTTAGGGGCCCCTCAACCACCTTGGGTGCCTTGCTACAGGCTGGCTGCCTTGTCTGATTGGCGGTGCCAGCTGAGCCAGATCCCGGGACTCACCCTGTCCACACTCCCCACACCCTCTGTGGGGCCCCTTGGCTCTGGCAGCTGCTGCTCCTGGGGCTGGGCCAGTTGCTGGCCTGGCTGACCCATGTCCCCTGTCCCCTGGTGAGTTGGGGTGGGGCTTGCTTGTGGGAACTGGTGGGTGCATCTTGTGGAGTCAGGGTGGGGGGCAGGCTCTGGGGCCCAGTCTTTGGTGCAGAGTTGGAGCCTGCACAAGCCACCTGTGTCTTGGCAGGTACAACAGCTTGAGCATCCTGCCGGCTGCCCTGGGGAAGCCTGTTCGTGATGTGGCCGCCAAGGTTTGTGAGGGCCAGGGTTGTATGGGGCTTGGGTGCCAGGCTTCAGTCTAGGACTTACCTGGGCTGCTCCCCTCCTCCAGGCCAAGGCTGTCGGCATCCAGGGGAATTTGTCCGGGGATCTGCTGCAGAGTGGAGGGCTGCTGGTGGTTGCCAAAGGTGGGCTAGGGCATGGGCGTCAGGGGTTAATGTGTGGTCACGGGGTGGGGATCGCAGGGCCACATGCTTAGGTGGGAAGGTCTTGCTGAACTTGACTCTGCCCTGACCCTTCCTCTCTCCCTCCCTCTGGCTTGTTAATCACAGTTTCCCTCTTGGCAGTGTGGCCTAGCTCTCAGTGTCCTCTTAGCTGGGCAGGGTGTGGCCAGAGCAGCTCACTTATCTCCCTAACCAGGTGGGGTGGTGGCTGCACAGGGGCACCCTGACCACTCCATCCCCACCCCCACCTGCTGCAGGTGGTGATAAAGTGCTGATGCACTTTGTCCAGAAGTCCCCGGGTGACTATGCCCCACCGGAGAGCATCCTGCAGGCCTTGGGCATCTCTGCAGAGGTCGGCCCCAGTGAGCTGCCCCAGGTGAGCCCAGGCCTGGGGTGGGCACTGCACTAAGAATGCCTCCCCCCCAAACTCCCCAGGGTTGCGCGCTTGATGTGGCCAGACTTTGAGCTGGACCTGGATGGCTTTAGGTGATTCTGTGCCCACGGCAGCCCCAGGATGTCACTGTCACCTGCCCCACTTTGTGGTGACGGGCCAGGGGCAGGGTGGCTGTACGGGCAGGCACAGCAGGGCCTCTCTGGAGGACAGGGGGTCACTCAGGGGCTGCAGAGAAGAGGAGTGGCCTGTCCTCTCAGCCTAGGAGGGCCGGGATTGTCCCAGGTGACTGTAGTCCATATTAGCATGGTTCTGGTGGCCGACCTTCTGTGCCCCACGTGGAGGGGACTGTCCAGCATGCCTCTTCTCCTACTTGGGCCTTAGACACCCCTGGAGGGTCTATGGCCCTGGAAGGTGGGATGAGCAGCTCTTGGCCCCAGGGGCATGGCTGGCCTGATGGGGCCTCTGCTGCCTCCACAGTGCGATGAAGAGGCATGCTCGAGGTGAAGGTCCCAGGAGGTGTTGCCTGCCCCGGGTCCACTGGGAGCTGGATGTGAGCAGACTCCAGAATCTCTGGACGCCTTGGTCTGTGAGCAGCGATGAGCATTAAACTCTGGTTTCTGGGCAGCGTTTCTTCATTGCCTCCGAATCTTGTGCTCAGTAGCCGGGGCCTTGATCACTGATGGTTTCATCTGGGCCGGCGGGTGGTCGTGCGTCCCGAGGCTTCACTTTCCCCGCTAGGAGAGTCACTTTCCCTGGTGGGTTGGTGGTGGTGGACATGCCCCTGGCAGTTTCTCTGGAGACCCTGGGCCTTTGGCGCCTGCAGGTCAGGGGTCTGCAAACAGGCCCAGGGTGTGGGAGACCAGGGTGGGGTGGGCTCCATCTGATAGGAAACACCCCAGGTGGGAGCCCAACCTTGAAGGCTCGGGGTCAGAGTTCACATCTGGTGGGAGCTAGTTGGGTTCTAGGGAGCACTGCTGGACAGCCGGGGCCTTGTAGGGAAGCCCTCTTGGGGGAGGGGCTTGCCTAGACAAGGTCTAGGTTCCTGAGGCCCCATCACATGGGGGTGACCAGCGCCTCAAAGTTGACAGGTACAGAGCAGAACTCCTGTCCTGCCCGCCTTCAGGGCCTCTCATCTGAGTCCAGATGAGTTTCTCAGCAGCCCCGCTGTGTCCCCTAGTCTGGGCCTGAACAACCACAGGGGCCTTCTAGCTGTTCTCCCTGTCACCCAACGCCCTCACCCAGCCTCTCTGTGGTCATTTAAAACTCAGGGCACATGACAAGCTTTAACCCCTCACTGGCTTCCAGTTACACAAAACCCCACATCCAGATAGTGGGGTGCAATGTGCATCCCCTCCGCCCCATCCCTCACCATAGTTCCTCCCTGAGTTAGGAGCCACCCCCCTCCCCGGCCTTGTCTGAACCATAGGCACGGGTGGGCATTTGGGGGCATCGTGGTCACTGCTGTGCGTCCAGCACAAGGACGCTGGGGGTCTGTCAGGAGCGCCCTGCCGTGTTCCCACTCGGCCTCCAGCTCTCAGTGGCAGGTGCAGCGGGAGAGGGGGCACTTTCTCTGGTGCTGTCACCCTGACGGCTCGCCCTGGGCACTGCTACACAGACAAGGCAGCCGCTTCTTTAAAGCGTTTACTTAGCTGAAGTCTGAAGCTCGTGGACATCAGAGGAGGACGTGTTTTGGAGAGCGGGCCGAAGACGGATAACCGGATAACCGTGTCTACAGGGCTGCGGTGGGCAGCGTAGACCCTCGCGGGCGGGCGCAGAGATGGCGCCAGGCAGGGTGGCGCTCACCTCCGGTTGTCTGAAGTGCCAGCTGCGGTCCAGGACCGGTGCGGAGGCGGGCACGGCGCGGATGGGTCGGCTTCTGGCTGCGGGGTCCCCGCCGGCGGCACTGTCTCCGCGCAGATGGGACGCCTCGGGGCAGCGGGTGGGCGTGGGCCGCGCAGCGCGGCTCGGCCTTGGCTACCAGACGCGGCATCGCACCTTTGGGTGCATGGGGGAGCCATTCGCGCAGTGGAACGCTTCTGCGAAGGCGCCCAGGTTCTGCAGCGAGCCCAGTACCCTGCGGGTGGACAGAGGGACCTGAGACAGCGCCGGCCTGGGTGCGGGGCGCGGGGACGCCAGGGCCACTTGCCTGTACTTCAGGGGACTGTGGACGTCAGTCTTGATAGACTGGATGGCGAACTCTGGCCGGTAGGATCCGCACCACACCTGTGGGCGCATGAGGGGCGTGGCTGCGGAACTGGGGAAGGGGTGGGGGTGGGATGCAGGGGTAAGGAGGACCAGAGGGGATACCCCCCCCACCTCCTGCCCCGGCCACTTCCCAACAAGGGCCCAGGGAGGCGGGGCTCCCCTAGAGCTGTGGCAGTGCAGGAGTGTGGTCTCCTTCCTCTAGGCACAGAGGAGTTATGCCAGGACCCCCTGCTCCTTGGGTGGGGAGAGGGAAGGCAGCCGGCTGCCCCCTCCCTCCACAGCTACATCTGAATCTTCCCCAGCCTCAGCTCCCCTGACATCCTTTCCCTCTGGGAAGCCCTCTTGGCCCATTAGTTCCGGTTCTGCCCAGCTTGCCAGCCCACAGTGTCCCTGGAGGCACCCTGTAGTGAGGGCTCACCAAGGATAGGAGGTGGGAGCCAGTTCCCAGCCGTGGGTGTGGGGGCAAGTGGGGAGGGTGGGGATGGGCAACTGACTCCCACCTGCGCATAGTTGATGAAGAACAGTTGCTGGTAGGTCAGTTCTAGGCCTGGCAGCTGCTGGTCCTTGCCGCCTTCTGCCACCCACTTCAGGTAAGCCTGCAGGCACCAAACGGGTGCTGGGCCAGGGCCTGCCCTCCCGGGGGCAGCACCAGCCTGGTCAGGACTCCTGCTCCTTGGCTTGGGGCAGGATGGAGGTCTGGCTCCCAGGCCTCCCCTTGTGGGGGTCCTGCCTCTGCAGCGTGGAGCTTTTGAGCACCCCAGGGACCATCTGAACACAGAGCCTGGCTGGGCTCTGTGGGGGCTCACTGCCCAGGCAGCCTACCCCACAAATGAGCTCCTGACACCCAGTGCCCAAGGCTGTCAGTGCAGGGGTGTCAGAGGCTGGAAGGTGTGCAGTGACTGTCACTGTCTTATTTGGCAATGGACAGTGGTCTCCCCAGAGTGCAGAGGCCTCAGCTAAGGGTGGAGTGAAGTGAGGGCCAAGTGGCTATGGTACTTGCCCACCTGTGGCCAGCAGGCTCCCCCAGGGCTCTGCTGCCTCCCTGTCAGATGAAGAAGGGTCCCAGCATACACCTGGGGTTGGGCAGGAGACAGTCCCTGCCACACTGAGGGGCCTGTACCTGCCTGGGCCTGACCACTCCCACTTCCTCCGGGGGCCCTACTTGGACCCACCTTGTATGCCTGCCGCACCCCTCCATTGTCGGCGATGTTTTCCCCTAGTGTGCTGAAGCCATTCACCTACAGGCGGGAGACAGGATCGGGGGTAGCGCCTGGGCTGCCCTCCTTTGCCCTCCCCCACACCAGGGCTGCGGCATGGTCCAGGGGTGGCCGCTCACGTTCTGGTCATCAGCCAGGTCCCAGGAGTAGTTGCCATACTGGTAGACCATGCACTCTGACTGCTCCCTGAAGTGCTGGGCAGAGAAGTTGCTCCACCAGTCCAGCATGTTCCCGTTCTTGTCGAAGTTCCGGCCTGAACGGGGAGGTTAGGGGAGGGGTAGGCTACCCATGATCCCCAGCCTGCCCAGCGCCAGCCTCGCCCCCATGCCCTCCTGGAATCCCCATGTCTGGAGCCACATGAGCAGAGAATGGGCCCCAGGTCAGGCTGCTCAGGCCCTGGGGGACAGAAGGCTTCAGTGGCATCCACGCCACCCCCAAGGTCAGGGCCTGGGGTCTCTCTCAGGAGACTAGTGACTAGTGACCCTTGCTGTGATGTCCAAACTTTCCAAACCCCAGGGAGGGAGCGCATGCACCCTGGGGGCCCGGGGCTGCCCTCAGAAGGTCTGGGTGGGACAGCCCTAGGGAAAGGCCAGCCTCCCTGGGTAGCAGCTTGAGGCCACTGGAAGCAGGTGGGGGGAGTCCCCCAGGCAGGGAGGAGCGAGTGTGTGACTGGAGGTGCGGCTCGGCACCCTGGGCAGCCCCCCACCATTGTCGTCAAAGCCGTGGGTGATCTCGTGCCCGATGACCATCCCGATGCCCCCGAAGTTCAAGGCTTGAGGCTGCTCCTTGCTGAAAAAAGGGGGCTGGAGGATCCCAGCAGGGAACACTGTGGGGGGGGGGGGGTGGGGGGAGATAGAGTAAGCTTTAGGTGAGCACACCTGTGTGCTGGGCTCTGGGCGGGCACATTGAGGGGTCCTGCCATTTAACCCCACGGCCGGGGAGGTAGAGGTTATGACCCCCCCATTTTACAGAGGAGAAAAACCAAGGCTCAGAAGGCGGGAGGGCAGGACTAGAGGAGCAGGGTGGAGAGGGAACGTACCAATCTGGTTTCGGTTTGGAGAGTAGAAGGCGTTCACCACGGCAGCCCCAATGATCCAGCTGTGGAAGACAGGTGCATCGTTCAGAGCCCAGTTCTCCTGGGCCTTAACTCCAGGTCCCTCTACTTGGCTGACCAAAGCCCACTCTGACGCATGCACAACAGTCACATCACGGGTCCAGCACTGCCAACGGCCAGGGCTGGGTCTGGGCCAGCCTGAACACCTGGTTTCTTCCTGGAGCCCCACAGACAGAGGGCAGGCACAAGGGGCTCGGAGACAGACCACTGCCCTCCCCAGCTGGCCTGGCGTCTGGCCCATCCCCCACCCCATACCATCCCCACTCACAGGTTCTGGTCCACCTTCTCCCTAAGCTTCTTGAGGCTCCGCTGGGCGCCAGCCTTCAGATTCTGCAGTCCGTTCTCAAAGTACAGGTGCTCTGAGAAGTTCAGCTATAGGAGAGAGGTGGTCATTTCTGGACATGTGTGTGGGGTCCTCAAGAGGCTGGGGGGAAAGGAGGTCAAGAACGGCTGCAGACTGGCCTCAGGACTCGCCAGGTGGTCCTGCACATGGCTCACAGGCTCTGGGTGCAGGTGGACTAAGGGCCAACCTTGGCTCTCTCTGTTTACTGGGCAAGATTTGAGACCCTCCTGGCCTCACTTTCCTCATTGGTAACGGAAAGTGATGCTAGAGCCCTGGCACATGGCCAGATGACTAAGTTAGGAGGGGTCCACCACTGGTAGTTGAGGGACGAAGGTCCCCTGGGCTGGTTCAGGGGCAGGTTGGGCTGGGGCAAGGGGACAGGTGGGGCTCTCAAGGGCCCCCAGCCTGGGAGTGGACCGGGGGCCCCATTGGAACACGCACGTTGGAATACTCCTCATCCAGATGTTTGTTCCCCTCCTCCAGGATGTAGTCAGGGTACCCAATCTGCTCCCGGATGTTCATGGCCTGGGGAGGAGAGGGGGCCAATCCATGCCCACCCTGCCATGGGCATCCTGGTTCTGTCCCCACCATTTGGGTCAGGGGCTAAGGGACTTGGCTTTCCTTGCAGGCTGAGGGGAGGCTAATGGGGACAGAATGTGGAAGGGCTTGACTGGAGACCGACCTTCACCACTGACCTTCATCCAGCTGCCAGCTGGGGTCTGGGGTGGGGGTAGGGCCAAGCTGCCATGCTGCCCTCTGTCACACGGGCCCAGAGGGACCCCTGCTCCTTGCAGCCGTGGTTGTCCCAACCCTGCCCTTGTTGGGGGTGCCTCATCTCTGTCCAAAGCCCCTTCCTGAGCGGGCCCCACCCCCCGCTCATTGCCCTCTCTCTGAAGTGAGTGTGGTGATGGTCACCCCATGGCCTTCACACTGGGGCTGCCCTCCCTGGCCTCCTTCTCACCTTCTCCTGGGCCTTCTTCTTGGATGACTCGTCCATCCAGCTCAGCTCATCCAGAGTGTCCACGAACACTGCCCGCACCTTGTCAATGAGCTCTTTGACCTGTAGGAGTGCATGGCCCTGTTGCCTGGGGGGGCCAGCACTGGGTCTCAGCAGAGGGCTGATACCTCTGAATGTGGAGGGGATTTGGGGTGGGATCTAACCCCCTGGGCACTTTGTCCAGGGTGGACCTTCTGACCTCCTGGGCAGGGGCTTGCCAGGCCCTGGACTCATGCCTCATACAACTTGTCCCCCGTCCCAGGCAGGCCAGCAGGGGTCCTCTGGGGGGCACAACTTCCCCAAATCCCTATGTGTGACAGGGCACTGGGGCAAACACGTGCTCCCCAGTATGCACAGGTGCTGCTGGACAAGCAGGACCCCCTGACAAGGGGCCAGGAGGTCCCTGCAGGGAGGCTGCACCGGGCCCAGGGCGGGTCGTGGAGCACCCACCACATCCTTGCTGTCACCGGAGAAGGCCTCCTTGACATAGAGCGAGCCCACGGCGCTCTCCATGTTGCTGTTGACGTAGCTGACGCACTCCCGCCAGCGAACCTCCTCCACCGTCGTGCCATAGAGTGCCTGGATGGTTCATGTCGTCATCACGTTTACCAACACCTACTTCCCCGGCCTCGGCCCCAGGGTGCCCAGGGACCAATGGGGTACATGGGGGAACTCAGACACTCCCTTTGAACCCTGACCCCCAGGGGTGGGAAGACAGGGTGTGTGGTTTGGAGGGTGGGGCTCCCGGCACAGGCCGGCCCATGGAGGCCGGGGGCCCTCCTTGTCCCCTGTCCCTGGTCTGACTATTTGCTCTCCAGGAGTCCAGCCCCACCCAAAGCACAGGGTGGCATTGACCTTGGAGACCTTGTCTAGCTCAACCGTGAGCTGCTAGCTGCCTGGGGCTCCGTTTTCCCATCTCCAAAGTGACGATGAGAATGCTTGTGGTCCTCCGGGACACAGGGCACAGCCCACCAAGCTCCTCTGTCCATGGGATTCTCCTGGCAAGAATACTGGAGTGGGTTGCCATTCCCTTCTCCAGGGGAATCTTCCTGACCCAGGGACTGAATCTGGGTATCCCACATTTGGGCAAATTCTTTGCCGTCTAAGCCACCAGGGAACTGCCTGATTATACTTTTCCAGTCTCCAAAGTGGCAGTGAGAATGTTTGCTGTCCTTGGAGACAAATGTTTCCCCCGTCAGATTTCCGGCCCCAAGTCCCGGCCAGCCTGGAGCTCTGGCCTCACATCTGGCCCCACGCTTCAGAGCTGTGGGGTCTCCTGACCCCAAAGCACTCTTTCTCAGCCTCCCTCCACTGAGCTTCAGGCTCTACCCTCTTCCCCAGCTTGGCTGCCCCAACCTGGCTACCACTCTTAACACCCCCGGAGCTCTCAGTGCCTGTGGAGCCCCAAGACCTCTGCACTGGCAGTTTCTGCTCCTGGGGAATCTGGCCGCAGTCCTTTCATGCCTGGGTCATCTTGCCTGAAGGTCTCTACTGTCTAATGGAGAGGCCCTCCCTGCCCTCATCCCCTCCCTTTGCATCTTACTGGCTGGTTTTAAAGAGCAGATCAAGGTTTGTTCAGCTGGCCCAAGAGAACCAGTGCCTTGTCAGCCTCAATCGTGGCTCTGACCCCAGGGTGGACTTTGGTGTTTGCCCCATGGCAGGTGGTCAGTGTCATAAAGGGACAAGTGACAGGCCAGGTTTGGCATATGGGGAGAGCCACGGGGGTGGGGTGTCACTCACCTTGCGGTAGCTTGCACGCGCTTCCTTAAACCGCTGGCTCAGGCTGCTGATGCGGTCCAGTACCAGGCGCCAAATCAGGTAGTTCTGCATGGTCCTAGGACAGGAAGCACAGGGAAGTGGATGGAACAGGTGGGTGGTGCTTGCCCAGGGAGAGGATGAGATTTCTGGCCCTTGGACAGCAGGCTCTACACCAAGTAGGGAGTTCAGGGTGGTGGAGGAAACATCCAAGATGACCCCCACATACATCCTGCCTGCCCCTGGATGCCTCAAGGAGGGGTTTGCATCTCTAATATAAAGTTCCATTGGCCACAAGCATTTACCCCCATCATGTCCCTCATGCCTCAGAGTGATGCTTTATTGGGTCCTTTCCTGAGAGGAGGAGCTGTTAGGGAGGAGGAGAGAGCGGGGGAAAGATGCCGAGGCCTCTTGGGACCTTCCTTGGCCCTACCTGGGTGAGTAGACATCGATGATGCCTTCAAGATTCTGGAGGTAGGGGATGCCGTAGACCACCACTTCTTCATTAGGCAGTAGATCAATTTTGACAGAGGATAGCACGGATTGTATGAAGAGAGTCCAGTTAAATCCCTGGGGACAGAGGGATGGGGAGAAAGAAGGGGAGGTGGAAAGGTAGACACAGTTCTTAGGCATTCAAGAAACCCACCCCTACCAGAGAGTATTCTGGTGGAGAAGGTAGGTTTCCTGGTGGCTCAAATGGTAAAGAATCTGCCTGCAATGAGGGAGACCTGGGTTTGATCCCTGGGTCAGGAAGATTCCCTGAAGAAGGGAATGGCAACCCGCTCCAGTATTCTTGCCTGGAGAATTCCATGGACAGAAGAGCTACAGTCCTTGGGGTTACAAAGAGTCGGACACGACTGGCTAGCATGTTCACTTTTTCAGGGAGAAGGTGCAGATAATCAGAATCAGAAAAAGGTGGATGATAGTATTGCAAGCCTAAAAATGGTGAGAAGAGATTATGCCATATATTTGAAAACTCAAGTACAGTGGAAGAATTCCTGGAAAAGTGCACTTAGCAAAGACAAAAGAAGAAATAGAAAAAAAAGTTTCATGTGTAATAATCTGGATGTGTGCATGGCTCAGTTGTGCCCGACTCTTTGGAGCCCATGGACTATAGCCTGCCAGGCTCCTCTGCCAATGAAATTTTCCAGGCAAGAATGCTGGAGAGGGTTGCCATTTCCTATCCCAGGGGATATTCCCAACCCAGGGATTGAACCCATGTCTCTGGCATCTCCTACATTGGCAGATGGATTCTTTACCATTGAGCCACCTGGGAAGCCCAAAGACATACAAAGGTAGTAAACTGGATATTTAATTAAAATATTTTCACATAGAATTTTCCAGACTTATCTGGCTTTTCCAGTGGATACTGACATTTAAGAAAGACATACTGTCACTGTTACTCAAACTTTTCAGAGAAGGGAGAAAGAAAAAACGTGTTTCAACTTGATTTATGAGATGAAGAATAATCTTAATATCAAATAAGGATATTACAAGAAAAGAAAACAATAGGCTAGGGACCTGCCAGGCAGTCCAGTGGTTGAGACTTTGCCTTCGGAAGCAAGGGGTGTGGATTCAAACCCTGTTTGGGGAGCCAAGATCCCACATGCTTCCCAGCCAAGGAACCAAAGCATATAACAGAAGAAATATTGTAGTGTGTTCAATCAGATCAGATCAGATCAGATCAGTCGCTCAGTCGTGTCCGACTCTTTGCGACCCCATGAACCGCAGCACGCCAGGCCTCCCTGTCCATCACCAGCTCCCGGAGGTCACTCAGACTCACATCCATCGAGTCAGTGATGCCATCCAGCCATCTCATCCTCTGTCGTCCCCTTCTCCTCCTGCCCTCAATCCCTCCCAGCATCAGAGTCTTCTCCAATGAGTCAACTCTTCGCATGAGGTGGCCAAAATACTGGAGTTTCAGCTTTAGCATCATTCCTTCTAAAGAAATTCCAGGATTGATCTCCTTCAGAATGGACTGGTTGGATCTCCTTGCAGTCCAAGGGACTCTCAAGAGTCTTCTCCAACACCACAGTTCAAAAGCATCAATTCTTCGGCGCTCAGCCTTCTTCACAGTCCAGCTCTCACATCCATACATGACCACAGGAAAGACCATAGCCTTGACTAGGCGAACCTTTGTTGGTAAAGTAATGTCTCTGCTTTTGAATATGCTATCTAGGTTGGTCATAATTTTCCTTCCGAGGAGTAAGCGTCTTTTAATTTCATGGCTGCAGTCACCATCTGCAGTGATTTTGGAGCCCAGAAAAACAAAGTCTGACACTGTTTTCACTGTTTCCCCATCTATTTCCCATGTAGTGATGGGACCAGATGCCATGATCTTCGTTTTCTGAATGTTGAGCTTTAAGCCAACCTTTTCACTCTCCACTTTCACTGTCATCAAGAGGCTTTTTAGCCCCTCTTCACTTTCTGCCATAAGAGTGGTGTCATCTGCATATCTGAGGTTATTGATATTTCTCCCGGCAATCTTGATTCCAACTTGTGTTTCTTCCAGTCCAGCATTTCTCATGATGTACTCTGCATATAAGTTAAATAAACATGGTGACAATATGCAGCCTTGACGTACTCCTTTTCCTATTTGGAACCAGTCTGTTGTTCCATGACCAGTTCTAACTGTTGCTTCCTGACCTGCATACAGATTTCTTAAGAGGCAGATCAGGTGGTCTGGTATTCCCATCTCTTTCAGAATTTTCCATAGTTTATTCTGATCCACACAGTCAAAGGCTTTGGCATAGTCAATAAAGCAGAAATAGATGTTTTTCTGGAACTCTCTTGCTTTTTCCATGATCCAGCGGATGTTGGCAATTTGATGTCTGGTTCCTCTGCCTTTTCTAAAACCAGCTTGAACATCAGGAAGTTCACGGTTCACATATTGCTGAAGCCTGGCTTGGAGAATTTTGAGCATTACTTTACTAGCGTGTGAGATGAGTGCAATTGTGCGGTAGTTTGAGCACTCTTTGGCATTGCCTTTCTTTGGGATTGGGATGAAAACTGACCTTTTCCAATCTTGTGGCCACTGCTGAGTTTTCCAAATTTGCTGGCATATTGAGTGTAGCACTTTCACAGCATCATCATTCAGGATTTGGAATAGCTCCACTGGAATTCCATCACCTCCACTAGCTTTGTTCGTAGTGATGCTTTCTAAGGCCCATTTGACTTCACATTCCAAGATGTCTGGCTCTAGGTGTGTTCAATAAAGACTTTAAAAAATGGTTCACATCAAAACATCAAAAAAAATCTTAAAAATGCAATTAGAATTCATCCATACCAATATAAAATGATAATGCAACATAGCCAAATTAGATTTACTCAAGGAATACAAGTGTGGTGTAACATTTGAAAATCAAATCAATGTTATTCTATATGATAATTGAATACAGAAGAAAGATCACATGGTAATTTCAGTAGAGGCAGAAAAGTTAAAAATGGACTATCTATTCATGATAAAGACTTTGAGCAAATTAGGAATAGGAGATAAGTTCCATAATCTAATGAAATGATCTATACAACAGGCTAAAGAATGCTGAGCACCAAAGAATTAAAGCTTTTGAACCATGGTGTTGTAGAAGACTCTTGAGAGTCCCTTGGACTGCAAGGAGCTCAAAGCAGTCAATCCTAAAGGAAATCAATTCTGAATATTCATTGGAAGGACTGATGCTGAAGCTGAAGCTCTAATACTTTGGCCATCTAATGCGAAGAACTAACTCATTAGAAAAGACCCTGATCCTGGGAAAGGTTATAAAGGCAGGAGCAGAAGGGGAATAAAGATGATGAGATGGTTGGATGGCGTCACTGACTCAATGGACATGAGTTTGAGCAAGCTCCGGTAGACAGTGAAGGACAGGAAGTCTGGCGTGCTACAGTCCATGGTGTTGCAAAGAGTTGGACACGACTGAGTGACTGAACAACGAATACAACAGGAACAGTGACAACAAATAAAACCCCACTCTACAGCAAACAAAGTTAAGTGAAAGCTTGCAAAACGTTGCAAGCTTTTCTTCTGAGATGAGGAAGGAAATAAGATATCTACTGTCATGATTTTGGCATTATGCTAGAAGTCCTAGCTGGTTCAATAAGATAAGAAAAAAATAAAATCAGTAAGGATTGAAAAGGAAAAAACACATTTTTCATAAAAGACATGATTCTGTGTATATAAAATATGAAAGGATAAACTATTGGAACTACTACATGCTTTGAGTAAAATTGCTATATACAAAGTATTTTTATTAATATATACCAGGAACAAGCGAGACATATTACAGAATTATACCATTGACAATGATATTTAGAAAACCTAGGAATAAATCTATTGAAAGATATGTAAGGCCTTGACATAGAAAACTATAAAACTTAATAAAACAAGAGAAAACATAAATATATAGAAGTAAATGTATATGGAAGGTTCATGGATCAGAATATTCAACTTTGTAAAGACGTTGATCTTCCCCCAAATTGACACTTAGATTTGAAGCAATTCCTATCAAAATCTCAGCAGCTGTGTGTGTGTGTGTGTAATTGGCTAGCTGACTCTGAATCTTGTAAGACATGTAAAAGTTCAACAATAATCAATTTGATCTTGAAGAACAGAGTTGGTAGGCATCAGAACTTGTAAAGCTGTAGCAACAAAGGCAGTGGGTGCTGGCGTGTGACTAAACAGAGACCAATGGAACAGAAGGCAGTTCAGAGATAACACACGCAGGTGCAAACACACAGACACGGACACACATGCAGAGGCACACAAAGACACTCAGGCTTTAACGGGTGGCGCACAGCGCAGGGGCTGATGATGGGGTTTTTTCAGTAAATGGTGCTAGATCATCCAGATGGCCACAGGGAGGAAATGAAACAATTCCTTCTCACTTTATATAAAAAATCAGGACTTCCTTGGTGGTGCAGTGGATAAGAATCCTGCCAGTGCAGGGGACAGGGGCTGCCTTCTTCATTCATGGATGGAGCTAGTGCCAGAGCAGGGCTGGCCCTGAAAGTGCCCGCTGGGGAGTGGGTTGTGGGTGAGGGGTGTCACAGCGGGCCATGGCTGAGAGCCGGGAAGGAAGAGTAGGATTGGGTGCCATGGGGCCTTCCAGAGCACCAGGTTCAGAGCCCTGGGCGGGGCCTCTCCTGAGTCCTGTCTTGTTCCCCAAGTCCTCCTCTCTTGTTCCCTGAGTCCCCTCATGTTCTGTGGCCCTAGACACTCAGGTTTTCTGGTCAGAGGAAGGAGCTTTCTGCCTTTGCCTTCCTCCTGCTGACTTGGTTCTGTCCCCAGCTGCACGCACCCTCCTCCCTCTGACTTGGGCCTCAGTTGCCACCTTTAGTTGGCAACGGCTAGAACGGCCTTCCTGTCCCTCCTCCCCCCGAGGGAGGCCCCTCTGACTGCTCAGCGTGGCCAGAGCAGGCTGTGGGTGAGTTGGGGGTGCGGAAGGGCCCAAAGCCGATCTCCTCTCTTCCTAAGCTGGGCTGCCTCTCCCCAGCCCCTGGTGCTGAGCATGAAGCTTGGCCAGTGGGGAGGGTCGAATTGAAGGGTCTGGCCACAGTGGGGGTCCTGAGCTGGGCCTGGGGACAGAAAACCCCAGGTGGGGGTCTGCCCAGCTCAGCCAGGTGAGTCTACAACCCCTCCCAGGCTGTTTCCCACTCAGAAAACTGGGGACGTTGCAGCAGCCACCTCATGGGAGGGTAGCCCCCCATCTGCAGACAGCCAGCTGATGTCTGTTGTTCCGGTGTGAAGGTGTCCCTGTTGAGTGACCAGTCCCACGGCCCCTCTCGGGGGGTGTCTTGAGGTTTAGACTGTCCTGGTGTGGAAATATCCGTGTTGGGTGTATCTAGGGTCCCATGGCCCGTCTCGGGGGGGTGTATGGCCCTTCTTGGGGGGGCGTATGTGGCGGGGGTCCCTCGGCCCCTCTTGGGGGGTGTATCGAGGCTAAGAGGAGAGGCGGGTGGGTGGGGATGGGGCTCACCTTCAGACCGAAGCTGTTCTGGAGCTGCTCCAGGTCCATCCTGTGGTACAGGGCGGTGACGTCGTGGCGCTCCTCCTGGGGGGACCGTGGCCTGCGGCAGGGCGGGCGGTCACGGGGGCCGGCGTGGCACCCCCCCACACCGCCCACCTGGGGCGCGGCCTCACGTTGGCCAGCTGCGTCTCCAGCTCCAGCACCTGGGCCATGTCTTCCTGAACCAGGCCACTGTTCTCGGGAAGGTTCAAGTCTGCCCGCAGCATCATGGCCACCGACACCATGAACTGCAGGTAGGCGTCCCGTACCTGGGCCAAAGGACGCAGGACAAAGTCTGGTGGCCTTGGCTGCTGTGGCCCCCATGGTGCTCTCTGTGGGGGTGCGGTGGGCATATGACAGAGAGCAGCCCTGAGGTGCTCACCTGGACAAGTGTTCCAGACAGCTTGTGCCTCCCAGAACAGGGCCCTCAGTGCTGGGGCTCATGCTCCCTACCAAGCCTGGGTGGGTGGCTGCGAGCTCTGTGTGGCTGGCGCCTATGTGACCCGCACCAGGCACTCAGGGCCGGGCTTCCCACTCCGTCCCTCCTGTGTGTGACCAGGGCCTGAGACCTAATCCAGAGGACCACATGTGAAGTACGGGGCACACAGTAGGTGCTGGAAAAGGTCCAGGGCTCGGGGGGCTGCCCGACTAGGCTGGCCTCAGCTGGGCACTGGGAATCAGTCCTGAGTATGTGTGCCCGTCTTGGACCCAGCTTCTTTGTGGCCCATCATTTGTGGGCGGGAGCCACAGAGGCCTCCTCCTCCCAGTTGCTTGGTGTCAGGCTGGGCTAGCGCCCAGAGGCTAGTGGTGGTGGGCTCTGCTCCCTGGCTGCCAGGTGTGAGCCCATACACATGCTCCAGCCCCTGCTGCTCTGAGCTGGGTTCCTTGGTCTGATCTCCCACTCCATGGCCCCTCCACAGGTCCTGCTTTTGGTCACCCTTGTCCTTTCTCTTGACTGGTCCCATCCTTCACAGCTTAGCTCACGGCCTGCCTCTTGCGGGAGGCCCACCATATTGTTTCTGGGTCATGGGTCATGTCATCTCCTGCCTTCCCAGCCCACTCCCAGTCTTTCCTCTCCAACTTCCCCCTCTTCCCCTCACTGGTCCTGTCCTCGCCTTTGGTTCCCCATTTCCCTCCTTCTGCATGCACAAGCAGGACAGCTCAGAGAGCAGACTTAGGGCCTAGTTGGTGGCTGTATTCAGATCTCTACAAGCCCTGAGCTGGTCACGTGGACTCTAGTTCTGCCCTGGCAAGGGGGCGGGCAGAGTGTGCCCCTCGGGGCTGCAGGGCTGAGCTGATTGCCAAACCTGGCTCCAGGGGTCCAGGGGCACCCCTGAAACAGTGACAAAGGCAGGGGTCCATGTCTGCATGCCCAGCCCTCAGCACCCAGATTGAGCAATGCAGGTGCCCACAAAGGCTAGCTGTGGGACGAGGGTGGGGCAGACACACAGGGAGCTGGGCCTCAGGGGGCCCTCAAGTGACATGCAGGGGGCACCCGGAGCAGAGGGGGCAGGCAGGAAAGTGCCGGGGGTACGGGGCTAATCCAGCATCAGGCAGTCCCTGACTCACCTTCTGGTTGTTGCCGTCCTTGAAGTAGTACTCTCGGGACGGCATGCCCAGGGTGGGTTGGTCTATCTGCAGACAGAGCGTGGGAACCTGGGCACGGAGCTAGGTCCCCAGCTTCGCCCCTCCCCCAGACTGTGCCTGGCAGGAACCTGAGTTCAATGTGGAATGCATGCAGGCACCAGCCCCAACTCCTGCCCTGGGCTGGACTGTGGGTGGGCTGAGGGGAGGCCCACCTGCAGGGCCTTGGGCACCCTCTCCCGCCCCCCAAAGTGAGGGCACATTCCACATGGGTCCTCTGTGGCCTTCTAGCTGTGGCCAGTGGTAGCTCTCTGAGGTCAGACTTTCTGAGCTGGTGCCAAAGACATGGACAGAGTGTCCCCAAGACCAGCTCAGCACATGGGCTTACTCCTGGTCAGGACCTGGGTCCCAGAAACCCAGATGGTTGGCACCGGTCCCCTGTACTGCAGGTGTGGATGAGAGCAGGGCCCCGGAGCATACCAGGCCCACCCGGCCCTGTGGAGCCCCGCCTCCCTGGCCCCCTGGCTCGTACGTAGATGATGTGCCGGCTGGAGTTCTGGTCGTCGTTCCAGATGAAGAGGTCGATGAGCACCCGCCTGTTGAACTGTGCGTTCATCACGGCCAGCTGCTGTTCCAGCTCCCACTGGGGGCCTGAGGGTCAGCGCCTCATGCTGGAGACCTGCCGGCCTTGGGATCTAGCCCAGCCCCTCGTCTGATGGGGAATCCCAGAACTCGGGGGTGTAGGAGACCCTGGCTTGTGGCAGCAAGCACACCAGTGGGCCTTGGAGGGGGGCTTGGGGTCGCCCTTCCCCACATTGTCCACAGGGAACAACAGTGTGGGAAGCAGAGTCTGCCCTGCGAGCTGGAGCCCTGGGTCTCTCCTTAGGGCTCTGGAAGGGATGCCGCTCTGTAGAGCTGGAAGGGACTGGCCACCCAGAGCCCACTAGCAGCTGCTGCACACTCCCCAGCTCGGGCCTAGAAGGCCTCGGCTCCAAGGAGCCCCAGGCCCAGGGCCACCTGCCCTGCCTTACCTACGCTCTTGTTCCACTTGTCCATGGCCACTGGCCAGCCTCCTACCACCTCCAGGATATTCAGCAGGGGCTGTGAGTCACGCTTCTCTATCTCACCTGAAAGGGGAGGGAGTGGTCACTCACCCGATGCCCGAGGGGTGTGTGTATGTGTGTGACACCTGCTGCACACCCAGGTAAGCTGACACCCAGCACTATGTCTGACTCCCTACACAAATTCTGCAGAGTGGGACATGTGGGGGCCCTGGAAAGAGCAGAGATGGGACACAGGTGGGGACGGGCCCAGGGTTGATGAAAGCCCAGGTGCCACCAGAACGAGGGTATTGGGGGCTGTGACCTGGAGCAGGCGGGACTCAAGAGGCCCAGGCAGCACTCTGGGCCGGGGGCTGAGGGACAAACTCAATGGTGGGGAAGTCCTCGAGCCCTCCAATCCCAGCATCAGGTGGCTGAACTGCTGACAGAGCTTGACACACAGCCTCCCAGTGGGGTGGTTCAGGAAGCTTGGGAGAGCCTGGGTCAAGAATCAGTGTGGGTGGGAACAGAGAGGCCTGTGGAGTAGGCAGAGGCTCCAGGTGGGGAGGGACTGGCAAGCCACTTGATCTGGATGGGCTCAAGGGCAGGCTGGTGGGGGAGGGGTCCAGGGGGAGCGGGGCCAGGGACTGGGGAAGTGAGAAGTATGGCATCCCACGTGGCTGGTGAGGGCACACTGGGCTTGCTTTCTTGGGTCCCAGGCTGAGAGCAGGTTCAAAACGGAGGGAGTCCTGGCAGTCTCGGGTCGGTTGTGACAACAGGCACTGGCTTCCTGGGCTGGTTCCCATAGGTGATGGACTGGCCACCAGGCTGCAGGCTGTGGGTCACACCTGTACTTTTATTCTCAGTCTGGCATTTGTCCTTTTGAAGATTTGGTCTCTCAGATCAGAAACTCTATACATGCGGGAACCAAGGACACCGCCTTCACCTGGCAGGTGCTGGCCAGACCAGATCAGGTGACCTTGTTTCCATGGGAGGAGGGAGTGCACCAGCCAGAGATTTGCACAGAGACACCCAGATGATGCTGGGGTCCCCACAAGTCCAGCTCTCAGGTACACCAGGAGCAATCCCCTCCTTCGAGCAACCCTGGGGAAACAGCCAGCTTTGAGCCCTGGCACCAAGGAACCGTCCCCAGAGCAGCCAAAAGCGTGGGCTAGGCTTGAAAGCTCTATGGCAAGTGGCCAAGGGAAGATGGCCGGAGGGGCCCAAGTGTGTGAATCCTCTTAATAGGGACAAGCGCCCAGAGAAATCCCCCAACACTCCCCCAACATACACACAGGCATACACATATTCACACAAATCACACAGACACATATACACATACATACATACACACACAAAGACACATACACATATACACACAAGCATACAAAGACATGCACACAGAGATGCCTATACACACAAAGACACTCACATGGCATATGTATATAGACACACGCACACGTACACACAGACACACACAAAAACTACACATATCCACATATATATGTATACACACATACACACAAATGCATAAATACAGACATATATACACCAATACACATTCAAACATATACACACACATTCCTACACACGCATATATACAGAAGCACACACACAATAGACATACATTCACATCTATTCACACACATGCATCCCTCACTATCTCCCTCCAGCCTGAACACATGTTGTCCACAAGGGCCAGGAGGTGAGCTGGTTCTGGGTAGCTGGCAGTCAGCCCATGCTCGCAGGAAGCCTGGACCCTGTGGTCAAGCCGGGGGGGCACACGGTCCCCCCAGGTGAGTTTGGAGTGGTGCCCTGTCCCTTGCTCTGCCGAGGGCCGTGGGGTCCTAGAACAGGGTCCCCGCAGGGCAGCCCCACTGGCCACTCACTTTCGTTCATGCAGGAGCGGTAGAGCACCTTGGCCTTTTGCACGGCCGGCCGGTCTTTGGTGGTGGAGTTCTCCAGCACCGCTGCGGGCAGAGAAGCCGAACAGAGGCATCAGGTGACTGCTGGTGGCGGGGGAAGGGTCAAAGTCCCAGCCCAGGGTGAGGCTTCATCCTAAGGGACTCCCTCGCCCCAGCCCACTGGGTGAGGAGGGCTCTGCTGGCCGTCTCCCTGCTCCCCGTGGTGGAGGCTGTGCTCACCTTTGAGGATGATCTCCAGCTCATCCCGGAGGATGTCGAAGACGCTGTAGCGTGAGTTGGTCTCAGGGATCACGTGGCGCCGCAGCCAGCCCCCGCATGCGTACTGGTAGAAGTCGTTACACGGCTCCATGGACGGGTCCATGTTCTGGAGGATCCTGGCAGCTGTTCGTACCCAGGGGTTGCAGAGGGCAACCCGGTGTGGACAGCCCAATGGGCAGTTAGATATTCAGTCACAGCCAAGGGCCCTTGGGAGCGTTAGTCACCCTGGGACCTCAGGGCGGTTGTAAGCAGGGGCTCCAGCTCTAGTGTGTTAGTTGCTGGTCGTGTCTGACTCTTTGAGATTCCATGGACTGTAGCCCCCAGGCTCCTATTTCCATGGGATTCTCCAGACAAGAACACTGGAGTGGGTTGCCATTTCCTTCTCCAGGGGATCTTCCCAACCCAGGAATTGAACCCAGGTCTCCCACACTGCAGGCAGATTCTTTACTGTCTGAGCCACCAGGGAATCCCCCAGCTCTAGGGACTCCAGTTATCAGCCACACAACGTTGGACCCCTGTGACTGCTCTGATCCTCCCCTTCCACATCTGCAAATCTACGATGCTGGTGGTCTGAGCCCACCTGGCTTACAGCAAGTGCTCGACGCTGGCCCTGTCCCAGAGCCCTGCAATGGGTCACTGTGTCTGTGGGGGATGGTGGCTGTCATCCACCACGGGGCTTCATTTCCTGCTGGAGGGCTGTCTTTGCCCCCAGAACCCCAAGTGGCAGGGACAGTGGTGGGATGATTTCAGCTGGGCTGGCCAGGCTGGAACCCCACCCAGGACCCTCCCTAACCTTCTGCTTTATGTGGCAGAAGGTTTATGCACTTTATGTAGTGCTTGCACTTTATGTAGTGCTTGCAGGAGGCAGCACTACAGGGGTCTCTCCACGGCCCCAATGTGGGCCGAAGAATTACATTGCTGAGTTTTTACATTAGTGTTTCTTTGTACCGTTTTCACTGTGTTTTATCTGCAAATAGCTGCATGTGGCACCCAATTTTAAGATGAATTCCTGGGAGAAAACTCAAGAGTGTGTGTTTGTGTCATCTTCTTTCTATAAATGCAAAAAAGAGCATGTGGGGTCCCTGTGCTAGCTTTGCTGTGTCACAAGGGCCTCAGCGGGCAGGGGAGCAGCTTCCTGGGCGGCAGAGGGGGTGAGACACCTGCAGAGGAGTCCCTGCCTGTGTTCACAGCCGGATCTGCGCACCAGCGTTGTGTGTGTGTGTGTATGTATATGTGTATATATGGGTGTATGTGTATATGTGTAGGTATGTGCATATGTGTATATGTGTGTATGTATGTGTGTGTGTATGTGTATATATGTGTGTGTGGCTCCTCCTGGCCTTGGGCAGTGCCTACACCATCATCACCGCCACCCCCTTACCTAGGGCAACGCTCGGCAGGGAGGCGGGCTTACCTGCCATCACGCAGCCAGGGGTGGTGCAGGTCTCAACATTGTCCTTGGAGGTTTTGATCTCTGCAGGTAAGGAGCGATGAGTGTGAGTTCAGGGCAAGGATGCCAGTAGGCCAGGCAGGGGTGGATGGGGCACCCGTGGGGTGGGAACGGCTGAAGTGGGCAGGGTCAAGCTTCAAAGTCATCCCACCCCCATGTGGCCCAGACTGGGCCCTGAGGGCATCCTCCCCGGGTTGCCCAGGTCTGGGCCTTGAGTGAGGGTAAGCTCACTCTGGCTTGACCCCTGTAGTGACCCTGGAGCCCCTTTACACCCTCTTAGCCCCCTCTGAGGGCCGAAGCCAGCCGTGGTGCCCTCCACCCCGTGGGCCCAGCCATCTCTCACCCATGAGTGGTCACCTCCTCCAGGCAGTCTGCTTGTACTGCTCTGTCACTGCGTGTCCCTACTCTCTCCCTGTTCTCAACCCCCGCCATCTGGCCATGTCTGTGGAGCAGCTCCCAGTAGGGCTGCAGTGTGACTCCTGCTGGTCCCCAGGCTTGGGGAAACACCCTGCATCTAGCAGGTGCTCACGACTGCATCCCTACCACCACCTCCCCCCACCTCCTGCACGCTGTGTCCTGGCAGGACCACCCTCCTGCTGCACACTCCAGCTTGCAGTGGAACCCGGCCTGGCTATAGGCTCCACGGCCCTTGCTGGTGACCTGGCCCGTGGGGGTGCAGATTCCTAGCCCCCTCCCCGTGTTGAGAGGGGAGGCAGGGCTACCTCGGGGTGCTCGTTTTACAGTGTTCTTCTGTTCCTTGGAGAAGCAAAGCCGGCTAGAAAAGAGTGGCAGCCGCTTCCCTGGGGAGAAACACAGCACTCAGCTCTGGGGTGGTAGGGCCTGTCTGGGACAGCACAGGCACTCTCCTGCGGCAATGGGGGGTGGACGGAATCGTGTGTGAGGTGGTGGCCTCTGCCCCCTGTAATGGGGGCAGGTCACCAGTCAACCAAGACAGGGGCCCCAGCAGAACTCAAATCTGAGTGGAGGGGGCGGGGCTCCCCTGGCTTGCCAGTCTCTCTCCAGGCCCACCTGCCTGGCCCCCCTCCTGCTGCTGGACCCATAGGGGTCCTGAGGCAGGACCTCTTCCCCTAATGAAGTGCCTTCTGACATCCTCCCTTGACTGGGGGATCATGGGCCTCACCCAGGTCAGGGTAGGCAGCTTCTGGGGTCTGGTAAGGCAGGAACAAGGCACTCCTTTAGGGTGAAAGGATGTCCTCTGTGGGGGTGGGGGGACCTCCTGACCCATTCTCCACACCCTCAGCTCCAGCCCCGCCACTTTTCCTGGCAGCGGAGAGTGCAAAGCTGCCCGCCGTCATTTGTCTACTGTGTGGGAGGGGCTGCTGCTTGGTCAGCATCGGCCTGAAGGGGTTGTGAGAAGGACGGGCCAGCGGCAGGAGGGGTTTGATCAGGTCCAGGGAGAGTGCCCACCAGCCTTGGCCACCTTCCCCACCAGGGAGACACACGGAGGGCCTTGTCCAGGTCAAGGCTGTGAGCACTACAGCTGTGGGGGGTGCAGGAGGCCCTGAATATGCTGGTGTCCCCTGGGGGCTGTGATCTGGGATGGGGGTGGGGAGAGGAGTTTCCCTGCCATCTGCTTCTTCGTCCGTGAGTCCAACTTGTGTTAATATTATCAACCAGTCCTGGTGCTGGACCCTGGAGAATCAGATCTAAGGCCCACACAGGCCCTGCCCTTAAGGGGCCCCCTGTTCAGTGGAAACAGGAGAATAGTGACACGTAGATTGAGGCAAACTGTAAAAGCAAATCTGAGCTTTGGAGATGAGGAGGACGGTCGCACAGATCAGAAACAGAAACGCAGTGCTGAGTGGGTGCAACATCTGTCTGCCCCACAGGCATGTGCCAGTTACAAAAACCCACAGGGCTTCCAGACAACGGCCATGCCTTTGTGGAAGAGTGGACTAGCTATCTGAGCTCTGGCCAAAGAGACAGTGGTGAGTTGGGGGTGGCAGGGAGGACAGGGAGGAAGAGGCCTTTGCTTCTGATTAGGGCGTGGATTGTGGCTCCCACCTGAATAAAGACAGCAAGCTGGAGAAGCGACATGAGAATTTTAGAAAGCAGCAGAGAGCTGAAGACGTAAAGAAACCCAAAAGAATTCCACAAAGAGCCAAGCCCTCCCAGGACCGGAGGGACCTGTGGCTGTTTCACCTGTGCCTGGGGCAGGAGGAGGGTCAGGGGGAGGGGCAGGAGGAGGAGCATGCCTCCTACAGAGTGGAAGGATTTGTAACAAGCCCTTTGCACCTGCTGGGTAAAGAATCCGCCTGCAAAGCAGGAAACACAAGAGATGCAGTTTTGATCCCTGGGTCAGGAAGATCTCCTGGAAAAGGAAATGACAACCCACTCCAGTATTCTTGCCTGAAAAATCTCAAGGACAGAGGAGCCTGGCGGGCTCAGCCATGGGGTCCCAGGGAGTTGGACACGACTGAGTGGCTAAGCATGCACGCCTGTATTGCACCTGCCCTTGGGCTGGTGGGAGGGATACTGGGTTCCAAGGAGCCCCCGTCATACAAGGCTCTGTTTCTTTCTCTGGGGCCTTCTCTGATGCACTGCAGTGATGCAGATGAAGGCAGGGCCAGAGCAGGAAAGCTGGGAGAAATCCTCCCCCATAAGGAAGCAGGCAAATGTGACCCATAACCAAGAAAATAAACAAAAGCCCAAAGTGGATTTGTTGGTGAACAGATATCAGTTATATAACAGATAAAAGTTATTTATTTAACTTCTATGCAGAGTATATCATGCTAAATGCCAGGCTGGATGAATCACAAGCTGGAATAAAGATTGCTGGGAGAAATATCAACAACCTCAGATATGCAGATGATATCACTCTAAAGGCAGAAAGTGAAGAGGAACTAAAGAGCCTCTGGATGAAAGTGAAAGAGGAGAGTGAAAAGCTGGCTTAAAACTCAACATTCAAAAAACGAAGATCATGGCATCCAGTCCCATCACTTCATGGCAAATAGATGGGGAAAAATTGGAAACAGTGACAGATTTTATTTTCTTGGGCTCCAAAATCACTGCAGATGGTGACTGCAGCCATGAAATTAAAAGATGCTTGCTCCTTGGAAGAAAAGCTATGACAAACCTAGACAGTGTATTAAAAAGCAGAGACATTTCTTTGCTGACAAAGGTTCATATAATCAAAGCTAGGGTTTTTCCAATAGTCATGCATGGATGTGAGAGTTGGACTATAAAGAAAGCTGAGCACCAAAGAATTGATGCTTTTGAACTGTGGTGTTGGAGAAGACTCTTGGGAGTCCCTTGGACTGCAAGGAGATCAAACCAGTCAATCCTAAAGGAAATCCAACCTGAATATTCATTGGACGGACTGATGCTGAAGCTGAAGCTCCAATTCTTTGGCCACCTGATGGGAAGAGCTGACTCACTGGAAAAGACCCTGCATAGTATACACTCTCTGGTATAAAGATCAATGCAACAAAATAGAGGATCCAGAAATGAACCCACACAAATATAGTCAACTGACATTTGACAGAGGCACAAAGGCAATTCAATGGAGAAAGTATAGCCATTCAATAAATGTTTCAAAATGAACAACTGGATATTCAAATACAAAAACAAACCAAAAAATTAGAGACAGGCTTTATGCCTTACACAAAAATTAACTCAAAATGAACCACAGAGATAAATATAATATACATAGTTTTAACATTTCTTGAAGTAGACAGGAGAAAATCTACATGACCTTGGTTTGGTGATGACCTTTAAAATAGGACACAAACAGCATGATCCAGGAAAGAAAATACTTGACAAGTGAGACTTAAAGAATTAAACAGACTTGAGAATTAAAGTGAAAAACTTCTGCTCTGTGAAAGTCTTGCTAAGAATGAAAATATGAGCCACAAACTGAGAGAAAATATTTGCAAACACGTATCTGATGAAACACTGGTATCCAAAAGTTACAAAGAACGCTTAACACTCAAAAGTAAGAGAACATAAAAGATATGAAGACATTTAACCAAAGAAAATATACAGTTGAAAAGTAAACATATGGAAAGATGCTTAACGTTATTTTTCATTAGGAAATGTACATTAAAACAACAGTGAGGCAGCATAACAGACCTATTTGAATGGACAGAATAAGCAACTGATGATATCAACTGCTAGTGAGGCTCAAGAGCACTGGGAACTCCCACTCATTGCTGGTGGGGATGAAAAATGCTACAGTTGGAGCTGTTGTCTTACAAGACAGTTTGCCAGGTTCTTACAAAACCACAGTCTTACAACATGACCAGCAACTCCACTCCTAGGTGGCTACACAATTGACTTCAAAGCTTATGTCTATGCAAAAACCTAAATGTGAATGTCTACAGCATCTTTATCTATAACTTCAAAAAAACTAGAAGCAACCCTGATGTCCTTCAATAGGACAATGAATACACTGCATTACATTTATTGAATGGAATTATCATTCAGCAATAAAAAGGAAAAAGCTATCAAGTCACAAAAAGATGTGAATGAATCTTAAGTTGTATATTGGGAAGTGAAAGAAGCCAGATTGAAAAAGCTACATACATTGATTCCAATTATATGATATTCCAGGAAAACAAAGCTATAGAGAAAGTAAACAATGATTGCCAGGGATTTGGTGGAAGGTATGAAGTAGAGGTGGTGCTGGTGGATGCAGGAGAGGTGAAGCACAGGGAAATTTAGGGCAGTGAAACTATTCTTTCTAATACTGTAATGATGGATATGACATATTAAACACTTGCAAAAACCCACAGAACTTTATACCAGAGAGCATAAACACTGATGTATATAAATTTTAAAAAGACCATTTAGAAGGTCAGGAGACCCCAGGATGAAGTGCAGCATGAGAATTTAAGTATTTCACAGTGCGTGCAGTAACCTCACTGAAAGGGGCGGGGACACAACATGCTGAGCTCATTCACCTTGGAAATGAGTAGATTCCACAAGACTGAAGGCCAAAGAGCTGTGTGTAGCACTGCGGTCTAGTTGATAAAGTTCTCCCCCATGGGAATACACGTTAACAATTCCAAAACCATGATACGAGTATGTTGGAATTGAATAAGTAGGCAAGTAAATAACAGAAGGCCAAGTGCATCAATGCTGCAAGCTGAGTTACAGATGAACAAGGAGAGGGGGCAGAATGATCCACGTGGTCATGGATGAGAGGTGGGGACATCAAAATAAATTGATGTTTAGCTTACATACACAGACAGGTACATATACAAATGTTTATAGGTAAAATGAAAGACATTAGCCTACAGATCCCCAAACTGCAATATATCTCAAGTAGGACAAATACAAAGGCACTGCATGTAGCAGCATTAAAATCAAACTACTAAGAACTACAGTCAGAGAGAGACATTTGTAAAAGCAGCCAGAGGAGAAGAAGACTTCAATTCATGGGAGCTACAGAAAGAGTGGGGCTTCCCTGGTGGCTTCCCAGGTAAAGACTCTGCCTGCCAATGCAGGAGATGTGGGTTCAATCCCTGGGTTGGGTAGATTCCTGGGGGAAGGAAATGGCAACCTGCTCCAGTGTTCTTGTCTGGGAAATCCCATGAACAGAAGAGCTTGGTGGGCTACAGTCCATAGGGTCGCAAAGAGCTGGACACAACTTAGCAACTAAATGACAGCGACAATAAGATTGACGGCTGGCTTCTCATCACAAATAATGTTGGTCAGGAGATGATGGAATGAAGCCCTGAATGGATGTAGGAAGAAAACAAACTATCAACTTAGAATTCTATATTCAGCAAAAATTTGGTTAACAAGTGAAAATGAAATAAAGATATCTCAGGTAAAAATCGAGAGAATTTGTCTCCATCACAGATGCACTCACTACAACAAACATTGGGTTGGCCAAAAAGTTCATTTGGGCATTCTGTAGCATATCACAAATCAACTTTTTGGCCAACCCAACACTAAAGAAAGGATTCCCACAGGATGAACAGGTAACCAGTTGGAAGCACAGGTTTGTGGGAAGGAATGACCATGACCAGAAAGGAAAGCAGAGAGTAAATGGGGTGGATGAAGCATCATGGGGACCCAAACAGTGTATCTGTCTGACCTGCTGCCTGTCAAGTCAGACAAAACCAGAACCTATGACGAGCACTGTGGAGGTAAGTTCACTTCTTCTCCATGCTGTGTCCCCATCTCATTTCCTCCACTGCGTTCCCAGCACAGGCCGCTGTAACTTTCTGAGTGGGGAACACTCCTCAGGTAAGTTCATTTGAGGCTACAGCTCAAGAGTTGCCCGAGGATGCAGTGGGATATTGACAAACATTTTTGAAATGGAATAAGGCAAGACCACTGTATTTGTGCACATCACCTTTAACTCACACCACTTCACTTGTGTTACCACCTCTACTTTCCTGATGAGAAAACCAGCCAGCATGCGAAGTCATGCACCTATCGCCAGTCACTATGGAGTGGGCAAGTTTGGCCTTCCAGACTCCATATTCTCACTCAAAATGTGTTCTTCTGAGCAAGAGAAAAAGCAAATCAGCAAGGGTTTGACACAAAGGCTGAAGAGGAATGAAGTCTTCCTCTAAATATAAAACAGGATCAAGGGACACAAGCAAACAGACCCTCAAAAGGGATATTTCCCCATTGATTCCAGAAAGAAGTAGCCTTCCTTATACCAAATTGATATGTGTCCATTCTTTGTTCTTTTTTATATATGCTTGAATAATTATTTTCATACAGACTCTCTACATTAAAAAATAACTAACTTTTCCTTTGAATGATCAGTTCTCCTAAAGGTTGGCCTTGATGTGAATAATTTGTTACCTCTTTCTGTCTCTCTGCTCTTCCTGTTTCTGTCTCTGTATCTAACAAAAGAGGGCAAAGAAGAACATTACTGGGTGGAAAACAACTGTCCTCCCTGGAGAATGTATAATCCCAGGCTGATTGTCATGCAGGTATGGAGCATGAGTCTACAGGATCCTGTGGTCAAGGAAACCTCAAGCTGAGAAATTAATTTTAGGCTGGTACTGTCTCTAGGTGCCTGATGGAGATAAACACACATGTTTTCTGGAGGAAAACTTAGCTCAAGTAACAAAGGATTCTCATAAACAAAGCCAATTTGAACATGCACTTAGGTTTATGAAAAGACCAGCTTCCATGAGTGAGAAACAGCTAACAGCAGGACTAGAACCCCAAGGATTCATATTTTGGGATTATCTGATCCAGAATGTGTGGAGGCTGGCATCACGGGCCCCAGACCTTGACATTTCTCTGCCGCTATGCCTTAGTAGTTGCTGCTCCCAAGGAGGCAGGAAATATGTCCTCCCTCTCTTCAGTGCGGGCTTGCCCCTGTAGCTTTGGTAATGATGTGTTCCAGTTGTGAGGCTAGGCCCTGAGTGTGCTCCTACTCGTCTCCATGAATTTCTACACGGAGAAGGATGTGCTTGCTTGTCCTCACAGGACGATGAAGTTCATTGTACAGAGCTGCCCCAGCTGAGCCTGGCCAACATTAGGTGAGCTGCCCCCAGCCCACTGATGAATGCATGTTGTGATAAATAATTGTTGTTTTAAGCCCCTGAGTATGGGGGCAATTTGTCAGGCAGCAGTAGCTAGTTGATGTAGAAATAACTCAAGTATGTTTGAAGTATTTTTTTTTAAAAAGAAAAAACTCAATTTGGAAAAGAATCACTTGGAAATTATAGAAATAAAAAATGTAATTGTTGAAATTAAATAAAAAAAAAATCCGAAATGGATGGGTCAAGTGGAAGATATAACCGAACTGAAGACAGATTTAGTGAATTTGAATGTAGTTCTAAAGAATTTACCCACAATGTGGGGCAAAATCAAAGAGATGGAAATTTTTCTCTAAAAGATATATGGAAGGTAGAGTGAGAACAATTGAGTGCATACATAATCAGAATTTAAGAAGGAGAAAAGAATATTACATGGGAGCACGTGTGTGCGCTTGTGCCAAGTCGTTTCAGTCACGTCTGACTGTAACCCCATGGACTGTGGCCCACCAGGCTCCTCTGTCCATGGAATTCTCCAGGCAAGAATACTGGAGTGGGTTGCCATGGCCTTCTCCAGGGGATCCTCCCGACTCGGGGAACAAACACACGTCTCTATGTCTCTTGCATTGGCAGGTGGGTTGTTTACCTCTAGTGCCTTCTGGGAAGCCACAATATTAAAAAGACAGTAGCGACAAGTTTCCAAAATTAATAAATGTTATTAATGTTCAGATTCAAGAATCACAACAGACCCAAAACAGAATAAAGAGAGTCCCATAGTTAGGCGCCTCATGGTAAAAATGCAGGATACCAAGGGAAAAACAGTTCAGTGGGGAAAAAGTTCATCTGACAAGAAGGACAACTCATAACAGCAGCAGTGGAAGTCAGAGACAATGAGGTTAAATATTCAGGATACTGAGTCTATAAGTCCAGATTTTTTAACCAGTTAAACTATTACTGAAGGATGAATACCCAATAAAGTCATATGCAAATAAACAAAACCAAAGTTTGCAATTGAAAAGAGTATTTCAAAGCTGTGCTTCCCAAACCTGCTTGATCACAAGAAAGGCCTAACATGCTGGTTATATATAGTATAGTTTCAGAGGTCTTACCTTATAAGATTTCTTGATTTTGCCCAGATGGAGGCCTGTTATGGACTAAATGTTTGTCTCCCCCTCCCCACTCCCTATTAATGTGTTGAAGCCTTAACCCCCAATGTGACTGCGTTTGGAGATGGCAGTCAGGAGGTGATGAAGGTTAAATGAGGCCATACGGTGGGGTCCTGATCCAGCAGGGCTGGTGTCTTATAAGAAGAGGAAGACACCCCAGAACTGACCCTCTCTGCCACATGAGGAGGAGAAGGCAATGGCACCCCACTCCAGTACTCTTGCCTGGAAAATCCCATGGATGGAGGAGCCTGGTAATCTGTAGTCCATGCGGTCAGTAAGAGTCGGACACGACTGAGCGACTTCACTTTCACTTTTCACTTTCATGCATTGGAGAAGGAAATGGCAACCCACTCCAGTGTTCTTGCCTGGAGAATCCCAGGGATGGCGGAGCCTGGTGGGCTGCCGTCTATGGGATCGCACAGAGTCGGACACGACTGAAGTGACTTAGCAGTAGCAGCCACATGAGGACATAGTGAGAAGGTGTCTGTCCACAAACCAAGAAGAGTCCTCACCAGGAACTGAATTGGCCTGTACCCTAACCTTGGACTCTTAGACTCCAGAACTTGAGGAAATAGATTTCTGTTGTTGAAGTCACCCCAACTATGGTATTTTGTTATGGTGGCCCAAACAGTAACAGTTAGGACCAGACATGGAACAACTTAGTGGTTCAAAATTGAGAAAAGAGTATGACAAGGCAGTATACTGTCACCCTACTTATTTATCTTCAATGCAGAGTACATCATACAAAATGCAGGGCTGGATGAATCACAAGCTGGAATCAAGATTTCTGGGAGAAATATCAACAACCTTACATATGCAGATGATACCACCCTAATGGTAGAACATGAAGAAGAACTAGAGAGCCTCTTGATGAAGGGGAAAGAGAAAGTGAAAAGGCTGGCTTAAAACTCAGCATTAAAAAAACTAAGATCATGACAACCCATCCCATTACTTCATGGCAAATAGAAGGGGAAAAGTGGAAACAGTGGCAGATTTTATTTTCTTGGGCTCCAAAATCACTGTGGACAGTGACTACAGCCATGAAATTAAAAGATGCTTGCTCCTTAGAAGGAAAGCTATAAGAAAACTATACAGTGTATTTAAAACAGACATTATTTTGCTGACAAAGTCTATCTAGTCAAAGCTATGATTCTTCCAGTAGTTATGTATGAAATGAGAGTTGGACCATAAAGAAGGCTGACTGCCAAAGAATTGATGCTTTTGAATTATGGTATTGGAGAAGACTCTTGAGAGTCCATTGGACTGCAAGAAGATAAAACCAGTCAATCTTAAAGGAAATCAGTCCCGAATATTCATTGGAAGGACTGATGCTGAAGCTGAAGCTCCAATACTCTGGCCACCTGATGTGAAGAGCCCACTCATTGGAAAAAAATCCTGATGCTGGGAAAGAGTGAAGGCAAGAGTAAGCAGGGATGACGAGAAGGCAAGAGGACAAGATGTTTGGATGGCATCACTGACTCAGTGGACATGGGTTTAAGCAAGCTCCGGAAGATGGTGAAGGACAGGGAAGCCTGGTGTGCTGCAGCCCATGAGGTCACAAAGAGTTGGACACAACTTAGTGACTGAACAACAACAAGCAGATTGAGATGGGGCCAGAGGTTCCTGGGCAGACAACTGCCCCAGGTTCCTCTGATTATCAAGCAAGTTCAGCAAACGCCATCCTAATCAGCGCTCCCCAAATTTAAGTGCAGAGGATCCCCTGGGGATTAGGTGCAGGTCCTCACTGAGCAGGCCTAGGGTGGGCCCTGAGGTTCTGAATTTCTAACAACCCCCCAGGTGACCCACACTGTCTGTGGGCACACTGTGAACAGGAGACTCCAAAAGTGTGTACTTTAGAAAGAAGGAAAACTACTTCATAAGGGCTGCCGGAGAAGTAGGAAGAATAATGAGCAATGAAACTGGTAAGGACATGGAAAATCTAAATTAAATTGACGGTATTAGAGAATGTTGCCTGTATGCAGTAAATAAAAAATGAGGTGGAAACCAAGGACGTATCCATAACAATATGTGATCAGGGTGGAGGACAAGAAGAATAAAACTATTCTAAATGCTTGTGTTGTTTGGGAGAAACATGAAGATATTGACTGAGTAAGTCAAATATGCATGTAAGATTTAAGGTATATTAGTTTAGCTTTCTGCTTATGACATCAAATGCCACAATAGAACATCATTCCCTTTGTAATAATAGGAACAATCCAGATAGTCTACAGAAATCAATACTTTTCTGGAGACCTTCTAGGACCTGAGGTCAGAAGGGGACCCAGAAAACAGAGTGACAAGCCCCACCCAGCAGAGATGGGACTGCTATTGCTTTGACAGGCCCCAGGAGGAGTAAGAGACGGTCACCATACAAGTGACAAAGTAAGAAGAAATCAGCTAATATTTTAATGAATTCTTATTTTTAAAGGTCTGAAATTTTCTTTTTAAAACTGTTTTGGGCTGTGCTGGGTCTTCGTTGCTGCTCATGGGCTTTCTCTAGTTGTAGGGAGTGGGAGCTACTCTTTGTTGAGGTGCACAAGCTTCTTGCTGCAGTGGCTTCTCATTGCAGAGCACTGGCTCTAGGCTTCAGTAGCTGTGGCACATGGGCTCGGTAGCTGCGTTTCCCAGGCTCTAGAGCACAGGCTCAATAGTTGTGGCACACGAGCTTAGTTGCTCTGCGGCATGTGGGATCTTTCTGGATCAGGGATTGAACCCGTATCTCCTGCGTTGGCAAGCGGATTCTTTACCACTGATCCACCATGGAAGCCCCTTAATGAATTCTTGAAGGCCAAGTGTGAGTTAGCCAGCTTTGCACTTATTCACCAGCTATTTCCATGGATCCTTACCAGGTGTTGATGAGAAAGATTGGGGCAGTTCTCAGAAGGCCAGAGGGAGTCCCGCTCAGTGGCACAGGCATGCAGATTATCTGCTTCTGCTGTGGGGCCTGCACATGGTGTCTCATGCTTGCCTGCACTCTCCTCTTGTGGGAAGCAAGAACTTTTACACCACTAGTGGGAAGGGCAGTAAACCTTTTCACCCCCAGGGACCAGGTGAAAACCTACTGGTCTGGAGGAGAGCCTGATGTAAAAATCCTCTGCTCATGGAAGAGGCAAAGGAGAGCCCTGTGGGCCCAGGATCTTAGCTGAGGCCTGCTGCTACTAGGTAAGGGGGAGGGGACTCAGGGATACGGCAAAGCTTGATGGACATGGGGATCAGGGCAGGGGTGCTGTGACAGCTGCACTCCAAGACTGAGCCTGGGCCAGGACACCAGAGCCCCAACCGCTCCCCCACCACCAGCCCCGCCAGTGTAAGCCAAGCACTAAAGAGCAAGGGCAACCTCCCACCTGTGGAGGGACAGAGGCTTGGAGAGAACCCCTCTGTGTCACATACATGAGGGACTGCTGATTGCTGAGGCTGGAGCAGGAGCGAAGTGGACCCAGAGGTTCCTTCTCTGAGCACAGGTAATCATCACTCACAGCTGGAGAAAGGTGAAGTCTGCAGGGCACCGAGGGTGACAGGGTGAAAACAAAACCCCAAGTCATCTGACTCCTGACTGGATGGGTTCAACCACTCACACTAAGGCTGGCAGAACAGGTGTGCTTACTGCTGGGTGCAAGTACTACTTACTCCAGTCTCTGCTCTTTCTTTAGATGTGCCGCGTTCAGTAAAAATGTGTGACACACAGAGACACACACATACACACAGGAAGAAAAAGCAATCCACTGCCATGAGACAAATTAATCAATAAAACTAGACTCAGAGATAGCTCAGATACTGGCATCATCAGAAAAAGACTTCAGGATAATTATGATTAATATGTTAAAGGATCTAATGGAATAGGTGGATAATATACATGAACAGATAAGAAATTTCAGCAAAGAGATGGAAGCTATAAAAAAGTGGAAAATGGGAAACATCAGAAACGAAAAGCATGTTATTAGATATGAATTTAGAATTTCTTTAACCGGCTGACCAGTCCAGATACAGCTGAAGAAAGAGCCAGTCAACCTGGAGATTAATTAGGGTCAAGCTCTTCAAATTATATCACAGAGAGTAAAAGAATGAACGAAGTCTGAACTGGGCATCCAAATACTGTGGGATAATATCACACCATCCTACAGACATGTATGCAGAGTCTGAGGAGGGTGGAAGAAGCAAGAGAAAAATGAGAGTCCTTAAACAAGATTGCTATTAATAAGAAAACCAAAAATAACAAGGAAAGGAAATATAATCCCCCTAGTCTTCACAGCTCAGCTATGAAAAATCCTCCCTCAGTAGAACTACTGTAGTGATGAATATGGATTTATCAAAGGCAATGAGGTAGCTATACTGGGACCATAGAAGCCTGGGTGGCTTAAGAAGCCAAATCTGCCTCCTATTTGGGATGTCAATAATAATACTGATAGAGGATCAATGACAAATCTAACATTCTATTACAAAATCTGATCATAATATCATGATAGATGTTTTTCTAAGTGTTTTTGATGTGTTAAATCATTTAACCCTCAAGTAAGCCTCTAACTATGTTATGTTCCATTTTACAGATAAGGAAACTGAAGCACAAAGGTATGATGAAAACACAAGGTCACCCTCCAAGGTCACATAGCTGGGATCTGAGGAGGCTGGCAAGCTCACCAGCCTGTCAGCCTTTGGAGCCTGGGTATTAACCACAACCTTATAGTACCCCCCTGTGATCTAGCAATGACAGCAAAGAGAGGAGTCCAGAGATGAATTTAGACATTCCAGTACAGGGGTTGGCAGTATTTTTCTGTAAAAGGCCAGATAAATATTTTAGCCTTTGTGAGTCACATACAGACTCTGTCTCACCTACCCAATTTAGCTCTTGTAGCATGAAACTGGAGAAGGCAATGGCACCCCACTCCAGTTCTCTTGCCTGGAAAATCCCATGGACGGAGGAGCCTGGTAGGCTGCTGTCCATGGGGTCGCTAAGAGTCGGACACAACCAAGCAACTTCACTTTCACTTTCCACTTTCATGCATTGGAGAAGGAAATGGCAACCCACTCCATTATTCTTGCCTGGAGAATCCCAGTGATGGGGGAGCCTGGTGGGCTGCCGTCTATGGGGTTGCACAGAGTAGGACATGACTGAAACGACTTAGCAATAGCATGAAAACATCCACAGGCAATATCCAAGTGAATGGACACAGCTATGTTCCAATAAAACCTTATTTAGGAAAACAAGCAATGGGCCAGAGGTATCCAACCTCTGTGCTAGACAATGAGTATGACAGCTTCTGAGGAGCATAATTCCAGGATGGGCAGGAGTATAGGCCTGGGACTGTATTTGCTACTGTAAATTTTATTTTATTTTTTTAAATTTTATTTTAAAAAGTTGCTTTTGTGAAAAAGGCTTTGAATATGTTTGGAAAAACATATTAAAATGAAAAAATCTGAGATAACCTTTAAAAGGATTAGAAATATAAAACTTTCAAGCTCGTTGAGGTAAAATGGAGTGAAAAATAATAGCCCAACTCAAAAGAAGGTGAGAATAAAGAAAAAAGGCATCGAAGCACAAAAGAACACAACAGAAAAAAACATACATTTTTGTGTGAATACACAGAGACAAAATCCTCCAGGTAGAAGATGGAGACCAAAATCCACCTATACACGGTTCCAAAAGACACACATGTAAAGCTAAAGAGACAAAGTTTCAAAGAAGAAGACCGGAGGAAATAGAGAGCGAATGCTAACTCAGATCAGATGAGACAGAATTGAAAACAAAACATATTAAGGCAAAAGGCACATTAAGACATAAAGGGGCCCTACACCATTATACAGCCTTCGCTTGTGGCTCAGCTGTTAAAGAATTTGCCTGTAATGTGGGAGACCTGGGTTCAATCCCTGGGTTGGGAAGATCTCCTGGAGAAGGAAAAGGCTTCCCACTCCAGTATTCTGGCCTAGAGAATTCCATGGACTGTATAGTCCATGGGGTGGCAAAGAGTCTGACACGACTGAGTGACTTTCACTTTGACACCATTACACTGAGTGAAGATACACTGAATCTAAATTTGCATCCATATAATAATGTAGTTTTTTTTTTTTTTTTTGGCCATGCCCTTGGTACTGAAAGCATGGAGTCCTAACCGCAGGACAGTCAGGGAATTTCCTTAATGTAGCCTGCCAATGAAGGAGACTGAAGAGACTTGCGTTCAATTCCTGGGTTGGGAAGATCCCCTGAAGAAGGAAATGGCAATCCACTCTGGTGTTCTTGCCTGGATAATCCCAGGGACAGAGGAGCCTGGCGGGCTAAAGTCCATGGGGTTGGACATGGCTGAAGTGACATAGCACACAACACAGAGGGTCTTAAAACAGGCAATTTAATACTTGACATAACTACAAGGAACACTGAAAGTTCTCTGCTGCTGCTGCTGCATCACTTCAGTCGTGTCCGACTCTGTGTGACCCCATAGACGGCAGCCCACCAGGCTCCCCCGTCCCTGGGATTCTCCAGGCAAGAACACTGGAGTGGGTTAAAAGTTCTCTAGGGCTAAGTTTTAGTACACACATCTTTCACTAATTAAAAGCTCAAGAAAATGGAAAGAAACAAATATATAGATTTGATTGACCTAATAGATGTACTGAGACTGTGTCTCCACTTTCACCTAATGGTGATTGGGTGTATTCCACATGCACACGTGGATTATTTAGAAAACTGACCTTGTATCGGCCCTAAAGCAAGTCTCAGCAAATATCAATGAGTCAGTATCGCATAAACCATGGTTTCTGATGACAATTCAATTAAGTTAGAGACCAATTACAAAAGGCAACTAAGAAAAAAAATCTCCACGCATCTAGAAATTTAAAAGAGATTTCTAAGTAATTCATGAATCAATTAAAAAAAAAACCCAGTGGATGAGAAAGTACTTAAGAATAAGCAATAACACAGCATATAAACCCTTCCACAGGCTCTATCAGGACCTGAGGCAGAGACTGGCTATGGGTCATTTGTGAGGGTAGGGGAGGACACAGGAGCCCTGGCAGAGACCCCACTTGTATTTAGGGAATCAGGAGGAGAAGGGAAGGCCGTTGCAGTCAGGGTGGGCTCACACTTCTCAGTTTACTGCCTAGATGAGGACTGGGTTGGGGTGGGGGGTCAGCCCAGTCCCCAGGAAGACCCTCAGCCAGGTTTCTGCAGCCCAGTAGCTGTGAACAGGTTCCCCGGGGTCTCTCTCAGAGCTCTGTGATGCAGTGCCCATCTACCCTAACAGAAGACCCAGGGTGGCCAGAGACTGAAGCAGCTGGCAGCCGGGCACCTGGTCAGGCAGGAGCAGCCCTGGGGGCAGGGGGAATGCCCACTACATCTGGGGGTGGCACCCACTTCTGGTTCAGAGAAACAGTGCTGCCCAGCAATGTCTGGATGGTCCCATAAGTGCAGGGGGCTCAGGTCAGTGAAGGAACATTCTAGTACAAAGACTGCCACTGCCCTATTGTTGAGGGTGCTGGGGTGGGGGTGGAGACGGTGTCTTTTCCTGCAGATCCTCCTGAGTCCTGAGCCTGCTGCCCCCCCACCTGCCTGCAGGAGGAACCTAGAGCACCTCCCAGCTGGTGTCCTCCCATTGCACATGCCCCTTGGGGCAGCAAGGTGCACCAGTGAGGACAGTTCACACCCCAGGGTTTGACCTGGGCTACCTGGTGCCCAGGTGCAGACACGTGAGCGCCTCCCCTTGTTTCCCGTGACTTGTGACCCCAGGAGGGGACAGTTTGGGCTCTGTGTGTAGGGGTGTTCCAGCAGGGCGCTCTCGCTCCTCCACCTCCCTAGGACACCAGCCTGCTCCACCCCTCGCCCCCCACCAAGGTTTGAAAAGCAGAGCCTGAGATGCCATGAGGCCGGGGAACCAGAGCCGTCTGGAGCCGGGGAGGAGGATCCTACCGAGGTCCCTGCGGGAGGCAGCCAGGGAGGCGGCAGGTGAGCGCGGCGGCCGGAGGATGCTGCGCCGCGAGTCCCCAGTGCTGGAGCGCGGGCTCCTGCTGCTGGGCCGGCCTGGAACTGCAGCGCTCTGTGCGGCAGCGGAGGGGAGGGGGCGCGCAGATGGGGCTGGGGACAGGGTCTACAGCTTCTCGGGAGTCCGGCAGAGGCCCACCGTGTCAGAACCAGCCTGGTGCCAGCCCGCGCCTGGGCAGAGCCTTCCAGAAGGGTCCCCGGTCCCCACAGGTCAGTGCCCCTCATCTCCAGGCTATAGCACAGCCGGGCCGCCCCCGGTGCCCCGCGCAGACCCCGCCTGCCCTGCTCGCCAGGCGGCTCCTCCGAGTGGGCGGGCGCGCAGACCTTCTGGAGGTCGGGTGCGGACGAGCGCGGTGAGCAGGGTGCCAGTGGCCCGTCCGGGGGAAGGGGCGCCCCCACTCACCTCTGCTGTCGGCGTAGAGGAGGCCCAGGGTGACCAGGGCGCCGGTCACCAGGAGCAGCAGCAGCAGCAGCCCCGCCTCTAGGAAGCCTCGGTGCTTCTGCCCCGAGCGGCCGGCGATCTCCACCATCCCCACTGGGCTCTCGGGCTTGCCCATCGCAAGTCTCTAGACGGGGAAAGCGCACAGCGGAGGAGCCCCAAGGCCAAGGCAGGGGCGGCGTCCACCCGGGGTGGGGCGTCAGGGCAGCCGGGGGCTGGGTGTGGCGCTAGGGAGGCCCTGCCCGAGGCTGGAGGGTGCTCGGCCCTTTTCTCCATCCCAGGTCCTGCGCCTGAGGGCTCTCCCTCCCTCTCCCAGGGAGTCTGAGTGCTGGACCCGGGGGTGGGGCAGGCCCGGCCCTGGCCCGTTGGCAGTCCCTTTTTGAGGTTAGCCTCTCTAAGTCTGCTTTAGGGCAGAGATTGGTCTGGGGTTGCTCAGCTCACAGTTTGGGGTGGGCACGCAGGACCCACGAGACCTAGCTCCCAAGTTGTTGAGAGGCTTCTGCAGCAGACCTTCCTGGGGCTCTTGTCCCGATTTGGGGGGATGTCCTGGAGCTGTGGGCCCCCTGTATCAGGGACACCCTCTGGGAGGTGGCTTGGGCCACTGGGCTCCCTGCTTACTGTTCCTGCCTGGAGCCCAAGGGGTCTAGGGGGAGGCGAGAGTGACTGTGGTGACCAGGCAAGCCAAGACAGAACACAGCAGGGCAGCTTCTGCAGTTGTCCCCCAACCCTGTCACTACAGAGGGGACGCCTTCTCCAGCCGGCCAGGTGGTGACAGCCAGGCTCCGAGCAGCACGGAGGACACCTGGGGCTGCAGCTGTGGGCACGAGAGGGTGCACTGCCCGGGTCAGTGAGGACAGTTCACAGAGGGCTGCCTGAGTCCCCTGTGCATATGAGTGTGCATGTGGATGCACACGTGTGTGTGTGAGTGCATGGGATGAGCATGTGAACATGCACGTGTTTGTGTGTGCGTGCTCATGTGCATGCCTCTGTTGCTGGCACTCAGGGCCCTGACCGAGAAGGGTGCCTGGGTCCCCGGGGAGAGTGGGCTGCCCTCCCAGCTTCAGTCCTCACATGAGCTCACACTCCTGATGTCAGGACTGCGGCCCAGTCTCCACCAGCACAGAGGACAGACCCAGTTCCGCCTGCTGGCAGGTAAGCATGGCCCGAGGTTGCCCATGACTGGCTTAGCTGTTCTCAATGCCAACACGTGTCCAGACTCACTGGGGGGTGGGGTGGGGGGTGGGTCTCTCAGCCCTCTGACATCATTGCCACACAACCCAACCAGGGAGGAGCAGGCAGGGCTCCATCACTTCTCTCTGCTCCCCTCCCCTTCTGGAAGTCCCTGCTTGCGGTCCCCTTAGCCAGGCCTCCCCCGATCTGGCCCACCCCCAGACCTGAACTGCTTCACCACCTCACCTGTGGTTCGGCCTCTACAGTCCTTATTTCTATTCCCATTGCCTACCTCCCCATTGGGGGTGTCAGTGTGAGGGTCACAGGGCTCCTTCTACCTGGTCCTCAGGACCTAGGTGGGTGCCCATCACCCTGGAGGCATCCACTGACTTGAATGAATGAACAAAAGGATGAGTCAGGCTGACTGATCTGAGCCCAACTTAGCACCTGTGGCCCTGGTTTCGCCAGCATCTTCTTTCTCTGATCAGATCTAATGAGTCAACTCATCACTCAGTTAGTCCACCTCACTGTGTCCTGCTGACTCCTGGGGACTCCGCATAACAAAGGTAGGCATAGGGTAAAAACTCTCCCTGAGGACTGAGGACAAAGCCAGGTACCCACACGACATGACACGGGGAGAAGCTGGGGAACCCACCTCCCTAGAGACATGGTCATGGCATCTTCAGGCCTCTGTGGCCAGCTGGGCAGACAGGGGTCCTTACAGGAGTTGGGGGGCTGTGCTGGGCTGCTTGTCTGGGGCCTGGGCAACGGGCTGGTGCTTGGAGGGTGTGCTCCTGGCTGCGCTGCCCAGGAAAGCTGGCCTGGCAGACAGGCCCCTCGCTCGGCTCACCTTTGGGTCACTCAGAGCGGCCACCACAGACATGTCTCAGAAGGCTGAGTCAGGAGGGCTCCCAGGGGTGGGAGACAGTGGCTCAAGGAGGGGCCAGGAGAGGCTGGTGCGGCTTCCAGCCTCCTTTGTGATGCGAGCAGGGGTTCTCTGGAGGCGGACCCCTCCTGCTCACAGTAGGCAAGTTCCATCTGGGTTTGGTGTGGGGGAGGGGCCAAGAGCTGCTCTGGGGGCTCTAGGCTCCCTGCTGAGCGAGTGAAGTCCCTCGAGGCTGAGGGTCCTGCCTCCTGCCTTTCATCCATCCTTGCTGTCCCCTGGGTCCAAAGGGGCCACCTGGGAAGGAAGGCCAGGCCCTCTCCTTACCCTGCTCACCTTGGTGGAGAGGTTGGAACCAAGAACCACCCTGGTCACGGGGTTCCTTTCTCTTTGTCTCCAGAGAGTGTCCAGTGAGGGTGCTGGGTTCTGGGGGCCTTGCTGGGCTATAAGAGGAGCAGGCATCTCTGCTCATCATGATGGGGTGGGAGTGGGGCTGCCAGGGAGGGTCCCCACTCAGAGACACTGACCCCCAGAAGGCAGGTGGCACTGACTGGGGGAACAGGAGAGGGCCTCTGGGGTTGGCAGGGGCACCCCAGTGCTTCAGTGTTAGTTAGGCACCCCTGGCCCATGATGGGGCCAGAGGTGGGGGCTCTGGGTAAAGGAGGCCCCAGTCAGAACCCAGATGTCCCTTCTCCAGGGCTAACTTGGTCACCAGCATGGTTCTGCTTCGATTTCAGAATCTCACAGATGGAAGGATCCCCTTGGGCTCCTGGGACTCTGTAAGAGTCCAAGGCTGGGGCCAGGCCACAGAGCCAGGGATCTGGGGTAAACAACTGCTCACTCCATCCCCTCACCAGAAGACCCACCTTGGGTCCTGTTGGAACGTTCCAGTCCACGTTCCGGTGGTCTCTTAGGTTGGCCCCTGTGCTGGGGGGAGGGCCATGCTTCAGGGGCTCAGATTCCAGAAACCAGTTCTAGCCCCCAGGGAGGGCTCGCCTCAGCCCCCTGGTTGTCCTGGCAGACCCCCAACCAAAGGCTCAGGGACCCAGCCTGAGCAAGGAGCTACCCAGGCTGCTGGTCTGAATGGGGACAAGGCCAAGGTCAGGGGACTGAGAAACTGGAACTGCCCTTCCCGGGAGCCAGGGCTGGGTCAGGGTCCGGTCTGCCTGCTACAGATTCCTTCCCAGAGTGTGCTGGCTCTGGGGACCCAGGCTCTGTGCTGTCCAGCCGAAGGTTCCCCCTCCCCCGACCCAATGCCACCTGGATGCAGGGACTGTCTGGTGTCTGAGCTAAGCTGCACTTTCCCACTCACGCTGCCCCGTTCAGGGTCCTCCCTGTCTGTAGCTCTATCAATGAAAAAAACTGCATGAGCAAGGGGCCTGGGGCCTGGCCTTGCCTCCTGGTGGACACTGCACTGAAGCCAGCAGGTTCTGGGGGAACACAGCATAGTGGTACTGGGTGCCCTCCAAGAGAATCTGGTAAAAGGGGGGCCCACAGGCCAAGGACCTACAGACCCCCAGCCAAGTCCCTGGATGGGCCATGACCTAGCTGCCTTGAACACAACCCCCCCCCCCAAGGTGGACTTTAGTCCTTTCTTTTAGATGAGCTCAAGGGCCAGTGCGGGCTCCCTGTCCGCCCCTCCCCATCTCTTGGGCAGTAGATGTGGGAGGAGGTTGAGGTCTGAGCCCAACTTCAGCTCTGGGGTCCAAGGAGCCAGCATTCTCATGAGGGCAGGGAGTGGGGTGCCCCTGCCCTCCCCAGTCCTGGGACCAGGGCAGGTCTACAGGGAGTAGCCTCTGGCCCTGGGGCTGCCCTCAGACCCTGCAGACACCTGCCTTTTACTGCTGGGTCCAGTTCTTCCCTGCCCCATGCCCTTGGGCCAGGCGGTTTAGGGCAGATCCTATCCTCTGCCTGAAGCCCAGTGTCCTCCGGCAGGCATGTCTTTGGGCCTCAGCCCAGCGGTAAACAACCTTCCCTGGGTCTGCCCACCCATGCTTCAGGCAGGCGGGAGGTGCTCTGCTTGGAGGAGACAGGCTGGCTGGAAGAGGTTAAGTATTTCGAGGCAGTTGGAGAGCTGATCTGAGAGCTGGGTCTCTGGGAGAGCCCTGCACACTGTCCTGCTCACTGCCTCCTGGAGTCAAGAGGCAGGCATCCTAGACAGGAGGAGGGGGCGGGGCAGTCTGACTCTGCCCCAGGTCTCCCATCACCAAGCCCCGCCCCCAGCCCCAACAGCTGGAACATCAGACCCCTCCTCTATATGATTTGTGTTGGAGTCAGACAAGAGGACAGATGTGTGGTGCCTGGCACAGCTGTGTGGTTGGGAAACACCTGGCGGGGGTGGGGGTGAGGGGCAGGTGCAGAGGAGCTGAAGGGTGCATGTGGTGGCTGACAGCCCATGCGGAGCGGCCAGTCATCTGTCTTGGAATTCAGGCTGCTACTTTTGTGATCCCTAGTTATTTTACTCCCGTATCCCTGATGCTAGGAGACTAAAGGCTAAAGGAGAAAGGGGCGGCAGAGGATGAGATGGTTAGATAGCATTACTGACTCAATGGACATGAGTTTGAGCAAACTCTGGGAATAGTGGAGGACAGGGAAGCCTGGTGTGCCGGACACAAGTTAGCGACCAAATTAACAGTTAAGAGCTTTATAACTAACTGTTCTTTAAATTCTCGCTATTTAAATCACTCGTGTGGTTTCTGTCTCCTAAATGGACCCTAATGACACATGAATTGGTCACTAGGCATGGCCCCAGGAGGCACCCCCAAACATGGAGTTTGGGAACCAGCCTGCTTGTATCCTTGGGCCTGACTGTGGGACTGAGCACCTGGGAGACGTGACCCATGGCAGCGGCTTTAGGAGTGACCAAGATACCACTGTGCTCGGCTGTGAAGTGATAGCTGAATCTGGGCCCAGGGAGTGAGGGCTGCGTGCTGCTATGGATGAGCGGCCCCAAGGCCCCCGGTGTCCTGCACACTCACATGGAGACGACAGGAACTCAGGTCTGGGCTCAGCTCCACCACAGCCCTGAGAGGCCCTTCTGTCTCACAAGCACGGGGCTGACAAGGCTGAAAGACAGACACAACATCTGCTCCTGTGAGTAGTACAATCAGTGCTGGGACTTTCATGGCCTCCCCAGGCTTCTTAGGAGAAAGTTCAAGCACTGATTGGGAAGGATTGGGACCCTGAAACTATGAATGGGATGTCTGATTGGCCTCAGATGGGGCTGAGAACCTTGAACCCCTGGAGCCTCTGAGCCCCTCCCATGTCCAAGAAGACAAGCCCCTTTCACTATAAACCCTGCGAGAACCTCCTGTGGGCCAGATACTTAGAAAGAGGCTGCTCATTCTACTCAATGTCCATAGTTAGCCCCCAGACCCACAAGTACAGTCCAATCTCTGCATGCTCAGGGTAGGGGCAAGTACAGGGTCCAACCCAGAATAAAACAACTTAACAGTAATAGATCCAAACAATTTCAAGACATAGTTAATCAACGCCAAGAATCCTGGGGATTATGTGGAGACGGGTCAGGGGTGTCAGACCACAGTGGAGGGAGCACAGCACTGAGCTGGGTGGGCACCATTCACATAGGTGCACCAGCCAGAGATTCTAAATTTGTGTGTTGGCTATGGGCTCCCCTGGGGTTCAGCGGTGAAGAATCCGCCTGCCAAAGCAGGAGATGCAAGAGGCATGGGTTGGATCCCTGGATTGGGATGATTGCCTGGAGGAGGAAATGGCAAGGAAATGGCAATAATTTCAATATTTTTGCCTGGGACATCCACGGGACAGAGGAGCCTGGTGGGCCAATGAAGCTGAGATGCCAGAACCTCTCCTATGTAACGTAGAGGAAGGAACCCAAGGGCGCAGGGAGGTGACACGTTGGAGAGGACTTATCATTCGTGACCCGTGCCTCTGATACAGCCCCTGGTAGGGCCACAGAACTTACTTTAAGTATTTCTGTGGTTAACTATACAAACACATTTCCTGATTTTGAAAAACCCTTGCATTCCCATGTACGTTGCTGTCAAACATTTTGTTGAATTCAGGTTTGTTGGTACTTCATTTAGTGTTTCTGAACTGATAATTTGTAAATGAAATGGGTTTGTGGCTTTCATTTGGTTGAGATTATGCTTTCTAAAAAAAAAAAAAAAACTTGGAAGGGAACTATATTTGGTATTTTGTAATAAAAAACTATAATGGAAAAGGATAGAAAAAGAATATAGATATATACATATATACATGTAACGGAATCTCTTTGCTGAGCCCCAGAAACTAACAGTATTGTAAATCAACTATCCTTCAACAGAAAAAAAATAACTTGGAAGCTTTTCTTCTTTTTCTTGGCTGCAAAGGAGTTTAAAGCAATTATGAGCTGACTGTTCTTTAAAGGCTGGCAGATCTCCCCGACACCATCTGGAACTGGAGCTGTTTTGGGGGAAGCTCCCTAACCACCTTCTCTTTCCCTCCACGATAATTGTCCTGTGCAATTGTTACATCTACTCTGGAGTCAGTTCAGTTAAATAATATTTTCCTAGGAACCAACACATTTTATCCAGGTCTTCAAATTTATTTGCACAGAGTTGAGAAAAGTGATGTCTTATGATTCTTTAAATTTCCTGTGTGTTGCTTTTACTTCTAAAAATTTTGTGGCTTTGTTCCTTTCCTGTCTTTCCAGATTAAGTCAGCTACTGGTTCATCTGTTTGATTTTCGAAGAACTGTATTTTGGATTTTTGAGTTCTTTCCCTTTTCTATTCCTAATTCATTAACTTCTGTTTCCTGTTATTCATCCCTGCCTGTTAATTTCCTTTATTTCATTGTCCTTTTTAAACTTCTCAAGTTTAGGACGCACTTCATTTTGATTGGCTAGTGATGAACTCAGGACGTGAACTTTCCTCTGGGCACTGCAACCCATAGGGGCTCCCCTGGACTGCTTTTTTTTTTTTTTTTTTTTTTTTATTTTTCCAATATTCTGCAATTCCAGTTTTGATTTCTTTTTGGATCCAAGAGGTGTTTCACCTGCAGGGAATTTTAAAACATCAATTTACATCTTTATTGTCTTGAGAATAGGTAATGCTCTCTGTATCACATCATAAACATTTCTTGGTAACCTCAGATTTTGAGAAAACAAGGTGCAGCCTGTGTTCTAGGGGGACAATCTGATTTACACTGAAACCACCTGATTATTCTGCCATGATGGAGGCCATCCAGGGCCTGTGAGTTCTTGTCCACTTGGGCGCCATGGCAGGAGGCTGGGATATGGCCTCACGTGGACCTGCAGATATGGTAACGACCCCCAGCCCATGTGGAAGTGGATGGGGAGGACTCGGGGTGGGGGGTCTCTGCCAGCTGAGCAGTTGAGGAGCTGGGGGTGGGAGACTGGTTGGGGGCTCTTCCAAGACCATCAGCTCCTGGGAAGCTGTGGTGAGTCAGGCATCTGCAAGCTCACTGTAATGAGCTCTGGTCTTGAGTAGACAGATGAGGGCAGGACATCTTGGAGGGAGGAGAGCAAATGCACCCTCTGTCCCTTGCTTTACTCGACGGCCTGTCTAGCAGTTGTGTTCATGAACAGGAGAGAAAAACTGCACAACTCGGACCCGGCTTCTTTGAAACCTACAGCAATGGGACCAGGGCTGGACTTCTCCACTCCCTCCAGGAGAAGTTTTCCAAGCCAGCTGTGGTGGGAGTGGGTAAGTTTAATTATGTAGGAAGCACCTTTACATCCGACAGGAGATCAGATGCCAAGTAGACGCCTGGCTGCTCTGCTCATTGGAGGTCCACTCAATATGCCAGCAAATTTGGAAAAGTCAGCAGTGGCCACAAGATTGGAAAAGGTCAGTTTTCATCCCAATCCCAAAGAAAGGCAATGCCAAAGAGTGCTCAAACTACCGCACAATTGCACTCATCTCACACGCGAGTAAAGTAATGCTCAAAATTCTCCAAGCCAGGCTTCAGCAATATGTGAACTGTGAACTTCCTGATGTTCAAGCTGGTTTTAGAAAAGGCAGAGGAACCAGAGATCAAATTGCCAACATCCGCTGGATCATGGAAAAAGCAAGAGAGTTCCAGAAAAACATCTATTTCTGCTTTATTGACTATGCCAAAGCCTTTGACTGCGTAGATCACAATAAACTGTGGAAAATTCTGAGAGAGATGGGAATACCAGACCACCTGATCTGCCTCTTGAGAAATCTGTATGCAGGTCAGGAAGCAACAGTTAGAACTGGACATGGAACAACAGACTGGTTCCAAATAGGAAAAGGAGTACGTCAAGGCTGCATATTGTCACCATGTTTATTTAACTTATATGCAGAGTACATCATGAGAAATGCTGGACTGGAAGAAACACAAGTTGGAATCAAGATTGCCCGGAGAAATATCAATAACCTCAGATATGCAGATGATACCACCCTTATGGCAGAAAGTGAAGAGGAACTCAAAAGCCTCTTGATAAAAGTGAAAGTGGAGAGTGAAAAGGTTGGCTTAAAGCTCAACATTCAGAAAACGAAGATCATGGCATCTGGTCCCATCACTGCATGGGAAATGGATGGAGAAACAGTGGAAACAGTGTCAGACTTTATTTTTCTGGGCTCCAAAATCACTGCAGATGGTGACTGCAGCCATGAAATTAAAAGACGCTTACTCCTTGGAAGGAAAGTTATGACCAACCTAGATAGCATATTCAAAAGCAGAGACATCACTTTGCCAACAAAGGTTCGCCTAGTCAAGGCTATGGTCTTTCCTGTGGTCATGTATGGATGTGAGAGCTGGACTGTGAAGAAGGCTGAGCGCCGAAGAATTGATGCTTTTGAACTGTGGTGTTGGAGAAGACTCTTGAGAGTCCCTTGGACTGCAAGGAGATCCAACCGGTCCATTCTGAAGGAGATCAGCCCTGGGATTTCTTTGGAAGGAATGATGCTAAAGCTGAAACTCCAGTATTTTGGCCACCTCATGCGAAGAGTTGACTCATTGGAGAAGACTCTGATGCTGGGATGGATTGGGGGCAGGAGGAGAAGGGGACGACAGAGGATGAGATGGCTGGATGGCATCACTGACTCAATGGATGTGAGTCTGAGTGACATCTGAGAGCTGGTGATGGATAGGGAGGCCTGGCGTGCTGCAGTTCATGGGGTCGCAAAGAGTCAGACACGACTGAGCAACTGATCTGATCTGATCTGGGGCAGATGTCTCTGCTTGGCAGGGAAGGGAGGCCATATCATCCTCCCAAGGTGCTGGCTTCCCTGGAGAACAACCTTGATGAAAGCATAGGTTTTGGGCCCAGTTTGAGAGTTTTTTGCCCTTGAGGAGCTCCAGGCCCTGCAGGACGCCTGGCCAGAGGTCAGGCCAGGGTCAAGGGCTGCTCCACATCTGGAGAAGGGTTTCCTGGGTGGGCACCATCTCCCCAGGGCTACGAGGGGCCAGCCTGAATCCCACTCAACCTGCAGGTCCCAAGCCAGGGATAAGGAACAGGACTTCTCTCTGAGGCCCAAGAGGGCCAAGAGGGCCCCAGCTTTGAGGACCAGCTCCCTGTTCAGGGAAGAGGCTCTGAGCTTCCTAGGATGGTTGCTCCAGGCAGGTGGGGAGCTCTCTCCTCTGCTTCCCAAGGCTGGCCATCTGCCAACCCACCCAGGACTAGGAAGAGGGAGAGGGTGGGGGAGCACCTCCTCAAGCAACTTCCCCAGGGGCTGGTCGAAGAATGACGATGACAGGGTGGCCTCACAGCTGGGCCTGGGGAGTGCTGGTCAGTGGAGCCGGCAGCCAGAGGACGCCTCCCTCCGGATTCTCGCCTTCAGCCTCTTCAGGCCGCTGTGCTCTGGGTCCAACAGGAGGCCGGCCTCTGCCACTGTCCAGGCCTCGCTGTAGCGTTGTTCAACCAGGCAACACCGCGCCTGGCACAAGAGTATGTGGGTGGCTGGAGCCCGGCCTGGCCGCTCCCACAGGCTGCTCTGGGCCTGGGTGGGTGCCAGATGGAGGGCCTGGGCGAAGGCCCCCGCAGCCGCAGCCTCATCCCCCAGACCCAGCAGCAGGCGGCCCTGGGAGCAAAAGTCTTCCACCTGTGTCTGGAGGTCGCTGTCCCTTGAGCCCTCTCGGAGCACATGGTCTAGGTCTCCAAGTGCCCGGCTAAACTCCCGCAGCTCGGCCAGGCAAGTGGCTCGACGGCGCAGGTGACAGGTGCTGCTGCCGCCCGCCAGGACGGCCAGCGAGCAGTAGCCCAGCGCCTGGCGGGGCTGTCCCAAGTTCAGGAGGGTGTCAGCTTCCTGGACTGCAGCCTGCACAGAGGGGATGGAAGGAGGGAGGTCAGGCCATCCCCTCCGAGCCCTGCACAGCCAGCCGCTGCTCGCTCCCCCGTGTAGATGCTGTCTGCTTCTCCTGGGAGGTAGTGTATGGAGGCACAGGGCAGTGACCACCCCCTTGCAATCCCTTCACCCTGCTTGGGTGTCCTCCTGCTTCTCACAGCCCTACTGTCCCACCTGCGGTCCCAGCTCCTCTTACCTGGGTGACCTCCTCTCTTCCCTCTGCTCCTCCCCCTCTGACAGGGCCTGGCCAGCCTCCCCCTCCCCACATGGCTGCCCAGCCCCAGGACAGCAGCGAATGCCCTTCTGCCCAGCCTGTTCCCAGAGCCCCCCTCCTGGACCTCAGATCAGAAAGGCAGGGTCTGCTCTGTGCTAGCGCTCATCTCACTTCACTAACCAATTAGCTGCTCCTGCAGGCCCAGTGGAGCCAGAGTCAAGGCCAGGGAGACATTCTCCAGGCGCCCCCGGTGTGTCCAGGAAGGCTGTGGTGGACTCACCCTTTGCTCCATGGATGCAGCAGGGCAGGGCCAGAGGTCAGAGGGCGCTGTCCATCCTAGCACTCTTTCCCTGGGGACTACTGGACTGAGGCCCTGGCCGCCCCCGTCTGGGTGGAGCAGCTCCAAGGGCCAATGCGACCCCTCTGACCCCCAGGCTCACTTTCCTTTTCTGAGTGTGCCGGAAGCCCATTCTTCAAACCTGCCAAAATGCCTTACCTCCCCTCGCCAACTGCTCCTCCTGCTCTCAAGAACCCACAGTGGCTCCCCAAGGCCAGATGGGGAACAAACCAGACGCTGCCTCTCCCGCTGTCCCTCCCTCTCCCATGCAGTCAGGTGATACCAACGCCCCGCCCCCGCCTGTCCTCAGGAAAGCACAGTGCACCCAGCAGGTGAGCGCCTGGTCTTGTCTTCCCGGCCGTGCCACAGAGGATCGGCGACTCTATCTTTCGGTGCAGAGCCCTCTCTACGGGGGAGGTCAAGAGCATCAGCAAGAGAGTCAAACATTCGCGCGGCCCAGGGCAAGTATTCCACCTCTTCTTGCTTCACCTACGTGTTCTGTGAAATAGGGGTGGGAACTGACAGGGCGCCACCAGCCGCACAGGCGTAGTACCGCCGGAAACCGGGCGCCACTACCTCCGTCTCACTTCCTGGTTGGCCCGCGTTGCCCAGCAACGGCCCAGCGTCTCAGGAATTCTCGCTGCAGCGAAACTCGTCTCCAGGCGGCCAGGCCCAGCGCTCGTCTCCCGGCCCAGACCTTCTAAGAACTCAAAGACACACCTTTGCCCAGCCTTGTCTTGTGAACTCCGAGACCTCAACCTAGCTCCCTTCTCCTAGCTCACAGCCCTCCTCCCCTTCCTCTGGGATCTGAGACTCTAGCCCAGGACCCGCCTCTGAGATCTCTGGGCTTCTCAGCCCCTCTGGTTCTCGGCCCGGTAACACGCTCCTTGGTCGGCTCAGGGCTTCCTTGATATGTTCTTTGACTTCCCTTGTAGCTCAACTGGTAAAGAATCTGCCTGCAATGCGAGAGACCTGTGTTCGATCCTTGGGTTGGGAAGATTCTCTGGAGAAGGGAAAGGCTACCCACTTGAGTATTCTGGCCTGGAGAATTCAGTCCATAGGGTCGCAAAGAGCGCAAAGACACGACTGAGCGACTTTCACTATCAGTTTTGGCCTGCTCAGCCCTACAAGGGCCGCCCCACTACATTGCCCATGGCTCCCTTAGCTCTTTCTGTCCCTAATGCCCATCCAGCCAACTTCCATACTGACCCCTCGTCGAAACCCCTAGTGTGGTTCTGTTTTCCTGATGGACCTGGAGTTACAGAGCCTGTGGAAGCAGAAAGAGATGAAATTCTTGCCCCAGGTCATGCAGGGCTTCTTGACTGGCCTGCTGATGCTCTTGGCTTCTACCACCTACTGGTCCCTTCACTGCCCACTCCGTCCCCTGCTCCCTCAAAAACAAACAAACAAACAAAAGGTTAAATTCAGCCACTGCAGGGAAATCCATTCTGCTGTCTGCATTCCCCCAGTCTGCCTCCTGTACCTGCCTGGCTGCTTCTGCCTCCAGCAGGTGAAGGGAGGGACTCTGCCCTCTGTGCCTACCCTGAGCCTCTCCTCATGCCCCTTCCCCTGCACTCCACACCAGCTGCATTTTGATCACCTGTTTCTTGAACACTCCCAATTCTTTCCTGCCTCCAGTCTTTTGCCATGGCCTCTGTATTGCCATGGCAATCTCACCTCCAGAGCTGCCTCGCAACCCCACTGTCCTGTCTCATGGTCTTCCTGCACTTTCACCCTTTGAAGTGAACCCCCCACGGTGGTACCCCCCTGAGATGCAAGGGCCATGGTGCTGGCAGTGGCTCCACCCAGGGCCTGATGGAATGTGCTCTTACCTTCTTGTCAAATGAGCAGCTGAAGGAAAAATCTCCTACCCAAACAGCCTCAGCCCAGCATCCCTTCAGGGTCCCTTTCAGTTCACTAAGTGTTCACCTGCTGCTCTCCGGACGGATGTTCCTCACCTGGCCTGACCAGGGGGTTGGGGTGGGGTTCCAATGAGGGCCAAGTGTTCCTGCCTGGCTCAATCTGGCTCTGAGGATGCCGTCCCCTCCCTCATCTCAACCTCGAGTCAACTTATATGTTTTACACAAAAAAGACACCCTGGGGGTGTCAGGGCTTGAGCTGGCCAGACCGAGGTGCCTTCTCCTGATCAGGTACAGGGGCTTGCAGGGCTGTGCAGGGCCCTGGACTTGGGGGTCTCACACCTCAGGTGCTGCAGAAGGACTGGGCTGGGGACTCCGAGGGGGTGCTGTGCCCACCTGGGTGAGGCTCTGCAGCTCCGAAGCCTCTAGGAGACACAGCAGGAAGCCGAGGTCCTGGGCATCCGTCTCTGCAAGGCACTGCAGGTCCTGTGCAGCGGCCACCACATCCCCCTTCTTGAGCCGGAGCAGCCCACGCCGGGCGCGGGCTGCCTCTGATGGAGGGGTGGGGTGCAGGACTTTTGCAGATGGGCATCGGCCTCCTCAAAGCTGCCTGTCAGGGATTGGGGAAGGACAATCATGGTGGGGGGCGGGGGGACACAAGGAAGCTCACTACAGCATTTCTTGTTCAGCGCTGGGTCTGGGAGTGGGTGGTTAATGGAAGGCCTTAGTCCCAGAAGGAAGGAGCAGGGAACAGAGGGGCAAAGTGACACCTTTTACCTGATGACCGAGCCCCCCACCAAGGGGGTGTCGTTAAACTCTATGACCCCCAGGTGGAGCAGCAGGACTTGAAGTTCCCTCACCATGGTCACTGCAAGGACCTGCTTTCTCTCCTGAGTAGGGCTGCATGGTATCAGAGCAGCCTCTGGGGTCCCCAAAGGCTTTGGTGGGGGGTACCTCACAGGCTTGGAAGTGATGATGACATGCCTGGGAAATGCAGGTTGCAGAGAGAGCTCCCTGTTCAATTTAGCGCTGAAATATTCTCAGGATTTTGCAGTAAAGACCAATGTTTTGGTACATGTGGGCCTAAGAGACTCTCGCCCAGAACAGGGCAGTCTGTAAACATCTGAATAAGTGGATGAGTTAAAGAGGATGCCTAAGCATCTGATCCTTTCACAAAACCCCACATCATGGCTTTATCTTATCTCCTGGTGGACAAAGGTGCACAGGGGACCCACATGGGAACAGGTCACAAGTTCTGGGACTCAGGGTGGGAGGTACGTTAGATGCCACTGAGTCCAGGGTCTCTTTCTCCCATTTTATAGGAAAGAGTCCAGGATGGGAGAAGTAGGGACGATGCTCACGTCCCGTGTCTGGGCAGACACATACCCACCGCAGCGAGTGCATCTGCCAGGAGCATGTGCCAGAGGGGCTGCCTGGCATCAATTTCAATCAGTGCCTTCCCCGCAGCCAGTAGGTTCTGGGCGTCCTTGTCACCGAGGCGGGCTCCCGTGTCCGGCAGCTGACTCAGGAGGGCCCGGCAGCGGGAGGAGAGGCTCTGGGTGATGAGGGCCTGGGCTTCTGGCTTCAGAGAGCGGATCTCGGGAACTGCAGTTCTCGGGCTGAGCCTCAGAGCAGAGAGGATGTCGTCCACAGCCTCCTGCAAGGGGAGGAGGGCAGGGTGGGTGGCAGGAGTCGTCCCATATTTGTTGTGTTCCTCTCAGTGCCCTAGTGTTGGGGACACCAGAACGGGCAGATGACCTGGTCCCTGCCCTTTCACCATGGGGTGAGGGTCAGTCAACAGGAGGGCCTGTAGGGTGACCTGTCAAGGCAGCGTGTGGCAAAGTTACAGCAGTGGTATCAGAGTTCTGGACAGGCATGATGGAGCTCCAGAAGGGCCATGCTGATCAAGAACCCGCTATGGCACAGAGTGGGGCTTGGGCTGGCAGCAGAAGGGCCAGAGGCCAGGGGCTGAGTCTAGCTCGGAGGTGAGAAGGGGAAGAGGAGTCTGGAGGCCCTGATGGTGCTGTGGAAGCACATGAGGTCTGGGGAGGCTGGGCCCTTTAGGAAAGCCTTTACCCTGGTGAGTCATTTGCGTCTGACCTCTGACCTGGCCAAGAGTCCAGAGCCATGAAACCACCCTCCGGTCTGTCCTCCTGTTGGCTTTCTACTTGTCTTTTTCTTTGTACTTTGATGTCTTTCCCCCTCCTTTTCTACCTTCTTTTAGGTTAACTGAAAAGGTTTATTATTTTATTTTAGTTCCTCCTGTAACCACTTCACTCTGCCTCTTTTTGGGAATTCCCTGACTGCCCCGTGGTTAGGACTCTACCTTCTACTTCAGGGGGCACAGGCTTGATCTCTGGTCAGGGAACTATGATCCTGCAAGCTGCGCTGTGGCCAAAACACAAGACAGCAAAACAAGAAACTCTGCCTCTTTAACATTTTCTAGCTGCTGTCCTATAGGTTACAAAGTCGTTCCCTCAGTTGCTCAGTCATGTCCGATTCTTTTGACCCGTGTCGCCAGCCAGGCTGCTCTGTCCATGGGGTTTTTCAGGCAAGAATACTGGAGTGGCCTGCCATTTCTTCCTCCAAGGGATCTTCTCGACCCAGGGATTGAACCTGCGTTTCCTGCATTTCCTGCATTGGCCACTGAGCCGCCTGGGAAGCCCGTAGGTACAAAATGTGTCTCTGGAAATGGCATCGCATCGTCTTATGGCTTCCAGTGTTTCTGTGAGAAGTCAGTTATTGCTCTCACTGCTCTTCTGTGGCTCTCCGACTGTCTCCGACTCTGCAACCCCACGGACTGCAGCACGCCCGGCTTCCTGTCCTTCACTGTCTCCCAGAGTTTGCTCAATGTCACGTCCACTGAGTTGGACTGTGGCTGTTGTTCTACTATATGTGATATTTCTTTTTCTCTCTGGCTGCCTTGAGTATGTTCTGTTTATCTTTTGTTTTCAGAAATTTGATCAAGGGGTGCCCACGTGTGGTTCTGCTATGTGTTTATCATCTTGGGATTTGTTGAGCTTCTTGTAAAATTTTTGGGCATTATTTCTTCAAATACTTTTACAACAACATATACATGTATTAATATAAATACATGCACATGTATTTGTCCCATTGTTTCTCCTCTGGGACTAGAGTTATACATATGTTGGACTGCTTGGTATCATCCCAGAGGTCACTGAAGCTCCCTTCATTAAGAATAAAATCGTTTCCCCCACTCTGTTCTTCAGACTGGATAATTTCTACTGGTCCATCCTTAATTTTACTAACCTTTTCTTTGGCAGTTTCCAAGCAGCTGTTAAGCCCATCTGGTAAGTTAAAAATTTTAGATACACCTTTCAGCTCCAGAATTTCCATTTGATTCTTCTCTATAGTTTCTGTCTCTCTGCTATGATTTTTCATCTGTTCACCCATTATGAAAAATTTTCCTTGACGTTCTTCACATGTTTATAACCTCTGTTTTAACACCCTTATCTATTAATTTCAGGAGAAGGCAATGGCACCCCACCCCAGTACTCTTGCCTGGAGAATCCCACGGACGGAGGAGCCTGGTAGGCTGCAGTCCATGGGGTCGCTAAGAGTCGGACACGACTGAGCGACTTCACTTTCACTTTTCACTTTCATGCATTGGAGAAGGAAACGGCAGCCCACTCCAGTGTTCTTGCCTGAAGAATCCCAGGGATGGGGGAGCCTGGTGGGCTGCTGTCTCTGGGGTCACACGACTGAAGTGACTTAGCAGCAGCGGCAGCTATTAATTTCAACATTTGCACCATCTCAAGTTCTGTTTCTATTGAATACTTAGTTTTCCGATTATTGGTCACATTTCCTGGTTCTCTGTGTGTTCAGCAGTTTTTTGATTTTGGGCTGGAAGTTGTGGATAGTACATGGTAGAGTCTGGACTATGTCACCGTCTCATAACGGAAGTTCTGTTTTATTCTGGTGGCTCATTTTGGTTCTGTTAGATTTGGTTTTGTTCCTTGTGAGGGCAGATCCATTTCAGTTTTGAACTTAGTCCTAAAATATGACCTTGACTTGGCCTCCCTCGTGGCCCAGTGGTAAAAAAATCTGCCGGTCAAGCAGGAGACATTGATTTGATCCCTGGGTGGGAAGGTACTGTGAAGAAGGAAACGGCTACCCACTCCAGTATTCTCACCTGGGAAATCCCATGGACAGAGGAGCCTGGCGGGCCACAGTTCATTGGGTCACAAGAGTCGGACATGACTGAAGTGACTAAAAACATGACCTTTACTTAGGACATGGTCTCAGCTGAATGCCTAAGGTATTCAGAAAAGTCTCTGCTCTTGTGGGGTCAGGATTCCAACATCTCCCGCCACCTGTGAGCTCTGTGGGGCCCCTGCATGTGCAATCAGCTCAGATAAGAACCCATCTGGAATCCCATGAAGACTTCTCCCCTCTGCATAGCCCCAGTTTCTCCATTGACCTTCATTGCAAATTTCAGCTACTGCACCAGCCGGGAATCCCAGGCTCTGCCTCCTCAGCTCAGCAAGCTGACTGCCCCACCTCCTGGTGAGTAACAGGAAAGGCTCCCCAGGCAGAAAGTCAGGTTATTGTGAGGCTCCCCTGGGGCTCCCCTTTTGTGGTTTCCCTTCTCTCAGGGATGGCAGGTCTTCACTGTCTGTTGTCCAGGGCCTGAAGACAGTTGTCATGTATTTTATCTAGGTATTTTGTTTTCAGAAGCCCAGTATCTATTACCTCTTCTAGCCACACACTTTTAAAGTCCAGGACTGGGGTTCTCCTGGAGCAAGTGTGTGGGGGACAAGGTCTTAGAGAGACAGAGTGCTTAGATGGCTGGATGAAAGTACGGTCCTCTCTAATCCTCCCTAGACCGTGACCTGGATCCTACCTGACCCTGGTGCTGGCCAGTGGTAAACCTAATGGCTGGTTACCTTTGCAAGGAAAAAGTCCAATTCTGTGCTGGCTCATGGGAATTCCAGCTACCACCCATGGAGCCATCACTGAGGACCAGGCACCAGGCTGAATGGGGCTTCCCAGGGGGCGTAGTTGTAAGGAATCTACCTGCCAATGCAGGAGAGGCAAGAGATGTGGATTTGACCCCTGGGTCAGCAAGATCCCCTGGAGTAGGATATGGCAACCCACTCCAGTATTCTTGCTTGGAAAATTCCATGAACAGAGGAATCTGGGAGACTACAGTCCATATGGTCTCAAAGAGTCGGACATGGCTAAGCATACTCACACGCACCAGGCTGAGTGTCTGACAGCCTGGAATACGCACTTCCACCTCAAGGCTGAGGATCTGATGACCTTGAACAAGCACCCCCTGCCCCCATTTTACTGATGTTGAAACAAAGCTCAGAGATGTTTCAGGATTTGGTCAGAAAGTTAGAAGTGGAGGAGAAGGGTTCTGAATTCTGGACCCTCACAGGCTGACTCAGAGCTTCTCTCTTAGTGAAAGGCTGGAGGGCTTGTGGGCACTTGGCCTCAGCCCATCTCCAGGAGGAGGAAGTTCGGGGGGGACAAGGTGGGATAGCCTCTGCTTAGAGATGTTTCTGAGGCACCTCTCAGAGGAGCTGCTGGCATGCCGGGAGCACCCAGGGGCGCGGTTCCAGGGGTCCGCCTCCTGGCTGAATCCTGTCTCTGAGAACACAGGTGCTTTCCCAGCACAGGAAGGGCCCTGCAGAGGGCTGGGTTCCCAACCACACGTACGTGCCCAGGCTGGAACAGACACCAGGTGCCAGTGGCCTTGGGGGAAACGCAATACCCTGGCAGGCAGAAGCACCGTCTACAGATGCTCTCATTCCAGTGGTATCTTGGATGGATCACTTTTCCTTGTCTTCTGGGACTCCAGTCCTTAAGGAATTCAGAAACCTGGCAGGCTGGTTACCTCTGGGCTGCACTTTGACCCAGCGAAGCATCAGAGCAGATAGCTGGTTTCGATTTGTCACCCATGACATCACTCTTGGCTGCAAAATGCCCTTGTCCAGGGCTGTTTGGCTGTGGCTGCCTCTGAACATGCTTCTCTGTGGAAAGTACCTGCCCTGGGCCTGGCAATGAACTACCTCCCACCCCTGCCCCTGCAAGCCAACCCCCCGAAACCACAGGTCCTGTATAGACAGCTGAGGGTAGCGCCCAAGAGGCAGCCAAGGTCTCTTTACTCTAGATGGGGTCCCCCAGTAAGCCCGAGGCTTTGCATATCTATTCACACGGATGGATGCTGGGAGCACAGGGACTCTTCAGATGAGAGCTACAGGCTGCCTGAAACCAGGGATGTGATGATGAGGCTCCGTGAGCCCCAGAGCGGGCGGGGTTTGGGTGCATGTGTCACATTCGATGCCTGGCCCTGCGTCCTCTCTCCTGGGGGGCTGAGAAGGAGGGCAGTGCCTCTCCTGAGCACCACCACCTGCCCTGTCCCAAGTGGGGAGCGTGGGGCCGGTACCTCCTGCTTATCCAAGGCCAGGTGCAGGAGTGCCCGGCCGCACAGCGCCTGTGCATTCCCCGGCTCAGTCCTTAGCACGGAGGTGAAGTCGAACATGGCCGTCTTCTTCTGGCCCAGGAAGCCGTAACAGCGGGCTCGGGCAAGCAGGGACTCGGTGGCCTGATTTCCTGAAGGAAGGGGGCATGGCATCAGGATGTGACCTCTGCTGGGCACGGCCAGGTTCAGCATGTCTACCCTCACCCAGCAGTTTCTGCACCCACCCTGGTGCCCAAAGGGTTGGGGGAAGGGGCGTACCAGCCCTGGGGTCACCTGGGGAGCTCACAGACTGCTGCACACCAAGACACTCTGGGGAGCAGTCTGGATTGGCCTGGGGGCCCTGGCTGTGGAACACAGCCTGGCTCTGGGAGCCCAACCCAGATAGGTGGTGTGTGGGAGAGTTGGTGGACAGTCAGAGGGGACTTCCTAGAAGAGGGGGCACTGCAGCTGCATCTGAGGCGAGATGAGGGGAGGTACAAGGTGGGGAAGGATCCGAGCAGCTGGTCATGGAATGGCTGCAGGCGTGAAAGTGCCAACCTGGTCCCCCTACCCTCAGGGCCTGGATGTGTGGTATGGAGCCCAGGATACAGGGGAGGGTCCCAGCTCAGGCCCCAGCTGGCTGGTCCCTCTCCTAGGCCTTAGCATGAAGGTGACCAGGGGTCATGAAACACCTGTGAACCAAGCATGTGCTCAGACCGCTGGTGCCTGACAACGCCCCTTCTCCACATGGCACAGGCTCCCCTTAGCCCCAGGTACCTGGCAGAATGGGGGTGGGAGGAGGGGGCTGGGAGGCTCTTACCTGAGGCAAAGATGGCCAGAGAGAGGTAGGCAATGGCCTCCCTGGTGTGGGCCCCGCCCTCGGCCCCTCCCGGTCGTGCCCGCAGGATGGCCAGGGCCCTCGCATGGCAATGGCCCCAGAGCAGCTGCCGGTCCTCGTGAGAGAAGATGGCCAGGGTGGACTGGAGGCAGGCCGTGTCCCCGGACTGGACCACCTTCTTCACCAGCTTCAAGGGAAGGGGTGTCACCATTGGGTCCTGTCTGAGGCCCGCCCAGACAGCTCCACCCCCATTCTCCGCGTAGTCCCGGGAGTGGCTCAAGGGAAGTGGCTTTTGGGGACGTGGCAGGCGAAGGCGTGGCTCGTGGGGTCGTGGCTCTTGGGGGAGGGACTTCGGGCTGGTGTGGTGGTGGTGGTGGTGGTGGTGGTCTTATCCTCCTTGAGCCGCACCTCCTCCTCCATTACCGGCAGGCAGAGGTCTGGCCTTACGGACCTGTGCACGGCAGGTCTGAGAAGTTCAGGGAAAATGGGCTTTCAAACTAATAAAGTGACAGAGGCCCGGGGAGTCCTTCAGAAGGCACCAGGGGGGACCCTGGGACCTGTCCCTGCTCTGGGCGGAGTGAGTAGGGTGGGGGCGAGACATAACTTCACAGAGACCCACCCGATGCTGCCCCTGCCCCCTGCACATGTGTGGATGCCGGTCCCAGAGCAGGACAGGCAGGACCCAGAGTCCTTCCCTCCCACCCTTACAGCCCAACTCAAGGCGACCAGAGCCCAAAACAGGCCAGAGTGGAAGGAGGCCGACAGGTTCCACAGCCTTGCCCCAAAGTCTGACATCTTTTCCCTGGGAACATGATCTTCTGCCCTCACAGGACCTGAGGGAGGCAAAGTCACACCACTCCTGGGAGCAGAGTGGTCTCCGAGGGAGGAGAGCAGGGCTGGAGAGTCTGGGGGTTCCTCCACCCTGGGACAGGGTCACCAGCAAGCGTAGTTTGCTTGGGAGATTTGGGACTAAGCTCCGCTGACACTCAGCTCATTGCTTTTTCTTCATAACAACAAAAGCAAATAACAGAGCACTACTGCATTATGGAGGTCGGCTGGGCCCTGGGGTGCCTGCTGCAGCTAATTCTCATGAGAACCTGAAAGGCCAGGGTACAGTTGAGGAGACTGAGGGTCAGAGAGGTGAGGACCTGCTGGAGGTGGCAGAACTGGGGCTGAGACAAGCCTTGCCTGGGACAAGCTGGGGCTGGGACAAGTCTGGGTGCAGGGTGTTGAACGAGGGGCCAGTGGGGGCCTGGTACCCTCCACAGCACTGTGCCCTGTGTCGAGCTGCTCTGCTGTGGCCTGCCGGGGCCCTCTCACCTGGTTGGCATCATAGGAGAATCCCCTCCGGAGCTGCAGCAGGGCCAGCCGCGCCAGCACAGAGGCCGCCTGAGGCCTCTGGGAGAGGGCCACCAGCAGGGCCTTGTGGGCATCGTCCAGGCGGCCCAGGCAATACAGGGCGTCAGCTGCCAGGAGGCACGAAGCCTCATCCTCCGTGTCCAGTTGCATCAGGAGCGTGGCCAGCTGGTGCACGCCGTGGGCATCCCTGTGGATAGAGCAGCTGGGGGAGAGCTGACTCTTCCCTATACCCCTTCCATCTGCCCAGGAGGTGGGCTGCAGGCAAATCCTACTTCCTGCACCTTGTCCAGGCAGATCCCTTCCTGCTGCATCTCAGAGACCAGGTTTCTGCTGGAGGGTGCCTGCTCACTGGCCTCAGAGCCCAGAGCTGCCCTTTCTGACCCTCTCCCGGCCTATGGGGCAGGCATTTCACAGATGAGGAAGTGAGGCTGTATGCTGACCCCCAGCCCACTCTGCCCTAGTTTTCTTTTCTGCAAAAACAGGTAACAGTGTTGGCCTTGCAGGGCTCAGGTGTGTGGTCTGCAGAGCTAGATAACGCACAGGCGGCACTTGGAATGACCCCGGGGGCCCTCTAGGGAATGAGCTTGAGCTCCTACTGGGACACAGCTGGAGCCTGGAATTGACAGTTCCCAAGAGAACAGATATAAAGGGCCCCAAATCTACAAGAAAATTCTTCCGCACCAGCAAATCAAAGTGATGCAAATGAAGGAACTGGGGCCCTGAGGAAGCCTGAGTGTGTGTGTGTGTGTGTGTGTGTGTGTGTGTGTGTGTGTGCCTGAGGAAGCCTGTGTGTGTGTGTGTGTGTGTGCCCGAGGAAGCCTGTGTGTGTGTGTGTGTGTGTGTGTGTGTGTGTGTGTGGTAGGGATGAGGATGCTGACATCAAACACACCAGGGGCCCCCAGCTCAGTGTTGTTAGTTTTGCTAAAACACCTTCTCACCACCTCCCAGTAACCAGAAAAATACCAATCAAAACATCTGCAGGTTTACCTACTGAGCTGCCGAAAACATTTGCAGAAGGAGCATCAGGGCTGGAGCCTGTGGCCTGATTGGCAGGTGGACAGCTCCCAGGTCAAGGGCCTCATAGGGAGCTGTGCCCTCTGACTCCAGAGCTCAGCTTCTGTTGAATCTTTAGGGCAGACTAGTCCAAGACTGGATGTTACCTGGGTAGCATTATAACTAAGAGCAGAGGAGCTGGGAATACCTGAAGCCCTGATGGGATGTTCACAGGGATGAGCTACCAGGCTGTCTGAGAAAGGTAAGTAGCTGCAGAAGAAATGTTCATGATCCAGTGAGTAAAAATGTGGGTTATATTTACATATTGAGCACAAATTCAGTTTTGTGAACTCTATTTTATATGGACAAAGAGAAACAAGGGAATGCAAACAGTGGGATGCTAGGTAAGTTGTTTTTTTCATTTCCATTTTTGAGTTTCTGATTTTCTAAGTGCATAATGTATCTGCCCTTTGGGACCAAGGATCTAAGATCTGGGCCCCAGGACTAAACCCCTCACCAGCGCCTTAGGGAAATCACCCAGCAACTCCCTGCCTCAGTTTGCTCATCTATAAATTAGTACTGAACACATCCCGACTACCTTGGAGCAGACCAGAATGAAGCAGCAGCCCCAGGTGGGTGTGCGGGGCTAGTGTTTACCCTTCCTGCACAGCGGGGCTGTCTGTCTCCGCGGCCTTAGTCCGGCGGCCCCGCCAGCTCTTGGGTCGTGGCTCTGGCCTCCCCTGCAGCATCTTGCGGCCCTCCTCGCGCAGCACGGTCAGCAGCAGCCCCCGTTGGTTCCAGGGCACGTAGGTCTTGGTGACAAGCAGAGTTTCCTCGGGGCCTAGGCGGCAGGCGGTAACATAGTCCAGTGCACCCAGGAAGGCGCTGCCCGCCAGCACTCGCAGCAGCCCGCGGCCGCACAGGGCGCGCACGCAGCCGCTCAGGTGCGGCGGTCCCAGCTCCACCACCGCCTGGAAGTCCTCCTGGGCGCTCCTTGAGTCGCCAGAGTGTAGCGCGCAGAAGCCGCGCAGCGCCATCAGGGGCGCGCGGTCCTCGGCACGGTCCCCGGTGCGCGAGGGCCGCAGCAAGCGCTCGCACAGCGCGCGGGCGCCCGCCGCGTCCCCTGCCAGCAGCAGGCACTCGGCCAGTCGGGCGCCCAGTGCCGGGCGCGCCCCGGGCGGGGCAACTCGACGCAGGACCCGGAGCGCGCGGGTCACCGGAACCAGCAGCTCACGGCCCGAGTCCTCGCGGAGCTCGGGGCGACTCCGCACGGTCTCCTGGAAGTGGGAGAAGCCCAGGTCCGCAGCCTCCTGCACTTGGGCGTGCAAGCGCTCCCGGTCCCCGGGAGAGAGCACGGCCTCGAACTGCCTCCGAGCCCCCGAGGGGCTCTCGCGGAAGGCCCGGTGCAGGTCCTGAAGCAGGTCTTGGGCCCCGCTGTCTAGGAAAAAGGTCGCTGCAGCACGGGTGACCAACAGGGTGGCCAGACGCTCACCTGGGGAGAGAACAGAGGCGTTGGTCTGTTTGTTGGGCCATGTTCGCCAGGGGAGCCACCTGTAGACTCCAACCCTCCAGTGGAGGACCCTCTGAAGCATCTCATGCCAAGCCCCTGGAGTCTCTTAGTGGCCAAGGACAGGGCATGAAGAGGATGAGGGCTGTCAGGAGGCTGGGAGCCCCTCCAACAGTTCCTGGCCTCTAGAACACAGGCTCAGTAGTTGTGGCACACAGGCTTAGCTGCTCTGAGGCATGTGGGATCTTCCTGGATCAGGGATTGAACCTGTGTCTCCTGCAATGGCAGGTGGATTCTTTACCACTGAGCCACCAGGGAACCCTGGGGTCAATTTCTGTTGACTTCTTTATCTCCTGTCTGTGGCTCACCTTTTATTTTTGTTTCTTTGCATGTTTAGTAATTTAAAAAATTGTACATTAGACATCTGGCTGATTTTTTGTAGAGACTCTGGGTTCAGTTATGTTTCTTTGAAGAGAATTGAATTTTGTTTTAGCAGGCAGTGAGTGTTCATTGGAAGGACTGATGTTGAAGCTGACACTCCAATACTTTGGCTACCTGATGCAAAGAGCTGACTCATTTGAAAAGACCCTGATGCTGGGAAAGATTGAAGGCAGGAGGAGAAGGGGATGACAGAGGATGAGACAGTTGGATGGCATCACCGACTCAATGGGAGATGAGTTTGAGTAGACTCCGGGAGTTGGTGATGGACAGGGAGGCCTGGCGTGCTGTGGTCCACGAGGTCCCAAAGAGTAGGACACGACTGAATGACTGAACTGAACTGAAACTGGCTAGGATCAAATTCCAAATTCTGTCTTCTCAAGCGGGCAGCAGCTGAAAATCCCATTTAGTTCTTGCAGCTTCCAGGTGTTACTTTTCTAGGCCACCTAGTCTCTCTTGTGTGTGTAGGTCAGTGGACAGCCAAGGATTTAAGTGGATTTAATATACAGATTTGGAGAAGGCAATGGCACCCCACTCCAGTACTCTTGCCTGGAAAATCCCATGGATGGAGGAACCTGGTAGGCTGTAGTCCATGGGGTCGCTAAGAGTTGGACATGACTGAGCGACTTCACTTTTACTTTTTCACTTTCATGCACTGGAGAAGGAAATGGCAGCCCACTCCAGTGTTCTTGCCTGGAGAATCCCAGGAACAGAGGAGCCTAGTGGGCTTCTGTCTATGGGGTCGCACAGAGTCGGACACGACTGAAGTGACTTAGCAGCAGCAGCAGCAGCAGCAATATACAGATTTAATCCCCTTGCAAGGAGACCAAACCAGTCATTCTTAAAGGAAATCAACTCTAAATATTCATTGGAAGGACTGATGCTGAAGCTGAAACTCCAATACTTTGGTCACCTGATGTGAAGAGCTGACTCACTGGAAAAGACCCTGATGCTGGGAAAGATTGAAGGCAAGAGGAGAAGGGGACGACAGAAGATGAGTTGGTTGGATGGCATCACTGACTGGATGGACATGAGTTTGAGCAGGTTCTTGGAGCTGGTGATGGACAGGGAAGCCTGGTGTGCTGTAGTCCACGGGGTCATGACTTAGTGACTGAACAATGAAGGACAGCAATACATGGATTTGGGGGTCTTATCTCTTTTCCTCCCTGAATGTGGCTCTCTCCTTTTTAGGATTTCCCCTCTAACTTTGCAACTACTTTTTTCATCCCTAGTTTCTGTCATATGACATCTCAAATGAGTAAAATGGCAACTTTCTGTCCTACATGGATTGAGGAGTCAAAAAGCTGCAAAACTACAAATCTCACCTTCTGTAGTCTTCATCTTTTAGGGTCAGTCTCTGGTTTCTGCCTGCATTTGGTCACTGTTCAACTGCCAAATACTTTCACTTTATATTTTGCCCCAATTTTATAATTATCTGTGGGACACACAGTTTAGTCCAGCTGCTGCTGCTAAGTCGCTTCAGTCGTGTCCGACTCTGTGCGACCCCATAGACGGCAGCCCACCAGGCTCCCCTGTCCCTAGGATTCTCCAGGCAAGAACACTGGGGTGGGTTGCCATTTCCTTCTCCAATGCGTGAAAGTGAAAAGTAAAGTCCAGCTAGTTCAACATTATTGAAATCCAGAATCCTTTATTGTGAGATTAAAAAATTTTGACAATCTGGTGGTGAGGGGATATAACATGCTATAATGTTACCACTGTTGTTTTAATTTTCATTTTCCTGATTGCTGGTGAGGCTCATTTATTTAAAAATACTTCCCTGCCAATCTGGTGGGTAGAGAAAGTGGTATCTCATTGTTTTAATTTGCATTTGTATCATTACTATGATGTTGAATATTTTCCACATGTTTATTAGCCATCTGTGTTTTCTCTTTTGGGAAATGCATTTGCCAGTTCTTGTACTGATTTTTCCCCCTTATGGATATGTAGGAATTCTTCAAATACTCTGGGTACTCATCTTTTATCTACTGAATATTTTGCAAATATTTTCTCTCTGTTGTGGATTGTCCTCTCATTTTCTACAATTATGGGCAAAATAGAAGTTTAAAAATTTCAATTCAATCAAATGTATCAAATTTTTCTTTATTGTTTCCATTACTTTTGCATCTTAAGAAGCCTAGCTGTACACAGAACCTTAAGATAGTCTCTCATATTTTCTTTTAGAAAATGTAAAGCCCAGCTGTTAATTCACCTGGAATTTACTTTTTTTTTTTTGCACGGCTTGAGGTAGAGAATCAGTACTATGCATTGAATCATGGTCCTCTTTTTCCCCCTGTAGCTTTGCAATGCTCACTTTCATATATTAAGTTCCAGATAATTATAGGTCTGTTTCTGGCCTCTCTAATTTGTTTTATTAGTTCATCTATTTCTTAAGTCAATATCTTTCTGTATTGATTAGTATGCTGCTGCTAAGTCACTTCAGTCGTGTCCGACTCTGTGCGACCCCATAGACGGCAGCCCACCAGGCTCCCCCATCCCTGGGATTCTCCAAGCAAGAACACTGGAGTGGGTTGCCATTTCCTTCTCCAATGCATGAAAGTGAAAAGTGAAAGTGAAGTCGCTCAGTTGTGCCCGACTCTTTACAACCCCATGGGCTGCAGCCATATAGCTTTGTATTAACTGGTAGAGAAAATCCTATACCACTGTCTTCTTCTCTATCTTCTCCCCACCCCCAACTCCCCGTCTCTTTCTGCTCTTACTCCTTCTTCTTTGTCTTGTCTATTATTGGTCCTTTGCTCTTCTTCTATCATATCAAATATTTCTATCAGTAGACATTGGCTATCTCTCTGCTTGCAGAGGCATTATTTATTCTTTTTTAATAAATTTTTACAGTGTTCTCCATAAAGTCATATGACTCATTGAAATAAATTATTTTCTCTTGCTACAGTAAAAGGTGTACTTTAAAACCATTAAGCTCCTATTCATTGTTCGTGTCTGTAAACATAAATGCTTGTTGTATCTCCTGTTAAATTCTACTCCTATATCTAATACATTTTTGTTGTTTCTGTTGGGGTTTCTACATAGCTAATCATATTGTCTGAAATAATGGTTGCTTTATCTCTTTCTTTCTAAACTTATTATTTCCCCTTATTGCATTGGCTAACATCTCTAGTGCAGTGATGTATAAATGGAGGAGTGGGCAGCCACCACATTTTTAGTTCTAAAATATCACCATTAAGTATGATATTTTGGTAGGTTTTGATAGATTTTATCTTTTCCAATTAAGTAAGTTTTCTTCTATTCCTGGTTGTTTAAATTTTGGAGATGTTAAATATTATACAATGCTTTTCCCTAATTTATTCCCTAATTTCTTTTTTCTTCCATTAATGAATGTTGTAAATTATATTATTATGGAAACATAACCTTATAAGTCCTGTATTATTTAAGTCAGTTTTGGTTAAAGGGTGCATCAAAAACCAATGCTAAGACTCAGTATGCAGTTGTGTCAGCTACTGTTGCTGTGTAACAAATTGCCACAAAACTTAGTGACTTAAAGCAACAACTGTTTTCTATTTGCCATGAATCTTCTTCAATTTGGGCTGAACTGGCAGTTCTGTTGGTCTTGTCGGGGGTCACTTCTGTGGCTGAAGCCATCTGGTGGCTTGTCTGGGCAGGCAGGTGTCAGGTGGCCTCACTCACATGTCTGGGGTTTTGGTGTTGAGCATGGGCTGAGCCTCCCTCCTGGTGTGTGCCCTCATGATGCACTAGTTATCTTCCATGCATGGCACTGGGGAGGTTCCAGGAGGATGGAGATGGAGCTTGGCTTCCAGAACCACACAGCATCACTTCCACTGTTTTCTGCTGGTCCCAGCTAATCTCAAGGCCAAGCCAGCTCTGTTTCCATCCTGGGTGAACCATGGCTATGTCTCTCACCTACCCCAGGAGTTCTTAATGAGGAATAATCCTGAACAAACAGGAGACAGCTGCCGGGGACTTTCCAAAGATAAGCAGTCAGGGAACTTCGACCCCTGGGAGACGTGACTCTTGTTCTGTGTCTTGTCCTCATGCATCGAGCGTCTCTGTATTGTTGTCATTGTTGAGTGGCTAAACCATGTCCAGCTCTTTGCGACCCCATGGACTGTAGCACGCCAGGCTCTCCTATCCTTCACTCTCTCCCAGAGTTTGCTCAGATTCATGTCCATTGAATTGGTGATGCCATCGAACCATCTCATCCTCTGTTGCCCCTGTCTCCTCCTGCCCTTAATCTTTCCCAGCATCAGGGTCTTTTCCAATGAGTCAGCTCTTCATATCAGGTGGCCATATTATTGGAGCTTCCGCTTCAGTATCAGTTCTTCTGACGAATATTCAGGATTGATTTTCTTTAGGATTGACTGGTTTGATCTCCTTGCTGTCCAAGGGACTCTCAAGAGTCTTCTCCAGCACTACTCTTCCCTGTATCTCCACCTACTAAGAAGGACTGAGGATATTTCCAAATATGAAAGACTTTGTTCAATGTTTCCAGGGACTTTGGATAAGTAGCCTTGAGAACAGAATACATTTGTTATAGGAATCTACATTTGTAAAAAATCTGTATAGCAAAATGCATTCATTCACATAGTAAGCCATGCTTGTGCATGTGTGATAAGGTGGCTCCCAGTGATGGAAGTGATTTTGGCCTAATTAAGGTGGTGATTTGTAGGGAAGGTTCTCCTGTCCATGTCAGAGCCCAGGCAGGACAGACAGCTTCCTGCTGTCCCTAGAGGGTGGGGAGCGGAGTTTTTCTAGAACATGTTTTTCGAGGCTGCAGCCCATTGGAGGCTGTGGATTTCTGTAGGGGCTCTGTTTTTTTTGTATGTGTGTTCAGTTGCTTCAGTCGTGTCCAAATGTTTGCAGCCCAGTAGACTGTAGCCTGCCAGGCTCCTCTGTCCATCGGATTTTCCAGGCAAGAATACTGGAGTGGGTTGCCATTTCCTTCTTCAGGGGGTGTTCCCAAGTCAGGGATTGAATCCAGATCTCTGCATTGCAGGCGGATTCTTTACTGATTGAGCCACCAGGGAACCCCAATACATCCAGGTTGTCACTGGTTCTTCTGACCAACTGGCTATGAATCAGAGGTTCCTCTGAACCCCTCTTTGTTCAGTCGCTCACTCCTGTCCAACTCTTTGTGACTCCATGGACTCTAGCCTGCCAGGCTCCTCTGTCCATGGAATTCTCCAGTCAAGAATACTGGAGTGGGTTGCCATGTGCTCCTCCAGGGGATCTTTCTGACCCAGGAATCGAACGTGAATCTTCTGCATTGCAGAAGAGGCAATGCCTCAGGTGCCCAGTGAGGCACCTGCAGGGGCTCTACTGGCCATTAAAGTGACAGACCTGCCCCTCATCCGGGAGCTGCTGAACGGCCCCAGCTCACAGGCCACTGTGTGTCTGTGCTTTGGGCACCAAGAGCCTCCTACTCAGGATTCAGTGGTGACTCTGTTGAGCATTTCTAGGTCATTGATAGTAGGAGGACCGCAGGGTGTCTGCTCTGGCATATTCCTAGAAAGAAATCTGCTCACTTTTCAGTTCTGTCTGGTTCCCGTCTCACCTTGGCATCACCAGGAGCCTTGCAGGCACACTGGACAGACATACCCCGCCCCCTCTGTGTGGTTTGACAGAGGCAGCTCTTCATCTCATGAACGCAGATGTCATCACCCTGCGGGCTCCTGAGTTCCCTCCTTCTTCTTGTCCTCCTGTCTCCTTTGCTAGGTCCTCTTTTGTGGGGAGCAGTGTGGTGGGTAGTTAGGAGCACACGAGGGCCAAATTTCAGCCTCTGTGAACACTCCGTGTGCCCCTGGTGGCCCCATCGGTGGAGTAGATATCCTGCATCCAGCTTCCAGAGGTGCTGTGCAGTGCCGTCCGAAAATGCTTCTCATACCTGAGCAATGGGTCCACTCACTGAGTGGCAGCTCCTGGCCCCTGCCTCTAGGTGCCCAGCTACCCCACTCTGTCCTGGGGGCTCTCCTGATCTGGACCATGACCATCAATCTCTTTCTTGTGTGGAGGATTCCCAAATACCTTGAGACCATGACCCCAGGATCCCAAGGCTCATGTGTCCAGCTGCCTAACTACACATCCAATTGATGGACTCAAGGAACATTTTGGAAGAACTTAGTGGATGATTGGAGAGCACTTAGTGGTGACACCATTTTCAGGGTTTGATACACAATTTCACTGAATCTGCCCAGTAACCTTCAGAAGTGGGTGTGACCACCCCCCCACATGTGCACAGGGAGGCCAGCAGGTGGCAGGGAGTTGGGAGTGGGGTGGCAGGCTGGTGTGTGGCCAGCCCAGGTGCTCCCAACCACAGCCCTACTATTTCCAGGCAGGAGCAGCATCTCAAACTGGGGGTGTCTCCATCCCCTGCGCCCCCTTTCCTGTCCTCTCTTCTCTGTCCTCTGCCATCCAGCTGCTGAAGGTGAACTCTTAAAGATCCTTCCCTGTGCCCCCTCCCCGCCGCCGCCCCCCCCCCCCCCCCCCCCCCCTTGCCATCACTACATCCGGCCAGTCTTATCATTTCTGTCTCAGTGATAACTCAGACCTGGACCGCATCCAGCCTCTGGCAGTTTCTCTTCTCAGTCTGGCCCCCAGGACATGTTCTGTGCACAGAGACTTGAAAAATGCAACTCAGAGTACCTCACTCCAGTTTAAAACCTCCCTGACTTCTTGCTGCTCTGAGGAGAAAATTCAAAGTCCTCAGCCAGAGGGCTTAACCACAGCTACTGCCTTTAGAGCCTTCTGTTGCCCTCTGCCCCCACCCACTACCCTCTGCCAGTCATGCTGGATCCATTCAGTGGCATAGACACCCCAAGTTCTTTCTCACATCCTGTTTCTGCTGCCAATCCTTCAGTCTCAGCTCAAATGATGCCTCCTCCAAGAAGCCTTCCCTGACCAGCAGGCTAGAACAGCACCTTGCATAGTCGCACAGTGCTTTTTCAAAGCATAAATTTTCTTTTCTTGGTGCTCTGTAAGGTCAGGGGCCTGTCCGTTTTGTCACTGTGGTGTCCCCAATGCCAGCACAATCCCCACCCCCACCATAAGCAGGACTTAACCATGCAGAGAAGCAACAGCAGGAGCAACTTTTGACCTAGTCCTTGGCGGGTGTGGAGGGCATGCCTACCTTGGGCTCTGCAACCCGTTGGGGCGGCCTCCAGGGCCCGGCTGCAGGCTGCCCGGCAGTCCTCATACCTGCCATGCTGGAGCAGGGCTTCAGGTGACAGGGTGATGCTCCAAATGCCCCCAGGGTCCAGGGCTGCAAGGAGTTCCTGGCAGTTGGTCACCTGTTGTCTGGCACCATCTCCAGCCTCCTGGTGCTCTGAGATGTAGTCCTGGAGGGCTCTGACCAGAGCAGGGAGGTAGCGCTGCTGATGCGTGTGAACGAAGGCCACGGTCCGGTCAGCACTCTCCGTGAAGGCCTGGAGGTAGTCGGCCACCCCGGTGTGCACCTGTGTTCTGGACAGGACCCAGGCCAGGGCGCGGGTCAGCTGCAACTCCAGGCTCTGCTGGGAGTGGGCGTCCAGCAGGACCCCGCAGCGCTGCACCACCTCCCCGTGGTGCCCGTGTGCTAGCAGGCCAGCCAGGGAGTGCAGGGCCGCAACAGGGTGGTCGGGGCAGAGGGTGGCCAGGAAGGCGCAGGCCAGGGTCCTTGTCAGGGAGACCACTGCCATGCCATCCCAGTGGATGGCTGGGATCTGGCTGTCACCTCGGCACCAGGCCTCTAGGGTGGCCACCACAGATGACCCCCGGGTCTCGGGCAGGGTGGCTCGGACGCTCCGCAGGGCCGAGGGAGCGTGGCAGCTGAAGGCAGCCAGATAGAAGGCAGTGGCCCGCGGGGTCTCCCCCAGGGCCAGGTGCTGGTCACCCTCTCGGCAGAGGCAGGCCACGAGCTCCTGGGCCGACATCACGCCCGCACCTCCGATGGGCCCATGTCCATCCTCACAGCACCTGGAGGGGAGTATGGTTAGCACATAGGTGGCCCACCTGGCCTATAGGCCCCCCTGTCCTGCTTCAGGGCTGCCCCCTGCCCCTTCCCACTGAGACCTCAGGGTCAACGTGGAGCCCCCGAATGAAGATAGGGTAAATTCAGCCACCAAGGGGTGTCTGGGTGCTTGCCCCACAGGCGTCTCCATTGGGCTGGGGCACATCTCCCAGGCCCCCAGTCGCTGTTTGCCTCCAGGCCTCAGTTTCCTCCTCTGCAGAGGGGGCCATGACCCTGCTCAGTGATCAACACTTGATGGACATTTGACCTCTGAGTATCCACATGGGGAGGAATCGGGCAACCTGAGGGGTCAGGGACCTCTGGCCCTCACTCCAACTGCTGCCCCTTCTAGCACAGAGCCGCTCAGGAAGGTGGGCCCTCCCACCGCCAATCTGGGTCACACGGGCATCCCTTACGCCTTCTCAGGGCTCTGAGTTTCCACTGACCTCCAGCCTCAGGAACACAGCCCTGCCCACCTCCCACACCTGGGCAAGGTTGGGGGAGGGGGTGGTGCAGGTAGGGCTGGGGTGGTGAGGGGCACTTGGCCAGCTCGTGGATGGGGTGGGGAGCCACGCTGGTGAGGGGGGCAGTTCTTGAGGTCAGTTCCAGGACCAGTCCTGCAGAAGGCCTCTCTGCCACCAAACCTTCCCACCTGAAGAACGGCTCACTGGCTGGGGCTTTCTCTCCTGGGTCACAAGTGCCTGCAAACAAGCTCCCCACCTAAAGTTTGCTCTCTGACACACACGGAGACACAGACACACACCCGTGTGCACACACGCACGCACTCATATGCATATGCACACACACGGCACACACTCAGGTGGCTTCCAACGTGCACACGCGCTCACACTCGCCTGTGCTCCGAGGCTGTGCGGGGTTCGCGGGGAAGGAAAAGGCTCTCCACCCAGACTTGGGGGCGGCCAGGAGCAGGGGTGGTGGACGCGGCTCCAGCGGAGGGTCCGCGGATCTGGGCTCTCAGAGGCGCCCGGGGTCCAGAGGGCGGGTCCGTTTCCCTGGAGACTGTCAACAGCCCTGCGGTCTAGCTGCTCAGCCGCGCCCCCAGCGGTCCGGCGCGCCCCCGCCCCGGACCCCGCCCTCTGTGGCCCCTAACCGCTGCCGCCAGACCAGGCTGGGCTAGGGTAGGGGGCGTATGGACGCTGGGGAGGAGCTGCCCCAGTCTAGGGCGCATCTCTAGACCCATCCCCTCACAGGTGGGGAAGGAGCTCCGCGGAGGTGGGTGGGCCTGGGGGCCCCTGCCACCTCCAGAACTCTGCCTTGCTGCTTCCGTGCCCCTTTCTACCGTCCACGCCCCTCCTGCAGGGTGCTTCGAGGAAAGCGGCCCCCAGATCACCTGTTCACCTGGGCTCCTGTGGGTCTCCCTCCCTGTCGTCTACTCTCTGCTGAGCAAACAGACCAGACCCCCATCCCCACCATACCCCGTCCCAGCAGAGGGCCTGTCCCCTCCTTGAGATGAGGCCTGGAAGGTGGCCCTAAGGGTCTGTGACATGCCCTGCTGGCCCAGGATCACCTGGACTGTGGTGGAGGAAGGCTGGTAGCATTGGCTGATATTTTAGGAGTTGACCCCCTCCCAGTAGGGAGGGGATGGGTGGGAGGAGGCAGCAGAGGTGGGCAGGGCAGAGCTGGACTGAGGCTGTTGCCCTGGGGTCTGAGATGCTGAACCCTGCCCTGGTGGGGCCCCTGGGGAGGTGGATAAGCTGCACCTCCGTACAGCAGTGGTCCTGTTTAGGGTGAGGGCCTCTCCTAACTCAACATGCCAAGGTTCCCAGATGCCAGGCTCATCCCTGTCCTTGTGGGGCTCAGGGGACCAGGTGGAGTGACCACTCAGGCACTGGGTGCTGTGGGGCAGGGATGTCCTCCCCAGGGTCCTGGTCCCTGGGGAGTGGCTCCCCCGCCCCACCCCGAGAGGGGGCTCCTAGGGAAGAGGCAGAGTCTGGGCTCTAGGTCTGCAAGGGTCAGGCAGCTGTGGTCAGCATGGCCTGGCCCCCCTGTCCGGCTCCTGGCCTGCTCTTCAGCTTCTTGACATTCACAAAGGCACGGCACCCAAATGAGCGAGTGGGGACCCAGCGGTGACAGCTTATGGAGAGGTTTCCTGTGACTTTGATTACTTTCATTTTATTACCCTAATTAGGCAAGCCAGTAATGGAGCGGGGCTGTTGCAGGGCTGTGGGGAGGGCCTGGGGCATGGAGGCGCAGTGCTGCCTGACATCCCCCATCACATTAGCCCGAAGGGTCCCCAGAGCCTCTGCCCTGGCGCATGGTGCCCGCAGGGCCTAGGGCGCTGGCCAGATGAGCCCAGTGATCTTGGTGGGCCGGAAGCTGTGATGGTGGCCCCCACTGGGAGCAGTGTATCTGGATACAGGTAACCTCAGGGCACCTTTGGGATGCAGAACCAGGAGCAGTTATCCTGTATGCAGAAATGTGTTGCTTTAGGTGCTAGTGTGATCACTGAATTCAGAAGGAAGGCATTTCTTGTCTGCATCAGTGGGTTCTCACTGTTTCTGACTGGCGTCCAATTGGAGGTGATTCTGGGCACTTGTCCTTTGCACCACTGTGGCTCTCTAAACCCTGACAGGCCAGGCCACATCTTTGTGAGGAGTGTGCGACTCTTCTGCAGGTTTAGGGTGTGTGTGGGGTGTCATTGTGATGGAAATGCTGAGGCTCCAACTGAACAATCTTGGGCAGATGCCCCTCAGAGCCAGGAACGGAGCAGGTGTCAACCCTGGGCCCGCAACCCCCAGCATCATCACTGCCCATTACAGGACGCAGGCTCTGCCCACCAGCTGCCCCAGGGGACGTGGTCAGACCTGGGCGGGTTTAGGGAGCTGCCCAGTCCCCCACAGAACTCCCTACGCTCCCCAAAATGGCCATGAGACAGCTTCCCCGAGGGACATGGGCAATGCCGTCTCGGTCCCAGTGTTAGCATGTGGTTGCCTTCCTGGGTACATTCTAGTCATACCATTGACTTGGTGGTCAGTGGTGGTCAGATGGTGGTCAGACGGTGTGAGCAGGGGCACGGCAGAGAAGTTGGAAATAGAAGGAATTGGTGAAAGTGCTTGGGTGGTGATGGCTTTGCAACTGACCTTGTATCTGTGTGACTTTTACCTCGTGTGAGGTGGGGTGTGATGAGTGCTCCGGGTCCTTTTAGTAGGAAGACACAGAGCAGTGGAGTTGCTTTCCTGGGGACCAGCTTCCTGGGCCCAACCAGAGCTCAATCTGAATTCTCAGGAGCCCCTCCCCCGGGGTTCCTCTAAGAGGAATTGGGCAGGGGGACATTGGTTTACCCATCAGCTCCGCTGAAGCAGGTGCTGGTCCATTCCCTGCCTGTACACCTGCCTCTCCAAGGTCAGGCCTCATCCCAGCGCTGGGCCCAGAAATCACAAGGCGGTGCTGGGTATGTCCTGCTCCTACTGTGGCCCTGCCTGCAGACTCCGCTGTGACCCCTGGAGGACAGCAGGTTGGAGGCCGCTCCTCCTCTGCCGTCTGGGAGACTGGGCCTCCACGCCTGGGCCTCCTGAAGCCTGTGGGCTGCCTCCACCACTGGGCCTCCAAGCGGGGGCCTTGACACAACCCAGGAGGCAAGCTGGTTTTGTGCTCCTCTGGCCATTAGGGAGGAGGGGCCAGGCATCCCCCACCTGTCTCCCTGGGAGCTACCCTGGGGACCCCTAGCCTACTGACTCCCTCATACCTGCCCCTTCCTCCCCAGGCACCAGCTAGGAAGGCAGGCTCCTGGGGGCTCTGCCAACCTCAGTTAGAAAGTACGGCTCTTAGCAACAGCCTGTGACTACTCCCAACGCCCCCAAAAGTGACTGTGGGTTCTCGGGGTGACTGCTTCTCTCCCTAGGAGCAGCTCTAGTCATCTCTCTGGGCTCAGTGGTCGCCAGCATCCTGGACTCCCCAGGGTGGTCTCCCAGGGTGTGTGAGCCACCCAGAGCCCCCTGGCTGCCAAGGTTCAGGGCACCATCACCCCTCTGTATAGCCCCTCCGTCAGCCCCAATGGGCTTACCTGTGGAGCAGTAGCCAAGTACACCAGTGCACTGGTGGGGAACACGGTGGGGAGCACCAGCAGGATCCTGGGGACCAGGGTAAGTGAGAGTCTGGTTGTCACCAGATGAAATTCCAGCTTCTCATCCCTGCCACCCGTGGGCAGGAACTGTAGGCAGAGCACTCCTCTGGAGTCTGGAGCCTGGAGCCTGGGGAAGGGGGAGACCCACCGGCCTGGACCCCTCCCTCCACTGGCCTCATCCTGAGCTTCCCGAAGGCCCGGCAGCCCTAAGACTGACACAGGGGCCACACCTGTCCCGTGCATCATTCTTCATCAATAATGCAGTGGGGGAGGCGCATCCCCTTATCCATTGCCCACCTGTCTCTTAATCTCAATTACAGTGGTTGCAACTTGCCAGGGCCACCTCTGCCTTCCGGGCACTAGAGTGGGTGAAGCTTGTGTTTAGGAAGGAACAGGTGTGTGATGTTGAGGTCCTAGGCCTTTGGGAATGGGGCCCCTTTTTATCAGGGAGACTTCTGGGGCTCCCCTAAACCCACACCTCTGCCTGTGGGACCTGCCCTGCCCAGTACCCTGGTCATTCAGCCAAGACATACTGGTCCCCTTGTTGTGCCTGCCTGCCCTCCGCCCCCCACCCCCCGTCTCCCCGTACCCCTCTCCCTTTCCACAAGTCTGTTCCTGCCCCAGGGACTTTGCACTCCCCTCACTTCCTTCTCTGACTCACTTCATCTAAAGTGACTCCCTGTTCCCCTCTGTTCCCTTGCCTGCTTCACTGCCGAGCACTGTCCACTTGTCTGTTATTGGATTTTGTTGTTGGAATGTTGGCTCCAGGAGGGCAGGGTTGCCACAGCCCAGCAGGTACCTACCTGACAGGTGGGAGGGGAGGAAGGAAGGAGGGAGCAAGGCCAGGCCTGGCTCCCAGAGAGGCAGCTGGCCTGGTGTCACAGAGCTCCCCAAATTCGACAACCTTAACCAGACACCAGCTGCTGTGGCTGCGAGAGCAGATTCTGAGGAACCAGCTCCTGAAAAGCAAGAAGTTTGGGAAGTTCACTCTTCTCCAAAGCCACCCAACTTTATCCTTTGCCTTTTGCCTTCGTCCAAAGCTTTTAGCCATCACGGAATGGGGGAGATTGATGGGCCGAGTCTGTTGGCTGGTTTGTACACAGAGCCTGTATTGGTTTCAACTAACCAAGTTATCAACCAGGCATGGAATCATTAATCACACAGAAAAATAACACAGTGAAATGACTTTTCAAAATGTCGTTGGTATAATTATCAGCTTGCCCATTACACTAAATGCCGCCATTTATATCTGTGATGCTTAAGTATGCAAACAGTAATTAACGTGGTAATGAACTAGGGGCCCCAGAGCCTCCCCTCCCCGAGCTAATTTGCATGTTAATTATTATTAGCAACCAGGGAAACAAGTTATAAACAGCCTAATTAGCAGCCGGATCATTTTTACAAGAAATTGCCATGCACTTTGACATGCGAGCGAGCGTTAGATTAATGGAGTCGGGCTGAGCTGCCCTCCTAGGAGGAGGGGTCCCCTCTTGGAGTCAGCACCACGGTACCACGTTGGATGTATTGCAGTTCATTGGAGGCAGGTGCCCAGAGTCTCCGGCTGGCCACTGGCCCTGTCCAGGGCACGGCCTCTTCCTTCTTGGTTGTGGTCTCAGGACAGACAGGAAGAGCCAGGGATCTGGCGGGGTCAGGTGTGACCAGGGTGGGGGTCACCATTAGAGAAAATATCCCTCTGACAAACAGTAAGGAAACCTTCATTCTGGGCTGCTGCAGGCGGGGAGAGGAGTCAGGCTCCTGTAACAGGACCAGGGGGTTACAACCCAGGAGCAGGACTAGCGTGTGAGTGGATGGAAATTAGAGGGGCAGCCGTCAAGGGGAAGGGGCTCTTGCTGAAGGCGGACCAGGGTGATCAGGATGTGGGGAGGGGATTGATTGGGTAGGGATGGTGATCTGCTTCCGAGACTAGGGGCAGGGGTTCTTCCCTAACTGACTCAGCAGCTTTCCTGCTCCCCCTAGGAGTGGCAAGCTGAAGGCAGGGCCCAAGGATGAGGCTGAGTGGAGGATGGGGCTCCAGGAGGCTGCCTGTCTGGGATCCGGTCAAGAGGAGAGTCCGTGTTCTCCAGGTTTGCACCGGTTCCTGTGGGGACCTGCAGCTCCTTGGCCAGCACCAGGTCCGGTTGTGGGTCCCGCTCTGCTCTGTTCTGCTCTGCTTCTGGTGCGTTATGCCCCCTCCCCCACAGAACAGCCCTGTGAGTGGGTAGCTGTGGTGTCCGGAGAGCCCTGGGTCACGTCTCTGACTGTGCCACTCTCCAAGGGGGGGTCCTGCCTCAGGACTTTTGCACCTTCCTCTCTTGTCTCCCAAAGTCCCCACCCTCCAGATGCTGGTTTGGCTTGCTTGTGCCACTCTGTTAGGAATCTGTTAAGATTCTCATCTTCAGAGAGACTGCCCGCTGCCCCATCCGAACCCAGCCGGTCATGCACTGCACTGTCTATCTCACTAGCTGAAAGGTCAGCTTACCAGGTCTGGAAGGTTCCCCTGGACCCCTGTCTTCCTAGCCCCTGGTACAGCCTGGCACGTGGCAGGACTCAGGGAATTCTGGGGAGTTGGGGTCAAAAATGACTGAAGGTTAGTCCTGAGCAGGTATGGCCTCAATAGTAGGGAGTTATGCTTCACGGGTCAAGCCTCCATCCAACAACTTGACTCTGCCACTGGGGCACAGAGGTGGCCACAGACAGTCAACACTTGGTGGACGGGCTGTGCTGATAAAACTGGACACTGACACCAAATCTCATTATTTCCCTGAGTCACAAATTATTACTTATTTTTAAAAATATTTTCCAACCATTAAAAAATGTGTAAACCATCGTTAGTTCAAAAGACCAGAGAGTAGGTGAGATTTGCACATTCTTCCATGTTTTCCTTTCCAGGTGGACTTTAAAATCTGATTGGTTCCGGGATTTCTCTATTGGTCCAGTGGTCCAGGGCAGGAGGTGCAGGTTTAATTCCTGGTCAGGGAGATAAGGTCCCACATGCCTTGCAGCCAAAAAAATCAATGCATAAAACAGGAGCAATATTTAACGAATTCAGTTAAGGACTTTAAAAATGCTCCACATTAAAAAAATCTTTAGATTGGTTCCAGTAAAAACTTGCATGGTATTTTAGGGGGATTGAGATTTTTTTGTATTGGAGTAGCGCTTTCACTTTTCACCTTCATGCATTGGAGAAGGACATGGCAACCCACTCCAGTGTTCTTGCCTGGAGAATCCCAGGGATGGGGGAGCCTGGTGCACTGCCGTCTATGGGGTCGCACAGAGTCGGACACAACTGAAGTGACTTAGCAGCAGCAGCAGAAGAGCTGATTTACAATGCTGTGTTAGTTTCAGGTATACAGCAAAGTGATTCAGTTATACACATATATGTATCTGTTCTTTTCCGGATTCTTTTCCATTGTAGGTTATCGCAAGATATTAAATATAGTTCCCTGTGCTATACAGTGAGTGAAAGTTGCTCAGTTGTGTCTGGTTCTTTGCGACCCCATCGACTAACAGTCCAAGGAATTCTCCAGGCTAGAATACTGGAGTGGGTAGCCTTTCCTTTCTCCAGGGGATATTCCCAACCCAGGGATTGAACCTAGGTCTCCTGCATTGCAGGCAGATTCTTTACCAGCTGAGTTAGGTGATTTTTATTAATTGTATTGATTAGTTAGGAAGCCTGGCCAATTTCATCTAGATCTTGCATGCTTCTGAATCACCAGCAGCTACTTAATCTTTTCTTATTGCTATTTTACAGACGTTCTCTTCCACTGTAGCTTCAAGTGGTTGTTTGCCTGTAAGAGAACCATGAGTTCCTTTGTGTTAATTCTGACTCTGGTCATGTGGCTGATGTTTCCTGTTGGCTTAGAACCACCTTTCACTGATTCAGAGGGTTTTCCCCGTGCCAGATTGTGACTCTGAAAGTGACTGGCTTTCCTTCCTCTTCTTCTTCTTGTTTAGTTGCTCAGTTGTGTTCTGTACTTTGTGACCCCATAGACTGTAGCCCTCTGGTCGCCTCTGTCCATGGAGATTCTCCAGGCAAAAATACTGGAGTGGGTTGCCATGCCCTTCTACAGGGGATTTTCTTGACCCAGGAACTGAACCCACATCTCCTGTATTGGCCGGCGAATTCTTTACTGCCAAGCCACATGATGCCTCCTGCCCGGGCATCACCTGAGCACTGTCCGGGGCTGACTACCAGTGGTGCAGCTTTCCCGTGTGGCCCTGTCAGCGACGACCCTGTCGAGGGGTCACTGTGGCCCCAGCCTCTGGGTTCTGCACCTGCTGCTTCAGATGCTCCCATGCTCTGTGCAGACCCTCTGGCCACACCTGCTCTTTTCCCAGCCACAGAGGTGTGGGCTCTGACCCCTCCTGGCACTGGAGGGTCTCCTGCAGAGTGGTGCCCAGAGTCTGCGGAAATGGATACTCCCAGGGTCTGGGGAGCTGAGATGGCCATCTCACCAACTCAATGGACATGAGTTTGAGCAAGCTCCAGGAGGTGGTGAAGGACAGGGAAGCCTGGCCTGCTGCAATCCATGGGGTCTCATGGGTGAGGTACACAGGGGCCTGGCCTGGTGACCGCCCACCCCACTGCCCTCACCACTGCTCCCAGGTGAGGTAACAGCTGCAGAGCCTCACTATTAGGCTGCTTTTTCTCTGGGGCCCAGACCAAGGCGGTCCTGGACTACAGACCCACAGGAGTGGATGTTAGAACTGACCCTTTATTGGTCTGGGGCTCGCTGGGGAGTGGGGCGGTGATACCACCAGACTGCAGCCCCTTTCTGTGGCTGAGGCTCTCACCTGGGGTCCAGGTGCAGTGGAAGGCGAGATGCTGGGCGTGCAGTAACCATGACCATGACCTGAGCGAGTATAACAGTGTCGGTGAGGGATGTGGCTGACGGCCTCCCTGTCCTGTGCTGAAAGCCTCAGGGAGAGAAGACAGTGGGCTTGGGGGAGCTGATGGACAGCAGGGCTGTGGGAGGGGAGGGACACCATCTTGCCTGGTCCCCTGGAAGCTGTGGGAAGACTCCACTGAAAGCAGCCTAATGATGGGCAGCACGGCTGCCATGATGGCTGGGTGCTCGGCCTCTGAGGGTTTCCTTTGACAGGGAACGTCCTGATAGCAGAGGAACAGATAGGTCCAGATAGCCCAGAGAACTGGGCTGGGGACATGCTGTGGGTATGCTGGAGGCTCTTGACCTCAGGGCCCCTGGTCCTCCTGGCAGCAGAAGCAGGCCCCCACTCTGCAGAGGAGCACAAGCCCCTCCTCTGCCACCGGAGATCTCAGGAGATCTCAGCTGAGGCCGTGCCTGCTGGACACCCCTCTCTCCTGGGGCTCCTCCCTATCGTCTGGGGATGGGCTCAGCACTGCCCCAGAGGGATGTGGAAGGAATTGCAGGGCTGGCCAATGTACAGGATGGTGGACCATGTGGGTGTGGACCCTGCAAGTGCTGGGCTGGGCACGTGGATGGGGCTGGCTGCCCATGTGGGTGTTCTGCAGCTTCAGAGTCCATGCTGTCAGAGGCTGTTGGGCGTTTCCTTGGAGCGTGTGAGGTGAAGATGCTGGGACTCATTCGTGTGGTCCTGACAGGGAGGCTCTGGGCAGCAGGGATGTTAGGACACCCCCTAGGAAGTGCTGTTCTCTACAGCAACCAAGACAGAGGAGTGGGTGGGGAGAACGAGAGAGTCGTTAAGGAGAACTGTTCACTGAGTGTAATGGTGGAGTCACGTCCTCCCGGAAAATGTGCTGGAGTCATACTCACCTTCCCCCCGACCTCAGCGTGTGACTGTATTTGTAGATAAGATCTTGTTGGAGGTAACTGAGTGAAAAGGAGGTTGTTAGGGTGGGCCCCAATCCCATAGGACTGTCCTTGTAAAAAGGGGTAAATTTGGACCTAGACACACACAGCAGGGATCATGTGAACATGGAGGAGAGGAATCAGGGTGAGGCATCTACAAGCCACAGAACAGAACGCTGAGGGTTGCCGGAGCCTTGGAAGCTGGGGAGAGGCTTGGACAAGATTCTTCCTCACAGCCTCCAAGGGGAACCAGCCGTGCAAACACCTGGGTCTCGCTCAGACTCCCAGGCTCCAGACCGTGAGAAAGTCAAGTCCTGTTTAAGCCACCAGAGAACAGACGTGCTGAAGCTTTGAATGGGGATGGGGCCAGTGTTGACAAGAAGCTTCTTCCCTCAGGGAACCAGTGATGGGGGAGGCTCCAGAACATCCCTGTAGGTGCAGCTGGGGCTCTGCTGCTACTGCCGCCATCCTAGCTCTCAGCCTCGATGCTGGGGGAAACTCCAGAGCTGGGAAGCAGGGCCACGTCGGCTCCCAGAATGAGAAGTTTCAGCTCCCTTCTTGGTGGCCTGTGGGCTCCCCCAGCCTCACCAAAGGGGGGCTGGTCCTCTGGAGAGGGGAACCCCGGCACCACTCCTAGTACATATAAGGCACTCAGCTGTTGGTGGGGTGGGGTGTGAAGACACTGTTGCCCCAGCACTTGGGGCCTCCGTGTGCTGCCCCTGATGAGCCTCTTGGTCTGCAGGGTGTCAAGGGGCCCAGCTCTCCAGGCAGGGAACCAGTACAGAGGGCGCCTTGGCCACCATAGAGGTGGCCTTCCCTGAGGTCTTGCAGATGTGATCTATTGTTCAGTTGTGTCCAACTCTTTGGGACCCCATGGACTGCAGCAGGCCAGGTTTCTCTGTCCTTCACTATATTCTGGAGCTTGCTCAAACTCATGTCCATTGAGTCAGTGATGCCATTCAACCATCTCATCCTCTGCCAGCCCCTTCTCCTCCTGCCCTCAATCTTTCCCAGCATCAAGGTCTTTTCCAATGAGTAAGTTCTTCTCATCAGGTGGCCAAAGGATTGGAGCTTCAGCTTCAGCATCAGTCCTTCCAATGAATATTCAGGACTGATTTCCTTTAGAATTGACTGGTTTGATCTCCTTGCAATCCAAGGGAATCTTGAGTCTTCTCCACACCACAGCTTAAAAGCATGAATTTTTCAGCACTCAGCCTTCTTTATGGTCCAACTCTCATATCCATGCATGACTACTGGAAAAACCATAGCTTTAACTAGACAGACCTGGGAAGATAGTAAAAACAGGAGAGTCTCTGGTGGGTGGAAGCAGGAGCCTGGACCATGGGGATCAGGCTTGGCAGCTGCACTGGGTCAGGTTTGCTGATCACTGATTTCTGCTTTATTGACTATGCCAAAGCCTTTGACTGTGTGGATCATATTAAACTGTGGAAAATTCTGAAAAAGATGGGAATACCAGACCACCTGACCTGCCTCTTGAGAAACCTATATACAGGTCAGGAAGCAACAGTTAGAACTGGACATGGAACAACAGACTGGTTCCAAATAGGAAAAGGAGTACATCAAGGCTGTATATTGTCACCCTGCTTATTTAACTTATATGCAGAGTGCATCATGACAAATGCTGGGCTGGAAGAAGCACAAGCTGGAATCAAGATTGCCAGGAGAAATATCAATAACCTCAGATATGCAGATAACACCACCCTTACGGCAGAAAGTGAAGAGGAACTAAAAAGCCTCTTGATGCAAGTGAAAGAGGAGAGTGAAAAAGTTGGCTTAAAGCTCAACATTCAGAAAACGAAGATCATGGCATCTGGTCCCATCACTGCATGGGAAATAGATGGGGAAACAGTGGAAACAGTGTCAGACTTTATTTTGGGGGGCTCCAAAATCACTGCAGATGGTGACTGCAGCCATGAAATTAAAAGACGCTTACTCCTTGAAAGGAAAGTTATAACCAACCTAGATAGCATATTGAAAAGCAGAGACATTACTTTGCCAACAAAGGTCCGTCTAGTTAAGGCTATGGTTTTTCCAGTGGTCATGTATAGATGTGAGAGTTGGACTGTGAAGAAAGCTGAGCACCGAAGAATTGATGCTTTTGAACTGTGGTGTTGGAGAAGACTCTTGAGAGTCCCTTGGACTGTAAGGAGATCCAACAAGTCCATCCTAAAGGAGATCAGTCCTGGGTGTTTATTGGAAGGACTGATGCTGAAGCTGAAATTCCAATACTTTGGCCACCTCATGCGAAGAGTTGACTCACTGGAAAAGACCCTGATGCTGGGAGGGACTGGGGGCAGGAGGAGAAGGGGATGACAGAGGATAAGATGGCTGGATGTCATCACCGACTCAAACGTGAGTTTGGGTAAACTCCGGGAGTTGGTGATAGACAGGGAGGCCTGGCGTGGTGCGATTCATGGGGTTGCAGAGTCGGACACGACTGAGCAACTGAACTGAACTGAACTGATCTGTTTAATGGGAGATCTTCAGGTCAGGGAAGCCCTGGTCTAGACACAGTCCCTCCACAAGGTCCTGGATTTGAAGCAGGAGGCCAGGATTGAAGGGACCTTGTGGGGCATTTGCAGGCATCAGAAAAGCAGATGTTTGTGACCAGGTGTTGGAGGCAGTGGTCTTTCCCCACTACCGCTTGTTCCTTCCACCACACCTGCTTCCTAGTGAAGGCATGGCTTTCTTCCCCAGAGACATCATGCGTGGCCACATGACAAGCTTTGGAGAATGGGATGTGAGCGCACATGCCTTGCGGCTCTATCAGAAGGAGCTAAAACAGGATGTGCTTTGCCCCTCATCCTAAGAGTTAATTCTTAGGTAGGTTGATAAGGAGTCAGGGGTCCTCAAGGAGGAGAAAGGGACAAACCTTTTTTTCTACATTCTTCATCTTAGTCACATAAGAACGTTTTTTTCTTAAGCTCTGAGTTGTTATGGCAACAATCTATTTCTTCTAAGGCTAACTTCCTTTGAGCCCTGCTGCTACTGCTGCTAAGGCACTTGAGTCATGTCTCCCCATAGTCGGCAGCCCACCAGGCTTCCCAGTCCCTGGGATTCTGCACGCAAAAACACTGGAGTAGGTTGCCATTTCCTTCTCCAATGGATGAAAGTGAAAAGCTAAAGTGAAGGCGCTCAGTCATGCCCAACTCTTAGTGACCCCATGGACTGCAGCCTATCAGACTCCTCCATCCATGGGATTTTCCAGGCTTTGAGCCCAGAGCTAACCAATCGCACAACAAAGCAGTGCATCTTGCTCAAGGGTCTGTTTTTCCTTGAGCTCTGTACTGATGATATATAACAACAATGCATCTTGTTTGAGGACCTGTTTCTCCTTCTTAAGAGTCTTCTGACTAATCCTGTTATCTTAAAATGTATGTTGGGGAAGTGGGTCTGGTAAGACCTTTCTATTGTTAGTAACCAATTGAAAAAGTATATAAGGCCTTGATAAGATTGGCGAAGGGGGCACTCTCTGCCCACTTCTGGTGTCTATGTCAGAAATTTTCCCTGTCCCTCTCCACTGTAATAAAACTTTTGCAACATGAAGCTCTGAGTGACTGAAGCAGAGTTTTTGGTCCTGAAATGAAAATTTCTCTTTCTGAGATCACGAATCCAACACCATTCACCCGTAAGCCATCAATCCCTTTCCCCTTCTGTCAGCTTCCTGCAAAAACATTGTCACAAATATGGTGGCATGATTCAGCTGGGTTAAGTGCTAAGTCACGTCAGTCGTGTCTGACTCTTTACAAACCCATGGACTATAGCCTGCCAGGTTCCGCTGTCCATGGGATTCTCCAGATAAGAATACTGGAGTGAGTTGCCATGCCCTCCTTCAGGGGTTCTTCCTGACCCAGGTATCGAACTCTTGTCTTTTATTGTATTGGCAGGCACGTAACCCAACTCAGTGGGAAAGAATCCACCTGCCAATGCAGGAGATGCGGGTTGGATCCCTGGGTAGGGAAGATCCCCTGGAGAAGGAAATGGCGACCCAGTCCAGTATTCTTGCCTGGAGAATCCTGTGGACAGATGAACCTATCAGGCTAGACTGTGGGAATGCAAAGAGTCGAACATGACTTAGTGACTGTACTAAGTTGCTTCAGTCGTGTCCAACTCTTTGCGAACTCTTGGACAGTAGCCCTCCAGGCTCCTCTGTCCATGGATTCTCTAGGCAAGAATACTGGAGTGGGTTGCCATTTCCTCCTCCAGGGAAACAACAATGGCCCAATCAAAATTTCTTCTCTTATAGTTCTGGAGATCAGATGTCCCAAATGGGCCAAAATCAAGGTGTGGGCAGGGCAGCTAGCTCCTCTTGGAATCTCCGAGCAGCATCTGTTTCTTGCCTCTTCCAGTTTCTAGAGGCACTCACACCCCTCAGCTTGTGGCCCGTCTTCTATCCTCACCACCAGCAGCCCAGCGTCTTCTCCTCCCTGGACGCTGCTCCACTCTCATTTGTTCTCTGTGACTCGGACCCTCCTGGTCCCTGGAGACCCTCATGATGACCCTGGACTCACTTGTATAATCCAGGATAACCTGCATCCCACTGGCAAAGTTCCTGTAAGGTCAGTCTACATGGATTCCAGGCATCAAGAGGTGGGTGTGTTTGGGAGGTCATTACCCTGCACAGCACACTGCACACAGATCATCACCGCCCAGATGGAGGCTGCACCTCAGCCTGGGATCTGGAAAGAGAAGGTCAGGTTGAGCGGAGTTGAGCCCAGCTCAGTGTTTCCCAGGGCAGTCTTGCGTGCTGCAGTCCATGGGGTCACACAGAGTCGGACACGACTTAGGGACTGAACGCCAGTAATGACGGTCTTCTCCAGATGTGTCCTCTTCACCGCGGTTTCTGCCAACAGCACCTCCATCCCACCACTGGTCTTTACAGACAGTGGGAATCCTGTTCCCTGACCTGGTCTTTGTCCCCAGGCTGGGTCTTCATCTGAAATCTTTTGCTTTTATCTTATAGGAGTTGCATCTTACACCAGAATTTCTGGATGCCTCTTTCCCCGCAAGAACAGACCTTCTTGTGGTACTTCAGATCAGATGTCACTGGTCAAGGACAACTCAATGCCAAAGATCCGCCTCTGAGCCTCTCCCCTGGGGCCACATGTGCACTGGGTGCAGACCTACCCTCCCGGTTGCCTCTGGCATATGTTTTAGACATTGTTTGTCTACATTGTGGCATGGTCAAAGCTCTGGCAGCCTCCTACAAGTTTTTCCTCCTCCAAAGCCAATGTTGAGATGCTGTCGTGGTCATCATTCAGGTACCACTTTCTGCATCTGTCAGTTCAGGCTGCGGCACAGACACTCCCAGCATCTCAGACACTCACAACAGCTGCGTATTTCTTGGTCGCCTTCCGTGGGGACTGCTGGCTGACTGCACTTGTGCTCCACCTCCTGCAGTGAAGTACCCCAGTCAGGAGGATGGACAAGCTTTGGCCCTGGGGGGCTTGGGAAAGGAGGGGGAACAGATAATTGTGAACAAATGATCAGTCATCAGCAGGGGTTACATGAAAACAATGCAGCATGGTGAAAATAGGCTTAAATACAATTAGACGTGCTTTCTCGCTGCAAGAATTCTCAGAACCTTTAATAGGCCAACTGCTTGGTATGTTCCCAAAGGGCACTCTGGAACAAAGCCTCTTACAGGTACCTTTAATCAGAACCATCCCCCTGACCTACAGGACTTACTGACACGCTGCCAAGCCCACCTGGGAGATGCTGCAAAGGGTGAATTTGGAACTGACTTCAGGCACAGAAGAATTGCCGCTTTTGAACTGTGGTGCTAGAGAAGACCCTTGAGAGTCCCTTGGACTGCAAAGAGGTCAAACCAGTCAATCCTAAAGGAAATCAACTCTGAATATTCATTGGAAGGACTGATGCTGAGGCTGAAGCTCCAGTACTTGAGGAGAAGCTCGGACTCATGGGAAAAGACCCTGATGCTGGAAAAGACTGAAGGCCAAAGGAAAAGGGGGTGGCAGAGGATGAGATGGTTGGATGGCATCACTGACTCAATGGACATGAGTTTGAGCAAACTCCGGGAGATGGTATAAGACAGAGAAGTCTGGTGTGCTGCAGTCCATGGGGTCACAAAGACTCAAACACAACTTAGAGACCAAGCAACAGGCACCTTGGGATATTGTGGGTGTGGTTCCAAACCATGGCAATAGAGCAACTATTGCAATAAAGCAAGTCATGTGAAATTTTTGGTTTCCTAGTATGTATAAAATTTATGTTTATATCATACTGTCACCTCCTAAATGTGCAATAGCATTATGTCTAAAAAACAACATATGTACCTTAACCAAAAAACATTTTATTGCTGAAAAATACTAAATGATTGCAATAGTAGCATCAAAGATCACACAATGAATATAATAATAATGAAAAAATTTGAAGTGTTTTAAGAATTCCCAAAATGTGACTCAGAGACACCAAGTGAGCAAACGCTGTTGGAAAAAGCATGTTGATAGACTTGCTCGGCACAGGGAAGCCAAGCAAGGGTTGGCTTCCCAAGCAAGGGAAGCCAACCTTCAGTTTGTATAAAAACCCGAGGTGCCTGCAAGGGTTAGTGCAGCCAGGAGTGCCTGTGCCCAGTGATGACATGATTATACAGAGACGTTGGGTGTAGCTATGTCAGCAGGGTCTGAAGCCAAGGTGGGAGCTGGGGTCCTGCCCCCTGGGGCAAAGGCTGGGTGTGAGGCTGTGACATGGCTGAAGGGCATGACAATGGCATCCAGGGTCTGTGAGGGACGATGTGACAGTGTCCAGGATCAATTGCCCAAGCTCAGAAGATGCTTCTGTGTCCCCAGAGGGGCAGCGAAGGTGCACTGGTCATTCTGGCTTCAGGAACAGCCCAGCCCAGCATCTCAGTGGCTCACAACAGCTGTTTCTTTCTTGGCTCTATCACACGAGGGCTTGGTTGACCCCAGCTCTGCTGGGCTCTGCTGGTCTTGACCTACTGGATTCCAGGAGCACAGTCAGTCCTGGGCTGAGCAGGAGTGGCCGGCTTCCCCAAGGGTGCTGAGTGATGACTGGATTTAAACCCCTGGGCCTGGTCTGTGATTCCAACCCTTTTTAGGACTGGAGCCTGCCATGGGGTGGCTATAAAAAGCTCAGCCACTCAGATCATGAGAAAGTTCACTTGGGAGTGGGCAAGTCATGGTTCCCTGGTGAATAACCATCCCTGATCCCTTGGAGAGCAGGAATCCAGCAAGGAGATGACAGTACAGAGAAACTGCCCACAGTAGTTTATTGTTAAATTTAGAAATAATTACTTTTTGGTATATTAAATACTTGCAATATTTAGGAGAATCTGGGATATTAAATTACCCAACAGACTAGCCTTGTGCTTCTCCATTAAAGTTATAAATAATTGACTCAGGTTTGTAATTGTAAGTTGAATGACATAGGGCAACTTTACTAAGTGTGAACAGTATTTTAATTTGAAGATTTTTCTATATTTATCAGTTTAATTTATTGGGATTATATGGGTTCTGTTGCTCAGTTGTGTCTGACTCTTTGTGACCCCATGAACTGCAGCATGCCAGGCTTCCCTGTCCATCACCAACTCAAACTCATGTCCATCGAGTCACTGATGCCGTTCAACCATCTCATCCTCTGTCGTCCCCTTCTCTTTCTGCCTTCAGTCTTTCCCAGAGTCAGGGTCTTTTCCACTGAGTCACTTCTTCCCATCAGGTGGCCAAAGTATTGGAGTTTCAGCTTCAGCATCAGTCCTTCCAATGAATATTCAGGATTGATTTCCTTTCCTTGCAATCCAAGGGACTCTCAAGAGTCTTTTCCAACACCACAGGTCAAAAGCATCAATTCTTCGGCACTCAGCTTTCTTTATAGTCCAATTCTCACATCCATACATGACTACTGGAAAAACCATAGCTCTGACTAGATGGACCTTTGTTGACAAAGTATGTCTCCGCTTTTTAATATGCCCTCTACAAGGAGCAAGCATCTTTTTATTTCATGGCTGCAGTCATGATTTGCAGTGATTTTGGAGCCTAAGAAAATAATGTCTGTCACTGTTCCCATTGCTTCCCCATCTATTTCCCATGAAGTGATGGGACCAGATGCCATGATCTTCGTTTTCTGAATGTTGAGCTTTAAGCCAACCTTTTCACTCTCCACTTTCACTTTCATCAAGAGGCTTTTTAGTTCCTCTTCACTTTCTGCCGTAAGGGTGGTATCATCTGCATATCTGAGGTTATTGATATTTCTCCTGGCAATTTCTCCAGCTTGTGCTTCTTCCAGCCCAGCATTTATCATGATGTACTCTGCATATAAGTTAAATAAGCAGGGTGACAATATACAGCCTTGATGTACTCCTTTCCCAATTTGGAACCAGTTTGTTTTTCCACTTCCAGTTCTAACTGTTGCTTCTTGACCTGCATACAGATTTCTCAGGAGGCAGGTCAGGTGGCCTGCTATTCCCATCTCTTGAAGAATTTGTCACAGTTTGTTGTGATCCACACAGTCAAAGGCTTTGGTATAGTCAATAAAGCATAAGTAGATGTTTTTCTGGAATTCTCTTGCTTTTTCGATAATCCAGTGGATGTTGGCAATTTGATCTCTGGTTTCTCTTCCTTTTCTAAATCCAGCTTGAACATATATGGCTTATTTAACAAATAATTGGAGGAGCTTTGTTTCATCTTAATGTGGAAGTATTTCAAGAGGAAATGCAATTTACTCCTTTCATTGTTCATTGTTCAGTCACTGAGTTGTTTCTGACTGCACCACCATGGACTGCAGCATGCCAGGCTTCCCTATTCATCACTATTTCCTGGAGTTTGCTCAAACTCATGTCCATCGAGTCAGTGATGCCATCCAACCATCTCATTCTCCGTTGCCCTTTCTCCTCCTGCCCTTAGTCTTTCCCAGGATCAGGGTCTTTTCCAATGAGTCAGCTCTTTGCATCAAGTGGCCAAAGTATTGAAGCTTCAGGTTCAGCATCAGTCCTTCTAATGAATATTTAGGCTTGATTTCCTTTTGGATTTATGGTTTGATCTCCTGGCTGAGCACTCCGTTATCAATGTTTAAAATGTTTACAGAAATTTAATAACTATCCCTTCTTTAAAAATTATGGCAGTGGGGCTCTTCGCTGATGGTCAAATGGTTAAGAATCCACTGCCAGTACACAGGACATGGGTCTGATTCCTGATCCGGGAAGATCTCACAGCCTCGGGGCAACTTACCCGTGCACCACAACTACCAAAGTCTGTGTGCCCTAGAGCCTGCGCTCTAGAACCAAAGAAGCCAACGCAACGAGAAGCTTGAGCACCACGACGGAGAGCAGCCCTGCCTGCTGCAACAACCGAGAGCCCGCACACAGCAATTAAGACCCAATGTGACTAAAAATGATAAATAAATCTTAAAAAGTTATGATTGCAATTTTAAAGTAAGGTACAGAATAGTAAGGTTTCTCTGTGTTACTCAGATCTTAAGAAACAGCTGGATTTTAACTTTCTAAGTGTGAGACCTCCTGGCGTGGAGTGGAGGTGGGTGGGGATTAAAACAAATTATCTGATAAAAAAAAGTTAATGTCATGTAAGAACAGCTGGACAAAAGCTCTTTCTGTGTCTCAATACTTGAGAAAACGATGAGGAGGCTCCTATTTCTCCAAATATCTGTCTCTGACCCTTCTTCAAGGGAACCCATCTGTTATCAGTTAGCTGCAGCTGCATAACAAACCACCCCAATACTCAGGGCTTAAAACAATACGTGCTGGCTATCGTTCATGTCTCTTTGGTCTGCAGTGGGTCAGGTAAGGACCCTGCAGGCCCGGCTGGCTCCCCTCACCCCATGCTCAGGGGTTGACTGGCTATAAACTGGACACCTCAGCCTCCTCCACAGGCCAGTCTGAGCTATTTTTGGAGCATAAGTAGGGTGAGGAGAGAGGCAGAGAGAAAGAGCAGTTTTCCCAGGCTGCTTTGGACCAGCGTACTGCTGCATCGCTCAGCCTGGATCCAAAGGGTGGAGGCGGAACTCCACCCTTGTGAGATGCTTGCAACACAGGCTTGCTAACGAGGTATTGGGGGCAGAGGAAAAGGCCAAGTTCTGTGGACTCTGAGACACTCTCTGGTTTTTTAAAAAATTATTTTATTTTAAATTAGAGGATAATTACAATATTGTGATGTTTTCTGCCATACACCAACATGAATCAGTCATAGGTATACATCGTTCTCCCACCTCCTAAACTGCCCTCCCATCTCATCCTCATCCCACTCCTCTAGGTCAGCACAGAGCACCAGCTTTGAGTTCCCTGCATCATATGGCACTTTCTCTTCTTAACGGACTGCTCTTGGTGTGCTGGCAACAAGCCATCATGGTCATTTAGAGTTTTCTATTTGTTCCCTGGGTCTTGTGTGTTCTGCATGGAGATCCTCACGAGACTATAAACTTATTGAACCCTCTGCCACCCAGTACGAACTTCACCTTGCTGGGACTGGGGCTGGAATTCCTCCTATACACGCTTTCCACGGCCATTTGGCTGTGGACTGTAGCTCCCACGGGCAGTCCATCCAAACTTCTGAGAAGCTCTGTGCAGATTTCATAAACCCAGCATTGAATCATTGACTCAGATCTCATGATGTGAAAGGTGAATTGTGGAATTTTCAGAAAGACTGAAATCATGGCAGTATACCAGCATGTCTTCTAGCGTCTTGGGTCTTAAATGTAGCATGGTATTATAGGATGCCAAGATACAGTGTCCTGGAGAGCAGAGGTGCTTTGCCTGGGCTGAGCCTGCTGCTGTTGCTCTCCTGAGAAGCCCCATCAGTGCCTTTCCACGTCCCCAGGGATGAGGCCCAGCCTCCCTTCTAAGTCCACAGGCTCTCGGCTGCTGTGGCAGCTCTGACCTTGACTCCATAACCCTGCGGTGCACCAGAGTGCTTTTTGTTCTCAAACAAAACTCTCTCTTGAGCTTGTCTGGGCAGGTGGGGCTGAATCACCCATCTCTTCTGGGGGTCCCCACCCTGCAGTGTTGCAGAAGCCTTCAGGCCTTTCCTAACTCAGAGCTGGGGTTGCACGTGCTGCCCTCTGTTCTGACAGGCCCTTGGGAGCTGACTGGAGGCCTTGCTGCTGTGAGCAGGGTCCTCAAGACCCCCTTAATGGGCACTGCAGAGACCCAGGACCCCCTCCCTACACTTCCTCTGCCCTTCTTCCTCCTTACCTGGATGCCCTGATCTTCTCAGAACACTGGCAATGCAGACTCTGTGTACGTGTGTGTGTACATGTGTGTGAATCAGCATATGTGTGTCTGCAGGTGAGTATGTGGGGCTGTATTTGTGTATGTGTGCATAGGCTGTGCATGTGAGTATGTGCAAGTGTTTAGGTGTGAGTGTGTGCTGCATTCAGTACACCTGTGCATATATACTCATGTGGGCGCATGCACACACACATAGAGGTGTGCATTTGTGTGTGGGCCTAGATATGTGTGTGTGCACACAGGTGAATGTATCCAGATGCGTGTGAATGTGTGCGTGCTGTGTGTGAGTACGTGTGTTCCCAAGTGTGTGCCCATTGTACCTGTGAGAGTGCACACGTGTGTGTGCAGACAGACACCTCAGGCTGAGTAAGAGCTTACACCTACGCTTGTAGCCATGACCTTGAACTCACAAGAGCCGAGAGGCTCACGAAAATCTCCTTGTGGAGGGTTTTCTGGGGGTGAAAGTAGGGTGTCCCGCTCCCCACCCATGCGCACAGGCAAGGCTGGAGCACTAGGACAGGGTCTGGGGCCTGGCGACCAGGGAGCCCGGCTGGAGGTGGGTCCTGGGAACAAGGGGCTGTGGGTCTGGGGGTTGGAGGTCTGGTGGGTGGGGTTCAGGAGACAAGGGGTTATGGTGGAGGTCAGAAGGCTGGGAGGCTGGGGGCCAGGGTGTCAGGAGGCCTGTGGGTGTGGTGACCTCACACTCCCAGGGACCTGGGCCTCTGGGAGGGTGGGGTGGAATCAGCCTTGGAGGTGCAGCCTGGCTGGAGCCGCGGCTGTGTTCTGCTGCAGCCCTGCCAGCAGCGATGGTGCAGCAGACAGAAATGGCCCAGCTTTTCCCGTCAGGACAGATAAACAGTAGGCCTGCTGTTTATTTTTGCCGAGACCACCGGCTTCTCTCTCCAGAGTTGAGGGAGTCACCCAGGACGTGATGAAAGAAGCTCTTCATCTGCCTGGGACGGCGGGTCCTGTTGGCTGCCCACTGGACCTGTGTCCAGGGGATGGTGGTGTCCAGGGTACATGGTGGGGATTTGGGACCTGAAACCTCTGAGTCCGGCTCAGTATCGGCTCCGGGCCGGGGCACCAGGGAAGGGGTTCTGGGCCTCTGGGTGCCGCTGGCGGTGGGGCCGGTGCTGGACACTGGCTGGTGGGGTCAGGGCTGTGAATGCAGAGCCCACATCGGTGAGGGCTTGGGGAGGCACGTGGAATGGGGATCGACTGAGCTGTTGTGGGGCCAGAGAGGGGGTTCTGGGGGAGGTCCAGCAAAAGGCAGAAAGGAGGCTGTGGGGCGACCCATGGGCCTGCAGCCGGTGCCTCTCTCTTGCCTGTCCTGCCCCACCTGGGCTTCTGGCCCTGCCCACAGCTGCTGGGGATGGCATCTCAGGGGTGAGAGGGTGGCATCTGGGGCCACCCGCCGGGGTCCACCCCAGCCCCTGCTCCCTGTCCCCACTCCCCTCCTTCTCAAGCGCCCCAGACCAGCACCTCCAACCACGATGTGGCAGAAAGAGTTACTGATTTGGCCAGCAAGTGACTGGGGGCCTCACACCTGTGTTTCCACCTGGGTAGTGGGTGGAGGACGATTGATGACCCAGATGCCTGTGAAGTTCTCCCACCCTGCTGGGGGGTGTGTGGCAGTGGCCTCTGGAGAGAGGGCCCCGCCTGCCGAGCAAGCCTCGTCTCGGATCACTGTGTGTCCCCCTGTACACTGTTCCCTTACCAATACAACAGTCTAACGACACCCTCCTCTAGGCTCTGGGGGTGGGGGTCAGGGAGAACACAGCCCCTCCCCGGGACAGCTCAGTGCTGCCCTGCTCGTGGTGAGCACTTGGAAGATGCTGGCTCTGCCCACTGTGGTCAGCGCTGAGCCTAAAGGGGCTGTGCCAGCAGCTCTGGTCCGCCTAAGGGGTCAGCTTTCTGAGCCCTTTGGTACAAGGTCTGACCCCGTCGAAGCGGCGGGCAGATTCCCTCCATGGTCATTGCACATAGGCACCAGCAGAGGGCGCCCGCGCTCCACACACAACTTGATCCTCCCAGAGGAGGCAGCCTGGGGTGTGCGGGAGGCTGGATGGGGAGCCCGCCTTGGACATGGACACGCAAAGGTGCAGAGACTGGGAGCTTGGGGCCTTGGACCGGATCTCCGAGATCTCACCATGACTGGGGTGGGAGGGGCAGGGGTGAGGGGCTGCTGGCCCATGTCCTCCCGGCTGGCCTGCCTTTCGAGCATCCACGCTTGGCCCTGCGGAGCGACTTCTGGTGGACAGTGCACAGAGAGGCATCTGGGCCATCCCATGCTGCTCCACAGTGCGGGCGGGGAGACTGAGGCAGGCGGGCCAGGGGCTTGCTCTGGGACACACAGCCTGCAGCTCTTATGGGGTCTCAGACTGAAAACTGAGTTGGCAGCCTCTTCCAGGTTCTAACCATGGGGGTGGTCCAGGGATGGGAGAGGGGTTCTGACCTTTAACATCCACAGAGATGGCTTTTCTGCTCCATCTTGTTTTGATCTAAGAGTCTCAGTTCCATGAGAACCAGCATTGGTCCAACCTACCTGGGGTGTGGTGGAGTGGGGCTCACTCACTCTGGCCTGCTCCACCTGGTCTGAGAGCAGCCACCCTTCCTGGCTGAGACTGGGTGGACAGAGGCCTAGGGGTGCCCTTCAGAATGGAGGGAGGGCACCCAGCCTGTCTGCTGTGAGGCTGGTACCATTAGCACAGAAGAGCCCCGGTGACCGGCAGGCTCTGAGACCTGGGTGACACAGGCATGGGACCTGCCTCCAGCTGAGGGCAGCAACAGCCTCCACCGAAGTAAGCCGAGATGGGAGCAACTTGTCCTTCAAAGCTGGCTGGGATGCCCTGGAATGAGCAGAAATGAGTATCCCTCTCTGGTCCAGAGCTGATGGGGTGGGGTTGGAACTTTTGGAAATCATCACAGAGAAACATTTGGACCCAGAGACCCCACTACTTGGAATGCATGCATAGGTAGTAATGTGGGGTGGTGCAGTCACTGAGAACCCGGATGTCTCTTGAAGGTTTAATTTGTGAGGCCCCCCAAAACAGCCAACACTGAAGGAATGGCTAAAGAATCGCTACATAAGCATAACATGAAATTCTTTTTAAAACGCAGAGACATCATTTTGCTGACAAAGGTCCATATAGTCAAAGCTGTGGTTTTTCCAGTAGTCATGTACTGATGTGAGAGTTGGACCGTAAAGAAGGCTAAGTGCCGAATAACTGATGCTTGTGAACTGTGTTGGAGAAGACTCTTTAGAGTCCCTTGGACTGCAAGGAGATCAAATCAGTCAATCTTAAAGGAAATCAGTCCTGAATATTCATTGGAATGACATGCTGAAGTTGAAGCTCCAATACTTTGACCATCTGATGGGAAGAGCTGATTCATTGGAAAAGACCCTGATGCTAAGAAAGATTGAAGGCAAAAGGAGAAGCGGGCAGCAGAGGCTGAGATGGTTAGATACAATTACTGACTCAATGGAGATGAACTTGAACAAACTCCAGGAGATAGTGAAAGACAGAGGAACCTGGTGTGCTTCAGCCCATGGGGTTGCAAAGATTTGGAAACAACTTAGTGATTGAACAATAACAACAAAATGAGTCATATTAAGAGGGAAAAAAAAAATCAGGATGTGTGTATTACTTGCCTGTAGCTGTTGTAACAAATTACCATGAACCCAGTGTTTTAAAACAGCACATGCTTATTATCTTAGAATATCAGTGGTCAGATCCTATAGGTATGGATGAACTTGGGCCCCTCCTGGGACTCCAGGGAGATGTCTGCTTCCCCACATGTCCAGCTTCTAGAGGCACCTGCACTCCTTGGCTCGTGGCCCCATCCTGCACCTTGAAAGCTAGAAGCTCAGCATCTCCCAGTCTCTGCTTCCACCCTCACCTCTCCCTTTCAACTCTCATCCTCCTGCCTCCCTCTCATAAGGACCCCACTGACCACATTCAGTTCAGTTCAGTCATTCAGTCATGTCTGACTCTTTGTGACCCCATGGACTGCAGCACGCCAGGCTTCCCTGTCCATCACCAACTCCCAGAGCTTACTCAAACTCATGTCCATCCAGTCAGTGATGCCATTCAACCAACTCATCCTCTGTCGTCCCCTTTTCCTCCTGCCTTCAATCTTTCCCAGCATCAGGGTCTTTTCCATTGAGTCACTTCTTCCCATCAGGTGGCCAAAGTATTGGAGTTGCAGCTTCAGCATCAGTCCTTCCAATGAATATTCAGGACTGATTTCCCTTAGGATGAACTGGATTGATCTCCTTGCAGTCCAAGGGACTCTCAAGAGTCTTCTTCAACACCACAGTTCAAAAGCATGAATTATTCTGTGCTCAGCTTTCTTTATGGTTCAATTCTCACATCCATACATGACTACTGAAAAACCATAGCTTTGACTAGATGGACTTTTGTTAGCAAAGTAATGTCTCTGCTTTTTAATATGCTGTCTAGGTTTGTCATAGCTTTTATTCCAAGGAGCAAGTGTCTTTTAATTTCATGGCTACAGTCACCAACTGCAGTTGATTTTGGAGCTCAAGAAAATGCTCTCACCCTCCTGCGTCCCCCTCTGACTCTTATCCTCACCCCTTCTGATTCTCACCCTCCTGTCCCTCTCTCATAAGGACCCTAGTGACCACATTTGGCCCATCTAATTAATCCAGAATGACCCCCCCACCCTCATCTCAAGGTCCTTAACTTCATCTCATCTGTCAAATCCTGTCGCCAGGGTGATGGTTGATTTTATGTGCCTGGCTGGGCCACGGGGTGCCCGGACATTGGGTTAAACACGAATCTGGGGTGTCTGTGAGTGCGTGTCTGGGTGAGGTTAGTATTTCAGGTGGCAGACGGGGTGCAGGAGGCTGCCCTCCATAACGTGGGTGGCCCCGGTCAGTCAGCTGAGCCCTGGAGAGAACCAAAGGCTGACCCTCCCCCGGGGGGAGGGAGCATCTGTTCCTGATGACCTTTGACCAGAGACTGGACTAACACATTGCTCTCCTGGGTCTCCAGCTTGCTGACCTTGGGATTTTCATCAACATCAAGTGGGCAAATTCCTCGTAATAAACTCTTTCCATGTGCACGTCCTTTTGGCCCAGTTTTTCTAGAAAACCGCGACATACACCAGGTGAGCTGACACCGCAGGTTCTGAGGACGTGCATGTCTTTGGGGAACGTTGTTGAGCTGACCGCTTGGGACGCCATCATCGTGATTGTGTCAGAAAATGCTGGAACTGGGCTCATCTCTGGGTGCCGGGGATGCACCTGACGGTCCCCCTTCTTTCAATGTTTGGTCCCTCTGTTCTAATTGTAGTTCAGTCACTCAGTCGGGTCTGACCCTGCGACCCCATGGACTGCAGCGCTGCAGGCGTCCCTGTCCTTCGCCATCTCCAGGAGTTTGCTCAAACTCATGTCCATTAAGTCAGTGTTGCCATCCAAGCATCTCATCCTCTGTTGCCCCCTTCTCTTGCCACCCTCAGTCTTTCCCAGCTTTAGACTCTTTTCCAATCAGCTGGTTCTTCACATCAGGTGAACACAGTATAAAGTACTGTCCTAATGGGAAGACTAAATGCAGGTGGAGCATCCTGACCAAGGGGGATGCAAACACTGGGACCCGGTGGGTGGGATAGCCTTCCGTGTAGGGCTGCCCCCAGGAGCACCTGCCTCCCCTGAGCCCCGGCTGAGCCTCCCCCAGGTCTCGGGTCAGGACCCTCTGGAGTCACCACAGTTCATTCTGCCTACAAAGTGTCCCTGTGGGCCCAGGGAACAGGAAACCTATGTGGATGCTGCCCTGAGGGATGCTGGGAGAGGAAGCTTGGACCTGCTTCCTGGGGTGAGGGGCTCCCACTGCATCTGAGGCCCGGGCCAGGAGCCAGGGGTGTGTGTGGTGGGGCTTCCCCTGGGGAGGGGGGCGTCTCTGGTCCACAGGGTGGCTCCAGCTGTGGGGGACATGCGTGTGGTCACCTACCTTCTTGATCTCAAGCCACAGTGCGAGGGCCATCTCTGGGGCCCAGTGCTGCTGCAACGAGCGCCAAAGACCTGGCGGGAGCTGTGTCCTGGAGTCTGAACGGCGGAGGTCGTTGTCTCAGGGCTGGTTTATTCCTTGGACTCACAGCCTGTCACTTGCTACCAGGCAGAGGCTCGGTGGGCAGAGAAGGGCACTTGCCAAGCGGGCATCAAGTGAAAGCACTTTTGGGGCCAGAATGATTCCGTTCACCTTTGAGTGGTGTTCAGGTTCTCTGAGCGTCCCCGCCTCTGGAGCCAGCTTTTCCTCTGAAAGTCCCCTTCCCGTGGCCTTGGGTGGAGAGGTTCTCTGACCGGTGACTCCGCAGGCTGCGTCTGTGGGGAGCGAGGCAGGCAGGCTTGCTGCACTGGGCTGAGCATGTGCCTGTGTGTCTAGGAAATTCACGAAGTGCTGACTCCATGGAGCAGAGTAGAAAGTCAGCCGGATGCTGCTTCCAAGCCCTTCAGGTGAGTGGTACATCAGGGTGTCACAAGGAGGGGGCAGCTTAGTAGACTCTTTGCAACACTGTGGACTGCAGCATGCCAGGCTTCCCTGTCCATCACCAACTCCCAGAGCTTACTCAAACTCATGTCCATCCAGTCAGTGATGCCATCCAACTAACTTATCCTGCTGTCCCCTTCTGCTGCCCTCAATCTTTCCCAGCATCAGGGTCTTTTCCAATGAGTCACTTCTTCCCATCAGGTGGCCAAAGTGTTGGAGTTTCAACTTCAGAATCAGTCCTTCCAATGAACATTCAAGACTGATTTCCTTTAGGATTGACTAGTTTGATCTCCTTGGAGAAGGCAATGGCACTCCACTCCAGTACCTGGAAAATCCCATGGACGGAGGAGCCTGGTAGGCCGCAGTCCATGGGGTCGTTAGGAGTCGGACACAACTGAGCGACTTCACTTTCACTTTTCACTTTCATGCATTGGGGAAGGAAATAGCAACCGGCTCCAGTGTTCTTGCCTGGAGAATCCCAGGGACGGGGGAGCCTGGTGGGCTGCCGTCTATGGGGTCACACAGAGTCGGACACGACTGAAGCAACTTAGCAGCAGCAGTTTGATCTCCTAGCTGTCCAAGGAACTCTCAAGGGTCTTCTCCAACACCACAGTTCAAAAGCATCAATTCTTTGGTGCTCAGCTTTCTTTATGGTCCAACTCTCAGATCCATACTTGATTAGGAAAAACCATAGCTTTGACTTTTGTCAGCAAAGTAATGACCTTTGTCAGCAAAGTAATGACCTTTGTCAGCAAAGTAATGTCTCTGCTTTTTAATATGCTGTCCAGGTTTGTCACAGCTTTTCTTCCAAGGAGCAAGCGTCTTTTAATTTCGTGGCTGCAGTCACCATATGCAGTGATTTTGGAGCCCAAGAAAATGAAGTTTCTCACTGTTTCCATTGTTTCCCCATCTATTTGCCATGAAGTGATGGGACTGGATGCCATGATCTTAGTTTTCTGAATGCTGAATTTTAAGCCAGCTTTTTCACTCTCCTCTTTCACTTTCATCAAGAGGCTCTTTAGTTCTTCTTCACTTTCTGCCATAAGGGTGGGGAAATTAGTAGGAAAAGTAGGAGGGGGACACAGCCTACATAACTGGGGTGCACAAGGATCGCAAAGTCTCAGGGGGCAAGGGGGTGCTGGCTTCCAGACGCAGGTGGGTGGCCTTTTCTGTCTCCTGGGTGCACTCCTCCCTGTCCTCACCTATGGGGAGCCCTGCTTCCTGAGCCAAAGCTGCTGCCTCACGCCCACTGACGAGCCTGGATTTGAGAGTGTGTCCCTGCCTCCCCAAACTCTGTCCTACTGGGATTAATGAGGGTTTTGAGGAAAGGTTCTTTGAGCCCCAGTTTCCCAGGTTGTCTACACTGCCTGGGGTCCATCACATGATTGGCTATGCTTTAGGCGGTGTAGACTGGGCTTGTGGATGTCCCTCTCTTGGGTCAGCTGGGGAGCCCTTGATCTCATCCTTGAGGAGCTGCTGGGGTACCTGGGGTTGAGGACGCATGTCTGAGGTGAGGGCGAGGTGGTGGAGGCCTGACGGGCCAGGCCCCATCTGGGCAGAGGTTGGTCCGAGCTTTGGGGTGGTGGAGGTGGGGTCCCCAGCTGGAGCCCCACTAAGGTGAGTACATTGCCCCCAGGAACGTTTGTCTGCTGGTGACCTTCACCCTGTCTCTTGGGCCACACGTGGTGTGTGTGGGATCAGGACTGGGGACTCTTCCTCCCCCTCTCTGCCCCGGGAGTCTCAACTGCATGCCCAACCTCTGCTGGGAATGGCCGGCGCACGTCCACCTTGGGGAGGCCAGACCCCTGACTGTGCTGTGCATGCAGGCTGGATGGGAGGGGCCAGGTCCCAGCCTCCAGATGAGTCGGGGGCTGTGGGCCAACCTCAGGGTCCCCAAGAAGGACACACTGCTCTCCCACATCTTGCTCCCTCTGGGAGCACCCACATTCACTCTGGCTGGGCAGGATGAGGCACAAAGGATGCCCTTGGGATGGTTGCCACGTCTCCAGGTGGATGAAGGGACACTGAGGCTTGCTGGCTCTGGAGGAAAGGGTGTGAGTGCAGAGGGGAGAAGGGGAAAGGGAGGGGGAGGAAGAAGGAAAGGGAGGGAAGGAGAGGGTAGGGGAAGGGGAGGAAGAGGGTGGGGAAGGAAGGAGGGGAGGAGTCTGTAGGTCTGAGGGTCCCTAAACCTCGCTGCTCCCCTCATCTGTTGCTCAGCAGCACGTGTTGAACCTCCCATGAGCTGGACACTAGATTGAAAGTCTTTGCTCCTTGCTCGCCACGTTTGCCCAGCTGTCCCAGGCCTGCAGGAAAGGCCATCCCTGCTCTGTCCTCCATTCTCTGGAACCTCTGAAGGATCCCTGGGATATTTCGCCTTGGTGTCTGGGAGAAGGGCCTCAGGTGGCTCAAAGTGCTAGGACAGTGGCTGTGGAGACCCTGTAAGGGACATGCTTGCAGGGCAGGGAGGACTCTGAGGCCCTGGGTGGGGGTGAGGGTCACTTGAGGTCACCCAGTGGGATCATCGGGGCCTGAGCCTGGACCCCGCTTCGCCCCTCTCATAGGAGGGGAGTGAGCACTTCTGTGCTGTTCTTGGGTCTCTCTCTCACCACCCAGGCCCACTCAGGTCCCCGGGGAGCAATGGAAGCCCCTGGGTGGGGGGTCCTTGGGTGGGGGTCTGGGCGGGGTCCCCTCCAGGACTGGCACCATCACAGGGGCTCCTTTAACTAGCTGCACGTGTGCGCCCGGCTGGCTTCCTGTGCATTATGTCCGCGCCCAGAGCACGGATACTTTCTGGCGACGAAGAACTTGGCCCTTTTCCCCATGTGCCTGCCATGGGGGGTCCCCACCCGGCAGCGAGCGTCTTGGCATCTGAGTTTGCCAAATGCAGCTGGGGAAGTGCAGGGGGTGGCCTTTGGGCTGGGTGCACCCAGATTTGGGTGCAAATGCCCTGGTGGGGACAGTGGTGTGGATGGAGAGGTGGCTGGTGGAGGGGCCATTAACTACCAGGTAACAGATTTGATTAATTTTGTGCCTGGAGGGTTTTTTTTTCTCTTTTCCCAAAGAATCAGAGAAAACAAAATATTTTTCTAATTAAATAAATCTACGGTGCACGCTAATGGAGGCCGTCTGTGAGTTTGTGACAGGGCGGGGGAGACGTGGAATAATGATTTTATTTTTTCATTAAATAGAATTATAGGCAGTTACTCAAAGCAACGCTGAGCCTAATTGAAAGAAACCCATTTCTTCTTAATTTACTTTCACGGTTTTGGATGATAAAAGAGTGTGTTCGTTGGAAAATTAAATAAAAAACACACCACGAGGAAAGGGCTCTGTTTAGGTGCATTATTAGGTCCTCCCAGTTTTGCGTAACCGTCAGCAGGCCCAGGTGAGAGGCAGGGGTACTCAGGCTGTGGAGGGGGTTGGAGGAGGCTTGACGGCATCGAGACCCCAAGACCATCAGGCTCTGTGGCGTCCCAGCTCCCCTCCCTGGGAGCCTGGCACACTTTGTCCTGCAAAGCACAGACTGTCTGCTGTCCGTCCCAGGTGGCCCCTCCCCTCCGACTTCCCTGGGGTCTGGACCTCCCTCCCAGACCTACTCTGCCCATCAGAACCCTAGAGAAGTGGACTGGCCTGGAAGCATGCTGTCACTCACTGGTCTTGCTTTGGGTATGGGCACACCTTGGTAAGCATCATCTGTGCCCCATCTCCTTGAAGGCCTCCCGCCTCCAGAGTCTGTGCTGACCAGGTGCCTTGACCACCTCCTCGCTTACTCATCAATGTTCCACTTCCTCCAGGAAGCACCCTCTGACCAGCCCCTCCCTACGGCTCATCTTGCTGTGCCCACCTCTGGGTGCACCTCGCCGCCATCCCTGCCACGGGCATCGAAAGAGGATGCACTAAGCTCCTAATGTGTGCAGGGGAGTCCTTCCAGGTCTGGGGTGGGGGTTGCTGCATAGCCTGCCTCGGTGGCCGGTGGCACCCAGTGCAGGGCTTCCGAGCTTCCTGGAATGCGAGGAGCACCCTGTGTCCACACTGCCCACGGGGCGGCCACGACTCTGAAGAGCAGATGAGCATTTGCGATGCAGTGGGCATGACTCTGGAGCTAGATTTTAAATTGTATTTATTTCAGTTAGCTCAGATTGAAACTGCCGTGGTGGCTGGTGGCTACCATATCACACGGTAGTCCTCCTGCGTTAGATACAATCTTCTGACACGTGGTGGCGGTCCCCTATCTCTGTGACACACACACCCCCTTTCCATGCTCAGTTTTGGGGGCATTTCCTGGGTGAGAGGTGTATACAGTCAGACAAGCGTGAGGATATTTATTTTTAATTGAATTATATTTTTGAAAACATAATGCAAAGTTCAGAATATATAACACTCTCCACTGAGAAGCAAGGTCCCCCCACACCCCACCCCGCCTGTCTGCTTCTCTCTTAATCCCTCAGGTCACAAGCACCGGGTGCAGTGCTATGGAGGGCCGGCACTTCCTGGATCCCCACTGCTGAGTGGCCAGAGACATGACAATTAAAACTGACGGCGAGGGCCTCTCCTAGGTCAGGGTCAAGTAAGGCTCCAGCCTCCTTTGAAATCAGGGCTGCTCCTGGACGCCACGGACAGATGGATGGTGCCACTGCCCAAGGGCCTCGTTGGGGTTTCTCTGGGCATTTCTGTTTGTGAGCCCCTGTTCTGTTTGGGCTCTGAGCTGCCAGACATAGAGTCTCTGGCCAGGGCTGACCTGAGGTCAAGGGCCCTAGGGAGGGAGGAGCTGCTGCCGTAGGCTCTGGGCACCTGCCTCCCACTCCCACCCCCTCGGCCCTGAGCTACCCCCGCCCCATCCTGCTCCTCTCCGCCCTTGAAGCCGGGTCCTAGGGCTGGGAGCAGGCCTGGCCCCCTGCAGGAGGGCCTGTCCGTGCTGCTGTGGCCACACGGTCACCTCTAGGGGAGGTCACCCCTTGGGGCCAGTTGGCTGGGAGGCTCTGTTTCCACTCATGGCTTCTGCTACTTTTTACACTAACTGCTTCTCAGGCCGGACCCAGTGGCCATGGATAATGGTTCCCGTCTGTTTGCGAGCTTCCAGGCTGCTTCCCCTGCAGCCCCTCCCTCTCTAGCCTGCACCCACTGGATGCCCGGAGCCCCTTAACCACACTGCTTCTGTCCCTTGGAGGTGGTTGGGGAAGGCAGCACGGGGTCCTCACAGCAGCCACTTGCTCTCAGGGGACCCAGGCTGGGCCTTCCTGAGTGAGGGGCCCCCCTGAGCTCTCCCCAAGCCCCTGGCAGGAGGCGGACACTGCACAGAAGCTCCTCATGCAGGGCTTCCGTGGCCACCCAGGCATTGTTAGGCATCTGCTGTATCCAGCTCTGTGCTGGACCCTGAGGCCGGGGGGTGGCTGCATGAGCATGGCCAGGAGCTGAGCAGCTGAGTCTGTGTTCTCACTTCCTTTCCAAGGGGACCATGGGGGGACTCCAGGCCACCCCACCCTCGGTTCTATTTCCCACAAGAAATTCTGACAAATGGCCAGGTTTCTCCTTACACACCCATTATGATCACATCCTGATCATCAGGGCCCAGTGGGTGGAAGGGTTCTGGCTCTGTCCCAGCTCAGCAGAGAGACACGTGGGGATTGATTAGTGATGCCTGCCATGGGCATGGGCTGGAGAGGGAACCCCAAGAGAGCCCCAGGAATCTCTCTCAGCTCTTGGCCTTCACTGCCTTTGAGCTGCTGACCCTGGATGCTGCTGGGATGCCTGCTCTGCGGCAGGGTCACCAGGGCCTTTCATCACAGCAGCATCTTCCCCAAAGCGTTCATTGATTTCACTGACTCCGCAACACGTATCTTTGGGCATCTTGTGCAGAATGAAGCTGTGTGTGTTGGGGTATTGTCGGAGGGGAGGGCAGGGAGGCAAGAGGGTGATGTCGGGTTTGCTGGTTGGCTAGCAAGTGGGAGAGGGTCCTCTACCTGAGCTGAAGTGTGAGCTTCAGCCTGGCCTTGAAGCCGTACTTGGGGGCTCTGAACCCCACGTCCTCTGCCCAGAGGTGCTAAGGAGGTGAGGGACATGATGGCCAGTGCCCTCCCCTTTCTGGAGCCCTCTGCCAATAGCCCCAGAGCCCTCCCCATCTTGCTGGACCTGGGCTTTTGGGGCTGGGACGTGGGCTTCTTGCCACCACAGCCTTAATGGAGATGAGGAGAGCCGAGGGGCCCAGACAGCAAACCAGGGACTCCTCGCTCCTCGTGGGCTCCCCTCAGGCTGAGCGGGGAGGAAGGCTTAGGGGCCTTGGTGCCCCAGTCTCATCAGCACACCCTCCTTGTGGCCTTAGAGCCCTGCGGTGGGGCCGACCCTGCAGGAGCACAGTGAGGGGGCTCATGGGGCCTTTCGGGGGCATGACGGATGGGGTGGCCATCCTGCTGGGCCGTGACGAACGTCCCTCTCTGTCGCAGGCTCACTTTGGACTCTAATACTCCTCAAAGGTGAAGGCCCATTTTTCCCCTGTAATCACAGCATTAAACTTTAATGTCCAGTATTAATAAAACATACTCTCCCTAATAGAGCCAGCGGGTGTGACAATGGTCCCTGGGTGACCGTCTCTAATGTTCTCCTGGCGGCCGGGGGCTGGAGGGCAGCACTGGGGGACAGCCTGACCCCCACCCCACCCCCGCTGCACCAGGTCCCTTGGACAGGCACAGGGTGGTGGGGGCAGGGCTCTCTGAGTGGTTGGGTAGGGGGCTGTGGCCTCCTGGGGTCACGGGTGGGTCTGTGTGCAGCTGGCAAGAGCATTCTCACTGTTTGGGATGAGCATTCTCACCGTTTTGTTTCTCCATGTCGGACTTTGTTTTGTGTATTTCATGTTATTTTTAAGATGTCATCACGTATCACACGCACCCTTTCAGAGCACACAGTTGGATTCACCTCCTGCTGATGGATATTTATGGCCCCCAAATCCACCCCGTGGGCATGTGCAGAAGTGTGAAAATTTTGAGTCCCAGGTCACATGTCCCTGGCTGAGCTTCAGCTCTCACTGGACAAGGGTCCTTTCTGTGGGTTGATTATCTGGTGCTGTTCTCCACCTTTCTGTGCTTCCCTTTGGTGATTTAGCTGTTTAAGGGCTTCCCAGGTGGTGCAGTGGTAAGGAATTTGCCTGCCAGTGCAGGAGATGCAAGAGATGTGGATTTAATCCCTGGGCAGGAATGATCCCCTGGAGGAGGAAATGGCAACCCTCTCCAGTACTCTTGCCTGGAGAATCCCTTGGACAGAGGAACCTGGCGGACTACAGTCCACAGGGTCGCAAAGAGTCGGACACGACTGAGCATGAATGCATGCTGTTTGAGGTGGCCCCTCCTGGTGCTGGGGCCTCGTGCCGGCTGACTGTGCACAGACAGGAGAGGGACATTGATCTAGCTGTGATCCGTGTGCCAGCTGGGCAGTGACAGCACCCAGTACCCGGTGGGTAACCCTATAACCACCTTCAATGGGCAGCTCCAGTCCCTCTTAGAGACCTGGGCCTGAGTGAATGGGGATTCAGGCCTCTCCTCCCCCTCCTGTGGAGCCAGGAGGGGTCAGCACCCTCACTCAGCCTGTCCTGGCCAGAGGGTGTGAGGAGGGAGGCAGGACCCTAGAGTCTGCAGGCTGACAGTGGGCTGAGGGGTTGAATATCGCTGCCCTCATCGCTCCCAGGCCGTGAAGCTTAAGGTGTTTATGGAGGCAGAGGCGGCCAGGAAGCAGGGGACAAAGAGGCTTTGGCAGGAGTATCGGCCAAAGGACAGGAAACCCTCTTGGAAAATCTGGTCGTGGCTCTCGGTTCCCTGGAGGAAGGGCAGCGGGGAGCAGAAAGGGGGCTTTGTGTGCACGGCCCCCTCCCAGAGCCGCGCCCTGGCAGCATGTGGCTCCCTGCCAGCATTCCGCCACCTGGAGCCTTCCAGAAGCTTGGCCTCCTGGCTGGAGCCGGGCTGTGTGGTTGGGGCATGAGACCCTGGGGACACCAGAGGCTCCAATTCCAAGATTGTGGATTTGGAGACTGGGTTTCAAGGCTGTGCCCTGGGGCCACTAAGGGGCTGGTGGGTGGGGAAGGGCAGGGGATGGGGCTGGAGTTGGGCTGTGGTGGGGCTGGTGGGCCAGGGGGGCCAGCACCTAGTGGGCCATTTGGAATTAAGCCAAAGCTCCAAGGACCTGTGAGGTCATGCAGAAAAATCAAAGTTAAGGGGATCTCACTGAGCACGGCGTTGGCCCCCAGTCCCTTAAATCTCACCATAGGATGTGAAACATCAAGTGGGTGGTCATTTTGTACTATTTTCAAACCAGAGTGGCCCCACACCTGGCTGGGCTGCCTCTCCCAGCCTGGGCCCCCAGTACCGCCACCCTGGGCCCCGAATGTCAAAACCACACAGTCCTGTAAAATCTGTTCTTGCCCTCTGCTACACCCCCAGCCCCCGACCCCTGAGCACTGCCAGCCTGTTCCCTTCTCTCTTGGCCTAGGACCCAGGTTCCTGCAGGACACTCCTTGGGCCACGGGTGGTCCCCAGCCACCTCCAGGGGTCTTCAGGCTGCGTGGTAGTTTCAGATGAAAAAGTGAAGAAGTGGAAAGGTTCCCATACATTCACTAACGTGAAGTTTAAGATTAATTATGATTTCTGCAGAAATCCCATTATGCAAATCATAATAATTTTCTTCTGAAGGCTGCACGGGGGCGCGGGGCCACAGTGTCCCCAGATGTGTCTCCCTCCCCCCAAGGCATTATCTGTTATGGAACTTTGTCATCTATGACCGGGAGCCCTTGAAGCTTTGGCCTCTTTTTTCAAAAAGCTCAGGGACCTCTGGGCAAATACAATTGTGTGTCTATTTTTTTTTTTTTTCTTTCCTCAGAACAACTGCAAAATGCTTTTCAGGTTTAAGTGGAAGAATTGTGTTGCCAAAGGCTGAGAAGAGATGAAAATGCCACTGAAAACTGCACAGAAGAAGCATGCTGACCCATTGCAGAGCAGGTCTTAGGTGGAGCCACAAAGCTGGCATAAACTCTGGCCCTGCTGCCTCCCAGGCACACAGGGGGTCGTGCTCGGGGGTCTTTGAGGCTGCTGTGGGGCAGGGGGCAGCTGGTGCATGGCCCAGGTGACTGGGAGTGCCTCTAACCCTTTGGTTTGGTGTCCCTGGGAGATCCTCAGGGCAGGAGGGACATGTCACCTCACCATCACTATTTGTGAATGCTGCTGGGGGGCCCACCAGAGTCATGTGCCCCATACAGAGGCAATGGCCATGGTGATTTCTGCACAGAGGACAGAGCTGGCGACCATCCCCTTCTGGTCATACTGCAGAGGTGAAGTCATGTCCAAAAAGGCTGAGCACAGTCCCTGTGGTCACGAGCGGTTCTCTCTTCTACATGCTGCTCAGAGACCAGGGAACGTGACCCCCGCTCCTCGACTTGGGCCAGTGCCACGCTGCTCTGTGAAGTGACTCCATCACGCTGATGAATCTGAATCCCATGATCCCCATGTGTGCATGGGGAATACACAGAGAACCTCGCCAGCGTCACTGTTGCACCTTCCTTCCCAAGACAACTTCTGCCGTGACCTCCCAAAGCACACACTGGTTTTGCCTCCTTCTGAACTTCACGTATGTGGTACTTTACATACGTGAACTTTACGCACTTTACACTCATGGTCTCTCTTGTGTCCAGTTTCTTCCATTTGACATTTATCCATGCATGCGGGGCTGATAATTGCTACCTTTCTCTCACCATAGAGTTGCCATGGTCTCTGTCCTCCTTCTGCCGGTGGACACTGGGATCATGCCTGCCTTGGGCTACTGCTGGTTGTGTGGCTGTGAACACTGCGTATGTGTCAGTTGGTGGACATGTCCATGGAGCACCCCCACGAGTAAAATAGCTGAATCACAGTGTACACGTAGGTTCAGCTTCAGTAAATATTGTGTCTCAGTTTTCCAAGGTTGAACCGATTTCCAGGGGCTCCATGGCCTCAGCAACACTGGTGCCGCCAGTCTTGAATTTTAGCCATTCTGGTAGGCATGTAGGGGTGTCTAGTAAAGTAATGCTCAAAATTCTCCAAGCCAGGCTTCAGCAATATGTGAACCGTGAACTTCCAGATGTTCAAGCTGGTTTTAGAAAAGGCAGAGGAACCAGAGATCAAATTGCCAACATCCACTGGATCATGGAAAAAGCAAGAGAGTTCCAGAAAAACATCTATTTCTGCTTTATTGACTATGCCAAAGCCTTTGACTGTGTAGATCACAATAAACTGTGGAAAATTCTGAAAGAGATGGGAATACCAGACCACCTGATCTGCCTCTTGAGAAATCTGTATGCAGGTCAGGAAGCAACAGTTAGAACTGGTCATGGAACAACAGACTGGTTCCAAATAGGAAAAGGAGTACGTCAAGGCTGTATATTGTCACCATGTTTATTTAACTTATATGCAGAGTACATCATGAGAAATGCTGGACTGGAAGAAACACAAGCTGGAATCAAGATTGCTGGGAGAAATATCAATAACCTCAGATATGCAGATGACACCACCCTTATGGCAGAAAGTGAAGAGGAACTAAAAAGCCTCTTGATGAAAGTGAAAGTGGAGAGTGAAAAGGTTGGCTTAAAGCTCAACATTCAGAAAACGAAGATCATGGCATCTGGTCCCATCACTACATGGGAAATAGATGGAGAAACAGTGGAAACAGTGTCAGACTTTCTTTTTCTGGGCTCCAAAATCACTGCAGATGGTGACTGCAGCCATGAAATTAAAAGACACTTACTCCTCAGAAGGAAAGTTATGACCAACCTAGATAGCATATTCAAAAGCAGAGACATCACTTTGCCAACAAAGGTTCGCCTAGTCAAGGCTATGGTCTTTCCTGTGGTCATGTATGGATGTGAGAGCTGGACTGTGAAGAAGGCTGAGCGCCGAAGAATTGATGCTTTTGAACTGTGGTGTTGGAGAAGACTCTTGAGAGTCCCTTGGACTGCAAGGAGATCCAACCAGTCCATTCTAAAGGAGATCAATCCTGGGATTTCTTTGGAAGGAATGATGCTAAAGCTGAAACTCCAGTATTTTGGCCACCTCATGCGAAGAGTTGACTCATTGGAGAAGACTCTGATGCTGGGAGGGGTTGGGGGCAGGAGGAGAAGGGGACGACAGAGGATGAGATGGCTGGATGGCATCACTGACTCCATGAATGTGAGTCTGAGTGACCTCCGGGAGTTGGTGATGGACAGGGAGGCCTGGCGTGCTGCGGTTCATGGGGTCGCAAAGAGTCAGACATGACTGAGCAACTGATCTGATCTGATCTGATCTGAATGAGTAATGATATTTCAGGGTGTTTTTTTCTTTTCAATGGCTTCTAGGATAAATTTTGTGAAATGCCTGTTCAAGTTTTTTATCTGCTTTTCGATTATTGGAGGTCTTTTTTTTTTCTTACTGATTTGCAGAAGGTCAGTATTTGTTCTTGGATATGAGTTCTGGATATATGCTTAGTCTGTGGTTTGCTTTCTTACTTTACTGACTTACTGTCTGTGTTTGTGTGTTTTCCGAGAGAACTCTTTGCCTACCCCAAAGCCATGTGAATTTTCTCCTAAGCTGTCTTCTGGGAATTTGTTGTTTAATCTTTCATACGCAGAATTCACATTGTCCCATGAACTGGTGTATGAGAGTGGTGTGAGGTAGGGATCCAGACTCATTTTCTTTGTATTTTGCTACCAGGAGACTCAGCCCTTTTCTTGAAAAGCTATCCTCCCCCATTGACAGAGCAGTGTCACTTTCATCCTTTGCCAGGTGACCAGGTCTGTATCCTGGGCTTATGTGTTCATCTTTGTACCAACACCACAATTCCTTAGTTACTGTAGCATCACGATAAATGTTGACATTGGGTACTGAAGTCCTCTGCATTGTTCTTCTGTAAGATCTTCTTGCTATTCCTGATCCTTTTCATTTCCATACACACTTTAAAACTGGCTTGTCAACTTCCACCAATAATGACTTGTTGGAATTTCAAAATTAATATTGAATTCATGTGTTAATTTGGAGATAATTGACATCTTTACAATATTGTATCTTGACACAAAACTTAAACCCTACATTTATTTAGGTTCATCTTTATCGTTTAAGAAACTTTTTCTTCTAGTTTTACTGAGATATAACTGACATAGAGGAAAACAATAGAATGGGAAAGACTGGAGATCTTTTCAAGAAAATTAGAGATACCAAGGGAACATTTCATGCAAAGATGGGCACAATAAAGGACAAAAGTGATATGGACCTAACAGAAGCAGAAGATATTAAGAAGAGGTGGCAACAATACACAGAACTATACAAAGAAGATCTTCATGACCCAGATAACCACGATGGTGTGATCATTCACCTAGAGCCAGACATCCTGGAATGCAAAGTCAAGGGCCTTAGGAAGAATCATCACTACAAACAAAGCTAGTAGAGGTGATGGAATTCCAGTTGAGCTATTTCAAATCCTAAATGATGCTGTTAAAGTGCTGTACTCAATATACCAGCAAATTTGGAAAGCTCAGCAGTGGCCACAGGACTGGAAAAAGTCAGTTTTCATTCCAATCCCAAAGAAAGGTGATACCAAAGAATGTTAAAACTATGGCATGAGTGCACTCATCTCACATGCTAGCAAAGTAATACTCAAAATTCTCCAAGCCAGGGTTCAACAGTATGTGAACTGTGAATTTCCAGATGTTCCAGCTGGATTTAGAAATGGCAGAGGAACCAGAGATCAAATTGCAAACATCTGTTGAATCATTGAAAAAGCAAGAGAGTTCCAGAAAAACATCTACTTCTGCTTTATTGACTACGCCAAAGCCTTTGACTGTGTGGATCACAATAAACTGTGGAAAATTCTTCAAGAGATGGGAATACCAGACCACCTGACCTGCCTCCTGAGAAATGTGTATGCAGGTCAGGAAGCAACAGTTAGAACTGGATGTGGAACAGCTGATTGGTTCCAAAGGAGAAAGGAGTATGTCAAGGCTGTATGTTGTCACCCTGCTTATTTAACTTATATGCTGAGTACATCATGTGAAATGTTGGGCTGGATGAATCACAAGCTGGAATCATATTTGCCGGGAGAAATATCAATAACCTCAGATATGCAGATGACATCATCCTTATGGCAGAAAGCAAAGAACTAAAGAGCCTCTTGATGAAAGTGAAACAGGAGAGTAAAAAAACTGGCTTAAAGCTCAACATTCAGAAAACTAAGATCATGGCATCTGGTCCTATCACTTCATGGTAAAAAGATGGGTAAATAATGGAAACAGTGAGAAACTTCATTTTCTTGGGCTCCAAAATCATGTGGATGGTGACTGCAACCATGAAATTAAAAGACGCTTGCTCCTTGGAAGAAAAGCTATAACAAACCTAGACAGTGTATTAAAAAGCGGAGGCATTACTTTGCCAACAAAGGTCCATTTAGTCAAAGCTGAGGTTCGTGACATTGTACAGGAGACAGGGACCAAGACCATCCCCATGGAAAAGAAATGCAAAAAAGCAAAATGGCTGTCTGGGGAGGCCTTACAAATAGCTGTGAAAAGAAGAGAACTGAAAAGCAAAGGAGAAAAGGAAAGATATAAGCATCTGAATGCAGAGTTCCAAAGAATAGCAAGGAGAGATAAGAAAGCCTTCTTCAGCGATCAATGCAAAGAAATAGAGGAAAACAACAGAATGGGAAAGACTAGAGATCTCTTCAAGAAAATTAGAGATACCAAGGGAACATTTCATGCAAAGATGGGCTCGATAAAGAACAGAAATAGTATGGACCTAACAGAAGCAGAAGATATTAAGAAGAGGTGGCAAGAATACACAGAAGAACTGTACAAAAAAGAGCTTCACGACTCAGATAATCATGATGGTGTGATCACTGACCTAGAGCCAGACATCCTGGAATGTGAAGTCAAGTGGGCCTTAGAAAGCATCACAACAAACAAAGCTAGTGGAGGTGATGGAATTCCAGTTGAGCTATTTTAAATCCTGAAAGATGATGCTGTGAAAGTGCTGCACTCAATATGCCAGCAAATTTGTAAAACTCAGCAGTGGCCACAGGACTAGAAAAGGTCAGTTTTCATCCCAATCCCAAAGAAAGGCAATGCCAAAGAATGCTCAGACTACCGCACAATTGAACTCATCTCATACGCTAGTAAAGTAATGCACAAAATTCTCCAAGCCAGGCTTCAGAATACATGAATCGTGAACTTCCTGATGTTCAAGCTGGTTTTAGAAAACCAGCAGAGGAACCAGAGACCAAATTGCCAACATCCATTGGATCATCAAAAAAGCAAGAGAGTTCCAGAAAAACATCTATTTCTGCTTTACTGACTATGCCAAAGCCTTTGACTGTGTGAATCACAATAAACTGGGGAAAATTCTGAAAGAGATGGGAATACCAGACCACCTGACCTGCCTCTTGAGAAATCTGTATGCAGGTCAGGAAGCAATAGTTAGAATAGTTAGAAATATTAGTTAGAACTGGACATGGAACAACAGACTGGTTCCAAATAGGGAAAGGCTGTATATTGTCACCTTGCTGATTTAACTTATATGCAGAGTACATCATGAGAAATGCTGGGCTGGAAGAAGCACAAGCTGGAATCAAGATTGCCAGGAGAAATATCAATAACCTCAGATATGCAGATGACACCACCCTTATGGCAGAAAGGGAAGAGGAACTAAAAAGCCTCTTGAAGGTGAAAGAGGAGAGTGAAAAAGTTGGCTTAAAACTCAACATTCAGAAAACGAAGATCATGGCATCTGGTCCCATCACTTCATGGGAAATAGATGGAGAAACAGTGGTAACAGTGTCAGACTATTTTTCTGGGCTCCAAAATCACTGCAGATGGTGACTGCAGTCATGAAATTAAAAGATGCTTCCTCCTTGGAAGAAAAGTTATGACCAACCTAGATAGCATATTGAAAAGCAGAGACATTACTTTGCCAACAAAGGTCTGTCTAGTCAAGGCTATGCTTTTTCTAGTGGTCATATATGGACGTGAGAGTTGGACTGTGAAGAAAGCTGAGCACTGAAGAATTGATGCTTTTGAACTGTGGTGTTGGAGAAGTCTCTTGAGAGTCCCGTGGACTGCAAGGAGATCCAACCAGTCCATTCTGAAGGAGATCGGCCCTGGGATTTCTTTAGAAGGAATGATGCTAAAGCTGAAACTCCAGTACTTTGGTCACCTCATGCGAAGAGTTGACTCATTGGAGAAGACTCTGATGCTGGGAGGGATTGGGGGCAGGAGGAGAAGGGGACGACAGAGGATGAGATGGCTGGATGGCATCACTGACTCGATGGGTGCGAGTCTGAGTGAACTCCGGGAGTTGGTGATGGACAGGGAGGCCTGGTGTGCTGTGATTCATGGGGTCACAAACAGTCGGACATGACTGAGCAACTGAACTGAACTGAACTGATGGTTTTTCCAGTAGTCATGTATGGATGTGAGAATTGGAGTATTAAGAAAGCTGTGTGCCGAAGAATTGATGCTTTTGAACTGTGGTGTTGGAGAAGACTCTTGTGTCGCTTGGACTGCAAGGAGATCAAATCAGTCAATCCTAAAGGAAATCAGTCCTGAATATTCATTGGAAGGACTGATGCTGAAGCAGAAACTCTAATATTTTGGCCACCTGATGGGAAGAATTAACTCATTGGAAAAGACCCTGATCAGGGAAAGATTGAAGGTGGGAGGAGAAGGGGACAACAGAGGATGAGATGGTTGGATGGCATCACTGACTGGATGGACATGAGTTTAAGCAAGCTCTGGGAGCTGGTGATGGACAGGGAAGCCTGGTGTGCTGCAGTCCATGGTGTTGGGAAGAGTCGGACATGACTGGTGACTGGATTAACTGAACTGACATACAGCACTGTATAAATTTAAGATGTATAGCATGATGATGACATAATTTATAGACATCATGAAATGATAATCACAATTAGTGAATACTCATCATCTCATATAGATACAAAATTAAAGAAATAGAAAAATTATTTACTGTCAACAACTTTCATAAATATATATAGCAGCATTAATATCATGTTATATAGTACATGTTTAGTACTTATCATTGTATTTATCTAATAAATGTTAAATTTGTGCCTTTCATCCAATTCCTCCTCTCTCTACCACAAATCTGATCTCTTTTTCTGAGTCTGTTTGTTTTCAAAATATAATTGACTTACAACTCTAAGTTAGTTCCTATTATACAACTTAGTATTCAATATTTCTATACTCAATATTTCTATATATCAAAATGATCATAGATATATCTAGTTATGATCTGTGACCATATAAAGATATTACATAGTTAATTGGCTATATTCCTAATACTTAACACTCCCTACCTGAGATTCATTTATTTTGTAACTCAAAGTTTGTAAATTTCAGTCTCTCTCACTTATTTCTCTCCTCTCCCTATACCACCCCATCTGCCAACCACCTGTTAGTTTCTGTGAGTGTGTTTCTCTTTAGTTATGCTTGTTCATTTTTGTTTTTAGATTCCACATATAAGTGAAATCATACACTATTTGTCCTTCTTCATCTGACTTATTTCACTTATCATAATACCGTCTAGGTCCATCTATGTTCTCCCAAATGGCATTATTTCATTCTTTTTTTTAATGACTAAGTAATAGTCCATTGTATATATGTGCCACATCTTCTTTATCCGTACCTCTGTTGATGGACACCTAGGTTGATTCCATGTCTTAGCTCTTATAAATAGTGCTGCTATAAACACTGGGGTGCACTTATCTTCTCTATTTAGTGTTTTTGTTTTCTTCAGACAAATACCCAGGAATGGAATTGCTGGATCATGTGGTAGTTCTACATGATTGAATGGCATCATTGACTCAATGGACATGAGTTTGAGCAAACTGCAGGAGATAGTGAAGGACAGGGAAGCCTGGTATGCTGCATCCATGGGGTCAGAAAGAGTTGGACATGACTGGGCAACTGAACAGCAATGGCAGTTCTATTTTTAATTTACTGAGGAATCTCCATACTGTTTTCCACAGTGGCTGCACCAATTTACATTTCTACCAACAGAGCAGGAGGGTTCCCTTTTCTCCATGTGCATCATTGCCTTTTTAAAGCAATTTGTAATTTTCTGTGAGATGTGTTGCACATGTAAGATAAGAACTTGACTTTTGGGTGTTTTAGTTTCCAATTGTTTATTGTTCCTGTAAGCCCTGGCCTGTACATGGGAACCCCCACCCTGCCCACGCCCTAACTCTCATATGTTCCCAGGCCAGTCTTCTTTTCAAGCTCTTTCAAGCCATTTTCAGACCAGCCCGGGATCCAACCCTGCACTCCTCAGAAATCCTCATTAATATGAGTAATAAACCTCCTCATATTAAAACTTAGTATTGAGGGCTTTCCTTGCAGCTCAGTCAGTAAAGAATCTGACTGCAATGCAGAAGACCCAGGTTCAATTCCTGGGTTGGGAAGATCTCCTGGAGAAGGAAATGGCAACCCACTCCGGTATTCTTGCTTGGAGAATCCCATGAACAGAAGAGCCTGGCAGGCTACAGTCCATGAGGATCACAAAAACTTAGTATTAAAGAAAGTATTAAAGCTTAAAGCTCAATATTAAAAAAAATAAGATCATGGCATATGGTCCTATCACTTCATGGCAAATAGATGGGGAGAAAGTGGAATCAGTGATAGATTTTCTCTTCTTGGGCTCTAAAATCACTGCAGATGGTGGCTGCAACCATGAAATTAGAAGACACATGCTTTTTGGAAGGAAAGCTATGACAAACCTAAAGAAAAGTCAAAGTGAAATTCACTCAGTTGTGTCCAACTCTTTGCGATCCCATGGACTATACAGTCCATGGAATTCTCCAGGCCAGGATATTGGAGTGGATAGCTGTTCCCTTCTCCAGGGGATCTTCCCCACCTAGACAGTGTATTAAAAAGAAAAGACATCCTTTTGCCCTCAAAGGTCTGTATAGTCTAAGCTATGGTCTTTTTAGTAGTCATGTATGGATGTGAGAGTAGGACCATAAGGAAGGCAGAGTGCCCAAGAATTGATGCTTTCGAACTATGGTGCTGGAGAAGACTCCTGAGAGTGCCTTGGACAGCAAGGAGATCCAACCAATCAGTCCTAAAGGAAATCAACCCTGAATACTCACTGGAACGAATGACGCTGAAGTTGAAGCTCCAATACTTTGGCCACCTGATATGAAGAGCCGACTCAATGGAAAAGACCCTGATGCTGGGAAAGATTGAAGGCAAAAGGAGAAGAGGGCAACAGAGGATGAGACGGTTGGGTGGCATCACTGATTCAATGGACATGAACTTGGGCAGACTCCAGGAGATAATGAGAGAGAGCGGGGCCTGACATGCTTCAGTCCATGGGGTCACAAAGAGTCAGGCATAACTTAGCGACTGAACAACAACAACAACAACAACAAACATTCTCATATTCTTTAGGAATGTGTGTGTGTGATCAGCACTATCTATATCTTGGACCAAATTTTACATGGGATTCAGGTGGTCCATCTTGTTTCTTCACTAGCTTATAGAAGATTCTATTTTTATATATTGACCTTGGACCCAGTGACCACAATGAATTTACTTAATTATGGTTTATCTGTGGATTGTTTAAGATTGCTTGCATATAAAATCACATTGTCTGCAAATAATAAATGTTTTACTTCTTCCCTTCCAACCAGATGTCTTTAATTTCTTTTTCTTGATGTATTGCACTGGCTGAGATTGGCAGTATAGGCTTAATAGAAGAAGAAGGAACAGACATTTTTGTTTCATTTCTAATAGCTGGGAAACCTTTGCTGCTGCTGCTGCTAAGTTGCTTTGGTCGTGTCCAGCTCTGTGCGACCCCATAGATGGCAGCCCACTAGGCTCCTCTGTCCCTGGGATTCTCCAGGCAAGAATACTAGAGTGGGTTGTCATTTTCTTCTCCGATGCATGAAAGTGAAAAGTGAAAGTGAAGTTGCTCAGTCGTGCCTGACTCTTAGTGACCCCATGGACTGCAACCCACCAGGTCCCTCCATCCACAGGATTTTCCAGGCAAGAGTACTGGAGTGGGTTGCCATTGCCTTCTCCGTAAACTTTTGCTGCAAAGTGTAAAACGTATTCTAGGCTTTTTGCAGATGCTCTTTATCAGGTTAAAGCAGTTCCCTTTTAATATTTTATGAGGATTCTTCTTATTGTGAACATTTCCTAGCATTCTAGTTATCTTTAATTGACTTCTAGCCTAATTCCACTGTGATCAGTGATGAATATCTGTATATTTTGGAAGCCTCACCTGACTCCCCCTCATCCTGGCCCTGCCCTTGAAGTTTGTGAGGTCTGTGTTCTGCCCCAGGAGATGATAAACTTTGGTTAATATTTCTTATGTACTTAGATAAAATGTGTATACTGCTGTTTGGGGGTAAAATGTTGTATATTTGTAATTGGGTGTCACCTAAGTTCACATTTCAAACTGTCTATATTCGTACTGAATGTCTGCTTTTCCTATCAATTATAGGCTTAGGCAGATGAACAATTTCCCATTACAGTGATAATTTTGCCAGTTTTTCCTTTTACCTCTCTCGCTTGTTTCCTTACATGTTTTGAAATTAGTTGTATTATTGGTGTCACATATATTTAAAATGCCTTTGCTTCCCTGAGGGAGTGATTATCTTTGCCTTCATTGTTTATCCCCCTTTATCTCCTGTCCAGCTTCTGTCCTTGATGTCAGCTTTGTCTGGTATTTGTGCACTAAAAGCACCAGCTTTCTTTGGATTATTTTTATAGGGCGCAGATTTCTTACATCCTTTTCATTTTGAGTTTTTGCATCTTTATAATCAAAGTATATCACAAGCAGTATACAGTTGGTTGTTTTTTTATATACAGTTGACAGTCTTTATCTTTTTAAAAAATGTGTATTTTCATTTATTTATTTATTTTACTGCAATGCATCTTGGTTGTGGCACACAGAATCTTCAGTCTTCCTTGTGGTATGTGGGACCTCTAGTTTTGGCATGCAAACTCTTATTTTGTGGCATGTGGGATCTAGTTCCCTGACCAGGGATTGAACCTGGATCCCTTACATTGTAAGGCAAAGTCTTAAACATTGGACCACCAGGGAAGTCCCATAATCTTTATCTTTTAATTGGAACATTTGGTACTTTAATGTACCATATAATCAATGATATTTTGGGGGGGGGGGTTAAAGTTACCATCTGACTATCAGATTTTCTCTTGGGAATATATGTTTTTTGACCCTCTTCCCCTTGTTTCAGTTCAGTTGCACAGTTGTGTCTGACTCTGCCACCCCACGGACTGCAGTACGCCAGGCCTCCCTGTCCATCACCAACTCCTGGAGCTTGCTCAATCTCATGTCCATTGAGTTGGTGACGCCGTCCAAACATCTCATGCTCTGTTGTCCCCTTCTCCTCCTGCCTTCAATCTTTCCCAGCATCAGGGTCTTTTCCAGTGAGTCAGTCCCTCTGTCTACTGTCATTTTATTCCTTTCTCTCTCTGCTGACTTTTTTCTTGTTGTTTAATCACTATGTATGACTCTTTGAGACCCCAATGACTGTAGCCTGCTCCTCTGTCCATTGGGTTCCCCAGCAAGAATACTGGAGGGGGTTGCCATTTCCTTCTCCAGGGGATCTTCCCAGACCAGGAATCAAACCCGAGTCTCCTGTATCTCCTCCATTACAGGCAGATTCTTTGCCACCAAATCACCTGAGAAGTCCCTGTTGACTTGTTAGACATCATCTATTTTATTCTTCTTTTAGTCATTACCCTAAAGATGGAAATATGCATGCTTCATCTATTAGCTCTACTGAGAACCATGTAGGTACCTTTAACTCTTCTGACCCTCTCTTGCATCTTGTGTTATTGCTGTGATATATTTTAAGTCTACATATATTTAAAACCCTGTGAGTACTGTTGTTGTTTTATATAGAAAAAACTCATTTGTGGCTATTCACTTAGTTATCCTTTCTGTGCATGTAATTGTCTCATGAATTCATTTCTCCAGGTTGGGATAATTTTCCTTTTGTCTGAGAACTTTTTAATATTTATGCGTGTGCGTGTGTCTTGTTGCCATGTCAGTTTTTTTTTCAGTTTGTGTCTGCAAAATTTTTTTTGGCCTTCCTTAAAAAAACAACTTTATTGAGCTTTATTTACATACCACTAAATTTGTGTTTTAAATACACAAGTCACTGAATTTTAGTATATTTGCAGAGTTGTACAACCGTCACCACAAGCTAATATTAGAACATTTCCATCACCTTGGACAGAAACCTCCTGCCTATTTAAAATCACTCCTCTAGTATTTCCCCGGTGAACCAGTGGCTAAGACTCCAAGCTCCCAATGCAGGGGGCCCAGATGTGATCCCTGGTTTGGGGCACTACATCCCATATGCTGCAACTAAGATATATTGTGTGCTGCAGCTGAGACATGGCGCAGAGAGACAGACAGACAAAGAGAAATACAACAAACAAACAAACAGAGAGAGAGAGAGAGAGAGAGAGAGAGAGAATACAACAAACACAGTGAGAGAGAGAGAGAGAAATAGAGAATGAAATAAAACAAACAAACAAAAAACCTAACTTGTCTTTAAAAAACAAATGAAGTCACTCTCAGTTGCCTCTTCCAGCTCTCGGCAGCCACTAACCTACTTTGTGTCTCTAAACATTTGACTTTTTGGGACAGTTTGTGTAAATGGAGTCACACAATATGTACCTTTTTGTGTCTGGCTTCTCTTAATGAGCGTAATGTTTTTAAGGTTCATCCATGTTGTAGAGTGAATTAGTACTTTTTATGGCTTAATATACCCATTGTAATGATAGATGTTTTGTTAAAAATGATAATGTTTTGTTTATCATTCGATAGTCAATGGACATTTGATTGCCTCCTTTTTTAGGGATTTTGTGTATAAAGCGTCTGGAATGCTTGTGTACAGGTTTTGTGCAGATGTATGTCTTCATTTCTCTCCGGCATACAACTAGGAGTGGAGTGGCTGAGTTAGTCTGTGTTTAAATGTTTAAGGAATTGTTGGCCTTTAATTTCAAAGTTATTTTCTCTTACATCACAATTCTAATTGGTAGTTGTTTTATCTTAGCACTTCATAACTATTACAGTGTCTTCTGTCATTTCTGTTAAAAAGTCTGCTGTCAGTCCTATGAAGGCATTTTTCCCCAATTCTGGAATTTCTATATATGACTGTTCATAGATTCCAAATTTCTGGTGAAATTTTTCTATCTTCTGAAATATATATTTGTTAAGCCTTTTCTGATAACTGCAGGATCTGGATCACCTACGGGTCTGATTCTATTGCCTGTTTTTATTTTTCCTCTCTTGGTTATGCCCAGGGTATCAGTTTCCTGGGGCTGCTGTAATGAACTGCTACAAACCAGTGGGGGAAGTGCCAAAAACCAAGAGTATCTTACTCTTTCACAGTCCTGGGGGCCAGAGGTTCAAAATCAAAGTGGACACAGGGTAGCATTCCCCCCAGGAGCTTTAGTGGCAGTTTTGTATCTTGCCCCTTTAGGCTTCTGGTGGCAGCTTCCCTCCAGTTTCCATGGTCACATGGCACACACATTCTCCTCTTGTGTGTCTGGAATATATGTGCTCCAGGGCTTAAAGCTATGTTGGGAGGAGAATTGGCCACCTGTAAGTTATAATGGAACGGAAAGTGTATGATACAGACACACATGCTTAGTTGCTTCAGTCACGTCCAGCTCTTTGCGACCCCATGGGCTGTAGCCCACCAGGCTCCTCTCTCCACGGAATTCCCCAGGCAAGAATGCTGGACAGGGTTGCCATGCCTTTCCCTAGGGAATCTTCCTGACCCAGGGATCGAATCCATGTCTCCTGCATTTTAGGCAGATATTTTACCAACTCAGCTACCAAAATGTGTGACACTATATAATAAATATATTATAAAATTAAAATTATTTTAATCCTGAGCAGGAAACAGTTATTTCTTTATAAAACTGAACTGTGTTGCACATGATTCAACTACCAAAGGTAGGTCTTTTCCCTTTTGTTTAATTGAGAACTAAGTTGATAGGAAATATGGAGCATATTTTAGAAGGAAGGACATCTCAACTCTGCAATGGATTGTGGAGAACTGTGTTAAAGAGGGGCTGAGAACTTTTTGGCCTTGACCTCTCTGTTCATTTTACCCGCTCTTCCCAATATCACATCCAACATGGTGAGATACACAATATGGTGCTCTTAGCAGGGGTTCCAGACTCTGGCTGCTTCTCTCCAAGTCATTCCCACCCCACGCCCCTAGTAACTCACCTGTGCCTTGGTTTCCTCAACTCGAAACTGGGGGAATGCTAAGAAATGTGTTGACGGGCTTGTTGCAGGGATTAAATGTGGGCAGAGCATTAGGAGAACAGGCCCTCGACATAGGGTAAATGCTCAGCAAAAGACAGCAAATCGTTTCTGCATAATTCTAGGTCTTCTTTTTATATGAATATCCAAAGTCTTCCTTCAGTTCAGTTCAGTCGCTCAGTTGTGTCCAACTCTTTTTGACCCCATCGACTGCAGCACGCCAGGCTTCCCTGTCCATCACCAACTCCCAGAGCTTGCTCAAACTCATGTCCATTGTTGGTGATGCCATCTATAGCGTAAAAGGCAATTGCAAACCACTTCAGTATTCTTGCCTTGAGAACCCCATGAACAGTATGAAAAGGAAAAAAATCTTCCTTCAGAACTGCCAAACCCATCTACCATTCTTGGGGACCTATAGTGAAAACAAACTTCTAATTTAATGGAAAGAAAGGCTTAGAAAAGACAAAAAGCATGTAAGCACCTGCCTGCTACCTCCAGCCCAGGCTGCTATCTCAGGAAGACACTTGCCGCTCCCCTGACCCACCTGGCTGCTATCCAGGCCACCAGGCCTTCCTGGGTCTCCTCCGCTGCTAATAGCTTCACCTTTCCTTCATCGGTCTATCTTAGTGGTGGTTTCAACCACATGAAATCTTTACAGTGTAGACAGGGACTTAATCAGGGTCCATCAGGAATCTGTGTTGTGGAGCACAGAGTTGAAACAGGACCTCAGAGTGTCCCGGGTTGGGGGCTTGGTTCTCAGTTCACTTGAGTGAACTTCTTTCTTCTCCACTTGAGTCAGGCATGCCCAGATCCTCCAACACGATGTTTGACTCAGAGACTCCCAGGACTGGGGTGAGGCCAGGAGGCATCCAGGGTCTCATCTCAGGGATGGTGGGGGTAATCATTGGAAATGTGAAATTTAAGTCTGTGTATCACCCAGGATCACTGGGCTATTGGAGTCTTTAAAAGTAAGCCGTAAATTCCCCTGACACCACAGCCTGGGTTTGTTTCTTCCTCATGTCACAGTCCCATGACATCAGGGAGGGTCTCCTTGGTAGGAGTCCCAGGTGGTCTCAGGGACCCAGGCTGCTTCCTTCTGCAGTACTTCTTGTGGGCCCTTGCTTCTGCCCTATGTAACAGGGTAGGGACCAGAGAGTCAGGGCTCTGCCGGCTGCCCTCCCTTCCTGTGCCTCCTCTCGTCCTTGCCCTCATCTGGATTGCTATTGGCTGGACCCTGTCACATGGCCAGCCTGGGGTGGGGCTCAGTGATGAACAGTAGTTCCTGTCACTCTTTGCTTTGTGCATTTTAACCAGAAAGTGCTGTTCTGCCAGCTATGGTGACATAAGCTTGCGGCTCAAGGAGAAGAGAGGGCATGTTCCCAGATTCCCAAAGAAGGAGGAGAAAGATCAACACCAGCAAGAAATGGGCTGGGCTTCCCTGGGGGTCCAGTGGTTAAGAATCTGCATGCCAAGCAGAGGACATGGGTTTGAGCCATGGTCTGGGAAGACTGCACATGCTATGGAGCAACAAAGCCCGTGCTCTAGAGGCCATGCCCAGCAACAAGAGAAGCCACCTCTATGAGAAGGCTGCACACTGCAACTAGGGAGAGCCCCTGCTTGCTGCAACTGGAGAAAGCCCCCACAGCAACAAAGACCCAGTGCAGCCATAAAAAACACACTTACTTAAAATAAAAGAAATGGCTGAACTGTGTCCGCCCTCAGATTCTTATGTTGAAGCCCTGAAGCCTCAATATCTCAGGTGTGTGTTAGTCACTCTGTTGTGTCTGACTGTGACCCCATGGACTGTAGTCCACCAGGCTCCTCTGTCCATGGAATTCTCCAGGCAAGGACACTGGAGTGAGTTGCCATTTCCTTCTCCAGTGGATTTTCCTGACCCAGGGATCGAAACCAGGTCTCCTGCATTGAGGTAGATGCTTTACCATCTGAGTTACTGCTGCTGCTGCTAAGTTGCTTCAGTCGTGTCCGACTCTGTGTGACCCCATAGACAGCAGCCCACCAGGCTCCCCTGTCCCTGGGATTCTCCAGGCAAGAACACTGGAGTGGGTTGCCATTTCCTTCTCCAGTCTAGTAACTAGGAGTTACTAGGAAAGCCCATAAGGTTAACTAACTGGAGTAGGTAGCCTTTCCCCTTCCCCAGGGAATCTTCCCAACCCAGATATCGAACCCAGGTATCCCACATTGCAGGTGGATTCTTTCCGCTGAGCCACAAGGGAAGCAGTGTCTTAGGGTGTGACCATATTTGGAGCTGGGGTTTGTACAGAGGTGATTAAGTTAAATGAGGTCATTACGGTGAAGCTTGATCTAATATGACTGGTGTCCTAATGAGGCAAAGAGGTCAGGACACAGACCCACATGGAGGGACGACCACATGAGGACACAAGGAGAAGACAGCGTCTACACATCAGGGAGAGAGGACTCAGGAGAAACCACCGTGCCGACACATCGATACTGGACTCAGGAATTAACGAGAGAATGGATTTCTGTTGTTTAAGCCACCTTATCTGTTGCACTTTTCTTATGGAAGCCTGAGCAGACAAGTACACACCATTGATGCTGACATCAGCTACATCAATTGTGATATGTACATCCTGCTCATGTCTGCTGAAAAAGTTTGCCATTGTTCATCAGGAAATATATTTTTAAAAAGAACCATGAGCCCTTGGCTGTGATGCCTCCATGGCACCATCTCCTGGAGAGAATGTTCTTGCTGGTGCAAAAATGGGTGCTCCCCAGATCTGGTTCCCCTCACTTTGTGACTGGTTGTTATTCTTAAGAACAGGAAGCAGGTACTCACGGGCATCTTCATGTTGACCAGGGGAAGAATCATCACCCTGACTTTGCCGTTGTGCCTTGGGTCTCCTGGCCATGCAGCATCCTGAGCTGAGCCTGACCCAGCCCCGGCATCCAGCCAGCCCAGCGCCCGGCTTGGCTCTGTCTCAGTGCTTAGGATGGGGCTGTTCTGAGTCAGGTCCCTATGATATTTGCTCCCTGAATGAAAGAGCCACAGTGTTCTGGACCCCAAGCTTATCTAACTCCACCCCAACCCTGTTCACTTGTTCAGTTGCTCAGTCGTGTCTCATTCTTTGTGACGCCATGGACTGCAGCATGCCAGGATTCCCTGTCCTTCATGATATCCCTCAGTTTACTCAAACTCATATCCAATGAGTCAATGATGCCATCCAACCATCTCATCCTCTGTTGCCCTCTTCTCCTCCTGCCCTCAATCTTTCCCAGTGTCAGGGTCTTTTCCAGTGAGTTGGCTCTCCCCATTAGGTGGCCAAAGAATTGGAACTTCAGCTTCAGCATCAGTCCTTCCAATGCATATTCAAGGCTTGGTTTCCTTTAGGATTGACTGATTTGATCTCCTTGCTGTCCAAGGGAATCTCAAGAGTCTTCTTGGGCACCACAGTTCAAAAGCATCGATTCTTTGGCACTCAGCTTTCTCTGTGGTCCAACTCTCATATCATACGTGGCTACTGGAAAAACCATAGTTTTGACTATGTAGACCTTTGTTGACAAAGTGATGTCTCTACTTTTTAATACACTGTCCAGGTTTGTTATAGCTTTCTTCCAAGGAGCAAGCGTCCTTTAATTTCATGGCTGTAGTCACTGTCAACAGTGATTTTCGAGCCCAAGAAAATAAGATCTGTCACTATTTCCACTTTCCCCCCATCTATTTGCTATGAAGTGATGGGACTAGATGTCATGATCTTAGTTTTTTGAAAGTTAAGTTTTAAGCCAGCTTTTTCACTAACTTCTTTCACCCTCATCAATGAGCTCTTTAGATCTTCTTTGTTTTCTGCCATTAGTGTGGTATCATCTGCATATCTGAATGATCCCATTATCTAGCCATGAAGCAGGCTGGCTAGGACCAGCAGAATCTCTGTCCATGGAGACAAGAGTTTGGGGCAGAGGCTTGGGGCCAACTCAGCAGGAGGGGCTGACCCTCCATAGGATACAGGCATGGCCTCCCTGGAGCCTGGTTCCTACTCTGCTGCCCGCACCCCAGCTGCAGAGAATCCAGTTTTTTCTCTTGCACCCAGTGGTCCTTTGAGAGCTGAAGAAACCAGCATGTACCCCACCAAGGGTGACCAGAACTGTCCCAGTTTTAAAACAGAAAGTCCTGCCCGCTGGTGACCCCTCAATCCTAGATGAGTTGGGTTGCTGTTTCCTCTGAGTCAGCTTCTCTGGTTCATCACCATACAGACTGTGGTCTGGGTCCCTGCCCCTCCTGTCCTCTTGTCTCTGGACATGTTCTGGAGCCTAGAGCTGCCCCAGGCACTGGAGGGCCCAGCCCTGTCCTGGGCTCTGCACAGTGAAAGAGCCCTTGCCCTCCTGACTGCTTCCCATCCTTTGGGTCCCTCTTGATGTCACCTCCTCAGAATGGCTTTCTGCCCCTGAAGACGTTATCTGGTTATTCTCTCACCAAACTCTGCCCCCTTTCCTCTTGGACTCACCACAACACATGCAAAATACACCCGTTCTCACTATTTCCTCAGCTTCAGTCCTGTTCCCTGACTGTGGGCATCACAGGTCTGTTTTTCCATCCTTGTCACCAGCATGAAGCACGGGGCTGGTGCTGGTATACCTAGGATACAGGTATCCTGTATCCTATGGGGGCATGAACCCTGATCCACCTTGGGCAACCCTGAGCAAGTCATGGCGTCTCAGAACAAGCCCCCCTGCCACCACCTCAATCAAGCTATAGTCATTCCCATCTCCCCAGAAACTTCTCTCCATCCTTTGCAGACAATTCTTCCTTGCCCTCCACCTTAGGCCACCCCGGGTCTGATTCCTATCACTATAGATCCATTCTGATTCTTCTAGAGTTTTACATATGCTTGTGTGCTAAGTTGCTTCAGTGGTGTCCAACTATCTGTGACCCTATGGGTCGTAGCCTATCAGTCTCCTCTGTCCATGGGATTCTCCAAGCAAGAATACTAGAGTGGGTTTCCATTTCCATTTCCTTCTCCAGGGGACCTTTCCAACCCACAGGTTTGGAACCTGTGTCTCTTACATCTCCTCCATTGGCAGGCAAGTTCTTTACCACCACTGTCACCTGGGATGCCCTAAGTGGAAGATAATTTTGTGTGTTTAGTCTGACTTCCTTGTCTCAGTGTAATTATTTTGTGGTTCATGTATGTTGCTATGTGTGTACTTCATCACCCTTTCCACTACTGAGCGGCGGTCGCATGTGTCCATACATTATTAGATCCATGTATCCCCCCAATGTATCCATTGTATGTGTCCACCATTCAACCATTAATTACATATACATACACTGTGTTCACTGTGGGGGCTTCCTAGGTGGCACTGAGCCTGCTAGTGGTAAAGAACCTGCCTGCTGATGCAGGAGACATAAGGGGCATGGGTCCTGTCCCTAGGTTGGGAAGATCCCCTGGAGGAGGGCCCAGCAACTTGCTCCAGTATTCTTGCCTGAAGAATCCCATGGACAGAGGGCCTGGCAGGGTGCAGTGTTCAGGGTCACAGAGTTGGACATGACTGAAACAAGACTGGGAGCTGACTATGGCTCAGACCATGAACTCCTTATTGCCAAATTCAGACTTAAATTGAAGAAAGTAAGGAAAACCACTAGATCATTCAGGTATGACCTAAATCAAATCCCTTATGATTATACAGTGGAAGTGAGAAATAGATTTAAGGGACTAGATCTGATAGACAGAGTGCCTGATGAACTATGGACAGAGGTTCGTGACATTGTACAGGAGACAGGGATCAAGACCATCCCCATAGAAAAGAAATGCAAAAAAGCAAAATGGCTGTCTGAGGAGGCCTTACAAATAGCTGTGAAAAGAAGAGAACTGAAAAGCAAAGGAGAAAAGGAAAGATATAAGCATCTGAATGCAGAGTTCCAAAGAATAGCAAGGAGAGATAAGAAAGCCTTCCTACGATCAATGCAAAGAAATAGAGGAAAACAACAAAATGGGAAAGACTAGAGATCGCTTCAAGAAAATTAGAGATACCAAGGGAACATTTCATGCAAAGATGGGCTTGATAAAGGACAAAAAAGGTATGGACCTAACAGAAGCAGAAGATATTAAGAAGAGGTGGCAAGAATACACAGAAGAACTGTACAAAAAAGAGCTTCATGACCCAGATAATCATGATGGTGTGATCACTGACCTAGAGCCAGACATCCTGGAATGTGAAGTCAAGTGGGCCTTAGAAAACATCACTATGAACAAAGCTAGTAGAACTGATGGAATTCCAGTTGAGCTATTTCAAATCCTGAAAGATAATGCTGTGAAAGTGCTGCACTCAATATGCCAGTAAATTTGGAAAACTCAGCAGTGGCCACAGGACTAGAAAAGGTCAGTTTTCATTCCAATCCCAAAGAAAGGCAATGCCAAAGAATGCTCAAACTACCACACAATTGAACTCACCTCACACGCTAGTAAAGTAATGCTCAAAACTCTCCAAGCCAGGATTCAGCAGTATGTGAACCATGAACTTCCAGATGTTCAAGCTGGTTTTAGAAAAGGCAGAGGAACCAGAGACCAAATTCCCAACATCCACTGGATCATGGAAAAAGCAAGAGAGTTCCAGAAAAACATCTATTTCTGCTTTATTGACTATGCCAAAGCCTTTGACTGTGTGGATCACAATAAACTGTAGAAAATTCTGAAAGAGATGGGAATACCAGACCACCTGACCTGCCTCTTGAGAAATCTGTATGCAGGTCAGGAAGCAACAGTTAGAATTGGACATGGAACAACAGACTGGTTCCAAATAGGAAAAGGAGTACTTCAAGGCTGTATATTGTCACCCTGCTTATTTAACTTATATGCAGAGTACATCATGAGAAATGCTGGGCTGGAAGAAACACAAGTTGGAATCAAGATTGCCGGGAGAAATATCAATAACCTCAGATATGCAGATGATACCACCCTTATGGCAGAAAGTGAAGAGGAACTAAAAAGCCTCTTGATGAAAGTGAAAGAGGAGAGTGAAAAAGTTGGCCTAAAGCTCAACATTCAGAAAATTAAGATCATGGCATCTGGTCCCATCACTTCAGGGGAAATAGATGGGGAAACAGTGGTAACAGTGTCAGACTTTATTTTTTTGGGCTCCAAAATCACTGCAGTTGGTGATTGCAGCCATGCAATTAAAAGATGCTTACTCCTTGGAAGAAAAGTTATGACCAACCTAGATAGCATATTGACAAGCAGAGACATTACTTTGCCAACAAAGGTCTGTCTCGTCAAGGCTATGGTTTTTCCAGTGGTCATGTATGGATGTGAGAGCTGGACTGTGAAGAAAGCTGAGCACCGAAGAATTGATGCTTTTGAACTGTGGTGTTGGAGAAGACTCTTGAGAGTCCCTTGGACTGCAGGGAGATCCAACCAGTCCATCCTAAAGGAGATCAGTCCTGGGTGTTCATTGAAAGGACTGATGCTAAAGCTGAAACTCCAGTACTTTGGCCACCTCATGCGAAGAGTTGACTCATTGACAAAGACCCTGATGTTGGGAGGGATTGGGGGCAGGAGGAAAAGGGTACGACAGAGGATGAGATGGCTGGATGGCATCACCGACTCGATGGAGATAAGTTTGAGTGAACTTCAGGAGCTGGTGATGAACAGGGAGGCCTGGCATGCTCCTATTCATGAGGTTGTAAAGAGTCGGACACAACTGAGTGACTGAACTGACTGACTGAACTGAAGCAACTTAGCACACACCTATGTATTCACTGTAAGTATCCATTGTACTATCTATCCACTGTGTCTGTTTACTCATTTCAGTCATGTCTGACTCTTTGTGACCCCATGGACTATAGCCCGCCAGGCTCCTCTGTCCATGGGATTCTCCAGGCAAGAATACTGCAGTGGGTTGCCATACCCTCCTCCAGTGGATTTTCCTCATCCAGCGATCAAACCTGCATCTCCTGCATTGCAGGCAGATTCTTTACTGCTGAACCACCTGGGAAGCCCTTCTATTATGTATAGATACATTGTATTCATTTTATGTAACCATCTACCCTATCTATTGTATATACCCATTGTCTATATCAATGTATTATTTGCATTGTATGTTATCTATTGCATAGCCCACTCATTGCATCTATTGCATGCATCTACCATATACTCAAGGCTTCCCTCATAGCTCAGTTGGTAAAGAATCTGCCTGCGATGCAGGAGACACAGGAGATGCAGGTTTGATCTCTGGGTTGGGAAGATTCCCTGGAGAAGGAAATGGCAACCCATTCCAGTATTTTTGCCTGGAGAATCCCATGGCAGAGGGGTCTGGCAGGCTACAGTCCATGGGGTTTCAAGAGTTGGACACAACTTGGTAACTAAATCACTCACCATATACTCATATACTCATGTCCACTGCATGTATCCATTATATGGATGGAACTCAGGCTGTCTATCATTCCCTTGTTGATGGACTTCTGGGTAATTTCCATTGTAGGGCTACTATGCATACAGTTAGCTTGAACGTTCACTTACACATCCCTGGGAAGACACATGTTTTCATTTCTTGGGTAAATACCTAGGCGTGGAATAGCTCGATCCTATGGTGCAAAGAAATAGAGGAAAACAACAGAATGGGAAAGACTAGAGTTCTCTTCAAGAAATTTAGAGATACCAAGGGAACATTTCATGCAAGGATGGGCACAATAAAGGACAAAAATGATATGGACCTAACAGAAGCAGAAGATATTAAAAAGAGGTGGCAAGAATATCCAGAACTATACAAAGAAGATCTTCATGACCCAGATAACCACGATTGTGTGATCACTCACCTAGAGCCAGACATCCTGAAATGTGAAATCAAGTGGGCCTTAGGAAGCTTCACTATGAACAAAGCTAGTGGAACTGATGGAATTCCAGTTGAGCTATTTCAAATCCTTAAAGATGATGTTGTGAAAGTGCTGCACTCAATATGCCAGCAAATTTGGAAAACTCAGCAGTGGCCACAGGACTGGAAAAGGTCAGTTTTCATTCCAATCCCAAAGAAAGGCAATGCCAAAGAACGTTCAAACTATTGCACAATTGCACACATCTCACACACTAGCAAAGTAAATGCTCAAAATTCTCCAAGCTAGGCTTCAACAGTATGTGAACCGTGAACTTCCAGATGTTCAAGCTGGATTTAGAAAAGACAGTAGAACCAGAGATCAAATTCCCAACATCTATTGGATCATCAAAAAAGCAAGAGAGTTCCAGAAAAACATCTACTTCTGCTTTATTGACTACACCAAAGCTTTTGATTGTGTGAATCACAACAAACTGTGGCAAATTCCTCAAGTGAAAATGTTGGCTTAAAACTCAACATTCAGAAAACTAAGATCATGGCATCCGGTCCCTTCAGTTCATGGTAAATAGATGGAGAAACAATGGAAACAGTGACAGACTTTATTTTTTGGGGCTGCAAAATCACTGCAGTTGGTGACTGCAGGCATGAAATTAAAGGATGGTTCCTCCTTGGAAGAAAGCTATGACCAACCTAGACTGCGTATTAAAAAGCAGAGATGTTACTTTGCCAACAAAGGTCTGTTTAGTCAAAGCTATGGTTTCTCCAATAGTCATGCATGGATGTGAGAGTTGGACTATAAAGAAAACTGAGCGCGAAAGAATTGATGCTTGTGAATTGTGGGTGTTGGAGAAGACTCTTGAGAGTCCCTTGGACTGCAAGGAGATCCAACCAGTCAATCCTAAAGGAAATCAGTCCTGAATATTCATTGGAAAGACTTATGCTGGAGCTGAAACTCCAATACTTTGGCTACCTGATGTGAAGAACGGCATTATTGAAAAAGACCCTGATGCTGGGAAAGATTGAAGGTGGGAGGAGAAGGGGACGACAGATGATGAGATGGTTGGATGGGATTACCAGCTCAATGGAGATGAGCTTGAGTAAGCTCTGTGAGTTGGTGATGGACAGGGAAGCCTGGCGTGCTGCAGTCCATGAAGTCACAAAGAGTTGGACATGACTGAGCAACTGAACTGATGGTGCTTCCGTGGTGGCTTGGATGGTAAAGAATTTGCCTGCAATACAGGAGACCCGGCATCAATCCTTGGGTCAGGAAGATCCCCTGGAGAAGGCAATGGCAACCCACTGCAGTATGCTTGCTTGGAGAATCCTATTGACAGAGGAGCCTGGCATGTTAGAGTCCATGGGGTCACAGAGAGTCAGACATGACTGAGTGACCACCCTTTCAATTTCATGAAAATTTAGGCTTAACTTGAAAGGACCGTCAGATTGTTCCAGAATGGCTGCACCACATCAGCTGAGTTCCAGTTGCTCTATAGCCTTGTCAGCATTTGGCATGCTCAGTCTCTTTGATTTTAGCTGTTCTGACATTTTATTTTATCTTTATGGTCATTATTTTTCTCTTCTGCTTTTGAGCAGGATCTGAGCCTTCCTATCCTTCTCTTTGGTCTCCTCATGGATGTGACATCAGCTCAGTCTGGGGCTGGGATGCTAAGACAAAGCTCAAGGAGGGGTCTGGTCCTCCTGTTGGGGGCTCAGCCCCACTGGGAGCTGAGACTTGCTTTCAGGAGATGAATCCTGGGATCCCTGGTCTGTACTATCTCCCGCCTGGAGGAGGCAGGTAAGGCGCTGAGCCCAAAGGCCACAAAAGGCTCCAGTAGAGAATGGGAGGAGGGGAATGACTTTGGTAGGGGACCAGGTGTGTCCTGCTCAGGTCCAGGGCAAGGCAGTGCCATGCTAGACATTGTTTGAGCCAGTTCTCACCTTTTCTGCACTGGGAGGTAGAGCTGCAGGGATAGGTGAGAGAGCCAGGCTTGGAGCAGATTCCTGCATTAGTCCGTGGGCTTCTGTGAAGGGGCAGCCATGGGAAGGGGAATAGAAATGCATGGGGAGGAGCCAGCTCTCCAAGTTTGGGTCCAGGACCTAATGCAGTGGCATGGCGGGTGCTGGAGGCAGGGTGAGGCCAGGCAGCAAGTCCTTCAGGGCTCAGCCGGGTGGCAGTGTCATTTGGCCCAGGAAGCTGGGGCTTTGAGGAACTGGCTCAGAGTAGCCTGTGATTTGAGGCACTGCATCCTGTCCTGAAGGACAGAGGTGCACAGAGCCTCCCGGGGAGCGTGTTGTAGGGGGCAGGTCCCATCTAGAGGTGTCCTGGTTGGGATTTTCCTGCAGGGATATGCTTCTTGCTCCATGGACTATTCTAGAAAAGCTGTGGCTTCCAGCCAGCATGTGTGTGTGTATGTGTGTGTGTGAAGGTGGGTGAGAGATACATACATCTCTTGCTTTATGACCAAGCTAGAAGCTGGCCACATAGCAAGGTCAAAGACCGCAGACCCTCACTCGCGACACTGCAATGTGGCAGGCAGAAGCTTGGGCCTCTGCTCGGAGCTCTGGTGTCTGTGGCTTAGCTGGGGCCCCAGCTGGTCTGTAACAAGGGGGTGCCTGTCTCTCCTGCCTGCCCCCTCCCCACCTGGTCCCCAGCAGTGCGGCCTATTTCATCATATCTCTTTCCTAGACTCCCGGTTTGGAGACTTGCCTTCATTAAGTAATGATTATTTCAGTTTCCCTTTAAAAAAATTAATCAGAGACATCCCAGCTGCCAATGGAGATCTGATCGGCTGCGATAACCAGTGTGCCCACATGGCGGTGATGGGATTCCAGCCCCGAGCACGGAAACTTGACATTCTTGACAGCCTGGAAATGTAGGATTTCCGTTTGGCTTGTGGTAACACTGAGGCAGCCCCAGAGACCCTGTCTCCTGCTTGGCAGCAGCAGCATCCCTGCCACCGGGGGCTGGCTGGGGTGAGCAGCTTCAGCAGCGGGGCGTCCTTCCCTGTTGGGCTGCCCTGCTCCCCCTTTCCCTCTCTGCCCTTCCAGGAAGCTTCCAGAACCCTCCTCGACTCTGGCCCACGGGCCAGGGTCCGCGGAGTCTGGGCCCCCGGCCAGCCTCCTCAGCTCCCCCTCTGCCCACGGAACTCACCGTTTCTGCGCTATCGTGCCCTCTATCGCCTTTGTGCAAAACGTAATCCACAAAATGCTTTCGTGGTAACCTTATCCGTCGCAGCCGGCGATAGCATCTCGCAGCCCCGTGACAGGCAGGAACTCGCAAGCATGGAGTTAATAATGCAGACTTTCAGAAAAGGAGGCTGGCAGAGGGGGCCGCGGCCGGGAATAAAAGAGGCCGGTGTGGCCGTAATTGGGACCATGTGAACTTCCTCGGAGGAGGATTAGGGGGGAAGAGACAGGCCTTGCCCGCGAAGATTAGTTTCAATTAGATGGGCTGGAGGCGAAAGGCCGGGCTCGGTGGAAGATTAAAACAAGAAGGGGAAAGTTTCCGTGGCGGTGGCTCCGGGCCTGCAGCGCCCGGCGAGATCTGCTAATTGAAGGCAAAGCGTGCACGGCGTTCTTTCGGAAGAACTCGCGTTAATTGATTCGATGCCGGCTCTGCTTCGAGGCCTTTCCCTCGCTTGCCCCACCCCCACGCCCTTTCCAGATATTCATTTGTGTTGGAAACCACTTGCGGTGGGGCGGGCTGCGGTGCCCAGCTGGCTGGGGGTAGCAGGGGGCAGTGGTCCCCAGGCTGCCCTCGCTGGACACCGGCCCTGTCACTGGGGCTCCGTCCTTGGTAGCAGTGTTGATGCCGCTACAGGGTCTGGAGGGCAGGGAGGGCATCTTCCTTCCTTCCTGCTTTCTTTCCTTCCAGGAGGGACAGAGGTGGGGGGACCTAGTCCTAGTCGGTGGGTTGCAGTCCTGCCCTCTGCCCTGGTCCCGGGAGAGGCTCTGTGTTCTACGGTGGACCCTCCGCATGGTGTCCCGAGGCTGGTGCTGTGTCCTGGCCTGGGAGCTGGAGGCAGGTGCCAGGTATGGCTGGGGTGTTTGCTTGCATGTCGGGGGCAAACCCAGCTGCTTCCTGGAACTTCCTGGGGCTGCTTCCTCCAGGCCTTCAAGCACATAGTGTGCGCGCGTGTTTTATAAATCCTTCCCATTGTAATGACAGCTAAATTATGGAAAATGCATTTTCACAGCTGGTGAGAAAAGCCATTAGCATTAATCAAGGACCAACCTCGTTGGGGATTCTCGGACTGAGTTTGTTGGTGAAGTTATGGACGTGCTCAACAGTCATTAATGGGATTCGTTCGAAATGGGGGCTGATCATTCATCTTTACACAGGGCTTGGGGAGCCTCCTTGCTTGGAGCCGAGGGCTGGGCTCACCGTGGGGCACCTTGAGGTTGTGCGTCCTCCACCCTTTCCTGGGTGGGGAGGCCTCTGGTTTGGGGGACCCACTCACAACTGAGAGTCTCCTTTGTCTCAGGAGCCAGGAGATGCAGTCCTGGTGACGTCTGTGGCCTCTTTGGCCCCCTAGCAGGGGACAGGCATCAGCGGAGGTCCTCATGGTCCTGGTATCGGCTAGATCCACTCACTGGATGTGTGGCTGGAGCCTTGGTGTCCTCTAAGCCCAGGGTGCTTGCCAGTCCTTCAGATCCTCTGGGTCTCTGTAGCCTCTGACCTCAGTCTCCCTGAAGAACCCATCATCCAGTGCATAGTAGGTGCTGAGAAATGCTGGGGAATGAATTGTGAATAGTTAAGCCATTGGCAAGTTCTAGATTTTGAACAGTGGCTCCATTAAGGCCCTGTGCTGGGGTGATTTTTAAAAATTTTGATTTTGAAATACTTTTAGGTGAAAATTATTTTATTATAAAAATTTATAAAATAATTTTATTTTAGAGCAGAAAATTTACATAGTCTAGAGTTCCTGTGCAGCCCTCTTTCTGGGATACTTTCCAACCCCTTGTCCCTCCAGTGTAATTGCCAGAGGAACACCGAATGAGCTGAGACTGATGAGCCTTCTCCAGGACACTGACTGGTCCTCTCGCAGACCATCCCCACCCTGCCACCCTGCCACTCTGTTAACATCACCATGAGCACATGCCAGGCGATGACCCCGGCAAGACTTAGCAAGGGACCCCAGGCTCTAGCCCAAGTCACCTGTTACTGTCCCAGGCACTGGTCAGCGTTGTCGCCTAGTCTCATCAGGCCTGTGACAGCCCTGAGTCTTCTCTTGTTTTCTATGACTTTGTCAATCTCGAGGAAGATTGGTTGGCCAGGTGTCTGGAGGGTGTCCCCATTTTGGGCTTATCTGATGTTTTTCTCAAGGTTAGATGGGGGCTGTGGGTTTTGGGAAGAACATCCCTGAGGTGTGGTGCCCCTGTCACATCGTGGGGGGCCCTTGGGTCACATGACATCACAGGGATGTTGGCCTGGATCTTCTGGTTAATTGAGGCAGTGTCTGCCAGGTGTCAACTCTGTAAGCTTAGTACTGGGAGGGGCAGAAGCTAAACGCTATCTCCTGTGGGGCGTGTCCACACGTGGTGTTTCTTAGCCAGAACCATTCGTCCGTTCCCTTTACCTTTCTCTCCTTCTTCCCTTCCTCCCTCCTCTTTCTTCCTTTTTTCCTTGCTTCTGTTGAGACAGTCTGAGTACAGGTTAGAAAAGAATTTCCAGACACAGAGCACTTCAGAAGGGAGCGAGTTTATTAAGAACAAAGAGCAGAGATAATGTGGGCACTATGAGCGCAGCAGGCCTGGCAGACCAGGAGGAGTCGACAATTTTCATGGGTTAATAGCCAATTTTTGTAGCCTCAAGACAAAGAAAAGTCCTGCTGGGAGGGTGGCGTTAGGTGATCAGTATGGTGACGATCAGTGTGGGTATCTTTTCCTTATTTGGGGTCAGGAAGCCTGCAGGTGATCATCAGGGGCTTTTGGCAGCAGTTACAACAGAACTCGGTCAGCCCCGGAGGTGACTTTGGTTCTGGGCTCTGCCTTGGCGCGAGGCCTCACACCTCTGGCCTTGTGGTAGGACTTAACACCTTCCCTTCCTTCTTTCCTCTCTTTTTCTTTCTTTCTTTGCTTTAATCATTTGTATCAGTGTGAACTCACAGACATCTATTTTATACTTTCAGTTACAATCCAGTATTGTGGTATTTGTTTTGTGGCTCAAGCTTTTCCAGCTTTGGCTGTTGGAAACTCATTCAGGTTACCCCATGTCCCTCTGACCTGCCCCATATTTGTGTTTTTTGAGCACTTTCTTATCCTCTGCACTGTGAAGTGCTCCAGGCATTTCCAGTTCTCTGAGGACTCCTGGTTCCTTTATTGGAGAGAGAATTAGAAACCAAGATTTGGGTGCTGTGGTGCTTGTAGCTGCTTGTGTCCCTGCTGTGCCTCTCAGCAGACAGAACTAGGTAAGCTGTGAATGTGTACCCACTGTGTACACATGCATGTGTACTAACCTATGTACACACATGTGTACTGAGCCTTGTATGCACATACATGTGTATATACATGTGCTGTGTGCTCAGTCACTCAATTGTGTCCGACTCTTTGCAACCCCATGGACTATACAGTCCATGGAATTCTCCAGGCCAGAATACTGGAATGGATAGCCTTTCCCTTCTCCAGGGGAATCTACCCAACCCAGGGACCAAATCCAGATCTCCCACATTGCAGGTGGATTCTTTATGAGCTGAGTCACCATGGAAGCCCATATGCATGTAATCTAGCCCTCATATACATATATGTGTGTACTAACTCATGGATATGCATGTACCTATGGCTGTTAGGGTGGTTTTTAAAGGGCTGTGGAGAGACCTGGACTTGCCCTGAGAGAGTTGAGGGCAGACAGTCTGGTGTAATATGTGCTGAGGGTCAGGGAGTCAGTGGTGACTGTGCTGGTGGGGATTCAAGCTGACCTTTGAGGGACAGGTAGAGGGAAGAGGTGAGTTTGATGCAGGTTCTGAGGGACAGAGAGGGCCAAGACTACGAAGACCTTCCAGGGTTCGATGAGTGGACCTCTTTAGTCCCATGAATTAGGGAAGAGTTGGGGCTGAGTGGCCTCCACCTCTGTGGGCTTCTGGCCATTTAAGAGCAGCTCAGCCTCTGTCCTCTGCCCAGTGAGTATAGCAGTGGTGTCCAGGCTCCAACCCTGCTCTGGGTACTGGTTCCCGTGGGAGGGGTGGCACCCTGAATTCTTGGGTCTGACGGGCATCAGGGACCGCTGGGGCTCAAGACAAGCCTGGATGCAGGGCTGGGGGCTAGGAGGCAGTGTCCTGAGTTGGGGGCTTGCCTGGCATCCTGGCTTGGCCACCTGCCCATGGTTGGCCTTGGACAAATAGATGTCTTCTTGCCTCCGTCTCTTCATGGGCAGATGGGATGATGGGAGGGGGTGGGCAGGGCAGGGCACAGGGTGAAGTGTAACCATCAGGCACACAGCTGTTGTCACTGTAACCAGCTCTGCTCTGGGCGTGTTGGTGTTTCCTGCCTTTGGCTGATTCTGGGGGGAGGAGAGGGTCTGCACGATGCCCGGGACCCCTGCACGGCTGGTTCCCACTCTCTGTGCCATTCTGTTTCAGAGGGGGTAGGGGAGGTGGTCGGCCATACAGCTGGGGACGCGGGCATCACAGCCATAGCACCCCCTCCAGAGGCCGCCCCTCCCAGCACTGTGGGGGTCTGCACGGCATGTGGCCAGGTGCACAAGCTGTCTGCAGGCATTGTGGGTTCAGGAATCACCAGGGCCGCGTCTCCCTTGGGGACCCCACTTCCCTTCTAGGTGGGGAGGCCGGGAGGCTCAGGAGAAGGTGACAGCTTGTCCATTGGTGGCTATGAGCTGCCTGGAGGCCCCAGGCATGGGCCCGAGTCCCTGAGACCATGATATGATCCTGTGAGAGAGCTGGGCCCTTCGGGGACACCTTCCCTTTTCCCTAACCAAAGATGGGTTTCCGGGTTCAGCTTCTTCCTCAACCATCTTCCATCACATGGGGCTTCTCTCCTGTGTGTGGGACAGGACCAAGTCCTCACCTCTGAGTTCTCACTGCTCCCCACCGGCATCAGGAATCACACTCCTGTCTCCCTTTGGGACAGGACCAAGTCCTCACCTCTGAGTTCTCACTGCTCCCTGCCAGCATCAGGAATCACACTCCTGTCTCCCTTTCCTGTGTTCCACACCCATCCCTGTCCCATCCAGCACTAGGGCAGTGTTCCTGTCTCGGAAGCTACTTCCCACCCCCCAGGAAGTTGGGGATGGTCTGAGAGGGGGAGCGGCAGGAGGCCCAGGAGCCCCGAGGAGGACCCCTTTCTCTGGGCAGGTGGAGTTAACGAGGGGTGGGGGAGTGGGGAGGGCCCAGGGGTGACAGACCCTGGTCCTGGGCGAGGTGACCCCAGAGGGAATGTGGGGGTTCTGGGGTCTGCCTTGAGTTCCAGACATCTTAGCTTTTAGTGACGTGACCCTTTCCTCTAAGGGTCCAGGCCCAGGCAGCCCTTTCCTGGTGGAGGCTGGTTCTCGCTCAGGGACTCCAGCTCCCGAGGCCTCCCTTGGGCCAAAGACACCCTGCTCCCTCTGAGGGTAAGCAGAAAAACACCCTGGCCTCCCTGGGAGCTAATGGAAGGAGCCCTGGGCACAGACCAGCCTCCCTGCTTTAGGGGAGGAGGGTCTTGGTGGTCCTGCCTGTTGGGGCTGCCTGAAACCCTTGGCACAGCGCCTGCATGCCGACCCTCTTCTTTTGAAGGCCAGCATGGCTGTTGGCAGGCAGGGCTGGCCCTCTGATCACCCAGATGCCCTTCACTAACCGCCTTCCAGTCCCCTGCTCCCCACCAAAGGACCATCTCGTTGGAGCTGGGCCTGTGGAGGGAGGGTGACCGCACACGAAAACCACCCGTAGATCACCTCCCTGAATGCCCACGGGGGGGAGCCCGGAAGTCCAGAAGCCCCCTGCCCATCTGTCCTCACATGGAGCTGGGAGGCCAGCCGTATCTGTGTGCAGAGTCAGAGGACGTGGGCGGGCCCAGCCTGTGGGACAGGTGTTTTCTGGGGCAACGATCTCCCTTGGTCATCTACTATCCATAAACCTGGGCATCTGCCCCGAGAGGCTGGAGCTGGCCAGCCATGAGGGCATTGATTTCGTTACCAGGCAGGACAGAGATATGCGTTGCTGCCCCCTGGGGTGATTTTCACTCCAGTTGGTGCCGCAATTCACACCCAGGATGTCTGGGTGCTGGGCTGGTCCTCACCCACCTCCGGATCCTGGGTGCCCGGCAGACCCTGAGTGTGGGGGCGGTGGCCCCTTGGCTGAGTGCACAGGCCGGGAGCGAATTTCATTTGTTAAATTTGGTGTAAACTTAAAGGTGCGATTGATGAGGGATTTTAAAGGTTCTTGTTCATTTGGGGCTGAAACAGCAGTGTGTCAAGCTTTGAGCTGCAAATTCTTCAAAGTAAATGCAGTAACGATCAATTTATTAGTGATCGCCAGCAATAAATACCTGATTACCCCATCTGGAGAGCTGGCTCTGGAAGCTGTGGGTGTGGGCTGATTGCTGGGTAAGGGGTGATGGCCTTGTGGCCCTGTTTCCCCAGGCTGCTCCCTCCTGGGCTGAGCGCTTCAGTCTTAGGGTAAGCTGACAGAACTGGGGTCTCCACCAGGGACCCACAAAACACTTCCCAGTGAGAAGAAGTCTGAATGAGGCAGTTGGGAAGGTTTAAGAAGGAGATTCTCATCAGGCTGGGACCCTTGAGGGTGGGGTCAGCTTGTATTGCTGGAGCCAGCAACCTGGGCCCTTCTAAAGCCTCCTTCTGTGGGTGGGTATGGGGATGAATGCTTGTGGGGGTTCACATGTAGTGACCAGCAGGCAGGCTTCCCAGTTAAGATGGGTCACCTGGTAGCCCCTCAGAAGGAAGAGCTGGGGACTTCAGTCCCTGAAGCATCAGGGGCATGCAGGCCTTTTGTGGGGCCTTGGCTGTGACTGCAGACCTGGCATGGGGTCTCTGCTTACCTTCCCCACACTGTGGCCCCCAGCTCCCCAAAGTTTTGATGAAGTCTGTGACTTGTGCAGAGGACTGTTCAGGCCCAGGTCCAGCAGGAGGGAGAGAGGGGAGCAGGCCAGGGGTCAGCAGCTCTGCCTCCCGGCAGTGAGGGACAGCCCAGATGCCCTGCAGTGGGCGACTCAGGGACCTGCCCCAAGGTGGCTCTGCCCCCACCCCATCCTGTGACCTGAGAAGCAAACCTGGAAGCCAGTCAAGTGGTGGTACACCCGAACCAGAGGTGCCCACTGGCTGACCACTCACAGCGAATCTATGCTTGGAAAGGGGGGCTGCCCTGGGAACCGGGGAGGATGAGAGTCTTCCCTGAGGAACCCCTCCTCTGGCCAGGCCACCCCAGATGCGATCCCTGATCCATTCTGGTGCCCAAGCCCCCATCCCACTGGGGGCCTTTCCTGCACTTCCTCCCCAAGCAGGCTTTTAGTCACGGGGGTGGGGGGCAGCTCTGGGGGTGGGGCTGCTGACTCCAGCATTTCCCTGAATTGAGACGGACTAGTTTCCCCAGGAAGAGAAATAGATATCAACAAACTTCCATCCTGAAGATCAAACGCTTCCGCCTGCCCGCTCGCCCCAAGGACCTCTCACAGCCTCCCTGTTGCCCCTGCCCCCAGCCCTGCATGTGGGCGCTCAGGATAAGGAGGGCGGGGTGTGGAGGGGTGGGAGCTGGGCTGGCTGGACAGGCCAGGGGCTGTCCACGGCCCCTGTGCCCTTGACCCAAGGCCATGTCCATCAGGGCCTCTGAAACCCTGCCCCAGGAAAGGCCTGACCAGGTAGGGCAGGAATCAGTGTCCCCGTCCTCGGAGCTGGGAGGCCTGTGGGGTTTGGTGACAGCACCTCCTGCAGCGTGGCACCCGAGGATCCTGGGTGGCTCCGCACAACACATGTTGCTTCAAGTCTGCTCCAGGGATGTGCCCCCCTGCCCCTGGTCCTGCCCCTCCTCACACCTTAGGGATCAGAGCATTTAGCATCTCCCGTCACAGCTGTTTAGAAACCCACTGAGTGCAGTGTGGGGGGTTTCTCCACACCCCTAATCTGTGAGCCTCTACTAACCAGGTGCAGAAAGTGCTCAAGTTGTGCCCTTCCTATGGAAGGCTCAGGGCCTCACTGGCACAAGCTAGGCAGGGGTGTGGGCGGGGCTCTCGCCCACAGGAAGGCCCCCAGGGGCAACAGCTGAGGTGGTGGGCACTAGGGCAGCCCGGACCCAGATGAAGGGCTCCTTGGTCTCCACACTGCCCTGCACCCCCCAGCCAGGCTTCTCCTGGGCTGTGTCCAGCTTGGCAAAGCCAGACCCCATCCTCTGCAAATGGGGCTCTAGGGACAGGTGGGAGCTGCCAGACCCCTTCGGGTCTTGGGTTCTGAGTAGGATGAAGAGGTGTCCTTGTAATCAGGGTGGGTGATGACACCTGTGGGGGCCCTGGACAGGCCAAGGTGAGGAAGGGGCAAGTGGACGCTGACTGAGTCTGTGGCAAGATGCAGACGTGGCCCCAAGAGGAGGCCTCCAAAGGGGGCTTGAGAGTCTCTCGTGAGACAGAGGTGACCGCTCCAAGATTGCATGGGCACTGGAGCCAGGCTGGCTTCAACCCAGGTGTGCCCCCTGCGATGGAGCAAGGAGAGTGGTGGCATGGCTGCAATTTGGGGATGAGAGATGGCAGGGAAGTGGCAGGAGGAGAGATGGAGATAGACAGAGGTAGAGACAGAAATAGAGAAACAAAGAGGCAGAGGACAGGGCAGGATGCTGCCAAAATGGTGGTCCTGAGACCCTCACTTAGGGTCAGCGCTGCCCCCACCCCAGCCCCGGGCCCCAACCCTCCTCAGCACTCCCAGCCCCTCTTGGTCTGGACTGGGGCTCTAGACAGGCTTCCCTAGAGAGATGGCAGAAAGCCAGATACCCCGGGATCTAATGTGGCAGGAAGGAGGCCTGGGCGGTGAGGTTGGAGGGGTGTCCAGGGCCTTAGCCAGTCCCTCCCACTCCAGGCCTGAGTCTGGCTGGCTCTCTGGCCCTGGTTCTGTTCAGTGGCTGGAGTAGTGGCTGCTCTGATGGTGACCTTGGCCAGAGCTCCCTAGAGTGAGGCTCCACTGGGAGCCGGGGTAAGGGACGGGTTCCAGAACTTCATGCCCACCCCTGCTCACCCCAAGCTGTGTCTCACTGCTGAGGAAGCCCAGGGTCTGAGGGAGGGGTGACCTCCGGGGAGCCCAACCCTGAGGTCAGCTGGGCCAGGCATGCAGGAGGCCCTCTCCCCCCCGCCCCGCCAGCCCATGGGGATGTGCTAGATGGTACCCTGTTCCTACTCTGAAGCCTGGTGCCCTGACAACAAGGCGGCATCATCGACTCAACGGACATGACTTTGAGCAAACTCCAGAAGAGGGTGAAGGACAGGGAAGCCTGGCGTACTGCTGTCCACGGGTTTGCAGAGAGTCAGACATGACTGAGCGACGGAACAACAACTCAGCTGTCACCTCCACCCTACAAGGATCAGAGAGGCATGGATGTGCTCAGGGGCCCAGCTGCACATGGAGGGATGGGACCCTGCTGAGCGGGCGTCTCCACGTGGGGCTCGTACACCCACAGCCTCTCAGCCCAAGGCCACTGCCTGCCTGCAGGTTGACGGATTAGCCCGGCCCCCTGGCCCGGCTGGGCGCCCTCATCCCTTCCTAGCTGGGAAGAGACAGCAGGCTCTGTTTATTTAGACTTTTCCTGAAGCTGACAGCTTGAATCAGCCTAATTTACCTGAAGTATACCAACCGTCCTTGTATTTATTTTACGACATTTCACCGGCGTAACTCAATCCCCGCCCTCTGCTGTCTTGTGACCTGGCCCAGGATGCATCTGTCTCCCATCCCCGCTGCCCGCCTCACGCTTCAAGGACACAAAGAGGCTTTCAGGGGAGAGCTGAGGGTAGGATATGGGGGGTGGGTAGCCCCGACAACAGCACAGGAGGTGCCACGCGCCTCTGGATTCGAGGTGAAGCCAGGTCTCTGGTGCCCTGTGAGCGTGGGAGGAGATGTTGCCCGGGGAGGTGGGGGTCCCAACGAGTGGCTCAGCATGGCTCCCTGATCCTCATGTATTTGCTGAGCTCCCCTCACGCTCGGGACTCGGGGCTGAGCGCTCTATTACGCCAGCTGATGACCCATTTTGCAGGAAGGAAAGTCCCTCATCCAGGGTCAGGCATGGCCGGCCTCAGAGCTGGGTGCCAGCCCGGGCAGGCTGCTCTGGACAGCTCGGATGGCTCACAGGGTTGCGCTGCCCAGGTTCAGGACACCAGCTGGTGGGCAGACTGGACAATATCCGTCAGGGATGGGGCGGGGCTGCTGGGGTCACTTATATGGGAGGAGGCACCACCCAGCTGGAGAAGGCTGTGCCTTGAACCCGGGAGTGCCAACTCAAGAGTCAGCTCTGGGAGCAGGGAGGAGGTGCCCGGAGATGCTGGTTACCCTGGACCTCTGTAGAGGAGGAGCAGGACGCTCTGCACACTCCCCACCCCCAGTGCAGTGGTCACCCACCTTGGCCCGGCCAGCCCGGGACCAGCTCATTAGAGGGGCCTTGGAAGGCCGGATGGACATGGGAACACATGTTCATGGCCTGATTCCACAGATGCTTCTGAGAAAAGGTCTGAGCTGGTCCCAGCAATGGGACACAGCCGCTGATCAGAAGGCCCTTGCCTCATGCTCACCCTAGTCGGGGGGCTGCCAAGACCAGGCAAACCACAAATGGACACACTAAAATAGGGAAATACTGGGGCCCAGGTCAGTGGGGTGATCCCTGAGTCATGAGGAAGGGCTTCCTGGAGGAAGAAGCGTCTGTGTTGAGGCCAGGATGCAGAGGGTGAGCCTCCATGGAAGGTCTGGGCAAGAGTCTTGGGTGTGGGGGAGAAACTGGTGCAAAGGCCCTGGGGTGGGCCTGATCTTGGTGTTGGAAGAACAGGGTCTTCTTCCCTTAAAGTGTTAAAAACAAACCCCAGAGCCACCGGCTTCCCAGGAGCGGTAGTCCTGATGGGAGGTGGGGTGCTCTGTTCATGGGGACCCCGTGGCCCTTGGCTCAGAGCCATGGCCCAGGAGACTGCTCCGCCTTATCCCCACTTCCCCCTGTGAACACCCCCAAGGAGCCCTGGAGGCCGTGCCCACCACAAGTGTGACAAGGACCTGCGACCCTGGGGAGCTGGAGGTGGGGTCTACAGTGGGGAAGGGGGCAGTGGCTCTCGAATCACAAGGCCTAGGATTCCGCCAGGCCTGCCTTTTACTCTGAGGGCCGTGGACCGAGCCCCTCCCCTGCGATGGGGCAGAGGTCAGCGGCGGTGGGAGGGCCCGGGCCCTGGGTGGACGCGTCTGGCCGGTGTGCGTGCGGCCCTCTGTGAGTGCGCTCCCCCCGGGGAGGGGCCACGGCTGTACTGGGCCATACATCTCTGTCAAGATCTCTATGAATAAATTAACCTTTTTAAAGATTAGTGCACTCTAATACCTCAGGGTTTTTTAAACAGAACAAATGCTAAAAATATTTTGACAGAGCTTGCCGAGTTTGCACTCAGCTCATCAAGAGGGCCGGAACCACATCCCCCACCCCCAGAGAGAGGTGTCGCCCAGTGGAGTTGGGGGGGAGCAGTGGTGGCCACCCCAGGGGTCTGGCATATGGCCTCTGTGTGGAGAGAGACAGGGTTGGGGGGCTGGCACCAGTGCCACTGGCCTCACAGTCCTGGCTGGCTGGGCCTGCTTTTGTGGGCCAGGAGGAGGTGGGCTTTAGAGCCTGTGGCTGGGGCGGAGGGAGGGAGGGAGGTGGTGCCAGGCTGGGCTCAGCATGTGTGGAGACCTGGAGCCAAGAAACAGATTCAGGGGAGCATGGGAGTGTGAGGCCAGGTCTGGGCCACGGGTGTCCACGAGTGGAATGGGTTGGGGTCTCTGAGCTGGGCACCTGGATGCAGGTGGAGGAGGCTGACTCTCGGCCTCACCCAGAGAAGCCACCAGAGGCTACGGAGGAGGGGTGACCAGCCAGAGCTAAAAAGGCATCCCAAGAGTGGTGGCCTGGGTGGTCCAGGTGAGGCTGAGGCCTGAGCTGGGGGCAGAGCCCCCAGAGGGGAGGGGAGGAGCCAGGAGGACCCCAGACCCCAAGTTCTCTCTGGGCTCCTGGGACATATTGCTTTTCTTTTGTTGGTCCTCAGCGCCCAGAACCAGATCGGCCCTAGTAGGTGCTCGGTACCCCACACTGGGGTGGGCTGGATCCCCATGGCCCCTTGAGCTGGAGTCCTCTCTCTGGCCCCAAACCCACCCACTGTGGGTCCCAAGGGCCCAGCGATGCAGAGCTAAGTCCTTGCTCTGCCAGGCGCAGGGAGGAGGCCACTTGCCTGGCAGAGGCAGGAACCTCTCCCTCATCAGCTGGTCAGTGGGAGGGGGACCCTCTTCAGCTGAGCTGAAGCTATGAGGGGCTCAGGCTGGTCAGAGGGTCCTGGGGTCCTCTCTTTGCTGCTGGGAATGATGTCCAAGGACTGGGCGTTTCAGGGCAAGGAGGGTTCTGTCCTCACACCTGCCCCGTGTGGAGAGCTGGCCTCTGCCCTCAGGAGCGGGATGACCCATGGTGAGAGGGGGTGGGGACTAATAGCCCTTCTCGATCTGTGTGAGGCCCTTTGGGCTCCTAGCGTTCATGGCTCTCTGCCTGCGTTTCAGTCTGGCTTGGCCCCATCCTGGCCTGGCATTGTCGTGACCCCTTTGTAAAGAAAGTGAGGTTCTGGGCCTCACCTGTCAGGAGGTAGCCAGGCCTGGCCTGGGCCCCCTCCTGCCTCTCACCCTGCCAGCTGCCTCTGGCCCTGGCCCTCCCTGGGTTTTTGGGTCTCTTGGATGCGGACTGTCCTCCCTCTTCTTCCCTCACCCCTGGGTACCCAGCCAGCTCTTCTGCCTTCACTTAAATGCCTCTTCCTCCAGGAAGCCTTCCCTGATCCCCTGAGGCTGAGTTAGTTCTGCCCTATCTTAAAGACTTCTGAGGCCTTCCTCTTTTAGAAGATGCCCTTCCTGGACATGCTTTTCTGGAGGGAAGCCTTGGGCCTGGTCACTGCCCAGGTCCCCTCTGTGAGGCAGGCAGGGCCGAGTGCTGGCCTAGTCTGGGGTCAGGAGGAGTCCTGTCACAGGAACCGTCTGGGCAGCCAGGCAGAGGTTAAGCAATGGCAATCTTCCCCCAGGGGGTCCTACCTGGGAGGGGCAGGTACATGGGAAGTGAGGTCTACCTTGTGTGAGCCCCCTGACCAACTGCTCACTTCTGGGTCAGGGACCTGGGTCCAGCTTGCCCTGGCCTCCCTCGGGGAGGGATCTCTGGGCAGCCAGGGCTGTGAGTCGCTGTGTCCCACCCTGTGAATGGGAGAGCATCCCTCCTGGGTGGCACCGTCACACTCTTGACCTCCACTGGGCAGGTCAGGTCTTGGTGGACAGAGGGCTCGGCCTTCCTTTTGGAGAGATGGATCAAGGTCCAGTCTGACTGTCCCTCTGTTTGCTTTGGGGAGGAATCCTGGGCTTTTCCATGGCCCCTGGGCATCTGGTCCAAGGCATTGCCCAGTCCCCTCCTCCAGGTGCTGAAATGCCACCTTACCTTGAACTTAATGTTGCCCTGAGAACCCCCTGGGCACCACCCTAGGGAGGTTTTCTGGTCCTGAAATGTATGATGCCCTGAACTTCTCTGGTGGTCAAGGGGTAAGAATCCATCTGCTAACGCAAGGTACAAGCGTTCTTTCTCTGGTCCGGGAAGATTCCACGTGACTCGAGGCAACTGAGCCCGAGAGCCACAACCGCAGCCTGTGCTCTAGAGCCCATGTTTTGCAAGAGAAGTCACTGTGACGAGAAGTCCACGCAGTGCCACTAGAGAGTAACCCCCACTCGCCACAACTAGAGAAAGCCCGAGTGTAGCAGCTTAGACTGAGCGCAGCCAAAAAAAAAAAAAAAATTGGTACAGCCTTAAAAAAGAACACGGCACCCCACATTGCTGAGTTATTTACTAGGGGATGTGATGTTAGGGAACACGGCTTCCAGCTTGCTCCAAGGACCTCCACAGCCCTCATGCCTGGGCCTAACCTGTCCAGCAACATCTATCCCTGCCGTCTGTCTGTCGGTCTGCTGGTCCTTCTGTCTGGATAGGAGCCTGGGGTTGAGTTCCCTGCTTTTCTGAAGGTGCCCTGGGCCAAGCTCAGGGCTCCTTCCCCAGGATGACTGTCCGTGGAGGTGAAGGCCTGCCTGTTCTTCCATTTCCGCCATCTCCAGGAAGCCACCCTGGAAAGCCTGAGACTGGACCCTTCTCTTTGAGTCCCAGATCCAGCTGAGGGGGCTGCTGAGTTTCCTCCTGTGTGGGGGCAACCCCTCCATGCTCCTGTTTGGCTGCCCAGCCTCCCCCCAGGCCTGGGACAGAGCAAGGACTTGGGTGCAAGGATTGGGGAATGATGGGGGATGCAAACCTGTGATGACATACAGGTCAGCCATCAACACCCATGCCCCCAACACTGCCCTGGCATTCATGCTGTGCACAGAGCCGGGCCCGCAAGCCAGGTGCTGGGCTGTGCTCTGTGGGGACCCTCAGGCCCCTTGGCTTCCCTGTTCTGCATGGGGGTGACAGTCCGTCTGTGCTGGGGTGGTGCAAGTCTTAGCAACACATGTAAAGGGCCAGTGTGAAGCCTTCATTTATGACAAAAGCCAACATAATTTCATTCTGAATATTTTATTTTGAAAATCATATCACATACTTTGATATGGAAACTGACCAGGCCCTCCTGATGGGCCTTTGATGCTAGGGACTAGGGGTGGGGGTAGGTGGTGACGATGGTGGGGTTGGCAGGAGGAACAGATGAAGAAAGCACAGACCTCACCCCTGAGTGGCTCAGAGCAAGAGGGAGCAGCTAGGGTTGGGGAAGTTAAGCCAAGGAGGCTGCTTGGAGGAGGCAGCATCTGGGCTCAGAGCAGCCTCCAGGTTTCCTCCTGTGGCCTCTGTTTCTGTCTCCTTCCATCAGGATGATTAAGCTCCTGGATGCAGAGGGAGGAACCCTTTGCTATCCTCTGGGTGGAGTTCAGAGATGCAGGTGAGGGTGGGGTGGGGGATGGAGGTGGACACGGGACACTGTTGAGGAGGTGACCTGGGCATCAGTGTTTCCAGGACGGAGGGGCCCCAGGGCCGGTTGAATGAGGGATGTGCGCGCTGGAGAGGGGCTGGTTGGAGATTCTCGAGTCCATAGATTTCTACTCCTGTGACTTCATGGTTCCAGTGCTGCCAGCGGGTCTCAGAGTGACCACTGAGCTCAAGCCTCCTGCCAGTAAAAGTCCTGAAGACTCGACATTAGTGAGATGGGGGTGCTGGGATCTCAGAGACCCCTGGGGGAACAGGGAGGATACTGTCTTCTCCTGGGGAACCCCGGGGACTTTCCATTATTTGAATTTGTAGGACTGGGAGGGAATGGTCCTGGGGGATCTGGTGGGGTGGACATTCAGCTGGATCTGGTCAGGTGGCCCTGGCTGGGCCCACCTGGGGTCCATCCCTGTCTGGAGGCAGGACCACGCTTTCCTGACCTACTAGCTGTGCCTGTTGTCTGTCCATTTGTGCAGGCACCTGGCCTCTGTGGGCGACTGGGTTCTGGGGTGGGAGCCCTGCAATGAAGAGCCTGATGGATCCTGTAGGGTGGGGATCACGGGGGTCCTGCTGGCACCCCAGTCACCCAGCCCCGCCTGGGACTGACAGGGCAGATGAAGCTCTCATGAAAGGTGATTCAACCAGCTTTGGACCAAATCCTGAAATTTGCTTCCCAGGATCTCTATTTATAGAACCTCCTTCTCCCCACTGGGGTCGGTCAGTCATCCACACCCTTTCAGGAGTTTATAACTCTTTTATTAAATTTAGAGCTGGCCGCAGTTTTAATTCAGAGTGAAAACTCTGAACCGTGGGGGAGACTCGGAATTGGTTTCAGGGTGACTGCCAGCAAGCATGTTTCCAGTGGTTACCCTGGAGACGGCCCTGGTGGGTCTGGAAGCCCTGACCTCAGACTTTCCGGAACCGTCTCGCAAAGCTGCTTGGGCAGCTTCCTGACTCCCTGTGCATCTGTCCCTTGGGTAGCTGGTGGGTTTACAAGCCTGAGTCCAGTAGCTCTTGGGGAAGTGGCAGCTCTGGGCTCTGTTAGCTTTGTCTTTGCATTTGGGGGAGCTGCCTAAGGCTGGCTTCCGAGTTCTTGGTGCTGTGGCTAGGAAGGTGAGCGGAGGCCCGGAGGGTGAGTGGGGCCCGTGGCCTGCTGGGGACGGGGCGGCTGGTGGGCTCTGGACTGCCTTGTCTTGCGTCATGCTCTCTGAAAGTCTGTGTCTGTTGTCTTAAGTCAGTTTCTTTGGAGCAACGTTGTGGTGGGGGCCGAGTCCTGGGCGTCCGAGGCTCTAGGAAGGGGTGGAATCAGCCTGGGGCTGCATTATTCCCTCCGGCTTCCCTTCCCTTCCCAGACTTTCAAATGATTACTGAACACCGCGGCGGTCCCTATACCACCCATGTCCAAGCTCCCCGGGGAGAATGGCTTTCCAGCCCCTTGTTGAGCCATGGTGGCTGGGGGTGGTCGGTGGGCAGCAGGAGGTGGTCAGAGGCCGGACAGACAGCCACTGGCCAGTGCTGCTGGGAGTTGGTCCCAGAGCTCCAACCCCAGGAACCTGTGGTGGCTGCAGGACCTCATGGCAGGAAGGAGCGCCGAGGGACCCGCTCCCGGCCAGTAGGTGGTGTTCCCGGACTGCTTTCCCGGCCTCCGCTCTGCTTGCAGCCGGCCGCCTGCACCTCGGGCAAGCTGGGCACATCTGGAAATGTTTGGTTTGATAGAGTGTCGCTTTACATTGCAGAAATGAGCGTAAGCGGTTTCTTGACCCACCAAGTGAGAAATGTGATCTGGGTTTTACTGCCGACCCTTTAAATAAAAAACAGATCGCTTATTAAACCATTATCTATTGGGGATGAGGAGGGGCCCGTGTGGACCGCTCTTGGTGAGGATGGAAACGGATGAGGTGGGCGGGCGGGGCACAGGTCACCCAGGTGACTCCCAGGGGACAAAGGGATGTTGGCACTTACTGCCCACCCCGTTGCCCCTTTGCCAGCTGCTATAGGAGTTGAGTGGGGCAGGACAGACTGACTTGGCCTGCATGGCTGATGCCGAGGCCAGGGGTCCCCACAACCCCCACAGAGGGCTTGAGCCTGGTTGTGCCCGAGGGCAGCCTCACCCGCTGCTGAAGTGCTGTGGACGCAGGCACTTCTGCTCCTATGGGGGTCTCTGTGACCTTGGCCTTGAGCGCTTTGCTCTTGGGGAGCCATAGTGTCTGGGCTGTGGGCATGGTGCATGGGTAGCCAGGGTCCTGGCCCTTCTGCACTGCAGGCATCTTTTTAGGGGGATCTGCCTTCCCCCCAGCTTGTGCCAGGGGTCCCGGCCTGCCCAGGAACAGCCCAAGTGTGGATAATGGCTCTCACCTCTACAGGGAGTTTCCTGTTTGAACTCTTTTTTTCCCTTGGACTGGGCGTGCTCTGGTATCACCTCCTTTCTTTGTCCTGCAGTATTTTCAGTAAATGAACCCCAATCCTGGCACCAGGGAAAGTCCTTAGTCAACTGACCAGAGGCTCCTAAGGACAACACCTGAGTGCTATCCCCGGGACACATGGTGTGTGAGCTGGTCCTCCACATGCCCTGGTCCTCCTCACCCTGTGGCTCCAGGGTTTCCTAAGCTGGAATCAGAGGCGGCACGGAGAAAACAGGCTGCTCAGCCAGGGAGGGTTGGGGTGACACAGGGGATGGCCTTGGCACCGCCAGGAGGACCAAGGCAGAGTGCGTGGGAGGAGGTGGGGTCCAGGGAGACTGGTGGAACATGGAGGTGAGATGACAGGGCTGACAAGATGAAGGTGAGGGAAGGTGTGAGGGAAAGTGCGAGGGAAGGCGAGAGAAGAGTCACAGGAAAGGACGGAGCTGCAGTGTCCGGGCCCTGCCCTGGGATCTGCTCTGCTGTAGTTCCCAGGGGGTCTGGCACTCCTGGGCCTGGGCACAGGTTCTGTGCTGGGGAGGCAGGAGGACTTGGGAAGATGCCCTGGTGCTGCAAGCTGCCTGAGTGGGAAGGACTCGCTGAGGGGGACCTCTGGGTGGGTGGCAGAGTACCGGCACACACCTGTGCGTGTGGGCTATCATTACTGGGGTTGTTGCTATTATTCTGCAAACCTCTGTGGGTGCAGAAGACTGAGCTTGGGGCATTTCAGAGACTCAGGAGGGACCCCCAGCTTAACCCAGGGATTCTTTCCAACAGCAAGGCCTGAGGAGGTGGGCCCTTGGTGCTGGCATTGGTGGTCCAGGTGGGGCCAGGTCTCAGGGCTCAGCAAGGGGGTGGGCAGAAAGGAAGTGAGCTGAGAGGTGCTGAGGGACCCTGCAGTGGGGGTGGCATCCATTGGCCTCTGAGGGATTTATCAAGTTCCGAACTTGGACGCTGCCGACATGGCTGTGATGCTCATAAAGCCTGCTTTTCAGTTCAAGGCAACGATGTGGGGAGGTACTAGCCCCTGCTGTGCTGAGGAGGAGAGGGAGGTCTCAGAGGGTCAGTGATTGGCTCAGGGTCACACAGCCAGCAAGCGACAACCTAAAATGTGGAGCCACAGGGCAAGGGCAGTGCGGGGTCCTGGGATTGGGCAGACTGCTGTCAGAGGCCCTGAGTCTCACCCCAAACAGGCCTTGTTGTTGAGGCTGCAGAGGCAGGAGGGGAAGTGGCTTCTGCAGCCGTGGTGGCCACAGGGTCATGCCTGCTGCCTTCCGGCTGTGGGGGCACTTGGCTCCTCAGTGCCCACCTTGGCTGGCTGCACCTTCCCTGCCACGGCCTGCTGCCTGCAGTGGATTGGCTGGCGTAGATTTATCTCCGCTGTCACAGCCAATAGAAATACGGCGCTGCCCGAGTGGCTGTGTTGTTACAGCGACAGCCGTGATTGGTCACCCGCATGATGAATGGTCAATGCCGCACATGGCCGGGTGCTGGGCCGTCCCCGCGGTGGACCTCAGGGGCTGCTCTTGACCTTGAGTGAGGTCACCAACGGCAGCAGGGTGGGTGGGTGGGAGGGTGCTAGGTCTCCCAGCACTGGTGAGGGCCGTGGCTCGGTGGCCTGTGGATCACCTAGGCCTGGGGTGGCGGGGACAGGGTCTCCAGGTTACATCTGACTCAGATAGAGATGGGGGTCCCAGCTCAGGGGGACCAAGGTCTGGGTTTGTGCTAGGATGGGAGGCTCCCCAGCTCTGCCTCTGTGTGGAATGCAGGATTGTTGGAGCCAGTCAGGATGGATGGCTCTGGGCCCCTGGGTGCACATAGACCCCAGTGGAGCCTGGTGGGGCTGCTCCGATTTGCTCTGCAGGGAAGAGCACTCCTATGGAACCGGCCACTGTGGGTTCGAGGCTGGGGAATGCTGGGTGCCCACTGAGATGTGCTGTGTTCACGGGTTGGCCGGGGCTGCAGTAGGGGCAGAGATGTCATGTGTAGCCCTGGATGCCCCTCTGCACCCTCTGTGCCTGGCTGGACTGGACATACAACCCGCTGTGTCCCATCTGGGGATGCTCCCACACGCCCATGGGGCAGGTGGGGAAATGGGGTGCAGGGAAGTGCTGGTGCGGCTTGCTCAGAACAAGCCCTCCCTTCAGGCCTTGGAGAGTTGCCGCAGAGTGATGGCTGGGGAGGGGGCACCTTGGCATCTGGGCCTAGGCCGGAGGTGGGGGTCTGCTAGGTGACCATAGGGCTGGTCCTAGATTCCAGCCAGGTGGGCAGTGTGGGGGTGGCCAGAGGAGGTGGAGAGACCACTGTCCACAGGGCAATGTGGCGCCTGATGCCTACCCATGGAGGAGCCCCAGGTAGAGCCCCCACCCCCTTGCTTCCCAGGGGAGGTGGAGAGCCCCTCCTGTGGGTTGAGGTCCAGGGAGACGGGCACGGAGGACAGTTGTGCTCCAGGGTGGCCTTGGGCAGAAGGGTGGTATGCCAGATGGTCAGCACAGTCTGAGGGTTGGGGCCTTCTTGGTGGAGTTGCTGCCTTTCAGGGTGTGAGTGTGAATAGGGGGAGCTGTAAACCAGGCAGGGAAGGGTATCCTTGGATGAGGGAAGAACCTCGGTAAAGGCACAGAGCTAAGCGAGGCCTCATACACCACCACGACCCCTGACGCAGGCAGGGTTTGGCCAGCAGACCTGTGAGCTGAGGGGGTAGGGCAGGGCCCTTGGAGGTCTGAAGGCCGCCCCTTGGCCTAGTGGTCACACTGGGCTGATTTTCAGCTGCCCTGTCCTAACTCTCCTTTGCCCCATGTGACATGACTGTGGGGGCCCACTTAGGGTGGGGACTGGATGGGTTTCTTCACGAGGGAATCCCAGGGACACAGTAGGTGCCAAATAAGTGTTGGATGCACAGATGAATGGGAAGAAGCAGCTGTCCCGTGGCCATGTGATGTCTCCACCCTAGGCAGGCTCCTGGATGGAGCTGGTCCCGGGATTTGGTTCAGCAGGTGTACACACTGATGTACACAGATGTATGCACATAAGTGGCAGGTACGGGAGATCCTGCCCACACAGCCTCCCATGCACCCCCTCCCCACCGGCATCTCCCTCTCGTAGACCTACCCCCAACCAGCCTGTGCTGGCTCCGCTGCCTGCTGGGTTAGGCGCTGAGCACAGTCAGGATGTGTGTTCTTGTTCAGTCACTCAATCAGGTCTGACTCTTTGGGACCCCATGGACTGCAGCACGCCAGGCTTCCCTGTCCACTATCTCCCAGAGTTTGCTCAAACTCATGTCCGTTGAGTCAGTGATGCCATCCAACCATCTCATCCTCTGTCACTCTCTTCTCCTCCTGCCCTCAATCTTTCCCAGTATCAGGGTATTTTCCAGTGAGTTGGCTCTTTGATTGCATCAGGTGGCCAAAGTATGGAGCTTCAGCTTCAGCATCAGTCCTTCCAATGAATATTCAGGGTTGATTTCCTTTAGGATTGACTGGTTTGATCTTCTTGGTGTCCAAGGCACTCTCAAGAGTTAGGGAGCATGCGTGCTAAGTTGCTTCAGTCATGTCTATTTGCAACCCCATAGATTGCAGCCCTCCAGGTTTCTCTGACCATGGGATTCTTCAGGCAAGAACACTGGGAGGAAGTCAGGATAGATTATTCTAATTAGAACGTGTCTGTATGGAGAAAAATTGTATCAAGAGGGCTCCCGTGGCAGTTGTGGAGAGGTTCCACTTCTCAGCGATGGAAAACAGAAAAGACCAAGGGGTTTTAGTTGAGGGAAACCTGTTGAGGGTGGGTCAGTGGAAGAGTATGGAGATGCTCTGTGACAGCTTGTTCAATGTTTGCATCCAGGAGGGAGGGTGGGCATCATGGGGCAGTGGGTGGGGAGCATGGTCTGGTAGAGGTGTTCCAGGCAAGGCAGGGAGCAGGGACACCCACCCTCTGGGAGCCTCCCCTCCTCAGGGGATGGGAAATCAGCAGCAGCTGAGATCAGAGAGGCCCTGGGGAGTTCTCTCTGCAGAGCAGGGTGTCTCCTGCCCTGCCTCCCCCAACTATGGGCCCAAGCAGCCCCGGCCAGTCCTCCTGCCTGGGGCCCAAGCAGGCAGAGCCCGGTGGGGAGATCCCAGGCACCATGCAGGGCAGGGATGGAGGACCTGCTGGCTGTTCCTGGGAAGGCTCCTGGAGATGTGATGATTCTGGGACCGCCAGCAGGGATTTCCTCTCCCACATAGGCCTGCCTGCTTCCCCCAGGGAATTCTTGAAATTGCATTGCTGCAGCCTCTTCAGTGGAGAAGGAAATGGCAACCCACTCCTTGTTCTTGCCTGGAGAACCCCAGGGACAGGGGAGCCTGGTGGGCTGCCGTCTATGGGGTCGCACAGAGTCAGACATGACTGAAGTGACTTAGCAGCAGCAGCAGCAGCCTCTTCAGGGCCACAGCTGCCAAGACTCTGGGGAGTGTGTCCCTACTCCTTCCTGTGGCTGGGCTTCCTGTACCCAGGGCAACACGCAGGTTGTGCTCCGGGACCACTGCCCCACGCCTCTCGGCCCGCCCACGACGGTGAGCCTCAACACGGGCCCTGACCCCGCTGTCTCCCTGGGCTGGGCCCATACAGCTGCCCAACAAATGTGTGCTGAATGAGAGCCCTGGAACGGCCCAGGTGTCTTTATCCCTCGTGTGTGAAATGCTGCTCCCAGACCGGGGGGTGGGGGTGGGGTGGGGCGGATTCTGCCTAGACAGGACGTGGAGTGTCAGTGTCATGAGCTCAGAGGGCAGCTGACCTTTGGCTTCCACCCTCCCATGTTACCGAGGGGCCCTAAGGGACATGGAGGGCTGCGTTGGGGCCCACTGACCCTACCTTGTCTCGCACAGCACAGCTGCCTCAGGGGCCCAGGGCCGAATGGGGTCTGCTCCAAAGCACATCCTGCCTTCCCCGCTCAGCAGCCCTGGGTTTCATGACCCCCAGGTCCTCCCAGCTCCAGAAAACATCCGACATGAAGCCCCTCCCTGCAGTGAGAGCCAGTCAGGCCTCTGCTTCTGTTGTCTGTTTCCACACTTCACAGCTACATGGGCAGGAGTGGGAGTTAGATGGACAAGGTCTGGGGAGAGACTCCAGGCAGTGCCATCCAGCCTGACCATCTCCTGGCCAGGCCACATTGCAGATCGGCTGGCAGAGCATTGCTGGGTGAGGAACCCCAGGGGCACAGGGTCATTGCCCCAGGGCCCAGAGCTCATCTGGTCCACCCTGTATTGCTGTGGACATAGCACCCTCTCGAAGGGGAACGTGACCGAGTGGGAGATGGGATGTGGCTGTCTTCCTTGAGGCCTCTCTCTGACCACGTGTCCATTTGAGCTGGACTGAGGGGGCTCTTGGTTGGTCACTGGGTGGCAGAGCCTGTTGCCCCTGCGGGAGGGGGACACTTCGGGTCAGGCAGTCCACCCGTTGGCCGTGGGCACCTCGATTTACTGTCCCTGCCCCTTTAACGGCCTCCTTGGGCCAGGGCTGCGAGCCCCTCCCGGCCGCTGCCCGAGTGGCTGAGCTTGGGAAAATCTATTACGGCCGAGTCATTAATCTGGGGCTGCCGCCGCGGGCGCTTTCGGGCCTCTATTTAATGGGTTGCTTCCTGAGCTCCGGAGCCGTGCTGCTCGCCTCTCTTGATCAGCTTTGTTTAATTATCAAAATATTTGATGCAGAAAATTGACATTAGTTTTGAAGGTTCTGCCCTCCTCCCCCCACCCGGCTCCCGGCGACACTGAGTGCCTCGCCTGAAATAGCACGGGCCGCCCAGCCTGTGCTCGGCCAGGCGGACATGGAGCTGTCGCAGAGCCCATGCGGGTATGAGGCCGGGTGTGGGGCTGGGCGCTGGGGTGCACTTGGCCACACCCCACTCCCATCCCTGTGTTTCTCCAGTGTCCCGGGGTGATAGGGGGGTGTGTGTGTCCCACAGTCAAGGGCAGAGATGGGGAGCCCTGGAGCTGGGAATTCCTGTCCCTTCCTGCGCACCCCTGAGCTGTGAGTCTGCCCAGGGCTGCCCCTGACCATGAGCAGCCCAGGGCCCCAAGCTCTCGGCAGATGGCAGCACCGGGTGACGACCACTGTGTCCTGCCGTCTGGGTTGTTGTCAGCACATTGGCAGAGCCCCGTGGGGCCCAGTCGGGCAGGGGCAGCCCCCCACCCCCACAAGAGCAGAGTCCGTCCTTAAGGGATGAGGTACAGGAAGGTCCTCTCAGCCAGCTGCCTGGGAATGAACCCATAAATACCGGCTCACGTGCCCTCGGGGCCGCTGTTTCTCCCTTCCCTTCTGCCTGCAGCACCCAGAGCCTAAAGGCTGCAGCCCGGAGTGGCCACGTTGTCCTCTTGACACATGTTTCATTTACACTGCAGCCCATGTGTGCAGTCCTGTGCCCTCTGTGTGCCCACGCACGTGTGCCCACGTGTGTGCCTGTGTGAGTCTTGTATGTGCGCATGTGTTTTCTCCTTGTGTATGTGACCACATGTGCGTGTGTACACGTATGTGTCTGTACCTGCCCGATGTGTGCCTGTGTGTCCCAGGTACAGGCACATACATGTGCCCACGTGTGCTCATCACAGGTTAACCAGGGGCAATTAGTGCCAGCCTCGAGGAAGCCTACCCCTTAATTTCTCACTGGCCCCACCCCTACTGCCTGATTCCTGGCTTGGGATCCATCCCTCTGTGTGAGAGTCCTTGTTTCCATAGGTCATCCGCCACCAGATTTGGCTTCCTGGTCCAGTGGTCACTTGGTGCTAGGGGCAGTGGGCTCCACATGGGCTTTGAATGGGGGCTGGGGTATGAACATGCCAGGGGAGGAGTATTGGCCCAGCTTCACCAACAGCTGGATTAGCAGACTCAAAACTCATTTATTTATTTGCTCGTGGCTCCTCAGTCTTGGCTGCACAGGCCGGCATTTGTCCTCAGATATGGCTGGTTTTCAGATGTCAGATAATTTCCCAAACAGAAAGTAGTTTCAAGGTTGAGAAGGTACGATTATGGAAAACAAGTGGTGGTCAAGCTCAGACGGTGGGTTTCACTTGCAATAAATATCCCCCAGCAAGGCTTGGGATCAGGGGCCAGGGCACTTAGGGAGGGGTCACGGTTATGGCTCATGTCCACCTTCAGGGAAAGGGTGACAAAGGATAGGCATGGCTGTGCGGACAGCAGCCTGGCTCCCAAGCAGGGAAGTGCAGCGTGGCTGTGGCCCTGATGTGGCCCCTCCAGCTAAAGCCCCATCGCTTCTCTCTCTGCATCACTGTGGCTGATGGAGCACGACTCCTTGCAGAAGTCTGGAACAAGGCTGCCCTATTCTGTCCCTGTCTTGACGCCCACTTTCTGGGTCTCCCAGGGGAATTCTGACCTGCCTTCACCACTGCCACTTGGATTCCTGCCACCTGTCATGTCTGCCTGGCCACTTCCACACCAGGGGTTCCAAGAGGGTATTTAGCATAGGGAGCTTTGTTTTCTGGGGCATGGGGTTCTGGGCTCTGGGAACAGGAGCAAGGAAGGCCTCCTCTTCTGTACTGGGTGGATGCTTTTCCACCAAAATATTTCCAAGACGTTTTGCTGACTTCTGTGTGATAGGATGGGGCTTCCCAGGTGGCACGAGTGGTAAAGAACTTGCCTGCCAATGCAGGAGATGCAAGAGACACAGGTTTGATCCCTGGGTCAGGAAGATCCCCTGGAGGAGGGCATGGCAACCACTCCAGTAGTCTTGTCTGGAGAACCCCATGGACACAGGAGCCTGGTGGGCTACAGTCCATGTGGTCGCGTGGACTGGGACAGGACTGAAGTGACATAGCCCTCATGCACATGGGACAGGGTGGGGGTTTAGGGGAACCCTGAAGTCTGTGGGAACTCACAGGGTAGGAACAGGGCTGATGAGGGTGTGTAGGGAAGCCTGCGGCAGCGTCCTGAAAACCTTCTGGCTAGTTTCCTGGGTTGTTGGAACCAAGTACCACAGACTAGGGGGCTTGAAATAAGAGCAGCTGATACTCTCACAGCCTGGAAGTCAAGGGTCTGAAATGAGGGAGCGGGCAAGGCTGGTTGTCCTCCAGAGGCTCTGGTGGGAGCAGGGCCCTTTTTGGCTCTTCCAGCTCCTGGGGCTCCAGGTGTTCCTGGCTTGTGGCTGCCTCCCTCCAGCCCGTGCCCCCACCATCACGTGGCCATCTTCTTCCTGCTTGTCTCCTCTTCTTATAAGGACACCAGCCGTTGGAATATATGTTGCTGTTCAGTTGCTAAGTTGTGTCCGACTCTGCAACCCTATGGACTGCAGCACTCCAGGCTTTCCTGTCCTTCACCACCTCCGGGAGTTTGCTCATACTTATGTCCATTGAGTCAGCGATGCCCTCCAACGATCTCATCCTCTGTCATCCCCTTCTCCTCATGCCTTCAATCTTTCCTAGTGTCAGGGTCTTTTCCAATGAGTTGACTCTTCATATCAGGTGGTGGAAGTTTTGGAGCTTCAGCTTCATCATCATTCCTTCCAATGAAGGTTGATTTCCTTTAGGATTGTCCTTGCAGTCCAAGGGACTCTCAAGAGTCTTCTCCAACACCACAGCTTGAAAGCATCATCCTAAATGCAGGATAATTTCATCTTAAAATCCTTAAGTCAGTTCACCAATAAGACCTGATTCCCAAATAAGGCCACATTTTGGGGCTTGGGGTGGGTAGACGTGGATTGGGAAGGACAGTGTTCGACTAACCACACGTGAGAAGCAGTTTCTGTTTTTATTGAGAACCTTGGCGGGGCAGGGCCATCTGTGTGGAGACCGACCTGGAGTAATGGCTCTCCCCTCAGAGAAGTGCCTACTTGGGCTCCAGCACTTCCCGCAGAAGGGTCAGGGCCCAGGGGGATTCTTCCAGGTCTGGGCTGTGTGGGGCTGTCCTGGCCGGGAGGGCCTTGTTCGCCTGGATGCCTGGAGTAGGGAGGCTGCAGGCAGGGGCTCTGCTGTGTTCACTGGGGCATCTATTATTGATACATGTGAACACATAGAGACCACTCTTAAATCTTCGTTGAACTGAGCAGGGGGTGGGGGTGTGAATGAACAAACGAATAAATAACCATGGTAACGACCTGCCACCCCCACCCCGGCTCCCTGGTCTTGGATCTCATTATTCTGGACCGTGCTTGGGGGAGGAGGGCAGGTGAGACATGCAGGGAGACATGGCATTTTCTCTGTGAAGGCGCTGGCTGGCTGAGTGGGGTGGGGAGACTGCCTGCCCTCCATGCCCAGCGTGATACCCTGAGCCCCTCTGTGGAGTGGAGGCTGGGGGCTGCTGCCCTGGGCTGGGGTGAGGGGGTCTTCAAATGGGGCAGTGGGATATTGGGAGGCTGTGCTTGTCTGTCCCTTAAAGGGATGGCCTCTGTGATTGCCTGGGGGTTGGTGGATGGGTCCCATTGCCCTGGCTGCCTGGACACTCGGGGGTTAAGCGTCCTCACACATCAGCGCTGGCGCCCAGGGCCATCGTTTTCATATATATTTGTTTGCGGTCAGAAGTCGTCACAGACCATGGCTGCGTGACCTTGACTTTCCCTGACGCACAATTATTGCCGCCCCAGGGACCCATTTTCTGTGCGGCGCCTGCTGATCCGGCCAAACACGATCTCAGCCATTCTGCTGCCCCTTGGTTGGCTTCTTACCAGCGTCCCACCCTCAACTGAAGACCTTGCCATCCCTGGGCCCAGGGCCTGCCCAGGGCCCAGAGCCCCCACCCCAGATCTCCCGCTAAGATCCATCCTTGGAGGTCATGTGTGCCTAGTATGGCCTGACCCTCAGTGCCAGGCAGATCGATTGGCCCCACAGAACCTGAGCTAAACCAGACCCCTCTCTCCCAGCACCTCTGTTGCCATCCAGAAGTGACTTTCCTGGTTAATATTACACTGGGGTGGGGTCTCCTCATGAGGGCTGAGGATGGGGAGAAAGGGGAGGGGAGAAGGGACACTCGGTCACCCGCTGACCTGCACTCCCACACAGGTCCAGATCTGCCTGGTGCCCACCGGGACAGCACGCTCTGGGGGCAGTGGCCCCCCCTCACTGCTAGTTCCCCAGTACAAGCTTGGGGGTACAGGGCTGCTCTGGACTCACCCCCTGTTGTCCTGACCTCAGCCCCTGGGTGCCCCCAGGCCTGGACTCTGAGCCCAGGTCGGCCCCTGCCCCTCAGGGCTTCAGGGAGCCACTGAGCACACCGCCTGCCCCCTCCCACCCCCCAACATTTGAAGCCCAGGCCAGCCCTGTGCTGGGGGCAGGTGGAGATCTCTGGTGTCCGATTCTCTTTGAGGAGTGGCCGCTGGGGAGGGGGAGCTCCCCTCACTTCCATCCCTACCTGCATGATGTTCTGACAGGTCTAATGAAAAGTCCCGAAGTCCCTCTAGCAAGGGGACTCAGGGTGAGAGGTGCCCTAATTATTCCACTGGCCCTCGGGGGAGCCTCCCTGCCCCACCCCATTTCCACTGTGGGATCCCAGGGAGAGGGGCTCCCCATGGCCACTGCCCAGGGGTCAAAGGTGACTTGGTGGGGCAGGCTGTGACCCCTCTCCTGGGAGCCCAGGCTCCAAGTGTTCCCCCTCTGGACCCTCCTCATCCTCTCTGCCCCCAAATGCCTTCTCATCTGAGGTTATGACCCCTGCTGATGACCTTGGGGTGAACTTTGAGCCTTTACCCCTGCCCCTGTTCCTATGAGCCCCCCAGCCCCCATACCCAGGGGGAAATTATCCCTGCCCCAAACGCCCCTCCAGACCTTCCTAAACTCTTGGTGGCACCCACCACCCTGGAGCCCAGCATGGAGGTCCCTGCCTCCATCCCTCCCCCTGGCATCACCCTGCTGCCGAGTCCTCACGTCCCCTCTGCTGCTTGCTCACTGTCCAGGTGTCACTTCCCCAGACACTGCCACCCTCCCCTGTGGAACACATTCCAACCCTGACCTTGGCCAGACCACTCGGCTGGCCACGAAAATGGGCAGGGCCTCAGCCTCTGCTGGGCTTCTGGGGACTCTGTGCTGGGTGGGGGGAGCCCAGCCCCTGTGAGCCTCATCTCCACCACATCTCAGGGGCCTTATGGCCCACCTGGTGATGGCTCTGTGTCCCCACAGCTCTCCCTGGGACAGTCCTTCCCTCCTGGCACCGCTGGGCCCAACCAGCATATACCTCCTGTTTAGACACCATCCCAGAGCCTCCAGCACCCGACCCGACTCTGCCCATGTCGCCCGAAGAGCGGGACTGGCCTGTCCACTCTAGTCTCCACTTCTCGTCAGTCACTCCCCTGCTTACACATATCTCAGCACACTCACGTCGAGGGCCCCTGTGTACGTGGGAACTGTGTGCCCCGGGTCTGGGCCCGCCCCTGCTTCTACTGAGGGGCCTGTGGTATGTGAAGAAGGCCCCGGGGCCCAGAACAGTGGATCCTCCAGGCTCCAGAAACTAGAGGCATCTAGGTGGATCTGGTAGGAGGGGCAGCCCTTTGCCAGGCGCAATGGGAGGACAGCTGTCCTGAGGGAGGGGTGGCAGGTGGCCAGCCGGGGGCCAGGGTGAGGGACGGCAGTCTGGCTGGCAGCAGGGTGCACTGTGTCCTCCGGGTAGCTTCTCGGTGGAGCGCGTGCACTGCACAGGGCTCTGAAGACAGGTGAGAGAGTCGAGTGGAGGCAGCCAGTGCCCCTCGGGAGGGCAGCAGGGACAGGGCTCTGGGACTCTTGAAGGAAGGGCCCTGTCCTGTTTCTGCACCTAGTGTTCACCCACAGGACTCCCTCCTGGCCTTGTGTGTGTACGTCAGCAGCCTGTGCTGTGTAACAGAGCACCACACATCGAGCGGCTGGAAGCAACCATCTAGCACCTTGGTTCCCCAAGGTCAGGAGTCTAGCTTGGACTGCTGGGTCCTCTGCTCAGGGTAGCTCCAGGTGTCTGCCAGGCTGCACTCTCATCTGAGGGCTCAACGAGGGCAGGAGCCGCTTTCTGCTCATTCCGGGCGCTGATGGCATTCACTGTCCTGCGGTTGTAGGACAGGTCCATGTCTTCCTGCTGGCTGGATACCAGGGTCCAGTCCCAGCCCCTAGAGGCCACCCAGAGCCCCGGCCATGGGTCTCTCCAGGCAGCTCACGTCTCCAAGGCTGGCAGGTCAAGGTCGCTCCCGGCTGCTGGGATGAGTCTTTCCTGCCTACATCACCCGATCAAGGGACTGGCCCCGGCGCTTTTCTCATGTTCTATTGAAAGGATTACTCACTCAGTCGTGTCCGACTCTCTGTGACCCATGGACTGTAGCCCACTAGGCTGCTGTCCATGGAATTCTCCAGCAAAGAATACTGGAGTGGGTAGCCATTGCCTATTCCAGGGGATCTTCCTGACCCAGGGACTGAACCCATGTCTCTTGTGTCTCCTGTATTGCAGGCAGATTCTTTATTATCTGAGCTACTCAGGGAAGCCCTGTGTTCTATGGGACAGAAACAAGTCACAAGTTCTGCTTTTCCTCAAGAGGAGGGTGTGACTCAGGGTGGGTCTGGCACCCCAAGCAGCACCCCAGATGCCAGGCTTGGGGAAGAGCCACCACTGCTGGGTTCCAAGGAGCTTGACCAGAGGGCCCAGGGTGAAAGTGGGGCTGGACACAGAATTGATGGGGGTGGAGGGCAGCCCCCAGGCTCCTGCATCTTTGCCTAGCAGACACCACCTTCCTTGAGGGCAGGGGAAGGGTGTCATCTGTGTCCCCAACACTCAGGGCCATAGCAGGATGTCGTCAACGCAGACGGTTTTTCTGGGTGGGATGGCCATGGGATCTGTGGTATAGTCTGCAGTGCACTGTGCCAGGGACCCCGCGTGCAGACAAGGTCTCCTTCCACTGGGAAGTATCCAGAGCTTCGGCAGAGTGACCAGAACCTTCCCTTGGCTCCTGTACTTTCAGATAGGACAGGAGGTGGTCTGGGGGCCTGGCTGCACATTAAGTCAGGTGCAGGGCTTCCTGCCTGGACATCCCAGCTTTACATGCTCTCCAGTTCCCCAGCCCTTTCTCGGGGGTCCAGCAGATGCAGAAGTTCGTTTCCTGTCAGGGATCAGGCCATGTTGAGAATCTTGGGGACTGCGGATTCAGGGTCTTGAGGGCTCCCCCCGGGGGAAAGTGTTCTTTCCAGGCAGCTTAGGGGCCTTTAGAGTCTCCTCAGGGGCTGCCCACAGTGCAGGAGACCTGGTTTCAATCCCTGGGTTGAGTAGATCCCCTGGAGAAGGAAATGGTAACCCACTCAACTGTTCTTGCCTGGAGAATCCCATGAACAGAGGAGCCTGGTAGGCCACAGTCCATGGGGTCACAAAGAGTTGGACACAACCGAGTGACTAACACTCAGAAGGGGGCTGCTTATGGAGGTGGAGTGGGGACACTCCTTTAGGAGTCCCTGAATCGGCACAGTAGGGGGCCCCTTCCTGTCCCCTCTCTGGGCCCTGAGGACGGTTTGGGGGCAATGCTGGCAAGGTGTGGACGGTGCTGGCCACAGCCCCGACGTTGTCCAGCAGGTTCCTGATGCTCAGGTGAGGCTGTTGAGGCTCGGGTGGGCGGCTGGCCCAGGATGCTCAGGGCCACACCTGTGGGTTGGCCTTGACTCTGAGCACTAGCGAGGCTTTTTGTGTGGACAGGGGAGGCACAAGTCTGGGCCCTGGGGACCCCACATGAAGAGGTAGGGGGCTAAGAACTGAGGAAGGGACTCAGAAGGGGTGGCCAGGCCAAGCAGAGTGGGAGTCTTGAAACCATCAGTCCTGGGGGCCAAACTGTGGGTAGTTGTGGCCTGTGTCAGAGGTTACCATGGGGCTGCCAGGGGGTCGGAGAAATAGGAGGGATTGGGGGGTGGGACCCCCACTGACCCTGCCAGAGTGGTTCGGGGCTGGGTGGTTCTGAAGGCCTGGTTGGGAGTTGAAAGGGGTGGAGGGCAGGGCTGGGGGCTGTGTGCCCCTGGCGTGAGGAGTCTTGCTGTAAGGGGAGTGGATTTTCTCATTGTTGCCTCTTTCTTGATAGTGATGCTGATGATCCAGGAGAGACAGTCCTGTGTGGGGCCCGTTGCCACCAGCAGCCTCAACTAGGGGCCAAACCCAGACTCTTACCCAGAACAAGGGGGTGGGGGACTAAGGACTTGGGTCCCTAAGGCTCAGGAACACCACGTGCAATCCTCCTGGGAGGTGTGGGGGCTCCCTTGAACAAGACCTCAAAGTGTCCAAGGGCAGTGGGAGAGGTGTGTCCAGACCCTGAGCCACCCCTGCCCCGTCCGCCCCCGTGGGCTGTGCTGTCCACAGGGACACGGGGTCTCGGTGAGGGCAGCTCCCCAGGGGGTCTTCAGGGACTCCTGTCTCATCCTGGAGCCTTCACCAGCCAGACGGGCCCTGGCATTTCCCCACCGGCCCAGCTCAGAGCCTGTTTCGATTTCTATTTACAGTTTTATGGCAGGACACCAGGGGCATTGTGGGCAGCAGGGCATCCCTGCTATGATGATAGATAATGCGTATTCCATGAGTGTGTCAGCGTGAGGCTAGTGGGTATGAAGTGAGCCTTTTGGGGGTCCCAGGCTGCCCACAATCCATCATTGTCTAGCTTGGCCGGGAATCTTGGCGGCTGTTGCTCCTGGGTTTCAGACACACCCCAGGAGGCCCACCTGGCCCCAGAGGAGAGAGGACTGGTCTCCTCTGGGCAGTTTCTGGGATGGGCCTCGGTCCTGGAAGCCAACCCAAGTCATCTCTTGACCCAGCCCTCCTGGCCGTGTGACCCACAGCTGCTCAAACTCTAAGCCCTCCATGGCCCTTAGCAGCACCTGCCTCAAAGGCGAGGCCACACCCAGCCTCAGTCCAGCCGTAATACGAGGAGGGAGAGAATAAGTGGTGCTTTTTCACTGATTGCGGAACCCCTCATGTTCCTAGGAACAGTTTGAGAAGCACAGTCCACATATGTGATTCCCTGCAAAGTGGAGAGAAGTTGGCCTCTCTGATGGTCAGGCTGTTGGGAAGACGGCCATCAGTGTCAGCAGGCAGGGCTGGTGCTCTGACACCTGAGGGTTTTCCTGCAGAGAGCTGCCCCTTTCCTGCAGTTGGAGACACACTGCGAGCCTCTTCTTCTGGGGACCTCAGGTGGGTCCCCAGCAGGGGCGCAGTGGGACAGTGGGCAGCAGGTACCCTCAGCAGGGTGAGGGCTGGTCTGTGGGAAGGGTCAGTGCTGTTCCTATAACTGGGGCCCCCTGTGAGCATCAGCCTTGTCATGGATAGTGGCTTAGGACCAGGACGGGTCCTTAGTCAGGTGCAGTGAGTCCAGGTGGGTCTGACACCATTGAGGAGCATTTGCTCTTCCGCTGGTCCTGGCACGAGGCCCTCCATGTCTGCCTGTGTCCATCTGCTCCAGCTGGGGCACCCAGGACTGCCCATGGGTACCCTAAGCTTGCGTGAGGCGAGACCACCCATCCTTGACATTTCCCTTCCCACTTAACACGTGCTGCTCTGTCTCTGGGGGTCCTGGGGTGAACAGCCCACTGTCAATCTGCCATGAGGCACTGGCAGAATGTCCCCCATGCAATTGGCACCTTCCAAGAAACATGACGTGGTCTTGTCCAGACCAGTGGCCGGGGCTTAGGGTGGACTTGGGCAGGGATGGGGGAGGATGAGGCCTGTGTCCCCAGCAGCCCCTAGTCCAGCAATGTCCAGGGGGCTCGGGGCTGTCCTCTACACATCCCCAACTGTTCCCTCCATCGCTGGCCGTATTTATGGGGTGAGCTCAAAGAGGAGACTGAGTGAAAAAATCTGGGGTCCCTGGAATGCAATGAGGTCTTTCGTTTTCTTTTTTAGGCTGAGAAGTCCTAGACTTTGGGGTCCATGAGGGCGCCAGGTCACCTGGTTCTTTCTGTCTGCAGAGGAAGTTCCATGGAGGGGGCATGGCTTGGAGGCAGGGTGTCTGGGTACTCTCAGGCCTTGGGGTGTCAGTGGTAAGCCAGCCACCATGACGCCCATCAGGCACTTGTCCACCAGGGCTGGGCTGCTATGGAGGACAAGCAGGTTCTTCAGCAGAACCGGGGTCCATGTCCTCCCCAGCCCCTGCCAGGGGAGCCAGATCCAGCAAAATAAAACACAGGATGTTCAGGTACACCTGGGATTCGGGTAAACGCGGGTAATTTGGGGAGTGAGGATGTCCCCAGGGCCACGTGGGGCCTACTTGTACCAAAAAGCAAGGTCTTGTTCACCTGAAGTTCACATGTGCGGTCATCTTGCATTTTATCTGATGCTCTAGTTGGGAAGTTGCTCTCTGGCCACTGGGATCCTGGTCCAGCCTGTGGCGTCCATGCAGGGCCCCTTGGGGGAGGACCTGGGCCAGCATATGGGATCCTTCCTTGGTAGCCGCATGGCCAGGGTCCCCGAGGAGGCCCTGTGCCCTCCCCTGAGGGGTTCTGGGGAGGACCTGTGTGTTCCTCCTGCTCAGGGGCTGGCAATACAGGGGGCCTTCTGGGTGGGCCCAGGTGAACCCATGGCTGGAGGGCTGTCTGAAGTGCCTACAGAGCTAGAGGCAGGGTGGGCTGCACCTTCTCAGAGGGCTCAGACTTGCTAAGGGCTCCTGACTTCACTCTGCCCCTGCCTGCAGCCTCTTGCAAGTGACTGGGTCCCCACAGGCCTGGGACTTCACTGGCAGGGGGCTCACCCTATTCCATAGCTTAGGACCAGAGCAGGGGTGTCTGGGTTGAGCCGTGTGGGGGCCACCATGCCATCAGGGTCTGGGTGGTGTGTGCCGGCCCATCTAGGGGACCTGTGGCCTGGCCTGGGCCCTGCTCCCTGGGCCACCGGCTGCCCGGCTGAGAGGCCAAGCGTGGGCAGGGCAGGGGGCAGCCCACCCACCAGCCGGCCTGGCGGGGCCTCAGTACAGGCGCCACGAAAACGCCTTGGCCGCTGCCGCGGGGACGAGAACAGAGCTGGGTTCCTGGAGCCCTTGCCGTTGATCCGTGGAGGCCGGGACGTCTCTGGGAGAGAAATGTGGAAGCAATTACTCTGAGAGCCGTCATTTGGGTAATTCCCAAAGAGACACCAGGGCCGGTCCTTTCGAAGCCTGGTGCACGGCACCCTAATGAAGCAATTAAGGCAAGGATCCTCTGACTTTGATCTCGATGGGGTAATTTTTACAAAAACATCACGGAGTGATAGATACCCATAACTCAGGGTCCTTAATTGTACTTAATTTGTTTGGAATACGAATGTGCATTTAATTAAACCCCAGCTCGGCCCGCATGCTTCAAGCAGGGCTGTCAAGGAAAATTAAGACCCAGTTTGCTTTCAAAGTTACTGGTTTTTATCAGGCAAGGACAGCGGTCTTCGAACAGAAGGTTAGAGATAATTAGGCTGAGAGCCGCCCAGGAAAGTGGAGAGAAGGCACCACTGCCATGGGGGTGGGGAGGCTGGGGAGACCCTGGCTGGGCAGGCAGGCAGGCAGCCCCTGCCCTCTGCAGACCCAGAGCTTGGGGAGTCGGGTCTCTGCTGGAGGTGGGGCTGTATTCATAGTCAGGATCTGCCAAAGGCGAGGGCTGCAGGGTGCCCCTCATGTGCCAGCCCTGGATCATGGCTTTGGAAGGGCTGGGACGACCCAGCCGCCCCTCAGATCAGGTGAGGAGGCTGAGACTCAGTGAGAGCCTGGCGTCTCCTATGGCCACACAGACCTTCTGGCACGGGATGGGGGTGTTGGCTCCCCCTCCCTGTCCAGCATCTCTCCTTCCTGCTGTCCAGGGTGTCTGTCCCTGGTGTCATCTTGCCTGGCTTGTGTGTGTGGCCTCGCTGTCAGGGACTCTCTGGAGAAAATGTTGAGGGGATTCTGAACTTAAGCACCTCTCCCTGGGCTTGGGTAAAGATGAGAGAGGAGGGAGCCAGCACCTGGCCCACACCTGTCACACAGCGGGCCTCCCAGACACATGGAGGTTTGAGCTGGGACCTATAGGGAGACGTCTCTGCTCCATTCACACCCCCAGGCCTGCTGTCTGGGGAGCAGCCTGGTGGGGCTGGGTAGGGAGCCAGGTCTATGTGGGCCTGGGGAAGAGGAGAGAGGGAGGGAGGGAGGACCTCTTCTCTCCTTTCTGAGAGCGACGGCGCGCAGATCTGCAGGCACCCACCCACCCACATGCACATGTTTATACATGACAGAGTGCTTGTGAGATGCATGTACACAGACAGGCACGGACATGACAACTGCACAGAACCGTGCCCAGCTGCCCCACTGTCCAGGCGCCTCATAAGGACAAGGTACTGAGACGGTCAAGGACCTAAGAAGGGCCCCCACCCTCCCATGTCCTACAAGACCCTCTGGAGAGTGAACCCATGTGCTGGGGCCAGGGGGGTGGCAGCTCTGGGTGGCTGGCTGTGGTCTGGACCTCGCTCTGAGTTTCCCACCCTCAGCGTGAGGACCCCCAGGCCTCCAGTTCCCAGGGTCCTAGTGGTCTGCAGCCCAGGAGGGGCTTCTGGTGGTGCTGGGCTGCTCTGGCCCCCCGCCTATGCCAGGCATCTCCGGAGCTGAGGGGCAGGTTCAACCCTGGGAGCCCCACTGGGTCTCCACTCCCAGGACCGGCACCGTGTCCCCAGCTGGTGCTGCCTGGTATGTCCTGATCAGCATGGAGGCCACCCTCTGGGCACCCCCATTCCTTCGTTCTCCAGGTGCAGTGCATCTCGGCTCAGTGACAGCCCCATGGAGAGCTACCATCCTGCTCAGCCAGGGTCTGGTCGGGGCCCTGGGAGGTCACAATGTGACCTAGGAGCAGGACCTGCAGGGAGTCAGGAGCGAATCATCGGGACCTAGGAGCGGGGAGAGGGGCCCAGGGTCAGGAGACATTTCTGAGCAGGGAGTCTGCCTGGTGCCCACTGGTGACCCTGCTGCCAGATGAAGGTGGTGGCCGGAATCAGCCTCGACCAACAGGACCAGGGGCCACTTCTTTGGACAAAAGTAACAGAAGATGCATGGAAACATCCCCTCTGCCAACACCTGCTTCCCCACCTCCATCCAGGTTCCTGGTTGGCAGAGCCTCACAAGAAACCAGTGGCCAGGGAGATGTGCCTGGGGTGGGGGTCCTCAACCATAGTCTAGCCTGTGGAGGGGTGGGCTGGGAGCCTGGAGACGAAAGCTCAGACGACCAGCACCATCCCCTCTTTAGCTACTCCCCTTGTACACAAGCCTCTTAACATTTGTATGTTGAACCCCTGTCTGATGATGGTAGCTGAGTGATTCTGTCTTATTGTTATATAGTTGCTAAGTCGTGTCCGACTCTTTGTGACCCTATGGACGGTAGCCCGTCAGGCTCCTCTGTCCATGGGATTCTCCAGGCAAGAATACTGGAGTGGGTTGCCATTTCCTCCTCCAGGGGATTGTCCCAACCCAGGGATTGAACTTGCATTTCTTATGCCTCCTGCACTGGCAAGCAGGTTCTTTGCCACCGAGCCACCTGAGAAGCCCCGAGATGCAATTATCTGTCAGAAAAACAATTACCTGTCACCCTTTCTCCTCAAAGAGAGACAAACCCTGCATCTCGGCATCCACTTCCTGGCGACAGTGGTGGTGTTCATGCCTGGTGAAGCAGTTTCTCTTGTAGTTCATTTGTGAGACTGTGTTCTGTATGTTTTTGAATAAATATTTGTATGTCACAGTTTAGGAGTCACAGAATAGATTGTCAAGTTAACCGCTGCCGACTGTATGCTGATCAGATAACGACAGGAAAGGAAGAAGGAGGGAGAAAGGAATCAGTGCACGCATGTATACATGCACAGGCCTGTATGAGAAAGCACGTGGACGTGATGGGACTGCAGCCTCGGATTCCACACCCTGTCCCGAAACACAACCCACCGTCACCAGTCATCCTCTCTGCTTTGCTCACCAGCAAAGGACTTGTTAGGACTTGAATGTTTATTTTGGGAGTGGGACCCAATTCAGCCCATAACAATGACGCTCCTGGCCACCACGGCCATTCTGTGAGAGATCTGAGCCAGCCCCGTGGTGGCCAGGGAGACAGCCCTCCCACTGAGAGTCTGCCTGGACCCTGAGAGCCTCTTCCTCGTGAATGCTCTTTGGTACACCTGATGAGGTGAGCATCTTCACACCTGTTTGCTCCAGAAGGGCCACCCCACAGCCTCCCTTGAGGCTCCACGTCACCAGCTTCCTCTTTCTGAACCTCGGGTCGTGCTGGGCAGCCACGGGTGTCTCCTTGGAATTATTGTCCATCCCACCTCCAGCACCTCTCTGTCTTGACATTGCATCTCATCGTCGGAGCAGCACATGAAAAATCAGCTTTCAAACAATTTCCTGGAGAGTTTGTAGCCAAGCCTTCCTCTTCTTTGGGTGTTTAAGTCGGGAGTCAGGATGATACCCAGCTCAGCTGTGGCCTAGACAAAAGAAGGGGTTTGTGGCTGTATCTTGGGGAGACCGGGAGCCCCTCGCCAAGCGACTGCCTGGATGAGGTTGTGCCAGGGTCTCCCTAAAATGGAGCTGAGTTTCTCTGACAGAGAGTAGGGGGTGAGTAGGGGTTGGTTCTCTTTCCGAGACATGGAGCTTGAGGCCTTCATCTCTGTCCATGTCTATCCAAAGAGCCCGGCCTCCATTTCCCAGGCCTGCATGCTTCCTAAGTGATTCCAGGGTCTTCTCAGGAGAGGCGCAGCAGACCCACGAGTCCATTGCGTTGTGTGTCTTTGGTCTGTACATCAATCCAAGTTATTTGCTGAGGGGGTCACTCCCGGGGCTAAAAGAAATGAGATGATTTTTAGGGCTGGCTGTAACTGGAGCTCCTCACCAGCCTCAAGAGTACCCCAGGGAGTGGACGTCTGCCCCGTTCACTCTCTGCAGTGACCACTCTTGCCGCTACATTCAAGTGTGACCTCACCTTGTCCCCAAGGCCTGGACTTCAGAAAGAACCTAGGTGACATTGAACCTAGCTTCATTGACAGCTCATTCAGTGGGTGGGCCCATTTTCCTTGGTAAGGAGATACGGTCAAGCTCTCCTGGGCCCTTGGCACAGGCCATTGGGATCCTCGGGTCACTCCTGGCAGTGCGTCTGGTCAGGAACACTGGAACCGCCCTGTGTACCTAAGCTGGGGGAGAGGGTGAAGTGGGGACCGTCCTCAGCACAGGCCCACCCTGGGGCCCAGGCGGACTTGGGTGCAGAGCTGAGAGGCTGGGGGTCTGCCGGTCAGGTCCTTGTAGAGCTGCCCCCCCCCAAGCAGGGAGCTCACACTGCCTTGCCCCACCCCCACTCCCTGCTCTCACTCTGGTCTTTGAGGGGCCAGGAGTCACATGACGGGTAGTGGGTCCTCTGGGCCGGTTTCCCTGACTCAGATCACAGCCTTGGTCTCCTGTGCCCAGCACATCGCCTATTCCCCGTCTCCTCTGTTCATTATCCAGGTCAAGCTTGCATGAAGCACATGTGCTCCGACCGCAGACCAAGGGCAGGACACCCCACATCCACCTCCCTGAAGGGCCCCCTCGGCCCTGATGTCCACCCATGTGCTAGGCCCTGATTCACACTCGAGGCCCTGCGGGATACTTGCCCATCACGTCTGCGGGTTGACCTCACCCTGTTTGCAGAGTGTTCTCTGGTTGGTTTCTCCTTGTTGATTCTTGGGCTCTCTGTAGAGGGACGGCTCTGTGAGATCCAGGGTCCTGTCTGTCTGCATCGTCAGGACCTGCCTTGGAGACTGGGGCCCGGGAGGTGCCCTGGGGTATGTTTGCTGAATGAATGAATGAATGAATGAGGGAATGCAGGTTCACCACCACCATAGGTTCAAGGGAACCATGGCCTCGCCCTCCCTGACTCCTGCCCTATAGCTGCCCCAGAGGCAGAGTGGAGGCAGACTCGGATTCCCAGGTGTGTTGACCTTATCAGCCCATTAATGTTGGGAGTGAAGATTTGGAGAAACCAACCCCCACAGGCTGGTAGGAACCTCACCTCTCATGTGACCCCTGCATTTGAGCCCTGCACTGCCCCAAGTGGCCGTGATCACTTGGCTTCACTGACTCCCCGAAAGGCCCTGAGACTGATTAAAAAGGAGTTAAATCTTGAGCACACATCCTGGACACATTCATTTCTGTTTACTCAAGAATGAGGAGGTTCTTATTGTGGCATAAACCTGGTTGCTGGTCCTCTCTTTCCAGAAGGCAGGCCTTAGGCCAGCGAGAGACCCCTCAGTTGTCTCCATCTCTGGGACCCAACCGGGATGCAGCATCTCCGAGCAGCTGGCTGGGGACATAGAGATGCTGGTTCAGTCTCCCCAGGCCAGCCTGTTTCCAAGCCGCTCACCCTGATCGATCCTTGAACCTCAGAAGGGGGATCCCAGGCAGGGCTCCATCAGCAGGACTCCCAGGGTTCTTTGTGTTTCATTCATTCATTCAGCCAGTCATCAGCTCACGGGGCAGCATGGGTGCCTGACCTTCTTGCCTGTCTTCCCCTCTGATGGCTGCTGGTGTGGAGCCTCCACACAGAGGCCCAGAGGGTCTCGGCAGGGTCAGTCCTCTGATGATTCAGCTGTTACCCTAGGTGGGGCAGGCTGGATCCAAGTGGAAGAATCCAGGCCAACTTAGCAGTCCACGATGACCAGGAAACAGGGCAGCCTCGCCTACTGGCCGTCAGTGTCCACCTGAAAAAAAAGCCAGCACAAGCCAGGCCTGCAGTGCTCGATATTGGCCCTGGCTGCTGAGCACCAGCAAGTCCCACAGTGGTGGGTGGGCGAGGGCCACCAGGGCTGGTGAGGACCCACTGTGGGGAAAACCCTTCAGCCCCTGCAGGCTGCTATCCTCCTCCATTGCCTGACTCTGTGCCTGCACGGCTGACCTGAAGGGACCCGTCGCTGCAGTGCTGCCTCTGGTTTCCTGGAGATTTTGTCTGGTGAGGTCAGAGGGCAGGAGAGAGACCCATTTCCTCCTGGGGCAGAAGGTAACACCGCTCCTGCTGTGTTCCTTTTCCCTTTCCCTGCAGCTGGGCCCTCAGCGCTGCTGCGCCCTATGAAAGGTCTGTACAACCTCCCCCACCTCCCGTGGGCCCCCGGCTGTCTCTTTGCTGCCAGGACTCTGACTCCTCCAGATGGCTTTGGAGATGGCACCCTGGCCATGGCCGACCTTCCAAGACTGGATGGGCACTCACAGGTGAGGCAGGGAGGAGGCTGCCCAGGGGTCATGCCAGGTGCTCGGCTGGGTGCTGCACCCACCAGAGCTGGCACCCCTCTCTGGGGTGAATCCATGTGCACATGGAGCACCAGTCTTGGGGCACCAACAGGGGAGGGGTGAGGGGAGGCCACGTGGGAGCGCTTGTCTCCACAAAGGGGCTCTCTGGGGTACAGCCCCTGGCACTGTAATCCGGGATTTTCCTGGCGTGTCATCTTTAATAGATGTTATTACCGTCTGGAGTCTGAAATGCTGGTAATTATCTTCCCGGGCTTCATCCTGAGCCCTTGTCACACCGTCAGGGGCCCGATGTGTGAGTCTTAAAACAGTGATTATTACTGCGTGCTGTTCAACCCCTACAATCCTGACTTCTGTGCAGAGTCCTGGTCCAGGGAGGGTGGAGTGACCAGGAGCTTCAGTGTCCCTTCTGACCTCTGGTGCCTCCCAGCTGGCTCTGAGGTATGGCCAGGAAGGACTCGTGGTCAGAGCACTGCAGACTGGATCCAGACTGCCTGTGATGGAGCTGAATCTGGCTAGGCCCCAGGGCCTGTATGCCAGTGTGCCTCACTCAGGCCACTGGGCAGCAGAAGGATCTGGAGCACCGTGTCCCTCCTGGCTCCACTGGGGCCCCATGTGTTACCTAGGGTTTCCGAACCAAGTTTGTAGAGTGGGGACATGCAGATGCCCACTTCCAAACCTAGATGCAGGTAAGATGCAGGTAAGAGAGGCAACAGGTTGCTCGACTCCAGCCCTGAGACCCTCTGGAAGAGCCTGTCTATGGCACAGTAAAGAGATCAAGGTTCCCCCAGGGGTGGTTGGGGAGGCATGAACAGGCAGAGAGCAGAGGACTGGGGAGCAGTGAAAGCTCTCTCTGTGACACCATAATGGTGGGCACAGGTCTTCATACATTTGTCCAAATCCACAGAATGTACCACACCAAGAGTGAACCCCCATGTGCAGACTATGGACTCTGGGTAGCTGTGCATGTGGTGGGGGCTGCGCATGTGGTGGGGGGAGCTGACTGTGTGTTGTGGGGGCTGCGCATGTGGTAGGGAGCTGACTGTGTGGTGGGGGGCTGCACATGTGGTGGGGGTATGACTGTGTGGTGGGGGGCTGCGCATGTGGTGGGAGGGGGCTGACTGTGTGGTGAGGGGCTGCACATGTGGTAGGGAGCTGACTGTGTGGAGGGCGGCTGCGCATGTGGTGGGGGGATGACTGTGGTGGGGGGGCTGCGCATGTGGTGGGAGGGGGCTGACTGTGTGGTGAGGGGCTGCGCATGTGGTGGGGGGGACTGGGGGGGCTGGGGGGGGGGGGCGCATGTGGTGGGGGGAGCTGACTGTGTGGGGGGGGTGCGCATGTGGTGGGAGGGGTCTGACTGTGTGGTGGGGGGCTGCGCATGTGGTGGGAGGGGTCTGACTGTGTGGTGGGGGGCTGCGCATGTGGTGGGGGAAGCTGACTGTGTGGTGGGGGGCTGCGCATGTGGTGGGGGAAGCTGACTGTGTGGTGGGGGGGCTGCACATGTGGTGGGGGGATGACTGTGTGGTGGGGGCTGCGCATGAGGTGGGGGGGATGACTGTGTGGTGGGGGCTGCGCATGTGGTGGGGGGATGACTGTGTGGTGGGGGCTGTGCATGTGGTGGGAGGCTGACTGTGTGGTGGGGGCTGTGCATGTGGTGGGGGGAACTGACTGTGTGGTGGGGGCTGTGCATGTGGTGGGGGGGATGACTGTGTGGTGGGGGGCTGCGCATGTGGTGGGGGGAACTGACTGTGTGGTGGGGGCTGCGCATGTGGTGGGGGGAGCTGACTGTGTGGTGGGGGGGTGCGCGTGTGGGGGAGGGGGCTGACTGTGTGGTGGGGGCTGTGCATGTGGTGGGGGGGAACTGACTGTGTGGTGGGGGGCTGCACATGTGGTGGGGGGAGGCTGACTGTGTGGTGGGGGGCTGCGCATGTGGTGGGGGGCTGACTGTGTGGTGGGGGCTGTGCATGTGGTGGGGGGGAAGCTGACTGTGTGGTGGGGGGCTGCACATGTGGTGGGGGGGGGCTGACTGTGTGGTGGGGGGCTGCGCATGTGGTGGGGGGGGCTGAGTGTGTGGTGGGGGGTGCTGTGGTGGGGGGGGGTGACTGTGTGGTGGGGGGGGCTGACTGTGTGGTGGGGGGCTGCACATGTGGTGGGGGGACTGACTGTGTGGTGGGGGCTGTGCATGTGGGTGGGGGGAACTGACTGTGTGGTGGGGGGCTGTGCATGTGGTGGGGGGAACTGACTGTGTGGTGGGGGCTGTGCATGTGGTGGGGGGGATGACTGTGTGGTGGGGGGCTGCGCATGTGGTGGGGGGAGCTGACTGTGTGGTGGGGGCTGCACATGCGGTGGGGGGAGGCTGACTGTGTGGTGGGGGCTGCGCATGTGGTGGGGGGAGCTGACTGTGTGGTGGGGGGTGCGCGTGTGGTGGGAGGGGGCTGACTGTGTGGTGGGGGCTGGGATGTGGGGGGGGGAACTGACTGTGTGGTGGGGGGGCTGAATATGGGGGGTGGGGAGCTGACTGTGTGGTGGGGGGCCGCATGTGGTGGGGGGCTGACTGTGTGGTGGGGGCTGTGCATGTGGTGGGGGGAACTGACTGTGTGGTGAGGGGCTGCACATGTGGTCGGTGGGAGCTGACTGTGTGGTGGGGGGCTGCACATGTGGTGGGGGGATGACTGTGTGGTGGGGGCTGCGCATGAGGTGGGGGGATGACTGTGTGGTGGGGGCTGTGCATGTGGTGGGGGGAACTGACTGTGTGGTGGGGGCTGTGCATGTGGTGGGGGGATGACTGTGTGGTGGGGGGCTGCGCATGTGGTGGGGGGAGCTGACTGTGTGGTGGGGTCTGCACATGCGGTGGGGGGATGACTGTGTGTGGTGGGGGCTGCGCATGAGGTGGGGGGATGACTGTGTGGTGGGGGTGCGCATGTGGTGGGGGGAGCTGACTGTGTGGTGGAGGGCTGAGCATGTGGTGGGTGGGAGCTGACTGTGTGGTGGGGGCTGTGCATGTGGTGGGGGGAACTGACTGTGGGTGTGGGGGCTGTGCATGTGTTGGGGGGGAGTTGACTGTGTGGTGGGGGGCTGCGCATGTGGTGGGGGAAGCTGACTGTGTGGGGGGGGGCTGCACATGTGGTGGGGGAAGCTGACTGTGTGGTGGGGGGCTGCACATGTGGTGGGAGGGGGCTGAGTGTGTGGTGGGGGCTGCGCATGTGGTGGGGGGAGCTGACTGTGTGGTGGGGGCTGTGCATGTGATGGGAGGGGGCTGACTGTGTGGTGGGGGCTGTGCATGTGGTGGGGGAAGCTGACTGTGTGGTGGGGGGCCACATGTGGTGGGAGGGAGCTGACTGTGGTGGGGGGCTGGCGTGGAGCTGACTGTGGTGGGGGGCTGTGCATGTGTTGGGGGGAGCTGACTGTGTGGTGGGGGCTGTGCATGTGATGGGAGGGGGCTGACTGTGTGGTGGGGGCTGTGCATGTGTTGGGGGGGAGCTGACTGTGTGGTGGGGGGCTGTGCATGTGGTGGGAGGGGAGCTGACTGTGGTGGGGGGCTGTGCATGTGTTGGGGGGGAGCTGACTGTGTGGTGGGGGCTGTGCATGTGATGGGAGGGGGCTGACTGTGTGGTGGGGGTCTGTGCATGTGTTGGGGGGGAGCTGACTGTGTGGTGGGGGGCTGTGCATGTGGTGGGAGGGAGCTGACTATATGGTGGGGGGCTGTGCATGTGGTGGGAGGGGGCTGACTGTGTGGTGGGGGCTGTGCATGTGATGGGAGGGGGCTGACTGTGTGGTGGGGGTCTGTGCATGTGTTGGGAGGGAGCTGACTGTGTGGTGGGGGGCTGTGCATGTGTTGGGAGGGAGCTGACTGTGTGGTGGGGGGCTGTGCATGTGTTGGGGGGGAGCTGACTGTGTGGTGGGGGCTGTGGGGGGAGCTGACTGTGTGGTGGGGGCTGTGCATGTGTTGGGAGGGAGCTGACTGTGTGGTGGGGGGCTGTGCATGTATTGGGGGGAGCTGACTGTTTGTGGTGGGGGGCTATGCATGTGGTGAGAGGGAGCTCACTGTGTGGTGGGGCCTATGCATGTGGTGGGAGGGGAGCTGACTGTGTGGTGGGGGGCTGCACATGTGGTGGGAGGGGCTGACTGTGTGGTGGGGGGCTGCGCATGTGGTGGGAGGGGGCTGACTGTGTGGTGGGGGGGCGGGGGGGGGGGGGGGCTGCTGGGGGGGGGGGGGCTACTGTGTGGTGGGGGGCTGCGCATGTGGTGGGGAGGGGTCTGACTGTGTGGTGGGGGGCTGCGCATGTGGTGGGGGGGGGGCTGAGTGTGTGGTGGGGGGCTGCACATGTGGTGGGGGGAGCTGACAGTGTGGTGGGGGCTGTGCATGTGGTGCGGGAGCTGTGTGTGTTGTGGGGGCTATGCATGTGGTGAGGGGCTACATGGGAAATCTTTGTACCTCCCCCTCAATTTTGCTGTGAACCTAAAACTGCTCTTAAAAAAGTTTATTTTAAAAGAGACAGCCTTGTTGGGGATCAGTGAGGCCTGAACTCTCGGTCTCAGCGAGTTTTCAGAGCAGTAGCTTTGTGGCCCGCGTGGCTCCGGTCTCGGGACAGGAGACGTCGCTGGGGAGAGGCTGCCCTGTGCCCCCTCCGGGCCCCTCCCCTGCTCCTGGGGCTGGAACTGTGGGAGGGAGTCCCCGGGGGCAGCGGTGCAGGCGGCTCTCCAAGTCCAGAGCTGGAGTGGAATCTTTGTTAGCGGCGGGGCATACATCTTTTAAATTATAAATCGATAAATAGTTAATTCAATAATAGAATGCTCTTAAATATTTCATGCAGCCCACGCACCGCAATGCTCGCTCAGCCTGGATGTTGATGGAGCAGTGGCGAAGAATTGGAGGTGAACCTCCCCCAAACTCCTATTAACGCAGCCGCAGACTCAGCAGGAGTCGGCAAGGGTCCCCTCCACTCACCTGGGGCCGTGCTGGTGCTTGTGTGAGGCCCAGGGGGTGATCCTTGGGAGGCTGGGTTTCATCCCTGTATGTAAAACACCACTGCTCAGAGGAGAGATGAAGTTCAAGGAAAAGGAGGTGTAGTGGGTGTTTGTATCTCCCCAAATTTATAGGTTGAGACACCAAGCCCTGGTGCCTCAGGATGTGGTTGTATCTGGATCTTTAAAGAGATGGTGGTGGTGCCTGATTCTATGCGATCCCATGGACTATAGCCTGCCAGTCACTCTGTCCATGGGATTTCTTAGGCAAGAACATTGGTGGGTTGCTGTTTCCTTCTCCACTTTAGAGAGATAATTAAGATAGAACGAGGTCATTAGGGTGGGTCTTAATTTAATGGGACCTGACCACCGGCCCCAGAGGCACTCCCAGGGGAGCTGGGTTAGAAGGGTATTCAGTAGGTGCCACATCACACCACAGTGCATTTTCTCCTGATGGGACTCCAGATCAGGCGGTACTCTGGTGGCCAAGACTGAGGTGTGGCAGTGGGGGTGGTCCCAGGGCAGCATCTACACGGCATTCAATCTGAGCTCTGCGCATCGCATAGGGGCCTGCGGGGGAGCTGTGGGTGAGGGTCTTCTCTGAGGATCTGAGCCTCCAGAGCCCACAAAGCCGCTCCCACTAAACCACCCTAATATTTGCTCAGCCCTCTCGTCTCTGCAGCCAGCGGGGACCCGAGCCTGGCGGGAGACGTGGCATCACCCTGGATGAGGTTCTCATCCTTCTCTGGGCAGACAAGCTGGGCCCCGTGGGTGACCGTGGGTGACCGAGTATGGGTTTGCATCCTCCTCTCAGAAGAACAAACATCGTCCAGGAAATGGGGAGCTTGAGCCTTTGATCCACAGTAGTTATTCTGTGCCCTTGTGGCCAGTGACTGCCCCGAGGACCTGTTGTGTCCCCAGGGAGGGCGGCAGCCCCTCCCAGCCGCGGTGGCCTGGGAGCAGACCCGTGTGCGGTGCAGCCCGTCTGCTGTCGTCCCCAAGGCGGCTCTGCCTCTGCGGCCTGTTAGCTCCACTGACAGAGCTGTAACAGTGACAGTAGATTAATATCTCTTTAATCAGCCAAAATGAGCATGGCACGCTGGTGACAGTCCAATTTTCTGCTAACAGATTGTAGCCCATCTAAACCCAGCGCTCAGCTGATTTTTATTTCTGCCGGAGATAAGTCAGTGCGGGAGGACCCGCCAGCGCCATCCCAGCTGCCGCCTCGCTGATCAATAAATCTCGCCACTGCGACGTTTCTCACCCACCTGTCAGGCGCCCGCAGCCTGGGGGACAGAATGCGGAGCGGTGGCATTTAGAGGCTGTGGCGGAGCTGGGAGGCATGCCGTCGAGCTGGGTCCATGTGTCTCTTCCCTCATCGGGAGCTGCTGCTGAACGTCCCGGAGGTCATGGGAGAGCAACGGCAGGAGCTGTCAGAGTGCAGGCCCACGGGTACACACGTGCCGGGTCCCAACTTGGCCCTGGCTTTGTAAAACTCTCTGGCTGCCCCTCCCTGGCCATGGGAAGTCGCTCCTCTTCTCATCTCCTCTGGGGGCTTGCAGAAAGTGGCTCTCATCCCACCTGCTCTGCCAGAGGTGTCCAGTGGTGTGGGAGGGGGTGCTGGGCTGAGGCCAGGGGCCCTGGAGCCTCCCGTCTGGTGATGAGCCATCAGGGGATTCCGGGTGGCTCCTCCCAGGGGATATGTTTCATTCCGAGGATAGAGATCTTCTCTAAGTGTGACCGTGTCACTGGCAGGGCCCTTTGTACACGCTGGCTGCTCTTTAAAGAGTACACGCAGCCTGCTGGCAGCCCTTCCTCGGAGGACTGTCTCGGAGGCTGCACTCCTGCCCACTTTGCCTTGATACCAAGCCCCAGACAGTCCATGGGTTGTGAGTTTCATTCCAGCAGCCAAGACCCCATGCTTTGACCATACCCATGTCCGTGTCTTAATGACACACTTCCTCTGCAGCTCCGGGTGTGGGAAGGGAGGGGATATCCTGGAGGCCAGACCCAGGCCTGAGTTGTGAAGAGCCCTTGGAGGGCCCTGGCACCACTGGGGACCCAGTGAACTTCCGTTTTGGATCCTTGCTATTACCATAAAGTCTTTATTTTAAAAAAATGATTGAGCATGAGAAGCAATACTTAGAGGTCAGTCTTGCAGTGTTTCCCCAAGTTGAAGTGGGGAGACGCTGGTGTCAGCACCTGCAGGCGTCTGCAGATGGGAAGCGGGACACGCCTCCATTGGGTCCCGGCTCCATCCCCATTCTCCATCCTCTGAGCAGCCTTGGTCCTGCCTGCTGCCCACATTGGCACCTCTGCTCGCCTTGCAGCTTTGTCCCATTTCTTCAGGGACCTCTGCTGACCTGGCTGATCAGGAAAGGGGAGATGGAGTGCTAGCAGGGACTCCTTGCCTCCTGGGACACTGTTCCCAGGTGGTTTCATTCACTCACTCGGCAAACATTCCCTGAGTCCTCCTGGCCTTGATGTCTTCAACCAGCTCACTGTCCAGGATGTGTTCAAGGCACAGATAAAGTGACCTCCCAGGCTCTGTCTGGTGCAGGGCTGCGCCATTAGGGCAGGGAAGGCTGGCACTCAGGCCATTATGGTTCCTTCCCATGTCTGGGCAGACATTACTAATCGAATGTGGCACTACTTTTCCTTGTGGAGCAGTGCTGCTCCCTGCCCTTGGGTGAATCTTTTTCCCAGTGGATGTGGTTGGATCCTACTGGAGAACCTGCCCTGTGCTGTGTCCTTCCCACCCAGTGGGGCCCCCTTCCTTTGGAAACCCAGAGCTTCAGGCCCCTGGATCTGCACCCTGTGCCAAGAAGGCTGTGGGTCCACCTGGAAGGCACACTGCACAGTCAAACCCGAACATCAGTCGCGCCTGCACTGTGACTGTGGCATCCACTTGCTGGGTGATAGCAACACCTGCACCTCCTAGACCTCACCATGGCCCTCCCACCGCCCCTCTAGACCGTTACCTCTCACCCCGGAGGGATCATAGGCCTTGCTGGGATTACTCAGCTTGTACTTGTGACCACAAGCTGTGCTGTGTTTTTGAGGACACACCCACCTTTTAAGAGCTGAAGTCTGGGGACAAGTGACCCCATGACACCCTCTCTGGCCACCTCCTCCTCTGAGATCTGGGGGGAGGAGAGTGTCCCTGGTCACCCCTGTGTGGCCACCATGGGAACAGAGCTGGCTTTGCCCATGAGGCCAGTCTGGTGGCAGCTGGGCCCCACCAGGGGGCTCCCAGGGTGGGAGAACTTGGCCAGGGCCTGCTGGGGTGGGACAAGTGACAGGAGGAGGGGAAGGCCCCCAGCCTCTGGCATTCTGGCTCCAGAGCCAGCTCTTGGGGACATCTCTGTGACCCGGTCCCCAGCCTCTCAGGACCACTGCCCACTTGGGAAAGGCACAGGCCCTCAGGGGCTCAAACTGGGGACTGCAGTGTCCTGGTCAGGGGCCAGACTTGGTGGGGTTTAATAAGGGCTGCATAAGACTGGCTACCCCTGTTCTGAAGGGCAAGGGCGAAGGGAGGTGCCTGAGCAGGAAGAGGGGTCCGGACAACCATGGGAGTAGTGGGGGCCTGGGGGTGGGGCAAACCCAGCCGGGGGAAGGTGACAGCCCCTGTGTTTCTCCTATGTGTTCCTCTGACATCGCCTGCAAGGCTTCCCACTGGATGGAACCTTCCAGAAGCCAGAGGATGCAGGTGCCATGGCTGCTGTCCACACGAGGGCATGGAGCAAGGAGGCAGAGCGCAGGCCTGAAGGGCAGACAGGCAGAGGTGCCCATGCTGTCTGCTTCTGATGGCTGGTGGGCATGCCACACGGTTCCAGGCCTTTCTGCCTGTGCTGGCAGTGCCACGTTCCACCGGCCCCCAGCAGGATCTCCCCAGGAAGCCTGACCAGCCTCAGCCCTGCTTTGCTTTTGCTGCCCCCTCTGCTGCCTGAGGAGCTTTCTCTGAGAGCATCTTGCTGTCTGCTCCAGGATACCTGAGCCATCCGCCTCCTGGGCCAGCACTGCTCCCATGCTACACACATCCACTGGGCTCTGCTGGGAAGCTTCCTGAGCCGATTGATTCCAGCATCAAAGGCCCCTTCCCCAGGGGCCAGTGGCTCGGGAGGCCTCAAGAGCAGCTGGACAATGAGGATCCTGGCTGAGGATTTATCCTGCAAACAAGGTGATGAGTCCAATGGGGAGCCTGGTCTGTCAGCTGTGATTCCCGACAAGGCTGGGACCCCCCTGCCCTGCCTGCAGCTGTACTGACAGCTGGCTTGGCTTGCAGGAGCCTCCAGAGATCCCTGCTGCTGCTGCTGCTAAGTCACTTCAGTCGTGTCTGACTCTGTACGACCCCAGAGATGGCAGCCCACCAGGCTCCCCCATCCCTGGAATTCTCCAGGCAAGAACACTGGAGAGGATTGCCATTGCCTTCTCCAATGCATGAAAGTGAAAAGTGAAAGTGAAGTCGCTCAGTCATGTCCAACCCTTAGCTACCCCATAGACTGCAGCCTACCAGGCTCCTCCATCCATGGGATTTTCCAGGCAAGAGTACTGGAGTGGGGTGCCATTGCCCTCTCCGCCGGAGATTCGTAGAGGGAGGCAGAAACTGTTTCTCCAGAAAATCTTCTGAGGAGGACAGAGACACAGGCCCAGACACTCGTCCCCACGAGAGAGGACCCTGTGACGTGCTCCGTCCCCTGGCGTGTGGGTGGGTGTTTGTATGGGCAGCTCACCCCGAGGCCAGACAGGTCCTCACAGGGCTGGGCAGCGCTGCTTGCTGGTGGGGGCCCTGGGTGCTCTCTAGCTCAGCCCCCTACACGGGAAGTCCTTTTTAGGAGACCTCAGGCTGGGCAAGGCAGGGGCATAGCCTGGACCAGGTGGGATCCAGGCGGCCTAATGAAGTAAACTTGTCCCACTTCTCTGTCCCCAGATATCTGCCTCAAAACTTGGGTGGGAAGTCAGCCCCTTCCCTGTGCATCTCACTGTGTCTGTTCTAGTATCTTCCCCAAGGCACTGAGAGAGTGGATGGTGTGGGGTGAGAGGGACAAGGCCCTCGTGTACACATATGAACACAGACACAGAATGTGCACACACATATGCATACACATGCACACACACGCAGAATGTATGCACACTCAGATGTACACACACACACCTGTGCATGGACACACATGAACACTGACACTACACACATACACCTACATGTACACATATGTGTAGATGAGTGTTCACACCCACATGCACACACAAATGTGTACACAATCACATGCACACACACTCACACTTGAACATATACTCAAAGGTGTACACACATGCATAGACACTCTTGGAGGGCTTACCCAGGACACAGGAACTGGGGCCTCTCTGGCCCTCATAGGCCCAGGGGTGGGGGGCAGGCCTGGTGAGCCAGCCTTGGTGTGTTCACAGGTGTGAGAGGCTGCACTCTGTACCTTTGCATGTAAGAACCACAGCCCTACTCTGGGTGTGCACACATGGCCCCATCTGTGACACTTTAGCATCTGATCTGAACCTATGCTCGGGCCCCAGGGTGTGGGGCTGAGACCACGGTTACCTGGGCTAGTGGGCAGCCGGCCAGGGTTCTCTGGGCCGAACCACCACGGGATGGGTGGCATCTCCCAGCCTCCGGCCCTGGTCTGGGGCCTCATTCCCCAGGCGGGTCCTGACCCAGGGCCGCCTGCGTCTCCCTGCCCCATCGCGGCTGACAGGGCTCTCTGAGCCGAGCCACAGTGGAGACAGGCGGCACCTCCCAGCCCCGGGGCCTGGTCGGGCCTCGTTCCCCAGGCGGGTCCTGACCCGGGGCCGCCTGCGTCTCCCCGCCCCATCGCGGCGACAGGCTGGCATTTCCCGTCCTGTCTGCTCTTTCTCCTCCCCGTCATGTCGACAAGCACAATCATGTTCACTGACAGACGGAAATATCAGCCCTCGAGGATGGGGACAAAGCAGGCTTTAAAGTTTAACGAGAGGCGTTAATGGAAATAAAATGTAAAAGTCTCCTTCAAATGTGGGGTTTCTGTTTTATCAGAGAAAAAGTGCCCTAAATAATACATAAACGATGTGTGTTTTAGTTCTTTTACATGCGTGAATATTTAAAACATGCAAAAATGTAGAAGACGCATTTGCCAGGAACAAAAGGAAACACTTATTTAAGCCCCAAAATGAATAAATAAAGGAAGGTGTGGAGCAGAAGATGGTGAAACAGAGGAGATGTGTATTGACCCTGCAGTTTGGGGTGAGGGCTGCTTGTCGGTGGGTCTGCAGGCTGGCTTCTGGGGGTGCAGGTCCCAGTCTGGGTGGCGGCTCCTGGGGTGGGTCCCTGGGGTCAGGCCGTGAGCACCGCCAGCTGTGGGCCCCTGGGGTCTCTCCCTGCATTTGCACCAACGCCTGGGTCCGGCCCTAAGCCCCACCAGCTGGGGGGTCTCTGGGTTTAGGCCCTGCACCCCACCAGATGAAATGCTCGGCTGTAGCCCCTGCTCCCCAAAGCCCAGGGGTTCCTCCTCCTGAATTTTGGTTTGCAGAAAACACAAACACACCCGCCTCCTGCCTCCTTCTGCCCTGTCATCCCTGCTCCATGGGTGCCTGGACACACATTGTTGACTTGGTGCCACTGTTCTCCTTGAGCACCAGGTCGCATGTGTGTCCCAGGACGGCCGGATGGTGAGCACCATGGCTGGGGCTGAAAACAACAGAAGCTTGTTCTTTTCCTGATCCACAAGCATAGAATCCCAACTTCAAGGTGTCTGAAGGGCTAGCTCACTGTGAAGGCTCCAGGTGAGGAGGCGTCCTTCCTGCCCCATCCAGCGTTTGGGGGCTCCAGTGTCCCCTAGGTTGTGGCCAAGGATCCTTCCTGCCTCATCCAGCTTCTGGGGGATCCAGCGTCCCCTGGCTCGTGGCTGCGTCACCTCAGCCTCTACGTCCACTGTTATGTGGCCTCCTTTCCCTGTGACTGCCTCCTTTTCTAGCAAGGACTCAAGTCATATTAGAGCAGGGCCTGCCCCGTGCCCTCATGTTGACCTGGTTACATCTACAGAGACCCATCTCCTATAAGATTCCGTCCACAGGTACTGGGGTTGGGGCATCACCATTTCTCACTGGGGACACAGTTCACCCCTCAGCACCAGTGCACTGTGAGCCCTTTCGGAGCCCGAGGATGAGGGGATAAAGTGACGTGCCCAAAGTCCCTCTGCCCAAGGGTGGGCTGTGGGGTTAGATGGATGAGGTCTCTGTGGGGTCCTGCTGGAGACCCAGGGCTCCAGCTCCCAGCCTCATGCCAACTTCAGGGTCTCTCCAATCAACATGCATTTTCTATCACATCGACACCTGGAATCCTGCATCTCAGAAGTGGGGGGAAGAGTTGTGAGATCATGGGGGATTGGGGCAGTCAGCTTTCACAACCTCGCTCTGCCTCTGCCCCAACTTGTGCTGTCCAGGAGCTGCTGTAGGTCTGGCTCAGGGCCGCCTTGCCCCCAGCCTTGGCACAAACATTTCGGCAGATGACACAGATGGGCCCACCTTCACCTTGACGCTCTGGTCTTTGAGACTCCAGATGGCAGAGGGAGTGGAGGAGGGAAGTGGACGAGGAGGTAGAGGGAGGAAGAGGGAGTCGGGGAGGTTTTGTCCTTTGTCCCTGTTGGGTGACCTGGGAAGCATGGCAGTTTCTGACCCACCTTTTCTCATCTGAAAATGGGTGTCAAGCTGGACCCTGCCCCAGCCTGCCTCCAGTGGTCAGTCCCTGGTTAAAGGGAAACTGAGTGGATGGATAGACCCACTTTCTGAGATTAATGTGGGCTCTGTCAGATTTCCTGTGGAACTTTCTAGGAAACAGCAGTGTTTCCAGGCTCCGTCTGGCCCTTGTGCTGCTGCTAATGACCCGGCCACTGAATAAGTGTTCTCCACGTGGACACTGGCATCTTGGCCATTTGGCTCCTGAGGCACCTGTGGGAGACAGACCCCGATGGGTCCCGTCTTGCATGTGCAGGGGACAAGATAGAGAGCAGGGTGGGCGCTTGGCCAGCATGGCCCTCCCTCTGTCCAGGTCTTGTCTGGGGTCCCTGGGGGCTGTTTACCTGCACATCCTCTCAGCCCGGTTACCCACAGCCCTGGGCTCCCAGTGCTGCTTTTAATACATGGAGGTTTCACGGTGTGATTGCTCAATTATTCATTGCTGTAGCCCCACCGGGTTGGAGAGGCGGCAGAAAGGTTCCATGTCTGGAGAACGCTTTCTGATGTCCGTGCATTAATTTTTAAACCCACTCACATCGGTGACCAGCCTGAGATGTGCACCTTCAGGGCCAATGGAAAAGTTGGGGACGGAAGGGCCTGTGTGTGCTCGAGTCTGTGGTTGAGGACAGCCCAGGGGTGTCCTCCATCAGAGTGGAATTCCAGGTCCTGGGAGTGGGGAGGGAGAAGGACCTGGAAGCAAATTGATCAGAGTGGGAACTTTCAACAGGCCTTTAGCCAAGGCAGGAGTGTTGTCTCCGATTGTCACATTGTCCTGTTTTCCCCTAACAAGGAGAGAAGGCAAAGTGTACAAAGCTGCCCTGTTACAAATGGAAAAGCTGAGCCATGTCCAGACAGGGTTCCCCCCAAACCAGAGTGGCTGTCTTAGGATGTCACTAGGGGTACCAGGCCCACTCCATCCCCAGGCAGGACCCAACCAGCAGGCAGGCACAGAGGCTCCCGGGCTGGCGGCCACAGGGGCTCAGACCGTTTTCATTATGGCCAGAGAGAACTCGGTGAAACTATAACACTAACAACATCATTTATTTCAGCGACGTGGGGCAAAACGACTTTACAATGGTGTTTTACGTGCTACATGTGCACCATAAATATTTCCATAAAAACATGCATTAAAATATAAAAGTGGGCCCCAAATATCAGAAGTCGGGAGGTAGGAAACCCACAGCAAAGCCCACGTGAGGGCTGGCTCGCCAAGCAGCTGCGGTGGGGTCTACCCCGCGGGTGGGGGCAGTGAGCGTCAGCCCCTCCCCCTCACAGAGTGGGGCCGGCTCAGAACCCTGCCTGCTGGCCCTGGCTTTGCTGAGGGGCTGTGTCAGGGAGGTGGTGCCCTGGGGGACAGCCCTGCCAGCCCCCCAGCTCCTGGTCCTGCCAGGCCTCTGCTCACAGGTGTCCTCCTCAGGCCCCCTGAGCTCATGCACTCCCTCACTCCAGAATTCCCAGTCAAGTCCACTGTCACGGGGGCTGTTGTAGCTGGCTTGGGGTCCCCCTGAGCATCCCCGTTGGCATCCTTTGTGACTGTCCTCTAACTTGGGGCCCCTGGTTGGTCCCCAGGGGCTGCTCCACGTTGGGTCACTGCTGCCCTCCCTCCTCTCTGCCTGGTGGCTACGCTCCTGTCTTCGGCAGAAGGACATTCCCTGCAGGTTTCTGGAAGCCATGCTTGGACTGTGGACACAAGTTAGATGCCTATTTGGAGTGAGGTGGGGAGGCTGACGGAAGGAGGGGATCTGAGACCCGCCCCCCACCACCACACCAACCACCACCTGTCCCTGGACCCCAACTCTGGGCTTGGAGAGCTGAGAACGAATTTTGTGCTAGAGCCTGAGGTGGGAGCAGGGAAGCCTGATGTCCTGGGTGCCTGGGGATCCCTGGGGGATGGTAGGGCAGGGCTGTCCACAAGGATCTGGGGGGTGGACGGTAGGGCAGGGCAGTCCACAGGCACCCTTCCAGGAGATGTGATATCACCAAGCTCTCAGGAATGAACAGACTCAAACCCATCTAGAAACAGGACAGAATAAAGAACAGACATTGGGGTACCCTCACGGCCCCCACTCTTGGCGTGTTGACAAGGAACCTCTGATTCTGCCTTGCAGATAAGGGGTAAGAATCCCCCTGGTTTGGGGATGTGCTGCCCACACTGGATCTTGTGCTGATTCTCCTGCTTCATGAAGGGCTGAGATGAGCTGAGTATGGCTGCGGAAATGCTGAAGCAAAGCCAGTTCTGCATGAGGCTCCCCTCAACTCTGTCCCCAGACCCCAGGTCTAGGAAGGGTGGGAGTGAGCTGGGAGTGGGGCGGTTTGCCCAGCAGGAGCCCAGGAAGCCCTGGCACTCGGAGCCCCCTGGTGGTGAGCGGCTGTCAGTGCAGCCGTAGCGCTCCTGGGTGGGACTCCCAGGGGCCCAGTTCCATGCCCACAGGTGTTTCTGGGGTCCGCCCTCCCCGGGGTCATGGGATCTGAGAGTGAGGCCCACACAGGGCTCCAGGCAGGGTGGTCAGATTTAGCAAATACAAACCCAGGACCCAGTTAAATCTGACACCGGCTCAACAAGTAACACTGTATTCCACAGACTATAAGGGCATAACTACACTAAAGCATGAAGCTCTGCCGGTCTGAAATTCAGAAATAACTGGGCCTCCTAGGTGTTGTCTGGCAATCCTAGCAGTGAGTGTTCCTGGAGAGAATAAATGAGAGGACCTGGGACGAGCCCTGGAGAATCATAGCAGCTGAGGGCTGACGCGTCCATGAGAGCCAGGCGTGGCGTGGCGAAGGACCAGCACAGACCAGCCCAGGTGGGGTCCAGGATCAGTGACCTTCTGCCCCAAGGCAGCCATTTCTCCCACAGTTTTCTTGAGTGCTAGTTGACAGGTTGCACAGCCCAGAAGTTTAAAGTCCGATTCCACAGACAACTTCAGAACACGTTCATCACCCCAGATCTCCATTCCCTTCAGTCTCAGCCCCACCCACTACCTGCCTGCCAGCCCTTGGAAACCACAAATCTGCTCCCTGTCCCCGTGGATTTGCCAGTCCTGGACACAGCCTGGAGTACCGTCCTTTTCCTGGCCCTGGGCACCTCCTACTCAGCTGGCCTCGGTCGTGGGGAAGCCAGAGGTCTGGGCCGGTGGCACCCACTGCCCATCGCCCACCAGCTGCCCTGTGCCCAGGTGTGTATAGGTGTGCCCAGGTACACATAAGTGCACACAGGTACACACAGGTGTGCCCAGGTACGCACAGGTGCCGTGGGGCTGCGGGGCTCCCCAGGGGAATATGAATCAATTTCCAGCTGAGTTTGTTTCCTGCTGGGCTGAGGGGCTGCAGGTGGGGTTGGGTCTGGTCTCCTGGGGACCAGACCACCTCTGGGCAACATAAAAGGCCCCCTGAGTAGGGATACTCAAGTCACTAAGACTATGAGAGGGTCAGCCCCCTCAGGGTGGGATATCTGTGGAAGAGGCTGGAAGGATCCTGGGTGCCCTGTTTCCCCTACCCTGCCTGGCTGAGCCCCCCTGGGAGCCCCTGTAGAGACTTCATGAGCTGGAGTTGTCCAAGCTCGATTCCCAGGATCTGAGAGCCAGTGGCCGACAGAGGGTCTGGACCGAAGCCCTGGGCCTGACGGCATCCTGCCCCAATCCTACGTGGTCCAGTGCGGGGACTGGCCATGCGTCAGAGTCTTCATCCCCAGTGGGGTGACACCGTGTGGAACCCATGGCATGGGGACAACAGAGCAGATGTGACATCACTGGCTTTGTCTTCCCTGCTCCAAGCCCCCAGGAGCTGGTCTTGGAGGAGGTGTGGGTTGTGACTCAAGGTGGTCCCCAGGGACAGAACAGCTGGACTTGGTGGCTCAGGTGTCCCCTGAGGTCAGCATCAGCTCACAGATGGCCCCCTATCCTCTTCTCTGCTGAGGGCTCAGTGATTAGATGGGGGTGGTAGAGGCTCCAGGAGGGTCTGACCATGAGGGTCTCACCGTGGGACTGAGGGAGGTCCCTGAGAGGACACCTGGGAAGGCCGAGGGGCCAGTTTCCCCCACCCTACTCCCGAGTCCTGGTCCCTCACTCCAAGGAGGCTCATGTGGGCCTAACTGCAAGGCCCCCTCTCCCTTGGAGCCCCGCCCCCCACCACAAACCAGAAGGAGACATGTCCCTGGTCACTCCCTCACTGGTTGACCACAGAGACATTATGTTCCAGGACCTCCTGCTGCAGCTGAGCCCCACCTGGGCCAAAAGTATGGCCGGCAGGAGAATGACTGCCAGGGATGTCCCAACCTCATTCTGGGAGCCAGCCGACGGGCGGAGGGGCTGAGGGGCCCAGGTGTTGAGACTGGAGTTAAAGACAAGATGCCTTCCTGGGAGAAAGACACCCTCCCAGGAGTCAGGTCCCTGTGTGGCTGGAGGACCATGGAATCTGCCCGATGCCATGCAGAGCCACCATGCCGGGTGGGCCAGGTGGCACCAAAGAATGGATAGCATCAAACTTGTCCTGTCCTGAGATGGGCGGCAGGTGCCATGAGGAGGGGCACAGGGGGTGCTGAGCCCGCCCCTTCGCACGGGGCTTCCGCTGGGCTCAGGGCAGTGCCAGGTCTGTCGGCTCTCTGGCTGCCCTCCTGCCCTGGGCTCCTGAGGAGGGGTCTGTCCTGTCCTTGAGCCTGGAGCTTGGCCGGCTCTGAGGACAGGGGGTTCCCCACCCTCAGGCCCCCGCACAGGCCCTCAGCCCCAGGGCCAGCACCGCTCCTGGGCCTCAGCTTCCTCATCTGCCAACCAGGCGGCCACTGCCCATATCCATGTGGCTGAGGGGGCTTTTGCCTTGCGGGGGCAGCTCAGTGTGTCCCCAGCCCTCCTGTCCAGCCAAAAGTGTGTTTTCAGGGTAAGACAATGTTTACATTTACACTATCAATGTTTCATGTGTTTGTATTGCCATTTATAGAATTATTCAGTGTGTTTCTTTGCTTGGGACAGGTAAATGGCTAACAATGGGAATCTGGGGTTATGCTGAGGTGGTAGAAGTTCACATGGAACTAGACCTCACACGCGTATCTTTTATTTCGGGGGTGTGTGTGAGGAGCTGCCTTTTGTCCCCTCTGGGTGCAGCTGGTTTCATGGAGTCTGCTTCTCGGTGCCATCCCAAGTAAATGGCGAGGAATCTCGGGGAATTCTTGGGCTGCAAGATTCCCAGGCTGATGGCTAACTCAGAGCCGGGACTGAGTGGCTGCTCCTGGAGCAGGGGGTGCCCTCTGGTGCGGCTGCGAGACTGAGGCCGGGATGCCCCGGAAGCCCCTCTCTTGGGTGCTGGTTGTGGGGGGGCCTCCCGATCCACCTGGGAGCCTGGCGGTCTGCTGTCTCAGGGGCCTGCTTCTGAGTCGTTGGGGTTTCGGAGAGGAGAGAGGCTATTCTGAGAGTCTCAGTGGCTGCCTCACTCCAGCCTTCCTCGTATCAGAGGAGCCCCCTGCTAGGATGGACCAGAGCTGGGCAGAAAGTCTAGTCCTTAGACAGTGGGCAGCGCTGTGTTTTTTTGAGTATTCTCTCTGCTGGGAAGAAGGAGCAGAAGAGATACTGGAGCCTATGCCCCAGGTGGCCTTGGAGGAGCCCCTCTCTTGTGAGGGCAGTGGGACACCCTGGACATGAGGCTGGAGGCTGGGCCTCCTGCCTGGTCCATCAGCCACCCTGCAGGTGGCAGCCCCTGCCCTCCCTTCTTGGGTAAACATCATGGTCATGTCTGTGTTGTGTGATCTTAGTCTTGAAGTCGGACAGTCCGTGTCAGAATGTGAAATTCACAAGGTGAAATCTCATGAACTGATTTCAAATGAAGGGTAGGCCCCCATGATCCCACCTGATTCAGGCAGGCCCTGGTCTGAAGGAGGATCTGGACTCAGGATTCAAGCTCACCTCCGAGGAGCAGGACGTGTTCACATTTTCAGCAGTTCCGGGGCGCCTTTGAGCTGTCCTGTCTTTTCACACGAGACTGGGGACCCAGGAGCACAAACATGAGTGATGATTCTTGATCTCCACCCCTTTGAAGGAGAGGAGGAAAACAGTCTGTTTTTTTGTGCCAAACCACGACTCACGTGTATGTGTCCGTCATCTGCTACATAATTTATAAAAATGACCCCCCCAAGAGGACTCCACACTTGGTCCTGGGCCATGGGACACCCAGCCCCACTAGCCTTCCCGGCCTGGAGCCGGATGGCGTGATGCCTTCTGCGCACCCGGTGCTGGTGTCAGGAGCAATTCTCCACGCCGCGTAAAACATCTTAGGGCCGTTACGTTTCCCAGATTGTTTTACAGCAAAAGTCGGTGTCAATGTTATGCTTTGAAACATTTAAGAAACAACAGTTTACGGTCTCAGATCTTCACGGTTTGGAAGACCAAACACTCCGCTCGCCTTGGCCAAATTGATGTTTGAAATTCAGGAGAAAACCCATCATGTTACAACAGGAGAGAATGTCCGTGAAGAGAGAGCCCAAATCACTCCAGGATGTTTCGGGTTTCACGTCTCCCGCTCTCGACGGAAACCCGTTCGTGTTCTCAGGCGTGGAGTCAAAATACACAGAAAGGGGATATTTTTAGACAAGCACATTTGGAATCGGATCGCCTGCTGCAGTGTTCATGGAGGCCTCGCGGGGGCATTGGGGGGATCCAGCCATGCCTCTTGGGGTCCTCTGTTACGAGCTTTGATGCCCCTTGGGGCTGGAGAAGGAGCGTGGCTGGATGGGCCCCATCCCTCGATGACACAGGGACCTGTCTGGCTGTAGAACAATCTCTATGTGATTTGTGTCCAAAGCACAGTCCACGCTGGGAGACCCTTCCGGTCTATCCTTGTCCCTGGAGTGTGCGGGGCCTGGGGAGCATGTGCACACGTGTGCCTGCAGTCTGGGTGTGCACACGGGTGCCTGCAGTCTTGGGCATACACACGGGTGCCTGAAGTCTTGGGTGTGCACATGGGTGCCTGCACTCTGGGAGTGCACACGGGTGCCTAAAGTCTTGGGTGTGCACATGGGTGCCTGCACTCTGGGAGTGCACACGGGTGCCTGTAGTCTTGGGCGTACACACGGGTGCACCAGTTTGTGATGGGCTCCCCAGTCTGGGCCTGGTGTCTTGCTAGGCCTGGAGGAGGTGGGGACCCAGCTGAATGCTTGTCCTGATGCACCAGCTTTGCTGAGCTGCGGATGAGACAGACCGTGTTTTCAATCATAATAGGAGACAACATGGCATGAAAATCATGGAGAGAGAATAAAGATGGAGCCCCAAGGTGTCTTCATGGGACCACTGCTATTTTAATTGCTGCAGTAATTCATTTGAGCCTTGTCACAAAGGTTGGAGGCTGAGACCACAGCACTTCTGGCCAGTTTAGGCGATCTCTGCGGCTTCCGGGGGTCAGGGTCTGGCAGCTTCCACCCTTCCTTGCTCCTCCCATCACTGCTGGCCACTGTGTCTGGCAAGCTGGGGAGAATTCTGGCAAACAATGTCTCTGTGAGCTGGATGGCTGCTCAGAGCAGGCATCTGCTGCCTGGATGGACATTCCCAGACTTTTGACACCCTGACTTTCCTCCTCCCCAGGACTCCTGCTCTGAGTCCACAGCCAATGTCCGTTTTCCCAGCTCAGGAAAAGCCCAGAACATTCTTGAGAGTCCTGAGATCCCTATCACCCACCACAGAGCTGGTGGCTCAGGGGCGACCCAGCTGGCCAGTGACAGGCCCGGTGTCTGTGATGGGCAGTCTGCCCCATGTAGTGGCCACTGGCCAATGGGGTTAGGGCCCCTGTGTGTAGTCCAGAGGTGAGCCTTTGTCCCCAAAGCCAAGCCGTGGTCGGCCACAGGAAGAACCCAACCTTTGCACTGGACATGGGGTTGGGGGGACATGTCTGGTGACCGCTGAAGAGAAGGCTCTGACTCTACTGCTTGGAGAGGGGCGGGGAGGTTGCCCAGAAGGAGGACTACCAGTTGAACTTTAATTTAAGGAAATGACAGATGACTTTTTAGTCTAAGTTCGCGTATCAGTGCGTGCATGTTGTCACAACAAATACCACAGTTGGGTGCCTTAGACAGCAGAAGTCCAGGATTGGGGTAGGCAGGGCCGGCTGCTCCTGAAGCCTCTTTCCCTGGTGTGCGGATGCCGTCTTCTCCCATGTCCCCCTATGGCTGTCCCTCAGTGTGTGCGCCTGTGTCCTGACCTCCCTTCTTCCTGACATCCAATCAGTCAGATTAGATCAGGGCCCATGGTAAGGACCTCACTTTAATTTGATCACCTCTATAAAGATCCGAACTCCAAACACCATCACACTCTGGGCTCCTAATATTTTAAGGGGACACAATTCAACCCATGACCACGTGTCTGGTGCAATATTTGGAGCATACTTAGGCCAAAAGATATTTGTTGCTTATTTAAAACACTGCTATATTTCAAATGAGCCCCTTTATCTGGGAGGAGCTATGGCTGGAAAAGGAGAGAGGTGGGTTCTGGAGGCCTGTTCTTGACACCTCCAACACACACACATATACATACACACATGCACACACACACGCACACACATGCGTGCATGCACACACACACACACACCTAAACACACACAAACATGAACACCTACATACAAATACATATATACGTACACATACACAGGAACATGAGCGGGACTCAGTCCACTTGCATGCAGAGGGATTAAGGGGTCTCAAGGGTGCTAATATGTGGCTTCAAGGCCCTCAGGAGATGTGACCATGCAGGTCCAATGACCTAGGATGGTTGACATGGGATGCGAGGGCCAGGACAACCTCTGGTTACAGTTCAGGGAAACGAGGGGCATCCGGGCCTCCAGTTCACAAGGCAGAGGCGCCAGGGGTCATGGTGGACTGTGGTCTCTGGATGGTCTTTAGTTAGTCAGTTTAGTCACTCAGTCATGTCCAGCTCTTTGCAACCTCATGGACTACAGCACGCCAGGCCTCCTGTCCATCACCAACTGCTGGAGTCTCCCCAAACCCATGTCCATCGAGTCAGTGACACCATCCAACCATCTCATCCTCTGTAGCCCCCTTCTCCTCCTGCTCTCAATCTTTCTCAGCATCAGGGTCTTTTCCAATGAGTCGGCTCTTCCCATCAGGTGGCCAAAGTACTGGAGCTTCAGCTTCAGCATCAGTCCTTCCAATGAATATTCAGGACTGATTTCCTTTAGGATTGACTGGTTGGATCTCCTTGCACTCCAAGGGACTCTCAAGAGTCTTCTCCAACACCACAGTTTACAAGCATCAATTCTTTGGTGCTTAGCCTTCTTTATGGTCCCACTCTTATATACATACATGACTACTGGAAAAACCATAGCCTTGACTAGATGGATCTTTGTCAACAAAGTACGTCTCCACTTTTTAACACGCTGTCTAGGTTGGTCATAGCTTTTCTTCCAAGGAGTAAGCGTCTTTTAATTTCATGGCTGCAGTCACCATCTGCAGTGATTTTGTAGCCCAAGAAAAGAAAGTCTGTCACTGTTTTCATTGTTCCCCATCTATTTGCCATGAACTGATGGGACCGGATGCCATGATCTTTGTTTTTTGAATGTTGAGTTTTAAGCCAGTTTTTTCACTTTCCTTTCACCCTCATCAAGAGGCTCTTTAGTTCCTCTTGACTTTCTGCCATAAGGATGGTGTCATCCTCATATCTGAGGTTATTGATATTTCTCTCTGCAATCTTGATTCCAGCTTGTGCTTCATCCAGCCCAGCATTTAGCATGATGTACTCCGCATATAAGTTAAATAAGCAGAGTGACAATATACAGTCTTGATATACTCTGTTCTCAATTTGGAACCAGTCCGTAGTAGTTCCATGTCTGGTTCTAACTGTTGCTTCTTGACCTGCATACAGATTTCTCAGGAGGCAGGTAAGGTGGTCTGGTATTCCCATCTCTTTAAGAATTTCCTTATTAAAGGGAAAGTCTTCAGGGAACCCCAATCTGGCCTTGATGGAGGGGCAGTTAAGCAGCTAGAACCCTAGTGTGGGACCGCAAATGAGTGGGGGCAGGGTGGTCCGGTGCGGCTGGATGCTGGTGGGTTAGGGTACCGACAGCCACGTGGTAAGTGGCCGCAAGTGCGATGGATCCTGGGGCTATCTGCTGCCCGCTCCTGGCCCGGCAGGCTGGGAGTGTCAACGCCAGAATGGTTTTCAGCTGAAAATCCTCCGATTTATTAACTTTGCTCCAGAAGCCAGTGCGTCTGTTATTTATGCTCCTTTGATCTAGAAAGCTGTTTGTTTACATTTTATTGCATTATAAATCCCTGATAAGCATGCAGGATATTTTTATGACTCTCACTGAGGACTCTCCTGTGAGTGCGCCCAGGGTGGGAGTCTTGGCAGCTCTGCTGCCAGGGTCTTCCCTCCTGGAGTCTGGGGTCTGGGATCATCTGGACACATGCGGCCCGCAGATGTATCTCTGCAGAACATCTGGGCTGGGGTGGAGGCTGCAGGCTGGGGAGCGTGTAGTGGAACCACAGTGCACAGGAGCCCTGTGATCACGGGCAGCCTGTGCCGGCGTGGCGGGAGCGCCGGTCACCTGCCAGGTGGGTCTGTGTGGTCGTCCAGCCTCTGGCCCAGGGTGGGGCCATTCTTCTGGCTGCAGTGCGGGTGTGGAACAGGGGGGTTTTGGTCTTTCAGCTCCAGCTCAGGGGGTCTGTACCCTGAAGCAGAGACAAGCAGCAAAGCAGCCTGGGCAGCCGGCCCAGTGCCTATGGGGCAGAGGCCACCGCCTCATCCTCTTAGGGGGCACTGCTTACGTGCCTGCTCCAGTGCCCAGCCTGTGCTGGGGCTGCAAGTGCAGGGCTTTCTGCAGTTTGCGGACCAGTGTGGGGGGCGTGGAGCAGCCTGGGGACGCTGATGCTGGTTTGGGGCCAGAGCAGACCCTGCAGAGGGAGTGGGGGGCCTGACTCAGAAGAGCAAGGGGGCTTCAGTCAGGCAGTGCCCAGGCGTGGGTGGTGTGGGGGGTTTGGAAGTTTCCCTGGGAGCCATGGATCCCCACAGGGGATGGTGAGAGAGGCGGGCAGGTCCTTCCTGCCCTTTTCTTTTTTTTTTTTTTTTTTTGAAGGGCTCAGTTTCCTTTCTTCTGAGAAGTTTGTGATTGAGGAGCAGAGGTTGTGGCAAGGCTGGTGAGTCCGCCGTGAGTCCTTGGCACCCTCAGCACCTGCGGTTTCTTACGGGATGGAGGCTTTGTTGCCAGACTGCACATCCTGCGAGCACAGGGACTCTGTCCTGTCCAGTTTCTGGTACCTCCAGCCGCACCTGCTTATGGGGACACAGTTACTCAGCAGCAAACGTGTGCTGAATAAATGAATGTGTGGAAAGAAGACACTAGCGGGTAATCCTTCAGTGCAGGGGTCACACCCTTTCCAAGCCAGGTAGGTAACACGGTGCATAAGGTGTCTCAGCCCAGGCAGAAGCCCACAGGGATTACTGCAGCAAGCAGTGCCTGCAGACTAAAGGCATTCAAACCCTGATTTTGCAAAACCGCCGACCAGGTGAGATGAATTGCTGGGGCCGGCCATGTCAGTGACCTCTGCCTCCTCCTGAGGCCACAGTAACTCCATGGTCTAAACACCAGTCTTCTTGTTGGCAGGGTAAGTAGTCCTGGTCTCCGGGTCCCAAGCTTTGCTTGGGGATGGCTTGACCTCTACTCGCCCCCTCTCCCCGCCAGTTCTGAAAGGATGATGCTCCAAGCCAGAGGTGTTTGCTCTCTAAATGCGGGGAGCCTTCCCCTTTAGGCTCTGGGGCCCCCAGTCCCCGGCAGAGCCCTCTCCTGTTGGCCTTGGTCTAGAGCCCGCTGGGAAAGTGATGGACACCAGGCAGGGAAAGTTTGAGGCCACTTAGAGCAAAGCAGACACAGCATCCTCCACCGGCCTGAGATTCCCTGTGTGGCTGGCTGGGGTGGGGTGGGGTGTGAGGGGTTGCGGTCTGTTCTCCCCCTGACCTCCCGGAGCGAGGCTAAACCACAGTGTGTCCCAGGAGCACACTCTCTTCAACTTTTATGCTGGAAGATTTTCAGGTAGAAAAGGCAGTCAAATCCAATCCGGTAAGTAATGAAAAAAAAATGACAGCGTGGGCGACACGTGTGTGTCTGTGATCCCGGCTGGAGCCGCGTACACGCTCATTACACACGAGCCGGACGCGGGCCCTGGGCTCCAATGTGTCATCGGCTTTCAGGAAACTGGAACCTCAGAGTAAGTATCAGATGAGCTGCTAATGTTGGAAAAAAGCAGAAAGCATGCACAGGGTCTCTGTTTTACGGCCGCTCTTGAAGTCAGAATCTGCGATTGTAACCCAACCCGCCTCATCAGAAGTGTTTCCAGAACTGTCGGGGTGATTGAAAGTCCAGACAAATTTGGCTGTTGGGGCTGCAAGCAGCGGGTCCTTCATTGGCCCTCAAGGAGGAGTGGCCGAGCCGTCCGGCGGGGCTGTGCGGCTATGTGTCGCCCCCACCGGCCTGCAGCAGCTGAGTCCCCTGCCCACTGCAGTCCTCAGGACCAGGCCCCCCACACAGAGGCTCCCTCCCTGCAGCTTTGGTGCAAAAGCCTGCTGACGCCCTGGGTGGGCCCCACTCCGTCACCAGGACCTTTAGAAGCGGAGGTTGGCCTGAGTCTGCTCCTTCTGTGGAGGCTTTTCGTGGGGGGCAGGGCCTTCCACTTGCTGGGGGACTCCTTGGTGTCTGCTGTGGGCTGAATTGTACCCCAGTTTGCACCTTGAAGTCTGAAGTAGCTCAGAATGTGTCCTTATTTGGAAACGGATCTTTGCCAATGAGCAAATGAAATGGGGTCTCAGGGGGGCCCTAACCCAGTAGGGCTCGTAAAAGAAGAAATCTGATGCACACGCAGATGCACACACGGAGATGCCACGTGCAGATGACACAGAGCTGGGCGATGTGTCCACAAGCCAGGAAGCCTCCAGGATTGAAAGCACACCCCCGGAGTCCAAAGGAGGGGCAGGGGTCCTGGGATACCTCCGGACCAGGAGAGAGATGTCCCTGCTGCCTGAGCCCGACTTGGTGCCGGGTGATGCAGCCCTGGGACACATTGCACTTGTGGCCATCCATCCACAGAGAGGCTGCATAAGGTCTGAAGAGCCTGCTCTGGCCCGGTGGACATGCAGGGTAGAACTTGGACCCCTTCTCTGGGGAGCTGGGAGCACTCAGCTTGAGGGGGAGGGGTCTCTGCTTGGTTTGATGCCTTCCCTGGCTGTGTGACTCATGGCCCTGCCCTGGTCTACCAGAGGCCACTGACTCCACCCACGGTCAGACTGCAGTCTCCAGTCATGTGCTCAACAGCTAAATGCCACCCTATCCCTTGCCCCATGATTACCACCTTTGTAGAATGAGAACTGCTTTGAGAAGGTGGTGGGGGGGTGCGCATCATGGCCTCAGACCTGTTGCCAACTGCTTTGCCACCTGACATCTCAGAGCCCAAGGCGGGTGGGCAGGGGGCCTGGGAGCCTGACTGTGCTGTTGGTTCCTGGTCTCTTGGCTCTGCCTCTGGTTGGATTCAGCCAATGGGGGTCTTCCAAGGGTCTTCTAAGTCACTGCGGGTCTTCCAAGGGCATGGTGTCCCTTCCCCATGACCACCCTCCTGCCAGGTCCTGTAACCACCACCTGCCCGTCCCCTGCAGGGGCCCCACTGCTAAGAGCCATAGGGTATAAGCGCTGCCCTCTCCTGACCCAGCCCTGCCTGTGTCTTGTGTGTGACCCCTTGGTTAGCCTTCCTTCACTGACCATGCAGAGTGAGCTACCAGAGTCCTGTGAGGCCCCTGACCCATGTGGGGAGCCACTTCCCCCCGCCCTTGCCCCTGTCTCCCTACCCCCCGAGCTGCAGACCCTGGTGGGTTGTTACATGATCATGTGATCTCACTTTTCTCATCCAGACTTTGTTCACAGACCCAGACATGTTCGTGGGATTCGGGGTAACATCATGAAACTCTACCACGGGGACCCCACCCCCAGCCTTCTTCCCCAAATTAGGGAGCAGGACATGAACGCAGGACCAAGGAGATGTACTGGGTGAGGCAGGAGAATCAAGCTAAACTGAGGCGGTGCTTTCTTGGCTTTTCTGTCTGTGGAGGATTTGGGGGAACATGTGACAAGACCACGTGGTGCTGGCCCATCCTACACTCCTGACCTGGGAGTGCAGGGCACCCTGGGAGCTAGAACCTCAAACTCAGCCCTGACCCTCCTCCACCAGGCCACCTTGCACCCTTGGTCAGGGCGGCCCCCATCTTGGAGGAGTCACCTGAGTACCCTAGCCCAAGCAGGCAGGACAGATGGAAGAGGGAGGCAGGAGCTGATGAGCCTGGGACTTTCTCAGAGTCCTGAAAGCCTGAAGTGACAAAGGAGACTCGTGTAGATGGTGCAAAGAGTGTCGAGCCCACGGCTGTGTTGGGGCACCTCTGCTGGCTAGGGTAGATCTCACTGCCAAGGGGTCGAGGGAACAAAGACAGAGCCTAGAGCCAGTGGTGCTCCAGAACCACTCTATGGTCCGTGGCAAGCGGGGAGCTCTAAACTAGATCACCACACCCCTGAAATGACCAGATCCTTCTGGAATCGAAATCAAGTTATGTTGAAAGACAGATTCACTGCTTTGTCCACTGATGTTTCCTTGTCTGGTTTTTGTGCCCAGTGACCCGTATGCACCTCTGATGCGGGCGGCCGGGGGCCACAGCCACAGTCTTGGGGTAAGAGCAAAACCGCGGCTGCACTGACCCGGGCGGAAGATTAAGTGGTGGGGAGCGTGTCTGGGAAGGGACAGAGCCCCCTCCCCTTTCCGGCCCCTCGCCTCGTGCTGGCATCTCCCACTCACTTGAATTCATTACTTAGGAAGTGTGCCAAGCAGGGGTGGGGGGAGCTGCCCCAGTCACACGTTTTTGCAATTAGCCATTCTCCGTACACCTGGGCCAGGGCTTCCAGAGAGGCGGAGAGGCCAGGAGAGGTTGGGGGTCCTGTGGGGGGACCATGCACCTCTAGGAAGGCGGTGTGAGCAGGAGAGGGAAAACCATTTTGGAACAATGGGCCAAAGGTGAGTACACGTGTGTACGTCCACAGCTTCCATCCTTAGCCTCTGTCTCCCAGCCTCCATCCTCCAGCCTCTGATCCCAGCCTCTATAACCAGCTTCCGTCCCCCAGCCCCTGTTCCCCAGCCTCCATCCTCCAGCCTCTGTAGCCCAGCCTCTGTTCCCCAGCCTCCATCCCAGAGTCGCTGGGGCTAACTCCCAGTTGGGCAGGTCCACAGGGCCGGCTCCTGCGTGAATCGGACCTTTATGAGAGAAACAGCGCTCACCGGGGAGATTCATGGGCCGGCGCCCTTGGACTCTGGGTTATGAATGGGGGTCTCAGCGACTTCCTTCTCATTTAATTTATCATTCGTGCCGTCTTTCAACACCAGGCCCAGGCGAGCAGTACTGGAATGTGGCCTGCACAGAAATGCTCCTGCAGCACGGCCTCCTTCCCGGGAGGGGCACAGCGTGGGCCCCTTGAGCCCACAGGGCGGGGCAGAGCTTGGCTCGGGGATGAGGTGGCCGCAGGAAGCAGGCCGTCTGCCAACCCTGTGTGCTAGTTCTGCCTGCGGTCCCTTGGACCCTCGGCTCTCAGAGGAGAGACCCACAGGACCCAGCCTCTGGGGTGACATCAGTGTCCTCCTGGTTCGTGCTGGGTCACAGGATGGGCGCCCCCAGGACTTGGCTCGTGACCCCTCAGTCTGAGTGTTTCTCTTGTGTTTGGTTTAAGAGAGTTGAAATTCCCGTGGTCAGGAGACGTGGATGCAGAAGAAAGAGCCCGCTGGGCTGGATGGCCACATTTGGCTGGAGAGGGGAGGTAGGACCTTGGCCTCTGAGGGAGACACCTGAGCAGAGAACCTCCGAGGGGCCTCATGGATGCAGGCAGCGCTGGCTTGCCCCCTGATTTCAGTGGACATTAGCGCTTTGTTGAGGGTGAGAAGGAGCACCAATCCTCTATATTTAAAAAAAAAATTTTTTTTGGCTGCACTACACAGTGTGCAGGATCTTAGTTTCCCTTCAGGGATTGAACCTGTGCCCCCTGCAGTGAGAGCACAGAGTCCTGACCGCTAGACCCCCTGGGAAGGCCCTCAATCCTCTGTATTTTCATTTTACGGTTTCTGTCCCCTTTCCTGACTCTTCAGTTAGCACTTTCAGGGGCACCGCCCACACACGTGCATGCACTTGCATGCAGGCATGCACCTGGGTACACACACACAAGTGCACGCGCGCGCACACACACACACACACACACACACCCTTCAGCAGGGAGCCTGGCCACGTAGAGAAGCCCTTTGCCAAAGAAGGTGAGAAACGGATGCTGGGCCTGGGACTGGGAGAGCTGGAAACACTGGAGCCGGTGGTCACATCTCCCAGAGTGCCAGGAGGGGCCTTGTGAACATCAGATTCAAAGGCTCAGCTTGGAGCCTATGCTCCGCCCCTGAAGCCCGGCTTCACTTTGCACCTGCCTGAAGTCAGCTCCAACAGCGTGGGGTTCTGATGCAGCTCCTCTCAGCTCAGCCCCCTTCCCATGACCCCCAGGCCCCCTGCAGGGGCTCCAACAGCATGGGGTTCCAATATAGTTCCTCTCATCTTGGCCCCCTTCATACGACACCCAGGCCCCGCTGCAAGTGCAGCCGTTTCCTTGGAGACCCCAAGGGGAGAGTTTTGCAAAAGGAAGGACACATTGCAGAAATGTTGGCTGTGTCTACCCTGCAAGGTTGGAGGGTGACACATCTTCCTGTGTGCCCCCACTTGTCCTCGGCCACCCAAAATATGCAGATGGGCATATAGCAGGGCCAAGCCATCTATCCTACTGTGGGCATGAGCTGGGGGCTTCTAGAAATGGACAAGAAGAGGGGCTGGCTGGCTGGCTCCAGTGTCCTGGGAGGAGCTTCTCCTGGAATTCACAACAGAACCCAAACTGATTGACTCAGTGACAGACAGCGGCCCTTGTTCTTGCAAGTGGAGGCGGGGTGGTGAGGCTGCAGAGGAGGGAAAAGAGGGTGGGGGAGAAAATACAGGACTGAAATCCACTGTCCCTTCTCAGCTCAGAGGAAGGTGGGCCTGGGAGATTCAGGTGTCTTGCCTCACACCTCAGCTGTGTTCCCGGGAGTCTGGCCTTCAGGTGCTGTTTGGATGGTCTGTCCAGCTCTCCCTATGGCCTGGCCTGGATTCCCACCTTGGACTTTGCGTCAAGTGGATCTGCTGCTGCTGCTGCTAAGTCGCTTTAGTCGTGTCCGACTCTGTGAGACCCCATAGATGGCAGCCCACCAGGCTCCCCCATCCCTGGGATTCTCCAGGCAAGAACACTGGAGTGGGTTGCCATTTCCTTCTCCAATGCATGAAAGTGAAAAGTGAAAGTGAAGTCGCTCAGTCATGTCTGACTCTTAGCGACCCCATGGACTGCGGCCCACCAGGCTCCTCCATCCATGGGATTTTCCAGGCAAGAGTACTGGGGTGGGGTGCCATTGCCTTCCCCGGTGGATCTGCTGGCAGCAGCAATTCTACACAGTGTGGCTGGAAATCCGATTACTTTCCAGCATCTCTGTGTTTCGGAGGACACAACCCCAGCTGGGTGGGAACAGCCCTAGGGACACGGAAGGTCATGACCCAGAAGGTCATACCACGGGGGACCCCAGATGGCCCTTCAGGAGCATGGCCCTGTAGTCCCCCACTTTCTTTTTTCAGTTGGCTTTCTGAATTATACATAGAAATATTTTGTCAAAATGATATACTTACGTAGTATAAGGCTAGTAGGGAGAGTGGATGACCCCATGCTTCTCATAAACCCTCTGATTCCTGCTGCCCCACAACAGACATTTCAGTTCCCTCACAGTTTCATCTGCGTTTATCTTTATGTTTTAAAATGGCATGTTTATACCTTGTTCCACTTAACTAGCTCTTTCAGTCTTGTGCTGCCAGAAGATAATGGTTTAACCCACTTCAGACACAGCTGTCAGTTTAGTCCCCCCCGCCCACAATTTTTTATTACATCAATTTTCAGGGCTTACTTTCTTATGAATGTGTGGACAATATTCTTAGCCAAGCCATGGAAAGAACGATGATTTCATTTCCTTTCTTAAGCAAAGTTTAAATTTGCCTGTATTAGCAATTGCCTTGTATTTTCATTTGCATATATCTCTATGCAGCTCTTGCTAACCATGTATCTGTAAGATTTCTCTAAAAATGGCCATGTATATCCCCTTTCTGAGTGTTTCACTTATTTATTTTTCTTGGAGTTGACCTCTTGGATCCCTCCTTCATTTCTCTTCTTGCTATTTGGGTTGCTCTTTAGTTATTTTACTTGGGACACATCTGGGAAAAGAAAAGAGGTGCTATCAACAATTTTGCTCACCTCATCTCAAGGCCACCAGAGCAGTGGTTGTCTTGGGAGTTGCTTTCACTGTCACCCTGGGAATTTCTCTGCTTTTCTCTGGTTTTGAATTCCCTATTTCTTGGATTCCATTGAATCTGTTTTTTGGCTTATGCCCTTGATTTACTGGAGAACATCCTCAAGTAATTTTCTGAGAAAAGGTTCTTGGGATGTAAGTTCTTGAAGTCTTTTAATCTTTGACACTGTTTCTATTCTTACAACACTCTTGATATTGTGTTCGTCTGGATCCTGAATTCTAGACTGGAAATTACTTCCCTTGAAAGTGTTGCTCCATTGTCTGATGCCATGTTATTCCTGATAATTTGTTTACAATCTGCTCCCCACCCCCCACCCTTGAATCTTCCAAGTGCATCTTTCCCCAATATTACAATTCATGATGGATGGTATTCTTGGGCAGGTAAATTCTTATTCTTGAGTCTCTCAAGCTTTGTTTACCTCCTGGTCTGTGGTTGGAGTTCTGAATCAAGCTTCTGATTTTTAATTCCATCTCCCTTCTTTCAGAGAAGGAGGAGGGCTGGCTCCTGGTTGGATTCCCACTCTGCCATGAACTTGGTGGAATAACCTTTGGCAGATCACTTAAACTCTTGGTACCTCAGCTTCCTCACCTGTAAAATGGGCTTGGTCAACAGGGCTTCCCTCTAGAGCTCTTGGGGGTTAAGTGGAGCTGATCTGTGATGATTTCAAAGGGGTCTCCTCCAAAGCGGACCTTCAGAAGCAGTTAGATTTTAAGACGACCCCAAAGGAGGAGAGCTCTGGGCTTGAGGGGGTTTGGGCAGGGAGCCCTCACTCTCATGTGTTAGTCTGTTACTGCTGGCAGTGGGGCCCCCCAGGACAACAGCCTGCCCAGGAATGCTGCCTGGCTGTGGGCCCATGACCCTCACTCCAGGGTGTGCTCTTGGAGTCTTGGCTCCCTGGGTGGGGCCACATGCCCACGTGTCTCAGGGGCTTCATTCTGTTTTGGGGCTTTGCAATGACTTTGGGCAAGTCACCTCCTTGCTGGCCTCAGTATCCGCATTCAGAATCAGAAAGGTCTGTCATGCTGACCTCTGAGGGCCCCCTCACCTCTGCCCTCTGGATCAGGTGCTGCTCTGGGCGCCGTGTTCACAGCCAAGGGTCCCTCCAAACCCAGCCACCCCTCCGTGTGGCCCTTCTTCTCACGAGGGCACATTCCTTTGTTACAAATGTCTAGCCCCGCGCGAACCACAAAGTCTCATTGGAGACAAAGCCCATCCATTTCCGCTCGTGCCGCCACCACTGTCGCCGAGCCACCCTGGACGCGGGGCTGCGGCTCTCCCATTGCTGTTGTCCGAGTCTCTCTCAGCCTTGGCGGGGCGCCAGTCTTGAAAGTTCCTGATTTATTGTTTTGAAATGACCCGCAGATGTGGCTGCGTCTGCTGGCTGTTGCCAATTAAAGCGCTGGCGAGCACTGGCCCTCCTTGCCCAGCCCAGGCTTCCTCCTAGGGGCTTGGGGCTGGGTCAGCTGTGAGCGCTGGGTTGGACCTGCAGGGGCTCTTGGGGCCACTGAGCCATGGGGGCAGTGGATGGGACCTTTGGGCTATAGGCGGCCATGAGGATGAGATGGCTTGTGGCGTACAGATTGGATGCAGCCTCTGATGCACCCTGTCACTCCGGATGCCCACTTTCACAGGCCCTCAGGACACCACCATGGGCACCATGACTTCCACGTAGGGGCACGATTTCAACCCCAGAAAGGAAATGTGCTTGATGGTGAGAGAGACAGAGACACAGGGAGCGTAGCACTTGCATGTACATGTAGTGCATGTACACATGGCCACATGCACACATAGCACACGTACACATGGCCACACGTACATGTCGTTGCATGTACACGTGGCTGCACTTAGCTCCTGTAACATCACTGGCCTCTCTGTGCCTTGACGAGGGTCACATGTTTTGGCTCCCCCAGGCACACCCTTCGATGCAGACTTTCTACCTGACGCTGAGCTGAGACCACTGTTACAGACCCACTTCAGACCTTCCCTCACCGTCTGATGTTCATGCAACTTTCCTTTAAAAGTGAAAGTGACCCATTCAATACTTACATGCTTGTTATTAACCCATCTATGAAATTTCCATATAAGTCCTCCCATCAGGAACCCCGTTGTGGTCCTGCCTGTGTCCCATTTGGTTGATCCTTGGCACCATCTGGAGAGACCCTGGGCCGAGGTGGAGTAGACTGGAGCAATTCGACCTGAACTGTGGGGTCGTCCACTCACATCTGGGTGCCTCTTGGCCCCTGGGGAGCCCTGCAGGCTGGGGGCTTTCACAGGTGAGATAAGCATCAAGCACAGCCCTCAGCCTTCAGACTGGGAAGATGGACACGGCTGATTGAAAAGTTCTCTTCAGTATCTCCCTAAAAAGGCTGTGTGTGAATGTGTCCAAGTGTGAGTGTGCATGTGTGTGCTAGCGTGTCAGTATTGTTGGTGTGTTTCAGCGTCGTGTACATGTGTGAGCATGGGTGTGCCTGTCAGTGTGCTAATGTACACGTGTGAGCACGTGTGTCAGGATGGTTGGGGTGTGTGTGGTCACTGTGTTAATGTGCATGTGTGAGCATGTGTGTGTCAGTATTGTTGAGATGTGTATGTCAGCGTCAATGTGTACATGTGTGAGCACCTGTGTAATATGTGTGAATAAGTGTGTGTGTTAGCAGCTGTGTGCGTGTCAGTGTGTGGGTGGCACTTGGCTTTCTTGAGCAACCTCTCTTGGCACAGACTGGACTAGGGGGCGTCCCTGAGTGCTCTTTGCCAGGACAGAGGAGGGGGTTTATTTTAGAGACAATCTGGGGTTAAATTGTCTATCCAGATGTCTGACATCTGATAACCTGCCTTGGTTGAAATCTTAATAACCACATAAAAGACATTTTTTCTCTTAAGATTTAGCAAGTATTTCGTTATGAAAATGAACATGTGCCTTTCCATAAATGTGCACAGGGTTTGGCCTGGATGGCCAGCTGTGAGCCTGGAGATTCTGGGAGCCTATAGGTCAGGTCGGGCCTGGGGAGTGAGGAGTCCCATGAAGGGCTGCTGCCCTGGAGCTCCAGGCCCCTGATGGGCATCGGGGTTGGAATGCTCAGTTCGCTCAAGGGAAGCCATCCAGCCCTCTTGGACGCACTGTCCCCTCAGCAAAGCACAGGCGGCTGCCTTTTGCAGGGAGAGGGAGCACCAGGCATGCCTCCCTCCAGATGCAGAGCTGCGTTCAGGGGCCAGCCAGTGCGATTTTACCCTCTGTCTGCTGCAGAATGCTACCACCACACCCACCCCATGTCCAGGTGGAAATGTGTGCCGTCCCCACCTGGCTGGACCCCCGGAGCCCAGACCCCAGAACTCTATGGCGGCACCTGCAGATTTCACACTGTCTTTAATCCTTGGCCCACTTCCCTCCTGGCTCTGGTGGGAGCATCCCTTGTGAAGCAGGTGGTCATCCCAGGCGGGTCACCACTGGAGCGCTGGAAGCTGGTGGAGGCCTCAAGGTCCGGGGAAGGATTGCGTGGGGCTGGCACATGGGAGCCCGTGTCTTGTGGAAAGAACAGTATTGGGAACCCGGGAGGGTGGTGACCTGGAGGCAGGATCCCGGTGCCACCCCTGCTCACTTCTATGGCAGAGCGAGCCCTGCAGACCTGCACGAACCTTCCCTGAGTCAGCCCGTCAGTTACCATAGAGAAGCCCACCTGTCTGTGTGGTTAGATACTTTAAAATTTCATTAAGACTTTGTCTACATGTACAAGCAGAAAAGCCCCAAACAACCAAAATGAAATCAAATTAGGGTGCCTGTGCTGTGATCTAAGACTTATTTCTCCTGCATGGTGAGGAAGAAATTCACAGGCCCTGGGAAATTTGGCTTCAGACCCTCAGTCCCCATGGGCTCCCTCACCCTTGGGGGCCAAAGCATGTGACTCCCCATTAGGACAGGGGCTGCTCTGCTGCCCACTGTCCTGTCATTGCCCAGGCCCAGAACCAGCTGTGGGCAGGGAGGGGCCCAGGGCCCGGCCACCCGACCACCCCGCCCGGCTTTAATCACCATGGGTCCTAGCTCGTGGGGCTTGAATAACATGGGAGGTGGAGGTGTGGGGCGGCCGCAGCTTCTGTTTCTGATGGAGCCCTGGGCACCACGATTTAATGGATTAGTTAAAATGATGTGAAAAAATGGATCTCTGATTTATGACCTGCAATTTTTTGCTGACTGCGGCGTGTTTTTCCAAGTCCTGCGTTTTACAGTCTTGGGCACATAAGGCCTTTGTTGTTTCCCTGATTCTGCCCTCAGGGCTCATCCCGGGACCCTTTGCCCAAGGCCTCTCCAGACCTTTAAAACAGGAAGTTTAATTTTATAGAATTAAAAAAGAGAAAACGGTACTTAATTATCTGGCTGTGAAACAGCACTGCCCTTTCTTAATTTTAGTAGCTAATAAAAGGCCATTCCTGGAGTTAACTACTTCTGGTCCAAACGCCCTACAATCCTGGCTATTTGGATAGAATATTTTATGAACTGTTATATATTGCACTACGGTTTTTAAGCTCTGCTATGACATATTTCTCTCAAGATTTATTAGGAATTTTTATTTAAAACAATATATTAAATAGGGGAGAAAAAGTAATCTTAGGTAAAATTCAAATATTAGCAAAACATAACATGGCCCAAAACCTCTTTTATTTGAAGTTGTTCCCCTCCTCCCTCCCCTGCCTGCCCCACTGCTGCTATAAAAACAGTTTGGGAAAAAACGACCATCAGCTGCATCATTAATTCAACATGGCTTCCAACCTGACTCCAATCTGGGACCAATTTCAAGGCCAGTTGCCACTTAAGTGACTCTATGGAAACAGAACAATGAACCGAGCCCGCCAAGACCCCCAGTGCCTTCCTGGTTTCCACCAGACCCTGAGGATGTCTGAATAGGCCTCTGCTCTGCAATCCCTGAGGTCCCTCAAGGCCCCCACCCAGAGGCTGACCCCTGGGCCAGCTCCTCAGAGGCCAGGAACTTGGGGGTCACCTGCCCCATGTGTCCTCATCTGCAAGCCCTCAGGGAGTCTTCCATGTCATTTGGGGATCAGTCTTCTCTTCCCTGAGTGAGTATTCCTCATCCACAGAGGTCCCAGAGACCAAGCTTCGTGACATTCAGCCTTGGAGGTGGGCAAGAGGACTGTGTGGAGCCGGGGCCCCAGGGCGGGGGCTGAGACCCCTTGGAGAGCCCCTATTGTCCCATTGGACTACAACAACTCAGCACAAAGTCAAAGGCAGCTCATAAGGTGGTGACAATGGAGCGCCAGATGCGGCCCTCTGAGAACAGGTCTCAGCCTGCAGGTCTCAGCCCGGTGCCGGATGGGTGCCTTTGGGAGGGGACCACGTGGAGACTTAGAGCAGAGCCTGGGGCGTGGAGGTTCAGCCCAGAGTCGACACCCCTCGGATGGCCAAGCAGCTTCGCACACACCTGGGGGCCCTGGAGTGGATGGGGCACTCCCCGTCCCCTGCCTGTGCCTTCTCCTCTCCCAGCAGCTGTCCACTAACCACCAGCCTAGTGCTCGGGGTTGAGGGCCGGCCAGGGAATGGGGCTGGATGATCCCCCTCCCCTGTGGTCTGGATAAGAAGACTGATATTTAGAGCTTGTCATTAAATGTGATGAAAACAAACTGGGCAGGGGCCAGGCCCACAGCAATGTCTGCATGAGGCCCTTGACCAGAAGTCTGGGGTGGCTTAGATGAGGTGACATTTCTGCTGAGACTCCAGGGGCCAGCCCAGACAAGAGGTGTCCTGGCCATGGGGAGACCTAAGGGTGGAAGAGTCCAGGAGGCAGGTGTCTGCTGGGGACTGGGGGACAGTGCTTGGTGGGGATAGGGGGTGGGGGAGCTGGGTTGGGACTTTTCTTTGGGATCATGGGCCCAGCTCTGTTCCTGGGGCTGTGGGATGACCTTCAGGGGCGCTGATCCAGGTAATACCTCCTCCTAGCTGGGCCCTTCCCGGGGAAGGCAGCCTTGTTTGCAGACAGGCCGCCCTGGGGAGCACCTGTTGCTCTCCACGGTCACTGGGTGATGGGGAGGGCATGGGCCACTGCCCCACCCGCCTGAGCACCGGCAATTAAAAGAATATCATCCTTGTCAATTACAGCCATAGCTGCTTCTGAGGAGGCCTCCTCCCCAGCTGAGTGCCTACCAGTTAGCCGTGTGTGGTTAGCTAATTTGCCGGCATTCGGGAGTTTGAGTAAATAATCTTCTGAGCCTTGTGGGGCCCCTTGAATCTGTCTGCGAGTTTTATTGGGCTCTCACAGGGCCTGTTCAGGGTCAGCAGGGTGCTGCACGTTTAATCAACACCATCGAGGCCATCTTTGTACATCGGGGGGTTGCCACTGGGTTGGAAGTGGTCCCAGCTGCCAGGCTGGGCTAACTTCCCGGGGGCCGGTGCTGGTGAGCACAGTGGTGGGCCTCACATGCTGTCCATGCAGGGCCAGCTTATGACCCTAGTCACCACTTGGCCTGGCTGGCCAGGAGTGCTAGGAGCCCTGAGGGAAGAGGGATGGCCTGGTTCCATGTTCCTGCCAGGCACACTCAACTAGCGACCCCACTGCCTATGAGCCCGGTAGCCCCTCCTGACCTGGGCCCACAGTGTTAGCACCGCTCCACTCTAGGGAGGAGTCTAGGTGGTGAGAAACAGAGCGTTGCTCCCAGGCCCCTGGGCACAGGCAGGGAGGATGGCCACACGCTGTGGGCTGGGGCTTGGCTGGCACCCCAGAGCAGACGGCTCCTGTCCTGACTGTGTGTGCTCAGTCACTTCGGTTGTGTCTGACTCTTTGCAACCACATAGACTGCAGCCCACCAGTCTCCTCTGTCCATGGGATTCTCCAGGCATAAATACCAGAGGGGGTTGCCCTGTCCTCCTCCAAGGAATCTTTCTGACCCAGGAATCGAACCGGCATACATCTCCTACATTTCAGGAGGATTCTTTACTGCTGAGTCACTGGGGAAGTCCAAGGTGAACATGGTTCCTCCCAAATTCATGTCCACCCAGAACCTCAGAACGTAACCTTGTTTGATTTGAAAGGTGGGGCTCTGCAGATGTTATTAGTTAGGATTAGGTCATGTTGGATTGCAGGGCCCTGATCCTGTGAGATCAGGATCATGTGAGAGGCCATGTGGCCAGGAGGGAGGTCTGAGTGATGCGGCCACAAGCCAAGGAGTGCCTAGGCTTGCCAGCAGCCACCTGAGGCTGGGAGAGACCAGGAGGGAGCGGCCCTTCCTGAGAGTCCCTGGAGGGAACACAGCCCTGCCCACACTTCAACTGGGGGGCTCCTGGCTTTCAGACGGGGAGAGAATCCATTTCTGCTATTTACCATCACTAGAGGAGCCTGGTAGGTTGCAGTCCATGGGGTCGCTAAGAGTTAGGCAATGACTGACCAACTTCCCTTTCACTTTTCACTTTCATGCATTGGAGAAGGAAATGGCAACCCACTCCAGTGCTCTTGCCTGGAGAATGCCAGGGACAGAGGAGCCTAGTGGGCTGCCATCTATGGGGTCGTACAGAGTCGGACGCGACTGAAGCGACTTAGCAGCAGCAGGTTTACAGCACTTTGTCATCGCAGCTCCAGGAAACAGTTACAGCCCTAAACAGACTCTGTGGGTAGCTCCCCTGCCTAGCTCTCATGTTCTGGGGATTTCTGAAACCTGCCCAGTTGTGCCTCTGTTTTGCTGCAAAAGAGGAGCAGTAGTTTCCACCTTTGGCAGAACCTGTGTCCCCGGGTCTTCTGGGCTGGACTTGGCAACTGGGAAGGGCATGTGAGCTTGTCCCTGGGGAAGAAGCAGATCTTCCAGGGAGGGATAGAGGAAAGACCAGGAACTCAGACCTTGGGGGGCACCTGCAGGGAGGGGGGAGCAGTGGGGAGGAGGTGGCTGCTGAGCAGCTGAGGACAAGTCCGGGCTCTCTGGGTCCCTGGCTTCCAGCTGGGTCCACAGCACCCAGCCTGGGAGAGGTTCCCCTGGCAGCCAGCACAGGGCAGGTCCTGTGGGACCCACCTTAGAGGGTCTCCTGCCCAGAGGGCCGGCATTCCCACGCCCTCCCAAGTTCCTTGGGCACATAACACCCCCCGAGGCTGAGGGATTCCCCCCACCTCTCGGTAAGTTCTGAGTAGTCTGGGGCAGTGATTGAGGTTGGTTTTGATTTCACTCAAACCAGTCCCGTCTTCACTCTGTGCTAAGTGGAGCCCCTGAGGATCTATTTCGGGTAATCTCCAAGCCGAAGCATACTTGCGGGATGAGACAAGCCTGCTGGTTGTGCATCCGATGTTATCCTCAAAGGCCAACTTTGAATGGAAACAGGATCTGGGACCCTGGGCAGGGTGGATGGAAGAGGCAGGGTTCTGAGCCAGCCGAGGCCCCTAGCGAGCAGCGGGAGGATGAAGTCTAGTGATGGTGGGGGTGAAATTTCTGCGTGTGGAGAGGTGGAGGGTTCAGGGTCCAGGAGAGTCATCCAGGATCAGACTCACCCAGAAAATCACTGCAGCTGTGCAGGTAGCCTGCTCCACTGGTCCTTGCCCGCCTCTCAACCCTGCCAGCTGCCTGCCTCTGCTGAGGTCAAGCCTGTGTGGGTGCGAGGGCAGGTGTGGGGGGTAGGAGCCGGTCTTCCAGTACATACATGGGGGCTTGGAAATGCAGGGAGCCAGCATCCCTGTGGGGGCTGCTCACAGCCCTTAACTACAGACACCAACCAGGAGGGAGAGCTTCTGCCCCCTGCCTCCCCATCCCCCCTCCACCCCCCCCCCAGCTCTCAGGACCCACCCACACCACCCCCAACCCCACCCCTGCGAGCCCACACCCCACACCCCACTCCAAACACCTCAACCCCTTTACCTCACCCCCAACACCCACTCAGCAACAAGAAGGTGCTCCCTGCTCAAAAGCGGCCAAAGTAGCTGAGAAGCAGGGGAAACTGCCACCAAGATGGCAGCCATGTCAACCCCATATGGAGATCATTACAGCCCCGGGGAAGCTTGTTTGGGGCCTCAGTGTCCAAGGTGATAGCCTGTGCTGCCAGGGTATGGGGGATGGCTAAGGGGAGGGACAGAATAGGGGAGGGGCTGCTGCAAAAAGGGAACCCCCATCAAAGCCTGGGCAGAGACTCCAGCTCACAGGGTTTCCATCTGAGCTCCTAGACTGCAAGGCCTGGTACATGAAGTTGGGGTGAAGTGAACAGGAAGAAAAGAGAGGGATTCAAAGGTGAGGATGTGTGGAGATGGGGGGGGGTGGCCCTAACCAAGGGCAGTAGTGGGGAGGGCAGAGGGCACATGTGGCCTTTCTGTATCTCTCAGCCACTCGTCCTCCAGATTTTCCTTCCTTGGTGCAGGCCTCTCCCTGCTCTGTGCTTCTCTGCCTCCGGACTCTGCCTCCCTGGACCACTCATCTCCTCTCTACCCTCTATGTCTGTTTCTCTCCCTGCTCTTCTCTCTCTCCCTCTCGCTCATTCCACCAGAGGTTCAGAGGTTTGGTTGGTGGTGTCTGAGCCAGGTGAGGAGGACCGTGAGCAGGTGGCCTTGGTCAGCCAGAGATACCGTGGCTGTGGCAGACTAGTGCGGGCAGAGCACGAGCTGCCGAGGGGCAGACATGAGGGATTCTTGTGTTGACCATTTCTTATCAGAGTATCCTTACACCCAAACTCACAGTTGAGTTCCCCTCAGCTGTAGTTCTCTGGCCACTCTGGCCCTTCTTGATGGTGCTCACTGTGCCAGGACCTATCTATGGGAGGATCTGGCTCCACCATCCAGTCTCCATTCTGACCTCAGTCAATGCCTCAGGCCTCACAGCTTTGTGTCTATGCTTCAGAAAATGAAGTGTGGACCAGAGGAGGGCTTTTGTGCATAGTGATGGCAAATAGATAATTGAGATAAACCTTCCTGCTGAAGACAGACAAAACTGGTTTGAATCAGTCTGCTCCTTGGAAGAAAAGCTATGACAAACCTAGACAGTGTATTATAAAGCAGAGATATTACTTTGCCAATGAAAGTCCGTGTAGTCAAAGCTATGGTTTTTCCAGTAGTCATGTATGGATGTGAGAGTTGGACCATAAAGAAAGCTGAGTGCCAAAGAATTGATGCTTTTGAACTGTGGTGTTGGAGAAGACTCTTAAAAGTCCCTTGGACAGCAAGAAGATCCAATCAGTGAATCCTAAAGGAAATCAAACCTGACTATTCATTGGAAGGACTGATGCTGAAGCTCTAATACTTCAGCCACCTGATGCAAAGAGCCAACTTATTAGAAAAGACCCTGATGTTGGGAAATATTGAAGGCAGGAGGAGAAGGGGACGACCGAGGATGAGACTGTTGGATGGCATCACCAACTCTATAGACATGAGCTTGAGAAAACTCTGGGAGATTATAAAGGACAGGGAAGCCTGGTGTACTGCAGTCCACGGGGTTGCAAATAATCTGACATGACTGAGTGACTGAGCAACAACAGCAGAGTCTGGAAAGCAGTGGAGAGTTAGAACATAATGTAGGAGACAGTCCAGGGGAGGTTAGCATTGGGTGGTGCATCTCCCCTCGGGGCGTCTCCCTGGGAGACTGAAAGTCTATAAATTGTCTTGTTGCTCAAAATTGGATTAAGGTGGTCCTGGGTTATGGTGCCTTCTTCTGCCTGTTGGAAACAAACGTACACCCTCTCTGGAGGATGATAACATAATTCTAAGCCTCAGATTATTTTTAGTTATATTAAATATATGTAATATTTGACACTCAACAAAAAAATAATAGAGGGGATGGGACAGTATAAATGAACATATTTTTCTATTAGAGATAAAAGAAATGAGATAAAATAAAATGGGAATCTCTAAAAGAGATAAAATAAATGAGAATTTTACCAGCAAAGTAAAAGCTATATAAAAGAACCAAATGGAAAATCAAGAACCTAAAAATATAATAATGAAGATTAAGTCAGTGGGTATGTTGAACAAAAAATTAGACACAGATGGAGAGAGAATTAAAGAATGGGAAGATTGATAGGAAAAAAATGATCTGCAGGAAGAAGAAAGAAAACTCAGGAAAATATAGATAAGAATTTAAGATCAATAGGGAATAAGGTAAAAAATTCTACAGACTTCTAATTGGATCCATGAGGAAAGAGAGAACAGAGAGAAGCAATATTTGCCTAGATAATGGATGAAAATTTCCTAAAATTGATGAAATGGTGTAATCATAGATTCATGAAGTCCCACAAGTCCCAAACAGTTCTACTAAAGTTGAGGTTACAATTATGAGGAGGGCTATGAAAAGATGGTGGAGGAGTTATCAAGGTAAGGAACTGTTTCTCATCACCTTCACAAGGATGATGTTGCCTCTCTCTTTCTGTCCCTCTCTGTTCTCCCCATTTCTATCTTTCCTGGGCCATCTTAGTGAACTGCTGAAAACCAAAGAACAAGAGAAATCTTAAAAACCAGGAAATAAGGCCCATTATTTTCAAAAGAGCCACAACTAGACCTAAAGCTAGCCAACAGACACAACACAAGTCAGAAAACAGTGTAATAGAATCTTAGCACTTTGAAACAATACGTTTATCTATCTAGAATTAAACATACAGCAATACTATATTTCAACGAAGAAAGCAAATAGACATTTCTAGACAGACAAAATCTGAAAACTTGTCACCTGCAGATGCTCACTGAGGAAAAGAGTGAAAGGCCCAAAAAGAGCACTGCCAACTGTAAACATGTGGCTTCATTTATATGAACTCTGGCTTCATGCGTGGAAATTAACAATGGGGTTTTACATATGTATATGATTAAAATACATCATATAAGGACATGTAAATTTGGGGGAATAAAATGGAATTAAGCTATTCTAATGTCTTTGCATTGTCCTAGGGGAGGGTAAAAGTAACAAGTAATATTACCCTTTGACCTTGACTTCAAGGATAGATGCTGTAATCTCTAGAGTAACTGCTAAATGAATAGAAATATATATAATAATAATAATGAGATAATAGGAGATGAGATCATTTAAAAGCTGAAACAGTTGAAGAAAAATCAAGAAAGAAGAGGAAAAGGAGCATAGTTTATTCAGGTCACCAAGAAAATTAAACAGAAAGATATATTTAATGCCCACAGGATCTTCAGTTTCATTAAATGCAAATATATTAGATGTTCTAATTAAAAGACAAAAATTGTCATGCTCAATAAAAACAAAATCCAGACATGCTTCATTTGTAAAAATACAATCAAAATCCAAGTATAAATTATTTTTAAAAACTACAATCTAAGTATAAGGATGCAAGCAAGTTGATATAAAAAGTTAAAAAAGATGTGCTAGAAAGGACTTACATTAGAAAACCGGAGGAGCTGTTCTGAGACCAGATAAAGTAGACTTTAAGGCATAGAGCATTACGAGACAGAAAGATGGACATTTTATGTTGATAAAATGTTCAATTCACTGTGAAGATGTGTGGATTCTAAATACATAACTACCTAATAACATAGCCATTTAATAAAACAAAAATTGATGGAGTTAAAAGAAGAAATGGACATATCCAGAGTGGATTCAGACATAAACCTCTCAGTAACTAATTGAACAAGTGGACAAAATATCACGAAGGATATAGGAGATTTAAACAAAATGATCAGCAGCTTAACCTGATAGACACGGATAAGCCATGCACTTCCAAATGCTAACAGACATACATGCTCCATCACTCAGTGGAGTCCGACTTTTTGCAACTGCATGGACTGTAGCCCACAAGGCTCCTCTGTCTATGGAATTTTCCAGTCCAGAATACTTGAGTTGGTTGCCACTTTCTACTCCAGGGGATCTTCGCAACCCGAGGACTGAACTCACATCTCCTGCATCGACAGGCAGATCCTTTACCCTTGCACTATCTGGGAAACACACACACACACACATGTATAATATATAACTGTATGTGTAATATATGTTATATACATGGAACATTTAAAAATTAAATTTATTCAGGGCCATGAGTCAAATTTCAAAACATTTCTGAGGATCTAAACCACGTGAAATTAAACTAGAAATAAAAAACAAACAGATAACAATAATAAAATCCTTGCAAGTTTGGGAATTAAGAGAGGTATTTTAAAACAAGATATAAGTTAAAGAAAATCATTCTGGAAACAAAAATATTTTAACTTTATTGAAAACAAAAAAGACATTACAACATAATATGTGGCATGAAGCTAAAGTATTATTTGAAGGTAAATTTATAACATTAAGAGTATTTAAAAAGAAAAGAAGAAATCAATTATATAAACAGTTACCTGAAGAAATAATTTAAAAAACTCCAAAGAAAGTAAAAAGCAGAAAATGATAGAGAGAAGATATTGATGAAATAGAAAATGAAGGTAAGAATATGAAGCCCAAAATTGATTGTTTGGAAGACTAATAAAATTAATAAACCTGAGAGAGAGAGAGAGAGAGAGAGAGAGAGAGAGAGAGAGAGAGAGAGAGAGAGAGAGAGAGAGAGAGAAGAGAGACAGGGCTTCCCTGGTGGCTCAGCAATAAAGAATCGGTCTGCAATGCAGGAGCCTCAGGAGACACAGGTTCGATCCCTGGGTCAGGAAGATCCCCTGGAGAAGGGAATAGCAACCCACTCCAGTATTCTTGGCTGGAGAATTCCATGGATAGAGGAGCCTGGCGTGCTACAGCCTGAGGGTTGCAGAGTCGGACATGACTGAAACAACTTAGAGCAAGAGAGAGAGGGAGAGACAGTGAGAATAAAAAAGTGCAAATAGCCAGTGCTAGGAAGAAATAGGGAATAAATTACTATGGATTCAGAAAGTATTTTTAAAAGATTTTATACTAATCAATTAGAATATGTGAATGAAATAAAGTTCTTAAAAAATAAAGTTAAAATAATCACAAGAAGAAACTGAAAATTTTAAAAATTGTATAACTGTTAAAGAAATTGTCTTTGGAATTAAAATCCTTCTCAAAAAGAAAATCTTAGGTACAGATTAATTTCCTTGCTTAATTCTATCAAGAATTAAAAAATTGTGCCAATTTTACACAAATTCCCTCAAAGAATTAAAAAAGGTTACTACTTGAACTTGGTTTACAAACCCAGCATAATCTTTATAGCAAAAAGGGACAGAAACATCACAGGAAATGTCACTCAGAGCAACTGCTCACCACTTCTGAACTTGGATTCAAAGATCCTATACTAACATTAATCAGCTCAAAATCATTTGTATATAAAGATAATGTAACTTGATGAATTAGATCTTTTTTCTAGGAATGAAAAATGGGGTTAAAATTAATCAATGTAATTAAGGACACAAATGGAATGGAGTGAAAATCATATGTTAATCTCAGTAGATTCAGTGAATGCATATGAGAAAATTCAATATCCATTCACCAGTTAAAAAAACTGGCAAACTAGAAATTTAAGGCCATTTTCTTAACCTGACAAAGTAAATATACAAAACTTGCAGCAATTATCACACATGATGGTGAATTGTTGAAAGCTCTCGCTCTCGAAGACTGGGAATAAGACAAGAACGGCTGATACTACAAGTTCTGTGAACTCCTAGACAGTTCTCAGCTAGTGCAATAATGCAAGAAAAAATAATTGTTATAACTACTAGAAAAGATACACTGTTGTCATAATTTACAGGTGAGGTAATTATGTAAGTAAAAAATTCAAGAGTCTGTAGATTGACTATGACTATTAATAAGCAAATTTAATATATATTATCTACCAAGAGAAAGTAGAAATTTTTTGAAGTTACCATTTGTAATAGTGACAAAAATATCAAATGCTGAGTGACGAATCTAGGTAGAAGGTATGCCAACTTTTTTACAGGAAATGATAAGCCTTCAGAAAAATTAAAGAAAGCATGAATTAATTAAGGGATCCACCTTACAGACTGTTCTACAGATTCAATGCAACCATGATAAAAATCCCATCCATTCTCTGTGGAAACTTATAGCCTAAGTTCTGGCCCCACAGATAAAGAAGTCTTATGGCGCTGTAGTAATCAAGCAGTGTGGTATTATTGCAAGGATGGATAAGTAGGTAAACGTCAGAGTAGAGACACAGAGTTACCCATATATGGACACCATGCGTATATGACACATGGCACAGTCCTAGGACCCTAGGCTCTGCTCTGTCAGCACTGCCTGGGGGAGGGCAGAGCCTACATCCCTAGGATCACAGCTGATGGGCAGCAGAGTGGGAGACAGGACTGGACACAGCATTGCTTCCTCAGGATGACCCCTGGGCCTCCTTGTGGGCTAGGACCCAGTGGAGGGAGGCTCTCCTTCCCCTAGAACATCCACAAGAAGCAGCATCTTCATCCCACAGTAGGGAGGTCTGCCACGTTAGAAGTAGAAGACACCTGACTACCGTCTGTGGGAAGCATGGCAATAACCAGGAATGTCTCCAACAACAAGAATGTGAGTGGCACCCCTGGCATTGTGCACTGGCTGGAGAGATGAGGGAACAGTCCACCCCTCCTTCCAGGGAGCACGGGGTATCCACATGGGCCTCCACATGGCCTCCTGGGCCACCTTCTGCTCTATCCCAGGTGTGACTGTCGCCATCTCAGTCCAGTGTGGTCATTGTGGGAATCACGGGGTGGTAAAGAATGCTGGTCCTGGGACTGAAGGGGGTGAGGTGCAGGCAGCGGTGATTCGAGTGTCCTGAGTGGCCAGCTCATCATGATAGGATCCTGGCGACAGGAGGAAGGGCCACTTACTTGCCTCAAAGGGAGAGATGAACATTGTACCTAGGCATTTTCATTCTTCTGGATTTTGCCCTAAGTTATTATTGTTAGATATCATTGAACCAAAATGTATTTAGTTAACCAAAATATTTAGCCAAAAGCATCAAGGAATGTGATTAAATTTTAAAACTGCAGCCATTAAGGAAGGGATTATGCCTTCCTTGACCAAGTCTTAGGGGAGTTGGTGTGATTCTCCCAGGCCAGCACAGGCAGCTGGAGCTCACAGAGGGCGTTCCCCCAGCCACACCCAGGGATTGGGTCTTTGGCTGGTCATCTGTGCATAGAGATGGCCCCTGAGCATCACCCCACAGGAGTCTCCCTGAGCTACGGGAGCTTGCAGAGGGAGGTAGAGCAGGCCACCTTCACCCCCAGGCCTGGGATGGACCCTGGCCTGCCCTCCCTTGGGGTGCCTAGAAGCAGGAGGGAGGAATATCTGCTTCTTGGAATTTTTGCAGGTGATAAGGCTGGCTGGCTACTGAGCCTTAGATAGTACGGCCAGATAAACATTTCCTTCCTGTCCTTCTCACTGGCCACCCCACCCTGCCTGCTGGGTGCCTCGCTGGTCCAAGAGGACAAATGATCAAGGGTAGACACAGCAGGAACCCTCGAAAGGACCTTCAGCACGTGGGCCGAGCAGAGCTACATCCAAGGCTGTCCTTTCGTTCAGGGCCTCTCCTCTGTGGCAGGTGCTTGTATTTGAGGCTGTCTGTGGGGTCTCCGGGTCAGAGCAGAGCTCAGGAACGTGGGGGCATCAGCCTCCTCATCCTTGGTGCTTTGTGACAGAGTCAGAGGAGGGGACAGCAGGATGGGCAAGGATGTCCTGGGGGGCTGGGACACCGGGGTCCCTGGTTGCCTGTCTGCTGGGCTCCGGGATCGCCCACCTGCAAGCCCTCCTTTGGGCACACTTGAGGGTGTAAATGAGGTTCCCAGAGAAACCTGACCTCTCCTAACCCCTTTCCAAACACGAGCCCCACTTTACATCAAAGAGTGTGAAACAGGCCTCCTTAGCACACACCTGACGCCTGTCACAGGAGAGTTTCTGAGGGGTGCTGCCTTCTGGTTTGGGCCCCGGGTGTTCGGTGAACGTCTTCCTTTTTGGTCCCTGTTTCTTGGAAAGTTCCCTCCTCCAGGGTTGGGGCCCCAGTGCCCTCCTCTGCTGGGCGTTTCTCTAAGAATTTCAAGTTGCTGTCGAGGAGTCTGAACTGGGCAGGGCAGGCTTGCAGCCTCGGTGTGTGCGTCTGTGTTCACGACCTCCAAGTGAATGGTCAACCTCCAAGTTGACCTCTAGGTCAGTTGTGCTGACCAAGAAACACAAGGCATCAACCCAGGAACTGCAAGGCACTAGAGTGACCAGCAAACCAGTTTCCAAACTCTGGCTCTGCTCGGCGTCTCACCAGCGTCCCAGTGGACACTTGTCTTCTGCCGGCTCATACGCGACAGGCCTGTGAGGTTTTTGGGCTCTGGAGACCTGGCTGAGTTAGAATCCTCTGAGTCCCTCCGACTCTGGAAGGACAGAGCCCACATGTCCAACAAGCTCCTGTGTAAGGGGCTGAACTGTGTCTCTTGGAGTTTATAGGTTGGAGTCCTAAATCCTGAGACCTCTGAATGTAAGTATATTTGGAGATGGGGTCTTTAATGATGTGATTAAGTCTTCCCTGGTGGCTCAGACAGTGAAGAATCTGCCTGAAATGCAGGAGACCTGGGTTTGATCCCTGGGTTGGGAGGATCCTCTGGAGAAGAAAATGGAAACCCACCCCAGTATTCTTACCTGGAGAATTCCATGGACAGAGGAGCCTGGCAGACTATAGTCCATGGGATCGCATAGAGTTGGACACGACTAAGACTTTGACTTTCAAGGTAAAATGAAATCCTATGGGTGGGTCCTAATTCAAGCACTGGTGTCCTTATGAGAAGAGGAGATCAGGACACACACGTGCACAGAGGGACGACCCCGTGAGGACACGAGGAGAAGACGACCATCTACAGGCTGGGGAGAGAGGTCTGGGGAGGCTCACCCTGACCTCAGATTCCAGCTTCCCATGCTGGGAGAGGACTCATGTCCCGTTGAAGTCCCCGGTCTGTGGTGCTTTGTTGCAGCAGCCGAGCAATGGGCCTGGGCTAGACCAACAGAAGGCATCCTGGGGCTGGGGCGTCTCCCTGCCCACTGCTCCAGCCCGGCTGCTGGGAGGCCATGGGGAGAAAGGGGGTAACAATATCACATGGATGGGAGAACAGACATCTGGGTGTCACTCTTGCCAAACAAATATTTGCTCAGTGCTTTCTAGAGGTGAGCGGTGTGGATACGGCCCTGGGCGGGTAGAACCCACAGGTCATTAATGGAATGAATAGTCACTTAGAGAAGCTAACAGGAACATCTGTGACAGTTTGGCTTGTTGCTTGGCAAATGCTCGCCCCTCCTCTTCAGGGTGGGTGAGGTGGCCCCTTTGTGAACTTTGGGCCGGTCCCTGTGGCTTCTTTGGATGTGGTGATGTGATCCAAGAAGAGGCCTCCCACCCATGGACTGGGCACACACCCTGATGAGAGCAGGCCTGGGGCTCTCATGTCCTGCTGCCCAGAGACCAGAATGCACACAGCATGGCCCCTTGGCCATAGCCCTGGGAAGAACTGCCCAGCTGGGCCCTTCATGGCTTAGCTGGGCCACACCAGCCAGCTGGCCATGGGTGTGAGGACAGGTGCCTGTGCTTTGGGGAGCTTTGTTACATGGCGTGACTGTGGCCCTTGCTGACCAATCACCATATGTACATGATTTTTACTTTGGTCAAGAAAGGGGCAACTTAGGAGGGAATCTGCCCATGGTCTGTTAAATCCTGAGAGTCATTTATGGAATAAGCACATACATATTCACCAAACTATAGAATATTACAGTAAAAGGGAAGTGTCCTCGCTCAGCTGGGCATTAACAAATGACAGCTGCTAGACCTAATCTGGCCTGGTATCTGATCTGGAGTGGACCCTAATCCAAGAATGGTTTTTACATTTTTAAAAGGCTGAAAAGAATGAAGAACAAAATTTCACGCACATGAAGTTTATGTGAAATTCAAGCTCGTGTCCATAAAGTTTTATTGGAACATGGCCACGCCTATGTGTCACGTGTTCCCCAAGGCTGCTTTCATGATACAGCAGCAGAGTCCAGTTCTTCAGGCCCGCCAAGCCTGAACTGTCACTTTCTAGTTCTTTATGGGAAAATTGGCTGACCCTGTATGAGAGGAACTCTTAGGGCAAAGACCAGAAATTGTCGCCTTACCTAGTAGGGAGCACAGCTGCATCGTGACCCTGGAGCAAAGTGGAAACAGGCTTTGGGGCTTTCACAAACGTGCTCAGGCAGCCAGTGCCCAAGCCTGCTATGATCCGCACCCTGTGAGAGCATGCCTGCTCCAGCTTCAGGAGGTTGAGTGGAAGCTTGATACCCCATGCTTGTTTCTTTTGCTTTGACATGAGGGTTCAAACCTTCCTGCTTACCTGCTGTGTTCCTCCCCGCTTTCCATGGTCTCCATCATCCACTACTCCCTGAACACCTTCCATGTGCAATGGTCTATGCCAAACCTGACCATTTACTCATCTATCCACCCATCCATCCATCCAACCAACCATCCATCTACTCACCCACCCATCATCCACCCATCATCCATCTACTCATCCAGCCACTAAGCATCCATTCACCTATTCACCCATCCATCCATCCATCTGTTCATTCATCCACCCACCCATCCATCCATCATTCTTCCACACCTTCATTCAATGACTGTTTCTCAAGTGGCCGTTTACGAAGTACCGTGTTGGATCAGGGATTTGATGATGAACAAGCAAATAAGCAAAGATGGGCACAATAAAGGACAGAAACAGGATGGAACTAACAAAAGCAGACAATATTAAGAAGAGGTGGAAAGAATATCCAGAAGAACTACAAAAAAACAATCTTCATGACCAAGATAACCACAATGGTATGATCACTCATCTAGAGCCAGACATCCTGGAATGCAAACTCAAGTCGGCCTTAAGAAGTATCACTACAAACAAAGCTAGTGGATGTGATGGAATTCCAGTTAAGCTATTTCAAATCCTTAAAGATGATGATGTTAAAGTGCTTCACTCAATATGCCAGTAAATTTGGACAACTCAGCAGTGGCCACAGGACTGGAAAAGGTCAGTTTTCATTCCAACCCCAAAGAAAGGCAATGCCAAAGAAAGTTCAAACTACTGCACAATTGCACTCATCTCACATGCTAGCAAAGTAATGTTCAAAATTCTCCAAGCGAGGCTTCAATAGTAGATGAACCAAGAACTTCCAGATGTTCAAGATGGATTTAGAAAAGGCAGAGGAATCAGAGATCAAATTGCCAACATCCGTTGGATCATTGAAAAAGTAAGAGAGTTCCAAAAAACATCTACTTCTGCTTTATTGACTATGCCAAAGCCTTTGGCTGTGTGGATCACAACAAACTGTGGAAAATTCTCGGTGAGATGGGAATACCAGACCACCTGACCTGCCCCCTGAGAAATCTGTATGCAGGTCAAGAATCAATAGTTAGAGCTGGACATGGGACAACAGACTGGTTCCAAACTGGGAAAGCAGTACATCAAATATATTGTCATCCTGCTTATTTAACTTATATGCAGAGTGCAACATGCAAATTGCTGGGCTGGATGAAGCACAGGCTGGAATCAAGATTGCTGGGAGAAATATCAATAACCTCAGATATGCTGATGATACCACCCTATGGCAGAAAGCCAAGAGGTGCTGAAGAGCCCCTTGATGAAAGTGAAAGAGGAGAGTGAAAAAGCTGGCTTAAAACTCAACATTCAAAAAACAAAGATCATGGCATCCAGTCCCATCACTTCATGGCAAATAGATGGGGAAACAATGGAAATAGTGACAGACTTTATTTTCTTGGGCTGCAAAATCACTGCAGATGGTGACTGCAGCCATGAAATTAAAAGACTCTTGCTCATTGGAAGAAAAGCTTTGACCAACCTAGACAGCATATTAGAAAGCAGAGACATTACTTTGCTGACAAAGGTACATCTAGTCAAAGCTATAGTTTTTCCAGTAATCATGTACAGATGTGAGAGTTGGACCATAAAGAAAGTTGAGCACCAAAGAATTGATGCTTTTGAACTGTGGTGCTGGAGAAGACTCTTGAGGGTCCCTTGGATTGCAAGGAGATCCAACCAGTCAATCCTAAAGGAACTCAGTTCTGAATATCCATTGGAAGGACTGATGCTGAAGCTGAAGCTCTAATACTTTGGCCACCTGATGCAAGGAGACAACTCATTAGAAAAGACTCTGGGAAGATTGAAGGCAGGAGAAGGGGATGACAGAGGATGAGATGGCTGGATGGCATCACTGCCTCGATGGACATGAGTTTCAGCAAGCTCTGGGAGTTGGTGATGGACAGGGATGCCTGGTATGCTGCAGTCCTTGGGGTCGCAAACTGTTGAATGTGACTGAACAACTGAACTGACTGACTGAAGTAAATAAGCAAGTAGTCTGCCTTCGTGGAGTTCAAGACTTAAAGGAATAGAAATAACCTAATCTATCGTTACCAATTATGATGTGAGATCTAGAGCATGTGTTTCTGGGGAATGCAGCTGGAGGAGGACTTTCTGAGGAGGGGGCATTTTGTCCAGACATGTGGTTGAGGAGCACAAGGACACTTGAAGGATGAGGGGTCTGAGGTTGGACTAAGCTGCCCCTGGGGGTTTGGGGAGGGTCAAAGCAGGTGAGGGGCCTTGACAGGGACCCATAGCACAGAAAATCACCCAATGCCTGTGCTCAGAGCCCCCACTGTGGGATAGAACCAGTGCTTCTGGGAAGTGGAGGCTGGAGAGGGTCAGTCTCCAGGGAAAATTGATTGCACACCGTAATGGACTGAACGGTGTCCTCCAAATTCGTGTCCACCAGCACCTGTGAGGACTTCCCCAGTGGCGAGAGAAGCAGGTTCAAGCCCTGGGTTAGGAAGATCCCCTGGAGGAGGAAATGGCAACCCACTCTCGTATTCTGGCCTGGAGAATCCCATGGACAGAACAGCCTGGTGGGTCACAGTCTGCGGGGTTGCACAGAGCTAGACACGACTGAGCCCGAGCATGAGCATCTTTGAAGGGCCTTATTTGAAAGTCAGGTCTTTGCAGGCATGACCAAGTTCAGAGGAGGCTGTACGGGTGGTCCTGAGCCAGTGACTCTGTCATTTATAAGAAGAGGGACGTTTGGACCCACAAAGGAGACACACTCAGTGGATGCTGTGTGGGAATGGAGGGAGGGGTCTTCCCTGGAGGCTTTGGAGGGAGCACAGCCCTACTGATGCCTCAATTCCAGACTTTTGGACCCAGAACTGTGACAGAATAAATGTTTAGTTTGTAGGAATTTGTCACGGCAGCCCTAAGACATGAATGCACCCCTTCCCTCCTCTAAGACCAGCCTATTTACAGTCTTACCTTCCAATTTTCTAGGAAAATCTGCCTGTCGTGGCCAGGGAACCCCCATCCCCCACCTTGTCCCTCATCTTGAACCTGCCCCTCACCTCACAGCCCAGCCTGGACCTTACTGGCTGGTGTGGCTGGACGAGGAATCTCCCTGGACAGAGACCCTCACCCACATGGGAGCTGAGACTTGGGTAGAATCCAGTTCCCACTCAAGGAGAAATGAGTTATAAGACATTTGGAGGCCAAAGAGGTCACCTGGAAAGCAGGTGTGAGATCAAGTAATTTATCAGAAAATTCTAAGTGGTCGCCCGTAATGGTTAGGATGCCCATGGTCTTCCCTGGCCTGGGAACTTCCTGGCCCAACCCTACCCTGCTGCTACCTGGTCCCGGTTTGGCCAACGGCCAAGCAGATGGGCAGTTAGCAGTCTGGTCATCATCACAGAGATGTTTGTTCCTCTGCCTCTGAGAAGGGGACCCCAAGCAGACACCTGACATTCTGGGCTGGTGTCTGGTTCGTGGTCCCATCTTTTAGGGCCCAGTGCACTGTTGGCTCCTCATGGCAACAGAGGGAGAAGAAACAGGATTATGGATGGAGCAGGTCCTCTGGTCGTGGCTGGTCAGGGAGTTCAAGAGAGTTGTGGCTACATCTCTGTGGGTCACTGCTAGGCTGTCTTTGGCCAGGTCCTTGGACAGTGAATGCCCAGCTGGAGCCAACCCTTCTCTCCAGACACGTGGCCACTTGCTGAGTGACCAACCGTGAACTGACCCTAGCCAAAGAGTACAGGGCCTTGGGGTCCCGCTGCATTGAGTGACTGTCTTGGGGTTCAGGAGATAGTGCCAGGTTGTAGGGGAGTTCCTCCTCTTGCTAGTCTCTTCATGGACTGAGCTCAGGCTACATTTGCCTTCAGTAAAAGTTAGTGTAGTTTGAAGCCTCTGGAGGGGACAGGCCACTTTCAGATTTAGGAATACAGTTCACATAAGTGTGGAGGTGTTCAACCCAGGCTGCCCCAATGGGGCTGCACCCCTAGAACCTGAGAGATTCCCTAACAACAGGGAGTGACCCAGGTGGATGTGAGCATCTATGCAGCCTGAGGTGGGCACCGCCCAGGCTCGGATACCCTGAAGGGGTCTGGCCAGATCCCGTGGCGCCTAGCCCCCCGCGAGTTTGCCCTGCTACTGTTTGGAGGGTGGTGTGTTCGACCTCAGGCCAGAAATAATTTAATACATCGTCCACGTCACACTCAATATTCTGCAGTGGATGCTGATTTGGGAACCACTTCCCCAAATCCTTGTATGCCAGGCGAAAGTTTCAATTTGGAAAAGAGGATTTTTTTTTCTTTGCATGAGTCATTTTCTCAGAGCGTGGAGAGATGGCCCGCCAGACCTTATCTTTGAACTCCATGTACTTAACGCTTATTAAAATCAATACCGTCCATTAGCCGGCCACGTTTCCATTTTTAATCATCTATTGATATACGGCCTGTGCTTTTATAGGACTAAACAAATTTCCGCTCCCCGTGCCCCCTTGCAGCCCGGGGGCAGGCGGGTGCGCGCGACCGCGGGACGTAAATGTTTATTTACTGCCTGCTTCCTGATTGAGAACATGCCTGGTCCACGGGCCTCAGATGGCTTTTACACGGGAGACTGAAGGCCACTTCCTGTTTTCCAGACACAGCACACCGTTTTTAAGGAGCGTAATGAATGCGAGGTATTGTGACGCCATCGTTGGCCTTGCCCAGCCCGACCGGGAGGCGGTGCAGGAGCAACGGGGTTTATTATTTATTTATCCCTCCGTTCCTTGCTGGGGGGCAGGGGGCACTGGTCACAGCTGGGCGGGGTCCCCGCTCTCTCTGGCTGCTAAAGATTTCTGTCCCAGGGCCTTTACTCTGGGGCAGGCAGGGAGGACCAGGTTACCTCAGGGATCGTGTCCGTACATAGGAATCCTTTCAAAATAAGGGGCCGAATGGTTACTGTCTCCATCTGGCGTGTCCCCATGCTCTGGAGGCCCAGAGGCATCGGGGACCCAGGAGATGGCCCCCTGCCCTTCTCTCTGCTCACCTGCCTGTGTACACAGCAGCCTTGGCCCTCCCCCTGGCCCCACCACTGAGTTCTTCAGAGCCACCCATCCACCAGCATCTTTAGAACAAGAACAGCACTAGGTGCAGGGGAGTCAGAGCCAACCAACGCTGCTCCAGCCTCTGGCCTCTGGAGGTGGGTGAGGCTCACGGAATCCAGAGAACAGGCCCCACGTTTGGTGGCTGTGCAGGACCTCTGGCCACATGGAGAGGTCTCTGGGCACCTGGAGGTCGCGCCATCTGGATGTGGGTGGCCTATCTGACTGCTGTCAGTATCTGAGGGGGTTCTTGCCCTGGAACCAGAGGGACCAGGAGCCCCTGTCCACTTGTGCCCCATTCACCCATCTCCTCCCAGCGGTCATCCAGCTTGTCTGGAAACTTCTTGTCATGAATTAGCCTTGGCTGCAAGTGGGTTTGCCTTCAGCTGCCCCCCAGAGAGGTGACCTTCCCCACTTGTACACAGCAGCTTAAGCTGGTCGGTGTCCACAGAGGCCAAGCTCAGAGTAGAAGGCTTAGGAGACCTGCTGAAGTGGAGCATGTGTATCAGAAGTTGGGGCTTGGCCTCTGGAACGAACGCCTCCTGTAGCCGCCTCTGTGCCGTCACCTGTCCTGGCTCCCAGAGGGCTGAGCTGGGGGTCCTGCCGGCTGGTGGTGTCCCAGTGCCCAAGGCTGGCTGTCAGGGCCTGGCTGCCATCCCCTCGCTCGAGTCACGGAGCTGGAGGCACCCACAGGCCTCGGCCACTCAATGACTTCAGCTGTGTCTTAAGGCCCCCCAGGGATTTGTAGGGCTCCAAGATCCAGGGGCTCCAAGACCCTCTGCCCCTGGGGTGGGGCACAGGGTGGACAAGCTGCTACTATGGAGTCAGCTTCATTTCTGCCCTAATTTTGTTTTTACATGACTTGGTGGTTTGTGGGCAAACAGAATCCTGCTGCTGAAATAAGATGAAAGTCAGTTGGCCAAATAGATGGCTTATCCTTGCCCTTGGGGGATCTGAGACCAGAGCCAGGCCTGGGCTCATCTGGGATCACGTGGTTAAGGGAACAGTTTCTGACTTCCATCTGAGGTCTTCCCTGAGTTTCACCCCCTTCACACACCGGGGGCTCAGGGAGGGTGGGGTCCAGGCACAAGACCCTCTCCTGGCACACAGGGTGGGCAGACAGACCTGTGGGCGCACAGTCGGCCACCCAGCGCACGGCAGCAGGCCCGCAAGCCTGGCTGTGGGTTGGCGGAGCATCTGTGATCGGTGGCTTCATAAAACGCCTTCTAATGAAAGTAACACACAGTGGAGGGAGGGCCAGTCCTCACGGGGGCGCGTCGCAGAGAAATGTGCTTGTTAAAATGTATAATGAGAGACATAACAAATCCCCAATATCGGGCAAAGCTGTCGTTAACTCCCTTAATGATAGCGGTCTTTTCTCTGGTGTGCCGCACGGTCTTTATAAACTCCTTTGGCGTGGTGGGAGGGGCAGAGATGTAGGGGGCAGGGGATCTGCAAAGGGCCTTTCTCGTAGGCTGAGACCCTCAAGCTTATGGCTTTGTCTGAACCACGAACCCTGAGAGCCAGAGCTGCAGCCGTGATGCTGCCGTCTACCTGGGGCTGGTTGGTGCTAGAGTTTTTGTCACTTAGAGAGTCCTAACTGCTGCTCTCGAGTCTCAGTCGCTCAGGGAAAGACTCTCCTTTGGCCTGAGAGCCAGAGCTGCAGCTGTGATGCCGCCGTCTGCATGGGGCTGCTTGGGGCTAGAGTTTTTGTCACTTAGAGAGTCCTAACTGCCGCTCTCGAGTCTCAGTCGCTCAGGGAAAGACTCTTTCCTCTGGCCTTCCTGGGCAGAGAGAGCAGCAGTGGGCAGTCCAGCTGGGCCCCAAGCCTTCCTGGGGGTGAAACCTGTGCCCTGTTGGCCTTGACCTCTCTAAGGCCAGGAGTCCCACAAGCTCTCCCACAAAAGTAGCCCCCACAGTCTCTGCGTCCCTGGGATGTCCCCAAGGCCTGGTGCGTCAAGGTTTTGAGTGACTGTCAGGAGGGTGGTCCCTGGCTTCCTTGGAAACTAGCCTGGCCCCTAGCTTAAGGCTGAATCCTGGTCACACCCCCATCCTGGCTGTGTGACCTTGGTGCCCCCCGCCTCCCTTGCGGGCTCTGTGTTCTATCTCCAGGGCCTGCCTGACTACGAAGGTTCCCAGATGGTGCTCAATGTCCAGTGTCCCCTTGGGGCCCGGGGCCCAGGCTCATGGTGCAGTGGTGTCACAGTGGTGACACAGGAGCCTCACCCCTGAGCCCACCAGACCACACCCCAATCTCAAGGGCCCCTGGGCCTCCCATCCTTCTCCTCCCCCTGCAACAGTGCTGACCCAAACATGTGTGTGCTTGTGTGAGGCCATGCCCAATGTGCATGCACACAGGGACGCACACATGGACATGTGGACAGGCAGGCACACCGGCACATGTCCTATCTGAGGCCATGCCCCTCCCCCACACACGTCCACCTGCCCCTGAAACCGTGCCCCCCACTACCCAGTGCCCTGGTTTCCAGTGGCTCTGGGGTTTGGGAGGAGGGGGCTGAGGGCTGGGAGGTGGAAGGGTCCCAGGACAGCCTGGACCATGAGCATCTGTCACTTCCACTACACAGAAGTGATTGGACTTGACCTTGGAGGACAGTGGCCACCTGCTGTGAGCCTGGATGGTGCTGCCTCTGGCTGCCTCCATCTTCTTCACTGGGATGTGTGTTGGGGTGCCTGGTCCCCTGAGCCTCCCAGTGCTGAGGCCTGGGGGGCCAGCTGAGAAGCATATGCTCCCCAGGTCCTGGTGGTGTGCATCTTTTCAGCCCTCAGATGCCTTGTTCCCACGGGGCCCCCAAAGACTCAGTGCAATGCTCATGCGTGACCCGTCAGGTGGGAAGTCTCTCCTGGGGCTGGGACCGCTGGCTGTGCTGTCAGGGGTGCCTGCCTGGCTGGGTGGCGTTGGAGTCCGGGCTCCTGGGGCTCCCACCCCCACTGGGTGCAGCGGACACTCTGTTGCGTGTGGCCCACAGATGACCAGGAATATGGACTGTTTCTCCTGGGCAGCCAGAAGGCCCTGTGCCAAAGAACCGGGGCAGGGTCTCCCATGGGCTCAGGGATCCCCAAGGATGAGGACCCCTACCCCACCAGAGGCTGAGGCTGAGTTGGCGGAAGAGTGAGTAGGGGCAGCCCCTGGGGCTCAGCTGACCAGCTTCCCCGCCCAGGCAGCGCAACATGGGCCGGCAGGACCCAGGTGTGGAGACTTTAACAATCTGTGACCCGCCGTCCACTCTTGGCTGGGTGTTAATGGCCAAATGTTTTGCAAGTAAATTACCAGAAAGAATTATTCCTGAGAGGCAAAGGTCTGTGTGAGGGGGAGGGGGTGTGAGAGAGCCAGACAAATGGCTGGTGTCTGTCCCCACCCACCGTCCCTCTCGGCAGATGGCCCGAGAGCCCAGGCAGGCCTGCTTCCCCCGATGGACCCCACCCCCAGGAGGTGCTCCCTCTGAAGAGAGACTGGAATGAGGGCAGCATGGGCAAAGTTCTCCCAAGTCCTCCCTAGAGGGTGCTGGGCAGAACAGACATCCTCCACCCCACCTCACACTCTCCACCCCTGCTTCCTGCAAGGTGGTTCGGGAGCAGCCAGGGGGTGGGGCTCTGGACTGCCCGTCTTGCCCCTTCTGCACTCTGACTGCACCTCAGACCTTGCATGAAGGAGCTTGTCTGTGCCCACTCCCCTGATGGACAGGGACTGCCTTCAGTCCACACATGGCCTGAGAGCCTCCGGAAAGCCTGTGGACGCTGTCTGGAGGGGCTGGCTGTCCCAGGACCCCCAGCTGCCCTGTCCTGGAGGTGGTCTGCGAACTTTGTCCATTGCCAAAGTGGAGGTTGTGTGACCCTGGGCTTTCGGCAGTGGTGGCCCCAGTGCTCACCTGGCTGGGTGCCTCACACGGAGGCTCCTGGCTGGCCCAGGGCCTGATGCAGACTCTGCACAAAGAGCATGTGATGACTGAGTTCTGGGCACTCTGACCCTGGGGTTGGCCAGTGTGTTGGTCACACGAGCCGCCTCCCAGTACCATCCAGAGGATGGGAACCGGCCCTGAGTCGGTCTGTGGCTGTGGCAGGGAAGCCCCTCCTGGTGGTCCACCTGCTCCCTCCACTCCCGGCCCTGCTGCTGGGACAGTACAGTCATCAGTGATTGAGTTTCCTGCCCCAGCTCAGCAGTGACCTCTGACTCCACAGCATGCTCTCTGCTCCTGGGAGCTGGAGACCCGGTGACAAGGCTGGACTTGGTGGGACGCGGGGGGCACAGAGGGAGCACTGTCTAGGGTCTGTGGACTTGGCTTCCCGGGGCCTGGGACCCTTGGGCTCTCAGCAGCTCTGAGCCTCCCTGAGCTGTGCTGTTCCTATCTGTGAAATGGGAGCTCTCTCTGGGCTTTGTGAACAGTAAGTGAATCTGATGAGTGCACCTCGCCAGGTGTTATACAAGGTCAAGTGTGACCAGAGCCCCGGGGTGGATCCCCGAGGGGCTGCCCCCAAAGGCCAGGTCTTAGAGCCCCCTTGGGGGACCAGAGCCCTCCTGGGAAGACTCATGTACCCCTGGAGCCTGGACCAGAGTCATTGCCACTGCACTTTGGGGAGGCGGTGCTGTGGCCTGTGGGGTACCCAGGGCTCACTGGATAATGCCTGGCCCTCATGGTTGGGGAAACAGTCCTTTGTGTGCCCAGGAGAGAGGCCTGGGACCCTGAGGGAGAAGGTGCAGGACACATGGACCCCCGAGAGCCCGAGGCTGCTCCACGCAGGCTTTCCCCGGACCCTGCGCCCTCCGCGAAGGGCTCACTGTGTCTTTAAGATGCTAATGGGCCCTTTTTTAAAAAAAATGACAGTTTGCTTGCACACTAACAGGTTCTCATCTGACATCAGCAGGGAATCAAAGATATTTTATTATTTGGAAACTCCATATAGGGAAGGCAGCCTTGAAAGTCTGTCATTGCTCCAAAACCCACACCTCCCCTGGGAGTTAATTATTTTCTTAAAATGCAACTTGTACTGTTAGTTTAAAACATTCCAACTGTGTTCACACTCTTTAAATCTTCAGTAAACCTTAGAGTTTAAATCACTTGCAGATAAGAGTAATTCTATTAGGGAGAGAGGGGACGGGCGCTCGGAGGAGGTGAAAGTAAATGGGATAGAAAGGCCATTGACTGTGGGAGCCACGGGCACCTCTGCCCTCACCCCCCAGGTCTCGGCTGCCCAGTGCCCTGGCCAACGCTGCCCACCCTGCTTCTCAGAGTGGGACACGGGCCCTTGGGCTGGGCCAAGGTCAGCTTCCTGATGGCTGAGGCAGGGCCACTTTTGGGGTGACCAGGGTGCTTGCCTGGGTGAAGAAGGGCCTCTGGGTCCTTGGGCTGCAGGGCTCCTAGGGCCTGTGCGGGGGCAGACGCCAGGGGTGGGCTGACTGGGGGCTCTGCTTTAGTTCCCTGTCCTCACTCACCAACACCCTCTGGCCAGAGGAAGCCCTGAGGCCAAGGGGGCCAGTTTGGATATCCCTAGGGGCTGATTCTCCTGAAGACCCTGCTTTTCTCAGACAGACAACAACAAACCCACAAGCCGGCCTGCCGGGGACAGCATGACAGGCTAGTTTCTCTCTGGCAGCTTCCAGACTTCTGAGGCTTTCAGGGACCCTGGGCTCTCCCTGTCACTTTATCCTCCTAAGCCAAAGCCCGTGTCCCGCTTGGGGATTGCCCCTCGCCCCATGCTGCCCATCAGCCAGGAGCACACTGGACGGCTGGCTGGTGGCTCACTGCCTGGCCTAAGCCACTAACCCTTCCCACCATCATTCCCTCTATGCCAGCCTCCTCTCCTCAGACCACCTGGATCTGGGGCTTCCTCTTCTCCCCAGCCCTATCTGTCCCTGTCTCAGCACTGGCCATACTAGACTGTTACTGCCAGGCCCTTGGTTATCTTTTCACTGGACTGAGGCTGCACATGCAGGCAGGGCCCAGCCGGGTTGTCCTTGGGTCCCCGGACCCTGAGCTGGGCCAGGATCCCATCCGGGAGGTGGAGGGGACCATTGGCTGAGGGGTGAGGACAAGTCTCCTCTACATGCACTCAAGTCTGCCTGTGCTGGGCCGGCAGGTCCACACTCACCCCAGGGGTATCTGCAGCTGTCTGTCAGAGCCCTGTGTCTTCCTCAACAGAGCCCCCCAGGTGGGGCCCAGACATCTCCACCTACCTCCTTGGAGTCACTGGGCAGGAGTGGGGAGGGTGAGGTCCAGAGCAGCTATGCTGGGCTCCTGGACAGGGGGCTGGTCAGGGTCTTCCTGGCTCCCTGGACCCTGCATTGCAGATCCCCGCTGAACTTCCTGCCTGGGGAAGAGCAGAGGGAGATGGAACCCACCCTGAGATGCCCCTGCCCACAGCCTCATGGGTTGAGGGGGGGTTCTTTCACCTCGCCTCTCCCCTTATCCCCCCTTTTGCTCTCCAGTATCAAAGAGGACAAGGAAGAGAAGCCAGGACAGCCCAGGACTGGATGTTGAGTGAATAACAGGCTCTGAGAAGGGAGAGGGCTGGGCGCTTATGGAACTGGAGCCCCCCACCCCACCCATGGCACACCTGGCCGAGCTGACTGCGGGGAGGACAGCTAGGAGCTGGGGCAGGGCCACGGGGCCTCAGGGTGTGTACACCATGAGTGTGAAGTGTCTGAGTGTGTGTGTGCATGTGCATGTGTGGAGCTCACGTGCCTGCTGTTGCCTGTGCCTGGTCCCACCTAGGGGGCTGAGGGGATGAGAGATGGGGTCATGCCCAGAAGCTCTGCCCACTCCCACTGCTCCCCCGTTCTCTGGGGGCCCAGGGTCTGGCTGTCCGGCCCTTCTCACTCCCAACACCACACATCGTGCTTGGAAGCTGGGCTTCCCAGACGCCTTGGCTTCTTGGCTGCCCTGCACTGCCCTGCCCTGCCCTGCCCTGCCCAGGGCTGTCCCGTGCCTGGCTTGCTAATGCTTCACACTCCATTTCCAGCAGATTTGCAGCTGCTTTGGTGCAGGGGTGTGTCAGTGCCCGGCTGTGTGGGGCCCTCTCTCGGACACTCACACTTGTCCACTGCCCTTTGGCTTGGAGGATACTTCTGTGACCCCTCCCCCTCCTGGCATGACCAACTGGACCTCTCTCAGCAGAGGGCTGGTCAGCGAAGCAGCCTATTCCATGGGTGGATGCTATGCTCTGGACACATGGCTGTGAAAACTGGCTGCACAGCAGGGCTGGCCATCAGCAGACAGCAGAGACCTTCATCCCCTGGGCTCACTCCACTTAACTTTGAGGCCAGGCTCATACTGGGCCATGGTGGACACCTCTCCCCTCCTTCCTGGGGATGTCCTCTGTCTCAGGGAGGTGCCTCAGGGGGCTGCCAGGCAGGCAAGCCGCACCATCTCCATGGCCACCCTCTGTGTCCTTGGACCACCTGGCCTCAGAGCCGAGGGCTGGGCCGAACTTGTGCTGAGCCTGGGGTGCAGGATCCAAGTTCTAAGATCCCCCAACACTTGATGGAAGGGGGGCATGTGGGGGCTGGAGAGGTCACTCCCTATGCCCCATTGGGAACTTTCTCTGGGCCCTGCTGGCAGGAAGCAGCTCTGTGGGATGAAACTCCATCTCGGCCCCGTGAGTCCTTCCAGGGTGGACCTGGTTGTTTGACCAGCCCCGTGCAACCCTTGAACATCGACTCCAGAGGCACCCTTGGTCTGGTCTTGCTCTTACCAAATAGCATTTTGATGAGTTAAGTGTGAGAGAATTAAAAACAACCCGATTAAATTTCCTTTATAAATACACATGGGTCTGGAAATCAAGGGGAAAAGCGGCTTTGGGCTAATAAAATGCTGCATGCGTTTTCCCCACAAGTGTTAGGGTAACACACTGACAAGCCCTCAGAGCCCAGCCCCCCAGGTCCAGAGTCTCTCAAGGAGAGCCCTAAGCCCACTCCCTGGCCTGGGAGGGAGGCAGCGCTGACTCCGGGGCTGGGGGACGGGATGGCTTCCCCCTCCTACCCCCAACCCCCACAGCACCTGCGGGTGCTGTGTTCCACCTGACCGTCTCATCCAAGACCAGCGGCCACGGCCATGGGCACACAGGAGAGTGAACCAAGGCAGGGAGACTGACATGCCAGGGGGCCTCCTTGCCCGCGGGAGAGAGCCGGGGAGGGGCTGCCGGGCACACGGCGTGGGGGTGGGGTCCGGGGCAGTGGAACATTTGAGGTCATTGGAAAGGCAAACAGAGCCATTAACAGCTCCAAAAATAACCTAGCAAGAGAGAGGTCCCTGAGGGCTCCTCCAAGCAGTGGAGCTTGGATAAGGGGGGCACCTGTACTGGAGTGCAGTGGGAAGGGCCCAGAGCTGGCCTTGGGGGCCGCCCAGGCCCCCAAGAGTCTCCCTCAGCAGGCCTAGGTGCCATCTGTGAAATGGGCCCACATGAGAGCTGATAGAGGGTGAGCTCATTCATTCACTCATTCACCCCAATTTAAAGAACTTGGAGGCAATGCCAGCATGTAGGGCTGTGTACTGTCCCATGTCAGGCACAGTCCTGTGTCCTTTCATAACAGCTCTGGGGGTCTTCATTGGAGCATAGCTGACATTGCAGGAGGCCGCCCTATTTAAGGCGTGCGACTGTAGCTTCTGACATGGGTGTATGCCTGAGAAGCCATCACCATAATAAAGACTGACCGTCCACATCAGCCCACAGTCCCCCTGGGCCCCGCTGTCACCTGCCCTCCTCACCAGCCCCCAGTCCAGGAAAGCACTGACCAGTGTCCTCTCTTTACAGCTTAGTTCAAGTCTCTTAGAGTTCTGTCCAAATGTAATCACTCAGGATGGACTTCTCCTAGACTCACAGGAATTCCTTTGAGATTCACCCTGTTGTCACGTCCATCTCTTCTTCGTATCTTCTCTTGTCAACAGTTCCTTCCCTTAAATGTTTCTGGTGGCTCGAGTTGGCCAGTGATACATTTGTTCAGCTTTTGTTTGCCTGAAAAAGTCTTTATTTCACTTCTGCATTGGAAAGCTATTTGCACCAGGTGTGGAATTCTGAGCTCAGGAGGTTTTTCCCTTCTAGGACTTTCTCCACTGTCTTCTCACTAGCATTGTTTCCGACAGGTACTCTGCCATCCTCCTTATTTTCCTGTTTCTGTGTTTGTGGTCACTGTTGTTCAGTTGCTAAGTCGTGTCTGACTCTTTGTAACTCCACAGACTGCAGCATGCCAGGCTCTTCTGTCCTCCAATATCTCCTGGAGTTTGCTCAAATGCATGTCCATTGAATCAGTGATGCCATCCAACCATCTCACCCTCTGTTGTTCCCTTCTCCTCCTGCTCTCGGTCTTTCTCAGCATCAGGGTCTTTTCTAATGAGTCAGTTCTTCTCATCAGGTGGCCCAAGTATTGGAGCTTCAGCGTCAGCATCAGTCTTTCCAATGAATATTCAGGGTTGATTTACTTTAGGATTGTCTAAGTGTCTTTTCCAAATGTCTCTTTGTTTGCTGCTTCTCAAATGTGCCCATGTCCCTGGTTTGAGCAACTTGATTATAAACAGATTCTCTATGTGTTAAATGGTTGAATTTTACCACTACCCTTTCAAATGAAAAGTAAGTAGATAATCAGAGGTGACGGGTACCTGTTCCAGGCGGGCAGGTGAAATAGACACAGCCTGGGCCATGTACACCTGTTTCCAGCACCTGAACTCTTGCTGATGCCAGGCCTGGCCAGCGTGCTTGGATCCAGTGAAGTCACCCTGCTCTGAGGCAGCAAGGCCCCTGGACTCATGTTCCTGTGGCTGAGGCTGCAGTTGAGGAGGCCTACTGGGGTCCTCTGCCATCTGTGTGGCAAATTCTGGGCAGACACTTTTTAATTTTTAGGATGAGGTTTTCTACACTCTAGAGTCCTTTTCCCTCTGCTGTCTGCTCAGGCCAAGCTGGGCAGGAGCCACTGTGAAGGCTCCATTTGGAAAATCAGAGTGAGCCTCGTGTCTAGCACCAGCCCACATGGCCACTGAAGACCCCCTTCCTCTATTCCTTCCTGGTATCCTTTGGGCCGACGGGTTGGATAGACGAAGGCAGGGTGCTGGATCCTGTCCCTGTAGGACACCACAGGGCTCATGCAGGTGGACGGCAGCAAGCAGACCAGAGAGAGAGGCTGAGTCTGGATGCTGAGAGGATGCAGGTGAAGTCACCAATTCCCTCACCAGGGGCTGTGGATGGTCAGCCCTTTCTGGGGAACACATGGAGTCCTGGCCCTGAGGGGTGGTCAGGGGAAGCTAGGAGAAGATTCCCTGCAGAAAGGGGCAGTGAGGCCAGGCAGGCCCACAATACCAGTGTTTCTCCACACTCTGTCTGATGGGGCAGGAGCAAGCACGTGGGGGCCCAGGGGTGAGATGTTCTAAGTCCCACAGAGGGGCTTCCCAGATGACACTAGAGGTAAAGAACATGCCTGCCATGCAGGAGACATAAGGGAGGTGGGTTTGATCACTGGGTTGGGAAGATCCCTTGGAGGAGGGCATGGCAACCCACTCCAGTACTCTTGCCTGGAAAATCCCATGGACAGAGTAGTCTGCCAGGCTACTGTCCACAGTGTCACAAAGAGTTGGACATGACCGAAGCGACTGAGCATGCACACACAGTGGGCAGCTCCCAGGCCCGTCCTGCTGTTTATTGCTGAAGCATCGCCCACCTCGGCCGGCCAGCTTGAGGCCCTGGAAAGCCCGCCCCCTCCAGCTTCCACTGGCAGCCTCCGTGTGAGCCGAGCGCTGAGAGCCTTTTTTTGGGCTGGATTGACTCCGTTTTCCCCTCCCAGCTGGGCCTGTTCCAGGGACGGCGAGTATATGAGGCTGCAAGAGAAGAGGCATCTTTGTTTCGTTAATTTTGCCCGTTGGAAAACTCCGGTATTAATATTTATGAGAAATGACCTAATATCCACACCGCCTGCCGTGTGTTTGCTTAACATATTTAACGCGATTTGGGGGCTATGTTGACTTTTTAACTGCCTCGGTAAGGGCGGCCTGACCTGTCTCCCCCCACCACGGAGGGAAGGCAATGGAGACTCCACAGCCTCCCAAGTTCACCTTTCAGCGGCTTTGGAAAGGCATCCTGGGGACCCCACTTCCCTGGCCCTCGGGAGAGGGCCCTGCTGGGACAGCCGGCGCCAGGTGGGGGTCCGGTGGGCTCCCCAGACGTGCACCCTCCCAGCCCGAGCCCGACACACATGGGGCAGAGAGAACGTGGATTTCTCCAGGAAAAGAAGGAAAAACATTGAACAGGGTCTGAAAATAGCTCCTTGGTTAGTTATAAGACAGCAATTTAAATAAGTACTTCCACCCCATTTCTCTTGAACATAAAGGTAATTGTCTTTGCCCTGAAGTAGATGCCAGTTTTATCTTAAATTGATTTTTTTCTTAACATCCTCTGTGCATTGCATTAACTAATACAGTGCTGCAGGCCAGCCCCGTAGAAGTGGCAGGGACCATGTGCCCGGCCTAGGCTTTTAGACCTGAAACCAGGGAGGGTGTGTCTGGGGGAAACCTGCTCAGCTGGAGTCCCAGCTCTGCTTCTGGAAGCTGTGTGACTTTGAACAGGTTGCTTCACATCTCTGAGCCCCAGGTCCCCCTGGCACAAGTGAGAACAAGAACAATTTCTGGCCTCAGGAGTTGTCCTGAGGGTTTGAAACAGCAACTGGTCTGGGCTCAGCCCTTCTACCAGGTGGGTAGACCCACTTCTGAGCTGGTGTGGGGACTGGGGCCCAGTGTCCAGTGGTGTTGCTCAACAAAAAACCCCAAAACGTGCTCACAGGGGCCGTGATGGGCCCTCTAACCCCCGCAGGGGGCCCAGAAGATGCATCGAAGCAGAGGCTGACTGCTGGGCTCTGCCAGCTAGTTGCCCTGGAACCCCTGAGGTGGGTGGAGGGGGAGCTCTGGGCAGAGAAGGACCCTCACCAAGCACAGGCTTCGACTTCCAGGGCCTGGCCCCAGAACTTCAGAGATTACAGAGGACATGCTTGCCGGGAGCCATTTGTGAGCTCCAGACACGTGGGGGGTCCCCGCCATGAGAGATTGTGGGGCACCCCTGCTGGGAGACCCACATCCTGAGCACTTGCCTGATAGAAAGTAACAGAGGACCTCCCAGGTGACCCCTCCCATGTCACCAGGTGCTCCTTCCCTGGGCACAAGCCTCGCCCTCTGAGAGGCGGGGATGATGCTGGAAGTGGGGGAGGGGAGGGTGTCCCATGCAGCCTCCTTGCGGGGGGGTCTGCAGTCACGGTGGGATCTCCCTGTGATCCCAGAAACCCAGCAGGGTCAGAGCTCCGTGTTCTGTCCCGGGAGGTGGGGGCAGGACCCCTGGCCAGTCCCTTCCTGGGTCCTGGTGTGGAGCTGAGCTCTCCCGCTGCTCCCACCCCACCCTTTGGGGCAGGCAGTAGCTCCATTTTACAGCCTCAGTGCCGATGCATCAAGGAGTGACTCTGATGGAACCCACCAGATCCACCCCCAACCCAGTCTCACAAATGCACTTGCTCATTATGTGGCCTCAGACAGCAAGTAGACAGGACGTCTATCTCCCTTTCCAGTGTGTGGGTGAGGCAGCCTGGACTCTGTCCTCCTCCAGACTCCACTGTCCCAGCCACGGCTGCCCTAATTCCCCATTGACCTTCCTCAGCCGCCTCTCTGTCCTGTGTGGAGAAAAGCAGCAACTGCAGCCCACCCAGGAACCAGGCTAGGAGGCAGGGCCGACCCTGGCAAGGATATGCCCGGGTGCCAACCCTGTTGTGCTGGTCTGAAATGTGACCCCTCCATGCTCATCTGCAGAGCTCTGCCCCATAGGGAGAAGATGCAGCTCTCGGACCAGGCGCTGCTGAGAGACATAGCCAGCTGCCCGCCGGGCCTGCTCAAGGCTGCTGGGAGAGGACCCCAGCACGCGTGATCAATCAGTCCCAACGATTCCTGACACGCTTCTCGAGTTACACACCACATGGGTGATGTCATAGCAGCCGCCAGCCGAGGCAGCGGAGAAAGAGGCCCCTCTGTTTCAAACCCAAGCACAAGGACAGGCCAGCTTCTTGATGTCTCAGAATTCCTCCCCCTCAGCCTTGGGAATGAGAGGGCTCGTGCTGGAATCATCATCTATGTCAGATCCTGGAAGTGATGCTTGTTTGCTGTAGAGGATGCGGGAAGTCTAGAAAAGCAAGAAGATCTAGAAAATAATAAGAATTCCACTCCATTATACTGACTCCTAGTATCTTCCATCACATAGCTCTACTTACCTCATCCACCCATGGACCCATCCATCCATCATCCATCCATCCTTCAATCCATCCGTCCATCCATATATCCACCCATGCACCCATCCATTCGTCCACCCACCCATCCATTCACCCATCCGTCATTGATCCATCCATCAATCCATCCATCCATCCATCCATCATTGATCCATCCATCAATCCATCCATCAACCCATCCATCCATCCATCATCAATTCATCCATCCACCCGTCCATCCATCCACACATCCATCCAACCACGGCACATATATACACACACAGATTGATTACATCCATCATCCATCTATGCATAATCCTTTCTTCCATCCATCCATCCACTATCCATACACATATATGCTGATTCGTCCATCTATTCATCTATTCATATGTCCTTTCTTCCACTCGTCCATCGATCTATCCATCTATCTTTTCAAATACCCTTTCTTTTTGACTGAACACCTCAGTTTCCCTAGATGTGTTTCCTAGATTTGGTATTTAACCAGGAAAAAAGCTTATCATAAGTATAATGTGCTGGTCACTGTGGGATGGGAGTGGGGATGCTGTGGCATCTGCAGTTTTGTATGCTTAGGTGTGTGTGTGTGTGTGTGGAGGTTGTGTGTTAAAGTGAGAATGTTGGAGTGAGTGTGTGTGAATGTGTGCAAGTATGCTCGTGTGTCTCCAGAAGAGAGAGAGGTGTGTTGTGCCAGGCTGGCAGACATGGGTGTGAACTCTGCCCAGGCCTTCCATGAGAACTCTGGGTCCCACCATCTGCCCAGACGTCCATCTGCCCAGCCCCCTGGAAGGTGCCTGCTTCCTGCTCCGGTGGGTGCATCTACATCAAGATGGATGACAAGGCTACGCTTGTCACAGAGCCCACTCTGCCACACATGGTCCATGTTAGCTGACCCCCTTGTGTCCACGAAGCACCTGGCCCCGGTGGTCAGTCCCTCCCCTCCCCTGCCAGCCCACCACCACTTCTAATTGGGCCACAAAGCTGTTTAATGGTGTCTGTGCGGCTGCAGGGCTGCTGGGGCAGACAATGCGCTATTCATGTCCAAACAGAACACGAGAGATCGGGCTAATATCTTTAAGCTGAGAAGCGAGGCTTAATTGGAACAGATGCTGCAAATTCCAGTGCAAAAGGCCAGCTCCTCTGTGATCGAAACCAGGTATGTGCCAGGGGTTCATTTTAACAGTGGCTTTTATTTTTTTTATTGGCATATACAGAGCTCACTAATACCCTGCACAGAGACGGCAACAACCTCTCGGCAAATCTTGGCGAGACCCCCACCGCCCGGCCGCTGTGTTCCGGTGGATGCCACTCTCGCTTCTCCCCTGGACTGAAGCTTCAGGCCTCCCAGGGCATCTGCCCAGCCCTGCTTTGAGGCTGCAGGTCCTGCAGATGTGGCCTCCCATTGGTCAGGCTGCCTCCTCATCCAGACACCCGCCGTGTTCCCACCGATGCACTGCTGCTCCTGCCTCTCCTCTTCTGAGAGTGCTTCCACTTTTCATATCTCACAGTGAGTCCTCCAGTCCAGAAGAAAGCTCCTAAGCCAGGGCTGATGGTGCTCACACACAGCTTCCAGTCCGCTACTGAGCTGAACTGGCTTCATTTGTCATGCCTTCTGCTTTTTCAGAGAAACATGCCAGGCCTATGGCTCCCAGGTTCTCTTGGGACCCAGAAAGAGCCTGTCTCCTGGTTGTCCTAAGGCCCCCACCTGCCTGCTCCATCCTGCCAGGGTAGATGTAGAAGACTGCTAAGAGGGAGCCTCAGATAGGGACCCAGAAGCCACCCAAAGGGTGTGCACTGAAAACACTCCTGGTCTGGCAGTCCAGGTCTGGAAACTGCCTCGGGGTCCTTACAGCGCTGTTTCCATCACAAAAGCTAAAACAGGTAGGCTTTCTGGCTGGCAAGGACTTCCATTTGCTAGCACTCCTGAGAGCCTGGGGGAACAATGGATAGATTTATCTGAACAGATGTCTCAGGAGGAAAACTTGGCTTCAGGTAGAACCCAAGCCTTCCATTCATCCTTCTATCCACCCACCCATCCATTATCCATCCATCTACCCACTCATCCATCCACCCATCCTTCCATCCACCATCCATGAATCCATCCACATATCTATCCATTCAATTAGTACTTTCTCAGCTCCTACTAAGCATTCAACTGGTGCATGGCCTCCCTCCCTCTTGGATTGGTGCACATGGAGTGCCTGGGTGGCTGTGCCCATGGCTGGTGGCCCAGAGGATGCCAGAGGACCAGGAAGTCAGTGTATCCACTTTGCAGGGGCACAGAGGTGAGATGAAGGGGTCCTCTGTCGGGCTGGAGGCCAGCACCTGGAGGCCCTTCCTGCAGGAAGGGATCTCCATGTCCAAACCAAATCCCCCAAGAAATCCCTTCTCAGGCTCAGGGCTCTGGAAAACCTCCAGATAATTAGTGGGCAGAGGGGAGGGGGTGCTTAACACCCGGGGAAGTGAGAGTCAGGGGCCATTAACCAGAGGTGGGCCAGCCTTCCTGTCCTGCCCTCCGAGGGCCCCAGGCCAGGGAAATGCAGGTCAAGAGGGGTGGTGGCCCTCTTGTGACTCTGGCCCAAGGTCCCTGCCGTGGGAACCAGGGCCCAGCGTTCTGAGAGCTGCAGGGTCCTGCTGCCAGACCCTCCTGCATTCAGGTAACAGAGGACGTGCCCATACTCACAACGGGGATGGTCAGGGTCACTCAGACTCACGAAAGGGATGGTCAGTGTCATTAAAACCAAGGCCTAGGTGGCCCTACCCTTGAACCAGCTGAGAGCTGGCCCCATGGTCCGTCATCCCTCTAATGGTCGCAGAGCCTTTCTGGACAGCGGGTACGCTGCTTGCCTTGCTGCAGGCGTCCTCTGGGTGGGCACAGTGAGGGGGGCCAGGGAAGTCACTGCGGGGGAGGGAGCTAGAGACCTGGGGAGCTGGGGTCAGAACTCAGGCCTGTTCTCCTGGGGAACAGAGATGACCCTTTAGGAAGCTACCCCACAACACACATCCCCTGGGGGGAGATGAGCAAACCATGTCCCAGAGACCAGCTTGGGCTGCAGTCCCAGGTGTGAACTGTTAAGGGGGTCGGAGGACCGGCCTGCTAGGGAGAGGTGCACCTCCAAGGATGACGGGCAAGGAGGGCTCCCCCAGGAGAGGGGAGTGGAGATGCTGTCTGAGGCCACCTTCATTTCCGTGTCTGTTTCCATTAGAGGAATGACGGACCATGGGGCCAGCTCTCAAGGCTTCTTCAAGGACTTTTCAGAAGCATGGGATCTTTCCAGAAAAAAGCATGGAGCATAGCATGCCAGACCCACCCACACTCACACTGTCACCACCTTTTTCACACTGGTCACAAGGACAGCCCTCAGTCTCGTTCTGAGTCCACCAGGATCTCCCAGCATGACTTTGATCTTCCCCAGGCCTGGTTTGCATTCCCCTGTTGGGGTCACATGCTCAGTTCCGCTTCGTGTGTTGCTTGAAGGGCATGTGCTGGTGTTGGCTTCCCCAGCTGTGCTGCTGTGTGACGTTACAGGTCAGTGGGTGTGAGTGCCCCAACCCCTGTTCTCACCCTATCTCCTGGGAATGGCATCCGGGGTCCTTCACAGGTTCTGCTGTTGTGAATGATGCTAAGGTGGACTTTCTTGCAAAGATTCCTTTATACATTCACGTGAGCTTTTTAAGGGTGAGGTTACTGGGCAGGTGTATCTTCACTGACAAAACTTGCCAAGTCACTTGGAGGTGTTGTGCCAAGATGGGTGACTCCAGCTGTGGGTGGTGTACCTGAGGTCCCCAGCACTGGTGTCAGTGGCTGGGGTTTGGGGGGCCTGTCACTCTTATTTTGATGAGCATCTCCCTCAGGGCTCATGATGTGGAGGGTCTCTGTCTGGAGCTCAGGCACTCATGTTACTGCCTCTATAAAAGCCCCTGGTGGCCTTTACCCAATTTCCTATTGGAATGCTTGGTCTCTTTTTGCTTTCTCTTGTGTTTTTTTAAATGAAAGTTTTATTAAAAGACGACATACATGCAGAAAAATGCAGAAGTTGTAAGTGTGCAACTGGGTGAATTTTCACAAAATGGGCACACCCATGTATTCAAAGCCCAGGTTGAGAAACAGAATATTCTGGTCTGTCACCTTGGGTCCTTCTCATCATGACCCTGCCTTTGGCGCCAAAGGTGGTTACTATCCAAATGTGACACCATGGATTTGCTCTGCATTTCTGAACTTCAGGAAGGAAGAATTATCTGGCATAATAATGTGGGTGAGGCTCTGGTTTCCTGTTGGGAGTAATTGCTGGTGGGTTCTTGTCTCCCTGAAGCATCCTTTTGTTTAAATGAAAGGTTTATCCATCCATTCTAATACTGAATTGTCTCCAGATCAGATCAGTCGCTCAGTCGTGTTCGACTCTTTGCGACCCCATGAACTGCAGCACGCCAGGCCTCCCTGTCCATCACCAACTCCCAGAGGTCACTCAGACTCACATCCATTGAGTCAGTGATGCCATCCATCCATCTCATCCTCTGTCGTCCCCTTCTCCTCCTGCCCCCAATCCCTCCCAGCATCAGAGTCTTCTCCAATGAGTCAACTCTTCGCATGAGGTGGCCAAAATACTGGAGTTTCAGCTTTAGCATCATTCCTTCCAAAGAAATCCCAGGGCTGATCTCCTTCAGAATGGACTGGTTGGATCTCCTTGCAGTCCAAGGGACTCTCAAGAGTCTTCTCCAACACCACAGTTCAAAAGCATCAATTCTTCGGCGCTCAGCCTTCTTCACAGTCCAGCTCTCACATCCATACATGACCACAGGAAAGACCATAGCCTTGACTAGGCGAACCTTTGTTGGTAAAGTAATGTCTCTGCTTTTGAATATGCTATCTAGGTTGGTCATAACTTTCCTTCCAAGGAGTAAGCGTCTTTTAATTTCATGGCTGCAGTCACCATCTGCAGTGATTTTCAAGCCCCCAAAAAACAAAGTCTGACACTGTTTCTCCATCTATTTCCCATGTAGTGATGGGACCAGATGCCATGATCTTCGTTTTCTGAATGTTGAGCTTTAAGCCAACCTTTTCACTCTCCACTTTCACTTTCATCAAGAGGCTTTTTAGTTCCTCTTCACTTTCTGCCATATGGGTGGTGTCATCTGCATATCTGAGGTTATTGATATTTCTCCCAGCAATCTTGATTCCAGCTTGTGTTTCCTCCAGTCCAGCATTTCTCATGATGTACTCTGCATATAAGTTAAACAAACATGGTGACAATATACAGCCTTGACGTACTCCTTTTCCTATTTGGAACCAGTCTGTTGTTCCATGACCAGTTCTAACTGCTGCTTCCTGACCTGCATACAGATTTCTCAAGAGGCAGATCAGGTGGTCTGGTATTCCCATCTCTTTCAGAATTTTCCACAGTTTATTGTGATCTACACAGTCAAAGGCTTTGGCATAGTCAATAAAGCAGAAATAGATGTTTTTCTGGAACTCTCTTGCTTTTTCCATGATCCAGCGAATGTTGGCCATTTGATCTCTGGTTCCTCTGCCTTTTCTAAAACCAGCTTGAACATCAGGAAGTTCACGGTTCACATATTGCTGAAGCCTGGCTTGGAGAATTTTGAGCATTACTTTACTAGCATGTGAGATGAGTGCAATTGTGCGGTAGTTTGAGCATTCTTTGGCATTGCCTTTCTTTGGGATTGGGATGAAAACTGACCTTTTCCAATCTTGTGGCCATTGCTGAGTTTTCCAAATTTGCTGGCATATTGAGTGCAGCATTTTAAAACAGCATCATCTTTCAGGATTTGGAATAGCTCCACTGGAATTCCATCACCTCCACTAGCTTTGTTCGTAGTGATGCTTTCTAAGGCCCACTTGACTTTACATTCCAGGATGTCTGGCTCTAGGTCAGTGATCACACCATCATGATTATCTGGCTCATGAAGCTCTTTTTTGTACAGTTCTTCTGTGTATTCTTGCCACCTCTTCTTAATATCTTCTGCTTCTGTTAGGTCCATACCATTTCTGTCCTTTATCGAGCCCATCTTTGCATGAAATGTTCCTTTGGTATCTCTGATTTTCTTGAAGAGATCCCTAGTCTTTCCCATTCTGTTGTTTTCCTCTATTTCTTTGCATTGATCACTGAAGAAGGCTTTCTTATCTCTTCTTGCTATTCTTTGGAACTCTGCATTCAGATGTTTATATCTTTCCTTTTCTCCTTTGCTTTTCGCTTCTCTTCTTTTCACAGCTATTTGTAAGGCCTCCTCAGACAGCCATTTTGCTTTTTTGCATTTCTTTTCCACGGGGATGGTCTTCTTCCCTGTCTCCTGTACAATGTCATGAACCTCATTCCATAGTTCATCAGGCACTCTGTCTATCAGATCTAGGCCCTTAAATCTATTTCTCACTTCCACTGTATAATCATAAGGGATTTGATTTAGGTCATACCTGAATGGTCTAGTGGTTTTCCCTACTTTCTTCAATTTCAGTCTGAATTTGGCAATAAGGAGTTCATGGTCTGAGCCACAGTCAGCTCCTGGCCTTGTTTTTGCTGACTGTATAGAGCTTCTCCATCTTTGGCTGCAAAGAATATAATCGATCTGATCTTGGTGTTGACCATCTAGTGATGTCCATGTATAGAGTCTTCTCCTGTGTTGTTGGAAGAGGGTTTTTGCTATGACCAGTGCATTTTCTTGGCAAAACTCTGTTAGTCTTTGCCCTGCTTCATTCCGTATTCCAAGGCCAAATTTGCCTGTTACTCCAGGTGTTTCTTGACTTCCTACTGTTGCATTCCAGTCCCCTATAATGAAAAGGACATCTTTTTTGGGTGTTAGTTCTAAAAGGTCTTGTAGGTCTTCATAGAACTGTTCAACTTTAGCTTCTTCAGCGTTGGGGCATAGACTTGGATTACTGTGACATTGAATGGTTTGCCTTGGAAACGAACAGAGATCATTCTGTCGTTTTTGAGATTGCATCCAAGTACTGCATTTCAGACTCTTTTGTTGACCATGATGGCCACTCCATTTCTCCTGAGGGATTCCTGCCCACAGTAGTAGATATAATGGTCCTCTGAGTTAAATTCACCCATTCCAGTCCATTTTAGTTCACTGATTCCTAGAATGTCGACATTCACTCTTGCCATCTCTTGTTTGACCACTTCCAATTTGCCTTGATTCATGGACCTGACATTCCAGGTTCCTATGCAATATTGCTCTTTACAGCATCGGACTTTGCTTCTATCACCAGATACACCCACAGCTGGGTATTGTTTTTGCTTTGGCTCCATCCCTTCATTCTTTCTGGAGTTATTTCTCCACTGATCTCCAGTAGCATATTGGGCCCCTACTGACCTGGGGAGTTTCTCTTTCAGCATCCTATCATTTTGCCTTTTCATACTGTTCATGGGGTTCTCAAGGCAAGAATACTGGTTTGCCATTCCCTTCTCCTGTGGACCACACCCTGTCAGATCTCTCCACCATGACCCGCCCATCCTGGGTTGCCCCACGGGCATGGCTTAATTTCATTGAGTTAGACAAAGCTGTGGTCCTGGTGTGATTAGACTGACTAGTTTTCTATGAGTATGGTTTCAGTGTATTTGCCCTCTGATGCCCTCTTGCAAGACCTACCGTCTTACTTGGGTTTCTCTTACCTTGGGCGTGGGGTATCTCTTCCCGGCTGCTCCAGCAAATCACAGCCATTGCATGTTACCTTGAACGAGGGTCTCTCCTCACCGCCGCCCTTCCTGACCTTGGAGGAGGGGTATCTCCTCACCGCCGCCCTTCCTGACCTCGGTCGTGGGGTAGCTCCTCTCGGCCGTGCTTAGTGCGCCGGTCCTCACCGCCGTCCTTCCTCGGTCGTGGGGTAGTTCCTCTCGGCCGGCGGGGCGCTCTTAGTGCACCGGGCGCGGCAGGCGGGGCGCTCTTAGAGTTGTCTCCAGTCTTATGGTATTTTGATGAAGGATCTTATCCACAAACCTGTGATTAATTGTGATACTCCTGTCAGGCACGAACATGGGGTGCGCACCCTGGGCCATACGTGTCCCGGTTCTGTAGGTTCTTTTCAGCCATCTCCCCAAGGCTTTGGCCTGACGTGGGCCCTTCTGGCAGTGTGGGAGTATTCCTATTGCTCCCTGTTCTTGCCACCACTTGCCTTGTCAGTCTTTCCAAGTGAGCCAAGCCAGAATAGCTCTGCTGCTGCTGCTGCTGCTAAGTCGCTTCAGTCATGTCCGACTCTGTGCGACCCCATAGACGGAAGCTCACCAGGCTCCCCTGTCCCTGGGATTCTCCAGGCAAGAACACTGGAGTGGGTTGCCATTTCCTTCTCCAATGCATGAAAGCGAAAAGTGAAAGTGAAGCCGCTCAGTCGTGTCCGACTCTTAGCGACCCCATGGACTGGAGCCTACCAGGCTCCTCCGTCCATGGGATTCTCCAGGCAAAAGTACTGGGGTGGGGTGCCATTGCCTCATGGTGGTCTAAATTTGCATTTTCGTCAAGACTGAGACAGCTGGGACTGTTTCATGCTTCTCAGGCATTTGCTGCTTCACCTTCACGGGAGCCTCGCTCACATGTGGCCATGTTTCTGTAAAATCTCCCACTGACCCCTCCTGCCTTGTGCATGTTCCCTGTGACTCCAGAAGCCATCCTTTGGTCAGTGATGCTGATGCAAAGGTCCTGGTCCATGCTCTCACTTCTCTCGCTCTCATAATCATCTTCTATAATGGATGGAATCTTCCTTCACAACATATAGTCCAGCTTATTCATCTTTTCCTTCTGGTTAGTACTCTGGGTGCCCTGTTCAACATCTTGGCCTGAGGAGGTCATGAACATAGTCCATGAGAACACTAGAATCTTTATTGTTTCCCCTTTTTCAGTTAGAGCTGCCCTCCACCTAGAATATATATTTTTTGTATTGTACGAGGTAAGGGCCATGCTTTTGCTGTATGCCTATCCAGTTGATCCAGCACAATGATTAAAAATACCATTCTCTCCCTCCTCTTCTACCTGACCCTCTTTGTCAGAGGCAAGTGTCTGTATAAGCATGCACCTGTTCCTGAACTCTGTTCTGCTCCATGAGTCTGTGAGAATGAGGATGAAACCAGCATGGAGTTGGTCAGTTGTAAAGAGAGCTGGGGAGTGTATCAGTCTCCTACGCTATATAACAAATACCATACCCTTAGTGGCTGAGAACATTACCCAACATCTCAGAGCTTCTGTGGGTCAGGAATCCAGGAAAAGCCCAGTTGTTCTCTGTTCAAGGTTGCACAAGGCTATGGTCCAGGTGTCAGCTAGATTCGGTTTCTTTCTGAAGTTCTGGATCTTCTTTGGAGTTCCTGGCTATTGGCAGAAATCTGTTCCCTGTGGTCACAGAACTGAGGTCTTAGTTTTCTTGCTGGCTATCTGATAGGGTCTGGTCTCAGCTCCCAGTCCTCACTAGGTGGCCTCCTCATCCTCAAAACTGGCAATGAAGACCATCCCTCACATCTGACTGCTCCCATGCTCCAAATCTCTTCCCCTTGAACAGCCCTGCTCCCTTCAAGGACTCATGTGAGTAGGTGAGGCCCATGGAGGAAATTCCCCCTCTACTGATTTACCTCTTTAATCACACCAGCAATTAAGTTTCTATTCTTCCCATGTAGGTTGTGTGTGTCAGGGTGGGTGACATGTTTCCCACTGTTCTACCCAGATCTGGGTAGAGGAACACACATCATTGACACAGCCTGGGCTCTAAGATAGTATAAAGAGTAGATGGAAATTCATTTGCTCTTGCAGCAATAGAATTGGTGGTTGTGATCTAAGTCAATGACTGTCCAACCTCCCTTGCAGCTAGTTGTAGCCATGACAACTTGACCCATTGGAGTGTAAGTGAATAGATGACTTCAGAATTGTGCACTTCAATATGTTCTGATCTTTATTGTGCCCTCTGTCTTACACAGACATGGGGGTGCAGTCTTGAATCTTCCTGCATCAGAGAGCTATGGGTCACACCTTAGAGGTGGGGAGGACAAAATAGAAGGAGCCCTGGTTCTCAGACAACTTCCTAAAGGAAACTGCCCTGCCAGTCATGGATGGCCTCTCTCCACCCCTGGGAAAATTAAACCTTATGTGTTTAAACTACTGTGTATTTGACTTTTTTGTCAAATACTTTACTAAGCCTAATTCATACCCACAGTGACTGATGTGAATTAAACTTTGTAATGTTAAACCAAAGAGGGCATGGCAACCCACTCCAGTATTCTTGCCTGGAGAATCCCATGGACAGAGGAGCCTGGTGGGCTACAGTTATGGGGTTGCCTAGAGTCGGACATGACTGAGCCACTGAGCATGGCACACAGCAATGTTAAACCATTTGCATTGCTCTGATAAATCCAGTTAGGTAAATGACATTTTTTTTTCCATTTGTTTGCGTGTTTCACATTATTGGATTTAATTTTTGGCTGTATTATTTAAGAATTTTTTGAAAAATCTCTGTTCATAAGTGAATTTAGCCTGTACTTTTCTTACATTGCCTTTTTAAAAAGACTGTTTTTAGATATGGACCATTTTTTAAAAGTCTTTTTTGAATTTGTTACAATATTGCTTCTGTTTTATGTTTTGGGGGTTTTTGGCTACAAGATAGGCAGGATCTTAGTTTCCTAACCAGAGACTGAACCCACAGCCCCTGCATTGGTAGATGAAGTCTTAACCACAGGATTATCTGAGAATTCCCTTGTATTGCTCTTTTTTGATTTTTATTATCAAAGTGATTTTAGCTTCATTAATGACTTGGGAGGGGCATTTCTTTGTTAATTTTTGAAATTGTTTAGAATTTGAACTTTATAATTACTGAGTATTTTGGAGACTATCCTCTAACAGTGGTGTGATTCTAATGGTGTGTTGCATGGGTATATTTTGTATTATCTTTAATAGTAAGGGATTTTTGCTGATGCTTGTATTTTTTTTTTTTTTAAGTAAGTTTAAAAAAGGAAAACTAAATTCTAGAGAATTCTTTGGCAGTCCAGTGGACTGAGCGACTGAACTGAACTGACTCCATGCTTCCTCTGCAGGGGGCATGAGTTAGATCCCTGCCCTGGAACTAACTTGCTGCATTTTTTTTTCCAGTGTGGCCAAAATAAAACACACACACACACACACCAAAAAACAAACCTAAATTCTAGACCTCTTTAGGATTTCACCAGCATTCCCACTGAGGTGATTTTTCTGTCCCAGGATCCAGTCCACTGTGTTTGGTTGGCAAGTCTTCTTGGTCTCCTCCAATTTATGACACCTTTGTCTTTCCTTGTCATTCATGGACTGCAACACTTTTGAAGAGTACCAGTTAGGTATTTTGAAGAATATCTACAAACTTGGGTTTGTTTTATTTTCTCATGATTTTTCATTTGTAATTAGTAAATGTTTGAGGGGAAATACTTTGAGGCTATACAAATATCCTGTTTGTCCTTAAACTTTTATGTACTAATATTAGCTTTTATTGGTGGATCCTGCTTACAGCAATTATTACTGTTGTTTCCTAATGGTGATTTTTAAATTTCCATCAGTTCATTTTAAACCTATTAATTGCAATGTTTCTATAAAGTTGCTATGCTTCCACTTTCATTTATCTATTTAATCATATGTGTGTGAACTCATGGATATATTCCTCTCTGTGTTTTAATATAATACTGTGATTATTTATTAGAGATTTGGGCTGCTGTCTATGGGGTGACACAGAGGCAGACATGACTGACGTGACTCAGAAGCAGCAGCAGGTGGCACAGGGGTGAAGAGTCCGCCTGTCAGTGCAGGAGATACAAGAGACACAGGTTCAATCTCTGGGTCAGGAAGATCCCCTGGAGAAGAAAATGGCAACCCACTCCAGTATTCTTGCCTGGAAAACCCCATGGACAGAGAAGGCTGGCAGGCTACAGTCCATAGGGTCGCAAAGAGTCAGATGTGGTTGACAGACTATGCATGCATTTATTATATTACTCGAATTGTTTCCGTTTTGGCCATTGAAAGCTCTTTTGATAGGTTCCCATGTCCTTTAGACATGCACCTCCTTCCCATTTCTTCTTTTTTTCTTCAAGACTTTCGATTATTTTGGTTCCTTTGCATTTTCATATGAATTTTAGGATAAGATTGTCAATTACTGTTTCAAAAAAAAGCCAACTGGGAACTTGATAGAGATTTCATTGACTCTCTGGACCAATTAGGGGAATATTGTCATTTTCACAGTATTAAGTCTTCTGATCCCTGAACATGAATGCCTTACCATTATTTAGTTCTTTAATTTCCTTCAGCAGTGTTTTAGAATTTTCAGTGTATAAGTCACGAATATCTTTTGTTAAAATTTGTTCCTAAGGATTTCATTCTTTTTGAAACTATTATAACCGAAATAGTTTCGTTAATTTCATTTTCAGAGAATTCACTGCTAGTGTATAGAAATATAATTGCTTTTTGTATATTGATCTTGTGTCCTGAAACCAGCTGAACTTGTTTATTAGTTCTAATAGATTGCTTACTCCTCAGGATTTTATATATACAGGACTATGTCATTTGTGAGTATATATAGTTTTGCTTCCTCTCCAAAGTGAATGTCTTTTATTTCTTTTTCTTGCCTAATTACCCTGGCAATTATCCCTAGTATAATGTTGAATAGAAGTGATGAGAGCTGCCATCCTTGTTTATTTCTGATGTTAAGGAAAGATTTTCGGTGTTTTCATTAAGTGATACAGTCAGCAAAAACAAGAGCAGGAGCTGACTGTGGCTCAGATCATGAACTCCTTATTGCTAAATTCAGACTTAAATTGAAGAAGGTGGGGAAAACCACAAGGCCATTCAGGTATGACCTAAATCAAATCCCTTATGATTATACAGTGAAAGTGAGAAATAGATTTAAGGGACTAGATCTGATAGACAGAGTGCCTGATGATGTATGGAATGAGCTTCATGACATTGTACAGGAGACAGGGATCAAAACCATTCCCATGGAAAAGAAATGCAAAAAAGCAAAATGGCTGTCTGGGGAGGCCTTACAAATAGCTGTGAAAAGAAGAGAAGCAAAAAGCAAAGGAAAAAGGAAAGATATAAGCATCTGAATGCAGAGTTCCAAAGAATAGCAAGGAGAGTTAAGAAAGCCTTCCTCCGTGATAAATGCAAAGAAATAGAGGAAAACCACAGAATGGGAAAGACTAGGCAATGGCACCCCACTTCAGTACTCTTGCCTGGAAAATCCCAAGGACGGAGGGGCCTGGTGGGCCGTAGTCCACGGGGTTGCTAGGAGTTGGACACGACTGAGCAACTTCACTTTCACTTTTCACTTTCATGCACTGGAGAAGGAAATGGCAATCCACTCCAGTGTTCTTGCCTGGAGAATCCCAGGGATGGGGGAGCCTCGTGGGCTGCCGTCTATGGGGTCGCACAGAGTCAGACACGACTGAAGCGACTTAGCAGCAGCAGAGATCTCTTCAAGAAAATTAGAGATACCAAGGGAATATTTCATGCAAAGATGGGCTTGATAAAGGACAGAAACGGTATGGACCTAACAGAGCAGAAGATATTAAGAAGATGTGGCAAGAATACATAGAAGAACTGTATTAAAAAAGAGCTTCACAACCCAGATAATCATGATGGTGTGATCACTGACCTAGAGCCAGACATCCTGGAATGTGAAATCAAGTGGGCCTTAGAAAGCATCACTATGAACAAAGCTAGTGGAGGTGATAGAATTCCAGTGGAGCTATTTCAAATCCTGAAAGATGATGCTGTGAAAGTGCTGCACTCAATATGCCAGCAAATTTGGAAAACTCAGCAGTGGCCACAGGACTGGAAAAGGTCAGTTTTCATCCCAATCCCAAAGAAAGGCAATGCCAAAGAATGCTCAAGCTACCGCACAATTGCACTTATCTCACACTCTAGTAAAGTAATGCTCAAAATTCTCCAAGCCAGGCTTCAGCAATATATGAACTGTGAACTTCCTGATGTTCAAGCTGGTTTTAGAAAAGGCAGAGGAATCAGAGATCAAATTGCCAACATCCGCTGGATCATCGAAAAAGCAAGAGTTCCAGAAAAACAGCTATTTCTGCTTTTTTGACTATGCCAAAGCCTTTGACTGTGTGGATCACAATAAACTGGAAAATTCTGAAAGAGATGGGAATACCAGACCACCTGACCTGCCTCTTGAGAAATCTGTATGCAGGTCAGGAAGCAACAGTTAGAACTGGACATGGACCAACAGACTGGTTCCAAATAGGAAAGGGAGTACATCAAGACTGTATATTGTCATCCTGCTTATTTAACTTATATGCAGAGTACATCATGAGAAATGCTGGGCTGGAGGAAGCACAAGCTAGAATCAAGATTGCTGGGAGAAATATCAATAACCTCAGATATGCAGATGACACCACCCTTATGGCAGAAAGTGAAGAGGAACTAAAAAGCCTCTTGATGAAAGTGAAAGTGGAGAGTGAAAAAGTTGGCTTAAAGCTCAACATTCAGAAAACAAAGATCATGGCATCTGGTCCCATCACTTCAGGGGAAATAGATGGGGAAACAGTGGAAACAGTGTCAGACTTTATTTTTGGGGGCTTGAAAATCACTGCAGATGGTGATTGCAGCCATGAAATTAAAAAACACTTATTCCTTGGAAGGAAAGTTATGTACAACCTAGATAGCATATTCAAAAGCAGAGACATTACTTTGCCAACAAAGGTCCGTCTAGTCAAGGCTATGGTTTTTCCAGTGGTCATATATGGATGTGAGAGCTGGACTGTGAAGAAAACTGAGTGCCAAAGAATTGACGCTTTTGACCTGTGGTGTTGGAGAAGACTCTTGAGAGTCCCTTGGCCTGCAAGGAGATCCAACCAGTCCATCCTAAAGGAGATCAGTGCTGGGTGTTCATTGAAAGGGCTGATGCTGAAGCTGAAATGCCAATACTTTGGCCACCTCATGCGAAGAGTTGACTCATTGGCAAGGACTCTGATGCTGGGAGGGATTGGGGGCAGAAGGAGAAGGGGACAACAGAGGATGAGATGGCTGGATGGCATCACCGACTCAATGGACATGAGTTTGAGTGAACACCAGGAGTCAGTGATATACAGGGAGGCCTGGCGTGCTGTGATTCATGGGGTCACAAAAAGTCGGACGTGACTGAGCGACTGAACTGACTGATGATATTAGCTGTTGACTCTTCATAGATGTCCTTTATTAGATTGAGGAAGTCTCCTTATGTTCCTAGTTTGTTGAGTGTTTTTACCTTGAAATGGTATTAAGTATTGTCAAATGATTTTTCTGTATTTATTAAGATGACCATGTTGTTTTTGTCCTTTATTCTATTAATTTGATGTATTAGGTTGATTTTCATAGGTCAGACTAGCCTTCTTTTCTTGGCATAGATTCTTATTTGTCATAGTAAGTTTTTTACATGTCATTGGATTCAAATTGCTTGTTTTTTTGGATGGTTTTAGTATTAATATTCATAAATAATTATAGTCTTTTTTCCTAGGTTCTAGTCTAGTTTTCTTCTCTTAGGATGTCTTTGTCTGGCTTTAATATCAGGACATTATTTTTTGTAAGAGTTTTTATAGATTTATCTTAAATATTTGAAGAAACGTGAGAGCCAGGAGAGCTCATGGGTGTAGCTCCATGGACTGACAGGCTCAAGACCCAGGAAGACCTACAGGAAAAGACTCACATCCCTTCCTGAAGGTAGTCAGGTTAAAGGTGTTCCCTCTTGCTCACAGGAGGGTCAGACTTTCTGTTCTATTCAGGCCTTCAGCTGATTGGATGAGACCTACCTACTTTAGGGAGGGCAGCCTACTTCACTGAGTTCACTGATTCAGATGTGAACCTCTCCAGAAACATCCTCACAGAAACACTCAGAATCATATTTCACCAAATCTCTGGGCCCCCTATGGCCCATCAAGTTGACATGCAGAATTAACCATCACATCTTCCTTCTCTCTGCATTAAGTTTGGTTTGCACCTCTTTTTCCAGTGTATTAAGTTGGAAGTTTAGCTTAGTGACTTAAGAACTTTCTTCTTTTTCAATATTGGTGTTTTAGACTGAACTCTATTTGCTGTTTTTGATGCATCCTATAAGATTTTGGTATGTTGTTTTCATTTTTACTCTTCTCAAAGTAATTTCTAATTTCCTTTCTGATTTTTTCATTGATCCATCAGTTATTTATAAGTGTGTTTTTTAATTTATTTCCATGTATTTGTGAGTTTCCCAATTTTTCTTCTTTTATTGATTTGTACTATCATTCTACTGTGATCTGAGAACATAATTTGTATGATTTCAGTCCTTTTAAAATTACTGAGACTTGTGTTATAACCTAATGTATGTTCTCTCAACATATGTTATGGTGCTAGAGAAGACTCTTGAGAGTCCTTTGGACCACAAGGAGATCCAACTGGTCAACCCTGAAGGAAGTTGACACACTGAATATTCACAGAAGAACTAATGCTTAGCTGAAGCTCCAATACTTTGGCTACCTGATGCAAAGAGCTGACTCACCAGAAAAGACTCTGATTCTAGGAAAGATTGAGGGCAGAAGGAGAAGCGGGTGTTAGAGGATGAGATGATTGGATGGCTTACCGGGTGAAGAGGATGAGATGATTGGATGGCTTCACCGACTCAGTGGCCTTGAATTTGAGCAAATTCCAGGAGACAGTGAAGGACAGGGAAGCCTGGTGTGCTGAAACCCACGAGGTCATAAAGAGTCAGACATGACTTAGCAAATGAACAATAACAAATGCTCTCTCCTGGAGAATGTTTTATGTGTACCTAGCAGAAAGTGTATTCTGTGTTGCTGGGTGGAGTGTTCTGCAGATGGCTGCTAGGTGCAGTTGTCTTAGCGTGCTTTTGAAGTTTTCCATTTCCTTAGGAATCTCCTTCCCAAGTCTATTCATTATCAAAAACTGCAGTCCTGAAATCTCCACCTATTATTGTGACTGTCCACTTCTTTCTTCAGTTCCATCGCTTTTTGCTTCATGTATTTCAGGGCTCTGGTTTTAGATACATTATGTTTATAATTACTATCTTCCTGAGGGATTCTTTTTATCATTAAGAAAATGTCCTTCTTTGTTTTTCACACTATTTTTATCTTTTTTAAAAAATTTTATTTTGCTTAACTTTACAATATTGTATTGCTTTTGCCATACATCAAAATGAATCTGCCACAAGTATACACGTGTTCCCCATCCTGAACCCTCCTCCCTCCCCATACCATCCCTCTGGGTTGTCCCAGTGCACCAGCCCCAGGCATCCGTTATCAGGCATCGTACCTGGACTGGCGCCTCGTTTCAGATATGATATTATACATATTTCAATGCTATTCTCCCAAATCATCCCACCCTCTCCCGTTCCCAGAGTCCAAAAGTCTGTTCTATACATCAGTGTCTCTTTTGCTATCTCGTAAACAGGGTTATTGTTACCATCTTTCTAAATTCCATATATCAATAACCTCAGATATGCAGATGACACCACTCTTATGGCAGAAAGTGAAGAGGGGCTAAAAAGCCTCTTGATGAAAGTGAAAGTGGAGAGTGAAAAGGTTGGCTTAAAGCTCAACATTCAGAAAACGAAGATCATGGCATCTGGTCCCATCACTGCATGGGAAATAGATGGAGAAACAGTGGAAACAGTGTCATAATTTATTTTTCTGGGCTCCAAAATCACTGTAGATGGTGACTGTAGCCATGAAATTAAAAAACACTTACTCCTTGGAAGGAAAGTTATGACCAACCTAGATAGCATATTCAAAAGCAGAGACATTACTTTACCAACAAAGGTTCGCCTAGTCAAGGCTATGGTCTTTCCTGTGGTCATGTATGGATGTGAGAGCTGGACTGTGAAGAAGGCTGAGCGCCGAAGAATTGATGCTTTTGAACTGTGGTGTTGGAGAAGACTCTTGAGAGTCCCTTGGACTGCAAGGAGATCCAACCAGTCCATTCTGAAGGAGATGAGCCCTGGGATTTCTTTGGAAGGAATGATGCTAAAGCTGAAACTCCAGCATTTTGGCCACCTCATGCGAAGAGTTGACTCATTGGAGAAGACTCTGATGCTGGGAGGGATTGAGGGCAGGAGGAGAAGGGGACGACAGAGGATGAGATGGCTGGAAGGCATCACTGACTCGATGAATGTGAGTCTGAGTGACCTCCGGGAGCTGGTGATGGACAGGGAGGCCTGGCGTGCTGCGGTTCATGGGGTCGCAAAGAGTCAGACACGACTGAGCGACTGATCTGATCTGATCTGATGCGTTAGTATACTGTATCTGTGTTTTTCTTTCTGGCTTACTACACTCTGTATAATAGGCTCCAGTTCCATCCACCTCATTAGAACTGGTTCAAATGCATTCTTTTTAATGGCTGAGTAATACTCCATTGTGTATATGTACCACAGCTTTCTTATCCATTCATCTGTGGATGGACATCTAGGTTGCTTCCAAGTCCTGGCTATTGTAAACAGTGCTGCTATGAACACTGGGGTACATGTATCTCTTTTAATTCTGGTTTTCTCAGTGTGTATGCCCAGCAGTGGGATTGCTGGATCATAAGGCAGTTCTATTCCCAGTTTTTTGAGGAATCTCCATACTGTTCTCCAAAGTGGCTGTACTAGTTTGCATTCCCACCAACAGTGTAAGAGGGTTCCCTTTTCTCCACACCCTCTCCAGCATTTATTGCTTGTGGACTTTTGGATCGCAGCCATTCTGACTGGCGTGAAATGGTACCTCATAGTGGTTTTGATTTGCATTTCTCTGATAATGAGTGATGTTGAGCATCTTTTCATGTGTTTGTTAGCCATCTGTATGTCTTCTTTGGAGAAATGTCTACCTAGTTCTTTGGCCCATTTTTTGATTGGGTCATTTATTTTTCTGGAACTGAGCTGTAGGAGTTGCTTGTATATTTTTGAGATTAGTTGTTTGTCTGTTGCTTCGTTTGTTATTATTTTCTCCCATTCTGAAGGCCGTCTTTTCGCCTTGCTTATAGTTTCCTTTGTTGTGCAGAAGCTTTTAAGTTTAATTAGGTCCCATTTATTTATTTTTGATTTTATTTCCAATATTCTGGGAGGTGGGTCATAGAGGATCCTGCTGTGATGTATGTCGGAGAGTGTTTTGCCTATGTTTTCCTCTAGGAGTTTTATGGTTTCTGGTCTTACATTTAGCTCTTTAATCCATTTTGAGTTTATTTTTGTGTATGGTGTTAGAAAGTGCTCTAGTTTCATTCTTTTACAAGTGTTTGACCAGTTTTCCCAGCACCACTTGTTAAAGAGATTGTCTTTAATCCATTGTATATTCTTGCCTCCTTTGTCAAAGATAAGGTGACCATATGTGCGTGGATTTATCTCTGGGCTTTCTATTTTGTTCCATTGATCTATATTTCTGTCTTTGTGCCAGCACCATACTGTCTTGATGACTGTGGCTTTGTAGTAGAGCCTGAAGTCAGGCAGGTTTATTCCTCCAGTTCCATTCTTCTTTCTCAAGATAGCTTTGGCTATTTGAGGTTTTTTGTATTTCCATACAAATTGAGAAATTATTTGTTCTAGTTCTGTGAAGAATACCGTTGGTAGCTTGATGGGGATTGCATTGAATCTATAAATTGCTTTGGGTAGTATACTCATTTTCACTATATTGATTCTACTGATCCATGAACATGGTATATTTCTCCATCTATTAGTGTCCTCTTTGATTTCTTTCACCAGTGTTTTATAGTTTTCTATATATAGGTCTTTAGTTTCTTTAGGAAGATATATTCCTAAGTATTTTATTCTTTTCATTGCAATGGTGAATGGAATTGTTTCCTTAATTTCTCTTTCTATTTTCTCATTATTAGTGTACAGGAATGCAAGGGATTTCTGTGTGTTGATTTTATATCCTGCAACTTTACTATATTCATTGATTAGTTCTAGTAATTTTCTGGTGGAGTCTTTAGGGTTTTCTACATAGAGGATCATGTCATCTGCAAACAGTGAGAGTTTTACTTCTTTTCCAATTTGGATTCCTTTTATTTCTTTTTCTGCTCTGATTGCTGTGGCCAAAACTTCCAAAACTATGTTGAATAGTAATGGTGAAAGTGGGCATCCTTGTCTTGTTCCTGACTTTAGAGGAAATGCTTTCAATTTTTCACCATTGAGGATAATGTTTGCTGTGGGTTCACCGTTTTTATCTTACATTTTGTCTCATCTGATATGAATACAGCCACTCCATCTTTTTTTGATTTCTGTTTGCATGGCATATTTCCCCCATTTCTTTACTTTCAAACTGTTTGCTTCTTTGAATCTGAAGTTTGTCTTTTGTACACAGTGTATAGTTAGATTATGACTTTAAGAAATCTATTCTGCCAATCTCTGCCTTTTGATAGGAGGAGTTATTCCATTTACATTAAGTGTAGTTCAAATAATATACAATTTACTGTGATTTTACTGCTTCTTTTCTATGTCTTATATCATTTTTGTGGGCTTCTCTGGTGGCTCAAACAGTAAAGAATCCACCTGCAATACAAGAGACCTGGGTTCAGTCCCTAGGGGTGGGGGAAAGATCCCTTGGAGAAAGGAATGGTCCCCACCCCAGTGTACTTGCCTAGAGAATTACATGGACAGAGGAACCTGGTGGGGTACAGTCCATGAGGTTGCAAAGTCAGACACGACTGAGGGCCTAACACTTCATATCATTTTTTGTTCCTGTGTTCCTCTGTCACCACTCTTTTTTGCGTAAAATAGATATTTTCTGGTTTGTCTATTTAATTCTATTGTTGCTTCCTTTGCTGTATTTTCTTAGTATTTTTTTTTTTTTTTTGAGGATTACAGTTAACATCCTAAATGATTACAAGCCAGTTAGAATTGACATCAACTGAATTTCTTTAGTATGCACAAATTCTGCTTTTCTATATAGTTCTCTCTATTCACTCCCCCATTTGGTGCCATATTGTTGTTAAATTTACATCTTTATAAATTTTAAGCCCATCAGCACAGTTTTATAAGTATTGTTGTACACAGTTGTCTTCCAAATCAAATAGAATAAGAAAATAGTTACAAACAAAAAAAATATACATACCATCTTTTATATTTACCTTTGTAGTTCTCTTTATAGTTTCCTTGTGTGGATTCAACTTACTGTCTAGTATCCTTTCATTTCAACTAGAAGAATTTCCTTTAGTGTTTCTTGTAGGGCAGTTCTGCTAGTGATAAATTGATTTACTCTGTTTAACTTATTCATTTTTGAAGGATACCTTTTCTGCATATAGATTCTTGGATGATAGCATGTTTCTTTCAGAGTTTTGAATATGTGACCCCACTGAGTTCTGATGTAAAATTTTCTCATACATTGTTAGCTTTTCTTAGCTGCTTTAACATTGCTTCTCTGTCTTTTGGCAGTGTGACTGTGATGTGTCCCGGGGGGGAACTCTTGGGGTTTGTTGTACTTAGAATTCATTGGACCACTTTGACGTATAGATTAATGTTTTTTATTCCATTTGGGAAAATTTGGCCATTATTTCTTCAAATGTCTTCCCTTTTTTCCTTCTAATTCTAGGTCTTCCATTGTGTGTGTGCTGCTGTGCTTCATGGTATTGCACAGTTCTCTGAGACTCCGTTCATTTTTTTTTTTTTAAGTATTTTATTATTTATGTGTTTTGCTGCTTTGTATCTTACTTGACCATTGGTGGGATCTTTAGCTGTGGCTGTGAACTCTTAGTTATGGCATATGGGATCTAGTTTCCTGACTAGGGATTAAGCCTGGGCCCCTGCATTGGCAGCTCAGAGTCTTAGCTACTGGATCACCAAGGAAGTCTCTCTGTTCATTCTTTGCAATTCACTTTCCTTTCTGTTCTTCAGAATGGATTATCTCAATATACCTAACTTGAAGTTCACTGATTCTTTCTTCTGCCAGCTCACCTCTGCTCTTGAGCACGTCTAGTGATTGTTTTCATTTCAGTCATTATAATTTCAATCCAAGAATTTCTATTCGATTATTTTTTTATTATTTCTATCTGTCTATTGGTATTCTTTACATGGTGAGATGTCATTCTCATGCTTCCTTTTATTTCTCTAGACATGATTCCCTTTAGTTCTTTGAACATATTTATAGTAGCTGACTTAAATCTTTGTCAAGTAAGTCCAGTGCATGGGCTTTGTCAGGGGAAGTTTCTACTGACTATTTTTTCTTTTTCTATTATGGGCCAAACTGCTGTTTCTGTACATGTCTCAAAACTTTTTGTTGAAAAATGAGCATTTTACATAATGTAACAGCTCTGGAAATCAGATTCCCATTGCCTTCATGTTTTTGCTGTCACTATTGTTTATTTACTTAGTGACTTTCCTGAACAAATTCTATAAACTCTGTGCTCTTTGTCATATGTGGTTACTGAAGCCTCTACTCAGTTTGTTTCAGTTCAGTTCAGCCGCTCAGTTGTGTCTCACTCTTGTGACCCCATGAATCATAGCACGCCAGGCCTCCCTGTCTATCACCAACTCCTGGAGTTCACCCAAACTCACGTCCATCGAGTTGGTGATGCCATCCAGCCATCTCATCCTCTGTCGTCCCCTTCTCCTTCTGCCCCCAATCCCTCCCAGCATCAGAGTCTTTGCCAATGAGTCAACTCTTTGCATGAGGTGGCCAAAGTATTGGCATTTCAGCTTCAGCATCAGCCCTTTCAATGAACACCCAGCACTGATCTCCTTTAGGATGGACTGGTTGGATCTCCTTGCAGTCCAAGGGACTCTCAAGAGTCTTCTCCAACACCACAGGTCAAAAGCGTCAATTCTTTGGCACTCAGCTTTCTTCACAGTCCAGCTCTCACATCCATATATGACCACTGGAAAAACCATAGCCTTGACTAGACGGACCCTTGTTGGCAAAGTAATGTCTCTGCTTTTGAATATGCTATCTAGGTTGGTCCTAACTTTCCTTCCAAGGAGTAAGTGTCTTTTAATTTCATGGCTGCAATCACCATCTGCAGTGATTTTCGAGCCCCAAAAAATAAAGTCTGACACTGTTCCCACTGTTTCCCCATCTATTTCCCATGATGTGATGAGACTGGATGCCATGATCTTCGTTTTCTGAATGTTGAGCTTTAAGCCAACTTTTTCACTCTCCTCCTTCACTTTCATCAAGAGGCTTTTTAGTTCCTCTTCACCTTCTGCCATAAGGCTGGTGTCATCTGCATATCAGAGGTTATTGATATTTCTCCCGGCAATCTTGATTCTAGCTTGTGCTTCCTCTAGCCCAGCGTTTCTCATGATGTACTCTGCATAGAAGTTAAATAAGCAGGATGACAATATACAGTCTTGATGTACTCCCTTTCCTATTTGGAACCAGTCTGTTGTTCTATGTCCAGTTCTAACTGTTGCTTCCTGACCTGCATATAGGTTTCTTAGTGGTCATTTAATATTTGGACAGAGATTTCCTTCATTATCTTTAATCAATAAATCCTTGAGACTTTGCTGAGGGAACTTCAGTGCTCTATCAGGCAGGTAACAACTCTGCCTTAGTCTTCAATTCCTCTGTGTACAGAATTTCAAGGTCAGCTGGAGGTGAGAGGTTAGGGCCTTCTCAGATTTTTCCTGGGCATGTGCATACCCCTACATATGTTCATGGTTTTCTAGATTAGCAGGAATGTGTTGGAAGCCCTCCTCTAGTGCCCTCTGGGTTGCTGTTTTTCATAGCTATTGTGATGGATATGTTGTTGCTTTTCAGACTACCACACTGTTAGGAGTGGGGAATAGGGTAGGTTAAGTTAACATGCCACAAAGCTTTCTGTTCTTGAGATTCAAGTATTTTATTGAACTAATTCTCTTCAAATTGTTGGAGGCGTAAGACGCCTTGTCAAAAAAGTTTATTTTGACAATTTTTAAAAGTTGTCTCCTTGCTTTTAGGGAGGAGCAGAGTTTTGGAGATCCCTACTCCACTATTCTGGAAATGCCTCACTTCAGAGTTTAAAATTTTGCATCTCAGTCAAGGTAAAGACTGATAAGCTCCCTTGTAATATTTGTGTGCTGCCAAGTGGATTTTGTTGCTATCTGTTTCTTTTATTGAGTTGTATGGGGACCATAGCTTTATACAGAAGCCTCAGTCCAAACAGTTGCCCCTTTGGTGCCCATGGGTTTCATCCCCTGTCCTGGCAGCCCATTTCAAACCCCTTATATCACAACCAGCATCTGGGAACCAGCCCCCAGGCAGCCACAGTGTTAGCTCACCTCACCTACTATTTTGGGTCATGTTATTCATTTTTGGCCCCTGAAAATTTCCATTACTCTTCTGCAACCTCAGCTCTCCTTTTGAAAGATGTGTATCATATTTGTCTGGCATTTCTAAGCTATTTTTTTTAAAAAATAGGAATATTCTCAGGTTATCTTGATTGGCATATTCCTGGAAAAAGGAGCATGCTATTTCAAAACTCACACAAACATACACAAATAACCACCAAAATGCAACAGGTACAGAGAGGAAACACTAAACCATGACAAAGACAGTATGAATGTCTTGCAGGCAGATCAGAGTCTGACCTGAGTCCAGGGGTCTTCACTACCATCCAGTCCACCCGTGGTCCTCACTGGAGGTATTCGACATGATGGGAGGGAAGGGTTTCGTTAGGCTGCTGCTGACAGCCAGGACTAGGGGAGCTGCATCAGCCCTGAGCTTCTGCCCATCCATAAAGGGACATAATTTTCCCAAAGCAGCCGCCTGGAGCTTCAGGGAATATTGTCAGGACCCCAGGAGGCCCACCATCCTCATCAGCATTTGGAAATAGTGGGAGATTCACAGATCAATGTTCAGTAGGAGACTACAGCAGGTGCCAGGAGATATTAGAGGAGACTGGAACAGACTGATTTTTCATGTCCTTCCCAAGTCCATATGTTGGTACCCTAAATCCTAATGTGGTGGCCTTTGGAAGTGAGGTCTTTGGGAGTTGATTAGCTCATGAAGGTGGAGCCCTCATGGATGGAATCAGTGTCCTTATAAAAGGGACCCCCAAGGAACTCCCTCACTCTTCCACCACATGAGGACACAGGAGAAGATGGCATCCATGAACACAGAATTGTGCCTCCACCAGACATCAAATCTGCCCGCACTTTGTTCTTGGACTTCCAGCCTCCAGACTCTGAGAAATAAATGTCTACTCTTTATAAGTCCCCCAGACTGTGATGTTCTGCCAAGTGGTCAGTTCTGACCAAGGCACAGGGAATTTCCCCAGGAGAGGCCAGGATAAAGTTGGTACCCCTGGAAGCTGATCTATTTGCATAAGGGAACTTTATAAACTGGGAATGAGAGTAATTGCTGGATTACCAAGGACTCTTCTTTGGTGGAAAGAATGCATCTATCTTACAGGTTTCAAAATCCAGCAGGGAGACATGCGTAGACAAAGCCAGAGCAGGTGGCAAAATTGTTCAGAGGGTGTATGTTTTCTTACAAAAAATGTTTGGAGCTATCCCACTCATCAGGACATAAGTATCGCATTTCTCTCAGCCCCAACATTTGAATATACACATCCATACCACTCCAGTTTTCTCTTTTTCCCCGCTTTCTAATCATTTGCTATTGTTGAAAGCTCTCAATTTAGAAATCCACAGAGGATTGGAATCAGGTTCCAGGCATCGAGGTAACTGGGGTCCTGTTTTTAGAGAAATTTGTGAGTGGATGGAGTCTGAGGTTGCTGTTGCTTTTGTTCAGTAGCTAAGTCAAGTCCAACTCTTTGTAACCCCCTGGACTACAGCATCCCAGGCTTCCCTGTCCCTCACTGTCTCCTGGAGTTTTCTCAAACTCATGCCTATTGAGCTGATGGTGCCATCCAACCACCTCATTGGGAGGTAGAGCCAAATTTCCTTCTTATGGCTGTGTTATCAGTGACCTCTGTGCCCAGAGCACTGATCAAGAGCAGGTGCTTTGCCAAGTTCTTTATGGGCACTGTGTTAGCCACCTGGGGTTTCCATTATCCTCCACACTTTGCAAAGAGTGAGAGTTAAAGAGGGGTGGGGCAAGTTGCTTGTGGGCCCCAGGGCTACAAAGTTGCAGACCTGGGATGTGAACCCAGGGTTTACTCACTCTGGAGAGCATAGCTGTAATGCCATGTGATAATATCACCATAGTGATATTATCACCATGGTGATAAATCACTATAGTGATAATATCATGATTTTTCCTGACCATTTCCTGAGATTCTAGTACCCAGCCAGTAGCAAGGGTCTGCTCACATGTCTTCCTTGAGTCTGCTTCCCCAGCTGTGGGGTGTGGCTGCATATGTCAGGCATGTTCTCACCAGAAAAATCCTGCAAGGGAGAAGTAGTAGCAGAGAAGGGAGGGAGATGGTCCCTTGTGGTCCCAGTAGAGTCTCTGGAATGTAAGGGGATGGGCTCTAGCTTATACATAAAGTGTGCAGTAGAGACCATGGTCTGTCCTTTTATACCCCTACATTCACTGGTCAGGAGCCTGCCCTGGGGGCTACATGCCTTCCAGGACCTGAAAGCAGTTCTCTGGAGAAGGTGAGACAAACCATCAGCATGCACCACTCGGGTAGCGAGGAGATTGCGCCATCGATCCAGGATCTGAGTGGAGCCCCAGTAACATCTACTACATTCCACCCTTGCCAGCTCAGCATCACCTGTTTCTCAGTTCAAACCCAGCCATCCATCCATAGGTTCTCCATGAGCCTGCTCTTCATTCCTGGGAAAATTTATAAGAAGAGGGTTAGTGTGATGAACTGCAGCCCCACAGCTACACTGAAACTCGTGATACAACGGACTCATCATTTCCTTATTCTGGATGTCCTCCCCATGAACAGCGCTCCTTCTGACCTAGCTGACTTGACTAGTGAGGGGATCCACTAGATGTCATGGTTGCTTTTTCTTTTATGACCATAATTAGTGTACTTGTCCATTTACAGTTAACAGCATATTAAAAAGCAGAAATATCACTTTGCAGACAAAGGTCCATATAGTTAAAGCTGTGTTTTTTTTCCATAAGTCATGTACAGATGTGAGAGTTGGAGCATAAAGAAGGCTGAATGCTAAAGCATAAGTGTTTTTGAACTGTGGTGCTGGAGAAGACTCTTGAGAGTCCCTTGGACTGCAAGGAGATCAAGCTGGTCAATCTTAATGGAAATCAACTGTGAATATTCATTGGAAGGGCGATGCTGAAGCTGAATCTCCAATACTTTGGCCACCTGATGCGAAGAGCCAACTCACTGGAAAAGACCCTGATGTGGGGAAAGATTGAAGGCAAGAGGAGAAGGCAATGGCAGAGGATGAGATGGTTAGATAGCATCACTGACTCAATGGACATACATTTGAGCAAACTCTGGGAGACAGTGAAGGTCAGGGGAGCTGAGGTGCCCAGGAGATCCTGCATGTAGGAAAAGCAAACCCACACCAAGAACATACAACAGTCCATCAGGATGAGTCCCTGGACTTTCCAGCAGGGAAATGGTTTCATGGAACCAACTGGCCACCGAGCGGCTGGTTGGCACCTTTGGGGGATATTGTTATGTCATGACAGAAATTTATGGTAAGTCCCTGATACCGAGAGCTGCTGCTGTTGCTAAGTCGCTTCAGTCATGTCCAACTCTGTGCGACCCCACAGACGGACGCTCACCAGGCTCCCCTGTCCCTGGGATTCTCCAGGCAAGAACACTGGAGTGGGTTGCCATTTCCTTCTCCAATGCATGAAAGTGAAAAGTCAAAGTGAAGTCACTCAGTCGTGTCCGACTCTTAGCGACCCCACGGACTGGAGCCTACCAGGCTCCTCCATCCATGGGATTTTCCAGGCAAAAGTACTGGGATGGGGTGCCATTGCCTTCCCTGACCAAGAGCTAGACACACAATAATAGTATTAATAGAATCACACCAGCCTTAGTGAGAAGTCCAGACGTTCGCTTCAAAATCTATGGTCGTGACTACTTCATCCGTGAGTCCAATGCCCTTAACAGAGATGGCTGAGGCCACAGGCTGCCTGAGGACTGGCCAAGCTGCACTGCCCACCAGGTTGCTTGGGGCCCTGGTGGACATTGCCATCTGACTGTGCTGTCCTCAGCAGTCCATCTGTGTGCCTCTTCCCCAGGATTGCTCATCCCTCATCTTCTTGTTTCCTCCCAGTCTTCCAAGAGACTTGAGAAGCTGGTCACCACTGCTCACAAGTGTGTTTGGATCCTCACCTGGGCCATGTCTCTCTCCAGCCAAAGCTCTGCCTGTTAGGAAGTTCCCCTCACTGTGTCCTCAAGGGCCACCTCCAAGTGGAGCAGTGCCACAGCTGGGGTCCCTCTGCAGCTGGTGCTGTGCTATGAGATGTGGTGTGTCCCCAAATTCAAGTGTGGACTTCCAATCTGATGGTATTAGGAGGTGGAGCCTCAGTGAGGTGACTAGGTTTACATGAGGTCTTGAGGATGGGGCCTCGGGAAGGGATTAGTGTCCTGATAAGAGGAAGAGGAAACCAGGGCACTCACCCCCTCTCTCTTTCTTTCTCTCCTTTCTGTCCTCCCTCCAACCCCATTTGCTATATGAGGGCATACAGCAAGGAGGCAGCCTGGACTGACTCAGACAAGTGGTTAAAGGGATGTCTGACCCAGAAATCCCACCTCAAGGACTTTTTAAAAGATTTTTTGATGTGGACAATTTTTAAAGTCTTTTTTCAATCTGTTGCCACATTGCTTCTGTTTGATGCTTTGCTTTTTCAGCCTGGGGGCATGTGGGATCTTAGCTCCCCAATCAGGGACTGAAGTTGAACCCCATGAGTTGGAAGGCAAAGTCCTAACCACTGGACCACCAAGAAGTTCCTCTACATCAAGGATTTGATTAAAAGGAGCAGATGACACCCCTGTGCAAAGATATGTGTGCAAGAACGTCCACTACAGCACCATCTCCATGGGAAGTTATCTGCTCCTAGAAGCCCAAGCTAATGACCAAATTTAATTCAGAAAACCTCACCTCTACTGGGCTCCTGGAAGGCAAGAGTGAATCAGGCTAGCGATCATGTGGGGTCCTGCCGCTTGGCTCCCTTGTAACTGACTCTCCAGTGAAGAGAGAACCCCTGCAAGCCCACAAACCCTGTCCCCTGTCTACAGTTTGGGGTACAAGCCAGGGTGCTGGGGCCACTTGGCAAAGCTGTAGGCCAGTGGCTGTTACAGATGGGGCCCCCAGGCCTCTCTGCGGGGGTTATGGCTTTCCTTGGAGCCTCCTCCTTCAGAAGCCCAGGCCACCTGGCCACATTTTGCAGACAGGACCTCCTGACTGTGGATTCACAGAGAAGGGGCTGGAGGCTATGGGACCTGAGCCCTGGGGCTCCTGGCTGCTCCAGCCCAGTCCAGCCCTGACCCGAAGGCCTGGCTGCCTATCCGCCCACCCCCACCCCGTCGTCCACTGGTGTTAGATGTGGGCCTTCCTCTGACTTAAATCCACCAGATCAGGGCTGATGGGGAAACACCCTGAATTCGAGAGCCAGTGTCCATGGTGAGCAGAGAACTGGGAGGGCCAAGTCCTTCCTGCCCTAGGCCTCTGCCTACCCTGCCCCTTATGCTGCTCCCTTGCCATGCTGGAACATTCTGCAGCCAGGCCCCCATGGCGCCCTCTGCCTAGCCTTTGGGGTCTCAGCTCAGTGGGGACATCCCTGACCACCTGTCCCTCTGCCCAGTCTGTCCCTAACTGTTTCCTATTCTTCATGGCACATACCCGGCTCTGACACCACCCGGACAAGTATTCATTACCTTGCCCCTGCCCACCCCACCACCCACCGGGTGTCCCCAGCAAACTCAGCCAGGCACTCAGTATATGCCAAGGTGGGGCCAAGGTGGGGACCCCGGGCTCATCCACACTGAACCTTTGAAACAGCATCCTCAAAGACTTGGCCCCTGAAGGACACAGGAAGAAGCAGTGCAAACCATCGCTCTCCCCCCAGCATGGCAGACTCTGCCCCAGGTTCCTGGCACCCGCCAGGCTCCCATGGCTCTCCGTCTGCCTGTTTCAGGCTAAGGGAGCTGCTGCTGATAACTTGGGAACATGGTGATAAGGGCCGAGCGTGGGTAATGCTTACCTCCCAGCTCTTGTGAGAACCGTGGGTACACTGGGGCTGTGTCAAGTGTCTGCCGCGGGGTTTCCAGGGGTCCCTCTCCTGGGAGTCTGGGCAGACAGGCGGGGTGTGGGGGCTGGGCAGTTTCCATTTTTAGGATGAATTCCCTTCTGGAAAGCTGCAGGCACGTCTTTGGCATGGATGCCCAGCTGGGCTCGCTGAGGCTCACGTTCCCCCTTCGCCTGCCTCCTTAGGCCGGGATGGGGAGGGCGCTTGCACCCAGAGCTGCTCCACGTTTGGGGCTCCTTTGAGGAAAACATCAGCCAGACCAGCTGTGAACACACCTACCCCAGGGAGCTTAGGACTCTGAACCGATGCCTGTGAGCTAGGCACAAGCAGGTGGGGCAGCCAGGTTTGCGGACACAAATTCAAGATGCCCAGTTAAATTTGAACTTCAGATAAACCAGAGAAAATGCCTTGTGCAGGCAGGTCCTACACATGCAGCAACCCACCTCTGATAATAGGCTATGGTCAGAAAACCCGCACACAGATGCACCCCTCATTCACCAGCCACGCTGGGCAGTGCCAGGTGGGCTGTTCAGGAGTGGTCCTGGCAGGTGGGGTGCCAGACAGCACTGTCCACAGACCTCCATGCCCTAGTGGGCAGGCCTGCACAGCCATGGCCAGCCTGGCAGCTGCCAGCTGCACATGGCTACTACTCAGCGGCCTGGGGCCCTGTGAGTGCAGGCGGACATGGTCACAGGAGGCTGTGGCCCCCCTGCTGGACAGTGTGGTGGAGGGGGAATCCAGGAGGCCCCTTTGAGTCTCTGGGAGTTCGGAGGAAATTCTCTCCAAACTGGAGAGATGAGGCACCCCAACCATGAGGACCCCAAGGAAGGCAAGCATGGGGAGCAGGGTGAGCCAAGGGAGAGGTGGGGGAGGGAAGGCAGGGTCAGCTGGTCTCTGGACACGGTCTGGACACAGTCTGGGCGGGGATTTATTCAGACTGAAGGACAGAAGCAGTCACACCAGCTGATCCTTCCCAGTCTCGGGCAGTAGGTCTGGCCAGGTGCTCACTGTGTCCACCAGCTCGGCTGTGTTTCCTGAGCAGTAAGGCGATTATCAGCCCTGAGGGAGGTGGGCAGACAAAACACCAGAGAAGGGGGCTGGGCCTGCAGTTTTCTCTGTGTTGGGTTAGGAAACCCCAGGTAGTTCGAGCCCAACCCCACCTACTCACCACCAAGACCTCAGACCCGCAACCCTGGCTCTGACCAGAGAGGCCACTCCTGAGCACCCTGGAGGGTCTCCCCGCCGCCCCCCCGCCTTTTTTTTTTTTTTTTTTTAGCATTTCTTTGAATTTTATTGGAAATTGACATGGACATTAGAAAGATATCAAGCTAAACAGTGCTGGGTTTGGGTTGTTTCTCCTGGCAAAAAAAGCCCCAGAGGAGCAATGACTGGTCACATTTCTGAGCAAAAAGAACAAAGGAGAAAAAAGGAAGAATGAACACAGATTCTGGAAAACATGCAAAGAGCCTCTCTCAAGAGATACGGGACAGTGGAATGGCAATGGCTGTAGGGCTACATGGGGATGGGCACACTCATATGGTATTTCAGTGCAAGTTAAACCAACGAATTCAGGGCAGATTTATCAACATCAAAGCTCTCCCTCCAGGTCCCACACTGAGCAGAAACCTCTCTCAAAACCCCAACTGGCCTTGGAAGGCTGAATGGAGTAATTTTGCTCTCACTAAGCTTAAACTCCCCCATCTCTCCTTTCCTCATCTCTTCTTTCCTTTCTCCACCTGAATGTTAGTAGATCCACTCACCCCGCTTACTGAGGGGGTCTGCAGAAAGTCTGTGAATGCTGAAGAAGATATGAATGTTGCTTGACTTTCTCATCCATATTTAGAAATGTTTAATAGTGGCTGTAGACAATCAACCCATTGAACTGGAGAATTGGTGTTTGAAAGGAAAAACAGAAAACTCAAATGAAAACCTTGCAAGTAATACTTTCACACCCACAGCTGAGCTCTCCTGCCTCAGTCACTTACTCTTGGGTGAGTCATCCTGCAGTTGTCTCTCTGAGGTTACATTGGGTCCATTCTCCAGCTCGGATGGATCTTTCCCTGCCTTGTTAGATTAGGACAAGTTACTTCCGTTTAAAATTCCATGTAAGTTGGGAGAGAGCTTCTTGCCTGGACACATGAAGACTTGTTAAGAGTGTGTGTGTGTGTGTGTGTGTGCACACGTGCACGCGCGCACAATTTGGAGGGAGAGGGTGTTGGTTGGTTTCTGGTTTGAGACAATATGGAACCCTAAAAGGCAATGGCACCCCACTCCAGTACTCTTGCCTGGAAAATCCCATGGATGGAGGAGCCTGGTGGGCTGCAGTCCATGGGGTCGCTAAGAGTCGGACACGACTGAACGACTTCACTTTCACTTTTTCGCTTTCATGCATTGGAGAAGAAAATGGCAACCCACTCCAGTTTTCTTGCCTGGAGAATCGCAGGGGCAGGAGAGCCTGGTGGGCTGACGTCTATGGGGTCACGCAGAGTCGGACACGACTGAAGTGACTTAGCAACTCTTCTATAATGGTAGTCTTCTCCTTTAGACTTAGTGCAGCTGCTAAAGATAAGATTATTAAAAGTTTTTCTTCTCTTTGTCTCTTTTTAGAGTCTGTGAGCCTCCAACCTGGGAGCCCTGGAACTGGAGCAGCTCGGCTGCCATCTCCCTCTGTTTGAAAGCATCCACTTTGTCATCCAGGGATTTCTTCTTATCCTCCAGCTTTTTCTTCTCACTCTGGTATAGTTTCTTCAGACAGTCAAGCTTCTAATGCAGCTCTCTCTGCCTCTTTAAGTTCAGCTTCTTCCTCTTTGACTCTCTGGATGAAAATCTTTCTCATCTTTTCTCTTTTTTTGGAGCTCCTCTAGCAACTCATTCCTTTTGGTCTCATACATCTCCTATAAACGGAACGGTTTACTGTCAGGGTCGGTGTCCTTGAAGCCCATCTCCTCCAGCTTACAGCGGCGGTACAGCTCACAGTGCGGGCCGGGGATCTGCTCCTGGAGATCCTCCATGTAGCCTCAGATCAGCACATCCTGCAGCTTCACAAAGACACAGTGGGCTTCATTTTCAACTGCACCGTGCCCCAGGGATACCGCCACACTTTCATCATCTTCTCACCCGTCTTCAGTTCTTTTGTGCTGCCCATGACAGCAAATGGCAGGTGGGCGTTCATGGTTCTGTTGATCTCTGCTGCTGACTTGTCATCTGTAGGGAATTGGTAGATCTGGATTCCATTGCTGACAAGCTTGCTGGTGATTTTGATTTTGAACTTGGTTAGCTCACTCTTAGAAATGGCATCTGATTTGATGATGATGGGGCTGATGTTCCCCTTACTGTCCAGCTTCTTCACAGTCACTCGGTCCAGAGACTTCAAGGAATGACCCATGGGGGCGATGAAGTACAAGCAGGCATAGATGCAAGAGTCATGGTAGGTGTTCAGTACCCTGCAGATCTTCAGCTCCTCCTACAGGTAGGCCTCAAAATGGGCATCGATGAATTCCACGATGGGCTCGTAGCTGTCCTCCTTGTAGATCTGGTCCCCCAAGCCCACCGTGTCAACAATTGTCAGCTTTAGCCCCACGTTGCTCTCTTGAAGGTCATAGGTATTGGACTGGAGCTGGACACCTGGCCGTGTGTGGGTGGCTGTCTCCTCCTCAACCTTGGTGTTGAACAGGGTGTCCATGAGGGTGGACTTGCCCAAACCTGTCTCTCCCACGCACAGGATGTTGAAGCAGAAGCCCTAGCTGACTGACTTATTCACCAGCTGGTTGGGCAAGCTGTCAAACCCCACATGTCTAGCCAGGGGACCATTCGGCAACCTTCACCCACCTGGCGAGCTATATCGGTCACTGCCATCGCTCCTGCGTCTGCCAGGACTGCCATGGGTGCCACCACAATGGGAGCTAGAGCACAGGAAACAGCCAGGGTCTCCCTCTTGATGGGCCCATAATGTTTATTTCTACAGAAATCTTGTCTGAGCCCCTGGCAGCCTAGATCTGTGTGGCTGGTTGCCTAGAGTCTGACACTGCTGGGAGACAGTGAGATGTGATGTGGGACTGAGACGGGTTGGGGGGACCACCTCCCTCTCCTGAGAGTGCCTCCAAGGTGCTCCAGGGCCTCTGCCACCCAAGCCAGAGATGAATTCTGACAGGAGAGGTTGCTTTTTGGGTGCTTTTTAAGAGAAGTTCCCATAGATTCTCTTAAAAAGAAAAAGAAAGGTAAGTCACGACTGGGGAAATGCGTCATTTTAGAAAGGCAAGCTGGTGAGTGTTTCATCCCCACGACATTCTGAGACTGTGGGAAAGCTGCTGAGAAGTGTGTCCATTGGCTCTGGGCACCTGCAGCCACTTCCAAACAGCTCCTGGAAAGATTGCAGCTCACATACGGGATGCTTTTTGTCACCAGTCATGACACCTGTGTGTGTGTGCTCAGTCATCTTCGATTCCGTGTGACCCCTTGGACTGTAGCCCTCCAGGTTCTCTGTCCACAGGATTTCCCAGGCAAGAATACTGGAGTGGGTTGCCATTTCCTCCTCCAGGGGATCTTCCCGACCTAGGTATCGAACCAGCATCTCTTGCGTCTCCTGCATTGGCACCTGTGTTTAGGTAACGCCAAAAGACAGAGGTGTGTTGTAACTACACAATTGCTACACAACTCAGACCTCTGACGTCATCCTGTGAATCTTCCGAGGATGTTGTAACAAAACACCAAAATGTGAGAGCAGGGGCTTAAAACAACAGAAATCTGCTCTCTCACAGTCTGGAGGCTGGAATTCTGAATCCAGCTGTGGTCAGGGCTGGGTACTTCTGGGGGCTCTGAGGAACTACCTGCCTCAGGCCTTTCCTAGCATCTGCTGGGGCCACAGTCCTCAGCTTGTAGACATGTCACCCCTGCTTCCGTCATCATGCGTCTCTCCCTGTGTGTCTCTGGTTTTCCTTCTTCCTGGGACATCAATCATTGGAATTCTGGTCCATTCTAACCCAAGATGATCTGACTACTTCTGCGGAGAGCCTGTTTCCAAACAGTCATATTCTGAGGTTCTGGGTGGCCTTGAATCTTGGGCCAACACTGACACAATACAGTGTTCACACATCCTTCAGAACTGAGCCTGGATTCTCTGGCCAGTCTCAGCCACCCATCCAGTCTCATGGGATCATCTCCTGGTGGCCCTGGCTGTCTTCTTGATATGTGGATGAGGCGGATGGGGGTGATGTGGAGTGGGGGCTCCCTCCTCAGATGGGCCTCAGCCTCCTACCATGACAGAGACCAAGCCATGGGGCCCCAGATTTGCAGGGGTGGCATGGGGGACCGCGTCTGCATCAGGATGCTTCCATCTAGAAATCTGAGCTGTGGGGAGGGCCGAGCATCATCAGAGGAGGGGCTTGTGAGGAAGCAACCTCGCCGTGGACAAAAATCCTTTCACCTGGAGTCAAAACTCCAGAAGAGGATAAATCGTGTTCCCCCCTTGTCTGGCTTCAGCACTGATGCCACTTATAGTATGAAAAATGCTGGTGAGAGGGCTGGAAGCAGCACATGGTAAAAAGGTTAGTCCCAAACTTCGGGCTCCAGCCTGTCACCCTGCCCCCACCCGGAACACAAAGCCTTTTCTTTCTTCAGCTGGAAATGCGCACGGCCCATGAATGCAAAGAGCTCTTTCAACATTAGATTTTAAATTATTTGAATTAAATCTGGGATCCTTCCGGGCCCTGTGCGCTCCGGGTTATTTATCACTGGCTAAATGCAGAGGTCTGCCGGGCCTCTCCAGGGACGGCCCCCACTTAGACGCTGCCTCTGAAATGTTATAAACTATTTAAAACCGAAAGCTTGGCTGTGTCCGGCTGGCGGGGCGCGCACAGAGCCTGCTCTTCCAAGCTCTTCGGGAAAACGAGCGACTCACCACTCTGCACACTTGTTCATTTGCTCTGCTTTTCCTCTGGGTAATCACTTTAATACACTTGAAAATAAACCTTGTCCCCACTGAGTCAGGGTGATTTTTTTCCCCCTATTTAGCAAACATTGATTTTTTTTTTTCCTCCCCCGTGGTGTCCTGCTTGCATGAAGCTAACAAGCCTCCTTTGTTCCCGCGCCCCGGCCCCGCCCCCGCCACCCCCACCGCCCCAGATCTCTCTATTGGCGGTTCCAGCAGGGCACCGGCAGGGGGCGAGAGACCCCTTGTCTGAGGCCCACGTGGGTGAGGGGGTGCCAGACAGCTCAGAGACTCCAGGGTCAGGAAGCAGGGGGTGGGGTGGGGTGTGGAGGGAAAGATGTCACTCTAGGTCCCCCAGGATGTCCTAGATCAGGAAGGAGCATTCTGAAGCACTAAGAAGCGGCTGTGTTGGTGTTTTACATAAGTTATGCTGCCAGGGAGGGGTCCAGAAGAGGCTGTGCCCAGCTGGGGTGTTACTGCTGGTTGACCCGTGTCTCCTGTTCTCCCAAAACAGCCACGCACTGCTTTCCATTAAACTCCATTAGTGCCCTGAGTGGCCAGCAGAAGGCAGCATCTCTGCTGAGCTGAGTGGGTCTGTACTGCCAGCCCGTGACCTTCCCTCCAGTCCTGGTGCTCCGGTCGGTGCCCAGGAGGGCAGCCTCCAAGATGGCCCTCAGTGACCCCTTCTCCAGGCACCCTTCCTTGCTCTGCCCTGGGCTGACTCACTCTGACCAACAGGAACAGCAGGGGTCGTGATGAGACATCACTCCGAGATCAGCTTAAAGAAGATGATTCCGTCCTGGGTGCCCACTGCCAAATGCTTCACTAAGATAGGCCAGCTGCTGTGTCATGAGGCTTCTTGGGAGGGGGCCCAGGTGATGCTCTGAGGCCCGCTGACGACTACATGGTGTACTGGGAGCTAGAGCCCTTCTCACCTCCCCATCCACCCTTCAGATGTGACCACGGCACATCTGTGCCCGGCAGCTGAATGGCCATGTGATGAGGGCCAAAGCCATGGCTCCGGGTGAGCCATGCCCAGATTCCAGTCCCTGGAGCTGCGAGGCAAGACGCGTGAAAGGCCTTCGGGTGTGGCCCTTTGTCCCTGCAGCTCCAGTAGACAGCATGGCAGGAGCTGCCGATCTAACCATGCCCCTGTCTCTGATTTTCCATGTGGCAGCTTTACAGCACCTGGACAGGAGCGCAACCCTTTAGGACTTGCTCTGTTGTCCTTCAAAAATGGTGCCTCAGAAATTGTCCTTTTCTTCTAGGTGGTTTATTTTATTGACACAGAGTTGCTGGTAATAGTAGTAGTGTCTTATGATCCTTTGTATTTCTGTGGGGTCAGTGGTAACTTTTTTTTCATTTCTAATTTTATTGGTTTGAGTCTTTTCCCAAATACCCATCAAGAGCTGAATGAATGGTTAAAGATGTGGTATATACACAATGGAATATTACTCAGCCATTGAAAAGAATGAAATAATATGCTTTGCAGCAACATGGAAGGACCTAGACATTGTCACACTAAGAAAAGTCAATCAGTCAGAGAAAGACAAATACTGTATGACATCCCTTATATGTGGAATCTAAAAATATGAATATGAATGAACTTATTTACAAAACAGAAACAGGCTCACAGACCCAGCAAACGAACTTACGGTTACCATTTGGGATAGGTGGGGGATAAACTAGGTGTTTGGGATTAGCATAGACACATTACTATATATAAAATAGATAATCAATAAAGACCTGCTTTAGAGCACAGAGAAGCCTATTCAATATTCTGTAATAACCTATAATGGAAAAGAATGTATGTATATGTGCAACTGAATCACTTTGCTGTGCACCTGAAATTAACACAACATGGTAAATCAACTCTATTCCAACATAAAATAAAAATTAAACCTAAAAAATGGGGCTTCCGACCCTGGCAGCTTCCCCCCACATTGTAAACACGTGCAGTCTTCCCTGGGTGGTTCCAAGTTAGTGTCCAATCTTCCACCACACCATGGGGATGGAGAGGGGTGTGTGGGCAATGAGTGAGACTTCATTTGTGATAGTTTTTTAAAAATCTGAAAAACGTCAATAACTGAAAAACTCTTAAATGGGAAAGCCTTGTTAGAGATCATTTGGAGGAATTCGGTCAGTCGGATGACAGGTCACTAAGCAGCACTGAGAAGGTCAAGGCCACGCTCCTCAGGCTTGGGGACAAGGGCACAACACTCCCCGGAGAGGGCAGAATGGTGTGTGTGGCGGCATCTGTTTTGCAGAAAAAGCCTATTTCTGGATGTTTCCAGATGCACTTGTGCCTGGAGAACATCTGGAAGATTTGGACCCAGCAGTGACTGTAGCCACATTTGGAGAAGCACCTGGGTTGGCGGGGGTGGGTTCTTCCCAGGGGGCTCAGCAATAAAGAATCAGCCTGCCAGTTCAGGAGACACAGGAGACATGGGTTCGATCCCTGGATGGGGAAGGAATTGGCAACACACTCCAGTATATTTCCACTCCAAGAAATTCCATGGACAGAAGAGCCTGGCGGGTTACAGTCCATGGGGTTGCAAAGATTCGGCTATGACTGAGCACACACATCATCACTTAACATCCTGGGGGGGCATGTGAGGAGGGATCTTCCTCTGTCACTTTACAATGTCTATCGCCTCAATGCGTCCATCAGTGGCCTGTTACCTTTGGAGCCAAGCCAAAAGGATAAAAGCAAAAGGAACAGCGCACACTTCAAGGCCATCACTCTCCTGCCCCAGCTGAAGGAGCCTCTTGGACTTGCCAAGCCGCGACCAGAGGCTGGTTCCAGGGCTGCCTCTGGTCTGCCCACCTCTGCTGCTTCTAATGGTTGCAGGGCCATGGCCCCCTCCAAGCATATGCATCATCCAGAAGGGGACACGTTGGGGCCCTGAGATTTCCAAGTCCAGGAGAAGAGGGGACAGCTCTGCCCGAAAGCCTGTCTGTGGTTTCTCTGGAGGTGGGTGAGGCTCCTGGCTGTCCCAGCCCCCTCCACTGCTGTCCTCCCATCTGGCTGCCTCTTCCTCTCCGTTCCCCTCTCCCCTCTGGCCTCCTGGGCAGAGACTCCTTTGTCTCAGCACATCCAGGCCTCTCTCTTACCCTCCTCTCTCCAGGATGGACGAAACTCCCACCTGCCCTGTAGTGAGGTGAACCTGCCAGAAGGCTGTGAGGGCTGAGGCCCCAGTGACCTTGCCCACAGAGCAACGCTCCTGCTCCCTTCTGTGGCAGGATGGCAGGGTGGCCCCTACTATTGGCTGAACGTGCCCCCCTGGTTCCTATGTGGAAGCTCCGACTCCTAGTGCAATGGTATTTGGAGGCGGAGCCTTTGGGAGGCAATTAGGGTGAGGTAAGGTCAAGAGGGTAGGGACCCAGGATGGATTAGCACCCTTAGAAGAACAGGAAGAGACCCCAGAGTCAGCCTTCTCGGCCCAGTGGAGACACAGCAGGAGCCTGGGAAGCTGGACCCGACTGGATCTTGGACATCCAAGCTCCACGCTATGAGTAGGTGTCTTCTGTGGGAGCTGTCCAGCCTGGGGTATTCAGTCATGGCCGCTGAGCTGTGAGGGCAGTTCCACCCCCAACCCTGCCCAGGTGGCAGTGCTGGGTCTGTGGACCACCCTGGTCTACGCTGGGAAGGCCAGCAAACCTGTGTCCATACTCCCGAGATGTGGGCTTGGGCCACTCAGCGTTTTGGATGGCCAACACGCAACTGACACCTCTATCAGGAAAGGTTGCCTTCCAGATCTGCTGAGATCCGTGGGTTCCTTGAAGAGCCCTGGATCTGCTGTGGAGGGGGTGTCCTGCTGGATCCAGAACCTTGGTCCACAAAACCTCAGTCTTGGAGTTCCAGCCTCTCTGTGTCTCCTGCCAGGTGGGGACTGGTCCCCTCCTGCTGGCCACAGAGGTACATGTCCTCTGAGGCTACGATTGGTTTAGGGCATCAGCAGTCTAGACACTTACAAGGTTCGATGGGCCAGCTGGTCACAGTGCAACCCAAGGCTCACTGCCCGCCAGCCACAGGTCTCCACCATGCTCAGGAGTAAATGTGGAGATAATGTAGCCAAATGGTAAACTCTCCACCCAACACTCCCCACTACATGAAGAGGCCAGTTGTTACTTTGGAAGAACATGATCAGGGACCTGTCACAGCAGCAAACAGGAGGTGACAATGGGGTTGAGTAGGGAGACGATTAGAAAGGAGAGTGGGAGAAGTGCAGACATCGGGGGCCAGGGCTGGAGTGCAGGGGTGGGGGACTAGGGTACAGGAGGCCAGCAGCCAGAGCAGTTCTCACCTGGCACCTCCTGGTCCTGCAACTAGAGGTGGCTGAAGTTCCAGGGTCTTGCCTGTCTTCCAGGTGGGGACCACAGACTACCTGGCCCGTTGGATCCCCCGGAGAAATGCTGGTGGTGCTGGGCTTGGAGCACCAGCAGGAGACTGTGGTCACATAGGGCGCCTCTGTGGGGGATCTGACCAGGCTGACCTCCACTGAAGAGTCTGGAGTCTGGTTCTGGTCCTCAGGGAGCCTGCTGCTGGCTCTGCCTTGGGTGGGAGGGGGAGTGCTCTGGAGACCCCACCTAGAAGGGGAGGGGAGCTGCCCCAGGTGAAGTCTGAGGTCCCTCCACATTCTCCCTTCGTCACTGCCCACCTCCACCTAGATAAGTGATGAACGAGGAAAGCCCTAGCCCTTGGAGCTGTGGACACACCCACAGGGTCCCACTATGACTGGTGACAAGTGATCAATCTCAGATATTCTCCCATAGCTCTGGGGCACTTGGCCCCTGAGCCAAAAGAACCTCCAGTTCAACGCATGACCAAGAGCCCGTGAAATGCGAGAGAAACCCCACCACCCAAGAGCCCGTCATGGGCTCTGGATGTGTGGGCTCTGCTTGGCCCCTCTGCAGGGCTCTGATGAAAGCTGCTGGGTTGGCCTGAGCAGTTGTGGCCAGGAAAAGTGAGGCAGGCAGGGTGGGAAGGACGGAAGCCTACGGGTCCCAGTAGGGAAGCATGGACCCCACAGAAGCAGCTCTGTGAGACTCCAGCACACCGGCAGGATGCGGAGGATACGGACCACACAGAACAGTCAGACAAGGCATCATGTGAGAAAGTGGGCAGTCAGACATGGGTATAGCTAGTCCTCCTTGGATTTTGAAATAGAAAAATCCCAAGGAGCATTCCAAAATATGAGCAAAGTGGGGTCACTTGTACTTAATATCTGCTTTGCAATGCTTTTCTTGTGTTTCCCAAATTTTCTGTCCATCCATCCACCCACTCACCCACCTATCCATCATCTACCTAGCCATCTATCCCATTTCAAGATTTTTTTAAAAATTTAAGTGCTCAGGACCAGGGTTCCATAAAAGTGAAGGGCAAAAAGCAGAAAGAGTCACTCAGTCGTGTCCGACTCTTTGCAACCCCATGGACTATAGCCTACCAGGCTTCTCCGTCTATGGGCTTTCCCAGGCAAGAACACTGGAGAGAGTGGGTTGCCATTTCCCTTTCCAGGGGATCTTCCTGACCCAGGGACAAAAAGCAGTGGTGGGTGTAATTGGTGGTCTCGCCTTAGACTTCCTCTCCCCTAAACAGATCTGCCTTACTTGACCACTTAGTGGGATCTCCACTAAGCCATGCTGAACTGTGGACAGCCCCATGGAGGGCTGCTTTACTAAGGTCCTCAGAGCATATCAGCTCGGTGCCAGTTCCTTCTTATGCTTCACCAATACTGGCTTTCACTAGTGTCATGTGACTGACATCCAGTCCAGGTTAATGAGCCAGCCTCATGGGAGTCTGAGAGAGGAGTGATCTTAAGGTGTTGTTCCTTTCCCAACTGGCTTGAAGAGAACAAAAGAGCAGAAAGGACTCCTGGGTGCCATGCTGAAGCTCAAAGGTCACCAAGAAAGGAGGTGGGCAGCAAGACTGGATGCACAGTTCAACTACTAAGAAAGGGAAGGTGGGTGGAAGGACAGGAGGGAGGGAGAGGAGGGAAGATAATTAAGCAGGAGACTGGGTGGATGAATAGATGGAGTTGGTGAATGAGTGGGTGGATGGGTGAAAGGGTTGGTGGGTAGATGGATGGTGGATGGGGTAGGTGAATGGATAGATGGATGGAAGAGTGGATTGTGAATTGGATGAATGGGTGGGTGAATGTGTAGATGGATGGATAAATGGATGAATGGGTAGGTGAGTGGGTGAATGGATGGGTGGGTGGGTGGATAGATGGATGGATGGATGGTGGATGGAAAAATGGATGGGTGGATAGGTGATACAATTTCCATCTAAGAGATTCAAAGGGACTAGTCTCCCAGGAAGAGTGCCTGGGTCTCTGGGCTCCTCTGGGAATGCCTGGGACAGAGTGGTGAAAGAGAAGTCATCCTTGGGCAGGGGGCTGTACTTCCACAAGCTCCCTCCAACACATCCACCATTCTCTTTCTTGCATAAGCAGAGACTGTCTTGCCATCTACAGAGTCCTCCTGTTCCTTCAGGCTGGCAGCTGACCCTGGTCCAGACCTTCAGCAAGTAGGGTCTGGCCACCAGATGTCAGCCAGCTCTAATGAGCTCAGTCTGCTGGTCACTAATTGGCTAAGACTCTGGGCACTGGTGGCAGAAGGAATGAGGGATGGCAGGACAGACGGGGCCCTGGCCCAGGGCTCAGCTGGCCTAGGCTCAGTAGCCAGAGCAGTGAGCAGCAGGGTGCCCAGCAGATCCAGGGTTAGCCATTCCCAAGGTCTAATGCCTGGCAGCTGCCCAAGGCTGCCCAGTTGCCGTCCAACTCCCATTGAGGGCATGGGTCATGTCGGGGCTGAGGGGATGCTGCTGGGTGTGACCACTGGGGCAGAAACCAGACCAAGCTTTAACAGGATGGAAGTGTGCCCTACAGAGTCACTATGGTGTGAGCCTTGCCTCACGGAGGGAGATGGAGTCATGGCCAGTTCTCCCGTAAACTCAGTCAAGTGATTTATGAGGCATGGCTGGCACGGGTTGGGGACAGGGCAGCCCTGGACAGAGGCTTCTGACTGGAGCTGGAAGAGGGGCACCATCTGGGATTAATGTCAAACACAACCCCACAGTGACTGCTCAGAGCATCGCAGCCACTGAATGGGCTGAGATAGCTGCGGCCATCCATAAGGACACGTGCACTGAGACACCCATGGCCCCTTCCCGACGTCCAGACCACGTGGCTGGAGAGATGGGCGGCAGACAGGGAGGAGGGAGGAGGGCTGGATGGAGCCTTCTGGTCACCTGGGCAGCACAAGCTGGAATTTCTGCCCAGAGAGGAGCTTGAAACCAGCAGAGCATCACGTAGCTCATAAACCCACCAGTTTTCCCAGTGACTGCGTGGTGTCACTCCCCAGAGAGTAGCCTGCTTCTTGGCAGTGGGGTCTTCCTGCCTCTCTCCAGGTGATGGACAATCTGTCAGCAGGTCAGACATTTTCAACGGTGGAGAAAGGAGCCTTCCCAGAGCCTGGGACCACTGAAACAGCACACCCAGGAGTGCGACAGGGGAGCTGAGTTCCTGCTGTGGTCCTTTCAGCCACATGCACAGAGGCAAGTACTGCAGGGGTCCACTCTGCAAGGCATGTGGCCCCCAGTGGTCATGACCATCATGGGTGGTCAGGAGTGAGAGAGTCTCAGATCCAGGGCGGAGGGCTGTTTGACTCTCAGGCCCAGAGGGGCAGGGTGGGGGAGTGAAAACATTTAGGAAGCGAGGTCCTGGATCTCCTTAGATAGCTTCGCTTGGAGACACGACCTCGACGGCCAACCCAGCCTTCACAGATCTCTCCTTGAGGGTCTGAGTTTGTCTGGGATGGGCAGGTTGATGGAAGGATGAAGCACTGCCCACTACAGGTCTGGCACTGGTGGGAGGGCCTGGACCTGCCAGGCAGGCCATCGTGCACTCTGGGCCTTGGGAGGTGGTGGGGGCAGTGCGGTGTGTGTCTGTGGATCTGAACCGGGGCGCTGGCCTGTGCATCGCTATGCATCATGCTGTGTCATGTGACCTCAGAGCACCACCACCCAGCTGGTCAGTCCAAGCTCTCATGAGCATTTGTCCTCCCCAGCTCTGTTCCCCCACAAATGCCCACACCCCCGCCAGCCCTGGGCCCCCAGGACACAGCTCAGCCTTGGCATTTGACTTCTGCACCTATCATGCTTACATCACCACCCATGTGGGCCACTTTTAGGGCCAAAATCTAGAAATCTTGAGGTCACACTCCTGATTCAGCGTGGAGTGTTTGGCAACAATGGGAAAGTTCTAGCAAAGCCTAAGAACCCGAGTGCACTGGGCTTTGTGATGCAAGCAAGCTGGAATCCCCAAGACACTGCATTCTCTGACCATCCCCAGCCCAGCAGCCTCCAGGCACACAGGCTCCCTCAACATCAGAGCCTACATCTTTGAGGTCCCCACAGTTCTGGGCTGTGTGGCTGGGGACGGGGCATCACCCACCATTAGCCCCGCATGCATGTGATTCTGTCCACAGGGGAAAATCTCAATGACACTAAGTCTCTATTGATCCCTCCCAGGTTCAGCACTGGGGCGCCCACAAAGCTGGTCTACACATACGTCTACAGCACACACCCACACCGTGCATCAATACGTGACTAGCACCTATTCCCTTTTTGCTGGTGGCGGTGGGGAGAGGTGCTTCCTTTATGGCTCAGCTGGTAAAGAATCCACTTGCAATGTGGGGGACCTGGGTTCAATCCCTGGGTTGGGAAGACCCCTGGAGAAGGGAAAGGCTACCCACTCCTGTATTCTGGCCTGGAGAATTCCACAGACTGTATAGTCCATGGGGTCGCAAAGAGTTGGACATGACTGAGCGACTTTCACTTTCACTTAGAAGGGTAAGTGAGACACATAAAGAGGGCCACCCATGGAGGTGGGGGTCTGGAAGGGCGGTGGTCCCGAGAGAGTATTCAGGAAGGGGAAGGAGCTTGCAGGGGGAGGGGGACGGTGATTGTGGAAGTGACAGAATGTCAAGTCAGCATCCTGTTCACCAAGACTGGCTCCACCCTTGTCAAGAAAAGTCAACCCTGAGTCCCAGGTCTGTGCTCCCTTCCAGATTGTTCTCCCAGCTGGAACCAGCCCAGTGTGTGAGCTTGGGGCTTTGGGAGCAGGTGGTCCCCATCCAGCCCCTTGTGGGCTTGGCTAAACCTGCAGCCTTGCCAGCCTCGATGACCTGGTCACTTCTGACCATGCTTCAGTGGGCTTGGCCAACTGTGTCACAGACCAGTAACAGAGATGTCCCAGGCTTTGATCAGGGCTGCCCCACCATGAAACCTCAGACACCTGTCTTCACAGGTCATTGGGTTCCCAACATCTCGACCACTGGATATTGTTTGTGACAGTGTTTCTGGGGCTGCAGAGGGCAAGGAGGGGCCCTGACATCAAACTAGAGCAGGGACACATATGCCTGGAGAGAGAGCTATTAGGCCCAGAGGCCTCTGCTTAGCAGCTACCCTGTGAAACAGGGTCAGGGCTCATGGGGCAAAGAAAAGAGAAATCTCCAAGAGCTTCCTGGAAGAGTCTGAATTCCAAAAGGACATTCTGAGTGCCTATGGTATTGGAGCCTTGGGCCTTGCCCCTCCCACCTGGACCTGTGCCAGGTGCTTGGTCATCCCCTTTAGCAGAGTGGATGTCTGTCACCCTCCAGACAGGAGGTCCCGCCAGACAGAGGGCCAGAGACACCAGTGTTATGGGCTGGCCCTGGCTGGGCTGCTCCACTGGCTCTAAGGCCAGCGGGTCACAGACCCGCGCTAGCCCTCCTGTCTGGAGTCTCACCAGTTGGGGCAGGGGAGATATGTGTAGATACTCTGGGCCCCCACCCCCAAAAGCCCTCTGATGTTGGCCGATGACAATCGTTACCTTGGCTGGATTGTTACATATGGGCCGTCATCTCTGAAAAGGCCTCAGCAGCCAGGCTTCCTGAGAGGAGAGTAGCTCTGCGAGGTAGGGATGGAGAGTTCTTGGGAACCGGCTGTCTGCTAGCCCTGCCTGGGAGACAGCCCAAGACCGTGGAATCCTGTGCCTCGAAACTTCTAGAGGAGCCTCGTATGTCACAAAGTGGCCTGAGGGGCTTCCAGCTTATTTGGGGGGAGTGCAGATGAGGATGCTGCAGGCATGTTTGACCCGCACGTATTAGACTGCCCAGCGGTGATTTTCGACAATGGATCTGGGCTTTGCAAGGCAGGACTGTCTGGAGAGATTGGCCCCCGCCACATTGTCAGCTCTGTCGTGGGACACCCCAAGTTTAAGACGCCTTTGATGGGGGCCAACCAGAAGAAGTACCTTGTGGGGGAAGAGGCTCTGCACAGGCACGAGGTCCTTCAGCTGCACTACCCCATCGAGCGTGGCCTGATCACAGGTTGGGAAGACATGGAGAAGCTCTGGAAGCACCTGTTTGAGTGGGAGCTGGGAGTCAAGGCCAATGACCAGCCGGTGCTCATGACAGAGCCCTCGCTGAACCCCAGGGAGACCCGGGAGAAGATGGCTGAGGTGATGTTTGAGAGCTTCAACGTGCCCGCCTTCTACCTGTCGGACCAGGCCGTGCTGGCCCTCTATGCCTCGGCCTGTGTCACAGGCCTGGTGGTGGACAGCGGGGATGGGGTCACTTGCACGGTCCCCATCTTCGAGGGCTACTCCCTACCCCACGCTGTCACCAAGCTCTATGTGGCAGGGAGGGACATCACAGAGCACCTCACCCGGCTGCTGCTGGCCAGCGGGAGGACCTTCCCGTGTGTGCTGGACAAAGCCCTGGTGGACGACATCAAGGAGAAGCTGTGCTATGTGGCCCTGGAGCCGGAGAAAGAGCTGTGCCGGAGGCCGGAGGAGGTCTTCCGCGAGTACAAGCTGCCTGACGGCAACATCATTCCCATCGGGGACCAGCTGTACCAGGTGCCCGAGGACCTGTTCTCGCCTGAGCAGCTGGGCATCCAGAACCCAGGCCTGTCCAAGATGGTCTCCTGCAGTATTACCAAATGTGACGCTGACATCCAGAAGACCCTCTACGGGGAGATTGTGCTGTCTGGCGGCACCACGCTCTTCCAGGGGCTGGACGACCGGCTTCTGAGGGAGCTGGAACAGCTGGCCACCGATGGGATCCCCATCAAGATCACGGCACCGCCTGACCGCTGGTTTTCCACGTGGATTGGTGCCTCCATTGTCACATCTCTGAGCAGCTTCAAGCAGATGTGGGTCACCTCTGTGGACTTCAAGGAGTTTGGGACATCCGTGATTCAGAGAAGATGCTTCTGAGGGGCTCCGAGTCCAGGGAAGCCCTATAGGTGGGACGTGAGTTCACTGTGTGGCATCCTCAGGATGTTCAATAAAAGAAGATAGTGCAGTGTTTGGCCATGTCAGGCTTGGTTCATTCTCAGGGTACCAGAAAAATTTCTGACCCTGGTGGGGAATCTCTTTTCAGTAGTTCCATCCCCCAGCCCCCTTTCTCCTGAGAAAGCCCTGGGTTATGAGTTGAGTGTCCTTATGTAGAGTTTGTGCCCAAAGCAAGGGCCCAGGGCTCCTGTCCAGAACCTGGAACCTGCATTTTAAACATGTGTCTTAGGTCTGTTGGGGCTGAGAGGGGAAACGAGCAGGAATGCTGTGCTGTTCTGAGGTCACGAAATCCTCCTCTGAGATAGCACCACAGGGGGTGCTATCTGCCTAAACTGGGGGCGGGCAGCTGAGTGAGGTGGAAACACTTGCCTGGGTGGAAGGATTTAGGAAGGAGCAGGAATTGCCATCGGTTTACGGCTCTGTGAGGGTCCTCCTCCCAGTGGCAGTTTAAGAATCACTGGTGATTATTGTGATGTTTCTGTTTGTTTTTGCTTTCAAAGATATTTATAGCATTGTTTGGGGGTAAATACTAGAGACAGAGTTAATGACCATCAATAAAATCTCATTTGAATAAATTATGCATAGAAGGAATTTTTTTCCACATTGATGGTGTGGAACTCTCTCAAAATGTTATTGGGAGAGAAGTAGAAAATAATAGAGATATCTTTATAAAATGAATTCCCCCTTTTCTGATAAAGAAAGCCATAACACTTTAGCATGTATACCTGAGCAGGTTAGTATGTACAGGCATAAGTAAATATGTGTTTTCTGGGGTTATAAGCACTTGGGGAAAAGAATGAAGGGCAGACACCATGTGCTGGTGGGGGAAGGAAGGAATGAGAGTTAGTAGAGGGGGACAGGAAATCTTTCCTTTAGGAAATTTTACTAAAGAAATTCTGTTTGAATGAAATAAACCCATCATTTATCTAAATTGTGTGTGTTTGTGTATTTAATGTTTGCCTGGTATATCTTTTCCCATCCGTTTACCTTCAGATTACCTAGGTCATATTTGAAATGTGCATACAGTGTATCAGAAGATAGCACATAGTTGGATTGTGTCTGACTCTTTGTGACCCCATAGACCTTAGCCCACCAGGCTCCTCTGTCCATGGAATTCTCCAGGCAAGAATACTGGACTGGGTAGCCATTCCCTTCTTCAGGGAATCTTCCCAACCCAGTGATAGAACCCAGGTCTCCCGCATTGAAGGCAGATTCTTTATTGTCTGAGTCACCAGGGAATCCCACTTTTAAAAATCCACCAATATCTGTTTTTTTTTTTTTAAATAATAATTGGTATATGTAGATGTTATATGTAGATGGTTTACATTTAAGGTCCATCTTAAGTCTGCTGTTTCATCATTTTGTTTCCTCTTTATTTTTTTTCTTACCTTTGAAACCATGTCCCATAGGGTTAAAAGAAACATGACTGGCAGAAATTCTCGAGCTTGTCTTAGAGCTTGTTAAAAACCCCTCTGCTTGCAGCCTGCCTTCACTTAGTTATTACTTTGCAAATTGCATGCCCTCCAAGCTTCAGGTAGCCCAAACTATAAGATATTTGCCCTAGTTGTTTGCCAGGAGCTTTGAGTCAGCTGTGTCTAATTCGAGGTTGAGCCAGATAAGACTTGTTGGGGCCACTGACCCTAAAACTAGGCCTGAGTAGGTGCCCTACAAAGAACTTCTTGACATCAGAGGGCCAATACCTCCCCCTCATATCCTAAGCACTGATATTTTGAATATGCATCCCATGAGGAAGCAGGTAACTCAGATACACCTGCACAGAGCTCTGGTTACAACTTTTCCAGGCACCTTTCCTCATATTTAAGACTACCCCACTTCTTTATCCCACAAATATCTCAAGCCCCTGGCCTTTGTGTGGGGGAGGAATCTGAGACTGGTTCTCCCATCTCCTCACTTGGCTGCCTTGTGAATAAACTCTTTCTTGGTTGCAAACTTCAGCATCTCTGCATTTGACTTGCTGTGAATTGGGCAAATGACCCTGCTTCAGTAACCCCTTCTTGCAAGTTACTTGAACGCTTTTGGGGGATTCCATCTTGATTTATTCCATATTTATTTATGGCTTTGTATTGATTTTTTGGTGGTTGCTCTGAGTAAACACCACCCCCTCCTGGTATTACATTTTGCTCCTCTTGGAGTAAAGTATATTTCGGTCTCCTTACCCACCCAACTTTTAAATAGAATTGTTTTTCCTTCAACCATCAAAGTGAAAGTGGTCGCTCAGTCATGTCTGACTCTTTGCGATCCCATGGACTGTAGCCTACCAGGCTCCTCTCTCCATGGGATTTTCCAGGCAATAGTACTGGAGTGGATTGGCATTTTCTTCTCCAGGGGATCTTCCTGACTCAGGGATCAAACCCAGGTCTCCCGCATTGTAGACAGACACTTTACCATCTGAGCCACCATCAAATGATTCCAGAAATTCAAGAGAATAGTCTAATATGATTATTGCTATTTTTACCCAATCCTATGTTTTTTTTTCCCTTTCTGGAGTTCCAAGCCATTCTTCGTAGGAACTTCCCTTAGCAGTTCTTTTAGGGTAGGTTTGCTAGCAACAAATTCTCTTAGTTTGCCAACATTTGAGAGTGTCTTTACTTCCCCATCATCCCTAAAGGACATTTTCGCTGGATATAGAATTCACAGTTAGCCATTTTCTTTCAGCACTTGAAAAATATGGTGCTGGTTCTTTCTCCATCACCTCTGTGGGCTTCAGATCAGAAATCTTATTATTTGATTGGTGTTTCCCTTCAGGTAATGCATCATTTATTCTCTGGCTGCTTATAAGAGTTTTTTCATTGTCGTCAGTTTTCAGGAGTTTAGCTGCGGTGTGTTTTGGCATGGACTTCTTTGGATTCATCCTGTTGTTGTTGCTCAGTCGTTAAGTCCTGTCTGACTCTTTGTGAGCCCATGGACTACAGCATACCAGTCTTCCCTGTCCTTCACCATCTCCTGAAGTTTGCTCAAACTCACGTCCATTGAGTTGATGATGCTATCTAATTATCTCATCCTCTGTCACCCCCTTCTCCTCCTGCCCTTAATCTTTCCCAGTGTCAGGGTCTTTTCCAATAAGCCAGCTCTTTGAATCAGGTGGCCAAAGTATTGGAACTTCAGCATCAGTCTTTCCAATAAATATTCAGGGTTGATTTCCTCTAGGATTGACTGATTTGATCTCCTTGCTGTCCAAGGGACTCTCAAGAGTCTTCTCCAGCACCATAGTTCAAAAGCATCGATTCTTCAGTGCTCAGCCTTCTTTATGGATTTATCATTTTGGGGATTTATCCAGCTTCTTGAACCTGCAGCCGTATCTTTTGTCAAACTTGGGAAAATTTGTGCTATTATTTCTTCTAATATTTTTGTAGTCCAATCTATTTTCTCTCCTTCTGGGTCTCAGTCTTTTTTTTCTGTCCATATGCCCCTTCCTTCATCATTTTCAAGTTTTCGTTCTGTGTTTTCAGATTGAATAAATTCTCTTCACCCATCCTGAAAGTTTCTGATTCTATCCTCTGCTATCACACTATTTTTGGGCCTTTCCAACACATTTTTTATTTGAGTTGTGTTTTACAGTTTGATAATTTCCACTTGGTTCTCGTCTTATAACTTCTAATTCTTTACTGAGAGTTTCCAGCTTTGTATTTGTCTCAAGGGAATTCGTCATTGCCTGCTGAAATGTTTTTATGATGGAGGCTTTAAAACCTTTACCCAGATAACTCCAACATCTGGTCCATCTCCATCTGCTCCAACAATCATATCTGCTGATTGTCTTTTCTCTTTCACGTTATGATTTTCCTGGTTCTTAGTATGATGAGTGATTTTCTGTTTTACCCTGAACATTTTGATGAGCCTCTGGATTCTATTTAATCTTTTTGTAGCATGCAATCACTCCTGTGGAGGTGAAGTGTGAGGGCTGAGTGGGTAGGTGGGACCCATGGATATCTCCCCATCAATGTGGTCACATGCTCCCTTCTTGTGGACAGGTGGGGTGGAGGTTCAGCTTCGCTCTCAGACCCACTAACCCTTCCTGGAGAAAGTGGCCTCTGACTAACACCTCCTCACTGCTCCTGAGTGGGAGAGGGGTAAATTCTCAGCTCTCTGCGGGGCCACAGTGATGCCAGTGGAGGGGGAGGCAGAGTGTCAACTAGCCCACCCCTGCCAACTTTCATCTTGTTCACTCTGAGTAGGGTGGAGAGTCAGACCTCTGCATGGTTCCACAGACATGGAGGTGGGTTAATGAAGCAGTGCTGACAAAACCCTGCTTACGCACCTCTCCCAGTCTCACTGCTGCTGGGTGAGGCTGGGGCTCAAATCATGATGGTGATGCTGATGTTGCTGCTGATGGTGATGATTATGGTGATAGTGATAAAGCTGAAACTCCAATACTTTGGCCACCCAATGTGAAGAGCTGACTCATTGAAAAAGACCCTGATGCTGGGAAAGATTGAGAGCAGGAAGAGAAGGGGACAACAGAGGATGAGATGATTAGATAGCGTCACCAACTAAGTGGACATGAATCTGAGCAAACTGGGAGACAGTGGAGGGCAGAGGAACCTGGTGCTCTGCAGTCCATGGGGTCACAAAGATTTGGACACCACTTAGCAACTGAAAAACAACAATGGAGATGATGGTAGTGATGATGGTGGTGATGATGGTGGTGATGATGGTGACTGTGGTGATGTTGATGACGACGATGGTGATGGTGATATGATGGTGGTGACTGTAGGTTTCTGACCTCTAAGTCATCTTCAGCACTAAGTTTGATGTGCTGTTTGGGATGTGGACAGGGAAAGTAACTCAAGTCCCTGACAGAGTTTAAATCAGAAGCTTTGAAACTGATCTGGCTTCTAATTCTGGCTTCCTTGAGCAGAGTGAGAGGTCCAGGGAAGTGTCTGCTAGGCTAGGCTTCTGCTAATGAAGGAAGAGAAATAGAGCTTGGCCCCTGCCTTGTCTATACGAAAGACCGGGGTTTGAGAATGAGGTAGGCTAAGTCCCGGAGGAGGAGGAGGAGCCCTCTGGCTTTGGGCTCCTTAGACCTTGCCTGCCAGGAGGCCAAGAAATGAATCTGAGCCAGTTTCCCATTTCTGAGATATGGGCTCCCACTCCCCACATCTTGCAGAGGCCTCTTCTGACTGCTTCTCATCCCCTTGGTTCTGGGCAAGATCTTTCTGTGAAGCAACATTTAGATGCAAGATGAGATGAAATGCTGCAGGCAGGCAAGGAAGACGTAGAGAGCAGAGCCACGTGTACCAGAACATGACCCTGGCTCTGAGGGGTCAGTCTACCATAAGCTGTCATATGGTAGACACCATATACTGTCAATTTCTCCATCACCCCGCCAAAGGCCTCTCTCCTGGCCCTGTGAGAGGTGACCACTCATGCTTCAGAGGCCAGTGATATGATTTTGAAGTCCAGGCCCCTCTGTGTCCTGAGGATAGACCATGCTCAGGGCCACCCCATCCTCTATAGTGGTCCCTACCATGATGCTCAGTCTGCCATCCCCCAAGCTCAGCTCCCACTCTGGACAGCAGCCTCGGTTTCTGCAGGGAGCTTGGGAATGGGTTCCATGAAAGATCCCACCAGTGACTGTGGGATACCCACAAACCACGTGATATGGCAGGAACCAGACAGGAGCAATGCTGCCTGTCAGATAACCCCCATTGGCCACCCCATGGCACTCCCACCTCCTGAGACATTGTGAAGGAGATCTGAAGGCATCTCTGTCACCAGGGTTCCTGTGGCCCCAGACTCTGATTAAGAGTCAGGAATCCAGAGAGAATGGGGCCATTGTGAAGCAGGTGTTTTGGGGAACCTGGTGAGTTAGGGACCTTCATCCCTTGGCCAAACCCAAGGCCTCATTGTGGATGGTGTGGAGGCCGTGATGGCCACTGTGCATGTCCAACAGGACAACGGCCTGTCCCTCCACATGATGTGAGCCAGAGGGTGAAACACCCCTGGTACCTGGGTTCTGTCGGAGCAGGGACGTCCTCTGCAGGCTGGACTGAGGATGCACTTGGGCTAGACACTAAGCAGACGGTGTCAGCCCCCAGAAGGGACTCAGGATGATGTGTGTGACTATGTCCTTCCCAGGGGCCACCCCACCTGGAACACAGGACCCCGAATTCACAGCCAGTCCCAAAAGAGGGACCATGTGCAGCCAAGACTTCTACCAGATCTGCCAAGGAGCTGGACCGGGTGTGCAGATGTGTCCAAACTGCCCAGCGCTGCCCTGGTTGCCCTACTCCGTGGGGGCTCTCTGCTCAGGTGTGGTTCACCCCTCAGGTGGGGTCACCCTTGAGGAGCTCAGTGCAGCCCTGCACCCTGACAGCACTTCTCCCAGGCAAGATTGGTCATCAGCAGGCCCCCAGACTCACTCATTCATCCCACAGACCCACCAAGTTCCAGGCGGGCTCCATGTGCCACATGGAGCTCCTGCCACACTTCTTTGTCCCCAAGGGGTAGATGTGGCTGCTGAGGAGGAGATGGGGCCTTGGACAGAGGTGTGAATTCAGATTGAACCCCAGACCCCACCGTGTGCTATGAAGGACACCTCAGGGTACAAATGACCGGGCTGGAAGGGCAAGGGGCATTGCACATCTGGCAGCCAGCAGGCTCTGCATACAGACCCCCACCCTGATGTGGCTGTGGGCCCAGAGCTGTGAGCAGTGGTTTCCACTGTGCAGTGCCCGCACCCTGCATGGACTAGCTGCATCCAGCTCTTGAGCACTTCGGAGTCACCTGTGTTCTGAGGCCTTGGCTCAGAGCCCCTCCTGTCCCCTGACTCTGCCCTGAGGTCTGAAGACCGGCATGGGATCCCCTCTCCAGGGCCTTTGGGCAGAGGGGGCTGCCTGGGAGGGGTGCCAGTCCTGGAGGAGGCAAGCAGACAGGAGCAGGCTGAGCCTCCACAGGGTCCTTCCAGCATGGAGCTGGATCCTGAGGCCCCACAGCCAACAGCTGAGTTGGGGGCCTTGGGTACACCTTCAAGCCCTGTGTCCACCCTGCAACCCCTATGCTCCCCCTACCCCTGCTCTTTCCCAGCGTGTGTGCTGGGGGGAGGCTTCTCTGGCTCCAGGACAGCAGATCCCAGGCTCCCTGCCAGCACAGGGAACTTGTAAATAGGTGAGGTACAACTGTGAACAGTTAGAATATCATAAGGCTTGCTGACGTCCACGCGAGGGGGATTTACGGGTGCTTAGAGCTTAGCTTCATCCTCCAGGGACCTGACAAGAGAATCACGGGGCTACTGGTGGAAATGATACCACTGGGAGGGCACCCAGGGTCCAACTCACAAAGCCAAGACCCTCCACCAGGGTGACCTCATCCTGACACCACCCTCCACGCTGTTCTGACCCCCTCTCGAGGCCCAGGAGTGGCTCCCTTCTCTGTAGGGAGCCCAGCCACCCCAGGAACACCAGGCCCTGGGGTACAGATGGCCTAGACCCTTAGAAGGGACATGCTGGACTCTCAGGCCGCCAACTCCCCTGGTGCCCCAGGTTGTGGGCACACATAGTAGTACTTGGGTGGTGGCAGCCCGGGCCAGGCAGCCCCAGTACCCAGGCTGACAGGGATAGCAATGGGGGGCTCAGCAAGGGATGAGAAGGCAGTAGACATGGGCCTGTAGGGCCTGAATGGGGTGCACAAAGTCTGGTGCTTCCAGGAGACGCCATCAGTGCTGAGGTCCTGGGAAGGAGAGCCCGGGGTCCAGGCGGGGGCCCGGAGCTGGACAGTCTCGCTGAGGCCTGGCTCTGGCCTCAGTTTCCTCCCTTGAGGGCCAGGTACCAGCACAGAGAGGCTGTGTTCTTGGGAGTGTGTCTGCTTCTGGCACCATCTCATCAGAGAAGGTGCCTGTCCCTGGGTGAGGAGGTGTGCTTGAAGCTGCAAAGAGGGGAAGGGGCACAATGCCCAGGGCTTGGGGCAGCAGGGACAGAGTCAAGCTCCCCTGCTCCCTACCGCCTGCCCGCCTGACCTGAAGCAGGATACGGGGTGTCAGGGCCAGGACAGCCTGCACGGGGCTCAGTCCTGCTCTTTCCATGGCTCCTAGAATGTTCGTCTGAGCGGGAATGACAAGCTCTCCATTGGGCTGGTTGGAATTCGACGGTGCTGAGCTGACTGGTGGGCCCCCAGGTCGGGTGCCCCTGATCCTTCCAGGTCCTTGGGGAGGGGTGGTTCTGGTCACCTGGGGACTGGTGGAGGGGCAGGAGCTCTGCAGCAGGGACCTGGCTCCCTAGAAGATGGTGGGGCTTGGTCCCCTGGGACCTGATGCGGTGTCAGCTCTCATCCTAAGAGGTGACCTCCAAAAACGGCTCCTGAATTCCTGGGTCACTAGCTTGCTCTCGGGCTGGGGGTCAGAGTTGGCTCCAGCCTCATAATTTCATTAAAAATGAAAAGCCCTGTGCCCCCACACCCAAGGGCACCCCGGAACCTCCCACAGAGCCCTCCCACAGCCCCAGGAAGCACTGTCACCCACCAAGCTGTGAGGTAGCACTGTCAGCACAGGCCAGTCCTCCTCCCCCTCCTCGGCCCTCAGCCCAGGCCCAGGCTCTCGTCTTTCTGGGGATGCCCAGAGCCAGCTTCATCATCCCACTTTCCTGTGTGTGCCAGTCCGCGTGTCTGGGGCTCTGTCCCCCAGTGACAATGCCCCACACTGGGAACAATGCTCTTATTGTCACGGCCGGCCCTGGCTCGGAGCTCAGAAACGTTAGACGCCACGTCCCTGGTTATCACGCTCACAGGGAACAGGGCTGGGTTCCAGCTCGCACGAAGACATAATAATTTTCTCCCATTATTCAAATCTCCTGTTTCCCTTGCCCCACCTTTGGCGCAGCAGCCGAGGGGAGAGGGCGGCTGGGTGGTGAGGGCCCAGGACCCAGGGACGCCTTCGCGCTTGGGCAGCTGGGCTGCGTCGAGGTCCCACGAGGGCTGCAGCTGGGTCGCTGCTCACGAGGGGCCTGGCTGGAGACTAGGACACTGGGCAGAGTGCAGAGCATTTCCAAAATCGGCTCCCTCCCCACAGTTGTCTCTTGACCAGAGGCCTGCCGTGCTGGCAGGGCCAAGGATGACGCGGGACAGAGATGCAGTCAGAGGGTGGAGGCAACCCCGCCACCCGCTACCACCCATGCCGGCCAACTCCGCTCAGAGGTGACTGTTCCTGGCCCCCGAAGCTGGGGGCTTTGTCCACCGCTGCCGGCCTGCCTACCGGGTCGGGGGCTGCCACAGGAGACCCCACCCTGAGCCTGGCACGAAGGGAGCGCTGGAGGCTGGTCCGCCCACCACGGCCCCCGTTCGGGCCTCGCTGACAGGCGTCAGCGAGAGTAAGCGGATACCTCCCAGTTATGCAACCCAGGGTCGGCGAGGATGGGCCGCTCGGGCAGCCAAAACAAGCACCGTCCGGGCTCCAGAGTGTGAAATTGTTGGGCCCTATTAAAGGGAGCTGGGGAGGCAGGCTAGGGGCTGGACACGGATCACAGCCTCCCTGTGACAGGCCTGTGCTGTGGGGTCTGGTTGAGGCCAGCCTAGCCCCAGGCCCACCCCAACGCTCTGGGGGGATGGGAGCGGGGCTTCCAGAGTCTTCTCCCCTCCCCCTGCTAGACCGGGACATTTCACCCACAAACCCTGCATGTGTGTTGGGGGGGTCGGATGGAGAGGTTTCTGCCTCCCTTTCTCTGTGCCCCAGGGACCCTTTGTGGCCAGTCTATCCACTTAACACTTGCTTGTCCAGCAGCAGCTCTGTGCTGGGCCAGGAGGGCCCTAGAGGTTCTGACAGGAGCCAGGGCAGCCCTGACCTCAGGTTCACAGCCTGGGTGTCACTGGAAATCCACAGCAGAGGGTCTGGGTCGCCTGTGACTCGGGGAAGACAGGGACCTCGCCCTCCCCCAGGTGACCGAAGACTGGTAAAGGCCTGGAGGAGGGAGGATGCCCCCTAATGGGCCACTAAGTGGGGGGAATGCCCAGACAATGGGGGAGCGGTCCAGCCTTCAAGTGAGGATGAAGAGGAAGGCCAGGCAAGAGGGGCAGACAAGAGGAAGCACCCTTGTCCTGGGCCCTTAGTATAGAGGGAGCTCCCCACTTCCGGCCAATGTGTTTCCAAGCCTGAGATGGGCAGTAGGAGCCATAAGACTGGGTGAGGGATTGCCTGAGCCTGGGGATGGAGGGGCAACACCCTGCAGGGTCAGCAGGAAGAGCGGGAATGCGGGGGAACACAGGGCTCCTTGGGCGCCGCCAGCCCCCTGGCCCCCAACCCAGGCTGGAGTCCTGCCAGCAGGCTGAGGTGGTCCCAGCCACAAGTGTAGCCCCTGCCCTCCGCCCACGCTGGAGGCTGGCTGGGCCAGGAAGCAGGGCTTTATGAAGACAGATGAGGGAGGAAGGAGACACTCCATCCCGCCAGAGAGGGCAGGCCTTTTATCTCACGGGGGCTTGGAGAATGCTTCACATAAAACTCATCCACAGGAGCATCAATCAGAAAGTGGAAGGAAGACTCTATAAAGACCTGAAAATATTGGCTGTGGCCTGCGCATGTGGGCGGTAAGGCGCTTAACCAGAAAAACCTCTGAGTCCCTGAGAGGTTCGTTTCTAAGGCCCCAGGGAAGCCAGGAACAGCATCCCCTTGACCTACGCCAGAGTTGCTCTGGGTCTGTGGGGATCTGGTGGGCGGCAGAGACTTTGGCCAATGTGGCTCCTGCCCCGTGTTACTCCTGCCTCTTGTCACTCCCCACCTAATGACCGAAGCTTGGCGGGGAGCCCTGGGGGGTAACAGCAACTCCCCATCAGAGCCCCTGTCCTGGCGGGAGCCCTGGCATCTCAGCTCCAAACAGGCCCAAAGCTAATATGTCCGCACAAATTCTCCTCAGCCTCCATGCTCAGAGCCAAGTGCAGCTCCCCTCAGAGTAGGGGCAAGGGCGCCAAGAAACCTCTGTCCTCTTTTAGCAGAAAGAGGGGTGCTCAGAACCCAGGACCCTCCCAGACCAGCAGCTGTGTGAAGGGAGCAGGAATGCACCCACACTCCCCAGCCATGCACCCAAGCCAGCCCTGCAGACAGAGATGAGGCTCCTGGGCTGGGAATGGTGGGCGAGTGGGCAGAGGTGGCAGTGGACCTGGGGAAGCCCTGGGAAAGACTGGGAGGACGGCGGTCCTCTTTGGATCCAGGCACATCCCATGATAGAGAACCCTGGCCCTGGGTCCAGCCACCATCATAGAGCGGCCACCCCAGGCTCTCAGTCCAGGGCCTGGCCCACTCTCCCTATGTTACTCTGGTCAGCAGCTTGGGCATCCCTGGTGATACAGCAAGGCTGGCAGGTTCTGTGGACCACTTTTGAATTCTCCTGGAGGGGGCTTGTGGGCCTGGAGCAGGGGGATGTATTAATACCTCCCCAGGGCGGTTTCCAGGTCACTCTTTGCTTTTCCTTCCCAGCTGTTCAGACAGACGTTGGTGTGTGTCATGAAGGCTGCAGGGTTGGGAGTAGGGTAAGTGGCACTGGAAACCAAAGGTTCTCACGGCTACTAGAAAGACACACCAGTGACACATTTACCTGGTGTCTCTGCCCCTGGCTCTAGGCCCAGTGCCCAGGGTTCAAGCTTCCCAAGGCTCGAGCCCTTCTTCTTGTTGTTCCAGGGAGGTTGTTTTGGGGAGGGAGCTGGGGAAGAAGGTGTCAGGTTCTCCAGGGAGGGACAAGCACCCCCATCCTCTCCCTGCTGGGACCACCATCCTGACCAGCCTGGAAAGCTCTACCTGACCCTGCAGCCAGAGGGCCCCAGGCCCAGGTGCCAGGCCTCCAGGGCTGGTCAGCACACTTGTCAACTGCTGCCTTTGTTTTCTTGGGAAGCTTGGTGCTGACTGTGGAGCTCAATGCACGTTTTGTGCTTCCTATGGGTTGGCATGTCAGCAAGGAACTTGTGTCCCTTTGACTAGGCCATGGTGCCCAGACACTGGGTCCCACGTGGGTCCAGATATGCTGGGATGGTGTTTTGTAATAAGAGCAACATCTCAGTCAGTGGACTCAGCGAAGTCGATTGCTCTGTGGACTGTGGTGGGCCTCACCTGATCAGTTGAAGGCCTGACTAGCACCAAGGCTGACTTCCCCCAGCAGGAGAAAGTTCTACCTGTAGATGGCCTTTGGGCTTGAGGTGCCCAGTTCCCTGGTCTCCTTCTCAACACACACCCTAACACACGCCTTAACATATGCCGTAACACACACAAAGACATGCATACCCTAACACACACACACACACACACACACACACACACACACACACACCCCTAAAATGCACCCTAACACACACAAAGACACACATACCCTAAAATACACATATACCCTAACAGACACCCTAACACACACATACACACACCCTAACACACACACACCCTAACATACACCCTAACCCACAGAAAGACACACACCCCCTAACACACACATACCTAAACACACGCATGCACCCTAACACACACACACACATACACACACACTATTGCTTCTATTTCTCTGGAGGACCTGACTAACAGATTACAGTGGAAAATGTTTATGACTTTAGTGCAACTTGCTTTCTGCTCAAAATGCCCCCACTGGCAAGTGTGTCCCATTAGCAGGGATGATCCAGGGAGAGCCCTGGGCCTGAGCTGGGCAGAGCCAGCATCCAGGCTCTGCTGCACGCAGGCTGGAGGTTGGAGCGTGTGCTTAGCAGCTGGGGTCCCTCATCTGATTGTCAGCTCCCTGCTCACCGCTTGCTGCCAACCTGCTTCACTTGGCACTTTGGCCGCGTCTTAGCCGTGGGCATTGAGGACACGTGGCCCATGTGCCTCCATGGGCCAGCCTCCCCCCATTTGTGCTCAGACCCCTGAGTCTCCAGAGGCGCCAGTGTCTGAGGGTGACACATGCAGGAAGTGATGTCCAGCCACTGTGGAGTCCAGCGAGGGGCTGGAACTCAGCCATCAGGCGCCTCCCAGCCCTCTATGCCCCAAGCTTCTGTTAACAAGGACACAAACCTCACAGCACGTGGTCCAGCTCCTTTGGCGGGATGTAGGAAACAAACTCAGTTTTCTGAACACAGGTGGGTAAGAGGCAGGTGGATAAGAGGCAGGTGTCAAGGTTTTAGAACACAAAATGAACATAATTTCTGCAACAAAACCACAACAAAGCCCAGGTTTGGTGAAAATCTCTGCACTGTTCTTGAGAGTGACCCACGATCCTGCCTCTTGCCATTGGCCTGGAGAGCATGAGCCAAGCAACCTTTGGCTAGTGGGTCAGCAGTGACTCAGCTCCTGGGCTGTGACTCTGTCCCCAACACTTGTGAGGACACAGTGGGCCCTGACCCTGAGACCTGGTCCTCTCACCTGTCACCTCCTGGATCTTGGGGATTCTCCTGATGTGTATGGGTATGTGCTGCAGGCTGAGGGGGGACACACATGCAGATTCACATTTACATACATGCACGCATATGAGAGATATACACGTGCACAAGTGTGTGACATACAACTCATATATATACACATGTGTGCACACACACATACATGTGCACACACGTGTAGCTGCAAACATACAGAGACACATGCACACAGGTACGCACACACCAAGTGAGCCCCCACAACAACAATCAGCTCCATGTCCTAGTCACCAGGGTTCCCCCCAGGGCCTGAGAGGGCATTCCTTGCCGTGCAAATAAAGTGCCTTAGACTTGCAGGCTTGATGCATGTGGCCAGCCAGTGACAGTGAAAACACAGACTCCTTGGCCTGAACCACCCTGCAGAGGCAGAGTTTCCTGGACATGTCCAGAGCAGAGCGGGAGTTGTGGGCCCCCCTGCACTGGGGCAGCGCATGGCATCACCAAGCACACGCGTGAGGTCCCCCTCCCATCTGAACTGGAGCACATCATGGGGGTCTGGGGGGCCAGCAGGTCAGGGATGCCCAGGGTGGCAGGACCCCTAGCCTGGATACCCACAGAGGAATAGCGGGGACTAGTACGCAGACCCAACCACGTGTTCCCACCCGGCTTCTGCCCCATGTCTGGTGGCCCTGGGAAGGGCAGTCATGGCGGGTGTGCCGACTTGGGTCAGGGCAGGAGATGGTTGCCAGGAGCCCTGGGTGCTTGCTCTGCAGACCTGTTTTGAGGGTGGGGGTACTGAGAGGCTGGGGGTAGAATGTGGGGTGGGGGCTTCTGGTGGGGAGCTCAGACTCATGGCTCACAAACCAGCCCCAGCGGCCAAGCCAGGAAGAAGCGTGTCGGGAATGGTAAGCATGGCCCTGCTTTGTGCTTGAATCTGGTTTCCAGGAGAGCTGCTTAGAGTAGGAGGTCTCTTCTCATGATGGGTGTTGGGGGATGCCCCTGAGGGTGAAAGTTGCTCCTGGCCCCCTGGGGTGCTGCCTTGGCTTCTGCCCGAGGACCTGAAGCAGAGGGTCCCAGCCTGTCTCCCCATGTCCCTCCCACAGAGCATCTTCTCATGCAGGGCTTGCTCACAGCAATTAGTGGGGGGCTGAGGCATGGGTGAGCAGAGGCTCCTAGAGACCACAGCCATGAGGGTGCTGTTGGGCTGTACCTGACATCTCACTGCTCCAACCAGCCTTCCAGAAAGCCACATATGAAGGGAGAAGAGAACCCCCACCCAGCTCTGTGTAACGGTGACTCTGGGACCCAGTGTGTCCTGCCATCCCGTGGGCCCTCTCCTCCTCACCCCATCCAGTCGGCCCCCTCCCCACTGGGAGTGCATGTTCAGGTAGAGTCTGAAATGACTCTGGAATTTCTGCTGGGGTTTACATGAGACCAAAATCACTCTGCAAGGACCACACAACTTCTTTTATTCTAATGCTTCTCTCTGTCCTGGGTGTCAGGAAACCTCCAGTTCTTAAAGCTTTAGCAGGAAGACAGAGGCTATTTCATGGGACAAAGCCAAGGGGACAGATGCAGCCTGGTCCATTTCCAGTGTTGGTGCCCAGATGAGGGTCTTTACCTCTGGAGGGACCCCTGCCTGGGGTGCTGGGGTGGGGGTAGCTGATGTGTGTCTGGAGGGGGTCATAGGAGGGTCACGGAAAAGTGATGGGATTCTCCGCCTGCCGATGAGCTGCAAGAGTCGGACGTGTCCCCCAAGAAGAGACATATTTTGAGAGCCAAAATGTGCTTTTGGAGTTTCAGAGATGCCTGGAGGGGAAGCATGGGGAGAGATGGGAGTCACCCGTTGGTATCCTGGTGGCAGTACTGCTGAAGGCCTGTGGGGGGAGCTGCTGGCTGTAGGGTGGGGGGGGGGGGTCTGCCATGCTCTGTCACAGAGACCTTGAACTTGTGGCAGCCTGGTTGAGCACCTGCAGCCAGGGAAGTGATGTTTAGGCTCTTGGGAGACCTGACTCCTTCTTGGGATGCCTGAGGCTGTGGGAGAAGTCACAGCCCCCAGCAGCCCTGGGTCTCAGCAAGACCGCATCCAGGGGCCTCTTCCTGGGGTGGGAGGATGGGCAGGATGGGAATCCAGGCCCATGGCAGAGCAGGGATACCACACCCAGGATTCCCTCCTTGACTGGACTCTTCTGGGCTTTGGCCGTGGCCTGCCGAGCCCAGGTTTAGTAGCATCCCCTCCTTCTGGATGCTTAACCAAGCTCCCCTTGGGAGCTCCCACCCACTGCCCTGTCCACCCGCCCATAGCCTCCAGACCCTGCTGCCCCTTCTGTGCTGTGCCAGCCCTGCTGTGCTGGAGTCTTGTCCACAGTGCAGGGGGCGGGCACAGAAACTTTGTCCTGCTGACTAGTATCAGGCGCAATTTCTCTGTGACACCCTCAGACCCCAGACCTGGTTTGAACATCAGAGTCCAGTGTGTGGCAGGGCTTCTCACAGTCTCTACTCCCTGATACACCCTCTCTGGGGACCAGCCCTCACTCAGCCCCTCATCATTCTGTTTGCAGCTCACACGAAGGCTGCCCCACAAGGCAGTGACGGGAGAGCTGAGCCCAGAGCAAAAGCAGGAGGAAACAAGTGAAGGGGGCGGGAAGAGCACGTGCAAAGCACCTAAGGCAGAGGGAACTGCCCTGAGTCTCGCTTGGTTCCCCTTCTCGCTGCACAGCCTGCCTAGCATCTGAGCCTTGGTGCCCCGCCTCAGTCTGTAAGTCAGTGACTCCAGTCTTCTTGTGTCCTCCCATGGCCCTGCCCCCTGAAACCCTGGGGTCCCTTCACTGTCCCTATTGACCCTACTTTCCTTACCTGCCCCGGTGACTGAGAGCAGCTAAGAATCAGGTGTGGGGTCGGCCAGCAGCTTCGTGTCCAGTGCTAATTGGCTCTGAGACCTCAGACAGGTCATCTGGTTGCTCTGTGGCTCTGCCTCCCCATCTACGATGGCATAGAAAATCTAGAAATTGTGGGAGACAGACTGAGAGCAGGTGAGGACGAGCACAGAAGCCCATGTCACTACCAGTCACACTGAGGTTTCAGGTCCTTCTGCACCTGTTGGAACTGCTACAGTGAGGGCCAGTTTGAGCCCCAGTTACCAGGGTATGGGGGTGGCGGGGCATCTCACGGTCTGAGCTCCCTGTCCCTACCCCTTCTCTCACGCTCAAAGTCTGGACAGGTCAGGAGCCAGGGCCCTGAGCTCTGTCCCCCAGAGGAGTCAGGGCTGAAGCCAGGGGATGCGGAAGGGCAGGGCACAAGGGAAAGCTGGCACTTGCTTAGACACACTGCAACAGACTTGTCCCTTTGGCACCTTCAGTTCAGTTAAGTCGCTCAGTTGTGTCCAACTCTTTGCAACCCCATGAATCGCAGCACACCAGGCCTCCTTGTCCAACACCAACTCCTGGAGTTCACCAACCCACGGCCATTAAGTCAGTGATGCCATCCAGCCATCTCATCCTCTGTTGTCCCCTTCTCCTCCTGCCCCCAATCCCTCCCAGCATCAGAGTCTTCTCCAATGAGTCAACTCTTCACATGAGGTGGCCTAAGTACTCCCATGGAGTTTCAGCCTTAGCATCACTCATTCCAAAGAAATCCCAGGGCTGATCTCCTTCAGAATGGACTGGTTGGATCTCCTTGCAGTCCAAGGGACTCTCAAGAGTCTTCTCCAGCACCACAGGTCAAAAGCATCAATTCTTCTGCGCTCAGCTTTCTTCACAATCCAACTCTCACATCCATACATGACCACTGGAAAAACCATAGCCTTGACTAGATGAACCTTTGTTGGCAAAGTAATGTCTCTGCTTTTGAATATGCTATCTAGGTTGTACATAACTTTCCTTCCAAGGAGTAAGCGTCTTTTAATTTCATGGCTGCAGTCACCATCTGTAGTGATTTTGGAGCCCCCCAAAATAAAGTCTGACACTGTTTCCACTGTTTCCCCATCCATTTCCCCTGAAGTGATGGGACCAGATGCCATGATCTTTCTGAATGTTGAGCTTTATGCCAACTTTTTCACTCTCCACTTTCACTTTCATCAAGAGGCTTTTCAGTTCCTCTTCACTTTCTGCCATAAGGGTGGTGTCATCTGCACATCTGAGGTTATTGATATTTCTCCCAGAAATCTTGATTCCAGCTTGTGTTTCTTCCAGTCCAGCGTTTCTCATGATGTACTCTGCATGTAAGTTAAATAAGCAGGGTGACAATATACAGCCTTGACGTACTCCTCTTCCTATTTGGAACCAGTCTGTTGTTTCATGTCCAGTTCTAACTGTTGCTTCCTAACCTGCATAAAGGTTTCTCAAGAGGCAGGTCAAGTGGTCTGGTATTCCCATCTCTTTCAGAATTTTCCACAGTTTCTTGTGATCCACACAGTCAAAGGCTTTGGCATAGTCAATAAAGCAGAAATAGCTGTTTTTCTGGAACTCTCTTGCTTTTTCCATGATCCAGTGGATGTTGGCAATTTGATCTCTGGTTCCTCTGCCTTTTCTAAAACCAGCTTGAACATCAGGAAGTTCACGGTTCACATATTGCTGAAGCCTGGCTTGGAGAATTTTGAGCATTACTTTACTAGCATGTGAGATGAGTGCAATTGTGCGGTAGTTTGAGCATTCTTTGGCATTGCCTTTCTTTGGGATTGGAATGAAAACTGACCTTTTCCAGTCCTGTGGCCACTGCTGAGTTTTCCAAATTTGCTGGCATATTGAGTGCAGCACTTTCACAGCATCATGTTTCAGGATTTGAAATAGCTCCACTGGGATTCCATCACCTCCACTAGCTTTGTTCGAGTGATGCTTTCTAAGGCCCACTTGACTTCACATTCCAGGATGTCTGGCTCTAGGTCAGTGATCACACCATTGTGATTATCTGGGTCGTGAAGCTCTTTTTTGTACAGTTCTTCTGTGTATTCTTGCCATCTCTTCTTAATATCTTCTGCTTCTGTTAGGTCCATACCATTTCTGTCCTTTATTGAGCCCATCTTTGCATTAAATGTTCCCTTGGTATCTCTAATTTTCTTGAAGAGATCTCTAGTCTTTCCCATTCTGTTGTTTTCCTCTCTTTCTTTGCATTGATAACCGAGGAAGGCTTTCTTGTCTCTTCTTGCTATTCTTTGGAACTCTGTATTCAAATGGGTATATCTTTCCTTTTCTCCTTTGTTTTTTGCTTCTCTTCTTTTCACAGCTATTTGTAAGGCCTCCCCAGACAGCCATTTTGCTTTTTTGCATTTCTTTTCCTTGGGGATGGTCTCGATCCCTGTCTCCTGTACAATGTCACGAACCTCATTCCATAGTTCATCAGGCACTCTATCTATCAGATCTAGGCCCTTAAATCTATTTCTCACTTTCACTGTATAATCATAAGGGATTTGATTTAGGTCATACCTGAATGGTCTAGTGGTTTTCCCTACTTTCTTCAATTTAAGTCTGAATTTGGCAATAAGGAGTTCGTGGTCTGAGCTACAGTCAGCTCCTGGTCTTGTTTCTGCTGACTGTATAGAGCTTCTCCATCTTTGGCTGCAAAGAATATAATCAATCTGATTTCGGTGTTGACCATCTGGTGATGTCCATGTGTAGAGTCTTCTCTTGTGTTGTTGGAAGAGGGTATTTGCTATGACCAGTGTGTTTTCTTGGCAAAACTCTATTAGTCTTTGCCCTGCTTCATTCCGTATTCCAAGGCCAAATTTGCCTGTTACTCCAGGTGTTTCTTGACTTCCTACTTTTGCATTCCAGTCCCCTATAATGAAAAGGACATCTTTTTTGGGTGTTAGTTCTAGAAGGTCTTGTAGGTCTTCATAGAACCGTTCAACTTCAGCTTCTTCAGCATTACTGGTTGGGGCATAGACTTGGATTACTGTGATATTGAATGGTTTGCCTTGGAAACGAACAGAGATCATTCTATCGTTTTTGAGATTGCATCCAAGTACTGCATTTCGGACTCTTTTGTTGACCATGGTGGCTACTCCATTTCTTCTGAGGGATTCCTGCCCTCAGTAGTAGATATAATGGTCCTCTGAGTTAAATTCACCCATTCCAGTCCATTTTAGTTCGCTGATTCCTGGAATGTCGACATTCACCCTTGCCATCTCTTGTTTGACCACTTCCAATTTGCCTTGATTCATGGACCTGACATTCCAGGTTCCTATGCAATATTGCTCTTTACAGCATTGGACCTTGCTTCTATCACGTCACATCCACAGCTGGGTATTCTTTTTGCTTTGGCTCCATCCCTTCATTCTTTCTGGAGTTATTTCTCCACTGATCTCCAGTAGCATATTGGGCACCTACTGACCTGGGGAGTTTCTCTTTCAGTATCCTCTCATTTTGCCTTTTCATACTGTTCATGGGGTTCTCAAGGCAAGAATACTGAAGTGGTTTGCCATTCCCTTCTCCAGTGGACCACATTCTGTCAGATCTCTCCACCATGACCCGCCCATCTTGGGTGGCCCCATGGGCATGGCTTAGTTTCATTGAGTTAGACAAGGCTGTGGTCCTAGTGTGATTAGATTGACTAGTTTCCTGTGAGTATTGTTTCAGTGTGTCTGCCCTCTGATGCCCTCTTGCAACACCTACCATCTTACTTGGGTTTCTCTTACCTTGGGCATGGAGTATCTCTTCACGGCTGCTCTAGCAAAGTGCAGCCGCTGCTCCTTACCTTGGATGAGGGGTATCTCCTCAATGCCGCCATTCCTGACCTTCAAAGTGGGATAGCTCCTCTAGGCCCTCCTGCACCCACGCAATCACGGCTCCTTGGACGTGGGGTTGGTCGTCCCGGCTGTCGCCCCTGGTCTCGGGTGTGGGGCTGCTCCTCCCGGCCATGGCCCCTGACCTCGGATACTGGGTAACTCCTCTTGTTGCCGCCCCTGACCTCGGACACGGGGTAGCTCCTCTCGGCTATTCCTGCGCTGTCACAGCCTGGCACTCTTGGCCGCTGCCCCTCACCTCGGACTTGGGTGACTCCTCTTGGCTGCCGCCCTTCGGGCATGGGGTCCTCCCGGCTTCTGCCTCTGGCCTCGGACGTGGGGTAGCTCCTCTCAGCCATGCTTAGTGCCTTCAGATCAGATCAGATCAGATCAGTCGCTCAGTCATGTCCCACTCTTTGTGACCCCACGAATCGCAGCACGCCAGGCTTCCCTGTCCATCACCAACTCCTGGAGTTCACTCAGACTCACGTCTATTGAGTCAGTGATGCCATCCAGCCATCTCATCCTCTGTCTTCCCCTTCTCCTCTTGCCCCAAACCGTGAGCCCAGAGGAGGCATCTCCACCCCGGGGAAGCGGAGGGCCTATTTTCAGGCTTTGTACTGCACATGGTGTGTGCATGCGTGTATGTGCTGTGTACTTAATTTACTCCTGTCATGTTGGTTTCACACAGCTTCATGTACTTTTCAATCACCGGCATATTTTTAAAGATCTACCCGCACCCCACTCCAGTACTCTTGCCTGGAGAATCCCATGAATGGAGGAGCCTGGTGGGTTGCAGTCCATGGGGTCGCTAAGAGTCAGACACAACTGAGCAACTTCACTTTCACTTTTCACTTTCATGCATTGGAGAAGGAAATGGCAACCCACTCCAGTGTTCTTGCCTGGAGAATCCCAGGGACAGGAGAGCCTGGTGGGCTGCTGTCTATGGGGTCGCGCAGAGTAGAACACGACTGAAGAGACTTAGCAGCAGCAGCACCCACCTAGCAGCACCGACCCCCAGACTGATGTCTCTGGCAGTTCAGTGGTTTTCCTTCCTGCTCCCCGCAGAGGGTACCCATATCCCCCTGACATAGGCACCCCCACTGCCCTGCATGGAACTGGGAACAGGTCTCTGGAGCGGGAGACAGACGATAGAGCAGTTTCACTAAGCTCTGCCCGATTCTGCTCTGGGCATGTCCACTTACAGGACAGGGGTCCTTGTCCCTACACTCTCTTCCTGCTGGGTATTATTTAACATTCAAATTTCTGCAAATTGGTTGTCTGGGAGGTGGAAAACCTTTTTTAAATTTTGCATCTGTATGATTACTATTGAGTCTGAAAAATCTCCATGCAAATGTTGGCCACTAAAGTTTCCCCAGTGTGGATTCTTTCAGTGGTAGCCTGTCCTTTACAGTCTGAATTAATCACTCAGTCATTTTAGCTGTAGCTTCTCCATGCCACGAACTTTCCCCACCATATTCTCCACTAGACCAGATATCTTTATGTATTTTGCCAAAGAATTAATGCCTTCGAATTGCGGTGCTAGAGAAGATTCTTGAGAGTCCCTTGGAGAGCAAGGAGATCAAATCAGTCAATCTAAAGGAAATTAACTCTGAATATTCTTTGGAAGGACTGATGCTGAAGCTGAAGTTCCAATACTTTGGCCACTGATGTGAAGAACCAACTCATTGGAAATGACTCTGATGCTGGGAAAGATTGAGGGCAAAAGGAGAAAGGGCAACAGAGGATGAGATGGTTAGATAGCATCACCAAATCAATGGACATGAATTTGAGCAAACTCTGGGAGATAGTGAAGGACAGGGAAGCTTGGCAAGCTGCAGTTCATGGAGTTGCAGAGTCAGATACAACTGAGCGACTGAACAACAAATTTTTATTTTATATCTGTTTAAATCTCCAATTACAATGGAGCCAGATCCCTTAATTTCCAGCTACAAGGAAAGAATTTCCAGCTACAAGGTCTAATGTAAGAATTTATTACTGCCCCCAGATGACAAAGATATCACCCGCACATTTCCTTCCATTAATAAAACTTATATAGTTTTATCATTCACATCCAGGTCTTGATCCAACAAAAGAGCATGTGTGCAGGGTCCCCCCACAGAGGGAGTCTGTTTTCCAAATGCACCCAGGACACTGTCTGTCCCTTCTCCAGAAATGAGACCTATGGCCACCTACACCTCTTTCTGAGCTCTGTTCTCCATGCCACACTCACACCATGATCTCTTTCACTGGCTTTATTCCTGTAGTTTTGCAGCAGTCTAGTTTAGTGGGCTTTCCAAGTGGTGCTAGTGGTAAAGAACCCACCTGCCAATGCAGGTTAGATGTAAGAGACTCGGGTTCAGTTTCTGAGTCAAGAAGATCCCCTGGAGAAGTACATGACCACCCACTCCAGTATTCTAGCCTGGGGAATCCCATGGACAAAGAAGTCTTATGGGTTACAGTCTGGAGTCGCAAAGAGTTGGACATGACTGAAGCGACTTAGCCCACACAGTGTTTAGTAGCCTTGCTCTTCTTTTCAAAAATGTCTTAGCTGTTTTCAGCCACACCCCTGTTGGAATAAATTAATGAGATCCTCCAAACACACTGATGAGATTTTGATTGGAATTGAATCAACTCTAAAGACAAAACAAAGAACTGCTGTCCCTACAATGTTGAGTTGTCCCATCCATCTCACTTTTAGTCATCACGTTTCATGCTTTTTAATAGCGATTGAGCATTTCCCTGAAAAGTCTTGTGAATTCTTTAGTATGTGCTGGGGAGACTTGCTTCTACTGTGAATGGCATCTTATATTTTGTTACTTTTTCTGATTGATTGCTGTCAATGTAGAGGAATGCTCTGAGTTAATCTCTAACCTTGAATCTTACTGAATTCACTTATTTTATTGTTGTTGATGTTGTTTGTCTAAAGTTATTTAGAATTGTTATTATGAGTGACCACTGTATAATATTCTTGATTTTCTTTTTTTGTTGTTATTCTATTTTATTCTTATGAATAACAGTAAGTCAATTTCTTCCTTTCGTTCTTGATGCTTTATTTATGTTTGCTTATGATTGTGGATGGTGACTGCAGTCATGAAATTAAAAGACGCTTACTGCTTGGAAGGAAAGTTATGACCAACCTAGATAGCATATTCAAAAGCAGAGACATTACTTTACCAACAAAGGTTCGCCTAGTCAAGGCTATGGTCTTTCCTGTGGTCATGTATGGATGTGAGAGCTGGACTGTGAAGAAAGCTGAGCGCCAAAGAATTGATGCTTTTGAACTGTGGTGTTGGAGAAGACTCTTGAGAGTCCCTTGGACTGCAAGAAGATCCAACCAGTCCATTCTGAAGGAGATCAATCCTGGAATTTCTTTAGAAGGAATGATGCTAAAGCTGAAACTCCAGTATTTTGGCCACCTCATGCGAAGAGTTGACTCATTGGAGAAGACTCTGATGCTGGGAGGGATTGAGGGCAGGAGGAGACGGGGATGACAGAGGATGAGAGGGCTGGATGGCATCACTGACTCGATGGGTATGAGTCTGGGTGACCTCCGGGAGCTGGTGATGGACAGGGAGGCCTGGCGTGCTGCGGTTCATGGGGTCGCAAAGAGTCGGACACGACTGAGCGACTGATCTGATCTGATCTGATGATTGTGGTGTGAGGACCTTGAACAGTCATGGAGGGACAGAGGGGATTCCGAAGTCTGTGACATGAGAAACCTGCTCTACGTTATTTGAAGACCACCAAGTCAAGAAAGCTTCTTATTCCTAGTTCTCTGAGCAGTTTTAGAAAGACCTGAAATGTTAAAGCTTCACCACATGCTCTTTCTGCACCTGTTAACTTTTCATTAAGACCTTAATGTGAATCGATCAATTTCTTAAGTTTAAACCATCTTTGCATTCCTGGAAGAGATAAACCATATTTGATCATGATTTATCTTTCCCAACATTTTATTACAAATATTTTCAAATATATAAAAAAGTTAAATTTTCCATTGAACATCTATACACCTGCCATTGAGATTAATATATAACTAATAAAATGTACTAATATTGTATACCATTTACATTGATATTTTGCTAAATGTCCTTTATTACATAGCTATTCATCTGTCTTTCCCTCTATCCATCCAATAATTCATTTTATGTTTTGATACATTTCAAGGTAAGTTGAAATCCTCAGCTCACTTTCCCCTAAATATTTCAGCACGCATATCCTTAACTTGTCATGGACACAACTTAGTGACTAAACCATCACCACCTGTAACTCAAGTTCAATATTTCTGAAGGGTCCTTTTTATTTCTTTTGTAGTAAAATTTATAAATGACTTTGCCAAATGCCCTCATCTCCGTGTGTGACCCAAATACAGGAGATGCAGAACAGTCACCCCCAAAATCTCACTCACATTCCTATCCAGCTCGCCTCCCCAGAGGTAAGCAGAGCTCTGATTTTTTTCACCCTAATTAGTTTTCTTGCTCCAGAACTTCACATAAACTGAGTTATGTGGTAGGTACCCTTTTGTGTCTGGCTTCCTTAGTGGACATGAAGGTTTGGGGGTTTGCTGTGTCTTTGGGTGGATCAGCAGTCCAACTGATTTCATGGTTTTAAGGAGAGTTTGATCCTCCCACTGATGGACACATGAAATGTTTCTGGCTTTTTGACATTATCATTAGAATTGTTATGAGCATTCTTATGTTAAGTCATTTTCTGGACATGTTTTCATTGAAGTGGAATTTCTGGGTCATGGGGTAATTATATGTTTAGATTTATAAGAAACCACCAGATCTTACCCCCAAACATCCACCAGCACTGTTGGGAGTTCCAGCTACTCTACAGTCTCATTGGCATTTGGGGTTCAGTCTTTCAAAATTCAGCCACTCTGGTGTGTATGTATTTTAAAACACTTGGTTGGATCCAGGGAGCCAATATTTTACTCAAGATTTTCCTGTCTTTGTGTAAAAAGATTCTAAGACCTTTACTTCCTGCCCTTTTGTTGTCCTGGACACTAAACTGACACCTGTCTCTTAAAATGAAACAGGTTGCTTTACCCCTTGTATTATTTTCTAGAAAAATGTATATAAGAATCATTTTCCCCTTGAAAGAACTCATCTGTAAACTGTCTTGGTGAAATGCTCTTTTTTGAGAAGCGTAAGGACTTTGAATCTCATTTTTGAGTTAAGTTTTCTATTTCTTCAGAGGAAGGGCTTGGCACTTTGTATTTTCCCAGAAACCTGCCCATCTGATCTCAAAGTCTTCCTTAAATCTCTTGCCTAATAACTCAGCTGGGCATAAAGATAGACCTGGGGACTCACTAGGTGCCAGAAGATCAGGGGTAACTGCTCCGCAAGACCAGTGTGACTCAGAGGAGGGCAGGAGGCCTCAAGAAAGAGGTGAGTCTGGGGTGGGCTCTGAGCTCCAGGACCCTGAAAGCCTTCCAATGCTTTGCCCTCTCCCCAGCCTTGGAGGAGCTGAAGGGGTGAGCCATTTTCCCTCCAGGAAATCCAGAAAGACGCCTGCACTCTACAGCTCTGAAGTCTGTGTGAACTCCCAAAAGGCTCCTCAGGGGTCTCACCTGGGGAATAATGGCAATACCTGCCTCAGGTGTGTGCAGGGAACAAAGTGTGAATCGCAGTACCTCCCCCAGGTGTGTACACAGGTCAAGGCAGATTGTGGTACATGCCTCAGGTGTGTGCACAGGACAGAGTAGATTGTGGTAGCTGCCCCAGGTGTATACTGGGGACAAGATAGACTCAGTGAGATGAAGGGGAAAACACACCTCACACCAGGTGTGCATTTCACAAAGGTTCATCTCCTGCCTTCCTCCCTTAGGAAATACAGTGGTAGTGAGGCTCTGAAGGCTTTCATTCCTATTTTTAAAGCACAAAGGAATAAGTCTCTGGTAACATGATTTGACACTATGTGACCCTGAGTGGGAGGTCCCTGGAGCTTCATGAAAGTGAAAGTGAAAATCGCTCAGTCGTGTCCAACTCTCTGAGACCCCATGCACTATACTGTCCATGGAATTCTCCAGGCTAGAATACCAGAGTGGGTAGCCTTTCCCTTCTCCAGGGGATCTTCCTGACCCAGGAATCAAATCAGGACCTCCTGCATTGCAGGCAGATTCTTTACCAACTGAGCTATGAGGCAAGCCTCTGGAGCTCCAGTCACTTCAGTCGTGTCCAACTCTCTGTGACCCTATGGACCATGGTCCGCCAGGCTCCTCTGTCCATGGGATTCTCCTGGCAAGAATACTGGAGTGGGTTGCCATTTCCTTTTCCCATGATAAAGTATGAAGTGAGTGAAGTGAAGTCGTTCAGTCGTGTCTGATTCTTTGCGACCCCATGGACTGTAGCCTACCAGGCTCCTCTGTCCATGCGATTTTCCAGGCAAGAGTACTGGAGTGGGTAGCCATTTTCTTCTCCACTGGAGCTCCATGGTGCTCGTCAAAATGTACCACCTGCCCAGACAGGTGTGAGGCACTCTGTTTGTTTGAGTTTGTAATGAGTGTATGATTCCTCCCGCCCAGCCCACAGTCTGGAGAGTTTCCAGGCTGCAGGGCAGGGCAGGGAATCTAAACAGAGCCCAGAGTTCCTGGTGAGCTGAGAGATGGGTCCTGAGTGTCCCACATTCTCACAATTGATGAAATTCAAGTGAAGGTATGCTGCTGCTGCTGCTGCTGCTGCTGCTGCTAAGTCACTTCAGTCGTGTCCGACTCTGTGCTACCCCATAGACAGAAGCTCACCAGGCTCCCCCGTCCCTGGGATTCTCCAGGCAAGAATACTGGAGTGGGTTGCCATTTCCTTCTCCAATTAATGAAAGTGAAAAGTGAAGTCGCTTAGTCGTGTCCGACTCTTAGAGACCCCATGGACTGGAGCCTACCAGGCTCCTCCATCCATGGGATTTTCCAGACAAAAGTACTGGGGTGGAGTGCCATTGCCTTCCCCGAAGTGAAGGTATAGTTAAGTCAATAGCATTGTGTCAAGATGATATTCCTGGCTTGCACAACTGTGTCAGGGTGAGGTACAGTGTTAACACAGGACAGGATGAACAAAGAGCATATTGAAACTCTGTGTGCTGTTTTGCAACTTCTTGAAGCATGAAATAAAATATAGCTTTATTTTTAATTACCAGACATGAAAAGAAGTGGGAATATATGCCTCATGATCAAGAGAAAAATCAATAACTAAGAATAGACCCAGATTTTACAAAAACGATAGAAACACAATAAATGAGCACTAAGAAACTAGTGTAAGTATAACCTATGTCATCAAAAAGGCAGAGGAAAATATAAACATGATGAGGAGAAAATAGAAGAGATAGAAAAGACCCAAAATGAGCTTCTAGAGGTGAAAAAGTACATTATCTGAAATGGGAAAAATACACTGAATAGGATTAAGACCAGATTAGATCCTGTAGAAGTTTTTTCAAAAAAAGAAAAAAAGATCAACGCTATCTTTTAGGAGAGCAATGGAAATTATCCAAAGTTAGATACAGAAAAAATTACTGAAAAAATGAAGAGAGCAACAGTGATCAGTGAGATAATAAGAGCAGTCAAACACACGTGTCATCAGCATCTCTGATGGGGAGGAAGGAGATGAAGGACGGGAAAGTATCTGGAGAAATCACTGCTGAAAATACTAAAAGTTTGATTAAAACAATAACAACACTATAAACTCACAGATCCAAGGATCTCAATGAATCCCAAGTGAAAACAAAACAGACAAACCCAAAGCAAAAAAGCCCACAAAACAAACAAATAAACAAAAATCCCTGCAAAAAACAAATGCAAGAAGAAAATCATACCAATAACTATCATAACCAAATTGCTACGGAGATAAAGGGAAAATCTTACAAGCAACCAGAGAATAAGATATATTGTGTACAAATGAGCAAAGTTAGGTACATAAATATATTTCTCACCAGAAACCATGCAAACTAGAAAACAATGAACAGACTTCTTCAAAGTCTGAAGGAAAAAACTCTCAACCTTGAATTCTGTACCCAATAGAAATATCTCTCAAATAAAGGCAAAATAAACAATATTTCAGTTGAAATTAAGAGAGGAGAATTTATGGTCAGTATACCAGCACGCAATAGACTGGTTCCAAATAGGAAAGGGAGTACATCAAGACTGTATATTGTCACCCTGTTTATTTAACTTATATGCAGAGTACATCATGAGAAACGTTGGACTGGAAGAAACACAAGTTGGAATCAAGATTGCTGGGAGAAATATCAATAACCTCAGATATGCAGATGACACCACCCTTATGGCAGAAAGTGAAGAGGAACTAAAAAGCCTCTTGATGAAAGTGAAAGTGGAGAGCGAAAAAGTTGGCTTAAAGCTCAACATTCGGAAAACGAAGATCATGGCATCCGGTCCCATCACTTCATGGGAAATAGATGGGGAAACAGTGGAAACAGTGTCAGACTTTATTTTTCTGGGCTCCAAAATCACTGCAGATGGTGACTGCAGCCATGAAATTAAAAGACGCTTACTCCTTGGAAGGAAAGTTATGACCAACCTAGATCCCATATTCAAAAGCAGAGACATTACTTTGCCAACAAAGGTTCATCTAGTCAAGGCTATGGTTTTTCCTGTGGTCATGTATGGATGTGAGAGCTGGACTGTGAAGAAGGCTGAGCGCCAAAGAATTGATGCTTTTGACCTGTGGTGTTGGAGAAGACTCTTGAGAGTCCCTTGGACTGCAAGGAGATCCAACCAGTCCATTCCATCAACCACTGGATCTGGCTGATCCAGTGAGATCAGCCCTGGATTTCTTTGGAATGAGTGATGCTAAGGCTGAAACTCCATGGGAGTACTTAGGCCACCTCATGTGAAGAGTTGACTCATTGGAGAAGACTCTGATGCTGGGAGGGATTGGGGGCAGGAGGAGAAGGGGATGAGAGGATGAGATGGCTGGATGGCATCACTGACTCGATGGATGTGAGTCTGAGTGAACTCCGGGAGTTGGTGATGAACAGGGAGGCCTGGCGTGCTGCGATTCATGGGGTTGCAAAGAGTCAGACACAACTGAGCGACTGATCTGATCTGATACCAGCACCATAAAAGCTATTAAATTACATTCTTCACACAAAAGGAAAATGATGGCAGATATAAATGTGAACCCAAGCAAAGAAGGAATATTAGAAGTGATAACTACGCTACTGCTAAGTCACTTCAGTCGTGTCCGATTCTGTGTGACCCCATAGATGGCAGCCCACCAGGCCCCTCCGTCCCTGGGATTCTCCAGGCAAGAACACTGGAGTGGGTTGCCATTTCCTTCTCCAAGTGATAACTATGTGGGTAGATAAAAAAGTGCATAATTTACATTTTTGAAAATTTAAAACATAATTAAGTTCTTAGGAGAAAATAGTAACAATATATTAAAAGCTTTATAAGTGATATTTTTTATAATAATACAAAGGACAGAAAAGGGGAAATGGAGGTGCACACTGCAAAGGTTTTACACTATATGTGAAGTGGTATAACATTCTTTGAAAGCATCTTGATAAGTTAAAGATGTGTATTGTAAACTCTAGAGCTGTCACTAAAAGAAAAAGGTAGTGCTAATAAGCTAATATTGTAGGTGAAATGGATATTTGAAAACATTCATTTAATTCAAGAGGGCAGTAAAATAAGAACAAAAAAAGAGAAATATGTGAAAACAAATAGTAAGATAGTATATTTAAACACAACCATATATATAACCACATAAAATGTAAATGGCCTGTACCTTCCAATTAAAAGAAAGAAATTGTAAAACTGGATTAAAAAAAAATCAAAATCCAACTATATGCTGTCTACAAGAAAACTCATTTTAAATAAAAAAAAACATAGATAAGTTAAAAGTGTGGACAAAGATACACCATATGAACACCAACCAAAAGAAAGAAGGGGCTGCTAAATTAACATCAATAAAGGTTTATTTCAGAATAAGAAATACTATCATGGACAAGGAATGACATGTCATAATAATAAAGGAATCAGTATAAATATATATATATTTCCCTTATATTTCTTCTGATTTTTGTTTTATGTAACCTTGTTTCTTAATTGTTAGGTACCCGATGATGTATGATGTCTATCTTCTTTGGGAACTGTACCTTTTATTATTAAAAATATTTATCTTAAAAAAATAAATAAAATAGACAGTGGTAAAAAAATAGTGAAGGATCAGTTCTTGAAGAGGATGCAGTGATCCCAAATGTGTCTGCACCCAACGAGAGCAAAATACAAGCTTTTTCCATGTGCATATGAGAGAGTCACTCAGAGAGGCTACATTCTGAGTCCTAAAACAAGTTCAAATACGCTTAAAAAGGATTAAAATCATGCAACATATGTTTTTTGACTACAGGAAAATTAAACTAGAAGTCAGTGATAGACAATCTCTGGAAATCCCTAAATACTTGGAAACTAGCCAGTACACACTAAATAACTCATGGGTCAGAAAATAAATCACAAAAAGATTAGAAAATGTTTTAAACGAATAAAAATGAAAACACAATATTTTTAAATTGTGGGATGCAGCTAGGCAGTTCTTGGAGGAAAACATAAAATTCTTAAATTAGAAGAGAAGAAAAATTTCAAGTTAATAATCTAAGCTCCCTCTGTAAGAACTATAAAATGAGGAAAATTTAAATCCAAATTAAGCAGAAGAAAACAATATTAATAAAGATAAAAGAGAAAAATAAGTGAAATAGAAAACAGAAAGCAATAAGAAGAATCAAAAAAACCAAAACCTGTTCTTGAAAAGTTTTATTGATAAACCTTTAAACAAAATTATCAGGAAGATCAAAGAAAAGACAAAAATGACCAATACCTGAAATAGAAGAGGGGACATCACTGCCAAGCTTACAGACCCTAAAAGAATGATAAAGGAATGCTATGAGCAACTCTGTGCCAATACATTTGAAAACTGAGATGAAACGTGTAAATTTCTCAAAAAACACAGACTACTAATGTTCTCTTCATAAGAACTAGGTGCAGCTAACGTATTCATCTATATATAAAATCTAAAGGATACTACAAAAAACCTACAAGAACTAATAAGTGAGTTTAGCAAGATGTCAATGTACAACAATTAATTGAACTTTTACATACTAGCAATGAACATTTGGAAATTAAAATTTTTTAAATTATAATAAGATAAAAATGATGCTTTTAGCAATCAGTTTAACCAAAGGGGGAAAAAATGTGTGTGTGAGGCTCATACACTGAAAACTACCAAATATCACTGAAATAAATTTTAAAAGATCTAAAGAAATGGAGAGATATATCATGTTCATGAATTGGAAGATTCAGTATTGTTAGAATGACATTTTTCCTGAAATTGATCTATAGACTCAAAGAAATAACTGTTAAAAACAACAACCCATAGTGATTTCTTATAGAAACTGACAAGCTAGTTTTAAAGTTAACAAAGAAACAAAATGCACCTAAAGTAAGCTAATGATTTTGTAAAAGATGAAAAAATTTGGAAGGCTTGTACGGTATCTCAAAGCTTATTGTCAAGCTAGAGGAGTCGTGACCGTGTGGTACTGATGAAAGGATGGACAAATAGATCAATGGAACAGAGTTCACAAACAACTCTTATGTATTTGGTCAATTAATTTTTGACAAGGTTGCCAAGGCAATTCAGTGGGAAAACTATAGACATTTCAACAAATGATGCTATAACAACTGGACACTCAAATGCAAAGAAATGAATTTCAACCCTTACCACACACGAAAACAAATTCAAACTGGATCCCAGATCTAAGCAGAACTAAAACTATAAAACTTTTAGAGAAGACACAATAGAAAATTTTGGTAGCCTTGGATTGGACAAAGATTTTTTAAAACAGAAACAAAAGTAAAAATTATATCAAATTAAAAAAAATTTATTGAAGTGTAGTTGATTTACAATGCTGTGTTAGCGTCTGCTGTACAGTAAAATGACACATATATGTAATGTATTATATATTATGTATTTATTATATGCCATATATACGCATATAACTGTATGTGTGTACAGTTATACATATATGTAATTCTTTCACTTTTAAATTTCAATTTACTAAAATTAAGACTTTTGTCCTTCAAAAGACACTGTTGAGAAAATGAAAGGACATGTCAGTTCTTGAGAAAATATATCCACAAGTCACACGTCTGCAGAGGGGGCATTGGATGATAAAATATCTGGGGTAACGGATGGAAAGGCTCCTGCCCAAGGTCCCTGGACATTCAGGGGCTGCACTGGCACCAAAACCAGGTATTCTGACCCAGCTGGGTTGAAGGTTCTGATGTTGGATTAGTGTTAGTCGCTTAACCATGTCCAACTCTTGCAACCGCATGGACAGTAGCCAACCAAGCTTCTCTGTCCATGGAATTCTCTGGGCAAGAATACTAGAGTGGGTTGCCATTCCCTTCTCCAGGGGATCTTTCTGACCTGGGAATCAAACCCAGGTCTCCTGAATTGCAGGCAGATTCTTTACCACTGAGACACCTGGGTTAAGCACAATCTAATCTTTTAGTGAATTTTCATTTTCTAAGTGTCCAAGCCTCTCACCATGCACATTCGTCGGCTAGAGGGACCTAGGTGGGCTGGTCTGCCCTCTCTCTTGGCTTCACTCTTCCCAGTGGGCAAGGTTCCCAGTCATCACTAGGACAAAGGGGGCAGGCAAACCCAGGATCCCTCCCTCTCCCACCTGAGTAGGGTGTTCAGCCAGTCTGCCAGCATGTGGACCCCAAAATGCTGGACCCCTGTCCTCCTGGGCTCTCAATGCCACCCACCAGGAGTGCCTTCAGGAGCTGGGGTTGCTCCCCTGGATGCACAGGGCTGGCTTGAGCGGCCGCTGGACCAGCGCTTGAGGTGCCTTTGGAAGAAATCCACCTTGGGGGCAGTGTGGTTATTCTGGCAGAATCAGGAGAAAAAAATAACGTTGCCTTTATAAGTGAGTCAGCTGACCATTTTACAATTCTTCTCCAAACCAACGAAGCCATTTTCACAACATAAAATGAGCAAAAAATGTAATTATTTCAAGGTGTCCTTTACCTCGAACTCACTGGAGGCTCACAGCTTAGGGGTTTTAAAAAATACATATATTTAAAGCAAATATTATTGCAAATGACTACTCTGTAATTTGGATTAATTGCTTTTGGTTTTTTCTGGAAATAAAATCTTTAAGGCAAACCCATAAAAGCTCCGGAGCCCAGGGTGGCTGTTCCTTGCACAGTCTGGTTTACAGGGAGCATGGGGCTGCCCTCGGGGGACTTCAGTGGGTCATGGAGTCTCCTCTTGGGCCAAAGACCCTGGAGGATACTTGCCAAGCTCTGCAGAGCCCATAGCCAAGGACGACCCTGGCGCAAGAGGGCAGCCTATGAGCCTCAGGGACGGTCCAGGAAAGGCTAGCCAGGTTCATCACGACCCCTCTGCAGAGTAATGTCAGACTCCCAGCCAGGCCTTGCTGGGTCAGGTTCAGGGACACACAAGGGGCTGAGGAGAGTTGAGCCTGGGCTGTGCCAGGTGGTCATATGACACATGGCTGTGAGTTGGGCAGGAGGAGGGTGTGAAGGAAAGGGGACAGATGGGAGAATCTGGCACCACAGGGCACCTCCTCTGGGGCTTCCTGCCCTCTTTGGAGCAAGCTAGACTTGAGGTTTTGCCAACCCATGAGTCCACCTCAGCCAGGCTGTGTGTGTGTGTGTGTGTGTGTGTGTGTGTGTGTGTGTGTGTGTGTATGGGGGTGTTCATCTTTGGAGGGGGCTGAACAGCCATATGTGATGCTGCAGGAGCACCAGGGAGACAATGATGGAGCAGGGACCACTCAGAGATCTCTGGAGACCCTCAAGAGCCGTGTCAGCAGATCTGGGGAAGAGGGCAGAGTGTCTGAAAGGGCTGGAGCAGGAGTGTCACACGACTGCCACTTACCTGGTCCCTTCAAGCCCATCACCTTATTTATTCTGAGTAGCTTCCTAGGTGGCTCAGTGGTAAAAGGAATGTGCCTGCCAATGCAGAAGATGCAGGAGACGCCTGTTCGATCCCTGGGTCAGACAGATTCCCTGGAGGAGGACATGGCAACCCACTCCAGTATTCTCGCCTGGAGAATTCCATGGACAGAAGAGCCTGATGGGCCACAGTCCATGGGCTCACAAAGAATCAGATACAGCTGAGCACACATGCATAGAAGTAACCCTGAGGTGGGCACCATCTTTCCTGAGTGCTGTGTCCAGGGTGTCGTAGCCAGGAAGGGCAGACGGGGGAGCTGTGCTTCCTCCAGGTGCTGCGGAGGGAGGGGAGAAGGGGCAGGTCCTGGGCCCTGGAAGACTCCATCCCTGGGCCAACAGCAGACACAAGACATGGTCCCGCCTGCTTGTTAAGATGAAATTTGCTACTGCAGGCAGCTGGACAGGGAGGACAGAGATCTTGGGACTCTGGGCCAGCTCGGGTGCCTTTGTGGCCTGGAACAAGTTCTATCCCACCACTTGCTAGGCCTCAGTTTACCCAGTTCATTCTCAGTGTCATCATGAAATGCAACTTCCTTCTTTCATTGGACAGGGGATTCATCCATCCATCATCTGTCCATCCATCCATTCTTCATGCATCATCCACCCATCCGTAAATCCATCATCCATGTATATATCCATTCATCCACCCATCCACCTATCTGTCCATCTATCCATCCAAAACTATCAGTCATCTCTCCCATGTCATACTGTCTGTCAGGCCCTGAGGAACATAGGGAAATAAAACAGGTGAGAAGCCCCCACATGAGTGACACCCTGAGAGTTGCATGGGGAGATAGAAGTTTGCATGGGGAGATAGAAGTTTGAGGACCAGGCAGGAGGTGTGTGCAGTAGGAGTGCAGGTGAGAGACGGGGCAGCCTGGTGAGGTGGCAGCAGAGGGTTCACACAGCAGGAGGTGAAAATGAATGGAAAACAGCTGCCCTTGTTGGGGAGTCATGTCTCTGTCCTGGGCCACGCCTGGGAGCCCCACCAGACTGCCCCCCACATCTTGCCCAAGGCTTCCTCCTGGCTGGCAGCCCCAAGGTCCTCATGTGCCCACAAGCAGGGGCATGGGAGGAGCCAGCCTCACCCGTGGTGGTACAGGAGGAGGGAGGGAAATGGCTGTCCTGGTGGCCCCAGACCTGAAGGGAAACAGGCATGTTCTGGCCCCTGTGGGGCCCCCAGTCCCATGTCCTGGAGAAGGTGTGGGAGGACTGGGTGCAGGGGTCAGTGAAGGAGCACCAGACAAGCCCATTGAGGGGGGCAGGACGACCCATTCTGCTGCAGGGAGAAGGCCACCCACCACATCCTCCACTTTCAGGGCTCAATGCGAGGCAGCCTTCCTCTGTGTGTTTCTTCATATGGGTCTCTTCTGACCACGCAGTCCCATAGGGGCCTCTGCTGGAGCCCCTTCTATGAGCCAGGGGTGGGGTGTCAGTCTGTAACACCCTCCCAAGGGAGCCCAGCTGTTCCTGGGCCCAGGAAGAACCCAAGTAGGTCCTGAGACAATGAGATGAGAGGCAAGTTCCACTGGGCTGGAGAGGGTCAGGAGGGCTTCCTGGAGGAGATGGCTCTGCAGTTCTGGTAAACTCCCCTTCTGCGGTGCCCCCTGTGTCTGTGTCACAGGGAGGGCTCTCCTGGTTGGATGGAGCAGCTGGAGCTCTCTGGGTGGGTCTGTGCAGAGCCCACCCCGGTGTGGAGTGGCTATGAAGTGTGGGTCCTCAAAGACTGAGCTGCTTCAGCCACAAGGCCCTTTCCCCAGGGGTTCCTGCCTGTGTTTACAAAGCCCCCCTTTACCCCTCAGGCTTGCTGCCTATGGCTCTGTGATGCCCACATTTTGAACCTCAGGTGAATCTCATTCTGTCACTTGTAAACGTCTCAGTGCCTGATGTCCAGAAGGAGCCTCATCTGAGGTCTTCCAAGGGTCTGCTTTTTCAGGGGAGACTGAGGTCTGGGGTGTGGCCTTCCTTCCCTGGAGGGTGCTGAGGCTGAGGGCCTGGTCTGGGGTCGGGAGAGTGGGGGTGAGTGCTGATTCCTGCCCATCCAGGGGTCTCCTTGGGGGGAGAAGTTAGGAGCCCTTGGGCTGTGCCCCCAGCTCTGGCTAGCATGGCCATCTCAGGGACAGATCAGAACCAATTTTAAGTGTGTGGGTGGAAGCCAGTTGCTGCCTTAAAGCCCTCAGCAAAGAACTCTCGATTTCCTGTCCTCTGCAGGGCTCTGCCCCATCCCCTGTGTCCTCCTGGGGTCCAGGATGAGAAGGATCTGACCTGAGAGCCATCAGAGCCCCCAGCACCCCTTGGGGTCGAGCACCAGGTGGAAAGAGAAAAAAAACCTCAAGTACGAGGTGAAGCTGTCCACTTGGTGTCAAGGTTGGGAACTTCTGGGGAGGGGTCCACCCCACACCCAATGGGGACAGGGGCAAATCAGATCAGATTCCGTGCAGCCTCCCAGAGCTCAGAGTCAGGAGGGAGAAGACAGATGGGCATGATGGACTGTTTGCATCCCCAAAGATAACCCCAAAAAGGCCTGTAAGTCCCTCCCTGTGCTGAGAAAGGAAAGAAATACCATCCCCCAAGAGAGATGCTGAAGAAGAACATTGTTTAAAACAGCTCAGGGAGTCAGAAACAACCCAAGTGTCCATCCACAGCCTGATGGGTGACTGAGGTGTGTCAGGCATCCTGACAAGGAAGGCAATTCTGATACCTGTTACAACAGGATGAGCCTTGAGGACACTGTGCTCACTGAAAAAGCCAGACACCAGAGGACAGACATTGTCTGGTGCCACTCATGGAGGTCCCTGGAAGAGTCAAATCCTTGGACAGAAAGGAGAGGAAGGGGGCCCAGGGGCTGGGGGAAGTGGGGAGTGAGTGAAAGTTAGTCATGTCTGACACTTTGCAACCCCATGGACTACACAGTCCATGGAATTCTCCAGGCCAGAATACTGGGGTGGGTAGCCTTTCTCTTCTCCAGGTGATCTTCCCAACCCAGGGATCAAACCCAGGTCACCCACATTGCAGGCAGATTCTTTACCAGCTGAGCCACAAGGGAAGCCAAGAATACTGGAGGGGGTAGCCTATCTCTTCTCCAGCAGATCTTCCCCACCCAGGAATCGAACTGGGATCTCCTGAATTGCATTTCAGGCAGGCAAGCTTTTTGACATCTGATATACCAGACCACCTGATCTGCCTCTTAAGAAATCTGTATGCAGGTCAGGAAGCAACAGTTAGAACTGGTCATGGAACAACAGACTGGTTCCAAATAGGAAAAGGAGTACGTCAAGGCAGCATATTGTCACCATGTTTATTTAACTTATATGCAGAGTACATCATGAGAAATGCTGGACTGGAAGAAACAGAAGTTGGAATCAAGATTTCTGGGAGAAATATCAATAACCTCAGATATGCAGATGACACCACTCGTATGGCAGAAAGTGAAGAGGGGCTAAAAAGCCTCTTGATGAAGGTGAAAGTGGAAAGTGAAAAGGTTGGCTTAAAGCTCAACATTCAGAAAATGAAGATCATGGCATCTGGTCCCATCACTGCATGGGAAATAGATGGGGAAACAGTGGAAACAGTGTCAGACTTTGTTTTTCTGGGCTCCAAAATCACTGCAGATGGTGACTGCAGCCATGAAATTAAAAGACGCTTACTCCTTGGAAGGAAAGTTATGACCAACCTAGATAGCATATTCAAAAGCAGAGACATTACTTTGCCAACAAAGGTTCGCCTAGTCAAGGCTATGGTCTTTCCTGTGGTCATGTATGGATGTGAGAGCTGGACTGTGAAGAAGGCTGAGCGCCGAAGAATTGATGCTTTTGAACTGTGGTGTTGGAGAAGACTCTTGAGAGTCCCTTGGACTGCAAGGAGATCCAACCAGTCCATTCTGAAGGAGATCAATCCTGGAATTTCTTTAGAAGGAATGATGCTAAAGCTGAAACTCCAGTATTTTGGCCACCTCATGCGAAGAGCTGACTCATTGGAGAAGACTCTGATGCTGGGAGGGATTGAGGGCAGGAGGAGAAGGGGACGACAGAGGATGAGAGGGCTGGATGGCATCACTGACTCGATGGATGCGAGTCTGGGTGACCTCCGGGAGCTGGTGATGGACAGGGAGGCCTGGCGTGCTGCGGTTCATGGGGTCGCAAAGAGTCGGACACGACTGAGCGACTGATCTGATCTGATCTCTCCTGCTTTGGCAGGCAGATTCTATCATTGAGCCACCAGGTCAGCCCTATTTTCCTGCTGGCTGTTGGCTTCCAAATAAAGGTCTCCTGTCAACACCTGGGGCTGGAGCTGGACTTGAAAGCTCCACCTGTTGAGATGCCACAGCTTTTCCTCCCATGGCTAGGCAACCACTGAACTGTTCTCTGTCTCTCTGGACTTGCCTATTCTGGACACTTTGTATCAGTGGCGTTCTACAACATGTGGCCTTTTGTGACAGGCTTCTCTCACTGAGCACCATGTTTTCAAGGGCCCTCTGTGCCGTAGACGGTACGAGGACTCCACTCCCTTCGATGGCTGAGGAGCACACGACGGTTTGGATTCACCATGTTTCATGTACCCACTACTGGTGATTTTAACATTCTTTAGTCATTTCAACTTAAGAAAGCTGCTGTCGAATCAGTCAATCGTATAGGAAATCAGTTCTGAATATTCATTGGAAGGACTGATGCTGAAGCTAAAGCGCCAATACTTTGGACACTTGATGCGAAGAACTGACTCATTGGAAAAAACCCTGATGCTGGGAAGGATTGAAGGCAGAAGGAGAAGGGGACGACAGAGGAAAAGATGGTTGGATGGCATCACTGACTCAATGGACATGCGTTTGAGCAAGCTCCAGGAGTTGGTGATAGACTGGGAGGCACAGTGTGCTGCAGTCCATGAAGTCACAAGGGGTTGGACACAACTGAGCGACTGAACTGAACTGAACTTAAGCTTCTGTGGCTGGTCTCTCATTTTCAGGGATCTGTCTTGGGTGATAAAACTGGAAAACAAGTCAAGGAGATGGTTAACACAAATACCTGTGGGGTGGTTACCTCTGGACTGGTTGAAGGGGATGCAGTTAGGGGAAGGGACTATACAGAGAACTTTGAAGAAAAATTATCACAAGCTTGTGCTTCATTCACCCAGGAGCTGAGGCCAGTGCTCATGTTATACACTCCAGGTGTGCACATGCAGTCTTACACACTGACCCATCTGTGTGATCATTTCAAAATGGAAAAAACTTTAAAATGAACATAAAGCTTTTTAAACATATGTTCTCAGTAGTGATTTTTAGATAACAGATTTATTGAGATACAATTAACATAGCACGACAGTCTCCATTTTTAAGTGGGTTGTCTGGGATGTCCCTGGTGGTCCAGTAGCTAAGATTTTGCTCTCTCAACACAGAGGACCCAGATTTGACTCCTAGATCCTAAATACTGCAACGAAAACTTTGCATGCTGCAACTAAAGATCCTGCACACTGCAATGAAGATCCTATGTGCTGCAACTAAGACCCGGTGCAGCAATAAAAACAAACAAACAAGGAAGACTTTAGTAAATAAATTAAGTGGGTGTTTGTTTCCAGAACATTTTCATCTTCCCAGGAGGAAACCCTGTGCCAAAGAAGCAGTCACCCGCCATGTCCTCTCCCCTACCCTGGCAACCACTTGTTTCTTTTCTGTGGATTTGCCCATCCTGGACGTGTCATGTAGGTGGAATGGAATGGTACGTGGCCTGCTCTGACTGGCTTCATTCGCCGACTTCGTGCACACTGTGGTCCACATCAGGGCTTCGTTCCTTGCTATGACTGACACTCCTCCACTATACGGAGCGACCACATCTCATCTCCCCATCACGGGGGACTGTCGCGGTCCTCACTCATTTCAATGTGATGATCCTGCAGCCAAACTCATCCTAGGCTCTGAGAGACCCCCAGGGCCCCCAGCTTCTGCTGGGGTCTGAGCAAATCCTTCAGGAAGCCTTAACAGTCTTTCAACTTAGAACCTGCGTTTCAAAAACAAAGGCTTGAAATTCCATCTGTGGTGTTGAATCCATGCTCACCGTTTAGACCTAGTTGTGCTGATGCAGGGAGACCTTTCTGATGTCCTGGGTGGAGCAGAGAAAGAGAGCAGCCAGGATGCCAGCGCTGCTTTTCTTATTTTGCAAAAAGCACACACACAAAAGGAGAGTCACTAACCGCTGATTTGATTGGGAAGGCAGCCTTCAGCGAATGACATCATTGGGAGAACATAAATCTTGGTTTGTATGATTTATTTATGTTAAGAAATCCACATATGATGCTGAGTTTTCAATGGCTTTGTTTAAGTGATAGTTTTTCCTTTTTAGTGAAAGTTGGAGCGATGATAAACAGCTCCAGCTGTAAAAATTAAAGGCGGAGGTGAAGCCAAGGTGATTATTACACAAAAAATCTGAGTTGGGGAGGGGGCATTTGGCCCTTCTCTCCTCTAAAATGAAAATTACCCTCTGCCACCATGTGCCATGAACAATTACCTGCTGTTTATTAATTAACCTCTTTTAAAAGCACCACATTTCTACTTGAAACTGTTATTTCTCTAATGTGAAAACTGGCTTATTCGTGTTTATTAGAACAACCCTATCCCATGTGGTCCAGGCTCAGTGAACACTTAACTGACACATATATTTTTTCAAATGACACATTTCATGATTGGAAATTTCTTCACAGAAGCCCAGATTCTAAATCTGACTTGCTTGAAATGTTGGCTCCAAACCAGGCCCCCAAAGCCACTGGTCTGTGGCCCAGAATGGCCCTGGGATGCCCACACTGAGAGGGGTCCTGACTTTCCAGCAACAGCTAGACTCTGAGGAAATACAAAGCCTGGTGGCCAAGTCTTTCTGGACACAGGCAAATAAACATCTCGGTCATCAACAGGATCCCCCTTTGGAGCTCACAGTTCTGGCAGGGCATGAAACCAGGAAAGGTCCCAGATGGAGACCCCTCCCTCTGCAGACATCCTTCGAGGGTCGCCTGGAACAGGGCTCTGTGTCAGCCGGGTGACTCCCACTGCACCTCCCAGGAAAGTTCTTGCTCCTCTGAGCACCAGTGTCTCCTCACTGTGGTTCCATGGTGTGGGATTAGGGCCATATACACTGGGATGGAGCCCAAGGGTGGGAGTGACTGGGGCAGCCACCAGCACCCTGCCTGGCTCTGGAGCCCCAGTACCCGCTGGGCTCCATACTCCAGGCCAGGGAACTGAGGGACAGACCACATGTCTCCTGAAGATGCTCTTTCTGCCCGTGTCCACTGTCCCCAGCACCCGGCTGACCCCACCCACTCACTGACCCCTGAGCAAATGGTCTTCCCTTTTCCAAATCGTGCATTGCACATCAGGGCATCTGGGTGGTTTGCTCATTGCTGTGTCCCTGTCACTTGGCACAGGCTGCTGGATGCGGAGTGGGGACAGGTAAAGGACAGGATGCTCAGCACAGGGCTGTGGCCCCATGGCCAGGGCCTGGAAGGTCAACTGGACCTCCCCTCCCCCATTTCTAGGGCTGAGATCAGCCTTCAGGGATCCCAGGGTTACTTTCAACTCACTCAGCCCTCTTCGTTCATTCATTCCTTCATTCACTGAGCTCCAAGCACTGGGACCCTGGGGGAGCAGGGGGAGGGCAGAGTGAGATGCTCTGGAAGCTGCAGGTGTGCGGGACAAACAGCCTTCACTTCAGCTCGTACGGTGTGACTGTAAGTTCAGGAGCCCCAGCCTTATCAGGGCTTCTGGCCGTAAGTCAATGATTGAATGAATAAATGAAAAGTCTGCACGTGGTCTGAGAGCCTTGGCCTCTCAGCAGGCACATGGTGCCTGTGAGAGGCCCTGAAGGCAGGGTGGGCCTGACTCTGGGAACCCATGAAGAGCCGCAGGGGGAGGGGAACCCACAGCTCCCAGGAGCCCCATCCTTCATCCTAGTCCAACTGGCCCTCTGTGTCCTGCAAGGGAGCAGGGAACAGCCCTCCATGAATCCAGGTCAGCCCAAGGGACAGGCTTTGGTTCTGGGAGGGGAGGGGTCAGAGGGTGCAGGGAACCCTGCTGATAGCCATCCCAGCTCCAAAAATCTGAGCTCCCAGGAGGTGCCAAGCAGCACACTTGCCTGCAGCTATGCCCACAACACCCACTTTTTCACCTCCATATTATACTGTGGGAAACTGAGATGCCCAGGAAGCTGGTGGGGGTCTGCCCCAGAGCCCCGGGTAGAATGGGGAAGCCTCTGGCTCTGACTAAGCTAAGCTCCTCTGATCTGCTCCCTCCCCCCACCCCCCACCTTCCCCCCCACCCCACCTCCCACCCCCGACAGCAGCCTGCTTGTGACAGCAGCCTGCTTGTCCCGGAAGGGAAGTGGGGGCGTCCTGTGTGAGTGGCAGGGGCAGTGCTCGGGCAATCCCTCTGCTGCCCCCTACCCGGCAGGACACTCATAATAACTTCACTGATGCCACGGGGAGGGTGGGGGGACTCCCCGTGAGTGAGGGGCTGCTATCCTAGCCCCTCAGTCCTCAGTGAGGTCCCCTGACCTGCCACTCTGGCCACCACTGGTCCTTCCTTCACCAGGGAACCTCCTGCCGACTTGAGAGGGCAGAGGGGGAGGGAGCTCCACTGCCTCAGAGGTGGATAAGTCCTGTCAGGGGCAGTGCAGCCAAGAACTGCAAGTGCCTGCTCCCTCCCTGCAGCCCCAGGGTTGTGGACTTTGGGTGCCTGAGGCAGAAGCAGATGGCCCTGCCCCAGGGGACAGGAATCCTCCACCGATTCCATCAGCTTCGGGTCAGGCAGCACGAGGGGTAATTTTTTCTCCTGCCTGGGGGCAGTCCTGGGCTCTTCTGTTTTCTTGCTTGTTCAGGAGAGCTTCCTGCAATGACTGGTTTAGCAGCACGTAAAAGGGACCTTGGGTAGAGTGTGTCCATTTGGTTTCCCCTGGCCACCCGATTCCCCTCCAATGGTCTTGTCCAGAGAAGCAGTGAGCAGCCAGGACATTTTGAGTAGGCCATGCCCCTCCCCTGAATGAAGGCATTCAGTCCCTCAATTCTCTCCCTTACGGCTCAGCTTCATAGTTTAAGGCTGATATTTTTTTCTTTAATTTTAATCTTTTGGCCCTGCATCTTGGCATGTGGGATCTTAGCTCGCTGACCAGGGATCGGCTCTGCGCCCCTGCATTGCTAGGGAAACGCTTAACCACTGGACCACCAAGGAAGTCCCGAGGCTGATCCTTAAACCCACGGTCCCCTAGGGCCCCTCCCAAACACGCTGGCCACCCCTCACCGCGGCATATAGGGGGCGGTGGTAAATTCCCTTCTAGGAGCTCAGCTGGAATCCTGTCCCCTCCCGGGGCAGTCCCATCACCCACTCTTTGCGAGATCTGGGGTGTCCGGTGGTACCACCCCGAGAGTAGGAGCCTGTTGCCTTAAATATCTTTCTGCACGCTGGGCCTCAAAGGAACCTTAGAGAGCCGCCCAGGGCGAGCAGCACCCCGGCCAGTGGCTGAGCGGAGACGCCTGGGAGCCAAGCGGGACCCTCACACCTCCACCACTGCGCCCGCGGAGAGGGGAGTTCCGGGGTGAGGGCGGCGGGGGAGATGGAGGAGATGGAGGGAGGGCGGAGATCGCTAGGCGCAACCTGGGTCCTTTCTAGTCTGTGCACGACAGCTGAACCCCACTGGGGCAAACTTGGCCCCAAAGGGTGGGCAGAACTGGGCCCCGTCGGGCGTTTTCCAGGTCCTCTCTCCCCGCCAATCCCACATCAACCCTGAGAGGGGCGCAGGAACATATGGCCCCGTTGCACAGGTGGGGAAACTGAGGCTCGGAGAATCATCTCCCCGCAGCTCCTCCTCCGGGGTCACGTCTGCAGCGGGACTAAAGGAGAAATTTGGTTTCCAAACTAACGGGGTCGGGGTGGGGGGAGGGCAGGGACCAAGGTCCGGAGGAGAGGGTTTTGCAAACCGAGGCGTGGATTGCCGGCAAGCCGACTTGGGGAGTCTGTTCCGGTACCGGCCGCCCGGCGGTGAGCTCGGCTCTGGGGCGTCTGGGGACGCGGAGGACCGGCTCGCACCCAGAGGCTTCCGGGACTCAGATAACCGGAAAGCAACGCTGCTCGCCGTTTTCGTTGTTTCCAGGGCTCTGCCCGCGCGCAGCCGGAACCGGGAGCAGAAGGCGGCGGCCGCGTTCACGCGGGCAGCATTCCGGAGCGACCACAGTGCCACCTTTACCGGGCGGAGCTCTGCCCGCGTCGCGAGGCCAGGGCGCTCAGAGGAATGAAGTTGCTCCCCGTGTGCACGGGCGGGAGGCCCAGGGATGCGGGCGGCGCGAGGGTCCCCTTTCCAGGCGGCGCGGGGTGAATGCGAGGCTCAGAATCCGTGCAAACTGGACGACGGAATTCGTGAGCGGCTTTTGAAAGGCCCTGGGTTGAAGGGGGAAACCGTGGGAAACCGATTCCGTTTACCGCTCTCCGAGGCCGGAGCCCGAGCCCGCGCGCGGTGACTGGAGCCGCGCGACTCAGCCGCGGAGTTCGGCCCGCTTGGCGCGCCGCGGGGAAGGAGTCACCGGGCGCCTCCTGCGCTTCCTGGGCCGCCAGTTTGGGCCGGCAATCCGGGGCCATCTCCTACCTGGCTCAAAGGAGGGAGGTCAAGCCCACAGCCTCAATCTCTTTTAAAAAAAAAAAAAAAAAAAAAAGAAAGAAAACGAAAGTCCCGGTTACACGCCTCCTCCCCGAAGCCTGGGGCAGTCCCCAGCTGCGATTCCCAGGCACCTGTGTTCCTGAGCGGTGGCGCCCAGGCCAGGACTCCAGGACCAGGCAGAAGAATCAGCAGGCCCTCCCAGGAGGCAGCCCGTGTACAGAAGACAGCGTCCCCCTGCCCCGGTTCCGAACATCTGGGGTTTGTTCGGCATCTGCTGCATGGTTTACATTCCCGAGAAGTCTTGGTTGGAAGCATCCAGACCCTCTCTGCAACCCACTCCAGAAGCAGGGAGTCGGTGTGGGTGCCCGGCCAGGAGGCGTCTGCTCTGAGCTGCAGAGGGAAGGCTTTGGCACATGGCTTCTGAACTCGCTGGGCCAGAAATCCAGACCTGTGTCCTTCTGTCATATAACCTTGCCTGGGTCACAGCAAGTGCCTCTCCATCTGGGGTAGGAAGAGGGTCAAACAGGGGCCTGAAATATCAGCTCCAGGGTCCAGGCAGGTGCCTGTGGTTCCAGGTGAGGCGCAGTGCTGGGGCAGCACCCATGGCAGGCTGGTGTGGAGGTCTGGCTGAGGAAGAAAGGGCTCTGTGGGTTGTTTGTGCCCCCTACCCCCTTGCTGGACCAAACCCTAATCACCCCGGGCTGGAAGGCATTCAGTCCCCGAAGGGTCCCCTACTGGGCTCCTCCGAGACCATCTCCGTTTTCTTCTCTGTGTAGTTGGGAACCATACTGCTTGTCCCTAAGCGTCCCTCGTGGTCTTCCTCCTGCTGTTGCTCAAATAGAAGCCATTTCCATTCTGGGAAGAATGTGCCCAGAGAAGGAGACCTCTGTCTCAGCAGGATGCCTGGCCCCAAGTTGGAGGTGGGGCAAGGCTGGCGGTCTGGACCCCCTCCTGGGGCAGTTCCGGAACTCGGAACTCAGAGAGGAGCCCCGGCTTATAAACTAATGGAGCTTGCTTTTATTTCCCCAGCTACTGTTTTTCAGAGCAAGAATCTGAGGGTGACCAAAACTTGACCTGGAATCCGATGGAGCCGTGAGACTGAGTACCTGAAGCCAGTGGTCAAGTTCAGCGAACACAGAGGGGAACCTAGCAGGGTCACTGCATCTGGGTCGTAGGCTGCCCATTCCCACCTCCCAGCCGCAGACAGCAAGGGGCTCTCTGGGCATCTCTGACCCAGCACCTCCAGGCACACAAATCTCGCCATACAGATCTCCTCTCCACAGACAAGGCCTCCACAAGTGGGCATGGGGCCGACTTGCTCCTGGCCAAGCAAAGGGACCCTCTAGCCCCACAGTGTGGATCCTGGGAGTGCATGATGCCTTGGTCTGGGTTTCTTGGGAGCCCCAGGCCCACAGAGGCTTCTTGACAGCCCTGCAGGACCAATTTCACTTGCACCCTCCCAAACCCAGACTTTTCCCAAAAGAATTCATCTGGTCTTGGGTCTCCTACCACACTTCCTCTCTTGCTGGGAAGGCTGGGAGTGGGCTGAGCTCTGAGTTGAAGCAGGATTCTAGACTGTGGCAGAAGCTGCTGGTAAAAGTCCCTCTCCCGTGCCCTAGACCCCAGGGTTGAACTTCATAGGGTGTACAGCACAGGGCTGCCCATACCCCATCTGCTCTCTGACGGTCTGACAGAGGTGGAAGTGCCCCTGAGGAGGGCACTAGGGACGATGGGGATGGGTGGCACTTCTGCATCTCCAACCCCAGCGCAATGTCCCCAAGTCCCTGCACCAGTCATGAGAATCCCCAAAGCTTAGCTCACTTTGAAAAACGGCCTTTCAACCTTTTAGTACCATTGAAATGAAAACTGCCTGTCTTCTGCCTCCACTGGCCTGGCTTGTTTCCCCAAGACTCCTAAAGTCAGCAGGGAGGGGTTAGTGGGGGGAAAGGGGGCAGGACATGGAGGTGGCTGCCGGGAGGACCTGTCTCTGATTTTCTCTGTTCCACCCTTTCACTCTCCAGTACTCTCCCTGAAGCCTGACCTGCTTGCTCTTGGTCAGGTCTAAGTCTCACCACGCGGGGGCAGGGCCTGGCCAGGCCAGGCCATGGCCTTGGGGATGGCCTGCCGGGGCTTCTCTAGTTGACGAGGCTAATTGGAGAGAGTGTCCTGGGGGTGTCAGTACCTCAGCTGCCTTCCTGGCCAACCCTGATCGCTAGCTTACCCCTCCCCAGGCAGGCTCTGAGCTGAGCCCCTCCCCACCCTCCAGGGCCCTGGGGGACCACAGGAAAGAGACAAGGGCACCAAACGGCTCTCTCTGCAGGACACCTGCCCTCCTTCCCCGGGCTGGCTGGCGAGGGTGTGATCCCAGAGTCTGAAGGGTGCTCCACAATTTTAATCACCTCCTGAGCTGAGGGAGGGAGTGTGGAGAGATCCTGAGTGAGCTGGAGCACCCCAAGAAGGAAGCTGGGCCTTCCTGACCTAGGGTCCTGTGGGTGCCTTCAGGGTGAGAGAAACAGTGCAAAGCTGGGGATCTGGGTGGGGAAGGGACCTCACAGCAGGTGGGGGTGCTTCACAAGAGCCACTGTAGCACCCTTGGCCTAAAGGAGCTGGGAGAATATGGGGTGCGGAGGTATGAGGGTGACCTTGTGTTTTCTCTGGCCAGCGCCCAGCCCTGTTCTGCTCCGGCTAGTGCCTGCGGTGGTTGGGTGGTTGGGTGGGGCAGACAGTTCCAAATGAAGGACTCCAGCCACCTTCCTCCCACTCCCAGCGACTCTTCCCCTCACATACTCTGGGCAGAGGGGAGGTCTGAGTCCACTAGGACTGGCAGACATGCCCTACTCCCCCTGCAAGTGCGGACTCCCCTGCAAGCCCCTGAGGGGCCAGTAGCAAGGCCCAGGAGCCCTCTGATCGCAGTCCCGGAGGAAAGATGGTCAGGGTTTGGGACAGGACGAGGGGGAGGGCTGGGGGTGGGGGACAGGCAGCAGAAAGGCGGGTGGGCCATGAGACTGAGCTGCGGGTGAATTCCGCGCTGCCACCATGGGCAACACTCACCGAGGGCTGGAAACAGTGGAGGTGGCAGTTGGTGGGCACCAGAGCCGGGCAGAGAGTGCCTTCTCCATCCAGGGCGGTGAGGGGGCTCCAGACTGGACACCCTCCAGCAGTAGGGGCTCTGTCAGGGTTGGGATCCCGGCAGGGAAGCAATTCGGACTACAGAGAGGCCAGGGCGGAAGGCCCAGCACACTGCCGCTGGCTTTTGACAAGCGGGGCTTCTTCCAGCAGCTTCTCCTCTGGGGTAGCGTGGGTCATGTACCCCTCGCCATCAGGGTGCCTCTGCTAGGACTCCGGGGTCTCAGGGTAGCTTCTTGGACACTGCCAGTTCACCTCCGTTATGGCAAGGGCACGGGGCTCCGAATGTAGATCCCAGAGGAGGTCCCACTGGTCTCACTGCACAACAAAGGGGAGGGGCGCGCCTGGACCCCCTCGGAGCAACAGAGACCCCGCACCGCTGCCCAGGACCCCTCTCCGGCTCAGGCTAACTCTGAGGGCAGCTCCAAGTCTCGGAGACTGGTGGAACTCCGGTACTTGAAAGGACGCGGGGATGTCAGCTCTTCCGTTTGCTTCCAATTCATTCTTGAATCCCAAACATGCTCGACAGGCCAATTCTCACCGTCCCCACCAGGGCCCTGGGCCCGGACACCCGGCCTGCGCCCAGCCTTGCCCCTCCGTTGCCGCACCTCCTAATTTAAGGGCTGCGGGGCAGAAGAAACACTCACCCAGTCGGCTCCCACTCGCACTCCGGCACCTGTTCCTCCGCCCGCTCTCCAGCCCGAGACGCACCTGGGCCGCGAGAGGCGAGGGGGACGTGTCCCCAGAGGCTCCGTTCGCTCGTGGTGGCCCAACTTGGGGGCTCGCGCCGCTGGGTACTCACCTGGGACCGCGGAGGCAGGAGAGCGCGGGCCTGCCCGAGGGAGGCGAGGTGCGGGGCGCCTGGCGTTGGAACGGCTGCCCGGGTGCCACCTCCCCAGTGCCCCGCGCTCTGCTCCCCGCAGCTCCGTGCGAGACCGAGGGCGGCGGGTCCGAGTCCCGCCCGCCGGCCGGGGCAGTGGCTGAGAGCGGAGCTGGCGGTGCTGCCGCTGTTGTTTTTGAGCCGCGAAGCCCGAAGCTAGAGCGGTTGGGTGGGGGCGAAGGGAAGGGGGCGGGGGCCGGGGAGGCCCGAGGGGGGCGGCGGGGCCCGAAAGGGGCTTCGGAGGAGCCGGGTTCGGAAGATCGCGAGCCAGGGGCAGGGGCGGAGGGGAGAGCCAGGAGGAAAGCGGGCTGGGACGACGGTGAGCGCGAAGCTTTTTAATTAGTAATAAAATGCAATAAAACGAAGCCAAACCAGCCAGACCCGCGTCCGAACTGTCGGCGCGTTTGCCCCCAGATCCAAGGAAGTCTTGAGGACAAACGCCGCCGCCACTCCATCTTCGGCCCAGCTGGGGCGGGAGCAGCCGCGCGACGCGACGCAGGGGAGGGGGGGGGGGAGTCACCTCGCCTCCGGGGCCACCTGGGTCTTTTTAAAGTGTCCGGGGTGCGGGCCCCGGGCGGGAGCGCGGAGCACGGAATGTTTCTTAAAGGGCCAGTTCCTAGCTGCGCGGAAAAGAGGGGGGGGAGGGAGGGAGGGAGGGGGGGGGGGGGGGTGAGAGATAAGTGAGGTGAAGACCGGGAAGGCCGAGGAGAGCCCCCCAATCCCGCGCCGAGGAGGCGGCGGCGGCGGCGGCGCGACGATGAAGACGATGAATACATTGCAAAGTTTTTTTGGCCCCGGCGAGGGGTGTCAGATTGAGTGCTCTGTGCGCATGTGCGAAGGTGTCCAAACTGACAATGCTGGGGAGATGAAGATAGTGTGTAGCTGCTTCTGGACTCAAGGAGGAGGAGAGAGGTTCCGCGAGCCGACACCATGCGATCCAAGGCGAGGGCGAGGAAGCTAGCCAAAAGTAAGTCTCCCGCGCTCGGCCGCGCCGCGCCGCCGGGCCCGGGCCGCGGGCCGGGGCGTCCGGGCCAGGGGTGCGCGTCGGGGCGCGGCCGGCGCGCCTCAGGCTCTCGGCCCCCGGATCGGCCGCGCGGCCCGGGGGCTGCTCCGCCTCCCGCGCTCCAGGGCGGCCGGGCTCGGCGCGGAGGCTCGGGGCGCCCGGGCCGCGCACTCCCCGAAGGCGCCGGCCCCCTCCTCGCCGAACCCCCCCCCCCCCGCCCCCCAGTGTCAGGCGCTCGGGCCCGGGAACCCGAGGCGCGCGGTGGGGGCCGGGGAGGGGGGCGGAGGGGGAGGGGGCTGGGGGTGGAGGGGAGCGAAAAGCGAAAGTTAGTGAAAAGTTGACGAAAGGGGAGAGCAACTTTTTCCTCCTCGCTCGCTCTCTCCCTCTCTCTCCGAGTGGCTCTCAGTCCTGGTCAAATCATATTCCGGGCTTTTGAAATAGTGGGCGCTAGAGCACCGCCTTTGGCGTCCGCCAGCCGGGCGCAGAGGAGGGAGACCCCGAGCCGGGGAGGGGGCGGAGGAGGGGGGCGCGGGCCGGCGCCCACCCGGCTCCGCGGGCGCAAAGGCAGGGGTGGTGTCGGCAGGATAGCCACAGCCACTGGGAGAGCAAAATGGAGATGTTTCCCTGGGCTTGGAACTGTGGTCGTGAAGTTTATTCCCAACTGGTGCCCCGTGCGGCGGCGGGCGCTTCTCTGCGACTCCGGCAGCCCGCGCGGCCGCCCCGGCGCCGGTGCCCCCGGCAGGAGGGTCCCCACCGGGCCGCCTTCCTCCCCGCCGCCACCCCGACCTCGGCCCCGCTCGGACCCTCCCGCTACCGCTCGCCTGGCACAGCCCCGAGGCCCGGCGGGGACTGAGCTGCCCCCGGCGAGACTGCCGGGTCCCCGGTCTTACTTTCTCTTTCGCTCCGTCTCGGGCCGAGCCCCGGGCTCCGCGCGCACAGCCCGCCGCCGGCCCGGTCCTCGCCGCCGGCCGGGTGCGCTCGCCGCCCGCCCCGCAGCCCGCCGCGGCCCCTGGGGCCGCCCGCGCACCCTCCGCGCCCTGGTCGCTGGCGCCATTCACTGCCAGGCCCACCCGTCCGGGGCTGCGGCCCGAGAGGCGGGCAGGTGGGGGCAGCGGCGCCGCGGCCCGGCGAGCGCGGCTCCCGAAGCCGGCCGCGGCCCGGCTGCAGCGAAGCGGCGAGCGTCGCCGGAGTGTTCTCGGCGCCTCCAGCTCTCGCCGCCCTCTCCTCCCCGGCCGCCCGCCCACTCGCTCCCCCTTGGGAATCCCTGAGGGACCCGCTCCCCTTGGGAATCCTTGCGGGACCACCAGGCCGATCAGTCCGTTCCTCCTGGGCCAGACCCTGCCCGGCCGGGCCTCGCAGAGCCCAGGGCCGAGCCCCCAAGCATGAGCCCAGGGGGCGCGAAACTCACGGCAGTTTTCCGAAGAAGTTCTACCCTCTCGGTTCGGTGGTCGGCCGACTCGGCCCGACAGCCCCCGCTCCACGCCCAGTTGTAGGCCGCGCGTTAGGCCCGCGGGGGAAAAGCAACTTCCAACCTCCACAGGACGCCCCTGGACCCGCCCGCAGCCGCTCGGGCCCCTCGCTGAAGCTCACGTTTCCAGTCTCCTGTGCCCAGTGCTCCTGGCCTCGGCCTCCCTGGCCTTCTGTGACCTCTGGCCCCTCTTGGTGCGAAAGAGGCCCTGTGTTTAGTGGCTGGTGCGGCTGGACTGTGTGTGTGTTACCTGTCCGCCGGCAGACGCGTGGAGTGTGCGTGTTCATGTGTATATCGGGGTCTGTTTGTGCACCGCAAATCTCAGTGACTCGGCTTCCCAGCGGTAGGCCGCCCGGGTCAGACTCCCTGAGGAAGGGCCCAAAGGTGGAGTGAGAAAGTGGAAGGCGGCCGAATTCTCTCCAGGCCTTCGCTGCAAGCGAGAGGCCGGCTCCCTGCGCTCCGCGCTGCCGCGGAAAGTTCCGAGCGTCCCCCACCCGCCGGTCTGGCCCACAGCTCTCTGTGTGCTCCACCTCAGACAGGTGGGGAAGATTCCCCGTCTGGCTCTGCTCGGGGCCTAGAATGGATGCCTGGCATCGACCTGCAGCCTGGCTCAGCAGCTGGAGAACTGGACTCAAGGGGAGGGCAGAGCACAGAGTTCCTTTTCCTGGGAGTCCTTATGGAGAAAAATGCAGCGCCAAGCAGGTCTGTCAGGCCCAGATCCAGATGGAGCCACACTGGAGCGAGCTCCGGGAACTCCTCCTGCCTGGGTCGCACAGCTAGGACAGCTGCCCCCAGCCCTCCCCAAGAAGGTGGTTCAGGCAGGCACAGGGACCTCACTGCCTGCTGGACACAGAGCACTGGATCCACTGGGAAATTTCATTTCTTTGGACGATATTTTTGCCAGATGTGGACATCCCTGGGGACCGACTCCATTACCTGAATCCCCACGGCAGCGGGGCAGTCCTGGTGCCACCAACAGAACCTCCGCCTCCAAGCTACATCCCGCTAGGGTCAGGGGCCTGGGGGAGGGGAAAGAGGTCGTGGTCACAGGGCCAGTGTGCTGCACATGGCTGTGCCTGCAGTCATGTGCCAGGCATGGAAGGACAGCCAGGTTGTGATCCTGGCTGGTTGTGGGGGGATGTTGTGATCCCCTGATTCAGAGCTTGGGGACTGCTCCAAACAGTGTATCTGGGGCTCTAACTTCGTTTGTGTGTCCCCAGGACCCCTTTCCAGGGACTCTCTCCTGCTGAGTCTATGTGTTGGGTGAGCTGGTAGCACCTTTGGAGCCCACATCGGGGGCTCTGAGTTGCCAGGGCAGAGGCCACTGGGGCTCTCAGGCCGGGGCTACGGATCAGCTGCTGGAAGCCCTCTGTCTCAAGCTGCCTGGAAAGGCTGATCTGGGTGAGAACAGGTCTGGCAGGGTCCCCTCACACTCGGTGGGGCTTGGCTGGCCAGTGGGAAATCAGGCGTCCCTGCCCTGTATTTAAAAATGAAATGGCACACAAAAGCTTTGTGTTTCTGGCGCTGTTGGGAGCCAGGTAGGCAGGTCAGCACAGCCATCGTGGCCTCCTGACCTCTTCACAGCACAGCTTGGGGACCCTGTGTGAGGGAAGATGTGCCCCTAAAACTGTGTCCAGCCAGGGCCCCCATGGGAGCACCCGTGAGGCCTGATCCCCATGGAGGCAACAGACCCCAGAGTCCTAGATACGGTGTATTTCAGGCCTGGGAAGTTACCCTTCGCAGCTGCCAGCTACCACCTAGCCTCTGGGATGGGGTGGGAGTGGGGGTGAGTGGGGGCTGCTACCCCTGATACCTCCTTGGAAAGGGGTCTGTGCAACAGGGTTGGGGAGACTGGCTGCAGGCTGAGCTCCCAGCCGGTTCCTTCTCCCCAGCAGAAACAGATCAGGCTCCCGACTTGCTGGGCCCAGCCCTTCTCCCACCCTGGGGGAATCCTGCCCCTTCTACCAGTCCTCTTCCAGGAGCCTGGACAGCAGCTTCCCATCTGGATGCTTGGTAGGGCAGCAGCGCCAGGAAATGTCCAGCGGGAGTCTGGCGGCTCTCCCCGCTTCGGACGAAAATGCGGAGGCCGCGGTGGAGGGGCTGGGTGCAGGGCTGGCGGCCAAGGCCAGGTGCCCCGCGGCGTTGCGTGGATGGCCCTCAAGCTCTGGCTGGCCAGGGGCCCCTCGGATGTGCCAGGGCAACGAGGCCTGCGGGAGGGGAGATGTGGGTTCATGGCGTGACCTCCCCCTGGGGCTACCTGGGGGAAGGGGAGCCGCTGGGCCCAGGGGCTGCTCAGAGCTACTGAGCCCCTTCACCTCAGGCTGCTCAGGGCTGCCGGCTTCTCCTCTCAGCCGCTGGCCTGGAGCAGGTGCGGGCTGAGCCTCCCCCACCCTCCAACGGCCCCAGTTCACCAGGCAGCTCCCCTCTGGGCAGAGTGCGGGGCAGGGGACCCAGTCCGGCTATTCTGTTGAGAGGCCTGGTGTGGGTGGTGGGGCCAGCCGGGGGTCCCATCAAGGAGCCTCTTGGGGGAGGGTCGCCAGCTTGCTGGGCCTCCGTGGGCGCGATTAGCCCCCTGTTTTATTCAATTAGGAGGCAATTAGGGATCCTTGGGGGCTGGGCTAGTAATTAAGGTGCCATATAATTAGAGTTTCAACAAAAATTATCCAGGATTAAAAATCTTGTGAATAATTTCGTTAAAAAATTTCAAATAGCGTTAAATACAATTTATCAGGTTTTGAATCAAACCCGTGTAACAAGTCTTGGAAGCTGCAGCTCACGTAGCCGGTGCGGGAGGACAAGGAACAGCCGGGGCACCGTCCCCGCGCGGCAGAGAAACTTCTGGAGGCCAATCGGCCCGGCCTCGCCGCGGGCGCGGACTCCGGCTGTCCCGGGCTCCAGACCGCGCGGGGCCTAAGGACCCCGGGCTGAGCTGATAGTCACCGCGGCTTGGGGTTCTCCGCGCACAAAGTCGCTGCAACTCCAGCGGGCGTTGCGGGGCTCCGCGTCTACACGCGCCTGAGGTCGGTGGCGGTGGCTCCGTCCGCCGGAGCGCCCCTGGGCTCAGCCCAGCCCTCCGCTTCCGCGGCCGCAGTCCGCCCCCAGGGCTCTCAGCCTCCCTGGATTTCCTGGACAGAAAAGGGCGGCCTCCGCATCCGCTCCCCGGCCTCCCCCTCCTTCCCCCCCCCCCACTGCTGACCCTCGCCCAGACTCCGCGGGCTGCAGACCGTGTGCGGTTCCAAGTCGCTTCGCGGATCTGGGACCCGAGATACGTGGGAGCGCGCCCGAAAGACGAGGTCTCAGTTGGGCGGGTGCGGGAAAACCGAGGTGAGGGTGGAGGTTCGGCTTTCCAGGAGCGATCTCTGCTTTCCGCCAACTTGGCGCTGGGGCCCTGCGCTCCCGCGCGCACCTGCAGGGAGACCCCCGAGCAGAGCAGGCTGCAGCCTGAGCCGCTGCCCAGATTTCTGTCACCGCCGCAGCCTCGGGGAGATGGGCCTGTAGAGGTGCTCATGGTCCACTTGGGAGACTTCACTCACCCCCTTTCATTGACCCTGAGAAGGTGCCTGAGCTGGCACCACTTTTCTGGGTAAGAAACCCAGGGCACAGAGAGGTCAAATAACCTGACAAGGTCACACAGCAAGTTAATGGTGAAACTGAATGTCACTTTAGTAAAGCCCTCCAGGGTTTTCTGTTTAGTACCCTGCCCCCCACCAGGGCACTGCCGGCTGCAGTTAATTCCAAGGATTTTTTTTTTTTTAATGTATCAGGTTTTAAGAATTTTCCCAGGGCCAGTGGTCAGTTTATAACAGGTCTATTTGTAAAAAGCAGAGAAGACGCCCATGTGCATACAGCTTGTGAATGCAACTGGCTAACTTCAGCCTCCTTCAGACTGGATTCTTTCCCTACCCAGGACTGGACTCTTCTACTTTGCTCTCCCTACTCAGGTTGAGCAGAGGCCTTGTCTGGGTGTCTCTAGCCCTTGACTCTGGGAGTCCTTTCCCCAGGACAGGTGCAGGAAAGCTGGAATGTTGACCAGGGCTTGGTCTTGTCTGCACCCCAGTTATTGCCTTTTGCCTGAGCCACGCAGGGGGTGTTGGACCTGCTGGCTCACCTTCCTACCGCCACCCCCACCTCAAATCTGGAGGGATGCAATCTTGCCCCTCCCCTAGGCAGTCGGGAAGAGGAGGAGCTGTGGTCGTGGACCAGACTGACCCACAGGGCTGGCGGCTGCAGTTGCAGGTCCAGCCGGGAATCAGCCGCTGTTCATCAAGTCTGGGCACTTCACAGGCTCCAGCCAGGGCCATGGTGGCCATTCCAGGCTGGCCAGTGCTCCTGAGCTCTGGGGGCTCCCAGGACATTCCTGGGTGGCCTCTTCGGCTCTGATCACTCTCCCGTCTCTGGGTTTCCCCAGCCAGTCCTCCTCGGTCTGGAGGTGCTCTGGCCAGGCTGCGGTCTCTCTCTGGACTCCGAAGAACAATGCCCTGGGGCTGCCGATAGGAGTGCGCCGGCCTGAGATACATATTTGTTTAATAGTTAACATTCTGTGAAAAAAAAAAAAAAAAGGGAAGAAAGTCAGATTCTGGTGAAGGCTTTGCTTATTTTATATCCACTATAACTATTTCTGTCCATGAAAATTGGCTTAATTATATCAATGGAATGTTTCTTTTTCAATTCTGTATGCAATTAGTCCATCTTGCCGGCTGCAATTTATTTTAATAAAAAAATAAACCAGTGGTGTGTTCAGTTCCTCGTCCCCTGGGGACAAATGCGATTGGTGTGTTTAATTTCATTAACTACAATGCGGCCTACTGGAAAAATGTATAAAATCAGCTTTATACAGCTTAAACACTGGCATTTGAAACAAATCATTATTGCATTAGCTGTCACACTGGTAATTCTAGAATCTAAGGAAAAAAATATATTATGGCTGTTTTTATAACCCTTTGCAAATTCACTGTTAAAATAATTTATAATCATTTTAAAACATAGCTAGGTCCTGGTGAATATTTTATCTCCTCCAAATAAGGCTCCGTGTTACCCTGTGCACGTTCTCTGTCTGACGAGTGTGCCATTCCCAACCCCGAACATGCATCTTTCAGGGTGGAGACAGCGGAGGCTGTCTTTAAACAAATCTAATGAGTGCCAGCTCCCTTTTTCATTCTAGCCTGACCCTGCCCTTGAGGTGGAATGGTTGACACAGACTCATCTGAAATTTGTCTCAGGGCAAAGGGCACCCCAAGATGCTGCAGAACCCTTAGCATACCCAGCTTCCCCCTCCAGGCCCCGCAGGTGGGAGGAGGGGGCCAACAAACAGGCTTTACAAGCGTGGAAGCAAGGGCCCCCATCCTGTGCCAGGGGTTCCTGAGCTCCAACCTGGAAAAGTGAGGGCAGCCCTTGCCAGGCTCATCTCTGAAAAGAGAACCAGTCTCCCCAAGCACCCACTTTCTGCTTCTGCAAAATGAACTTGGTCAGGAAATTCACCAGATTTGTGCTCCTTCTCAGTGAGTCACACAATTCCAGGATGCTGTGTGTATCCTGTCCAGCATGGGGCATGTAAGGGGATGAGCCCCAGATCGCGCACACATGCGCGAGCGTGAGTATGTGTATGTGTGTGTACGCGTTGGGATCCATGTTGCCCTCGGAAGTCCTGGCTCGGCCTGAGCTGCTCTGCGGCTCTGGGGCATATGGCAGAGCAGGCTTGTTCCTCACTCCCACAGGCATGAGGCTGGAGATGCTCAGAGGCATCTGTGGGAGGGATGTGGGCAAAGTGCAGGGCCCCTCTCACCTGCTGCCTCCTGATTCTGAGATACTTTTAAGAGACTTGAGTCGGACCCCAAAGCCCTCGGTTCCCCAGTGTGGGGATGGGGAGGGGCAGAATACAGCAGCTCAACCTCCGTGCTCCTGTCATCATCCACCTGCTGGACCATGGGCTTCCCCTGGCGGGATGGTGTCACCTTCCCAGTCCTAGGAAGTGCCAAGGGGCATTAACAAGAAGAAAATAGCCTAGGAGGCTTTCAGACCAGGGCTGCTGTCCTGATGTGGGACAAGAGGGGTTCCCGGAAGGTGCAGGGGTTTCCTAGGAAGGTTCCAGGAACACACTCGGGCCCTTCTGGCCACACTAAGAACTGTCTCCCTGTGCTTTTGCCTCGACTGCCCTGGATAGATTCAGGTAGATTTGTTTTTTGATATAAGCTTTATATTCCATAATGAATTTTGATGTGTAGGGGGACCTAGCACCTCCTCTCTGGGTCTGAAGCCCCCTCCTGTTTCTCAAGGAGGTGTCTGGAGAGGGTGGGCCACGAGGACCCAGGCCGGGTCTCCTGAGACCCCTGGCTCTGGGGACCAGGCCATGTCACCGTGACTGCATGAGCCCAGCATGGTTGTCAGGCATGAGGTCTGCTCTCTTTTCAGGTTCTGCTGTGTTTGTTGAGAAATGAATGTCTTTGTCCACTTTCTGACTTTAGAAAGAATAGCAGAGCTGAATCCTTGGTGCAAATAGCAAGGCCGTGCCTGAGGGGCCACTGGATGCTGCTCCTGAGGCCACATGGGGGCCTCAACCCAGAGTCAGCCCTTGGATGGGCTTGGTGGCACATGGTTCTCAGGCCCCAGAATCTGTACTCCGTCCACGTTGACTCTGAGCTGGCTGTGTCCCCTTCCTGACCCCCGTGCCTGCTGCAGCTTAGGACTACCAGACCCCTACCTTTGAAGCCAGAAAGGTAGGCCATCTGGGAAAGTGAAAGTGAGTTGTGACTCAGTGGAGGGACTGTGGGGTGCAGACATGTGGGTATTTGCCTCCTCCCTGGTTGCCTACGAAGAGGATGGCACAGAAGGTTCTGGAAGGGAGCATGGTGTTTGGGGAGATGAGCCTCAGGGGGGCTGGTGGTGCTGAGTCCAGATGTCCTCCTCCAGGTAGACAGAACCGAGAGTCAGTTTTACCTCCTGGGCCTGCTTGGAGTGATACTTTGCTGGTTCTCTGCCTGCCTCCTCCGTGGGGGCTGTTTGGGGCAATAACAAAGCATCCATGTCGGTGCTTTGGTTCTGGCCATCCAGCTCAGCCAGAAAATAAAGCCCATATGGTCCTTAGTTCATGATTTTATTTTCAAGCTGAGTAGCACAGGTGCTGGGGGTCTGTTTTGGCCCCTGATGTCCAGCTGGGCCCCTCCCTCCAGCTCCACCCAGCCCCCCAGCCAGGCCAAACCTTTTCCATTCTCACTTCCACCTTTGAGGCTTCAACAGCTGGGGGCGTCTGCTGGCTCTCTTCTCATCAGAGGCCTCCCATGTCTTGCAGGCTCAGGTCTTCTGTCTGTTTTGATGGCACCTCTCCATCCATCGGTTCATCTCTGCCTGCTGTCTGTGGGCCTCCTATGTGCTGGATGCTGAGACGTGCCCAAGGGCCCTGGGCAGCGGCAGGATGCTTCCCAGGGTGGAGCCCCCTGCCCCAGAGGAAAATGTGGTGACGTCACTGTGCGCTGGGCAGTGTGGCAAGGCTGCGGGGTGCGGGCCACAGATGCTCACCAGACTCTTGATCCTCAGTGGCCCCAGCAGGTCCTTGCTCTGGGCGCTGGGCCTCTGTGTCTGAACTGTTTGGATGAGAAGTGAGCCCGCAGGCCGCCCTCACCTCAGCACATTGGGAGACGCCCAGTTCTGGAGTCTCCAGGACCTTGGGTCTGTGCTGATTGAGAGTTGCTAGACCCCCAACCAACTATTCTGTTTCAAGTTGTAAAGGCAAGAAGGAAGAGAGGGAGAGAGAGGGATGGAGGGGTGCGGAGAAGACAATTCCATTTCTGTCATTGCTTCCCTGAGAGCCTCCCCCGCCCCGGCTCCGAATCCAGTGACTCAGCTGAGATTTGTACAGCGTTTCTCTGTACCGATGGCAGGCAGGGCACCTCCGGTGTTTGAGTGCAAGTGGGAAGTGCCCGGCTCAGCCAGGGATGATGGGAGCTGAGTAGCAATTATTTCCTGGGACATTGTTTAATCTCGTGTCTGTGTTCAGGTGCTACAGGTCAATACTATACCCAGATATGGATTCACATAACAGGCTCCCATCTAAGTTGCTCTTTCTCACTGTGTCTCCGAGGGGAAGGAGCAGGCATTTTAAAATGCTTAGACGTTGGTGTCTGCTCAGTGGGCTGTAACAGCTTCTGCAGAGATGCCTGGTCACATCGGTCTTAAAATGTAGAAACAAAGAGTGAGAATCAGGCTCACTGGGAGCCCGCGTGCGGACTGCAGGTCAGCCCTGGGGTCCATCCTGCCTCCTGGGTGCAGCCGAGCAGGGGGACCCCTGTTGCTTGCTGGCACCGTTTTGCCCTCAGATGACGCTTCCTCCAGAAGGTTCAGAGTGAGGCCACATCCCCAGAATTCATATTTTCCCCTTGCAGGGTGCTTCCATCCAGGTGAAGCTGGTGAATCAGGTCCTGCCTGTGTTGGAATCAGTGTCTTGGGCCTGTGCCGACCTGACAGCCATTCCCAGCCCTCAAATTCAGACGTGGCTGCCTTGCTCCCCGTGATGCCTGCTGTCATCAGAGTTGGATCAAGGGGTCCTGGCGCTATTTCTCGGGTGTCCGTGAGGAGGGGAAGGCCAGGCTTCCTGGGGGCCCTCATGGAAGGAGCTTGTGATGCAGAGAACATGGGTCACTTGGTGAACACCGAGTCGCTCGGGGCTGCAGCGACCACCTTGGGGCACAGGCTGTGCCTCTTTCCAGCTCGCTGCCACCTGCTCACCCCGCGATACCTCCCTGGGAAGCCCAGTCTTCTTTGCAAACCACCCTCAGCTTATTCCTGGAAAAGCCAGTGCATTCTTGAACTGCCTGAAAGCCAGGGAACATTTTGCTGGCCAGAGCCGAGACAACTCGAGGAAGACAAGGCCCCTCACCTGCACCCTTCCTCTGGGCAGTGAGCTGAGAGGGTCTCCAGAGAGCTTGCGGACCAGGCCATGTGTGTGCTGCATGTGCACACGGATGTGGGCACCTCTGGGTGAGCCTGGATCTGCCGTCCAAGTGAGATGCACCTTCAGGCTGTTCTTTCTCATCAGCAGCATGGCACCTCCTGCCCGCTCATACTTTGCAAAGACCTCCCTCACTTTTGCTGTTTCCTGATGCCGCTGAGCTCCAGGAGGCCTCTGAAATGGGGGTTGTGGCCGCCGGGCCTCCTGGCCCAGAGCCGTTCGCAGCTGTTTGTTGTGTGAGAAGAGACGGGAGAAGTTCAAATGTGCGAAGGGGTGATGTGCGAGCACTTTGCTGCAGTTTATAACCCCCACAAGAAACAAAGAGGAGTGAGGGCTGTTTAGATAATCCCGGGCCCTCGCGCTCACATTTAGAAAAATTAGGCCCTCTTGAAAAATTACAGAATTATGCTGCCAGTGTCAGGTTCCGAGATAATGATGTGTCTGTGTGCGAAAATATTAAATTGCAATAACACGCCCGTGAGTACCTCTCTGAATAGGGTATTCAGTTCCCAGCTTGGGCTGAACATAAAGCTTGTGACTGACAGAATACAAATGGTGTCATAAAACATTGGGGGGTTTACAGCCGGGCTCCGTCTTTCTGATCGGCTTCTCTATCTTGGCCCATCCAGCATCCTTTCCTTTAATGAAACAGCCTGACGATGTGGCTAATTATTTATTTATCACATTAGCAGGAGGAAAAGCTATCACAGACAGATCAATTTTTCACTGGAAGTGATTTGAAGTGACTTTAAAAATAAGCCCCACGATGGGCTGCTTGGTTCTGTCCTTCAGCCTCTCCAAGTCCACATGATCTGCTCCGCTGATGTTGGTTGGTAAAGCATCCATCGGCCGCTCCTCCAGCTGAACCTATGCAGCCTGGAGCCAGCCCAGTGCACTTTCCAACCAGGAGCTTCTCGTAGGTTTCCGTTCAGAGAACCAGGGTCCCTGGATTCTTCCAGGAGAATGTAATAAGAGCAGCAACAAGTAACCCAGGGGCAATGGGAGGTTTTTCACGGTTTCCCGGGGCCTGCGGAGACCAGCGTCTCTGACAATAAATAAGCCGGGTGAGATGGGGAGGCTGGGCCTCGATGCTTGATGCTTGACGCACCCATGTGTGTTTACCAAGCTCGTGCTTGTGCAGGAGTGTGTCCCCGGGGGGGGGGAGGGGGTAGTTTCGGTGGCCGTGCATTTGGCTGAGTGTTGTTATGAACAAAAGGGCTAAAAAAACCAGTGGAAAGTAAGATTGCTCAGAAATCCCTGGGCAGATTGCCGGCCCAAGGGGGGGCTCTCGTTTCACGGCTGGGAGTCAGACTTGCAAAGCGAAGGGGCCCCCAGTCTTAACTTTCTCTGCATCGAAGGTGTTAATCTTACCTTCTTAAGGTTAGATAAAGCCGCCCAAGGCTGCTGTTGGTTATCAGATCTCTTGGGGCAGGCCCATCTTGGCTGTGCCACTGGTCCCTGCGGCCGGCAGCCCGGATAGGGAACCCAGGTCTCCGTTTACCCGGGGTTTTAGGTTGCCTCCGGATCCTGATAGACTAGCCTTGTTCAAAGAGGAGGGGGCCATGGCCATCGCGAGGTGAGAAGCCCATTACCAAAGCCCAGGGCCTTTCTGCTCCCCTGAGAGACCCCCCTTTGACCCACAGATTTCACGTGAGGGGAGGGCCAGGTGTAGGGGGACGCCGCCTCGAGTTTTCTGACAAAGAGCCCCTGATTCTTTATCCACCAGACAGAGCACAAAGCTTGGCCTCACCTGGAGGGCCTACTGGCTGTGGGGAGCAGGTAGAAAAGCCTTGGTTCAGGGAAGTCTGTGGTGGACTCGGCAGGACATGGGCCTCCCAGGAAACCATGGCCACGATACTGGCTCCTGTCCCAGGGTGGTGGTCGCCAGCAGTGGGCGCAGCTTGGCCACAGGGGGAACAGGGAGGGCACTGCTGGGTTAGAGTCACATGACTGTCTTCCTTAAAGCAGCCCCCAACTGAAACTGACCGAATCTGCGACAGCAAAAGCCGAACCCTCTGCTCCCTGCCTCCCTGGAGACAGAGGCCTCAGGGCCTTGGGCCAGCTGTCAGACCTGGGCTATGAGGCCAGGGTGCTGCCAGGATAGGGGAACACCCCAGAAATTGGCACCAGGGACCCATCTATCCTGCTCCCAGCGCTGGGCCTGCAGACAGTCGGCCAGCTTTTGGTGTTTTACTCCCTAAGTCCAACAGGGTGAGCAGCTCCATCACTTAGCTGACCTTGGACCAAACCAGAGGAACCAGGTGGGGCCACTGTGAGCTGTGTGTTGGTACCCAGGGTGGAAGGCTGGCCCTCGGAACTCCGGTTGGGGGTGTCCGGGAATGTGACGAAAACGTGTGGCCCCCTGTGGTCTCCAGGAGCCCCTCTCAGCCAGCTGGACCCGTGTCATGGGGACAGTGGCCCATCCTCACCTGGAGACACCCTTGGCCATGGTAGAAACTGACAGGAGGGTTGCCCATGTCAGGGGGTCTGGGGGCAACCAGACCCCAACCGGCTGGAGGGGGATGTGAAGACTGGGAGAAGGCCTGCAGACTCTTGGATGCAGTATTATTATCCTTGTTTTCTCTGCAGGATCCAGGCTGTCTTAGTCAGTGGCTACTTTGGGCTTCTGGCATTTTCTTGCACTTGGCAGAGGCAGATTTGTGTGTGAGTAGGTGAGTCGGACACGAATGAAGGACCAAATACATATGCACACCCATGTGGGATTGAACAGTCTCCCCCAGGGGCCTCTGGATGGGCCTAGTGATTAAAAATCTCATTCAAACCCTGTTGTGATAAATGGAGAGCAGGTGAATGCGAGATGTCTGGGCAGGTCACCCGGCCCTGGGAGAAGGCGTTCGGCCACCTTCACGAGGAGGTCTGGAAAGGTGTCTAGGGCAGCTCAGGCCGGGGTGCTCTCTGTGGGACCCAGGGGGATATCTGTGTTGGGTTTGGGGGCTCCACCTCCTAGTTTCTGGGAGGAGGGGAGCCGGGGCGGTGGCAAGCCTCTTGCCTAGGGCCGCCCTCCAGCATCAGCCCCGGGCAGGGGGCAAGCACCCTCTGGGCACTGGAGTTCTGAGCCAACCTTGCCTTTTAGGGTCTCCTGTTTGCTTTAGTTCCAGGGCATTTGGGTGCTGAGTGGCAGGTCCCAAAGCTGAAAGCGAGCAGTGTCTCCTCCCTGGGCTGACACTCTGACCCCTGACATCGTGTCTCCGATGTGGCCCATGGGGACACCCCGAGGATTCATTCAGGTAACCACGGGGTACTAGGGCTTTGCTGTCATCAGTCTGTGCAAGTGTTGCACATGCGTGTGCAGGCAACATGTACATACCTGCACAGGCACGTGTTCATAGACACACAGGTGCTCTGTGCGTGTACATAGTATGCGTACACGTGCACACGTATGTACACACACAGAGGTACATGCGTCTGACACACACATGCATATACTTGCATGCGTCACACAATGCAGTGTATGTGTACAACACGTGGATCCATGTACACAGGTACATGCTCATACAGAGTGCCTGTGCGCACAGATATGACTGCGTGAACCAGACGCTGTTGTCAGTCTTGGATGATACAGGCGGCTGATACATTGATAGCAGAGAGGAGCATCCTTTGGGCAGGTGGAGGGGAGCCTCAGTCAGGGCGCTGTCACTGGGTCCCACAGGCCTGTAGACGGAGCAAGAGGAGAGGGAGACTGGGGCAGTGAATCTGAATGCTGGTTGTGGGCTCCCTGCAGGAGAGGGAGTCTTGGCATCTGCTAGGCCAGGGGGACCAGTCTTTCCCTCCTCCCTTAAGCCCTGGGGTGTCGGGGGCTCTTCCCTCTGGGGTGGGACAGGCAGTGGTCTCCAAATGCCAGGACAGGCTGGATCTGGTGTCACACAGACCCAGGAGCAGGGGCAGAGGATCCCCTCTGGCCCTTTCAAAGGGACATTCGATCTGAACCCGGGGGCCCAGTAAGGAGATTCCTGCGAACCCCTCGCTGATGGAGTCAAAAGCACTCAGCGGCTGGAGAAAGCACTTTGCAAGCCGGGCTCTGGCATGAGGCCCTTTGTGGGATTATCTGCCCCCCTGGGAGGCGTGGAATGCCGGGGGTGAGGGGCCACGCTGTATAGAGCTCGCATGGCCGCAGATAAAGCGGGCTGCTTTCCGCGGCTGTTCTGTCGCCGAAATTTGAGGTGCGGCCCCAGACTGGAGGCTGCTGGCCTAGGACACATGAGCCAAGGAGGCTCTGTCCACTCTGCCCTGGCTCTGGAGAATTTAAGTCCAGACTGCGTCTGCCGGGGCCGGTACCCAGGGCTCGCTGCAAAAAACAGTCTGGAGAGATGGGACAATATCTTACTTTCCAGACAGGGCTGGTCGCCGGGCTCCCTGGGGACCCACAGTGTGGGCCCGGTGGATGCAGCTGTTGTGGGGAGGGCAGGGGGCCCTCTCTGGGCCGGGAACTCTTGGGTGCCTGTTACGAGCTGCGCTTGGGAAGCCTGCGGGACCCTGGGTGGAGGCGCCAGGTGGACCCACACTCCTGCTGCTGCCGGGCTGGCGGGGCTTTCAGATGCTTGGTGTCTGTCTCTATCGATCCTCCAGGCCCCCTCTCCTAGCTCGTGTCTTCCCAAATCATTGCCGCACATCCAGCTGCTCCAGGCTGGTGCCCAGGACTCACTCTTGACTCTAGAACGCAAGTCCACATGGATCTGGGTACAACCACACCTGTGCAGGTGGCACCACAGCCTTGGAGACCCAGGGGTGTCTTGGCCAGATGCTGCGTTCAGGACCCAAGTGTGTTCTAAAGCCCAGCAAGGGGGGATCTTTGCCTCACCAGGTGGGATTCATCACTCAGCCCAAGGATGAACGTGTGCTACAGGGTAGGGCCCGAGAGGATCAGTGATGTGGCAGGTTCAATTTGCTGAATGTGGCTCCAAGGAGGGTAGGGAGGAGGGATGGACCCGCGCAGGAGCTGGATGGCTCCTTTCTGAGTCTCCATCCAGGTGGGGTTTTGGGGCTCACCAGCTGGCTGTTAGGGAGCAGGTGGTTTAGCCTTGGGGCTCCCAGAGACCCCTCCAAATCCTGTACCCACCTCCCACGAGCTGAGACCCTCCCTGAGCCTAGGGTTCCATCTAGGAAGCTGGTGACTTGTAACTTCTAGGGGTGAGATTGAGTGAAAAGCCCACTTGCCTGTCCCTCCTGGAAATCAGGATCCTCCCCTGGGCACATTCACCTCCTGGAACCCCGGTAGGAACCACAGTAGGCACCGTGACAGGTTTTCCCTGGGTGCCTGTGGGAGGCCTTAGGCAAGACGCCCTGGGCCTACAGGACTCCAGGTGGGCACAGGCCTGAGCTCTGATGCTGCGGACACATGGGCTGACTGGTGTTGGGCTGTCGCGTCTCTGGAGCTCTGAGGCTTTCCGCACCTGACCACAAACCCACTGGTCTGGGCACAGTGCCGGCACTTTCCTTTAGCCTGAGTCAGGAGGGCCTCAGAAGTGGCCACAGGTGCCGCTGAAAGTCCTGGTGGCCGGGGGTGGCTGGGCAGCCGTCCACCCCTCTGGCCCTGTGTGGTTCACGAACTCCAAATCCCTTTTTCTTAGGGAGCAGGAAGGTTGGGGAAACTGAGGTGCACTTGAAACACAGAGGAACACGGGAGTCTTCAGAAAAACTGTAGAGGGCTTGCCCTGCGAGGTCTCACTGCCAGGGCAGCCAGATGGACTCTGGGATCGCTGCTTCTGTCCCCCAAGCTCAGCGTCCCTTCAGCATGGAGTTGATGCTGCAGATAAATTTCCTTTGAGCCCCTGGTTTGGTGCTATGGCGTCTGCCTCTCCAGGTCAGGAAGGCTCCCCAAAGTCCAGGTCTCCCCATGAGATATCTCCCCACTGCCTGTACACCCTCAGATCAGAGGCACCTTGAGCCTAGATCACTGCCCTGGCTCCCACCTGCTGGCCTGCAGCCTGACCCCTTCCCAGGCTACATTTTCATGTGGACACGCTGGTCTGTGTGGAAGCAGGAGGCCTGAGAGAGGCCAGGGGGCCAATCCAGCTGAGCCGTGGCCTGAGTGCTGGGCCACGGAGCCTGGCAGAGTGGACCCTATCCTCCAGGGTGACCCGAGGTGAGCCGCCTCTGTCCTCACCCCACGACCTTTCAGGTGGAGGTTTGCCTGAGTCCTCCCACCATCGAGGCGTCCTCTTGGAGCTAATGAAGGATTCTTGGCGTGATCTGTCAGTGCTTGCCTTATTTATTTATTTCTATGAAGTATGCTGTTAATTAGGCGAAAGATCTGCAGAAATGTGCTCGCGCCTGGAGATTTCTGCGAAAAACGAGAACCCTCCTGAAATTTCCAGTAGTGAAGCAATTAGGCGATGGAATTCCGCAATCTAAACATGATATCATTCTCCTCTAACAAAAGTGGGGAGGGGGTGAAGGAAAGAGGAAGCTGAGGTCCGAGCAATGGCAGCTCGCAGTCCAGTACCACGTGTGTGCAGCTGGGACTGGACCCTGGCCTGTGCGAGTGGGGAGTCCCACACACTGCCCAGTCTCTCCTTGGAAGTGCCTGCTCCTTAGCAGGTGAAGGGTAAGGTGAGGTTTGCCTCTTAAAGGGCATTGGCCAACCCACCAATGTGAGTGGTGGGCTGGAGGGCAGGTGTCTTCCCATGACAGAAGCTGGATGGGGAGGGGTCTTTCTGCCTGTGCAGCCAGTCTGCAGCAGAAAGAGACCCCATGGCAGGATCCTCAAAGCCATGGTGCTGGGAATACCCGCCGGGCTCCACTGTGTGGGTCAGTGTGCCACTCACACGGACCCGGGGGGGGGGGGGGCGTCCCAACGGAGAAGTCGTCCACATCAGGGTCAGGTCAAGGCTCCTTCCTTGCACTTGGCAGGCAACTCAACCCCAAATGAGGAAATTCTCATTTCTCGGGTTTGTGGGAGGGAGTTTTTAGATCACGAGAGGAGATTTAAACCAACTTTGCTATTATTTTATTATTTTTTTTGTGTGAACAAATTCTTAGCCAGGGATCCTCTGTTCCCTTGGATGGTACAAACCCCACCTTTCCAGACCCTCCCTAGGTCCAGAGGCCAGCAGCCTCACCATTGTCGGAATCCCTTTTTTTCAAAAAAACATTTCTTGGTCGTATATGCTGCTGCCTATCGTTTCCATCATTACTTTTTTGTTTTTGTTTTTGTAAAAACAACCTTGAGATGCCTTTGGACGAGTTGCTGGCTGTTGACAAATCAATTTTCCAGGGAGGGAGGCGCATTTCTGTCGCTGACACAGGGGTCCGGCCTCTTGCTTGCAGTCGAGCAAAGACTAGCCTGAATTTCTCAGCGTGCTGTGTTTCCTCGGTACCCCGCGACTTCCCTGCTCTCTGCCCCTCATGCTACATTTGTTTTTTCCCTTCATCTCGCTTTCTAATGTTGTTTCTCTCACCTTCTGAAGCCAGCCGGCCGCACGGTGGGGATTTATGAGCTCAAAGCTTCTAACAGGACGTCTATTTTATACGTTCTTGGGCGCTGCAGCCGCGACCTCGGTCCCTGCTCTCCTCGCAGTGTGTGCACGCGGGTTCTGTTCGGCTGAGAAACCACCTCTTGGAGTATCTGTGGCATTAAATCAGGAGCTGGGGCCTGAGTCACTGAGGATGATCCAGAGACTAATGGCAAGCCCCCACCCTCACCTCCCCCAGGAGGGTTCTCGGGTGTTTGAGTAAACTTGCAGCTGCTCCTTGGAGGAGGTGGGAGTGAGAGGCGTGAAAAGCATTTGTGGAAGACCCTCCCCCGTCACTGCTCCCCACACCCGCCCTCTCCCAGCCCCACTCCTCTGGGTGAGAATGGACAGGGGAGATTTTCTGGAAAGAAATGAAACTGAGGCCAGTGGTGACTGAACACCATCTCCCACGTCCCGGGTAGATTTCTGTGCTTCCCACTCACACGAGGGCGCCCCTGGGCATCCCCTGCCTTTTTCCGATGCTGTGAGACGGATTTTCTAGTTCAGAACCCCAGTCTTGCTTTAGAAGGACTAGGGGATCTTCTCTGCCGATGTGCCTGGGAGAGACACTTGGCCAGCTTTTATCACCCCACTTATCCTCCCCTGGCCGAGTATGTGTGTGTGCGCGCGCGCGCGCTGTGGTCTGATGGAATTCCACAGGTCCTGCCACGGATGGCAGGGGTGCTCCCCCTGTAGCTTTGTGTAGCCCCGCTGCCTGCACTGTGGTAGCCAGCTGAGAGCCTAGGCCAAGCCTGGCTCCCTGAAAGGTGTGGTCCCAGGGCCTTCCCCATCCACCCTGTGTCCCTGTGCACCTAAGCCACCTCTGCCTGGGCCTGCGTCCTCACAGGGTGGGCTGGAGAGGAGCCTGTCCACCTGATGCTGGAGGCAGTCTGCCAGTATCACCGACGGGGTGGGAGGTGGCGGAGCCCTCGGGGCACAGCAACTGCCCATGTTCTGTCCAGGAGAAATGAAATGTCCTCAGGCCATAAAGTGCATGCTGGTCAATCGGCCCTTTGACACAACAGTTTCCTCCTCGAAGCAGAAGCGCTTGCCAAGTGCGGGCCACACGCCCTTGTCCTGTGCGTTTTGGCAAATTCCTACTTTACCACATCTTCTCTGGGCCCAGCCTAGGCCCGAAATTCACCCCGAGGCCCCAGTCTGCTCCCTGTGAGCGTTTCTTCTGATTTACTGAATTTAGGAACAGCAAGTGTCGGCTCTCGTGCGCAGCCAGTCACCTGGAGCACATCCAAGTGACCATGATTGGGGCTCAAAGTCCCTCCACTCATCCCCCTGTCCACCCATTTCCTCAGTGATGGTGACCGGGCGCCCTACTTCTCCAGATATCTAGGGCATTCTCTCCTGGCTGTCCAGGAGCTCACAGTCTAACCAGGCAGGTGAAGTAAAAGCACCCCCAAGTTACAGCCCGGGGGTCCGGAAGACCATGGAGCCAGACTGGTGCTGATAGTACCCTCAGTGACTCCCAGGCATGGCATCCTTGTCCTCTCCTGCCAGGAAATATGGAGGAACTATTGGCATCTCTGAAGCAGTTCAGATCACTGTCCTGGGAGGATGTGGGGGCGGCCCCCTAACAGTGGGATCTCCTTAGGAATCTAGTGGCCGGCTTGCCCCAGGAAGCCAAGCTGGCCCCTTGTGCCCTCTCCAGGCATGTGTCCCCTGAAGACGTGGGCCAGGGGTGTCCCTTCTGGGGCTGCTCATGACCAGGACACTCACCCTGGGATGTGCCTCAGGGCGGTCTTTAGGACCTCCAGCTCAGGGGGACCCCAGGCATGGCCCAGCATCTTCCTGCTCCCTCTGATGCAAATGGTAACCTCTCACTGGAACCCCACACTTCCCTACCTCCATCCTCTGGATGAGGCACCCTGATTTTGAAAGGGGTCTCTCCTTGTAGCTGCGTCTGTCCCCGGAGACCAAGCCCGGGGTCTGATCCCAGGTTCCTGAAGCAGCAGCAGGATCCCCACTTGCGGGGGACATGATATGAAGGAGACCCTCGAGCTAAAAGCAGAATGTTCAGCACCAGCTTCCCAGGCTCTCAGGGTTGGGGTGCCTGTCTCTGCTCCCGACCCCAGTGTGGAGTTTGACAGGGAGCCAGATAGGGCAGCTTCCCCAGGTTCCTCCCTGAGGCCCCAGCTCTGGGGCTCTCGGGACAGGCTGAGGCCACCCAGCAGGACAGCCCCTTCTTATCCACTGATGCCTGGAGGAGAAGGAGGCTTGGTCGTGGCCGCAAGAGAAGTCTCACTCCCCAATCAAAGCCTGCCCTGCAGTCAGGGTTCCTGTCAGGATGGAGCTCTTGGCTCTAAAGGCCCAGACCTGTTGGTCACCTGATACCCACTGGGGTGGACATTGCAGGAGCAGCAGAGATGGCTTGGCCGTGGCTGCACTGGACTTCCCATGGGGATGAGACCACGAGGCCAGTTGCTCCATCTTCGGAAGCTCCTCCTCCCGATTTCCTCCAGTTTCAGAAGAGCTCACATCTGTGTGGGAACTTATGGGAAAGGCTGGGGCCATGGCTGCATGCCCTCCTGCCCATCTGCCCACCAAGTAGAGCGCCATCTCTTTTTGCAAGAGAGCCTACCAAGCTTCTCCCACATCCAGGGGCCTGCAAGGGGCTGGGGGCAGGGCCATCCCCCAGAGAGGTGGCCCCAGGAGGGCCCTGGGCCGGGACCACTGTTGATCTCCCTGAGCTGTTACCAGTCCTGGGATCCTCTGGGCTCCTGCCCTGTGATCCCCCTGTAGACACATTGACATGGGGTCCCCCCTGCAGACACATGGGCATTGGGTCCCCCTGCAGACACACAGGAAGCTGTCATCTCTGCTGTAGACACATGGCAGGAGCTCAGGGCTGGGCCACCTGCTTTCACTGGTCACAGGTTTATCACCACCTGCCATCACCGTGAAGCCATTGAATCAGGGCTGAGAGTAAGGCAGGAGAGGAAGGGCAGGTCAGTGGGGTCAGGGTGAGCACACTGACAGGTGGTCAGAGAGGAGGCAACTCAGACTCAGGGCGAGAGAAAGGAGGAGAGCAGGAAGAGTTGATTTGGTGGGCGGTCTGGGAAGGCGCCCAGACCTGGGCGGGGGACAATGGAGCTAGGGACTGATGGGTGCTGGCACGCGGGTCCCCTGGAGGGCTCACATGCAGGCACACCCCAGCCCCGAGGCCACACTGATGGCGGGATCCTCCATCCTGGGCTCTGGAGCTGGGCCGGAGCCCTACCTGCTGCTGCTACCTGCTAAGTCGCTTCAGTCGTGTCCGACTCTGTGCGACCCCATAGACGGAAGTCACCAGGCTCCCCTGTCCCTGGGATTCTCCAGGCAAGAATACTGGAGTGGGTTGCCATTTCCTTCTCCAATGCATGAAAGTGAAAAGTCAAAGTGAAGTCGCTCAGTCGTGTCCGACTCTTAGTGACCCCACGGACTGGAGCCTACCAGGTTCCTCCGTCCATGGGATTTTCCAGGCAAGAGTACTGGGGTGGGGTGCCATTGCCTTCCCCGGGGCCGGAGCCCTACAGGGGGCAGGAAAGGGGGCCTGGCAGAGATGGAGTGGTGTGAGGCCTCGGAGTGAACCCCGAGTCCCCGAGGGTGCTGTGTGACCCCGGGGGCCCAGCTGCCTTTCCCACTGCAGGTCCTAAGCCTTGCCGCACCACGCACCCGGTGGCCCTGAACTGGCAGCCCCCAGCACCCAGGGCACACGATGGGTCCTGACAGAGGGCTTTGTGGGCCTGGCCTTAGGGCAGTCCTTGAGCTTAGTCTGGAGTTCCATTTTCATTTCCAGGGCAAAATATGCCATTTAGTTTTTAAAAACCCAAAGGATGCTCACCGACTGGTCTGCGAGGGGAAAATGGAACTGAGTCAGGATGACTGGGCCTAGCCTCCCACTGGGGATTCTGCCGACTGTTCTAAATGAGTCCTGAGTTGGATGCCACTGGGTGCGGAGCCCTCCCCTCTAGGCCTGGTTAGCCCTTGCCTGGGTGCTATGCTGTGTGGTGACATGACTGGGGGTGGGGGGTTGATACATTTCAGGGTCCCTAGGCTGCTCTGGGCTGGGTATATGGTTGAGGGTGTGCCCAGTCTCAACTTATCTCAAGGCAGGCCGTGATGTCTCAGAGCAAAACCTTGAAAACTCGGGGAAGATGGTGAAGTCTTGCGCTATAACCACCTTTGAAATGAATGATCAGAATGCTGCAGCAGGGGCACTGGAAGTTCCGGCCAGGTGGGCCTTTTGGGTTCTGTGGAGTTTTCTGGCCTCTGGAGATGATGCCTTGGCTTTGAGGTGGTCCTGAACCAGCAGGGAGCCCTGGCTGACAGCTTCGCTGTGGGTGACTCCCCCTGGTGATGCTCCTCCTGACCCGGGTGTGGGGCGAGCCGGGGGTGGACTCTCACCCACTCATGGTCCTGTCCAGGGCCCAGGCAAGCCTGGTGACAGAGGCATACAGCGTTAGGTGCCTGTCGATTCTTGGGGCAAATGTCAGCCCCTTCCTGGACCATAGCAGGGCAGATGGGCTGCAGTGCAAGGGGAAGGGTGGGGGATGCTTGGGGTGGGGTGGTTGGGGAGGTAGATCTGTGCACCCCCACCCCTTGCAACCTGCCTAAGCAAGTGAGTCAAGGAGGGAGTTCTCGGTAAATTTCCCTGAGTGCTGAGAATTTTTGAAAGTCACCCCAGAATGTGGACTTCTGTGATTCTGTGGTCAGGCTGCTGTGTTCCAGGAAGCACCAGAGAGAAGTGGTGACTCTGGCCAGTGACCGTGGTCTGGGGAAAAGCAGTGGCCACAGCCAGTGTGGTCTGTGGCTGCTGGTGACCTAGAAACCAACGTCTAAATGCTGAGGGCAGGAGGAACTCATAGTGCCAGGGCCAGGGGCTCGTGGCCAGGGGTGGGCACCGGGGCACCTGGAAGAGCGAGGGGCCCAGAGCCGTGCACCTGAGATTCCCAGCCTGCCTTTCCGCTTTCCCCAGGCTTCTAAGCATCTCAAGAACAGCTGTGGAATTTACAGAATAAAATGACTTAAAAATAAATCCGTGTTAAGTAAAACTGGGTTCTCCAGCCTCCCATCTCAGGACCCGTATCCCTCAATCATAGGGGGTTTTGGGGAAATGAGGGTGGCCAGAACCCAGGAGGCAGCGCTCCTTGGGCCCTGGCAGGGTCAGTGCTGGCCCAGACCCTGCTGAGGGCGGCAGTACCTTCACTGGGCCCTGGAGAGCAGTGATGGACAGGTGACTCCATGCTGGAGCTTTTTGTGCATGGATGTGAGCATACTGCTTTAGTGGTGAACACTGTCCTCCCTGAGCTCAGCTTCACCTTCTGGACACACCTGGCTCATCCCTCCCACCCGTTCATTTCCACTCCAGTGCAGCCGGGGTACATCTCCCATCAGCGCTGTCACTGTGGGGATTCCAGGCTATGCACCCACTCCCCGGCCTTCCTGGGAGAATCTGTTGGACCAAGAAAGGAACAGGGCTGTGTCTGCCCGGCAGGGGCCTTCCCTCCTTCTCTTGCCTGGGGTGGCGGTACCGCCAAGGCACAGAGCCCTGAGGTCTTACATCAGCCTGGGGAACTGTCCGCGTTGGGTGAGACAAAGCAGGACCAAGGCGAGACTGGGGGCTGGGGTCTCTGGGACCCCTCTGCCCCTCCAGGTCCCTCCCACACCTGTACCTTGCCTTGCACAGATGGCCAGCCCCTCGACTGCTCCCTCCAACCTGGGTAAGTGAAGACCCGAGGGGTCCCCATGGGTCCTCCTTACTGGGCGCTGGCCAGGGTGCTGGGAGCCCTGCTGGCGAGTGGTCAGGGGTCTCCTGCTGCCCTGTCTGCTTGCTCATGGTGAGAAGGCAGAAACGCTCTCATCCTTGGGCCAGGAGCCCTGGGGGATCAGTGAAGCCTGAACCCCCAGTGGCTGCCCACCCACAAGAGGCCTTGGCTCACCCTCTGGGGTTCTCAGAGAATGCAGATTACTTGAGTAAGCATTCAGTATTTTAGGGTGTGGTGAAGTGTGTGATCAGGCCTCAGCTGGCCTAGTCTCAGAGGCCTTACCCCCTCCCAGGGCTGGAGGGCCTTGGCCTCCTGAGAGCAGTCCGTCATCCCCAGGGAGGTGGGACGGAGAGAGGAGGAGGACCCGTTAGTTCTGGAAGATGAAGAGATGCTGTGAGACCAAGCAGTGAGCTGTGGGAAGGGGAAGTCAAGTTCTGGTCTCCCCATGATCCCCCAGCCTCCCTGGGATCAGCTTCCATCTCCTTGAGAGGACAGGGCTGCACGGATGGTCACTGTGGCGCCGGCTGCTGCTAATAGGCTCCAGCCAGCTGGTGCGTGGTGTTTGGGGAGGCTCTTTGTTTTTGGTTTTGTTTGGGGGAAGCTCTTTTGGGTTTTTTGTTTTAATGTTTATTCTTATTTATTTATTTGGCTGTGCCGGGTCTTAGTTGCAGCATGTGAGATCTTTGGTCGTTGCATGTGGGACCTGGTTTCCTGACCAGGAGTCAAACCCAGGCCCCTGCACTGGGAGCACGGAATCTTAGCCGCTGGACCTGCAGGGGAGTCTCAGCAGGTATATTTTGGACGAAGCCCAGGCTCCTCCTTGTTCAAGTCTGGGGGACCCTGTGCCCATTCCGGACTAAGTTGGCCTTGCAGGTGCTGTGAACAGCAGGGGCTGAGTTGGGAGGTGACTTGTAGGGGACCCTCTGTCCCCACCTTTGTTCTACGAGTGCCCAGTAATCTTTGTCCCTGGACCACCACCCTGTGAAGCCCCAGGGACCTGGTCTCCTATCACGCCTGGGTGAGGGTGGCCTGTGGCCTCTTGGCCTCTGTGCCCTGGTACCTGTCCAGACCTGGCCCTACCACGCCCTAGACCACATGCTTCAGGTCGCCCACCAGAGGGCAGGGCCTGTCTCTGCTCCTCCACCATCACTGACCCTGCCCCTCAGGTCCCACACGGCATCCCTTGCTGCTTCTCCCCCTGAGGCTGTCCTTGTCCCCAACATCAGGTGAGAGGGAATGAGGTCACTGGAAGAGGGGGGTGTGCTGGGGACGGGTGCTTAGAAAGGGGAGGGTCTGGCTTTAGAACCCACACTTTGGCGCTCCTGGGCCCATGCTTCCCCCTTGGGCCTGGCCTCTTCCTCTTTCCCGGCCCGGGGAACTGTCTCTGCCTTCACACGGTCAGCACCGAGGGGCCTGCATGGCAGGTCTCCCCTCCCTGCTCCTGGATGAGGAAGGAGGCCCTGTCCCCCAGCTGGTGAGTGTCGGAAGCTTCCTGAGCCAGCAGCTGGGCCTCCGAGCTGGGGCGGACGGTGAGTAGGCTGAGAGGTGGGACTCTGGTCCCCTTGGGTTTCCCTTGGTGCTACCAGGAGGGTGAGCCCAGTGGCCTCCACTGTGGGCCCCTCCGCCCCACTGGCCAGTGAGGTGGACCAGCGGGGCCATTTGCTACCACTCTGGTACCCCCGTGTCCTCTTCCTGCTGGCCACCTCTTTACTCTGTCATCCAGGCTTTGAGATATGTCTGCCTGTGCCAGTGCCCGGGGTGTGCGTCCTTGGGGACCAGAAGGCTGGGACTGGGGTGGGGATCAACGGTGCCAGTGCCCGTTTCCCAGGTAAGGAGAGCAATTCAGGGAAGCCACCTGCATTGCCGAGGTCATGAGAAAGGTCAAGGGCAGGGCATCAGAGCCCTGGGTGAGCAGGACAGGGTGTGGGTCAGGGTTTTCCTGGCCCTTCACTGACTGAGTGACCTCGGGCAGCCCTCCTGAGCTCTCTGAGTATGTTTCCTCATCTATAGACCAGGGGTGAGGATGCTCCCAGGGCAGGGCTCTGGGCACAGGTGGGCTCTGCCAGGCTCTAGAGCGCCACCTCCTCAGGTGTGATGATACTGCAGCAGCGAGACAGCTGCCTCTGCATCTCTGGGTCCCCCCAGGTCCCGAATCGAGCCGGGGGAGCCACCAGGTCCCCTCACCTCCCAGAAGCAGCATCGTCCGAACCACGGTTGAAATGCTCTGGAACACACATCACCCTCCTACCCACCCTCAAGACTCGTCCCCGAAACCCCCAGCTCCCAGCTGACCTCCCCACTGGTGCTGCTACTCCTTCTCCACCGAGGGCATTTCTGGGGGTCCTGGAGACATGGCTGCTGAGCCATGCAGGGGGCTGGGGAGACTCTTCAACCCACAGCCGGGGTGGTGGCGGGGAGCGTGAGGCACGTGCCCAGCCCTTGGCAGAAGTGCTCAGGGTGGTCCAGGCACACAGCTCACAGGGCAGGAGGCAGGTGAAGACAGCTTGGATCAAAGCCCTAGCTCTGGGCCTGCTGCCACCAACCATGGGTGGGATTTGATGGCCCCCACCCCTAGGTCCGCTCTCCTTGGTGCCCGTCACTGTGACACCTGGGCAGGGTCCCCATCCAAAGAGGAGTTCACCTCCAGCGTCCAAGCAGCCCCCAGCCAGGACCCTTGGGGAGGGGGCCAGTTCTCAGTCACAGCCCCACGCCTACCCCCACCCGGCCCAGCGACTCGTTCACTGCCTGTGCTCACCTCACAGGCAGGGCCTTCAGTGAAGCCAAGGGTCCTTCCCAGTTTGTAAAGGGGAGCCCAGGCCGGATGTGAGTGGGCTGAGGGCAGTTCTGCTTGAGTCATACCTTGTCCCCTGACCCTGGCTGAGGGCCCTGCAGACTGGTTCCAGCATCCCGGCCCAGCATTTGGTTTCCCAAACACGGATGGACAGCCAGAGGTGAGGAGATATCTACCCGTCCCCGCTCCCCTTCCTCAACTGCAGCCCAGTGGGTTCTTCTGGGCTGGTGTTGCGGCAAGCTGGGGCCGGATGGGTGAGTTCCACCCTCAGGCACCCACGGGTGGGGACCCCCAGGCTGTGTGAGAGGGGCTTGCTGCTGGCCACTTTCCCTGAATGTCTGTGTTGGGACTGCTCAGTCTCCATGCCCACCTCTGCTCAGGTGCCTCCCACCAAACCCCACTGGCCAGGAATGTGGTATTCGCCAGGACTGGAGAGGAGCAGGGTCTCAGGTCTCAGCGAGCAGGGAGCTTCCTTGTGGGTTAGGGTCACTCACAAGCTCCTCAAAGAGTCCCAACTTCATTTGGGTGGACAGGGCTGCCCTCTGAAACCTCTTCTGCCTCAGCCCAGGCAGAGGCTGTTTCTTTCGACTCCCAGTCGTGTGGTCCAGGAGGATCTGGTGAGGGACACCCAGCAGGCACTCACTGAGGGGAGAGAGAGGAGGGGACCCACCTGTGCCTGCTGAGCCCTTGGTCAGAGCCCCTCACCCTCCAGCCTAGGCAAGGAGGGAGCAAGTGGATACCTTAGGCTGGCTTTCCAATTTCATCATCTTTGCAGTGAAATTCCAGCAACTGGTTCAGGCTAGGCTGTCCATGGTAGGACCCATCTGCTGGGGCGGGCAGGGGATCTCTCCCTGCCTCTTGTGGCATTTTGAGGGTGGTCTTTGCCTCCCATGGTAAGGTAGGGGGCCCAGGTACAGGATCTGGGTTGGATAGGGGCAGTTCTGTGGGTGTGGTTGGCCTCCTGTGGGGAGGCTGTGCCCAGGGAAGGGCCAAGCTCCCCCTATTTCAGATACCCCATTTCCTGCCTTCATCCGAATAAACCAAAAGTCAGCCACTTGGCTGAGATTCATGGGCACTCACTGTGTGCTGGGCACAAGCCAGGCAGGGGGCCCCCTGGCCTCAGGGTGGGACCAGCTTGGTGGGAAAGACAGATAAGGCCCAGCCATCACATGAGAAGGTCAGGAGTATCTGGGGAGAGCGAGGCCAAGCCAGTCCTACAGGTGGTGGGTGGGCCTTGGGCAGGTGGCCTCAAGGGCCGCATTGCACCTGGGAATTTGATGTGACAGCCATTTTTTAACTGTGCTCTCCTTGTGTGGCAAAACTGTTTTTAGTCACAACCTGGTTATTATCATGATCCCGGTTGGTTATTTTTATTTTTTGGCTGTGCCAAGTGGCCTGTGGGGTCTTAGCTCCCTGTCCAGGGATCGAACCTGTGTCCCCGGCAGTGGGAACACAGAGTCTTAACCACTGAATCACCAGGGAAGCCCCCACATTCATGGTTTTCTTGATTCATTCCTTTACCTTTAAAACAACTACTCCTAAAAAAAGGAAGAAACCCCTGTGTTCATAACATTTTCACTTGGGACAGTTTCACAGTTTTAGATTTTAGTCTCAGAGGACATCCCCAGGTGGTCTGGTAAATGCAGGTGGCGGTGGGCAGGGACTCATGAGGCTCCTCCCACCTCACAGGTGTGGTCAGTGCTGATTCCCACCTCCACTCTGTGGACTGGCAGGGCCATGACAGCCCACCCTGAGTCCCAGCCTCAGGAGGGGGTTTCTGGGGCTTTCTCTCCATGCCGAGCATGAACCTGGCTGGGAGGAGGGCATGCACTGGGGTGAAGCTTCTTGGCGCCTTAGTCTAACTGTGTTGCCGAAACTTTTGTGGGGACGCCCCGGACTACCAGTCCATGGGGCGGATGCTGGACCCCTGGCCCAGCTCGGGGTGGCTGCGCGTGGCAGTAATACAAGGCAGACAATAATCATCTTCCATTGCTGATGTAAGTTCTCTACCCAGCACCTCCCTTGCAGGGCCCCACCTGGACCGCCCTCCTCTCTGGCCCTGGGTGGAGGCATGCATGTCCAGGAGGCGGATGAGGGCTGAGATGGACTGTCCTGGCAGTGGGCTGTCGGACCATGGGGACACTGCATGTTTGTGGTGTGAGGAGGGAAGAAGTGACAGCTTGGACAGGTGGTGATGTGAGAGGCAGGGGTTATCTGGGCAGAGTCAGGCTTTCTGGGGTAGGACAGGTCCCTGGAAACAAGTCCCTCCTCCCTGGAGCATCTCCCCAGTGGAAGGGGCCATGGGAAATAAAGGGAAGGGGGTCCTCCACAGCCCAGTTCTGAAAGACCCCAGGGCTCAGACCTGTGGGCTGGACTGGCCTCCAGGGGCCCTGGGTCCAATGGCTGAGCAGGAGCAGGGGTCAAGTGATGGGCTAGGGGAGGAGGCAGAGATAATGTGTCAGATCTTGTCCCCCAGCTCCACCAAGGAATTAGTTATGGTAATGAGTGGTGATGGGTGGCCACACCCTCCATGGATGCCTTGCAGACATCCACCCTCCTTTGGTGGATGGACCCTTCACAGGGGTCTCCTGGGTGGTGTCTTGGAGACACTAAGGGGGCCAGGTCTTCTGGGGCAGGTGCTCTGAGACCCCCACTGCCACCTGGAGCCTCCACTCACCTCAGGGGCTCAGGGAACACCCTTGTAACTTTCCTTTGAGGAGGAGAGATGCCCTCTGGGTCAGTGTGAGGCCTCTCTGGTCTTTTCAGGGGGCAGGAGAGGTCTTGTGGGCGTGGGAGACGATGGATAAATGTGGTCCTCACCTTCCGAGGAGAAGGGAGACACGACAAGTGGTCCTGGGGACTGGGCTGCAGCTCCTCCCAGAGGCAGAGAGTGAGGCGGGGCCATTGGAAGGGGAGGAGCTCACTTCAAGGTGACCTCTGTCATGGCCACACGCTGCCATTCTGCCCCAGAGCTTCCAGGGGAGGAGGGGGAGGGAGGCATGGGCCACAGGGCCCCCAGAAGGGGCCAGGGCCTGGGCAGGTGTCCAGCTGCACCATCGTTGGGGGTGTGATTACAGCAGAGGCAGCCTCCTGCTCAGGTGTGTGCCTACCTGGGCCCACCTGGGGCTGGGAAGGTGATGGAGGGGAGGTCGTGGAGGGAAGCCTCCTGGCGGCCATGCCTCTCAGGCTGCGGCGCAGAAGTGGTGCCTGGAGGAGCTCAACCTTCCCCTCCTCCCCGCCTGTCGGGACGGAGGTGCAGACGCGCCTCCTGAGAGAGATAGTGCTCCATCCAGGGCACCTCGCTAATCACCAGCATCGTGGGAACGGCCCGCACTGAGGGCCGAGCGGCAGCGCATTGTCTGGGGAGATTAAAGCCCCAGTGCGGTATTGTCTGCGCAGGGGATAAATCTTCGCGCTGTCACTCAGACCCTGAATTAAATCCCCCTCGTTTCTAAAGGGGTTTATCTGTGTGAATGGCGGCCACACCGCAGCGGGAGCGGACGTGTTTGGGAGCGGCTGTCCTGGGCACCTTCGAGCCGGTGCATCGGGCGGGGGCTGTGCAGGATGGCTCCCCGCTGCGGGGAGGGTGGGCTCCGTCTGAGGTTCCCTCTGCACCTTGGGACTCCAACCCCACCCCACCCCCCCAGGAGGAGAGGAGGCTCTGAACCCTCGGGTCCCTGGCAGAGTTGCCCAGGGGAGGGGGCCAGAGAGGGTGTGAGCTTGGCAGGGTCAGAGGTGAGTCAGTGGCGGGAGAGGAGCTGCAGGGGTCCTCAGGGCAGCTTGGTCTGAGAAGGCGTTGACCTCAGCCACCTGGAACTTTCTAGAGAAGCCCCCCATCCCTAGGCCCCCACAGCCCGGGTGGACCCAGCGGTGGAGTCCTGGGTGGGGTCAGGGAGCCCCCTGGCTGGGTGCGTGCTCAAAGCAGTGGCACCCCTGCTGCCCCATCTGCCTTGCATCTAAGGCAGGAGGGCAGGATAAAGGGGCTGTCTCCTGACGCTTTTAGCAACAGGGCTCCTCCTAAACCTGAACCTCATTGGGGAAGGGGCAAATTTATGAAGTGAGTATTTGGAGGAGGAGTGGGAGCTCCTGGGGTCCCCGGGCCACGGCAATGCCCAGTTCAAGGCTGTTGGGATCCCCAGTGATGCCCATCTTACAGATGCAGAACTGTCACGAGACTGTGTGTTCAGAACATCCAATCCATGGAGCAGGTGAGGTGCCCATACCCCATCTTCCTGCAGGGCCAGGAAGAGGGGTCCAGGGAGGGAGGACTTGCAGGTATGCGCCTCCCATGGAGTTGTCCCTGGTCTTTAGGAGTCTCGGCTGGGCTGGCTGCACACAGACCAGTCAACCGAGATGTCGTCATGGAATGAACCAGTGCAGGAAGCAAAGGCTGTCACTGGCAGGCCCCTCTGGGCTCCGCGGGGCTCAGGGTACATGGGAGTCTTGGCTGAGAGTGTCTGCCATCAGCCCGTGAGGCCCCATCCCCAGCTCTGACCAGCAGGTGGGGGATCACTGGCTCTTCTCCTGTAAGGCACTGTTGGATTCGGAATGCTCCGGGTTATTTGGGGAAGTGCTAATTGGGGTTTTCTGTGCTGGGTGTGAAGTTTCCCAGGTCAAGGGGCTTTGATGCTCTGATGTAGATGTTTCTAGAACACCACAGCCAACTTGAAGGGGGTCCCCAGCTGCGGCCTGAACGAGCAGGCTGGTTCCTGTTGCAGAGTTTCGTGAGGTGACCGCAGAGCTGGAACATGTGCTGTAGGACCCACGGCCTGCCAGGCCCAGCTGCGTCTGGTGTGGACTTTCTAGGACATTTGTCTCCCCACCCAGCTCTCCTGCTTCTTGCTTCAGACAAGACGTGCCCAGCGGGCCGATAATTTTGGACTTGAGTGACAGCTTCACAGCAGAGCAAGAGCACTGCTGTGTGAGATGAATACACCCCTTCCTCCAGACCAGTACCGCTGCCAGTCCTGTCCGCGGTGCTGACATCCACGTGGCTCATCTCACCCTGCAGGTGTGGCTGCAGCAGGATGGCTGGGCAGCTCTGGCCCCTCCCTGAGCTTGACCTGGCCTCTACCAGGGGCGGCCCTGACCCACAGGGCAGCCTGACCCACAGACGTTTATCCTCTGCCCATCCTGGAGGGTGGGCACCTGAGATTCAGGTGTGGGCCTGGCTGGTTTGTCCCGAGGCCTCTCTCCTGGGAGTGTCAACTATCACCTCCTCCCCTGTACCCCCTGGTCATCCCCCTGTGCATGTTTGTGTTCTCGTCTCTTCTCACAAGAACACTGGTCCTGTGGGGTTAGCGCCCACCCTGTATGCATGCTCAGTGGCTCAGGCGTGTCCAACTCTTGTGACCTCCGTGGACTGTAGCCTGCCAGGCTCCTCTGTCCATGGCATTCTCCAGGCAAGAATACTGGAGTGGGTTGCCATGCTCTCCCCCAGGGGATCTTCCTGACCCAAGGACTGAACCCGTATCTCTTGTGTCACCTGCACTGGCAAGTGGGTTCTTTACAACTAGTGCCACCTGGGAAGGCCGGGGCCCACCACGACCCCATTTTACCTTAGTCACCCCTGTGAAAGTCTCACCTCTGAATACAGTCACACCCTGAAGTCCTGGGATCAAGATTCCAACATCAAGTTTGGCATCATAATTTGACCTGAAAGAATGCCCTGCCCCACAATATGTATTGGTTTGAGGCTGCACTTGGTTTGGCCCCCAAGGCACCATTGTCTGCGATAATTACAACACAACCCCAGAAGCCAGATTGCAAATGGGCCCCAGGATGGCCCAGGCCCTCGAGGGGTCAGGGGGTGGGGGTGGGCTGGGGCAGGTTCACTTCACATGGGGGTGTCCCGACCTCACAGCCTGAACGAAACACCTCACAGCCGGAACGAACATGGTGGGGCCTCTGGGTAGCCTGTGAGCAGATGTTCTAGGAGGGGCCAGAAATCTGCAATTAGCACAAATGCTCCTTTTTGAGGCCAAGAGAGCTTAAACGAGAGGCCTTGAACCTGAGAAACGTCCATGGAAATCAGAGCTTGACTGGAGAGCACAATTTTTCTCATTTTTGTGGGGTTGAGCCTTTTCAATAAGATTTCAAGAGAATAAAATCAACAGGCCCCAGGAAATTTGCATACGGCTACTTAACATCAATTCTGTATTTTTTTTTTTTTTTAAGAAATAAACACATCCTCAAACCTCCCCATCCGTAGGGCGGGACTGCCCTGGGAGTTAACGGTTCAAACCTTTACAATTTTTTAAACCCAACAGCTTTCCATAACAAAGGGCAAAATTCACAAAGAAATTGCCTTCCTCCCCCTAAGGCTGCTCCTTGGCCGGGTGAAGGCGTGTTGACAACACACAGCTCCTTGGGTCACCGCTGAATGGCGGATCCCACGGAGACAGGCTCCCCCAAGGTCTGCTGAGAACTGGGAGGCTCGGGGGCCGAGAGCACACTTTCCCCTCCGGTCTTTTCAGAAGACCAGCTAACGAGCGGCTTTGTGGGGACCTGGCGGCCTCCAGAAGGCAGGCCGGACTGTAGAGGCCGCCCAGGGATAGTGCCCTTCCTGGAAGGGAGTGGAGGGCGGGGCCTCAGTGCCCAGGGCTGCCCATGTGCCTGCTCTGAAGGGGTGGAACTCATCCTAGGATGGGGGGTGGGGTGGAGAGGGGCTGATGGACAGCTCTGCAGGGGCGGGAACAGTGTGGGCATCTCCAGTGGAGGGAGTCCTTAACAGGGGCCTGGACCACTGTCCTGAGACAGCCTGGGGGTGGGGAGCGAAGACTTGCCTTCCCTCCTTGTCTGGCCCACCTGCCCAGGCTGTGTGCACCAATCAGAGGTCCAGCAGGATGGAGTGCCTGAGCTGACCCCCCAGAAACCCTCAGCCCCCTCAGAGAGAGGGATGCGGGAACAAGGAAGCCGATGCAGGCAGGTTAGAGGAGCCTGAAGTGCCCTCAGGTCCTCAGGGTGACCCCTCCCACACATTTGAAAGCGCAACCTCTCCCAGACCTTCCTTCTCACGTCTGCTCCTCTTGCATGCAGGCCCCTCTCGGAAAGCCTTCCCTGGGGCCCACACTCTCCTCCTCCACCAAGATGGTTTTCTTGTTCCTCCTGGCACCTTGCAGCTGAGTAAATGCTAATGGAAAGCATGATGAGAGATGGGGGTGGGTCTCAGGGTGAGTCCTGGGCTTCCCTGGGAGCTCAGTTGGTGAAAAATCCGCAAGCAGTGCAGGAGACCCTGGTTCGATTCCTGGGTTGGGAAGATCTCCTGAAGAAGGGATAGGCTACCCACTCACTGGAGTTTCCCCGGTGGCGGTGGCTCAGATGGTAAAGAATCTGCCTGCAGTGCAGGAGACCTGAGTTCAATCCTTGGGATGGGAAGATCCCCTGGAGAAGGGAATGGCATCCCACTCCAGTATTCTTGCCTGGGAAACCCCATGGGCAGAGGAACCTGACGGACTACAGTCTATAGGATGGCAAAGAGTCAGACACGACTGAGCAACTAATACCACCCTCAGGGTGAGTCTATCAGAAAGAAGGGATCAGCTGTGCAGGGGTGGAATCGGGGAGGCAGGACAGATTGTCCTGGAACATGGGCTGCAGGCATTGTCTCAGGGGTGCCCAGGTGGGAGGGCAGGCTGGCTCACCTCCCCGGACAGCCAAGTCTTCCTGGACTGCATGGTGGGAGCTGGCATGGGGGCCACAAACTCTCCACCCAGGAGTGGGGGCAGCGTTGTGGGGGCCGCAATCCAGCCACTCTCCCGCTGCCCACTCGCCTCCCCCGGCCCGACCCTCCAGGCCTGCCCTCCCCCAGGTATATTGTGTCCATTTTGTCCTGTCCACCTATCCAGGCCATCATGACTGTTTTGCCTCCTCCACAGTCCGGCCCAGAGCAGGACCCTAGCTGCTCACCTCTGGACTAAACACCCCTCATTCCCACTGCTCATTCAAAGATGGACAGATGCTTGGGTGGGCAGCACATCCTGGAAGATTCTGGGTGCTGTTGTGACCAGTCGCCAGTCAGTGGGCTCTTCCGGCAGCTCGGTGGTGGGCAGAGTGCTTAGGCCTGCCTCCGGCAGGGAGCAGACCCTCCCATGGTCACTGGCCTGGACCCCAAAGGGTTAAGACGAGTGCGGGGGCTTTGTTCCACGTCTCTGTGGTGTAACCCGCGGCCTGTCCCCAATCCCTTCCTCATGACCATGATTAGGCCGCACCCGGATGAATAGGCTGGCGATTCCTATGGTAACCTTCAAAATGCATTCCTGGGCAGGCCGGCCTCCTCGGTAATTACATTCCTAGCTCGGCCCACAAACAGCATGCTAATTAGCCCCTCGGAGGGGCTGCAGGTCCCTCCCTGAGAAAGGGGCAGGAGCCACTTCTGTCTCTAGCCCAGCCCCTGCCCCTCCCCTTCCTCAGAAGGGACGGAAGTGGGTGAGATGCTCTGGGCGGCTGGGCCAAGCTGGCCACGGAAGGGCCAGGAGGGGAGCCAGGCCACGAGAGGGGCCTTTGCATGCTCTCACCATCCCCCGCCAGGACTGACCTCTGTGTGTCCCCCAGGCTCCACCTCTGCTGGGGGGCAGGCCCAACCCTCAGCGATACTCTTCTCAGCTTCCCTGTTGTCAGGGTTGGGGCAGGACCCATCCCAGGAGGAAAAAAAAAAATCTCAGCCAGCTCCTGGCAGGGCGAGAGTTGGGGGTGTGGGGAATGCAATGGGAGCAGCCCCCAGGGAGGGCACTGCCCACGGGCAGGGGACCAGGCTGCCAACGTGCTCATGTCTGAGGATGACCAGGCCTGGGCTCCCCAGGGGAGGTGGGGGTCTGAGGTGGAGCCTGGAGGAGAGACCCAGGCTGCAAGAAGGAAGAGGCTGCCCCCGGGGATGGAGATGCTTAGCCTGGGCTGTGGAGGGAGTGGTGCCCTGGCAGTCAGGTTGCGGGAGGGTCTGCAGGGCAAGGGTCGGCCTAAGGATACCAGCAGCTTTGCTTGAGGTATGATGGAAGCTGCCCAGAAGTGCTCTGGGGGTACCTCGGGGGCTTGATCTGAGCCTGGTCTTATTTGTCAGAGATCCCCCTGGTTCTAGCACAGAGAATAGAGGTGCCCAAGTGGGTGCAGATGAGGGGGCGCCTCCTGCATGGGGGAGGGGTGAGGATGGGCCAGGTGGGGCTGGAAGGTGCTAGAGGGCTGGAAGCAGGGGCTATGGGAGCTGCTGAAAGGCTGTGTGTGGGGTGTGGGCAGGGAGGATACCCCCAGGTGTCTGTTCTGACCTGTTGGGCCTGTAGGGTCACATCAAGCAGGAGGGCCCAGCCAGCTGCCTTTGGGTCTGCACAGGATGCAGGGTCCTGGCTGACTGGGCACCAGTGGGCCACACAGAGCTGGGACTGCAGGCCTGATGGGCTGGCAGGTGTGTGTGGCCCTCTGACAACTCGTCCCGGGGGCCAGCCCAGCTGATGGGAAGTAGGGAGGTGTATGTCCCTCGGAGCCCCTGCCCCCAGGCAGGTGTATGTCCCTGTCCCTGCCCTGGTCAGAGGGGCAGGATTGCTGAATGGTTAGGAGGCCTGGGGTCAAGTCCAGCAGTGTGGAGTGGGCAGCCCAGGTCTCATCAGGGCAGAGATAGTAGGAGCTCTATGGGTGTCCAGGGACACTGCTGCTCTGGCCTCAGGGGCCTGGGCCTAGAAAGCGGGGCTGTGGGAAGTGCAGTCAAAGCTGCTTGGTGTCGGGGAGGGAGCCACTCCCCTGTGGGGCTCCTGGAACCTACTGTGGGGAGGGTCCCTGCTCTGCAGGTCTTGGACAGTCTGGTGGACTGCAGACTAGCTTTCCCCTCACCCCAGCCGGGGGCTGAGGCAGAGGGCTGGGAGCTGGCGGAGCCCTGACTCGTGATTCTGTGCCCAGGTGGTTAGACCGCGAGGCTTATGCGGGGATTACCGGCCTGGGGATTTGGAAGCCGGCAATTCCTTGGTGTCAGTCTGCTGGACTAATTCTAATGTAAATAGAGCAATCCTTTAAGTATATATCATTTAATGCTCAACAGGGAGCCTGCAGATCTCCTTAACACCAGCAGGCTCACAATACCTCTGGTCTCAGCCCATTTCCCCGACGGGCTGTGCTGGTGGTAAGCCCTGGTAGGGTGTCACAGTAATTATGGGAAGTGGGCCCTGGAGGATTTTCAGTCCCTATTGTCCTCCCAGCTGGACTGACACCTCAGAACCACCTTTCCTTGTTAGAGACACACATGATCCCCTGGAGCTCTGTGGGCCCAACCCCACATGCTTCCCCAAGGCAGTCCCCGGAAGAGAAGGTCTCTGCTCTCACCCTCTGCCCCGAGCACTTGGCTGAGCACCAGCTCCCAACGGCCACGCTGCCCTGTAGCCAGCCTGGGGCCTGACTCTCCTGAGAGCTTGTAAGCAGCCTGTATGTGGCTCCTGCCCTTGGGGGGTGGGAGGGACAGAGGCACCTGCCTGTGTAACGGGGTCTTGGCCCTGCCAAGCTCTTGGGAACACGCCCACTGTCCACTGCACACAGGGTTCAAGATATTTCGCTTGCTGGATGAAGGGAGCCCCGAGCAATTGGTCTTCTCTTGTGTCCTCCAGCATTTGTGTCTTATGTAACAAATCCTCTCTCTCCCCAGGTCAGACCTTCCCCCGACCCCCACTTTCTTCTAGAAGTTTTGAAGTTTGACTTTCCATATTTAAATTCCTCAGTTCCTCTTCTGGGACTGTATGTATGGTGTGAGGTTGGGATCTAACTTTATTCTATGCTGCACCTGGGTAGCCACTCTCTGAGCTGGTCTGGGGAGTGGTGGCATAAGTCTGTGATCTGAGATGTCACCAGGTCACCTGCAGAGTCAGAGGCCTAAGTTCTGTACCTGTGAGCGCCAGTTTCTGGATCTCTTGTCCTTTCTCTAGGGTCAGTTGGCCCCTGATGGAACCACCACAGTGAGGCACGTGGATGGGAATGGACACAGTGCCGGGCACCAAGGTCCACCCTGAGAGGATGGAGAGGCCCAGAATGGTCTGCACAGCCTCACTCTGCACTCATAGATCTAGAAGCCCTGCAGCCTCCAGGGCTACATGCAGCATGCAGACAGGCTCCAGGCCAGACCACACTGCCAGGCTCTAGGGGCTGGGCCCTGGGTGCCAATTCTCTTCTTGAACCCAAGGAGAGAGAACTCTGGAACAGGAAAGTCAAGGGAATAACCCCTTGTCACTCCAGGATCACCATGGATTGTTCCAAAGGGTATCAGAGCATTTTTATTTTAAAAATATTTGTTTATTTGTCTGTGTTGGGTCTTAGTTACGGTGCTTGGGTTCTCTAACTGTGGCTTGCGGGCTTGGTAATTGTGGTGCTCAGGCTAGGTGCCCTGTGACATGTGGAGTCTGTTTCCCACTCAGGGATCAAACCCATGTCCCTGCATTGGAAGATGAATTCTTAAGCACTGGGCCAACAGGGAAGCCCCAGAACATTTTAAAATGGAGTAAAATGAAGTCACATACCTTGAGCACACAGGTGTGTGCTGTGTGATCCCTGGAAAGGCTGGGGCTTCTGCCCAGTCTCTGGGTGTCTCAGGTCATCCTCCTGGAGGGGCCACATGTGCTCATCAGTGTTTGCAGCTCAGTGAGCTGCCAGCTTCTTGGACGAGACTGAATGCTACCCATACAAACTTGTATACATTATTGTTGTTGTTGTTATTTTACTGTTAGCCAGAGGACGGCACCCCTGGGAACAGCTGCGTCCCTGCAGCCCCAGGGAGGCAGGGCCCTTACTTCCTGTGTCCGGGGTGCCCACACCTGGCAGGACTCTCTGTTGTTGCTAAGTTGTGTCCGACTCTTTATGACCCCATGGACTATAGCCCACCAGGCTACATGGGATTCTCCAGGCAAGAATGCTGGAGTGGGTGGCCATTTCCTTCCCCAGGGAATCTTTCTGACCCAGGGATCAAACCTGGGTCTCCCGCATTGCAGGCAGATTCTTTACGGCTGAGCCACTGGGGAAGCCCTCTGGCTCTCTAAAAGGATGTAAAATGATTCTGCTCCATGGAGATCCCAGAAGTCAGACATCTTTTAATAATTGTCTCATATTTAATATTCCCCAGGGCCTAGTGACGCATCAGGAGACCAGGGTCCTCAGCCAAGGATTAACTGAATGGCGATTAGGGAATGGCTTTGTGTTGGGGCAGGAATCTGTGGTCCTCAATGAAGGGTGTGGCATTCGCGGTGGGGGGAGGGGGTGAGGGAGGGTCCCGGGCCCCATCTAAGGTGCTAAAGTCGGGGTCCCTCCAAAGCCAGGTGTCCCTAGACACCTCAGCATGGTGTCTGAGAAGAGCCGGTGTGCTCTGCGGGGAGCTCATCTTCCCAGACGCTGGCTCCAGTTCCTGGGCAGTGGTGTCGCCCCTCCAGCGCAGGGCGTCTGCAGGCTCGCTGTTTGGGAGGTAAGGGGGGTGGAGGGGGTGCCTGAGACTTTCAGTCTTCATTTCCGCTCCAGCATCATCTGCATAGTCACCATGCATGTGGCCTACGGCCCTGTCTTCTTGCTCATTTTCACCTCTGCGACCTCCCAACCACCGCCCCCACTCCCTCTCCCACAAGGGTAAAGAGGCAGCTGGGGGAGGGTGTGGATGACTGGTTTGCGGGCATGTGGCTAGAGTCGGGTCAGGCTGTGAACTTGGTCTGTCCGACTTAAGGCAGACATTTCATGATGCTGGACTCCAGGCTCTGTCTGGCCTGGAGCCAGCATGCAAGGCGTCCCCCAACCACTTTGCCTGCCCCACCACACCCAGGTTTCTGCTGTGCAGAGAGGAGCCTGCCTCCCTGGGCCCAGCTGCTCCCCTGAGAGCATCTGGGCCAGCCCCTTGGGATGGAGAAGAGACACCAGGACCCTCTCAGAGAACAGTCTTGTGCTGAGTCCTAGGGGTCCTCAAGGTCCTGGACTCCGCCCACTTCAGCGCCTCTTCTAGGGGGCAGGGAGGCAGGGCTGTGTTGACGGAGACTGGAGGGACCTGGGGGTCCCTGCCCAGGGCTCCTCTGCTTGTTCTACCTGAGACTCTTTTCTGTCTCCCTAACATTCAGATTCAGGGAAGGCAATGGCACCCCACCCCAGTACTTTTGCCTGGAAAATCCCATGGACGGAGGAGCCTCGTAGGCTCCAGTCCATAGGGTCGCTAAGAGTCGGACACGACTGAGTGGCTTCACTTTCACTTTTTGCTTTCATGCATTGGAGAAGGAAATGGCAACCCACTCCAGTGTTCTTGCCTGGAGAATCCCAAGGACAGGGGAGCCTGGTGAGCTTCCGTCCATGGGGTCGCACAGAGTCGGACACAACTGAAACGACTTAGCAGCAGCAGCAGCAACATTCAGATTAGCGTATCTCGGTGAACAAGTTTGATCTAAAGTAGGCTATTCCTCACAGTCCTGCAAGCCAGTGTCCAAAGAGATGGTTTATTTTTGTTAGGAAGTCACGGTCGGCTTGATGTGGATTTTCCTTCCCTTTGCATGATGTGTCTGAGTCATGGGGTCCTGCACTCCTGGACAGAAGGTTCTAGACGTAGTAGGCTTAGCACATTTTACTGGGATCGAGAGCTCCAAGCTAGGCAGGTCCTGGCATAGTCATCTCCAGAGAAGGATGGGGAGGGGAGGGCAGTACAAGAGGACACAGGCTGAGAGTCGGGACGCAGACCGGTTAGTGGATACGAATGGCTGCCCAGGCCTTGCCCTCCTGAGGCTTCCAGGGGGAGAAGTGTCAAAATCAGGAGAGGCCAGAGACTGATGGTGTCTGCGCAGGATGGTGGTGAGGCGGCTGGCCAGGACACTGCCCCAGGCCAGCACCTCTGCTGCCTGTGTCCCCGCCAAGGAGGACCTGGGTTGGGGAGGACCCTGTGCTGGTTGTGCCCTGGAGGGTCCTGGGTTTCCATGCTCTACCCCACCCCCTACTGCCACTGGTCCCAGCTGGAAGCCTGCACCCACGCTCACAGCTGACCCTGCCAGATCCCTAGGGGACCAGGACCGTGGGGGCGGGTCTGCACAGGGCTCTGTGTGTTCCCTGAGCTGGAGCGGGTGGGGGGGCACGACAGACAAGATCCTCCCACGGGAGAGGGTGCTGATGGGGAGGAATCTGCACACAGAGGCGGGATTCTTGTCAACAGGGCCAGAGCCAGGCAGTGACCTGAGTGACAACTGGGCTGTAGGGTTTCTGTGGGGAGGGTGGTGGGAGCAGGGAGAGGGAGGGAGAGAGGAAAGGAGGGAGGGAGGGGGAGGGGAGAGGAGGAGGAGGAAGAGAGGAAAGAAGAGGGAGAGGAAGAGGGAGGAGGGGGTGGATGCGGGGGGAGGGAGGGAGGGGAGGAGGATGTGGGAGGAGGGAGAAGGGAGAGAGGGCAGGAGCTAGGTGGGCAGTGGTCAGCGGAGGGCGCTGAGGCCGCCTAACACACGCGGAGGAGGCCGGTCGGCGCACAACCCCCCTCCGGGCCGGCTCGGTCCGGCTTTCAGGTACCGGCCTTTTGTCTGCTGCCCGAGCTCGCCTGTCAGCCCCGCCGTCAGAGGCCTAATCTTTTTTTCTTCGCGGGCTGAAAAGGCCCAGCATCACATCAGGCAACATACTGCTGCCTATTCTCCTTCCCCACGGAACCCAATCACCGGACAGCGCGGCTGCAATTCACTCCCCAGCCCGCCCTTTGTCGAGGTGGGCCGCCTCGGCGCTGCTCGCCCAGCAAGATAAATCGTGTTCTCGAAATTAACTTGCATTGAAAGGGAGGGAGGAAGAAAGGCTGATGGCCGGCGCGGGCGGGAGCGGCCCGGCCTCGACAAATGTCAGCGCGATAATTTGGGGGCTGTGATTAAGATCTTATCTAGGTGGGAAGTAAATAGAAAAGACTTCCATAAAACTGCGACCCCGTCCAGGTTACCCGCTCGGGAAGTCCCTTGATTTCCTTGTCGTTTCTTGGTTTCTTGTTTTTCCTTTACTTTTGCGGGGGATCGGAAGGAAATACCAGAAAGGTTAGGGTGAAGGCAAAGTGGGACCTGGGGCATCGCTGGAGAGGCTTAAACAGACCTCAGGGAAGCCGGCGTCTCTCTTTGGCACAATGGACTCTGGAAGCTGAGAGCAGGGCTGCCTTTGTCTCCGAATTCTACTCGGAGGAAATGCAGCTCGAGCAAGCATCAGGCCACCGAGGTGCCCGGCCGCCCAGCCTCTGAGTCCTGCTTTTCTTGAGTCATGAACACTATTTTGCTGCAGTAAAAGTTTTCCCAAATAAAACGAAACCGGAGCCCCGCGTGCAGATGGGCAGGGAGGCGGCAGGCCCATAAACGCTCTGTGCTTGGGAGCCATACCGCCTGCTTTTATGGGCCGGGCCTCTCACTCTCGGGTGTTTATTTTTGCTACTGATGACTTCAACTCCCAGTGGCTCGAACCCTGCACCTCGGGCCCCGGCGATGACCATGCATGCTGCCCCCTCCGCGGCCCCTCCCCGGCGGCCATCGGGCAGCTGCTCTGGGCTGAGGGAAAGCCACACCTTACAGAGGAGATCTGTCTGAGTCGCAGCGCCTCTAACTGGAGTCTTTCAGGGAGGTGGAGGGCAGGACCACCAGCAGGACGTCCTGTGGGGAAGGGCCCCAGGGACTATGAGGTCAGGCGTGCAGAAGGCTCAGCCCAGGCCTGCAGCTCGCTCCAGCCTCAGCCAACCGTTAGGAAGATTGGGACTGTCCCCCACTTGCAGGCGGAACCGGGGCAGCACCAGCCTTGTTACCAAGTACCCTGAGCCTGCCCGAGGCAGAGTCGCTCCCTGGGGTCCGTCTGGACAGCTGTACCCATTCCCACTTGAGGTCAGAGGCGTCTAGAGAGGGTCTGGGTGTCTGGACTCTGCAGAGGGGCCAGAATGCTCCACACACATGCTGGCCCCAAGCTCTGCCTTCTGTGGTCCTGCTGTGCGCTGTGAGAGGGAGATGGGGGGGGCTGAGTGGAGAGTGGGTAGAAGGGTGGGAGGAAGAGGGATGTCTGCTCAACAGCCCCCAACCCAGGTCCAAGCCCCAGAGAGACTCAAAGCCCTGAGTAGAGTAGGTGCTCAGTAAGGGTGCAGGAAGGAGGGAAAGAAAGAGGGAGGTGGGTTGGAGCAGACATGTTCTGAGGCAGGGAGGTGGGCCCTGGGTGGGGGAGGAGGGCACCTTTGCAGCAGGGCTTCTCACCCTGTGGGCAGTTTGTTCAGGAAGGTTTCTTGTTCTGGGCATCGTGGGCATTGAGCAGCATCTCCTGCCTTATACCCACTGGATGCCACCCAGGTACTAATGCCCCCCACGCACCTCCCTGCACCATGGAAGCCCAGGTCCAGGCAGGGAGGGGTCAGTGCTGGCCCCCTGCACACCCCTGCCTCACCCCAACCAGCTATCTCTGAGCTCAGGGGCCGTGGCATCTAAGGAGTTATATTTTGACTTGAGAATATTTCCTATTTCTCCTTCTTTTATTTTAAACACTCTGGATGCATGGGGACAAACACTGGAGTAGTTTTCTCCGCCTGCCAATGTTTTGTTTGATTTTGTTTTTAAATCCCAAGTAATGTGTGGAGGAGTCTGAGCAACAAGTTTGCCAGGTTTTTAAACTGTCGACTGGCTTTTAGATGCTCCTTTGAAATGTCACAGTGTCGGTGTCGTTTGCAGACAGCAGCATTTACTCCCACAGGCGTGCACACACATGCACACATGCATGTGTTCACCCACTCGTGCACTAATACACACATGCACACACTGATACACCCACACACTTGTGCTCACACGTGCACACACTCCCCCCCCCCCCACTCACACAGTCTCACAGTCACACTCAGGGAAGGCCAGCTGCCCCTGCTGCTGAGCTCCTGAGCCAGGAGGACCTCACACTGTTGTCCCCACCCAGAGTCTGTTCCCTGAACTTCACCAACCAGGCATCGCTCCTGCCTCCGAACACCAGATGCCCTGGGGACAAGAGGCAGAGCCCAGATGTCAGGGGTGGGGAGAGAGGAGGTTCTTGCAGACGCCCAGATGCTAGATGCACAGATTGCTCAGACCCTGGGTAAGAGGGGGAACCCCTTCTGCACAGTAGCCTGGCCACTGCCTCCTCCGGTCACATCCCTGCAGCCCTGCCCAACCCCCAGGCCCTGCTTGGTGGGTGATAGCAAACCCCATGCCTCAGACGTACCCTTTGGAGTCTGAGGCTCTTAATTCTCAACCCCAGCCAGGCCCTGTCTTGCTGTGTGACCCTGAGTCAGGAGCTGCCCCTCTCTGCTGTTGCCATGCTGGGTTGAGGATGGTGGGACTGGTTTCATTCAGTAACTGAGGGGACCCTGGCCGGGGGATGATGTGGCCAAGTGGGTCCACGCTAACGGGACTCTCTTGTGGAAGCTGGGAGCCCTGGACAACCGTCCCTGCTGCAAGGGAGTGGAGGACTCTGAGAACACAGTGGCTCCGTGGACGCCCGTCAGGAAAGGAGTGGGGGGAGGCTTGGAAAGTGGCAGATAAAGCAAATACCCCAGCTCCTAAACAAACCCAGCAGGACAGGGCAGATGACAAATGATGGGATTGTGTCAGCTTGAGAGCAGATTGGACTAATGGCATGCCGGACTCTGCACTCCGAGGATCAATATTCCATCAGGCAGGCCGTGCGAGCCGCGCTCCTGAGGACAAAGGGGTGATGGCGACCGTCTACACACACCTCCCGCAGCGCCGGTTTTGCTGTGAGCCCACGTGAGGGGTGGTGCTGCCCGAGGGTCCAGCCCTGCCCACCTCCCCCACTGGAGGCAGTGCACTGGAGGGGCTGCCGATGCCCACTCCTGGGCTAGGGCTTCTGAAACCTCCACCTGCCTCTTCTCTGGCCTCCCTGGCGACCCGGCCTTGTGGCCTTTCCACCCTGCATCCAGCACTGGCAGCCGCTGTCCAGGCTGCCTTCCTGGTGGGCTCTGTGGCAGCTCCTGCCTGCCCTGGGGCTCCCCAGGAGCCCGGGTTCAACAGCAGGTGCAAACCCCAGGCAGGTGTGTGGCCAGGCCCTCACTTGGTGACACCAGGCCAAGTCCTCCTCGGGAGCCAGGAGAAGGACAGTCCCAGGCCCCTAGGCAGCCCTGTGTTCTAGAAGGTCACCCAAGAGAGGCTCTCTCATATGTCCATCCCCCGGTGTATTCACTCCACCTGTGTTGAATGCCTGCTGTATGCAAAACCAAAGTCAAAGCCAAGGACAGAAGAATATGTGAAAAGTATGGGCGGCAGAGTGCTGGGGGCAGCTGGGGGTGCCAGGCAGTCCGTTTCCCTGCTCTCTTCACTCCCAAGGTGGCAGCTCGGTCTGGGTGCCACTGACCGCCCTGCCAGGCCGCTCTTTCTCCATGTCTGTGACAGAGGCGCCTTATGAGGTCCCCAGCTCAGCTCTATTACAGATCCACATGGACACATTGACCCCAGGGCATCCCAAGCCGAGGCCAGGTATGACGGGGGTCTCCAGGCCAGCGGGCTGACCTGGGGATGGGCAAGAGGTCTGGTTATCCGGCACTCAGGGCACCCAGGTTGGCTCTGCTCATGGGTCAGGCCCTGGTAGATGCCTGGGCTTAGGGCTCCAACCCCAGCAGGCCACCCCCTCAGCTTCAGCAAAGGTCACCGTGCCTTCTTTTGGCTGTCACTCAGCTCAGCACCAGACACTTCAGAACAGGCACATGGTAGTGAGTGTAACAGAGCCCAGCAGCAAGCCATTCTCTTGGCCACCCTATGGCCATGGCCCGGCAATAGCCACAGTCTCCACACCACCCACACCTGGGGACCACTGGGAATTCTGGGTCTCCAGTTGTGAGAATTGGACCATAAAGAAGGCTGAGTGCCAAAGAATTGATGCTTTTGAGCATGGTGTTGGAGAAGGCTCTTGAGAGTCTCTTGGACTGCAAGGAGATTAAATAAGTTGATCCTAAAGGAAATCAACCCTGAATATTCATTGGAAGGACTGATGCTGAACCTGAAACTCCAATACTTTGGCCACCCAATGCTAAGAACTGACACATTTGAAAAGACCCTGATGCTGGGAAAGATTGAAGGCAGGAGAAGGGGACGGCAGAGGATGAGATGATTGGACAGCATCATCGACTCAATGGACGCAAGTTTGAGCAAACTCTGGGACATAGTGAAGGACAGGGAAGCCTGGCGTGCTGAGTCCATGGAGTCGCAGAGTCAGACACGACTGAGTGACTGAACAGCAACAACAGCTGGTCCTGAGTGCGGGAAGAGCGAGTTTGTAGCACTGGATGGCTGGGGAGGCCTGTCCTGCATACACCCATGGGGCTGGTGACAGGCCCCCAGCACCGCCTGCAAGAAGTGGGCTCCCATTTGAGGAGCAGCGTGTCCTCAGTGGAGTAGACCCCCCTTCATGGTTTTCTGCTCTTAGTTTTTTAAACATGGCTTTGCGGGCTCACATCCTCTTGGGATAATTCGTTCCTGGTCTTTCCATCACTACGCCCAGCTTTTTGAGGAAGGGCAGGTTTAAGGCCATTTTAAATACAAATATGGCACCAGGGGCCCTGGGGGTAGGCCCCCGTGTTCCTGTGGTCGTGGCCACGGCCTTCTTTAGCGGGAGGAAATCAGATTAGACCATGCAGGGCCAGGGCCAATTGGAACCAGGGGTTTGGAGAGTCCATGCAGAGCGGCTGAAGGCTGACAGGGAGGCCGCCTCGGAGCCAGATTTCTGTCATGCGCCGCCATCGCCGGTCCTCCGGGCTGGAGTGAGAGCCATGGGACGGGTGCAGGAGTGGGGCCTAGGTGTGGGAAGCTCGGTGCCATCTCACAATGCCTACCACGCGGGCCCATGGGGTCACCCAGACCAGAAGAGGCCTGGTTCTTTCTTGGGCCTCTGCTTGGCCATCTCCGGTGTGGTGAGCCGTGCTGAGGGGACGGCTTGCCCAGAGAGCCAGGCTGCACACGTGTTTGGGCCTTATGATGACAGGGCAGCTGGAGCTGCAGACCTGGGTGGTCTTGGTGGGCATCTGAGCTCTCCTCGCCCTGACGCCTCAATGGGGTCGTGGGGCCGGAGCTCACTGGTCTTCCCAGGACTCTGAGCAAACTCTAGTGCTTTCCTTTGACTGAGAGGAGATTCAGGTGCTGGCTCCTTGGCCTCCGACTGCTTCACCCTCTTGGGAAAGGAGCGTTCCGGCCGTGCTGGGAGATGGGAGCCTTTCTGTATGGCTTTCCAGCCTGTGTCTGGAGGGCGTTCTCTGATGGATGGGCAGCAAACTGTCAGGAGGACCCCAGGGCCAACGTGACCTCAGCTGCTAGGCAGGAGGCCTGGGTGGGGAGGGAGCCACCGAAGGATGTGAGCACCAGGCACACACGGTGAGGCTCTGCTGGGACATGCATGGACACATATCTGCACATGTGCAAGCGCACAGTGCACACACATGTGAGCTTGTGGACGGACACATGTGTGCACACATGAGTGAGTGCACGTGCATGTTCATGTGTGCACATTGTGCGTGCACACATGAGAGTGTAGGCACACACGGACACACATGCGTGTATGCATGTGTGAATGCATATGTGCATACTGCAACGCACATGTAAATACGTGGATGGGCCCATGTGTACATGTGTGAGTGCATGTGTGTGCATATTTTGGAGTACGTATGCAGGCCTATGGACGAGAGGGCATGGGCAGTGTCTCTGTGGCTGGGTGGCACTGAGGACCCCTGTTACAGGAAGAACTGGAGTCCCCACCTGGCTGTCCCCGGTCCCTGGAGGGAGGGATACTGGCCAGCGTGTCTGCGAGGTCTTAGCTCTCAGGATTGCTTGATTGCAAGGCAGACAGACCAAGGCCTCAGCCATAGGCATGGTCGGCCTGCAGGGTGGGGTCAGCATAGTTGGGACACCCCTGGGCTGCTCTGGGGGACCTCCACTCTGCTCCCAGTGCCTTTCTCAAGCCAAGAGCCTTTGTGGGCAAACATGCTAGCCTGGTGACTCTGTCTCGGGGCCCATAGATCCACGAGGTTTGCATGGTCAACCCTGCCTTCATTAGCAGCAGGCCGGCCTCCTGTTGCCCCAGCAGGGCTTCCTTTTGAGGTGTGGTTGGAGGTGAGTGAGCCGCCCCCATCTCTCAGTGTGTGTGGAGTGCAGCGACAAAACTGGTGTGGCCCAGTAGTGGCTCTTTGTGTGGCCAGGCAGGTGACCTGACCGCAGACTCGGCCCTCTGGGGTCCAGTTAATTACCTTCCTCTGGACTCCAGCTTGAAAAGTCATTTCTTTGAAAGTACATGGTGAGGGGAACTCTCTAGCCAGCCCCTGCCTCCCCATTGGTCTGGGTCGGGCTGGGGGCAGCAGGACTGGGTGCAGCTGGAGTGGTCCCAAGGCCTTGGCTCGGGGGCTGTGGCTGCGGCCACCCGTTCCCTGGGGCCCCCTGCTCCCTGTCCTCTCTGCAGCCCTGAGTGGGGCTGGGCTGGGCGGTGTGTTGGGGCTGGGGTTCTGGGAGCCTGGGGCAGTGCACCCGGGCTGGCAGGAACCCGAGGCCTGGGGCTGGAGAAATGGGGGACGGAGGGTGTGCCAGGTTTTCCTGCCTGCACAATGAAATTTTGATGACTGATCCTTTTCCTTAATGTAAGCCATGGAGTTAAGTGTTTGAAAGTTGTTCCAGAAGCTGAGAAAGGCCTGCCCTCTGGTCACGCTGGATTGTCTCTTACTTAGCATCTGACAGGCCCATCTGCAGGCTGTGGAGGAGGGTGAAGGCTGGGGGACAGCCTGCACCCCAATCCCTGCAGCCCCGAGAGCCGTGGGAAGGAGGATTCCTGCCTGGCCGGGGGTCTAGGCTGCCATTTCATCTCTGGGGAGGGGAGCGGGGAGCCCCCCTTCCCAGCCGGCAGCTCTGCTTGTTCTCCCTGAAATCTGAGCCCCACCAGACGTGGGAGGGTTTTGGGGGGGCCTCTCACAGGTGGGGCCTTGTGCTCGGTGGGGGCTGAAGTGCTCTGTTGCCCATCCTTGGCCTGAGTCCATGGGTACTCCTGTCAGCCTTTGGGGAAGACCATGCGGGCCAGCCGCTACCACCAGGCTCTTACCAGCTCGCAGCTTGAAATCCAAGCAGTTAAGGGGAGGATTGAATCTTCTCCTCGCTGGTCCCACACCACGTGGTTCTACAAATATCCAGTGGCCCCCGTTCTCTCTCATAGCCTGCCGGCCACACCTCCCCGAGCACTGGAAGGTTGGGGGATGAGAAGGATGTGCTTGACTACGTTCTGAGTGCCGTTGTCCCTGTCCACCCCTGCCTGCCGGGAGATGGACAAAACATAAAGACAGGCAAGGAGTGGTGTGAAATCCCACAGGTGCGAAGGGCACCCACCCAGTCTGCGGTATGACCAGGGGACCGACTGTGGGAGCCAAACGGTGGCTGGAGCTCCATTCATCACCGAGATCACTCCTGTGCACATGCGTCCTTTGCTTCCACTGAATGACCTCAAAGGGTCATCCCCACCCAGATGGCCAGAGTGGAGTTCAGGCCTTCTGCTCGTGCCCCCACGGATCCCGGGAAGGACAAGGTGGGCTGGGGCCTCTGATGCCTTCAATGGGAAGAGCCTGGGGGTGGTGCTGGCTGGGGGAGCTGTCCAGGAGCAGGGGGCGCCCTGGGAGTGACCCTGACCAGCAGAGCAGGGGACACTGGGCGGCCAGCTGAGCCTGGGCCAGGAGCAGAGGGAGACTGCGGCCCCAGGGACCGTTAGGGCCGACTTCCCACTTCTGCAGGGGGAACTTGTTCTGTGTTTAGATTAGAAACAGGATATAATAAACTTGTTAACATGTCAGAATCTCGTGTTGGGACAACATAAGTGGGTGTTTTCTCCTCTGTCTTTCTGTTGTGCAGGAAAATGCCGCAATTAGTGCCCGGGCTCCAGAGGCTGGGCTGGGGGAGGCTGTGGAGGCCGTGAGCAGGGGGCAGCAGAGGACCCGGGGCCCGGCCTCCCTGCAAAGCCGCCAGCCACAGGGCGGCCTCCGCCCTCCCCGTGCTGACCCAGCTGGCCTGGGCCCCTGGAGCCCACCCTCCCAGCATGGCCCAGGGGCCAACAAGAGCTCTGATCCCTGCATCTGCCTGTGAAACAAGCCGGGTGGTGGGGGTGGGTGGTGGGGGACAACATTACTTGTTTTTTAAAGAAGACTTTTATTTTAAAAGCCTTATGTCCTGGAGGAGAGCAGCGCGAAGCTATTTTCAGGAATGGGCTCAAAAAAGATCAGCTCTTAATTAAAACAAAACACAGTAAGATAAAGCCTTAGCCAGAGGCCCCTGACCGGAACAAAACCATTCTGTGGAGACCAGCAGGAGTTGTGTGGCCACTGGCCTGCAGGCCCACTGTCTGGCCCGAGTGTGGCTCCCTGGCCCCAGCCAGGGCCCAGGAGTGGGGGACAAAGGATGGCAGGGAAGAATGACCAGGGGATGCCGAGAAGTGGATGTGAGTCTGGACGGGATGGGAGGACCGAGCACAGCCACGCAGGCTCGGGGGACAGTGAACTGGCCTAGACAATGGCCTGCAGCCCGGCCCAACCCAGCCAGGCCCAGGGAGGCGTCCCTTCAGCCAGGCCCCCGTCCCCAAGGCTCTGGAGACCCCTGGAATGCGAGGGCTGGGCGGGATGCGAAGGGAGGAGGGGCTGTGGCCACGTCAATAACCTCGGTGATGTAGTGAGTGAAACATCGTGAAAAATGAAAGCAAATCCAGCTCTAATCTCCCCGAACAAAGGCCTTTCAGTGGGACCAGAGCTGCGCGGGCGGTGGGTATCACCAGATCTTTTATATTAAACGCGCACCCGGCGGAATATGGATTCTATTAGGGAGCCCTGCTCACCGCGGCCCCTTCCGTGCACATGCTGAGGAGGTCAGTGCCCCATGGCAGCCAGCAGGGTGGCAGCACGGTCAGGACTGCCCCCTGCCCACCTTGCCCACCCACCTCTCCATCCATTGTGGCAGATAAGCATCACAGGTTGCCAACTGTTTCTAGTCCGCTCCTGCTGCCTTGGCCCCGAGAGATACACTCTGTGCAGATCACCCTCTTTGTCTGATTTTACAACCTCAAGTCCGACCCCAGATGGTCCAGTATGGCCACTGGGGTGAGTGAAGCTCCCAAAGGCACCTATCATGGGAAACCCAGCATTTGCAGGCTTCTTCAGGAGGGTCAGGTGTCCAGCCGGAGGTGTTGACCCTCTTATACCCTCAAGAGGTGAAGTCTGCCTCTCAGGGCAAGTGGGCCTCTCAGAAGGGCCTGTCCAGCCAGGCGCTGCTCGACAGCTCTGTGCAGCCTCGTGGAGGGGTTACAGGTTTGGGCAGAATGAGCATAACTCACGTGCTGGCCGGGGAAAGAAAGGATCATTATATGAGTGAAAAAAATGAACCGTCTCCACTCAGCAAATACCACAGTCCCGTCTTCTTCCAGACTCAGACCCCCGCCACCAAAACCAGCCTGGGAAAGGAAATCAAATTTAGGAGTTTCCCTTACTGGCCAGAATTTTTAATTTAATAAGGGGTGGAGAGATGCTGTTGTATTTTATTTTATTTCTACTTTGAACAGGTTGAATCTTCCTGTAGGGGCTCTAGGAAGGCGGCTGCTGGCAATGAGAACCAGCCCCAGCCTCACAAATTCAAACCAGGCTCCCTCCTTCCAGTGGTCCAGACGCTGAGCCAGGGGTGGGGGGACCCTCTGTAAGGAGCAGCAAGGGGAGTCCGAGGCCTAGGAGGGTGTGGGGTGGCCGGGAACCCTGGTGGTGAACCAAGGGAAGGAGCCGTTGGCTCCTCTGGGCCACTTGCCTTCTTTGGTGCCACGGCCGAGCTGTGGAAGAGGGTTCACTCCGTGTGCCAGCTGTGGCTGTAGCCTGGACAGAGTCAAGGGATCCCCGTCTTTGCCGCCTCCTCCTGTGTGATTCCCAGCCCTGTGTCGCTTACCTGGAAACTGCACCCGTCAGCTTGAAGCCTTGCCCCTGGTGCTGGGTGCCTCCTCTCCCACATGGGACCAGGGGGCTGCAGAAGGTCACCTTGCCACGTCTGGGAACCTGTCTGCCTCCACAGGGGAAGGGAGGGGGCCTGGAGACAGTCAGAGGGGACCAGCGCAGATGGAGGGGTTGAGAGCAGTGTATTTTGAGGCATCGCTTGAGTCTGCAACCCCCAAGTGAAGTGGGAGGCCAATGAAATGCTTTCCTCAGATTGTGGGTGGAGAGTGGCTGGAGCCCACACGGGGTCTTCCTGGAGGAGGTTCCATTCTGTGACTCGAGCTCCCACCCTCTTCTTTACTGGCTTTTGGTTCGGAGAGCAGCTTCCAGCTTCCAGGTGATGTGGGGCAGCCCAGCCCAGGCCCCCGCCGTGCGCTCCTTGGGACGCTGGAGACCACGGGCGGAGTTCGGCCGGGATCTGGGAGGCGGGGGTGTTTGGATGTGGGTTAAGTCACTCCACTTCTCCTCATCCAGGGGACAGAGAAGAACTCCTGTCCTTATCAGGCTGAACGAAGCAGCACCTGTAAAATGCTTGCCTGGTGTGGGTGCCCAGGTCCCGGCCATGGTCCTAGCTGCAAAGCCCCTGCACCGCCCCCTACTCTAGCCCCCGGCAAGGTGGGTGTGGCTCTGCCTCAGGCCCCTTACAGGACTTTGCTTCTGCCATTGGTGCCCTGGCAGGTGGCGGTCTCTCGGCATGAAGTGTGAGACCCCAGCCCCCTGGGGCTCGGAGACTTGGTGTCTTCTGCATCCCTGCAGGCTTCCCTGTACTGCTGGTGGCCTGGCTGGGCTGGAGGTGACCTTCACCAGGGGGCTAGCTTCATGAGTGACTGACTGCTGTCCAGTAAGGCAGGACCAGGTAGGACAGAGGCAGCGGCCATGCCGGGGCCCTAGGTTCAAGGCTGACCTCGCTGTACCAGCAGCCACCTGCTGCATTCCAGGCCTGGTCTGGCTTCTAGGCCACTGTGCCATCTTGCCAGTCCCCCTGGCAAGGAAGGATGTGTGAGAGTTTGCATCCTGGCGTGTCCACCTGGCACTGTGGTGACCCTCTCAACTTTGGGGGGACGTTAGCAAGATGGGGTGATGTCTTCCCCTCCCTGGCTGATGCACCAGCCCAGGGACCTGCAGCCCCTCCCCCAGGGCAGACCTGCAAGGAAGAAAGGAGCTCCGGAGGGAGGCACGCCTCCCAGCCTCCCCTGGGGCAGGCAGACCCACCCCTGCACCCCCACCATGCACCCCCATTCTGCACTGAGTCTGCCAGCATTGCCTCCCCCAGGCCCGTGGACCTTGGTGATCTCTGCTGCTCTTTCTGGGTCTCTGGAAAAACCCTGCTCAGCAGACCCAAACCAAACACAGCCCTACCAGCTTCTCTTTGCCTAATGGCTCTGACATTTCAGCCTTGCTCAGGCTTCTCAATGGCCAAAGGCAACAGCACCCTCTGGCATTGCACCTTCTTGGGAAGGCCCATCCTCCCCTCACTAGCAGGCTTCGGGGACCTGGAACCACTTGGGCCAAGTCCAGGCTCTCACTGCACAGCCCGGGCCTGAGAGGCCCCCAGAGCTGACTGGGAGGCCAAATTGGTACCCTCCGACCAGGGTGGAAGGAGAGGGTGGGCCACTCTGTGGTGTCTCTGTCTGGAGTCTGCTCAGCTCATGAGCCTCTGAGGCAGCACCATCAGCACCAGATCATACAGGGGAAATTGAGGTCCCAGAGAGGAGGCCAAGTGGTCCAGGCCGTTAGCTTTTGTCCTAGGCTCCAAGTGACAGAGTGGCTAGCTGGCATAGTGGGACATGCTCTGGGCTAACTCGGGCCCCACACTGGCCTGGCTGACACTCAGAGTTTTGGGGAGCTGTGAGTTTGCAGGGAGCTGCCATGTAGTGCTGGACCAGGGAGGGTTCTCAAGAGAAGAAAGAACTGTGGCCCTGGGTGTCTGCCCTGTGCCCTCTGTCCTGGTGAGTCCTAAGCGTCTATGGCGCATTTGGTCAGCATGAGGGACACTGACCCCTCCGTGCCGGGCCCCTTGAGGGAGCGCAGTGCCCAGGGGAGGCACAGCCCGTGGTGCAGGTCCCCACTCTGGTGACTCATTAAGGGCCAGGCTCCTTTGTGGGCCCTGAGCCCCAGGCCCATTGCTGTCAGCGGCTGTTACAGGCACAATGACGGGCATTAGAACCCCAAGAGCAATTAACAGGCTGCTTAATTAGCAGGAGGAATTACAGTCTGAGTGGCTGATCTTCGCTTAAAGCCGCAACGAGCAGGCAGTTATCTGATTATGCATTGATCCCTGGCTCCCTCCCTAGGTCTCCCTGGCCCCTCACTGTAATCTGTGAATGTACAACTGTTTAAATATTCTCAACTCAACTGTCTCAATCAACATGGGGAGAAAAGGGCCCATTGTGGCCTCCTTTCCCGGCCCAGCTCCTCTGGCCGGTGGAGGCAGCGGTTGGTCCCCAGGCCTCGCCTGGCCAGCTCTGCTGTCCTGGGAACAGTGTCAGCCCGGCCGGGCCCCAGACGAGCCTGGCCCTGGCTGCCCGGGCATGTCCTCCTCTGTGGGCCTCTCCCAGCTCCCAGTGGCTCAGTTCCTCCCTGTGCTGTGGGAAACGGCCTGAGTGGACCCATTGTAGAGATGAACATGTGAGGCCTGGAGGTCGGATGGAGGTGCACAGTGAGTGACAGGCCTGGTGACCTGTGGGCAGCATCTAGATTCTCTTGCTCTTGTGGAGGGGCCTTCAGAAACAAGCTGCTCTGGCATCTGGTGTGACTTTGGAGTCCTTCGGTGGGCTTTGGGAGGCCAGGGCTGCTGACGGAGGATCTCCAGGAGGTGGAGGGTTGGGGGACAGGCAGACCAGTGCTTCCAGCCCTGGGCTCTCCTATGGACCCTTCACTGTAGGGAAGATGCTTCCAGAGGGAGGAGAGGAGGAGCCCCAGCTTAGACTGGTCTTGGGAACAGCCTGTGTGAAGGCAACATGGCAAGGCTGGGCAAGGAGCATTCCTGAAAGCCTCTTCATTCTGTGTGGCTGGTGTGCGGGGTGGGGGTGGGGCATGGGTCCAGGGTCAGGCTCAGTGCTTGCTCCTGGCCGCCAGATGCCCTCCCTGAGTGTCTGGCAGACTTGGGAGGGCTGGGGGCTTGCTCCATCCAGAAGCGGCTGGGAGGTCCCTGTGGCGCCCCGGAGCCCGGAATGGGCAGTAAGTGGACACTGGACACAGCTGCTGGGCTCCTGTTCTGACACCTTGGCTCGGCCCAGCTGGGCCTGGAGCTAGAGGCCAGCAGTGGGAATGAGGCTGGGACGCTGGTTTTAAAGGAGAAGGGAAAGGTCAGAGAGAAGAGATGGAGGGAGGGAGACAGGCCCTGATGGCCTCTTGTTTTGCAAAACTCAAAATAGATTTCAGCACCGTGCTTTTTAAAGACAAATCTCGGAGCGCCTCTGCAATCCTCGCCTGACCCTCCTGGTTTCTGGCCAGGGGAGCCTGCTACGATCTGGCATCGGCTGGTTTAAAATGCATAACAGCCGTGCACAGACTTGGCCAAAAGCTGATCTGTGCTGCTTTCGTGAACTTTGCTTTTCTAGTTTGCTACATCAGATATCATCTTACCCAGACGATGCCCTTGTGAGATAGATGCCCCTCCCACCCCTAAACTCTGGGGGTGCAGCCAATGCACTCCATTCTGCTGCTTGCAGGATCCGTGGGTCTGGAGAGAAAGGACACTGGTTACCAGTGCGGTGCAGCCCGGATTCCCGGGCACTTGGGGAGTCTTTATCGAGCTCAAATGATTAGACCTGGTTTCTGGTTTCATTTTGGAAGGCTTGCTGCTAAGCAGATCCATTCCGCCTGTAAAATGATACAGATGCTCTGGGCCACTGCACTCCCTCCGTGCTGAGAGCCGGCCCCATCTCCACCAGCCAGAGGACGGTGGGACCTGGGTCAGGGCTGGCCGGCTCCCTGGGCGGAGGCAAGTTTGCCTCTGTGAGCGGAAGCAGCAGGCAAGTGGCCACCTGACCCCAGTCTGGGGAGGGCTGTCGGCACTGGCTGCTCACCCAGGAGCCTGGAGAGTAGGATGGGGTGGTCGTAGGGATTCTGTGCCTACGGTCAGGCTCTGGACCTGGCCTTTGTGTGGAGGCTTCCAGCTGAATCCTGAGAAAAGGACCAGTATATTTCCAGCCACTTCAGTTGGTACTTGAATCAAAGCCTCCCGTCCTTCTGGTCAGTCCTACTGCTGAGGGAGCAGGTCTGAGAGAGGGCCTCTGAGTGCTTTAACGTTGAAAGAAAGGTTGGTTTGTCTGACATGTTCACTCAGCCTTTGGTAGCAGGATCATCTTTAGAGAGGGAGAAGCGCTGATTGTCCGCTGTGACAGGCAGCCATCTGCTTATTGCTCTCTACCCCTGTGCCTTGTGCAGGAAGCTGGAGGGCCTTGAAGTCCGCTTTGGGTCTTGCTTTGTCCTGGGTAAAACAGGCCTGAGACTATCATGGGGTCACTTCTTCATTCCTTTATGCCAATAGTGACCACACCATCCGTTAGTTGGTATTTTCTGGGCAGTGATGTGCCAGGCTGGGCTCCGTGGGAACAAGCTGGACACAGAGATGTCATATTTGTCTATGGTCCAGCAAGTCCCCTGCTGGGAGCTGGGGTTACTTGGCCCCTGCCTGGCACCACAGCTGCCAGCCTGGTGTCCTGTCTGGAAGGCGAGAGGGCCGTGTGAAATGAAAGGAGGGTAGTCGAGGGAGGCTGGTGTGGGCATCATCACCTGCCCACTGGGGGCCATCTGCAGGCCCTGGTGTGGCAGCCAGAGAGGGATCCTGGGGTGTGTGCGTGTACACACGACCCAGGCAGAGTGCAGCAGGTTCAGAGTATCCATGCATTTCAAACCCATATGGACCCGTCCTGAGTATCACAGGCAGGTCCGGCCCAGATGGGAGCTCAGGGACCTGGGTGGCAGATTCCCGTTCTCCTGTCTCCATGGAGAGCCTGGGGGCATCTGTGCCTTGGGAGGGGAGGGCGGGGGGATGTCTGCAGGTACTCGGTCCCAAACCCTGCAGAGGAGAAACTCCTAGAAGGAAAAAAGGATTTGGTCTAGACTCACCCTACCCCAACCTGACAAATGCTCTTTCCCACTCTATTTCTCTCTGTGTTGTGTGTACACATGGACATATGTACGCACGTACAGCATGCAGTAAACATATGTATATATAGTTTATTCTATTGTGTTACATGTAATTTATTTAACATAACGTATCACGTCATAGTTATTGGCAGTTTCCTCGAGATGAGATAAGAATCCTTGCTCTATGGAAATGATGAAGGGAGAGAAGGAAAAGCAGGCCTATGGAAAGAGGGATCTTGGCTAGGGCTTGAGAAGCCCCCGCTGCCCTTGGGCCTTAGGGCCCAGGAGGTTCACCCCCATTTGACCACCCCACCCCAGGGCCAGCTGGGCTTGCATGCAGAGGACCTGCTGTGGCAGAAATGTTTCCAGGATGATTTGAAGAAAAGTGAAACGTCCTGAGACTCCAGATACACACCCTCTGCTAAGTGGTCCCCAGAGTGCCAGGCCACGTGCCTGCCCCAGGGTCCCCCATGGCCTGCGAGCGGCCTGGGTCTCCCTAAAGTCCTCAAGGGTCAGTCCACTTCCACCTGTGTCCCCATCCCTGTGTGTCCTTGGCAGACCCCAAACAAGTCCCCAAATGCAGCAGGGACCTCCCAGGCTTCAGGAGAAAGGGATCAGGGGTCCTCGGGTGGTCAGGGGCCAGCCACTTCCTTGAGTTTGGAAACCGAGCCATCTCGTCCCCACAGTGTCCCAAATCGTTATTCAGCAGCCAGCTGTAGATGGAGTGCCACCCCCCAGACGATTTAATGGGGCTTGACTCCCAACAGCCCCTCGCCTGCCCACCCCCTGCCAATCTTCCCCCAGGGACCCTTATCTTCAGCTTCTGAATTTTCAAGAGCTTACAAGGATTTCACCTTCCTTTCCTCATGTGTAGGGTAGCACTTTTGTATTTTATGTCAATTCATGACTCTAGTGCAGTTGGACACCTCGGCCCCCTTCTACCTCACGTGAGACAATGTAAATCTCATTTACTTCTCTCAGGCCATCTCGTGGCTTCCCAGGCTGTGTTGAGAACTTGGCCCCATGGGTCGCTGCTCTGATGCTCGGCTCATGGTTGTGGAGACCGTGTTGGGTGGGGATCGGGGGAGGGTATGGGGGTGGGGGGGTGTCTGGCCTCCAGACAGCCCTGACTTGCAGACTGCCTTGGCCCTGCTCTGAGTTTCCTCACACCTGCTCCTCATCACAAAATTCTCAACTAATTTATTTTTATTTGTGTTATCTTTGCACCATACCTCAAATATTCAAATTTATGGATGAGCTTGGTTCTTCTCTGTTAAATATTGACTGTCACTGTGTAGTTTTATATCCACCCGCCGGCCCGAGAAAAACTTTGGAGTCATTTTTTTCAAGTTAAACAACAAAGACTTTTTTTGTCATCTATTCCATTTGTAGGTTAGCATTCAGCGGATAGAAAACTTTATGATTTTTAACCCTTCACATTTAAGAACATGATATATCTCTCCATTTAGTCAAAGTTTATTTTTTAAAAAGATTTTCACTAAAATCTTGTCATTTCGCTTGTAGCCGTCCCAACCTGTTTCTCATTCAGTTTACTTCAAAGGGTTTTTTAGCGTGAAAATAAAATAGTTGAAAATGAAATTAATTCCAATTCTTATACCCGCCTGCTGCCTCCAATGCATAGAGTAAAGGTGATGAGACAGTTTTAGAAACAATAAGTGAATGTTTGTGTGCAGTGGGCAATGCCAGCCGCCTGCCCCCCCACCACATGCCCTGTCTGTGCCAGCTCCAAGGTGCCAGCTCCTTGTCTGAGAACCCTGGGGCGGTGGCCGCAGGCTGGGGTTGTTCCCAGCTCAGCAGGAACCACAAGATGACCTTGGTCCTGAGCTCTGTCCTGGTGATGGGGCTGCCCTGGGTTTCTGGTCCCCTTCCTCATGGGCGGGAGGCCCTTCTCCTGCTGCTGGGGAGAAAGAGACTTCCCCCTCCTCCAGGCCTCGCCCCTGTGGCCCACGTCCTAGATAAGCCTGTTAAATTAGCCCCATAATACTTAAAATGCTAGTCCGTTTAATATGTAAACAATGACAATTTTTTTCAAAGGGTTTAGGGTTTAAATTAGTTTTTTAAAAAACCCAATTACTGCCATTTAATTTGGAGGCGAGAGTTCTTTATGTGCTAATTATATAGCTGGGGAATGAGCAATCAGGGGCACAATGGGGCACGAAGAGCACTTTTTAAAGGTTTAAACTTATTTATTTAGTTTGGGGCTGGGTCTCTGCAGCCCCAGCAGCCAGAATTCGGGGAGCCCAGGAGGGTGAATTTTGGAGCCTGCAGAAGGGCAGCATGGCTGCATGGCGGAGAGAAATGTGTGGTCATTATGGCCGTTATTCAGTCACTAAGTCATGTCCAACTCTTTGCGACCCCATGGACTGCAGCACACCAGGCTTCCCTCTCCATCACCATCTCCTGAAATCTGCTCAAACTCATGTCCATTGAGTCGGTGATGCCATCCAACCATCTCATGCTCTGTCGTCCCCTTCTCCTGCCTTCAATCTTTCCCAGCATCAGGGTCTTTTCCAATGAGTCGGCTCTTCACATCATGTGGCCAAATTATTGGAGCTTCAGCTTCAGCATCAGTCCTTCCAATGAATATTCAGGGTTGATTTCCTTTAGGATTGACTGGTTTGATCTCCTTGCTGTCCAAGGGACTTTCAAGAGTCTTCTCCAGCATCACAGCCAAGTCATTATATCATCCTATTATTGCAACGAGGTTTACAAAGTGTTAGAACCTGGACATGGGGCTTGGTCCCTGCCCAGATGTGTCTCTGGCCAGCAGGCAAAGGAGACGAGGCTGTTGGCTGGGGGTGGACAGGAAGCTGGGCCTGCTCAGAGCAGTGCCTTGGCTCTAAGGGTCCTGCCCATACAGACTTTTCTGGAACTTTCCAGAATCTTCCAGAGGAGAGCACATGCCTCAAGAGACAGAGGGGCTGCATCCTGCAGAGCTCATCACTGCAGACCCTGGATGCTGGGAAAGGGTGGGAAAGGGCTTCTCCACCTGCTCCCATCACCCACATTCCCATCTTTCTGAGGGATCTTGCCTCTCTGGAGCCAGCAGGAGGGCAGAACATTCTAGAGCCATCCTGCCCATATTCTCCCTGCTTCCTAAGAGAGACAGGATGATTCATTTGAAACAGGACTTATCTCTGAAGCAAAATGACCCTCATTTTGGCCCCCATTTCTCTGAGGAGTTCCCTGCTGGGACAGGCAGGCAGGTTGGGTTAGGAATTTCCTGTTTCCCAGAAGGACACCGGTGGCTTGGGCAGGGCTGCCCAGGGCCCAGGCTTCTTGCAAACACAAATGCTGTGCTTCTGCCCCCGATTTACGGAAAAACAGGCCTGTAATTAGCACCGAGCCGTGTTTAACTGCCCCAGGAGGGTGGATGTTTACAGAAGGCACCACAGCAGCACACTCCAGAGAGGCGGGCACGTCCTCGATGGTGGTCGGGGGCCCTCGTGCATCCAAGGGTGGGTGGATGGTGGGTGTGAGACTTGCACACGTGCCCTCCCCGCACAGGCCAGGGGCACGTCTCGACTGAGTGCTGGAGGAGAGGAAACACCCTGAGCGCTTAGCTTAGCAGGGCTGGCTCCGGTTGGCTCCAGGTACATGGCCCTTGGGTAGCGACACCTGGGACCGCCCCAGAGGAAGGCTGTACTGAAGCTGGCCCTGCGGGGGTATGGTGGGGGTCCTTCCACAAGAGCCTGTAATCACATGGGTCAGGGCCCTCCCAGCGCTTGCTACTCCTGGGTGTGGTTCTCGGCCCTACCCTCACCTTACCAAGTTCCCTGGGGGCACTCGGCTATTGCATTCCATCTCGGGTAACTGCTACAGAACCCACAAGGTGCTGAGCTGCGGGCTTCACTTTGCAGAGGGGTTAAGGGCTCCCCTGAAACCAGTGATCCGACATTCAGGGAGCCAGGACCCGGGCTCAGTGCCGGGGCGGGAGAGGAGTGGCCCCGGCCTGCCCTTTGGAACTGATGGCCGATGGGAAGAGAGGCCGGGCCCCAGCCTCTGCCCGAATAATGGGAATTGTGTGGGAAGGACCGGGAGGCCAGCAGCGGGGGAGGAGATTGGCAGCTGAAGGTTCCCTGAAACATGGCACGCATCTTGATTCTTAAAGACGAGGACTTGGCTGGCGCAGGATCTGCTGGCAGAGGGAGAGGACGCCAGGCAGAGGGCACAGCTGAGCAGCGGCCGGGAGCCAGGGGTGGTGGTGAACACAGGGCTGGGACGATGGCGTGGATGGGTCTCCAGGACAAGACATGGCTGCGGGGCGGGGGTGGTTCTCATCCACCACCGAGGCCAACTACCTCGGTCTGGGCTGTGCAGCCCGCCTGTGACGCTGCAGTGGGGAGGGGCCGCAGGAAAAGGCCGGTGAGCAGCAGTGCTGGGACCTAATTGGGCCAGGAGAGCCAGCACCGGCACCTAGAGTGTTCAAAACAGTGAAGATTAAACTTAAAGCGATTAGAACCTATTTTCTTTTTCAGGACATTAGCTGGTCAAAAATGACAAAAATGTCCTTAAGCCGCGATGAGGCTGAGGCAGCGAACAGGCGGCCTTTTGTCCGGTGGAGGGGCCTGACCGCGCGGCCCGCGTGGGGCACCAGGGACCCACCTACCCAAACACTGGTGGAGGGAACCAGCCGCATTAGCCGGGGGATTAGACTGGCTGAGCTGCCAGGAGGTGGGGGCGCTGCTGGCCACCCACAGGCTGAGGCCTGGGGTCCCACATCCGCACACTGGCCTCCTGCTAGGTCTAGGGAGGACAGGCGTCTTCCTGGCATTGCTGGGTCACCCGCTTGTTTGGGGGGCTGCGGGGCACCCCAGAAACCATGGTAGAGCCCCAGGGCTCTGGCCCAGCTCTGTCTGGGAAGGAGAGTGAAACCTGTGGTCCCTGTCCTGGTCGTGGGGACCCTGACCCAGTCAAATGCGAAGCTGGGCACAGGTCCCCAGCCTGTTCCCCCAGGCCAGGCTGACAACAGGTGGGGACCCTGGAGAGGGGTGCCTGGGGGAAGGGTGGGCCAGTATAGCCCTTCCCCTGCGCCTGGCTCTTCCTGTCTCGCAGACACCGTCCTTGGGCCCGACATTTTCTCAAGCAAAGAAAACACGAGCCCACATTTCTTATCTGAGGGCAAACAATGAGACTGCGCCTGCTGGCAAGGGACTGCCACAGCACGTCCAGTGCACCAGGAGCCAGGGCAGCCACAGCCAAGGCCGCTCCCTCCCCCTCCGTGCGGGCAGGTGACACGCCAGCTGTGAGCCCAGTAACCGGAGCCCACCTGACGCAATGTGCCTGGCGTGGCAGTGACAATTGAAGGGTCTCTTCCCCGGCCTCCTTCCGAGCGCCAGCATTGTGGCCCCAGCACCCGCCCCCGGGGCTCAGCGTAATTACAGGGTTGGGTTACCCCGAGAAACAGGCACTGGCATTGTTCCGCCCTGCACCAGACCCCTGCTGCCCCTTCCCTTCCTTGCCCCTGGCTCCTTGGGCCAAGTGCCCGGAGTGCCATCCCCAGGGACCCTCCTTGGTGTCCTCCAGTGGCCCGGGGACAGTGGAGTCTGGGGAGGGGGCAGGCCTCTCTTGGGATGCTGGGTGGAGAGCCTGGAGAATGAGCACTGGGGCATCTCCTCTCATTTTCCAGCAGTTGAAATTAAACATCCAGGTGCAATGAGCTTGTTTTGCTGGTATTGTCCCCAGAGCCATAGGACACCAGTGGGGGTGAAGCTGCCCCCACATCCCGCAGGGGCTGGCAGGGAAGGTGGAGGTGCTGAGCGACACCCCCAGGGGCTCACACATCAACTACTGTCCTCATGGCACATGGGAGCTCAGCTCTGATGTCCCCCATCTTACAGGTAGAGGTGAAGGCCAGGGGAGGCCAGGGTGTTTGTCCAAGTACCACCGTCTCCAAAGTGCTCACTGCAGGAAAGTGAAGCCAACGTGACTGTGCCCAGGCCCTGCCCCCACTGCTTCATTGTCACCATTTCTCTGGGTTGCAGAGTGGGCAGAGTGGGTTCCTAGTCTGGGTCACAATGATTGTCACGTCCCTGTGTCTGAGAGCTCTGATGGGCCAGCTCTGAGGACCCCGAGCTGTCCCAGACCCTGGGTGCTGGTTTCTCTGGGGAGCAGGTCCTCATCCTTGGTATGGACAGAGGAACCAGGATGTGGACCAGGCCTACCTGAGCTGCCCACACCCCCACCTCCCACTCCTGGCAAACACCCTGACGTGTAGACCACTGCAGGCTCCTCCCACCCTGCATGGTAGCCCCTCCTTTGGGCATCCCACAGACTGTACCCTGTCCTGCCTAGTGACCGGTGCAACAGCTCCGGTGCTTGGGCTGCTGCAAACTCGTTTACAGCCCTCATGCTGGCCCAGGCCACCAACTGGGGCGAGGGATTGGGGCTCATCCCCAGGGTTGTGTCATCAGGCAATGGGATGGATGGAAGGGCCAGTGGAAGGAGTCCCATCCCATTTCACAGGTGAGGAAACTGAGTCAGAGGGAGGCTGACAGGAAGTGCAGTCAGGAGAGTCCGGCCCTGGCCTAGGATGTGCAGAGCAGACCTGAGATGGCCCCTGCTGCCAGCCACTTCCAACCCGGGCGTCCAGGGCCAAGGGCAGGCCCCGTTCTCCAGCGGCACCCTCTGGCGGCCCCTGGGCCCCTCTCCCCTCTCTCTGACCTCACAGCCGCCTGGCCCGAGAGCCAGCATGTGAGATGGGTCACACGGTGCAGATTTAGACGTGAGCCTGTCGTCAGGGAGCGAGGAATGCAAAGCTGACCCCTCCCTCCCGCAAAGCCTCATCATGTGTGAAATAAGTTCTGGGGACTGTGGTAGCCCCCCAGCCACCCAGGCAGAGTCCTTAGGATGTTTCTCTCAAATGTCCCAGAATCTTCTGGCAGTGAAGCCCTTTCCTGGAGTGCCTGCCTGCTGGCCAGGGAGGTGCTACGAGTCAGGGAGGATGAGGTTGGGTCCAGACGGGCCATCCTGGAGGGCTCCCTGGAGTAGGTAGCTCTGTGTGGATGCAGGACGGTGGAGATTTCCTGTGATGAACAAAGACTCGAGAAGGCTTCCTTCTTGGGTACGTGAAACCAAGCTCTCTTCTCACCCCCATGTAGCAGCTGGGAATCAGGTTTCCTACAAAGTGGGTTCATGGGGAATATCCCTGATGCAGAAGAAAATCCTACCTCAGAGAAGCCCTTGTACCCTTCCTGTTGGCAGCAGAGCCATTAGCCTGTGAACCGTAGCCCCCTGCCTCGTCCCCCCTGCTGCTTGACCAGTGCGAGCAGCATCTACTGGCTTCTGGGCCAAGCCCTCCGCAAGTGCTGATAGGGGGCGAGGGGCCCTGGCCAGCTGGTCATCAGGGAGGGTGCAGCCCGGTGAGAAGAAGCAGGAAAGCCCTAAACCTCTATTCAAATAATTTTGTGTGTCCCCCTAGCCCACCCCATCTTCCACATCAGGAAACTGTAATCTGGGAACTCTGGGAGGAAGAGGGCGAGGCCGCATCCATCCTGAGCTTTGTGTGAAATAAAGGACCCGCCATACTTCTGACATTTAAGCTTTCTCGCCTCCATCTCAGCGAAGGGAAAGCCAGACCCACCAAAGCGATTCTCGGAGCCAGCCTTGAGATGCCAGGTCCTGGGGCGACAGTCGGCCGCCCAGGTGAGGTTGTCTAGGGCAGTGCTGGTCTCGTCCCCGGGAAGGCCCGCTCAGCCCCCATGTCTGTCCTGCGTTGTGGTTGCACCCTCAGAGCACGCGTGTTCTGGCGTGTCTGTCCTGTGTCATCCTCAAGGTGCATCCTCAGTGTCTCCTTGAAGATGCCTGGGTCCTTCTAGCCCACAAGCCCGCGTGTACCCAGCCGAGTTGCCCACCGCTCTATCTCACCCTGGCACTGAGACCTGTGCAGGAGTTGGGGGCAAGGCTGGAAGGCAATCGAGAGGGCCTGACCTCCTGTCACAGCCAGAAAACAGCACCGGCACCCAGAACGAAGGTGGGAGAGATTCAGCCCAGAAAGTTCTGGAAAGTTCTGGAAGGTCTTCCTGCACCAACCAGCAGGTGCCAGGGCCCAGGCCTTCCAGCCACATGTGGGATGGGGCGGGGGCATGGCCGTGAGGTTATTCAGCTGGAAAACCTTGGGGATGAGCCGACGCCCTGGATTGGGGTCGCCGGGTGGACTTGGCATTTTTCTCCTTTTGTTGCTGTTCGTGGTCCTTTTGTGAGGAGAATGAGGGACGAGGGTCATCCCCTGCACTGCCTCCTTACCTCTCCCTCGGCCAGTTTTCCCGGTGCTGTGGGCGTTCAACTTTGACCTTTGGGATGAGATAATAGTGCTTCTGTCCCCAGGGCCACTTCAGAGCCGGTGCCCAGAGACGTAGCGTGTCTCTGACTTATCCCTAAACACAGCATGTTTGGTCTTCTCTGTGCTTCTTGTTTCGGAGGGGCGGGCTGGCCGAGTGACCGGGGAAGAGGAATGACCCAGCTCCGGCCCTGCCCGGCACCACTACTGAGTCCTGACCTCCCCCAGGAAACTCTGCACAAAGCCTCCGCCCTCTTGCTGGAGCCCTGCCTGCTGCCACCGTCTCCCCTCCCCCAGGGCCCATCCATTTCTGTGAGGACCCTGGAGGCACAGGGCTTGGGCCGCCCTTGGTGACCCTGGGGTGCGGGGACTGGTGTTTCAATAATGAATCACTGGCCCCTTTGCCCAAAGCATGCAGCGGATTGATAGCCGCCGGCTAGCTTTGCAAACTCCAGTTACCCGACTGGGAGAGCAAGAGGACAGAGCAGTTAGCTGGGGGTGTGTGTGTGGGGGTGTGATGGTCTGATGGGGCTGCCTGACACCCCTGCAGGGCGCGGTCCTGCAGCACTGTGTGTTGGGGGTTTGTGGGGGTCGACTAGCTCACGGTCATTGTTGATACCACTGCTGGCTGGGGTCGACGGGGTCAGCTATTTCTGCTGTGGTTCACGTTCTCTCTGCCGGGCTGTGATTTCTCTCATTGATGTGAGTGGAGAGCAGGAGCTGCCCTCACAGGAGAGCCGCCCCCCAACCCCCCTACAGCGGGCAGGAGGTGGACGCAGATGCTCAGGAGCTCAGCAGAAAGCCTGCCGGAGGCGGGCGGGGGGAGGCAGCTCCTCACACTCCCCATCCCAGCCGTCCCCTCGCAGGTGCCCCTGGGGACGGTGAACCCTGACCTTGAGCCCCTATGGCCCACCTGATGGTGCCTGGCAGACACCCCTGGGCGTCGGATCCCTGCAGTTGGCCCGCCGATGGGTCTGCTGCACGGAGCACTGTCGGTTCTGGTTTGTGACAAAGCCGTTGGTGAGCCCGGCGTCAGAGCAGCGTGCTGGCGGGAGACTGCGGTGTCAGGAGCACCCAGAGCGTCCCCCTCGGGCGGGCGAGGCTCCGGATGGCGCTCCGGCCTTGTATCTTTGTTTAGGAACCTGGTTTTTATTAAATTTAATTGCTTCCTTTTCTGGCCTTAAATCAAGGGTGGCCTCAAAGCAGGGACAGCATCAATTTAATTTAATTACTCTGCACCGCGGCCTTCCGAGTAGAAACGTGGCTACCGGAGGCTCCCACCCGGCCCCCAATCGGGATGAGCCCGGCGGCCTCGGGAGGGCTCGGACCCCAACTTCCCTGACCCCCACCCGGCCCTGCCGAGCTCCCGCCCGGACCACCATTTTCACTCACTTATTGGTGTGTTTATTTTTCATTTGCCATTAAAACCGCGTCGGCTCTCTAACTCAGGGGCAATTCATTAAGGGCCATTTATCTTTCGCAGCAATATTTCACAAGCAGTGCCCAGCTCAGGGCTGTAAACACGAGCCGGCGTGGACACTGGTGGCTCCGAAGTGGCACACGGGACATGCCTGCTGCCCCCACACACCGGGCTGTGGGTGGGGACCGCAGCCAGGCACCCCCTCCCTGCATCCTGAGCCCCGCAGCCCATCCGGTCCCGCCTCAGTTTCCGGAGCTCGCAGGCGGCTCTGTGCTGGGCTTGGCCTGAGCGAGGCTGTGTCTGACATCTATCATCACAGAGAACTCTCGCTGCTGGGAGGCACCCGTCAGGCAGGCAGCCCTGGCCCACAGCTCCATGCCTGCTGGTACTCTGGGTTTTCACCCCTTTCCTGGACACGCAAATCTGGCGACAAAGGCAGCCTCGGAGGCTGACTCTGGCACATTTTATTAACCATTGGGGGTGGCGAGAGAGCACGGCACGATTGGTCCCTGCAGGCTGGGCTCCCCGGAACTCTGAGCAAAAACACTGGGAATTATTAAGATGATTTGTTAAATAATAGAAAATGTTTTTCATTTCCCAATTTCCAGCTCTTGCTAAAACCATCCTCCGACTGCCTGCTTCTCATTCCTTAATATTTAGACTTATGGGCCAATTTGAGGGTATTTCCTCTTTCTGCCATGATTAATGCTTCCATGAAACAATGTCATCACAAGTCACCTACCTACCTTGTCAGGCCGGCATCAATCTCGCTGGGCTGGGCGGTAATTTACGACTGGTGCCGGCAATTTGCAAACCTAATGGGGAGGAGGGGACGAGGAGCAGCTCCCAGCTCAGTCTGCAGCCTCCACGCGGCCCCCCCATTAGCAGAACAAATGGTGCAGACACCAGACATCATCTCCAAGGCTCGATAAATATTTTATCAGCCATAATGGAAATTGTCAAATGGATCTAATTGTACAATACGTTATCAGTGAGATATCAAAGCCGGGCCTGGCCTCTCCCCGGACCCTCCTGCGCTCCCCCCAGTCCCCGGCTGCCAAGGATGCCAGTGAGGCAGTGGAGGGCGGATTTCCCCACTCGGCGTGAATAATACCCCAGCCACTGCGGCCCTTTAAGGGGATGATAAATTTTGTGGAAATTAATAGCCTTATTTTGCTGAGCTTTGAGAGTCCTGATTTTTGAGCCTGAGGGAAAGAGAGAAACAGAGAAGCAGAGAGACAGGGACGGTGGGACACAGCAGAACTTTCCTGGGACTTAAGTCTGTTCCCAGCCTCTTAGCTTCCAGGTGGTGACAGTCCTTAACAAGAGGTCATGTAGTGGCCGAGCAAAGACCCGCCTGGCCTGGAGCATCCGGTGATGGGGGTGGGGGGCTGGCGTGTGGAAGGGGACTTTTCTCCCGGCCCCCAGGAGCCGGTGGCCCTTTGGTCCACCTGGGGCAGCCGCTTCCTTAAACTCGGGGTCACACTGTGCACTGTCCACCGTGGTGACAGACTCCATGGCTTGAGCCAGACGCAGACCATCAGCCTGCAGAAGGAGGGCACACTGAGAGGGCAAGCTCTGCAGAAACCGAAAGTCTTGGCGTCCCGGTCTCCCCTCCCCCTACCCATCGCATTCACGGGTCTGGTCCTGCAGGAAGGGGTGGGGGAGACTCGAGCGGGTGGCGGTCAGGCGTCTTTCACAGCCAGGCAAGACCTTTTGATTTCTAGAACAAACAGCGATGTCTTAGACCTGGAGCACATTTACAAACCGAGTGAAAACATCTGTGAACAAGCTCGGGACTTGCCGCCTGCCTAAGCGTGGGAGCCCTGCCTGGGCATTGGGGTTGGGACTGGCCTGCTCGGCTCCGGCCACAACTCTGCCCACGCCCTCCCAAGTCCTTTATCTGACTTTCAAAATTGCATCTGGGTCTCGGGGATGCGCGGGAGCAGGGGATGTTCTCAGTCGCTGCAGCAGATGGTGGAAGGCCATGGCTACAACTTGTACAGCCCTCAGGGAGCCCGGGCATCAGGACAGACAGCTCGTGTGTTGTGGGGTTCCTGGACCCGGTGGCCCTGAGCTGCACGCTCCCGCAAGAGTGGGCATTTACCCTGCTGTGCGTGGTACCAGCATGGGGACCGGGAGGTTCACATAATTGTCTGCCCGCTGAGCCGTGGCTAAGGTTTAAGAGCAGAGGAAATTGCTTCGGCTGCTGGGCCCCGGGGCGTCTCTGCTGGCGAGGAGGCTTAACCCAGGGTGTGGCCCTGGTGTGGTTGCATCACGCGCCCCCCGCCAGCTCCTGGGCTTCCTTGGCGGCACCCTGATCCATCAGTAGCAGCTTTTCTGTTAGGGAATCCTAAACATTTGCCTGGATGCAGGCTCCGGCTGTGTTTCTCATTAGATCACACGGGGGCTGGTGAACACGGGCACACGCGCTTACACACGGAAGCCTGCACTCTGTCTTTTCGGCTGCCTGTCATTTTAAATAAAAATAAAAAGAGAGCGTGTGTTGGTGTAACGAGGCCTCGCCGGGTGACGTGGCTGGTTCAAGGCCCTTCCAGGACAGGGCAAAGTCAGCCCCTGCAACCCAAGTGCCCAGGTTTCACCAGCTGTCGGGGCTAGGCGCACGCCTCGGCGCTGGTTCCCCCGGCAGATGGGAGGTGGTCTGAGCTTGGGGCTGGGAACTCCCCGCCTGCCGTCGGGGGTCAGGACAGGTGGCAGCACCACTGGGCTGCCTCCTCCACAGGCTGTGGAAGCCCAGCTCTCCACCCGTCTCTGTCTCCTTTTCTTCTCACAGAAGCAGAGGACAACAGTGTCTGAAACTATTTTTGATTCTTTTTTTGTTTTTGAACAGCGAGCATCAGGGCAGTGGGCAGTGTCTGCAGCTTGGAGAGCAGGAAGGGGATAGACTGGTCTGTGTCCCTGGGGTGTTGGCCGAGGGTCCTCACAGCAGACACTCAGCCAGCCTGTTTTGGGGGATGGGTCTCCCTTGCTGGGTTTGTAGACCATGGGCCCCTCCTGGCACACCAGGGCCCCTCCCTTGGTGCTGTAGGCCCCCGTCTTGTGGGAGGGACACCTCCCCGAGCACTGGCCACTACCTGCATGTGACCAGCAGCAAGGGTTGGCCACCGCTGCCCACAGAGGATGGTGCTGGGGCTCTGGGATGCAGGTGGAAGAGCCCCCGGGAAGGAGTGTGGGGCCTGGCCATCTGTGGGGTCAGCCCCAGCAGGTGGGTCCTCACCGGCAGGTACAGCTCTGGAACAGGCTTCTCCCGTTGTGGTGGTGCTGTTGCTCCATGATTCTTGCCCACTCGAGATATTGTCCACTCCCACCCCATCAGGACAGACTGCAGCCTCCAGGGGAAGCCTGTTGGGGAGCAGGCAGAGGGCCTGGGGGGCGGCAGACTCAGGTAGGGAGACTAGAGGAGGTGTCTGGTTCTGCCCTGCCTTGTGGCTGTGGTGACCTCCTCTCACAAACAGGGAGACTGAGGCTCATTTCCCAGAGCCGCTTGGCAACCTGCCCGAGGCCAAGACTTGAGATCTTGCCTGGCGCAGCTCCCAGCAAAGAGCACTTGCTTGTCCGCAAATTTTGTGAGTTCCAGAATGCCCTGGGCCAGGAGGTCAAGACTGGACTTGTCAGGAGTCCCCTCTGCTCTCTGCCCAGGTAAAGGCAGATGAATCCTCCATTGTGGGCAGGGACAGCTGGCAGGTAATCCCAAGAATCCTTTCACCCCTTGTCCTGGGGGACCCAGAGGCCTCCTCATCAGAGATGCCTGTGGAGCTGACCCCTGGGATCTCCATGCAGCCTGGCCTGCCATCCAGAGACCTTCTCCCCAGTCTCCTCCCCTGAGGTCACCCCAATCCAGCCACATCCACGGCTCCCTTCCTCTTGGCAGCAAAGTCAAGCAGTTGAAATTCCTGGGCAAAGTGGCAGGTTCACCACCCCCTCCCCAGGTGTTGCTGGTGGTCAGGGCCGGGGCAGGTGGGGTTTTCACCCCTGCCCCCCGCACATCCTGCCCCTTCTCATCTCCCACCTCCACTCTCCACAGAGAGATCTTACCTGCAGGCAGGGGCCTGGGGCCTTCAGCTGACCAGACCAGGTCTCGGCTACATGGCAGGATCCTTATGACTCACCCAGGGCTCCCAATCACCTTAAGAAAGTGTGCTCTGTCTAGCCAGGGTCTAATTAAGGGTCTAATTTCTCTGAACGAGCCCTGGCTCCCTACTGTCCAGCACACAACCAACCCCATCACCCCAAGGTCGGGACCCCCAAGTCAGGAAGAATGTGACACCACCCCGGGGGACTCCCATGACCTCTTGGGACCAGGTCTCCTGAGCCCTCCAAGAACCAGGGTGGGACTGGGCTGCAGGTTTCTGCAGGACAGGGTTTGTTGGTGGAAAAACATTCTGAACTGCCCGCCCCCCAACACATCACACGCTGGGGTGTCCAGATTCTGTGTTGCAACAAAGTCTTGGTTCCTGTACATTCAGAGGTGTCCCCCACATCCTCATCACCTGCTTGGGCAGAAATTGGGGCTCCACTAACAAGGGGGTGCAGCACTGACTTTGTACTGTGAGAGCTCTCAGCTGGTGCCCTGGGCTCTGAGAAAGGCAGACTGTCTGGGGAGAATCAGATGGTCAGCTCGCGTTATACTCAGCCCCTACATCCACAGAGTCAACCGACTAAGGGTTGAAAATACTTGATAAAAAGATCCCAGAAAGTTCCAAAGAGCAAAACTTAAATTTGTATGCCTCCACCAACAACTTGCATGGCATTTTCACTACATTATAAGTTGTCATTATAAGTTGTCATACCTATTAGAAGTAGGATAAGTAAGCTGTGTGTGCGTGCTAAGTCACTCAAGCATGTCCAACTCTTTGTGACCTTATGGAGCATAGCCCACCAGGCTCCTCTGTCCATGGGATTATCCAGGCAAGACTACTAGAGTGTGTTGCCATGTACTTCTCCAGGGGATCTTCCCGACCCAGGGATCGAACCCATGTCTCTTATGTCTCTGCATTGGCTGGCAGGTTCTTTACTGCTAGTGCCACCTGGGAAGGAGGACGTACGTAAGTTATGTTTAAATACTGCTGGATCCTGCTGGAAGCGAGTCATGAAGATCATGCCCTTTAAAAATAGTGTGAAGCAGTCAAGGACAACACCAGAGTGAGTGTGTGTGTTGGTATAAATGTGTGCTTGTGCATATGTGTATGTGTGTGTGCATGTGACATGTTCAGGTCTAAACAGTGATGTGAGGATGCTTTCTTATGCTGGATAATCTTGGGCACAGAGAACTAAAGGAAACACATGGCCCCACGGTCCCTCCGATCCCTTGCATTTCTCTGCTGTCCCTTCTCAGGCAGACTTGGAAATACGCAGGGAGACCGGGGCCTCCAAGGAGATGTCTCTGTGACCCCGCTTTGCACCGTGGGGCTGTCCTGGATGAGGATCTCTGTAAATTGAGGTCGTATAGGCTGAGGACTGCTCATGCATTGCTTGCTGTCTGGTCTGTGCTGTTTCCCTGTCTTTTTTGAGCAGTGGGCTCCAGGTGCTGGCATTTGTCTCCATGGCCCTCGCACGTCCTGGTAAAGGGCGAGACCCTAGTCTCACCTCTTCGGGGAGGCTCAGTTGCATGTGGTCCACATGGCGATATTGCTCCCTAGTGAGGTGCTGGGCAGGGCGACTGACTTGGAGGTGGGGGAGGGGAGGTTGGCGGGTCTGAGCAGGTACCACCTTGGTTTCCATCCTTGAGCCTGGGTCTCAGGCCAGGAGCCCGAGGCTCCAGGCTCCCCAAGTGAAGGGGGTCTGATCTGCTCCAGCCAGGCCCAGTGGAGTATCTACTGTTTATTCATCAGGGTCTGATTCCTATTTCATTTCGTAAGATTCTTCCATTCAGACGCCGAGTCCCTGGGCTGGGCTGCATTGATAGCCCTCAGCTGGCCTGAGATTCTCTGATTCCAGTTGACCAGATCCTGCTCTGTGAACCTCATTCTTCTGCTCACCTTCTGAGCTGCTATCGGAGACCCCGGATGGGCAGCATTTGCTTCCGGCCTTCTAAGGGTGCCCCCTCTCCAGGGCCGCACCCCAAACCCTCTCATGCTGTGGTGCCCTCGGGCAGGCCCCGGCATAGCCTTCTCAGCATGTGTGCTTGCAGAGTGGCGGGTCAGGGCGGGGTCGGGCAGAAGCCCCCAGGAAATAGAGGCATGCAGCGGGTGACATGGTGCCCCTGGGGGCCAGGACAGAGCAGTGTCCTAGGGAGGCCCTGTGGGGTCTCACTCCAGGGGTGATCCTCACCAAGCAGCACACCTGGGATGTCGTTGGGCTGACACACTGGGAGCTCTCAGTCACCCTCCCTCAGCACAGCCGGCCGACTGTCCTTGAACCTCCCTCCCCTTCCTGGGAGGCAGGGCTCCCCGCAGCAGGTGGCCCTGGCCCTGAGGTAGCATTCTGGATTTTGGAGTCTAGGAGACACCCACCTGCCCTCTCACGTACAGGCTCTGTCTTGGCCTGCAAGGCACCCATGGATGCTGGTCTGCAAGTCTAGTGTGGGCTGCGGTGTGTCCTGGCTGGGCCAGCCCGAGAATTCTCTTTTTGACCAGAGTGTCCCCTGCACAGGGCTCAGGGACCAGTGTTTGCTGGGATGTGATGGTGGGGGCAGCTCCATGCGTGGTCAGAAGGTGGGCAGGAACAGGCCTGAAAGGCTCTGCAGCAGGCCACCATTCAGAAGGGTACCCCCCCATCAGTGACGCTGATGGGCGAGTGGCCTCCCTGACACCCCCTATCCTGTCGTCCCTACCCGGTGGTGGGATAGGAAGGGGACCATGTTAGAAGGAGGCCCACATCTCTGGGACCCCAGAAGTATGCCCCAAGTCCCTGGAGCTTGGGGAGGAAGCGGTCGGGCAAGGAGGGCCAGGGAGGGTTTGCCATCCATGATGCACTCTCAGCCCAGTGTGTGGCCATCTGCCCATCTGTTCTGCCTGCAGATCTGCTTGGGAGCCTCAGCCAGGCCAGACCCACGGCCTCCACCAGGACAGGGAACGAAATACAGGTGTGCCCCACGCTTGCCCACCTGCTGGAGGGTACCCCCCCCCCAGCATTGATTTTCCTGCTTGCAACCTGCACTGAGCAGCCCTTCCCTCTACCCTCTGAGCCTCAGTTTGCTCATATTTAAACCATTTGATCAAACAGCCCTGTGGGCTTAAAATTCCTCAATAGCTGAAGGCATCATTCTAAGTGTCAGGCCCTTTACGATGGTTTGAGAAGGTACCTTCTATTGATTCGAATTCAAGGAATGTTCTCCCTCTGGTTCCTCACCTGAAAAATCATTCTTGTCAGTTGAGTGTGTGACGGGCAGAGGTGGGGGGTTGCCATGATGACCATGGATCAGTTGGAAGGTTCTGGTCAGCTGTAGGCATCCTACTGGAGCAGGAAGGCTCGTCTGTGGTCTTGGTTGCTGAGTGCAAAGACTTTGAATGACCTTGAGAGGGCCAGGCTTCAGTGGGATGGTCATGCTGGGTCAAAGACGTCTCTTATGAGATGGAATTCTCCAGAAGAATCTTGAGGGCATCTTCCCTGGGCAGCAGAGCAGGCTGCAGAGAAGGCGTGGCCAAGGGTTGGGAAGGCTCTCTGCCCGCAGCTGCACGACCCGGCTTCCTGACCTCATCTACCTGGTTTCCCTAGGTCCCTTCCTCCAGCTAGTGCCCCCCAATCCTCCGACTTCTATTCCCAGTGGAATTGGAGCACTGAGTGGTTTTCAGGAATCCTCAGTTTCATTTCTGTCTGTAGAAGTAAAAGTGGGGTGGGGAGAGGGGCAGTGTATCTGTGAGTGATTCTAGGTTTTGTAACAGGAGAGAATCCCCTGAGAAAGGACTCTACCCCATTCCTCTGGGTTTGGAGCCACAAAGGTAAGAAGCCAACAGCGTTGGAACTAGATGTCCTGGAGGGGAGGATCCATGCTGAGTCTGATCACCAGGATGACACCAGCAGGTCCTCACCCCCATGAGCTGAGTGGCCAACAGGGTGAGGGCCTTCTCTGGGGCTGGGCTGGGGATCCTGATGGCCCCAGTTCCCATCAGTCCTGTAGTCTCTATCTCTCATTTTGCCCTACGTGTCGGTGTATCCAGACGGGAGTCATCTGAGAGCAGGATGTACCTGGACACCAGATGGGCAAGGCAGGGAGTCTGGGGGTTGGCCCAGGGCAGAGCTGGGACAGACCTCTAGTCACTCTCAGCCCCGCCCAGCCCCTCCTTGCCTGACATCCAGATGGACTCATCCCACCTTGGTACCCAGAGGGGTCTTGGCCTGAGTACCGGCTGCTTACGGGCATCTGTGGACCCTCACTCACTGCTCTGCTTCCCTGAGAAATCGGCATCCACAGCATCTCCAAGTTCCTCCTCTTTGCTTAGCACTTGTCCGAAGTCCTCTACAAAGCCAGGCATCAGGGCTGTCTTTTAATCAGTGAGTGGTCACCATCCCTCCCCTCGCATTAGCTCTCCCTTGTGGAAAAATGTTGGCTTGGGGACCAGTAGGAACCTGGGACGTCCCTAAACCCGCTAGACCTGTGTCCCCTTCAGGCTGTTGGGGCATTGGCGGCAGCAGCTCCAGGGTCCTGTCCACCCCAGGTTCCGTGGTCCGGCCCACAGTTCTGAAGCTGTGGCATCACGTGTAGCTGTTGGTGTGTGTCTGTGGATCCCCAGTGCGGGGCCTCTGGGGAGTCAGGAACACAGAGCTTGCCCTGAGCTAACATTGCAACTCCTCTGGCTGGGTTCTGTGCCGTCCAGGCTTTATGCCCATGGCCTCAAAGGCTAGGCTGGCATTTGTGGGGCCCCAAGAGGTCAAAAGCAGAGACATCACTTTGCCAACAAAGGTTCGCCTAGTCAAGGCTCTGGTCTTTCCTGTGGTCATGTATGGATGTGAGAGCTGGACTGTGAAGAAGGCTGAGCGCCGAAGAATTGGTGCTTTTGAACTGTGGTGTTGGAGAAGACTCTTGAGAGTCCCTTGGACTGCAAGGAGATCCAACCAGTCCATTCTGAAGGAGATCAGCCCTGGGATTTCTTTAGAAGGAATGATGCTAAAGCTGAAACTCCAGTATTTTGGCCACCTCATGAGAAGAGTTGACTCGTTGGAGAAGACTCTGATGCTGGGAGGGATTGGGGGCAGGAGGAGAAGGGGACGACAGAGGATGAGATGGCTGGATGGCGTCACTCACTCGATGGATGTGAGTCTGAGTGACCTCTGGGAGTTGGTGATGGACAGGGAGGCCTGGAGTGCTGCGGTTCATGGGGTCGCAAAGAGTCGGACACAACTGAGCGACTGATCTGATCTGATCTGATCTGAAGAGGTCACCAGCCCACTGGTGGTACACCATTTTATGCCAAGACTTTGCCAGATTTTATTTCACCAGAAAGAAATAAACTGACAGTTCCTATTAACTTCTTGTGTAACTGAATTGCTCAGGAGGGAGAGTCCTGCCTGGGGCAGTGACTCCAGGGTTGATGGGTGGTGGGGAGCGGGGTCTGAGATGCCCTCAGGCCGCTGTCACTTTAGAAGTCGATTTCAGTTCCCACTGGGCTTGGGACAGACTCCTGCTGGGGACTGGCTGACGTTGGTCCTTGGTGTGGACACTCAGTACCCTACGGGGCCAGGAGGCTGGTGTCCACTCTGGATGCTCAGTGCTGGGATCCCCTGGTGTGGATGGGCAGCTCCTAAAAGACCCAGTCAGCCGGGAGGGGTACGGACATTGCTTTCCGGAGCTGCAGAGTCCAGGCCTGACTGCACAGGCAAAGTCTGAGGCCTCGGGTGTCCACTGGTTAGTGGAGAGGCTTTGGGGAGCTGAGGAACCTCCCAGAACTTGTTTCCTCATCTGATCTGGACAGGAGGCTGTCTGAGAAGCAGGTGTCTGCTCTCCTGTAAACACATGTGTGTGAACACTTGCCTTCCACCCCTAGGGAATCTGGGTGCCCCTCACTCAACATGAACTCCAAGTCGAAAGAAAAAAGACTTAGGGGGAAGCCAGTTCACAATCAACAGTTACAGCTAAAGCTGAACCTTGCTCTTTAACCCCCGGGGTGTGTGGGGATGTGGGAGGGGTTGCCTCAGGTGGGGAGCTGTGACTGTGGTCGAACCTTGACCTCCTCATCCTGGCGTCTTCACCAGAACCTCAGGCCCCTGTGCTGTCATCCAGTCATCGGGCTGCCTTTGTCTCTGGACACAGCCAATAGGGTCACAGTGCCTCCCCTCACCAGGCACTGGACTCAGAGCCCTGGGGCACCCTTGTCCCCCTGTCTGGTCTGGAGAAAAGATAACCACAGTCTAAAGCTTCCCAGAGTCTGGGAAGAAGGGACCATAGGAGGAGCCTTTTGGAGTGATTCTATCACAGGCATTCAGCCATCACTTGTCTACCCATCCATCCACCCATCCATCTTTTTATTATTCCATCCATCCATCCGCCATCCTTCTGTCCATCCATTCATTCCTCTATTCATCTTTCTATCAGTCCATCCATCCATCCATCTGTCCACCATACATTCAGCCACCATCCATCCTTCTCTCCACCCATCCACTCATCTTTCTATCCTTCTATCCATCCATCCATCCACTGAGATGTATTAAGGGTCTGAACTTGGCAGGAACTGTCTCTGCTCTGGCCTGTTAAGCCTCTAAACAGGCACTGTTCAGTCCCCAGCTCTGATAAAGAAGCAGGCTTCAGGGAGGTATGGAGCATGTTGGATTCCTTTCCTACTGCGCCGCCTTCTCTGGCCCCAAGTGCACTTATTTATGGAGCCACGCTTCCCCCATGGGGTCTCTGAGAGCACGGGCCAGTGACCTCTAAGACAGAGCTGTTTGCTGCCCCACCTGCCTCCTAACCCCTGGGCCAGACCCCTTGCAGAATGCTGTAAAGACACCACCCAGGCGGATAGGACTCAGCCAGAGCACCGAGGCCATGGTCCCAAGGACCATGTCCTGGAGGCCCCCATTCTCAGGTAGAAGGGACTTTGCCAAGAGGCTGAGGCTGGTCCTCCATGTCTCCTTTCCTGCTGGGTCTCCTCTGTCCCTGCCAAGCCCAGTGCTGAGGACAGGCAAGGGAGCTGCACCCAAGGAGAACCCTAACAGAGGCTGCTCCTAAAGGACCCTTAGCTGGGAGATGTCCAGGAAATACCAACCCAGAGGAACTAACCGGACAGTCCTCAGCTGACGATCAAGCCAGAGCTCCTCCCCAGCGGCATTGCCCTGCTGTCTTCTGAGTGGGAGTGGGTGAGCCTCATTTCTTCCCTGTTTGGGTTGCCAGTTCACCCTCTCCTTCCACCTCCCCACCCCCCCCAACCCTCCCCCTCGCCCATACATCTTCATGTTCACAGGAAAGGTAAGCACCAAATGGGGTGCAGGCTGTGGCAGGGCTCAAGCCCATGGGGGCTGGGACGAGGGTAAGGCGCATGGGCTGGCAGTGGAGCCAGAAACAGCATGAGGTCCTGGGCTATGTGTACACACACGTGTGTCTGCATGTGTGCATGCATGTGTCCACGCATGTGCACGTGTGTGTTCTGTGCTGGACCGCAGCCCGAGTTCAGTGGAACAGCATGCCCAGTGGCAGCTGGCACTCCTGGGTGGGAAGGCTGGGCTTCCTCTCCTGTGGAGTGGGCTGAACCAGAGTGGGTCACGGGGAACACACGCGGGGAGAGCACACACAAGAACCTGCCTTGCATCTCTCGGAGGTCGATCCTCGGAGCTGGCAACAGCTTCTCTCGCTGATGTTTGGTCCCGGAGAGCCCGATTCCTCCTCTGGAAGAGGCCGTCCTGTTTGGATCAAAAAATAATTAGCAGAGCTTTAAGTGGGGGTTTCAAGTACACATTTAATTTGCGCTGATTAACAGTCATATGCTAAGTAAACACCAGCTGAATATTAAACTGTCACGTTGAGCAGTGCAGCGTGCACGGGTATAGAGAAAACTCCGTGAATATGCTGTTTCTATAACTGGCAATTATATTAATAACATGTAACACTTGTCTTACAAAATTCAAATTAATACGCGCATCCCAGTACGGAGATCCGCACTTGGGCACTGCGGTTTAACGTGTTGCTGGGAGCCTTCCTTCCCAAGCTCCACTTTACAGAAAGTGGATTAGGCTGAAGCAATTAGGCTGATGAACAAAAAATAAAGTAAAATCCACCTTGGATTTCTCGCCCACTTCCGACCCCATCTCCATCTCCGTGGGCCCTTTGTCTGTGTGTTTCTGGTGTTGAGCCATGTCCCGCGGGCCCTGCCACCTCTTCCCTGCAAGCTGCTGCGCTGTCACCTGACCCCGTGGGGCTTTCCCGTGATGAGCCATTAGGATCTGCGTGGCCATCCACTGCCCTGTCCCTAAATAGGCTGATGGGGGCTGTCACCAAATGCTGGTGTGCTCCCCCTCAAAGGGACAGACACTTTCTGGTGGGGGCTCTCGTCCCAACCGTCAGGCTTGGGGCAGGGCCATCTGTGCATTCTACAGAGGTGGCTTGACCCTTCAGGGACTCAGATGCCAGGTGGATGCTGTTGGAAGGGGCCTCGGCCATGAGGCCCATCCAGGTCAGGGATCTGGCCCTTCTGTGACCTTCTGGCTCCAGGTTCAGGTGGCTCCTGGGGGCTTTCTCCCCTCTTCCCACTTCCTTGTCCCCCATGGTCCCAGCTGGGCCCCGTGTCCTCAAGTCCTCCACCACAGGTTTACTACTGGGGCATCCTTTACACCTGCCTGTTGTGGCCCAGGTGCAGAGCCGAGGCCAGCTGGGGAGGGCCGAGGACAAACACTTATGAAAACTGCTGGAAAATCAGTCTTAGTAAAAGAAAAAGAAACCCAGATTCTCTCATTAAAAAACACACACACAAAAACCCACCAACACCAAAACTAAGTCTTTCGTTCATGCAAGTGGGTAGAGATTCTTCATGAATCAACTCCTTCATCCCTTGTAGAAATTAACAATGCTCCTTCCCCAACCCCAGAACCCTGTGTTGGCTCCACAAGGGTCTGCAACATGGGGTCCAGAGCTCTGGGGCCAGAATCCTGGCTTGAGCATGGCTGGTGGCCTCCCTGACCCCTGAGATGTCCTGACTTTTCTCCAGGGACCTCTAGGTCACAGGGTTCTTGGAAATTTCCCAGGAAGGTCCCTGGGAGAGATTGCTCCTGGGTCTCTGGGCAGCAGATCAACAGCCAGCTGGGGCAGGTGGTGGGCTGGGGGCCTGCAGATCCTTACTTGGAGGGTTTTAAAAGAAAGTAAAATGAAGGAAGAAAACCCAGGCTGCTGGGCTTGGCCACGGCTTCTGTGCTTGCCACGCTAGGTAGCACCATCTCAGTACTCAGGCTTCATCTCGTGGCATCCTCGCCTGCTCTCAGATCATGCCGGGTTTCCCAGCAGTGCTGTGTTGTTGCAAGCTTGCTGTTCCCATCCTGAGGACCCACCTGCTCTCCCCCTTCCTCCATTCAGAAAGGACCAGCATTCCCTGCCCCACCCGGCCATCCCCAGCTCCTGAAGAATGAAATTACAACGGCCGTTTCCCACTTTGCAAAATACACTTGCATTTTGGGAAAGCAAATGCTTCGTCTTTCACTGAAATGAAACCTCGGTGGTTGAAGGCTTCAGGGATCTGGGTAAGCCCAGCCCAACCTCGGCTTGGGGATGAAACTGGGTTTCTCCTCTCCTTTCTCTGACCCTCAAGTGCTGGGGCCAGTCCTGCCTTACCCTTGTCGTCCTCCTCAGAGCTGTTTGGTATAATGGACTTCCTTAAATTAATAATGCGTAGAAGGAGATTTACAACACATTGCTAAAATATTGTCTATGCCTTTTATTCATGCATTTGTCACCATGGTCTCTGATCGAGGTGCTCAGAGGAGGGATAAATAATGAAGAGAGAAAACGCTCTGTCATAATCCAGGACCATTTGCAAATTCATCACCGACATTCCAGGAGAAGGAGAGACAGAGGGATGACAAATACCCCGCGGTGCTAATATATCTCGTTGATGTCCCCTCCGTTTATTCAGATAACCTACTTGGGCCGTGATCGAATGAGGGGCTCTGGCTGCCCAGCAACAGATGGGGCCAGGCCCGAGCGGGCTGCGGGCTCCCCAGGGGAGGAACGCTGGTGACGCATTTGATCGGGGCTGGTTTGGATGTTAATTGTGGTCAATTTTATTTGGGGTGACTTTGGGGGAAATTGCTTTTGGACGAGAAATGAGGAAGATGCCTCCTGCCAAGAGTCCTCCCGAGTCTCTTTATCTCTGTGGAAAAGAAAAGTAGCTGTTGCTTTTATTGACACTTTGGTGGCTGGGTCCCTTTAGGTCGATGACCGTTATTAGCAAGAAGGACTGGCCCAAACTCAGATCAATACCCCTGAGTGAGTCACATGGTGTGTTTCTGGTTTGGAGGCTTTTGCTTGCCGGCTTTTGCCTCTTCCCGGCGAGGGCCTGAGCCCTGCACTTGGTTGGGTTTTCACTGATAAGAACTGGAAAAGGGGAAAGATGTCTGTTTGGGGAGACTTTTCTCCACACCAGATAGGGTTGGACTTGTTCAGAGACTCGGTGCTTCTGTGGTCAGTGGGGCCACCACCCCAGTGCCTCCCAGACCCAATTCTAGGAATCAGACCTGTCTGTGGAGGTCTCTGCACCATTTCGGCACTTCTCCAGGAGCTAGGGGGAGGGGGATGTCAGTACTGGGACAGTCTCCAACTGCCTCAGTGGGGCCAGTGGTCCCCAGAGTGCTTGGAGGGGGCCTGATGCTGTGGGGTCTGCACGTGGCACCATGCTGTAGGTCACTGGGTCTCTGGGCAGTGACTAGGGCTGGGGGTGGGCAGAAGGGGCAGCCTAAGGGCCTGAGAGGCAAATGCTTGCCCAGGGCTGGCCACCGTCACCCAATCTCCTAGGTTGAGGTCCCAGGACAGGAAAGCACCTGCTGGATTAGCCTGCAGGGCTCATAAAGCGGGAAGTACCAAAGGGAGGTCTCTGGGCACTGGCTGAGCCCAAGCCAATAGCAGACCCCCAGGGAGGGGGCCTGGAGTCAGCAGATGGAACGTCCAGGATGCCCGGTTACATTTGAATTCCAGATAAACAGTGTATAATCTTTCAGTAGACGTATGCCCCAAGGACTGCAGGCTTTTTATTGTATCTATTGCATTTTAGGTGTTGTATTTACTGTTTTAGCTGGCAGCCCTACTTCCAGGCTCCACGCCCTGTGATGACCCACTTGAAATAGAATGGCGCGTGTGTGGCGTGGGAGGCGGGTCTCTGATGCCTGCTGACACGAGGCTCGGCCAGGTCCAGTCCAGCTGTTCACAGGGGCCGGGTGCACCTGTGCAGAAAAGCCACGCTGGAGCAGACACAGAAGAGCAGTCGAGACGACAGGGAAGTTCTGGCTCACAGGTGACAGGAAATGGGCCCATTCTGAGGACAGAGTCATATGCCTGAACAGACTCCTGCAAAGTTTCCAGATCTGACAGGGTGCCCTGTCAGCAGGTGTTCCAGGGAGGCTGTTCGTGGGTGGCTCAGACTTATCTGGGAACCGAGACGGCCCAGGAGACACCCAGGAGGACAGTATTTGGGAGGGCGACACAGCAGCGAACCCCAGGGGAGGCCAGGGGCCCAGCACCCACGCCTGCCCAGCCCCCTGCAGCCATGGGCTGCCTGGAAAGCTCTGTTCTCTTGCCTGAACATTTAACATTTTGTAACACATTGTAAGAAATTGTAACATGTTATAAAAATTGTGAATATAATGAATGCTCATTGTAGAAAATACTGAAGCATATTTTAAAATGAAAAATCTCACATCCCACCACAGAGAGGTAATATTTGGTTACTTTTCAGTCTTGCGTGTTTATCTTTTAAATATAGATACATGGATATAATAATATAAACTACACAATTTATATCTGTGCCTGTATGTTGCAGATATGTACAGAGATACAGACAGATAAATTACTTCCTATACGTAACACATGACTTAAGATCAGAGTGCCCCCACATCTTTGGCCTCTAAACCTGTCCAGTCCGTCTTAGCAACAACCATCAGTAGCAAGGGTCTTAGGATGGGGAAAGGAACCTCCTATGTGTTGAAAGGCCCTCGTTCTCAATCATAAGTCTCAGTCACACCCTGAGAGGCACCCTTGCCACAGCAAAGATGAAAACATAAGACAACGTAAAATTCCAGTCTTGTCCTCAAGGGGACCCTCAAGGGGTCTACTTTGCAAAAGGGGAAACCAGACCCAATTTGGATCTTAAAACTTGTTTCTGTTTAAAATATACTATGATTATTTAAATGAGAAGTGCTTAAAATTGTTTTAATGTGTGTGTGTGTTCAATCTTGTACCTATAGGGTTTTTGCTGAGTCCGTTAAATTTTAAAATTGACATTTTCTTTAAAAGCTGAGAAGGCGTCCTCCCCTCAGCCATGCCTGGAGAAGTTGATCCAGGGGGCGAGACCACTTTCTGGATTGGGGAAGGAGTCTGGGTGTCAGGATTTGTTAAATTCTTTTAGAAAAAGCAGAAAAGTTAGCCCCCCAGTGTGCCAGGCTGCAGCCCTACATGAACCAGGGGATGGCCCCAGACATGGCGCAGGGTGAGCAGGTCGGAGGGGATCCCCCAAATGGCATGGGATGCACTTAGACTAAAAATTGGCCCGTTGTTTGCCTGCAGTTCAGGACTGACTGTGTCCTGTACTTTCATCTGCTGAGACCCTTCCCATCCCCATCCTGGAGAGGATGCATGTCACACCTTGCATGTCACTCAAGAACTGGCAGGGGCAGGAGGCCGCCCCCACCTGTGGCTACGGGTCTCACCCTGCACATGGAGCTGGGGTCGGGGGGCCTGCTAGGATCAGCCCCTGGGTGAAACTGTGGCATCTGGATGGGCTCAGGAGGCAGCAAGTAGCTGTTGTGGGACTCTGGTTCCCTCCCCTCAACCCTGCCCGGAGTCCTGGGTCCCTGTGCTCACCCATCTGAAAATCACCCACTGCGGGGTCAGCCTGAGATGCCAGGTAACACGCCCCTTGTTCACTGATGGATGCGTGAGCTCACCAAGCATCCATGCAGTGCCTACTGTGTGCACAGCTGCCCTGTAGCATCTCAGAGGGTGGGAAGGGACCTGGACCCTCAAGGAAAGCCCTCCATCCCACTCCTGGGTCAGGAGACCTCGAGGGAAGGAGACAGAGAGCCCACTGGGACCCAAGGAGCAAAGAGGGTCCACCCTCCTCTTGCTCAAGGCACAGGGAGGCCCTAGACAGCTTGGATCGGGATGCCTGTCCTGGTCGGCGTCCTCAAGCCACACCCTCTGGGGACTGCGGGTGACGAAGCCTCAATAGTTACTGATGACCAAGGAGGCCTCTCTGCAGGAATCACCAACCTCCACTCCAGATGAAGGAGCAGAGCTCAGAGATGTCAAGTGCCTGCCCAAGGCCACACAGCCAGGAAGAGGCTGGATGTGAGCCCTGTGCTGCGTCTCTGGCCGACTCTGCTATGGGTTGGGGGCTCCCCCTTCTTTTATTTTTCCTCCCCTGTGACGACATTGTCCCTCTAGTTTATGAGACCCTAAAAGGGAGAGAAAATGCAATGAAAGCCCCTTTCCCAACCCCCGACAGCCTGGAGGGGGTGATGGACTGGACTTGACCTTCTGGGTCCTTTTCTGTCCCAAGAGAGGGGTTTGTGGAGACCAGGTGACAGTTGAGGGAGGCCAGCTGGGGACGTTCCAGCAAAATAGAGCGGTTTGCGGAGTTTCTCAAAAGAAGGCAAAGCCGCGCTGCAGATCTACCAGAAAACACGCACAAAACGCGCCCAGAGCGCCCAGGGAAAAGTTTACTGGAAACTTGGCCGCAGGGCCCGCGAGGCTTTTTGTTTGCTGGTCACAGGCGCACCGAGTGCAGAGCGAGGGGTTTCCCACATCTTGTCAAAGGCCTGCGTTTCCTCTCTCCTTTCTCCTCGGGCTGATTAGCCGCTCGGCGATGGCGTGAGGACATGTCGGGGGTAGGAAAATGGGGGTCATTTTGGAAAACCTCTTTGTGGATGGGTCGGGAATGGGGAGAAAATGAATAGTTATAAGCTCATTTCCATAGAAACTGTCTCATTATCATGCTGGCTGCCCCTGGAGGAGGCAGGGCTTCCTGCCAGCAAACGGGCCCACAATTAAGTGTCCCCTGCCCGCCTGGCTGCCAGAGAGGCCGGTCGCAGAGATGGCTCCCAACCCCAGCCAGCGCAGCCCAGAGGGCTGTCAACGCGCCTGCTTTCTTGAGCCATCAGACATCTGCGTGGGGATTTTTCTCGGCATCTTAGAGAACAGAAGCTCGCCCCAGCTTACGACCGGGCACTGCCTCTGTTAGGCGATCCCAGACATAGGTCTTGCTGCAGTTTTCACTGGATGCGGTGTGAGCGGATCCCGAAGATGCTGAACAAAAGACGTGGGAACAATTAGGTTTAAAATCACTTCCTGGGCTGTGCCCTTTGTCCCCTCGCTCGGGAGGCACTTTGTCACTGAGCCCTGGGGCTGGCAGGCTACTCCAGAGGCGGGTGGAGGGGCCTCTGTTCTCCACAAGGGACTCGGAGAAGCCATCCTGGGTCTGCAAGTCCTGCCCTGCCTGTACAGTCACCCTACTTGTGTCACTGGGTCTGGGAGAAGGGGAGTGAGTGCGCGACCTGGGTAAGAAGCAGGGTTTCTTCTGAAGGAGCTGGACAGAGGTGGAGCTGGGGAGGAGGAGGCGGCTGCTGAAGAACCTGCTTGTTTGTTCTTTCCGATTGCGGTGAAATAAACAAGGGATCAGGATTGTCATCTCAACCATTGGCAAGTGTGTGATTCATGGCATTAAGTATGTCTCTGCATGCGTGGCTATCTCTGCGCTCTGTCCCAGAACTTTGTCATCAACTCCAACAAAAACTCCTTCCCATTAAACGGTCATCCCGCCCCTCCCCCAGCCCCTGGCACCCTTTCTTCCACTTTCAGTCTTATGGATGTGCTGGCTTATGTTTTCAAGATGGAACAGCATATCCCAGGGAAGCAGAGATCCCTGTAACTCCTCCGAGTCCATAGCACTGCGGGGTAGACAGCCCCACGCAGATGTCTGATGGCTCAAGAGAGCCATACCCTTGACTGGGTCATAGTCTCTGTGCATTTTTTTTTAAAACTTTTTCTTTTGTATTGGGGTATAGCCGATTAATGGTATTGTGATAGTTTCCTGTGAACAGCAAAGGGACTCAGCCATACATACGCATATATCCATTCTCTCCCAGTCTCTGTGCATTTATTCAGTGCCTGTTTACCCTGATTTTGTGAGTGGCCTGTTTGGACAGAAATCACCCTGCCCCTGGGAAGGGAATGATTTAGGGCTGACAGCCGTGAACCAGCCGAGCAGGAAGATGCACGCCTGCCGAGGAGCGGGTAAGCCCGCGGCATCGCAGGGAAACAAGACCAGTGATGAGGAAAGTGCAGATGTAGCCAGTAAGAGTCTGAGCTCTGCTGTCCCTTAACCTTCGGGGCTAGCGATGAGGCAGGGGCTGGACTGTCCCTGTTGTGTGGTCTCAGACTTAACAGCAGTGGGAGTCGAGGGTCAAGGCTCAGAGACATCCCAAGACATCCCAAGAGGGAGGGCCTGGGGATCTGCAGACACAGCTCCAGGAGCACTTTAGGAGGGGGGCCTTGTGAAACCCCTCAGCACTGAGCCTCAGAGGGTATTTTTAAGAAATGCTGGCAGCTCGCTCAGCACAATCTTGATTGAGTGTCCAAACTGCATGTCCATTAAGATGGCCTGAATGAGCCCCTGGACCATTGTGCATAGTGGCTGCTGCTGCTAAGTCGCTTCAGTCGTGTCTGACTCTGTGCGACCCCATAGACAGCAGCCCACCAGGCTCCGCCATCCCTGGGATTCTCCAGGCAAGAACACTGGAGTGGGTTGCCATTGCCTTCTCCAATGCATGAAAGTGAAAAGTGAAAGTGAAGTTGCTCAGTCGTGTCTGACTCGTAGTGACCCCATGGACTGCAGCCCACCAGGCTCCTCCATCCATGGGATTTTCTAAGCAAGAGTACTGGAGTGGCTTGCCATTGCCTTCTCCATGCATAGTGGATGCTCAGCTAAAAGTTATGGAGTGAAGTCCATCAGTGAGGTTAGTGGGTGTGTTGGTTTCCACAGGAACCCCAGACGGGGGACTCAGACAGCACAGAGGGGTCTCTCCTGGTCCTTGAGGCAGGAAGTCTGAGGTCCAGGTGTCATAGGGCCCCAGCCCCTCCCCTGGACTTTGGGGGTCTGCTGGCAATCCTTGGGTTCCATGACCTGTGGACGTATCACCCCGTCTCTGCGTCGCCTTCACGTGGCCTCCCCCTCTTCCTGTCTGCATCCAAACTTCCCCCTTTATAAATACTAGGTCTGATAGGACTAGGGCCCCCTCAGACCTCATCTTCACTTCCCTAAATACACCTGCAGTGATCCTGTTTCCAAACAAGTCACACCCTGGGATGCTGGGAGATAAGGTTCCAACACTGGCTGCCTCTGGACCCAGTCTAACCCATAACAACAAATAGTTGCCCAGTTCATCCTGCATGGAGCCATGTTCCCTAGGAGGCCACTGGGGAGAGGTCTGCCCGCCCAGGTCGGGCTCCTGCCAGCTGGCAGTGCTTCAAGCACCTGGGCACCCCAGTTTCCTGTCCGGCCAGCTCACTGACCCCTCTGACACAATTGTTCCGGCCACCAGCCTCACCCCAAACCCTTGTCTTCTACGGATTCCAAAGGCAGCCACCCCATGAATTCTGTGCCGCTCAGACGGCCGGCCAGTAGCTTAAGTATAATGTGTAATAAACACAGGAGATCATTCTGTTCCGTGGTTTTCTAAGGTTTGAAAAGTGATTTAGAGTAATTTTAGGTTGTCCTGGGCTTGGCAGACAGTGTGATCGGCAATGTGAGAAGACGGGGTTCTTTACATGCAAGCGTTTTGCTGTTTTGTTTCTAATCTTTAGAAACACGATCGGTGTCAGCGGAGGAGGAGGCCAACAGCGGTTTTCGCACACGCAGGCAGCCCGGGCCTCGTGGGTGAGGGCTTCAGAGCCGCAGCCGCTGTGCTGCGAGTGAACCGCTCTCACTCTTCAAATTGGAAACCTGCACTCGGCCTCCCTCTGGCCAGTGTGTAATCCCGCAAGCAATCTGCTGATCGGACAGAAAAACTTTTCCTTCATATAGTCGGCTGTGTCGGGAGAGGATGGATTTGAAGCGTGAGGAATTGCTGGCTAAGTGCTGGTGGCAGCGGGTGGCCTGGACAGGGCGGGGGTGAGCGAGGTGACCTGCAAGAGAAATGAGGTCGTGGCCCCGCGGCGGTGGCGCCCGTGCAGACCTGGCCGCATTGATGGGATGAAATGGGGGACGCAGTTCCGGGGGAGGGGCCGTGCTGGGGGCTCCTGGGGAACACGCCGTGGGTTGTGTCGTCCGCCTCCCCTGGGCTGCCAGCTCCCGTGGGCTGCCAGCTCCTGTGTGTCGGTTGGGTGAGCCAGGACGCAGGGGACCCTGACGGGCCAGCTCTCCACCTCTGCCATCTTGGGTCACATGCACAGGCCTGCTTCCAGCTGTGCAGGCCGGGGTCTCAGCCTTCCAGATGACTCCTACTAGCCCTCCTGTCTGTGATGCTGTGGAAAAGGGCTGTGCCTTTGCCAGGGGGCCCAGCCCACTGAGGAAGTGCTCAGATGGGGCTTGGGTCTGCTGGGTCCTCCTACTCAGCCCTCCTGGAGAGGACATGGTCACAGGCAGGGGATCTCCTGGCATGACCACCCCCCACCACTGCCGGGCCCAGAGATAGAGCTCAACCGGACTTAGGAATAGGGGTTCACCTGGGCCTCCCTGGACTCACGTTGTCTTACCTGGACTCAGGGGTGTGGGGGCTCACCTGGACTCAGGGATGGGACTTACCTGGACTCAGGGGTGTGGGGCTCACCTGGACTCAGGATAGTGGGGCTCACCTGGACTTGGGGTGGGACTCACCTGGGCTCAGGGGTGGGACTCACCTGGACTCGGAGATGGGGCTCGCTCAGACTCAGGGATGGGGCTTCACCTACTTGGGGTTAAGTCTCACCTGAACTTGGGAATGTGTCCAGCTTCTTTTTCCTGTGGCTGCACTATAGGGGTGTTGAACACTGCAAAATGCAAGTTGAGAAGAGCCTTGGAGAGGGACTTCCATAGGCTTCTGAGGGGGGCCGGAATGGCCGAAAGACGCCCTCTCTTAGCCCCTGGTCCTTCCTGTGTCTGGATCTGAGGCCACAGTAGAGCCTCACCTTGCTTTCCGTTTGGCTGAAATTCATTAACTGCCAGGAAATCATGGATTTCCCAGCCCAGCTTTTTCCACAGACGTCCACTTAGCAGAGAAAATCAAATTGAGGCAACCAAGTAACAAGAAACAGCTCCGGAGAACTCTGCTGAGAAGTCAGACTGTCTGCCCTCTCGGTGCGGCTGGTGGCCGACATTACGGGGGTCATTTTGCAGACACCCTGGGGTCCACTCCAGGTGCAGTGGGCCACTCTGCAGCTTCTACAAGTGCCTCTGGGTAATTCTCAGAAGGAGAGTGCGTCTCTAGGCCCACGGTGGGCCCAGTTCAAATGTACCACCAGGGGCCTGGCTTTGGGTTCAGGCTCCCATTAAAGGGGACCTTTGCTGGGATGCAGCCCCAAGAGAGCATGTAACTAGTGGCTCATGGCTTCTCTTCAGAAGAGAAAGTGCTCACGTCCTAGAAACACTGTGCACTGCCAGGAACCAGGGGCTCTGCTGGTAGTGGACACTGGATAGACTCCCTAAGGGTCAGCTAGAGGTGGGTAGAAATAGGAGGTCACTCTGAGCCAGATTCTTGGCCTGAGTGACCTTATGTCTCATCCGTAAAGTGGGACAGTCACCAGGCCAGCCGTTCTGGTGGTCAGTGTGCTCAGAAGACCCCCTGCCTGTGTCAGCTCATTTCAGCCTCAGGGCAGCACTGAGAAGCAGGTACTCGGATTACCCTGCTGTCTGGACGCTGCCAAAAGGCCCAGAGACCTGAAGGCCACTGTTTGAGAAAACACAGCGGGACGCGGAAAATACCATCAGCCAGTCAGACAGTCTCTAGCCTCTGCTCTGCTCGCCTTTCCTGCCTCCTGCCTTGGAAGGAGCTGAGGGGCTGGAGAGGGCCCAGTCGGTGCTGGTCTACGCTGCATGCCTACTACTACCAGCAGCGACCCTGAGGTGTCCTGAGGATGTTATCAAGAGAAAAATAAGGAGGAGACTCCTCGAGTGCCCAGGGTCTCCATTCTGCACGAGCAGCTGCCGCTCATCCTCTACGTGAAAGGAATTTCTGAGCGCCACCACGTCCAGAGCCAGCCTGCTCCGGGGGCTCGAGTCAGAGGCTATGGGGATGAGCAGCTTAGAGACAAGCCTGAAGACCAGCTGGACGCAGAGGGGCTAGGCCAGGTGTTTGTCACCAAGGGGTCCTCTGGGTGCTGGGGTGGCCGGGGATGCAATGGAGGCACGGACGGTGCCACCTCTGAGGTCCCTTTGTGCCTCTGTGGACCCCTGCCTGCTCTGCCCCCATGTCTGCTGGGAAACGGCTCCAGCACCCCACAAGTGAGCAAGGGGCAATTTCCCAGTTCGCCAGGCCCACGATGAAAGGAACAGGTGGAAAGATTGTGGAGATGTGTGAATTAGTCACTAATGAGGAAAATTAGGAAATTTGCTGAAGCATAAAAAATGAGTAAGTCCAGAGAAAGAAGACAAATGGGTCCGGAGTTAGTCCCTCCCCTGCCCCCACCCCCATGCTTTCCAACTCCGGTTGAGACCAGACTGAAATACAGATCTGACGGCTGGGCTAATGGGAAGAAATTGGTTTAAAATGTAGAAATGATTAATTGGATTAATGTGCAAAAATGGTTAAAGTGGTGTCGGGGAGTGTGGGGGAGGGGTGGTGTTTCCTGGGCCACCTGCCACCTGCCCGGCCCATGTCCAGGGCTCTGCAGCTGCCCCGTCACTGGTGCCGCCAGGACTCTGACAGGTGGGCCTACGGCTCTCCTCTACAGAAGACGGGAGTCCAGCCCACGCAGAGCCCAATTTGCCCTCCCTGCTACCCTCTTCCCCATGGCCGACCCTTTAGGTTAAAGGACCTGGAACTCAAGGCTGCTGCCCTGGGTCTACAGTCACAGAGCCAAGCTGTTCTTGTGAGAAATCCCCAGAATCAGACTGAGATGTCCCCTCCTTGGGGACTTGCAGCCCCGCCCCCCCCCCCCCCCCGCCACTGCATTCAGGCCCCTCCCAGCCCCAGTTTTTCTTTTTCTGAGGGCAGCATCTTTCCTTCTCATCCTTTACCAAAACATACACAGTTTGGGATCCTCAGGAGCCAACAACTTCATGAACATCAGATTTCTCAGCTTTGCGCATTTAGCCCCTCCACTCTGCATATGTGCAATCAGAAAATATGCATGTAAAGCTCATTAGGAACCAAAGGAAAGCTCCACTAGCTTCCCTGGAGCCTCAGGGACCTTGGCACAGGGGTCCGAGCCAGAGTGGAGGCCACAGCTCTTCAGACCGGGATTGCAGTCCTGGTGACGCCCCGCGGGCAGGTCCTGGCTTCTCAGCGCCTCTGTTTCCTGATCCATAAAATGGGGTGATGTTGGGCCTGGGTACGCTCTGTGGGCTGTGTTTCAGGGAACAAGTCAGATCACCATGTGAACTTTCCAGCAGGCACGTGCATGTTGATCGCCGCCTGGACCAGGAGGGTGACAGTAAAGCGACACCCAAGGAAGAAATCCCGGGTTATTGGCCCTCCCATTGCCAGGATCCCAGGGGCAGGAAGGGAGGGGTCGGGTGCCTGCTCCAGCCCCTGGGGCTGCTGGGGGCTGCACGGGCCTGTGCTGGAGCTGCGGGTCCCAGGCCGGCCGCGCTTGGGTCAGCAGCGAGCTAACGCCTTTGTCAGGGTGATTAATAGTGGTGGGATTGTCGTTAATTCACTGCCTAATGACTGCGGCCAGCGTGCTCCGAGTAATCGGGTGATGTATGTGGGGAGCGCCCACCTCATGGCAGAGGTGAAAATCATTTCGACAAGTCAAATATTGTCACAGGGAACAAATGGCTCTCCCTGTTAATAAAAATTAATGAATTTTTTTCTCTCTTTCTTTTTTTTTTTTTTCTCGCCACTGGCCTGCTAAATGAAGCTGCAGAGGCGAGGAGCCAGGGGCCGGGCTTGGCGAAGTCAAGCACTTCATTTGATGGTTAAAACTATAAACGTCTTTATTAGGAAGCAGCCGGAAGGACAGGGTGGGTGTCGGGCTGCCAGCTGAAGCTGGAGGCTGGTCTGGGGTGGGAGTGGGGAGTGGGGTGAGGAAGTGGGCAGTCCCCTGGGGGCAGCAGGGGGCGACACTGCCAGAGGCAGGCTGCAGCTGCTGCTCTCTGGTCCAGAGGACAAGGCACTCCCAGGGGATCCCTCATCCCTCTGGTCTGCAGCCCATGGCCATTCGGATTAGGGAGGAGAGCAGAGGAGATGGAGAGAAGGTGCCCAGGCAGTGCAGTGACAAGAGGCGGGTCTTCACGGCCCCCTGAGAGCTGAGGCACAAGAAGGAACCACTTGCCTGGGGGTAGCCGAGAGGCAGAGGGGCTCAGCTTAAGCAGTCCCCTAACCCCTGACTGGGAGAAGGCAGAGCAGGGCAGGGGCCTTAAGGGAGGGGAGCGGGGGTGAAGGACCCTCACCCACCACCGGCCACTCCGTCTCCAGGGCTGGAGGCAAATACACATGGCTGCCCTCTCCTCCGGCCCAGGTCTCATTCTCAGCACCTGAGCTGCTGGGAGTGCCACGCCCGCTCTGATGGCTGCCAAGGCTGTGAAACAGAAGCCCAGGAGGAAAGGGCTTTGCCTCTTAGACATCCGACTGATGGCCTCTCCCGGCAGGGCCATGTCCTTCCCTCCCACTCTGCCCGGAACCCAGCTCCTCTCTCCTGCAACCCCATAGGCACCCCAGTCCCACCAGGACCACAGGGAGGTAGAGGGAGGCACCCCTGGACCACTCTCTTAGCCGTTTCTGTTTCAGGCGACACTTGTCTGCTTGGTGGCCTGTGAATGGAGCTGCCGGCAGGGTCAGTGGGAACTCCGGAGATAAATGAGTCTATAAATAGTGCAGCGGCCGTTGTCCGGTGTTGGCTCCGCGTTAACCCATTCCTCCTCGGTGGGGCTGTCCAGATGGGGGAGCACAGAGGAAAATGGACTCCACCAGGAGCATCCTCTTCAAACCCCCTCAAACCCTCTGCCCCCAGCCGGCTAGCAGCAAACAGAGGTGGCTAACCAGGGCCAGGGTACCGTCCCCACCTGGGCCCACCCCTCAATGCATGTCAGGGTTCCTTCCCCCACCCATCCTGGCCATGTGCTATCCTCTGAATCTTCTAGGTCCCTCCCCACTTCCTTCACCTGGAGGGTCCAGGACTTCATGGCCCTCAGGCCTCAAAGCCCCAGCGAAGCTGACTGAGCAGGGGAGGGGCCTGAGGACCCTCCAGTGGAGGAGGTGGCCTGTCTCCTCAGCCATAGGTCCTGGTCCCAGCACAGCCTTCGAAGCCCAGCTTGGATGTGTGTGTGTGTTAGTCACTTAGTCATGTCCGACTCTGTGACCCTATGGACTGTAGCCCACCAGGCTCCTCTGTCCATGGGATTCTCCAGGCAAGAATACTGGAGTGGGTAGACATTCTCTTCTCCAGGGGTCTTCCCAATCCAGGAATCGAACCCCCGTCTCCTACTTTGAAGGCAGGTTCTTTACCGTACTAGGGATGTCCCTAGCATGGATGAGGCCCCCTCAGATCCCACAGTCACCCCTGGCCCTACTGGCTGGGTGGCTTCCAAGGCTGTGCCGTCCAGCTCCTGTGGTCTGAGTGAGTGAGTGTGGGCACCTGGGGGCCCAGAGGGACAGTTGATGAGGATGGAGCCCCCATTGATGTGGGCCCTGCTGGCAGCAGGCTTGGCCCTGTTCAGTGTGGGGCCCCTAAGGAACAGCAGTAATAGTGCTCAGGACTGTGTCCCCACATGGGAGCGTGTGGGTGCTTTGAATCTTCGAGTAGGTTAAATGTACCTGTCTTTAATGGGGATAGAGGGTGAGGTCCAGAGAGGTCCGTGGGCATATTGGAAGGAGAGCCAGTCTGCATTTACAGGACTCGAGAGTCAACCAGGACTGTGAGGGAGGGAAGAGTCCGGGATCCGGATAAGGGGCTGACAGCAGGAAGCTGGTTTCATTTTGGGCAAACAGCCTGTAAGAACCTTCTCTTCTGTGGGTTATGATGATGCTCGAGGCACTGTAGACTCAAACAGACCCTCATGACCAAAGTTCACAGCAGCATCACTCGTGGTCTCCAGAAAGGGGGAAGCAATTGAAGTATCCGTTGTCAGATGATGGGTAAACAAAATGTGGTCCAGCCATATGTCTATTCAGCCTGAAATAGGGAGGAGGTCCTGACACCTGCTCCATCGTGGGTGGACCTTAGGACACGAAGTTGAGCGAAATGAACCAGACACAAGAGAACACATCCTATGTGATCCCAATTCTGTGAGGTCCCTGGAGGATTCAGAGTCCCAGAGACCCAAAGTAGGAGGGTGGGAGCCGGGGGCTGGGGCAGGGATGGGGAGTGAGCGTTTCATGTGGAGAGAGCTTCGGTTTGGGAAGGTGAGGACATTCTGGAGATGGTGGTGGGGTTGGCTGCACAACAGTGTGAAGGTGCTTGATGCCACTGAGCACTCCAAAATAATTAAGGTGGTAAATTTTACTTTCTGTGTCTTTTATCTCAGTTTTTAAAAAGCCACACTGCAGTGTTCCCAGATGTGGGGGTAGAGGGTTGGTGTATGGTGCCCGCGTCCCTTGGTATTTGGGGCTGTCTTGGGGCCTGGGGCCCCTCTGATGCATTAACAGCATAGGAGGTGACGGGTTAGGGGGACACCCCCTGCTTGGGCCTCCAGCTCACACGGTGCTTAGCACAGGGCCAGGGAGAGTCGGCGGTGATTTAGAAGAAAAACAGTGAGATTTGAGCAATCTGTGGGCTACCTCGCTGCCCCCGGGGCTCAGGGAAGTGGTATATTAACCAAGGAATAAAGGAGAGGAAGAAAAAAGGCCAAATCACATCTCTCTGAAACAAAGAGGCTTTTTACCAGGAACAAGCCTTGATAAAAATTACAGTGGCATCGCAAGTCGTTCAGAGCCTGCCTGGGGCGATGGAGGCAGTGAGGAAATGGGGATGTGGGGCCTGAAATAGGCATGCCGCGTCCCTCGAGCATCACATGGATAAATAATCGTCTTAGAATAATGCACCAGCTCTAAGGAGGGCCAGGTGGTCTGGGCTGCAGGCAGAGCCCCCACAGTCCTGTGTTGGCTCGGCTGAACCGTGGGGATCTGGGGTCTGGTGTCCATGACAGCCCCACAGCACCGGGGCCAGGCTGCAGGCTGGATGCTGAGGAGGGTGCAGGGGCCCCAGACCTGGGTGTGAGGGGTGGGTGTGAGGCTCACCCAGCCTCCCCTCCGGCCTCCCGTGCTGGAGGGGAGGGGGCAGGAGTAGCTCCTCTGGTTCCCCGTCTGGACTCAAGGTTCTCAGAGCAGGTAGGCTGACCCTGGGAGGTGAATCTGACCTTGAGGTTGGCTGAGCTTGATGGTAGCCAGCCAGCAGCAGGGGACTCATGCAGTGGTCGAGACGAGGGCCTCATCTGGTCCTTTATCCTCTGGGCATCAGTTTCTTCATCTGCAGAATGGGTAGACAGTGATCTGCTACTCAGTGCTACGGGAAGACTGAGAAGAGGGGGACAGGCAGGGGCTCCTGGGGGCCTGTGATGGGTGACAGCAGCCTTGGGCCATGGCTGGTCAGGCCCCCCAGCCCTGCTCTTTGTATCTCTCCTTTGTGTCTGTAACAAAGCTCCCCCAACTGAGGGCTTCAGACAGCAGAGGTTTACTGTCTTCCTTCTGGAGGCTCGGTCACCACGTGGCCATCTTCCCTGGGGGTCTCTCCGTATGACTGTCTCCTTTTCTTATCAGGACACCAGCCATTGGATCAGGGCCACACCGATGACCTCATCTTAACGTGATCATGCCCGTAGAGACTTTATTTCCAAATCCAGTCATGGTCACAGGTACCGGGGGTTAGAACATCAACATATTTTGGGGACACAATTCAAGCTGTAACGTCCTTGGAGCTGCACCAGCCATCCCGATTGTCATCAGGTGACAGGAGGCCGTGGGGCCAACAGGGCAGTCAGTCGGCCGAGTCAGAGGCCTGGATCTGCCACCGCCAGCTCAGGGCTTGAGACAGAAAAGGTGCACAAGTGTGACAGCGGCCAGGAAAGTAGTTGCCGTCTTGTCTGGACTGAGAGAGGAAGAGGGACGCTGGCAGCCTTGTTGGGAGGGTCCCGTACTTCTGGCACTTGCAGGAGAGGCTGGAGCAGAGAGGTGAGAGAGACTCCAGACTCACCAGGACCTAGTCACGATGCGGCTCCATCAACCTGGCAGCTGGGGCTCATTGCCCCTCGTCCCTGCAGGCAGTGTCCCAGGTGTGGCTTTGGGAATATAAACGATGACTGTTATTAATATTTAGCATGTTTGCAGGGATGTCTTTTCCGGGTGCTATTAATCTGCCATGTTAATAACAGCCACGCTCTGCTCTGGGCTCAGCTCAGCAGTGCCGAGTAGTGGGGAAGGCTGGGAGCCAAAGTGCCCACAGCAGCCATGATCCTGGGTAGCTCGGGCAGCCAGTGGGACCCTGGATAGCCGTGGCGCCAGGCAGGGGCACTCCTGGAGTCAGGACTCCTAGTTCTCATCTAAAAGCCAAGGTCCAGGGCTAGGGGAGGGGTTTCCGTGGTGGCTGTGGTTGATTAAAAGATCAAGAACAATAGCAAGATTGACCCTGTCAACTGCCAGCTTTCTCTTTCCAGCAAACCGTTTCCGGAAGTGGGTCTGCAGCTGAGGACTCTCCCACCACGGAGGGGCTTCCCTTCTCCTGCTGTGCTAGATGGAGAGGTGGCTGCATGGATTCCTCCCTAGGAATCAAGGCATCTTATTTCATCCCTTTATCCAGTGGCTCCCCTAGACCCAGCTCATCTGAGTGTCCATGTCCCTCTGTCCTTCCCTCCCACCCCAGCAGTGGCTAAGATGGCCATCATGAGAGTCACAGATCACAGGGACTTCCAGGCTCTGGGGCAGGGGGAGGTTTGGGAGTCTCTGAGGGGCGTGGCATACATTCATTCATCCATCCAGTCTCTGCTTGGCTCAAGAAGTCAAAAAAGTCAGAAATGGGAACCAAAGTCCCAACTTGTCTTTCCAAGAAGACTCATGTGGGAGGTGAGAAGGCTGGGGGTGGTGCTGTGGCTGAACCCAGCATCACAGATGTGCCCCCAACCTGTGGAATGCTGGACCAGGCAGGCTACCCAACATGGGTGGAGGAGGGAAGCCGTGAAAGACCAGCAGAGATACCCGGCTCTCTTCCCAGAGTTGGGGCTGGGCCCAGCCAGTCCAGGTATCATCTCAGATCAACCAGATTCAAGCTCCTGTTACTGGGGCTTCATCTCAGGGAAGAAGAGTCAAGAGTGAGGTGTGAAGGTTCCTGCCTTCCACCTATCTCATTTAAAATTGTCTTCAATATTCTCTTTGCCCCCATCCATTTAGGCATCCATTCATCCACCATCCATCTATCCACCCATCCATCCATCCATCCATTATTATCCATCCACCAACCACCTTGCAATTGATTCACCATTCATCCACACATTGTCCATCACCCACTGACCGCTATTCCACCATCCACAACCAACCACCATCATCCACCATCCACCACCCATCTATCCATTCATCCATCTTCTTACTCATCTTTCCATCCACTCTCCCCTACATTCATCCATGTATCTATTCCTCTATTTATCCATCTATCCATCTGCTTATCTACTCATCTACCCATCCACTAACCCAACCATCCACTCATAAATTTACCTGTTCATTTTATGGACACAAGGGAGGCCATCACTAAAGGCTGGACACTTTTTAAGGTGTTTTCTCATTGCAGTGGGAACACTAGAGTTGTGTGATATGCTCTAATCAGCTCCCAGCTCTGCCCTGATTCACGATGTGGCCTTGAGAAATTCATTGCTTCCTGAGCTTCCCTTCCATGATGTGAGGATGAGTGTCACAGGAATTAGAGCAATCATATTGCTGGTGAGTCTGCCCTGGGGCCCGTCAGCACCCAGCATACATAGGCCGGCAGAACCAAGGAGCAGATAGCATTTGGACCAAGCCCACCTGAGGTTCCCCCATTGCTTTTCCAGCCTCCAAAGATAGTCCTCAAATTGGGCAGCTGACCAGGGATGTGCTTCCCAAAGTCTCAGATCTGTTCTCTGTTCAACTTCACCTCGACCACCACGTTCCTTTTATAAATTGAACTGAATAGTAACTTTAGTTAAAAATAATTTTTTTTTGAACAGCAACTTTTAAATACTGCTTTTGATAGGCCTGGTGAAACTGACTGCTACTTGGACATTCAGACCTCGAGCTGGCCTAGGAGGGGGTGTGGTGTGACTGTGCCCTAGCCCACCTGTCCCCGGGAGTGACTGTGATCTGGGGTCCTTGCTGTTGGTTGATGTGATGGGGACTTCAGACCTGAGCCCACACAGATCCTGGGAAGGGCACTTCTTGCGGGTCCGTGGCCCCATGTCTGCTGGCCTTTGTGTAGGAGGCATCTGTTGAGAAGACCTGAGAGGCCTGGCCAGGTCTCAGTGAAATACATCAGAGTGTTTCCTGGACTGTGCATGGGTCCTGTCTCTGCCAGCAACACCAGGAAAAGGGGGAAGGCTCATGTTCTCTTTTATCCAAAAAACTCGTTATAAAAGCAAGCGGCCAGATCTGGTGTTGACCCTCTGGAGGCCACTCTGCAGACTGGGCAAGGGGAGGCTTTCGCTCTGTCCTTGGGAAGCCTTTGGCAAACCCCCACCTTCCTGCCCTGCCTGGCGGGGAGGACAGGGGGTGGAACGGACCAGACATGGACTGAGCTCTGCCGGGATGGGCCACTTTAACAGAGTTCTCCTCCTTCAAGTGCTTCTGATGGAAACAGTCAGGTGTAGTCTGGACGGGATCACAGAGATGTGGGGATGATCATGCTTCTCCTGCTGAGGGGCACAGTTTTGGTTGTTTGCAATAGGAAGCTCCAATACTTTGGCCATCTGATGCAAAGAGCCAACTCATTGGAAAAGACCCTGATGCTGGGAAAGATTGAAGGCAGGAGAAGGGGGACAGCAGAGAATGAGATACTTGGGCGGCATAATTGACTAAGGACATGAGTTTGAGCAAACTCACCCAGGAGATGGTGAGGAATCTGGAGTGCTGCAGTCCATGGGGGTGCAAAGAGTCAGACACGACTTAACGACTGAACAACAAAATGGGTCAGGGATGAATGAGATGGGGCTGTGTGGTTAGGCACTGGTCAGGATCTCCAGGGTGAGCTCCTGGAGTGTTTAAGGAGAATGGTTCCCCTGGGGCTGAGTCCTGTCTCCTCAGATACCCTCTAGTTATTAGGGCACTTCAGACACACTGCTTCCACAGTGGTTCTCACACTCAGCTGGCCCAGCACTCCTCAGGTTCAGATTGAGTAGGTCTCTAGGGGGCCCAGGAATTGTAGCTGTAGAAGTGCCTAGGGTGGGATGCCAGTGCCACTGGTCTGGGGACCCTGCTTTGAGACCTCTGAGCTAGAAGGGCAGAAAGCCCCCCAAATCCAGGTTGTGTCCACTCTTTCTTCTCACCTTCCCCCCTGCCCAGCCCACTCAGCTGGTTCCTGTCAGGAACCTGCAGGTTTGCACCGTGGGTGCCCTGCTCTGTACCCCGGCGTCAACTGGGGTAGATGCTCAGAGGGCGTTTCCCCTGCTGCCAGTGACTTGCCTTTCAGACAGACTTGTCCTTTCTGGCAGCGCTCTGGGAGCCATCCCAGCCGGTCTGTGTCCCTTGGGCAGCTCTGGGTGCAAAGCTCCCTGGAACCCTTGTCCTGACCTCTCGCTGGTCACCATGGCATATGGTCCTATCTCCAGTGACATTTGGGGTCTGTCACTATCTCCTAAATGTACCTGGGTTCCTTCACACAAGGGGCTACACCTGAGGTTAGTTTCTAGCTCAGTTCAGTTTACCTTCAACCTCACTCTGTGTGACACAGGAAGTGCCCCTCAGCAGCCAGTCCCCCAGTGGCTCAGACAGTAAAGAATTTGCCCATAATGCGAGAGACCAGGGTTCAATCCTGTGGAGAAGGGAATGGCAACCCACTCCAGTATTCTTGTCTGAGAAATCCTGTAAACAGAGAAGCCTGGTGAGTTACAGTCAGTCCATGGGGTCACAAAGAGTCGGACACAACTGAGCGGCTAACACTTTCAACATCCAGTCCCCACATGTCCTTGTGTCCAGTGCCATGGGACCCAGGTTAGGTCTTTGCTGGTGGGCAGGCTGGTGGGGAGAACTCCCAAACTTCCAAGAGGTGCTCTGTGGATTCCTCTGGCTCAGTGGTCACGGGGTGCAGCACTGCTGGGAGCTGCTGGCCCAGGGTCTGTGCTGTGCCTGGTGGGACTCCAGGAATGGGGCACCTTGCAGAGTGTACGAGTGGGCCTGACCTGACCTGGACGTGTCCCTGGCTGAGGAAGAAGTCGCTAACAAACTTCAGCCCCATATGTGTTCTTGGAGAGAGGAGTGGAGTGCCAGGAGCTTTGGGGGAGCCACCAAAGCCTGGGCCTGGCCACCACACCACACCCCAGCATGTGTCACCTTGCTGCCCAGGGAGAGTGTGGTTATTCTAATATACATGCAGAAGGGGTCAGCTCCGTGGACCTGGCCACTTTCAAGGTGGCTGGCTGATGGCAGAGGGGCCAACCCAGGCCATGCTACAGGGTCCTCCTCTGAGGATGAACCCAGGAAGCAGCCCTGTCGACTGTGAGGCTTGAGAAAGGGCAGGGCCTCCCAGGTTAGGGTTTTTGGGGTGACCAGGGGCCTCCAGGTCTGAGGTCTGTAGCTTAACAGAGGGCCTCCTGGGCTGGGGTCTATGGGGTGACAGAGGCTTCCAGGCCTGGGGTCTGTGGGGTGACCAGGGGCCTCCAGGCCTGGGGGCTGTGGGGTGACGGGGGCCTCTGGGGCTGGGGTCTGTGGGGTGACTGGCTGGTGGCACAGGGCGGGGAGGACCTCAGCTGCAACCAGGAGGCAGGTGGCTGCCTGGCCTGCATTGTCCCACTGGGCAGGGCCGAGCAGCCCAGGTCCGCAGGGAGCAATGATGGCTGAGGATTTACAGTGCAGTGACCGTGTGGGGCCTGGGTAGAGTCTGCCTGCTGTGGACTGTCCTCCCCATCAGGGCTCTGTGAGCTGACCGAGTTCTGGGTCCAGCTTGGCCACTAGCACGGCACAACAGCGGTGTCCTGAGTCCACTTTCTAGGTGGCTTGGCTCACAGGGGTCTCAGGGTCTCCTTTACCCCCTTGTGTAAGGATCTCTTCTGTCCTGTGTTGGGGCAGTGGCGCCTCTCGATCCCGGTCAGGATCAAGTTGGCTGAAGACAATTTGCTTTGTACCCACCAACCCCAAGATCAATGCTGGGCAGGCCAGCTCTGTGGGGAGTGGTGCTCGGGCCCACCAGCCAAGCTGCCTCATCCCGCAAGCCAGGCCCTCAGGACACCCCGCTGGAGCCTCTGCAGCCAGTCTGCCCTCCTGTGATGTTCACACACCCACTTCCAAGAGATGAGGGTGAGACACAATTGAACCAGAAAGGAAACCCAGACCTGGATGTATTTTCAGTTTTTCCCCAAAGTGTTGCCTGTGCTTACTGTTTGCATGGAGGGTGTTTCTCTTTTGGGTGAGGAAAGGAGGGTTTCACAGCATGTGCTGAAAGGGACGAAGCTCTGCGGCATTTGTGGGGTGAGGCAGAGCACACGGCCAGGCCCGGATGGCTTCCTCTGAGCACAACGTCCCTTGTTCCTGGCACCTCTGTTCTGGTGGCTGTGGGGATGGTGTGAGCATCCCCTAAATGAGAAGGTCCTCCTGGACCAGGGCAGTGTTGGGGGGCAGCCTGCCAGGCTGGGAGCTGAGATCTGGGCCCTGGTGCCCCAGGACAGGCCTGGCCCAGGTGCCTGGGTACAGGGGGCATGTTGCTGGGGTGTGGGTCCTTCTGCTCTGTGCTCCCTGGCTCTGGAGGAGAGCGACGTGATCCCATGTCCTGGGGGTCAGGAGGATAGGCTAGGCTAGTTTCAGGGCCCATATCTGCACTTGCTGTTCAGGACTGGCCTTCCTGCTCCCCCACACCTCCTGAGATACCACGTGGACACCTCCGTCAGATTTCAGGGTCCAGGGTGACCCAAAGAGCCTCCAGGAAACTCCAGATTGGGGTAGATCGATTAATTGCCTTTAGTCCCCACTCACCTCCAAGAGTCTGCACCCCTCAGTGAACCACTTAAAGGTGGGGTCTTAGCTCACTTCTGCACTGGAGGGAGCCCCCAGGTTTTCAAGAAGCATCTTCTAATAACGGCTACTCTCCTGAGAAACATGTGACACCTGGCCTCTCAGCAGGCTGCAGCAGGGTGACCCCGGGAACCTCCCAGCCCGTGGTGGGACTGCCTCGTGCTGGAGGGAGACGGGGCCCCCACAGAGGGGCTTTCTCCTCCCTTCTTCTTGGGGTCTCTGGGGGGAGGCAGCCATGACCTTCCCACCCACAGGACCATGCAAAGGCAGGGTGCTGGCTGAGGTGGCCTCAAGCCTGCTGCTCAGGATTCATTGCCTCCTTTTACACACACACTCAACACACACACCTGCTGTCACACATATGCACGCTCACATGTGCTCACATGTATGCACTCACATGTATGCACTCACACACACACTCTGTCACTCCCGGCTCCAGGGGGCAGCCCACAGCCTCCCAGAGCCCTGTGTGGTTTCATGGCTTCTCCTCCAAACCCTGCATGTATGCACTCACATGTATGCACTCACATGTATGCACTCACACACACACTGTCACTCCTGGCTCCAGGGGCCAGCCCACAGCCTCCCAGAGCCCTGTGCGGTTTCATGGCTTCTCCTCCAAACCCTGCCGTTCAGTGAAGGAGGAACCAGAACAAAACACCCCCTCATATCGACTCAGAGAAGCCCCCCTCATGCTCCCCCTGGCCGCAGGTCAAGGCTTAAGTCTGTTGATTCCCGGGTTATGAGCAGCTGGGAGCTACAGAATCAGGGAAGGGCCAGGGGTCTTTTCACCCTAATCACCCCCAACTTGGGATGCTGCTTGTTTGGCCAGGACAGGGTCATCAGCCCTGTGGGGATGGTACAGGAAGGACCCTCTGCCCTGGCCAGTTGGGCACAGTCTTGTTCACTGGGGCCTTCTCTCTCTCCAGACCCTGAAATCCTGGGCTTGACTTGGTATTTGGATGGGGCTTCTGGGTGGGGAGGAGTGTCCTCAGGGATCTGGGAGACAGGGGCAGACAAGCTCCAAATTGGGTCTCGGTGTGAAGTCTGCCCCGAGCCCGGCTCCCTGGCTGGGACCCAGCCCCAAGGCAGGTGCTCTGTGGCTTCACCACTGTGGCCGTGGGTCCTCTGTGGCTCTCCTCTTCTTCCTGTCACTGCCTACACCTTCTGCTCTCCTCTCCTCTCTGCTTTTATTATTTGGGTTGATCTCCCGGGAGAAATGTTGGGAATGATGGGCTCAGTCATGAACCCTGAGCCTAAAACAACCGCAAGACCCCAGTGAAGGACCTCGGTCCCCTGACAAGTGAATAACACGCTGTGGCCAGCCTAGATGCCAAGGTTGTAAAAAGCTCCTGCTCTTGGCACTGCCTCCAGCCCTTCCAGAGAACGTGGGCTGGGAATGTGCCGGTGGTCAGAGGACTGGGTAGCAGGGGGCAGGGGCCAGGGGCAATGACACCCCCTCCCTGGAAATACCTGCCAGCCCAGGGCCGAGGGGCTCCTCGACCACCAGGGGCTGGTGGTCCCGAGGGCAGCCTGGCCAGGGCTCTGGGCCTTTCCATCCAGCCTCCCTGCTGCTCAGGGACCTCAGGAGAGGACAGTCTGTGCTCATCCCACACAGGCTTCAGCAGCGTCCGGGCAGCCTTCTGCTTCCTGAGGGGCCTCGAGGCCTGTTCAGTTCATCTCCTATTCTCCAGGTGTTTTCTCTGCACCCTTAGGCCTCCTCTCAGACATGTCCAAAAAAACAGCCTCCCCATGATCCCCGCTGGCCATGGGGCAGCCGAACGAGACCTGGGCTTTCCTGGTGGCTCCAGGCAATCACTTAACCCCAGTGACCGCAGAGGGTGGGAGGCGGGCAATGCACAGCTTTCCTTTAATCAGCAGGAAACACCGCCTTCTCTCCAAAGCTGTTTGCTCGGCCAGTAAATTAAACATGCCCTTCAAGCGTTGATTTTCCTCCAGTAGGTGAGGAGTTTGGGGAAGTAGAATTCAAACAGAAAAAAAGACAAACCACCCAGAAAAACAAAAAAAGAGCCCTGAGATGGGCATGCATGGATAGGAACGGGTCCTCCTTTCTGCCCAGTGCCTTCACACGAGGGGCTGGGCTCCTCACCAGCCGGACACAAAAGCATCAGACCCTGGGTGGAGGGGGTGTCCCACCCATGTCTGCTGGAGCTTCGTGCAGCCACCGGGTCACATAATAAGGTGGCATGTTAATTACTCCTCCCAATTCACTTTGGTGTATGCAGCCCGGGAAGGGTTGAGGGTGGTCTTTCAATCCTCAGCACTCTCGGGTCCTTGAGATGGGTGCACACCAGTTGCCGTTCTGTTGTTGCATTTTTGAAAGGATCCTTATGAGTCATTTAAAAAGGAACCGTTGGCCACTTAAAAGATAATAATTACTTCTGTGAACACTGCTAAATTAAATAAATGTTATCCCTATCATTTTTTAAGACTTCGATTTCTTTTGAAAGGAAACATTTTGTTATTTCTCCCGCGCATCAGTTTGAGTCAGCATGAGGACTATTTCTCGGGCGCATCAGTTTGAGTCAGCATGAGGACCCCAAAGTTCCCCTCTCCCTGGAGACGTCTCTTCCACCCTCTGATGTCAGGGAATGGGGAGGGGGCCCCAAGACGAGAGCCAGGGTGACCAGAGTGTTTGGGTCCCTTTCTGAGGTTTTTAAGTCCGAGAAGAAGGGCGGAAGCATCCGGATCAGAGGTCATCAGGCTCCAAGCAGGGAGCAGCTCACCTGCCATGCCTCCAACCCCCAGCCCCTCCTCCTGTCTCTCTTCTGTGAGTTTTTTAATCTTACAAGTGAGATCCACCTCACGTGAAAATGGACCATTTTAAACTGTACAATGCAGGGCCACGCTCGCCACCTTTGTCTGGTTCCAAAACATTTTCATCTCCCAAACGAGACCCCGGGCCCACCAACCAGTCACCCCCACCCCACCATCACAGGTCCTGTCTCTGTGGGTTTGTTTGCCTTTTGTCCGTACACTTGGCATAAATGGAATCTTAGGACTCGTGGCCTTTTGCGTCTGGCCTCCTTCACTTGGTGTGACACTCGCGAGGCTCGCCCGCGTTGCCCCCGTGAGGTCGATCTTCGTCATCTATATTGATGTGAACAGCCTGTTGTGCGTCTGGACCACGTTTGTTGATCCTCTCATATGTTTCTGCCCTTGGGGGGCCTGGGGGTGAACACTGGTGGGACCCTCACCCCCGGCCTCCCTGTTTGGCATTCTAAGGCTGATGTCGGAGTGAAGCTGGTTTTCTGGCTGTTTGACCAGCTTGCTCGCCCTGTGTCCTCGCCCCGCCCACTCTTCATTACCTCTTCTGTGCCTCAGGGCCACCCTCAGGTGAACTTCTAGGCCGCACTGTTCTGGGGACAGCTGCCTCTTAGGTTGGACCCCAAAGAAAGGGCCACACCGGACAGACAAGCTGGAGACCCTTTTGCTCAGTCCCGTGATCTGGGAGCCCCCAGGGCTCCCAAGTTCATGACTCAGCAGGCCTCTGTCCCAGTCTCCCATTAAGTAGTCAAGGGACTTCTAGGAACCCTCCCCAGCCCCAGCGCACCCCCACACCACCTCCCTCCCAGAACACCCCAAGTTTCACATAGCTCAAGTTCTAGGTCCCCCCGAGATCTTGGGACTTGCCCCATTCCCTAATTCCAAGGCTGCAGACACAAACTGGTTCCAGAATGAATGCCTCATCACCAACCCCCCAGAATGGAGCCCCCAGAGTGTCTGCGTTCCCCACTGCGCCCATCCCGTGGAGCGTGGGCATCCCTCCTGCCCTAATGCAGAATGGGCCAGTGTGTCCTCAGCCATTGCCAGGGGCTTTGGGAGCCTGGGGAGAACTCTGCTGACCCAGGGGGTCCTCATTGTTCCCCAAATGTTGCTGGAACCTCCCCCTGGGAGCCCCTAGCAGAGGCTGCACCTCCCAGGCAGTGGGGGGTGGCTGGCCCATTTCTCTTCTGTCCCCTGTCCTGGGTGGTCCCCAAACTCAGGGCCCGGGAAGCGGAGCTGCACAGGCTGACTCTGTGTTGTCTCCTCCAGGTGACGGCGACATTGTAAATAACATGTACGGGCCGGACCCCGACCTGCTGGCGGGCGAGAGCGCGGAGGACGAGACTGAGGACAGCATCATGTCCCCTATCCCCATGGGGCCGCCGTCCCCCTTCCCCACACCCAAGGAAGGCTCGCCATATGAGGCCCCGGTCTACATCCCGGAGGACATCCGCATCCCCCCGGGCTTCGAGCTCCGGGAGTCCTCCATCCCCGGCGCCGGCCTGGGCATCTGGGCCAAGAAGAAGATGGAGGTGGGGGAGCGGTTCGGCCCGTACATGGTGGCGCCCCGGGCCACGCTGAACGAGGCAGACTTCGGATGGGAGGTGAGCCCTGCCGCGCGCGTGTGATTGATGGCGGCCGTTTGTCTCGTGGCCCATCTATTTATAAAGCCGGGTTGACGGTGCTGCCTGAGGCGGGAGGCTGGGTCGCAGAGAGTGCTGAATTTCCCAGGCTTATTTTATCCCGCGGCTTGCATGACGCGACTCCAAAAACACCAGAGGCCTAGTGGATGCCGGGCGGCCCCCATCCGCCGCACCAGCTCTCTTCCCGGAAATGTGTCTTTAATGAGCTCATGTCTTAAACCCCTCGAGCTTCCCGTCTGGATCTTAGGTGCTAAGGCTGCCATCTCGGCAGGACTCCGGGGATCAATGGGAGTCTCCCAGAACAAGGTCTCTGCTCCCGGGAAAGTCCTCAGATGGGGGCTCAACTCCAGGCAGAGCAGCACGTGTCTGGTGGCCACCCTGCCCCAGATGCCCCAGGTGCATCCATGCCCTGGGCCTCCTGCTGGTCTGCCCAGGTCAGCCGGCTTCCTTAGAGGAGCTCCCGCTTCTCAGATTAGCGGGGGCAGAGAGGAGAGTCTTGTGGTTTTGATTTCTCTGATGATCCAGGCCTGGATCGGCAGTCCTGGAGGCTGTATGTGACCTGGAGAGGGAGGCTGATTAGGTGGGGGGTGGGGGTTGACAACCATGAAAGGGCCCTTCCTCTGGAAGCATCCTGCTCTGACCACGAGGAACACTGGGCCCCAGTTCACGGGGCTTTCAAGGTGGTCTCCTAAGGACCAGGGCCCCAGGAAAGCACACTCCCCTCTGGTCCTGGACTCTGCAGGCCCCACAGAGCCAGCGTGCAGCGATATTTTGGGCAGGGACCCTACCTGGACGGAAAATACAAGTGCCAACCCAGATTCCTCCTGGGTGTTTCACCACTTCCAAAAGTGCTTGGATGGTGGTCAGAGCTAGGAAGGGGAGAACCATCCAAGGAGGGAAGAGCACCCTGTGGGGCTGGCAGCTGTGTCCCCTGCCAGTGGTTCAGGGTGGTGGGGGTCGGGGGAGGGCTGAGTCCCCCAACTGCTCGTTGGCTTTGGAAAAGTTCCCATGCTGTGTGTCTCTCAGGGTCTGTGGTCAGCAAGGGGCCATCTTTGCCCTCTGACGAGTCTTTACCATCTAGAAGGCTGCTCTTGGGGACATCACTATTCCCTGAAGACTCAGGGTGTGCAGTGCATGACCCTTGAGCATATCTCAGGGGACCCTCAGCAGCCCTTGAACATCTCCCCCGGTCCGGTCCATCAGCTTTTGAAACCCTCTGAAAGGGTCTCACAGAGTCTGGCTTAGTCATGTGCTGGTGGTAGTGCAGACCTGAGACCCTCATTCCCTTCACAAGGGAGGATATGCGGGCACCCCAAACACTGGACACCCTGATTCTCCTGCAAGTGGGTTTGTGGTAGCACATGAGGTACGGACATCAGGGGTCGCAGAAGCCCCCTACCAGCTGACAGCCCGAGCTCCGTGGATGGCTTTGAAGGTTTAGAGGGGTAGTGGGTTGACCAGATGGATGAAGGAGCAGGTGTGCCAAAATTCACCACAGCTGAGTGGTGGAGGCCACAGTTGCACTATGTGAACCAGCCTGTCTGTCCCCTGCTGTTCCCAGGTGGCTGACTCGGTGTGTGTGCCTGTCAAGGTCAGGTCACCTGCAGAACAGGTGGGAGGGAGCAAAGCGAGGAGTTGGGAGGTGAGACCCTCTTGGGGACAGCTCATATGCTCTTCAGAGATCCACAGGATGGCCCTCGCTGGGCCGAGAAGAGTGTGTTCACATGATGTGACCAGTAAGTGGCTTGGGCTGTACGATGGCCTGTCCTGGACTTCCCACCTGGCTATTTTCAGGAGGAATTTAGGGGTTTGTGTGATGTGCTCAGAAAGGCCCGGACTACTGAGTTAGGAGCCAGCTTCAGATGTTGGAGGGCAAATGAACCCTTCATGGAGGGTGATGGATGACTTTGAGGTGACCTGATTCTCATTGGCTCAGATGCAGGCCTCTGTTTGCTCTAATTTTAAAGAAACGGCCCATATCATGGCCACCCCCAGCGCCGGGCCTGGTACAGGCCGTGCTGTTATCTACCCAGCACCTGTTGACTTTGTGATATTATTTGTCCTCCGTGTACGTGCGGGATCGCTCCCCTCCAAGGTGCCTCCTGCCCCACCCCAGGCAGCGCCTCAATTCTGGGGCCCAGACCTGACTGCCACCTTTCCTGCCGGCCCTGGCAGATATTTGCTCTGCGTCCACGTCCTCACGTTATTTTCCAGATGCACTGTGTGACTTGCCTGACCTTGTCTCCTTGGTGAGTTCAGGCCTGACCACCTGTTCTGGGGCCATCTCTGGGCTTCCTGGCCTCCTGTCCTGTCCCCTCCAACACAGTCATGAGCAGCTGTTGGCGTCGCCGTAGTCATGGTCAAACCCCAAGAGCAGAATTGGGCACCCCCAAACCCATGGTGAACCTGCTTTGGCCTGAAATAAATCATGAGGTTGAGGTGGTTTCTTTCTAGCTCCTTGGATCTCTGGGCAGAAGTCAAATAGCCTCACTTATATCCCCAAACAGGAGACTGCTGTTTCACTTGGTTACTGTGTCCTCCTCCCAGTGACATTGTCTCTCAGTGGGCCTCACTGCCCTTGAAGGGCAGGCATGGTCCTCGCCTTCACTCTGCTACAAACAGGGCCCAGACCAGGAGTGGAGAAGCCAGGCTCCAGAATCTAGACCTTTCCATGGCTCCAGAAAGCAGAGGGGCCTCCAGAGGAGCCCCGAGTCCCGAGTGAGGTGGCTGACTGTGTCCTTGCACCCTGCAAATGCCTGCTCTGGGGCTGTGGTCTGCTCGACCCCGTGCAGGGTTGGGAACAAAGACGATCACTAGGACAGCGTCAGTGTCTGAGCATCCCGGCTGGGGACGCCAGACAGACTGAGGCAGGGCCCAGGGACAGCACCCGCAGGACCACAGTCCAGTCCTGAATGTTGTATGTGTCATTCCTCAGTGTCACCGCAGCACTTGAGTGTTGTCAGTCAGTGTGATTTGTTGTGACTACAGTTTACATGGCATTGAGTCCCTGAAGATGAACAGACCATCTTCTAGCAGAGATGGCAAAGCAGCTCCGAGAAGGAGCCAGGATGGTTCTGGATCCCGAGGGGCGGTGGGTGGCAGCGGTGCTTGTGTCCTAGCCTGGGTCAGAGCATGGTTGCTCCCACGGGGTCTGGTCTGGAGGTGCAGCAGGGGAGGACGATCTAGGGAGATCCCCTTGCAGACACGGGGCGGGTGTCCCTCGGAGGACTGGCTCAAAATCAAGGTCAAACTGATGATTCTTACTGTCATTTGGAGACTTCACTGAAACAATTTTCTTTCTCCTGGGAGAACAGAATTCCTGTTCTGGACTATTTCACTTAACTGAAATCCAAGGGTCCCATGTCATTTTCTTTCTGTGGTGAGGTTTCTGGTGACTCGACCCTTCTGACAAAAGCATTTATGTCCCTGCTGGGGTGGCATGCGTGACCTCGCACCTTTCAAGGTCAAGGTAGCAGGAGCATCCTGGTTTGTGCAGGAATTTTACTTGAGCGAAACAGGAAGGCACGGGTTAGCCCCATGGCTGGGTATCCTCCTCATGCTGTTCATCTGCTTTGTCTTCACATGGGTATCGGGAACATTCGATGATTCTAAATATTCCCCCTACCCTGACCCTGAGTGTTCCAAGGGAGGCCGGGAGTGAGCTCCTCATTTTTGGGAAAAAGCACAGCTCTGTTCTCCATGCACCCGGACCTGGCAGCCGTGTCCTTGGACACAGACAGGAGCTTGGGGGTGAGTGGAACACGGCTTCTTGGGCTCCATCTCAAAGGGAGGTGTCTGTCCCCTGCCCGGGACTCCCAGCCCCTCCCCTCCAGACACAGCCTGCCCGCTGACGCAGCCACCACTCACCCTCCCAGAATAAATCACCTCCTGATTGCATTCTATTGCCCCGGGGTCTGAAAAACAATGATTTTGATCATTTGTTGAGTAAATCATGACATTTATCATCGTGCTGTTTATTTTGCTAATTAAGAGATGGCTGCGAGTGGCAGGCCCGAGGGAGCCGGCTGTGGAACCCGCTCCTCGAAGGTGCCACCTGCCCCGAGGCGGGGCCCCGCAGCTGTGCTCGGGTTGGGGGCGGCCGCACAGGCCCCCAAGGGGAGGCATGGGAGCCATTTGCACACTGAAAGCGCCTGGCTCTGCTTGTCTCCCCTAGAAAGGCGGGCTCTCTGGTGCCCAGCGTGCTGCCCAGCCTGTAACTGACACTCAGGCAACGTCTGTCAAAAAAAAAAAAACAAAACACGTCTGCCTCTGTTTAAGGAGCTAGTGGAAAATGTTAACGTGAATTGATGGGGTTTCAATTATCTGAAGAATTTACTCGAGTGGATTACCTCATCCTTTTGGCCGTGGTTCCTGAATATTAATACACATGTTCATTTGCTCAATCAACAAACATCTATGTCTGGCCCAGGGACTGTGGGAAGCTCCAGGGTCACTGGGGAAAGGCTGCCCCATCTCTCCAGTGCTACAGTCACCCGTCCCCAAGCCGGCGCCTCTGGGGTCTCCGCTCCCCCTGGACGGCTCTGGTGAGGGCAGGACCTGCCGGCCAGCCCTGTGGACCACGGGCTGCCAGAACATCCAGAGATGCCAGGTAGGGATGTTCCAGGCCAGGGTTGGTACCCAGCTCTGCATACTTTGATTCTGAGACACTGTTGTGAACGTGAGACTGAGTGATGATACAGAACCCCTGACCTTGAAGAAGGGCATGGGGTTGAGGAAGTGAGCTCTGCTTGTGCCCACTGGTCCCCCTACATATATATATTTTTAGAAGAAATAATGCTTCCTCTTCCAAGATGGGGCCATGTGTCCTTAAACTAAGGAGGAGCTAAAGGTCTATTTTTGGTCCAAAGTGGCAGGAAGACGATGAAGCCCAGTGGGGTGTCTGTTCCCTGTGACTCAGGGTGTCAACACAGTGGGAGCTCAGCCTCTAACATCTCAAGGACAGAATATGGTGGGGTTTCCCAAGGCTCATGACACATGCATAAACATACGGTATGGAGATCCGAGGACCCAGGATGCTTTTCCAGGTCTAAGGGCTGAGACCACATTCACTGAGACATATAGAGGGCCAGGTGTTCTTGGGGCTCTGGCCTCTGTGCCCAGCCCCTGACACCTGCCCAAGCCTGGCTGGGGGTCAGGTGGGCACCCCAAGACTGCAACCATGTGGCCCCAGCCTGAGCCCCTGATCTCCATGGGGAACAGAGAGATCTTCTTCTTTCTTCTGCACTTACACCCTCACACTCTGGCTTCAAGGACCCTGTCATCTCTCCTGCTGAGCTGGCCACAGATGCCAGCATGGACTCACAAACACCCCAAGGCTCCCTGCCCCTCAGGCCATCAAGTCAATACTCCTGCTACAATGGAGCACCCACCTCCCCCTGGGACAGAGTTCCCGAGGCTCCTGGGAATGGGCTTCAAGCCTCCCTAGTTCCTGCTTTGTAATGACCTAACAAGAAACCCCGGCCACCTATAGACAAGCGTGTGTGCTTGACTCATGGCCTAGGCCAACTGGGTGCCTCTGGTGGCCCCAGAAGCATGAGCTTCCCAGCGCCATGCCCCCTGCATTGACCTCCCAGCACTCTGCCCCCTTCTGCCTTCACCTCCTGGTGCTGTGGGCTCCTGTCTGGCCCCCAGAGGAACAAGGCCATGAGCACTACCACAGCCAGAATTGCCATTCCCCAGGATTCAGGAAAGAAATGTCCATCCTCCAGGAGAAATACCAGCAGTGGCCAGCGGCGAGTCTGGACACGCAAATATTTCATCACCAGCAGCCCCTGTGGAAGCGGAGCTGCTGCTCAGCCAATGGACAACCTCCTCTGCACCCCAGAATCGTCAGCAGCCTCAGGATCTGGGCACTTTCAGCCCTGACCAGCCCTGTGGATGGACCCGCAGCCCCAGAGCAGCGGGAGAGGAAAGCTGGGCCCAGCAGCCCCTTCCGGCATTCCAGGTGACTCCGATAGGAGGTTCACCTAGCCTGGGAGGAGGGGCAAGCCCTGACTGAACAATGGCCGCCCGCCAAGTTTGCAGAGAAAAATGTGACAGCTGGTACCTGAAGGTCAGGACTGTCCTTCAGGTGTTTCCAGGGCGTCTGAGACCTGAAAGCAGAGATCTCTGTCAGTGGGTCTCGTACCTGGAGAAACCCCTGGAGCATCAGAAATACAGGTGCCCAGCCCCCACCCCAGAGATGCCAGGCTTTGGCCAAATGGAGGGACCGGCCATATGTATCTATCTGTCCGGGATGGTCTTGTTTTTTGCACCAGAAGTTTCTCAACAATCCTCCCCGGGTTTGTGAAAACTCCCAGGAACTTAGAATGTGCCCTGCAGGTGAGATCAGCTGGTCTGGAAAGAGAAGGGTGGATCCTTTCAGGCCTGCAGCATCTGTGTTAGGGGCCCTGGCAGGAGGGCACAGCTAGGAGCACTGATGGAGCAGAAGTTTCCGAGAGGACCACCACCCTTCTCCCGCTGTGATCCGTCCACTGGGGGGTCCAGGTGAGGGGCACGATTTGCCATGGGTCGCTGAGGGTAACCTGACACTTCAACAGGCGATGCTCCTGCAAGGACGGGCTTGTCCCAGAGGCACCCTGAGGCCAGTGCAGGCGGCCATGCTCTGTGACGCACACCCACACTTCCACTTTCTTCGACATGCATTCCCTGCAGGGACCACACTCCAGCATTTTCTGTGCATCCTTCACCATAAAGCTGTAACAGTGTGTGCTCTTGCTGACACAGTCGGCGGTGGGGGTGCACCTTGCTCCTTTTTAGTTCGCTCTTAGACTATCGTATTGTGTTTACTCTTGGAATTCCAGCCGTGCAGGAAAGTACTGTGGCCAGGCTGGCACAGGGGGCCAGGACTGGTTTCAGCTCCAAAGACTGGGCCTCCTGCTGGTCCAACGGCCTCACTCGCAGGGCGTGGTATTCTTCGTCCCTGTCCTTGCCTGTCCTTTCTCTCCGCAGCACCAGAATGCACACTGGGACCTTCCCGGGCGCATCCCACCCGCCAGGGACCGGGAGCCCAGAAGCTGTCTGTACTCTGCCCTCCTCTGCCCGGCCGGCTAATTCACCCCTGACACTGACTCTGCTTCTGCACTGTCTGGGGTTTATTTTAGGCCTAGAAACATGGCAGGCCTTTTTTCTTTCCATAGTGATTTTCTGAATGTGTTTAGGAGGCATCATGTATATTGAGAAAGCGTCCAAAGTCATAAGTCACTGCTCAGTGAACGTTCACACCCGTGGAAACAACACCTGGATGGTTGACAGGTCTGGGGACCTCTTCTTGGGCAGTCAGATAAGAACCCGGACTTGACAAGGGGGCCATCCTGTGGGAACAGGGCCGAGCGGGAGGCAGCCTGGGAGCGCTGGGGCAGAGGGGTGGGGGACACAGAGGCCCGCGCCATCTCGTTTCCCCAGGAACCGCTCCCAGCACAGCTCCTCTGCCATTTCTCCCAAGCACCATGACATCAGGTCCAGACGTTTTTAGCCCAAGAATGCCATGAAACCCTGCACTATCTTCGGCCCAGCTCCGAGGCGCGGGTATATAAGGAATTTTCGGAAAAAGGACAGAGAATGACTAAGAATACCTCCCTGGTAGTTCTTCTTTATTTCCTTAAGGGGTAATAACTCAGCCACAGTCCAGCAGAGGGTACTTTCTTTAAATAGAGCATTCTGATTCACAAGCGAAAAAGGAAATAAATATTTTCTTTTCATATTCGAGAGACGTCCATGAATACCAACTTCTTAAATGGTATTTTACCATCCGCATCTCTTTCTCTCTCTCTCTCTCTCACACACACACACACACACACACACATATATATACACACACCAGTGACAACAAGCCCATCCTCATCCCAGAATGGCTTCTTGTGAACCAGAGATGTGGACTAGCCTCAGGTTGTCAGAAGGAAGTGAGAGGAAGGCAGATGGAGGGGATGACGTCTTCGCCCGGGACCCGGGCTCACCCTTCTTGCTGGCTCTCTGTATCCTCGTCCTCCCTCCTCCTTCTTTCTCTTTTATCCTTAAGGGAAGTGGGGTCACACATTCAGGGATCATGACAAAGGCACCTGGGTCCCTGTGCTGGGCAAGACTGGTGAGGCTGGGGCAGGCTGACCAGGCCAGGAGCGTGAACAAGAAGGAAGCCCTGGCATTCACTAGGCGTCTGCTGTATGCACATGCCAGCCATGCCAGGCTCTTTCTGATTTGTGATTCTCATTCTGTCTGTGATCAGATCCCATGCCCCAGCCCCATGGACTGCACTGGGGACTGGCAGGCATTAATGCCTACCCCCTGGGTGCCCCACTGTGAAATTCTCCGGATCCCAGAGACAGCTTTCAGCCTTGCTGGAGCCAGGATTCTGAGATCGTCCCAGGGTGCCGGGAGCCTGGCTGGTGGGAGATGTGTTCAGTTCAAGCAGGAACTGTGGGGACCCCATCCCAGAAGATCAGTCTGTGAGGCACAAAACCCAGATTCCACCCCCCATCCAAAAGAAAATCTTTTTCACCCGTTTGCCTCAGGCTTGGATCCCGTGAAGCTATGGTTCTCAAGTGATTGTATTGAGAATTCTTCAGGCACCCTTCAAAATGCAGGTTCAGGGCCCCACCCTTACCTCTGTGTGTGTGTGTGTGTGTAAGTCACTCAGTCATGTTTGACTCTTTGCAACCCCATGGACTATAGCTCACCAGGATCCTCTGTCCCTGGAATTCTCCAGGTGAGAATACTGGAGTGGGTTGCCATTTCCTTCTCCAGGGGCTCTTCCCGAACCAGGGATCAAACCCAGGTCTCCTGCACGGCAGGCAGATTCTTTACCGTCTGAACCACCAGGGAAGCCTCGCCCTTATCTAGTGGATTAGAATTCCTGATGGGAGTCCCCAGGAATCTGCGTTCTAATTAGCAGTGGAAGAGGGGGCACGAGGAGTTCTCCATTTATGGGTGGAAGCCCAGAGAAAGAGGCTTCACTTGAATCTACCTGCACTCCCCCGACCCACCCTGTGTGTCCCACCACTGCTGGACCCCAGAGCTGGGAGCAGCCTGGCTGCCCAAATGTCCTTCTGGAGGACAATGGGCAGCAACAGAGGCTGCCTCCAACAGAAGGATCCTACCCCCATCATACAGCTAGCCTTTAGCATGGCTCTCCTCGGGTGGGTAGCCCCCTGGAAACTGACAAGCGACAAGACCCCCCTCCCAAGGGCATTGCAGTGATGGTCAAGGTTAGGGGGAGGGCCCAGACACCAGCTGTCCATGTCATGCCTGGAGATTACTTGGTGCATCATCATTTCTCACCTTCACTGTGCAGGTGGGAGGTCCAAGCCCTAGAGAGGGAAGGGGATCCCTCAGGGTCATAGGGTAGTTTGGCACAGGGGCAAGAGACCGGGCAAGGGACCCTCGGGCAGCTTCCTTCAGCCCTGCCTCTTGAGTCTGCCGGTCATGCAGACAGCATGTGCTGAGACCAGGGACTGCGCAGCCCCCTGACCCTTCCCCAGAAGTTAGAGCAGCCCCCAGCCCATGTGGGCACTCTATCTTCACCACTCTGTCTAGGCCTCAGCTCCTCCATGGGAATGGGGAGCAGTAAGGCAGGGAGTGGTCCAGACATAGCCCTTGGCGTCCTCTCTCTGCACCTGCACTGCCAGCCCAGCCAGGGTGGCTCTCAGGTTTGGCCTGGGCCGCCTGTGGCCCTGCCTTCTCCAGGCTGATCCTGCCTTCAGGAAGTGTGTGGTGGGATCCACATGCTGATACTGAGGCATCTGCAGCATCGCTCATTTACACTGAAAGATTATGTCAAGTACTTTCCCAACAGTGGCCTCTTATAGAGTATAACAGGCTGGAGGGCAGCCCCTCTGAGCGTGGGCAGCTACTGGCCAGGCGGCTCCCCGGGGGACCCCCAGCACAGCCTTGGCCAGCCTGTCATCCACTCCCTCCCTCCCTGCTGGTCAGATGAACGTCCCAGGCCTCGCAGGCCATAAAAGGTCTCCCTGGGTCATGGGACAGGGTGTGGACCTCCCCGCCAGGCCTGCTTATCAGAGCTTCTCTCGAGGTGAGAATTTTTGTGGGCTGGTCACCTCCAGGTTAGGAATGTGCTCTCATCATGTCACAGGCCACTTCGGCTCAGCCAGAAACCAGGGTGACCCAACCGCTCCCTGCCCGTCGAGGGGCAGTGGCCGCCGGAGATCCCCTGCAGGACGTCCTCTCCTGCTCTGTCCAGAGCTGGTGTGGTGCTTCCTCCGCTCTCTTGGGCCCACAGGACACTGAGATGTGGCTGGGTTTGCTCTGATGGAGGCCAGGTCAGGCCAGGACGCCCTTTGAGTGTGAGAGGTCAGCCTGGGCACATAACAGGAGGCCCCACGGGAACAGCCGGAGTCAGCGTTCTGGCGCATGGTGGCCCCTGCCTGCTTTCACATTGTTTAGAGTGCAGAGGGCAAAATGGCCTAAAGGTGATATTTCAAGTCAGCCGATGAGATACCTGTTGGTGTAGGTGGTGGTGTCTCCTCCTTGGGGTGGGAAGATGCTGAATCAGGAGTCAGGATGCCTCAGGAGTCAGCGTTCTGGTCCCTGCTCACCCGTGTGCCTGGCTACCTGCGATACATGACGCCATGTTTCCAGGCAGTGGCTTAAAGAGAGGTACCGGCCTCCCAGGCAGCGCCCAGGGTGTGCATGCGCCACATCCTGCCCTTCTGTCCCAGCTGCGCACCCTCTTCCTGGCCAGGCAGCGCAGGGCTGGGATCACCAGCCCCCAGTGGGCCGCAGGAAGTACCTTGTCTGGCTTTCAGGCTGCGTCCCTGCCTCCTGGGCTAATGCCCAGTCTAATTGCACATCCCATTGTGTCGTCCCTGTTCAATCATGTTCAGAAATACCTCCATCCCCTCCTTGCCCATTCAGATCTCTCTCAAGTCCATTCTGGCTTATCAGCACAGCCATTTCAGGAGCGGAGCTAAGATTTCTGCCATTTAGGCCCGAGGCATTGTCTGTCCCTGTGGCGGCGGAGATAAACCCTCACCCAGAACAAAGTCGCAATGACCTTTTACAAGTAGAAGCAGCCTTGTTTCCCTCCAGACTCATTTATCAGCCTTCCTTTCAGCCTGGCGCGCAGCGGAGGCCTGGGAGAGCACTGCCAGGCGGGGGTGGATGGGGATTAGGACGCCCGGCTGCTTCGTTCTCCGAGGCCTCTCGGGGTCCATGGGGACAGAGCTGTGCATGGCTCTGGGGAGGGGCGGCGCTCACCAAAGAGGGTGGGGCCTGCAGTGGCGGGGCCTGGGCAAGATGGCCATGTCCCCTGCCCTGGCCTCCTTCAGGGCCAAAGTAAAACCTTGTGGACCAAGCCTGAGGCAGGCTGGACATAAGTGGCAAGATGCTGATGAAGTGGCCTGCATCTCTGGAGCCTCAGGCTGGCCTCTGAGCTTTGCAGCGGCTCACAGGTTTGCCCCACAGACCCCAGATAGCCTCTTGGCATTGGGCCAGCTCAGCAGGAAGCTAGGAGGAGAGGTCTCTCCCAGGCCAGATACCGTAAGAGTCAACATGGGTGGTGCTTTGGGTCAGAGGCCCTTCTCAGGAAAGTATTTCTAGAAGGTTCCAGTTGCCTTGGCTCCTGGAGCTTGGGTCACATGGGAACAGCTCGTGGATGGACCATAATGAGCCTCATGTGCGTGAAGCACCCCAGGACCCAAGGAGTGTGTGCCCCTTCTTTCAGTCTCAAGTCTGAGCTTTCAGAGGTGACTGGCACCCTCAGGGCTCCAGGCTGCAGCCCCATATCCTCTCTCCCCACCACTCTGGGAGACTGGAGGTTCAGGTCCTCAGGGTCAGTGGGGGCTGAGCTCTGGAACTCCTTGGTACAGGTGGTAGGTCCTGGGGTGTCAGACACCCCTAAACTGGAGATGGGCCCCCTCGGCTTTCCCTCTTCTCCTGTCTTTACAGCAGGGACCCCACAGTGATGACTGCCCAGGCTCTGAGGGGTCCCCTTTTGTCTGCGCAGCTGCACAACCAGGGGCCTCCTGGGAGCAGAGTTACTCTTGGCAGCACCTGAGCCAAGGCAGAGGGCAGACTCAGCTCACCTGCCAAAGTTGCCCTGGATGTGGCTGGAGTCTCTGTGGGCCCACTGAAGCCCTCTATTGGAAGCTTGACTTTAGACTCAATGTCAAGAAGAGACTGAACTCAGTAGCTCAGTTGGTACAGAATCTGCCTGAAATGCAGGAGACTCAGGTTTGATTTATGGGTCGGGATGAACCCGCGGAGGACGGCATGGCAACCCACTTCAGTATTCTTGCTTGAAGAATTCCATGGGCAGAGGAGCCTGGTGGGATACAGTCCTGCTGCTGCTGCTGCTGCTGCTAAGTCGCTTCAGTCGTGTCCGACTCTGTGTGACCCCATAGACAGCAGCCCACCAGGCTCCCCCCTCCCTGGGATTCTCCAGGCAAGAACACTGGAGTGGGTTGCCATTTCCTTCTCCAGTGCATGAAAGTGAAAAGTGAAAGTGAAGTCGCTCAGTCATGTCCGACTTAGCGACCCCATGGACTGCAGCCCACCAGGCTCCTCTGTCCATGGGATTTTCCAGGCAAGAGTACTGGAGTGGGTTGCCATTGCCTTCTCCAGGATACAGTCTATAGGGTCACAAAGAGTGAGACACGACTGAGCAACAAAGCACAGCACAACAGTAAGAAGGGACCACGAGGTCGCCCCTGGGATCTAAAGAACAAGCTCGGGTCTCCCTGACAGTGTGCTGACTCCCCTGAAGACGCAGCGGAGGTTGGCGTGCTTGTCCTGCCCTGGCCCAGCCTGAACAGTGGCCCTGGTAGGAAAATCCCCCGGGAGATGACCACCCAGAGGCTCCAGCATCTTGTCCTTTTACTGGCCCCAAACACCCTACCAGGAGATGCCACCTGCAGCCGTTTAGAACGGACTTCAGTCCGGACCCTGTGGTGGATGGGAGAGAGTGAGTGATAGATGAGAGGCTGGGGGATGGAATAGGAGGAAGGGAAGGAGGAAGAATAAGAGGAAGAGGAGGAAGACATCAGGGATGAGGGCCTGAGTGAGGACTCTGGGCAGGCTGCTTGAGAAGCATGAATCTTGTTGCCTTCATTTGAGGAGGGAGACAGAAAAGGGGTCCAGTTTGCATTTTGATAAACGTCTTCAGACTCCACTGCTGCTGTTACAGAACTGCAGGAGAAGTACTTCCCTCGTCTGTAAAGCCTGCTCTGGTGGGGATGATTCATGTGGCACTGACTTGAAAGCCCATCTGGGGATGGCGGACATGAGCACCAGACTGAGAGGGACTGACTTAGACATTCTAGGGGCAGCCTATCCTGGGCCCTGCCTGTCCGAAGATCGCTGGACCAGCTAAGCTTCCAGAGCCTCTGCTGCCTGCCCCGCACATCTAGTAGCCTTGGGAACCAATCCCTGGCGAGGTTTGGACTGGTCATCACCAGAGCTTCTGAGTCAGCCCTGAGGACAGATGAGGGACGGCCCCTCAGACCAACGGGCCCTCAAAGGTCATCGCAGGACCGAGGGCAGTGAAGTTACTAGATTCCCTGTGCTGCCCTCCCAGGCCTGGGCCCCTGCCGTCACCCACACTTGCTTTACTCAGACAGACATACAGTCCATGCCAGGCCCTGACCCTACAGGCTCCCTCGGGAACCCATGACCCACTGACAGCCCGCAGATGACACCAGAATCCTCAACTTTTGAGGGTCTGTCTAGGACTGACCTCCTTGTTTAATCCCCTTTGGAATCTAAAATACATTAAGGATTGGGTCCCCCAGACAGTGGGCCAGTGGGCCCAGAGCAGGCTGTGAACACGGGGCTCCCACTCCCCTCCCAGGACTGCATGGGCCTCGGGCCACTCCCAGCATCTGGGTGGGTCCTCCGAGCCTGGACAGAAGAGGCAGGTTCTCCAGCCAGACACCCTGGGATGGGCAGCGTCATGCTCCAGGTCAGCGCTTCACCCCACCCTTCCTCTGCCTTTACTGAGCTGACAGACTCAGAGGATTCCCCCCTTTGCAGGCCTGGGGTCCAGCCCATACTGCGGATCCAGCACCTCTGGCTTCCTGCTTTAGCTGTCCCCGCCCAGGTCCACAGACATTACACGTCCACCGGGCAGGGCACAGAGGGGCCCACTGCCCCCTGGGGCACGACTGTCCTAAGCCCCCTGGCCCCTGCCAGTGCCCTGTGCCTCTGGATCAGAGGGTTGGAGATCAGGAAAGCTTAGCAGCTTCCCCTGTGTCAGGGAGAGAGAACACTTCCTGGGGCAGCCACCCAGCTACTCGAGACCCTCATGGTCCTCAGAGGCAGTAGCCTTTAAGGGTCAGGCTTCGCCCCTCCAGCAGCCCATGTTGCTCTCAGGGTTCATGGCCCTTTGAGGTGGCTTCCCTGGGGGTGTTGTCTGGTCCTGCACATCACCTCCTGGGGGATGTTCCTCCTCTCTATTTTACAGAAGAGAAAACTGACTCTTGGGAAGAGCAGCTGAGGTTACTAATGGAGCAACTGCCCCCTAAGACATCAGAGTCCTGCTCCCAACCTGGGGTTTGTTTTTAGGAAATGGAGGCGTGTCTCATGCTGAGGGGTTCTAGACTTGGGGAGACTTAGAGAGACATGGGACAACCCTGGGAGACACTGGGAGAATTTGGCAGACCTGGGGAGAGGCTGGCAAGGCTGCCTCACTGGTTGCCTGGCACCCCGGGTGTCAGGGCTGTTCTTGGATCCTTTATCTGAAAGCGCCTTTGAAACCCCAGGACAGGCAGGACCTGCCGTGCCGTTATCAGGGCAGTATCACCCCCATTAACACTGAGCAGGCGGGGGTTAGAATGGCCACTTCCAGCCTTTCTTTGTTTGTTCCTTTTAAACATCAGATAAATTCGTGAGGCTTTCTGAGAGGCAATGTACAGGTTACTAAGATGTTTGTGTCACAGGGGCTGGGGGCCCAGAGAGTGGACAGAGACCCAAATAGCCAGTTCTATTTCTTTACTTGTTAAGCAAGTGTTGAAGTGAATTGTCCTGAAGGCAGCTGTCATTTCAACCCTAAGAGGTGGGGAAATGAAATGCTGGGGAGAGATTTCTTTGCTGGATCTGGGGGGAATAATTTTTCACTGGACATCCTTCCACCCACAGCCTAGTGGTTAAAATATCCATAGAAACGTTTCTGCCTTTCCACCACAAGCTGAAGTGCACATGAGTTTTCATGACCTCTTGAATGCCTCTCTGGAGGACACAAATGCCTCTCTCTCTGATGTCCACTTGGAGATTAGAAATGTTCATCTTCAGTAGGGCTTCCCCAGTGTCATAGTAGTAAAGAATCCATCTGTAGTGCAGGAGATGTAGGCTTGATACCTGGGTTGGGAAGATCCCCTGGAGAAGGAAATGGCAATCCACTCCAGTATTCTTGCCTGGAGAATCCCATGGACGGAGAAGCCTGGTGGGCTACAATCCATGGGGTCACAAGAGTTTGACATCACTTAGTGATTAAAGCACTATCATCACATTTTCGATACTTTCAAAACATAGGCCAAGTTGTGTGAGCCCCACATGGCAACCTTCGACTTTGCATATTCCTGTTAAGTCTGTTCCCCATGACAATCAAGGCTGGCCCATTCTCTGAACTGAAAGGTCAACGTGGGGCCCTCAGGTGGCTCCTGCCCCAGCACCCAGCCATGGTCTCTCCTCACAGGAGCTCTGCTCCCCTAAACAGCCTTCTCATCTCTGACGAGTTCCCTGGCCTTGAAGCCACAGAGACACATGGGGACAAATGCAGCCGGACTTCCTGCCGGCCCCCTCCTGAGTGGTGCAGAGAGCTGCATCCTGGTTTGTTTCCCATGTTTCTCCAGGAAGTCACACAGGGGTGAGCGGGCAGGGGTCTTCAAGAGGCATCCCTCAGATAGCCCCACCCAAATCCTCAGACACTGGATTTAGTGCACGAAGAGGACTTCGACAATCACAACATGCCTGCCAATGTGGCCTTGGTGAATTCTCGCTCAGTGAAGGTTTTCAAATTGGCCAATTTAGAGGAAGACATCGGTCGAATTACTTTCAAACTGTGGTGCTGGAGAAGAAGACTCTTGACAGTCTCTTGGACAGCAAGGAGATCAAACCAGTCAATTCTAAAGGAAATCAACCCTGAATATTCATTGAAAGGACTGATGCTGAAACTAAAGCTCCAAAGCTGTGGCTACCTGATGCGAAGAGCTGGCTCACTGGAAAAGACCCTGATGCTGGGAAAGATTGAAGGTAGAAGAAGGGGACGACAGAGGACGAGATGATGTCACCGACTGATTGGAGATGAGTTTCAGCAAACTCTGGGAGATAGTGAAGGACTGGGAAGCCTGGCATGCTACAGTCTATGAGGACGCAGGGAGTCGGACACAACTGAGCAAGTGAACAACAACAACAAATTGGTCGAATGGATATTAGAAACTAGAAGAATCTGCTACTGCACCCAGAGTCACCTGCAAAGTACTAGTGATGGGGTGGCTGCACCCGGATGTTCACTCTCAGAGTCTGGAGGCTGGAGACCTCAAGGATGTAGCCTCTGGGGGAGGGAGGTAGAATCTGTCCCAGGCCTCTCTCCGGACCTTGGCAGTTGGCCGGATATATCTTTGACTTATCCACATATCAGCCCAAGATCTTTGCCTGTGTCCAGCGGGCTCTCCCTGTGGGCGTGGGCATGTCTGTGTCCCTTTCTGGAAAGACATCAGATTATATCAGGTTAGAGGCCCACCTGCCCTGTATGGCCTCATCTTAACTGACTACATCTGTCAGGTGCTATTTCCACCTGAGGTCACATTAGGAGGTGCTGGGGGTTAGGGCTTCAGCATAGGAAGGGTGTTGGGGCGAGGGGCACAGTTCAACCTGCCGCAGACTCTCAAACACCCAGGCTGTGTCATTCGCAGGTGCTGTGGGTTGCGGGAGCCAGTGCAGGCACACACCTGGTCCTGTGTCCCTGTGTGGGTGCTGCTGCCTGAGACCTACCAGCCAGGTATCCTCACGGGACACCAAGAGGAGGCTGCCTGGATTGGGGCATGCAGGGCGGGGACCCAGGAGGATTGGGGCATGCAGGGTGGGGACCCAGGAGTGGCTGAGTTGGTGACAACCTTGAGAACACAAGTCAGAGTCATCAGAGACCTTCCCAGGGTCAGCATCTTTAGCCAGTTCCAACATCTTTCATTCAAAGATAAAACCAGTGACAAACATCAGGACTGGGTTGACTGCTCTTCGAAACCCCTCCTTGTCTGCACCCTGTTGTGTGTATGTGTGTGTGTGTGTGAGTGTGTGCATGAGATTGGTGAACCTGCAACCGAGAAAACCTGAGGGAATGTGCCTCCCTGCAGGCTTGAGTTTGCTTTTTCTTCACGCAGAAGAAACTGGCTCGCGGGTAACAGACGTCATGTGGAGACTTCAGAGGGAAGTGATAGTCAGGACCAAAGCCATCCAAGATCCCAAAGAGCCCTGTAGCCCTGAGACAGCACTGCCGCTGCAGGAGCATTGGCCGCCTGCAGTCCCTCGAGTCCCCCGAGGACAGCGTGGGGTGAGCCGGTGCAGCAGTTTCAGACGAGTGCGACCCGAGCCTGGGTCGGCCGACCCGTCACTGCAGTCTTCCCTGAGGGCCCTCGGGAGTCCAGTTCAAAAGGAGGTGGTTAAAAATGGATGGCCGGCAGGGAGGAGCGGGGAGGGACAGAGGCCCAGCGGTTGGCTAATTGGAGTGCGGCCCCGGCTTTGGGGGAGGCTGCGCCCCAGACAATGTGCTCCCGAGTTGGGAGCTGGGAAGGCCCGGTGGGATTGTTATCGAATTAGTTGAAGTCAGAACCCCCCTGAATGCAGGAAAGAGGAGAGGGGAAATGAAGGCCCGGGTATAATGCAGCCTAAGTGAGGGGCCCCATTCACTGCCCCTGAAAAGGCCGGCTTCCTTTCTCGGGGACAGAGGAGGCAAGCACACTTTTGTCTGGCTGGGGGCGGGGCTGTGCTCGGAGGGTATACTTACCTACAGCCAGTAACAGGCGGGGGACGGGAAACGGGGGCATTGAAAATAACTCCCAGTGCCAGCGGAGGGGTGACAGCAGACACAATCACTGGGCACTCATCAAGAGGCCCCAGTGAGCCCCTTCCTAGGGGACTTCCTGGGACTCTGGGCCTGGTCACTCAGGGGAGGGGGCCCTGCCCGCCAAGGACCCCTGACCTCCCCCACACAGTTGTGTGGCTAGGCCATTAAGTTCTCTGTCTGCACTTAAAATCTGGAGATGTAATATGTGCTTCAGTGGCCGACCACGTGTGCAAGAAGTAGACCTTAATAGTTGGATTAGAGAATAATATTATTGAAAGTGGCAGTTAAACCTGTGAAATACAGAAATGGACCCGCCAAAAACCTGAACAGCCAAAAATAAGGGGGAGGGGATCATGCGGGTTATGTAAAAAATAAATACTCAACAAAGTGCTATGCTCAGTAAATATTTGTTGAATTCACACATTAATTAATTTTCCAGATGAGATTTTCCTAATCCATGTTTTAAAGAGATTAGGGATTAGGAAGGAGGCAGGATCTGATTATGCAGTGGGCCTGGAGGAGATGAAAGGAGCATGGTGTGTGTGAGGTTTGGGGGCCTGGACGGCTCAGGGGGAGCCCAGGACGGGCTGGCCTGGCCCTGGGTAACCCCCTATCGGAGAGGCTGATTTGCTATTCACAGTCACCCCCACCCCATGGTGAGGGAATGGCTGCCATGGCCACTCTGCCCTCAGAGTGCGGGCAGCATGCCCTGGATTAGCCACTGAAGCTCCAGGTCCTGTGCAGTTAACCCTCTCATGGGGGATCTGAACGGCCGGGGGGTGCAGAGGGCCCCGATTCCAGACTCCAGAGTTTGCAGAAAGTAAGGTGTCCAGCTGCCACCCCTGCCTGGTCCAGTGTTGCCCTGACTAGCCCATGATGGTGCTCGCTTTCCCCAGCAGCTCCTGGAGTCAGGGCTGGGTTCGTGGCACCTGCCTTGTTCCTGTTGTCGACAACACTGAGCGTCACCGCTGGCCCAGGTTTCTCAGCAAGGGGCCTTGTCAGGGTCATAGAGCTGCTGACGGTGGCCCTTGAGAACCCACTCACCCCCATGGACCTGGGCCCAGCCATAGCCCTCTCCTGTGTTGACCACACAGGGCTATCTGGGGAACACCAGGGGTCCCAATGGGTCGCAACTGGGCTTTTGGGAGGGAATCGGGCTGTTGGCCCTTTGACTTCATGTCGGGGTGTCATGGGGAGTCTGTGCCACTGCTCAGTGGGGGCCACGCACCCTTCCTGTCCAGGGATGGGGGTGGGCAGGCCTGCCAGGTGCCCTGCAGGGACAAAACCAATGTGGACAGCAAGTCCTGACCCTGTCGAGGTGCCTTGGGGCTGAGCCTCACCCCCTTGTTCTGGAACCTACAGGAGCTCTCTGCCCAACATTGCAGAGCGAGCATGTCTTCTGGGGTCTTTGATGTTGACAGGGACCTTGACATGGACACTGGGGAGCAAACACAGCCGTGCCCAAGTCCTGGGCTCATTCAGCTGCTTTCAGGAGAGGCCTCTGAGTGGGCTTGGACCTGTACCCTTGAGACAAGCAAACACACTATTATTCATCACGAGGCACGATGTGTGACCAGAGTCCCCACATGTGTCTGGTCTGGAGAGCAGGAGGGCCTCCTGGCAGCCCAAATTGCCCATCTCAGAGCAGACCTGGGGCTCCCAACCCAGGACAGTTTGTCAAGGCCTGTGAGGTAGACACCCGGCCACAGTAGGAAATGACACATACTGTTTACTTTTCCTGGGACCAACAGTCTGTCTTCTGAGTGGCAGCAAGGAAATGGCCCCTAGGGAGGCGAGGTGATGGAAATTGGGGACCAGGTCTGGGGCTCGATGAGAGGAGAGGCCTTTATGAAGATGTTAAGCGACAGTGTTGCAGCAAACGAATCTGTGACATGCTATGGTCTCACTCGAGACTCACAGAGAGGGGGACAATGGAGGCATTCCAAGTGTCCTCTGCAGGGGAGCCTTGGGCCTCGTGTCTGGTCCAGAAAGGGAGCACCCATATGAGAGGCTGAGCCCACTCCCAGGAGGGTGGACATGGCCCACAGAAGGAGCAACTGGCCATGTCCGGACCAGAGTCTGAAGGATGGTAGCGATGGAGGAGGCCTTCAGGCAGGTGGACACGTCCACACATGTGCCAGGATGCCAGCTCCGTCCACTGCATCTCCAAAATAACTTCCCAGAAAGAGTTCTCACCCAATGCCTTTATCCTCTTTTGATGACTTGAGAAGAAACTTGAGATTTCAAAATCCTAGGTCATTTAATTAACTCCACTCCTCCAAGTGCCCCTAGTGTGTGAGCACCCTGGGCAGAGGGCCCTGGACTGGCTTCCTTTCCAGCAGCACATTTGACAACCTTGGTGCCTCTGGCTTGCTCTCATAGATCCTGAAGGTTTGCTCTGGGGAGGCCAGTGCTCATCCCTTGACAGTTCCAAGGAGGAAACAAAGTGCATTTGAAGTTCAGAGTCACTGGTCTGAGCTGATGTAGGAGTGAATGCTGCTCCAAGGCAGCTGCCTTCAGACTGATCACCTTCTCTGCTTGTGGGCGCAGCTGCCAGAAGCCCCATTGCCTGATTCGCTGGCCTGTGGCAGGGTGGCCCTGAGATCCGTTTCCATAGCCCTGGATTTGAATCCTGGCTCTGCCATCTGTGGGGGCTTCCCTGGTGGCTCGGATGGTAAAGCCCTTACCTGAAATGCGGGAGATTGAGGTTTGATCCCTGGGTTGGGAAGATCCCCTGGAGGGGGGCATGGAAACCCATTCCAGTATTCTTGCCTGGAGAATCCCATGGAAAGAGACTAGCCTGGTGGGCTACAGTCCATGGGGTCAAAAAGAGTTGGACACGGCTTTCACTTTCTGCCTTCTGTTAGCTGGGTGGCCTTGAAGACATTATGCTGCCTCAGGGTGCCTGTCTAAAGGCACCTGGCCTCTCTGGCTGTTGCAGGGAAATAGGCAGTTCAGCACCTGCCCAGTGTGTCCTATGTCCAGAGGGCCGGTCCTTCTGTAGCCTGTGAGGGTCCCACAGTCACAGTCAGGGTGTCAGCCCTCAGGGTCTCACCTCCAAGGGGTGGCAGGAGGCCAGTGGAGTGACCCCACAGAGGCCCTCCTGGCTCTATTGACCTGTGGGACTCAGGACTCACTGTAGCAGGCGGTATAGGATGTTTAACTCACCAGATGCCCAGAAAGCCCCACCCTGTTTGTGACAACCAAGTGTCTGTCTCCTGGCATTGGCATTGCTGAGGTCTCCTGGGCAGCAGGACCCCCAGTGAGAACCTCAGGACTTGAGTGGGAGCCCATGACCTCCTTTCCAGTTTCTTCCTTTGAAACAGTTTCCTGTGCTGCTCTCAGCCAGGATCAGGAGTCCCTGGGAAACTGTGGGGCCTGCAGGTCCAGGAAGCCCAGCTCTCTGCCCTCACCTGTACCTCAAGCCCCGTCCTGCCCTGGCCCTCCATGGACCCCCCTGCCCAGTGACCAGCCTCAGGAGATGAGTGAGTGTAATCAGCCCTATTGAGGCAGGATCTGGGAGGTGATACAGCCAGAGAGCTCAGGACCGGGTTAGGGGGGGTCCCATCCACATGGCCTCTGGCCTGAGCAGCACTGGTTCTCTATGTGAAAGGTCTGGTCTGAATGGAAGCCCAGTTTGGGGGCCCCAGGTTTGTCATGAGGCTGCAGATGTCCAAGAGACCACAGCTGAGTCATGGAGAGAGCGGGGAGGGGTCTCTTCCTGCCCCCTTACAGCCTTCTGTCTGGCTCTGAACAGGGACAAACTAGTGACCCATCCAGACCTGGGGGTGTGCCAGGCCAGGGCAGGGCGGGGCCTCTGAGGGCACAGGGAACGTGGCTGGCCTGGGTTGTCTGGGCACCACTGTGGCTTCCCTCCAGGACCACATGTGAAGGCAGAAGCTCTTGGCGATGGAAGGAGCCCTCACTGGTGTTTTTCTTTTGCATGAACGGGCGTTCATGCTGTCATACAGGATGGGAGGTGGCACCTCTGTGGTCAGAGGAGACTTACTCTAGCCCTCCCTGTGCCTGGGGGATGGGGAGTGGCCATGGACATAACTCTGCAGGATCCACACACACAAGGGCATCTTGGGATTCTGAGTCACTCAGAAGGGAGCACTCTGGGCTCTGAGGGTGCTCGGGAAAGGACCGATATTGAGTGGCATCCAGTGGCATTGACTGTCTTAGTCAAAAAGGTGGGATGTTATGGCTCCGGTGACAAGAAAAAAAAGGAGTTGTTTATGCTGGAATAGGAAAGAGACAAAGAGATAAGGACATGAATAAACCATAGATTGGAATTCACCAGCACGGTCACTCTCAGAACCTCAGGAGTCCAGGCAACACCCCTCATTCAACAGCAGAGAATGCAGCTCCACTGTGGTCCTGATGGGGTTATCCCAACCTCCACACCCACCCCGTCGTGACCTCAGACAGGCTGGAGCCAGCCTGGGCTCCCTTTACCTGAGGGGTTTGGGGGATGTAACCTCCATACAGGGTACTTCTCGGGGGCCAGGCCAGCAGCACTGGGTGTGGAGTGGCTGTGGGGGGACTGTGTTTCCTCTGCATGTTTCAGCTGATAGTGTCCCAGGTATGGGGGGAGCTGGGCACCCAGGTAGGCTTCCTGAGACCCCAGGTCAGGCGCCTTCATCAGCATCAATCTACTACTACAAATGCACCTTTTGCTTTGGAGTTTGCCTGCCAACTGACTCAGGAGCCTCAGCCTCACCTCCCCATTCCCTGAGTTCTGGGCCATGGAAGTGTCCTGTAGGCTGGGACTGTCTCCAGAATGGTCCAAATTGGATGAATAAGAAGGTCTGGTTAAGGATGATGTTCTAGGAAAGTAGCGACAACTAGTTGCCTTCTAACCCTCCAAAGCTAAGTTGGTGTTTTCAGTCAGTACATCATGTCCAGCTGTTTGTGACCCCAGGGACTGCTGCATTCCAGACCTCCCTGTCCATCACCAACTTCCAGAGCTTGCTCAAACTCATGTCCATCAAGCCGATGATGCCACCAACCATCGCATCCTCTGCCGCCCCCTTCTCCTTTTGCCTTCAATCTTTCCCAGCATCAGGGTCTTTTCCAATGAGTCAGCTCTTTGCATCAGGTGGCCAAAATGTTGGAGCTCCAAAGCTAAGTGACAAGGCCCAAAACTGTTTCTTTCATTTATTCTCCTGCTGCTCCGTTAGCAGAATCCTTATTCCTCACAGGAAATAATGGAGCACTTTCTAGAGACATTTACAAGAAGGACAGCTGACACTTTTAGGCTGCTTTTTTCCCTCAACTACAGAAAAATCGGCGATTATTAGTTTCGTCTTGTTTTAAAAAGTAACCCAGGTGTGAATGTCCAGAACGTGATTATATTGAATTGTTCTATCAGGAAATCGTGTTTTACGTGCTGCATGTAAAACAGTGTGTTTTACTATGCTTCTGCAGCTAAACTTGGCTGTTGTGGGCCTGCAGCTGGCTGGATCACAAGGGTGGTAGGACAGGCTTCCGAGTGGTACTGTCTCTATAACCCATCCAGCTCTGAGTTGTTGCCTGGGGAATGTTCTCTTTGTGACAGGTGGGGAAACTGAGGTGAGGAAGGTAGTGCACCCTGTAGACTCAGTGTCTAGACCCCCAACCAGAGTGCAGACCTGCAGGCAGCCTGAATCGGGCAGCACAGAAGATTCTCAGAGGTGTGTGTGAGTGTGTGTGTTTGACACTCGGGTCCAATTTCAGTAGCTTAAGCCTCATGGTAACGCTGATAAAATATTTCCAAGACATGGTCTAAGGAACAGATACCATATGCTAAGCTGAAGGGATCAAAATCCAAGAGAATTTGAGGTTGACTGTATGTCTTGGATTCACAGGACTGGAAAGGGCTATATTTTAAATCTACTTTATTGAAATACAGTTGATTTGTGATGCTGTGTTATAATAATTTCTGCTGTACCACCAAGTTATACAAACATATGCATTCTTTTTCATATTCTTTTCCATCATGGTTTATTACAAACTGAATATGGTCTTTCCTGATAGCTCAGTTGGTAAAGAATCTGCTTGCAATACAGGAGATCCCAGTTCAATTCCTGGTCAGAAGATCCTCTGGAGAAGAGATAGGCTACCCACTCAGGCATTCTTGGGCTTCCCTTGTGACTCAGCTGGTAAAGAATCCGCCGGCAGTGCAGGGGTCCTGGGTTCAATCCCTGGGTTGGGAAGATCCCCTGGAGAAGAGAAAGGCTACCCACTCCAGTATTCTGGCCTGGAGAATTCCATGGACTGTGTAGTCCATGGGGTCAAAGAGAGTCATACACGACTGAGCGACTTTCACTTTCACAGACTGCATCTAGTTCACTGTGCTATACAGTAGGGCCTGGTGCTTATCCTTCTGTATATAAAAGCCTACATCTGCTAACCCCAAACTCCCAGTCCATCCTTCCCCTACCAGTCACCCCCTAGGCAACGTCAAGTCTGTTTTATACGTCTGTGAGTATGTTTCTGATGTATAGATAAATTCTTTTGTATCATATTGTAGATTTCGTGTATGTGATGTCACATGGCATTTGTTGTTTTCTTTCTGACTTACTTCATTTAGTATGACGATCTCTAGTCGCATCCATGTTGTGGCAAACGGCATTCTTTCACTCTTTTTTATGGCCGAGTAGTATTCCATTGTGTATATGGGCCACATCTTCTGGAAGGGGCTATTGTTGACCTCTAGGTACATATTTGTTTACTTAGTTATTCATTAGATATTTATTCACTCACTAGATGTATATTCCTTTATTCACTTGGATATTTGTTTATTAGCTTATTAGTGTTTATTTACTTATTAGACAAGTACTTATTTTATTTGTTACTTGACGTCCGTTTCTACCTGTTCTGTCTCACCTTAGTTGTGTGTTGTTTAGAGGCTGCCGCCTGCTGGGTACCGGCTTGGTCACCATGAGCCTCGTGGATTGCGTTTTCAGCACTGATTTCTTTCCAAGTAGCACAATCAGAAGTCAGTGTGAATTGCTCCCTGGAAGCATTCACCTCATCCACGAGAGGAGAAAAGTGTTGGCTTGACTGTGCGTCTTCTCTCTGGGCATAGGTCACCAGTTTAAGATTTGTGGACTTGCTCTATTTTAAAGTGAGCAGCAGGCGGGACTCCTAAGAAGAGATGGGTTTAGCTTATAATGATATCTCTTGGTTGAGTTGGGGGTGTCAGTGGCTTCCATCTTGAAAACAAGTTTGGTTCGGCTCCACTGGTCCTTCTGCTCCGTGATAGTGGGACTATCTCCTGAAGGGCTGTTCTTTTCCTTGCTTTCCCAGGGGCTGCAGGAGGCCATTAGCCAGAGCAGTGGTAAAGCAGGGCTGGCTGCCCTCTGTGTCCACTCCACCCTTGTGGCCTCTTATGTTGGCATTTCAGCCGCCAGCCAGCTTTGGCTCCTAGAGAACAATAAATGTGCAGGAAGCAAAGAGAGCTCCTCCGTGGTGTGTGTGCTTATGCATGCGCTTGTGTGTGCCTGTGCATGTAAGCATGCTTGTGTATGTGTGCATACTTATGTGTGTGAGCATGCACGTGTGTGCATGTGTGCTTATGTATGTGCATACATACTTATGTGTGTGCAGCTTCATGTATGTGTGTTTGTGCACACTTATACATGTGCATGCATGTGTGTGCATGTGTGCTTGTATATATGCTTTGTGTGTGTGTTTGCATACTCGTGTGTGTGTATGCATATGGGTTCATGCATGTGTGCCTGTGCATGTGTACATGCTTGTGTGTATGTATGCCTCAATGCTTGTGGGTGCACACGTGTGCATACTTACATGTGTGTGCTTGTATCGTCCTTGTGTGTGCATGTTTGTGCATGTGTGCGCCTATATATATGCTCTGTGTACATGTATGTGCATGTGTGTGTGCTTATGATTGAATGCATGCTTGTGTGTGTGTGTGCATGCATGTGCATCCATGCCTGTGTGCATGGTTGAATGTGTGCATAGGTGCTTGTGTGTGGATGTGTGCATGCCATGCCTGGCAGCTGGGGCCCCGGCTTGAGCCTGCAGGCAGGAGGCCATGCAGTGCTGTTCTGTCCCCTCGGAGCGCCGTGCCGCAGTGGGCAAAATGGACGACACGTGAAGGGAAGACAATAAACAGCTTCCTACCTGCCCCGATAATGGGCGAGCTCTACGGATTGATTAGCCCTCACGTTGGCTCTGGACGTCAGTTTGGGAGTGACAGTAACAAGCCCCCCAAGGGCTCCGCTAATTTGCACCCCATTCACCGCCCCGTGAAAGCCCATCAGAGCCGCGGAAGAGCTGCGCGCGCCGGACCTCATTCAATGGGGGCGATCGCTGGGAAAGGGGCCAGTTTTCACAAAGCCCAAAAGAGCAAATTGGCGGAAGCTTTGTTCTTCCTTTTCCCTTTCATGCCGTCTTGCACTAGTTAAGCTCCTCATTTGTCCCCGCTAGGGCTCAGGGCTTGGGTCACCCTCGGGCTGCCTTTTCAGGTGATCTCCCCGCACCCCCCCAGCCCAGGCCCAAATGGAAGGTGGGGGCAGGGTGGCCTGAGGTGGGGACACTGCAGGAATCTGGGCCTCCAGGCTGAGACAGGGCAGGGCTGGACCCTGATGCGAATGCCAGAGGTGCCCAAAGTCCATCCCTCTCTCTGTCCTCATGGGGTGGCCCCCCATCCCTATACTTCCGGAGTCTTAGAAGATGGAGTGAAGGACAGCTTGTCCTCTGGCCTGAGTCGCAGCAGCCTTACTTGCGCCACAGAAATTAGAATGAATGAGGCAGTGGCTCTTGGCTCCCACCCAGCATGTGCTGCTCGGCCACCCCTGTGCCTGGCCTTGTCCCCGCCCCCTTCCATCCCCTCCTGATGTTCAGTGTCAAAGGGGCTGCTTTTAGGACTCGGCCCCATAAGGGTTTGTCCCCCTCGATCCTGGGATGGGATTCCTGGGCATTTGCTTTACTGGATTTCATGCCTCTTCCTGCCCCCTCCCTCGGCACTATCCTAAAAGTTCCAACCAGCAGCACTTTAGGTGGGAACCTGGAGGGACTTCCTGGGATAGGACAGTGTCACCTAGGAAGGAAGGGGTGGGTGTGCCCCACAACCAATTGCCAGCTTCCAGGGAGCCTTGCCTGTGGAAGCTGCTGCCAATCCCCTCCTTAGCGCTGGCAATGCCCCGTTTGTCAGGCAGGGGCCACCAGGCCAATGGCATGAGCAAACACAGATTTTCAGATTCCCCAGATTAGCAAGCGATGGGGTGGGAAAAACAGAAAAACACCCAAATCTTTATGCATTAAACATGGCAAACCCATCAAGCCATAGATACAACCGTTGTTGCTTGGTTTGTGGACACAGATGCCACCCCTCTCACTTTGTTGGGGGCCAGGGGTGGGGATCTGGTTGTAATTGTAAAATTGTGATGGCTGTAATTTGCCGCTCAGATTGTGACCGGCTGGGAAGCCACAAGTGGGCCAGTGGTGCCCAGCAATTCAACTCAGGGAGTGATGGTGTGCAGTCCCCATAGAGAGTCTGAGCTCACCTCCCATGGGACCAGGCATCTAAACGTCCAAAGGGTGGCCTGCACAGAGGTGTGGGTTGCCAGCTTTGTGCACAATCTGCTCTAAGCACCTCACGTTCCAGCCTAAGGTCTCCCCAGGACCCAAGGAGGTGGGGCAACTCGTAAGTGGATCCACTCCATTCAGGTGGGGAAGTAGGGTTTCCGGAACGCCATGTCCACCCAAGGTCACCCACAAACAAAGTCACAGCCAGGCTGTAGACCAAGGACTCGCAAGGCCAGGCAGGCGCCCTCCCACAAGGCCTTGCTGCCCCTATTAATCCTGCAGTTCTAGATCACTATCAAGGCTGCTCGCCCGGTACATTAATTCAGAAGCACGCAGAGCAGAGGGCGTGGCCGGTTAGCCAAACGGAACGGCTAGGAGAGCTGTGCCCAGACACGTGTCTGAGTCTCGTGGTCACTGGGTCAGATGGGTCTGGAACCCACAGTCATGCCATCACAGCCCCCTTTTCTGAATGGCACATGATCAGCCCTGGGGCAGGGGTTCAGCATTACTCACTGAACATGTTCTCCAGGGCCCTGTGAGCAAGGGAAGGCCGTTTCCCTACTAGATGGCGTCTTCTTCATCCTGGGCCTCAGGTGGGCCCAACCTGGCACCTCTCAGCCCCACTTCTCTCTTTGTCTAAGCAGCAATAATGCCTTTCTCAGTTCAAACTGGACAGGGAACCTAGAGTAAAAGGCGGCTTTTAGGAGCTGGTTCCAAAGGTGGGAGCCCCAGGTGGCCTCACTGAGCCCCAAGGTCATTGCAGGAGTCACCCCAAACCCTCCTGGAGGAACCAGAGTGGCAGCTCCTACAGTCAGAGCATCTTCAGAGGTGTACGCTGTCTCCAGTCTCTTTTTCCACCCACATAGCATGTAGGGCACTGGCAAGAGATAAATAGACGGGCTGAGGGCTGCAATGACCTTGACCTTGGCCAAGCTCTGCTGCAGACTTGTCCTTTCACCTGCGGCCCTGGTGTGGTGCCCTGGGTATTTGCCTTTTGGATATTCCCTTCAGGCCCTCTATCTGGGGGGTCAGCAGCAACAGAACTAAGCCCACAGGTCTGCATAGACAGATTACACAATTACACAGTTGGTTGTTGAAGGTGTTCATTTCAGCCAATTGGGCTGTCATCACAAAGTCACTCAAAGACACAGTCCCATCTGCTGACCATCACTGCCCCTAGTCCTGACAGTCTGTCCTGAGTTCACAGCTGAGGGTCAGGCGCAGCTTAAGGGACATCCCCTGAGGAGTGGTTTCCTGTTAGAAAAATAAGTAAGTAGATAAATAGGGCAGGACGTGATGGGCTGGAATGAAAGGGGGCAGAAGAGAGTAGGCCACTGGTTTGGGGGGTTGGCAGGTGTTCCTGGACTGTCTCGGGGAGAAAGTACCCATCTTGTGGATGCTCAGCAAGGCCCAGCTGAGACCACAGCCCACTGTGGCCCCTCCAAGGCGTGCTCTGGACCAGCCTCCCTTAGATGGAGGACAGCACCCCTCAGACGGGAGACAGCATGCTTGGGAAGGTGGGAGCCAGCCAGCACCGGCAGGTGGGCTGCACTGCCCATGTCCCCACACATGGTCTCTGCTTGCTGTTGCTCCCTGGTCCCCTCCCGGCGTCCTGTCCTCGGAGGACCCTTCGTGCTGGTGGCTCGGGCGCTGCGTTCCCCCTCCGGTTCTTTCCCACTGGGCGTGGAGGGATGGCCGTGGCCTCCTCCTGCCAGCCCTGCCCTCCGCCTCGGGGTGCCCTCGGGCCCTCTGATTTCCCCTCGGCTCTCACAGATTCTGCCCGTGTCCGCACCCTCATTAATCAATGTCAAGCACGGCATCGCCAACAAGGGCGGCATTCTTCCGCGGCCCTTCAGCCTCATACATCCCATTGTCCAGGACCGATTCAGATGGCTAGAAAACAGCCGATGCAGCACATAAAAGAGATGAGACAAAAATGAAAAGAATCGAGGGAGAAAAAGAGGAGGCATTTTTCCCCCTGAAACACTCGAATAAATACTCAGCAATGATAATTTAAATTATTCATACATTTATGAAAACATCCATTGAAAAGTGAAGTGTATGATGCTCTTTGTCCATTTTGCTTGTCTCTTGTTTGGGATTAATCTTTACTGTAATCCGGGCTGGCCGTGCCCCCTTACAAAGGCCACACTCTCTTTCCATGGGAAAAATGCGCCTGCCTATCCCAGGGAAAAGTCGAGGGGATATTTGTGCTGATGTGGCAGTTGCCAGGCCCTCACGATGCTGGACAGGCTATGTCCAAATAGTGTCCGACCAACAAAAAGCCCAGAGTGGTTCTCACGTCTGTGCCAGCTCGGCGACACATCAACGCCACGGGCTGAGAGCCGGCCGCGGTGGCCACTCAGAGCGTGCATGCATGTGGGTCCCTGGGCCTCAGCCCCCTCCACCAAAGGGGCATCAAAGCCCTCTAAGCAACAGCCCGCCTGGGGGAAAGGGGGTGGGCCATGCATGGCCACACTCCTTCCAGGGACCCGTGGGTTTCAGGGGGTTGTGTGACCCAGTGGGACCCTGGGTGGGTCTCCCTGCTGGACCCAGCCTAGGTGGGTGGACCCTGTGCCTATTGCAGACTGTGTAGGTAGGCATCTCTGCGTCTCCCGGGACCTGGAGGAGGAGTCAGGGTACACACTGTCATTAGGGCCACATCCGGTCTCGTGGAACGAAGGCCCAGATCCCAACTTAAGGCTGCTGCTAGGTTGCTTCGGTTGTGTCTGACTCTGTGCAACCCCATAGTCAGCAGCCCACCAGGCTCCCCCTCCCTGGGATTCTCCAGGCAAGAACACTGGAGTGGGTTGCCATTTCCTTCTCCGATACATGAAAGTGAAAAGTGAAAGTGAAGTCGCTCAGTCGTGTCAGACTCTTTGTGACCCTGTGGACTGTAGCCTACCAGGCTCCTCTGTCCATGGGATTTTCCAGGCAAGAGTACTGGAGTGGGGTGCCATCGCCTTTTCCGAGCTTAAGGCTAAAGACATTCTGCATGTCACAGGGGGTGGGATCATGGCCAGCGGGTGTCAGCAGAACACTGGAGCCAATCGATTTCTGACGGTCAGTCCAGAGACAAGCACCCACCATCCACCCCCACCTCCACCCACCCTGCCTCCTGGGGCCCCAGCCCTTTCCAGGCCACTGCTGCCCCTGACGACCCAAACCCACCGTCTAGGATGGTGCCAGGGTCATCATGTCATTAAATTCGGTGTCCAGCGCTTGTTCCTGGCTGGAATGCTGCAGGGACAGAGGGAGGAAGAACGCCCAGCCCCAGGCCAGGGATGTCATTTTTATGTAACGCCTCCCCTCCAGGGTTCCCCGATCCAAGTTTTGGTATTTTCGAAACTCCTTCCAAAGCGGGACAAGGCCCAAAATGGAATTCACCCCCATGCGGGATTTCTCGAGGAAGCTGTGGTTTTCAGTTGTGTGTGAGTTGTCCGGCAGCAATTTATTTTCCCTGGAAGTGACCCAGAATCTCCTCGACTCGATGGCAGGCATGCCAGCTCGCCAGCGCGGGGCCTGTCGTTGGGGGTAGGGTGGGTGTGGCAGGGGGGGCCGTTCAGAGGCTCCTGGTCCAGGGAACCATGTAGAGGCTGTGGGGCTGCCCCCCACCCCCGGCTGCTCCAGACTTATTTGGTCTGGAATGGGAGCGGGACCCCATGGGAACAGCCCTCCTGGTTGGACTTGGATTTACGGCTCTCCGGTTTGGGCCAGGTCAGAACCCCAGAGGAAACCGCTGCTCTCTGTTTCTTGTTCTGGATGAAACTGACTGCTGGAGTGGCTGGAACGCGGGCAGCCACTTGGGAACTTGGCGAGGACGCAGCTGGTACCTACACCAGTCCAGGGAGTGGATGGGGCGCCAGCCACCGCGGCTAGGCCCGTGGCTTCTGGGAGCAAACAGTTTTCACCCAAGTCACTGCTCCTCTGTCACCGCGTCCAGTGCAGCTGTTTTTTTTTTTTTTTTCCTAACGTGGGAATGTTCTTGAGAGACTCAGCACAGCTCCCTCAAGTTCTCTGCAAGCTCTGTTAGGGGCTGGCTGGGTTGCCCTTTCTTCTACCCAGAAGCACTGGTATGCTGCCTCACTCCCCGATGCCGTCCCCCCAGACAAGGTGTTGGGGGACCCCTCAGCCACGCCGCCTTGCCCCCCCACCCCTTCTCGTCTTCCTCCCTCCTCCACCACTGACGTTGGGGTCTGGGAAGGTAGCCAAATGCCACCAAGGACACTGGAGCAATAAATCATCTCTCGTCCAACATCTGCAGGCCCCAGGGGCTAGCCCCTTGCGGCCGCAATCCCCCCACCCGGCCCCCTCGGACAAAACACCTATTGTCGTGGCCGAGTGAAGAAGACTCGATTCCACTGACAAAGGGCCTCTGAAGCCAAGTCGAGGGCTGCCAGAGGAGATGCCTGGCTCGCGGCGGGGAGCCCCCTGCACCGTCTTTCTTCCCCCCTGGTTCATGCTTTTCCTCTCTCGTGGGGGTCCCCCAAAGCCTTTCATTCTGGCTTCATATTCACATAAAGACATCAAGAAAAAAACCCAGCAGAAAGAATTATTAGGCATGGCTGTCAAATGCTTTATCAGGAAAGCAGGGAGGGGGAATAGGGTAACCCTTTATGCGCTGGCCCAACAGTCTTATTCTGGAGAGACCCCAGGGACCACGGGGGAGCCAGGCCACTGTGGATCCCAGGGACTGGACACCGGCCCACAGCACACAAGCACACACCCGTGTGCAAGTCCACCCAGAGGCTCACATGCATTCACAGGGACAGGCACACAGGCGCACAGATGGGGATCTGTTTGTTAGCAGACTTCCAAATCGCTGCACTTGGTCAGAGGGTCCTAGGCCACTTTCCTCAGGGAAAGATGCTCTGGGCCTTCCCTGCAGCCCTTTATTCTTTGTTTCAATCTGCCAAGAGTTCTTCTGTCCTGTCCACCCTGGCAGGACCTCATCCTCTTCTACCTAAGTGCCTAGGTCTTTTCCACTCTTGGCACTGAGATGTGACTGAATCTACTGGCGCCCTGGAGGCCAGAGGACCGTGCTTCCTGGGGTGTATGGTGGGACAAGGGCGTGCCATCCTCCACACACGGGTTCAGAAATCAGATAACTCAGCTGGCTTTTCCAGAGAGTGTTCTGTGCTTAGGCAAGGTGTGGGCTGCCTGGCTCTTAACTCCCATTTTTCTGCTTCCCTCCTCCTGGCAAAGGGCTTCTGACCCAACAGTTTTGCAACCTGCTCAGTTCTAATGGTTTTCTGAAACGGGGCAGTGGCCACAGGGCCCAGCTTCCCCGAGGGGAGGAGGGCTCCCGGATGGGAGGGACGCCCAGGTCTGGGGTGAACGGCCAGGACGGGGGCGTGTCCACACACTGCTGCCTTGGGGCCTGTAGAATTTGGTGTGAGGGGCACCCCAGGGTGGGCAGCTCTCGGGATGCGTTTTCGAGCCCGCCTCCTGGTGCACAGAAACCGAAAACCGCATGCCGACAAACGGCTCCCTCGGCAAACATTTTTATTTCCAATTAGCAAAAGAAAAATTGCTAATTTGCTGCAGTTGGACCAGGCTGATGTCTCAATCTGCAGAGTGTCAGTGCAGTGAAAGGAAGTGTTTCACACTGTGCCGGGGAGAGCGAGCGTCTCTAAAGAGGGTCAGGGCAGCGGGCCCAGAAACCAGATTGACTGGCCACCGCGCTAAATTACTCACACAAGACACACATTGTCTGCCGTGCCAGCCCCCGGAGGACCTGCTTTCCCATTCTCTCCCCTCGTAGCCGGGCGGGGGACGCGCCCGAGCGTGGGAGGCAGGGCCGGGCTGGCGTGCCTTCGGGAGGGGCACGCTCATCTTCGGGAAAGGAGAGAGGCAGGAGCCGGGTTAATGATCAGCCAGGCCTGTCTGCGGAGCTCGGGAACAGGACGATAAAATTCTCCCAGAGCCTGGCCGCAGCCCTGCACCCGGGAGATTCGAGGCCAGATAATGTCCTCCGAGAGTTAATAACTGAATAGGCCCCAGAGAGGGGCCGGCTGGATGCTGCCAGGCAGGGACACGTAACCCGCCTCTCTGGCCCCTACCGGGCTTTGCCCCCAGCCTCTGAGGTGGGGATGGGAGGGGTGAAGGCCCCTCCAATCTCGGGCACCATGTCCCCAAAGTGGGAGAGCCCCAGGTCCTGTTATAGCCAATCTCCTCTGCAGGACTCATGGTGTAGAATAAGGATCCAGACCAGTCAGGGCTCCTTGGGGAACTGGGGAGGCAGCCGTGCTGGCCACAGATGTTTGGCGCCGAGGTAATAATAAACCTCTCTTGAAAACCATTGACCATGTAACCTCGGACAGTGAACGCCTGCGGCAAGGCTCTGCAGGACGAGCTTGCCTGCGTGTCAGACCAGCGCCTCCTCCCACACAGAGGGTCTCTAGTGCCCACGGGAGCAGGGGTGGGAGGTGCGGGCACTTTGTTCTGAGTGCAGCCCATGCCGGCCCTCCACCCAAGGACTTTCCCCGGTGCATACAGGTTCCAGATTTGCCCATTACCCTGGCTGGTTCACATATATGGAGCCGGGCCTTCGTGCCCGGCTGATGGTGCCTTCCATCAGCCAGTACAGCTCTCGGGCCTGATTCGGCTCAGAGGCACCTGCATAGCTGGTCCAATAGGTGCCTGCAGGCCTCCCCATGTCCTCTGCCTCTGGTCAGCTCAGTGGGCATTGGGTCAGCTCACCAGGGCCTAGGAAATCTCCAGATCAGCACCGGCTGACTCAGGCTGAACAAGTCCCACCGTCCTCAAGTCCTGCTTCCCATCTAGGGGATTCTCCTCTACCTGAAAGACCAGGTGGATGGTAACCTTCAGAATGATCCAGAAGGGCCCAGCCTCAAAGCTGCTGTGATGGATGGAGTCCTGCTACCGGGAAAACAGGAGCACAGAGATGATGGTGGGCTGGAGGCTTGGAGGCCACCTGCTCACCTCCTGGGAGCCCGACGCTCCTCCCCACCTGGAGAAGATCCTTGCCAAGACCTCTTAGAGATAGGCTGCCTGGGTGAGAAAGGACCACGAGCTCAGCCTGGCACAGCCCTGGGCACAGCACCCCAGCAAAGCCAGTATCCGCCAACCACTCTACACCCTGCGGTTGGAGCACACACTCTGGAGCAGGGCGCTGGACCCCTGCAGTCAAGTCATCCAGACTCTGTTTGGGGAGCAGCATCTTACAGCCCAGATGGTGGTCATGGAGGTCATGGTCAGCCGGGGGCCGGCCCTGGAGTGGCCAAGGCATTAGACCACTATGTGCAACTCTATTAATAGGAAGAAAAGAGACATTGGAGGAAGTCCAGCAGGGCCCCAGCCTCTGTCTCACTCTGATCCCTAGGGAACAGCCTCTGGACAACAGAAGCCAAGGCCTGGATTTGGTCCCCCAGGTGCTGGAGTATCTGCTGCTGTGTGGCCTCGGACAAGTTGCTCAACCTCGCTGAGCTGCCTCGTGGCATAAGAGGGACAGTCAAACCAGATAATGTTATGTGGGACTTTTTTTTTTTTTTTTTTTGCAAGATGCAAACGGCTGCTTGGTCTTTGTGCAAATAAAGGAAGAATGCCCTTTGTGTCATCCCTCCCCAGTAAGGGGTAGGGGCTCTCAGTCCACTGTCCACTGTCCCTCCTTTCTTCTTTGGGGAAGCCTGCTGTGATGTTCTAGACCCCTGCCAAGCAGCCTCGCTCCAGACCCCTTTGAGGGCAGGGCCTGTCCTCACCCTGGCTGCACGTCAGAGTCACCAGGACCTCTCACAAACTGAGACACCCAGGCCTACACTCTTGACGAGCCTGCATTGTGGGACCCCTTTGTCCTGAGTGGACCTAGTCTGTATGTACTGTATTTTCTTCAGTCGAAATAGTTATGGCCCATCTGTCAATCATGGAAGAGTCTGGCCTCAGATGTACAGACGCACAGCACTGTTCCCGAGGAGGCAGCATGGCAGTTTTACATCCAGCCTCTCTGCACTCAGCGCCAAGCCCACGGCACACATATGTGCTCACAGGTGTAGCTAGGACACAAGTGTGTGCACATGTGTGCAGAGCATAGCCATGCACACACGTGCACAGACATGCATGCCTGCACACATGAATCTCTCGTGGAGAATCACTCTCCCACCATTCTGAGACCCAGGACCCGGAAGCCCCTCTCTGAATTTGCCTCATGAGGAGAAATGTGTGCAGGAAAGCCTGCCAGGGATGGGGGGAGAAACCTCTCGACCGTGACTCATTGCTCTTGTGTTCCCCGGACCCCAGGGTCTGCTCTGCACGGCGGGGAACTCACGGCTGCCCAACAGGGGCCCCAGGAAGGGAGGGATGGAAGAGGCAACCACAGGGACAGCCTCAGCAGCAGGCGCTGGGACCTGGCACTCAGGTCCCCGAGGGGCCACCCCCCACAAAGCAGGCAGCCCGGTAGGATAGCTAAGGGCAGCAGTAGGAGGCGAGCTGCCCCTCAGCCTGCCAGTGACTGCTCAGGAGCCCAGGCCTGGTTTGCACTCCCCAAGGCTCCTTGCAGGCCCAGTTCTTGGGTTCCTCATTTCCCAGGAAGGCCTTGCTCCTTCCCTCCCCAGTAAGGAGTTGGGGCTCTCAATCTACCGTCCACCGTCCATCCTTTCTTGGTGAGCTCCCAGTGGGGGAGCCTGCTGGGATGTTCTAGACCCCTGCCTGCCCTGCCCTGGCTGCACGCCAGAGTCACTGGGACCTCTCACAAACTGAGATACCCAACCTACACCCATGCCGTTCATGAGCTGGGGGTGGGCCCGGGCATCAGCGTTTTGCAAAGACTTTGGGCATTTCCAGCAGAGGGCTGGGGTCAGGAGCGAGAAACAGAGTTTAGTCCCCAGCACTGTGGCCACAGCAGGTCCTATGCCTCCAACCTCATCCACCCTGATGGTTTCCACACCTGTGGTTTGGGCATTGTGCATCGAAGGGGGACCAGAGAAAGTGTGCAGCTGGCCCACTCTGTCATGGAAACCTGGGGCTGGCTGCTCTCAGAGGGGCCAAAGAGGCCCAAGGGGCCTTCAGATCAGCCACGTGGGCCACAGCTCCAGGGCTCCCAGAAGTGAGCCCGGGCTGGGCATCTGCCATGGGACCACCTGTCCACAGGTGTGCCACATCCACCAAGGGCCCAGATGAGGCCCACATGACCCCCACCTCCAGCTTCCGTCAGTGCCAAAATGAAGGCCTCTTTCTACCGTTAGGGAATTATCGCGTGAATGCAGCCAGGGCTAATCGTAACCAGGGCACAGCTAATCGCAGTGTTGATTATGGAGTCACTATTGATTTTCTCAGAGGCAAACGTTTCTCGCATTTACAACACCTGTTATCTTTTGACTAATAGAAGTGACACTGATGAGTCGAAGTTCATCTCTGGACTCAGTTCCTCCCCAGCCCAGAGGGGCGGCACCTCCCCACGCAGGTGTGCGATTGCCACCTCTCCTCCTCCACACGTTTTAAAAAGTTGTGACTCAAGGGGGAAAGTCATTCTGGCCATCACAGTGTGTGGTGTTGAATCTAGAATAAAACTGCTTGGATTTTTTTTTCTTTGGATTCACTTAAACTTACACCAAACCTGCTTTTCTTCTCATGGGGTGCAGGGAAAGACTCGATGAATTTGAACATTTGGACCACACACTAACGTCATAGCCTGGGAACGCATTTCTCAGTAAATCACAGACTTGATGTGAATGTCATGCAACCCCAGCGCTCAGCTGTGGGACGGAGGATGTGCAGCCAGAATAAGGAACCACCGTGGCCCCTGAGCCGCGCTCTGGGTTTTATCTCGTTGCTTTCCTCAACTCTAAATGCCATGAGTGGATAGAGAATTCCTTCTCCATCAGAAGCTGCACCTCCTTTTCTAAGTATTAAGATAAAAAAGGTGTACTTTGGAAAATTCTAAATATAATAGAAAATCCATTGCACTGATCAAGAGATTTGTCTTTCAGGGAAGCTCTCATGTGAGGGAAGGAGGCAGTAATCCATCAGCCTGGTCTGCCCCTCAAATAGATAATCAATTTCCCTGAAAGCATCAATAATCAGAGTGGACATTTATTGCCCCTTGGATGGTTTATCTTTGGGGCTGGGGACAGCAGGGCCGTGATGAATACCAAATCTGCCAGGGAACACAATTAAATGCCGCAAGGATAAAGGATTTTATATCGTGCACCAAAAAAAGCAATCAAATTCATAATTGAACTCCATCACATGAAATCAGCCATAAATAAATAAATATCACACACACCCCAAAGTGAGGCACTGGAGCCCCATGTTATGGGTCAGGCGACAGTGTTGCCAGCACTGTGTTCGTTTATCTGCCTGGAGTGTGTCCGTCTCCCAGTGACCTGGCCAGCGAGTGGGATGTAGTCCCCTCCTCCCAGGCAGGCACTCGGGGTGGCCACAGCCAACTGCTGCTTCTCTTGGTGGAGAGAAGACATTGTCCTGGGCCGAATGTACTAACTGGCATCAGAGCTGTGCGCTCATCTGGCTGCCAGCACTGGGCAGTCCTGAGGGGGATGGGGAGGCAGAGGAGGTGGGTGACAGGTGGGGTCCAAGGTGTTTTGGGATCCTCAGGACCAGGGAGCCCCTGCCTGTCCCGGGAGAAGCACTTGCCCTCTTATCCTCCAGGCAACTGGGGGCTGCACTCAAGGTGACCTTGAGCTGGTCCAGTGAGAGCTCCAGGCAGGCCTCTCAAACCCTGGACCTGGGGGTTCTTGTCTCTGGGGAATGTGCTCATTTCCTACTGGACACAGTGTAAAGGGACTCCGGTGGGGGGGCCGGGCAGTTGGACCCCCTCTTGGGGCAGAACTGTAGAGCTAAAAGCAAGGGGCAGAGGGTGTTGCCTGCCCGTCTGGTGCTGGATTTCTGGGGGAAGGAGAGGGGTGCTGGTTCCGGTTCAGGTCTGTTTGGACTTCATGAGCTTGATTTTTGAAAGAGCCTTGAACACATTAGCGTTTAAGGTCATATACACTTGGCAAAATGTGGCTTTCAGTTTGGAAGGGAAAAAAGGCATAAAGGGCATTTTGGACACAAAATAGTTCTTTAAAACAGCATTTTGATGAGTTAAGTATAAATAAATCAGAAACACACGGATTTCATTTCCTTTAAAATACCCGAGGGCTCAAACACTAGCGGGAAAAGTGCCTGGCAACGGCGGTTTGGGATTTTGACAAACCCAAATATTTTGAAGAGGTTTCTGCAGTGTTTGCACCCAGGTCTCCTCGTCTGCCCTGCCTTCGTGTGAGCACCCAGTGGACTCGTGCCCACCTGCCTGTGATGGGCAGGTAGTCCATGTGCGTGTGCGTGTGTGTGTGTGTGTGTGTTCATGCGTGTGTGTGGGCAAGTGCGTGAGGACAGGCAGCAGAGAATAACAGCAAGGACGACCAGAAAAGAGATAAGCCTTTGAGACTTAAAGCATTCAAACTTTATTTTGAGATGGAATGGGGAAATAAAAAGCCTGAGAAACTAGCTTGATGGCATTGAGAAAAGGCTGCATCCATCTACAGTGGGCCCTGGGATGAAGTCAGGGAGGTCTGCTCATTGTCTGAACATCTGGGCTGCAAGTGAGAACCCCAGCTCCACCTCTGGAAGTGTCGGATCCGGGGACAGAGCTCCTGGAGCAGCCAGGTGTGTGAGCTGGGCGGACATAGCCAGTGGGCCACAGGCACCACTGGGTGCTGCGGGGGGTGGGGGGGTGGGCATCACCTCTGTGGGCCAGTGGGGTTCGGTATGGGTGGTCTGCCTTTATCCGTGCTCCTGGGGTGCGGGGACAGCCAGGCTGGGTCACTACTTGGCTTCACTTGGGACAACTTGGCCCGGGGGGTGTGGGTGGTGCTGGGCAGGTAGGCCGGTTCCAGGGTGCTTTGATGAAACACCAGCTTCCCTGCTTAGGTGATTCAGGGGCCAGGAGGAAAGGCAGAGGCCATCTTCCTTCCCATCCAAGCCGGAGGGTAGTCGGCGGGGAGACGCTCCAGACAATCCCTGGTGATGAGTTTTCTGGTCTCTTCATGAATAAACACAGATCGAGGAAGAGCTCGTAGGGCAGTTACTCATAGTCCCAGAGCTTGCTCCGCAGTTTTACAAACTACTGAAATTTGGGGTTCCCAAAGGGGAGCACAGACGCACAACATGGTTGCTTCCAACACATGGCTCTCTTGGTGAATCCCCAAGCCCAATTGCTCAGATAGAATGTGAGCTAGTTCTCGAGTCCTGGGTGCCATGCACACACTCAGCCTGAAGCCTGCAGCTCTTATCTAGAACATCTGGCCCCTTCGCTGCTGTCTCCGAGACTCTGAGACCGGGCTGTTCGCTCAGAGACGTAAACAGAGAAGCTGCCCGCCAAGGCCGGCCCTGACACGGCACTCCTCACAGTGTTCCTCTTGGCGTTCGATTAGAAAAAGAAAAAAAAAGACTTGCAATCAATACTCAAAGTTGGATTTTGAGCTTTTCTGCAAAACTGGGCTTGGAGTGTTTAATAACAAGGTTCTTCACTGCTTGGCCTCTAGGTTTATAATAAAAATAAATATTTCCCCTTCCTGATGTTGAAGGCAATGCCAACTGCAGGGAGGAGCTTGGAGGCGAGAGGAAGCAATTGGAGATGCTTAAACGCCGCAAACATAAGCCCCCGGGGGTCTTCGGGGGCCGGGTACCTTGACAGGACCCCAGGGATCGAGAATGTTCCCAGCTGAGTTCCGACCTCTTCTCTAATTGTACAGTGTAAACTAATCAGCGTCCAATGCCTTTTCTCTTTATGACCAAGACAGAACAAAGCCTCAAATTACTAATTACACAAATACAGTGTCTTTTGCTAATTGGATTGGTTAATGTTAGTTAATAAAGCACTTTAAAGATAGGCATGTGGTATGAAAGAGGCAATTCATACGTTTAATAATAGGCTAATAACTGTCAGTGATGGTTAATCAGCCCTTGTCGCATGTACCGACCGTCGGACTCTCTTTCCAGGCCTTTGGACGGCTGGTACAAATTAATGCCTTCACAGGAGCCAGCAGGGCCGGGAGCCCCTGTCTGCTTGCAGCTCGCACCCCTTCCTGCCTGCAACTCGCGCCCCTTCCACCCCATGAGGGCTTGGCAGTGCTTGCTGACCACAACCCCAGTGGCGGTTTGGGGCGTTCATCCTCTAAGGAAAACCGAAGCCCTGTTATTTCTATTATTTATGAAAGAGCCTTTGGTTAAATGATTAGGAAAAGAAACCAGAGGCCTGCGTCCTCATCCCGAGGCCAGAGGCTGAGCCGTGTTACTCGGTGACCCTGGGCAAGCTCTTTGACCTTCACAGGCCTCAGTCAACTCAGCTGGAAAATCGAGTAAAAGGACTGCAGTGTCTCAGGCAGGAGCTGCTGAGTGGAGGTGCATGGAGAGCAGACTGTGACAGCCCCAAGTGCAGGGGCCTGACAGTAGAGGGTCTACTGCGCCCACTCAGGGCCAAAGCCGAAAGGAAATCAGGCTTTGTAGACCCCCAAATCAGGCCCCAGGACCTGGGACTCCAAGCTCCACTCTGGACTGGATGGGTGAGATGCAAAGACCAGGTTCCCTTGTTTCTGGCCATGAAGAGATTCCTCCACAGGCTCCCAAAACCAGGGCCGACTGAGGGCAGGTGCTGGTCTGCGGTCGGCTTTGGAGCTGGCATTCTGTCCTGGCTCCCACACCTACAGGCACCCTGTGGGTCAGGTTTTTACACTCATCTGGTCCTCTGTTTCAAGATGTGGCCTCCTTGCTATATCCAAGGTTTTATCAATTCATCCAAGCAAATATTTTTCTGTTAGAGGAAAACCAGACCAGAACAAATCACCTGCCACGAGCTGCCCCCTGAGCTGGCATCACCAACTTCATCCACAGGGACCCCCTCTTCCAAAGCATCCCAAGGCAGAGGGGTCTGTCCAAGTCCAAGGGGGCCTCCTGGGAGCAGAAGCCTGGAGAAGCCCCAGGTTTCCAGGGAGGAAACTTGAACAATCAAGCGTGTGCAGATATGTGTGCTCCAGTAAATGAAATACCCCAGGTGCGGATCCAGGGGAGCAAAGTGGCCCAAAATTCTGCTTCCATCTGCTGGGCGGCTCTGCTAAGCTGGCAGCCCACACCGAGCGGAATCTATCTGTAAGAACATGAGTGCACTGTAATCAGGACCGTTAAACCAAACCAAGAACAAAAGTGAGGCTGCGGGGACAAAGGGCTTGCCCACCTCCTGGGTCCTGAACAGGGACTGGGGGAGGGGGCCATGCTATCCAGGATGGGCAAAGGGGCCACTGGCACACATCTCACTCCTCACCCCAGTGCTGAGAAGTGGGACTTGTTTGTATGGACTTGTTTTTTCTGAGTAGAGCTGGCACAGCTTGAACCACAGGCCAAGCTGAGGCCACTTGGGCATCCATGCTTGAAGTTCCACCTTGAGGAGCTCAGGCTGTCCTGGCCCAGAAGCCCCCCCCCCCCCCAAGTGCAGGCCTGCTGAGCTCTGCTGGTCGGACCTGGGTCTCTGTCTCTGTGCCCCACCACCCCTGGGGACCCTGGCTCCCCAGGGCCCCTGCCAGGTGGATTCTCAGGGGGCTGCTTGCACTGTCTCTGTCTCCTCACTCCCCCAGCCCCGCCTCTGTCTCCTCCATCGCTCTCTCCTTCTGTCTCTCTCTGTTCCTTTCTCCCTCTGTCTCTGTCTCCCTGTGTCTGTCTCTTTCCCATCTCGGTCTGTACATTTGCTTCTCTACCTCTGTCTCCCACATCTCTCTCTGCCTCTGTCTCCTCCATCTCTCCTTGTCTCTGTTTCCCAACCTGGGTATGGGGCATGCTGGGCACCGCCCCCGCCCCCAGCACAGGCAGCACTTGCTCAGACTTTGTGGTTCACATCCTGGCTGACCTCAGTTCTCTTCTCAGTCTTTGGAAAAAGCAAATAAATTATGCTGCCGAACAAAATCTCCCAACTCCAAGAATAGAGCTTTAAAAATCCTACCAAGAAAATTTCTGAGGACGCGGTCAATGTTTCCCTGAGGCCATATTCTCCCAGGCACGGGCTGGGTGGACCATCCCCGGCCACGCTGATGGCTCGCAGACCAGCTCAGAGCTGTGGGGCAGGACCGGAGAGGTACGTGGCCTGCAGGGCCCCCGAGTGCCCTCCCCAGCACACACTCCCACATAGCCCTGGGGACACACATGCCCCTGTGCCCACTCTGCCCCCTGCACTAATGGGGGTCAGTTCTCTGAGACCATCCCGCAGGCAGAAGGTGACCTTGTCATGTTAAAGTGACAGGCACGGCGGTAAGCATCTGCGTGACCCCATCACGTGGCTCAAACCTGTGCCCACTCTTGCTGCAGATCCCATAACTGATGGGCGCTGTCCCTCCAGGTCTGCAGATGGGGTTCCAGATGCCCAAGCTTACCTCTGGCCATTGCAGGAAAACCAGAGAAGAGTTGAAGAGGCTCTTACTTTGCTCTCAGGAGTGCAAACAGGAAGGAAGGCAGCAGGTGTGCACGTGTCCTGAGGTTATGGCTGCTGGACTCAGGCCCCCAGAAGAGCAGTGGGATCCAGACCTCTGGGTGGAGGGGGAGATGTGGGGGGGTGATTTGTGCTCTCTGCACGGATGCGACCTCCTGTGTACCAGTGACTCATTAGAAAGAGGAGACACGGTCTACACAGAGTAAAGTCACAGTCCACGCAGAAGTCAGGATGCTCAGCAGGTGCTTCGAGTGCTTGCGTGTCACTGGTGATCACGTTCTCCGCACTTCTGGGCGTGTCACTGTGGCCTGAGGTGGAACGGTCACGTCCCCGGGACCCTGCAGTGTCGTTGTAAAGTGGAGTTGACAGAGGACAGTTTTGGGCACCGACCTCCCCTCCTGAGGTCTTGGGAGGCTCCCAAGACCTCCCCTCCTGAGGTCTTGGGAGCCAGAACTGCCTGTGTGACAGCCTGGGTCCATCCCTGACCATCCAGGTGGCTCTCCAAAAAGCGGTGGCGGCAAGGGTGCGATTGGAGCACCATCCAGGTTCCCTGGTGTCATGAGGACACATCCCCCTACCCACACTTTCCGAGGCCCCCACACTTCCCATTGGGAACCTCAATGAGGCAGGCCCTGGTGGCCACCAGGCCCGACCCCGGGAAGGGTCTCCCCATCTCAGGAGAGGTAAATGTCCCAGGATGCTGAGGGGCTTGAGGTAGAAATCCCAGCAGGGGTTTGGAGATTTCCCTTGTGACAACTCTGAGCACATCTTGTTGGAAAACAGGAAAAAAAGAAAGAAAGACAAGGAATGGGGTGGTTTCAAACTGCTTCCAATTTCACACCGTCTCTTCCCGGCAGGAGGCTGCAGCTGAGAATGCGCGCTGGGCGGGGGCCGGGCAGGCTGGGCGGCCGTGGCAGCTGTTTGCAGGATCAGGTGTTCTGGGAACCCAGCTCTCTAGCTGCCCTGTGTCTTGGTCACTGAGCAGAGCTGCCTGGGGACAGGGGAACCTCCTGCAAGCTCACACAGCTTTCAGAAAGCATTGTGCCCACGTCTCCGAGGACATGAGACCTCCCACCTGCATCTTCCAGCCACTGTGTCTTCGCTGGGCTGGGGGCCCGTGTGCTGCTTCTGCTGAGGACCAGACAGTAACAGGCGGGCCTTTTGTTCCATGAGCCACCCTTTGGTATTTTCACCACCCTTTATCATGTAACGGGCCTCATAGCTCACAGGACATGGGGACACAGGCCACAGGCTAGATTTACCCCGCCAACCCTGCCAGAGGCCAGGGCAGCCCAGGAGGCCCTCTGCTCCCTGCTGTGGTCTCTGAGCCCCCTTCTTGGTGGCTACTCCCCTCCCCCCACCCCAGGAGGGGGTCTCAGTGTCTTAGCCTGGGTGGTCACACACAACACGGGAATTTACTTCCTCAGCAGGGCATCACTGTGCTCCTCAGGAACAGTCTGGTGCAGCACACATTCGCATGCCCCCATTTATCAGACGAGCAAGTCGAGGCTGGTGAGTGGGAACACATAGGTACCAAGTGCAGAAGAGTTATCTCTGAGCTAGGAATCTCTGTGTTGCTCTGAGGCCTCTCCCACCAGGCCAGGCACCTGAGGGAGGAGGGTCCAGCTGATGTCCCATGTCAGTCAGGAAGCCCTGAGAGGTGTCCCCAGGACAGGGACAGGAGGCCTGAGCCATGGGCTTGGCTGAGTCTGGGAAGTCCTCCCGAATTCCCTCCTGACCCTGAGCTGGAAATGCAGAAGGAGGGGGCCCTGGGGCAGGAGGTTGCTTGGGAACCCGAGGCCAAGTGGGGGTGGGTGGGCTGGCCTTGCTCTGCTGGTTCACTCTGCCCCCCAGAGAGCAAGCCTGGGCCCTGGGGGCTCCTGGCTGCATGGCAGTTGCGTGGATGCTGCAGGATTCCAGAGGCTGCCCATTTTTCACAGCGGATCAGCACGGAATTCCTCGACACAGCTGCTGCTGTAATTGGGTCCCATTAGGAAAGTGTGCGGTCTTGTTCAGCGGCTCCCCCCGCCCACCGCCCCCACGCACGGTGGTCTCGAGTTAGTGCGGCAGCTGTGACCGAAGCCCAGCTCTTGGGCTCTGCCGCGCTGTCTCCTCCCCCGAGATTGGAAACATCCCTTTGTGGGAGAGAGAACCCGGCTCCTTTTCTCACCCTCCCTTCTCTCCTCCTCACTGCCCCCCACCCACACCCCAAATGGAGCCAGTTCTGTGGAGGCCACACAACCTCCCAAGGGCTCCTGTGGAGCCTGGTTGGAATCCCAGCTGTGTGATGCTGGATGAAGAAATCAACCTCTCTGAGCTCAGCGGGCAAATGGGCATTGCTGGAGATTATGGTGCCTCTGCACTTGACAGTTTGGCTCCTATTACTGTCATTGCTACTTTATTACTGTCAGTAATGGAAACGATGTACCTCTGGCTTCGCCAGCTTGGAAGGTGGCCATCCTCAAAGTGAGAGGATCCTCAAATATTTGCAGAGTGAAGACCTGGACTAATTAAAGGGTGAGGATTGGATGAGGCCAGAATTGGATGGGGACGGGCCTTCTGCCCCAAGGTCATTGCCCCACAGGCACAGGGGCCACCGGGAGCTGCCTTTTCACATCGTTGTCTGTCATTTCTTTGTGCCTTTGTGCTGCCTGACATGATTGTGGGAGTTGAAATGTGCGCTGAAATGTGGGGTGATCACTTCTGACCTGCTCACCTTTGAGTTATTAAAGGTGACCCCAAACCCCAGTGGGAGGGGTGAGAATTCAGTGCCCAAGAAAAGCCTGAATCCCAAGGGATTCATGGTAGGGGGGTGGGATCGTCACATTTCAGCATCAGCCCATTTCCACCCCCACCCCAACCGTAGGTCTCAGGATGTCAAACATGCGTGTGTCAAGCAGTCATTGCCGGGATCCTTGACCCTTTCTTCTTCACTTATGATTATTAAAGATCATCTAATAAACAAGTTATCGATAAGCGGGGTCAGGCTGTAGTGCATTAATATGATTCTGTCAATACGCAGGTTATTTCTATAACTAAAAAGGGTTGAGGATAAAAGACAAATGTACATGTAGAACCGATAATTGACCTGTGATTTATTTCCCCCTCGGGAGACGCTGAGGTGCAGAGTCACCGGGCTGCAGGGTCCCCCAGGCAGCTTCTCCAGATGGGCTGTCATCCAGGTATCCAGGCAAAGTTGGGGTATGAGGCCATCGGAAGGCCAGGAAGTAGGTCACACCTGACCCACAGGGGTCCTGGGAGGATGCATTTTCAGACACGAATGGGCAGAGCCACCTCCAGTTTGCAATGGGCGGAGCCTGGTGTCGTTCAAGTGAACAGGATTGAGCACAGCCGGGAAGCCATAGGAGGCAAGTCCTACGCAGGCCTGACACCCGCGATGGATAACAGTGCTCTGGGGCTGCAGAAGGGTCAGCCACTTGGGAACCCTGGATTTTTGGAACATGAAAGAACATTCTAGAAAATTCAGGACTCTTCTGCAGGCATGCAAGCCCAGACGCTTCTTCTAGCTCTTGGCTTCTACCTCTTGAACCCAGACCCTCAGGAGGAAACTCTGGTCCCTGATTCAGGAACAGACAGTTCTATGGAACCTTCGCCTGGTTTCCAGGGACACGTGTCCAGTTCCTGGAGCTGGCTATCGCAAGACCCCTGGACGCACCAGTGGTTCCTTTTCTAAGACTGAAAGTTACAGCTTGTTACGAGTCATTGATTAGATGTGCCGCACGTCACCCTGCTCTTATGATTTACGTGTACTTCCTCCGGGGACATCAATCTTCCGAAAGCAGGAGGAGGAAGCTGTCCCCTGAGGGCAGGCGTGACACTGGACATGCATCTCCCCAGGACAAGGGCCTGCGGAGCCCCGACCTGGGCTCAGCCCTCAGCTCACCGCCTGGCACAGGAGAGGCTCGGACCCTGACACAGTGCAGACCCAGCAGCTTCCTCCTGCCAGTCCTGCTTGGTCAGCGCCCCCACCCTAGCTCCCTCATGGCCTGGGCTGTCAGCCTGTTCTCTCTGTGTCCAGACCTCATCTGGACAGGAGCCCCCAGGTAGTACCTCTGGGAAAGAACTCCCTCTGGGGCCAGCACAAGAGGGCAGGGGCTCCTAGGCTGGGTCAGGGCTGGACTCAGCCCACCCGGTTCAGAGAGTGGTGACAGAAAGGGCTGAACAGCATCCAGGGACTGGGGCTCTGAGACCCTGAGCCGCCCAGTGTATGAGGAGCCCATTTTGGGCCTGGGGGGGAATTCAGAGCCTTGGTTAGAAGGGTTCTACCAGAGGTTGGGTGTCCTGAGCTGGGGTAACCTGCACCTCTTCTCTCTTGAAAGGAATAGCTCTGGAGGGCAGACCAGGGGAACAGGAATCTTTGCAAGTAATCCTCCCAGACAACCGCCATCGCAAAGGAAGGTGGTCAGCCTAAGCCCTGCCCCTAACTCGGCTCATGTTCCCCCATGGCATCAGGGCCTTGTGTCTCAGCCCTGGGAGCCTGGGGGATGGCCTAGGGAGGGCCTGAGTAAGTTGCTGCCTGGGCCAGGAGCTGGCTGGAGTGAGAGGCAAGACCCCTACCCAGATGATTCAGAGGGGCCTGTGTTTCCAAGTTAAGGATCAAGGATTTGCCCTCTGCTGGGGGAGCGTTTTCAGTGAGGGCAGATCAGGCACTGAGCTGTTAACAAGGTGGCTTGTAAGTGGGCAGGGGTTGGGGCACCAGGATTGGGGGGCACTGCCCTATTTCTCTGCAAGCCAGGTGCAGGGGGAACCCTGCTGTCAGGTGCCTGGGTGACCAGGAACCAGAGGCCAGGCAGGTGTGCACCTGGGCTGCCTCCAGTCCTTCCTTTAAGAAGCTGCCCAGTCCCACCGTCTGTCCGTGCCCCTGACCCATCCTCTCAATCCCTGAGGGGCCGACAGCTCCCACCTCTGCCCTCCCTCACTGCTGTGCACATGTGGGAAGGTTAATCTACCTCTCTGAGCACTTTTCCCATCTGTAAAGACTGTGGTGACAGCTCTTCCTCAGGCATTCTGAATTTAACGCCTAGTGTGAGCCCAATTGGAGAAGACTCTTGAGAGTGCCTTAGATGGCAAGGTTATCAACTAGTCAATCCTGAAGGAAATCAATCCTGAATATTCACTGGAAGAACTGAAGCTGAAGCTCCGATACTTTGGTCATTTGATGCGAAGAGCCGACTCACTGGAAAAGACCCTGATCTTGGGAAAGATTGAAGGCAGATGGAGAAGGGACGACAGAGGATGAGATGGTTGGATGGCATCACTGACTCAAAGAATGTGAGTTTGAGCAAACTCTAGGAGATAGTGAAAGACACGGAAGCCTGGTGTGCTGCAGTTCATGGGGTTGCAGTCAGACACGACTTAGTGACTGAACCATAGCAGTGAGTCCCCCATGGCACCCGGCCCTCCCATCCTCTGTTCCCTGCTGTTTTGCTGGTGTTCCTTTGGGCAGCCTCTTACAGGTCCCCAGCTGGTGGTGGGAAATGGGGCCCAGCGCCTGAGCTCTGTCCAGCGCCCCCCAGCCCACCACCACCCTACCCCGTCACCACCCCAGAGCCCACCGCAGCACATCAGCACAAGTTGAGCAGGGAAGACCCATGGACTGAAACCACATAGAGTCCAGGCCTTACACAAGGTGGCCTCCTGTGGTGCAGATCCTCCTTCCTTCCCTGCTCCCTGGCCCCCATCCAGCTGCCGGCCAGCACCCGCATCCATATTCTCCCTCAGAGGCAAATTGAACCCCCACCTAGGATTTGAGGACACCCATGGGCCTCTCTGCACCTGGTGGCTTCTTCCCATCTCTGGACCAGCTCTTCTGCCCCTGCCCCCCACCCCGCTCCCCTCCTAGTTCACTTTCTCGGGGGGCCTCTTTGTTCATGCTGATGTTGTTGGAGGACAGAGTGGGCTTGAGCCACTGCCTCGTCCCCAGAGTAGCTGATGCCGGAATCAACATGGTTTCAAGATTTCTTTGAATGTCTCTGAGGCATCTTCCAGGGTGCAGTGCAGACAAAAGTCGTCCAGTGCTGCTTCTGGAAGGAGGCTGTGATGGGCCCAGGACAGATTAGACCATAAACCTGGTGTCAGGGGAGAGATTCATTCACTTACTCAGTCGTCCACCCCGGAGAAGGGAAGGTGTGGGCACCCGATAGCTGCTGGCCAGGCACCATGTGTGGCAGAGGGGCTTGTGCCCATGGTCTGGGGGTGGGGGTGTTGCCAGTGGACAGAGTGTTTTGGACACATCTGACAGCGGCAAGCCATGCCCAGAGCTCTGGGGCCATGCAGGGCCATGTGGGCCAGGAAGAGCCGTCCTCCTTAGACTCGTGCTAATGAGGCCCTGCCATTCCACAGAGGTCGAGACAGAGGCCCCCACTCCTGGCCAGCCTGGGGGTGGGGGTTCTGGGGAAATTGGGGTGAGTCTAACTAAAGCCCTTGCACAGAGCCCGGGTTTTTTGTTGGCCAACAGAGAAAGCAGGCAAGGTGGGACTTGACTATCACTCAAGCGGGGCTGGTTCCTCCTGTCTGACCCAGGGATGGTGGGGCTCCCAGTACCCTGACTTCAGGGTCCTGAGCAGGAGGCTTGGGAAATGCCTCCTGGGAGGGGAGGGGAGGGCGGAGATGCAGGGCTGGGAATGTAAACAGCGTGCCGAGGAGACCTATATGCGTTTCGGGCCAGGCCCTCTGAAGGAGCCTGGGTCCTTTTTCGTGCTGTACTTGACTGTGTAAATATTTTTCTTAGGAGTAAAGAGAGAGTCTCCATTCACTGGGTAGGATCTCACTTGAAAGAACTGAGAAGTATCTGTTTAGCCATAAAAGCGAAAAACAGTGTCCAAGGCGCCTTTCAAAAAAATCATTTCTGTAGCTCAAACACAGCCAAGCGGAGTTTTTTTTTTTCTTTTTTTTTTTTAATGCAAAAAATAAATAAATATGACCCGCTCCCAGTTGAGAGCTCAAGAGTTTGTGTCAACACCGTTGGAGCCTTTACTCTGGGAGCCAGAGTGGGCTGGCCGGTGACTAACTGCCCTGACGGTTCCTGGGGGCGCTGCCAGCAGGACACCACCCAGGCCACACCGCCGAGGGGGTGGCGGGGGGGCTCCTGCGAGCTTCTGGCTGGAGTTCAGGTGTGACTCTAGTCGGAAGGGTCGGCGTGTGGCTCCCTCACACCCAGTGACCACCTGGCAGCCTCCCAGCCTGTTCCTCTGGATTCAGGAAGCTGGACTCGGACATGGCCGCCAGCACCCCAGCAGCTCTTTGACCTTTGCCCTGTCACTCTAACTCCCAAGATTCTGTCTCCTATCTCTAAAGCCGGGGTAACCCCAGCTTGCGCCCAGATGGGGCTACCATGAGCAGGACGGGGGAGCCGCCTTGGAGGTGCCCGGGAAGCAACCTCCCCAGAACTCCCACCCAAGGCTCCCAGAAGGACTGCCTGCACTGTCCTCCGGTCACTGCTGCAGCCCAGCGCCGGCCACTGCAGCATTTACACCAGGAATGTGGCCATCATGGTAGGACCTGGACTTGGACTTGGTCAGAAAACTCAGCTGAGAATTGTTCTTGAAAAAGCTCATCTTCCCAGGAAGGGAGGATGTACACGTGAGGCTGTGGGTGTTTTTTGCAGGGATTAAGATGAGCTGACAACCGGGCGGCTTGATGGATTCTGATCAGCAGTTCATTGGGTCCGTTTGAGGGCACTGCTTAGTTGGTCCAAAACCCTTCTATGACGGGAGGCCATGTGTGGTCCAAAGCAGCTCACCATGGGTTGGAGCTGGTGGTCACCAGCTTCAGTCTTGTCCTGTCTGCCCAGAATGTGTCCCCGAGTCTCCTAGAGGGTGGCAGAGTGAGGCTCAGTGCCAGGCCAGCATGGGAGGGGGCTCCTTCCATCAACCCCTGGGGCCCCTGCCCCGCCTCCCAGGACAGCCTTGGGCAATGACCTGCACAGACAGCCCTAGCCCAGCCCACAGAGGCCCCTTCAAGGGGAGGGGCCTTGTAATCAACTTTTAGCCCCTTCTAGGCACAAATACTCCTCTTCGGGTAGGTAGAAATGTGGCTTTAGCATTGGACAGAGAGGAACAGGGTAGAGAGGCCTGGGCTTCAAAGCCAAGAGGAAGAGGTCAGTATATGAGAACACTTGATGACCTCTTGGACCATAGGCTGGACTGGAGGCGGGGGCACTTCATCTGCTTCTCTCTGGTTTTCGAAGCCATGTGTTCGGAGCTCCATCTGGGTTTCCTCCTGTTTGTACGTTTTCAGATCCTGTAATAACAGACTATTTCGAAGGGAGAGAAACCTTCTGGGATTCGTTTGTGACACCGAGCAGAAAGCCTAGCCCCCTCAGGGGACACGCCAGAACTCCAGAGCTGTGAGCATATGGATGTCTGTGTATGTGTGTCTCCTCTGGGCTGACTTTTCAGAGAACAGAGGCTATTTATTTTAAGAGTCAAAAAAAGATGCTTTGAGCAACCCCACTTAGCTCAGTCCTGGCACTGAGACCCTTGAGAGGAGCAAATGCTCCAGGTCAAACCTCACTTTTTGGCTAAACTGCTTAATCAAAACACACCTAATACTTCTGCTGGTGCGGAGACGGGCTTGAGAGCAGAGACCACCACTGCCAACAGCCGGCTGGCCAGCAGTGCCTGTGCCGAGGGCTCGGCAAGCAAAATAAAGAGGGTTTTCAGCAAAGCGGCGGACTTGGCAGCGAGAAGGCTGGGACAGAGGCTCCAGAAGGGGTGCATGGGGCAGACTTTCACCCGAGGTCAGCGAGTCAGTGAAGAGCAGGGGTGATGGTGGTCACACCTGCCAAGGTGGCCGTCACATCAAGGGGAGCGGGAGGCAGAGAGAAGTTGCTGGGACAGGGTGGTCCTGGGACCCACTCAGATCTCCTGGCAGGAGGAAGACTTTCTCTGTATGGGAGTGTCGGCCAGCTTGGGCTTAATGCCCCCAGCTCTCTCTGCATCGCACGGTTGGATGGGGCTCCATTCTGCCACCGAAGCACCCCAAGCTGGACCTGTCCAAGGGGAGCCCAGGGCCAGGCTCCAAGGAGCAGTAGAGAAACCCTCATCTGCCTGGTTCCACCGGCCTGGCCCTGCACTGAGAGCCTCCTCTGTCTGGTCCCTCTTGCTCCGCATGTTGCGCTGGCATCTTGACCTTCAGGGATGGTACCATTGGAACACCCACTTCTGTACCCCCAGCCTGGAATTTTGCCACCAGCACAGGCCTTCAAGCCATGAGCAGGAACCGCTCTGAACACTCTTGTCTCCCAAAAGCAGCCTCCAGTTTCCAGCTGCCCCCCAAATCAAGAGCTACTGTGGCAGTGCCCGGCTGAGAAGTCCAGCTCCTCAGTGTCCCCAGAACAGTGGCCTGGTGGTCAGCATGCTTGCTGGACGACTCTGCAGGAGGTCCCCACGCCCCTTCCCTGGGAGGGGTCGCAGCAGCAAGGCAACGAGGAGTGGCATCGCCAGGTCTTCAGGCTCCGGCTCCTCCAAGGCGGGCTTTGGGTGGGGACCTGCTTTGTCCTTCACAAGGGGACAGGAGCCGGGAAGGGGAGTCGCTCGGATGGGTGGCCCCTTCTGCAGTTTTGTCCTGGGCCCTGGAGACTGTGAGGCTTAGAAAAATTAACACACAGCGTTTCTTCCTCCGATTCAAGCCACCCCGTCATAAGGGGCACGTGGGTGAACTGCAGGACTCGGGGCCCATGCTGGGACCTTCAGTTCTGCCTGATGCTGACAAGGGTCTCCAGGTGGGGTGCAGGCCTGAGCACCCTGGAGGAGGAGAGTGGTCCATCTCCTTCCCTGGGGATCACAGACTCTTCCTGGACAACACAGGCTCTCCTGGGACCCAGGAGGTCTGCCTCTCTCCTCCTGTCCTAAGGCTGCCCGGGCTCCAGCCACCCTTCTTGGCTCTGAATTTGAGAGTGAAAAGCAGACAGACAAGAGGACTGCCTCACTGGCCCGTCTGCTGGCAGAGCTTAGCCCCCAGGGCTGAAGCTAGCTCGTCTCCCCCAGGGCCTGTCCACCCGGGTCCAGTAGGGCCTGAGCACCTAGGTACCTGACCTCTTGCTGGCCCTTCTGGAGAGACTTTCCAGTTGTGTCCATGTCTGCCTCTTCTGCCTCATTCTCTGTTTTCACTCCTAGTCGCATTCCAAACCACAATTTCAGAATCTATTAAAAGAAACATAAAATTCCCAATTGGTTAGAATTCTCAACATTTAAAAATATGACTTATTGTTATTACAGCTGAGTCTGGGCAGATCTGCCAGCGTTTGGAACGGTGTGTCTTGGTCCTCTGACCTGACCTGCATGGGCACTGGCGGGCACTCTGCTCCGAGCTTGTCATTCAGGAAGCAATGGTGTCATTATAAGGGGAGGGGGAACAAAACCCCTGGGTTTGACCCCATTTCTCTTTTTATTCTCCAAATATTGGTTTCCATCTTGGTTTCTATTCTTATGGAAACAACATCACAAATTTATATACGTGTTTGTGCAGAGTACTTGTGATCCAAAAGGGAAAATCCCATTGATGCTGCTAATTTGTCAGCTTGCATAGCTTAGAAAGGGCTCTGGGACTTGTCACTGAAACACCACCCTCTGGAGTGGAACTGGGTGGTTTTGAGGTGGAGATGCCAGCCAGGCAAAATGCTACAGCTCTTCAGAGCTGAGCCAAGGAAAGCTCCAAGTCGAAGCCGTTGGGTGGAAGAAAGACCCAGGGTGGCTGGCACTTTCCTCGATGCCCCAAGCCCATGTCCATGGGCGGGATGGTGGTGGGAGGAGGGAAGGCTTCCTGCTGCTGTCACTGCGCACTGCTGGGGTAGGGGCTCACCCCAAGAAACAAGGAAGGAGCCCCTTACCCATTTCAAGCACCACAGTGCCCCTAACCACACGTGCAGTCCGTACGCAGTGAGCTCCACAGTGTGGCTGAGCGCCACAGCGTGGCTCCTCTCTGTGATCTGGGAGGACCCCAGTTCTCTTATTATGGAGAAGCCACCCTCCCACCCCTATTATTTCAGAGGTCGCTGGCTCTGCTTGCATGTGTATAGTCCACTGTAGCTCAAGGACCCTGCCCTCTTGGAAACTAACAACCCTTTTCCAAATTGTTTTGCAGCAAATGCTGACGGATGCGGAGGTGTCATCGCAGGAGGGCTGCATCCAAAAGGTAGGCAAGCTGGTTCTGCGCCTTCTCCCCTCCTGTCAAGCCTGCGCCCGCGTCGAACCTGAGCTCTGGTTGAGCCTGAGCTCCCGAGTGCAAGGCCATCTGCGGTCGGTCGAGCACGTGACGGATGCTGGTTTTCATGGTGCAGCAGGTAGCGGCTCACTTGACAGAACCAACCTGGTTCCGAGAACCAAGGCGAGCCCCGTACCCGTGGGAATGCTTTGGGCCAGTCAGTCGCATAGAAATGAAATAAATACAGATTGTGTTTATTTAAATATCTTCACTGGATACTCACATGAAAAGAATCAGATCAGATCAACAAAGCCTTTCCTTGTACTCAGTCTCCGAAGATGGCTCAGGCACCGTGTTGAGTAAGCAGTCAGGCGACAGATAAGTGTCGATGTGGGCATTATCCCCTGGTGATGGGTAACAGCCAGTTGACAAATATGAGATATGAAAGGCCCAGAGAGTGGGCCAGGCCTAGGAAAACACTCCTCAACACACACACACAGAGGGAAGCACGCACCCACAGGCAGGCACATTCCTGCATGTGCATGCTAGGCAGACAGCAGAAGGGAGAAGTGCAGAAATCACCCCAAAACCCAGAAGCCATTTGTCAGCTAAAGTTCAACATCTAGAGAATTTGGGCCATCCATGCATAAGTATACACATGTACACACACACATCCACACAGAAAGACACATGCACACACACACAGACACATAGACACACACTTGTACAGACAGACATGCACACAATACACAGACACACAAACACACAGATATAAATACATGTGGTAGCTGATGCAGTCTTTGGGTTTTCCAGTAGCATTAAAATAGCCTTTTCTCTCCTGGCATCTTGACTTCAAAGCATTGTACAGACCAAGCTGAGAGAGTCCATCTTCTCAGGGTACCCAGACCGCGTCAGGAAGCACAGCGTGGGCATCTGGGGCGATGGGTCAGCACAAGGCTACCCAGCTGCTGTCAAGGGGCTGTTTTCTTAGTTTCGGAATCGCCGAGCTATGCTCATGAGGTACTGCCCCTCTCCCAGGAGGATCCAAAAACACTCCCTGAGCATACATTCCTGTCATCATGAAAAGTCCTCTTTGGGTCTGGAAGTGACAAGAAAACAATTTGCTGGTTCCGATCTCTGTGACTTTCTTCCTGTGTCCGGCTGGCTGGTTAGGGTCGGGGCAACCAGGGGACCCGCCATCCTGGGGGACCCGCCATCCTGGGGGACTCAGCCCTAAGAGCCAAGGCCTTCCCTTTTCACCAGGGTCCACCCCAGAGACATTGATTTCAGAGAAAAACCATGTGACGGGGGATGTGGTCTGACCCTGCGGTGACCTCGGGCAGGGGTGACCTCTGGCAGGGGTGACCTTCGGCCTCATTTGTCTCTATAAGCGCGTCTGTGTCTGGCCCGGGGGGCAATTATGTCTGAGCAGAGCTGGGACAGAGTGTCCTCTCCCTGTCCACTGCCCGGGGGGCCTAAGGCCTCTCTTCCTGGAAATGCATCCGCAGGCCCCAAAGTGAATCCTGGCCGTGTCCCTCTCCCTCCTCCACCCCCCACCCCGACCCTGGGAGTGAACTCTGTTTTCTTAAAGGAGGAGGTAGCCAGAGCAACTTGAGCAGCTTCCTTGCGCCTTTCACAGTGTTTCAGAGAATTGAGGTGCTTCCACCCCCCACGCAGAAGAACCATAGTCAGCTCCTCTCTCAACTACTAAAAGGAACAGGGAACCTTCATCTTCCCTGCTAAGAAGGAGCTCACACAGGGCGGGAGGTGAGAGATGGGTCAGGCAGTCAGTTGTCCAGCCTGGGGGCAAGCTTCAAGGCAGAAGGTCAAGAGGTGGGATCTAAGGTTAAGGTCGTGAAGAGGAAGGGATGTATCCTCTATCCCCTGAGGTGGTGCTGTCTCCAACCTGGCCTCTCCTTTTTACAAACAGTGGAGGGCAGGCCTTGGATGCTGTGGCCCAGATGTCCTTCTGAGAGCTCCACACGGAGTGGGCACAAGCACACTCCAGCCAGGGACCCACTCACAACCGCCCAGCTAGGCACAGCCTCCCTTCAGATGCAGACCTTTGTAAGGCCCGTCAGAAGGGTGCCCACGGAACCAGACCAGACACCCATGGCAGCTACAGCATCTGGGAGAGGCCAGTGCCTGGCAGCAGAGCCGGAGGGGCCGGGGCTGTGGTTGCTCTGAGAGCCGCTCTCCCATCCCCAGCCCCTGAGGCTCCACCCTAAGGATTTGTCCACCTCCCCGGATACCCCTGCCCTCACAGAGAAATGCTCCTTTGAATCCCTGGACTCTCCCATCCTCACACTAAACTTAGTGAGGGGCATTTGGGGCATCAAGTGTGATGGGGTGGGTGCCCTGGGTCACACTGGTCGATGATCAAAACCTTAACTTGGCATCTGGAGCCATTTGGTTACTTCCCAGAGAGGGAGGGCGGGAAAGAGGTGCTGAGAGAGACTCAGGTGCAAAGGCAGCTGGGGTACCACATCGGAGGCCTGAGGACAGTCAATGCGGCCTTCTCTTGACCTTCTTCCCAAATGGAAGGTCACAGCTGTGTCCCTTACAGCTTTGGAGACGCACACGTGCTTGTTACATGAGAGGACCGTACACACCTCAGTGCGCTAAGGATTAATTTAGGTATTCCTTGGTGATAGGAGATAGACCCCATTCATCAGTCTTACAGTTTAGGATTTTGGTGTCTGGCTGAACAGGGCCTCTCCTCCTCCAAAGACACACACATCTGGGGGCCTTAAGGTCCTCCAGGGAAGCACTGAGGCTATGCAGCCTGGGGTTGGTCAGCTGACACCTCTGAGCATCACTTATTCCAACTTCAGGATTCACTGAATCACACTTTCTGCTCTTTATCGGCATCATGGAACCCCATGGACTGTAGCCTGCCAGGCTTCTCTGTCCATGGGATTCTCCAGGCAAGAACACTGGAGTGGGTAGCCATTCCCTTCACCAGGGGATCTTCCTGACTCAGGGATCAATCCCAGGTTTCCCGCGTTGCAGGAAGATTCTTTACTGTCTGAGCCACCAGGGAAACCCTCAGTGAAATGTAACTAAGGCTATTAATTCAATCAGTGGCTTGACACAAGAGATGCAGAAAGGGTAATGTTTTGTAGGAAGTGGTGGTTATCAATTCTTGGTATTAAAGAACCAGGATGCGGAAGAGGCTGTGGACTCTACCTGTCAGAGTTTATAAAGGACAAAATCCAGGCCCAGGGAGGCTGGTGGTGCCTATATCCACAGAGGAGGTGGGATTTGAACCCAGGATCTCTGGTGCAGAGCTGGGCTCACGTTGGAGAGATAGCGGCTACAGCATGGGAGCCGGCACCAGGCTTGGCGCCGCCCTGAGAACCCTCCTGTGCCCCTCCCTCAGGTCGCCTCCATCCCCAACCTGTCCTGGTCTCTTGTGTCCCTCTGTCCCCCAGTCCCTCCTGCGGGCCCCTGTGGTGCCACCAATCCCGCTCCATTCTTCCCCCACCTCCACCCTGCCCCCTATCTTCACATTCTTGCCTCCTCCTTCCACCGCCCACTGGTTCCCTGCATCCCCTCCTCCTGTGTGCAGCACGCCCACGTGCTCCTGCTCCATCGGGTGCCCAGCTGCCCCACACTCATCCCAGGTGTGCGTTCTGGATGTTCACACACTTCCCTCCACAAGTCACTTTGGCTGCAGGTCCAGCAGCATCGCCTTTTCTAGCCTCAGGCCGGGACCTCTGGGACTGCTGGCTGCAGCCGACTCTATTTAGTCTCTGTTTACTTAGAGGGAAAGCCCGGGGCTCCTGGAGAGCAAACATCTGCGGGAGATAATCTAGGAGCTGTCCATCCATCACTGGGGGCGCCTGGCTCCCTGGAGAGCCTGCCAGAGCCTGGAATAAAAAGGCCGGGCGAAGAGGCTTTGGGGACAAATAAAGAGCTGTGTTAAGGGCCTGCTGAAAATGGATGGAAGACATTATTAAGACTCAATGGCCGTCTTATCAAAATCCAATAGGATAGACATTTGGCAAAAGGCTTAAATTTATTCTTTGACTTTCTGGAGGGCTTGAATTTATCCGTTAACAAGAGTGTAGTCCACCCGGGGAGATGGTATCAGCTGAAAGAATTTTGATTCAATCTCTTTGGTGATATGAAAGGGGGAAACACCAGGCCCCCAATGGCCGCCCCATTGTCTCGCTTTATCTTGTTTTCTTTGACCGTCTTGAAAAGGAAGGACATGTTAATACAGTACAACAAGCAGAAAATGCAGAGGGAAATGACCTTTTTCTTTTTTTCTTTTTGTGTTTCCTTCTCCCCCACTTCTCTACCCACACTGCCCCCCTGCCTCTTCAAAATAAATAAATGAATCAGGAGTTCGCATCCATGGCGGTGAGGTCTGAACTGGGACAGGTGCATCTCCAGAGGCACTGCAGTTTGGAGTCACCTCAGCCAGAGAGCTGGGCCAGGGGTGGGGAGCTCGAGGCTTGGAGGGAAAGTCAAAAATAAATTGAGCTAATAAAGCCTGCTGTTGGAGTGGGACTGTGATGAGTCCATAAATCTCTCCCTGTTATTCCGCACAAAATGCTACAGGTCATAAAAGTCATCCGATAGCCCAGCCTGGCGTTCTCCAATAGGGTGATTGATTGATAATTACGATAATTCCCGAAATGATTGTTTGGACGTGAGGACCTTGGCCTGTCCCACTGGGCTGTTGTATGTGTATGTTTTCTACAACCTGGCCCAGGTGAAAAGCCTCCGGTAATGGGCATCCCGAGGTCTCCTGGGTCCCTCCCCGGGGAACCTGGGGACTAATAAAGATGACCAGGAGCCAGGAAGACCAGGCAGGCGGAAGTGGAGATGGACAGGCAGCTGCCAAGTGTCTTATGCAGCAATTAGTTGAGAAGGCTGCACACCCCAGGTCTCAGCCAGACTGCCACCAGGCTGTGCCTTGGGGGTTTGAGTCCAACACACAAACTATCCAGGTGTTTGTGGTCTGTGACCCTCTATGTGGTTTATTCCCTTTGCGTTGTTTTTCCCCTGGAGGAAACTGAGGTATTTTCCAGGTGGCTGGAGGGCGAGGAAGGCAAACGGGGAGGGAAGGATCGTGACTGGAACAAGAGATGGGGAGACCAGTTGGCCCCGAGGCTCCAGGACAGGAGATTGGGGAGCATGTGTCCCAGTCAGCCGGTCTTACTGGGACCAGAGCAAGCTAGACTGTCCCTGTTAGGCTTTGCCTGTGCCAGCGAGGTTACTTTTAGAAATCCTTTCTTTTCCTCTTTACCACCCCCCCCAATCCCCCAACCCTAACCCCCCCCCACCCCCACCCCAGGCTGCAACACCTAGGAGCCACCCAGGTGCTAGAATTCAATCACTGTTTATGCAAGTTCTTTCTGAAAAAAATTCCAGCAAAGTCCCAAGCCCTAAGCGGCCTGGGCTCACAATTAATAATTTGCATGTGGGATCGGTTATGTCTTTATGAAATCAAAGTGTGTTTAGCTGCCACGGAGACAGCTCCGAGTTGATTTTGATAATCTCGGGCTGAATAGACTCACTTCGTTCCAGCAAAGCCCCGGACAAAGGCTGGACAGTGGCTGAAAGCCCTTTGGAGACAGGCCTCCTTTTCCTTTGTCGGGGGGCTGCTGATAAAAGGGCCGGGAGTCCATTAATTCAGTGAATGAACATATAGTAAAGTCAGTCCCCTCTTGAGAACAATAATGTTGAGGTCAGCTTCGGTTGCCATGGAAACTAAGTACTCCTAAGAAGTTTGCATCCTTGATTTTGCTGAATCAAAGGCTGCAGAGTGGAGAGGTGTAATGGGGCCAAGACGCAGAAAGTCGGAAAGCCCCGCCCCCTCTGGTCCCCTTCCCGTGAAGGCAGCTCCAGGCTGGTGGCCTTGGGGACCCTCAGCCGCTGGGGACCAGCTCCAGGTCTGGCTCTTGCCCCTCCCCCGGCCCCTCCTGGAGGCCTCTTTTTTTCACCACTGTAGAGGCTTATCTGAAGAGGCCCTTAGGCATGACTCTGGTGCCCGGGGCAGGGCAGAAAATCTAGCCTGAGGGAGGGGCCACAGCCTGAAAGCCTCCACCTCAGTGGCCCCGATGGACTCTGCTCTCTGGCCACCTCACAGCACCTGAACTTGGCCTCTGGCGGGGGGTGGGAGGGGTGGGGGTGGGGAATGGCGGGTGGTGCTGTGGCCCCTTCCCACCCTAAGCAGATAAGGGTGATTAATGGGCCAACAGCAGTAGGGAGGTGGAGGCTGAGCTACTGGCAGGTCTAGGCTGGGTGACAATGTTATAAACGTCTGAGTTTTTGTATTCTGTCCCCCCAGTAGTTGGGCTGATTTTACTTACCCTTCCCCGAAAGGGGTACCTGAAAGCAGCTTAAACCATCCGATCAAGCTGGGAAGAGATGCAGGTATTATATTTTCTTCACAATAGTTTCTTACCTGCTACAGACCTGCGTGTCTGCGGAATGCTTCATCTTAGCTGGACTGGCCCTCCGCTTGGGGTGCAGGGTCTCAGGCGGAGAGAGGGGAAGTTGTTCAGACAGACCCTCTCTACCTTGAGGACCTTGCCTCGGGTCGGGGGAGGAATGAGAGGCATGTGTGTCTTCTTTTCTGCTGCTGAGAAAGCACGGAACCGATTTTCTCTCTCCTACTGAAGTAGCCCTTGTCAAACCTGCTGAAAGGCTTCTGGACTGCAGCTTGGAATGGAGGTCCTGGAGGAGGGAGGTGGGCATGAGTGGCCCAGAGCCCAGCAGGCAGAAGCCCCTCTTTGGGAGCTGGTGACATGAGGACTCCTCTCTGTGGTTAAGCCTGTCCCTCACCCTGCTGACACTGCTCAAACCTCAAAGCAAGACAGATAAAGTGTCACTGATTTCAAAGGACAAATTCAGAACTTGAAAATGGGCTTTACCCACCAAGTAGACAAAGGCCCCTCTCCTTCTCACTGGAGACCTGGGGAGGCTGGGCTGGATCCGTCACACCCGAACCTGGCTCTGCCCTGGATGCTGTGACCCTTGGCCTTGAACTTCTGCATTTCTGTTTCCTCCTCTGTAAACAGGGAGATGATAGTCACAGTCTCTAGCCCCTGCGTGGCCTGGGTGTTGAGAAGATAGCGAATGGGCAGAGCTCTTGGGCAGAGCCAGGCCTGCTGAATGGACAGTGAGGCCTGTGGCCATTGTGGCTGGCGTGGGACAAGGGGGCCATTCGGCCCTGGATGGCCCCACCTGGGGCACCAGGGGGCTGGCAGACACCTGCCTCTGAGATGGTGACAGCACCACCTGCAGCAGGTCAGAGGTCTCTTTGCTCCCCTGGGAACCACACTGGCATCTTGGGGTGTCCTGGAGGCCTGTGCTGGACAGCCCGGGGGAAGGTGGCTGGGAGGGGCGGGCTCTGCTGGTAACGGGCGATGAAGAGGATTTACTGTCCACATTACCGGCTTTATATGAGCCAGATGGTGGTGTCGATAACTCCATCATGTTCAGGTGGGTGCAATGGTGAGTTAATTAAATCGTGCCGTGCTATTAGGAGAGAAAAATATATCAGTGCAAGGCCGGCTCAGCGTCTTCTGCTTTGAAGGCAGACACGTGTGTGCCCATGGCCGTTGCTGGCTCCAGGGCGTGTCCTCTGCCCGCGGCACCGGGAAGCCTCCAGCCTCACCTTTGCTCCACAGACCCGCCGGCAGCTCATCAGCGCACTTGTTATCGGTCTGCGTGTAAGACTGACTTCTGGTTTTACACACACTGACTGTCAAGATGGCCTGTCCCTCTCCAGGGTAAAGGGTGGCCGGCGGGTGCTATGAACCCTGGGCCCCGCCCACGGCTGGTTGCCTTGAGCTGCGAGTCACCTCTCCCTGGGGTGTGGGCAGAGCACCCGGGCCTCTGGGGAGGCCCAGTTTCCTGAGGTCCCCTTGTGCCTCTGATGGTGTCGCTGTGAAGGTCTCAGGGCCTGTGCACATGTGTTCCAGGCAGGGCTCTGGGCAGCCCCTGGGCGGAAGAGGCTTCCCTTTCTTCTCTTGGCCCAGGACTTAGCCAGGCGAGGAGGACCTTGTCCTCCCCGTGGGGGTGGTGTGTGGGGGTCTCTGAGGCTCACTTGGCAGGTGGTAACTCTGGGGAAGGCTGTGTCCTACCCACTGCCCCCACCCCCCGCCCTGAGAAGTTGCATGCGGCCGCAGGCCTGGGTATATAGCAAATCCACCCACCTCTCAGTTCACCACCACTCATGACTTCTGTGAGATGCCATGCTGGCTCCCTGAGTGTGTGAGGCACAGGTGTGTGAGGCTCAGGTGTGTGTGTGAGGCACAGGTATGTGTGGCACAGGTGGCTGATGGACAGGTGGGTGCCCGGGGGAGGGTCCTGTGGGGCTGGTCAGCACCTAGTCCTGAGCCCTTGGCAGCTTCTGGGCTCACGTTGCTGTGGGCTGACGGTGCCTTGTGCTGTGTTGGGGGTTCCAGATGGGTGTTGGGGAAGAAGGACAGCAGACACGTGAGAGGGAAAAGTGAAATTGGAGCCTTGCTTGCCCCCAGCGAGGCTGCCCCTCCCACCGCAAGCCCTGGGACCTGGGCACTGCTGCTGTTCTGACCACGGTCGTGGTCCCTGTTGTCAGCCTGCCAGGCTCTTTACACACACCCACTCGTCTCCCCCGGTCTCCCCCAGGTACTATTACTCCCACTTCACTGCACAGAAGATTAAGTTGCAGACAGTTTGTCAGTTGCCTAAGGCCACAGGATTCAGTGGAGAAGCCAGGGATTTTCCAGGGTTAGCCACGTGACCCCAAAGCAGGTATCACTGAGTCTCATGTTATACTGGGTATTGCCCTCCAGACATGAAGACACAGCTCATCTAGACACACCTTCAGGAATTGGGTTTGGATAAATATAAATGAAGGGCTTCCCTCAAAGCTCAGTTGGTAAAGAATCTGCCTGAAATGCAGGAGAGCCGGGTTTGATCCCTGGCTTGGGAAGATACCCTGGAGAAGGAAACGGCAACCCACTCCAGTATTCTTGCCTGGAGAATCCCTGGCAAGGAGGAGCCTGGTGGGCTGCAGTCCATGGAGTCTCAAGAGTTGGACTCAACTTAGTAATTAAACCACCAAATATGAATGAACTCAGAGAAAGGCAAGAGTGGGTTGGGCTGGAGTAATTGAAGTTGGTTCATTGCACAATGGCATTGTGTAACAAACCACCCCAAACCCTTAACACAACACTCGGTGACCCTCACTCATGTGCAAGTTGGCTGACCTAGGCGGAGCTCGGCTGGGTTTGGTTCCAAGCTTATGGTTGGGTCCAGTTTCCTCCTTGTCCAGTGGGCTTCACGGGGCGTGTTGTTCTGGTGATGATAGCGGAAGAGAAGGCAGCACACGTAAACATCATATCTGGGCTCAGACAGAGTCCGTGGCCGCTTCTGCTCACACCCGTGGAGGCCAACCACACAGGATGGGAACGTGCTCTCTGCCTCCCACTGGAGGGGTGTCGTCACAGTAGAGGGGTGGGAGAGTAATGCGTTTATGGCAGCAGGCTTCCTGGAGGAGATGGCCCTGGGGCTGACACAGGGCCAGTTCCCAGGTTCAGGCTGAAGCAGGGAGAATGACTCGAAGTATGTGGAAACAGAACAGAGCCTGTGGCAAAGCTCAGAAGAAAAAACAAAGCCCAGCGCGTTCTCTTGTGCAGCCTGTCTCATGGGCGCAGCTCCCCCACCCCCCGCTTTCCATAGATCCCTTGGAGGCTCATAACCCTTGAGGATGACTCTCTGGTCCTCAGAAGGAGGCTCGGTGCAAGTTGCCAGGGGAAAGCAATGCTGGGCTGGTTGTGGGAGATGTCCCAGGTCGCTTTGTTGGCAGGAATTCCGGAGGCCTGCATCTGGGAAGGATACTGAAGAACCAGCCAGGCTTGCTCTGGTTGATGTTGACTGATGGGTCGTGAGGCTGACGAAGGTGGGCAGGATAAACACATCCCTGAAAGAGGCACTCGGATACCAGCATTAACAAGAAAGCTTTGCTCTTAAGCCACAGAAGGACATGGAGGAACTCTCAATGTATATTATTAAGTGAAAGAAGCCACTCTGAAAAGGCTACATGTGGTACCATTGCAACTCCATGAAATTGTGGAAAAGGCAAAACTATGGAAACAGTGAAAGGTTGGTGGGTTAGTGGGAGAGTGGGGTGCATATGGGAGCACGGAGGGTTTTCAGGGCAGTCGTGCTGCAGGATACCGTACTTGTGGATCCATGTTATCAGGGATTTATCCAAACCCGCAGCTGCACAACGGCAAGAGTGCACTCTGGTGACAAGCAGGGACTTGAACGGATGATGTATCGATATTGGCTAAGTGGCCACACTAATGCCAGATGATAAAAATAGGAGAAGCGAGTGGCGGGTGATGGGAGGAGATGAGGGAGGAGACAGGGGGTGCATGGAAATTCTGCACATTCCACTCGTTTTCCCATAAACCCAAAACTCTAAAAAAATGAAGGCTATTACTTTTTTTAAAAAGGATTTTCAGAAAGTGGTGTATTATACACACACACATCTTATATAAAATATACACTCACAAATAAGGACATGCATAATACGGAAAGGCTGGAAGGAAATATACAAAAATAGTAACATCACTCTTTGTGGTGATATAATAGATGATTTTTTAAAAATAGTATCTGTATGGGATATTTTCGTTATTAAATATGTTAAGTTGAGTAAAGTGCTTACATGATTCCTGGTCTGTGACAACACTCTAAGTGGCAAAGGGCCTAATGCTTTGGTGACTGTGGTCATTTCACAGGGAGCGTTCCCAATAGTTAGGTTATTACCTCCTTGTGGTCCGTGGTTCCCCCTGCCTTCCTGTGGGCTCCATCAGTGCTGTTCACCCACGTGTGTGACTGTGCCTTCCAGAACTGAGGTAGGTTGGGCCTTCTGCCTGCCCTGCGGCAGGCTGAGCCATCTGGCCAGTGGCAATGAGAGATGCAGGTGACTTCTAGCTCAGCAACCAGTGGCCAGCATGATACACTGCAGTGGTCTCTGCCCTCAGACAGTGCACCCAGAAGCTTCTGGATAACTAGATGATTGAGCAGAGCTGCCCTGTGTGTCCTGCCAGGCGAGCAGCAGGAATGCAGCTTTGGTCAGGCTTCTGCATCTCAGAGGCTGTTTGTTTAGGGGGCATAACCTCACTTACCCTGATTGATTCGTTTAGGGAATCACTGATGCTTTATCCACTTCTGCATCATCTCAAAACACCCTTCATTCATTCACTCATTCACTCACTCATGCCTTCAACAAATGGTTGTGGCAGTGGTGTTTTAGTCAATAAATTGTATCGAACTCTTTGCAACCCCGTGGACTATAGCCCTCCAGGCTCCTCTCTCTGTGGGATTTCCCAGGCAAGAATACTGGAGTGGGTTGCCATTTCCTTCTTCAGGGGATCTTCCCAACCCAGGGATTGAACCTTGTCTCCTGCACTGGCAGGCGGATTCTTTACCACGCAGCTACTGGTTCAACAGATGGTTCCCAAGCACCTACTGTGAGCAGGACGCTGTCCCCGGTGCTGGAGACAGCAGACTGTGTTCTAGCAGATCTCCACCCCACGGCTCAGGTTCTGAGACCTGTCACCCGTGCAGAGGGGCTTCCACAGCTTTTGTCCTTTGTCCCTGGTTCCCCAGGGAGGCCCTGTTGCAATCCTCCAGGTCAGAAACTCCTCTTCTGGCGGACAATCTTCCATAAGCCTCTTGTGCTGTTTACGCTGTGCATTTCTGGCAAAAATGCCCCATCTTGTCACATGGGCTTGTCCTTATCCTCATAGTTTGGTGCTTCTGTGTGCTCAGTCGCTAAATTATGTCCAATTCTTTGTGACCCCATGGACTATAGCCCACAAGGCTCCTCTGTCCATAGGATTTTCCAGGCAAGAATACTAAAGTAGGTTGTCATTCCCTTCTACAGGGGATCTTTCCAACCCAGGGATCAAACTAGCATCTCTGGTGTCTCCTGTATTGGCAGACAGATTCTTTACCACTGAGCCACCTGGGAAGCCCTTGGTGATGCTAAAGAGTTGTTATTCTGGGCCATTCCTCCTTAGCGTCCCCTGGCATAGATGGGGAGAAATTGTGAAGATAACAAATTAATTTGCACCAGAAGAAATGGGAATCTCAATCTACCAGATTTGGCATGAGGGCATCATTTTCTCACTTAATAACATCTCCTTTGAACAGTCTCACCTTCAGCACGAGCTCTCCATCTGCTGATGGGACCCATCATTCCAGCCGACACAACTCCCGTCAGCCGGGGCCGTGCTGGCGAACAGTCTCTTCTCACCCAGTTAACAAGATGTTTCTCCAGTACAGTGTTGATACATTAAGTCATAAAAGGCAGGACTTATTATTGTGTGTTGGAACCTTGCCTCTGTTGTCTCTGAGCAATGGCCAAGATTCAGAGTATGAGCCACAGAAATGTGTGCATCGCAGGGATGGAAAATTATCGCATAAAAGAGTCTGACGTGCTGTTCATCACGGATTAGCTGAGCATAAGGAGAGATATTGAAAGACAAAAAGCAATAATGAAAGTCCACCTCTCCAGACTCGGACCAGGTGCCAAGGGGACCGGCCGAGCTCATGGGTCTCAGAGTCACCGAGGATGTCCATGTGCCATGGCCAGGCCGGTGCTTGCTTCTTGCCGCTCAAACACCAGGCTCTGGGTTAGCAAGGCCCCGAAAGGGCAGATAATTATCGGAAGGGAATCTGAAGCGTGGGCACCCTGGAGAGCTACAAAAATAAAACGAGGAGGAGGAATTTTGAATAGATTTCCTCCTTTTGTATTTCTGTTTTGGACAAGAAATGCAGAGGCACAATAAAAGGGAACTGGCAAGGTGGAGAAAAACATCAAATTAGCCCTTGGAGAGGTCTGGACTAGTGGGCACATGGGGGGCTGATGGGCATCTTCATCCCGTGTCTGCCCACGTGCGGCTTCTGAGAGGCAAGATGGGCCCCGGGGAAGGCTTGTGTCTTGAAAAGTTCACCCAGGAGGAGGGTCCAGGTGGGCACTGACTGGCAAGTCCCAGGACGCAACTTAATACCAAGTCCTTGTCTGGCGAAGAGGACAGGCCTGTGCCCTGGGCAGTGGCTGTGTCTCTTGTGAGCAAAGTCAGGCCACACTGGGGCCAGGATCTAGGGGGACAGAGGCCACATCTGGGCGCTCATGGCTGTGTCCCTGAGCCTGGCAGAGGTGACAAACTTTGGTCATGTCTTGTGAGTGTGGGGGCCCCATGGTCGCCCTGTGAGACAGCTTCTCACCTTCCTGGGATTCAGACAGGCGAGCTCACCCTCACAAGGCCTTACAAACAGTACATGGCACACTTGCTCCACTAAAAGCCAGCGGGAGGGTACCCAGCAAGGCACTGTGCAGGACCGCCCACTTCCCGCTCCAGGCCGTCCACAGTCCTCGGGGTCTGATGGGAAGCGAGTGTCCCCAGGACCAGGCACCAGCTGTGGGCCCTTAGCCGGGCAGGTTCCCGCCACCTCCCTGGTTGGTTTTGCTGGTTGTCACGTGCTGTGTCCCATCTTCCTGCCTGTTAGTACAGAAGATGCTACTCGTGTGTCCTTCACCCCCATTCCTTATTAAACACCCATGATTTTTCTTCCATAATCACCTGTTGGCCCCAGTGTGTCACTGCAGTACTCCTCAAGCCCCCAACCCACTCTAGTTCCCTGGTTTCCCAACACAACACATCATTTGCCTCCTTGGGAGACCCCATGGCATGGGAGGAGGGGAGCTTTGTGTCTCCTGGCTGCCCCCTGCACCCTCACACTTGGGAGTTAGGGTACAGTCTTTGCCGTGGTAGCCAGAACAAGTACCCTGCCCATCCATGAGAGTGCTTCCTAGACTGCCCCAATTCCTATCCTTCTTGGGCTAGACCCACAAAGAGCATCAGAGGCAGAGGGAGCTTTGCTCAGCCTGATGCCACAGCTGTTTCTCCACTCAGCCTCCCCTGAGCTGCCCCTCAGCCCACACAAGGGGCCATCCACAGCACTTTCTGGGGGCTGGGAGGATTTGGTGGTGAAAAGAACTTCCCAGAAGGAAAAAGACTCTGTCAGAGGACTTTACTATAGTCTTAGGACCTCAGTTTCCTCACCTTTAAACTAGAGATGCTAAGAGTTCCTGCCACAGCATTGTGGTAAGTGATAACGCGAGTTACTCTGTGCAAAGCACACTTAAAATAGTACCTGGCACATGCTTAGGGCCCAGAGGGAGACCAAGGAGACAGTGATGATAATGAGGGTGATGGTGATGAGAATAGTGGGAATGGTAACCATGGTGATGGAAATGATGGAGAAGAGGATGGCAGCGATGGTGACCACGGTGATGGTGACGATGGTAAGGATGATGGCGATGGTGATGATTGTGAGGATGGAGAGGACTATGTCAGTGACGATGGCGATGAATGGTGAGGCTGATGCTGATGGTGGCCATGACCGTGGAGATGATGATGGGGATGGTACAGATGCTGAGGATGTGGAAGGTGACAGTGGTGGTGATGATGGTGACGAGGATGAGGATGGTGGTGAGGACGGGGAAGGTGACAGTGGTGATGGTGATGGTGAGGAATAATGAGGATGGTGCTGATGGTAACCACAGTGATGGAATTGATGGAGGGGAGGAAGGGGATGGTGACAGAGATGCTGATAGTGATGACAGAGATGGTGATGAACCCTTGAGGTCCCACCAGACACCATCATCCCATGAGGGAACCAAAGAGCCAGGAGAGGACGTCCACAGAGGGAGCCAGACCACAGGACCTCCCACGCTGGCTCCGCAGTTCTGGGCGTGACCTGGGGCAAATCACTTAACCTCTTGGGGCCCTGGTTTCCGACCTGGCAATGCAGAGCAGACACCCTGTGCCCTGCTCAAGGGCCTGGTCTGGGAGGACCCTGCAGATAAGGCTCAGGGAAGCGTGGTTTCGAGTCCCTTGCAAACAAGAGGCAGCCCAAAAAGAAAAAAACAACAGGAAGCGACGGAAAGAAAACTCGTAAATGTCCCTCACACACTGGCCCTCCGCGGTGACCTCTCACCCAGAGAAGCAGGCCTTGGGGAGTTAATAAGAAATACAGGACTTCCTGCGAGATAGCAAGTGAATTGTGAGCCGCGAATTACTTTTTTCCTTTGAAAAATGATGTAGTCAGGTCAAAATATTTTTGCGTCTCAAACACTTGAGTTCCTTTGTCCTTGAGGCTGACATGACTCGGTTTCCATGCAGCCTCACAATGCGTGGAAACATCTTTTAACCGCCAGACGGCCCTTCTGATAAGCCGGCCAATTCATAATGTGCATTTGGAAAGCTGGACGGGTGAGAAAGCAGAGGCCTTTGGAAAGTCTGTTTACTCAGCAGTGAGAGGCCCCTCACCCGCTCTGGTAAACAGGGCCTGGAGCGCAGGGTATTGAGTGCCGGCCGGGCGGGGTCGGCACGCAGAACGGCGCCCGCCCACCCACACTCCCCACCCAGCCGGGCCCTCGGGGGGTGGGGACCAGCTCGGGCGCCCCTGGAGCCAGACTCCCGTGACAGGCCTGCCCCTGCAGGTGACATGCTGAGGCTGGGGCTGTGACATCCTGGTCGGCCTGTTGGATGAGGCAGAGTCTGGGGGACCGGTGTTTCCTACATGGCCGCTCTGTCCCCAGCTCAGAACTGTCCCCACAGGGCAGGCGTGTTCAGCTCACGGTGGGCCTGGACCACGGCTGCTTGGCATCTTGGTCGGAGGGAGTCTGGGGCCTTCCCAGGCAGTCCAGGGGTTGAGACTCTGTGGTTCCAGTGCAGGGGGCACGGGTTCAATCCCTGGTTGGGAAACTAAGATCCCAACACAACTCAGAAAGTGCAGTCATTCAGTTGTGTCCAACTCTTAGTGACCCCATGGACTGTAGCTCACCAGGCTCCTCTGTCCATGGGATTCTCCAGGCAAGAATACTGGAGTGGGTTGCCATTCCTTTCTCCAGGGGATCCTCCTGACTGAGCGATCGAACCCAGGTCTCCTGCATTGCAGGCAGATTCTTTACTGTCTGAGCCACAAAGAAAGCCCAAAAGAAATAAGTAAATAAATAAAATGCAAAGAAAAACATTTTATAAAGGGAGCTTGTCAGACTGCGGTTCTGGGCCACAAGGCGACAGGAGGACAAGGGTGTCCACCTCTCCATCCCCTTTCTGCTCCAAGCTGTCTGAAGCTAAACTGAAGGCTCCCATGCAGGGGTTTTCTGGGGAAAGGCAGAACTAAGTGAGCCTGGGTGCGTATACCTGCTACAAAAGGCTGGCTGTGGGGCCAACATGTGAGATCAACCAGAGCCCATTCACTAGGCGAGTAAACAAGGCACAGAGAGGGTCAGTAACCTGCACAGTGTCACACAGCTGAGAGGTGAGAGCCAGGGCCTGAGCCCCAGTTGTGTAGCTCTGGGCTTATAGTAATAAAACGTGCTGCTCCTTGACAGACAAGGGTCTGTTTGTGCCATCAGTGTGGTGGCTGACTTGGGGGGCTCCCTGGACCCTGAAGACCCAGGACTCCCTCTGTCAGAGCACGGGGGCTGGGGGGAGGGGCAGTCAGTGCCCGTTTATAAGCTGATGGCCCTTCCCAGCAGAGCCAGAAGGAGCCGGTCTGGCAAGGCCCTCACGGAGCGCCTGAGGTGATGCAGACCCAGAAATCTGGGCCAGGGCCTCCCTGATGCCTCCAGGTGCCTGCACTCCCTCAGGGCTGCTCCCAGCCAACCCCTCCCCAAAACTGGCCTCCGTGCCGAGGGATCATGAGAAGAGCAGAGCTTGCAAAAACCCAGAGACAAGCCCCAAGCCCACACAAGTGCCCTTTGTAGAGGAAGTAGTGTTCAGTTCAGGTCAGTCGCTCAGTCTTGTCTGACTCTTTGCAACCCCATGAATCGCAGCACGCCAGGCCTCCCTGTCCATCACAAACTCCCAGAGTTCACCCAAATTCATGTGCATCAAGTCGGTGATGCAATCCGACCATCTCATCCTCTGTCGTCCCCTTTTCCTCCTGCCCCCAATCCCTCCTAGCATCAGAGTCTTTTCCAATGAGTCAAGTCTTCGCATGAGGTGGCCAAAGTATTGGAGTTTCAGCTTTAGCATCATTCCTTCCAAAGAAATCCCAGGGCTGGTCTCCTTCAGAATGGACTGGTTGGATCTCCTTGCAGTCCAAGGGACTCTCAAGAGTCTTCTCCAACACCACAGCTCAAAAGCATCAATTCTTTAGTGCTCAGCTTTCTTCACGATCCAACTCTCACATCCATACATGACCACTGGAAAAACCATAGCCTTGACTAGACGGACATTTGCTGGCAAAGTAATATCTTGGCTTTTGAATATGCTATCTAGGTTGGTCATAACTTTCCTTCCAAGGAGTAAGCATCTTTTAATTTCATGGCTGCAGTCACCATCCGCAGTGATTTTGGAAACCCCAGAAATAAAGTCTGACACTGTTTCCACTGTTTCCCCATCTATCTGCCATGAAGTGATAGGACCAGATGCCATGATCTTTGTTTTCTGAATGTTGAGCTTTAAGCCAACTTTTTCACTCTCCTCTTTCACTTTCATCAAGAGGCTTTTTAGTTCCTCTTCACTTTCTGCCATAAGGGTGGTGTCATCTGCATATCTGAGGTTATTGATATTTCTCCCAGCAATCTTGATTCCAGCTTGTGCTTCTTCCAGCCCAGCGTTTCTCATGATGTACTCTGCATATAAGTTCAATAAGCAGGGTGACAATATACACCCTTGATGTACTCCATTTCCTATATGGAACCAGTCTGTTGTTCCATGTCCAGTTCTAACTGTTGCTTCCTGACCTGCATACAGATTTCTCAAGAGGCAGGTCAGGTGGTCTGGTATTCCCATCTCTTTCAGAATTTTCCATAGTTTATTGTGATCCACACAGTCAAAGGCTTTGGCATAGTCAATAAAGCAGAAATAGCTGTTTTTCTGGAACTCTCTTGCTTTTTCCATGATCCAGTGGATGTTGGCAATTTGATCTCTGGTTCCTCTGCCTTTTCTAAAACCAGCTTGAACATCTGGAAGTTCACGGTTCACATATTGCTGAAGCCTGGCTTGGAGAATTTTGAGCATTACTTTACTAGCATGTGAGATGAGTGCAATTGTGCGGTAGTTTGAGCATTCTTTGGCATTGCCTTTCTTTGGGATTGGAATGAAAACTGCCCTTTTCCAGTCCTGTGGCCACTGCTGAGTTTTCCAAATTTGCTGGCATATTGAGTGCAGCACTTTCACATCATCTTTCAGGATTTGAAGTAGCTCAACTGGAATTCCATCACCTCCACTAGCTTTGTCCGTAGTGATGCTTTCTAAGGCGCACTTGACTTCACATTCCAGGATGTGTGGCTCTAGGTGAGTGATCACACCATTGTGATTATCTTGGTCATGAAGCTCTTTTTTGTACAGTTCTTCTGTGTATTCTTACCACCTCTTCTTAATATCTTCTGCTTCTCTTAGGTCCCTACCATCTCTGTCCTTTATCGAGCCCATCTTTGCATGAAATGTTCCCTTGATTTCTCTAATTTTCTTGAAGAGATCTCTAGTCTTTCCCATTCTGTTGTTTTCCTCTATTTCTTTGCACTGATCGCTGACGAAGGCTTTCTTATCTCTCCTTGCTATTCTTTGGAACTCTGCATTCAAATGGGAGTATCTTTCCTTTTCTCCTTTGCTTTTTGCTTCTCTTCTTTTCACAGCTATTTGTAAGGCTTCCTCAGACAGCCATTTTGCTTTTTTGCATTTCTTTTCCATGGGGATGGTCTTGATCCCTGTCTCCTGTACAATGTCACAAACCTCCATCCATAGTTCATCAGGTACTCTGTCTATCAGATCTAGTCCCTTGAATCTATTTCTCACTTCCACTGTATAATCATAAGGCATTTGATTTAGGTCATACCTGAATGGTCTAGTGATTTTCCCTACTTTCTTCAATTTAAGTCTGAATTTGGCAAAAAGGAAGTAGTGTAGGGAAGCCCTAAAATGAACAGGGTGACACCAGTAATAATAATAATAACAACAGACAACAGGAGTGCCCTCTGGCCTGGGTTCTCCATCCACGGCAGCTCTGAGTTGGTCCACACCCTCCGAGGTGCTGCCAGGCATGGAACGGGCTGGAAGCTGTCTACCCTCTGCACTGTCCCTGGGGGCCCGCCTGCCTGCATACAGGAAGGTCCGTCTGTGGCAGGAGTGCTCCTGAGCCAAGGGCCTGCCCACACGGTGGCTCCTCTGGGCGCGGCCTCTGCTCCAATGTGGTCAGCACACACCTGAGCATCCCCTCTGGGCCTGGCCCCCCTCTGCCTCCAAGTGTGTCCCCCGCACTCCCCTGGACGTGCTCCTCATGCTCCCCCAGGACATGTCGCTGGCCCCAGAGCAGCATCTGCCTGGGTTCCAGCTGTACCAAAGGCCCACGGCTTCGAAGGCTATTCTGAGAACATGGTTGGCTGACCGGGCCCAGCATGACAGCCTGAGGATCCGATTGCCCTGAGGCCCGGTCTCCCCTCTCCCCCGGCTCTGCTGTGGCCTTGCCCCAGGTGTGGGAAAGTGAAGCACAGCCCGGAATTCCGGGACAATCCCAAATATGTAGGGAACGCTGCTCTCCTGTGGGGCATCCAGCCCAGACGGGACCACCTGTCGGGTGGTGGGAAAGCTGCTCCCACCGCCCTGGGCACCTGCTGGCTACAGGCTCAGAGCAAGGCCATTGCTGGCCACTTGGCCTCTGTCCCCTGGGCCCGGCCCCTACCAACAAAGCCCCCAGGAAACCCAGACAAAGCGCCACCCACAGTTGGTCCCTCCCTGTGTCCCACTGTGACTCCCCGAAGACTCGGTTCACAGCCCCTCTAGGCACAGCAGCCTTTTCCTGGCCAGCCTTATGCTTCACTCTGCAGAAAGCCTGCCTGGGTGAGACCCACACTGAGGGAAACAACTCCTTAAATAGTGTAAATAAGAAATGCGGAGAAGTCCTTAACGCCCTCTGGAAGATTGATCGCTGGTCAGGTGGCCGAGGCTGGTGGGACAGCAACATTTGTTCCTTCATTCACTGGCTCTGGGGACCAACCTGGCAGAGTCTCCTCTGCCTCGGCTCCATCCTGGGGTTATCCCCGCACTCAGCTTCACCCACAGGGTGGAAGGCCCCCACTGCAGACCAACGTTCCCAGCACGGAGTGGTGAGGACTTTGCCCAAAGCTCCCATGAGGCCACCCATTCCTTGGGCCCTGAGCTGGTTCCTCCTTCATGTGTTTTTTGAGGATACACCGCATGCAGTGCCCAAGTTGGGCTCTGAGCCGGCCGCTGTGACTGTCAGGCCCCTTCCCATGGAGGCCCCATCCATCTGTCTCGTTCTGCTCAGGGTGTTTTAACAAAAGGACCACAGACTAGGTTGGGGATCCCAAGCAGCAGATGCTCCGAGGGGCAGGGCCTGCAGGTAGTCAATGGTATAGGCGGCTGGAAAAAGGGAAGGAGCAGGGAGGTGACAGAAGTGACGTGCTTAGGACTTTTTGGAGGGAGAAGCATCAGTTTATGGACAGGAGGTACCCTAGGACCCCTGCAGGGGCATCTGGGGGGGGTCAGGTAGAGGTGGGAGGCTGACTTGATACTTGGTGCACCTTACATCTGAGATGCACTGGAGACACCCCAGAGGGCGTCTGAGCCTGGAGAACCCTGGGGCTGGGGCAACCCTCCGGGTCATGTATGGCAGACAGGGTCTAAGGGAGCCTGGGCCACTCTGGAGTTCTGAAAGCAAAGGGAGAGGTGGGGAGAGCCTTGGGACTGAGGGTGACAGGAAGACGGGGACAAGCTGACTCTGGTCTCGGGATGTGACCTCTTGTCTGGACAAGAGCATTGTCTTTGGGTGGGGACATCAGGGACCTGTGGTTTGAGGGACCTGTCTGACGCCCTGGGAAAGGGGTGCTGAGTCACTCTGGACAGAGGGGATGAAGTCAACAGGACTGACTTTCTAGTCTGGGGGCCCCAAAATGACTTTGTAATGCCATGCTCTGAAGCCTTTCCAGGGGCAGCCCAGAGAAAGTGGATGATGGGGTCCATCTGGGAGGACAAGGTTGGGAGCTCGGGTAGCTTTGGAGAGATGAGGGTGACTCGGGCTGGAGGGACTTGCGGTCCTGTGTAGGCACCATGCTCTCGGTGTCCACTGCAGCCCCCAGGACACGTTTCCAGTCAGGCAGGGCCCCTCAGCTCTCTGATCACCTCACCCTCACGCTGAGCCCATCCGGCTTAGCCGGTCAAGCCCTGGCCTCCTCCCACTGCATCTCCAGCCCGGTGGCTCCAGCCCAGGTCAGGCCACGTGGTCACTTTTTTTTACCAGGTCACTGCGGTCTCGAGTCCAGGCAGGGAGGCGCGAGGCCCGCTCGCTGAGTCAGCAGGCATGGCTGTAAGCTCCGGTCGTCATAAATGCACACTTAATAACTATTTTCTTCTTGCCGCTTCAGAAGCTCAGAAATAGGTTCGCCCTTCAGCTGGTAATGAGAAGTTAATAAAAGTGGGATTTTGTGCAAGGCTGGCCCCCTGACATCTTAATCTTTATTAAAGAGACGTAAACTTGCAGGGAACAGGCAGGCTTGCCCGGCACAGCGGGATGCCTGGAGAGGACGCCAGCACCACCCCCAGCCCAACCCTGGCTGCATCCATCACAGAGCAAGTGCATGGACCCCTGGTGCCCTGGTCCCTCCACTTACAAGGGTCACTCATCCCCCCACCCCAGGAGCTGGGCAGCCCCTACGAATGGAGTGAAAGAGTGGACAGGTGGGGGCTGCCATCTCCTCTTCTCTACAGCACATACAAATCAATTCTTTTGAAGTGAACAATTTCGTGGCCTTGAGTACCCGTGTGAAGCTGTGCAGGTACAATCCCTAACTAGTTCCGGGCATTTTGGCCTCAAGAAGACCCTGTGCTCCCAGCAGCCTCTCCCGCACACCCACCCCCACTCCCCCAAGATGGGCCTGCCTCTGTCTGCATCTACAGTTGGCTTGTTCCAGATGCTTTGTATAAGTGGAATCACAGCTGTGGCCTCTGTGTCTGAAGGTTTCCACGCAGCACTGTTTCTGAGGTTCACCCACATCGGCACCTGTGTCAGTCCTTTGTTCCTTTTTGTGGCTAAGAGTCCACTGAGTGGATGGACCACCACGTCTTTATCCATTCATCCATGGATGGGTGTCTGAGTTGGGCTCCATCTTTGCTCTTGTGATTAGGGCTGCGGTGAACCTGCATACTCCAGGGTCCAGGGTTTGAGCTCCTGGTTTCCACTCTCTTGGCTAAATACCTGGCCTGGACCTGCTGTCCTGTGGTGACTCTGGGTAACTTTGAGGGGAACCACCAGATGGCCTCGCCAGCAGCTGCCCCATTTAATATTCCAGCGTCTACACTCAACAGCAGCTCGAAACAAGAATGGGCCCTGCCGAGGGGCTGAAAGCCTGCTCCACTGACCCCTGTGTGATTGGAGCTCCTCTTCCTCCTTCTGTAGGTGGAGCAGAGCAGGATACCAGTCCCTCCATCAGTGGGGAGGGGACAGAGCAGGGTACCAACCCCTCCATCATTGAGATGAGGCCTAGCCTGGCCTACAGGAAGCCCCACTCATTCGTAGAATGAAGGGCCTTGATGCTGGTTTTAAGCAAGTTATATAAGGAGGCCAAGCTGTCATTTCAGGTCCTGCTTATATCAGGGTCAGGTTTGACTGCAGCTTACAGACAACATTCATGAGAACAAGCTGACAGGCTCTGACCCTAGGATGCGGCCAGCAGGCACCCACACCCTTGCTAGCCTGGGCCCTCCAACTGTGACCAGCCATGGATCCCATTCTCACACCCGTGTGAGTACCTGGTGAGCAGGCCCTGGGTACAAGCTTGGCCGCCCTGGGGCTTGAGTGGGGCCACCCGGAGCCCCAACCCCACTGTGGGTGCAGGCCCAGTCCCTCGGCGAGTGTCGGGTGGGGTGCACGTTTGCCCGTGTGTTTGTCACTCGCTAATCCACCAGCGAAGGGGAAGAGGAGAGTCTTTGTCAGTCTCCAAGCAATTAGGATAATTAAAAAAGAAAGCTTATTGGGTAAACATGCTCTCAGATCGTGACCCCTTAATTAATGGACCACGGGGAGAAATTACAGCAGTGGCAAGATAATTAACACGTGCGTTTAAAGGAGAACCATTAGATGGGGCCTCAGAGGACAGGACACCCAGCTGTGCAGAGCGGGCCCTGGAGATGAGGAAGCCCAGCTGGGCATGCATGGCTTGTGGGGGACAGCCCTGGCCGGCAGGCAGCCCCATGGCCCTGACTACCTGGGGCAGGTCAGAGAAAGTCTGTCCCTTCATAAAGAAAAATCCATGGGGCCTCCACAGCTCTCATCCTCCCAGTGATGACAAACAGGGTGGGGAGAGGGCTTGGGCACCAGAGCATCCTCCAAGGTTGGCTTTCCTCTCCCAGCCCAGCCCAAGAGTCTGCTGGGATACTCTTATATTCCCAGAATACAGAAGGTACGGGACCATCGGCGATGCCCTGGGTCAGGCCCCCAGCCCGGATCCCACATCCTGGACCTCAGGAAGAGGGGGAGACCCACCCTCCACATCCAATTCCAACTGCTCTGCTTCCATCTCTGGGGTCAGCCTGGTTCTGAAGCTGTCTGGGTGGGGTTTTTGCCTCCTGCTGGGGGAAACCCTGGCTACCTGGGCCTCCTCCAGAGGTGCACAGGCCCTGGGGCTGAAGACCTGCCCGGAGGATGCAGAGACCCCTGTCACCCAGCAAAGGCTCCCATCCCAGTGTCCTGGCCCACCAACTCTGCTAGATTCTTTGGAGACGGGCTTTCAGATATGGGGTTCTTGGGTGTGTTTTTCACTCTTCCAGAGGGAACAGATACACACAGGTACAGCTTTCAATTGCAGGGGAGTGGATCAGCTGGCCATAGGTGGAGGGCCTGATAGATGTGGGGGGATGATGGTGTGGCCTGGCTGCCTGCCCAGCCAGCCTCGCCGATGCAAGGGAATCCTAATTTTAAGGGGAGTGTCTGGGCAGCCAAATCCTTTTGAGGTCCTGGAAGTCTCAAGGTCAAAATCAAAAGCCCACCCCACCCATGCCAGACACCCGAGAGGGAGGGGCTGAAAGACCCCCCAGGTTGTGGAGACAGCCCCTGCAGCTAAGCCCCACCCAGTGTGGGGCTCTTCTGCTGTTGCCACACACCCCAGAGGTGCCAGCTAGCAGGGACACCCCGATGGCCATCTGGCCTCAGAGAACAGTGACCGGTGGAAATTTGGGGTAAGAAATTCACTCTTAAGTCACTGCCGACCAAATCCAAGAATGACAAGACAGTAGCCGTGGGGCATCCCGCCCACCAAGAGGCTGTGTTCGCCCAGGTCCTGCAGCCAGCCCGGGACAGGGCCAGAATCTGCCCTGCCACCAGAAAGGCCTGGCCTCCGAGCTGCCCGTGGCTGTAAATCAACTTACTATGCATTGAACTGACTGGAGACGAGGCCAGCAGGTGGGACTGGCCGCCGGGACCACATGGATCCTGGGCTGCATCTCTCCGCTCTGGTTCTGAGGTGAGGCCAGGCCATTCGTTAGGGTCAATTGGAGGTAGACTGGGGTGGCAGGGAAAGTGTGTTCCTGCCTCAGAGGCCAAGTGGCCCTGGCTTCACCTTGGCCTGGGTCTGCCCCTTGGACCTGAGGAAGCAGCCCTGCCACCATCCTTGGGAGACCTGGGGTCTCCTCCTCTCCCTCTGCCCCCTATACACACGCTCCAGCGTTAGCGCCTTGTCCACGAGCTGGACAAGGTGGGACGGGTGGGATGGGCTGGACCAGTCACCTCCTGGGTCCTGCCCATGAGACCACTTCCTATGAAGGGGCCCTCCACTTGCCTGTTCACTCTTTCAGGGACAGCCCTCCTAACAGGGATGCCCAGATCAGAACACAGGTCGGGCTGCAGAAGGATGGCAGCTTCTGGAAACTTCCAGAGACAAATGGTGCCCGGGAAGTGCTCCAACCCTGGAAAATCTGGCTCACAGTTTCCTTCAGAGCAGATTCTACTGGGACTGTTTTGGTGGATCCCATGGTCAGCTTGTGTCCGCAGGGCCTGGCTGCAGGGAGTCTGAGCCACTGGGGTCTGTGCATCGCAGGTCCCCCTCCCACTGTCTCTGACCAGGGACTGAATGCAGTTCTTAGGACTCAGGAATAAAAACCTCAGCATGTGAGGTGCAGAGCTCTCCTGAATGCACGTGTAGCTGGCATCATGCAGCCAGAGATGTTGGGCTCCCCTGGGGCCCTGCTGCTCTGTCCATGCAGGGTCTGGACCCCAGCGAGACTGTCAGGGGCTGGGTTCACTGAAGGGACTCAAGACACGCCAGCTCGTGGGGCTCAGCCCCCCTGCAGATATTCACCTTTCCCCTTGAACACAGGTGAGGATTTTAGAATAACTGGTGTATTGGCTGCGTGTCCTTAGTTTTGCACTAGTTGTGTGTATGTTCAGTAGCCAAGTCATGACCAACTTTTTCCAACCCCATGGACTGCAGCATGCCAGGCCTCCCTGTTCCTCACCATCTCCCGGAGTTTGCCCAAGTTAATGCCCATTGAATCAGTGATGCCATCCAACCATCTCATCCTCTGCCGCCACCTTCTCCTGCCCTCAATCTTTCCCAACATCAGGGTCTTTTCCACTGAGTTGGCTCTTTGCATCAGGTGGCTAAAGTATTGGAGCTTCAGCTTCAGCATCAGTCCTTCCAATGAATATTCAGGGTTGATTTCCTCTAGGACCGACAGATTTGATCTTGCTGTCCAAAGAGCTCTCAAGAGTCTTCTCCAGCAGCAGAGTTTGAAAGCATCAGTTCATCGGTGCTCACCCTTCTTCTGTATGGTTCGACTCTCACATCCATACATGACTACTGGAAAGACCACAGCCTTGACTCTGCACTAGCTGAAGGAGATTCAAAAGCTCCTGGTGTGATGAGGGGTTTGGGGAGATGCTAAACTGGGGCTCCATGGCTTCTGCCTTAATCTAGGGATGGAGCTAGCATCCCAGGCCTGGATCAGGTGGACAAGGCCACGCTGCCCCTGCCCTGTGCCCCTACCCCAAGAGTGAGGAATGGGCACCTCTTCTCTATGCCCTCCAAGCTGTAGCCATGTGAGCTGTGCCAGTGAATGAATACCTTGGCCAGGCCTGGGCCTGGGGGCAGGCGGCCATCCTGAGCCTCAGGTGTCTCGCCCACCAAACAGTGGGGACTGTGGTCGTGGGTCATGTCCGGTCATCCTCCTGGGCTTGCAGTGAGGCTGAAACAGGGCATACAGCCAGTGCCTTGCAGATATGAGGCTGTGGCAGAATGCGACAGCACTGCCTTTCCTCTGAGGGTTGGGGTTCCTCATCCCTGTCTTATCCCTCTCACTGGTTCTGTAGGGACAGAGTGACCCCTGCCCTTGACCCAGAGGACCCCACACATGGTGTGAGACAGACATACTGTCAACAGGGTGCCCTCAGCATCAGGAGGCTAGGCCCATGGCGTTCCATCCTCTGGACTGGATCCAAGGTGGGGTGAGATCTCCCTGCATCCATCCATCCATCTACTTGTTCACTGACCACAGGTTTGTGCACATGTGTAGCCTGCCTGGCCCTGCCCTCACAGTCTGGGGTTTACACTGAGTTAGTGGGTGGAGCCAAAGCTCACTTGCTGTGGGCAGCAGGGCAGCCAGGCCATTTGAAGACAGGTGTGGATGGGGCTGCAGAGGCTTCCAGGTAGGCAGGCTCGGGCAGGACCTGTAGGGTAGAGTGGAGCACCATTGGGGCAGGTGTCCCCAGAATGTAGGAAGGCTGTGAGCGAAGGATGCTCTGCCATGGGAGCTGCCTTTGGGGGCAGAGGTGGTGAGTGAAGGAGAGACCTCCTTCCACATCTACTGTGCCCTCAGAGCCCTCTGATCCCCGTATGTTCAAGTGTGAGGGTGAGCATGTGTATGTGTGTGTGTGTGTGTGTGTGTATGGTGTGTGTGTATGCGTGCTATGTGTATGTATATGTGTGCATGTGTGTGTGCGTGCATGTGTGTACATGCATATGGGTGTGTGGGTGTGCATGTGTGTGGGTGGCAGGTAAGTGTGGGCACCTGAATGCATGTGTGGACATGGGGGCCTTTGTCCGTGAGTGTGTGTGGATAGATTATGTGTGCCCACATGTGTCCCATGTACACACCCACACATGGGTGTGCATGCATGTGCACATGTGTGGGTAAGTGTATCCAGAGCACAGTGCCCTGACCGTGGACCAAGCATTGGGGAAGGAAGGAAGGAGCCACTAAAAGTGTAGCAATCACATCCATCTCTGATTGATGAATTAGGATCCAAAGTTTTAACTAATTGAGTACATTAAATACAAAGTCCCCCAAAAAGAAAAGGGAAAAAAGACTAATGTAAGACACTTTTCAAAGCGTCTTTAATAAAAGGTGTATTTGGGATTTGACCGTAATGGCTAGCCTTGCTTGCCAAAACCTGTCGCCCTGGCAGGTAACTCTCATCAGCGTATCTGAAATGGTACCTAAATGAATTAGCAATAAAATGGACTCAGGCCGAGCAGTGGGGACCTCCATTAATCTCGGGTTAATCACTAAAGAGGTGCCATTCACTTTTCTTAAGAAGTCACATTTTTCTCCCCTTGCTGGCGACCAGATTTCATAAAGTAACATATTTCTAATGAAAGGTCTCTGCTTGAATTAAACCCTGAAGGTTTATGCAGATTTCGTGTTTGATTACTGCTGGCATGGGCTCTTAGCCGGCTGTGGAAGGGAGGCCCTCTCTGAAAGGGCCCCAGCGTGCAGTTCATAATATTCTTTGAAATAAAATAGTGCACTTGTGCTTAGTGGCTTTAATCAGCCCTGACTTTTGATAGTCAAACAATAGCTAATTACAGTAACACCTGCCTTCCAGGGCCTGTCACGGCGGCTCCTGCCGGAGAGCGGCCTTGTCTCCGAGCGGCGCGATTATTACAGACTCTGCACAGAGTAACTCTAACTGACACTCAGCAAGTTTGGTAGCCATTAGGAAGGGTTTATTTTGCTGCCGCATTGCTGGCTTTTCCATTCCATTCTTCTCCTTTGTGTTTTCGGGGGGCGGCGGTGGCAAGGGCAGGGAGGAGAGGGCCAGGCCTTGGGCGCAGGCCTCGCGCTGACACCGTGCATTTGTTCCTCTGGGCTTGGGTTTGGACACGGGTGTTTCAGATGCTGGAGCCACTGAGAGCCACTGAGACCTCACCATGTGCAGACAGCAGTGTGAGGACCCACACCTTCCAGCAAAGGGCAGGACAGAGCACACCAGACAGCCCCCGTCTCAGCTTCCTAGGGTGCAGCGTTATTTCCAATGAAATGCACAGCGGCACATAGGGAGACTGGCCCAGTGGAAGTCATAAATTACTATCTCGTTTAAGTCTTTCTTTTCTCATTAATTTTGTCTGGCAAATGAGCCCGCGTCTCCAGAACCCAGCCAAGTGAGTAACACCAGGCTGTCAGCCGCGGGCTTGATGGAGCCTCTAACAAGTTCCTGGAAATGAACAAAGAGATGGGCGTCCTGTCCCCCGGACTCCCCAGCCCACACCCCTCCTTGCAGCTGCCTATTGCTGACCCCCCATCCCCCATGCCCCTTTGGCAGAACCCCTAAAGAAAGACAAATGCAGAGGGAGGAGGAAGGTCCAGCTGGGCCCATCTGTAATCGGGGGGAGTTACAGACTGGAGGTCATCAGATGTACCGGTGGTGGGCTCAGCCCTGACGACGGTCCATCACCCCATCTTGCCACCGGGAGGGCTCTTTGAAGGACTTTCAGTTTTGGACACAGCCAGGGACCAAATGCCAGACCGGCCCTGCCCACTTTCCGAGTCCCTCAGAGACTCCATCCAGTTCCCTGGAGGAAGGATGCTTCTGGGCTCCTAGGCCTTCTTCCTGCACTCTGGGTGACCTTCAATGGGGATGACATGAGGACAGGCAGGAGAGCCCTGTGTGCCGGGATCCGCCGTTCCCGCGAAGGCCCGTAGCTTCCTCAATCGGGACCAGAGCCTCCAAGGTACGGCGAACCATCTGCACCGCGGCCAAGACAAAGTTGCCTTTCGTCTGCGGTTGGGTACCCAGCGAGGGTGTGTGCGCACATGTGAGCGCATGCGTGCCCAGGGGGCCGTGTCCCGGGTCCCTCTCAGCTGCGGGGCCATTTCCGTTCCCCTGGCTTCGGTCTCTGGACGCTGCTCGGTGTTGACAATTACCCACAGCCAGCACTTGCCAAAACCTGGAGTTGAAAAGGCTTCAAGGAGGAAAAAACAACTGGAAAGCTGTTTTCTGTTAAGGCAGGTTTATTTTTCCTCGCAATTATGTCTGACTAAAACGTCCTTGTGCAGGAGGCACTTCCCCAAGAAAGGTCTGATTCATCCTGGCCTGGACTGTGAGACCGGCAGCCCCCGCCCGCCCTCAAGCCCCGAGCTCCTGGCCAGGGGGCTCCCTCCCTGTAGTCAGCCTGTGATGGGAGACCTGGGCCCGGAGCAGCCGCCCCATGATGGCCCAGAAACTGCGCCTCAGTGGAGGGGGCTCCCGCCTGCACAGTGCTTTCCAGATCCTGTCCAGGAAGGGGACAGCTGCAGGCATCTGGGATCCCAGCAGCCGGCCCTGCCCCGGGAGCCCACCTTACACAACCGGCCATAGGAACCAACACCAGCCAGCAGCCTGGCCGCCCGACTCTTTCAGTGTCATTCCACTCAAGGTCTCTAGTCCCTGGCCTGCAGGAAGCTCAGGACTGGGGTTGCTGAGAAGCAGCAGGACCCTCTCAAGGGATCACTGACTTGCCCCATCCCCCCTCCACCCCTGCCATCCACCGCTGGCTCCAGGTCTGTGAACAAAACATTGCAGAGAGACACGCTGGGTTCTGATTCCTCCCTGGGGAAGGAATTGGCCACCCTGCCCAGACTGTCCCTCCTCTGTGCTGATCTTGCATTTCCATCCCCCTGGTCTGCTCCTGCCAGGGCCACGAGGCCAGCACGGTCACCAAAGGAGGGCAAGAGAGTCAGTGGGGCCTGACGGCAGTCAAGTTCAACATTCAGTATGCCATCCTCCCCTGGCCACCCCTTGCCCGCCCCAGCACTGACCCCCAGCCTACAGGCCGGCATCTGCCTCTCGTCTCCCCGTTTGCCTGCCCTGATCAGCGTGATTGATCATCTCTCAGCCACAGGTTGATAATAAAGCTGCTCTGAGAGCCTCTCACATTTCCTCGGGGCCCCGTTGGCATGACAGGCCTTGACACCGGCCATTCGTCACCTGCTGCCTGTGGTCACTGTGCTCGATGGCCAGCAGACAGACAGGAACCAGGCTTCAGGAGGGGCTGGCCTGCAGTTGGGGCGGCGCGGTGCAGACGGCTGTGTCTGCCGGCCGTCAGGCCCTCCAGAAGGTCAGGACGGTGCTCCGCCCAGCCTGTGAGCTAACTGTCCTGGACCAAGTGCCCCTGGGGGCCTCACCCAGCACCATAGGCTCAGACTTCCCCTCGGGAATGCTGATGTTCGCCCTGCACACCTGGAGGTCCCCTGGGAGACCAGCGGGCCATTTGGCCACACGGATACCCAGGAACCCATGAGGGATCCACCCTCTCCACAGAGCACCCCTCTTGGGTTTCTCCTCGGCACGTGGTTCCCCGGGCTAATCTGCAGAGACAAAGGAACATGGAGGCTTGTCCCAACCCTCCCTGTAGGAGAGGAGGAACGGGTTTATGATGTGAGTCTGCTGCCGCCCTGGGGTGTGGCCATGGGATGGATGCAGACATCGCAGACACTGGGGCCTGGGCACCTCAGGAGCCACCCAGCACCAGGGGTGAGTCCCTTCATACACACCTATGCATACACTCACACAGAGTATAGGCCCACACCTTCTTAAGACTGCGAACCCCAGGCTCTGGGAGCTATAGATGAACCTATGTTGCTATCGAACCTGGGAGTCCTGTAACCCGAGAGGAGAGAGGCCAGAGCAGGGGTTGAGGATGTAGATTCTAGGGACGTGGGAGCCATGTGTCTGGGGACTTTCCATTTCATGTCAAGATGCTCCTCTTGGTCATCACAGTATCCCCACTACCATCCAGGGGCCTTGGGACCCTGTATAGCTGGCCTCTCCATCTTCAAGTTCCTTGCCTAGTTCCCAACCCATTCCTCTGCTCATGGCAGAGAAAACCCTTCAAGGTCTCCCCTAGTTTCCCCTGATTCCTCACTCCCTCTCCTGGACCACCTCCTAGGGATATGTCCTTTCCCAGGGGTGGCCTGATTCTGCCTCCTTGGACCAGCACTGAACACCCTCTCCCCATTTGGATGCCATCCAGGGGAAGGGGGCAAAGTAAAGACCTTCCCCAGGCAGAAGCACCCACAGCCTGCAGAGCGCAGGGGGCTGGTGTGATTCCACATCTACTCAAGGTGTCTCCACAGCAGCACTGAGCTGACTGCTGCAACGCGGGTGGTGTCTGGAGGCCCCTGCCATGTGTAGAGCACTGTGGTCAGCAAGCACGATGCACCAAGAACATTTCGAGACACTGGCCTGCAGCCAGGAGGTCGAATCGGCCTCCACAGTGAGCCAAGACATTCAGACAGCCATGGACGGGCCCCTGGCACCAGAGCTATGGCTGGATGTGGCTGGGGGCACCTCAGTGCAAAACCCACTCTAAAGATCTGTGTCCTCAGGGACCTAGAATCCTGACCCCGGAGCTTCTCCAAATGCAGCAGTTAACCAACCGATGGTGTGTTTCAGGAGATGCATCTCAATTCAGGAAACCTCAGCTGTCTAAAGACAGAGACACAGAGACACACCAGCAGCACAAACCACCCAGGCTCCCCAAAACCCTCAGGCAGAACTATTCAGAGCCCCCCGTGTCTCTCCAGTCCCCCCAGTACTTCCCGCCCCAGGAGCTGGAGCTGCATGCAGCTGGTCCTAGGCAGATGCTGCATGCACAGTGAGCTTTCTGTGTTGTCCACAGCCTGTCGCTGCCGTCAGGACCCAGAGAGGCTGGCCTGCTCTCTGCTCTCTCTGTGCCATCTTTCCAAGAAAGCAGGTGTGGAAGAATTGATGAGAGCTGAAGAATTGATGCTTTTGAATTGTGGTGTTGGAGAACTCTTGAGAGTCCCTTGGACAGCAAGGAGATCAAACCAGTCAATCCTATAGGAAATCAACCCTGAATATTCATTGGAAGGACTGATGCTGAAGCTCTAATACTTTGGCCACCTGATGCAAATAACTGACTCATTGGAAAAGACCCTGATGCTGGGAAAGATCGAAGACAGAAAGAGAAGGGGATGACAGAGGATGAGATGATTGGATGGCATCATCGACTGGATGGACATGAGTTTGAGCAAGCTCCGGGAGATGGTGAAGGACAGAGAAGCCTGGCATGCTTTAGTACATGGGGTTGCAAGAGTTGGGCGTGACTGAGTGACTGAACAACACAAGATGTGGAAGTTGTACCCATGGTCACCAGAGCAGCTCTGGGCCCCTCAAGCATGGGGTTGGGGAGGCTACTCTGGGACCCAACCCCTGCCAAAGGGGCACTGAGGCCCCAGAGCCCTGCCCGTGTGCCCAGAAGGACCAGTGGCATCCTCGGCAGAAGAGGCAGGGCCTCTCCTGGCTGGCCCAGGCCCAAGGGGCAGGGCAGGGCCAGGGTGCAAGGTGAAGATCTTGCTTCTGTGTCTCTGTCTTGCACTTGCCCAACAGATCTTGTTGGGCAGATGCAAGGTGAAGAGTGAGTGAGGGTGCAGCCAGAGGCTAGGCCCGCACAATGGAATGGGCATAAATGTCCTCGTGCCAGATCCTTAAAGAGAGTGGGAAGGGCAGGGTTCTCGGAGGGCCCGAGCTGGATGGGTCTGGGCCACCTGCCCAAGCAAAGTGCAGATTGGCCAGCCGGCAGGAGCTGTCCCGTCAGCAGCCAGGCCCCTCATCTCTCCCCACCCTAGACCCCCGCCATGGGCTCATGTCCTTCTGACCTGCCCAGGCTGGAGCTCTGTCTTGACTAGTGGAGAAAAAAGACAGTGGAAAGTAGAGCCTCTAAGAAGAAGGCTGCTGGCTAAGGAGATGGGGCGGCAGGAGGAGGAGGCCCCGCAGGGCAGAGGGAAGGGGCCGACAGAGGTGGAGGAGGGGCACAGGGAGGGCAGGACCAATGAATGGGGTTGGCTTTGTGCCTGTCCCCTGCCCAGATCCCCACAGAGCGGAGCCCACCCAGAGGACCATGCACATCCTGGAGCTGAGGTCAGACACAGGGACCACTGAGGGAGGTGACAGGGAAGCCAGCCTGTGCCCAGTGCGTCCCCTGAGCAGTGTCACCTGGAAGTCCAGACCGTGCGGGACTGCCAGGCTCTGATCACCGAAGGGGTGGATGTTTTCCCCATTACATCACCGGGAAAGCACGGAACCCCGTCAGAATGAAACCCTGTGGAATCCTGAGTCTCTTAAGAGGAATATTGACCTATCTCCCAAGCATGATAATACATATAAAAAGCAAGATTGTTTAAGTGAGAAAATCAAAACTACCCATGATTCCTCTCTAATCTGTAAAGACAAACACACAAGTTCTAGGGAGAGACTACGCACAGCTGATGAGCAGCCACCAATGGTAGCTGAATGTGAGTCCATGGTCAGGTGTGCACCGATCTGTGCACATAGGCATTTGCATGTGCTGGTGTGTGCAAGGGCAGTGTGGGTGTGCACACACATGCACGTAGCATGTCTGCATACTCCCATAAATGGGCTCAACCTCAGACTGTCACCCTTTCACGTCCCTGTCCCTGGGGTTAGTGCTCTTGCATTTCAATTCCTGCACTGCTGTTGGGGGCCACAGTGTAGCATCACTGGACAGACGACCAGACTGATGACCTGCTCAGGGGCCCCCATCTCACCTGGGCAGGTGGACTTAGGAGGGTGGGAGGTTCTTTGTGTCAGGCTTGACTCTTGTGCACAGAGGAAGTGGTTTTCTCTCTCAGTTGCCCTCCAGAGCCCCATATCAGGGAGCATCTACGTTAGGACCTCAGGGCTTCTCCCATCACCCGCTCTGCCTTCGGGTGACGGGATGTAAGTGCAGTGTCCCCCCCAATCCACCCATCCAGCTTCCACCAATGGCTGACCCTTTGGTACACACTTGTTGTTCAGTCACTTACTCATGTCCGACTCTTTGCGATCCATGGACTAAAGCACGCCAGGCTTCTCTGTCCTCCACTACCTCCTGGAGTTTGTTCAAACTTATATCCATTGAGTCAGTGATACAATCCAACCAACTCATCCTCTGTCATACCCTTTTCCTCTTACTCTCAATCTTTCCCAGCATCAGGGTCTTCTCTAATGAGTCAGCGCTTCCCATCAGGTGGCCAAAGTATTAGCGTTTCAGCTTCAGCTTCAGTCCTTCCAATGAATATTCAGGGTTGATTTCCTTTAGGATTGACTGGTTTGATCTCCTTGGAGTCCAAGGGACTCTCAATATGAACTGGCACCAACTAAAACCATCACTGAGGTCTGAAAACATGTGCTTACTTTGAAAAAAAATGTAATACTAAGAAAAAGGATGCTTGGGCAGGACCAGTTCCTGGCACAAGTAGGAAGCAGGGTGGCTGGCCTTTTGGGGCTCATGGACTCACTCTCAGAGCCAGAAGTCCAGGAGGACCCAGGGCAGGGTTCCCTCAGCACACCAGGAGGGAAGGAAAATTGCTTAGGGAATGCAGGCAGAATTTGTGTGAATCAGTGGGAAACAAAGGGGAGGATTTTGAGGAGTGGCTGAAATCACCATCACCAAGGTGCTTCCTTCCCAAATTCTGGGAGCGGAGCAAGGAGGTTGGCTGTGGCCGGGGCGGGGACTGGGAGTCAGAGACACTGCCATGCACCTTCCCCAGCTCCTCATGTGCTGGCAGCTCTACTCCAGGTGAGTCCCCAAAGCTCTCTGAGTCTGGAGCGGGGACAATGCCATTGGCCTTCAGAGCAGCCACAGGGTTGCAGGGATGCTGATGTACAGCCGTGGGCACAGGCTGGGGGAAGGCTGGATGCAGGTCGATTGGCCATGTTCGTCATCAGGTTGCCAAAATGATGCTGACAGGTACCCAGGTGTTCTCTTTAACACCTGTCCTGCTGCCTCCTTCTGTGTCCCTCTGAGGACATACCCGTGGGACCTGCAGGTGTAGACACAATTGTCTCAGTCTGTGGACAAGTCAGCCACGAACCCCTGGGTAGGCCCCATGGTGTGTGCAGGGTCCCCCAAGAGCCTGGTGATCTGGACGTGTCAGGGCCAGTTCCAGGCCAGTACATAGTGGGTGTGCAGTGGGTACTTTCTGAATGGATGCTCAAAGCCAGGAGTGGGCAGTGGATACTGATACCCTGGGAACATGATCCTCTGTGGGTTCTCAGGCAGAACACTTTCAGGGGCTCCAAAGCCCCCCGGGATGCAGACCTGAGCCTCCCTTAGGTTCACACATGTCTTTCGCCGTCTGTGCAGCCAGACTGCTCGGAGGCGGCCTTCAGCAGAGGGCCCCATCTTCAAACACGTGTATTTGATCAACCCTGCATTTGCCCAGGTCCGGCCCCTGGCGTGGAACCACCAGCTCTGTCTTTTACCAAGGAAGCCCCTTTGGACCTGAAAACAGAAAGCATCTGAAACTAGCATCCAACTTGGCTCCCCTCTCCTACCTATAAACAGGCTGATTCGTGTGTTCTCAGAATGTTCTAGACAAGGAATGTGCTTGGGGCTGGCTTCGGCATGCAGACATTTCCATGGAGAGGTCGGTGAGTGCCAAGCTTTGGCCCTTCCCCTAGGGACAGAGGCTGGGGTCTGTCTGTGAGCCAGGCAGAGGCTCCAGCTCCTGCACCCAGAGACCCGGCCCCAGTTCTGGCACCCAGGCTGGTGACTGGCCGCCCCCGCTAGTTGAGATCCTGGGATGCCTTGCGAGAGTGGGCCAGTTCTGCCAGGGCCTCTGGCTCTGGAGGCCCCTCCCTTGGCCCTGCCTCTCCCAGCAACCACCGAGGCTATCCACCCACAAGGAAGAAAGCCGCCTCCTACGACATAGGGGAGGGTCTTAGGAGTAGCTGAGAAGCTCGGTAAAGGTCACTGAGGCCCCCCTGGAGACTCGTGTCTGGAAAACACCTGCCGAGATAGTCAGCCGGGCTGTGCCACACAGGGCTGTGAGGTCTGCCAATCGCGAGCTTGGTTATTATGGTTTGAGTTGCTACGTGTGTAATTCTTAGTAAACTTCATTCATTCCCTCCCCAGGTGGCCTGACCACCCATGGGGTCCCCCCAAGTCCCGTTTTATTAGTCTGAAGCACAGGAGGGGCTGGGGTGTGCCGAGATGGGGGCACCTTCCCCCCATGGCCTGGCTAAGGGTCACAGTCCCATCAGAGCTGCTCCTGGAAGTGACTTCCCTTTTTCTTTCTCCTGCATTTCCCGCTATGTCAGGCACCGCTCAGGGAGCAGAGCCCAGGACTTTGGAACTTTCTCTGCAAGAGGGCAGGTGAAGCCCTGGGGAGCCGAGGGGGAGGGGAGAACCTCATCAGTACGTGAGGGTTAGGGCTTCCCTCTGTCTCTCCTGATAACATATTGTAGGAATCTGGCCCTGTGATCTGGGCATGGCTGCCCATGAGCCCTAAGATGCTGCCACGGGGGGACTTCTCCACCCAGAGGTGCCAAGGAACATCCAACCAGGGGTGGTGGAGGTGGGGCACACAACTCAAATTCTGAAGGGACACTCAGGTAGGAAACCGTCTTCCTGCCTGGTGGTGCTGGAGCATCTCAAGACCCCAGGCTTGCAGTCCGTGCCTCGTGGGACCGGCTGCTCCGTGTTGCAGGCAGCCGGCCGCCTGGGGGTACCTGGGTGGTGGTCTGTTGGCCTCCTGTGTTCTCAGCTGGGGCCCGGGTAGGGACTGTCACAGCCTCCCGGCAGCTGGCGTGACGGCGCCCTCTATCGCCGGCTCAGGGTACGTCTTGCCGCCCAAGCCTTTGCACACCAGCATCCGATGCCCTGGCTTCTCAGATGTGATCTGCCTTTGGGGAACATTTAAATAAAGAGTTGAGCATTTCCAGCTCCCGTCTGACTTTTCATATGAACCGTGTGGCTCTTGCAGCGTGAGTGTTTTTCAGAGCATTTAAATGGCTGTTTACCTGGGGACGGGAGGGAGGGAGAGACATGTGGACCTTCTCCTGCTTAGTCAGTTTTCATGGAAAAGCAATTGAAGATATAGCAAAGTGAAGAGCTGGTTTTCCAGTGGCCTGGAATTCTGTCTGGAGCAAAAGCTCCTTCAGCAGCCTCTGGCAAGGGCAGAGACAGGGGCACGCCTCCCAGGCAGTCTTTCCCCCACATCCCTTGGTGATGTATTTTGTGGTGCTGGAGTCCTGGAGTTCTTCTGTCGGGGTGCAGTAGCTAACTGGGGACAGAACATGTGGCCCTTAAGGCTTTTCTTTGCCATGTTTCGGCTTGGGGAGAAAGCGTTTCTTCCTCATATTCAAAACTGCCTTTGTGTGTTCAGACATCACATTCAATGACCATCTTCTAATGCTTTAGGAAGGGTTTGAAGAGTGGCTTTGTTGGGGGTTTTGTCTGTTTGTTTCTAAAATGTCAATTTTCCACCTGGAGGCAAGTGTATGATTTTCTTTCCTCTGAAGGAATTTATCTTCTAATGATTCACTGTGGGGATAGTCATGCTCTGAAGCATCAGTCTGGTTTTCCTGACCCAATAATGGATACTGGCCCCATACACAGGCCTTGCCGGGCAGACAAGACGCGGGCCGCGCAGGGACCTGAGGACTCTGGGAGCAGGGGGGCATTTTCCAGGGTGGGATTCATAGGGAAGACTCCTTCTGAGGGTTGGGCGCACAGAGGACCCCCAGCCGCAGGACAGCGAGGGGGGTGCAGGTTTGATGGGGACTGAGCGAGAGGTGAGCTTTGCGGCAATGAAGCCACCTGACCTGCATTGTGACAACACTCTCCTGAAATATTAGCTCTGGCTCTAGAGAGACTGTGGGAGGCCTTCCAGCTTCTGGGGATGTCAAGATCTAGTCAGACAAGCTCTGCACTCGTGGGCATCTCTGAGCAGTTTCCAAACCCATGCACGTCCTGCTAACCCCCAGGCCACACCAGGATGCAGCCTTGAGGAGACAAAATAGGGCCACCACAAAACCCTGGTGGCTCAGATGGTAAAGAATCTGTCTGCAGTACGGGAGACTTGGGTTGGATCCCTGGGTCAGGAAGATCCCGTGGAAAGGGAATGGCTACCCACTCCAGTATTCTTGCCTGACAGTCCATGGGGTCACAAAGAGTCGAACACGACTGAGCAACTAACATAAAACCCAATCCATTTTGGTTGTAACAGCCCAGGAAGCACTGCCAGGGTACTGGGATCAGTGCTGTCAGCTGAGAATCTCTGAGTCCCATGCTTGGGAAGCAATTTGTTGAGGACGATCAAAGCCACTGTGATTGGGGGGCGTGGGCATGTAACCCAGCCAGAGAAGAACTCCATCCCCCACCTCACCCCCAGGGGCCCTGGAGAGCCTGCTGGGATCACTGTGTCTGTTGGCAGGTGGTTCCCCTCTGATGTCAAGCAGTCAGAACCCTCACCCTGGGAGAGTGGGGAGCAGTCACGGCACAGACAAGGGACTTTAGACAGGGTCGGTGGCATTGTGATGGGAGGTGGATGGTCTGCCCTTTCCCAGGACGGGAGGATCCCGGGCCTGGGTACTGGGCCTCTGCGTGGCTCCTCCAAGGATCTTTCTTCTAGAAAACATCAGAGATCTCACTTCAGCCTTCTCAGGGCCCAGGGCAGAGCGAGGAAAGGATCGTAGCAGATGTGACGTCAGCAGTCCAGTCTGCAGTCGTGAAGCTCAGGGGTCTCAGGTGGTACTCGGCCCCTCTCCACTGGGAACCCAAGAGTGACGCACTCCTGGAGGGACCCTGGGCTTTGGGAGGCGGATGCTGGCCCGTTCTTATAGCCAACGCTCAGAGGCTGGGGCATGGGGTGCGCCTTTGACGAAGTAGGAGGGAGGCAAGCTGGCACTCTGGGGACCCCAAGTTCCAACCAGATCAGAGTGTGTCCTGGTGAGATTTTCAGAGCCCCAGGCCTCTGTGTATGTGTTTGTGTGTGTGTATGTGTGTAAACTGCAGCCATCTAGTCAAGTCTGGCTCGGGACCCCGGCCCCTGGCCCTTGCCCCGCGGAGGGCAAGCGCCTCTCCCCTCAGCTGGCCACCTGGATGTTCTGATTACCTTTCCAGGTGTCCCCGGGGGAGCCGCTCTGCCCTGCTGCCTGTGCCCCATTGTTCCACAGGCTCTCCTTTAGGTCATTTTACATTTTCACCTGATCGCTGTAATTCAGGCCAAACATTCCCAGGCCACAAAGCGACCCTCCTGCAGCTGGTGTCTCATCTCTGCTCACAAAGCTCTGGATGGAAATCTCAGCTCCATCCCCGGCCACAGCCTCGGGCAGGGCTCTAGTCCCCCGGGGTGGGACAGGGCTCCATCTTCCACTCACCCCATATTGGACTGTCCCCCTGTGTCACAGCCCCACACTCTCTCCCTGGTGCTCCCAGGACAGCGGGCACATGGGCAGGTGGGCAGAGGAGCTGGGTGGGGCAGCTGAGAGCTAAGGCATGGTACCCCCCAGACACGGGGAGGGAAGCCTGCCAGCTCTGTGCAAGGCGGGCACACCTCGGCGGCAAGCACTCAGGCCCAGTGAAGGCAGACATGGCGGCCTCGGCACCCATGCGGAGCCTAATCAAAGATCGGACGGAAAGGCCCTGCGGCGTGACACATCCGAAAAGAAATATCAGAGAACATTTGAAGAGCTCAATAAATTGATCATATTCCAGTGAACCTTCACCCTCATAACGATGGGACCATTTAAATGCTAATGTCATTTTTTAAAAAGTCAATTGCAGGAGTTTGGAAGGAACAGAGTCAGCGTTCTCCCCACACCTCCCTCTCCTGTCCATGGGCGCTGGAGCGTTTGCTGTTCGCCGGCAGGAATATCCCTTGCCGCGGTCCCTGTAATTGAATCAAGTGGATACAGACACCAAAAATACCCTCAGTCCTGGGATAATGGGAAGCACGTGTTGATAAAGTGAGCAGCGTGTGCGAGTCCAGGGACAGCGTCTGCAGCTCACCCTGACACGGCCCGGACCTCACTCCACCCCACCCCACAGGCCCACAGTGTCCCTCCACAGAAGAGACCTAGGATGAAGACACAAGAGCCTTCCAGAACATTCTGGCCAGGGGGTCCTGTTTCCCAGCAGCCCCTGCTGCTCCCCTTCTGCCTCTCAGCGGGCATCCAGGCCTGCGCAGGGCCAGCAGAGCCCTCTGGGTCCCCGGGGGACCACTGGTTCCCATGCAGGCAGGAGGGGAAAGAGTGGGGTGTGGGACCAGCCCAAGGGGAAGACACTCAGGGCCCTGTCTTCCTGAGTGTCAGAGTGGGGCTCCTGTCAGAATGTCCTGGGCACTGCATCCACCACAGGACCTGGGGGTCTCAAGCGTGTACAAACACCTCTGTGCCCCCAGTTCCTCCCACTCCGGCGATGATGCCAGAGACACTGCCTGACCCGGTTCTCTGTTGGCACCATCTGTGCTGGAAGCTCACTCCCGTGGGAACCAGAGACTGCCTGGCTTGCCCACGAGCTAGAGTTAGAACTCTTCTAGCAAGAGCTAGAACTCAAGGCCATCTGCTGTGAGGGCCACACGGGCAAAGAGACAAAGACTTCACAGCCAGGAGGTGGCCCAGCAGGTCCCCAGGGTCCACTCTGGGCCATGACGGCCTGAAGCCTTGGGGAGAACATGAACTTTCTGGCATTTCAGGGGCTCAGCTGTCCAGGGCTGACCTGTGACCCTCAGTCCTCCAGCCCAGCGTCGTGAGCAGAGACCTGGGGTCAGCTCCCAGCAGGTCCCCAGGTCATCCTGCTCTGGGGCAGGGCCAAGGACAGCTTGGACCCCCTTTCTGCTCCCCTTTCTGCTCTTCACCTCACCAGCTTCTGGCAAAAGTCTCCTCCAGGCTCTGCCCCCCCAGTTATCATGAAAAGCCCACCGTGGGGTCCCCCATCTGCTTCTGATTAACACTTTTCTTCCGGCTGTACTATGGGACATGCAAGATTCTAGTTCCCCAACCAGGGTCAAACCTTGATCCCCTACAATGGAAGCACAGAGTCCTAACCACTGGACCACCAGGGAAATAACCCTCTCAGCCTACTTTCTGAACCCCACAGTCCTCCCTAGGCAAGTCTGGGTCATGGCCCCATACACCAGGGTTGGAGCTGAGCCTGGGAAGGACGAGCAGGTGTCCAGAGCAGCTGTGGTGACTCAGGACTGACCACCTACAGTCTCTGGGCCCCTTCGACCTCCCTGGGCTGCAGAGCTTAGTGATTGAGTCTCTGTGTGGACAAGGGACCCCAAGGCCTGGCCCTTTGGGAGTGGCCCCCTTAAGGAGTCAGGTCAGCCTTCCCTGGGAACGTGTCCAGGGAAGGGGCAGGGGCTGGGCTGGCAGACAGAGCCTGGGACACCCCTTCTCAGCTGATGCCCAGGAGGACGACAGGTGTTCTCGTCCTGCATTCAGCTGCTGCCCAGCACATTTAGGGCCTGATGGAAAAGACCCTGCAGAAAACCCCTGGGACCACCTCTTTGCAGGGCCTCAAGGAAAGGCACTGAGCTGGCTTGCAGCCTGGACACCGTCACCTATCTGAAGACCCCCATCCCTGCAGAGGAGGGGGCTGATGCTGCATGTGGGGCTCGGGGATTCCTTCTCCCCTGTTCACTGGTCACTGGCTGTAGGGCTCAGGTGGAGAGCCCTCTAAGGGGAGGGGAGACTGTTTGTGCCATCGTGGGGAGGCACCTGAACTGGGGACCAGGGGTAGGAAGGGGCCGGGCTACCGGGCATGTGATCTCAGCACCTGGAGTGTACTGCATCCCACACACTCTGTGCAGGGGGAGGGATTTGTGGGGGACCTGCAGGTCTACAAGGCCCCTGACCTTGGGGTCCAGCCGCGATGATAAGGCCACTGCAGGCAGACAGACCCTGAGGAGACCCAGCCTTACCACTCAGAACCTGGCCTAGCTGCAGGAGCCTGGAGGATGGGGCAGATCCCACCTGGCAGCTGAATGCCGAGCAGACACTTACTCACAAGCTCCTGGGACCTGCCCCTCTCTGTCTCTCCATTCAGCACTTCCTAAACCCACCCCATCCTGTCCCACAAGACGCCGGGCTGGCCGTGAGGGAAGCCTCTCCGAGGGTGCACTGTCAGCCTCCTGATGATACTGACTGGGGTCACTGGGCCCCTGAGTTTCACCCTGCATCTCCTGTGCAGGGTCCCCAAGAACGCAGAGCCCCTGAATGGAGAGTAGAAAACTGGAGCATGCCTGCCAGCCCGGCAGACTGAGTTCTCTGCATGTACGTGTCAGCCCCTTTCTTCCTCATGATGAGGGGGTGTGTCTCAGCATCCCCATTTCTCAGATGAGGAAATCGAGGCACAGAGAGGCTAGAACAGGCCCAGGTTCCCACAGGGCCAGGATGGAGCACCAACAGCCAGACCCAGTGATCCCGAAGGCGGTTCTGCTCATCTGTCCCTCCCTCATTCTCTTCTCACCACTCTGGACCCCAGCCTAATGAGTCACCCTTCTGGTGGAGGGGACCGCCCTGGGGTGACCCCACACCTTTCCCTGAATGCTGGTCCTTCTGATGGCAACTGCTGGCTGGAGTCAGCTCCATGCTGGGGAGTAAATGCCATCCCCACTACCCAGGGGAGAGTCGGGTTCTAGGGGGATGCTCAACAGAGGAAGAAACTCAAGACAGGGCCACGTGCTTAGTCGCTCAGTTGTGTCTGATTCTTTGTGAGCTCGTGGACTGTAGCCCACCAGGCTCCTCTGGCCATAGGATTTCCCAGGCAAGAACACCAGAGTGGGTTGCAATTTCCTTCTCCAGGGAGACAGAGCCGTGGGTCAAAAAATATTGCTGGATTTCCCGAGGCAGCTCTATTAGATCCCTGAAATGGGATATGGAACGTGAACTTGGCCACATGATACGACTCTGTCTGGACGGGCCCCTAGCTGTCTTTCAAAGAGCGATAGTTACGGAAATTAGTGGTGCAGAAACTCGTCCCCATCCTTCATCAGGGGCCTTATTAGCTGCCCCACGAAGTGACAGAGCAGCCTGGCCTCTTGACTTCGGGGCCTGGAGAGGCAGTCCCGCCCTCAGCCACTCGGAGACATGCAGGGGGATGCCTGAGAGCACGGGATCTCGAGGGCGTCGTGAGGCAGGCATGGAGGAGGCAGGTCTGCAGCAGAAGAGGACCCATGTGGCCTTGATTCAGGGTGGTGATAACACGGAGTCTTGCCTGGGGGAGGGAACCGCCCCGAATCAGGGGTCCCCACTGAAGGCCAGCCAGATGCCACAGGGAGCCCTGGCAAGGTCTGAGTCACGCTTACCTGGGCCCAGGGCTGGCTGACCACTGACACCCCCCACCCCCGAGCTGGGGTCCCCACCTCTCGAGCATCTGTCTCTCCATCTGTACCTGGGGAGCCCACACAGGCTAGAAGAGGTGCAGGAACGGCCCAGGCTTCCCGGCGGTGTCCAGTCGGTATCACCTGCTTTCTCGTTCTCCCGCCCGGCGGTCACAGGCCTCCCTGGCTTCCCCCACATCCCCTCACGCTCAGACTGACTACCAGCTGCCTCATTGTTGTTGTTCAGTCGCTAAGTCGTGTCTGACTCTTTGCTGATCCTTGGACTGCAGCAAGCTAGGCTTCCCTATTCTACACCGTCTCCTGGAGTTTGCTCAAATTCATGTCCTTTGCATCGGTGGTGATCTAACTATGTCATCCTCTGTTGTCCCCGTCTCCTTTTGCCTTCAGTCTTTCCCAGTGTCAAGGTCTTTTCTAATGAGTCGGCTCTTCACATCAGGTGGCCAAAGTATTGGAGCTTTAGTATCAGTCCTTCCAGTGAATATTCAGGGTTGATTTCCTTCAGGACTGACTGGCTTGAATACCTTGCTGTCCAAGAGACTCTCAAAAGTCTTCTCCAGCACCACAATTCAAAAGCACCAATTTTTTGGCACTCAGCCTTCTTTATGGTCTAGCTCTCATATGTGTACATGACTACTGGAAAAACCGTAGCTTTGACTATACGGACCTTTGTTGGCAAAGCAATAGCTCTGCTTTTTAATACATTGTCTAGGTTTGTCATAGCTTTCCTTCCAAGGAGCAAGCGTCTTTTAATTTCATGGCTACAGTCAACATCCGCAGTGATTTTGGAGCCCGATAGAGTAAAATTTCACTGTTTCCCCTCTTCCCCCTTCTATTCCCCACAGGGAAGAACCTGCTGCCAATCAGTCAAATCAGTGTCCATTTAATTAAGTTCCAGTAAAGTGCCACATGTGGTACGTGGAGCTTGCATCTCTCAGTATCATCTGCAACCTTGTTAGAAATGCAAGCTCTCAGGTCCAGCCCAGATATGCTGAGTGGGGTCCTGGAGTGTGGCTGGTGCTATGAGCCAGTCCTGTGGGTGATGCTGGTTCCAAGATGAGACCCCACAGGTGGGACACAGAGGACAAGCCCAGTTCCAAGCCCTGATCTCCAAGGTTCGTCCTTGTGAGAAGGTAGTAGAGATCTCCCACTGCCGGGCACTCACCTTGGACGTCCCTGACATGCCGCCTGGGCTGCATCTCCCACCCTAAGGCCAGTACAGGGGCTCCCTGGAGGCCTGAAGCTGAATGCTGCAGTGGGGGCCCAATGAGAAGGCACACGATCATTTCAGAAAGGCCAGTTTGAAGGCCCAAGTCTTTAGGACCGAAGAGGTCTTGACAGGACATTTGCCTTTCAAGGTCGTGCTAATGACCTTGCACACATGATAGATTTACTGAGGGAAAAACGTGGACTTGTTTTATCCAAGGTCAGTGCCAGAAGGAATCTTCTGTGGCTGAGCCTTGTGTCTGTTAATCAACACCCACATTATTACCAGGAGAGGCCAGACCGAACGGGCAAGGAGGTGATGGGGGTACGAGGCCCCTCCAAACCCGTGCATTTTTAGCCTGTGTGACTCAGAGCTTCATCCAGTTCCATCTGGGGAGCCTTTGATCGTCCACCCCAGCCTGCAGAGTCTCCACCCTGGGAACCAGAGGACACAAAAAGATAAACGGCACTTGAGCGAGTCGAGTCCGATGGGGCCGCGCCTCTGTCTGCTCCCCCGGGTGTTGAAAAGAGCTCTCTTGGCGAGTAGGACACACGTAACCTTCACCCTTAACCTCGCGGTCTGGTAGGAGATAAGAGGGGGAGTGTCAAGAGGGAAAGAGAAGGGAGACAAGCTGCTCACTCACTCCCCTAAGAGAAGTACAAGGCGGACGGGGAGGGAGGAGCAGTGCCGGGCCTCCTGAGGGGCTGGGGCGACCCCCCGGAGTCAGGCGTCAAGGTGTCGGTGCAGAGGCAGAGCTGCAGCCCTGCCTGATATCCCCCACCAGCACATTGGTGGGGGTGCAACCCACAGCCTTGACAGGAGCATTGTGCCCCCTGCAACCTGAGTATCTTCAGGCAGCCTGGTGGACCCGGGCTGAGGGGGTGGTGAGCCCTGCAGGGGAGAATGGAAAGTTCCGGCTCAGCTCGCTTACATCGTCCCAAATGCAAGTGTTCAACTCCGTCTCGTGAACTTGGATTTGGCGCAGCCTGGGTTCACAGTCACTGGGTTCCACAGTCAGTCACCAGCACCAGGAGACCATCTAATGCTGAGGTTTTCAAAAGACACACTGGCTGCATGATGATAAGGACCAGACTCCACTGACCCCGTATTGCACCTTGGTATCTGACATGAGGCCGGTGCCCAGAGGCATTTGCAGAAACCATTCCCCTCCAAGAGTCACAGAGAAGGAGGTAAGGGTCTCCTCCAGGGAGGGAGGGGCCTCAGCTAAGCCTCCAGAAAGCCAGGTGGCCTCGGCCAGCTCCCTCTCCACCTGAAGCCCAAGTCCCAGCGCCTGCTTCTGGGATGGCGTTATGGTAATCAGGCCACATTTGCATCTCCATTCCAAGTCTATCCGCTGTGTCAGACGAAACCTTTGAAAATCGCCATGGACACTGGTCTTGATAACAATGCGTGGGGAAAGGTCGTGTTGCTGTCTGAGCCGTAATTCATCCATCTGTGACGCAGGACAAGGCAGTAATGGATGGAGCCGATTGCCGGGGGCAAAGTTGGAACGCAAACTCATCAGAGATGGGGAACTCGGGCGCTGCGCTGTTAAATAGAGTTCCATTATTGTTTCATAAATAGAGAGATTGAAGTGCCCAGGCCAGGAACTGGTGATCATAGGGGACCACGTTCGCACTCAGCTCACGCTAGTATTTGTTTTGAGTAAGTGGTTGTCTCGGCTAATAGGAGGGTGTTTCATTGTGAAGAGCTTGTTGAGCGGGATTTATGGAAGAATCCCGCGTGCTGTTTGTGCGGGGCGCTCCACGGTCACCGGGAGATGGAGTTAGTGCGGCTGTGCTGCTCTGTCTCTAGTGGGTTTTGCATCCTCTCCGGTGAATGCTGCCCCTGCAGGTGCTAAAGTCTCTGAAGGGCACCGCCCACAGCTCCAAGTAGGTGCTCAGAAAGTGTGTGTGCATGTGTGCACGTGTGCACCCATGTGGTCAGGTGTGGTCAGAAAGTGTGTGCAATTGTGCGCCTGTGTGGTCAGGTGTGCTCAGAAAATGTGTGTGCACTTGTGGGCCTATGATTGGGTGTGGCTTCTGACTTCCCTACAAGAACCGTGGCTGGACCATTTCCCAGCTTCCTTCTGGACCAGGCATTCCCACCTGTGTGCCCACCTGAAGGAAGCAGCAGGTGACAATATCCAGGTAAATAGGTGAAGCGTTGCAGGTGGAAAGAGTGTCCATGTCAGGCCAGGGCCTGGCTCAGAGGCACCATGATGTGGGGATGACACAGTCTGGCCCCTCGAGGCCCCCAAGGGGCTGCTTCCATGCAGAGGAAGCAGGGTGCAGACAGGACCCGCTGTCCACCTCCATCTCGGCTCCACCTTCAGCAGACACATAAGCTTGCCCAGAGGTCTCCCCACTACAACTCCGGGCTTTCCCGCCCAGCTTGCCTACAGGGTCACAGCAGACAGAGCCCCCAGAGGCCTCTAGGTTGTCCCCAAATAGCTAAGCCGCTGGGATCAGCACCCAGTCCCTCTGCTCTGACGTCAGCGACGGGTGTCACTGGGTTATCTGAGGCTCTTTCCTGCCTGTGGGGCAGGGGCAGAGACTGGACTTCAGGAAGTTGCCTCCCTGGGGATCCCAGCTCTTTCCAACCCCACTGAAAGCTCCGTATCCAGCCATCTTTGCATCTGTGGAGCTGCTGATGCTGGAGGCCTGGACCCAGCTTGTGGAAGGACAGGCTTGGCTGCTGTGGGTAATGCAAGATGGTACCCAAGATAGACATCAGACAGTGGGCCAGGGGGCCTGACCCCTTCTGGCTTCAGGATCCCCTCTTCCCACGAAGATGGCTGCTCTGAGAACAAGGAAGATGGTGTCACAGGGACCAGAAAAGGTTGCAGGTTCCCCTGGGACTCCTCCCATCTCCCGTCCCTCCAGACTTCCTATGAGGGGCTCATGGAGGTGACAGTCGAATCCGAGACCCTCGCTGACCCCCTGTGCCCCTTGCTCTGACCCCCGGGAGCGTGGGCGCCACAGGGGGAACTGGGCATCCTTTGATGCAGGTGTGTAGCCCACACTCTCATTAGAGTGGGGCCCTGCACGTGCGCCCGCGGAACAAAGGGCCCCTTCACTGTCACCTCCGGGGCCAGGCACCACCCCCTGGAACCCGCCACCGAGGCCTCTGCACGGCCGCTCCCAGGCCCACACCACAGCTCGCCCACTGGAGGCTTTGTTTAGTCTGGGTCTCTGGGCGTTGGGCTCTTTTTTCTCCAAATTCCTCCAGAGTTCTGTGGGCTGAAGACACCACTCATGCAGCCCCCGGGAAAGCAGAGCACCCTCTTCGATGGAGCTGTTCCTGTGTCTCCCAAGGACGACAGGGTTGCAGGGACCTGGGTTCACTGGAGCATGACACCCACTCCCACAGGAAGGCCAGGTGCAGGAACGCCTGGGGGGCAGCAGTGGGGGAGGGGCTCGGACAGCTCGACTGTGATCCTCAGCTTGGGGTCTCCCCCAAAGGACAAAGGACATGGGTTCTTCTTCAAACTACACCAAACAACGGGCTGTTTGAACCTCAGCCCTGGTCTCATTATCTCAAATCCTGGATCAAAACAGGCCCGTGGAGTGGACGAGAGTGCCCACCTGTAGGGTGGTGCTCAGCCTGAGTGACTGGTTCAGGCGGTCTCCAGGTTCCTGCCTGGTGTCCCCCATGAGACCCATTGGGCTTTCAGCAGGGACGCGGGAGCCCCAGGAGCCCTCGGGACAGCTGTGCCCGAGGTCCTGATGGCCCAAGAGGGGCCTTGGAGGAACTGGGTGGGGTAGCCTTCGGCTCGGTGAGGCCCCTGCAAACGGAGTGATCCAATCGAGCAGTGGTCTTGCCTCCCGGGAGCCTGTGAAGGAGGAAGGGCTGAAAGGGACCCAGAAAGGGTGATCAGGAGCAGAGGCAGGTGGGCTGGGTGCTCGCGGTGGCCAGCTGGGAGGATGGCAGATCAACAGGTGGCCTGAGGGGTCAGGGCCAGAGCATTAAAAGCCAAGGGTTGGGAAGGAGGGTCAAGAGATTTTTTTGAGAAGAATCCCTTCAGTCTCACTCGAGCACCATTTTTAAGCCTAAGGGAAGGGAAGACAGATTTGAGTTGAAGGCTCAAGACTGCCCTTGAACTCCGCACATCCTGCCCCCCTGCACTCTCTGCCTAGCCACTGTGCTCCAGGAACGACCTCTCCATTCCAGACCCTCTATCCTGCCTCCATGGGCACCAGGCTCTGTGGGGCTACATCCTGCTCCTCTTTGTGGTCCCTCCCAGTTCCTGGCACCACGTCTGGACCCAGGGAGCCCTATTCACATCTGTGGGTGATTTTGAAGGCTGGGATGGTGTGAAGGTAGGCAGAGAGGATTGGAGAGGGGGTCAAATCTTGCAGCATCAAACCAGAGTCAGCCAGGAGGACGCAGACCAGGAGGCGAGGAAGGAGGGAAGTCCAGGGTCCAGCACTGCAGGATGGAATGAGGGCCAGAGGAGACCATGGCCCCAAGCCTGCCAGCAGCTCCCACATCACCAGACCGCACGAGGAGGACCTTAGGGGTTAGAGGAGCCAGGAGAGGAAAGATATAAGTGGGGAGCATAGGAGAGGATTCGGGAAGCCAGTCGTCCTACAGGGCTTGGGGTGAGTGTGCAGTGATCAGCGTCTTTTGTCCTTTAAGCAAGTGGGTTTGAACCTGCCTTTGACCAGCCCCTGGGCTGCAGGAGGCATGTTCCCACGTGTCAGAGCCCTGCATCACTCTCTCCCCTGTGTCCTATCCCCATGGTTCAGAGCATCCAGCACCCTTCCTCCTTGAAGGCATAATCTCAGCAGCAGAGGCTTAGAGCAAAGGGACCATCTGTGATGATGCATGCGGTCTAGAACCTCGCTGCCCAAGATGGTAGCCACAAACCAAACACGGTCCCTGAGTCATGCCGTGTGGCGGGTGCAGCGAAAGCTCTGGAGTTTTCATTTGATTCCACTTTGTCACGGGCTTCCCAAGTGGCTCAGTGGTGAAGAATCTGCCTGCCAATGTAGGAGACGCAGGAGACATGGGTTGGATCCCTGGATCAGTAAGATCCCCTGGAGGAGAAAATGGCAACCTGCTCCCATTGCCTAGGAAATCCCATAATCAGAGGAGCCTGATGGGCGACAGTCCATGGGGTCACAAAGAGTCGGACATGACTGAGCAACTGAGCACACTTTATTATTGTCATTGTAAACGGCCACCTCATTGGACAGGGCAGGTTTGGAAGACAGGCCTTTGTCTCCCATCGAAGGCTGTCAACAATGATTTTGAAGTGGCCTGGCTGTGGGGCACCCTTGTCCCCATTCAGACGAGGCGGCTCCTTCCTTGTGAGCTGGAGAGGGAGCCAAGGGATGACATGGGTTCCCATAGGAGACTCTCATTTTTCCAGCCATCCTGTCCACTGAGGTCTGAGGATCCTGTCTGGACCCCAGTCCCCGGTTCTGGGGGCTTGTGTAGAACTGGGTGAAGGCATCTTAAAGACACACTGGTTCTGGAGATTTTATGGGGCACAGAGGAGAGGCGATACTTTGGCCACCTGGTGCCACCTGATGCAAAGAACTGACTCATTGGAAAAGACCCTGATGTTGGGAAAGATTAAAGACAGGAGGAGAAGAGTGCAACAGAGAATGAGATGGTTGGATGGCATCACCAACTCGATGGACATGAGTTTGAGCAAGCTCTGGGAGTTGGCGATGGACAGGGAAGCCTCACGTGCTGCAATCCATGGGGTCACAAAGAGTCGGACACCACTGAGGGACTGAACTGAGGAGAGGTGCTGCCATGCTGTTTTGGCCATCCTTGGGTGAAAAGTCATTCTTTTCACTTTCAATTTCCTGGAAGCCTCTCCTGCAGCGTCAAGGTGTGTGTACCCAGCAGAGTGCTTCTTCTGGCTCTGCTTCCAGTGGTGCCAGGGCTTCCTGGGGATGAAGGGCCCCACGCCGTCCTCCTGAGGCTCCTGCCTGGACACCCAGCACCCTGGAGGGGACACAGCGCCTGTGGCTGCTCAGACCCTTCTAGCCCTGAGAACACCTTTCCTCTCTGGCAGTGGTCCGTTAGCTGTGTCCCTGGGGTGCCCTGTAGGTGGGGTACGTGGATCACAGGTGAAGTTCTGTCCCTCACATCTGATTCTGCTGCATCTGGCCCTCGGCGTGTACTCCAGTTTGCACTGTCATCCTCGTCCTGGTGCCTCTGTTTGCTGTCTGTCCTCTTCCCCACTGCTAAAGGCCTCTCCCTTTCCCCAGCCCCCTTCCACTGAGCAGGTTTCTCAGGGACAAGGCTACAGCACTGACCCCAGAGCCTGGCACCTCACAGGCTTCAAGGAATACCTGCAAATGAATGGGCACATGAGAAAAATGATAGATGATTTCACGGCTGGAGATACAGGCACTAAAGACAGAGGGAAGTTTGGCTTTGGTCACTTTAACCCCCTTCATCATCAAGGGTCTCCTCACAGCCCTGTTGGTAAAGAATTTGCCTGCAATGCACAAGACCCTGGTTCGATTCCTAGGTTGGGAAGATCCCCTGGAGAAGGGATAGGCTACCCACTCCAGTATTTTGGGGCTTCCCTTGTGGCTCAGCTGGTAGAGAATCCGCCTGCAGTGCGGGAGACCTGGGTTCAGTCCCTGGGATGGAAAGATCCCCTGGAGAAGAGAAAGTCTACCCACTCCAGTATTCTCGCCTGGAGAATTCCATGGACTATACAGTTCAAGGGGTCACAAAGAGTCAGACACGACTGAGCAGCTTTCATTTTCATTTTGATCATCAAACCCTCTGGGGTCTTTGCATTTTTCAAAGGACTGCATCTTGGTGACCTCTGCGTTGCCCAACAGGTTGGCTGGACAAAGCCCCCTGCAACAGAGGTTTCTCCAAGGCTCAGCTATTACTCCGCCTGAGGCTTGACTGGTCAGGACTGGCACATTTGCCAGTCAGCAAAGACACACATGCAAAGATGGGCTAGATAAAGGACAGAAATGGCATGGACCTAACAGAAGCAGTAGATATTAGGAAGAAGTGACAGGAATATACAAAAGAACTGTACAAAAAAGAGCTTCATGACCAAGATAATCACAATGGTGTGATCACTCACCTAGAGCCACACATCCTGTGAAGTCAATCAAATGTGAAGTCAAGTGGGCCTTAGAAAGCATCACTACGGACAAAGCTAGTGGAGGTGATGGAATTCCAGTGGAGCTATTTCAAATCCTGAAAGATGATGCTGTGAAAGTGCTGCACTCAATATGCCAGCAAATTTGGAAAACTCAGCAGTGGCCACAGGACTGGAAAAGGGCAGTTTTCATTCCAATCCCAAAGAAAGGCAATGCCAAAGAATGCTCAAACTACCGCACAATTGCACTCATCTCACACACTAGTAAAGTAATGCTCAAAATTCTCCAAGCCAGGCTTCAGCAATATGTGAACCGTGAACTTCCTAATGTTCAAGCTGGTTTTAGAAAAGGCAGAGAAACCAGAGATCAAATTGCCAACATCCATTGGATCATGGAAAAGGCAAGAGAGTTCCAGAAAAACATCTATTTCTGCTTTATTGACTATGCCAAAGCCTTTGACTGTGTGGATCACAAGAAACTGTGGAAAATTCTGAAAGAGATGGGAATACCAGACCACCTGACCTGCCTCTTGAGAAATTTGTATGCAGGTCAGGAAGCAACAGTTAGAACTGGACATGGAACAACAGACTGGTTCCAAATAGGAAATGGAGTACATCAAGGGTGTATATTGTCACCCTGCTTATTTAACTTATATGCAGAGTACATCATGAGAAACGCTGGGCTGGAAGAAGCACAAGCTGGAATCAAGATTGCTGGGAGAAATATCAATAACCTCAGATATGCAGATGACACCACCCTTATGGCAGAAAGTGAAGAGGAACTAAAAAGCCTCTTGATGAAAGTGAAAGAGGAGAGTGAAAAAGTTGGCTTAAAGCTCAACATTCAGAAAACGAAGATCATGGCATCTGGTCCCATCACTTCATGGCAAATAGATGGGGAAACAGTGGAAACAGTGTCAGAGTTTATTTTTTGGGCTCCAAAATCACTGCAGATGGTGACTGCAGCCATGAAATTAAAAGATGCTTCCTCCTTGGAAGGAAAGTTATGACCAACCTAGATAGCATATTCAAAAGCAGAGACACTACTTTGCCAACAAAAGTCCATCTAGTCAAGGCTATGGTTTTTCCAGTGGTCATGTATGGATGTGAGAGTTGGACTGTGAAGAAAGCTGAGCGCTGAAGAATTGATGCTTTTGAGCTGTGGTGTTGGAGAAGACTCTTGAGAGTCCCTTGGAGTGCAAGGAGATCCAACCAGTCCATTCTGAAGGAGACCAGCCCTGGGATTTCTTTGGAAGGAATGATGCTAAAGCTGAAACTCCAATACTTAGGCCACCTCATGTGAAGAGTTGACTCATTGAAAAAGACTCTGATGCTGGGAGGGATTGGGGGCAGGAGGAGAAGGGGACGACAGAGGATGAGATGGCTGGATGGCATCACTGACTCGATGGATGTGAGTCTGAGTGAACTCTGGGAATTGGTGATGGATAGGGAGGCCTGGCGTGCTGCGATTCATGGGGTCTTAAAGAGTCGGACACAACTGACCGACTGAACTGAACTGACTGAAAGACACACAGGTGCCGGCCAGGGACTGGGTTCCCCCAGCCGGCCTCAAGCTGGCTTAGCCTTTAGGCACCCCCAGCACTCACGCCACACCCACGCCACTCGTGCTCTGTGTTTCCCAGCAGCATTCTTGGCCAGCGACCCGAGTGTCCTCATGATGGTTATTCCAGCTGCCATCAGCTGCCTCTGCACAGGGCCCTCCTGAGGGTGGCCATCTGGCATGTGCTTGGCTGTCCGGTACACACAGGTGTAGCTCAGGTCACACCTGGGGAGCCCTCCAGCCAAGTGAAAATGCAGGTGACACCCATGTATGTGTACACAGCCGAGTCTCTTTAGTCAAGTAAGTTTCTACCAAGTTGCCACAAATGCTGCCTTCACAAATATTGACCCAGTGCTCCTAGAGGACGCTGGTGGTAGGTTCCTGCCAGCTCCGGAGGTCACTACATGTTTTTCAACCAATTGGTACATGACTTGCTTTATGTGTTTCTACTTAAAGACTGGAATTTAATACATAAAATGGACTCACTTTGCACTCACAGCTGGAAGCACTGTCCCTCGTGCCTGAATGAAGCTTGTTCAACATGCGTTTTCTCCATCAGGCGCATTGCAGCCTTCTTGTGCTCAGAAACAGTAGTTGCACTTCAGCGCCAGGCTGGGGTCCTTTTGCATAGAGAATCACCAACAAAACCTGCAAAATGCCAAACACAGGATACTAAATAGGCTTTCAAAAGGAAGCTTGATATGTGTCTGAGTGGAAACAAGGAGGCGGACTGTCACCCACGCAGCCTCGGCTGGGAACGTGCGTGAGACACAACCCATGTGTCCTCCCCTCCGCACGTTTCCAGGGTGAAGGGAAGCCTTGCAATGGTCAATCTGGGGTCACAGATGCATTTTAGCCAGTAGATGAATCTGCAAATACAGAATCTGTGTAATGAGAATCAGCTGTACAAATACAAACATGTATACGTGTGTATAGACCAGCTTACAGCATGTATAGATCAACGTTATTGAAATATAGCTCACATACCATAAACTAAACCCTTTTGAAGTGTGCCGTTTGGTGTTTTTTAGTATATTGAGGCTCCCCAGTAGCTCAGTGGTAAAAAAATCTGCCTGCAATGCATGAAGCATGGGAGATGCAGGTTCAATCCCTGGGTTGGGAAGATTCCCCTGGAGAAGGAAATGGCAACCCACTCTAGCATTCTTGCCTGGAGAATTCCATGGACAGGGGAGTCTGGTGGGCTACAGTCCATGGGGTCGCAAAGAGTCGGAGACAACCAAGCAACTGAACACACACACGGTATATTGAGAATATAGAGACATAATCGTCACCACCTTCTGATCTTAGGAAATTTTCATCACCCCAAAGGATGTTCCATACCCCTTAGCAGTCATTGACCACCCCTAAACCCCCAGTGCCTGGAAACCACTAATCCACTTTCTGTCTCTATAGGTTTGCCTGTTTGGGACATTCAGATAAGTGGGGTCTAAGGATGTGTGACTTCTTGTGACTGGCTCCTTCCCCCAAGTGTAGTGTCCTCAAGTCTATGCTGTAGTGTGTTCTGGCTTTTTTGGCTGCGCTGGGTCTTCACTGTGGCACGTGGGATGTTTGTCATGGCCTTTCTCGTGTTGTGATGCTTGGGGTCAGTCGATACAGCACAACGCACAGGCTTCTCTAGGTGTGGCTTGCAGGCTCAGTTGCGACATGGCGTGTGGGATCTTAGTTCTCCAGGGATTGAATTGGTGTCCCCGGAATTGGAGGGCAGATTCTTAGCCACTGGACCACCAGGGAAACCCCTGTACTTCATTCTTGTTAGGTTTGAATAACGTCCCATGGTAGGGACAGGCCAAGTTGTTACCCATCCCTCCACCAGTGGGCATGAGGGTTTCCACTGTGGGGCGATTGTGAGTAGTGCTGCTTGGATGTGTGTGTGCTCACGTCTGTGTGGACTTCTACTTTCATTTTTCTTAGACGCATGCCTGCTAGTGGATTTGCAAGGTCACCAAGCAGCTCTATTTTTTTAAAACATGTACTTATTTGTTTGGCTTTAGTTGTAGCATGTAGAATCTAGCCTTGACTAGGGCTTGAACCCGGGACCCCTGCACTGGAAGCTCAGAGTCTTAGCCACTGGAGCTAAGGGAGGTCCCTATATTTAACTTTTTGAGGAACCATCATGTTTTCCACAGCCACGGTACCATAGTACCTTCCCCAAGGCGGCATACCAGGTGCGACGTGCCTATGCTCCTACTGTCTCTGACGGCAGCATCCCTGTGGGTGTGACAGTGTCCTGTGTGTGCTGCTTTGGGGGAGGGGGTGCCTGCTCAAGCTCCAGGGGCCCACGTCACACTGGTACCTCCTCCCTGCTGAACCCAAGCAGTTGAGGACCTCACCTCTTGGGGCAGGGCTGGGATCCAAGACTAGGGAGAAGACCCTTCTGGGTAAGAAAATGCAGCTGCCAGCCCATTTTCCATCTTCCCAGCCATTTATTCATCCGCTGACACGGATTCAGGATGCTTTGGAGAAGTTTTGAAGATTCCGCAGAAAAACGGTTGCCTTGTGCAAGGACCACAAGGTCCTTGCAGTTCCGTTCAGTTCAGTTCAGTTGCTCAGTCATGTCCAACTCTTTGCGACCCCATGAATCGCAGCACGCCAGGCCTCCCTGTCCATCACCATCTCCTGGAGTTCACTCAAAGTCATGTCCATCGAGTCGGTGATGCCATCCAGCCATCTCATCCTCTGTCGTCCCCTTTTCCTCCTGCCCCCAATCCCTCCCAGCATCAGAGTCTTTCTTTACTGAGATACAACTCCCATACCAAACAATATCATTAAAGGCGCAGCTCGGGGTCTTGTGTCGCCCTCACTCGGCCTCATACATGTGTCTTGCTCTGTGTTCTGCTGGGTGACTTTCTCCAAGACAGGAGTCACCTGCAAATCCCGCCCCCAGGGAGGTGAGGGGAGAGGACCGTGTGGCCTCAGGTACAGTCCTAGGGGCTCCACCCTCCCCTCCCTGAAATCCTGAGGGTCATGTCGTGTGGTCCTGTGCACCCCTCCACTGAGTGCCAGGAGGTGCCACCCCCTCCTTAGTCCTGCAGCACCCTTCCTCCTCCAGCCCAACGCTGGGCTTCAGACATGGACCATACGTGCCCTCAGGAGGCGATCAACCATCCTGTCTGCCCAGGACACCCCAGGATGCCCCAATTTTAACCCCAGAAGTCCAAGAAAACCTCAACCTCCTGTAAAGCAGGAAGTGAGTCACCCCAAGGCTGGGTAGCCTGCTGGGCCTCACCCTCCCGGCCCACCAGCAGATCCTAACCGGAGCACTAGTGTCTGCTAGGAGGAAGGAGGCCCATTTCCCACTCTTTCCTGTCCTGGGGAGGGACCCAGTTCTGGGCACAGATCCCATCGGCCACTGTCTCGGCCTACAGCGTGTGTCCTGCCACCTGGACTCCTAAAGAGTAGCTCACCTGTCACTGCCGAGCCCCCGACTCAGGGCGGGGCTTCGCCGCATCCTCTTGCTATTCTGGGTATCAGTTGCTCAGTCGTTTCCGACTCTTTGAATCCATGGACTGTAGCCCACCAGGCTCCTCTGTCCATGGGATTCTCTAGGCAAGAATACTGGAGTGGGTGGCCATGCCCTCCTCCAGAGGATTTTCCCGGCCAAGGGATTGAACCCGGGTCTCCTGCATTGCAGGAAGATTCTTTATTGTCTGAGCCACCAGGGAAGTCCCACTACTCTGGAGAAGAAACGAGCTCAGACCTGCCCATCAACCGGTCATCTACAGGGCTGGTTTCAAGCCAGACCACATAGGCTTGTCTGCTGGCTCTGCCGCCTCCCAGCTGTGTGATGGTGACAAGTGACAATGACACCTGCAGGACTTGGTTTCCTCTCTTAGAAATGGAGGTGAGAGGGGGCTGGCGAGCGGTGCAGCGTGGTTCACAGTAAGGATGCAGGTGGTGTTGGGGTGCACGGCGCCTGGTGGGGGAGATAACATGGGGTCAGCCCCTCTCTGTGGCCCAGACATTCTCCAAGAGTTTAATTTTCCAAGGCTCCTCCTTGGGAAACGGGAAGCCATCCCCACGCCACTCAAATTCCCCCAAATCCCGTCTGTATCATCTCCAGCCCCAGTTGTCCCCACCCCAGGTTTTATCCCAAAGATGGGAAGAACCCGAGGACACCGACTTCCGCCCTTCCCTCTCCTCCCCCTCCCCCGCCTCCTCTGTGCTGGGCTCCCGTTCTGAAGGCCTCTTACTTCCTTCCCAGGACAGGGACACCCCCAAGCGCACCCTCCCTCTGTCCACCAAGCGTTTGCCCTCTGCGTTCTCAGAGCAGAGATGGTGGGAGGGTCGAGGAAAGAGCCCTGATGCTGGTCATCATGAGGGTCCCCCTGCACTGATGTGCACCCAGAGCAAAGCCAAGCCTGGCTCCTCCCCTCCCAGCTCAGGTCAGGGCGGGGTCTGGACACAGTGTCCCCAGATGGTGGGTGGGGGGTGTTTTCGTGGCTTCTCAGGGTCACCATCCCAGGTCTGTGGCATCGGGCAGTTTCCTTGACTTCTCTGTGTTTCATTTCTCTTCAGTATCACTCCATAGAGAATACATGTCACATCACAGAAAATATTTTAGGAAGGACTGAGGGATGAATGTTAAACCAGAGCAGCAGTGCTTAGTATGGAGAAGATGCTTAACAAAGGGAGGCTGAAACTGTTGTTGTTAGTATTAGAATTCTCTTCCCATGTCCCTTGGGACCAAGCTCCCTAAGCCAGTCTACTGTGACTCTGGAGGCCAAGGCCTCACCAGTCCATGGCTCTGGACCCCGCCTCAGGGACCACTGCGACTAGAGGCCAGTGGGGAGGGGCCCCAGGGAGGCAGGGGTGAGGCTGCGGCAGAGCTGCAGGGGCCAAGGGGGCCAAGTATGGGCGCCTCTACCCTGGGCCCCTCGGAGGAAGAGCAGGGCACATGAAGTGCCATGGTCAGACCACAGAGTCCAAGGAGAGTCTGAGAGCAGCCTTGGCCCCACCAACCACAGGGTCTAAGCCGGGAGGAGGGGTGGGCAAAGCGAGCCTCACGCCCAGCGAGAGGTCCCTCAGGCCCTGACCTCACTGAGTATGCATGTGCACATATGTGCATCTCGTGGATTTTACTGTGTTTTAATCAGTTTCCACATGGAAGGTGCATTTTAAAATGCTAAGCCAGGATTCCATCACACATGCTGGCTCTCGTTGGCTTGGAACGTTACGGCACAGCTCGGTACCTGGACACTCAGAGGCTCTGCGCCTACCCCTGCCCAGCCGAGACAGTCACACCCTCACCTGTAAAGTGAACATCACGAGGATGATCCCTCTTTGGTGGTCCTAGGGGAGGTTGATGGAGGTCCTACAGGCAAAGGCTGCTCAGAGGTGAAGCCAGAAGCAGGAGTCTGCAGTAAGCCAGGTCCCAGGACCCATCTCCCCGGGGAGACCCCAGCCCTCAGCCATACCCCCACACACTCACCTCGCCTAAGGTGAGGGCAGCATGGCGGAGCCCTGGCACCCACCCTCCTCATCCCAGCTCCAATCACACTGGCCTCATAGCCCTAGGGGCTCTGGATGCTAAAGAGTGCAGCCAAGCCTGGCCAGTGAGGTCAGGCTCCCCAGGGAGAGACCCACGACAAGTTGGGTGGCTCAGTCCCCAATGCCCATGGCTGCCCCACCTCCACAAGCCCAGCCAGCACACCCTTCTCACCCTTTGATTATTTTGGCAACTTTTCGCAGAACCTCAAATGAGGTAGCCCCAGGGAGAAGAAGCATCCCAGTGTGTGCACGCAGGAATGTGCATGTGTGTGCGTGAAGATGTGTGCACGTGTGTGTGCAAGCTCCAATGTGAGCTGTCTTTGGTGGCAGGGTCCTCAGCCGCACCTGTCCCGAGAGCCCCTCCGCGGCCCGCGACGCCTGCCATGGGAGCTAGGTTGAGGACAGCAAGGCGGGAAGGGTTAACCTGCATGGCGGGCGCCGAGTCCTGTGCAGGGACCAGGCAGTCGTTCCCGCTAATGAGAACCAGACCTCCTGCAACAGTCCTGCAGTGTTAGCCCCGCTCCCCTGGGGGTGCATCTTTGTTGCTTTTCCCAAAAAGTAGGCGCGGTGTGTCTACATTTTCTCTCTTGCTTTCTTTCACTTTTGGAAACAAACAGGAGGAGCCAAGCTCAGAGAGAGAGATTCTTTATTTCTTTCCCAAATTGCCTGGATGCCTGCCCCTCTGATGGTGTCCACTTCACTCTGTCCTGTGCCCATGGATCCAAGGCACGACCCTGGCTCCAGGGAGCCTTCCAATCTCCGGGCCCGTGGGTGGGTCTCAGGCAAGTCAGAGATGCAGCTGGAGAGAGGCCAGGAATCAGCAAGGACCACTTACAGGTCAAGACCGGGCCAAGCGTGGCACAGGTCGGTCTTCACTTAACCCTCACCTGGCCTTCTAACACATTGGTAAACTGAGGCACAGAGAGGTTCAGAAGCTCCCCCAGGCGGAATAGCCAGGAAGGGTGTGAGCAGGAACCCAGGTCTGCCAGACCCCAAAGGCAGCACCAATGCTGGTCTCATCTCTGGTCCTGTCCCACTGCCCACCAGGGAACTCAGATCTACCATCCTTCAACACGCCTGCCGGTCTGCCTCATAGACAGAACTGCGTCTGCCCCTGGGTCCAGAGGGGCTGCCAAGCCACCAGTGTTTGTCCTGCATGCTCCCTTTCCCAGATTCATAAGTCAGATCCTGGTCAGCAAGGTCCAGGCCTCCAAGGCCGATAGCCTGCTTGTCCCTGGAGAGGTGCCCTGGGCTCTTACCTTGTCTTCTATCTCTCCTTGGGTGAACTGAGCCCACCTGCAGAACCCCTGGTGCTGATGTGACTGGATGAGAAGGTATGTTAGGGGCCTGTGCTCAGCCTGGCCCATCTGAGGCCCTCAGCAGATGGCAGTGGTGCCACCAGCATCCTTGCCCCCAGCAGGCTCCTCCCTGCTCGTTCCCACACTCCCTGGTGCCCAGGTGAGGGTCAGTGCAGGGCCCCATCGAGGAAGCCGTCGGGTGGGGACTGACAGGTATGTGGCTGGTTGGGCAATGTGGGTGCAGGACCAGAGGACCCCAAGGGCAAGAGGCTACTATCACCCCCTCCTCTGAGGCTGGTCCCCACCCTCACTATCGGCACCCACAGCCCCGCTTCCCCAGCTTTCGTCGTGTCTGGTACCAGCCTCGTTCCGTAGGTGGAAAGGACCAGGTGCCCAGAACCAGTGGGTCCGGACCAGCAGATAGACTGGCTCAGTACCCGGCTTTCGGAAACGGAGCCTGCATCCTCCTCCCCGAAGCCCACCGACAGCCAAGCTGCTCCCCTCCGAAGGCTGGAATTTCAAACTTACACAAATATTCCAATGCTTTTCAAGCCTGTTCCAAATAGACATTTATGTTGGCTGAGGCAGTATTTTCCTTTTATTGGTGTTATGAGATTCAACATTTTTCCAGAAATAACTTCTGAAAAGTGCGCCTGGATTTTGAACACGTGTGATCCTGACGTCCGGGGAGACAGGCTTCTCAAAACACTCGGGCACACACGCGTGGGCACCCACACGACCATGTACCTCGGGGCTGCAGCCTGAAGTCACTGTATGTGTTTGTCAACCCAAGGGCTTTCGGTAGGCCAGGGGCTTCCTGTGCAGGGACCAGCAGACCTCTGCCCTCTGCCCTCTCTGCCCTAGTGGCGTGGCTGCCTTTCCCAACCAGCTGATGGTGGAGGGGATGTGGCTTCGGATGCCTCATCCTCAGCTTTCTGCCCACAGGGGCACAGACCCTGCAGCAGGAGCAGTTGTTGGGAAGGAATTTAACTGCTAGCTCCTCTGAAACACTCAGGGAAACCCACTCTGCCCACGGAGCCCTGGAGCTGGACCACAGTCTCCATGATGACTTGTCCCCACTGAAGCCGTGAGTCAGAAGGCAGAGCACAGCGTCCAAACGCTCAGCATTGAATTTACGAGAAATGCTTGCGAGGCAAGAGCCTGGCTGCCTGTGACATTTTAAATCCTCGGGTAGGTCAGAAAAGGAGGAGAATTCCGGTGGATGAGAGCGCAGTCCATCTTCCCTCCCCACCACCCCTCCTAGCATCCAGGTGAGAGGAAGGAAGTGGAGAGAAATGAAAATGGGATGGAAACTTTCTTTTTCCCCAAATTAGAAATGGCTTATTCGGGCCCGCTGCTGTGGCAAAGCCCGTCACCCTAGCTCGGGGCTGCATGGGCCCCTTTATGCCCGCCCCCTCAGGGCTGGAATCGCCTCCCAGGGGCTCCGAGCCCTCAATTTGCTGACCCCCAGCAAACCCTGGACTCCCTCCTGCCCCAGCCGGCCTGGGATTTGCGAACGTGTGAAGGTATTAGCTGCCAGTTATAACTGGAACGCAGCCTAGAGGCCTCGCTTCTCCAGCAGGAAAGCTTGTAATGCAGCGAGTCTGGAGCCGGCCCAGCATTCAGAAACAGGAAGAATTAATAGGAGTAAATGTGAGCGCTGTTAGCACTCCCGGCCACGATTTATTGCCCGTGGTGGGGGGAACACTGGTTGGTGGCAGAGTTTCGTCCATTTGAATATCAAATGTAATTAATGAGTCACCAAGTGTGGGACCCCAGAAACAAGGTTCAGAAACCGCCGTTTTCAGAGACACGTGACCCTCTGGCAAGAACACACCCTCCCTCCACACGGGGGCTGGGGGCCACAAGACAGGCTGAAACCCTGGGTGCTGGATGGCCAGGGAAGTGGTGGGCGCAGCGACCAGGATGTCCTAGGGGGTGGGAAGGGCTGGGTGTCTGGGGATGGGAGGACAGAGTGTCTGGGCCATGGGTGACGTACCCAAGCTGGTTTCTAAGCTGGCCCTGGAGAGAAGGGGGTGGGGCGAGGGTCAATCCTGTCTCCCCACGGAGGCTGAAAGATGTACTTGCTGCTCAGAGGAGCAGATGACCTAAAGCTTGTGGTCGGAGGTGGCCAGGATGAGGACGGGGAGCGCGTCTGCCTCCCCCATCCCGCGCCTGGTTATCCTGCTCCATCTCGGGAGCAAGCCCCCTTTGCCGGCTCTCCTCCGGTCCCTCTTTGTTAATGACAGAGGGTCGGGGTTTGTGTTGTTGTTTCTCCTAATCGCCTTCGCCCCCGGAGCCAGTGTGTTCCCAGCAAAGTGCCCCCTCCTCCCCTCCCCCTGAGCTCTTTGATCTTCTGGTTTGGGTTCAGTTGTTTCGTTTTTTTGCAATTACCAGCCTGGAGGGAGGATGGCCCTGACCTGCAGCCGCAGTCTGGCAGACAGATGGGACAGGAAACGGGGAGTTTATTTCAGCCTTCGCCCCTATTCATCTTGGATAGATTACAACAGTAGCAGCTCCAAATGTCTTCATAGCCCATTTGTGATAAAGCGATGGTAACATCACACAAGAAGAGAAATGTGCAGATTAGCGATATCCGGGGAAAGACGGATTGACTGAGTGCATGGGATTGCTCTGAACAAAATTCCCTCCCTCCCTTTCCTCCCCCCTCCCCCGCTCTCAGGAAAGCCTGCTCCCTCCGTGGGGCCTGATGGCAACCCCAGTAGGGCAGGCAGGGACCTCGCTATACTCTCTCTCTCTCCGCTCTTTCCCTCCCTCCCGCTCCCTGCATTCTTTGCCTTTCCAAGTTTTTGAAAGTCTACAGGGCAACTCTGCAGCAACCCAAATAAATCAAGCTGCCATGGTTACTTTGCAGAGGCTGGGGGATTTATATTTGAATTTCAGGAAGAGGGGCAAATCCATCACCCTGGAAAGCTGCACCTATAGATTTTAGAGTTTGTTTGAGTTATTATTGGGGGGTGGATTGCGGTGGAAAGGGGAGTTTGGAATAAAACCAAGGAGGACTGGCAAGGAAGAGCTTCTCGCTGAAGGACACGGGCACATTTATAAGCCATCAATAAGAACCATTAAGACCTGCGGCTTTCTCTTTGTTCTTTTTAAGAGGAAACACTTAGCAGTTGTTGTTCTTTGTTGTACTTTTTTAATGAGCCAAGAGAACATTGCCGTTGTCCCCGTGCAGCCCAGGGGGGAGGGGTCACAAGCTTTGTCTTTTGCATTTTTCATCTTTTTCCTTTACATGAGAACTGACAAGAAACTCCCCCCTCCCACCCCCACGAAGGAAAGCCGATCTGCCCAGGCTGGTTTCAAAGAGCTCCAATTTAGAGCATCCCCAGCGACTTCATTCCTAATCATGTTTTTACTTTCCTGGCTACCAATCGGAGACACTTCCCCCCACCCCCGTCACTCTAGTTTCTATTGATTAGAGCCCGGCTCCGAGGTGAGGTTCTGGGAGGCATGGAGGGGGGCAGGGGGAGTGATGCGTTGACCAGTGGCGGTGGCCCTGCCTGGAGAAGGTATCCGAGGATTTGAATGACATCTCAGGGGACAGTATCAGGCTTCCAAATTCCTTTCATCCATCAGATGAGAGAACAAGCCGTGGCTTTCAGCCGGACAGGGGCTGGGGCTCTCGCGGAGTAAACGGGCTCAGGCCACACAGATAAAGAGCGTCTCCTGTTCCTTTTAAACCGTTTCTGGCAAGAGTCGTCTGTCACTGACTGAGGGCGGGTGGGGGTGGGAGGGACCTCTCAACTCTGATTAAAGTAGCAAGTTCAGGGCCACAGCGGAGCCTTCCAAAGACATCCCAGCCAGTCTTTCCCGCTTTACTTACAGGGCTTACCCCCACACGGGGATGTATGGGGGCAGCTAGCCTCTCATTCCTAAGGAAGCCTCCCTTTTCCAAGGCAGGGATCAGGTCCAGCCTGAAAGAGCTCGGATCCCTCAGGTCTCAGCTCCCATCCATCCAATTTCCAGGGAAGAATAGGTGCTTATTAGATACCACGAATACACACCAAGTACTGGGAGGAAACCGGGAGAGCAAGGAACTGGAAACAGACAGGGAGCTGATGGTGTGGCAAGGAGCAGAGATGCAGTGTGGCAGGAAGCATGATGCGGTGTATGGGAAGCAGGGGTGCAGAGCAGCAGGAAGCAAGATTATACTGTAGCAAGGGGCAGGAATGGACTTCCTTGGTGGCTCAGATGGTAAAGCGTCTGCCTACAATGCAGGAGACCCGGGTTCGATCCTTGGGTCTGGAAGATCCCCTGGAGAAGGAAATGGCAACCCACTCCAGTATTCTTGTCTGGAAAATCCCATGGATGGAGAAGCCTGGTTGGCTACTGTCCATGGGGTCGCAAAGAGTTGGACACGACTGAGTGACTTCACTTATCACTATAAGGGGCAGGAATACGTTGTGTAGGAAGGAGGGATGCTGTGTAGCCGGGAAGCAGTGACATGTGTTGATAACCCAGACACAGAGGCTCTCCACAGCCTGGCGTACAGGAAGCACTGGATAAACGTTCACCCATGGTCCCGTCTGGTTTGACCATGTGACCGTCGGGCAGACCACCTCTCTCTGGCCACTTGCCACACAGGGTGTCTGTCCCTAGGCTGCCTGCTGTCAATGATGTTTCAGGCCCTGACCTGGGAGTGACAGGGCTGAGAACAGCAGAAGGAGGCTCCTAGCCAGACCCTGGCTAACCACTGAGGAACAGGAATCCCAGCTGCCGGCGATGGACCGCCAGGGTCATGTTCCCCTGGGGCGCCCATTTCTTGATACTGGCTCCATTCCTGGGCTGGGTATAGCCCTGGGCAGCAGTGTCCTGGGGTCAAGGTGTGGGACCATGGGACGCCTCTAGGGTTTGGGTGTCCCTGACCTTCTCTCAGCATCCTGCTTCAGTCCAGATCCAAATTTCCCTTAAGGACTAGACTTCCGTGTGACTTTTGGGGCAGACCACCTTCCTGGCCACTGCCAGGGAGGCAGAGCCTCCCTGAGGGTGGATCCCCCTCTGCTCTCAGCTCCTCCTCCTTGCAACCTCCGCTGGCCTTCACCTCCAGACCCAGCGCTTTGGGGAAGCCTTCTGAGGGCAGGCCTGGCAGGCGAGGACCGCGGAACGGAGCCCGCCCACACAGTCCTGCTTCCGCCTTCATACACCTCCAGCACCAAGAGGGATACACATTGCTTATAGGATTATTTCCTTTTAATAAAGACCCAAAAAAGTTTCCAAAGGCAAAATGACAGGCTGGTTAACTTTGTATCCCAACTCCAAAAAAGATACATTTTCCTCTTTGTAATACACTAGTTAGTGGTTACTGGCACATTACATTAACTAATTTGAGATCGAATTATCAAATTTGCTCATTGCTGCTAGCGCTAATTTGAAACCTTACAATAAAGAACGGTTTGAGAGGCACATGAAAGGACACCACCCACGGCGGCTCCAAGGCCCGTCCCCGGAGCATCACAGCAAGGCTTGCAAAGGCTTGGGGTAATTGCAGTCATGAGCCAGAGTTGATTGAAGAAAATTATACCCCAGTTTTTTACTACAAGTTTTTTTGTGTGTGGCTTTTCTTAAATTATGCGGTGAAATTCAATTACAAGGGAAGACACATATAGGACTTTTAATAACTGCAGTAAGAGCATCTTTGGGGCTCTTTTCTGCTCTGTCTTATTGGGCTGTTCACCTATAGCTTTCTCAAACTTGTTTCTGTTTTGGAGGATTTGGGATGTTGTATATGCATGCATGTTTTAAGAACATTATCTGGCTCAAACTCACTTTTTTCCCGTGTCATTATTCCTATTCTTCTACAATTCTAAACCAGAAAACGTGGGGAAGTGTAAAGATAATATGTGTGTATGTGTATGTGTGTGCATGTGTGTGCATGTGCATATGTGTGCGTGTGCCTGTGTATGCGTGTGCATGTGTGTGTGGTGTCTATGTGGTGGGAGGGGCATGTGTATCATTTCTTCCCCAACTCGGGGTTCTTGGCTTTGTCCTCACCAGGCAAACACTCATGGCCTTGAACTCCCCAGCAGGATAGGGACTCTTTATAACCACATTTCCAAATTGCAAGTAACAAAAGTAAATGTATAAATTCCGAGCATCATCTGGATATTTCAGGCATGCCAGAAAGCAATCCAGGGTGTTTTCCCCCCGCTTATTGAAAGATTTGCAACAATAAAAAGTAATCAAAACGCCGACAGAGTTGCAGTGGCTGCCAGCACTCTCCCCACCTTCCTTGGAAAAATGCAACTGTGAGTGAAAAATAAAGGCCCCGAGCTCTATAATTAATTCATTTACATTTTTAATGCCGTAAATGGCTACAAACATGGCGTGACATTTGAAGTGACGCCGGGAATTCTGACCCGTGAGTCCTGCTTTGATATCTGTCGGGGAAGCTGGGGGGAGGTTACTCCTTCAGGAGCTGGGAGCAAAAACACTTTCGGGTGACATCCCGCGTGCATGGGGACTGCAGTCGTCGGGGGTTTGACTGCTTCCAAGGTCTTGGCCCCGTCCTCCCTGTGCAGGAGTCAGCAAGAAGGCCTGACATTCAAGGGTGAGTCAGAGGAGACCACTGTTTTCTTCTGACATTCTTGGGCATTAATTCTGGATGGTCCAGCCTCCTCCAGCCTGGGATCGTTGGTCTGTGGGGTTGGGGAAAATAATCGGCCTCAGGGTCCTAGCAGAGTTAAGAGTGAAGAACCAGATCAAGGCAGACCTGGGGGGCAGGCAGAGAAGAAGGCCCTCAAGGTGTGTGGGGATGGGCATCTTGCTGGCTGGTCCTTGGCTCCAGGGATGGGAAGAGGGTAGGAAGGGCTCTGAGCACTTGTCTGATTTCCCACCTCATTGGCAGTTGAGGAACTTGAGGCCCAAGGATAACATTAGCTTCCCCAATGTGAGGGCACAGCTGGCTGTACTCGGGTGAGGGGGGTCTAGGGCCACTCATGTGGCACTAGAAGCCATTGTCCCTGATGGGAAGCTGTGTCTCCCATAGGTTTTGATGGCTTCTCCACTGAGCTTTGGCATCTCCTGCCCACACCTGAGGGACAAGGCAGAACTGGCAGGGTTGGACTGACAGGCCTTCTGGTCTCTGGACGGCATAGCTGAGTGCCCGGCATAGCCGTTACCCCGGTCAGCAATGCACCAGCCACAGCTGTATGGGTGGCTAGGAAGGAAGGGAGTAGCAAAGCTGCCCTTAGAGGTAGGTGCTTAACTCTCACTGCCACAACAGCCAGGTACCGTCTCTTGAGAGATCTACTTCCTTTTTCCTGGATGCAAAGCAAGGCAAAGTGTATGCTGATGCCCTCTACTGTCAGTTAGCGGTAAAGCAGCGCCTTAATAAAATGCACAAGCATGCCGAGTTAAAAGAAACATCAGTTGGGCCAAGACAGGAAAATCAATAGCTGCAGGTGAGGGCCCAGACTCTACAGGGCCATGAGACTGAGTGTGAGGCTTGGGCTTTGCATGGTCCAGCTCAAAGGTAGATGGGCTTGTGTGTGTGCGGTCGTCTGGCTGGGGCTGCCTCCAGGGAGGCCAAAGGGCCTGTGGACTGCTGGACACCTGAGCTCTCAGGGAACAGGCTCATTTTCCAGAGGCTCAGGACCTGCTATCATCACCTTGGGGGACAAGGTCTGCATCTGACTCTGAGCAGGGCAAGGAGAGGTCAGCAGGGTGGACCTGCTGTACAAAGAAGACGTCACCCTGTGAGCAGCCCTCCTTGGCTCCACGCTCCCCTGGCCACACAGAGGTCCTCCTGAGATGAGACCGAGTACTCGATCTCCATCATCCCTCAAGATGCTTCTTCCCAAGGCCAGATGGCTCAGGGGCCCTGCCTACCCCAGCCCAGCCCCCACTGAAACAGGAAGAGCTCTGATCTGCCAGCCAGGTCCATAGTCCCCCAGGGCACCTCTGTCACAGCTCCAAGGGGACAAAGTCAAACACTGTGCTTTGCCCTCGTCATCCAGCACAGGGGCAGCTTGGGGCACGTGTACATCACCTCAGGGTTTCACAAAGGAAGACAATGTGGGAAATCAGTGAGGGGGTGTGAGGGCAGAAGACTGTGGAAGCATGTGGAAGTCTGTCAAAATGTGTGGAAGCCTGTGGAGGTCTGTGGGAACCTGTGGGAGTGTGTGGAAGTGTATGGAAGCTTGTGGAAGTGTGTGGAAGCCTATGGAGGTGTGTGGAAGTCTGTCAAAGCATGCGGAAGCCTGTGGAAATCTACAGGAACCTGTGGAAGTGTGCAGAAGCCTGTAGAAGTGTGTAGAAGACTGCAGAAGTGTGTGGAAGTGTGTGGAAGCCTGAGGAAACATGTGGATGCCTGTGGAGGTGTTTGGAAGTCTGTGGAAGCATGTGGAAGCCTGTGGAAGCATCCTCCATGATACCTGTACCATGTTCAGGGGATTCCGTGTTTGTGCATGTGTGGGTGTGTGCACACAAGCACAGGTGCTGGTGGATATGTGTGGAGCATGTATCAGTGACCCTGGCCATTTGTGTAATGTAAGAGTGAGCGCTGTGGCGGGGGAGCATGCACACACATGTATGTGTGATGGGGATTGTGCATGTAGTGTGTATCAGTGACCCTTGCCATGGGTGTGACACAAGAGTGAGTGGTGTGTGTGTGAGCATGTATGGTGTGTGGGTCTCTGTAAAGGCCATGTGCTCACGGGAGCATCTCCAGAGCTCAGAGACGAGAGGAAACGGACCCGGAATAAACGGTCTGTTGATTGACTCAAGTTACATCATTTTCTTCCCCTCAAGAGCCTATAAATCACACTCTCCTTGTAAAAATAGAATTTAAAAACAGTTGTGACTCCTAGGCCAACCAGGCTCCAACTTCTGCAGCCTGCAGGCGGGTCCCCCTCCTCAGAACTGGAGGGGGCTGTTGTAGGGGCCACCATGCTGCACCCCAAGGCCCTTGCTGGTCTATGGGCTCCTTCCCACTGTCCAGCATCCTCCCAAATCTGGGCAAGCCCAGATGTGACAAGCAGACACCTGGCAACCCCCAGCCCCACAGCTGGGTCTTGGGATGGTTCTTCTCCCCCTGCACCCTTCTTTGATAGACAAAGTGTCTTGTTCCCCAGAAATCAGTCCCTTAGCACCATGTATGCTTATCTGCCTTCTTCCATCAGGGCCTCTGCCCTGCTGAGGGCCTGCGGAAAAACAAAAGGAAATTCCATTTTATTTTTTAAAGTGGGGACTTCTTATGCTCCGGATTTTGTCTTTTCTGGCTGTGGTTCAGTTTACTAGCAGCGGCTCTTGTGCATTTTCGGCTATTCTGAGAAATAAATCATGTTCCAGGCAGCAGTGGGATTGACAGAGGGCAGGGCTAGGCAGCCCCCGTCTCTCAGGAATCTCGACTGTGATCCGCTGTCAGGTTCCCAGGCATGACCAGCAGGCAGGGTCTCGTGTGTTGGCTGTGGGGCGTCCCAGCACCGCACAGGGGCTGGTTCATGGCTGTTTGCAAGCTCCTTGCTGGAGCGCTGTGTGCTTTTTCAAGCCCAGGGTTCTGTGAGGGTGCTTGGTGTGACTCAGCCCTCAGGGGTACGGGGCCCCCTGCACAAGCAGCCCTGTCCCTCACTGGTGTTGGTTTCAGAAAATCGTGAAGTGGGGAATGACAGGACATCGGCCATCTAAACTTTGAAAGTTGGGCCACCTGGACTTGGAAGAACTTGGGAAAATCAGAAAGTTCAGGTGATTTTCTGACCTCCACACGGCACACACAGCCAGAACCGAAGTATAGCCGGGGCTGTGAGAGGAAGGGAGACGCCCCTGCCCGCCTCCTGGAGACGCGTCTGCCTCCTGCTGCAGGCAGGGGCTTCCATCTTGGGATCCCCCAGGGGCCCAGGGACAAGAGAGCTCGTATGAACCAGGACAGGCCCCACCTGCCACTCACCACTGGTGTGGCCTGTGAGCCCCAGGCCAGGGAATCCCTGGGCCTCTACTGCCGGGGCTGGAAACCGAACGCGCACAGTCATAAAAAGCCCCGTCAAGGGCTCAGAGATTCCCTGGCTGTGCACTTTCCAGCAGGCCTGATTGCCCTTAATCCAGAGCAGTAAAAATGCAAGGCCCCACATCCCAGAACTTCATCAACAAAGAGGGCTTTTTCCCCAAGTATTTACAACTTCTGGCGTGGCCGGTAACAATGTGATGGCTTATGTAATGATGTCAAAGAGCCTTTTCAGCTGAGAGAGCTCCTGACGGCCGGACTGCGGGCAGCACTGGGCGAGGGGCTCCAGGACCAGCCCTTTCTCTTCTCAGGAAACGGAAAGGGGGAGCGAGGTGGGGGGTCTCCATCCCCTCTCCTGCCCCATCACGGGGTGGGGCCGCTGGGCGGTCTGTAGCTGAAGGTTGTCTCTCAAATCAGAAGCCCGCAGGGGTGGCCGTGCCCCGACACTGGGCCAGAGGAGTAATGCCTGGTGTAGACTCAGTGGAGACAGGATGGGTCACGGCAGCCCCCAGCGCCCCCACACCCTCTCTACAAAGCGGGTACGAGGCAGGACTTCCTTAGTGGGGCCGGTGGGGGTGGGGGACTTGGGACACCAGGGAAGGAGACTTGCTTTGTGGGGCTGCCCCCACCCTGACCTGCTGTCCCCTTTCTCAGGCCCCTCCATGTCCTCCCACACCCTGCCTGCCCTCCTGGACAGTCACTGTCCCCTTCCGCCCTCTTACAATGACCTCCGAGCTAGCCAAACATGCCCATGGGGCTGCTGCGCTAGGGGTGGGGTCATGAGACATAGCCTGACAGGTCACTCCTTCCTCCCTTCATTCCCTGGAGAAAGACTGTAAGGACCACATCACCCCAGACAACAGCCAGAGAGCCTCCCCCAGGCCACCATGTCACTCCTGGGAGTGACCTCTAAGACAGGCATGTAGACCCCCCTCAAGCATTGAGGCCCCAGCAGGGGAGCAGGCAGGTCTGAACCCAAGGGGCGTGTCCTCTTGACTCTGCCATCACCCCCACACCCTCTGCTCTAGACCTGATGAGGGATCCTGGGGGCACGTGTGACTTCACCCGGCACAACGCCAAGTCCAGGCGTAGTGGTCAGCGGTCCCCGGGGCCTGGGCCCTCAAACACTGAGAAAGTGCCCCTGGAGAAGGATGCATGAAAGGTCTGGGTAGGGCCCACAGCCACTTTAAGCCCCTCCCTAGACCCTGGTCTCCTACCACCCTCTCCTGAGATATAGAGGGGAGCCTCGTCTCTGGAAAGGGTCCCCTGCCCAGCCTGGAGCTGGCTCTTCCATCCACGTCTGCCACCTCTTCCTCTGAAGCAGGCGACCCAAGCCCCAGACCCTCCCTGACGGGGAGCATCTCCCAGGAAACCACTCAAGCCTGAGAACTACAGATGCCCTGGGGATGGAGGGTGGCCCAGAGGAGGACAAGGCGGTGGAGAGGACACGGGCCAAGAGGAAGCCCCTGGCTCTCGGGATGGGCTCAGACCGCCCAGCCGGCACAGCTGCAGGGCCGGCTCAGTCCTGCTGGGTCTGTGGCCTCCCTAGGGGACAGAGGCAAGGACACTGCTTGGGGGTGGGGGCAGCATCTCTGTCGAGGCGGAGGCACTAACTGAGCTCCAGAGTGCATTCCTGCATGCTCAGTTGCTCAGTTGCTCAGTTGTGTCTGACCCTTTGCCCAGAGTAAAGGACACCATTTCCAAGAAAAGCATATTCTAAGGTTCTGGGGGGATGTGGCTTTAAGGGGGCCACTGTTGAACCCACTGTAGGGACCACAGTCAGCTCTTGGGCAGGATGGATGCTTCGGGTTGGCCTGCAATCCCAGCCTGATCCAGAGGCCTGCTGACCAAGGCTGATGTACAGGGGGCCTCCCTCCTCTGCATCCCCTCCCACGTCCTGTCATCACCTCATTTCTGCACCGCATCTCCACACACATGTGCACCCTCTGAGAGCTTGTCAGAGGAGCAGGAAGAAGGGTCCTGGACCCCCTGGGAGCCAGAGCCGGGGCAGCAGAAGGAGACCTGCCAGCTGTGGGGACAGCTGGGCAAGGCCACCTGTCACATCACACACCAAGCAAGCCTCTGACCGCTGTCTCTGCTCCCGTGTCTCCCGCAGAGGGGCAGACGGCAAGGGAGACCTCTTGGTCTCCAGGCTGGGCAGAGAGAAGGGGGTCCCCTGCTCCCAGTAGGACGCTCTGGGTCTCACTGGGCCTAATGTTGCCTTGGTCTTGGAGAGACCATTGTTCTCTGACCCCCAGGCTGTCGTGGGTTATTGGAGAAACCCCCACCCCAACCCCTGGCATGAGAGGGCCACTTGGACAGAGCTGGTACCTAAGAGGGCTGGGGCCAGATGCTCCCAGGTCCAGAGGGAAGACCCAGCCTGAGGGCACTGCAGGCAGGCCCTGGGATGCTCTGCAGAGCTGACTCTGGGAATTTGAAATCCTTTTTGTCTTTCTGAGTTGTCACTCAACAGAGTCTAAAAGCCACCTCCCAGAACCTCATGGGATTCCAGAGACAAAGTAGCCCAGACCCACTAGACGGAAGAGAGGTCAGGTCAGAGAGGCCGTGCCTGAGGACAGCCTGAAATTCCGTGGAGCTCTGGGCTCCAGCCTCCACCTGGGCTCCCGTCACATGTCTGCTTCCCTGCCTCCAGGGACATCGGCCCCTGGGTCCCCTCACCCCACCCCCAGAATCCCGCACCCAGGAACCACCTTGCAACACACCGCCCCCCACTTCCCGCCACCCCACCGATCCACACACAGGGCTGCCAAACGTGTGCGGAATTCTGTTCACTCCGACAATGTCATCTGCTGATTTGGTGCTGATCTGCTTACTGATCTGATACTGCACTGCACACGGTGGCCACTCTGACATCTGGGGCCTGGAGCCCGGCCTCATTCCGGAGGCCACAGCACAATGGCACGGAGGACACATGGAGGCCTGGGGGTGGCACTGACATCCCCAGATGAGCTACATGGGCAGTATCGCCTGCTCACTCCAGAAAAAAGGACAGTGAGAGGGTCAGGTCCCGGGAGGTGGTCCATTCTCCCTGCTTCACCAATGAAGGTGGTGCAGGGGAGACCCAGGGTGCCCACGGCACGGGGTCACTAGTCCACTGAGCAAAGGAGACATTTCACGGGAGAAAACAAGCTGGAGACCTCTGGGGTTCCCAGGAACGTCCAGGGAACAGGAACAGTGGCTCTGCCAACAGGACTCCAGCAGAGAGTCCGGGGCTGCTTCTGGGTCTCATCCCAAGCCCTGGAGGGCAGCTATCTGGGGGGGCTGAGTAGTGACCTGGCTGGTCCTGGAGAAGCTTCGGGAAGCCCCTCAGCCCATCCCCACTCCCACAGCTGCTGGGGGACTCTGCTTCCTTTCTCAACCTGCAAACTGTTGATGCTGGGCTCAGACCATCTGTGCTGGGGGCTGTCCTGTGCCGGGTCAGGTGTGTGCAGCATCCCTGGCTTCTACCCGCCAGATGACAGTGACCACAACTGTGCCAGACAGTGCCAAGTGTCATGGTGGGGGCAAGGGGGATAAAACCACCCTGGGTGGGAGCCCTCATGTCAGCCCTGCCTTCCCTGGGGGTCCGGCGGCCTGCCCAGGGTTTTCATCCCTACCCTGGCCGCGAGGCTCTTGTGAAGGCTGCTAGGAAACATGCAGAGACCCTCAGTTCAAAGGGTGGCTGCCCTGGTGTCCTGCCTGGTGCTGATAAGACATTGTGGACAGCTGTGTCACCAGGCCCCCCTCCAGAAGTACAGCCCCTCCTCGAGGACAAAGAGGGTCCCAGGAAGAGACACGTTCTCACCAGGAGCGGGTTTTAGGGGACCCTGAAACCAGGCAAGGACTCTAGAGCCCCCGGAACAGGTGGGCTGGTTCTGCAGCTACGCAGGCTCGTGGGCTCATCATCTGAGCCTCTGTGTCTCTGTTCCCCTCCTGAAAAGGGGAAGAAGCACAGATCTTTGTGTTCAGACCCAGGGAGGCAGTACAGAGAAGCATGGAGGGGGCACCCATGGGTGAAGACCCCAACCCCTCCTCTTTCTCCAGCACCTGCTCTCTGCACCCATTTTCTGGTGGAAAAATAAGGACTGCACCCTACCCCCTACCAGTTGGCTCTCTCCCTGGAGGGCCACCCAGGCATCAGAACGCATTCCCTTAAAGCCAGGTATGAGTGCAGGTTTGGGCAGAGCCAGTGTAAGGGGGACCTCCAGGTCGGATGTGGCCGATCTGCCCAGAGGGGACCAGTGTGCACGTGTGGGTGTTGCCCCAGCTTCAGGCTCTGAGGACCCTGCAGCACAGCCTGGCAGACGGCACCCTGGTTCCTCTTCACCTAGGGGCCCGTCTGGAACCCGATGTATTTATTCCTGATGGCCTTGTAAGCAGGAGGGACAGGTGGCTTTGGGGCAGGACTCCAGCTTAAGGGAGGCAGGAGCTTATGGGTCTGTGCTTAAGAGGGAGACACAGTCACATGGATGGGTGCGTCCTCGTCTCTGGGCCCTGGGGGGAGGCCCTGGGGTGGGAAGCAGATGTGTGGCGGGTCTGAGGGCAGGGGCTTTCCTCCTGCTTCCTCACCTAAAGGGTTAAGCCACAGAGTACGACCTTCTGACTCACCACCCTCCCCTCCCTCCCCCACTGCATCCCTATCTGGATTTGGGAGAGTGGGATTAGTGATGCCCTGGATGGTGGACTGGGAGGGTGGGCACCTGGCTGACTTGTCAAGGTTGCACCTTCACCAGGCTTGGCCGGAAGCAGAGAGCTCCCCCTTGACACTTAGGACTTGGTGTGGCCAAGGCACAGAACACAGTCAAGAATTGTCCTGACCTCAACATATTCTTGGGCTTCCTTATGGCTCAGCTGGTAAAGAATCTGCCTGCAATGTGGAAGACCTGGGTTCCATCCCTGGGTTGGGAAGATCCCCAGAGAAGGGAAAGGCTACCCACTCCAGTATTCTGGCCCAGAGAATTCCATGGACTATGTAATCCATGGGGTTGCAAAGAGTTGCACACAACTGAGCGACTTTCATTTTTTTTTCACAATGTAAAAGAAAAACAGAAGCAAGGAAGGGGCTCAAGTGAGGGGCCCTTGCAGGAGTCCTGTTTGCCAGATGCTGAGACCCCAAGAAGTTGAGGAGGCCCCAGGGCAGATGGCCACAGGCAGCCCTGCTGGGCTGGGCCAGGCATCTTTGAGAGGCCGTGGAGGACAGAGGCTCTGCTGCCCAGGCGGGCCTTCACCCATCCTGCTGTTAGCCCAGTGGGCTGAGTGTTATTCTGGCTGTATGAAAATAGTACTTCCACTAGGAGGTACTAATCTGTGTGGGACCCTGGAGAAGGGCCCCTAGCCCACCCTGCTGGGTCACGGCAACCATTCTTCCTGTTCCCACCTGCCCCCACCCAGCAGGCACTCCTTAAAGCCTGCATTGGGCTGAGTGGGGTTCTCCCAGCTGAGAAGCAAAGCACCAGGCGCTGAGCTGGAGACCCACATAAGTTCCCATGGGAGGCAGGTTTGGGGCTCACTGTCCCTTTAAGAACGCAAGCCCGCTGGGCTGCCAGCATCTCTGGTTCCTGTGACAAGTGACGATGGGAGGGTCTATCCTGAGAACAACAGCTAGAATTCTCAGCCAAGAGGGGTTAAGGATGCCTTTCAGACTCTGGCCACCCACTTCACCTTGGACTTGTCAAGTCACACTGCAGCGCTTAACCCTTGCCTGGCCAGAGTCGCAGCCCTCAGCGCGCTGAAGGCCAGTGGTGGTGGCCTTGAGTGGAGGACGCACATTCCACCTCGCAGCACTGGCCTCAACCTCTCCTGGCCCTGTCTCCTCTCAGCCCCACTTTCATCAGCCTCATGCTCCCAAACAGGCCCTCCAGCCCCAATCTCCTTTGTCTCTGTTCACCCTCGTGGCGGTCACTGTCCTGACCCTGGGGTCTCAGACACAGCCTTGTCACCAGTCAGCCCCCAGACCCAAACTCCAAGTCAAAGCACCCCCCAACCACAAAGCAGCCACTTTTCCCGCCTTCCGTAGAGGAGCAGATAAAGCTTCAGCTGCCTGCATGGGGTGCATGGCGCATGGGTCCAGTCAGAGAAAACCATCAACTGGGAGGATTGGGGCGGGGGGTGTGGGGAGTCAGGGGTTGAGAAGCTTGTAAGGAAAAGTCAGACCCCTCAAGACCCTCCGATCTTTGGCCAGGGCAGAACCCCCTTTGCTGATGGGCTGAAGAGGGAGAGGCTGAGAATGCCCCCTGCCTTCCGGAGGCTCTGTCACCTGCAGCTCTAGGCAGAAATGAGAGCTGCTCCTGTGTCCGCCTGGGGTCAGGGGGCGAGGAGATAAGAGCCGGCCTTTTGTGCCCAGAGCTTGGCTTTCAGCGCACAGGAAGTGGGGCCTGAATGCCGGAGAATAGCTCCGGGGGTGGAGGGATAAAGCAACAGCAGCCAGTTTCATCTGATATGGAGGAGCTGAACCCTCACTGACAGCCCGCCACCCACCACCCACCAAGGAGGAGGAGGACACCTCTGCCCACCAGCCTGGAACGGCCTAGTGCAGGGACCCTTCCCTAGGGAGGGGCTCTCTCCCCGACCTGGGTGGGCTTCCTTTGGCCAATAACCAGGCAGCCCTCTAGGGGTCACACAGAGTCGGACACGACTGAAGTGACTTAGCAGCAGCAGCAGCAGCTTCCTACCACTCAGAACGAGGAGCCTGTGAGGGTCTTAATGCCCCCTTTATCCTCAGAGGACGTGCCCATCGGGGGAATCTCCCAAACTGGAGACCCAGCCCAGAGGTGCGCAGACCACTTTGTTGAATGAACGAGTGAGTGAATGAATGAATCAGTCAATCAATGAACAAGCAAATGCTCCAGGCTTGGTCTCCAGGCTCAGAGAAGACTGAAAAGATGACACGAATTGGGGAAGGGTGGGGGAAGGGCTTCTCTGGGCCTCTTCTTTAAGAAGGAAGCCAAATCCTGAAGGAAAAACACATTTGTCCAAACCCCTTAATTAGCGGCCGAGCGGATCCCGGTGCCCGGACGCTGACGGCCCCTTGGTGGGAACGGGCAGAGTGGGCCTTTCTCTGTTGCCGGGCACCCTGGGCCGAGGCCCTGGCACAGGCGGGGAGCGTCACCCCTGGGTCCCCTGTCCTGGGCTCCAGAGGCTGTTCTGGGCTAATTGGCCCCTCATTAGCAGTCTCCCCTCCTCAGTGGAGCAGCAGCGAGCTGTCACCCCAGCTCCCCTTCGGAGCGACTCTGGGACTGCAGGCCTAGGATCTTTCTTCAATTGACACAGATGTCCCCAAGTCTCAAAGGATGAGGGAGGGTGGCCCCCACAGCCGGGCAGTGACTCAACCACATCTCTGAAAAATAGGGCCTGGTTGTGGGGCTGGGCGGGCACCTCCCGGGCAGGGGACAGGCTGGAGGCCCCCCGGGCAGTCCTGGGGCAGGTCCACCTGCTCTGTCCAGCCTCGGCCGCTCCGCCCCCACCGGCTCAGCGGGGCTCTTGCCGAGGAGGCCTCTCCCGCCTGCTCGCTCCTGACTGAGGAGGTGTGTGCACTTGGAAATTGTAATTAGATTCTGTCTCACATTGTGTACTAGTTCCCAAGAAAATCATCTATTAATTGATTCCAATTACTCTTAATTGTTTCTCATACATTTCAATTAGGCGGGCCTGTAGTTACAGGCGGGAGCTCGGGGTTAGACAAGCAATCTTCATGCTTCTGCTGGCGGTGCTGGGTGGGGGTCGGGGGACGGGGTGGGGGGGGCGACCGAGGGGCGGGGCTGCGGGATGTGGTGAGCCCGACACTAGAGTGCTCTGGCTCCCTGAGCAAGCTGGCGCCCGTCCGCCTTCTCAGGGCTTCAGAGCCTCCTGCCTCCACCTTGGATGCGGAGGGCAGCGTGGGTCCTCAGGACCACCCCCCCCACCCACTTGAGGAGGAAAACAGGCTCCTGGGGATCCCTGGTTCACCCACACCCAGCCTGGGAGGGTTCAGTGGTGCACAATGTCTGAGAGAGGGGAAGAAAGGGGGCCAAAGTGGATGGGGTCCTGAAAGCTCTCATGAGCCTCAATCTGGTGTTTTTTGTTTTTTCAAAAATTGATCTTAAGTATTAAGAATTGTTTTTTTGTTGTTGTAAATACACACACACACACACACAATAACATTAAAGTTACCATTTTAACCATTTCTAAGTGTACAATAGCATTTAGTCCATCCACGGGGTTGTGCAACTAGTACCTCTAATTCCAGAACATTCCATCCCCCTGAAAGACTTGTCCCCTCTAGAGTCACTTCCCCCACCCTCTGCCCATCCCCTGGCAACCACGAGTCAACTTCCTGCCTGTGGCTTTCCCTGTTCTGGGTGTTTCCTGTGAATGGATTCGCAGGCCATGCTGTCATTTGTGGCTGGCTCACTTTCTCTCAGCACAGTGTTCTCGAGGTTCATTTCGGTTGCAGCCTGTGTCAGGAACGTGCTCCTTTTTATGGCTGAATAACATTTCATTGTCGAATGAATCACATTTGGATTTTCTATTCATTTTCTGGAGGTATGGATTTTTCTTTGTCGTTGTTGTTCCGTTGCTAAGTCATGTCAACTATTTGCAACCCCATGGACTGCAGGGCTCCAGGCTCCTCCATCCTCCACTATCTCCTAGAGTTTGCTCACATTCATGTGCATTGAGTCAGTGATGCTGTCTTCTGCTGCCCCCTTCTCCCTTTGTCTTCCATTTTTCCCAGCATCAGGCTCTTTTCCAGTGAGGCAGCTCTTTACATCAGGTGGCCAAAGTATTGGAGCTTCATCTTCAATAATTCTTTTTTCCTACCTTCTGGTTATTGTGACCATCTGTGTTCAAGTTTCAGTTTGAATGCCTACTTTCCGTTCTCTGGGATTGTCTAGGAATGGAAGCACTGGGTCTTATGATCCACCTACTACATATGGTCCCCAACTTTATGACAGTCTGACTTCCCATTTTTTGACTTTATGATGATGCAGAGGTGATGGTGTTAGTAGAAACTGTACTTCAAATTTTGAATTGTGATCTTTTCCCAAGTGTCGATAAGGTGTAGATAGTCTCTCTTGTAATGCTGGGAAGACCTGAAGTTCTCGGTTGGCCCCGTGATCATGAGGGTAAATACACTTACAGCCATTGTGTACCCAGACAGCCATGATGATTTTCACTGTTGGTACAGCATCCGATGAATTATATGAGATATCACTACTTGATTATAAAACAGGCTTTGAGTGAGATGATTTTGCCCAGCTATAGGCTGGTGTGTGTCCTGTTAAGGTGGGCAAGACTAATCTGTGATGGTCAGTAAGTTAGGTGGATGACAAGCACTTTTGACTTACAAGGAGTTTACCAGGCCTTCACCCCATCATACGCTGAGAAGAATCTCTCATCTTATAGTGACAGAGCGTTAAAAGTAACCTTGCAGCAGGGCTGGTGGCAGGAGGACCAAGGTGTCCTGCAGAGGCTGGTGCCTCTCCTTCCAGGGATGCTGGGAGGCCCTACAGGAGCATCAGGGAATCCCCATGGCAGGCAAGCTGTCTGGCCTAGGAAGCCCAGGGCCCTGTGTGCTCATCAGATGCAGCAGAGGGGCTGGTCCCCACCAGAGGAAGGCTGGCAGGGCCAGGGTCAGCAGCGTGGATGGGGAAGGGGGGGTCCCCGGGCTATATCTGGGCCCACAGACTCCAAGACCCAGACTCTGGGGCACTTCCTGGCTTCCCAGAGGTAAAGAATCCACCTGCCAGTGCAGGAAATGCAAGAGACGTGGATTCAATCCCTGGGTTGAGAAGATCCCCTGGAGAAGGAAGTGGCAACCCACTCCAGTATTCTTGCCTGGAAAGTTCCATGGACGGGCTACAGTCCCTGGGGTCGCAAAGAGTCAGACACGACTGAGCGCTCCTGGCTTCCCTAGCTCACTTTGGGACTATGGGAACAGGGGGCTCAGACCTGAGCCACAGGGATAGAGAGGAGAGACCTGCCTCTGGAGCACATTTCCCCAAAGGATTCTGGAATCTTCTCTGCCAGAAGCTACCATGGTCCAGGTCTCAGGTGTTGAGTCCAGCTGACTTGGTGCTTGTTCTGTGAAGAGCTGTGTGACTAGACCGCCTGCCATGCTGCACGTCTGCTTCCTCACCTGTTGAACAGACACAGTTCACAGAGCAACCCACACCTGAGTCTAGGGGGTCTCCAAGGCTTCGTGTCGTGTCAGACGTGGAGCTCCACACACAGAGATGACAGCTGACGTATGGGGCATCTCATGGCTGGGAGCTCCCCGGGTGAAGCGCTCCAGCCCCTGCTCCCCAGCTCCAGGCTCAGAAGCTCAAGCACAGGCCGAGAGGGTTGCCAAGGGCAGCGGTCTGCCTGAACCTGGCCCAGCCCTTCTCTGAAGGGCACATAAACGTCATCCCTGAGGTCAATCCTGAAGTCCAGATGGCCAGGCCAGGTCTTCCAGTCCTGGTCATCACAGTGTCCCCAAGTTTCCCGGGTTTACCATCGTCTGACCTCATCCCTCCAGCTGGCTGGAGACTGCCAGCTTCCATGGTGGGGAAAGAAAAACAGATGCAGGACGGGCCCTCCAAGCCCACCAGGCCCACGAAGCTGAGGCCACGAGGCCCCAGGGTGGGAGGAGATGGCCAAGAGCCACCTGGGCACAGTCCCCTAATCCCTGTTCCCCCACCGCCACCTTGGCTGCCTCCATCTTCACTTGAGGTCTCCACACCCCACTTCCAGCTCTGCCATGGACAGTAATCCAGGAGGGAATCACAGGGAAGCTGGCTGCCACCAGTCACTCATAGCTAGCTCTACCTGTCTACCCACATCCATTCCACAGGCAAGGGCGGCCACGAGCTATGCCCTCCACTCACAGCTTCTGTCCCCAGCCCCAAAGACCGTGTGGCCACCAATAGCTAAAGGCCGCCCTGCGCACTTCCCACTGTTCCATGAGCGTAGGCTGGAGGGGAGGGGGCGGTGGTCGCCCAGAGAGGTCCACAGGCTCACTCTGAGGCTGCAGCCTCGAGCAGAAGGAGTCACGCTTTGTGAAGTCCCCAGCGTGCTGTGCAGAGGCTGGAATGGAGGCCAGGTTTCAGAGGCTGAGCATCTTCCTGCAAAGGCTGGTGGCGGGCAAGCAGCCGCTACACCAGGTGGGTCCCACAGGAGGAAGCTCGCTTCCCAGGCAGCCCATCCTCAGAGCTTCCGCTTTGGAAAGTGGATGAAAGAATGTTATTGAGAGTGAGGAACGACATGGAAATCTCGGAGGACATGGGAAAGCATCCGCCAAGGGCGCGGTCTTCACCCAGTCACAACCGGTGCGGCGCGTGTCCGAAAGCACACTTAAGGAGACCCTAAACCGAGCAGGGCTTGTGTGTGCGAGCTCCTGGCTGGCCAATCCAAACAAACAAACAGAACTTCAAAGACACTGAGCAGTCAGAGGACATCTGAAATCTAACCTCTGGCTGAGGCTTAAAAAAAACACACCCTCGGACATAAATCTGCAAATAAACTTTCCAAAGAAAAACATCTCCTTTCAAAATCCACCGTTATTCTATGTTCCGTGCCGCATCCTGGTAGAAAGCGCCAGCCAGGCATGTGCCTGCCTGCTCTGCTCTGGGTGCCCCTGCAGCCCCCGCCAGGGGTTCACAGGACTCACAGGGGCTGTGCAGCCCAGGCCACCAAGTGCTCGGGGTGGGGGATCTGGTCCGGGTGACCCGGGCCAGCACCGATCTCCCTCAAGCCGTCAGGACCTGCATTACCTGAAAGCTGCTCAAGGGATTCCAGGTTCTTCAGTGCCATTGGGCAGTAGGCAGAGGAGGCTGTGACGAATCTCTTCCCAGCCCAGGGATTATCTCTTGTGTCTCCTGCACTGGCAGATGCCCCATGGGTAGCATTTATCCATGGACACCTCTATTTATACTTGGGTGCCTCAAACATTACTAACCCGTTACATACCAGCCCAGTCTCCGCACTGCGCTCTGGAGGACTGGTAGGCTCAGGAGGATGGAGCGGTCAGCACGAGACAATGAGCCCATTGCCTGGGGCTTTCCAGACACACCCAGAACATGGGGGGAGGGCTGATGTCCTGTGCATGTACATCTGTACACAGGCATGTACATGAGGGCATGGGTGCTGGGGGGGTGTATGTGTGTACGTCTGTGAATGTCTGTGTCTCTGAACCTGTAGCACACATAGGGTGTGTTTGCATGTACACATGTAGGGTGTGTTTGTGTACACACACGTATCTGCGCCCACATATGTATGGGTGTGTGTTCACATGTGCACACCCGGCTGGGAAGTCTAACTTGGGAGGAAGGAGAAACAGGGACTGTGGGGGAAGGGACAGTGCCTCCCCAGGTGCTCTGAGTGCCCCAGTGCTTCTTTCACGGAAAGCATCCAGTTGCTTCCTCTCTGAGCCGGCAGCTGCCCTTCTTTTCAGGAGGCATGTTCTCATGTGAGTTCCTAGGACTGTGATTTCTGAAGCTGCAGTCTTGGGAGCAGAGCAGACCTCGGACCAAGCTGGGATCCCAAGACATCACCAGCAGGGTTGTTGATTCTGAGGGAGGGACCTCTTAGCTGGAGACCCTTGTGGTGTGGATGTCCAAGGAGGGCTACGTGTCCACTCTGGGCCCAGGGCCAGGGTGCTGCTGGGTGGGGCAGTGGGTGCTGCAGGCACGTACCACACAGCCCTCTCGGCTCGGGGCCATGATTTGGACACTGTTCCACTTGCCCTCTCTGCCTGGGGACGCTAGGTGGCCCAGGAGGCAAATCTTCTCACTGGTTGGCATTTCAGCCCCCCTCTCACCCAGGGAGCTAGAGCCTGACACCCTGAGCTTTGGTCCCAGAAGGGAAGGAGGCGGGGAAGAGACAGAACACACACACAGGCCCATGTGCACACACCAGACACATGCACACATATACACATATGTAGAAATGTATGCACACTTGCACAAAAGTGACACATGTGTGCACAACCTACACATACAAGACACATGTGCACATGTACATTCACACAGTCTCACAAATACATGTACATACATGCACATGAATATACGTGTGTGTGTGTGTGTGTGTGTGCATCCAGCTTGGTGAGGGCCTGGCCCTAGTCATCACTTCAGTTCTTATCCTTCTAAAGAAACCAGCAAACCACCTTCCCTTGTGGGACTGCGGGTGAGCAGGCTCACCTGGCATTTCCAAGGGAGACACCACTGGGCAAGGGGATCCGACGACAGGGATGAAAGGGATGGGGCCTCCCGACCCTCACCAGATGTCAGGGCTTCCCTGGCCCTCCAGAGATGCTCCATGAGCTTCAGAAGAAATGTGTTATCAGGGATCAGCTACTCCCCTCCCTCCTCCAAGCAGAATTCAGTTCAGTTCAGTTGCTCAGTCGTGTCTGACTCTTTGTGACCCCATGGATTGCAGCACTCCAGGTCTCCCTGTCTATCACCAACTCCCAGAGTTTGCTCAGACTCATTTCCATCGAGTCAGTGATGCCATCCAGCCATCTCACCCTCTGTCATCCCCTTCTCCTCCCTTCAATCTTTCCCAGCAGCAGGGTCTTTTCCAATGAGTCCATTCTTCACATCAGGTGGCCAAAGTATTGGAGCTTCAGATTCAGCATCAGTCCTTCCAATGAATAGTCAGGACTGATTTCCTTTAGGATTGACTGGTTTGATCTCCTTGCAGTCTAAGGGACTCTCAAGAGTCTTCTTTAACACCACAGTTCAAATGCATCAATTCTTCGACGCTCAGGTTTCTTTATGGTCCATTCCCACATCAATACATGACTACTGGAAAAAAACATAGCTTTGACTAGATGGACCTTTGTTGGCAAAGTAATGTCTCTGCCTTTTAATATGCTGTCTAGGTTGGTCATAGCTTTTCTTCCAAAGAGCAAGCATATTTTAATTTCATGACTGCAGTCACCATCATCAGTGATTTTGGAGCCCAAGAAGAGAAAGTCTGTCACGGTTTCCATTGTTTCCCCATCTATTTGCTGTGAAGTGATGGGACCAGATGCCATGATTTTAGTTTTCTGAATGTTGAGTTTTAAGCCAGCTCTTTCACTCTCCTCTTTCACCTTCATCTAGAGGCTCTTTAATTCCTCTTTGCTCTCTGCCATAAGGGTGGTATCATCTGCATATCTGAGGTTATTGATATTTCTCCTGGCAATCTTGATTCCAGCTTGTGCTTCATCCAGCCTGGCATTTCACATGATGTACTTACTCTGCATATAAGTTAAATAAGCAGGGTGACAATATACAGCCTTGACATACTCCTTTCCCAATTTGGAACCAGTTCATTGTTCCATGTCCGGTTCTAACTGTTGCTTCTTGACCTGCATACAGATTTCTCAGGAGGCAGGTCAGGTGGTCTGATAGTCCCATCTCTTGAAGAATTTTCCACAGTTTGCTGAGATCCACAGTCAAAGGCTTTGGCGTAGTCAATAAAGCAGTAGATGTTTTTCTGGAACTCTCTTACTTTTTCTATGATCCAACAGATGTTGGCAATTTGATCTCTGGTTCCTCTGCCTTTTCTAAAAACCAGCTTGAACATCTGTAATTTCTTGGTTCATGTACTGTTGAGGCCTAGCTTAGAGAATTCTGAACATTTACTTTGCTAGTGTGTGAGATGAGTACAATTGTGTGGTAGTTTGAACATTCTTTGGCATTGCCCTTCTTTGGGATTGGAATGAAAACGGACCTTTTCCAGTCTTGTGGCCACTGCTGAGTTTTCCAAATTTGCTGGCATATTGAGTGCAGCACTTTCACAGCATCATCTTTCAGGATTTGAAATAGCTCAGCTGGAATTTCATCACCTCCACTAGCTTTGTTCATAGAGATGCTTCCTAAGGCCCACCTAACTTCAGACTCCAGGATGTCTGGCTCTAGGTGATCACACCATCATGGTTATCTGGGTCATTAAGATATTTTTGTATAGTTCTTCTGTATATTCTTGACACCTCTTCTTAATATCTTTTGCTTCTGTTAGGTCCCTATCGTTTCTATCCTTTACTGTGCCCATCTTTGTATGAAATGTTCCCTTGGTATCTCTAATTTTCTTGAAGAGATCTCTAATCCTTCCCATTCCATTGTTTTCCTCTATTTCTTTGCTCTGTTTATTTCCTCCATTTCAAAGCAGAGAGGAGAAACCAAGTTCAAGCCCCTGGATACTCTGCTTTTGGGTTTATCACAATGGTACTGTCTACCAGGTTGCTCCCTTGACCCTCTGTTGTCTAAGGAACAAACCAAGGAAAAAGGGTCTAAGAGACCCTGGAGTCTCCAACCAGACTTCTCAATCCAGAGGCTGCTTTAAAGTCAGGCAGCCAGGAGTGCTGCCCATCCATCTTCCCACGGCGAGTGATTGGTGAGCACCCCCATGGGTCAGGCTCTGGTTCCAGCGCCAAGCAGGGCCACTCAGCTAGCTGGGGAAGTGCCTGGAACCCAGGGAGTATGGGCGCAGTACCCTCCTAGAGCCCCAGATGCAAGCAGGGCAGAAAGTCTCTGTGTGTGGAAAGGATGAGGGACCTCTCAGGGCAGGACACATCACTGCACCCATGCCCCGCTCTCCTGGCACCCAGCTGGTATCTGGGGCTCATCTGACGAGAGCTGACAGAGCCTGCAGGACACGGCAGTGGAACCCTGTCTGACGGGATCCACTCTTATAAGACGGTCCCATGCTCCCCTGAACCCCAGAGAGCAGGAAGGCCCCAATTTTGAGGGTGACATGCAGCCTGGGAGCCCCCTCTCTCTGGGGAGATTTACAGTTTCAAGGCTGTTAACAGGGGGGCATCTGAATTGTTTACCCAGCTCTGCCTTTCTCAGGCCTGCCTTTCCAGGCACTCAGAGGTGTCCCCTGACCTTTCTACTCCCGGAGGACAATTTTCTGGCCACGCTCTCCTCCAGACACTGATCCTCGAGCCGTGTTTTGTGGGACACTGTCTCCAGTGGAAGCAGTGCCCCCAGGGACTGTCCCACTCATCCGTAAATCTTTGTTTCCTGCCTGAAGTGAGACACAGCAGGCCTTGGTGCCTCGGTGCCATGGAAACATGAATAGATGGATGGACGGACAAGTGATGACCATCTGGGAGGTCAGCTGGGCCCTGGAAAGGGCTCAGATGGTCTCCAGTTTTCTCTGTGGGGAGATGTGGTTCTTCTGGGCAGCAGACTGGACTTCAAGAAACTGCTCGGCAGGCAGGCCCTGGACCGGGGCCCCTATGCCTGCAGACACCCCTCCTCTCTGGGATGCCAGACTGTCATGCCCTGCAGGGATGCATTTTCAGTCTGCCTTCTGGAGTCTGCCGTCCAGGGTCCTCACAGGTGGACCATGATTCCCCCTTTCTTCTAGTGAAAGGGCCATGGGGGTTGTTCTGGGCGAGGGCTTCCCTGGGGTCCTGGGCAAGCGCAGTGCCAGGTCTGCTCTTGTGGGGGTCTTGCCCACTCTGCCCAAGAACCCCATGTTCTCCCCTTTCCCCATGTTGTGGACATTCCCTTGAGTCTGCCCTGGCCCCCTTTGTCCCAGAGCATATCCCACGCCCCAGACAGACTTGGATACCCCTAGCCTCTGGGACAAGCCCCCCGAGTCTGCCCCTCAGAAGGCCGGCAGAAGAGGGTGCAGGTCCCCACCTCGCCTTCCCTCTGCCTTCCTCCAGAAACAGTTTGGGGATGGATGGTGATGTAATGATCATTTCCCTGATGAACATCTCAGGAGGGGGCAGCAGAATGCCGACAAATACCAGCCTCCTGCATCTCCAGACCCAGCATCACGGATCAGTGCGTGCGGGGGTATCAGGAACATTCCCAGGGAAAATAAAACAATTATTTTTGACAACCTGCATCAATACCATCTACATTTTTTCCCCCGCATGGTGCTCCCCTCCCCCACTCCGAGGCCATCCCTCTATGCTCGCCTGTGTCTTCAGGAAACAGCCGGCAAACTCAATAAGCCAATTGTTGGTTCCATCGATCTTATTTGGGGGCCTGAAAATTCAGCAGACAACACAGTGTTAAATTATTAACTAAATGTTTCCACTCACTGGGGACGTGCTTCTGTAAAGACCATCTAGATGAACAATGGCCTCTTTATGGAATTAGCAGCCAAAGGGACCAAAGGGACTGGGAGTAGAAGGATGCAGTGGCCGAAGGACGGTGCCCCTATGCCCTCTGGATGGGACAGAGGGGTGGAGCCCAGCATGAGGATGTGCAATCGCAGGACAGAGCCTCCTGAGCAAGCGGGCCTGTGCCTGACAAGGGTGCCTGTGCCTGTGGTGACCCCATCAGGCCACCCTCACTCCAGGCAGGGGTGGGCGGAAACCACAAACTGGAGAGGGAGTCACATGCAATCTCAGGCTCTTGTGAATCAAGTGGCCCCGTCCGAACTCCACTCTCCCTTTGCTGTATGGAGACGAGCATCCAGGTGGCATGAGGGTGTCGTGAGGCCTGAAGGAGCCATCAGGTGCAAAGGCTCAGGCCGTGGCCAACCCTGGGCAGGGTCTCCCCCACTGCTGGGGTGTGTGGTGGCCACAGAGGTGGCGACAGGAACTCGCTAACCCCCTCCACCCCGCCTCCACCTCCCCCCACCCCCACCCCCCCACCACAAGCCCAGCAGGGGTTGTAGACCAGGGGTGGAGCCTAGGCACAGCCACTCCCTCAGGGAGGATCCAGGCCATCCGGGAGCTGCAGGCAGCCCTGGAGGCTACCTCCCTGGGCGAATCGCCAGGGAGGCCAATAGTTCCCATCAGCATGGGAGGCCAGCCTTACCAGTACAGACCACCAGGAGGATCAGACAAAAACCCAGGGGCCAGACTGTCAGAAAACACACATACTCTCTTTCAGATCGGAAACATCACAATTCAAAACCAGAATGAGCCCCACTTCCCGTCAAAGTCACCATGATCTTTTGAGGTCTGCTTTGCTCAATGGGGAGGAGGCGGCCAGAGCAATGCACCCAAGGGGCCTGGAGAATCGCTCAGGTCAGCACAGCTCCCCAGGTCCCTGACACTCTCCTCTCTGAACCCCAGAGATACCCTTGGAATCCACGGTGCACACCGTCCTTGGGAATTCATGGGCGCTCCCGAAGAGAATCCTCTCCTGCTCCTGAAGGCGGCTTGCTGGGCAAAGTGTCCGCAGCTAGGGAACATGCTGAAAATTCTCCAAGTGCTGACTGGGCCTCCAGCCCACCTTACGCTAAAGTAGCAGGTGTGAGCAAGAGCATTTTCTTCTGTGCCAGTTGTTCTGGGTGTTAACCTGAGTATCTCATTCAACTGCCACACAATCCTCACCATTGACTCTGTCCCCATTTTGCCAGTTGGAGACCTGAGACCCTCAGAGGGTCGGAGACTCACTCGGTCTCCCATGTAATCTGTGGCAGAGCCGAAACTCAAACCTGAGCAGCCCAGCCTCACAGCCCCCACGTGTGCGGTGTATTAATACAATGATAAATTGCCTGAGTGACGAGTGTACAGTTGGATGACTTGGAAGTAACCACCACTGGGACCAAGGTAGGGGATGTTTTCACCCCTTGTTGCCCTCCCGGTCAATATTCCTCAAGGGCAGGTAGACAACCACTCTCCTGATTTTTCTCGTCTTGGACTAGTTCTACCTCCTTTGAATTTCACACAGAGAGACTCATACAGTCTGTACTCTTGAGTAGCTTCTTCTGTTCAACATAATGGTATTTGAAATTCATCCACGTTGTTGCATTTGCCAGCAGTTCATTCTTTGTTTTCCCCAAAGAGTATCCCTTGGCATGGATAGATCACACATTGTATCCATTCTCCTGTGGATGGACTTTTGCGGCAGTCTCCAGATTTGGGCTATGAGTATCGTTGCTGTGAGCGTTCATGGACAATCCATTTTGTGGACCCAAGCTTTCATTTCTCTTGTGTAAGTAACCCCGGAGTAAAAATTGTTGGGTCAGAGGCTAAATGTATAAAGATGTTGCCAAGCCTTTTTCCAAAGTGATGAGCTCTTTTGCATTGCCACCAGTAATAGTGGAGCGTTCCAGTTCCTCCAATTCTTGTTGATGTTTAGCGTTGTCAATCTTTTAAATTTTAACCCCTTCATTAGCAGGTACGAAGTAGCATTTCATTGTAGTTTCAGGAGCCGTTTCCCTGATGACTAGGATGTTGAGCATATTTTCACGTCATGTGCCTATTAGTAGAGTGTCACTGCTTCAATGGAACATTTGTTCAAGCCTTTTGTCCACTTTTTAATTGCATTGCTTGTCTTTTTATTGATTGGTTTCTAGGAGATCTTTATATTTTCTGGACACAGGTTCTTGGTTATATGTATTGCTAATATTTTCTCCAAGTGTGTGATTTGCCTTTTTATCTCCTTAACTGAGTTTTTGATTAGTGAATATTTTAAATTTTTGTGCATTTAGTGCTTTTTCAGGCTTTTCTTTCATCATTTTTCTGCTCCATCTCCTATCTCCTCTTTCCTTCTGGGACCCATTACATATATATCAAATATTGTCCCACAGGTCACTGTGGTTCTGCTCATTTTGTTAGAGTATTTTTTTCTTTTTTTCATTTATTTATTCGACTGGGCTGGGTCTTAGTTGTGGCAGGCAGGATCTTCGATCTTCTTCTGGCATGGGGAATTTTTAGTTGGGGCATGTGAACTCTTAGTTGCAGCATGTGGGATCTAGTTCCCTGACTAGGGATCAAACCTGGGCCCCCTGCACTGGAAGCATGGGATCTTAGCCACTGGACCACAAGGAAAGTCCCCTCAATAGTTTTTCTTTTATTTAGATTGGATAATTTTTATGACTCTGTCTTCAAATTCACTTACTTTTTCTTCTGCCATTTCCGACTTACTATCAAAAGCTTACCCAGGGACTTGTGAATTTCATGTATTATATTTTTCAGTTCTAGAATTTCCACTTGGTTCTTTATTACAGTTTGCATTTGACATTTCCTATCTACTCATTCCTTCTGGTCATATTTTCCTTTAAGTCTTTGGACATGCTTACAATAGCAGCTTTAAAGTGTTTTTCTGCTAATTCCAACATCTGGGTCCTATCAGAGATGGTTTGTCTTGACTAAATTTTCCCTTGATTAAGGGTCACATTTTCCTGTTGCTTTGTACATTTAGTTTTGTTTTGTTTTGTTTTTGCATTTGGCATTGTAGGTGATACACTGTAGAAACTCAAAGTTCTGTGATCTTTCTCCATGAGTGTTGGGTTCTGTTCTAGCTGGTCACCTTTCAGTAACCAGCTGTTCACCTTAAGCTCGTCTTGCAGAAGCTTGATGAACACTTGCTTAGGGTATGTTTATTTCAATTTTGTTCTTAGTTTTGGGGTGTAGGATTTACTCTTAAAGCATGAGAGTAGGCTGTTCACCTAACCCCTCCAAGTTGATGAGACCCAAATTCCAGATTCTCCTCCTTCCCCTGCTACAGTGGGCAGCAGCCAAAGTCTTTGCTTGGCCTTCGAGCTGTTACCTTTCTTTGGGTTCCCTGTAGTCTGGGCAATGCAAGAGTAAGCCTAGGATTTAGGGGGTTAGATGCACACTGGGGATCACCTGTCTGTGGCTTTGTCCTCTCCAGGAATTCCTGTCTCAATGTCCAGCTGCTCCAGTCTCTGACACCCCAATTCAGTAAGACTACAGCTTTCTGCTGGAATTCCAACTGCCTGGCGCCAAGTGGACAGGGCGGGATCCTCAAGGGAAAAGCCAGAAAAGTACAGACTTCACCAAGGATCCATCTTTCAGGGCTTTCCCTCCATCTCTAATGCCTTTGAATATTTTTTAAAATAGTGTTTTGTCCATAGTGAGCATTTGTTATCTGCAGGAGGGTGAGCCTAACACAAGAGACTCTGCTGCCTGGTACCGGAGGGACCCTCCAGGCTCCCACATCCACGTCTGGATGCCCTTGTTCTGTTACCCTCATCGTAGCTTAGGAGCACATTCTCCCCGTTTTACAGCTGCCAATGATAAGGTTCAAACTGGTCAAGTACCTCATCTAAGAACACCTAACTGGTAGTGAGAGCGCTCAGGCAATGGACACCAGTGGGCTGCTTGCAAACCACGTGTCCTTTCAGCTGTTGGTTCTGAATGAGTCATATGGGTGCAGCGGGACCCCCATTCTGGCCACCTCTCAGCCCCTCCATGCTGCCTGCTATAGCTCGGTTTTTCTTGGCGGCCTTTTCACTCCACCCAGAGCTGCTTGGGGCCCCCACCCCGGGCTCCCGGGAGCTGACAAGAGCCCCACAGAGGCCATGTGGCTGCGGGCCAGGGTCTCCGGCAGGCAGGGGCAGCATGAGGGGCTGCCTGTGAGCGTGAATATAAAAGGGGGCATTGAGGGGCGGGCTCCAAGGAGACATTCTCCACCAGGGCCCACAATGTGGGCTTTGTGAGGCCTGGCAGGGCTGAGCCACGCGGGAACTTTCCTTTTTCTCCTAGGGAGAGATTATTTAATTTAAAAATAATTGAATGTGGAAAATGTTGGATATGGAAACTGTTTATCAGGTTTCCTTTCTTGTTTCTCCCGTCAGCTCTGCCTGGCGGTGGTGAGAGGCGGAGCCCTCCATGCACGTCAGCAGAGGTGTGTGTGCTTCGAGGTCTGCGTGAGGAGGGCAGGGGCACGGGCTTTCCTGGCAGGTGGGCCTCAGGCTGCTGACGTGGCTGTTGGGGCGCAGAGGGCCAGGAAGAATCGGGGGTCTTGGGCTGGATGTTGGGGCCTGCCCAACTGGAGGTGGCGTCCAGTGGAATTACGGTCAGATGTCCAGGAGGGGCTGCTTTTCCTGTGACATTCCCCCAGCTGGATCGCCCTCCATGCTCCTCCAGGTGCCCTGTGCTTTCCTCAGGACACCCAAGCATCCTACGTGACCCTCTCCCATCTCCATTCTGTCTTGGGATCTCCCCTCTCTCACCTCCACCCACCCCAGCCCCCTGGTGGCCAAGCAGAAACCACCTCCTGCCTGAGAGCTGTCCTGATGACCAGCGTGTCCTCCCCCTCTGTCCTCCGAGTATGTTAGAAACAGTGTCTGCTGTCCTTTTCTCGTCCCGGCTGCAGGAGACCAAGGGTCACTTCTGGTGCCGGCACAGCACCCCTTCTACTTCGAGGTGTGGGTTGGTGGCTCAGACACATGCCCAGCCCTGGTGTCTGGCCAGTGCCTGGCACATGTGTGGGAGCCACCGAAGGACAGAATGTTGGCCAGTCAGTTGGGTTGGCTCTGGAGCAATCCTACAATTCGTCTCTGTAGCTCTGCCACCTTCCTGAGCATCCATGTTTTCATCTGCGACACCCATGACATCTGTCTCAGGGGTTTGGGCTGCCGCCGGATCCTCCCCCTCCCCTAGAAGTCCCCAGCAACAGATGGGGGGGGGGGGCTTGGGCCCGGCGCAGGGTGGGGGGCTGGGAAACATCTCAGCCTCACTGTGAGTTCCTCGGGAACCTCAGAAGATTCCGCTTCCAAATCTCATCACCAGAGTGTGTGGGGGGGCCCAGATGGTGCCCCAGGACATAGGAGGGCTGGGGATGGCTCCTGAGTCACTGGTCCTAGAATTATGATCTCACAAGAGGTTCCACTCAGATGCATGAGCAGGGAGGACCAGGCAGCCAGGAGAGAGACCAGATGCTGGAGGGACCTCAGCCCATGTTTCAAGTGGGGAACCAGGCCGAGGAGGGAGAGACCCTGGAGGGTGCGCGCGCCTGGCCCTGAGGGTGTGACCGAGGTCCCACTGATCAGTGCTGTCCACCTGCTTCTTGAAAGTCCATCCTTCCTGCTTCTGTACCCAGGGCAGAGCTCTGCACACAGTGGGTGCTCATCTAGTGCCTGTAGAGTGAAGGCAGCCAGGGGCCAGTGGGGGTGGGGGAACGGAAAAGCAGAGGCCACCCCCCACCTCGTGCCGGGCAGAGGCTCAGGCAAAGGCTTGGCTGCTGAGCCTGAGTCACAGCGAGGGGTCACTGACCTTTCTGTGGGATCTCTCTGAGACATCTGGGTGTGCCCACTGTGCACAGGCAGTCCTGGGCTGAGGAGCAGGGCCCCAATGCAAGCAAGCTGCAGCCTGCTCCAACCCTGACCAGGGCCTGGCCCCCACCCCAGAGGCCCCAGCACTTTCATGGGTGAGCGCGGGCCCAAGGGCCCCTAGCAGGGAAAGCAGCTGCTCCTGGGTCCCTCCCCTGGGGCTGTGGGGTTCTCTGTGCCAGGCCCTGGGTTCCCTGGGCTGTGGAGTTCTGGGGCTCATCCCACCTAGACTGGAATCCAGCTGCAGGTGAAGCTGCTCAGGGCTCTTGCAGGACGGCTGGGCAGAGAGGACCAACACATCCTGCACAGAGGGGGTAGGAGTGGAGCACGAGGGGCCCAGGTGTTTCTGTTTTGGTTTTGGCCACTTGGGATCCCAGCCTCTTCTTCAGGCTCTCCCAGCTGCCAGGCCCCTCACTGTCCTCAACAGGGGCCAGGCCTGTGCTTTCTGGGGCAAACACTTGCTGCCTGGTGGAGCCCCTTTTTAGTATTCGAGTGGAGGCCCCAGGAGAAGCGAAAGGAGAGTGGAGAGAGGCCAGCGGGAGGGCCAGCCATGCCTCAGAGCTCGGACCAAGGGCAGGGGACAAAGAGCCTCTTCATCAGAGCCAGGGGCACAGCGGCCTCTGTAGCAGAAAGGCAGCCCTAGTGTGTGCAGAGAGGCGGAGTGGGGTGGCAGAGTTCATGAGCCAGCTCCAAAAGCTCTCCTCCCCAGAGTGGCCCCCACTCTGGAAGTCAGGAAGCCCCTCCTGAGAGGTGACCTTGAATGTCAGTAGACCCTGAGCCCCAAGCAGTCACTGGGCTCTTCCCAGGGATGGTCACCCTCCCCTCCACTTGGGACCTGGGCCACGGGGAGCTACAGGGTGATGGGAGCTGGCACCCTGTGCAGAATCTCGGAGGAGAAGTCTGGACTTCGCATGCGTAATCGCCGTAATAATTGTTGAATTTCAGGAGCTGAAGTCAATGCATTTCTTCTGCACAATTCTGTTGCCAGACACTGGGGTCCATTGGCATTGCCCTGCCCCCGCCCACGTCAGGGCCTGAAGGCCAGGCTGTCTGGACGTGGCATTCCCAGACCTGCTCGCTGGCTCCCAGCGAGGGTCCCTCACCGGGGGAGATAAGATAGAGCCGTGTCGGGGAGGAGGTGCCGACGGGGCCGCCCCGGCACGCTGTGAGTGATAAAAGCGGCTTCAGAAAGGTGCTGACGTGGCCGCCGTGCTTAATGAGGTCATCGCCCAGGCTGCGGCCCTGATAACCTGGAGGTCAGGCCCCAGCAAGTGGCAGCCGCAGGAAGCAGGCTGTCTGTCGCCGCCTGTCGGTGCCCAGTACCCACTCATTTCAGCCAGTCATCTTGAACCCAGCGGGCATCCCTGTCTGGGAATGGCCAAGGGGAGGCCCTGGCCAACATGTTGTTGGGGGAGGGCAGTTGTCGGGGGCAAGGCAGCACCTTCTCCTGCCTCTCGGATCAAGGGTAGCTCCCCTGTCTTGGGGGGGGGGCGGGGCTCTTTTTGACAAGCTGCGGGATCTGTCCCCAGGTGTCTCTGCTGTTCAGAATGCTTGTGGGACCCAGGCACTGCTGAGCACTGCACTGGGCATGGGGAATGAGAGGCCAAAACCCGGTGGCACAGTGGCCTTGGTCTGGGTCTGCTTAGGTGCCCTGTGCTGTGAGCATCCAGCTCAGCTCCGTCCAGCCCTGGGCTTGCTCTCTGCCTGGCCCAGCCCTGAGCCCCGGGTGTCCTTGAGAGAACAGAAAGTGGGAGTCCACCCCCCAACTCTGAGATGCTTTTCCTCCAGGGAGGATGACAAGGCTCCAGGCTCTGCCGCTCTTGAGCTGGGTGCCCACCTGTCTCCTTGTCTGTGTGATCAGGGACTGCAGCCAGGGTCCAGGCTCCAAGAGCATTTGAATGTTAAACTCCAGCCCAGGCCAGGCATTTGTGCATAGGTAAAGCATCAGGGACTTGGATGGCAGCTTGGGGCCCCTCACCCTGGGCCATGGTTGGAGTGGGCATCTGCCAGGGGAGTGAGTGGACAGAGGAGCCAGGAGAGCTGGCCCCTCCCTGGTGGGTCTCAGGCACAGCTGGGCTCCATCTAGAGCCTTGGCATGGCCTCACCTGGGAACGCCCGTGGGCAGGGCCCATGTACAAGGCCTGGAGGTCCAGGGGCCTCTCCAACACAAAAGCAGAGTCAGGCGGCCCAAACCTCCCCTCCATTCCCAACCAGAGCTCTGTCTGTGGTGTCTCTTCCAGAAGCAACACCCAGTACTTTTCTCTGTCTGGGCCCCAATTGCGTTTGTGCCCAGGTGGGTGTACTCAGCCAGTCCCAGCCCCACCGGGGCCCAAGGCCCGGTCCTTGTACAGCCTGCTCTGAAGGAGGTGTCAGGCTCCACTTCAGCTCCCTTTATTCTCAAGCCTGGGAGAAAAACAAATCAGAAAAGCATTTCCAAAAATAGCCAGCAGGGAGCGGAACTGTCTGTGCCCTTGTGCATTTGCATGGCCCCCTTCCCCTGGGTGAGGGTGCAGGCCACCCCTGGGGGCCTTGGAGCCAGCGTGAGCCATCTCCCAGACCAGACGGGCTGATGGGCACTGCATCCTGGAGTGGTCATCAGTTTGCTGGGCAGATATGGCATCATGGAGGGCAGTGTCCACTGACTTGGGGGTGTATGAAAAGAGGCGCCTGTGCCCCTCAGGGTCCCCGCCAGCCCTGAAGGACAGCTGCCCATCAAACCAGGGGCAGACAGAGGGGACCCCTAAAAGGGCTTGGCAGAAGGTGCCCCTCCAGCTTTTTGGGTGGAAAAGACCCTGCCCAGGGCAGGTGCTCTGAAGGCCCACCTGGAGAATTGAACTCAGAAAGCACGTTCACCTGGTTGGTTTTAGGGAGAAAACTGTCCTGGGGCCGCTTGGGGTGTGAACTCGAGAAGAAGTGACCCACAGGCTCCAGGCAGGCTTCTCCAAACGGGTCTTCACCCCAGACAGACCCTCCCACCTCTGTCCTGCAGCTGGGTGCCCAGGCTGTGCAGGGCCCCCAGGGGCTTGATAAGGTCCAGGGCCTCTGGCTGCCCCACCCCTCCAGCCACCGACTAGCCAACCGTCCCCAAGAAGCACCTTGACCTTCAACCTCAGGCCAGGGAACCTGTATTTTTTATGTAAAAGTTAGGAGGCCTGTGACTGTCTTTTATTCATCTCTTCCCACATTGGCCCTGGAGGGTCTGGGCCCATTATCTCCTGTGTAATGGGGGGGTGGGGTCGAGGTGTGAGGCCCGCAAGTCCCTGCAGGTGGAGCCCCTCTGGCTCCAGACCTGTCCTTTCCTCCTCTAACAGACGGGCTCTGCAAACCATCCTGCCAGCTTCATTTTCAGACAGAACCGAGCCTCTCTCCACCTTGAACCTCACCTTTTCCAATCAGGAATGGTTTCTTCCTAGAGAGGCAACCCATCGGGGTTCCTTGACCCTGGCTGCTGCCTCCAAACCGCAGTGCAGCTCTTGGCTGGGAGGACCTGGCTGTCCAGGGTGGGGTCTACAGGGGCCAGGAAGGGTCCTCACCTCTGGCATCACGTGCCCCACCCCCCCACACACGCACATACACACTGCATCCTACTTTGCACTATGGCATCTTGTGTGGACCGCTTGTTCTTGCCGGGTCCGTCTCCCACTCTCTCTCTCTCACCATCACTCCATGTCGCCCCCAGGGTTCTGGCCCCTGGTGGGGACCCAGGCACATCCTCTGCCTGACCAGAGGGGTCCCATGGTCCTGCAACCTTGTGTCCAGCCTCCTGGGGGTGAGAGGAGCTGCTGATGCCTGAGGGCAGCCCAGCTGTACCAACTGCAACCCTGCCCAGGCTCCCTTCCTGATCCCAAGGGCCCCTTCAAAGAACAGGGTGATCACACCCTCCACATCCAAAAGGGACACTTGTGAGATAATGTGCACATGTCATCCTGGGGGGACCGGTGAGTGGGGGCCCCACCTCCTCCAACACCCCCTCCCCCTCTGACAGCTCAGCGGCTGCGCCTCCCATTCACCAGCTGATTTATTTCTGTCTCCCCCCGCCCAGCGCCGCTCGCCCCTCACAGACTTCCCATCACAGGGTTGTGGTCTCCGGCGGTGGCTGCAGTTTTTAATTGTTTTTCTCCCCCTAAATGCCCTCCCGAGCCTCTTTCCCCTTCACTGCCCCCCGCTCCCCTCCCGCTGGCTGCGCGTGGGGGGACGGGATTCCAGTAGCATTTCCGCCCTCTCCCTCTATCATTTCATTTGTTCTCTTTTCCTTTCCCTTTCTTCTCCCTCCACGGGCCCAGCCTCTGTGATTAAGCCTCAAGGTCTCCTGCTGCTTTTAATAGCCTGCGGGCTCGGCCATCTGATGAGAAAGGAGCCGCTCAGCCAGCTCCCGAACACTCGCTTTGGAATCTCCTAATGTACGGTATTAATCATCACTGTCAAGCCATTCAGGCCCTAAATACATCCACCCAGTATAAAATTATACTAAACAGAAAAAAGAGGCCATGATTGGCTGCATATTGAAAACAGACATCAGCCCCCGCCCCCAATTCCAGGGCCCCCACGGGGGCCTCTGCCCAGTTTAATGAACAATGGACAGCTCGGAGTGTAGGTCGGCTGCAGTGGGTCCTCAGAAAAGTTCTGCGTCGTATGCAGAGTGACAATGGGAAAGCGGGGTTGGGGGGCGGATGGGACAAGAGTGGCGTCAGTGGGGAAGCGGGGGTGGCAGAGGGCGCGCAGACAGAGGGCGTGCTCTGGGGCACCCAGCCTGCAGGCTGGTCCCTGAGAATGGCTGGGGGCTCCTGGAGGCTCCTGTGGAGCCAGGCTCAGGGCTGCTTCTGGGCAGCCCCCGAGGTGGAACCAGAGCCAGGCAGGGAGGGCAGCAGCCACCCTGAGCCCTGAGTGCTTGCACTGGCCCCCAGCCAGGCCCCTGTGCCTCCAGGCTGGACCCGCCTGCTTTCCTCCGCTCCCTGGCTGTCACTCTTCCTCCTGGAGTTTGTCGTAAAAGTTAACCGGGTGTGAAATGCCGCTGAGTGGGCTGTGCTAAAAGTTTACGACGGCGGGTGATCTGCTGTGATCCGCTCAGCACACCAGCTCCTCTCACCTGCCCCGCAGAGTCCGGGGTCCCAGGGTGGGAGGGGAGGCCCAGGGCCACCTCCAGCCACACTTGGAGGTGGCCCTGGGTCTGGATGGAGGCCTGTCGCCAGGGCATCCAGCGGCCCCTGCACTTGTCCCCCAGGACAAATGCCCCCGAAAACACCATGTTCAAGGATATCCCACTGGTCCGACACTTATCCTCCATGTAAGTGTTGAGGTGGCCACTGGCTGAGGTCCTAATCTACGGGTGACCCAGACCCTGTGGGCAGAACACAGTGGGACCAGCTAGGGGGCCGGCCGGGGAGATTGGAGCAAGGGCCACAGAGAAGCCAGACCTGCAAGTGTGGGAGGGGCATGTGGAGCTCCCGGGCCAGGGGTCCTGAGGCGGGAGTCAGACTGAGGTTGGAGGGGTCACGAGGAGAGACCAGCAGGAGCAGGTATAGAGGGACAGGACTGAACCACGGGGATACGGTGTGCAGGGCTCTTCTCTGAACCCCGCTCACCTTGGCAGCTCTGCCCGGGTCTCACCCAAAGTTCTCAATCACTAATGGAGCCTGTTCACCCCACACCTTCACCTTCACCCCTTAAGCTGGGCGGGAGCAGTGTGGCTTCGTTTCCCTGTCCAGCAAAGGAGGTCTCAACCTCCCTGTCCAGCTGAGCCTCCCTGGGGTGTGTGTGAGGCTGCGAGTGTGCCAAGGACTGGGTGCTGGAGCCCTATTGGGCCCCAAGCAGTCTGCTCCCCACTCTGCAGACCACACAGAGACCCAGTGCTGGGAGGCAGGAGGCCTGGGAGAGAGGATGCCTCGCAGGAAAGAAGTCGGAGGGCTTTTCCAGCAGCAGCTCTTGCATGAAGGGGTGGTGGGGAGGGACCCTGATGGGGAAGGAAGGATGCATCAACTGCAGTCCAAGTAAGGGTGGCAGTTGCTCTGCGGTGGATGCTCTGGGCTTGCTCTGGACCCCTGCCACCGAGCAGGGACCCTCAGCACCTCTTGGATCACGCAGAATGGAGGTGAGAGCAGGAGGAGCTAAGTCACTGCCCCTGCGGACAGAGCTGGACAGGGTTCCCAGGCTGGCTTCCCAAGCTCCAGGCCACCAGCTGTGTCTGAACATCAGGGCACCTGCCAATCCCAGATTCTCCCCTCGTCCATCACCCCCCTCCCTCCGCTGTGAGATCAGAGAGGAATGTGGGCCGAGACACAGCACCAGCTCCTCCGGGCACCTCCGGACAAGAACAATTGGCCCGTGGGTGATGAGGTGACAGCTACCACCTACACTTGAACCTAGTGCAGTTTTCAGGGCCTGAGGCCCCTCCACGTGCTTCTGGAAACAGGGCTCTGTGCTCTTCCCATGACTCCCACGGCGGCATTAGCAAAACCTCCCTAATCTTAAGCAAATAATCTCCTTGCCCACATCAGCATGCCGTGCACAGATGGATGGTCGTGAGCTCGGCCCTGAGCAGGCCCAACGTGTCTGGTATTTGTGGAATTGTTCCAAAGACCCCCAGCCCCTCTCCACCAAGCCATCATCTCCCAGCAGAGAGGCTGACGGCGAGGAGCCCCCTGCCAAGGGAGCAGCTCCAGGCAGACGCGAGTGGCTGTCCGCTGAAGGACGTGCGGCTGCCGTCTGATCAGCCAGAGGGAGGCCCATGTCAGGGCTCACAGAAGAGGCGGCAGCATTTGAAGTTCTGCAGCAGGGCAGCATTGTGGGAAGAGATCCAGAGGAGGAACACTCAGAAATAAAAGCATGGCAGCAGAGCCCACCCTCTGAACACGCTGCTCACGTGCTGAGCCTTAGATCAGCCCCCGAGGGAGGCACAGCCCTTATACCCATTTTACAGATGAGCAGGGAAAGTGGAGTCAAGTGGGCCGACCGGGCAACTGGAGAGAGTGGAGCCAGGAGCTCTGGAGGAACAGAGTCAGCCACTCTCCCTTGTGCCCAGACTCAGACTCAGGAGTCCTGGAGGCTGGGCCCCCTGTTCCCTGCAGGAATGCTCAGAGGACAAAGGTGGTGCAGCAGCCTTCGGCACTTGGTCCAGGTAGCTGGGATGCTGCATCTCCAAACAGGTGGGGCGACTCCACTTCCCAGCCTTCCACCCTCAGAGCAAACACAACGCCAGCTCCTGGCCCTGGGGGAGAGCCTGTGTCTTGGCTGAAGCTTGCCCACACAGACCAGAGTGGGGACCCCAGGGTACACTTACACTGCCCAGCAAGATCCTCCACTGTCCTTAGCCACACACTGGGTGCACAAAGGAGTGGCTTATGCTCTGTAAATGGCCCTGGCCCAGGAGGAAGGCCGGGCGCCTGGCAGACAGGTCTTTTCCCTAACCCTAACCTGGGCCATGGTCCAGCGGGGAGCCACCTTGGAGATGAAGGTGGCTGCCTTCCTAGAGGTGACATTCTCTCTGCATCTGGAGCCTGTGCTTTCTGCTGGGACAAGCCACTTCCTTCCTAGGACCCTGGGCGTTGCACGCACCGGGTGGAGGGTCATCTCCTACAAAAACAAGAGCACAGGCTGAGCTGGAGAAGCGGCCTCAGCCTTCTCCCCGTCCTGGGCCCCAGGCGCCTGCCATGGGCAACATGATCCATGAGGTGTGGCTGGACTGAGAAAACCACCAAGTGCTCACCTGCAGACGTTTCCAGAGCTGCCCCTCCAAACCCTCCGCCCCGCTCCAGCCTCCTTCTTCCTTCTCTGGATCCAGGAAGCAGTGTTCCCCACAGGCCCCAGGCTGGCGCTGTTGGGATGGGTGCAGTTGGCTTTCACAGACCCACTCGGATGATTAACCCGCTTCTCTGCCGACTTGCTCACGTGCTCTGTAAGCCCAACAGTAACGACAGGGTCATGTCCTGCCCCCAGAGCTCTGACATCCGGCCAGCAGCTATCTGCCATGACCACTCTGCCTTTTGGGGATCCAGGGACAACATCCAGGAACATCTCTGTCTCTCACCATGGGGGCTGGTGGTAGAGCCCTGGGACACCGGTCAATACCAGTGGTGCCCAGGACACCCTCCACCCCACCCCACCCCGCCACAAGTGTCCACAGAAGTCAGGCAGAGAAACCTTCTGAGACTGTGATCTTCGTGGAAATGAAAAGTAAAAGTGTGAGTTGCTCAGTCAAGTCCAACTCATTGTGACCCCATGGACTAGAGCCCGCCATTCTCCTCTGTCCATGGAGTTCTCCAGGCAAGAATGCTTGAGTGGGCTGCCATGCCCTCCTCCAGGGGATCTTCCTGACTCAGGGATTGAATCCAAGTCTCCTACATTGCAGGCGAATTCTTTACCATCTGAGCCACCAGGGAAGCCCCAATCTTCGTGGAACAAAATTGTTAGCACGTATTAACACTGCTGCAAATATGCGCCGGGTGGGCACATCTCACTGTGCCCTTCAGATGATGCCAGGATTCGAGCAGAGAGAAGCTGCTTCTCCCGAAGGAGCAGGTGACAGCTGAGCCCTTGGTCCCTCTGTCCTGTCCTCATGCACATGTTTGCCCCCAAGGCCAGGACAGGAATGGGGGCCCTTGCCTGAGTGGGTGTGGATGACAGGAACACAGTGCAACAGACCACTTTCCACTTTGGAGGGCGATTTGCCCCAGGTCTCTGAACGAAAGTCAAAGTCACCATAAAACTCCTGGTCCCGCCTCCCACAGGCTCAGCCCGGGCAGGTAGGCAGCTGGGGGTGCAAAGGTATCAGACTCTGGTGGCCATTGGAAATTGCCAGCTCTGATCTTCAGCCCCCCAGTGGCAGCCTCCAAGGGATGAGGGCAGAGCCCTGGGGAGAGGCAGCAAGTGACCCCCCACCTCCACCTCCATTTGCTGCAAACCTTCAAACTTATTTAAAAGTGTCACAACAAGGACAATGGCCTCCCCGGGTCTGCAGACCTGCCGGGGTGTCCAGAAATGACAGATGGTTCCAAAGACAATCAGACTCTACGTTAGGACGTTATGTCCAATTTCCACTATATTCCGAGTCTCTACACAGTTTCCATGTGCATGCCAAGCAAGGAGCTGAACTCACTCCCAACTCAAACCATGTTGAGGGGAATGGACGTACCTCGCACAAGAAGTGAGCCTCCTGGAGACTAGACTAGGGCCAGCGCCCTGTGAACCGCCAGCAGGAAGACATTTCTGCCAGCCAGTACTGTCATCAGGGTCATCTTTCAGCCACAGACGCAGCCTCTGTTCGCCTGCTGGTGTCTTTACATATACACATGTTTTTTAAACTCAGAGACATTTTCTAAGCTCAGAGAATCGGGGCACAAGTCAAACCCTCAATGGTGGAGAGAGAGGATTCCTTTCTCCCAGGTATTGCAGCTCATGAACACGTTCACCCTGACCATGTATCTCAAGGCTGTGAGGACCTCTGTCCAGGGCTGGAGATGGGGTCCTTGGAAGAGGCAGAAATAGCCAGCCTCCCTCGGCCCCACTGGAGGGGCCACCACTGCCTTCCCTGTGTGGGGCTATCCACGCCATCTGCAAGAAATCTCTCCTTGCAGTTACTCTGGAGTTTGAATTTCACCCTCCACTCCACCTGTCATCATGGTTTATCCTCACCAACTTTCACAGCTCCATCTCCCTGGGTCTTCCTTTAAAGGATCTTTAGAAAATTGTTGGCAATCTGAACGTTTTTCCCCCAGAGGGGAAAATAAAAAAAGACCGTGTCCTCTGTGTGACTGAAGGGAACAGCAGCAGCCAGAAGCCTGGAAACCAGCCCCCATTAGAAGCACCGCCCTCTCAAGAAGTGGTGTTTATTTAGAAGTTGGCTTGAGACAGGGGCCTTCCATGTGGAAGGTCTCCTGGAAAACCGAGGCATACGTGTGTGCTTTTGTCGAGGCGGTGACCACGTGCAGCCAGGCAGCCTCTGAAGATACAGACAAGACTCAGTCAAGCAGGCTGCCAGCCCGCCGGGTGCAATCGGGCTCCTTCGGCGGCTCGACGGCCAGCGAGAAGCAACAGGCAAAAGTAATTAACGCCAAGTATTCCTGTTGGCAGGCCCATGGTCCCTTGTCCCTAACTGTCACGTATTTGGATCAAACGCATCTTTTATCTCATCGTCTGGGACATGACGTCATAATGATGACCAGATGTGGGGGGACCTGGGACATGTGTCCAGGGGCATGTTGCTTGACGGACTTGCAGGCACTGGCGGCTGGTTACTTCTGGAAGCAGCCGATCCTTCCAGACCCTGAGCCCCTCTGTCCATTCAGGGACTGGGTCACCGTGCCCAGTGGTGGGCATGCCCCTGTCCAATGGGCACAGGTCCCCAATGGGAAGCGGAGGCCGAGAACAGCTGAGTGGGAGACATTCACCTGGGTCGTGGTTGCTCCTATCTCCCTGTCCTTAGGGCTCCTGGACTGGGAATCACCTCCCAGCAGAGGCGGGTCGGCCCTGAGCTGGAGAGGGCACCCACCACCATGTAGCCACCCTGGCTTCAGAAGGGTTCACTTTCTGCACAAGACGTGGCTTGGGCACTCTGGCCACCAGGTTCTGTGGGAATGGAGGGAGGAAGACCTCAGCAGGGCCACCAGAGCAGGGGCTGCAATGGGAGGAGAGACTGACCTGGAATGGCAACAGGTGATGGCTTCAGAGCCTCACCCCTCCCAGGTCCTCTGTGGACCAAGCTGTTCCACGTTTCCAAAGTGGAACATCCCTGGGAAGTCACAAAAACTGCACCAGATGTACAGATGTTGTCCCGCTCTGGGGGTTCTGGTCACGTTCGTTTTCCCCAGCAACTGCTTCTGAGCAATCGAGCAAAGACACTGACAACAAGCAGGGCGGTGTCTGCAAAACAGGGCGCCTCCCGGCTGCGGTAAAGGTCTCGGTCACGTGGGGTCGGTGTGCAGAGAGTGTTCCCTGTCCCACATTTCAACTCTGACCCGGTGGGTAGACAGGGCCACGGACGCCCATTCAGAAGCCCCTGCCCTTAAACCATCGTCTGTTTTACCCTGCAGGGCCCCTCCCCACAGACTCACTTCAGGCCGCACGGCCCACCTGCACCCAATGCCCAGAGGTTGAGTGGACGGGAGCAGGGACTCTGCGGACGATGGTGCCTTGTGGGACCAGAGCTGGCACGGGATGTGGTTCCCCAGAACTTCTCCAATGTCGTGGGCAGTTGGGGGGGTCCCTCCTTCAATCATGCAGAATAACCCTGCCTAGATTGTGTGTCACTCAGGAACATCATTGTTTGGCTAAGGAAAGAAAAATGCTGAGAGAGAGAGCTGTGAAGCAGGGCTGCACACTTGTCTAGGGGTGTCCAAACCTCACCAGGTGCAACCCTGAAGTTCATCTGAGCAGAACGCTTGCTGAACCCCAACTTCCTCAGAGGCAGGAACAAGGACGGAATGTGTCCTGGGCTTTGGGAGACGAGCCCAAGTGGGCTTCTGCCACTGCCCAGTGAGCCCCAGGACACTGATGGGGAGGCAAAGGAAGGCGCCCCTGGGGACTCAGTCCCGCCTCCAGGCAGACTGTTCTCAGAGGGTCCGATGTGGCCTCGTTTTTCTCTCATGGCCCCACCCTCTCTCTCTCAGCAAAAGCCACTCCCCTCCCAGCCTTTGTTGTGTGGATCTCAATCTTATCTGGAAATTCTGTAACCGAGGGGATGTGGTGATGTAGGGCTCGCCCACCCGGTGCACAGGGCACCTGGGAGTCCCTTCCCTGAGACCGGGGAAGAAGGCACGGGTGTCCTCCAGCACATCGTGGTTTCTACCAGAAGAGGGAAGCTAATAGAAGACATCACTGTGCAGGTGGGCAGCAGGCTCCCTGGAGAGGAGGAGACGGGAGCCGGCGGGAAGGCAGGGACAGAGCACAGGGGCTGGGCGGTCACCAGGAGACCAGCCCGGGGTCACTTCTGGAGATGGGACGACAAACACAGCATCACTTTGGGTTGCAGAGGGCATTGAGAGCATGATTTAAAATAGATGTGATGCTGGGAAAATTGAAGGTAAGAGGAGAAGGGGGTGGCAGAGGACTAAATGGTTGGATGGCATCATTGACTCAATGGACATGAGCTTGAGCAAACTCAGGGAGACAGTGAAGGACGGGGAAGCTTGGCATACTGCAGTCCATGGAGTCGCAAAGAGTCAGACACGACTTAGTGACTAAACAACAAGATAGATGAATGAATCAGTATAAACATAGAGATCTTTATAAGGAACAGGACTGTGTGTTCAGAACCCTCTGGAAAGCAGGCCCTCGAAGATTCCACAACTTGCAGCTTCATTTTTCAGGAACCAGTGAAGGGCCCCCTCATAGAGCTCCCCAGGAGGAGACGGGCCCTTAAGCTTTGCTGGGTCAGGCACCAAAGGCAGGTGCCACCAACCTGCCCCTGAGATACAAGGCCGCCATGCTCTCCTGACACCATCTGTGTTGGAAGGGCTGCCCACCCTCTGGGCTGGCGTCCGATTAATTGCTGTCTGTTGTTCTCCTTTGACAACTAGTTTAACCACCTACATGAACTAGACATGCCGCGTCGTCCTTAATTAAACGTCCGAGGTGAGGCTTCATCTGTTGCGAACTCCTCCCGCTGCAGAAGGAACCTCTGGGTTGGCAGCCTGGGACAGCTCAGAGTAGAGGAGTCCAGGCGAGGCTCTGAAATGCACCGTAGGCCTCACAGGAGGAAGCGTCGCTCCTCGATGAAGCAATTAGATTTTCCCAGGGCGGGGCCTTACGTGTCATTCACAGATGTCTTCATTCCTGAGCCTGTGACCCAGCCTGGAGTTCATAAGAATAAAGTCTTTAATAAGCCCCCCTAGCTGACCCCATAAAAAGCCATCTTCCAAACAAGCCCTCATGTGGCAGGAAGAGATTAGAGACACCCTGAAGAGATGGTCAGGAAGTTTGATTTGGGGAACAAAATCCTTCTGAGGAAGAGAAAGGACAAGGAGAAGGAAGGGGTGGAGGAGGAGTTGGGGTGAAGGAGGAAGAGGAGAAAGAAGGGGAAGAGAAAGAAGAAGGGGGAATGGAGGAGGGAAAACCCCAAGAGAAAACAGATTCCAGACTGGCACCATCCCTGCCCCCAGGAAACACCACTCAACTGAGAGCACATGCTGCCAGGTTAGTGACCAGAAGGGCCTGAATCACACCATCCACTGCAGTCAGCCCTGGAGGTCTTTGGAAATGTGAACAAGTTCCTTAATCTCTCTGGGGCAGGACACATGATTTAGGCTGCAGGTGGCCGTGGGCACTGAAGCTCCCAGATGACGGTCGAGATGATACTCCCCAAGCTGGCCGCTCCCACCAGCCTGCTCTATGAGAGAGCTTCAGGTGGGCTTCTGGAAGGGCACAGCGGTCCGACCCATCCCACACCCACTCTGTTCTCTCTGTGACATGGGCGTTCATGTGCTTTAGGAGTTTTTCTTCCCAGTGTGAGGTCTGGCTGGGGTGCAGGTGGTCTAATGACTCGTCGGAGATTCCTGGTTTGTCATCAAGAGGACCCAGAGTAGCCCTGCAGAGCAGCCTCGCAGAGCTCAGCTTGACCATGTAAGAGGAACCTGAGCAGGCCTGGCAATGGATGCTGTAGCCTCGAAGGGCCCGGGTTAGCACAATGGGTCAGAGCCCTTCATATGTCAGCCACACCCACCCACCCAGCACTTTCTGGAGAGATCCCAGGGATGGCTGCTTCTCCATTTCAGTCCAGACCTTAACAAAAATGTCTACATCGAAAATGTCACCGCCTGGGGCCACCACTGCCGCCCCTTCCCCCAGCAACAGCCTAGTAATGACCCTGTGCCCCTGCACGTGGCCCCCTGGTGCCAGGGCAAAATTAAACTAGGCTGATGGCAACATAGTTATTTGCTGCCTGGGCAATTATTCCCCCTCCCCCAGCTGCCCAGGGGGACAGGTGGGCCTTATAGAAACCAGAGCCAGAGCACAGTTTTAATTATCACGGTCAGGCCAGAGGATGCTGACATGTGGGGCCAAGCCCCACCCCCAATCCCCGAGGAAGACACTTTTATTGCCTCTTAGGGAAGTGAGTGTTTTAGGGCAGCCGATCCTTTACAAGCCCGGTTCTTCCCACACCTGTGCTGCTGCCATCTGAACCCTTGGAGAATCCCCAGGGCAGGGCTGCAAGTGGAGATAAAAGGGAGACAGCAGGAAATGTGTAGGGGTCCCCAGAATAAACTGGGTGCCTCTCAGAAAGGGGGCTCCTGGTGGACAGGGCTATGCAGGCAAGGAGGTGTCTTCTGGAAGCAGACGGTGGGTTCTGTGTGGTCTGTCAATGTGTGATTTGCATTGCAAGGTCCCCAGGCTCGGCAACGAGCTGAGGACTTGGGATGGCTGCTGGCAGCGCTCTGATCAGGTTCCCAGGAGGGGGGCGTAGCTCCTCCCACCCCACGCTCAACTCCTCAGTGCCTACTGTGTGCCAACAAGTATCACAAGTGGAGCAGATACAGACCTACCGCTGGGCGGAGCCAGTCTCTGACGAGCTCCACGGGGACACAGACCAGAGCAGCTGATACCCACCAGGAGGTCAGGGAAAGGAAGCGGGTGCTCTGCCTGGGAAGGAAGGAGGGGGCTCCTGGCAGATACAAGTGTCCCTCCTGCTTCTTCCTCCTCTGCTCCAGGAGCAGGCTGCCCACACCCTGAAGGCCCCTCCCTTCACCATCAACCCTAAAGGGAGCTGCCACCCCATGTAGGAGGAGGGGCCCCAGGCTGGGGGCATCCCTGTGCTGGGCAGCCAGCAGCCCCAAATGTCAGCCCTGATGTCAGCTGCAGGCCAGAGGTGTCAGGGCCCGGGCTGCCGCTGCGCTCGCAAGTCATAAATACCGCCTAAGTGGCTCCTGTCACCTTGCCACAGCCGCGTTTCCATCTGCAGCAGCCTAAGGTGATTAATGAGAATTATCATTAACGCTAATCAGAGCCGTTTGGAGGAGGCTGAGGGAAGGAAGTGCCCTTTGTGGGACTGGGGAGACCACTCTGAAGGGTGTGCATGCGCATTGGGGTGCACACTGCTTTGTGCACACGCACTCATGTGCCCTTGCATACACATGCACACACATGCACTCACACATGTGCATGCATACACGTGCACTGTACGTGCATACTCATGGGCACACAAATGCACTCACACGCAAGCATGCACACACAGGATGGGTTCTGAGGCTGCCTAGTGGAAGGGGTCTGGCAGATGGGGAGGAGCTGGCTGGTGTTAAGAACAGCCCTTGCCTGTCATGAAGGTGGGCTGCACAGAGGCCAGGGAGCCGACCGCCAGGAACACAGGCCTGGCCCAGCACATCTCAGCCCGGCTGGGACGAACTCTCTCCCTCCAGCACTGAGCGCGCTCTCAACTCAACGTGCTTGGCAGCCCATCACAGACTAGAGAGGCTTGGCCAGAACCAAAGCAGGAGGGGCTGTGGCCACACTTTAGGCTTGGGGTGCAGTACAGGGGCCCCGTGTGGGTTCCCTGCTCCTCCGTTGGTTGGCACACAGCCTGGACCCCTGTTCCCAGCCCACTCCCACCCCATCACACCGGGGCCACCTTTTTCCCGTCCGTCTCTGAGGAAGTGGCCGACGGGGCTTCGCAGCGGGCTTCCCTGCCCTCCGCATCCTCGCTCGGGGGCCGTGCAGCTTAAAGATACAAAGTGTCCTTTTATTGGAAATATCAATTCAGAAAGGGGCTAGTAGTAAGCTGAGAATATTTGGATAAACTTGACAGCCCTTAGGACTAAAAAAGACCTTTTGTTCCCTCCAAGAAAAAGGCTGTCGCACCACCCCAGGCTCGCTGGAGCCAGTCCAGTAAAAACTGAGGTCGGAGCAGAAAAGTGATTAGGGCGTCTCATGAAAGATCTTTCCTCTGGGTCAAATGTTTATTATTATTTAGTTTATTATTTTATTAGAATGTGCGGTTACTGTCCTATTGCATAATACAAAGCTCTGAGCATGTCTTCGAACACCCAGTCGGGTCCAGCCCAGCCTCCTGAGGCACAAAGGGAACTTTGTGGCATGTGGAAGGGGTGTGGGGGGGCGGCACCGGCGTGTTTGATTTTGTTCTGCTTTGTTTTCGAGATGTTGACCTGTTTAAGAAGGAGCAGGCATCTCTGGGTGTTTGCCCTCAGATGAGCAGAGGGTTTCCTGCGGCTTAGAGGTCTAGCTGTCACAGGGAGGGGTCGCCTCTCCTTTTCCAGTGGCGGGAGGTTGTGCATGTGGATTGCGTGGCAGCTGTGATTCGTGCGGGTCTCCACCAGCAGAGAATCCAGTTGGTGCCCAGAGGGTGGGAACACGGGAGAAGCTCCTTCTCGGCTGACCACCAGCCTGACTTGCAAACAACCACATGGCTTTCCAGAAGAAGCTGGGACCTGATGGGCTGCCAACACAGAGCCTCTCCAAGAGCCACACCCACATGTCCGTGGCCCAGAAACACGCGTGCAGCCCAGCGCTGCCCTGGTCTCGGGGCTCTGTCTCCACCTACCAGCTCCCCAAAGAGACCAGTTATTCTCTGAGGTCCCTGTGAATGGACAGTCCTCCAGAACCCATGCGAGATGAAAATCAGACCTGAGTGGATCCTCTTCTGCTCAAACACACAAAAAGAAGAAAAACCTATCTGACTTGAGTTGCTGGAGGAAAATGAGCCAATCTCGAGTGAGAGGGCCCTTGGCAAAGCGGCAGAGACACACACCCCCAACCCCAAAATGAAACCCGGTTGCTGTCTGCAAGCAGACTGGTCATGCAAACAGCCTAGGATCTGAGTTCCGTGGGAATCCAGAAATTTCTCCATCACCAGCCTCTGCAGAAAACCCTCAGTTGGTGGGTTTTCTCCTGGGTCGTGGGTGTGGGCCGTGGAGCTGCCTCTGTGAGGAGTTACACCCACGTGCTATGGGGACAGGGTGACAGTGGACCCCGGGCTAAGCAAGCTAGAGGTTCACTTTCAAATGCACCTTGGTCCTTGTCCTGTGAGATGCCAAATCCCACAGGCCTGTATTCTAACTTTATGTGTCAGGTATGGACTGGGCCTCCAATGTGCACCTCAAGATTTTAAGGAGACAGTGTCTTCAGAGAGGATTTCTGCTTCCACCCTAGAAAATACACATAAACGTAAAATACTGACAAAAGTGGGTGTTGTCATGCATATTAAAGTAATTACATTTAGGAAATTCCCTGGAAGTCCAGTGGTTAAGACTCTGAGCTTCCAATGCAGGGGATACAGATCTGATCCCTGGTTGAGGAACTAAGATCCCACCTGCCACGTAGTAAGGCTAGAAAAAACAATAAATTTTAAAAGTCATCTTTAAAAAATGAAATAATTACATTTATTGGTTTATTTTTCATAATTCATAGTTGATATGACAAAGAATTGTTGGAGCACAAAGTGAGCGTACTTATTTTAAATGTTTCAATTTAGTTAACGTTTTTCCTTACATTTTTTAAAAATTAAGTATTTAAATAGGAAAAAACCTTCGTCTTTAAAAACAAGGCACTTGGGAAAGAATCAAAGAGATTATTTTTCCTTACAAGATCATTTTAAAATAGTCATCATTTGGAGAGGAAGACTAAACAAAAGGAATTTAAAATAAAAGTAAAGTAATAGATGTTTGGAAAATAATAGGTGAAGGAGAAGGGGGTTGAAGGATGTTTTCCATCTGACCTCCCCAAAGGCTGAGACTCCCCAAATGGCAAGGAACCTTCTAGAAAAGAGCTTGGACCCCAGCAGAGGGCAGGAGCTGGTGATACTTAGGAAAACCACCAGCTGGGTGAACATTCCTGCCCTCCCTGGCCTGGGCAAGCACTGCCTTTCTGCCCAGAGCAGCCCCAAACATGCCTTGTGGGCTGGTGTGATGCCCACACCAGCCAGAAGTCGCCATGTGGAGCAGTTCTGCCAGGCTCCAGGACACAGTTCCCAGCTCAGGAGTCACACCCAATTCCAGGCTCCTGCACCTTCACCTGATGGACATCTGGGGGCGTCTTGGGCCCTGGAGACTCATGATCAAGCTCTGGGTGCCCAGTGCTGGCTAGGAAGATTTCAGAGCAAACCCTTCTCTGCCCACAGCTGTGCAGAAACCAGAGATCCAGGAAGCCAAGATGCAGAGGACACCACCAACCTCTCTCTTCCCCAGACACAGAGCCCCCAGCAGCTTCCACTCCAGGGTAGGAAGGAACCATCTCTGCACACACGCAGTCCCTTGTCTTAAGAGAGCTCCAGTCCAATCGGGAAACCGGGGGTGGGTGGGGGTAGGGTGTCCTGACTCAGGACAGCAGCCGAGTGAGCTGCTTCACTTTAATTAAGCAGAGCAGCGTGTTCCCTTTTTCCATGGGTTTTGTTCAGGTCCTGACGACGTCAATAGAAACAGATCTGCCAGAATAAGTCATACGCAGCTCACTCAAGGGAAGAGAGAAATGTGCCCTCCCATCCTTGCCTCTCTCCAAAGAGAAAAACACAATAGCGGAATCCACAAGAAAGATTCCGATTAGAATGTTCCGAGGCTCTTAAACACCCCCGTTTAAATTCTGGGTAATCGGTTGGCATTGTGCTGCCCCTGAAGAGGCTGTAGGGTTGGTGGGTGCCGTTCAGAACCATTTGTGTCATATGAATGCTGGTGATTAGATTTTTAATAAACCGTTTCAATTCTATTTCCTGGGCTTGAATAGATGTTTGCACTTGGCTGGTGTGGACTTGAAAGGGGTCCAGGTAATATCATTGTGGGGGACATACTCTTAATTCCTTTAATATATTTTGTCAAAGGTGACTGGCTGTAGAAACCGACTGGAACACAGGGAGAGGGGGAGAGCGATTGAATTTAATTGGCTCCATTTGTCATTCAAGACTGACTTCGCCGCACCTCTGTCTATGAATCATTTCCAAATTTGCTGGTCTGACCCAGTGTGCCCACAGCTTGGGAAGGAAGCCGGCTTTGGGTTCCCAGGGCAACATCTTGGGCTGGGCTCACATCCGAGGGCAGGGCTGGCGTGAGGCTCAAGGTTCGTCAGGAGCATCTCTACCAGCCTCTTGTTGGGATGATGGTGTGTGGGAACTGGGGGGCGGTGGGGGGCGGGCCACTGAGTCACAATATAACCTGATTCAATGTGTCCCAGCTGCCGTCGAACCTTCCGCAGAAGGAGACCACAGGATCCAGAAAACTAGCATTGCAGTCTCAGACTCTTAACATTCCACGCCTGATGTGCTGGGAGGGTTGGGGGCCAGAGAAAGGAGGAGCCCATTGCATTACAGTTCCAGGGCCCCAGGACCCCTCCCCACTCAGCCAACTGGATGACAGCTGAATCCTAAGAGGTGGAGCCATACAACAAAGTGTTTAGAGGGAAACACGCCTCCTCCCTCTATAAAGCCAAAACAGAGGCTTGGTGTTAGCCAGCACTCTCACCTGTGATACCTGGCCGCTGAGGAGGAAGCCGGAGCTAGCCTCTAAATGGGCATCCAGACACTTCACCAGGAGCTCTTGCCTGTGGCCATTTTTGTCTGTCAATGAGCAGTGAGCAGTGCTTGTGATGGGCTTGGCAAGGTATTTGCTGAGAGCTGGCCTGTTGAATTTCGAGCTATTTGCAGGAGCTGATCTCAGAACATGAGGCCTGATTCAAAGGCAACGAGTCATGGAGCTTCTCTAGATGGTTGAATCCCCTGGAGAAGGAAGAAGGATGGGCCCTGAGAGACTGAGTCAGCAGTGGGGGGCGAGCCACTGAGTCACAACATAACTTGGTTCCATGTGTCCCAGCTGCCGTCAGACCTTCCGCATGTGCTTACAGGGTGCTGAGATGGACAGGCCAGCCTAGCCTCTGCCCTGGGAATAGGATATTGCCAAACTGACCTCGGGGAAAATTACACTGTGACACTGTGCACAGCACAGACACACTGTAAAGCTGGATTCCAGGAAAGATTGCAGCTCTGATTTCCAGAGAGGGAGAGAGACTGAAAGCAGAGTCTGTATGTCCTTTAGCAGAATCCACGGAGGAATGAGAAGGTAAAGGGTCCCGAATGTGGCAAGGGGACATGAGGAAAGAAAGACCCTTGGACAAAGGCCTATGGAATGTTGGGGGGACATTCTCAGTTGTCTTGAGGCACCTACCCATTCTTTGTCACCCAAACATATATTGAGCACACACGGTCCCTGGCCATGGGAATCAGCCAGATGAAACCTTCAAAGCCCTCATCGTGCGAGGGAGGAGAAAGAAATTGTGTGGGCAGGACAGCCACGGTTTATCATCATTCTTACTATGATGAGGCAGGGGCTGTGAGAGCCCCTCAGAGGGGTCCACCCTGAATGATCAGGGCATTTTTCCTGCAAGAGGTGTCCCTGTGTTCTTCTACCTTTACAGCTCTCGGCAGAGTATTTCCTTCTAGCTCGCCTTGGGAGTTGGAGAAAGCGAGAAGTGTCTGAATAGGCTAGGAGTACTCTGCACCTCATTCATCCATCCAACCATCCATTCATCTATTCACTCATTCATCTGTCCAACCATCCATCCAATTACCCCTCATCCATCCATCCATTCTTTCATCCAATTATCCACTCAAACATCCATCTATCCAACTATCCATCCCTCCATCTATCCATTCACCCAACCATCCATTCATCCAACCATTTGCTAATCGATCTATCCATTTCCATTCATCCAACCACTCCCTCATCCATCAATCCATTCATCCAGCCATCCACTCATCCATCCTTCTATCCAACCATCTGATCATCCGTCTATCCCACCATCTACCCATTCATTCATCCACTCATCCATCCACCATCTATCCTTCCATGGATTTGTTCAATGAGCCCCATGTGAACACTGGTCCTTGGTGAGTTGGGAAGCTTCAATTGCTCTTGGCCACCATCCTCTGGTAGAGCAGAGGTGAAAAGGGCAGGACTGGCTAGGATATATGGTTCCCACAGGTCATAAAATGGGCAAGACAGGCAACCAGTGTGCAGTGTCCAGCTGGTCTGCCCCTTTCCAGCTGTTCAGCATTAGGCTGATTACTTTACTCCTCTGTGCTTAGCTTTCTCATCTACAAATGTGGCTACAACAGAGGCTCCCCAGCAGGGAGAGGAGCTTCTAGTGACCTGGTAGTGAGACTCAGCAGCGACCAGCAGTGGGGGTGACGTCAGCAGTCTGTAGTCGCCCCTCCTGACCAAGGGTGGGTGGAGAGAGCCCTGGAGCAGACTCTGCACATCACTGACTTCCAGAGATGAGGAGGATAAGAGGAAAGGGGAGAAGCCTGAGCCTTTCTCAGCCCTGTGTGTCCGCTTCTCTGAAAGCTGCATCTGGACAGTACCCCAGGTGCAGCCCGTGTCGGCTATTGTCCATGATGACGGAGTCATCCAAGAGGGGCTGAAGTTGTGGGCTGGAGGGAGCGCAGTGCCATCCAAGGGTCAGAGAGTGGAGTGAAGAGGTCCTGGGCATCCCTGGGGGCTCCTCAGCCTGACGCTTGGCTCCCATACTGGGGCTTGTGTCCAGCAAAGAAAAGGTCCAGGCAGCCCCACCCCTACCCCAGGGAGCATGCTTGCTATTTTGGGAAGCCCCCGCCCCTAATGTACAGCAGCTTAGCCATTGTGGGAATTCCTCCTGCACCTGCTAGGGGGAGGTGGGGGAGCCCCGTTCACAAGCTCTGCAGTTTGTCACCATCAGTGTGGCCAGAGAAAGGTTATGAATGTGACACCTCCCGGGGGCCTCGCATCAACTCAACGACAGAGAAACCGCTTCCTGTGGGCAGCCCCTGGGCTCCCGCCTTGCCCCTCGCAAGGATGCTGCCGCAAGCCTTTGGTTTGGGGTGTTTGGGCTTTTTTTTTTTCCAATCTTTTTTATGATCAAGAATCAAACACAAGGGTGTCACTTCAGAATGTCACAGCTGAGTCTGTGGTCATGTGCAGACTTCAGGCTCAGAGACTTCTGCTTCGAACCCAGCTTCAAGTCAAATCAGGGTTTGAAAAAGTGTTTGGGTTGTTAGCGATTTAACCACGGCAGCCCAGGGAGCCTGCAGCCTGCTGTGGGGCCAGGACAGGGGTGGGCGTGGAACTTTCTAGCTGAGGTGGGGGTAGTTAACAAGCCAGGCCAGGATTTCGAGGGTCTTCTCTGTGCCTGTAGCCATTACCTGTCCAAACCGTTCCAGGTGTTGGCCCAAGGACAGCCGCTCAGGATTCTGCCCCCACCTGAGAACCAAACTATCTGCTCAGCCCCCAGGTCCAGCTGCTCTTGGCTGGACCCAAGGTGAACGTTTTCACTTCACAAGGAGCAGAGCCCCCAGCCTCATGGGAGCCCCCATGAGGCTGGGCCTTGCATGCTGATGTTTGTCGTGAGGGCTTCCCTGATGGCTCAGATGGTAAAGAACCTGCCTGCAATGCCAGAGGCCCGGGTTCGATCCCTGGGTCAGGAACATCCCCTGGAAAAGGGAAAGGCAATCCACTGAAGTATTCTTGCCTGGAGAATCCCATGGACAGGGGAGTCTGGTGGGCTGCAGTTCATGCGGTTGCAAAGACTGAGCAACTAACACCTGCAGGATGACCACGTGGGGCCCCCACGAGGCATTCCTGGGTCCCCAGCTATGGTTCCAGAGCAGGGGGATGGAGGAGGAAAGGGTCACACCTGGGTTATTAGGGTCGGAAACCTCCACAGGAGCCCATCTGGAGAGAGGGAACCTCCCTCCAGACACTAGCCATCTCCTTGGGACAGAGTTAAAGTGAGGCTGGGAGCTGGTCTGGGCTCTGCAGGTGTTGGCCCCATTCGGGTGGTTCAGGCTCAGCCTGAGGTTCTTGCTTTGACCCTGCTGTCCACACAGCAGCCAAAATGCCATCTCGGTGCTCGTAAGAAATGCCCCAGAAAGGGGACTTCCCTGGCAGTCCAGTGCTCGGGACTTCGCCTTCGGGTTCAATCCCTGGTTGGGGAGATAAGATCCCACACGTTGCAGTTGTTTAGTTGCTAAGCTGTGTCCAGCTCTATGCAACTCCATGGACTGTAGCCCACCAGGCTCCTCTGTCCATGGGATTTCCCAGGCAGAAGTCCTGGAGTGGGTTGCCATTGACTTCCTCAAGGTATCATCCCAACCGAGGGATGGAACCCTCATCTTTTGCACTGGAAGATGATTCTTTACCACTGAGCCACGAGGGAAGCAAGATCCCACATTCCTTGTGGACAAAAAAACAAAATGTAAAACAGAAGCACTATTGTAACAAATTCAATAAAGACTTTAAAAATGGTCCACATAAAAAAAAAAAAAAAAAAACTTTAAGAAAGAAAGAAGTGCCCCAGAAAGGCCACAGAATTCTTGTGCCACCATCTGCTGCCAGCATTACACTGAAGATAGAGCCTCTGGGCAAAGGTACCCTCTCGAGTGATCGCAGCTCCCCACCACCCCATGAGGGGAGGGGACCAGGAAGCCTCCCCTAAAGCCCGCAGGTGGCCTGGGTCTATGAGGAGGGCCCCTCCTGCTGGGAGCTGCAGTCAACCTAGGTCTCCCTGCAGTGACCAGGGCTTTCTTTCTGGGGACACCCCAAAACCTCCAGATATTGACGGGAGAGACCCCATACAGGTGGGCAGAGGGACCCTTTTTTAATTGATTTTTGTTGGCGTATAGCTGATTGACAGTGTTGTGTTAGTCTCTAAGGTACAACAAGGAGCATCAGTCATGCATATACATAGATACACTCTTTCTAGCTGCTTTATTCATACAGGTTATTACAAGATATTGAGTATGTTTCCCTTTAATATACAATAGGTCCTTATGAGTTATCTATTTTATATATAGCAGTGTGTATTTGTTAATCTCAAACTCCTAATTTATCCCTCCCCTGTCTTCCTCCCGGTAACCATAAGTGCTTTCTAGTGACTGTTTCTGTTTTATAAATAGGCTCATTTGTACTGTTTTTTAGATTCCACATATAAGCAATATCATATGAAACTTGTCTTTCTCTGGCTTATTTTACTCAGTATGACTCTCTCCAGGTCCATCTAGGTCACTGCAATGGCATTATTTCGTCCCGTTTATGACTGGGTGATAGTCCATCGTGCATGTGCACCACATCTTCACCCATTCAGTGTATGGTTAGGTTGCTTTCATGTCCTGGCTGTTGTAAACAGTGTGGCAGTGAACATTGTGGGCAGAGGGATAGTTGAAGGGAGACACCCAAGATGGAGCCTGTTTGCTGAGGTCCCCTCTCCTACCCACTACCAGGGCTGGTTTTTCACTCGGGAGCCCCAGGCAGCCCACGGAAGACTTCTGACTGCCCTGGAGTCTGGGCTTCTTACCCACCTGGCAGACCCAGGAAGGGGCCTTGCTTATGACCAGCACCCTCATCATACTGTAGTGGGCATGCCCCCACCCTGACCCAGCACATTTCTGAAGGACAGATGAGCAGGTGCCAAGAGCCAAAGAGGCAGCAGATGCCCACTGCCATCCATGGCCAAAGCTACTTCCCCACAGCACCTGTGCCCTTGAGCATGGCATAGCTGTGGGCATGGGGTTCTGTTCAGGATGTCTTCACAGAGCTAGCAAGGATAAGCCAAGTGTTCTTACAGTATGAGTGCTTGCAAGGAGCCCCAGGTCTCCACAGAAGACAGGACAGAGGCTATCTAGTTTCAAAGAGGAAACAGAAGCAGGAGCCCAGATAACCCCTGTTTTGTCACATTCAGAGTTTATAATGTCTAGCCTGGAAAGGTAACTATGATCAGAGAGTCTGCCTCCCTCTGGAGCACCCTGAAGGGATGACCACTAAGACCTCTTTGAATCCCCACAGTGACGGGGCACTCTTCCCTTCATGAGGTTCCTTGCCCACCCCACGGCCTGCCTGTAGGGGCATCTCAGCTGCTGGTCTGAGGTTTCAGCGGACCCCTCCGGTTGCCAATCACCCTGAGGGGCTTCTGTGTCTGAGTGAGTCTCTCATTCATAGATTTCCCTGCAGACTTAAGGGCACTGGTTTCAATCCTCAATGTGCCTGTTTATTTCTGGTGGGTCAGGACCATGAGCTATGGCCACTGACACAGTCTGCCGTGATGGATGGAACGTGCAAGGAGGAAGCTAAGTCCCCAAACACCTGACTCAGCAGGAGCCCTCTGGGCACACCAAGGGCCAGGGACCCTCAGAACAGCCTACTCATCCCTGCCTTCACTGAAGCCCCTCCTTGTCCCCTGGGTTCTGTTGGCGAGACCAGGAATATAAGTCCTGCTCTAGGCCAGGTGATGCTCGGAGTCAGAGCAGAATCTCCGCTTTGCCTCCGTTTTACCCTCCAGTTTTCTGAAATGCACACAGACACTGCTGTGCAGGCCCCTGCTGAGGAGGGAAAGAAAAAAAAAAAAGGAGAAATAAACTAAGAATCAGATGGAAGGGAAGGAGGAGAGAAGAGAGCCCAGTGTGGTGAGTTCAGTGTTCTGGGCTCTGGGCTGGGCCCCAGCGCCGTGCACCCCAGGAATGTGGCAGCACAGAGTATTGGGGCATTTTGTGGGATATGGTCTGTGAACCTGAGGAAGCACTGTGGCACCTGGGGGTCAGGATTTTGAGGGGAGAGGCTCTGAGAATCCTGGGGGTATCACCTAGCATTTGGGTATGTCAGTGATTCCTGGTCTGGTCTTTGCAGGCATCTGTGGACCCCGAATACAGAGAGTGTGGTTTCTGGGATCTGGCTCTCAGAGGAGAGGCTCTGCCCACCTCTAACAGGAGGATCTCCCTAGGCAGGGGCCTGGGGCAGCTTCCTAATGGGTTCTGAGAAGCCAGGAAGGAGCGGGCCTGGGAATCTGGCCCCTCGGCCCCTGAGACCTGCTGCTGCACCATCACGGTCCCCCTCCCAGGTCGGCTTCCTCTGCAGAACCCCCATCCTGGGCTGTGCTGTTGGGACTCTGAGACCAAGACCGTCTGGCCCTTATCCCCCACCACACATGCCCCACTGCCCCGGAACTGTCCCACGGAGACCACAGTCAAGAGCCGTGCCCTAGGAGCCCCATGCGGCTCCTTCCAAGCACAAACCCATGGACACTGGCTCTTTCTACCCACCCCCTTAGTGGGCTTAGGAGACAGGCTGGTCTCTGTCTTGGAGGAACAGTGTCCATGAGTTATCTGCTCCCCCTGGAAGCACTCCCTCCCTTCCCACTTCCTCTTCCTTCTCCCCCACCCCACCACTACCTTCCTCTCAGCCTGAGCAGGTGGGGCCCAGTGACCCACCCCCAGGACTCCTGTCTCCTGGGCAGCCGGGTGACCCTGACCCGCCAGTGCTTGGTCATGTCACCACCGAGCCCGTAATGAGAGTCAGGACGGAGGATTTACGAGCTCATCCAGGCTCCGCGTCTGCACCCGGCAGAGGTGTTTTCAGAAAGCCTTTCCCCCATCTCCTTCCATCACAAGAATGGACTTTCTGTTCCAGCTACTCGTGGATGCCATAAATCCTGGCACGTGTGTGCGTGCATGTGTGTGTGTGTGTGTGCGCACACGTGCGTGCACGTGTGTACATGCGGGTGCCTGTGGGCAGGACAGCCTGTACAGCTTGGTGGCTGGACATGTGGCTCTGAATCAGCTCAAGAAGGTGTCTGGGTGAGAAGGATGAGACCTACCACTGGTCCCAGCACTGGGCTCAGGCCTCTTCTGTGCCGAGTTGCAGTTGCAGGACATGGAGCCGAGGGGCCAGACTCCCAGGCCTGCTCCCTCCTGGCTGCTCAGAACCCATTAGACAGCTGACGACAGACGTGTCCGCATCCCCGCAGGCATGCACACCCCGGACGGGCCCATTAAACGTGAGGGAGCAGGCCCAGCAGCAAGCCCACAGATTCGAAGTGCAGGAAACCTCAAATGATGTGCAAAAAAAATTGTCAAGGTTAAGAATTTTTCCATGCCTTTGCTTCATACTCGGCCTTTCTGGTGGGGGTGATTTACGAGCTGGGGAAGCTGGTGGGGGGATAAGGGGTGGAGAGGCCAGTGAGGGAAAGCAGGCAGGAGGGCAACTTTCTTTGGAGGCCCCGGGGCCCCCAAAACTCGGCCCCAAGCAGCCCAGAGTCAGGCTTTGAGTGCCATCAGGCAAGGGGCCCAGACCCCAGATCTGCAGAGAGACCCTGCCTGAGGCTGTTGCAGCCTCTAGGCCACTGCCCACCAATGTCGCCCTAGGAGATTTGGGGGTAGGGGGTGGCTGGGCCCTCCTCAGTTCATGAACTGAGCTTGCAGCCTGGGCCATGGGCTCTAATGTCACCCACTACTCCTCTGTACACTTCTACCAGGATTGGCCTCCTGAGACAAGGCCCTGACACAGAACAAACCAGGCCTCGGGCCCTGCTGAGCTGGACCTTGACCTGTCCTTATGGGCCCTGGAAGGTCTTATTCCTAAAGAGACAGGAGAGGGGACCTGTGGCCACTTAGGCCTGCTTTCTGGGTCCCAGAGCAGACAAGGAGACCCTCTCTCTAACTCCAGACAGCAAGCAATGAAGGTGGGGGGCCTGAGCTGGGGGCTGCCCTGCTCCAGGGGACCTCTGCCAGCCTCCACCCAGGAGGTCCGAAGTGGTGAGCAGGGGGCAGTGTTGGCTCAGAGAGAGACCTCAGCCCACTCAGGTGGTAATATGAGCGTCCCAGAGACCACATCCATGGCTGTGAGGAGAGAAGGGCAGAGACAGAAGGAAAGGAGGCCAAGGGGAGATGGACATCACCCCCCATTTCTCCCCATCTGGAGTCAGAAATGGCACAGCCCACCAGGCATAGCCCCAAACAAGAGGCCAGGCCTACAACCTCCTGCCCACCTGGCCTGAGGCTTGAGCTGGGGCCACTACTAGGAACATCTCTCTGGTCTGAAGCAGAAAAGCAGCAGCTTCCAGATCAGGCTTCTGTCCTCCTGGTCCATCATGCAAGTGTGCCCGGTGTGCCCCACAGAGATGAGACTGAGACATGATCCTGGCAACAGGGATAAGGCCCACATCAACCCGGTCCTGCATTGGCTCTTTGGGGACCCAAGACCAGGGTTTCTTGGGCCTCCCTGGAGGAAAGGTCAGCCCCCACTGCTACCTCTGAGGAAGGAAGGGTTTATTCTCTTTGGGAGGAAGGAGTTAACCAAGACCTCCTCTGTCACCCCGGAAAACCACCTGGGATGCTCACGAGGGAGAAGGGATCCCTGGACCTTCAGAGGTCTTCAGGAAGTGATAGCCACCCTGTGGTCATCCAAGTGGTTGAGCTTGGGAACCAGGGAAGTTTCCCAAGAGGGGCTGCTGACCTCACAGGGAAGACACACTAGGGCAGGGGACCTGGAGTGCTTGTTGCCTCTGCGCTCTGGGCCCTGCACCCAAGAAGGATGGAGACAGGCTGGAGGCCCTGGAACAGTGTCCACGCAGGTGAGCCACTGGCTGTATCCACGTTTGGACACACTTGAGAGGCCTGTGGATGTTTGGTGAATGTGGGCTATCACGTGGAGGAGAGATGCCTGCTCCAGGAGGACTGAGAGGGGCTGAGTAGGAGGGAGGGTCCTGCCGTGCCCTCCTAGGGATGCAGTGAATTGTCTGGGTGGCCGCAGGGCTGTGCGCATGCCCACAGGTGTGCAGGCAGAGGTGTGGGCTTGCTCCCACGCTCAGGGAGCATGGGTATGGGGCTGAGGGATGAACCTGGGATCGTCCAGCCGTCCTACGGTGGTGCAGAATCTGTTAGAACCAAGAGTCAATGGGTTGTCCTTGATCCGGCCTTCTGGGCTTCTCTGTCCCACGCCCCGTAAGTCCTTTGAGAAATGAAGGGTCAAGCACCATCTCGGGGGTGACAGGAGACACAGGGGTGCACATGCGATGGTTGCAATGGCTCACAGTGTCATTTACCATCTCTGCATATCCCAGACTGGACCGTGGGCGGGGTGGTGAGGGAGACTGAGAGAAACAGACAGAGACAGAGAGAGCTGGCCAGCCCCCACCCGGCCACACCCACCTGTGAAGATGCTGGATGAGAGGCACAGGGATGAAGTGGGGAGGAGTGGGGTGGGGGTCCCTGGGCCTTGGCCAGCCGGCCCCTCTTCCTCCGTGATGCAGGGAGGTGGCGGGCGCCTCGCCGAGTGGAGGTGCCACTAACCACAGCTTTGCTTGGTGGGTCTCTTGTGGGTTTCCTGCAGTTGGGGTGGGAGGTAAGAGGAGGGGCCGGTGAGAGGCGTTAGTGCTGGGGGCGGGGCCTCTCCCTGTGGCCTGGGCTCCCTCTCCGAGCCCACAGTGGCCTCCTGGTGCGGCCAAGAGCAGGTCGTGTCCCTTCCCCCTGCAGCCACACTGTCCCAGGCTCTCTGGGCTCTCGCCTTTCTGTCAGAATGAGGTGCGTTCGCTTAAAGTCTCCAAAATGGAGAATCATCAGAGTGGAGGCCTCTGGGCTCACAGCCCCGTCCAGGTCAGCTCAGCAGCTGCTCGGAGACTCGTCGTGACTGGGCGGCTGCCATGGGCTCCAGGGGGTGGGGTGTGGTCACACAGAAGGCCTGCAGGCAGGCTCTGGGCCTCCCACAGCAAAGCGGCCACCTCCTGAAACCTTGCTGACTCACCGGCTGGGCAGGACCCTTGGTCATTTAGAAAGTGTCCATGGACATTTGGGAGGCACCTGAGCTGTCTATAAAGCATCCTGATTCTCTGGCCAGAAGTGGGCTTCTCAGGCCTCAGGGGCAGCCTCCCTCCCTTCCCGGGTCTTTACCTGTTCGTCAGATGGCACTGGGGAGACCCAGGGAGTAGAGGCCATGGCACCTATATTCAGCCTTCTCAGTTTGTCCTCTGTCCTGACTTCACTGGGTCCTTCTGACACCTGCTCCTATCACATCTGCCCACCCACCTGAATGCACCTGCCCACCTGGACACACCTGCCCACCTGGAAACACCTGCCCACTTGAACAGTCCTGCCCACCTGGACACTCTTGCCAACCTGGACACACATGCCCACCTGGACACCCCTGCCTACCTGGACACACCTGTCCATCTAGACAATCCTGGACAACCCTGACCACCTGAACAATCCTGCCCACCTAGACAATCCTGCCCAAATGAATTATTCTGCCCACTTGGACAATCCTACCCACCTGAATTATCCTGCCCACCTGGATACCCCTTGCCCAGCTAGACATCTCTGCCCATCAGAACACCTACTTCCAGCCCTCAGTGTAGTGGTATCCTCAACCCCACCCCCACCCCTCCTAACCTCCCGGCCCAGCTGCCCAGGAAGCTCGCCCACAGTGCCACTGGGCTCCACGGCTCTGGATCTCTGAGCAGGAACTGATAGAGCAGGTGGGAGGGACTCTGTCTACGGCTCCCACCTCAGGGCCTGGTAGCTCCAGGGAGGCCCCCTCAGCAGGGCCAGCAGTCAGGTCTTCTGGGAGATGGCCTGCTCGGAGGTGCACGTGCCGGAGAAGCACCCTGCCTCTGCCTGTCAGAAGCATGTTCCGAGAACACAGCAGCAACAAAGTGCCTAACACGGGTCGAACCCGCGGGGCCTCTGCAGGCAGGGCATCTGCAAGCCCCCGGTATCAGGAGGAAACTTCCACTTTTAAGAAAACCCAACAGTTCTCCTTCTTGCAGGCTGCTGTGAACACGCACACTTGCACACATGCGCACACAGGCACACACGCGTGCGCACAGGCACGTGCACAGAGATGCGCCTGCAGCCACACCCCAACCACACCTTCACCTTCAAGATCGCTCATCTCCAGCCCACACCCCGTGCTCTCAGCAGAGGGCTCTGCTCTCGGACACAGCGGCCTCTGCTTTCTCACATGTGGGGCGGCTCGCTGGGGAGTTTTTGCAGCCCCGGTGGCACTTTTATGGCTCTGCCAGGGCAGTGATCTACTCGGTGAGAAAGACAGGGCCATCCTACCTCTGCACTGGGCTCCCTCCCGGAGGCTTTTGAGCATGGGCGGGCTGGGTGGGCCGAGTGCCTCGCCGATGCCGGGAGGGTCGGCTGACGTCCAGTGGCTGAACGGCCTTCCTCGTCTGAGCCCCAGCGGTGACTTCTCTCGCTGGGCAAACACAGAGTGTGCCGGCCCTAGCACACAGGATGCCTCTGAGCTTTCTTGTTTCTCTCTCTTGCCCAGCAGATCTCCGAGGACCTGGACAGTGGGAAGCTCTGCGTGGATGCTCAGCAGGCCGGGGCTGGCAGCTGGCTCAAGTACATCCGCGTGGCATGCTCCTGTGATGACCAGAACCTCACCATGTGTCAGATCAACGAGCAGGTAGGTCCAGGCTCACGCGGAGCCTTGTCCTTGGGGCCTTGGTATCGAGGCGGACGGGAATGGGGGAGCCGAGGTGAAGGGTTAACCGCGCCTCTACCAAGCCCATCCTGCAGCGGGGGCGGGGAGGGCTACTTGACACTTGGCCAGTGCTGAGTTTCCGGGAACTTGGTGACACCCCACAAATGCCTTTGTGCCATGGCCTCGCCTGGGGCTGAGGGGGCCTGAGAGCTGAAAGATGACAGTTTATGGGAAGAAACGTGGCCAGGAGCAGGCAGGGACCGAAACCACAGGGTCCACATTCTGACAAATGTCACCCATGTGAGAGAAGTGGAGAACCGGACCCCTCTGCTTGAGAGTCGTGTCTGAATGGCTGTTCATCCCAGCTGCCTGGAAGGGTTCCACACTTGCCATCTGGAAGGCTGAGGCGAGACCCCAGCTGCCCAGAGATCCCTGGAATCGCTGCAACAGCTTAGCCAGCCTGCAGAAGTGACCAGCCACATTTTGCACAAATCCTGGCCCTGCTGGAAGCCAAATGATATTTTTCCTGAGCTGCATGGTCTGGGCTTCTGTGCCTGTCCCACCAGAGCTAAGGAACTCTGCATCTTCTGCTGCCGCCCCCAGGAGGTCGAAGACCCTCTTGACATGCTGGATCCTTACCTCTTCGTGTCCATGCTGGTCCTGGGCTGCAGGCATCCAGTCTCAGGAACCAATCAAGACAGAAGATGCCATGTGGAGTTTCTACTATGAAGACAATGTGTCCCCGGGGCTGGAAGCATTTAGTCCATGTTTTCATCACAAGTTTGCAAGTGGCCCCCAGAGACCCTGCTCGGAGCCAGGCCCTTCAGACCATGCTTTCGCCAAGTCCCCAGAGTAAGTCTTCCTCAAGATGCCTGGGGGCCCATCCCAGTCCACCACAGGAGTTTGCTTTTGCCTTTGTTTTGGGGTTACCCATGAGATTTCATTTGCAAAAAAAGGGTTCCATTGCTTTAAAAAATGTCTGTGGAGACCACATAACAGAGGATGCAGCTTCAAGTCATCTGTGCAAACTCTTAAAAGCCATTTGAGCCTCCTGACTCTAGAGGAAAAAAAAATTTGCACCAAGAAATGCAGAGACCTCACACCCAGGAGGCCCCAGGACCCACATGGATTGCTAGGCAACTCGCCCTCATTCCTCAGCCCCTTTCCCGGCCGTGTGGGTTCAGCCTGGACTAAGCAGCCCTTCCTTCCTCTGGTGGATACGATCTGGTGAAGCTCAGATCCACCTCTACCATTGAGATGTCTACAGCTTCCACTGGGAACCCAACATTCTGAAAATAAGTACTTTTTAAATTACAAAATGTATTGCTGAAAGAAAGCAAAAGAACCATCATAAAAATTAGCACAGTACTTTTTTAAAAAGACACTTTTTCTCCTTCTAGATGAGCATAAAATGTAAGCAAAGGAGAATTAGGTTTAAAGGTGCGTGGAAAGATGGTCCTTCCTTTGGTCTTTCCTTGCAGAGAGCATGGTTCCTTGGTCATGTGTCTGGGAGCCGAGGGACAGTGGGAAAAAAAAAAAAAAAACACCAGGAGGCCAGGTCCAGCCAGGACTGCACTTCTGTGAGATGCAGAAAAAAATAGTGAAGGATCCAGATTTTTTATTAAAAAAAATAATAAATGTTTGTTAGAGTATCTGAACCAAATTTAAGCCATGAAGTAAATATCTTTATGTGGCAAGCTTCTGAAAAAGCAAGCAGACATATTGTCTGTTCTCAAAGAGAAGTCTGTCTTCCGACATCTTTGTTTTATTATTAATATTTTAGGTTAGCTTTTATTTCAGCCCCATGTAGGGTCCAGATGGAATTCACTGCCTTGCAGCAAACTTTTCCCTTGTCAGGACCAGCAGACAGGAATACCCTTAACTCAGGGATTCCCTTTCACTTCATCCCACTTTGGTCCCTCAATGCTTCCCATTCCAAAGCTCCATCCCACAGTCAGAAACACACCTGATTCTAATACTTCAACCCAATGTGACCTCAAAATTTCATCCTCGCCTGCTGGATGTTTTGAACAGCCTAAAAGTGGGAGATTCATTATCTCCACTTCAGCTCACAGACTCAGAGAGGACATGGGTGCACATTTAAGCAAACACAACAGTGAAATGGCCTGAAGCAGCAAAAGTTTCCCTGCCTGGGGCCTTTCAAACCCTCCATCCTCAGAGAGAGAGAGGAGCCCTCCGCCGGGCCTCCATGGCCCACAGTGGGTGGTTCCTGCTATTACTGGGCAACCAATGTCCCCATCCCCAAACCTAACCGCGTGGCTATGGCCTCCAGACACCCAGGAGGGCAGTGGACAAGAGGCACAAGGTGGCCGCATCTCAGATGTCAAAGGAAAATGGGTAATTTGTGGGACGTAATTCTCCTGAGAAACAATACAAACAATTTTAAACTCTCATAATGATAGGAAAGTGCTTCCCTGATGACTCAGATGGTAAAGAATCTGCCTGCAATGAGAGAGACCCGGGTTCGATGCCTGGTTTGGGAAGATCCCCTGGAGAAGGGAACAGCAACCCACTCCAGGATTCTTGCCTGGAGAATCCCATGCACAGAGGAGTCTGGTGGGCTATAGTCCATGGGGTCGCAAAGAGTCAGACACGACTTTGTGACTCACACACACACCCACATGCACACACACACACGTACTAGATTTCAAACTGTTTTGTAGTCAGTCTCTTGAAACCCGGCTTTCTCTCCCCTGGGACAGCCACGTGGCCCAGCAGAAGGGCTTCTGTTCCCCAGTCCTGACCGATGGAAGCTCAGCTCACTGCAAATGGACCGACATGACTCTGTGTGGAGCTGGAGTAAAACTGTCCCTGAAATATTAATAATAAAACAAATAACTCTGAAGACAGGTTTCTCTTTGAGAAGGAAACATTACACGGTATTAATGGGGTTTCTCGGATTGCCCCATCCCAAGAGTTTCCACCAGGATTTCCTGGCACTTAGGAAACCCCCTACATATACACACACGCACACACAAACATATACACACGCACACATACACAGAGACACACTGAAGGGACCAATTTCCCTCTCTCTCCCCCTCACCCCCCACCCACTCTCACACCTGTACAGGACATCACCTCCCAACACAGCACAGACACGGAAGGGAAGGCACCCAGACTGAAGATCTGAAATCCATGAAAACAGCTTCAGGGTTTCCAGGTGGTATTCAGTAGAGAAATCAATCAGAAAAGCTCTAACTTGACCCATTACCTGAACCCCAATGTCCAGAGGTCCAGGGGGACGAGGCAGGAAAGGGTCACTTAAGGAGAAAGTTCCCAAAGCCACAGCAGCCAGAGGACTTGAGGCAGCTCTGCATGGGCCTCCTGGACAGTCTCCAGTTCTCCGGAGACACCCACACAGGGGCAATGGGCTAAGGTCAGGGGTCTCGACACCCTCAGTCCAGCAAGATCTCTGCTGGTATCCAGACAGGTTGTGGGGACAGACGCAGCCTGCATGCCCCGTGTGGTTCTAAGAAGGTGGTGGGCCCTCCAGCCACTTTGAGAGTGCTGAGGGAGCCCAGACGCTGGGCAGTGCATCCCCCACTGAACAGACCCCTTCTGTCCGGCCAGGCCTCATTCTTCCCAGACACTCAGGCTACTGACCGTGTGCTCCCCACCCAGCCGTGGAGCTGCAGGGGCAGGGCTCAGAGCCCTTCACCAAGTCCTCTTCTGCACCCCTCTTGGAGCCCTGATGCTCTCAGCAGTATCTGCCCCATGGGACCTAGGGAGAGGTGACCAGCCTGTCCCTCCACTCTGTTCCCCGGGCACCACCTTCAGCATCAGCTCCTCCATGGGGCTCTAGATGGGGGCAGCCCTGGGCAGCAAAGGCCACTGCTGGTGCTGCTGCTGCTAAGTCACTTCAGTCATGTCCGACTCTGTGCGATCCCATAGATGGCAGCCTATCAGGCTCCCTGTCCCTGGGATTCTCCAGTCAAGAACACTGGAGTGGGTTGCCATTTCCTTCTCCAATGCATGAAAGTGAAAAGTGAAAGTGAAGTTGCTCAGTCGTGTCCGACCCTCGGCGACCCCATGGACTGCAGCCCACCAGGCTCCTCTGTCCATGGGATTTTCCAGGTATCAGTACTGGAGTGGGGTGCCATTGCCTTCTCCAGCAAAGGCCACAGGGGCCTTGAATTTCTCCCTGCACCCAGCCTATCACCTAAAGGTGACCCACAGGCAGTCCTGAGGCCACACGAGCTTTGGGGTGGCCCGGCTGCCAGGAACAAAACATCCACAGCAGACAGCTGTGGGGGAACAAGTTTCTCTCTCTGATTTTGGGGGGTGGTCAGACCACAGCATAGAACCCGGGATGCCTGGTTCACCTTCCCAGCTTAGCAGGAGCAGAAGGCAAGGATCCCCTAGTGCCTTGATTCACTCTGGGAGGCAAGACCCTTGCCCACCCTCCCCAGGGACTTCGCAGCCCTCCCCTGTCCCCAGCATCCTCCAACTCCCACTTTTCTTTTTGGAAAACTCGAGACCCTCAGATCTCCCTTGGGTGGCTGTTTCTCCCACCATGATAAGCAAACAAGTTGGTTTCAGATGTCTCAGGAGACACGGACAGGATCTGTTCTTGGATTTGTTTTTTGTATTTAATTTATTAATTTATTTATTTTGGCTGTGCTGGGTCTTCGTTGCTCCACACAGGTTTTCTCTAGTTGCAGCGAGTGGCGGCTTCTCTCTAGCTGTGGTGTGCAGGCTTCTCATTGTGGTAGCTTCTCTTGTTGTGCAGCACGGGTTATAGGCATGTGGGCTTTGGTATGTGCAGCACTGGGTTCAACAGTTGCGGCTCCAGAGCATAAGCTCAGTAGTTGTGGTGCATGGGCTTAGTTACTCCTCAGCACGTGGAATCTTCCTGGACCGGGGATCAAACCCGTGGCCCCTGCATTGGCAGATGGATTCCCAACCCCTGGACCACCTGCAAAGTCCTGCATTTGTTTTAGTGATAAGAAAGAAAACAAGCTCTTAGAAATAAAGTGCCCTCCAGAGCAAGCAAAGGCCGGAAGAGGCCTGCACACAGCCAAGCTTCTTCTCCTGTTCCCACATCACCTCGACAGGGCAGGGATGTTGGTGGCCAGATGTCAGGTGGCCGATGTGGCTGAAGATGGTGCAACATGATACTGGGGTCACTCGTACACACTGGGGAGCACGACTCAGAGGCTGGACCCCCAGCACACCTCGGAAGGGCTGCGAGGTCCACACTGCACCCCAACCACCCGGGCTGGCCAGCCAGGCATCAGGAAAAGCCACCACCAGCAGCACATTTCGGGACAAGTGAGGGGCCGCATCTCGCCAAAGCAAAAGCAGACAAAGGCTAATTTCCTTCGCAGACCGTGTTAAAACAATGCCATTTTATTAGCTGATGAACCAACAATCACCACCCAGCAGCCCATCCTTCAGAGCTGGCACTTAGAGGACGAGAACCCAGGGTTTCCGGGCAAAGCTCAAAGCGTGTTCTTTTGCTTTCGTTTCTTCTGCCCCGGCTTGGATTAGCCCCTCTCCACTGCCCACCCCCGTGTCAGGGTTAGCGGTCTGCCAGGGCTGGGATTCTAAACGATGGCTATGCCGTGCCTACTACCCTGCTCTGCCCTGGGCGTGGAAGGCCCATCCCTCCCTCCACGGCGTTTAAATTAAAAACGGATTGGCCGTTTCAATGGTAGCTTCCAAACAATTAGATACAATTTTCCCTTTGAAAATGAGAAAGATGAGGAATTCATTTTAGCACTTATTAAATTTGCAAAAGACTTATTTTAAAAATAGAGCAAATTATTTTGCATCAGAAAACCATTGCATTTTTACTCCCCAGAGCACACTGACCATCTCTGGGGCAAAGAATAAGGTATCAATTCACAGTACCAGTTATCATTTTCCAGAACCTATATTTTTTCCCTCTTAATTAAGTGGAAGTGAATACTTTATTAGAAGAAACCACTTAAGTATGATGAAGACAATTTGTGACCTGTAATTCATATTTATATTTTTAAAAAATCTAGCTAACTGTATATTATATATTTTTATATTATATGTGAATGTGATAATTTATAGATAATAAATATAGACATAACATCCAGGTACAAACTGTACAACTAAGAAAGAGAGGGGTATACAGATGACTTTTAATGTTGAGCTTCTGGGAAGGTGACAGAATATATATATAAAGGCAGAAAGTGAAGATTTAGGCACAGGCTGCTCCAGCCGCACACGGAAAGAGAGGGACATGGCAAATCCAGGGGTGACAAGCCGCCTCCCCTCTCTCAGCCAGAGGAAGGGATCCCCAGCTCGTTCCTAGAGCCTGCGGGTGGTAACAAACCCCGAGCAATCAGCGCCGGCCCCTTCCTTTTCTGTCCTGAAACAGCCAGGCAGGCAAAGGGAAATAAAGACTGCCCACACTCTCAGCAGCAAACACTTGCTTCCCAGCTTCATTCTGGAGCATCACCTGGGCTGTTTCTTAAAATCCAAAGCTAACCCCTGTGCCAGCCTCAGGTCTCTGGTGTCTACAACTTTCTCCGAGAGAGAGGGTCGGCGTTTGGAGACAGCAAGCAGTGAGGAAACACGGTGACGCCTACCAAGGTCTTGATGCAATAAGAGTGCTGGCCTCACCACCTTGCGGAGCCCCGAAAAATACCCAGGGATAACCCTCGGTCCAGCGTCCTCTCTCCGAAGGCAGACTGGCGACTGAGTGAATTTGCTATTCAGCAAGATCTCAGAGCAATTCAAATTCCCCTTGCTGTGTGCTTCTCTCATGAAAAGCCCCTTGTATGCCACGCGAAAGCCTTCACAAATTCAAGCACAAGTGAATTCCGAAATCCAGGAAGGAGAGAGCTTAATTTTTTTTTTTTAAGATAAGCACCTATATTACTCAAATACGCCTTTAAAGTTTCTCAAACTGATCAGGGGTGGGGAGTCGGGTTGGGGTGGAAACAAAGGCCAGTTCGCTTATCACTTTCATGATTTTCATTTGCTCCTGGAAGGGGATAGCTGTGGCCTGTATTCAACATACTGGCTGGTGGTCTGCAATCTAGTCCTTTCTACCCAGTGTAGGTCAGATGGAGTTTTTCACCTACTTAAATTTTAAAATTCTAAGATCAAGGTAGAATGAAAATTGTGGAACTTAAAGTCTTTGTGTTTGAAAATCGTATCTGTTTTTGCAAAACTGACTTGGTATTAAGAACAAACTTAAGGAACACTAAGGAGAAAATACACCCAGACTGTCTGCCATTATCGATTTGAAATATTTCTTTGTCTTAAAGAATGTTTTTGGAAGAAAAGAAAATGATGTTCATTTTCTTATGAACGTGGCCCATACTGAATCCAATTTTTCTCCGGCAATTTTTCTCTGTCTTTTGTTGAGAACGTGGCCATGTATTTGTCCCAGCTCCGTTCACCTACAAGGAGCCGTCTCTTTGTGTCCAGAGATTGTAAAAGGGTCAGGCTAAACACAGTTAGAATCCCAAGGCCCCCTTGTTGGTGTCGGCCGCCCATGTTCAATCAGGTCTCGCCGTTGCAAAGAGAACTGAGATGCTGAACAAGGTCTTAACTCGGGATCAGTTCTGTTTGGCATTGTTATTTTTTAAAGCCGTTTAGAGCAGACATTTATTGGAGCTAGTAAAGTCAGCTGTTGCTGTGGTTTCCTCCGCTCTCAGACTCTGAAACCAGACAGAAAATTCCGCCTTGCCACACAATCCAAGAACCGAGACGGTTACACGGTGCTGGGGACGCCACTGTTCAGAGACAAGCCTGGGTACCCAGATGCCAACCTGTAAACAAAGGCAGGTCTGCTCTGAGCCTAGGAAGGAAAGAGTACCAGAGACCAGGGTTCTTTCTTCCTGGCGGCATAGGCTTCTGTTTCCCTCTTGTGAAAATCCTTAAGACTCAGCCCATCCTTGAAGCCCAGTTAACCCTGGGGTCTGAATATGTCCCACCAAGGGGCGCACAATGAAAGGCTGGGGATAAACCAACTTCAGGAATGTTTAAGGGACTGCAATAATAATTTGGTTTCCAGGTGGCTCAGTGGTAAAGAATCTGCCTGCCAATGCAGGGGATGCGGGAGACGTGAGGTTGATCCCTGAGTCAAGAAGATCCCCTAGAGGAGGAAATGGCAACCCACTCCAGTATTCTTGCCTGGAAAATCCCACAGACAGAGGAGCCTGGCGGGCTACAGTCCATGGGGTGGAAAAGGAGTCAGACACAACTAAGCACACACATACAGTAATAATTTATCACCTGCGGAGAAGGGAAGGGGCCGGCGGCACAGTAACTGCACAGCTTGTGCCCTAGCAGTCAGGAGACTCAGTCCCACCTAAGCCCGGCCGTAGTCCCAGGAAGTCGCCTGACCCCGCAGACCAGGAAGATAAGGCCTTTGTGCTGCTGGGAACAGGTCGTAAAAGTGCCTGCCGCCTTTGTGTGTTCCAGGGCGGATCCGCGGAGCCGGGTGCCTTTAGCCAAGGCAAGGCTGACCGGCTGAGTTTTGAAAAGTTCGTGCGCTTTCCCCGTTCGCAGCTGCACCCCTTCCTCCAGGTGGACGCAGGTCGGGGACACCCGCTGCCGCCAGTCCGGCCGCAGGCTCTGCGATCAACTCTAATAGCTATTAACTCAGTCTAGCCGCTCTAGTCCCGGCGGCCCGGGCCAACTGCTCGCCCGCTGCGTGTCCGGCGCTCGCGCCCCCTCCAGGCGCCGGGGCCACAGTCTGTCCCGAGGAGCAGGTCTGGGTAGGGGGCGCCCGCCGCACACGGAACTGCTTTCCTTGCCGGCGCGCTAGACCCACCGGCTGAGAAGGGTCGTTTCCCTCCAAGAGGGTCCGAGGACTGAGTCCGCAGCTCTCGGACCTGGGACTGGGTGGGGCTGCACCGTGGGGTGGGAGGGGAGACGAGGGGGCGTCTCAGAAGATCTGGCAGTCCTGGAGGGCGGGCAGGAGGCGAAGAGCGTTGGGGATGAGACCGGAGTAGACTCCCAGTTCGGAGGTGGGAGGGGGATATCTGCAGGTCCCGGACCCTTGGAGGGGTTCGGGGGAAGGAGGGCAGGGAGTCCAGCGATCCTAGAAGGCGGGTGGGGTCCCCCGGGAGACCTGGTGGCCCTCTGGAGAGGGGGGGGTTAGGGGGTCCTGGAAGGGTGAGTGGCCCTCAAAAGGGGTCGGAGGGGGACGCAGAGCCGGAGGCGGAGGCGGGTCGGTGAGCCGCGTCAGCCCCGGAAGCCCGGCGGGAGCAGAAGTCCAGCATCTGGGGACACAGGTCAGAGCGCGCCGTCGGCCTCTCAGGTTCCCGGCCCTCGCGGGGCGCAGGCCTAACCGGGGAGGATGCTGCGGGCGGGTCCACATTGCCCTCTAACGGAGACCCTCGGGAAGCCACCGGCCTTCGGCCGGCGCCAGCCTGCACGCAGGAAGACAGCGGCCGGCGGGCGCATTAAGCCTGCACTTGCTGAATGCGCTGGCTCACCGCTGGGATGAGAGTGCAATTACGCCTGTGTATTAAGCCCTGACTCCCAGAGGTGGGATGGGTCAGGGGCTCATCCTGGCTTTGTTCCAGCATGAGATGCACTTTGGGTCTGATTCTAAAATACAGTGGCTGGAGTCTGAATTTAAAAACAAACAATTATTTCAGCCACTGTGTAATTTCTTTTAAACTTTATATTTCGTATTAGAGTGCAGCCAATTAACAATGTTGTGATAGTTTCAGGTGGACAGTGAAGGGATTCAGCCATACATACACATGTATCCATTCTCCCCCAAACTCCGCTCCCAGCCAGGCTGCCACATGACAGTTGAGCAGAGTTCCATGTGCTGTATGTACAATAGGACCTTGCTGGTTATCCATTTTTAAGTTAGCAGTATGTGCATGTCCATCCCAAGTTCCCTAACTATCCCTTTCGCCCGTCCTTCACCCCTCACTGAAAACCATGAGTTCTTTCTCTAAGTCAGTGAGCACTGTATAATATTTTAGATGAAACAATACAAAACTGGGAGTTTCGTAGCAATTGATTTAACTACAGAAGGTAATATGGTACAGTTTCTGTGCTGTGCGGCTGCTCAGTCGTGTCCGATGCTTTGTGGCCGCAGGGACTGGAGTCCATCAGGCTCCACTGTCCATGGGATTTCCCAAGCGAGAATACTGGAGTGGGGTGCCACTTCCTACTCCAGGGGATCTTCCCGACCCAGAGATTGAACCCACATCTCCTGTGCCTTCTGCACTGGCAGAAAGATTCTTTACCACTGTGCCACCTGGGAAGCCTAGTCTCCATTTTAAAAATCTCATCCTTATTTTAGCCACGTGCCAGGGAATAGTTGCCAAATGAAATTACTAGCAAGTACATATTGATAAGACGTCTGTACATGTGTACTTCTACAGGTTGCATTCCACCATCCACATGTTCTGCAGGGAATCTGGGGACACCATGTGGCTCTGTTGTCCCTTTGAGAGCACACTGGTGTCATTCTGGAGTTAGCTGAAACTGGTGATCTGTGAGGGCATCCACGGATGTACTTGGACTAGGGAGAAAGGAAAGGGGCCCCACAAAAGGGGGCAAACTCAGCCTTCCGGGGCATGGGGGGAGGTAAGCGGGCAGTGCCCAGGTCAGCCCCCGGGGCGCCTGAACCGTGCTCAGCCCAACGCCCAACCTCCAGAAGCTGCTGAAGAACCTCAGGCAGGAATGGCCTGGAGAAGCCTCCACCCCCCAGGTCTCCCCAGGCAGATGGACTGGCCTCAGATCCTTCTCTGGCCTCCCAGCCAGTCCTGTGACCAAGCCTTAGCTTTCCTGGAAGTGCTGTGGTTACTGTGCTCTGAAGAGAAACCCGACATCGCATGCCGGCATGGGAGGCAGTGGACTGGCCTAACAGAAGTGCAGCCCGCTGTCTGACATTTCCAGATTTAAGATGCAGGGTTCCTGGCGTTAGCCTTGCCCTCGTGAGAGTGGGCACCCCACCCAGAGGAGCTGGTTTCCTGGGCTCCAGGGAGGGCAGGGGCCCTGGGCAGGGGCTGGCAAAGGCAAGGAAGGCCTCAGTCTCTCCCAGAGTCTCCCAGGCTGTTGGAGCCTGGTCCATGGGCCTCATCCCAGACGACGCTGGTCATGCTGCCCTTCTGAGTAGCTGGAGTTTTCCAGATCATGGCCACCACCCACCTTGCAGCTGGTACTTTTGCAGGGGACACCTTGGCAAGCTACGGGACTGCTCAGAGTATTGATGCTGGACGCTCGTCCCTCAGAGCTTGCTCCAGGCTACACACTCTACTCCGAGCCCCACCTGACTCCTCTGTTTTCAGAGCTATCCCTGATCTCAGACACCCACAGCTGCTGGCACTGAGCTTGTAGCTGGCGTGGGCTCCCCTCTACGTCCCCCTGTGGGAGACATGCACACTCATCTGAGACTCACACCTGCCGACCTGGCACACGGGACTGCTCTCTGTCTTCATGGTCACTGTCATAAACATCCAAACCCACATTCAAAGGTGAAGACCCCACCCTGGCCCCAGACAGCAGAGTGTCTTACATACATATTGACAAAAGGAACCAGGCTCCACTTCTGATGAAAGGAGCCGCTCTCTCTACCTGAAATTTCCTACTAGGACCCGCCTTGTTCGGGAACTTCGGGCTAATCCTCACCTGTTTCCTTTTGCACCCCCTTTATCCAAAATCTGGATCAAACTAGCTAAAAATAGACTCTAGTCCTCCTGAGAGTATCCTGCCAAGTTCTGAAGGGGAACCTCTTAGCAGCAATTAGAAGGCAGGTCAAGGGCCCAGCGGGGCAGGCTCCCCAATGAGCAGTGTCAATGGCGTGCGGGCCGGGTGTGCACGATGTGGCTTTTAAAGCAGCCAGGCCGACAATGCTGACCCTTTCTCTCTGGTTTCTCCATCCTAGATTTATTATAAAGTCATTAAGGACATTGAGCCAGGAGAAGAGCTGCTGGTCCATGTGAAAGAAGGCGCCTACTCTCTGGGGGCGGTGCCTCCCAGCCTGGATGGTAAGCCCCCACCCACAGGAGCAGAGGCCTGGTGCTCCATCACTTGGGCGGCATGACAGGAGCTGGGGGTTCCCCAGCTGCTGCCCATGGTCCAGCCCCCAGGCCCCAGATGGGCAGAACCAATTCCTTCCAACAACTTCTCAACCTGAGCACTTTGCTTTCTCCTTCCTTGGATTACGGGGGTCACAGCCTGCATTCAGACAGGACTTGAGACAACACGACATGCTGCCTGACATCTCTGTAGTGGGAGAGTCCTAGGGAATCTTTTTAAACTGTATAATTATCATTAGCAGCAGCAGTATACTCTCTGCAAGACTTAAACAAAAAGACGCATTTCACAGCTTGGAAACATTCGCCCCCTAGAGCTCTGTGCCAGAGGAGAGTCTCAGTCTCACTTAAGATCTCAGTCTCAGTGATGCCATCCATGTGTTTGAAAGCAATGACCACCTGTGCTGCTGCTGCTGCTAAGTCGCTTCAGTCGTGTCCGACTCTGTGGGACCCCATAGACAGCAGCCCACCAGGCTCCCCTGTCCCTGGGATTCTCTAGGCAAGAACACTGGAGTGGGTTGCCATTTCCTTCTCCAGTGCATGAAAGTGAAAAGTGAAAGTGAAGTCGCTCAGTCATGTCTGACTCTTAGCGACCCCATGGACTGCAGCCTACCAGGCTCCTCCATCCATGGGATTTTCCAGGCAAAAGTACTGGGGTGGGGTGCCATTGCCTTCCCCGTGACCACCTGTAGTTAAAAGCAAAAATTCCCAGAGAAAGGTTGCTGCTGCTGCTGCTAAGTCGCTTCAGTCATGTCCAATTCTGTGCGACCCCATAGACAGCAGCCCACCAGGCTCCCCCATCCCTGGGATTCTCCAGGCAAGAACACTGGAGTGGGTTGCCATTTCCTTCTCCAATTCATGAAAATGAAAAGTGAAAGTGAAGTCGCTCAGTCGTGTCCAACCCTCAGAAACCCCATGGACTGCAGCCCACCAGGCTCCTCCTTCCATGGGATTTTCCAGGCAAGAGTGTTGGAGTGGGGTGCCATTGCCTTCTCCGAGAGAAAGGTTAAGGGAAGTTTATTAGGTGAGAGGGAATATTTAGGGCTCCAGAGGACCCCGCTAAGCAAGCTCTTCCAACAGGACTGCAGGAAGTGTCTCCAGTGTCCTTTCCTCTCGGCTGGTCACACAGTATGTGTCCAGTAGACACGCTTCCATTCCTTGTTCATCCACACCCAGGCACATCTCTGATGATGCTCGAGAAAACCCCAGTCTCACACAGGCTCAGATTTCTGAAATCCAGATTTCTATTCCTCCATCCACATTGTTAAGTAGTGTGCCCATTCACCTTGGGATCCTGGAACCATTTTTAAGTGGCAGAGGAAAAGTCAGTTGGAGGAAACTGCTTGGCAACGAGGCTGGTCAGTTAACTCCCTACATGCCATGGCTGAATAGATGGCATCTCTTCTCTGCGTGAGACCCCGCAAGTGAGCCGAAGGCAGGGTCTGCTTCTCACCGTCTCTGGTGCTGATGATTCCATTCCTGCTAGAGAAAGGGGGAGGCTGGCTTTTCCCTTCCTGTCCTTCTTCCCCCTCAGCACCCCCACACACACACACACACACAAATACTCCAAGGCTTAATGATTAATGCCACTAACTACAAGTTTCTCTAAGGAACCGCTCCAGTGTCACAGCCTGGGAGTATGGTTGACTGGGCCAGGAAACTAGGCGTCGGAATTAGCAGGAAGCCCCCGGGAGCAGGGTGACCTTCTGGGTCCTCAAGCGTGGCCCACCTTTGTGGGGCAACACTTTGCGCCCATGAGTTCTTCCAAAGGCTCTCTCTAGAGAAGGACAATTCTATAAAATAGACTCGACCCACCATCTCCTCTAGACTTTGGTTTTAATCAGCCCTTCGAGAAAAGGAAGTAGGTGGCTAAGCTCTGGGTATCAGGGGGATGGTCTCATTTTTCTTAAAATAATTGTTGAAAAGACCTGTGAATCTTAGATAATGCACTCAGAAAGATATATTCGACCACACTGGGCCATGGGGTTTTGTTTGTATGATGACCTGTCTTTCTGCCGAAAGGTTATAGAAACCTTGATTCCTGTCCCTCTTCTAATGCCTGATCTTAAATAATTTGGGTCTGCATTTTCCTAATTTATCAAACATCTGTGGGCTAATTGCTTTCCACACATAATAGTCCAACGTCAAATATTTGACTTTTCATACCCTTGGCTGTCTGGATCACTCCTTCACCTCCCAACAGCCACCCCTCCTCAGTTAACTCTGAATCGCACGGAAAGAAAATGTAAAAATGTTCCTCACTAAGATAATTATCATAAAAAATCTTTTATCCCAGTCCCAGTGAATGCAGGGCCCCTTATCACGGCAGGAACTTGGAGTGGGCTCTTGAGGGCTTTTGAGCCTCCAGTCTGTAGATTAGCATGTAGATGCCACATAATTGTGTCCCCCTGGGTTCCCTGAAGCCATTAGGCACTGATTTATTTTTCTGTTACATTCCTGCTTTGCCGCGAAAAGTTGCCGAGGGAACTTCAGACAGATGCAAGGCTCAGACTCCGACACACAAGACATCAGGCCAGCATGGTTTCAGTGTAGTTGGATTTGGGCGGAAGTCAGAGCATTTGCCCCGGCCCACAGCCCCCCTCCCCGGGTTTAGACAGGAGAGCTCAGTTCTGAGTCACAATGCTGCCTGCTCTTGTTGGGGGCAGGGGCTCTGGCAGGATGACCTCCAGGTATCACGGAAGAAGCGGGGCGGGGGGACCTGCTCTGCCAGTTCACTGTGGGGAGCGGCCCCAACCCTGTGGACCCGGGACTGGCAGCACTCTTCCAAAGCTGCAGCTTTGTAAAGACATTCAATTCCAATTTTCCTACAAGTGACTCAGAGCAGAGGGAAGCCACTTTCAGGTTCATTAGTTCCAGGAACTTTTTATTTTGTTTTTACTCTTTTGAGTAGAGAGGGGAAAGATTTCTCTTTCAAGAGAACTTCTTGCTCTTGGGAGAAAATAAAGAAAATCATTTCCATTCAAATATGCCTTTCATTTGAGAAAGGCTCAAAATTGCTAACTTTTCCCCCTCTCCAGAAAAGGTCAAGAAGTTGCAGCGTATTTGTATAAAGCGTGAGATAGACATATATAACATATACAGCACAATGTAGCATAATACAATCAGAGTGTGACATACTCTAGTATTTCTTTTCATTGGAGTTGCTTATGCTGGGAAAGTGAAAACCATCCAGTCCAGGCGCATCTTTCTTGCCCCATCCAGCTTGCCCTAGGTGTGTATTCGATGCCAACTTTACCTGTGTGGAAGATGAGGGGCACCCGTCCACACCATGGCATAAGTGGGCAAGGCTTGGATGTGTCCTGTTCCAGCCTCTGTCCTGCGACAGGAACAAACTTGGGTCCCTGGTGGGATGCGGACACGGAAGGGGGGCACCCTCCATCACTGGTTCCATCACCTGCAGGACATCCTCCAATGCCTTTGACGTGAGATGCAGGCTGAATTTTCATTATAAATCCAAATTCCAGATCCAAGCTGGAAAAATTGGCTCTTCTTTTCTTTTCAAATTTCAACTTCAGTTACTGTTTTGGGTCCAAAAAGAGTGATGTTAGTGGTAAAGAACCTGCCCGTCAGTGCAAGAGACGTAAGAGACACAAGTTTAGTCCCTGGGTTGGGAAGATCTCCTGGAGGAGGGCATGGCAACTCACTCCAGTGTTCTTGCCTGGAGAATCTCCATGGACAGAGGAGCCTGACAGGCTACAGTCCATATGGGTCACAAAGAGTCGGACACGACTGAAGTGACTTAGCACGCTTAGCACGAAAGAGTAAGATACGAACTGACATTTCTCACTTCCTCGTAATGCCGGTGGGAGGGCCCCTCTCAGCCTCATTCCAGCCCAGGAAGTCAGAGCAAACCCACAGCAGCGGTTTTGTGGGGCCTGGGCATCCAGTTGTCTTCTAAGATGGTGTTCTTGGTTCCAGTGGGAAGGACCCCATGTTTCTAAGGACAGGGAAGCCCTGTGGGGGATTGTGGGGGGGCACTGACATTGCGCCACCATGCACGTGCCACACAGGGTGCCTTTCTTATACCCTCAGTGGGAAACTGGGACTCAGCCACCTGCCCCCAGGCACCCAGCAGAGAGAAGGGTGGGTACCAGCTCAGCCACTTCACCTCCGGATGCCCCGGGCGAGCCAGGCAGCTTCCCCTGGCCTCCGTGTACCAGTGATAAAACCTGCGGCTTGACGCGAGGCTTGGGGGAGGAAACATGATAACGTTCCCGGGCACCAAGCCGGCCACGAGGAGGCGCCCCACCGCAGGTGCTAAGCTCACAGTGGACACTTACCTGAAGCAGCATCCAGGCTCCCTTCTGCTTTATTTTTATTTGTTGTTGTTGTTTAAATATTTATTTATTTATTTGGCTGTGCCGGGTCTTAGCTGCAGCACACAGAATTTTTAGTTGTGGTATGTGGGATCTACTTCCCTGACCAGGAATTGAACCCAGCCCCTCTGCACTCGAAGTGTAGACTCTTAGCTGCTGGACCACCAGGGAAGTCCCCTCCCTCCTGTTTTAGAGGCAACATCTTACAGACCTGCCGGTGGCTGTTCTGCCGTGTGTGTCTTTCTTGCCCACCTGACCTCTCCTGGGATCGTGTTTGGGGCGCCACTGTGGCACCAAGGACGGGCCCAGGGCCTTGATGGGCTTCATCTTAGAATCTTCTCTGACTTAGCCCTCCAGACAGCCACAATGCGTCCCTTTCCTTCTGACCCTCAGCGCTGCCCGGTGGCAGGGACACCAGGCTCCTACAGGTCTTGTGTTCGCGGATGCTGGCTCAAGGGTCAGCTGTGCGGCCACCATCCCCGCCTCCTCCGCCCAGGCTTCCGTGGTTGGTGAGGACCTGCTGGCCCTCTGGCCTCTTGCAGTCCATCCTATGTCTCGGCCTGTGTCTGGGTCAGGTCCAGGGGTCAGGGCACAGCCTTCCAAGCTCCTAGCTAAGCCTAGGTCCCCGCACACAGAGCAGGACTGGGCATTGTCCCCAGACTCCGCAGACTCTAAGCAGGTGCTTAGAGTCTTACCTGTCTTGTTCTTGATTTCCCGCGAGCAAGACGTTTCCTGACAGCCGGCTCACGTTGGCCAGTGGGCTGGGACACCAGGACTTGGTTATGTCTGGTCAGCACAGGGTCTGGCTCCCCCAACACATGCATGTCCCCCAGGCTCCCAGGGAAGGTGACAGCTGCCTCCCTGTGCGTCCCAGGGTGTTGTCCAAGGCCCGGGGGCTCAGCCAGGGGCATCTCGGGGCTGGATCCCACAGGAGTGTCTCCCTTGGGCGTGGGAGCTTGGGCACCCACCAGTGGGGGTGCCGGGTGTGGCCAGACCCTGCCCTCAGGGGTCTGTGGGAGCAGTGCATCCGCCCTCAGGCCCAGGGAAGCTTCCAGTCTCTAGGAGGCCTCCCTGCCTGTAGTCCACCCCCTTCTATCCCCCAAACCCTGACCACAGGCTCGTGTTGCCTAGCCACCCCTCCCTCCTCAGCAATCTGGGACATTGACGGTGGCCCTTCTGCCACAAGGAGGGGGCAGGAGGCAGTCCCCCGCCTCCCTCCATGTTCCCACCTCCCTGGCTTCTGTACCCCTCAGGGTCAGGCCCTTCCAGTTAGCATCCAGCCCAAGGTCAAGGCTCTGCCCACTGCGGGGCCCAGAGGTCCTTGATCATGTGCACATGCACACTCTCACACATAAATGCACACATGCCCACATAGATTCACACCAACACACTAAAACATGCACAAATACAATCACAACTCATACACACATTCAGAGACACAAACGTGTGCATACAAGTGTGTATTCACCCACAAATGTGCATGCACTCACGAATACACATGCACACCCAACACACTAACTCATGGGCAGTCATGCACACAAATGTGTACACTTAACATGCATGCATGTGTGCACACAAAACACATATGCATGCACAGAAACACATCCATTCACATGTGCCAAGTATGCACACAACATGAACACACAAACATGCACAAATGCAGGCGTACAAGTGTGAAGCTACGCAGACATGCAAATTTTCATACTGGCCACAGAGAGAAACACATACACACATACACAGGAATACACATGACACCAGCACAAACATGAGCGCAAATGCACAAAAATGCCTGCACACTCGTGCAAAAGTGCCCAAGAAGGAGGCAGACATGCTGGAGTGTTCACCCATGTTCACACACAGCTGCATACCCGTGCACAAGGAGCACACGCGTTCACACAGCCACTCACAAGAACACCTTTTGATTCATTTGTGTGGGTTTGCTATCCAGACCTGGAGGACACGGGGTGGTCCTCGGCAAGGAAGAGAGGGCCCCTACTCTGGGGAGAAGCTGTGTCCAGGCAGCCGCGGGTGGAGAATGGCTCGGAGGTCGTTCCGTGGGACTCACAGCTCCAAGCTGTCTGGCTTGGCAGGGTCCGCAGGATGCTGCCTCGTAAACTTCATAGTAGCTGCCTCCTTTTTATTTGTTTGACCTTGACAATCGTTTATGATACGCACCAGAGCCCAGCCGTCTCTCCTCCTAATTCATACACAAAGCACTTAGCCTGACTTCCTTCTCTGCTCCCGGCTGGTGCGGGGCCCAACACTCCTCAGAATTTCTTATGGTAGAGTCTAGGGTCCCTCTGGGTCCCCCGGGCAGCCTCTCTCAGCACAGGACGTGAGCAGGAATGATGCTGGAGCCTGGGGGGCAGGCCTGCAGGCTCCCCTCACCCCTACAGCCCCCGGGCCTGGGTGGGCCTGGGGAGGGGGTCCTGGGCACCTCCCCATGCTGATCCTCTCTCCCCTGCAGAGGAGCCCACGTTCCGCTGCGATGCGTGTGACGAGCTCTTCCCGTCCAAGCTGGACCTGCGGCGCCACAAGAAGTACGCATGCAGTTCAGTGGGGGCCGCGCTCTACGAGGGCCTGGCCGAAGAGCTCAAGCCTGAGGGCCTGGGCGGTGGCGGCGGTGATGGGCAGGCCCATGAGTGCAAGGACTGCGAGCGGATGTTTCCCACCAAGTACAGGTGCAGCCCCACTCCCCCGCCTGCCTCACCCACCCCCCAGGAGCATCACGGACAGCTGGGTCAGTTGGCCCTGGGAGCACAAGGGGAGCCCTGAGAAGGGCAGAGGTCAGCCTTGGGCCCTCCAGCCTGCCCAGGCTGAGAAACCCAAGGCTCTAAAGGGCATGGAGATATGCCTTTGGGTCAGGAACCCAGCCCACTCATCTGCTCTTGGGGACAATGCAGGCCCACGAGCTGGCAGTTGGAGGTCACAGCTCACACCCTGACCCCAAAGGCCTGGCCCCTGGTCAGAGCTTCCCCACCCACAGAGGATCCTCACGGCACCCACTGGAGCCACTGCTGCAGCTCCCCCATCATGTCACCAGGGCTGAGCTGTGGGGACAGGCTTGAAGGAAGTCAGGAACACAGGCCAGGCCCCCAGCTATGCAAGGGTCAAGCCCCAGGACCATTTCCAGGGTGAGGTCCAGGGCCAGGCTGGGGGACGCTGCCCAAGGGGTTCTGGAGTGGCCTGACCCTCTGGACACATGCAGACTCCTTCCCAGACAGTGGATGTGGGCAGGAAGGGGCCACCCAGGGGTCCCTTCACCCCCCACCCCAGGGGCCAGCCTCTGTGTCCCATGGAAGCCCCCACCTGTCCCAGGAGACTTCATGGATGTGGGCACAGATGTCCAGCCAGCCATGCGATGGCCAGACGCAGCCTCCCAGGCCCCAAGGCAAGGCAGGAGTCAGGACCTGGGAGCTGGGGACCCGAGGGGGGAGAACCAGGCCCTAAAGTCCCCAGGCTCCGGGGACCGGTGAAGACCTTCACAACCTGTGCCCGTCCTCTGCCTCTGAGGATTTCCTCCGGGGCAGCCCCTGCAAAGTCAGAGTGAAACACCATCAGGTCACTAACTGGCTGTAGGATGGAGGGGAATTGAATGCCAATCCCCTCACAGCCCCCTGGGGACGGGAAACCCTCCACCCAGAACGGATGACTGAGAAAATAAGACCGAGGCCCTTGGCGGTAAGCGCTGCTCAAGAGGACCCGTGTTTTCTTTACATAAACACATAAATCACAATTAACAACAGGGGAAAAGATACAATCTGCCGGGTGCTGGAGAACCAGGCGTTTCTGATCTAAATGGATGGCTGGGCCCCGTAATTAACGGGCCGTGATGTATTGCTGCTTTGCTCATGAAGATTAACGGTCATACCTGGGACAGGAGGAGAAGTGGGGCATCCCCCCGAGGTGGGGGGGTGGTGCTCCAGGCAGCCTGTTCATCCAAGTTCACCCCTCCCCGCAGCTGTGCCTGCCTTCCCATCACATCTCACTAGGAGACCCCTTGCTCACTCCCGCCACCCCCGTGGTGTGTGCGTGGCGGGCAGCCTCTCAGTCTGGCTTGGCCAGGGGGCATGCTCTGGGCACTCAGAGGGGTGGCCTTGGGTTCCCTGGGCCGCACCCCCACACCGGGGCTCCTCTGGGACACTTGGCAATGTTGGAAGTTTCTAGACCCATTTTTTGTTAGGCTCAAGGTTAGCATCAAGGGGAAGTCTGTCTTGAAATACAGAAGTGTGAGCTGGGGCCCCGCCTGGCTCTGGATGCCTGGGGGTGGTCTTGGGTGAGGGCCCGAGCTCCATCCATGCCCTGGCTTCCCCCCGCCATCTGATGTGGGAAGGCTGTGTCTGCTGGTCCACCCAGTTGCCCTGTCCAGGCAGGAGGCAGACAGACTGGCTGCCAGGCCTGTCTCTGCTCTCGGAGCAGGAAGTGGTAGGGGCTCTGAGGGGCGGGGATGAGGCCCTACCCTCTGGGCCCCTGGTGACCCCGGTCTCCCATGTGCAGCCTGGAGCAGCACATGGTCGTCCACACTGAGGAGCGAGAGTACAAGTGTGACCAGTGTCCCAAGGCCTTCAACTGGAAGTCCAATCTCATCCGCCACCAGATGTCCCACGACAGCGGCAAGCGCTTCGAATGTGAAAACTGCGTGAAGGTAAGCAGGCTCGCCCCGCCGGCCCCGCCCGTTCCAAGATGCAGAGCACATGTGGGGGCCACAGGCCCCGAGCCATTCGAGAGGAAGACAGGAAGTGTATGGGGTTGCACATCGGGGAAGCAGAGGGGGGTCAGACCCAGGTCCTCTCAGGTTCCCACCTACATGGCAGACTCCCGGGCCAAAGACCCGGACTTTAAGAAAGCTTCTGAGCTCCGGTCTGGAGCACCCTCAGGGCCACAGTTCTGTCGGGAATTATTATTGAAGAACCAGAGTCCAGGGAGGCCTGACAGCCCACCTAAGGCCATCCAGTGGGTCACTGCCCCAGCAGAGACCTGTCCAGCCAGGCTCAGGGCGGTGGGCAGAGTGCCCAGTGAGACCCCTGTCCCGTGACCTGACCCGGGGTCCACAGGGAGCAGCCGACAGAAGGTGACGCACCAGCGTCTGTGTCCCCAGGTGTTCACAGACCCCAGCAACCTACAGCGGCACATCCGCTCGCAGCACGTGGGCGCCCGGGCCCACGCCTGCCCGGACTGCGGGAAGACCTTCGCCACCTCCTCGGGCCTCAAGCAGCACAAGCACATCCACAGCACCGTCAAACCTTTCATATGTGAGTGAGTGGTCACTGCCCAGCCCCCGCCTGGCGTGCCAGGGTGGGGAGTGCTTGGGGGTCAGCCAAGGGGTGAAGTCCTCAGGCTCTGAGTGAGTGGTCACTGCCCAGCCCCCACCCGGCGTGCCCAGGGTGGGGAGTGCTTGGGGGTCAGCCAAGGGGTGAGGTCCTCAGGCTCTTCCCTGCTTGTGGGACCCCATCTGTCCAGAAAGCACTTGTGGCAGCTGCCAATCCCTCTGCCCAGGGGTGGCTGCCTCCTGGTGCCATTTTATCATTACCCTGCTCCCTTGCACCCTCTCATTCTGGGATCCATCTTGCTCTGGCCTCACTTTCCCCTCCTGTGCCCCTTGGGTCCTCCCTGTGGCTCACTCGTCCAGTGGCTGGAGGTGGGCAGTGGGTAGTGAAGATCCCTGTGATCCTGCAGAGAAGCCAGCAACTTACCTTTTCCCTCCCCACCTCCCCTTCCCTACATACATGGGCTGCCCAGAGCTCCAGCAGGTGTGATAATATCAGTGCTTCCCACCCACCTTTGGGGACCCCAGGCTGTATCCCTGTGCTAACCTGGGTGGCAGGGGTCAGGCATGAATAACCGGACCCCTGTCCACATGCCGTTCACCTGCCAGTGAAGGAGACAGAAGCTAAGCCATCACCAGGGTGGGAGGAGGGCTGCAGGGTCAGGAGGCTCTCCAGGTGCCCAAGCAGGTGTCATCTGGCCCGTATGCTGGCAGGTGGGATGGTCTATGGGTGACCCAAGTTCTGGCAGAGAGCTCGAGGAGGTGGGCAGGGGGTGGGGTAAGAGCGAGGGGGTGCCTGCCGAGAAGGCTCATGACGGCGCTGTGAGCACAGAAGCCTTGAGCTTGTGGTGTGTCTGGGGAGGGAAGTAATAGGAGAGGAGTCAGAGGTCCCAGGGTTAGGTCCTGGGAATCTAGTGGGCCAATGCAGGAGCATGACCCTACTTCTCAGAGTTCAGGAGATATGGAAGGTTCTTCTGTCTAGCATTGCACCAAGTCATCTCACTTGAGATTGTGCTGAGTCACTGTTCACACCAACACAGAGCTGACTCATCAGCCAGCTTAATTCACCAGCGTTGTCCTGACTCATCGGTCACACCAGTATTCTGCTGAGTCAGCATTCACACGAGACTGTCCCGACTCATCCTTCATATCAGCATCACACTAAGGGTCATTCACATAAGATTGTGCTGAGTCATTGTCCACACGAGGTTGTGCTGAGCTGTTATTTCACACACATGAGTTTGCAGCACCCCTACAAAACCTGACGGAGCAGGAACCACGCTGTGTCCAACCGAAGGGAAGTAACAGAGAAGGAAACAGCCTTGGCAGTGTGAAGTGACCAGGCTTTCGAAGCCCCGCTGCAGCTCCAGGGGCCCGATTGCTCACCCCAGGCTGCGTGGCCTGGGACCTCTGTGGTCCCAGCACATCAATGTTGGGGGTGGGAGGAGCTACCTCTGGGAACTTGAGGACTTGGGTCTCAGTGGTTTCACCAATGTGGGGGTCTCACAGGACTGGACTGCTCCCCCAAAGAGGCCATACTCGCTTGCTGGTCAGGCCTTTGTTGAGTAGCTGGGGCTGTGCTCCCCTCCTGCCCACTGCCTCGAGCTTAGGCTTCCAGTTGTCTTGCTAGAGGTGACTGAGCCCCCATCCCAGCTGGGTCACCCACTCCCTTAGTCAGAGAAAATGCACTTCTTGAGAGTGAGTATGTGTATGTGTGTGCATGTGCACACACACACAATCCACATGCATACTCTACAGGAAAAGAAACTGCTGACCAGCACAGGCAGTGGCCAGGGTCCCTCTGCATCCCGCAGGGCATGGGTACACTTCACCAGGCGCTGGTCCCGCGTCCAGCTCATGGTCAACTGCTTGGGCCTGTCCCAGCCCTTGCAGGAAGCCAGCTCCCTTCGCCAGCTCTGTCAGCCATCATAGGACCAGGACCCACCTCGCCAGGGACCTCAGTCTCCCAGAGGCCTCTCTGTAGCCCCAGCATTTCATCAAGACCCCTTTCTCATGTGACTGGGTGGATGGGAAGCAAGGGTCCCAGGCTCCCTTCGCCCAGGCATGGCCACCCCCACCACATACACCAGGAGTTGCCCTGGAGGGTGCCATTTCCAAGCTCAGGATGTCAGAAGCCACTGATGAGGTGCCACGGAGCCCCACTGTGGGGGACAGAGGGCGTCACTGAGCCTCTTCAAGGGCTGGGAATGTAGCAAGGTGTCACTGGTCTGGCCAGGAGCCCTGAGCCAGGAAGTGGCCTCTCTTCCCCCTAGAGTCGGCAGGCGGCCTGAGGGTATTTATAGACCTTCCCAAGGAGCAGCGGCCCCTCTGCACCAGCCTCCTCCCAAAAAGGGCAGATTTGATTAAACGAGGCAGTGCTCTTCCCCCTCAGCCTTGAAAACGTCCCGCCAAGCCAGACAGCCAGGAAGGCAGAGCCGTTAATATAAATAGATATTGTGATTAAAGAGCACGATCAGCTCGGGGCCAGCGCTCCCAGCGAGGTTCGCATGACATCAGGCCGCGAGAGTGTGCGGAGAGCAAGAAACACGCTGAAATCATTGTTTCCACGGGGGCTGCATTTAGGAAGCAAATCGTCCTGCAGAGAGAGAGAGACAGACAGTGTGTGTGTGTGTGTGTGTGTTCCTCTGTTGCTGGTTAGGAAAACAAGAAGAGAAAGAAAAACTGGCAGTTGGCCGACACTCAGCTCACCATTGGGAAAATGGCGAGACTGGGTCGCTGGGGCCTGCGCAGCCTGCCGCTCAGCTCTGGCTGCCACCCTCTCCTGTTACAGCACAGAGCTGGAGCGGCCTCTGCATCCCAGTCTGGGGAGGTCTCACTTTTCTCAAATGTGGAACCAGCCCCCTTGGGGGCTCCCCTCCCACCTCCACCTTCTAGCCACCCCCAGACTCTGATCTCACAGCCAGGAGCTCTGCTCCCCAGCCTGGGGATTAAGAACCCCAAGGGGCGGGTCGCTCCTGAGGCCTCCCTGTCCTGGGAGCAGCTCACAGGGCCAGAGGCAGAACGAGGGGGGAGACAGAGCATTTTAAACCTTAGGAAGTGGGCGGCCTAGCCCAGGGGGTGTTGTTTTACTCGCTTCTGCTGGAACAGCGTGGCTGGCATGGTAGGGAGACCCAGTGGGGAGTCTGGATGGGCAGGTGCAGCTGCCCACGAGACGGTATGCCATGTCTTTGCCCATCTCTGGGAACAACTTTGAAGACCTCGGTCCCACCTGACAAACTCATGGGGTCAGGAGAACACAGAGCAGCAGGGCCCATTCTCCAGTGGAGAAGGCTGAAGTGGGTAGAGATCTACCCAGGCCACCCAGGGACACCAGGGGAGGCACAGGGACATCATCGCCAACCCATCTTGGTCACCAGAGACCAATCCCAGGGAAGGGTGCATGTGTATAGATATGTATATGTACACGTGTATGTGCAAGTACATGTGATGACACGGTTACAGTGCAACGTGTGTTTGTGAACATACACACTCATGCATGAAACTCTTGTGTACATAAGCGCACGTGCCCATAGACCTGTGGGCATACCTACATCCATGCATGCACCTGAGCACACATGTGCGCACATGCACTCACACACACGCACACACATCCAGGCGCACGCCAGGCACTGCCCCAGCCCCAGGCAGTGTGGGGTGCCCGCCACCCGCCCTCACACCGCTGTCTCTGCCCTGCTGCCCCCAGGTGAGGTCTGCCACAAGTCATACACGCAGTTCTCCAACCTGTGCCGCCACAAGCGCATGCACGCGGACTGCCGCACGCAGATCAAGTGCAAGGACTGCGGGCAGATGTTCAGCACTACCTCGTCCCTCAACAAGCACCGGCGCTTCTGCGAGGGCAAGAACCATTACCCGCCGGGAGGCATCTTCGCGCCCGGCCTGCCCCTGACCCCCAGCCCCTTGATGGACAAGGCCAAGCCGCCCCCAGGTCTCAACCACGCCGGCCTGGGCTTTGGCGAGTACTTCCCCTCCAGGCCGCACCCTGGGAGCCTGCCCTTCTCCACGGCACCCCCCAGCTTCCCCACGCTCACGCCCGGCTTCCCGGGCATCTTCCCTCCATCCCTGTATCCCCGGCCACCTCTGCTACCTCCCACGCCGCTGCTCAAGAGCCCCCTGAACCACACGCAGGACGCCAAGCTCCCCAGCCCCCTGGGGAACCCGGCCCTGCCCCTCGTCTCTGCCGTCGGCAACAGTAGCCAGGGCACCGCAGCGGCCGCGGGGCCCGAGGAGAAGCTGGAGGGCCACCTGGAGGAGGCGTACGCCACCAAACTCAAGCCCCGGGGCAGTGACCTGTCAGACGGCAGTGACTTCGAGGACATCAACACCACGACCGGGACCGACCTGGACACGACCACGGGCACAGGCTCCGACCTAGACAGTGACGTGGATAGTGATCGCGACAAGACCAAGGACAAGGGCAAGGCGGCCGAGGGCAAGCCCGAGTTCGGGGGCAGCACGGTGCCCCCCAGTGCCCCGAACAGTGTGGGCGAGGTTCCCGTCTTCTACTCCCAGCACTTCTTCCCGCCGCCCCAGGAGCAGCTGCTGACAGCGGCGGGCGCAGCGGGTGACTCCATCAAGGCCATCGCGTCCATCGCTGAGAAGTACTTTGGGCCCGGCTTCATGGGCGTGCCGGAGAAGAAGCTGGGCGCCCTGCCCTACCACTCCGTGTTCCCCTTCCAGTTCCTGCCCCACCTCCCCCACTCCCTGTACCCCTTCACGGACCGTGCCCTCACCCACAACCTGCTGGTCAAGGCCGAGCCAAAGTCGCCCCGGGACGCCCTCAAGGCCGGCGGCCCCAGTGCCGAGTCCCCCTTTGACCTCACCACCAAACCCAAAGAGGCCAAGCCCATCCTGCCAGTGCCCAAGGTGCCCCCAGCCCTGGCGTCTGGCGAGGAGCAGCCACTGGATCTGAGCATTGGCAGCCGCGCACGGGCCAGCCAGAACGGAGGGGCGCGAGAGCCCCGCAAGAACCACGTGTACGGCGAACGCAGGCTGGGGCCCAGCGAGGGGCTGCCCAAGGCGTGCCCGGCCCAGCTGCCCCAGCAGCCACCCCTGCACTACGCCAAGCCATCGCCCTTCTTCATGGACCCCATCTACAGGTATTCACACGCCCTGCCCTCACGTGCTCTCCCTGGGGACCACCTCCCCTGCTCTCCCAAGCTGCGTCCCTCTGTCTTTGCAGCTTCAGGAGGTGCTTCAGCTCTGGGCAGGGAGGGGTCTGTGCTGCTTTGAAGTCCAGGCCCGGCTCGGCCCTTTCCTAGGGTGCGTGCGTGGCAGGGTCTTCTGGGCACACTTGGCTCCCTTTCGCAGATGCCACTGGGAGAGCCACTGCCCTCCCTTGAACCCCACCCCCAGCCTGCCCTCAGACTCCACCCAAGGCCCACCTGCTGGTGTCTCCAGCCTCCCTCTCTGGACCAACTCTGCCTCCCATGACACTCCTGGCTATTAGGTCTGCTCAAGCATTTCTGCTTCCCTGTGACTGCCCTATGGCCCCTACACTGGCCCCACCCCTCTCCGGAGCCACAGCTGGGGTTCCTGTTGGCCTAGGGGCGATCAGAGGAGGAGCCACTTCTCCCCAGAGGGAGGAGGAGGAGGGAGAAAGGTGAAAGCTCTGGAAGGTTTGCAAAACATCAGCGTTCCAGCCCTCTGATAGACCTTCTGGTGAGGGGCCAACTGATTCCCCCTCCCCAGTTTCTGAGCAGGCTTTGATCAGGGGGTTTTTGGCCCCCATTGCACGTGTCCCGGGGTGCTGGGAGGGCTGAGCCCTCAGGAGGGAGCTGTGCCCCTGGGCGGGGCTGGGGGGGCGCCTGGAGGGGCAGGCACGTGTGGTGCTTTGGCCACTATTACAGGCCCATGGCTCTGTGTGGGAGGGGCCCATGTGCACACGGGTGAGTGTGTCTATGTGGGAATGTAGGGAGCATGTGGCCACTTTGAGGGCTCGTGTGAAGCACAGGGGCCAGGCAGGACCTGGGAGGGGCGTGCAGGTAAGGTCACCCCTGCAAAGGTGCAGCGGGAAGAATGGTGGCAGGGCTGCCAGCGACGGGGAGGAGGGAGCATGGACCAGCCTCCTGCTCTGCCCTCCGCACCCACCCAAGTCCCCCGCCTCCGCGCTCACCCGGGGCCCTGGCTGGCCAGTGTCTGCAGCTGGTTCCATTTCCTGCCAGGTCTTGGCTCTGTCATCACAGGAAACCTGAAAAATGGTCCCTTGGGTGTTTCTTTACGAACACACCATCCACAGATGGTGTGAGAAAGTGACCAGAGGCCCGTCACCACTGACAGCGGCTCACAGGCTTTTGGGGTGAACATGCCCGTCAAAGGGCCCAGGGGGAACCTGCCAATTTCAGTTGAATCCGTGGGACTCAGTGTAGGGGACAGGAGATAGCTGGGGTTCGAGGAAGGAGACCCCACCAGGGCAAGCAGCCCTCACCCAGAGGAAGGGGTGGGACTGGAGACCTAGCAAGCAAGGCTCCCTTGTTGGTCAAGGTCAAGCCTCCCAAGTTGGAGCCAGCAGGCCTTCAAGAGGCTCTGGGTTAACAGTTTCCCTTCAGCCTCCTCATCCACCCTGTCCCAGCTCCGCTCCCAGCCCCCAGCCCTTCTCTGCCACTCCCCTCCCCACTGCAGGCCTGGTTCAGGGCTTTGGGCCTTTTTCTGGAAGTTGGCGGGACAGCCAGTCAGGCCTGGAAGCAGGAATCAGCCACAGGGCCCCCCACCCTCCCTTCCTGCCTGAACTTCTCTGAGACCTGGCTTGTGCTGGGCTCTTGCCCTCTGGATTTAGGGTACAGCTGCTGATGGAGGGGCTGCCTGGTCCCCAACTTCACACACAGACACCAGAAAAGTGCCCGAGATATGGGGTAACCTCTCCCCACTGCCCCCTGAGCCCAGTCAAGATGAACACTCGTGGTGTCGAGAAGGTTCCCTCCAAGTGAAGGTGTGGGCGACAGTCACTGCCTGTGTAAACGTTGGCCAAGAGCTAGGGGACAAGGTCCTCCCAGCTCCTGGATGGTCCTGGGGTGACTCCAGCAAAACTCCCCAGTGTCCCCACAGGCCCCCCCAGGTGTGACCATGGACACATACCCATAACCCTCCTTTCCCCCGGTTGGAGGAACCCCAACACCACCAGGCTGCCACCCCGCCAACCCTCCAGCCCTTCTCACCTCCACGTGCTGCTGGCTCTGTGACAGGGCCAGGGACACTGTGATGACAAAAGCCGTGTACCTTGGCAGGGCGCATGTCTTCTGGGGGTCAGGGGTCAGCTGGAAGGGGCTTCTCGGAGCCAGCCTGCAGGGCTGCATGAGTCACAGAGGGCAGGAGAAGGCAGAAGACGATCTTAAGTACCCCTCGCCTGCCGTGAGACCCCTTCCTCTCCGCCCACACCACCCACCCCGGGGGCCTTATTGAAAGACCGACCCAGCCCAGCTTTGAACGGGGCCTCTGCTAAGGCCCTGGGGTCACCTAGGGGCAAAGCTGAGCCCTAGAGGGCTGGCAATGTGGCCCTGGACAGACGAGGCGGCGGTCCCCGCAGCTGTGTCTGCCTGCAGGGAGGTGATAGGACTCCCCCAGTCACCTTATGTAAATCTTGACTCCCATGGTGGAGACTGAGGTGGGCATCGTTGGGAAACCGTGAGAGGAGAAGGTCAGGGGAGGAGGGACAGCCTCCTCCTCCACTTGCTATGATTGGCAGTTGTACTGGCATTTGGGGAACATTCTGGAATGGTTGTCTCCAGCAGTGGTCTTAAGGTTTTAGGTAGACACTGCCTGGCTGCTGTGGGGAGGCCCTGAGACCTCCCCAGGACAGAAAAACCTGCTGATCACTCACACAACCCTGCCCGGTTGGACCCTGATCGCTCACACACCCACCCAGTTGGACAGACACCTGTGCCAAGGGCTTGGCAGAACAGGGAAGTTGAGTGTAGGTGGCAGCCCCTGTGTGCCCCACATTCCGCTGTTGGGGAGCCCAGGGACCCCAACAGGGCTGAGCTCTCGCTGGGCAAACGGGTCAGTGGGCAGAGGCTGCCGCACATGGGACCCTTAGGGAAGAGTCCTAGCTCCGGCATCAGGCGTTCATCACATGCGTGGGTGCTGGCACCTATGTGGCTGGGGGGACACTGGGGAGACTCGAAGGGGTCCAGACCTGAGTGTGGTGTGGGGAGCATGTGCTCAGACAGGCAAGTGCACAGCTGGGTCACAGACTGTCCTGCAACATCAGGTGAGACGTGGTCACAGGGCCCATGGAAGTTGGGCTCGAGGTGAGGCCCCCACCTTGTGACCGATGGGGCACAGGTGGCAGGAGGGGTAGGGACCACGGCCCCTCCCTGCCCATTGCTGGGCTGCTCAGTGGGGTCCGTAACCCTCTGTGTTGCTGTCCAGCAGGGTGGAGAAGCGGAAGGTGACCGACCCGGTGGGAGCCCTTAAGGAAAAGTACCTGAGGCCATCCCCATTGCTCTTCCACCCCCAGGTAAGGCCAGCGGGAGCGTGAGGTCCATCCAGGCCCAGCCACAAGCCCCAGGCAGGTCTCTGCTTCCCATCTCTGCACACCCACCCATCCCTGTGAGGTTGGGGAAGATGAGACAGGGCCGGACAGGTGAGGCAGGAGGGCAGTCCTTGGCGGGGGCGCCCTAGGAAGCAGCCAGGGACACTGGCCATGGGTGCCCTCCTCGACCCACGGCTGGGAGGGGTAGTGAACATCCCCCCTGCAGTGGTGGACTGCAGCCCTGATGGAGCATATCCAAACATTTGGACCATAGGGAGAATAAGTAGGAGAGATCCAGGGAGGTGTGGACGCCAGAAGCCTCTCTGGTTCAAGGGACATGGGGGCACTTAACAGGAAAGATGAGCAGAGGAGGGGCAGTGCAGGGGGCAGAGGCAGGGAGCAGGGCAGCAGCAGAGGGACTGGCATCGAGCTCAGGGGATCCCAGGGGGTCGTGGACACACCGACTGCCCTCCCCCGGGAGGAGAGGGTGGCAAGGCCACCTGTCAAGACCAGAATCAGGAGTCTGGGAAACAGAACTCCCAAGTCTGGGGAGTGGCCACAGACCCCGCCGAGCCTGCAGGCACTTCTGTGCCCCTGTTCTCACCACTTGGAGCCCGGCCCCAGCCTCAGACCCACGGGCCTCCCCTGCCCCAGCCGGAGGACTCAGGACTGAGTTGTGGGCCAGCCTGGACCCAGACTCCAGACCCGGGCATTGTTCTCTCCCTCTGCGTTTCCCGCCTGGGACAAACCCATGGTTTGTGGAACCTGCACCCCGCCTGGGTTCACAGCTAAACTTACTGCCTCCCATTGTCTCATGGGGGCCTCGGAGTTTGGTTAAGAACTTCCCCTGGTTTCCTCAGGCCCTGCTGGAAAAAGCAGGCAAGCCAGCCAGGCACATCCTGTGTTTGTGTTTGTGCGGGAGCTTGGCCGGGAATATCTGATCAGGCAAAGTGGGCTGGGCAGGCCGGACCCTCCCAGGCCTGAGGAAGAGGGGCCTGGCAGGGGGCTGGCTGCCCATTGTCTCTGCTACCTGCTCCCCCAACCAGCTACCCCTGCTGCCTACCCCTGAGCCCAGTTCCGGGGGTGGGCGTGGGAGAGGTGACTAGTAAGTCCCCTGATGAAATGGTCTGAGGTGAGGTCATCACTCGGACAGGGCAGCTTCCAGCCACTGTAAAGTCTTGGGGTGGGGGGCGGGGGTCACAATGCACAAAGACACCAACATGCTCTGGTCAGCGTCTCTCATTTCTGAGGCCTGACATGCAGGTGTGCAGCCCCTGGGGGTGCAGGGAGAGGCAGTCCTGCCAGGCCACTGCTCCTCACCACCTCTGGGGTCCTGGGGAGTCTAGAGCAGTAGTCCCAGAACCTCCCAAGGCTGTAGCTAAAACTGAGACCCACTGGCAGATGGGCAGCAGTCTGTGTGCCTAGATCCCATCATCTAGGCCACGGATGGGCCAGTGAGAGTCTGGACAGCATCTGAGGGGCCAGGCAGTGTCCATCTGTCCGTCAGTGGAGACAGGCGGGCCATCCACAGCTGGAAGCAGCATGCGTCTGACGGGGGAGCATGCCCATCCCATAGGGACAGTGAGGCCCAAATCCTGCAACTGTGCAGAGCTGGCCAGGGTCTGGGTGTCAGCCCAGGGTCAAGGGAGGCCTCAGCCATAGGATGAACCCCATCTTCTGTTTGTTAACCCCTTTCTGCTGTCTTATTGTAACCATTAAGTTGTTACCCAGCCTAAACCCTGAGGGACTCCAGACACAATGAAAACTCTTCCTTTCTCAGTCTCATCCCAGCCTCCCACAGAGCCTGACTTGCAGCATGCAGTCTCAGGCGGAGAAAGTGCTGCTAAGGCCTGCACAGCCCCCTGCCTGCTTCTGTCCCCCAGCCCCAAGGCAGGCACAGGATTCTAGTCAGAACCCTGCCCACCAGGTGGAAATAAACAGTGCCAGGAGAAGGCATCTCCCTTTTCCTCCCCAGGCAAGCCCGTGGCATCTCCAAGGAGCAGACAGGCAGCCCCTCCGGTCCATGTCACCCCGTCTTGTGTCACACATCACGTTGGCTTCAGCATTCCATGGTTGAGTGTAGTCTTAAGCTGTTGAATTTCTTTTTAGCACTTTGCCTGTAGTTATGGTCTGCTGCCACTAGGTGGTGGTGGTGCTTCAGGTTTATGGGCCATTTTTAAATTTGAGATTCAGATAGCTATCTTAATTTTATGGGCTTCTCTCGTAGCTCAGTCAAGAATCTGTTGTAGTGTGGGATATCTGGGTTCGATCCCTTGGTTGGGAAGATCCCCTGGAGAAGGAAATGACAACCCACTCCAGTAGTCTTGCCTGGAAAATCCCATGGACAGAGGAGCCTGGCAGGCTGCGGTCCATGAGGTTGCAGAGTTAGACAAGACTGAGCGACCAACACTAACTAAATTTTTTGACCACTGAAAAAACGAACAAAAAAGGGTATAATTCTGTCTTCATCCCAAATTAGCCATAAGGAGTGCTAGCCAGGTATCGAGCCAGCAGGGCTTGCTGGCTGGTTTCAAAGTAAGGCTCTTTGTGATCACAAGTGTCGGTGACCCATGTCACCGGGGTGCTGGCAGGTGATGGTCAGCTGCAGCTCCCTCAGCATGGACCCTGGACTGTGATGGGGTTCCAAACAAGGACCAGAGCAGGGCTGGCTGCAGGAAGTGAAAGAACCCAGCCCAGTGGCCAAGAAGAAGAAGACTGCTGGTTCCAATGGTCACCTGCTTGTCCATGATCCATGCTCAGTCATCCAGGATTCCCAGGTGTGGGGTGGGTCCAGGTGTGTCAAGACGGGGTGCAATGGAGCCCCACAGCCTCTCTCACTCTCCTGCCAACAGATGTCAGCCATTGAGACCATGACGGAGAAGCTGGAGAGCTTCGCGGCCATGAAGGTGGACTCTGGCAGCTCCCTGCAGCCCCTCCCACACCACCCCTTCAACTTCCGGTCTCCACCCCCGACGCTCTCAGACCCCATCCTCAGGAAGGGCAAGGAGCGATACACGTGCAGGTGAGATGCGGTGAGCCCCTGAGGCAGCCCCAGCGAGGTGGCCGCAGGCGCCACAAGGGCCCATGAACCTGCACTTCCAGGAAAAAGCTCAGTCTCAGCCAGGGTCCGGCATGGTAGCAGGTGGGCCGTTGTCCCCTTGAGGTCATTCCCTGAAAATATCCACATGTCCTCTACTAAGCTGTGCTCCAGTGAGCATGAGAAAATGCAGCCTTGGCCAGCAGGTTGGAATTTCCAAGCTGGAAGCTAAGGCTGCTGGTCTGTGTTTAACTCCGGCTCTGGAGGCGGTGGGAAGCCCAGCACTGAGGAGAGACGGCCGGTCCCCGGCCGCACAGGCCTGTGCAGCCTGCTTTCCAGCTCGGCCCAGGCCGGGCTGGGGGCTGAGAAACTGCCTGGGGCAGGGGCAGGGCCCTGAGCGGGCCAGCGTGGGCCAGCGCCAGCTGCCCAGTGGTGTGTGTCCAGCCTCTCTGTGACGCTCAGCTGGCCCCGGAGGCCGAGGAGAAACTGAAATCCAGTGCAGTGGGTCACCTGCCCCCAGGTGTGGGAGAAACAGCACCAGAAAACCCTTGGGTGCCCGCGTCTATGGCAAAGCGCCTGCCTGATGGATCCCTCCCCCACTGCCTGCCCCCAGGTACTGTGGCAAGATCTTCCCCCGGTCAGCAAACCTCACGAGACACCTGAGGACGCACACCGGGGAGCAGCCGTACAGGTAGGAGCCCTCCCAGTCAGGGTGGGGGAGGCAGGCTCCTGGCGGACCTCCCCCTTCCCCTGCCATGGGATGGGCAGCTGGTGGGAGCAATACTTGACCTTGCTCCAGGTCACTCACTGGGTCACTCCATCCTGGCCACTCAGCCCTCATGCACCTGGGAATATTGTAAAGATCAGGCTTCTGGAAGGTTCCCGCCCACTGACCCCAGAGCGCGTCTGGGAGCAGCGCTTCCTCCTGCCACTGGGGTGTCAACTGGAGAGCAAAGCCAGGCCCTGGGGTGGTCTGTGTGGAGGGGGAGCCTCAGCGTCACCACCACCCAGCCCACCTCCACCCACCTCCCCACAGCCGCTGCCCATTGCTGACCTCAGCCCAGGCAGGGGACCAGGGTGAGCCCCTAAGGCAGGGTGGGCTGGTCTCAGAGAAGGAGCCCCATGCAAACTTGGATCCTACCCAAGCTGGGGGCGTCCTGAGGTTTCACCTAGGTGCCCCGACCACCCTGGACGGGGAGCCCTGTCTGCCCCCACCTCGCTCCTTGGTGCCTCGTCCCCTCCCTGCAGAATGTGGTCGCAAGTGCATGGGGGCTGTGAGAGCCTCTAACATTTCATGTTCACAACTGGTGGGCGCATCTCCCTGTTTCAAAGACTTGGAGCCTAGGGTTCAGAGACGCCCCTGACTTGCCAGGGTCCAAGCTCACAGCCACACTTGCTGACCATTCTGGCCTTTTCCCTTGGTGCCTAGGGCATTTGTCGGCCAAGAAAAGAGCTGAGGGTAACATCCTGGCTTTTGGGGACCCCACCCGGGGGGAGGGTGCCCGGGAGTCCCAAGGGATGGAGACCTTGAGACAAATTGGAGGATGTTGGTCCCAATGCCAGGATGATATCCTGGGCTGTCTGGTGGACAGCGGCCGTCGGGAGCAAGGGGTCTGGCATCATTTTAAGTGGGCAGCGTCAGGTTCCTGTCGTCCGGGCACACAGCTGGGAGTGACCCATGGGTCCAGGAGAGTGAGGGTGTATCCCCATCACTGGGCAGGGCAGCCGCAGGGGCTCCTGCAGGCATCACAGCCCCCAGGCCCTGTCCCAGCTGGGTAAGCGTCAGCTCACATCACTCACCAGTCATCTGCTCAGTGCCCTCAGCTGGCCCCCAGCACACAGCCCCCCACCCTGTTCCCCTCCAAAAGTGACTTACAACTGAACAAAGACAGGCTCGGCCTGCTTCTCTTCCAGACAAGGAGCCCTGTGTGTTTCTGTAAGGAGAACCAACTTCTGGACAGGGTTGCATATATGAGCCCCTAGGGGTTCAGGTCCATGTTTATAGAAGGATTTAATTATCATTGATTTCTTTTGCTCTTTCAATCTGTGAGTTTCGGCGCGAGTAACAATAATTGCTTTGAAAGTTGGCATTGCAAATCCTGACTGTATCTAGCTCAAGGCAGCCCCACAATGAGGAGTTTGGGGTGTGGGCCTGTCTTGTGACGTCACTGAGCCATCTGGCCTCACTTTGGGAATTGGAGGGGCTTCAGCTGGAGGAAGGAAAGTGCAAGTCCATCCACAGAAGGCCAGTGCTGGCACAGGCCAGGTCACCCCAGTGACGCCAATGAAAACTGCCACCGCCTGTCTGTACCCCATATGTGTGCACTGCGTGTGTGCCCACAGAGCCCCGGCTGGTGGGTGGGTGCCCCCACAAGCAAGAGAAAGACAGACTCCTTAGTGTGACACACAGTGGGCACGACCCCTTGGCATGACAAACCTCTGCCCGGCTGGGCCGGTGTCCAGGTTTAGAGATATTTGAGTGAGGTTGGGAGATGAGGGGCAGTTGATGATGTTTTTTCAAGCTCCAGATCATAGGGCTTGTTGAGATGTGGGAAGGAGGGTGGCTGCTTCCTCTGTCCTGACAGCCTGTCCAGGGATCCCTCTGGCACTGCCCAGAGGTGGGTGGGGGTCTTGAGTCCCACTCTGGATGCATGTGGGCTGACTGTGGGCTCCTGGCAGGACCTGGGACTCCAGCTCTAAGGATGCTCACCTCCCCCCATCTGCAGATTGTTTCCTCTGTGACTCCCCATCCTGCTAACTGTGCTGAGTCCACGTGCCCAGCAAGGTCCTGTTACCATTCCCGTCAGGGTTCCGGGTGGCCCATATGTGTCTGTTCTTTGTTCATTTTATTGTTAAGCCTGGGTTACAAAGGGCTTCCCTGGTAGCTCAGCTGGTAAAGAATCTGCCTGCAATGCAGGGGACCCTGGTTCGGTTCCTGGGTCTGGAAGATCTGCTGGAGAAGGGACAGGCTACCCACTCCAGTATTCTTGGGCTTCCCTGGTGGGCTCAGACGGTAAAGAATCCACCTGTAATGTGGGAGACCTGGGTTCCATCCCTGGGTTGGGAAGACCCCCTGGAGGAGGGAACGGCAACCTACTCCAGTATTCTTGCCTGGAGAATCCATGAACAGAGGAGCCTGGTGGGCCACAGTCCATGGGGTCACAGGTAATCGGACAGGACCGAGCGACTAAGCACACAGCACAGGGTCACAAAAATCTCTGCTATCTTTCCTTTCCTGGTTTTTACAGTTACCTAAAGCCCATCTCTCTCTGGTCGCTGGTGCAGCCCCACTAGGTCCCAGAGTGGACACAGCCACCCCCCTCCCGAGGGGCCATTTCACTCTCCCCACCCAGAGCTGTGTATTCAAAGCCGCTGGCTTCCCCAGGGCGGGGGGAGATGCGGTCACAGCAAGGTCCCCTGGCTGCCCGCTGCCCTCGGCTGGCCGGTCTCTGCTCTCCCACTCCTGTTGGAGTGCGATGGTGTGCTATTTTATACAGCACGGCCATAAATTTCACTAGCCACTTGTCAGCTTATTTACAACGCAAATTCCAGCTGCTCCAAGAGCCCTGCTCCCTCACAGCTCTGGGCTCACCAGTCCCCTAAATTTCAGACATACTTCTTAGGGCCATTTATTTAGATTAGAACCAGGACAGGGCCAGATTCAGAACCCTGTGACCAAACTGAATGTGTGACTGCTCTCCCGGCCCCTCCCTCCAGCAGAGGTTGGGGAATGATGGTGCTCGGGCCCGTGACCGAGCTCCTCATCCAGTCTTGTTTCTCACTCAGCAGTCCCACTGCTCAGAGATACTGCACGCCCACTGCTGGGGCTCAGAGAGGGTCCCTGCTTTTCTAAAGATACAGGAAAGGAAGGCTGAGTGTGCAGACATCCATGTATACCGAGGCAAGCACCCCATGCAGCCTGTGGGAAGGCTGTTGGGTGGGCTGGGGCCAGCTTGGCCTTGCACTTGCCCTACAGGCGAGCCTGGCAGCACTGGGGGGTGAAGGTTTCTGTGGGTTTGAGGGTGTGTTGGGGGCAGAGTTGAGGAGCAAGATGGTGCAGGCAGGGACGTAAAAGTCCTCCTTCCTGGACTATTGAGAGGGGGTCGCTGGGTCAGAGCACACCTGAGCATCTCTGCTCAGCCCAGCGGGGAGAGGGTTGAAGCCCCAGTCCCACTGTTCTGTCACCCCAGCTGAGAAGGACAAGACAGCCACCCTTCCTGGTGCCGGCAACTGGGACAGGGGTCCAAGTCGAGGCTGCTGAACGTTACGCGACTGTGGGAGGACAGAGGCCCCACTTCCTGGGGGCTCCCAGGGGCCCGGTGGCAGCTCAGCTGGCCCAGCAGGCCAGCCCTAGGGCCAAAGGGGTGGCTGGAAGGAGCTCGGGGGACTAGTGCCTGGATCACGGGCAGCTCTTAGCCCATCTGCTGTGGAGACAGCCAGCATGAGTCTGGCCTCACGCAGCATCTGAAAGCCTCGAGACTGAGTAAATGAAGCCCCAGAATCACATCAGGGGAGCAGTCTGGGCTCCTGCAAGCGGGGCCCATCCCACAAGTATTATCCCCTGGGTAAAAATGTTAGTCACTCAGTTGTGTCTGACTCTTTGTGATCACATGGACTGTAGCCCACCAAGCTCCTCTGTCCTTGGGGATTCTCCAGGCAAGGATACTGGAGTGGGTTACCATTTCCTCCTCCAGGGATCTTCCCAACCCAGGGGTCAAACCTAGGTCTCCCGCGTTGCGGGCAGATTCTTTACCATCTGAACCACCATTGAAGCCCTACAGGTAGGGAGAAGCCACCCACGAGTAGGGAGTGGTAATTTGGGGGCTCTCACCCTCCCACCACAGAGAGCTGCCACCAGCTTTGAGCAGGAAAAGCTCACCCCCGGGCCCCAGTGGCCAGCCTGGGGGTGCCAAGCGTCCTGTCTCAGGGACCCAGGGCCATTGGGTTTGCCCAGACTCCCCAGGCAGGGCCATCTTCTGAATGTCAGGTGTCAGACCAGCGCCTCCTAGGTGGGCAGGCAGCACTGGGGTGAGAGGCCAGGGCCCCGGAGCATCCTCAGATACGTGTCCATCCACATGGCCGAGTGCTCGTGACCACTACACCGTGCTGGAGCACGGCCACCAGCCCCCGCAGGAAGGCCAGGCTGTGTCCTCGGGACAGGTCCCCGCACCTCCCAGCCACGCCCTCTGAGCGGACCTAGTCTCCCAAGCTCTGCCCCGCCACACTAGCCACATAGACTGCCTCCCAAGGGCCTGCCCGATCAGCGCTCTGCCATGCTCACCTCTCTGCTTGTCATCCCATGGGAGCCTGTTCCCAAAACAGGGAAATAGCTGAGCTCAGGGATGGATAAGTCAGTGCTCCTGTGCCTTTGAGCCACGGATGGGCATCCCTAGAGAAGTTCTGAGACCAGGAGCACACAAGCGTGCCCACCAACACATGCACCCGTAAGCATGCACATATAGCCTCACATGTGTGCATGAGTGACACATGCACACGTGTGCGACTGGAGACCCAGAGCTGGAGTCCCCCTGCCCTGGCCCAGCTGGACGTGCTGGACGGGTGGGAGTGGCCAGCCAGTGGTGGTGGCCTGGACCCCTGGGACAGGAGGAGGCGGCCCTGTCTGCAGAGCTGTGCCATGGGTCCTCAGTCCCCCACGCCCCACCCGCTCTGTTTCTTGTTTCTTGGTGCCGGTGTCTCTTGGGCCCTCACCGCTGGTTCCCCTGTGATAACCTGGGGGACACCTCCCCTCCCTCCTCTGCCCTGCCCTGGGAGAAGCCCCATGCCCGCAGGAACCCTGCATGCGCCGGCATCTCAGGTTGCTCCTGTGGCAACTTCATGCTTTGCTCTGATAACTTGATGTCATGATACTCGGACAACCGAAGCATCCGAGGAGAGAGCGTCTTTGTTCATTTCCCAAGTGCGCCATACAGCCTGGCAGCAGGTGCCCCCGGGAGGGCACTAAGATAAACCAGGCGCAGAGGGCTTGGGGGGCACCTCCACCACAGGGGTCCAAGGACAGGAGGCCATCTGACATCGCGAGGCTGGGAGCCCCCATCTCCCTGGGGCAGAGAAGGACACTAAGGAGGGTCGGTGTGGCCACTGCTAGTGGACTGGCAGGCTGAGTCCCCAAGGCGGGTGGGTCTGCTTGAGGACCCAAAGAGGAGTTGCGACCAGGTCAGGGTAGGGGTCTGTCTGCCAGGGAGGAAAGCTGCAGGCAGCGGATTGGGGCTCCTTTCCGGAAAATCTGCTGGGAGCATCTTTCCTGGTGCTCGGCCGCCCCCTTGAGGCCGCCGGGAGCATGCCATCCTCTGCTGTGGACCCTGCGCTCAGGAGACAGGACAGCAGCGAGGGGGAGATGCCAGGAGACACCAGGGAGTCCCGGTGCTGCCCACCCCGGGGCACAAGCCCCACAGAGTCCCCCTCCGCCAGCTCAGGGCACAGTCCCACAGCATCCGCCGCCCAGAGTCAGGGATGGGGGGACACCTGCTTCCAGGGACACTTGGCTGGGACTGCCTCCCAGCTCTCCGCCGTGGTCAGGGGCCTCAGGGAGGCTGTGAGGGCAGGAGCTCCGCTGAGGCGCCGTGTCTTCCAGGTGTAAGTACTGCGACCGCTCCTTCAGCATCTCCTCCAACCTCCAGCGGCACGTGCGGAACATCCACAACAAGGAGAAGCCCTTCAAGTGCCACCTGTGCAACCGCTGCTTCGGGCAGCAGACCAACCTGGACAGGCACCTGAAGAAGCACGAGCACGAGCACGCGCCAGGTGCGGGAGCAGTGCAGAGGAGGGGCACGGGGGGCCTGGAGGAGGGGGTGAGGGGCGAGGCACGGGGAGGGGGGAGCCTGGAGGATGGGGTGAGAGGTCAGGGTGGGGTGCTGGGGAGGGCTGAGTGGGGCCTGGAGGATGGGGTGATGGGCAGAGTGCTGGAGATGGGGAGGGGGGCCTGGAGGATTGGGGTGATGGTTGGGGTGGGGAACAGGAAGGGGGGCCTGGAAGGATGGGGGTGACAGGTTGCAGAGGTGGGGTGCTGGGGATGGGTGAGGGGGCCCTGGAGGATGGGGTGAGAGGTCAGGGTGGAGTGCTGGGGAGGGCTGAGTGGGGCCTGGAGGATGAGGTGATGGGCAGAGTGCTGGAGATGGGGAGGGGGGCCTGGAGGATTGGGGTGATGGTTGGGGTGGGGAACAGGAAGGGGGGCCTGGAAGGATGGAGGTGACAGGTTGCAGAGGTGGGGTGCTGGGGATGGGTGAGGGGGCCCTGGAGGATGGGGTGATGGGTCAGGGTGGGGTGCTGGGGAGGGCTGAGTGGGGCCTGGAGGATGGGGTGATGGTTGGGGTGGGGAACAGGAAGGGGGGCCTGGAAGGATGGGGGTGACAGGTTGCAGAGGTGGGGTGCTGGGGATGGGTGAGGGGGCCCTGGAGGATGGGGTGATGGGTCAGGGTGGGGTGCTGGGGAGGGCTGAGTGGGGCCTGGAGGATGGGGTGATGGGCAGAGTGCTGGAGATGGGGAGGGGGCCTGGAGGATTGGGGTGGTGGTTGGGGTGGGGAACAGGAAGGGGGGCCTGGAAGGATGGGGGTGACAGGTTGCAGAGGTGGGGTGCTGGGGATGGGTGAGGGGGCCCTGGAGGATGGGGTGATGGGTCAGGGTGGGGTGCTTGGGGGGGCTGAGTGGGGCCTGGAGGATGGGGTGATGGGCAGAGTGCTGGAGATGGGGAGGGGGGCCTGGAGGATTGGGGTGGTGGTTGGGGTGGGGAACAGGAAGGGGGGCCTGGAAGGATGGGGGTGACAGGTTGCAGAGGTGGGGTGCTGGGGATGGGTGAGGGGGCCCTGGAGGATGGGGTGATGGGTCAGGGTGGGGGTGCTGGGGAGGGCTGAGTGGGGCCTGGAGGATGGGGTGATGGGCAGAGTGCTGGAGATGGGGAGGGGGGCCTGGAGGATTGGGGTGATGGTTGGGGTGGGGAACAGGAAGGGGGGCCTGGAAGGATGGGGGTGACAGGTTGCAGAGGTGGGGTGCTGGAGATGGGTGAGGGGGGCCTGGAGGATGGGGTGCAGGGAGGGACGGGGTGCTGGGGAGGGGTGAGGGGCCTGGAGGATGGGGGTGATGGGCTGGGGCGGGGAGCAGGATGGGGAGAGGAGGGGCTGAGGAGGGGGCACACAGGCTAGCCCTAGGGGAAAGCCTGCAGTCACCCCTCAAGCCATCTTCATTCAGGGGAACCTTGTACCCTTAGGTTTCCCTAAGGGGGTGTTCCCTAAGAGTGCCCCGCATGTGCACCCCTTGAGCCACCTGTCCCCTCCTGCTGTGCCGCAGAGGGTGGGGTGCAGCCGAGCGGCGCCCTTCTCTGATGCTTCCCCCTCCCCGCAGTGAGCCAGCATGCGGGGGTCCTCACCAACCACCTGGGGACCAGCGCCTCCTCCCCCACCTCCGAGTCAGACAACCACGCACTTTTAGATGAGAAGGAAGACTCCTATTTCTCGGAAATCAGAAACTTTATTGCCAACAGTGAGATGAACCAAGCATCAACACGAACAGACAAACGGTAAGAAACACGTCCCGGGGTCCCAGGAAGGTCTGGACTCTGTATGGTTCCCTATATGGTCATGCCCACAGTAGGCCCCCACCACAGCACCAGAGACCCCAGGCCCACAGCAGAGGGCGAGGCCTGCAGGCTCTGCAGTTGGCACCCTTCCCACCCACCACCCACCCGCCTCGGCTCTCTGCATCTGTGGAGAGCAAGCACCCCGGCCCAATGGCGGGTGTCACCCGCTCAGTGCCACCAGCACGCGGGCCTCAGTGCACGTGTGGCCAAACGTCAACCAGGTGAGGGCTCCTTTCATGAGATCCACCATGCCTCTGCAACTCCAGGACAGGCTCATTGAATTTGACACATGAACGGTTTCTAGCAAGAGTGCTGCTCCTTTAAACACACATACAGGCAGGAAAATGGCAGAATTGGGACCCTAAGATGTAGAGGCTGTAACACATTCCCTTGATCCCAGGCCTCGGCAGCAGAGACTCAGAGACACCGGACTCTTAGTGCTTAGGGACGTGCTCCCTGGCTTCTGCAGAAGAAATGAGGCCCAGAGGATTGGGCGTGTGGCTCTAGCCCTTCTGTCCATGGGTGGGCTGCCAGCCCAGAGCCCAGTTCCCTCCAGGACACCCGGCTTCCCAGGGGCCTGTCTGCTCCCCCTGGCGGGATGCATCTCCTTCACCCCTGGGACCCCGAGGCAGAGCAGGGGCACTGAGCAGACCTTCAGGATCCATGAGCGGGCACATGGGCTTGGCGCCCGGGCTGTTTCTGGCTCTTCTGAGTCCTAAATCCATGCCCAGGAAGGTGATCCCACCTGATGCCTGGGTGGGCTCAGAGGAGGGGACATGGGAGAGGCTGGCTGTGGGCTACATGTCCCAGAGCCCCAGCCCTGCCAGGCACCAAAGACCTTGATATTGGGGCACGGCCAACAAAGTGCCTGGGTCCGTTCCCGGCTCTGGTCACGTGTGATGGTCCAGTGGGAGCCCAGCCATGCATCTGTGCCCAGGGTGGAGAGCTTCATTCTGGCAGCACTCTGAGCTCCATCTGAGAGCCGTTTATGGTTCAAGTTCTGAGGTCTCCACCTTCAGAATAAGTCATGGACCTGAGCATCCAGGAGCTAGGCAATGAGGCACATCCTGGCTGATACAGGCTCCCCTGAGTTGTGGCCCCCCGTGCCCAGGGCAGAGCCAGACGGGGAGCTGACAAGGACAAGCCAGGGGTGTCCTCCCTGGGGTGGGCGGCCCCCCAACACTGTCCCTGAGTGGCAGGCCCAGCTCTCAGCCATACGGAGGACACCCCAGGGGAGTCACCAGGAAAGACAGGGTGTCCCCAGAGGGAAGAGGGGCTGGCACCATCCTGACCCCACAGAGTTGCATTTCAGCCCGGGCCCCAGGGGTGGGGGCGGTAAGTGAGACTCAGATGCCAACCCCACACCCCTCAGAAAGCCCAGGGGAGAGCCAGCCCACAGACCAGGCCCTCGGACGGCCTCTCCCCACTGGAGGTGCCCCCACATCATTGTCAGAAGTGGGACCGTGTTGACTGTTGATGTTTGTCAGCAAATCTGCAGAAAGTGCTAGGATGCTGGCAGTTCTATTGGGGCCCAGTGTTAACGCCACCCAGAACCAGTGACCTTCTCTTGACAGTCCATTATAACTCAGGGCCTGCCAGGCTTCCTGACCCCAGAAACCCCTGGGCCAAACCCTGTCCCCTCCCCAAATTCCTCTGTTGACATCCTGACCTCCAGCCCTTCAGTATGACCTGATTTGGAAATAAGATCTTCTCAGGTGTAATTAGTTACGATATCATTCTGAAATCAGGTGGCCCATATCCGATAGGACTGATGTCCTTAGAAAAGGGAGAAATTTGGGATTTCTCTAGTGGCCCAGTGGCTGGGAATCCACCTGCCAGTGCAAGGGACGTGGATTTGGTTCCTGGTCTAGGATGATCCCACAGGCCTCAAGGCAACCAAGCCCATGGGCCACAACTCCGGAAGCCTGCACACCCTAGAGCCTGTGCTCCGTAGAGAAGCCCCCACAGTGAGAAGCCCCCACAACACGAAGTCCATGCTCTGCAACCAGAGAGTAACCCCCACTCTGGGCAACTAGAGAAAGCCAAGGCAGCAATGAAGATCCAGCATAGCCAAAAATAAATAAATAGACTTTTTTAGAAAAAGAAAATGGGGAGACACCATGTGAAGGTGAAGCAGAGCGGGTGATGTGTCCACAAGCAGAGGAGCCCCAGGGATCACCAGCAAAACACCAGAGTCCAGGGAAGGGGCTGGGAAGAGGCACCGGCCCTGAGACACCTGCAGCTGGGGCATCTATGAGAGACTGAGCCAGACCTATCTGTGTGTGGTTGGGAATCTCTGGAGGAGGCATAGGTCAACAGTGGCCTGCCGCAGGGTCAGGGGCACTGACTACAACAGTCCAAGGAGCCCTGGCATGCTGGTATAGGTCCTTTTGAAGGAGGTTGCCATAGCCACTATTACCCCTACCGTAGTTTGGCCTTGGGCCAAACTACAAGGAGAGAACACAGCCCCATCCATCAGCAGAAAATTGGATTAAAGACTTACTGAGCATGGCCTTGCCCACCAGAATAAGACCCAGTTTTCCCCACAGCCAATCCCTCTCATCAGGAAGGTTCCACAAGCCTCTTATCCTCATCCATCAGAGGGCAGACAGAATGAAAACCACAGTCACAAAAATATAACCAAACTGATCACATGGACCACAGCTTTGTCTAACTCAATGAAACTATGAGCCATGCTGTGTAGGGCCACCCAAGATGGACGGGTCATGGTGGAGAGTTCTAACAAAATGTAGTCCACTGGAGAAGGGAATGGCAAACCACTTCGGTATTATTGCTTTAGAACCCCATGAACAGCATGAAAAGGCAAAAAGATGGGACACTGAAAGATGAACTCCCCAGGTCATTAAGTGCCCAATATGCTCCTGGAGAAGAGTGGAGAAATAACTCCAGAAAGAATGAAGAGACAGAGCCAAAGTGAAAACATTCCCAGTTGTGGATATGACTGGTGATGGAAGTAAAGTCGGATGCTGTAAAGAACAATATTGCATAGGAACCTGGAATGTTAGGTCCATGAATCAAGGTAAATTGGAGTGGTCAAGCAGGAGATGGCAAGAGTGAACACCGACATTTTAGGAATCAGTGAACTAAAGTGAATCGGAATGGGTGAATTTAATTCAGATGACTATTTACTACTATGGGCAGGAATCACTTAGAAGAAATGAAGTAGCCCTCATAGTCAACAAAAGAGTCCAAAATGCAGTGCTGGTGCAATATTAAAAACAACAGAATGATCTCTGTTCACTTCCAAGGCAAACCATTCAATATCATAGTAATCCAAGTCTGTGCCCCAGTCACTAATGCTGAAGAAGCTGAAGTTGAATAGTTCTATGATGACCTACAAGACCTTCTAGAACTAACACCAAGAAAAAGATGTCCTTCATCATCACAGGGGACTGAAATGCAAAAGTAGGAAGTCAAGAGATACCTGGAGTAACAGGCATGTTTGGCCTTGGAGTACAAAATGAAGCAGGGTAAAGGCTAACAGTTTTGCCAAGAGAACGCACTGGTCATAGCAAACACCCTCTTCTGACACATGACATCACAAGATGGTCAAACCAAAATCAGACTGATTATATTCTTTGTAGCCAAAGATGGAGAAGCTCCATACAGTCAGCAAAAACAAGATCAGGAGCTGACTGTGCCTCAAATCATGAACTCCTTATTGTCAAATTCAGACTTAAATTGAAGAACGTAAGAAAAACGACTAGGGCCATTCAAGTATGACCTAAATCAAATCCCTTACGATTATACAGTGGAAGTGACAGACTCAAGGGATTAGGTCTGATAGACAGAGTGCCTGAAGAACTATGGACGGAGGTTTGTGACATTGTACAGGAGGCAGTAATCAAAACCATTTCCAAGAAAAATAAATGCCAAAAGCCAAAGTAGTTATCTGAGGCCTTACAAGTAGCTGAGAAAAGAAGAGAAGCTAAAGGCAAAGGAGAAAAGGAAAGATATATACATCTGAATGCAGAGTTCCAGAGAATAGCAAGGAGAGATAAGAACGTGTTTTTAAGTGAACAAGGCAAAGAAATGGAAACAATAGAATGGGAAAGACTAGAGATCTCTTCAAGAAAATTAGAGATACCAAGGTAACATTTCGTGCAAAGATAGGAACAATAAAGGATAGAAACAGTATGAACCTAAGAGAAGCAGAAGATATTAAGAAGAGATGGCAAGAATACACAGAAGAACTGTACAAAAAAAAGATCTTAGTGACCCAGATAACCATGATGGTGTGATCATTTACCTAGAGCCAGACATCCTAGAATGTGAAGTCAAGTGGGCCTTAGGAAGCATTGCTACAAACAAAGCTAGTGGAGGTGATGGAATTCCAGTTGACCTATTTCAAGTCTTAAAAGATGATGCTGTTAAAGTGAAGCACTCAATATACCAGCAAATTTGGAAAACTCAGCAGTGGGTGCTGCTGCTGCTAAGTCTCTTCAGTCGTGTCTGACTCTATGCGACCCCATAGACAGCAGCCCACCAGGCTCCCCCGTCCCTGGGATTCTCCAGGCAAGAACACTGGAGTGGGTTGCCATTTCCTTCTCCAATGCAGGAAAGTGAAAAGTGAAAGTGAAGTCGCTCAGTCGTGTCCGACTCTTAGCGACCCCATGGACTACACCCTACCAGGCTCCACCATCCATGGGATTTTCCAGGCAAGAGTACTGGAGTGGGGTGCCAGTGGCTACAGAACTGTAAAAGGTCAGTTTCATTCCAATCTCAAAGAAGGGCAATGCCAAAGAATGCTCAAACTACCACACAATTGCACTCATCTCACATGCTAGCAAAATAATGCTCGCAATCCTTCAAGCTAGACTTCAACAGTATGTGAACCAAGAACTTCCAGATGTACAAGCTAGATTTAGAAAAGGTAGAGGAACCAGAGATCAAATTGCCAACATCCGTTGGATCATAGAAAAAGCTAGAGAATTCTAGGAAAACATACACTTCTGCTTCATTGACTGCTGAAGCATTTGACTGTGTGGATCACAACAAACTGTGAAAATTTTTTCAGGAGTTGAAAATACCAGACCACCTCACCTGCCTCCTAAGAAATCTGTATGCAGCTTAAGAAGCAACAGGTAGAACCAGACATGGAACGATGAACTAGTTCCGAATTGGGAAAGAAGTACGTCAAGGCTATATATTGTCACCCTGCTTATTTAACTTATATGGAGAGTACATCATGCGAAATGCCGGGCTGGATGAAGCACAAGCTGGAATCCAGATTGCCGGGAGAAATATCAATAACCTCAGATATGCAGATGACACTACCCTTATGGCAGAGAGCAAAAAGGAATTAGAGACTCTTGATTAAGGTGAAAGAGGAAAGTGAAAGAGCTGGCTTAAAACTTAACATTCAAAAAAATGAAGATCATGGCATCTGGTCCCATCACTTAATGGCAAACTGGTGGGGAAATAATGGAAACAGTGACAGATTTTAGTTTCTTGTGCTCCAAAATCACTGTGGATGGTGACTGCAGCCATGAAATTGAAACGTGCTTACTCCTTGGAAGAAAAGCAATGGCCAACCTAAATGGCGTACTCAAAATCAGAGACATCTCTTTGCTGACAAAGGTCCGTCTAGTCAAAACCATGGTTTTTCCAGTAGTCATGTACAGATCTGAGAGCTGGACCATAAAACAAGCTGAGCACCAAAGAATTGATGCTTTTAAACTGTGGTGTTGGAGAAGACTCTTGAGACTCTGTTGGACAGTAAGGAGATCAAATCAGTCAATCCTAAAGGAAATCAACCATGACTATTCATTGGAAGGACTGTTGCTGAAGCTGAAGCTCCAATAATTTGACCTCCTGATGCAAAGAGCTGACTCACTGAAAAAGACCCTGATGCTGGGAGAGATCAAAGGCAGGAGAAGGGGACAACAGAGGACAAGATGTTTGGATGGCATTACTGATTCAAAGGACATGAGTTTGAGCAGTCTCTGGAAGATGGTGAAAGACAGGGAAGCCTGATGTGTTGCAGTCCACGGCGTCGCAAAGAATCTGACACAACTGAGCAACTGAACAACAACGAATCTACTGGAGGGGAGACGGACGATCCCTGCTGTTTGAGCCATAGCCACGTGCTGTATTAGGCTGGCCCCAATGGCACCCCACCCCAGTACTTTTGCCTGGAAAATCCCATGGACAAAGGATCCCGGTAGGCTCCAGTCCATGGGGTCGCTAAGAGTCGGACACGACTGAGCGACTTCCCTTTCACTTTTCACTTTCATGCATCGGAGAAGGAAATGGCAACCCACTCCAGTATTCTTGCCTGGAGAATCCCATGGACAGAGGATCCTGGTAGGCTCCAGTCCATGGGGGCACTAAGAGTCAGACACGACTGAGCGCCTTAACTTTCATTTTCACTTCCATGCATTGGAGAAGGAAATGGCAACCCACTCCAGTGTTCTTGCCTGGAGAATCCCAGGGACGGGGGAGCCTGGTGAGCTTCCGTCTATGGGGTCGTACAGAGTCAGACACGACTGAAACGACTTAGCTAGCTAGCTAGCTAGGGACATTCTGCACCCAGGCAGCTGTTTGGAGGCCTGGCCACTCATCCTGGTTTCCTCTCTGTCTGAAGGTGTCTCCAGCCAGACTCCCCTCTCTGTCCCCACGGTATCCATCCCCCACCCTCGATGAGCGCTGGTGTTTGACGCAGGCCTCCCACCAATGAGCAGACTTCTATGCAGAGCGAGGCACGGTGCCAGGACAAAGTGCTCATTCATGGTCGCTGCTCCCACAGAGAGGGGCTTGTGTATAAACGCACAGAGACTCAGGTTCGATTAAATGACACTCAGGGCTTTGCGCTGTCCCAGGCTCCCCACCTGTGCTGTCCATCAGCACTCAGGGTGGGGACTGTTCTCACATTCCACGGGAGGGCGTGGGCTCTGAGATGACAAACCGTGCCCAAGGGGACCTGCCGAGACCCATGGAGGGAGGCAGGACCTGGCTCTGGGGTCCTCACCGCTGGTGGACAGACGTGAACCTGATGCCCAACATCAAGGGAGACATGTTAGGGTCCTGCCCTTCTTGGAGACTAGGTCAGCTGTCAGCAACTGTACACTCTACGGTGGAAAGATGAGAAGTGAAGACGGGGGCGCCAAGAACTGAACCACCTGGAGCTTCCCAGCCCATCCACTCAGCCCTGTATTTGGAGATGGTGACCACTTGGAGAAGACATCCCTCTTGCCTTAGTGCCCCAAGCAGGACCCCGAGTCTCTCCCAACAGCATGGGATGGACTCCCATGGGCTGTGTGAGGTCCAGAAGGGGTGGAGTCCAGGGGCTCAGAACTCCAATTCACGAAGCATGTGCCTTGCCCCATGCCCACCTCCACCCATGTGTGGGACACCTGCCCAGGTGGCCTCGGGCCCAGCCCATGTGTGGCCACAGCACCTGGTCATGAACTTGCAGATGAACCGACCAACGCTGTTGTCATTTTCTCAAAGGAGTGGGCACCCTCTTCCTCACGGCTCATTTTCTCTTTTCAATAATGAGGACTAGAATGGGAAAGGCCCCCAGCTGCAGGGACCCATGGGGATGAGGAGAGGGGTCTGGGCTGCAGGAGAGACAGCCCAGTCTCAGAAACACACTCACCCTGGAGGGTTTTCATCGCTGACAACAGCCCAGTCCACACGGCCCAGAGCCCCAGGTCGGAGCTACCCCATCTGTGGAGGGCCGCCCAGTCCTCATGCCCTCGTGGCAGGTGGGGAAGAGGGGGCACTCATCAGGGTGGGGCCACATACCTCCTGCACTCTGAGCCTCCCCGGGGACACCCCTCATGCAGGGCCTGAGCCCAGTGCCAGCTCCCAGGACCCCTTGCCTGCCAGGGCAGCCATAGCGCACTTCCTGAACCCCTGAGTGTCCCTTGTCCACGCCAGCATGATGGGAGCCTGCTGCCCAGCAGTTCCCGCCCAGCTTCGTCCTGGTCCTGGGCAGGTGCCCTTCCCTCTTTTAACTGCTTGGAACAGCGGTCAAGGACGGAGACGGGCCGCTCAGAACCCCAGCTCTGAGGGTCTAGTGACCAAGAAGGGCAGGCTGCCATCGGAGGGGGCTGGGGGCATCATGGGGGCATCAGGGATGGCAGGGAGCCAGAGCCACTGGAGCCAAGTTGCTGCCTCGGGACATCGGTGTTCAGCTCCCTCCGTGTCATTTCAGGCCGGAAGTCCAGGACCTAGATGGCACCTCCCAGTGCCCGGGCCTGGTCATCAGGAAGCCAGAGGACGTGGAGGAGGAGGAGGAGGAGGAGCTGGAGGAGGATGATGACAGCCTGGCAGGGAAGTCACAGGACACCGCATCCCCCACACCCGAGCCTCAGGGCGCCTACGAGGACGATGAGGATGAGGAGCCACCCACCTCCCTGGCCGTGGGCTTTGACCACACTCGAAGGTGGGCCCCTGCCCTCTGTGGGCCCCGAGTGCTTGGGCCCCAGGCGGGGAGACGGGCAAGCACCGAGGGGGTGACCTCACTCCCACACCGTCCACCCTGCCAGCGGGGTTCTCTCCTTCCCAGTAGGTGTTTCCACTTCAAGGACTTCTGTGCACAGGTCAGGGTGAGACCAGGCCCCAAACTCACACACACACATGCACACATACCTGCACATACATACACACAATGCACATGTACACACATGTACACATGTGGACATGTGTGTGTGCGCGCACAGGCACATGTGTGCGTGCATACATATGTGCGCACATACATGTATGAACACCACATGTGCAACTGTGTACACACCCTCGCCCGTGTGGACACATGTGTATACATGTGCACACATACACACTGTGGGCACACGTTCACATACCTGTGTGAACACCACATGTGCAACTGTGTGCACACCCTTGCCCTTGTGGGCACATGTGTATACATGTACACACATGCAGGTGCATGTTTGTACACATCTGTGTATACATGTGCATGCGCACACATGCTTCACCCAGTCCAGAAGCAGAGCAAGGCAGGCGAAGGCTGAGAAAGAGCTGATCAGGGACCTGTGGGTGATCTCCAGCCCTGCACAACCAGGAGCAGTGATGTCTGTCTCCAACAGGCTGTGGGTGGGAGTTGAACATCAATGATTTTGAAAGCTGGCTGAGGGGAGCCTCTCCTGCTGTGTCCCCACTGCTCGCCGCCTACATTCAGCACCAGTGATGCCACCAGCATTCAAGGTCCTCCTTGGGGTGGCTGGCAGATCCTGTGGGCCCTTCAGAGATGGCCCACTTCCTCCCACTCTGGGCCCTGAGAGTGGGCCCCCCAGAACAACCCAGATTTTGGGAACCAAGACCTCTGCCCTGCTCCCAGCCTGTGCTCTGTGCCCAGGGACCCGGCGCCCTGCCTGTGCTTGCAATGTGTGTGCACGCACGAACCTCCTCTGTGTCCTCCATCACTTTCCTGTATTCATGTGGCTTCCGTCCATGTGTCCATATGTCCGTGTGTCTGTCTCCTGTGCATGTGGCTCGTGGAGATGCTGTGGTGTGCATGCAGGCACGGAGCTGGCCGTGGGGCTTCAGAGAGGCGGCCGAGGCCAGACAGGCTGACAGCAGGCCCCTCTCCGGTCGTTGGTGCAGGTGTGTTGAGGAGCCACCAGGCGGTCTCTTAGCTTTGGAGCCGATGCCGACTTTTGGGAAGGGGCTGGATCTCCGCAGAACAGCTGAGGAAACGTTTGAAGTTAAAGATGTGCTTAATTCCACCTTAGATTCTGAGACTTTAAAACAGACCCTGTACAGGCAGGCTAAGAACCAGGTAGGTACCTACCAGAGCCTGCCCCTGACCTTCCCCAGACTGGATGGCAGGCCCCAGCTGTGCCTCCCTGACCAGGGACTGTCTCCCTTCTCTCTGTGGCCGTCCCATGTCTGCATGGGGGACACCCAGGACTCCAGCCCTCCCATGCCCATTGCTTTGGCTAGAGAGACCCCCAAATGACTCCCTTTCCATGAAAGCAAGGGTGGGGAGAGGTTGAGGGCAGATGAACAAGAGCCAGACCCTCACAAGGGCACTCCCCTAGTCCTGCAGTGCTCCTGGCCATGAGGGTCCTGGCCCTCACATACCCGGAGGGTGGAGTCCACTGGTAGTGCCCTCATGGCTGCACTGGCCTCCCTCTGCCTCTGCCCAAGCAAGAGTGATGGAAGCCCAGAGTCCTCTCGAGGGACGCTCCCCTGTCGGGGTCATGGGCTCCAAGCTGCAACTATGGCGAGTCATCAGGGCACAGGCTGGCCAGCATGACTCACCCTCAGCCTAGGGCTGCAGGACCCTGTTTATTTTCAGCCTGGGGGACTTGGGGTCCCACTCAGCTCTCCGCAGCTCACCCAAGTCTGAGCAAAAACCGTCTGCATGTCTGTCTTCGTCTCTTTACTAATCCTGTCCGGAGTGTGAAATTGGGTGGACACACCCCACCCCACCTGCTCTGAGCGGACCCGGGTCCCATCCACTCGTGCTCTGGAGGCCAAGATGGGCTCTGGGCCAGAGGCACATCTGCTCTCAGCTCAGAAATGCTGCACATCACGTCCCTGAAATAGCTCTGTGCCACCACCACGGTCATCCACACCGGACAGGGCCCACCAGGCAGGGCCTGAGCCTCCTTGATGGGATCTCAGCAGTAACCACCAGCACCCTGGTCCCCCTGAAAAGCATGCTTGCCTGTGAATCCATGCTGATCACCAGGGATGTAGGGGCACCTGCAAGGGCGGATGTGCCCCAAAGAGGCTGAGGGTCTTAGTGGCCCTCTGCAAAGATGCCTCCTCTGCAGGCCAGCCCCCAACACCTTTGCCCCCACCTCATCTCTGAGTCTGAGGTCAGCGGGAGGGGATGGGAGGCCGGGAGGGCATGAGCTGGCCTGGGGTCTACAGGACCCACCCCACACCACTCACCTGCGCTCCTGTGTGTGCCCTCCCCTCCATCCAGGCGTATGCAATGATGCTGTCCCTTTCCGAGGATGCTCCTCTCCACGCCTCTTCCCAGGGCCCTCTGGACGCTTGGCTGAACATCGCGGGAGCCACGCCAGAGTCTGGAGCCTTTAACCCCATCAACCATCTCTGACCAGCCTGAGAGGGGCTTGGGTCAGAGTCCAAGTGAGGCCACCAGGGCCCCCGACTTCCCAACAGAAATCTCCATGGCAGAAGACGGAGGCAAGGTCCTTGGGAGCCTGTGCAGCCTGGGGCGGAGGAGACCCCTCCTTGTCACCTGTATCTGACCACTCCTCAGCGTCTGTTCCCCTCTCCATGGTCCAACTCTGACTTTTGCAATGAAAACTCAGAACCCGGCATCCTTGGAGCCATCATAGGGTTTCACTGGCTCCAAGCATCAGTCTTGAGAACGGCCTTCAGTTGGTACAGCTCACTCTATCTGGGCACAGCACTGGGGGCTGCCTCACAGAGTCAACCCCATGGGCAAGGACGGGGTTTGAACCCCACGCCGAGGCTGGTGGGCCTCTCCTGGGCGCCATGTGGCATCTAGGGAGGGAACGGACATCTGGGCGTGCTCTAAGGAGGGAATCGCCCTGACAATTTTTATAAAGAAAATGACAAGAATGATCTTTTTGGTAATCTTATTGACGACAGAGTCTATTTAAGCATGTGGTTTTAAAAATAGACAGTATTTTTAAAAAAAAAAATCACAAAGTGACTTGCAAATTGTTTTTTAAAAGTAATTTTGCATTGCTTTGAAATCTCAGCTTCTTTGCAGACCCAAGCCTGCCTGGGACCCAGCCCTGCGTTTGGGGGTGTTCTTTATACTGTAGATAATGGAGAGATTTTCTATCCCTGACTGTGTTTGTAAAGCCAAGTTGATTCTGGGCACCCCGCCCCCAGAACCGAGGGGCGGAGCCCACTCCCGGGAGCAGTTTGAGACTGTACCTGGAATGAATCAGATGTCCTGGGCTGGCCCAAGGCTGGGACTCAGAGATGTGCCTGTCATTGTGTGACATGGGATTCGTGTCCTCGTCCCCCACCCAGAGGGAGGTTGGAGCAGGGACTTGGTCCCCAGCGCAGAAGTGGCCAAGCCCCTGCACCCACCCCACCCCCTACCATTCTGCAGAAGGCGGGGCCTGCCTGTCATCTTGGGATCTCCAGCACCCACCCACCCCACCCCCTGCGGATGGACAAGGGGAAGGGAGTGGGCACCCCCCACAGGGGCTGCTGTGGGGTGCACGCCAAGGCTCCTCTGCTCCAGGCTGCCAAGCTCCATGCTCTCCTGAGACCCCAGGACACAACTGCCACTTCGCTCTTTGTGTGGGTTCCTGGTGGGCGGGACCCGGCTCCAGAGGACGGGAGTCCAGGTGCGACCTCCACAAAGAACTAAGACAGCACAGCCCTGAGGGGCCGGACGGCACCTCCCAGGACCAGGCTGCTCTCCACTCGATGGGCTTTAAATTATTCCCATAGGGGCCAATTTCGAATAATTGTTGTTGTTTTTTTTTCCCTGATGGAATTGACCTTAATCTGTATATAACTTGTAATTTTTTCTAATTCATTTCTTTTCTTATTTTATTTCTTCCTTAACAGTATTTTTGGCATTAGACATTCTTATTGTGAAGAAATAATGTTAATATAAGTATCTAGTGAAGGACCAAAACCGTGTAATAAGGTTGTGTGTTGTGTGATCAATAACCAGGGAGTGGGGCGATTTTTAATGTGCCAAATACCCCACGTCCCCCACCCCACCCCCAACGAATCCTGCTGCCCGTTTTCCAGACAATCATGTGTTTTTGTTAAATTTGAGTTTCAGTTGCATTTAAGACAAGTGCTCTATTTATTTCTTTTATTGTTTGGAAGAAAAACGAAGACTAGCATCCCAAGAAGAGGAAAAAACCCGCCCAAGTCGCCCTAAGAAATGTATGAAAACACAATGGTCATGGAGTGGGCAACCGTCCAGCCACTCCAGGCCGAGACAATCGTCCGCCTGGGCACTGGGGGTTCAGCTTCATGGTGGAGACCTGTGGATGGGGATCCCCAAGGACACACAGACCTGCAGATCCTAGCAAAAGGATTTGGCCTTTCCCGGATCCGGTCAAGGTACCACTCAGAGCGCCTTCCACGTGGGAACAGGCTGGAACGTGGCCCCCAGGGCGGTCAGAGAAGCTGCTGGCAGAGGAGCTGCCCGCAGCCACGCCCACAAGGATTTACAGACACGGCTGCTCACACCACCTTAGAAGCTTCCTTCACCCCACCCCCCCAGTGGACCCGCCTGGTGTGTTGCAATTTCCAACTCTCCCTCGATTGAGATGGGACCCCTTTGAAAAGTCAACCTCAGATACCACCTCCCCATTTCTGTAAACCCAAATTATATGATTTCTTCTGCTAAACAATAAGGTGTGTGCTTTTTTTTGCGATTTGACTTTCTCTGTCCAAAACAGGATGTTTGGGCAGGTGGAGGCCTGAGTGTCTGTTCCCTGCAGCCCAGCCCTTCCGTTCACCTCTGGTCTCTCTGTGATGGTCACGGTTGGGTCTCTTCTTGTAGCTGATCTTCTTAAACTCTGACTCTTTCCTTCTTTCCTTCCCCATCCCCAAGAACCCTGACTGCACATTTTAAGTCCTGTTTTTTGTCCCACTTGAAAACAATTAGAGTAAGCCCAGTTTCTCCCCCAGCCTGAGCATTTGGCAGATTCGGTGGCGGGGAGGGTTCTGTCCTTGGACCCTCAGATAAAAAGAGCACTTATTTCCTATGCCTGGTGGGTCCATGAAGCCTGGCCTCAAAGTTGAGCATTGTCCCAACCACAGTCAGCTGCCCCTCCCCAGGTCTTCTCTGCCCCCAAGGCTCCAGCACCAGCCACCTGCTCAGACTCAGGGGGATGCCCTGGAGGGTCTGGGAGCTTGGGCTGGAGAATTCCGAGAGCCCAGCTTCATGGCACGGATGCAGTCGGTAGCTGGCTGGCCAACCAACGCATCTGTGGGCTGGTGGCCAGAGTCAGGGCTGTAAACTAGGAACCCCATTGGGCTAGCGTGCTGGGGCCAGGGTCCTTCACTCCAGCCTCGTCCACTTCCCTCTTTGGACTGCTGACTCTCACCCTCAAGTGGAAATTTGGAAGGAGGTCTCCTCACTCTTCCCTCTTCTGCCCCTCAGACCCCAACCCCCACCTTGGGCCCAACTCTTTCATTCCCAGGACAAGCAGGTAGGACCCCAGGACTGCTGACCCTTTGGCCAGCCAGCCCTTCATAAGGGAGACCCAGAAGCCTCTGGTTGGAACCCAGAGGCATGAATTTCTGCATCCCACCTGGAACCCTGGGTGGGGATAAGTGACTGGGGTGGGCCTGAGAGACTGCCCAGCCCTAGTGGCCTTCCCATACGATGCCAAGAGTACGGCCAGTCCACCCAGACACTGATTGGCCCTGGAAACCCTGAGGGCCCTTGTCCTTCTGCGTCCTGGCTGCTTCCTCAGTGAACATTCGCAAAGCACTTACCTGAATACACATCCCTTGTGTTAGCCCCAAAGCCTCAAAGCACTGGATTGTGGCGCCCTGGGCCCCAGCCCCGCCCCCCCAACTGCTGCCCAAGTGACTGAAATCTACTGAGCTTATTCACCGTGCTGTCCTGGGAGGGGCAGGGGCAGCACCCTCGGAGAGCACCCCGCACTGCTGTCTGGCGTGGTGGTGGGGAATGGATGGGGAGCCGGCACCTCGCTCCCCTCCCGGCTGGGGATGCGGGGACATAGCTGCTCCTGGTCGGTGGAGGTCAGCCGGGTCTCAAAAGCCATGAATGTCTCTGTAGCGATGAGTGATACTGTGACTAAGATGTCCTCACGAGATGCCAAGGAGCGTCCCTCTCGTCCTGCCATTCCAGTGTTTGTGTCTTCCTTCTTTTCTGTCATGGATTCGTATTACCACTTGTGGGGGAAAAAAAAAAGTAAGAGACGATAGAATGAAAAGGCAGCTTATGTTTCCAGATGTGCAATTCACTCATGAACAAAGTTATCCCGAAGGCTCCTTTCTGCGCACCTCTCTTCCTCGTTCTCCTCCAAACGAGGCTAGCTGAGCCCCGTATCCACACGGGATTGAGGGCATCCGTACGTGTACGCTGGTGACACTCCAAACCTGTGCGTCCATGTCATCCTTCACCATCGTTACATTATGATCCGGTTTTTTTTTTCTTTTTTTTTTTTTTCTTTTAGAGCTGTATAGTGTTGAAAAGAAGTCAAGTGTAAATGTCTGGTTTTTCTCCATAATGTTTTTTTTTTTTTTTAAAAAAACCCATTGAGAAGGAGGCTGGTGTATGTCCCACGTCCCCCGATTGTAAATTTGCTTCTGTTCTAAGTAAACTGCATGGCTCGTGTGTAGTCATTATCGTGTCTGTTCGTGAAATTTTTACAAAAAGGAAAATCCCATAGATGCACTTATTAAATATGTGATTAGAGTCTGCGTCCTCAAGACTATGAGTCCTGAACTGCCCACACGGAAGACGCAGTTCTTAACATGGAAATCGCTGTGGGAGAAGGAAAGGAAAAGACACCAAGTGTAGGAATCATTCAGAGAGTGACTCTGCAGATTTCATTTTGATGATGCTCGTGATAAAGACAAATGTACGTGTGTAGAGAAATGTCTTTAAGATGAAGCCTAGGAGAAGCTGATTTTGAGGTTGATGCTGTAGACTAGGACTGTATACCAAATGTAATCTTTCCGATGCTACAATGAATTTATACATGAGATTGATATGCAATAAATATGTGTGCTTTTCTAAGCCTCTGTGCCTGCATGCTTCACTCAGGGGGAACAGAGGCCTCAGAGGGCTGGGGAGGGATGGTGAGAACAGACTCAAGAGTCAGGGTGGCTGGGCCCTGATGGAGAGCCCCTTGTGCCATCCTCCTGTACCACCCCCAGGGCAGGTCCCCTTGCCATTCCTGTTTTCCAGAAAAGAACAAGTCCAGAGAGGGCACCAACTACCCAGGACAGCCTTGCAGTGAGAGTGCTGGTCTCCAGCCGTGCCCTCCTCCAAGTGTGCCCACCTCAGGACAAGGTGACCTTTAGGTATGGCCCCCAGGTGTGCCCTGCTCCAGGTGTGGCAGTCTCCAGGTGTTTCTACTCTCGATCATAGTGGCTTTCAGGTGTGTCCATCTCCAGGTGGGCCTACCTCTAGGCATGGCACCCTACTGGTGTGCCCACCTCCAAATGAAACTGCCCCCAGGTATTCTTACCCCAACATGTCCCTGCCCCCAGCGCCCATGCCCATGAACTCTCACCAGGGCCTCTTGATGGAGGAGAAGCCCATCCTATAAGGCCAGCCCCAAATCTGCCCCCCTCTGAGAGTAGACCTCCCCACCAGCCAGCCCTCCACTTCAGCTGTGTCTGCCCCACACACTGCTTCCAGCCAGTGCCTTAGCCTGACCCACCAGCAATGGCCAGATGGATCAAGGCAGAGCAAAGACCAGGGCTGCAAAAGGAGCAAACACAGTCCCCCAGGGCACCCCTCCTTCTGCGTACCCAGGTATTCCCTCTTGGGGGCCATTTGTCAGGTTGCACAAAGAAATGAAGAACAGATGATGAATAGGTGAATGGATGGATAGATGGCTGGATAAATGTATGGAAAGATGCGTGGATGGATGGATGAATAAATGTGTGGGTGGATTGATGATGGATAGGTGGGTGGATCCCCTATGAATGGATGAATGGAACGATGGATGAATGATGGGTGGGTGGGTGGATGGATAGCTGGGTAGATAGATGATGTATGGGTGGTTTGCTGTAAGAACCCTCACTCAACATGGATGCCTCTGAAGGGGGCTGAACCTGCTCTGAGAGAGGTAACAGAAGGGGGCAAGGCCTGGGTTCCTCTAAATGGCAGCATCTCATAGCCACCAGAGGGAAGAAACTGCAGTTGACCTTGGAACAACATCCCTGGGCCCAAATCTGGGTACTGAGTCTTTTCACTTTCTTCACAGTATGTGTGTCTCCAGGGTAGCACTGGTTGGGAGAAGCACTTAAACATTTTAAGGTGATTTCTTCCCTGGTGTGACTGTCATCCTGTGATCTGAATCCTGTGGTCAGATATGGGCTTTGCCCCAGAGTTCCAAGCACAGGGATGGCTTGAGAAATAAATTTCCATTCTCAGAGGACAAATGATGCAAATCACAGAACTGGTGAATGGCCACACTTTCAAAAGCCATTCACCAAGATGGAGTGACAGTCTCCAGCCCACCCTGTTACGCCCTCCCAAGCTCCCTAGGCAGGCTGCCGTCAGGGGCCAGAGCTCCCAGCAGCCTTTCTTTATGTCCTCCACCCACAAAGGGAGAGGGGTATCCCGGGACAGGAGCCTGTCTGATAAGAGCCCTATTGTCAGGGGACCTCGGAGGGAAAGAGCAGAGGCTGGCAAGCCAACTCTGTCTCCCTGAAGCCCGGCTCCTGGCAGGGAAGATGGAGGAAAAAAGCTCCATTTTGGAAACAAGGCGGAGGTGGGGGGGGGGGGGGGTGGCGGTGAAAATCAACAGGAGAAAAATGTGTCAATGAGAAATCTGTTTTCTGGGAAAAGAGATGCTTTTGAATTCTCCTTCAGATTCATTTTGGGCCAAGTGAGCCTGTTGGTTATTTGCAGAGAAGCTATTTTGAGAATCATTAACTTCATTTCTCGGGGCAACAAAAGTCTTCCCCAAAATCAAAAAGTATCTTATTTTGGGGTAAAATGGCTAGACACAGGATGGCTTTTGTGGGGACAGATGGACTAGCAAGAGGGGCCCAGGATAACAAGATGCTCAGAGCAAGGTTCTGGGGTGGGAGGTGGCTGCCGGCCACAGCCCACACTGTGGTCCTTATGAAGGAAGAGCGCTGTGCACAGCACTGCTGGGCCACATGCTCCCCAAAACTTACACCCAGCTCAGGAAAGGGAGGTGGAGTTTGCTCCAGAGCTTCAGGACAGAGAGGACAGAATTCTATGGTTATAAGACAGGGAGGCCTGAGCACCAGTTGAGGCCCAACAGAGAGGCTGTGAGTCCAAGTGAAGGTCACTCAGTCATGTTCAACTCTGCAATCCCATGAACTATATATAGCCCGCCAGGCTCCTCTGTCCACGGAATTCTCCAGGCAAGAATATTGGAGTGGGTAGCCATTGCCTTCTACAGGGAATCTGCCCAAACCAAGGATTAAACCCAGGTTTCCCACATTGCAGGCAGATTCTTTACCATCTGAGCCACCAGGGAAGCCCAACAGAGAGTCTGGGGAACCAAAACCCCAAGGGAGGTAGTTGGCTCTTTCTCCTAGGATCCAGTTGAAACCCCTGAATTCATGAGCCCACCAGGCCTTAGAGCTCTGGATGACTTATGTGGTCCTGTCTTTAAGCTCACTGATCTTTCCTTGTGTAGCATCTAATCTGTTAACTCCATCCAGTATGTTTTTAAATGTTCATATCTTATATATTTTTTTCATCTTTAGAATTTTCATTTGATTCAGCATTCTTTTTCTTTTGATCATATTCATTGCACATTATACTTTTTCTTTTATGTTCAAGGCTTCCCTTATATCCTTGGAATAGTTATCATGTGTGCTAAGTCACTTCAGTCATGTCCAACTCTTTGCGACCCTATGAACTATAGCCCACCAGGCTCCTCTGTCCATGGGATTCTCCAGGCAAGAATACTGGAGTGGGTTGCCATTTCCTTCTCCAGAGGATCTTCCCAACCTAGAGATCGAACCCACATTTCTTACATATCCTGCATTGGCAGATGGGTTCTTTACCACTAGCGCCACCCTTCATGAAGCAAAGTGAAGCGAAAGTTGCTCAGTCGTGTCCGACTCTTTGCTACCCCATGGACTGTTGTCCAGGGAATTCTCCAGGCCAGAATACTAGAGTGGGTAGCGTTTCCCTTCTCCAGAGGACCTTGCCAACCTAGGAATCAAACCCAGATCTCACTCATTGCAGGCAGATTCTTTACCAGCTGAGCCACAAGGGAAGCTCTGCTGGTTGCATCATCTATGTCATTTCTGGGTCTCTTTCTATTGGTTGCTTTTTCTCACACTTATAGGTCACGTGTCTATTACTGTTTCACTGGGTGCTGGAGGCAGTAAATGCAAAATGGTTGAGACCTCAGAGTTCCTTGACCTTTTAAGAAATTTTCGTGCTGACAAGCAGTTAACTGACTTGGAGGCCAGCCTGGTCTTTGCTTGTTTCAAAAATGTAGAGCAGCCTCTGCCCCTTCCACCTAAGGTGTAAGCTTACCTTCACCTAAGACGTGGCCTTTTTTTATCTCCAGCCAATGTCCTGGGGTGCACAAGGCCTCTTGGTCCTGGTGATTGGCTATCAGGTGTTTCTGAGCTTGTGTGGATGCTGGGAGCTGTTCTCTGCTCAGCTCCCAGGATCTCACTCTGCACACAGAGCAGAGCATTTGACCAGACTCAGGCTGACCCCAGGGGCTTCTCCAGATCCTTCTCTGCACTGCTGCCTTCCCTCTGAGGCTCTGCCTGCAAGTCTCAGTCCCCTCAGCCTCCCTGACCCCATCGCTGCCTGCCTCAGCTAGCTCAGTGAAGCCACTGTGTTCTGCTTTGTCCTGCCTCTCAGAAGAAAGTTGGGCAGGTGTGGGGCTCGCCTCATTGGGTCCCCCCACCCCCACTGTTCTCTGCCACATGTCATGTGCTCAGTCAGTCGCTTCAGTTGCGTCCAGCTCTTTGCAACTCTACGGACTGTAGCCCACCAGGCTCCTCTGTCCATGGGATTCTCCAGGAAAGAGTACTGGAGTGGGTTCCCACGCCCTCCTCCAGGGGCTCTTCCCCACCCAGAGACTGAACCAGTGACTCCTGCGTCTCCTGCACTGGCAGACAGATTCTTTACCACTAAGCCCTTGCTACCTGTTGTTGATGACTACAACAGTTGCTTCTTATTTTTGCCCAGTTTTCTATTGATTACAGTGGGAGCTGCATCATCACAGCTGGAATGTCTGTAATGCTTTGAATTCTCAATTGGAGCAGATAAGTGCATTTTTAAAATGCCTTACCTCTTTGGAAACCTTAAATAGTCCCTAATTATGAGAGGGGGCCTGGGCTTTGCACTCAGATAAGCCTGAGCTCTCCTCTTGGCCGGGTCATTCAGAGCCAGGTAATAAAGCACAGACACTTGACCTCTGGATGAAATGGAGACATTGACACCTTAGGGAGTTTCTGTAAGAATTCCAGAAGGTGATGCAGGAAGCCTGGTACATAGTAGGCATTTAATAGGAGGTAACAACCATTTGTCCAATTGTTAGCTGGGCCACAAGACGGAGCGACCGTGTGCTCCCTGAACTGAGCCTCCTGCTCAGCAAGGCCACCCCCATGGGCCAGAGAGGCAGCCAGGCCCCGCCCAGCAGCCCGGCCCCCACACCACCCCTGTGTCCATCTGTGGACCCCACCCAGCCTGGGCCTCCAGTCACCCAACACAGAAGAGCCTCTGTCTTCAGGCCCACTCACAGCTGCCCCATCACCCAAGGTCAACAAGACCTTTCCCAGCTGCCCATGGGCTGGACCAGGCACCCAAGGGGAGGGACCCTGCAGTGAGTGGTGGGTCAGCTGGATGCCAGGCCCAGAGAAGAAAGGAGACCTGCTGTGCCCTATCCTCCAGCCCCCACCTTCCCTGAGGCTAGGGAGGTAGGGGGAGAGTGGGCACTGGCCTTTTTGCCCTCAGCACCAATGATGGTCAAACCAAGAGGCCTTCTGGGGGACTGCTGGCCTCAGGACACTGCCTCTCTGGGCTGCGGCCCTGCAACTGAGCCAAAAGTTTGGAAGACTCGAGCAAGACCTCTTGGAGCACAGGATACCCTGGAGCCACAGGAAAGAGGCACCATCAGGCAGCAGGTGTCGACTTCTTTGTAGGAAATCCCGAGAGCCATGGGGCTGATGATCCCAGAGGTTCGGGAAACCCCTCATTTTGTGAGTGCTGGGCAAGCCAGGCATGCAGGTGACCCACATCTCACCCTCCAGGGGTGACCATCGGTGTGCAGGTTCCGCCCCCAGGACTCTGGCACAGAGCTAAGGCCCTGAGCCTGTGACAGCCAGTGGTGTCCCCTCTAAGGTTCTCATGGGGGACGAGGAGGGAGAAGACCCCGGGGCCACAGAAGAGCCGCCTTCACAGGGCCTCTTCCTCTCAATTCTCAAGGCTGAAAATGTCCCCAGTGAGGTCCGTACATGTGGGGTGAGCTCCATCTAATCCGTGCTGCCCCGTCTCCTCCTGGCCTGCTGAACGGTGCCCCGAGGCCAGGCACAGAGGCATCCCGACACACAGGAGCGGGGTGCAGGCTGCCCTCTATGTGCAGACCACCCCCCATCCTGTGAAGCCTGCATGCCAGCGGGAAGACAGCAACAGGTCAGCCAAGTAGGATGCTCGTCAGAGGCAGAGACGAGATGGGAGAGGCTGGTCATCTTCCTGGGCCACCTCAGTGAATGACCACAAAACAATGGAGACACATCCTCTCCCAGCTCTGAGCCGGATGTCTGAGATCAAGGTGAGGGCAGTCTCTAGTGGGGGATCCTTCCTGCCTCTTCCAACTTCTCAGCATCCTTGACCCACAGACACATGACTCCAATTTACGTCTCCATCCACACTGGACCCCTCCCCTCTGTCTGGGTGTCCAGCTCTCCTCTTCTTATCAGATTTTGGGCCTAATCAGGTAGGCTCCTGTCTCAATCACACCTGCAAAGACCCATTTTTCAAATATGGGTACATCAATGCTGCATTCAGCTCTCAGAGTGGGGAATCGCTGGCCTGGAAGCCCGGGGCGGGAAGGAAGCCTGGGTGCCGCCGAAAGGGCCGTCTGCTCTGGGCTGACCCGGCCCCGCACACCCTGGGTCCCAGTCACAGGGTGGGAGAGTTCCAGAGACTCACCCCCACAGGCAGATGAGCGGAGGAAGAGGGCTGTGCGGTCAGCCCCAGGTCCTTCTCCCCACGCCTGTCACAGGACCCTCAGCTGTTCCCTTCCAGCCATGAGCCCTGGGCCTGGACTCCAGGTTATTTCATGTGCCAGCATCTAATCTCTGCTTTACAGCTGAGACAGCAAAGGCCCAGACAGGCCAAACCATCTGCTTCTGGTCCCCTGGCCCCAACCACACACTCAGCCAGCCAGAGGCCAGCCTCAGGTGGGAGGATGAACCATGAAATGACCAAGCCGGGTTCTGAAAGACGGTTTTAAGGGAAAGCATCACATAGAGGTCAGGAACCCTCCCTGCCTGGGTCTCCCCATCCGCCAAGACCCTCCACAACTCTCCCAGCCGCTCACTCCTGCCTTCTGGGCCTTGTGGTGTAGTACCCAAAATGACCTCTGGAGGGAAGCACGCGCCCAACTTTCCCAAGAGTTGCCTGGGAGCAGTCTGTCCACCCAGGTGGCCGCAGGGCGAAGGACTCTGCCCACAGGGGTCAGCCATTAGCCGGGAGGAAGCCACAGGCAGTCCCTGAGTATGCTGAGAGCGGGCTCTGCTATTGCCGCCCTGGGTTGGTGTGAAGCTGGGGTTTTGGGGTGGTGGGTGACACAGGGCAGGTAGAATGGAGTCGGGGAGGTGCGGGACCTGCAGGTCAGTCCAAGCTCTGTCCCTGCACACCTATCCCAGCCCCCCGCACCTCCTGCAGCACCAGGAAGCCGGATTCCTGAAAATCCATCTAAGGGACTGTTGCAGCCTCTGCCCAGGGGACCCACCCTGAACAAGGCCTGATAAGGTCGGGCTTGGAACCCAGACTGAGCTTCGTGCAGGCTAACAAGGCCTGACTTTCCAGTCTTCAGCGACCTGATCCGTCAGGTGGGGATGATGCCAATGAATGCCTTGAAGGCCAAGGGAGTGCTCTGAACGCTCCAGGGCCGCCCTCTGGCCGCCATTCTGCAAAGAATCCAGAAGGTGGGGTCATTTCTGCAGGGGAAGCCTTGCAAACCTTAGATTCCCCACAGGGCTGGTCGGCTTCCAGGAGGGCTTCCTGGAGGAGGGGGCAGCCCAGCCGGAAATTCAGAGTCGCACTGGGGGAAGCCGCATAGCCCTGGCCGCACCCAGGCAGGCGAAGCTCAGCACGAGGGAGTGGACGTGGAGGCGCGGCGCTGGGGGAGGTCCCGGAGCGGCGCTGGTCTCCTGCAGGAGACTTCAGACTGGACTCAGAGGCGCGAGCCAGCTCGGCTGCGAGTCACGTGGGCTCCCGCCGGCCAGGTGGGGACAGCGACGCAGGCAGCGCGGCCAGGTACCTGGGGCGCACTCCGCCGGCCCCTCCCACCGCCGGCACTCGGAGCCGGAGCCGCCGGGCGCGCGCCCCGCCCCACCTGGCCACCCACCTGGCGGGGCCGGAGCGCCGCCGCCTCCAGCTGGGCCGCACAGGAAGTGTGGGGGCGGGGACGGGGAGGGACCGAGCGGCCGGACGGAGCGCCGGGCCGGGAGCTGGTGCCCGCTGGGGCGCGGAGCCTGGAGGCTGTACCTGCTGACGCGCTCGTAGCTCCGTCCTCTGCCCCGCAGCGCAGGTGAGCCTGGGGGACAGGTGAGAGGGGGAAACGTGTGAGCCTGGGAGACAGGTGAGCCGGGGAAGGGACGGATGAGCGAGGTGGAGGCAGGGGGTGAGCCTTTGGGAGGGGGCTAGCTCCTTTCCTCTCCTTCGCCCTTTCGGAAAGCCCTGCCCCGGGGGCCGCGACACTTTGCGGCTCCCTCCCTCCGCAGTGGCTGCCCAGCGAAGGCAGCGGGATGGGACAAAGCCTGGCTGGACCTAGAGCCCCTGACCCCACTCCTAGGCTTCAAGCGTCCCAGCTGCCCGCTGCCTTTTCTCCTCTAAGCCCTAGGGGACACTTCTTCCCGTGGAGGAAACTCTGAGAGATCCGTAGGAAGCCCCTGGGACCTTTGAAAGCAGGTGGAGGGAGGGAGCAAACGACCCTCCCAACAACTCTGGAGAATCTGTTGCCCAAACCCACTCTGGTACCAAGTGTAGCAGCCCCAGGAATGAGGACTCCTCCTCACCCTGGTGGGCAGACAGAGGGGATCTGCTCATTCTTGGCTAAGGAGGGTGAGCTTAGGCTCCTGAAGCTGTGGGTCCCACTGATCCCAAGACCCCTGTCCTAGCTGCCCAACCTCCGTTTCTGCATCCCGGAAACAAGGATCTGTTTTGAGATTCAGCTGAACCTCAGCTCAACAGGGGCCACATTGGTGGTGGGGGTAACTCCGCATCTGACCTGGGGGTGAACAGTCTGCACCTCTTGGTGTGGGGCCTCAGGGGGTGCTTGTCAGGCCAACCTGGCTATCCTGCATCCCCATTAACTAGTGCTTGGATGTGAGGGCTCCAGGTCCAAATCCTAGCTCTGTGTCACCTAAGTTACTTAAGCCCTCTGGCCTCAGTTTCCTGTCTGTGAAAGGGGAGCAGTTAGGTGCTGACTCAGCCGAAGCTGGCTCCTCTTTTGGTCGCTGCCCTGACGATGCCCACAGGCTGTAGAAGCCGGCGTCACATCTTGAGCACTACCCAGGGCTTCCCCGGGTCCTCCCTGGCACTTGCAGGGGGAGTGGCAAGCTGGCAGAGGCCCCTCCCCCACCCCCTCTTACCTGGGCACCTAGAAGAGAGGTACGTGTGGGAGAAGGGAGCATGCCAGTTCTCCAAGGGCTTTGATTCCCCGCGGGCTCAGAGAGGAGGGGGATTGTCTCTGACCCTGCACGGAGTTTCTCTTCACCTACACGGAAGGAAACCAGGTGCAGAGGTGAGGTGGCGTGACATGGCTTGCCCCTGAGACGCCTGTCTGTGCGTGACCCGTTGGGCATGGCACTCACCACGTCTGGGTCCCGGAATTTTAGTTTCAGTTTCTGAATGGATCTCAGCTGCTTGTCTCCTTTGCCAGTGGCAGTTGCCTTGCCCAAAGCCACTGACCACCTGTATCAGCGTCTTTATTTCCAGGGAGAGTCGCTGCTCACCCAGGCGTCCCATTGGGGCAGCGAGGATCTAGGTCAGGACGGGCCTGGCTCTTTGCCCAGCTCTCCGCTGACCGGCAGCCTGACCCCAGCAGGTCACATTCCCTCTGCACCTGGTTTCCTTGCCTGGCAGAGCAGGGAAATATCCGCCTTCCAGAAGATCGGTGAGGGGCGAGAGAGACACAGTGGGCGTGGACTATTTGGAGGACGCCCGAGGTCACCTGTCCAGGCTGTCTGTCCAAGTCAGGGTTCTGATTTCATATCCGGGGCAGCTCAGGGGAAACAGGGTCTGTGCCAGCCAAGCCTGGCACAGGGACTGGGTTTTTAGGGTGGCTGTATTGAGAGACAGGATGGGAGCCATTGGCCAACTGAGCCAGGAGGGTGGTTTCCGTGATGCCTGTGGTGCCCCAGAGGTGTCACAGGTGCACGAGGCCCACCACCCACCTCCCGCTGCCAGGCCAAGGGCGGCCAGGAGGGTCTCCCAGCCCCCATGGAGGCGGGTGAATCTCCAGTTAGCTGAGACAAGATTTCTCCGCCTCATCACTGTGGACAGTTTTCCAGATGATTCCTTGTCGTGGGTGGTCCTGTGCCCTGTAGGGTATTGAGCAGCATCCCTGGGACTATACCTGCAAGAGCCCCCAGCTGTCTCAGCCACCTTTCAGACAGACCTGTGTGCTGTGTGGTTTAAGAAGCCCAGTCCTGCCCTGGATTCCGTGTGACTCCCAGTCTCCAGCCTGGCCAGGCAGAATTACCTGAGCACAAGGCCATCATGGTGGGTCAAGTTTGCCTGAGCAAAGACGGGGTCATGTGAACGGTGCCCGGGAGGCCGAGCCCCGCCCCCCAGGCAGGGTCTCATCAGCCAGACCTAGAGGAAGAGATGCCCCATGGATGGAGGTGCCGTGGTGACCTCACCCAAGGAGTGGCAGGTCCCATAGTCGGTGCCGTGTGGATCCTGGTGACTGTGAGAGCTCAGCAATCAGAGCCCCAGGCCAGGCAGGAAGGCTGTGCTTCTTCAGGGCAGCCCACAGGATGGTGCTGAGCCTCCTGGGGTCCAGGAAGCCCATCTTTCAGGAAGAACACAGGCTCAGGGGGTGCTGGGCTGCAAGGGCCCCTGGGCCAGGCCAGCCTGAAAGGCAGAGTCAGGTCAGGGCCAAGTGTAGCTTAGGACTGGACAGGCTGAGTCAGGTCACCTGCGGCTGTCGGGGACGTTCCCACCTCCATCTTCAGCACCCCAGCCCCCTCCTCCCGACCAAGCCCCATGTGCACCTTACCCAGCTCTGCATGTGCACCGGGAACACAGGGAGGCTGTGAAATAAAAGTACTAGTCGCTTAGTCGTGCCCAACTCTTTGCAACCACATGGATTGTAGTATGCCAGGCTCCTCTGTCCATGGGATGCCCCAGGCAAGAATACTGGAGTGGGTTGCCATTTCCTTCTCCAGGGGATCTTCCCAACCCAGATTTTGAACCCAGGTCTCGTGCATCACAGGCAGATTCTTTATAGTCTGAGCCACCAGGGAAGGCCCTTACCCACCCACCCCTGCACATGTACCGGGGACATTCAGAGGCTGCTTAGTGGCACAGGGGGAAGCTACTGCTCTAGTTCCCAGGACCCAACTGTGGGGGCCTCCCCAAGCCCCCTCTGAGATGAAGCCAGCAGGGCATCACCCGGGAGCGGGCACAGGCAGGTCTGGAGCCTCTGATGGTGCTGCCCTGGCGGATTCTGCTTTCTTGAAGCCAAGTACCAAGTGGGCTAGTTCTCCGCCCAGCTCACCAGGGCCTCTTCAGGTAGACGGGGTCCCAGGAGAGGAACAGGAGAGGTGCCCACAATACTAGCATTCATGTGTCAGTTTGGGAATTGAGCCCAGCTGTTTGTGGGGACGTGGACAGGAAGTCATCCCTGCTCCTGAAGGATGCACAGGCTCCATGGGGGAACAGAGGGCCAGATGGACCACACACAGCCCCGCCACCATGGACACTGGTTGGGGAGCTTTCCAGGGATGCCTTTGCTGGGGAGCAGACTTGCCTCTGTGGCTCACGTGGTTGCTGCAGGGTGTGTGGCCCCTCTCAGAGACATTGTTGCTCAGAGAACATGGCTGGCATTGAGTCTGCGCTCTGGGCCCTCCCCTGTGCTGGCTGCAGGACACTAGGCAAAGGCCAGTATCCAGTCAGAGTGATGAAAGAGAGGCTCTTAGAGCCAGTTGATTGGAGGAGAAATCCCGAGACACAAACCCAGTAGGGAATCCCAAAGAGCCTGCCAGGCAGAAGTGTGTGCTTGTGTATATGTGCTCATGAGTGTGTGCCCATAGGGCACACAGGTCTCCCACCAGCACTTGCCTCTCTCTTAAATAGAAGCCAGTGGGGATGCTGAAACAGCATGTGGAATCCTTGAAATGAGAATAGGCTTCTCTGCATCAAGAGCAGGAGAGAACTCTTGGTGGGACCATGAAAACAAACATTTGGTGGAAGGCAGGAATCTTCCACAAAGGAGGATGAAAGACAAAGGAGAGAAGAGGTCTGAAATGAGGAGGAGGTCTCAGCAACAGCTATTCCAGAAAGAGAGACCAAAGCATCAGAGGTGGGAGAAATGATTGAAAAAAAAAAAAAACAACACCAGAAAACGTGCGGACCTAAAAGGACACGTGAGCCCGTGGCTCAGCGAGTGAAAGCGTATTGATGGCTGCGTCCATCCTGCAAGCAGTAAAGCAAGAGCCCCATACCATCAGTGACCAGGGCTGGGGAGCCTCCCGTCATGACGAGGAGGTGAAGTCAGACCAGTGTCAGTGTCTCACTGGCAGTGGGAGCTGGAGGCCAAGGGAAGAAGGCTTCTCCATTCCTGAATAAAATCATCTCCAGTGGGACTCTCCAGGCACAAAGACGACATTTTCAAAGGTCTCCTCCCATGACCCTGCCTTGGGAAGGTGCCAGAGGGTGGGCATAGCGCAGTGGGGAGGGAAGGAGGAACGGGGAGGACCAGGCTGCAGGGTGGGGGCCAGAGTGCCCAGCTCCTGCCCTAAAAGCAGGCAGGGGTTGGCCTAGCAAGGGTGGTCTGATGCCTGGACCCTGTGAGCACAGCATCCAGATGCCTGGGGTAGGGGCACTGGAGTGCATGGAGAAAATTAACAGGAGGAAAACCAGCCAGTAAACAAGAGGGAATTATTAATGGGAGGGAAGCTGGGCAGGCCGGGCTAAGACAAACACCCACAGGGTATGGCCGAGCTGGGGCTGGAGCTTCATCCGCTGGGCTGGAAACAGTGGGTGATGCCCACAGGTAGGAGATGGAGAAACAGCAACTGAGCCTTATTTGAAATTGGGAGAAAGCTGAGAAGCTGAGAATGGTGCTTTGTGGCAGGCAGAGTGGGGGTGGGGCATGAGGAGAGGATGCCTGTCTAGGATGATCAGCCTCTGTTGGACTTTTGAACCTACGCCCAGGTATCTCTGATCAGCTAAACCCAGGGAGGAAGAAGACAGGCCCTGCAACGGCTGCAGCCCCAGGAGCCAGCTCCAGCCGGGCCCAGGCTCTGGGGCTTGTGCAGAGCGGGATTGCAGCCCACACGCCTGGCACAGTGCCCCCTTCCTTCAGGCCTGGGTTCCGGACTGGTGGCACCCCAGGCCTGTGGGTGCGGCTGCCGTGATTAGAACCCAGGTCACGCCCAGCAGGGGCTGGCCTGACCGGCTCCATCTGGTACCTTCCAGCTCCAGAAGAGACTTTGTCCTTTCCTGGGAGAGGCGGTGCCACTGGCCAGGTCTGGGCCAGGGCTTCAGGGAGGGCTCAGGCTTGGAGCCCGAGATGGGGAGGAGTCGGGGAAGAAGGAAGAATGGGGGCCAGGGCGGGGTGTCCATGGTGTTGGTGCGGGCCTCTCAGTGCCCGCAGCGAGTGTTTATAACAGTGTAGGTGCCCTGCAGTAAATACACCATGGCTAGAAAAAAGGACTCAGGGCATCTCCTGGACACCCACTCGGGTGCATCTGCTTCGTGTGTGTATGTGTGTACACACGCTCACATGCGTGTGTGCTCAGTCGTGTCCGACTCAAGGACTGTAGCCTGCCTGGCTCCTCTGTCTGTGGAATTTTCTAGGCAAGAATACTGGTGTGTGTTGCCATTTCCTAGTCTAATCTGCTTCGTGTACATAGATGGAAACCTGCATTCGTCAACCAGTCCTGGGTACCGTGCAGCCAAGTTAACAGGGGAGGCTGACTGGGGGAGGTATGGACCCGCCCACGGCTGCCAGTGCCCAGGGAGGCCTAGGGTGTCTGTCCTCCTCAGCCTGGTGACTCAGAATGTCCCCAGGAATGCGTGGGCCGTCGCCCTGCTGTGGGGGTGGCCAAGGCTCCAGGGCCAGCCCCTCCCTGCAGGCCCGGAAGCCTGAGCCACACACGCCTTCCTGGGATGGTGTTAGTGGAGAATCTGTGAGCTGGGGCAGAGAGCGGGGCGGAGAGCCAGGCCTTCAAGGGAGGGGGTCCAGTTGTTCCAGCTGCCCCGTAGGTGGGAGAGGGCAGGAGCTGCTGGGTGAACATCAGGGTCAGTGTCCTCCCCAGACCCACAGGGAAAGTGGCAAGGGACACTGTGGCGAGCTCTGAGCTGAGGCCTCCCGCCAGCAGGGCCACCTGGGCCGGTGACCTGGATCCTTAGTTCTCCATCTGAAACACGGGCTCCCACCCTTGACTGGCTTTTGTAACTTTGATGTTCAGAAGTTCTACATACATTAACATGAGAAGGGGATGAATGGTGGCTATCTTTGTTTCCCTTAAAAGTAAACAAGAAAGAATGAAAGGAGCGCTTCCCTCCTTGTTGAGTTTTGATCCTGGGAGGTTCTAAACCACCAGCTGATCCTCTTGAGGCTCATAGATGACCTTCTCTTCAGCACTAGTGATCCCCCCAGCTGTTTGGTGGCCAGGCCCCCATTCAAGCACTAGATGTACAAGCTCCCCGCCCCTCCCAGCAACCTCAGGAAGCAGGGGTGGGGTGATTACTATTGGGCCCACTTTACAGATTTTGAAATCGAGGCACAGGGAGCCGCAGGGGGAAGTGACAGTGGCAATGGGAGAGAAGATCCTCAGGATGGATTGGTCAGTGGCCTGAGGCTGGTGCCCAAGAGGCCCAGGGTGTGGCAGATGGCGTGGGCCCATCCGCACTGGCTAAATGATGTGCTCCCAGCCAGGATGAGCCAGTCTGTGCTGTAGCAACATGTAGCTCCATCAAGTGCTTAGATACGCGGGGGTCCGTGGACCCTGCTCACCCCAGGCCCGTGGGGCTCCGTCCCCACACACGTGCCCGCCGTCCTTACTGCAGGGGAAGGCATGGTTGGAATCTTGCGGCGGCTTCTGAAGTTCCTGCTGGGAGGGACATACATCCTTCTGCTCAGGCCTGGCTGCGCTGGGAGGAGGGAAGCTGGTATACGGGTGGACAGACAGGATAGAGGACTGCCTGTTGGGGAGGGGGCGGGCTGCCAGGCCAGCCGAGGGCTGGAGGATGGGACGGGTTGGGACGGAGAGGATTAAAGGGCCAAGGTGGGGCAGGCTGCTGGGAGGGACGGGCTGGACCATCCGAGGGGATGTGGGCAGAGCCAGCTGTCCTCGGAGGCACCCAACACAGGCCACAGTGATGCCCAGGGAGCAGCAGTGTGTGCTGGGGCTGCGGGCTCAGGGTCAGAACTCTGCAAATGTCCCCTCCCTTCTGGGTTCCCGTGCACATGGTGACCGTGCCTGGCAAGACTGGAGACGGGTTGTCGGCCCAGTTCTAAGTTCAGAAGCCTGGGAAAGGGTGAGTGTGTCTTGGGGCCCAGGGAAACGTGTAGATGACGGCCATGGTGGCTTCACTGTGTGTAGGGCTGAGGGTCAGGGAAAGGCCGTGTAAACAGCAGACATGGTGGCTTCGCTGTGCATGGGGCTGAGAGTCGGGGAAAGGCTGTATAGATGACGGCCACAATGATTTCGCTGTGTGTGGGGCTGAGAGTTGGGGAAACGCTGTGTAGATGACGGCCGCGGTGGCTTCGCTGTGTGTGGGGTGGAGAGTCAGGGCAGTCAGACAGGCCTGAGTTCAGATCCTGGATCCGTCGCTTCCTGCCCTGTGTCCCGGGTGGGACTGGCCCCAGCCTCTCTGCCCAGTGAGAATGGAGACGTGGTGCCCCTTGGGCTGGATGAGACCTCACACCTACACGGCCCCTCAGCCCGGCCTCGAGTACCCCGGGGGGTGTGGCCGTGCTGTCTGCTGCAGGCCTCAGGAAAGCTCAGCAGGCAGCACTGTTCAGCCTTGTCTTGTTGACCGTGGGAAATGCTTCCAGGAGGCCAAGTGGCTCTTCCAGTCCAAGTCTTTGGGATCCCAGGCCGCAGACCTGCACTGCCGTGAGCTTACCCCCAACAGGGGGAGCACAGATGCCCCACCAGGCCCCCTCTGCAGTCTGTCTACCTGGTCCCCAAAGTTCAGAGAGCCTGTCGTCCACCCGGGTCCCTGCTGGTCTGTGCTGTCCCGAGCTTCCCCAGGTGCCTCTGGCCAGCTGTATACTGACTTCCCTGGGGACTCCTGGAGACTGTGGGCCATGTGACAGCCAGCTTGGCTTCAGGTGGCAAGACCAGCCTTTAAGCACTGGATCCTAGTTGACTGTACCCCCGGGCTCCGGCTGGATCGGGGCTGCCCTCACCTCCATCCTTTCCCCCAGGGTCCTGCGGCCACTCAGCATGTCCCAGCGGTATTCAGACAGCTCCGTGGAGGAGAAGCTCCTGGAATACCGCTTCCACTCAGAGCTGCGGCTAGATGCCAAGGGGAACCCAGCATCCGGGCTCCCAGTGGTCCGCGGCTCCCTGCACAGCAGGAGCAATGCCGCCTTCCAGCCCGAGACCCCGGCACCCCCAGAGCCAGCCCCTGAGTCCCAGGAGCCCAGGACCGTCATCCTGAGCACACAGAGCCCAGTAGCCCTGAAGATGGGCACACAGCAGCTTATCCCTCGGAGCCTGGCTGTGTCCAGCAAGGCTAAGACCCCGGCCCGCCACCAGAGCTTCGGGGCAGCTATGCTCAGCAAGGAGGCTGCCCGGCGGAACCCCCAGCTCCTCTCGGCCCCCAGCTTCTCCCTGGATGACATGGACTTGGACATGGGTCCTGGGGGGATGCTGAAACGAAACCTGAGGAACCAGTCCTACCGGGCAGCCATGAAGGGTCTGGGGACTCCAGGCAGCGAAGGGGCCCCCGTCCAGCTCACCCCCAAGCTCCAGGCTCTGGCTGAGGAGCCTAGCCAGCCGCCTGCTCGGCCTGCAGCCAAAAATAAGGTAGGAGGCCCATCTCTCTGGTCAGTGGTGGTTGGGGGGAGGTGGGAAGGGGTCTGACCACACCTTCATGTCATCATGCAGGTGCCCACTTGCACAGGCTCCTGGGGGGATTCATTCCTGCTAGCCTGATAGCCACTCTATGAACAGAGCGTGAATGTCCCCATTTTACAGATGAGGCAGCAGAGGCTTAGGTCAGGAAGTTGAAGGCATCCCTTCTCTCAGCCACATCCAGGAACAGTGCGTGGGGAGGGCCCTCTGAGCCCCAGGGGGGAGCCAGCCTGTCTGGAGGATGGGTTTCAGTGGTGGCTTTGCTGCATCAGCTGGCCTGGGATCTGTCTGCCCAGGGCTTTCCGTCGGGGACTCTGGGGAGCAGCTGACAGGTCCAAAGTTGGATGCTCCCCTGCACGCTGCCCCTTGCTGCCCTGCCTGACAGCTAGCTCAGGGCTCCCTGTGCCCAGGGTGCCATCCTGGCCACCTCCTCCACCACGGGTTCCTATCCAGACTATGAGCACTGGCCCTCATCTGGGAGAAGCCCAGACCACCTGTCAGAACACTGGTGACCCTGCAGGCAGAAGGGAGGGGAGGACCTGAGCCCTTGTCCTCAGGCTAGAGACACCCCTGGCCTGGTGGGGGAGGCGCCCCTGTCGTGCCTGCCTGAGAGCCTGGACCGCGACTCTCCACACCCGCCCAGGGCCAGGCCTGCGGCGTCCTCCTCATTCATGCTGGCTTCGTGCCTCCAGCCGACACTTCCTGAGCCCTCAGCCACCAAGTCGATAGGCCCTGGGAGAGCTCCCGGGATGGTGGGGCACGGTGTTACAGGGGCACCGTGTGCTGGGCTGGGGGTTGTGGGGTGCTGGGGTGCTGAAGGAGCACAGAGCAGAGGGATCCCCAGGAGCTCAGGGCCCAGTGGGGAAGGGTCCCAGGAGAAAGAGAATTAAAGCAGAACCATAGACACAGGATGGGGGCAGGTAGAGGAGGGGTCAAGGCAACAGCAGGCACCCAGACCTGGAGGCAGAAGAGATGGGGGTGCTGGGCGGGGGTGGGGTGCAGAGTAGCGGGACAGCAGCCAAGTGTGGCTGGGAGCACCACGGCCCTGACCAGCATGGAGAGTTTCAGGCTCCAGCTTGTTTCAAGAAACCAGCTCCCTCTTTCCTGGAATCCAGGGACCTGTGAGGTCAGGGGAAAAGGATCCTGGACAAGGAGGCAGGCTCAAAGCAGCAGCTGGACGGTCCAGGATGTGTGGCCCCGAGAGCCCTGCCCACCCCCAATCATCCCTGTAGACCCATGCCCCATCAGCTGCAGGGACCCTAGCCTGTGCTGGGCCTGGATGCTCACATGCCAGCCCTGCTCCTGCCTCCTGAGGTCCCAGACCCGTGGGGCACGCATGCGGCCCCAGCTCCCCACCCAGCACCCCTCACGGTCATCTAGCCACAGCTGTACTGCCCAGCCTCCCTCCAGGCCTGGTCGTGACGCCCCACTTTCCTGGGCATCCCCCATGTCTACACACCTCCACCTCCAGGCAGCCCTGCTGGACCTGCCCAGCCCTCGGTAACCTGCCTTGCCCACTCTGAGCCCCCGTCCCATACTGTCCTACCTGCCCTGCCCTCCGCTTGGTGGCCCCGCATCCCTTGTGGAGCCGACGTTTATTGAGCATCTTCTGCGTGCCCAGCGGAGCACCTCCCACTGGGGGTGGTGTCATGCTTGGAGCATGCAGTGGTCTCTGCGAGCCCCGCCCACCTGTCCTCCCGCTGACCACCTGTGTGTCTCTCTGCACAGAAGACACTGGGGCGGAAACGTGCACACAAGGGCTCCTTCAAAGACGGTGAGTGCGGCCATGAGGCCCCCTCAGACAGCACTGCAGCCGGACTGGGCTGAGGGCTGGTCTCACGGGAGCGTCCAGGGAGGTGGTGAATGTGTTGGGTGGGATACCTCCAGGGCCTGGTGGTCCTTCTGGCCCTGCAGTTCTGATAAGCCTAGAAAGTTCCCTTGGACCCTGCCATGCCAGGGGTGGGGCAAGGGCAGACAGAGGCCCCACGCTCACTCGTAGGAGCTGCCTCTCGAGCACGCTGGTACACCAGGCCCTGCCAGTGAGACCAAGGCCTGGGCAGCAGTCACACCATCCACGGGACCCCAGTGTTGGAGGCTTGGGGCCATGGGTGATGGCTGGGCGTGGCAGGGCCCAGAGCAGTGCATTTACCCTGGGTGTGCTGCCTCCAGGACCCCCTGGGAGTTGGAAGGGTAGGTGCCCTCTCAGCCAGGATGTAGCCACTGGTGGGTATGAGAGGCTTCAGCTGGACAGGCCCCTTCTCGAGCCATAGCCTCTGTGGACAGCACAGGCCTGGGCTTGGGAAGGCGTCAGGATCAGATTCCAGGAGAGCAGCAGCAATGCCCCAGGTCTCAGGGCCATGTGGGAGGGAGAGGCTTGTCTCAGCCACCACAAGCCGGGCACCTGCCCAGTGGGGCTGCCCTGTACAGCCACTGCAGAGCACCCTTGGCCCCCATCCAGTCCCCCTCCGCCCCACCCCCCACCCCAGACCATGCAGTTTGGCCCCTGACGCACTCTGATTCGTCCGCTCAGCCCTGGTCCAAAGGTGTTTGGCACGGGGACACCCTGGGCTCCCAGTACCACCATAGGAGCCAGCCGGCCCAAGGGGAACCCATTCTGGGGGGCCCTGCACCACCTGATGCTCTCAGGGCCTCCTCAGGGGGACTTGACCTGCAGGTCCCTGAGGGGATCAGTCCACTCAGAGCCCCCAGGCCTGCAGATGACACGCCCCTGTCCCCAGACCCCCGGTTGTACCAGGAAATCAGGGAGCGAGGCCTGAATACCAGCCACGAATCCGATGATGACTTGCTTGATGAGCCCCCCAGCCCCGAGGGAACCCGGAAGGTGGATGCCCCCATCGTGGTCAAGAGCTACCGGCCCCCCCAGATCACCTGGAGCCAGCTCCCAGAGGTAGGGGCTGCAGTGGCAGGGAGAGGCTGTGGGTGGTCCTCCCAGTGAGGGGGAGCCGCCCAGAAGCACCACATCTGTGCTCCCTTTTAGGGGCATCTTGCTGGCGCCTCAGAGCTGGCCTGCCCCATGGGGCACCTTCGGGGGGCTACTGGGAGAGAGGTTGGGGCGGTTGTCATCTGTGTATGTGTGACAGGCATCCCACAGGTGAGCTCCATGCCCTCTGCTCCCTGCTCAGGCTGACCTGTAGGGAGCTGTGGGCACAGGGCACCCCTTCCCAGGGCGCTGACCCTGAGATGTGCCTGGAGGGTCCGAGTGAGGAGACAGGAAGGCAGGGGAGAGGCCAGGCTGAACCCACGTGCTACTACCAGGCCCCTGCCATCTTCCACATCTGAAATCGGGGTTGGTCCCTTCAAAGCAGGGCAGTGGGGTCTCGGTGGAGAGTGTAGCTGAGACAGAGGCCCCCTGAGCTCTAAGCGGAGAGTCAACTCTCGCTCCCCAGGAAGGTGCAGCTGGCCTGGGGCACACAGGCTGCTGCCCCATCCCCTGGGAGCCAAGGAACGGAGCTGCAGGCGGGCTGTGGGAGCAGTGGGCAGTGGGGTGAGGGCCCCTGGCTGTCCCTTCTGTCTGTGGTACAACAAGGTTCCTCATCCACACCCCGCAGGGCACGAGATGGGCTGAGGCACCCCGACCACCTACTGAGCTCCACGACACTGCCTGCCATGGGGTCACTGGCCAGGGAGGGCCCAGGAGGGGGTGGGGTGAGGGCAGACAGCTGAAAAGGGCTGGAAATGCATGTGTGTTCCCACCTGCCCGGGTCCAGCTGCCTGTGTGGATGTGACCTCCAGGGTCAGAGCCGGGTCAGGATGCTGCACCCTAGAAGGCTGTCTGAGGTTCTGCTCTCGATCACCTGAGCTCGGGGCGTCTCAACCCAGCCTCTGGGCCGAGGAGGGAGCTTGGGACTTACCTTCCCAGCCCAAGCGCTGGTGGCAGCCTCTGCCCAGGCTGGTGGGGAGGGAAGGATCAGGTGGCTCTAGTCCTGTAGTGGGCTCTCCCGACGGTCTGCAGGGACACAGTGGGCATGCTGTGACCGAGCGGGCCACACTGTAGCCTGGGCAGCTATGGGCCAGGGGGCCTGACAGGTGGAGAACAGGGCAGTGCTCCTTGCTGGAACACTGTTAATCCTACCTCCCAGGCAGGGTGCTGACTCACCTGGCCCAGGCGTGCCTGAGCCATGGCCCTGCCCCCAGCATGCCCCTCAGCTTTCCCAGGGCTCTTTCCCTCTCCACCACCACCACCTCCCACCTGCCACCCCAGGCAGCTCTGTAGGACAGAGCCCTATCCCCACTTGCAGTGCCTGCTGGCCTTTCCCTCTAGACACCCATGCTCTCTCTTGGCAGCCCCTGGGCACTTCCCAGGGGAGGTTTCCATGGAGAGGAGAGACGTGGGTGATGGGACTGAGCAGGGACAGGCCAGCTCAGCAGTCCCACTGTGCCGAGCCATGAAGGGCGGCTCTGCCGTCCACACTGGCTCTGGTCCGACGAGAGGATGAGCATCTGGGAGGTACATCCCGTGATTCAAGCCTTGCTGTCTGCAGGTGGTGGAGTCGGGCATCCTGGACCAGCTTCCGGCCGAGGAGCGCAAGAGGCAGGAGGTACGGGGTGGGCAGGGGCGCCTGGTTCTGACAGCCCGGGCGGAGGCAAGGACAGCAGCCGTGGTGATGTCACCTGCTCACTCATTGCCCGCCTCCTGGTACCAACGATGGGTGATGCCCTGGGCATGGTGAGGGTTGGGAGTGACTACAGTTACCTGCTTTCCACACAAGGGTGGGGGTCCTTGCCAGAGAGCAACCCCAGCAGCACTGCTGCTGACAGCCCCACCCAGGTCCTGTCCAGGGGACCCAAGTCCTGCGCCCTCATCATATCCCCACAGCCTGAGCACGTGTCACCAGCACGCCCTGGGCCAGGCCCCTGTGTGGTGGGCTAGCTCCGGGCAGGGCCAGGGGCACGGCCACCCCACGTCCGCTCTGCTCTCACCCCAGGCCATCTTTGAGATCCTCACGTCCGAGTTCTCATACCAGCACAGCCTCGGCATCCTGGTGGCCGAGTTCCTGCAGTCCCGGGAGCTGCGGGCGACCATGACCCAGACGGAGCACCACCACCTCTTCTCCAACATCACAGATGTCCTGAGCGCCAGCCGGAGGTGAGGCCCAGCACAGCACCTCAGCAGCAGCCCAGGCTCTCAGGAGGGTGGGAAGGCCAGGGCGCCGAGTGACCCTGGTCTGCAGTGTGGATGGACCTACCATCTGCGGGGGCAGGAAGCACAAGAATCTCAAGGGCCCTGCGGCCACCAGGAACTGGCCCCAGGGCACATGGACGCAGAGGGCCAATGACGAGGCATGAGGTACCTGCAGAGCGGAGCAGGCTGGGGCAGCCTTGAGTTGCAGCCCTGGGTCATATTCCGCAAGGAGGCATCTGGGGCCCGGCCCAGGGCTCTGGTTGCAGGGCCGGGAGGTGGAGGAGGGGTGGGTTGTGCAGCTGCAGGCCTGCCTGGGCCTGTGTGTGTGTATGTGCGTGTGTGGCAACAAGTCTGTGTGTCTGTGTATGTTTACTTCTGTGGAGGGTGAGGTCCAGTCAGCACCCATGTGGTTCAGCCCCGCACTGCCCTGCATCCTAGGCAACCCCATCACACCCTCTGCAGTCTTCCTGAGCTTGGTGTCCTCTCCCTAACCTAAGGGGTGGGTCCCACACCCGCCCCCTTGCAGACAGGGGTGAAGTGTGGGAAATGATCAGGTGTTGGACCCACCTCACTGAGCACCCCCCGTCTGCTGCCCCAGGGCCCCCATGGAATCCAGGGCCATCTCGTCCCTGGGATGGCACTTCCCACAGGACTCCAGTGACCGGCCATGGGAAGTCTGAAGCCCCTGACTCAGTGAGGCCCTGGGGTGGGCTGCCCCCTTCCGCAGCTCTGATCTTTGTCCTGTGTCCCCAAGCGTGCCAGGGCTGAACACATGGATCCTGCTCTCTCTGCCCTCCACAGACCCCAGGCTCCATCCCTGCCCCCTAGTGGGGTGTCCTGGCCTCCCTGACCTGGCCCTGGTAGCTGTTAGCCACTCCCAGTGGCCTCCCCAGAAACTGGCTGTTTGAGGTCAGCTGCTGAGGGCCAGCTCTCCCAGACCTTTCTCGGTGTCACCTATGAGAGGCGCTGACCAGTATGGGCTGCCTGTGTACACAGATGTGTGTGTGGTCCTGCATCCAGGTAGCCAGGCCTCCCTCCTGGGGCAGGATCTGGGGGTGGGGGTCCCCATCTGCCCCAAGTGGGGATTCTCAGAATGCTCCCACTTACAGGAAGGGCAGCCCCTTCATGAGTGGAGGGTCAGGCTGGGGCCCAGGGAGTGGGGGCCTGAGGACCCCTACCCACCTCCAAGCCAGGCCTCATTCCCCCTCCCTGAGACCCTCACCAGGCTTACCAAGGATAATAAGAGTCCAGGGCCCCAGGGCAGGGGGCCACAGATTGGTACGGTTTCCTATCCTCCTCCGGGGTGGACGGACGTGTCACAGGTCCAGGGTGGGGCTGCTGGGGGCTCCTTGGTGTCCTTAGAATTGGAGCCTGGGCCCTCCTCCCTACCCTCTCCCTGCTCCCCCGACTCACCCCGGGAGGATGGTAAGGACCCTGCTGGACTGGCTGCCTGGGCCTGGTGGCTCCCCACAGGGGTGTGGGCCAGCCATCGTCCCTGTGTGGGGCAGGTCTTGGCTCAGGACTCTGCTCTCTGCCCTTAAAGGTCAGCCGGCTATCTTATCTCCCAGACACCGCCCCAGCTGGTCCCGGCAGCCCCGCTCAGCAGGCTGGCTCTAAGAGTCGATTGTGGGTATAGAAGCTCGTAGCTTGGAGCCCGGGGTTGGTCTGAGCAGCTGGCATGGGAAGGGGCCTTGGGACAAAGGGCTTCGCTCAGGGGCAGAGCTCTTGGGGTGGGAGGCCCCTAGCTGCCTTGGCCAGGATCTGGTCATGTGATGAGGCCTCGGGGTCCAGCACCTTCTGGCTGTGCAGGGTGCACCCGAGGCTCCAGCCAGCAGCTGACACCCCCAGTGACCCAACGCGGGTCCAGCCAGGCCCACTGCGAGGCAATGGCTGCCTGTGGGAGTGAAACCCTAGGTAGCCCTGGGTCAGCACCAGCCAAACTCATTTATCTTCATCTCCCTCCCCGAGTCCTGGGTTACGGATGAGCCTCAGCAGGGACCCCAGCAGGAATTGGGGGTTTGCAATCACCTGCAAGGAGCAGAACCCCTGCCCCAGCCCTGAGCTGGGCAGAGCGGGCCAGGCCTCCAGGCAGATGTGGGCAATTCTGACCCAAGTCCCAGGGAATCAAGTCAAAGCGACAAGTTCTTGGTCCTACCTGTCTGCATCCCATGATGCCAATTAGAATCTGTGCCAGAATCTCGCAGGGAGTGGCCTTGGATTTGGCTGTGGGTATATGCCCAGTTATTTCAGGTTTCAGGAGCAGATCTGGGGTTTTCCCAGGAGCACCTTGGGCAGCCAGCTCCCCCAGTGCGCATGTGGTACCCCTGTGTGCGTGTGTGTGCATGCGTGCGTGGCCGTGGACAGACCAGCAGCTCCTGGCCCCCACCCCTACCCCCGCAGATTCTTCGAGGACCTGGAGCGGCGGCACAAGGCGCAGGTGTGTGTGGAGGACATCAGCGACATCCTGGAGGAGCACGCGGAGCATCACTTCCACCCCTATATCTCCTACTGCTCCAACGAGGTCTACCAGCAGCGTGCCCTGCAGCGGCTGACGTGAGCCGGCCCCGGGTCCGCAGGGTGGGAAGAGCAGGCCCCTTGCCTCCAGCTTCTGCGGCTTCCCTCCGATTCCCATTTCTGGACCAGCCACGCCGCCCACTACAGCTGAGACCCCGTTCTCTGTTGCAGAAACAACAACACCACCTTCCGGGAGGCCCTGCGGGCAATCGAACAGCGACCAGCGTGTGGGGGTCTGCCCATGATTTCCTTCCTGATCCTGCCCATGCAGAGGGTCACCCGGCTGCCCCTCCTGACCGATGTGAGTGCACAGCCCTGGCCCCAGCCTGGCATCGCTCCTCCTGACCTCGCTGAGTGTCTGTTACATACGATTATGAAGACAATTATGAGACAACTTTAACTGCCACAGTGACCATGGCTGCCCACAGAGCTCTCTCTGCTGGCAGCTGCTCCAGCACTTGGCGGGTTTTGGTCACTGCCTTGGTGGGTCACGGGGTTCTTTCATGTCCTGAGTCTGATTTGCTGTCCCCCAGACTCCTGCTCAGCGTCAGTCCAGGGTTGTGGCTGCCTCCTACCCACAGCCCCTCGGTCAGTTGTCCTGTGTGGACCTGGGGTGACCCAGACAACTGTCACCATCCCCAGGGGCTCCCTGGAGTGGCTCATGCTCTGAGATGCCAGCTCATGGGACAGAGGGGTTCGTGGGGATAAAAGCTACACAGGCATACCCAGGTACACAGGTGTACATTCACGGCAGGCACGGTGTGCGTGCACACGTGCACACAAGGGCCCAGCTGAACTCAGAGGCGGCCTGTGGCCCGTGCTCCGTGGGTCAGCGTCCCAGGCAGACAGGATATCAGACCCCCCGGGGCCCTCTGGGACATGGAGAAATAGAGTCTTCAGGCCCTCCCTCCTGGATGAGGACAACCAAGGACTAAAGGGATGGGGCCTGGCAGGAGCCCTCTGAGTGTCCCCAAGGTCTGGTACCGGTAGGGGAGCCCCTGCCCCAGGGAGGCCGCTGAGCCAGGGTACACAGGAGGCTGCTCGTGGCTTCTCATGGATGGTGTCTTCCTGCAGACACTCTGTCTCAAGACGCAGGGCCACCCCGAGAGGTACAAGGCAGCCAGCCGTGCACTCAAGGCCATCAGCAAGGTGAGGAGGGTCCAGGGCTGGGGATGGGGGGTGGTACATGAGGTGGGGGCCCAGCCCAGCCTGATGGCAGAGACCCTGAGGGTGGGGCAGGGAGGGTTTCCAGGTGGTCTCTCCCAAGTTTCTTGAGTGCTGGTGGGGAAACTGAGGCCCAGAGAGAGTGGAGCTCACACAGTCAGTGGGCCTGGGCAGGACGGGGACTAGGGCAGCCATGAGGGCCAGCGCCGTGGGCAGCCAGGCCAGGCTGGATGGGGGTGGGAGTGGGGTGCCAGGCCATGGCCCGGCCCGCGGCAGCCGCTGTCCCGTGCACGCCCTGCAGCTGGTGAAGCAGTGCAACGAGGGCGCCCACAAGATGGAGCGCACGGAGCAGATGTACACGCTGCACACACAGCTGGACTTCAGCAAGGTCAAGGTAGGTGCCCCCAGTCCCACCCCGGCCCAGGCCCTGCTCTGAGGTCAGGGGTCACCGTCCCCAGCCTGCAGGCTGGAGACAGGCTTCTGGGGGTGACCCCCACCCCTACCGTGAGGCCTGGGCCTGAGCTCTGCCTCTGCCTCTCCAGCCCCTTCCCCACCTGAGAGCGGCCCCCTTGGCCACAGGGCCCAGCTCCAGCTCTCCTGCCTGAGGCTGGCAGGGCGGGCGGCTCTCTCTCCAGCCTGTGCCCCCACCCCCAGGGCTGCAGGAGCAGAGGGCAGACCCGGCGGCTGAGTCGGGGGAGCTGGCAGGCCCAGTCGCAGGGCTCACTCTGGGCCAGGGCTCCTTGTCAGCTGCGCTGGGAGCCAGGGCTGGATGACCTCAGAGCTGCTCAGGCTTCCCTGTCCCTGGCGGGTCTGGAGGTCTGGTGGTGGAGGTCTCGGCCGCCTACAGTGCCTTCCAAGCAGGCAGAGCTCAGACCTCTGCCCCCACAGCTCCCCCACCAGCCCACAGGCTGGCCTGTCCTTGTGTGGCCCAGGGGCTGCCCTAACTGCTGCCCACGGCAGTGGGAACTGCTAGCTGGAACCAGGGCCTGAAGGCAGCCTCTGCCCGCCCCGCTCTCCGTACTGACCTTGCTGCTCTGCCCAGCCTGTCTGTCTGGAGCAGAGCCCTGCGGGCAAGGTGGGGTGGGCAGAAGACTCAGAGGGAGCCTGGGGCAGCTCTGTGGGCGGGGCCTTGACTTACCATCAAGCAGACTGAGCTGCTGAGCTCCAATCTGCAGAGGCAGCTGGGCAGGCTGGAGCCGGACGGAACCCACCATGAGCAGGCAGGAGGACTGTGGAGCCATGGAGAGGGGACACGGGGGCTCAGACAAGGGTAGCAGGCTCCTCGAGGGTGGGTCAGGGTGGGCTTCACAGAGGAGGCATTTGAACCTTTGGCCGAGGTCCTGATCCTCTCTGCGGCCGGACAGCAGAGATCGTGTTTGGAGTGAATATGTTCTCGACTAGAGCAAAGACCCAGATTCAGGCCAGGCTGACCCCTGAGTGGGGCTCTTACCCCCTACCGCCATCTCTCAAAACTGGAGGGCTTGGGGGCAGGGGAGCAGCGAGCCCAGGTTGGGGCGAGGGGGCTCAGAGTCCCCGGAGGGGTGGGGTATGGGGTGGGGCATGTCTGGGGAGCAGAGGCTGGTGGGCAGGCTCTCCCAGCTCCCTGCAACCACCCCTCCTGCAAAGTCTTCTCTGTCTGTCTCTCCCCATCTCTTGCTAGCTTAGCAGGCCAGAGCGTAGGTGCTGGCCATGTTGGTGCGAGACCCATGTGGGCAGGGGCAAGGTGTCCTGCCCGCCCGTGCCTCTCACATGTCCCCCTTAGTCCAACCTGTTCTCTAGGCCGTGGAGGGGGAGGAACTTCATTTACAGGAAAGGCCCCTGGACACCAGATGTGGTCCTGCACATCAGGGGCTCCTTGCGGTCTGCATAGGTGTGGCTAAGCCTCCTGGTTCAGGGGGGCCTTTGGCAGGTGCCCAGTGGGCCCCTAGGCCTGGCTGCAGGCAGGGCAGGCCTATCCTGGGTTGCTGGGCAGGATCTGAATCCTGGCCTAGCACAGAGCTGCTGCCCCATGGGGCTCCTGTCCGCAGACTGAATGGCCCTTTGTTTGAGGCCTGGATATTTGCTCTCCCTTCCTCGATCAGCCCCAGGGAGGCCTGGTCACCCTGTTCTCAGAGGGAGGGCTTTGTCCCCTCAGCTGCATATCCCTGCCCCCCAGGACTCATCCCAGGAGCCCCTGCGAGACTCGCCCCATCTCTGCCCTGCCCCCAGTCCTTTCCTGCTCTGCCTCAGGACTCACTTCATCTCCACTCTGTCCCCCAGTCCCTCCCTGCTCCCCCCAGGACTCACCCCATCTCTGCCCTGCCCCCAGTCCCTCCCTGCCCCACCAGGACTCACTTCATCTCCGCTCTGGCCCCCAGTCCCTCCCGCTGATCTCTGCCTCCCGGTGGCTGCTGAAGCGCGGGGAGCTCTTCGTGGTGGAGGAAACCGGGCTGTTCCGGAAACTGGCCAGCCGGCCCACGTGCTACCTGTTCCTGTTCAATGATGTCCTGGTGGTCACCAAGAGGAAGAGGTGGGCCCCACCCCTGGGTGCCAGGCTGCATGGTCCTGGGATGGGGAGCAGTTAGCAGCTGTGGCCTTGGAGCCAGGGAGGTGGGCTGGGGTCAGCCCTTGGGAGCATCCTTCCAACTTCCTGGCCCTCAGGCTGCCCACAGACCCCTGCAGCATCTGGCCAGCCACCTGTCTCCCTACAGCGAGGATAGCTTCGTGGTCCAAGATTATGCCCAGGTGGACCACATCCAGGTCCAGAAGATGGAGCCCTCGGAGGCCTCTCTGCCAGGGGGCGGGAACCGCAGCTCCTCTGTTCCGCACCCCTTCCAGCTGATCCTCCTGCACAATAGCGAGGGCCGCCAGGAGAAGATCCTACTGTCCTGCGACTCCGCGTAAGGCGGGAAGGCTTCCTGGAGGCGGGGGCGGCCCTGAGTGCTCCATGGGGATGGAATGCCCGATCCAGGGCTCCCGGGTGCTGCACTGTGCCAGGGGCAGCCCAGTTTTCATGTAGTTCACTCTCCTGGGGTTGGGGAGGAGATGCCAGGTACAAAATGTGCAAGTGAATGGTCCTTTATGTCCAAGAGGGTGAGGACTAAGGGGAAACAGACAGGGAAGGGGGCGGTGCCTGGTGGGGGCCCTGGGGAAGGAGCTCCAGGACACCCAGGAGGACAGCAGGGCTGCAGCACAGGATGGGGGCCGTGGGGGCCAATGAGGTCAGAACAGTGCGGGGACCAGCGCAGAGGGGTTCTGGCCATGTCTCCACACCTCCACCAGCAGGCCCCCTTCCCAGGAGGGAAGCCAAGGCTCTGTTTCCAACAACAGACTGACGGGGTGGCAGGGCATTGCAGACCAGTGCCAGGGAACAGGGTAGCCTGGGTTGTGGGGGTGCAGCCGCTGCCCAAATCTGTGGCCATAGGCAACTGAGCTGGAGTGGACTGGCCCGTAAAGCTGTTTCCCAGCCCCGGCCCTGCCTGGCCCCAGGTCAGCCTGCCCGGGGGAGGCCTGCATGCCGCTCCTCTCTGAGTCTGACTCCCTGCACCTCAGCCCCACCCCAGCGCAGTGGATCAGGCCAACCAGGGGGGCCACCCACTTACACCTCCCACTCAGAGATGACTCACCAAAGGGCGCCCGGGCAGCATAAACCTTCATCCCACTTCCTTCACACCTCGAAGGCTGTGGGGGCTCAGGGACCCCCATCTTCCCACCATGTCACACTGGCTGAGGGGCATGAAGCAGAGGTGATCAGCTGGTGGAATCGGCCTCGGGCCTCACTCATGGGCCCTCTACCCCCAGGAGTGACCGTGCGCGGTGGATCACGGCGCTCACGCAACGGGAGAGGCAGGCGCGGGGCCCCCAAACAAAGGAGGTGAGAGCCTGCCCTTGCAACCAGCAGGGCTCACAGCCCCTTCCCTGCCTGGGGGCGGGGGTCAGCCTGGAGTGAAGAGGTGCTGTCCAGCCCCCAGTCCACCCCGCAGCCTGCCCCAGAGTGACCTGCCAGGTAGGGGCCCTACCCCAGGTACGTGTGTGTCCATCTGGGCACACAGACCAGCACTGGCTCAGGACCTTGTCCTCCCGGCTGCCAAGTGACCAGGGAAACTGAGGCCAAGGAGCTGGAGTGGACTGGCCCCTGAGAAGCCTGGAGTGCCCTCTGCTGGTGCTGAAAGCAAGAACAGCAGGTCCCGCAGCCTCTGGAGAGGGTCCCAGCTTTAGCCGACGAAAGCTGCCCAGTGACCTTGCACTGGGACACCGGGGGGCCCCCGGTCTCCACCGAGACCAGGCCACAGGGGGTGCGTTGGGACAGGAACCCTGCCCAGCCCCTCCCTGGAACAGTCCTGTCGCTGATACCTGCCTTCCCAGACCTACTCCAGGTGGAGATCACTAAGGCCTACCTGGCGAAGCAGGTGGACGAGATCACACTGCAGCAGGCGGACGTGGTCTTGATCCTGGAGCAGGAAGATGGTGAGCACAGGGTGATGGGCCTAGGGGGCCTTGGGGGGGTCGATGGGCCTGGGGGGGTGCACGGGGGTTGATTGATGGACCTAGGGAGGTGCATGGGGGGTGATGGATCTGGGGGGGTTCACGACAGGGGGCGATGGATCTGAGGCGGGTACACGGTGGGGGGGGGGGGGCAATGGACCTGAGGGATGCATGGGGGACGATGGGCCTGGGAGGGTGCACAGAGGGGGCAAATGGACCTTGGGGGTGCACAGGGTGTGGGAGATGGGCCTGGGGGTGCATGGGGGGACAGTGGGCCTGGGGAGATGCATGGGGGGCAATGGGCCTGGGGGCTGTACATGGGGAGGGGGAGCAATGGGCCTGAGGGGGTTCATGGGGGGCAATGCAATGGGCCTTGGGGGGGTGCATGGGGTGTGATGGGCCTGGGGGCTGTACACGGGGTGGGTGATGGGCCTGGAGGGTGCACAGGTGGGAGACAGTGGGCCTGGGGTTTGCATGGGGCAGGCAGAGAGCAGGGGCCGGCAGGCTGGTGCTGAGTGAAAGTCTGAGAACCCTGCCCACAGTCTAGAGCACACTGGTGTGGACAGCTGCCCCAAGACCCCTAGAGAAGCAAGCACTGAATGGACTCACACTGGGCCCAGGGACCCCTTCAACAGCCTCCCTCAAGGAAGTGTTCACATGAACCAATCTCAGGCTCGGAAGTGGGTTTCTGGTCACTCTGTGTCCTAAACAGGAGATTAGCCCCTGCAAGTAGCTGCTCAGGACAGGCCAGGTTGGATGGAGCGAGCTCAGCCCCTGAGGCCAGTGTCGGGGCTGAGCACCTGCTGGAAGACCAGCTGTCTGCGTGACCTTGAACAAGGCCATGGATTTGGGGCAGGGTCAGCTCCAAGGGATGCCTGACCCTGGCATCTTCTGGAACGGTAGTTCTGAGGGCTGAGGACCCAACTTAGGGGCCCCGCCCTCACCTGCCCGGTGTCTGGATCCAGGATGGCTCTATGGCGAGAGACTACGGGATGGAGAGACGGGCTGGTTCCCTGAGGACTTTGCCCGGAGCATCACCAGCCGCGTGGCCGTGGAGGGCAACGTGCGCAGGATGGAGCGGCTGCGTGTGGAGACGGACGTGTAGCTGGGTCTGCTGGCACCTCGCGAGGCCGGGCTGCGGCCGTGCAGCGTCAGTCCACACTCCATCAGGCGGTCCCGCCTGTTCCTGGGGAGTGCGGTGGGCTGGCCCCTGGGGCCTGAAAGGCCCAAGGCCCTGTAGGCTGTAGCATGGGCTCTGGACACTTCCAAGGAGGATGGTCACACATGCTCGAGGGAGCTTCCTCCAGATGAGCTCAGGAGCCATGCCAGCCCTGGCCCCAGGCTGTGTCCCCGGGAGGAGCTCTGCCTGACCTGCTCGCTGGCCTCACCCTCCCCCAGCTCCTGGCTGCCCCGTCCTGTCCCCTGTGCACCCAGGGGGCAGTGAGGCGGTGGGTGTGTGATCGAGGCAGATTGCCCTGAGAAGAGTGGGAATCATCTGGAGGGATCTCCCTCCCACGCCTGTCCTGCCCCAGCCTAAGTGCCCAGGGCTGCCCCGTGTTCCCAGAGGTGGGCCAACTGCAGGAGGTGACCCTGCGGTGCCAGCACTGAAGTTGTGACTTTGAGGCATTAAAGTATTTCTTTAACATCTGGATTTGCACATTTGTGAGCCCCAGCAGTCCATGCAAAATTCCCATGGGCCGGAACTGGGCCCCCGTGTGTGGTCACCTGTGCTGGGCCCCAGGAGCTTGTCTGGGCCCACATTCATGGTCACCCTGTGCCATCCTTGGCCCTGCCCATCTGTCCACCTGGAACGTCATAGGCAGGGCCATTCCCATGAAGCCCCTTGAAGCTGAGCCTGTTCAGTGGGTCTGGGGACTCTGGGACATGGCAGAACCTGTGGCAGAACCCTATTAGGGTGTCCCCTCATCCCTCACCTCCCTTAATGGCCCCACTTCCCAGCCCGTCTGCTCACCAAAGACCCCCTGGTACTTGTAGGTGGGTAGAGGTGTGCTGGCCTGGCCTCAGGGCAGGGGGAGAAGTGTCCTGCTCCCCAGGAGAGGGTGATGGCCAGCTGGTGGCAGGGTGCTGCTGGGCTAGGTGTGAGAAGGATAGGTCCACTCTCCTGGGAAGCCCCCTGCCAGCCCTTCCAGTTCCCAGCCCATGCCCAGTGCCTCTCTGGGCCCTGGCAGTGCTGTCCTTGGGGTGGGGGCTCCCAGTGTTCTGACGATCTGCCAGAGCCCTGCTGGGGCCCTGTCATCCTTATGACAGCTGGGGTGTGGATCCCCGCCGTGTGACCAGAAGAGGGTGACCTGGGAGACCCGCCCTCTGCCCCTTCCGTCCATCCCTGGGGCTGGCTGCAGGAGGAAGGCTGGCAGTGGCCTGAGCAGGGTGGAGCTCATCCAGGACGCGCCCACTGAACCTCGTGGTGGGGGTGTTCCACACCAGGAGGGAGGGGCAGCTCCTTCCTTTAACCTCCAAGGTGACCTACACGGCCTGCGGCCTCTGGCAGCTGGAAGGGCCCTCCTGAGCAGAGCATCTGCAGGATGGTGCGGGGCCAGGCTCAGTGTGACAGGCATGATCATGGGGGGAGGGGTCACCAGAGATCAGGCCCAGCTCCTCCCCCTTGGACAGGTGGGAATCTAGGGGCTTCTTTTTCCTACCTGTGAGCTAACCCTACTGTTTTCTTTGAGCTGCTGGGGGGCAATCTGGTGACCAGGGTGAAGAGCAAGAGTGTGTGTGTCTGCACACTCACGTGTGCACCCTTGGCAGAAGTGGGTGAACAGCGCCGCTGTGTAAGCCCCGAAACACCCCTGCCCCTTCTCTTCCCGACTCAGGTGGGCAGGCCAGCCCCCGCCCATTCTTTTCCAGGCGTGTTTTTGGTACGATGGAAAAGCTCTGAGGCACGTCCTCGGTCACTGGCCTGGGGTCTGCAATCTCAGCTGGTTTTCTTCTGCGAAGTGGATGCAGGTCCTGACATGGGACCCCTGTCTGTGCCACACACCCCACCCACTCCCACAGTTGCCACCCGTCCTCCCGGTCACTGGAACCCAGTGGATTTGAAGGCTGACCCCCAGATCTCCTGTAACTGTGAAGGGCTTCACATCTTTTCATCAGATAAATTCTGGAATTTCTGGGGCCTGTTGCCAAGTCAAGTGGAATCTTATGTTGTATTGTTTACTAGTGGCATTGAAGAACTATATATTTTTATCGCTTTTGTGTGTCTCCTATCATCTCTATGATTTCACGGCCCACTTTGCCAAAGTCTTAAATCCTGCTCATCTGTCTCCTGCCCTCCCCATTTCCCCGCAGGCCCGACACCTCTTACTTCTTTGTCTAAGCCAGGGCCATGTCCTGGGGTCTCCCAGGCTCTGCTGGGGTCAGAAGGAGTGATGATCTGATTCTCCACCTTTGAGAGAATATCTTCATTCTTCCCACAAGGGTTATTGGGCCTGACCCAAGTCCCATCTGAGTGGCCCAGCATGACTCAAGCCAAGCCTCTGCCCCCAGTCCTGGGAAGGAAACAGGCTGTCACTTCAGAGCTGTGGAGACCAGTAATGGGGGAGGGGAGGCAGGAGCCCAGAGAGGGGACAAGGAGCCCGTGGTGGCCTCCTGGGACCGATACCCGGAATCCATCGCCTGCGCAGCTCCACTCGCAGAAGATTCTTGGCATGCAGCCATCCTTGAGAATCCGTATCTGTTTTCTAGGAACTTTCATTAGAAAGGTGTGGAGGGATGGGATGGGGAGGGAGGTGGGAGGGGTGTTCAGGATGGGGGACACATGTACACCTATGGCTGATTCATGTCAATGTATGGGAAAAAAACACTACAATGTTGTAAAGTAATTAGCCTCCAATTAAACTCTTTTTTTTTTTTTTTTTTTTTCAAAAAAGAAAGGGGTGCCGAGCTCTATCAAATGCTCTTTCCGCTTCTATCCAGACTCATAACTCATCTCACCCAAACACCTGGGCACATTTTCTGATGTTAAAGTCCTTGTGTGGCTTTTTCTATTTGCTCCAGATAAATGCATGTATTTATTTTGGCCATGCTCTGTGGCACGTGGGATGTCAGTTCCCCGATCGGGGTCCCCTGTGCTGGGAGCACGGAGTCCTGACCACGGGGCCGCCGGGGCGGTCCCCGCTGTGTGTTCCCACCAAGTCCCAGTCTCTTTGGATCAAACGGATGTTATTCTTTTAATGTTTTTGAGCAGCTAGTATTTTAGCCTTTCTGCATACACGTCTGTAAATTTCTTTTCTCATACTGCCCTCACCTGTTGGAGAAGCCGGTTGGTACTGGCCTCCTGAAATGAGTCGAGTTCCCTCTACTTAGTATTTCTGGAACAACTCACATCAGACGAGTTCCTGTCTCAGGGGTCCGGCCCAGCCCCTCCACCAACACATGACCCAGCCCTCCTGGGGTGGTGACGGTGCCTAGCTGTTCATAATATTCCCTTTTATATCTGACTCTGTGTCTGCAATTAACTTTCCCACCCTCTGTATTTTTTTCTTGCTTAATGTTTAAAAAAAATTATCAACCGTGTTAAATTTTCTTCTTTATTACTGTTCAAAGAAGAGATCTTTGTTAAATGTTCCATTGTTTTCTGTTGGTTGAATATGAAGTATATAGACCTAAATATAGATGTGTATATGTACAAATATAAATAAATGAATATAGGCATATATATATATCATGTGTATAAAGATAATTAAAATGTTATCCTTGCTGTGTGTTGCTTTTAATAAATAGCACATTGAAAATCACCAGTTTAATTATTTCCATCTGGTAAACCCACCCCTGCTTTGTGAGTCTCTGAGCCTCTGCGTTTCACACATGCATATGAAGATATTTACATACAGTCACGCACTATGCTTTGCACACACCGTTGTAAAACATCAAAACTCATCGTCCGGCTTTTGGTTTCCTTTGGATGTTTATATTTCTGTCCTTTGTGTTTTATCAATACAATGTTGAAGAATGTTTAATGCAGTCTAGGGGCCTGATTTGGATCCTCTGTAACCATTTCAATTAGGCTTTCACCTACTTTTCTTATTTTGCTTGACTCTTCCTCCTTCCCTGCCTTCCATTAGAGAGATGACATTTCCTTCAGTTTGAAAGTTAAACCTCCTATTAGTACTTCTGTGGAGGTCACAGTACGTTATCGAGTCCAGTCTACATGAGGGTTTGGCTGCCTCTGACCAGAGAAAAAGCTGGCTTAAAACTCAACATTCAGAAAACTAATATCATGGCATCTGGTCCCAACACTTCATGGCAAATAGATGGGTAAAAAATGAAAACAGTGGCAGATTTTATTTTCTTGGGTTCCAACATCACTGTGGATGGTGACTGCAGGCATGAAATTAAAAAAACACTTGCTCCTTGGAAGAAAAGCTATGACAAACCTAGACAGCATACTAAAAAGCAAAGGCATCACTTTCCTGACAAAGGTCCATCTAGTCAAAGCTATGGTTTTTCCAGTAGTCATGTATAGATGTGAGAATTGGACCATAAGAAGGCTGAGCACCAAAGAACTGATACTTTCAAGCTGTAATGCTGGAGAAGACTCTTAAGAGTCCCTTGGACAGCAAGATAAACTAGTCAATCCTAAAGGAAATCAACCCCGAATATTCACGGGAAGGACTGATGCTGAAGCTGAAGCACCAATACTTTGGCCACCAGATGCGAAGAGACAACTCATTGGAAAAGACCCTGATCCTGGGAAAGATTGAAGACAAAAGGAGAAGTGGGTAGCAGAGGATGAGATGGTTGGATAGCATCACCAACTCAATGGACATGAATTTGAGCAAACTCCTGGAAATAGTGAAGGACAGGGAAGGAAGCATGGCATGCTGCAGTCCATGGGGTGGCAAAGAATCAGACACAATTTAGCAAGTGACCAACAAGACCAGTGTCTCTCCTTCCTCTGCTCCACCTCGCCTGGCTTCCTGGTGCCTGTTTTCATTCTCTTAATCTCTAGGTCGGGGATCGGTTGCAACAAGAGTCGGACACAATTTAGCGACTAAACAACAAATCACTAGGTCATATGAGAAACAGGATTATCTCATGCTTTCCATTCTTAATGGAAAAGTTCCTCTGAATGTAATTTCAAGTGTGGTTCTCACATGGTGCCCACTGAGACTGTGGACACCTAGGAATAATGTCCACTTTTCTCCTCAAGGACAGTTGAGCAGGACACAGGATTGAAGGCCATGAAATTCAAGTTTCAGCGTCTTTTCTTCGACACCCTGAAACTGACATCACAGCCTTCTCGCTTAAGTGTTTCTGCTGGAGCGTCTGCAGAAACTCTGACTCCTGTTCGCTTTTTCTGGGCATTTTAGAATCTCTCTCTGTTACTAGTATTCTTCAAATTCCTTAGACAATGGCTTTAAAATGTTTTAAATTTTATTTCCAGTATGAGCACTTTCGATCTGAGATCATCCACCTTGGACCTGAGAGCTTGGTGTTTTGTGTAGATGGTTTTTCCCTTCTTTTTCTAGGGCTTCAGAAGTGCTAACACTTCCCTCATCCTTTTCCATTAACCTTTCCTTTGTATCTCCTCTCTCTCTCTGCCTCCCTGATGCCTCCTGGGAGGGTCCTGAGCTGGAAAACCTGGTATTTGGCTAGATTCCTGCCACCCTCCCCACTCCCCATCCACCGGCAACTCCAGCCTCCACACACTCCACACCCAGTCCTAACGGTGGTCCTTCTTGATCTGCATCCCATTATCCCCACACTGACCCTGACACCTTCTGGGATACGGATTTATATACCTCAAAGTCTTAAAACAGTGGCCCATTAACTCAGTTTCTGCTTGTCCACTTGCTGTCCGTCTAAGGGGACAGGGTTTACGAGAACCCACCCTGCTTTGCCCCATGAGATTCTTTGCGCCTGGAGCAATCAGCTACCTGGGCTCATGCTGGAGGGGAGAAGGGGCTCCAGCCCAGACCTAAGTGTCCAGTGTGACAATCTAGGTCCAACCATCTCCCCTGGTTCTACCCTGAAGACAGGGCAGGGGGAGGAGTGGGGGACACCCAAGCTGCCCTTAGCAGCACCCTTCTCTCCTCCCCTGGGGACCACACATCCCATATACAGGCTGTTGCCAGCACTTGGAGGGTCTCTGGGCTCCATGCCCTCAAGAGCACTGGGAACCAGGATAAACCCTGACTGCTTGTGTGGCACCCAGGGAGGCCCAGGGGCCTCACGGGCCTCTCTGGTCAGGTCACTCATGCCGGTGGTCCCAGGAGGCCACCACATGGAGCCCGTACAAAGCAGCAAGCACAAAGGCCTTGAAGAAGTAGCTGCTCCTTTCTTAACTTACTGGATTTCGCAGAGTACCGAAGCCCCACCCAGAGGCCTGAGTCAAGGCCTTCCAGATGGGGCAGCAGGCAGGCAGCCCTCCAGTGCCCAGCATCTGGCTGCCCATAAATACCTTCCATAAATACGGCTTGGCCTAGCACCAGCGTCTGTTTCCAGGTAAACAGACTGAGCTGCAGCAGTCCAGGCCTAGCACCAGAAGAACCTGCTCCAAGGAAGGGCCCCATGCCCGCATCTGCCCCCGCACCTGCCTGCAGTCTCACCCCGGGGGCATGGCAGGTGGGGCTTCCCTCCACACTAGGATCCTCAGCATGGGCCAGGCAGGGCCTCCAGCCTCGTGGTCAGAAGATCCTTGCGGAGCGGAAGGCTGCACCACTGTCCACAGGCTCGGAGACCAGGGTGGGGCCGGAGTCCTGGCCCCCGCACGTCCCTCCTCAGTGGACACCAAAGCCCCCAGGTCCCCTCAGTGGCCCCTGGGAGCCAAGCCCCAGTGGGGGCTGCCCCTGAGCTAGTGCTTCTCTAGGCTGCTGCTGAGCCCGGGTCTGGTGGGAGGCTAGTTGTAGGGCCGCTGCAGGGGAAGGAAAGAAGCAGGTCAGCCCTGGGGTGGGCGGAAATTCTCCAAGGCTTTTGAGTCCCGGGCTCAGGCTTCCTGACGCCCCTCCTGTCCTTCCAGCTCCAGCCTTGACTCAGCTCTGAGGTCCAGGTTTTAGAACCCCCACCACCCTGGGGGCCCAGATAACATGCAAGTGCTGGATCCCCCTCCCTCCTCTGGCCTTAGTCTGCAGGTAAGGGGCTGTAACACCAGCAAGGGCCACCCTCCTGGCAACACAGGAATGCCCCCGGCCCGCCTACCTGGGCCCAGGGCTGGAGACGGGCTCTCCGGGAGCTGGGAGGGTCCACCTGCAGGCAGACAGACACGCTGGTGCCCCTCCCTCGGGTGGGCAGCAGTCACAGAGCAGCGAGGCTGCAGGGACCCCCACTCTCTCCCTGCACAGCATCCCCCCGCCAATGTACAGGGTGGGGAGGCAGGACTTAGGACTGGATGAAGAGGGGCTTCACTGCAGGCCCTGTGGGGTACACTCCAGGGCAGGAGCAGGGAGGCCCTTTCTGTCCTCCTTCCCAGCAGGGCTCAGGCAGGGGCAGCCCCAGTTCCTGACGCCCCCTCTACCCCTACCACAGGGTAACCGGCAAGGCTGCCTAGAATGTCTCTGGTGCAGTACCAACTCTGACCACCAGGTGCCGCTGTGGGCATCATTCATCCCAGCACCAGCCCTCCAAGTTTCTGTCTCCACCTGCTTAACCCCCTCCTCTTCCGGAGGTGGGATCCCTCCCCTAAAGGCGCTTAGGGACCAGGGCTGCCTTGGGGAGGCTCAACAAGATGCACTCACAATATTAAGACCATGTCTGGGTTCCCCAGGTCAAGGATCCCTGCCTGGGATCTCCACTCTCAGCCTGGCTTCCCCCATCACCCCATCTCAAGGCCTGCCTGGCACAGGCTCCAAGCCAGCCTCCGGTCTCCCCTGGCAGACACAATTCTTCCCAGGAATGGGCTTGGCCTGGGTGAGGTGACCAGGGCACACCAGAGGGGCACAGGTGGCCAGAGGAGCAGGGGCACCCCAAACTCTGCCTGCAGAAAGCAGGCTCCCCCAGTGCTTTGGGGGCTGAGGAGTCATGGTGCCATCACCACCCCCGACCCTGCCCCTGGGTGTGCACAGGCACACGTATGCACGTGAGCACAGGCAAGCAGTGAAGCGCCCGTGTGCACAGAAACACACGCATGCACACACGCGCGCACACACACACACACAGAGGCTGGGAGACACAGGTGCCAGCATGCAGACTGGAGCACGTGCCGCGTGTTCAGTCACTAAATCGTGTCTGACTCTTCGCGATCCCATGGACTTCAGCTTGCCAGGATCCTCTGCCCATGGGATTCTCCAGGCAGGAATACTGGAGTGTGTTGCCATGCTCTCCTCCAGGGGATTTTCCCGACCCAGGGACTGAACCCGCTTCTTTTATGTCTCCTGCACTGGCAGATGGGTTCTTCACCACTAGTGCCAGCTGGGAAGACTGGAGCACACACCTGTGCTACTGCACACACGCACCCCTGGGTAGGCACACTGTCATGCCCTGGTTCACACACGCAGGGTGAGGAAGGGGTGGCGGGGGGCTGTGTGAGCGCCCACCCACACTGGATCACCCAGCCCTGCCCAAGGGGTCTCCACCCTCTGCGGTTTGAGCCCACGCCTGCCACTCTTGGGTTGGCTGTACACTGAGTCCCACCCACGGTCCAGGGGCTGGAAGGTCCACACTTTGTCCAGCAGAGGCCAGGCAGACACCATGGGCATCGCACTCAGATGGTGACATTCGTGCCACTCACCTGACCCCATGAGCACCCTGTCCCCCTCTCGCCCCCTGGAGCCCGACTCACCCTGCCGGCACGTGGGCCCTGTGTAGCCATCCACGCAGAGGCACTGCCCGCTGACAGGGTCGCAGTCGGCTCCACCCCCACAGGAGCAGTGCAGGGCACAGCCTGGCCCGAAGAAGCCCCTCCTGCAGCCTGTGGGTGGGGTGTGGGTTGTGGGAGGGACAGGCCTGAGTGCTACTCTGGTCTACCCGGGGCTGGGACCGCAGGCCTCAGGATATCCCCAGGGAGCATGCAGGAGCAAAGACCTCAAGCCTTAGATTTGTCCTGTGTGAGCCCTCACGTGCAAAAGTGCTGGGCGCCGGGCACTGGCCCAGAATCTCTTCCCCATGTTCCCACCAGCCCCGAGGCCAGCATAGGGGAGCTGGCGGTCAGGGAGGCTCCCTAGGGGCAAGACGGCCAAGAGCCCTGAGGAGGAGACACAGAGCCCGCACAGGCCAGCTGGCCCATCTGGGAGGTTTCCTTCCCACCTCACCAGGGGCCCCTCACCAGGACGAAGGCCTCCCCACCCCAGGGAGAAGCCCCCCAGGGACTCGGGGGGAAGCCGTAAGGCAGGATGGGTCTTGACAACCCCAAGCGGGAACGCTGGCGCTGGGCCCCTGTGAGCCGCTGCGCCAGAAGAGGGACTGGGCAGGAGGACGTGGTGCCCAGGCCAGAACGTGACACGGGTGGGCTCCAGAAACACAGTCGATTCCGCCAACAGAGACCCACACCCCTGCCCCCACCGAGCGGTACCCCTGACTCACCCAGGTCACAGGTGGTCCCCGTGCGCCCAGGGGGGCACAGGCAGTGGCCGGTGACGGGGTCACAGGGCACCCCAAGCTCGCAGTCACACTGCTGGCCGCAGCCCTCTCCAAACGAGCCTGGCTCACACCCTGGGAGGGGCATTGGCTCAGCACGCTCTGTCCTGAGCCCAGGGCGGGGGAACCGGGTGGGAGTGCGTGGGGGCACGGACACTCACCCCGCTCGCAGAACCGGCCATGGAGGCCGGCAGGGCAGAGGCACTGGCCGCTGACAGGGTCGCAGGGGGCGCCATGCTGACACTGGCACGTCTGCTGGCAGCCAGACCCATGGAAGCCGGGGGGACAGGCTGAGGGAGACCCGGGTCGGAGCCCCTGACTCAGCTTGCCCAGAGAGAGCAGAGGACGGGCTCGGGGCGGGCACCCGCTTCCTCCCACCCAGGCCCAGCGCCTGCCCCTTGGGGCCCTCTGCCCCGAAGCTGGGTCAGGCCTCGTCGCATCGGGCCGCCACAAGGAGTGACGCGGAAAGCGGAGGAGCGCGCGCCGGAGGGTGCGGTGGCCCGACCCTGCAACTCACGGTGCTCGCAGGCCTGGCCGTAGAAGCCGGGGCCGCAGCGGCAGGCCCCTGACGTGGGCTCACAGGCCCCGTGGTTGTGGCAGGAGCACTCGAGGCTGCAGGCAGCACCGTAGCGCCCGGCGGGGCAGGCTGGGGAGGGGCCAGGGGGTCAACCTCCTGCCGTGGGACAGCAGGGGCACTAGCCTCACCCAGGTGACCCTGGGAGCCTCACCCGGCTCTCTGGCAGCCGGGTGCCTCCCCACAATCACCCCTAAGCTATGGCCCTCCTCCCCTACCCAGCCCCTGCCACACCGGGCATGGCCTCACCCGCTACGGGCAGAGACTCTCCAGCTCACACACACCACCGCCCCCAGGCTGGCCTGGACTCACCCAGCTCGCAGTGTGGCCCCATCCAACCCAGGCCACAGGAACAGCTGCCATTGGTGGCGTGACACAGGCCCCCATTCCTGCAGGAGCATGCATGCTCACAGTTCACACCAAACCAATTCTGGGGGCAGCCTAGGGACGAAGCGGGCGTGCTCAGAGCTCTGGTCCAGAGCCAGACACACTCCAGGACACTCCCACGTGATCCGACAGTCATTCAACAAACACTTCCTACCCCACCCCCCACCCCCCAGGCACACACGTGCCAGGAAGCGGCACCAACCACATCCTGCCAGTTCATCCATCTTCCTCAGAGGCCAGAACTGAGCCAGCGCTGAGAGCAACACAGGAGGAAAGGGACCAGGGCCCTCCAGGGGATGGGAGTGCCCGTCCAGCAGGTGGGAGGGGGTCAGGAAAGTCTTCCTGGGGAGGAGGCACCCTCCAGGTTCAGAGGAGGCTGGGCAGCCCCACACTCCAGGTGGTGCTTTCAGATTCTGACCCCTAGCTGCCGTTCTCCCCTGGAGGTGAGGAGTGGCCTGGCTGAAGTCAGGACTCAGGACCCGGGTGGGTGTGACCGGCCCCTTGAAGAGGGGGCAGGGGGCTCAGACCTACCAGGGTGTGGGGTCAGACCACGCAGTGTGGGCAAGGCCTGAGGACCTGCTCACCATCATGAGCACGAACCCCACGACGGTCCCAGGGGCCACTCCGGTTCCCCCACCATCACCTGTATTCCAGGCCTCCATCTCCGTGGGTTCCCAGCTGCTGGGCCCAGGAGGACATCAGCCAAGAGACTGGCTCCATCCTCAAGACGGAGCAGTCGCCTGACCCCTCCTGCTGGGGGGTGGGGGCTGGCTCTGGGAAAGAAGTTATTCATCTCCCACTGGCCACAGGGAACTGGAGAGGTCAACTGATGGCCTGAGTCCTGGGGTCATGGGTCAAGGCAAGATATGGGGTGCTATCGGATGACCCGAGTGGGCATTGCGGTCAACGTGAGCAAGCCCTCACTTATATCCTCAAGGCACCTTGGGGATTAACAGAAGGGACCTAGCTCTCCCGTGATCCCACAGCTTCACTCTATCACCAACACCCCCCACGGCTAATGTGATGTACACGAAGTGCCCGAGGCAGCAGGCAAGTGGGTTCTCACCATGCTCGCAGTGGACGCCGGTCCTCCCAGGCGGACAGGAGCAGCTGCCGGTCACGGGGTCACAGGCCACCCCCTGCCCACACCTGCAGATGTGGGCACAGCCAGAGCCAAAGCGGCCGTGTGGACAGGCTGCCAGGAGAAAAGGCGAGGGTGGCCACTCCTGGCTGGACCTCCCTGCCTCTGCTCTGTCAACCCGGATGGGACGGGACCGGGACAGAGCAGGCTGGATGGGGAGACTCCCGCTCTGTCTGCCCACACAGGGCAGGGCCGCCTGCCGCTGAGCCCCTGGCTGCCCTGGTGTCTCCCTTGGCTGCAGGCTCTGTGGCGGGGGCCGGGCCCACGCTACAGTGAGTGACTCACAGTGCCCCCACCCACCTCCACCAGCCCTAGCCCCAGATGGTCAGAAAGTACCCCGGTGACTCAGGGAGGGGCCAGCTGGCTTCTGCAGGGCTCCTGGTGGACACAGCGGGTCAGGGGCACAGCACACAGCCAGGAAGAGCAGGCCGAGGAGACGTTGTGGCCACACCGATCCCCCCAGCTTAGCCTGGTCTGCAGCTGGTCCCAGCGAGGGACCCAAGGAGTGGCACGGTCAGGGGCTGTCTGCCCTGCAGGCCAGATACAGTGGCCCTGCCTGTCAAGGTGCAGGAGAAGACACCCCAGCCACTCACCGAGGCCGCAGTCAGTCCCAAGGAATCCGGCAGGGCAGCGGCAGGCCCCAGTGACCGCGTCACAGGAGCCCCCATTGAGACACCCACACAGCAGCTCACAGCCAGGCCCAAACCGCCCTGGCGGGCACCCTGCGGAAAGAGAGGCCAACTGCCAGGGGCTGGGGGCTCCCAAAGCCCCTCCCCCTTCCCCACCATCACTCCAGTGGGCCAGCGGGCAGCCGGAGCAGCACTCACGTTGCTGGCAGCCGGCGCCGTGGTAGCCGGGGGCACACGTGCAGGCCCCCGAGGCGGGGTGGCAGGCCTGGTTCTCGCCGGGACAGTGGCACTGCTGCCTACAGCGCTCCCCAAAGGTGCCAGGTGGGCAGGCTGGGGGAGGCGGCAGGGGTCAGTCCTGGCCCAGCCCGGAGAAGGCACCCTCCCTCACCCCGGGCCCCTCTTGGGGGCAGAGCTCTGGGACCCAGCCCAGGAGCCCATGTGGCCTGAACTGCCCCCAGGCCTGCCCATGTCCCGCACCCACCTTGCTCACAGCTGGGCCCCGTGAAGCCCGGGGGACAGTGACACTCCCCAGTGATGTGGTGGCAGGCGGCGCCCGGGGGGCACTGGCAGCGCTGGGCACAGGCCTCTCCAAACCAGCCGAGTGAGCAGGCTGCGGGGAGGTGCAGGCGGTGGTGGGGAGCCCTGGGGTGGGGGAGCAGGGGCCCGAGGGGTCACCGTGCGAAGGACCCGCCCCCACCCTGGGCACCAGCAGAGCTGAGGGCTCACCGCTCTCACACCGCGAGCCCCTCCACCCCGGGGGGCAGAGGCAGGCCCCAGTGACGGCATGACAGGTGGCCCCCCACTGGCAGGCGCAGCGCTCCTCACAGCGGACCCCGAAGGTGCCCTCGGGACAGGCTGTGGGGAAAGGGGCGGGCGGGCTGAGTCCGGCTCGGGGCAGCTCCCCGCACAGAGGCAGCAGGCCCGGGGAGCTCAGACCACAGCCCTGACCACCTCCTACCGATGCCCACCCTATTGAGGCCCCACACTCAGGCCTCCCCCATGGGTCCCCGAGCCGCCCACTCACGGCTTTGGCACTTGTCCCCGGTCCAGCCAGCTGGGCAGAGGCAGTGGCCGGTGTGCGAATCACAGAGGCCACCATTGAGGCACCCACAGCTGTGCGGGCAGCCAGCTTCAAAGACCCCTGGAAGGCACTCTGCAGAGACAGGGAGGGTGATGCCTGGGGGCCCAGGACACCTGCCCTGCCCATGCTTCCTGCACCCTGAGCCTCGGATCCTGGGTCCTTGGGAAGGATAGGTGCCCGGGGGTGGTGACACCACAGGCCACACCCAGGGCCCTGCCCCTCAACACCAGGCATCCGTCTTGGACCTCAGAGGGAGGGCACCAGGGCAGTGGCCTTGGGTCCCCCCAGATCTGCAGGGCCCCTCCTCCACTGGCCCAACACTCACCCTTCTCACAGGCCAGGCCGGCCCAGCCCTCTGGGCAGGTGCAGTGCCCTGAGACTGGGTCACAGGTGCCCCCATTCCGGCACAGGCAGGGGAGCTGACAGTCCTCACCATAGAGGCCCTCTGGGCAGGCTGAGGCCAGAAAGAGAAGCAACCTGTGGTCCTCCCGCCAGTCAGACCAGAGGCCTGAACCCCCGGAGGGCCAGTACACCAGACCTGCAGGCTCGTCCCAAAGCCCAACACTGAACTTTAGGGGCAGGAACTGGGGCTGCCTCCAGGACGAGCTGCCCCGGGCCCACCGGCCCAGTCTTCGGGAGCTCAGCGCTGAAGGGTGTGGTCCCTTAGGAGTCCTAAGGCCTCCCTCCCTCCCCAGGTGCCCCATAGCAGGGAGATGGACTCCCACCCTCCCTGCCCAGAGAGGTTTAGATCCCCCTCAAGTCCCACCCACGTCGCCCTGCACAGCCCAGGGAGGGACAAACATGACAGCTGGCCCCAGACTCCCAATTAGGGCTTACCCTGCAGGCAGGTGGGCCCCATCCAGCCAGGGCCACAGCGGCACTGCCCATGGACAGGGTCACAGGAGGCCCCATTAAAGCAGGAGCAGGCCTGGCTGCAGTTGTGGCCGAACATGTGGGCTGGGCAGGCTGCAGGAGAGAGGGGGTCAGGGGCCGGGGGTGATCGACCCCAGGAGGGGCTGCAGCAGATGGTCCTGGGCTGCTGAGGTCTAGCGCCCCTTCTTCTGACCTGGGTGGCCACACACAAGGATGGACCCTAACCCTAACGGGCAGCTCCCAGGATTGACAGGGGCCTCACGCACTCTGGGCACAGCGGGGGCCCTGACGGCCGGCAGGACAGATGCAGGAGCCGCTCACGGGATCACAGGGGACTCCGGCACTGCAGTCACAGGCATGGCCACAGTCCACTCCAAAGAAGCCGGCTGGGCAGGCTGCGGGCAGGGCAGTGACAGGAGACCACCGGGGTCACGAGACCCGCCCGCACGCCGGCCACCCCTCCCACACCCCTCCGGCCTGCGCCCTGGCTCACCTCGCTCACAGAAGGTGCCCCTCCAGCCGGCAGGGCAGGTGCAGGCCCCGCTGACATGGTCACAGGCCGCCCCGTGCTTGCACTGGCACTGCCGCCCACAGCCCGGCCCGAAGTAGCCCTGGGGACACCCTGAGACACCGGACTCTCAGCTGGAGGTACAGTGAGCCTGCCCCAGGTCTGCCCAAGGCCTGGGCCGTGGGGCAGGGGAAGCCCCTCCCTTACCCAAGGCCTCTGCATCCCTCCCAGCTAGGAACCAAGCCCCCTGCTCACCCAGGCCCACTGGCCCGGGCCGGTTGGGGTCGACACTGAAGCACAGGGCCCTTGGTCCTTAGCAGACACTCTTCTCCCCTCCCACAGGTGGCAAGTGCCCCGTGGTGTGCCACTGACCCATCTCTCGCTGCCTTTGCTCCACGTGGGCCTTCTACTGAGCCCAGGCAGGTAGGAGAGTGGCAAGTGGCGGGGGCGCCAGATGGGGGAGGTTGGAGGCAGGCTTATACGAGGAGACTCCCTGCTTGTCTGGGGACAGGGAGCAGGGCTGGGTCCCCCCTGACACCTGTACGTGTGTGTGTGTACGTATGTGTGCACGTGAGCGTGCATGTGTGTGCACATGCGTGTGCGGGCCAGGCCAGGACTCACGCTGCTCACACCGCGGGCCCACATAGCCGGCTTCACACACACACAGGCCGCTGACGGCATCGCAGCCCCCGTGGCCTGCACTGCAGTTGCAGACGTAGCTGCAGTCGGGTCCCCAGTGGCCGCTGTCACAGGCTGCAACAGAGCAGCAAAGGCTGGGCACCCTGTGCAGGTGACCACAGTCGGATCAGGGCTGGGGAGGGATGCCTGGACACCAGGCCACCTACCTTTCTGGCAGCTGAGGCCAGTCCACCCAGGGGCGCAGCTGCACCGGCCGGTCACTGGGTGGCAGAGCCCATCGTTGGCACAGGAGCACCGCGTCTGGCAGCCAGGTCCAAACCAGCCAGCAGGGCAGGCTGTGGGCAGAGACAGGCTGAGCGTAGCTGGGGCCGGACATGGGGCCGGCTGGGATTGCGGGCAGGGCTGAGGTGGGGGCAGCGGGCACTCACCATCCTGGCAGCGGCTGCCCGTGAAGCCAGGGCGGCACAGGCAGGCTCCAGTCTCCGGCACACAGGCGGCACCGTGCTCACACGGCGGGCAGATCTCCTGGCAGCCAAGCCCCCAGCGGCCCTCGGGACAATCTAGCACCCACCCATCCACACACACACACAGAGGTAGTCAGTCTCCCCAGGCCTTGCTGGGCCCACTGGGGAGCACGAATTTCTCTTCCCAACTGAGCCATCCCAGAGGAGGGAGGGGGCAGGTCATGAGAACCCCTAGTCCACTCACAGGCTGTAGACTTCAGGGCATTCACCCCAGGGGGAGACGCCCTGCCCCAGGATGCTCAACAAGCAAACGGAGGGCCCCAGAAGAACCGGGAGACCCACATGCAATGAACAGGAGCTTAGAGGATCCACCACAGGCTGGGGAGGGCGGGGGGCCGCTGGCCAAGTTGTCCCCGTGGCCGGCAGTTCCCAGTGTCTCCTCTGCAGGCTCGGCCACGGGGCAGCCACAGATGCCCACATCCAGACCCAAGGCTGGTGGTGTGAGCTCTCGTAGCTGCTGTGGACGGGCCCGAGGTCTGCAGGGCTCCAGGGTTGGGGTCTGCAAACGCGGCCAGGCATTGTGTAGCACAGGGAGGTGAGGTGACCCTGGGCCACGGCTGCCACTCACCTGCCCCACAGTCGTCCCCGGTCCTCCCCGGTGGGCACAGACACTGCCCTGTGACCCGGTCGCAGGGGGCGCCCCCACAGGAGCAGGAGCCTGAGCAGTTCTGGCCAAACGTCCCTGCTGGGCACTCTAGGGGTGGGGAGTGGAGAGCCTCAGGGCCCCCACTCAGAGTGGCCCTCCTCCCCGACCTCCACCCCACCCTGCACCTGTCCCCCCACTGTTCCCCACCTGCTACCCTTGGCACCTGTCACACTCTCACCTGCCCCCCACACCTGCCCCCCCACCTGCCTCCCTGGAATTTGTCCCCCCCATCTGCCCCCCACACCTTCCCTCCTCACCTGCCCCTCCACCTGTCCCCCCACCTGCCCCCTGCACCTGCCCTCCTCTCCTCCCCCCTCACCTGCACCCCCACCTGCCACCTGCTCCTGCCCCCCTCACCTGTCCCCAGCACCTGCCCCCCTCACCTGCCCCACAGGGTTGCTGGACACAGCCCGGGTCCCCAGGGTGATGAGGGCAGTCACTGGAGTGGACAGGAGATGGGGACACGGGGCAGGGAAAGGCCCATGTGGGAGAGCAGTGGTGAGGGGTGGCCTGGAGGCTGCAGATGGCAGGGCCTATGGGGGGTGAGCCAGGACCCTGGAGAGCGGTGGCAGGCCCGCTCTGCCTGCCTTCCTCCCACTGTGGTCCACCATGGGGACCCCATGTGGTCACCACGTGTTCAGGAGTGAGAAAAGCCTGGGGAGGAGGGGCCAGCCGCTCCGGGCCCAAAGCAGAGCTTCAGAAAAGAACACTGGGATCACGGCGCCTGACCCCACCCATGTGGGCTGCATGGGCTCCAGTGGCCTGGCAGGGCCCCCCGTCCCCCCTATACCTGCCTGACTAGGGCGGTAACCCAGACGATGAGAGGGCCCTGCTGGCCCCAGCACCATGTGGCCACTGCGATACTGCTGTAAGCAAAGTTCTGGGCCCTGGAAGGCCAGCCAGGCACCTGGAGTGGGCAGGCTGGAGTCTACACTCCACACCAAATAATCAGACAACCCCTCTCTCTCACAACACTCAGCGGGACTGAGAATTGAGGACACGCCCTGCCTGGGTAGGGGGAGATGTCAGCAAGAATGGCATGGGGTCCCAGGCCTGGGGTCTCTCCGGCCCCAGGATGGGCTCTGGACAAAGGATACGCCCCTTGAACCCTTGCCCTGAGGGCCCATACCTACAGGCACCTGCTCGCCCACAGGACCCCAGGCAGCACACATGCTGGGCGCACATGCAGGCACCCAGGCAGCATGGACCGGAGCAGGGAGGCCCAGCAGGGCACATGGAGCTGTCCCGCCATCTGGGGGGTCCCCGCTCCACTGACGGGCAGACGTGCTTGGGGCACTGATGCTTTCCAGACCTGACAACAGCGGGGAGCCCAGCACTGCCATAAAGGTGTGGGCCATGTCCTGCCACCCATCCCTGGAGCCCTGGATACTTTTGAAGAAAAAAGGGAAAGGAAGACAAAGAAGACCAGCATGGAAGGATGGGGGTAAAGGCCCTTCGAGTCTTAGCACTCAGGCCGCCTGGGAGGGCACTGCTGGACAGCAGCCGCCAGCAGGAGTGGAGGAAGGGGAGGGCACAGAGAGAAGTCAGGCGAGTCGCAGAGCCTGAGCCCACGCCAGGTAGGCGAGGTCCACCAGCTCCCACGTTGGGTCACAGATGGGATGACGTGCCTGGCTCCTGAAGGCCCTCGAGACCACAGAGGCCCCCCTGAGTGTAGGTTGGGCTTGTGGAGATATTTGGTTTCCAAGCTGGGTTCTAAGCCCTACACACAGCCCTCCTGCACCAAGGGAATCTGAGAGCCCAGATCGTCCCGGGTGTCTCCAGGACCACCACTGAGAGGGACGGTCTGGGCCTGGGTGTAGGGGGAGACTGACTCCTCAGCTTGGGGTGGGCAGTGGCCCCCAGGCCCTCCTTGTCCCTGAGGGGGACTCGGACCACTGCCTCCAGTGGGAGTCACACCAGTCACACTGCAGGCCCCCTCTCCACTCCCACCTGTCCCGGCTGACGGGTGAGGACAGTGTGCCCTGAGCTGAGGGAGGTCCTGACCTGCCCACACTCTGTTGGCAGCCACGGCAGTGCTGATGCTCACATCAAGGGCTCCCCTATATAAACGAGGATCTCCTGCCTCCAGCCTCTCCCTGCTTGGCACCCATTCACACTGTCCCAGTCTCAGCATCCACACGGAGGGCCTACAGTCATCACCCACACCCCACGCTGGCACCTCCAGCCCAGGCTGCTCAAGACACCACCCCTGGGACCAACTGCCTCTGTCCTGCCTGCTCAGACCCACCAGGGAGGAGCCTTTGGCCAGCTTCCAGCACAAAGCACACTCAGTCTGTCCCGTGATGGAAGGACTGAACGAGCAAGGGAGGGGATGATCTGGGAGTGGTACCAACCCTTCCAGCCGCCCTGCACATGCACACATACACACACACACACACACACAAAGTGTACATGTGTGTGTACACACGCACACATGACTCCTGCCCTCTTGGGTGCACAGGGACAGGCAGGCCTGTGGCTGAGTCACCACTGCTTGATCAGCGTGGGGACACAGCAGTCAAGGTGCGGCCAGAGCCAGGCTTTAGGGCTGACCTGGTACCCAGCTCCAGCACTTCTGGTGCCTGGCGCCCTGTATGGCCAGATAGCCTGCACCCTACCCGGGCACTGGGGCCACTCACCTTGGCCGCAGTCCTCCCCGTGGTAGCCAGCAGGACACTGCTTCCCACACTCGCCGCTGACAGGGTCGCAGGCCACGCCCGGTGGGCAGGTGCACGCCTGCCGGCACCCTGGCCCAAAGAAGCCCAGCTGGCACTCTGCAGGGGGAGAGGGGAGAGGCGTCTGCAAAGTTCCCAGGGCCTGTCTCTCTCCCCTGGGGCCTGTCCCCCCTGCCCTGGGGCCTGTCCCCCTCCGCTGGGGCCTGTCCCCCTCCCCTAGGGCCTGTCTCTCTCCCTTGGGACCTGCCGACCCCTCCCCTGGGGCCCTCCTCCTCCCCCTGGCCCTGTACTCACCGTCCTGACACCACTCGCCCCTGAAGCCCGCCTTGCAGGCACAGCTGCCATCCCTCTTATCGCAAGCACGCGTATTCTGCTGCTCACACTTGCACTCCTCCGAGCAGCCTGGCCCAAAGGCCCAAGGCGGGCAGGCTGCACCCCAGAACACACTGTGAGGGGGCCCTGCCCACTGCCAGCACCCACTCCAGCCCAGATCTCTGGCCCTGTCCGCCGAGTCGTATCTGGGACCCCACACAGAGTCGCTGGTGCCCAGAGCACCAAGCACACTGCCCACTTTGCAGATGAGAAACAGGCTCACAGAGGCACTTCCTGTCCAGGGAACGCCTGGGACCCTCACTGCCTCCCTCTGAACAATCCTCTTACAAGAGCTGCTGGGGTGAGGCCTGCTGGCTTTTCTCCAGCCACCCACCGCCTCTCCCTGCACCATCCTGGGCATCTGCAGACCCAGGGAAGGGGGGCGTGACCCCACTGGGGGCTCAGGACTTGCTCCCAGGAAATTCCAAAAGCCAAGGCAAGCTCTGTGCCCTGGAGCTTCCGAGGGCAGGGAGGGGGCCTGCCCCTGCCCAGGCCTGCAGGCCACCCACCAGCCTGACTGGGGCGAGGGCTGCCCACCCAGATGCTCTGGCAACCAGCACAGTCCAAAGGACTTTGAGTCTGCAGGCCGCTCACCCAAGCCGGGGACCTCACTGAGCCCCCGTGTCCTTATCTGTGAAGACTGATGGTTGAACACAAGCTGGACCCAGGCAGGAAGAACCCAGCCCTGTGTGGCCCTGCCCCGCCTCAGGTCCAAGCCCCCAGTGGTCAGTGGGACTCACCCAGGTGGCAGAAGCGGCCGTAGAGCCCCGGGTCACAGAGGCAGGCCCCGTAGAGGCGGTGGCAGCGGCCCCGGTTGGCACAGTGGCACTTCTTACGGCAGTGCTTGCCATAGAAGCCTTTGGGGCAGCCTGGGGGAAGGGGGCCTTTTGACTGCCCACCCAGACATGGCCTCCCACCCAAGGAGATGCTCCGAGAGGGGGCATTAGCACCCACTACAGGAGCCTGGAGAGGCCTGGGCCACCAGGGTACAGCCACAGGGCTTCAGGGCCACCAGAAGCCCAAGGACCCTGTGCCCCAGACAGAGAGGGTCCCTGGGTGCTGGCGAGGGCATCGGGGACAGGGCAGGATGAGGGGAGCCCCCTGAAGGTGGCCGTCTGCCCCTGCAGGCCTGTGCCCCCAGGGTCTGTGGCCCCGGACAGTGGCCAGACTGGAGGCCATCACACCTTCACCACATGCAGGAGTGACTCCGAGAGCCCACGCTCTCCATCTGACTGGCACCAACAGCATCCTGATGCCTGTCCCTCAGTGGTCATCGAGCCTGGCCTCCGGAACTCACAGAAGGAAGGACACAGGCCCAAGTTCAAAGGGCCCAGGGCCAGGGCAGGGTTGTGGCCCTCCTCCCCAAATGCTTCACTCTGACTCAGCTCTGCCCCTGACCCGCCTTCTGAAGGGCTTCAGGGACCTGCATGGTGACCCCAAGGAACATCCACATCCTGACCATCAAGATCTCCTGGTGGGACCATCCTGGACTGTCCCAGCGAGCCTAACCCAACAAGTGTCCTTAGAAGGGAAAGGAGAGTGAGGCTAGACACAAAAAGAGGAGGCCATGGGGAGACGGAGGCAGAGGCTAGAGGGACAGTCATGAGCCCGGGGCACCTGGAGTCTAGGAAACTTGTAGGGGGCCCCTGAGAGCTGGGACGAACCTTCTCCAGCTCAGGTGCACTTTACCCACGGGACCCCGACTGAGACCTAGTCTCTGGGAAGCCACACCATGTCACCAAGGGAAGTACTGAGATGCAGGCCCTTTATCTGCCAGGAGTCCCGTGGGTCCATTGAGGACCCATCACACACACATGAATTTAAAAGACGCTTGCTCCTTGGAAGGAAAGGTATGACCAACCTAGATGCACATTATTAAAAAGCAGAAACATCACTTTGCTGACAAAGATCCGTATAGTCAAAGCTATGGTTTTTCCAGTGGTCATGTATGGATGTGAGACTTGGACCATAAAGAAGGCTGAACACCAAAGAACTGATGCTTTCAAACTGTGGAGTTGGAGAAGACTCTTAAGAATCCCTTGGACAGCAAGGAGATCAAACCAGTCAATCCTAAGGGAAATCAACCCTGAATATTCACTGCAAGCACTGATGCTGAAGCTGAAGCTCCAATCCTTTGGCCACCTAAAGCGAGGAGCCAACTCACTGGAAAAGATTCTCATGATGGGGAAGATTGAGAGCAGGAGGAGAAAGGGCGCAGAGGATGAGATGGTTGGACGGCATCACCGACTCGACAGACATGAGTCTGAGCAAACTCTGGGAGATAGTGAAGGACAGAGGAGCCTGGTGTGCTGCAGTCCACAGGGCCACAAGTCGGACACAGCTTAGCTACTGAACAGCAACACACATACGGCTTCCAACAGGCAGGGTGCTCTCGGCTCTCACTCAGAGCAGGGATGGCAGATCGCAGGACCAGAAACAGGGATGCGACCAAGCTGAGAATGTGACCGGAGGGAGGAAGCATAAAGACCTGCCCTGCCACCCACACAGGCTGCCTGGGCACTGGGAATGGTCCACCAATTGCTGCCATTGCTGCTAAGACAGGAAGTCCTTGATATACTAGCTATACTTGCCAGCAAGAACAGCAGAAATGTAAAGGTCTGAAGACTTTAAAATGAAGCATCAGGCACCTGGGAAACTTCTGTGGACTCCAGTTCCTCCAAAAATGTTGCAACTTCAGAGTTAGAAAGGATGTTAGCGTCATCCCAAGAAGTCACAGCCCAGGCATGCTCCCTTCTGCAAACCCCACCGAGCCATCACGTAGCTCTCCTTGAATGCATCCAGGAACAGGGAGTTCACTACTTCTCAGGGGACCCAGTTACAAAAGTGCTATTCTTCCCACAAGTCCTCACTGCCTGCATTAGTCAGGCCCTGTGAAGAAGAGCCAATGATAACTCAGTGCTTCTTGCACTAAAGGGCTTCCTCTATGCCATACCATCACTTTCCCCACCCTTGCAGAACAAAGGGGACTAGGAGCCAAGAGGTGGTGCCTGCCCCTCACCTCCACCCCAAGGATGAACCCAGAGGTCAAGGAGGGGCTGCACCCACCGTCCTCACAGTGGGCTCCGCTGACCCCTGGGGGGCAGCGGCAGGCCCCCGTCACAGGGTCACAGCTCCCGCCGTTCTGACAGCTGCAGGAGAAGCTGCAGTTCTTCCCGAAGGTGTCCGGAGGACAAGCTGCAAGGGGGACAGAGGAGCTCAGGGTCGTCGGCCCGCAAAAGGACCCTACACTCAGAAACCCCTCCAGAGACACAGACACCCTCCTGGGGGTCAAGCCTCCAGTTCAGAAGCAACTTCCCAGAGCAGCACCCAACGGCACTTGTGCCCTGGGACCCCACCCACATGTATGGCAGACATCACTCATAATCCTGCATCCTCTCCCTCTGAACTCCAACAGGTCCACCTTCTCAACCAGCACTTTCAGTCACTATGGCCTCTGAGACTAGAGGGTCGCTGGGCAGGGAGTGGACATGCCCTGGACAAAGGGTGGGAGACAGCAGTGTTCAAATGTGCTTCAGCTGCCCATTTGCTGTGCGGCCTGGGGAAGTCACCTGTCCCCCCGGAGATCCTAGCATGACTGGCCTGCCCACCCAGTGCCCTTCATCAGACCCCTTTTTGTCTCAGTTAGTTGTTGGCTTGCTTGTGGCTGGACCCTCATCGACCATGACATCTGTGAGGGGCAGACACAGGCTCTGAGAGCCCCCAGGGTCTCACGGCACCTAGAAGAGGACCTGGCGTGGAGAAGGCAGCTGGGAGACCCTGAAGGAATGAGTGAATGGAAGGACCCGGAAAGCCCCTGCCCAGGATGGTAGGAGGCGTGGACTGTCCGTGCCATGCAGGTCCTAGGGCTCCTGGGCCCTGTCCCCCACGCAGCCCCGCCCCCATAGCAGCCTCACTCTCGTTGCAGACGAGCCCGGTCCAGCCGTCGGGGCAGTCACAGCTGTCTAGGCTGGGGAGGCAGGTTCCCCCATTCCTGCAGTCATCACAGGTCAAGCTGCAGTCTGGGCCAAAGGTGTCATCCAGGCAGACTGGGGGACGGATTGAGAGAGGAGCCTCAGAGCCTGGCCCCTGGCCCTGGACCCTACCCAGAGAAGGGGACACGGGGCATCCTCGGGCCATGCAGGCTCCACGTGGGTGAATGCAGACAAGGGAGCCACACAGGGGCCAGAAAGGGCCGTAAGTGGGCAGCCAGGCTCAGCCTCGGACACACTGGGCAGACTGAGCAAGCCTCTTGGCCTCTCTGAGCCTTGATCAAATGAGGTGCTCGCAGGAAGACCTCCTCATGCCCAGGACCGTAGGCTGGGCAGCAGCCGGGCCCAGGGGGTGCTGGCACGGAAGCCCGGGGACGGGCCCACCACTCACCATACTTTTCTTGCAGTGTGTGTTCACCCCGTGCTTCGGCCTCTTCCTCCTCAGCCCCGACGTAGTCGTCTTGGAAGAGGTGGGGCAGCTCGTCCTGGAGCACCGCGACGTGCAGCGGGGGCCGCCCGAGGGGCAGGTGGCCGTCCAGGACCAGCTCGGGCAGCTCCAGGGCTGGGCGGAGCACGAAGGCCCCTGAGCCCCTGCCGCTCACCTGTCCTCCTCAGGATTGACTCCCTGCCCCACGGTGCCACCCCGGGACCCCCCACCTACAGACCCCACCGTGCCCCTCCTCACCCTGGTCACCAGGAGTGAGCCTACTTCTCAGGACGGAGGAGGCTCCAGGCCCTGAGGACCTGACTCTCGCCATGTCCGCCCCAGCTGTCCTGGCTCCCGCACTAGCCCGAGGGACCCTGAGCGTGGAGAGGGCGCAGGGACAGGAGAGCCCTCTGCTCTAGACGCGGTCCTCAGTCCCTGAAGTCCCTCCTCTCGTCTGGGAGGGGCTGAAGCTGGACCACTGGGACCCCTGAGTAACACCTTGCCTGGGGGCCCCTGTCTGTCCAGCCCCTCCCACCCACCCACCCCCAGCCCATCCCACAGTGGGAGGCTGGTCTGAGGTGAGGTCCATCCAGCTGGGAAGCAGGGAGTAGGGCCCCGGTGCTGCAGGAAGACGGGGTCCCATGGGGCCAGGCGGAGACTCACAGGTGCAACCCCTGCGGTCCTCGTCCAGCTGGTAGCCGGCCTCACAGGAGCACTGGAAGGAGCCGGCTAGGTTGGTGCAGTGATGCTCGCAGCCACCACGGCCAGAGGCGCACTCGTCCACATCTACGGGCAAACCCAGGGACACTGGCGCCTGTCCTCCAGGGGTCGGGGCCTCGGGGGCAGTCCTCCCGCCCCACCCCTGCCCATGGGATGGGGACCTGCTGGGTGACACACATGCCACAGCCAGCCTCCTGCTCAAGAGAGGGCAGGCCCGGGGCAGTCGGGAGTACAGGCCCAGCCCAGAGAGGAAGACTGACCACACGGGGGAGGGAACAGGCAGGCCTCCACAAGCCTGCAGACGGCAGGCACTAAACCAACATCCAGAGACAGAGTGCTGGGCGGGGGCCAGAGCCCACCCCGTGTCATCCTTAGGACGGCCCACTCCCCAGCCACCCCAGCTGCCCACCACTCACCCTCACACCCGCAGCCATCCGCACTGAGCCGGTAGCCGGCATAGCAGCTGCACTCGTAGCCGCCGGGGCTATTGGTGCAAACCTGCTGGCAGCAGGGGGAGGCGGCACAGTCGTCGACATCTGCAGGGCACACACCACAACCCAGCTGGCACCAGTGCCACCCACGTGCACGCCTTCCACAGCACGGTAGTGTGCACACACCTGCAAACAGCCACACGCACACCTCACAAACACACCTACACACCATGTTCACACCTGCACACAACTACCTGCACACAACCATACGCACACCCGCGCACAACTACCTGCACACAACCACACGTACACCCGCGCACAACTACCTGCACACAACCACACGCACACCCACGCACAACTACCTGCACACAACCACACGCACACCTCACAAACACACCTACACACCACGTAAACACCTGCATACAACTACCTGCACACAACCACAAGCACACATACACTTGCACATGGCTGTATGCATGCCTGCATGTGAGTGGCACGTACTCGCCCTCAATCACATAGGCACCCAGGTACGTCCCTGGCCCTGCACACACGACACACCAGGACCCAGGTGGCAGCCCAGGGCCACCCCGCCTGCTGTGGGAGCAGGGTAGGGAGTGGCAGGTGCTAGGAAGTGCCCACTGATGCAGAGGGGATGCTCACATGCCACAGCACGTGGGTGCTGACCCAGCAGCTGAGCAGAGCTGCAGGTGGACATGGGCGGTGGGTGCTCGGCGGGGTCGTGATGCTGCCTCTCACCAGGCCCCCTTGTACCACCCCCCACCCCTGCCCGGGGCCAAGGGAACAGGACTGGGGGCAACAGGAGGGAGGCTCCCATTCACGGCATCAAACCCGGGCACTGCCCCAGGGCAGCAGCGAGCCTCTGGCTTGGGGGAAGGAGGTGGCTCGCACCAATACACGTCCTCTGATCCTCGTCCAGCTCGTAGCCATGGGGGCAGGTGCAGATGGGGCCCGCGCTGCTGTGGCTGCAGCCGTGGGAACAGCCGCCGTTGTCCGCCTCACAGCTGTTCACAATCTCCATCTCGATCCCTGCGGCCAGAGCCACCAGGGACGTGGGACCAGTGCTGGGGGGACGCCCCGAGCTGGCGCGGTCCTCCCGCCCTAGCTGCTGCCAGTCCGCTGGGGGACAGGCTGCATGGAGCTCCTGGGCCCGGTGGACCCTGGAACCCTGTCCTCCTGGGGTCCTTCTGTCCTCCCCCATCCTTCCAGGACCCACAATCAGCCCCCAGGCCCAACGCCGCCCTCGACTGAGAAGGAAGTTCTGCCCCTTGGCCAAAGCGAGCCGACAGTTGTGGGGGGCTGGGGAGCCACGTGGCGTCTCCACGCCCGGTAGTGCTGTCGCCCACTGTCCACTCACGGTAGCACTGCCGGCCGTCAGCACCCAGCTCGTAGCCCGCATTGCACACACACTTGAAGGAGCCGTGCGTGTTGAGGCAGCCGTGCGCACACTGGGCCAGGCCCGTGGCACATTCATCCACATCTGATGGGAGAGATTGGGGGTGAAGGGCGCTTTGGGCCACTGGCCGGGGAGGCTCAGCCCCCAGAGGTGGTCTCCACAAAAGGGTCAGGGCCCAGGCACCCCATGCCAGGAGAGGCCCCGCTGCCCTCTCCTGCTTCCCCTCTGAGCATCTTTGCTTTCATCAACACACTCCAGGTGCAGAGCTGTGATCCATCCCAGGGTGAGGAGGGCACAGCTGGAAGTCTGGGTTCAGGTCCCACCAGCAGCAGTGGGCGCTGTTCCGCCTCTCTGAGCCCACGGTCCCTGAGATGTGTGTGTCTGCTCTTGCCAAGCACTCCCCATCCAGGCCAGGCACAGAAGGGGCCTTTCGCCACCAGCCTCCGGGGGCCAGCGGGAGAAAGCGCACTGTCATCCAGGGTCAAGCTACAGCTTCCTCCCTGTGGCCACGTGGCACTGGCCTCGGGACCTAGCATCCCCGATGACTGCCTCAGTCCCACCACCTGAGAGTCCTTGGAATGAAGCTGACCCTCAGCCTCATTTCCCACTGGGTTCTCTGAAGCCACTGCATTCGGAATGCCAGGACATGCCCATCACATTGGCAGTGAGACCTAGAACACTTCCTGATAGTGACGTGGAACAACAAGCTTCTACACCCACAGACTTGTCTCTCTGATGGCCGTTGGGCAGGACGCCTTGGGAAATGACCACTGCATGCCCTAGAGGTACCACATCACTTCAGAGGCTCACCCCAAGAGTCAGGGGGACAGGCCCAGGCTGCTCGTCCAGAACCACGTGTAACAGGGAGGAGCAGGGACACCCGAGTCCTGAGATGGGGCAACCAACACCGCACAGTGGGCACCCGTGCAGCCATGAGGTCAGAGCATGTTCTAAGAAGCTGTGCCCACCACGCTCTGGGGTGATGGCACAGTGGGCGCCCATGCAGCCATGAGGTCAGAGAATGTTCTAAGAAGCTGTGCCCACCACGCTCTGGGGTGATGGCACAGTGGGCGCCCATGCAGCCATGAGATCAGAGCATGTTCTAAGAAGCTGTGCCCACCACGCTCTGGGGTGATGGCACAGTGGGCGCCCATGCAGCCATGAGGTCGGAGCATGTTCTAAGAAGCTGTGTCCACCACGCTCTGGGGTGATGGCACAGTGGGCGCCCATGCAGCCATGAGGTCGGAGCATGTTCTAAGAAGCTGTGCTCACCACGCTCTGGGGTGATGCTCTATGCACCCATTAACCAACAAGCCTAGAGACAACCTGGAACCTGGCTCAGGGATGTCACTCGGATCACAGTGATGACCCTTTCTCTAATAAGCAGGTTGTTGTTTAGTCGCTAAGTTATGTCTGACTCCTGCGACCCCATGGACTGTAGCCCTCCAGGCTCCTCTGTCCATGGGATTCTCCAGGCAAGAATACTGGAGCAGATTACAATTTCCTTCTCCAGGGGATCTTCCCAACCCAGAGATCAAACCTGCATCTTTTGCTTGGCAGGTGAGTCCTTCACCACTGAGCCACCAGATACTGCTTAGCTAACACCTAAGAGAAATATTTAAAACTAACAAGGCACCCTGAAAACTGTCTTCCTGCAGACACGAGACTCTTTGGGAGCAGTTCCTTGAGCTCCTGCCACTCCTCTCCATCTCCCACCCTCCACCCCGCCCCACCAACCCCAGTCCTAGAGATGACCCTGCATCATCCCAGGTCAGCTGAGAGTGACGACATGGGAACTGGCCCCGCACACACAGGCCCCTGAAGGGGGATGCAGGCAGGTGACCCCGGCATGGCTGACCTGGACTGGCCCTAGCACAGGGAGGGCATCTTACCTTCGCAGGCCTTGCGGTCCACTGCCAGCTGGTATCCCGCGTGGCACTCACAGTGGGCAAGGCCCCGGAGTGCCCGGCACCTGTGCATGCAGCCGCCATTCCTGTCTGCGCATGGGTTTCTCCCTGCGGTCATGGCCAGGAGGAACGGGGGCAAAGGGCAGGCGTGGAGGATCCAACAGGTTTGGGGTCCTCACCCAAGGGCCTCTGGTGAGCCCCCACCTAGAGCTCTCACCCCTCCTGCTCTGTCCTGACAGGCTGGGACGTGGACTAGGAGTCAGGGGAGCCCCAGGCACTCCCAGACGACTCCAGAGAGAGGGCAGTGGACGCATGGCCAACTCCCCCACCTCTCTTCTTGTCAGAGCCCCAGCCCTGTGAACTCGTGCCACCCTGCCCTACCACTGGCCCACACTCAGTCCTGACCTCGAGGGACCTGGAAGGCCAGGTAGGGCGGGAGGGACTCCCTCAGCACCAGCCCTGAACCCATCCCTTCCCACTTCTCAGGGGTCTCCTGGGCCTGCCCCACCTTCTCCATCAGCAGAGGCCCCCTTCTGTGACCAACAGCCCTGGGACCGCCAGGGCAAGAAGCCAGACAGGGCCTGGCCAGTCTCCTCTGCCTGAGGGCCAGGGCTGGGGCCTACATGCCCACGCCAAGGCCAGGGCAGGCCTCAGAACTGAGACAACACAGGATGCCCTTCCTCTTCATCCCAGTATCCCCATTCTGAGCTTCCTGCCCCCAAAGATGTGAGATCCCAGAGCACAGCCTGATGGGCTTCCTCCCCAGGGCCCAGGGGGGCTGGATGATGCCCCATCACTCTCCACAGACAAGGAGCCCCCGGTGTGATCACAGGTCAACCAAAGGCAACGACATGGATCAGACCCCTGCAACACCAGTGGCCAAGCAGGGAGGGAGTTGGGCTGCAGGATCCCCGGGCAGGTCTGAGGGAGCATGCAGAGCAGGCAGGGTGTCCCAGTGGAAGGCCCAGCCCTGATTCCCTGCCTTCACCCCCAGGACACTCACGGACGCAGCGCCTGCCATCCTCCTGGAGCTGGAACTCGGGCCGGCATTGGCAGCGGTGCTGGGTCACTGTGAGCTGGACGCAGTTGTGCTGGCAGCCACCGTTGCCCACGGCGCAGGAGTTGATGGCTGGGGACCCGAGAGGAGTCAGGTCACCCCAGGAGGACGGCCTGGCTGAAGGGCTCCACCCCAGGCAGGCCCGGAGTACCTCCTGCAGGAAGCTTCTAGCACCTCCGAGCCCCTGCCTCCTTCCTATCCGCGTCCCAGAAGCAGGGGCTTTGAGAGAGCAACACAGCTCCCGTCCAGGTTGCAGGCCTGGCTTTGTTTCTCGGCCCACACACAGGACACACAGGGCCATGATCCGAATCTGGGTCCTCTGGCCCAGTCTGCCCCAGGACTGGGTGTAGGGAGGCACTGCAGAGCACCCCAGTGGAAGCCTAGCCCCTCCAAACCCCGGGCACAGAGCACAAAACACCAGGCCCTGCTGAGGGTCAGGGCATCCGGGGCTCAGGGTCCAGCAGGCTGGGAGCCTCCCTGGAGGAGCAGGAGGCCAGCAGGGGCTGGGGAAGACCCAGACACTCCACTGTTGGTCATCAGGCCAGGACAGAGGGGCAGGCGTGGGCCTCTGTGGACAGCCACCGTGACCCGCGGGCCTAGGACCAGCTCGTCGGACCACTGCAGCACCCGCCCACCCCAGGTGGGGCCTCACCCCCACCTGACCTCACCCAGACCCCACTCCTCTCAGCAGCTGTGGGGACAGCACTTGGTGAGGCCAGAGCCAGGGACCCCCATTCCAGTCTTAGGATGCCAGGGGTCCAGGTGGTCCCGCTCAGGCCCACCTAGAGCAAGGCTCTTATGGGTCAGGCTAGCCAAGCGGGTGCCTATGTCCTGGGTGGATGCATTGAGGCTGTGCCCAGGAAGGGGGCACTGGGCGAGACTGGGCACCCAAGGAGGACACCTGGCCTCTGGTAGCTCCACCAAATCGCTGGTAGTGGCCTTGTGGTTAGGAAGGGACAGGTCCCCAGCTCTGCAGTGAAGCTTCAAGAATGCACCGTGGGGAGGCGCAGGTCACTGCCCAGCAGGCCTGGGCCAGAGCAAGCCTGAGTGCTGGTACTAAACACGGCCGGGGGGCAGGGATTCACCCCCAGACACCACCTGTGCCGTCATCACAGACTTCAGGGGGCCCTCAGGGCCTGAGTCTGGAGAGGCCATTCACTGTCAGTGGGTCTGGGGGCCAGGAGCGACCCACTCTACCACTGAGGTCCATGGAGCCGGGAGCAGCCGCGTCTGCACGCAGAGCAAGTGAACAGCCTCAGGGCTCAGAGTGGCCAGGCCCACAGCGTCTGCCAAGAACAAGGCTTCCATCAAAGCAAGTATGCTCCCCAAAAGCCAAAACCCAGCACTCACCATCCTGCTGGTTCCCCATGAGGAGTGTGTGGGGGAGGAGCTGAAGCTGAGGGTACCTCCGGGGCTGAGCCAGCCCTGCTCTTGGGGTGGGGTGAACACCTGGGGCGGCAGTGAGGGCTGTCTCCTGGCCACATCTGCCTCTGCCACATGTCGAGGGGGAGCAGCAGAGACCCGAGACCCGGGTCAGACGGAGGCAAGCAAGATGGCTACATCTCTGGTCCCAGTCAGCCTCTAGGCCCCCTCTGCAGCCACCCACCCCCAATTCTGCGCTGACCCCCCCAAAGCCCCACATTCCTCCCGTGAGACAGCTCTGCTTAACCCACTGCCATCAACTCCAGAGGCTTCCAAGCATGGCCTGAGCCAGCCCATTCCTGGGGCCCTGTCTGTGTTTACAGCACCAACTACATCCCTGCTCAGAGCTCATAACAAGAACCAGAAGCTCCTCCTGGCAGCGCCGGGCAGGCACACAGAGAGAGGACCAGGGGAAGGGCTGGGCAGACACTGTGGCTGCAAGGACGTCCCACAGAGCTACGGCAGGACTGCCGAGACGGGTCCAGGGGCGACCTGGTACTGGGCCCACAGGAGCCCACCGGGGAGAAATCCCAGGGAGGTGTCTAACTCCCCATGTAGCCTTGAGCCTCCCCAATACCAGCCCGAGTCTCTTGCTGTGCTGCAGAAGTCCTAACATTCCAGATGCCCCCAGGCTGTGCTACACACGAGGAAGCCAAGTCCCATATCATCATGTCACACATCCTGTGCCCAGGATTCCAGGAAAGCTGAGCAAGGTAGCTTTTCTCAGGTGCTGGGCTGTACAGCTCAGGGGAGGGCCAGCCTCTGCATGCCCAGTGCCTAGAGCTGGGGATAAAGCTTCCAGGCCCTCAGGTCACTGTGAGTCATAGCCATGGAGTCCACATACCATTGCCCCATGCCTGAATGGACCAGGCTCAGAGCTGAAGCTGCAAGCTTTCAGAACACAGGAGCGAGGGGGTTCCATAGCCCCTAAGGGGACCAATGTTTGTGTACCCCTGCAATTCACATGTGCACTTCTAAAATTCAACCATCAATGTGCCCATATTTGGAAGTGAAATAATGAATTGTGGTGCTGGAAAAGACTCTTAAAAGTCTTGGGCTGCTAGGAGATCAAACCAGTCAATCCTAAAGGAAATCAACACTGAATATTCATTGGAAGGACTAATGCTGAAGCTGAAGCTCCAATACTTTGACCACCTGATGCGAAGAGACAACTCATTGGAAAAGACCTTGATGCTGGGAAAGACTGAGGGCAGGAGAAGGGGGTGGCAGAGGATGAGATGGTTGGATGGCATCACTGACTCAATGAAAACGAATTTGAGCAAACTCAGGGAGGTAGTGAAGGACAGGAAGCCTGGCATGCTGCAGTCCACTGGTCAGACATGACTTGGTGACTGGACAACAATTCAGGTTAAATGAGGTCATAAGGGAGGGGCCCTGATCCAACAGAATTTGTGTCTTTAAAGAAAAGATAGAAGGATTTCCCTGGTGGTCCAGTGATTAAGACTCCAGGTATCCAATTCAGGGGACATGGGTTTGATCGTGATCAGGGAACTAAGATCCCACATGCCTTACATCCCGAAAAATTAAACTAAAAATATTTTTTGGCTTCCCTGGTGGCTCATACAGTAAAGAATCTCCCTGCAATGCAGGAGACCTGAGTTTGATCCCAAGATTGGGAAAATCCCCTGGAGTAGAAAATGGCAGACCACCCCAGTATTGTTGCAGCCAAAAAAATAAATTAAAAGTATTTGTTGACAATAAAGACCTCCCTTTCTCTAATATGGGAAGGAGCTTAAAAAAAAAAAAAAAAACGAAACGGAAAAGATGTAAAGGCTCTCTCTGTCTCTGTGCCCATGGCCACACGAGGAGACAGCAGGAAGAACGATCTCATCAGGCACTGGATTGGTTGGGACCATGAGTGAGAACTGTCAGCCTCTAGAACAGTGAGAAGATAAACTTCTGTGTCTAAGCCTCCCAGTCGGTGCATTGGTTAGGGCAGCCTGGGCCGACTACTGCACCTTCACTTCCCAGTTTGCAAGCACCAGAACCAGGGGTCTCACAGGTTCTAACAGAAACAAAAGTGAAAGTGTTAGTCATTCAGTCGCATCTGACTCTTTTGTGACCCCATGGACTGTAGCCCACCAGGCTCCTCCATCCATGGGATTCTCCAGGCAAGAATGCCGGAGTGAGTTGCCATTTCCTTCTCCAAGGGATTTTTGAGACCAAGGGATCAAACCCATGTCTCCACCAGGGAAGCCCCAGGTTCCAATAGTGCAGGCTACAACTCCGTCTTTCGCCAGCAGGGGTCGCTCCAGCCCAGAGCCAGGTGTGAGGAAACTGGACCTTCTAGATGTCCTACGGGGAGGAGAATCTGCTCCATCTATGCTGGTTGACTCGCCACTGCTGGAGGTGCAGGTGGTACCACCAGGAGCCCAGCATTAGGTGTGTGTGAGTGCCGTGGAGGAGCAGGTAGGGCTTTGCACAGATGACCTGCAAGGCGGCTCCACTGGCGAGGCCCTGGCCTGGGACACCAGCACGCTGGCCCACCCGAGCTGGTCATTCGAGGGGCTGTGCCTGGCAGGCTGCTGGCATTAGGACAAGCCTGTTGGCAGCGTGCTGAGCCCACCAGCCCACTCTGCTCCAGCCTGCAACCCCAGCCAGTGGATCAGAGCAGGCTCGACGGCAGCTTCGTGGGTTCGTAATGACTGCCCTCAGACTGGCTTGACTTCCAGGTCCCAAGAGCCTCACACCACGTGTGGTCAGCAGCCACGTACAGCCCATACTTCTAGGAAGCCCTCTGTTGGCCGCAGGGCCAGGATGGCGGGACTGGAAAGGGGTGGGCCACCAGCTCAGCCAGTGGGGGAGACTCATGTGGGCTTGGCCCACCGGGTACTCCTTGGCAGCTCACGGTTTGCCTACAGCCTGGCCTTACACATCCTGCCCCATCCCCAACCCTCTGCTGGGGCCTCCACACTGCCCGGGGTGGGCACAGTTCCCCTGCACTGCGGATTCAGCCGCTCCCACCCATGGGCCATGCTCCCTCCCACCCACCGGCACCCACGTCACAGACTGCACCGCCCAGCACCCATGCTCTCCAGGCCTGGCCAGAGAAAGCAGCAAAGCTTGGACCCAGGCCCTGCAGCTGCCCTGCCCAGTGCTTGCCCACCTCAGGACACACACTCACACTCACAGGTGAGGACCCGGGCTCTGCAGCCCCTGGTACACATTCCAAGGTCATCCACACTCTCACACCTCTCCCCACTCCCACGCCGTGCTCCCTGCTAGGTTCTGCCCTCATAAACTCTCTGACTCTAACCCCCCACCTCCTGAGGCCCCAGTCTGCCCCTGCTTCCCCACAGGGTCTCTGCATCCAGCCCAGGGTCTGTGGCCAATGCCCCAGCTTCCCCAGGTCAGGGTGCAACCCTCCCATCCCCGCTGGGCACTGGCAGCCTGCAGATACAGGGCCTGGTCTCGGGCACAGTGGTGACCTCCCAGGACGGCCTCGGGCAGGGTGGCCCTTCCTGCTCCCCATTCAGACTCAGCGGCCCCTTGAGGCTGGGAAGGCACTTTCAGAAACTGCAGCCTGGTTCAGGCCTGGAGGTGACTTGAAAACGTGCCCAGAACTGTGTCTGTGGTTTGCAGGATGAGCTCTGCCAAAGAGCCTAGCAGTCTCCACCCCTCTGCTGCCTGTGGCTTTGCCAACAAAGCCTTCAGGGGCCCTGGTGGCCTCCCTGCCAAGGAGTCGGGGGACAGGAGGCTGTGGGGCCCTGTGCAGATACCTTGCTATCCCCTCACTGGGGAGGCCCAGGCCTGGGGAAGCGTCTGCCCCGAGGCCACTTGGCACACCTGAGGGAGAACCCCAAAGGCAGGTAGGTGCAGGAAGACCCTCCCCATACTGTGGGCACTGTGTGTGCACTCAGTTGCTCAGTCGTATCCGACTCTTTGCAGCCCCTTGGACTGTAGCGTTTCAGGACCTCTGTCCACGGGACTCTCCAAACAAGAATGCGGAAGTGGCTTCCCTTTTCCTCCTGCAGGGGCTCTTGCAGTGGGGCTCATCTGACTCCAGACCACCAGGGGTGCAGGCTGACAGCAGAATCCTCCCCACAGTGTCCATCCAAAAGACTCAACAGGCCTGAGGCCAGGGGGAGGGGGAGGAAGGGATCTGCCTCTCCCCAGGGGCTGGCCCCGGGGTGTCACAGGGGCCCCTCTGCTCCTTGACAGTGACATCTCATGGCCCCTAAGACAGGGTGTGCTGCTCACCATGGGGGACACTCAAGGCGAGGATCCAGGAGGGACCTCTGGGCAGGAGTCACCCTAGCCCGGAGGAGGAGGGTTTCCCAAAGACTGGGAGTGGGTCTCCGTGGGTCTGCCTGGGTGCACTGCATGGCACAGCAAAGAACAGGCGCCCCAGGCTGGATGCCCAGCACAGCTCTCTGAAGCTCGTTTCCCATAGTTTGGGGAAGGACAGGGCCCGGCTCCTCATCCCTGAGGGTGAGAAGCAGGCTGGACCAGCCCTCAGCCTCTCTCTGCCCACTTCTTCCCACCCCGGAGCCTGCTGGGCGGGGGTAGGGACAAACCCAGGGGGCTCCCTGGAGGTGGAGCACCCAGGACACCAGGCTGCTGCTGCTTCTTTCTCTTGGGGCCAGGATGGACAAGAGCAGCCAAGGTCAGACGTGGGGCACTCAGGGGCTTTGAGGCTGACAGTAAGATCCTTCTTGCAAATCTTCACTTTAAAAATGGAAACTTTTTCCCTGTTATTTGCAAGGGGACTTTTACAAGGGAGGGGCGCAGGAAGACTGTGTGCTCTGTCTTCTCCCTGCCTCTAAAGCACCTTGAAAGTGTTTCAAGTTTCCCCTTGTCTGTTTCAAGCCCCCCCCCACCCCCCCAACACCCCCCACCCCACCCCCTCCAACCCCACCCCCCACCCCACCCTCCCCTGTTAAGCAAAACCACCTTTGAAGACTTCCCAGATCCCTGGGTGCCCTGATGTGGCACCAACCTGAGAGCTCCCGGCATGTAGGGCCTTCCCACCCTGTATGGAGGAAGAGCTGTCACATCCCTGTGCGCACCTTTACTCTCACCCTCTAGCATTTCCATAACCCTCATTCCTTCCTTCTAAAGGAAAGGGTGCCCAGGCCTGTCCTCTGCCTGCCCCATCAGTCCCAGGAGAGCTCAGAGCACCCCTCCCCTTGCCCAGAGGATCCCAGCAGGCCCCAGGGAGGGGGTCCAGGGCAGCTGTGCTCCAGCTGTGCAGCTGCAGGCCTGCGTGAGGGAGGGGACAACTGGGGAGGGGCCCAGTCCTACGCTGATCTTCCCATCAATGTCTGCTGAGACCCTAGGGTGGGCTGGGCCCAGAGAGTGCCCCATTGTGAGCCTCAGACAAGGCCACCAGCTCCTCCCGACACCCTGCGGTCTGAGAGTCCTGGAGGAGAAGAGGGGAGGGCCCACACCTCTCACAAAGCAGCAGGGACTTCCAGCAGCCTAGCAGGGGCCAGGCAGTGCCCTTCACTGGGCCCCACCTGGAGCCCCTCATCTGGTGCTCGGTTGCCCTACCCATCCCAGGGCCGTAGGTCAGGTGCCCTGCTGCCGGGGAGGGTCCCTTCACAACCCAAAGGGGCCCTTCAGGGAGAAGGGAGGGTGCCCCTAGAACAACTGCTTCCTGCTCTGCCTGGGAGAAAGTCCCCAGGAGACCCCTATCTGCTCTGGAAGCTTTTCAGCCAAGCCCGGGCCTCCCACAGGGAAGGCAGCCCCCAACAGACCCAGGCTGACAAACTCACATCACTCCCAGGAGACCTGAGGGTTGGCCTGCAGGTGTCAGTTCCCAGGAATTTCAGATACTTGGAATCTGCCCACAGGTATGGGTGAGTGTGAGTGAGTGTGTGCAGGGGACGCAGGGTGTATTTCCCACTGCGATTGGAAGTCGCGGAATGTGGGTATTTCACCTGCCCCCTTTGGCGGGAGCAGCCAGGAGGTGGGTGGCCAGGAGGTGAGCACAAGCACCCAAGAGAGCTGCAGACCCCCTGAGGTCCTGGGGACCATACAGTCTAGGGGTGCAGAGTTGACGGTGGTAGGCAGAGGGTGTGGTAAGGTCCCAGCAGCCTCGTACCAGGCTGTGCAGACCACACTGGGGGTCCTGGCATCAGATCTTTAGAAGACTCCGTGTTGTCACTGCTTCTCAGTCTCTCAATCGTGTCCAGCTCTTTGCAACCCCAGGGACTACAGCACACCCGGCTTCCCCATCCTTCACCATCTCCTGGAGTTTGTTCAAACCCATGTCCTTTGAGTCGATGATGTAAGCAAACACCACAGATGGAGACTTCGGGAGCCTCAAGCCCAGGCGTCTCCCAGGGAAGGGCTCCAGCATGGTGATGGGCTGGGCTGGGCTGGGCTTTCCTCCTGGGCTGCCCAAAGAAGGCTATCCCCCTCCAGGAGCAGGGTATTCCTCCTGGGCTGCCCGAAGCCAGCAGCTCAAGGCCACTGTGAGAGATTGCCACAATCCTCCCAAAGCCCTGACAGGCACCCTCCCCTTTGCGTGCTGTTTGCCCATTCTGGCAGCTCAGTGAAGACCACTATCTAGTGGACTAGGGGGATCCAGGGAGACAGGAGGGTGTCCCAGCCAAGCCCACCCTGGACCAGCCCCCAGGGATGTCCTTCTCTGAGAAGAACCTGCTCCAGAGGAAAAGAGAATAGGGGACCCGAGGACCAGCTGCCGGGCTGCACCCCATTGGGTTTGTCCTGAAGCACACCACAACATTCCTGCATCTGTTTCCACTTTCCAGCTCTGCAACTTTACAGGGCAGTGGCCTCGCTCCCTGAGTGGCGGCCCGAACATGTGAGCGTGTCTGCTGGGGAGGGCCCCCCAGGGCTGGCGGGCCGCCCTGCCACATAGCAGTGAGGCGTGCAGGAGGGAGGCTGCTCAGAGCCCGCCCGGGCCCACTCTGGGTCTCTAGGGTGGAAAGAAGGGGCTCTCTGCCACAGCCAGGGAGAGAGCCCTGGCCAGGGAAGGTGACCACTGGCCCAGTCCACAGAGAACAACCCCCACGCAGCCTGCCAGACAAAGTGGCCAGCAGGGAGGGGCAGCCATGCCTGCGACACCTGTGTCCAGAGCAGCTGGGATCGGGCGGGGTGGGTGAGGGCAGTGGATGGCCACCGTTCACTGCCAGATTCCTGGACTCCAGCCCTCTACCCTCTGCCCAGTGGGAACCCACGCACCCCTTCTCTCCCTGGAGCCAACTGTGCTGGTAGGGGCAACTGTCAGTGGCCCCAGGCGCCCCCATCAAGCCTATTCCCCATAGTAAAAAGACCCCACAGAGGAAGTGAGGGATAATGGCCTACCTCTTGGTTACCACACCTACCTGTCACACCCCCACTCCCAGGCTCTCCAAGACGGATGGGGGACCTGAGCCTGGGAAACCCAGTTCTGCAGACCAAGAGCAACCCTGTACTGCCCCTGCCCCAGGCAGGGCACCCCCACCACCACCCGACAGGCACCAAGTCTCCCCATTTGGGGCAGCACAGCCAGACCTGCGTTCCTGCAGACGGACATCCGCAGCCTCTGCGGCAGAGGGCCCTGGAGGGGATGGCGGCCCAGGGCTCCTCCCCACTGCAGGAGTCCCCTGGGAAGTGGCCTTGGCATCCCAGCTGGACTCAGCTGTGACCACTGAGGGTGCTCAGCCCAAGTCACAGTGCCCAGGGGCCCAGGGGCCACCCTAAGTGTAGAGCCCCGGGCCCAGGACATGTTCTTTCACCACCTGAGCGCCAGTGACCTCACGGGAGTGGTGCTGGCAAGGGCCCACGATGGGTGGCGAGGGCCCCTTGGCACGCCACGCTCGGCAGGACAGAGCCACTGTAACGGTGCCTGCACTGAGCAGACAGGCCCCCTGGGGCCCATCAGTGTAGGAGTGCAGGGACCCCCTAAACCTGAGCACACCCAGAAGGGTGGGGTGACGGCTGAGGTTAGGAGACCGCTTACCCAGGCAGGTCCTGCCATCCGCGTGGAGACGGAAGCCGGGCTTGCACTCGCAGAAGTAGGAGCCTGGGGTGTTCACACACCGGTGCTGGCAGCCGCCGTTGTGCACCTGGCACTCGTCCACATCTGGGAGAAGGGGAGGACACGGGGCCAGGGTTAACAGAACCCACACGGCGGCCTCGCGCTGCGCTGGCCCCAGGGAGCAGGTCCGGCCCCCTTCTCTCAGGACACCGCCCCTGCCCGGGTGTCGGGACCCCTCCTTCTCAGGCCACGCTGTCCGCCACAGTCCAGAGTCCCTAACCCACGCTTGCTGGAGCAGAGCGGAGAGAAGGCAGGCCAGTCTCCAACACCTGGGGCCCACCTGGAAGGAAGAGCCACGTCTAATTCCACTTAATAATCCCCCAGATCCACACTACACGTTGTGACTGCACCCTCCAGCTCTCACCCATCGTCCCCATAAAAACACCCACCTTTGAGGCACCCCTCCTAAAGCCCCAGCCACCTGAGCACACCTCTGCAGGGTGTCAAAGGCACAGGGGCGGGGCTTCTCCTGGGGAGTCCCCAGAGCCTGCCCACCAGGTCGTGCCTCCCATTGACAGAAACCCTGACTCCATCCATGCGCCTGTCCCTCCAGGAACAATCCAAGACGACCCTAGGAGGCCTGGCTTCTGCTCCATGCACAAGCTACAACCACCCCGGGAAGAATCCCAGGGTGCCCCTCAAGCCCCAAGGCTGTTCAGAGAGGAGATGAGACCAAGAGAACGCCTTCTTGGAAATATGGTGACCCGGGGAGCCCTCCTTGGAATGATACCAGAATCATTAGCAGGTGGAAGATTGAAGGTAAGGTGTTTTCAGCCCCCAGTGGAGCCCCAAGGAGTCTCAGGGGCCAGAGGACCCAGGGCACAGTGGGGGGTATCAGGACCCAGAGCCCTCCAGTGGGGGAGTCAGCTGAGTGGTGATGGGGCGGGGACCGTGGGCTGACCCACACCCGCTGGGCAGGGCAGGGTGGGCAGCCGCCACCCAGGGGGTTCAGAAAGGAGACCTCATCCCCTCTGAGCTCAGATTCCTCTCTCTGCAACCCCTTCAAGGTCCCTGAAAAGTAAAGGGACTGGGACTGCATGGCGAACAGCACTGCGCATACGGCAAGGGCTCAGCAAAGCCTGGGGGAAGAGGCGCCCCACGTGCACTGTCCGAGAGGGCAGGTGGACTGACTAGGTCTCAGTGTGTCTCAGTGGCCTCGCCGGGCAGGACGGAAGGACAGAGGAGCTGTCATTTCCAGACATGGCCCCAGCGGCAGGTGCGCAGCAGACAGACCAACAGGGACACTGGCTTCCCAAACCACCTCTCAGCTAGTCACCTCAGACGCTGGCCTTGGGGAGTGGCTGAACCACAGCAGCACTGCACTTTCGAGCCCTCAGGCACCTGGCTGGGGGGAGAGCCCACACAAGGGGCCCCATCCTCGAGGGGATGTGCAGGGAGCCAGCAGCCCGGGGGCCACAAAGACACCAAACTGAGGGGCAGTCTGGGACAGCAGGTGGGGGAGGTGGGGCAGGTAAGCCCGTCATCAGCAGGGCTCCTTCAGGGGCAGCGCTGACGGCCGGGCCCCCATCCACCCACGTGACCACACTCTCAACGCCCTCCTGTGGCAAGGACGGATATTTAGATTCAGAGGTGTCCCCAGGCTCCTGCCTAAATCCTGCCAGGCAAGCCCCTTGGCACCCAGGAGCCCTTTCCGCCTCCAAAGCTGCCCTGCCCACGACAGTGACTGTGATCAGCGGCACAGGCAGGGGGTCATGAGGCCCGGCCAGACTTCCCAGTGCCCATGGTTTGCTGTCAGCCTGTCCAGATTACCCGGGCCCAGTGGCACAGCTCAAGGCCTCCCCCTCCACCTCCCGGCTTACGGGTAGGCGGGCAGATGACCTCCTGCTGGGGTCCCTCCAGCTCTGAGATTGAGGGCCCGCTACTGAAACAGCTTACTCAGAAAGCAAGGCAGGACTGAGTGACGGAAACCTAGCTGGCTCCACTCCCAGGCGGGCCACGTGGTGGGAGGTCAGAGCTGCCCTCAGCCACCGCCCATGACCTGGAGCCACAGACCCAGTGACGACCTTGTGACCGTGACTGCAGTCATGCTGTGAGCCCAGGCTCAGTTCTTAAGGAGGGTGTGGTCAGCTGAATAACGGGCCCCTCAACCCTGCAAAGCGGACGAGATCATCGTAATCCTGGAGCCTTACACAACAAAAGGGACTCTGCAAGTGAGATGAGAGATTACCCTGGAGCTTCCAGGTGAGTCCAAGGTCATCACACGGGCTTTACAAGTAAGAGAGGGAGGAGGGTTCCATACAGTGGAATCCTACTCAGCCATAAAAAAAAATAAAAAGCAAGGAAACAGTGCCATTCGCAGCCACGCAGGTGGACCTAGAAGTGATTATACTAAGTGAAGTAAGTCAGATAGAGAAAGACAAATAACATCTGATATCACTTATACATGGAATCTGAAAAAAAAACACATCTGAACTTATTTACAAAACAAACAGACTCACAGACACCAAAACAAACTCATGGTGACCAAATGGGAAAGGGTGGGAGAGATAAACTAGGAGCCTGGAATTAACATACACTTTCCCGCATAGAAAACGGTAACAAGGACCCACTGTATAGCACAGGGAACTGTACTCAATATCTTGTAACAACCTATAGTAGAAAAGAATCTCAAAAAGAGTATATATGTGTATATGTGTTCAGTAGCTAAATCGTGTCCAACTCTTTGTGACCTCATGGACTGCAGCCTGTCAGGCTCCTCTGTCCATGGGATTGTTCAGGCAAAGAATATTGGAGTGGGGCGCCATGTCCCACTCCAGAGTATCTTCTCTGCCCAGGGAGTGAATTCATATCTCCTGTGTCTACTGCATTAGCAGGCAGATTCTTTAGCAGTGAGCCATCTGGGAAGCCACGTGTGTGTGTGTGTGTGTAACCAAACCCCTGGTGAAAGGAATGGCAATAAACTCCAGTATTCTAGCTGCGAAATCCCATGGACAGAAGAGCCAGGCAGGCTATAGTCCAGATCAGATCAGATCAGTCGCTCAGTCGTGTCCGACTCTTTGCGACCCCATGAACTGCAGCACGCCGGGCCTCCCTGTCCATCACCAACTCCTGGAGGTCACTCAGACTCACATCCATCGAGTCAGTGATGCCATCCAGCCATCTCATCCTCTGTCGTCCCCTTCTCCTCCTGCCCTCAATCCCTCCCAGCATCAGAGTCTTCTCCAATGAGTCAACTCTTCGCATAAGGTGGCCAAAATACTGGAGTTTCAGCTTTAGCATCATTCCTTCCAAAGAAATCCCAGGGCTGATCTCCTTCAGAATGAACTGGTTGGATCTCCTTTCAGTCCAAGGGACTCTCAAGACAGTTCAAAAGCATCAATTCTTCGGCGCTCAGCCTTCTTCACAGTCCAGCTCTCACATCCATACATGACCATAGGAAAGACCATAGCCTTGACTAGGCGAACCTTTGTTGGCAAAGTAATGTCTCTGCTTTTGAATATGCTATCTAGGTTGGTCATAACTTTCCTTCCAAGGAGTAAGTGTCTTTTAATTTCATGGCTGCAGTCACCATCTGCAGTGATTTTGGAGCCCAGAAAAAGAAAGTCTGACACTGTTTCCACTGTTTCTCCATCTATTTCCCATGTAGTGATGGGACCAGATGCCATGATCTTCGTTTTCTGAATGTTGAGCTTTAAGCCAACCTTTTCACTCTCCACTTTCACTTTCATCAAGAGGCTTTTTAGTTCCTCTTCACTTTCTGCCATAAGGGTTGTGTCATCTGCATATCTGAGGTTATTGATATTTCTCCCGGCAATCTTGATTCCAACTTGTGTTTCTTCCAGTCCAGCATTTCTCATGATGTACTCAGGGGGTCGCAAAGAGTCAGACATGACTGAGCACACACATTACTTTGCTGTACACCTGAACATTGTAAATCAACTATACTTCCATAAAAAAATAAATATCTAAAACAACAACAACAAAAAGATGCTGCGCTGCTGGCTTGGAAGGTGGAGGAGGGGCCACAGCCAAGGAATCCGGGTGCCTCTAGAACCTGGACATGTGGGAAAGCAAATGCTCCCCCAGAGCCTCCAGGAGGGACCAGCCCTGCCAGTACCTTCATGTTAGCCCTTCTCAGACTTCCAACCTCAGAACTGTAAGGTACCAGAGACCCGGGTGGTTTTCAGCCATCAGCTTGGGATAACATGTCCCAGAAGCCACAATAACTGAACACAGAGGGAATAACCATCCAGCAGCCTCTCCAGTGTCACAGAGGCTCAGACAACTGGACCTGGAAATCCAGGTTCCCAAAAGACCACTCTGGCCATCCCGGCCTTCTGACGCCAGAGGAGAGGACTGCTGTGGTCTTGGCGGGGGTGGGGGGAGGGAAGGGGGCTGGGGGCACTCCCCTGGGTCCCACGCTGCAGGCTGCCCTCACCTCCATGCCACACATTGCCTTCACCCAGTGACCCTGGCTGAGCACTGGCCCCCTGGACCCTGAAACTACCGCAAGTCACCTGTTCTCCTAAGAGACATGGGCCTTGCTCAGTCGTCCTCAGGGCCAGTCTGTGCTGCTCTCCAAGCCAGAGGGCACACAGATAGCCCACCCAGACAGCATGGAGGGGACCCGGTCCCCACGGCAGTGTAGCACCCCCAGCTGAAAGGGAGCTTGGAGGCTTCCTCCTCTGCCATCCTCCTCTCGGAGCATCAGGGGATGAAGCCTGACAGACAAGCAGGCAGACCCGCTCCCACCCGCTCCAAGGGCTCCAAAGCCTCAGGACAGCCCCAGGCTGCAGCCATCTGGTCGCTGGGAGCAGGCAGGTTGGGGTTCAGCAGGACAGTCTCTGGGGTCTCATTGCTCCCCTCAGCTGAGACGTGTGAGTAGGGAAGCGGCACCCTGGGGATGGGTCACACGCTGGCACTCGGGGACACTTCCCTGTACAGACACGGGGCCGTTCCCCTGGGAGCCTATGGGACTTGCTGAGTGATGGTGCCTCTGAGGGCCCATTGCCATACTGATGGGAACCAAGAGCACACAGCCCCTGCAGAAACCACCCCAGATGAGCCTGTTCTGAAACCTCAGCCACACTTACAGGAAAACCTGAGCCCCTGGGATTCCTCCAGAAAGGTCCGCTCAGCACATACCAACTTTGTTATCCTGCTTCCCCCAAACATGATGCAGGGTCCTGGCCCTGGACAGCTCATCCCATCACCCAAAGGCCGTCTCTTGGCCCCTTCACATGCCCATCAGTTCTCAGAACAGAGCGGGGACACCTGACTCCCTAAGCCCAGCCCTGCCCGCCCCTGCTCAGCCCCAGGCCCTTGGATGCTACAGGCCCTCAGCATTTAGGGCCACCAGTGGTGGAGTGACAGTGCTGGTCTAGGCCGAGTCACCCAGGGGGAGGGCTGCTTGCCCTGTGGGAATGGGGTCTAGCCCCAGAGGGCGAGTGACAAAGCCAGGGGAGACGGCGGACTTTGTCACAGCCCAGCCTTGCTGCTCAGAGATCTGGGTGTCCTCTGGTGGAGAGCAGCAGGGACTGGCCCGGAGGACAGCTGAGCACAGACATCAGATGCCCTGCACAGAGCCACACTCAGGGGCCTGGGAGGCCGTGGAGGGGAGCCCAATCCTGGCCCTGCTTTAATAGTCCTGCTCTGGACCTGCCTGCTCCTGCCGGACAGATGGCCGCAGCCCAGGGGCAGTACCGTGGGCAGCAATTGCACCAGGGGCTTCAGGGTCCTTGGTGTGGGGAGATGCAGCCTTGCCCCACGCAGGGTGTCCAAGCATCACAGGCGATAACTCACGGCACGCCACACCCCTTGTCACATTCTTGAGGTTGCCAGACTCCAAACTCCATGGAACCCATGGACACTCAGGAGCTTCCTGCAGGAGGCTGGCCCAGCATGGGTACCAGCGTGGGAGAGGCAGGACGGACCCCCGACAGGGCTGCTGGGGTCCTCCCAGCTGACCCTGCCGCTCACTGGGCTGACCACAGTCCCCAGCCTTGAGGGGCGGGGGTGGGGGGTGACAGGACAGCACCTGCCACATCCACACACAGCCCCCAAGGGGCCAAGGCTCTGGGGACCCTGGAAAGGGAAACTCTACTCCAAGACCCCAAGGGCCTCTCTCTTGGGGCTGCCCTACCCCTTCTGTTTAACCCCCAGAGCTGCTGGTGCTGCAGGGGAAGTGCAGCCCTGGTGCCCACCGGCAAACACAGTTGCTGTACGTTTCTCCTCCCTCTGGTCGAGGGGCTGAAATGCTGTCAGCAGACCACGCAGCCAGGCCAGAGACGGGTCAGGAATGTCCGACGACTCAGGGCACACGGGGCCTGTCCCAGAGGCAGCGGCTGCCTCCCCGTCTGCCCCAACCCCGCTCCCTCCAACCACTGCATCAGCCTCCCGGGGTGCAAACTGTGAAGGAGGAAACAAAGGCCGCGCACGCGGGACGGAGCGCGTCCAGCCCGCCCCGCGCAGAGCCCGCCGCTCCCACCTGGCCTCGGGTCGCCGGAGCTCACGGGGTAGCCGGCTTGGCCCAGGTGGCACGGGTAGCAGCCCCTCCACAGGTAGCGGTAGTGCATGCCCGCGCCGCGCGCCAGGCTCCCCAGCAGCCCGAGGTACCAGAGAGCCGCCAGCCCGCCGCGCCTCCACGGCGCCTCCATGGCCCATCCGCTCCCTCCCGGCTCCCGGCAGCGCACACTCGGGTCTCCCGGCTCCGCTCCGCTCGGCGCCGCTGTAGCGGCTCTGGTGGGGCGCGCCCCGCCCCTCGCCTTTCTGTTCTTCGCTTTCCCTCCGCCCCCCGCAGGTAAGGGCCAAATCCTCGCCGCAGCCAGGCCCCGCCCCGCCCCGCCCCCGACTCTCAGAAAGAGCGCGGGCCCCCCTGCCGCGCAGCCGGCCCACCCGCTCCACACATTCCTACGCGCGCGCTCACGCAGCCGGCACACACCCAGACCCACAACAGCAAGCACCTCCACGCAGACACGTGCACAAGCAGACCCACGTGTGCAAGACGTACACAAGACACCCAGAGTCCTGCACGGACCTGCATGGGCACCTACACGGGCGCTGGCACAGGCGGGATCCCTGAGCCAACAAGTTAAAGAAAACACGCAATACAGAGGTGGATGGAGGTCACCGTGGCAAGGCCCCAGGGCTCCGCAGAGGCAGCTCGACGGAGGTTGCGGAGAGTGGGGAACTGGCGCACTTCGAGGCCGCACCGCGGTAGTGAATGTCTTGGGGGTGAAGACTCCCCCAGGCCCCAAGCCCGGTGTCCCTCATCTCTCCACTGGTCCAGGGCCAGTACCTGCGGGAGCCTGGTAAGGCACCATTGCACCCCTATAGCAGATGGGGGAGGGTCCGAGCCTGCAGGGACAGTGAGCCCCAGGGGTGAGGCTGCCGAATCATGGACACTCCTCCAACCCCAGACTGCTGGGCACAGCCGGTGGTCCCAGATGTGTCAGGCAGCCCTCCTCAGAGGTGGTGGGGTCACTCTGGCTGTGCACTCGAGATACCTGTGCATTCAGGCCTGTCAAAGGCTGGGCCCCCAGCCCCCCATTTCGTGTAGGCTTATGCTGATCCCCAGTGGCTCACCCATGGCACCCTGCCTGACCCAGCCCTATCCAGAAACTGCTGGCTGTCATTCTTCACAGCCCACCTGTGGGCAGGGTTCAAAGGGGGCAACTTCAAGCTTGTGGAGAAAGGCACTGTCTCGCCTTGTCCGGTCCTGTCTGCAGCCCAGAAGCCAACTCATCCCACTGTCTGCCCCCACCACCCGCCCGCCAGGTTCCAGACAGTGCAGAAACAGGCCTGCCTGCCTGTGTCGGCCCCAGCCTTGGGGGTAAGCTTCTCCCCACCTGCCCCGGGGCAGCACCGCAGCCTGTGGATCCCAGCCTGTCAATGTAGGGAGCCCCCACATATCTCCCAGGTGGACACTTGAACAGTGTCCCATGGCCATTTGAACAGTGCCTCCCACAAGGCGCCAGCTCTGTTTATCACTGCAACGTGTATCTCATTTGCTCCCAACAACACTAACAAACACCTGAGGGTCCCTGTGCAGCCACCAGTCAGGCTGCAGGGAGCAGGGGGTTGCTGAATACAGGTGCGGGGCCTCAGACACTCTGCTCCAGACACTGCCAAGCATCGCACCGCTCAGCCTGGCAGGGGGTCCGGCATGCAGACCTGGTCACAGAACTCCTTTTTTAATTATGAAACATTTGTGGTTGGGCTGGATCTTCACTGCAGTGCGAGGGCTTCTCCCTGCAGCGTCTTCTCTTGTTGCAGAGCACAGGCTCTAGGCACGCGGGCTTCAGCAGCTGTGGCATTCAGCCTTAGTTGCTCCACAGCATGCCGCTGACTCTTGTGACTTCCAGCGGAGCTCTTTCCTCACTGTCTCATGGTGCCCTTTTGAAGCAGGTCTGTGCCTCCCAGAGGCACCTATAATTAAATCTTCATTCTGCTCAGGAGGGAATCCTCCAGCCAGGTGCCCAGGTGCTCTAGGCCCTGCCCTTTGCACACGGGGTCCCAGACGTTCTCATACAGTCTTTATCCAGGGGATAAATGACCTGCCCAGGGTCACACAGGACAAAGGGGATCACCGACAGGGATCAGGTCTGACCTAAATCCTGCCTTCATTGGGCGCCCTCCTCCAGGTTCCTGGAGACATGGCCTCTGTAGGTACCCAGAGGCTCTGTCGGGGGAGCCCAGTGGGTTCTGAGTGGGGGGCGGCAAAGGCCCAGCAGGAGGCAGTGCACCTGTGGTGCTTCTCCGCTCTCTCACTGCCCCCCACCACAGGGCCCTGGACTGTCGGCCAGAACTCAGTGCTGGGCTCCTTCAGCCCAGGCCACCAAAGGGCTCTCCACGTGGACCCTGGGCACAGCACTTCCAGGAGGTGCTGGCTCCAGGCCCCGGGCTCTTCCATCCCTCTTGGGTGGCCTGGCCCTCCCAGCGCCCCAGCTTCCACAGCAGCCAAGATGCCCATCTTCCTCCAACCCGCAAACAGCGAGCTCCTACACGTCTGTTGAGTGCCAATCCCAAGAGGCCTTCTCTGCAAAGTTCCCCAGCGCGCTCCCCCCAGAGCCACCACTGCCAACTCTGCTTCCCCTGAAGCTGGCCTGTCCCTCCTTCCCTGCAGCCCTCACTCCCTCGCTCCTTTCCCTCAGCGAGGACCTGAGTGCCCGCTCTGGGCAGAACCCGGTTCTAGGAGGCAGAGCTGTCTCCCCCGCAGCCCAGCTGAGCCCGAGACAACTTGTGATGTGATGAGCTCAGGCGGCACCTCCCTAAAGGACCCGGGGTGGGGGTTCCATGGCTCTGGGCCTCCATCCCCACTAGGCTGGGCACAGCGTGATGGCGGCCAGCCACCGCAGCCCAGGCAGGGCCCACTGGCCTCCCTGGTGCCACCAAGCACACCCAGGCGCGCGGCTGTGGTCTGGAAGCTGTTTGGGAAATGCTTTCCCGATGTGGAGACTGGGCTGGTGTCTCTGCCCGGTGGAATGTCTGTGTGTCAGCAGAAGGAGCGGACCACCCCCCGCCAACCCGCGAGGCCGGCTCCAGCTTTCCTCTCCAAGCTAGGCAGCCACCGAGCTCCTCTGCCAGGACCCAGGCTGGAGAGAGGGCCCCATGCTGCCCCCGCAAAGCTACAGTTCCCCATTAGTGCTGGGCCCGTCCCACCCTAGACCCCTGAACTGGGGCTTCAGGGCCAGGACTGCCATGTCCCTGGGGTCAGCAAGAAGCAGAACAAGGCACATTTCCTCCCCACACTTGTGGTATCTGTCCCTTGGTGCTATGGACACTTCCTCCAGGAAGCCCTCCAGGAGGCCTCTTAAGGTCCCAGGTCGCCCTGTGGCATTCTGCCAACCTGCTGAAATGGAGGTCATCTTGGCTTCTGGCTGTAGAGCAGGTGCTGGGGGAGCCTGGCTGGGCTTCAGAACACTCGAGGCCTGCAGGGGTTAGGGGGTGGCCTTGTGTCTCCCACCCAAGTTCCTAGGGACACAGGACAAGGAGGCCCCAAGACACGGGACAAGAGGGCCCTCCAGTGGGACATGAAGAGACCAAGCCCCACCCCAGGCCAGGGGGGTAGTCCCTGACCCTTCCTGTCTGGCTGGGGGGTGGGGAGAAACTAAACTTCTCAGGAGGAACTAAATCCTCTGGAGGCAGGTGGAGTTGTGTGTGTGATAGAGAGGAGACTCTCAGAGAGGCCCCAGAGGTCACCGCCCTGACGCCAAGGTGCCCTTCTTTGAGGGTGACAGTCCACGGGCACAGTGGATGCTGGATAGGATAGCTGTCACTGGCCACCCACTGACCACCTACATTGCCCTCTGTACCGGGCACTTTACGGGCAGACCGTGCCCTCTCACAGGTGGACAGGCAGACCCAGAATGAAGCCACACAAGCTGGTGGGGCGTAGGGGAACTGCAGGTCAGGGCCATGCCTCCACCAGCACCTCCTGCTGAAGTCAAATCTCACATGACAGGCTGCAAGGCTGGGGGCGCTGGGCAGAGGCTGGGTTGGAGGACCCTGATGGCCAAGAAAGCAGTGTGGGAGCCATCAGGGGGAAGTGAGGGGCACTGGGGCCATGAGAGGGACTGGCCGGCGATGAGATGGCCCCCTGACAGGCCCCCAGCTGCAGGGGAGAGGGCCAGGAAGGTACTGGAAGGCCTTCCTTTCAGGTTTCTCTTCAATCTGCCTTTGGGGACTCAAGGCCTCTTGGCCCAAAAGCTCCCCTCCCCACCTCCCAGTCCCCCAAGGGGACAAATGTCCTGCCTGGTTGCATCCAACCTGAGGGCAGTTTTTAGCTGGGGTCCACTCTGGCCTCACGCAGGCCCAGGAGAACCACCCCCAGAATGTCCCTCCCATCCCCGTCCCAGGGCCGCCCCTGCAGTGTTATTTTGGGAGCAGAGGCTGGGCCTGGCCTCCAAGAGTCGTCCGGGCGTCAGCCTCATGGTAAACTCATTACCCATCCTGGGCCCTCACTGAGCCAAAGGAAGGAAAATGGAAACCACGGTTGTTTCCGAGAGCCCAGCTGGCGCTCCTGGCTGCATCTGCCCTGGGCTGGGGCCAGGCCCCCTCTAAACAGACATGCATGCACGCACGCCCCGAGAGAGCCCAGGACAGAGCAGTCACTGCCACACGTACCCTCCTCCAGAGACAAGACGGCTGAGGGTGAAGGCAGACCCTGCCCTGTGCCAGGGAACCAAGGCCTGGTTACCTCACCGAGGTACTCACAGCGGGCCAGACACGAGTCTCACTGGAGGCCCCCGCATATGTGTGCATGTGTGTGCATGCATGACGAGGCCCTCTCTGTGGCTCTCTGCTGCCTCCATGCAGTGGCCAGGTCTGACCCTGGGGGAACCTGAGCCCTGCAACACTGACAGCCCCACCATGGGCACAGCCCCTGAGACCTGACTCTCATGGGGGACATTGAACTGCCCGGGAGCAATGACTACAGAAGGAGACAGCCCCGGGGCTCAAACTGTACTCAGTGGAAGAGTCCGTGAAAGCAGTGACAAGGCTTCCTGGAGGAGGTGGCCTTTGAACTTGTGCAGGGCGGGACGTAAAGATGGTTTGTTGGAGGGCTTTGGGGGCAGATGCAGGGCTGCTGGTTCAGAGACAGGAAAGGCCCAAGAGGGTGAGTGCCAGACAAGGGGTCCGGCCAAAGCTGTGGGCCTGGGCCTGGCCTACAACGAGCACCCAGGAGGTCTGAACACACCAGCAAACAGATGGCCAACTTCCGGCCCTCACAGTCACTCCTCCGCTGCCCCTGTCCCATCCAAAGGCCAAACCTGTTCACAGAACACCAGGGTTGTAGAGGCAGCAGCCAGGTCTGGGCAGGTACACAGGTTAGCCAGCACTCACCACCTCCCAAGGTGCCCAGGCTGCAGCCGCCACGGCTGCCGCAGCTGCTCCTGCCTCTGAGGCCCCGGCGGCAGCCCGAGTCCTCAGGGCCACTGCAGCACAGACAGAGGTCCAAGCCGGCCGCCATCCACATCAAGTGCAGAGTGCACTTTCTAACCCACAGGACCGGACCTTCCATCCCCACTCTGAGCACCCACGCCCACGCCCCACACAAAACCTTTACACCAGGGTTTCACCAGCCCCTCACGTCTCATCATTACAAGCATCTCGCAGGACCTTTTTTCACTGTTTCCTCACCAGACAGAAGGAACACCCTCCCCTCTGCATTCTGGGGCAGGTTCCCTGCCTGGCCCCACCCAGAGCTGCTCTGGCCAGACCCCAGGGAGCGATGGGATTTGACCATGGGATTTGGGGGGTTGGCTGAGGGTTCTGTGGGGTCAGGAGTCCAGCTGCCCAGTGGGGTGTGGAGCAGAGAAGAGATGAGAAGATAGGGGTGGAGGCCTAGCCCAGGTCAACAACCTCGCAGGATGGGGGTGGGGAAGCTGGAGAAGATAAAGGGTGTGGCCCGGAAGGTCCAGCCTCATTACCGCTGGGAGAGACAGAGACAAGAGGCAGCCAAGAGACACAGATGGGCAAGAGAATCTAATTAGGAGGCCAGACGCCGAGGGAAGAGGGCTTGTTGGGACCAGTGGTGACGGACGAGAACTTTCCCACCCACCAGACAGAGGCAGGGCAGGGGCCCGCCTTCCCCGGAGCCGGGCAACGAGGGCCTGAACTGCCCCTCCCCATTCATCCTGCCTGCGCCCCTCCAGCCCAGCCAGGAGGGGCTGCTTCCACTCTCAAGAGCCACAGAGATAGGGAAGTACCTGCTTTCCTGAGGCTGCAGGCCCCTGTGAGCTCCGAGTCCCCCGAATTGTCCCCGTCTTTCAGCTGCAGCCCCCGGACCACTGGGAGCAGAGCTGGGAGCCCCGGGATACAGGAAGACAGGGGCTGCTGGAGCCTCCGTTTCCCTAGCCCAGGGGCCCCCCGATCCAGCTAACTCCTCTGCTGGGGCCCCTCCAGCCCATCTTCTCTGCTGGTCCTCCTCATGGCAGCCGCCCCAGCCACAGGGTCCTGGGCACTTTGGGGTTCATTGTTAGGATGCGTCTGCCTCCTCCCACTGAGCCCCAAGTCTGAGGACTGTGGCCTCTGGGGGTCACACCTGTTCTAGGTCACAGCCCAGAGAGAATTGGCCTTTCTGCTCCACGTCCAGTCCTGCAGGAGGCCGTGGGCACCCAGATGTTGACCACGCAGATGCCTGCAGACTGCCCATCCTGGGGCCTCCGCCTGGGCTTTGGGGATCCAGGCAGGCCCGAGGGGGTGGGCCTCTCTCATGTCACCGGCTGGCTCTGACGGCTGATGTTGAGGGCTGTTGTCTCCTGCCTTGGCCTTAACCAGAAACATACCTGCCAGAATCTGCTCATGAGAGGCACAAGTGAGCCAGAGTTGGGAAAAGACAGCTCTCAACCTCTCAGCACCTCTGACAGCAGAGGCCCTGGGACAGCCGCCTCTTCGGAAACGCTGCCATCCTGCCTGGAGGGACCACGGCCGGGGCCAGGCTCCTCACTTGTGCCCAGAGCACAGGCAGCCAGAGAGCCTGGCCTGTAAAGGCCCAGATCCCGGGCCTCGCAGGAATAAGGCCAGGGCTTTGCATGCTGAAGGCCCAAGTTCACTCACGCTGGGCTGCTCGGTCCACATGAGTGCAATGAGCCCACCAGCTGGTGTCGCCCCTCTGTCTCGTCTGGAAGGGGCAGGTCACTCAGTAGGTATTTCTGGATGCCCACTCTGCACTGGACACTGCTAGTGCAGGCCATGTGGAATGAGCACGCAGTCCCTCCAGTTCCTCCAGCTCTTGAGAGGCTGGCAGCCACCCCTAGACGGGGCCTGAGCACTGGCTTCCGTGGGACCTGGGGCCAGGGGGGCCCATGATATCACTCTGGGCTTCATCCGCTGCACCCAGCTGTGTGACCTGAATGCACCCTTGCCCCCTCTGAGCCTCTTGCTCCTCTGCATAAAATGGGGACCACGGGGCCATGTGAGTGCTGAGCAGACCAGGGACCATGGGGCCATGTGAGTGCTGAGCAGACCCAGGACCACGGGGCGCTATGAGCACTGAACAGACGGGGACCACGGAGCAATGTGAGCGCCGAGCAGACCCGGGACCACGAGGCCATGTGAGCGCCGAGCAGACCCGGGACCACGGAGCAATGTGAGCGCCGAGCAGACCCGGGACCACGGGGCGCTGTGAGAGCTGAACAGACGGGGACCATGGGGCCATGTGAGCGCCGAGCAGACCCGGGACCACGGAGCAATGTGAGCGCCGAGCAGACCCGGGACCACGGAGCAATGTGAGCGCCGAGCAGACCCGGGACCACGAGGCCATGTGAGCGCCGAGCAGATCCGGGACCACGGAGCAATGTGAGCGCCGAGCAGACCGGGGACCACGGGGCCATGTGAGCGCCGAGCAGACCCGGGACCACGGAGCAATGTGAGCGCCGAGCAGACCCGGGACCACGGAGCAATGTGAGCGCCGAGCAGACCCGGGACCACGGAGCAATGTGAGCGCCGAGCAGACCGGGGACCACGGGGCCATGTGAGTGCCGAGCAGACCCGGGACCACAGAGCAATGTGAGCGCCGAGCAGACCGGGGACCACGAGGCCATGTGAGCGCCGAGCAGACCCGGGACCACAGAGCAATGTGAGCGCCGAGCAGACCGGGGACCACGGGGCCCTGTGAGCGCTGAGCAGACCCGGGACCACGGAGCAATGTGAGCGCCGAGCAGACCCGGGACCACGGGGCCCTGTGAGCGCCGAGCAGACCGGGGACCACGGAGCAATGTGAGCGCCGAGCAGACCCGGGACCACGGGGCGCTGTGAGCGCCGAGCAGACCGGAGACCACGGGGCCCTGTGAGCGCCGAGCAGACCCGGGACCACGGGGCGCTGTGAGGGCCGAGCAGACCCGGGACCACGGGGCCCTGTGAGCGCCGAGCAGACCCGGGACCACGGGGGCGCTGTGAGGGCCGAGCAGCCCGGGGACCACGGGGCCCTGTGAGCGCCGAGCAGACCCGGGACCACGGGGCCCTGTGAGCGCCGAGCAGACCGGGGACCATGGGGTGCTGTGAGCGCCGAGCAGACTGGGGACCACGGGGTGCTGTGAGCGCTGAGCAGACTGGTGTGTGGGGCTACAGCCAGAATCTGGCGTGGAGTGAGGGCTGGGCAGGCCAGGCACCTCTTCACATCCCCACGAGTCTTGCCGCCCTCCCCACTGTGCTGACTCAGGCAGCTGGGTCCCCAGGAAGTGAAAGGTCCTCCTAGCACTAAAGGCTCTGAAACCCCTTCTGAGGAGGCATTGCCGCCTAGGGTTGCCACAGCAGGAGATTCAGAGGAAGCCCCCACAACGGGCAAGGGAAGTGCGGGTGCAGTCTGCCCAGGGCGCGAGCATGAGAGTCCATAGCGGCCCCCCTTGCCCCCACTCCCACGGCCGCAGGACCGTACAGCTGGCTCAGGTCAGCCCACGGCCCTCCCAGCCCAGGCTGGAGCCCCAGGGGCTTCCTAATCAGGACACGTCACTTCCCACATTCCTGACTCTCCCTGGGGACAGACGGGACCTGGCAGCAGCCGGCCCGAGCGAGTGTGAGAGAGGATCCCCGTCGGGTCGAACGAGGCTCAACTGCATTCCCACCCAGACCCAGGCGGGACGAGCCCATGGCAACAGCCGAGTCAGACAGGGTGAGGAGCACAGCCCGCACCGTCCTGAGTGCAAGGCCTTGGAGCAGGCCCTTCACCTCTTGAGAAGGGTGGGTCCCATGGTGGGGACCACGCGGATGCCAAAGCCTGGGCCGGGGGGCTGGAGTACAGGGCACCTCTACTTTCTCAAAGCCTTGACACCTCCATGAGCTTCTCACAGACACCCCATTAGAGATCCTAGCTCTGCACTGGACACTCCATAGCCAAGGAGTAGTGGGGATTGGGGACATGCTGAGCCCCCAGGCCAGAGCCAGCCATTTTCACGTCGGACTGAGGACTCCCGCTCAGCCCCCCACCCCTACCCCCACCCTACCTGGAGAGTCACCTGCTGCCCTGTTTCCCAGCCCTTCCTGACCTCCTGGAGGGAGGGAGCAGCAGAGGGGTGGGAACCATGGAACTGGCTCAGGAAGAATTTCACCCCCAGCACTGAGGGAAGGCTGGCCCTCAGGCCTGGACCTGGGAGGCACCCCCCCACCCCACCCCTGGAGTCTATCCCAGGGAGACACTCTGATTTTCTCCAACTTACAAGATTTAATTTCCCCCTTACAATGGGACTGAAAACCCCTCCCCACGGCAAGGTCCCTGAGACCTTCAGGCCACACCACCCAGCCTGATGGAAGGACCCACCACACTGAGGGACTCAGCATCCACCCAGCCAGCATGGCAGGAGGGAGTGAGGAGGGGGAACGTGCCTTGGGGAGAGCAAGGAACTGCCAGGGTCCCTTGGGGGTTCTGATTCCCATCATGGCCCTGGATGTGGGTCCTGGTCCCCCCCAAGATCTCCAGGCTAGTTCCTGCAGACCTCGCTCAAGAGGAGGCAGTGAGGCTTGGGTGAATGGCTCATGGCCTCAGGCCAGGGTGAGGGGGGTTCGGCTCAGGTTGCGGCCCCCCTTATCTCCCTCCCTCATGCCCCCCAGCAGTCCCTGAGGGGTAGGGAGCCTGCTGCCGGCGCTGAGTCCTCTCAGGGGTCCTAAGAGCCAAGGGTGTCAGCACCACTTTCCAGAGGAAGGGGCTGAAGTTGAGAGCACCCCAAGGCACTGAGCTGAGGATGACACCAGAGTCTGGCCCTTGGGGTGCCTCCCCAGAGGGGCCAACATGGAAAGCCTGGCAGTGCTGGGTAGGAGTTCAGGGCCCTGGCAGCTGGGACGGGAGCTGGACAGTGGGGTCCACGTTTCTCCCCAGGACCCACCTCCTCCATAAAGCACAGGTTTGAGCACACCTGCCCGTGGGTCTGGGGGGAGGGTGGGCACCGGTCAGAGGCCACACCCTACGAGGATGCCACGGGAGCAGCAGTGGGCTATAGCCTCACCTGGCAATGCGCCCTTCCCCAGCACCTGTGACCCCCCCGGAGAAGGGAGCAGGGCTTCTGCCATCGATGCCCCCCCCCCCCCAGAACACGACAGACACACTGGCCTGGCGCTGCCCTCGGGAAGGGGCTGCACAGCGCTCGGTGTTTCTCGGCGTCGATCAGTCACTGGGGTGGTTCCAGGCTCACCCCACTGGCAACTCGGCGCACAGCCCTGTGTGTGAGCAGCCAGGGCTGGCCTGTCCTCCACAGTAACATCTTGATTTCCTGTCCGCTCTGCTCACATTCGGCCAGCCAGCCACCCCCAGAGCCCCGCTCACTGGCCAGAGCTGAGATTTCAGGGGCGGCGGGGGCTGGCTGAGGGACAGAGAAAACAGCAGGCGCTTGGCTCTCGGCAGAGCGCTCTCAGCCACGCGGTGACTCGGAGCCTCAGCCATCCCAAACACGCGGAGCCAGTCAGCGAGCTCCCGGGGGGCCGGGGGAGGGGCCAGGAGTGAGGCAAGGGTGGGCACGCCAGGGTGAGGGCAGCCCCCTGACTGGCCCCCTCCTGGTCCTCTCAGTACCCCTGCCTTCAGCCAACTGCCAGGTGGCGACCACCTCACCCACCTGTCCTTGAGACCTTCTAAATCAAGGGATTGCAAGGACGGCATCGTGACCCGGCCTGCTGACCCTGAGCGGGGCTCCAACCAGTGGCCAAGCTGTGCACTTGTGTTCCAGAACCGCTCTTGGCCACTGGCCCCAGGTCAGCACTGAGCAGCCTGGAGCACACGTCAGAAGACGCCCAGCTCTGGGGCAGCCCCAACATGCCCCCCAGGCCCTGGCCCGGAGCTTCCAGGGCACTGACAAGGGGCTGGGTTGCATACCCGCAGACTCTGGGGACTGAGGGCCAGAAGGGTCAGGGGCGGGAAACCTGTGTCCAGCCCTATCTGTAGGCCACAGAGCTGGAAACGCTCAGAGAGGCTGCGAGGTCAGCAGTGCGCCAGGGGCAGTGGTGGGCAGGAGCAGGGCCCTCACCCCGGGGCACCCACAGTGGGTGGCAGGCCAGGGAGACCTCCGTGCGGGAGCACATTTGGGGGCTGCTCTGTCTTGTGTGCCGGCATCCCTGGGGCTCATCGAGACCAGGAGGCTGGGAGTGGGTGAAGGGGGCTGAGGCTCCTGGAGAGACTGCCCTGGGCCTGGCAGGTTTTAGGCCCCTCGTGCCTTCCCAAATCAGGGCAGCCACCCCACTTCAGGGGGCACTGGCAGAAGAGTGGACATGGGGCCAGGAAGGGGCACTCCTTCCCGCCCCCACCTCCACCTGCACTCAGTGTGCCCTGGGGTGGAACTGCGGGCCGTGAAGGGGCCTGCCAGCCCAGCAGGACACAGAAGGGGAAACCGGGACGCAGGTGGGTGACGTGGTCTGGTCCTATCTGGTTCTGGTTCTGTCTGTGACAGGTCTGTGCTCCTGTCACCCAACAAGCACAAGGTCCCTGGGTCCTGGGCTGTGAGTGACAGGTCACAGCCACCTCTGCTGCACTTGCCCCCACCCTTCTCCCCTCCAGTGAAGACATGCTGGAAACGAGAACCATTTGCAGAACACCCCAGCCAAGGCAGACTCCCCCCGGCTCCCAGATCCCAGTCCAGTGGGCTGTGATCCTTCCACCACCCCCACCCTGAGGGACAGCTCATAGCTGGTCTCTGGCAGAACCAAAGACAGCGTTCTGGTCGGGACAGGAAGTTCGGAGAGATGGGGGATGACAGCGGCTATCTGACATGATTCAAGGGAGGGAACACAGATGCCAGCCCCCACCCTGTGTGAACTCAGAGGCCAAGCTGCCAACGGGGTTCTGGGGTCAGGGGCCTGGTTGGGGGGGCGCAGGTGTGGGAGTGTGGGGGACAAGGAGGGATGGCATGTCCTCTACCCAACCCCTTGCCTTCTCCCAGCCTCAATGCTAAGCTAATCTGTTCCTCTCTCTCTCCCCAAATCCAGGAAATTTCCTTCTGTCTGTTCTTGGTTTTGCTGACAGCCTGCCAGCGATGGCAGAGAGCTGTGACAGGCCCAGAGCTGGTGACCACTTCCAGACTGGCCTCAGCAAGCCCTTGCAGGGGTAGGGTGCCCCCCAGCATCCCCATGCCGCCCAGGCACACAGCCTGCCCTGTGACCCTCTCGGGGGCCATGCAGCTATACTCGGGCCGGCCAGCTGTCCACCCACCCTCCCTAGCTGCATCTCCGACCCACTACCTGCCTCTCCCCACCCGCGAGCAGAGCAATCTCCCTCCCCAACACAGCACCCAGGGTGCCCTCCACCCACATCAGGCTCTCTGACCCACAGAGGCTCGTTTTGGGGGAAACGTGGACTCCTGAAAGGTGTGGGGAGCAGTCGGGCAGGAAGGACCCCAGGGAGCTGGGCGCCACTCCAGGACCCTCAGCAGAGCAGCCCAGGGGTGGGGAGGAGGCAGCCTGGGAGCAGCCAGGGCAGGGATGCTGAGGCCATGCCCGGGTGGGGGCACAGGGCCGGGCCGGGGACCTACCTCGGCAGGTCTTGCCGTCTCCCTGCAGCTGGTGGCCGGGCGGGCAGCGACAGTAGAAGCCCCCCACGGTGTTGCGACACTCACCCTCACAGCCCGCATTGCCAGTGGCACACTCGTTCACATCTGTGAGGGGGAGACGCGGGTGAGCCCAGCACTGGGACAGGAGGAAACTCAGGACCCCACGACACAGGAGGACAAGGCCCGGCAGAGACGGGCAAACCTCACCCCTCCAGACAGCCCTCAAGAGAGAGGGACCTGCCGAGTCAATCCAGCAGCTGGGGGGCCGCCCCACCAACCAGGTCCCTCCCCACGCCCTGCACCGTGGTCCTGTGGTGTCCCGGTGTGACCTGGCAGGAATGTCCCTTGGGGACAGCTCAGCACATAGTGGGCCCTGCTCCCTAAGGAGCCATTCTCGCTTGCCTGCGTCCCCCCGAGAATGGCCCCTGTGTTCTGTCCAGCTGTGGGTTTGCCAGAAAAACCAAGCCTCCCCCAGCATGGAGGCCAGGATGAGGCCCCCACTGTCATCCCGCAGCTGCTTGAGACCTGGCAGTGGGCTCCATGTGCCCCCATCCTGGCCCAGGTCTCCCCCGCTCTGGTCTGCTGGGACCCTGTGGCATGTGAGTTAGGCCTGGGGAGTGGGGGAACGCCACTGGGCTCTGGCATGGAGGGGAGGGCAGAGCAGGCAGGAGACCCCACCGACGAGGCCACGCTGCCCACAGCTCCCCTGTCCTCTGCTCAGCCTTTGTGGGTGCAGGACGGTAGCACTTCCCCTGCCACAAGGAATGTGGCTGGGGGTGCCCAGGATGCCCACGAGGGGCTGGTGGCACCATGGCCCCACAGACCCAGCCAGGGCCCGGGGGACTCAGGTGCCTTGTTTTCCAGAACACTTCTTGGGCATGGGGTGACAAGGTACCCAGGCCCTTCTGCCCGCCCCCAGCCCCCTGCTGTGCGGCAAGCCCGAGGTCTGAGGGGGCCCAACTCTGTCCTCCCAGCACCCCAATGTCAAAGGCGGCGGGTCCCCCAATCTCATGGGGAATATGACCCAGAGGCAAGCGGAGACACCCCAGGAGCCACAAGCCATGGACGGCCAGGTGCCAGGACAGCCCACCAGGAGCAGTTGCTGGAAATGCCACCCCCGCATGGAGGCTCAAGGCCCAGACCAGCCTGGGCTGCAGTCCCCAAGTCCAAGCCATCGACGTCTTCAGCTCCCCTCTCCACTGGCATGTCCTTGGGAGGGTCCCTGGGAGACCCTGAGCCGGGTTCAGGCTGCAGGGCTGGCCAAGGTCCCATGGGAAAGGCAGCACTGGAATGTCACCCTGAGCCCCAGCCTGCGGGGTTAACACTGGGAATTTTCTGGGAATTCCTAGAGAGTTACGCAGGGCCAGTCCATGCTCAGCCCAGCCTGGGGGTCAGAGCTTGGGTGCCCAGGGTCTCCCCATCAGACTAGCATGGGGAGATGGCACAGGGGCCAGGCCCTCCAGCGGGCAGCAGCCCTGCCGCCCGGCCAGGGCCCACTCTGATACTCAGGCTGTGTGGCCAGGCAGCTAGCAGGGCAGGAGGCCAGCCAGGCGGGGCTGCAGATGGAGGGCAGACGCCCTCTGGCAGCCACTGACATGGCAGGGTCTCCAGGGCCTGGGCACCGCCACCAGGGTGGGGTCAGCCTTATAGCTGCCTTCCAGTGCCCCGCCCCGTCCCTGGATGCTGGTGACCAGGCCAACGTGACCTGGAGCCTCCAGGACTCCCACACCCACGGAAAGGGCCTGTGTGCTGACGTTCAGGGTCTGGAACTCACAATGGCACCTGCTGTGTCCCTCTACCCACATCTGGATGCCATCCTACAGGTGCCCAGCCAGGTCTGCATGGCCCTTACTGCCCCCTGCTCCCGGCATCTCTCTGCCAGGCACCTCAGCTCAGCTGAGCATCCACCTCCACTGCCTCACCGAGCTGAGCCCCTTGTGTCTCTGCACTGGGAAGGCTGCTCAGCCCCTGAATCTGCTCACAGATGGACTGTGCCAGCCTCAGTGTGGGGGCTGGGCCCCTCTAGAGTCGGGGTCCCAGGACCCAGCAAGGCTAGCAGGAAGGGGGCCACAGGATGCCTTGTGACTACTGCGCAGGCATCACCCCCAGGGCCTCGTGAAGAGAAGCAGAACAGGCAGGGGGCTGACCCTCCCTGTGCCCTGTCACCAGGCAATGGCAACACAGACTGAGAAGGAGGTGACCCTGCCCAGGGCCAGGGCAGGGGCTGGGCAGGTTCAGCAGGCTCCCCTCAGCTGAGCACTTGCCCTGTACACGGCTGGAGCTGGGGAGAGGGGGAGATACAGAGGTAAGGGACCCACCAGTCAGGGCAGGGGAGAGCTTGGGGGACCACCCAGACTGCACATCAGGTTCAAGTCCCTCCTGGGGCGGTGGGGGTTGGGGGAGGAATGGGCACTTGTTTGACTCTCCAAGCAGCTACAAGCCATGCTTTTAGTTCACAGCACCCATGGACCAGCACCGCTGTACCCTCAGCCCCTCGGGACCCATGCCTCAAGGGCATGGTGCCTTGACCTTGTTGGCTCCTTGCTATAACTCCAGCATCTAGCCCACACAGCAGTGGAATGAACTTGTAAAGATAGGTGCCCCCCACCTCCTGTGCCTCCTGGGTACCTGGTGGGGAAGGGGTTGCTGTTGTTGGTTCAGCCACTAAGTCACGTCCAACTGTGCCATCCCACGGACTGCAGCATGCCAGGCTTCCCTGTCCTTCACTATCTCCCAGAGTTTGCTGAAACTCATGTCCATTGAATCGGTGATGCCATCCAACCATCTCACCCTCTGTTACTCTCTTCTCCTCCTGCCCTCAATCTTTTCCAGCATTAGGATCTTTTCCAAAGAGTTGGCTCCTTGCTTCAGGTGGCCAAAGTGCTGGAGCATCAGCTTCAACATCAGTCCTTCCAATGAATATTCATGGTTGATTTCCTTTAGGATAGACTGGTTTGAACTCTGCTATCCAAGGGACTCTCAAGTCTTCTCCAGCACCACAGTTTGAAAGCACCGATTCTTCCGTGCTCCGCCTTCTTTATTGTTCAACTTTCACATTCGTATGTGGCTACTGGAAAAACCATAGCTTTGATTAGACGAACTTTTGTCAGCAAAGTGACGTCTCTGCTTTTTAATACGCTGTTTAGGTTTGTCATAGCTTTTCTTCAAGGAGCAAGCGTCTTTTAATTTCATGGATATAGTCACTATCCACAGTGATTTTGGAGCCCAAGAAAATAAAGTATGTCACTGTTTCTACTTTTTCTCTATCTATTTGCTGTGCAATGATGAGTCTGGATGTCATGATCTTAGTTTTTTGAATGCTGAGGGTTTTTTTTTCACTTTTTAAAATAAATTTATTTTTAACTGAAGGATGTTGAGTTTTAAGCCAGCTTTTTCACTCTCCTCTTTCACTCTCAAGAGACTTTTTAGTTCCTTTTCACTTTCTGCCATTAAAGTGGTATCATCTGCATATCTGAGGTTGTTGATATTTCTCCTGGCAATCTTGATTCTAGCTTATGAGTCGTCTAGCCTGGCATGTCGCATGAGGTACTTTGCATATAAGTTAAATAACCAGAGTAACAATATATAGTCTTGATGTACTCCTTACTCAATTTTGAACCAGTCCATTGTTCTATGTCCAGTTCTAACTATCGCTTCTTTACCCACATACAGGTTTCTCAGGAGACAGGTAAGGTGGTCTGGTATTCCCATCTCTAAGAATTTTCCATAGTTTATTGTGATCCTCACAGTCAAAGGCATTAGTGTAGTCAATGAAGAAGTATATTTTTTTCCTGGAATTCCCTTGCTTTTTCTGTGATCCAACAGATGTTGGCAATTTGATCTCTGGTTCCTCTACCTTTTCTAAATCCAGCTTGTACCTCTGGAAGTTCTTGATTCATGTACTACTGAAGCCTAGCTTGAAGGATTTTGAGCATTACTCTGCTAGCATGTGAAATGAGCACAATTGTACGGTAGTTTGAATGTTTTGGGGGGCTTCCCTGGTGGCTCAGATGGTAAAGAATCTGCCTGAAGTGCAGGAGACCTGGGTTTGATGCCTGAGTTGGGAAGATCCCCTGAAGGAGGGCATGGCAACCCACTCCAGTATTCTTGCCTGGAGAATCCCTGTGGACAGAGGAGCCTGATGGGCTGCAGTCCATGGGGCTGGAAAGAGTCGGACACGACTAACACATTCATACTTTGAATATTCTTTGAGTGAGACTTCCTAAATCCTGTATGAATCAGTATGGATGATTCAGAAACCAAAATAAATAGCAGATCTTTCAGGTTGGGGGCAGTCCAGGGTTGTGGGGGCAGCTGTGGGTACCCCAGGACAGTCAGCAGCCCTGCCCGGGAGGGCCAGCAATGACCCCCGATCCCGGCCAGTCTCCAGGTTGGGGTGGGGAACTTCAGCAGCCCAGCAGCTGGGCCTCAGCTGAAACCCGGGGAGGCAAGCAGCAGAGGGGCCGGGAAGGAGAGACAGAGAGGCACCCCACCCCATCTTTCCTTCCTGACCCAAGACTGGGGTGCGTGGGGCTCCAGGCCTCGGTGTGGAGACTGGGGCTGCCTGGGATTTCTGGGAGCTGACCCTGGGGAATCCTGGCCCAAGTCAGCTGCAGCACAACCCTCCTGCTTCCATTCTGTCAGCTTGCAGGGCATTGTTGTTGTTGTTGTTCAGCCGCTAACTCGTGTCCGACTCTTTACGACCCCATGGACTGCAGCCCGCCATGGCTCCATGTCCTTCACTATCTCCCAGAGCTTGCTCAAACTCACGTCCATCGAGTAGGTGATGCCAGCCAACCATCTCATCCTCTGTCGCCCCCTTCTCTTCCTGCCTTCAATCTTTCCCAGCATCAGGGTCTTTTCCAATGAGTTAGTTCTTCTTATCAAGTGGCCAAAGACTGGAGCTTCAGCTTCAATATCAGTCCTTCCAACGAATATTCAAGACTCATTTCCTTTAGGATTGAACTGGCTTGACCTTCTTGCTGTCCAAGGGACTCTCAAGAGTCTTCTCCAACACCACTGTTGTGAAACAGATTCCAACAGCTACTCCCTGCAGCCCCCACCCTCCCTGAAAGTGATTCAGCTGGCCAGCCCATCGCAGCTCTCGGCTGTCAAACACGGACTGGAATTATACAGAGGTGATGACACAGCCCAGAAAACCACCCAGGGACCGACCACCCTTCTTGGTCACAAAGCCAGTCTGGGGTGGGGTGTGCTCTGAAAGCCCAGTGGCCTGGTCACCTGATAGGCTGATGCTCCAGCTTGTTGAAGGGGTGGCCTGAGCCCAGGCAAGTTAGGTCAAAGGTCAAGCCCTGGTCTGGAGCTGTGGCCAGGGCTCATCTGGTCACTGGTGGAGGGCGTTCTGCTCCAGGAAGTGTCAGTAAGTGCTTACGAGGCAGGCGCCCTGAAACCCTGGCTTCTTAGATGATCAGCCCAGGAGCATCCCCAACCCAAGGGAGGGGGTGTAGGGTCCGGGGAGACTGAGTTTCCTCCCATTTCTGGAGCAAGGCAGCAGCTCGGAGAGGCCTCTGGTCCCCAAACCAGGCCTCTGGTGAGCGTGGGGTGTGGACGCTGACACCCAAAGCTGGCTCGCGATTCTTCTCACATCCGCGTCCACAGGGCAATGCAGGAGGCGGCGACACAGCGCTGTGAGTGCGCTCGGTGACACCGACCTGCATGCTGGCGGCGACACAGCACTGTGAGTGTGCTCGGTGACATCGACCTGCATGCTGGCGGCGACACAGCGCTGAGTGTGCTCGGTGACATCGACCTGCATGCTGGCGGCGACACAGCGCTGTGAGTGTGCTCGGTGACACCAACCTGCATGCTGGTGGCGACACAGCGCTGTGAGTGTGCTCGGTGACACCGACCTGCATGCTGGCGGCGACACAGCGCTGTGAGTGTGCTCGGTGACACCAACCTGCATGCTGGTGGCGACACAGCGCTGTGAGTGTGCTCGGTGACACCGACCTGCATGCTGGTGGCGACACAGTGCTGTGAGTGTGCTTGGTGACACCGACCTGCATGCTGGCGGCGACACAGCGCTGAGTGTGCTCGGTGTCACCGACCTGCATGCTGGCGGCGACACAGCGCTGAGTGTGCTCGGTGTCACCGACCTGCATGCTGGCGGCGACACAGCGCTGAGTGTGCTCGGTGACACCGACCTGCATGCTGGCGGCGACACAGCGCTGAGTGTGCTCGGTGTCACCGACCTGCATGCTGGCGGCGACACAGCGCTGAGTGTGCTCGGTGTCACTGACCTGCATGCTGGCGGCGACACAGCGCTGAGCGTGCTCGGTGACACCGACCTGCATGCTGCAAAGGGGTCGATCTTGTGTTACACAGATTTCACCCCAAAAAACCCTCCTCGAACCGGCCCCCACGCTGCACACACATCAGGGATTTGCTGCAGCAGGAAAGGGGGCCCAGGGCCCGGCCCCTGAACAGCACTGGCCCCAGCTCAGGGCCCTCCCTCCAGTGGCAGCAACTCTACAAAGGCCCTAAGTCGCAGCAGCCACCCAGGCTGGATGAGGGCTTGGAAGCTCTTGACCTTTCAGCAGACCTGGTGACCAGGGGATGCAGATTGAGGAGCCCCAGTCTCCCAGGGGAACGAGAGGGCCCCCGTCCTGAGAGAGATGGCCTCCACACCCCCTCGCCCATCCGCCAGCAGCCTGAGTGCAGGGCTGGGGCTCTCCAGGTGGGACAAAGTAAAGATGAGGTGAACTCAAACAGCCACCTGGCAGTCTCTTTCCCAGGAGCCAGGAACCCAGGAGGGAATGTGGTCCCTTCTGGGACAAACTTGGCCTGGCCTGAGGCCGATGGTGGGCCTGGGAGCCCCTCAGGTGTGAAGCAGGTCAGACAAGGCACGTGGTTCCAGGGCAGGGCATGGCCAAGGGACCCTCACCCAACCTGTGAGGGTAAGGAAGTTTCACCCTGAGAACAGAGGCCAAGACCACACAAGGGGAGGCCGCCCAGCCCACCAGGCAGGGACCTGGCCAGGCCTTGGCTCGCCAGTTCTGTGTGACAGTCGGCCCTCACCCCCACCGCCCACCCAGGCTGCAAGCTACCTGTCCGAGCCAGGATTTACAAGGCCCTGCCTGCCGAGGAGGCCAAAAAAATCCTCCCTGCCTACAGCCAGGTGTCACCCGACACGCCAGGGCTGCTCCCAAAATCTCAATCGGGATGAGTGATGAGAACCAGCTGGGCCAGAGTCGGCAATGTGGGGCTACAGGAACAGAGACAGAGGAGCTGGAGGTGGGGGTTGGGGGCAGCCCTGAGCTCCAAGGGGCCTGGAAAGGCAACTCCCCAGGCAGGGGTAGGCGGCTCCTTACCTTCCCAGCCCTCCTGAAGGAAGAGGAGCGTCCAGGGCATCCCTGTGACCAGCACAGATGGACCAGCATGGGGAGCCCCCTCCTAGGGCAGGATGCACTGCCCGGACCCACCAAGTCTCTCTCCCCAGGGATGCTACCCCCCACCCCATGTCCCACTGTCCCCTCCCCACAGGGGGCAGGGGACAAGTGGGGGCTCCCTGAGCGAGCTTGCTCTGAGGCTGACATGTCTGCTCAGCGCCCGGTCTGTGCAGGTCTGGGTCTGCCTCGGAGCATGTGCACCCTGTCCTAGCACAGAGACCCCCTTCCCAGGAACCTACTCTGTGTCGTGGGCAGGGGTTCTGGCTCCTGAGACAGGTGAGGCAAGACCCCTGCGGGGCCCTGAGCCAGCCTTGGGGGCAGTTGCCACGGGGATACATGGAGCAGTGATGAACACAAGACTGGGCTCGGCCCTCACCACCAGCCTGTGGGGGAGAAGGTGGATCCCAGTGGTGCCAGGCCGGGAAAGCCAGGAGGGCCAAGGAGGAGGGATCCATGGTGGGCTGGGGGGAGCGCTGCAGGCCGGGCCTTCGCTCTGACCCAGGGGAAAGGGAAACTCACCAGGAGCCAGGCCAGAGCCCCGGGGTGTCGGGCCACCGTCAGAGGTGCTGGCAGAGTGTCTTGGCTGCTGTGACAAAGGACCACAGAGCTTGTGGCTTAAACAACAGACACGTGTCCTCGCTTAGCTCTGGGGCCACAAGTCTGACATCAGTGTCACTGGAGCTAAAACAGGTGTCACTGGGCCCACCCTGCCTCATGAGGGGTTGATGTCCCCTTGCCTCTTCCACCAGCCAGGGTTCCGTGGGTCAGAGCCACATCGCTCCCACACCCAGACCCAGGCCTGGACAGCAGTGCAGGAAGGGGGCCTCCCTCCACCCTCCGACCCTCTCAGTCAGAAGCTGGGTGGGCGGCACCCAGAACAGGCCGGGGGTCCCCAGGACATGGTGGGAGTCTGGGCTGGCTCGGCATCTCAGCCACTGGGTGAACACGACCCACCACAAAACTCTTCTGGGCCATGGAGTCCTCATTCCTAAAACAGGAGAAGGACGCAAGGCCAGGGGATCCAGGGGACCCCCTCAGAGAGGACTGAGCCTCATCAGCATTTTTAATTCCATTTGGGTCAGAAATGAAAGTTCGAAGTTGCACAGCCCCAGAGCCTTGTCTGAGACCCAGGCCCTCGACAACCGAGGCTGGACTCCTGCTCGTTCTAGTGGCCCCTGGGCCCTTTACAAAAATGCAGAGGCCTCAGAGGGCTGCACAGAATCCCCTCCACTTCCTCCCGCCTTCCCCAGCTCAGCACAGCTGGGCCAGGCACCCGCCTCGGCTTGTCCCAGAAGCTCCCTAACCACATTCCCTCCTGGGCTCCTGGCTCCTGGGGGAGAGACAGCCAGGTGGGGTGGGGATCCCAGCCCGCTGCCAAAACCAGACATGCCCCTTCCCCTGGCGGAGGAAACAGTTACCACAGAGGACCTGCTTGGCACCCTTCTAACACCATTAATGTGCAAACTGCCTGAAACAAGACCCCACCTCAAAAAGCTGTCCCACCACTGCCCTGGGCCCCAACTCACAAGGACAGAACCCCAGTGGTCCAGGGAACCAGCCAGAAGTGGTCTGTGGCCAGCGGAGCCAGGTTGCCTCAGCCTGTCACGGAGGGAGCAGCCTCCCTGGTCTGGGCACCAATGTTGGCCGTGCCAATGGGCCACCCTATGTTCACTCCCCCACCCTACCAGGAGTTCCCAGTATGGGGAGCAAGGCCAGATGGCCCACAACCCTGGTCCAAAGAGGACTCCCTTCCCTACCAGGAGCAACCGGGGGCAGAAAATGTCACACATGCTTTACAAGGTTGCCGTGGTAACTGGGAGATCCAAAGCCGTCTCATGGGATTAAACTCACACAGTTACCTCCTCTAGGAGCAAGAGTGAGCAGGGTGGGAGAAACTCCCGCAAAGACAAGACGCCCACTGCCTCCATCCGACACTCACACCAGGCTCCCTGGCACTGCCCTCTCCACAGCTCGGGGCCTGTCAGGAAGGCAGCACGTCATCCCGGCATGGATCAGCCTGCAGCCCCACAGAGGATGCCTGAGAGGACCACCTACTGCACAGGAACCTTCCCAGACCCAGACGGTCCAGAGCGGCAGCCCGTGAGAGCAGGGGAGATTCCAGTAGCAACGACCCGAGAAAAGTCCACATAAACCACGCAGATGCTCCCAGGTGCAAGAACGTCACAGAAGGCCCGGCCTGCGGCGGGTGGCTGGCAAGGCTGCCGTTGTTCTTTTCTGTTTCATCTTTAGTTACTCTGGCCAATAAAATCAGGGCCCCCAAGGTGTCCACGCCCCATCTCCGGATCCCCAGAGGGCAAGATAGGGTGCCAATCAGCCTATCTTACAGCGGGGGAGTGTCTGCAGGACGCGGCCGGGTCCAGTGGCATCACAGGGTCAGCATGAGTGGACGAGCAAGGCCAGAGCGTCTAGGGAGAGAGTGCTGAGGCCGTGGGAAGCAGGGGCAGGCGGCTGCCTCGTTGGGGGCTTTGAACGTGAAGGAAGGGGCCACGAGCTAAGAAACTCAGGTGCCCTCATAGCCTCCAGGACGAACCCGCCCTGTCCAGCACTGAACTTCAGTTCAGATGGTTATTTTGAGGTGCTAGCTGCCATCTCTCCCCAGTTAGTCTCTTCTTTGCCTCAACACCTCATCTCTTGGATTCACTGGCCTATCATTCAGCGAGCAGGGCGAGCTTGGACTCAGTAACAGACATCGCCACCCTGGCATGACTCACTGGAAAAGACCCTGATGCTGGGAAAGACTGAGGGCAAGAGGAGAGGGGGCAACAGAGGATGAGATGACTAGATGGCATCACTGACTCAATGGACAAGAGTTTGAGCAAACTCTGGGAGGTAGTGAAGGACAGAGGAGCCTGGCGTGCTGCAGTTCATGAGGTTGCAAAGAGTCAGATATGACTTTGCAACTGAACAAAAATTGGTAATAAACACACACATGATTCCTCAGTCTCCTTTCTCACTTCCTTCTAAAGCTGAACACCTTAGAAAACCTCTCCCTGCCTCTCACCCCATCACTGCTGCACCTGGAAGGTCTGCAAGGAAACCAGCTCCATCCAAACCCAGCGCCTGGGAGCTAGCAAGTGAAGAAGGAACTCTGCGGGCTTCAAACATGACCGTGATGGGGGCGGTCAGCGGGCCCCACTACTTACTCCCTAAAGGAACCTCAGTCTTGACCATCACTGTAAGGCCACTGCATTCCAGTAGGTTTCTTCTAGTTTGATGGAGAAACTGGCCTTGCAGCAGAAAGGGTCCCTCTTGCTCAGAGGCTTTAGATGGACAGCACTGGGACCCTGGACACTTGATCCCTCAGTTCAACTTCCAGATGTCTGTAACAATGACAATGAGAAACCAGTGGCTCCCAAGGAAAGAGGGGACCAGACAGGGAACCAGAAACCGTGGAGCCCGTCCTCAGGGGACAGAGTAAGTAAGGCTTCTGAAGGTGCACTAAGCAATATGCCAAGAAAACCCAAATAAAGCATAGAAAGAAATTGAGGTGCCAGCCCCACCCAGGAAGGGGGTGCATTCTCAGGATGGGGTCAGGCAAGGCCAGTCCCCAAGGCCCAGAAGGCTGGGCTCTTTCTTCATCTTTTGTTTGAAGTTAATAGATTTTATTTCTTAGAGCAGTTTCAGGTTTTTGGAACAACTGAGCAGAAAGCACAGAGCGTTTTCTGTAATCTCATCTCCCTGGTGCACACGACTTTATCGCTAACATCCCACGTTCATGTCTACATTTATTGCACTACATGGACCCATACCGAGATGTCATTATCAACTGACGCTGGCAGTGTGCACGAGCAGCACTCTTGCTGCTGGACGTCCTGTGGGTTTGACAGATGCGTGGAGTCATGGATCCACCACGACAGCGGAGTACGGAGGCGCTTCACTGTCCTGAACGCCCTCTGTGCTCCACCTGGCCTCCCCTCCCCCAGGTCCTGGCAGCCACCCGGCTTTGTGCTGCCTACACAGTTTTGCCTTTCCCAAAATGTCACTGGCGGGGAAGCACACAGCACGTATCCTCCTCATACGCACTTCCTTCGCTTCAGAGCATGTGTCTCACAACACTGAGCTGCTCACAAGTTTTTCCCAGGGGAGAGCTCCCCAAGGGTTAAGGATTCCTTCCCAGGGCCAGCAACCCCCTCCCCATATGTGGTTTCCAGGGCAACCACGGAAACCAAGATTGGGTCTCCCAGAAACTGTCAGACAGGCCTCACCCGCTCTGGGTTTCAGGGTCAGCAGGTGGTCCCCTCTGGGAGAAGGTCACGGGGGCAGGTCGAGAGCGGGTGGTTGGCTTGGGCTGCCCACCGCTGGACTCCCCTCCTCCAGGCCTGTCCCGTTCTCTGCGAGGCAGGCTCAGCTCTTGGCTGCTCAGTGTGCCCCAGGCGCAGAGGCGGCTCAGGGTCAGGTGACGCTGCCAGTTCTCACAAAGTACTTGCCTCTAGTGGGCAGGGGGTGCAGAGCAGACCCCACCCAGCAGGAGAGATGGCCTTCAGAATGGGAGACCGCTTGCCTTGCCACTGGCTCCATGGAGGACAAAGGGACCTCAGGCTTTGGGGAGTTTTGGGGATCCCAGTGAAGGGAGGGGGCACAAGGGCCAAGGGGGAACTCCCACCACTGGTCCAGCCAGCCCCCCAGGCCCAAGATGGGGTAGGGGCAGGTATCATGGGAGGTCAGGCGGAAGGTGCTCGAGCAGGACCCTCACAGGCAGTCGGCACGCAGTTATTATCATTAAGGCCCTTAAGGACAATGGAGCAGCCCCGGCAGGACCAGAAGGGCTCCGTCACCCCCTGCCCTCGGCCCAGGCCCCAGGGCCCGACTTCGGACAGTTTCTCTGTTTACTCTGAAAGTTATCGGGTCTGGTCTGTTTATACAAATCAGCCTCCAAAAATGTGGGAACAGGGATATTTTTTCCATTTGTTTCCCAGAAAACAAGACAAAATGTAAAAGGCCCAGAAGGGAGCCAAGAACATTCCTTGGTTCCCCAATGTCCAGGTCTCCACTCCCCCTCCACGGCCGAGTTCCTGGGCCGTTTCATGGTCTGGTGGAAGGGATGGGGCTGCAGCCGGAGGCCGGCCTCTGCCTCTGCTTCTGAGCTGCCCCACGGCAGGGGGGCGAGGCTGAGGAGGGCGGTGTGCGCCGAGCCTGGCACACTCTCAGCACGTGCCCTCCGCATGTGTGTGTGCAGGAGCGGGTGCATGCGTGTGCACATGTGGGTGTGTGCCTGTGTTCATGCATCAGGTGCATCTGCGTCTCTCTCTCTGTACCAAGAACTCTGATTCCTGAGCTTGTGTGAGGGTCCCCCAAAGCCCCTTTAGTCCCGAGCCCTGTGGCCTGCACAGCATGGTCCTGACCACGGAGGGAGGGCCCTGACACTGGACACCTTCTGCTCTGGACGACAGAGTGCAGTGCCCTCTCTTTGCCTCTTTCTAAGATCAGGAAGAACTGTGGTGGGGGCAGGCAGGGGGGGACTGGCATTTCTCTATCATTTCCTGAAGCAGAGCTCAGAACCCTGCCGGGAACCGGGCTGGGGCCCCAGCGGAAGCTCAGTCACCCTGGGGCCAGAGTGCTCGGCTGGGCTCCAAACCCTGGTGTGAAATCCAGGGCCTGGACACTCTTAAGCCTCTGGCCAGCCAAGCCCCTGCCCTGCTGGGAGCCCCTCCACCAGACCTGCCCGTCCAGACAAGAGGCTGGCTCCTAAGGAGGGAGCTGGCCCTTTCTGGGCCTCATTCTCTGGCGGGCCGCTCTCTCTCCCCAAGAGCTCCGGGTCCTGGCCAGGAAGGCTCCCCAGAGGGGTCCCCTGCAGGACCTAGTGTTAAGCCCCACACTTCGTGCCAACAGATCCCAGAGCTACGGGCTCAGACAGATGGACACATGGAGGGTTTGGGGATTTCCTGCAGGGTGGCTGCTCTGCCCTGACCCCGGGCCAGGTCCAGCTTACACGTCCCCTTCACAGCCTCCATCACACCTCTGGCAGTGGGGTTTCTGACCCCTGTGACCTGAAGGTCCTGAGATCAGGCCATGTCGGCTCAGCAGCCACGGCATGGCCAACCCCCAGCTGTGCCTGGCACATGATAAAAGTCAATCATGTGCCCAATAAATTTGGAAGAATGCTTGCTGAGCAAAGGAACATTCAACAGTGATGATTACTTCGTCTGAGATCTGGATTTGAGCGGAAGTTCTGTTTTCTGCAAAGAGCCCTCCTGCAGCTTCCAGACAGCCCCAAGGAGGAGAAGTGAGCCGATGCTCTGAGTATTAGAATCCACGGGGCCCGAGCGGGCCAGCAAGTCCAGCCTCCACCCTGCAGATCGGCACACAGACCGGAGAGTGGCTGGAGCATCCGGCAGTCTGAGCCCTGCAGTGCCCTCCACGTCTGAGAAGGGAAGGCTGTGGCCTCTCCCAGGCACACATCCAGATGCCCGCTCCTCCTCAGGGCCCGGGGCAAAACCCCTCGGCCAGAGGGCCCCTCCTGGCACAGAGGCCTAAGTAGAAGCCCCACGTTCCCACCAACTGCTCCCACCCTGGTCTCCACGAGTTCAGAAATCGCTGCTCTCCACCCCATCTCCTGGACCAGACTTCAGGAGCCCCCTCTTTCTTTCACACGGAGCCTCCCCTCGCCTGGACACACAGGGACCTCCTCTCCCTCCACACTGACTCCTCAGTCTCTCTGCCCTGGCCCGGGGTCACCCTGGCCACCAGCTTGGCCCCAGCACGAACCACCATGGCTGCCTGACTTCCAGCCTCAGCACTCGAGAGCCTGCCCCTCGGTCCCAAGGCAAAGCTCTCAGCATCCTGACGGAAGTGCACACACCACAAATGTGCAGCAAGCAAAGTCGCTGAGGGACGCCCAGTCATGCCCCAGCAGGCCCTCGGTGACCCAGCCGCCAGGGTTGCACTGGCCCCCGTGCACAGCTGAGTCCCTGGCATGGGGCCTGGACAGAGTGGGTTCAATGACTGCTGGGGCTGATGGATGAATGAATGAACCAGAGTGCATGCCTGAGTGCAGGCCGTGCACCCAGGCCTCCCCTCCGCACTCATGCCCCTGGAGTCCTCACCAAGGTCTCAGCCTCTCTCTCCCAGGTGTGTCCCTCGGCAGCTGTCACAGGTGACACCAGCATTCCCCGTGGGGATGGCAAAGGGAGTGGAGTTGACCGCAAATTCCAGGCAGCCCCCTGCGCCTGTGCTGGCATGTCACTGCCACCAGGGGGCGCCAGTGCACCACCCCGAGGGGAGAGCAGGTGGGGCCCCTCCTCCCTGCACACTCCCAAGCTGGGGCAGGAGCCCTTCCAGGAGGTTCTGGGGTCCCTCACGCCTGGGCTGTTCTTTCTGGGCCTACCTGTAGCCACGGAGGCCTTGGGAGGGCAGGCAGGGCTGGGAGTCCCTAGGTGCAGCTGGCAGCCCTGGGTTGAGAGTCGGGATCCACAGCGGGGAGAGAAGAGGCCCTGTGTGCTTGGGTGCCCACATTCCCAGCCAGTCCCTGGGATTACCCCCAACTCCTCTAGGGGCTCCAAGAGCCGGGACCACCCTCAGAAGCTGGGGCCAGCTGGGGGCCAAGGCTGGTGCCTAACAGGGAAAGGTCAGGGATGCAAGGCCCGGCCTCTGTGCACGACACCTGCCTTGCACAGGGTGAAGCCCAGGTGGACGCCGCTCAGTGCACAGGGCCAGCTGCCCACCCTCTCATCCCACTGGGCATAAGCCCCTTGGCACATGGGTGGCATCTTCCTGGCCAGCGTCTGATCTCACCCACCCACCTTGGGTCCTCCATCACCTTCCAGTTGTCCACCCCAGTGGGTCCAGAGGAAGAGAACACGGTGTCGGCAGGTATGCAGTGGCCTAGCCATAGATCCCCATGTTAGTTATCCACCCACCCATCCATCCATCATTTATCCAAACAGTGCAGACGGCCCAGCAGGGACCACCTGCCCTCCCTGAGCACACACAGAGGGCCCCTGGCAGAGGCGCCCCCTCTCTGTGCTGCAATTATTTTATAAAAGGAGGGGCTTGGTCTGGGCAGCATCCATAGGCCACTTGTGACCTGGGCCTAGGTTCTCAGGCTGGAGCAGCCACCCGGAAGAAGTAGCACCCCACAGCATCAGGTGAAATCAAGTCCCCACCCCCTGGGGAAATGCCCTGCTCAGGAGTCATGCAAGGCTGCTAAGACATGGGGCCCAGCTCTCTGTTCCATTTCTGGAGCCCTGGCCTTGGAAATGGCACGAGTCAGGCCGCTCCACACCTCCTGCTGGGAGCCAGGTGGGATGACTTTGTCTGTGAGGTGCAGCCCTTCCGACACTCCCCGCATCCCCACCTGACTGGGGGTCTGAGATGAGGAGCAGTGGGCACCCACGCCACTCCTGAGGACACTCGGTCCCCACCCCAATGCCATCCACCTGCCTTTGTCCACCCCCACCAGGAGCATGTGTGTCTGTGACCTCCAGGGCCTGGGCAACAGGGGAGCAGGCAAGTCTGTGACCTCTGGGGCCAGGGGAGCAGGCATGTCTGTGACCTCTGGGGCCAGGGGAGGGCCAGCCCCCAGGCACTCCAGCAGTCCCAGGCTCCCAGGGCACAGGACACACCACCCAGGACCCTCCAGGCCAGAGCCCAGAGGCTCCCCATCTGGCCACAGTGTGTAGGAACGAGCCTTCCTGCTTTCCAGGTGTCACAGCAGGCACTTAACCACACGCTGGCCAGCATTTCCCAGGCCTCCCAGGATGGCCCTCCTAGTCCCCAGGGACGTCATCACACCCACGGGGACAGAGAGACACAGTGAAGCCCACTCACCCCAGCACTCAGGCTCTGTACCCTGCTGGCTGCCTGAGCCAGACATGCCGTCCCACAGCCCACCATGAAGACTGGGATGTGACGGACTGGGGCCCAAGTTCAGGTCCTCCAACCTGAAGGCCCAGGCACTCAGGGCTCTTCCTGACGGCTCTGTGTCTGTGAATCCTGGTACATCCTGGGGCTGGTGAGTTGGGATGGGGCGTCCCCACCATGAGCCACAGAAAGAGCCAGAAGCCCCCACACCTTCCCTCTCTCATGGGAACCCAGACGCTCAGCCAACATGGTATGCGCTCCTGGAGGTAGGAGGGCCGGGGGGCTGTGAGCAGAGCAGCCAGCACAGTCTGCAGCCCTGCTGCGTCCACACCTGCCCCTTCTGCAGTTCAGCCAGACAACAAGCAGGCTGCCCGGCTCAGCCTGAGCCAAGTCCCTCAGATGCAGGACAGGGCAGGAGGGCGGGCCCTTGGAAACCCTACCAGCCGAGTGGGACACGAGGGCAGACCAGCTCTGGCTGGGGTAGGGAGCTAGTCGAGTTGGAGTTTAGCTGAGAAAGTGTGAGTACCCACGGAGCTACGTGCACCTGGGCACCCAGTCCTGGAGCTCTCATGGCGTCTAGAGGGTAACGACCATGCACACAGTTCCCCCACCCTGGGGTCAGGCAGTGTGAGCCCTGAATGCCCAGCCACCCTCCCAGCTGGGGTGTGAGAGGAAGGCCCTGGTACGGGCTGGAGGCTTGCATTGGGCACTGGCTGCCTCATCGGTGCCACCACTTCCACGGGCACCTCCACCCCGCCCGTGGTCCCTCAGCTCCCGGGGGGCACCCAGAGAGGCCCAGCCACGGAGAGAGCAGCTCAATCACCCTGTGAGGTGGAGGTTGGTCCTGAATCCAGCCCAGAGCTGGCCTGCCCTCGTGTCCAGCCTGCCTGCCCTCAGCCTGGAGGACAGCCCATGGGAGGGGCTGACCCAGAGGTGTGGGAGCAAGCACTAAGGCTGTAAGGTGAGGTGGTCCTCGGGGGTGAGCGTGCCCTACGGGAGGGGGCAGGAAGAAGGGGCCACGCGGGAGTGCAGGGGGGAGCAGCCAGCTGGGACTGGGAGCTGGGGTTCTGATGCTGAACCTCCGCTACGCCCCTCAACAAACACAGTAACCAGTGACACCCAGAGGGAGCCCCAAGGGAGGCCTGAGCTCCCAGACCGGCTACCCTGACCTCCAGGCGGGCAGACCCAAGGTCCAGGCGCCGGAGCCAGTCCCCAGGAATGGCAGAAAGGCCCAGGGGATTCGAGAGTCCCGTGGGACACAGGCAGGCCCCTGAGACCTTGCCAGCACCGACAATGCCGTCTGCTCCACACTCCTCCCCGGACGCAGCTGGAGCGCAAACGTCCAGGGGCCGTGTGGCCGCACCCTTTGTGTGGGATGGCTGCTGTCGGGGACGTGCATGGACGCGCTGGCCGGAGAGCTCAGCCTTTCCCAGTGAACGGTCCGGTGGTCCTGGCCAAGTGTGCTGCCAACACGCCCTCCCTTTCCCTGAGCAGGAAGGGCACTGCCAGCCCTTTGGACAGGAGCCCACGGATGACAAAGGCAAAGCCAGGACATTGGTGAGCCCAGTTCATGCTGTCTGAGAGCATTCCGAAATGACCTGTGGGGCCGAACTGTCCAGGTCTCCTCACCTCCAGGTTCACATACTGTGGTCTGCGCACGCCATGATGCACTGTGGTTTCCTGGGGAGGGGCGAGGGTCTCCAGTCAGGGTTGGGGCGATCACAGCTGTGCATGGGCGTGTGGGCCACCTGCCCCACGGCCTGCTCCAGGAACAGCTGGTGCCCCCCTCTGGCCTCGTGGTCCTGCGGGACCTCAACGGCAGCAGGACAGGCAGCAGCCTGGGGCTCAGAGGGGGTGAGACCTCCGTGCTGAGACCTCTGATTCCAGGGCAGGCTAGCCTCCGTGGATGGCTAACCTCACCCTGACCCTGAATGGTGGGTGACGCCTCCCTCCGCCACTCTTGGTTCCCAGCGCAGCAGATGTTGGCTGGGAGATCAACCTGGACAGCGGCTCCTCCGCACCAGCCGTGGCTGGAGACCAGTCCAGCAGGCTGTCGGCGCCCTTGGCCGCCACCTCCTCCTCCTGCGGTTACTGCCCGTAATCAGCTGGCTGGGCTCCGCGCGATGCTGCCCAGGCCTTGGTCCGACTGGGGCTCAGAGGCCAGGCCCTGCTCTGGAATGCGGGGGGCCGCCAGAACCCGAGCCAGATTCCAGGATGCCAGCTCCTGCGCTCACAGACCCCTCATTAATTATCCTGCCAGGACACGGAGGCAGGCACGGCCCCAGGAATCCTGGAAGTGGGCAGTCGGGGTCTTTCCTGGACTTTGCACCACACGACTCAATGGACATGAATTTGAGCAAACTCAGGGAGACAGTGGAGGACAGGGGAGCCTGGTGCGCTGCAGTCCATGGGGTTGCAACGAGTCAGACACAAATTAGCAACTGAACGACAACAACTGCAGCCCTGGCGGCCAGCGCTCGGCAGGCGGGCACAGAAGGTAGAGCGGACACAGGGATGAGACGTCCGTCCAGGATCCCAGCAAGCGTCGGGGGCTCTCGGCTCTCCAGGGCCCGCTGCCTCAGAGCCCCCTGCACGAAGTCTCAGGGCACCGTCGGACTGGGGGACAGAGGCGTGGTCACCGGAGCCGAGGGGTCCAACTGGTGGGGGAGGCAGCACCAGCCCCAAAACAGGCTCCTGAGCACCGGATGGCCCCAGGCAGGAATTCTCCAGGAATTGGGACTAACAGCTCTGCTCTGCAGCTGTTACATTTTATTGACTCATTTAAGGTGCCAGGGCTCCAGGGTGAGCAGTGAGTGCCAACCACAGAAGCTCCCACTATTGGGGGAGAAGCAGACTTCTGGGGTAATAAGAAGGGGGCCCGACACAGTAGGGGGCGTGAACCATGGTCCTGGATACCCCAGGGGTCCTTGGAAGGCGGCCCCTTCAGCCAGAGCAGGACGGTGTGTCCACACGGGGCTGGAAGGTGGGCTCAGGCTTCATGTGCGAGTTCCCTTCCACACACGATTCTCAGGGAGCAGTGACCCATGGCCTGCCTGTGAGAGCCTCTCCCTAGTGCTCAGGCCAAGAGCCCCCAAGTAAAGGGACCCTCATACACCACACTCCCCTCCTGGGGCCCCTCCAGCCCCCTCCACTGCCCCCGTGCCCCACCCGCAATGCACGCTGCCCCTGATGCCCAGCCTTCAGCCCCTCCTGGCATGGGTGTCCCCACCCAGCCCAGCACACAGGGCCATGAGGACTCAGCTGGGGAGGCGGGGGCAGGCCCTGGTCTAATCGAGCTCCCGCTCCTCAGCTGGGCTCCTCTGCTCCCCTCCCTTGCAGAGAAAGCCTGAGCCAGTGTGGGTGCAGGAGGACCAGCAAGAGGCGTCTGAGCAGAGAGGGGTCTCTGGGCCCCCACCCCTGCCCCACCCAGCATGGCCCAGCCTTTCCCGTGTCTAGAATAGAAAGTGCCAAGCCACCCACCGCAGCCAGCCAGTGGCTAGAAAATCAGGCACTGCAGCCCCTTGGAAAGTGGGCAGCTGCCTGGCTTTACCAGCCCAGCAGACTATCAGAAAAGGTCAGCCAGAAGCCGGGGCATGGCCCCTCAGCCCCAAACACACCCAGGGCTCCTGCACCCCAATTCTTGTCAGTCCCAAGGCGGCAACAGTCAGGAGACCCACAGTGGGCATGCAGGCTTCACAGATGCCCCACAAATTCCCCAGGCTCCCTCACCCCAGTGGGACCTCCACGTGCAACCCACCCTGCCCTGCTGGGACCAAGAAGCCGTCTGCCCACCCTGAGCACATCACTGACCCTGGCAACTCAGGAACTGGCAGGGTTCAGTGGTCTCATCTGTGAAATGGGACAAGCCCCCAACCCACCTCAGGGAACGCCCAGGAAGGCCCTTGCAGCCCAGCAGGCATTTCACTGGGAGGGTCTGGGACAGTTCCCAGAGGCACAGACAAGCTCTGTGGCTGAGGCCAAGGAAAGGCAGAGGGCAGGTTCCCACGGTCCCTTCAGGAGCCCACCCAGGAGGGTGGGCGGGGCTCCAGCCTGGGGCAGCCCTGGGCAAGAGAGGCTGGGAGGCCTTGTCCTTCTCTGCAACCCCAGCCTCCATCCTGCCCAGATGGTAGGTCCTGCGTGGGCAGGGGCACTTGTGCCATCCACTTACCAAACACCCAGGGGGGAGGCATGGGGCGGGTGGGGGGCGAGCTCACAGGCCCCCGGGGCCCAAGAAGGCCTGCCTCTTGGTGGATCCTGCTGTAATTATGTCAGAAGACCACCACATCTCAGAGGCCAGCCCTGGGAGAGGCCCACAGCCCCACTGTGTGCAGAGCAGGCCTGGAGAACAGTCATCGGAAAGACAGAGGCGCCTTTGTGGGTGGTTGAGTGGGGGCAGGGGATGAACCCGGTAATTAAAGGATTCGTGGAGCGAACACGAAGCCCCTTCCCAGAGTCAGAGGCTTTGAAAGGAGTTGGGAGTCTGCCTGTGGGGGTCCCCAGGCTGTCCTGGAGCAGGCAGTCTGGAGACCCGCTGCCCTGCAGAGACACGGACCCCCGAGTACAGGGCAGCAGCAATACCTGTCCCAGCCGATGGTCAGGCCAGCAGGGCCAGAGGGCACGGCCACAGCCACCATCCCCTCCATTCATCCCAACAGCCACCAGCAGACGCCCAGCGCCAGCTCCCACAGGGAGTGGAAAAATCTCCCTGGAGATTTCTGGAACTGTTCTCAAAGGAGGGGTTCAGTGTAGCTAAATCGGGCCTGTGTGAGAGCCAAAGGCCACAGTGCCCACCAGGGTGGGGGCAAGGGGAGGGCAGAGCAGGGCAAGGGGCCTGGGGGAGCTGGCAGCTCTGCACACCCATCAGGCAGAGGAGAGCCAGGTCCCAGGCCTGGTCCCAGCCGGTGGCCAAGAGCAGCCTTTGGCGGTGTCTGGACCTCGGGCCAGGGGTCAGGCTCCCACCCTCAGATACAGTGGGCACCACTGAAGGGCAGCCTGGGGGTGGCTTCCTCTCCATTCATCAATTATCCCAGTTTAGAAACAAAGTCATCCTTGAGCCAAGGCCAGGAGCTCAGGACCCATGGGCCTGCCTCTCACCCCCACGCCCTCAGGGGGAGTCGCCTGCTCCCAAGGCCTCCTGGCAGAGACCAGGGCCTCCCCTTCAAGAACCCAAAGCCACTCAGGGCCACTCCCAGGACCCCACCCGCCCACTCCCTGCTCCTGTGGGGATCAGGCTCCTTCCTTCAAAGGAGGAGGCCTGGGCCTGAGGCTCCAGGCAAAACCACGGACACCTCTCCCTGCAGAGAGGGGGGCGGGGGCAGGGGCAGGCCAGCCTGGGTCCCCAGGGCTGCCCCTCCCTAGGTTCCAGGTCATTCCAGATGGCTCAGAGGGGAACCCTAAGTCTCTGATTCCAGGCTGAACCTTCTCCACCGTCTGTTCCCACCAGTTCCTCTGGGCCAAACAGACTACTTCCCTCCACTCTGCTCCTCTGCCCCTGCCTTGCTCCCACCTGGAAAGGCCACCCGGGTCCACCTGCACCTCCAAGCCTGGCCCACAGGCCCAGCTCCTTCAGGAAGCCCTCCAGACCACTCATCCTGCTGCACATCAGCACTGGCGCCCTGAGAACTCCGTGGACCCAGGAGCAAGTCCTGGAGCTGCCTGAGAGACAGACCCAATCTGACCATTTGACAGGTGAGGAAACGGAGGCCCAGGGGGACCGAGGCCTAAGTTTCTTGAACTAAGAAGTACCTAGAGGTTATCCAGGTCTCAGACATCAGAGTCCACTCTCCTTCTCTGAGGTCAGCAGAGACCAGGTCACAAGAAATGACCAGTGGCTCTTTATGATACTAGAGAAAGATAAATTAAGACAAACCTAGACAGTGTATTAAAAAGCAGAGCCATCACTTTGCAGACAAAGGTCCATCTAGTCAAAGCTATGGTTTCTCCTGTAGTCATGTACAGATGTGACAGCTGGACCATAAAGAAGGTCAGGAGCAGAAGAATTGATGCATTCAAATCTGAAGACTCTTGAGAGTCCCTTGGACAACAAGGAGATGAAGCCAGTCCATCCTAAAGGAAATCAGCCCTGAATATTCATTGGAAGGACTGATGCTGAAGCTGAAACTCCAATATTTTAGCCATCTGATTCAAAGAGCCGACTCATTGGAAAAGACCCTGATACTGGGAAAGATTGAAGGCAGGAGGAGAAGGGGATGAAAGAGGACGAGATGGTTGGATGGTATCACTGACTTAATGAACACGAGTTTGAGCAAGCTCTAGGAGATAGTGAAGGACAGAGGAATCTGGCCTGCCACAGTCCAGGGGGTCGCAAAGAGTTGGACACAACTCAGTGACCGAGCAACGTTCCAAAGTGTACTCTTTCTGCCTGTTTTTCCTGAAAGATTCAAGGCCAGTTGGCTATGATAAGATTGTCCCCAGCAGATCTGGGGGATGGGCGGGAGGGGCTTCTGCCATCACTCACTCCAAGCCGCACCCAGCTGTACTTTGGGTGCAAAGGGAGGACAAAGCTGTATTTTCAGAGGGTGGAAACTGTTCCTAATCGGGCTGATGGAATGGATGCTATGATAGGATCCTTGGAGCTCAGTTAGGGTCGGGGCACCCGAAGGTGCCGGTCCTCAGGGCAAGGAGGCCGGTGGTCCTGGGGGTGTCCTGACCTCAGGCTATCCCAAAGGAGAGGCCACATAGGCACCACTCACACACAGAAGCTCAGGCATCCTGTGTGCAGGGACCCCAGGACAAGGGACCATCACCACCCTAACCCCACCTGCATCATCCCTTAGGTCCCTCAATGGCCAGACCTCTGGGGAGAAAAGGTCACCACCACCCTGCCAGGGCACTCTGCCCCTCCCCTGCACCGATGCCTGGGACCTGCACAAACATCTCCCTGTTCCATCCCCACCAAACAGAGAGGGGAGCTGGAGTCTGGCACGTTACCCTGAGGCCCACAGGCACATCAGGATGACAAAATGCCCAGCCTGGACAGACAGCCGCCCTTGGCCGGACTGCACCAGGGGCCTGTGCTGCTCCAGCCTCCACCCCCAGCTCCAGGCCCTGCCAGCACAGGCTCCCTTTGTGCTCCTGGGGCTCCTGCAGAAAGTCTTCCAGGGAAGGGAGGGGGCGGCGGGCAGAGGTGGGCAGGCAGGCCCAAGGTGAGGGGAGGGGCACCAGGTGGGGGAAGGGCTCTTCCTCTCCCCCTGCTCCCCACCATCAGCAGAGTTCCTTTCTCCCTCCCCTACTCTTTTGTTCAAATGAAAGTATTTAAGAAACCAGAAAAAAAAATATGGCTTTTATTTTTGAAACTGGAATCAATTACATTTGGTGGGGCGGTGAGTAACATGCCCAACAGTGCCAGGTCTCAGGTCTGCCGGCTCCAAACCCAGCATAGATGGACCGGAAGGGGAGGGAGCGGCGCTGCGGGGGCACAGGCCTCACAGCGGGTCTGCACACACCCAGCCCTGCACACCAACCCTGCTCAAAGGCCCTGCACACCAGCCCTGTACACCCAACCCAGTCCTGCACACTCAGCTCTGCATACCCACCCTGCACGCCAGCTCTGTATACCCAGTCCTGCACACCAGCTCTGCCCACCCAGCCCTGCACACTCAGCCCTGTACACCAAACCCTGAACACCTGCTCTGCACACCAGACATTTCTTCCAGGAGATGGTATCCTAAGAGGAGGCCTAGGGGCCTACAGCTTTGTCTACTACAACTGCCCATTCTCCCAGGAAGGCCCTGACCCTGGAGGGCCACGGGCTGTCACAGGACAGCCACCTTACCCCTCCCCATGCAGATGCTCCGGCCTGGGAGGTGGGCAGGGAGGGGACCTGGGAATCCAGCCCTCTCCTCCCAATCAGATGTCAACAAGGCTCTGTCCCCACCAAGGGTCAGCACCGTGACCAGAGACGGCGTGGCCGGAAGGTTCAAGGTGCTCACTGGGCTGGACCAGGCTCCAGCCCCAGTTCTGCTGAGCAGCCAGTAGCAGCCGGACCTCCCTGATACCAGATTCCTCTTCCACGAAGCAGACGAGGCTAGGGCTCAAGGGACTGACGCAGGCAGAGTGTGGGAAGTGACAGGAAGGTGCCCCCACCCCAAGAGGCCATCCCAAAGTGACCACGGGAGCAGGGCTGCTCTGGAGGCAAAGCCAAGCCTGGAGCCCAGACTCCAAGAGACCAGGGAGTGTGTGAGCCTCTGATCACGGGCCCCTCCCCTCCAGGAGCACCGAGTGTGGGTCTCTGAGTCCAGCGGCTGGTACTGCCCTAGGGGGCCCCCGGCTGGCTGCAGAGCAACTGCTGGATGATGAGCCCCGCACCCACCTCACCCCTGCAAGCCATGCACCCTCTGGTACTCAGGAGGCCGAGCGTTAGGTCTCACAGGAAGGGGCGCTGCTCAGGACAAAGGGAGAAGCCGTCGGTGACGTTCAGGGCTGGGCGTCGGAAAGAGCATCAGGGCAGGAGTGGCGGGAGGACTACTGCTGCTGCTAAGTCGCTTCAGTCGTGTCCGACTCTGTGCGACCCCATAGACGGGAGTCCACCAGGCTCCCCCGTCCCTGGGATTCTCCAGGCAAGAACACTGGAGTGGGTTGCCATTTCCTTCTCTATTTTCTCCCAGTTGTGATCAAAACATGGAATACTGAAGAACTTGCGGGTTACTCTAAGTTCTTAGGTTACACACGTACATATGTGCAGGGGAAGTTGAACCCCAAATTCTATTCCTTAGTGGCCCCAGAAAGTGTGGCGGAAGGGGAAGGGGCTAGAGGAAGCCTGGCCCAAGGGCAGGGGGCAGGTGTCCTGGCTGCTTCCTGAGGATGAGGCCAAGGACAGGCCACACTGCACAGTCACCTCCTCACTGCCCTCCCTGGGCAGCAGGGACCGCAGGGCTGCTGACTGTCAAGGCACAGCCCAGTCCCAGGGACCACCCCACAGCAGCTCAAGGCCGGATGTCCCTCTCGCCCTGACCACACAGCCCAGCATCTCCACACCCACCTGCGGCTATCAGAAAGACCCTGAGAAGAGGTGACGCATGGCAGCTAGACCCCTGCACCCCAGCCTGGACCCCAGCCTGCACTGGCGTGGGGTGGAGTCACCTCTGTCCAGCCCACAGAGGTGCTCAGGCTCTAAATCCACGTGGAGGCCTGACTGAGGCTTGGAGCCCTGATGGTCCAGGGTACACGGCCAGGACCCCAGAGCCTGGAAGGGAGACAGTAGTCCTCAGGCTGTGGCCGGACAGCAGCGGTCCAGCATCCAGAGCCCAGGAAGCAGGACCTTCCACCTCACAGAGGGCATTCAACAAGCAGAGCCTGCAGACTCTTTCCAATGATGCCAGCACCCCGGGCACCAGTGCCAGGCTCAGAACTCGACCAGCACCTCCCCAGGACCCCCGCTTTCAGCCCCGCTTTGGGGGCACACGCATGTGAATGCACAGGGAACAGCAAGAGCACGGGGGTCCCCCCTATAAATGGGGGCCCCGGTCCTCTACGATTTCCTGGTTTCCCTCTGGTTGCCTGCTGGCATCCAGAGCCTTAAAGCGCGTCACAGGATGTACGCCCCAGCGTCTATGGGGAAGAGGCCCCCAGCTGCTCAACAGAAGCAAGTTCAAAGCAGCGGAAATCATCTCAAGCGTTTCAACGGCGGCCGCAGCTCCATGCCCTGTTCCAGCAGGACCCGCGAGCTACACGGTCAGGTAAGTAACTCAAACAAAGCAGAAGACCACCAGGGGAGACTCACGCCAAGAAATTAGGAGGTCTGCAGGTTCTTTGGACGACTTTTCATGTACTTATATGTATTTCTTTATAAAATTTCTATTGCCCTTGTCCCTCGCCCCAGCACCTGCTTTTAAGCTCATCCACACCCACAGTGTCCCCACAGGACATTGCCGGGGGATGGATCGTCAGCGGGTCAGGCTCCAGTTTGCAGGTGTGAGGGTCAGATCCCATGTCCCTCAACTTCCAACACGAAGGACACAAGAGCCCCTGGCAGGTGGGGTATAGCTCAGGGACCCCTGGGACAAGCCGCTTCCCAGCTGACCCAGGGACCCTGGTTCATGCCTGTTTGTCCCCATGCCCACTGTCCCCACCCACAGAGGGCATTATTGGATGGGGTGGACTCTGATGATGGTGCAGAGGCATCCATGAGAAAGGGGGTTGCAGCATTGCCCCTCCTTCCAACACCCTCAGGGGACTGCAGGGAGCGGGGCCAGGGCACTGGAGACCCCCACCCACAACCATCAGAGACTCCCCGGCATGGAGTACCTGGAGAGGGCACCACTCACCATGCTGACAGCGAGGACCCTGGAAGCCAGGGGGACAGCGGCACGGCTGGGGTGAGCCAGACACGCAGTGGCCGCCGTTAAAGCAGAGGCCGGAGCTGCACACGGCTGTGGAGGGAGGGAGAAAGTGTGTGAGGAGGGGCGGGGACCTGGAGGCACCCCCCGGTCCACTGCCAGGACACAGGGTCCCTAAGTCTCCCCACAAGGTGAGGCCTCAGGCCTGGACAGGACCCAGACTCTAGACAGACAGGACAGCTCCCCACACCCCCACTGCAGCCCTGGAACCATGTGGGGGCCCTGGGGAAGGGTCCCACAACCAGGCAGGTCACTGGCCCCGCTCTGCCATCCTGGGTCATAAACCACTCCCCCTCCTCCAGGGCTTGAGTCATCCCCGCCAGGTCTGGGTTCAGTGAAGCCCCTCTGGGTGAAGCAAAAAAACGCCACTCACTTCAGTGGGATATGGAGTTCCAGGGCACTTTCTGGGGGAGGCCGAGGGGGAGGGGGTCGTGGGAGGAGGGTGGGTAGTGAGAGGCGCAGGGGGAGCAGCCCACAGTTGAAGGAAGCTGAGAGACTGGCTGAGGCCTTCTCCCTGCAAAACCGCATTGGTGGAAATGCCCAGACTGGTCCCACCCCCGAGGAGGGGAAGTGCTGGCCCAGGCCCTGGGAGAACAAGGAGAGGATCTAGGCAGAAGGTCAGGGCTGACAGTAGCTGGCCTCCCCTGCCTTCCCCAGAGGAGACTCCCTGCTCCCAGACCCTCTCCCCACACCCCAGCCCCAGCTGGACCCAACTGGTCACCCTGGGGGCAGCTGTGTTTACACCTAAACCCTCTGCCTGGGGGTAGCCTAGGGTTACTGAGCCGCCCCCTTCAGCGCCAGGCCACTGCATGGAGGAGGCAGCGGCCGGCCCAGGAGGCAGGGGTCCCGGATGGAAGGGCAGGTCCAGTCCCAGCCCCATCACAGAAAGGACCCCACCCCAGGCTGGACCGGGTGCCTCCAGGGGCTTCAGCATGAGTTTTCTTGTCTCTGCAGCCACCCCCCGCCCACATCCACACAGGGGAGGGGCAAGGCCAGGGAAGGTGGGCTCTGCTCCCATCGCCACAACCCCAACAGCCAGGCCCTGAGTCCAAAGACGTTGGGGTGCTCGCTGGGTAAGTGGAACAGTGGCCTGGACACTCCCCAGGCACCCCAGAGCCCAGCGTGACCCACAGGTCCAGCAAGGAGAGAAGCTGGAGGGCAGGAGACCCCGAGGGTAGGGACGCTGGCCAGGCACATGGGTCTGAGCATCCCCCGGATCAGGCGCTGCCCTTGATGAGGAGAGTGGGGCTCAGAGACATGCAGCACATGGCCCCAGGTCACACAGCTGCTGAGGAGGGACCAGTCCACGAGGGACAGATAAGCCCAGGGCTTTCTGACTTAGAGTCAGGAGGACTGGCCAAGGGAGACACAGGTATTTTCAGGGAGCGTCTTCTTCCTCCTCTGTCCCATAACCGGGCCAGCCCTGGAGGGATCCCTCCTTTTGAGCCACCCCACCGGGGTCCCAGCTGGCTCTACTCAATCCTGGCAAACTCCCTGAGATTTCTGAAAGGCGGTGGGAGTGGGGAGCTGGGGGACAAGGCAGTGCCACAGGGGAGCAGGAGGAATCACGTGGTGACCCTGGAACCTGCACAGGTAAGTCCGGGCACGGGGCCAACCCAGGTCATCCGGCACCAGAGTTCCCACTGCTGAGAGCCCCAAACCTGTGGACCTGGGTGACTTCGTGGAGGAAGGGAAGCCAGCTGTGTTTACTTTTCACATCTTAAAGAAGTTTTCACCGTCCTGAAGACCTTAAGCCTCAAACCACCACGATGGGCCACTCTTCCAATCGTGGGGGAACCAAGTATCCAGGTTGGAGCTCACCCCGGGACTCTGCCCACCCCCAGGAAACTGCAGGTTCTGCCAGGTCCATGCCCAGCCTGGGGGCCCCTATGGACAGCACCCTGCCTATGTCCCCTCCATGGTCAGCTCCGGAGCTCAGGCGGAGACAGCACCCCACTCCCTGCTCCCACACCCCTCCCCTGACCTGGTACACAGCGTCACAGCCACCAAGGGCTCAGGCCAGAAATGGGGAGCCGGCCTCACTCTCACCCCGGGTCCAATCCTAAACCAGCCCATCGGGTCCACCTCACATGCACCTGGAGTCCACACTTGTCTCTGTTGTCAGGCTGTACGAAGCCACCTCTCGTATCCCCCTGGAGTCCTCTCAGCCAGTCCCACTCACCCCTGTCCTTTCTCAATGGCACAGCCATCGTGTTCCTTCACGGCAAGAATCAGATCACGGGCCCCTGGCTGAAAACCCTTCTGTGGCTTTCCCATCGACCTAGCACAGAGCCCCCCAGCCACCCGTCAGACCCCGAGAGCTGTGTGCCTAGACAACAGGTCCCTTCCACAGGGAAAGAAAAGAAAGTGAAGTCACTCAGTTGTGTCTGACTCTTTGAGACTCCATGGACTGCAGCCCGCCAGGCTCCTCTGTCCCTGGAATATTCCAGGCAAGAATACTGAAGTAGGGTTCCATTTCCTTCTCCAGGGGATCGTCCGGACACAGGAATCGAACCCTGGCCTCCCGCACTGTAGGCAGATGCTTTTATGTCTGAGCCACCAGGGAAGCCCCAAGCCTTGCCAAGCCACCAGGCAAATCAGCGCCCACAGCTCCCTGCAGTTTGCAACGCTGCACCTCCCAGTGTACCAGCCCTTAAGAAAGGTGACAGGTAAGCTCCCACCCAGGCCTGGGCTCCCTGGGAGCAGGGCACAAGCCCGCCTCCAGCACCATCGCCTCCCTTGGTGCCACTGACACACCCACACTTAGAAGGTGCTCCATAAACTTTGTTGAATGAAGAGGAAAGAGACAAATAAATGTCAGGCCAAGTGAGACGTGAGAGTTATTTGCAGGGAGGCCCTCAGGGGAAGGCAGGCGCTCAGGATCCAGAAGGGATGTCTAGCGCAGTGCATTCTCAGACAGGAAAAAGAAAAGGCTTCACAACAAAGGTGCTTAAAGCACCAAAACCGAGAAGGGTGCTCCTAGTGGCCCCAGGCTCGTAGGATGCTGGAAAGACAGGGTTGCCACAGAGAGAAGCCTGGGACCGGGGGTTCTGGGTGGCATGGGGTGGTGTTGGGCACATCCCCCTTGTGGCAAGATGGGAACCCAGAGCAAAGGGACAGGGCCACATGGTGGAGCACCTGTGGGTCCCCATCCCTCCCCCGGGTGGGTGGTGGTCAGGGATACCTCCAGGAGCCCCCCACTCCTCCCACTGTCACTCAACACCCGCCCCAAGAGAATCCCCCATAGGTGAGGAAGACCACAGGCAACACCCACAGCACAGCTGTGGAAATGGAGCTCAGGAACCACAGACCAAGGCTTCGTATCAGGATGTTTGCTTTCCTCTACAAGAAAGAGGAGCCATGTGTGTGAAGAGCAGGCAGGTAGGAAAACAGACCCATGGGACACGTGGAAAAGAAAAATGTAAAAGTTCCACGTGGTGGCTCGTACATGCTCAGTAATGTCTGACTCCTTGCGACCCCATGGACTATAGCCCACCAGGCTCCTCTGTCCAGGGGATTCTCCAGGCAGGAATACTGGAGTGGGTTATCACTTCCTTTTCCAGGGGATCTTCCCAACTCCAGGATCAAACTCAGGTCTCCTGTATCGGCAGACCGATTCATTACCTGGGAAGCCCATCAGTGGCTCAGATAGATTCATCTATTTGACTAGTGTTTGCTGAGCATCTACCTCACAAAGGAAACTATTATTACTACAGACACATGGGATACCTTAGTGAACAGTTTGATGACTCTTGCTCTCACAGAGCTCAAATGCTAGCAGGCAGGGTGCGTGTGTGCACGCTAAATCACTTCAGTCGTGTCCAGCTCTTTGAGACCCTGTGGCCTGTAGCCCACCAGGCTCCTCTGTCCGTGGGATTCTCCAGGCAAGAATACTGGAGTAGGTTGCCATGTCCCCCTCCAGGGGACCTTCCTGACCCAGGGATCAGACCTGGGTCTCCTGCATTGCAAGCGGATTCTTTACTGCTGAGCCACTAGGGAGTATGCACTGGTGTTAAATGAAAGAAGGATGTATGCTTTGGAAAGGGTTTATAGATTGTTAAGTACCAAATCTGCCTTATACTTAACATTGTTATTTAAATCACTAAGTCACGTTCAACTCTTTGTGACCTCATGAATTGTAGCCCTCCAGGCTCCTCTGTCTGTGGAACTCTCCAGACAAGAATACTGGTGTGGGTTGCCATTTCCTCCTCCAGCGGATCGTCCCAACCCAGGGATCAAATCCACGTCTCCTGCTTGGCAGGTGGATTCTCTACCATTGTGCCTGCTACCTGGAAATCCCATACTTTTTAATGAATTTTATCAGCACCTGGTGAGGGCCAGGGTGACACCAGGGGGGTCGGCTTGGGGACCTACCCTGGTCACTGTCAGCATAGCTGAACCCACAGGACCCTCGGGGACCCCGGAGGAACTGTCAGAACCCACAAGTGTGAAAAACTCAAGAGCAGGTGGAGGTGAGCCAGAGCTGGGGAAGCACCGTGCCCACAGGGTCTGCAGCTGCCAGACGGCCGTGTCTTCCAAGGCTGGAGGACACTGTCCTTCTTCCTTGGACCCCCGCTGCCTCCCCCTACCCCGCCCAGATGCCTTCACAGGGCAAGGCAGCTTGGGCTCTGAAGACCTACATTTAAGTCCCAGCCCTGATACTCATCTATTGGTTGGAAATGTGGGCTAAGCTCCCTGCGTGTGTCAAAGGCAATATCTTCATGGACCCTTCACACTGTCAGAGTGCTGCCTCCACACAATCACCTGAAGCTGAAGATGCACACGGCCCCACAGCAGCTCGGGTCCAGGGCCACCATCTGAACAGAGAGGAGGAACCACCCCCACCAGGTTATAGACGGAGAGCCGCGGCTCAGAGACATTGACCAGGCCTTTGCCTTGGGGTGAAGCTGGGTGGACTCGCCCACATTCCTAACACCAAAGGCTGGAAGGATCCTTAGGGTGTCCAGTTCCGAGGGGGATTCTGGCCAGGTCCAGGAACAGGAGGACAGATTTGGGGAGCACAGTCTGCAGGGAAGGGCACCACGTCCAGGCATCGTCTGTGGCATCCTGACGCCAGCCCCTTCCTCTCACTGGGACAGGCGGGGAAACCCGGGCCCAGCCAGACTTCAACTCCACTGGCCGTGGTAGCCCCAGCCTCGCTGTCCCAGGATGGGCTGACCCTGGAAATGGGACTTGGCTGTTCTCTGAGGGCTTGATTTCTGCAAGTTCAGCCCCGGGGCTACCACCCTGGACCTAGGCTTGGCTGATCCTGAGCCTCCTTCCCTCTGCCCCCAGAGGGGCCAGTGGAAACCTGAGTGACCACAGGCAGGACAGGGTGACCCAACTGACACCTTTGTCCGGCCTGCCAAGCCACCCACCCACATGCCAAGGTCACCGAAGGCGGGTCTGGAAGCCAGCCCTGCAAGAGAGAGCTTGCCTGCATCCCAGAGACCCTGCAGGGGGGCTGGCTGAGCTCAAGGTCACGGGCAGGCAGAGTGGCTCCCGTCTTATCGCCCAGGCTGCAGGGCAGTGTTTCCTCAGCTTCACCCCAGCCTCTGATTAAGAGCTGCCTATGCACAGGCAGGCAGGCATGGGAACCAGCGCCCACCTCAAGTTGGCAGTGGTTCAGGAAGGGAGGCCACTTCCCTGGGAGCCCAGGGGACAGAGCCGGCCTGAGCCCTCCCGCCCTGTCCCTCTGACCCTGCTCCTGCCAGCCTTCCACCCGACGCTGGCCTAGGGCTCAGGGCCCAGATCGCATGCCCCACCCAAATTCTCCCGCCAGAACCCTTGCTGCAGGGAGGGAGTCACCTCAGCTCCGTGCTGGGCACTCAGGCTCCAAGTGCCTGAGGAAGCGGTATGCCCTCCAGGCTGGCTCCTCAGTGTCCTGTGCCTAGAACAGCACCCACCACATGGGGGAGGGGGGATCCCAGAAGACAGGCGGGCAGACTCCCTCTACCCAGGGTCAGGCCCAGTTCCCAGGGCCCCCACATGAAGGCAGGCCTGGCACAAGCTAGCCACACTGACTTTGGGACATCGTGTTTGGTCAACAGGAGTGAGAGGCTGAGGCACCCTGATGACAGCGAAGCCCACTGGCCCCTCCAGGCCCATCTTGGGCTGCAGGAGCCCTCAGAGCATACCTGGGTGGGGCAGCCTCCTTCCTTGCCCCCACCATGCCCACCTTTCCAAAGCCAGTTGGTGGGGAGAGGCCGTGCACCCAGAACCTTCCAGAAGCTGAACTTGGTCCCAGCTCCCCTGGGTGCACGGAGCGCTCTGGGTCCCTGGTGACAGGGGCACCTCCGTGTTTCAACACCGGTGCTCCCTACCGCATCATGCCCCCGTGAGAGCTTGCGTGTAGGTGTCTGGGCACCCACGGAAGTGTGAGTTCATGCATGTGACTGTGCACACACACGTGTGATCATGAGCATTGGTGCACACCTGAGTGAACAGATGTGATTGCCCATGTGAGTAGGTCGCACACGTGTGAGTAAACCCAGGCACAACGTGTGTACACATGTGTGTATGTGAGGCTGTGTGGTGTGCTCCTCTGGGTGGGCTGCAAGCCCAAATGTGAGTGTGTGTGTAAACCTGTGTTGGGCACAGGGCCAGGCCAGTTCGGGTGTGATGCATGGTTTGGAGAGACCTGGGGGTGTGGGGACACAGCAGGACAACATGCCCTGCCCCCAGTACCTTGGTCCACACCAGGGACAGGAGACCCGGGGCACCAGCTCTGTAAGTTCGCCCACTGGGCGCAGGGTGGGCGCAGGGCTGCCATGCTGCAGCCAGAGCAGGAAAGGACAAGTGAAGGCCAGAGACCCGAAGCTGAGGAAGCGCCCACCTCGGGGGTGGGGGCGTTCTCAGGGCTGCCTTCCTGCAGCTCCTTCCCTACAGCCCCAACCAGCCAGGGACCACAGAGGGGGCCGGAGACAGGTCTGCCAGACAGTCCTGCCTGGCAGTTCGAGAGCTGGACACAGGGGTGCCAAGCCACGCTTTGCCCTGTGGCCCTGGCTGAAGGAGCTGAGGCCACAGGCACAGATCCAGACCCAGGGCTGGGCTCCCGGGGCAGGGACAACGGCTCAGCCCTGCCCAGTTCCCACCACCTCGAACCTGCCCTTTCCTCTGCGGTGGGGCTCTTCCCTGGGCACCAGTAAGGCCCAGCACTCACATCACACAGGCCACCACCGCCCTGGACACAGAGGCCTCCTGGACACCCACTAAGTTAGCACCTCCCATCCGTGGGCCCTTTCTCGCCTCATTTTTCTCTAGAGCATCCCCACTCGCCGGCATGGAAACTTCCTTTCTTCCTTCCTCTCCCTCCGCACAGGATGCGAGTTCCAGGAGAACAGGGCCAGAAGTTGTCTCTGCTCATGGCCCCTCCCACACCGAGGGCAGCACCAGGCACCCTGTCAGCCTCTACAGACGCTTGTCGGGAATGGATCACTAGCATACGTCCCAGTACGTGCTTTAGGAACACTGTTGTAGTACTTTGACTTTTGACTTCTTTTTTTTTCTTCCTTTTTAAAGAAAGAATCCTTTCGGAAAACACTACACAGCCTGTGTCAGCAAACTGCAGTGTACACTACTGTACTAAAGGCTCTGACAAGTCCTGCAAAAACAACCCACTTACCTGTACTTGACACAGAGCTTCCTGGACCACAGTATCCCTTTCCCAGAGCTCCTGGCATCCACAGAGCTGGTGCAGTCTCTGGCCCCTCCTCAGGCCCTGCTTCTCCGTCCTCCAGCTTCTAATGGACTGAGCCCAGCCCACATGGAGAGAGCTCAAGACAGAGCCATGGGTGGTCTTCCTAGCATGGTCTTCTCAGCACCCATTCCATTTCAGGGTCCGCACAGAGGGGTCTGAGGGGTTGAACTGCTCCAGGCCAGGCACCTCCTCTGGGCACTCAGTAAGGGTGGCCAGGATCCAGGGTGACCATGGACACATGGGGGGGGCCAGCAAAATCTGTCATCTGATTGGGATGGGGGTGCAGTTCAGAGGCCACTGAACAAGAGGACCTGCACCCCAGCAGCAGAGCCCATCTGCCCCCCAGGGCACACATGCTTGGGGCCCACAGATCGGGGAAGGCCCTGGCCGTCAGGCAGCCTCCTGCTGGCACGTTTCCTTTTCAGTCACCTCCAGGGCACACCTGCTGCCATGGGGGTCTTGGAGAAATCCCACTGAACATTAGAAGCTTCCAGCTGTCCTCTGGCACGAACATCACGAGGACCTGAGCTGGTCACACACATGGCCGAGTTTCCAGGTCATATCCTTGGCTGGTGGAGGAGGCGGGGCCAGCGGGAGTAAGTGTCACAGGGCCCTGCCACAACCTGCCCACTTCTCAGGGCCCCAGAACTGCAGAGAGCCTAGACTGGATACAAGGAAAGGTGCTGAGGAGGCTAGACTGGGGAGATGGTCGGGAAAGAATGGGGCAGATAGATGGGGAGAAAGGGGGAGGGTGGGGGCAAAGCCAGAGGAGCGGACCCCAGGGACCCCTCTGCAGGCAGGGAAGGCCCTTTGCCTCATCACTGGCCCCTCCACTCACAGGACCTCGGAGGCGACACTGATCCCATCTACAGACCTGACGTCTGCTGACGTGTAGCCAAGAGGGGACCGAAGGCAGCCACTCACTCTCACCTGACCCCCGAGGCAGGGCTTCCCCGGGGCTGGGGGCTCTGGCACCTGTAGGGACCCTGGATCCCCCAACCCCAAGATGGGTGCCTGATTCGATTGTGCACCTGCCCCACGTCCCCTCATGAGAGCCCCGGGTCTGAAATGCACAAAGGACATGGGGAAGACTCTGGCCCCATGAAGCTGGGAAACCAGCCCTGAGCAGCTACAGGCAGAGGGACCCCAGGGGGCTCAGCTATAGCGTGGGGCAGTTAAGAAAGGCCCTGGCCACCCACCTCTCCCCCTTCCTCCTCCTCCCCCGCAACTTCCTCCTGCTCTGGCTCCAGTCATTCCACACAACACCAGTGCCCATCTGGCTGGCCTGGTCTGCCCATCCTCACACATCAGGGTCACTTCAGCATCTGCCAGCAGCAGCTGGTCTTGCCACAGACCTGAGTCCCCCACGGGCCCGAGACCCCCACAGACCTGAGACCCCCATGGGCATGTACTGTCCGTAACCTTAACCCAGTTCCCCTGAACTTTCAGTGCTCCAGATCAGCTGAGCATAAACTGAATGAATGAATGCATGAAAACAATGAACAAGTGTACCAGTGAGCTGGTGCTGGGGGCAGGATCCCAGCTCTCTCCCTGCTCCTTCACATGTTGGCCACCCAGACGCCGGGGGACAAGTGAGTGTCCCAAGAGGTCAGATCACAGGGCTCCTCCCGGATAATTAAGGCAAACAGATACAAGCCAGGTACATAAATAAATAAATCCCACCCTAAAAATGAATTTTTAAAAATCAACCAAGAAAGTGAGAGCCTCAAGTTCAAGTTACACGTGGGGACCCTGTCCTATGTCTCCCAGCTGACGTGACAACCTGGACCTCCAGGGCCTGACCCAGCCACTGAGATGCGTTCCACCTCCCCACCACCTCAGCCCTGGCCCCAGCCAGAGGCACTGACCAGGCTGCCCTGGGAGGGTCCCCACTGAGACCCCTCCCTGCACTGAGAAGTCCCAAAGGTGGGCCCCTTAGTCCTGGGCTGGTTTGGCAACCCCTGATCCCCAAGTGGTGTGGCTGCATCTTCCTCTTGCCACCCAGCCAGCCAGGGCAGGGCTACCTCGAGCATCCTGGCTGTGGGCACAGGCAGAACCACAGGCCGGGCCCTCCAGGCTGGAGCTGAGACTAGCAGCTCCTGGTGCTGTGGACCCAGACCAGTGCTGGCCCCCTGTTCCTGAACAGCCAGCACTGGACCATCTCTGCATCGGGCCTCCAGGGGTCTGGATGGCCCTTGGACCCTCCCACTCCCCCCACCCAATCCTGGGATGGTCACTCCAAGACACAAGTGACACTGAGGGTCACCGGGGTCCAGATCAGGAGTGCACAGTGGATGACAATTGTGGGACACTGCTGTGCAAACCTTCCCCGACCCTTCCCCTGCCCCTACCCTTCCCCTGCCCCTACCCTGCCCAGAAGTCTTCACCCCAGGCCAGCCACATGGTGATGCACCCACGTCCCTTCCCATAAACCCAGGGGACACAGACCTAGACCCCACTTCCTCTTCCTCACAGGTCACCATTGTGATCAGACAGCCATGGAGAGGAGGGCCGTTAGAGCTGGATGCTCCCCACACTCCAGGGACCGCTGGCCAGCACCACCTGCCCCCGCATCATCCCCCCAAGGCGCGTCTGGTCCTCTCCCCTCCCGCCCCTTCCTGCAGAGAATTACTCATTTCCTCTCCTGGACTAACATCACCACATCCTCTACTTTTCCCCTTTCCTGCTAGAGTCCACATAGGGCGTCTGTGGCCCCTGTTTATGGAACCCCCCACCTCAGGGACCAGAGGACAGGCAGGGACACGACCCGGGAAGTCCGGTTTCCACCCCAGTCACAGAGCGGCCCACCCGAGGTTAACCCCTACGCCGTGAGGAACCACGAATCTGCCACCCTCCACGATGCGTCCGTGTCTGGACGCCCCAGCAGTGTTTCAGGGGCTGCCCAACCTGTGGGCCAACCTCTCAGGAGGACGGCTGCCTTCTCCCACCCTGCCAGCTTCACCAGCAGGCTCGCTTGTGCCCGCACCCGCAGACCAGGAACCCTCCCCCAACACCCCTGGCAGCTGGACTCCAGCCCCATCTGTTCCGTTTACAAAGCAGAGGTTCACAGCCGCCCACTAGGATCAGAACCCGATTCCTGCCCCACCTCTGGGACCCTAAGTGGGGTCCCGTGGGGGGCTGCAGGCTGCCTGTGGTCCTATGCAGACACCTAGGGGCTGCTCCTCCCTCTGCATCCATCAGAACCTGTCTCTCTGAGGGAGGCAGGATTGACATTCTATCCAGCAGAGAGGAGACTGAGGCCCAGGGTGCCCAAGAGGGGGTGGAGCTCCTTGCCCAGGCCCCGGACAGAGAAGGAGAAGGACCCAGAGAGCAGGGCGTGGGCGTGGGCACACGGGGCAGGTGGGCAAGGGGTTCACACTCTATAACACCAACCCCAAACCAAGCTCAGGGGCGTCTGAGCCCACTGACACCCAGACATGGCCCTGGGGCCACCCTTGGCCCCCTCCCTGCTGCCACACAGACGGCCCCCTGCCCTCCAGCTCTGCACCTCCACAAGTCCCAACTCTCTCTCTGCAGCTCCTGCAGCATTGGGCCAGAGAAGCATCGCTGGTCCTACCCTTCCATCAGTTCGTGTGAACAGTTTCTGGGGAGCAGAGTGGCTGAGCCAATGGCTCTGAAGTCTCCCCCGCAGCCGTGAGATGCTCCATTGTGTGTGGCAGTGGGACCAACCCCCGGGAGACTGATTGAGGATGTAGCCTCCATGGGGGAAAAGGGGGTTGGGAGCACTCACGGGAGAGGCAGCCCTGGCTCCCTGGCTGTTGGCTCCACCCTGGGCAGCACCGGAACACCGTCTGGGCCTCCGCGGAGTACACCTGCCTGTAGCCCGTGTAGTAGACAGTTCTAGAAGAGAAGGGAGAGGGAGAGCGTTACTGCCAAGGGACCAGGCTCCAGACATTTCTATCTGGTGCTCTGGCTCCCACCACACCTCATCTCCCAGGCCAACTCCCCCACTGTTCCCAGTTCACAGCCGAGCAGGTCAAGGCACAGAGGTGGGCGGAAGGTCAGCATTCCAGAGGCCGTGTCATATAAATGAGGGGCACTGGGGGGGCACAGCCATCCTGGAACCAGCAGCAGGGCAACATGCCACCCCTTCCCTCTCACCCCCACGGTGGTCCGGCTCTGAGAGACCTCAGGACAGGCATCGTGTCCAGCACACAGCTCTCATCTCGAGGCCAGTCTGCAAGGGTCTGAGGGTCAGACTCAGGGCCCAGCCCAGGAGCAAGAGTGTCCCCTGGGATGACCAAGTGGGCCGAGGTGCCCAGTGCTGGCAAGCCGTGCCCCAGGCTCCCAGCCCACCAGTGCACCAATGAGCCGGGTGGTGGGCTGGTCCTGGGATGTCCCTGGGGATGAGCCCCTTCCCCACTAAGGGCTAAGCCGGGGAGACAGGCTGATGAGGGTCAAGCATCTGTGGGACCCGAGTGTGCTCAGCACACGGCTCTGAGGTCAGAAGGGACAGGTGGGAGGGCTTCCTGGAGGAGGGTGCTCTAGAAGCCAGGGTTCCCTGGGTCCAAGGCTGGTTTCTGCTCCAATGGGACTGCTATGGCCTCACAAAGGCTGAGCAGAGAGGGGCATAGTCCTCCTTCCAGGAGTTGGAAGCAGGCAGCCTATCCAGCCAGCCTGGGGCCTGGCACAGGGAGTGGCTGCAGGAAGGTGCTGCCCACGTCAGAGAGAGACCAGCCCCACCCAAGGTGTAAGGGCCTCCTATCTGTCCCTACCCCGGATCCACAGGCTGCCCCCAGCCACCTGCGCCTCCAGGTCCCCGGAAGCCCAGCCATTCAGGGCCACCCTCTGCCAGTCCAGCCCAACCTCTGCTCTGTATCGCCAGCCCCCACAGCGGGCAGGCTTGGGGGAGTAGTCTGAGAGGGTCCACCTGCCCCAGGCTGGGACTCCCCTGCAACCATGAACCTGGAGCAGAAGCTGGAGGGCGGGGTGGGGTGCCTTGGTCCTTCTCAGCCCATCAGACTGTCCCCCACCTGCAGCACTCCTCCTTCCAGTCACACCCCAACTCCTGCATCCCATCTGGAGACCTCTGTGTTTGTTGCTCCAGAGCGTGGGCTTTAACAATCCAAGCAAGGATCTGCCGTACCCCACCCCCATGCCCGGGGAGCCACCCCAACTCCCAGCTTCAGCCCCCAGCCCAGATGACAGAGAGTGGAGTAGCAGGAGAGCAAAGGGACAACGCCAAGCCCACCCTGCATGAGCGATGTCCAGGCACAGCACCCCGCCCTGCTGCCGTCTGCAGGGCTGCTGCCTAGGGCCTGGCCTGGTTGGGTCCAGGGCCCTTGTGGCATCAGGAGGCATGGGGGCTTGGGCTGCCAGCTCCAGGTCAGGGAAACAACAACCCCCAACCAACTGGCTTGCTCTTCCTGGCCCCCAGGAGCGGCGGGAAGCTCCTGGTCGCCGAGGGGACCTGGACCCCTCAAACCAACCACGCTTCCCGGAAGCATGAGCACGTGCACATGACTGTGTACACGCATCTCAGGGGAGTCTGCAAAACGCCACTTTGGCAGGACATGAAACCACTTGCCTGGAGAGAGGCCTACCACGGCGCGGACAATGTCTGGCAAAGCAGACGGACCCTTCTGCTGTAAATATTTACCCGCTCCCTGGGCTACGTGCTGCTCCTCCCAGTGACCGGGCTGGTTGGCCACCCTCCCTGATGGCCCCTAAAGCTAGTGACCCTTGGAGATAGCGGGTCAGACTGCAGCCCCTGCTGCAGACAGTCACATGGGCCCCCACCACGGCCAGGAGCCAGTTTTCGCAAAGCCAGGGTGGACGGGGGACATGGCCACCAGGCTGATATCCACTCCTCACTTTGTGTGGTCCCTGAGAAGCCCAGGCCACAGCACAGTGGGATAGGGGAGGGGCTGGTGGGGGCTCATGTGTAAGCTTCATGCTTGAGCATCCTCTCCCTCCTCACCTGTTCCTTCGTGCCCCTGGGGGGCACACAGCCCAAGCTCCCCCACCCTAGGGCAGCCTGTGTTGGGTTTGTTGGGGAAATGCTCACTGGGGGGACATGAGCAAGACCCCTCGTCCAGCCTCTCAGGTGCCATCACAGCCTGGCCTGCTTTGGGCCAGGATGAAGACCCGTGCCACCCCACCCAGCCCCGCCAGGGACATGCAGCAAGCCCACCAGCCCAGGAATCAGACACAGCCGTCACTGTGGCTGCAGGAGAAACAGCAACCACCACGGAGCTATCACATGTGTGGCCTGGCCCGTGGCTGATCACATAAGAGTGGACCAAGGAGGGCTGGACGCTGGTCCAGCAGAGTGGGAGGGAGGGCTGGGAGCGCAATACGATAAAGTGGAGCCTCTCTGGGGTCTTACAGGAGTGGGCCGGCCGCGGGAGCCACCTCGACACTGGCCACAGCCTCCACAGCCACGGGAGGGCCAGCTGGATGATGCATTTGGGAAACCTTTCACAGCCGGCATGGAGGCCTCGGCCATAAGCATCGTGAGAGGGGACAAGACATATTAACAAGGCAGGGAGCCCTCCAGAGTCAAAATGAGGCTGGGACGCCCACATGCTCTCGGCACCGACCCCAAGAAACCCTATAGGACACTGACCGCCGTGGGCACCAAAGTGGCCGTGCTCACCTGGAGTGAGACAGCCCAACAGAGGAACCTGCGCCCTCTGCCAGAGTCAGGCAGATGGGACAGTGGCCGCCACGGAGCCGGGGCCCACACTGTTCCTTTGGAACCTGGAGGTGGCCCTGCTGGGTTTCAGGGAGTAGGGTCCCAGATACCGGGCTGGGCAGTGCAAGGAAAGGATCCAGAGCCCTGCCTGAGCCTTCCCAGGAAACCGGGACCCAGAACATGGACCCCTGACACGGGCTGCACATGGCTAGGCAGCACGGCTCCCCAGCAGATGGACGTTCCCCAGCAGTGCCCAAGCGCCCCGCCAGGAAGCTGAGGTACCAGTCATCTTGAAAACACAGCACTTGCTCTGCCCAGGACAGCCTGGAGAAATGGCCAGTCACAGGAGCCTCCCCAGCACAGCCACCCACCCACCCTCCAGCCCAGGGACCACAGGGCTTCTGGCTGCTTCCAAAGTAGCGCCCTTTCCCCGAAAGCTATGGGGGGTGGGGATGCAGCTGATGTGACCTCATTCCTGTTTTACAAACACACCTACACCCACACACATGTGGGGCCAGGACAGACAAAGAGATGCACGTCTCTGAGGAAGCGACAGGCTAACTTCCCCTTCGCCAGCAGGGCCCAGCCTCAGCCCTCCTGACCCTGGGGCGGGACCATCGTGGTAGAGGGGCTGTCCTTGACTCCACCTGCTCCATCCTCCCAGCTCAACTTCCACAACCCACACTCTCCAGACGCTGTGAAGGCCCCGGGAGGGAGATGAACTGCCCCCAGCTGAGAACCACGGTGAGAACTGCACAGGTGTGATGGGACAGCAAACATTTAAAACAAAGGTCACGGCCCCTGCTCCCTGGGGCAGACCCAGCAGGTTCAAGTTCTGAAGACCTAGCCGAGAGGCTGGACGGCACACCCCCTCAGAAGAGGGAGGGATGGAAGGCCCTCCTCACCCCGCCCCACCCAGTTCTGCAATCAGGCAGATTCCAGAACCTGCCAGAAGAGGAGAGGCAGGCAAAGGCACTCCCTCCGCTTGATTTTGAAATAAGATCTTGAGCAATAGCGGTTTCACATGGGCTCGGGGGCAGGTAGCAGCCGCCTGCAGGCGGGACCTCAGCAGGCAGAGTGCCCCACTTTCATCCTCCTGCATGGATAGCCAGCACCTCCCCCTTCAGGGTCCCCTCCTCCTCCTCACAGGCCCCCTCACCACGGGGTCTGCCACCACCCACCAGGCCCCAGGTGGCCGCTGAGAGGGGTGTACAGTCTAGGAATAGCCTCCATGGTAGCCACACCCCAAGGCAGTGTCAGGGGCCGTGACCTCAAATGTGGGGCACTGGGGGGGGGCTGTGCCCTGAGACCAGGACAGCCCCGCCCCAACCACACTGCTCCTCCCATGCACTCCACGCAGCAGCGGGTTGAGCTGAGTCCCCACCCCCACACGGGGCCTTGGGACCCCTGCACATACCTGCGCTCGTGGCTGACACACCAGGCATGCCGCCCACAACCCGGCCTCCACACCGGCACTGTGCGGCTGAAGGCCCGCACGCAGGGCTGGCGGCGGCCCACCAGGGTCAGCTCCTGCTCCGCACACACGTGGGGCCTGGGACAGAGACAGACAGTCAGCAGCCCCATCACCAACTCCAACCCCCCTGCATGCTCGCTCTTGGGGGTCCAGCTGTCCAGACCTGAGGCCAGGCCCTGGGTGAGGGCACCCAGCCCAGTGCCCACCCCAGGCCTGCACAGGCCTAGCCTCGAGAGCACGGATACTCAGGAGAAAAAGGATGTACAGGGCCACCTCTGAGCCTCCCCTCAAACTTCAGCCACGTGGGCTGAGGGATGCTGATCAGCAAGATGACCACGATGAGGTGGCACAGCAGCCCTTCAGCCACAACTGCTCTGGTCACTCTCCCGTCCACTGCCCCCTGTTCCCACCCCCCGAGGCCCCTGCATGACTCTGGTCCCCTAGGCCGGCCTGCCGCCTGGCTACTGCATGCTGAAAACCGTTCAAGGGAGGAGGGGGTGAGCCTGGAACGACTTTCTCCTCTGGGAAGTTTCCGGCACCTCAGAAGCACAAGAGGAGCTGGCTTTTCCATTTGGAAAGGAGGAAGTGGCGGGGGGAGGGAGGAGGGGGAAACAAAGAGGCAGGTGGGAGGAGGCACAGAAAAGACTCCCAACGTCGGGGAGCAGGGCTGGCGGGAGTCCCTGCTCAGGCCCTCTGCTCCTGAAACGAACCCACTGCCCATTTGGGGGACGGGAGGTCCTTCCTCAACTGCAAAGTGAGCAGAGCTTTGTAGGGGGCGGCGCTCATGCCAGCATGGGCCATCTGGTATCAGGGGCAGAGCAGGGCTCCTGGAGCTACAGGTAAGGGTAGGCATGAGACACGTCCCTCCAGGGTGGGCAGTTCCTGGACCCCAAGAACTAGACGCCAGGGTGAAGAGGTGAGGACAAAACCAGGGCACAGGGCAAGGGAGCCAGCCATGCACATGCAGCTGGGGAAGCCTGACTGCACACACCCCCGGGTCTAGGAGGGGGCTGGGTTGCTGAGAAGTGTCTCTGTCCTGTCTGTTTTTACAGGCTCCATTTTTTAGTGGCCTCCTGGCTTGGGTGCAGTATGCATGAGGGGACGCTCGGCGCTCTGAGGTTGGATGAGCCCAGGTCCAGCCTTGAGGTCCCAAGGACACTGTAACCCGAGCAGACCACCCTCAGACACCCAGGTCCTCCCACTGGACAAATGGACAAATGATCGCAATGTCAAGCTCACACCCGGCACCAAACACACAGCTTGGCCTGGCATAGGGCAGCTGGTGAGGGGAGTGCCCCTTCCCTGCCTTTTCCCTCCACCCAGCACGGCCTCTGCCCCCAGGAGAGGCGGACAGGCAGGGCCCAGTGACTGGGAGCTGCTCACAGGCCACTGAAAGTACAGTTCAGCTTTCAAGCTCCCTGACCAGCGAGCAGGGGCCTTCGAATGGCCGGAGGAAGCCTCAGCAAATGGGGGCCATGCAGTGCTCAGGGCCAGTGGGTTCAGGAGTCGCTTGTAAGCAGGGACTTGAGCTTGGAGGGCCTGTTCCTCTCCAGGTGGGAGGGGTCAGTCTAATGAGCTGATTCTGGCGTACTGGCCATTTTCCTAGCGCAGCTGCCCTGAGGACTCCAGCCCCAGGGAAGCAGGGCTGTGAGAAGATGCCTCCTCTGAGCCTTGCAGCCTCAGGCTGAGGTAAGTCAGAACTCCCTGTGCCCAGACACTGCTCCCACAGCCCTGTCTTGACCAGCCCAGCACACTGTCAGCAGTCAGCCCAGGCCCTGGGGAGAAAGGCCAGCATCTTTCCATAGCAGAAGAGGTTCACTTCGGAGATGTAATTAAGTAAATAAATAAGCGTTGTCTCATTTGGAATCTGGACCCATCAGCCAGCAAGAGCCAAAGGACCAGCCACATCACCCCTGCAGGTCCCCAGGGTCCCGGAGCCACCAGTCAGTGGGAACCTCCCTTAGAGCATCCTCCCACCTCACCTTCCCACAGGCCCATCATAGGGTTGTTGAGCCAGCCAGGGAGGGTGGAGCTGTCTGTGAAGGGAAGTGACACACGGGTCAGGACCTTCTGGGGCCCTCACTGCTCTCCAGGCCCCTCTTTTGGGGTGTAGGCAGCAAGGAGCCAATTCTGGGGCCTCCAAGAGCCCACTGGCTCCTGCTTCCTTTCTGGGCAGAATGAGCTGCAAGATAGGCCCATTCACAAGGTTTCTCAGAAGTCTAGCAAAAGAGCACCCCCAATCATTCAGCCAGCCAGCACGCCCACTCTGGCCCCACCGAGGGTCTGGGAAGGTGGCAGGTGCTTACAGACATGACTGGGAAGGTCTGCTCCCAGGCAGCAAGGAACTCAGCATGACAGGGGGCATCTGAGAGTGGAGTGACTGCGCCCCAGGACAAGAAACATGGGCACAGGCCCCAGAGGGCAGCCACCCCCCCACACACAGGTGGGAGGCTCCCCAGGAGGAGGACTGGTGGGCGGGGCCTTGAAGGATCTGAAGAGCCGAGGTGAGGGGCGGGGAGGAGGCTTTGGGAAAAGTGGGCGGAGGAAGTCTGAACTCTTCTGCAGTCCTCTGCCTGCTGGGAGAAAGCCCTCCCAGGGCTGGGTGAGCCCTGACTGAATGGGTATACCTCAAAGGACAGGCTCACTCCTCCGGGCCGGTGAAGGGCAACCAGCGGTCCCCACCAGCGCACTGGGGCAGAAGCCCCTCTTAAGAGCAGAGTCCTCTGTTCAGCATCCACCCTGACCAGCACCCAGGGATTCTGGGGAACCTGGGCCAACCACGTGAAGAGCAGGCAGGCTGAGAGGCCACCGCCTCCCCTGGACAAACTAAGCTCCCTGGGGTCACAGCAAAGAGTGATGTCAGGGGAGAAGTCACGTGGAAGAGTCGGGGCTCAGGCCCCAGATCTTCTCCTTTAAAAGGCCACAGAGAAATCTTTCTTGGAGTAAAGCAAGACCCCGGGGGCCTGGGGGCATGGATTTACCCCCTCCCCAGCTCTGCCTGGAAGCCTGTCCTTTCCGTCTGGACAGCCAGGTGCACCCAGCCCTCAGGGCGGGCGGAGCCCCACACAGGAAGCCCCCGCCTAGGCCCCTCGCAGTCGGCCCCTCTCAGCAGCCTTTCCAAACTCAGAGGGCCCCAGGCCCAATACCCTGCGGAGAGCGCAGGGCGCCAGCAGGCCCTCCCCCCACTCTCCTCCTCCAGACCGGCTCACTTCGCATCAATTTTCCTCTGAGGCCAACACAAGGATCGATTTGCTGTTTAAAAGAGACCGCTAAAACGGTCCGCTGGGGAATCATCTTTCAAAATTAAATTCATCTCGGCTGGCTCCCTGACCCTCTCTTCCTGCCCATTCTGTAACTGAATTCCTTCTCCTGTCTCCCAGCCCCACAGCCCGCGTATTTAACACAGAAACCAAACTCAAGCGGCCCCCTGTCTGGGCACAGGACCCCGGCCCCAGGAGACAGGCTCTGGAAGGAAGTGGGCACGCGCTGCTTCCTCTCAGCCCTCTCCAAGCTGCGCGGCTAGACCTGCCCAGACTCCCCTCACCTCGCGGGGCGCCGATTCCTCCCAACGTGCAAACCCGCGGTCAGAGTTCAGACGAGGAAGGGGAAGGGGAGAGGCCGGGTGGCCCTACCACGGAGGCTCCCCCAGACCCAACCCCTGACCCTTGTCTCTTAACCTCCCCCTCTCCAGTTAAAGCAAAGGGCCCATAGTTCTTAGGCGCCCGGGGGGAAAAGCCGCCCAAGACTCGGGGTCTCCGGACGTCCCTCCAGCCTCCCACGCCCGCCCCGGCTACTCACATGCCGGGTTGCAGGCGGAGCAGGGCGCTGGCGCCCGTGGGCACTGCAGGGAGCAGCAGCACCAGGGCCAGGGCCACGGCGCGCCCCGCCGCCCCCGCCTCCGGAAGGAAAGGCATAGTGCCCGCGGCGTCGCGCCGGGTCCCTCCTACGGTCCCGCGCTCACAGGCGGCCCAGGCGGGCGCTCGGAGCCGCCTCCTCCACGTGCGCCTTGGCCCGGGGGACCCGGCGGGCTCAGCCACAGGTGCCGCGCCCGGTCCCGCCGAGCGCGAGGTCGCCGCAGGTGGGCAGGGCCCCGGTTTCGAGCCCGCGCTGGAGGGCAACACGGAGTCCTGTGCGCCTGAATGCATCCAGCCAGACACCCGTCCCGGCGCAGGGAGCCCAGTGCATGCCAAGCCCCGCGAGGGAGAAGCGGCCCACCTCCGCCACGCCCCCTGCTCCGACCCCAGCCCCGACTCCGCCCACCGCCCAAGCATACCCGATCCCTCCTACCCCGGCCTCGCCCCGCCTCCGGCACACCCCCGGGCGCGGACCCCAGCCCACAGCCAGTCCCCGCCCATACGCTCCGCCCCAGCCCCGCCTTCCTCGGCCCACAGCCCCGCCCACAACCCGCCTAGGTCTTCGCCCTCAGCCCCCGCTGCCCACTCGCGCTTCCCCCTCCTCTCCGGCTGAAAGTCCCAGGTTCCGTGCGACTCGGGAGACCAAGGGGTGGAGGAGCAGAGATCTCGCCCCTCACCCCTGGAAAGGCAGTCCTCCAGGACGCCGGGCCCCAGACCCTCGTTATCCTGGGGGAGGTGGGTCTCTGTCGGGCCAGTCCCGCCGCCACCCTGCTGCACGAATGGGGAAACTAAGGTCAGAGCGGAAGCAGCCAGCACCCCTAAGTCGCCCCTAATAAACTGCAGATCCTGGAACTGGACAGGGCAAGCTGTCTCTGGGACCTTCACTAAACCTGTGCAGCTACTGGGACCTTCACTAAACCTGTGCAGCTAAGAAAACCACTGGATCTCGGAGAGTAGAGAGAAGTCCGGCCAGTCCAGCGGCCCCTCAGGGTGTCTGGGTCAACACGACCAGACGGTGATTTATCTCCTTCTGGACACTGGACGCCCAAGGTCAAGATGCTGACTCTCTGGGTTCCTGGGGAGGCCCTCTTCCTGACCTGCAGAGACTGCCTCCTGGTGTGAGCTCACCTGGGGGGCAAAGGGGTGAGAGAGACAGCAGCTCTGGTGTCTGCTTCTTAGACGAAGCCAGACACCTGAGACCAGGGCCCCACCTCATAACCTCATTTAACTATAGTCACCCTCCTTGGGCTTCCCTGGTGGCTCAGCTCGTAAAGAATCCTCCTGCAATGCGGAAGACCTGGGTTCCAGCCCTGGGCTGGGAAGACCCCCTGAAGAGAAAGGCTACCTACTCTAATATTCTGGCCTGGAGAGTTCCATGGACTATATAGTCAATGGAGTCTCAAAGAGTCGGACACAACTGAGGGACTTTCACTTTCACCTCCTTAAAGGCCGGGCTCCATATACATTCACATTGAGGAGTAGGGCTTTAACCTGTGGATAAGCAGAGACATTACTTTGCCTAGAGAGGTCCATGTGATCAAAGCTATGGTTTTTCCAGTAGTCATGTGTCGATGTGAGAGCTGGACCATAAAGGATGAGTGCTGAAGAATTGATGCTTTTGAACTGTGGTGTTAGAGAAGACTCTTGAGAGTCCCTTGGATTGCAAGGAGATCAAACCGGTCAATCAATGGTAAAGGAAATCAACCCTGAATATTCATTGGAAGGGCTGATGCTGAGGCTGAAGCTCCAATACTTTGGCCACCTGATGGGAAGAGCAGACTCATTTGAAAAGACCCTGATGCCGGGAAACATTGAGGACAGAAGAAGGGGACGAAAAAGGATGAGATAGGTGGATGGCATCACCAACTCGATGGACATTAGTTTGAGCAAGCTCCAGGAGATGGTGAAGGACAGGGAAGCCTGGCATGCTGCAGTCCATGGGGTCAGAAAGAGTCGGACATGATTGAGTGACTGAACAAAAAAACAGTTCAGTCCACAGCAGGGTGATTTCACCATCTTCTGAAACCCCAAACACAGGTCAGCACCTCTGCTCGGTGATGCCCCAGACACGGTCCTGTGTGCCCTCTGCTGAACCTCACCCCCCCCCCACGGGCATCCCAGTGGCAGGACTGGTCCACCCTAGGGCCCATGCTCCTTCTGGGCTCCCTGACACCTGGTATCTTGCAAGCCTGCCCTAAGAGAGCCCTCGAGGTCCCGAGTGAATGTGAGGCCCTGCTTGGGGTTCGAGTCCCTCCACCAGAGAGTTTCCTCGTGGCCCACCTGCTGTCTACCTTCAAAGACCTGACCCCCTCCCCCTCCAGAGCTGCACTTGGCTTGAAACAGCTGAATAAGTGTGCACTGAATGAATGAGTGAGCAGCTTCAACTGTTCACCAGCTCCCCGAGAGACCCCATCCTAGCCCCCTCAACATAGGCTGAGGGTCTGCATCCTTTCTCTGGCTCCTCAGAGGAGGGAGGAAAGAATCTGGGTGGGTCCTGTGGGTTAAAATGGAGGCTGCTGACAGGAAGGTCCCCAAGTGTGATGGGCCCTAAAACAAATAAGATGGGTCCTTCTTTAAGGAAAGAATGGAACTGAATTAAATAGTACATATGTGTTCATTGTTTGGTTGCTAAGTCATGTTCGACTCTTGTGCCTCGTGGACTATAGCCCACCAGGCTCCACTGTCCATTGGATTCCCCAGGCAAGAATCCTGGAGTGGGTTGCCATTTCCTTCTCCAGGGGATCTTCCTGACCCAGGGATCAAATTCGTGTCTCCTGCATTGGTAGGCAGATTCTTTACCACTGAAGCCCACATGTGTGTTTCGTATACTTTTATAAATGGACTTAACTCAAACAACTTTTTTAGTAATCCATCTAATTACAATGCAGTAAATATTCCCTAAGAATTTTCCATCTTTGTCCATTTTCATGATAAAGTGACAGTTTATGGGACATTGCAAACATTTTCCTGGTCTGTAGTTTCAGTCTTGGGGTGGTTGGTGATGCTTCCAGACAATGTAGGTTTCTGAGTGTGTGTCCCCAAGCCCACAGTCTGCCCTGCTATTTCCTTGGTGCCAGGAGATAGGCACTGAGGTGGGGAAGATCAGGAATACCGTTTTCTTTCTTTATGTCACCTTGGCATGCAAGAAGGCTTTCTTATCTCTCCTTGCTATTTTCTGGAATTCTGTGTCCAGTTGAGTATATCTTTCCCTTTCTCCTTTGTCTTTCACATCCCTTCTTTTCTCAGCTATTTGTAAGACCTCCTCAGACAACCACCTTTGCCTTTTTGCATTTCTTTTTCTTGGGGATGGTTTTAGTCACTGCCTCCAGTACAATGGTACAAACCTCTGTCCATAGTTCTTCAGGCACTCAGCTGACAAAATCTAATGCCTTGAATCTATTTATCACCTCCACTGTATAATCATAAGTGATTTGATTTAGCTCATACCTGAATGGTCTAATGATTTTCCCTACTTTCTTCAATTTAAGCCTGAATTTTGCAATAAGGAGCTCATGCTCTGAGCCACAGTCAGCTCCTGGTCTTGTTTTTGCTGACTGTATAGAGCTTCTCCATCTTCGGCTACAAAGAATATAATCAGTTTAATTTCGTTAGTGGTCAATTGGTGATGGCCATGTGTAGAGTGATCTCTTGTGTGGTTGGAAGAGGGTGTTTGCTGACCCTCTATTGACCAGCCTGTTCTCTTGACAGAACTCTGTTAGACTTTGCCCTGCTTCATTTTGTACTCCAAGGCCAAATTTGTCTGTTATTCCAGGTATCTCTCGACTTCCTACTTTTGCATTCCAGTCCCCTATGATGAAAAGGACATCTTTTTTTTTTGGTGTTAGTTCTAGAAGGTCATGTAGGTCTTCATAGAACCAATCAACTTCAGTTTCTTTGGCATTAGTGGTTGGGGCATAGACTTGGAGGCAGTCTTGGTTTGCCTTGGAAACAATCTGAGATCATTCTGTCATTTTGAGATTGCACTCAAGTACTGCATTTCAGACTCTCTTGTTGATTATGAGGGCTACTGCATTTCTTCAAAAGGATTCTTGCCCACAGTAGTAGATATAATGGTCATCAGAATTAAATTCACCCATTCCCATCCATTTTGGTTCACTGATTCCTAAGATGTCGATGTTTACTCTTGCCATCTCCTACTGGACTACTCCAATTTACCTTGATTCATGGACCTAACATTACAGGTTCCTGTGCAATATTGTTCTTTACAGCATCAGACTTTACTTTCACCACAAGACACATCCACAACTAAGCGTGGTTTCTGCGTTGGCCCAGCCGCTTCATTCTTTCTGGAGCTATTAGTAATTATCCTCCAATCTTCCCCAGCAGCATATTGGACACCTTCCAATGTGGGAGGTTCATCTTCCAGTGTCACACCTTTGTGCCTTTTCATACTGTCCACAGGGTTCTCACAGCAAGAACACTGGCATGGTTTGCCATACCCTCCTGCAGTGAGCACATCCTGCAGGCAGCCCTGCACAGCACGGCTCAGAGACTCACTGAGGCACACAAGCTGCTTCGCCATGACAAGGGTGAAATCCATGAAGGGACCCGCTTCACCCTTATTTAACTGCAAATTATGCTGGGAATTTTCACCCATCTTTCTTCCAAATAAACTTTGGAGTCCCTTATCTAGCACCTTCAAAGTTGCTTCGGACTTTTCATTAGAATTTTGTTAAACCTACTCATTAATTCCAGATCTGGCATCTTCATAATGATCCAACTCAGAGAAAGTCAAGAAGCATTGGGGGAGATTTACTCTGACAGTGGAGGCGATGTGCACTCCCCACCAGTCCACTGAAGCCCTCCAGTCCCCACGCCTCACCCACGTGGCCTCCATAGGCTAAGTCATCATACTCTCTTTGAGCTGGAGCTGGGGTGCAGGGGATGAAATTCTGCTCAGTCCAATTTCCCATCTCCGAGGCCATTAGACTAACTATAGCCAAACCTCCCAACTCCAGCCTGGGATCACTGGCTGAGTTTACAAGGTGCAGACGGGAAGCTGGTAGTCAGGATCCTGAGTGTTTGCAGGGACACAGGCCCAGAAGGCGGCCCTGAACGTGAGCCTTTTATGAAGAGCACTTTTAAAACACACTGCTTGTTGATGTTTTGGTCCCATTCTCTGCTGGAAATGATAAAAATAGCCTTTGGCCCAAGGAAAATAAGGTGGGGCCGAGGAAGAGGTGTGCTCCCAGCCTGGCTGGCCCCTCATTCAGCCACCTGCTCCCTCCCCCATGCCCAGAGCTGCAGCCCCTCACCTCCTCGGTGGTGCCCAGTCCCAGGAAATCGGAAGACAGGGTCCTGCAGAGATGGCCTAGCACAGCCTCTGCGGCTCCCTGAGCTGGACTTGTTGGCAATCCAAGAGAAGAATCCAGGATTCTGTCTGAATTTTTACAGATGCCTCTCCTTGACAAGAGAGTAAGCAAATTACTTAGTGCCAAAGGCGTTTTCAGGTTCCAGAAGAGAAGGCCTGGTATAGGCCGTGTCCACAGGGGGTTGGGTGCCTGCGATAGTGTGTGTGTATGTGTAGGGGGAAGCCCACCATTTCCCACTGGGAGGGGACCTCAAATCCAGCATCACCCCTCTCTCGACCAGATGATGAGTTAAGCAGGGCATCCAAAACCCTACGCCAAACGCCTCTCCAGCTGGATGGATGCTCTCAGGCTCTGCTTCCAGAGTCCAGTTCTAAACCCCTCTTTCACCCCCAAGAGAGACTGACACCAAAGAGGCCACCCACGCAAACACAGTCAGGCTGTGGGATGGGGCCGGAGAAGGGTGGGTGGGCCAGGATTCTGGAGCAGACGCCAGGGTCAGATCAGATCAGATCAGTCGCTCAGTCGTGTCCGACTCTTTGCGACCCCATGAATCGCAGCACGCCAGGCCTCCCTGTCCATCACCAACTCCCGGAGTTCACTGAGACTCACGTCCATCGAGTTGGTGATGCCAGGGTCAGGGCCCCTCAACTGTGCAGCCCTGGGTGAGGCCCAGTGCCTCTCTCTGCCTCCATCCACGTGGTGGGCCAGGAATGGCAGAGTATTGGCCTGAATCCGGTTCCTGCTCGGCCACTGATCTGATGGCCTATTGGCTGGACAGCAAGTAGACCACTGCTCAGTGGACAGACAGGCTTGGCCCGCCCCCTTCACCCTTCCCTCCCTTTACCTGGGGTGAGGGAAGGGGCATCAAGAAGGGGGTTACAGACCCCTGCCAACCTTGAGAGCAGAAAACCACCCACTCACGCACCAGTGCTAGATGGAGCTGTATCCCCTGAAAAGTCATCTTTCTAAGCCCTGGCCCCCAGGACCTGCAAATGTGACCAGACATGGGAAAAGGGTCTCTGTAGATATAAGTTAAGGATATCAGAAAGAAACTGCTCTGGACTTACGCTCAGCCCAATGACAGGTGTCCTTGTAAGAGAAAGAGGGACCTTCCCTGGGGGTCCAGGGCACAGGTTTGACCCCAGGTCAAGGAACCAAGATTCCACACACCGCACAGCCAGAAATAAATAAATAAATACAAGTCCAATCTGAGGTTCCTTAAGGAAGCTTCCAGAAAGAAGATACTTAGAGAGAAGGAGGAGACCTGAGACACAGGGAGACACAGGGGCGGCGTTGTGGCCACGTGCAGGCAGGATGGGAGGGGCACACCCACAAGCCCAGGGACGCAGGAGACTGCAGCCACCACCAGAAGCTGGGAGAGGAGCACAGAGGAGACACTCCTTGCAGCCTCCAGAGGGACCAGCCTGGCCGCTCCTCCTTCTCAGGCTCCAGCCTCCAGACTGAGAGAGCAGCTTTCCTTCATTTTGACACCCAGATTGTGGTCGTTTCTCACAGCAGCTATAGGACACACGTACAGCCGTGACGAGGCAGCCCAGCGCCTGCCCTGGGGGCCCACAGAGGAGGTGGCAGAGCACAGGGCATGCCGGGGGCCCTTCCTGCCCGCCTACTCAGAAGCACATGTCCTTGGGGAGGACAAAGGCTCCTCCTGACACCCAGTCTGGGAGACGCGGGAATTTGCTGTTGCTGGACACACTCCCCACGGTGCAGCCCTTGTATTTCTCAGGAACAGTCAATACGTGTCCCCCTTCCTGTCACCCCTCGACTCCCATGCTTACCAGAACCAGGACAGATGCCCCAGTCCCAGGCAACAACCTTTCCAAGACCTCCTAGCCCCCAACCCTATCCCAGTATCACCCAGTGACCCTCTTGAACCCACTTGCCCGAGGGCAGCACATCCATGTGGCCAGACCTTCCCTGGGTTCCATCTTCACACCTCAGCTCCTGCCAGATGGGCACAGGGCACTAGGGGCTCCTGGGCATGGTGAGGTGGGCAGCAAGGTGTGGGCAGAGGGAGCCAGTCCTCCCCATCAGAGTGTAGGATGTGATGAAAGTTACCGTGGAGATGACTCAGCCTTTAGACACTGCAGGAGTACCGTGTCCATGTCTTCCTGTCTCCCCATGTCCTGCTCATATGCCTTAAAGTCAGGATGTTTGGAAGCCCGCCCCCTCCTTGCCCAAGGCCAGGGCTTCCCCCAACCCTGTCTGTTGGATGGGGTGTTTGTTTGTTGAAAGAAATCTACCAAAGATCAAAGGCAGTCTCCCCAGTGCACCACATGGCAGCTTTCAGGTGGGTCTCCAGGGCCAGGGCAGCCAGCAAGCAGTGTCCGGCCTCTGACCAGCCCTGAGTCCACAGCCTGGTTCCCCAGGAGAGACAGGCCTCGCCCAGAGGGCAGCTGTCCGTGGAAGGTGAGTGTGGCCCACAGAGCAGACCCTGGGCTCTGCCTTAACCTCTGACGCAGAGCTCCAGAACCCCTGGAACCCTGGCAGCTCTCAGGTCCTGCCCCTGCAGTTCCCACAGGCGTGCACCTAACCTCCCTTTGCATCAGAAGCAGACGTCAAAGGTGAGATCCTTGGATTTGGTAAAAACAAACAAACAAACACTAAGCCACAACATCTGGAGTTAAGATAAGAATCCACACTTCCAGCTGAGACTTGGCGGCCTTCCACTCACCTGGGGAAGAGATGACCATCATCTATTTGCTAATGGACACCCAGGCACAGGAGGCTGCTCTGAAGGCCCCGTGTGGGCAATCCTGCCACCTGCTGGTGGGAGAGGGAACAGCCTTTCAATGGTCCCAAGAGAGACACAGCGCAAACCCAGGGGGATGCAGCTGAGGAGGGGCAGCCACAGCCAGACCTGGCAGGAGTTCCCTGCCCCCCCACGACCACTGTGCGCAGGTGGACAGCGCTGAGCACCATCTGAGCCCCCTCGCTGTTTGCACGTGCCCACCCCTCTCACAGGGAGAACTGCGTCACCTCCCCAGTCACACTCGAGTCCTAACCGCTGCCACTCAGTATCCGTGGCCGTGTTTGAGGGTGGAGTCTTTCAGTATCCGTGGCCATGTTTCGCAGTCTTTGCAGGTATCATCAGGTTAAGATGAGGTCACCTGGGCGGGCCTGAATTCAACATGGAAGAGGAGAGAGAGTTATCAGGAGGAGGAGGGAGTATCAGGGTGACCGGCCACCTGCTCAGGACCTCTGGCAGCTGCCAGGGGCTGGAAAGGGCAACAGAAAGTTTCCCCTATGGGTTTCAGGAGGGAGCATGGCTCTGCAGACACCTGACCTTGGATTTCCGGCTTCAGACTAGACTGTTGTTGAAACCCGCCCCTCCGTCTGTGGTACTTTGGGATGATGGCCCCATGAGGTCAGCACTACAACTGGTGCCAGGTGTCCAACGGATGCCCAGTGACCAACCCAGCCATCTCTTGAGTTTGTGGATGTTTAAGTTACCTGCCCCACCCCCTCCACACCCACTAAAGGCTCAGACACCCGGTGAGCATCTTCACTGTTACGCCTACTCCTGCCAGCGTCCTGGGAACTCAGGGCCCATCCTCTGTCTGGTTCTGGCCCCTGCTCACCCATCACTGGGCACCCAGTCCCAAGACCAAGACTCAGTCCTTGTTCCCCTGCAGAGCGCTGTCTCTGTGACACTTCCGACTCCAGCACCCACTGCAGCCTCTGGCGTCCACAGACGTCAGGTCCTGCTCTCCATCCCTCCACACTGCTGGTTTCAAAACCAGCCACACGCCAGAGCAGCGAGAGACCGAAGGAAGAGGCAGACGCTCCAGATGGGCTGGGGGCAGGTTGACAAACAGGGAACTTGCTCCTGAGGCTTATCTTGGGCACTGCAGGTCCAGTGGGTCTCTGCACCCACCTGCCAGATCATAAAAGTTCATGCAGAGCCCTTCAGGGGGCTCAGTCACGTGATTGTGGTCTCACTGGCACCTCGCTCTCTTATGGCTGCTTCTGAATATCTTAAGGACAGATGTTCAGGGAGCTTCCTGATGAAGGAAATCCTCACGTGCCAAGGTCTGGGGAAGTCATTCTGGCTCATACAGGAGCTAGCCTGAATCTGATGCCAACTAGAACAGCCTGTTTGCAGCAGGTCATATGTCTGCTTTAATTATTTTTTATAATTTTATTTTTGACTGTGCTGGGTCTTCCCTGCTACCTCAGCTTTTCTCCAGTTGCAGCGAGGGGGGCTACCCTCTAGCTGCAGTGTGCTGCTTCTCATTGCAGTGGCTTCTCTTGCTGCAGAGCACAGGCTCTGAAGAGCGCGGGCTTCAGTAGTTGCCGCTCCCGGGCTCCCGAGCACAGGCTCAGTAGCCATGGTGCATGGGCTTGGCTGCTCCGTGGCACGTGGGGCCTTCCTGGACCAAGGATCAAACCCGACTCCTCTGCATTGGCAGGTGGGTTCTTTGCCACCAAGCCACCAGGGAACTCCTGTCTGCTTTAATCCCTGGTGGCTCAGACGGTAAAGTGTCTGTCTACAACGCGGAAGACCCGGGTTCAATCCCTGGTTGGGAAGATCCCCTGGAGAAGGAAATGGCAATCCACTCCAGTACTATTGCCTGGAAAATACCATGGACAGAGGGGCCTGGTAGGCTACAATCCATGGGGTCGCAAAGAATCGGACATGACTGAGCAAATTCACTTTCACTTTAATTATTAAAGGAAATATTGACCAGAAGTAAAGACTACCCATGTTAAAAATGAAGATTAAACACCTCCCCTCGTGGGACACCAATGCTGGTTACTCCCTCCACAATAAGACTCCCTTCCCAGTTGCCAAGGTCACACTGAAGCCCCGTGTATGTGCCGGTCTGTTTTTTGAAACCTTGAAGGAATGTCTCCCTGACTCATTTGATGTTCTCTGTTCTGACAAGACAGAAAACTGTGTTGAAAATCCTGCTTCTCTGGAGCAGTTCCTCTGAGTGATCCGACAGGAAATCTTCCGGGCTACAGTTTGGCTCTTTTCTGTTCCTATATTAGATAGCTCAATGATTATTTACGTCAGCACTCCGATTGCCTGGGTCCAGCTTGAGAGTCAACAGTGGTCCCATTCTCTCAATGACCTCCTCCCGGTCACCAGTGCCTATTAGATCTGCTGATGCCTCCGTCAGACCAGAACTAGACTCAGGTCCCCTCCACTGATCTTGCTGGGAAACTCTCCTACACATCCTGCAGGGGGCGCCAGGAGCAAGCGCCAGGCCCTGACCGCCTGCTGGTCACAGAGCAGCCCTGAGGGGCAAGGACCAGGCTTGCTCACAGGCCCCAGTTTCTCTGCAGTGACGCGGCCCCATGGCAGCATCCCGTGGGAGCTGGGACTCGGGACGCATGCAACATGCTGATGCTCTGGACGTGGCTTCCCTGTGGATAACAGTCCATCATCTCTGACCCGGGGGACACCTGTCTTCCACAGCATCCCTGAAATCTTTGTGGCTTAGCCTGTCAGCTGCCAACTGGGGTGCCATCCCTGACCTCTCACGGGCGTTGACGAATACTCACTTATAGGAGCTCATCCTCCCTCTTCTCCTTGTCCTGGGCCACAGCTGCCCAGCAAACTCCAGTCCAACTACTGGCTTCTCCCACTCCCACCAGCTGCTCTGTGGAAGGCTCCACTGAGAACCTGCCTGAGGACTCCCGGCAGGCAGCCTGGTGGTCCCCACACCCACCTGAAGCAACTCCTTGCTCGCCACTGAAGAAAGCAGATGTCCCAGAACTGCTCCATGCCCCTCCCCCACTGCATCTGCACCCCACCACTCGTCCACCCTCAGCTCTCTCCATCTATCCCTGAGCAGGCGGAGCCCTCCTGCTCTAGGTAGACCCAAACCCCTGGGCTCTAGGTTCCGCCCACCAGCCTCCTCGAGAGCTGGGTCCATTCACACTGGCCTTTGTCCCGTTTCTTCAGCCCCTGTCCTGTCCTTGACTCCACTGACGCCCACGAAGCACCTGAGCCCCGAATGTTCAGGCGTCTTTCTCAGCACCTGTGAGCTCATTTGAGCCTCATGACAAACTGGGAGCCAGGTTCCACTATTCCTGCTCTCCAGACAAGGAAAGGGAGGCAGGAAGGTTAAGTACTGAGTTCAAGGTCACCACAGCTGTGTGTGGATGAGCGGGCTGGGCCTTGTGGGGCTGGCTGTCCCACAGAAATGACCAGGCCTCATCCATCCCCACAGTGCTGCCGCCTGCCAGCATCACTGCTGTCCCCTCTTACCTCCCCCTCCCCACCTTCAGCCTCATCCTTTAAACCATGGCCCCTTCTCATCCCTCCTTCCTCGGCTGAGTCGACCCTCATCAAGGTCGTTGTAAAGTCATGCCATCAGCGCTCGATCGTGTCTCCCTGGTCATCATGTCTGAGGGTGCGTGAGCATACATGGACTCCTGGTGAACCCAGTGGAGGACGGGTCTCCTCTGCCTGTTCTCATGGGCCACCAGCGGGGGGCAGGAGTGGGGGCGGGGACACAGGCCCTGCACTCCAGGGCTCCGCGTGACCTTCGCAAAGTGACAGCCTCTCTGGGACTGTTTTCTCCTCGGTTGAATGGGACGTGCATGTGTGGGCGGAGCAAAGACAATATCTGCAGCACACGAGGCCCCGAGTAGCAGCTCAGCGAACAGCATGAACATGCTCAACACTGAACTGGCTCCAGGTCTGGCAGGACCCTGTGAGTCCCAGGTCCTCACTCACAGACTTCTCCCAACAGCCATAGGAAGCAGGAACTGTCATTATCTCCGCTCAGTAAAAAAAGGAGACTGAGGCAGACGGGGCTTGAGGGTCCCAGTTCAGTGGACAGAAGCAGGGGAGCCAGGATTCAAGTCCCTATGAGGCCACTCGTCCAGCTGCCATTGCTGAGCCCCTGTACTGAGGGGACTCAGGAGATGGGCCAGCAGGTCTCCTAAGCCCAACCGCTCAGGCTGACCCTCTGGGGCCGGATTCAGGCCCACCCTGCAGGGACCAGCAGAGCAGACTCAGCTGGAGGCTCTGGCTGCCAGAGAAAGCGGCTACGGTGTGACACGGCCCCTGGTCCCCCAGGGGTAGCAGTGGCTGTCCCTACACTATCTCAGCAGGCTGGCAGGGCTAGAAGCCCTTTCCTGTCTCTGTATACTCAGCCTTCTCTGAGCCCTTGGTCTTCCCAGGAAGTGAAGTACCAAAGCTGTTAATATTTCAGCATCTGTGATATTTTCATCTCTCCTGTTTCTGTGGATGACGATGTCCAGGTGGAGTGGTGAGGGGTTGCCAAGGACTTGCTGTGTGCACAGCTCGGTGACCCCCCTTAACCTCCAGAGACACCCTGGGAAGGAAGGCCGGCCACCCTGGAATCCTTCACAGCCCAGGAGCACATCTGAGTCTGCAGAGCCAGGAGGGCCATGGCTGACCAGCCCGGCTATGCCAGCTATGCAGTGCAGCCCCAGGCACCTGAGCGGCATTCTCCAGACCTGCTTCTCCAACTGCAGCACATGTACAAGAGAGGGGTTACCTCCCCCGGCTCTTGTGAAATTCAAGGGATTGTGAATTTGGGGGTTATAAACCCCAAAGCACAGTCATATGCCAAGGGCTGGTTCCTTGAAATTTCCTAATAGGGTATGCGCATGTGCACGTGAGCACACACACACATACATACACACAGGATGACCTAACAAACACAAGTGAATTATACACAGGACACACACACAGTAGGTGACTGTATGACACAGCAAAGAACTAGCAGTGAGTGTAGTTAATGGCAGTGCCTCCTTGGGAGGGGGCGCTAAACCCCAATATCAGAGGATGGACACAGCAGGACTGAGGCAAGAAGCCTTTTGGGGTGGGGGTAGTAGCTGGAGCTGTGACTACAGGCAGTGGAAGGACAAAATGATCAACCAGGTCAGGATCACAGGTGCTGACATTTAGGAGCAGCTGTAAACTGTCGCGGCTGCAGCCCTTGGGTTTCTAAGACAACGGGACAAGGTGGAAGGAAATGAGGTTGCCTTGAGGCCTGTAGGCGCCAAAACCAGGGAGCTGAGGTCCTCGGCAGGGACTTCGGATGCCCAGGGTGCCGCTAACCGCAGGCAAGCTCACTCAGGGCAAGAACACATCTAACTCTCGGGAGGACAAGCGCAGAGCGACAGCAATGAACCCTGGTTCGGCCCTCAATGGAGTGACGACGCCCGGTGCCTCCACCGTGTTCCCTTCCGTGCTGCAGGGTCGGAGCTCTGATTCCTACGCCGCGGGGAGCACGTCTGCATTTAACACAGCGTCTGCATTTAACACAGCCATGTCCACACTGCTGCATCCCTGAACCCGCGGTGAGAAAGGAGGAGTTGCTCAGGAAGGGGCTCTGCCCCGCCGGCCTCCTCTCCTCCAGTCCCCGAAGCCCGCGCTCTCCCTGCTGTGCAATGCGGACCCCTGGGAGGGGCAGAGCTAATTCAGGGGATGGTAACCCTGGGCGGGGGCGCGTCCAGGCGGCAGTCACCCGGGGCAGGAGGTGTGACCAGGGAAGTGGTCTCCCCCATCAGGGGTCCGCATCCAGGGGGCGGTCGTCCAGGGCGTAAGGCGAGTCCAGAGAAGTTATCAGCTCTAGCGGGGGGCGCGTCCAGGGGCCGGTCACTCTGGGCAAGGACAGGAGTCCCTCCCCGGAGGGCCGCAGCACTTGAGCGGAACATGAATAAAGAAGCGTTGACGGGGTGCGGTAAGCACCTGACTACCCTCCGCGTCGCCTTGGCAACCGGCCTAGGTCCCGCCCTTCCCCAGTAGCGTAAACAGGAAGTGGGCGTGAGCGCGGTGTGCGCTTCCGGCGCAGTGGGGGGGCGGGAGCGATTATGAACGGCGGCGAGAAAGACCAATCGTGGAAGAAACCTGAGGGAAGAGCCAATCGTCAGGACCGAAGCGAGCGGGAGGGGACTCGAGACTGAGGCGGGACTGGCGAGGCGGAGCCAATCGCGGCGGGCCGCGGTGCGAGGCGGGACCTGGGGCGGGGCGGAGGGTCCGGCGGAGGTGGAAGTGGAGGCGGCCGCGTCGGGTCCGGTCCGGGGTCGCTCGGCTGCGGGCGCGGTGATGCTGCAGCTGCGGGACTCGGTGGACTCGGCGGGGACGAGCCCCACGGCGCTGTTGGCCGCTGGCGAGGAGGTCGGGCCGGGTAGTGGCGGCGGCGGTGGCGGTGGGGGGCGTCCGGGGGCGGGAACGCCGCTGCGACAGACGCTGTGGCCGCTCAGCGTCCACGACCCCACGCGCCGCGCCCGCGTCAAGGAGTATTTCGTGTTCCGGGTGAGGCAGGGGGTAGGGGCAGGGGCGGGAGAGGGCGTGGGCCTGTGGGGCCGGGGCCGGGGCGGGGCAGGCGAGCGGGAGGGACCTGTGGCGACCTCCGCGCCCGCTCCGCGCAGCCCGGCACCATCGAGCAGGCGGTGGAGGAGATCCGCGTAGTGGTCCGGCCCGTGGAGGATGGAGACATCCAGGGGGTGTGGCTGCTGACCGAGTAAGGGGGCGCGCCCTGGGGAGGGGCCCGGGCACTTGTGCGCTCCGCAGCGCTGAGGTGACCGCTGCCTCCCGTAGGGTTGATCACTGGAACAACGAAAAGGAGCGGCTGGTGCTCATCACCGACCAGGCGCTCCTCATCTGCAAATACGACTTCATCAGCCTGCAGTGCCAGCAGGTGGTCAGGGTGGCCTTAAACGCGGTGGACACCATCTCCTACGGAGAATTCCAGTTTCCCCCAAAATCGCTCAACAAGTAAGTCTTTTCAACACAGCCCCTCTCCAGGGCCTCCTCAACAGCCCTTCCGAAACCAGCCCCCAGTGGACGTCTTGCCTTAATATCAGTAGAGTTTAGAATAGACCCGGATGACTTCTGCCCAGCAGGATGCATTAAAAGGCATTCTGGCACAAGAGACAGCAATTAGGCTGGTGGTGAATGAATTCAGGGTACGGTTAGCATAGGCCTGACACAGGTATTCTTCAGATACCAGTGAACTCAGCACTTTATCCCTGCCAAGAAAGGATTGGCAGCTGTCATGTCAAACCCTTTTGTGGTTAATTTTTAAAAGAAAAAGGTAGCACATTGCTTTGGTTTACAGACACTATCGAAGATTAAATTTGAAAATGTTTAATGGCCAGCTTTCAAGAGCTGATCTTCATCAGTTAGGGAGCTTTCTGAAATATGAGAAACCTAGACATGAGTATACTCAGTTGAATTAAACGGTAAATTTTAGGGTTTTGATGTGGAGATTTGGGTAGGAAATTCAGGAAGATCAAAATTCTAAACAACAATAAAATATTCTGGGAAAAAGGACTTGAAGTTGGAAAAGTATTATTTGTTTAGTTAGAGTACTACATGTTAAACTTTATTAACCGTGTAAAGAGTAGCTTAACTAAGTACTCAGTTTGTCCTGTCTTAAAGTGCTAAAAGCTGTCATTAGACAGGACATTCCTGTCCAGACCTTGGCTGTTGTGAAATGGCTATCATCAGTCTTGTCTTCACTGGTGGGACCCACGACCAGCACCAAGCAGGTGCTCTGGGGCACGGGCCTGCCTGTGAAGTCTCGTCCCTGTCTTCTGACCCTGCAGGCGAGAAGGCTTTGGGATTCGCATCCAGTGGGACAAGCAGAGCCGCCCGTCCTTCATCAGCAGATGGAACCCGTGGTCCACCAGTGTGCCATACACCACGTTCATAGAACACCCGATGGCTGGTGTGGACGAGAAGACAGCCTCTCTATGCCAAGTAAGGACACGGACGGCAGCAGCAGCGCTGCCCAGCGGGGACAGGCACCTTCCAGGCCTGTAGTTTTCAGTACGGTGGCCACGTGGGGCTGCTGAGCACTTGGAACGGTGGCTAAACTGAGAAAATAAACTTTAAAAATTTTAAAAACTTTAGTTATGTTTAGATAGCCCTGTGTGGTAAGTGGGTACTGGTCAGTGTGGTGCTGTGACGTGGCCCCGGTGGCGGTGGTCATTTTGGAGAAGGGCCCAGAAGGGCTTCGGGGTGTGGCAGCCGACCCCGGCCCCTGCTAGAGCTGGGCAAGCTGTGCACTCAGCAGGAGAGGAGGCCTGGGGGTGACGGGCATGTGGTCTGGGACTGGGTACAGGCCCCCTACTTCCAGCTGCATGCCTTGGCTTGCTGCCTGCCTGGTGGGTGGTGGGGAGGACCAGGTGGGTCACCGTGGCAAAACTCCTTCGAGCGGAAGAGGGAGGTCTGTGAGGACTAGCTGTCATCTGTCATGGGTGGGCCCAGAGGTGAGAGCCACACCCAGGAGATGAGCCCGTGGGCCCCTGGGTGTGGCTGGGAAGGCCTCTTGTCCAGGGGTGGGGCACCTCGTGCAGATCATCTGCTCAGACTCCATGTTTTCTCTCTTTGCAGTTGGATGCTTTCAAGGCTCTGTTAATCCAAGCTGTCAAGAAAGCCCAGAAGGAGAGTCCTTTGCCAGGCCAGGAGGGCGGAGTGCTGGTCCTGGAGTGTCCACTCCTCATTGAGACCTACGTGGGGCTCATGTCCTTCATCAACAATGAGGCCAAGCTGGGCTACTCCATGACCAGAGGCAAGATCGGCTTCTAGATGCTGCATGTGGGGCTCTTGCCAGGAGAGACTCTGGGACTGACAGACCTTGGCCCAGCTCCACTTCTGCCGGCAGGGTCCAGGCTCCCTACTTTCAGGGACCTGGGCACCACAAGTGCAATCAGGTGGACCGAATACTGTAGCTGGCTACTGGACAGATGGTCACGTGAGCTCCAGACGCAGCAGAGGGAACCTGTCAGCATCCTGGCCAGGATCTCAGTCTTCAAGTCCCGTGTCTCCATTTGGCTCCCCACGGTCCCTCCCCGCAAGCCCTGGAGCATGTTAACAATAAATGTCACGTGATTAGCTGTGTAGTTTGCTCCATCCTGGGATGTGCCTGGGACCCAGTGCCCGCGGTTGCAAGTGTGTGTACAGTTGGTGTCCAGTTTTGCATTTTGAGATTTAATCTATCTTCTTAAAGCTAGTATGGAAGAAGCCAGCAGATCACCAGCTCAGCAAAAGTTGGCCTGCCTTGTCAGCTCCTGAATGGACTGTTGCTTTTGTAGAAATGCGTGCTTGACTTAAAGTCACACTTCTCCTAAAATTTATCTATGCTGCTAAGTCACTTCAGTCGTGTCCGACTCTGTGCGACCCCATAGACGCCAGCCCACCAGGCTCCACCGTCCCTGGGATTTTCCAGGCAAGAACACTGGAGTGCGTTGCCATTCTCCAATACATGAAAGTGAAAAGTGAAAGTGAAGTCGCTCAGTCATGTCCAACCCTCAGCGACCCCATGGACTGCCGCCTACCAGGCTCCTCCATCCATGGGATTTTCCAGGCAGGAGTACTGGAGTGGGGTGCCATTGCCTTCTCCAAAATTTATCTATATTGTGTGAATAATACTGATGGCGTCTTTCTCAGGCCTACCCAAAAGCTTCCCAGAAAATTATTTTAAGACAACTCATTTGTTTGAGAAAGCTACATTGGTAAGTTCTTTGCACACGATGCTGACATCTCTGTTAGGTTTGTCCTGTCATGGCATATTTTAAAAAGGAATTGCTTAATTTGCCTTTAAGGAAGCACTTTCAGAAAGGAACCATGTTAGTCTCCTGAAGCATCCTGCCCCACCTCAGTTCCTGCTGCTCCGTGCAGATCCCAGTCCGTGGGTAGTCATCACTCACCACCCCCGTCCATCCACAGTGGTCTGCCTGCTGGCCCTAAAGTTCCTTCCTCCTCACTGCCCAGGCTGGCAGAGCTCTAGTCGGCATGGATGTGATGATCCTGATGCCGGGGCCTGTCCACATTGAAAGGCTGCCTTACAGCTCTGCCTGGGTCTTGAGCTTTTGCTTTTGGTCTTCTATTAAAGACATTTAGAATCCAGTGAGTGTTGTTCCTTTTTTAAAGTAGGCGCAACAACCAAGAAAGGGTCTTGTTTGGTGAGAGCATCTTAGAGCCGAGATGTTCTCCGCACTGGATTTGACCCCGGCCGTGTGCACTGCGGGGATCTGCACAGCCTCCTCCCTTCACAGCCACAGGGGTGGTGCCACCGTCCAGCCTCTGCCCAGGGTGAAGAACCCTTATTCCTCCAGTGTCCTTCTTAGCCCTGGCTGACTGCCTGAAGCACCTGGATCATTCCAGGCAGACACTCCCTGCAGAGACCTGACCTTAACTGAGCTGCCCGGGGACCGACAGCTGTGGCCTCCAATTCTCCAGCACAGGCCCATGTGACACAGGCCATGCTTCAGAGTGTTGAGGGATGGAACAGAGGCTCTGCAGAACGGGTCCTGTGTTGAGGGTGGGGTGGGGTGGGATGGGATGGGGGACTGGCTACTTGGGGTGCAGTTACTTCCCCTAAGACAAGTGAACCCCAAACTTAAAACTGACCTGGAAAACTTTCCTGTGACTTAAACCTTTTAAAAAAGTAAGCATTAGCCATTTTATAAATGAACATATTTATTTTAAATAACAGAAATTAGTTTATTCCACACATATTTACAAAAACATCTTGCTATAGCAAAATGAAAGCAAATCCTTTCCTCTGGAAGGAAAACTCGCCCAAGATGCTCTGCTTCTGTCCCATGGCCAGTGTGTGCCACCTGGGCCTGACCATGCCCGGGTCCTACGTGCAGTCGCCTCGCGGCCCAAAGGCCATACGCATGCTCTCCTCCATCTCCAGGAAGCACAGGCAGAAGTGGTCCTTGCTAAGGAGGGCTAGAGAGTCCCCGCTCGGATGCCAGCACAGGGAAAGCACCTGGAAGTCACCTGGAGAAGACAGGTGGCCAGAGGTTAGGGGAGACCTGGGTCCCAGGGTGACGCAGCTGGAATCCCAAAGTGCACCAGCAGGCCCCGAGGTTCATGGGCAGGTGCCTCCCCAGAGCATCTGCTTGTGTCCCTGCCCATGCTCACCTTCCCCAGGCACCTGCACCGACACACAGCCTGCTGGCGACCACAGGTACACCTTGCTGCCCCCCGTGCAGATGGCCAGCCGGGGCTGCTGCGGGCCCCACTGGAAGGCGCGCACGGTGCAAAGCTGCTCCAGCACCGCCAGCGGTCTCAGCTTCCGGATGTCCCAGATCCACACGGCGTTGGGGACGCTGTCTGAGGAGGAAGGGGCACCCAGGCTCACATTCACCCCTCACTGCTCTGCTCCAGCCCCTAGCCTTTCACCAGTGAGAATGCCCACCTTCCCCAGGGGCAGGAAGGGGAAGGCGGGGGGTGTATCCTGTGGGCCTGGAGTCCTGCTCTTCCCAAACATGGAGCAGAGGGCGCAGAGGCTTGGGCTTGAGCGGCTGCTGGTCTGACGGGGTGATGGGCCCCAGACACTAACTGCTGCAGGATGTCCACCCCGCCAGCAGCAGCAGAATGGGAAGAAGTGAGCGCGGGAGGCCCTGGCCCCAGAGGAGGCCGACGGGGACAGCACACACACGGGACGGGCCACTGACCGTTCCTCGTGGCCAGGAAGTAGTTGTCAGGACTGAAGGCCAGCGCCCCGATGCCGATCCTGGGGTTGGCTCTGTCAGCGGCCGGCTTTAGGGTCTGTAAGGAGACCGGCATCGAGGCAATCTCATCTGGGTGGGAAAAGAAAGCGCCCTGAACCTCCCCGTGGGCGAGTGGCCTGGGTCTGCGGTGCTGCCCGCAATGGGAGAGGAGCTGAGCGTAACTACCCGTAGGGCGAGGAGGACACGTGACAGCAGGGGCAGGCAGGGTCTGATAGAAGGCAGGGCTGTGCGGGCACCTGGTCCGCCCTCCCACATGAGGCTGTGGTCCCAGAGCTGTGATGGGCCAGGCAACACCGCAGGGCCTGGTGGTCGGCCCAGGCCCTGTGGCTCTTCTGATGCCCCAATTACTCCCACTTTATGGATGATGAAACTGAACCAGAAGTGACCTCTGTGCCACAGATGCAGCTGCAGCTCCTCCCTGAGCCCTCTGATGGCCTCCCACTCACCCAAGAAAAGGTCAGCATTCATTAAAAAAAAAGTCGCTCTCAGGACCAGCCTACAATCAGGAGACCCAGGGCATGTATTCAATCCATGGAGCCAGAGCCCAGGCAGCCTGCTGGCTCTCAGCTGAGGACTCTGTCCTCCAGGTATCGCCAGAGAGGAAAAGGATTGAAAGGAAAAAAGGGAGTATCTGGAGTTTCCCTGGACCGAGAGGGCTTTTTCTCATAATGAAAAGAAAGGGAGAAAAACAAGGGCGGCACCACTGGCCGAGCCGCTCACATTTGCTCTCTGAGGATGTCAGGGGCCCAGCCGCTGCTCGGGGCGGAGGGAAGGCCAGGTGGCCCAGTGGCGGACTCTTCTCGGCCTCCTTGTACACCACCTGGAAGAGAGATGGCCCAGGCAGCATGTGTGGCCGTGGTCCCTCACTGTGCCCTCCTGGACCTTCTCCATGAGGTCCCGCCTGCAGCCGGCATTTCAGTGGAGATAGGTGACAGAGGGGCCAGGGTGGGGGCATGTGTCACCAGAGGCCGGATGGGAAGGACAAACGGCCGTGGGGTGAAGGACCCGAGGAGAACCCTATGAGGCCTCAGGTCAGTCCCACTCCTGCACCTCCGGTGGGTCCTCCCGTCACCGCCCTTGTTGGGACGTCTGCCCACTCACAGGCTCCCCAGAAACCCACCCAGACGCCAGGGCTGTATAGTGGCCCACCCACTGCTTCCTCCTCACCCCACACCTGTCTTACTTGGGTCCCTCACCTGTAGGCAACTCACCAGGGTGTCTGGCCCCATCCCTGCCCCGAGGCCGGGGTGTTTGCCCTCATTCCCACTGTCCCATCCCGGCCCCTGCCCCGAGAAAGGCTGTCTGTCTGGGTCCCTACGGTCTCCCGCACCTTGTCAGGGGCCTGCTGAATAAACAGAGCTCGATCCCTCCTCAGGGCCTCTGCACTGCTGTTCTGTTCACACTGCGTCAATCGCTCTTTCCCAGACCCTGCACCACTTCCTCCCAAGGTCTGCCCCGGGGCCCCTTGGCAGGCAGCCTTCCTACCCTCGCAGGGAGGGCTCCACAGGGAAGAAGCCGCCTGCTGATCTCTGCCTGGCACAGAGCAGGAGCTGGTCCCAGAGTCGTGGGGCTGGGGGTGAAGGAGGCTGGGAAGGACACCACTTGGGACCCTTTGGGAACATGGCAGGAGAAACAAGGGCCATGGGAACATCTGCATTTAGAATGTTTCAGCATCAGAAGGTCATGGGATGTGAGCCCCTGTAGCACTTACACTGATAGTGTAAAGTGAAAGAGCAGCTTTCTATTCCTTCCTCAAACACACTTCCAGACTTACTATTTTGGGATTATTAACAGTTGTAGGATGCTCAAACTCCGTGATCATTTTCCAAGTCACGTGGTTAAGAATCCGCACCTGGGGAGAACCACATGGTCAGAGCCTCTGGGGTGCTGGCTGTGCGTGGGCTTTGCCCCACAGGCCACTCCCACCTTTCCATCGTAGCTCCCAATTGCCAGGAACTGACTGCTGGGGCTCCAGGCCACAGACTTGATGCCCAGGGACCACTCGTAAGCACAGAAGGCGGACAGCAGCCGGCCATCCAGGGAGTAGAGCAGGACCTTGTACTGCAGAGACAGTGAAGGCATTACTGAACCTGTGGCGTGCGAGGCGGCCACCCCAGGGAAGTGAAACTTGGGTGGGGACCCTGCCCTCCTCCACAGTGGTAGGAAGTGGAGATGGGGACGGTACTGGAGGAGCAGAGAGAACGTCGTGGAAAAGGGGAAACTGGGTCTTAAATCTAAAGACTTGTAATAAAAGCTCCTCAGCTCAACATCTGAAAAAGGCAGAGTTCACACTTGAGGCATTCAGAGAGCGTGAAAAACACAGACAGCAGTGCTACAAGCAGAGAGCGCGTCCCGAGCGGGCTCCCTACCTCCAGGCAGGAGTCCCAGACGGCCAGCACGCAGCCATTGGGGGCCCACTCGATCCCTGCCAGGTCCTGAGTGTCCGTGTCAAAGTGCTTCCCAGGTGGGCGGGGGGAGGAACAGATGACATTGAGAACATCTTCTTCAACAAAGACACGAACATCTACCCACACCTGATGCGTTAACACAGTAGTCTCCTCACCTAGCCATGGGCAGAAACACCTACAACTGTGTCCTCCTGCCATGACAGGCCGAGCAACACGCAGCCGCGATGTGGCTCAGGCCTCCATGCGCCTGAGTCTCACCCCTTTAAGATCAGCTCAGGGGAGACCCTCCCAGGACATCACTGCCCTGGTCAAGGAGGCCGCCATCCAACAGCATGCGGGATCCAGCCCAGCCCTGGGTGTCTGTGCCTGGCAGCCTCCTGCCCCTCCAGGCACGTGGTCAGTATTAACCTGCAACTCACTCCTCCTGATGTGGGCACATGGACGCTAATACCACTGAGCCAACGAGAAGCCTAGTGGCTCCCATCTGGGGGACTGTTAACTGCTAACACCCTGTGAGCCCACGCAGTCTCGCCGGATCCTGTGAACACCTGCCCGTGTGCATGCCGTGGGGTAACAGGCAGCGCCCACCTTTGAAAACATGGAGCTGCCTTTCTCACACCACCCAGAAGAGCTTCTGGGATCTTCAAGAATGTACCTCCGCCCCACCCCACCCCAGGGTTGCGCCTCACCCGTAGCAGCTGCCAGTCACTGCAGACAAAGATGCTCACGTAGTCCCTGCAGTCCCGCCTCTCTGCCAGCGCCAGGTAGCGGCCGTCCCTGGTGAAGGTTATTCCTGCCGAGAAGAGGGAAAGGTCCTGGCATCGAGAAGCAGTTTTCCCATTAGGAGGAGAGAGAGAAGGCAGAGGTCTGAAGAGGGGATGCAGCGCACAGACCCCGAGTCTGCGGCGGAGTGTGGGCACGAGGCAGGGTCCCCATACCCTCCATCAGGCTTCTGACGTACAGGGAACCTGTGAGACGCACACGGTGCCCTGAGCCCCAATGAGCCCTAAATGTTACAGGGAAGTGTGGAGCTCTACAGGATGCTTACTCTCCAACTGCAAGAAGCTCAGCTGGGTCAACGCAGGCTCGTCACCACAGCTCCTATTTTTACTTTTGAATTTAAATTTGGAAGAAGTCAATTTAAGGTGAGAATCTGGCTGAAACGTCAGACTGTCCCTTCCAGGTCCACATTGGTGAACTGAGTCCTCAGCCACACTTCACACCTCAAGAGAACACCTAGGTGACAGAGCTGCTGTTTCACCAAGAAGCATGCATGTCATCTGGAGAGACACTAACATACAAACTATGAAAACAAAAAGTAAATGAACAATTGCATTTCACTCACATGTGAGCTTCAAGCCACTGATGGCAAGAGGAAGAACAGAAAAACCTTTCAAATCATGTGATACTTCCTTCTGTTTATTAATTAGAAGACAATCAGCTAATTTCATGGTTCGGGAGGGGGGCATCAGCAAGCTCTTGGGTTCAGTTAAATGCGTGTGGGGGGTTAACTGAGGGCACTGTGGACACACGCCCTTCGTCCCTCCTCTGAGACGCACGGATGGGATAGGTCACCGTTCCCCTCTACAGAGCTCAGAGTTAAGTCAATGGAGGATTCATTTCAAAATCCGCTGTGTGGGGTGGGGTCCTGGGACTGACGCGAACAAGAAAGGATCTGATGCCCAGCTCTGTGACAGACATACAGGATTTGCAAGTAAACCGTTCTTTGACATCTGTTAAACAACATTCTCTTTAGTCGTCACCACAGAAAAGGGAAGCCCTGCTCTTCTGGAGACACAGGTCAGGGAAGGCTTACAGAGAAGTACTAGGAGATCTAGAATGTACTTTAAGACAATCAGCGGGAGGGGTGGGTATAGAGAAAAGAGATTGGCTATGAGCTGAAATACAGTTGAGGCTACTTTTGTCTGTGTTTGAAATTTTCCAGGATAAAAAGGTCTCCAAACCCCCAACAACTACAGAGAAATGGCCTCTGAGTAGCTCTGACGACTCACCCTGCTGACAAGCCTTAGGGTATTTGATGTAGGACACGGACTTTGTGCACAAGGACCACACAGTTATCCGCAGCTGCCGGGGAAGGGGGAGGAAGAGAAAGGAAACAGCGTAACTTAGCATTCTCGGAGAGAGTTGTGAGTCACTTAGGTCCAGACTGCCTGCACCTAAACAAGAGATTTACTGAATAAAAGTATCAGGAGTCCCAGGGTGTTTTCTGTCTAAAGAAGTGTGTCAAACTCACATCTACAATTGATAAATTTTTTTTTTTTGGTGGTGCTATGTGGCTTGCAGGATCTTTTGTTCCCCAACCAGGAATCAAACCCAGGACATGGAAGTGAAAGTGCTGAGTCCTAACCACTGCACCAGCAGAGAACTCCCACAATTGTTAAATTTAATGGTCTTAGTGTTTGGTTTTCATTTTGTGACAATATTATCTGAGTGACACAAAATTAAATATAAGTGCATTTTAGTTCAATGTACAGTCAGCACCCCTTTCTGCCTGATAAATTAAGCTTTATTGCAGGCACAGCAATCCATGGAGGGTCCAGTATTTCTGGGGGATTCAGCATCCAGGGGTAAAGAAGGCACGCCCTGGGATAACAGGCCAGGGGGTGCTACAGTCAAAGTTTTCATATAGTGAAAGTGAAGTCGCTCAGTCATGTCCAACTCTTTGCAACCCCATAGATTGTAGGCTACCAGGCTCCTCTGTCCATAGGATTTTCCAGGCAAGAGTACTGGAGTGGGTTGCCATTTCCTTCTCCAGAGGATCTTCCCGACCCAGGGACTGAACCCGGGTCTCCCACACTGTAGGCAGATACTTTACCGTCTGAGCCACTATATAGTAGTGAACCTAAAAATGTTTCTCAGAGAAACATCTAGGAGAGAAAGCCACACCAGGTGCCTCCCAGTCTCTTGAAGCAGTGAAGGGGGTGAGTGGCTCTGCCTTACCAGGTGTATGGGCCTGGGGTCAGCAGGGACAGGGAGTTGCCCGACTGTCCAAGTGGAGGCTCTGCAGAGGATTTCTGGGGGACCCACTGCAGGCACGTCACATGCAGGGGCTGGAAGATGCTGTGCCAATGAAGGACCAGCGCACCCAAACCCCCCATAGTCCCCTGACGTGATGTGTTTGGGAGGCATATGCACACTACCCAAGCAGTCTCTGATTTATGGTTGGATTTCAAAGGTTCTTCTTCCCAGAGCTCCTGCCCAGGGTCCTGCATCCCAAGGGAGGCCAAGGCTTGAAGAGCAAATGAATGAGGTTAGAGACACACAGATCAGATGTCTCCAGGGAAAGATGTAAATTCGTGCATTGTTGTCGTTCAGTTGCTAAGTTGTGTCCGACTCTGCGACCGCACAGTCTGCAGCACACCAGGCTTCCCTGTCATTCACTATCTCCCAGAGTTTGCTCAAACTCTTGACCATTGACTCAATGATGCCATCCAATCATCTCATCCTCTGTCACTCCCTTCTCTCTTGCCCTCAACCTTTCCCAGCATCAGGGTCTTTTCCAACGAGTCGGCTCTTTGCATCACTGAAGTTCTTTTCTATTGTTGAATCAAAGGACCTGTCTAAACCCTTAAAGATACAATTTGAGATGTTCTTTTTAAAAACCTTTTTTCATTAAAACTGGGCAAAAAGACTATATAACAACACTCATGGGCTTATAATGCTCTAACCATTTATGATATACATCCTCCCCGCTAGACCACTCCCTCCAATCCTCCCATGTGATCAGGACAAGGGGTGAGGGGTGACTGTCCTGTGGCTGAGACAGGTATCTGGGTGCCCACTCACGTGGAATTCCGTTGTGTTGAGGATGTGGCGCCCGTCCGGGCTCCAGCAGGAGGCCACCAGCCCCGCCGAGCCCTCGTCTATCTTGCAGTGCCACTCTGGCTGCTCCAAGGACCACACCTGGACTCACAGAAGAGATGAAGCTGTTTGCTACTCAGGCTTAGGAACAACTGGTGAGCTGCGTGGAGGCAAAGATGGCCCAACTCTCAGGATCCTTCAGTGTGAAGGACAGGCCCTGGGTTGCACCACACTTCTCAGTGATGTCACTGCATTGTGCTTTGAAGGGTTTATTCCCTTTGCTGTCTGAGACCTCACTGAGTTAAGTGTGGGGTCTATAACAAGACACATCTCAGCACTCCCTAAACACAGGAACCAGCTGGGCTGCTCACTGAACACTTCCTGTTACAGAATGAACTAGGTTACAGATCAAGGACATTTACATGATTTCTTATTTTTAAAAGTACTTAAACTATTAGAGCACTATTATAATGTTAAAAGAAAATGGGCTTTGACCTTGCAGCCCCTTCCTCCATATCAGCAGGGCATAGAACAAGGCCCTGGGTGGGGGCTGCACTTAGGGTGAGGGGGAAATCCATCCGGAGGTACCTGCACGAGCCCCCGCTTGTACAGGGCACACAGGATGAAGAGCGAGTCGGCCGACCACTCGAGGTGCTGGATCTGGTCCAGGCACGTGTACAGCTGGAGGATCTGCAGGGTGTTCGCATCCCTGACCACCAACCGGTACTGGACGCAGGAAGCCTGGACGGGGAGAGGAGAGGTCATGGCGGGGAGGGCTCCAGAGGAGGGCGCTCTTGGGATGGCAGCATGCCTTCCGGTCAGGATGGTTGCCTCCTCTCCCTGCACACAGGCTTTCCATCTAGATGGTCTTGTGTTTACCATGTGGACAGCCTATTCTGAACAAAGATGAGTTAGCAGAAAGATGAAGCATAAATGTAAAACCAGGTGCCCAGCTGTTAAGCCCCAGGAGGAAGTATTACTGCAGAACTCTACCGGCGTCGTTTCTGCGCCGTCTTCACTGCGTGACAAATGCTAAAGCAGGACACGGCACTGGGAAAAGGCCCTCCAAGAACAACCAGCTCCCCTCTGGTTCTACCATCTGCAAACAAGCTGTGTTTGCAGAGGAGGGTGCGCGAGGAGGGGGCTCCGGGCTGCCGGTGAGAACGATCCAGGAACTCAGCTCCCTTTGGTTCAGTGTCTAACCTGGACCCAAACCAAGAGAAAGTCAACATACAGGTCTGAAATTCTGCAAGTGTAAGGACATGTCATAAATGTCCATCTACCTGTGATGAGAAAACAGATAATACACACTGATGTCTGCCCACAGGTCCTGACACAGGCTCCTAATGAAACCCTCGGGAAGTCCTGGGGGGCGGGAGCATCTCTTATTCTACCGAGGCAACTCTGGGTGGGCTCCTGGAGGGACTGTCACCAGAGAGACCAAGCCAAGATTAGAGGCTTGGAATTCTCAGCCCTGCTCTCCTCTTCTCTTCAGCAAAAAGGGCTCAAAATGGAGTGAATGATCACCCAGGTCTATGTGCTGAAGCCTCCAAAAATCCCAAAGATGCAGGGTCCAGAGCTTCCAGGTGGGCTAGCACACCCACATCCTGGGAGGATAAGGGAGTGAAAGTCACTCAGTCGTGTCTGACTCTTTGCGACCCCAGGGACTATACAGCCCATGGAATTCTCCAGGCCAGAATACTGGAGTGGGTAGCCTTTCCTTTATCCAGGGGATCTTCGCAACCCAGAGACCAAACTCAGGTCTCCCACATTGCAGGCGGATTCTTTACCAGCTCCACGGAGACAGAACTCCTGCACGCACTCGAGACCCCCAGATCTCACCCTCTCTCTTCATGTGCTTGCTCACCTGTTCCTTTATCACACCCCTTAATAATATGGTAAATCTGTTTTTCTGAGCGCTGAGTCTCTCCAGAAAACTAATGGAACCCAAACAGGAGGTCATGGAGCCTCCATCCAGTTGGTCAGGAGCAAAGGTGACCACCTGGACTTTCAATTGCACTCTGAAAGGTGGGGGGCAGTCTTGTGGGGCTCAGCCCTCCATCTGTGGGCTCTGAGCTCTCTCCAGGTAGACAGTGTCAAAACGGCGTCAAACTGCAGGACACCCAGCTGGTGTTAGGGAGAACTGCTTGGAGTGGGGAAAACCCCACATAGTGGGTGACCAGACGTTTCAGAAGTGTTGAGTATGGCAGTCCCTGGAGAGGAAAAGGGACTGACAGAGGGAGGGCTGGGGGGTTGCTTACACACCCATTAACTTATTCCTAAACCTGAGTTTGGAAACATTTAATTCAATATAGTGTTCCCAAAAATAGTTACTTTATGTCCATATTTGTTAATAATATCCAAACCAAGCAAATGACTTCTATGACTGATCATACTTATCTATTAACCAGAGAGTGCATCATCATTCAAAAATCAAGAACTGACTTCTGAATGTTAATTGCCTCATGTTGGTACTTATCATGGAGAAGGCAATGGCACCCCACTCCAGTACTTTTGCCAAGAAAATCCTATGGATGGAGGAGCCTGGTAGGCTGCAGTCCGTGGGGTCGCTAGAGTCGGAGACGACTGAGCGACTTCCCTTTCACTTTTCACTTTCATGCATTGGAGAAGGAAATGGCAACCCACTTCAGTGTTCTTGCCTGGAGAATCCCAGGGACGGGAAAGCCTGGTGGGCTGCCGTCTATGGGGTCACACAGAGTCGGACACGACTGAAGTGACCTACCAGCTACCAGGTACTTATCAAGGTCAAACTAGATTGTTAGGTTTTTGCTTATGAACTTTCATTTCTAAAAAGGCAATTGAGTTCCACCTGGGAAAAAAAGAATGACAGATAGACTGCTGATGAGAACAAATATCCTGCTTTTTTTTTTTTGTCCCTGCTTATTTTTTCACTTTGTAGCTTTGAAAGCTGTTATCAGTTACCACAAACTCCTAGTGAAATGAAATGTTTGCAGCAACACTTGGAAAAACTGTATCAAATCTGTTGCAAGATGTTAAAAATGGCAACATGGCCCTACTTTTCTCAGCATTTAGGATAGAGCTCTGAAGAACATGGTTTCAGTAACGTTACTACCTAGGCTCACAATTTTAATCAGAATGTAAAAACTAAAAGGTACCAAAACTAAATGAGGAAATGTAATCTTTGTCTCCATAATTCACTGGAAGTTTCATGTCAGTGAGTGAAAGTCACTCAGTTGTGTACAGACTCTTTGCAATCCCATGGCTATACAGTCCATGGAATTCCCCAGGCCAGAATATTGGAGCGGGTGGCCTTTCCCTTATCCAGGGCATCTTCCCAACCCAGGGATCGAACCCAGGTCTCCCACATTGCAGGTGGATTCTTTACCAGCTGAGCCACTAGGGAAGTTTCATAAATGACCAAAAAGCAAATTTATTGGGGAGTATTCTGAAAAGCATACCAAAGTTTTAAGGGTGCCATTTAAGCTAAAGATATTTTGTATTTTGTAGCTGAATACCATACTACGTGATTCAGAATAAAACCACCGTAAAGAAGGTAAACATGTGATCTGAGGTATTAATACATCCATCCTTAAGGATAAATGGAATGCTGACAAAGCTCAGACTGAAAAGACAAAACAGAATGCATCAGTTAATAGTTAATGAAACTAAGTAGTTTTTAAAAAGCATTTTTCCCCCTTAATGTCTTTCCAATGCCAATTATCACCCATCCACCACATTTCCCCCCAAGATTCTGAGAATGTACACTGATCATACTTGTATATTTCAAAACTTACATTTCACATATGAGAGCTCAGTGATGTGAGAACCATTCTGCCATCCACGGAATGAGCAACTCAGATACCAGGAGTATAGATCACTCTCTTTATCTGAGCACAGAAGGCTAGTTACCTAAGTCATTCATCTGGCATGTGGTAGAGACCCTCAAAGGGGACTGGAAAAGGTGACAACAGCTAGCTGCAGCACTGCACCGTTTTACAGCCAACAGGACTATATACCTGCCTTTGTTACAAACAAACTACAACTTATAGTCAAAGCTATGGTTTTTCCAGTAGTTGTGTATGGATGTGAGAGTTGGACCATAAAGAAGGCTGAGCACCAAAGAATTGCTGCTTTTGAGCTGTGATGTTGGAAAAGACTCCTAAGAGTTCCTTGGACAGCAAGGAAATCAGGGCAGTCAATGCTAAAGGAAATCAACCCTAAAAACTCATTGGAAAGACTGATGTTGAAGCTGAAACTCCAATACTTTGGCCACCCGATTCCAAGAGCCAACTCATTAGAAAAAACCCTGAAGCTGGGAAAGACTGAGAGCAGGAGGAGAAGCGGATGACAGAGGATGAGATGGTTCGATGGCATCACTGACTCAAGGGCGCAAACTCCAGGATAGAGTGAAGAATAGGGAAGCCTGGCGTGCTGCAGCCCATGGGGTCACAAAGAGTCGGACACGACTGAGAGACTGAAGAACAACAAAGTCCACGTTTACTGTGTCCTGAAGTGTGAAGACAGTGTTGCTTTTACCTGCTTTTAACAGATGGAAACCGAGGTGCAGGCAGCTTCCCGGGTTCCCAGAGCGCAGCAAGTGTCTAGGTACCCTGCTCGGAACCACTGCCCAGGTCACCGGCTCGGGGCCAAAACCTGCTACCTCCTTCCGGGCCCCAGGTAGGCCCCACCCCCTTAGTTCCTCGCCGCCCAGTGCGGACACGCGCCTCCTCGCGGAAGGTGCGCCTTCGGCCCAGGCCCGGCGGCCGCTCACCAGGTACTTGCCGTCCGGGGAGAACTTGCAGAGCAGGCTAGAGAGCTTGAACACCTCGGAGAAGTTCATGGCGGCCGCTGCACCCGGAGGACCGCGAAGCCCCGCCGCCCCAGCCAGCCACAACCGCCCCTCCGCGACCGGAAGTGACGGAGGGCGGGAAGCGCGCAGCAGCCAATCAGGACCCCGGATGACGCGCGGCATTGTGGGGCTTGTAGTTCGCTACCCTGCCCAACGCGCGCAACCGCGCTTTAAAGGAGACAAGGTGTTTGGTCCCACCCGAGATTTCCACCGGTGCTCGCGTGTGGGAAGTCCCGTTCAACTAGGGTTGCCACATAAAATGCAGAAAGTGCACTACAGCTGAATTTAGATAAACAACGAATCATTTTCCAGGATAAATATGTTCCCCAATACTACATGACACATATGCTTAAAAACTATCCGCTTGTCTCAAGTTAAAACGTGTCGTCCTATGTATCTGTGTATTTGTATTCATGTATTTGTATACATACAAGAATATGAAATGTGGTGCATAGTACGTATATTACATTCTATATATACATAGAGTATGGATAAATATTCGTTTTTCTTCGTTTGTCTTTTGGCTAAGTCCGGCAACATGCTTCCAGCGAGGCCCTCACTTGGCGATTAGGAACTTCTCTGATCCAAGAGAGAACGAATTGGCGCTCGCACCGCGCAGAAAGCTCCTGGATCTTGCGCGCCCGCTTGTCCATCACACGCCCGCACCTGTGCTCGGACTCGCGAGGAGAACAACACCCGGGACGGGATCAGAGCCCCGCCGCAGCCCGCATGGCACGGACTGGAGCGAGCTCCTGCGCTGGCGCTGGCTCTGCTGGCCTCGCTCGCCGCCCCGCGCAGGCCTGTCCTCTTGCCCACTAGGGACTCCTGGTCCTCTTCGCCCTCGCGACCCTGCCAGCGCCTCTAGATCGCGCGGACCAGGACACCCGCCCCCACTCTTGCGTCCTGAGGTCCGAGACCCGGCCCGGGTCCTACTCGCATCCGCGCGAATCCGGCCTGGTCCTGTGCCCTGGGAAAGCCCCCTCCAGCTTCCCAGAACAAACAAAAGGGTAGGGGATGCGTGTAGGCGTCCTGCTCGGCGGTGCCAGCCGTTTTTGTCCCCGGCCAGATCAAACCCTGTGTGTGATTCGTCTTTGGGTACCCCAACCCCCATACCCCGCACCTTGCAAGCAGTAGGTGATCAGTAAAGGTGTGTGGCAGCCAGCCAGATGGGCCAGGTGCGGACCCGTGCACCAGCCCTGGCTGCGCGCAGTTCCAGGGCAACTCTGCCACGCAGGTTCCCATGGCCTTGAGGCAGGTAACGTTGAGCACCAGAAGGCAGCGCACAGCAGGTACCCGCTGCCTTGAGTAGTTCAAAACTCGCTAGCGTGTTAGTTTCTTCAGCCAAGGCCCCAGGACTAGGTGGAAGCCCTGAAGACCCCGTCTGCCCTGCGGGGGCGACCGGTCTATGGAGCCCCAGGTGTGGGCGCCCTAGGAAAGTCTTGGTCTGAAGCGGGTCTCTGCGCATAGAAATCAATTTCCAGTGCACTACCCACGTGTCGGCGTGGACACCCGCGCATACCTGCGCAGCGCGGAATGAAACCCAGCCCCTTGCGCGCGAGACAGTGGCCGGAGGAGGGAGCAAGGTGCCGGCTTCGAAACGGGAGTGTTTGTGTTCGGAATTACTCCCCGGGTGCTGTGGGCACATCTTCCGCTTGGCCGAAAGAGACGTGTCTAGAGGGTATTCCCGCAGATCCACAAAGCGGACAGGGACGGGAGCGGGGCTGTGACCTCGGCTGGGTGAGCGATGTAGGTGGCGAGCCCGCCAGGGCGGAGGAGCCCGGCTCGTACCACCCGGAAGCGAGCAGCTTCACTTAATCCCGGCTCCTGGGGTTGCCACTTTCCTCTCCCACCTCCCGCCCCCGCCGCAGGCGACAGCCAGTGCGCGCACCCCGCAGACCTGGGTGGCCGCGCTCCTACGATGCCCAGCCCTTCCCCTGCCCCGTGGATCCTCTACTCCCGGCGCTGAGGGGGTCCCGCGCCCGTGGGGGCGGAGGACAGGGACCCGGAAGATGCGGCGTCCCGGGGACAGGAAGGCGTCGGGCCGCGGGGTCAGCACCTCTGCCCGCCACGTGCGCGCTCCTAAGCCGGCCGAGAGCCACTGTCCCGTTTTCGCAGCATCAGGGCCCCGGGGCCCGGCCCGCGTCCAACCCGAGGTAGGCGGCCCCGCCTGGGCCGGGAGAGGCGACACGCGCCAAAAGACGGCGGGAAGGAGGCGGGGCAGAGTGCGCCCCGGGACCCCGACTCGGACGTGGCCAGCTGGGGGGGCGGAGCGCCGGATGGCAACCTTGGCCCTAGCCTGGCGCTGTTGCCCCTTGCTCCTCCTGCCAGCGGCTGAGCGGCCCGCGCTGCCTTCCCGCCGGCCGGCTGCGGAAGGCGCTAACGCTGGCGGCCACCCCCTCCCCGCGGCGCCTCCCCTCCCCGCGCCCATATAACCCGCCTCGGCGGCCGGAGCCCGCCCTGCCTCCACGCCCGCGCCCGCCAGGCCGCACCCGCCTCTCGTCCCGCGCCCGCCCTGAGCCCACCAAGGGGTTAACGCGGCGAAGCCCAGGCTAGCGCCAGGCGGCTCGGGCATCGATTCCCGGGGCTCCGACGGCACCAGGTAGGGAGCACGGGGACCTGGTGCAAGGGGCCGGAGCGTGTTTGGGCTCCGCCTGCGGGGCCTGAGTCTATAGCGGCCAGCGCATGGGCTCGCGGCTCCGAAGCTGGGAGTCGGTGAAAACAGATCTTGTGCACGAACTCATGAGAGGCTGACCTGGGTACTCCCTCGGGTATAACCGGCTACTGACACGGGGCGCGGTGGGGCGACAGGGAGCCAGAATCCAGCCGGGGAGGACATGTGGGATCCTGCCCCCAGCGTGGCGGCCTTTGGGGCCAGGATCAGCCTGGCTGGGATTCCCAGAGGGCCTGCCTCGGGTTAACCCCTCTCCACCCCAGCTTCAAGGGGAGGTAGGGAGTGCGACCCCCAAGAGGCTGGCTTCCGGAGGGTGCGGGTGCCGGTAGCTGACAAGCCCCTCCCCACCAGGCCCCAGTCCGTCTGCACTCTAGAGGGCTGTTAGCAATCTGCAGGCGTTAGGCACCCTACCCCGCAAGGCGGAGTGAGACCCAGGTCTTCCCTGGACCAGGGGAACTGGGCATAGCCCCTAGGCTGGTCCCACGGGTGGTTTACCAAGGGGCCAGGTTCCAGAGTGGGATCTCTGGGTGGCCCTGAGTTGGCTGGGGTACCCACCTGTTTTCTGAAACTGTTCCAAACAGGGAAAAGAGGGGTCAGAATTAGGCCCTGGGCCGGCCTGGCCAGAGATCACACGTCTTTCCAGGACCCCTTCTCTTCAAGTCCTCCTTGCTTTGCAATCACAGTCCTTTTAGGCCTTAGACTGGGGGGGGGGGGGTGGAGGTGGCGGGGAGTTGCGCTGGGGGGCTATTACCACCTTCTTGTCGTTCAGTCACTCAGATTCTGAGACCCCATGGGGTACAGCTTGTATTTTCCTTTGATCCCTAAGCGGCTTTGCACAAAGTATGCACGTGTCTGCACAAATGAATGGGTGATGAGTAAACCACTATCAACCAGCAAGGGGCCGGGGAAACAGTACACCGTTCACTTCTGACCAGAGGTCATTTGGTTCAAGTATACTGTGGCCTGTTTATTGAACGCTGTACATTTGGGAGCTTTATGTTTGGGTTTTTTTTGCTGTCACGGTTACTGTTTGTTTCACCTTAATAATTAGCTTTTGGGTGAAAATGCACTGTTCACCGGAAGTCTACCACTCATCTTTTGACTTACTCAATAAGTTAAAGAAGAATTGTATCAAGAACGAAAAGTCAAAGCATTTAACATTTTGCAACATATGAATGTATGGATCATGCATGTGATTTTTAAAAATAAGATTAAAAAGTTGGGCTGGTACCAGAAGCTGCCAGGGTGTCAGTGGAGTGCCACCAGGAGAATGGCCACAGAAAGCTTAGCCCCATTTCAAAGTCCTGCTGAGGTTCTAGGAGACAGGGCGGTGTTGTTTAGTCTCTAAGTTGTGTCCGACTCTTTGTGAGCCCACGCACTGCAGCACTCCAGGTTTCCCTGTCCTTTACTATCCACCAGAATTTGCTGGGAAAACAGAAGAACAGGGTAGCTGTCTACAAATTCAGCCTCCAAGGACAGCCCCACGGAAGGGCCAGCCTGGTGCAATGGTTAATCGTGTAGAGGTTAATGGTGTGGAGGTTAGAACGTTAGGGTTCAAATCCCCTCTCTGCCACTTACTTGTCGCGGACCTCCAGTGACCTAACCACTTGGAGCCTCAGTTCACCCGTCTATAAAGAAAGGCAATAATGGCCTCTGTCCCAGAGGGCTGGAGGAACAGTAACCAAGATGCCATATGTAAGTGCTTAGGATGACGCCTGCTACACACAAGTGGGCCCCAAAGTGCTAGCTGTTGATGCTGCCCCAGAGGCCCTCGGTAGGGTAGGGACATAGTTCTCTGGTACCCAACAGGTCTCCCCTTGGGAGTGGGGAATGGAATGGCTGGCAGTGGGGCAGGAATTTGCCTGTGGTTTGGATGGAGGCTGCCAGTCTTTTGTCGGGGGTGCTGGAGCAAGGATGCCTCCCTGAGTAGTTATTTGTAGAGAACTTGGGAACCGGATCTGGGGAAGGTCCTGCCTGTGGCCAAGGATGGCATTCACCGGGAGATTCTGACACCTTAAAGGGAAATCCTCAGTGGGTGAAAGGAAACTTCATGTTTATCCAGCCAGGAGACTGCTTCTGGACAACACATTCAAGGGGAGTTTGTCCTCTAAAGGCTTGTATAAAAGACATCAAGGATACACACAATGAACTTTGGGTTTGCAAAAAAAAAAACAAACAAACTTTCTTCAACTGTGCATTTCTTCTACCCAGCCCCCATAAAAGGGAAAGGCATGCTTTTATTTTCCAATTTGGACATTTCTGTGATGATTTAGTTTTATACAGCAAAAATGAAAAAAAAAAAAAAAAAAAAAACTGAGAGGAGTGTTTGAGCAAGTCCTAGTTCCCTTGGCCCCTGACCACGCTTCTGTCTGGATGCTGAAAGCTTTACTATCATGAGAACTGTGCCCCCAGAACACCGTGTGCCAGTTTACCCTTGCAAGCTGCTGTAAAGTGTTTCTGTGCCCTGCCCAGTTGTTTGGAACTGCTGCTGCTGCTGCTGCTAAGTCGCTTCAGTCGTGTCCAACTCTGTGTGACCCCATAGACGGCAGCCTATCAGGCTCCTACGTCCTTAGGATTCTCCAGGCAAGAACACTGGAGTGGGCTACCATTTCCTTCTCCGATGCGTGAAAGTGAAAAATGAAAGTGAAGTTGCTCAGTCATGTCTGACTCTTCACTGCCCCAGGCTCCTCTGTCCATGGGATTTTCCAGGCAAGAGTACTGGAGTGGGTTGCCATTGCCTTCTCCGTGTCTGGAACTAGCAGCATCCATTTGTGTGTAGCCAAACTATACAAGCCACCTGATGCAAAGAACTGACTCATTTGAAAAGACCCTGATGCTGGGAAAGATTGAAGACAGGAGGAGAAGGGGACGACAGAGGATGAGATAGATGGATGGCATCACCTACTCAATGGACATGAGTTTGAGTAAACTCTGAGAGTTGGTGACGGACAGGGAGGCCTGGCGTGCTGCAGTCCATGGGGTTGCAAAGAGTCAGACACGACTAAGCGACTGAATTGAACTGAAAATATACAATATCTTTTTTTCCTTTAAGTTTGCCTTCTTAAGTAGGTTACATAGGACTCCTGGAAAACCCTTTCTGAGTGTGTTATGCAGAGGAAAATTGATTTTTTTCTATACAAGAAAAGCTCCCTCTACTCATCGGGGCTCAAGTTAAAGACACTTTTACTGCAGCCGGCTCTGAGAGTTTGCACGAGTGGGCGGGCATTGACTTTTCGTGTGCATCCCCTGCTTCGTGTCTGCTCTCAGGCTGGTATTCCTTTGCAAACCAGACATTCGTTCCTCAAAAGTATTTTCTTTTCCTAGAAATCCTCCTTCAAATCAGAGACCCAAAGAGAGCAAAAATTCCTAAAGGAATCACTGATATTTTCATTGAGTGTGGCAGCTGCTGCGGAAATCTCAAAATTTCGTTTGTTCTTGTCACTGAGTTGAAATAGTCGTCAGATCTGCTACCTGAAGCCCCATAATCACCATATCACGAACTGGCTTTTATCTTATTTTGGTCAAGCCATGCAGCTTGTGGAATCTTGATTTCCCTGACCAGGGATTGAACCGGTGTTGTCAGTGAAAGTGCGGGTTCTTAACCACTGGACAGCCGGGGAATTTTGCTTTTAAATATCATTCTAACTGTGTTAGTGTCCTGGGGCACTAACCAAGAACGAGGGGGCTGAAAACAAACGAAAAGGACTTACTCTTTCATGGGCTGGAGTTCAAAAGTCCAAAACGCAGGTGTGGGCAGAGCTGGTTCCTCTGGAGGCTCTGAGGGAGAGTGCGTCTGTGTCTTATCGCTCACCCCGAATCTTCCTGGACTTCTACACACATCACCCTAATCCCTGCCTCTGGGATTGGGGTCCTCTGTGTCTCCCCATTTTTGTCTCTTATAAGGACCCTTGTCATTGGATTTAGAACCACAGCAATCCGGGAGATCCCATCCTGAGATCTTTATCTTACGCGTCTACAAAGGGGAGGGGGGTGCTATTCAGCCCACTAGAATAAACGTAATTCAGTGTAGCTAGTTTCGTTGGTAATTTTTTGTTTGCCCATTCTGTACACGTGACCTCTGGGACCCCCCAGGGGTCCAACCTGGGCCACAGCAGTGGAAGCACTGAGTTCTAACCACTTGGCCACCAGTGAACTCCCTGAAATTTGTTTCTAAGAAGTGTTCCTCAGCCTTCCGGCTGCCCAGGGGCCAGGACGTAAAAGGTGAAGAAACTTCTTCTAACCCACACCCCTCTGTGCTGAAAGAGGAACCAGACACCCCTCCCCCCAGTCTGTTCCAGGGCAGCCAAAGGTGCAGGGAGCCGCTCCTCCAGCCTCTGGGAGGAGTTCTTCCCACCACCATCCCGCCCACCCCACCCGAGACTACATGGGCCGTCACAGCCCCCCGAGGTGGGAGAGAGAACAGACACACAGAGCGGCTTTGGGCCACCGGTGCCAAAGAGGGGCTTAGAGGTGGGCAGACATCAACCTGGGGGAGTCCGGGGAGGAGGGGCGGAACCTCCGAGGGAACTGGACCAGGAGAGAAGCCAAGCAGCAGGGAAGGCCCTGCGGAGCTTGGAGAGAGGAGACGGGGCCTCCCTGAGGGCAGTTCTAGGGCCGCGGAGTGGACATTTCAGGCAGCTCTAGAGGGTCGGTGGCAACGACACTCTGTCCTTTGGGTTTAGAATCTGGTCCCGCAAAGAGTGAGCCCCAGAGGGACCTGGGAGCCAGAGGTGCGGGGGCACCGGAGTGAGGACCGCGCTCCAGCCCTGCCCAGTGCTTCTGCCCTCCCATCCGTGTTTTGAGGCAAGGGTGAGTTATAACCCTGACAGTAGACATTCATAGTGCCCCCCCGCCCCGCAGTGTACGTGCCTCTGGGCGTTTACCACACTTGTAGGTGGGCACCGAAGCCAGAAACCTCAGACCAATTGATTAAATCAGAAGCAGGTGTTGTCTGGCCACCCATGCCTGGCACACCGCCGGCAGAGGGTACAACAGGCAGGGCCCTGGGCTGGTAGTCCAGACAGTAGTCCAGAGCAGACCTGGCTCCTCCATGACCTTGGGCTAGTCCCCAGGCTCTTCATCCTTGGGCGGGGGACACCCACCTGCCTCCTCGTTGTTGGAGCCGGAGCCAGGGCTCCCCTGAGTGGCCTATGGGAACACACCTGAGAGCCCCAGAGGGCAGACTCAAAGTGCCCAGGGAAGACTGGTCCAGCCCCTTCCATGCCCCACCAGACAAGTCTGCCTCCCACCAGCCAGGGTTCGGGGGCCTGGGCATCAGGGCTGGACTGGGTGCCCAGGGGTCCCTCCTCTGTGGTCCTGCTCAGGGTGGCTGCATGTAGAAAGGACCAGTCCCTGGTGTGTCCCCGCCCAGTGCCAGCCGGCAAAGCATTCCCTGAGGCCCTGGGTGCCTGTGAGGAGAGGCTGGGGTTCTAATTGCTCACCTGCCGCTCCAAGGTGCAAGGCGGGCGGGCATCTGGGGAAGCCTCTGGCTAATTGGGCGAGTGGCTTCTCCTGGGGCAGGGATGGACTGGGTCCTTCAGAGCAGGCAGCGAAGATGCCTCTCCCCCTCCCCCTGACTTCCTGGGCTCTTTTCTCCGTCGGGGCTGAGACGTGAGAAAGACCCAAGGGTCTCCACTCCGAGCTTGCTTGCGTGGTGCCCACCTGCCAGACAGAGGCCGCTTCTGTGTCCATCCAGCATACATGCCAGGCTCTGGGGGACCGGCCAGAGTGGGGACCAGGAGGGCGGCCTGGGGCCCAGTGTGGGTCCTGCCATCCTGCACAGTGATGGAGGGTGGCTTTTGGGAGGGGTGCGGCTTGAGGAGTCTCTGCAGCTGTTGGGGCTGCAGGAGGGGAGGCTGTGCTTCCCTGTGCTTCGTGTGTGCACGCATGAGTGCACGTGCTTAGTTTCCCAGTTGTGTCCCGCAATTTTTGACCCTGTGCACTGTAGCTCACCAGGCTCCTCTGTCCAGGGAATTCTCCACGCAAGAATACTGGAGTGGATTGCCATTTCTGTCTCCAGGGGATCTTCCTGACCCAGGGATCAAACCCTCATTTCTGCCAGGCAGGACACAAATAAACAGATCAAATCACCCTCTCCACACTGGGCGGTCCTGCATTTAGGGTCCTCAATCATTTGCATTATGTGCAACACAAATTTAGCACAATTCCCCAAAAGACAGTGGGAGGGCAGGTCATTATTAGTATGCATATCAAAAGGGGATCCCCTCGGTGTTTTCTGTGATCTACAAAACCCAGTCATTAAAGGCCCCTCTGCTTTTACTCACCTCCGTTTCTCCCACCCCTCCCCCCTCACTCAACCAACAAAACCCCGGTAATTAGGAGACGCTCTGTCTTTTTTTTTTTTTTTCACGGAGCCAGACAAGCTGCAACTTGCTCCTGGCTTCTTAGCTTCTGATCAGGGGTGCTCCTTGCCTAATTACTTGGCAGTAACGAGCGAGGAGGACGCAGGTTGTCAAAGTCCCCCCAGCTTTTAGAAGGAAGCTGCAAATTAAAAATGAGGTATGGGTAAACAAGATGCTAATTGGATTAATGTGAAAGTAATGAATTCTGATAAAAAGTAGTCCAAATAGACACTTGGAAGATTGAGGTCACTGTGATGCCAAGAGCACTGCCTGGTCGTCATCTGGTCCGTGTGATGTTTGAAAGAATTAGGATACTAGGAAGTGTCTGCTCTCACAGTGGAGTGTGCAGATGAAGGAAAGTGGAAGAAAGAGCCCCGTGTGAGCAGAATGTGGGGAAGCCGCGAGCCATCCCAGGCTGTCTTTTCGGAATCTGGGGGAGTCTCTGGCCAGACAGGCTCATGTAAAGTGGTCAACAGACCCTCAAGTTGCTGACTCTCTCTTTTCTTCCCTCTGCTGTCACTAAGCCTTGGTCCGTTTCGTTTCTCTCCCCCTGATAAATCTGCGAGTTGTGTCAGCTGCTGGGCTCCCTGATGGGAGCCGAGACTGGGACGAACGGGGTTGGGAGAGACGGGCTTGGCCCTGTCTCAACCTTTTTGCATCTTTTGAAATTTGTGCTACTTAATAGTGTTTCACTGACCAAAAAAAAAAAAAAAAAAAAAAAAAAATCCACGGAGGTAAAAAGTGACGAAAGTCATGGTGAGGGTGACCGAACTTGGAATCAGCTAGCCCAGATCTGCTGTGTGAAGGCTGGCTTTGGTTGATGAGAGGGAAAATACCTTCCCCATATAAGGAGAGAAAATGGGGCTTCCCAGGTGGCACTAGTGGTAAAGAACCTGCCTGCCAGTGTAGGCTAGAGGTAACAGATGCAGGTTTGATCTCTGCTGGGTCGAAAAGATCCCCTGGAGGAGGAAATGACAACCTACTCCAGTATTCTTGCTTGGAGAATCCCATGGACAGAGGAGCCGGGCGGGCTACAGTCCATGGGGTTACAAAGAGTCAGATATGATTGAGTGACTAACACAAGGAGAGACATGAGGATGTGGCCAGTTCGGCCCTTGTGGTCCCAGGGAGGGACCCTTTCCTGACCCCTTATCTGGGCACTTCTGGGTCTAGCTGGGCCTTGGGGATAATCAAGCCATTGTGACGGCCCTAACTTTATGGTCCAAGCTAATCCTGAGCCCTGGTATTTCAGAATTCAGATTACTTTTTTTCATTTTGCCTTCTCAGTTGGTAAAGAATCCACCAACAATGCAGGAGACCTGGGTTCAATCTCTGGTTGGGACGATCCCCTGGAGAAGGGAAAGGCTACCCACTCCAGTATTCTGGCCTGGAGGATTCCATGGACTGTATAGTCCACGGGGACGAAAAGAGTTGGACATGACTCAGCAAGTTTCACTTTCACTTTTTCATTTTAGAAAAGTAGCACAGTGTCTGAATCGTCTATGATGCCACCAAGAGGTCTGATAGGAGCGCTCACATTTCTGCAATGACACACGTGGGTGTTTACCCCAAACGTCAACCAAGACCATGGAGGGTCTCACGTCTGTCCACCCAGCGGCGTCAGCCCCAGGCGTAGGGAAAGGCTTTCAGTTTTCTGAGTTTTTTGGATCTCAAAGTTCAGAAAAGGGATGTGGAGTGGCTTAAATCAGTATTCCACAGAGGGTCTAACTCTTTATCCATCCATCCAGCCATCACTTGTCATTCATTCCTGAGCACCCACAGTTTACCAGGTTCCGTTCCCAGGGCTAAGAGCCCACAGTGATATCAACCTAAAACCAGAACGACCATTCTTCAGAGACCACGAACCAGGAGAGGAAGCAGGATGCTGACCGCAAATAGGCAGTAGCTTCCCCCTGCTGAGGGTCCTGGGCACAAGCAGTGACTCAGCTTCCTTTGTTTAAAGACGTGAGTGGGAAGAGGTCTTGACCACCAAGGGCAGGATGGGCTGTGCCCAGAACTGAGACAGCAGGCCCTCTGGGCAGCTTTGGGGCACCTGCTCCTCCAAGCTGTCTCACCAGCACTTGGAAATTAACACAGAGCTGGGGTGGGTGGGGGGAGGAGTTGAGAGAAGGTTTCAGAACACTCAATAGGTGGGTCAGGAGTTTGGTTCAACTCCTGGAGTCTCCTGAATCTCATGGTGGTGGTTCAGTCCCGAAGAACAAGCACATCCCAGGAAACATGGCACATGCTTTGCCCAGGACGCGTCTGAAATGGGTGGTTTAGTCAGAGGTTCATCTGTTGGTTTTTAGGTCCAGCTCTGCTGTGTGATGTGCCTTAGTCTCACTGTGCCTCCATATCCTCATCTGCAGAATGGAGACAGTAGCTGTTCTCCAGGGCTGCTGCTGCTGCTGCTGCTAAGTCGCTTCAGTCATGTCCGACTCTGTGTGACCCCATAGACGGCAGCCCACCAGGCTCCCCCGTCCCTGAGATTCTCCAGGCAAGAACACTGGAGTGGGTTGCCATTTCCTTCTCCAATGCATGAAAGTGAAAAGTGAAAGTGAAGCTGCTCAGTGGTGTTCAACTCTTCGAGACCCCATGGACTGCAGCCTACCAGGCTCCTCCGTCCATGGGATTTTCCAGGCAAGAATACTGGAGTGGGGTGCCATCGCCTTCTCCGCTCCAGGGCTGACATGATGACTAAATGATCTCTGTTTGTAAAATGCCTTTTCCGGTGCCCGGGGAGTCACATGTCGGGTGTAGCACTGAGGGTTCATGGGGATCTGGCTACTGTCTGTCGACTTTCTGACACACTTTTGGGAAGGCACCCTGAATGAGCAGGGGCTCCTGGGAAACGCTGAGAACTGGAGAAAGGATCCTCTAACAGTGGGAGGTGGAATCGTGGGGGGTGGCCTTGAACATGCCTCTGCTGCCTCCTCCCCAACCACACAGTTGCTGCCCCAGGAGGAAGCAAGGGTTTTTCTTTCTTTCTTTCTCTGTTTCTTTCTCTCTCTCTCTGCACTAGGTCTTAGATTCAGCATGTAGGATCTAGTTCCCTGACCAGAGATTGAACCCAGGACCCCTACATTGGAAAAGACTCTGATGCTGGGAAAGATTGAAGGCAGGAGGAGATGGGGATGACAGAGGATGAGGTGGTTGGACAGCTTCACCGATTCAGTGGATATGAGTTTGAGCAAACTCACAGGAGTTGCTGAAGGTGAAGGGAGATGGTGAAGGACAGGGAAGCCTGGCGTGCTGCAGTCTACTGAGCGACTGAACAACAACAACCCCTGTATTGGGAGCTCAGAATCTTTGCCACTAGACCCCCAGGGAAGTCCAGAGGTTTCTGTCTAAAGATGCAGGGCTGTTTTAGCTGACCCCCCCCCCATACAGGGCCCCCAAGATGTATCTTGGAATAAAGGGCATTTACGGAAGGCAGAAGAATGTCCCCCCAAAGCATCCATGTCCTGGTCCCTAGAACCTGTGACTTATTTCACAGGAAAAGGGACATGATTAAATCAAGGACTAGAGGTGGGCAGTATCTACCCCTGGGGTATCTGGAGTATCAGTGTCATCACAAAGGTCCCTCTAAGGGGGAGGCAGGCGGGTCAAAGCAAGATGGAGGAAAAGGGTGGAGGGAGGAATTTCAGGATGGAGGAAGGGAGGGGCCAGGAGCCAAGGGATGTAGGCAGCTTCTAGTAGCTGAAGAAAGAAAGGAACAGACATTGTCCTGGAGCCTCCAGAAGAAACACCTTGATTTCAGGCTCACAAGACTCTTCCTGATGCTCAGGACTGTGAGGGAATAAGAGAGGGCCTGTGGTCATCAGTTCTGGCTGCAATAGGGAAGTGAGGCAAGCTCACACTGCAAGGGCCCCGGCCTCTGCTCCCCTCTCCATGGAGATAACCAGAGGCCTTGCCCTGACTTCACACCTGGGCCTCCCAGGCTGACCTGGGCTCCAACCTCAGCAAGGAGGGCTTTCCTGAGCATGTCTCCTGAGGGGAGAAGAGGCCCAGAATGCTCATTGAGTGCCCCCCCCCCCCGAGCTGGTGGTGCTTGGCCCTTTGTGTCAACTGCTCTTTAGCCAGAGGTCCAGCTGTGACCTCCACTCAGGAGTCAGCCAGCTATCCTTTGTCTCTGACTTCCTTGTTCCTGCTGAGGAAGAGCAGCGTGTGTCACCCAAGAGCCTGGGGCTGTGGATCCACCATCCCAGTTCTGAGGGTGAGGCCCAAGCCTTCTGGAACTCAGGACTCTCCTGTCTCCATAGGGGAGGAGAGGAGGCAGTCAGGAGGTCACCCCACAGGAGCCCAGGGTGGTGAGATCAACCATTTCTCTTAAGAATGGGCAGCAGGGGTCCTTCCCAGAATTGCATGGCTTCCCTGAGGACATGCCCACTGCAGCCATCAGCTGGCTGAAGGTGGCCTGGCAGAGCCCAGAATCAGGGCATGGGGAGCCCTCAGCATCCCTCTGGCTTCTTTGCCTCTTTTACAAGGACTAGGAAACACCTGCTTCCCACCTCCACTCACTGTTGTTTTGTAGTATGTGTGCATGTGTCTGTGTGTGAACATGTGTGTCTGTGTTTGTGTGCATGTATCTCTGTGCATGTGCCTGAGCACATGTGTGTTCGTGCACACATGTATGCATGTGTGTACACATGTACACGTGTCTGTGCATGCATGTGTGTTGGTGCATGTGTCTCTGTGTGCAAGTGTGCACAAGTGTGTGTGTCCATGCGTGCATGTGTATCTGTATGTGTACATGTGTCTGTGTGTGAAGTCCCTAAAGGGCGAGGACTTTGGCTCCCAGGATGGTGTTGTCTTCAGTCAGCAGCTGGGGGCTGCTATTCTGTAAAGCACCTCTCACCCCAGGGATTCCTCCTCAGACTTACTGCCATGCTAATGTCTGTCCCTGGGGCCCTGGCAAATGGGGAGATCTCTGCACTGACGTTTCCTAAGCTTGTGTTGTGTGAAACTGTATCAGTCTCCTAGGCTGCTGTAAACAAATTGCTACAAATTCAGCCACTTAAAACAACATACATCTGTTTTCCTACAAGTTCTGGAGGTTAGATGGCTGAGGTCAGTCTTACTGGCCTAAAGTCCAGGTGCTGGCAGGGCTGATTTCTTCTGGCGGCTCCAGGGGAGAACCTGTTTCTTGCCTTTTCGGGCTTCTAGAGGCACCTACGCTCCTTGAGGCGCCGCCCCAGCCTCCCTCTGCAAAGCCACGTCCAGGCACCTTCCCTCCATCCTGACCTCCTGCCTCCCTGTGAGGACCGTTGTTGTTACACTGGGTCCACCCAGACAACCTAGGGCTGCCACCTCCTGGCCCTTAATCCCACTTGCAGTATCCCTCTGGCCGTGTCTACCAGGAGCTGGGCTGGGCTTTCTGTGCTGCTGCCCGCAGTGGGCGAGGGAAGGGACAGTATGTGGACACAGATTAATGTCCCAAATCTGTGTTCTCCTTAAAGTCCTTCTGTGTCCTCTTCAAAGTTCTTCGGACCAGCGGTTAAAAATTGGACCTGGAAATTCAGAATGTGGTACTGTGGCCACACATTACATTGAATTATCTGAATTTATTCTGTGTGTGTGTGTGTGTGTGTGTGTGTGTGTGTGCCTGCACACGCACATGTGTGTTGGTAGGACAGAAAGAGCTGACTATCAGCACTTTTGAAATAGGTGTTGAAATAGGTGGATCCTTATCTGTTAGAAGCACCTGCTGCTGTATTAAGGGCTTCCCTGGTAGCTCATATGATAAACAGTCTACCTGCAATGCAGGAGACCCAGGTTCAATCCCTGGGTCAGGAAGATCCTCTGGAGAAGGAAATGGCAACTCATTCCAGTATTCTTGCCTGGAAAATCCCATGGAAGTGTAGGAAGTGGGGAGGCCCCCCTTCAGGGTCCCAAGAGCGGGCTCTTGTCTAACACTCAGAAAAGAATTGTCCGAGGAGACACGTGATGACAAAGCAAGAGATTTTGTTGGGAAAGGGCACCCGGGTGGAGAGCAGTAGGGTAAGGGAACCCAGGAGAACAGCTCTGCCACGTGGCTCAAAGTCTTGGGTTTTATGGTGATGGGATTAGTTTCTGGGTGGTCTTTGGCGAATCATTCTAATTCAGATCTTTCCTGGTGGCACACGCATCGCTCAGCCAAGATGGATGCTAGTGAGAGGGATTCTGGGAAGTGGACAGATACACGGTGTCTCCTTTAGACCTTTCCCAAACTCTTCTGGTTGATGGTGGCTAATGAGTTCCGTATTCCTTACCAGGATCTCCTGTCATGTGAATGGTTACTAGAGAGTCTGGCCAGGGTGGGCGGTTTCAGTCAGTGTGCTTCCCCTAACAGAAGGAGAAACCTGGCGGGCTGCAGTCCATGGGGTTGCAAAGAGTAGGACACGACTGAGTGACCGACAGGTGAAACAATATAATTTGTAGAATAGGCTTTGGCTGAAGGTGGACTTATGTTGAGACCCGGGGACAGATCCATGGGTTCACTGTGCCATTCTCTCCTTCTGAGTGTGTTTGGAAATTTCGACCAAGAGGAGTAGAAGAAAAACCCACAAGCACAAACAAAAACAGAGTCAGTGGCTCCGATCCTGCTCCCTCGCCCCTAGTTCTGCTTCCCGCCAGGTGGGGCTGTTGTCGGGTGCCTTGCAGAGGGCAATGCGTCCACTAGAGCAGGGGGCACATGCTGGCCACAGGCCCCAGGGCTCCAAGCCACGCTCCGCCCCGTCTGCCCCGAGGCTCCAGGCCGCCACGCTGCTTCCTCAGCTCCAATGTCATCGCCTAGGCGACCAGGACGCTGCTGCCACCGCGGGCCTGCCCAGCCACGAGCTGTGGGCCTTCTGGCTGCCTCCCTTCTGCACGGACCCTCCAGGGCCCAGGCTCCCCCAAGGTAGGCTTGGCTCGGGCTGGCCTTCCTTGTTTAGTTACCGGTTGGGGCTCTTTGGGGCCACACCAGGGTGCAGAAGCCCCTCCTCACTAGCTTCCCACCTGGCACTTGGGAACTGGGTACCCTGGGGGTGGGGGTGGCAGACGGGCCAGTGTGAGGAGGCCGTGCCTGTGGTTCCCCTGATGGGGCTCAGCCACTGTTGTGTGGTACTGCCATCTGCCCCCAGCGGTTGGCAGGGCGATTTGCATGGCCCGGGCAGTTGGGGGAGGGACAGAAGTCACTCTAGTGCCGCCGTCTCCACCCCTTGGGTCCACCAGGAGCTCTCTCCATGTTCTGCCACGGGGGCCTGGAGTGGCTTGCCCAGTCCCAGCCCCAGCCGCATGGCCAGGCTTGTCCCGCTGGGGGCCACCATTCCTCAGCCCCATGGGACCAGGCCAGAGCCAGTTTTCCCCGGTCTCCCGCACCCACCCCGGCTGCCTCCCAGGCATCACCAAGACCCGGGCAGCAGGACTCAGCTTCCTGTGCTGCCTGCGGGGCACCGTGGTCCCACCTGCACTCCGGGGGTGCCTCTGAGGTTGCACTCTTGCATGGAGGGGCTGGGGTGGGGGATTTACCACGATGAAAGCAGAGCATGTGTGTGTGCAGGTGTGTATACATGTGTGCGTGTGCATTGATGGCGGTGGCTCAGTGGTGAAGAATCTGCCTGCAATGCAGGAAACACACGTTCAATCTCTGGGTCGGAAAGATTGATTGGAGGAGGAAATGGCAACCCACTCTGGTATTCTTGCCTGGACAATTCCATGGATAGAGGAGCCTGGTGGGCTACAATCCATAGGGGGTTGCAAAGAGTCGGACACGACTGAGTGGCTAAACACACCAAACACAGATGTGTGTGTTGATGGTGCTAGTGGGGTGTTTAGGCCCCAGTGGCTGGCTCTCCACCCTCCGTGCTGCCATCAGGAAGCAGATTCTGAAGCCTGAGTGGAACGAGGAGTGAGGGCTTAACTGCAAGACAGCCAATAGCAGATTTACAAATGGCTCAGTGGTCAGACAGGAGCACTGAGTGTGCACCCTGAGATGCCCCAGGAATCCTGCTAGACACCCCTGTGTAGGTCAGCCCTGCATGGTGGGTGTGATGTCCCCATTCTACAGATGAAAAGACAGGGCCCCAGACCACACACAACTGGTAGGTGGTTGAAGGCGTCCGAGTGCAGCTGGTTGAGGGGCTGAACTCAGAAGTGCATTAGCCCATTGTGGATCAGTGTGGAAGCGGGTCCCAGGACAGGATATGTGTCCTCACCTCTTCTGCACCCTCCTGCATTCCTGTGGTCCATATCCCTACCTCGCTGAACCCAGCCAATCCCTGCCTCTCTGACCACCAGCCTCTAGGTTCACCAAACCCACGATGTGCCCCCTGGTGACCTTCCCCACCAGAATCCCCCTTCATCCCTCTGAGAGCCAAACCTCCTCCTTGTTCTCTGAGTCCCACAGCTGCAGGTCGACAACCCCTCCTGTAACCAAAGGCCTCTGGGCCCCCTGTCCCCTCTCCAGCCCGCCTGGAAACGTCTGCCTCTCCTGACCTGATGGGCCATTAGGGCCTGTACTTGGCCGAGCTCCACCCGGCTAGTGCCCCTCCTCCACCCTCAGTCAGCTGGTGAGACCAAAAATGACAACGCACAGGGACCTTCATCTCCCCTTGGCCTGACCCCAGACCTGTCTGCGCCCCTTCAGCGCACCCTTCACATTGTAGGGGGAAGGCCGGTTCTCTTGTCTGCCCCTCAAGAGAGGAGGTCCCCTGGAGGGTGGGGCTGCCTGGTGGGAAGGGATTGGGTGGATCTTAACCAGAGTTGGGCTAAACCCAGCTTCTGAGTGAGTGGCCCTGGGCAAGCGGTCTGCTCTCTGTGCTTCTGTAGGAACATCTGGAAAGTGGGGTGCAGCAGTGCCTTGATCTTGTGAAGACTGAGATCAGGAAATGCAGAGGCTTCCAGCCTGGGGTTGGCACTGAGGGAGGGCACATTGTTATCAGACAGAGACCCCCAGGGCCAGGGGGTGGGGTGTGGGCATCTTGGAGATGTGGGGGCAGGGAGGCAGGTGGGACAGAAGGGCTGATGATCAGTGTTCCTGGAGTGAGTGAGGCGTGGAGGGGCCAGTGTTGTGATACCTTGGATGAGGTCATGTCAGATGTCAGCTAACTTCAGAGATGGAAAGGAGCAGAATTCATGAGTCAGTTGGAGCTCTCGAACTAGATCAGGGCCTCGATGGTTGGGGGCGGCGGGGTGGGTGGAGAGCTGAGTGGGGATGAGTAGAGGTAGAAATTAGTGGGGATGGTAGAAATTAGTACATCCTGAGCCCATAGCGAGGAGCCCAGGATGAGTCAAGGATTCTGTGCAGGGGAGGAACACAGATGATGGTTCCCTTCAAGGAGTGTGGAGGTGTCCAGAGGAGGGTTGTCAGGTGGTTTGGGAATGACCATGTGGGGCAGAATTGAAGAGCATGAATGCTCGCTCGGGGAATAGAAGATTTTGGAGGACAGAACCTGGCACGCTGGCCTGTAGAGGTGGGACCCCAGGAGGGATGGCTTGGAGGAGAAAGACAGAAACAACAGGAGTGCCTGGCAGACTGGAAGGTGAGAGCGTTGCCAAAAGTGGGGTCTGGCTGCTCATCACTCAAAAGCCAAAAGGAGGCAAGCCTGGTGCAAAGGAAAGTTTACTTTTTTTTTGGAGACTGGCAGCAGAGTTGAGGGGGTGGTGGGCAGACTCCTGTCCAAAGGCTGACTCCCTCCCACTGAGTATCGGGGCAAGAGCTATTACAGGTGGAGGGAGGGGGCTGCATGCGGAAATAGCACAGTCAGCTCTGACAGTCATCCTGAAATCGATCACACGGTGGTGATCAGTGACATCAGTGTCATTTTGGTTATTTTAAGTACAGTTAGTCTTCAGTTCCAGGGTCATTTCTTGAGGCCAGTTCTGTTTTTTTTTGTTTTGTTTTGTTTTGGCATACATCTTAGTTTCCCCTAGGGATCCAGCCTGCACTCCCTGCAATAAAAGTGCAGAGTCCTAACCACTGGACCACTGGGGAATCCCCTGAGGCCAGTTCTCAGAAGAGTTGCAGCTTATGTCATGGCTATAGTCTGGTCTTCGTGTCGTTGACTTCTTCCACCTGGTGGGGGTACAGGGGTGGGGTGCATGAGCCTACATCCAGCCACTGGGGAGGCCATCAGATGAGGCAGGAGCAGGGAGCCTGGCTAAAAGGCTGCTGCACTTATGGGGCAGTGGTGAGGGGATCTGGGCTGGGGTGGCCCCGTCGGGGGGCGCACTGGATTCCAGATCCCTGTGAAGGCACGGTTGGAGGTGAGCAGTGGCATGGAGGGCCCAGGATGTGCCCAGCTGCCGTCCACTCCCAGCCACCTTGGCTCTCATGTGGGCCACGCCACGACCGAGAGCTCAGACACCTGCTCTGCTTGAAGCATCTCATCCGTCCTCTCCAGCCTCGTGAGGCTCCCAGCCCTGCAGCCACCCGCCTCCTGGATCCCCTCCCTGTCCTCTCTGCTATCTGAACCTTCCTCACCGACACCCTTGCTTCTGCTCCCACTCTTCTCTCCCAGCCCCCCGACAGATGGCTGGATGCTGCCATGGAAGCCCCCTTGACAGTGGTGCAGTTGGGCTTGGGGCACCATTCCAGCCACCCTTGACCTGCCCCTTCTTAGACCCAGGACGCTCCCACCAGGGTGAGGTCATTCCCTCTGCCCCCCTCACTGTGCCTTCTTAGAGAAAACTTCTCCCCACCAATGCCTGTGCCTCTGACACCCCACCACCCCCCACCTACAAACTTGCCTGCCCCCGTTCTCCAGGCTGGGCAGGAACCAAGACTTCTCCATTGGTCCTCTGCCCCTAGGGTCCAGGCTTTGAAGCCCAAGCTGGAATCCATTGCTTGCCTCCAGCGGGTGGGTTGTCTGCTACCCTGGGATGGCACACCAGCTTTCTGCTGCCCTGGGGTGCTGAGTCCCATCCATTGCTCTGCAAGTGCCTTGTTTGTAGAGAGACCAGTGAAGAGAGGGCCCTGTAAGCGAACCAGGGACAGGGCAGCGGCCAGACCTGGCCTCTGCCTGGGACCAGGGCAGGTTTTTTCCTCCCCATCTGCTGCTACCCTAACCCTCAGGACCCACTGGTCCATTACAGCTCGCTCCGGGATCTCGAGCTCCTTATCCGTGCCTGTATCAGAGCCCTGCTGAGTACTCAGGCTCTTCCTACGCAGCACAGGAAGCAGGCTCAGAATGGGCAAGTCACCTGTCTGGGGTCACACAGCTGCCGAACAGAGCGGCAGAGCGGGGCTATGTGGACAGAGGGGGCCAAGGGCCGGGAGTGTGGTAGGCAGTGTCGAGCTACAGAGCAGAAAGCCAGGGGACAGGGACCGTGTGTCCTGGTCTGACCTGCACATGCTGGGATGGGAGGAAAATCATGGGCAGGTCAGCGAAGGGCAGGGGGCGGGGGGAGGCCCGGATGTGGGTAGGGCCTCGGCATGGGGGTGAAGAAAGAGGGGTGGGGCGAGGGACTTCCCAGTAGCGTGTCGGTGGGGCTGTGTGGGTGGGAATGCAGGCTGGGGAGGGAGTTGGGCCTCCTTTGCTCCCCTCCTAGAGAGGCCAGGCTGAGGGCCAGGTCAAAAGCCAGCTGACTGGGTTGGAGCTGTGACCAGCTGTGTGCCCTTGGGTGAGTGACCTGACCTCTCTGCCCCAGTCAGTGCACGGGGCCTGCTGGGACATGGCGGAGCTCAGCCCTCCTCTGGTGTTTCTTTCTTTGTTTGGCTGCAAGAGTTTGTCCACCAGGAAGCTGGTCATGGTAGCCTCTCCGGGGGTGGGGTGCCCCTGGGTCCCCGACACTCAGCTTGGCCGAGCACCTCTCCCAGCAGAGGTCTGGGTGACGCAAGAGCCGTGCAGCCCTGGAGGATCTGGTCAGCCATTTCCTTCCAGAAGTGCGTGAGGCTCACGTGGTTAGAGGGCTGCTGCCCAGCTCCTGGCCTCACGTGGGTACTAAGCCAACCGTTAGATTCAAACAGAAACTGCCGGGCAACCTCAGGGTGCTCCAGGCTGGCCCAGGTGCGGAGGGAGGCCATCCTGCCCCTGGCACCAGCAAAAGTAAGAGGCCCGCGGGATGAGAGGCGGCGGGGCTGGGGGATTCCCGGGCCGCTCCCAGGCTCGGCCTCCCCCGCCTGCCTGGGGCCCCAGCCCAGGAGGGAGAGAGGGCGGCTTAATCGGGCACCTCCAGCTGTTTTCATATTTCACAAGTGCACCCTGCCCCAGGGTGGGGAGGCTAAATTTGTCTCATCAGCAGCACTGGGCTCCCCCTGAGCGGAGCCAAGAGGGAGCAGGGAGCCACCCCAGGGTGATGGAGCCGCGGCGATGCCCTCCTCCCTGTCCCTGCAGGCCCCGTCTCTCTCCACAGGAGGCCCAGGTGCCACCCTGGCCAGCCCCAGCCGAGGGTCCTGTCCTGTCCTGACCGCACCCCACCCCCTGCTGGGCCAGCGGGGACAGAAGCTATCCCGCCTCCTGTGGCCACGTGGCCTGGTGCGGGCGGGAGGGGCAGGTGAAGATGGCCGCTGCCCATGCTCCCTGAGGGCGACACGCTTCCGGCCACCATTCCAGGTGGGACCCCTTTCCTGGCCCCACTGGCCAAGGGCAGCCTGTTCCGGGGTGGGTGGCTGGGTCTACAGGGGCCCCTCAGCTCCGAGGGCCCAGGAGGCTGGGCACTGGGTGTCCTTCAGGAATTCTGTTGGGCTGCCACCCAGGGACAGCGCCATGTCACCGCAGGGCCTCCTGCGTGATGGCCGCCTGACCCCTCTGCCTGGGTAGGGGGACTTGTGGCGCTGGGATGTTCTGGGGTCCCCTCAAGACAAGCCACAGGGTATTGGAAGGGGCTGGGGAAGGCCCCTGGGATCCCTCCTCTGATCGTGTAGGTTTATCTGCCCTTTAGCTTTCAGTCCATCTATGTTTATGGAAATAACTGGGGATAGAGCCACAAGATGAACCGGTGTGTGACTGAGGACAACCGGGATGGATTGTTTTGGGGAGGGGACAGGGTAGGGTTCTTCGGGTCTTTTCCCTCTAAAGTGACTGGGCCGCACCCATTCCCTGAATGCTGTGGGGGAGGGCATGTGCTCCAGTTGTCCCTCCCTGTGGCCAGGCCAAGTGTCCATATACACCATAGGTGGGGGGGCCCTCTATGAATGGGGTGTCCCTTCTGAAAGGGCCCCAGTTTATGGGCCTTGGTTCTGGAGCCCTGGGCAGGGGCGGGTGGAGGGAGAGGAGAGGAGAAGCCCAAGGCCTTGAAGTCCTGCTCGACCAGCGAGGCTGCTCTCTGGGCCACACAGGGCTGTGTGTGCTCTGCCACCAGCCAGGTGATGGGGGCAGAATAAGGTGCATTCTGATCCGGAGTCAGGGAAGTCAGTGGCTTCTTGGAGGAGGCAAGGCCTGGCCTGGCAGGACCAGGGTGGGGTAGGGAGTGGACAGTGGACCAGGGCTGAATGTGGAGGCAGCCCTGGCTGGGGTGCATGGGGACAGGGCTGGGAGCCCAGGGCAGGCTGTCACTCTCGCTGGGATCTTGGAGGATGAGGTCAGAGGGTTGAGCTCCTGAAGGAAGAGTTAGCCCCCTAGGGCCTCCAGCTTCTACCAGCCTGGGGCAGAGGGGCTGTGCTCCTTGGGCAAAGCCCTCAGGTGTTTTTGGGTGGGGAACAGGGTGGGGTTCTTTGGGTCTTTCCCACCTGGGCTGCAGCTGGGACCCTTGGTAGCTTGGGGCACGTTTCTTGGGCCTCTGAGACCTGCCCCAGGGGTGGCGGTGTGGGAGCCTGCTGGCCCTGGCAGCAGCTGGCTGGCTTCTCCCCTGCAGCATCGGGCCTCTGGGCTGGAACCTTTTCTGCTGGGGGGGCACTGCAGGATGTGGGGCCACGTCCCCTCCCCTAGGTGGCTCTCAGAAACCTCGGGGAGTCCCCAAGTGAAGTTGTTAGGGCGTGGGGCTGTGTCTCCACCCAAGCCTGGGTTGAGGTCTCTGGGCCACCAGCCCCCAATATTCGCTGGAAATTCCTTGAGGTGAAGTGGTTTTGGGGGCCACAGCCCACAGTCGGGGGTGTCTGAGCATCGGGCCAGCTGCCGTGAGAACGGGCCGCACTCTGCCCTTCTCACGCTGCCGTGACTGCATCTTCCCGGGGCCAAGTGCTCAGGGTTTCCTTGAGTCCAGCCCGTACCCACGCCGCTCCCCACCCTCTCGCATCCATGTCTCCAACCTTGAGCAGGACTGGACTCCTCTCGTTGTGACAGGATGCGCTTCCTTTCCAGAGAAACTTCAACTTGATGGCAAAGCAGAGCTGCACAGCATTCATTTGTGCCCTGTGGCATCATTGCTACCACCTGGGGGATGTCATCGGAAGGTGGTCTCTCCCCCTACATGCTTTTTTTAACATCATTTGCATCATTTGCAAAGCAGTTTCCATTGTGAGCACATTTCCAGATTTGCAGAGTGTGTCAGGGAAATTGGATTTAATTTGCAGGAAGTGGTCTTAGAATTGCTTTCTTTCTGTCACCCCTGCGAACCTTGGCCACCTTGGCTGAAATACTGCTAGTGGGTAAAGGGAAGGGATCATCCCTGCCCAGGGGAGAGGTACGCGGTGCCCATCGAGCCCAGGGGGTTCTGGCAGGGTGGGCAGATGGCCTGAGGCCAGGCATCAGTGTTGCCTCTTCCTCACACTCCAGCTCCTGCCTGGGTGGCTGGTGGTCCTCAAAACCTATAGATACGAGGTCGCCGGCTCCGTCACACGTAGCCCAGTGCGGCCAGCTCTTCTGAGTTTTCCAGGGATGTTGGAGATCTGGGTGCTGCGTGACTTCCTGGGTAGAGTCCCCCCGGATCCTCTGAGTCAGGCAGGGCAGGTTTCTGGACCCATTTTGCAGGTGGAGAATCAGGGTGGGAGTCACCCTGAGACTGGCACCATCTTCGGGTTGGCAACCAAAGGGGTCCCCCCAGTGGGCCAGATGGGCCTATGTGATGCTTTCCCTTTCGGCAGAGGGGTCTATCCCAGAATCTCTGTGAGTCCTGGGGTGCTGGCTACAAGTGGACATGGAGCTCTGGGTTTGGGGTGTATTGGGGGCAGATGCAGCAGGATCTGCTGAAGACAGTGGAGTTTGGTGAGCCTGAACCTCCTTTTCCCTCAGTAAGGCTGAACTGTCTAATCTGCAGTCCTGGTGATGAGGGCTGGGGTGGGACCCCTGCAGCTTTCTGCTTCCCCAGAGGGCTGGGCGCCTGCAGGTCTATCCTGAGCCAGAGCTGGCCTGCGTGATGGTGCAGGCGCCTCTGACCCCAGCAGCTTGGGGTGAAGCAGCGGGTATGGTTAGGGAAGATGCTGGTTGTGTTGCCCAGGGTGGGGACTCTCTGTCCCACCTCCTGGCTGTTCTTGGGGGCAAGCAGGTGTATAAGCGTGGGGAGGTGGCCTCGGGGAGATTCCCAGTGCTGATGTACTGCTCCAGGTGCTGGGCAGCGGGAGTTGCTGAGAACCAGGACTAGGCTTCGGGAGAGAAACTGTCTTAACTTTCACCTAACTGACAGAGTGACATATTCCTGACATTCTTGGTGGTGCCGATTTGCCCCCAACATACTACTCCAGGCTCCTTCTCTGAAGTTCAACATTTCTTTATTGAGGTGAAACTCACACAACACAAAACTAACCCCTTTGCAGCGAGCCTTCCAGTGGTGTTTGGCTCGTTCACAGGGCTGAGCAACCGTTACTCGGTCTATTTCCAGCAGTCACCCCACCCCCCACCCCACCCCACTCCAAACCCGCCTTCAGTCCTTGCAAACCAGCAAGCTGCCTTCCGCCTCTGGGGATTCACCTTCCTAGACGTTTTGTAAGACACGTGACCGCTCACTCAGTGTGAGGTTCTGAGGGCAAAGTGAAGCTGGTGTGAGAGATCATCCTTTTCATAGAGTGAAACTGCAGTGTGTGGACCTACCAGGGCTTCCCAGGTCGTGCCAGTGGTAAAGAACCCGCCTGCCAGTGCAGGAGACGTAAGAGACAGGTTCAGTCCCTGGGTTGGGAAGACCCCTGGAGAAGGAAATGGGAACCCACTCCAGTTTTCTTGCCTGATGAATCCCACGGACAGAGGAGCCTGGTGGGCTATGGTCCATGGGGTTGCACAGAGTTGGACACAACTGAAGTGACTTAGCACACACAGGTGGACCTACCAGGACTTGTTTATTCATTCATCTGCTGATGCTCCTGGGGGCTATTTCCACATTTCCACTGTTGTGGATGCTGGGACCAGAGACAGGATCTTGCTGTCCACTTGCTGTGTGAAGTTAGTCAAGGCATTGCCATCTCTGGGCTTAGTTGGGCCATTGGCAAAATAGAGGGGGTGGGACCAAATGTCCTGGGCCAGTTGAGTCTCGAGTTGGCACAGCCTGCCCACACCAAGAGGCCACCCTGACTGATCTCTGCTCACCCAGAAAGGGCCACCCATGGTGAGTGGGTGAAGGTGGGTTTCCACCCAGTTTCAGCTTGGCGGCCTGTTTCATGCCTGCTCCAGCCAGCGCATTCTGCTTCCTACCAACTCTACCCTGTTCTAAGTTACCTCATGGCCAACTCCAGGCCTTACTCAGCTGCACTGGGTTTTGGACAGCTTAGCCCAGGATGGGAGTGACCTCCCAAGCACAGGAAGCATGCCAGTGAGTGCTGGCCAGCCCCTTGTAAAAACTCTGTGGATCATGTGCTAAAGGTTTGAGGTGGAGTGGGCAGGAGGCATGACTAAGTTACTTTCCGACTCTGAGAAGGCCACTTGTCATCCCTGCACTTTCATCTGTGTTCTGTGACCTTCGTAGGTCACATAACCTCTCTGAACCCCGTCTCCTGAGAGGGAGTCGGACTGTCTCCGAGCCTTCTGTGGGGTTGATTTGTGGCTGGCACTTTCCAAGCCACTTGTTCCGGCTGCCTTCACTTGGCCCCACCTTAACCTCCCCCGCCCAGCCCCTCCCAGCTCGTGCCACTGCCTCAGGGATGGTGGCCTGGCACGTGGCAGCCCCAGGAACATGCCACAGGCCTCAATCAGGGCCCACTGCCTGGGGACAGACAAAGCAACAGATTGCAGGCCCCACCTTTCCTCCCCCGACGGCTGTGGGCAGGTCCAGGCCTGCCCGCCTGGGCACTGCCAGGCGATGGCCGAGCTGACTCCTGTGGCCCCTTGCCAAGGACCTGGAGGCCAGCCCAGGGGAGACGTGGCCTGGGTGGGGGCAGTGGGCAGAGTGGGCTCTGGTTTCCCTGCCCCTCCCTCCTTGAAGAACAGGGATCCCAGATGTGCCTGGTGTGGCCACTGCCATGGTGACAGGGCTGCTTTGGGTGTGACTGGGGCATGGGGACTCTCAGGAGGCGTGGTGGTAGAGACAAAGACCAGCAGACACGGGGCTGGGGCCCTGAGCCCTTGGCATCTCCTGTGAAGGGAGGCCATTCATGCTGTGACCCCCTCCAGTGACAGAGCAGATTCTCCACCTCAGCCTTGGTGGCTGCCTCACCGGGTTGACATTGCTGTTGCATCCAGGCTGCCAGCAAGGATCCCACTGCAGAGGTGAAAGACCACCCAGCACCGCAGCAGTTGGGCACAGCCAGGCTCCTACCCGGGCCTCAGCTCCAGCCTCAGGTGGGCCCCGCACCTGCCCTTTCTTGAGGGGGACACAGGATCTGATCTGTCACTGGCTCCTGGGGCATCAGGAGCCCTGAAACCTGGCTTGAGTCTCCCCCCAGGCTAAACCTAGAGACACAGTTCATCATAATAATGACCATTCGTGTTCCAGTGTAACTATGACCCAGACACAGCAGAGACTTTAGCTTCATGTTTTGTTTTTATTTTTTAATTTAGTTTTTATTGAAGTATAGTTGATCTATACTTGCCTGGTAGCTCAGAAGGTAAAGAACCCACCTGCAATGCTGGTGACCTGGCTTCGATCCCTGGGTTGGGAATATCCCCTTGAGGAGGGCCACTCCGGTTTTCCTTCCTGGAGAATCCCCATGGACAGAGGAGCCTGGTGGGCTACAGTGCATGGGGTCGCAAAGAGTTGGTCATGACTGAGTGATTAAGCACACAGCACGTAGTTGATCTACAATATTGAGTTAATTCTTGCAGAGTGACTCATTATACATTATACATACATATATACATTCTTTTTAATATTATTTTCTGCTACAGTTCGGAGAAGACAATGGCACCCCACTCCAGTACTCTTGCCTGGAAAATCCCATGGATGGAGGAGCCTGATAGGCTGCAGTCCATGGGGTCGCTAAGAGTCGGACACGACTGAGCGACTTCACTTTCACTTTTCACTTTCATGCATTGGAGAAGGAAATGGCAACCCACTCCAGTGTTCTTGCCTGGAAAATCCCAGGGACGGGGGAGCCTGGTGGGCTGCCGTCTACGGGGTCGCACAGAGTCGGACACAACTGAAGAGACTTAGGAGCAGCAGCAGCAGCTGCTGCTGCTGCTACAGTTTATCACAGAGTATTAGTAGAGTTCCCTGTGCTGTACAGCAGGACCCTGTTGTTCATCTATTTTAGATACAATGGTTTACATCTACTAACCCTAAACTTCCCATCCCTCTCCACCTTGGTGATCACATGTCTGCTCTCTACGTGTGTGAGTCCGTTTCTTCTCTCCGCTTTCATTCTTTATTATTATTTTTTATTTGGCTGAGCTGGGTCTTTGTTGCACCGTGGGGCTTCTCTAGTTTTTCAGCATGCAGGCTAAGTAGTTGCAGTGTGTGGGCTTAGTTGTGGCCTGTGGGACTATTGTTCCCCGACCAGGGACTGAACCAGGCCTCCTGCACTGGGAGCTCGGGGTCTTAACCACCAAGAAAGTCCCCCATGAGTCTGTTTTGTAGACAAGTTTATAACTTATACATGTAACTGATACCCTATGGTATTTGTCTTTCTCTCTCTGACTCACTTCACTTAGTATGATCATCTGGCTGAGAGTTGAAATTAGTGCTCCCAAGGGGCCTTGCAGCAGCCCCATGAGGGGGTGCTGTCGTCATCCCCGCTTCACAGTTGATGGCTTTGAGAAGGTCTGAGGCCAGGCTGCCCCCACCCCTGGGTCTCAATTTCCACCCCCAGAAAGGGCAGGATGAAAACAGCGGTGGGTGGGGGCCTGCGCCCGGCCAGGACCCAAGGGTGTCCCCGAGTGGTCGTCATTGGCCCCCCTGCCACTTGTGCTTGAGGACGCTGGCCAGCGGGCTTGGAGGCACCCTCCCAACCCACCCTCTTGTTCTTTCCTCTCGCAGAGTGAGCTGCCCTCTGCCTGTGCTGGAAGATGTCCCAACCCACCCAGCCCACCGCCGCCGACGAGGGGGCCACGTTCCAGCACCTATGGAGTTCTCTGTGAGTTTCGGGCCCTGGGCAGGGTGGAGAGGGCTGGGCAGGAGCTGCTGCCCTGGGCTTCCTCCTGGAGTTGCAGGCGCCACAGTCTGGGCTTCTTCCTCTGACCAGCCCTCCAGAGGGCTCAGGGCAGGGAGAGGTCCAGGGGACAGAGCCTGTGGGCGGCCACCTCCCTGGCACTCACACCAGCCCTGGAGAGGCTGGTGGGGCAAGGAAGCTGGGGGTTCTGAGAGCTGAGGTTAGGGGAAGGAGCAGCGGGGCAAGGGGAGATGCAGGCTGTCCTCACGCTCTGGGCCTGGGCAGTCTGGGCTCACCGCTCCGCTGCCCGCTCTGTCTTCCTCTGTCTAGGGAGCCGGACAGCACCTACTTTGACCTTCCCCAGCCGGGCCAGGAGAATGAGGAAGTGGCGGGTGGTGCGGAGGCCGGCATGGATGTCTTCCACCTGCCGGGCATGACCATGTCTGTCATGGTAAGTGGGGCTTCCCTCTGTGGGGCACTCAGGGTGGGGCGGTGAGTGTGAACTGTCTCGGGAGCCTACAGAACCAGGAGGCAGGCTCGCAGGTGCACAGTGTCCTCTGTGCGCTTGTTAGCACATTTCAGATCACAAAGTAGAAACTGGATCAGCTCATGTAACCGTCAGTCCAGGGGTACGAAGCTTTTCAGGCCTGGCTGGATCCAGGTGTAGTGAGACCTTTGGGTATGGCTGGATCTAGGTGTATGAATGAATTCAGGCATGGCTGGATCCAGGTGCTCAAACAGCTGCCTCTCATTCTCTTGCCTTGCCTCCCGCATGGTAGATTTGTTCTTAGGCAGCGTCTCCTCTTATGGTAGAGGCTCCAACAGCAGCTCCCTCCCTGTGGGGAAGGACCCTTTTTGCCCAAAATCCACGCACCCATCTCTGAATATGTCATGTGTCTATTCCTAAACCGTCCCTGTGTCATTGATGACCCGAGTGCCCTGAAGCAGGGTCAGGATGGAGTGGAGTATTGTGGGCTCCCCCACCACAGGCTCTAACTTATGGGAAAGAGGCCCCCGAAGGGGATGGAGCTGCTGTTTCCAGAGGAGTGAGGTGGGAGGGGGTTGCAGGAGCACCTAGGGCCCCGACACCTGCCTGTCTTGCTACATCTCAGGCCCTGCCGCGCTGGGTGGCCCTCTTGGCAGGAGGCAGGGCTGTGGTAGCTGGCCATACTCCTGCCAGGCATTGGGGTTCCAGGAGGTGGGGGGCAGGCAGGACACAAGAATGGTGTGTAAGGACCCCCAGCCCTGGAGAAGCCTGGCAATGCCTCAGAACCCCTGCCCATGGTCACCTCCTCCCCATGGCATAGTGTCTACTGGACCTGGGGCTGCTGAGTTCTGTCTGTGGGCTCGCTGCCCAGGGCTCCCTCAGGTGGGCACCTGTCTCAGGACCTTTGCTAAGAGCATGAGGGAAGCACCTGGCTCGGATCTCAGGTGGCCTCGGACCGCAGCGGATGGAAGCAGGGTTCTGGTTGCTGGCCAGAGACTGAGGTCGGGCTGCGGCAGTGGGAGTGCTGAATCCTAACCGCTAGACCAGCAGGGACCAGCGGCCAGTGATGAGGCCCTGGCCCGTCAGCTGTGTGCAAATGAATTCCCACAAAGACAGAAAGTAGTGAAAGCAGAGAAGTGCTTACTAGAAGGAAAAGGGTACATGTGAACAGACACAAGGGAGACTGCTGCGCCCTCATGGGGGCTTGAACCACTTTTATGGGGCGTTTCTTGCGGGTTTCCTGTGGCCAGTCATCATGCTTTACCTGGTCCTGAGTCCATGATTGGGTTATCTCAGGGTCCCCCATGTGTCTGGGGGCTCAGAAGGTCAGGAATCTGCCCATAATGTGGGAGACCCAGGTTCGATCCCTGGGTCAGGAAGATCCCCTGGAGGAGGGCATGGCAATCCACTCTAGTATTCTTGCCTGGAGAATCCCACAGGCAGAGTAGCCTGGTGGGTTACAGTCCATGGGGTCGCAAAGAAGCAGACACGACTGAGAGACTTTCACTTTCACTTCCTCCCGTGTGTGTGTGTGTGTGTGTGTGTGTGTGCATATCTCTTAGCCAAGATGGATTCTAAGAAGAGGCCTGTGGGTGGTTGACATCACTCACTGTGGGGTGACACCGCTTCCCTTTTTGATCTCCAGGGAGCCTTTCTTAATGTATGTAGTTGGGAACATCCCCTTGACCTTGAGAAAAACTGTGTTGTCTTCTGTGTCTTATCTGGGCAGGGCTCAGCTCTGCTCCTTCCTGCCATCTGTCCCCTGGGGATGAAGCCCAGCTGCTCAGCCTCTGTGCTCAGCTCTGCTTGCTGGGGGCTCCATGGATGGCTGCCGGCCTCACACAGAGCAGTGTGAGGGCCTTGGGGCACCAGCAGCAGGCTGAAGGCCAGGGCACATGAGGGAGGTGGGACCAGGAACTCTGGAGGCAGAGCCTGCGTGCCCCCCACCCCCAGAGACCCCTCCAGGAGTTGGAGCTCTTATCCCAGCACACATGCCTTTGAGAATAGTGGGTGTGGGGGGCTCCAGTCAGGGGACTGACCCAGGGTGAAAGGGCAGCGGGGGAGGAAGGGTCTCTGTGTTCTTTGTTGTTGTCCGTGTCTGATGCTGAGCTGGCCCAGGGCCCGCTGGCCTGAGTGGGACAGGGGAAGGTACCTACTCAGACAGTGGCAGCCAGGACGGGTTGGGGGTTCAGGGGGCAGTGAGACCCCATGACATCCTTGCCTCTGAGGAGCCCCTCAGGCTGGACTGGAGGAATCTGCCTGTCCAGCCCAGCCTCCTGTCTCTACCCAGGAGACTGTTGGGGCAGACACAGCTGTTGTATTCCCATTTTACAGGTGAGGAAACCAAGGCAGATGCTGGGAAAGGGTAGGCCTGTGCTGGGCCAGATAGTGCCATCTTGTCTGTTCAGACCCTTCCTAGTCGGCCAACACCCCCAGGGCCAAGGGTCCTGACCTCTCACTTCCAGGTCCGCCCCTCCTGGACATTTGCATCCTCCATAAATGGGTGGGTCTCAGCCTGTCAGTAGTGATGCTCTGGGTTATAATGTCTGGCGTGCTCACCTGAACCCTACTACCTGCCTTGCAGGGGGTAGGGGGAGCAGAAAAAGAAAAGACTGGTGGCTTTGCCTGTACTGGGGCCCAAGATGGGGTGCCTAGGGATTGAGCCTCCACTCTTTACTGGTGAATTTATTATTATTTTATTGGAATGATCTTTTATTATATTTGGCTGCATCAGGTCTTACTTGTGGCACACGGGATCTCTGTGAAGGTGCATGGACTTCCCAGCTCTGGTGCATGGAGTCAGTAGTTGTGGCCTGTGGGCCCAGTAGTTGTGGTGCTCGGGCTCAGTAGCTGTGGCGCGTGGGCTCAGTAGCTGTGGCCTGAAGGCTCAGTAGCTGTGGCGCGTGGGCTCAGTAGCTGTGGCCTGAAGGCTCAGTAGCTGTGGCGCTTTGGCTCAGTAGCTGTGGCGCGTGGGCTCAGTAGCTGTGGCCTGAAGGCTCAGTAGCTGTGGCGCGTGGGCTCAGTAGCTGTGGCACGTGGGCTCAGTAGCTGTGGCCTGAAGGCTCAGTAGCTGTGGCGCGTGGGCTCAGTAGCTGTGGCGCGTGGGCTCAGTAGCTGTGGCCTGAAGGCTCAGTAGCTGTGGCGCGTGGGCTCAGTAGCTGTGGCCTGAAGGCTCAGTAGCTGTGGCCTGAAGGCTCAGTAGCTGTGGCGCGTGGGCTCAGTAGCTGTGGCCTGAAGGCTCAGTAGCTGTGGCGCGTGGGCTCAGTAGCTGTGGCCTGAAGGCTCAGTAGCTGTGGCGCTTTGGCTCAGTAGCTGTGGCGCGTGGGCTCAGTAGCTGTGGCCTGAAGGCTCAGTAGCTGTGGCGCGTGGGCTCAGTAGCTGTGGCACGTGGGCTCAGTAGCTGTGGCCTGAAGGCTCAGTAGCTGTGGCGCGTGGGCTCAGTAGCTGTGGCGCGTGGGCTCAGTAGCTGTGGCCTGAAGGCTCAGTAGCTGTGGCGCGTGGGCTCAGTAGCTGTGGCCTGAAGGCTCAGTAGCTGTGGCGCTTTGGCTCAGTAGCTGTGGCGCGTGGGCTCAGTAGCTGTGGCGCGTGGGCTCAGTAGCTGTGGCGCTTGGGCTCAGTAGCTGTGGCGCGTGGGCTCAGTAGCTGTGGCCTGAAGGCTCAGTAGCTGTGGCCTGAAGGCTCAGTAGCTGTGGCGTGTGGACTCAGTAGCTGTGGCGCGTGGGCTCAGTAGCTGTGGCGTGTGGGCTCAGTAGCTGTGGCGTGTGGGCTCAGTAGCTGTGGTGCGTGGGCTCAGTAGCTATGGCTTGTGGGCTCAATAGCTGTGGCGCGTGGGCTCAGTAGCTGTGGCACGTAGGCTCAGTAGTTGTGGCGTGTGGGCTCAGTAGCTGTGGTGTGTGGCCTCAGTAGCTGTGGCGTGTGGGCTCAGTAGCTGTGGCGCGTGGGCTCAGTAGCTGTGGTGCACAGGCTCAGTGGTTGGGGTGCGTGGGCTTAGTTGCCCCACGGCATGTGGAATTCTAGTTCCCTGACCAGGGATTGAACCTACATTCCCTGTGTTGCACCCCAGATTCTTAACCACTGCACCACCAGGGAAGTCCCTTTCCTGGTGAATTTAAAATCCAACAGTGGAATTAAAGCACGTCAGGGAGATGTGGGGTCACTCCAAGACCCATTGTCTGGTCACCCAGGGCTTTCTGAGAGGGGGCTGTCAGGGGTGGGGTGGCTGGGCTCTTGACCCAGTTGTGTAGCTGGTGAGGTGTTTGTTGTTGGAGATTCATGTCTTTGAAGTGGGTGCCTCAGCCACCCAAAGCCGTGTTAGGGCTTACATCACAATCAAAAAGCAGACACCCGCCCTCCACACACCTTACAGAGCAACAAGAGCTGCCACTGAGCTCCAGGGTGGGTGGACCCCTGAACATGCTCTCCTAAGAGGTCTATCTCCAGAATTCCATGAAACCCCTCCTCCTAGCTGCCCAGCTCATGCCCTTGAGGGTCAGCGGGCCTGGGAGACCCTGATGACCTAGCATCAGGAGAGGCCAGTTCTAGGGTCCTGTAGGGGTGGGACACCTCTCTCCAGGGAGGATGTCTGATGCTGGCAGGTCTGGGCTGGCTGGAGAGGACTTCCCTCACAGCCATGGGGTAATGAGGATGGGATCCCCCATCTCTGCCAGCAAGAGGACTGAGTCTGGCAGGTAGTAACAGGCCTCTTAGTAAAAGTCCTGCAGGTTCCCAGAGGGCATCTGGGGATACCTGGAACCATGCTGGCCCTGGCTGGGGGCAGGGGTGGGTGAGGGAAGCCAGGCCCCTTTTGAGTGCTTCATCCTGACCCCCAGCGGCCATCCTGAGAGCAGAGACTGGTCTAGGGGCCGGCATGCAGCCCAGCCTCACCCTCATGCAGCCTGACCACTCAGAGGCAGGTGGGGCTCAGAGATGCAGCTGGACAGCTGTCTGCAGAGCCCACGGCCGGGCTGCATTGTGGAAGGGCTGATGCCTGTGTTTTCTGGGGGCCTGGAGGGGCCCAGAGCCCAGGGTGCTGGCAGGGAGCCCCGCAGAGCTGAACTGGGTGCTGTTAAAGTCCAAACTGGAAACCGATCCCTCTGGCCAGAACACAGCCCCTAGGACAGAGTGCTGCTGAGGGTGGGGACCTGCTGATGCCGGGGTGGGCGGTGTCCTGAGTGCCTCCTCCACCCCCATGGCTCCATCCCCACCCATCTGTAGGTCCATACCCTCATCAGGGAAAGCCTGGGGCTAGGTTAGTGAGTTTAGCCCCCAACTCCAGGTTGGTGACAGGTCAGGTGCTCCCCAGGCCAGGCCTCAGGTCACAAGAGAGCAGCGGCTGCACAGTCAAAAGTCCTCATCTCTGCCCACCTGCAGTTGTGACTCAGGCTCCATGTAAAGGCTTGTGCACTTGAGCACATGCACAGGTGCATGCGCGCGCACACACACACGCCCCCAAGCGCTCCCTCATCTCTGCCCACCTGCAGCTGTGACTCAGGCTCCGTGTAAAGGCTTGTGCACTTGAGCACATGCACATGTGCACACACACACACACACACACACACACACGGCCCCAAGTGCTCCCTCATCTCTGCCCACCCTGCACTTGTGACTCAGGCTCCGTGTAAAGGCTTGTGCACTTGAGCACATGCACATGTGCACACACACACACACACACACACACACACACACCCTCCAAGCGCTCCCTCATCTCTGCCCACCTGCAGCTGTGACTCAGGCTCCGTGTAAAGGCTTGTGCACTTGAGCACATGCACATGTGCATGCACACACACACACACGCCTCCAAGCGCTCCCTCATCTCTGCCCACCTGCAGCTGTGACTCAGGCTCCGTGTAAAGGCTTGTGCACTTGAGCACATGCACATGTGCGTGCGCACACACACACACACACAGGCCCCCAAGTGCTCCCTCATCTCTGCCCACCTGCAGTTGTGACTCAGACTCCATGTAAAGTCTTGTGCACTTGAGCACATGCACATGTGCGTGCGCACACACACACACACACACACACATGCCCCCAAGCGCTCCCTCATCTCTGCCCACCTGCAGCTGTGACTCAGGCTCTGTGTAAAGGCTTGTGCACTTGAGCACATGCACATGTGCGTGCGCGCACACACACACACAGGCCCCCAAGTGCTCCCTCATCTCTGCCCACCTGCGGTTGTGACTCAGGCTCCGTGTAAAGGCTTGTGCACTTGAGCACATGCACATGTACGTGCGCGCACACACACACACCGCCCCCAAGCGCTCCCTCATCTCTGCCCACCTGCAGTTGTGACTCAGGCTCCATGTAAAGTCTTGTGCACTTGAGCACATGCACATGTGCGTGCACGCACACACACATGCCCCCAAGCGCTCCCTCATCTCTGCCCACCTGCAGTTGTGACTCAGGCTCCATGTAAAGTCTTGTGCACTTGAGCACATGCACATGTGCGTGCGCGCACACACACACACACAGGCCCCCAAGTGCTCCCTCATCTCTGCCCACCTGCAGTTGTGACTCAGGCTCCATGTAAAGTCTTGTGCACTTGAGCACATGCACATGTGCGTGCGCACACACACACACACACGCCCCCAAGCGCTCCCTCATCTCTGCCCACCTGCAGCTGTGACTCAGGCTCCATGTAAAGTCTTGTGCACTTGAGCACATGCACATGTGCATGCGCACACACACACACACGCCCCCAAGCGCTCCCTCTGGCCTCTGTCCTCTGTGACAGTGGGCACCAGCACCCCATCCCCAGGCTCTGGGGCCACCCTCTTCTCTGGGTTGTGGGGCTCGTCCATCAAAAGATGAGGCTTAGGTAGTCCTGGCGTTGGGGGCCTTGGGTCCCAGGGTGGTACCTACTGTGGTTGGGGGCCCTGGCTCTCCACCCACCTTGGCTGCCCTGGTGAACAGGCTGACTCCTTCCTGCTGTACTAGAGGTTCCTGAGCAGCACCCCGGCTCTATCAGGAGACGGACCAACAGAGACCCACGGGTGCCCCACCCACTGCGTCAGTGGCCGGTGTTGACAAGCAATGTGGACATGGCCTCATCTGAGGAGCCAGTCTGTCCCAGGATCGACTCCCCCATGTCTCTGAGCCTTGGTGCCCTCACTTGTGGAGCTGGGGTGACAGGCTGCCTGGGGCCCCAGCAGAGGCTCCCCCAGCCCTGTGGGGCCTCTGACTACCCTCCTGCCATGCTGGGCAGCTGAGGAAGCTGAGTCAGGCAGTTAAAGGGGAAGGCCCCGGTGGGAGCAATGGGCCCCTAGCCTTGGAGGAGCCCCAGAGCACAGATTCCTGGTGGACACCCCGAGGTTGCTGCAGGAAGGGTCCAGGCACCATGGGGCCGAGATGTGCAGAGGGTGGGGTCTCGGAGGACCCATACCACCCCCACATCTTTGCTTGGAGTTATTTGACCCTTTGGGTCTCAGTTTACTTGTCTGTAAAATGGGTCAATGCAGATCTAAACCATCAGGGTTTTGAGGATGACTGCTGGTGCCCAGCCTGTAAAAAGGTGTGACAGATGTTAGATGTGATGGAGACACCAGGGATGAAGCCCGAGTTTGAGAAAGCCATTCTACACCAGGGATGAAGCCCGAGTTTGAGAAAGCCATTCTGTCTGGAACCTGGAACAGTGGAGCCAGGGAGGTCCCGGGAGCAGCTGCCCCCAGCCCCAGAGCCTGTGGTGCCTAGGAAGGACCGGTGCCCCAGGCCCACCTTGGGGGCCCTTTGGTGGGGCTCTTGCCCTGGGCAGTGGCCTCCAATTCTAGTCCGTGCAGAACCTGAGTGACTCACCTGAGACATAGGGCTCCACCTTCTCCAAGAGGAGAGAGGGGAGCACCTGGCCTCCTATGGGCTTGAGAGGAGGGCGGCACAGAGGGCATGAGCCGCGAGGTGGCTCCTGGGCCCTGGGCAGGTGCTGTGATGAGGGGAAGCTTGTAGGGTCTCCCCTGGTCCTGGAGGCCCACCCCCAGTCTGCGAGGACTTTGTCACCTTTGTCTGGTGACAGCTGTCATGGACCGTGGAGGGGGTGACATTTGGGGGTTGATCCACCCCGGGGCCCTGTTGCTCCTCCTCAGGTGCCCAGCAAGCTATGCAAGGGAGACGCCAGGGTTAAAGCCTACAGACTCTTGGGGGCTTGAGACCCCAGCACTCACCCGGGACAGGTCTTCCTGGCCTGGGGAGGGGGCCCAAGAGGAGGAGGGGTGTGTGCAGTCCCTGGAGCAGGAACTGTCAGGAGCGGGAACTGAGCCAGCCCCCAGAAGGGGTCAGGTGGGCGGAGGGAGGGCCTAATGTCCAGAGGAAGGGTGAGGAGCTCGGGGGCAGGGAGCCCCCACCAGCCCCTTCCTTAGACTTCAGTAGGAAGGCCCTCTGAGTGCACAGCCAGCCGGCCAGGTCACTACCTCCTGGGATGGGAGGGCGTGGGGGACAAAGCCACCTGCCTGTGGGTGGTCTGGAGGGACTGAGAGGAGTGGGACCCTGAGCTGTGCCCTTCTGGTGACTCACCCCTTCCTGCGCAGGTGTGCCAAGCAAGAAAATACCCCCATCCTGCTGCTGTAAGTGTGAGGAAGTGGTTGGTGGGGCAGAACCCCCAGTGGGTTAAATTCAGAAGAGCAGGTGCCGAGGGCCCCGGGGGTGACCTGGGAGGCCAGAGCTGGCATCTGAGAACAGAGCTAGAAGGGAGTTCCTGGGGGCAGAGGCCCAGGCCCCCTGGTCATATCCCCGGATGGTCAGGACTTTGGATACATGCACAGGAAGTGGGTGATGCTTTGGGGCAGGTGAGGAGCCTGGCACTTTAAGAGCTGAAAATGCTCTCATTCATCCTGGGACTCCCAGTCCTGCCCAGGCTCAGGCCACAGGGACAGTGCTGGTTCTTGGGCCCCAGGCGTCCCCGCAGTATGGGTAGGGTGTGGCCCCCCTGCCTTCAGGGCTGCCACCAGGGCTCAAGAGAGGAGACTTTCAGACCCGACCCTGCCTTGCTCTGGGCAGCCTTTGGTCCAAGGCACACGGTGGCAGCTCCTCCTAGGGCATGCCTGTATCCTGAAGGTCTGAGTGAGGCTGAGGCCACCCTTCAGCCATCCTAGTGGCCCAAGGTCCTTCGGGGCCCTGGCCTTTCTCTCCCCGAGGTCTTCAACCACCTGCTCATTCCCCTGGTGTATTAGTCACCTGTGCTGTGTAGCCAATCCCCACCTACAGAGGGGCTTAAAGCGACACACGTCTATTGTCCCACAGGTTCTGTGGGTAGGGAGTCAGTCCTGCATGTCCCCTCACTGGGCCCCCTGCTCAGGGCCCCACCAGCTGCACTCCAAGCGTCAGCCAGGACCACCATCGTGTCTGGGGCTGGGACCTCCTCCGGGCTCTGGTTGTTGGCAGAATTCAGGTTTAAGTTCTTGTTGGCTATTGACCCAGGGCTGCTGTTCTCAGCTCCCAGAGACCACCTGCCGCCCCCCCTCCCCGCCGCGGTCCCTCCCATCCTTGGCTCCTGAGGCCATCAGGACGACCGCTCCATAATTAGGTCAGGCCCACCTGGAGAGTGCCACTTTTGATCAAAAATTTCCCAGTGTCTCACAATATCCTGTGGGGATGGGGGCTCGACCCCAGCCCCCTCCCCCTACCACCTGTCTCTGTGTCCCTCCATCCAGCCACCGGCCAAGCCCCCGATCCTCTTGGGGGCAAGCCTGAGTGCACCCACAGGAACCTCACTGAATGATAGCTGCCCCCAGTCCCCGGCCTTCGTGCCTGCAGGTATCCTGGCCAGAACTTACAGCCTGGGCCCCGCTGCAGCCCCACTTCTTGAACACCAGTCTACACCTCAAAACCTCGATTTTCCTCGATTGTTTCATTATGAGTGATGGATGCTGTGTGTTAGGAGTAACAGCCACACCCACCCAGAGTCCTGGGGTTCAGGCCAAGCGTGCTGAGCCGTGTTCCTGGCTAAAGCCACCAAGGCCCACAAGAGTCTGAGCCAGGGGCTCCCAGCCCAGACCCTCGGGGGCGGCACTGGCTACATGTCTTCTGCCTGGGCTCTCCTTCCCCTCCTGCAGAGGACCTGGGGGGCTGGACATGCTGATGGGCTCCTTGGGCCGAGCCTCCCTCTGTGTAGCCCCTACCACTCCCAGTTCCCCATCATGTAGCTAGAACAGGCCAGGAGGGGGGTTTTAAGCTCTCCTTGCGGGGGGAAGCAGCTGGGTTTGGGGGACTTGGAAGCTTCACATCTTCTTTCACATGGTTTGGGCTCAACTGACCTTCTAGGGAGGATCCTGGCCCCTATGCCAGGGGCAGCTTTGTGCCAAAGACAGTTACATTAGAATGCATGGTTCCTTCAGAAGGGAGAGATGGTGATCACCGCAGAGCCCCTGGGTAGGCAGGTCCCCGTCTCCGAGTCCCTGGCAGTGCCATCCAGCCCTGTGGTGGGCAGGGCTCCAGCGCTCCTCCCCTTCTGGACCGCGTCCCTCTGATTCTGGGGCCTCGGCAGCAGCAGGGGCATGGCCAGCAGCAGCCTGGGCAGGGTCTGTGGTGCAGGCTGGGCTGCATTGGGCCACACTCTGCTGCTCTTTCTGTTGCCAGGCTCCCTGTGGGGTCCCAGGGGAGTGCAGACGCCCCGTGTATGTCTCATCTCAACTCAGCCCTTTGGGGCGGCCCCAGGGCACCACCATGTTCCCTAAGCAAGAGTAAAACTCACTGCGCCTCAGGCGCTGGGGCAAGGCACCATCTCTTCCCTTTGGGGTGGCCTGGCTTTGCCTCTTGAGGTCTCGGAGGCCCAACCTGGCCCCCCAGTGCTCTGGAGTGGAGGCCTGTGGCCCCCACGGCCTCCCACGGGCAGCATCTCAGAAGGAGCCGAGTGCAGCCCCATTGTAGAGCCAGCCTGCGGCCCCACGTGCCGCCCCCTCCCCGCGCAGCCTCCTTGGTGCGGTCCGACCCAGCAGTGGGCAAGCTGAGGCCTGCCCTAGACTTTGATGAATAGTCATGAGGAATAAAGGGGAGGGCCGCCCGTTTTGTTGTTAGATGCAGCTAGTTGACCGCACTGGGGAGATGGAGAGAGCCAAAGTGCCCCTGGCCAGCCCACATGCTCCAGAGCATCCCTCACTTCTGGTCCCCTAGCCTGCGAGCTTCTCCGCCTGGTCCAGCCTGCCAGGCGGCTGCACCCCCTGCCCCCAGCCCCCCGGCCACCCTCGCCCATGCCTCGCCCCGCGGCACGCCAGCTCCCCGGCGTGTGCAGAGCCCCGCGCGCCCGCCATGCTGTTCGTCAGTGACCCCATGCAGCACTTTGCCTCGGTAGGTGCACCTCCTGGGTCCTTGGGGTCGACTGGGGTGCCTGTGTCTGTCCTTCTTGGGGGACTTTGGTGGGGCTTTCACCTGGTGGAAGGGTCACTGGGCATTCTCTTGCCTGTCCCCCCTCGTCCCCCTGGTCAGGCACTTGCTACCAGATGGGGTGCCGCCATCCAGGGGGAGCAGACGCAGGAGGGAGGTGCCGGCCTATCCTGGAGATGCCCTGGGGACAAGTGCCCGCTAGTGGGGTAGAACCAGTAGCCAGGAAGATGAGGGTGGGTGTGGGTGTCTAGTCAGCTAGTGGCCCAGCCACGAGATGTGGGGTTTGCCATGCTCCCCAGCTTTGGACTGTCCGAACTCGGAGTCTGCCGTGCCGCCTGCCCAGCCCTGCCTCCGGCTGCAGGAGCTCAGCATACCCTGGAGGTTGTCTTTGCTCCCAGGACTCGGGCTGTTAGGCTGCCACCACCTGCTCCCAGGTCAAGAGCATCCTCACCTGGGACGCTGCACTATTGGCTGTGGTGACGGGGTGTTTCCTGGCAGCTGAGTTTGCAGGTTGGGGGCTGGCCACAAGCTGGCCTTGAGGCCATCCTATTGCCCTTCACGAGGACCATTGGCCGGCAGAGAGAAGGACAGGTCTGCAGCTTGTGCCTGGCCCCTGTGTCCTGAGCCCTAGGGACTGGGGCTCATTTCCAGATGTGCTGGGTCCCCGGGGCCAGTAGGCACCAGGCTGCTAATTGAGCGGGTGGAGATGGGGCGCAGCGGCTCCCTCAGGCCTTTCTCCTGCTGGGGAGGCAGATGCCGTGGAGTCCGTGGGTACTGTGTGCCCTGTGGGAGACCCAGCAGTAGGCAGAGGGGTGGGGTGAACAGCTGGACAGAGTCCAGGTGTCCTCAAGCTCTGTGAGTGGAGGACAAGTGCCGTGTGCAGAGCCACAAAGACCTGCAGGTTCTCAGTCATGTGTGTGTGCGCAAGTGTTTGTGTGCGTGTGTCTTGGGCGTGTGGGTGGCAGTGGGTGTATTCGCTGTTGTTCGCATTGTGTGTTGGGACAGGTATAGGTGTTTGTGCCTGCAGGTAGGTGTCCCCAGGAGACCATGGCAAGAGTGATGTCGTGGGTGTGGCCCGGGGGGGTGAAGGGTGTGTGACCTCTCTCTATACAACCTGACCGGGCGCTGACACCATGCTCCCACATCTGGAAGCTCCCTGGTGTCTCCACACCTTTGGTGGGAACTTTTTATCTGAAACCTGGCCCTGAGAAAGGGAAAAACCCCATGTGGCCACAGTTAGAGTCTTATCTCTGCTCACTTCACCCACCAGCCCCTGTCACTGGGCTCAGACAGTGGGTTCCTGGGGAGCAGCCCCATACCCCACACTGTCCATGCTGATGGTGAGTGAGCTGGGAGGGGCAGTCTTCTGCCACCCAGGGTCTGTTGTCACACACAGAACTTAAGGTAGAGCCTGGAGTCCCGGGCCCTGGAAGCCAGTGTCCCCGGCCGGCCGGCTGGGGAGCCCCTCGGACACAGAGGACTCTGGACGACCTGTCCTCTTGCATGAAGTGGGTGTCACCGTGTAAGTCAGCTGAGGCTGCAGCTCATTGCCTTTTGAGGATGTGGAGGCACGTTGATGGGGGCACAGACCCCGGTTCTGGGCCGTGAAGCGCCGCCTCCCTGCAGGAGCCGTAGGTAGTGGGGAGGGACCCCCTGGCATCCTCCCTGCTGCTGCCGCCCTGCCCTGGGGACCAGCAACGCCAACCCTGTCATTGCCTGGCCTCCTTGCAGACCGAGGGTAGCCATGGACCATCTGTTCGTTCATTAGGTCAACAGGTGTCCAGAGCAGCTCTGGTGGCAGGTGGGGGCCTCCGGAGCCCCTTCTGGGGCCAGGGAGCTGGGCTGGGTGGTTCTGATTTGTAAAAGTGCCTCTGCTTCTGTCCCGGGGGAGGTTACCTCCGATCTACTCACTGTATGAAGAGGGAAGTGGTATGAACACTCGGGGTTGAACTGGAGGTCATGTGGTCGCCCCTGTGGTTATCAGGAGCCCACTGGCCAGGAAGGAAGCATGGAGCTGTCGGGGCCCCCACTTGGTCTCCTGGGGGACCCGCCTTTCTGAGCTCTGGTTCTGATGCAGCTGCCTGTAGCCCTGTGCCAGTGGGTGACCCAGGAGGGCACATGTCTGACTCCCTGCTCCCTCCTACCGCCCATGGGTCAGGCAGGGCTGGACAGCCCCCTGTCATGGCCCATTTACTGGGGTCCTTCAGCTGATGCCGGGGTGGGGTTGGTACTGGTCAGAGCAGCCTTTCCCTCCTGCAGGGACCAGTAGCTCACAGAGTAGGAAGGAGCCGAGGACCCGTGGGGGCTGCCTCAGATGGGATGAGCTCTGTTACCACCCAGACGGTCCTGGGTGGGGGTCCAGGGGCCACACCCAGCTGCCTCCCAGGCCCCCATTTCACTGTGTATCAATTTAGACCCTCACCGCATGAGACAGGCATGTTGGACGCCACTGGCTCCCCCGTGCCTGCCTCTATTGATGGATCCAGGTCCACCTGGTCTGCAGGTTATGGAAGGCCAGCTCATGGGTGACTGGGCCACTGTCCTGGGGGCCAGGCCCAGGATAGGGGTTGTAGGTGTGTGCTGTGTGCTGAGCAGCATGGGAGGGCACAGTGCCTGGATTTCTCGTGTATCCGGGAGCAGGGTCGACCCCACCCCCCAGACAAGACAGCTCCTACAGGAAGGGCAGCCTTGGACAGGAGGGCTCAGGAGGGAAAGGCCAGTCAGGGCGTTAAGAAATATTTGCTGAGAGCCTACTGCCTCCCCGGGCACACCGGGCACACCAGAGGAGGACAGGGTCCCTCCTGAGTTCTAGAAGTAGCCCGATCTGCAGTGCTAAGAGCAGACCACAGGAGGGCAGGGCGAGGCTGGGAGCTGCGGGAGATGGATAGAGAGCAATGCAGGAGCCTTGTACCCGGAGGGAGCTGGGGAAGGGCTGAGAGCCCTGGGGTCCTGGACAGGGCTGCTGATGGGCTGGAGGTTTGGACCTAAGTGACTGGGTGAAGGGAGTCGGCATTTATGCAGCTGGGAAGCTGAAGAAGTGAGATTTGGGGTGAAAGTAAGTGTTCTGCTTTGGCTGTGTTTTATGAGACACGTCTTGGCCACTGCACAGGTGAACAAGAGGAGAAACAGGAGCAGAGTTCCTGAAGCCTCGGGAGGAAGCGGGAGAGGATGTCCGGTGGGGCTGAGGGCCGAGCAGTGCCACCCGATGCCTGGGACCTGAGACACGAAGCAAGGAGGAGATGGGGAGGTGGCGTTCGGGAGGCGGCCGGCTGAGGGGGGCTTTGGAGATGACCTTCGGAATGAGGGCAGGAGAGGCACTGAGAAAAAGGTCCAGGCTTCTTGAACCTTGCGGACGGGAGTCTGAGCCTTGGACTGAAAGAGCCGCTTGGACACCTGGGGCAGGTGTCCCGAGTGCTGGAGGGTCTGGGCAGAGATGCCCCTGGGGAGCCCAGGGCATCAGGGCGGGTAGGGCTGCGCGCTGGAGACAAGCTGGCCACTCCCCTGAACCTCCCCAAACTGGAGCTGAGCAGAAGGAGAGACTTTGCCATGAGACAAAAGGGGCAGCCTGGGAAGGGAGGGGGTGGGGAAGGCTGCTGAGAGGGCGGGGTGGTCAGGACAGAAGAGGGAGGGGCCTCAGGGGACCCGGCCGGAGGCATTCCCGTGGATGGGAGCAGACAGAGCTGAAGTGGGGGGTGCAGGCTTTGGGCTAGGCTCCCTAGCTCGTGCTGTGAGGCTGCAAGGCCTTGGGGCTGGGGGGAGGACTGACCGTTCCGGAAGGAGATGTCAGAGCCTGATTTGGGGGACAGAGGGGTCATCCCATCAGCTGGGCTCACCAGCCCAGGCTCCTGCTCCTTTGCCAGGTTCCACGTCTGTCCCCAAAGCACCCATGCTTTTGGCATCCCCACCGTCCCCACAGTGACTGTCCCTCTCAGTTGGTGGAAAACCCACCCTTCCTCCCTTAGCTTGGCAACACCCAGGAGCTCTTCCTGGGCCCCTTTCTGCTGCACCCGCTCTCATTGGGAACCAGTCAGCCTGACCCTGACTGTGCCAGCTTCACGCAGCACATCATGGAGCAGTGCCTCTCAGTCCCCCTCAGGCCCCCGTAGGGAGAGCTCTGCTCCTCTGACCAGTGTCCTGCCCTCGGCCCTGTAGCTCCCTGGCCTGAAGGCCCTCCCCCTCCCCAATGTCTGAGTCTAGACGTCCTGGTTCCCAGTACCCGGGCAGCCAGTGGCATCTTCCACCTCTGGCCTACAGAACCCCACTGGCCCGGGTCCCCCCCAGCCCCACATCCTGGGCCACCTCTGGGCTGCTTTTGTTTTTGTCTTCCTTTGTCTTCAGCCTGCAGTGAAGCCTCACTTGCCGGTTCTCTCGTTCGTTCCTCTGCTACTCTCCACTCTTCGAGATAAGAGATAAGCTCCGGAGGGTGCAGCCAGCCGTGTCTTGGTGCCCGCCCACTGCTGTCTCCCAGTGCCTGGGAGGGTGCCTGGGAGATGAGGGTTGAAGGGCTGAGCTGCCTCCCACACCCGGGGAAGCTGGACCAGGCCTCAGAGCTGGAGGGCTGGGCTGGGGTCGGCCTGCAGGACTTCCTGGGTAGGTGCAGGCAGACCCTCCCCAGCGCCCCAGGGGGCTCCCCTCCCACCACCGCCTCCCTGCCCCTTCACTGCACTTGTCACAGTCTCTTCACTGAGGAGTGCGTCCACCCTGATGATGGCCCCTCCGTGTCTTCCTGCTTAGCATCTTCAGGATGGACAGACAGACAAAAGGATGAATGGACGATACCTGGGTCGGGCTCTGGGGCTGCAGGCAGTGGGGAAGAGGGCTGACCGCCCCCCAGTGGTAATGAGGGGGAAGGCGAGCCAACACCCCACCGTACCCCGGCTGGCTGTGCCTATGAGGGATCACCAAGCTCCCTACTTTCCTCGAGGATCTCTTTCTTCCAGGCACCCTGGGAGGTGTGGGACGTGGACTGGGCCCCTTTTCCAGTGGTTAAAAAAAGACTGCATCGGTGGGTCACCTGCCTGTTCACGGGGCAGCTCCTCAGAGCCCAGCAGGGGCGCAGGCCGAGACCCGAGTCCCGCGCAGGACCCTGCGGATGCGCTTGGGTCCAGGCTGGGCCCTCACTGTCTCGGCAGCGCCATCTGCAGGCGGAGACTCCGGCCGCGGGTCCTGTAGACACACGTCTCCCTCAGCGGCAGCGCAGCCGGAGCTTCTGGGGGCACGTTCCCCTGGTGCGATGTGTGGAAAGTTCCACACGGCCCTGGCGAGGATTGGGCAAGGCCCCGAGAGAGGAGAGCGTGTGTGCATATTTTCTGGAGGAGCGGGAGCCTTTCCCCCCAAGCACAAGTCGAATCTTGTTGGCATTTCCATCCGTTTAATCACAGACTCCGGGAGACGCTGTGGGAAATAGCAGCAGGCTGGAGGTCCCGCTCTGAGTGGGACGGGTTATCTCCAAGTGAAGCCCAGACGGCCCGTCAGTCACTTTCCTCTGGGCGAGGTTGTGCCCAAGCCCAGACATGCCTGCCAGGGAAGACCGCGGAGTTAGAAGTTGCATGCTCTAGATTTTGAAAGTCTAGTCTTGGTATCCTCCTCTGGGGAGCAGGGGATAGAGGTCAGAGCAGATGGAACATGCCAGAGGAGGGGGCGCCTGGCTGACCCTCCCCAGGCAAAGCCTCTGAGATCTGACCCCAGGTCCTCAAACCTGGGGTGACTCGAACCTTCCTCCAGTGCGGGGAGCAAGATGAAAGGGGTCACCAGGGTGGAGGCCTGGGTTAGGAGGTACCGTACCTGGGATGAGAATGACAGGCTGGGGTTCACACTATAGGAGGTGACATCTGAGCCCAAGGGAAATAGGGAGGGGCCACAGGGCAGGGGGCCCAGCACCTTGCACCCAGCCCCCATCTGATCTGGATGCACGCTGTGGTCCCATGAGGAAGACTCAGATAATGCTACTGTAAGTCCCGTACATGCGAACCTTTGAGTTGTGAACTTTCAAAGATGCAGTCACGTAAGTTATTCACGTGTCTGGCGTCCACTGTCATATGTGTGCGTCCTCTCCAAGTGGTTGAGCTTTCGTGTCTTTACTGTATCAAGTATGCTGGTGCAGTGGTTTCATATCAAGCCCAGGAGGTCCAGAAGCAAGTGCAAAAGCAGTGGTGGTGTAGCTGGTACCGTTAAGACTCAGAATGCAGGAAATGGCAAGTGGATGTTCTTTTTCACTGCACTTTTAAATTATTTTATTTATTTTTGGCTGTCATGGGTCTTTGTTGCTGCGTGTGGGTTTTCTCTGGTTGTGGCGAATGGAGGCTACTCTCTAGTTACCGTGCGAGGGCTTCTTGTGGTGGTTTCTCTTGTTGTGGCTCTCAGGCCCCAGAGCAGCCGCCGGCTCAGCGGGTGGTGGCCCTTAGGCTTAGTTGCCCCGGGACACATGGGGTCTTATTTCCCCGACCAGGGATCGAGCCTGTGTCCTCTGCCACGGCAGGCAGACGGATCCGTACTGGCAGGGAATTCTCAACTGCTGGACCACCAGGGAAGTCCCGGGGGCTTTCTTTGAGGAGACACTCTTCCTTTCTGAGGAACAAGACTGGAATGTAGAACGGTGCACAAAGGTTGCAGCAGCCCAGCCGTTCAGAGTGCAATCCAGTGCTGCCGTGTCATCTGAGATGAGAGGAAAAGAGCTGCTCCCCAGTCATCCCTGGGTCATTTTTTCAGGAGGGTAGATAGAATTGAATCCAGCAAGGAACCAGAACCCGTGGTGTCCACAGCAAGTGTGAGTGACATTGCAACTTGCCCTCCGTCTTGTATTGCTGACGACCCTTCTGCTCTACCATCTCCCACCTCCTCTTCCTTCTCCAGTCAGTGACTCTTGCCTGTTAACTTGACGCCAGTCCCTGTGTGCCAGCTGTTGTACTGTATATTCCAAGGTACTGTGAGATTAAAATGTTTTCTTTAATTTTTGTGTGTTTTTTTTTTAATACATTATTTGTGTGAAAAGTACTTTAAACATTACAGTACAGTACTATATAGCTGATTGTGTTAGCTAGATACTTAGGCTAAATTTTCTGAACAAATTGAACTTAGCGAATGAGCTCTCATGTAGGGGACTTACACCAGACCACACAGACAGGTGCGGTAGGATGATGTGGCTTCCATGGCAGGAGGTTGCCTTACCTGGAAAGGAAAGGATGGGTCTGTGGGCCATGCCTTTTGGGCTCAGCTGTGGCCCTTTGCCTGGAGGGACCAGCCAGGCCAGGCTGCTGGAGAAGGCTTTCTAGGGGAGGTGGGCCTAGAGCAGGGCCTGGAGAGAGTAAGGAAGAAGCCAGAGGGGACAGAGAGCCCCTGCTGTAAGCTGGAGGGCTCAGGGCTTCCCTGGGGTGAAAGGCTGAAGTGTTCTCTGGGGGAGAACAGCCAGCCAGTGGGGAAGCTTTGCACAGCTGGAATGCTGGTGTGTAGACGAGGGCAGCCTAGAGCCTGTTCCCTTGGGGTTGTGAAGACTGTCTGCAGACCCTGGTGCAGTGCTAGATGCAGGGTGGGAGCTGCAGGCTTTAGGGGACTTGGGTGCAGCAGACAGGCAGGTGGAGGCAGCATGAGTGAGTCTGCTGGGACCCAGCAAGGTTTAGAGGGAGGGAGGGAGAGAGGGAGGGAAAGAAAGAAAGGAGAGAGGGATGGAGGGAGGGAAGTAAGGAGGGGAGGGAGGGAAGGAGACTGGGAAGTGATGGAGGAAAGTGAAGAGGAGGGAGAGAGGGAGGGAAGAATGGAAATCAGGAGGGAGTGAGGGAAGGAAGAAGAGGAAGTCATGAAGCCTTGGACTGGTGGGTCGCCGGCTTGCACGTCTGGGTGGATTGTGCTGGGACCTGCGTTTAGGCTTCCTGGGTTTTGGGAAACATCTTATCTGTCCGTTGTCAGGAGTCTCGTAGAAAGGAGGGGGACATGGATAGGGCCGACTCAGCAGCCAGACCTCCCTGCTGGTTCTCGAGGGTCCCGCACATGATCCCTGTGAACCTAGCTCAGGTCAAAAAGCAAGAAGAGCTTAGGAGGGTGTTGGGGAGGGCGCCAAGGCCAGCTGTTGCCTGCTTGCTCTCTCCACACAGAGCAGTCTTATGTCTGGCCCGACGTGAATCCAGGGAGACCCACTTTCAGCTTCTAAAACAAACTGAGGGTCAAGGGTGTGAGACCTTTGCAGTGGGTTCTACAAAGGTGTGGAGGCTTACAGCCAGAGGAAAAGGGACAGCCCCACCTCCCAATTAAAAAAAGACAAACTGATCCTTTATTCCTTTCAGTCTGCTGGGAACTTAAATGCCGCTCCCTCTCCCAGAAGGAGCAGGGACAGGGACGAAGGGCAGCCCAGAAAAGTGTCTTCCTAGGATGGCGCTAGCTTCTCTAGAATCCTGCATTTCTGCCCCAACCCACTCCCCAGGGGGCAAACCTGCACTCACACGGGCACCCTGAGACATAGCTACCGGACGTTCTGCTGCTTGGCCACTGTCACCAGGGCTCGTGGCCTCTTGAGAACATAGTGGCCGAGCCGTGCAGCCAGGCCACCTGAAAGAGGCAGGGCTGGGATGGGCCAGTGGGGCCTGGAAGCCCTGCGACATGCGTGGGGGGCAGGGGGTGACCCCAGCGCTCCCTGGAGGCAGGACCTGGGCGCTGCCCCATGTGGTGGAACTTCAACCCTGCCTGTGGGGGAGGGACCAGCTTTTTGTCAAACTCCCTCTGCCCTCTGCCAGAAGGGGGGCCGTTTTAAAAAGCCAAAGGTGTGGCAGGCCCTCCCCCTCCCCCACTCCCTCCTTGAGCAGGCTTAGCTCCTTCGAGGACAGGAGCTCCAGGTCAGCAAGTGCTCCTTGCCACTTTTCCCTCCCAGATACCCCACGTACTGGCTGTACTCAAGGCTCTGATAAGGTCTGCACTTGGGCCACGGCACACGCTTTGGGGCCATGAACTGGGTGCGGGCCAGCTACTTCTGTGACTGCAGGTGTGCAAGAAACTCAGCCGGCTTTTAATATAGAAATAGGAAGTAGAGCAGGAGGAGGGCATCCATGGGTGGCCGACTGTGGTGGAGGAGCCCTGTGCTAAGGTCAGAGCTCCCATGCCGCGGGGAAGTTTCTCTCTCCCCACTCTGCTCTCTGGACAGTGGGATCCCCCAATGATGTGTCTCGTCCTGGGTCCCTGTTCACACTGGTCCCCACCAGACAGGCTCCTTGGCACTTTCTGAGTTGTCCTGTCTTTTTTGTCCCTTGCTGAGTTCCTTCTGATCCTTTCTGGGACAGACCCTCAGGGCCTTGGGAGGGCACCCTGAGTGACGGTCTTGTCCTCACCAGACCTTAAATGAATAGGAGAAACCTTAAAAGCATGAAACTTCCGTTTCTGCCGGAAATGCGGGAGAATGCAGGATGGGTGAGCTGGCCTTCCTGTGGCTTGGAAAAGGAGGAACTGGAAACGATGCTGTCCACACGGTAGCTCTCAGGATTATGGCCTTCGTGCCCACCTGGGGCAAGTTGGGGAGAGAGAGCTGGTAGAAACAACAGCAGACACTTCCATGCACAGTGGATGCTGGCACTCTTCTCAGCTTTTTAACTGCTTGACCCTCAGAAGCCATTGGTGAAAGGTGGGCATGGATGCAGACCCACACACGTGTTCATCACTGTGTCAGTTACTCTACCCAGAGAAGCAGCATAGGAAGCTCTGGAAAACAGAAACAGGGAGAGAGAGCCTGGGAGGCTTCGGGGAAGAGGTGAGGCTTGAGAGGTGGTACAGTAGAGGAGGCAGTTGGCATTGGGGGTGAGTAGGAGTGGGAGACAGCATAAGCAAAGGCCCTGGGGTACCACCTGTAGGGTCACGAGGAGGCTGGAAACCGGCTCCCTCAGAGCTGTTGTCACCACCCAGCGGTGCAGGTGTGTTGTTGGAGCGGAGACAGATGCTCCCTGAATCAGTGTTTGAGCTCCGTGTTACCCAGTTCCCTCTGCTCAGCCTCCAGAGTTGTTTTAAATTTTACTGACAAGTTTTTCTGTTGCCATGCTCACTAAAAAAATGTTTTACCCCAGAGATCAGTGCTTGTTGTCCCTGATTGTAAATCTATGCTGGATCCCTGACTGTGTGGTGGTCTGTTGGTATCTGATCTTAGCATCCTGGAGCCTTGCTGAAGATGCTCATGGACATAGAGAGGCACGAGATTAGGAGGGGTGGGGACACAGGCTGTAAAAGGCAGTTTATTTTCCAGGGACACCCCCCAAAATCATTTGAGATGGTTTACAAATTCTAAATAGATAAACACGTGAAATGAGATACTTATAAACCTACAGAGAAGACAACAGCACCCCACTCCAGTCCTCTTGCCTGGAAAATCCCATGGATGTAGGAGCCTGGTGGGCTGCAGTCCATGGGGTCGCGAAGAGTCGGACACGACTGAGCGACTTCACTTTCACTTTTCACTTTCACGCATTGGAGAAGGAAATGGCAACCCACTCCAGTGTTCTTGCCTGGAGAATCCCAGGGATGGGGGAGCCTCATGGGCTGCTGTCTCTGGGGTCGCACAGAGTTGGACACGACTGAAGCGACTTAGCAGCAGCAGCAGCAGCAAACCTACAGAACGCAGCTCACAGTGGAAGGATGGACCCAGTGGAGCCTCAGTTCTGGAGAAGGCTGGTTAAGATGGCGATTGGTGGGGGACAGAGGAGGAGGCATCGAGGGAAGCCTCCCTGCCCTCCTGCAAGGCAGCCCAGCCCCAGGGCAGGCAGAGGCACTTTTGGCACACAGGGCCACTCCCCCAGGGTTTCCCAGGAGGGCTGCCCTGGGCTGAAGCTGCCTTTGGCCCCAAAGTGCTCCTAGCACTCAGGTACAATGGACATGTGTGATTTGGGGGGTCTACTTGTGAGTTCCAGGATCTGGTTCTCGTTCAACCCAGAGCTTCTGAGCATCCAGTCTGGGGCTAATCTGTGCTGGGGAAAACCCGCAGCCAATCAGCAGGGACTGAAGAGAGGCCCCAGAGGCTGGGGGCTGGGTATAGGGGGATGGAGTGGGGCAGGAGCTGGGACGGGATGCCACCCAGGGGCAGTCCCCTTTGGACCTCTCCCCACTGCTTTTTGGGGAACCCCATCCTCTCCCTGGGACTCCCAAGGCCAAGCGGGGTGTCCATCCAGGGGGCGGGGCCACCTCAGTCCCTGCTCTCCCTCCCCATCAAACCTCCTCCCTCTGCTGACTCGCCTGAAGTGGGACCCTTGCCCCAACCCCGTGTGTGCTGAGCACGTGCATGCACACGCCTTTCCCGACATGGGACCCGAGGTCCCACACAGAGCAAAAATGGGGCCACCCTAGATTCCTGACGGAGAAACACTGACCCCAGGAGCAAGCCCGGCTGCCCTTTGGGGGCTGGGACATAAACCTAGGCGCTCTAAACCCAGAAGCCCTGCCCGTGTGGGTTTGCAGACCGCAGGCACCCGGAGGGCAGCTCTGGCCCCATCTTCCCCGGCTCAGCATCTTGCTCTAAGTAGACAGACAGCCTCAGGAGATGCGTTTGTGGAGCAGATGGACAGGACTGTCTGGGAGGGGCAGCATAGTCCTGGCGGGAGAGGCCCCTGGGGCATCGTCCTGCTCAGCCAGAGGCATCAAGGTTGGAGTGGGTTGGCTTGGCCAACCCCCACTCAGTGCTCCCACCCCACCCGCCCACCCACTGGGCGTTGAGGCCACAGAGGCAGGCCAGGCGCTTCCTCAGATGCAGGAGTAGAGGCCACCCGCCGGTTCCCGACTCCCGCTCACGGCCCTCTTTGGGTCGGGCCCAGAGCCTTGCACGTGCATGTAGGCACTTGTGGGCCGCCTCGGGCCGGGCGTGTCCCGATCAGCCCACTCTCTTGGGAGTTCTTATTGAAAGCAAAACAAACCAAAAAAGTCCTGGTTTTGCCCAAGTTCCTCGCTGCTGCCAAGTGGGTCTCGTCTCAGCTTCCGGGGAGCAGGTTGGGGGGGTGCTCTGGTTCTGGAGAACCCCCGTCCCCCACAGGCTCCGGTGGGTGCACTACCCTGGACCTCAGATACCACGCTGGCCTCCCCTCCCTCCCCCCAGGTCCAGGCTCCTGTTTAGCAGCTGGGTCTGGGGGCCGGGGGTCCCCAGCAAGGCTCCTGTCAGGAGGAAGGAAATGCGAAGTTTCCTGTGGGCAGGAAAGAAAGGGCCCTTCAGGGCGGAGGTGCCTCGCTTCTAATCTGCGGGTTCCCAGCTGTGCTCAAAGCTGCAGGGAAAAGCCTCAGGGACAGCCGGCTCCAGGGTATGGGCAGGGTGTTCCTGGGGAAGCGCGAGGGAGGAAGGGGCAGCCCCAGTGTCCCCAGGGACAGCGTCTGCCCCTGTGAGCCGGACCCAGCACAGGGCCACTGTCCTCGGGCTCCCGGACGGGCGGGGGGCTTCCCAGGACCCCAGACCACAGGAAGCCCCTGAACCTAGGTTAGAGCAAGAAGAGGACCTGCAGAGGGGGGCAGGACCCACTCGGGACTTGGTGGTCCCACATTTCATTAAGGTCTCCTGCACAGGGGCCAGCCTGCTGGAAGTCATCCCCCTCCCTGCTTTGTGGCTGCTGGGCGTGTAGATCCTATCGGCCCGGCTCCTTTTGGTTCAATGACTAATTCCCTGGCACCCGCTTCAGATCTGAAAAGAATGTGGACAAGTTAAAATCTGAACACGTTGTCGTGGGGCAGCCTCCCACCTCTCCTGAACTGGGAGGCAAGGGCTGTTTGCCCTGCTGGCCTGGGCCGTCTTCCTGTTGGGGATGGAGCAGGGGGGACAGACCTGAGACCCCTGGCTTGGGCCACCTTGCTCAGGACACAGGACGCTTCTGCGGCCAAGATGAGAAAGGCTCCCTGCTGCCTTCAGTGGAGGCACAGGGAAGACCCTCCAGAGGGGCCATGCTCACTGCCTAGAAAAGAAAAACAATGAGGTCAGGCTGAGACTCCTCCCTCCAGGACCCACAGGGCCTCCTGTGATGGGGGAGCAGGCTCACATCCCATGCTCATTCCTGGACATCCAGATGGTGGGAGGGGCATCCTGCTGCCCCCTACTCCTCCATCCATCCCTCCAACTATCCATCCATCCATCCCTCTGCTCCTCCCCTATCCCTCCCTTCCTCTGTCCATCCACCCACACATCCATCTGCCCCTCCATCCATCTATCCCTCCCTCCATTCTTCCCTCCCTCCCTCCATCCATCCATCCACCCACCCATCCCTCCCTTCACCATTCGTCCCTCCATTCTTCCATCCATTCATCCACCTATCCCTTCATCCCTGTACCTGCTCACTCTCTTGTCCAGCAACCCTCTTTTTTGAGGGGAGGAACCCTCTTGAGTAACCACACCACGATGAGAAATGCACTACACCCCTAAAGGGCGTGCTGATAATTAATAGTAAAATAGTAATAACAATAATTTCGGCTACAAGTCCCTCATAATTAATAGTAATAACAATAATTCCAGCTGTGAGTCCCTCATCGGCTACTGATTGAGAATCCTGTGCCTAATGTCCAGGAGAAACGGAATGGAAACCACGTATATAATGTTGCGTTTTCTGGTAACCACATTAAAAATGGTGAAAAGAAAAAATGGAAATAAATCAATAATTTATTTTACTTACCCCAAACTATGCTCATTTCAGCATGCCATCGATATAAAACTGTGAACAAGATATTTTATCTTATTCTTTTCATTGGCACTAAGTCCTTGGAGTCGGTTCTCTATGCTCACAGCACAGGTCATTTCACAGCGGCTGCACTTCCTGTGTCCATGTGGGGATACATTGATGCCCATGGGACAAGGTCTGTCCTTGTGGGGTCTGAAGTCCAGTGGGGAGGCATAAACCAGGGGGGCACAGAGCAGAGCTCTCCTGGAGCAAGGGGGTGTGAGAGCACTTGGGACCCCAGATGGGTGCTCAGGAGGGAGGTGGCTGTCAATCCCCCCATCCCCAGAACAACCTGGGCTCAGGAGAGGTGAGGATCTGCAGGGTCCCTTGTTTTGTTTTCAGTAGCTTTACTGAATTACAATTTACTTACCACACAGCTGTGTTCAGTTCAGTGTTTGCAGTACGCAGTTTGAAGTATGCCATTCAGTGTTTTTTAAATATATTCACAAAACAGACTCACAGACATAGAGAACAGACTTAGAGTTCCCAAGTAGGTGGGGGGTAAAGGATGGAAGGGTTGAGAGTTTGAGGTTAGCAAACGCAAGCTATTGTGTATAGAATGGATAAACAACAAGGCCCTACTGTGTGGCTGCTGCTGCTAAGTCGCTTCAGTCGTGTCTGACTCTGTGTGACCCCATAGACAGCAGCCCACCAGGCTCCCCCAATCCCTGGGATTCTCCAGGCAAGAACACTGGAGTGGGTTGCCATTTCCTTCTCCAATGCGTGAAAGTGAAAAGTGAAAGTGAAGTCGCTCAGTCCTGCCCAACTTTTAGTGACCCCGTGGACTGCAGCTTACCAGGCTTCTCCATCCATGGGATTTTCCAGGCAAGAGTACTGGAGTGGGGTGCCATTGCCTTCTCCCTACTATATGGCACAGTGAACCATATTCAACATCCTGTGATAAACCAGAATGGAAAAAAAATACAAAAAAGATGTATAGATGTGTATAACTGAGTCACTTTATTGTACAGCAGAAATTAACACATCAGATATCAACTATCAGATCCGATCAGATCAGATCAGTCGCTCAGTCGTGTCCGACTCTTTGAGATCCCATGAATTGCAGCACACCATGCCTCCCTGTCCATCACCAACTCCCGGAGGTCACTCAGACTCAAGTCTATCGAGTCAGTGATGCCATCCAGCCATCTCATCCTCTGTCGTCCCCTTCTCCTCTTGCCCCCAATCCCTCCCAGCATCAGAGTCTTCTCCAGTGAGTCAACTCTTTGCATGAGGTGGCCAAAGTACTGGAGTTTCAGCTTCAGTACTGAAACTGAATGATGCTAGAACATCATTCCTTCCAAAGAAATCCCAGGGCTGATCTCCTTCAGAATGGACTGGTTGGATCTCCAAGGGTCCTCTCCAGCACCACAGTTCAAAAGCATCAATTCTTCGGCACTCAGCCTTCTTTACAGTCCAACTCTCACATCCATACATGACCACAGGAAAAACCATAGCCTTGAAGACGGACCTTTGTTGGCAAAGTCAATATTCTGCTTTTGAATATGCTATCTAGGTTGGTCATAACTTTCCTTCCAAGGAGTAAGTGTCTTTTAATTTCATGGCTGCAGTCACCATCTGTAGTGATTTTGGAGCCCAGAAAAATAAAGTCTGATACTGTTTCCACTGTTTTCCCATCTATTTCCCATGAAGTGATGGGACCGGATGCCATGATCTTCGTTTTCTGAGTGTTGAGCTTTAAGCCAACTTTTTCCTCTCCACTTTCACTTTCATCAAGAGGCTTTGTAGTTCCTCTTCACTTTCTGCCATAAGGGTGGTGTCATCTGCATATCTGAGGTTATTGATATTTCTCCCGGCAATCTTGATGCCAACTTGTGTTTCTTCCAGTCCAACGTTTCTCATGATGTACTTTGCATATAAGTTAAATAAACAGGGTGACAATATACAGCCTTGACGTACTCCTTTTCCTATTTGGAACCAGTCTGTTGCTCCATGTCCAGTTCTAACTGTTGCTTCCTGACTTGCATACAAATTTCTCAAGAGGCAGATCAGGAGGTCTGGTATTCCCATCTCTTTCAGAATTTTTCACAGTTTATTGTGATCCACACAGTCAAAGGCTTTGGCATAGTCAAGAAAGCAGAAATAGATGTTTTTCTGGAACTCTCTTGCTTTTTCCATGATCCAGCGGATGTTGGCAATTTGATCTCTGGTTCCTCTGCCTTTTCTAAAACCAGCTTGAAAAATGCACAGATAAGTGGACCCATCACCACAGTCCATTTCAGAACATTTTCATAGTCTCAGAAGGGAACCTGCACCTGAGCCGTCACCCTGCAGCACCCCCAGCCCTGGCCGCCCCCTGCCTGTGTCTCTCCCCGGGTCTGCCGCCCCTGGACCATCATGTCAATAGAGAGGAGACGTCTGAGCTTTTGTGTCTGCACCTTTGCGTGGTGTGTTTCTCCTCTGGGTTGTGGCATCAGTAGCTCATTTCTTTCTGACGGTGGAGGAATAATATTCCATCACACGGACTCTGCAGTTTGTTCATCCACTTGCAAGGTGGGCAGTGGGCACTGGGCTCCCTTCGTCTTACAGGTGAGGCACAGAGGGTAGGAAGGCTGTGGCGGGGGGGGGGGGTGCAGCGCTGACCAGGGAAGGAGGCTCAACGGAACAGTGAAGTGGGGTCTGCCCTGCAGGGCTCCCTGTCCCACTGGTTTACAGGGAGTAGGGAATGGCCCTGGAGGTTCAAACAGAAAAGGGATCCGCTTAGGGGATCTGTCCAATGGCAGTTTCAGCCAGGGCGTCACACCTGTGCCCTGATGGCCTCACCCAGTCTGGCCGTCCCTGATGGGGGGGGCACGGGTGGGCCTGGGGGCTCTGCCTCACTGCCAGACGATCTGCACTGGGTGGCAGTCTGCCATCGGGGCTGGGGCACCCACCTCAGGGAGGCACAGTGGGCAGGAGGATCGGGGAGCAGTGGCTTTGCTAAGAACCAGCCACCTGCTGTCCATCACCGGTCATCTCCCAGCTCCATCATCACCAGGGCCAGCCCAGCTTCTTCCAGGCTGGGCAGACCTCAGGGGAAGAGTCATGTCTCCAGGCTGGGAGGGGCCCAGTGGAATGCATGCCTGGGGAGGAGTACTCAGTGGGAGGGGACTCTGGATCATGGAGCCCCAGCCTCCTAAGTGCAGAGGGGTGCTGAGCATGGGTTGCCCCAGAGCAGAGTTTCTCCTAACCATCCATGGGAGGAACTTGCTCTTTTATTTTTCACTATGGAGAAGAGGTGGAGAAGGCAATGGCACCCCACTCCAGTACTCTTGCCTGGAAAATCCCATGGACGTAGGAGCCTGGCAGGCTGCAGTCCATGGGGTCTCGAGGAGTCGGACATGACTGAGCGACTTCACTTTCACTTTTCACTTTCATACATTGGAGAAGGAAATGGCAACCCACTCCAGTGTTCTTGCCTGGAGAATCCCAGGGATGGGGGAGCCTGGTGGGCTGCCGTCTCTGGGGTCGCACAGAGTTGGACACGACTGAAGTGACTTAGCAGCAGCATGGAGAAGAGGACAGAGCAGGAGGGCTCCTTTCCCGCTGTCCGGTCCTGCCCCGCTCCTCCCATTGTCCCGTCTTCCCCTCCACCTTTGGCCCTCCCCCCACCCCTAACCCTCACCCCACTAGGGGGACTCCAGGCTCTCTGCCCGCCAGACGCAAGTCCCCCAGTTCACAGTCCCCAGGTTATCACCCGCTTTCCAGCCTCAGTCTCCTCATCCGCAAGTGGAGGCGGCAACACCCACCCCACGTGGTGACGAACAGCTCTGCGGCGGGCAGCTGGCACAGAGAAGGAGCGTTCGCGGTTAGAGCCGGTCTGGTCCCTGTGGGCTACTGTGTCACCCTCTGAACCACTTCCTGCTTGAAGGCTCCTCCCCCCGCATCGGGAAGGGGGTCTTCCATGCCAGCCCTCCTGGGGGGCTCTGCCCTGCCTTGCCCTCAAGGCACTGAAGCATGGGTTGGCACCCCCTCCCTTTGCTGGGGTCTCCCTTAAGCTCTTGGCAGGGACTGATGGTCAGGACCCCACAGAGGGTGACCCAGGGGACGCGCCCACACGGTGAGGCTGAGTTCCTGTTCCTTCCATGTGCAAGGGTGTGGAAGATGCTAGCATGGGGGACTGCGGGATGGTGGGGGGGGCATTCAGATGCTGATGGATGGAGGCAGCCTGTAGGGGCCCTTCGAAAGTGACTCTTGGCTCAGCCACCATCCAGCCCCCAGCCCTACAGGGCTGGATCCGCAGAGCCTCTTGGGCAGCCCCTGCATTGGACGGAGCCTGGGGTGTGCACCCTGCACCCTGGGGCACCCTCTTTCTGCCTGGTTCCCTGGGGTGAGGTCACCCCGCTTTGAACTGAAGGGGGAGGCGGGTTGGGGTGGCAAGAAATGAGGATGCTGAGCCAGGTGCTGCCCCCAGAGTACAGCCAGGGCATCAGTCGTGGGAGCCGCCCCCACAGGCAGCTCCCTCCAGGTGCGCTCAGCAGAGCCCCAGGAGCCCTGGCACCCGGGAGGCTGATGGAGAGAGGAGGGCGAGGTGAATATGTCAGTTTATCCCAACACAAGTAGTGACCTGTCAGGGGTGGGGGGGTACCGAGGAAATATTTGGGATGACTGAGCCGCTGGCCCTTTAAGGCTCCTGTAACAGGACACCTCCCCGGACGGGATGGCTTCCACTCTCCAGCCTGACTGTGTGTCTCCCCCTCCCTCCTCCCCTTCCCGCCAGCCCCAGTTCAATTTGCTAAACAGCACCATGGACCAGATGAGCAGCCGCGCGGCCTCGACCAGCCCCTACACCCCGGAGCACGCCGCCAGCGTGCCCACCCACTCGCCCTACGCGCAGCCCAGCTCCACCTTCGACACCATGTCACCCGCGCCTGTCATCCCCTCCAACACCGATTACCCAGGCCCCCACCACTTCGAGGTGACCTTCCAGCAGTCGAGCACAGCCAAGTCGGCCACCTGGACGGTGAGTGGCGCCAAGGGCGGGGAGGGGGTGACCACATACACCCGTGTCCGCTCAGGGATCCCACCCGGCCAGGAGGAGCATCAGGCAGGAGGCGGGTCTCAGGGCTGGGCAGTCTGGGCGTGCCCAGCCCTCAGACGCGTGGCCAGAGTGGGCCAGCCTCCCACAGAGCCGCCCACAGCACCCTAGACGGAATGGACATGTCCCTCGTCCCCGGTGAGGACAGAGGCAGACTGTTCTCATCAAGACTGCCTGGCCAGCATCCCTGAGCTTGGGTGGGGGCTCTGGCTTGAATTCTGTCCTGGGTAGACAGGAGGCTCCCACCTCAGACACCTGAAGCCATCTGAGCTCGGTCCCTGGGTCCACAGAGGCCACCTCCTCCAGGCAGTGTAGGGCTGGCGAGAAGCCTCTGTTGTAGCCGTGTTTAGGCGTTGCCCACTCTGTCTCTGGGTTGTCATCTCCAAGCGTGGGTGTGAGACAGGAGATCGAGATGGAGCCTCAAGGCTGCGGACCCCAGGCCCTGCCGCCGTGCCCTTGGGCACATCTGCATGTTCCTACCCACCACCATCGAAATTTTGCCAACTTTGAGAACATCCCACACACCCATGGTTGCTGCTCCCCAGAATTGCTATTGTGAATTGCTATTGCCCTAAGCTCTTTGAGTTTATGTTAAGCCTTGAAACTGCCTACAATCCAGAAGGTAGAATCTGTTACTGACCCATTTATAGTCCAGGACTGGGCTTCCCAGGTGGCTCTAGTGGTAAAGAACCCACCTGTCAGTGCAGGAAACCTGAGATGTAAGTTCGATCCCTGGGTTGAGAAGATCCCATGGAGGAGGACATGGCAACCCACTCCAGTATTCTTGCCTGGAGAATCCCATGGACAGAGAAGCCTGGTGGGCTACAGGCCACAGGGTGGCAGAGTCAAACTCGACTGAAGCGAATTAGCACGCATGCAGGATAGTCTAGAAACCTTCTCAGAGTTATGCAGAGGCCGGCGGGGTGGGGTGGGGTGGTGGTGCTGGCATGGGAACCGCACTGTCCCTACTGTTGGCTGAGAGGGAAACAGGCTGCCTGATGTCCCCGCTGGGGCAGAGTAAAGGCTATAGAGACTCCGAGACCCCTGGATACACTAGCAGCTCACCTCTGAGCATTGGGTACACAGGGCATGGGGCAGGAAAGGGCACCCCAAGGACTTGCCAGTCTCCTGCCTGCCCCCAGGAAGGGAAAGTGAGCCTGGCTCTGGTTCATGCTCTGTGGACCCCTGGCAGGTCCTGGCCATGGGGCCACATCACCTTCTCCAGGAACAGCATCTCCGTGCTCACTCATAGCTCCTGGAAAAGGACCCTGGAGCAGAGGAGGCTGGGCTGTGCCCAGGGGCTGGTTCTGGCCCCCATGGGAGTGCTGAGAAGGTGACACTAAGGTTCTGCCACTTTAAGAACTGGTTCCCACTGTCCCCAGTGCCCACTGGCCAGACTGTGGTTTTCCCACACTCTGGGGAACCAGAGATGGGGCGGAGCAAAAGGCATCCTGGGCGGCCCCCTACAGCTATTTCTGAGTTCTTGCTTGAGCAGTGGGCTCCCCCAGATGCTGACCGATTGCTGAGTCAAGGCTCAGACTAACTCCAGGGCTTGCAGTGGCCAAGGGAGCACCTGGTCCCGTTGGTGCCCAGATGGTCTCATCTGCAAATGTTCATTCCTTTGCTCTCTTGGTGAAGGGGATAAGGCTTAAATGGGATGGTGCCTGTGCTGCATGGGGCTTAGTGCTGGCATGTCTTTATCATTTCCTTAGATGATGGGGGTGCCACGGAGCCTGGTCCTCCTGGACAAAGTTGTTTACCCAAAGCTGCACCTTCCAGGGATTCTTTTGGCCTATGGGGTCCTGCTCCCCACACCCCTGCTGTGAGGTCTGGCCCTCGAGACATCACTGCACTTGCACACCTCAAGCAACAGAAGGCTCACTACTGCTCTTATTCCAAGTTCCCACTTGCTTCTTAAGCCCTTTCTCTCTCTTCTAAGCAGAAGGATCCTGGTCCCTTCTTCACTGACATTCTGTTATCAGGGCCCAAGTTGCTGGTTCTTAGGAGTCCTGGTGGGCAGCTTGTGGGGGTCCTGGCTCCCTTCCTTTCCACTGTTTGAGGATGCTGGTGGAATTTCTGTCACATCTTGGGGGCTTGGAGCATCTGGAATGGTCTGAGCTGGTCCTCGGGGCAGGATGGGAGCTGCCCCTTGGTGCCTGGTTGCCTCTACCATCCCCTGCCAGGTGTGTGACCTTAGGGTTGGAGAGGCTCATGACTTGGTCACAGTTGTGTTGGCCCTAAGTGGTCTCATGGGTGGTCTGTCTAGGGGGCAGAGGAAGCCTCCCTTGCCCCAGCAACTCTGCCTCCAACCTCCAGCCCCTCTCACCCCCCAGTGCCCAAGAAGTGGATACTTCCCTCCTTCCCTTCTTCCCTGCACCTCCCCACCCTCCACCATGGCTCATGGAGCTGAGTGAAGGAAGACGGTGCTCATGAATCCTCCTCTCCGGCCCTTCTCCATGCCGGGGTAGAGACGGGACAAACATTGATAATGAGATTTTTGGCACCTCGGTTCTGGGAGTGGACCCCGTCCCCACAGGCTCTCCTCCTTGCCCAGGGAGAGGGCAGATGGGCGGCCAGCTCCTGGTGAGGACAGAGACCAACGGGCATCCTCCCTGCTCACGGCTGCGGGGCCCTGGCTGTGCAGGCACTGCCCAGACTTGCCACTCGGGCTTGCCATCCTGGCCTCCGTTGTGCTGCCCGCTGCCCCCTACACCAGCCTGCTGGTAACTGATAGATAATTCATATTTTTCTCAAGTGCAGTTCCAGATTACCTGCTGCCTTCACTCCTCTCCCTGCTCAGGAGAAACACCCTCACCACCCCCAACATGGCTGCAGCTGCTAATGGGGTCTTTGGCTTCTGTTTGGCCGATGCCCCCTATGAGTCCCACAGCCCTGGATGGATCTGCTCTGACCTGTGTGCCTTAGACTTCAGGTCTCATACCCACACTGAGGGATCAGAAGGGCCTGGAGCCCTCAGCTCATAGGATATGTGCACATATGCGTGCATGCAACACTCAGATATGCATGCACAAACACGAACACGTGTGCAGACACACTCACATAGCACACATATGCAGACATGCACAGACGTGTGAACACATGCAGACACGCGCACATAACACACACATGCACACCACAGCACACGTGTGCACATGCGTGCATGTAGATACTGTCCACACATGGGAGCACCTGTGCAGACATGCATACATGTTCTTAAACACGCACATGCATGCCAGCACCTCCTGGTTGCTGCCCAGGGTTCTGACAGCCCCTCCCCTCCTCCAGGAACCAGGAGCAGTGGGTGGCAGGTAACTGAGCAGCCAGAGGAGGGGCCTGGGCTCTTCCTGAGACTGAACAAGGGGCAGGGCCCAGGCCAGGTGGGCGTGTGGCCGGCCAGGGCACTATCACAGGAGGTTCTGTAACCCCCCGACAATGTTCGCTGCCTATGAGCATCCCGGCTGGGGCTTGTCCATTTAGGGGGCCTTCTGCACTTTGGAGAGAGACAGGCATCATGAGAGTTCACGGGTGTGAGTGAGGCTGGCGCCCTTGGGCACTGATGCTCTTTGGGCTGGTAGGTGGGTGGATCCAGGCTGGGGATGGAGGTGCCAGGTTCCCGGGTCCCTGTTCCACATGCTCCCCAGGACATGGCGGGTCACCCTCTGTTGACCTCCGGATGGCCACTCCCACCCTGGGAGCCCCCCTACATTGTCAGTGTGGGGACAGCTGGTGACAAGAGTCCTGGGGAGCAGAGAGCAGCAGCAGCCCCTGTGAGGGCATTTGGATGCTATCCAGCCCAGCCTGGCCTCCCCTGCTCTCCCAGGCTGAGCCTGGGAGCCGGGGAAGGGCTGTCCTTGGTGTTCTGGAGGTTTGAGGAGGGGTTCCAAGGGCAGAAGGGCGACTTGCTGTGGTCAGAGCACTGGCCCGGCTGGGCGTCTGTGGTCACCTTGGGCAGACTGCCGTGAGGTGAGATGGTGTGGGTACGCGTGAGTGTGAGGGCACAGCTGGCCCCTGGGGGACCTATGGATAGCCCGCCAGCCTGGATAAAGCCCCTCAATGACCTCCAGCTGCCCTCAGACTCAGTGGGGAATGTGTCCATCTGTCTGTCTTGGGGGTTAGCTGGCCCACGAAGGCCAAGTGATGCCCCTCCTACAAGCACATGGTAGGGGGGCCAGGAAACACAAAGGCACTTCATGGGATTCCTGGGTAGAACAGGGCTGAGTCAACACTAATGGATTTGGGAGAAAACTTTCCAGCCCCTCGGAGGTTTGCAAGCAGGAAAATAATAGTGGAGGTGTCCCAACATGATCGTGGTATCAATTGCGTTATCCTAAAAGTTTATGGAATGCATAAGTGGAATTAATACCTTTTACTGGCACCAGGAGCAATTATACGTATTTGAAACTGAAGGAAGAGTCCTAACAATGTACACTGTGGAGATGAAACGTGGGTTATTTAGGGGAATCGGGTGCACACTCAGGGGAGGGTCTTCAGCAAACCTCACCCTGTGTCGAGCTTGGGGGCAGGGCTTCCTGTGGCTGGACTTGGGGCATCAGTGCCTGGTTCGTGGCCCCGAGGTAGGGGTCACCTTTTCTCCTTCTGTCCCCTCAAGGAGGGAGCCCTGCACCTGGAGGTCACAGAGCTCAGTTTGGGGGCCCCTGAGAGGAGCTCTGAGTCCCTGCTGCTGAGGGGTACTCCCGGGGCAGCTGCCACCTCCCACCCCAAGGTTCTTGTAGAGGGACCCCTGGGTTTGGGGGTCCATCTCGGAAGTGTGGGACTGTGGAAGGGACACTATGCGATCCATGTCATTTCTCATCTCCTGGGACTTTTTTCTGAGTTGGACACAGCTCTGTGGATTTTGGGGTGACCAGTTTGTGGATCGACAGTGCCCCTGCAGGGTCCCCCTGTGGGCAGGCCCCACCAGGAGCACCCTGGTACATGCTGTAGGCTCTCAGGGTCTCCCCACTTTACTGATAAGGCTTAGGTGGCCAGGTCCCTGCTCAAGGTCACCCATCAGCAAAGGGAGAGGGGTTGGAACCCCAGCAGCCTGAGCCCTGGCTTTCATTACTTAGCTTGTAGGCACAGCCTGTGTACCTCTGTGGGGCACATCTAAGGAGCAGCCTTCTCCCAGCTCTGAGGGCTGGGTCTGCAGACATCCCCAGGACCCAGGGGACCAGTGGTAAGGGGAGCTGACCCCTCAGAGGCCCAGGGCCTGCCAGTGGCTACGGCAGGAAGCACTCAGGCCCTAAGCAAGCCTGTGATCACCTTTTGCCCGCGCGTGAGTGACCAGCTGCCCCTGGGCAGGTGGAGTCTGCCTGACCATGTTCTCTGTCTGCTTCGTATTGACCAATGAAAACTCCTCAAGAGCATTCTATAATTAGAACGATCGGGTCTGACCAGGCTCAAAAGTAAAAGTAGCCACAGGCCAGGAAAGCCTGGGGGTCAGAGGAGCTGGGCAGGGGACCCGCTCCTCTTCCTCTCTTGCCACACCTCAGCCAGGCCCGCCATCCTCAACTCACTCTCAGGCTCCCTTAGCCCCGTTTATGAGTAGGAAAGTGAGGCCAGAAGGGGAGACCCCACTCGGTTTCTCCTAGAACCGCTGCTGCAGCAGCAGGAGGCTGAGTGCCCTGGACCTTGGCCATGGGGAACTCGGGATGAAGGTCACAGCTGAGCAGTGAGTGGGGGCTTTGCGTCCCAGCCAAGTGGGTCCCTGTGGTTGGTTGTCAGGGAAATCTACTTTGGGGTTTTCTCAGATCCTGAACTTGGAAACCAAGCTCAAGTTCATGGATCCCTCAGAATTTCAAGGGCAGGAAAGTCCCCATGAAAGGTACACAGGGTTGGGTGAAGTAGATGTTCAGAAGCTGTTGGAAAAACCACTCGGTGGCCTGGAGGCAGAGTCCTCAGGATCACAGACCTACCAGGGCGAGGCCCCCTTCCTCTGTGGGGTCCTGGTGTTGGGAAGGGGAGAAGCCAGAGCCTCTAGTGCCCAGGGAGGATGAGCCCAGGTGGTGCTGTGTAAGGGGAGCGCTTCATGCTGTGCTGCACGGGATGGGATGTTCAGAAGTCAGTTCTCCCTGCCTCGGACCCTTCACTGGCTAGTTACAAGTTCCAGTGAAAACTTCGATTGCAGCCATCTGTACTAAAAGCTGAGAAATGGCCACCCACCGTGTCCAGGGCATGCAGGTCCCGGGGCTTCTCTCCTGCTGACAGGGAGTGAGTGGGGTTTATTTAGTGAAGAAACGCTCTCACTGTTTCCTGACTGGAAGGCGTGGCTTTAACTGTGGTCCCCAACTGGGGGCTTACCTGTGGCAGCCATGGCAGGAAGGTCAGAGGCAGGAGGGTGCTTCCTTAGGGCTCCTGCTGGGACCAACGTGACAGCCCTCCAGGAGGCCACCTTGAGAGTCTGCCACTGCCATGGCCACTGCCCAGCCTCCCTCCCTACATCCCCTCAGCCTCCTGCAGCTGGTTCAGCTCTGGCCCTGATGCCCCCAGGCCATCCAGAAGCTGCAGCGAGCTGGGGGAAGGACTGCCCGCACTGCACAGCCCAGTGTCCAGAAAGGCATGCCCACAGGCAGAGGCTCTGGGACTGTCCTGTGAGTGGAAGCTGGCCACTGGCCCTTGCCTTCACCATGCCAACAAGGCCACAACAACTCAAAAAAGCACAAGGGGGTAGGGTGAGCATAGTGGGGGCGTCCTCCCCCGGCCGTCCCAGGGGCCCTCCCAGCACTGGATCAGAGCTGGGCTGGTAGGCAGCCTCCCCACGCTGCCTCATGTCGGGCAGTTCCGAGGCCTGGCCACGGCCCTGCTAACTGGGTTCTGGCCAGAATGCTCTCTCCATGAGGCCAGCGGGGGAGGATACCCACTGCAGGCGGGGACACCGGACTTCAAAGGAGGCCGGCACAGACAGGCTGGCAAAGTCAGAAGCCAAGTTTGTGGGCAGAGGAACTGAGTTTGGACCCGGTGGAACTGAAGTTTGGTGCTTTGGATGGTGACGTTATTTGTGCCCTGGGAGTAGGGGGTGGGGGCACGACCTTCTCCTCCTCGGGGTCCGGGCTGGCCACATGTGTCTTGGTCACTGAACATGGACCAGATGGAGCCCAGGGTCCCCACCTTCTCGTGAGGGTGTCACTGGGGCCATGGGCACGGCCGGCCTCTGGGCAGCTCCCTCCTCCTGGAGGGACCAGAGTGAGCAAGGAGAAAACAGGACCCCCTGTGTGCCAGGACCCCCCAAGCACTGTTCACAGGGGAGCTGGTGACTCGACAAGGCCCTTCAGGGTCGGAACTGAGGCTCATCACACAGCATCTCGACAGAAAAGTAGGGGCTGGAGCATCCAGGCCAGCTGCCTCCCCCCAGCTAGCTGCCCCCCAGCAATCCCCACCTGGACACCCCTCACTGCACCAGGAGGCTGTCTTATGCTCCTTCTGCGGTCGAGGGAGATGCCCCCCTCCCCAGCAGGACAGGGCAGGTCAGGCTCCCGCCTGTTGGTCCCCTTGTCCTGAGAGGCTGGAGCTCAGCCCAGCTGGGATGAAGGGCATCATAGCTGGCCCTGTGTCCTTGTCCACCTGCCTCTTTGAGCTACGTGGTCTTCATGGCCCCAAGTCAAGCCCAGTGGTGACAAGGGGTCTGGAGATGGAGCTCAAGGGCCCAGGGCTGTGCCACCCCAGCTTTTGGAAGCAGAGCTCTGCATTGCTAAAACAGGGTGAGAGAATGACCTTGAGGGGGAGGTTGTGTGTGAGTGGACCCAGCACAGAGACGGTGTCAGTAAACGGTGGCCATGTGGGTGGCCCCGGGAGCCCTGTTGAGAGTGCGGGGCAACTGCGCTCACTCACGGGCCTCCCAGCTTCGACACCAGCGGACATGGCCTCCCCAGACCCACCTGGTCTGTTCCCCCTGTCTGGCCAGGCTTTAGGTGGGCCCTCGGCTCCTGCCCTGCTGGCCACCCTGCACAGCAGGCCCAGTGCCTACTGGAGCCTCTCTCCTGGGTCAGCTCAGGGCACTGCTGTCCACCTCACCCCTGATCTTAGCCCAGGACAGAAGCCACTTCCCCTGGCAGCCCACAGCCTTGAGTGGGACGAGGAGTGGGCTGGTTTTGGGGTGCAGCTGAAGGGGGCACACTCACTGAGGGTGTGGGGGGCCTGCAGCCTCTCTCTCTCTCTCTCCGGGGCACAGCTTCTAGACCACAGCCTCCAGGGCCTCCCCCAGATGGTAGTCAGGGTCTCTCAGCACCAGCACAGCCTGTTTCCACGTCCCGGTCCACTGGCAAGGGGAGCCTGGGCCATCCAGGTTCACGGAGGTGTCAGCAGAAGCATCTCCCACACCACCACATCCCAAGCTAGGACCTGTTGAGGAATCATAGAGGCCTTCCTTCTCTGCCAGCCAGGCACCGGCTGCTGCCCTGGGCGTCCCAGGTTCCCTGGATCTTCCAGCCACTAGGCCCGCATCCAGGGTGGAGTGTTGGCCATGGGTTTCCTTGTGTGTGGGTTTCCAGCGAAGACCTTCACTGCCTTCTGAGTGTGGGTGCCCTGAAGCAGGCTGTGGTGATGGTCATAGGTGTCCCCGCACCCCCTAGGCTGGTCACCTCCCTGACGTCTGTCAAAGCTCCCCATGTCCTCAGTCCCTCTTGGCTGAGTGAAGACAGGAGTGTGGGGGTGGATCTGTGCCAGTGGGGGGGGGGTGGCCAGGAGTAGGGGGCACCGTCCCTGTGGTTTGTGTCACTCTGGGAGGCCTCCTCCCCGGGGGAGAAAGGAGGCTGAACCGGGGGTTCCTATGAGCTTTGGAAGCTTCCTAGAACCCCACGAAGCTTCTTGCCAAGTGCTCTGCTGATCTACTTGGGAGCTTTTCTAGGGTGAGTGAGGGTCTGTGGTCTTGAGGAAGTCCTCAAAGGGTCCGTAGCCCAAGAGCAGGGAGAAACGTGGGTGTGAGCACCAGCGCATGCATGCACACACATACAGAAAGCAGATAAAAGTGGTCTATAAAAAAATCATTAAAAAAAATAAAGCCCCCACTGCGGGCCCCGTCTCCCAGAATCTGTTGTAACAGATTCACCCAAGCTGGTTAACGGTATTTGCGGTTTGCAAGACGCTACACGTCCCTGGAAAATGACAGACAAGTTATTATCACCTCTCCACTCTGCTCCTGCCCAAACCTGCCCATGCCGGGCACCCAGCTGCCGGGGGAGCGGGCGCGAGGAAATTAACAGCCACCACGCCGCGCCCGCCACCCGCCGCCCTCTCCCCCATCACCCCCGCACCAGCCCTGCCAGGCCTGCGGCTTCCAGCCAGGCCAGGCCCATCGTGAGCTGGGCGGGGGACGGGGAGGCGTGGATCTGAGGGGAAGAGCTGGAGGGGGCGGGATGGGCACACACCAGCGTTTGGGCGAACCATTTCCTGCAAACACGAAGGAACACACGCATCCCCGAACAGGCAAGTCCTGACGGCTCCGTGTCAACAGCCGAAGATAAATAAGATTTTATCAACTCGGAATCTGTTGAAACACATCCATCTAGCGGTCCTAGGGAAGGAGAGGCAGGCGGGAGGGAGAGAGGAAAAGTCTCCATGTGATCTTTCTTACAGAACCGAGGAGGACCCAGGAGCCCTCCTTCTCCCTGCCCCGTGCCCAGGATGGCCTGAGGCCCCGGAGCTCTGGGAGGAGGGGGAGGAGCTGGAGGAGGGGTGGGGGAGCTCCTTCATTCCCTCCAGGTCCCACTCTGCACCCAACCACTGGTTTGTCCCCCACCCCTCTGGCCTGCCCCCTCCCCTCCCAGGCTTCCCTGCTGCCCTGCAGGCCAGCGACCACAGGTGTCAGCACTGATGCTACCAGGGTGCGGAGACCTCAGGTCTCGCTCCCTGACGCTACCGGACTCTGGCCAGGCTAGACATCTGTGGATCCAACCCCTGCTGGAGTGGGGGCCTGACCTGTGTGTATGCCCGATAGCCACAAGAGCAGCCAGTAGGGAGGGCAGCACTGGGTTGGGGGCACCCCTATGGGGAGCGGTGGAGAGCCAGTGACTGGCCTTGCTAGGACCACAGAGGGAAGAGTGTCCTCTGCACCCTCACCGCTGGCCGGTGAGGCACCCCAGGCAGTGGTGTGCTCCCAGCCAAGTCGGCTTTTGACTTTCACCGGGGCCGTCGGGCTGCTGCTGCCCGGCGGTACCAGGGACAGCTCCCAGCAGCTCCTCCCAGAGGGTGGGGCGTCCTCAGCTCTGGCGGAGGTGGCCAGTGGGGCTGGGGCAGGCAGCCCCGGGGGAAAGGCTGCGTGGGTGGGGCGGGGGTCGGAAGCCAGGGGGTGATCAGGGAGCCTGGGGGGTTGGGGTAGGGGAGCAGCAGCTTTGTACCTCCCCAGGCTGTGCCTGGAGCCTGGCTCCCCACCTGTTGTCTCCATTCCCTCCTCAATGGGGCTGCCAGGAATGCCTGGTCTTGGTAGACCTTACCCATCTCAGGGCTTGGGTGGGAGCACAAGTCAGAGGGCGAATGGGACTCCCGGAGGGGGACCTGCACAGCCGACGGTCACGCCACAGAAAGGTCTGTCCAGTGGTTAAGGCGTCCCAGCTGTCCAGGCCAGAGCTGAAACTGGGACACAGTGGCCAGACCTCAGGCAGTCTCCCCTTGCAGACCACCCCCCAGTAGTCCAGGCCAACTCTCTGCAGTCCTCTGCATGCCCCTCCCAGTCCCAGGTCACCTTATATTCCCTGGGCCTTCCAAAGGCAGGTGGGTTGCTTGCAGGGGAGGAAGCCCCCTCTGGGATCCAACAGCCACAGCAGGAGGCCATGGGACTGCATGGCCTTTGGGCATGAGCCGTGAGCCTCAGCTAAGTCTAGAGTTTTCTAGGGGTGGAGGGCCTCTCATTTCCTTAGTGAGCCAAGAGCTGGGCAAACACTAGGCGTTCAACAAAGGCTCACAGAGTGGATGGCTCCCGGTGTCCCAGCTTCTTACTCCATCACTGCTTGTGTTCAGGTCCCTGCACTCCAACTGAGGCCTCCCATTCCCTGTGGGGCCCTCCTCCACCAGGAAGGCCCCCTGGGTAGCCCTCTGGAGCTCCTCCATGACGATGACCAGGCAGTTTCATCCCGAGGCTAAGTGCACATTTGTCTCACGTCAGGGACGGACACTGAAGCCTCGTACGTGGGTGGACAAGAGACCTGGGCCCTCAGCTGGCACCTGGAGTTTGCTTTGGGCTGGGCTATTGCTGCCTGGGCACAGATCTCGAGACAGGGCACTCAGCTGATCTCCCAGACTGGTGAAGGGGCAGCATTTATCCTGATGGGGACACAGGAGGTCAGCGGTCACCTCCCTGGGATGCAAGCTGCCCCCTGCCATGTGGCCTCTGAGCCTGCTGTCTAGCAGCTGAGGGCCCACCTGCATCCATAGTGGGTGTGCCTGCCTGCAGCAGTGGGGTTGCAGGCACAAGTGGACAGAGCACCTGGAAGAGGACAAGGCCTGTGGGCATCCGATCCCTTCCGTGACAGGGGTACAAGGGCACTTGTCCTGCAACCAGCGCCGAGGGAGTTGGGGAGGGTCTCCATCCCCCAAGACGCCACTAGGGAGACCCTCCCACTTGTTCCCCAAGCCCCCCAGACCCACCGCAGGGACAGGGCAACGTTTCTGGCTGGGCTTCAGTTCATCAGAGGAAGGAGAGCTGTGCTGCTCAGGGCCGAGGGCGCTGTGGGCAGGGACCCCTTCCCCTGGGCTCAAGGTGAGCTCCATCTCCCTTGCTCTTCCTGGACTTGGAGTGGCTGAGGTTAGGAGGCCCTGAGGGTCCATTGTGTCCCTTGGTGGCCAGAGAGGCAGCACAAGTGGCCAGGGTGGCCTTCATCTATGGGTCATGGTGTCAGGCGCCAGCTTCCTTGGCAAAGGTGGGCTCAGACCTGCTCATCCTCTGGACTGCAGCAGCCCCCGTCTCCAGCCTGACCCCACACACCATGGTGTGGTGTGCTGGGGGCTTCCCAGAGTCTTCTGGCTGGGGTAATTCCAAGTCCCTCGGGCTTGTCAGGGGACCCAGGGATGTGGTGTGGGGACAGGAAGCATCCTGTGACTCTAAGAGCTCGATGTTCCCCACTGTCCCTGTGGATGGACTGGGCCATGAGGAGTCCCTGATGGGCCCCCAGGAGCCAGTCACTGGAGAATAGCCAGCTTAGAAATGATGGACACCCCTGTTTCCAAGGGACCCTTCCATCAAGGTCACTTTGGACTCGTGAGAGCCAGCCTGGGTCCTCAGGTGGGCCACCTGGACCCCTGGGCAATGGCCCTGGGGGCCCCTGCAGGTGGCGTGGGCATTATCCCATCCTCCCTGGGTCAGGGGTTTCTGTTAGGGGTCCTGGGGCTCCATGGTCAAAGCCCCCCACTTGCAGTGGCCAGAACCCAACTGCAGGGCTGGCCCCTCTGAGGATGGTTCAGGGAGTCCCTGTGCCTGTCTCCTCTGCACAAATGCCAGAAGACCTGACTCCAGGCTTTTAAACCCGACACGGGATGCTGCACCTCACCCCTCAAACCACTACGGCCTGGAGGCTGTAGGTCCACAGGCTTGAGGCACCAGACCTGGCTCCCAGCCCCGCTCTCCAGCAGCTCCTTCTCACTTTCCTGTCCTTCACTATCTCCCAGAGTTTGTTCAAACTCACGTCCATTGAGTCGGTGATGCTATCTAACCACCTCATCCTCCACCACCTCCTTCTCCTTTTGCCTTCAATCTTTCCCAGCATCTGGGTCTTTTCCAGTGAGTCATCTCTTCACATCAGGTGGCCAAATTATTGGAGCTTCAGCTTCAGCATCAGTCCTTCCAATGAACATTCAGAGTTGATTTCCTTTAGGATTGACTGGTTTGATCCTGCAGTCCAATGGACTCTCGAGAGTCTTTTCCAGCACCACAATTTGAAAGCATCAATTCTTCAGCACTCAGCCTTCTTTATGGTCCAATTCTCATCCTCCTTCTCCAACTAGTGAGATCCAGACAGAAAGCGCCTCATCCCGGCAGCACAGGGCACTCGGCACCTGCTGAGTGGGGCTGGGGAGAAGCTGGGGATGGCCAGAAGTGTCCAGCGAGGGCTGTCAGCCCAGGGCTTGGGGCAGGGACTCCTGGCGGGGCGCAGCAGGAGGAGGTGTGACCAACCTCACCGCGACCCCCATTCCCTGCAGTACTCCCCGCTGCTGAAGAAGCTCTACTGCCAAATCGCCAAGACGTGCCCCATCCAGATCAAGGTGTCCACCCCACCGCCCCCAGGCACCGCCATCCGCGCCATGCCGGTCTATAAGAAGGCGGAGCACGTGACCGAGGTTGTGAAGCGCTGCCCCAACCACGAGCTCGGGCGGGACTTCAATGAAGGTGAGTGTCCCCGCCCCTCTCCTCTGCCCCTCTGCGCCCTGGAGGGAAGGGGAGGGTTGGCCCGGCCTTCTACCTGGAGGCAGCAGGTCCAATGGGAGGGCGCGTGGAGCCGGGTAGGGCTGCTGGGTCAGATGCCCCCGGGCATCTGTGAGAGCTGCCTGCCGCCTGCGTCCCCCTGGGAGGCCCCGAGGCAGCTACGTTGTGCCCGGCACAGGGATTCAGCCCCTGGCTGGCACGATCTCTGAAGCGGCTCACTCCTCTCGGCAGGACAGTCCGCTCCCGCCAGCCACCTCATCCGTGTGGAGGGCAACAACCTCTCGCAGTACGTGGACGACCCAGTCACCGGCCGGCAGAGCGTCATGGTGCCCTATGAGCCCCCGCAGGTAGGGAGCCAGGGCGGAGGCGGGACCGGCAAGTCACTTCCTTAGTGTCCAGAGTTAAGTCCAGCTGTGCGGCTCCTCCCTCGTCTTCTCATCTGTCTGTCCATCAGTCCCTTATAGCCTGACCCTCGGCTTGGGGGCAGCCCCTCCAGCCTTCTCTGGGCATCTGCACCCCCAGCTCTACAGCACGGGGTGGGCCCAGAGACCCCTGAGCCTCAACCCAGCCCCTCGTCCCCCTTCCTGGTTCTGGGCTCTGGGGAGGGAGGGACTCAGGTCAAGGGGAGTCAGCTGGGTGGAATGGGTTATGGGGAGCCCCCGAGGAGAAGAGGACAGACCTGAAGTCGGGGGCATGGCACTACTTCACCCCCACCCTGGATCTGAGACCCCTCCCCTAGTGCTGTAGCCAGTCCTCTAGGCATTCCCACTCCAGGCCTCATTCCTGTACCTGGTTCCCCAGAAGCCCCCGTGCTTCCCTACGGAACAGCCCTTACGTCAGTGGGACCAGGGCCCTGGGAGGGGTTTCCACCCTGGCTTCCCTCCCCCAGCCCTCAGCCTCCAGCCGTGGATCGCCTCTAGGACTGGCCGGGAAAGCTGGTCTCTCCCGCCCCCTGGTGGCGGCCACGTGCTAGGAGTTCTGTGAAAGGCTAGGTTTCCTAAGCCATCCTCCACACCCAGGGAGACCGTGACAACTGCACATTTTGTGGTCCTAGGATGCCCCCGGGGTCACGAGTCCTAGGTCCATAAACTTCCAGTAACCAGTGTATGTGGAGCCCACTCGGACAGCTCTGGTACCTCCCTCTGCCAGAGCAGTGCCCGGAAGAGCCCACACTGCAAAACACACACCTGTGCCCACAGGGGCCTGTGCTCATACCCAGCTGCCGAGGCAACCTCCAGCCTGTGTCGGGGTGGGGAGGTGGTGGGAGCAACCACCATGGCTCTCTCGGTTCCCACAGCCAGCAGATCACATGGCACTCAGTGTAGTGTGTGAACGGATAGGTTGTAGTCAGACAAGTGGATGCATACATGGGGGATGGATGGGTGTGTGGATGGATACACGCCTGGGTGCATGGATGATGGACAGATGGTGGGTGGATAAGTGGATAGCTGGTGGATGGATGGAAGGATGGGTGGATGAAGGTAGATGGATAGATGGGTGATGGATGGACAGGGGCTGAGGGATGGATAGATAGATGTATGGATGGATACATGCACGGATGATAGACAGATGGTGAATGGATAAATGGATGGATGCTGAATGATCCATAGGAGGATAGGTGGATGGAAGTAGATGGATGGTGAATGGTGGAAAGATGGGTGGATGGAGGTAGATGAATGGTGAATGGTGGATAGATGGGAGAGGACCAGAGGGCCCAGCAGCCTCTTGCCCACCGGAGATGTGAGGGATGGGTGCTTGGAAGCCCAGGAGCCCCTACGCCTGTGGGTTGAGGCCACCTGCTGACACCACAGCCTCCCCACCTCCCTGTGTGCAGGTGGGGACAGAGTTCACCACCATCCTGTACAACTTCATGTGCAATAGCAGCTGTGTTGGGGGCATGAACCGGCGGCCCATCCTCATCATCATCACCCTGGAGACGCGGGAGTGAGTCTGCTGGAGGTGGGAGTAGGGGGGGTGGGAGGGCAGGGATTTGGGCCAGTGCTGCTGGGGGTCTTGCCGGGGAGACAGCCATGACCTAGGAGGGGTGCTGGCCCCAGAGGCAACTTTGGGGAAGGGCCCTGCAGGCCATGTGCTGGGAGGGGCTGCAGGGGCTGCAGGGGCAGGCACCACCCTGGGAGGGAGGCAGGAGACCTGGTGTTCTGGAGCAGCTGTGCTCTCAGCCCTGAGCCCTGGGCCCATCAAGACCAGTCCCGTGGGGTTCGAGGTGGGTGGGGAAGGTGGGTCCCTAGAGCTCACAGTTCTGGGTGTGCCCTGGACAGCGGACAGGTGCTGGGCCGCCGGTCCTTTGAGGGCCGCATCTGTGCCTGTCCTGGCCGGGATCGCAAAGCAGATGAAGACCACTACCGTGAGCAGCAGGCCCTCAACGAGAGTGCTGCCAAGAGCGGGGCTGCCAGCAAGCGCGGTGAGCGGGGCTTGGGGCAGGGGCAAGGGCGGAGGGCAACTCCGGAGTGTCAGAGCCAGGCCACCCTCGGAACGAGCTGGACCGGTCTGGAGACTTTCAGGAAACATGCAAGCCTGTGTCCAGGGGACAGAGTGAGCCCCGCCCATGTGGCTGCCCCCCAGTTCACTCTGTCCAGCCTGAGTGGCCGCTCAAGTTTGCTCATCCAAGTGGATGACTGGTCTCCGGGCATGTCCACGAGGGACACCTCAGGGAGGGTGGTGGGGTGGGGTGAGGGGGTTAGCTTGGCTCACCTGTGTGTGCCTCGCCTCCTCCCTGCCTGCTCACAAAGCCCCCGACCCCTGCCAGCCTTCAAGCAGAGCCCCCTACCGTTCCTGCCCTGGGCACCAACGTGAAGAAGAGGCGGCATGGTGACGATGATGTGTACTACATGCATGTGAGTCCCACAGCTGCGGGGCCCAGGCTGGGCACGGCGGTGCTGGGGGGAGACCCAGGGCCCCGGGGGTGCCAGGTGCCATCCAGCATGCCCTGACAGTTGAGACCCCAAGCTCTGTGGATCCCAGAAAGGAGAACCAGGGCCCAGAGAGCTGGACTAGCCACAAGGGGAGCAGGTCCACTGATGGAGCTCCCAGAGCAGGAGGGCTCGTTACGGATACAGTGGTACAGTGTGCAGGGCGACACAGTCCCCCACCCAAGGGAGCATGTGGGAGGAATCCCACAGCCTGCTGGGCCCCAGCGCATCACCGAGCAGGGAGTATAGGCTGCCCTGTGATGCGGCACCCCAGCTCAGATAAAGCCCCACCTGCTTTGCTAGGACTGGTCTCCATGACGTGAGCTTGTTGTTTGTCCTTCAAGGACTTGAGTCCTTCAAGAATGAGTTCCTTGTTCTAGAAGCCCCATGTTTGTCCAGGCACCCCCCACCCCAGTACCCCAGGTCTGCTGAGCTCTGAAAAGAGGGAGGGGGCAGTGTGGCAAAGACTCAGGGGTAGTAAGGGGTGGGTGTGGTTTGCATGGACAGGAGCCAGCCCACCACCTTTGCTCAGACTTACTTCTAGAGAGGAGAGCAGGACCAGGGGACCCCATGGCTGCAGGGGCTGGGGAGCCCTGAGAAAGAAGAAGCACTCCCCTGCGCCAGGAGGTGGGGGGTTCTAGGGCCAGGCGGTGTCTACATATCCTGGGCAGGCAGAGGGTCCACTTGTCTGTGCTTAGGTGCGGGGCCGAGAGAACTTTGAGATCCTGATGAAGGTCAAGGAGAGCCTGGAGCTGATGGAGCTGGTGCCCCAGCAGCTGGTGGACTCCTACCGGCAGCAGCAGCAGCAGCTCCTGCAGAGGCCGTGAGTGCAGCCCCTTAACCTCCGCCCCCAACCCCAGTCCCCCCGGTCTTACCCACCTGTCTGATGTGGGGAAAGATGGGGCTGGATGACCCAATAGGGAAAACACAGCAGCACCAGGCAGTACCCCTCCTCCAGGAAGGCTCCCTGAAGTGCAGCATCTCAGCCTAGAAGTCTGCTGAGTGGAGGCCAGGAAGGGGTGGTCGGGGTGACACTGACACACCAAGAACAGGTCTGGTTCCAGGGTCAAGAACAGCGCCCCTCTGGCTCCTACCCATTGCCGGGGTCTTGCCTTTGAGTGAGTGTGGCCACTGTCAGGCAGGGAGGCTGGGCTGGAGGTGGGCACTCTGACCCCAGTGTAGGCGGGGTCTCCAGGCCCCTGCAGCAGGGGGCTTCACTTGGAGTTGCTGTCCCTTCTGAGCAGGAGCCACCTTCAGCCTCCATCCTATGGGCCTGTTCTCTCACCCATGAGCAAAGCGCACGGGGCCGTCAACAAGCTGCCCTCAGTCAACCAGCTGGTGGGCCAGCCTCCCCCGCATGGCTCAGCGGCTGGGCCCAACCTGGGACCCATGGGTGAGTGGCTTGGACAGGGTGGCTGGGGTGGGGAGTGGGGGAGCCTGGCTCCAGACCCTCCTGCCCAGCTCGGGACCGCTCGGGGCTCTTGATGGCTGGGCCCTCCAGCAGTTCTGGCCTGAGAGCAGGAGGCACGGTCCCCTCTGTCCACTCCAGGTCTTGGTGGGGACTGAGCCTTACGAGCCTCCCTCACACAGCCTGGGACACCTGGCCTGGCCTGCCTGCCTATGACTGTCCCACCTGCTTTCTGCCCAGGCCCCGGGATACTCAACAACCATGGCCACACCCTGCCAGCCAACGGGGAGATGAATGGTGGCCCCAGCTCCCAGTCCATGGTCTCGGGGTCCCACTGTACCCCGCCACCCCCCTACCATGCTGACCCCAGCCTGGTCAGGTACGTGGGCTGCTGCTGGGTGCTGCCACAAACCCAGTAACCTCAGCCCTGGTGGCTCCTGGCCGCCTGGCCCCAAGCCCAAGGTAGGGCTCTGTGCCTGCTGCCCCTTGCAGCTGGTGCCGTCCCTGCTCTGCTGTCTGGAGAGCAGATAGAGGGAGGGGGATAGTGAGCCTCCAGCAGGTACTCGGAAGGCGGGCACAGAAAGCCAGGGGCTCCCTGGAAGCTGCACCCAGGTGAGCGTGGGCCGGAAGCTGTGGCCACATTGGGCCGGATGGGGAGACCTGGGGGTGGCCGGTTCCCACTCAGACGGGCCATACAGCCAGGTTTTTACAAGTTAACGCTGCTCTGTTTCCCCAATTCTCTGCAGTTTTCTAACAGGATTGGGGTGTCCAAACTGCATCGAGTATTTCACCTCCCAGGGCTTACAGAACATTTACCATCTGCAGAACCTGACGATAGAGGTAACTGCCTGCTGGGGCAGGCATGGAGAACACACTCCCAGACCAGCCTGGGCCCTGTCTGCAGGCCAGGGAACTTTCTCCTCTTGCGGTGCAGTCCCTCCATTTCCCATCTTCCCGTGTAAGGGGGGCTGGGGAGTTTGGAAAACCCTTCTTCCTGCAAGTAGCCCAGTCTACTTGCTTACACCCAGCATCACGTGGCTGGACAGGACCTGCCCCGAGTCCCTCATCTGGACTTGAGTCTCTGTCCTGTGGCCTTTGATCTGGGGGCGGGCTGTCTCCAAGGCATGATGAATTCCAGAAGGGGAAGTCCAGAAGGGACCTGGTGCTGGTTTAGCTCAGCACTGTTTACACGGGGTGGCGGGGGAGGACTGAGGCCCAAACTGCTTGCCATGCACCCACGGCAACTGAATGTCTGGTCCAGGGTGTGCAGGGCTAGAAATGTCCCACCCTTGGCATCCTGACCCCTGACCCACAGCCAGGGCTGGTCTTTGGGTTAAACCAGAGTCCCAGCAACAAGCACTCATAGGGCTTCCCAGGTGACTCTAGTGGTAAAGAATCTATCTGCCAATGCAGGAGATGTAAGAGACACGGGGTCATTTCCCGGGTCAGGAAGATCCCCTGGAGGAGGGAATGGCAACCCACTCCAGTATTCTTGCCTGGAGAATCCCATGGACAGAGGAGCCTGGAGGGCTACGGTCCATGGGGTCGCAGAGTCAGACACGACTGAAGCGACAGCACGGTGTACAGCCTGGAGACGTCTTGAGTGTAATGACTGTTAGCTGGAGGCCAGGAGACAGCTGTTGGGGGCCCGGATCCCAGGGCTCCAACTCAGTGGCCCGGAACCTCCGTTGGACCTGCTTCACTGGACAGAGGCCTCCTCCCCGGCCAAGGGATGCGGGTTTGCCAGAGGGAGCGGGGCCAGTGGCTCAGAGGGCAGCCTTGTCCTCTGTCCACTACCCTCTCTGACCTGTCCCTGGTGGCCCCACTGGACTAGTTCAGGGTCTGTTAACCCTGCCTCACCAGTTGATGCGTTGCTTGGTGGGGTGGGGGTGGGGGTGACAGGAACCTGAGGATTTGCTTTGTCCTGAAGTGGGGGACCCTGCCCTAAGGCTGGGAGGCAGGGGGTCCTCCAGCACCCGGTGTCGGGTGTCGGGAGGATCCATCTGTTACTCTGTGATCAGAGTAACCAGGCCCTACTCGGCCCGCATGACCTCAGTGCCCCACTCCCACCCATGTCATTTCTTGTCTCTCCTGTCCTGTCCAGGGCAGAACTGGGTGTGGCCAAACCACCAGGCACAGGGGCATCTGGCACTGTCTACTTCTGTGCACCTCCCCCCACCCCCCACCGCCGTGAGGGCTCCTCCCCTCCCACCTGGTCCCCCAGTGGCTGTACAGGGCAGGTGATGTCCCTGGTAGGGGGAGGGCAGAGCCTGACAGCTGCTCCTGCAGGACCTGGGGGCCCTGAAGATCCCCGACCAGTACCGCATGACCATCTGGAGGGGCCTCCAGGACCTGAAGCAGAGCCACGACTACAGCGCCCAGCAGCTGATCCGCTCCAGCAGCAATGCGGCCACCATCGCCATCGGGGGCTCGGGGGAACTTCAGCGCCAGCGGGTCATGGAGGCCGTGCACTTCCGCGTGCGCCACACCATCACCATCCCCAACCGCGGGGGCCCCTCCGGGAGCGCGGGACCCGACGAGTGGGCCGATTTCGGCTTCGACCTCCCGGACTGCAAGTCCCGCAAGCAGTCCATCAAAGAGGAGTTCACGGAGAGCGAGGCCAACTGAGTGGGGAGGACACGGCCGGAACCCCTGCCCCCGTGCTACCTACGCGGAGAGCGGAGAGGGCGGAGTCTCGGAGGAGAGGGCGGAGTCTCCGGGCTGGCGGCCCGGGAAGCCTCGCTGGATGGCTGCTTCCTCCCAGTCAGGAACTGGCCTGGGAGGCAGGATCCCTGGGCTGCGCCGGTGAAGTGGGGATGCCCCAGGAGCTGTGCTGAAGATGCGCATCCGGGGTCCGTCCTCTGGGGGGCTCACCTTCCCTGCCTCTCCTTCCTGGGGGGCTCTGCTGACAACTGCCAAAAAGTGTTTTTCAATGTCTCTGGCTCTGGGTAGGGATGAGGGGCTCGGTGCTTGTCCCTAACACGTTTGTTCTCCAGTCCAGTCTCCAGACTACATCTCCGCCCGAGGCTGGTCCCTCTGCTGGTCCTGATGGTCGGTCTGCCCCTTGCACCCTTGTCCACTGGTGTAAAGCCCACTGCAGCCACTTCCCATTTCCTGGTCCAAACAAAATCTCAAGTTTCACTGGAATTAGGAAGACTGGTCCCTCCTGGGAGGCAAGGAAACTTCGGGTGAATGGCCTGCAGCAGCCCCCATGCCAACACCTCTGGCCACAGTGCCCTTTCTCCAGTGGCCCCCTGAGCATAGACATGGACACAGGTTCCTCAAACCACTGGAAACTGTCAATATTTGATAAAATGATGCCCTTTTTCTACATGTGGGTGAGCCTTTTTCTTTTTTTTAAACTTTCGTTCTGAACGTGTGTGTAAACAAAATGGGCTAAGAAAGGGGCCAGCCGGGTGGGATCCACAGCAGGCAGGGGTCAGTTACTTGCTCCCCCATTCAGGGATGGGAGAACAGAGCCAGCTGTAGCCGCAGCCCCACCCTGCTCCCTGGGAGGCTGTGTTCTGTGTGGGAGGGGCCCTCCTGTCTTCATAGTGCTGAGGCCAGTGGAGGGGGTCCTGTCCTCTATGGGCAGCTGAGAAGTCAGCAGGCTGGGAGAGATAGCGTCTGTACCCCCCAGGGCGATGGGGCCGGTTCTGTCTGCAGGGAGCCTTCTGAGCCAGAAGCAGGACCACAGGGGTTGTGGGCTAGGGGATGAGGCAGGAGGGATGCAGGGAAGCCTGACTCCTGTGTAAGCTGAGATACCTGGTACTTTCCTAACACCTGTCTGTTCCTCACTCTGCATGGTTACCCGTGGTTAGCCGGTCATCACCTGAGCCCTCCTGTCTCTAAGTCATGGGGAAGTGCAAGGCTCCCAGACCGGGGGCTGATGCGGACAGAGCCCTAACCTAACGGCTCTTTGGGTTCTTTCCCTTGCCATAATCCCCACCCTGCCCCCAGCCCTGGGAAGTCAGGAAGCAGCAGACTGTGATCACTCAGGTCCACTCTGAAGCCAGGCTCTCAGTCCTGGGGGTTCAAGTGCCAGTTCCTGTGTTCAGTTCCCAGGCTCTTCAGAGGAGGGCACTGGGTGAGGGTAAGGGGCACCAGGGGGTGGGGTGGGAGGGGTGGGGTGTCTCTTGTACTCAGTGGCTCGGAGCCCAGTCGGGAACGGAGCCCCAGAGCCAGCTCCACCCCTGACTGGCCAGCAGTGGCCCTCCAGACTAGGGCTTTATCTTGGACATGGAGTTTGCACACTGCCTGGTTCTGCTTATTTAAAAAGCATTGTGTGAATGCAGGTGCCAGAGTCTAGGATGACACCCCCCTCCCCCGTCACCATAAGCTCCCTGTGAAGCTCCTTGAGGTGGGAGGGGGTGTCATCAGCACCTGGAGGCCCCGCCCACAGCCAGGCCTGAGAGCCTGGGGACAGGAGCCAGCTTGGGTCCTGGGGGCCTACAGCCCCCCTGGAGCACACACCCTGGTGGCATCATCACAGCGGCCATAGGATCAGGGCTGCTGGGCTGGTGGGGGCGGGGGGAGGGGTGTGGGCATCGGTTTCCCTTCTCACCCTCACAGGGCCTGGGTAAGTACACTGTTCATGCAGTTTAGATGAGGAGATTGAGCCACAGACCTTGGATCTGAGCCCAGGGTCACAGCCGGCTGCTGTGGGGTAGGGCATGTGCTCCAGCGCACACGCTGGGCCCCCCAGTCATGGCCCATCAGGAGCCACAGGCCTTTCCTCCAGGTGCTGGGGGGTCCATGAACCCAGCTGAGAAGTAGCTGAGCTCCTGGGGCTCCCGTGGCTGTCCCTCAGGCTCATTCCATTGGCTTGTGGGGAGGCCCTCGGGTGCTCCTGAAGCTGGGAGGCTGCAACATGCAGGCAGAGGGCAGGCAGACCCCCAATACAGAGGCAGAGGAGGCACATTCCTGCGGAGGGCCAAGCACAGGCTCCCCGATCCCATGCCACAGGTGGTGAGCTCCAGCGGTCCTGGACCTTTGTTCTGGCACTGCTGGAGGAGCAACCTTGAGAACCGGTTCAGTGGGAATTCCATCATGGTCACAGGAACACACACAGGAGCAATGGCCCTTCAGATCAGATCAGATCAGTCGCTCAGTCGTGTCCGACTCTTTGCGACCCCATGAACTGCAGCACGCCAGGCCTCCCTGTCCATCACCAGCTCCCGGAGGTCACTCAGACTCACATCCATCGAGTCAGTGATGCCATCCAGCCATCTCATCCTCTGTCGTCCCCTTCTCCTCCTGCCCCCAATCCCTCCCAGCATCAGAGTCTTCTCCAATGAGTCAACTCTTCGCATGAGGTGGCCAAAATACTGGAGTTTCAGCTTTAGCATTCCTTCCAAAGAAATCCCAGGGCTGATCTCCTTCAGAATGGACTGGTTGGATCTCCTTGCAGTCCAAGGGACTCTCAAGAGTCTTCTCCAACACCACAGTTCAAAAGCTTCAATTCTTCGGTGCTCAGCCTTCTTCACAGTCCAGCTCTCACATCCATACATTACCACAGGAAAGACCATAGCCTTGACTAGGTGAACCTTTGTTGGCAAAGTAATGTCTCTGCTTTTGAATATGCTATCTAGGTTAGTCATAACTTTCCTTCCAAGGAGTAAGCGTCTTTTAATTTCATGGCTGCAGTCACCATCTGCAGTGATTTTGGAGCCCAGAAAAATAAAGTCTGACACTGTTTCCACTGTTTCTCCATCTATTTCCCATGTAGTGATGGGACAAAAGCAGAGACATCACTTTGCCAACAAAGGTTCACCTAGTCAAGGCTATGGTCTTTCCTGTGGTCATGTATGGATGTGAGAGCTGGACTGTGAAGAAGGCTGAGCGCCGAAGAATTGATGCTTTTGAACTGTGGTGTTGGAGAAGACTCTTGAGAGTCCCTTGGAGATCCAAGCAGTCCATTCTGAAGGAGATCAGCCCTGGGATTTCTTTGGAAGGAATGATGCTAAAGCTGAAACTCCAGTATTTTGGCCACCTCATGCGAAGAGTTGACTCATTGGAGAAGACTCTGATGCTGGGAGGGATTGGGGGCAGGAGGAGAAGGGGACGACAGAGGATGAGATGGCTGGATGGCATCACTGACTCGATGGATGTGAGTCTGAGTGACCTCCGGGAGCTGGTGATGGACAGGGAGGCCTGGCGTGCTGCAGTTCATGGGGTCGCAAAGAGTCGGACACGACTGAGCGACTGATCTGATCTGATCTGATGGGACCAGATGCCATGATCTTCGTTTTCTGAATGTTGAGCTTTAAGCCAACCTTTTCACTCTCCACTTTCACTTTCATCAAGAGGCTTTGTAGTTCCTCTTCACTTTCAGCCATAAGGGTGGTATCATCTGCATATCTCAGGTTATTGATATTTCTCCCAGCAATCTTGATTCCAACTTGTGTTTCTTCCAGTCCATCATTTCTCATGATGTACTCTGCATAGAAGTTAAATAAACATGGTGACAATATACAGCCTTGACGTACTCCTTTTCCTATTTGGAACCAGTCTGTTGTTCCACGACCAGTTCTAACTGTTGCTTCCTGACCTACATACAGATTTTTCAAGAGGCAGATCAGGTGGTCTGGTATTCCCATCTCTTTCAGAATTTTCCACAGTTTATTGTGATCTACACAGTCAAAGGCTTTGGTATAGTCAATAAAGCAGAAATAGATGTTTTTCTGGAACTCTCTTGCTTTTTCCATGATCCAGTGGATGTTGGCAATTTGACCTCTGGTTCCTCTGCCTTTGCTAAAAAACCAGCTTGAACATCAGGAAGTTCACGGTTCACATATTGTTGAAGCCTGGCTTGGAGAATTTTGAGCATTACTTTACTAGCGTGTGAGATGAGTGCAATTGTGCGGTAGTTTGAGCACTCTTTGGCATTGGCTTTCTTTGGGATTGGGATGAAAACTGACCTTTTCCAATCTTGTGGCCACTGCTGAGTTTTCCAAATTTGCTGGCATATTGAGTGCAGCACTTTCACAGCATCAAAAATCAAGAGAAGACAAACCTGTGAGCTGTGAGGTTTCCCAGCCGGGAAGAGGAGGGCAGGAAGTTGGCCAGGCCCAACACAGCTGCTCAGTCTCCACCAGCCCTTCCTGGCTGCTGGGGGGTGGTCACCCACCCAGGTCTGGGTGGCACCTCTAGTGGCTTTCGTCCGGGGATATGCAGGGATCGGGGACATGGTGTCACTGTCCCTTAGGACATGCCAGCCTTGCAGACACAAACACTTGCTTCTGTTTTATTGGCTAAAGCACTTTAAGGTTAAAAAAACCCCACATCATTCCCGTCGGTAATGTAAGGCAATGCTTCTTCCAGCATCATTGATGGATCTATTCTGACCGTATTATTACCCTCTCTTGGTAATGTAATCTCGGGAAAACGTGTTTTTTAGCTGTGTTTTGATGGGATTTTTTGGTTTTGTTACATAATAAAGCCTGGGTTCCCATGACTGACGCTTATGACTGAATCGGATTCAAAGACAAGAGCATAAGTGACACAAACCACCCAGCGGGCTTCCCATCTGAGTTTGTCTGGTGTTTTCAGCGTGTGACACAGCCAGGAGCCTTCCTCCCCTGCACCTCAGAGTCCAGTGCTCCGTGGAGATATGCAGGGACTTGAGTCCAAGGATGACCTGAGGGGTAACACCGGGTTCTGTCCCAGTGCTGCTGGTTCAGCTCACGGGACTGGCTGCGGCCCGGCCACCGCAGGCCTCCTGGGCGCAGGGTCCAGAGTCCCTCTTAGAAAGGTCTCCACCGCATCAAGTGTAGACAGTCCTCCCTCTGTTTCGAGTTGAGGTTCACTTTTCTCTGCAAAACTCAGGAGCTCGTCCAGTCAGCCAGGCTCAGTCTCCAGGACTCAGGGCTTCATTCTGTCCCTCAGGTCTCGGGACTGGGGTCCTGTCATGGCAAAAGGACAGCACTCAAAACCCGTTCAACCTTGAGACAGGCTCCGGGCTTTCTAGACACGTGGCTGAAACCGAGCGGAAGGAAGTGAGGCGGAGCCCCGCCCACCACCCGGTCCCGCCCACCACCCGGCCCCGCCTTCCTGGGCGGGGCTCTTGGCAACACCCACTCCTCCAGAACTGCCATCCTCCATGTCACAGCGAAGTGGCCCCACCCCATCGGGGTGACAGGAATCTGCATCACAGATGCCCACACCTCAGGAAAGGATGGGAACAAGGACTTAATTAGAAATAGGCTGCGACAGACAAAGTCGCAACAGGGACTTGCAACACGCACTTGGAAGGATGAACACGGTAATGCTCACGTGTTCAGCACAAGATGATTTTAGTATCTAGGTTTAAAAACTCTTCACAAGTGGAGCACAAGGAATAACACGATTATTTGCAAATATACAAAAAGATATCCAATAGGCTGGCATGTAATTTTAGAAAGACAGCCTGGGCTCAGAGCAGATCTGCCACGTTGCAAGGCACAGTGCTCCGGGGACAACCTCTCCACCCCACCCCCTACCTAGCAGCTGCCGGAAAGCACAGGAGGCCACGGCCCCTCGGGAGGAACAGCATCAGCTCCTCCTCCCACATACACCCAAAGAAAAGGGCTATCTTCAGCAAAAATTTTTAAATGATTCATTAGTATCAGTATGATACGTGTGCTTCCCAGGTGGTGCTAGTGGTAAAGAACCTGCCTGCCAATGCAGGAGACATAAGAGATGCTTTCCTGAGCCACCAGATCAGATCAGATCAGTCGCTCAGTCGTGTCCGACTCTTTGTGACCCCATGAATCGCAGCATGCCAGGCCTCCCTATGCTATGCTATGCTATGCTAAGTCACTTCAGTCGTGTCCGACTCTGTGCGACCCCATAGACGGCAGCCCACCAGGCTTCCCCATCCCTGGGATTCTCCCTGTCCATCACCAACTCCCGGAGGTCACTCAGACTCACATCCATCGAGTCAGTGATGCCATCCAGCCATCTCATCCTCTGTCGTCCCCTTCTCCTCCTGCCCCCAATCCCTCCCAGCATCAGAGTCTTCTCCAATGAGTCAACTCTTAGTGCGAGGTGGCCAAAATACTGGAGTTTCAGCTTTAGCATCATTCCTTCCAAAGAAATCCCAGGGCTGATCTCCTTCAGAATGGACTGGTTGGATCTCCTTGCAGTCCAAGGGACTCTCAAGAGTATTCTCCAACACCACAGTTCAAAAGCATCAATTCTTCGGCGCTCAGCCTTCTTCACAGTCCAGCTCTCACATCCATACATGACCACAGGAAAGACCATAGCCTTGACTAGGTGAACCTTTGTTGGCAAAGTCAATACTCTGCTTTTGAATATGCTATCTAGGTTGGTCATAACTTTCCTTCCAAGGAGTAAGCGTCTTTTAATATCATGGCTGCAGTCACCATCTGCAGTGATTTTGGAGCCCAGAAAAATAAAGTCTGACACTGTTTCCACTGTTGCTCCATCTATTTCCCATGTAGTGATGGGACCAGATGCCATGATCTTCGTTTTCTGAATGTTGAGCTTTAAGCCAACCTTTTTACTCTCCACTTTCACTTTCATCAAGAGGCTTTTTAGTTCCTCTTCACTTTCTGCCATAAGGGTGGTGTCATCTGCATATCTGAGGTTATTGATATTTCTCCCAGCAATCTTAATTCCAACTTGTGTTTCTTCCAGTCCAGAGTTTCTCATGATGTACTCTGCATAGAAGTTAAATAAACAGGGGGACAATATACAGCCTTGATGTACTCCTTTTCCTATTTGGAACCAGTCTGTTGTTCCATGTCCAGTTTTAACTGTTGCTTCCTGACCTGCATACAGATTTCTCAAGAGGCAGATCAGGTGGTCTGGTATTCCCATCTCTTTCAGAATTTTCCACAGTTTATTGTGATCTACACAAAGGCTTTGGCATAGTCAATAAAGCAGAAATAGATGTTTTTCTGGAACTCTCTTGCTTTTTCCATGATCCAGCCGATGTTGGCAATTTGATCTCTGGTTCCTCTGTCTTTTCTAAAACCAGCTTGAACATCAGGGAGTTCACGGTTCACATATTGTTGAAGCCTGGCTTGGAGAATTTTGAGCATTACTTTACTAGTGTGTGAGATGAGTGCAATTGTGCAGTAGTTTGAGCATTCTTTGGCATTGCCTTTCTTTGGGATTGGGATGAAAACTGACTTTTTCCAATCTTGTGGCCACTGCTGAGTTTTCCAAATTTGCTGGCGTATTGAGTGCAGCACTTTCAGAGCATGATCTTTCAGGATTTGGAATAGCTTAACTGGAATTCCATCACCTCCACTAGCTTTGTTCGTAGTGATGCTTTCTAAGGCCCACTTGACTTCACATTCCAGGATATCTGGCTCTAGGTCAGTGATCACACCATCATGATCATCTGGGTCGTGAAGATCTTTTTTGTACAGTTCTTCTGTGTATTCTTGCCACTTCTTCTTAATATCTTCTGCTTCTGTTAGGTCCATACCATTTCTGTCCTTTATCGAGTCCATCTTTGCATGAAATGTTCCTTTGGTATCTCTGATTTTCTTGAAGAGATCCCTAGTCTTTCCCATTCTGTTGTTTTCCTCTATTTCTTTGCATTGATCACTGAAGAAGGCTTTCTTATCTCTTCTTGCTATTCTTTGGAACTCTGCATTCAGATGTTTATATCTTTCTTTTTCTCCTTTGCTTTTCGCTTCTCTTCTTTTCACAGCTATTTGTAAGGTCTCCCCAGACAGCCATTTTGCTTTTTTGCATTTCTTGTCCATGGGGATGGTCTTGATCCCTGTCTCCTGTACAATGTCATGAACCTCATTCCATAGTTCATCAGGCACTCTATCTATCAGATCTAGGCTCTTAAATCTATTTCTCACTTCCACTGTATAATCATAAGGGATTTGATTTAGGTCATACCTGAATGGTCTAGTGGTTTTCCCTACTTTCTTCAATTTCAGTCTGAATTTGGCAATAAGGAGTTCATGGTCTGAGCCACAGTCAGCTCCTGGTCTTGATTTTGCTGATTGTATAGAGCTTCTCCATCTTTGGCTGCAAAAAATATAATCGATCTGATTTCGGTGTTGACCATCTGGTGATGTCCATGTATAGAGTCTTGTCTTGTCCTGAGCCACCAAGGAAGCCCAATCAGCCCCAGAAATGGCTCCTAACGCAGGATAGCCCCAGGCAGTTCTCCAGGGATTTAGACTCACAGCTCTACTCAGCAGCTGCTATGTTTTATTGACTCAGGTGATAAAGAATCCATCTTCAATGTAGGAGACCTGGGTTCAGGCCCTGGGTTGGAAAGATCCACTGGAGAAGGGAATGGCAATCCACTCCAGTATTCTTGGCTGGAAAAGCCCATGGACAGAGGAGCCTGGAAGGCTGCAGTCCATGGGGTCGCAAAGAGTGGGACACAACTGAACGACTAAGCACATGCTTTCTTCAAGGACATGTGAAATTCGCTCGATCCCAGGAACTTGGAAGTAACTGTCCTATTAGATGCTTCAAAGCTAAAACAGTGTTTATGGCACTTCAGGCAATGGGGTTTATTCACATAACCCTAAAGGGACACCTACAGCATGGTACCTAAAATACAAGGCTAATGATTATTCAAAACAAACAACTTTGAAACTAATTCTAGCATTGGCAATGCGAGTTCCACTTTGAAAATGACACGCCCACTGCACCACCCATAACTTAATATTCGTGTTGAAAGTCGGCACAGCCCCAAGACTTCCCTGGTGGTCCAGCAGCTAAGAGTCCGTGCTCCCGAGGCAGTGGGCTTGGTCAGGGAACTGAGATCCCACATGCTGCAGCTGAGAGTTCTCATGCCACAACTAAAGATCCTGAATGCCACATGAAGCTCTAAGATGCCACACGCCACAACTAAGACACAGCGCTGCCAAATATTTAGCATTTTTTAAAAAGTCAGCACATCCCAGGCTCCTCCTGAGAATGTCATCAACCTTGAAGTTTCTTGAGAAAGTGTCTGTAGAGCTCTTGGCACGCCTCCAGGTAGCCCTCAAACTGGGCCTGGGAGTCCAGGTAGAGGGAAGAGGCTGGTTGGAGATGTTCAAGGGGACCTGATTATATGCCTGTAAAGGTGCCCCTCGCTGTGCATTTGAAAAGTGGTCAAGGGGGGACTTGAAAGGGCAAATGGTTAGAGATGCACTGTCCGGGTGGTGACAGCTTGTACAGGGCAGGGCAGGGCACAGGAGGGGGGACATATGACACTGACCTTCCAGGCCTGTTTCCACTCTATACTACAATATGCCATGATGCAGATCAAACTGTGTAACGACCAAAAGACCACGGGGATCTTTGATATAACAACCCATGTAAATAAAGGAAAAGCACCTTCAGGAAGACAATTTTTTTTAAGCATCATTAGGATCAAAGAGTGAATCTCAATCATCAAAGCATGAGAAACTCTTAAACAGAAGAGTTTAAAAGTACTTAAAAAAAAAAAAGTACAATAGGGACTTCCCTAGTGGTTCAGAGGTTAATATTCCATGCTCCCAATGCAGAGGGCATAGGTTCGAGTCCTGGTCAGGGAACTAAGATCTGGCATGCTGCACACAACTAAGACCTGGTGCAGCCAAATAAATAAACAAAAGCTTTTTTTTTCTAAAGTAAAGTATTTATTGGGCACCTACTGCATACAAGGTGCTGCCCTAGTACTGCCCCTCCTGAGTGCACTCTGAACAGAGCATGGCTGGATCAGAAGAGCTCATTCCTTTGACCCGCCAGAATGAAATACTTTATGTTTCACAGTTACAACTGGTTGTGGGGTGGAGAGGAGACAGGGAGTCACCTCCAGTCTCTGGTCACAGATCCCTGTGTGGAGCTGGCTGATGTTCAAAGTGACCAGAGACCTGCCAGGGAATTTCATGGTGATCACCACAGTGTCTGTGCTGTTTTTGTTTTTTTATATATAATTTTTGTTTGTGGCACGTGGGATCTTTGTGACATTATGTGGGACCTTTCGTTGCAGCACATAGACTCTCTGGTTGTGGCCTGTGGGGTCAGTAGTTGGGGTGGGCTTAGCCGACCAGTTACACATGGGATCTGTGTTCCCCAACGAGGGGTGGGATTGAACCTGCGTCCTCTGCATTGCAAGGTGGATTCTTAACCATTGAACCACCAGGGAAGACCTATCTACATCTTTTAAGGAGGTCATGTCTATTAATGGATAGAAAGACATTTTAGATGTTATAGGAGTTAATCTGGGCGAAGTATAGAGCTTCTGATATCCAAAGGGCAAGTAAGTTTTCTACACAGGGTACAGCTTTACAGCAAACAGGAAACTGAGAGAAAAGGGGGGTTATGGCTGGTGAACCAGTCAATCTAAAAGTGCCTCCTAAGCACAGATGTGTGGCCGCCCCAGGCTCAGTGTGGACAGTGCTGGACAAAGACTGAGTCACCACCCTGCCCCAGGGAGGGGGCCGCCTGGCCCAAGACAGCACAAAGTCCCCACCACGTGCAGTAAAGATGCAAACAATTGAAGATCGAATGCCACAACTGAAGATCCTGTGTGCAGATCGCTGCAGCTCAGTGCAGCCAAATAACTTTTTGTTCAGTCGCTCAGTCATGTGCGACTCTTTGCGACTCCATTGACTGCAGCACTCCAGGCTTCCCTGTCCATCACCAACTCCCAGAGCCTGCTCAAACTCACGTCCGTTGAGTTGGTGATACCATCCAACCATCTCATCCTCTGTCGTCCCCTTCTCCTCCTGCCTTCAATCTTTCCCAGCATCAGGGTCTTTTCTAATGAGTTGATTTTAGCATTAGGTGGCCAAAGGATTGGAGCTTCAGCTCCAGCATCAGTCCCTTCCAATGAATATTCAGGGTTGATTTCCTTTAGGATAGACTGGTTCGATTTCCTTGCAGTCCAAGGGACTCTCAAGAGTCTTCTTCAACACCACAGTTCGAAAACATCAATTCTTCAGCACTCAGCTTTCTTTATGGTCCAACTCTCACATCCATACATGACTACTGGAAAAACCATTTGACCACATGGACCTTTGTCATCAAAGTAATGTCTCTGCTTTTTAATACACTGTCTGGGTTTGTCATAGCTTTTCTTCCAAGGAATGTCTTTTAATTGAGGAGACAAATAAATAAATAAGCAAATACTCTTTTTAAAAGACCAAGAATGATTGGGAGCCTGGAAGTGATGCTTGTGTCAACTACAAATTGGTGCTTGCCATCTGCCTCTGCAGAGATTGAATCCTGCGCTGCTATAGCTGCTGACCTTCGACACGCCCTGAAGACAGTTCAGGGTGGAGAGTGGGGCACTCTATGATCCAGGGAACCTGGTGGAAAGGTCTTTAGATGGTTAGATATTTTCAGGAACTGATTTCATGATCAATCTTTGCATCTATTCATATCTAAAAAAAGAACTAAACCCCTTCATGGTGACATCTAACCCTCATGACTAGCAGAAAACCTTTTGTAAATTAAGTGTTGATTGCACTGAAATCCCTCCCCAAATCTTATTTATTTACCTTCCCCCACTACCTCTTTGGAGCAGTCTCTCAGGGCTACCTGAGGTGTGGTCTCCCAGGCTGTGGTCATCATTTTGCCCCAAATAAAACTGATCTCTCAACTCTCACATTGTGGATCTTTTTAGTCAACAGCTGAAAACTCATGTTCCTGGGTTCATGGCAGATCTATTCACAAGAACCAAAATATGGAAGCAACCCAAGTGTCCATCTATGGATGACCACTAGGATAAAAAAAATGTGGTCTATTTATACAATGAAATATTATCCAGCCCTAAAAAGGAAGGGAAGTCTGATCACAACTTGAACATTAGCAGACCCTCTCTATTTAAAGAGCTCTCTGGAAAGCGAATGACTACTTTTGCATGGCTGGGAAATGTCTTAGCAGGGTTAATCCCTGCCAGGCCTAAAACCCAGGGATCTGTTTACAGAAAGAAAGGAATATTGTATAAGCAGCTGCCCCATTGGTGATCAGCTCCTATTTCTAGATTCTGAATGAAGGATACATTCATGGGTCACAGTTGAGTAAAATAAAGGTGAAGACAAAATATCTCAGGCCAGGGGCTAATCTCCAAGAGAACAGATGTCTCATTTTCACCTCACTATCCCTGGCACCGGAACAAGCCTGCTGTTTTTTTATTGGTTGGCTTTAAGTATTTACTGACTTAAAGTTTGAAAACAAGCTGGAATGTCCTCAGCTTTTTACTGCATTTTTCACCAGAAATTCTCATAAGACAAAAATGATCATTCAAGCATTCGACCAAATACTGCTTGCTACGTTCCAGGCATGTTTCAGGTGGCCCGAGGCCAGGGAATCTGGACTGGAGAGCACTCTGCACTTAATATTACTGACGGCGGAAGTTGTTATGGGTTGAATCTTGTCTCCTAAAAAATTCATATGTTGAGGTCCTAACCCCCAGGACCTGTGAATGTGACTTAATTAGTTAACAGGGTCGTTGCAGACAGTAAATGGTTGGGTTAAAGTGAAGTCACCCTGGAGTCAGGCCCTTAGTCCAATAGGACTGGTGTCCTTATAAACAGGGGACATGTGGACACAGGCACAACACACGGGGAGGTGTCATGTGAAGATGAAGCGGAAGACAGGGTGATGCTTCTCACAAGCTGTCAACGGCACCCTGGCACTTGTCATCAGCCTCTGCAAGGACTGAGCCACGTGTGGCTGCAGCTGCTGACCTTCAACACGCCCTGAAGGGATTTCAGGGTGGAGAGCAGGAATGAGGCGCTCTGGGCTCTGGGAAAAACTGGCAGAACAGGTCTTCAGACAGTTAGGTATTTTGTGAGCCCTATCCTCAGAACTAGCAAAGCACTACATCCCTCTGCGGTGACATCAGCTCCTTGTGACTCACAGAAAACTTTTTTGTAAAGATAAGTGCTTGATAACATGAACTTCCCCTTCACCAAAATCGCATATATGTTGACCTTCCCCTCCCTCAACCTCTTTGGAGCAGTTTCTCAGAGCTCTCTGAGGTGCCGGCTCCTAGGCTGTAGTCCTCATCTCACCCCGAATATAACTTCACTCACAGCTCTCACGTTGTGCAATTTTTTCTAAATTGATAAAGCCAAGGAGTCCCAGGGGACTGGAGGCTCAGTGAGAGGCCTGGAGGCACCTCCTCCACAGCCTGAGAAGGAACCAGCCCTGCCGACATCTTGGTCTTGGATTCCTGGCTTTCAGAACTGGGGAAGTGACTCTGCTACGTGAGGCCAGCTCCTGGGAGACCAGGGCAGTAGTAGCTGCCACTGGGGGTTCTGGCTCTGTTAGGGGAAACACTGACTGGAACTGGCCACCCTGGCCAGGCACCGTGTAGTAGTAACCATCTACATGAGTTTAGATAGGAGGTCCTGGTAAGGAACACGGAACTAACAGGCCACCACCAACTGGAAGAGTTCAGGAAAGGTTAAAAGGCGACACCACATGTCCGACCACCTCCCAGAATCCTCCTCACAGAGATTCATCTTGGCTGAGCAATGCATGCGCCACCAGGAAGGACTCTGAATTAGAGTGATTGGCCAAAGAAAGGCAACCTGGAAACTAATCCCATCATCATAAAGATGAGACTGTGAGCCCCGTGGCAGAGCAGTTCTCCTGTGTTCCCTTACCATACTGCTCTCCACCCGGGGATCCCTTCCCAATAAAGTCTCTTGCTTTGGCAGCTTGTGTGTCTCTTAGACAATTCATTTCCAAGTGTTAGGCAAGAGCCCGCTCTCAGTCCCTTAAAGGGGTCTCCCTTCCTGCAACAGCTCCAGCCCAGATCTCTGACACTGTCCTAATGGTCATTCCTCATCACGAAGAGCACAGGCCCCAGGGATCTGGCCTCTGCTGCTCTGGCTTAATAAGCCACCCTGGGTTCCACTCCTGATGCCAAGCAGGGCTCTGTGTGGCTCCTGGGCCTTTCTGTCCCCCATTTCTTGTAGGCAAGACTCCAGCCTCCATGACCTTCCCTGACTTTCAAAGGGCAGATTCAAACTGTTGCTAATCAATGAGGAGCAGCAGCTAGGAAACCACCTGAGGCAAGATAAAAGGGACCAGAGGAGCTCATCAAGATTAGGAGACTCTCAGCTCAGTTCTGACTCTATGACTCCCTGAACTATACAGTTCATTGAATTCTCTAGGCCAGAATACTGGAGTGGGTAGCCTTTCCCTTCTCCAGGGGATTTTCCCAACCCAGGGATCAAATCCAGGTCTGCTGCATTGAAGTTGGATTCTTTACCAGCTGAGCCCCAGTTCAGTTCATTTCAGTCACTCAGTTGTGTCACACTCTTTTCGACCTCATGTGTTATGCCCAAGGTCCGAGTCCCCAAAACTGAGAGAATAAGACATCCACAGCAATGCAAAAGCATGAAGGGGTTTTTATTGCTAGCTCGAGCTAGGGCTCAAGTCTCATCCAACGCAGTGGAGTCTCGACAAGAGCCCCGAGCTCTGAATCACAGCTGCTTGTATACTGGCGGTTCTTTGTCTCTGCAACGGTGTAGCTGGCGGGTGATGATTGGCTAAGCTGTGCTCGCACCCGAATTTTGAATCCCGCATCCCCATCCGGATTGGCTCAAGTTTGGCGCGAATGGGGACTCTTCTGATTGGCTCGGAGGTATAATTCCCTGAATCATGACTCAGGTCTATACGAATCTGAAACTTTAGGCCTAGTATAGCTTGCTGAGCCTGTCATGGCTCAGGTTGGGTCCTAACATCATGGACTGCAGCATGCCAGGCTTCCCGGTCCATCAACAATGCCTGGAGCTTACTCAAACTCATGTCCATTGAGTCAGTGATGCCATCCAACCATCTCATCCTCTGTCTTCCCCTTCTCTTCCTCCCTTCAATCTTTCTCAGTATCAGGGTCTTTTCCACTAAGTCAGTTCTTTGCATCAGGTAGCCAAATCATTGGAGTTTCAGCTTCAGCAACAGTCCTTTCAATGAATATTCAGGACTGATTTCCTTTAGGATTGACTGGTTTGATCTCCTTGCAGTCCAAGGGACTCTCACAATACCACAATTCAGAGGAAGGTGTTCAACCTTATTTATAGTCCAACTTTCACATCCATACATGACTACTGGGAAAACCATCGCTTTGACTAGACAGACCTTTGTCAACAAAGTAAGGTCTCTGCTTTTTAATATGCTGTGTAGATTTGTCATAGCTTTTCTTCCAAGTAACAAGCATCTTTTAACTTCATGGTTGCAGTCACTATCTGCAGTGATTTTGGAGCCCAAGAAAATAAAGTCTGTCATGGTTTCCATCATTTCCCCATCTATTTGCCATGAAGTAATGGGACCAGATGTCATGATCTTAGTTTTCTGAATGTTGAGTTTTAAGTCAGCTTTTTCAATCTTCTCTTTAACTTTCATCAAGAGGCTCTTTAGTTCCTCTTCATTTTCTGCCATAAGGGTGGTGTCATCAGAACTTTTGAGGTTGTTGATATTTCTCCCAGCAATCTAGATTCCAGCTTATGCTTCATCCAGTCTGGCATTTTGCATGATGTACTCTTCTTATAAGTTAAATAAGCAGGGTGATAAGATATAGACTTGATGTACTCCTTTCCCGACTTGGGACCAGTCTGTTGTTCCATGTCCAGTTGTAACTGTTGTTTCTTGATCTGCATACAGATTTCTCAGGAGGCAGGTCAGGTGGTCTAGTATTCCCATCTCTTGAAGAATTTTCCACAGTATGTTGTGATCCACATAGTCAAAGGCTTTGGCATAGTCAATAAAGCAAAAGTAAATGTTTTTCTGGAACTCTCTTACTAACCATATGCTATTTATGAGAGATACACTTTAAATATAAGACACAAATAGACTGAAAATGAATGGATGGGGGGGGGGCAATGCCATGAAATAGAAGCATAAGAAGATATCAGATATTGGATAAAATAGACTTTAAGGCCAAAAAGATAAGAGAGAGAGGCTTTCATTAAGATAAATAATTGACTCATGAGAAAGAGATGACCATCTTAAATGCATGTGTCCAGTAATAGATCTCCTAAACACATAAACCAAAATTTACAGAACTGAAGGGGGAAATAGTTCTGCACCACAGTTGAAAGATTTTGATAATATTTTCTCAGCAGATAACAGGGGTAAAAATCAGCAAACCAAAGAGGATCTGAGGAACTCCTTGGTGTTAGGACTCAGCACTTTCACTGTTGTAGCCCACATTCGGCCCATGGTTAGAGAAATAAGATCTCACAAGCTGCACAGTGCAGCCAAAAAATAAATAAATAAAAAAGAGAGAGAGAGAGATTATCTGAATAAGACTATGGGTTTCCTTTACCAAATTGCTCTACATAAAACACTACACCCAACAGCAACAAATGAAGCAGGGTGAATTGGAGGCTGCCCCTACCCCAGAGCTGAACCACTCAACAGACAGACTTAAGATGCTAGTACTAGAGAGATACCAAAACAGAAGAAGAAGAAATTAGGAAAGAATTTAATAGATCCCAAAGAAAGCATTGGCTCAGTGGGTAAAGAATCTGCCTGCACTGCTACCAAAAAGTCTACAAACAATAAATACTGGAGAGTGTGTGGAGAAAAGGGAACCCTCTTACACTGTTGGTAGAAATGTAAACTAGTATAGCCACTATGGCGAACAGTGTGGAGAGTCCTTAAAAAACTGGAAATAGAACTTCTATAAAACTCAGCAATCCCATTGCTGGGCATACACACAAAGGAAACCAGAATTGAAAAAGACACATGTACCCCAATGTTCATCACAGCACTGTTTACAATAGCTAGGACATGGAAGCAACCTAGATGTCCATCGGCAGACAAATGGATTAGAAAGTTGTGGTACATATACATGATGGAATATTACTCATCTATTAAAAATGCATTTGAATCAGTTCTAATGAGGTGGATGAAACTGGAGCCTAATAAACAGAGTGAAGTAAGTCAGAAAGAAAAACACCAATACAGTATATTAACACATATATATGAAATTTAGAAAGACGGTAACGATGACCCTATACACGAGACAGAAAAGAGACACAGATATAAAGAACAGACTTTTGGACTCTGTGGGAGAAGGCAAGGGTGGGATGATTTGACAATAGCATTGAAACATGTATATTACCATATGTATAATAGATGACCAGTCCAAATTCGATGCATGAAACAGGGCACTCAAAGTCGGTTCACTGGGACAACCCAGAGGGATGGGATGGGAAGGGAGGTGGGAAGGGGGTTTAGGATGGGGGACACATGTACACCCGTGGCTGATTCATGTCAATGTATGGCAAAAACCACTGCAGTTGTTAGGGGAAGCACACTGATTGAAACCGCCCACCCTGGCCAGGCACCATAGTAACCATTTGCATGAGTTGTTTTATGACAGGAGATCCTGATAAGGAATATGGAACTAATAAGCCACCACCAACCGGAAGAGTTCGGGAAAGGTTGAAAGGAGACACCGGGTGTCCATCCACTTTCCAGAATCCCTCTCGTTAGCATCCATCTTGGCTGAGCGATGCGTGTGCCACCAGGAAAGACTCTGAATTAGAATGATTGGCCAAAGACCACCCGGAAACTAATCACATCACCATAAAACCCGAGATTGCGAGCCACGCAGCAGAGCAGTTCTGGGTTCCCTTACCCTACTGCTCTTCATCCGGGTGCCCTTTCCCAATAAAATCTCTTGTTTTGTCAGCACATGTGTCTCCTCAGACAATTCATTTCCAAGTGTTAGACAAGAGCCCAGTTTCGGGCCCTGGAAGGGGGCTGCCTTCCTGCAACAAATGGAGACTCTGGTGGGACTCTTCTTTGCTGAGACTGACATCCTGACCTCTCGGGATACATGGGCCATCTTGCCTGCCGATGGATCAGACCCAGCAGCTGCAACTGGGACCCTTTTGTCCCTGGTCTCCTCCTGACGCAGACAACTGGCCAGAGTGCCCCGACTGGTAAGGAATAAGAGACTTTATTGGCTTCTCTCCCCTTCCCTCTCCTTAACCCTTCCTATCCTTCCCCGTTTTTCTAGTCCCCTGGTCCTAGATGCAGGAATCTGGTCAAAGGGCCTCAGCCTGAGCTGAGTATTGGAGACTGATCACCTTTTCTTGGCAGAGAACTCAAATTCTGGTTCTGGTCTGGTCTGATTTCTGGTAGGGCTGAGTTCCAGTCCTCCCTTCTCTGGAGGCCCAGGGTAAAGTCCCATAATGCCTGGGTACCTGCAGGTGGCAGGGGACGTCTGTAAGGCCACCCCTTTTGTCCCCCTCTCCCACCTCCTACCCCTTCTTCTTTCAACCTGGCTTCCTTTCCTCCCTTTGAAATCTATGAAGCTGTTAGTACTTGGATTTGAAGTTCTGTGTCTCTATAGAAGGTTTTCTGAGAGACTGTATTCTTGTATTTAAGGGAGTGTCTGATGAGGACTGCCAGGTTTATATGTGTGTGTTTTAACTCGGTGTTCTGATTTTTGATGGCCATTTTGCTTTGTCTGGCCACCATTTGGTTTAGACCTGCCTCCATTCTGTTTGAACTTGATTTTCTTTCCCTGTTCCTTGAGATCAGGGCTCTCAGGAACACTTATCTAGACCGTCTCTAACTCCTGATACTGAGGGAAAAGGGGAAAAAGACTTTAAAATTTTTATTTATTTCAACTGTTTTTTTATAAACTAGTAAATTTTATATTGTAATATCTAATTCATGACTAAACTTAGAAAATGAAGCTAGATTTTGCTCTGTGTCTGCCTAAATATGTCTTGGTATGTCTTTGTCTCTGGGTAATATTTTTGAGGTTAGTTTGTAAGTGAGCTCTATTTATTTGGCTTAAAAAAAGGTAAGCACTTACAAATCAAATAATTCTAAATTAAACAATAAATTCCAGGTTCGTTGAATTGGGAAGTATTAAATACCTGATATTAATGTTTGTTTGTTGACCTATCTAATATAGACATGTCTTAGAGTAATTAACATTAAGTAGAATATTTTCATTGTACCTAGGTGTAATATAAGTTAAATATTATATCTGTTACAAGTTTATCAATAAGGAAATTACCTCGAGTGAAGAAACTTCTAAAAACATGTAAATGAGATATGAGCTTTTATATAAACTATATTAAGAATGATTATTCTTTAGAAATAACCTGTCTAAAATAGTCTCTCCAGATTGGTGTAACTTAAACTTCTAAGGGTTGTGCCAAGTGTGCTAAGTGTTGGAAGTCTATTGAATAGTTAGGTCATTTCCAAATAAAATAAGATTTTGAAACATTTACTACTAAACACTAATTTCCTTTTACAGAGAAACTAAAGAGATTTGGGACTATAAATGAATAATGTTTGATGCCATCCTAAAATGTTCTAAGAAAGCAAGGGTTTTAGAAATTATCACTGGTATTTATGCTCACCAATGTATAAAATGCTAATATAAAAGTTCTTGGTTGCTAAAGGAAAGTAGGAAGTGTGTTTTCAGTAAAAAAAAAAAAAGGTATGAAACATTACTAAAAAGAGTTATACATGATCAGGATTTTCTAAAATTGGATTACAATTAGTTAGATAAATGGATTTTGTTAGAAATGACACAGCCATAAGAAAACTGCCAACTAGGTCCAAGATGGCAGAGCTGACTTTCACTAGACCTTGAGCCTTCGTATCTAGGCCCATTGTGCCATATCAACAAGCTAAATGATACACCCATCATCACTGACCAAATCTGACCAAATGTTCTAAACACTTTCAATTGATCTTTTCAATAAAACTTCCTAAATACAATTCTTTTGAAGTTCTTTTGACCTCTAGCTAACTTTGGGGTACTTCAGAGGGCCCCTGAGACATCCCAAAGAGAGATATTAAACTGTGTTTATTTGGTTGGTTAAATTACACAAAAAAGATTATCAAATGAGTAATAAATCCGCTCATGTTATAATGTATGGTAAAATTACTAATACAGATATCCTAGAAATTATATGGAGTTCTTAACATTCTGATATGTCCTGGTATTCTAATGGAAAAACTGATGACTTCACAAAAGTTAACAAAAGGACTGAATGAACCAGCGAATATGCTTATAACTTTTATGGTTTCTATCTGAAAAATTACTGGTTTGAATCTTGAAGGTTTTCAGGGAGTAGGGAAAACCTTCCTCTCAAACTAATTATGACAATACTTTGGTAAAATTAAATGTTATAAACAAAACAATTATATTTTCTCTCTATCTGACTCCTCCAAAAATTGGAAATTCCAATTCCAATTCCAGTAAGTTTATCAAATGAGTTAGTTTATCAAATGGGTACAAAAATCTCAAGAAAATTTTGAGACCTTAAATAGGGAAGAATTCACCTAGATTTGTTAGGCAAAATCTGTGATAAGCCTTTGGTGTGAGTTTCCCAGCCCTGTTTTATTTTAAAAGTTCAGTCTGAGACTCTATAAATGTTTCAGCAAAATAAAAAGTCTATAATCAAGTATGGTTATATAAATCATCAGACCCAAATTAGTGAGAACAGACCTATTTTGCAAACAAACTATCCTTAATTTGGTTATATTTGATAAAAATTAGGTTAACTTTAGGGAGAAAAAGATATTTCAAAAAAATGTTAAATCCCAGTCGGTTAATGGAGATCTGCATCTAGTAAGACTCATCTCTTAGATACTTCTTTGCAGTTATGTGATATTAATGTAAAAGTTAATTGATTTCTTAAAGAACACCCTAAGTTTGTTTTGGAAGCTTATCTCAGTAATCTATCTTTGGATGAAGATCAGATGCCTCATGACCTGCAACCAGGACTGGAAAAAGACATAATTTAAGGGACTGTCTCCAACCTGGATGGAAGGACTTTTTAATCAGGTACTCTTAACTAGCTCATGCACAATGAAACTGAAGGGAAATTAACTCGTAGACTAATTCCCACTTCCAAAGGCCCCTACACTGGATTGGTCTATAGAGAAGACAGCTGACCTGATCTCACCTTAAAATGATGCTCAAACAGGAGAAACTACACTACACCACACCAGGATGAGAAGACAATGACATCAGAGGTAGACAGCTTGCCCAAGATGCTGGACCTGATGCGTATGGTCATTTATGTTTTCCTGACTTTTTAGACCTTTGCATATAAATCAAATGCTTTTCTATCATAGGCCTGATTCTATGCTAGTTTTAGAAATCAATTCAGTTCTTGGGTTTGTGGCCGATTACCTGTGTCTAGTTCTGGGTTACCTTGGTAAATTTCTCTACTACAAGACTCATACTGGTTGGCCCTGAGAAAATTTACTTAAAAAAAGTTATAGTTATATTCAGGTCACTGTGATATTACCAGATGGGATTCCCTCACTGGGCCAATTAATAATGCTTGCTCTGACTCTGGCCATAAACTTGAGCTTTTTTCTATTACTCAAGCTCAATCAGAGAAACAAGAAAAGTTTCAGCAAAGGAGGAAAAAATCTCCCACAATTATGGGATGGATTTATATAGATAACACCAGGCTATGATAATTTAGGTTTAAAGTCTCCTCTGTGTTGGAAACAAGTAAATCATACTAAGGACAATAAGTCTAGTAACACTAGAAAACTGGCTATATGCCTTATGCTATGCTATGCTAAGTCACTTCAGTCGTGTCCGACTCTGTGCGACCCCAATAGACGGCAGCCCACCAGGCTTCCCCATCCCTGGGATTCTCCAGGCAAGAACACTGGAGTGGGTTGCCATTTCCTTCTCCAGTGCATGAAAGTGAAAAGTGAAAGGGAAGTCGCTCAGTCATGTCTGACTCTTAGCGACCCCATGGACTGCAGCCTACCAGGCTCCTCCGTCCACAGGATTTTCCAGGCAAGAGTACTGGAGTGGGGTGCCATTGCCTTCTCCCATGTGCCTTATAGATGGTGCCAATATATAATTTCCCAGGAAGATAAAGATTCTACAGAGCAGACTAAGTCAGATGACCTGAGATATATGGCTACATCTAATGGAAGCTCTTAACTTAAGTCTTACTTGTGACTTTATTAATACTGCTGGCTATGTTATTTGTATTTCACCTATTTTACAAAATTGCTGTTTCTTGCACTGTCAAATGTGTGTCTGAGGCCTCTAATAGAATAATATATAGTCCCATATGAGATGTGTGATGGTAACAGTGTAACTCTAGATATGGGAAGAAGCAACAGAGGGAATATTTTCCTAGACCAAGAGGCTAGTAAGACAGGTGGCCCAGAGAATTTTGGATACTGTTTTATGGCCTAGTCCAGTAACAGCACATTGAGTGGCCTGTCAACAAAATCTTTGCCAAACCTGAGAATGGACATTCTCAGCACCATGGGATAAAATAGTCATCAAATGCACCCCTCAAAATCATGGTCAAGTTTATGAGCAAAAAGGGGCTCTGCCAACTAAAGACTGACACTTGGCATCTACATCTACAAAGATTAAATCATGGCCACTGCAACTGCTGACTTTCAACGCCTCCGAAAGGAGTTCAGGGTGAAAACCAGGAATGAGGCACTCTGTGCTCCGGAAAAAACTGGCAGAACAGGCTTCCAGATAGTTATCTTTTCAGGAAAAGATTTTACAAATCCCAATTCTTGCATCTTCTCATACCTAGAGAAACACTGACGTCATTAACGGTGAAATCTGCTTTGGCTATTAAGGAAAAGTTTACAATTAAAGTCAAAATAGAGTAGCTATGATTCAGATATCCTGGGAAGTAACTAGGTGATGCTATGGGTCTACTTTCAGATTAGACCTTGTATTGATAAACACTTGAGTTTTCTGAGTCATGTCAGGCTCGGATGCCACCATTCTCAAAACAATGTCTGCTGGAAGCTAGTAACTGCAACCTTCAGTTCAGTTCAGTCGCTCAGTCGTGTCCAACTCTTTGTGACCCCATGAATCCCAGCACGCCAGGCCTCCCTGTCCATCACCAACCCCCAGAGGTCACTCAGACCCATGTCCATTGAGTGAGTGATGCCATCCAGCCATTTCATCCTCTGTCGTCCCCTTCTCCTCTTGCCCGCAATCCCTCCCAGCATCAGAGTCATCTCCAATAAGTCAACTCTTAGCATGAGGTAGCCAAAGTACTGGAGTTTCAGCTTTAGCATCATTCCTTCCAAAGAAATCCCAGGGCTGGTCTCCTTCAGAATGGACTGGTTGGATCTCCTTGCAGTCCAAGGGACTCTCAAGAGTCTTCTCCAACACCACAGTTCAAAAGCATCAATTCTTCGGTGCTCAGCCTTCTTCACAGTCCAACTCTCACATCCATACATGACCACAGGAAAAACCATAGCCTTGACTAGGCGAACCTTTGTTGGCAAAGTGATGTCTCTGCTTTTGAATATGTGATCTAGGTTGGTCATAACTTTCCTTCCAAGGAGCAAGTGTCTTCTAATTTCATGGCTGCAGTCACCATCTGCAGTGATTTTGGAGCCCAGAAAAATAAAGTCTGACACTGTTTCCCCATCTATTTCCCATGAAGTGATGGGACCAGATGCCATGATCTTCGTTTTCTGAATGTTGAGCTTTAAGCCAACCTTTTCACTCTCCACTTTCACTTTCATCAAGAGGCTTTTTAGTTCCTCTTCATTTTTCTGCCATAAGGGTGGTGTCATCGGCATATCTGAGGTTATTGATATTTCTCCCGGCAATCTTGATTCCAGCTTGTGCTTCTTCCACTCCAGCGTTTCTCATGATGTACTCTGCATAGAAGTAATAAACAGGGTGACAATATACAGCCTTGACGTACTCCTTTTCCTATTTGGAACCAGTCTGTTGTTCCATATCCAGTTCTAACTGTTGCTTCCTGACCTGCATACAGATTTCTCAAGAGGCAGATCAGGTGGTCTGGTATTCCCATCTCTTTCAGAATTTTCCACAGTTTATTGTGATCTACACAATCAAAGGCTTTGGCATAGTCAAGAAAGCAGAAATAGATGTTTTTCTGGAACTCTCTTGCTTTTTCCATGATCCAGCCGATGTTGGCAATTTGATCTCTGGTTCCTCTGCCTTTTCTAAAACCAGCTTGAACATCTGGAAGTTCACGGTTCATGTACTGCTGAAGCCTGGCTTGGAGAATTTTGAGCATTACTTTACTAGCGTGTGAGATGAGTGCAATTTGAGTGCAATTGAGTGCAATTTGAACATTCTTTGGAATTGGCTTTCTTTGGGATTGGGATGAAAACTGACCTTTTCCAGTCCTGTGGCCACTGCTGAGCTTTCCAAATTTGCTGGCATATTGAGTGCAGCACTTTCACAGCATGATCTTTCAGGATTTGGAATAGCTCAACTGGCATTCCATCACCTCCACTAGCTTTGTTCGTAGTGATGCTTTCTAAGGCCCACTTGACTTCACATTCTAGGCTGTCTGGCTCTAGGTCAGTGATCACATCATTGTGATTATCTGGGTAGTGAAGATCTTTTTTTGTACAGTTCTTCTGTGTATTCTTGCCACCTCTTCTTAATATCTTCTGCTTCTGTTAGGTCCATACCGTTTCTGTCCTTTATCGAGTCCATCTTTGCATGAAATGTTCCTTTGGTATCTCTGATTTTCTTGAAGAGATCCCTAGTCTTTCCCATTCTGTTGTTTTCCTCTATTTCTTTGCATTGATCGCTGAAGAAGGCTTTCTTATCTCTTCTTGCTATTCTTTGGAACTCTGCATTCAGATGTTTATATTTTTCCTTTTCTCCTTTGCTTTTCACTTCTCTTCTTTTCACAGCTACTCGTAAGGCTCTCCCCAGAGAGCCATTTTGCTTTTTTGCCTTTCTTTTCCACGGGGATGGTCTTGATCCCTGTCTCCTGTACAATGTCACGAATCTCATTCCATAGTTCATCAGGCACTCTATCTATCAGATCTAGGCCCTTAAATCTATTTCTCACTTCCACTGTATAATCATAAGGGATTTGGTGGGCAGCGATGAAGAGAGACCCCTCATCCAAGGTAAGGTGCGATGGCTGTGCTTTGCTGGAGCAGCCGGGAAGAGATACCCCACGCCCAAGGTAAGAGAAACCCAAGTAAGACAGTAGGTGTTGCAAGAGGGCATCAGAAGGCAAACACACTGAAACCATACTCACAGAAAACTAGTCAATCTAATCACACTAGGACCACAGCCTTGTCTAACTCAATGAAACTAAGCCATGCCCGTGGGGCAACCCAGGATGGGCAGGTCATGGTGGAGAGATCTGACAGGATGTGGTCCGCTGGAGAAGGGAATGGCAAACCACTTCAGTATTCTTGCCTTGAGAACCCCATGAACAGTATGAAAAGGCAAAATGATAGGATACTGAAAGAGAAACTCCCCAGGTCAGTAGGGGCCCAATATGCTACTGGAGATCAGTGGAGAAATAACTCCAGAAAGAATGAAGGGATGGAGCCAAAGCAAAAAGAATACCCAGCTATGGATGTGTCTGGTGATAGAAGCAAAGTCTGATGCTGTAAAGAGCAATATTGCATAGGAACCTGGAATGTCAGTTCCATGAATCAAGGCAAATTGGAAGTGGTCAAACAAGAGATGGCAAGAGTGAATGTCGACATTCTAGGAATCAGCGAACTAAAATGGACTGGAATGGGTGAATTTAACTCAGAGAACCATTATATCTACTACTGAGGACAGGAATCCCTCAGAAGAAATGGAGTGGCCATCATGGTCAAGAAGAGAGTCTGAAATGCAGTACTTGGATGCAATCTCAAAAACGACAGAATGATCTCTGTTCATTTCCAAGGCAAACCATTCAATGTCACAGTAATCCAAGTCTATGCCCCAATTAGTAACGCTGAAGAAGCTGAAGTTGGAACTGTTCTATGAAGAACTACAAGACCTTTTAGAACTAACACCCAAAAAAGATGTCCTTTTCATTACAGGGGACTAGAATGGAAAAGTAGGAAGTCAAGAAACACCTGGAGTAACAGGCAAATTTGGCCTTGGAATACGGAATGGAGCACGGCAAAGACTAATAGAGTTTTGCCAAGAAAATGCACTGGTCATAGCAAATACCCTCTTCCAACAACACAAGAGAGACTCTATACATGGACATCACCAGATGGTCAACACCGAAATCAGATCGATTATATTCTTTGCAGCCAAAGATGGAGAAGCTCTATACAATCAACAAAAACAAGACCAGGAGCTGACTGTGGCTCAGACCATGAACTCCTTATTGCCAAATTCAGACTGAAATTGAAGGAAGTAGGGAAAACCACTAGACCATTCAGGTATGACCTAAATCAAATCCCTTATGATTATACAGTGGAAGTGAGAAATAGATTTAAGGGCCTAGATCTGACAGATAGAGTGCCTGATGAACTATGGAATGAGGTTCATGACATTGTACAGGAGACAGGGATCAAGACCATCCCCCTGGAAAAGAAAGGCAAAAAAGCAAAATGGCTGTCTGGGGAGACCTTACAAATAGCTGTGAAAAGAAGAGAAGCGAAAAGCAAAGGAGAAAAGGAAAAATATAAACATCTGAATGCAGAGTTCCGAAGAATAGCAAGAAGAGATAAGAAAGCCTTCTTCAGTGATCAATGCAAAGAAATAGAGGAAAACAACAGAATGGGAAAGACTAGGGATCTCTTCAAAAAAATCAGAGATACCAAAGGAACATTTCATGCAAAGATGGACTCGATAAAGGACAGAAATGGTATGGACCTAACAGAAGCAGAAGATATTAAGAAGAGGTGGCAAGAATACACAGAAGAACTGTACAAAAAAGATCTTCATGACCCAGATAATCATGATGGTGTGATCACTGACCTAGAGCCAGACAGCCTAGAATGTGAAGTCAAGTGGGCCTTAGAAAGCATCACTATGAACAAAGCTAGTGGAGGTGATGGAATTCCAGTTGAGCTACTCCAAATCCTGAAAGATGATGCTGTGAAAGTGCTACACTCAATATGCCAGCAAATTTGGAAAACTCAGCAGTGGCCACAGGACTGGAAAAGGTCAGTTTTCATTCCAGTCCCAAAGAAAGGCAATGCCAAAGAGTGCTCAAACTACCGCACAATTGCACTCATCTCACACGCTAGTAAAGTAATGCTCAAAATTCTCCAAGCCAGGCTTCAGCAATATGTGAACCGTGAACTCCCTGATGTTCAAGCTGGTTTTAGAAAAGGCAGAGGAACCAGAGATCAAATTGCCAACATCGGCTGGATCATGGAAAAAGCAAGAGAGTTCTAGAAAAACATCTATTTCTGCTTTATTGACTATACCAAAGCCTTTGACTGTTTAGATCACAATAAACTGTGGAAAATTCTGAAAGAGATGGGAATACCAGACCACCTGATCTGCCTCTTGAGAAATCTGTATGCAGGTCAGGAAGCAACAGTTAGAACTGGATATGGAACAACAGACTGGTTCCAAATAGGAAAAGGAGTACGTCAAGGCTGTATATTGTCACCCTGTTTATTTAACTTCTATGCAGAGTACATCATGAGAAACGCTGGACTGGAAGAAACACAAGCTGGAATCAAGATTGCTGGGAGAAATATCAATAACCTCAGATATGCCGATGACACCACCCTTATGGCAGAAAAATGAAGAGGAACTAAAAAGCCTCTTGATGAAAGTGAAAGTGGAGAGTGAAAAGGTTGGCTTAAAGCTCAACATTCAGAAAACGAAGATCATGGCATCTGGTCCCATCACTACATGGGAAATAGATGGAGAAACAGTTGAAACAGTGTCAGACTTTATTTTTCTGGGCTCCAAAATCACTGCAGATGGTGACTGCACCCATGAAATTAAAAGACGCTTACTCCTTGGAAGGAAAGTTATGACCAACCTAGATAGCATATTCAAAAGCAGAGACATTACTTTGCCAACAAAGGTTCGCCTAGTCAAGGCTATGGTTTTTCCTGTGGTCATGTATGGATGTAAGAGCTGGACTGTGAAGAAGGCTGAGTGCTGAAGAATTGATGCTTTTGAACTGTGGTGTTGGAGAAAACTCTTGAGAGTCCCTTGGACTGCAAGGAGATCCAACCAGTCCATTCTGAAGGAGATCAGCCCTGGGATTTCTTTGGAAGGAATGATGCTAAAGCTGAAACTCCAGTACTTTGGCTACCTCATGCGAAGAGTTGACTCATTGGAGAAGACTCTGATGCTGGGAGGGATTGGGGGCAGGAGGAGAAGGGGACAACAGAGGATGAGATGGCTGGATGGCATCACTGACTCGAAGGATGTGAGTCTGAGTGACCTCCGGGAGTTGGTGATGGACAGGGAGTCCTGGCATGCTGCAATTCATGGGGTCTCAAAGAGTCGGACACGACTGAGCGACTGATCTGATCTGATCTGATCTGAATGGTCTAGTGGTTTTCCCTACTTTCTTCAATTTCCGTCTGAATTTGGTAATAAGGAGTTCATGATCTGAGCCACAGTCAGCTCCTGGTCTTGTTTTTGTTGACTGTATAGAGCTTCTCCATCTTTGGCTGCAAAGAATATAATCAATCTAATTTCGGTGTTGACCATCTGGTGATGTCCATGTGTAGAGTCTTCTCTTGTGTTGTTGGAAGAGGGTGTTTGCTATGATCAGTGCATTTTCTTGGCAAAACTCTATTAGTCTTTGCCCTGCTTCATTCCGTATTCCAAGGCCAAATTTTCCTTTTACTTCAGGTGTTTTTTGACTTCCTACTTTTGCATTCCAGCCCCCTATAATGAAAAAGGACATCTTTTTTGGGTGTTAGTTCTAAAAGGTCTTGTAGGTCTTCATAGAACTGTTCAACTTCAGATTCTTCAGCGTTACTGGTTGAGACATAGACTTGGATTACTGTGATATAGAATGGTTTGCTTTGGAAACGAACAGAAATCATTCTGTAGTTTTTGAGATTGCATCCAAGTACTGCATTTCGGACTCTCTTCTTGACCATGGTGGCCACTCCATTTCTTCTGAGGGATTCCTGCCCGCAGTAGTAGATATAATGGTCATCTGAGTTAAATTCACGCAATGTTACTTTTTATAAAAGTAGACAACTGACTACTTGGCTAAAAGTCTCCCTGAAGTGCCAGGTCCAGACTGGATTTCAGGCTTATTCTTCTAAAAAGAAATGAGATTTATTTTGTCTAATAAATTCCAGTTATCACTCCTCCAACTATTTCTAATTGGGTCTGTTGCAGCAAAATGGCAGACCAAGGGACTGAGATTTTAATCATAGAAGACTCAGATCTAGAATTTGGAACTCAGAAATACTTCCAATTCAGTGTCTACACTCCAAGCCGAGGCAGTCCTATGCCCCATTTTGACAGGAAGTTATCACAGTCATAGCTGCCTGCTGCTGCTGCTAAGTCGCTTCAGTCGTGTCCGACTCTGTGCGACCCCATAGACGGAAGCTCACCAGGCTCCCCTGCCCCTGGGATTCTCCAGGCAAGAACACTGGAGTGGGTTGCCGTTTCCTTCTCCAATGTAGGAAAGTGAAAAGTGAAAGTGAAGTCGCTCAGTCGTGTCCGACTCTTAGCGACCCCATGGACTGGAGCCTACTAGGCTCCTCCGTCCATGGGATTTTCCAGGCAAAAGTACTGGGGTGGGGTGCCATTGCCTTCCCCGATAGCTGCCTAGTTCCCTAAATTAAAACTGAGTAGAACTTTGTGGAGCTCTGGAGTAGAGATCTGTTCTGTGTTCTCCATTTATTGTCTGTAGGATATAGGCTTCATTCAGCCTCCTTGACCTTCCCTGAGTTCCAAAGGGTGGATTCTAACAATTGCTAATCAGGGAAGGGAGGGTATACAGAAACAGGAGAAACAATCAAAGGTTGGTGCAGCCTCCAGACAGAGTCCTGGTTCTTACTCAAAGAAATATGCACAACAGTGTCTTTGAGCCCCCACCCAGGTGGAGGGTGGTGACTTTGGACTGAACACAAGATTCCTGGAGCACAGCTCTGTTGCCTCACCACCAACCAATCAAAAAGGGTCACAAACCCTGCAACCCTCACCCCAAATGTTGCCTTCTGTTTCCGGGGACCAGAGATGACCATCCTGTTAGGTCTCCTGTTTGGCCCCTGTCTATTTCAACTCTGAGAGGGGCCAACAATTTCAAACTAATTTGCTGTTATTATAAGGGTGAATGCTGGTTCCCTGCTCTGCTAGGCAGGCCTATGCTCATGCACAGCAGGAAGAAGTTACAGAAGAAAGAGACCTCCGCCCCAATTCCCAAGAAGTATCTTGAGTATGAAGTCTCTCGGGGGGAGTTGTTAGGGGAAGCACACTGAAACCGCCCACCCTGGCCAGGCACCATAGTAACCATTTGCATGAGTTGTATGACAGGAGATCCTGATAAGGAATACGGAACTAATAAGCCACCACCAACCAGAAGAGTTCGGGAAAGATCCAAAGGAGACACCGAGTGTCCGTCCACTTCCCAGAATCCCTCTAGCTAGCATCCATCTTGGCTGAGTGAAGCGTTCGCCACCAGGAAAGAATGAATTAGAATGATTGGCCAAAGACCACCTGGAAACTAATCCCATCACCATAAAACCCGAGACTGAGAGCCACGCGGCAGAGCAGTTCTCCTGGGTTCCCTTACCCTACTGCTCTCCACCCGGGTGCCCTTTCCCAATAAAATCTCTTGCTTTGTCAGCACACGTGTCTCCTTGGACAATTCATTTCCGAGTGTTAGACAAAAGCCCAGTTTCAGGCCCTGGAAGGGGTCCACCTTCCTGCAACACAATATTGTAAAATAATTGGCCTCCAATTAAAATAAGTTTTAAAAAAGGAAAAAGAGAGGTAAAAAATCTGGCAAAGTCTGGATTTTAGATTAAAAAAAAAAAATAGACTCTGCTTGCAATGCAAGAGACACTGGAGACCTGGGTTCAACCCATGAGTCAGGAAGATCTCTTGGAGAAAGAAATAGCAACCCACCCCAGTATTCTTGAGAAAATCCCATGTACAGAGGAGCCTGGCGGGCTACAGTCCATGGGGTCACAAAGAGTTGGACAGGACTGAGCGCACATACACACACAAAGAAAGCATTAACGTAACCATCTGGGAATGACCGATATTTGATTTTCTTACATTTGTTTCATGGTTCAGGATTATCCTTGTACTGTCTGTATCTCTAGTGACATGAGACAGGCACCAAAGCCTTTGCAGTGTTGCCCCTCATGCTCTCATTGACACATTTGTTTCTACAGGTGCCTCCAGGATGGCACACAGGCCCCTGCTGGTTCTCAGAGCCTCTGATTCCAAGAGGGACCCTCTCCTTTCAGACTCAAGATAACAGTCAGGAGTGGGAACCAAGGTGGCAGATTCAACCTTCTGTGAAACGCAGAACCCAGAGCTTCATGTCTAGACATGTCCCTCGTGTGGACTGGAGAAAGAGCAGCAACACGTGACACTGAGACAGGCAGGAGACTTCAGCTCAGAACAGTGTTCAGTTTCCTTCGAAACTCTGAGCTGGGCCAGACCAGTGGATGGTGTGGGAGTGAAGACCATGCTGAGCTGTAGGACACACAGGATGACCCAGAGGGGACTTGGACTCTGGGACGACACCTTGGTTCTCTTGAAAGAGAGTGAGGCTGCTTAAAAACACAGCTCTGCCTGCTGCTCCCTGAAGGATGGGCTGAAAAAAATGTAGCCTCAAACTATTGGTGGTTTTTAATCTTAATTTTTTAAAAAACTGTAGTTTGAGCCTGCTGCTGCTGTCACTTCAGTCATGTCCGACTCTGCGACCCCATAGACGGCAGCCCACCAGGCTCCTCGGTCCCTGGGATTCTCCAGACAAGAACACTGGAGTGGGTTGCCATTTCCTTCTCCAGTGCATGAAAGTGAAAAGTCAAAGTGAAGTGGCTCAGTCGTGTCCGACTCTTCAAGACCCCATGGACTACAGCCTTCCAGGCTCCTCCATCCATAGGATTTTCCAGGCAAGAGTACTGGAGTGGGGTGCCATTGCCTTCTCCATAGTTTGAGCCTACATTCTTTCAATCCATCCTTCAGGGAGTTGGAATATGCCAGCCCATGCTGGCAGCAGGCAGAGCTGTGGGTTAGATCCCAGGTCTGGGAACTAAGGTCCTATATGCCAAGCAGTGTGGCCAATATATATACATATATATATATATATGTCTAAAGTATGGATTTTAACTGAAAAAGTTAAATTTTCACATCAGAGCCATTGATCCAGTGTCAGCTTTTTAAATAAGGGGAAATACTAAGGATGGTGAAAAAAGGGAAACAGGAGAATGGGTGACTAGTGTGTCAGGGCACTTTCCTGTGCTTGAAACATCCTGATATTGTAGTGGAAGCAGCTTCTTCTTCCCCTTCCCAGTAGAAAATTAAGACAGATGACAGGCCCCGTCTCTATGGAGACATCTGTGATGCCATACACTGCTCCCAGGATACCTTAGAACATGGAACTTGAGAAGCTGGGCTTCTGCCCACCTGTGCTTGGACCTGCATGTCCACACTTGGGGCTGTGACCCCCTCAGCACCCAGCTCCAGACTCAAATCCCACAGGATTGATCTGAGTCATCCTTCAGGTGACCAACCTTGGTCCTTCGCTCCACACTCACAATGTTACCCATCAGAGCCAGCGGGCCCAAGAAGAAAAGTCTCGTGCCCAACTTGATAGAAAAGGGCCTGATTGTCCTCCGGAAGGTGGCCAGCCGGGACGAACAGCCCCCAGAATGGAAACTCCGCCAACAAAAGCGCTCCCTCAGCAAGTCGGCTCAGGCCGTTTGCCGCTACTACAAGATGCTGGTACGGGGTCTCGGGAGCAGGGACGGCCTTGCCACACATGGTTATCTGGAGATGACGTGCTTCTCCGCTGGATCAAAGGCCTCAAGGGTGGAGGGCCGATGGGGCATCCTGAATCAGCTTGGGCAGTGGGTTGTGATGGGGAGATTCTGAGGGTGGATGCGGCCTGGGAGAGAAGATGCTGTGTCTGCCTTGAGCCTTCCTAGGGGCCTTTTTAAGAAGGAGGGGAAGGGAGAAGAGAAAATAAGGAAGAGAAAGTATAGGCAGCAAGTTTCATGCAGGTACTTCATGTGGTGGGGGGCGGGGGGAGACTGGGGACCCAGCCCACTCCCCAGGGGCCCGCTAAGTGGACAGCAGCTTTAGGCTCAGCTGACTGCAACTTCCAAAGCAGGGCTCCCATGGCCCTCATCAAGAGGCCAGCTTTCAGAGACGAGACAGCCTGCGTGGTTGGCACACAGAGCCAGGCCCTGGAGCTCCACTGGTGGAGGGGGTGGAGGGCTTCCTGGGTCCCTCCTTTCCTGCTGGTCTCATTCTCCCCACTCCCCAGAGAGACTTCAACCAGAACGCCAGCCTCCAGGACAGCGGCTTCGTGTCCGAAATGGAGGAGCTTTGGCTCAAGTTCCTCACACGTCCCGGCTGCCCCCAGTTCAGCACCAGGTCCACGTCCATGACCCACTACGGTGAGTGCGTCTGATGGGGCCCTGTGTGCACACCCAGCCCCACTCCAGCTAACCCACCTGCTGGAGTCCAGGACAGCCTGCGGGTGTGGCCAGAGGAGGGGGCGTGTGCGGTGGCTGCAGCTGCTCTCAGCTAAGGCTGGGGTTGGGCCTCGGGAAAGGGAAGAAGAAAAGGTCCTTTTTCCTTCCACTGGGCACATTTATATCATTGGTCTCCCAGTCCACTTACCTTCTCGGCTGTCAATCACCAAGATTCAGTAGGGTTGGGACACGGGAGGAAGTGAAGACTCTGGAAGCTTCAGTGATGAGGTCCATTAGTCCAAAGGTGGGTCATTAGGGACCAAGCCCTGTAAGGAGCCTTAGCAGCCTCTTGTCTAAACCCACAGTGCTCTGATTCAGTCAAGAGGCTCTGAGAGGGCAACTAAGGTGCTCAGCCGTCACTCGGTAGCGCTGATCAGGCCAGGCGCCATCCCAGATTCCCGCTCCAGGGCCTGGGCTGCTTTTGTTCTCTGACACACAACATTATCCTCACGGTGGTGACATTAAGGCCGAGTGCCTGCAGCCAGCATCTGGGGTCCTTTCTATGGATCTCAGGTGGCAGTCAGGCAAAAGTGGGGTCTCACCTTACTTGTTAGGCTCTAAGCCTTCCTTTCTCAATGCTGGGGCCTCGGAGAGCAGCCAGCATCCCAAGACCAGGAGGGTGGGGGTGTCTAGGGAGGGTGGGAGGAACACAGAGCATCCTGGGTGCAGGGCTGAGCCCACATACTGCTCCTAGTGCACTCGCCACCATCTGATTCGTGCCAGCTTAGAGGATGCAGGTCTGACCCTTGGGGTGAAGGGCATTCTGCAAGATTTTGAGGAGACAGTTTTACAGGAGGAACAGGGGCCATCCTCTGGGGAAGAGGAGCGCTGATATTCACAGACTAAGTTGCACCTGATCTGTTCTGGGGAGACATACCAGGCGGGCAGGGGGACAGAACCACATTTCCATTCAGTTTCGTAGTCCAGTCCTGGGCTTCCACTGAGAAAAGGCACCTTGAACTCCACCCAGTGTTTCGAAGGAAATACGAGTCCCTGCCCAGAGGTCTTGGGGAGACTTGGCCTCAACTGTCCTCCATTTGCCATCCTGTAGGTTCAGCCACGACCCTCTCTCTGCCTGAAGACACAGGCATTGGCTCTGAGACCTGGAATGGGGATGAGAAACCACTCTCCAGCCAGCAGGGCTTGGATGTGAAGGTGGAAGGTGAGGGCGGGCCGTGCGGGTCACTGGGGGTGTGCATGGCCCATGGGGTTCTCTCCTTGGCACCCCAGCCAGAGGGCCCCTGTTCCCTCCATTCCTATGGTGCCCCATGGAATTGCCTTCCCAGGACCACCTGCCTGGCCCGGTGTTCCTCACACGGACCCTGGGACGCGTCTGTCCTTAAGTACAGGGACACCCAGGCACCATTCCTACAGATACATACTTCTGTTTATCCAGAGATGAACTCCACCGCCAGAAGTCTGCTTCACTTTAGAAGTGCCCCCTGTGCACAGGCAGCATCTTGCCCTGACTCCAGCTCTGGGACCCTGAAGAGGGCTCGGATGCCGCTTACTCAGGCTGGGCTGGGGGTGGTGGGGACGAGTGTGGGAGAACGGGGAGCTGGAGAGGAGCCCAGATGGACAGGGAAGGGCTTTTGGGGGAGTCTCAAAAGGGGGACGTTACAGAAGATCCCGGGCCGCTCAGCACGGGAAGGGTCTGACCGCCCCTCCACCACCTCCCCTCTTGACAGGCTGCCTCCTTCGCCTTAGCAAGAGTGCCTGTGAGTTCAACTACCTGCGGAAGAAGAGCGAGTCCCAGGTGCTGAGCCCGACCCCCAGCAGCCCCGACCCAGGGCAGAGCTACCCAAGAAAGCGGGTACCCTGGTACATCTCCGTCATCCATGAGAAGGTATGGCCGGGCACGGAGCCGGGCACAGATGCTGGTCCTCTTGTCCCGGCTCTGTGTCCTGCCAGAGGGGATGCCTGGCCCTCGGGGCTCTTGTTCTAGTCTCTGGTCCCAGACGCAATCTGAACTGACCTTCAGACCCCTCTCATGGCTTCTACAGGCCAGGTTCCTACCTGTCTTCTTCCCCATGGAGAGCAGTTTAGGCTGGCCTGGATGTTGCCCCCTCCTACACAGCTTCGGCCCATGTGTCAAGACCCTCAGCATCCATAGGTTTTTAACCCAGTCATTCCACTTGGGAGACTATATTCCTTAACACAGTAATAACAATCAGCTTGATGGGCAAAGATCTGCCTATGGGTTGATTCATCATGCTATCTTCTTTTTCATCCTTGTTTGTGAGAGAGGCTGGCCTGTAATTTACCAGCCTTGTCATCCCCTTGATTGCTTTGGGGTCAGAGTCTTCTGGCCCAGTAACAACAACGAAAGTTGAGAAGTGTTCACCTAATGTTGTTGTTTCTTTATTAAATTCTGAAGATTTCATTATCGAAGTCATCTGTGCCTGGTGACTTTTAACAGGGTTTGGTTTTTTTTTTTTTTAATTAATTCCTTTAAAAAATATTCAGATTTCCTTTTCCTGTCCCAGTTTTGGAAAGCTACGTTTTTCTAAGAAGGTGTCCAAGCCACGTCAGTTTTCAAATCTAGGAGCCTCACTCTGTGCACAAGACTCTCTTAGTATCCTTCCAGTATCTGGAGAAGATTCTGAAGAAGATTGTCTGTTTTTTTGTTTCTGACATCGCTAATCTCTGTCTTCTTACTTTTTCCCTCCACCAGTCTTATCAACATAAAAAGTCTCTTAGAGTCAGTTTCAGGTTTTTACAAAAAAAATTTTTTTTTAAGCTCATGAAGCACTAACAACAGCAGTGGGAATAAGTCACATGAGATGCTGGGTGGTTCATCATGAGCACACAGTGGGGACTTGTGAGCCCTGATAATATGGGTCCATGAGTATTCATTTTATCTTTATTCCTGAAACTGTACCTTTAATTTTATGATCAGATCAGATCAGTCACTCAGTCATGTCCAACTCTTTGCGAGCCCATGAACTGCAGCACGCCAGGCCTCCCTCTCCATCACCAATTCCCGGAGGTCACTCAGACTCACATCCATCGAGCCAGTGATGCCATCCAGCCATCTCATCCTCTGTCGTCCCCTTCTCCTCCTGTCCCCAATCCCTCCCAGCATCAGAGTCTTCTCCAATGAGTCAACTCTTCGCATGAGGTGGCCAAAATACTGGAGTTTCAGCTTTAGCATCATTCCTTCCAAAGAAATCCCAGGGCTGATCTCCTTCAGAATGAACTGGTTGGATTTCCTTGCAGTCCAAGGGCCTCTCAAGAGTCTTCTCCAACACCACAGTTCAAAAGCATCAATTCTTCGGCGCTCAGCCTTCTTCACAGTCCAGCTCTCACATCCATACATGACCACAGGAAAGACCATAGCCTTGACTAGGCAAACCTTTGTTGGCAAAGTGATGTCTCTGCTTTTGAATATGCTATCTAGGTTGGTCATAACTTTCCTTCCAAGGAGTAAGCGTCTTTTAATTTCATGGGTGCAGTCACCATCTGCAGTGATTTTGGAGCCCAGAAAAATAAAGTCTGACACTGTTTCCACTGTTTCTCCATCTATTTCCCATGTAGTGATGGGACCAAATGCCATGATCTTCGTTTTCTGAATGTTGAGCTTTAAGCCAACCTTTTCACTCTCCACTTTCACTTTCATCAAGAGGCTTTTGAGTTCCTCTTCACTTTCTGCCATAAGGGTGGTGTCATCTGCATATCTGAGGTTATTGATATTTCTCCCAGCAATCTTGATTCCAACTTGTGTTTCTTCCAGTCCAGCATTTCTCATGATGTACTCTGCATAGAAGTTAAATAAACATGGTGACAATATACAGCCTTGACGTACTCCTTTTCCTATTTGGAACCAGTCTGTTGTTCCATGACCAGTTCTAACTGTTGCTTCCTGACCTGCATACAGATTTCTCAAGAGGCAGATCAGGTGGTCTGATATTCCCATCTCTTTCAGAATTTTCCACAGTTTATTGTGATCTACATAGTCAAAGGCTTTGGCATAGTCAAGAAAGCAGAAATAGATGTTTTTCTGGAACTCTCTTGCTTTTTCCATGATCCAGTGGATGTTGGCAATTTGATCTCTGGTTCCTCTGCCTTTTCTAAAACCAGCTTGAACATCAGGAAGTTCACAGTTCACATATTGCTGAAGCCTGGCTTGGAGAATTTTGAGCATTACTTTACTAGCGTGTGAGATGAGTGCAATTGTGCAGTAGTTTGAGCATTCTTTGGCATTGCCTTTCTTTGGGATTGGGATGAAAACTGACCTTTTCCAATCTTGTGGCCACTGCTGAGTTTTCCAAATTTGCTGGCATATAGAGTGTAGCACTTTCAGACCATGATCTTTCAGGATTTGAAATAGCTCAACTGGAATTCCATCACCTCCACTAGCTTTGTTCGTAGTGATGCTTTCTAAGGCCCACTTGACTTCACATTCTAGGCTGTCTGGCTCTAGGTCAGTGATCACACCATCATGATTATCTGGGTCATGAAGATCTTTTTTGTACAGTTCTTCTGTGTATTCTTGCCACCTCTTCTTAATATCTTCTGCTTCTGTTAGGTCCATACCATTTCTGTCCTTTATCAAGCCCATCTTTGCATGAAATGTTCCTTTGGTATCTCTAATTTTCTTGAAGAGATCCCTAGTCTTTCCCATTCTGTTGTTTTCCTCTATTTCTTTGCATTGATCTCTGAAGAAGGCTTTCTTATCTCTTCTTGCTATTCTTATTTCACAATTTGTTTTTAAAAATTTTTTAGATTTCACAATTTAAAAAGCATTGATACCATCAACAATTCCACCTTTGGAAAATAGCCTGAGGATATAATTTGAGTTACACAGACATACTGTTCATGGGGTTCTCAAGGCAAGAATACTGACGTGGTTTGCCATTCCCTTCTCCAACAAACTGGAAAATTCTTCAAGAGATGGAAATACCAGACCACCTGACCTGCCTCTTGAGAAATCTGTATGCAGGTCAGGAAGCAACAGTTAGAACTGGACATGGAACAACAGACTGCTTCCAAATAGGGAAAGGAGTACATCAAGGCTTTATATCATCACCCTGCTTATTTAACTTATATGCAGAGTACATCATGAGAAACACTGGGCTGAGTGAAGCACAAGCTGCAATTAAGATTGCCAGGAAAAATATCAATAACCTCAGATATGCAGATGACATCACCCTTATGGCAGAAAGTGAAGAAGAACTGAAGAGCCTCTTGATGAAAGTGAAAGAGGAGAGTGAAAAAGTTGGCTTAAATCTCAACATTCAGAAAACCAAGATCATGGCATCTGGTCCTATCACTTCATGGCAAATAAATGGGGAAACAATGAAAACAGTGAGAGACTTTATTTTGGGGGGCTCCAAAATCACTGCAGGTGGTGACTGAAGCCATGGAATTAAGAGACACTTGCTCCTTGGAAGAAAAGTTATGACCAACCTAGACAGCTTACTAAAAATCAGAGACATTACTTTGCCAATAAACGTCCATCTAGTCAAAGCTATGGTTTTCCCAGTGATCATGTATGGATGTGAGAGTTGGACTATAAAGAAAGCTGAGTGCTGAAGAATTGATGCTTTTGAACTGTGGTGCTGGAGAAGACTCTTGAGAGTCCCTTGTACTGCAAGGAGATCCAACCAGTCCATCCTAAAAGAAATCAGTCCTGAATATTCATTGGAAGGACTGATGCTGAAGCTGCAATACTCTGGCCACCTGATGCAAAGAACTGACTCATTTGAAAAGACCCTAATGCTGGGATAGATTGAAGACAGGAGGGGAAGGGGATGACAGAGGATGAGATGGTTGAATGGCATCACCAACTCAATGGATATGAGTTTGAGTAAACTCCCGGGAGGCCAGGCTTGCTGTAGTCTATGGGATTGCAAAAGAGTTGGGCGTGACTGAGTAACTGAACTGAACTGAACACAGACATACGTAAAAGGATGCTCTTTGCAGTCCTGTCAGGAAAGGGAATTCCAGGGGAAGGATGAAGGCTGGGCTGTCTCCAGGGGCTCACACCATGTCTTCAGGGTCTTCTTTCTTTCACCTCTGTCTTCCTTGGCCCTGTCGTAGTCAGCATCACTTGCAGCAGCAAGTATGTGCTGTTGCAAGGTTGGCATCCCCACTGGAAACCACCATCACCTTCCAGGATTTCCTTTTGTTCTGGATACATTTGTTGTTATTTTTCAGTCACTAAATCGTATTCGACTCTTTGTGATCCTGTGGACTGCAGCACACCAGTCTCCTCTGTCCTTCACTATTTCCCAGAGTTTTCTCAAGTTCATGTCTATTGAGTTTGTGATGCTATCTAACCATCTCATTCTATGTCACCCCCTTCTCCTGCTGCCCTCAATGATTCCCAGCATCAGGGTCTTTTCTAATGAGTTAGCTCTTTACATCAGGTGGCCAAAGTATTGGGGTTTCAGCATCAGTCCTTCCCATGAATATTCAGGGTCAATTTCCTTTAGGATTGACTGGTTTGACCTCCATGCTGTCCAAGAGAAGACTCTCAAGAGTCTTCTCCAGCATCACATTTCGAAAATATCAATTCTTTGATGCTCAGCCTTCTTTATGGTCCAGCTCTCACATCCATACACGACTACTGGAAAAATCATAGCTTTGACTATACAGATCTTTGTTGGCAGTGATGTCTTTGCTTTCTTAATACGCTGTCTAGGTTTCTCATAGCTTTGCTTCTAAGGACCAAGTGTCCTTAAATTTCTTGGCTGAAGTCACTGGCTGCAGTGATTTGGGAGCCCAAGAAAATAAAATCTGTCACTGCTTCCACTTTTACCCCTTCTATTTGTAAAGAGATGGGACCAGATGCCGTCATCTTAGCTTTTTAAATGTTAAGTTTTAACATTTAAAATTTGATTTTAATGCCAGCTTGGTTCCCCAACCAGGGATTGAACCAATGTCCTCTGCATTGCAAGGCAGGTTCTTAACCACTGGACCACCGGGGCAGTCCCTCTATGACTATTTTAACTTAATAGTGTAAACAATTCCCATATACCCTCCAGATTCTCCAAATGTTAAAATGTTGCCAATTTGCTCCATCCTCTTATCCTCCCTCCTTTCTCTGTTTCCCTATGTCATTCATTCATTAAAAAAAATTTTTTTTAATTTATTTGGCTGCCCCTGGTCTTAGTTGTGGCACAGGGGATCTAGCTTCCTAACCAGGGATGGAACCTGGGCCCCCTGTATTGGGAGCATGGAGTTTTAGCCATTGGATCACCAGGGAAGTCCCTATATCACACATTCTTGCCCTGATTTTTAAAAAATTCCCTTCTTGCTATGTGAAGTTTCCAGTTCTTTTTTCTGAATGCTTGAGACGAATACTTAGATCATTGATATTCCATTGCTCCCCCTAATTGTTGCATTTGAAGCTTATAAATTTGACCTTAATCACAGTTTTTGCTTTGCTGCATGTCATGCCACATCCAAGTATTTGTTATTATTCTGTCTAAAATATCTCATAATTTCTTGTGTGGCTTCTTCTTTGACTCATGGGCTCCATGGAAGCCTATCTCTTAATTCTTAGACATCTGGACGACCTCCTAGTTATCTTTTCCTCAGACTCCATCTGGGACCATCTCCCTCTTGCTTGAAGAATCCCCTTTGTATTTCGGTCAGTCGTTCAGCTCTGATTATGACAAATTCTCTCAGTGACTGTCCAAAACCACCTTTATTTTGTCTTCAAGCTGGAATGATTGAGGGTTTTGAGCTTCTGAGAGGCAGTAGACCAGCCCCGAAAAGCTCCTTGGAAGTGGTCTTTGGCAGGTAGTGCTGGCTAGTAGGTGTGGCTCAGACGGTAAAGCATCTGCCTACAATCTGGGAGACCTAGGTTCAAACCCTGGGTCGGGAAGATCTCCTGGAAAAATGGTAACCCACTCCAGTACTCTGGCCTGGAAAATCCCATGGATGGAGGAGCCTGGTAGGCTGTAGTCCATGGGGTCGCAAAGAGTTGGACACGACTGAGCGACTTCACTTTCAATCACACCTGGGCACTGACTGGGACCAGGGCCTGGAGGGGAGGCTGTCAGGAGATCCCAGGCAAGGGTGGCCATTAAGCAGGAGGGGGCTGCAAGTAAGAAGCCTCTCACCTTGGGCTGGGGTCATGGGGTCTTCCTGGCCCCGGAGCTGCTGCTCTGGGTTGGGGGGGGGGAGGGAGGGTGAGGCAGGGGTGTCTGAGTGGCTAAGTGGACCCCCAGGCTGCCCCGTTTCTCCTCAGGACCAGTGCCTGTTGGCCCTAGGGGAGGAAGTCCAACGCCTCTCAGAGCTGGAAACACAGGTTCAGAAGAGAGAGGAAGAGATCCTGGCTCTCCAGGAGGAGAGGGAGGCCCTGAGGAAGCAGCTGAAATGCCTCCTGAAGAGCAAGAGCCAGGAGGCCGCACCCACCCATGTCTTGCGGGTGAGCAGCAGCAGGCGCTCCGTGGACTAGCCTGGCCTGGTCTGGCTCTGGGACGGGGCCTTGCCTGTAACATAGGGATGGCATGCTGTCCCCCTCGACCCCAGGTGTGGGGTGGGCACTGGAGGATGCAGGGTAGGGTGGGGATCCGGGGGCCATCACCTGGTCTGAGACCTGGTTTCCTTCTCATCTGAGGATACAGCCTGCGTTTACTCTGGGTGCACATATGAAGTGGGGGTGGGGGGCTTCAGACCCCTGCTGGATCCTCTGGACACCCCCAGAAAAAGCTACCCAGACACCGATGGTGGGGGACTGGTGGGCAGGGAGGCAGCAGGAGTCTGGAGAGCCTGGAAGCATGGTCCTGTGCCCCTACATTCCCCAGCCTCCCAGGGGCTGTCAGGGAGTGGGCAGTGAGGGGCAGTGACCTGCAGGCGTGTTTGAGGTTGGCCCCCCCAGACTCTTCCAAAACAATGTGCTTGTTACTGCTGAGCCTCTCACCAGGGGTACCCCCAGGGCCGTCACCTACATGGCACAGCCCCCTGCCCATCGACAGGGCAACCCCAGCGGGGGAACGGTGGGCCCCCTTCTGGGGAGACAGGTCTCAGCAACATGGGCCCTGGGCCCAGGTTGAAACCCCGAGGCTGCCATGGGCATCTCACAGGAGCGGCCGTTGGAGTCTGTGCTGAAGCTGCAGGGGAGACAGAGCACCCTCAGAACCTTCCGAGACATGGAGGAGGACATGGAGCCCTGGTGGCAGGTGTGGGCTGGCTGGGGCCCGGCCCCCCAGGCTGCCCAGGAGAGGCCCAGGCCACAGTGTCCCACGTGGTGTCCTAAGCTGGTGGCCCTCACCCAGGCTGAGCCGTCAGCCACAGCAGGGGATGGGTGGTGGGGCGGCTCCTGGAGATGTAACCCAAGGGGAGCTGGCCAATGGCCCTGCAGCACCATCCTCCCAATGCCCCCATGAAGGTTCGGGCCTCTTTCTCAGGGGTGCCCGTAGCCCTGTCCAGCATCCCCTCCCCCTCCTCCAGCTGCAGGAAGAGTGCAACAGAGGCAAGGAGCTGGAAGGAGGCGACTACGAGGAGGAAGAGTACCTGGAAGGGCAGGCCAAGAGGGCAGAGGACAAGGGAGTGAGGGCTAGAGCCAGCAGGAAGGAAACTCTGCAGGAGAACAGAAGCGAGGAGGAGGCGGTGGCCGTGGTAACTGTGCAGGAAGACGAGGACGAGGACAGGGATGTGTACGGGGTCGGGGAGGTGGAGGAAGAGAAGGACATAGAGGTGATGGAGCTGGATGAGGAGAAGGAGCTGCAGGAGGAGGAGGCCGCGGCCAGGAGGCGGGCCGGCTTCGTGGACAACACCTTTGAGGAGGAGCTGATAGCCCAGCTGGAGGAGTGTGAGCAGATGATCCAGGAGTTCCAGTTCCAGCTTGAGATCACCAGGACCAGATACTCCCTGGCAACAGGTGGAATGCCAGAGGAGGCCAAGGCGGGACCCACAGCAAGGATGCCCAGGACTGCCCACTTTGCCCTGGGTCCCTCTTGGCTGGGACCATGTGGGGGCAGCACTAGACCCCTAGGATGGGAGCAGGCAGCCAGCCTTCAGCTTGGAGCTCTGCGGAGCCCTAGGAATGGTGCAGTGACTGGCCCCCTCCTCCTGGCTTTCTCTCATCTCATGCAGGAGCCATCAAGTCTTTACAGCGACAGGTGGAATTCCAAGAGTCGCAATTGCTGAAAATCAACACGGAGAATGAGATGCTGCAGAAGGAGCTGCGGGAGCGGAAAAAACAGCTGCAGGCCATGACTGACAAGGTGGCGCTATCCTCTGCTATGCTGGGACACGTGCCATCCATCCCTGCCCCCATCCCCTGACAGAGACCCTGGACTTGGGAGCTGATAGTCACTCAGTTATGTCTGACTCTTTGTGACCCCATGGACTGTAGCCCGCCAGCTTTCTCTGTCCATAGAATTCTTCTCCAGGCAAAAGTACTAGAGTGGGTTGCCATTCCCTTCATCCAGGGAATCTTCCTTACCCCAGGGATGAAATTTGGGTCTCCTGCATTGCAGGCAGATTCTTTACCATCTGAACCACCAGGGAAGCTGCCATAGCTAGACCTTATTAAAGGTTTGTTCTCATTTGTCCTGGGCACTCAGTAGCCGGCTAGAAACTTGTATCATTCAGTTCTGAAACCGTTCTCTGTCTACATAGATTTCAGTCCCTGTCTCTGTTTTCTCTGAACTCTCCTGGCAACCCCATCAATCAGCCAGCAGACCTCTTCTTTGGGTCTCTCTCTCCTTCCTGTCTGTTCCTTTCACTATCTTGTCTTTTTGTTCTACTTTTAGATTGCCTTAACTTTATCAGCAGCCGTCTTCCTGAGGTTTTTTAAAAATAATTTTATTTATTTAATTTTCGGCTGCACTGGGTCTTCATTGCTGCCCAGGCTTTCTCTGGTTGCAGAGAGCAGGAGCTACTCGCTAATTGCAGTGAGCAGGCTTCTCACTGCGGTGGCTTCTCTTGTTGTGGAGCACGGGCTCTAGGGCACATGAGATTCGGTAGTTGCAGCTACCATGCTCCAGAGCACGGGCTCAATAGCTCTGGCGCACAGGTTTAATTACTCCCCAGCATGTGGGCTCTTCCTAGAGCAGGGATCGAACCCACATCTCCTGCATGTAGGCAGATTCTTTGCCACTGAGCCAGCAGGGAAACCCTCCTCTTGAGTTTTAACTTTGTTTCATTTAGTTTCTAAGATGTTGCTTTTGTTCTCTGAACGTTTCTTCCCCACTCCCTTTTATTTAGAAGCACATTCATGTTTTATTTCTTAATGGCCGTATGTCTCTGACCTTAACTGCTTAAGTGAGAGTTATGGGAGATACTTAAGGGATTTGACTGCTTGTGCTGTTTCTATTTCCTATAAGCTCCTTTTGTAAGTCTGTTTTCAGTTTCTGTTACTCCTTCGAGAATTTTGTTCCAAGGTCAGAGGTGCCTGGAGTCTCTCAAACTGTGGGTGACCATTTTGTGTTTCATGGCAGAGAACTGTGTTTGGGTACATCAACGGAAAGTTAGTTCAAAGGTCCTGTCGTTGGCTCCTTCCCCTTGGTTTGCTCAGATTCTTCTGGAATCTGGGAAACTGGAAGAATTCCTTGCCCAGGTGTAATGGTCCAGCTGCTGGTGTTTCAGGACAAAGTGGGGCAGAGGCTGCAGTCTCCACGTTCAGCCCCACATCCTGCATCTGTCGCCAGGGGTCTCCACTGCGTGGCCTGGCATCTCCCAGGCCAGAGATCCTCTTCTCCCCCGCAACCCTCAACCCCGGGGCCTCTAGTTTCCTGACAGATGGAAAAGGGGGCAGGTGCCCGGCATCTCCTGGTCAGGGCTAAGTCTGAGGCTCCTGATTTCTGATATGATATTCCTCCTTGTGTCGGCCTCCATGTCCAGAAGAGCCTGGCACCGTCCCCCACTTCTGAGATTTCCAGGGACCTGTGGACTGGGCTTACTTGCAGCTCTCCCTGCTGCTGGCTTTGGAGTCTGCTTCCTTGGATCTGCCTCCCTGCTTCCGAAGTGTGTTTGATACCTTCATCAGAAATTCCTCCTTCCCCCTTCATCAGAAATTCCTCCTTCCCCCTTCATCAGAAATTCCGATGCTTCCCTTCATCTTACTGAGGTTCACAGAGGAAGGTTCAAGGAGGCAGCCATCTATCTCCCCCCACCAGCCCCTGAGTGAACTCCCATTACCTTGCAGTTCTCTAACCTCCGGGAAGACAAGAAGTACCAGGAGACGATGGGCCTCATCGAGAAAGACAACCTCCTCCTCAGACAGGTGCCCTTGAGGTGGCTGGGGGGCAGCCACAGGTCCTGATGGTGGCAAGGAGAGTCAGCTGAGTGGGGGCCCCTCATTTCAGATGGTATCCTGTTCAGTAAATCCGGGGCCCTGGACACCCACTGGGGAGCTGGCCACAGCCAGAGCCAGGCTGGCTGGAGGAACTCAGGGAGAGGTGGCTGCCTCTGGGGGAAGGAGGGGTGGGCAAGTGGACCTACTGCTCCCCACCCCCCAGCAAGTGTCAGAGCTGGAGAGTGAACTGGCCAAGCGGGAACAGACCATCTTGGAGCTGGAGGCCAAGGTCAACCAGCTCCAGGCCCAGGTGAATCAGAGCCAGAACCACCTGCAGAGGTGGAAGCAGCTCCAGGAGGAGATGCAGAAAAAGAATGAGATGATTCAGCATGCTGAGCAGCAGACCCACGAGGCCCTGGAATACACCCAGGCCAGGGTACGCCCGGCTCCCCGTCCCGGCCCTGGAGAGCGCTCAGGCCAGAGTATGCCCGACTCCTGCCTCCTGAAGGCCTGGGGCCCTTGCCCACCACTGCCATCCCTGGGAACCGCCACTCTGGGGACTGTGCACCAAGTACTCTGGGCTCCCCTCTTCCTGTGTCCAGAAACACTGGTGGAGGAGGGGGCGAGGGTGTGGTGTGGCCGTCTTGGTAAGCTGTAGTGGCCGGAAAGAGCTGAGTGCAGGGGCTTTGTTTATGGAGGAGCCCCTTGAGTTGTGCTGTGAAAGAGACCCAGGGATGTGGTGGCCAGCCAGGGAGGGTCTGAGGTGGGAGAGTAGTCGTAATGATGCCATCTGTTTATAACTTAGAGAGCATTTGCTGTGGGTCAGGTGCTGTTCTCAATGGCACCCCACTCCAGTACTCTTGCCTGGAAAATCCCATGGATGGAGGAGCCTGGTGGGCTGCAGTCCATGGGGTCGCAAAGAGTCGGACACGACTGAGCGACTTAACTTTCACTCTTCACTTTCATGCATTGGAGAAGGAAATGGCAACCCACTCCAGTGTTCTTGCCTGGAGAATCCCAGGGACGGGGGAGCCTGGTGGGCTGCCATCTATGGGGTTGCACAGAATCAGACATGATTGAAGCGACTTAGCAGCAGGTGCTGTTCTCAGCATTTATTAAAGTCATTTGATCCTATTAACAAAGCCATGATGTGGGTACCGCTGGTGTCCTGGCACCTGCAGCACAGAGAACGAACAGTCCATCCGAGGTTCCAGAGCTGCATGGAGGCGGTGCTGGGGTGTGAGGTCCCGGGTCCTCACTCTGAGCCCCTGATAGATGTGAGCAAAGGCATAGGAGGAAACCATCAGTCAAGAGCTGACTTGCTTTAGAATCTAAAACCAGCAAAGGTAGAGGCCCTGAGCGTGAAGGCTTTTGAAATGACATTTTCCCCACTGGCCAACCAAGAGTGCAGGCTGTAACCAGCTGTCTTCTCCCTCCTGCTGGGGCCCGCCTCCTTCTATGCACGAGGCTGCCAATGGCTGCCAAAGACTAGACAGGCTCAGTGGTTCAAACTGCTTAACTCCTGGCTAATGCCTGGTTCGTGCAGATGTCCACAGCATGGAGCGCTTCTAGGCCACTTAGAGAAGGAGGATGGGCCAGGAGTATAATGCCCATCGCAGGGCTGGCCAAGTCTGCAGGTTGTCTGCTGTGTGTCAGCGGGAGACTGTGGCTAAAGCACCTCTGGGGGATGGAGGACAGCCTAGGGGGTCATTCAGAGTTTTGTTTTGACCATGTGCAGGTTTTGCTTTTTCAATTAAGAAACAAGCAAACAAATGTGGTGTGGTAGACAGACTTTGGGTTTTGGTGTTAGGCCTCCTGGGTCTGGATTTTGATCAGGTCCCTTCCAGCTCACAGGAGACCATGCTGACCACTCACACGCTATTTCCAGCTCCTGAAGCAGGAGAGCTGAAGACAGGTCCACCTCCCCTGGAGCCTCAGAGAGGCAGCGGGTGTGGAGAACACTGTCTCTCCACTCAAGGCGAGCTTGGCTGTTTCTCCTCTGTGCTCACAGCTCGAAAGACTGAGGAACAAGATCATCCAGGCCACCTTCAACACCATAGGGATCAAGTCCTTGGCCACTGAGATCTCTGACAATGACGTTTTGGAAGGCTTGCAGGTATAAATGGTGCTCAGAGGCCTCCTTGTCCCCGGAGCCCTATCTCTAGGCCAGAGCTCCTGCATCTGCAGCTGGGAGCAGAGGGGAGAAGACTGGATGGGAGACCCCATTCTTGTCCTGGTGGTGTCATGCTTTCACCGTGACCCCAGCATGGTCCTTTCTCTCTGTTCAAGCAGAGGGGACTAGATTTCCCGAAGGGGTTAGGAACAACATCCTGGAGCTGCTGTCAGTGTTCAGCAACCATCAGCAGCTGCCGAAAACCCACCTGGTATGGTAGGGAAGGAGCCAAACAGCTGGGTCCTGGTTCTCCTGCAGCAGGAGCCCAGCCCTAGGCTCTGCCCAGCCCAGCTCCCCCAGGGATGCTTCTTTGCATCTCAGCATGGCCTCAGATGGAGTCCCTGCTGAGCTCAGAGCCTGACATGGATCCCCTCCCCGGCCTCAGCCCACACCAGCTCCTCACCAACAAGCAGAGGTTTCAGAGGGGCAGGGAGGTTTAGGAGAAATAATGTGGCTTTGGGGCTGGCAGGAGTGTCACCACCCCGGGACCTTGGCTTCGCAGCTGTAGGCTGGTCACTTGACTTGCTGAGCCCTAGAGCACCCCCTCTGTACCGGGGTGAGGAGCACCCCCTCTGTACCGGGGAGAGGGTGCCTGCTTTCCAAACCTCCTCCAACAGCATGGCCCTTGACCCCAGCAGCTACCTGTGACCTGCCACTGGCCCATTTGACCCTGGGGCCTGGTTCCTTTCTTCTGTGAAGCTGGGTGGGCCCCTGGTTAATAGAACTCTTGTAGGGTGGCCAGTCCTCAGGGCAGAGGGGGACCCCTGCATGGAGACCTGGGGAGAGGTCTCTGACTACTAGTGTTTGGGGCAAGGGAAGAAGGAGGTGCGGGGGTTGGGGGTGGGAAGGAGAGAGAGGAAGGGGAGGGATGGGGGTAGGGAGGAGGAGAGAGGTTTTGAGAGGGAGGGAGGGACAGGGGGTGATGGGGGTGGTAGAAAGAGAGTGAGGGAGAGGATACAAGGAAGGGAGGTAGGGAGGGGGATAGGAGGAGTCATCACCACCCACCAGTAGTCAGGGAAGAACCCCTTCCCTTGCCAACACCTGCCCCTCCCCACCCTGCACAAAGCAGCAAAAGGCCAGAGAGAAGGAAGGAGACTAAGGAGGAGGCAGGGCAGCCTTCCTGCACAGAAGGTAGAAGAGACTTTGTCCTGAGGGTCAGACTTGACAGCCTCTGATGTCTCTGGGAGTCTAGGCTCCTGGCAATTTCCAGAGGATGAAGAAGTAGCTCTGGCCCAGGCTCCAGGAGTGAGCTGGCCTGGATGGTGGGCATCTCTACCCATCTCTGAGTTCTCTGCTTCACCCTGTTGGCTGGATCAGCCCTGATGGGAGTGGTTTCAGTACAGAAATTGGCAAATGCTACAAACCAGAGCTTTTTTATCCCTCCTGGAAAGGTTGTAAATATTCACCAGCACAGACAGCACTGTGGCAGCAGGCCCTTCTCGGGGAAAACAGGGTGGTGTTCCAGGAGCCGGCAAGGCCTGTGCGGACACTGCCGGTGTCTTTTATAGAGGATCATCTCAGACAGAATGGAATACTACAACCAGCTGAAACAGAAGGGAGTCAAGGTGCCCCCCTGCAGCAGATGGAGATCTTATCCTCACCCAGCAAGTCCAAGAAGATAAGCTCCAAGGAGGCCCAGCTCAGACCCTAGGTGCAGCCAGCACAGCCTGGGTGTACCCTGGGTGCCCCTTTCCCCTCCATCACCCCCCTCACCTGTGACCCCACCCTGGCCCTCTGATTCAGAATTACACTTGCTGCTGGCCGTGGTCTCACCTTCTCCTTCACTAGGACACAGAGGGGAGCTTGGGTTACATGAACACCCCTTCCCACTCCACAGCTCACTGGGTGTCAGCACAGCAGCTTGCACCCATGGCTCCTTCCTGGGGACACCGCACACTGAATATGGTGCCCTCTGGTGGTCCCAGGTGTAGGAGGCCTGAACTGGGCTCCTGTCCACCGCATTTGGTTCACACCCCCATTGCTGCTGCTGCTGCTAAGTCGCTTCAGTCGTGTCCGACTCTGTGCGACCCCATAGACGGCAGCCCACCAGGCTTCCCCGTCCCTGGGATTCTCCAGGCAAGAACACTGGAGTGGGTTGCCATTTCCTTCTCCAATGCATGAAAGTGAAAAGTGAAGTCGCTCAGTCGTGTCCAACTCTTCACGACCCCATGGACTGCAGCCTACCAGGCTCCTCCGTCCATGGGATTTTCTAGGCAAAAGTACTGGAGTGGGGTGCCATTGCCTTCTCCGTCACACCCACACAGGGGTCCTTTTCTGAGGCCAGCTGCACACACCTGCACGGCTCTCCCGCTGGGGTGCCCCGCGGGGGCACTGCTCTGCTGTTGCGACCCTGCGGAAGGAGGAGGGTCCGCCTGCGCGCTTTTCTGACCGCCCATCACTCTGGTGATGACAGCTCTGCAGAGCACAGGCTCGCCTGTCTGTGCTGTACACAGAGGTCTGTGCCCCGCACACAAACACGTGCTCAGTGGACTGGGTCCTCTGCCTCTTCTCCTTGCTTTCCACTCCCACCTGTCCACGCATCCTTTCGTTACTGCAGCGCCCGCCCGCTGAGGGCTTCAGGTGCATGGCCGCCGGGCCCAGGCCTCTAGCCTCTCCGAGAGAGCAGAAGGCCCCCGAAGACCGGCGCCCAACTGCACACGCCCCGGGAGCTTTCTCGAATCGCCTAGTGCCTCGGTTCTAGCTCTGCAGGCGCGCCCAGGACCCCCTTTTGCGCTCGAGCCCGGCTCCCGGCGGGGAAACTGTGACAGTGGGGAGAGGGTCCGGAGATCCCGGCCGCGTCTGGGCACCGCGGAGCGGCGCGGTCTGTGGCCCCTGCGGCCCCTGAGGAACGCGACTCCTGGAAGGCCTAAGGCTCTGGCTTGCTCTGCCCCAACCACATTCCCGGGAAGCGCCCCGCTCCTCCACCCGGCCCACCCCTGCGTTGGGAGTCCTGCGGCCACCCACCCACCCACGGCCCCAGGTACTTCCCCGTTTAGGCCCCACCCAGCGAATCAACGCCCCGCCCCTTGTCCAGATACCACCTTCCACCGCCTCGCCTTCGGCCCCGCCCCCGCTCAGGCCCCACCACCCACCCGACCACGCCCCCTCTAAGCCCCGCCCGACTCCGGCCCGGGACACGTCTGCGGCGCGGAGCGGCTGGGGGCTGTCGAGCCAGGTGAGACGCGGGGTCGGAGTGCAGCTTCCTCGAGTAGCCAGTGGGAGGAGGTGGTGGGCTTGGTTTCTACAGCCCCCCGCCCACGGGGCCGCGGTCTCCCTGGCCTGCAAGCGCCCGGCCCGGAAAAGTGGAGTTGCTGGGGTGGGGGCGGGGTTGAATGGTCCCTCGGCCCACAGACCCCCGAGGCCAACTGACGGGCCAGCTCCTGCTGGCCGCTTGGGACGCCCCAGAGCCCCTTTCCCTTCCCTACTCTTGCTCCTCTTCACTTTTTTTTCCTCTTTCTTTAAGGTTGGAGAATTCTGAGACTCCCCAGACCCCAAACTGCGAGCTGGGAGGTGAGATTCACTGGCTGAGCTCTGACCATCTTCCTGGATCATAGAGGCTTCCAATCCCTGACGTCAGGACTCTCCCCTTGTAAGTTGTGGGCTCCTTGGAAGTGTACTGGGGTGAGGGAGTCTTAATGTATGTACAGTCCCTATGTGCCCAGAACTCTGTCCTCACACACTCCCAAGAGGCAGTGGTACCCCTGGGAGTGAGGCTTCCAGGGTTCAGCAGGTGTCCCTGCCAGGCAGCACAGCCCCAGGGTCCTGTGACACTGTGGCCATCACGTGTGGGTTGGTCAGGCTGCTACAGATGAGTGAGCGAAGCCTTCAGACCTTGGCTCCAGCACATCAGCAGCTTCTGGTGGCTTTGTCCAGCCAGATTGACTTGACGGCCACAGTCCACATCAGTCATGAACCTGTTCTATCACAAACACCAGGACCCCACTATGCCAGGCTGGAGCAGATTGGGCTGGCCATCCTCACACCAAGAAACCCACGGGTGGGCAGTGGGTGTGCATTTGAAAACTCAGCACCACTGGGTAGTGTAGGATATCCAGACTGCAAAGTGGCTGCTCAGCTCCAGCCATCACATCAAGGAAGAGAGAAGGAGGTGCCTATTCTCTTTCACAAAAGCAAAGCCTCCTGCTCCTGCTGCTCTCCAGCACCTTGCTCATATGAAGGTGTCATGGGAAGTTCAGTTAAGTTTAGTCACTCAGTCGTATCCAACTCTTTGCAACCCTGTGGACTGCAGCACGCCCGGCTTCCCCGTTCATGACCAACTTCTGGAGCTGCTCAAACTGATGTCGGTGATGCCATACAAAACAGCAATCAAAACTTGTCTTAGCCCATGAGCATCACTTGGGGCTGGGACACTGCAGTCTGGAATAAGATGGGGGCTCTGGCCACAGGAGGGAGGGCTGGACATTAGATAGCTCACAGAGTCGGCTCAAAGCCCCTTTGCTGGACACACTGTGGGAAAGCAGAACCCACAGTCAACAAATGTTTGGCCTCCCTCGGGCCTGAGACCTGGCCTGCATGGCAGCCCCCAGAGCACAGGCTCCCACGGAAAGGATAGGCTTTGTGGCTTTGAGACAAGCTCCCTTCGTTCATCCCCTGAGTCTGGGATTTGGGAAAGGGCAACCTGGAGGGGGTTGAAGGGGGTTCAGAACCACCTGGTTTCATAAATTTCTGGGTTGGTTTCTTGCTAAGTGGCTCACTGTGCCTTTAAGCCTCTGTGTCCCAGATTACCTGGAAGACAGGTCAGGTTTTCGCAGCAAAGTCTCAGGCCTCTAAAAGTGAGGGGCCTCTCAAGTCCCTTGACCACCAGCAGGGCATAGCAGTAGGTGAGGGAGGGGTTGAAACTGGGACAGGCCAGAATTGGAGAAGGAAATGGCAACCCACTCCAGTGTTCTTGCCTGGAGAATCCCAGGGACGGGAAGCCTGGTGGGCTGCCATCTATGGGGTTGCACAGAGTCGGACGCGACTGAAGCGACTTAGCAGCAGCAGCCACTGCCGCCAAGCCCTACCAGCTGCCCCCAGGCCTGCCGCTCTGCAGGCGCCAGCCCTTTGCCTCCCAGCCTCCAGGGAAGGCACTGGGGCCTTATCTGGCAGGAATGGGAGGTCAGGCTGTTATCAGGCTTGGTGACCTGACCCCAGCCAAGGGCCCTCCAGGGTGGCAGCAGCTGTGTCTGCCTGACCCCCAGGGCGGAGCAAGCTGGTGGAAACACAGCCTCTCACATTCCTGAGGGCAGGGTTTGGCAGACTTTCAGACTCTATTGGAATTCCCTCATTGCCGCCTCCCACGTCACCCTGGGCAAGTGGCCTAACCACTCTGTACCCCTAAAGCCAGATGAAAGGATGTGGGAAGAAATTCCCAGGTGGCACAGTGGTAAAGAAACCACCTGCCAATGCAGGAGCTGCAGGAGATGTGTGTTTGATCCCTGGGTGGGGAGGATCCCCTGGAGGAGGAAATAGTAGCCCACTCCAGTATTTTTACCTGGAAAATCCCATGGACAGAGGAACCTGTTCATGGGGTCGCCAAGAGTTGGACATGACTGAGTGAGGACACAAAGGAGCCAGCCCACCTCGGTGCCACTCTGTCCTGGCCCCACCCCCAGGCAGACCCTAAAAGCAATGGCACGTGAAACCTGACCGCTGGCCCCCTGGGGGTAGAACAGGCCTCAGTCCACCCTCTGTCTCTCCCACCAGAACCCTGTGCCCCCATGATGGAGCCCCAGGAGAGTAGCATCAGGTACAGCAGGTGGGAGAACAGCCACCCGGATGAAGTCCATGTGGCCAGTGGGCCCAGCACGGAGGAGGCCTCAGGCTGGCAGAGGTGAGGGGCCAGGAAGGAGGGGCCCCGCTTCACTCTATGCAGACCCCTCCTGTCCTTCCTGGCAGCCACCACATCTGCAGACCCGGGCCCCACACTTTCCCTGACTTGTTCCTTCACTTGCTCCCTCCTGTCTTCCGAGTTCAGAGTGCCCAGGCTGCCCTGCTGCCCGGGGCCTGCTCCTCCTCCTCCCCCAGCCCCCAGCCCCACTCCAGTCAGGGCTGCCCGGGGCTCACGTGCCTGCGGTTCTCACCCTAGGGTCTCCCAGAAGCTGTGCTCGGGCAAGCTGGGCATCGCCATGAAGGTGCTGGGGGCCATGGCCCTCTTCTGGGTCGTGTTCATCCTGGGCTACATCACTGGCTACTACGTGCACAAGTGCAAGTAAACGCTGCCCAGACACGCCCCCAGGAGCAAGGCTGGAGGGACACCCTGTGTGTGAGAACCCTTCCATGTGCATGGACCCACCTGCCTACACAGACCATGGTGTACCCAGAGTCCTGTGTAACAGCCCTGCTGTCTATACACAGCCCCCACCCCAGTGTATACACAGCGCCCCCCACCCCATGTATACACAGCCCCTCACCGTGTATACAGGTATTCCTTGCACCAATGCACAGATTCCAGGGACTTGCATGGACCCCAGTGTGCACAGCTGTCACAGGCACCCACAGACATACAGCCAGCCAAACAGGGACACAGGTACATGGGAGCACATACATGCATGCCTGGCACATACCCACCCAGGGACCCACGTGACTGGAAGACCAGTCCCAACGTGACTGCAGGACACACCCAGGCTAGGCCTGCAGCCCAGGGCCCCCAAACCTCCCTTCTCTCACTACTGGGGTCCTCCCTGAGTGGGCTTCTGGTGGGGCTGTGTCCCGCCTTGCAGGCTCCTCCCCTCTCTAGCCCTTCTGACTCCCGCTGTGGAAGGATGCCTCTAAGGGCAGGGGTATGTATGTCTCTCTGTCCATCCACCCTCCCCAGGGGCAGAGTCTTTTCCTGGGCAGAAGTGGGAGGGGGCCTTGGCTCTTGTCCCAGACCCACTGCTGTGTCGTCCCTTCAGGAACATGGGCGTGTTCCCTGGGGCTGTCCACCCTGCCGGGTGGGCTCTGCAGGAGCCTGGCCCTTCTGCCTGCACCCTGTGGGAGGCCCAGACCCTGCACTCGGAGGTGGTCATTAAATGTCTGTTGAACAAAAACATGGATGATGGTGTCTCCTGTGAGCCTTCCCAGTGAGGCGTGACTGATGTGAAACTGGCTGGAAGGCATCATCTGGACAGCGGCTGGGAGGCCTCTCGCTGAGCTCTGGCCTTGGGATGCACCCAGTCCTGGCCAAGCCCTCTGGCGGGAGGTGAGAACATGGGGCAGGGCTGAGTTTCCATATGTGGCCAGGCCTACTCCTGTGTCTCCTGACCACGGATAGCGTCTCCCTGCCTTCGGGCCCTCCTGTTCCAGGCACCCTTATGAGAAACACCGTCTTATAGGACAGTGTCCTCACCCTAGAGTTGAGGGCAGGAGATGAGGATAGTCAGGACCCTCATGGGCTCAGCAGACCTGGGTATTGGAGGCTGAGCTGCCAGGGAGGGCGGAGACCCCATAGGACTGGCTGCGGGCCTGGGTCAGGTGAGCATGAGGTGGGGCTGCACCACCCAGGTGACCCTTTGGCTTTGAGTTCCCTGCTGGGCTGGGGTTCCCCCAGCAGTGATGCTTCAGCAAGGCCTGCTGTGGGGGGTAGGAAAGCAGAGTAAGGGGCTGTGGTGGAGGGTCTGTTCAGCACCCTGGCCTCTGGGGCCCCAGCATCCATCTCCAGAGAGACCCCCCCACCCCCACCCCCAACTCGGGGAGTGGGTACCAGCTGACCCACACCTGTCTGGCCTCTTTCTGATGCCCCAGTTGGGAGTCTCCTCCGGCCATCTCAGGACTAGCACTGGGGCGGGTACTGTGGGGAGGTGGGCAGGGCCCACCAGCGTGGTAGGTTTAGGCTGGGTGGCCTCCCTGGGCTCTAAGTGGTCAGCAGTCCAGTCCAGGGGTACAGGGGCTGGGCCTCCCCAAGGCCTGGTGTAGCCTTGGACACGAGTGGGGCGATGGTGCAGGACAGAAGGGAGGAGTCACCTTGGCTGTCCCCTGCCTCCTACTCCCCCTTTCTGAGGCCGGCTTGGCCTCCCTGGCTTCTGAGATGGCCTGCAGCCTCCAGGGCCACGTTCCTCTGGTAGCCCCCTCCCTCTACCATAGAAGCAAGTCTGCTGATGCACAGGAGTGTCTTGCCCGGGGCAAGGCAGGGAGGTAGGCAGGGGCTGCCAGCAGGCAGCTGTACACAGTCCTGGGGTCTGGCCTGGGTCTGGCCAGCCCTACCCCGTGTGTCCCCATGACCCAGCGGGTCTCAGAATGGAGAGCTGGGGGCACCAGCTCACACAGATGGATGCTCTGTATCCTCGGCCCCTGGGCTCTGCTGGCACTGGGTGCCTGGCTCATGGTGAGGGTTGCAGGCAGGGGCACACAGGGCACCACCCCCCCACACACACATACACACGAGCCACCTGAGACCCTCCCCCCAGGGCCCCAGCTGGACCCCGTAGCCAGGGGTGGAGGCCGTGTCCCGGCAGCCCTGGGGGAGTAGGGAGAAGAGGGGAAGGGCTTAGCCCCTCCCTCAGCAGGTTAGGATTGGGGTGGTCTGCTGGGGTCCCAGCAACTTGACTCCTTTGTGTTTGTCCCTGGGTGGGGGTCTTCTGGGCACTGCCACAGGAGCTGGTTCCCAGGATTGGGGTGGGGTTGAGGGCAGCAGCTTCTCTGGGCCAGGCCCCTGTGACAGGAGGTAACTGTGTCTTGCTTTGTGGCCAGGGAGCCCCTGGTCCTAAGTCCGCCCACCGACACTCCCTACACCCTCCTCCAGAAACCCTGGGAAGGATTCACCAGGAAGGAGCCCAGATGTTCTTATTGAACGTTTTTTATTAGAGGGCTGGACTGACAAAAACATCAGTTTTCCTGCTGTACATTAAATATGTTTCCAAACTTCACACACAATCAAGCTGCCCCAGAAAAGAGCAGAGGGCTGGCCGCCTCCCCACCGTCAGGGAGGCCCCAGATCTAGTGACATGTGGCCGCTGAAGCCAGCCGGGAGCCAAGGGAGCAGCTTGGCTGTGGCCCTGGCCTAGAGCTCCCAGCAGGGCTTTGCTGTGATGTCCGCGCCCATCCCAGCCACGGCATCAGCGTCCCTGACAGCCAGAGGGTCACAGAATGACAACGTGGAGGCACGAGGTGGACGTCTGGTAGGTTTGGGGAACACTGTCACGGGCACCCTCGTCTGCCTGGCTAAGTGTGGCTGCCCCAGGGCCGACGACCGGCATTCATGCTGGTGGTGACTGCAGAGCTGGACCGGGTGTCAAGGTGCCACATTGTTCCAGGTGGGCTGGCTGGGCCCTGGGAAACCCACGTGGCTGTGCGGCAGGCCGTGTGTGCAGCCTCTCTGCTGCTGACGGCTGCACACTGGGTCTGGTGGGGCTCTCGCTAATGCCTCCCCCAAATTGTTCTTCTGATAAAACACACTGTCCTTCGCAGGTCAAACAGCAGAGAAGTCACGGTGTCACTCCACGATGGGGAAGCTGGCGGGTCCCACTGTTTTGTCCTAGCTGCTCCTGGAGCAGTGAAGTCTGAGAACCGCAGGCCTGGAGCTGGCATCACCTAGAAGGCTGGAAGCTGCTGAGCCTCTCAGGGCACGTGCCCCATGGCTCCAGGTGTCAGACTCCTCACGTGTCCCCCAGGCACCATCAGCTCGTCCTGGTTCGAGCTGAGCGTGGCTGACTGCCCTGTCCACGCTGGGAGGCCTGTTTTGTGGTGGGAAACCTGCACACTGTCCTCCAGTCTCAGGCGTGACACCTGGTGGGGCTGGTTTACAAAAGGGTGACCCCCACGGTGCCCCGGGTCTGGCCAGTGCAGTGGGAGGGCCGGGCTGTCACCCACTGCAGGCTCTGCAGCCCACCTCCAAAGCATCCAGCAGCACTAGTAAGAAAAATGATTTGACCAATTCTAAGGTCACATTAAAAAAATGTTTTTATAAAAAGATGATGGTTTACGGCACCTGGAGACCCTGACGTCGCCCCTCGTTTCTAAGCTGCAGTGCTGGCGCCAGAGGACTTTAAAAGACCCTATATCTTAGAAAAATAACTATGCAGCTCAGTAACACACACACAGTTCAGCTTCTCAACCTAGAGCTGAATATTCACACCAATTATGGTGTCCTTTCCCCCCTGAATACAGTGATTAGCTATGTGTCTATGTGATTGCAGAACCCTGTGAGCAGTTAATTCCAACATTTGAGTGACTTCATAAAGAGCGCTGGCAGTCACTCTGGCTGTGAAGGCGGACACTGTGGCCTCCCCCCACGGCAGGCCGGATGGAGAACTGAACAGAGGGTGCATATATCCTAAAAATATCGAGGTGAAGAATTGTTTAATACCACCCCACGGAAGCCCTGAGGAGCTGGCGCGGTGGATGGCGCAACCCTGGAGCCTCGGGTGGCAGCCTGGCCATCAGCGCAGCACGGTCACATGGGCAGCGGCGAAGTCCAAGTCCGTCTTGGACGGGTACACCACCTTCAGGTGCCCCTCCTCGTCCACCACCCGGACCTGCTCCACCACCAGCGGGGTGCTCCCTGTCGCTTCGGCACCTGGAGTCGTCTTGGGGTCCGAGCCGTGTCCACAGACGGCGTCAGACTCGGGGTCTGAGAGGGAACCTTCCTCTCTGTTTTCCAGAGTGTACTTGTTGATTTCTGCCATTTTCTGCAAATGAAAAATATCTTCTTAATCAAGAGAGAAAAGCCAACCCAGGGAAGTCATGGTAAAGGGCCGTGGATGGGCCATCAGTCCCGCGGGGCCAGTGCCTTGGTGGGTGGCATGCGCAGGGTGGGGCAGGGCTGGCTCACCAGGATGAGGGCGTCCATGATATCTTTGCAAATCTGCAGGCTGGCGGAGCTTGTCACTTCCAGAAACAGATCACTTGTGGTTTTCTTAATCTTCAAAAGAAAATGGGAAGATTTTAGGAAAGAACCAAGTTATCACAAGCAGATGCCATCAGCTCTGATGTCTCCTCTGCAGAAAACCCCTTGTGGCACACGGACCCAGATGTGGCCCCCCTGAGGGGCGCAGCGCACATGGTGAGTCGTGGGCAGCCACGGATACCAGAAGCAACGTAGGTGAACGAGACACGTGACATGGCCTCAGAAACACTCAGATGCTGACAGCAGCCCCCACCTTGGTCTTCTCACTGTTCGTGATCGGTGGGAAGGAGATCACGTCGCCGTCTGCATCCACGAGGCAGGGGTAGTGCTCCTTCCCGTCTAGCAAGTGCAGGTACCTGGTGGGAGCACACACAGTCTCAGGCTCAGCAGTAAACGCAGGCTGGAGGGGGGCTCTCTGTCAGGGCAAGGGCACGTTCCCTGGGCCTCCAAGGGGCCCAATCCCAGCCGGTGGGCCCAGCTGCCCCCTGCCTTGGCCTCTGTCCCAGGCACTGAGTGGATGTGCCAATGGCTACCCTTCCCCAGACAACGCGCCTGCCAGGCACTGATCCTCTGAAGCCAGGAGATGCAGTGCTAACAGTGGGAGCGCCCCGAGCAGAGTGAATCCCCGGGAGGAGTGAGAGCCCCCTCGCCAACCTGTGCAGGCCTGACACGTTCTGCCGCTTCTTCTGCTTCCTGTGCTCCTCGGCCTCCAGCTGCAGCTGTCGCACCAGGTCCTTGGCCTTGACCTCTCGGCGCCCCAGGGGGATGATCTACAAGGGGGAGAACTTCACACTGGCCTGGCGCTGTGGGTCCCAGCAAGAGGGCCAGCTGGCTGAGGAGAGCCACGTCACATGCAGACATGTGCCTTCAGAGGTCACCCCAGGGGCTGAACCTGAAACCCCTTAAGCACAACTGCGTCCCCACGCTTGTGGCTGAGGTGGCCATGGGAGGAGACGGGGCCGGCACCCATCCCTGGGAACCCTCCTCTGCAGGGGCCCGCAGTGCCTTGTGTAGGAACAGAGACTAGGAGCGGGACCTTGACAGGACAACGCACGCTGCAGTCAGCCCCAGATCAGGGGGTTTGCAACTGGGATGTAAACAGCAGTTTTTGGTTAAGTTAATGAGCAGGTCAAAGAATCACTTTCAAATCACACCTCCTTTGATGAGTTTACTTTTGAAAGTAACTGTCGACACAGCCTGCCTTATCCTCTTGCAGCAGAGCAGGGTCACATTCTAACCAGGATGTTGACAGTCGTCCACACGTATACTTTTCTAAAGCCACTGGGACTGCACACTGGGCCGTGAGCCTCACCTTGAAGTCCTGTGGGGGGCGGGCGGCGTAGAGCAGGGGCCCCCGGACAGCTCCGAGGTCGTGGGTTGCGATGGTGGCCACCGTCCTCTTCTCACAGAGGTCCTCATGCAGCTTCGTCTGCAGCAGGGGATCCAGGGCGGCGGCACTCAGCCTGTGAGGCCCATCACCTTGGCCTCCAGAGCATCCCCACCTGCTGCCTCCTTTCTCTGCCTCCCCAGCCACCTGTTTCTCTTGTGGAGCCTTCCTTAGAAAACTGTTATCTGCTTATTAGCAGGATTTTCTCTTTCCCCAACTCTTACTACACGATGCTTAACACTTCCAAGGATCCATCCTGAGCTAAGTTTGAGTGAATAAGCACAAGTGTGACTTCACAAGAAAAACCAGCCCAGATCTCAGGCCCTGGCTTGGCTCCCTCCCTGAACGCATGGCCTTCCACAGGTGGCCTCAGCCACGCAACCATGCTTGGGGTTTCCCACGGGCAAGGATGTGCTGTTTATTTTAAAACCTGGGCAGATGTCACATAAAGACAACAAATTCTTCTTGTCTAGGTAAAGCTTCACAGAAACTTAACAACTCACCCAAGAACGTGCTGGCGAGAGCCGACAGTCCTAATACTATCTCATGTGAGACCAAGTGTGTCACTTGCTACACAAGTGTACTAAGGACATTTCAGAGACTCAGGATGGAGGCCCCTCCCCACCTGCCCAGGCCAGGTCAGGGGAGGAAACCCAGGCGCTTTGCAGGAGTGGCGCCCAAGGTCGCCAGGCCCACGGCCCATCCTCCCCGCCCCACACACACAGCGGTGGGCACCCACCTGGCAGGACAGGAACCGCTTCAGCGCGTTTCCGGGCCGCAGATCCATGCCTCGCACGACAGCGCCCACGAAGAATGGCCGCACATCCCTGACCTCGGGGCTTGCCCGGATGGTCAGCAGGGCGGGGTTCTCTGACACGTGCAGGACCCGGAGCAGCAGCCGGGTGGCCTCGTCCACTACCACGTCGGCGCCCTCGCCGCTCTCCCTCTTCTTCCGCTCCCGCCTCTTCCGCCGGCCCTCCTCCTTGTCGGGGCCCTCGGCCTTGCCCCGGCACCGGCCGCGGCCCCCAGCACGCAGATACTCCAGGATGGACCTGGTCTGGCAGCCGCTGACCATCTTCTCCAGGCGTTTGTCTCGCAGCCTGTTCCCTCGGAAGTTGATGTCCTTGAGCTTTGGGCAGTCAGCCAGCTCCACCGGGATCTCGCTCAGCTGGTTGTTGGACAGGTCCAGTGTCTGCGAGGGAGACTGGGACACATCAGACCTCCTGCTCTGGTCTGTTGCTGGGCCATGAGAGGCCCCCAAGGCCCACCCTCATTGACCGTCTGCCCTTGTATCAGCAACACAACATACGCCATGCTTGCCCCCGCCCCCGTGCCCAGTATGGACACATGGACTGTCCACTGAGGGAATGTGTGGATGGCCTGCCAGTCACCTCTCTAAAATGCTGCATGACCACTGTGTGCTCATGGTTGCCAACTACAGCACAGTTTCAGGTCGACAGTTAGGTTGAGGAAAAAAAGATGGCAAGGAAGGAGGAGAATGTTTGGTTAAGAACAAGCAGAAACTTCACATGAAAAACAAATTTCCCACAAAATAGTGATAGTGTTTTTATCGTTTTCAATATTTATTTGGTGGCCTTGGTTGCCCCATGGCATGTGTGATCTTAATTTGCAGACCAAGGATCAAACCCACATCCCCTGCACTGCAAGGCAGACTCTTAACCACAGCCCACCAGGGAAGCCCCAAGATGTCTGTAAGTAAATGAGCAGAAGAGAAAGGACAGAGCACGAGTAGCCGTGTCACGCTCCACGCTGAGATGCAGCGTTTCCAGCACACAGGGGACCCTCCTGTACCCTGCATGCGTGATGGTGAGTTTGCGTCAATGCTGGGAGGGCTCTGAGCCCTTTGCTGTGATGTGGGAGGAGGGAGTGGGGGGCCACTGCTGTCTGTGCATCAGGAGGCCCGTAAGAAGGGAGAGGAGGATAAGGGAAGCAGTCCTGAGTGCCGCTGACGCCCTGGGCTAAGAGGTGGTGGGTGGAGGGCAGGGTCCTGTGCCCTGGGGGTGGGGAACAACTCAGCTGGTGATAAAGAGGACAGCCCCTCGCAGGAGACTGGCCACACCACTGTCCCAGGGGCCGTCCAGCCCTGCAATGGCTTCTTGTGAGGAGCTCTGGCGAGACCTTGCACAGCTTTGCTTACACCTGACCTGGGCTTAGGGACTTGACAGGGTGGCCTGGGGAGAAGCCTGCTGGCCTGGTTTAGTTGGAGCGAGCACAGGGGTCTGGTCTTTGAAAAGTAAGACAGTGATGGGTGGCAGGGGCCTCCTGAGGACTGAGGATCAGGGAGTGCTTGGGTGAGACCACTGCAGAGCCCCAGTGACAACCCAGTGGGCAGGCTCCTCTGGACACTCAGGAAGCAGCACTCACACCAGCGTGGCCTGCGAGGAGTCCTGGTCCTGACCGGGACACAATGGTCCTGAAAGACCCACAGCCGGTGCAGGGTTGTCACCAGCTGGGAAAATGGGCAGGGGCTCTGAGGATGCCGTCTACTGTGGTTACACAGAAGGCAACCCCAAGTTACACAGGGACCCTTCTTTATCACTCCTGTCTGGGGCCTCTGGCTTGGCAGTCAGGCTGCAGCAAGGCTGGGACAGCAGTGTGGAGGGGCACGGCAGGTGGGAGTGCGACAGAAGAGCCTCTGCCTGGCAGGACCAGAGGCCTGGGGAGAAGGGAGCAACTGCCAAGCAGGCTCTGATCCTGCACTCAACCTGGAAACAGAAAAGGTGAGCCCAATGCAGTCTTCAGCTGTCACCAGGGACTGAATACTCAGTGGTCACCAGGCTACAGGTTAGCTCAGCAGTCAGTGCTGCCTCTCTTGGCCTGTCCCTCCCTGTGGGCAAGACTGGACAGGTGGGCTCAAACGTGGCTCTTCCAGGCCACCCTGTGACACCTTGCTCCCCCACCCAATAGGACATGGTGGTGCCCCTGTTCTGCAGTTGGGCAGTGCTGAGCCCACGTGTCCTGCATCAGAAGACGCCTACTCTGGAGGACTGGCCAGGGCCACCTAGACTGATGTCTGCATGTGCACACCCAGCCAGGCTGGGGCCAGATGAGCTGGGTCCCATGCCCGCAGGGAGGCTGTGAGCAGGAACAAGGGCTGCTGTGTTACAGTCAGGTTTGACCTGCACATCCAGCCCTGGGGTCTCCTGTGCCATCCAGACGGGCTTTGGCCGAACAGCTTGGACTCCACTGGCACCTCTGTGGTGTGAAAGCACAGCTGCTGACGGTGGAGTGTGTCTGCCTCCGTGGTAAGAAGACCCTGAGACAGCAGCAGGGGAGGTGCCAGCAAGGGATCGGGGCAGGAGGGATCCCCAGCTCTAACAGAGGCGTGCCAGGCCAGCAGCCTGGTGAAGTGGTCTCCACAGGGCAGGTGCAGTGGTATCGGGGCGGGGTAATACAGGGCAACAATCACTAACACTGGGTATTTCTGAGCAGCAAGTGGTGGCAGCTCAGGACCTGCCCTGAGGCCCTGGGCAGAGGAGGGGGCTGGGCAGCTGCTGGGTCTCTGGGGGCCATGTCCAGCAGAAACAGGGAGACCACTAAAAAGCAAAAACTGACCCCAGCAGCACCATGTGCCACGCCCAGCCCCACCTAAACCGCAGATTTGATGTGGAGTCCACAGGTTTCCCAAGTGGACCAGGAGCGCTGGGCAGGGGAAGGGGGCAGAGATGGAGGGGGCAGTGTTGGGTCTCCAGGAGATGGGAGAAACCCGGATGTAACATCCACACAGGGAGTTCAATTGCACAGGAGGGTGGGAGATAAGAAATGCAGCATCACCAAGGGGAGAATTAAGTGCACTCAGAGGCACCTCCTTCAGGGCACCTTCCCAGGACACCCACCCATTCCCTCCCTCCTGTAGGTGACACTGGCTGGGCATGGCCAGTCTCCACCCTAGACTACAACTTGACCACTGCTGGGCCACACTGCAGGGGAAGGACCCTAACTTCCTTGCTGAGACCACAGACACATATCCCTGGGGGTGTGGAACCCCTCTGCTCCAGCTGAGGGGATCAGGACCCACCATCTCCAGCAGCAACTGATAAATAAAAAGATGGAAAGATACTTCTTTGTGGAAGCTGATTCTGGGAGGAGTCCTGTATGTGAGTGACACTGGGCCTGGCACTGGCAGGACTGGGACGAACCCTGGACACTGTGCTCCTTCAGCTGACAAACGTGCTGTCCCAGGACCGCTGGGGGCATGTCTGTCCTGCCCATCCCTCCAGCGGTCCCCAATGGGAGCGCCACGGGTCTGGGGAGCAGTCACTGACAGGGCAGAGCGCTGTGTGGGGGCCCATCTCTGGCTCGTCACAGTCCAGCGGCTGAGTCCATGGGTAATGGAATCCAGTGGGGAGAAGCCTGGCTGGGGGCCCTGAGGCTGGGCCAAGGAGGAAGCTGGGCTCTCCAGGCAGCGTGGGCCAGGAGGGGGAGGACAGCTCTGTGCAGCCTCCTTGCCCCGTAGCTGCAGTGGAGACGAGTGTCCGGCCTTCACGACTCTCAGGTGAGTGGACACCAGGGCACTCACAGGGGCCCTCTGTGGACTGGGGGTTGAGGGGGACAAGCGGGGGCTGTGTGCGGTCACTCTGGTGGCCCCTCCAGGTGTCCACATCCACGTGCTGCGTCTCCCATGACTCTCGACTGAGCTCTGCTTACAGAATCAGCAGGGTGCAGTGGACTCAGTGGGCTGTGGGGTCCACGTCTGCTTCCTGAGAAGGGCCGGCTCTGGAGCCCTGAGGTACCACGTGAGGGCAGACCATCTGGCTGGGGTGGGAGATGTCCCGATATGACACAGAGAGAGGAGTCAGCCGTGTCAGCTGAGCCCAGCCTGAGCCCACAGCAGCTGACTGTGGCCACACGAGCCATCAACAGCGGAGGCGCTGGTCCAGCTGGGCCGGCCCAGAGTGGATGGGATCAAAGAAAACTGCTGTTGTTGTGTTAAGCCACAACCTTGGCATGGCTATACAGCCATAGAGGACATGCACCAGCACTGTCACCGTGCTTTCTTCATGACACCACGGTCACCCTCACAGTTCTCATGGGGGAGGGGATGGGCAGGAGCCCAGGGTGCTGCTACAAGACGCTGAACTGAACCCACACTTTCCGGTTCTGAGCTCAGCTGTCCCCCCACGGCGCAGGAAGGACAGAGAAAACTGGTGTCCTTGCAGCTCCAGCAGGTGGAGGGACTCTGCTTCACCCAGTTCGAGCAGCCGTTCCCCCAGGGAGGCATCACTTTAGAAAAGGCTCCCAAAGGACATCCAAGTCCAAGCAGATTCCCAGTAGCTCTGACATGATGCTCTCCAAGAAACGGCCTCTTCATGTAACAGAGATGGATGGCAGTCTAGAAATGGGAACAAGGTGGGCCAGGAAACTCGGGGCTGGGCAGTGAGACATTCTCTGACCTGAGTGAGGGCATTCTGGGCACAACAAAGACGACTTTACTGGGCAGGTATGCAGAGGTACACGGAACAAAGAAACAAAACAAACCCAAACTTTCACCTTCTGTAAAATCAAGAGTAGGAGACGGGTGACGGAACAGAAAGGGCTTACACCACGTGTCACACCAGCCTCTTAGGGAAGCTACAGCCCTGGGAACCAGTGTCTGGGAGTCGTTCCAGAAGCCTCCGGAGCGGCTTCCTGGAAACACCAGCAAGTGCGTGTCACTCTGTTCTTGCGACCACACACACACACACACACACACACACACTTCTATCCTGACACAATGATGCTACTGTTCTTTGTAATGCCATGGACCGAAGCACACCAGGCTCCTCTGTCCTCCACGATCTCATGTCCATCGAGTTGGTGATGCCATCCAACTGTCTCATCCTCTGTCACCCCCTTCTCCTGCCCTCAATTCTGCCCTGCATCAGGATCTTTTCCAATGAGTATGACTCTTCACATCAGGTGGCCAAAGTATTGGAGCTTCAGCTTCAGCATCAGTCCTTCCAGTGAACAGTCGGTTGATTTCCTTTTATGATTAACTGGTTTTATCTCCTTGGTGTCCAAGGGACTCTCAAGAGTCGTTTCCAGCACCACAATTTGAAAGCATCAGTTTTTCGGCCTTCTTTATGATCCAGCTCTCGCATCCCTACATGACTACTGGGAAAACCACAGATTTGACTATACCAACCTTTGTCAGCAAGCGGTGTCTCTGCGTTTTAATACTGACACATAGACATTTGTAAAATGAGTTGGCAACATCTCAAGAGCAATTACCGCTGCAAAAAGGTCAGTTGCTAAACTGAATACACATTTGATTGTTTAAAAAAGTCTGCACAAAAGGGATGGAAAACAAGTGAAAGAAACAGAGGCCTGCCTCTTTAAGGACAAGAGCCTCTAGACTGGACTTAGGCCGTGGTGCCGGAAACCTCTGCCCTTCTGTCTCTTCCTCAATAAATTTACTAGGCCTTAGTTATGAGGCCAGCATTGTTTGACCTGGCGTCCCCGGATAAACAAAACAAGCAAGAAGTCCCTAGACAAAACAGTCCAGAGAATGCTGCAAGCTATTCGCTGTGTACTCTGGGCAATCCTTCCCGCCTCCTATAAAACAGGAATAACCATCCTTGCCTTGAAAAGTCGCTGCTGGGGTCAAATGAACTATCCTGTGAGACCACACGAGGGGCCTTATGCAAATTCCAGTCATTTCACAGCTTCCTGCCCTGTCTGGGAGGTCCTGCGCACAGAGCTCACTGTCCTTTCGCAAATATTTGGAGATACAAACATTTAGCAATGAGTCCCTGCTGCTGACCTGCTTCCGACCTGAGCGGGAAGCCCACCCAGTTGGCAATCTAGAAACACAATCAAAGTGTTAAGCGTTAAAGCCCAGTTGTGAGCAGAATGTGATGCGAGCCGCGAGACCACCCGAGGATGGAGGTCAGGCGAGTAGGAAGGGACCTGGGGGTGGACCAGCTTCCCAGCGGTGCCGACGCTGCGGTGGCCCTTCCCGGCCCAGGAGGAACGGCTCAACAGTGGGAGAAGATCGCCCACCGCGGCTACCAGAGGGCCCGCCCCGCTCACCTTGAGCGACGCCAGGTGGGCGATGTCAGGGCTGAGCTCCCGGAGGCAGTTGTCAGCCGCCGCCAGTTCGCTGAGCAGCGGCAGCGCGCCGGGGAGGAAAAGCGCGGCGGGGAAGGCGTCCAGGCGGTTGCCGGTGAGGTTGAGGGTCTGCAGGCGCGGCGCGCACCGCGCCAGGTCGGCCGGCAGCTCGCGCAGCCGGTTGCCGCTAAGGTTGAGGCTCTGCAGCTGCGGGAGGCCCGGCGGCTCGGCGGGGCCTAGGCCCTGGCCCGGTGGCAGCGCCTCCAGCGCGTTGCCCGACAGGTCGAGCACACGCAGCGCGAGCAGGGGGCCGAGCTCTGGACTCAGGCCGGGCCCTAGCGCGTTGCGCCGCAGCACGAGGCTGTGCAGCTGCGGGAGGCCTTGCGCCAGGCCTGGGCCTGGCTCGCGCAGGCTCCCGCAGCCGCTCACCTCCAGGTAATGTAGCAGCGGTAGGGTGAAGAGCCGCGGAGGCAGCCGTCCACCCGCCGCGCGCACCCGTTCCTCCAGTCCGGGCCCCGTCAGCAGCAGCTCCCGCCGCCGCTCCCGCTCCGCCAGGTCCAGCTCGGGCCAGGCCTCCGACACTGCAGCCGCCGCCGCCATCGCGCCGCCGCTCCCGCAGCCCCTGCCGGTGCGCTTCCGGGGCACGCGGTGCAACTTCCTGTCTGGGCCGGAAGGCGCCATCGAGAGCGGCGCGGACGCTAGAGCGCCGCCGCGAGCATCTTAAAGGAGCTGAGTAGAGTAGGGGCGTTGAGACCTTTAGCGCCTTGGACCAGGTTCTTGCTGTGGGCGTGGGACCTTGAAGCACGGGCCGCCGGTCGCGCTCTCCCACCCGCTAGGCTGTCGGGAAGCAGCGGGAACGACCGAGTCCCTAAGAAAGACCGGAGAGCGAATCTGCGTACGCGTCGTCCTCACGGCCCGGGGGAGGTGCCCGGCAACGTCGTGGCTCCCCGGGCTAAAAGCCGTATACAGGGCGAAGGGGGAGGAGATGAGTGGCTTTTGGGGGAGAGGAACGGGCCTTAGAAGACAAACGGGCGGGAGGACCGTGTGACACCGGCTATGTTGTTCCTCCTAGCCCCTCGGGGGTCTCGGACGACTGAGTTCCTTTGGGAGGCTGTTTAGGCAAGAAGGGAAGTTCAGACAAGCCTCTTCCTGCATTGACTGGTTTTTAGGGGCACACAGCTCAGAATAGCCAATGTACCGAGGTTCACGTTTCCGGGTGGCATAGACCTCTACCCTTCAAACTCAACCAAGCTCATCTCGGTAGTTTCCCATCTGTTGGCTCTCTCTCCCTGCCCTGTGGCCATAATCTCCGCCGTGCGTGGTACTGAGTCGTGTCTGATCCTGCGAGCCTATGGACTGTAGCCGCCCAGGGTCCTCTATCCATGGGATTCTCCAGGCAAGAACAGTGCAGTGAGTTGCCATTTCCTCCTCCAGGGGATCTTCCCGACCCAAGGATCGAACCTGCGTGTCCAACTTCTCCTGCATTGGCAGGTGGGTTCTTTACCACTGCGCCACCCTGGAAGCCCTATAAAGCCCCAGCCGTCCTGTAATCAGAGTTGAGACGACTTTCCCTTGTCGCAAGCGTCGAATAAGTCTTCGCAGTTTTTAACAAGCACCTTGTGCACTTTTTTTTCTTTATAGGTTAGTGGTTTGTGTATTGGAGTCACCAGGAAATTAGAAATGAATGAGGCCCCAGCCCCCTGGTCCAGAGATGCTGGCCTAGCAGTCTGGGCTGCAGCTCGGGTGTGGGCATTTACACGATCCACAGGCATTTCTGTTGGGCAGGCAAGTTTGTGAGACTGCTTGGGAGCAGACAGTTTCCCTGTTAGGACCACGGCCGGAAGTGTTTGGAGGAGGGGATGAGAGGAATAGTGCTGAGGTCGACTGTAGTATTCTCTGCTCCTGTTTTGTTAACCCCTCACCCCAGCAGAATTGCCAGTTTTATTTTGTTTTGAAATTTCTGAACATTGTATTGAAGGGTGATGAACTTCAGAAAAGTGTGCACACAGCGTAAGTGGATTTAGTCCAGGCACAACACGTCCGTGTAGCCGTCATGAAGCTCAAGAAAACAATGATCACCAGTCTCTACAACACTCCCCTGTACCCTGACACTGTGGTTTTGCTGCCTTTTTGGCGTTTCCTGTATATGGTACAGGGCCAGGCCTAGGTCTGCGGGAGTCATCTGTGTGTGGGTGGCACTTGGGCATTATGTGCTCTCTGGTATTTCAGTACATTTGAATGAGTGTGTGTGTGTGCACGCGCGCTCAGTCGTGTCTGACTCTGAACCCCATGGACTGTAGCCCGCCAGCCTCCTCTGTCCAAGGGGATTTTCCAGGCTAGAATACTGGAGTGGGTTGTCATTTCCTCCTCCAGGGGATCTTCAGGACACAGGGATTGGCATCTCCTTCACTGGCAGGCACATTCTTTACCATGGCGCCACCTGGGAAGTCTGTTGTGAATATACCATATTTATTTCCAGCAGAACCTTTGTGCTGCGCTGATTTTACCCTTGTCACCCTGTGACCCCACACAGGAAAGACACGTTTTGTCTTGGTCACTGTTGTGACCAGTTCCATCTGTGAAGGACAGGCAGTGACTGTCCCAAGGGTCAGGAGAGGTGAAGGGAAGCCCCTAAGATCTTGTCCACCCTTGCACTTCCCTCCGCGTGCGCTGTAGCCACACCCAGAAGAGCTTTCGGTCTCCTCGGTGATTTCTTGGAAGATTGTACACACATACTTAGTATCAGTGGCTTTCAGTTCCTGGGACCTGCATGTCCTCTTGCCCGCTTAGTTTCCTGGAGTAGGTTTCTGGGCGGCTGTGCGACAGCTTGTGCTAACACATGCCATCTTGATAGGCAGTGTGGGTAGTAACAGTTGTGTAGGAGCTGACACTGGACACACCAACCACCACCACCAGGAGAGAGGATAGTGCATTGTGAGACAAGCTGAAAGCAGATGGCCATGTGAACATGCGCCGAGCTGCACACGGCGGCACGAGTGACAGATCACGGGGCAGTTCCATGTGCACAGCATGTGAACATGCGCCGAGCTGCACACGGCACGAGTGACAGATCACGGGGCAGTTCCATGTGCACAGCTTAAACGCACCAGACTCAGGGTTCCATCATGAAGGGATCCACGCCTTTGTGGTGAGTCCATGAAGACAGCCGAGGTGGATCCTGGGGATGGTGCGAGCGGACCCCAGTGCTATGGCTGCACCTTCCCCAGCTTGGCCCAGGTGCTGGGTTGGCCTGTGGGGGCAGCCAGTCCAGCAGACCCCTCTCCATCCCCTTCCCTGTCTGAGTCCTGGTTCCATCACTGTCCACACCCTGGTCCCCGCCCATGTCCCTGCCCTGGTTGAGGCTGGGGGCTGGAGGCCCTGGGTGCCGGCCTCACTTCCCCTCCTGCCTCTGGCCCAGCCTTAGGATCCCCAAATTTTGTGAACAGTACTCCCAAGCGTTGTCTCCTTACCCTCCGGGGGAAGGAAGATCTCGATTCAGAACCCTCACAGTGGTGCCAACAGTCACCCCACAGTGTCAGATGAGATGCCGCTCCCCTGCATTTCCAGGACTGGCCTCCAGATACCAGGAGGCACTAATAGTGAAGGCACGGCCAGATGACTGGTGCGGAGGTGGCTGTGGGCCACTCCTGAGCCCTCAACCTTCAGGATAAGGGCGTGAAAGGGGGCCATGGGGATGAGCCAGACCCAGGCTGCCTGCTCACAAGACCACCCCTTTCAGAATCTGACTCCACTCTCCACTTGCACCTGCGGGATACCTCTTGATGGGGCCTGCACACTGCCCCTGCATGTGAGCGTTCACACTTGGGTGGGGGTGGGGTGGGGGCTCTGGTGTCCATCCTGAAGCTGCGGGGGTGGGGGGCTTGCTCCTGCCCCACTGGGAAGCATCCCCAGGTACCTTGGGCCAGAAGAAAGCCTGGAGTGATTTCAAGGCCATTCGGGCAAGTGGATGGCCCCACGCCTTCAGTCTCCCCCATCCCCGCCGTGGGCGCAGCACCTTCCCCACCTGAGCTGAAGGAGTGGAGGCTGCCTGGGCGGATCTGCTATGTGCAAGGGGGTAGGTAGGGGCCTTGTTAGCACCTTCCTCTCAGCTCCATTCCAGGCGGGGACCAAGGCAGAGACAAGCAAATCTGGACTCCACCACCTGGAACCTGTGCCCGCACCCCCGTTCCAGGGTGCACAGAGGTGCAGGGTTCAGGCACTGAGCCAGTCTCCCTGACTACAGTGGAGGTGAGAACAGCTGCCCCACAGGTCTTCAGAGGGTTCCAGAACACCCACGTGGGGGCACAGGACCTCTCAACGCAGCAAGCTTGGGGGGTCGCTGCCTTAAGCCGACCCCAGATCCAGGAGGTGCAACCCCCACCCAGGGCTTCCCTGCCCCCAGTGGTGGAGGGGTGGGTGCAGGCCCCAGGGCTCCCAGGACTCGGGGCGCATGTTGTTTCGCAGGCTTTTGTTTTTAGTGCTACCTAGTTTTTTTTGTTTTCGGCTGTGCTGCATCATTGTTGGTGTGCAAGCTCTTCTCTAGTTGCAGTGTGTAGGCTTCTCATTGCAGTGGCTTCTCTTGTTGGGAAGGATGGGCTGTAGGGCGCCAGGGCTCCGACTGTTGCAGCATATGGTCTCAATAGTTGTGGTTCCCCGGCTCTGGAGCACAGGCTCAATAGTTGTGGCGCACGGGCTTAGTTGCTCTGCAGTATGTGGGCTTTTCCTGGATCAGGGATTGAACCTGTGTCTCCTGTATTGGCGGGCGGATTCTTTACCACTGAGCCACCAAGGGAAACCCCTGATCTAGTTTTTAAGAGCAGATGAGCAATGGCACAGATGAACACCTGAGAGCAGGTGGAACCATACTCTCCCAGAGTTCACACTAGCTTTCCCCTCCCTCCCGTGCACAGGCTCGCTCACACACTGCCTGTGCAGGTAAGAGAACCGATTTTTGCTGTTTAAACTGAAATGCCCCTAAATTTCAAGTTTATGTATATGTGCAACCATGTCCAACTCTTTGTGACCCTATGGACTGTGGCCCGCCAGGCTCCTCTGTCCATAGGGATTCTCCAGGCAAGAATACTGGAGTGGGTTGCCATGCCCTCCTCCAGAGGATATTCCTGACCCAGAAATTGAACCCAAGTCTCCTGCAATGCAGGTGGATTCTTTACCTGCTGAGCCACGCGTGGAAGGCTTCCCCTTCCACATACAAGGGGAAGCCCTTATATGTGTGTGTGTGTGTGTATGGAAAAAACTAACTTCAAAATGGAAACAATCATAAAATCAAAACTAGTAAAAGCTTAAAACCAGTCTACAGCAGAGAAAATACTGTTTTACTTACTTGAAAAGCAAAATAACCTTGTTGGCTGGTAAAAATCCCCTCTTTCAAAAGGAATAAAAAAACACAGGAAGAGATTAAGAGGTATGAACCTCTGATGGGAGCACAACTGGGGTGTTTATAAAATGTTCTCTTTATCCCACAGGATAAAATTGGTCACTATTTCTAACTTATGTGCAGCTTAAACTCTTTTAGCTTCTTCAGTAGTAAACCCATAAATAACTTATTTTAGGAACTAGACTCCCTCCTGGCAACTTAGTGCCCCCTGCCCCTTGCCCAGCAAACCTCAGCGACTCAGTGGCATCTCAGGGCTGCATCATGCCTGCATGTTTACAGAAGATGTAACTTAACCATAAGCTTTTCAAGTATAGTCTTCAAAGGGACAGAACATTTAGTAATCTTTTTATTATTATATTCATATGCTCAGGGTGAATTCACCCCTGAGCCCTGAAACAACAACAAAAATATATTACTTAGATGTTTTATAATTTTGGTACCTGAAATAAAGACAAATAGAAAACTATGTCAAAACATTAAAAAGTTGCAAATTTTCATTAAAAGTATTTACATTTGTATTCTAATGCCAAATTTATAATTCTTTTAAATTAGAATACTCTGAAATATGAAAATAATAAATATTGTTAAATAGCCACAACATATTCATGAATGAAATTTCAGTTATTACTGTGCCAAGTTTAGATATTTATGAATGGCCAAGGCAGCTTACAGTTCCTTTTTACTTTTTTATCCTTTATTCTTGGTTCCTTAATAGCATATAACTCTGTAAACATTTTAAATGGCCACTGATCACTGCCAGGAATCATTTGAACATGAACACACGATTCTTCTGTAATCAGCAAGATCGACCTGTTTTAAATGCAATTAATTTTGTCAATCACTAAAAATTAAGTATTTTTATAAACATCTTTATAATATACAGAAAACATTATATGTATGTTTCTTAAAAGTTTTGATTGGCGAGAAAAGGATAATTTCTTGGTTAACTTTTCTCGTTCTATTTAAAGGAGTATTTTATGTGTACTTCAGCAATGGGTTAGAAGGTCATGGCAACACCTTTTTGAATCAGGAAGAATCATTTCATAATTACCTTGGCATCCGTACTCTGCTCTATCGAGTAAAGTTTTATGTTATTTCTCCCTCCATACTTTAAAATTTTTTAGTAGCATATATTTTTGAAGGTAATTCTGTCGGTCTTACTCTGGCTCAGAATTCTGAGTCACCCACATGAGAAGGTATCAGTCCACCACAGACTGACTAGCACAGGCTCACTATTACCCGGGGGACACCTTGCTCAAATAGCTGTCAGTTTTTTTTATTATTATTATTATATATTTTGTTAGTTTTCATGGTTTGGAATTAAAATTTCTTACATTAACTGTGCAGTACAAATTTCATCAGTTCCATGAGTTTCTAGTGGGCATCCTGGAAGCCTGCCTGTCACACACTCAGGACGAAGGTGTACCCCTGGGCACATGACCACGCAGGGAGGGCAGGGCTACCTTCTTTGGGTCTCTAGTGGGCTGGGCACCTGGGGACCACAGGCCTGGACACGAAGATGGCTTTTCCAAGCACGTTTTGGACAAACTCTGGCTTTTCCCTACAGCTACCTGGCTCTGGAGCCAGGCAAGCCACTTCCACAGGCTGAAGGGGTTGGGTTCATTGGGGGCTGGTGAGGAGAGGTTTGGTTTCATCATTTTACTTGGCTTTTATTAAAGTATGGTATAATGTGTTGGAGAAAAGAACATACAGTTCCAGTTTCCACAGATCCCAGTGGGTCAGTGTGATGGGCTGGGCAGAGGCTCGGAGGCTCCTCTGAAAGTTACACAGGGTGGGGGTCACTCCATCTGCCCCAGAGGCTTAAGGAACGGCCATTCTGACTGACACCTGCTCACGTGAGTGCAGGCGCATCAGGGAATGTCTCATGTATTTTTAGGGCTTCATGCATGTAAAGAACTTGAAGCCCCCTGAGGAAGGGCCTGCTGTGCAGCCATCAGTATTAACCTCCGATCCCCTTGGGGTGAGGGCCAGCATGGGGGTGGTGGTGTCAAGTGGGCTGTGCTCAGAGCACCTGCAGGTGAGAACTGAGGGGGCTGGGCAGCGACCTTACTTCTCCACTTGACCTTACTTGATGCTGCTGTGGACGTGCAGGCTCTGCAGGCTGATGGCTCCCCGACCTTGAGGGGAGGAGTCACAGCCGGGGAGGAGGGGTACAGGGTGGACTCGCAGGCACCAGCCCACCTTGTCCTGTCCTGGCCCTGTGAGCCCTGCAAACCGTCCCTGACGCTGAGAGAGACCCATGTGCAAGAGGTTTAGAGGGAGCGAGGACTTTATGGAAATCACTCCCAGCGTCTGTGGAAAGGTCGCTCTGCATGGGCCTGTCCGGTGCTGCTCTTTCGGCAGAACCGTCTCCCTCTGTGACCCCGGGCCGGGAGGGCAGAGACCCGACAGCGGAGCCATGGGAGACAGGGCCGCACTCGGGACGGGCACGGCCAGGAGCCTGGGGCAGCAGGGGTGAAGCGGGGGTCAGCATGTCTAGGGATGCTCCGAGGAGACACGGCCACGTCATGGGAGCTGCGCGGCCCCTCTGGAGGCGGGTGCTGCGTCCTGTCACCGCTTCGTGTACGTCCTGCTGGAGCCTTTACTCAGGCCCCCCTTCGGGGTGGGGATCTTGCTTCCCACCTTGGATCCTGAGGTCCCTGCCCTGGTGGCGGCTGGGCCTTTACCTGCAGTGGACATGCAGACACACAGAGCGCGGGGACACGTGTGAGCCAGGGCACAGAGCCCAGTGACGGCGTGAGTGGCAGGTGTCACAGACATTGGGAGGAGTGGAGTACGAGGGGCCTGGACGCACCTACCAGGGGGTCAGCACCGTGCGTGGCGGTCACCCAGCCCGCAGGCAGCAGGGCCACCCACGAGGACACACGTGTGACAGCAGAAGAGGAGGAAGAGCCAGAGGAGCCTGGCGCACACTTGGAAGGACCAAGCCATACACCTCATTTTCAACTTCAAAGCCTCGGCTCGCAGATGAGAAACCAGAAGCCACGTGGCCAGGGCCCCGCTGCCAGGCTGAGAGGCTGAGGCGGCTCCCCATCATAGCGGTCCTCATGGTGTGGGGTGCAGGAGGCACCTCGCATCAGCAGTACAGCCAGCCCATCTGCACTGAGCATGGCTCCTCAGGTTCTCATTGATCACGTGCCCCCAAAATAAAAGTCCGGTATCCAATACTCTTTCAGGTCAAGAATAACTTTCTAATGAAAAATACTAACTTTTCTGTAAGGCATTCTAAAGCTGACATAAAGTAGCCAAAACTGATTTAGGAATCAGGTTGTGGCACCATCTGTGGTCTGCTACTGCAGTTCCTGTTTCTGGACACTGGTGTGGGTGGTCTGGAGGGACACCAAGACTTGAGTGTGCCTGTGAACACCCGCGGTCTGGGTTGTCAACTCCCTGAGCACCACCACGGAGTCTGGGGGAAGCAGGGTCACATGGAGGGCCTTCAGCCAGAGCCTGTGCTGCAGCATGATGACCCTGCCTGCCAGGGGCCCAGGGATGGGGCCAAGCCCGCGCGGGCGCTTACCCGGTGGCAGCACGGGCGTCTTGTGAAGCACATGTGTCCGGCGCAGGTTCATGGTGCAGCCGGCGGGGCCCATGAGGTGCGTCTTCCACGCCTGAAATGAGAGGCATGCAGTGTGGCAACCAGGCCACCAGAGGGGCCACCAAGATGACCAGACCAGAGGCAGTTACTACACGTGGCAGTCTCAGGGGGTTCCCGAGCTCTGTGTGTGTCCTGCCCTGAGCCCCTGAGCACGATGATCCCAGAGCACCTGTGACTTGTGAGCTTCTGAGATACTGGCCCGCATGTCACATGCCTCCTGACTCTTGCACGGCTGAGCACCATGTGCTGAGGCCGCTGTCACCCACGTGTGATGATGCAGGGCGGAGGGGCTGAAGGAGGCCCTGCCAGCAAGGAAGCAGGGACCTTGGTCCTACAACCAGTAAGGGTGCTGCCAGCGCCTGCAATGGGCCAGGAAACTCCTCCCCTAGTTGGGCCCACAGAGGACAGTGTGGCCTGGCCGACACTGGAAGTGCAGCGCTTTGAGACCTCGAGCAGAGGACCCAGCGAGGCCGTGCCTGGACTTCTGACCCGCAGAAACCATGACAGAATAACGGGTGTTCAAGCTTCTTGGTGGGTGGAGACTGGTTAAGAAAATATAGAGGAAACAGAGGGAAAAGGAACATAGCCTGCTGCTGCCTCACCACGTGGCCTGAGGCAGGTGCCGTCCCCTCCAGGCCAGAGTTGGAGTGGTGGCGGGGGCAAGAGGGGCAGAGGTCACTGCAGATGCCAGCACTGCTCAGAGCAGGGGGCCGGCTGGTCTCCACAAGGAGGGGGCTGGTCGCCTAAGACAGTGACAGTGCAAGGTGACGACAACTAAGCACAGAGCCACCTAACCTCTAGCTGAACAGGGACAGAGGAAAAGTGCACACATTTGAGAGCTGCCTACATTTAAGGAAAAAATTAAGCCATTAAAAAACCCTTGTTCTGTAAGAGGAGGGATAGGGAGCAGGGGCAGGCCGGCAGCTTCTGCCTGGTCTTCTCTGAATTGGCCTCATTTTACAGATTTCAGAACCATCTAAGTACCTTATATAATTGCAGAACTTGATTTTGAAAACTGCCAGGACCTGAACATAAACTGAGACAATGAGGCTGAATTGTTACCAGCCGGGCGTACAGCAAGTGGAGTGACTCCAGTGCCCTGAGGCAGACGCTGGAGCCCACGTCTCCAGGGGGAAGAGAGGGACAAGAGGAGCTGGGGTGGCCAGCAGCATCACCCTGCCCACAACAACCGGGGACCCTGGGGCCAAGAAGTGTCCACTGTGTGACGGTTGGATGGGCATCTCTGGGGGCTTTGGGAACTAATTCTCGGGAGGATGGAGAGAGACTCTGTCCTGAGACCCGTGGGGTTAAAGCAACCCCTGCAGCTCAGACTGAATCAGCAATGTCAGCGTGAACTTTCATGGATTTATCTTGATGTTTTCCTGGCTCTGTCTGCAGAGAGGCTCAGAAGGGTACTGGCTCACAAGCACAGAGCACCCGAGGAGGTCACGGAAGGTCATTTCCAGTGAAGGGAACCAGGAAGGGAAGGCTTGGTCAGAGCCAGGAGGCCCTGTCTCCCCAGGGCCCACTCACACTGCCAGGCGCCCATCTGCAGAGGCCCCACTGGCCAGAGGCTGGCTCATCCGCACACCGCGAAGCACTGTGATGCCCACACAGCTGAACATATCCCATGGCCTAAAGCCGTGGGTTCACAATGGTGCCAAGATCCAGACAAACAAATAAGCTACCGCCATAAGATGCTGGGCGCACAGCTAGTTATTCTGAAAACTAGCTGACAATGGAAAGGGGAGGACTAAACCTTCACATACCTCCCACACATAGCCAGACCCACGGCCAGGAGGGCAGAGCTGCCTCCCTGAGAGCTCACAGATGTTCTGGGGTGGGGGGCGTGGCATAGAAACCTGGAGACAGAGCTCCAGAACCACCTCTTCCCGACACCCTGTCTCTGCGCTGGCCTGGCACTATAGCAGCCTTGATACCGACACTCGAGGTGTCTGGTCGCCACCCCCACTTCAGCCCCTCCCCCCATCCCAATCCCACACCAGCCCTTCCCCACGTCAGCCCCCTCCCCCACACCAGTCCCTGGCCATGTCAGCCCCCGTCCCACGTCAGCCCCCTCGCCATCACCCCTCACCTCTTCTCCGGGGCTGAAGTTCTCATGGCACAGAGGACACCGGTTTGCCAACTTCTCTGATTTGGCTGCTGAATGGATTTGAACGGGACAAGGATTTCTGGTTACTCCTGTGGGTCGTGAATGGGGCACCAGCGGCACTGGCAGATGTGGGACCTGACCGCCAGCCCTGCAGCTGGGCCCCCGGGAATGACCCAGTTTGGGGTCTCGAGGTCTGAGGGTACTCACGGTTACAGTCTCTGGTTTTGACGTGTCTGGGCAGCTCCTCCTTTGAAACAGCCTCGCTGCAGCGGTAACACCTCCCAAAGCCGTCCTTCTGGTCACACTCGGTCAGCAGGTGCTCCGTCAGGCTGGAAATCTCCACCACCTGCAGAGAGAGGACATGCCACGTGGCTAAGCGCAAGGTGGTGCTGTCCCGGCCCCTGCAAGAGTGCTGCTTCCTGGGGCAGACGCCTGCCTGTCACCTCCGTGGTCATTTAGGATACTTTGCTGAAGACCCCTTCCCTGCCCCTGTGCTTGTCACATGGCGCCAAGAGCATCTAGAGGCCATGGCTGGGGCAGGGAGGGTACGTGAGGGTTCACCCCACAACTCTAACCCTAACCTGAACCTGAAGAGCTCAAAGGCTCTACGTGAGGCCTGGGGTTCCATCCTGGCTCGCGGCCGTTTCTAAGAATATGCTGGAAACACAGGAAGAGACCCTCTCGCTACTGGGACACCTATGCCAGGAGCAGCTGGTATGCACCCGAGAGCTGCACCCCGCAGATTGGCGTCCTGCTCAGGACACAGGGGTTCTCAGAGTGGGATCTGTCTTCCGTGCTCCCCTCTGCAGGCCGGAGAGCCCCGAAGACAGACAGGGGAGGGGTTCTCTCCTGCTTCTCCTCCTCTGTCTGAGCAGGGCCGGCTCCATCACAGAAGATGAACAATGCGGGTGGGGAAGCCGGCCTGAACAGGATGCGAAAAGCGTTAGCCCTGAAAGGGACCAACAGGGAGGACAACATTAAAACAAAAAGCTCCCGTGTGTCAACGAAAATGCTGGACACAGCGGGCACCGCACATCCAAGCGTGTCAGGGATGACTACACATCAGTGATGACGAGACAGCCAATCTGAGAGCCAGCGAGACACCGGAAGTGCTTTGTAAAGAGGGGAGCAGCAGGCCAACAGGGGACACGGCTCCCCCTCATTTTCATCAGGAAAGTGAAACGGGGCACACGGCGGGTGGCACGGCTCTGCAGGGAGGGCTCACTGGACGTGGGCCCACTCCGTGACCCTACGAGGTGTGCACCCAGAAAGGTGCACCCACACGCACAGAAGACGTACACAAGTGAGGCTGCAGCCACGCCCGTCCTCAGTCTCAACTCCACCTCACGCAGGAGAAAGGATGGATACACTGTACATTCAGACAGTGGAATGCTGTAAACAAACCCCAAACGCAGCACAGGATTCCACTTCTATAAAACTCAACAAGAAGCAGGAATGAGGACAGTGAGGAGTGGAGGGGTCCGTGGGGTATGTGTCCTGGTGGTGATGACACTGAGGTATCTGCTTTGTGCTAATTCAGGAGCTGAAACACCTATGGCTTGTATACACTTATACATGCGTTACACTTTAAAAACTAAGAAAAATCAATCCCAACTGAACAGAGTGATTTACATTCAGTGATTTTCCCCACACTGTCCTCTGACAACACGAAGGCCCTGAGCCTGACCTGTCTGCAGTGTTCACATCTCGTCAGCATGAGGCAGTGCTTCCAGTAATGGAGGTCCAGGCCTTCTTCTGTGAAGGACTCGCTCCTCTCCCCACAAAAAATACACAAACTGAAATGAGACAGAAAGGTCAGAAGTGAGGCCCAGGTTTAGGTTGGCCATCCCCACTCCGCCGGCTCGCAGGAGATTCGTGACCTCCAGACCGCAGCCAGCAGCCACGGTCATGGTCCCGAGTGGGCTGCAGCTGGACCTGGAGGCAGGGCCACACCTCACCAGAGGGTCCTCAGGGAGGGCTGGGTGGCTCCCTACTACAGATGTTAAAAAAGTCTTCACCATGTGGGCGCCTGAGAGAAACTAGCTTAGGATCCCTCTGAATTCTGTCAGTGTCATCAAGTAGAAAGGATATTTTAAGTCACAAAAAAAGAGTAGAGTGTGTGTGTGTGTGTGTGTGTGCGCGCGCGCGCACTCTGGAGTGCTTGACTCTGCAGTGCTTGACTCTGCAACCCCATTGACTGTAGCCTGCCAGGCTCCGCGATTCTCCAGGCAGGAATACTAGGGTGGCTTGCCATCTCCTATTCCAGGGGATCTTCCTGACCCCGGGGATGAACCTGCATCTCCTGCATTGCAGGCACCTCTTCACCACTGTACCACCAGGGAAGCCCTGAGTAGACCAAGACCTTTCTCTTAAATTCCTTGTACATTTGTCTCGGCCATTGGACAGGAAAAAGCATTTTGCTCCTGTAAAATGAGCCTGACTATATTCAACACCCTGTGATAAACCATAATAGGACAGAATTTGAAAAACAATGTGTATACATGTATAACTGAGTCACTGTGCTGTACAACAGAAATTCATGCATCATAATCAACAGTACTTCCATAAAACATCAAAAAATTTTTTGAGTCTGTGACAGGCCTTTTGACAAATAGGCTGCTCACTTCTGTTGGGGAAGAGAGGGAAGGTTATCCTGACTCAGAGCTGATGCTGCCTGGTTTGGAGGCCTTTTCTGAGCTTCTGGAGTCACTGAAAAGAGCCAATCAGTTTGCGGAACCCTAATGAGCCGGGGAGAATATTATCTGTCTCACAGTGTTTTCATGGTTGGTCCCTTTAATCACCCCACAGTGGGTTAGAGGTGGCTCTACTCACTTGTCTAAATAGTGGTTATCTGGAACTTCTGGAGCGTTTGGTGGGGCCACTTTCCTTTCTTGAGTGTCTAAAGAAATTAGAAAGTGATTTTAGTAACTTTTTGTAGAAAACTACTTTCAACGTTTTAGTAACCAGCCGGATATGAAATACAGTTTAAAGGTACAAGTTAGTAACAGGCAATGTTTTACACTTGGCTCTGTAGTGTCTGGGATGAAGATGTTTGCTGAATATACAGAGGTGGTTTCAATGCAGAGTTTTCATGATGTACATTCTGCGTACCCTGGTTCTTGGCCTTTGTAGCTTCACTCTCTTTTTCCTAAAACACAAAGACAGAAGGCTCAGGTCAGGCGGCTGCAGTGCCCGTTGAGTCTGTTCAGGATCCAGTGTGATCTTCCAAGTGTGACCTCAGGGTCTGAGGCAGAATTTCCATCCGCAAACAACACATTTGTCTGAAAGAGTCGCCCACACTTGACCTTACACCATCTCCTTTGTCCTGCTCCCCCACGGCCCCTCCCTCGGAGCTCCTGCCCTGTCTCCATGGAAACCAGTCTTTGTCAAGGCCACTTAACTCTCCTCTGGGTCACCTGCTCACCACTGGTGTCCCCCGTGGGACATTCTGTGGGCTCCCAGTGGCATGTGGCTCCCCAGCCCGCTCCTCTAGGCCCTTCTTAGTTGGGCTCCCAGGGTGCCCCCCGCTCCTCTGGGACTCAGTCCACCTCATCTGTCTGTACAGATCCTGAGGGTGCCCTTGTCCAGTTCCAGGCTGGACACCCACCTCTGTGCTCATAACCTGGATGTCTGTCCTGTCAGCTGGCCTCTCTGCTGCTCAAAACGTACTGAGGTCTCTGATGACACGTGAACGTGACTTACCCAGACCAAACTCCTGCTCCCACATCCCTGCCCTGTGCTCCCCCCATGCCCATGCCCTCGCAGCCTCTGGCGTGGAGCCCAGCACAGTCAGGAAACTTGGACACGTCACGCCTCCCTCCGCTCCCCATGTGGCCTGGCCCCAGCCCATCAGCCAGTCTGCAGGCTCTGGTTTCACACACCTGGATGCCTGTCTTTGTCACCACCTCAAGCACATGGGCCAGAGGGACCCATCATGCCCTAGTAAGGGATTCACTTCTGCTCAAAAGTCCTGGCGGCTTCTGCATCAGCCTCCAGGAGTTCCTCCCACTCTAGGCTTTCCTCTCCAACCGGCCAGTCTGCTCGACCTGAGCTGCTAGGCCCGCCGGCCTGGGCTGCTTGCTGCCCTGGCCCAGGGGAAGGGTGTCTCACGAGGGCTTGCAATTTCGCTGGAGAACAGGGATGAGCCGGTCCCCTATCCATGGCCGTAAGTGCACTGCTTAGACACTATCTATTGTGATAGTAGAAAATCAGTTTACATGACAGTAAGGAACTCTCAAACTTCATTTCTGAACACAAAAACCACACAAAAACACTATTTTGGGCTAGGGACAGACGTAATAGATTGAAGTTGAACTTGCAAATGGGGTTCACATGATTTATACATATATCTAGAGAAGGTAAACTTATAGATGGGTTCTAGGTAATGGTGGGTTAGTACATTTTGCAGGGAAACAAATTATGCCAAAAAGTAATTTACATCTTTTCCCTAAAACTCATGAGGAATCAGGCCATTTAAAAATATTCTGCCATTCTCAGAAGTTTTGGAGACAGCTGCTGGTGGTGGTGGTTACAGAGTGAGGTTAATGTGCTTAAAGGCACAGAACTGTAACCTTAAAAATGGTGGAAATGGTAAATTTTATATATATTTTACAATAATAAAAACTAAAAAAATTGTTATTCTCCTGTGAGATGCCGTTAGCAGTCATCTCAGGACAAGGACAGGGGCCCATGCGGTGTGGTCCTGGGGCACCTCGAGCCCAGGAAGGGCGGGTGCACTGCAAGTGCTCAGCAAACACTGGAGGACACAGAGGAGCCAGTGAGGGTGCTCTGGGGAGGCGGAGGATGGGCACCCTCGTGCTGTGACCACAGACACCACAGGGACACAGCCTGCAACCTCAGCAAGCCCCCACAGGCACTGGGACAGGGGCCACCCCGTGCTGTTGTAAGATGGAAGGGGCGGAGCTCGGCCACTTCAGCTCCTGGCCTCGTGTGAGCACTTAGCTCTCTGCGCGGTTTCTTCATCTGTATCGGCATCATGCTGGGAAAAAGCAGCAGCAGCCTGGCCTGCTCCAGGAGGCCTCAGGGGCTGCTGACGTCCAGGAAGGTCCCTCGTGGGCATGGCCTCCTCCCTGTTCTAGCCAGGTGGCCATGTTCCTTCTCATGGATTCTCACGCGCCAGCGTCACTGTTGCCCTCTGTCACAGGCACCTCAACACGTATTCTGCCATGCTTCCTTTCCTTTTCACCATTCTTAGCCACTTATTATCCTTTTTGACAAAGTGGCGGTCAGAGCACTTCCCAGGAGACCCGCTGTGGACACAACTGAGGGTCCTTGGCTGTGTAGCCAGCTCAGGTGCCCACGCCCTGGCCCTCTTACTGTCACCTGAAGGACATAACCATGAGAGCCAGGGTGATGACATGCCTGTATATGTGCTGCCGAAGCGAGCGCATGGTGACATGCGTGTAAATCACAGAGGCAGGCCCTTCAGAAGGGACACACTTCTACGGGACCAAATGCCGTCTGATCCCCTGTGCATGGGGACTAGGGCTTCCTGATGGGAACGTCTGCCTGAAACCTTCTGCTTCTCGCACAAGGAAGGCAGACCTTCGAGTCAAGCTTATTTTCCTCCTAGCCTCTGAGGGAGGTGAGGACTTGTGGGTGGGGGACCTGTCCTCGCCTGTCCCTCCCCTCTCCCCCAAGCTCCTGCAGGCCCAAGTGTCCTGTCTGCTCTAAACACAGCCAGGCCAGCAGTGCGCTTCATCCCCGACGGGAATGAAGAGCAGATGATTCAGCAGGGGATTCCTTTTATTTCCCCCTGAACTCACTGAAGAAACAGCAAGGAATAAAGGTGTCTGTTTACAGAATCCCATGAAAAGCAGACCAAGCTTGCTGTTCATCTACGTAAGGAAATAACCGCTCACAGGATTTTGAACGAGAGCACAGACAGAGACTCCTGCCAACCTGGACTTCGGCCTGCATCTCCTTTAGGGCTGCCAACTGCCCTTGCAAAGCTCTGATTTCTTCTTTCTTTCGTTTTTCCGCTTCTTCAGCAGCAGCTCTTTTCTGTGCCTGGTATGGAAAGATTTTCCATTAGAAGCGATTTTTTGGGTAGCCTTTGGAACTGAGTGATAAGCTATAGCACATATGTCTCTTATACATCACAATCCTAAGATGTTCGAATAGTATACTTATGATTTTAAGAGAAAGATCCACCAGGTTCAGCTAATAAATGTTTACGGTTTTTACTGTTTTGTTTTTAATTAAAAAAATGCTTTACTTTATATTGGAGCCTAGTTCGTGAACACGTGCTAAATGTCTCCTATGGATAAACCTGAGGATGTCCTCATATGAGGCCACCATCACCCCTGTTCACAGACACAGTGGAGGAACCAGGACCAGTATCTCCGGTGTCCATGCAGCTCCTTGAAACATGCATCAGTTTACTCTGGCACCAGACTACTTCTTAAACATGGGGTCAAATCATAACTTGGGAAAGTTAACTCACCCTCATCTCGGCATCTGTGGGTCTGCCGTCTATTTTGGCAAACCCCTCAAAGATCGTTTTGTAGAGGATGTTCCTGCGGGTGGCGCTGTCGTCGGGTGGGAGGTACTCTAGGATGAGAGCCCGGTGCTGTGCGTAGAGGTCCAGGATCATCCCCACGGCTGCCTCACGCACCTCTCGCACCCTGTGCTCCAGGGCCTGCACTGAAAACTGAGAAGAGGGCCGGGACGCACTCTTGTGACTCAAGTTGTACAACAGCCACGTTTAGTTTTTCTGGCGTAGAAGAAACATAGTGTTAAGTCACTCAGTCACGTACGACTCTTTGCCACCCTATGGACCATAGCCCACCAGGTTCCTCTGTGCACGGGATTCTCCAGGCAAGAACAGTGGAGTGAGTAGCCATGTAGCCATTTCCTTCTCCAGGGATCTTCCCAACCCAGGGATCAGATCCAGGTCTCCCACATTGCAGACAGATTCTTTACCATCTGAGCCACCAAAAAAGCCCAAACATAGAGGCAATATAAATACTTTAAAAATAAAGAAGACATTGCTCACAGAATTCCAGCTACTAGGATGCAGAGTTTCCCTCACTTATTTTATACTGGAACTTGTGTGTGCAATTATCGTTTTGCTCTTTCCTACTTCAGGTAATAAATGGCAGTTTTAAAGTTATATCCTCCTGTAAACTAAGCATTACAAGGCGTGTCTGTTTCAGCTCTTTCTAAGAAACAGAGCGCTAGGACTGCTGCACAAGACCCCTTGGAAGTCTCTCCAGCTCCCTGCCCCTTCCACCTGCCCCTCCCCCTCCCGAGGCATCAGTCCCTGACGCTGGAGGACATGCAACCCCCAGACATTCTCATTAGCTGCACAGCCTATGTGCCGTGTGTGTGTATACAGGCTTTTGTTTGACATCATATATGGGCTTCCCAGGTGGCTCAGTGGTAAAGAATCTGTCTGCTAACGCACGACATGAGATGTGGGTTTGATCTCTGAGTTGGGAAGATCCTTTGGAGGAGGAAATGGTAACTCGCTTCTATATTCTTACCTGGAGAGTCGCCGTGGACAGAGGAGCCCAGTGGGCTAGATAGTCCATGGGGTTGCAAAGAGTGGGACATGACTGAGCACACACATACATAAATGGCTCACTGTGCTTATCATTCTGACACTTTATTTCTTATTCAATGTTTCTTTTTCAGGATCTGTGTGTGACCTTGAAGTAGATGAAGGATCTGATCCATCCATCCTAAGTGCTTTAGGATCACACGAACCTATCACAACATACCAACATTCCCGTACATAATGGCCTTTCAGGCATTGGTCTCTCACTGACTGGGCTTCCTCACTTCCTGTCTCCATCAGCACAGCCAGGTTTTATCCTGAACCTTGTCATCCTCAATCCCTGTAAGAACCTTGAGATGTTCTGACTGCAAGGAACCCGCCACCCCCTACCTGGGATGGTGACCTCCCACCTCCCAAGCCCACTCATCTATGCTTCCTCCCATCTGTCACCTCCCACGAGGTCCTCCTGCCCTGCTGGCGGAGGGGGTAAGGTCCATCACTGAGTCACCCCGGCATTCCTGCCCACTCTTAAATCTGGGGTCCCCTTCCTGTTCTGTGTTCACCAGGCGAAGCAGAAGGTGCTGCAGGCTCCAGCGCCCACATATGTCAGAGGAAGCAGGGACGTTCTGAAACCATGCCTCTCCACCCCAACCCCCACTGATCTGCAGCTAGCACTCCCCAGCACCCATGTGCTGCAGCCACCAGCTTGGGCCTGGCCGTGGCAGCCCCCCCAGGGCGCTTACCCGCATCACACTGTCCACGGTGAAGCCCGCACCCTCCGTGCCCAGGTCCCGCAGCAGTCGTGCCAGCAGTGCCATCTGGCTCATGGCCAGGTGAGTTGAGGAGTTGGCTTTCAGCGGCTGGACCAGGTAAGATGGGATGACCTGGAGAGACTTCACTTCCTTAAACAAGGCTATCTCCTAGAGAGACCAACAGCATCTGCTAAGTTTTACTGGAAAATGCGAGGGATAACTGATTGCTAGCCGCAAAGTAAACACTGAGGGAAAAAATAAGAAATAAAAAATGACGGTGACAGATGACAGTCATTTGTCTGTAAGCTCCTATTTCTTTTTCAGATATGATAACAATTAAGAACAAAAGCCTGAATCATCAGAAATAAGAACCATGATCACTTAGAGATGAATGAAAGCTTTACAGAAAGTGTGATTAAAACCTTAGTTTCTCTTCTCAGGATCTCACAACCTTAAGGAAAAGATTTTCTAATTTCTAAAATTCTAAAAGAAATTAGTCTTGCTGTAAGAACCTCCATTTCAGTACTTTTAAAATTTAGCCAAGCGTGTAACAGGCACATACTCAGATGGACTGATCCCTGATGGGTTGAGATGAAAGAGGGTAAGTGCCTCCACACGCTCTACTGTCTCCACACGTCTTTCTATGATTAAGATATTCATCACTTAACTAGCCAGATGCAAGGAAAGAAAAAATGATAAAATATTAAAGGAAAAGACTGAAGAAATGATAAAATATTGATGAAACATGAGCTGTAACAGGCAGAAGTCTGTTTTTTGCAGGTCTGTGGCCACACCACCCTAACACCTTCTCATTCTGGCAGCACCGTTAGCTCTGCCTCTGGGCCCATGAGTGGCTGGAAACCAATGGGAAGGAGGAGGGAGGGGAGTCCCCGAGAGCAGCAGGAACATGGCCCTCCCTGGGACACACAGATGCCGCGCACACGGAGATGCACATGGCAGCATGGCGCAGGCCGTCGGAGGCCGGTGCAGTATGGGAACGCCCGCACGCAGAGGACGCTCAGCACCACTGCCGTCCCGGAGGTGAGTGTGGCTTCGAAACAATTAGGGGCACGTTCAATGCACCCTTGAAAGAGTTCCCCCAAATAATACCACTCACTCATTTTTCCTGAATGTTTCAGTTCGTTAAATAAAACAAAATCGGTGGTTCTTCCTAGTGGAGAAACTATGGAAGTTTTGGCTTCCTTCCCTAAAAAGCCGGCCTGCTCATGGACTGGGTTCATGTTTGGAGGAGCTCACAGACACCCTGCACCTTATCCTGAGGTCTCCTGGCCCAGAAGGATTCCTGATGAGAGAGCAAAGCACACTCCTGTGCTGCCTGGCTCAGCGTGGGCCCCAGACTCCCAGCTGCTCACGTCCGCCTTGGCTCCCGTAGGGCCCAGGCCAGAGGAGGCGTGTTGGTGGAAAGAATAAAAATACTTCATCAAGACTGTGACCTGTTTATTATTTTTTTTTAACTCCACTTTTCTATTCTGGTGTGGCTCTCCATATATTTTTATTTATTAAAAAAATTAAAAGCCTACGCTAAATAAGAGAAACAAAGAAAATCTGTACACTGTAGCCAAGTTTAAGGCAGCATTTTGCTGGGTCAGAGGAGAAGGAAGTTATGATGGTGAATCACACGGCATAACCCATGACTGGCTTGAACAGATGGGACCTTGTAAGGTATTATACTAAGAAAGCCAAGTATCTCCGGTTATGTGTTTATTATTGATGGCTTCAAACATCCCGGGGAAATCTGTACCTGAATAAAATTAGAAGCCATAACCCGGAGGCGAGCAGAAGAGTCTCCAGTTCTTGTGAGCAAGACAGGAATCGTCCTCTCTACACAGTGAGCCGTCTCAAGCCTGCCCAGTTTGTGTTTAGGAATATACTGGGTAATTATCATTTTCAACAGTTTCAAAGATGCCTGAAAGACCTAAGAAAAAAGTGATAAACACAGATAAGCCACTCTTAACTCAATTCCACTAAAAAGAAACATGAAATTTACTCTCAGTAATCAACAGGAATGTTACGCTGAAAACTACATGCTGTCTGAAGGACTGAAAATGGCCAACTGCCAACTGCTGTGCACACAGTTCCCTGCACACGGAGGGCACGGGCTCATCTCCGTGTGTTATGAGGTCTCCAACACCTCCCCGTGAGACCAAAGCTCTGACGTTTCTGCTGAACTGCATAAGGTATTGTGTGAATGCAGACGATGGTGTAACTGGGGAGGTCCATTCTTACGGCCCTTTCAGAGTTAGGAAAAGTTCACCAGTAACTCCAAGCTCCTCAGGTGTTGGGAAGATCAAACGTGAACATAGTGTGAAGAGAACGGCGGCCAGGCCTCTGCGTACACAGGGCCAGAGGGCACGGCCTGCGGGAGCAGAGCCCAGGCTCCTCGGCGACCAGGTTTCTTACTCAAGGTCTCCATCCCTAGTGACCTCGTGCTTGGTGATGACAGTGAGGGGACCAGGCTGCTTCCCGGGCTACCCTGACCTCCAGGGGATGGCCCGGCAGCTCTCGGCAGATGCAGGGGCCCCTGCGGGGTTGCAGGACTCACTGGGGTCACGATGTCACGGATGGCTCTCCTGACGAGGAAGATGGTGGCCCTTAGCGTGCTCTTTAGGTCCTCTTTCGGGGTCCCCACGGGCATGTCCGTCAGCTGCTTATGCAGGGTGAGGAGCGCGTCCTCCCGGTGTGACCACGTCTTGGAGTAGGCTCCGGCCACCTGGGAGGGCAGGGGGCAGGCTTCAGGGTGGGCGGTCGGACCTGTCCCCACCCCAGCACCCCCGGCTTTGGTTTGTTTCAACAAGACACAGCTTTTCTAAACACTGGACCTCCACCCTCTGGGCACATGGGTTTGGAGAAATACCGCTCTTAGTGTGGAAAGTTTTAAGTCTGTGTCCATTAAAACACGGACAGTATTAAAAGCTCCAACAGGAGAACTTTTCAAGGCTAATGATGCTCTGGTATTTTCTTTGCTCTGCTGTCCTCGACCCTGGAGCCAGCAGTGCTCCGGGCGGGAGCTGGGGCCGGGCCCCAGACCTGTGAGCACAAGGAAAGGCCCTGGCTGGGATGTCCCTGGTGGTCCAGTGGTTAAGAGTCACCTCCCAGTGCAGACGATGCAGGTTCAATCCCTGGCTGGGGAGCTAGGATCTTCCATGCTGTATTGCATGGGCAAATAAAACAGAAAAATAAATAGAAAGAAAGGCCATGCTCAAAGGGACGCCATCAGGAGACCTGAAATCCTAGCTGATGCTCGTGCTGTCCCACGTGATGACTGATCATCAGGATGTTCCCACTGGACAGTGAGGACAAGGGTGGGACAAGGGTGAGGACACAGAGGATTAGGAGCCCTGCGGAGCCGCCCACACCGACCGCCATTGGCCTCTTTCCTTACCAGGGCCTCTCCTAGTATGTCCACGGTGGAGCTGGCTTCCCGCAAGGCCTTCTCCGTCAGGGGCTCTGGCTCGCCTGCGGCGTCTGCCCTTCGAGCCTCATCGCCGAGTACCTCTCTCTTCTCTGCCTCAGAGACTGCTGCCCCGAGCTGCTTGCGGGTCACGGGGAGAGGCCGTTCATCGTAGGGCAGGGAATCGGGCTGTGGAAGGACAGGGTGGCTACAGGGCCTGGCGTGGGATCCCCCCTCGCCTGCTGATCCCCGTCTACACCATAGGCTGACTGCTTGGGACGTGTCTGGTCTGAACATCAGTATTTTGCTGAAGTATCAGTCTCATCAGGTTAGAATAATTTATGAATTGGATGTAACTGAAAAAATCAGACAGGAGTTTTTATTCCCTTCTAAGCTTGTTACAGACCTAATCAACAAGCTATCTAGATTCTGCCACAATTACTGCTTACCACTAGAGATTTCAACAGCCAGCAGACCACTAGAGTAAAAGTTATTATATTCTTCTGGAAAGTCCTCTGGTATTTTCTCAGTTGGTTAGTTTACTTCTAACTATCAAGCCTCCTCTGAACGCATCCATTGTCCAGCAGCCCTGCACTAACGCAGGTGACGGAAGCCCTGGGTCTTTCTGTCACTCCTTCCAGCGCCTGCAAACCTGCGGCCCTCAGCAGAGGCCTCCTGTGGCCTGTCCTCGGTGACCCACATGAGCAATGAGGCTGCCAGGTGACGAGGCCGGTCTAACCAGGGTAAACCTGGGGCCTGGGGATGGGCTCAGGGTGGGACAGATGCCGCCCATCCTCGCCCACCCCCCTGATGGCACGACATACAGACCGGAAGCTGAGGCCCCCGGGACAGGTCCAGTCCACTGAGAGGGCATCTGGAACCAAGATAGTGGACCCACAAGATAGGAGACAAACCCACCCTGAAACCCATGTGGACTCTTAGACTCCCAGTTATAAACACCAGTAGCCCATTGGAAACAGGCTTTCTGCCATCTGCCACACAGGCAGCTCTAACAGGGACGGCCTCGTACATGACTTGTCCTGAGGCTCTGCTGAGGTCCCATCAGGGCGGGAACCTCACTCATTCCCAGAAACACCCTCTCCCACACTGCAGCACGTCTTTGCAAAGAGAGCAGCAGAGGCTCAGAGGAGGCAGTCTCAGTCACTGGCGGTGTTCCTGGATGCAGGGCGGGGAAGGGCCCCCTCTGCTTTTGTTCTCCGATACACTCGTTCCCCAGGAAAGCCCCCATAAGACACAGGGCCTCCATGCCTGCCCACGGCGGGAACCTGAGTTACCTACGTGGGTCTTGGGAGGGGGGTTGGTGGCGGGAGGTGGCCGGTCCACTGTGGGACGCTGAGGAGACACGTCTAGGCAGTGTGATGAAGGCTTCTCCTGAAGAAAAGGGTCCGCAAGCCGGTTTTCTGTCACCCTTTCCTCTGGCTGAGGCAGGGAGCGCATGGGCGGCTGGTGGTGGGGGCTGCTGGGACAGGCCAGGGGCTGCAGGGGCAGGTCGAGAGGCCTTCTCATCTGGGGGAAAAGTGGGCCGTTCAGCCCCCAGGGTCCCCGCCACACAGACCCCGCCTCGCTCCCCAGGGGAGCACTGGCTAATGGGCCGTCCAACCCCCAGGGTCCCCGCCACACAGACCCCCCGCCTCGCTCCCCAGGGGAGCACTGGCTAATGGGCCGATCAGCCCCCAGGGTCCCGCCACACAGACCCCGCCTCGCTCCCCAGGGGAGCACTGGGTAATGGGCCGTTCAGCCCCCAGGGTCCCCGCTGCACAGACCCTGCCTCGCCCCCCAGGGGAGCACTGGCTTGGGAGAGGCAGGTGGAAGTTGCACAAACAGGGCCACGTCGCGGCCCCGACTGCCTGAAGTCACCGCATGGACCACTCTAAGGACACTGCACCAAACAGGTGGCTGCCCACAGAGTGGGTGCTGCAGCGTGGAGGCTGCGGGTGGGCGGGAGCACCTGGGTTGGACCCACACGGCCGGTGCTGGTCCCTGTGTGTCTGCAGAGAAGACTACTTCATGTCACTCTAACAAGTGCAGTGGACTCAGCTGTGGTCACGTGCTGGTCATGTGCTTTGGGCAGATGACCACATCTCCGGTTCCTTGTTCTCACCGCCATTGAAACAATGGGGAAACTGAGTCCCAGGGAGAACGAGGAATGCGTTTGAGACCACAGAGCGGGGGCGGGTGGAGCGGGGCCAGGAGCCAGCAGTGACAGCCAGAGCCTGCGCTCCCCGTGCTTTCCCCTGGGCACCAGGCCTGTCTCCTGGCCTGGAACACTGGTCTGGACATGGGACCCTCCCCTATTGGCCCGAGCTGTCAGGGGCCCCTCTCTGTGCTTCCCAGGACCACATGGGTGGGGCTGCCACCAGGAGACACAGCCATCTGCTGGGAGGCTTCCCTGCTGACCTGCCCCATGTCCACCGCTGCAGTCCTCCTGCAGGAGCCTGTGAAGGCTGAGCCCCTGACGCCCACCCGTGTGGATTCGGAGAATAGCTCTCCCGGCCCTCCGACTCCAGGTCCTGCTGCAGGCCCCACCCACCAGCTCGGCGTCCACCAGCTCGTGCAGCTGCAGCTGCTCATACACGCGGCTGCGGAAGCGCTCCATCTGCTGCTTCTTCTCCTTGGCCAGGTCGTAGTCTTCCTTCTCCACGGCACAGCGCTTCTCCACCTCGTACCTGCCCAGGCGCTCCCCTACCTGGAGCACATAGTGTCAACTCTCATTTCACAGATTTGCGCCCAGTGCAGAGACCGTTTCAAAGTTAACGGTTCGAGGACAGTGTGGGCGACCAGCCTCGTGTCCGGGAGACGGGGGAATGACACAGGGAATGGAGGGAACTGGCCACGGTCGCCTGCAATGCTCGGGCCGCCTGCAAGCTCACAGTGGTTTAAGCATCTCAGCTTCCTGCTGCCTCAGATGGCCTGCGGCCCTGAGGAGGGCTCTGCAGGACTATGTGCGCGTGGTCTCTCTCATCTGCTTACACCCCTGAATCCACGCTAACCCTGTGGCCTTCTGAGGCCTGGTCCCTTCTCTGGGCAGGCGCCAGGGTAATCAGACACAAAGCCTATCTCGGGTGGCAGAGGAGCTTTTTCCCAGAGACAGTACCTTCTGCAAGTCAGCGATGGCTTGTTTCAGCTTCTTGGCGTAGTCATAGCGCTCCTTCTGCACGGCCTCACGCTTCCGTTCGTCTAACCGGCGGATGATCTGTGCCACTTCTGGGTCCTGGTACATGTCAAAGGCTAAGTCGTCTAGTGGAGAGATATAATCAGACTTCCTACACGAAAGAACAGAGTATTTTAGAGCCAGTTTTAATCTATGTGATACTGCAGGGGAGGTGCTCCCCCCACATTCAGGGCTAAATATGGGAGATGCCCGCCCCTATGGCATTTCCTGCCGACAAATCTCATTCACTCACTCTCATCTATCACCCACTCATTCATTCTCATTCACTCACTCGTTCACATTCGCTCATGCACTTACTCACTCACTCACTCATCCATCACCCGCTCATTCATTCTCATTCACTCACTCACTCACTCACTCGCTCATTCACTCAGCTCTTTCCCCACTCATTCACTCTCTCATTCATCACTCATTCATATTCACTCATTTCATTCACTCTCATTCACTCACTCATTCACTCATTCAACAGATATCTCAAATGCAGACTGTGCCCAGCTCCGCTCTGGGTGCTAGGACATGACAGTGCACGAGAATCAGCTCCTGAATCATTTGGAGCCTTGGGAAAACAACATCAGAGCCGGCCTCGACTAGGCCCTGGCCCTGCAGAGGCTGATTTGGGGGGACTCAGGCTGAGTCTAGGCTTCCATTTCATGCCACAGTAACCGTGACAAGTGTTAAAGATGCTACCACTGGGCTTGTACTTCAAAGTGTCCAACTGTACACCACCATCCGGTTCTGCAGATCAGAAAGATCCTTCCTGGAATAAATAACCCAAACGTGATCTAAATGACTGGCTTCTCATGAACTCTGACCTCCATTCCTTCCTCCTAGTTCTATGACAGGACAGCAGCTCCTGGGCCTGATGTCTAGAACCATGACACCGATCTAACTCCTCAACAGAAGAGTTAGGGACATGGTTCAGAACCTCCCCATCTGCGGTATCAGATGCAGACAAACACTTCCTGTTAACTTTGGCTTGGGGGTCCTTATATGCTGCGAAACTTTATTAAAGGTGTAATTTGTCATAAGTATAGCTGATGAATGATAAATTCAAGCAGGACAGAGGACTATGTCCCCTTTCAAAATCATGCTACTTCTGCATGCTTGACTCAGGTACTGGTGGGCACAGGAGCAGGCACAGTGGCCGTGAACCTCAGGGAGGACTGACCAACAGCATGTCTCCATGTCTCCAGGGTCACAGTGACTATTTTTACCTAAATACACACCATATTCTCAAATCTAACTTGCTCTGCCCTGAAGTTCCAGAGATGAAACCAATACTTCATTCCACTATAGAACCCTACAATGGACGAGATGATGAGGGAAGACCCAGCATCAGCAGTGCCCACCAGCCACAATGCCCAGCGGTGCCTGTGGACTCAGCCTCAGGTGCAGCCTGTGACCTGTCAAGACCTCACTTCACCTTCAGGAAAACCCTGGGTGGGGGCGCAGCAGGACAGGAAGCTGCAGTCTGCTGTCCCCTATGGCTACTTGAAGAACTGATGTAAACAGAAGTCACCGTTCCCCAGAGGGCTTTTATCAGAGACACTGACCCATCAGTGAGCTTGGTCATCTGCTCACGAGGGCAGAGCCGCAGGTGGTACCACCATGATGCTGAAGGAAGCGGAGACGGCACCTACTGTCAGTGCCCGCCTCCCCAGGTGTTCCTCATGCCCACCTGACAAGGGGAGGCATCCGCGTGGCTTGTGTAGGTGGGATGGCTCGCTCTGCACTGTGCCTTCTTACACACTAAACTCTAAGTGTGGCCTCCACTCCAAGGCACCACGCACATCACCACCTGAGGAAACCCTGGTCCGCCTCTCACTCGGGCTGCAGGGACATGAAGCCCAGGCCTGTAGCGGCTGGGGAGCTCTGTGGGGACGGGTTCACTGTCTGCCGGGCGCATGACTGGTATCGCCATGGCTCCGAGCGACAGGCTGGAGAATCGACCCCACATTTGATGCAAACAGAAGAGCTGGCTATTCTGACCACGTGCCCGTGAGCATGGAGCGACACACACCACAGGTCACGGGCAAACACCATCTACTAACATCGAGGCATCTTATCTTTTCTAAGCATCTTATCCTTTCACTCTTGGGGAGCTGCTGTCAGAGATGGGGCCCTGGGTGTCATTTTGAATTCCTCTCTCTTTAGGCTGGGTGCTGTTAGGCAGGGTGCTGAGGACTTGGTCCCAGAGAGGTGCTGGGACACAGGGAGGAAAGAGCTGTACCCTCAGCTCTGCCCCCCAAACCTGACCTGCTAAAGAGGCAGCAGGATGGCTAAGTCTGCACAACCGTGTGCATGCAGAGCGTGGAGAGGCGCTCAGGAGAACCTGATGAGATGGGCAGGTCTCACTCCCTTAAGGACTGAAGCTCTGAGTAGAGGGAAGATGAAGCTCAGTAACTGACAATCTTGGTCAAGTGTTCCATCTATAAATTTACCTGTGCCACTAAAACATCAAGGATGGCTGATGGCTCTTTTGTTTGGTGATACCGAACCACACAGGAAATAAAGTCCTCTCTGAAGGGTGCTGAATGAAGATGTGCTAAACAGAAGGGTGACCTTAATCTGCAGTGTATTTACAACAATCCCATCAGTGGCTTATTCACGTCCAGACTGCACTTTGGGGCCCCCGGGTCCAAGGTCCTTTAGAGCTGGCTTCAAGGGAGGAAGTCACAGAAGTTTATGGCCTGGGGTGGGCGGGGCTCTTACCCAGAGCAAGTTCCTTCAAGAGCTGGGTCCTCTGCATTGTGCCCCAGGTAGTGATCAATCAGCTTCTCTCTGGAGGTCTGTGGGGGAAGTTCTGCTTAGTATCTCAGAGGAAAAAGGAACAACACAAAACAAAGAGATGATATGATATGAAGGGGCTTCGGTGTTTGCTGGAGGGACAATTAAACTTCTCGAGTAAAGGAAAGTTTAAAACAAAAGCTGCTGAAAAATCACCTGCGAGCTGGTCACCAGACACTTCTCTGAGAATTTATAGGATGACACTTATGTGACAAAAATGAATGACCGCTCCTTGTTAGAAATAAATGTCTCTCTTTAGGAATGAAACTTCCCAGACTTACAATATTGCTTTCATCGCCAAAGTCTGCAGGGTCTCCAATGATATTAACTGCAACCAAAGCAACCTAAGAGAGAATTCACCAACAGAAGTTAAGTATAAATGTTAGACAGGACTTAACTCCTTTGTAACACTCTAATTCATCCTGTCATCAAACGGGATGATGTACATCTAAATGCACTAATTGTAAAATCTCATGCTAACATAGAATTATTAAAGATTTTCAAATTATATAATATTCTAATGTTGAACCAAGTAGCTATTTTAATGTCTGAAGGATGTTAAAACAGTAACAAAGTTTTAATGCAGCCTTATATTGAAACAGCCACCTGAGTTAAGAATGGGATCATATCTACCTGATGGTGGTAAGTTAGACAATGAATGAAAACCGACATTAACGCAGCTCAGTTTGTCTGAGGCAGTGATTCTCCCATGACATGCCCCTGCCCTCGAGAATCACTGAGGCTGAGCTAAAACCCAAGGAACCCCTGGTGAACAAGGAGAGGAAGTGGAGGAAAGAGACAGCTCAGAACTCTGCCGTCACGCACAGACAAGGCACCTGACTCTGTCTCAGACCCTCCTCCAGCTCACCTGCTCAGCATAAACTCTGACTGGCTGGAACATGTGTGTGCCTCTGGAAGGGGCAAGGAGTGTTATAAATATCTGCTTCAATTAACAAGACTGCTCTGACACCTCTGATTTCCACTGTGTTAATTATGCCAAAGCAACAGAAAGGGAACCAGAGAAATTCTGGTCTGCATGCCACATGAAATCACCTTCTCAATTTCCATCAGGGGATTTACCTTACAAAAGTCTACCTAGAACAGAGTTGTCCAATAGAAATATGATGCCACATAGATAGTTTTAAGTTTTCTAGTTGGCAGAGTTAAAAAAAAGTTTAAAAGAAACAGATAAAATTCATTGTAACAATATATTTAAACTTAATACATCCAAAATGTCTCATCTGGTTACCGAGTATGGGTGACACACAGCCCATGCCCGTGGACGAGTCACACCCCCAGCATACATGGCCACACGTGACTGGTGGCTCTGAATCAGAGAACAGCTCCACAGAGCCTAGCACTGCCCCACAGACAGCACCCTGAAGGAAGAGTCCAGGTTCTTCTATGAAGTGAGACACCCCTGAGGGGCAGGCCCGTGTGTCCCACCTGGTTATACACATTGTACTTGTTGATGTGGTTTTGGTGAAAGATGAGCTTCAGAAACTGCCCCACCGCGTCCACATACACCGACTTCAGTTCCCGGGCTTTGCAGCCTGTCTTCTCATTGTCACAGAGAGACACGTAGCTGGAAGAAAGAACACACCTGTGGAACCACGTCGGTGCAGAAACGCGCTGCCCTCGGCTCCCAGTGAACTCTACAGGTTCCAAGGAAAGTTAGGCTTGGAATGAAAGAAAAAAAAACCCTGGGCGAAGTCCAGAAGTCAAACTCTAAACAGTATTCTCCAGACAAGTTTTGCGTCTGAAAAGCAGCCTGAACACGACCGACCGTCGGGAACGCTGCTCAGTGAACATGCTCGGCATGCGGCAGGTGTGCACAAGCTATGAGATCGGGACCCACACGTGAGTGTGTGAGCAAGCACCACGGCAAGGGGGATGCCGCAGTGTTTACCCACTTTGAGGCAGAATTGTTCAGGCTAGACATCCCCACCATACACAGTAAATTCCACCCTTACCCAAGCCTCCGGAACCGCTCTGCTTGATACGGGGTGAAGTACTCGGGCAGGCTCTCACTGATGTAGAACTCAACTTTGCTGGGGATCATGTACTGATGCGCGAGCAGCTGCAGCTTCCTTATTCGACATCGCTCCACCATCTGAAGGACAATTTCTTGTGGGAACTGGCAAAACCTGAAAGCAAGCACAGTCCTGTTTTTCCTGCAGGATCACCATGGAGGGCTTCAGGCGGTCCCCAGCCACACGTCCAGGTAACGGGGCAGCTCTGTGGGTTCTGACGCTGCAGGGGCCCTGGTCCTGGCCCCCTCAAAGCTTTCCACTCACAGCTGGAACTCAAGAGTGGGGTCTGCCGGGCCCCCAGAGAGAATCAAACTTGGAGTGGCTAGTTTGTGGTTTGAAATGAAACCCAAAGTTTATCATGAGATAAACACACGAGATAAATAAGAGGCTGTCCAAGTGAGCCGGAGGATTTCCCGCTGGAACCCACACACTTGAGGAAACCCCTTGCTTTATAGAGTCCTGAGTGGAGTGATTAATGAGCAATACGTCCTGAGTGCCTCTCACACTCGTTTCAGCAGCCTGGAAGAGAAGCCTACGGTTGACCCCACTGGAGCGTCAGTTTTGCTCAGAAGGCACACAGCCATCAGAAACCTCAATGCACAGTACACGGTTATGACCAGGGAGACAACACAAGGCTTTGATAGTGGGTGGGGCGTGTGTCGAGCAGGCCAGGCTGGGTGTGCCCGGCAGCAGGTGTCTAGGGGCTACTGGAGCTGGGGAAGTCCTCAGGATGGGGTGGTAGGCAGGGCCCCTCCAGCACACGTCACGATGCCTGAGAGCGCAGCGGTGACCTGGCAGCTGGCCCGCATGGCCCTCTCCCCGCCTCTCCTCCCAGCTGCCCCACTACACCCCTCCAGACAGCTACACACACACGCCAGACAGCCCGGGGAGCTCCTGTGACCCATCCCCGCTCTCCGGGCCCCATCTCATTTCTTAGCTTCCCTCTCAGCCAACATCACAGGTCACCACTGACCTCCACGAGGCCGAGTACGACATGCACCTGCCGGTCCTGACCTGGCCCTTCCTGCCCTGTCTATGCCCTGGGTAGGGTTCCAGGTTCCCTTTCCTATGCAGACTCACTGTGCGTGGGGCATACTCCCAACCCCATGGCTTTGAAAACCTGCCCTCGGGGAGGAACCCCAAGCACACACCACCCTGAGCCTGAACTTGCGCACCTCACAGATGACCTGACACTGCACACAGGCATCCGAGAGGCGTGAGACACCACACAGACGAACACGCTCCCCGCCCAACTCCCCCTGACCCGCCTGCCAGCCTCCTGCCCGTCCTGACAGAAGGAGCATACAGGGAGGACGCTAGGCTGAGCAGATGGGGCTCTGGGCACTTCTGTGTTTGACTGAGAAAGTGGGGCCAGTGACGACAGACAGAACACTCTTATTCTGGGGGTGAGATCCCTGGGGTTTCCTGAGTTTTCAAAATTGCCACTGTTGTTAAAAGAGACACATGTGGGGCAGGACAGCCAGGAAATGGGGAACCTAGCAACTCGAGCTTCAAATACCCTTCGGCCAAGACTGCTGTAGACATTTAAGATGTTCACTGTTTCTCAATGCAGGGCACAGACACTATAATTGGTGGTGAGACCATTCTAGACATAGGGACGCAGTAATCTGTGTGAAAAAAAAAATCCTTTATTATTAAAAAAAAACAACTACAAAACTGTTTAGGGAAAACTAAGACTACTGACAAAATTTTGAAGTTGTATATTTTAAAACCCTTCAAAAAAAAAAAAAGCTGTGGGAATTCCCTGGTGGTACAGGGGTTAGGACTCGATGTTTTTACTGCTGTGGCCAGAGTCTGATGCCTGTCCATGCCTATTGGGAAATGAAGATCCTGAAAGCCATGCAGTACAAACAAACAAACAAAAAGGCTATGATTTAGCTATTCAAAGGTAGCTTATTGAGAGTTTATAGATGAATCATGAATCAACACTACCCCTCAAACTGATTAAAAGAAAGGACAATACGATGTGAAAGCAATGAAGGGAAACCCCATGCAAAATGGAGCCAGAGAAGACCTGAGCAGACCTTTCTCCAGAGAGGACTCACAACAGATGACCAACAGGCGCATGGAAAGATGCTCCACATCACTGATCATTAGAGCAACGCAAATCAAACCTACAATGAGACATCACCTCACATCAGCCACAATGATTATCATCAAAAAAAAATCCACGAATAAATGCTGGGGAAGGAGTGGAGAGAAGGGAGCCCTCCCACACAGTAGGTGGGAATGTAAATTGGTATGGACACCATGGAGAACAGTATGGAGGTTCCCTAAAAACTAAAAGGGGAGCTACCATACGACCCTAAACTCCCACTCCTGGGCACGTACCTGGAGAAAAACAGGATCAAAAGGACCCAGGCACCCCAGTGTTCACTGCAGCGCGGTTTACAGCGGCCAAGACACAGGAATGGGTAAAGAAGATGTGCTACCTGTATACAATGGAATGCTACTCAGTCATTAAGAAGAATGAAATACCATCATTTGCAGGACATGGATGGACCTAGAGAGAGTCATACTGAATTAAATAAGTCAGACAAAGAGGGAGAAATATCATATGACATCCCTTATATGAGGACTCTAAAAAGAAATGATACAAATGAACTTACTTACAAAACAGAAAGAGACTCACAGAGAATGAACTACTGTTGCCGGGGAGGAGCAGGGGGAGGGACAGTTGGGCAGCGTGGGATGGACCTGTACACATCGCTATATTTAAAGGAGATAATCAACAAGGACCTACTGTATGGCAGAGGGAGCTCTGCTCAAAGTTGTGTGGCAGCCTGGAAGGGAGGGGAGTTTGGGGAGAATGGATATGTGTATATGTATGGCTGAGGTCCTCCCTGTTCACCTGAAATTATCACAACATTGTTAAACAGCTATACCTCAACACAAAATAAAAAGTTCTAAAAATTTTTTTAAATTTACATACAAAAAATAAAATGGAGCCGGGTCCCTGAGGGGAACCTTAGGCACGCCCTCCCTTCACCCTAGCCACAGAGACACTGTCATCACCCTGAACCTCCTCTCTCCTCCAGTGGACTGTGGTTCAGAGCACCCCTGCCAGTTGCCCCTCTTCCCTATAAAGTGAGGTTCTTCTCTCTCCTTTGTCCTGATTCACCCATACTCTCCCCAGCGTGCCTGTCCCAAAAGCAATTTCTCTGCCATTCTGCAATCAGCTCATTCTGCGCGTAAAACAACTGACGGCTGTATTTAAGGCTTACGTCACACGGTGTTCAGAAGTGGGGTCTGTACCTCCCAGAATATTGGAAATAAAAGCAAAAATAAATAAATTGGACCTAATTAAACTTAAACACTTTTGCACAACAAAGGAAACTATAAGCAAGGTGAAAAGACAGCCTTCAGAATGGGAGAAAATAATAGCAACCAAAGCAACGGACAAAGAATTAGTCTCAAAAACATACAAGCAATTCCTGTAGCTCAATTCCAGAAAAATAAACGACCCAATCAAACCATGGGCCAAAGAACTAAACAGACATTTCTCCAAAGAAGACATACAGATGGATAACAAACACATGAAAAGATGCTCAACATCACTCATTATCAGAGAAATGCAAATCAAAACCACCATGAGGTACCATCTCACGCCAGTCAGAATGGCTGTGATCCAAAAGTCTACAAACAATAAATGCTGGAGAAGGTGTGGAGAAAAGGGAACCCTCTTACACTGTTGGTGGGAATGCAAACTAGTACAGCCACTATGGAGAACAGTGTGGAGATTCCTTAAAAAACTGGAAATAGAACTGCCATGCTGCTGCTGCTGCTGCTGCTAAGTCGCTTCAGTCGTGTCCGACTCTGTGCGACCCCATAGACGGAAGCTCACCAGGCTCCCCCATCCCTGGGATTCTCCAGGCAAGAACACTGGAGTGGGTCGCCATTTCCTTCTCCAATGCATGAAAGTGAAAAGTGAAAGTGAAGTCGCTCAGTCGTGTCCAACTCTTAGCGACCCCATGGACTGGAGCCTACCAGGATCCTCCGTCCATGGGATTTTCCAGGCAAAAGTACTGGGGTGGGGTGCCAGTGCCTTCCCCGAGCACTGCCATACGACCCAGCAATCCCACTGCTGGGCATACACACTGAGAAAACCAGAATTTAAAGACACACGTGTACCCCAATGTTCATCGCAGCACTGTTTATAATAGCCAGGGTATGGAAGGAACCTAGATGTCCATCAGCAGATGAATGGATAAGAAAGCTGTGGTACATATACACAATGGAGTATTACTCAGCCATTAAAAAGAATACATTTGAATCAGTTCTAATGAGGTGGATGAAACTGGAGCCTATTATACAGAGTGAAGTAAACCAGAAAGAAAAACACCAATACAGTATGCTAATGCATATATGTGGAATTTAGTAAGATGGTAATGATAACCCTGTATGTGAGACAGCAAAAGAGACACAGATGTATAGAACAGTCTTTTGGACTCTGTGGTGGGGGGGATGATTTGGGAGAATGGCATTGAAACATGTATAATATCATATGTGAAACAAATCTCCAGTCCAGGTTCGATGCATGAGACAGGGTGCTCAGGGCTAGTGCACTGGGATGACCCAGAGGGATGGGATGGGGAGGGAGGTGGGAGGGGGGTTCAGGATGGGGAACACATGTACACTTGTGGTGGATTCATGTCAATGTATGGCAAAACTACTACAATATTGTAAAGTAATTAGCCTCCAGTTAAAATAAATTTATATCAAAAAAAAAAAAAAAAAAAAGAAGTGGGGTCTGGCAGAGATGAACCGTGGAACTGCAGAGGGCAGGGGGCCCTGCCCTTGCCCCATGCTCCCCTCCTTCAAGTCCTCCTCCTTCCAGGCCAGCCAGCAAGGCTCCTCTCAGGTCAAGCTGCTCCTTTTGGCTGGGCTCTTGGCTTTACCCGGGACTTGCCTTTTTTCTTTTTGGGATGGCTTTGTCCTTCTGGGGGATGTTGTTGTTTAGTCGCTAAGCGTGCCTGATTCTTTTTGACCCACAGACTCCCACCAGGCTCCCCTTTGGCTGGTACTCCCCCATTTGTCCTCCCTGCTGGAAGTGTGCTAGAATTTTGGTAAAATTCCATTGAAATCAGACTATTTAGGGATTTTTCTTTTGCTCTTGAAAAAAGCTGAGAAATGGGACCCCGGTCACCTGAACACTTCAGGGACAGCCTTCCTCTCAAGGATCCTGGTTGGTTTTATGTTTAAAAACTACAGTCCTTCCTCAGGCACATTTTTAACTAAGTGGACTGACTTCACCCCCACATAATTCAGAATATCAACAGCCATTTGGGGGAACTTTCAACTGCCCCAATCCTATTTCTCTCAGAACCAAATGAAAAAGCCTTATTGGGATGCTTATTTTAATTGATATCTTGGAGCTTCCAAACACATTCCGGACTCAAAAATTGCCTCTTTACAAAATACCACTCCTAGGCTAGTGGGGGCAAACAAACAACTGAACGAAGACAAGCCAGCTTCTGAGCCCCTGCCCCTACCCCGAGCTACACCACCCCGCAACCCCGCCCCTCTGGCTGAACTTCCCTTTTTCTCCAAACCCCTCCCCATCTCCCCCTTTCCTGAACTTAAGTCCTGCCCCTTGAAAGCTAAGCCTTTTAGGGGTCCAGATGCTAAATCCCTAGGTTCTTAATGGTCCCTGGACTAAAGTTGAACTTTGAGCTACAGTCAGAGATTCTCCCAAAGGAACTGAGGACCCACCCCCACGCATTTGCTGAGGAGTCCAGCACACTTCTGAACTTAGCAACCTAGCTTCTCAGGTTTATGTCCATCAGGCCTGATGTTGGGTGAAACTTGCCTGATGGGAAAATCCTGAGAAGGATTTGGAGAAACAGATGCTGACTGACAGCAGGAAACCCAAGAACTTGTTAGAAATTTTCACAGAACAGTTTCCAAAGGTTTTCTTAATCTTGATGATTGGGACAAAATTCAGGCTTGCATGCAGAAACTTATAAAGCCTGCTCACAACCACTATAGTTGACTTGAGAATGTCGGGTCTTCTTTTGGATATTGAATCCACTTGGGTTGCCTCCAACTCTGTGTTCATGAACGGGCTGAATGGGAATTCTCTTTCAGTTAAAAGGACCAGGATGGAACGGAAAACCATGTCCACTCCAGGTCTGGTTACTTTGGTAGATCAGCTTGTTTGAGCCCTGGATGAGTCAACCAAAAGGAAAGCCACTAACATCCTTAATCTTCAACAAATAGAGCCCCCGTCACACCTTCAAACAAAAACAAAACCCCTGGTCTCTGCTATTACTGCAAAAAGCCAGGACATTGGGGAAAAAAAAAAAAAAAAAGACCTTTAGGGCTTAAGCACTGCAGGTGCCTTCCACGCTCTAAACAACCTTTCCATGTCCTCTTAACCCAAGCACCAGGCTCCGAGGAACCACAGGGATTCTTCCCAAACCTTCTAATTGGCTTGGAGAAACCACCCTCCGGACTGGGAAGGAACCTGTGTCGTCACTGACACCAGAGCCACACTCTCGGTGCTCAGCCCACTGCTCTCAGGCAGCTCCTGCCTCAGAGTGCTCAACAGCTGAAAAAGCAGGGGATCTCTAGCAAACCCCAGAAGGTCCCCATCTTGGAACCTGATTCCTTTTGTTCAGGCCGTTTGAGAGACACATACTCTCTTCTCCTTCAGTTCTTTCACCCCTATTCGAGCAGGGGCAGAGATTTCTTAGGAAAGTGACATCTTGGCATTTCTTTCTCCTGAAGGGGCAAACATGTCCAGAATTTGAACTGTTGGCCATCAAAATAGCCAACCAGGTGAAATGGATGACCTCCACTATCTTTTACTTGGTCGGTCTCAGCTGTATTAGAGCTGATTTCAAGGACACTAATCACTGGTCACCACTGGATTGGCTACTGCTCTCCTTATATGAAAAATCTTCAACTGAAATTCACAGAATCCAGTGTTCTCCTATTAATATTTAAATATATCCCTCAAAACTTCTCCCCAGAATTAATCAATACCTTATAATTAAACAGAGGTCCTTAGAGGCATCAAGTCCATAGAAGAAGATTTCAAAGCCAGGGCCACATGCTTGCTCGTACCAGTCCCTGCAGCATTGTTTTGCCCATGAGAAATGCAATGGCTGAGCATGGAGGTCTGTCCAGGATCTCTGGAATCCATAACGTCGTTACCCCTGGTACCCTGTGGTCCCTAAATCCATCTAAGACCAGCATCCATTCTGCTCCTACCAGGAGCAGAATCACCTTGTGACTGCTCTGTGGACTGCTTCCTGAGGATGAGTCTTAACCACTGGACCACCAGGAAAGGCCCTGAAAGTCCCTCTTACTTCTCCAACCTTAAAGGCTCATTGGACAATAAAGTTTTCTGTAGGCTCTACTTTGTTAAAACACATGGATGGTTTGCTTCTGTGCTCTCCTCTAAAACTTCACAGGAAGACAGCATTCACTTGTTAAACCTTTTAAAGGGACACAAGGTCACTAAGGAAAAACTGCCATTTGCTCAAACTTAGGTTCAGTATTTAGGGCACCTGATCTTAGAATGAGGCTACATTTAGATTCCCGTAGGCTTCATTGTATTTTCAACTTCCCCAAACCTGAAACTCAGTCCAATTACAAGGTGTTTTGGGTAGCTGGCTACTGTCAAAACTGAATTCCAAATTTCTCTCTTAAGGCCCATCCCTTATATGTTTTCTAAAAACCAACAAACTTGGTCCTTTTATTTGGGGAGATCAGGATGATACTGCCTTTGGAGCCTTAAAGAGAAGTTTAATAAGGGCCCTGCCCTTGGACATCCCAGTTACCAGTTTCCTTTCTTCCTCTCTGACATGAGGAAAGGGGGAACACCCTTGGATTACTCGCCCCAAAACACAGGGACCATCATCGACCCATCGGGTATCACGGCCGACAGCTGGACCCTGTGCCATGGGGATAGCCCCCTTGTCTCAGAGCCACTCTGGGCACCAAAAACTAATACCCGGGTTCCTCTAACCATCTCTGTAGCCTGTGCAGTTGAAGTTCTCTCAAATCCTCACCATGCTGGCCCGCCAGCCGTCTTACTTCCTGGGAAACCCTCCTTCTGACTGCTCCTGAATAACTCGCTCTTGCTGTAATAACCTCACCCCTACTACTCCTCTCCCGCTTCACCAACAAAACTCCTTCAGACGGCTCACACTGATACATCCCTCTGACTCTGCAGTTAACTCACAGGAGACTCCTCTGGCCAGTGCAGATTTCCCATGGTTTACTAAGGTTCTTATTCACAGGATGAAAAGGCAAACACCACGTGGGGCTGCTGCCGCAGCGCCTCTCAAAACTGTCAAGGCAGCACCGATACCCTTGGCTGCTTCAGCCCAACAGGAGGAAGCACACCCTCTCACTGGTGCTCGTGGTACGGCCACGGGCAAAACCACTGCCATTTATACTCAGAGCCTGTATGCCTGTGCAGTTGTCCATGACTTTGGGATGATATGGAAACAGCAAGGTTGACTTAACTCTGATGGGAATAAAGTTTAAAATGGCTCTTATGTCTGAGATTTATTAGATGTCATACTCATGCCACTTGCCCTGAATGCTGTCAAGGTCCCTGGGCATTCCTGACTCAACTCCCTAGAAGGGAAAGGAAACGACCTTGCTGGCGTTTCTGCCAAAATGCTGCTCTCAAAGGAACCTCTGGCTAAACCTCTATCGTGGTCCAAAGGGATAGCCCCATGTGCCCCAGAGGACAATTTGGGAACACTGACTAGAAATGCCCAACAACTGGCCCCAGAAAAGGAAAAACAATATTGGAAACTGAATAACTGTTGGCTTGATAAAAAGACAACTCTTGGTTTGGGCCAAACCACAATCTCGTCCTAGCAGAAGCTCCAGAGTCCCCATCACTGCCCACTGTACACACATGATGCCACTGTCTACTGGAAAAACGACAGAGCTCACGAGCCAGTATTGGACGGACGATACCACTAAGGCTGTGAAAAGCACCCCCTTACTTGTTCATCTGTCTGAAACTTAATCCAGGAAAGCCTGTCTGCACTGCATTAAACTGCTCACGGGCCATGTGAGGCCTGGCAAAGGGATTTTATTCAGCTGTTCCCATCTCAGGGACATAAACATGTTTAGTTATGAGCTGCACATTTTCTCACTGGACTGAAACTTTCCCCTGTAGACAGGCTACTGCTTCTTCTGTGGCTGAGATCCTGTTAGAAAAGACCATCTATACCTGGGGAACCCTTTGAACTTCAGTAGCTGAACACTTGGACAGGTGGGTCTGTGCTGTCTGGTTGGTTTTACACTTTTACTGTCTTACCACCCTCAATCCATAGGGCTAATCTAATGCATTAACGACATTATTAAGACCCAATTGGCAACATTTGTAGAGACCTTCCAAATTCCTTGGCCAAAAGCATCGCTGTTGGTTCCTATAAAACCCCAGATCCACCCCTTTGGGAACTCAAACACTCACCCATTGAGATGGTCAGAGGATGCCCAGGATAGCCAGTCCTGCCTCTTCTGACCTACAGCTGATAAACAGACGTGCTTCAATACTGCAAGGGCCTTACTGCTTCCACTGACAGAAATCATGCTTTAATAGCATAACCTTCTCACAGCGGGCTCCTGGGAGACGAATGCTGTGAGCATCACACCTTGCAACCTAGAGATTTCACCTACTGGAAAAGACACCTCCAGAAGGACTCCCTTCAACCTCACTGGAAAGGCCCCATCAGGTACTGCTAATCAACCCTTGTGCTGCTAAGCTCCTGGATTCATGTCACACCTAGAGAGAGCACCAAGCCCTGAGTGGATGGCCCTGCACACCAACAAGTGGTGATGTGAAAGCACCGATTTCCAGGAATGGAAGCAGACAATATCTTGACGAGACGGATGACCAAGACTGACCAGGCCCATATGCCCTTTTCTCACCATTGCTGCTTACTTTATTTCCCCCTCTCTTCCTTGGACAGACACCACTTTTGTACACATTTCCCAATCTCCTGTGAAAGAGGGGTGCCTCTCTGATTGCTGGATTTGTCGCCAGAAACCTTGACCTGTCCATGACAGCAGCGACCCCTTACTCACCCTGTGACTTCTCTGGAATCCCAATTCCACTCTGTACCTAACTGTTCTGTAGGGCTCTCTTATAAGGTGAGAACACGAAATCCATGTGCCCTGTTCTGTGGCTTAATTCAAGTTCTCTTGGATATACGTGCAGTTGACACTGGAGCAGCCGAAGCGAGTCAGACCATGTGTAAGCTGGCTGTCATACCCCTGTATTTAGGAAGACTCTCAGTATGTGATAACATCGTATTTGAGGCTTGGCTGAATGACGCTAATGACTCCTTGATATGGACAAACAAGTCCACAAATGTTGCTCCTGAGGAGGGGGTCCTACATCTCCTCCTGGTTACTCTTTCACATGTGGAAGTCCTGGTAATGGCCCCATGCTGGACACCTTGTCGTCCCCACAGCTGGAGTGTAAAAAAACAGCGTGCTTTTGCTATATTCGTTGTTTTACTTTCTCTTCATAACAAAATAGAAACCCCCCATGGATCCACCCCATTAAACCTCCTTAGCTGCCTTACATGGAGCTTCTCGGAGGCACAGTATACGACTCTAGGTTTGCCTCTGTAGGGAGAGTCCTTCTCCTCCCATCAGAGTAGGTGCCAACGAACATGATTAGAAACCTCTTCCCACCATTAGAAGAGCTGGCCGATTCCACAGCCAAAGGAGTAGCTGCCCAATGGTGATCACTTAACTTACTGGCTAAAGAGTGCATGGCCCCCAGTTACCTATTTGCTGAGTAAGGAGGTGTTGGAATGACAGCAAATACCACCTATTGCACATGGATAAATGTTCCAGGAGAGGGAGAAACCCAATTACAGAAAATCAGGGAGCAAGAGCACTGGTTGCAAAAATGTTCACCTGATATTCCATGGTCCTTTCATTTGTTCAGCTGGCTACGTTCAGGCCCACGGTTGTGGGTCAGAACCATTATACAATTTGGAACTGTCATGTTACTTTAAATTTTGTTTTGCATCATCATTTCTCAAAAACTCCGAAAGGAAAATGCGTCTGAATTTTAAATGGATTTGCATTCAACTTTTCAGCAACATACCCCCTGAGTAAATGTAAGTCACGAGTACATGCCTGAGTGTAAATGTCATACAGATTCACACACTCGTGACTTAGGACCAACAGTCAGCCTTCTACTGGCAGCTGTAACACCAGGCTAGAGGAGCGCGGACTCGGGAGGTAAGCAGCCTCAGGCGGCCGACGCTGAAAACACCTGGGAAGCCCGATCAAGCCTCGGGGCAGCCCAATAACCAACTCTGCCCTCTGGGGAAGAAAGAAGGCTTCTCAGGAAAATGTTTCTGAAAAACACTCACTAGTCACTTTTCACTTTCATGCATTGGAGAAGGAAATGGCAACCCACTCCAGTATTCTTGCCTGGAGAATCCCAAGGACGGGGGAGCCTGGTGAGCTTCCGTCTATGGGGTCGCACAGAGTCGGACACGACTGAAGCGACTTAGCAGCAGCAGCAGTGTTACATCACTCAAGTAACGAGCATTTTTAAAGGTGTACAAATAAACATTCCAGACAAATCTGAAAGAGACTTTCTGGGTTGAGGGCCTATATTACATGACAGTGGTGAGATGCAAAATCCTTACCACCCAGCACAGAGAATGCAGACTGGCCCTCAATCAGGGAACTGGGTGCAGGAGGGGGGCGGGGGGTGCAGGCAGTTCTCCTTCTACTTTTCCATAGGTGCACATTTAAGTGAATGTGGGTTAAAGTTATAGAGGAAAAGTTTCAACAAATTTTCATCAAAAACAGAAAGAAAAGAGTCCAGCATGTAACTAGATGGGTGAGGCAGCGGCACAACCCTACCCTTGCGTGGTCCTGCATGAGTTGTAACAACATTAGCACTTAGACCGAGAGAGCCCATGTGCCCCTGACTACCCACCCTCCACGGCGCCTCATCCCGCCCACCTCGGTGACCTCCACCCGCTGACGGTCGGCGCGTGGATCATCAGTTCCCGGGCACTGAAGCCGTCTTCGTGTCCAGATGAGCTGACGACGACAAATCCAATCTTGTGGGGCATTCTGCGAGCCGGACTGTGTGCGAGAGAAGGAGAGATGGCTTCAAAATTGAGGGACTCAGGGGCACACAGTGACACTGTCACAAGTGTCACTCACATGTCAGTTCTCGCCTCGCTGACACACAAGTAATTCACAGCCCAGTCAGACTGTCCCATTGCTTTGAAACAGTCTAGTTTCTATTATGTAATTTCTAAGGCACCTCTGATACTACTTAACAGTATCATTCAAGTTACCGTGACTTTTCCCAAATACACTAACATGTCCAAAGAGCCTGAGCAGCATAGTGGGCTGCACTGTGTCCCCAAAGTGCTCTCAAGTCCTCACTCCCAGGACCACAGACAGGACATCTAGGAACAGTGTGCAAGTTAAGAGGAGGTCATATGGGAGTAGGGAGGGCCCTGTTCCAACACGACTGTGTCCTTATCAGTAAAGAGACAGGGACACACACAGACAGGAGCCAAGTGACAAGGGCCAAGCAGCTGCAGCAACACACCTACAAGCCAAGGCCATCAAGACCCCCTGGACATCTAAGCTGGGAGGGCCAGGACGGGTTCTGCAGAGGGGGTGTGGCCCTGCTGGACACCAAAGCTGGGAGGGGCCAGGAGGGGCCAGCAGAGGGGGTATGGCCCTGCACGGGTGCACCACAACCACCTGGACACAGAGCTGGGAGGGCCCAGGAGGGGTCTGCGGAGGGGCGGGCCCACAACAGGACCGAGCTGGGGGGGCCTGCAGAGGGGGCCGTGGCCCTGCACATGCACCAGGACCACCTGGACACCAGAGCTGGGAGGGCCCAGGAGGAGTCTGCACAGGGCGTGTGGCCCTTCACGTGCACCAGGACCACCTGGACACAGAGCTGGGAGGGCCCAGGAGGATCTGCACAGGGGGCGTGGCCCTGCACAAGCACCAGGACCACCTGGACACAGAGCTGGGAGGGCCCAGGAGGGGTCTGCAGAGGGGCCGTGGCCCTGCACATGCACCAGGACCACCTGGACACCAGAGCTGGGAGGGCCCAGGAGGGGTCTGCAGAGGGGCCGTGGCCCTGCACATGCACCAGGACCACCTGGACACCAAAGCTGGGAGGGCCCAGGAGGGGTCTGCAGAGGGGCCGTGGCCCTGCACATGCACCAGGACCACCTGGACACAGAGCTGGGAGGGCCCAGGAGGATCTGCAGAGGGGCCGTGGCCCTGCACATGCACCAGGACCACCTGGACACAGAGCTGGGAGGGCCCAGGAGGATCTGCAGGGGGGCCGTGGCCCTGCACATGCACCAGGACCACCTGGACACAGAGCTGGGAGGGCCCAGGAGGATCTGCAGAGGGGGCGTGGCCCTGCACATGCACCAGGACCACCTGGACACAGAGCTGGGAGGGCCCAGGAGGATCTGCACCAGGACCCCTGGACCAGAGCTGGGAGGGCCCGTGCACAGGCCCGCCGACCACCTGGACACCAGAGCTGGGAGGGCCCAGGAGGATCTGCAGAGGGGGCGTGGCCCTGCACATGTGCATTTTGATTTTGGACTTCTAGCCTCCATATTTCTGTGGCTTTAATTCATCCAGTTGTTACTCTGTTATGGCAAAAACATGGTCTTTTGCTAAGATATGAATACAAAGTTTTTCAAATTAGTTAGGAAACTAATAAACCAGTGTGTTAAACAGCTATACAAAGATAAGGGGGAAGGGACAGTTTAATCAACAGCATAATCATTGCTACGTGAAAATGCTGACCAGCAGAGGCAGAGCAGAACCACAGACAGACCCTTCCGTGCACAACCGTGCTCCTGGGGCCAGGCTGCGTGGCCAACGGTGGGGAGATGGGTAAGTACTGCCTGGATGATTTTTTCTCTCAGCAGAAAAAAATCGCACCTGGCTTGGCTCACAGCTACCTACCAGCATGTTGAGCGTGGCTGTAATGATGTCCAGCTCTGCCCTCTCCTTTGAAAACAGCACCTCAATCCCAATTTCCCTCCATGATTCCGCCCTCCCCACACCTTGCACCCCTCAGCCCCTGCCTGTGGGGCATGTTTCCCAGCTCGGTCAGTTCAAGACTTTCACGTCCTCCTCAGGAACTGACTCAGGGATGGAGCCATGAGAACGGGACCAAGCTGTTCGGTCCCAGGACTCTGCTGCGGGGGCTGAGCTGCAGCACAGCATCAGGGGTAGGAGGTAAGGGTTGGGAGGAGGGTGGGGAGGAAGGCGGCTGCTAGAGTAGCGGGGAGCTCTGGGCAGGGGGTGGGGAGGGCGGAATCATGGGGAAGCATGTCAGCTTTCCTTCTGACATGGGGAAGCAGTGTTGAGACAGGCAGGAACCCCCACCTTGTGAGCACCAGGACTTAAAGCCCAAAGGACTCAAAGACTCCCACTGACTCCCCAGTTACTAAGGCTGTCGATGCTCTGCAGTTGGCCGATTTGGCTGAAGGGTCAGTATGCAACCAAGAGCCCTCAAAAACACAGAGGATAAAGCCTTCGCCAGAAGGTTCTCTGGGGTGGGACACCCTATTAACCGAGATTTTTCAGGAGGTGGTAACGCATGAGCACACCCCATGTAAGACATGCTTGTTTTAACGTGCTCGGGATGGATCTGGATCCTACTCTGACTGTTATTGAGACCCTGAAAAGGATTATGTTGACAAATTAATTGCTGGCCGGCATTTGCTAAGGACTCTTGGACTATATGAACAAAGGCATTAAAAACAGAAAGAGAAACCACTATTAAAGATCCCAGTCATTTGGTATACAAAGCTCACTGAAGGATGTCACAGGATAGTAGGGCAACACCAAACCAACCCGGAAACTGATGAAATGCAGACACAGAAAACGGACGAGGGTGTGACTTAATCCACAGCAACTGCAGAGCATGGCCTGTGTTCCAGCTCCCACGCCAGACGGGCACCAGTCTGGCCCAGCCCGCGGCTCCTCCCACGCGCTAGGGTTCAGGCTCACAGCCAGGGCTGACTTTCCCCTCGGTCTCCATACCTCCCCCAGCCCATCTACTTCTAACCCCCACCCCTCTGTGCCAAGTGTCACTGGCCCCACCTTTGGAAGGATGACTGAATACATTCCCTCTTAGGGATCCACTGTCTTCTCTAGAAGACAGTAGCCAGGCCTCTCGACCTGGAGCACTGCCCCGCCTGAGGGACCCTGCTCAAGCCCAATCTGTCGTTCTAACCCTCTCTTCATGAGGTAGATTCTAAAGTCCAGCCAAACTTATTGAAGCTCAGGGTGAGAGCCCTGTGCTGGGGATTCCCCACATCCTTTCAGCACCTTTAAAGGTGCTGTTACTGTCTATCCCACCTTGAACAAAAGAGGTTATCTATTCAATATTCTCACCTGAGTGTGACCATGTACCCTGAAATTCTGCAAATCTGAAATGCTATTTATTCATCTTGCTATGTGCGTACAGACCGACTTCCTCACACCGTGTGTCTGCATGCAGATACACCTGTTTACACCCTCATGACAGTTCTGACAGTCCTGATGTAGAGACGATGAATCTGAGGCACAGAGAGGCCTGGCCCAGGGTCATCAGCTATGAGGCCACGCAGGCAGGGTTTGTCCTAAGGCTGCTCAAGCTCCAGAGTCTCTGATCCTGACCAATACCCTCGGTCATGGCACTAAGACTCAGAAATGGGGCCCTTTAAATCGGAATAAAGGATGTGTCCACTATACAATGTGGCTTCAATAAATCCCAAACACAGCCCTGACATCTAGGAGCCAGGTAGAAGTGCCGAGTAATGGCAGAGGTCGTGGACCCAGCCCCGCCGCTCCAACGTTATTACGTCGGTTTGGGTATTTGAGAAAGATTCTTTTTCGGCCACCTCCTTCCACCCTGTACCCTAGAATCTTTTCTGCATAATCCTTCAAGTCTTCTGTAAGAGACCTGGGATGTCACTGAGGACTCTAGTATCAGGCACTACAAAATTCACCATTAACATTTTGGGGAGAACCGGAGCTCTGTCGGGCCCCAGCTGGCAGGGTGCACAGAGGTCCTCTCCCCACAACGAGCGCCGGCTCTGTCTCCGGCATCCCTGCGGAGTCAGCTTTTGACTGCATCAGGGAAACTGGATAGCTACATTATACTGAAACAATTCAGCAACTTCCCAATGTCTTGCTACAAGGCTTAGGAGACGAAACTTGTACTCACTTTTTTCTTATGAAAATATAAGTAGTACACAGTTAAACGGTTTATGGTAAATGGCACACAGTTAAATGGCTTTTGGTGCAGCAACCTCAAGGTTCGCCAAGTGCCCCAGAGAGTCCTCGGAGCAGACGAGGTTCAAGAGCCGACTCCTTCCCACCTCGCCCGTACGGAGTCGGGGTCGCCGGGCTCACGCAGCCGCCCAACGCAGGGACCGAGCGCAGGCGCCGCAGGCCGCCCGGGCGATGACGCAGCGCGCGGGCCGCGCCCACGGAGGCCCGTGTGGACCCAGCCCCGCCGCTTCAAACCCCGCACGTCGGTCCCGCCCCGGCCCGCTCGGGTACCTGTCAGGACACTAGCAAGACTCAGGATCTCCGCCGGCCCTCGGCAGCGCCGCACCCTCTGCGGACCTCAGGCAACGCCTCCGCCGCCGCCCCGGGCCGGCCTGCACCCCCGAGCCGCAGTAGCGGTGGCAGCCGAGGAGCAGCCGCGGCGGCCAGCGCCCATCGCCCGGGCCGCGGCCGCCGCTCTCATGACAACCAGGGCGGCCCGCCCGGGCCTCCGCGCGTGCGCGACCCCGCCCCCGTCGCGCTGCGCCTGCGCACAAGGGGGGACGGTGCCCCGCGGCTTTCCTGGCTTTCTGGGTAATGAAGTTTCCGGCGGCGACGCCTGCGCACCAGGCGGAGGCGCGCCGCCGCTTTCCTGGCCTTTTGGGTAATGTAGTTTCCGAGGGCGGCGCACGGCCTTGATTCTCCCCGTGCAGACCACCTGAAGTGGACACCACTGCGATCCGCCGAGCAGGTGCCGCCCCCGGGGCCAGAGTTTCTGAGGATGTCGGCGGTGCTCCGGAAGCCCAAGACGTTCAAGCTGCGGTCCCTGCATAGCGAGAAGAAGTTTGGGGTGGCGGGCAGGAGCTGCGAGGAAGTGCTGCGGAAGGGGTGCCAACGCTTGCAGGTGCCCCGTGGGGCCTCAGGGTGGGAGCCTCCACTTGCAGGATGGGACCGTGCTGACCCATCGTCCTGTGGCGTCGGGACTGGCCGAGCTCAGGCTGCCCCAAGCCACACAGTAGGCCCCCGAGTCCTGACAGTGGGAGGGGACGCTGTCCACCATCTCTGGGCAGAGAGCCTGAGCCTGACCACTGCCGATGGCCACGTGCCCACCCAGGGCTCTGTCCGGGCTCCTTTACATGGTCTTTGGTGGCGTTCAGGTGCCCTGCCCTGAACTGGGTGCTCACACCCCGTTTCACAAATGAGGAAATTGATACACAGAGGGAGTGAGTAATCTGCTGTAGCCACCAAGGAAAGGCTGGTGTTTAAACCCAACCCAGTACTGCTGCTGCTGCTGCTGCTGCTAAGTCGTTTCAGTCGTGTCTGACTCTGTGCGACCCCATAGATGGCAGCCCACTAGGCTCCCCCGTCCCTGGGATTCTCCAGGCAAGAATTCTGGAATGGGTTGCCATTTCCTCCTCCAGTGCATGAAAGTGAAAGTGAAGTCACTCAGTCGTGTCCGACTTGTAGCGACCCCATGGACTGCAGCCCCGCCATGGACTGCAGCCCACCAAGCTCCTCCATCCATGGAATTTTCCAGGCAAGAGTACTGGAGTGGGGTGCCATTGCCTTCTCCACAACCCAGTACTAGGTCCACCCAAAGCCTCTTAGCCAAGCCTCTGATGGTGTGGGCACTGCAGGGAGGGTGTGTGTGTGATAGGGGGTGGGCTGTGATTGGGGTCCTTCCAGGCTTCTGGGTCCTGGTGCCCGGTCTCAGCAGACGGCTTGAGTGAGTGAAGCCTCTGCCCCTGCGCTCAGGAGCCCACCCGCTTGGGAGACATCTGGGGAGAATAAGAGGCACTGCTTTTGTACTTCCAAACCAGGGATGTGGGAGACGTCTGGGCTGCAGAGATCCTCATTTCCTGTGCTGCAGAGAAGTCCTCAGTGCCTTGTCTGGCTCCTGGGCCAGGTCAGAGCAGGGGAACTTTGGAGAGAACTGGGATGGCTCTCCTCCCTTCTGACTGCCAGGCTTGGGACAGCTCTGGCCTGAAGCCCAGGACCTGGTTCTGGTGCCCATTGGCTCATGGCTCATATGCTCCCTGCCTTGGTTTCCATGGTGTAACATTAAGGGTCAGGCTCAGAGGCCTCTCATGGTCCTTAGCACTACTGTTCTAGGGATTTCAGCCATTCTTCCTACCCTTGTTGTCTTAACTTCCTCCCCTGGGCCTAGACCAGCGCTGGGTGAGTGCATACTTGCATGGCACGGGGGGAGGGAAGGATTTGGGTATAAAAACTTATGAAATGGATCAATGTGGCATGGCAAAGGAGTAAACCTCAGCAGGTTCACAGTCCCATGAGCTGGTCACACTTCTGTAGGCAGAGACAGTAAGTCCTGTTCAGTAAGGTTCTCCTTAATTAATCAGTGCCAGGGAGAGACTTGAGCCGTAGGTACTGCGTGCTGACACCTGTCAGGCTGTGTGCCTCGTTGATGGGGATGCATTTACAGGCTTAGGGCAAGCAGTCAAGCGTCATTTTTGGAAACAGGCTTGGATTTTAAAGTGCCTTAGGGGAGCTCTGTTTGAAAGGGTCTGAGTGGTGAATCCTGCAAAGTGGTCACCAGTGTATATTCATTTCTGTGACTTTCCAAGTCTTAGAACGACCTGTAGTAGGGGCCCTCGATGTGCGTTCTCCATAAGGCAGACTGCATCTCTGGCAGGATTCTTTACAACATGGTTCCTTCTTGTTCTCTGTGAGGGCTGCAGATGGGAAGACTTCAGCTGGCCACCCCAAGATTGGGCCCCCCTGAGACCCAGGAAGTGAGCATCTCACCCCGAGCTCACCTCCTTCTTCTCCCCAGCTCCCCGTCCCTGGTTCCCGCCTGTGTCTCTATGAGGATGGCACGGAATTGACTGGAGATTACTTCCGGAGTGCCCCCGACAACTCAGAGCTTGTGCTTCTCACTGCCGGCCAGACCTGGCAGGGCTGTAAGTGTTGGGGATCTTGGAGACTGATGGGGAAGTGGGTGTGGTTGTAGAAGTGCAGAGGGTCTTCTAGGGGATGCCAGCCCTGGGAGGGAGGGTCCCCATGCTCTGGACCCTAAAGGAAGAAGCAGAGTGAGGCAGAGCTCTCTGGAGGCAGAGCTCACCCAGATGGCAGAGTTGTCCATCCTTTTGGCCAGGAGCCCACCTATCCAGTTGGTTGTTGTATGTGTCTCTTTAGGAAATTCCTTTAGTTTTATTTATGTTCATTTGAGGTGTCCTAGTATTGGAGATGGATAAGGCAATGGCACCCCACTCCAGTACTCTTGCCTGGAAAATCCTATGAATGGAGGAGCCTGGTGGGCTGCAGTCCATGGGGTCTCAAAGAGTCAGACATGACTGAGCGACTACTTCACTTTCACTTTTCACTTTCATGCATTGGAGAAGGAAATGGCACCCCACTCCAGTGTTCTTGCCTGGAGAATCCCAGGGACTCGGGAGCCTGGTGGGCTGTAGTCTATGGGGTCGCACAGAGTTGGACATGACTGAAGTAACTTAGCAGCAGCAGCAGTAACTCCTAAGGGCAGAGAGTGGGCTTTGGGGTTTGGAGGCTGCCCAGTTTTACAGGAGAAGCAGAGCCAGAGAGCAAGGTTGTCCTGTTTACTGGGCTTTGTTGACCAAAATAATCAATAAACAGCCAATAATAAGAATAGAAAAGTTTTCTTTGAGCCAAACTGAGGACCGTAGCCCAGAAGATAGTCTCTAAGATCACTCCGAGTATCTGCTCCGGAGAAGCAGGGTTTTCAGCAGTTTTGTGTCTTCAGGACAAAGACTGTTAGACAAGTCAGGGATGCATTCTCTTAAGGGTTCAGAAACAGCAGATCAGCATGTGCACAGAGCATCAGCATGGCCTTGGCACCAGCAGAGTCTTGACCATCGAAGGAGTAACCATCATTGGCGTCCCAGGAACAGGGGCATTTAAACTTTATTTACTTATTTTGCTGCATTGCACAGCTTGTGGGATCTTAGTTTCCCAACCAGGGATTGAACCACGGTCATTGGCAGTGAGAGCTCAGAGTCCTAACCATGGGATCTTTAGGGAATTCCCCAATCTTTACTTTTAACATGGACTTGCTTTACTTCTGGTCAGTGCACCCTTTTCTTTAATAATTAAGGCAGATGCACACCGTATGTATGATCTACCACAGACAGGCTGTTCTAGTCAGCATCAAATTCAAGTTAACTTATGTAGAAGTTTGAATGACTCCCTGTGTCTCAGTCGGTAAACATTTCCTTAATCTGTTTTCTAAGGGACGGGCAGGTGACTGACTCTACACTCAGTGTCTGATTTCTGTCGGGTTTGTGGACACCCATCCATCCTCAGGTTCCTGTTGGTGCTGCCTTATTGGAGCCAGTGCCCTTGGAGGTGGGTCTTTAGTGGAGTCTTTGCTGGGTGACAAGTGCTACCGTAAGCCACTGGCCAGGCATGTGCATGTCCCCTAGGAGGGTCGTCTGGCCCCTGTAGAAAGGGGCTTCCGATTCAGGTGCTGTGGGAAGGCAGTGGAGCTCCGAGGACTGAGATTGTTCTGCCCCCTCTGCTGAAAGGGTGGGGAGAGAGAGAGGCCCAACAGGAGTGTGGATGTGGCCTCGGCCCTTGGATGGGACTCTGCTGTAGCAGTGAAGGTGACATGTATGGTGTGGTGCGCATCCTTCCTCTGTCAGGCCTTGTCCTTCTAGAGAATTAAATCTGAATAACGTTACCGAGAAAAGGAAGGAGCCCCACGCTGCTTTCCAGAGCTGCGGTCCTGGCTTATTTCCGTAGCAAGGACAGGAGCAGGCTCCTGTGGCCTCCCCAGGCCTTGTTGCTGTTTCTGCTTTAGCCACTCCGGCAGGCGTGTGGTGGTGTCTGGATTCACATGTTCCTCCCAGCTGATGGTGTTGGCCATCTCCTCCTGGGCCAATTTACCCTCTGTAAACCTTCTCGCGAAGCCTCTTCTGTCTGCTGTGTAGTTGGACATTTTTCCTGCTTGAGTCTTGTAGGTTCCCCTGGTCCATCCTGGACGTGAGTCTGTCAGATGTGTGCTTGGCAGATAGTTTCTCTGCAGCTCATCTTTTTGTTTTCTTAGCCAGGTCTCATACATGGAGTAGAAATTTTTACTTTTGATGAAGTCCTACTTGTCCCTTTTTATCTTTCTTTGTTCTTATTTTAGTCGCTAAGGCATGTCCAGCTCTATGTAGCCCACCAGGCTCCTCCGTCCATGGACTTTTCCAGGCAAGAATACTGGAGTGTGTTGCCATTTCCTTCTTTAGGGGATCTTCCCAACCCAGGCACTGAACCTGCATCTGCTGTACTGCAGGTTGATTTTTTATCACTGAGCCATCAGGGAAGCCCCTTTATGTTTCTGTACTTATACTTTGGTGGTTCAGTCTGAGACTTTTTCGACAAGCTCTAAGTCTTGAAGATTTTCTCTGTCCTTCTGCACCAGTTGCTATGATCCTGTGGCTTATCTTGCTTAGCCTGTGGAGGGTGTTTGAACTCCCGAGTTCAAACGAGCAGCCCCAAGTCCCTGAAATGACCCAAGCCACTGTGGGGCCTGTTCCTCGTGTGGGTCTGGATTTCTGCTTATAGGACGAAGAAGCCCTTAGTTTCTCACGTTTACCTGGAGGGATGGCTGCTTTTGGGCGCGTGTGGAAAGGTGGGGAGTCAGCTGGATAGTGAAGGGATGAGCTGGAGCCTGAGGTCTTGAGTGATGGCCCAAGATCAGGTGGTTTCACTTGGAGGAGGGGAGGCTGAGGGGGAAGGGCAGTAACTCTCTTTGCTGCTGCTGCTGCTGCTGCTAAGTCGCTTCAGTCGTGTCCAACTCTGTGTGGCCCCATAGATGGCAGCCCACCAGGCTCCCCCGTCCCTGGGATTCTCCAGGCAACAACACTGGAGTGGGTTGCCATTTCCTTCTCCAATGCATGAAAGTGAAAAGTGAAAGTGAAGTCGCTCAGTCGTGTCCGACTCTTAGCGACCCCATGGACTGCAGCCTACCAGGCTCCTCCATCCATGGGATTTTCCAGGCAAGAGTGCTGGAGTGGGGTGCCATCGCCTTCTCTGGCAACTCCCTTTGGTGTGTTTCATTTCCTGTGTCCTCCCCGTCTGGCCTCCCCACTGCCACCTTAAGTGTGGGGGGCCAGGCCCAAGGCCTGGAGCACTGGGCTGGTGGCTGTCGGGGCAGGGAAAGGAGACGATTTCCCAGAGGCCATGCTCCAAGGCTTGGTGGCCTCTCTGTTTGTCCCCTTCGGTGGCAGTCGTGAGTGACATCAGCCGCTTCCTGAGCGTGTTCCAGGAACCGCATGCGGGTGTCATCCAGGCCGCCCGGCAGCTGCTCTCGGACGAGCGGGCCCCACTGCGGCAGAAGCTGCTGGCTGACCTGCTGGGCACCGTCAGTGAGAATATCACGGCCGAGACAAGGGCCGAGGACCCACCGTGGTTTGAAGGTACCTCAGGGATTCTGGCCTGGAGGGAGCGGGCGCAGAGGGCTTCCCTGGGACCGACTCTCTGAGACCTGGGGTCTCCGTCAGTTTCCAGATCCAGGGGTTTCCCAAGCACAGGACCAGGGTCCAGACAGCCCTGGGGTTGGCCATTTTATTTTTCAATCGTGATGAAGTAAAGTTCACCATCTTCACCATTTCTGGGCATGTAGTTCTTTGCTGGTATTGAATATATTCCCGATGTTATGCAGCAGCCCCACCACCTGTTCTCAGAGGTTTTCATCCCAAACTGAGGCTCTGTCCCCAGTAGGCATCACTCCCCACCTCTCCCCTGCCCCTGGTCCCCCATCTTCCTGTCCCTGGAAGATGTCTCCTCAGGGACTTCGTATGAGTGAGCTCATGCATCTTCCTTCTTCATTCAGCATAACTTCTTCGTGGTTCGTCGTGTGGAGACAGGTGTCAGGATTCCCTTCCTCTTTAAGGCTGAATGATATTTCATCTCATGGGTGGACCATATCTTCTTTATCCAGTCACCTGGACCTATCTCACCTTTTGGACTGTTCTGAGCCAGGCGGAACAGCCCCCTTGGGAAAGCAGCTCCCCGGTGGCATTTGAGGTGCTCTGTGCTGGTGGACCAGAGATGACTTCCTTTGCAGAAGGAGCAGGTTCCCATCAGAATGTTTCTAGATGGAGCCGAGTCAAGAGCCCTTGTCCACCCCTCCCAGAAGATCACAGCCCCAGGCTCCAGGCGTCTTGTCTCTCCTTCCGGCAGGCTTGGAGTCCCGGTTTAGGAGCAAGTCTGGCTATCTGAGATACAGCTGCGAGAGCCGGATCCGGAGCTATCTGAGAGAAGTAGGTCCTGGTGTGCTGGGCAGGTTTAGGAAGCCGGTTCTGCCTCTGGGACTTGGCTCCCAGGACCGGCGAGGATGTCAGAGGAGTGAGGGCTGGCGCGGGTGTGGGTGCAGGTGAACATGAGCCAGCAATGAGTTGCTTGCCCCGAGAGCCCCCATCCTCATGGTCGGACGTCAGCCAGGAGGTGTCATGTTCCATTCTTTGCAGGCCACCCGCTACCCCCACACCTTGACCTTGCTCCCGGCTGTGTGTCCTGGACTAGAGTTTATCATTCGTGGTGCAGAACTGCCCACACGTGCTCTGTTGAGAGCACAAAGGAAACCTCAGGGCTGGGGTATCTGAGGCCCTGGGGCCTGACCCAGTTCCCCCCTTGTCCCTGCTTCCACCCCTGCTGACTGTAGCCACCCTCAGACTCCTTCTGCTGGTTAAGTGCTCCCACGCTGGCTGATGGGTGTCTCCAGGACCTCGTCCACAGGCCCCGCTGGACGCTGGCCCCGTTCTGTGAGGACCCGTCTGCTGTCCTGCTGCCATTCCCGCTGGGCCAGGCAGTCCCCTTGCTTCTGTCCGGTGCTCAGTGTGGGCCCATGGATGCGAGTCCTCACCTGCACTCCAGTGGGTGGTGGTGTGGTGGCCGCTTCTCACCTGTACTCTTTTTCTCCGGTTTCTTGCCGCAAAGCACCGGGTAGCGCTCGGGAGACGGAGCAGCCAGTGTGCCTGGAGCTTGAGCTTATCTGATTGTGACCAAAGCTCCGTCTCATGGGCCCAGAGGAACTTCCCAGTGTCAGACAGTTATGGTGGGTGTGAGCTCTGACCCCCAACCTCAGGGCCCTGCTGGGACTCCAGAGGGCAGGATCCAGAACCCCCAACCTCAGGGCCTTGCTGGAACTTCAGCGGGCAGAGTTCAGACCCCCTCCTCAACCTCAGGGCCCTGCTGGGATCCCAAGGGGCAGGGTCTTTGAGGGCCGTGGCATTCAGCGGACTGGGAGCCAGGCAGCAGTGGGTTTTAGGGTGTGTGGCCAGTGCTCAGGGATGCCCCGCCTTTCCAGGTGACCTCTGGTGCGTCCCTGGTGGGCGCAGAGGCTCGTGAGGAGTACCTGCGGCTCGTGGGCTCCATGCAGCAGAAGCTCCAGGCTGCCCAGTACAACAGCAGCTACTTCGACCGAGGGGCGAAGGCTGGCCGGCGGCTCTGCACCCCCGAAGGCTGGTTCTCCTGCCAGGTGAGCCGCGGGCATCTCCTGGGCCACCCTGGCCAAGGCCTGGTGAGCCGGGGCAGCCCTCGGGTGCCAGCTTGCACAGGGTGAGGGAGTGGTCAGCCCCACCAGCGGTTCCCAGACTTCAGTGGCATTGGAACCCCTGGAGGGCTTTTGAGGACTGCTGGGTCCCTCCCAGGGTTTTTGTTCAGCAGCTCCCTGGGGCCTGAGAACCTGCCTTCCTGATGAATTTCTGTGATGCCTGTGCAGGGAGGGGTCAGGACACGACTGCTTGTGAGCAGAGACCTTGTCCTGGCCTCAGAGGAGGGAAGCGTTTGGGTGCTGGCTGATGCGTGGTCTGCCCTGTGGGAAAGCCTGGATGAGAGAGCCCGCCTGGATTCAGGGTTGTGGCTGGACGCGACATCTCGGCACTGGTAGAGCTTGGCGCCTTCGCAGGGTGGCGTCAGCTGGCAGCAGCATTCTGAGTCAAGGGGACAGCGCAGGGGCACTGCTTGCTCTGTGCAGCTGCTTGCAGGCCAGGTGTGGGTGGACGTGAGCTGCATGTAGCACTTCCAGTGAAAGCCCCTCCCTGCCACTGGCAGTGGGCCAGTCTCCCCCCCATAGCCCCCCGTGCCTCTATCCCCCCTCAGGCAGCCCCTTCCAAGGGTGATGTCCCAAGCACCCAGACACTGCTCCTTCCCACCTGCCTCACGTCACTCTCACCTGACCATTCCCTCCTGGGCAGTGTGACCCGAGCCTGGCAGTATGTGTGGTGGGGACAGCGACCAGAACCTCCACCCTGGTCTGGGCAGGCTCTGGGTCGAAGGCCTGTGAGCAAGTTGGGTGGTGGGTTTCTTGCAGAGAGGCTGTGGGGGCCCTCAGGGTGCTGGCCGGGTCTCTGGGTGGGGTACAGCTGGGGACTCAGGGGGAGGTGACGCTTTAGCGCGTCTGCGTGGCCCAGCCTGTGCAGGTAACAGGGAAATGCTGGGATGCCATGGAGGAGGCAGAAAGGGAGCAGCTGTGTGATGGAGCGGAGTGGGGAGGGCTGGGGGCACAGGAGGTACACGGCAGGGAGCCTGGCGTTCCTGGAGGCTGACGGGTTAACTGGTCCCTCTGCAGATGCAGCCCATCACTGGGCACCAGGGAGCGGGGTGCCTTGCCAGGACAGAGCACAGACCGTGTGCAGGACCTGACCCCCGATTGGGACGCCTCCGACTTGGGGGAATGGTTCTTTGGCCTCGGGGCCGTCACCTCTTCTCTTCCATCCAGGGTCCTTTTGACGTGGACGACTGTACCTCCAGACACTCCATCAACCCCTACAGTAACCGGGAGAGCCGTGTCCTCTTCAGCACCTGGAACCTGGACCATGTGTGAGTGCACGGGGTCGGGGGTGTGGGCACAGACTGCAGCGTGCCTGCTGGCCTGGCCCTGCCCGGCCTCCGGGGCTGATGGCTGCCTGGTGTTCCACACAGCCAGCTCGTGGATCACAGACCCACGGGTGTCCACTGTCACCTGCGTGGTAGTATCACTCAGTGTGGTGGCTCAGGTCCCCATCCATACCAGTGTAACCCTCCGTGCCCCCTCGCCCACCCCCAGATCCCACCAGTGGGTCAAGCTGGTGGTCGGCAGCTGAGGGCCCAGTCAGTTCGGCACCGGTAGAATCCCTGCCTGTCCCAGGGTGGGGGGTGGGGGGACTGGGTGGTGATGTGCAGGGTGTTTCCCGCTTTAGCCAGTGTGAGTGCGTCTTGGGTGGCAGGATCGCTTTTATCTGTACGTTAGCTCATTCAAAAAAAGAAATGGAAAATTTTTCTATTTTAACTGAAACGCTTTTCTTGTTGACTCTTGAACAACATGGGGTTTGAACCACGCGGGTCCACTTACACACAAGGTTTTTCAGTAGGAAATGCTACAGTTCTCCATCTGCATTGGCTGAATCCATGGATACGAAGGAGGCACAGATATGGAGGAATCTGCAAGCAGAGCCCCCACATAAAGACATCCTCGGGTTCTCACCTGCGTGGGGCGCTGGCTCCTAGTGTCCCTGTCTGCCCCCATGAGTCTCTGGTTGCTCTGCAGGGTGGAGAATCCTTGGGCCCCTCCCCTGCCCTCCTTGGTGTCGGACCTTCTGCATGCTCCCCACCTGCTGGGTGGCGAGCAGCTTCTTTGGTCGCAGGTCGTTTGCCTGGTAACTAGAAAGGTGGGCTGTCCGTGAGTTTCTTGGCCATTCGTGTTCTGTGAAGTGGCTGTTGCTGCCTCTGCTTGTTTTCTGTCTGGCTTTGGTCTCCTAATTAATTTGTGGGAATTCTTTCTACATCCTGGACACTGGTTCTTTGAGGGTATGTTTTTACGGTTTGGGCTTGTACACTGGAGCCAGGGCACATCTCCTGAAACACGTTGGTTACATTTCCGCTCTTTCTCTAAATGTATGTACATCCACATAGATACACATACTGGCTTTTAATTTAAAATGTGGTTTTGACCAGGAGGCAGCCAGGGTCTGAAAACATTGGCTTCTTTTCCTGAAATATGGCTACAGGCCCACCCCGACTGGTGGGGCTGAAGCCACGAGCTATGTGTTTAAATAGTGAAACGCAGAGGAGTAACCGACTCTCAGTGCAGCATACGTCGTCCACCCTCCTGGACGGTGTCACTGCAGCCCAGGCCGGGTTCCTTGTCCCAGCTGGTGGCCTTTTCAGGGCTCTGGGAATCGGCTGCAGTGGCTGGCTTCCAGAGTCTGCCCTCCTCCCCCACCCTCAGGCCCCCTCACACCATGAGGGTGCGTGCACCAGGTTGCAGCCTGTCCCGGGAGTGATGGCTGGGTGGCGGGGCAGGGGTCCAGGTGGGCTTCAGGTGGGCAGGGCTTCTGGACCCAGAGGGGTGCTCCCTGCAGCAGGGGCCCCCGGGAGCATAGGGCCAGTCACCCAAGGGCACCCTCCCCAGGGCCCTGTGTTGTGACAGGTCTTCCTTCTGGAACCAGCACTTCCCTCCCTCCCTTCAGAGCTGTCCTCAGCCTCTTCTTTAACTTCATTCATTTGGCTTTTGTTTTTCATTTGTTCTTTGTATTTTGGAGATTTTTTTCTTGCTTATCAGTTACTTTGCATCTCTCTTATCCTCTAACATAAACATTTCAGGTCGGTGTCCGCTTTAGCCACTTCCTGTGAGTTGGGTAACTGTATTGTTATTTGAGTCTGAGGACTGTCATTTCCGTCTCGATTTTACGGCTGCTCTGTGAACTGGTTGGTGTTAAGTGTTAGTTGCTCAGTTGTGTCTGACTTTGCAACCCTGCGGACTGTATGTAGGCCACCAGACTCCACTAGCCCACCAGGCTCCTCTGTCCGTGGGATTCTCTAGGCAAGAATACTGGAGTGGGTAGCCGTTTCCTCCTCTAGGGGATCTTCCTGACCCAGAGATTGAACCAGCGTCTTCCACGTTGTAGGCGGATTCTTTGCCATCTGAGCCAGGTGTAGAGGTAGGCATATGTCTTCAGTCGCTGCCGGATTCCTGGCTGCCTCTCCTGGCGCCTGTTCACTGCCGCAGTCACTCACGACTCCTCCAAGCCTGCATGGTGGCAGTGTGAGTGTCTGTGGGCTCAGATCCACGTGGCCTCAGATACGCACGGCTGGATTTAACTTGATCTGCTGCTCCGGGCCCGTCCTGTCAACCTTGACATGTTCTTTGGTCTGAGGGCTGTCCCACTGGCCATGTTATTGCTTTTATTCCCACGGGCTTGAGATGGTCCCATCTGAGCTGATAGCTGCCATCCTTTGCCCGTGTGGTGAGGCTCAGTCAGAGGCTGTCAGATAACCGCGTGTTGATTCCTTGCTGGTGGCTTCCATACCACCTGCAGCCGTATGTGGTTGGATGTGTGTCTGCATGAGAGGTGGGCTGAGGGGCCTGGTTTTCCACATGACTGGAGGTTCACAGGGTGCTGATGGCTGGGCACAGAAATTGTGGGTGTCCTCATCTCGAGCCTCCTTCCCACTCCCATGGTACATCTACTTGGCCACCTGCTCCAGCAGACAGGGAGCTGGGGAGGCCTGGTGCAGGCTCGCACATGGGTACGTCCTCTTTGAATGCCATCATCACCACTCAGGGAAGCCCAACCCAACCCGCAGGGTGGATGAAAGACCCTGTGGGGAGAAGGGCCAGCCCCCAGCCAGCCCACCAGCAGGGCACAGCCCTGAGAGTGGGCCAGGCCAACCCACAGAACCATTAGTGGGGGTTGGTAATTCATACAGAGACTTTTCCTTCCTCTTCCGGAAGACCCGGACCCTTGGCAGCTTCTCTCTTCCTCCTCTAATGGCAGGGCAGGGGTCTCAGCCCCACCCCTCCTGGCTTTCGAGGCCCCTGGCTGCCCACCAGGACTGGAGTGCAGCGCAGTCCTGTGGTCCAGCTATGGTTTCTGTGTCTGCAGAGGGAGCCACCTTTTCTTTTATTCCCAGATACTTACTCATTGGTGCTCAGCATTTCTGTCGTGGGGACAGGGCCCTCGGTGCCAGTTTAGTGGCCCCCAGCCCCCAGCTTCACTGTTTCTGGTCCCATCTCATCAGTGTACAAGCTTCTCCACTGGGTGCCGTGCCGTCTTTTGAACTGTTGTTTATATGTGAAATCGGGTCACATAAAGCGACGTCATGGTTGTTTTAAATGGACACACGTGTCTGCAGATAAGATTATAGGATGAGGTCTGGAAAGGCAGATGTCAGACCCTTAACAGGGATTGTCTCTGGAAAGTGAGATTAAAGGCTGTAGTTGGAGGTGACTGTAGCTTTGTTTGTAAGGTTCTATTTAAAAAATGTTCATATATCATCCTGTAATTTTTTAGTGAATTTGCACATAGATAAAGGAAGTCGAATGTTGTTCACGTGATGGGACTATGCTTGACTCTCATTTTTTCCAGTGTACCTCTCAGTATTTTAACTACACACCATGTACTTTTTACAATGTGAGATGGCCGGGTGGCTGGCCCGGTGGGCGGGGGCCATGCATGGCGATGGTGCCCCTGTCAGTCTGGGAAGGGGTGTCCCCAGCGCATCGGTGGCTGCCGGGTAAGCCCTTTCCCAGCACCCACCCCCTCTGGCTGGGATGGTCCAAGGGTGGCTCCTCTGAAGAGCTTCACCCTCTCCACCGGTCTCTCCTGGAAGCAGCCAAACCTTGATGGCTCAGCTGAGTAGATACCTTGTCCACCCATCTCTGTGGTTTAGCAGAAGATGCTGCTGCTGCTGCTGCTGCTGCTAAGTCGCTTCAGTTATGTCCGACTCTGTGCAACCCCATAGACGGCAGCCCACCAGGCTCCGCCGTCCCTGGGATTCTCCAGGCAAGAACACTGGAGTGGGTTGCCATTTCCATCTCTAATGCGTGGAAGTGAAAAGTGAAAGTGAAGTCGCTCAGTAGATGAGGCACTGACTAAACGGGGGCAGGTGGCGGGGGCATTGTGAGGACAGAAGATAACGTCCCTAACCTTGCTTTACAGAATAGAAAAGAAGCGTGTGGTGGTGCCTGCGCTGGCCGCGGCCGTCCACGACGCAGAAGGGAGAGAGGTGGACTGGGAGTACTTCTACCGCCTGCTCTTCACCTTGGAGAACCTCAAGTTAGTCCACATTGCCTGCCACAAGAAGACCACCCACAAACTCCACTGCGACCCCAGCAGGGTCTACTGCACCCCAGTGGCACAGCGGAGGAAGCGGCCTGCCCGCCAGCGCCCGTGACGTGGCCCGGGAGTGCGTGCATCCTTCCAACAGGTGCTACTTCATGCAGCATGGAGGACCTTTAGCCCCCTGATGAGGGGTTGAACCCATGCTCCCTGCATCAGAAGTGCAGAGTCTTCACCTCTGGACCACCAGTGAAGTCTCAGGTGCTTGGTTTTTTTGGCCACTCCAATATTCTTGGAAAAAACTTGAAAACATCGTCCTACAGGCTCTGGTTGGAGCACATTTCTGAAGCTGTTTTCTGACCTCCACGAGCTCAGCTGCCGGAGGACAAGTCTAGGGGCTCCCGGGATGCCCGGGGTCAGGAGTGGCGGCCCTGAGACTTCACCTGGCAGTGTCCCCCACCAGGTAGATTCCCCCCTTGCCTGGCCACTTGGGCGGGCTTCGGGGAACTTCAGCTCCATGGGCCTCCACTCCCCAGGCAATGCAGCACCCCCTCCTCAGGCCTCTTCTGAATGGTTGAAAGAGTTGTGACTCTTTTTGGGTAAAATACAAGGATATTCACTGCTGTTCTGTTTCCAACAGCAAACAGTGGGAAACCCTCCAAATGTCCAGAGAGCTGATTGTGGCATGATGCTGAACCATAGGAAATTGCTGTTTTTATGGGTCAGAAATGGTCAGATTAATTTCATGATTCAACCCTACACATCTACCTAATACAAAACACTGTAGCAGTTTCAGGCGTTTTGTGAGATGTGGGAAGCTGGGTGTTAAGCGTACAGGCGAGGAAGGTGGCTTGGCCATGTCCAGTGTGACATGAGTGTGTATCACGAGCATGTGCTAGTCATGCAGAAACTGTCACAAAGGGACACAAAGCATGTGGACAGCAGGAATCCTGGGGGGTGGAATGGGGTGCGATTGAATCACAAAGGACCAATTTTCTAAACCATGCATTTTATGATACTTGAAGATTTTTAAATGATCATTTATTTCATAATTCTTAAAAATTTACTTTTTGAAGTCACATTTTATAATACTTAAATTTTTATACTTACTGTGTAATCACAAAAGCAATAAAGATTTTTAAAAAATAAACATGTCAAAAAAGTTTGCCCTCATTGAGAATGATGGAAATGAGAAAAATAAGGGGTCAATGACTTAAAAAACTGACCCAAATCTATGTCACTGAAACATATACACACATAATTTTTTTTTTTATTATTTTTAAAGAACTTTAAAAACGTATTTATTTGGCTGCCCCGGGTCTTAGTTGCGGCACGTGTGATCTAGTTCCCTGACCAGGGCTGGAATCTGGGCCCTCTGCATTGGGAACTCAAGAGTCTCAATGGGCCACCAGGGAAGTCCTTCCACACACTTTACAAAGTGCCAGTCTTGTGTGGGATTTGAGAAGTGTGTGTCAACTCATGGTGTCGATCTGGTCTGATGGGAAGTGGGGACGTGAGAGGGGCCAGATGCCCCAGAGTGCGGCGGTCTTATCTGTGCAGTGGAGTCCCAACGACACCCCAGAGGCCCTGGTTCCCCCAGCTCCACTGACTGCCCGCCCCAACTCCCCAACAGCCTGTGCTGTAGGGGTGCGCCCATTCCAGCCTCTTCCTGATGTTTCTGGAAAGCAGCTCCACAGAGCTTCCTCAGGACCCACCTCCTTATTCTAACCACCCCAGACACCCTGGGCAGGATGCACCCTCAGATTACTCACAATTAGAGCAATTTAACATGCCCTGTAATGTGCTTTTTGAAACTTTAATTCGTCCCGGGCCTGATCCGTGTTCCTCCTGTTTTGCTTGTCACCCTGGGCTGGCCTGTTGGGGTGTCTTCTCTGTGCCGTCTGGACGTGTGAGTACAGAACAGTTTCCCCAGATGCATTGCACTCGTCCCAGCCCCTCTTTACAGGGACACCTGGAGTTTTCTTCTGGTGACACAGACTTGCCACAAACTTGCCACCTGCCACCTCCAACACCCAGCAGAGTCCACAGGGCATTCCCTGTGCTCAGCGTGACCCTCCAGTCGCCACAAGAGACCACAGCTGTGACTTAGGGGTGACAGCTGGCGCTGGGGGTGGGGGGGGTGGGCGGGACAACCTACTGGACCATCTATCGTGGGTTAGAGATAGAAAGGCTCAGGATGTGTAAGAAGCTGCCCGGGGCTGGCAGGGCAGCCTGGCGGGCTGGGGAGGAGCCTCTCCATGTTCCCTGAGGACCGCGAGCTGCCAGACCTTGGGCTTCCAAGACTAAAGGTGACATTTTGCATTTTGGTGGGAACACGAGGAGGCACATGTCCTGCAGGGTTGATGCTTCCCCTGGGAGCCAGTGTGGGTGAAACATAAAATCCCCTGAAATCGGAAGCAGGTTGGTTGACCCCCAGGCATCCCAGTGCTACAGTCACAACAGTCATTCTTGCAGAATCTCTGTAAATTACTCTCCCTGGCTGCTTCCAAAGTGCCTCACAAGCAGCATCATCCCATCATTAAAGCAGTTTGTCGTCAGTAAATCACAGAATGATTCAGAGCAGGGGCTCTCACGGCTGCTGATGGGACAGCGGTCACATGGAGGCAGAGTGACTGCGGCGACAGGCACCTCGGGGCAGCACTGTGGACTGTCAAGGACAGTATGGGGCCTCACTGGGTGCTTCAACTCCATGTTGCTCCCAAACGTGGTTCACAGGACGTCTGAGGGGGACGGGATCTAGCAGCCATCATGACTGAGCCAGAAGTGTCTACCAGCCCAGAAATAGTGAGACTACTACTCACTCATGAAAACCTAGCTCGGCCTCTGGGACTGCAGGCCGCTCCCCGCCTGTGCCAGTCACTCAGGACAGGCTTTCTCCTGGATGCCCTCCTTGTCCCTGGTCTTGGTGTCCTCTGCCAGCAGCCGGTGACAGAAGGTGGTGGCAGACAAGCAGGCCCCCATCCCTTTCCAGAGCCCACTGGGAGGGACGTGACCCAGGTGCCCCATGACATGAGGACCCTGGTGGTTTAGCTCAGCTGGGCAGTGGTGCCTGGCAACCCCGTACCACAGAGAGCATGGCCTCGCCAGACAGTGGCCCCCCACTACACGGGCGAGGGACGCACCCAACACCTGCCACCTCAGAGACCCCACGGCCTCACCAGAGGGGCCGTGTCCTCTCCAGTCCACAGCCCTGTGCTCTCAGCTTGGGGGGCTGTACCCAGGGCGCCCCCCAACTCACCCCCCGCCTCCAGCTGCTGAATGGATCAAAGGGCCAAGCCAGCTTTGAGCAGAGAAGACAGGACAGAATGAGCTTTCTCACTGAAGGAATACAGCTCAAGGGACAGAAAACTTCCTTATAAACATTTTCAAAATATATTTTATTTCTTTTCCATATGGATTTTGCTAAATGTCCAAGGTAAACATAAACTTTGTGTATGGAAATAAAGGAGAGTTCTTTAAGAACCGGCATTGAATCAGTCATAAGAATGATCAAATTTTGATTATGGAAAATAAACCTGCATGTTATCAAAAGTAGAGAGCTTGAGTGAAGGGTTTTCTTGACAGAGATGTCTCTCATTTATGAGAGAAGTTGGCTCAGCCCACCACCACGTGTAGAGATGGTAGAAAACACATCACTGTGGAAACAGCAGCCTTATACCTGAGGACGTTCAGCCCCTGTGTACCAGCCTCCCGCAGGGACTGCCCACCTGTGTGGGTCAGCGCTGAGTGCTGATTATGAGCACGTCCTCTTGGAGACGTGTTTTGAATAAACCCCGTAATCTGCAAAATCATCACTGTCAATGGTACTAGACGTGTAGAGAATCAGCGTGTGCCTCTCACCCTCTACGTTTCCGCACCATCGGCGTCATCGTCGTCGTCGTCTTTGGCTCTGAAATGCATTTTCCTAAATTCGCGTCTGCTCATGGAAGGGCAGGATGAAGACACTGGCGGGAGGTCCTTGGAGGGAAGAGAACACCTGGCATAAGCCCCCCAGCTCCAGCCCCCAGCGTGGGCTCAACTCCCCACTGCATGATGGAGGGAAGGAGGGGCACCGGGTTAAAAGCAGGAGCCAGCCCGGCAAGTGTGGGCAGCTGCCCAGAGAACCACAGGCCATGGCCACGACTTCCCACGGCACAGTGGGGCCCAGACTCACACAGGGCCAGGCCTGCCCAAACCTGCGCTCACCAGGGCATCAGTTCTTGGACTTAGGCAGGTGGGGCCCCAAACTGGCACGTGTTTTGCTCTCTCCTCTCCAGTGACAGTTCTTACTGTGTGTGATCTGCACCCAACAGCATGCACACATGTGGACCGAGGTCAGGACTGAGCATGCGGTCTGCTGGGGATGCCCGTCCTGAGAGGGGGAGAAGCACTGGCCTTACCTGCATGAGTTCCACGTTTCCAAAGAAGCGGCTCACAGGCATTGGCTGGTTGCTGTCGTCATCCAGAAGGGCGCTGCCATCCATGAGCAGTGGGGCCGCGGGGCCCTGATCCAGGTCCAGCGCCACCCCATCCCTAGCAGGGCAGCCACCGTTGGACTCTCCTCCTACAGGGGCCCCATGTCTCGGTGGGAGTGGCTCATCCTCAGTCTCTGCCGGGCTTGCATCGCTCTCGGTTCCGCAGCGCCCTGGGAGGGGACCAGCTGTCCCCTGGGGAGCAGAGCTGCCAGCTTCCTTTCCTAGAAGCGAGGCCCCATCCTCGGCCGACACCAAAGGTTCGTGCGTACCCGGGGTCTCAGAGGGCGTGGCAGCGCTGTCACTCTGGTGTTTCTGGAGTTCTGACTTCACAAGATGACCTTTGTCATACTTGAACTTCTTGGACGTCCGCCTGTCGGTGGCTTTGTGTGATGAGGGAGTCTGTCAGGAGAGAACATGCAAGGAGACACCAGACACGTTTTGGGGTATGAAGCAGATGACATATAATTAACACGCCTCAACCCTGGAGGCTGGTCGTTCTGCTCCTGGCTGACAGCGTCCCTGCTGGAACCACAGCTTCGAGGACAGGGTCCTTTCATGGTTTCCAGTGAAGGGGCAGCGTCCGGATGGATGGCTGGGAGAGAGTCCAGACACGCCCAGTGCTGTCCCCTGAAGGGTGCTGTGGTAAGGGAAACGACAACCCAAGAACCAATTTCCGTTTGTCTCTGCTGGGACGTGGGCTCCCAGGAGACAGAGCTCTGTGTGCCAGTGCAGGAATAGGACTTGACTCAGCGCAGCTTTAAGGAGCAGTGCCCTGGGAGATACGGGCCGGTGCGGCTGTGAGACCCAGTCCAGCCAGACCCCAGGCTGTGGCTCAGGGAGCAGCTCCAGGAGCTGGGGCTGCCTGGCTGCCGGGCCTGCAAGACCCTGGATGGCAGACACGGGGCCCCTCCCTCCTCACCTGCCCACAGTGGGGAGCAGCACAGCCCGTGCCCACATCGCTCAGGCTGCCTGGCAGAGGCCGCTGAGCCCACTGCCCTCAGAGGGCAGCACAAGCCCTGAGGTGGGTCCTGCCACGGTCCTGGCACCGTGACCTTCATGCTGGTCTGTTGGCCTCGCCCCAGGCTTTCTAATGCAACATGTCTCGTGGAAAGGTGGACACTCCATCCAGTCCTGTCTCCGAGGGGTGAGGCTCACCTGACATGCTGTCTGGGCAGACGTGGCGACGTGGGTGTCCTGGGCTGAGGCTGACGCGGCTGAGTAGCTCCGGGCTCGAAGGCGCGCTGAGGACCGCACTCCACCTGCCAGCTGAGCCAGACCGGAGGCCAGTCAGAGACCTGGAGATGGCCCCTCCCACCCCCATGTTTTTACTGACTGTGGAAAGATGGCAGCTTGTGTCCCTGCTCAGAAGGTTCTCGAACTTTTACACGGTGTCCCGAGTTCTTGGTAAAAAGCGAAAAAAGCAAAAGACACCCCTCCATGACCCCTCCTTGAAATCTCAGGGGAGTGGTCCCAATCCCATCAGCTTGAAGGCGCTCCAGGTGCTGGTGGACAGACCTCGATGCTGACAAACCACCCCACTGCCACCTCGCTCAGAAGGCAGATTAAGTCTTCTAGTAATAAGGAAGGGATAAATTAAAACAATAAAGCTTACAATCCTTTTACTTAAGAGTAACTTTAGGTTTTCAGAAAAGCAGCGAAGATGACAAGGGAGTTCCCGCCCCCGGCCTCCCTCAGCTTCCCTCCCTTGGCGGGAGCCAACAACCCGCACGTCTGTCAAAATGAAGATGAGACCGGGCTTTATGCGAGTCTCATACCTGCTTCTTCACTAACTGCTTTCTCTGTTCCAGAATGGGGACACTTAGCAAACAACACACGAAAGCTCAGGTGAGAACTTGAAAGTGAGAGAGGTGGGTGACAAGGAGGAGGGAGTCATGGAGGGCAAGCTAGACAGCCCCCAGTCACCGTAATCGAGGCCTGGAGACACAGACCGGCTGGATGGGGGGCTGCACGTGCCAAAGTGGAGAAGAGAGATCAGAAATCACACAAGGTCCTTGAGAAACCTTTAACAGCAGCTTCTCATCCATCCCTGCTCTGCTCCACCCCCGCCCCCACCCCCAGAGCCTTAGACAGAAGAGATACAGGTTCGATCTCTGGGTTGGGAAGATCCCCTGAAGGAAGGCATGGCAACCCACTCCAGTATCCTTGCCTGGAGAATCCCATTAGGGAATTGTAAATGGAAAAAATATGGGAGACCCCCATTAAGTTAGCAATTACTCGAGAAAGCGGGCTTGCTTAGCAACAAAACCATGAGACAGACATGTAAGACATGCCCCCAAACAATACAACAGTGGTGACGTGAGCCCCATGTCCCGCCCAGTGAGCTCAGTAAGGTAACGATCCCTAGGATGTGCTCTCTGCACACACAAAACAATAATTTGTGGACCTTGCTTGACCATATAGGGACAAGTAAACTTCCCTGCCAGCCTGGAGGAGGAGCTGATGATGGAAGCACGAAGTCTACTCAAGAAAGACAAAGTTCTTCTCCCCCTGTCCACTTTTCCTTTGATTATGAAACTGAAGCCTAAGTTCTCAGGGTGCAGCACCCCCTCTTCCATCCACTCATAAACTGCACAAGCATCCATTCTAATAATCACTTCTTATCCATCACATTGCTCTTGCTGGATTCTTTTCTGCACTGAGACATAAAGGACAGTGGTACTGGAGCTCTTTGGAGCCCCAGACATGACACCAATAGGTCTCACCGTTAAGAGTCCAACTCCAAATATATCGATCTCGGGTCACACCGGCTTTCTTAAGGTGGGGCGTGGGGGAAATAAATGGACTGGCCCTCGTGACAGCTGCCTTCACCCAAGTGTTGGTGCTCAGGTCCTGCTCATGCTGAACAGCCTTAAAAGGAGCAGCACTCCCACTTCAAACTCGGGAGAGGACCCTGCTGGGGTCACACACTCATCGGAGCCCCTCTCCCTGCCACCAGAGTTATCACATGAAAGCCCTGGTGGCTTGTCGAGGGGACTGAGCCAAGACCCTGCCCGGTTCTGGGGCGTGTGCTGTGTAGGCCCTCCAGTAGCAGCAAGGTGAGTCTAGGTGCTTTCTACATAGTCCTTAAAATACTGGGGTGCAACTGCTCCTCAGAGGGCTTGTTACCACTCAGGGCGAGGGTGGCCGACACAGTACCCAGAGTTACTATAGTATCTAAAATGTCCAGTTTTCAACAGAAAATTAGGAAGCATGCAAAGAAACAGGAATGCAGACCCAAACACTAGAATAACAGCAAGTAAAAGAAATTGCCTGTGACAGTGATCGGATGCGGGATTTATCAGAAAAGAACTTCAAACTAGCCATTTTAAACATGTTCAAGAACTAAGAGAAACCATGATTAAAGATTTAATGACATCATATCAAATAGAGATTATCAATAAAAAAAACAGACATTATAAAAAAACCAAATGGGAACTCAGGAGTTGAAAATTACAATAGCTGAAATTAAAAATTCACTGGTTGGTTTGGAGTGGGCAGTACTCAAAAATAGATATGGACCAGAAGAATAAGAGAACTTGAAGATAGATTGCTAGATTACACAAACCAAAAAACAAAGAGAAATAAGGATGAAACAGAATGAAGAGAGCCTCAGAGACCACTAAATGAACCATCATACATGTAATGGGAGTACCAGGAAGAAAGGAGTACAAAAAATTTTGGAAAAAATAAGGGCTGAGAACTTCCCAAATTTATTGAAGAAAAACGTACAAACCCAGCAATCTTAAATAACTGAATTTCAAGTAGGATAACTGCAGAGAGATCTATAATCAGATGCAACACGAGAAATGCTGCAACACAAGGACTATGGAAGATCTTGGAAACAGCAAGAGCTCAGTCATGTCCGACTCTTTCCAGGCTCCTTGTCCATGGGATTCTCCAGGCAATAATACTGGAGTGTGTTGCCATCTCCTCCTCCAGGGGATCTTACCCACTTAGGGATGGAACCCCATCCCCAGCGCGAGCTAAACAATCCATCACAAGTCAGGGAAGTCAGACTGGGAAAGTGCCATCCACATGGGGTCTTCAGGAGACCCACTTCTGAGTCAAAGGTACAAACAATAAAAATGAGAGCAGACCAGGAGTGCCCAGGTGCGGCTCCCGTCCCCAAGAGGCCCACCTCCCCAGGCGGGGCGTATCCAGTCCCGGGCCCTAGACCGCCCTACGGCAACCAGTATGAGGAGCTACCGCCCCTCAAGTCTCCCCACGCTCCGGGGTGGACCCCTCGTCGTGTGCCCCAACTTGGGCTGACAGACCCCAGGCCGGGCAGCGTCAGAGTATCGCGGGTTCAGACTAGCTCCAGAGAGGGAGCCCCCCATTCCAGAACTTGGTCTGGAAACATCCTTCTCAGAGCCCCCCAGCCGGGGGGTGTAGGGTACGTGTGTGTGTTGGGGGTTCAAGGGCGTGGCTTGGGAGAGCCCCCCCTCCAGGGGGCGTGGCCTGGAAGACCCCCAGCCGGGGGGTGTAGGGTACGTGTGTGTGTGTGTGTGTGTGTGTGTGTAGGGTACGTGTGTGTGTGTAGGGTACGTGTGTGTGTGTAGGGTACGTGTGTGTGTTGGAGGGTTCAAGGGCGTGGCTTGGGAGAGCCCCCCTCCCGGGGGCGTGGCCTGGAAGACCCCTTCCGGGGGTTGAGACACAGGCGGAGACCCCTCCCCCTCCTTCCGAGGCGTCCTGCGGCTCAGCCTCAGCTCCCACGCGGCCTCCGCCCCCCTCACCTTCCGGCTCCTCATGAGTGTGAGCGGCTCGCTGCCGCTCCCAGCCCCGCAGCCAAGGCCCCGCGCGCAGCCTAATCCTTACCACCGGAGAAGAGATCCGGCAGCCCTTGGCTCGCGCCGCGGCGTGTGACGCCACCAGAAGACTGGCCAATCACAGCTCGGCGTCCCCATGTATGTACCCCAACAGAGTCGGCGTTTTACGTATGGGCGGGGAGACGGCCATGTTTATGAGGGGCTCCTCCCTTGCGGCTTCTCCAGCCGCCATGTTTAAGTGGGGCGGCGGCCATGATTATAAGGGGCACCTCCCTGGTAGTTTCTGCGGTCCCCATGTTTAAGTGGGGTGGTGGCGACCAGGTTGAGGGACCCTGGTTGCTGTCCCTGGCCACGTGCGTGGAGGTGGGCGGGAAGGTCCTGCGTGGTGGTCTCTTACACGCGAGTCGGGCAGCTGAATTTCCCCGGTCCCGGCCCTGTCTTCTGGGCTCCGGGCGCGATGGTATAGTCCCTGGAAGTGGGCCCGCGAGGCCGTCCCCGGCTGTGTTCGCACTGCCCGCCGCCAGGGGCGGGGCGGGCCGGGCCCCGGGCTGCACGGCGAGCCCGATTGCGGGGGCTCGGAAGGGGGCGGCCTCTCCCTCCGCGAGCTCCGGGGCGGCCACACTCTGGTGGAGCTCCCGGGTGGAGCCCCCCGCGCTGGCCCGCAACACCTGGCGGCGGCGGCCGACGGGCGGGAACCTGCCTTCTGGGTCCCGGGTCTCGGCCGCGGGCGTCGGCGCCACGGGGCCAGGTCCACGGACGAGGCTGAAGTCCGCCAGGTTTTCGGGCCTCCAGAGCCGGGAGACACCAGCCTCTGTGCCCGCGGGAGGCTCCTTCCGGGAACCGCCCACCTTCTCATCAGGGACGCAGAGTAAACGACAGTGCTGTGTACTTTTGTTATTACTATTCTAACAGGTGAGAATATTTACATCAGGCAGTTTTATCAGAAACATTCGATTTTGCACTTAAAGTGTAAAGGTTGAAGCTCGAGGGACCTTCACTCATGTGGTTCCCTGGCTCTGCCAAAGGTTTCATGCTCTGCTCTGACGGAATGACCCTCGAAGCCTGGAAAAACAGTCGATGCCCGTTTTTAGTACATAAAAAGCAGGGTCCCTCAGGATCCTCCAAAAAGCCCTGCAGACTGTCTCGTCTTTAGAAATCTGACTTTTGTTAATTAGGGGTAGCCCCTAATTAACAAATTTCCCAAATTAACATATTTCCCATAGACTGCACTTGGGGCTTTGCTCTCAGCAGTGTATCAAGTCCTAGGGTACACACTGCACACACCTACCCACCTGGCCTGTCCATCTTCCTTCCCAGTTCCCTGCTTCTCACTGAGTTGTTCCCCATGGTGCATAGGGAAGGGAAAAAAGACTAATGCAGACTGGCAGGAAATCATTTGAAGCGGAAGCTAACATAATCACTGTCAGCTGCTAAGAAAGAAGCAAAGTGATACAGTGTTAAATACCTAACCTGTCCCATTTTCAGGCTTCCCAGATGTCACAGTGGTAAAAATTCCCCCTGCCAATGCAGGAGACACAAGAGATGGAGGTTTGATCCCTGGGTGGAGAAGATCCCTTGGAGAGGGAAATAGAAACCCACTTCAGTATTCTTGCCTGGGAAATCCCATGGAGTTGCAAAGAGTCAGACAGGTCTGAGCATGAACGTCCCATTTTCACTGGAGTGGGTTTCATAATAAGCTAGGTTCTATGGTTTTACTTCGGGCTCCTTAAAGGCTCTGAGTTCTCATTAACCTGGGGTTGATGGTCACAAGCCAGCGTTTGGCTCCAGGTGGTTATGGTTAATGTCAGTTGAGATGAGCTGGACCACATCCTCTCAGTGTCACCCTGGTTTAACCTCCCTAAGGTGCTCTTGGGCTCATTCAGCTGACACATTCAGCTCTTCCTTCACCACACTCCAGCCCCTAGTCTATGTGAGTGGTACTTTCAGCGCCCCAGCAGCTGCTCAGGCCTGACCCCGAGGCCCTTACTGCCCGAGTCCCTCAGTGAACGTTCCTGGTCTCCCTTCTCTTGCCTTGGCAGCCAGAATGGCCGTTGATCCATGGTGACCTGCCCCTCTGCTAATGCTCTTCAGCTCTTCCTCACCACTTCTAGGATGAAGACCGACAGTCCTAATTGACCTGCATGGCCCAGCACAGTGCCTGGCTCAGTGGCTACTCAATGAGTGTTGGTTGAATAAGTGCACAAGAGGTGCTGTGAAGTTGTTCACTGCTGCCCCAACTCTGGATCCATCTAGCCCTGCTGCTGCACCCCCTCCCGCTCTGCTGTACACCCCACTCCCCTGTGTGCCCCCGCCCTGCATGCTCTGTTCTTTCCACCTGAAAAAGTTTCTCCCCAGCCCCGACCCATTGTGTTCAGCAAATCCATTCCTTAAACCTCAACTCAGATTCAGTTTCTTGGTTGGGGGACATTACTAAATGTTCCCCCTCAAAACCCCAAATTAAGTCTGCCAATTGGGTTTTTTTTTTTTTTTTTTGGTCATGCCGTGTGGGCATGTGGGATCTTAGTTCACCGACCAGGGATTGAACCTGTGCCCTTCGCTTTGGGAGCTCGGTGTCTTAACCACTGAAAGTCAGTCTGCTGATTGTTTTTTAGCATCATGCACTCTTGCTCCAGGACATGGTGCCAGCTGGCTCTGCCCTCTCTCTTGGAGCACCACATGGCACACTCCTGCACTTGCTCACTCCATGTGTCTGCTGAGCTCCTCTCGTGGCCAGCACCAAGCTGGGCCTGGTGTGGCAGTGGTGGTGAACTCATACGGAGCCTGCCTTTTAGTGTTTTGGCCCCGCAGGGGGTTGGACACTGGTGGAGTAATCACACAAGGACCCATCAGTCTGTGTTGGAGCAAGAGGCCACAGGGAGAAGCCACACAGGGGCAGCAGCTGGGATGTCAGACCCACACGGGGTCAGGTAAGACTCCTTGGAGAGTGGGAGTGGATCAGGAGTCACCTCTTCCTCCAGAACCCTTTCCGGTTCCCCAGAATGAATCACACAGGAGCCCCCGCTTGGGCAGAGGGTCACCCTTCCTGAGGCTCTGCCCTGGTGGAGGAGCCGTGCTTGGACTCTCTGCTCTCCCCACCTCCCCAGCTGTCATGTCAGGATGTGATCCACCCTGGAGGGCACACAGAAAACACAGAACCAAAATCATGTCTTAGAGCATCCTTCTGGGTTCCTCGGCACCCTTGCTGTCTCTTTTTCTTGCTCAACAGATGTACCCACTGCCCTTTCAGGGTTAGGGGCCCTGAGAAGGGTGTCTCATGATGGCAGGATGCTGGTCCTCGTTGGTGGTTGGCCCCCCCAGGTGGATCGCAAGCTCCCTGAAGGCAGGGACTGTGTCCTGCTCACAACGATGTCCTAGGACCCTGGCCCATGGCTGGCACGTGCTGGCAGGGACTCGGGAAGCACTGGACAAAAGATGGATGGTGGTGATGACGCATCAGAAGAAGCCGAGGATGGAAGATTCCGAGGAAACTTTGTCTTCTCAACGAAGACACAGTCTCACTGCTGAAACACCTTTGTGTCCATAGCTCAGTATCTGCATTTTATGAACACCACAGGGCAGGCGAGAAATCAGAAGAGAATTTTCCACTGATTAGCAGTCTGTCGGTTCATTAACTGAGGCCACCCCTAATCTGGAGTGTGTCTAGTTACTCCCAGCAGATGCTGGCCTATATGATGAGGGGTTGTCTCTGATACCCTGACCCTTTATATTTAAAAGAAAGATGAAAAAAAAAAAAAAAAAAAGCTCTCAGTAGATGTGGAGCAGCAAGAACTCTCATTCGTTCCTGGAGGGATTGAAGCACAGTGCAGCCACTGGAAAACAGCTGGGCAGGTTCCAACAAACCCATACAGAGTCTTAGCATCTGTCCCAGCAGCCATGCTCCTTGGTAGTTACCCAAAGGAACTGAAAGCCTGTGTCCACACTCAGCCTGCACACGATGTTTATGTCAGTTTTATTCACAATCGCTAAAACCTGGAAGCAACCAAGATGTCCTTCTGGAGGTGAATGGATAATAAACTACAGTGCATCCAGACAATGGAGGAGTATTTAGTGTTTAAAAAGAAATACACTCCCAAGCCTTGAAAAGACAAGAAGGACCCTTTAAATGCATTTTACCAAGTGAAAGAAGCCAATCTGAAAAGGCTGCATACTGTGTGGTTCCAACAATACAACATTCTGGAAAAGGCAAAACTATGGAGACAGTAAAAAGATGAGTGGTTGCCAGGGGCTTGGGGAGGGGACAGATGAGTAGGCAGAGCACAGAGTATTTTTAGGGCTCTGAAAATACTCTGTACAATATCATCACGATGGCTGCGTGTCATTATGAAAAAAAAGTGAAAAATGTTAGTTGCTTAGTCGTGTCTGACTCTTTGTGACCCCATGGACTTTGTAGCCTGCAGGCTCTGCTGTCCATGGAGTTCTCCAGGCTAGAATACTGAGTGGGTAAACATTTCCTTCTCCAGGGGATCTTTGTGACTCAGGGATTGAATCCACATTTCCTGCTTTGCAGGTGGATTCTTTACCGTCTGAGCCACCAGGGAAGCCCGTATCATTATGAAAGTTGAAGTCGCTCAGTCATGTCTGACTCTATGACCCCATGAACTCTGTAGCCCGTCAGGCTCCTCTGTCCATGGAATTCTCCAGGCCAGAATACTGGAGTGGCTTGCTGTTCCCTTCTCCAGAGGATCTTCCCAACCCAGGGATTGAACCCAGGTCTCCCGCATTGCAGGCAGATTTTTTTTTACCATCTGAGACACCAGGAAGCCCAAGAATACTGAAGTGGGGAACCTGTCTCTTCTCCAGGGGATCTTTCTGACCCAGGGATAGAATCTTCGTCTCCTGCATTGCAGGCTGATTCTTTACCAGCTGAGCCACCAGGGAACCCCGTTATTATAAACTTGCCCAAATCCATAGAATGTACAGCACTGAGAGTGAGGCCTAATGTAAACTGTAGACTTTGGGTGATAATGACATGTCAGCCTAGGTTCATGTATTGTAAAAAATGCGTCCCTCAGGTGGGGATGCTGATGGTGGGAGGTACGTGGAAAATCTCTGTGCATTCCCCTCAATTTTTCTGTCAGCCTAAAAATTCTCTTTTAAAAGCCTACGAGGAAAAAAAAATGTGATAAATTTCAGCAGTGATTAGAAAAAAGAAAAAGCTCACAGCCTGATTTTTAACGTTTTGATTGACCTGAAAGACAGTTCCCTTAGTAGCTCACCTCTCCTGCCTGACTCAGTTGAACAATCACAGCGCTACAGCTGTGCAGCCGTCTAATTCCTTGAACGAGTCAATCACATGCAAATTTGCCAAGGTCCTACCAGGCACCAGGCATCTTCAGGACATGAAGATTGACAAGGAGGTGCAGGCTCATAGTCCTGCAGGGCTCACAAGAGGTGCACATACCTCCTGTGAGCAGAGAAAGTGCCAACAAGTTCCAAAGGCCCACTAGTGTTGTGCAGAAAACAGTCTCTGTGGAGGGAGGATGGTCAGGGAAGGCTTTCTGGAGGAGGTGATGCTGAATGCAAAGAGCCGACTCACTGGAAAAAACCCTGATGCTGGGAAAGACTGAGGGCAGGAGGGGAAGAGGACGACAGAGGATGAGATGGTTGGATGGCACCACTGACTCAATGGATATGAGTTTGAGCAAACTCCTGGAGATGGTGAAGGAAAGGGAAGCCTGGCATGCTGCAGTCCACAGGGTTGCAAAGAGTCAGACATGACCGAACGACTGAACAACAATCTGTGGGTGTGGGAGCCCAGGGATGCTCTACACAAGGTGTTGAAGTGAAGTCGCTCAGTCGTGTCCGACTGCGACCCTGTGGACTATAGCCCACCAGGCTCCTCCGTCCATGGGATTCTCCAGGCAAGAATACTGGAGTGGGTTGCTGTTTCCTTCTCCAGGGGATCTTCCCAACCCAAGGATCAAACCCAGGTCTCCGGCATTGTGGGCAGACGCTTTAACTGCTGAGCTACCAGGGAAGCCCGTACAAGGTCTTGCTGGTAGGATGGAAGCTGCACTGATATTTAACTACCAGAATACAAGGTCTTGCTGGTAGTTAAATATCAGTGCAGCTTCCATCAGCTGCTTTGCAGGCTAATCAAACAGTCTGTGACATTAAAGCCTTTGAGAATAAGAGGTCATTTTCTGCTTCAAATCCCCTACAAACTACTGGGAAGAGGGGTCAATGGTGGGTCTGTTGCACAAGTTCACATTTCAGCAAATTCAGGATCCACGGAGAGACCTGTGTGAGGGCGCCCTCCCCCAGCTCACGGCTGTTCCCCACTTCTCTTTGCCTCCCTGACAGGAAACTTGGAGGCGTCCTTATTCAGAATCTCTTGATCTTGTTTTTCCTTGTTCACTTGGCTTTCCATGCTGGGCTTCTGTCTTTTATCTTCAATTAATCATGTGTAAGTTCTAAAAAAAAATCTAACTGTGCTTCTGTTTTTACTGCTAGCATCTCTGAATCGTCTTAGGAAGTAGTCAGGATGTAAATGTATATGAAGCAAAATCCTCCTGATGCCTTCAGTTGCATCGACATCAGATGGCTAGAAATTCATCAGGATCAGCCAGGGCTGGTCCCCGGAGGCCTTCCGATCCACACTGTAACAGCCATCAGCACCATTCGTTTCATTCATTCACATTTACAGAGCTCTGTGTGTGCACCACGCTTCAGCGCTATAAGAAATACTGTGTGCACATCACACAGCTCGCTGACAGCTGTAAGGGGTAGGGGGGCTCCCATGAAGCTTGGGGGCTTGGGATCTCGGGGAACTGCAGACGTTTACTGCAAGCCAGGGCAGAGGTACCACCAAGCTGCTGCTTTGAGAACTGCTGTGATCCCCATTTGCCTTGACAACACGTGGAGCACACTCCTCGAGGATTAACGGAACCACAATCCAAGTGGGACATTTAGGACTGTGTTCTGGCCTGGAAGTTCTGGTTGGCTGTGTTGGGACAAAGCTGTTCGCTGGGCATGGGCATCACAGTGATCGTGTTCTTTGAGTAAAAACCCAGGGATTTGCAGAGCCTGGAAAAGGCTAAATTTCCAGTAAGACAGAGAAAGTCCTGTTTTATGAGGACCTTTGGGCCAGCAGGAAGAAAGACACAAAGGAGAAAAGGTCTATTCTGAGAGCTCCAGGCCCTCGGGCCAGGGTGGGGGTAGTGGACCTTGGCTCATGGTCACATTTAAAGGGGATGCTCAGGCCAGGAGGGAAAGTGTGAATTCGTCTCTCGCTGCAGATTTACTCCTGGCTTTCGCTCCCAGGTGTCTGCCATCGCCCTCTCAGCTCGTTTGGCTAAACAAACGTCAGTGACACGTTAGGGATAGCTGCCAAAGGTGTGAATTTGCGTCATTAGCTCAGTGCTTTCTCCCTCCTCGCTATGTGGTTGTGTGTGGGCTGAGGGGGGTTAATACGCTTGTAAGGTGCTGAGTTCTGGGCATTGCCTGCATCCCAGCCCAAGCATCACGGGATCCTGCCTTCCCGACGTGATATGGGGAAAGCCACCAGGAGAGGCTGGTGGTGACTGCAGTTCTCACTGACATCACGTTCTGGTTGGACATGGAGTCAGTTAGCACCAGGAACAGTTGGCCTCAAGTCTAGGTCTCAAGGGGCTAAACTTCATCGGAGTCCAGATCCACCAAGTTTCACCTGGGCTGCAGAGAGGTTTCAAGGTGCCGCCCCAGCCCCTGCTGTCGGGAAAGGTGATGAAGGCCCTCTGAGGGGCAGCAGGGCGATGAGAGTGCCTGCCTGGGGTGGGGTGGGGGGACCCAGGACTGCAGTTTGTGAAGCCTTCCTTCCAGATGCCCTCAGCCTCTAGAAAGGCTTGAAAGCCATGCATATGCAGGTTTGCTCAGTGATGTGGGTGGGGCAGGGAGATTTTGCACCAGCAGCTTGGAAACAAGACAAGGTCTCTGGGACCTCGTCTGTTTCCCCTTCCCAGTGGCTGGTGGCCAGACTCAGGGAGAAAGTTACTCAATAGGGGAGGGGGTTTATTCATAGAAACATAATCTGCATGAGTCTACAGGGGTCCTAAGGGATGCCAAAAGGGCCCCCACCCTACGCTGGTGAGCAGGGTCTTCCCTGATCCGTGCGCAAAGGGAGTACAGTGACACGTGGCCGCCCTGCCCGCACCAGCTGGCTCCTGTGTCCGCAGGAATCCCCATGTCCTTGAAGGGTATTTACCTCCTCACATCCCCGCCTGCGCTGGCATCCCCTTCATGCTGCTTCCTAACCATCCAGAGCAGATTCAGGTACCTGCATTCTGAGGCAGCTCAGTGCTGGGTAAGTGTTACTGTGCGCAGATTGAAGTGATACAGCCAGGGTTACCTGTGGCTCCTGCTCAACAGCTAGCAGGTGTGAGCCGATGTCGTGGACATAACCTTGCTTCTCAGGGGTGCCTCGGCCATGGCTGGCTGGCTGCCCGGTTCTCTGCAGTCTCACCTGTCTCACCCAGGTGTGGGCTCCCCTCCTGCCTCGAGCCAACCCTCTTTTCAGTCTGGGCACAAAACGGGAGGGGGAACCTGCTTTGTTGTCTGGTCTCCAAACACGTCTCAGTTTGTGGGGTGCTGGCTCGTGGACAGGGAGCAGCTCAGAAGGTTTGTGCCTTATTGAGTCTTTTATGATTGAACCATCTGGAAATCTGGGAACGTTTCAAGCTAATGCAGTTGGCACGAGCTTAGAGGTGAAAAGGTGGGGATGATCTTTTCTGTTGGAGTTGCCAGTCCCAGGATTGCTAACTTCTGTATTCCAGAAGGCAGATCTGTATCGGATCCGGGTTGGGACAGAAACTCAACTCTGTCCTCCCTTACACACACACACACACGGGCACGTCCTGGAGAGTTCAGTGTGTATGCATGATCACTTGTGTCTGACTCTACCCAGCCAGGCTCCTCTATCTGTGGGATTTCCCAGGCAAGAACACTGGAATAGGTTGCCATGCTCTTTTCCAGGAGATCTTCCTGACCCAGGGAAGGAACCCAAGTCTCTCATGGCTCCTGCATTGGCAGGTGGATTCTTCACCACTAGCGCCACCTGGGAAGCGAAAGTCAAAGGACTCAAGACCTCATTCAGTTGTAGGTTGGGGGCCCCCAGGACCACCCTGAGTTGCTGATTCTCCAGAAGGAATCACAGAACTCATGAGAGGTATGATCCTCAGGATTCAGTTTCATTTTTTCAGGGAAGAGATGCAGATTGAGATCAACCAAAGGAGGAGATGCCCAGGCAAAGTCCTAGGAAAATACCTGAGGAGGAGTGCCCTCCCCGTAGAGTGCTCTCCTGCACCTCAGTGTCCCATGCCCTTACTGGGTAGGCCTCCAGTCAACTGATTATTGATTGATGATTGATTTCCCGCATCATTGGCCTCAGTCTCCACTGATACCCTTGACCCCCACCCTGAATCACGAGGTTGGTCCTTCTGGCCCAGCCAGCCCCACCCTGAGCCTTCCAGGTGAGCTGTTCCCCACCCTACATCACATTGTGTGCTCAGTCACTTCAGTCATGTCTGACTCTTTGCAACCTCATGGACTGTAGCCCACCAAGGTCTTCTGTCCATGGGGATTCTCCAGGCAAGAATACTGGGGTGGGTTGCCATTTCCTTCTCCAGGGGATCTTCCCAACCCAGGGATTGATCCCGAGTCTCTCATGTCTCCCGCATTGGCAGATGGGTTCTTTACCACTAGCGCAACCTAGGAAGCCCATTATTGGCCCATTAAGGGTGAACAGAGGCCCCCAGGAAAGCAAAGATACTCCTATCAGGCAAGATATCTTAGGAGTGATTGCCTGGAAGTGGGAGACAAAAGCCAGATTAAATTCATTAACACACACAGGCAGAATGGGGGAAAATGAAATAAAATGTTGCTCTGTGGGTCTGCAACTCCTCTTTTCATAGGCTGGTTGGAAGTTTCTTATCTATTTTTTTTCCTGATTTCTGTTCAATTCCCTGGAACGAATGCCTATTGTCTGTATGTACCTGATTACAAAGGAAAATGTTTTATAGAACATTCTTCCTCTCAGGAAGAAAAAGAGGCACCCTACCCATTTCTCAGTGAGAGATAAATGTTCTTTTGAATAATTTTTAATTTACTAATTTTTTTTTTGATGCTATTGGTTCAAGGATGCAATCTTCCAGCAGCGGGGCTTGCAGATAACGATGTTTTAATATTTGTGCTGCTGCAGAGGGCGCCCAGCGATGGCCACGGCATGATTTGTAAGGCAACCCCTGTCATCTTGTGGAAACCATGAAAATAGGACCCCAGGCTGCCCGGTACAGCCTTGTTCCTCCTCACAGCCACTGGGACTGGAGCGAGGCTCCTCTCTCTGGCCAGACCCAGAATGAACCCAGCTCCTCATCCAGACCAGAGGGCAGCCTCTGCTGTCTGCTGAGAAGTTAATTATCCATATCCCCAAAGAGATGTTGTTGTCTGCTCTTCATTTTCTGCCTGGAATTTTAAAAAATAACGTATTTTCAGGTCAGTAAAGTTTTGATGGTTCCCTGCATGGCAGCTCCTGAGTCGGTAGTTGCTCTGCATCACCCACAGGGCAGAGCTGTGTCCTAACAGTGATCTTTTCCGCTTGAGTTTCTCAGCGATTGGTTCTTTACTGCCAGGATGCTCAGCGTCAGGTAACTCTGACTCTTGGAAATAGTGTCTGAGGCCCCGTGGTCCAGGTCAGGGGGTGCCTGTCCACCTCTCAAGCCTTCCCACCTGGGCTGCATTTGTGCCATGGACACTTATCTGTGTGGTGAGTGTGCAGCATCACACCCGAGGCTGGGGCTGGGGTGCTCAGTCAGGCAGGGAGTCTGCATCTTGGCCTCAGATCCTGGGGAGTTCTCATGGGGATGGCAGGGATACAGAGGTGAAGGCATCAGAGGAGCCAGATGTCCCAGCTCTGCAGACATGGTCCCCCCAACTTCTGACCAGCAAGAGAGCTTTAGCTTTGCAGAGAATAGGGTGTCCACCTGCAACGGCAGCTGACACGGGTTGGGTGGGATGTGCCGGACAGGAGCGCGGGCCCTGCCAGGCCCCCTGTAACAACTGAGTGAATATCCAAGTTGTGTTGACATTGGGGGCGTTCCGGCACCTGAGCTCCATGCTGATGGGATGGGTCTGGTGAGGCTCCTAAGTTTTCTGTGCATGTCCGCGGGTGCCTGGACAGCTCTAAGCCTCTTCCGAGGATTCCCTGCCCGTCTTCTCACGCCCTCCATGAGACAGCTTCTCTCCAGACCCCATTTACACCTGGAAACAGGCCCAGAGGTGGGGTGTGACTTGCCCAAGACCACAGAGCACGGAGGGCCTAGGGCAGGATCTGGGCCTGATGCCTCTGCTTCTCCACCCGCTGGGGCTCTTCAGTGGAGGGACCTGTCTGTCCCTGGGGAGGGCTGGGTGCGGAGCGCGGGGTGAGGGAGGGCGGGCTACTGGGAGCAGCGGGGCCTCCTTACCCACCAAGTCTGGTGTCTCCGTGTCTCTTGTCCTCGACACCAGGGGGCAGGATGAGACAGGGAACGGAGGTGGAGGTGGTAGCTCCAGGCTGGCCCTGCTCTTTCTTAGGAGGGCAGTGGGTGCGGGCCAGCAAGTGGGGCAGAGAAAGTGGCTGCCCCATGACCTCATGACCTTCAGGCCCCTCTGGCAGGCTGGGTGCAGAGTGAGCAGCCCTACTTCTTTACAAAGTGTGCATTTTCCGCCTCTCAGGCTCCCAACACCTTGGCGAACGCCAGGGAGTGAATTGAGAGAATTAAAAATGAATTAAAAAGAAGCGGCAGCTGCTTCCAGCATGGGGCTGTCAGGAGTGGAGCTGGCCTGCCGGGCGGCGCCTGCAAGGACACCCGTGCCCCCGCCTGCCCTCTGGTCTGGCGGTCATGTGGATTCCCTCGGGGTCCTGGCAGTGCCTCATAGGGGTTTCTTGGTGAAGGAGTCCTGATTTTCTGCTGCGTGGAGTTTTGCCTCCAGCCTGGGGCTGGCTCAGCCCCCCTCCTTTGCTGGTCTTTTGTTTTCATATACTTTTAAAATATTGGAGTACAGTTGATTTACAATGTTGTGTTAGTTTCTGGTGTACAGCAAAGTGATTCAGTTATGCATACATATATCTATTCTTTTTCAGATTCTTTTCCCATATATAGGTTATTAGAATATTCAGTTCCCTATGCTATACAGTAAGTCCTTATTGGTTATCTATCTTATATATAATAGTGTGTATATATGCTCATCCCAAGCTCCTAACTGATAAAATTCTTTTTTAGTTTAATTTTAAAATTTATTTTTATTGAACATAGTTGACTTATATTGTTTGCTAGTTTCCAATATATAGCAAAGTGATTCAGCGATATATATATATATGTATATAGCAAAGTGTATATATTTATATATAAAATATACTATATACTATTATATATATAATATACTATATACATATAATATATATATATATTATATGTATTCTTTTTCAGATTCTCTTCCCTTGTGGGCTATTACAGAACATTGAGTAACGTTCCCTGTGCTATATAGTGGATCCTTGTTGGTTATCCATTTTAGACACAGGAATGTGTTTGTTAATCTCAACTTCCTACTTTATCCCTCTCCTCCATCTTTCCCTTTTGTTAACGATAAATTTGTCTTCTGTGTCTATGGGTCTGTTTGGTAAATAAGTTCACTTGTATCTTTTTTTTAGATTCTACTTATAAGTGATATCAGATAGTATTTGTTTTTCTCTGACCCCTTTGCTGGTTGTTTCAAGCACCTTTGCTGCTCAGGGACCTTCCTGTGTGGAGGTGGGGGCTCAGGCCCTCACCCGGGTTTGCCAGCACAGGCCATCCCATCTGGTGGGCGAGCAGGCCTCCGGCCTCAGTGCATGGAGTCTTAGGACTCGGATGGAGTTTCATCTGTCCCTCCCTCCCCTGCCCCACCCTCCCCTGGACTTCTGGAGACTCCTGCTCTTTTGTGGGGTCACCCGGGGATCCGATGGTCCACATCCCTAGTTCACAGAGCAGGAGAAACGGAACTCAGGGTGACTCAGGCGCTTCCCAGTCCCGGAGCCCCTGACGGGCTGGCTCCTGATGCCTGTCTGCCAGCTCTCCCTTTAGGTGGCTGTACTTCCCCAAGGCTTCGATTCTGGGCCTCTTTGCTTTTCCAGCTACTGTTTATTTCCTTTTCTCCACCAGATTTTCCTTCCTCTTCTCTTGCCCCAAACCTTCTTCCTTCCTCTGCTTCTTAGGGGCACTTATCCGGGCCGCCAGCCCAGCCCACTCACACTGTTGTGGAGATAGGTTTGGGGGACAGAGGATGGGCTAAGGGATTCCCAGAGTGTCAGGGCCATGTGGTTCCGAGCCCCTTGGAGAGACCAGTCTTGGTTGGAAGGACAGTCGTCACAAACGCTCTGCCTCAGGGGTTTATGGACATCCTCCCAGGATGTACCCTGATGCCTTGATCCCATTGTTGTTGTTTTCCAGTCCCTAAGTCGTCTCTGGCTTTTTGCGCTCCCCAGGGACTGCAGCATGCCAGGCTTCTTTTACCATCTCCTGGAGCCTGCTCAAATTCATATCCTTTGAGTCGGTGATGCCATCCAACCATCTCATCCTCTGTCATCCCCTTCTCCTCTTACCTTCAATCTTTTCCAGCATCAGGGTCTTTTTCAATGAGTCAGCTCTTGGCATCAGGTGGCCAAAGTACTGGAGCTTCAGTCCATTGGAAGCATCAGTCCTTCCAGTGAATATCCAGAGTTGATTTCCTTTAGGATTGACTGATTTGATCTCCTTGCAGTCCAAGGGACTCTCAAGAGTCTCCTCCAGACTTGACCCCGAGTCTTCAACTAATCTGGGCCCAGAAACAGATTTGGAACTGAACATGTGGATGTACTGTCAGATCATCCCATGACACTGGCTTCCTCTTAGACCTGAGCCTGTGGGTGTAGTTCTGAGCTGCTGCAGGTCATGGGGACCCAAGAGGGAGACCGTGGCCCTGGTGGTGGCAGGAGCCCATGTGTCTGTCAGCAAGCTGAACCAAAACAAAGCAGAGACTTAGAGAACCGCCTCTGGGCCCGCTCTCTCTGGGCCTTTGAGGTCATCTTGACCAGGCAGCCAGTCTGCAGCTCATCTCACCTGCAGAGGCAGAGCCCTCTCTGTACAGATCTGAAACGCAGCCCCCAGGGTAACTTTCTGTTTCCTTGGCTTCCAGGAGCACCCGGGGTGGGGGGGATGGCAGCGCTCAGAGCTGTCAGGCTCTCGCTCAGGATGCACCTGTCCTGAGTTGTCACTGGGGTTCCCCCAAACCTGGCTCTGTGTCCTGGTCCCCCCGGGCTGAAAAGTGACCCCGGTGCAGGGAGAGGTGGGGCTGCTCAGCTTCAGGAGCAGACATAGGGGAATCCACCAAGTCTCAGAAGCGTCTAACTCCTGGTCTCGGCCACTGCTATTCATTCTCCTTGAGGGAGAATTTTTTTTTAATTTCTTATTTTGTATTGGAGTAGAGTCGGGCTGGAGAAGGCAACGGCACCCCACTCTTGCCTGGAAAATCCCATGGATGGAGGAGCCTGGTAGGCTGCAGTCCATGGGGTCGCTAAGAGTCGGACACGACTGAGCGACTTCACTTTCACTTTTCACTTTCATGCACTGGAGAAGGAAATGGCAACCCACTCCAGTGTTGTTGCCTGGAGAATCCCAGGGACGGGGGAGCCTGGTGGGCTGCCGTCTGTGGGGTCGCACAGAGTCGGACATGACTGAAGTGACTTAGCAGCAGCAGAGTCGGGCCTCCCAGGTGGTGCTGGTGGTAAAGAACCCACCTGCCAATGCAAGATACAGGTTTGATCCCTGGGTTGGGAAGCTCCACTGCAGAAGAGCATGGCATCCGCTTCCAGTATTCGGGCTGGAGAATCCCATGGACAGAGGAGCCTGGCAAGCATAGCACACAGCTGATTAACAGTGTTGTGTGAGTTTCAGGTGAGTAGTGAAGGGTTTCAGCCGTGCATATACACGTCCCCGGGAAACAGACCTCTCCTGGCAGACCTCTGTGGTACCATGTTCGTGCCTCTGCCCTCAGACTGTGTCTGGGCCCCAGTGACCCCAGGTGGGCCCTTTCCTGTGGCCGGTGGCCAGGGGATGGCAGGAGAGCAGGAGGTTGTGAAGGAGTCACCTCATCTCTTTGAAGTCTGACAGGATCTCCTCTCTGGCCTCTGTTGTGCTCACTGGGCCTGAACTCTGACCTCCAAGCTTCAAGGCCCAGGTGAGCTGGCAGCCTTAAGAAACATGGTCTTGGGCTTCTGGGTGCAGACTACCTAGTGGGTTTGGATGGAGGCCTGTCCACTGCTCTTCTTGCTGGAATCCTCTTGACGTGGCTCAGAAAGCCCTCCCCTCACCGGGCACTCTGCCCAGACCCCTCCCCCAAGGAGGTCCAGGTGATCCAAGCTCAGCTTCTGCTGTTCCGGCTGCTAAGCACATTTGGGGACAGTGACAAATGACACTGAGGGAAGGACTGGCCATAAAACTTTCAGCGTTGAGGTCTGCAGACAGAAGCCACGAGGTCATTGGGGCCTCAGTGAGACAGGCTTAGGTTCAAAATCGATTTTGAAATATGGATTATCCATGCATTCAGCCCGTACTTACTGTCTTTTATGTGCATGACGTTGATGTGGACAATGCTGGGGACACCACTGGCTCCAAATGCCTGCCCTTGTGAAGGTTCGGGTCTAGGGAGATGGAAAATAAGTAACATCTATGTAACTAAGCAGGCTACACAGCATTGTGAGATCATGCCAAGGGCAATGGAGACTAAACAGGATGGATAGGGGACAGGAGCACTGGGGAGGCCCTGCGATGTTAATAACATTGTTGTAACAGAAGCTAGCATCCTGAGAATGAGCTCAGAGACCACTGCAGGGGTGTGAGAACCAGCAAAGACTGGCTGGGTTTGGCTCTCCTGTGGGTTCTGGAGGTGCTCGTCCTCAGAGTGGTTCTGATCCATGGTGGTAGCCATGCTACTGAGGGATAAGGGAGAAATAAGGGCAGCCAAGTCCCACCCCTGCTCATCTTCAGAGTGTGTAACCCCATTCCTGGCTGTGACAAAGAACTGGTGGAGACACCCAGGCAACACCTCAAGACCAACTGCAGCGGTGCACTTTGTGCTCACTTGGGCTGGGCCTCAGTGCCCAGACACAGGGCCAACCATTATTCTGGGTGTTTCTGTGAGGGTGTTTCTGGATGAGATCAACACTGGATCAGTGGTCTCTGAGTGAAGCAGATTGCCCTCCAGTCTGCTAGAGTGGTGGGCCCCGTCCAGTCAGGCAGTGGTCTGAATAGACCCAAGGGCTGCCGTCCCTCCAGCAAGAGGGAGTCCTGTAGCAGATGGGCTTTGGACCTGAACTTCAGCAGCAACTCTTCCTGCATCTACAGCCTGCATGTGTTGGGCTTGCAGTGTCTGTGACTGTGTGAGCCAACTCCTTGGATTAAATCTCTCTCTATGTTATACATGTCTTTTTGGTTCTGTTTCTCTTTAATCCTGATTCATGCATGAAGGCAGGACACGGTTGGGTGTTGTGAGACAGAAGAGTAGAAATGATGACTGTCCAAGGAGCAGCACCTAGTGGGGGCTGAAGAGCATCCTGGGGATTTGGATGAGGTCCGTGTGGTGATTCCAAGAATGTGACTGAGAATGAGTGTGTGATGTCATGGTTTCTTGGAGTGAAAAGTTTCTGTCCTTAGGCCAAGTTGCTGATGGATGTGCTATCAGAGCCTCACCATCCCCAGGAAAACATCCCTTAAAGCACAGCACATAATGACACCCCCTCCTCCTGCAAGGGAAGCCTCCAGCCCCTCCAAAGTTGACCTGCTCTTGGCCCCTGCCCGGACAGCATGCCATCTCATTGCAGTCTCTTCCCTTTGGTGAGTTGCTCTACTATGGTCCTGGCCTCCTTGACTCATAGATTCCTCCAGAAAGGGAGGATCTTACTGTTGTCTTTATGAAGCATCTCTTGGTCCTTCTGTCCATGCTGGGTCCTCTGTGCCTCTCTCCTTCCTTCCCAGCCCCATGGTGGAACGCCCACAGCCCCGTCCCTGAGGGTTCTGATCCCTCATCTCTCACCCCAGCCAGAGGGCTGGGTTGTCTGCTGCCAGGTTACTGCTTGCATTCCTGTAAGTCTGGAACCTGCTTCTTGGGTGGCTGGGGTTGCCCAGCGAGAGGAGGACCATGCGACCTGGACGTGGCCATGGAGCATTAGCTGTGATCTTGGCACCCAGATGCAGTGGCTTTGGGGTCTCATCTAACCACTACAGAGTCTTGGCTGTGGTCCCACTTGGGAGCCTGGCTCCCTCCTCCAGGCTTGGGGGTTAGTGGCCTTTCTCCTCATCTCTCCCAGACCTCACTGCCCCAGCCACCCTCTTGTTTACAAAAGCCTCATTTACCATAGGAAACTCCCTATTCCTAAAATGTGGGGCATTTTCTGTCATCTTGTCTGGACCCAAATGGGCCTGCACCATGTGTTCTCAGCAGGGCCCAGGAGAGGGGTCTGCACTGTGTCCAGTGCCTGCTCCCGCACCGCCTACCCCCCTCACCATGCACCACCTCTTGTACAACCTGGAGGCTCTGGGTGCATCTCTGGGTTACCAGAAAGACCGCTAGTGAGATTTCCCCGTTAAGCAGAGGGGAAGTTCTCCGCAGGTGAAACCCTGACACCCCAGGGCTCAGGGGACAGACAGGGGTGTTTTGGTGGGGTGCTCGCCCTCCACCCCTGACTTTCCCTTTGAGGGAGAGGCGTCCATCCAGGGAGGGTCTTGGACTCTTATCCAGAGCCCTGTCTCCTCCGTCTGCAGTGGGTGAAACTTCAGCTGGGGGGCAGCCTGTGGTCCACCTCTGCCCACTGGAGGCAGACAGAACTGGAGGTGTCCTGAGCTGATGGACGGTTCCTCCTCCCTGGCCTCTGCCAGGCCAGGAGAGGCAGCGAGCCATGCCTTCTTGTTAGGGTGCTCCCACTCGGTTCCCCCTGCTTGGCTTTGCGACCCAGTTCACCCCCAACCACTCCCAACAATACTGAGATTTGAGTTCTCCACCTGCTGACCCATTTGTCTGATTTCCTGTTTGATTCTGACAACAGCAAAATGGCCTCGGCATCAGTTTCTACAAGGACTGAGTCATTAGCCACTGCAGTCGCTGACCTTCAACAGCTTCTGACAGGAGTCCAGGTAGAGATCAGGAAGGAGGCCTTCTGTGCTCTGGGAGAATGGGCCGGACAAGCCTTCATTCAGATAGATGTTTTCAGGAGAAAATTTTATGAACCCAATTTCTTGCATCCTCTAATACCCAGAAAAGGCTTCCCAGGTGGTGCTAGTTGTAAAGAATCTGCCTGCTAATGGAGGAGATGCAGAGATACTGGTTCGATCCCTGGGTCAGGAAGAGCCGCTGGAGTAGGAAATGGCAACCCATTCCAGTATTCTTGCCTGGGAAATCCTATGGGCAGAAGAGCCTGGGAGACTACAGTCCATGGGGCTGCAAAGAGTTGGACACAACTGAGTGACTAACACACACTTACCTAGAAAAGCACTAAAATCATTAACTGATACGTCTGCTCCTCGTGACAAGCAGCAATTTTCTGCCAAGATGTATGCTTGATGGTATGTACCCTCTTCTCCAGAATCATGTACATGCTAACCTCCCTCCAAGCTCTTTGAAGCAGTCCCTCAGAGCTCAGTAAGTAAACCTGAAAAGTCACAGGTTTCCAAGTAAACCTGAAGGTCATAGCTACCATTTTTTTTTTTTTTTTTAGGTGACAGTTCAGAACTTGGGTGGAAAGGGGGATGTTTTTGTGTCCCCCCAAAGACCTGCAAGGAGATCCAACCAGTCCATTCTAAAGGAGGTCAGTCCTAGGTGTTCTTTGGAAGGAATGATGCTAAAGCTGAAACTCCAGAACTTTGGCCACCTCATGCAAAGAGTTGACTCATTGGAAAAGACCCTGATGCTGGAAGGGATTGGGGGCAGGAGGAGAAGGGGACGACAGAGGATGAGATGGCTGGATGGCATCACCGACTCGATGGATGTGAGTTTGAGTGAACTCTGGGAGTTGGTGATGGACAGGGAGGCCTGGCGTGCTGTGATTCATGGGGTCGCAAAGAGTCGGACATGGCTGAGCGACTGAACTGAACTGAACTGAAAGACCTGGGCAACAGGTGACTGTAGAAATAGCATCTCAAAGCCTCTAACACTCTGTTCTCCACCTGAATGTCTCCCTTCTGCTCTGCACCCAGAAAGCTTGAGTTGGGATCCAGGCTTTGCCTCTTACCAGCTGTGTGGCCTGGTGACACTTCTGAATTCCTGGTCCTCACAGTAAAATACATAAGAAATTAGTTCTTGTTGAACATTTCAGAATCAGATGGGACGGTTGAAAGATGAGCAAGTTCTCTGAAAGCTGCCAGAACCATATACAAACAGTATGACACATTCTTCCCCATCCCAGGAGCCTGCGACCTCAGCCACCAGCCACCCAGGGACCATGTGAAGAAGGAACAGGGGTCCTGATTGTGGCCCAAAACCTTCCTTTGACTTCCTCTAGCCCTTCCATGTTTTTGCTATGCTCGTAAATTAAAAAAATTCTTAAGTATGCATTTTTTTTCAAGGATTCTACAATCGAATGATAAGTGATAAGAAAGTATTGTGAGAAGATGCAATTGGCAGCATTTCCCATTCTTTCTTAGTGGTTTACACAAGGAATTGCCTTGGAGTTGATGAAATGTGTAATTTATTTCAGGCAGATTCACACAGATCTGAGTTAAAAGCTTAGCTCTGCAACTAAGCAGCGGTCTGAACTTGACCCTGTTACTTAACCCCAGTTGCCTGGTCTGAGAGTGACGGTAACACAGGTTACCTTTGGGTTGCAGGTGATAAGGGGAAATCACACAAATTGGCCTCAAAGTAAAAAGTGATGGGTGTGTGCATTCTAAGTCACACAGCTGTGTCTGACTCTTTGCGACCCTGTGGACTACAGCATGCCAAGCTCCTCTGTCCAAGAACACTGGAGTGGGTTGCCATTTCCTCCTCCAGGGGATCTTCCCAATTCAGGGATCAAACCTGCATCTCTTACATCCTTGACAGGTGAATTCTTTACCACTAGCGCTACCTGGGAAGCGGACCCCAGGCTTGGCTTCTGTGTCTGGTTCTCCTCACCTCATGTTGGATGTGGGGGCTGGACGCCAGCTCAGGGCTGGTCCTCCCAGTTTCTAGGCACCTGAGAAGGTGCCCGTGCCCCTGCTGACTGGGTGCTGACTGGGTTCCATCCCTTATGTGAGCCAGGGTGTGGGTGGAGCTTATTGGTCAGGCCTGAATTACATGCCCCTCCAGACCTGAGATGCCCCAGGGCGCCCCAGATGGGTGAAGAAAGGGGTCTCCCCAGGGCAAGGGACCATGTGCTGATGCCCAAACACCAGGCCCCTTGCACCTGCTTCTATGTGAACAAGGCACTCTGCACGCCTGCACAGGGACTGGCGGGCATGTTGGGGTTTCTATAGACTCAGTTCTCCTTTTCCTCCTTCTCTCCCATTCAATCATCTGCTCTTTGGGGCTGACCAGGTGGTGTCAGGGGTGCAGAGGAGAACAGGGGGTGCTAGCATGCTGAAGGAGGACCCCAGCAAGCCGGACAGAACTCCAAAGGAGGCCCAATTTGTGTGGGGCTCCCCTTGAAGGGCGTCCAGGGAACCGTCCGCTCACATCATGCTTCTGCCTGGGAGGGGGCATCAGCGCTTCACCTCCTTTTTCCGAATAAGCACAGGTGTGTCTGCCCACAGGGTTGGGGGAGGGCAGATGGAAGACTGACTCCAGGGGCACCTTACTGACTTCCATGTAGCAGATTTCCTATGAAACTCTGGAACTAATTCCAGGTGGAATTCTCATCCAAAATCCCTGCTGCAAACAGCCCAGCCTGCTGGAGTGATGTCAGAGGGTGACCTACCCCCGACTCCTCCACCCTGTGCCCCAAAGGACTGTTATTAGGGATAGGGGCTTCCTTTCAGGATCACCACCCCTGGGACTTGCCAGAGAGGAGCCAAAGGGCTGTTGGGAGCCGCTGGCATAGAAGATAGGGTGCCTCTGGATTCCTCAACCTCCCAGCAAGACACCCTGATCCCTCTCTCCTGACCCTGGACCCCCGCCAGGCGATTCACCAGCTTCAAAGGGCTCGCCCTCTCCTGTGCTATTTGTGGCTTCGCTGCTCAGATGTGTCTCCTACTCGGTTCGGAGGAAGGCTTTGTGAGCCAGGAAGGCCAGCGTGGAGGACAGCTCCTCCTGCCATTGAGTCCCAGCCCCCGGATGTCAGCTGCTTTTTCAGGGACAATTGTGTTCCTTTCCCAAATAGGGCATAAAATCATCTGCATTGTGATACCTCTTCTTCCAAACTGAGGAAGTGGATGGACAGTGATGCTCTGGGAGTGGGTGTGGGTGGGGAGCAGGGGGCGGGCCTCATCTTGAGACCCCCACATTCTCTTTGGCCACTTTACCTTGTGATCAAGGTGAGTGATAGCAAGTGGCCAGGTGGACACCAGGAAGCAGAGGAGAGCTAACCTTCAGGGACTATGTCTGCTTAAGTTCCAGGGATGTTTTGACCAAGAGACAGAACGATTGGAAAAACATCCAAACACAAGCCACCCTCCATGTACGGAGATGGGTGATAAAGACTCCCGACTGTCCAGACTCAGGGACACTTTTGGCCAGGTAGGAGTGGCATCCTTGTCCCCTCATGTTCCAGAAATTGCTCTGGGTTCTTCTCAGCCTGCAGTCCAGGCCTGTTGAGGTTTTTGGGCTCTCATCCCTGAATGCAGGTGGGCTTTGTGAACTCTGCAGTCCTGAGGGTGATGTGGACCTGGGCGCCATGCCCACCTGGCCCCATCCCCAAGTGTTCGCTCCTTGGTGCTTCCTCCTGACTGTTTCTGCAGGTTTGGGAGTGACGATGGGCAGTGATACTCCAAGGGCCTTGGGAGTGGCCACCAGCCCCAGCTTCTCCTTAGGGAGAGATGCAACCAAGTGATGACAGAGGACTTCTTGGCGGTCCAGTGGTTGAGACTCCACACTTCCAAGGCTAGGGGCGTGGGTTTGAATCCTGGTCGGGGAACAAAGTTCTCAGGTGTCACAGAGCATGACAGAGCATAAAGAGCTCACAGAGCATGAAGTCTCAATTCAAAAAAAAAAATGACAGGACGGCTTCTTAAAACCACCTCCATCAGGCTTTCACAATAGAAAGGTCGAGACCTGTGGGGGAGGTAGAGGGCTGGAACGGGCGGGGCCCCAGGGAACTTTCTAGGGTGGAGCACGTCCCCCTGCAGCTCCTCTTTGGGGCAGTGATTACATGTGTGCGTACAGCTGCCAAAACTTGTGGAAATGAGCACTTCAGTGCTGTGCATTTTGTGGGGTTTGTAAATCATAGATCCATTAAAACATTTCCCAAGCACCAGCTAGTAGTTCTTTCTGCTTTTTTCATGTGTTAAATGGGGACTGTTGTGAAAGCTAAATGAGATAGCCATGTAAGGCTCTTGGTAGAGGGCCCAGGACATGGTACTTGGCAATAAAGGCTAGCCGTCAGCATTGTCACCACTTTTTATTATTCCTGGTGATTGGTCTAGATCCTTCTACTGAAGTGAAATGCATTCTGTCTTCAGTGGAAATGGGGAATGTTCATTGGTTCAAATTCATCTTTCCTGAGGCTTCATGCCCCTGCCGCCCCTACTCATGCAGCCCACGCTGGATCAATGCAGAAACTCTGTGATCACCTGTGTGCACAGGGTTTATCTATCTACCACCTACCTGCCTCCAGTGGCGTGCTTCATGAGTGCAGGGAGCAAGTCTGTCTTTCTTTTCACTGAGTGCTCCACACAGCACAGGCTTGGACATTAGGAACTCTTCAGAAACCTTTGGGAGTGATTTAAGCATGATGATGATTACAATGACAACTATGGTGAAAGAAAGTGAAAGTGAAAGTTGCTCAGTCCTGTCCAACTCTTTTCGATCCCATGGACTATATAGTCCATGGAATTCTCCAGGCCAGAATACTGGAGTGGGTTGCCTTTCCCTTCTCCAGGGGATCTTTCCAACCCAGGAATTGAACTGGGTCTCCTGCATTACAGGTGAATTCTTTACCAGCTGAGCCACAAGGGAAGCCCAGTGTTTTTATAGTAAAATAAAGCACATGTATGAAAAAAACCATAGAGAAATGTTTACTTTGCTGGATTATTATAAGGCAGACACCCCTGATACCACCACCCACATCAAGAAATGGAATGTGGTTTTGTTTATTCAGTAAGTTAAACCTGATGTATCTTTGAGTCTCTTTTACTGGGCAGATTCCACATTCATCCCTTCTTGCCCCTACACTTGGGCCTGGGCCCTTGGATAGTGGAGGTGCCTGCACTCTGGGTTTGCTGACTGCCGCCTCATGGTGCTGTGTTTCATGTTCCTCTGTCCTGGGACTTCCTGGCAGGAGGCAGCTGAAACCAGAGGCTCAATCAGACTCTAGTCAGGCATCTGGTCCCATCACTTCTTGGCAAATAGGTGGGGGAAAAAATGGAAAGAGTGACAGGCTTTATTTTCTTGGGCTCCAAAATCACTGTGGATGGTGACTTCAGCCATGAAATTAAAAGACACTTTCTCCTTGGTAGAAAAGCTATGACAAACCTAGACAGCATATTAAAAAGCAGGGACATCACTTTGCTGACAAAGGTCCGTCTAGTCAAAGCTATGATTTTTTCAGTAGTCATGTATGGATGTGAGAGTTGGACCATGAAGAAAGCTGAGCACTGAAGAATGATGTTTTCGAACTGTGGTGCTGGAGAAGACTCTTGAGAGACCCTTGGAATACAAGGAGATCAAATCAGTCAATCTTAAAGGGAGTCAACCGTAAATATTCATTGGAAGGATTGATGCTGGAGCTGAAGCTTCAATCCTTTGGCCACCTGATGGAAAGAGTTGACTCACTGGAAAGGACTCTGATGCTGGGAAAGATTGAGGGCTGGAGAAGGGGATGGCAGAGGATGAGATGGTTGGATGGCATCATTGACTCAATGGGCATGAATGTGAGCAAACTGTGAGACAGTGAAGGACAGGAGAGCCTAGCGTGCTGCAGTCCATGGGGCTGCAAACAGTCGGACACGACCGAGCAACTGAACAACAATCAGACTCTGGTTGGTCCCCTTGGTGAGGCAGCCCGTAGTGTCTTGTTTCACTGATTTTTGGTCTCAGCTGCTGGTGTGGGGTGTACTGTCTCTCTCCCGAGACACAAGATCAAGTTCCAGCCCTGGTACCTGTGACCATGACCTTATTTGGGAAGAGGGCCTTTTACAGATGTCATCAGGTTAAGATAAAGTCATCCTGGATCAGAGTGGGTTCTTATCCAATGACTGATCTTGTTATAAGGAGAGGACACTTGGACACAGATGCACACACAGGGAAGAAATCCACTTGGCCATGGAGGCAGAGGCCAGGATGATGGGTCTATAGGCCAAGGAAAGCTACAGATGACCGACAGCCACTGGGAGCTGGGAGGGGCCTCCAGCAGGTAGCAGCCCTGCCCATGCCTGGATTTGGGCTTCTGTACCCTGGAGTGGCTGCTGTTCTGAGAGGCAGAGTCAAGCTTGTCAGCCAGAGGCTTGAACCTGGTCCTGTCCCTGCCACCGAGGACAAGCTGGGGAGCTGGGACAAGCCAGCCAACCTCCCCTTGGCTCGGTGTTTTCACCATCAACTTCAGGGCCGTGTTCACACAGCCTCCTGCGGCTGTGCAAGGAGAAAATGAGGATGCCCTTGAGGCCTTGAGACTGTGTTTGGCAGGTACTGTGTTCACCAACACAGGATGCCCTTGATGCCTTGAGAGTATGTCTGGCAGGCAGTGTGTTCACCAACACAGGGAAGTGGGGCCCCCACGGGGAAGACAGCCTGCCTGGGCCACATGGCTCCAAGCCCGGATTCAGACCCTGGCTCTGGGCACTGGCTTCACTCCCTGGACCACTGACTTTACTGCATCTTCTCAAGATCACACACCTGGAGAGGGCTCAGAACCCCAGAGTCGTGCCAGATGGGCTGCTGGGGACTCAGTCTCCCAGTGACAGGCCAGGAATCCCTGGATGTCACACAGTATGGGAAGCTGGTGGGACTTGGCTGGAGGAATGAGAAACAGGCCCAGACCTGTTGGAGAGAGTGTGCCAGGCCTGGTTCACATCCCAGGGGAGGGATGGCCCCGCTGGGCACCCAGCATTTTATTGGGAGCGAGAGGAATAAGCCTTGCCCGTGACTGGGCACAAAGTGAGTCTGGAAACACCAGGCACTTAGCCCTTGGGGCCCCAGGGGAAGCGGGTTTGGGAGCAGCCTGCTGACCAGGCAGAGGGGGAGCCCTGTCCTTGCTGTCCTGTGGTCCTGCAAGCCGGGTCACGTGGGGACAGGCCTGCTCATTGCACTATGTGTTTCCCTGCTGATGGACTGGCGGATTATGTAAGACACTTGCAGAGTTGGAGGGATTAAGAAAGTCTGAAGTCATTACAGATGCTCTGACAGCTGCCAGCTGAGCCAACGCACGGGTTACCGATTATGTCATTTTAGAAGTTCACTGTCCTGAGGGATTTGCTGGAGGCACTTGACCTCGGAGCGGCTGAGGAGCTGGATGGGACCCTCTTGCTCTGCTCTGGGGCTCCATCCCTTTCTTCCGTGGGCCCTGCATCTCCATCCTGTGGGAAGGGCGCTCTTGTACCTGTACCCACCTTGCCTGTACCCACCCCTGGGGGCAGGCAGCACCCACACATTCTCCAGACCACTGGTTTCTTAGGCAGCATCTCTGTGCCTGGCACTGCCTGTCACTCTGGGCTAGGGGGTGACGGGTAACGTCCCCCAGCTGTCAATGGCCTGGAAGAGCAGTGATGGGAGGAGAAAAGGTACCGCCTGAGGGAGGAAGGGTTTGCCCTTCAGAGAAGCCTCTCCTGATTGGCAGCCCCCATTCTGACTGTTGGTGGTCTTTTGAACAAGTCCCCCCTCCACTAGTGGTAGCTGTCTGTGCCTTGACGCAGAGGTTCTGCCAGACCTCAAAGTCTGTAGCTCCAACCAGGCTCAGGCCTGCGTCTGTCCCCAGCCCTGCCCTGACCATGCCCTCATATTGGCCGATGGTCCTCTGTCCTCCCAGCTCCCCAGGCCACAGCCGGCAGAGTCACCTGCAGCTCCTCTGCCCTCCTGGCCCCTCAGGGAATTGTCCTCCCAATCAGTGTCTGTCCCCTGAATGGCCCCTGGATCTGCCTGCTCCCGGCTTAAAGCCATACCTATTTGTTCTTTTACCCACTGGAGGCCAAAATCTCTCAAAGATATGGGTCTTTGGGGATAGTTTTTTCTAGAGACTGCAGGGAGAACCCATTTTTAGAATTTTTCCAGCTTTTCCTTGGCTTGTGGTCCCTCCTCCACCTGTAAGTCTGCAGTCCAGCATCTTTCCCCTGACTGTGACCCCCACTGACTCCCTCTTATAGGGACTTTGTGATGGCATCCGGCCACCCAGGTGTTGACTGAAAAAAATGCACAACCTAAAAGGTGAGAACTATGCTTTATTTAAAGGGCTTTCTGAGGGCTCGAGCCTAGGAGACAGCCTCTCAGTTCTGGGGGACTGCTCAGAAGAGATAAGGGAGGAGCCAGGATATAAAGGAATTTTTAAAGCAAAAACCAGGTAGAACATAAAAAGATTACTGTTAATTAAAGAAAACTAGACATTATTTTCCCAGTAGTCATGTACAGATGTGAGAGTTGGACCATAAAGAAGACTGAGCGCTGAAGAATTGAGGCTTTTGAATTGTGGTGCTGGAGAAGACTCTTGAGAGTCCCTTGGACAGCAAGGAGACCAAACCAGTTGGTTCTAAAGGAAATAAATCCTGAGTGTTCATTGGAAGAACTGATACTGAAGCTGAAGCTCCAATGCTTTGGCCACTTGATGTGAAGAGCTGACTCATTGGAAAAGACCCAAATGCTGGGAAAGATTGAGGGCAGGAGGAGAAGGGGATGACAGAGGATGAGATGGTTGGATGGCATCACTGACTCAATGGACATTAGTTTGAGCAAGCTCCAGGAGATCATCAAGGACAAGGAAGCCTGGCGTGTTGCAGTCCAAAGGGTGGCAAAGTGTGGGATACAACTTAGTGACTGAACAACAAAGACATCTCAAGTGAATGGATTAAGCACTTTTCTGTGTACGGGAAGATGCAAGAGTCTGGCTCACTGAAATAATTCGTTCGATGTGCACCCTAACTATCTAGGGCCAGTGTCCTGTTTTCTCGTCCTGAGTCCCCGCAGGGTTCCCAGCTGGGGGCGGCTGCTGTGGCTGCTGGCCTTGACAGCTGCAACATCCTTTGTGACCCCATGGACTATACAGTCCATGGAATTCTCCAGGCCAGAATACTGGAGTGGATGTGAAGGGAAGTGAAGGCATTCACTTCTCCAGGGGATCTTCCCAACCCAGGGATTGAACTCATGTCTCCTGCATTGCATGTGGATCCTTTACTGTTTGAGCCACCAGGGTAGCCTAAGAATACTGGAGTGGGTAGCCTATCCCTTCTCCAGCAGATCGTCTAGACCCAGGAATTGAATCGGGGCCTCCTGCATTACAGGTGGATTCTTAACCAACTGAGCTATCAGAGAAGCCCTTCCACTTTCTTTTCTTTTCAGGGAAGGTGACTTGCCTTGTCCACACAGGTCGTCTAGGATAACTCCCGTCTAAGATCCTTAAGTTAGCCACTTTTGCAAAGTCCCTTTTGCCAGGTAAGGTGACACATCCGTAGGTTCCAGGGACTAAGATGGGGACATCTTTGGGGGCCATCCTTTAGCCAACCACAGCCCCTGTGGGCTCTGCCTAAGGAGTGACGAGTATCACTTGGCGGTCAGAGAGTAGGGAGAGCGGAGGAGGGGTCCCCTGCTCTGAGCCTCCTTGACAAACGAGGGGCTTGCTTGGACTGAAAGGTCGAGCTCCCTGAGGTCTGGGCCAGGCTTCGGCCGGTATGGAGCTTTGTTCAACACTGTGAAGGGAGATTAAAATTGCATCGGGCTCTGGCAGCTCCTGCTTTCGGCACCTGACAGTGACAGGAGGGGCTGCTTTACGGAGGGTTCATTAAAAATGAAAACATGATGTTGATTTCCAGCAAACCCAAATTACTTAGGCTAGTGTAAGTGGATGAATATTTCATGCTGCAGTTTATTAAGCTCCCACCAAGAGCATCTCTCTGAATGCCTTCCCAAGTAGAGAGACTAAGGGGAACCCCAGTTCCTGCCCCTGCCGTGAGTTTCTGGGGTCATCCCGGGGCCTGCCTCGAGTCACTGGGCTCCAGGGGCCACCCTTCAATGCAGCTGCCAGCACAGGGGTAATTACAGGAACCAGAGGAAAATAAAAATGCTGAGAGAGAAACAAGAGAGCAATTGCCTGGTGATGCTGTTCTTCTTGGGGCGGGAAATTAGGATGGAACAATTTGGAACCTCAGCTTCTGACCTGCCCTACCTCTCCCCTGCCACCTCACACACGTGCAGAGGCCCGTGGGTGCTGGTGGGGGTAAGGGAGCCCACCTGAGCCCCGCTTGTAATGAGTCTGGATCTATTGGCTGCAGGGGTGCCTGGACGTGGGACGCCTGTGACTGGCTCTCCATGCCCCTCTTGGCTGGCCTTTCTCCCCCTAACACTGCAGCTATTAGAGCACCCTCTGCCCTAAGAAGGGCTTCCCTCATGGCTCAGTTGGTAAAGAGTCTGCCTGCAATGCAGGAGACCCAGATTCAATCCCTGGTGGAGTGGGGAAGATCCCCTGTAGAAGGAAATGGCGACCCACTCCAGTATTCTTGCCTGGAAAATCCCGTGGACAAAGGAGCCTGGTGAGCTACAGTCTATGGGGTCACAAAGAGGTGGATATGACTTAGCAACTAAACCACCACCACCCGCCCTAAGAAACTGTACTAAGGTCCGGTCTCTTTGCTTCCCTAGCCAGTGGAGCGAGAGACACACACCAGGCAGTCTGGGGCCACTTGGAGGGCAAGTTGCACCTTATCCTCCACCGTTAGTGCCACCTTGTCACACGAGGGCCCTTCTTCATGAACCCGTGGGTAGGACAAGGCATTAACCTGAGAGGGTGGGTTATGTGGTGGATCACATCCCCCAGATTTGTGTGCTAAAGTCCTAGCCCCCAGAATCTCACATGGTGGACCCATTTGGGGATGGGGAGGTAAAAGTTAAATGAGGTCATTAGGAGATTTCCCTGGTGGTCCAGTGGTTAAGAATCACCTGCCAATGCAGGGGACCTGGGTTCCATCCCTGGTCTGGGAAGACCCCACATGCCGAGGGACAATTAAGCCCGCGTGGCCCAACTACTGAAGCCCGTGTGTTCTAGAGGCCATGCTCTGCAACAAGGGAAGCCACCACAATGAAATGCCAGAGCACCATAACTAAAGCGTAGCCCCTGATTGCCACAAAGAGAGAAAGCCCACGAGCAGCAGTGAAGACCCAGAGCAGCCAAATAATAATAATAAATGAAAAAAACTGAAGTCATTAGGATGGGCCCCAATCCAACAAGGCTGGTGTCCTTCTCAGGGGAGTTTGGGCATGGGCTCATGCATTTAGGGAGCACCCCAGTGAACATGGAGACGGCCCCTGCAAGCCAAGGAGGACGTCTGGACCGGACCTTGACCTCTGCTTCAGAGAGAACCAGCCCTGCTGACAGCTTGAGCTTGGACTTCGGCCTCCAGAATTGTGAGGACTTCTGTTGTTTAAGTTGCTGAGCCTGGTGGTTGGCTATGGCAGCCCCAGGACATGGAAGCAGCCATACCTCGTTCCCCTGGGAGGAAGGCGGGTGCAGGGGAAGTCGTGACTGATGGCAGTGCTGGGGACGGGAGAGGCAGCTTGTCCCTGACTGGCCCCTGTGGGCGTCCAGGTCAGTTGCCTTTCACAGCACTGGGCACTCTCATTGTGCCCAGGCATCCAGAATGCATGCTCAGCCAGCTCTCAGATCCTTGGTGATGCAGGCACTGCTATCTTCCCATCTGCCTAACAAAGAGAGGGCAAGAACTAGCCCAGGGTCACACAGCTGACAAAGAGTGGATCTAGGATTTGAAGGCAGGCCATCCAACTCTGGGGGCTGTGCTCTTACAGGTAAGAGTGAAGAATGTCCCTAGGAACATCTGTTGCCCAGGGAGGCAGAGGTGACTGGTTAGCTCAGTGGTGCAGACAGTCCCTGGCTCACCTGGGCAGTTGTCCAGGGCAGCGTGGACAACACTGTGAGTGGAAACCATTATTCCTGCCCCGAAGGTGAGGCCACCCTGGGGTCCCCACCCACACAGGCTCTAATTCCCTCCCTGCTAGGAAGAAGTGGTCCCTCTAGCCATTTGTATTGTCTGTGTGGACAGCTCCCAGCTTCTGAAGGAGGGCCCATCCAGGAGCATGTGACCTACTTCGGCACCCCCCCACTGCCCCCCCAATCTGGAAATGAACCCCTCCAGATCTGTCAGATTGTCGGGGGGCAGTTCTCCATGACAGTTTCACAGTCTGCTCAGGTGGGGCATCTGAGAAGAGGGTGTTGGCATGTCGACAGAACAGCCCACACACCTCTATTCAGAAACACCTGTTTACACTCTGGGCAGTGAATACAGAGGTCCCTTTCCTGCCCCCATCAGAGCCTGGGGAGGGTCTGTTCACATTCCAGAGTAGAGACAAGGTCTCTCGGGAGGGACAAAGGGGCAGGGGTCCCAGTCACCCTGTGGAAGCACTGAGTCTCATAATTTGGGTTTCTTCCCCGTGTTGTAACCCATGCAGCCGTGAGCTCGGTCAGCTGCATTGCCCGTGGGATTGTGAAAGAGCTGCTCTGAGTGCTGGCTTTGCTGTGAGCAATAAGCATCCTGTTTGTGTCAGAATACACGGCCGCTGGGCCAGTTACCCAGCAAGTAAGGTAACATGTCAGACCCATTGTATCTTCTGACCTAGCAGGGCTGGTGATGAGAATGAAATGCAGTCAGCGACGAGGCCACTCGATGAAAGAGAAATGCTGGCTGGTGCGCTTGGGGGAAATTCCATGGGAATTGGCAGCGGAGCAAACAGTGCGGTCAGCTGGGTGAGACGTGGTGCTTTCCTTTGTTGCCTGTACTGGAGGAAGCTGGGGGAGGTGGTTCCGATGTCAGTTCAGTTTTCAAAGCCTGTGGGGTGCTGTTCACATCTGTCCCTCGTGTGCACAACCCAGAGGTTCAGTTCTTGAAGTCCTCAGTATATTGTCCAGGATCAGATTCATGCCACGTGCAGCCTGGGAGGTGAGACTAGGAGTCTATAATACATCTTGATGGTGTTATTTTCCACAGCTTTCCCCTCTGTAGTCTTTTTCATAATCTCTGGACTTGTTTCAGTCTTTTGGTCAGAAATCTAGGGCTCTAGTGACCTTGCTCTGATGTGCAATTCTGTCACTACACCACTGCTTGCTAAGTCTGTCGTGTCCCGACTCTTTGAGACCCTGTGGACTGAAGTCCACCAGGCTCCTCTGTTTGTGGGATTCTTCAGGTAAGAATACTGGAGTGGGTTGCCATGTCCTCCTCCAGAGGATCTTCCCAACCCAGGGACTGAACCCGCATCTCTTACGTCTCCTCCATTGACAGGTGGGTTCTTTACCACTGGCACCACCTGACTACACCATTATCTGGTGTCAAGTGGTGGAGATAGAAAGAGGAAAAAGCAATGGGGTTTCCCCCATTTTTGGAATCACAGATCCAAACTGGAGAGGGAGGTTCCCCTCCCTTGGGGTTCCTGTGGTGATCCTGCCAACACTGCTATGGGATTATTTGAGGGCTGAGGCATGAGAAAATAAAGGAGAGAAAGGACGTGGGCTTTCTACATTTTCTTACAGCATTTAGGAGGTTCTGTTCCCACTCCTTGGGCCAGAATGAGAGGGCTCCCCCTGAAGCTGTCTGTTTGTGCCAATGCTCACTTTTCGGTTGTGAGTTGCATTGTGTTCAGGCCAAGTGTACTAGAGGAAAAAATGGTGAATTCACTGCTGATTTTGTGATACTTTATTTATTTTTGGCACACCACGTGGGATCTTAGTTCTCCCACCAGGGACTGAACCTGTGCCCCCTGCAGTGGGAGCCCGGAGTCCTAACCCCTGGACTGCCCAGAAATTCCTCATGGTACTTAAAGGAAAAGAATCTGGTTTTCTTCCTTGATCTGTCTGCTCTATTTACTTTTCAAAGTCCTCTAATAACTGCTCCATGCACACGTCCAGGTGTTATACTTGTGCTTAGTGGGAGAGACCAGATGACCTGTGCTTGTTTCAACTTTTCCGAAATTGAGATCCTTGTCTTTATCTTTTAGAGATAATTTCACTGCATATAATTCTAGGATTTGATTCCTCAGAAATTTAAAGATGTTCATCTGCTGTCTTCTTGCTTATATTGTTTTCAGTAAGAAATCTGTCATTTTGATTTCTGTGTGCATGCCACGTATTTTTTCTCTTTGGTCTTTTTATCTTTGAAGTCAAGCAATTTGATCATGGTGTAACTGTATCTTGTGTTTGAGGTTCATTGATAACTCAGTTGGTAAAGAATCTGCCTATAATGTGGGAGACCTGGGTTTGATCCCAGGGTTGAGAAGATCCTCTGAAGGAGGAAATGGCAACCCACTCCAGTATCCTTGCCTGGAGAATTCCATGGACAGAGGTATCTGGTGGGCTATAGTCCATGGGGTCGCACAGAGTCCTACACAACTGAGTGACTAACACACACATCTTGTTGAATCTGTGAGTTTGTATCAAATTTGGAATATTTTCAGTCGTAGTTTTTCAAATAGATTTTCTATTCTCCTCTACCCCTTTGGGGATTCCAATTTCACTGTTTACACTGTTTGAAATTATCCTCCAGCTTACACATTCTCTGTTAATTTTTAAAAATTGTTTTCCTCTTTGTGTTATGCCTTGTATAATTTCTATTGCTTTAAGTTCATTGCTCTTTTCTCGTGCAACATGTAATCAGCTATTAATTTCATCTGGTGTATTTTTAATCTCAGATATTGTGGTTTTCATGTCTAGAATTTTGAATCTTTTATTTTACCTGTTTCTCAGTCAGTTCAGTCGCTCAGTCGTGTCTGACTCTTTGCGACCCCATGAATCGCAGCTCGCCAGGCCTCCCTGTCCACCACCAACTCCCAGAGTTCACTCAGACTCGTGTTCATCGAGTCAGTAATGCCATCCAGCCATCTCATCCTCTGTCGTCCCCTTCTCTTCCTATCCCCAATCCCTCCCAGCATCAGAGTCTTTTCCAATGAGTTAACTCTCCGCATGAGGTGGCCAAAGTACTGGAGTTTCAGCTTTAGCATCATTCCTTCCAAAGAAATCCCAGGGCTGATCTCCTTTAGAAAGGACTGGTTGGATCTCCTTGCAGTCCAAGGGACTCTCAAGAGTCTTCTCCAACACCACAGTTCAAAAGCTTCAATTCTTCAGCGCTCAGCCTTCTTCACAGTCCAACTCTCACATCCATACATGACCACAGGACAAACCATAGCCTTGACTAGACGGACCTTTGTTGGCAAAGGAAAGTCTCTGCTTTTGAATATGCTATCTAGGTTGGTCATAACTTTCCTTCCAAGGAATACGCGTCTTTTAATTTCATGGCTGCAGTCACCATCTGCAGTGATTTTGGAGCTCAAAAAAATAAAGTCTGACACTGTTTCCACTGTTTCCCCATCTATTTCCCATGAAGTGATGGAACTGGGTGCCATGATCTTCATTTTCTGAATGTTGAGCTTTAAGCCAACTTTTTCACTCTCCACTTTCACTTTCATCAAGACGCTTTTTAGTTCCTCTTCACTTTATGCCATAAGGATGGTGTCATCTGCATATCTGAGGTTATTGATATTTCTCCCGGCAATCTTGATTCTAGCTTGTGTTTCTTCCAGCCCAGCATTTCTCATGATGTACTCCACATATAAGTTAAATAAGTAGGGTGACAATATACAGCCTTGACATACTGCTTTTCCTATTTGGAACCAGTCTGTTGTTCCATGACCAGTTCTAACTGTTGCTTCCTGACCTGCATACAGATTTCTCAATAGGCAGGTCAGGTGGTCTGGTATTCCCATCTCTTTCAGAATTTTCCACAGTTTATTGTGATCCACACAGTCAAAGGCTTTGGCATAGTCAATAAAGCAGAAATAAATGCTTTTCTGGAACTCTCTTGCTTTTTCCATGATCCAGTGGATGTTGGCAATTTGATCTCTGGTTCCTCTGCCTTTTCTAAAACCAGCTTGAACATCAGGAAGTTCACGGTTCATGTATTGCTGAAGCCTGGCTTGGAGAATTTTGAGCATTACTTTATTAGCGTGTGAGATGAGTGCAATTGTGCGGTAGTTTGAGCATTCTTTGGCATTGCCTTTCTTTGAGACTGGAATGAAAACTGACCTTCTTCAGTCCTGTGGCCACTGCTGAGTTTTCCAAATGTGCTGGCATATTGAGTGCAGCACTTTCACAGCATCATCTTTCAGGATTTGAAATAGCTCAACTGGAATTCCATCACCTCCACTAGCTTTGTTTGTAGTGATGCTTTCTAAGGCCCACTTGACTTCACATTCCAGGATGTCTGGCTCTAGATGAGTGATCACACCATTGTGATTATCTGGGTTGTGAAGATCTTTTTTGTACAGTTCTTCTGTGTATTCTTGCCACCTCTTCTTAATATCTTCTGCTTCTGTTAGGTCCATACCATTTCTGTCCTTTATCGAGCCCATTTTCGCATGAAATGTTCCCTTGGTATCTCCAATTTTCTTGAAGAGATCTCTAGTCTTTCCCATTCTGTTGTTTTCCTCTATTTCTTTGCATTGATTGCTGAGGAAGTCTTTCTTATCTCTCCTTGGTATTCTTTGGAACTCTGCATTCAGATGCTTATATCTTTCCTTTTCTCCTTTGCTTTTCGCTTCTCTTCTTTTCACAGCTATTTGTAAGGCCTCCCCAGACAGTCATTTTGCTTTTTTGCATTTCTTTTCCATGGGGATGGTCTTGATCTCTGTCTCCTGTACAATGTCACGAACCTCAGTCCATAGTTCATCAGGCACTCTATCTATCAGATCTAGTCCCTTAAATCTGTTTCTCACTTCCACTGTATAATCATAAGGGATTTGATTTAGGTCATACCTGAATGGTCTAGTGGTTTCCCTACTTTCTTCAATTTAAGTCTGAATTTACCTGTTTCTAACTTGTTGAATATATGGGAGACAGTTGTAATAACTTTTTTTCTTTTTAAAAATTCCTTTTTAGAGCAGTTTTAGGTTCATAGCAAATTGGGGGGAACATGCAGAAATCTCTGAGATTTCCAATGTACTTTGCCTGCCCTCCACATGCATAGCCTCCCGTATTTAACATCACTCACCAGACTGGTACATTTTTTACCACGGAAGAAGAACCTACAGCTACACATTGTTATTACCCAAAGGCCATAGCTTACCTTAGTGTTCACCCTAGTGCTGTATACTCTGTGGGTTTGGACAAATGGGCAGTGGTGTATGTGCATCATTGTAACCTCGTAGAGTATTTTCACTGTTCTAGAAATCCTCTGCTCTCTGCTTGTTTCCTCCTCCACTCCTGACAAACACAGATCTTTTTCTTGTGCCCATAGTTTTGCCTCCAATGTCTAAGTGTTATAGAGTAGAAATTGTCCCTATGTAGCCTTTCAGATGGGCTTCTTTCACTTTAGCAATCACATTTAAATTCCCTCCATAACTTTTCATGGCTTGATATCTCATATCCTTTTAGCTCCAAATTGTATTCCATTGTCTGGATGTACCAGTTTGTTTATTCATTCACTTACAGAGGGGCATCTTGGTTGCTTCCTAGTTTTGACAATTACGAATAAAGCTGCTGTAAATACCCATGTGCAGGTTTCTGTGTGGACATAAGTTTTTAATTCATTTGGGCAAATGCCAAAGAGCATACTTGTTGGATTTGGTTTGTGAGAAACCACCAAACTGTCTTCCAGAGTGGTTACACCATTTTGTACTCCCACCAGCAATGAGTGAGAATTCTACTGCTGCACATTGTCCCCAGCATTTGGTGTTGTCAGTGTTCCGGATTGTTTTTGTTACTCTAATAGGTGTGTAGTGGTAGCTTATTGTTGTTTTAATTTGAATTTTTCTCATAACATAGGATGTGGAACATCTTTTCATATAATTGTTTTCTGTCTGTACACTTTTTTTGGTGAGGTGTCTGTACAGGTCTTTAGCCCATTTAAAAATAGAGTTTGTTTTCTTAGTGAGTTTTAGGAGTTCTTTGTGTAAATAAAGCGATTGTACTCCCATAAAAAATCATTAAGTAAAAAAATAGAATTCTTTGTGTATTTTGGATAACAGTCTTATCAGGTGTGTATTTTTTTTTTTCTTCTTTTGGTGGCCATGCCTTGTGGCATGTGGGATCTTAGTTCCCTGACCAGGGATTGAACCTACACCCCCTACAGTGGAACAGCAGAGACTTAACCACTGGATTGCCACAGAAGTCCCTCAGTCCTGTCTTTTGCAAATATTTTCCCTCGGTCTGAGCTTGTCTTCTAATCCTCTTGACATTGTCTTTCACAGAGCAAATGTTTTTATTTTAATTAAGCCCAGTTCATCAATTATTTATTTTATGACCATGCCTTTGGTGCTGTAGCTAAGTCACGGCCAAATCGGAGGTCTTCTAGGTCTTCTCTTATATTTTCTTTCCGGAACTTTATAGCTTTGTGTGTTACATTTAGGTCTAGGATCCGTTTTGAGTTAATTTCTGTGGAGGCTGTGAGTCCTGTGGCTAGATTCTCTTTTCTTGTATATGGACGTCCAGTAGTTCTAGCACCATTTGTTAAAGAGACTATCTTTGCTCCATTGCCCTGCCTCCTTTGTCAAAGACCAGCTGACTATATATATTTATGTGAGTCTATTTCTGGGCTGTCTATTCTGTTCCATTGACCTATTTGTCTGTTTTCCAGCAGCATCACATTGTCTTGGTTACAATGGCTTTATAGTAAGTCTTGAAGTTGGGTAGCATCAGATCTCCAGCTTTGTTCTGCTCCTTAATATTATGTTGACCTTAATAACTTTTAAAATGTTCTTGTCTGCTAATTCCAACATCTATGTCAGTTCTTGGGCTTTCTTGGTGGCTCAGATGGTGAAGAATCTGCCTGCAATGCAGGAGACCCAGGTTCCATTCCTGAGTTAGAAGGATCCCCTGGAGAAGGGAATGACTACCCGCCTCAGTAGTCTTGCCTGGAGAATTCCACGGACAGAGGAGCTTGGCTGGCTACAATTCATGGGGTTGCAAAGAGTCGGACACAACTGAGCGGCTAACACTTTCACTTTTTTCCATGTCAGTTCTTATCTGATCAATTTTTCTTCTTATTATAGGTTGTGTTTTCAAGCTTTGTTGCATGCCTAGAAATTTTTGATTGGATGCCAGACATTGGAAGTTTGTGTTGTAGGCTGGTTATTTTTTTAAAAATACGTCTAAAATATTCCTGAGCTTTGTTCTGAGATGCAGTTATTTGGGAACATTTTGATCTTATCAGACCTTCCTCTTAAGTTTGCTGGTGAGACCTGAAAATCAGAAACAATTACTCCTAGTGGTTACTCTTAGACCATATCAGCATTTGGTCGGGGGGAGTTAATCCCCACAACTGAGGTAGGACCCTTCTGAATGCTCTACACAAGCTTTCATGCTTTATGGGGATTCCAAGTCTGGTGGTGAGAATGGTACCAATTTGCTGGCCTGTGTGAGCACCAGGCACTCTTCCCACTCACATTTTTGGAGGCTATCTTCTACACCTGTGGGTAGTCTCCTCACCTATGTACACTGATAATTCCTTTGCTGGATTCCTTTGCAGATCTTCAGAGTTCTGTCTGCAGCTTTCTCTGCTACAGTGTCTCTGCTGTGGTCTGGATTCTCAGCTCCGTCTCCTCTACTCAGGGTCCCCTGGGCCCTGCCCCAGTAGAGCAGGTGGGGGTGTTCTTTGGGTTCACCTGGTTTATTCCCTGTGTCTCAGGGATTACTTTCCTTTGCTGCCTGATGTCCATGGTGTGACAAACTGTTTCACATATTTTCCCCTTTATTTAGGTTGTTCTAGTCGGGAAGGTAAGTTCATTCTCTATTATTTTACTTGGCCAGATGCACAAATCTCTGCCTACAGACCATTTGATTAGAGTGGAAGTGCCTAGAAAATAATACCAACACTTATTGAGCACTTACAGCATACCAGAAATGGTTCTAAGAACATTCTCTTATCTATAGAATTTTCACATTTGTTCTCAGAAGTAGGCACCATTGTTTTTTTACAGGAGGTGACAGCCTTGCAGAGGTCACTCAGCTGTGAGTGGTGAGGTCAGTCCCAGGCAGCAGGACCCTGCTGTCATCCTGCCCCATTAGAGGCGCGATGACAATTATGCTTCAGTAGGGAGTTCCGGAGGCTCTTCTCAAGGGCCCTTCCGGGACGGTGAGTGCTGTGTTTGAATTCAGTTTGACAGTCCTTTGTGTGGGTCTTCAAAAACTGAGGTGACCTTTCTCAGAAAGCTTAGAATAGAATTCTGGTGAAAACCTTAATTTTGCCATTACTTTTTTCCTCCTTTCTCCCACTGTGTGCTCCTCTGCTGGTGTTAATTGTGCCCAGGCTTGGACATTTGAGGGGCCATGCAGGTCTAGCGCAGTGGAGACCCTCTCACTTTATAAACAGGGGGCCTTTCTCAGGAGTCAGATGGTCCATCCTAGAGATCATGCGAAAAACAACCCAACCACGGCACACAGGTCTTGAGATGACTGGGGCAGCAGAAGCCTGCTTCCCAGGGAACTTCCTGAGCCTCCCTGACTCAGTCCCAGCCCTTCCAGCCAGGCTTGGTCAGGTAGCTACCAGATCCTCCCTCCTCGTCCTCTGCTCACCCAGGAGGGTGCATGTCCACTCATGTGTCTGTCTCCCCTCCTGAGCTGTGAGCACTTGGGGCAGAGGATGTTTCCTAATTTGAATTTTTATTCCTTACAACTGAGACTGTGCTCAGCTGTATTGGGTTCTCAGCGATGACTGAATGATTGAATGATGAGTGAATGAATGGCTCTCAGACTTGTGCCAATGAGGACGTCTCAGGCTGTAAGTAATGAAGAGCCCATTTGAGATGACTTAACCATGGAGAAGGAAATGGCAACCCACTCCAGTGTTCTTGCCTGGAGAATCCCAGGGACGGAGGAGCCTGGTGGGCTGCCGTCTATGGGGTCGCACAGAGTCGGACACGACTGAAGCGACTTAGCAGCAGTAGCAGCAGCAGCAGCAACCACAAAGAGGGCTTCCCTGCTGGCTCAGATCACAATCTGCCTGCCCTGCAGGAGACCTGGGTTCAATCCCTGGGTCAGGAAGATCCCCTGAAGAAGGAAATGGCAACCCACTCCAGTATTCTTGTCTGGAGAATTCCCATGGACAGAGGAGCCTGGTGGGCTACGGTCCATGGAGTCGCAAAGAGCGAGACACAACTAAGTGACTAACACTTTCACTTTTTCACTTCTACTGTGAAGAAATGCATCGTTTTGTGTTAGAACAGGTTTTGGGGCGAAGTGGGCTGCAGACACAACACCATCAGGACTCTACCTCCTTTGTTCTGTGATTCCCTGGGCTCTGTCTCTCTTCATCCGTTGGCAGACTCTCTCATGGCTTTAAGGAAGGTGCTCCCAGCCGTCCATGGGACAAGTTGCTCATCATTCACACCCAGAGGGAGAAAGGTGGATGGAATGAAGGTCCTTCTCATCCCTCTGATTAACCAGCTTGATTCGTCACGTGTCTGCTTCTGAACCTATTATAGTCACTAAGGGAATTCTGTGTGCTGATTGGCTGAAATAATCACCGTTGAGGAGGATGGCAAGCTGTGATTGGTTAATGGAGATCCATCCAGAATGAGAGATGAATTGACTTCCTGGGTGTCCATTGTGAGTGCAGAGGAGGGTGGACACCAGACCACAAACAGGGTCCTGCGGGAAGGAGGGGAGAGGTGACCTGTGTACCAGTGATACACTGAGGGATGGTGGGACACCCCCCACCTTGGGTCTCTCCCTCTTTTCCCCAAACGAGCATTTCTCGGGTGCTTGCTTGGAGGGTCATTGACACTGTGCCCTGGGCTGCATGGGCCAGTCATAAGGGGAAGGGATTATAGTCACTCCATTTTAGAGATGAGAGAACAGAGGTGCAGAGAAGCTAAGACACTTGTGCAGTCACCCAGCTGGTCACTGATGGGGCTGGAAGCTGACACCTGCATGCACAGGACAGGCCAATTTGCCTAAGATGACCACTGAAGTCTTTTCTTCTTTTTAAAAAAAATTTTATTTATTTATTCTTGCCTGTGCCAGGTCTTAGTTTCGGTATGCAGGATCTTTCATTGTGGAATGTGGGCTTTTCTCTAGTTGAAGCATGTGGGCTTATTTGCCCTGTGGTAGGAAATGACAATCCACTCCAGTACTCTAGCCTGGAAAATCCCATGGACGGAGGAGCCTGGTAGGCTGCAGTCCATGGGGTCGCGAAGAGTCGGACACAAATGAGTGACTTCACTTTCACTTTCACTTTCATGCATTGGAGAAGGAAATGGCAACCCACTCCGGTACTCTTGCCTGGAAAATCCCATAGACGGAGGAGCCTGGTAGGCTACAGTCCATGGGGTCCAACAGAGTCAGACACGACTGAGCGACTTCACTCCCTGGCAGTCCAATGGCTAAGACTCCATGCTTGCAATGCAGGGGGGCCTGGGTTTGATCACTGGTCAGGGAACTTAGTGGAGAAGGCAATGGCACCCCACTCCAGTACTCTTGCCTGGAAAATCCCATGGATGGAGGAGCTTGGTAGGCTGCAGTCCATGGGGTCGCTAAGAGTCGGACACGACTGAGTGACTTCACTTTCATGTGGGATCTAAGTTCCCTGACCAGGGATCAAACCTGCGTCCCCTACACTGGAAGGCAGATTCTTAACCATTGGACCACCAAGGAAGTCCCATCAGTCTTTTCAAGATGGGAAGTTCTCTGTGGTGCACTGGGTCCCACTCCATCTTACCTTCCCTCTGTCCCATCTTTGCCCCCTTCCCTCCCAGAGCCCAGTATCCTCAGCAAGCAGAAAGCACGTGCTGCTCAGGTACCCTCGGCCATCATCCAGGGTCCTTGAAATGCAGGTGACCCTAACAGCCTGGACACCAGGACCACCACTCACTTGGCTAAGGTGGGGAGGGTAGAGCCATAGCCTAGTGTCTCCTCTGCCCCCATCCCCCCGCCATGGCACCCAATTCAACCCTGGCCTCATACAGGGCCAGATGCCCACAAGGCCCTCAGAAGCACATTGGTGTGGCTGATAGAGTTGAAGCCTCTGCTGAGCACAAATATGCTAATAGAAAAAAAGAGATGAATCCAGGGATTAAGAAGATAGAATATTAAGAGAGCCTTGATGCTGAGGCTCCATGAACTCCCCAAGGGCGTGTGGGAGTGTGGGTGCGTGAGAGTGTTGGGAAGCAGCACCCCTGGACCCTGTAGCTGAGTCAGGACCCCGCACCCCCAGCTGCCATGGAAACAGCCACAACAGAAGTGACAGTTCTCACTGGCAGCCTGCCCATCCCAGGCCCGGGGCCACACACACCCGTCCACTGGACAGATGTGTGTGGTGTTTGAGTGACAATGTGGCGGCCACGCTGCCCGCATCCCCTCGTTCGATCCTCGTGACAGTCCTCAGCGTAGGCCTTTTGGTTTCCTGTTTCATAAATGAGACAGTGAAGCCTGGGAGAGGCCAAGTCGCCCATCAGGTGGGAGGATAGACCAGCCTTCCTGTTCCCAGACCTGCACTCTGGACCCCTCTCCCTAAGCTGGATCACTAGGGGCTTCTTCAGCCCCACTGTGCCTGCACTTCATCCTGCTCTGGATAGCCCAGGGTGTGTGGCCGAGTATCACTTCTGTCCCTGGAAACCAGGTGGCTCCTCCCCTCCTCGTCTCTCTCCCCATTGCTATTTGCAGGCAAAAAGAGGCAGACAGCTGAGGCCCCTCTCCTCACTTCCTGCTCCAAAATTCAGGGCCTCCCTCCCCTCCTGGATCTGATGGGAGCAGCTGTGTTTGCCGCCTGTGCCCCTCAAATTCATCACCCTGTGAATGCCTGGAAAGAGGCAAATAAAAGTAAGATGATGTTTTTCATAAATAAGGAATGTAGCCACTCAGACCTGGTTTGGGCTGTCAGCTGAACCCCCCCAGAGAGAGATTGATGTTGAAATATTTGCGTATGTTCTCATGGAACCTTTATTGTGGGGCTCTGGGCTCCAATAAAGCCTTTGTGTAAATTATTCATTATGGAATTCAGATGAAGTGCCAAAAATCTGCCCACCAAGGGGCTGCCTTTTTTCTTGCCCTTTTTTTCTGTTGCCTCTGAAGAGCTGGTCTTGGTTAGAATCTAATGCCACCAGCCAGGCAGGCGGTGTAATTATCAGGGAGAAATGAATGGATTGGGGGAGTCACGGTTCTGACCTTAACACTGGCATCTCTGCAAGGCAACTTGGCTTTTCTTGAGGTATTTTCTCTGCTGCCAGAGCCCATGCTAACGTCCTCTGAGCCACTGAGATGGTGGTTTTCTGGGGGCAATGGCAACAGTGCCCCATCTCCATCCTCCTGTCTTTGGAGGAGAAAATCCGTTACTCCTGTTAGCATTGCTTGTTAAGGCTCAGGAGCCCCAGTCCAGGAGGTCTTCACATCTGCTCTGGGGGAGCTGGGCATTCTAAGGAGACCAAGACCCAGAGGTCATTGTGGGCTGAATTCTGTCCCCCTAAAGCCTTGAAGTTTTAGCTCTAGTACCGGTGAACGTGACCTTATTTGCAAATAGGTCTTTATAGAGATTATCAGATGAGGCCATTGGATGAGCCCCGACCTAGTGTGACTGGTGTCCCCGTGAGAATGGGAAACCTGTTTCCTTTTTAAAAAAATATTTTTATTTTAAAAAATACTTATTTAATATTTTTGGCTGCACTGAGTCTTCCTTGCTGCACGTGGGCTTTCTGTAGTTGTGGCATATGGGCTTCTCATTGTGGTGGCTTCTCTTGCTGCGGAACACAGGCTCTAGAGCACAAAAACTTCAGTAGTTGTGGCACACGGGCTTAGCTGGCCCTCAGCATGTAGAATCTTCCTGGACCAAGGATGGAACCCATGTCTCGTGCATTGGCAGGCGGATTCTTAACCACTGGACCACCAGGGAGGTCCTTTATTTTTTTTAAAAAATGGAGTATAATTGCTTTACAATGTTTTGTTAGTTTCTGCTGTCCAACAGTGCGAATCAGCTGCTCAGTCGTGTCTGTTTGTGACCCCATGGACTGTAGCCTGGCAGGCTCCTCTGTCCATGGGATTCTCCAGGCAAGAATACTGGAGTGGGTTGCCATTCCCTTCTCCAGGGGATCTTCCCGACCCAGGGATCAAACCCAGGTCTCCTGCACTGCAGGCAGCTTCTTCACCGTCTGAGCCACCAGTCTCTTTGGCCTCGCTCCCCCTCACCCCACCACTCTAGGGCATCGCAGAGCACTGAGCCGTGCTCCCTGTGCTCTTCAGAAGCTTCCCACTAGCTGTCTGTTTCACATGTGATAGGGTATAGATGTCAATGCTACTCTCTCAATTCATCCCACCCTCTCCCTGAGAACAGGAAAATTGGACATGGAGACCAGCATCCAGGGAGCTGCCCTGTGAGCACCAAGGCAGCCGTCTGCAAGCCAAGGAGGAAACCAAGGCTGCCGACACCTTGATTTCCAACCCCCAGCCTCCAGGATGGTGAGAAAATACATTTCTGCTGTGTAAGCCACCAGGGCTTCCCTGGTGGGTCAGTGGTAAGGAATCTGCCTGCAATGTAGGAGACACGGGAGATGCGGTTCCGTCCCTGGGTTGAGAGGATCCCCTGGAGAAGGGAGTGGCAACCCTCTCCAGTATTCTTGCCTGGAGAATCCCATGGACAGAGGAGCCTTGTGGATTATAGTCCATAGGATTGTAAAAAGTCAGACATGACTGAAGTGACTTAGCACACACACACGTAAGCCACCAGTTGATCCTGTTTGGTTAGGCAGCCTGATCAAGTCCACATAGTGACAGAGTGACTCTTCAAGGTTCAAACATAGTATGTTGGGATTTGAACCAGTGGCCTCAGGGTTCAGCCTGTGGGTGTCCTTTGGTTGGAGAAAGTAGGAGCAGCGTGGCAAACTGGCCCTGAGACCTCCCATGAGGCCCGAGAGCTAGTGAGACAGAGGCTTAAACAGGGCCTCTGCCAACACCTTCATGCTTCCCTTTGAAGAGCAAAGAGCTCATTGTGAGTGTTTGTGGAATTAATTTTACAATTTGTAAATGAATAAATGGAAGAATGAGCTCAGGAGTCTGGTTTCCTGGGATGACTCCCCACACGCAGTGCTCTGTCTGCTGCCCCTCTGCAGCATGTGTTAGGGGACAATGATGGGCCAGGTCCTGGGAGCCCAGTGACTAAGAGAGCCCCGCTGAGCCGTCCATGGGCATCTGGTTCCATGCCGTGGGGCGAGGCTGAGTGTGACTCAGGCTTTGGCAACAGAGGGGGTTTCTGTCCTGGAGTGGGGACCCCTGAGGGCAGGTTCTCAGCCAGCCTTGGGACTTGCTTTCACTCCAAGGCCCTCCCCATGGCCCAACCAAGTCTGCTGGCCTGATGCAAATCTGAGTGTGCCCTGGCCTGGCCTGTCCTCAAACAACCTTCCAGGGTTTTTTCATTTCTGTGATTCATGTTATTAATTGCTTCCCTTCTCTGAGGAAGAAGCAGGCCGTGTGTTAAGACGACTCTTTGTGAAACTGATTAATTGTGAATGGATTAATGCAGACAACACGGAACATCTCACGGCGGAGCGTTTGGTCCTGGGAAGCTTGGGGCTTCAGTTCTCAGAGATTTGGGGCTGGGACATGGATGCTTGGAGCAAAGCAGGCACCAGAGAAGGTGGGGCTGGCCCTCTGTCCTACGTGCCCGCCCTTCCTTCCTCCCCTCCCGGGCAGCATGCTCCCTCCCCCCACTCACTGAATCCGAATGTATGCCTGTGTTTTCATTCTTTCTGCTCGGAGACACTCTTTTGTTTTTTTTCCTCAGAGTCTTGTTGAAATTTCCAATTTGCACTGAGGACTCAGTCATAGAAAACCCTGGAGTCCCTTTGGTCTGACCAAACCTCCATCTGTCCCCTGTCCATGCCTGCGGCCAGTCTCCACCTCTGGGGACCTTCTTTCCCTCCTCACCCCCATTTCCTCTGGACTAGCCCCTCCCCTTGGCCAGGTGTAGGGTCTGACCTGGGCTATGGGGTCCCACCCAGGCTTCAGGGTCCTGCCTGCCTGTTTCATTGTCCCCTGCACCGCCCCCAGCCCCGCCCCCCGCCCCCCCCCCCAGCCCCGCCTCAGAACAGAGCACAGAGTTGGGCTGTCATCAGGCCCTGACCATCCCCCGCCCACCCTGCCTCCCAGGGCTGGGTCTCTGAGATGTCCCTCCTTCCCAGGGTCCACACTAGATCTGCTCTACCATCACCCTTGGTCTCTGCAGGCAACAGGCCTTCAGATTCACACATAAGTGAGTGAGCTCTGGGGAGGAGGATGACAGACAATATGGTTACTAAGAAAACCCATTCATACAGCAATAGTGTTTTTCCCCTAAAAAAAGCAGTGTTCGGGAGTGAGGAAGGCCTTGCTGGTGGTGTTGGCGAAATCAAGGAAGCATGTGTGCCATGGCAGATGGGCCGGGTTCCCACACACCTGTTCTCATCTGCATAAAGTGAAGAGGCTGCTGGGGGCCCCTTTGTCCCCCTCTCCGCCCCTCCCAGGGGCCCCCTCGTCCTGAGCTGGGCTCTTGCTGTGCCAGTGGCCAGAGTGATCAGGCCCAACCTGGGAATGGACTGTCCTCTTCGTCCTGAATTTAGAATGCAACAGAGAGGGGTGTCTGGTCCCTGCCCCCAGCAGCTATACAGGTGGACTCTCGGTCTCCACGTCCTGAGGTTCTGCAGGGAGGTGAGAGTTGAGGGCAGAGGGATGAGCAGAAGCAGAGAGTGAGGTGGACAGGCCGACTCCTGCCCCTTGTCCCCAGCGTCTGCTCAGGAGCCGCTTGAGGAGGAGTGGCAGGCAGCCTGTGCCTCCTGGAGCCCGTCTGCCCCACGCTGCTCAGAGACATGTCATAACAGGTTCCCGGAGTGCTTCCTCGCCATCTGTCTCGTGCGCTAGATGACAGCGCGGGCTGGCAGAGATGCGTTCAATTTGCAATTGTAAGTTGTCTTTTTTTCCTCTCCTCACTATGTGAAACCACTCTGATGGCGGTGTCAAGGCTGCCAAGGTTTGCAGTGAGCCGAGCGTGGTTCTCAGACAGCGGGAGACACATGCTCTGGAGTCCTCGCGGGCCCAGGATATGCCTGTGGAGCTGGGGTGTCCGGGAGGCCTTTCTCCAAGGTGATCCCAGGCTGATTCTGGGCCCTGACCTGGACTCCAGCAAGGGGACTAATTCCAACGCCCACCCCGACTAGCTCATGTGTGCGGTGTGAGAGCCTGGCCACTGGCCACCCTGGCCGCCCTGCCTGTCCCACCATAGCCAGTCCGCTATGCCAGCAGACAGACGGCTCTTTACACACAAGGTGGATCTCGCCACCTCTCCCCTCGTGTTCCAATGTTCTTTCCCAAGGCCATGGGGCATGCATGCCCTGTCTCTGCCCCAGTGACAACAACCTCCCCAGAACTGTCTTGAACACAACAGACATATATGCTCTGCAGGCCTTTGCCCAGGCGGCTTCACTGATGAACTTCGCTGAACATTTAAAGAATTATTACCAGAACTTCAGAAACTCTTTCAAAAAAAAAAAAAAAAAAACCAGAAGATGAGAAAACGCTTCCTGACTCATTCCACAAGACTGATGTGACCCGATGCTAAAGCCAGACAGAGATCCTGTCTCAGCTCAGACTGGATGGGGAGGGCAGGGGGCAAACACAGACTTTGTTCCTCAGAGTCCTGGAGTTCTGGACTTCCGAGGTCCCACAGCTGGCCACGTTGGGTCCTGGTCGGCTTCTCTTCCTGGTTTGCAGACGACCACCTTCCCATCCTCACACACGTGAGGGTGTGAGGGTCTCGAGGGTCTGAGTTCTGGTATCTTCCCCTTTTTATAAGGACACCAATCCCATCCTGGGGCCCCACCCTCATGACGTACTCTTGTCCTAACCACCTCCCCAAGGCCCCCCTCCTCACGCCATCACACTGGGGGTTAGGGCTGCAACATAGGAATTTGGAGTCAAAATTCAGTACCCAGGACACCACAAGACAAGACTGCAGGTCTTCACCCCTCTGTCCAGAACCTTCTCCCCCACATCTTTCCCAGGGCTCGCTCTCCCTCACTCCAGCCTCTGCTCAAAACCTCACGTTTTCCTGACTGTTGAACCTAACACAGCTAGACCCGGGTCTCTCACACCCCCACCCCACCCCTACCTCCACAGTGTTCCTTTTCTGGGGTCAGTGCTGCCCCCAGGACATGGCACAGCTGTCTGAGTGTCTGTCTTGCCTGCCCATTTTTATGTTCACAGTGCCCAGAGCTGCGCCCAGAGCTCTCGGTGGTGCCTCCCCCTGCACAGCGTGGAGCAGGGCCCCGGGCTCCCTCAGGGATGGAGTGAGGCCATCCTCACCTGAAATCATCCTGAGTTCTCACCTCCTTCAGCCTGCATGCACCAGTTCCAGGCCACACTTGATCTAGCACTCTGCTGGCTATAAAGCCCTTCTGTATCTGTGTCTTCTCCACGTCTGGGGTGGGGGTGGCCCTGTGACCACAGTCCAAGACGAACTACTGGATGTAACGTGCAGAGGAGAGTGAAGTGATTTCCGAGGTCACGCACATTGGTGCTTCTGACTCAGTTCACACTCCCACTGTCTCTGCCACATCATGCTGCCCATCATGGGACAAGAGTGACAACAACAGTCTGGACTTGTGATTCAGTGCCAGTCCCAGGGGAGGGTGAAGTGTGCGGGGTGTATACATCGGTGGCAGGGAGCAAGGCCACATGAGGGACCCTCCTTCCCATCCAGTTAACTCTCAGGGAGCCAAGTCTGTGCACGTGGGGTCACAGGCCTGCTGGCGAAGGGGAGACGTCTCTTTCAGGCCACATGGAAGCCATTCTCCAGAGGTGCCAGGAAACTTTGGACCTATGGTCCTGCTTGGGGCAGAAGGAAAGTCAAGGGCAGGAGTGGTGCCCATGGTGGGAGGTGGGCTTCATCTGAGGCCAGAGCTGACGTGGTGGTGGTATGGGCATACAAGGGGTTATTCACAGGCCCCTCGGGAGGAGGGTGGGATGTGGGAGCCTGCATCACCAGGAACAGTGATTTAGGGCCAGGAGTCTGGCCTGATGTCGAGGGCAAAGGTGAGACCCACATTGGAACCCACAGCTGTAGGCTCACTGACCCCTTGTGAGGGTCTCTGTGTCTGTGACTCGGGGTTTAAGGCAGAGGATGCTTCCACTTACTTTTTTAATATTAATTTGTACTGTAGTGTCGTAGATGTATGGGCTTCCCTGATAGCTCAGCTAGTAAAGAATCTGCCTGCAATGCAGGAGACCCCAGTTTGTTTCCTGAGTCAGGAAGATCTGCTGGAGAAGGGATAGGCTACCCACTTTAGTATTCTTGGGCTTCCCTTGTGACTCAGCTGGTAATGAATCTGTCTGCAATGCAGGAGACCTGGGTTTGATCCCTGGATTGGGAAGATCCCCTGGAGAAGGGAAAGGCTACACTCTCCAGTATTCTGGTCTGGAGAATCCCATGGACTGTGTAGTCCGTGGGGTCACAAAGAGCTGGACAGGACTGAGCGGCTCTCACTCTCAGTAGACGCATTGTGTTGTGTTAGTTTTAGGTGTACAGCTAAGTGAGTCAGGAATACATATGCATGTGTGTGCATGACCGCTAAGTTGCTTTAGTCATGTCTGACTCTTTGTGACCCCGTGGACTGTATCCCACCAGGCTCCTCTGTCCATGGGATTCTCTAGGCAAGAATCCTGGAGTGGATTGCCATGCCCCACTCCAGGGATTAAGTGAATCAGTATACATATACACTCATCCACTCTCTTTTAGAGTCTTTTCCCATATAGGTCATTACAGACTATTGAGTAGAGCTTACTGTGCTGTGCAGTCAGTAAGTTCAGTCGCTGTCGTGTCCGACTCTTTGCGAACCCATGAATCTCAGCACGCCAGGCCTCCCTGTCCATCACCAACTCCCGGAGTTCACTCAAACTCAAGTCCATCGTGTCGGCCATCCAGCCATCTCATCCTCTGTCGTCCCCATCTTCTCCTGCCCCCAATCCCTCCCAGCATCAGAGTCTTTTCCAATGAGTCAACTCTTCGCATGAGGTGGCCAAAGTTCTGGAGTTTCAGCTTTAGCATCATTCCTTCCAAAGAACACCCAGGACTGATCTCCTTTATGATGGACTGGTTGGATCTCTTTGCAGTCCAAGGGACTCTCAGGAGTCTTTTCCAACACCACAGTTCAAAAGCATTAATTCTTCGGCACTCAGCTTTCTTCATAGTCCAACTCTCGCATCCATACATGACCACAGGAAAAACCATAGCCTTGACTAGACGGACCTTTGTTGGCAAAGTAGTAGATCCTTATTAGTTATCTATTTTATGTATGCTGCTGCTGCTGCTGCTAAGTCGCTTCAGTCGTGTCCGACTCTGTGCGACCCCATAGACGGAAGCTCGCAGTGTGTGAACGTCAGTCCCATTCTCCCAAGTTATGCCCCCCAGCCTCACTCAGTGGCAGCTCCTGCCCCTCCCCAGGCGCCACATTCTCTGGTCCTTTGCCCCTAGCCTCAGTTCTCGTCCCGTATCCTCCCTCCGTTTCTCCCCCGTCATCTCCCACCCGCTCCCTGCTTCCTTCTGTGTTTTCTGGGTTAGTGCTTTAATTTCTTCAAACACAGGCTGCTCCTCTTCCCACCTGGGATAAGAACCACCAGAAATACCACATCTAATGCAGTCTTCCTGATTCTAGCCGGCTAAGGAAAAGCGAAAATCGATAGGTGATGCCCAGCGTATGATTTATCTGGTGAAATCCAATCCATGCATCCCTCTCAATTGTGTATCATCATGGTGCTAATCTCAGCCCTAGCACTCAGATCACTCCTGCATCCATGTCTACCCTTAGATGGCAGGTCTCAGAGGGGAGAGCGGGCCCCCATGGCCTTGGGGAGGCAGGAGTTCTGGCCTTGGGCCATGGGACCCAGTGAGGTCAAGCACACAGATGCAGAAGCCACTTCACACCATCAGTCATGATGGTCGTGAGAGCTTTTGTTCCCAGTGAACTCAAGTCAACACTGGGAAATTTCAGGTCTGGAGCAGTTGCAGTGAATTAGCTGTTAAGTGGGCCCCTTGAAGGGGTCCTTGCACAGAGCTGGGATTTCTCTCACCCAAGCTGCTCTGCATTCTGGCCTTGCATTCTGTCTAATCTCAGAAGAATGATGAAAGGCTTTGGTAGCAGGTGGATCTGGGTTGGAATCCTGGCTTGGCCATTGGCCAGCCGGGTGAACTCAGCCATGCTCTGCAGGCTGCTTCTCTTCTTCTGTGAAGTGCAGCTAAGTGGGGACTGGACAGCACTCTGTGTGTGCAACTCTTAGGGGCACCTGGACCACAGTGAGAGCTCAGTGAGAGGCAGGGATGGAGCAGCGATCTGTGCTTTTCCTGATCAGTTACTTTGCTTCCTGAAGCCTCTGTCCACCATTGGAGTGAATTTTGAGGACCCTTTCTAGCAAGTGCATGGCGTTCCCATGTGGGTTCTGAGCCCAGGCTTTCTAGTTTGTCCTACAGCTTCCCCTTCGCTTTCTTCCTCCTGCACTCATGATTCACAGGAGCTCAGTGAATTCTGTATATTTCAGGGGACAGGAGATGGTTTGATAACATGTGAGGGTCCCAGCCTTTTCATCCTGCGACCAAAACAGATCTGGCTATTACCCCACTGTCCCTGCTCCCCAGACAGACTGCAGGGTTCTGCCTTTGTCACTTTGGCTCCAGGATTTGGCATGAAGACAAGTAAGACTAAAGGTGGGCCATGACTATTGCCAGGACTATATGGGGAGGGGCTGTTGTGATGGGGAGGGACTGTTGAGATGGGGATGGGGCTGCTGTTGTGATAGGGGAGGGGCTGCTGTGATGGGGGAGGGCCTGTTGTGGTGGGAGAGGGGCTGTTGTGATGGAGAGGGGCTGTTGTGATGGAGAGGGACTGTTGTGGTGGAGAGGGGCTGTTGTGGTGGAGAGGGGCTGTTGTGGTGGGGAGGGGCTGTTGTGGTGGAGAGGGACTGTTGTGGTGGGGAGGATCTGTTGTGGTGGGGAGGGGCTGTTGTGGTGGAGAGGGGCTGTTGTGGTGGGGAGGGGCTGTTGTGGTGGAGAGGGACTGTTGTGGTGGGGAGGATATGTTGTGGTGGGGAGGGGCTGTTGTGGTGGAGAGGGGCTGTTGTGGTGGGGAGGGGCTGTTGTGGTGGGGAGGGGCTGTTGTGGTGGGGAGGGGCTGTTGTGGTGGAGAGGGGCTGTTGTGGTGGGGAGGGGCTGTTGTGGTGGAGAGGGGCTGTTGTGGTGGGGAGGGGCTGTTGTGGTGGAGAGGGGCTGTTGTGGTGGGGGAGGGGCTGTTGTGGTGGAGAGGGCCTGTTGTGGTGGAGGGGGCTGTTGTGGTGGGGAGGATCTGTTGTGGTGGGGAGGGGCTGTTGTGGTGGAGAGGGGCTGTTGTGGTGGGGAGGGGCGGTTGTGGTGGGGAGGGGCTGTTGTGGTGGAGAGGGGCTGTTGTGGTGGGGAGGATCTGTTGTGGTGGGGAGGGGCTGTTGTGGTGGGGAGGGGCTGTTGTGGTGGAGAGGGGCTGTTGTGGTGGGGAGGGGCTGTTGTGGTGGAGAGGGGCTGTTGTGGTGGAGAGGGGCTGTTGTGGTGGGAGAGGGACTGTTGTGGTGGAGAGGGACTGTTGTGGTGGGGAGGATCTGTTGTGGTGGGGAGGGGCTGTTGTGGTGGAGAGGGGCTGTTGTGGTGGAGAGGGACTGTTGTGGTGGAGAGGGACTGTTGTGGTGGAGAGGGCCTGTTGTGGTGGAGAGGGACTGTTGTGGTGGGGAGGATCTGTTGTGGTGGGGAGGGGCTGTTGTGGTGGAGAGGGGCTGTTGTGGTGGGGAGGGGCTGTTGTGGTGGGGAGGGGCTGTTGTGGTGGAGAGGGGCTGTTGTGGTGGAGAGGGACTGTTGTGGTGGAGAGGGCCTGTTGTGGTGGAGAGGGACTGTTGTGGTGGGGAGGATCTGTTGTGGCGGGGAGGGGCTGTTGTGGCGGAGAGGGGCTGTTGTGGCGGGGAGGGGCTGTTGTGGCGGGGAGGGGGCTGTTGTGGTGGAGAGGGGCTGTTGTGGTGGAGGGGGGCTGTTGTGGTGGGGAGGGGCTGTTGTGGTGGAGAGGGGCTGTTGTGGTGGAGAGGGGCTGTTGTGGTGGAGAGGGGCTGTTGTGGTGGGGAGGGGCTGTTGTGGTGGGGAGGGACTGTTGTGGTGGAGAGGGGCTGTTGTGGTGGGGAGGATCTGTTGTGGTGGGGAGGGGCTGTTGTGGTGGAGAGGGACTGTTGTGGTGGAGAGGGGCTGTTGTGGTGGGGAGGGGCTGTTGTGGTGGGGAGGGGCTGTTGTGGTGGGGAGGGGCTGTTGTGGGGGGAGGGGCTGTTGTGGTGGGGAGGATCTGTTGTGGTGGGGAGGGGCTGTTGTGGTGGAGAGGGGCTGTTGTGGTGGGGAGGGGCTGTTGTGGTGGGGAGGGGCTGTTGTGGTGGAGAGGGGCTGTTGTGGTGGGGAGGGGCTGTTGTGGTGGGGAGGGACTGTTGTGGTGGAGAGGGGCTGTTGTGGTGGGGAGGGGCTGTTGTGGTGGAGAGGGGCTGTGTGGTGGGGAGGGGCTGTTGTGGTGGGGAGGGGCTGTTGTGGTGGAGAGGGACTGTTGTGGTGGGGAGGGGCTGTTGTGGTGGAGAGGGGCTGTTGTGGTGGGGAGGGGCTGTTGTGGTGGGGAGGGGCTGTTGTGGTGGGAGGGGCTGTTGTGGTGGGGAGGGGCTGTTGTGGTGGGGAGGGGCTGTTGTGGTGGGGAGGGGCTGTTGTGGTGGAGAGGGGCTGTTGTGGTGGGGAGGGGCTGTTGTGGTGGGGAGGGGCTGTTGTGGTGGAGAGGGGCTGTTGTGGTGGGGAGGGGCTGTTGTGGTGGAGAGGGACTGTTGTGGTGGGGAGGATCTGTTGTGGTGGGGAGGGGCTGTTGTGGTGGAGAGGGGCTGTTGTGGTGGGGAGGGGCTGTTGTGGTGGAGAGGGGCTGTTGTGGTGGGGAGGGGCTGTTGTGGTGGAGAGGGGCTGTTGTGGTGGAGAGGGGCTGTTGTGGTGGAGAGGGGCTGTTGTGGTGGGGAGGGGCTGTTGTGGTGGAGAGGGGCTGTTGTGGTGGAGAGGGGCTGTTGTGGTGGGGAGGGGCTGTTGTGGTGGAGAGGGACTGTTGTGGTGGAGAGGGACTGTTGTGGTGGGGAGGATCTGTTGTGGTGGGGAGGGGGCTGTTGTGGTGGAGGGGGCTGTTGTGGTGGAGAGGGACTGTTGTGGTGGGAGGGGCTGTTGTGGTGGGGGGGTGGTGGGGGGCTGTTGTGGTGGGGAGGGGCTGTGGGTGGGGAGGGGCTGTGGGTGGGGAGGGGCTGTGTGGGGGGGGAGGGGCTGTTGTGGTGGAGAGGGCGTGTGGTGGAGACGGGCTGTTGTGGTGGAGAGGGACTGTTGTGGTGGGGAGGATCTGTTGTGGTGGGGAGGGGCTGTTGTGGTGGGGAGGGGCTGTTGTGGTGGGGAGGGGCTGTTGTGGTGGCGAGGGGCTGTTGTGGTGGGGAGGGGCTGTTGTGGTGGAGAGGGACTGTTGTGGTGGAGAGGGGCTGTTGTGGTGGAGAGGGACTGTTGTGGTGGGGAGGATCTGTTGTGGTGGGGAGGGGCTGTTGTGGTGGGGAGGGGCTGTTGTGGTGGGGGAGGGGCTGTTGTGGTGGCGAGGGGCTGTTGTGGTGGGGAGGGGCTGTTGTGGTGGAGAGGGGCTGTTGTGGTGGGGAGGGGCTGTTGTGGTGGGAGGGGCTGTTGTGGTGGGGAGGGGCTGTTGTGGTGGAGAGGGGCTGTTGTGGTGGGGAGGGGCTGTTGTGGTGGGAGGGGCTGTTGTGGTGGGGAGGGGCTGTTGTGGTGGAGAGGGGCTGTTGTGGTGGGGGGGCTGTTGTGGTGGAGAGGGGCTGTTGTGGTGGGGAGGGCTGTTGTGGTGGGGAGGGCTGTTGTGGTGGGGAGGGGCTGTTGTGGTGGGGAGGGCTGTTGTGGTGGGGAGGGGCTGTTGTGGTGGGGAGGGGCTGTTGTGGTGGGGAGGGGCTGTTGTGGTGGGGAGGGGCTGTTGTGGTGGGGAGGGGCTGTGTGGTGGGGAGGGGCTGTTGTGGTGGGGAGGGGCTGTTGTGGTGGGGAGGGGCTGTTGTGGTGGGGAGGGGCTGTTGTGGTGGGGAGGGGCTGTTGTGGTGGGGAGGGGCTGTTGTGGTGGGGAGGGGCTGTTGTGGTGGGGAGGGGCTGTTGTGGTGGGGAGGGGCTGTTGTGGTGGGGAGGGGGGTTGTGGGGGGGGCTGTTGTGGTGGGGAGGGGCTGTTGTGGTGGGGAGGGGCTGTTGTGGTGGGGAGGGGCTGTTGTGGTGGAGAGGGGCTGTTGTGGTGGGGGAGGGGCTGTTGTGATGGGGGAGAGGCTGTTGCAGTGGGGGAGAGACTGTTTTGGTGGGGGAAGGCCTATTACAGCAGGGAGAATGTTGTGGTCATAGGGTCTGTGAGTCAATATTCAGCCTAAAAGGGTGTTCTCTTGCCCACACCTAGAGTCCATATTTCATCCCCCCAGGCCTGAGGACTCAATCCACATTTTGCAGATGAACAATTGGTTTTGAGGCAAAGGTTGCCTGAGGTCACATTGCTAATCTGTGCCTGCTTCGGGGTTTCTAAGCCTGTGTGCACGTGTGTACGTGTGTGTGTGTGTGTGTATGTGCAGTCACGTGTGGGCGCAAGCCCAGTCGAGTGCATGTGTGAGCATCTGCACATGTTTGCACTTTCCCGTTGCACTCCTTCCATCCACAGCACAGCGTCCCTTGGTGCACAGCTGACCCTCAGCGCTTCCACAATGTGGATCAGGGCACTCAGTGGAGCCCGTGGGTCCTGCGGGCCTTGAGAGGGTGCTCCAGGGAGGCTCCCAGGAAGAGGAGGAGCTTGGCAGAAGATGAGTCCTCCCCCCACCCTGCCCTCGAGTGCAGGCTCCTCCCCTCCTGGTCCCAGACCCTGGCCTGTGTGGAATTTCCTCTCTGCCTAGGCTGGGGCCATGGCAGAACTTGTGACCTGCTGTGGGAGTCCCCTTCCTCTGGGGGAGCCAGCAGGGTCCCCAAACCTGGCAAGGCATCACAGCTTGGGGTCTGCTCAGGGCCTGATCCCTCTCCAGGCATCGCTACCCAGAAAACACTCTTTGTTTAATCCTGCCTGGTAATTTTTTATTTCTTGTCCTTCAATGATGGCCTAGTCTGGCTGCACTGAGGGCTGACCCTCCCCATGGGTCCCCTAGGGACAGGGATTTTGGGTCACCAACTTCAGGCTCTGAAGAGTCACTCAGGTGGAAGCCAGCGGATGCTGGCCCAGGGCTGCGACTATGAACACCTCCCTCCAGTGCTCGGTGGCTGACCTCATTCTCCCTGCATTATTTGTACCTGAGCATCCCTCACAGCCCCCAGCCCGGCTCTGCCCCCTCCGCCTGCATCCCAGGAGAGCTGAGGCGGAGCTGGCCATCCTTGGTGTGCACGTTGGAGATAGTTTTTCCCAGACTTGCGGCGGGGGGCGGGAAGAGCCTGTCTTCTCATGGGTGGTATATGACTGTCACCCACTTCCAAAGTCAAACATCTACAATTACCCTTCTTTAATTGGGCTAATTTAGGAGAACAGCAGCGGTGAATTCCTTGTGTTGCTGAATCTCTTTGAGAGACGTATTAATATTCTGATTCCAAGAAGGATTGATGTGAATTCCTCTGTTACAGATGACATAATTATATTTCTAAATTCTCCTCAATTTGTACAGGTGGTTAAAAATACCCTTGATTTTTAATTAATCTTCTGAATTATAGTCCTATGCATACAAATGGATCATCACCCCTGTCCACAGACAGGCTGTGGGGGTTCACGGGGTACATGTGTGATCAGGTCCCTGGGAGGTCACGGGGCCTCAGGGGGTGATGGGCTCCAGGCCTCATGGTGGTCCTGGGGCTTCAGTGTTGGGGGAGAAAAGGGGTCCCCAGCTTGCCCCTCTCAGTTCCTGCCCTGTAAGCCACTGGGCCTTTGCCTGTGACTTTTGGCTTTTGGGCGGAGCTGAGGGGCTGCCCTTTGCCCGGGTGACTGGGCTGTCCTAGGGGTCCCTTTATGCGTGAACCCAAATGTCTCCTGTGTTGTGAGGCAATTTTTCTACGGTTTCCTCTGTTTTTGTGCCCATGTGCATATATGTTACCCAGAGAGCTTTGTGTTGGGTGTCGTCACCAACATGTAAACATTTACTCTTGTCTGTTTGAGAGTCTGCCCACCTCATTGAGTGAAAGCAGCCCTGGATCATTCTTTGTGTCCCCAGGACCTGATATGAAGCTGACTGAGTGCTTATTGAAACAACCAGGCTTTGAAATTCAAAGCCAAATTGCCTGGACTATGTCAAAATAACATTTTTTTTTTTTACACCAAAAAATCCTACCAACAGAATAATAGTCTATGGAATGGTAGAAAACATTTTCAAATCCTACTTCTGATATGAGGTTAACATTGAGAATATACAAATAAGCCTAACAAAGCAGCAACAACAAAATAATCTGGCTTAAAAGGCAAAGGACTTGAATAGTCATTTATCCAAAGAAGACATACAGCCAACAGCACATGAAAAGATGCTCAACACCAGCGATCGTCAGGGAAATGCAAATCAAAGCGACAGTGAGACACCTCATACCCATTAGGATGGCCCTGTCGAAAACAGAGAAAACATGGTGCTGGCCAGGCTGTGGAGAAATGGAGCTCTTAGGCATGGTTGTAGGAATGTCAAATGCAGCAGCTGCTGTGGAAAACACTTTGGCGATTCCTCAAAAAAAAAAAAAAAAAAAAAAAGTAGTCCTGCCACGTGATCTGGAAATTCCATGTCTAGGTATTCACCCACAATTGTTGAAGGCAGAATCTCAAGGTGATAACTGCACACCCATGTTCACGGAAGCCTTACTCAGTCGCCAAAGGGTGGAAACAACCCAAGTGTCAGTGGACGGTTGAACATGATGGATAAATACAGTGTGGTCCATCCATACAATGAAACAAGATTCCACCTGAACAAGGATGAAAATTCTGACACCTGCCATAGCATGGATGGGCCTTGAGGACATTATGCTGAGTGAGATAAGCCAGTTGCCCAAGGAAAAATACTGTATGATCCCACTTACATAAGGTCCCTGGAGGAGCCAAATTCATAGAGAGAGAAGGTAGGATGGTGGGTGCTGGGAGGAGGGTGGATGGAGAGCTAGTGTTTAATAGGGACAAGCATTCAATGTTGCAGGAAGCAAAGGAGATGGGTGGTGGGGATATTTGCACAACAAAATGTGTGTACTTAATGCCACTGAGCTGTGCACTGAAAATGGTTAAGGTAGTACATTTTACAGAGTGTATGTTTTATCAAAAATTTCAAAAAGCCAAATTCCCTTGGCCAGATAGCCTACCACTGAGTCCAGTCCGGACACTCCCTTCCTGGCATTCACCCCTGGTCCTGGGATGAGGGGGTGAGAGTAGAGAGAACCAGAGCCAGGCAATAACCTTGCATATAAGAGTGGCTCCTGGCCAGTGGACAAAGTAGAAATGCCACCTGATGTCTCTCTGTGGGTTCCCTACTTGCAGAACCTGAGGCAGGAAGGTTAATTGAGAGTAGATTCTCAGGAAGCAGGAGAGTGGATCAATAGGGGTGGAACAGAAAAGGAGGGGGAAATCAATAAATGATTCATTGTTGAGCTAGTTACCACTCTGGGCAACTGGATCGCAATTCTGCTGAAGATTCTCTGAAAATGCACTTTAAAATTGTTCACTGAAGGATGTGAAAAAGTGTATTAATCCACCAACTTCTAGTCTCCATCCTTTGAGGTTTGTCCTGTGTAGTGGACATTCTGCAATTTTAGAGGAAGCCCTGGTGCAGAAGAGTAGAGAGTTAAGGAGGCCTTGAGATGAAGTGAAGTGAAGTCGCTCAGTCGTGTCCGACTCTTTGAGACCCCGTAGACTGTAGCCTGCCAGGCTCCTCTGTCCATGGGATTCTCCAGACAAGAATACTAGAGTGGGTTACCATTTCCTTCTCCAGGGGATCTTCCCGACCCAGGGATCAAACTCGGGTCTCCCGCATTAGAGGCAGATGCTTTAACCTCTGAGCCACCAGGGAAGCCCGGCCTTGAAATGAGAGCCCACCGAAGCACATGGAACTGTCCAGGAAAGCAGTGCTGAAATCAGGGGATGGGGCGGGAAGGTGATGTCTGCTTCAGCCCACCACCCATCACCCTTGGCTTCTCAAATCCACATGTGCCTCACATTACATCTACTCAGTCACTAAATGTTCAAGGTGGTGGCTGGTTAGACTTTCTAAGAAAAGTCTCAAGCCTGAGGGATGTGAAACTCAGCTGGTTTTGCTGCTGCAGCTAGTTCTAAAATCTGTCATCTCTTTCCTTCATCACTCATTCTGGATTTCTCACAGTCTGCACAGCCCATGCTGATAACTATGTCTAAGTTACTGGTCTTCAAGCAACGAGAGGAAGAGTGGAGAGGAGAAAAAGCATCATCTTATGGGGCATGGTAACACGAAGCCTCATCTTTACATAGTCACCAATTTAGAGGAGGTTTCTTTCCTCTAGAAAAGGGGAGGGGGAGATTCTTCAGAAGTTGAGGTTCAAGATTCTTAGGTGCATTGATCCAAATGTCTCATCCTTGAACCAGGGTCACACTCCTCTAATAGACCTTGGCATGAGCCCTGGAGACCTGTCAAGACTATGCATTCACTGACTTATAGTTTTCCCAACCTTACATTTAATTACAGAGTTGATTTCAGCACTATCTTCCCTCTGGCTGCAGGAGATGAGGGTAAATGCCAGGGAGGCATTCTGGCTTTGACTGCACACCCTGAGCTGATAATTGGCTGCCCTGAGCTTGTCATTCTCTTCCATCAAGTCAAAGGCAGTTAACAAGGAACCAGAAAACTCTCTAACTTTATAACTTCCATTGCTTCTATGTACTTCAAGGGCTGTTACTGCACAGACCAAGGCTTTCCTTTCACCTCTACCTCATCCCACATGATGCAGGGGAGAGTTCTGATAGCTGTGATGCACACTAGGGAAGATCATTGCTCAATTTATCACCCAGAAAGGGGGTCTTTGCTTCGGTAATATGAGGAGCAAAGCAGTTCCAGGATTCCATCCTGAAGGTTGGCTTTCTATGTTTAGTTTAGATTCCCCCAAAGCAGAGCCTGAAATAACGGATTGGATTCAGGCATTTTAATGGGGATGTGGTCCCAAGGAGTAGAAGCAGGATTGGTGGTGGGGAATGGGGCAGGAGGAAAATTCAGTGAAAGAACTTTCTGTGGAGATGACTACCACTGTGTTCAACTTCAGTCCCGGGGCCCTGTAAGTATCTTGTAGAAAGCGTCTCATTATTGTATCTCTGAAGGAAGTGAGAGTGGGCCATTTATCCACCAACTCTCACACCCTGTGTTTTCAGAGTTAATCCTCCACACACTTCTGGGCTGTGTCAATGCAAGGGCAGAGTGGCCTCCATCATCTAGGCAAAAGTTCTTTTATTTTTTAAGCTTTTGATTTTATATTGGATTATAACTCATTAGCAATGTTTTAATGGTCTCAGGTGGACAGCAAAGGGACTCAGCCACACATATACATGTAGCATATCTATTCTCTGGGGAAAGTTTTGATGGAAACAAAGCATAGTGATGCAGGGTATCTGAGGTGGGGGAACTGTCCACTCCATGGTGCTGAAGTCACATGGGCTGAGGGGCTAAGGAGTGGAATACCACCGCGATTTGTACACCCAACAGGTGGATTTAGATCCAGAATACTTTCAAAACACTTCAGTGCCTTGTCAGACTGAAACCTTGCCTTTCATATACCATGAATTTTCTTCAAAAACTCAATTCTGGGACTTCCCTGGTGGTCCTCTGTTAAGAATCTGTCTGCTAATGCAAGGGACATGGGTTCAATCCCTGGTCTGGGAGGATCCTACATGCCACAGAGCAACTAAGCTCATACACCACAACTACTGAAGCTCATGCACTCTAGAGCCCATGCTCCACAATAAGAGAAGCCATGGCAATGAGAAACCTCTCACACTGCAGCAAAGAGTATCCCCCTCTCGCCATAATTAGAGAAAGCCCATGTGCTGTGACAAAGACGCAGCACAACCAAAAATAAATAAAAATTAAAAAATAATTGAGATTAATGATCATCAAAAAAAGCATCCAGTTTCCTTTACCTATGGCTGGACTCTTCAGTCCAACCTTCTAAACCCTGTGGATTTACATTAATGAGGGCACACAGCATCTGTACCAGGAGTGAACGTGCAAGTGTTAGTCACTTGGTTGTGTCTGACTCTTTGTGACCCCATAGACTGTAGCCCACCAGGCTCCTCTGTCCACAGAATTCTCCAGGCAAGAATACTGGAGTGGGTAGCCATTTGCTTCTCCAGGGGATCTTCCCAACCCAGGGATGGAACCTGGCTCTCCTGCATTGCAGGCAGATTCTTTATCATCTGAGCTGCCAGCATGGGGCAGAGGGTAGTACACCAGCTGAGTGCATGGTTGTAACTTGTTTGTCAGCTCTTGTTTGTGTAGGAAAAAAACAGACAACCAGCTGTTGCACCAGCACATGGAGAAAAATCATGTTGATCCCCGTTTTGTATTTTGGTTGAGTAGTCTGTGAGAACCCCAGGGGGTGTCAGGCCAGGACATCATAATCTCTGGCTGGGATAAATAGTGCCTGCCCCATTTTTCTCAGTTTGGGCTCCTGGAGACAAACGTCAGCTGTTTTCATCAAAAACAAAGTGCTACCCTGTGGGAGAGTTTAAACAGCTCATCTATGAAGGGTATTACTTTTTCTTCCACGTCTGAAGTCTGTCCTAGTTTTTTCTTCTGCAGGCTGCGCCCTTGAGTTACGGGTCTCCCCAGCCATAAAAGAGACATAATGTTCATCTTTCAAGAATGAGAGGCCCAGCGGCCCTTGCCAAGGGCTTCATATGGCTCTCTGACAAATATGCCATGATCTTGACCTTGCTAGCTCCAGAAGCCCCAGTCAGAGGGGACTGAGCATCTTGGATGGGTGGAGGGAAAGCTAGTGAGCAGGTGGCCCCGGTGTGTGATCTGAGCCCTTCACCTGGTGTAGGCCCGTCCGGCCCTGGTTTCTCTGTACTAGCGTCCCCAGGACACCAGGGAAGAAAAACAAGGGAACACAAGGCTTGAGAATGTAAATCATTCCCAAATTGTCTTATACTTTTGTGGGAGCTCAGCACCCAGGGTGATTTCCCCATGGGACAATGGGGAGAGTGTGTGTGCTGGGGGCAGAACTGGATTTGAATCTCAGCTGCCCATTTGTCAAGGGGTATGACCGGAAGCAAGTGATAGTTGGTCTGAGAGCTAACTTCTTCATTTGAATCAAGGGCATAATACTCTTCACCTTACAAAGTTGTCACTGGGATAAATGAGGGGATGCAAGCGACATGCTGGCCCCATGTGGGGCACACAGCCAAGCAGTCACTGGAAGCTTGCTTCTTTCCCTTTTCATGTTGCAGGGAGAAAAACAAGCTGTGGAGCTCTGCTGACTGGAAAGCAGGGGGGTTGGGAGGGACAAGCCACACCGTTGTCCATTGACCTCCAGGCACTCTGAAGGCTGATGAAAAGGGTAGCTTCGGATGCTGGAAGCACCGAGAGGTACCTCTTTGATGTGCCTGCTTTAAAAATTCTATCCTTATGGTAGCCTCACTTTAGGCTTTTTCATTTCTACAGGATTTCCTAATCCCCTTTAAATAAAGATCAAAAAGAAGCCAGGTCTTGGCAGCATCTCCCCCTTGCCTGCTGGTCAGTACCCTGTAGAGGTTTGGGTTGAAAGTCCTGCTGATTGGCTTGGGAGAATTGAGGACACTGTATCCGGGCTCCAAGCTGGGTGGAAAACTTGGTCTCCTAGTACCTGATCTGACCCTGATCCATCTCCTCCTGAGTTTCTGCTTCTTCTGAACCAAGCATAATTTTAAATGCATTAACCCACTGACTGCTCACAACTGTCTGTGAGGCAGGTGACCATTGTTGTCATCCCATTTTACAGATTGAGAGGCTGAGGCACAGAGAGGTGCAATGACTTGCCTAAGAGCACGCAGAGGGTAAGCGGCAGAGCCCAGGTTTGAGGTCCAGAGTCTACGTACATAACCTCATGGGTGAAATACCAAGAACTTAACTCACTTAGTGGTGAGTTCTCAATCTTCCTGGGAGTCTAGGACAATTTCCATTGCAAAGAATGAGTCATCCACCCCAGTTCAGAGGCTCCCCTCCATGTACTGTCTGGACACTGAGACTCCTGGCACATTTCTGGGGGCCATATTTCTCAAAGCATCCAGGGGAGAACTTGGGGGCAAATATAGAGTGGCCCAACTTCTGACGCCCTGGGGTATTGGTAGCCATGGGGGCCTGACCATTAACTGCTATTGCATGACAGATGGCAGGAAAAATATCTGCTCATTTAGTCTCAGGATCAGCTTTTGGTTAAGCATGGAACTGAGAAGCATTTTTCCTTTAACCTTAAAATGAGGGCAGGAAGGCAGAGTGAGCTGAGCTTTACAGCCCAGAAGCCAGTCTAGTTTCCATCCAAAAGGCAGAGAGGCTCTGACACTTGGTGGGTAGGCGAGGTGGGGACTCAGTGAGGGAGGGGCCCCACGAGTTGTGAAATCTGCAAACATTCATCTCAGGTAAGGAGAACTCACTGGTGCTGAGCAGGCACCCAGGACCTGGTGTGGCCAGAGGGGGCATTGATCTTATACTGGGGATAGGGGCCAGAGTTGGCAGTGGGCATGGCCTCTTGTTCTCACTGCTCTAGGGCAAGGAACTTTCTAGACCTATCCCAGGATGGGGATATCCAGGCCCCCTGCCTCCCTTTAAGACCATGAGATGACTTGAGGATGGCATGAAGTGGGAATGAATGAGCAGACTGCCTCTCAACACTCTACATGTGCACACGTATGTGCACAGATGCACCCATGCGACACATCTACGCATACCCCAGCACATATGCATTGACACGTGCACAATCCCACGTGTACACACACACATCTCTCAGGTCCAGACTACCAGGGCAGGAGGGGTTCTAGCTTCTCCTTTAAGATCTGGTGTCCTTGCCTGTGTGGCCTGGGTCAAGGTGATCAAAGGCAGCAGGTCAGATGTCAGAGGCAGAGAGGCTGGAGTAGGGTTAGGGAGGAGCTACGGTGTGGTCCTCACAAGGTCTAGGTCAGTGACTGGCTGAGTGGTTGAAAGAGAAAGCTGTGAGGAGTTTGGGGGGCAGAGGATGGGGAGGCCTGGTATTGGGAGGAATCAAGCCCTCAAGATGGGGGCAGGAGCGGGTGGAGGGGGAGGAACAGAGAGGCAGGTGCCGCAGTCCTCAAGGAGGGAGGGGCATGCTGGGGGGAAGGGGAATGTGACAGCAAGCATGTAGTGCCCGCTCAGCAACAGTTTGCTGATTTTGTTACTAGTGGAGAAGGGGCCATAAAGTCACTGAAGTGCCATCAAAGATGATGTCTTGACAGCAGAAGGGGGGACGTGGTCTGTAGGATAGACTCTTGCAGAAGTGACGCAGTAGGAGGGCTTCTCTGGCAAACCCGGGGTTAAGAGTTCACCTTCCAGTGTAGGTTCGATTCCTGGTCAGCGACCTAAGATTCCATATGCCTTGCAACCAAAAAGCCAAACGATAAAACAGAAGCAATATTGTAACAAATTCAATAAAACTTAAAAAATGGTCCACATCAGAAAAATCTTTTTTAAAAAAGTGATCTAGTATTTCCTCTCCCTGGATCCTTGCCCTTGGGGGCTCCCACATACTCTCTGGGCTTGGCCAGGGGACTTGCCTTGACCAGGGGACATGAGCAGCAGAGGCTTGTCTGTTTGCGGTGCTGAGAGCTGGAGGCCACCACCTGAACCAGCCTTAGCCAGCCCAGTGAGGTCATCAGGCCGCCAGCCCACCCACCTGAGGACCAGAGATGTGCAGGAGAGCCCAGCTGGAATCACCCAGGACTAGCCTAGACAAAGCTGGCCCGCACTTCTCAAAGCCCCTCCCCTGTCTAAGCCCCACCCCCTCAAAGACCCGCCCAGGCTGTGAGTTCTGAGTTTTGCCTGTCAATCACCTTGGTTTTCCTGAACCAGCTGGGTGGGTGGGCTTCTCATACTTGCAACCTAAAAGCCTGAGCTTGTGTTCCTGGTGGCCTGGAGACCCCTGGATGACAAGGCTGGCCGTGGCAGCTTGTCATAAAGCTAGTACTGCCTGGGATCCTGGCTAGAGCAGGGACCTATAGGGAACCTTGAATGCCCTGGGTCATCCTCTCTTTCCCCTAGGGGAACCTCAGTGAAGGCCTTGGAGATGAGCCCAGAGAAGCCAAGTGAACTTGCTCCTCTGCTGGCCTTGGGGCAGGGTGTCTGGGGATAGAGTCACTCCTTTGAGGGTCGCTTGTCCTGGGCTTGGCACTAGGGCCTGTTAGTGGAGCCTCAGACACCTGAGAACAGACAGCATCACAGCCACTACTTCTCACCTCGTTCTCTAAGTTGCTGCCGCTGCTGCTGCTAAGTCACTTCAGTCGTGTCCGACTCTGTGCAACCCCATAGACAGCAGCCCAGCAATCTCCCCTGTCCCTTGGGATTCTCCAGGCAAGAACACTGGAGTGGGTTGCCATTTCCTTCTCCCGTGCATGAAAGTGAAAAGTGAAAGTGAAATCGCTCAGTCGTGTCTGACTCAGTGACACCATGGACTGCCTATGATGACATAAAAGGTGCTTTCATTGCCTTTTATGGCCTGAATTGTGTCTCCCCACACCCCCAAATTCACATAGTGATGTCCTGACCCAGACTTCAGAATGTGACTCTGTTTGGAGATAGGTCTTTATAGAGGTAGTTAAGTAAAGTGGGTCATGGGGTGAGTCCTGATTCCATATGACCTGTGGGGTGGATCCTGATTTCATATGACTGGTTTGGAATCTTCCTTATAGGAAGAGGACATCAGGATGCAGACATACACAGAGGGAGGACCATGTGAGGACACAGAGAGGAGGCGATGTTTACAGGTTGACAAGCAAAGCCTCGGGAGGAACTGACACCTGGATCTGGGATTACAGCCTCCAGGACAGGCAGAGGATAAGTGTCTGTTGTTAAGTGCCAGGTCTTCAGTGCTGTTACGGCTGCCCCAGCGTGCCTGTACACTGACTAACGCATCACGGAGAATGTCTCAGAAATAGAGGTAGGATAACATCACAGCAGACCCTGGGAAGAGAGTGCCCCTGTGGATGGTCCTGCTCCTTTGCTTGGTTTCTCCCCATTTTCTTATCTTCCTTATTTTTTATTCCTATTATCAGTCAATTAAAAGATGCTTGCTTCTTGGAAGAAAATCTATGACAAACCTGGACAGTGTATTAAAAAACAGAGATATCACTTTGCCAACAAAGGTCCGTCTAGTCAAATTTATGGTTTTTCCAATAGTCATGTGTGGATGTGAAAGTTGGACTCTAAAGAAAGCTGAGTGCCAAAGAATTGGTGCTTTTGAATTGTTGTGCTGGAGAAGACTCTCAAGAGTCCCTTGGACAGCAAGGAGGTCAAGCCAGTCAATCCTAAAGGAAACCAGTCCTGAATATTCATTGGAAGGACTGATGCTGAAGCTGAAGCTCCAATACTTTGGCCACCTGATGTGAGGAGCTGACTCATTGGAAAAGACCCTGAGTCTGGGAAAGACTGAAACCAGGAAGAGAAGGGGATGACAGAGAATGAGATGGTTGGATGGCTTCACTGGCTCAATAGACATGAGTTTGCAGGAGACAGTGAAGGACAGAAGAGCCTGGCATGCTGCAGTTCATAGGATCACAAAGAACTGGACATGGCTTAGCGACTGAACAACAACAATATTATTAGTCAGGATTATTTTTGAGTCTGAAGGTCTTAGCACCCTTGAGGGGGGAAGGTGACAAGCTTATGGGATATGATTCAGGCTTCCCTCTCCATATCCAGTCTGGGTGCCCTGGGATCCTGCTCCTGGAGTCTAAGAGAAGAGGAGCTGATCCCACAGGGAGAGGTACTTCCTTTGACATGAGGATCCAGGGAAGCAGACTCGCAGCATCCTGTCCTGTCCAGCCGCGATGGAGGCTGCTTCCCAGAGCCTTGCAGGGATGCTAAAGGGAGGACATGATCTCCCATCCCCCACACAAGGAGTAGGGTAAGGAGGTGGGGAGGAGGATGTCTGGCTCCATAGAGGGCTCTACCCAATTGAACCAAGTCCATCTTGACAAGAATGAAGACCAGGAGACACCCCTCGTGGCCCAGTGGTGAAGAATCTACCTTCCAATACAGGGGGTGCAGGTTCAATTCCTGTTTGGGGAGCTGAGATTCCGGATGCCTCCAGGCTGAAAAACCAAAACATAGAAAAGAGAAGCAATATTATAACAAATTTTGTTAAAATAAAGTGTTCAGTAAAGACTTTAAAAAAGGACCACACCAAAATAAATAAATAAATAAATAAATCTTTAAAAAAAAGAGCCTAAAGCATAGAGACCAGGAACAAAAAGCACATACTGTATTCAGTCTCATTCCTGCAAAAAAAAAAAAAAAAAAAAAAAAAAGGCAGAAACTATGGAAAGAATAAACTCCAGCATATCATCATGAGTATTATCAGGAACAGTTGCAGCTAGACAGTAGGAAGATGGGTGGGTTTATGGCTTTTCATCTCTCCCCTGTTTTTAAAATTATCCAAAATAAGCTCATGTTGTTTTAGTAATAGGGATACAATTAAGAGAAAAGCAAAGAGACAGGACTTTGGTATTCACTCTCTGGGCTTCTTGTCACTTACACCCATGGGGACGCAGACACATCACATCACCAGGGGTTTGGCTTCCTCGTCTGTGAAATGAGGAACCTGGCATCTTCTTTGGAGGTTCAAGTAAGAATTACAAGGAAGTCATAGCCATGTGATTCTGGGCACTGCATGCCCTCAATACATGTGAGCTGTTTTTATGGTTATTACTATTTTCTGGCCAGAAGCATCGCTCAGGAGGAGGAAACCTGTGTGGTATTCTTGCTGATTAACTTTTTGATGAAACTCAAGGGGCAAATTCCAATCTTCCTTTATTAGAAAGCGAGTTCCACCTTCTGTCTTGGAAGTGGGTTTAGGGTTGGAGGGAGGGCTGCCTGCAGGACAGAGATGCCTGGCCTATCTTCTGGGGTTGCTTTTGCAGCTGGGAGTTCAGCCCCTGGATCAGACTCTGGGTCAGTCACAACTGAGGAAGAGTACACAGGTGCCCTCTTCTGCACCTCTGGGAACTGGATCTGTGTGTGCTTTGGGGAGGAGTGCTATTAAGGTGCTACACTCAATATGCCTGCAAATTTGGAAAACTCAGCAGTGGCCACAGGACTGGAAAAGGTCAGTTTTCATTCCAATCCCAAAGAAAGGCAATGCCAAAGAATGCTCAAACTACCACACAATTTGCACTCATCTCACACACTAGCAAAGTAATGCTCAAAATTCTCCAAGCCAGGTTTCAACTGCTGAATTTAGAAAAGGCAGAGGAACCAGAGATCAAATTGCCAACATACATTGGATCATCAAAAAAGCAAGAGAGTTCCAGAAAAGCATCTACTTCTGCATTATTGACTACACCAAAGCCTTTGACTGTGTGGATCACAACTAACTGTGGAAAATTCTTAAAAAGATGGGATTGCCAGACCACCTTACCTGCCTCCTGTGAAATCTGTATGCAGGTCAAGAAGCAACAGTTAGAACTGGACATGGAACTACGGACTGGTTCCAAATTGGGAAAGGAGTACATCAGGTCTTAACCTTGACACCATGCTTATTTCACTTATATGCTGAGTACATTATGTGAAATGCCAGGCTGGATGAAGCACAAGCTGGAATCAAGATTGCCAGGAGAAATATCAATAACCTCAGATAGGCAGATGACACCATCCTTATGGCAGAAAGTGAAGAACTAAAGAGCCTCTTGATGAAGGTGAAAAAGGAGAGTGAAAAAGTTGGCTTAAAACTCAACATTCAGAAAACTAAGATCATGAGTTTTGGTACCATCACTTCATGGCAAATAGATGGGGAAACAATGGAAACAGTGAGAGACTTTATTTTTTTGGGCTCCAGAGTCATTGCAGATGGTGACTGCAGCCATGAAATTAAAAGACACTTGCTCCTTAGAAGAAAAGCTATGACCAACCTAGACAGCATATTAAAAAGCAGAGACATTACTTTGCCAACAAAGGTCCATCTAGTCCAAGCTATGGTTTTTCCAGTAGTCATGTATGGATGTGAGAGTTGGACTATAAAGAAAGCTGAACACCAAGGAACTGATGCTTTTGAACTGTGGTGTTGGAGAAGAGTCTTGAGAGTCCCTTGGACTGCAAGGAAATCAAACCAGTCAATCCTAAAGGAAATCAACCCTGAATATTCATTGGAAGTACTGATGCTGAAGTTGAAACTCCAATACTTTGGCCACCTGATGCGAAGAACTGACTCATTGGAAAAGACCCTGATACTGGGAAGGATTGAAGGCATGAGAAGAAGGGGGCAACAGAGGATGAGATGGTTGGATGGCATAATTGACTTGATGGCCATGAGTTTGAGCAAGCTCTGGGAGTTGGTGATGGACAGGGAAGCCTGGCGTTCTGTAGTCCATGGGGTTGCAAAGAATCAGACATGACTGAGTGATTGAATTGCAGTGAACTGAACTCTGTATAGGAGTTAAATAAGCAAGGTGACAATGTACACCCTTGATATACTCCTTTTCCAGTTTTCAGCCATACTTATCCATATATTCCTCCCTCTCGAGCCTGCCTCCCGTCACCCACAATCGCACTCTTCTAGGTCGTCACAGAGCACGGAGTTGAGCTCCCTGTGCTCTACGGTAGCTTCCCACCAGCTGTCTGTTTTACACATGGTAGTTTATATATGTCAGTCCCAATCTCCCAGTTCACCCCACCCGCTTCCCCTGCTGTGTCTGCATGTCTGTTTTTTACATCTGTGACTATTCCTGCAAATAGGTTATCTGTACCCCTTTTTTCTAGATTCCACATATACACATTAATATTCAATATTTGTTTTTCTCTCTCTGACTTATTTCACTTTGTATGCCAGACTGTTGGTACAGCCACATCCTACAAATGACCCAATTTCATTCCTTTTTTAGCTGAATAATATTCCATTGTATATATGCACCATATCTTTGGATTGAGTATTAGAATCGACACCCCCCACCTCAGAAATACCTGGAACCATTCCAGATGCTCAGGACAACATAAATACTAAGGAGAAAAGACTTTGTGGATCAGGGCAGAGGAATCTGGATCATTTTCCTGTAGAAATTAGTGGAAGCAAAACATCCCTGTGAAGGAAAGATGCATTAATCCATCCTGTTTCCCACCTCCTCCATTTGATTCTAATGCTTATTTCTTGTTTGAGGTTAAGATGTGCAAACACATTTTATAAAGTGGTTCTGCCTCAGATACTTTTTCAAACCAGGAGGAAGTCCACATCCTGAATTAAAAGCACCTGATTAAAAAATTTAAAGATATGTTATAGGATCATGTTTTATCCTGAAAAGTCCACTCTCTTTGGCTCATAGAATGGCAGGCAGGGAGCTCTGGCTTCCTGTGGTAGTTATCTATGCTGTGTAACAAATCAAACAAACTTAATAGTGACTTAAGTCAACACCCACCTATTATTCACAGTGTCCCTGTGTCAAAGGTCTGTGCTGGGTCCTCTGCTGAGGATCCCACAAGGCTGCCACTAGAGTCTTGGCTGGGGCAGTTTCCCCTTCTGGAACTTGAGCTCTTCTTTCAATCTCATTTGCTGTTGATAGAATCCGGTTCCTTGTGGTTGTAGGACTGAAGTTCTCCTGTTTTTGCTGCTGGCCAGGGGCTGCTCTCAGCTCTGAGGGGTCACTCACTGTTCCTTGCTTCTTGTTCCATAGACAGTTCCTAACATGGGCACTGGCTTCCTTCTGGGCCAGCAAAAGTGTGTTTTTCTCTTCTTGCCTTAGATTTCTAGATTTCCTTTTCAGAGCTCACCTGATTAGGTCAGGCCCATGGAGGAAATCTCCTTTTGATGAATGCTGATAAGGGACCTTCATCACACCTTCAGTATCCCTTTTGTAACATGACATCATCCAGGGTGAGATTCTCTTGGATAATGGGGATAGACAATGCTAAGGGGTTTTCCAGTGTTTGAAGACTCCATGTGAATGCACGAAGCCCTGGGAACCTAGATGCTCTTCTCTTCATAGGATGGTTGGGACCCCATGTGGGACCTCCAAGCGCCTTCTGAGCCCTCATGGGTGGTTCCCAGAGGGGAGACTCCGTTCCTGCAGGGCCTGCCCACAGGTGGCACCCAGACACAGCTCCAGCAAAGTGCAGAGGACAATAGGGTGGGGTGAAGTGGTGGTTCAGTTATCTGGGGGCCTCTAGGGGATGTAGGACAGTGGGTGAGGGGTTCCTGGACTGGGGCATTTATTAGAGAGACCAAGAGCCTATAAGTTTTAGAGTTCAGACTTGGACCTAACTGGCTGCCCTTAGAGCTTGTAAGCTTGACTGGAGCCCTGGGGGATGGACATGTGGGTGGGTGTGTTTAGGCTGGAGGAGGCCATCTGGTCAACACCTGGCGGTGTACAGCCTGGGGGACTCGAGACAGGACAGGACCTGCTATGCTTTTAGTGCTGGACAGAGGAGTTTCTGGGCAAAGTTCTCTCTCTGGGTTTTAAAATAAAGAAAAAGTCTGTTGCCCTTCATAACAGCATGTTTTGTTTTTGGTTGGCTCCTAACCACATCTGTCGATATAATTCTAACTAAAGTTATGTGACTCTGGTGCTGTGGTCCAGAAGAATTGGTGTTACAACTGCATCGATTTTTCATAAATGCCAAGCTCCAGGATGACCAGCATTGCTGTATTTCAGGTTGCCCCTGTTGCCTGGTTTTCAACTTGGAAAGGAGCCCTTCTGAAAAGGGCAATTCTGCTTCCCATCGTGTGGGTGGGGACCGAGGCCAGAAGGCTTAGAGGAAGCCTGGTGTTGCAGGTGGGAGGGGGGCCAACCCAAGGGTGGCGGCCCCACATGGCTGCCAAGTGCACAACTGCTTAATGTATTTTTCTCCAAAGCTGAATAAATGGGTCTTTACAGAAATTTAGTAGGGGAGTAAGCCACAGATGAAAAATCAAACACTTAGAAAAATCATTTAAGATTTTTATTTATACCATACGTGAAAATACCAGCTTGGTTTGGAATTGGAGCTGTTGCATAATTTATAGCCCCCAAACCAAATCCTAATGCAACATGCTCTTAAGTTTCACAGGGCCCTGAGGCGCACAATTTATATTTCGCTCCACGGAGGAGAGAATGAATGGCAGTTTGGTGGCGGGAGGGGACAGGAGTCTTCCTGGGAGCCCGAGAAGAAGAGGCGGCACGGGACGCAGGAAGGCAGACACGGTTCGCGTGTAGGACTGCAAAGTGGTTTATAATGGAAGGACTGTAATTTATTTTGACACTGATCATGTATTATTCAGCTAGAGTAAAAATAAACCTTATTAACCTGAAAAACAGATCCTTCTCTTCTGCCCCCGCTATGCCAACTGCAACTCAATCGTGAAGATCAGGACAGCAGTGGAGTTTCCTCAAACATCTTATTGGCACTCGAAGAATCATATCCCTCCCTGGGAAGAGACTTACAAACATGCAAGTGCATCTGCATAATATGCTTCATCTCCCCCAGGATCAGAGCCTGCGGCGCAGTGCTTCCGGGTCATGCGTGGGGAAGCTGTGCCTGGCCCACTCTACAGGGCTGGGGCTTGGTGGCTGGGACAGGTGGGGTTCTTCACCTCTCCCTCTCTCCTCCCTCTCTCCTTCCCTCCCTCCCCGTCTTCCTCCTTTTCTTCCCTCTCTCCCATCCTTCCTTTCTCCATCACTTCATTTATTCCTATATTCCACACCAGCTCCATCTTGGGCACCGTATCCATATCCCACCTTAGGATCCTCTCAACTCTGTGAAATATGCAATCCTGATCTTAATTTTTCAGAAGATGGAGCGAATTGTGTGCACAAGAACCTGTGATCTCCAGCCTCCACCTTCCATCCTGCCAACCCTCCTGTCAGAGATTGAGCAGCAGCACCCCGAAATTCACATCTACTAGGAATCTCAGAATGTGATCTTCTGGGAAATGGGGTCTTTGCAGATGTAATCAAGTTAAGAAGAGGCTATAATAGATTGGGATGAGCCCTAAATCCCAGGGTTGGTGTCCTTATAAGAAGAGGAAACAGAAGCACATGAGGCGAGGTCACAGGGAGGCAGAGGTGGGGTTACAAGTCTTTGTCTACAAGCCCAGGATTGCTGGTCATTCCAAGAGATGGAGAGAGATGGGGGACGACTCTCACTTGGAGCCTCCAGGAGGAACCAGCCTGCTCATAGGTGATCTCAGACCTCCAACCTCAGGACAGAGAGAAGACAGACTCATTTTAAGTGGCTCCGCCCCTCCCCACCACCCAGTTTCTGGTCCTTAGTTAGGGTACCTTCTTGGAAATATAAGGAGACACAAAGCTGGCTTTGGTCATTCCTTCAAAGACCAGGGGGAACATGGTGGGATCCAGGGGCTGACAGCTCTCTGGGGGTTTCTCAGCAGGGCCTTGCCACCCTGTGGTGACCAGCTGGGTATCGACTTGTGGGCAAGTCCTGTGTTGTGAGTCTCGAGGGGCAGGACTGGACAGGCTCCTGAGGGGTTTGGCCTGACTTTGGATTTGAGGTCTACCCTGACACAGAGTGGCCTTACCTCAGGATGCTTTGCTCATGTCTGTAAGATACTTTTTCCAAACAAGGCCACATCCACATCTTCCATGGCGAGAAGGTGGGTGGATCTTCTTCTGTCACCAATATCCATTTTTTATTGTGATAAAATACACAAAATATGAACTCATTTTAGCCATTTTTAAGGGCACAGTCTGTGACATCAAGCACGTTCACATTTTTATGTAACAATCACCACCATCCATTTCCAGAACTTTCTCACCTTCCCAAACCAAAACTCTGCCCCTTTAAACACTTACTCCACACCCTCCCTTAGCCCCTGGCACATCCCAGCCCCTTTCCTGTGCCTAAGAATCTGACTCCTCCAGGGGCCTCATGTAAGTGGAATCACACAGCACTTGTCCTCTGGGGACTGGCTTGTTAACCTTCGAGGGGCAGAGGAGGATTGGATGGACAGCTTCTTGTCCAGAGAAGTACACCCACACTTACTATGCTCAGCTGGTGACTGACCCATGAACCTTGGCTCTTGACTCCAGGCCCAGGGGTAATCAGCGCTGTCTGTAATCTTTTCATACTTGCATCGCCCTTCTTGGCAGGTCCCCAGACCTGCCATGCCACACCACACTTGCCCAGCCTCCCTCCCTCCCCACTGTTCTCTTTTCCCCTCCCTACCCCCTCTCCTGAGCTCTTATGGCCCCTTCTGCCTGGGTCACCCCTTCCTTGCCTTCCGCCTGGCTGCCCCCACTGATCTTCCAGAGAAAGCATGCACACGACCAGCTGTGGGAAGGCCTCTCCTGTCCTCCACGACCTGCAGCACACACCCCATCTCAGCCTGTGCCTCCCCTGGGAGAGGGGTGTGTTGTGTGTCAAGCTCCCATATATAGCAAGTGCTCAGTGCTCTCTGTGGATGCTCGCTGGGCGGCTGGTCCCATGTATCTGCATCGGCCTTGCTCAGCCACGTATGTGGTCAGGGAGTCAGAGACCCATGAATTCCTGTCTCTCCCACAAAACAATTGTCACAGGAGGGGAAGGAAAGGATGCCTTTTAATTATCTCAACTTCAGTAACCCAGAAGGGACCGATGCTGTCCTGGGAAGGCAGATGACTCGAGGGGCCTCCGTGGGGTCTGGGCAGCCCCTCCCGGGACGCCAGGGAAGGAGGGAGAGGACAGTCGGGCACCAGTGAACAGGAAGCACATTTCTTAACATTCAGATCAGAAATAGGCTCGTGTGTAGACCCCAAAGGATGACAAAGTGGGCTGCAGCCACTCTGCCTTCCAAGCCCAGGATACCCCGGCAGGGTGGGACCAGCCCCCCAGTTGAAGCAGGCCCAGGCCTGGGGTTTCGGGTCCTGCTGGCCCGAGAGGCATCTCCCTGCGGGTGTGGTGGGAGGGAGCCCCCGGCTAGGCAGCTGTGCTGGGGCCTCACGTTCCTCTCAGGACCCTCAAGAAGGACTCTGGGTCCTCACACCCATTCCACAGATGAGGCACCAAGGTGAGGACATGCCTCCGGCCACAAGGCAATGGCCAATCGGGGCTGGGTCAGAATTAAATGAGTTAAAACATAGCACGTGTGTAATTGTGCCTGGCCCATAGCCACTGCTCAGTGTTATATTTTACTTAGAATATTTTGTTGAATTTCAGACGCTGTCGATGGCAAAAGGCCACGTTACTTTATGGACCACTAAGAAAGAAAAAACACTGCCAATTAAACTGACATGATGCTTCCTTATCACTTATAATTTTTACTTTATTCTTATTGAAGGAGCTCTTCTGGATGTAATTAGACCCGGAATTTTATCGGCTATCACTTCTGTGCACACATAAAAAGAAAGATATAAGCAAGATGAACTGCTTAAGGCTGTTCTAAAACGAGCACATGCTGAGGTCCAGTCTTCCTCTTTGATTGTCCATTGCGAGCCATTGAGGCTGCCCAGATGCCCACTCGGTCATCAGGGATGCAGCCTCAGAAGGTACTGGTTGGGAAGGAGGATGTTAGCTGGGCGATTCCAGAGTTTGGGAGGGAAGATGCAATGGGGAGCCTAGTGGCCAGGAAGGCCCTGGTGAGAAGTTTCAGCAAACGCCAGAGAAGGTAATGGAGACATGCCTGGACCTGGGGAAGGGAGTCCAGTGGTCTTAGAGCCGCCTGGGCATGGGGCCTCTGGTTACCAGAGCCTGGTGGATGGCAAGGCTCCAAGTTTGGGCTGTGACCTGCATGAAGGGACTAAGTGTCCCCAAACCTGCCTGGCCCTGGCTCCTATGTGAAGGGCTGCCGCGGCAGAGAGAAGCAGGACCACCGGGTCCACAGGGCGAGAGGGACCCCAGTGAAGGGAGGTGTCTGTCCTTCTGATGTAACCAAGCAAGACTCTGAGGGGGTGGGGGTGGATCTGAAGTCCCCAGATAACAAATATGATACACATTCTCAGTGGTTGTGCAGATGCTGACACTTCCACCGAGAGGAGGAAATTAACTACTTGAAGACCATGAGCACGCACTCCCCCAACCTATTGGCACCTAAGGATTGATAACATGAACCCCATTTCCCCCAGATCAGTACATGGTCACCAGCCTAGAAGCTGTCTGAGTCCCATCCTTCTGGGTTTTTATGGAGTCTTCATTCCAGAGGGCTGGTGATGAACTCACTGGCCACTGGCGATGGCTTCAACCTCCTGCCTTGTCCTCTCTAATCACATGGACAGGTCTGCTAGAATCCAGCCTCCATCTTTAGAGACCACCCTTAGAAACTTGTCCAAAAGTCACCTCATTGACATAACAAATGACACCTTCATCGCTTTCATCACTCAGGAAATTCGGAGAATTTGAGGGACTCTGTGCCGGGGTGGGGATGAAGACCAAGTGTACATTTCTTTTTTTAAAAAAATAATTTTGTTTGTTTATTTATTTAGGCAGTGCTGGCTCTTGGTTGCTGTGTGGCATCTCCTCTAGTTGCAGCAAATGGGGGCTACTCTCTAGTCGGGGTATGCAGCTTCTCATCATGCTGGCTTCTCTCGTTGCAGAGGACAGGCTCTGGGGCACGTGGCTTCAGTAGCTGTGGCTCTAAGCACAGGCTCAGTGGTTGTGGCACGCAGGCTTAATTGCTCTGTGGCATGTGGGATCTTCCTGGACCAGGGATTGAGCCCGTGTCTCCTGCGTTGGCAGGTGGACTCTTTGCCACTGAGCCCTGAGGGAAGCTCCAAAGACCAAGCATATATTTATTACAAATCACCATATCACAGCCTCTTATGAGAAGCACTTTGGGAACCCTTGCAGAGCAACGCTTTAATCGAGGGATGAGGGCGTGGCCTTCTTTGTTGTGGTCACTGTGTAAGGACAGCCTGCTGGCGGTAGTGGCAGGACTGGCAGGACAGGCAGGACACGGTGGCTGGGCTGGGCATCGGGATGACCAGGCAGGGTTTAGAATGCAGGTCTCCGCCTCTCTCTGGGTGTCAGGTGCAGGAGGCCCAGACAGGGCCCAGGGAGCTGTGTGTCCTATGGGCTCCCCGCTGACTCCCTCAGCCAGACAGTGGGTTTGGGAAGCTCTGGGCAGCTGAGCTCAGTGCCTGGTAACTCTGGTGCCTTCCCAGCCCCAGGTTTGGGTTCCTGCCCGGGAGGGTTTGTCAGAGGCTGTTACTCTTCCTCCATGGGAACCACCAGGGAAAAAACACATTTAAAAAATACATTATTTGTTATGCACTTTGGCTTATTTTTTTTCTTTTGGAAGTGAGTTGGCACTGAGATGATAAAGCTGGGTAGGAAAGCGTCTGGAAGGAGTGTGTTATTAAAACTCTCAGCCTAATTCAGATTGATAACAGCGTTTAAGAGGCCAGCTTTCCAGGCAGTAATTGAGTTACACGCTCAGCAGCAGAGTCCCCCCAAAGCCATCCCTCCCTGGGGAGAGAATGATACTGCCTCTGAGGCCCTCCCCAGGCATCTCTGAGATGTCAGTTATTGGCCACTCACCTGAACATTTGGCTTTCACGTGCCACAGACCTCAGAGCGGAGTTGAGTCCACAGTGGGTGTTCGGCTGCTTCTCCCTCTCTGCTGTCACTAACCAGGCAGGGTAATCCTTATGGAGACTCCTCCCTCCACCTTAGGGGACCTAGGCTGCTCCTCCATCACTTCTCACCCAGAGCTCTTGGCTACTACCATTTATCGCATCTTAGAAAAGACCCTGATGTTGGGAAAGATGTAAGGCAGGAGGAGAAGGGGGTGACAGAGGATGAGATGGTTGGATGTCTAGCTCAATGGGTGTGAGTTTGAGTAAGCTTTGGAGGAATGTGAAGGACAGGGAGGCCTGGCATGCCGAAGTTCACAGGGTTGCAAAGAATTGGACGTGACTGAGCGACTGAACAACAACAACTGGTACGTCTATCACTCGCTGGGTTTCTATTTAGACAAGGTCTCCCCTCTATCTGGATTATCTTCTCTGCACTGGCCCCTGATCTATGTGTGGAGGGTCATTTGTCCTGTACCTCCTTCCAGGCAGAGAGCCTGCACTTTCTCTCCCCCTCTAAGCCCTGTATGTACCTTCCACCCAGTGGCGCAGGTACCGTGGTGCTGAGTAGAAAGGCAGGAGGTCCAGACAGTGATGGGCAGAGGAGCCCTGGCCACCAAGAACAGTCGAAGCTCATGGTATATCAAGTGCTGGAAAAAAAGAAAAAGTTAACACTTAGCAGGGCTTCAGTATCCTAGGCCCAATTTTAAATGTATTATGCAGATTAACATATTTAATCCTCATGTTGATTCTATGATGTAAGGAGTTTTGGCATCACCATTCTGAAGTTAAGAAAGACACAAAACAGAGCTCAAGAATTAAAAAAAATCACAAAGGACAAAGAGAACGCTATGTGCTGCTAAGTCGTCAGTTGTGTCCGACTCTGTGCGACCCCATAGATGGCAGCCCACCAGGCTTTGCCGTCCCTGGGATTCTCCAGGCGAGAACACTGGAGTGGGTTGCCATTGCCTTCTCCATTGTGTGAAAGTGAAAAATGAAAGTGAAGTCGCTCAGTCACGTCCGACTAGTAGCGACCCCGTGGACTGCAACCCACCAGGCTCCTCCATCCATGGGATTTTCTAGGCAAGAGTACTGGAGTGGCTTGCCATTGCCTTCTCATAAGCAAAGAAGTATTCATCACACATATATATGTACCTAACTACATAGCTTCAACAAACAAACAAACAAAACAAAACCAAGCAGTACTAACAGAAATCCAGGGAAACATGTGGATGGAGCTTTTAATGATAAGTAAAGCAGACAAAAGAAAGCAGAGGTGTTGAAGTCTTGGCCAAGACACTAAACATGTTGGAGGTGAGAGGTGTGCAAAGATCATTACACTTAAGACACTGAGGGTGTGCCCTTTCCCCTGGTACACAGAAACAAAGAAACAGGTCAGATATTAGGTCATAAAGGAAGTTTCTTTCTGTTTCTAAGAATTAATGTAAAATAAACTACATTTTGTACTACAAACCAATGGCATTCAAATAGTGTTTTAGAAATCCCAATTCTTGGGGAACTAATTAACATACCTCTGAATAACTTTTGTCTGAAGAATCCCATGGACTGAGGAGCCTGGAGGGCTACAGTCCACGGGATTGCAAAGAGTTGGACATAATTGAAGTGAGTTAGCACAGATATATACAGATATACTAAATAGCTCATGGAAATGATCAAAGAAAATAAGAAAGATATTAGAAAGTGATGGTAGAATTCGACATATCAAAAGTCAGTGGGACAAAGTCAAAGCAGTTCTTAAAGAGGAATGGACAGTCCTAAATGGCATTTATCAGGAAGCCACACGTGTTAAAAATGGGTAAGCCAAGTATTTGATGTGAACCATCGGAAGAAGAGTGAGAAAGAGACCCCAACCTATCTATGCACCCGCTCTGAACTAAGGAAGGAAATATAAATTATAAAAGCAGAAAAAAATGAAGTAGATAAAACCTATAAAAAGTGTTAATATGCAGATGAATGCAGATGATACAACTCTAATGGGAGAAAGTGAAGAGAAACTAAAGAGCATCTTGATGAGGGTGAAAGAGGAATGTGAAAAGCTGGCTTAAAACTCAGCATTCAAAAAACTAAGATCATGGCATCCGGTCCCATAATTTCATGGCAAACAGAAGGGGAAAAAATGGAAGCAGTGACAGATTTTATTTTCTTGGCCTCCAAAATCACTGCAGATGGGGACCGCAGCCATGAAATTAAAAGACGTTTGTTCATTGGAAAGAAGTGAAAGTGAAAATGAAGTCGCTTCGTTGTGTCTGACTCTTTGTGACCCCATGGACTACAGCCTACCAGACTCCTCCGTCCATGGGATTTTCCAGGCAAGAGTGGGTTGCCATTTCGTTCTCAAGGGGATCTTCCTGACCCAGGGATCAAACCTGGGTCTCCCACGTTGTAGGCAGATGCTTTACTGTCTGAGCCATCAGGGAATTCAAGGAAGCTCATTGAAAGTAAAGCTATGTCAAACCTAGACAGTGTATTAAAAAGCAGAGATGTCACTTTGCCAACAAATCTCCATCTAGCCAAAGCTATGGCTTTTCTAGTAGCCATGTATAGATGAGAGAGTTGGACCACAAAGAAGGTTGAGCACTGAAGAAGTAATGATTTTGAATTGTGGTGCTTGAGAAGACTCTTCAGAATCCTTTGGACTGCAAGAAGATCAAACAAGTCAATCCTAAAGGAAATCAACCCTGAGTATTCATGGGAAATAGATGGGGAAACAGTGGAAACAGTGTCAGACTTTATTTTTCTGGGCTCCAAAATCACTGCAGATAGTAACTGCAGCCATGAAATTAAAAGACGCTTACTCCTTGGAAGGAAAGTTATGACCAACCTAGATAGCATATTCAAAAGCAGAGACATTACTTTGCCAACAAAGGCTCGTCTAGTCAAGGCTATGATTTTTCCTGTGGTCATGTATGGATGTGAGAGTTGGACTGTGAAGAAGGCTGAGCGCCAAAGAATTGATGGTTTTGAACTGTGGTGTTGGAGAAGACTCTTGAGAGTCCCTTGGACTGCAAGGAGATCCAAGCAGTCCATTCTGAAGGAGATCAGCCCTGGGATTTCTTTGGAAGGAATGATGCTAAAACTGAAACTCCAGTACTTTGGCCACCTCATGCGAAGAGTTGACTCATTGGAAAAGACTCTGATGCTGGGAGGGATTGGGGGCAAGAGGAGAAGGGGACGACAGAGAATAAGATGGCTGGATGGCATCACTGACTCGATGGATGTGAGTCTCAGTGAACTCCGGGAGTTGGTGATGGACAGGGAGGCCTGGCGTGCTGCGATTCATGGGGTCGCAAAGAGTTGGACACGACTGAGCGACTGATCTGATCTGATCTGATTCATTGGAAGGACTGATGCTGAAGCTCCAATACTTTGACCACCTGATGTAAAGAGCTGACTTATTGGAAATGACCCTGATGCTGGGAAAGGTTGAAGCCAGGAGGAGAAGGGGGTGACAGAGAATGAGATGGTTGGATGGCATCACCGACTCAATGGACATGAGTTTGAGCAAACTTGGGAGATAGTGAAGAACAGGGAAGCCTGGAATGCTGGAGTCCATGGGGTCGCGGAGTCAGACATGACTTGGTGACTGAACAACAGCAAAATAAAAAAGCATGGCCAAACCCCAAATCTGGTTAGAAAAAATTAACATGTCAGACTTCTGGAAAGGCTCACCAAGAAAAAGATTGAGAAGTTAGACATAAGTAAAATAAGGAATTAATATCATGAAAAGGAATATCTTACTAAATTTGACACTTAATTGGAATGGATAAATTCTTATAAAAAGTATAAAATTCCAAAGCTAGTGCAAGATACAACAGACAACTTAAACAGACAAATGCACTTTCAGGAAGTTAAATTGTAGCCAAGAACTTCCTCCACCAAAAACCTCCCAAAGTCCAGACAAGTTTTTGAGAGATTTCTACAATATTTTCAAGGAACAGGTAATTTCTCTTTTATACAAAATATTTGGGAAAGTAGAAAATGAGTGAAATTTGCCTGGCTCATTTTGTAAGACTGATATAATCTGGATTTCAGTCAAATAAGAACAGAAAGAGTAGAAAAATTACAGGTGCATTTTACTTTTTATGAACAAAATTGCAGAAATCCTAAGTAAAATATTAACTGAATCAAATAATGTATTAAGGAAAAATGACACATGATGAAGTAGGATTTATTCAGGAATACTTGAAAATCTCTCACTATAATTTATTATGGTAGCAGGCTAAAGGAAAAGTATCTTGTATTTTAATCAATATGGAAAAGGCATTTATTCGATAAAGCTCAGAGCCAATTTGTGATAAGATATGGAAAGAAAACCCAAACCTAACCTTGAATTTCTACCTAATGCCATATACATAGCTGGAGTCTGGGTGGGTTGAAGTCCTAATAGGGAAAACAAAAGTTAACAAAAATGCAGGAAAAACCTTTGTTCCTTAGAAGGGGGGATGCCTTTAATAAAAATTCAAAACCACAAACCCTAAGGCAACAAATCAATACATTTCATTTTATCAGGGTTAGAGATTTTTTGTTCAGCCAAGACAATAGGGACAAAATTAATACACAGCAGAGCAAAGGAGAAAAGACACTTGCAATGTTAAAAACTGACAAGGGATTAAGACCTAGAATTTACAAGGAACTCCTGGGAATCTCAAAGTCAAGGACACAGCTCCAGTGGAAAAATGGACGAGGGGTATGAACAGACAGTCAATAGAGAGGAAACCCCAAAGCTGATGAGCATAAAAAGAAAAGTTCAAAGTTATTAATAATCACACAGGGAAAATTAGGGCAAGATACCACTTCACATCTACTGGATTGGGAAGAATTTACAAGGTAGTTAAACCAAATGTTGGGGAGGATGTGGGTGGTGGGAACATCCAGGACAAGTGTTGGGCACGATGCTGACACCATCCTGGAAGGCAATGGGGTAGGGAGGTTCACGGACTGTAGCTGCAAGCTCTGCACAGGCACATCTGAGGATCTGGTCCAGAGACATCTTCAGGGACCCACACACAGCAAGCTCTGTGGTGTGTATCAGGAGACAGTGTAGGAGGCAGACTGGGAGCTCACCTGTAGGATGGAGGGCCCACACCACGGAGGGCTGGGCAGGAGACAGAAACTGTAGACTGGGTATGCACAGAGGAACACAATGAGACTGAAAAACAAGACCCATGACACAGCATCATTCACAAATAAAATATATGTGCCAATTTTGTAAGAAGGCCAGCATACAGAAGAAACTATATTGTTGTGAGAGGGAAGAACCTCTGTATTCTATTACAAGCTCATCACTGAAGGGATTATTCATAATTGTAAGCTCCAATTATACATAACTGTCTCTGGGAGCCCTGCCTCCCAAGTAAGGAGCATTAAACTAAAATACCTTTGTTTAGCTCACAGGAAACATCCTGACCATGCCCACCTATGAATGGCTTCAGGAAGGAAGAAATGAACACATCCCCCAGGAGTCTGGCTGGAACTGGGACTTTACCCCTTCCCCTTTAGTACTAAAGGAGCCTGATTTCTAACAGGGATGGTGGTTCTCTGGGACACTAGTCCACCATCTTCTCGGTATGCTGGTTTTCCAAACAAAGTCACTGTTCTTTGCCCAATACCTCATCTCTCCAATTATTGGTCTGTCAAGTGGCAGCAGTATGAGCTTGGACTTGTGGTCCAAACATCATGATCAAAACAAAATTATTGGCTCTGGGGAAGGGGGAAATGAGAGTGGGATGTGGGAATTATAGGGGATCAGTGCCCAGATACTAAGGTGAGGTGGGATCCTTGCATAGATAGGGGATAAACTTATGCTTGTTGTTGCGGTTTAGTTGCCAAGTCATGTGCAACTCTTTGCGACCCCATGAACTGTAGCCCTCCAAGCTCCTCTGTCGATGGGATTCTCCAGGCAAGGATGCTGGAGTGGGTTGCTATTTCCTCCAGGGGATGCCCCTCAAAGGAGACCAGACACGTTTTATTTCCACTCCAAGAATTCCCTGGATCCCTTCCAGACTTGGCTCCTGGCTAGAAACCGTGAGTTCCCGTGTGCGTGTCTGTACACACAAACAGGTACACACACATATGCAGACGTGGAGGCACATATCTCAGCTTGCAGATGGGGTGGGCAGAATTCAGGGATCGTGCTCTTTTTTGTGCTGAGATGAGATGAACTTGATAAGTTCTTTTATTAAATTTAGTATCTTTGATCAAACACAACACCACCCAAGAAAATGAATTATTAAAGTAGGGGTTTGCCTTGTATCCTCAGGGGCTATTGTTACATAAATGTATCCAGCTGAAAGGTGGCTGCAAGTTAGACATGGAGGAGCCACCAGGTATTCCCTTTCTTGCAAAGGCTGCGAGGCCTTCACCTGCCTGCAGCGGCATCTACCATCTCTGCTTCCTGCCAATGTTTCATTTTCTCGGCAGCCGCGGGCCCACGATTCACACTATCAAAAAGGCATCTTTGTAAATGATGAATTTCTGGGTTAGGCTGCTATTTGCCTTGGGCTGAGTGAATGTCTGCGAGTGGTTTGAAAGATGTTGTCAGGTGAACAGGGGACCTAGCTCTAGGTGTGGGGAAAGGCGCCATTTCCATGTCTTCCCCTGGTGAGATGTACCAATGCTGGCCGAGGGAGGCTCCCTTGGGTGAGTTTTTGCTGTGGGTCCACAGGAGCTGAGTGTAACACCCACCACCTCAGGAATGACCAAAGGCACCTGTGTTCATCAGTCCACAATGCTTCTCTGTGCTGAGAAGAAACCAGAGGCAGGAAGATGCTGGGGCAGCGGGATGTGGGGTCAGGCCATGGGTGGCCTTGGGCCAGATGCCCATGCCCTTTGTAATAGTCTTGGGGGCATGGCCCAGTGGGTCCTAGGCTTTCCCTGCTGCATCTGTGGGTATACTACACACTCCCAACTAGATACCCCAAAGCAGTGTGTCTGTGGGGCTGTTTGCTCTGCCTGTGGCCCTGCCTGTGGCTGGCTCCCACTCCCTGGGTCTGCTCACTGCCCCTTCTCATGGGGTGGGGGCGCTTCATCATCACGGCCTCCTGTGTCCTCCCTGGGTTTGGGTCTGTACTTATTCTATGTTATCGCTAGTTGATAACTGCCGTCTCCCCCTCAGACTGTGTGCCCATCAAGGCGGAACTTCCATCGGGTCAGCTCCTGTGGTCCCACCCTGTCCCTGCTCAGGGACTCAGTAGATGTCAGAGCAGGGGATGAGGGTACAAGACCAGGCTAGGGATCAGCTCCTCAGAAACTCATAGAAGGGGCTTGGGGGATGGGCAGGTGGCTTGCTAGTGGCTCTGAGACTGAGCCCGGAGCTGCCACCCTTGGCCCTTAAGTCCCTCATGGCCCCGGGTCAGGGCGGTGTGTGACTGCTGGGTTCACCTCCTTGTCACAGAGGGTCTCACTGTATCTGGGCTGCAATATGGGGGTGGTTTCCCATTTTGGGCTGGGAAGGCCAAAGGAGCCTGGTGGGCTACAGTTCATGGGGTTGCAAAGAGTTGGACATGACTTAGCAACTAAACAGCAACAACAAGCATAAGTTCACACGCTATCTATGCAAGGATCCCACCTCTCCTTAGTATCTGGGCACTGATCCCCTGTAATTCCCACATCCCACTCCCATTTCCCTGCTCCCCAGAGCTTGCTCTGCCCAGCAAAACAAAATTAAACTTGGTGACTTTAGAAATGGAGATGGGGCTTCCCAGGTGGCGCAGTGGTAAATAACCCACCAATGCACGAGACACAGGAGACCTGGGTTCTATCTCTGAATCAAGAAGATTCCCTGGAGGAGGAAATGGCAACCCACTCTAGTATTCTTGCCTGAGCAATCCCATGGACAGAGGAGCCTGGTGGGCTATATAGTCCATTGGGGTCACAAAGAGTCAGACTCGACTAAGCATTCGCACATGCACAGTCTGCTCTCTTGAGGCTCCATCTGCCTGTATACCTCACTTTTGGGCTGGCATGGGCATCACTAAGGTGACTGGGGTCTGGGGTTCTGGGGTGGGCCCTGGGTGACCAGCAGAAGGAATTAGAGGAGAATTTGGCCCTTAAGACCCTGAGAGACTCAGAAGAAATGGGAAGAAGGGTCTCTGCAGGACTCCTCAGGGAAGCAGAGAAGGAAAGGCACCCACCCAGGGTCTCTGCCAGCTCCTGGCCCCCAAGGTCCTGTGTTGATGCCAATGTCTACCTAGTGCTGTGCCCTGCAGCCCCCATGATCCAGGGGGTGGTGAGGGGAGGAGAGGACCCTTCCTCAGTCCAGTTCAGTTGCTCAGTCAGGTCCAACTCTTGGCAACCCCATGGACTGCAGCATGCCAGGTTTCCCTGTCCATCACCAACTCCTAGAGCTTGCTCAAACTCATGTCCATAGTCCGTGGTGCTATCCAACCATCTCATCCTCTGTTGCCCTCTTCTCCTCCTGCCTTCAATCTTTCTCAGCATCAGGGTCTTTTCCAATGAGTCAGTTCTTTGCATCAGGTGGCCAAAGTATTGAAGCTTCAGCATCGGTCCTTCCAATGAATATTCATGACTGATTTCCTTTAGGATTGACTGATTTGATCTCCTTACTGTCCCACTGACTCTCAAGAGTCTTCTCCAACATCACATTTCAAAAGCATCAATTCTTTGGCGTTCAGCTTTCTTTATGGTCCAACTCTCACATCCATACATGACTACTGGGAAAACCATAGCTTGGACTAGATGGACCTTTGTCGACAAAGTAATGCCTCTGCTTTTTAATATGCTGTCTACGTTGGTCATAGCTTTTCTTCCAAGGAGCAAGTGTCTTTTGATTTCATGGCTGCGGTCACCATCTGCAGTGATTTTGGAGCCCCCAAAATTAAAGTCTCTCACTGTTTCCCCATCTATTTGCCATGAAGTGATGGGACTGGATGTCATGATCTTTGTTTTTTGAATGTTGAGTTTTAAGCCAACTTTTTCACTCTCCTCTTTCACCTTCATCAAGAGGCTCTTTAGTTCCTCTTGGCTTTCTGCCATAAGAGTGGTGTCATCTGCATATCTAAGATTACTGGTGTTTCTCCCGGCAATCTTTATTTCAGCTTGTGCTTCATCCACCCTGGCATTTCACATGATGTACTCTGCATATAAGTTAAATAAGCAGGGTGACAACATACAGCCTTGATGTACTCCTTTCCTAATTCGGAACCAGTCCATTGTTCCATGTCCAGTTCTAACTGTTGCTTCTTGACCTGCATACAGATTTCTTAGAAGGCAGGTAAGGTGGTCTGGCATTTCCATCTCTTTAAGAATTTTCCACAGTTTGTTGTTCCGTAAGGTCAAAGGCTTTCTTTAGCATAGTCAATGAAGAAGTAGATGTTTTTCTGGAATTTTCTTGCTTTTTCTATGATTCAATGTATGTTAGCAATTTGATCTCTGATTCCTCTGCTTTTTCTAAATCCAGGTTGAATATCTGGAAGTTCTTGATTCAAGTATTTTTGGGGCTTAGCTTAGAGAATTTTGAGCATTTCTTTGCTAATATGTGAGATGAGTCCAAATTGTGTGGTAGTTTGAACATTCTTTGGCTTTGCCTTTCTTTAGGATTGGAATGAAAACTGACTTTTTCAGTCCTGTGGCCACTGCTGAGTTTCCCAAATTTGCTAGCATATTGAGTGCGGCACTTTAACAGCATCATCTTTTAGAATTTGAAATAGCTCAGCTAGAATTCCATCACGTTCACTAGCTTTGTTCATAGCAAAGCTTCTGAAGGCTCACTTGAGTTCACTCCCCAGGATGTCTGGCTCTAGGTGAGTGATCACACCATCATGGTTATGTGGGTCATGAAGATCTTTTCTTGTATAGTTCCTCTGTGTATTCTTGCCACCTCTTCTTAATAATATCTTCTGCTTCTGTTAGATCCATAACCCTCCTAGCACCTGCCAAATACCACCTCCCCTCAACTTGAAATATTAATGCTCTGTTGACCTGAGTTTCATTTGGCATCTCAAATTAATTTCATTTTATTTGGATCATGAAGGATTTTAACGTAAAATAACAGCAAACCTTTGCCAACCTCGGGCAGTTTAATAACCACACACTTTGATTAAAAAATGTTAATAGACTGGGGTTATAGGACAGTGCAGAGGGGGACACATCAAGTCCCTGCCACTCACAGTGATGTGCACTTTGCTGCCCACAATGAAGAAATCTACTTTCTTATTTTTTCCCCCAAAGAATAAATACTTTCTTATTTTTTTTCCCCAAAAGAATAAAAGGTGAGGACAGCGTGAGATGTATGGAAACTTACATTACCATATGTAAAATAGATAGCCAATAGGAATTTGCTGTGTGGCTCAGGAAACTCAAACAGGGGCTCTGTATCAATCTAGAGGGGCAGGATGGGGAGGGACATGGGAGGGAGGTTCAAAAGGGAGAGGATATATGTATTCATGAATGGCTGATTCATGTTGAGGTTTGACAGAAAACACCAGAATTCTGTAAAGCAATTATCCCTCCATTAAAAAATTAATTAATTAAAATTTAAAAATTTAAACTTTTTGAAAAATTTTTTTTAGGAAATTAATTTCAGTTCCTATCTCATGGCTTTTCTTTATTTAATTTTGTCAAGTACATGCCTGGATTCTTGGGAGGAGAAGCGAGAAAAACTCTTACCAAGAGTTAAATTTGGTAGTACCTGATGCTGGGCTTCCCTGGTGGCTCAGATGGTAAAGAGTCTGCCTGCAGTGCAGGAGACCTGGGTTTGATCCGGGTGTATCTTTAACTCAGAAACCCCTTTTCTAGGAATGCATTAATCCCAGGGAGCACACATAGAGGCATCAGGATTTATGTCCTGAGTGCTGGTTGTAGCAAGGTCTTTAATACCGAAGTATAGCAAATGACCTAAACATCCAAAATAGGGAAGCAGTTACATACATGAATTCTTGGGTAGCTTTGAAATCATAGGATATTTAATGATGTGGTAAAAAGTTCAGGCTGCACTGCATCATTAAAGAAAAATTACAAAGGAGACTTGATAACAGGACATCAATTTAGTCGAGAAGGAAACTCATACAAAGATAGCTGGATACAGAGACATCAGAGGTTAACAGTCACTGATGCAGAGGGGAGAGTCACAAGTGAGCTTTCTAAATCTGAGTTTTCTGTGTGTGTGTTTTTTTCCCTGACAAATTTCGGAAGCCATGATTAAGACCTGGGACACAGAGAGGTGGTTTTGTCCCCCAAAGAGCTCCTAGTTCAGCTGGGAGATAGAAAGATATGTAAGCAGATACATCTGGTGCCTTGTGGTCATGATAAAACAGGCCACGAACAAAGTTGTAGGTGGGAGGGAGGTTTAGCAGGGCTTGGGAAGGAAAGGGGGAAGAAGGCATTCCTGGTAGAGGGAAGTGAGCAAAGGCTGGAAATGGAGGAGTTTGGAGAGGGTGGTCGGGGAATGGAGCCTGTGCAGAGAAAACATGGAGGGGAGGACGGAGGTGGCTGAGGACAGCTTGTTCCTGGTTTTCTATGGGGTTTGGTCTTCTCTTTGGGGGCCATGGAGAACCACCAAGTTTCTAAGCAGAAACATAGCTATTCCGTTTGTTCTTTGGCAAGCTCACAGGGCTTCCCAGGTGGCGCTAGTGGTAAAGAACCTGTCTGCTGATGCAGGAGACTAAGAGCCTTGGGTTCAATCTCTGGGTCAGGAAGATCCCCTGGAAGATCCCCTGGGTCAGGAAGATCCCCCTCTCCCCTGGAGGAGGGCATGGCAACCACTCCAGTATTCTTGGCTGGAGAATCTCATGGACGGAGGAGCCTAGTGGTCTGTGGTCCACAGGGTCGCAAAGAGACACAACTGAAGCGACTTAGTGTGCGAGTGTGCACGAGCTCATGGAGTGATGTGGAGGGTGGACTCCAGGGCCATGTAGCTGGGAGCAGGGGCAGCAGATTGGAGGCTAAGCATCAGTCCAGAACCTTCTCCCCTCCCAACTGCACCCAGTTGCTTCTCTGCTATGCCGCCCGCCCATCTTGGGGTATAAGGTAGAGTTTTCATCGGAAACGAATTAAAAATCTCTAGCCTCTTATTCTTCCCTGATGGCTCAGATGGTAAAGCATCTGTCTACAATGTGAGAGACCTGGGTTCGATCCCTGGGTTGGGAAGATTCCCTGGAGAAGGAAATGGCAACCCACTCCAGTACTCTTGCCTTGAAAATCCCATGGACAGAGGAGCTTGGGGCAGGCTACTATCCATGGGGTCGCAAAGAGTTGGGCACGACTGAGCAACTTCACTTTCTTTTCTTTCTTATTCTTACTGGAGGCCAGCAGTTCACTGGCGCCCTGCCCCTGAGTGTCCACCAGGCGTGAGCCCATATCCTGCTGAGCCGGTGACTCATCTATTCACATCTCCAGGGCTCAGAGGAGAAACACCATACACCTCATTATTCTCCATGGGGACAGAAAGCTGTCAACTGTTGTTTATTGTTAAAACGCATATTTGAAATGCCACAAATCTCAGATCCAGGCAGAGATGGAAATACTTTAGCTGAGTATCACAAAGGCCCTCTAGGTCCAGCAAATGGGGTTGGGGACCCTGTGAACTGAATCGCCCTCAGCCCTTGTTGGGAAAATCATTTTCCTGTGAGTGAAAGAAGCCACTTCCTGTACTTTATTATGTGGCCTCAGCAAGATGGGCTCAGGCACAGGCAGAAGCCAAAGAAAGGAGTTTAATCAAACTTGAACTTGGCCTCGGGAACTCCTGAAGAGTTGGGGTTGACAAAAGAGCCGCCAGTGAACCACTCTCTGGAGGACAGGACACCGCCCGGCTGGCAGAGTGAGGGTGGAGGGTGGGGGAGGTGGGCCTCAGGGTGAAAAGAGGCAGGGCAGGTTCAGCCAGGGTTTGTGCCTGTTTTCTGTGCCCTGCCATGGGGATGCCCCAGGGGCCCCAGGAAAGGTGAGTGGTTGCTCTGAGAAGCCCCCTCCACACTCATACCTCCAGGAGTGTCCGGGGGTGCAGTGAACTCAGCCTGAGAAGGACTGTATCTTGGGGTGTCATGGAACTGAAGCAGCCTTCCTAGGATGCATATGCTTCTGCAGGGTCCCCCACGCCACTTGACCTGACCTTGTGCCGTGTGGCTGGAGATCCAGCCTGGGCTTGGGGGAAGGCAGGGCTGCTGGCCCTGGGCAGTTGGTGTGTGAAGCCCTCTCCTGGCCCACGGCCCATCCTGGGCAGTCCTTCCCCATCAAACTGATCAAGGCCAAGACTGCATCTCCTCCCATGTCAGGGGCAAGAGCTGTTTCTCCCCTTTCTCTCCAGCATCAATAGCAGTTTCGAAAGGTTGATCTCGATGATTCCAGTGAGGTGAGCCCCTCCTGCCCCCAGAACCTGTGAACCACTGAGGGGCTTGCCTCAGAGCAGCCCCAGGGGACACTGGGGCACTGGTGTCCTCCCCTGGACTGGCCAAGGGCCTGTATAGATGCCCAGAGGAAGAGCAAATGAGATGGGAGGAAAGGGCATCCAAGCTCTGGAGGTGAGAAAATATCTTTCTAATTCATCCCTCCTTTTATGATAAATTAATTTAAAATAAAAGCTTCCCTGGTAGCTCAGATGGGAAAGAAATTGCTTGCAATGCAGGAGACGTGGGTTCAATCCCTGGGTTTGGGAGATCTCCTGGAGAAGGGAATGGCAACCCACTCCAGTATTCTTGCCGGTAGAATTCTATGGACAGAGGAGTCTGGTGGGCTACAATCCATGGGATTGCAAAGAGTCAGATACAACTAAACAACTAACACACACACACACACACACAGTTTAAAATAAAACATAGCAAAATGGGCTTAATTTGTATATAAAACCCCAGCGAGTGGAGGCTACCCCAGTGACCCAGCCCAAGTCACAATATAAATCAAATCAGCCTGAAACTGATATACTGCAATGCCCTTTCTCAGCTTAGCTGGCTCCCCAGGCCCCAGCAAGAAGGTTCTGCTAGCTTTCCAGGAGATCCTGATCTCCCAACTCTTTGTGCCCTGTTCCTGAGTGGCCCTTCTGTGCTCTGTAGAACCTGTTCTTGCCCGAGATCCCCCAGGAAGAGTGCCCCACTGCTCATGAGGCACTATCTCCCCAGTCCAAGGATGGTTACCCTTGAATACAGGACATCGAACTCATTACTAAAGTGTTTAAGTTTTGACACTTCTTTTTTGTAAACAGACCCATGGATTTTTACACTTCTATTTGTTTAATCACTATCTGTGTCCAACTCTTTGTGACCCTATGGACTATAGCACACCAGTCTCCTTTGTCCTTCTCTGTCTCACAGAGTTTGCTCAGATTCATGTTCACTGAGTCGGTGATGCTATTTAACCATCTCATCCTCTGCCACTCTCTTCTCCTTTTGCCTTCAATTTTTCCCAGCACCAGGGTTTTTCCAATGAGTCAGTTCTTTGCACCAGGTGGCCAAAGTATTGGAGCTTCAGTATCAGTCCTTCCAGTGATAGATTTGTGTGAATACCACCTTGATGAGGATACACCATCCCACAAACTCCCTCATGCCACCCTTTGCTGGTGGCACTTCTATGCTTGTCCTGGGTAGTCTCTGATCTGGGCTCCATCACTAGTTTTCTATTTTGGAGATTTTCATATGAATGGAATCAAGCAGTGGCTGGAACTGGTAAACCAGAAGAGCAGAGAGACCTCTAAGCCTATGGCTACTGCAGAGCATAAGTGAGCAGAGAGAAGTGGACACTTGTGGAGGGGATGGGAGAGTCTTCCCAGGGGAGGTGTCCTGTGATCCATGCCTTATAGGTTCAGCTGACATTGATCAGGGAAGAAGGTAAGGAAGCAGAAGTTATGTAACTAGGCTGTTTGTTGGAGGGTCACAGTCGAGACCGTTCTCTGCTCCCCAGAGCCCCAGAGTCTCGTGCAGGGTGGGCCAGTGGAAGATGTTAGAAGTCTATCCATCCCTGAGGGCTTAGCCTGGGAAAACTCTGCTGCTCTAGGTTCTGAATGTGGGCGTTTTTTACATCTTGAATAGGCAACAGAGTAAAAAATAAACCATTATCTTAATAGTTGGCAGCAGAATTCCCTTTCCTTTCCAACAGAATTCCTTCTGTCTTTGTTTGGGACAGTCCTCACCAGCACTGCTGGAGGTCCAGGGTGGATTCCCAAGGGAATTCCTGGGAACAGACAGTCTTTAAAAAGGGCCAGGAATTCAGGACAAGGTGACAGCAGAGACAAGAGCTGGGGGGTGGGTGGGTGGGTTAGGAGGCCCTGAAGGTCTAAAGTCTGACTCTGCTGTCTGTGTTCTGCTGTTTCTGGTCACTCATCTCCCCAAAACTGAAGCCAAATTTTCTATGCACACATGGACCTGTGTGACTCCCTGTGGGAGGATGAGGAAGGCCTGCTCTTTCTGTGCGTGTTGTTGGTGGGGCAGAGCCGGTGGAGCACCCACAGAAGGGCCAGGTGCTGCATGGATGGAGGTGGGAGCCCCCTCCTCAGAGGAACTCGAGGTCCTGGCCTTTCCTCCCACGGCTCTGATGACCGAGTACATGGGCCACCTGGTGTGAAGAGCTGGCTCATTGGAAAAGACTCTGACGCTAGGAAAGATTGAGGACAGGAGGAGAAGCGGACAACAGAGGATAAGATGGTTAGATGGTATCACCAACTCAATGGACATGAGTTTGAGCAAAATCTTGGAATTAGTGAAGAACAGGGAAGCCTGGTGTGCTGCAATCTGTGGGGTCACCAAAATCAGACATGACTGGGCGACTGAACACATGTGATCACATTTGTTGCCCACAGGCCTGCCTTCAACATTCGGTTCAGTTCAGCTCAGTCACTCAGTCATGTCCGACTCTTTGCAACCCCATGAATTGCAGCACACCAGGCCTCCCTGTCCATCACCAACTCCCAGACTCTATTCAAACTTATGTCCATAGAGTTGGTGATGCCATCCAGCCATCTCATCCTCTGTCGTCCCCTTCTCATCCTGCCCCCAATCCCTCCCAGCATCAGGGTCTTTTCTAATGAGTCAACTCTTTGCATGAGGTGGCCAAAGTATTGGAGTTTCAGCTTTAGCATCAGTCCTTCCAATGAACACCCAGGACTGATCTCCTTTAGGATGGACTGGTTGGATCTCCTTGCAGTCCAAGGGACTCTCAAGAGTCTTCTCCAACACCACAGTTCAAAAGCATCAATTCTTCAGTGCTCAGCCTTCTTCACAGTCCAACTCTCACATCCATATATGACCACAGGAAAGACCATAGCCTTGACTAGACAAACCTTTGTTGGCAAAGTAATGTCTCTGCTTTTGAATATGCTATCTAGGTTGGTCATAATTTTCCTTCCGAGGAGTAAGCGTCTTTTAATTTCATGGCTGCAGTCACCATCTGCAGTGATTTTGGAGCCCCCCAAAATAAAGTCTGACACTGTTTTCCCATCTATTTGCCATGAAGTGATGGGACTAGATACCATGAATGTTGAGCTTTAAGCCAACCTTTTCACTCTCCTCTTTCACTGTCATCAAGAGGCTTTTTAGTTCCTCTTCACTTTCTGCTATAAGGGTGGTGTCATCTGCATATCTGAGGTTATTGATATTTCTCCTGGCAATTTTGATTCCGGCTTGTGCTTCCTCCAGCCCAGCATTTTTCATGATGTACTCTGCATATAAGTTAAATAAGCAGGGTGACAATATACAGGCTTGACGTACTCCTTTTCCTATTTGGAACCAGTCTGTTTTTCCATGTCCAGTTCTAACTGTTGCTTCCTGACCTGCATATAGGTTTCTCAAGAGGCAGGTCAGGTGGTCTGGTATTCCCATATGACGAGTTAATCTAATGCATGTTTCATGAACCTTCTCAGAAGCATAATTAGGTGGTACAGTGTGGAGGGACAGAGTGGCAGGAGCCAACCTGAAAGCTGTCCCCACAGGAGGGACCCTGCAGAGTAGACTGACTGATGCAGTTTGCTGAGCATCTTCAAGGCCCAGCTCCTGTCCCCAGCGTGTGGCTCTCCTTCCCACCCCAGGGCCACCAGGTTCCTAGAGGAACCACTCCCTCTTCCTCCGGCAGGCCATCAGCTCAACTCAGCCATCGCAGCCTCACAAGGTGCCTGAGACGAGTGTTCGGTTCTGTCCCTCGAGGCTCCGAACCAGTAAACTGAATTTTGCCAGCTACAGATGGAGTGCTGTCCCTGGAGCCCTTTCTGAGCCTGGCAGGGGCACAGACTGTCTCTCTAGGGACAGGGATGCCATGCACCTCTACGTGCTCACATCCACCTGCAGTCTTGCTTGTTCCGTTGCTTCTAGGGTTTTTCCATGCCTGTTGCACACTGGGCATCTTGAGTGACAGACAAGTCGAGACTGACAGGAAACTGCAGGAGCCTCGTCTTTCCCTCCTGTGGGTGCAGAGAGGGAGTGGCCAGTCCATAAACTTTCCAGACTGGGAGATGCTCTAGGGCAGGGGTTCCCAAACCCCAAGGCCACGGCCCAGTGCTGGTCTGTGGCCTGATAGGAATCAGGCAGCACAGCAGGAGGTGAGTGGCGGTCGAGCGGGTGAACCTTCATCTGTATTTACAGGCCTTCCCCATTGGTCACATTACCACCAGACCTCCGCCTCCTGTTGGGTCAGCGGTGGCATAATAAATACAATGCACTCGAACCATCCGGAAACCATCCCTCCAGCCCAAGTCTGCAGAAAAATTGTCTTCCATGAAACTTGTCTCTGGTGCCAGAAAGGTTGGGGACCACTGTTCTAGGGGGTCAGACAACATTCGGACCATTGTATGGAGATGACTGGTGTCACCTCCTGTGTGGCCAGAGCCTTGGCTTCAGGGAGGGAAGGGCTCAAGTCTATATCTTTCCTGCAGGCAACTGTCATGAAAAATTCCAGAACAGCTGTTTGCTGGGACTTGACGCGGAGCTTCAGTGGCCAGTCTATGGGGGATCAGGACCTCCTCATCAGAGGGTGACTTTTGACTTTTTCAGGAAAAGAGGAGAAAACTGTCTTGGACTTTTCATCCTTTCCTGGTGGGTATGGTAGGGTCTGAGTGGCCACTAGGGAGCTAAGTGTCTCTGGTGATTGTCAGGAGCAGGTGGCCGTGGGGGACTGTTGAGAGCGGTAGTGAACCAACTTGCATTGCAATTTCCCGGCCAGCCTCTGGCGATCCGGGAGGTGTCTCTGTGGACAGTGATGAGAGCCCGCCTCACATTTCTGTCTGTCTGGGCCCAGTAGTCCCTTGGCTGTCTGTCTGGGCGCAGTTGTCCCCTGGTGCTGGCCAGGGGGTGGAAGAGACTTTACTGGTCCCTGACTTTGGCTGTGAGTCACAGAGATAACCCGTGCATGCAAACTGCTTCCTGGGTGCCTCTGGGTCTCGGAGGCTCAGGTGGCCTGGCGTGAACCCTGCCCTGGGGCCGCTGCTTCCGTGGGAGCTGGGGCCTTTCTTCCCCAGGAATGTTAATCACACATCAAGGAAGTTCCGTCTTCTTTGCTGTAAAATCACTTACTAAAGTGAACTGCTCACAGACACAGGTCATTTCATAAGTGCCCCATCTAAGCCTACGGACAATGTACGGAGTTTGGGCCAAATCGTGGATCCACTGGCTTCTTGGAGGAGCTTAGTTTCCAGTCAGTGTCTGGTGGGCACCCCTCCTAGAAAGGACACTGGGAGTGGGCTCTGGGGGAGCTGGCCAGGGCAGTGGTGGGGCCACAGTGTCTAGTGGATGGGGGCCCTGGTCTGGCTGCTTCAGCCTGGACTGACCCATGGTGGGATGGGTGGGGTTGCAGATCCCTGCTCACAGGGCCGGCTCGGTGCAGAGCCTGGAGATGGGATCTAGGGCCTCATGCAGGAGGGAAAGGGAGGGAAGCAGGTGTGGAAGAGGAAAATCGGAGAAGAGGAGAGACTTAGAGACAGAGACAGAGGGAAAGTGAGTGAGAGGAGGGAAGGTGAGAGAGAGGGGGCAGTGGGTAGCAAAGGTGGGGACACGTGGGTGTCTCCAGGTTCACCACCAGCCTTTGAAGACAGAGACTGAGAAATGACTCCGGAAGGGCAGGCCAATGAGACAGCCTTTTCCTTAAACATGGAGAGAGTCAACATACAGAAGTCTTTAAAAATGAGAAAGAAAAAGGATAAATATCCACTTCATTCACTCACTGGATTGATCCTTTTCCTTCAAAATATTTCCTGACCACCTACTGTGCACAGAGCCCCATTTATGCCCTGGTATAAGGCTCCCTGAAGTGCATGGTGTGGGGTGGGAGGTGGCTGGGGAGTCAGAATCAAAGAGGGCGTCTGGAATGAAGAACCGTGGTGGTCTTGATGGGGAGAATCCAGCTCAGTTCAAAAGATTGGGATGGTCTCTCCAGCCCTGTGATGGAGGGGGGACAAGGGTGCCAGGCAGAGAACAGAGTGTGTGGGAGCCCCGAGGGACAAAGGCCGATTCACAAGCCTGGAAATACAACCAGCCAAGGAGTGACATGAGAGAAAGGCGAATCGAGACGGAACTTTTTCTTGTTTATAGATTGGCAACAAGCAGCCCCCACTGACGCTGGAGAATCACACAGATGCTGGGAGCAGGCCATTCTAGACCGAAGGTGAAGTGACAATGGGGCAGCCTTTCTTGGGAAGCTTAGCAGCCAGCACTGAAAGCTGCCCACATTCTACTCCATCACCCAGCGGTCTTCTGTTAGGATATTTTATTCTGGGAAATCTTCAGAGATGTGCACCAAGACTCCAGAACCAACATGCTCACCATAACATTTTAAAGAGTGAAACCGGGACTTCCCCGGTGGTCCAGTGGTTAAGACTACCTTCCAGTGAAGGGGCATGGGGACCGCCTGCCAATGCAAGAGATACAGGAGACGTGGGTTTGATTTCTGGGTTGGGAAGATCCCCTGTGGGAGGAAATCGCAACCCACTCCAGTATTCTTGCCTGGAAAATTCTATGGACAGAGGAACCTGGTGGGCTATAGTCCATGGGGTTGCAGAGTCAGACACGACTGAACATGCATGCATGCACATATGCCATGGGATTCGCCCCCAAATTAAAAAAAAACATACAATATATATAATAAAATAGTAAAGCATTTTTTTAAGTACATTAAGTGTTTTCATGAAGGACTATGGAGGGATGCTCACTATATTTTCAGAATATATTAAGTGAACAAATTGTTTAGTATACATTCAGGTTCAATATGAAACCATATTGTAAAAGCATGCATTTTCTCATAGGACCAAAGGCTGGAAGGATAAAAAACAAAAACTCCAACAGCAGTTCATCTTGGTGGTGGACTTAGAGGGAATTTTGATTTTCTTCTGTGTTTCTTTTTGTGCTGCTTTGGTGATTAAGGAGAAAAAAAAATCAATAAATATAAAACTACACATTTAAAAATATGTTTGTTCTCAAGCCCTTTCATCTCCTCCTGACTACTGTAGAACCCCCACTTGTCAATGTCAAGTTCATTTCCCACATGGCTACGGGCTTCATCTTTTTAACATGCAAAGGTGAGCCTGTAAGTCCAGCTGAAAAAGCCCCCACCACGAACACCTCTGCTCACCGCCCACTTCCTTCAGGTGAGAACCCAAGCTTCAGAGCCCGGTGTTCAACGACCCTCACTGCCCCACCTCCTTCTCAGCGGTTGCTCTAGCAGTTCTCCGACACCCAACCTCAGTGTCTCTGAAGCTCTCATGTTCTTTTTTTTAAAATAATTTTTATTTATTTATTTGGTCAATTTTGGCTGCACTGGGTCTTTGTTGCTACCTGTGGGCTTTCTCCAGCTGTGGCGAGTGGGGTCTGCTCTCTGTTAGTAGTCGTGGTAAGCAGGGGCTACTTTCCAGGTGTGGCGTGTAGGCCTCTCTCTTGTGGTGGCTCCCAGGCTCTAGAGCTCAGGCTCGGCAGTTGTGGCACGCCGGCTTAACTGCTCTGTGGCGTGTGGGATCTTCCCAGGCCAAGGATCGAAACTCTGTCCCCTGCGTTGCAAGGTGAACACTTAACCACTGGACCACCAGGGAAGCCCTCCTGCCCGTTTATAAACTTCCATCTTCGTGCATTCTGCTCTGTCTTCCTGGAATGCTAAACCTCATGTGGCTCTTCTTGGGAACTCCTACTCATCCTTCAAAACCTTTTCTAAATGCCTCTGCTGTAATAATATCACCTCTGGCTTTAAACCATGTCACTCTCGGGATAGTCTCCAAATTTCTTACACGGCTCCTGTTTGTCATTCCATCCCCATCTTTCACACACTGCACCTTCACCCCTGCCTCCTCCACTCACCTGTGTGTTCTGAACAGCAAACCTCTGGCAATTGCTTGTTATACCTCCCTCCCTACTCCCCAGACTCCCTAAGTACCCCCTTCCCTGGCCAACTCCTGTACTCGTTAAAGTTTTAGACGAAGCGACCCCTCCTTGGGGAGCTTTCCCTGACTCCCCGCATGGGTCATGTTCTGCAGATCCCACCCGTGCCCCACCCCATGTTTATCACCTGGTGCCCCAGTTTCCTCCTCACCTGTTTGTCCCTGCAGGACTGCAGGTGGGCTTTGAGGGCGGACTGTCATTGGCTGATGAAGAGGGCAGAAACGGTGACCAGCAGCCTCCAGTTCAGGTTCCGAGCTTACAAGGGGCATTTGAGTTTGCTCCCCCCACCTCTCTCCACCAACCCTGCCAGGGCACTGCCCACTGCATCTCCTATTGGACCCTGGGCACCCACGGCAAAGACCTAGAGATGTAGAGGCTGGGTGATTCTCTTGGAAGCCATGAATGTGGACCTGGGGAGACCAGGTAAGACTCCCCTATCTCGCCAGAGTCTGGAGGTTGGAGTTTGAAAGCAGAGCAGGCCAGAGTCTTCTATAAATGGGGCTAATGAGCATGTCTGGCTCCAGGGGCTTGGGGGCAACACAGCATGACTGTGGGCCGATGAAGGTGACCCTCCCTGAGCAGTTCTTTCTCCGCCTGGCGCCCCCCACCCCCCCCCCCCCCCCACCCCTGCCAAAACGTTGTCTTTAGGGCCAAGGTCAATTCTAGCCAGCACAATAGCCTGGAGTCTCAGCACACTGTTAGGCTCAGAGCTCAGCCTGGCTGTCCGACACTTCTGTACCTGCTGAACTGACTTGGAGGTGCATCTTGTTGGAAGTAATCATTTAGATGGCCTTCCTTGGTGGCTCAGATAATAAAGAATCTGCCTGCAATGCAGGAGACCTGCGCTCAATCCCTGGGTCAGGAAGATCCCCTGAAGAAGGGAATGGCTACCTACTCCAGTATTCTTGTCTAGGAAGTCCCATGGACAGAGGAGCCTGACTGGGTACAGTCCATGGGGTCATGAAGAGTCAGACATGACTAACTGACTAATGCTTTTACCCTTCACACATAATCAACTTTCTAGACATAAAATGCCTATGAAACAGCCCATTCCTCCCCTCATGCTGGCCATGCTTGGAACAAAGTTTTGCTCCTGGGGTGCTGAGCATCCCCCTACCTACCAGTTAAATCCAGGTAGGTTTGGCTGTGTGGAGGCAGGCTTGGCCCTGGCAGGTAGGGCTGTCAGTGTCCAGATTCAATTTCTGGTTGGGGGTCTGAGGGACGGAGGAAGGGAGAGGCTCCCCTTGGGATTGTGGCCAGCAGACCATCCCCATCAGCTCATCCTGGGCTCCATCCAGCTCCTGGTTCTCTGTGGTTTGGAGAGCAGAGGGCAGAGGGGAGGGCTCGGCATCTCTGTAGTCCTCCTCCTCCACCCCTGATGACCACTCTGTGTCCTTATAACTCAGTGAAGCTGTATATCTGGGTTCCAGCCAGGATCACCCAAATGACAGATCAGTGCCATGGGCTTTGCCTGGCAGAGGTGGGATTTGGGTTAGCAGGTGACCGTGCTGGGGGCTATTCTGAGAGACAGGCTGTCCAAGGTCATGGTTTGGATCATGGTCTTGGTGGCACCGGTACCTTGCTTGCTGTTTGTCGTTGGCGAGTCAGTGTCATCACATTGGAGGCACGTTAACAGCGCCCATGGCCGGGGGTGGGAGTGGGCCTGGTCAGGACAGGGGTGTGGAGGGGCCTGCGGTTGTGTTGGCCAGGGCATTTCTCTCCACCCCTTTCTGGACCCACAGACCTGTGAGCCCCTTGCACGGGGGGACAGATGTGGTTTCAAGAGGTGGACGCCCTGTTCCCAGGAGAGTGGGCAGAGTCCTGTTGACATTCAGGATGGTTTATCAGGATCACTCCCCTTCCTGCCTGGGGCTCTGGAGCGCGCGCGCTGATTTGCGGATGTAAATTCGGCAGTGCCTCACCAGCACATTGCTCCTTTAGAATTTCTTCCTCTCGGCAGGGGGACAGCTATAATTATTTAGGAATTATAACAAGGATTTAGTAAAGGTGGTAGTGAGAGGACAATGACGATGAGGGGACATGTAGGTCCACGCAGACGCTGAGACCTCGGGGGCCACCATCACTGACCTCGGAGGTGAGAAAACTGGGCCTGCACAGGGCAAGTGCTGCCCCAGGGTGCGCCCACCCCTGCTCGGTGTGGTCCGGCCGGCACCTCATCTATCCTTGCTGTGACCAGCATGCCTGGTCCCCTGTGCCCCCGGCCTTGCCTGGGGCCACCCTCAACTGTTGCCAGGGCAGGTGCTCTGGGCAGGCAGGCTCTAGCTCCCAACTTCCACCACTTTCTGGCAGAAACAAACAAAGCAGTGTGTGAGTTATTTGCCACCTTCTCTGCATAAATCAGAGACATAATGTAGCTGCCAGGGTTCTCTCGCTGCTGCGTTCACGAGGCAATTAACTTGAAAATTGAATTGATGTGCATTGATTTTTTTTAATAAAGTTATTGTAATATATTCACTCGTTAGAATCTGGAGCTGAAAATAGACATTTTGCTTCTGATTACAGGGCCCTCTGTATAAATCACATGGGAAGGATAACAACACAACCCCTCATTGCGCAACTTCATTTCCTGTTAGAAAGGAAAGGTCTATCACGGGGCTATTTTTCTTCTCCTGTGCGGAGCTTTGACACAATTGGGACCCCTGAGGCTTTTCTCCAGAAAACCGGGCTGATGGTGGTGGGTGGGGGTGGTGGGGGGGAGCAGGGCCAGGCTCTGGGACATGTCCAGGTCCCACAGGCTCGGGCTCGGCAGCTTGGGTTCAGCCTCGAGGTGGGTGGTACCGAGCAGGGGCTGGTGCCCTGTCAGCTCTGAGTTCAGAGGAACTGATGCGATGAGGGGAGGGGTTGGCAATGTGGTGCCACCCACAGGGCTGGGCAGACACCCAGACACAGGTTCCTAACCCCTGAACCACTGCTGCTGCTGCTAAGTCACTTCAGTCTTGTCCAACTCTGTGCGACCCCATAGACGGCAGCCCACCAGGCTCCCCCTGTCCCTGGGATTCTCCAGGCAAGAACACTGGAGTGGATTGCCATTTCCTTCTCCAGTGCATGAAAGTGAAAAGTGAAAGTGAAGTCGCTCAGTCGTGTCCGACCCTTAGCAACCCCATGGACTGCAGGCTAGCAGGCTCCTCTCATCCATGGGATTTTCTAGGCAAGAATACTGGAGTAGGGTGCCATTGCCTTCTCCGAACCCCTGAACCACAGGCAGCCTCAATGTCAGCCCCTGCAGGGAACAGAGGCCAACTGGTCTTTAGGCAAGTCTGCCAGTTAGAAATGTTTCCCACACCTGGAACCGTGGTCTGGGTGACCCCTTTCTGCTTTGTGTCCCTCGAATGGGAGGCCCAAGACAGTTCTGGAACCACCTGGCTTTGTGAAGTATCCTGTGTCCTTCTTCTCAGGCCTGTTTTATAGACCCCAGGGGCCCACGGGACCCCCAGCTTCTCCCACTGTCCTTCAGAAAGAAGCTGAAGAATGGCTTAGGGCTGTGGCCCGCAGAGCAGGGGCTGGAGCTGGATGAGCCCTGGGGCCTTCCCTGCCCTGAGAGGGGCATGTGCAGTGTTGCAGGGAGGGATGGCCGCGCTTCCTGGACCCTGGAGGAGGCGTGTGCATTAGTGAAGCTTTGTGTCATCCCCTAGAGACAGGCCCACCTGACCTCAGGGGAAAGGGGCCCTGGGGGATGGGGAAGGAGAGACCCAGTGCCGACCTCGGGGTCCTGCGGTTGAGCTGCTGGGATCCAGTAGAGGGTCCTACTGTGGAGATGCCCACATTTCACCAGGCTGCCTAAAGGGTCAGTACTTCCTGCCCAAATTAAGAACTCATTTAGCAAATGATTGGCTTGGCTCTGTTTCCCCAGACCCTGGGTGCCACGCTGGCAGCTAAATTTCACGAAACTGTTAAAATTGGTATTTAGGGTATATTGGGGGTTTGGGGGGTGAGGAAAGAGGAGAGACCAGGTCTCTGGGTCTAGGCATCTGTCCTTGGTAACACTGCTGTTTGACACTGACATCACTGCCCATCGGGCTGGTCTGCCCACAGGCTCTGATCGGGGGCATCCCCTTGGCCCTCACACCCTCACTCACTCCCCCCTCTCTTGAACTGTCATTTAGGATGAGCGAGTCAGGACCTCTCTGGCTGGAAGTCCTCACTTTGCTCTGCAGGAAGTGGGGAGGAAGGGCCTGCAGGAAGGATGGAGAGGTTTGCGGGCAGCTTCCAGACGTGTACTGGGGGTGCAGAGAGAAACATTGGTCCTGGGCACAGGACCACCTTGATGAGGGGTCAGGAACAGGCAATGGAGATAAGCTGGGACTGAATAAGCAAGGGACAGCCCACCAGAGAAATAGCAGGAGGTTGGGGCTCCAATACTTTGGGTTCCAAGTCCCTGACCCATGTCCCTAGGTGGGCAGATGCAGGTTCCCAGGGCTGTTTACCTGCCTAGACTGTTTGGCACCTGGTGAATGCACCAACTCAATGGACATGAGTTTGAGTAAACCCCAAGAGTTGGTGATAGACAGGGAGGCCTGGCATGCTGCAGTCCATGGGGTCGCAAATAGTCGGACATGACTGAGCGACTGCACTGAACTGAACTGAATGCTCCAAGCGCTGTCATTGAATTTTATTATTTGCTCTTTGAGATGCTGAACAGGCTGGAGAAGAGGATCCATGGCAATGCTGGGTTGGCCACATCTGGGGGAATTTGGGGGACAGTCACCCTGCTGAGTGTGAGAGACCAGGGACTAAACTGGACCCCGGAAGCCCTCACCCGTGCAGACCATTAGCGCTAGCTCTGCATGGCATGTCTCACTCATTCTCAAGGAGTTAACAGGCTGTGTGTCCACCTGGAGGGGCGGGAGTGCAGTCCCAGGAGAGACGAGATGTTAATGCTCCAGGCCAGAGGCCTCGCAAGCCCCCACCCAGATGCTGGCTCTGCACTGGGCAGAGAGGAGTAGCTGGTGCCACAGGACAGCACCTTCCACCCCTGGACTCACATGGCTCATCCACTCATTGGGCTATGTGTGCCCCCCCCACCATGGTGGGCAGGATGATGGCCCCTCAAGATGTCCCATCCAAGGCCCCAGAACCTGTAAATGTGTGGCCTTCCTTCCATGGCTAAAGGGACTGTGCAGACCGCACTGGGGGTTCCTGAGATGGGGTCCTTCTGGATTGTCCAGCCCCGTCTAGTCACACAAATCCTTAAAGGCAGGAAACTTTCCCCAGTGTGGTTGGTGAGAAGAGACAGGCGATGGAAGCAGAGGGTGGGGGGATATGCTTGGCAGGAAGATGGGGCCACAAGCCAAGGAGTGTGGCAGCCTCTAGAAACCGGAAAAGGCAAGAATGAATATGTCTGGGCCCCTCCAGAAGGAACACAGCCCTACAGATGCCTAACTTCAGCCCCAAGGACTAACAGCAGACTCTTGAACTCCAGGAACAGAAGAGAACAAATTTGTCGTGTTTGAAGCCAGTCAGTTTGCAAGAGTTATTTATAGCAACTAGGAAGCCACCCCAATTTCATTTTTCTGTCTGTTTCTCACTCACAAGTCCAGCCTGCTGATGGTGGCCTCACCTGTGCCATAAGCACCTATATGGAGTGGGGCATCAGGAGACGGAGGGCGGAGCAGATGTGGCTCCTGGGAGGAGTCAGGGGCCATCCTACCCCAGCTAGAGCCATGAGTGGGGCTTGCTGGTCCTTCCTGACACCAACTCTCCCGGGGGCTGTCCTGCCCCTCACTGCCAGCCCGTCTCCAAGACCCGGCTGGTGCTTATGTGCTCGGCAATCCCTGCTCGTTGAGCTGTGGACTTCCAGTGCTGGGACCACACGACGGGTTCACATTCGGGCACCAGAGGAGCCCTTCATTGGGGGTGATGGCCACAGAGACAGGTGATGGAGTGCTGCACAGCCATCACGGGCCCCACAGATTATAGGGTGTATGCCCCACCCTAAGGAGACACGGGGAGCAAGCCTGAGGGGGTGAGGTGGGCACAAGCTCAGCCTGACCCCACATTCCTATCTCAACAGACAACCAGGCAGTGAGCTGGGTCTTGGCCCCTTGGGGCTCCCTGACTCTGAAATGGAAGCTAATGAGGAAGGGATCTTGAGGTCCATGGGATGGGAGTCCTCAAAATTGGCCTCTGCCTTAGAGGGAGTAGGTGTGAGGCGAGTGGCTACGGAGATGGGTCAGGCCTGGGGTGACTGGCAGCAAGAAAGTGGTTCCCACCATCTGGCCCCTGTGCCAGAGTGGTCTCTGAGTGTGTTCCTGGGGCGGGGGTGGGGGTGACTGGGAGAGACAGCCTTCCTCTGGGCTTCTGCCTGTCTCTTTACGTCTCTATTTCTCTGTCTCTGTCTGTCTTCCTGTCCCCTCTCCCCATCTCTCTGTCTGTTTCACGCCTTCTCTCTCTGTGGTTCTGTCTCTCTCTATCTCTGTTGAAAGCATGAGGACGTTGGACCTTACCTGGGTGTTTCCACATAGGAAAGGGGGCTCTGGTGTCTGGGGAGCCCCCTAGGAGCTCCTCCCCTTCCTGCTTCCTGTGACAGCTGTCGGGCCACCCTCCCAGGCCTGGGTCTTCTCTCTCAGCCTGTCTGGTGACCTTCAGAGCATTCGCAAGGCCTGGGTGCCTTCTGAGAGGGCAGGACTCGCAGGGCCCCCACCTCTGAGGTTCCTTGACACCTGGAGGGACTACGGTGCACACACAGGGCGCAACGCTGGCCCGGTTCCCTCAGACAGGCCACGAACAGCAGTGATGGCTGCTGCTGTCACAGCTGTGGCTGCTCTGGCCTCGTGCCCACCAACTTCCCTTCACTGTCCGTCATTCCCAGAGGAGGTGGTGCAGGGCTCAGGCTTGGCACCCTGGTCCCCTTGACCATCTGGTGGTCAGCTACAGCAGGAACAGGCTGGAGAGGGGAGGGCTCCAAAGGGGCCTTCTGCTCATGAGGCAGGGCCTCATGGTATACCAAATCTGCCAGTGCTTTGATCTAAGAATTCTCAGACCCCACACTGCGTGTTGGTCTTCCCTGGTAATGAGTCCGCCTGCCAATGCAGGAGATGTTTTGGGTTGGGAAGATCCCCCGGAGAAAGAAATGGCAACCCACTCCAGTATTCTTGCTTGGGAAATCCCATGGAGAGAAGAGCCTGGTGGGCTAGAGTCCACAGGGTCACAGAATCAGATACAACTCAGAGACTAGACATCAACAGCAAACTGTTGTGTATGTTCTTCAGCCTCTATACTGTATTATGTAGCCCAAATTAAGATAGACTGCAAATGCGCTTTCTAAACCTTAAAGAGCCCATGTGTCTGAAACAGGACCTGGGAACAGAGCGCGGACCCTCGTCCCTCCCTGGAGCTTGGACCATCTGTCAGAGCACGGGGCTGAGGGTCTGGCTGAGCTGCTTATGGCTCCTGTGCCCAGGGAACCCACAGAGGTCTTCCCGGCAGGGCCAGTGAGGACCCTTGATCCTGGGTCTGCCCAGGAGGGATGCTGCTGCATCCCCTTTGTCCTGCTGGCCAAGCACAGTGTGCCTGGGGATACCACAAAACACTCAGAAGAAAGTGGGCAGCTCTATTTATCTTCCCAAAAGTGTCCCTGTTCTTGACATGTTGTGTAAGGGCATGTGTTTAAATGAAAGCATGGCTTTGAGCGAAAAACCAATTTGTTTAAAACAACCTGTGGAGTCGTGCGGGATGTGATTTTGACAAATGAGCACAAACTTTGTGCGGGCAGAAGTGCTCAATTATGGATGAGCTAATTATCCAAGTGCATCGGGTCTGGACCGCCAAGATGTCTGCGTGTCTCCACCTCTGGCCGGCCCCAGCCCGTCGGCTAGGATAATTAATGAAACCTCTTGTTCCTGAATTATTTTGCCGGGCACAAATAATCACTTATTTTTGTGATTCAATATCCATCAGGCGGGTGCACCCCGGGACTTTCCACCTACGGTGGGCGTGGGAGGGGCTCTGGGCCGTCAAGTGTCTGCATGTTGGTGCTACTCAAGCTGGATGGGCTGTCTCTGGATTTAATGACAGCTGCCCCTGGTGTGTGCTGGCAGGAGCCTCCTCCTTCTCATCTCTAGGGGCAACCTTCCATGAGCGCTGCAGAGGTGCCAGGTGGGGCCTGATGTCTCTGTGACCCTCCTCTGTAGCTAACAGACAGACGAAGCCGGTAGAGAGAGGAGGCAGGGGTCCTGGAAGGAGCAGGGGATGCCCAGCGCCTGCCTTTTGGGTGGGGCCAAACCTCGGAGGCGTTACTGGTTTGGTTTTTTTCACCTATCAGCTTGAGTTGAGGAATTACACTTCTGGTGGTATTCCCCCCCGCCCCCCACCTTGGCCTCCTAACAAAGAAGAGGAAACTGTCTTCATTTCTTAATTTACAAGGTAACATTAACCTTGTAAACTACCTGCTAACCAGATAGCCTGCTAATCTACGCTGTGTTTACGGTGTCTGGGCATTGTGCTATTGACAGATATATTCTCCCTTCGTCTTTGCTGCATCTGTGCTGGGTGATATAGGCAGTTGAGTGACTTCAGATAGAGAAGAGATAAATATCAATAGTTTGTTCAATCTCCCAATACAGGTGAACGTCAGAGCCAGGAATGGGGTGGGGACTGTCAGACTTCAAAGCCTCACTCCACCTGGCTCATTTTACCACCTGAAGAGTAAGCGAGCACCTACCAGTTAGCTGGCAAGTGCAGCAATAACCAGGGTTTTGCCATTTCAAATAACTTACAGCCCTGAGAGATTCATGTGACCTGGCATCACCACGCGTCTCCTATGGAAACCACAAGTGAGTCTTCAAGGCATGTCTGTGGTCCATTCTAAAAGTTAAAAATTCAACAAATATGTTTGCATTACTGTAACTATGTAAACATTGCTGCACAGCTGCATAGTATACTATGATATTACAGTAGTGCGCATGGTATACTATAATACCAGTTCCTTTTATGTACAGATTTCTTCCTTCTGGAGACTCTTATTTCCTTTCCTTCCAGATCTGTATGATCTGTATAACCTTAAGTATTACTACTTCTAATGTCTCTGTAATATTAAGTCTCTGGAGATGTAATGAAAAAAAAAACTCAATAAAGCTTTTCCTGGGACTTCCTGGTGGTCCAGAGGTTAGGACTCCATGCTTCAATTGCAGGGAGCATGGGGTTCGATCCCTGGTCAGGGGAACTAAGAGCCCACATGCTATTAAAACTAACAAACAAAAGCCTTTGTCCACAATCTCCAAGCATCCCAGTGCAGCTGCGTAACTACCCTGTTAGCAGTGGAGAAATCGCAGCATTTCCTCTCCGAGTCTGAGCCACCACTTTCTCACTTGACTCCTTTATTACCCCTAGACCACACCCACAAGTACCTTTTCTTTTTTATTAATAAATCTTATCTTTAAAATTAGGTTTAGATTTACAGAAAATTTGTAAAGGTGGTACAGAGAGTTCCCATGGACCCACACCCCTCTCCCCCATCAGTAATATTAATGTGGAGCATCTATCTCAGTTAATGAACCAATATAGAGACATCAGTTTAAACTAAAGCCATATATAGGTAGTAATAGTTTAAGACTTTCCTTAGTTTTTACCTGACGCCCTTTTCTGTTCCAGTTCCCCATTCAGGAGGCCACACAAAGTTCGTCATCACAAACTCGGCTGTGAGAGCCTCTCAGACTTTCCTCATTCTTGGTGACCTTGATAGTTTTGGGGAGAACTGGTCAGAGAGTTCAAGGGCTGTCCCTTGGCTGGGATTTTTCTGATGCTTTTCTCAAAGTTGGATTGGGATTTGGGGCTTCCTGGGAGGAACCACGGAAGTGCAGTGTTCCCCTCGCCACATCTTATCAACAGGATTCGATGCTCATGCAGACCCTGGCCACCTGGCGCCTGCACTGTCAAGCTTTCTGTGGTGCTCACAGTTGGCCGGTGTGCTCTCATTGCTTTGCTATTTTATTCACGTAGTGTGTGTCACGCTTCCAGTCACCTCTTCTGGAAATCATCCCATCAGGCTGTGACCCCTGGGCCAGAGGCAGCCTGGAGGCGGCCGCACCATGCTGGCTCCTTAGTGACCATTTGCTTTGTAACCAGTGGATTCGGTCTCCTCTTCCTTACTGTTTCTTCTGGCTGTCCTGGTCTTTCTGCGGGACCCCCAGCATCGCTCACGTCTGGGTGGAGCTGTAAGGATGCAGTCGGCCATCTCCGGGAGTGCTGCTCCTGTAAGCTGTGAGGTAATTCGCCCACCACCAGTCACCCGCTGACCGACTGTGGATGTCCCAACCACTTGGTGGGCTCAGGCGCAACCAGCTGAGCCAGCAAATACTGAGTGTAGGAAGTTGTAGCGAGGATGTGGATGTTGTAGCGAGGCCCCTGCTTCCAGCGTGCGCTTCCCACAAAAGGGCCCTGCTTCCTGCAGGGACACAGGGTGTTGGATATCTGCAGGAGAGAGGGGGACCGCAAGAGGATGTGTTTCCAGAGAGATGAGCTCCTGGGAGCTTCTGCCCTTCAGAACACAGGCAGGTGTTTCTTCTTGGAGCTGATGTAACTGATAATATTACTGGCGAACGTCTCAGAGTCCTTTTTGGGCACCCAGCACTCCCCAGGGCTTCTCCTTGGACCCTCAGCAAGTCCCATGTAATAGGAACTGCTTCTTAGCTCCACTGCCGGGGAGCAACTGAGGCTCAGGAGGATATCGAGTGTCTCAGGCTGGTCACTGGGGTGGGAGGTGTCCTCCTCCTGCAGCCAGTCTGAGCTGCAGAAGGTCAGATGCCAGGCTCCTGAGGGCAGTGCACTTGCCTGGGTCTGTCCACGGTGCTCTTGCCTTGAGTTGGCCAGCACCAAGGGCTACCTGGAGCCCCTCCAGTAGGGTGATGGAGGAGCAGCCCAGCCTTGTGAGGACTCCGGGACCTGGTGATGGCCTTGGGGCCCAGGGGTCGTGTAGATAGGTGAGGTGCTTACCCATGGTGGCTGCCCTGTTTCTGTGGAGTCTCCTGGCCAGACCGGGTGAGGATTTCCTGAGAGATGGGTCTGCTGCTGAGGCTGGAAGTTCAGGGACAAGCAGAGAGAAACAGAGTGAAAAATGGGGCTGGAGGGACGGTGCTATGTCCCTGTGTGTGCCAAGAAAGTGGGGACACCCACACAAAAAGGCCCATGAGGCTCGGCAAGGGAGGTGGTGCTAAGCTGCTGATGTCATGGAAAGCTACCTGAGGTTCACTCCACCCGCTGTGGAAAGGAGCCCACGAGTCCAGAGCACCCTTCTTTACTGGGGTGATGAGTGACATGATGCATCGTAGGAGGCGTAGGGGGGACTCACCTGGGGTCAGAGTGTCAGGTTTGGATTGGACTCTGACATCCACTTACCATTAGTCGTGGGGGACCACACTGCTGAGCCTCAGTGGCTCATCTGTAAAATGGGCCAGGTCCTCCCAAGGCATGAGGGACAAGAGGTGGTGGTGTCACGGTTAGTGTGGTTACTTACCCTGGAGCAGCAGGAGGGTGGGAGACGCAGTCATAAGAGTGAGCAGTCAGATAGGAGGGCTCAGCCAGAGGCAGGCGACTACCTTCTACTTGGTCTCTGCAGGGAGACCACAGCATGCCCGGCCACAGGCATGTGTTGGCAGGGCCAGGAGGCCTGGGGCTGGGGTGGTGTGTACTGCGTGCTCTGTTTGCAATTCCAACTCCCCGTCCCCTTGGCCATCTCAGAGGACAGACCCAGGAGATTCCTTTGCAGTCCTGCTCTTCATGTGCTTGGTGGACAAGGGTTTGGGCGAGGGTGGGGCTCCTCCTACATCCTGAGTTATGCCCACACCCTCTCTCTTTCCTCACTCTAGGGAGTAAATGACCATCTTTCTACAGAAAAGGGACAGCCACTCTCTGGGGCAGGAGGGGGTGGTCAGCCTTCCCTGCCTTCAAAGAGACTGTGTGCCAGCTGGTCTTTGCTCGCTGTGGGGCTGGCTGCTCCTTGCCCTGCACATGCCATCCGGGATCTCTATGGGGCCACAAGTCCTGTCCTTGTGTTCTGGGAGCGCCTGCTTAGGGATGGGCGTCTCTTTGTGGTGGGATGCGAGCAGGTGAGCCTGGGGAGCAGCCTGAAGGCTAGCTATGAGCTCCCTTCCAGAGACGGCCTTTCTGGCTGCAACAGCTGAGAAATATCATTATGTCGAGAGGGTTGGGGCTCACCTGCGGGACTTCACATGATATTAACCACCCGGTGACTCCAGCAGGTGAATGAATTGCCTACCCCTCCCCAGCCTGGGAAAAACCAAGTCTGAGTGGGTTTGTTCCCAAAGTGAATGCTACAGTTGCACATGGAACAGTTTCACAGTAACAAGACGTGTATATATAGTTTGCTCCAGACTGTCACCTCCGAGGGGCACTTTTCAACTCATCAGGACCACTGGGAATACCAGGGGTGTGCAGTGTGGAGGCTCCTGGCAAACACTCCTTGATACAGTGACAGGTGGCAAGTTATTGGTCAGTGAGCCCTCTGCACAGTCCGGGAGAGTAGAGGGAACTTCCCCAGACCCTCCTGAAAAAAAAAATGAAAGTGAAAGTGTTCATCACTCAATTGTGTCCGATTCTTTGCAACCCCATGGATTGTAGCCCACGCGGCTCCTCTGTTCATGGAATTCTCCAGGCAAGAGTACTGGAGTGGGGAGCCATTCCCTTCTCAAGGGAATCTTGCCAACCCAGAGATCGAACTCGAGTCTCCTGCATTGTAGACAATTTTTTTTTTTTTTTTTTTTTTACTGTTAGAGCCACCTATACTCAAAGGGTGGCAGGACGGAGTAGGGCTCCTGTTCATCCTACCTGGCAAGAGAGAAGGTCTCCTCCCCAAAGTATGTATAGATAATTCCTAAGGCTGAAAATGTGGGGTCACTTTTCTGTGGCTTCACACAGGGTCTTTTGATTGCGTGCCACACTGAGACAGAGAAGGTGGGGATACTAATCATTTTGCTGGTAGTTGTTACCACCATGATTTGTTGGCTCAGGGCAGGGGGAGTGCTCGGATGCCGAGTCAGAAGACGCAGAGTCTTCCTGGCTTCAGGACACCCTCATCTGCAGGGCAGGGCACATTCACCCAACACTTACACCAACGCGGCAGAAGGTGGGAGGCTCCAGGGCTATGCGAACCCTGGACAGACGGGTCCCCTTGGCTGAGCCGCACTCAGCTGACCCCCTTCTCCTGCCTCAAAACTCGGCCATCCTCCCCAGACCAAGACTCCCTCCGCAGACCCAGCACCTCCCTCATCTTTCACCTGGCGGGTCCCAGCTTGCTCGGGGTAGAAGCTGCCTTGGTTGTGTTTTCCTTGTACCAGTGTTTTCATGGCCACTGCTCCCGGCAATATGAGGCTGGCAATAAAAATAATTGATTGGAGGGATGTTGATAAAGCCCCACTTATTGCAAACAGTAAATTAAAAGTGAGAACTCCACCTTTCTTCCCACCCAGGGAACAATAACCACTCGCACGGGCTGGCGGAGACGGAGAACAAGATACAGAGCCATCGTTCAACTTCACCCATCTCACCGCAACCTCATAAAAATTAAGGAATAATTTTTCAAAGAGATAAGGGCTGCAGGGACATGAAAAGCAAAATAACCAAACTGTTTCTGCCCTGAGGAGGTACACACAGGACGGGAAGGGATTTCTTTTCCCATTTTTAATTTACAAGAACCTTGTAAACCACAAATTAAAGCAGCAACAGCAATTCAGAAGGCTTGATTCATTAAGCCTTTATTTACCCTTAATGCCTCCAAAGGAAAATAATTTGGTTACTGAACATGAGTAATGGGCTCAGAGTGACACTTTCCCACACAAATCTCTGGCCCTTTTCAGGGTGGGGCTGCTGTGCACCGAGCAGATGCTGGCCTTGGAGGGCGCCTAGTCTCCCATGGTCATTATTCTGAGATGCCCCACGAGTGGGAGGCCTGAGCAGGAAGGCTCCTCTGGACATTTTGTTCCCAGCCTGCAGACAGGAACACATAGGTCTCTTGTGGTCACTTCCTGGACTATTTCAAGTTCTCTTTTCCAACAAGCATGAAATGAATCCAAGTCATCATTGTTTATAACAGATAGGGAGTAGGGGCCCAACAGATATGTTTTAAGTGAATGAATGAAGAAATGAGTGAAAAAAGGGCCAACACTGCACTGCCCACTTGTGCTGGGCTTTGGGGAGGGTGAGAGTTTCTGCAAGTACATGGCCTCATTGCATGCGTGTTTTGTAAAGGGGATCCCCATCACCTGAGTACTTGCTGCACGCCAGGCACTGTGCTTGGTAAGAAATCAGTGTGGCCCTGGCTCCCTCAGGGTTTAAGGCCAAGGTGACATGGTCTTTCCCTCAATAACCTGCCTTCTGGGACTTACTGGGTGGTTTCTGAGATGGGAGGTGAGGAATGCAGTGCAAGGGGAGTGAGGTGGGAGAAGCGAGGCTTTGGAGCTGGGCTGCCTAGAGTGTGGATGCAGATGGTGAGTTGTGTACTGTGCTGAGTAGCTGATCACCCAAAGATAACACATGTTTATCCTGTTGCCATTTTTGAGGTCAGGACTTCAGGCCTGGGTCACTGGTTGTGATCAAGCTCTGTGGGGCTGGGGTCTGACCTGAAGGCCTTTAGGGAAGGGTCTGCTTCTAGCCTCACTTGGTATTCAGTCTTTGAGACTTGGGTGGAGGGCCTGAGTTTTGTGCTGTCTGTTGGCCAGAGGCCATGTTTGGGCCTGGTCACTGCACCTCCTCTGGCCCACAGCACAGCGGCCTCATCAGAGCTAGGCAGAGGCAAGGCAGAGAGGAAGGGCCAGCAAGACAGAAGCAAGAGCCCTCTGTGAGCCACAGTGATACCCCATCGCCTTGTCATCTTCTGTTCACTGGGGGCAAGCCACAAGCAGCCCACGCTCCAGGGAGGGGCCATGGGAGAGGTGGACACGGGAGGTGGACCACTCTCTGGACCAACTCCAGATCTGCTGGGGCTGCAGCAGATCTGCCTGCCCAGGTGAACTCACAGTTGGTTTCCTTGTCTGCCAGGTGAGGGGACGGTGACACCAATCCTACAGGCTGTTTAGAGACAAGGTGAGTTCTCAAAGCACTGAGTCTGGAGTCTCTGTCGAATGTCCTCAAAAAACATTGTCTTCTTTTCTGGTGGCACTGTTCCTGAGTCTGGATCCTTTGCCCATTTCACAGCAAACCAAATGCTGAGATGCCTAAGTCTGCAGCTGAGAAAGGGTTTATTCACAAGACAACCAGGAGAGGAGACGGGAGAACCAGTCTCAGAGCCACCAATTCCCACAAAGGCCAAGGGCTTGAGAAATGTGTGGGGTAAAGAAGCAGGGTGATCCTAGGTGTGGGGAAAGCTGATGGGGAAATGTGAGGTAACTGGTGTTCTGTGCAGGCGTACCTGAGTTACACGCTTGCCCATGGGATGCATGTTCAGAAATTTCAGTGCTTAGAATGATCTGAGGGTTGGGTTGTGGCCCTCTGATGTCAAAATGTCACTCATCAGACACCTGCACAGGTCCAGTTTTAGGATCAGTAGTCCTAACCAGTCTTACTCGGCTCGGACTTGAACTAGACACAGCTGATTGGAAGTTTCTGGCAAACAACTCAGGCAAGCATCTTATAGTTTGGGCTACCTGAACCTTGGAGAGTATGCAATTTGCAACAGGATAATTAAATGAAGTGAAAGTGAAAGCTGCTTCCATGACCCAATGGATTGTACAGTCCTTGGAATTCTCCAGGCCAGAATACTGGAGTGGGTAGCTGTTCCTTTCTCCAGGGGATCTTTCCAACCCAGGGATCAAACCCACATTGCAGGTGAATTCTTTACCAGCTGAGCCCAGGAATACTGGAGAGGGTAGCCTATCCCTTTTCCAGGGGATCTTCCCGACCCAGGAATTGAACCAGGGTCTCCTGTATCGCAGGCAGATTCTTTACCAGCTGAGCTCCCTGGGAAGCCCTGCAGACATGGCAGTTGACAGTGTGTTGACAGGATGATGCTGTGAAAGTGCTGCACTCAATATGCCAGCAAATTTGGAAAACTCAGCAGTGACCACAGGACTGGAAAAGGTCAGTTTTCATTCCAATCCCAAAGAAAAGCAATGCCAAAGAATGTTCAAACTACCACACAATTGCACTCATCTCGCACACTAGCAAAGTAATGCTCAAATTTTTCCAACTAGGCTTCAACAGTACATGAACCGAGAACTTCCAGCTGTTCAAGTTGGATTTAGAAAAGGCAGAGGAAACAGATCAAATTGCCAACATCCACCGGATCATCGAAAAAGCAAGAAAGTTCCAGAAAAACATCTACTTCTGCTTTATTGATTATGCCAAAGCCTTTGACTATGTGGATCACAACTGTGGGAAATTCTTAAAGACATGAGAATACCGGACCACCTGACCTGCCTCCTGAGAAACCTGTACGCAGATCAAGAAGCATCCATTAGAACAAGACATGAAACAACAGACTGGTTCCAAATTGGGAAAGGAGTACATCAAGGCTGTATATTGTCACCCTGCTTATTTAACTTATATGCAGAGTACATCATGTGAAATGCCAGGCTGGATGAAGCACAAGCTGGAATCAAGATTGCCAGGAGAAATATCAATAATTTCAGATACACAGATGACACCACCCTTATGGCAGAAAGTGAAGAGGAACTAAAAAGCCTCTTGATGAAAGTTGAAGAAGAGAGTGAAAAAGTTGGCTTAAAACTCAACATACAAAAAATGAAGAAAGTGGCTACAAAGAAAATACCATCACTTCATGGCAAATAGACGGGGAAACAATGGAAACAGTGAAAGACTTAATTTTGGGGGGCTCCAAAATCACTGCAGATGGTGATTGCAGCCATAAAATTAAAAGATGCTTGCTCCTTGGAAGAAAAGTGATGATCAACCTAAACAGCATATTAAAAAGCAAAGATATTACTTTGTCAACAAAGGTCCCTCTAGTCAAAGCTATGGTTTTTCCGGTAGTCATGTATGGATGTGAGAGTGGGACCATAAAGACAGCTGAGCACCAAAGAATGCTTTTGAACTGTGGTATTGGAGAAGACTCTTGAGAGTCCCTTGGACTGCAAGGAGATCAAACTAGTCAATCATAAAGGAAATCAGTCCTGAATATTCATTGGAAGGACTGATGCTGAAGCTGAAACTCCAATACTTTGGCCACCTGATGTGAAAAATTGACTTTTAGAAAAGACCCTGTTGCTGGGAAGATTGAAGTTTGGAGGAGAAGTGGATGACAGAGGATGAGATGGTTGGATGGCATCATTGACTCAATGGACAAGAGTTTGAGCAAGCTCTGGGTGTTGGTGATGGACAGGGAAGCCAGGCGTGCTGCAGTCCATGGGGCTGCAAAGAGTCAGATACAACTGAGTGACTGAACTGGCTGAATTAAGTGAAATCAGGCTGAAAGCAGTAGGGTTTTTAAGAGACTCTAGGATGAGATCGAGCATTTAGTTTCTGCTACCATGATTTCAACATCACATTCTAAGAAACTTTTGCAAAGTTTTGAAGTGATGGGATTTATATCTGGGACCCTGAGACTTCCCTTTGGGGCTGTGATGGTTAATTTTACATGTCAGCTTGACTGGCCATGGAGTCCCTGGATTGAAAATTCTTTCTGGATGAGTCTGTACGGGTGTTCCAGATGAGACTGACATTTGAATTCGTGGACTCAGGGGAGACCTCTCTCCTTAACATGGGTGGATGTCCTCTAGTCCAGGAGTGTCTGAAGGAAACACAGGAGGGGAGGAAGGCTGCCCACTTTGTCGGCCTCACTGCTGAGCTGGGATGTCTCCTCTCTTCTGTCCTCAGCTCTCATGGTTCCCAGGCCTACAGATTCTACGGACAGGCCTACTGCCTTTCCTGGGTGTCCAGCTTGCAGACAGCAGGTCATGGGACTTCTGTCCCTCCAAAATCATGTAAGCCAGTCCCTCATGATAAGTTTCTCTGTGTCTCTCTGTTTCTGTATCTATATTTCTTTATTTCCATCTATATCTTACCTATCTATCTATATACATCCTGCTGGCTCTGTTTCTCTGGAGACACTAATACAGGACCGCCCTGGTGACCTTGTCACCCCCCCCCAACACAAAGGCCCCACCTCCAAATGCCACAACATAGAGTGTTATGCTTCAACATGAGGATTCTGCGTGACCCAGACATTCATTTCATAGCAGGAGGATGGTGTGTTCTAAACCACAAAGTGCTGTGGTCATCTGAGGGGTGATTCTGGGTGTGCCTCTGTGGGGATGGAGAGACTAGGGGTAGCCTGGGAGTGGGGGCAGTGAGCAAGGTGCCTGGATGATGTTCTGTCTCAGGAGGGAGCCTGGGGTCTCTGGGCAGAGAGGTGGGGGGGCTACAGGGCTGCAGCAACACCATCACCCCTGGGGCCTATTCTTGGATCTCACAGTATCACTGGAATTGACTTTGGGAAGAAACTCATTTTCTTAGCTGGCCACATGCTCAGGCAGACCCAGTACTGTCCTTGGTGCTGATTCCTCTGAGTGTGGGTTGCCTCAAAGACAAGGTCACCTCCCATCAGGGTGGCTATGAGGGTCAAGTTCGATGATGCATTAAGTTCCCACGGTGGGTGTAATAAAGGGAGGCCCCTCTTCCTTTCCTTGGGAGTGGTGCACTGAGGGGTCCTTCGGGGAGGGGCTGGTTTCCCAGACCCCGAGGAGCAGCTGGTCTCAGCCAGCTCTCCCCTCATGCCTCTGCCTTACATGTGATTAAGTTATTACTCCATTTGGTTTAAAGACTTGTCTTATCACCTATTTACAAGACTTATGGATTTCTCATTACTTCCTTTGATGGAACTTAAGCCAAAGTGATTTCCACTCACTCCATCCAAGCTCTGCCTGTAAAACATGGCAGTAATAACAGGAGAGGGAGTGGGTGGCAGGGCATTGAGGCCAGGCAACACGTCTGCCCACACTCCCCGGGGATTTATCACAGCCATGTATGCAGATGCCGGCAATCTCCCAACAGCTGCCAGCAGATGCTCAGCCCTGGTGCCTCCTGTACCAGGTCTTGGAACTGATGAGAATTAGCCTGTAAGGTCAGGAAGCTGAGTTCATGGGTCCCCAGGACCAGCCTCAAGTTTAATAATTCACTTGAAGGAGTCACATAACTCAGTGAAACATGATATACTCACAGTTGTGATTTTTTGCAGTGAGAGGACACAGATTAAAACCAGCTAAAGGGAGAGACTTGGGGGACAGAGTCTAGGGAAGTTCCACAGGCCAAGCTTCCAGCAGCCCTTCCCCACAGAGTCACAGACAGTGTCAGGTCCTCCAAAAGATTACGGGGCATCACCCACCAGAACCTCAGTGTTCATAGTCTTTACTGGGGATCTTTCATCTACATGAGACACATGGCTGACTGCAAGATCCAGTCCCTTCAAGGGTCAGCTAACACCATGTTCCCCAGGACCCTCCTCCAAAAATCACATCATTAGACTCTCCAGCATGGTCCAAGGCTCCAGATAAACAAGGATGCTCCTATCAGGCAGAACATCTGAGGTATTAGAGATCACTTCCCAGAGCCAAGGACAAAGGTCAGACTTCTTTTGGCAAGGTCAAAATCTTTACTACACATGTCTCTTCCTCTTGGCCAAGAGGGCTGAGGCATAAACAAACTCAAAGAGCTCCTTACCTTTTCAAATAGACATGTGCTTCCAGAAACCAGATGGGTCCTGGGTCAGGGTGAAATTCCCATGTGATAGCCTTCTCCAGAAGAACTGTCCCTTTCCAGAGCTTCTAGGAATCCCCATCCTACCCCAGGACACATCAGCCTTTCTCACCCTAGTCACAGATCACTGGTCAAGAGTTGACTTCTTGACAATGAAATGAGAGTTTGAATGAACAGTTTAGAGCACCCTGGGTGTGGGTCTGCCTATTTCCAGGATCAAATGCCCAAGGGAAGGTTGGAGATGTTCAAAGGGCTGGAACCATGACCCTTGGAATGATGGGTTTTGGCCAGAACTTGATGAAGACTGTGGTTTAGCACAAAAATTTGTGACCTAATGTGATGTGAAGATCATGTGCTGGGAGATAAGAATGAGGTCCAGGTCCTGTGGGCAGATACTCTGGGGACACTGTTCAGTGAGTGAAAAGTGATGATGGATAAATGGATGTTTCATTGGACTGGAAGACAAATGGTTGGATGGATGTGTGGATGGATGAATGGATGGATGGATAGATACGTGTGTGGATGGATGGATAGATGGATGAGTGAGTGGATGGATGGATGGGTGTGTGGATGGATGGATAGATGGATGAGTGTATGGATGAGTGGATGAATGAGTGGATGGTGGGAAGGAAGGAGCGAAAGTGATTTGGAAGGATGGTGGGTGGATGATGGATGGATTAATGGGTGTGTGGATGGATGGATAGATGGATGAGTATATGGGAGGACCGATGGATGAATGCATGGTGGGAAGGAAGAAGAGAAAGTGATTTGGATGGATGGCGGGTGGATGAATGTAAGGATGGATGGAAGGTTGGAAAGATGAATGATGTGTGTGCGGAGGCAGCGTGATGTGTGGACACAAACTCTGTGCATAAGGAACCCTGTGTTGTGAGGCTGTGGGGAAGGGCTCTGCAGCTCTGCGTTGCCAAAGTTTTCATGATGATCAAATGAAATAACACAGGTGAAGTGGCCAGCACAGCATCTAGCACAAACGAGACTTTCAGTAAGAAGTGGTCTCCTGTCTCCTAGTTTTCCTGTTGGTATGCAGTCCGCAAGTGCCCGAAGTCTGCTTCTTCAGTTCCAACGAGCCCCACTGAGCTCTGTTCTGTCCCATGGTTTGACCTGTGTTCAACAGAGGTTTTCCCACTGGGGGCAGAGTGTGGGTGGTCCAGGCAAGCCCAGTTCCCTGTGAAGCCGTGAGTCTGGGGAAAGCACTGTTTTGGCTTCCTGGGTGATGCAGCATCTTTGTTGAGATCAAGAAAGACACCCACTTGTTTGACTCCCTCCCCTCCTGCAAATATTCAGAAACTCTCTTCGTGGTCATGGACCAGACACAGCCATCTACAGGATGATTCCCCAGCTCTTTAGTCAGCACAGATGGCTTTTCTTCTTGGATCTTCACTACTTACGTTTTGAGGAAGTGATGGACACAGTCCTGAGGCTGGATGAGGGGTCCTGGGGGCACTGCTCTGCCTGCCCTGGGTGGGGGAGGGTGGGATCTGTTCTTCCTGGAGGGAAAAATGCCCCTACCCCTCTTTGGCTCACTCAAACCCTGCCTCCAAGCCCCGTCCAGTGGTCTTTCGTGGAGCTGGGATGCTTGCTGTGGCCAGGATGTTCCACTACTTTGGACTCCTGGCTGCCTTCCACGGTCAGTGTCAGAGCTGCTGGGGGGTCAGGGGATGCAACGACAGGTGAAGGCCCTGACTTTCCTCAGGGCTAGCCTCCTTGGAGGTCACAAATTTCTTCTCTTGATGCCCCTGCCCCAGGCTCTCCCAAGAAGCCCTGTCTGAGTGTGGGGTGACTGCAATCACTAATCAATTATTCTTTAGTAAGTGCATCTCCTTCATTAGTCATTTGTTTGCTGCTTCATTGTCCCCTCTCTGGTTTCAGTGGATTTCAGGCATCACTGAGTACGAGATAATTTATCTTCTTAGGCAATTTATTTTCTAGGTACATTTAAAAAGGTCAATTAGTCAACTTAAATGGAAGGGGGAAGGGAGGATGGGGATCCAAATACTCTTAAGACAAGAATTACACTTTAGGAAGAGAGAAGTTTGCTCTCCTCTTCTGACCTGGGAAAAATGAATAGGGGTCAGATGGGGCCAGCATGGGGGTGACTGGACAGTGAATGGAGGATCCTTCTGTGAATAGAGGATGGCAGCTGCAGCAGAGAGTGAAGAGGGAGGGAGGGAGGGGAGACAGGCCAGGGTCTGGGGTCCAGGGTCTGGTGTCCCGGGTTGCTCATTTGTTGTCAGAGGTGAGTGGGGGCCAGGCTCCTGGAGTGAAAGGAAACTCCATGCAGCTGATCCATCCACGAACTTGAAGCCCGACTCAGGGCTTCCCCAGAGCCTCGTAAATAATAAATAAAACACACAGTAAATATTTAACTAGGAAGACACATGCTCCCAGCCCAAAGTGAACTGTCAGTGAACGGTTTCATCTGCCACACTCGGCAAATTGCCTTGTCACCCAGGTTTCCAAGCACAAGAGAGAGAGGATGGCTAGGTGGTTGTGAGCCCAGCTCCACGCTCTGGCTTCTGGCTTGTTGATTTAGGGAGCAGGAATGACTTGGCTCATCAGACCAAAATATTGGGGGTTCTTCAGCATCTGGGATTTTCCTCAGGAAGATATTTTCCTCCCACAATATGTTTCTTAGTTTCTGGAGTTTCTTAGAATACTGTTGCTTGTCAATAATTATACAATCAGCATTAACAGCAGCCAAGAAAGAATGCTTACGGAGGTGGCAGGAGTCAGAAGAGGCTGCCAGACTGACTCACTCTCAGGTGCAAGGGCTGGAACCCAAGCCTGCGACTCTGCCCCTGGGCAGTTGCCCTGCAATGGGTCATCCTGGTGTTTTGGGGAATACCACGTGGTACAGGCTCTGAAGTCGCCCGCAGCCTTGGGGAAGATGGACGTTTCTCCAAGGGTTATCTGTTGACCCCTGGCCAACCCTGGCAACCACGCTGGGTCCACAGGGACTTGGCTGTTTCAGAGGGAAAAAGGCAGCAGAACAGTTTTGTTTATATGTATTTCACAAAAATCCCAATTTGCTTTTAATAATCACTCTGCTCAAGACTGGACACAGACACAAGTCTGGGCTGGTTCCCTTGGGCAGCAATTAACAGGATGCTGTTATTCTCGTGTTATCACACTTTCAAATAATTGGCACATAATTATGTTTGTAAACATCTGTGCTTTTTGTTATTTTGTTTTTGGGTCGGGGGGGCAGGTATAATCTGTTCCCAGTCTTCCCAAAGGGATCAACGGTTCAGAAGTAGCTCATTAAAGTAGAACAGTAGTGATACATACGGAAAAATAAAAGGCACAGCTTAGAAACACTGAGACAATGTAAGCAGCATGTGTTGGACTCCGGTGCAAATATAGCAGCAAATCTATGTGTGTCAGGGAGAGTGAGCTCAGGATGAGGATTCTTCACATGCAGCAGAAGAGTTTAAAAAGGACAGCAGAAAATATCTGAAAGCTGGAACTTACTGGAAGCCCATGGTCCCCAGGATATGGTCTCTTACACGACTTTCAAATGGTGACATGGTATCATGGAAGCTTGCAGTTCATTTTCGGAAGAGCGAAGTGACTGCTCTGGTCAGCTGAGTGAGCTAATCTTGACAAATCCTAAATTATGTTTCCCAGCAAAAAACTGATAAGTGATACATCTTGTCACGGTGGACAGAGACGGGACCAAAGTGATAAAGATGTTATTCAAAACCGTGCACCTTAGAGCAGTGAGAGATGCGACTGCTGGAAGCATGGAAAACTAGTTGCAAAGGTAGAGGCACTGAAGCCTCAAGAGGACAGCTTACGCCTTGGCAACATCTGTCTATCTTACAACCATCTTGGACATGTAGCATGTGTGAAGGCTGTTCCCACGTGTGGACACTGACACACCCCTCCTGGCACGGCTGATAAAACCACCAGTGGGTCGAGTGTGAACAGCTCTTGGTGTGTGAGCATTTCACGTGAAGGGAGAGGAGTGTGGGGGTTTCTCAATGTGTGTCACAGGTGAGAAGAGTTTTTGCATTGCTCACAGTGCTCTCCTGAGCTGTGACGTCTTGGAAGGCCATGTCCTAACCGGTACTGAGGGCATGCCACCTGTGCGTGTGGGCCTTGAACGGGGACCTGGTGCACAGGTAACCCAGGGGCCCTGAGGGCTAACAGGCTCCGTGCCTGGGAGTGGAGGGCAGCACAGGCTGAAAATAGCCAGAGGGAGCCCTTAACCAACTAGACTGATGGGCAGAAAACACAACATCCTACTTTTGCACACAGCAACTGAGGGGAGAGTGCTCGTATGAGGATTTGAGAGGAGAGGAGGGTTGAAAATAGCACTTAACAATCCTCATCCTCCCAGGGAAGGGCTGTCACTCCCTGGTCAAGAGTGTGGCTTGAAGGCTTAGAGTAAGATGCCAGGTCATTTTAGAAGACTCTTCCAAGATGGGAAGGCCACATGCCCCAGAATTCATTCTTGTCCAGCATGTGATGATTTTCTTTGCCGGCTGGAGCAGGACACTTTCAATGCATATTGGAAGTATTGAAAATGCCATCCAACGTTACCTTGGATTGGGAAGGGATATTCCCAGGGTGCATTGCAACACAGCTCGCTCTCCTCCCTCTGTTGAGACATCTCTGTTGCCAGCTCTGAATCAATCTGCCACTGGACAGAATTTGGGAAGCTGTCCACAGCACTGCCCTTTGGTGCCTGTGGCCCTCAATCTGTGGCCCCTGCCCTGGGGAAGCCTGCAGGGAGACAGAGGCTGCCAGGCAGATACAGACATGGGCGGACAAGGGTTGGGTCCAGGTGGCCCAGCTTCTGTCCTGCAATTCTCTGGCCCCCTCATCCTTCCAGCCCTGGCTCCAGCCCGACTCCCTTCACTGGGGGACCAACCCTCAACAAGGCAGAACCTGTGGAGCCGGGCTGCCGGAGGTGCAGCCCTCCCAGCTCCAGCAGCCAGCCCTGGGCCCCTGCAGCCAGGGAGGGGGCCTGGCCCTCTGTTAGTTACTGGGTCACTTTTTCTTGAAAGATCCAGAGAATCTGTGTTAAGCATCCTTCCTGGGCTCATGGCTCGCTTCAAACATGATTTGATAAATATATGATCTTCGGGGTTTGCCTAGATGAAGACTCAGAAGAGCAAAGTGGGTTCAAAGTAGTTATGGCTGCTGGAGAGCAGCCAGCGGACTCAGGTCCTGGGCACCAGAGTGTGGCTGTTCTGCCACGAGACGCCAGGACATTTATGTTTCATGGGCCCCTGGTCTGCACACTGATATACTCTGTCCAGGCAGAAGGAAAAGGCGCCTCAAACGACCTGATCCAAGGAGAACCGTGGCTGCAGGAGACGCAGTCAGCAAGTGTCCACAGGAGCCCCGGACCTTCTCAAGGGGGCATCTCCTGGAGTTTTCCAGAAGGCTCCTGCCACACAAAAGTTGGGAGGGGATTGCCGGAAGCCACTGAGAAATTGGCCCCAATTTATATTAATGGCATTTTAAATTAGCCACAGCTGAGCCTGGCTTCCGTCCTGTGCATCAGGGAACCAGATGGGAAGGGGAAAAGCAAAAATATAAATAAAAAAGTGAAAAAGACAAAATAGTGGTGCCAGTTGTGCACATGGGAAGCAGGGGGAAGAGGCAGAGATGGGGAACAGGAGGCCGAAGGCACGTGGTCCTCGGTTCCTCTGTCTCTCAGCTTACAGGGGCCTTCCTCCTGGTCATGGGCCCTCCCCTCTCACCCTGTGAGTCCCTGCAGCCCGGCTCACTGACCTTAACCCCACCCCCCGGTCACTGGTGATTGGTGCCGGAGCCAGGCCACGCCCCTGGGAGTCCGGAAGTGGGATAGAAGGGCCCCTGGTAGATCTGGCCGGTCTGTGCGGTGTGTGGAGATGAAAAACACCAATACAGTATGCTAACGCATATATATGGAATTTAGAAAGATGGTAACGATAACCCTGTATGCGAGACAGCAAAAGAGACACAGATGTATAGAACAGTCTTTTGGACTCTGTGGGAGTGGGAGAGGGAGAGGGTGGGATGATTTGGGAGAACGGCATTGAAACATGTATAATATCATATAAGAAACGAATTGCCAGTCCAGATTCGATGCAGGATACAGGATGCTTGGGGCTGGTGCACTGGGATGACACAGAGGGATGGTACAGGGAGGGAGGTGGGAGCAGGGTTCAGGACGGGGAACACGTGTACACCCGTGGCGGATTCATGTTGATGTATGGCAAAACCAATACAATATTGTAAAGTAAAAAAAAAAAAAAAAATCTGTTATTAAAAAAAATAAATAAAATGTTTCAGTGAGGTTGGCAAAGGGAAAAAAAAAAAAAAAAAGCAAGCAGGCTGTGTGCCGCACTGGCCACACTTGGGTCCCGAGCCCACTGCCCAGGACCTCCGTGACCTCGGGCAGTTCCCTGACAGCTCTGCCTCGGGCTCCTCCCTTCAAACGGGGCCAATGGTGGAGCCAGCCTGGGGTTCGGGGCTGCCAGGGTCAGCCTGTCGGCTGCCCAGCTCCAGCCCCCAGCCTGGGAAGCAGCTCTGCCAGTGCGCACCAGAGGCCCGGCCCACCTCCTGTGCCGTTGTCCTGCTGTGGTGACCGGCGGACACTCCCTCCACTCCTTTGAGTCTCTTTAGCAGCCTTAAAAAAAAGAGAACTCAAATTCCAGGGGTTCTTTTATTAGCATGGAAAACACATCCATAAATCTATATTAGGAAACCGAACACAATGGGCTCTTGTGGTTGAGAGGAGTCAGCCTTTGACAGGTGATGCCAGACGCCTCAAACCTCTGGGGCCCTAATGGGGGCTCAGAGGCATCATTTGCTGCTAATTGACGCTCGCTTGCCTCCGGGCCATTCTGCTGGTTTGCCCCTGGTGAGCTGGCCAGAGGAAACCGCTAACGACCAAGGAGTCACATTAATCTGAGATTTGCTGTGGTCTGGAATCATGAAATCAGGAGACAGAACAGAGCAGAGTGCCATCTCCGCCTCCTCCTTTCTCATTGTCTCTCTCATCCTCTCTGCCACTTGCCCCCTCGCCCACGCTTCTCATTTGCTCCTCATGCCTGAGAGCCTGGGGGCCGTGGGAAATCCACCTTCATCCTTTCCTCAGGCTGCAGGGACCCCCAGCTGTGGGAGAGCCCCACATCCCCCCAGGGATCATGGAGGCTCAAATCCCATTCACAGGTCTTCCTGTGAATCCCAGGCCCTGGGGCCTCCACTGCATCCATCCCAAGAGCACGGCAGGAAGAGGGCCCGCAGAAAAGAGAGTGGGCAAAGGGGGCAGCACAGTGGGGCCTGGAGGCAAGTCTGGCCTGTTGCCCCCTGTCGCCCCTGCCCTTACCTGTGTGGATGCCCTGGCTGTGTGGGCAATGGGGAGCATTTTCCTGGGATGTGGTTCTGGTTCTTGGACACTTTGGTCTCCTCCTAAGCTTCAGGGCTCTAGTCCAGGTCAGCGTTTGCTGCAGGACTAATTGCACTCCCCTGCAACACCGCCCCCCCCCCCCCACCGCCTCCAATGTTGAGCCATTGCCTCTCTGAGAAGCCCACCCAGCGCCTAGGAGCTGTGAGAATTTCCTGGCTGGTGCTGGAACAGGCACTGTCCTTGGCCTGGTTTGTCCCCCTCAATCCCATCGGTAGGCTTTCCCTGGCCTCATGATTCAGTTCACTGATCAGTACTCAGATGGCAAGATTTCTCTCCAGCAAACTCTCTTGTCTCTGGGGTTCGGACATAGCTGCCTAGCCTCCCTGGGCTTTTAGCTGTGTCTCTTTCACCCAGGGAGCTGCAGGCTCTGCTCAGGACCCTCCCAATGCTCCCCAGGGAAGTGTTCTGGGACCCTTCCCCTTGCTCTCTGGGGAAATGTCCAGCAGTGAGCACACCCCTGTTCTTTTCCATCCACCAAGGGTCACTGCCCTTCATGGCCTGGTGCCCAATGGCCTGAAAATCATTATTCCATGTACTTGCTCCATTGTTCCTGCTGGGGCATCACTGGTGTCTGTCACTCCACCTTGGTTGGAAGCAGACCTGCTGATTGCCTTGTATAGCATCTCACCCCTCACCCCTCCCTCTATGAAGCAGATGCTACGACTCTGAGCCCCTGACCACCCATGTGCTTGGCAGGCCATCTCTATTGAGCTAAATCTCCATGGATTTTTCTCCCCAAAGGCTGATGGTGTCTAGAAGTCTGGGAGCCGATGTCAGTGTTCTGTGAATACCTGATTCTTCCTTGTGTGCACCCCGGCAACCTTCGATGGTTTCTTGTGCCTTCTCCCAAGCTCAGAGTTCCACCTTCGGAACGTGACGGCTGCACAGCTGCTGCTCTTCTGCTGTCATGTCCCCAGTGGCTTTGCAAACAGGAGGCTGTGACCAAGGGGACTTTCCTACGTGCTGGACACCCAAGCTTCCATCAACCTGTCTGTGCTTCTGATGTACAGAGGAGAAGCAGGTTTCTGTGGATCTGACTGAATTTCAGACAGTCACAGGTCATAAGTAGGGACAAATGATGATAGGAGACAAAGCAAACTGGGATTCCCATCGTCTCTGACCCAGTGTGAGGTTGACCGAGGCAAGAATGAGTAGCTCTCTCGCCAGTGAGGCCACTGCTCAGAGCAGAGATGCTGATACAATGACCTTTCCTTTCACAGTGAATTCACAGGAGAGGGAGGGACGGTCACCAGGAATCATGGAGTCCCCTCCTCTGGGTCGTATGCTACAAATACCCCCAAACATACTAAGTGAAGTACATGCAACAGAGAAAGACAAATAACACATGATATTGTTTACATGCAGATTCTAATGAAATGATGAAAAGTGAAAGTGCTCAGTTCAGTTCAGTCGCTCAGTCGTGTCCGACTCTGCGATCCCATGAATCACAGCACATCAGGCCTCCCGTCCATCACCAACTCCCGGAGTTCACTGAGACTCACGTCCATCGAGTCAGTGATGCCATCCAGCCATCTCATCCTCTGTCATCCCCTTCTCCTCCTGCCCCCAATCCCTCCCAGCATCAGAGTCTTCTCCAATGAGTCAACTCTTCGCATAAGGTGGCCAAAGTACTGGAGTTTCAGCTTTAGCATCATTCCTTCCAAAGAAATCCCAGGGCTGATCTCCTTCAGAATGGACTGGTTGGATCTCCTTGCAGTCCAAGGGCCTCTCAAGAGTCTTCTCCAACACCACAGTTCAAAAGCATCAATTCTTTGGTGCTCAGCTTTCTTCACAGTCCAACTCTCACATCCAAAGTGTTAGTCATTCAGTTATGTCTGATTCTTTGTAACTCCATGGACTGTAGCTCGCCAGGCTCCTCCATCCATGGGATTCTCCAGGCCAGAATACTGCAGTGGGTTGCCATTCCCTTCTCTAGGAGATCTTCCTGACCCAGGAATTGAACCCAGGTTTCCTGAATTGCAGGGAGATTCTTTACCATCTGAGCCACCAGGGAAGCCCAATTTACAAAACAGAAACAGACTTATAGACTTAGAGAACGAACTTTTGGTTACTGGGGGTGGGGAAGGGTGGAAAGGAGAAAGAGATCGAGAGTCTGGGATTGACATGTACACAGTGCTATATTCAAAATAAAATGCCTTCCCATGAAAAAAATTCTTCATTTGTGCAGAGATTTCATCGTGGAAACTGAATTGCCCTGGTCCACGGGTGTGTTTATGACAGAAGGGGGGCTAATAAACTTACCGTAGAAATATTAGGGAACATCCTATTAAAGATCAAATGGAAAAGATAAAGCTTGTTTAAAAAGAAGCCAAAGGGAAAGCAACAGTCAATAAAAATGGGAAAGAAGTTGATGAAAAAGCCTTTGTTAGTCAATGTGACTGTTGTGAAAACTGAAGTCCGAATGCATTAGAGAGAAACCCTGGATGTGGGGCTTGTAGATAAAACCCTCCTAGAGGAAGAGGCTCCTAGGAACATCTCCCTGGCATGAGGTGATGTATTTAAGGATAATGGATGAACTGGGATCTGGGATGGTGTCTACTGGGGATGGCTGACTGACAGTGAGGGTGAGAAAGGACTTCTGGTCCAGCCAGGAACTCCGTGGTGGACTAACAGGGAGAAGGACACAGAGCTGCAGGAATATGCGACTGGACGGGACAAGGAGCATGTCAAGGCCTGCTGCTCCGTTCTTCTGTAGGAATGGGATCCAACCCTCTTCAGGTTGTGGATAATTCTGGGCATGAAGGAGTGGCAAGGAAGCCAGAGTGAGTGGAGTGGACTCAAACAGAGACTGAGTTTTCAGGACAGACTGCTAATCTTCAGTGCCCGTTGTTGAGGCCTTTGACAGCTGGTAAGAGGCAGGGCATGGTCGCTGCACTGAATAGTGAATGGGACATGGCAGCAAATGGACAGGGGGCTCTTGAGTCCCTGCTCCTCTCCCCCCCATCTTGACTCTGTCCTGTTCTTCAAGGCCACACAGGGGACTCCAAGAAGAACGCAAGTCCTTTGTCATGGTTGACTAGTCCAGAGGTGGGTGCCTGACCTCAGACAAGCCATTAAATTGTGTTCCTGGGAGCTCTGGAAACTTTGAACAATTTTGAGGGGGCTGAAACAGTAACACATCAAACTCTAGAGCTGTGAGTCCATGTTTCTTCCATGAAGACCTAGAAGCAAAGAAGGGAAGTCTGTGGCTGGGGAGGAAAGTGAAACAGGTGTGCACAGAAAAGTGTGAGATATTTCAAAAGAGGTGACCTCAAGCACAGTGGCCCCTGGATCAAGCAGTCCTATTCTTCCTACCAACTCTTGCTTAAATTCTGGGAGGTCTCCTAGCATACTTTCAACAAACTCCCTCTTAGCTTCAGTGGATTGGAGTTGGGTGTCTTCTACCAACCAATTCACAATGGAAGGAAAGGTAAGAAGGGGAGGATGGAAAGCTTTGTGGCAGACAGAGCCCCAGCTGACCACAATCTCCATGCTCCTGCATAAGATAGTACTTGCCTGGCTCCATGTCCAACTCCTCTTTGGTTTTCAAACATAGTGCAATTGCCAGGCTTAGGTATCTCTCAAAGTCTGTGCTGCAGGAAACCAAGTGTTGCCCATTGGAGTTCAGAGCAAGTCCTATAGTTCTTCTGTTTTTATTTTATTTTTTTGTCCCTGAATAGGTTCCTTCTGCCACAGACAAATCCAAGGGTTCCTCAGATTGTCAGCCTTGGGACCCAAAGGGAAGATTTTGAATGACAGGTGAGCTGTAGAGGAAGAGGACTTTGAGAATTTCAGCTGGACAGAGGCTGGTAAGGAGATGATTGCAAACACAAACTGCCTGGGAGGAAGCATTTTCAAGACTGGGCAGAGAATCTTAAACACACTTGCAAGAGGCAGGAGTCTGGAGATAGAATGGATTAACCTGAAAAGCTCCCTCCAGCATGAAATATGCTCACAAACAGAGTCAGCATTCAGTGGAGCTCACACAGAAAGGTTGGAGGAAGCCCCAGGGAAGGACATTGCTCAGAAAAATTGCCAGCTCCCAAGGCTCCAGTCTCTCCTTCAGCACCCAGGACAGCGCCATGCCCTTTAGTGAACAGAGAATGAACCTAAGATGTACTCAGACAGGAGCTGGTTGTCTCTGGAGGAAGATGATTGAAATTCTTAACTGTCAGAGTTGGCAATGACCTTAAAAATAATATACCTAACTTTTCATTTTCCAACTGAGGAGGCTGAACTGACGGGGGAGAAGCACTTTGCTCTGGGTCATGCTATTCATTGGTGGTGGAATGAACCAGAATTCAGACTCCTAGATTTTCCATAAAGCTTCCATCTCATTTTACCCAAATGAAGAGTCCATTACTCTGCAAACATGAGCACAATTATTCATTGAAAGGGAGCAGGATGGCTGTCAAGGGTAGGAATGTGGGCTCTGGAGTTAGTCTGCCAAGTTATAAGCCCAGCATGGACACTAAGCTGAGCTTTTTAACCCCTTCTGCCTCAGTTTTCTTGTTTATAAAATGAAGGTGTTATTACCTACACTTGAATCATATGGTTGTCGTGAAGATTTAAGACAATGTAGATTGACATTTAGTGGAAATAAAAAGGTTGCTCTTTACAGGTAAGGAAATTGGGGCTCAGAACTTTTCCAGGGACACTTCCTGGTAAAGGATCAGAGCTTAGTTTGGTATTGCTCCACAGACTGCAGAACCCTTGTTATTTTTTTTTTTTTTCAGTCTTTATTTTCTCTCTTCTGTTCAGATTGGATAGTTGAGATATTTATGTGTTTACTGTTTCTTTCCTCTGTCATCCTCATACTGTTAAGCCCATTCAATGAGTTTTTAAAATAACAGTTACTGTATTTTTCAGTTTTTATCTTTTACTTTGTTGAAAGTCTCTATATGTCTGTTAATTTCAAGAGCGTTCCTTTCCATGTTGGAGAATTTTTATAGTAGGCACTCTAAGATCTATCAGATAGTTCCAATATCTGCATCACCTTGGCAAGATCGTTTATTGTCTTTTGTCATGAGTTTGAGTTTCTATGCTTCTTTGTATTCTGAGTACTTTTGGATTGCATCTTGGACATTATGAATATTATGTTATGTGTCTTTGCATTTTAATTAAGTCACATGTAGAATATTGATGTTTTGTTGATTTGGCAGACTGTCAACCTAGTAATCAACAATCTCAGATATGCAGATAATATCACTCTAATGGCAGAAAGCAAAGAGGAACTAAAGAGCCTCTTGATGAGGGTGAAAGAAGAGAGTGAAAAAGCTGGCTTAAAACTCAACATTCAAAAAACTAAGATCATGACATCTGGTCCAATCACTTCATGGCAAATAGATGGGGAGAAAGTGAAAACAGTGACAGACTTTATTTTCTTGGACTCCAAAATCACTGTGGATAGTGATTGCAGCCACAAAATTGAAAGATGTTTGCTTCTTGGAAGAAAGGCTATGACAAACATAAACAGCATATTAAAAAGGCAGAGACATTATTTTGCCAATAAAGGCCTGTCTAGTCAAAGCTATGGCTTTTCCAGTAGTCATGTTTGGATGTGAGAGTTGAGATAAGGCTGAATGCTGAAGAACTGATGCTTTTGAATTGTTGGAGAAGACTCTGGAGAGTCCCTTGGACAAGCAAGGAGATCAAACCAGTCAATCCTAAAGAAAATCAACCCTGAATTGGAAGGATTGATGCTGAAACTGAAGCTCCAATACTTTGGCCACCTGATGTGATGAGCCAACTCACTGGAAAAGACCCTCATGCTGGGAAAGGTTGAAGGCAGGAGGAGAGGGGGATGACAGAAGATGAGATGTCAGATGACATCACTGACTTAATGGACATGAGTTTGAACAAACTTTGGGAGATACTGAAGGACAGGAAAGCCTGGCATGCTGCAGTCCATGGGGTCGTAAAGAGATGGACATGACTTAGAGACACAACCACCACCACCACCTAGTTATGTTCAGGCCACGAGTTATGACAGCCCACATTGGGCTGTGGGTTCATGCCAGTTTCATTTTCTTTGCATCGCTTCTTGAATCTGTCCTGCTTGTCTGCCATTCAGTGGCCAGCCTGGTACCTAGGAAGTAGTCCGTCTCTTGGTTCAGTTCTCAATGTCTTTTTTCATGTTCTTTATGATCAGGTCCACAGGTGCACAGTTTGGGAATAAGCCTGGAAGTTTCTCAGGCTTTTTCCTCTCTCTAATCTCTCTGGATTAGGATTCCCCTTTGTGGTTCTGTGACCAGAAAGTTAGGGCTTTATTTATCCTGCCTTACCATGTATTTCCTACAACGAATCCTGCCTGGAGGCACATAGTATAGGACGAAGACAGAATAAAAGCAATTGATGGGGGATCTACCCTCACTCTTTTAGGAGAAAAGTCTCCTCCCCCAGGGTTTTAACTTCTGTGAGCTCTCCCTAAGGCTGCTGTTGCTGCTGCCAGGCTGGGGCTTCTTGGGGGTTGCGGTGTGAGAATGCAAGAAAGAAAACAGTGGAGACTTCTTTTACTCTCCCTGAGTATTAGAGACCTACTCCTTAAAGCAGAACTAGAGGGCTTCTCCTATAATTCTCTCTGTCCCCAGAAAGGTCCACTTCTGGGGTTTGAGTCTGAGTTGAGCCTAGACTAGGAAATGCTGTTGTTCACTAAATAAGTTGTGTCTGACTCTGTGACTCCATGAACTGCAACATGCCAGGCTTTCCCTGTCCTTCACTATCTCCTGGAGTTTGCTCAAACTCATGTCCAGTGAGTCAGTGATACTATCTTACCATCTCATTCTCTGCTGTCCTCTTCTCCTTTTGCCTTCAATCTTTCCCAGCATCAAGGCCTTTTCCAGTGAGTCGGCTCAGCATCAGGTGGCCAAAGTATTGGAGCCTCGGCATCAGTACTTCCACTGAATATTCAGGGTTTATTTCCTTTAGGATTGACTGATTTGATTTCCTTGTTGTCCAAGGGACTCTCTAGAGTTTTCTCCAGCACCACAATTTGAAAGCATCAATTCTATTGGTGCTCAGCCTCCTTTATGGTCCAACTCTCACATCCATACATGACTACTGAAAAAATCATAGCTTTGACTATATGGATCTTTGTCAGCAAAGTGATGTCTCTGCTTTTTAATATGCTGTCTAGGTTTGTCATAACCTTTCTTCCAAGGAGCAAATGTCTTTTAATTTCATGGCGCAGTCACCATTCACAGGGATTTTGGAGCCTAAGAAAATAGAATCTTCCACTGTTTCCACTTTCCCCCCATCTATTTCCCATGAAGTTATGGGATTAGATGCCATGACCTCAGTTTTTTGAATGTTGAGTTTTAAGCCTACTTTTTCACTCTCCTCTTTCACCCTCATCAAGAGGCTCTTTAGTTCCTCTTTGGTTTCTGCCATTATGGTAGTGTCATCTGCATATTTGAGGTTATTGATATTTCTCCTGACAATCTTGATTCCAGCTTGTGAGTTGTCTAGCCCAATGTTTTGCATGATGTACTCTGCATAGAAGTTAAATAAGCAAGGTGGTGATATACAGCCTTGATGTACTCCTTTCCCAATTTTGAACCAGTCCATTGTTCCATGTCCAAGTTGCTTCTTGTCCTGCACACAGATTTCTCAGGAGGCAGGCAAGGTGGTCTGGTATTCCCTTCTCTTGAAGAATTTTCCACAGTTTGTTGTGATCTACACAGTGAAAGGCTCTAGCATAGTCTAGAATTCATTCAATGACTATTCATTCATAGTCAATGAATCAGATTTTTTTTTAAAATTCCCTTGCTGTTTCTATGATCCAGTGAATTTTGGCAATTTGATATCTGGTTCCTCTGCCTTTTCTTAATCCATCTTGTACATGTGGAAGTTCTCAGTTCATGTACTGTTGAAGCCTAGCTTGGAGGATTTTGAGCATTACCTTGCTAGCATGGGAAATGAGCACAATTGTGGGGGCAGTTTGAATATTCTTTGACATTGCCGTTCTTTGAGACTGGAATGAAAAACTGACCTTTTCTGCCGAGTTTTCCAAATTTGCTGGCATGATGAGTGCAGCACTTTCACAGCATCATCTTTTGGGATTTGAAATAGCTCAACTGGAATTCCATCACTTCCACTAGCTATATTCATAGTAATGCTTCCTAACTAGAGGAAGATAAAATGACAAACCTGTCAGTGGTTCACCGATACTCTGAATTCTGGTCTTCTTCCTCCATCAGCCTGCTGTTTGCTTTTCAGAGTCTTGCAGGACTGCTCCATGCATTCTACTCAGGGTTTAGAGCTGCATTTGGTGGGAGAGACAGGGTGGGGAGAGCACCATCTGACCTCAGAGCTTGGCTTGGACACACATTTGTGTGACTTCAAAGTCAACTCCATCCTCTGGGACCCTTTGCTACTGGAGGTTCCCAGGGAAGCTCTGGGTTATAGTGTCTCAGCTACAGTGGTCCAGAGGTATTCCCAATGGAATTGTCTAAGACTGCCAAGGGCAACCACCCAGACACCTGCAATATTAAAAAGCAAGAGTCACTACCTGCCAACACAGATATTACTCAGCCACAAAAAGGAATGAAATTAGGTCATTTGTAGAGATGTGGATGGACCTAGAGTATGTCATACAAATGAAGTAAGTCAGAAATATAAAAGCAAATATCATATAATAATGCATACATGTGAAATCTAGAAAAATGGTACAGATGAAAACCTCTTTTTGAGGCAGGAATAGACATACAGATGTAAAGAATAGACATGTGGACACCGGGGAGGAGAAGAGCAGCACTGACATGTTTACACTACCATGTGTAAAATAGGTAACTAGTGGGAAGTTGCCATGTAGCTCAGCAACTCAGCTCAGTGTTCTGTGATCACCTAGAGGGGTGGAGGGGAGGGAGAACCAAGAGAAAGTGTATGTGCTTAAGTCACTCAGTCATGTCTGACTCTTTGCAACCCCGTGGGCTGTAGCTCGCCATGCTCCACTGTCCATGGGGATTCTCTAGGCAAGAATACTGGAGTAGGTTGCCATGCCCTCCTCCAGGGGATCTTCCCAACCCAGGGACCTAACTGAGGTCTCCAGCTTTGCAGGTGGATTCTTTACCAGCTGAGCTACCAGGGAAGCCCCAAGTGAAATATATGTAAACACAGCTGATTCACTTTGATGTACAGCAGAAACTAACACAATATTGTAAAGAATTTATACTTCAATAAAAAATATACCACCAGCCCCTAAAGCTCACTGTTAGGTAAAGGCATATAGACTTAAACTCTTAGGGAGCAAAAGTGTAGGACAAGTCATCTCCCTGGGCCCACGTGGGATTTTAGCAGGTCCAGCACCGATGGTAGAAAAGACAGGTCTTCCTCATCTGGAACTTTCCTGGCTGCTTAACTCTGGTCCATCTTAGTATTTCCTCACAGTTACTTATTCCTTACTCATTCATGGGAATGAGCCAGTTTCCTGGGGCTGCCATGACAAAGAACCACAGACTGGGTGTCGTAGGCAACAGGAATGTATTCTCTCATAGTTCTAGAAGCTGGAAGTCCAAGTTCAAGGGGTCGGCAGAATTGAGTGCCTCTGAGGTTCCATGTGTCTCCTCTAGATTCCTGGTGATCCTTGTCCATCCTTGACTTGTAGCATGTCTCTCCTCTAGATTCCTGGCGATCCTTGTCCATCTTTGACTTGTAGATGCACCACTCTACTTTCATCTCTTCATGGCATTTTCCCTGTGGGCATGTGCATGTCTAAATTTCCCCTTTTTATAAAAACACCAGTCTTATCAGTGCCTATTCCAGTATGACCTCATCTTAGTTCAGCTAATTATATCTGTGGATTTCCCAGGTGGCACTAGTAGTAAAGGACCCACCAGCTAATGCAGGAGACATAACGAGACATGGGTTCAATCCCTGGGTTGGAAAGATCCCTTGGAGGAGGGCATGGCTACCTGCTCCAGTATTCCTTTCTGGAGAATCCCATGAACAGAAGAATCTTGCACACTTTGATCCATAGGGTCATAAAGAGTTGGACATGACTGAAGCAATAGCATGCATGCGATTATATCTGTAATGACTCTTTTTCCAAACTAGGTCACACCTGGTGGTTCTTGGGGTTAGCACTTCAGTATATGAGTTTTAGGGGACACAGTTCAGCCCATGACACCTCCTTCTCCTGTCCATGCTCTTCTGCAGGCACTTTCTTGCCAGATCTGACTTTGAGCTTGGCCTTGGAGTTTGCTTTGGCCAAGGAATGTGAATGGATGTGATAAAGCCCCTTCTAGACAGAAGTTTACTTGTACACACATGGCTCAACTCTGTGGTTCTTGTTTCTATTGTTCACCATGAGGCTCGCAGGTCCAGATTTGGGGTGTTCCTTGAGCCTGGGTTCTAGAAAAAAAAAATACATGGAGCTCTGCACAGCCCACTAGGACATAGCAGAGCCCAGCAGAGCCACAGCTGATCTACAGCCCTTGGGTAAAAAGAAGAAATAACTGCTTTTGTTGTAACCCTTTGGGATATCAAGATGTTTGTTACTGCAACAGAAGCTGACTATTACACCAATTTTCAGCATGACTAATGGCCAGAGGAAACCACTGATGCCAGTTGGAAGCTAAAGTGACAAAAGTACATAAAATATTCTATTATTTAAAAATACCATCACTGCTAGTAAGAGCTTAACAGCGTCCACTTCATCATCATTTGATTAGAGACCCATGTGGACGAAGCCGTGTGAGACCTGCTGTAACTGATGTCTTCAAATCATCAGGAGAAGTTTCTGCTGTGAGACGCAGGAGGATGGGGACAGTGTGGTCCCAAGGACTCTGGATCCCAGGGTCCCTGAGGAATGAGTGAGGTGTTCATGATATAACCAGACCAGCACCCTCTGTCTTGTCTAGGATCCTGTGCTACAACACCATCTCTCACATCCTCCCTTGTGACTGCCAGCTCTTTGGAAATCCACTCAACTTCCCAAGCATCAGGACAGCTTAGCTTTGTTGTTGTTCAGTCACTGAGTCATGTCTGACACTTTGCGATCCCATGGACTGCAGCACACCAGGCTTCCCTGTCCTTCACTCTCTCCCAGAGTTTGCTCAAGTTCATGCCCATTGAGTCGGTGATGCTATCTAACCATCTCATCCTCCCAGCTTAGTTTTGGGTAGATTAAAATCTAAAGAGGGTCCATCTTCCAGCTCTTTGCCTTCAGGATTCTGCTGGGAAACCAGACCTTTGAGCTCCAGTGAAGAGGACCACACAGAGCAACTTTATTTGCACAGCGCTCATGGATGGGGTGGGGCTTTGCCTGCTGGGGCCCAGGTCTTGGCTGGCACACCCCCTAGGCACTCCTCAAAGGTTTGGTCAAATGAATAAAAGCATCTCTTACATTTCAGATGTGCTCTGAGGTTTACAAACACAGATGACAGCACTTGAGAGTTCTAAGCCCTGTACATGTGAGGGAGGCACCAATTTCATAGATGAGGCAGCTGAGAAAATAAATGTATGACCATTTTGTTGGGACACTAGGATTTCATCAGGTCTTTCTCACTCTGAAGTCATTTGTGTGTGTGTGTGTGTGTGTGTGTGTGTGTGTGTGTGTGTGTGTGTGTGTACAAGAAGAGCAGATGGTGGGAATTTGGGGGTACCCAAATGTATTCCTGCCCACAGACCCTCCCCGCGACTCAGTGGTTCCTGAAATTCACACATAGCTCACTTCTTGAGTTAAAATATTGAATTTGTTGTTCAGTTGCTAAGTCATGTCTGACTGTTTTTGACCCCAAGGACTGCAGCATGCCAGGCTTTCCTGTCCATCACCATCTTCCAAAGTTTTCTCAAATTCATGTCCATTGCGTCAGTGATGCCATCCAACCACCTCATCCTCTGTCATCCCCTTCTCCTGCCTTTGATCTTTCCTGGCATCAGGGTCTTTTCCAGTGAGTCAGTTATTCACATCAGGTGACCAAAGAATTGGAGCTTCAGCTTTAGCATCAGTTGTTCCAGTGAATATTCAGGGTTGATTCCCTTTAAGGTTGACTAGTTTAATCTCCTTGCTATCTAAGGGACTCTCAAGAGTCTTCTCCAGCACCACAGTTTGAAAGCATGAATTATTCCATGCTCAGTTTTCTTTATGTTCCAACTCTCACATCTGTACACATACATGACTACTGGAAAGACCATTACTTTGGCTATATACCACAGAATGTGAACTTCTATTCTGCTTTTGCTGTGCATTTACCTGCCTCCTGAGAAATCTGTATGCAGATCAAGAAGCAACAGGTAGAACCAGATATGGAACAACAGACTGGTTCCAAATTGGGAAAGGAGTACTTCAAGGCTGTATACTGTTACCCTGATTATTTAACTTATATGCCCAGTACATCATGGGCTGGATGAAGAGTACATGTAGAGTACATGTACTTATATGCAGAGTACATGCTGGGCTGGATGAAGCACAAGCTAGAATCAAGATTGCTGGGAGAAATATCAATAACCTCAGATATGCAGATGACACCACCCTTATGGCAGAAAGTGAAGAGGAACTAAAGGGCATCTTGATGAAAGTGAAAGAGGAGAGTGAAAAAGTAGGCTTAAAACTCAACATTCAAAAAAGATCATGGCATCTGGTCCCATCACTCCATGGCAAATAGATGGTAGATGGAGAAACAATGGAAACAGTGAGAGACTTTATTTTCTTGGACTCCAGAATCACTGAAGATGGTAACTGCAGCCAAGAAACTAAAAGACACTTGCTCCTTGGAAGTAAAGCTATGACCAACCTAGACAGCATATTAAAAAGCAGAGACGTTACTTTGCCGACAAAGGTCCATCTAGCCAAAGCTATGGTTTTTCTGGTAGTCATGTATGGATGTGAGAGTTGGACTGTAAAGAAAGCTGAGCGCTGAAGAACTGATGCTTTCAAACTGTGGTGTTGGAGAAGACTCTTGAGAGTCCCTTGGACTACAAGGATATCAAATCAGTTAATCCTAGAGGAAATCAGCCCTGTATATTCACTGGAAGAACTGAGGCTGAAGCTGAAGATCCAATACTTTGGCCACCTGATGCGAAGAGCTGACTCATTGGAAAACACCCTGATGCTGGAAAAGATTAAAGGAAGAAGGATAAGGGGACAAGAGGATGAGATGGTTGGATGGCATCACCAACTCAATGGACATGAGTTTGAACAAGCTCTGGGAGTTGGTGATGGACAGGGAGGCCTGGCATGCTGCAGTCCATGGGGCTGCCAAGATTGCTCAGAGGGTGCATGACTGATCAGCTGGACTGAACCATGCATTTACATTTTAGAAGGATGTTCTGGTCAGACTATGAGGTTACCACCCTGAGAGATTAGGTGAAAGCAGGGTTTTATTGGGGGGTGAGGGGATGGGAGAGGAGGGAAGGTCAGTGTGGAGGCTTCCCTTCCAGACAGATTGAGCCCTGTCCAGCCTTCTGTGTAAATAGGACAGAGGTGGACATGAAGGCTCATGATGCGGGTAGGAGAGGGGGAGACAGGGGAAATGGGCCCTGTGGGTGGAAAATATTAGGTCATGAAGAACAGGAGAGGGAGGAGCAAGTCAGAGGCCAGCTGGAAACCACTGATCTGTTTTCAGGCAACAAGAAGCCTCTGCAACCAGCGAAGGTGGTGGAGGGAAACGGGTAGCCCCAGGCAGGGCCTGGACCCCTTGCCCTGCACCCACCTCGAGTAAGGCTGGCACTTAGCTGTGTCCACACCTGGCTGTCATGGCTCCACTGCCTCATGCCCTGAGCCCCACAGGAGGCTCTGGGGTCTGCTGTGCCTGCCTGCAAATCATCTCAGTAATTGGAGGGACTTTCAGTGTCTTGGAAACCAGATGGTCTTGAAATTTCTGATCAGAACTGTCAGGTTAGGCCCTGGTCTTTGGGGGACAGCTGATTAAGTGGAAGGACCAGACCTTCCAAGTTCACTATATGTGATGCAGCAAGGTTGCCACTGAACTGGGGGTTTAAGAGGAAGGCTTCCTGCTGCCTGATTTATCAGGTGCTTGGGGGCCTCGCAATTAGGGCTATTCTCCATGTCTGCCCTTGATCCTAGTGTTGCAGCTCTCCAGCTGGGTTGAGGAAAGTGAGCCCTCTTGTTCTGATTCCAGGGGAGGTGACAGCCGGGGACTGTAGGAGGGTGTCTGTCCTCTGGCCCAAGCCCACTCCCAGTCCTAAAGCTCCGCATCCACCATGAAGGAGTGGCACTCCACACCATGAGACAGGCAGATGAGCCAGGGACCCCACCTGGGGGATTGCAAGGCACCCCTTGGAATTGACTCCTAGAGAGGATGATGGGCTCATCTCAAGGAACAAAAATGTTAAGCCCCACCTCCCTGGAGAAAAGCTAAGCAGAGACAGAAACCACAGAGTCCGGCTGGGCTGCTGCATGGCAGTCAGACAGACTGGGGCCTGGGCCCTTGGCTGCATGCTTGCACCTGGACACATGTCTCTTTCAGCAGCAGAGCACAAAGAAACTGTAAGGGACTAAAAATAACTATGTGCATGCGCAGTTGGGGCAAATTACAGACAAGATACAAAGAGACCAAAAAGTCCAGCTGCTGCTTCTGAAGAGCCAGGAGCAAAAGCAGGGTACCTCAAGGTACACCACCAAGGGGGTGGGCAAACCACCTAAGCTGCCCCCTTGCCCAGAGCCCTGGACACACCTCCACCCTCATCCCATGTAAGGGACAAGCTCCACCCCTTGAAGCCTTGCTTGAGCTTCCTGTCTGACGTTTTATCAATTTCCATTGACTAAAGAGCCCAAGAACCCTGATTGGCAATAGTAGGAAAGCAGTGAGCTGGGTGGTGTGGCCCCCTGTGTATCATCCTTCAAGAGAGGAGCACAGGATTGAGCCTCCAAGTCAGTTTTGTCCTTCACAATGGCCTCCGCACACTTATGAAGATGGCACCTGCCAGGCATGTGGAATATGTGAGCTTTGAATATTGTTTGAGTGAGAAAGAATTAGAAAAAGACCAGATTCCCCCCAGGTGTAACATGCCATGGTTATAAGGCTGAGGGCATGGCAGAGGGGCTGTCAGTGTTGAGGGGGCTCTGGGGGTATCCTAGAGGAAGATGGAGAGGTGGTAGGAGTCTTACTGAGCTCTGCATGGGAGGCACAGGGGAGACTTGGAACTTAGTGGGTGTGTGTGGGTTTCCCAGGGCTGCCAGCACCCTGGTTTTGCTCCTGGCTTTTCTGAAGTCGCAGTTGGGCTTTCAGTCTTTTTGTACCTTGTTCAAAATTTTTCCCAACTGTGCATGCAGGCAGCTAATTTTAGTCCCTTGTAGTTTCTTTATATTTTGTTGCCCAAGGAGAGGTGTGTCCAGATGCAAGCACTGTAGCTGATGGTCCCCGGTCTGAGGGCCCAGCTTGTCTCTCTGTGATGTAGTGGCCTCACTCCACTCTGTGGGTTTCATTCTCTGTTTAGCTTTTCTCTAGAACATCACAAACTTGGGAGCTTAAGACAACAGAAATGCGTTTTCTCCCAGCTCTGGAGGCCTTGAGGCTGGGGTCGAGGTATGGACAGGGCTGGTCTCCACTGAAGAGTGATCCCTGGGCCCCTCTCCCAGATCCTGGTGCTACTGTGTTTATTGATATTGATGATCAGGATGAAGATGAAAGTTCCTATACAGAGTTGCTTAGCCACTCAAAGGACCCACCAGATGCTCCTGAATGATGCAGATGAAGAGACTAGAATTTTCTTCTTGGAGGTTTGCAATGGGTGGTCCGTGGGGACCCAGGATTGTTGATGCCGCCACCATGGTCATTGTCCTTCCTTTTCTGTGTGGACCTGTGTGTCAGTGTCCAAGATCCCCTTCTTATGAGACACTAGTTGCTGGACTAGGGCCTGCCAATTCCAGCATGACTTCATATCAGCTTGATTCTATGTGCAATGTCCTGCCCCAGTGCTCCCAGGGTTTGGGAAGGTTGCTGCTGAATCAGTCACTGCTCCTTGATGAGTCCCAGGGCTGGTGTATGGGGCCCGGAGTCAGAAACTTCCTTTAGGGATCCCCTCTTCCATCTCTCTCTAACAAGGGTGTTCCCCAAAGCCAGAAATAAGCGTGTGGGCCTGGAGGTGGCCCAGGAGGGCCTGGACGTGACTGTTCTTACCATCATGGAGGGTGCCACGTTATCCCGCATCAGGGTGAGTTGTCCCTTCTCACTGGCTCGTCTTTGAAACATCTTGGGGAGGATCAGTGGTTAATTCTCCAACCAGAGAGGTCCTTTCCAGAAAACCCCACCTGGCATCACAGCCCCTACTCCGGCTTTTATGATCCAGGTTAGTTGTCTTGAGGGCTTCCCTGGGAGCTCAGCTGGTAAAGAATCCACCTGCAATGCAGGAGACATGGGTTTGACCCTTGGGTTGGGAAGATCCTCTGGAGAAGGGCACAGCAACTAACTCCAGTATTCTTGCCTGGAGAATCCCTACGGACAGAGGAGCCTGGCAGGCTGCAGTCCATGGGGCTGTGAAGAGTTGGCCATGACTGAGCGACTAAGCACCAGCAGCACAGTTGTCTTGAACTGTGGAACAGAGATCAGTACATTTCAGAGAAGCACGGCCCTGGAGGGGCTCCTTGGCTGGGCAACCTCTCAAGCTGCTCCCACTACTTTAGACATTTAACAAGGTGTCAGTGGCAGGAAGGCTTTGGGCAATGTGGGATCTGGAGTGACAGTGGCTTGATAACAGCCCTGGTGGGAGAGGAGTCCACACTTCATCAGGACGGTGTCCAGACCCACGATCTTTGCACTGGGGGCCGCCTTTCCGTCCCACCAGAGTGTTTCTGCAGGAGGTGTGGGCCCGCCGTCCCTGGAAGCCAATTTGCTTGGACAGAACCCAGCGGTCTGAAGTCAGATGTCAGATCTGTGATATGAAAATGTCAGGCTGCTCCTTGATGGACTCAGAGCAACCAGACTGCACTTGCCCTGAACTGTGAGCACATTGAAGGCAGGGAGGTGGGGGCGCTTGGTGCAGGAGGAGCCTTCTCAAGGCTGTCTGCGCATCTTGCATCCTCGAGGAACCTCCAGGCTTCTTTGCCCTTGGTGATGTTTCAGGAGCATGGAATGGGCTGGAAAAGCAGACAGAAGCAGGCGTGAGTGTGAAAGAGCCCTGGGCTCATGCCTTCAGTGTGTGTGTGTTCACGTGTATGTGTATATGTGCATGTCTCTGTGAGTACACATGTGTCTCTGTGTCTATGTGTACATGATGTGTCTGTGTGTGCATGTGTGTCTCTGTATGTGTGTATGCATGTGTGCATGTGTGTGTCTCCGAGTCCCTGTGTATCTGCATGTGCATCTCTGTGTGTGCATGTGTGTATATGTGCATTTGTGTATATTATGTGTGTGCATGTGTGTCTACACCTCTCTCTGTGTATACATGTGTATGTATGTGTGTGCATGTGTGTCTGCATGTATATCTATCTGTGTGTACATGTGTATAAGTATATATGTGCATCCATGTATGTCTCTCTGTGTGTATGTATGTCTGTGTACATGTGTGTCTATATGTTTCTGTGTATGCACATGTGTGTGTGTGGCAGCTTCCCCACACCAACAAGCAATTCTCAGACACCAGCAGGTGCCCCAGAATTTGACTTGATTCCAACCCTATTCACCCAGAAAGAGAATCAAATCCCACAGGTTAAGGGCTGAGTCCCACAAGACCACTCTCCTCGTCAGATGTCAGTTCTGAACATGGATTGTCACCTGTGCTTCTGATGGACTGGCTATAAACTGGAGGTTCCGATGACCCCCTCTTCAGGTTTCATTAATTTGCCGAAATGGCTCACAGACTTAGGAAAGCCCGTTTACTTTCTTGATGACCAATTTATTACGAAAGATATTAAAGGGTACAAGTCAACAGCTGGATGAACGATTCACAGGGCACGTTCCCAGACAAAGCCCATTCTGTCCTCATGAATTTGGGGCCTAGTACTATGGCATGTGGAAGCCTTCTGCTCCCCTATCTGGAGGCTTTTCACAAAAGAAGCAAAAAGCTTCCCTTCTGGGTTTTTATGGAGGCTTCCTTACATAATCATGATTGACTACATCACTGGCCAATGTGGTTGATCCAACTTCCAGCTCTTCAGGAGATCAGGGGAGAGGCTACAGTTCCAACCCTCCATTCACAGTGTGGGCTCTCCTGGTGGCCAGCCCCACCCTGGGGTGGGGTTTAAAGTCACCTTCCCTGAAGGGTCCTCAGGGACTGAGAATGAGAGACCGAATATTATCCCACTGCTCTACTTGTTCAGGAAATTACAAGAGCCTTGAGACCTGTGAGCCAGAAAGTATGGACAAATGCCAAATATATATGAGAAAAGTATATTGGGTTGGTCACCTGAAGGACCACACATATGTGTGTGTATGCTCAGTCACTCAGTCATGTCCCACGCTTTGCTACCCCATGGACTGTAACCCACCAGGCTCATTGTCCATGGAATTCTCCAGGCAAGAATACTGGAGCAGGTACCCATTTCCTTTTCCAGTGGATCTTCCCAACCCAAGGATTGAACCTGTGTCTCCTGTACTGGCAAGAGAATTCTTTACCACTGAGCCACCTGGGAAACATGTATATGTATGTGTATGTGTATATTTATATATATATTCTTAGAAATCACAATATTGTGTTGAGCTGCACAGAGCAGCTATCCCAAGTCCCTGATCTGATGAAGCACATTTTGAACAGCCCTTGAAATCCCTCCTGGGATGTGTGTGTGGCCCTTACACACCATTGTGAGTCTGATGCAGTCAATTATTATTTTCCCAGAGCAGGTGCCTCCCCCTGAAGTGTTTTGGAAAAGAAAACATGTATTGAGAATGACTCAGAGAACCTCCACTCAGTCTCTCAGGTGGAAGCAGCTCTTGGGATCACTGGGTGGAGAGGGCCCAGGTGAAAGGACCAGCTTGGGAAGCCGGCTCTGCCCTCCCCAGTTAACTGGGTGACCTTGGGGCAAGTCACTTAACCTTTCTGAGACCTGGCTCCATCATCTGGAAAATGTAGGCAGAGACATTGGCGGCTCTCCTGGCCCTGGCCCTTGAGGCTCAAGTGAGATGACCGGCAAAAGCAGCTGATAAATTGTAAGGTCCAGGGAAGCGTGCCCTGGGGTCTCTGCCTCTCCTTTGTGAAAAGTGGTCCACATACTGGAGGGAGTATTGGTTCCTTCTGCGGTAATGGGGAAAAAGTGCCTGAGCCTCCTCTGCAAACCAGGACAGGGAGCAGACCAAAGCGGTACTGCAACATCAGAGAAAAACTGGGCAGCCACACTGTGGGTCTCAGTTCGCATAAATTCTCAAATGGCACAGTGGTAAAGAGGCCACTTGCCAATGCAGGAGACCTGGGTTCAATCCCTGGGTCAGGAAGATCCCCTGGAAGAGGAAATGGCAACCCACTCCAGTATTCTAGCCTGGAGAATCCAGTGGACAGAGGAGCCTGGTGGGCTGCAGTTGATGGGGTTGCAAAAGAGTCAGACATGACTGAGCAAGGAAGCACTACCTCTGCACCAGGCTCGGGGCACGAACGGAATAGGCACCCAGGGTGATGTCAGGGGTCTTGCTCAGGCACATGGATAAATCACCTACTCTGTGCCAGGCAGAGGTGGCCCCATTTGGCCTTCAGAAGACTCTCTTAAATAGATATTACTATAACTGCCCTCATTTTAGTAATTGGGGAAGACATTGACCTCTGGTCAACAGATGAGCTGAAGAATCAGCTTTCCAGAAGGGGCTTGGGAGGAGGGCTGCCCCCACCTTGCAAATAAGGAGAAAGGTGAGGTGAGAGTCAGTCTGGAGCAGCTTTCGTGCAGCCTTTCTTGGGGTTGATGAAACTCCCCCGGCCCAGGACCTTCACTGACCCACTCTGAGCCCAAAGCTCCCAGGCTTGGGTAGAGCACTCTTCCAGCTCTCTGTCTAGGAGGGATGGAGAGCAGCCAGGGCTGGAGGCAGCTTGTTGCTGCTCCTGGGGTGGCCAGGGGCACCATGTGAGCCCTGGGCTCTTGCCCTGCTGGCCATGTGGGCCGGATGATTCTGATTCTGGCTGCTGTGGGAGACTTAGGTGGGCTGGCAAGTAGAGGGGGTGGGGGCCTATTCTTTTTAGGCCCTCTGCCCCCACCCTCAAAGCAGACTCTGAGATATCACTGCCTGGCTTGTTCCCAAGGCCTGGAGCTGCTGTGACCTTGTGTGCCCTGAAGGTCTGCTACATGGTCCTGCCTGGGATGCTGCTGAGCAGGGGCTGTGATCAGGAGTCTAGTGAGGTGACTTGGGAGGAAGAAGTGGAGACTACCCATCTGCCTGTCCCTGCTTGCCTCCATGTTATTTGGGAGTCCATGTTCCAAGGGACTGGGATGTCCCCTCTGTGTGTGGTTAGTGCCTGGGTGGGGTGGCAAGAATTACTAGTGCACCCCTCTCAACATCCTCATAACATTGAAAACAGTGATCCTACATCATGCCAGGAAACTACTGGGCTTCCTGGGTCCCAGTTTCTGGCTTGAGCTGTGAAGTCCAGGGATGCAGGACCAGCTCTGGTGTTTCAGAAATTTCTTCCCCAGGGCTGGGCACTTAGGAGGCAGTGCGAGGTGAAAGGTCCCCAGTGTGCTAAGCACGCACAATGGGAAAGATGAAGACTGTGATGCGGTCCAGTGATTTGGGGGAAACACTGGATAACACAGAGCTGAGCCGTTTTCTTTCTCATGGTCTTTTTCTGTTCTGCTACTGGAAGCTGAAAGCATGTGGCATCTCCCTGACCTGTTTGAAGTTCAGTTCAGTCACTCATTCGTGTCCGACTCTGCGATCCCATGAACTGCGGCACACCAGGCCTCCCTGTCTATCACCAACTCCCGGAGTCCACACAAACTCAGGTGCATCGAGTCGGTGATGCCATCCAACCATCTCATCCTCTGTCATCTCCTTCTCCTCCTGCCCCCAATCCCTCCCAGCATCAGAGTCTTTTCCAATGAGTCAACTCTTCACATGAAGTGGCCAAAATATTGGAGTTTCAGCTTCAGCATAAGTCCTTCCAATGAACACACAGGACTGGTATCCTTTAGGATGGACTGGTTGGATTTCCTTGTAGTCCAAGGGACTCTTAAGAGTCTTCTCCAACACCACAGTTCAAAAGTATCAATTCTTCAGTGTTCAGCTTTCTTCACAGTTCAACTCTCACATCGATACATGACCACTGGAAAAACCACAGCCTTGACTAAACAGACCTTTGTTGGCAAAATAATATCTCTGCTTTTTAATATGCTGTCTAGGTTGGTTATGACGTTCCTTCCAAGGAGTAAACATCTTTTAATTTCATGGCTGCAATCACCATCTGCAGTGATTTTGGAGCCCAGAAAAATAAAGTCTGACACTGTTTCCACTGTTTCTGCATCTATTTCCCATGAAGTGATGGGACCGGATGCCGTGATCTTAGTTTTCTAAATGTTGAGCTTTAAGCCAACTTTTTCACTCCCCTCTTTCACTTTCATCAAGAGGCTCTTTAGTTCTTCTTCACTTTCTCCCATAAGGGTTGTGTCATCTGCATACATGAGATTATTGATATTTCTCCTGGGAATATTGATTCCAGCTTGTGCTTCATCCAGCCCAGCGTTTCTCATGATGTACTCTGCATATAAGTTAAATAAGCAGGGTGACAATATACAGGCTTGATGCACTCCTTTTCCTATTTGGAACCAGTCTGTTGTTCCATGTCCTGTTCTAACTGATGCTTTCTGACCTGCATACAGGTTTCTCAAGAGGCAGGTCAGATGGTCTGGTATGCCCATCTCTTTCAGAATTTTCCACAGTTTATTGTGATCCACACAGTCAAAGGCTTTGGCATAGTCAATAAAGCAGAAATAGATGTTTTTCTGGAACTCTCTTGCTTTTTCCATGATCCAGTGGATGTTGGCAATTTGGTCTCTGGTTTGACTGAAGAATCAACTTCATTTTTCCTCTTTTTGTGGTAAAATGTACATAATATAAAACTTACCATTTTAAACATTTTAAGTGAAAAATCCAGTGGCATTAAGTACACTTACAATGCTGGGCAACTATCACCACCATCTATTTCCAGAAATTTTTTATCTTCCCAAACACACATTCAGATCAGATCAGATCAGATCAGTCGCTCAGTCGTGTCCGACTCTTTGCGACCCCATGAACTGCAGCATGCCAGGCCTCCCTATGCATCACCAACTCCCAGAGGTCACTCAGACTCACATCCATCGAGTCAGTGATGCCATCCAGCCATCTCATCCTCTGTCGTCCCCTTCTCCTCCTGTCCCCAATCCCTCCCAGCATCAGAGTCTTCTCCAATGAGTCAACTCTTCGCATGAGGTGGCCAAAATACTGGAGTTTCAGCTTTAGCATCATTCCTTCCAAAGAAATCCCAGGGCTGATCTCCTTCAGAATGAACTGGTTGGATTTCCTTGCAGTCCAAGGGCCTCTCAAGAGTCTTCTCCAACACCACAGTTCAAAAGCATCAATTCTTCGGTGCTCAGCCTTCTTCACAGTCCAGCTCTCACATCCATACATGACCACAGGAAAGACCATAGCCTTGACTAGGCGAACCTTTGTTGGCAAAGTGATGTCTCTGCTTTTGAATATGCTATCTAGGTTGGTCATAACTTTCCTTCCAAGGAGTAAGCGTCTTTTAATTTCATGGCTGCAGTCACCATCTGCAGTGATTTTGGAGCCCAGAAAAATAAAGTCTGACACTGTTTCCACTGTTTCCCCATCTATTTCCCATGTAGTGATGGGACCAGATGCCATGATCTTCGTTTTCTGAATGTTGAGCTTTAAGCCAACCTTTTCACTCTCCACTTTCACTTTCATCAAGAGGCTTTGTAGTTCCTCTTCACTTTCTGCCATAAGGGTGGTGTCATCTGCATATCTGAGGTTATTGATATTTCTCCCAGCAATCTTGATTCCAACTTGTGTTTCTTAAATACAGATCTGTCTGCAGCCCCTGGCCCCCATACTCTTCTACTCTCTGTGTCTATGAAATTGCCTCTTATGGGGACCTCATGTAAATGGAACCATACAACATTCGGCCTTTTGTATCTGGCTTATTTCGTTTATCATGTTTTAACATTTTTGTTAATTTACTTGTTTTTGGCCATGCTGGGTCTTCCCTGCCGCGTGTGGGCTTTCTGTAGTTACAGTGAGCAGGGGCTCCCGTCTGGTTGAGGAGTGCGGGCTTCTCATTGCGATGGCTTCTCCTGTTGCAGAGCACAGCAGTGCTTCAGTAGCGGCAGCACTTGGGCTCAGTGGTTGTGGCTCACGGGCTTAGCTGCTCCACGGCATGTGGGGTCTTCCTGGACCAGGGACTGAACCCGTACCCCCTGCCTTGACAGCTGGATTCTTATCCACACTGTCACCAGGGAAGTCCTAGCACGTTTCCAGGGTTCATCCAGGCTATAGCAGGTGTCAGAATTTCATGCCTTTTTGAGGCTAAATTCATTGCATGGGTAGACCACATTCTGTTTATCCATTTTATTTATTTGCCGGTGGACAATGGGACTGCTTCCACATTTAGCTATTGCGAATAACGCTGCTGTCAACATGGATGTACAAATGCCTCCGAGATTCTGCTTTCACTTATACAAGTGGAATTGCTAGTTATATGGTAGTTCTTTTCATAACTTTTTGAGGAACTCCTGTACTGTCTTTCACAGCAGCTGCGCCATTTCACTTTCCCTCCAATCAATCACAAACAAGGATTCTCCACAGTCTTGCCAACACGTGCGATTTTCTGTTTTTCGGCAGGAGCCATCCTGATGGGTGTGAGGTAGCGTCTCGTGCTCCTATGATTTGTATTTCCCTGATGATCAGTAATATGGACCATCTTTTCATGTGGTTGTCGGCCACGTGTGTCTCCTTTGGAAAAATGTCTCTTGGCATCCTTTGTCCATTTTTTAACTGGATTGTTTGCTTTCTTGTTGTTTTTTTCAAGAGCTCTAAATATTTATATACATGCTAGACATTAGTTCTTTATCAGAAAATATGATTTGTGAATTTTTCTCCCATTCTGTGGGTTCTTTTCATCTCTTAATAGTGTTCTTTGATGCATAAAATCTGTAATTTTGAGGAAGTAACTTTTAGAAAAATGTGAATACACTCAATAGATTGAGAAACTCTGGTTTAGTGAGGCCCTCTTTTCTTATTCACTCAACAAACTCTCCCTGAGTTCCTGCCGTGTCACGTGTGTCCTAGAACACCACGTGGCCCCTACGGGTGCAGGTCCCACCCTCCTTCATGGGGGTCACAGGAGACCAGCAACGCACACACAACTCAGTATCAGGTTGTGATAAATGCTGTGCCTTCTCCAAGTGGAAGGAACACTGGGGACCAGAGGCCATGGCCACTTCCAGGTAGAACTCTACCTCCCAGCCTTCCTTTCAGTAAGTCAGAGACCACAGTGGAGTCTGGCTGATGGACGTAGGTGTGGATGTGGATGGAAGGGAGGATCCTGAGATGGGCACAATACACGAGCCTGCCGGGAGACCCATCAGGATCACTGCTTGTCCTGAATTATGCTTTGGTTTTCAAGAAATACATTCCACTGCACTAAACCCACAGATGTCTTGGTGCTGTTTGTTATAGCAGCTGCTGAGTGTAACCCTGATATGAACCCTAATCCATCTCTGCCCTGCAGAGGTGGCAGAGGGCGTCAATGAAGGTCAAGGCACATATCTTAACATCCTTGGAATCAGGAAAGGGATATTGTTCCATGATGCTTGTGTCCAGGGGCGGGGAGAGGGTAGAACTTAGGGCTGGCTATAGCTTTTCCATTTCTTACACAAGTCACATCTCTTTATGTCTGAAAGAAGTTAATAAAATAATGTTAAGAGAAAAGTAAAAAGAGCCCCCTCAATCCTTTTTGTGGGAGCAGCAGGTAACAGACAGATAACTAGGAATGCACATGAATGCACAGCGGCCTTGTTTTCCTGGTCATAATCACTCTTTCCCCATCGTGGGATTGGCTGTCAGCTTCTGGAACTCCAGGCCTAGGAACAAGACACAGCCCCCAGTCCACAGTGAGGACTTTCTCTGTAGCAGCTCAGGCTGGGAAATCTTTCACTCTCTACTCACTGCTCTGTCAGTCACACCTAATTGTGATTATATGAGGCCAATTAAGTGCCACTTACCCTACAGTGTAGCTGGTTAGTCCAATATTCTTAATTAGTTTTCAAAATTTTAAAAGGCACATTGATTATTTCTGATTGGTTTCAGTGAAATCTCAATTAGCAGCTCATGTTTGGGAAGCGGATGGCCACTGGGTTGCTTAACTGTGGCTGGGCACCTCTGGGAGACACTGGAGGGGGTGGGTCTGGGGAGGTGCGGTTCCTCTCCCACTGGGGTCCAAGAAGGAAAGGGGTGAAGACTCCCACTGATCTTGTTGGAGGTTGTGTCTGAGGATCTCTGCGTGTCCCACCCAAAGGGAGACTGTGCTCTGTTCACTCGTATAGCATCCACCCTGGTCAAGACTGTAGACCCCATGCAGACACGAGGGTGAAGCACGATGCTACCCTTGTGGAGTCCCCAGGCTGGTTGGAGCTGGCCATAGGAACCCATGTGGGAAGTTAATCAAAGAGACTCTTTGCACTCTTGAAAGTATGGAGGTTCCCAAAGAGCTTCTAATTATATCAGATCAGATAAGATCAGTCGCTCAGTCGTGTCCAACTCTTTGAGACCCCATGAATCGCAGCACACCAGGCCTCCCTGTCCATCACCAACTCCTGGAGGTCACTCAGACTCACATCCATCGAGTCAGTGATGCCATCCAGCCATCTCATCCTCCACCGTCCCCTTCTCCTCCTGCCCCCAATCCCTCCCAGCATCAGAGTCTTTTCCAGTGAGTCAACTCTTCGCATGAGGTGGCCAAAATACTGGAGTTTCAGCTTTAGCATCATTCCTTCCAAAGAAATCCCAGGGCTGATCTCCTTCAGAATGGACTGGTTGGATTTCCTTGCAGTCCAAGGGACTCTCAAGAGTCTTCTCCAACACCACAGTTCAAAAGCATCAATTCTTTGGTGCTCAGCTTTCTTCACAGTCAAACTCTCACATCCATACATGACCACAGGAAAGACCATAGCCTTGACTAGGCGAACCTTTGTTGGCAAAGTAATGTCTCTGCTTTTGAATATGCTATCTAGGTTGGTCATAACTTTCCTTCCAAGGAGTAAGCGTCTTTTAATTTCATGGCTGCAATCACCATCTGCAGTGATTTTGGAGCCCCCCAAAATAAAGTCTGACACTGTTTCCACTGTTTCCCCATCTATTTCCCATGTAGTGATGGGACCAGATGCCATGATCTTCGTTTTCTGAATGTTGAGCTTTAAGCCAACCTTTTCACTCTCCACTTTCACTTTCATCAAGAGGCTCTGTAGTTCGTCTTCACTTTCTGCCATAAGGGTGGTGTCATCTGCATATCTGAGGTTATTGATATTTCTCCCAGCAATCTTGATTCCAACTTGTGTTTCTTCCAGTCCAGCGTTTCTCATGATGTACTCTGCATATAAGTTAAATAAACATGGTGACAATATACAGCCTTGATGTACTCCTTTTCCTATTTGGAACCAGTCTGCTGGTCCATCCCTGGTGGCTTAGACTGTGAAGAATTCACCTGCAATGCAAGAGATCTGGGTTCATTTAGTCCCTGGGTTGGGAAGATTCCCTGGAGAAGGGAATAGCAACCCACTCTAGTATTCTTGCCTAGAGAATTCAATAGACAGAGGAGCCTGTGGGCTACAGTTCATGGGGTTGCAAAGAGTTGGACACACTGAGTGACTTATATTTATTAAGGATGAAAATGAAGGAATTTAAAATTTATGCAATTATTATTTTGAAAATAACAATATTAAATGCCATAGCTTGTTAACATAAATAAAATATTTTCAAAAGCTAATCATATATTCCTTCTCCCCTCCCTTGTGAGAAGAGTGGCCTTGTTTTACCTTCTAGCAAAATCTCATCCTATTTGGTTTACTAGAAGACAGCTGAATTCTCAGAACTGCTTCTATGTTTAATCTGTCTCAATATGTTATTTTGCTGGAAATGTAGGCAAGCCAGGGAGACATTGCATACTCTGCTCTAGACCACAGTGACAAGAGAAATACCCCTTTAAAGCAAGTCACATGAGTTTTTTGGTTTCCCAGGGCATATGAAAGCTATGTTTACTTTATCCTGTAGTTTATTAAGTGTGCAATAGCATTATGCCTATAGAAAAGAACATACTTTAATCAAATTTGTTGTTTTGTTCAGTTGCTAAGTCATGTCGGGCTCTTTGCAACCCCATGAACTGCAGCATGCCAGGATCCTCTGGTCTCCATTATCTCCTGGGGTTTGCTTAAATTCATGTCCATTGAGTTGGCAATGCTATCTAACCATCTTGTCCTCTGTTGTCCCCTTCTCCTCCTGTCTTCAATCTTTCCCAGCATCAAGGTCTTTTCCAATGAGTTGACTCTTCACATCAGGTAGCCAAGTATTAGAGCTTCAGCTTCATCATCAGTCCTTCCAATGAATATTCAGTGTTGATTTCTTTTAGTATTGACTGGTTTGATCTCCTTGCAGTCTAAGGGACTCTCAACAGTCTTGTCCAGCACTACAATTCTAAGCATCAATTCTTTGGTGCTCAACCTTCTTTATGGTCCAGCTCTCACATCCATGCACAATGCTAACCATCACTTGAGCCTTCAGTGAGTTGTAATCTTTTAGCTGGTGGGGGCTCTTGCCTGGATGTTGATACCTGATGACTGACCAAGGTAGTGGTTGCTGAAGGCTAGGTGCCGTGGTAATTTCTTAAAATAAGGCAAAAATGAAATGTATTTCATCAATTGACTCTTTCTTTCATGAATAATTTCTCTGAAGCAGGTCATGCAATGCTGTTTGATAGGATTTATCCCAAAGGAGACCTTCTTTCAAAATTGGAGTCAATCCTCTCAAACTCTGATGCTGCTTTATCAACTCAGTTTATGTCATATCCTAGGACTGTTATGGTCATTTCAACAATCTTTACAACATCATCAACTCAATGTACATGAGTCTGAGCAAACTCTGAGAGAGAGTGAGGGACAGGGAAGCCTGGCATGCTGTAGTCCACGGGGTCACAAAGAGTTGGACATGACTGAGCGACTGAAAAGCAACAGTAGCATCGTCACCAGGAGTAGATTCTGTCTCAAGAAACTACTTTCTTTGCTCATTCATAAAAAGCAGCACCTCATTTATTACAGTTTTATGCTGAGATGCATTAATTCTGTTACATCTTTAGGCCCTGCTTCTACTTCTCTTGCTTTCTCCACCACATCTGTAGTTACTTCTTCCACTGCAGTCTTGAACCCTCAAAGTCATCCATGAGGGTTGGAATCAACTTCTTCCAAACTTCTGTTAATGCTGATATTTTGACCTCTTCCCACAAATCACAAATGTTCTTAATGGCATCTAGAATGGTTCTTGAAAACTTTCCAGGAAGTTTTCAGTTATCTTCAACCTGATCCATTAGAGGAATTGCCATCTATGGCAGGTATTTGTTGTTCAGTCACTCGGTCATGCCTGACTCTCCTCGACCCCATGGGCTGCAGCATGCCAGGCTTCCTGTCCTCCACTATCTACTGGAGTCTGCTCTAATTCATGTCCATTGAGTTGGTGATGCTATCCAACCGTCTTATCCTCTGCTCCCCTCTTCTCCTCCTGCCCTCAATCTTTCCCTGCATCAGGGTCTTTTCCAATGAGTCAGCTCTTTGCATCAGGGGGCCAAAGTATTGGAGCATTAGCTTCAGCATCAGTCCTTCCAATGATTATTCAGGATTGATTTCCTTTAGGATTGACAGGTTTGATCTCCTTGCAGTCCAAGGGACTCTAGAGTCTTTTCCAGCACCACAGTTCAAAAGCATCAATTCTTTGGTGCTCAACTTTCTTTATGGTTCAACTCACATTCACACATGACTACTGGAAAAACCATAGCTTTGACTATATGGACCTTTCTTGGCAAAGTGATATCTCCGCCTTTGAATACACTATCTAGGTTTGTCATAGCTTATCTTCCCAGGAGCAAGCGTCTTTTAATTTCATGCTTGTGGATGGTGACTCCATCCACAGTGACTTTGGAGCTTAAGAAAATAAAATCTGTCACTGTTTCCACTTGTCCCCCATTTATTTGCCATGGAGTAATGGGACTGGATGCCATGATCTTAGTTTTATGAAAGTTGAGTTTTAAGCCAGCATTTTCAGTCTCCTCTTTCACCCTCATAAAAAGGCTCATAGCCTTACAAAATGTATTTCTTAAATAATAAGACTTGAAAGTCAAAATGACTTCTTGATGCATGGGCTGCCAAATTGATGTGTTCACGGGCATGAAAACAACATTCATCTCATTGTTCAACTCCATCTGAGGTCTTGGGCGACTAGGAGTATTATCAACAAGCAGTCATATTTTGAAATAAATGTTTTTTTCTGAGCAGGAGTTCTCAACAGTGGACTTAAAAAATTCAGTAAACTGTGTTGTCAAAAGAGGTGCTGTCATCTGGGCTTTGTTGTTCCATTTACAGAGCACAGGCAGAGTGGGTTGAGCATCATTATTAAGGGCCCTAGGATATTCAGGTGGTAGATAAACATTGGTTTCAGCTTCAAGTCACCACATACATTAGCCTGTAACAAGAGAGTCAGTCTGTCCTTTGAAGCTAGGCATTGACTTTCTCTCTCTAGCTATGAAACAGCTGAAGGGCCAATACTTTGTCCACCTGAGGGAAGAGCTGACTCATTGGAAAAGACTCTGATGCTGGGAAAGATTGAGGGCAGGAGGAGAAGGGGATGACAGAGGATGAGATGGTTAGATGGCATCACCTACTCTATGTACATGAGTCTGAACAAACTCTGGGAGATAGTGAAGGACAGGGAAGCCTGCACACTGCTGCAGTCATGGGTCACAAAGAGAGATGACTGAGTGACTGAACAACAACTCGGGCTATACAAGTCCTGGATGGCATCTTCCAATAGAAGGCTGCTCGGTTTACATTGAAAATCTGCTGCTTAGTGTAGTCACCTTCATTAATGACCTGAGCCTGACCTTCTGGACAACTTACTGTAGCTTCTGCAGCAGCAATTGCTGTTTCACTTTACACTTTATGTTGTGGAGACAACTTCTTTCCTTAAACTTCATGAACCAACCTCTGCCAGCTTCACATTTTTCTTCTGCAGCTTCCTCACCTCGCTCAGCCTCTACAGAATTGAAGAGAGTCAGAGCCTTGCTCTGGATGAGATTTTGGCTTAAGGGAATATCGTGGCTGGTTTCATCTTCTATGGGCTTCCCTGGTGGCTCAGCTGGTAAAAAATCTGCCTGTAATGTGGGAGACCCAGGTTCAATCCCTTGGTTGGGCAGATCTCCTGGAGGGGGAATTTGCAACCCACTCCAGTATTCTTGCCTGGAGAATTCCATGAACAGAGGAGCCTGGCAGGCTGGACACAACTGAGTGACTAAGACACTTCATCTTCTAGCCAGACAGCTCAAACTTTCTCCATAACAGCAATAAGGTTCTTTCACTCGCTTATCATTCGTGTGTTCACTGAGGCAGCACTTTAATTTCCTCCAAGAACTTTTCCTTTGCATCCACAGCTTAGCTAACTGGTGCAAAAGGCCCAGTTTTCAGGCTATCTCAGCTTCTGACATGCCTTTCTCACTAAGCTTAATCATTTCTAACGTTTGCTTTAAAATGAGAGATGTGTGACTTTTCCTTACACTTGAACACTTAGAGGCTATTATAGGGTTATTAACTGGCACGATTTCAATATTATTGTGTCTCAGGGAATAGTGTGGACCAAGGAGAGGGAGAGAGATGGGGGAAGAACTGGTCAGTGGAGCAGGCAGGACACACACATCATTATATATAGTCATGGTTCTTGGTGCCCCAATTACAATAGTAACATCACAGATCATGGCTCACAGATCCTCTTAACAGATATTATAAAATGAAACAGTTTGAAACATACCTAGAATTAACCAAAATGTTGCACAGAGACAAGAAGTGAGCAAATGCTGTTGGAAAAATGGTGTGGATAGACATTGAGTTGCCAGGAAACTTCAGTTTGAAAAAACCACAGTCCATGCAGTAAAACAAGGTCTCCGTATATGAAGACAATGTGGCTTCACACACATGGGGGTTGAAAAACCAAGGGGTCTTATAAAAGCTTTTCTAGATGATCTGCAGACAGTCTACAAATAATAGTAGCTATTCTGCTTTGATATTAAACCAAATGTCAATATGTGAAGTTAAAAAATTATTTTAGTTTTAATTGGAGGATAGTTACTTTGTAATACTGTGTTGGTTCTACCATACATCAACATGAATCAACTGTAGATATACATATGTCCCCTCCTTCTTTTTTTTTTTTTTTTATGTTTTGAGATCCTTTGTCATTTTCTTTTTTTTTTTAATCAAGAATCTCTTTTATTGATTATCAGAAACATTACAAACATCTAGTATGAACAAATTGTAACATGATAGTGTTTAGTTTGAACAATTAATACATTTCAGATATAATATTATACATATTTCAATGCTATTCTCCCCAATCATCTCAGCCCTCTCCCGGTCCCAGAGTCCAAAAGTCTGGTCTATACATCAGTGTCTCTTTTGTTGTCTCGTAAATAGGGTTATTTTTTACCATCTTTCTAAATTCCATATATATGCGTTAGTATACTGTATTTGTGTTTTTGTTTCTGGCTTACTTCACTCTGTATAATAGGCTCCAGTTCCATCCACCTCCTTAGAACTGATTCAAATGTATTCTTTTTAATGGCTGAGTAATACTCCATTGTGTATATGTACCACAGCTTGCTTATCCATTCATCTGTGGATGGACATCTAGGTTGCTTCCACGTTCTGGCTATTGCAAACAGTGCTGCTATGAACATTGGGGTACACGTGTCTCTTTCAATTCTGGTTTTCTCAGTGTATATGCCCAGCAGTGGGATTGCTGGATCATAAGGCAGTTCTATTCGCAGTTTTTTGAGGAATCTCCATACTGTTCTCCATAGTGGCTGTACTAGTTTGCATTCCCACCAACAGTGCAAGAGGGTTCCCTTCTCTCCGCACCCTCTCCAGCATTTATTGCTTGTAGACTTTTGGATAGCAGCCATTCTGATTGGCGTGAAATGGTATCTCATAGTGGTTTTGATTTGCATTTCTCTGATAATGAGTGATGTTGAGCATCTTTTCATGTGTTTGTTAGCCATCTGTATGTCTTCTTTGGAGAAATGTCTATTGAGTTCTTTGGCCCATTTTTTGATTGGGTCATTTATTTTTCTGGAATTGAGCTGTAGAAGTTGCTTGTATATTTTTGAGATTAGTTATTTGTCAGTTGCTTCATTTGCTATTATTTTCTCCCATTCTGAAGGCTGTCTTTTCACCTTGCTTATAGTTTCCTTTGTTGTGCAGAAGCTTTTTAAGTTTGATTAGGTCCCATTTGTTCATTTTTGATTTTATTTCCGATATTCTGGGAGGTGGGTCATAGAGGATCCTGCTGTGATGTAAGTCAGAGAGTGTTTTGCCTATGTTTTCCTCTAGGAGTTTTATGGTTTCTGGTCTTACATTTAGCTCTTTAATCCATTTTGAGTTTATTTTTGTGTATGGTGTTAGAAAGTGTTCTAGTTTCATTCTTTTACAAGTGTTTGACCAGTTTTCCCAGCACCACTTGTTAAAGAGATTGTCTTTAATCCATTGTATATTCTTGCCTCCTTTGTCAAAGATAAGGTGACCATATGTGCTTGGATTTATCTCTGGGCTTTCTATTTTGTTCCATTGATCTATATTTCTGTCCTTGTGCCAGTACCATACTGTCTTGATGACTGTGGCTTTGTAGTAGAGCCTGAAGTCAGGCAGGTTAATTCCTCCAGTTCCGTTCTTCTTTCTCAAGATAGCTTTGGCTATTCGAGGTTTTTTGTATTTCCATACAAATTGAGAAATTATTTGTTCTAGCTCTGTGAAGAATACCGTTGGTAGCTTGATGGGGATTGCATTGAATCTATAAATTGCTTTGGGTAGTATATTCATTTTCACTATATTGATTCTACCAATCCATGAACATGGTATATTTCTCCATCTATTAGTGTCCTCTTTGATTTCTTTCACCAGTGTTTTATAGTTTTCTATATATAGGTCTTTAGATTCTTTAGGAAGATATATTCCTAAGTATTTTATTGTTTTCATTGCAATGGTGAATGGAATTGTTTCCTTAATTTCTCTTTCTATTTTCTCGTTATTAGTGTACAGGAATGCAAGGGATTTCTGTGTGTTAATTTTATATCCTGCAACTTTACCATATTCATTGATCAGTTCTAGTAATTTTCTGGTGGAATCTTTAGGGTTTTCTACGTAGAGGATCATGTCATCTGCAAATAGTGAGAGTTTTACTTCTTCTTTTCCAATTTGGATTCCTTTTATTTCTTTTTCTGCTCTGATTGCTGTGGCCAAAACTTCCAAAACTATGTTGAATAGTAATGGTGAAAGTGGGCATCCTTGTCTTGTTCCTGACTTTAGAGGAAATGCTTTCAATTTTTCACCATTGAGGATAATGTTTGCTGTGGGCTTGTCATATATAGCTTTTATTATGTTGAGGTATGTTCCTTCTATTCCTGCTTTCTGGAGAGTTTTTATCATAAATGGATGTTGAACTTTGTCAAAGGCTTTCTCTGCATCTATTGAGATAATCATATGGTTTTTATTCTTCAGTTTGTTAATGTGGTGTATTACGTTGATTGATTTGCGGATATTGAAGAATCCTTGCATTCCTGGGATAAAGCCCACTTGGTCATGGTGTATGATCTTTTTAATGTGTTGTTGGATTCTGATTGCTAGAATTTTGTTAAGGATTTTTGCATCTATGTTCATCAGTGATATTGGCCTGTAGTTTTCTTTTTTTGTGGGATCTTTGTCAGGTTTTGGTATTAGGGTGATGGTGGCCTCATAGAATGAGTTTGGAAGTTTGCCTTCTTCTGCAATTTTCTGGAACAGTTTGAGTAGGATAGGTGTTAGCTTTTCTCTAAATTTTTGGTAGAATTCAGCTGTGAAGCCGTCTGGACCTGGGCTTTTGTTTGCTGGAAGATTTCTGATTACAGTTTCAATTTCCGTGCTTGTGATGGGTCTGTTAAGATTTTCTATTTCTTCCTGATCCAGTTTTGGGAAGTTGTACTTTTCTAAGAATTTGTCCATTTCTTCCACATTGTCCATTTTATTGCCATATAATTGCTGATAGTAGTCTCTTATGATCCTTTGTATTTCTGTGCTGTCTGTTGTGATCTCTCCATTTTCATTTCTAATTTTATTGACTTGATTTTTCTCCCTTTGTTTCTTGATGAGTCTGGCTAGTGGTTTGTCAATTTTATTTACCCTTTCAAAGAACCAGCTTTTGGCTTTGTTGATTTTTGCTATGGTCTCTTTTGTTTCTTTTGCATTTATTTCTGCCCTAATTTTTAGGATTTCTTTCCTTCTACTAACCTTGGGGTGCTTCATTTCTTCCTTTTCCAGTTGCTTTAGGTGTAGAGTTAGGTTATTTATTTGGCTTTTGTCTTGTTTCTTGAGGTATGCCTGTATTGCTATGAACTTTCCCCTTAGGACTGCTTTTACAGTGTCCCACAGGTTTTGGGTTGTAGTGTTTTCATTTTCATTCATTTCTATGCAGAATTTGATTTCTTTTTTGATTTCTTCTGTGATTTGTTGGTTATTCAGGAGTGTGTTGTTCAGCCTCCATATGTTGGTCTTTTTAATAGATTTTCTCCTGTTATTGAGATTTACTCTTACTGCATTGTGGTCAGAAAAAATGCTTGGAATGATTTCAATTTTTCTGAACTTACCAAGGCTAGATTTATGGCCCAGGATGTGGTCTATCCTGGAGAAGGTTCCGTGTGCACTTGAGAAAAAGGTGAAATTCATTGTTTTGGGATGAAATGTCCTATAGATATCAATTAGTTCTAACTGGTCTATTGTATCGTTTAAAGTTTGTGTTTCCTTGTTAATTTTCTGTTTAGTTGATCTATCCATTGGTGTGAGTGGGGTATTAAAGTCTCCCACTATTATTGTGTTATTGTTGATTTCTCCTTTCATACTTGTTAGTATTTGTCTTATATATTGTGGTGCTCCTAAGTTGGGTGCATATATATTTATAATTGTTATATCTTCTTCTTGGATTGATCCTTTGATCATTAGGTAGTGACCTTCTTTGTCTCTTTTCACATCCTTTGTTTTAAAGTCTATTTTATCTGATATGAGTATTGCTACTCCTGCTTTCTTTTGGTCTCTATTTGCGTGGAAAATCTTTTTCCAGCCCTTGACTTTCAGTCTGTATGTGTCCCCTGTTTTGAGGTGGGTTTCTTGTAGACAGCATATGGAGGGGTCTTGTTTTTGTATCCATTCAGCCAGTCTCTGTCTTTTGGTTGGGGCATTCAACCCATTTACATTTAAGGTAATTAATGATAAATATGATCCCGTTGCCATTTACTTTGTTGTTTTGGGTTTGAATTTATATATCCTTTTTGTGTTTCCTGTCTAGAGAATGTCCTTTAGTATTTGTTGGAGAGCTGGTTTGGTGGTGCTGAATTCTCTCAGCTTTTGCTTGTCGGTAAAGGTTTTGATTTCTCCTTCATATTTGAATGAGATCCTTGCTGGGTACAATAATCTGGGCTGTAGGTTCTTTTCTTTCATCACTTTAAGTATGTCTTGCCATTCCCTCCTGGCTTGGAGAGTTTCTATTGAAAGATCAGCTGTTATCCTTATGGGAATTCCCTTGTGTGTTATTTGTTGTTTTTCCCCTGCTGCTTTTAATATTTGTTCTTTGTGTTTGATCTTTGTTAATTTGATTAATATGTGTCTTGGGGTGTTTGGTCTTGGGTTTATCCTATTTGGGACTCTCTGGGTTTCTTGGACTTGAGTGATTATTTCCTTCCCCATTTTAGGGAAGTTTTCAACTATTATCTCCTCTAGTATCTTCTCATGGTCTTTCTTTTTGTCTTCTTCTTCTGGGACTCCTATGATTCGAATATTGTAACGTTTAATATTGTCCTGGAGGTCTCTGAGATTGTCCTCATTTCTTTTAATTCGTTTTTCTTTTTTCTCCTCTGATTCCTTTAATTCTGCCATTCTATCTTCTAATTCGCTAATTCTATCTTCTGCCTCTGTTATTCTACTATTTGTTGCCTCCAGAGTGTTTTGGATCTCATTTATTGCATTATTCATTATATATTGACTCTTTTTTATTTCTTCTAGGTCCTTGTTAAATCTTTCTTGCATCTTCTCAATGCTTTTCTCCAGGCTATTTATCCATGATTCCATTTTGCTTTCCAGATTTTGGATTAATTTCACTATCATTATTCGGAATTCTTTATCAGGTAGGTTCGCTATTTCTTCCTCTTTTGTTTGGTTTGGTGGGCAATTATCCTGTTCCTTTACCTGCTGGGAAATCTTCTGTCTTTTCATCTTGTTTAAATTGCTAAGTTTGGGGCGTCTTTACTGTATTCTGGTAGTCTGTGGAGTTCTCTTTATTGTGGCGTTTCTGCACTATATGTGGGTTTGTACCGGTGGCTTGTCGAGGTTTCTTGTTTATGGAAGCTTGTATCGGTGTTCTGGTGGGTGGAGCTGGATTTCTTTTCTCTGGGGTGCGGTGGAGTGTCTAGTAGTGAGTTATGAGATGTCTATGCTTTTGGGGTTGCTTTGTGTAGCCTGTGTATTGGAGCTCAGGCTGTGTTCTTGTTTTTCTGGAGAATTTGCTTGGTATGTCTTGTTGTGGAACTTGCTGGTCTTTGTGTGATGCTTGGTTTCAGAGTAGGTATGGAGGCTTTTAATGAGCTCCTGTCAATTAATGTTTCGTGGGATCAGGGTATGGACTTAAGCCTCCTGGTTCCAGTTATTGGTCTTATTTTTACAGTAGTCTCAAAAACTTCTTCTTCTATAATGCATTCCACAACTGGACCGCTCAGAGATGTTCACGGAATTATACAGAGAAGGAAAAAGGGAGGAAGGAGACAGAGGTGGTCAGGAGGATAAAAGGAGGGAGTGTGAAGGAGAGAGCCAGATCTAGTCAGTAATCAGTAAAGAAAAGAAAAAAGGAAAGGAAAAAAGCAAAGGACAAAAAGGAAAAAAAAAAAAAAAAAACAACAGGGTCGCAAAAGTTATATCTAAACGTGGAGATTAAAGAAGTACTAGAGGATAAAAAAAAAATAAGAATAAAAGAAACAAAACAAACAACAACAAAAAAAAATTAAAAGGAAAAAAAAATTTTGTTTTCCTTTTTCCAATTAAAAAATAATAAAAATTTAAAAATATATATATATATATTAAAAAAAGAAAAGAAAAAAAAGGAAATAATGATGGTAAAAATAGTAACAATATATATAAGAGTTTCTCTATTATTGTTGTGGGTTCAGTTCATTTTCAGCTAGTTCCTTGTTCCGGCTTAAATTTCTCAAGATCTATAGGCCCCTTTCTCTGTAGTTGGTCTGTATAGTCCTTTGTTCTGTGCACGGTTCGGCGGTGTTCTGGGCCAAGGCCCGCCACTTGTGTGGTCGGTGCTGCACAATCTGGATTGCCGGCCCAAACTACTGCAGTTAGGCAGCACTCCAGACAATCAGGCGAAGGAAGTCTGCGCTGAGGCCCGCAGAGGGGGAGGGGGCCGGCGACGGGAATGGCGGGCGGGCGGGTGGGGGGAGGGGATGGGGTGGCCCTCGTGGGAGCCGCCGGCACAGCGGGCGGGGGCACGCCTGCGCGGGAGTGGCTGGCGGGGGAGCGTCCAGTGGGGGAGAGTCCCGCGGGGGAGCGTCCCTCTGGGGAGCGCCGGCAGCGGAGCGTCCCGCGTGGGAACGGCCAAGGCGTCTCCCTGCCCAGCCCCGGCTCCCCAATGGCAGATGCGGGCGTTTGCAGCGGTGCTTCTCCGCTGCGGAAGTTACCGCAGGGCCCGCAGTCTGTGGGTTCTAATTGCTCAACTGTTCTCCTCCCTGTTATGATAGTCTCCGTGTTTCCCAGGTTCGGCGCAGATTCCGCAGGGAGAGTGTTTCCTGGTGTTTGGAAACTTCTCTTTTTAAGACTCCCTTCCCCGGACAGAGGTCCGCCCCTCCCTCTTTGTCTCTCTCTGGCTTCTATATTCTTTCCTACCTCCTTTAGAAAGGCAGTGAGTTGCTTTTCTGGGTGTCCGACGTCCTCCGCCAGCACTCCGAAGCTGTTTGTGGAATTTACTCGGCGCCCACATGTCCCATTGATGAATTTGTGGAGGAGAAAGCGTATTCCCCGTCCTAATCCTCCGCCATCTTAACCGGAAGCCTGTCCCCTCCTTCTTGAATCTCCCTCCCCATCCCACCCTTCTAGGCTGTCATGGAGCACTGGCTTTGGGTTCCGTGTCATGCAGCAAATTCCCACTGGCTGTGAGCGTGCTTGCTAAGCTGCTTCAGTCATGTCTGACTCTTTGTGGCCCTATAGGCTGTAGCCCATCAGGCGTCTCTGTCCATGAGATTCTCCAGGCAAGAATACTGGAGTGGATTGCCATGCCCTCCTCCAGGGATCCCCCTGGCCCAGAGATGGAAACCACATCTCTTAATTCTCCTGCATTGGCAGGTGGGTTCTTTACCGCTAGCGCCACCTGGGAAGCCCCTCCCATTGGCTATTACTGGGTATATACCCTGAGGAAACCATAACTGAAAAAGACACATGTACCCCAATGTCCACTGAAGCACTGTTTACAGTAGCCAAGACATGGAAGCAGCCTAGATGTCCATCAACAGATGGATGAATATTTTTTAAAACTTCATTACAATATGTAATCAGAACCCATATCGACAACTTTTCTTTCCTGTGGCATCAAAACCCATTCTTTGAACAAATGTTCCCCCATGTGTGAGTTTGTAAAGTTGCACGTTGGTCATCTGGAAAATACTCTTTCACTGTGTTCTGTCCATATCAGCGCATTTCATTGTTGAGAAATCACATTCGTTAACATCTCTACCTACCTCATCAAAAGAGCCCTGAAGTCTCAGAACATTGTCAAGCTCCCCATGGTGGAAATGAGTTTCCCAAAATTCTAATTCTTGCCTGAAAGTCTGAATCCTGTTCTTGGCAACAAAGACTCTCCTCTGTTTCTGTTGCAGTCATGGGCTCCCTTTATCTATTTTGAAGATCGTCTGCCAAGCACCCAAGTCTGAATGACAGCAGTTCGCCTCTTAGCTGTTCTTTCCAGGTAAACGTGGTCCTATGAAAAAGTAGCTTATTCAGTTCAGGACTCAAGTGCTTTTCCTGAGACAAACAGTCCTCTCTGGTTCGAGGCAGGGTGTTTCAGGCATGGGTCCCATTCAATCACACAGAATATTAGAAATCAGGGTTGAGACTTAATAACATAGACCATTTTTTTCTGCTGTGTTGAGGCCAGGCTGTGCTATGGGGACTGAGCCCTCTGTCCTTGGCGGGGTGGGGAGTCTGCCCCAAGCGGCCACTCAGTGATCCAGGCTGGGGCTTCACCACCTAGGACGTGTGGGTGGTTCTTAGTGGAGGGTTCACACCAGTGTTAGATGTTAAATATTCTATGTTTGTTCTGCTCATGGCCCATTGGCCTGCTGGCCCATGGGGGCTGTAAAAGTGCCTGGAAGGAGAGGGGCTCCCGATGTGGAGATTCCCGAAGCCTGGACCACTGTGTCTGTCTGAAATGCTGCTCCTGGACCTCCCAGTCCTTCCAGCTGGGGTGCTGCCCTTGGCCATCACACCCTTTGCCACTGGGCACCCTCTGAGTTCCGCTCTTCTCTGTATCCTGCTCTCTCAGCAGCCACTCACTATGCATCTTCAGTTTTCTATGCTTGTGTGAAGACTTCTCCAGCTCACCTCTAAGCTGCGTGAACTGGGTGGCCTGATTTAGACCTTGATGTCCTGGGTCCACCACCATGTGTCTCCTGCTGACAAGGTCCCCCCACCTGCTGCCAATCTACAGCCCCGCCTCTGAGAAGGTGAGCTTGGGGAACACCTCTTCCCTCCAGGCCTTAGTGGCCCCTCTTTGTATGTGAGGGTCTCCTGGATCACTCCCACGCCTGTCACGCATAGACCTGCCCTCCCAGCCATGCGGGAGAGCTTCTTTTTGCAGACAATATGTGAGTTTCCACTGACACACATTTTCTCATGGGGATTTTCTCCTGACTGATGGCTCTGTGTTCCAACTGCATTTTCGTGTACATGGCTCTCCCCTTGTGTCTCTCTGATTCTCCCCCTCAGCCTCTATGTGTGTATATATCTATGGTGACATTTCATGAGCAATCCTGATGCCAAATCCAGCCTCGTACTGTACCTTGACACTGAATCAAATTTTGGAGACTGAATTCAGGTGAAGCAGAAGAGAACAGCTTTATTACTTTGCCAGATTAAGGGGGACACAGCTGGCTTATTGTTCAGTTGTTTGGTTGTGTCCGACTCTTTGAGGCCCCATGGACTGCAGCACCACTGGCTAGTGCCCTCAAAACTGTGTGTCCCAACCTAGAAGAGGTAATGTCGCGGGCAGCTCATGGACGTTCTTCTGATTGGTTGAATCAGCATCATCAACCTACCGGTTCCAATAGGTCTGTGGTCTAGGTGCTTGTGGGCAGCAAACAGTTAACTTCTCCCACCTGGTGAGGGTTTCAACATCCGCAGAGCATCTCAAAGATATTGTTATGTGCTTCCCTTGAAGGGGAACCAGGTTCTGCCCCAAGGCTGCACTATTGTTTCTTGACTGCTCCTCCCTTGTCCCTGCTTTCTCTACCTTCCCTGATTAACAACTGTCTGAACCTGCCCTTTGGAACTCGGGGGAGGTCAAGGAGGTTTCTTGCAAGCGTGCTCAGTGATGTCCGACTTAGTGGAGGGTGAATGAAGCCTATTTCCTGTAATCGAGAAATGAGGAACACAGAAAGGATTTTGTGCCCAGGAGCCCCTGAGTGTCCTGCTTGGTTTCACGCCCTCCACCTGGGAGATCAGGGCAAGAGACATCTGTGTGTGATGTCTATAATCAGGACAAGGTCCCTGACTATTCAAGGGAAACCTTTCAGAGAGTGATGCTCTCTAAGGGATGGCTGGATCATTTTCTGGAGCTCTGTGGCTCCCATGGCACTGGGGTGTGGTTGCCAGTCCTCCTGTGCCACCCTTGTTTGGTCCCTCTCCTGTGTGTCCTCGGAGCCGGCACCGTGGAGAGATGCTTAGCCAGGTGTGCTGTGCTGCTGAGTGGATCCAGGGAATAACCTTGGGCATTCCTCCGCCCCTGCCCTGATGCTGCAATGGGGCTTCTTAAGTGCTCAGCCCAGAGGGGGCTCCTGGGTGCCCCAAGGATCCAGGAGGACTTGGGCTCTTGGGGGTCTGCTCAGCCTTGCTGGCTCTGGGGCTGGTGCCCTCTAGTTCCTCACTCACTGTCTGACGCCCCAAGTGGTGGTGGGGACGTGGTGCTCTTGTCACCATGTCCAAGAAAGCCTTGGTAGCTGTCAGGACACATGGTGACCATTGTCACAGAGGAGGTAGAAGGAAGTGAACTGTGAGAATAAGACTGTTGGACTTTCATCCATTCATGTGCCATCCACCCACCTCTCACTTGTCCCCTCCTTGTTGCTAGCTGTGTCCTCAGGCATGGCCATCCGGTGGTGAACGAGCCAGGCTAGGTCCTAGTGCACAGAGGTGTAGGTCAGGTGGGGTCACAGCCCTAAATGAGTCATTACACAGTGATGGAGGTCAGGGGCTGGGGAGCATCCCCAGGGGAGCTACCTTCTTCAGGAGCTAGAGGAGGGGGGCCAGAGCCACCCTGGATATTCCCTCCCCAGCCCATGGATTTCCTGCACAGAGAGACGTGGGCAGAGGAGATGCCTGGTGAGCGTGGCGTCTCAAGGTATCAGAGCATTTGTGTCAGTGCAGGCACAGATACAGTGCAGGAAGTCACACCAAGAGGCAGGGTTCTCAAGTCTGGGCTCACAGAAGATTGACTTGGGAGCCTTGACAGGCAAGTTTCTAGGACTCATGTGCAGAGGTTCTGAGTCTGAAAGGTTAAGCTGGGTGTGGGGAATTCTCACTTTCGACAGACGGTCCACATGGTCTGGGAGCAGGAGAGGCTTGGTGTGCTGGGGAAGTTGACATGGAGCGATGGTGCTTCTTGTCTCCTTGGCTGAAGGCATGGATGGAGTCCTGGCCATATCCACCCAGGGGCTCTTGATTCCCAGCATCTTCTGATTTCCCATGGTTTCTGGAAACTGAACAGTGTTATGGTAGCGATTAGAGAAAAGATCTACTGCGTACACACTGGTCTGTTTTGATTTGGCAGTGGGGGGTTGTGGTGGTTGTTTTTCCTGCAGAGCTGGCAAAAGGCAGAAGTGGAGGGATGTGCTCTCTGGAGCATGGGTGTTTGTATCTCAATTTCTGATGCTCAGCTAAGAGTTGCCAGTGGAAACGGGATCAAGGACACATCCTGATTTTCCAGGGCATCTCTCAGGACCCAGATTTCTAGCAACTCCTCTCTGTCTCTTTTCCTGGCTACTGTCTTAGATGACCATGTAGTATCAGATCAGATCAGATCAGTCGCTCAGTTGTGTCTGACTCTTGGCGACCCAATGAACTGCAGCACGCCAGGCCTCCCTATCCATCACCAGCTCTCGGAGGTCACTCAGACTCACATCCATCGAGTCAGTGATGCCATCCAGCCATCTCATCCTCTGTCGTCCCCTTCTCCTCCTGCCCCCAATCCCTCCCAGCATCAGAGTCTTCTCCAATGAGTCAACTCTTCCCATGAGGTGGCCAAAATACTGGAGTTTCAGCTTTAGCATCATTCCTTCCAAAGAAATCCCAGGGCTGATCTCCTTCAGAATGGACTGGTTGGATCTCCTTGCAGTCCAAGGCACTCTCAAGAGTCTTCTCCAACACCACAGTTCAAAAGCATCAATTCTTCGGCGCTCAGCCTTCTTCACAGTCCAGCTCTCACATCCATACATGACCACAGGAAAGACCATAGCCTTGACTAGGTGAACCTTTGTTGGCAAAGTGATGTCTCTGCTTTTGAATATGCTATCTAGGTTGGTCATAACTTTCCTTCCAAGGAGTAAGCGTCTTTTAATTTCATGGCTGCAGTCACCATCTGCAGTGATTTTGGAGCCCCCAAAAATAAAGTCTGACACTGTTGCTCCATCTATTTCCCATGTAGTGATGGGACCAGATGCCATGATCTTCATTTTCTGACTGTTGAGCTTTAAGCCAACCTTTTCACTCTCCACTTTCACTTTCATCAAGAGGCTTTGTAGTTCCTCTTCACTTTCTGCCGTAAGGGTGGTATCATCTGCACATCTGAGGTTATTGGTATTTCTCCCGGCAATCTTGATTCCAACTTGCGTTTCTTCCAGTCCAGCATTTCTCATGATGTACTCTGCATATAAGTTAAATAAACATGGTGACAATATACAGCCTTGACGTACTCCTTTTCCTATTTGGAACCAGTCTGTTGTTCCATGTCCAGTTCTAACTGTTGCTTCCTGACCTGCATACAGATTTCTCAAGAGGTATACATGTCTATTAATGCTGGAGAAAGGACCCCAGATTTTCAGGTAAGTGTGTTGTTATATAAGTGGCAGATGTCAGCAAGGGTATTGATGGCTAAGTGAGGGGGCTCTGTTCCCATCAACAGGGGATACAGGCTTGGGGCCTTTATCAGAAACTTTTGTTTTATCTTGATTTTGCCCACATTTGTCACTGCCTTTCCTTCAATAGTCTTTCTGAGCAGTATCAGCTGAGCACAATGCTTTCTTGTCATCTAGAAAAGCCAGGAACAGCATTTGAGTGGAGATTCAAGACCTGAATTCATTTTCCAAAGGATAGAATCATTTTTCTTTCCAAGCCTAAGTTTTGATCTGTGATTCCTGGAATTTTCATTCTTGTTCCTGTTTCTGAATGTTCCAGACTGGCCCATCACAGTTGACCTTGTTCTCTGGGAAAGGGGGGCCACTGTACCCCCTTGTCTGGGGGCACAATCAAAATGTGGAATGTCATTAGCAAAGATTAGGGTTTCAGCCAAATTACTCAGAGTTCCTTTGGGAATGGCTGACCAAGGAGATTTTTTTTGCATATTTTGGGACACAGGGCAGGGTGCTTTGGGACACAGGCAGGAAAGAGAGTAAAGATTATGGTTGACTTATTCACTGTTCAGGACTCTACATGAGATTATTCACAACAGCCAAGATATGGAAACAACCTAAGTGTCCATCAACAGATAAGTCAATAAAGAAGTTGTGGTCTATATATACAATGGAATATTACTCAGTCATTAAAAATGAAAAAAAGTTCCATTTGCAGCAACATGGATTGAATTGGAGGGCATTATGCTGAGTGAAATAAATCAGACAGAGAAAGACAAGTACTTATTACTCACATGCAGAAACTACAAAATACAACAAACTAGTGATATAATGAAAAAAAATCAGATTCACAGATATAGAGAACTAGTGGTGGTTACCAGTAGGGAGAGGGGAGGGACAATATGGGGGTGGTTGTGTAAGTGGTACAAACTGCTATATATAAGCAAGTTACAAGGATATATGTACAGCACAGCCAATATATTATAGTAGCTGCAAATGGAGTATAAATTAAAAAAACTGTGAATTACTACACTGTATACCTATGACATATAATATTGTGTATCAATTATACTTCATTAAAATTTTTAAAGAAAAAATCTACAGATGAGACTTATTCTGTTCCAGGTCTTTGGACCAAGTAGGAGCCGTATTTTCTCTTAATGGGGAAATTTGCATACAGGGGAAATATTCTCTCTCCTTTCCAGGTGAGTCACGTGACTGCCACTTCTTTTGTCCTTAACGACTCATTTGTCCACCCAAGACCCTTAACTTGGATTTAGTTTCTCTTGGTTTTTAGAAAGTGTTCCCCTTCCTCATCTCCCAAGTTAGAGGCTTCTAGTCTAGCTGAGGAATGAAGTCTTCACTGGTTTTCTCAGCAATGAACTTGGATGACTTCTCCAGATCCCAGGAAAGCAGTGTAGCTGAGCTGCCCACCAGTGTCCAGAGTGCAGCTTCAGCTTGGTGGGACTGGCACTGACCCATCCAGCCGGGGACCACGGCTCCTTAGTTGTCCCTCCCCTCCTCCCCCACTTTCCAGGAGGACAGTCCTGCTCTCCCAGGGGCGCCCCTGCCTCCAATGGGCAGGCACGTAGCAGGACTTGGCCAGCCTTCTGAGCCCACTCAGGGAATGGACCATGATTTGAGGCACCGTTTCCTTTCATGTTGCTGGCGGCTTGGCTCCCCACTGCCTGCTTTGCCTGGCTCATTCATATGTGGCTTCCAGGGTTCCTGGAGATGGACCAGAACCTCACGGATTAGCTGGCGGCGACCCTGGGTAACCATGTCCTTCCCTCAGCTGAGTGAGGCTTCAGAGCTGCTGACGGGGCATTCGTCCTCATTTCATGCAGGGAAAACAGCAAGGAGAAAAGGCTCACTCGCAGTTTAATGTAACTAAATGTCATTCCACGCCCCCAGGATTGCTTTTTTATTGAAAGCAATGGGGATTCAGGCTGAGGGGAGGAAGACAGTAGCGTAACCTGATTTCATGACCCTTGGCTCCTATTTATCATAAAATCATTTACGGCTCCATAAAACGTGTTAATTTGGGCGGCTGGTGATGTATGTCTTTGATTTAGGAGCTGACATTTCTGCCCAGTGGGTGATTGCTCATGGAGGGTGGCTTGTGTTTGGGAACACGTGTAGGCTGGGCAGGCTTTCGGGGAAGCCTGCAGCCAGCGGAGGTGCTGGGAGGTCTGGGGTCCCCCCTGTGGGTCCTGGGTGCATGTGGGGATAGTCCATGCAGCCCTACTTGACATCTGGGAGATAATGGGAAACGCTGGCTGACTGGCCTTCAGGTCCTGGAATTCTGCACTTGATTTCTAATTCTGAGTGTGATTTTCCTAAAAGGGAGCCAGATCCTTCCTGGGCATCCTTTACTTTTGTGCATGCATGTGTGCTAAGTTGCTTCAGTTGTGTCTGACTTTGGGCGACCCTATGGACTGTGGCCCGCCAGGCTCTTCTGTCCATGGGATTCTCCAGGCAGGAATACCGGAGTGAGTTGCCATGCTCTCCTCTAGGGGATCTTTCTGACCCAGGGATCGAATCCGTGACTCTTATGTCTCCTGCATTGGCAGGAAGGCTCTTTACCACTAGTGCCACCAGGGAAGGGCCCCTATTCCCCCAGACGCACTATTTATTGAGCACCTGCTTTGTGCCTGAATTGCATGATGTTCTGGAAGAAGTCGAGAGCAAGAGAGAGGGAGTCCTGCCTGCAGATCCTCCCCCAGCCTCGGGACCAGCCTTGGCATCCCTAGGTGATTCAGGGGGCATGGGAAGAGCAGGGCACAGGGACTCCGTAGCTCCCCTGCCTGCCACCTCGCCACGCTCGAGGGGAATTAGCATCCTCTGTCCTACATGGGACGCCAGACAGACAGACAGACAACCACACAACGGACTTGTTCATGGACACACAGCCAGGAAAGAGGGCTTGGGAGCAGATGAGGCTTTCAGCATGCAAGGAGGCACAAGCTGGGGCTACCCTGAGCCAGCCCAATGGTTCTGCCTTGTCTGCCTGCTCTCTCCTGTCTATTCTCTTGTCCCCTCTTCTCTGGCTTTCCTTCCTCATTGTGAACTTCTTTCTTATTAAATTGAAAGGTAAAAAGCCAACTTTATCTTCCTGTATCTGTCCCACTCCCACAAAGTTTATTAAAAAATGAAACACCCAGCAAATCATTTTTATGAGCAATTAGGTGCCCCTCTCGTGTGTACGTATGTGGAGGGCTCAGCTGACAAATGGATTGACACCCGGGGTTGGGGCTGAACTGGCTCCCATGGTTCCACCCCCACCCCTTGATCCCCCGCTGCTGTACCCCATGGTGAACAAGGTAAGTGTTTCCATTTGTCAGTCTTGGGAGAAATGATAGTTTATATTCTGGGCACCGAGCGTTTTTATTTGCCAATATTTTCTCCTCTCCATATGAACTGTTGGTTCATAAGTTTTGTTATTGCAGAATATTATTTACAGATCTCAGCAGAAGGGCAAAACAGCTGGGGGAATGTTTATCTCCATTGCCCCTCCCCAACTCTCTTCCAAGTCTCTAAATAAACTTTTCTGTTGATTCTGAAGTGAAGCATCCATCAGGCTTTGCCCATGACTGCGAGGTGAAGAAGCCTATTTCATTCTTGTTTCTGGAACATTTATTCTTTATTCTGTTGCCCCTAAGATAAAGGACTCTCATCACCCACTGTCAGGCACCCAAAACCTTCAGGCAGGACCTATTGCTATGCTATGCTATGCTAAGTCACTTCAGTCGTGTCCAACTCTGTGTGACCCCATAGACGGCAGCCCACCAGGCTCCCCCGTCCCTGGGATTCTCCAGGCAAGAACACTGGAGTGGGTTGCCATTGCCTTCTCCAATGCATGAAAGTGAAAAGTCAAAGTGAAGTCGCTCAGTCGTGTCCGACTCTTAGCGACCCCATGGACTGCAGCCTACCAGGCTCCTCTGTCCATGGGATTTTCCAGGCAAGAGTACTGGAGTGGGGTGCCATTGCCTTCTCCTTCAGGCAGGACCTATTAGACTTTACTAAAAAGCTTGCCCTCTGGGAAGGTGACTCTTCAGCCTAATTTTCTGCTAATCCTCTGGGTCTCCAGTTATGTCCAGACACCATGAGATTAACCAAACAAAGTTTATTTAACAGATGCCTCCTTCAGAAAGCAATGACCATCAGCGGGGCTTCCCAGGTGGCTCAGCAATAAAGAACCTCCTGCAATACAGAAGATGTGGGTTCAATCCCTGGGTGGGGAAGATCCCCTGGGGGAGGGGGCATGGCAACCCACTCTAGTATCCTTGCCTGGAAAAGCCTGGCAGGCTACAGTCCATGGGGATGCAAAGAGTTGGAGATGACTGAAGAGGCTGAGCACTCCATCCATCAATGTAACATAGAGATCATCCTTTCAAGACCAAATGCCAAAGCCTGTGTTCTGACGGCATTTCCCCTGATGTTTAAATGTATTTATACACATAGTTGTTCACAAGGGTCCCAATTCGAGTCATCTCAAATAATGTTGAGAAATCAACATTATTTGAAAGAATAAAGAGATGGGAGATGGGGACTCAGTCCCTGAACATCTAAGATCTATGACCCCTGGGATTGTAAACACGTCTGTTGTATGAAATCAATCCTCAGTAGGGAATTGCAGCTCCAAAAACTGCGGACAAATGCTTCCTTCTTAAATCTAAAATACTTCTTTACAGCAACCACACACAGTGACTGGAACAGCAGATTATCTTTCTTGACTTTATGCCCTCAGGATGGTGAAAAGGGGTCTCAGAACCTGTTGAAATCTGGCCATGTGGTTTCCCCCGCTTTCACCTGCCTCCCTCACTTCCTCTGCCAGAAAGGATGCTGCGGCCATGTAGCCACAGGACACAAGGTCTCATTGTCCTAACTGATCAGATTCTCCATTTAAAAAATATATATTTGACCACTCTGGGTCATAGTTGCAGCACGCAGGCTGTTCTATCTTTGCTGTGGCAGGTGGGATCTTAGTGGTGGTACGTGGGACCTAGTTCCCTGACCAGACACTGATCCTGGCCCCTTGCATTGGGAGAGGGGAGTCTTAGCCACCGGACCACCAAGGAAGTCCCCAGATCCTCCCTTGAATTTTGCTCCAGAACTGGAGGGAGCACGTGGAAAACATCACAGCCTATATCGACCACCTGAAGAGCTGCTGGAAATTTCCGGCAGTCATTCACTCAGAACCTGCTCGGTCTCAGCACTGCTGGACTATAAGCATCATGCCTGCCATGCATGGTCCTTCCACAAACACGTGTTGAAGGGATGAGAAAGGGAGTAAATGGGTTCCTTCGCTTCTCAAAGTGTCAAGGATGCTCACTGCCCTCTTGCATCTCCTTCCTAGGGGTTTGCATCCCTTGTGGGGGCTTGGATGTGGGTCTGTGGACATTTATGTGCAACCAGCTTGCCTCCCAAACATCCAAGTGGGTAGGGAGCCATCATTTATTCCATCTCAAGAAGTTTCAGTCATTACATCTGTGTCAAGTGCTTACAGCAGTGTGGCTGTGGGTGTGTGGTGGCCATGATGCCTACTCATTGCAACCCAGCCCGTTTCGGTCATGAAACTGCTTTCTGCCCTGCTCACCCATCATAGCTGTGTTCCAGGCCTTCTGCCTGACCCTGTTCACATAGATGTCTCTGTGTCTTAGGAAGCAACCTATGTAATTTGAAACACCAGCAAATCTCTATTATTACTATGATCGTGGTGGTTATGTAGGGTGGGAACCCCTGAGCAAACTGTGGCCTAGGCCACCTGGCCCTCAGAGTCAGAGGCGGGTGTGGACCAGCGCAGGGTGTGTTCCAGGCCTGACAGAAGGGCTCCGGGGGCCCCCGAATGGTGCCGTGGAGATATGGGGTTGGGTGGCTTCCAGTCTACAGAATGTAGTGAGAAGGCTGCCCACCCTGTCTCCCTCCCACTCCTGTTTCAGCCGGCTGACTCATTCACACTCACCTTCCACCTCCACTCTCTGATCTCTCTCCTCCTCTGTCTGACATCCTGGCTGAAAGCTGGCACACCCTCCCCCACCTCCCCCCCCCCCCACCCCCAGCTCCTGGCTCTGCTACACTTCTCTCCAGGGACCCGTCCTTGCACTGGGCCTTCCCTCCTGACTGTGGCTCACCCTAGGCAGTCTCTTCTCTGAGTCCTAAGACCCTGCCGTGACCTTCTCCCCCACCTCTCCCCCTGATGCTCATACCACGGCCCTTCTGCCCCACACCTGCTATCCTTCTGTGACCGACTGCCCCTTTTCATCAGTATTTCCTGCAGCTGGTCCCAGAGAGATGGGATCTTCTGGGCTGGGCCTGGCCTGGCCACCTGACCAGCCTCCCTGCCACTGGCCCTGGCCAGACTCCATTAGTCCCAATGTAGGGATGCTGTTAAGGACAGAATGTTTGTGTCATGTTGAGATTCATGGTGGAATCCTAACCCCCAGTGTGATGGTGTTAGGAGGTGGGGCCTTTGAGAGGTGATTAGGTCATGAGGGTGGAATCCTCATGAGTGGGATTAGTGCCCTTATGAAAGGGACCTCAGAGAATCCCCTATACCCTTCCTCCATGTGAGGACACAGTGAGAAGACAGTCGTCTTGAACCAGAAATAGGGCCTCCATCAGACCCTGGATCTGCTGTCACCTTGATCTTAGGCTTCCCAGCCTCCAAATCTGCAGTATGTCTGTTACTCAGCTCCAGCTGACTGACATGGATGTTCCCCCTCCTCCTGCTCCCTGGGTCCCACAGTCATGTTTTAGGTTCTCACCTTAGAGCCACATTCCCACCTTAGTACTGAAAGCCCAGACTTGGGGGAGAAGTGGGGGAGCTTAATGGTGGAAAAGGGGAGTCCAGCTGTGTTCTGATGGGGGCCAAGGGCCTGAGGGAGCTGGAGGCACTAACCAGAATGGGGGTGCCCCACAGGATTGCTTGGGGGCACACCTGGCTTTCTCTGGCTGGTCCTGAGTTGGGAGCAGAGACAAAAATTAGGGAAGCTGTTAGTTATTAATCAAGTCTTGGCTATTTGGTGACATTTGTTACAAAAGCTAACAAGTTGTTGTAACTTGTTACAGCAAGTTACTTGTTCCTGCAGTACAGGGAAGGCCTCCTGTATTATTACCAGAGATAATAATCCAACTTCCTATGAAGTTCTGACTCTCGGCAGTGTCCTGGGTGGGTCACTGGGCACAGGGTGCTGTTTTCCTGGACTGGTCATTCTGCACAGGGGCTGGTCTGTTGGGCTGATGCAGGTTGTGGGTCAAAGTTTTCTTTTCCTGCATGGAAGGGCTGCTGTCCATTTACATAGTCAGTCTGTCAATGGGAGGGTTGGAACCAAAGGTCTCAGGTTCTGGGGTCCTAGAGGTTTTCCCTCCAGTTCAGAGATTGGAGGGACTGCGTGCTCTTCCACCCTGTGTTGATCACGAATGCCCCTCAGGCTGTCCTAATCGAGAGCCCAGCTTGCAGCTTCCATGCTCAGACATGACGCTGACACCACTGCCTATAAGGAGCGAGCCCCTACCTGCTCCAGCAGGGCCTTGGATCGTCCACCAGGAATGGAAGCAGATGTGTTCTTTTCCTGTCTGTCACACTTACCGAGGCACTGGGCTCAGAATCCGGTGGAGAAAATATCACCATGGAAATCAGAAGGTTGAAGGTGTTTCCAGGAGCTGGGAAGGCAGGAGTCCTTGTTCCATGCACACACCTGGGGTGTGCGAGGTTTCACAGAGATCCTTGCTCTGACAGACACAGACCCTCGATTAGTTGGGCTGTATCAGGGCATCTAGAGGTCACTCAGCCCCAACCCCCATGGTGCCAGGCCCCACACACCTGGCTCAGGTGGGGCATGGATGCACTGGCCTGTGCCCCCACCTCGGGTTCTTAGAGGGCCTTGCATCAGGGGCAGGTGCTGCCCCAGGAGCCTCTGCAAGTCTGGGGGCCTGGCCCCTCTCTGGCTGCCTGGTCTCTGTCTCCAAGCATGGATTCTGCCCACCTAGATGTGAGGAGATGTGAGCCAGGTGCCCCTCTCCCCACAGCCTGTTGTCCCTAGACCTGGTGAAATCCTGTCTGGAGGGCACAGGAGGCTCTGGGGGCCTTCACTCATTCCACCAGAGCCCAGAGCTGCCCATTGGATGCTGGGCTGAGAGGAGGTCACAGAAGGACAAGGTGCCCAAACCTCCGCCCTACAAGAGGGACACTATGGTGACCATTGGCCCCCTATCCAGACACCGGACAACCCGGTTCCTGGGCAGAAACCATATGGGCACTGGCCCCACTCTGTTTTCCCATGGTTTGCAGCCCTTTACCCTCACTCTGAGCCGTAGCCTGGAGGCCCTGAATTAGTGGGCTCTGGGGGGTCTTTCTTCCGAGCAGATTCCTGGATCTCCAGATGGGGCCCCTCAGCACATATCAGGGTCCCTCAACTGAGGGGGGATAGAGCTGCTGGCAGAGCCCTTTAAGGAGGCAACTGCAGCCTTCTGTAGCCAAAGGATGGTGCAGACAAACACAGCAAGGCAGCCATGCACATGCATATCCATGTGTGTGAGTGAGCATGTGTACGTGTGTACATATGCACTTGAGGGCCCAGGGATATATACGCCTGTGAGTGTGGTAATGTACAGAGATCTGTTCTCACAGATTTGTGTGTGCAGCGTGTGTTAGTCCCTTAGTCATGCCAGACTCTTTGTGACCCCATGGACTGCACCCCACCAGGCTCCTCTGTCCATGAGATTTTCCAGACAAGGATACTGGAGTAGGTTGCCATTTCCTTCTCCAGGGGAATCTTCCTAACCCAGGGATTGAACCTGGGTCTCCTACACTGCAAGCAGATTCTTTACTGACTGAGCTACAAGGGAAGCCCGTGTGCAAGCATGGGTTGATTCAAAAAGTGGACTCATTGGAAAAGACCCCGATGCTGGGAAGGATTGAAGGTAAAAGGAGGAGGGGGTGGCAGAGGATGAGATGGTTGGTTAGCATTACCGACTTGATGGACATGAATTTGAGCAAGCTCTGGGAGACAGTGGACAGGGTAGCCTGGCATGCTGCAGTTCATGGGGTCGCAAAGAGTTAGACAGAACTTAGCGACTGAACAGCAAAGCACATGTACATATGAGGTTTCCAGGGACAAGGGTGGGTGCACTTTCTCACATGATACCGACCTTCTCAAGTCATAGAGCAGACCTAGCTCTTAGTGGAATCCTGCCTTCTGGTGTTGAGACCTCCTGGCTTATCATCTGAGCCTGGCTTCCAACTGCCTTGACTGGGTAGGAGCTGTCACTGTTAGTCTATTTCACAGAGTCTTTACCTCCAGCAAGAGAGTCTTTGGGGTCATACACTTAATGTGATTAATCTGAAATTCTGAGTCAAGTGACTTATCTTATGAAAACCTCTGCTACCCACAGGTTACTGGACAAACAAGCCAAATCCATCTTTCATTCTCCGTTAGACCCAAGATGCAGCAATGCTGTCTTCACGGTTCACAGTTCACAAAAATTTACATTTTCTTCCTTTTAGAGAATATAAAGGTGGCTGTTACATAACAGAGAGTAGACTAGGAGAAATGTTGGTGCAATTTAAGCATTTGAAACTATAATTTAAAAACTTAAACTAAGTGCTCTGGGCTCGCAACATCCACCCGCTGACTCACAGGTCAGTGAGTGGGTTTGGATGGGAGTGCTTGAACAATCGGGGAAGGCAATGGCACCCCACTCCAGTACTTCTGCCTGGAAAATCCCACGGATGGAGGAGCCTGGTAGGCTGTAGTCCATGTGGTCGCTGAGGGTTGGACACGACTGAGCGACTTCACTTTCACTTTTCACTTTCATGCAGTGAAGAAGGAAATGGCAACCCACTCCAGTGTTCTTGCCTGGAGAATCCCAGGGACGGGGGAGCCTGGTGGGCTGCCGTCTATGGGGTCACACAGAATCGGACACGACTGAAGTGACTTAGCAGCAGTAGTAGCAGCAGCTTGGAACAATAGGATGGAACGCTCAGCAGAATGACTCAGTGGTGACTTGATACTTCTTACTCCACAAATCAATGATGGGTCAGTCTGTTTCTTTGCTCAAAGTTCTGTGGGTACACAAGAGGCATCATCCACTCAGGGTGTGTTATCAACAGTATAACACAATTCTTTTATGTGAACATTTCTTTCTAATGTAAACCTTTTCCTACAGAGTGTAGATTGGGAAATGACCATTGGCTCTGTTGTTCTATTTGAGTAACTCTATGGTTTTTCTCTTGACAAAGAATGTTCAAACTACCACACAATTGCAATCATCTCACACACTAGCAAAGTAATACTCAACATTCTCCAAGCAAGACTTCAACAGTACGTGAACTGAGAACTTCTAGATGTCCAAGGTGTAATTAGAAAAGGCAGAGGAACCAGAGATCAAATTGCCAACAACTGTTGGATTATATAAAAAGCAAGAGAGTTCCGGAAAAAAAATTTACTTCTGCTTCACTGACTATGCTAAAGCCTTTGAGTGTGTGGATTATAACAAACTGTGGAAAATTCTTCAGGAGATGTGAATGCCAGACTACCTAACCTGCTTCCTGAGAAACCTGTATGCAGGTCAAAAAGCAACAATTAGAACCAGACATGGAACAACAGATTGGTTCCAAATCAGGAAAGGAATATGTCAGGGCTGTATATTGTCACCCTGCTTATTTAAATTATATGCAGAGTACATCATGAGAAATGCTGGGCTGGATGAAGCACAAGCTGGAATCAAGATTGCTAGGAGAAATACCAAAAACCTCAGATAGGCAGATGACACCACCTTATGGCAGGAAGTGAAGAGTCACTGAAGAGCCTCTTGATGAAAGTGAATGAGAAGAGTGAAAAAGTAAGCTTACAACTCAGAAAACTAAGATCATGACATCCAGTCCCATCACTCCATGGCAAATAGATGGGGAAACAATGAGAGACTTTATTTTCTTGAGCTCCAAAACTGCAGATGGTGGCTGCAGCCATGAAATTAAAAGATGCTTGATCCTTGGAAGAAAAGCTATGACCAACCTAGACAGCATATTAAAAAGCAGAGACATTACTTTGCCGACAAAGGTCCCTCTAGTCAAAGCTATGGTTTTTCCAGTAGTCATGTATGGATATGAGAGTTGGACCATAAAGAAAGCTGAGCGCCAAAGAATTGATGCCTTTGAACTGTGGTTTTGGAGAAGATTCTTGAGAGTCCCTTGGACTTCAAGGATATCAAATCAATAAATTCTAAAGGGAATCAACCCTGAATATTCATTGGAAGGACTGATGCTGAAGCTGAAACTCCAATACTTTGTCCACCTGATGTGAAGTGTGGACTCATTCGAAAAGACCCTGATGCTGAGAAAGATAGAAAGCAGAAGGAGAAGGGGATGGCAGAGGATGAGATGGTTGGATGGCATCACCAACTCAATAGACTTGAGTTTGAGCAAGCTCCAGGAGATGGTGAAGGACAGGGAAGCCTGGCATGCTGCAGTCCATGAGGTCACAAAGAGTCAGACATGACTTAGAGACTGAACAAGAGCAACACGGTGTTGAGTGAGAGCGTTGGCAGTCAGGCTGTCCTTGAATCTGGTCTCCTGTCGTTGAGATGCCAAAGTAGGCTCCCAATTGGCTCTCAGGCTGCTGCCTTCATCACTCAGGGAGGAGGAAGGGCAGCTGGTGTGATTACTGTAAGAAGAACTTGTGCAAAGCTGTTCAATGGCTTGGTTGCCTAGGTCTGAATTCCAACAGGCTCCAGCCAGGTGGGTGGAATTGGGCTAGTTATTAATAAATGTAAATGCCAGTTTTCTCATTTGTAATAATTATCCCTACCTAGTCAAGGCTATGGTCTTTCCTGTGGTCATGTATGGATGTGAGAGCTGGACTGTGAAGAAGGCTGAGCGCCGAGGAATTGATGCTTTTGAACTGTGGTGTTGGAGAAGACTCTTGAGAGTCCCTTGGACTGCAAGAAGATCCAACCAGTCCATTCTGAAGGAGATCAATCCTGGAATTTCTTTGGAAGGAATGATGCTAAAGCTGAAACTCCAGTATTTTGGCCACCTCATGCGAAGAGTTGACTCATTGGAGAAGACTCTGATGCTGGGAGGGATTGAGGGCAGGAGGAGAAGGGGACGACAGAGGATGAGATGGCTGGATGGCATCACTGACTCGATGGATGCGAGTCTGAGTGACCTCCGGGAGCTGGTGATGGACAGGGAGGCCTGGCGTGCTGTGGTTCATGGGGTCGCAAAGAGTCGGACACAACTGAGCGACTGATCTGATCTGATCCCTACCTTGCAAGATGCCATCACCATCAAACACCATCATGACCACCATCAGCACCATCATCATTATGACCACCACCACCACTATCAGCATCATATCACCAATATTATCACTGTCAACACCATCAACATCATCACCATCATCACCACCACCACCATCATCACCACCACCACCACCACCATCACCATTATCATCACCATTAATACCACCATCACCATCACTGTCCTCACCATCATACTTAACATCAGCATCACCAGCATCATCTATTATTACGACTTTCACGATGCATTTCCTGGCTTGGTAGTAGGCACAGACAGGTTTAATCAATTATAACTCTCACAAATTAAATAAAGAATAGCTACCTGGGTAAATAATGAAAGAAATGTTAGTACTAGTACCAACTATTATTAGGTGCTATTATAATTCTTATTTCACAGACAAGGAAGCTGAAGCACAGAGAGGAGCTTGCCTAGCAACACAAAGTGGAGCCAAGATTCAAAGTCAGTAGATCTCAATCAAGAGCTCTACTCTCCAGGACTGGAAAGGCCCAAGTCCTGGAAGGAGGATGGCTGTGTAGGGTGGCTGTAGAGGGTACCTTCGCCCCAGTGAGATGCTTCAAGTAAATGACTCTGAGTTATTTCAACCACTGAAAGTCTATGATTTTATGGAAGCTGTTTATTTAGGTAGCCAATTGCAAAACAGAGAGTGAATTGGGTCAAATATTTTGAAACATGTTCATAGATTAATAAACAAAGACTGGGATACTCTGAGGAGAGATATTTGACTATTAAAAAACAGTCAGTGGGATTCAGTTTTCAACATTGAAAAGGTGTGTGGGTGGCCAGGCCAAGTCCCCACCCATCTGAGTTGCTCATAAAGCAGGTCCCAGGATGCATACAAGACTGACTGTTGGCAATCGCATTTCTAATGCTTGTCTAAATGTTTCTCATTTGATTCTTCTCTTATTAGAGCCTTGAGAGATGTGACGAGCCGCAGCTCCCTTTAGGGCAGCAAACCCCAGGAAAGAGATAAAGCAATTCTCAGCTCTGATTCCAGATGAACCGCCTTCCCCTTCATTATAAAATACCTATTATCTCTCTTTATCTCCAAGCAAGCAGCGTTATTTCAATTTAACAGTGTGTGAAAAATGCACCACAATATAATAAAAGGACCAAGGACGCACTATTTAATGTCAGAATGACAGATGCTTCAATTAGGCAGACAGGACTGTTTCTCCCCAAAATAGATAAAGATGAAAATTTTATAAGATTGTGCTGTTTGTGTTTATGGTACAGTACTGTTACAAGCTTTCATTACAAAATAAATTAAAATAAAAACTCCTCTTTCAATGGAAGCCAAATGTTTACTAATAATTTTGCAACTCAGAATCACAGTTTATCAAAGTTTCTGGTCCCCTCAAGTGGAAGGAGCAGTCTTGAGGGCTGGAGACATCATCCAGGTAAGAAATCTCAACTTGACATTTATATATCCTTCCCCAAGAGTGCTAGGAAGGTGTGATTTGAAGCTATCATTTGGCTGAAGCTTCAGTTGTGTCTGACTCTTTGCAACCCCAGGGGCTGCAGCGCACCAGATTTTCCTGTCCATCACCATCTCCCGGAGCTTGCTCAAACTCATGTCCATTGAGTCAGTGATGCCATCCAACCATCTCATTCTTTGTCATCCCCTTCTCCTCCTGCCTTCAATCTTTCCCAGCATCAAGGTCTTTTCTAATGAGTCCATTCTTCGTATCAGGTGGCCAAAGTTTTGGAGTTTTTCAGCTTCAGCGTCAGTCCTTCCAATGAATATTCAGGAATGATTTCCTTTAGGATTGACTGGTTTGATCTCCTTGCTGTCCAAAGGACTCTCAAGAGTCTTCTCCAGCCCTGCAATTCAAAAACATTAATTCTTTTGTGCTCAGCTTTCTTAATGGTCCAACTCTCCCATCTGTACATGACTACTGGAAAAACCACAGCTCTGACTGATTAAACAGACTTTTGTTGGCAAAGTGATGTCTCTGCTTTTGGATACGCTATCTAGGTTTGTCATAGCTTTCCTTTCAAGAAGCAAGTATCTTAATTTCAAAGCTGTAGTCACTGTCTGCAGTGATTTTGGAGCCCAAGAAAATAAAATCTGTCACCGCTTCCACCTTTTCCCCTTCTATTTGCCATGAAGTGATGGGACCAGATGCCACTGTGTCTTTAGTGACCTCTGACTCTTTACCACCATTTTCCTTATTGTCACCATCAAAAGTAAAACAGTATTACCAGTGGCAGCCATGGTTTCTATTTCTAAAGCTTTCTTTCCAATGATTCCTCTGTTCTTCATCTTATAGTTTTCCATTCTCCAAACATTATGAGAGTACCTTGCTTTTTATAATTGGAAAAATACATCAGCTGTGTGAAAACACTCAGAATTCTACAAACACAATGCCTGGTTCCAGGGAAATGGTGGCCTGAGATGACATAAGCGCTTCCTTCTAAAACATAAAGAAACCAATGAAATATTAACACCTGAAAAATGTACAGAGGGATTCAGCAGAATGAAAATGAAGGGCTTGGACCAGAACATAACCCGGGAAAGTAAGCTTGTGAACTGTAGATGTCCTCCATAGAGCAGTGAGTCTGGAAGAGGGGGATGGCTGCTGGGGTCAGAGAAGAGTAGACACTGGGGTCAGAGAGGGATGGACGCCAGGGTCAGATGGACGCTGGGGTCAGAAAGGGACGGATGCTGGGGTCAGAGAGGGGTGGATGCCAGGGTCAGAGGGAGCAGACGCCAGGGTCAGAGAGGGGCGGATACTGGGGTCAGAGAGGGATGGACGCTGGGGTCAGAGAGGGATGGACGGGGTCATAGAGGGACAGATGGGGTCAGAGAAGGACAGACATCAGGGTCAGAGAGGGGTGGACAGCAGGGTCAGAGGGGGCAAATGCTGGGGTCAGAGAGGGATGGACGCCAGGGGTCAGAGAAGGGGTGGACCCTGGGGTCAGAGAGGGATGGATGGGGTCAGAGAGGGACAGATGGGGTCAGAGAAGTGTGGACGCTGGGGTCAGAGAGGGATGGACACCAGGGTCAGAGAGGGGCAGATGGGGTCAGAGAGGGACAGATGGGGTCAGAGAAGGACAGACATCAGGGTCAGAGAGGGGTGGACACCAGGGTCAGATAAGGGCGAATGCTGGGGTCAGAGAGGGATGGATGCCAGGGGTCAGAGAAGGGGTGGACCCTGGGGTCAGAGAGGGACGGACGGGGTCAGAGAGGGACAGATGGGGTCAGAGAGGGACAGACAGGGTCAGAGAGGGATGGACACTGGGGTCAGACAGGGACATACGGAGTCAGAGAGGGATGGACATTGGGGTCAGAGAGGGACAGACGCTGAGGTCAGAGAGGGATCGACGGGGTCATAGAGGGACAGATGGGGGTCAGAGAGGGACAGACATCGGAGTCAGAGAGGGACGGATGCTGGGGTCAGAGAGGGACGGATACAGGAGTCCTAGGTCATAATATTTGTGCAGAAAAGGGCATGAGGTCTTGGGTCCAACTGCCTGGATGGTTGGGGCTCCGACCTTTGTCAAGAGCAAGACCACCGGGACGGGGGAGTGGATCTTAACTGGCCACAGGAAGAAGTGGAATTCATCCCACGCAGACGGGGTGAAGCTGATTGGAAATTGAACCTCCAAGTCTGTTCCTCTGATGAATTTGGAGTCTAAACTTATATTGCTAATGTGATCTTTCATATTTTTTAAAATATAAATTTATTTACCTTTTCATACTGTTCGTGGGGTTCTCATGGCAGGAATACTGGAGTGGTTTGCCATTCCCTCCTCCAGTGGGCCACGTTTTGTCAGAACTCTCCACTATGACTTGTCTGTCTTGGGTGGCCCTACATGGCATGGCTCATAGATCAAACCAGCCAATTCTAAAGTAAATCAACCCTTAATACTCACTGGAAGGACTGATGCTGAAGGACTCAATGGACATGAATTTGAGCAAACTCTGGGAGATAGTGAAGGACAGGGAAAGGTGGCAGGCTGCAGTCCATGGGGTCTCAAAGAGTTAGACACGACTTAGCGACTGAACAACAATGACTACAACAACAAAATTTATTTACAGCAGAAATTACACATTGCAAGGGAAAATATGTGCCCTGGATTCTGGAAGTTTCTGTCTAGAGTTTTGTCTTGGGCATTTGTGTCTGTCATAATCAGAAGGGCAGACCTACTTGGGACCGCTTTCTCAGCGTGGCTTCCTCCAGGGCCTCCCCTGGACTCTGGTGTAAGCTTAGCTTCATGGAAGGGCAAGGGCCACTCTGGGTCCTGATGCACGGCCTGACACCTGACACCTGTCTCAGGTGTTGGATGAACACCGTTGAGTGAGAGGATGAAGGGGTTGCCACTTCTGAGACTCTGCCCCAAAGTTTAAACAGAAACTCACTATTATTGGGTGAAAATGACTTGAAGAAAGAAACACAGTGGAGAATATCTTCTATTCAGTTAACATTATTAAAGAATGAATAGCTGTTTTAAGACATTTCACTCTGTGATGTGAGTCAGCCCCTTTCTCCTCTGTGTGTCTGCAGCGTCCTGACACGGAAGGCGGGGTGGTTCTCTTAAACAAAGGATCTTTAATAAAGAAGATTTATCATTCTTAAGGCCTCTGTTCCGACTGTGGGGCCCACGGTGGAGAGATGGAGAGGTGGTTTGGGGTTTCTAAAGCTCCTGTATCACAGGAGATACAAAGAGATAATTAGAATTTTGGGTGAGAAGATAATAGAGAGAGATGGGGAGGAAGGAAGGTGGAGAATGAGCCGGAACAGGCAGGGTGCTTTAGTCCTTGGTGTCGTGAGAAAGAAAAGCTGAGGACCCCCACCTGCCTTCCTGCTGCACCTGGGCGCCCTGGTCCTGACAGGCTCAGAGAGAGAGGATAGTGAGGGCTGTGGGGGGTCAGTGGGAAGCCCTCCCCCACAGCCCCGGTCCTTTTCTGAGAAAGTGGTCCTTGCTGCTGCATAGCATCCTCCCTTCACCACAACATCATGTACCAGACACGTTGTACTCTTCCTCATTCTACACCAACCAGCCATGTTGGCCGGCACCAGGTCCAAGTGGAGGCCGGGCATCCTGGGGAGAAGAGATGCTCAGGGGACAAGAGGCCAACAGCCAGGTGCAGGGGCAGGAGCCGGACCCTGTGCTTAGGTAGGAGCTTCTGGCCAGGTGCACACCCAGCAGTCAAGGAGACTGAGCTGGACCTGCTGGGGGTGGTTCTGCCTCTGCCCTGGGGTCCCTGTCATCGCTGAAGAAATCCCCGCCTTGACCAGCATGGTGAAAAGATGGACAAACTCTTTCAGTTCACCTGGTGTTAAAACTGGTAAAAATTCTAGGCAAACTGGGACAAGTTGATCTTTGCAGTGGTGGGCTGCTGAGGGCAAGGGCTCCAGAGTTCAGTCTGTGGTCACATGAGACCAGAAGGTGCTGGTGAGACCGAGCAGGACACCGTGGGCCTTCCTGGGCAGACCCTCTGCCCTGGTCCTCCACCTGCCTCTTGCTTGCAGAAAATTTTAACTTCCTGGGTCTTCCCTGAATTCTAAAGAGCAAATTTAACTGGAGAGGTGAGAAAATGCAGAAACAAAGTAAAACATTCAAGCAAGACAAAATAATAATAGTTAAACCATAAAACAAAGTCAAGGACCTTTAGTTCCTCAAGGGCTATAGATAATATTCCGAGGCAAATCCTTGAGCTATGTTACAAGTATTGGAACCTCCACCAGGTGGAGGAAGTTAACTGCATGCTAGATAGCATATTAAAAAGCAGAGACATCACTTTGTCAACAAAGGTCCATATATTCAAAGCTATAGTTTTTCCAAGAGTTATGTACAGAAGGGAGAGTTAGACAGTAAAGAAGACTGAGCCTTGAAGAATTAATACTTTTGAATTGTGGTGCTGGAGAAGACTCTTGAGAGTCTCTTGGACTGCAAGGAGATCAAACCAGTCAATCCTAAAGGAAATGAACCCTGAATATTCACTGGAAGGACTGTTGCTGATGCTGCAACTCCAATACTTCGGCCACCTGATGTGAAGCACCAACTTACTGGAAAAGAGTCTGATGCTGGGAAAGATTGAAGGCAAAAGGAGAAGGGGGTGATAGAGAATGAAATGGTTGGATAGTATTACTGACTCAATGGACCTGAGTTTGAGAAAACTCCAGGAGATGGTGAAGCCTGGAGTGCTATAGTCTATGGAGTTGCAAAGAGTTGGACACGACTGAGCGACTGAACAACAACTCCCTACAAAGGCGGCACAGCACCATCCCTGGTATGATTTACTGACGTGGCTTGAATTTAAAAAGACAGAGATTGCTTCTGGAGAAGGAGCAGGGAACCAGGAATCTGATTTGACCCCAAGAGACTTAGCAGCAGCAGTAGCTTTTATGGAAGATCAGGGATTTGCCTAAGGTCACTGGGCTAGAAAGAGGCAGGACCAGGACTTGATATCTCCCTTTGGCAGGGAAGAAGCCAGGATTTTCCCTGTGTAGTGCCCCAGGTTGGGGATAATCAGGTCAATAATCCATGTGGGGAGCTTGGGCCAAGGCTGCGGGGTTGAGCTCTTCTTAACTGGGTGTGCGTTTGCCTGTGTTCAGGGTGAGGCCTGGGCCTGCTGATGCTGTCCTGAGAAGCAGGGAAGAGCATTGCCTAGGCCTGGTGCCCCACCCCCATCCTTCCCCAGCACCCAGTGTCACTGGAGCTGCTGGCCTCGTGTCCCGAGGTGGGCAAGTGCTGATGGAGCCTGGGGACACGGGACCTGTTATCTTGGAAGGACTTCTCCCAGTAGCAGGTGTAGTGGGACATGTGTCTTCTTCAGCCACATCAGGCTCCCAGTTTGCACAGATCACAGAGGAGGGGCTAGTACATGCAGATGACAAAACACGAAACCCAGCCCTCACAGAGCAGCCTGGCACAGGGTGCAAAAATGATCAATGGTCCTGGTTGGGGGCAGGGGGCCCAGCCAGGTGAAAGATCCAAACCGAGTTTTCACCCAGGGATGAGGCCTTGGTCGAGGGCTCTCGAGAGAGGGCTCTCCTGAGTCTGGGGTCTGGCACTGATGGCAGATGGCTGGGTGACTTTCAAGGTGGAGCTGGTCACACTCAGCACTGCACACAGCCCACATCCCAGGACAGTGATCAAGAGCGGGCCGTGGTCCTCGCTGAGCACACTTCCAGAACCCACACCTCTGCTGTGCCCCTTTAAGGGCTGAGGGCGTCTGGCCTTACAGCAGACCAACGCCCCACAGGGCAGCCAGAAGCGTCCCAGGTCCATCCTTGGAGCAGTTTTCCACTGTAGCCAGTGATACAAACTGCAATTTCCCTGCAAAGATGTTGTTTAGAAGCATTTCCAAATGTCTGCTGCTGTTCTCATTAAACTATGTTTGCCTACGAATCCAAACTAACGGTATTCTATTTAATTTCCCACTCTCAAATAGCATGATGCTTAATGTAAACCAATTACTACAATTTTGCTTTCTAAGAAATCAGGAAATGTAATCAAGGAGATGCAATTTGTTTGCTTTTCATGAAATATTACAGCATGGCAGTGACAGGAGGTGGTCTTTGGAGGGATTGGAACAAGGGTGTGCACGTATGCGTGTGTGATGCGGGTGGAGCCTTGTGTGTGTGTGTGTGTGATGTGGGTGGGGCCGTGTGTGTGTGTGTGTGTGGGTGGGGCTGTGTGTGTGTGTGTGATGTGGGTGGGGCTATGTGTGTGCTGTGCCTGTGTTTGTTTGTGTGTGTGTGAGAGATACATGTCTCTGTGTGGAATGTAAGTGTGCCTGTGTGTACGATGTGTGCATTTAACCAGAAATTCACACACAGGCCTGAGCCAGGAAAGGCCAGGGTGGGCATGAAGGCTTACACAAGCATAGAAGTATCAATATTAAATATTTTACAAAAGGCTGATCCAACAGACCTTAACTAGGAAACCTGTGGGGCTTAGGGAAGGTGAGTGACCACAGAGGTGCTTCTTTATGATTGTCGCCCAAAAAGACTGCGTGGGCAGAATAATAGGCATTCTATTTTAAATTCCCTTTTTATTTTAAATGATAATTATACTGCCAGGGAGAGAGGTGGATGCCCACCTGTAGCAGTAGCCTGAGAGCAGAGGACAAGCTGAGCTGAGCTTGCAGCAAAGAGGGGAAGGCTCCCTCCCCGGGAGGCCCCACAGGTCAGAGGAGCCCCAAACCCACCCTCTGACATAGCTGCTAGGGCCTTGGTGGGATTCGGTGACGAGAGGAAAGATGCTCTTCTCAGCAGACTGTCCTGCCTACACCCAGACTCTGATGCCAATGGTACTTTTGAGACACGTTGGCTCCTGTCCACAAGGTGCAGTGATGGAGTCCTGGGAGAGCTTTGGAGATGCTCTGTGACTCCCACCACCTCCCCACCCAGAGCTCCTCTTAGGGCCAAGGTGGTGGCAGCTAAGCAGTTCTCACCTTGGTCCTCCAGCCTCAGCTCTGACCTGGGAGTGAATGCTCTCTGATCTCTCTTTTTCTTCCAAAATCCCTAGAGGCTCCCTATGCAGGCACCAGGAAAGGAGGTTTAGGGAGCAGCCGAGCAGAGGCAACAAGAAGGCTGGCTGGACTCCCTACAACTGATTGGATGAGGCCCACTCACATATGGAAGGTGATCTGCTTTCCTCAAAGTCACATAGTTACATGTTCATTTCATCTAAAGGTACCTTCACAGTCAACTGGTGTTTGCACAAACTGGACACCATGGCCTAGCCAACCTGATTGTAAAGTTATCCATCACAGGCCCCACAATTACAGGGTGATTAAACACATGCTTCCCCCCAAACAGCCCAGACCTTCCAGGGGAGCCTCTTTTGGGGCAGGGATCCCCCTCCTCCCCTGCCCTGTGGTGTTGTGTCTGGATCCTGGGGGCTGGGGTACCCCAGGGGGACTAGAACAGACTCATGGAACCTCAGTTGAGTCTGGACCTGGGCAGTTCCTAGGGCCCTACTGGCCTCCATGGTGACCTCTGGGAGCCAAGGTCACTTGTAACTGACAAAGTACTTCTGGGGAACAAGACAGGGAACTGGATTTCTGCCAGGAGCCATCTCGGAATGTCCTGCACTTTGTTTCCTGGCCTGCAAGATGGAATGATGCATCTGGGAGAGAGATGCTGTGGGTAGGAGGCATGTCAGGAAGGCCCTTGGGCTCTGGGTCCTTGTCTGTTACCACCCTGTAGATCTGTCTGCCATGTTGTGGGGACAGAGGTGTGGTGGCGAGCTGCAGAGGAGGGAATGCTTTCCATTTCCACCTTCCAGAAGGCTGCAGTGAGTGGGCTGCAGAGACAGTCTGTGTGTCTCTGTCCACACCTGTATCTGTATCTATAATGTCCATTTCCTCATCTATACCTATATATGGGCATCCCTGGTAGCTCAGCAGTAAAGAATCTACCTGTCAATGCTGGAGACTTGGATTTGATCTCTGGGTGTGGGGAAGATTCCCTGGAGAAGGGAACGGCAACCCACTCCAGTATTCTTGCCTGGGGAATCCCATGGACAGAGGAGACTGGTGTGAGGCAGTACATGGGGTCACAAAAGAGTTGGACACGATTTAGGGACTAAACAGCAATGGCATATCTATATATGTCTTTATCTGTATCTATTTTTTCTCCCTACTATGCTGCAAAGCAGGCCCTAAGTTATATATTCACATATATGTATGTACACGGTCACTAAGTATGTGTGTTTCAGGCATGCTCGAGATAATGCTTACTGACAGTGAACTTCACTCTGAGGGCAGAGTCTGGCTCATTAACTTGGTTCTGGGTTTTGTGGGTGGAGCTGCCGTCTGACTGCCTAGTCTCTGGGCAGCTTCAAGGAGTCTGAGGAGGGGCTGGTTAGAGAGAAGTCGTGGTGAAAAAAACGGCGTCACTCCATCAGTGCCGCCTCTTAGTTCTGGACGCATGAGCTGCCTCCCAGCTTCTGGAAGAATCAGGATGAGGATCGCGTCACACAAGCACCACTGTCCCTCCTCGCTCTCTCTCTTTCTCCCCCACCCCACCCCTACCTGGGAGCCCTTGAGCCAGACCCTGCCATTGAAATGGGAGGGGAGTGAGCCCAGAACATCAGCCCAGCAAAGAGCAGAGGCAGATGAGCATGCTGACTGTCTCTGTACTTGACCAGTTGGAAGAGGAACGGCACTAATGCTGAGGCTGGGAATGTTGAGACTGCCCGCAAAGCAGCCCCAGACCTTACCCATCTGAGCCAGAGTCCTGCCTTTGTGCTGATAGGGCTGTGCACTGGGGTTGCCCCTCTAGCCTCAACTTCCTCATCTGCAAAATGGGGATGATGACACTGAGCTGTGAGTCTCAAAGCCTTTAGCTCTGGAGCCAAGGTCAGGTGCCAGTGTTGTCTCTCAGCCTCACTTTTCTCATCTGTCGCGTGGGCAGGACAACTCTGCGACCAGGCCATGCAGGAGGGTCATTGTACTACACACCTCAGAACTGATACCGGTGACGAATAATTTTGTCCTCTCTTCAGCTCATCAGCGGATGAATTTTCTAACTCTTTGAATTACTGGAAATTAACAACTTCTTTAGTGGGTGAAGAATCTGTTGCTGGAGTGTCCAGGTAGAAGCTGGCTTAAGCGTGCCATGGGGGCAGCTGCCCTTTCGCTTTCTGCCCAGCACCAGGGGCATCGCACTGGGGGGCAGTTGAAGCTGCAGGGAATCAGAGTGGAGGGGAGGCCCCTCCCTCAAGGCTGCCCCTAGAGGGCGGCTCTCCAGGTGCTCACCTTGGCCCAGCCTCTGACCTCGTCCCCAGCCCCTGCTTTTCCACTAACTGTGTCACTAACAGGACAAACGAACCCAGGTTTGAGTTTTTTATTTTCCACCACATTTCGGAGCAGCATTATGATTTTCAGGCTGAAAATATCATCCCCTCCAAAGGCAACCTAGAGACCTGGCCACTTAGCTCACAAACAGACCCAGAATTGTGGGCACCCGGGCAGGTGGCAGGGTTACCTCCCCTCAGAGGTCCTGTTTTGCTCCCTGCTCTGGGTCCAGTCGTCTGTTAAACCACAAATAAAAGGCTTCAGACATAAAAATAAAGAAACTAGAGGTGCTCCCACGGCTCCAAGGGTGGTATCTGGAGATGCTGTGGGTGAAATAGGGGATCATTAGGACAGTGGGCAAGGGCTCCTCCATCACTTTCCTTGAAGCAAGAGATGCAAAACGGTCTCTTTTCTTTTGCACCATTTCCCCCTCCTCACCTTCAGACAGGCAGAGGGAGGGTGCGTGTGCTGTGCAGACACACTCCTGAGTTTCTACAGAGAAGAGCAAAACATGAAGGGCTGTCACCTGTCTTCACAGGAAAGTAAATGGCTTTGGGGTCCTGACGGCCTCTGCTTCCTGCAGCCTCGCCTGGCATCTCCTCGCATCTCTTAGGGCTTTTGTACCTTCCAGCACCCACGCCTCCTCCCCACCCCACCCCGCCCCTCCTATCCCTTCTAAGAAGCTGACACTAATGTCAGAGAATTTGAGCTCTGCCTCTATCCACCCACCATTTTTAGAAACATCACAGAACAGCTAGGCTCCTGCCACACAGATTTAAACCTACACCGTCCTCCTCCTCCCACGTGAACTGCCTCTTGCCAACAACTTTCTCTGCCAACTGCTGGAGGCCATGTGGCTACCCACCAGTCACGCCTACTTGGGGATCCCCAGGAACCAGAGATGGGACTTGTCCACACTGTTCTGCTCAGATTTTTTTGCTTATCTGGCCCTCCCCAGGACCCCCAGCTCCAGGAACCGCCCATAACTCTGGGGCCTTCTGGATCCCAGCCTTCCTGCCCCAAACACACTGAGGATTGTCTCCAACAAGTTCCAGATATATTCACTTCTCTTTACCCTCATGCTGCATTCTCACTTAGCAGTCCCTCCCCCACCCCACCTCCCCCATTTGCTGTTGTTCAGTCGCCAAGTCGACCCTATGGACAGGCCTCACTGTCCCTCACCATCTCCTGGACTTTGCCCAAGTTCACGTCCACTGAGTTGGTGATGCCTTGTCCATCAGTTCAGTTCAGTTGCTCAGTCATGTCTGACTCTTTGAGACCCCATGGACTGCAGCACTCTAGGCCTCCCTGTCCATTACTAACTCCTGGAGTCTACCCAAATTCATGTCCATTGAGTCGGTGATGCCATCCAACCATCTCATCCTCTGTTGTCCCCTTCTCCTGCCCTCAATCTTTCCCAGCATCAGGGTCTTTTCAAATGAGTCAGCTCTTTGCATCAGGTGGCCAAAGTATTGGAGTTTCAGCTTCAGCATCATCTCAAGAGTCTTCTCCAACACCAATGCCTTGTCCATGACTCCTACTAACCTCCTCCCAATCTCCTTCCATCCACTGTTTACACTGAAGCCACAGGGAACTTTCAAAAGGATACATTTAACTACGTCACATCCCTGCTTAACTCCCTTCAGTGACCCCAGTGTTTGCAGGAACCAGTCATAAGCCCCAGAGCGACCAAAACATCCTGCACCACCTATCTGCCTCCAGCCGAACAGACCCTGCCCCGTAGATGGCCCCGCCCACCAGCTCCACCCACAAGTTCCGTCCACCCACAGGGCCCGCCCATTAAGACCCTGCCCACTAAGCCCCGCCCACAGGCCCCGCCCCTCGTATTCCCTCCTCCCTTCTCTCGGGCTGCTCCAGCTTCAGAAGCCCAGAGCTTGATCCTCAGTGTCAGCACATGGGACATCATTTGCACCCCTCTCCAGCTCTCCCCACCCTGACTCCTGTCTGCAGACCTTGGGCCAATGTGGGACCCCTGAGGAGCCGCCTCCCTGACCCGAGTCCCTGAGATGCTGCTGTCCTGTCAGTTCCCGGGACAAACCAGCTTTTGTCCCTTGGCTTCCTTGGGTCCTGGCCCTACCCAGACCGTCTCCCAGCTCTGGCCTCATTCATCCTCGGCATTGCAGCGCATCCCAGAGGGGACCTGAGCCCACTACCTCCCAGAGGTGGACGGAGGTGGGCTCAGGGCATGGCAAGCACTGCCCACTCAGTTTGAAAATACCCTGACCCCCTGAGGCCCAAGACTTCTTTCACCAGCACCCTCTACTTCCTTCTCTGGAACGTCCATTAACTTAGCTACATTTCCTGTGTCTAGAAACTTTTGAAAATTTGTGCCTGAGATGAAACCCAGACTCATTCTGTCACTACATTTCGTTGGAGAAAAGAACAAACAACCTTCCAGATGTCACGGGAACAGATGCCCCCACACCCTCCCCTCTTCTCACTGGAGCTGCGAGGTCTCCCCGGCTGTTGTCTCGGTTACATCCATGTTCCTGACAAACGACGTGCTCTTCCTTCCCCGCCTCACCTTCTCCAGGCAAGATCTCCAGATGGATGGAAGATGCTGCCCGGAGCCCCACCGCCTGCCAGCCCCCGGGGGCCAGAACATCACGAACTGCCAAGTTCCTGCAGGTGTCAATGTTTTATCTTTAATAAGTTTAAAGACAGATTAGCAGCAGGATAAGGAAGAGTCAACAAAAGCCCATGTTTTCCTAGAATTTCTGGTTGAATTATTTATGGCCGAGAACTCTTTCTGAGAGCAGATGGCCTGTGTCAGCATCAAGTCTGGAAGGGCTCCCCTTGAGATCCTCCTGGGACTCGGGCCCCCCCATAGGGCATCTGCTGGAAGCCGTGGCACCCTCCCCCCATCACACTAGCATCATGGAAACACTGGGAAGTGCACAGGGAGCCAGGAACCGGGGAGACCTTGGGGCCCTGCAGGGTGAGGAGTGGGTGCCGAGCTGGGTAGCAGTGACTCCAGCATTTCAGATGTGCAGGGATGGGCCTGACCCAACACGGCTGGGCCTCCTTGGACTCTGCACCCCGAGCCTCGTAGGTTGGTGACACGTCACTGAGGGACCGCCAGGATGAGTCGTGCCGGCCCAGCGGGGGCAGCAGTGAAGGGGTAAGCAGTGAGCTCTGGGCACAGTGGAGTCTCGGGATTTCAGTTGTTGGCACTCTTGGGTGCCCCTCTCCCCTCCCGCTATGGTGGCTTTCTTTCCCCTCAGTGCTTTCTCTGCCCTGGGAGGACCTTGCTGTGCCAGCCGCAGCTCTGGGCCAATGCTCACACCCTCTCAGCTAGCCCTTGAAAGCTCTGCTTGTGTCTGCATGAGGGAGCCTTTCCCAGCAGATTACCTGGATAATTTGAGCCCTCATTGTCCTCACTCAGCTCCAGGTTCTAGCGGAGGCTGTGTCTGCCCAGAGGTGGGTGTTCTTTTCCTAGAGGACAGGCACCCTATGGACCAACCCTGCCCCTCCCCAAAGCTTCCTGGAGTGCCCAATGTCAGTGGCCTGGCATTCCCCGCCCTGGTCCCCTCCTCAGGGGCTGTCTGCCCTTGCTGCTGCCCTGGCGACCACTGCCCATGGCATCTGTCCAATTCAGCTTGACTGTACCATTCTGGCCCTGCCCCGGGTGCCCTCTAGTTCTAAGCCCGTTCTCCCTGCCCCATCTGGTTGTCTTTTGGTGATGCTTGTTTTGGCTCAGCTGACATGGGCCCCTGCTTTCTGCCAGTGGGCAGTCACGTCTGGCCAGCGCAGCCCTGCCTCGCCATAGCCACTCACCCCCTGGTCAAAGTCCTTTTCTCCTCCCAAGGTCCCAGACTCCCTGGTTCTGCCGTCCACTCCACACAGCCCCGATGGAAGGCCACCAGCTTCTGTTCCACCTCTGTCCACACATGTTAACTGCAGACTTAGAATGAAGCCAGGTTGTCCCTGGCCTGCCAGCCACTAGAACAGTGGCACCACACCAGGGGCATATACTTGGTGTTGTTCAAGGAACAGCTAGTGTCAAGGACACACTTGGTGGGCTCTGCAGTCAAGTTCAATGAGGCAAGGTGGCAGCAGCGTAGGGCCTGGTGAAGGTGGTGGCTTCTTCTTGGCTGCAGAAGCTGGCCTGGCGGGGCCCTGGAGCTGGAGGACCGCAGGGCCAGCTCTGCGTTTCCCTTTCCTGTTCTGGGACGAGTCCTCCGTCTTCTTCCTCCGTCTGCCACAGTGCCTCTGTTACGCTGTCTTCCAAGCTCCTCTGCCCTCTTCTCTCTGTGCACAAGGCCCTTATTCTGTCCTCCCTGCGGATCTGCTGGGTTGTTGGTGTGTGGGCTGCTCCCACTCTTTCCTCTGGGTCAGGAGACCTAGAGACCTTTGGGTCCAGGCCTCAGCCCTGCCGCTATGGCTGTTTGCTGCTGCTCAGATGCTCAGTCGTGTCCGACTCTTTGCGACCCCATGGGCTGTAGGCCGCCAGGCTCCTCTGTCCATGAGGATTCTTCCAGCAAGGATACTGGAGTGGGTTGCTATGCCCTCCTCCAAGGGATCTTCATGACCCAGGGATGGAATCTGCCTCTTATGCTTCCTGCATTGGCGGGCGGGTTCTTTACCACAAGCGTCACCTGGGAAGCCTCTCTGGCTGCTTGGATGTGGGAAAGTCACGTTCCAGAACTGTTGTCTCAGTGACGTTGAAACCTGGGCAAGGCTGCTTACTGTGCAGCCTGCAAGATTACCGAGGCAGTGACCGTAGGTCACGGGGGATCCTGGTGGGGAGGCGGCTGAATGAGCATGTGAGGTGGACACTGCGGTGCCTCCCGGGTCCTCAGGAGGTGGGCCATCCGTCCCAGGCCACATGCGTGCCTGACTGGCTCCTTTGTCAAGAAGCCATTTCCTTCTGTGCTGTAATTCGAGAATGATATCACCCTTCCCGGGTATCATTTTGGTTTTTGGTATGGTTTTTGCCCTGGCTGGCTGGCTGGGTCTTTGTATTCATTTCCCGGGGCTGCTATAGAACAAAATACCACAGAATGGGTGGTTTAAGTGACGACATTTATTCTCACATAGTTCCGGAGGCTGGATGGCCACGATTGGCGTGTCAGCAGGGTTGACACGCCAAGACCTCTCTCCTTGGAGTGTAGATGGCGGTCTCCCCCCCGTCCCCACATGGTCTTCACTCTGAGTGCAGGTGCACTCTTGGTCTCTCTTTGTGAGCCCAGATGTCCTCTTCTTATAAGGACACCAGTCAGGTGGGATCAAGGCCCACCCCAAAGACTTTGTTTAACCATAATGACTGAGGACAAGATGGTTGGATGACATCATCAATTCACTGGACCTGAGTTTGAGCAAGCTCTGGGAGATGGTGAAGGATAGGGAAGCCTGGCATTCTGTGGTCCATGGGGTCACAAAGAATCAGACATGATTGACTGACTGAACAACAACAGCCTCCTTAAAGACCCTATCTCCATATACAGTTACAATCTGAAGCACTGGGAATTAGGACTTCAACATATAAATGGGAGGGGGCATAATTCAGCCCATAACTGTTCCCCTGAACAAATCACTCCACCTCTCCAGACCTGAGGTTACTCATCAGCAAAATGGGAAGGCTGACAACGATGATGATAATGGTGATGATGGTGATGACACCTGTCTGCTAGGGTTGTTGTTTGGATCAGATGAGTTAATGAATGTAAAGTGCAGCAGTCAACGTCATATAAATCTTAGGTGTTATCATTTCTCTTACTATAATGTATTTTTTAAACACATAATTACTGAAAATCCCTGTGAGCTGGCTTTCGATTTGTCATAGACCTGAGAGTGAATCATCAAAGAGCCTGTTAGTGGCAGACACTGTGAGACATGGTGGATGTCAGCCTGACACCACAGTGGGAAAAGATTTAACAGCAGCCTTCAGACTGCACTTTCTGTAACCAAGCCAGTGCATGTATGTTCACAGAGAACTTTACTCATTTGAAAAAAGGCCCAATTATTTTCCTGAGTTAGGGAGGCAGAGAAGTGCATCATTTATTTCAGAATAGTTTCCACCTACATAGGACAAAATTTGGAAACCAGAAAGCATGGCAGGCAATTCATGGAGTGGCAGATGTATACCCTTCTCTGTCTCAGTGTATTTCTGCATTTGTGCTTCCACCTATGAGCTCTGTGACCTTGGGGAACGTGCTTAACCTATCTGAGCCTCAGTTTATTTATCAATAAGACTGAGATGATAACAGCCTCATATTAGTTTCCTGGGGCTCCTGTGACCAAGTACCACAGGCTTAAGCCAACAGAAATTGATTCTCTCACAGTTCTGGAGACTAAAAGTCCAGACTAAAGTCCAGACACTCAATAGCAGCCACCTCCCACTGCCTCTTGACTAAAGTCAAGGTGTCAGCCTGGTTGTGCTCACTCAGAAGCTTCCAAGGGAGGACCCTTCATTGCCTCTTTCAGCTTCTGGGGGCCCTTGGGTATTTCTTGGCTCATGATTAGCTCCATTTCAATCTCTTTCTCTGTGTCATGTGGCTGTCTTGTTTCTGTGTGTCTCTCTCCTCTTTTTATGAGGACACCAGTTATGTTGGACTAGGGCCACCCAGTGACCTCATCTTTAACTGGTTACACCTGCAATGACCCTGTTTCTAGACAAGGTCACATTCACAGGTGCTAGAGGTTAGAGCTTCAGTATATCTTTTGGAGTCAGGGGTCACAGTTCAACCTTTAACAAGCCCTTACTTCCTGGGGCTGCTGGGTAGACAAGTAAAGTTGGCAGATGTAAAATCATAGTCTGTGTTCATAGTAAGTAGTCAACAGGTTTTAGCCATTATGGTGCCTCTTCCTCCTTTTTATCATCATCATCCTCCTCCTCCTCTTCATCACTGTAATCACTATCATTATCATCACCACCATCGTCATCATCACTATCACCATCACCACCATCATCACCATCACCACCATCATCACCATCATCACCATCACCACCACCACCACCATCATCACCATCATCACCATCATCACCATCACCACCATCACCACCATCACCACCATCATCACCATCACCACCAACACCACCATCACCACCATCATCACCATCACCACCATCATCACCATCACCACCATCACCACCATCATCACCATCACCACCATCACCACCATCACCACCATCATCACCATCACCACCAACACCACCATCACCACCATCATCACCATCACCACCATCACCACCATCATCACCATCACCACCATCACCACCATCATCACCATCACCACCATCACCACCATCATCACCATCACCACCATCACCACCACCATCACCATCACCACCATCACCACCATCACCACCAACACCACCATCACCACCATCACCACCATCACCACCATCACCACCATCATCACCAACACCACCATCATCACCATCACCACCATCATCACCATCACCACCAACACCACCATCACCACCATCATCACCATCACCACCATCACCACCAACACCACCATCACCACCATCATCACCATCACCACCATCACCACCATCATCACCATCACCACCATCACCACCATCACCACCATCATCACCATCACCACCATCACCACCATCACCACCATCATCACCATCACCACCATCACCACCATCACCACCATCACCACCATCATCACCATCACCACCATCATCACCATCATCACCATCACCACCATCATCACCATCACCAATGTTACCATCAGTATCATCACTATTATCATCATCATCACCATCACAATAGTGAGGAAGGCTTTGGGAGAAGTAAAATGGGGAAATAGTACTGAAAAGAAGGACCTTTTGCTCTTTCAGAGAAGGCAATGGCACCTCACTCCAGCACTCTTGTCTGGAAAATCCCATGGACAGAGGAGCCTGATAGGCTGTAGTCCATGAGGTCGATAGGAGTCGGACTCAATAGCAGCTGCCTCCCACTGCCTCGGCATGTAGAACCAGACTTGTGCCTTCTGCTTCCCATGAGTGTCAAGCTAACCTCAGTGCAGTCAGAGAACGAAAATGCCTCTGTTGCTATACCCTGTTTACTTAACAAAATGATTGGACCACCTGCTATCTGAGTGGCATTTTATGGAGAGAAAAATAAATTATTACTGAGACACGGTCTTTTTGTCCAAGGAACACGTGTTCTCCTGAAGAGGCGGATATTTATCCACCCTCCAGGACAAGTAGCCACATGAGAAGAGCTTGCTGGAGACAGAAACAGATTCTCTGGGATGTCAGAGGGCTGTACCCGCTCAGCTCAGGGCTGTGTCCCACAAAGAAAGCAAAGGAAATCTGACATCCTTGGGGACTTTCTGATTCATCCATTCATTGTTTCATGTAGGCCCACTTGTTTCAGTCCCAGGGCGTGAAGTGACAGATGCAGTAGGAGTGATGATGAGCAGTGGGGACGATGACATAGAGCCCGACTGTGGCTGCCAGAGTAAACGGAGCTCTACCTGGGCTGGCTGGGCAGGCTTCCGGAGGAGGCTGGATGTGGTGTCCTGGGAAGAGTGTGAGTGAGTACAGGGGGAGAAGAGCAGAGGGTCCTGGGCACTGCACTTTTGTAGGTCACAATCAACTGGGTGCACTGCCTGATCACCCTTTCTAGCACTGTGGTCCTCAGGCCATATGCTACTGACATGGATAAGGAGGGAGGAAAACTCCCATCACACTTTTAAGTCCTTTTTACCAAAAGTGAACAATAATAATCAAAGCTTTGGCAGAAATCAGATTGGTTAGAAAAACTCAATTGTGGCTGTCGTTCTTCAAATCACAGAAACTATTAAGGTCACAGGTAGGATCTCCTTAGGCTTAAGTTTTGTGTCATATTTTTTCTTTAAAAGTTTTACTTTCAGAGTAAATCCCCTTTGGGGGTAATCAGCCAGGTTTCTCCTGGTCCATCTGATGGGATTAAATGTCTTGCTGTCTCCTCTGCAGAGAGCGCCTTACCTGGCCATGGCTCCACTCCCAGGTGAGAGCTGCTGCTCAGCACAATGCCTCCAGTAAGAGTAGCAGGTGGCGAAGGGCTTTGGGAGCCAGGGAAAAGACAGGTCCAACAAGTCCAGTTATCATCTGTTGGTTCTGGAGCCACCAGGACACCCTGAGACAAAAAAATGTCTATGATCCTGGCTACCATGTAAGCTTAGAGAGTGCAGGAGGCACATACTGCAAATTCCATACTCATGTGTAAAAGCATAAAACAAAACTGGAAGTCCCTGAGCTATGGATAACGGGTCCATTTAAACCTCTTCCTTTGTGTTCACATGGCTGTCGTGTCTTAGCGTGTCTCTCTCCTCTTCTTGTGAGGATGCCAGTCACGTTGGATTCAGTTCAGTTCAGTTGCTCAGTCGTGTCTGACTCTTTGAGACCCCATGAACCGCAGCACGCCAGGCCTCCCTGTCCATCACCAACTTCTGAAGTTCACTCAGACTCATGTCCATCGAGTCAGTGATGCCATCCAGCCATCTCATCCTCCATCATCCCCTTCTCCTCCTGCCCCCAATCCCTCTCAACATCAGGATCTTTTCCAGTGAGTCAGCCCCAGCAGAGACATTACTTTGCCAACAAAGGTTGGTCTAGTCAAGGCTATGGTTTTTCTGGTGGTCATGTTGGATTAGGGCTACCCAATGACCTCATCTTTAACTGCAATGATCCTGTTTCCCAATAAGGTCACATTCACAAGTGCTGGGGGTTAGAGCTTCAGTATATCTTTGGAGGGGGGTGGTGGGTACAACCTTTAACAAGCCCTTTACAGATGCAGATGCAAAATCATAGTTTGTATTCACAGTAAGTCCTCAACAGGTTTTAGCCATTACTGTGCCTCTTCCCCTCTTTATCATCATCATCATCACCATTATCATCATCAACGTCATCACCATCACCATCAGCAGCATCAATAGCATCATCAAGGGTCACATCTTTGATAACAGTTAATTTCACAAGCAAAGGGCAGCCCCTGAATGACCAGGCAACACAGCAAAGGAGATGCTGTCACAAGAACCTCCGATCCTCAGGAAGCCCTGACTATCAGCGGCTTTCCCTGCATGCCCAGCAAGGGTGTCTAGAGGGTACAGGTGCACGCTGTTGTGTATGTTTCTCAAGAGCAGAACCTGCCCACAGATCCACGCACAGGAGAGTCAGGAGCAACTTCTTGGAAAGGGTCCCAAATGTGTTCCCCTCATCCATTTTAAGCCTAAGTTCCAGCTGAAAGGCTCTGAGGAGGAGGTGGCTCGGTGAAGCTGAAGATGTTTGTCTGCAAAGTGCTCTGAGCTCCTGGGGAGCACTGCAGCTACATGGATGCCAGAGGGCATCATTCTCTCCATTTTTGCTGGGAAATGGGGTGGGCCTAAGGGCTGCTTCTGTCCCTGGAGCTCTGGGGACTGTCCTGCATAATTAAGGGACCATCCTTAGGAGGACCAAGCTAAAGGCCCTATTCTTCAAATTCCGCACAAGCGGCTGGGAGAGGAGGCTGATGTTTGAGGGCTGAGGGTGAGTCTGTTCAACAGTGCCGGGAGGTTATCCTGTTTCTGTGGGTCAGGAAGTTGGTGCCCTCAACCTTCTCCCCAGCCAGTGGCTGCTCTTCAGGCCAGCAGGTGGCAAATAGGCTGTGGGTGTGAATGTCTGTGTCTCTCCTTTGGGTTTGCCAGGACCGATTTCTCCAAAAACTTGTCCAGGCTTCGGCGATCACTTCCTCCATTAAGTTAAATGTCTTTAATCTGGCTCATTTCGCAGCCGTTCATTTTCATCATGCAAAGGTCAGCTGTCACCGCACAAATGTTAGACTTAATTTGTTTTCCTGATGCACGTCGTATCGGTGATAATTTGGCCCATTTTTTAATCATTTGCCAACGGGGAGCAGCAGGGGTCGGGGCACTGACAACTGAGGTGGGGACCACGGCGACTCTCTGGAAACACACCAAATGGCAGAGGGGCTTGTTTCGAGGCAGTGAGCTTCAAGAACCTGTGCCTCTTGGTCCCTGCAGCTCTGCAGATCTGCAGTGGTAACGGCCTGGATTGGGAGCCAGGAGTCTTGGGGTGGATTGAATTGCTGTTTTTTCTCATGTATCAGTTATCCAACATAAGGGTATCATCAGCCTTCTCGGCTTTCTGTTCTCCAGAGCAGGAGTTTGCGCTTTGGGAGCCATTCTTTCACTTTTCAGAGCAGAGAGCAGCTCAAGGAGACAAACGGGACCTCCCCATCCCTTCTGACCCCTCCCGGCCACCTCCTCCTCTGCTCCTCCTGCCTGTCTCCACCTCTGCTCATCTATTGGAAGTTTCTGAGCTGAAGGCTGAGATGGAGGCTTTTAGGCTTTTCAGTGAGCTTTTCTACCTGCCTGAACTGGTAGGCGATGATTTCTCTGGCAAAGACTGGGAAGCACACCTGGGAGTGGCATGGGAAATAGAATTACGTTATGTTCTCTTGGGCCCTTAACCTCCATGGAGAAATAAACGCAGACAGAAGTCAGAGTTCATAGGTGCCACGTACTGAGTGTCCTGTTCCATCCATGCTCACACGATCACACATGGATGGGCTGGTGCAGGGCTGGGCGCCTGGGAGGGTTTCTGTTCTTTATCAGATGCTGATGTCTTTCTCTACACTACCCACTCGATGGCCTGTAGCTCCTGAACTCAACTTGCCCCTAAACTAAACTTTGCGTTAAACTTGAAGTTTAACTCATGTCTCTGAACCAATACTTTGTTCTACCCTACCCCCACCCCCAGGTCATCACTTGGACATCACGGGTCTGCACTCTCTTCCCACTGGATCCACCCAGGTGCCCCCCACTGCCACCGCCCCACCATGGCTCCTAGCCCACCTCCTCTTCCCATCTCTGCTCCTGTTGCCTCGGTGGATGGAGGCCATCTGTTTTTCTCACTGGATGGTGGAATATATCCTTTACCAGATATTGGTGAAGGTACCAACTCATTGGAAAAGGCCCTCAGGCTTGGAAAGATTGAAGGCAGGAGGAGAAGGGGATGATAGAGAATGAGATGGTTGGATGGCATCACCAACTTGATGGACATGAATTTGAGCAAACTCTGAGAGATAGTTAAGGACAGAAGCTTGGCATACTGCAGTCCACGGGGTCGCAAAGAGTCCAACATGACTGAGCGATTGAACAGCAACAACAAGCAGAATGAGTGTCCTCAATACAGGTCACCTTGGCATGTCGAATATTTTGAGCTGAGACAATTGGGGGAGAAGCAGACATGGGAAAAGCCCCCTGTCTACCCCCATCTACCTGGAGAGACCTCCTTCTCTGGGCTTCTGTGAAAATGCAATCAGATGATTTATTATGTTCCTGGCACACAATGGGAATGCAGTTATTATGGGTGGGACCTGCACCTTCCTTTCACTCTGCAAATGATTGAGCCTTGGAAATGTCACGGAGGGAACCAAAGGACTCCCACACCCACCTCCTCCTCCTCTGATGAGCCTGCCTCCAGGAAATGCCCCTTCTTTGGTTTGGGACAGAGTGGTCCCCTGCCAGGGTGTGCGGCCATCCTCAGGCATACTTGCCAAGCTGTGCACCCCGAGTACAGATCCAAGCTGTGTGATTAGCAGATGCCTTCCCTGGGGCCACTAACAGAGACCTAATTCCCTCTCTTTGTGTCCTTTTGGAGTTGAGTGGTTTTAACTGCCTCCATGCATGTGCCAGGACCTGGGTACGCAACAGCTGGTTGAATTCAGCTGAGTAGGAGGGTGATGCTTTTTTTTTTTTTTAATTTTATTTTATTTTGGCCACAAGGCATGTGGAATCTTAGTTCTCTGACCAAGGATAGAACCCATGCCCCCTGCTTTGGCAGCACAGTCTTAACCACTGGACTCCCAGGGAAGCCTCAGGAGGGTGATGCTCTTAAAGTTAAGAAATGGCCCTTCTCTTTCCTTTGATCACGGTCCTCCCTTCTGGTGAGTGCGGGGCCCCTCTGGAGTTCATGGTCTCACGTCAGACGAGGTATTAGCTTCAGGTATCCTGGTGGAACAGTGGAGTGTAGGAAAGTGAAATCAATAAAAGATGTTGTCTCAAATGGACTGGAGTATTGCTGGAGACGGCCAGCGATCCCACTCAGAGAACTCATCTCGCTGACAAACTGAGAGTGAGATGACACAGCACCATTCAGAAGTGAGTCACCTGGCTGGGATCCTTCTTCCGCTGGGTTCTCCATGGAACACCTGCGGAACAGATTTTGTTGTTGTTCAGTCACTAAGTCACATCCGACTCCTTGCGACTGCAACATGCCCTGCTTTCCTATCCTCCACTATCTCCTGAGAAGTTTTTTCAATAGAAATGAGTTTGTGGAATAGAAATGAATGCAAATAGGCAGGCGGGTGTGGCTGATAAAAAGACTCTTTTCTGTGCACTGGAATGATGCAAAAATGGCTTTGATCTTTTCATCTCAAGGATTGAAAGCTTGGTAGGGAGCATCGGTCAGATGGGATGCCTGACTTCAGTCTCTCTGCCCCTTCTTCCAGACGCTGATGTGTTGGACAGCTCTCGGCAGGGTGGATGGAGTCAATATCAGGCAGTTCTGCGCTGGGAAGTGTTTTTGACTTGAGGAGTGATGGGTATGTGGATTGAGGCAGTCTGAACTCGGCTTGGGAAAGAATTTCCAGACACAGAGTATTGCATAGAGGAGTGAGTTTATTAACAGAGAACAGAGATGATGAGGGCTCTGCAACCACAGTGGGCTGGCCTCCTGACAGGCCTGGGGATGTCGATGCTTTCTGTGGGTTAGTAGCCAATTTTGATAGCCTCAAGATAAAGAAAAATTCCTGCTGGAAGGTTGGCATTAGGTGATTGGTTAGGGCTTCTACTGAGGAGGGCTTTCTTGCCTAATTTGAGATGGGGAAGCCTACAGGTGATTATCAGGGGACCTTTGGCAATGGTTACACAGGGGCTCGGGCTTCCTAAGTGGCTCAGTGGTAAAGAATCTACGACAAGCAGGAGACCCAGATTCGATCCCTGGGTCAGGAAGATCCCCTGCAGAAGGAAATGGCAATACACTCCAGTATTCTTGCCTGGAGAATGCCATGGACAGAGGAACCTGGCAGGCTACAGTCCACAGGGTCACAAGAGTCAGACATGGATGAATGGTGAAACCACCACTAAGAAGCTTCGAAGATGACCTTGGTTCTGGGCTCTCTGTCTGTGGCCTTGGGGCAGGACTCCACTGTGTGGGTGGGTCTCTGAGTGTGAGAACTTAGCTGATGGCTTATTTCCCGGGGTCAGGCAGCTGCTGTTCATCCTCGCCTGGTCTGGAAGCCTGTGCGCTCCAGAGAGCAGCCTTAGGACCAAGCCGGAAGGCCTTGTCCAGCTCTGGGGCTTTTTGGAGGGTGGTTTTGCGACTGTCCTGACATTCTGGCAGGAAGCTGTTGTGAGTCAGGAGAGATGGACTTTTTCAAAAATAACCTATGTGTGTCTCTGGTTAGCAGTGTCTTGACACCACAAGCCTTTAATTAGCTGTGCTTTGTCATTGGGGACTTGGGGATGACCACTTGGCAGGCTGCAAGTGACGGCTTTGAGTCACCAAGAGCAGCAGCAAGTGCAGATGAGGGTGTATGAGCTGGAAGGGACCCCAGGTCACCTCGTCCAAGACTGTCTGTCTTTCACAGATAATTGGCCTCAGCCCAGGGAGGGACAGCGCTGGCCAAAGTCAAGCAGGGGGCAGAGGCAGACTCTTGAGCCCATCCAGGGCTCTGTCCTTAAACGCCTGCTGCCCATCCTCGGGAGCAGAGGGGCACCACATGGGATCACCCACACTCCCTTTAGTTCCACAGAGGGTGATGGTCACCATTAGTTCTGATCGTGGAGGCTGATACCCCTGTGACCTGTGCCCGGCCCCTTTACCTTTCACTAGGGGGACCAGCTAGTCAGGCTTTGAAAGCTGAGTCCCCTGCACCTACAGCCTTTGTCAGGTACCCGTGCTTAGGTATGACATGGCTTTAACTCGCATTTTTATTAATGGCTAATGGAGTGGACCGTCTTGTGCTAATCGGCCATTTGTGTATCCTCTTCAGAGACATATCTACACAAAGACTGCCTGTTTTCTAACTGGTATCTTTTCTTTGTTGAGTTGGGTTCTGTATGTACCTGGATAAAAGTCTCATATCAGATACAGCTTGTGCAAATATTTCCCCCGTTCTCTGGTTTGTCTTTTAACCCTCTGGATAGTGTGTCCTGTGAAATACAAATACAAATGAGATCGAATTTACCTCGTTTTCTCTTGTCTCTTGTGCTTTTGGTGTCATATCTGAGAAGTTACTTCCTGACCCAAGTTGTGAGGTTTATGTCTCTGTTTTCTTCTAAGAGAATGAGTGTTTTGGTTCTGATGTTTAGGTCTTTGATTCAAGTTAATTTGTGTATTGTGACGTGAGGTAGGGGGAAATTTTTATTGTGCATGTGGACATCCAGTTACCCCAGCATTGTTTGTTGAAAAGATTACCCTTTCCCCATTGAATGGTGTTGGCACCCTTGTTGAAATCAATTGACCGTCAGTGTAAAGGGTTATTTCAGGACTCTGGATTCTATTCCATTGATTTGTATGTCTATCCTTATGCCTGTACCACACTGCCTTGATTAATGTAACTTTGTGGGAAGTTTTGAAGTTGGGGAATGTCTGTCCTTCAACCTTTTTTCTTCCTTATCAGTTGCAGGTTTGGCGTCAGACATCAGTCCATGCCTCACCACAGACGTTTTGGAATGTAACTCTCAGGTAGAAGACACCCGACTGCCATCATCCTTGACATCCCAGCCTGAGGAAACTGCTCTGACTTTAAGGCTGCTCAGAACAGAGCTCAGAGGGGCAGAGCCCCTCTTCCCACCCAGCTCTCTCCCTCACCCAGCCTCTTGGTCCTCTTTGTGGGTCAGGCCCTCTCTGGTGTGTGTTTATTTGGCGCTGGGTGCTCCAGGCTGTGGTTGGTTGGCAGGGGCTGAGATGCCCACCTGGAAAGCCCACCGTTTTCATGAGGACCTTCCATGAGTGACAGCCTGTGGGTGAAAGGGCCCGTAGACTGAAGTCACACATGTGGGCAAAGTGACCCATGTCAGAGACTCCTGCCTGGAGGGCGACCTTGACAGGCAGAGGCTGTGGCTGAGGGAGCGAAGGGCAGAGATGAAGTGAGGTGGACCCACCAGCTCTGTCATGAGTGCCACAAGGCTGCTCTCCATCCATCCTCCGTGGTTTTACTCCAAACCATAAAAAAGACAAGTTCTTCCCAACTGGAAGCTTTCGTGTCTCATCACACTTAGTCCTGGCTATCCTGAACAAGCAATTTAATGAAAGGAAAAGGAAAAAGAAAGAGAGAGAGAGGGGGAGAAAAACAAGTTGCAAAGCTCTCATTTCATTTGACTGTCAGCCATCTCTGAGAAAAATAGTTGGCAAATGATCTCCCAGTTTCCCATAAATAATTGCAAAAGCACCAATCATTTCACGGATGTCAGGAAGCCCAAATTGTTTCTATTTGTAACTTCTCCTTTAAACAACCTCAAAATGTCACTCAGGTGTCAGAACTGCAGGCGATGGTCTTGAAGCAGGTGAAGGTTCCTTGGTGTGGCACTGGTGTATCAGACGAGAGAGCTCTGTGTCTGGAGTATTTGAGAAGGAGTTTCTGGGGACCCTGCTCTCTGCCACCCCTGGGTCAAAGGGCATGGCCCTTTCCTCTTTCCTTTGCAACCAGTTGGTGTCAGCATCAGATAGAAGCAGCATCACATACCTCCAGGCCCAGGTCTGTACAGAGCAAAATGATCCCGGGAGGAGTGTGTTCAACCGGGCTTTGTAGAAAGGCACTCACAGTCCAGAGTCACTGAGAGGGCACATCCTTCTGGGGGAACCTGCCCAGGAGCGTTTCTGTTGGGGACACTATCTGGAGAGGCCACGTGGGACCTTGTCCACTTGGTGGATTTCTTTTTTTTTTTTTACCACTTTTTCACACATATATTTTTCTTAGTTTCCTTCTTTCTTTTTTCATCCCTCCCTACCTCCCCTGCTCTTTCTCCCTCACCCTTTCTTTCTTTCTTCCTTCCTTTTTTTTTTTTTTTGCAGCACAGAAAGGTTTATTGCAGGGCCAAGCAAAGAGAGGGCTTCCCTGGTGGCTCAGTGGTAAACAAGGCACCTGCCAATGCAGGAGACACAGATTTGATCCCCGGTCCAGGAAGATCCCCTGAAGAAAGAAGTGGCAACCCCTCCCCCAGTGTTCTTGCCTGGAGAATCCTATGGACAGAGGAGCCATGTGGGCTACAGTCCATGGGAGTCACAAAGAATTGAACACAACTTAGCGACTAAGCGCCAACAATAAGCAAAGAGATTGGGGGGCTCATGCTCAAAATTGATGGATTTTGGTAGATGTTCATTTCCACTGCTGGGTGACTGGGTCCCTCAGGCAGGACAGGCACGCTGATCTGCAGGGGTGTGGCTGTAGGCTCAGGGGGGACCTCTTGCCCCCTCTTGTCTGCAAGAAGTCGCTTTCACCTTATCAGCATCGTCCAGATTTGCCCGCCTCTCCTGCTGCACCTGGAGGAGGCTTCTGAAAGCCTCTTGAGCATCTAGGCTTTTTCTTTTTTTACTGCCTGCTTCTCTTGCTTCTCAAAACCTCTTTTCACTCCACTTGGTGCCCTTGTTCTCCTTTGGAAACGTACTTGCCTTCAGCTGTAAAAAAAAAAAAAAAAAAAAAAACCCTATGTATTTTTCCCCCATCCTCGAGGTCGTCTGTGGTTACATCTGTCAGTAAATCATAGTCATCATCATATCCTAGATCTTAGGTATATTCCCCTAATCAGTAGGTTTATATGAAACTGCGGAGTAGCTTTGACCTAATGTTCCAAAGAAATCTCTGGGATATTACAGATAATCAGAAAGCATTTGTTATAATGGAGAATGCACCGCTTCTTGGAGAAATTCCACATGGGATCGTCAGCAGGAGCACCGCCAGCATCGTGACTGTTTCTCCCTTTTCCTTCCCTGGCTCTCTTCCCTTCTTCAAATGCTTGGTGGCAGAGGAGTGACCGAGGGGAGCAGAAGATGGTGGTGAAAAGGGGGCCCCAGAGAGCAGATGTTACTGAAACAATACCAGGAAAGCAAGCCGTAGGCAGAGTCTGTGCGCCCCTTCTGTTCCGTCTAGCAGACTCGTGCTGAGCGTGGTTCACCCTCACCCCCTGCACTTGTCTGCTGTCGCTTGGTCGTGCCCGACTCTGTGTGAGCCCGTGGATTGTAGCCCACCAGGCTTCTCTGTCCCTGGGATTTTCCAGGCAGGAATACCGGAGTGGATTGCCACAGAAAACTAAGCAGGTGTCAGGCCTGGATGAAGCGCAGCCTTGGAATGTGAGGCAGGCTAGCCACTCAAGTTACTTAAAGAAGGGCCGTGGATGGTGACTTCCCCAGGGAGTGCCGTGTCTGCCTCGCTCATCGGACGATCTCTGGGCCAACCCCAGCGAGAGTAGGTGGAATAAGTGAATGAGTGGGGATCTGAGGAGCTCCCTCAGGGCCTGTTTTCTGGAGCTGTCATCCCTTGTCTGCTTATGCAACCCAGCCCTGGCTCCAGAGCCCTCACGTGTCATTCACAGCTTGCACATTAGCCCTCCTGCCCAGGCCTATGACCAGCTGTGGCCTCAGCGCTTTGGGTCTGTGGGTTTTTGTATTCGTTTTCATTGCACTGTAACAGATGGCCACACATTTAGCTGTTTAAAATGACACACCCATGTGTTATCTCCCAGCTTCTGTTGGTCAGGGGCTCAGGCACGGCGTAGCTAGGCCCTCTGCAAGGTGTTCCACGTGAGGCTGCCATCACCCTGTTGGCTGGGCTGTGTCTGAAGGATGAAGGATCCATCTGAAGGATGGATGGGGGATGAATCTGCACCCAAGTTCCTCAGTCATTGTTAGAACGCATTTCCTGGTGGCGGCATGTGTAAGGCCCTGGCTTCTTGCTGGCTGGGAGCTGGTGGCCGCCCTCAGGTCCTAGAGGCTGCCCATAGTCCCTGGCCAGGGGTACGGTCTCCCAAAGGCAAAACCAGGAGGCTGGGATCACTGAGCACCACAGCCTCAGGTCCACAGTCAGCTGGGCTGCTTCTCCATCAGTTAGCATCTGTGATTTCTCACCCTCCGTAACCTCTGTGTTACGTGGAGATGAGGAGGAGATTCACACCGTGAGATCAGATGAGAGGGTGCCATGGAGATCTCAGGGTGGGGTCAGCCAGGCCTCTCCTCCAGAGGCTGAGCCAGACCCCGGCAGGTGAGGCCTGGGTCCTGGGGGAGGGGGCATCCTTGTGGAGGAGACAGGTGACAGGCAAGGGGGGGTCAGTGCAGGTGGAGATGGTGCCATGAAGGAAACCAATGAGTCAATGTGATGGAGACCGGCCGGAGACATTGTTCCTTGGACAGAACGATTGGCTTCCCTGCAGGTGGCCCAGCAGCCCCAGAAGGCTGTGTTTGTGGGGTTGTTGTGAGTTGGCAGGAGTGGCCAGCCTCAGTGCACACATGTTCCTACCCTGCAGCCTCTGCACTTCTATCTTTCAGCCCCAGCAGCACAGAGCAAATGTAACAGAGAACAAACCTAACTCCACGTGGGATCTATTCCTTTAGCTCTAACCCTTGTGCTCTATTAGTCGTCAACCAAAAGAATAATAATATTGATAATGATGATGATGATAATGCAAGAGGCTGCAAAGAAGAAAAAGTTTACTTGAGTATCTGAAGAATTGCAGTTGGGGAAACAGAGTCGGGTAACCTGGAAAGAGCATTTCAAGGAAGAGAAGGAGTCAGGGGCTTATGCAGACAGAGGGTCATGACTGATGCTGGTCAGAAAGTATTTGTCTTCATTGAGTCACACGCTGTCTCAGGGTGGGGAGTCTGACAGGGAGGTGGACTGTCCTGAGTTTCTGGCAGATGTTCTTGATTATCCAGGTCAGGTCAGCAAGTCCAACTCCACCTGGGCGGTGTCCCTTTCAGGGGCTCTGCCTGGGGTAGCTCTTTTAGCAACACTGACCCTGTTTTGATTTTCCATCCACAGAGGGAGTGGTTTGCCTTCTGCAGTCCTTGGCGGTGTGTTCCCAGACCTCTCAGCCTTCCCCTGGCCATCTTTTGGTCTGAGGAGCCCCTTGACAGACTCACCTTCTTCTGAAGGCCACAGAAGCCTGCCCGCTCCTCTTTCCTGTGGTGTTCCTGAACACCGTGGCGTGACCTTTGTGGTAGGTGGTGGCACACACGACTGTCTGCTGTTGAGCTGGACACTCCCTCAGGGGAGCGTGACCCTGCACATCTTTTTACACCCGTGGTGTGCAGACTCCGGCTGGCCAGGCCAACTGAGGAGGCTGCAGGGCCGTCCTGGCTGAACTGCTTGCTGGTCCTGGAGCCGCACCGTGGCCCCTTCCCCTACCCTTTTCTGAGCCTCACCCTCCCTTCTCCGTTGAGCATCAGAGGAACAGCTCGGACTCTAAAGTCTTCTGAGTTGGGGCTCTGCTGCAGGAAGTTTTTTGGGGAAACAGTTCTGTTCTCACATAGCCCTTCTTGTGGATTTTGGCATCATGTTGACTATTTTCCAAATATATATTTATTTATGTGGCTGCACTGAGTCTCAGTTGCAGCATGTGGGATCTTTAGTTGTAGCTTGCAAACTCTTAGCTGTGGCATGTGGGATCTAGTTCCCTGACCAGGGATTGAACCCGGGCCCCCTGCATTGGGAGTGTGGAGTTTTAGCCCCTGGACCACCAGGGAAGTCCCCCCACTGACTATTTTTAAGGCAAGATCCCACTGGGGTTGTGGTTGCCTGGGTGTGTCCCCAAGTGGATTTCTGCCTGACCATTTTGGAGGGGGTGGTTTTCCACAAATCTCTTGGCCATGGTATAATTGCACTGGAGCAGCCTCAGTGCATACCTGTAAACACAGCTAAGTTCCCTTTTAAGCTGACTGCAGACACCCATCTGAGTCACACATCTTCTACTGATTATTCTCCGTTACAGCAATACAAGGCTCTCCTTGTTTGCTTCCTGTGATTAAAGAAGAGAGTTGCCAGGAACTAAAGAAAGCTTTAGTATTTGTTCCCTAAATCAATGTTTGTTGCTTCATATAAAACCAAAGCGTCCTGTAAACATTTTTATTTGCCAAGTTACGCCGCCCCCTCTAGGGACACAGGCACCCTAGCACTTAGAAGTTGGCTTTCTCTCAAACTTGTTTGCAAGAAGTTTCTGGGGAAAACTTTTTAATAACAGGCCTGCAGAACAAGATCCATTCAATTTTCTCCAATTATACATGGAAAGTAACTTTTGCCCACTCCATAGTTTTCTTCATTGCCTCAGGTCTGTTGAGGGCTGGATTTAAATCAAAGCCTGTACGAGGGAGAAGAAAAGCTTTGTGATCTCTTTGCTGAGGCTGGCTTACAACAAATTAGAAAGAAATGAAACATTCCCACACTAGTCAAGCGCCTTTATTGGGTCTTCCACACTAGCAATTACATTTTTATATTTCATATTGCAGGAATGTGTGAGCCATCTTCCAGAGCTGAATTGGAGAGTTTGGTTTGTTTGCTTTGGATGGAGACTTGAGTTGGGATCTGATGCAGGTCCTAGAAAAAGCTGGAACCAGCTCCTAGTCCGGTAACCACAGGCAGTGGGCTGAGGACCAGGCGAGGCGAACGAGGCACCTCGGGGCAGAATTTGAGGAGATGCTTCTCATGTCTGAGCAGGTGTTGGTCCTGCATGTACCTGATCCTGGGAGAAGGAGGCTTCTGGGCAATGAGGAGCCTCCTGGCTCACCCTGTCCTGCCCTGACATCACTCTAACTGATTGACCGCTGGCCCACCTGCCAAATATTTACTCATCTTGTTCTTGGAAAGAGTTCCTGGGATGTTCGATGGATTTGTGAATTCAAGCCAATTCAAGCTGATCTGATTTTCCGTAGCCTCACCAGATACAATGTGCAAATCGCCTGGCATGAAGGGAGACAAGGGATTGTCTCCTAATGGTTGGGTAAGGCAGTAGTCCCCAAACTTTTTGGCATCAGGGATGAGTTTCCTAACTTTTCCATGATATGGACTGGGAGGAAGGTTTTGGGGTGATTCAAGTGCATTACACTTATTGTGAACTTTATATTTATTATTATTGCATCAGTGCCACCTCATATCATCAGGCATTAAATCCTGGAGGTTAAGGACCCCTGCTATAAGTCCTTGGATGAGATTGAAAATAACCCTTCCATCCGTGTTATTGGTTGAATCATGTTCCCCCCAAATTGGTTTGTTGAAGGCCTAACCCCAGATAGAAAACCTTCCTCAGTGATCAGTGCAAAGAAATAGAGGAAAACAATAGAGGGGAAAGACTAGAGATCTCTTCAAGAAAATTAGAGATACCAAGGGAACATTTCATGCAAAAATGGGCTCAATAAAGAACAGAAATGCTATGGACCTAACAGAAGCAGAAGATATGAAGAAGAGGTGGCAAGAATACACAGAAGAACTATACAAAAAAGAGCTTCATGACCCAGATAATCACGATGGTGTGATCACTCACCTAGAGCCAGACATCCTGGAATGTGAAGTCAAGTGGGCCTTAGGAAGCATCACTGTGAACAAAGCTAGTGGAGGTGATGGAATTCCAGTTGCTATTTCAAATCCTTAAAGATGATGCTGTGAAAGTGCTGCACTCAATATGCCAGCAAATTTGGAAAACTCAGCAGTGGCCATAGGACTGGAGAAGGTCAGTTTTCATTCCAATCCCAAAGAAAGGCAATGCCAAAGAATGCTCAAACTACCGCACAATTGCACTCATCTCACACGCTAGTAAAGTAATGCTCAGAGTTCTCCAAGCCAGGCTTCAGCAGTTCTTGAACCATGAACTTCCAGATGTTCAAGCTGGTTTTAGAAAAGGCAGAGGAACCAGAGATCAAATTGCCAACATCCTCTGGATTATCAAAAAAGCAAGAGAGTTTCAGAAAACTATCTATTTCTGCTTTATTGACTATGCCAAAGCCTTTGACTGTGTGGATCACAATAACTGTGGAAAATCCTGAAAGAGATGAGAATATCAGACCACCTAACCTGCCTCCTGAGAAACCTGTATACAGGTCAAAAAGCAACAGTTAGAACTGGGTATGGAACAACAGACTGATTCCAAATTGGGAAAGGAGTACAGCAAGGGTATGTATTGTCACCCTGCTTAATTAACTTATATGCAGAGTACATCATGTGAAATGCTGGGCTGGATGAAGCACAAGCTGGAATCAAGATTGTCGGGAGAAATATCAATAACCTCAGATATGCAGATGACACCACCCTTATGGCAGAAAGCAAAGAGGAACTAAACAGCCTCTTGATGAAGGTAAAAGAGGCGAGTGAAAAACCTGGCTTAAAACTCAACTTTCAAAACAGAAGATCATGGCATCTGATCCCATCACTTCATGGCAAATAGAAAGGGAAATGATGGAAACAGTGACAGAGATTATTTTCTTGGGCTTCATAATCACTTCAGATGGTGACTGCTGCTGCTGCTGCTAAGTCCCTTCAGTCGTGTCCGACTCTGTGTGACCCCACCAGGCTCCCCTGTCCCTGGGATTCTCCAGGCAAGAACACTGGAGTGGGTTGCCATTTCCTTCTCCAATGCATGAAAGTGAAAAATGAAAGTGAAGTCTGGGATGACCTGGAGGGATGGTGTGGGAGGGGGGAGGGAGGAGGGTTCAGGATGGGGAGCACGTGTATTCTGGTGGCGGATCCATCTCGATGTATAGTAAAAGTAATACAATATTGTAAAGTTAAGAAAAATTAAAAATAATAATAATAATAAAAAAATGCAAAAAGGAAGAAAAAAAAAAAAAAAGAAAGTGAAGTCACTCAGTTGTGTCCGACTCTTAGCGACCCCATGGACTGCAGCCCACCAGGCTCCCCCGTCCATGGGATTTTCCAGGCAAGAGTACTGGAGTGGGGTGCCATTGCCTTCTCTGATGGTGACTGCAGCCATGAAATTAAAAGACACTTGGGGGGAGGAGCTAAGATGGCGGACGAGTAAGACGGGGAGAATACTTTCTCCTCCATAAATCCATTGAAAGAACATTTGAATGCTGAATAAACTCGATAAAACAACTTCTGAATGCCGGCAGAGGACATCAGGCACTTAGGAAGACAGTTCATTGTCTTCAAAACGAGAAAACAAGCCCTGCGGTAACTCCTTTTGTGGAGAAGTGGCGCGGACACCAGCATTTGCTATTGGCAAGTGGGGGCTGGGCTAGGAGGAGCGGCGAGGCCTGCATTGCTTTGAGAAAGGATTTGGCCTGGCTATCTCGGGCGCTATCTGAGTGAAATAACCAGACTGTCGGTCATCTACTACATCAAAAGCCAGCCCTAACTTAAGACACCACCAGGACTACTTACGAAACAAAGGGCTGCACAGAGTTGGCCAGCTGCAGGCCGTCCCACTCCGGTGACAGGCAGCCAGGGCCAGAGGCGGGCAATTATAGCCCTAGAGAGACACTGTCTAACGGAACTGTGAGTAGGTTTCTGTGCTGACTCACGCTTCTTGGAGCTCTGGATGGTCAACATCTGCCTGAGAGAGTGCGCTGTTTGTATACCCAGAAAACTGAGCGGCGGAGAGGCGATAAGTCGCAGCACCTGCGCTCGCTGAACATTTCATCACCTGCGCTACTCGGATCTGGGAAGGGCATAAAACGCAGACTCAACCAAGTCTGTGCTTCTGAGGATTATCTGAGTGCCTGAACCTGGCCGGTTTAGATTTGGGTGTTCATCTCCGCCCCCTCTGTAACCAGGCAGAGATCAGATATTGAAAAGACCTGTAAACCGCCTCAATAAAGAGAATTCAACAAACTACCAGAATATAGTAAGGACACTCTAAATTTGGCAATTTTAACAAAATGAAGAGACAAAAGAATACCCAGCAGCTAAAGGAACAGGATAGATGCCCACCAAACCAAACCAAAGAGGAAGAGATAGGGAATCTACCTGATAAAGAATTCCAAATAATGATAGCGAAATTAATTCAAAATCTCGAAATCAAAATAGAATCACAGTTAAAGAGTCTGGAGACAAGGATTGAGAAGATGCAAGAAAGGTTTAACAAGGACCTAGAAGAAATAAAAAAGAGTCAACACATAATGAATAATGCAATAAATGAGATCCAAAACACCCTGGAGGCAACAAATAGTAGAATAACAGAGGCAGAAGATAGGATTAGTGAACTAGAAGATAGAATCCTAGAAATAAATGAATCAGACGAGAAAAAAGAAAAACGTATCAAAAGAAATGAGGACAATTTCAGAAACCTCCAGGATAATATCAAACGCTACAACATTCGAATCATAGGAGTTCCAGAAGAAGAAGATAAAAAGAAAGATCATGAGGAAATACTTGAGGAGATAATAGTTGAAAACTTCCCTAAAATGGAGAAGGAAATTACCACTCAAGTTCAAGAAATCCAGAGAGTCCCTAACAGGATAAACCCAAGGCGAAACACCCCAAGACACATATTAATCAAATTAACAAAGATTAAATATAAAGAACAAATATTAAAAGCAGCAAGGGAAAAACATCAAATAACTCACAAGGGAATTCCCATAAGGATAACAGCTGATCTTTCAATAGAAACTCTCCAAGCCAGGAGGGAATGGCAAGACATAATTAAAGTGATGAAGGAAAATAATTTACAGCCTAGATTATTGTATCCAGCAAGGATCTCATTCAAATATGAAGGAGAAATCAAAAGCTTCACAGATAAGCAAAAGTTGAGAGAATTTTGCACCACTAAACCATTTCTCCAACAAAAACTAAAGGACATTCTCTAGAGCAATACAATAATAGCAGGAGACTTTAATACCCCACTCATATAATCTGGCTGTAATAGACAAAGTAAAGAGGAAAACATATTTACTTATGAGCCTCAAAAAATTCAGTTCACTCAGGAGAGTTTAAAAAAAAAAAAAAAAAGACTTATTTGTTCACTCTGTGGAGGTTTACTGACTATTTTGTGGGTTTGGTACCACTTTGGGTAGTAGGGAGGAAGAGGTGACAAATGTGATCCTGTCCTAAATAATATATTGTGGTAAAGATAGACTTACCAATACAAAATACCAAGATGTGCCTAAAGATGAGGACACCCAAACTGGACTTTTTGTTCCCTGAACTTTTCATTTCGAGAACAAACCTCCTAATATAAGATGAATTCACCATGATTTTTTTTTAAGTGTTCTTTGTGATTAAAAACAGAAAGCCATTGGTTAAGAAATTACATATACTCCTCCCCACCATCACTCCCCTTCTAAAAAAATAAAAAAAAAAATAAAAGACACTTGCTCCTTGGAAGAAAAGCTATGACCAACCTAGACAGCATATTAAAAAGCAGAGACATTACTTTGCTGAATAAGGTCCTTATAGTCAAAGCTATGGTTTTTCCAGTAGTCTTGTATGGATGTGAGAGTTGGACCATAAAGAAGGCTGAGCACTGAAGAACTGATGCTTTTGAATTGTGGTGTTGGAGAAGACTCTTGAGAGTCCTTTGAGCTGCAAGGAGATTAAACCAGTCAATCCTAAAGGAAATCAGTCCTGAGTATTCATTAGAAGGATAGATGCTGAAGCTCCAGTACTTTGGCCACCTGATGTGAAGATCTGACTCACTGTAAAAGACTCTGATGCTGGTAAAGATGAAGGCAGGAGGGGAAGGCGACGACAGAGCATGAGATGGTTGGATGGCATCATTGACTCGATGGACATAAGTTTGAGCAAACTCTGGGAGATGGTGAAGGACAGGGAAGCTTGATGTGCTGCAGTCCATGGGGTCGCAAAGAGTCAGACGTGAGTGAGTGACTGAACAACAATAATTAGGAATGTTGAGCATCTCTGCCTGGAGCCTTTCAGCCATCTATATGTCTTCTTTGGAGAAATGTCTATTAGGTCTTCTGCCAATTTTTTTATTTTTTTTTATATTGAGCTGCATGAGCTCTTTGTGTATTCTAGGAGTTTAATCCCTTGTTAGTTTGTCGTTTACAAATACTTTCTCCCATTCTGAGGGTTGCCTTTTCATTTGTTTATGATTTCCTTTGTTGTGCAATAGTTTTTATGTTTAATTTGGTCCCATTTTTTGTTTTTATTTTTATCAGAGAAAAGATCTTAAAGGCAGGGTGAGGGAGAGGGTCTCAGGGTGCATGACTGGTTTGTGGATACTCTTTTTTGATTGGTGGGTGGTGAGGTAATCTGGACTCAACCTCATCTACCTTCTGGTTACAACCCGTCTGGGGTCTGCTTGTTTGTGGGCAGCACGCAGTTAACTTCTTTCACATGGTAGGGATTTCAATATCTGCAAAAAAGCTCAAAGGCCACGGCTCAGGATATTATCTAGAGTCCTCGAGGAGGAACTAAAGGTCCTTGACTTTTGTTGAGTGGCTAAAGCATTATTATTTTGTCTTGCTTGATTGTTTTCCAGTCTTTCTGCATTTTTTCACCTCTAGGATTAAATCTGCTCTTTGGAACGTGGGGAAAGCCTAGGAGGCTAAAGTTTTTCTATAAACAAGAGACAAAGGTCCTGCTTGGTTTCAACCTTATTTGGAAATAGGGTCATTGCAGATGTAATTAGTCGAATGAGATCCTACTGGAGAAGGGTGAGCCACAATGAAAGGCCTGGCACAGCTCCCTAGCACCTTCAGAGGGAGCATGGCTGGTTGCTCCCTGTTGACACCTTGATTCTGTACTTCTTGTCTCCAGAACCATGAGACAACGAATTTCTTTCTATCTTTTATTTGTTTATTTGGCTGCATCAGGTCTTATTTGTAGCACATGAGCTTAGCTAGTCCGTGGTATGTGGGATCTTATTTCCCCAACCAGGGACTGAACCCACATCCCCTGCATTGCAAGGCAGATTCTTAACCAGTGGACCACCAGGGGAGTCCCACTGTGAATTTCTAATGTTTCAGTCACCCCATTTGTAGCCCTTTGTTACAATAGCCCTGGCGAATGAACATGACCTATTAATCCAAAGGCATCTCTGTGCTTCCACCCTGTCCTTCCTGCTGCAGCCTTTCTTTTTAATGGGTTATGTCTATGCAACTTTATTTAGTCTCTTTCGACTGTACCTACCTTGGCATCTCTGAGGTTTCTGGTTCAAGCCTGTCCTTTCAGGACAAGTAGTTCCAGCAGTGAGACTGCTGCCTGGCTCAGGGCTGGGCGGACAGTCCAGTTGGAAAGCATTACTTGGGGCCCATTTGCAGCCATTCCAGTCTGAGTCCACATGTCATGCCCAGCCTGTTATTCTTCAGAGGTAAAGGAGTTTAATCTTCTCAGCCAGTTGCTGGATATTTTTCTCCTGAAGGATGATTGTTTGGAAATGCCACATCAAAGGCAAGACACCACACAGAGGAGCCGTAGCCTTGTGCTAATTAATTACGAGCTAGGGTGTTTGCAGAAAGCTTGTGTTGGGGAGAATTCTCTAAGCCTTGGCTGGGTTTATGGTGCTCAGAGAGCATAACGTGAACACTCAGCAGTGGAAACACTTGCATTTGCATACTTCTCAGGTGATCACGTAATACAGGAAGCCTAGTTGCTGAGGAATGCCATTTAAAGTTCACGCCTGCATGTGTTGCTCTGTTGTATTTAAATTGAAAACGGTGCATGGATATGGGCAGTGGGGACCAAAGTCCACAGAAACTGCTTTGTGTTCTGGTCAGTTTCACTCAGGGAGCTCACACAGCTGGGCGACTGCTTTCTGTGCAGTTATTCCAGACCCTTGAGCCATGGCGAGGCCTCAGGGGATGGAGTGTCTGAATCTCTTTATAACACAGACCCACAGTCTGCACCTGGCCGGGAGGTGAGGGCCTGTGGCTCTGGATCTGGTTAAACCGCACCTGAGATGCTCATGTGAGGATACCAGGGGTTCTTTTGTGTTGAGACCATTGACCTTAGGTCTCACACTGGAAACTGACCTCAAGAGGCCTTTCAGAGTTTCAGATTTCATTATAAAATTTTTATTTTGTATGGGAATATAGTTGATTTATGGGGCTTCCCTGGTAGCTTAGCTGGTAAAGAATCCGCCTATAATGCAGGAGACCCTGGTTCGATTCCTGGGTTGGGAAGATTGCCTGGAGGAGGGCATGGCAACCCACTCCAGTATTCTTACCTGGAGAATTCCTATGGACAGAGGAGCCTGGTGGGCTGCAGTCCATGAGGTCGCAAAGAGTCAGACATGACGGAGTGACTAAGCACAGCACAGCATAGTTGATTTACAATGGTGTGTTAGTTTCTGGTCAACAGCAAAGCGATTTGGTTACACATATACATCTATCTATTATTTTTCAGATTCTTTTTCTCTTATATATTATTGGAGAAGAATCTTGAGAGTCCCTTGGACAGCACAGAGATCAAACCAGTCAATCCTAAAGGAAATCAACCCTGAATATTCATTGGAAGGACTGATGCTGAGGCTGAAGCTGCAATACTTTAGCCACCTGATGGGAAGAGCTGACTCATTAGAAAAGGCCCTGATGCTGGGAAAGGTTGAAGGCAGGAAGTGAAGGGGAAAACAGAGGACAAGATGGTTGGATGGCATCACCAACTCAATGGATATGAGTTTATGAGTTTGAGCAAACTCTGGGAGATAGTGAAGGACAGGGAAGCCTGGTGTGCTGCCGTCCATGGGGTCACAAAGAGTAGGACATGACTGAGCAACTGAATAACAACAATGACCACATTCTAACTGATTCCATCCAAAAGGATCCTATTTCCTTCTAAGGTTACATCCTGAGGCCCTGAGGGTTAGGACGTAGCACATTTTTGGGGGGATCTTGATCCTATCTGTAACAGTCACCTTGGACGAGTTACTCAACCTCTCTAGCCCCCAGTTTCTTCCTTAAGATAGATACAGTGGCAGCACCTGCCTAAGGCACCTGCCTGAGGATGAAAAGAGTAGATCGATGCACATCTCAGGTAGTGATGCTCTGTAGGGATTCAGACACGTCACACCTGGAGTCCTGGGACCCTTGGTGTCAAGGGCAGTGAGCCGGGGACTGTGTCACATTCATGTCACCCTTGTGAAAAGGGCAGAGGGCACAGGGATGTGGAAGGTAACGTGCTTTCAGGCTGGTCCGAGGCGTTGCTTAATCATCCATACCACTGATGAGCAAGATGTGGGGAAATGTGCTGATATTTTCATATGTGCATTTTGTGTATGTGTGGATTATTTCTCAACACCTGGAGTCAGTGAAGGAGAATAAAAAATGCAACTTTCCTCAGAGGTTAAAAGATTGAGAATCCGGCCTTGGAGTCTCCCACACTGAATCATTTAATGATCCTACAAACCTGGAGGGGCTGTGGGTGGATGTCCTCCAAGGAGATCGGGGGGCCAGCTGCCGTCCTTGTCTGCACAGCCTGTGACAATCCCAAAGATGAATTGGGTCTCACCAGCTCCCGCTTCACCTGAGAACGGCACTCATCAAGGTGCCCTTGCGAGGGATGCCCAAGGATTTGTTTATTCTGCAGATAACAAAGGACACAGGCTTCTGTGTTTTTCAGGATATACCAACATGCTCGCAAAAGGTATTAAAGTTCCCTTTTTATCTCCCTTACACCTTTAGTTTTATTTTCCTAATTCATTGTGGTTGTTGCTGCAGAGGAAACCAACGCACGTGCCCGACCTGTGATGTGAGCTCCCGTCCAAGTCAGGCCGTCGGGAACGAGGCTGTCAGGTGTTTGTACCGGTCACCACAATCTGGTTCTCTTCTATTTCCTCCTGCTGGGGAGGTTTGGCTTCCTGGCCTCTGGAATTTGGGAGTGGCCATGTGACTTTCTCTAATGAAGGAAATGTGAGTGGAGGTGATGCTTTGGGGAGACGTGTTTAATAGCTGGTTCCCAAACTCCAGCCCTCCCTTCCAACCAAGGCGATCTGGACAGTGTCTCTGGACATGTGTATTACTGCATCAGCCCGGAAGGACCGCAGCCCCAGAGAGGTGCAGCTGACTGTGCAGGAGAAACGAACGTGTGTTACGTGATGACATTTCAGGTTGGTGATTATTGCAGATATTGTGGCTTATTTGGATGAAGGCACTGATTTCATATATTTTCCAGAAAAGGCATATAAGCCAAAAGACACAAGAATTTAGGGAACCTGAAGTCTAGTTCTGATTGCAGGAGGTGAGGGTAACCACCTGAACTTCGGACCTTACTGGGTAAAAGAGACTTTGCAGATAGGATTAAATTAAAGATCTTGAGGTGAGGGGATTATATTGGATTATCAGGGTGGCCCAATACCACCACAGCTGTACTTGTAAGAGGGAGGCAGGAGCATTAGATTCTGAGGAGAGGTGACAACAGAAGCAGAGTTTGGACAGATGTCTATTGAAGAAGGAGGTGGAGCCACAAACCAAGGGGTGCAGGTGGCCTTTAGAATCTAGAATAGGGTCTTTAAAAAAAATTAATTGAAGTATAATTGATTTACAATGTTATGTTAATTTATGCTGTACAGCAAAGTGATTCAGATATATATTACATATATTCTTCTTTGTTGTTAACTATATTTGTGTACAGTTTGGTGACAGTAAGTCTTTACACTATTGTGTAACCATCACCAACAACCATCTGTAGAACCTGCAAAACTGAAACTCAGTTCCCCATTAAAAATTATTTTAAACACGCATATGAGCGACTTCACTTTCACTTTTTCGCTTTCATGCATTGGAGAAGGAAATGGCAACTCACTCCAGTTTTCTTGCCTGGAGAATCCCAGGGGCAGGAGAGCCTGGTGGGCTGACGTCTATGGGGTCACGCGGAGTCGGACACGACTGAAGTGACTTAGCAGCAGCATGGGTGTAGAGAACAGATTTTGACAACAGGTACCACAATTTAGCAGGCGGTACCTATTCTTGAAAGAAAGTGAAAGTTGCTCAGTTGTATCTGACTCTTTGCAATCCCATGGACTATACAGTCCAAGGAATTCTCCAGGCAAGAATACTGGAGTGGGTAGCCTTTCCCTTCTCCAGGGGATATTCCCAACCTAGGGATCAAACCCAGGTCTCCCACACTGCAAGCAGATTCTTTACCAGCTGAACCACAAGGGAAGCTCAAGAATACTGGAGTGGGTAGCCTATCCCTTCTCCAGCGGACCTTCCTGACCCAGGAATTGAACTGGGGACCTATGCTAACCAACTAATTATTGGAAAGTATATAGTTGGAACCTATGCTTACCAACTGATTATTATGCCTTCTGATTTTGCATATATTAACTATAAAAGGTTTTGGGGTGTCTGAACATTTAACAAAATGATATCGTGTATCACCTGAAACAATTTTTAAACTCAATATCAGGTTTTTAAAAATATTTTTCCACTGATACATCTCAGCTCTTGTTCATTTATTTCAGCTACTGCAAAGCACATCATTTTATAAAAATTTCACAAATTATCTACATTTGCTAATTTGAGGAGCGGGAAAAATTTCAATCTTGTGTTTAGATGCTTTTTCTGATTATCAGTGAGGTTCAACATGTACATCAACTGAGATGCTCATCTGTGCTTTATTCATTTGTGAAAATGCTATATTAAGGAATTTTTGGATGTTTAAACATTCTTATCTCCAGGGATATCCTTGTCATGAAACATAATCTTTTAAAAATGATACATGACACTTGATCAGCTAATGTATTTAAAAAATATTTGATGTATATATTTATGCATGAAATTGACCTATTGTTTTATCATATTTGCAAGCTTTGCCATCAATTTTATACCAGTTTTATACAGTGAATTGTGTAGTCTTCCCTCCTTTTCAGTCTCTGAAAATTTTTCTTCTAATTTTTCAAATCTCAGCGTAGTTCATTCTTTGGTTTATTAAGAAATTGCTGACAAACCACCTCTTCTTGGTGCATTTTGAGGGAAGAAAAGAGATTTCTGATAATTGGTTTGTTTCTTTAATGTACATTGACTTACACAGATATTTTATCAGTCTTTTGTCAGTTTTCTTAATTTTTCTATTGTAAATTATCTAGTTTTTCAAAGTTATTGGAAAATCAATGACACTTTTAGAAGACAGTAAGAGAAAATATTTGTATGATCTCAGGGCAGGGAAGAATTACTTAAACAAGGTATAAAAATTAACGGTAGCTATAAAGGAGAATATTGATCAATAAGACAATGTTAAAATTCAGAATGCCTGTTTAACAGAGGATGCTTTGAAGTGAAAATCTGTGTCTGAAGTGAAAAGGGTCTCCCCCTGTGAATGAAAATAAAAAAGAGGCCCAGAGTGAAGAAGGTATGGGGAAACGTGTGAAGGTGGACTGGAGTTTTCAGTATGGGATATATATGAAAAATGATGGGGATGTTGAAAAGACATAGGTGCTCTCCTTGGCCAAATCTGGGATAATAAGATCATCAAAGGAAATCAGGACAGCAGTGGACTGTAAGTCCATGCTGATAATAAACAGGCAAATGAATAGTTCAGGAAATATGTATGTCAGTGAGGGAGAAGGAGGGGTCTTCATGGTTGAAGGCTGGTGATGAACATGGAGGGTGTTAGAGAACACAGCCACAATTTCACATCAATAGTGGTTAAGATTGGCTTGAGGGAGAGCCATCACTGCATTCTAAATGGGGTTGGAGGGGTTGGTGAGAGTCAGGGCATGTGTGTGGTCTCAAAGTGCCTCTCTGTGAATAAGAAAAACAGCCTCCAGTCAGTGGAGATGGTGGAGAACACCAGAGGATTCTTGCCCCATCCAAGTTGGCATCACCTGGAGGGAGGTGGATGGACACCACACACTTGCAGAGGTGAAGCTGGAGAGGGTCACAGGGTCATGTGGGTGGGGTCCTGGCCTGCCTGCACATCTCGAATCTGAGCACAGGGAAATACCAGACAAACCCAATGGAGTCTGCCCTCTGGGCTCACTGTCCCGTCTCCATAAAAACTGTAAACATTGCGAGAAACTAAGCAAGACCCAGCGGCTGTTCTGGAGATGGAGACTAAAGCGGGATGAGCATGTGGCCCAGACCTGGACCCTGTACCAGGGTGAAGTACTGTAAAGCACATACCTGGGAAGACCAGCAGAACTGGAATAGAATAGAGGTGGTAGGTAACCATATTAAGTTCTCTGGATTTAACCACTGGACTCTAATTATATAAGAGCATGTATACCTGTGGCAGATTCATTTTGCTATATGGCAAAACCAATACAATATTGTAAAGTTAAATAAAATAAAATTATAAAAAAGAGCACACCCTTTTCCTTAAGGGACACATAGCAGAGTATTAAAGGACAAAGGGACAACTTACTTTCAAACTATTCAGAAAAAAATGAATATATATATATATACACACACATAGGGAGGATGAGGAAAAGTGATGACGGCAACATGTTAAAACCTGGGGCATCTGTTTTCAGTGCCTATGGGAGTTATCCTTACTGCTCTTGCAACTATTTTGTAAGTTTGCGACTATTTCAAAATAAAAATTTTAAAAGCTTGATGTTCACCAATAAAGGGCAAATTACAGAATAGGACAAGGGTCTGCTCCATGAGGTTCAAAAACCTGCAAAGCTAAGATTGCTTAGGGATTCAAACATATGTGTTAGAGGATGAAGAAAAGACAGCTGGGGACTTCCCTGGTGGTCCATTGCTTAAGAATCCACCTGCCAATGCGGATTCAATCCCTGGTCTGGGAGGATCCCACGTTCTGCGGGACAGCTAAGCCTGAGCACCACAACTATGGAAGCCCGAGTGCCTAGAGCCCGTGCTCTGCAATGAGAGAAGCCACTGCCATGAGAGGCCTGCACACTGCAACTAGTGAGTAGCCCCACTCACCAGAATGAGAGAAAGCCTGCTCGGAGCAATGAAGACCCAAGGCAGTCAAAAAGCAAAATAAATAAGTGCAAAATTTTTTTAAAAAAGAAAAGACAGTTTGGGAGGCACATAGTATTCAGGAAGGTGTGGGCTCTGGGGTATGCAGAGGTGACAGAAAAGAGCAAGATGACTCCATTATGGGTGAGGCGCCTTCAGGTTGGGGGGTGGGTAGACCGCACTTGTTGTATTGCTGTTCTTTTAGCTGTTTACATATGTTACATACATTCTTTTGAATGTATGACATTTCATAATACATTTTAAAAAACCAAGAATGAAAGTAAAGCTATTACCCACCCTCCCATTTTTTTTCCATTTAACAAGTGTGGAAATCAAAGCTCAGTGAAGTTTAGAGATTCAGCAGGGCTGGGATTTGAACCTAAGTCCTTGCTATCTCCTCTACCTGAAGAAAGAACCCTAATTAAGACAGAGAAAGGAAGGGAATGAGACCCAGTGGGCTGTTTGGAGAGGTACGGGGTCTCTCCTCTTCTGCCCCATCTTTGCTCGTGGGCTGTGCGTGGTGCCCATGGTCAGGTCCCTTGATGGACTGGGAGGAGAGTGGTACCCAAACCTGTGCTCTCTGGCACACTTCCCAAGTCAACGAAAGGGATTTTAGAATAGATTTCCCTCCAAATTATCTTTTAACACAAATTTTAAAGAACATTTATTTACTTAATTTTTCGGCTGTGCTGGGTCTTCACTGCTGCACACGGGCTTGCTCCAGGTACTTCGAGCAGGGTCTGCTCTCTAGTTGTGGTGTGCAGGCTGCTCACTGTGGTGGCCTCTCGAGTTGTGGAGCACGAGCTCAGTAGTCATGGCACAAGGGCTTAGTTTCTTTTGGCATGGGAGATCTTCCTGGACCAGGGATTGAACTGGTGTCTCTGGCTTTGCAAGGCAGATTCTTAACCACTGGGCCACCAGGGAAGCCCCTTCCCACATTAATTTGGGAATTAATCATGAAAATATAACAGTTGACAAGAAGGGCAAAGTTGCAAGATCTGGCCCAAGCTCCCAACCGATTATAATCCCTGTGCTGACCTTTGCGGATGCCTCATCACGTGATGCCGGAACAAGCCCTAAAGAAGCACCATGTCCACCTGGGAAGAGGGAATTGTCGTGGTTCCCCTGTTGGTACTTTCAATCAAATGCCCGGATGGGCCCCCAGCTGCCATTATCTGCCCCTGTGTCTTCCTATCCTTGCACCAGAGCAGGTCATCTGAAGATCGCCAGTTTCTTCTCACTTTTCCGGATCTGCGATGAGTCCTCACATGGGAGCCTGGTTATTCGCATCTCTGCAGTCTTGCTCCTGTGGATAATCAAATTTTGATCTGATAATTAGTTTCTAATTGGTATTTGCTTTCTGTGTTCAGTGTGGTGGGCAACTGTCAAACAATTTGATTCAAATTCCCTGCAAGTCAGCTCTGCCTGATGTGTTTTTCTCTGTTCCCTTCTTCCCCAGTGAAAACATATATGCATTTAAAAATAAACACAGGTGTTGGAGGAGATGTTTTGAAATGTTCTCTTGTACCTGACAGCTGTGCTCTCCATGGAAATCGCAGCAATTGTTTTCACTGTGATGGCACGAGTTTTCCTGGAAGCCTCCAAAGGATTAGCACTTGAGTGTAATAATATATAAACTCAGCATGGCAAGAATGTATTATGGGCTCTCCTAAGATATTACCAAGAGCTTATGGAATTGTAATAGTATTCTTGAAAATCTCTCAGAATAAAAACAGATGATCTTTCTCATCAAAATGTTATCCTTGTTGGGTTGAGAAAGTTGGTGAAAAATGCTCATCTCCAAGATACTCGAATGTCTTCATGCCAACTCTGTAGGCTTGGGGAGCGATTTAAACCCTTCTGTCCAGTCTTGGTGTCATGGACCAGACTCTGCGCTGGGTTGGTCAGACTCACAATCAGTTTCAGCAACTTCAGAATTCTTGTTTTCTTTAAGAATAGCCACAGGAGAGGAAGATGCTGTTTTCCTGGTCAGTTGCATTCACAGGCCGGAAGAGAGAAAAAGCAAGTCAGAAGGTGGGGAGGGAGATTGAAAGCGAAGACAGATTTCAGACCAGCCCACTCCTCTCACGGGGTCCCCTTGGGCCTATCTCCTGGAGACTAAAAGTGTTTCTCTGACTATAGTTTCAAAGTGTGGGGGCCTTGGAGAAGTGCCTTTGGCCCTTGAGTGGAAAGATAACATAGAAATCTAATAACAGTACACAAGCCCGGACCCCTCATGTGGAACCAGCAGTTCAGAGCTGCTGCCAGGGTCCATGGCTTCCAGATAAATGGGTTTTTTAAAAAAATTGTTCTGTTTTGTTTCACGCACACAATTCAAGTACAAATCATCCAAAGGGCGTGCAGAGCAGGGTCGGTCTTCACTCTGGGTCCCAGGTTCCCTGCAATTCTCTTTGCAGGTCCTTGGGTATGAGCTTTGGGCAGTTGGGGTAGACAGGCGTGCAGTCAGGGTGACCATGAATCTCTCTCTTCCAACACAGTCTGCATGTATGCATCATCGCCCTCTGTCCCACCCTGCTCTTCTTCAGCAGGGTCCTGGTGATCTTTCTGTAGCTCAGCATGCACATTATTATTATCCCATCATTTGTTTAATGGTGGCCAAGCAGTCCTTTGCGTGGCTGTACCACAATCCATCAATCCATTCTCTGTTAATAGACACTAAGGTTGTTTCCCAAACTTTTTTGCTATTTCAAACAATACTGCAATGAAGAGCCTTGGGCACACAACATCTTCTGCCGTTGAGTGAGTAAAATCCAAAGACTAAACACCTAGAAGTCACTTCTGATTGAAATGGTGTGTGCACTCCCATGGCCCAGGTGAAGGGGCACACGCTTTGCCCGGCACACCTCGCAGAGTTGGGAAGGGCTGTGTCTTTATCCTGTGCTCCCACGTGTTCAACTTTTATCCATCTGATCACTGAAAATGTCCCTCTCAGGAGTTTCATTTTTGCATTTCTCTGATTAGAAATGAGGTTTAAAATCTTCACTGTGTTTAAGAACCACTTAATGTTCATTAGTTCAGTTCAGTTCAGTCGCTCAGTCTTGTCTGACTCTTTGTGACCCCATGGATTGCAGCACACCAGGCCTCCCTGTCCATCACCAACTCCTGGAGTTTACCCAAACTCATGTCCATCGAGTCGGTGATGCCATCCAGCCATCTCATCCTCTGTTGTCCCCTTCTCCTCTTGCCCCCAATCCCTCCCAGCATCAGGGTCTTTTCCAATGAGTCAACTCTTCTCATGAGATGGCCAAAGTATTGGAGTTTCAGCCTCAGCATCAGTCCTTCCATTAATGTTCATAGCAACAGTTAAACTGTACATGGAACAACTGACTGTTTTAAAATTGGGAAATGAGTATGACAAGGCTGTATATTGTCACCCTGCTCACTTAACTTCTATGCAGAGTACATCTATGCAGCCCAGCGAAATGCTGGGCTGGATGAATCCCAAGCTGCAATCAAGATTGCCAGGAGAAACATCAACAACCTCATGTATGCAGATAATACCACTCTAATGGCAAAAGGGGAAGAACCAAAGTGCCTCCTGATGAGTGTGAAAAAGGAGAGTGAAAAAACTGGCTTAGAACTCAACATCCAGAAAGCTAAGATCATGGCATCTGGTCCCATCATTTAATGGCAAATAGAAGGGGAAAAAAGTGGAGGGAAAAGTGAGATTTTATTTTCTTGGGCTCCAAAATCACTATAGATGGTGACTGCAGCCACAAAATTAAAAGACACTTGCTCCTTGGAGGGAAAGCTTTGACAAACCACCTAGACAATTTATTAAAAATCAGAGACATCACTTTGCTGACACAGGTCCGTATAGTCAAAGCTATGGTTTTTTCAGTAGTCATTTACAGATGTGAGAGTTGGACCTTAAAGAAGACTGAGTGCTGAAGAATTGATGCTTTTGAATACTGGTGTTGGAGAAGACCTTGAGAGTCGCTTGGACTGCAAAGAGATAATATCAGTCAATCCTAAAGGGAATAAACCCAGAATATTTATTGGAAGGACTGATGTTGAACCTGAAGCTTCAATACTTTGACCACCTGATGTGAAGAGCTGACTCATTGGAAAAGACCCTGATGCTGAAAAAGGAGCATCGAAAAAGGCCAAAGGAGAAGTGAGTGGCAGAGGATGAAATGGTTAGATAGCATCACTGACTCAGTGGACATGAATTTGAGCAAACTCTTGCAGACGGTGAAGGACAGGGGAGCCTGGTGTGTTGCAATTCACGGGGTCACAAAGACTTGAACATGACTTAATGACTGAACAACAACAACAGTGTTCAGAGCAGTACTGTTTACAACAGGTAAGACGTGGAAGCAACCTAAGTGTCCACGGACAGATGAATGAAGAAGAAGTGGTAAATACATGCAATGATACCTCTCAGCCATAAAAAGGAATGAAACAATGGCTTTTGCAGTAACATGGATGGACCTAGAGAGGATCATACTAAGTGAAGAAAGTGAAAGCGTTTGTCACTCAGTCATGTCTGACTCTGTGACCCCATGGTCTGTTCATGGAATTCTCTAGGCAAGAATATTGGAATGGATTGCCATTCCCTTCTCCTGGGGATCTTCCTGGCCCAGGGATCAAACCTGGGTCTCCTACATTGCAGGCAGATTTCTTTTCCATCTGAGCTACCAGGGAAGCCCACTACTAAGTCAAATAAGTAAGAAAGAGAAAGACAAATACTTATATGTGAAATCTAAAAAAGTGATATAAATGAACTTATTTACAAAACAAATAGACTCACAAACATAGAAAATGAACTTACAGTTTCCAAAGGGGATAGTGGATGGGTGAGGAACAGAGAGATAAATTAGGAGGTTGAGAATAACATATACACAAGGCTAATAGAGTTTTGCCAAGAGAACACACTGGTCATAGCAAACACCCTCTTCCAACAACACAAGAGAAGACTCTACACATGGACATCACCAGATGGTCAATACCGAAATCAGATTGATTATATTCTTTGCAGCCAAAGATGGAGAAGCCTTATATAGTCAGCAAAAACAAGACTGGGAGCTGATTGTGGCTCACATCATGAACTCCTTATTGTCAAATTCAGACTTAAATTGAATAAAGTAGGGAAAACCACTGGACCATTCAGGTATGACCTAAATCAAATCCTTTAAGATTATACAGTGGAAGTGAGAAATAGATTTAAGGGCCTAGATCTGATAGAGTGCCTGATGAACTATGGACTGAGGTTTGTGACATTGTACAGGAGACAGGGATCAAGACCATCCCCAAGAAAAAGAAATGCAAAAAAGCAAAACGGCTGTCTGAGGAGGCCTTACAAATAGCTGTGAAAAGAAGAGATGCAAAATAAAGGAGAAAACCAAAGATATAAGCATCTGAAGGCAGAGTTCCAAAGAATAGCAAGGAGAGATAAGAAAGCCTTCTTCAGTGATCAATGCAAAGAAATAGAAGAAAACAACAGAATGGGAAAGACTAGAGATCTCTTCAAGAAAATTAGAGATACCAAGGGAACATTTCATGCGAAGATGGGCTCAATAAAGGACACAAATGGTATGGACCTGACAGAAGCAGAAGATATTAAGAGGTGGCAAAAATACACAGAAGAACTATACAAAAATGATCTTCATGACCCAGATAATCACAATGGTGCGATCACTCACCTAGAGCCAGACATCCTGGAATGTGAAGTCAAGTGGGCCTTAGAAAGCATCGTTACAAACAAAGCTAGTGGAGGTGATGGAATCCCAATTGAGCTATTCCAAATCCTGAAAGATGATGCTGTGAAAGTGCTGCACTCAATATACCAGCAAATTTGGAAAACTCAGCAGTGGCCACAGGACTGGAAAAGGTCAGTTTTCATTCCAACCCCAAAGAAAGGCAATGCCAAAGAATGCTCAAACTACTGCACAATTGCACTCATCTCACACGTTAGTGAAGTAATGCTCAAAATTCTCCAAGCCAGGCTTCAGCAATATGTGAACCGTGAACTTCCAGATGTTCAAGCTGGTTTTAGAAAAGGCAGAGGAACCAGAGATCAAATTGCCAACATCCTCTGGATCATGGAAAAAGCAAGAGAGTTCCAGAAAAACATCTATTTCTACTTTTATTGACTATGGCAAAGCCTTTGACTGTGTGGATCACAATAAACTGTGGAAAATTCTGAAAGAGATGGGAATATCAGACCACCTAACCTGCCTCTTGAGAAATCTGTATGCAGGTCAGGAAACAACGGTTAGAACTGGACATGGAACAACAGACTGGTTCCAAATAGGAAAAGGAGTACGTCAAGGTTGTATATTGTCACCCTGCTTATTTAACTTATATGTGGAGTACATCATGAGAAACGCTGGGCCAGAAGAAGCACAAGCTGAAATCAAGATTGCCGGGAGAAATATCAATAACCTCAGATATGCAGATGACACCACCCTTATGGCAGAAAGTGGAAAGGAACTGAAAAGCCTCTTGATGAAAGTGAAAGAGGAGAGTGAAAAAGTTGACTTAAAGCTCAACATTCAGAAATGAAGATCATGGCATCTGGTCCCATCACTACATGGGAAATAGATGGAGAAACAGTGGAAACAGTGTCAGACTTTATTTTGGGGGGCTCCAAAATCACTGCAGATGGTGATTGCAGCCATGAAATTAAAAGACGCTTACTCCTTGGAAGGAAAGTTATGACCAACATAGATCACATATTAAAAAGCAGAGACATTGCTTTGCCAACAAAGGTCAGTCTAGTGAAGGCTATGGTTTTTCCAGTGGTCATGCATGGATGTGAGAGCTGGACTGTGAAGAAGGCTGAGCGCCGAAAAATTGATGCTTTTGAACTGTGGTGTTGGAGAAGACTCTTGAGAGTCCCTTGGACTGCAAGAAGATCCAACCAATCCATTCTGAAGGAGATCAATCCTGGACTTTCTTTAGAAGGAATGATGCTAAAGCTGAAACTCCAGTATTTTGGCCACCTCATGTGAAGAGTTGACTCATTGGAGAAGACTCTGATGCTGGGAGGGATTGAGGGCAGGAGGAGAAGGGGACGACAGAGGATGAGATGGCTGGATGGCATCACTGACTTGATGGGTATGGGTCTGGGTGACCTCCGGGAGCTGGTGATGGACAGGGAGGCCTGGCGTGCTGCGGTTCATGGGGTCGCAAAGAGTCGGACACGACTGAGCGACTGATCTGATCTGATCTGATCTGATGCTAAAGCTGAAATCCAATACTTTGGTCACTTCATGTGAAGAGTTGACTGATTGGAAAAGACCCTGATGCTGGGAGGGATTGGGGGCAGGAGAAGGGGATGACAAAGAATGAGATGGCTGGATGGCATGACCGAGTCGATGGACATGAGTTTAAGTAAACTCGGAGTTGGTGATGGACAGGGAGGCCTGGCGTGCTGCAATTCATGGGGTTGCAAAGAGTCGGACACAACTGAGCGACTGAACTAAATTGATATATAAAAACTGATAATACAACAAGGAGCTACTGGGAACTATACTCAATATCTTGTAATAACCTATAATAGAAAAGAACCTGAAAAAGAATATATATGGATATATGTATAACTGAATCACTTTGCTGCACATTGAAACTAACATTGTAAATTAACTATACTTCAATAAAAATGGTTAGAAAAACCATATAAAATCTTTGAATGTCCATTATGTTCTATGTTTTTGAAATCAATCAGTTAGATCAAATTAATCAACATTTCTGAATTTCTCTATCTCAGAGCCTGGTACATAGTAGAAACTCAATAAAGATCTGTTAAATGTGCATCAAAGACTCTGCAGCCATTGAATGAGACTGGAGATTAAATAGACACAGAAAAAAAAAAAAAGCCACATGTGCTGTCTTATTTATGAATGGTCATTTCTTATTCTTTGTCCATTTCTCTGGGCAGTTGGTTGTTCTGTTACAGATTTTTAGGTGCTCTTCATACATTAAAGAAATTAGATTTAATCTGTCATTTGAAGTGTGTCTTTCTCCTTCCTTCTTTCCTTCTGTACTCCCTCCCTTCCTTTCTCCCTTTCTCCCTTTATTTCTTTTAAAATATTTGCTGTTGACATTTGACTTTTGAATGTGCTTCTGATGCTTTTTTCATCCTGCAGAAAATTTCTATTTTTACATAACCAAATATGAGTGTTATCTTTTGTAGCTTCAGGTTTTATAATTTACCCAGTAAAATCTTTCCTGTCGTGTGATTATACAGGCATTACTTCCTGTTTTGATTTTTTATATTGACATTTTTGATTCATCTGAAATTATTTTAGTGAAATATATGCAGTAGAGATCAATTTTTAAAAAAAATCTCCAAGTGGCTGTCCACTTGTGTCCAGCCCTCGTTTTCTCTGGCACTGAGATTGGGGCCAGTGACTGAGCATTCGGTGGTCTGAGGGCAGAGCCTGGCCCTTGAGAACTTTCCACCCATTTCTCACCCCTCTCTTTGCCCTGGCGACCCTGCAGACCTCCTGTACCAGGTAGTGTAGCTGCCAGACATAGGAGCACTGCCTGACCACACTGGACATTGGACGGGGGGATGAGGGAGCTAGAATTGCTATGCAGTAGAGACAGATCACATTTTCCAGAGTACCCTCCCAATTCTATTGTAGCTGCTGTGAACCGGGTTTGTAGGTGTTCCAGCCACAGTCAGAATACTCTCTTTTATTTCATTTCATTTTATTTTAGTCATTCTGGTAGACATGCAGTGTAGTTCTGCTTGTTTTTAACTTACTTTTTATTTTTGACTGCGCTGAGTCTTTGTTGCTGCATGCAGCTTTCTCCAGTTGCAGTGAGCAGGGGCTACTCTTCATTACAGTGCGTGAGCTTCTCACTGCGGTGGCTTCTCTTGCTGCAGAGCACAGGCTCTAGGGCACGCAGGCTTCAGTAGCTGTGGTAAGGGGCTTAGCTGCTCCATGACATGTGGCATCTTCCTGGACCAAAGATCAAACCCATGACCTCTGCACCGGCAGGTGGATTTTTAACCACTGGACCACCAAGCAAGTCCTTTCAGTGTAGTTTTAATTTGTATTAATGTTTCCCTGATGATGAATGAATTTAAACACCTTAATATAGTTATGGCCACGTGTGCACCCCGCATTCTGAAGCTCCTATTCAAAGCTGTTGTCCATTTTTTCTATGAGATTGCCTTCTTATTCATTTGTGAGAACTCTTTACATATTCTAGAAATGAGTCTTTATTGGATGTGTGTATAAAAAATATTTCCCTCCTCTGTGATTTGGATTTTCCATCTCTGATGGTCTTTTGATAACAGAAGTTCTTAATGAAGTCTAATTTATCTTAGAGCAGATAAGAAATAGTTACCAGATAAAGAAATTTTTATCTGTCCTAGGGTCTTAAATTTGTTCTCTTATGTTTTCTTTTTTCTGTTTGTTTTTTTCATAATGGATAACAACTAAAATGTATTTGCATTGATTTAGTTTAAACTAATCACAAATATTTTTCTCCTTTGAAGAGCAAATATCTGAGGCTTTTGAGCACCTTTTTGTCAGATAAAAATACAATGTTTCTTTCTGACGCTTTATTGTCTCACCTTTCATATTTAGAGCTACAGTCCAAATGGAGTTTGGTTGTTTACTGTGTGGTGTGAAGTAAGGGTAAAGAAATGTGGCTTTCCAAGTGAACAGTCAGTTGACTCCATGTGATTACCATCATTCTCTGAAGCACTGTCAACTTTGTCCTAAATCGAATGACTGGACATATGCAGTCACTTCTGGACCATCTAATCTGTTCCACTGGTCCGTTTGTCTGTCCTTGACCCAGCACCCACTGCCTTAATTACTGTAACTTTAGAATAAACCCTGATATCTGATGGACAAGTATTCCAGTTTTATTTTTCTTCTTGATTATCTTGGCTAGTCTTTCTCATTTTCATGCAAATTTTAGAATTAGGTTTTTAATTTTCACAAATATTTCTGGGATTCTGATTACTATCACAGTACATTTACAGACCATTTGAGAATTGTCATCTCTACAATATTTAGTATTTTTTATATAAATTTATTTATTTTAATTAGAGGCTAATTACTTTACAATATCGTATTGGTTTTGCCATATATCAACATGAATCCGCCAGGGGTATACATGTGTTCCCCATCCTGAACCCCCCTCCCACCTCCCTCCCTGTACCATCCCTCTGGGTTATCTCAGTGCACCAGCCCCAAGCATCCAGTATCATGCATCGAACCTGGACTGGTGGTTCATTTCATATATGATATTATACATGTTTCAATGCCTTAATCATAGACTTGACATGTCTCTATTGAGGCCCGCAAACCACAATAAAAATGCCAGCACTTATTTACGTTTTTTCAGTAATGTTCTGTAGATTTATAGAGATCTTTGCACATCATGTGTTAGGCTAATTTTTAGTATTTTTATTCCATTGTAAATTATATCACTTAAATAGTTATTTTGTGTTTGTTTCTTGTTCTTATATAGCCATCCTTTTGATTCTTTTCCATATTGGCTTTCTATACAGGAACTTGCTAAATTCACATTTAGTTCTACAGTTTGTATATTCTTTTGGATGTGTTACATACCCAACTGTGAAAAAAGTGAAAGTGTTAATTGTGCAGTCTGTTTCAACTTTTGCGACCCCATGGACTGTACCACACCAGGCTTCTCTGTCCATGGAATTCTCCAGGCAAAAATACCAAAATGGGTTGCCATTTCTTACTCCAGTGGATCTTCCCAACCCACGGATCAAACTTGGATCTCTTAAGTCTCCTGCATTGGCAGATGTGTTCTTTACCACCACTGCCAACTGGGAAGCATTGCAACAATGTACTAAATCACTTCAGTCATGTCCGACTCTTTGCGACTCCATGGACTGTAGCCTGCCAGGCTCCTCTGTCCATGGGATTCTCCAGGCAAGAACACTGGAGTGGGGTTTCTATTACCTCCAGGGAATCTTCTGACCCAGGGATGGAACCCACATCTCTTTCATCTCCTGCATTGGCAGGTGCGTTCTTTACCGCTATACCATACAGGAAACCCCACTTACTCATTCACTTGTTGGCAGGTATTGGTTTGGCCAAACACTTCATTCAGGTTTTTCTGTAAACTGAATGAACTTTTTGGCCAACCTGATATTTGAGTTGTTTTCCATTCTTGGCTGTTGTGAAGGAGGATGCTGTAAACATTCATGTCAAGTCATTTTTTGGAGCATTGACTATTGTTTCTCTTGGATAAATACCTAGGAGTGGAATTTTGGGTTATACTGCAAGTGTATAGTCAACTTTTCAAGAATATGCTGCAAGTGTATAGTCAACTTTTCAAGAATATACTGCAGCACAGTATCAATGTGATTGTATCAATGCACACTTGTGTTAGCCAGGACCTGGTTTTGAATTGTTGCACATTCATGCCAACACTTGGTAATGAATCTCTTTAAGTTTATTGATGGTGTTTTTGTTGTGTGGTTTTAATTTGCATTTTCTTGATGACTAACATAGTTGACTTTTTCATGTACTTATATGGCACCTGTGTATACTTTTGTAAAGTGTTCACATTTTTAGCCCACTTTTTAAAAACTTGGTTGTCTTCTCATGTTGAGTCATAAAGATTTGTAAAACATATAGATTTTGAATTCAAATCCTTTTCTAGATAGAAGTATTGTAATCCCCCCTCCACCAAAATACAGTTGTGTTTTCATGTTCTTAATAGTAATTTTGAAGAATAAAAGTTTGAATCTGAAGAAGTTCAGTATATCATTTTTGTCATCTGTGGTTTGTTTTTGTCTTATAAAAGAAATTTTTGCCTACCCTAAACTGAAGAAGATTTTTTCCTATGATGTTTTGTCCTAAAACTTTTTATAATTTTAGCTTATATTGAGTTTTGGATCCCTATGAAATTAACACACATCCTCTTCAGCATTTTGGCTTCCCTGATAGCTCAGTTGGTAGAGAATCTGCCTGCAATGTAGGAGGCAGATTCCTGGGTTGGGAAGACCCCATGGAGAAGGGATAGGCTGCCCACTCTAGTGTTCTGGCGGGGACAATTTCATGGACAGTCCATGGAGTCACAGTCAGACACGACTGAGTGACTTTCACTTTCAGCATTTAGTATCATCTGTTTTTCAGATTTTTACCCACTCTCAGTTAGTCAATCAGTCCAGTAGCTCAGTTGTGTCTGACTCTTTGCAACCCCATGAATTGCAGCATGCCAGGCCTCCCTGTCCATCATCAACTCTTGGAGTTTACTCAAACTCATGTCCATCGAGTTGGTGATGTCATCCAGCCATCTCATCCTCTATTGTTCTCTTCTCCTCCTGCCCCCAATCCCTCCCAGCATCAGGGTCTTTTCCAATGAGTCAACACTTCACATGAGGTGGCCAAAGTATTGGATTTCAGCTTTAGCATCAGTCCTTCCAATGAATACCCAGGACTGATCTCCTTTAGGATGGACTTGTTGGATCTCCTTGCAGTCCAAGGGACTCTCAAGAGTCTTCTCCAACAGAGTCTTCTCCAACACCACAGTTCAAAAGCATCAATTCTTCAGTGCTCAGCTTTCTTCACAGTCCAACTCTCACATCCATACATGACCACTGTAAAAACCATAGCCTTGACTAGACAGACCTTTGTTGGCAAAGTAATGTCTCTGCTTTTTAATATGCTATCTAAGTTGGTCATAACTTTCCTTCCAAGGAGTAAGCGTCTTTTAATTCCATGGCTGTAATCACCATCTGCAGTGATTTGGGAGCCCCCAAAATAAAGTCTGACACTGTTTCCACTGTTTCCCCATCTATTTGCCATGAAGTGATGGGACCAGATGCCATGATCTTAGTTTTCTGAATGTTGAGCTTTAAGCCAACTTTTTCACTCTCCACTTTCACTTTCATCCAGAGGCTTTTTAGTTCCTCTTCAGTTTCTGCCCTAAGGATGGTGCCTTCTGCATATTTGAGGTTATTGATATTTCTCCTGGCAATCTTGATTCCAGCTTGTGCTTCTTCCAGCCCAGTGTTTCTCATGATGTACAGCCTGTTAGGCTGCAGTCCATGGGGTCGCTAAGAGTCGGACACGACTGAGCGACTTCACTTTCACTTTTCTCTTTCATGCATTGAGAAGGAAATGGCAACCCACTCCAGTATTCTTGCCTGGAGAATCCCAGGGACGGCGGAGCCTGGTGGGCTGCCATCTATGGGGTCACACAGAGTTGGACATGACTGAAGCAACTTAGCATAGCATAGCATAGCACTCTGCATATAAGTTAAATAAGCAAGGTGACAATATACAGCCTTGACGTACTCCTTTTCCTATTTGGAACGAGTCTGTCGTTCCATGTCCAGTTCTAACTGTTGTTTCCTGACCTGCATACAGATTTCTCAAGAGGCAGGTCGGGTAGGTGTGTAATGACATCTCATTGTTGTTTTAATCCATAATTCCTTATGACGTGTAATGTTAAGCGTATTTTTATGTGCTCATTTTCCATCTGCATATCTTTTCTGATGAGGTACTTATTCAAATCTTCTGCCCAACTTAAAGCTGGGTTGTTCATTTTCCTACTGTTGAGTTTTTAAGAGTAATTTATACATTTTGGATCACATTCCTTATCAGATAAGTCTTTTACAAATTTTTTTCCACTTGTGGCTTGTCATTTCCAACAGTACCTTTAGAGGTGAGTATTTTAATTTTAATAAATTCCAACTTATTAAATTTTTTCATGAATTTTTTGATGTTTTACCTAAAACTTACCTTAAATCTTAGTTTTGAAGGATTATTTTCCCAGGAGTTGGTCCATTTTTTTTTTACAGTGTTTTCTTTTTAATGCATTACATTTTCAACCCTAGATTTTTCTCTGTATTTTAGTTAGTTAGTTCAGTTGCTCAGTCATGTATTTCTCTTTGTGATTCCATGGACTGCAGCACGCTGGGCTGTCCTGTCCATCACCAATTCTCGGAGCTTGCTCAAACTCATGTGCATGGAGTCTGTGATGCCATCCAACCATCTCATTCTCTGTCATCCCCTTCTCCTGCCTTCAATCTTTCCCAGCATCAGGGTCTTTTCCAATGAGTCAGTTCTTCACATCAGGTGGCCAAAGTATTGGAGTTTCAGCTTCAGCATCAATCCTTCCAATGAATATTCAGGACTGATTTCCTTTAGGATGGACTTGTTTGACCTCCTTGCAGCCCACGGGACTCTCAAGAGTCTTCTCCAACACCACAGTTCAAAAGCATCAATTCTTCAGCACTCAACTTTCTTCACAGTCCAACTCTCACATCCATACATGACTACTGGAAAAACCATAGCTTTGACTAAATGGACCTTTGTTGGCAAGGTTATGTCTCTGTTTTGTAATATGCTGTCTAGGTTGGTCATAGCTTTTCTTCCAAGGAGTAAGCATCTTTTAATTTCATGGCTGCAGTCACCATCTGCAGTGATTTTGGAGCCCCCAAAATAAAGTCTATGTGTTTCCATTGTTTCCCCATCTATTTGCCATGAAGAGATGGAACCGATGCCATGATCTTGGTTTTCTGCATGTTGAGTTTTAAGCCAACTTTTTCACTCTCCTCTTTCACTTTCATCAAGAGGCTCTTTAGTTCTTCTTCGCTTTCTGCCATAAGGGTGATATCATCTACGTATCTGGCTCCCAGCAATCTTGATTTCAGCTTGGGCTCCATCCAGCTCAGCATTTCACACGATGTATTTTGCATATAAGTTAAATGAGCAAGATGACAATATACAGCCTTGATATATTCTTTCCCCAATTTTGAACCAGTCTGTTGTTCCATGTCCAGTTCTAGCTGTTGCTTCTTGACCTGCATACAGATTTCTCAGGAGGCAGATTAGGTGGTCTGGTATTCCCATCTCTTGAAGAATTTTCCACAGTTTGTTGTGATCCACACAGTCAAAGACTTTGGCATAGTCAATGAAGCAGAAGTAGATGGTTTTCTGAAACTCTCTTCGTTTTTTCAATGATTCAAAGGATGTTGGCAATTTGATCTATGGTTCCTCTGCCTTTTCTAAATCCAGCTTGGACATCTGGAAGTTCATGGTTCACATACTATTGAAGCCTGACTTGGAGAATTTTGAGTGTTACTTTGCTAGCATGTGAGATGAGTGCAATTGTGCGGTAGTTTGAGCATTCTTTGGCATTGTCTTTCTTTGGGATTGGGATGAAAAATGACCTTTCCAGTCCTCTGGCCACTGCTGAGTTTTCTAAGTTTGCTGGCATATTGAGTGCAGCACTTTCACAACATCATCTTTTAGGATTTGAAATAGGTCAACTGGAAATCCATCACCTCCACTAGCTTTGTTTTTAGTGATGCTTCCTGAGGCCCACTTGACTCCACATTCCAGGATGTCTGGCTCTAGGTGAGTGATTACACCATTGTGGTTATCTGGGTCATGAAGATTATTTTTTTACAATTCTTCTGTGTATTCTTGCCACCTCTTCTTAATATCTTCTGCATCTGTTAGATCCATACCATTTCTGGCCTTTATTGTGCCCATCTTTGTATGAAATGTTCCCTTGGTATCTCTAATTTTCTTGAAGAGATCTCTAGTCTTTCCCATTCTGTTGTTTTCCTCTATTTCTTTGCATTGATCACTGAGGAGGGCTTTCTTATATCTCCTTGCTATTCTTTGGGACTCTGCATTCAAATGAGTATATCTTTCCTTTTCTACTTTGCCTTTAGCTTCTCGTCTTTTCACAGCTATTTGTAAGGCCTCCTCAGACAAACATTTTGCCTTTTTGCATTTCTTTTTCTTGGAGATGGTCTTGATCCCAGCCTCCTGTACAATGTATGAACATTTGTCCATAGTTCTTTAGGCACTCTGTCTATCAGAACTAACCCCTTGAATTTATTTGTCACTTCCACTGTATAATAATAAGGAATTTGATTTAGGTCATACCTGGATGCTCTAGTGGTTTTCCCCACTTTCTTCAGTTTAAATCTGAATTTGGCAATAAGGAGCTCATGATCTGAGCCACAGTCAGCTCCCGGTCTTGTTTCTGCTGACTGTATAGAGCTTCTCCATCTTTGGCTGCAAAGAATATAATCAATCTAATTTCAGTATTGACCATCTGGTGATGTCTATGTATAGAGTCTTCTCTTGTGTTGTTTGAAGAGGGTATTTGCTATGACTGGTGCATTCTCTTGGCAAAATTCTGTTAGCCTTTGCCCTGCTTCATTGTGTACTCCAAGGCCAGATTTGTCTGTTACTCCCGGTATCTCTTGACTTCCTATTTTTGCATTCCAGTCCCCTATAATGAAAAGGACATCTTTTTTTGGGTGTTAGTTCTAGGAGGTCTTGTAGGTTTTCATAGAACTCTTTATTTTATATCCTCCTATTTTCTCTTCATTATGTTCATATTTTCTTTTGAATCCTCCCACATATTAATAACAGCTGTTTGAAAGTACTTGGCAGATGATTTCAAAATCTGTATCATTCCTGGGTCTGTTTCTAATGACTAATACTTTCCTTGACTGTGATCTCATTTTTTGCTTCTTAGTCTAACTAGTAATTTTGGATTGGTTGTTGAACTTTGTGAATTTTACATAGTTGAGTCCTGGATTTTGTTGCATTTTTAAAGAAGAGGCCTGGGCTTTGTTCTGGAAGCCTGTTAAGGATCTTGAGGATGAGCTCCATCCTTTCAAGGCTTCTGTTAGATTATTTAAAGGGAGGTTCTAGATTAGCTTTTGCTTTGGATCTTTATTAATTTATTCCTACCCCTAGAGGGTGGTCCTTCTGCATTTTCTGCTATGTGTTCAAAACAAGGGCTTTTCACTTTGGCTCACTGGATCCAAAATTTCCCAGTCTTATGTGTGAACTACGTGTTGTCCAGTTTTCCTTTGTCTGACTTCATGAAGTTTCATCCTGTGCATGTGAGGCTCCATTCCCAGTAAAACACTCAGGGAGATGCCTGTGCAGATTTGGGGAACTCCATTTCCGTACAGCACTTTTGGTCCTATGGTCCACATGTTTGATCTGCCTCAGCTTCCCCATCCTCTGAGTGCTCTGCTCAACTCATGATTCTGCTGTGCTCTACTTGCATTCACCCTCCTTGGGCTTCCCTGGTGGCTCCACTGGTAAAGAATCCACCTGCAATGCAGAAGACCCCAGTTTGATCCCTGGATCAGAAAGATTCCCAGAAGTAGAGATAGGCTACCCACTCCAGTTTTCTTGGGTTTCTCTGGTGGCTCAGAGGGTAAAGAATCTGCCTGTAATGAGAGAGACCTGGGTTCGATCCCTGGGTTGGGAAGATCCCCTGGAGAAGGGAATAGTTAAGTGTGTGTGTGTGTGTGTGTGTGTGTGTATATATATTTTTTTTTTTTACAAAAAGGGATCATACAGGACACACTGCTTGTAGTTAATTTTATGGCACATCCTTCCAGATCTGATCATGCATTTTCCTTTCTGTAAATCCTCAAAAATTTCATATTTACTGCTCGACATGAAGACCAGATCCCTTGTCCTAGCATAGTTCCCCTTTCCTGTGTTCTTCTGGCATCCAATACCTCCCTCTGTCATGGCACCTTTTCTATTCTGAACGGTAATCACTGACCTGCCTGCTCACCTATATTGACTGAAGCATGGGGCAGGCGCCATGGCCAATTATCTCCAAGACCTTTGCATTGTTTTTGACCCTTAGAAGTCTTAATACTTTTCTTGAAAATCAATTATTTATATTGATTAATGAAGGAATAATTTTGTTGCATTTTAGGTTAACATTTCCTGGGCATGCATCTGTGCTGGGAACCCTTCAAAGTTATTTATGTATTATCTTATTTAATCCCCAAGTCATCCCAATGAGGTGGACACTGTTTATGGAAGATCAGTAACTCAGTCATGCCTTTGCCACTCTATCAGATCAGATCAGTCGCTCAGTCGTGTCCGACTCTTTGCGACCCCATGAACCGCAGCACGCCAGGCCTCCCTGTCCATCACCAGCTCCCGGAGGTCACTCAGACTCGCATCCATCGAGTCAGTGATGCCATCCAGCCATCTCATCCTCTGTCGTCCCCTTCTCCTCCTGCCCTCAATCCCTCCCAGCATCAGAGTCTTCTCCAATGAGTCAACTCTTCGCATGAGGTGGCCAAAATACTGGAGTTTCAGCTTTAGCATCATTCCCTCCAAAGAAATCCCAGGGCTGATCTCCTTCAGAATGGACTGGTTGGATCTCCTTGCAGTCCAAGGGACTCTCAAGAGTCTTCTCCAACACCACAGTTCAAAAGCATCAATTCTTCGGCGCTCAGCCTTCTTCACAGTCCAGCTCTCACATCCATACATGACCACAGGAAAGACCATAGCCTTGACTAGGCGAACCTTTGTTGGTAAAGTAATGTCTCTGCTTTTGAATATGCTATCTAAGTAGTACAAGATTCCATTTCGGGCAGTCTGACACTAAAATCTGTGCTTGTAGTCTATACTCCACATTTTATTCTTGTCTTGATCATTGCCATTCCCCAAACTCATAACCATATAGTAAAATCCTACATCGTATTTTTCCATTAGTTCTTCTAGTGTCAAAGGATCAAACCTTGGAAAAGAGCCCACAGAGATCACAGAGGAAGCTGTCAGAGCCCCAAAGAGCCGCAGACAGCAGTTTACCCATTTAATTCTTCCAGGGTGAGATGGTCCTGGCAATTCATTCCATGCTCTCATTAGAGCAATTATCCAGCTAATTGCTCTGATCTGGATTTGGCCGAGGCAGTGACTGCAGCTGGGGAGCCCTGAAGAACAAACAGATGGACTGCAAGAGAGTTCTGAAGGAGGCCTGGGTGGGGGAGCTGGTCTCTGCGCCCCAAACATGCTGTTCCACACCAGTCACCCTGTGTTTATTCATAGGACTCGCTTCTCTTCTCTACCACCGTCAGCAGATAAGGGCTTCTGGGAGGTTCTGGTAAAGGTGACTCCTGAAAGTTGGAAACAGTAGAAATGAGGCTGTTAATTGAGAGGATGTCTATTTGATCATCAAGTCGTGGATTGGGCCAGAGATGTGCAAAGTCACCAAGGTGATGGAATTGTTCCAGGCCAGTGAGGCTCGACTGTCACCCATCCTAATTGTTAAAGCAGCTAAAAATAGGATGTTTCAATGAGAGATAGGGTGGAGGCTGGTTAAGGTTGCAACCATGTAGTTTGATTCTGTTTCTTCACTCCCTTACAGAAATTATTCCTAAGAACACCTCCCCCCACCCAATGATACTCCTCACTAGGCTCAAGGACCTACTTGGTGGTCATTTCTCTGACTCTGCAGCTTATGACTGGAACATTTAATGTTGGTTAAATCCCCAGCTTGCTCCATGGCCTTTGGGGTCAGAGCTATTATAGAAAGGACATCTCTGAAACACCAGCCTTCTCTGATCAAGAGTCAAAACCAAAATAAACTAAAACCAGCATGATATCCTGGGGCGTGAGAGACACCCTTAAAGTTGTGATGTGTGTATATGCGTGCTCAATTGTGTCTGACTCTTTGTGACCCCACGGACTGTAACCTGCCAAGCTTCCCCCTTTTGATGAGTGAGGCAGAGCTCACCAGCTTTGAGTGGGACCCGGAGTGGGTCCAGAGGTGGTACCAGCAGGTTGCCATGTGGGCCACATGACCTGGCAGGCCCTGGACAGCAGAGGTATCCATGGTGGAAAAACATGCCTGGGAGCTTTACGGTGGACTCAACAGAAGAGTCTCAGGTTCCAGAGCAAGGACATGCCCTCTGCGACATGAAGGCTCCACTAAGACAGATTTGTTGCTGGTCTTGCTTACTCGGGATCCCCTAGGGCTCTGTCATTGTCAGTGAACTTGAAGCTGGGGAATGAAAGTCCCTGCCAAGGCAGAAGCCCCCATGTTCAGACCCCACTCATCTCCTGGTCTTACTTCTTATTCAATCTGATTTCTTACCTACCTCCCGCTCCTATGCTCCAGCCCCACTGCTGACCCCCTCCTGGGACACAATCTAGATGTTCCACAGCCATGCCCTCACTTCACTCAGCTCTGCTCCTGTGAGCCTGTCCACACACTGGGGGAGGGGAAAGGTCCAGCAGTCCTTGATCTCTTTGATTTTTCTACAGTGAACATCATGGCTGACTGTGTGTCTCCTTCCTAGAGAACAGGCCCAGGGGAAGGGGGCAGGGTTTCATTTCTGCCTCCCCCCAGGTCCCATAGCATTGCCTGGCACACAGTCTGCACTCAATAAATATTTCCGGCATGAATGAAGTTCAAGGAGTGGCTGCATGTACCAAAGTTGAACCAGACTCTTTGCTGCAAGGTTGCTCAGAGTCTTCAGCGTGCAGTGTGCATGTGGGTTTCTTGAATGGGGGAGGCTTAGGAAGAGTTTCCAAAACCCATTTCACTATAGAATCATCTTTAACAACTCCCAAGGCAGCAAATAGTGGGAAACTCTGTACTAAGGTACTTTCGGTCCAGGAGAGGGTTGCTGGTAGGGAAAGGAGAGATGCTGGCAGGGAAGAGAGATAGTGGAAGGGGAGGGAGGGATGCTGGCCAGGAAGGGCTGGTTGGCCCTCTTCTGCAGTGTCCTCTGTGCTTTCAATTCTTCCCCACCTGCTTTTCTAAAACTGACTCCACATTTGAGCCCATCGTCTTCCTTGGTCGTTGTTCATCCCGGTGACCTTGGCATTCTTCTCTGCCTCCAGGAACTGACCTTGATGCTAAGAATGAAAGTGAGCCCACGAGTCTACCAGTATTCCACATTGCTGCCTTACCTGTGTATCACCATCTACCTGTGTGGATATCTACCTTCCTACTTGGACACCCAGCTGGTTGATGATGGGAGACAGACATACTCTCATCAGAGGACTGAGCCAGTGGCTGTGAGATGAATGAACAGAACTACCCAGTCAGCCCCAATGGCTAAACTTCCTCTCTTTTTAGAAATCCTTTGGGCTTTCTATGAGCTCCTGCAGGTCTCAGGGGATAGGGACTTCATAGGATGAGTTTGGGCTTCATAGTGATAGTGAAGTCACTCAGTCATGTCCGACTCTTTGCGACCCCATGGACAGTAGCCAACCAAGCTCCTCTGTCCATGGGATTTTCCAGGCAAGAATACTGGAGTGGGTTGCCATTTTCTGCTTCCTTCTCCTTCTCCATTTCCTTCCTTCTTCATAGGAAGCCCAAATGGATGTTCTGACCGGGAAGTGGTTGCTGGGGAGCAGCCTTGAGAACAAGGGTGCTATTGGAAGAGATTTCCCTGTAATGGCCTGAGGCAGTAGCAGCCATACCTGGGGGCCAAGAAAAGTGCAAAGCTTTGACATCACATCCAGGGTGTTCTAAGCTTAGAAACTAAAGGGAAAGACATGGGTTCCAGGAATGGATTCCCAAGATGGGGAAACATGGAGCTGAGGCAGGGAGGCTCAGGGATCCAGGCAGGTGGGCCCACAGGGGTCCCAGGACTTGATATACTCATTGCAGCTGGAAGCTAGTGCATGGAATGGGGCTGAGTAAGCTTTGAGAGAAAAACGTGTAAATGAATTGATCTTGGCAGCTGCAACAGAAGGAGGTGCTGGTTGGGGAAGACCTCAAACCAGAGTTCTGAAGATGTCTTCCCATAAGACCCATAGCGACTCTCTCCTGGTGTAAGTTCTCGGCAGTGGGCAAGGCTGACCCTGTATCCCCAGAAGGATGCTTGCCGTTCCTATTACAGCTGACCCTGGTGGGGGTGTGCTGTAGGGCAAGGTTGTCTGGGCATTTCTCGAAGCTAGTAATGCCTTGGTTGGAAATAGACTGGACTGGTTTAAAACCCAGGTTTTGTGGCCCAAAGCCACAGGGCTGGGTTTGAGCTGTGTCAGTTGCATGAGTGATCCAATGTATTAAGCTTCTGTTTACTCCTAGACTTAAATGAGACAGTGATTATAAGGTGAATAGCACTGGTTTTCCATCTGTTGACCACTGTTTGTCACCATCATCATCATCACTAGTGTCTACTGAACCTTGACAATGAGTATGGATCGAGCAGATAAAATGAATTTTCAATGTTCTGGAATAGAAATAACAGGAGATGAGGGGACAAAAGTTCTTTTAAAAAGGTAGGGTTACCAGAAGTACAGGGGGTGCAGTGGTAAAGCATCCACCTGTCAAGCAGCTGATGCGGGCTCGATCTTTGGGTCAGGAAGATCCCCTGGAGAAGGAAATGGCAACCCACTCCAGTATTCTTGCCTGCAGAATTCCATGGACAGAGGCGCCTGGTGGGCTACAGTCCATGGGGTCACACAGAGTCGGACACGACTCAGCGACTAAGCATGCACGCACTGCTTGCCTGCTTTTGGGCATCAAATGCATTCTTTTGAATTCAATTTCTTACTTTCAGAAGAGTCTGTTCCATCATATAAAGACATGGCTGGTTTCTCTGGGTTCTGTTGTTCTACTGAGGAGTGGCTGTAGGTCTAAACGTGGCTCCTTTTCCAGGAAGTCTGTCTTTTCTCTCTTATCGACTTGTTCAGTGTCTTTTTGTCTTTGTGGTATTCTGCAGCTGCATTATAACACGTCTGGACAGGTTTTATATTTACTTACACTTCTTGAGATCCAAACCCTCTAAATCTGAGGAGTTAATTCTTCCATCCATTCTGGAAAATTCACTGCTGCTACTTTCTCTAGTAGTCCCTCCCCCTCAGCTTCCCTCTGCTATTTCTGCTAAACTTTGACATCTGTCGGGCCTTTTTCACTCTAATCCCATGTCTCTTAATGGCTCCTTCATAAAATTTTATTTTTAAACCTCCCCGTGCTCTGTGAGTGCATTCCTAGGTCTCCCCTCCAGCCACCCATTTTGTCCTTTGGCTTTTAAACCCATTGACTGAATTTTAAATTTTGGTGGTTGGTAGTTGATGTTGGTTTACATTGAAGTATGATCTATCAGTTTAATTGGGGCCATATATTTCTCCCACAGTCCCCGCTGTGGGGTGGGCTCCCTGCCTGTGGGGTCTGTGGCCTCCTCCCTGCCTTGGGTGGGGTGCAGAGACCACAGTGGGGTCCCTCCCTGGACTGCAGGTACACCAGGCACAGACACGTTCATGCATAAGCAATGGGACACACAGATATACACACAGACACATACACGTACACAGACACATACAGTTACAAACATGCACAGATGCACACATCCAGACAAACACACAGACCCAGATATACAGACACACAAGCCTAGAGACACACAAATATACATGTGCACAGATATGTGCAGACACACAGATGCACACCTCACTCCAGCCAGGGGCTGTGGCCTCAGCCTAGGTGCTTCCAGCTCTGTTTGTCAGGACTTCTATTTCAGCCTCCAGGGTTTCCCTCCCCCGTGGGAAGCCCAGCTGTGAATTGACACGTCTGTTTGCATATTTGACCCTGGTCTGTAGGACCTGGCCGTGGGAAGACGTCAGGTGAGTCTCCCCATCCCAGAGGTGAGGTTTGGTGACTTTCAGATGCTCTGTGGGCCTCTCTGCATGAAGCTTTCCACTTTTGTGAAGAGTCTTGAGGGATGCTGGCTCCTGCACACCTGTGCCCTCTTGCCAGGTGAGTGGTGTGCCCACATCTTAGTCCCTTCAGTCTGTTGATGCACCTTGGTATTTTCCTCAAGTCTTGGTATTAATAAAAATTTTGTGTGTGTTTCTGTTCACATGCTTTCAGAGTTTCTCTGTGGTAGAAACAGTGGTGGGTTAAACGGTTATTGTTGTGGTCATTTAATCACTAAGTTGTGTCCAACTCTTTGCGACCCCAAGGACTCTAGCCTGCCAGGCTCCTCTGTCCATGTGTTTCTCCAGCCAAGAATACTGGAGTGGGTTGTTGTTTCTTTCTCCAGGGTATCTTCCTGACCCAGGGATCAAACATGCATCTCTTGCATTGGCAGGCAGATTCTTTACCGCTGAGCCATCAGGGAAGCTGTTGGGTTAAACAGTGCATCATGTTTAATTTGAAAACTATTCCCATATTTCTCCAAGTAACAAGGTGGGTCCCCACTGACTGATGATGTGTGAGTGGATTCACTTCACTCCAACCTCAACGAGACTTCTTAGTCTTGTTTGTTGTATGGTGACAGTGACCGTGCAGGGAGAGAAGGCAGGGTAAGGGCACAGAGAGGTGGGTCTTACACTGGGACCGGTGGTGAGGTTGCCTGCAGGGAGCAAGGGAGGGACCATGCAGACAACCGACCGTGAAGAGGCATTTCAGGAAAGGAACCAGAAAATGCAGAGGCCCTGGGGCAGCAGGTCCCAGGACAGGAGGCAGGGCAGAGAAAGAAAAGGGAGGGATGGGCTTAAGAAGGCGTGGGAGCAGGAGTGGGGTCTGGAATTTCTCCGTGTGGATGCTGGAGGTGATTCCGAGGGAGCAGAAGACCGTTCACAGCTTTGGAGCCAAGATGGGAAAACATTGCCTCTTGTCTTAGGAGGTCATTCTGGCTGTGTTGTCAGGACTGTGAGGGGACCGTGCAGATGCGCAGAAATCAGGCAGGAGGCTCCTGAGGAAACCAGGAAGCATATGGCAGACTTGGAGGGAACTGGCGCAAGTCACGAGAAAGTGAGTGGCCGGGGATCTGTTTGAAGGTGGAGCCAACAGGATTTGCTGAGATTGTGTGTGTAGGTGTGTTTGAGATATGCATGAGGATTCAGATAGATGGCAGAAAGATATATACATAGATATTGGGTTGGCCAAAAAGGAACTTTGTAAGGGTTTTTCTGTAACATCTTATGGAAAAAAATTGAATGAACTCTTTGACCAATCCAGTAGATGCCTGTACATCCGTGCTCGTGTCCAACTCTGTGATGCTATGGACTATAGCCCACCAGGGTCCTCTGTCCATAGCATTCTCCAGGCAAGCATACTGGAGTGGCTTGTCATTTCCTCCTCCAGGGGATCTTCCTGACCCGAGGATCAAACCTGCATCTTTGGCATCTCCTGCATTGGCAGGTGGGTTCTTTACTCCTGAACCACTGAGGATAGACAGATGCATTGAGAGATAGATCAGTGGCTAGATAGATACAAATAGATAAATGATAGGTTGGTAATTGTGACAAATAGATGATAGATGCACAGATTGACAGACAGATAATAGATTGATATTATGCATAGATGGAAGTGTTGAGATATAGGTGGATGGATAGATACTTGACAGGTTGCTAATAGATAAGTAGAAAAGTGGAGAAAGGTGGACAAGTAGAGAAGGGGGTGTGGGATGCAAAGTTTGGGGCCCATGTCAATGGGTGGGTGGGATGAAGTTTGATGAGATGGGGAAGAAAATGAGAAACAGGTGGGGTGTGAGTTTGCCCAGTTACCATGACAAAATTCCAATGACTTATGCAGCTTGAACAACAGACATTGATCTTCTCACAGTTCCACAGGCCACAAGTCCAAGACCAAGGTATGGGCAGATTCAGGGTCTGGTGAGGGCCTGCTCTCTGACTTGTAGATGACTGTCTTCTTGCTGTGGGCTCTCATGGCTTTTCTGTGTGTGGGTGGAGAGAAAGCTCTAGTGTCTCTTCTTATAAGATACCTCTTCTTCTAAGATCTATTGGATCTTAGTACTATTGGATCAGGGTCTCCAAAAAAGTCCAGGAACCCAATTCCAGTGTGTGTGTGTGTGTGTGTTCCCTACACCAGTAAGTGATTCTTGGATGCCATTGGTGTCTCTAAGAAGCCCACTCAATTCTACTACTCTCTACGCAGAGATGAATCAGTTGCCACATGTGCAGGACTCAGTCCCCAAAGACTACCCTCGACATCAGATGCCAGCCCCAAACCCAAATTGTCACCTGTGCTTCTGATGGCTGGCTATAAATCAAATCTTCCCATGACCATCATCTTGGGTTCACTTAATTTGATAGAACTGCTCACAGAACTCAAGAACACCAGCTTGGGGCTTCCCTGGTGGTCCAGTGGTTAGGACTTTGCCTTCTAATGCAAGGGGTGTGGGTTCCACCCCTGATTGGGGAGCTAAAATCTCTCATGTCTTGTGGGCAAAACACTAGAACATAAACAACAGAGGCAATATTGGAACAAATTCAATAAAGACTTAAAAATTAAAGAACACTAGTTAACTTACTAATTATTGATTTATTATAAAAGGATGTGATGAATAGATGAACAGCCAAATGAGCAGATGCACAGGGCAAGGTGTGGAGGAAGGGCAGGGGTTCCCAAGACTCTCCAGGTGCCTACTCTTCCCAACCTCCGTGAGTTCAACTTGGAAACTCTCCAAGCCACATCCTTTTGGGTTGCTATAGGGGTGTCATTACAGAGATGGATTGATTAAATTACTGGCCATTGGTGATTGGTTCAACCTCCAGCTCCTCTCCCCTCCCTAGAGGTCAGGGATGGGACTGAAGTTTCCAAGCTTCTAACACAGGGTCAGTTCTCCTAGTGACCAGCCCCATCCTTGGGTGGAGTCCAAGGTCACCTTCTTTAAGCATATTCGTGGATGGAAGACAAACACTCAAAGGCAGACTTTATATTCCCTTGGTCTTGTTAATGTTGTGAAAGAGACAACCATTTGTCCTGGGGGCTGTCCTGGGCATTATGAGAGGTCCAGCAGCATCCCAGCATTCCTGGTCTCCACTCACCCATGCCAGTATCAGTTCCCAATTGTGACGGCCAGGAATGTCTCCAGACATTGCCCCCACTATCCCCACTGTATATTGTCACCATGTTTATTTAACTTATATGCAGAGTACATCATGAGAAATGCTGGACTGAAGAAACACAAGTTGGAATCAAGATTGCTGGGAGAAATATCAATAACCTCAGATATGCAGATGACACCACCCTTATGGCAGAAAGTGAAGAGGAACTCAAAAGCCTCTTGATGAAAGTGAAAGTGGAGAGTGAAAAGGTTGGCTTAAAGCTCAACATTCAGAAAACGAAGATCATGGCATCTGGTCCCATCACTACATGGGAAATAGATGGGGAAACAGTGGAAACAGTGTCAGACTTTATTTTTCTGGGCTCCAAAATCACTGCAGATGGTGACTGCAGCCATGAAATTAAAAGACGCTTACTCCTTGGAAGGAAAGTTATGACCAACCTAGGTAGCATATTCAAAAGCAGAGACATCACTTTGCCAACAAAGGTTCGTCTAGTCAAGGCATGGATGTGAGAGCTGGACTGTGAAGAAGGCTGAGCGCCAAAGAATTAATGCTTTTGAACTGTGGTGTTGGAGAAAACTCTTGAGAGTGCCTTGGACTGCAAGGAGATCCAACCGGTCCATTCTGAAGGAGATCAGCCCTGGAATTTCTTTGGAAGGAATGATGCTAAAGCTGAAAGTCCAGTATTTTGGCCACCTCATGCGAAGAGTTGACTCATTGGAGAAGACTCTTATGCTGGGAGGGATTGGAGGCAGGAGGAGAAGGGGACGACAGAGGATGAGATGGCTGGATGGCATCACTGACTCGATGGATGTGAGTCTGAGTGATCTCCGGGAGTTGGTGATGGACAGGGAGGCCTGGTGTGCTGCAGTTCATGGGGTCGCAAAGAGTCGGACACGACTAAGCGACTGATCTGATCTGATCTGATCCCCACGGAAAACTACCATCTAGTCTGGACCAACCTGATTTCCAAGGATGAGAACATTGCAGATCTATAGAGGATGACCATCTCTGGGTAGCCTTGTGGTACCTGAGGGGAAAATGGATGGTGTCCTGGAACCACAGATCACATAGCATTCTGGCGTCTCCTGTCCTTACAAAATCACTGTGTGCACCCCCCAACTAGCAAACATGATGATCATGGCTTGAAAACTAAAAGTGTTAGTTGCTCAATCATGTCCTACTCTTTGCAACCCCATGGACTATAGCCCGCCAGGCTCCTTTGTCCATGGAATTCTCCATGGCAAGAATACTGGAGTGGGTAGCCATTCTCTTCTCCAGGGGATCTTTCTGACGCAGGAATTGAACCTGGGTCTCCCACATTGCAGGTAGATTCGTTACTGCCTGAGCCACAAGGGAAGCCCCCGATCATGGTTTAATAGAAATTAAAATAGTTTACTCTCATCAAATGATTACTTTGCCATCCATGGACAAAAAGGTCGACTTCTGACACTCGGCCAGCCCGAGTTTAGCAGCTGACCACAGAGTCAATGGCTATCATGTTTTAATATGAATTATTTGCACACAGCTTGAGGAGTTTATCTAGCACAAACTGTCAAACCTGGAATATTTAAAAACCAAATCTTTTTGCATAATTAATCAGCCAAGGGGAAACTCTCTGAAATAAGGTGTTGGAAGCTCTTACTCTGGGAAGCTGAGGGCAGAGCAGGGCTGCAATGCAATTAGTGGAGAACTGTCCAGCCTGCTGGCCTCAGCTTGGGAACAATTAAATGATCTATTTCTCTGTCATTAGCCTCCAGCCCAGATGCTGAGGGCTTGAATCCTTACAAGAAGATCTGCAGAGATGCCCACACCACCTTCCCAGGATGCCTCTCTGAAGGATGCCCGTGAACTCTGCCTGACCTTAGGGCTCATTCTGGGCCCCCTGGTCCATCTGCCTCTGAGGTTTCTAGTTGAGAAGGGACAAGGGTGCTAGACCACCAGTGTGGGACCCCTGGGGCCCAGGAATGGAACAGTGCCTCCTGTGTTGAGAAGCTGTCCCTTTTCTTCTTACAAAGTGATGCTTCTCTCACTTTCTCTCATGGTTTTCAGGAAGAACATGAAGCAGAAATGTTCAGAAGAGCTGGTTCTTGCAAACCAGTAGCTGAACAATTGCAATGTGCTTGGGAGATGCTGGCTGTCCTTCTCCAAGGGGCAGGTGGCCCTGATCCGGGATCCATTGGGGAGCAAGGGGTGAGTACTTCACCTCTGCCTCACCTGTGACTCACACATCTCTCTGAGCATCAATGTTGTCACCTGTGAAGTGGAGGAGTTACAGCTCCCACCCCCTGGCTCCCTCCCTCCCATGACATTGTGGCCCCTCCCATCAGCAAGCCTGGGGGAAACTAGAAACATAGGAGGCTGGGACGGTGGACTTGGGTGCCAGCTTGAGGAACACAGAGGAAAGAGATGAATAAGGAGCCCACTCCTGGGGGTGACCGAGGTGACCAAGTAGGGTGACATGCCAGGCACAGAGGACCCTCAACCAGGGCTAGCAATGTAGCACCCATGCTCCCTCCAGAAATTTGGGAGGATTTGTCCCCGACTGCCTGCACCTCTCAACTGGGAAAGAGGAAGAAGTCTCTACGTTGATTCAACTCAGGAGCTGTGGTGAGGATGGGGGCCACCCTCGGGGTTAAGGTCACCTTCTTCAATGTTCCAACCCTGAGGGGTGAATTATCACCTTTGGGGGCAGGGACATTTTCTGGGAAAGAAAGGTGCAGATGGTCCCCGAGGAGCTGAGCTTCCAGCTCATGGACCCAGTGGGGAGAACACATGGTCAGGAGGCTGGCTTTGTCCTTAGCCTCCTTCACTGGGGCTGGGCATGAGGCTAATCAGGAGCAAGTGTCTCACTTCATCAAGGACCATTCAATACCACGCACCCTGAGTGATGCAAGACCTAAAGCTCACCCTCAGTCCCTGAAGGTCTCCTGGTCCTGGGATGTGTGCAATCAACTGGCCAGGCCCAGGGAACAGAGAATCAGGCCTGAGAGTCACACTAGGTGGCCATGGGAGGGGAGGCTGCTGGGTGAGGAGTCTGCTGGAGAGGAGCCTGCATCTTAGAGGGACAGAGATGCTGGAGCCTTCTCTGCAGCAGAGAGAACATTCCAGAAACTCAGCCACTAGCCTAGCCCTCCCTGCCAGCCCCAGCCCCACTCTGCCCCTGGAGATGCGTGTGTGCTTGCTATGTGCTTCAGTCATGTCTGACTCTTTGCGACCCCGTGGACTGCAGTCTGCCAGGCTCCTCTGTCCGTGGGATTCTCCAGGCAAGAATACTGGACTGGGTTGCCATTTCCTGCTCCAGGGCATCTTTCTGACCCAAGGATTGAACCTACATCTCCTTGAATCCTGATTTGCAGGTGGATTCTTTACTGCTGAGCCGCTCTCATCCTACCGGTGCCTTTGTTGTGTCTGTGTTTATCTGCTGTGCTTCTCTTCCCTCAATAACAAAACTCAAAGACTGAATTAATGTAGCAAAATTCCATCACAGAAGCCTTGAAGCCATATTCCTTCCAAAGACCACTCTGAGAAGGATGGGGGAGGCTTTGTCTCCCAGCTGGTCTCTGCTCAGAGTGCCTGGTCATCCTTTCGCCCAGACAGACAACCCTGGCAGCGTCTGCCTGACCTTGAACCTGCAGTTATAGAGGTCATCTGATGGAGCCAATATCTGCTTTCCCCTTCTGTATTCTCCCACCTTAGATTTTTCAAATAAAGTGGGAAAAGGCCAAAAGGAAAACAGCAAGAATCAAAGGGATGAATGAATAAAAGCAGAGCCGGGCTGCATCCCCAGACCTCAGCCATGTCTGCAAACAAAGCATTTTTTTGTGGAAGAGCCTCGGGTCCCCCTAATTCATTGTCCAGGATAGAAGTTTATTTGCTTCATCATGGCTGGACCAGGCCTCTGTTGGACATTTTCCTCGAATAAAAGTGTTGGTTCCAGGATGATAAAAACTATGCTCGGTCCATGGTGCTCCATATCAATTGTGTGGAAATTGGCTGTGGGTCCAGCCACTTGCTGGTTGATTCATTATATTCAATCAAGTGGCATGTTGGGCTGTTAAGGTCATTGGGGTCTCCAGGGCCCAGGCCCGATTCAGTTATTTCCATTATTGAGACACAACCCAAATTAACTGAAGCATCTATGCTTTCTTTTAGTGGGCAGCTGGGGGGCAAATGCAAAATCCATCATGAGTTTTATTTTCCATGGAATCGTAGCAGGGTAATGAGAAAGCTCCTAGTCCTTCGAGAGACGCCCAGGGAGCTGGGAGTGGGGTATTCATTCGCCCCGCCCAGCTTCCCAGTGTCATCAAGAAGCTGATGTGTGTGATGTGACAGAGATGTGACAACCCCCGACCTGTGGGATCCTTAATGGACTTTTCCTCGTACCACCCAGGTGCATTCTTGTTTGGACACAGGCTTTACTGGGGCTCATTTTTCAGGGCACAGTGCTGAAAACCCAGCTCACTTTCTCTCGGTTAAAGAATCAAGGCGGTTCTGGCCTGAAGAGCAGGAACCCAGGACAGCTCCTGCCTCTGGCCAGGCTGGGTCAGGCTCACTCTTGTGGCTTCTGCCCTCAGGGTTGGCCTCACTCTCAGGCAGCCCTTGGGGCTATACCTTTCCCCTCTCAGGTTCATGAGAATCACTTGAAACAGATTCTTCCAGTGTTGCCTGTAGAAGCCAGAAGGTCTTTCCTTTCCTATTAATTAGCCTGCAGGCAGGCGCCTTGGAGGTCACCTATGGGATGGATCCCATGACCATCCCTGAATCAGTCTCTCTTGCCATGAGGCTGGACCTAGATCAGCTGACAGTGGTCCTAGTGACACTTTGGAGCCAGGGTTAATAGCTTCTAATCCCATGACTGGGAGTGGAGGAGCTTTCTCCTCTGGGGCTGCCGAAGCGCTGGGGGGAAGGGAATCATGCCCACCATGAAGCCCCCTGTCCACTCTGCATGTGTCCCCACCACCCAGGGGGAGGAGACCTGACTCTTCCACGTCTTTCCAGTCTTGACAACAAAAGAGTCTGTAGGGCTCTGTCTTCAGGTGGGAAGACTGAAAGCTTCCCCAAATGTCCATCAGCTCCCAGGGACCCTCCACCACCCAGCTTCCCTCTTGGGGATGGTGACATTGCTCTGCAGTTGACTTCATACCCTGTGCCTCTTAACCTGGGCTCTAGGTGGGGTGTGGGGTGGATGGCCCCAGAACCAGGATCAATCTCCACATCCCATGAACACTTCTTGACGGTCAGCCCAGGACCATGGGGATCACCTTTGCCTTGGCTTCTTTTCCTCAGCTCCTGTCTTCCAAACTAACCTAAATATTAAAAGGAAATTTAACCATCACATGAATTCATTTCTTTGTCATAAATTCCAACCAGAGAAATATGATCACCTTGCCCCTCCCAATCTTGACCCCTTCCTCAGGAGCAACCCCAGTTGAGACCTTTCTAGACATTTCTAAATGACATTTTTATTCTGTATTTCTTCTTGGGAGTTTCAAGATTTTGCTTTTAACACCTGCTCTGCAAAGCATTTCTTTCTTTCTTTAACGAGTTATTTATTTATTTGGCTGCATCAGGTCTTAGTTGCATTATGAGAGATCTTTCGTTGGGGCTCATGGACCATTGAGTAGTGGTGTGTGGGCTCAGCAGTTGTGGTGTTCTGGCTTAGTTGCTCTGTGACATGTGGGATCTTAGTTCCCTGACCAGGGATCAAACCCACGTCCCCTGCATTGGAAGGAGGATTCTTAACCACTGGACCACCAAGGAAGTCCCCAAGCATCGCTTTCTGTAATTTACTTGACAGTATTCAGTTGAAGCTGTGAAGCCCCAATCCAGGCTATTTGGACCTGGTGAAAGAGAGGTGTCAGCGGTTCACACTCCCAGACTCGCCCTTGTGTCAGAAATGGGCCAAGCATCCCTGGGCTTCTGAACTTTTACCTTTGGCCAGGGGACCCTGCCCAGGATAACTCCCCTGCCCTGGTTGGACTGCACCTTGTAAGGTACGGAGGGGGTCTTGCTGCAGAGCAGCTGTGGTCAGGAGCATGATGGACAGTGCCTGGGTAACTGACTATCAGGAGATTGGGCATTAAGCTGCCTTGGTTCTGAGGATGGGCAGCAGCTGGGTGGGGGCAGGGAAGGCCTAACGTGGGGCACAGACCAGGCGGATGGAAGGACCCCAGAACTCTGAGCAACGGGCCTGGAGAGCACAAGGCCATGGGGTGGTTCCTCCCCAGGACAGTTGCTGGTGTCCTGATGCCTTGCTTGTTCTCACCTGGAGTGTCCTTTTCCAAATGTGGTTCCCCCACATTTCTCCTTTCCTCCCCTGACCCTCCCTCTTTCCCTCCTTCCTTCTTTTCTTCCTGTTATTTAAAGCCCTGCTCAACTCCAGGGCACTTGTGTTCTTGGGGGTTTGGTAAATGAGGAGACAGCTCTCTGTCCTAATTGTTGACTCCTGGGTAATCAGCCAGCAGTTCAGTGATGATCCAGAGTAACTGCAAAGAGCGAGGGCCTACTTGGGGTTGTTGTTGTTCAGTCACTAACGTTGTGTCTGACTCTTTGCAACCACATGGACTGCAGCCCTGCTAGGCTTCCCTGTCCTTCTCCATCTCCCAGAGTTTGCACAAATTCGTGTCCATTGAGTTGGCAATGCCATCCAACCATCTCATGCTCTATCCTCCCCTTCTCCTCCTGCCTTCAATCTTCCCCAGTATCAGGGTCTTTTCCAATGAGTTGGCTCTTCTCATCAAGTGACCAAAGTATTGGAGCTTCAGCATCAATCCTTCCAGTGAATATTCAGGGTTGATTTCCTTTAGAATTGACTGGTATGATCTCACTGCAGTCCAAGGGACTCTCAAGAGTCTTCTCCAGCATCACAGTTTGAAAGCATGAATTCTTTGGCATTCAGCCTTCTTTATGATCCAACTCTCACATCTGTACATGACTACTGGAAAAACCATAGCTTTGACTATACAGACTCTTTGTCAGCAAAGTAATGTCTCTGATTTTTAATATGCTGTCTAGGTTTGTCATAGCTTTTCTTCCACGGAACCAATGTCTTTTAATTTCATGGCTGTGGTCACCATCCACAGGGACTTTGGAGCCCAAGAAAATAAAGTCTGTCACTGTTTCCATGCCATGAAGTGATGGGACTGGATGCCATGATCTTAGTTTTTTCAATGTTGAATTTTAAGCCAGCTTTTTCACCCTCTTCTTTCACCTTCATCAAGAGGCTCTTTAGTTCCTCTTCACTTTCTGCCATAAGGGTGGTGTTATCTGCATATCTGGTGTTACAATATTTCTCCCTGCACCTGTGATTCCAGCTTGTGCTTCATCCAGCCTGGCATTTCACATGATGTACTCTGCATATAAGTTAAATAAGAAGGGTGACAATATACAGCTTTGACATACTCCTTTCCCAATTTGGAACCAGTCCTTTCTTTGTTCTATGTCCAGTTCTAACAGGTGCTTCTTCACCTGCATACAGGTTTCTCAGGAGGCAGGTAAGTGAAAGTGAAGTCACTCAGTCATGTCTGACTCTTTGTGACTCCATGGACTGTAACCCACCAGGTTCCTCCATCTATGGGATTTTCCAGGCAAGAATACTGGAGTGGGTTGCCATTTCCTTCCCCAGGAGAGGCAAGTAAGGTGGTCTGGTATCCCATTTCTTGAAGAATTTTCCATAGTTTGTTGTGATCCACACGGTCAAAGTCTTTAGCATAGTCAACAAAGAAGAGGTAGATGTTTTTCTGGAACTCTCTTGCTTTTCCTATGCTCCAACGGATGTTGGCAATTTGTTCTTTGGTTCCACTGCCTTTTCTAAATCTAGCTTATACATCTGGAATTCCTGGGTTCACATACTGTTGAAGCCTGCCTACCTTGAAGAATTTAGAGCATGATCTTGCTAGCATGGACATCACCAGATGGTCAATACTGAAATCAAATTGATTATATTCTTTGCAGCCAAAATGGAGAAATTCTTTACAGTCAGCAAAAGCAAGACAGGGACCTGACCGCGGCCTAGATCATGAACTCCTTATTTCAAAATTCAGACTTAAATTGAATACTTCTATAATTTCATTTAAATATATCTATCAAATTTTATGTATTCTTTCTTGAATTAAAATATTTTTTTAGTTGTTGCTTCCAGTTCAGTTCAGTTGCTCAGTTATGTCTGACTCTTTGCGACCCCATGAACTGCAGCATGCCAGGCCTCCCTGTCCATCACCAATTCCCGGAGTCTACCCAAACCCATGTCCATTGAGTAGGTGATGCCATCCAACCATCTCATCCTCTGTCGTCCCCTTTTCTTCCTGCCCTCAATCATTCCCAGCATCAGGGTCTTCTCAAATGAGTTAGCTCTTCGCATCAGATGGCCAAAGTGTTGGAGTTTCAGCTTCAACATCAGTCCTTCCAATGAGCACCCAGGACTGATCTGCTTTAGAATAGGCTGGTTGGATCTCCTTGCAGTCCAAGGGACTCTCAAGAATCTTCTCCTGTTAACACCACAGTTCAAAAACATCAATTCTTCAGTGCTCAGCTTTCTTTATAGGCCAACTCTCACATCCATATATGACTACTGGAAAAACCATAGCCTTGACTAGATGGACCTTTGTTGACTAATGTCTCTGCTTTTTAATATACTGTCTAGGTTGGTCATAACTTTCCTTCCAAGGAGTAAGCGTCTTTTAATTTCATGGCTGCAATCACCATCTGCAGTGATTTAGGAGCCCAAAAAAATAAAGTCAGCCACTGTTTCCCACTGTTTCCCCATTTATTTGCCATGAAGTGATGGGACTGGATGCCATGATCTTAATTTTCTGAATGTTGAGCTTTAAACCAACTTTTTCACTCTCCTCTTTCACTTTCATCAAGAGGCTCTTTAGTTCCTCTTCACTTTCTGCCACAAGGGACTTTCTGCCACATTTGACTGTGTGGATCACAATAAATTGTGGAAAATTCTGAAGAGATGGGAATACCAGACCACCTGATCTGCCTCTTGAGAAACCTGTATGCAGGTTAGGAAGCAACAGTTAGAACTGGACATGGAACAATAAACTGGTTCCAAATAGGAAAAGGAGTATGTCAAGGCTGTATATTGTCTCCCTGCTTATTTAACTTATATGCAGAGTACATCATGAGAAACGCTGGGCTGGAGGAAGCACAAGCTGGAATCAAGACTGCTGGGAGAAATATCAATAACCTCAGATATGCAGATGACACCACCCTTATGCCAGAAAGTTGTTGCTTTAGGGGTTAGAATAAACATCCTTAAGTTTAACAGTCTACTTAAAGTTGATACTGAATGAGTTCACATGTGATGTGGAAACCTTACAACTTTATAGATGCATTTAACTCTCCTGACCACCCTTATGCTGTAACAGTTTTGTGCACACATCTACATATGTTGGAATATATGAAGTGAGTTTATAACTTCACAAGACAATTGTTATGATTTTTGCCTAAACAATCATATGTATTTTAACAAAATTTAGAGGAAGACATGGTGGAGCTAGTAGTAAAGAACCCACCTGCCAATGCAGGAGACAAAAGAGGCATGGGTTTGATCCCTGGGTTGGGAGGATCCCTGGAGAAGGAAATGGCAACCCACTCCAGTATTCTTGCCTGGAGAGTCCCACGGATAGAGCAGCCTGATGGGCTACAGTCCGTGGGGTTTCAGAGTCAGACACGACTGAAACAGCTCAGCATGCATGTCAGTCTTTTATACGTACTCAAATATTTACTGCTCATTATCCTCTTTGTAGTTTTCTGAAGATGCAAATTTCTCTCTGGCATCGTTTTGATTTCCTTCAGTTTGACAACTTTCTTCTGTATTTTTGTAGCACATGTGTGCTGACAATGAATTCTGTGGGTTTCTTAAAATGTCTTTATTTCCCCTTCAGTTTTGAAATTTATTCTGTGTATAGGATCCTCTGTTGATAATGTTTTCACCCTTTAGGATTTTAAAGATGCTGTTTCACTGTCAGTCAAATGGTCAAGTAGTTTCTGGTGAGAAGTCTTGAATAATTCATATTATTTTTTCTGTGTATGTGACCTATTTATCTGATTGCTTTTAGGATTTCTGCTTCATATTCTTTTTTTTAAAAAAATTATGAAACTAGGCACATATTTTTGGCATTATACTATTTGTGGTTTGCTGAACTTCTTTAAATTGTATATTTACGTCTCTCACCAGCTTGGGAAGTTGTGGGCCATTATTACTTCAAATGTTTTTTTCTATTCATTCTTTCTCATGTCTCCTCTAAAATTGCTTATATTTTTAAGTCAGTCCCAGAGATTCGATTCATTTCTTTTCTAATGTTTTTCTCTTTATTCTTTAAATTGGATAATTTCTATTGATCTATTTTCAGGTTCATTGACTTTCCTTTTAAACACAATGTATAACATTGTTTTTATGCTTAGAATGTTTAACACGATGATACCCTACTGTTTCATTGGTTTGCAATTCGTGTTTTTCCACCTAACATTGTGTGAGAAATTTAATTTTTTAAATTGATCTATTCTGCTATTAAACCCATTAGTGAAGCCCATAATTTCAGATATCCTAATTTTTAGCTCTAAAGTTTCCATTTGATTTGTTTTAACATTTAAATTTCTCTCCTGAGAGTTCCTATAATATCTTTTCACTTATTCCTTTACCTCCTGCAGCCTTGTTAGAATGGCTGTGTTGCAGACTTTGTTAATTTCAGCATTTGGGTCATGATGGTGGTTGGTTCTCTTTTTACATGAGAATGAGTCCCACTATCCTGGTTTCTTGTATACTGAATAATTTTGGATAGCATCCTGGATGTTGTGATTACTGTGTGTGGAGACTGTGGTTTCGGTTATGTTTTTCCATGAAGTATTATTTCTTTGTTTCAGCAGAGAAGTAATTCAGACAGAATCAAACCACAAACTCTGTCTCACCTACAGGTGGTAACAGCTCTGATCTCAGCTCACTCCTTTGTGGGTTTTATTGCTGCTGTTTTCATTTTTAACTGGGTCGGTTGCAGTCTGCAGCATGAATGGAGCATTTCAGGTCATTCAAAAACTTGGGCAGAGTTTACATGCAGAGCATGGACTCCTCCCTCTTGCTCCAGCTTTTATGAGTTTCCCTTCTCACTCACCAGCATCAGCAACCGTGTGACTCTTTCTTTTCCTGGGCAGAGAGATGGTGGGTTTTCTATCAGAGATTCAGCTGCACTGAATCTTGATGGAAGCAACACAAATATGGGGCACTCTTCATGTGCTGATTCCTTGTTCCAGGTTTAGGCTTCCTTCCCAAAACTTCCTTCCCACCTTTGTTTACTTTCTAGAGACTTCAAGTAGATTTTTGTTTTGGCTAAATTTATTGTTGTTTTCTGTGTAAGGGTCATTTCTCTTGTTTGCCCAACTTTTAAATTAATCTTGTCTTTGAACTCCTGGGTGATGAGAAACTATGCCTCCAGTTCTGCCAGGAATGGGATGAGGCTTGAAGGGGAAGGATTGGGAAGGATAACATGAGACAGTGCAAAGTGCTGGCAATTTACTGCCAGAATCCCTGCTTCCATCACAGCAAATTGGAATTTTTTTTTCTTTGTTCTTTTATATATGGACATTTCAAGTAAGAAATATTGTAAAATTGGTATTGGCTAAAGCATATTTGAAAACCACTCTGTTTAAATACTCTCCAAGTTCTGAAGCTCTAAGAAACCTGCTGGCTTCGAGGGACTTTAGGAATACTGTGTTTAGAAGCCTAATCCTTGAGCCAGACTGATTTGCACCCCACTCCAGTACTCTTGCCTGGAAAATCCCATGGACGGAGGAGCCTGGTGGGCTGCCATCTATGAGGTCGCACAGAGTTGGACATGACTGAAGTGATTTAGCAGCAGCAGCAGCAGCCACTTACTAGTTGTGTAGCCCGGAGAAGGCAATGACACCCCACTCCAGTACTCTTGCCTGGAAAATCCCATGGACGGAAGAGCCTGGTAGGCTACAGTCCATAGGGTCTCGAAGAGTCGGACACGACTGAGTGACTTCACTTTCACTTTTCACTTTCATGCATTGGAGAAGGAAATGCAACCCACTCCAGTGTTCTTGCCTGGAGAATCCCAGCGATGGGGGAGCCTGGAAGGCTGCCGTCTATGGGGTCACACAGAGTCGGGCACAACTGAAGCGACTTAGCAGCAGCAGCAGCAGCAGTTGTGTAGCCTGGGGCTAGTTCCTTACCATCAGTATCTTCCATTTTTCGTCTTTAAGATGGAGAGAGCCATAACGTACTATAGGATGGTGTGAGAATCCAAAGAGATGATGAATATTTAAGTTTTGGCAGAGGGATGGCATATGGTAAGAGTGTTTTAAGGACTGAATATTTGTATCCCCTCAGTTTCATAAGTTGAAGACTTACATTGATTAAAAAAAGATGCACAGCATAACACTTGTAAGTTAAGTTTTATTTGGGGGCAAAATCAGGACCCTAGCCTGGGAGACAGCACCTTAGATAGCTCTGAGAGATTGCTCCAAAGAGGTGGGGGTGGGGTGGGGAAGGTCAATATATAAGATTTTGGTAAAGGAGGAGTTCAACGTAATCAAGCATTTATCTCATAAAATGTTTTCTGTAAGTTACAAGGAGCTGATGTCACCATGAAGGGATTTAGAGCTTTTCTAGTTATGAGGAGATGCAAGGCTTGGGATCATGAAATCGGTTCCTGAAAATACCTAAAGACCTGTTCTACCAGTTTCCCAGGGACACATGGTGGAAGTGACAACTAGATTCAAGGGATTAGATCTGATAGACAGAGTGCCTGAAGAACTATGGACAGAGGTTCATAACATTATACAGGAGGTGGTGATCAAAACCATGCTCAAGAAAAAGAAATGCAAAAAGGCAAAATGGTTGTCTGAGGCAGCCTTACAAATAGCTGAGAAAAGAAGAGAAGTGAAAGGCAAAGGAAAGATAAACTCATCTGAATGCAGAGTTCCAAAGAATAGCAAGCAGAGATAAGAAGCCTTCCTAAGTGAACAATGCAAAGAAATAGAGGAAAACAATAGAATGGGAAAGACTAGAGATCTCTTCAAGAAAATCAGCAATACCAAGGGAACATTTCATGCAAAGATGGGCACAGTAAAGGCCAGAAATGGTATGGACCTAACAGATACAGATGATATTAAGAAGAGGTGGCAAGAACACACAGAAGAACTATACAAAAAGATCTTCATGACCCAGATAATCACGATGGTGTGATCACTCACCCAGAGCCAGACATCCTGAAATGTGAAGTCAAGTGGGCCTTAGGAAGCATCACTATGAACAAATCTAGTCGAGGTGATGGAATTCCAATTGAGCTATTTGAAATCTTAAAAGATGTTGTGAAAATGCTGCACTCAATATGCCAGCAGATTTGGAAAACTCAGCAGTGGCCACAGGACTGGAGAAGGTCAGTTTTCATTTCAATCCCAAAGAAAGGCAATGCCAAAGAATGCTCAAACTACCACATAATTGCACTCATCTCACATGCTAGCAAAGTAATGCTCAAAATTCTCTAAGTCAGACTTCAACAGTATGTGAACTGAGAACTTCCAGATGTTCAAGCTGTATTTAGAAAAGACAGATGAAGCAGAGATCAAATTACCAACATCCACTGGATCACTGAAAAAGCAAGAGAGTTTCAGAAAAATATCTACTTCTGCTTTATTGATTACTCTAAAACCTTTGACCGTGTGGGTCACAGCAAACTGTGGAAAATTCTTCAAGAGAGGGGAATACCAGATCACCTTACCTGCCTCCTGAGAAATCTGTATGCAGGTCAAGAAGCAACACTTAGAATGGGACATGGAACAACAGACTGGTTCAAAATTGGGAAAGGAGTACGTCAAGACTGTATATTGTTACTCTGCTTATTTAACTTATATGCAGAGTGCATCAGGTGAAATGCCAGGCTGAATGAAGCACAAACTGGAATGAAGATTGCCAGAAGAAATATCAATAACCTCATATAGGCAGATGACACTACCCTTATGGCAGAAAGCAAAGAGGAACTAAAGAGCCTCTTAATGAAGGTGAAAGAGGAGAGTGAAAAAGCTGGCTTAAAATTCAGCGTTCAAAAAATGAAGATCATGGCATTTGGTCCCATCACTTCAGGGCAAATAGGTGGGGAAACAATGACAACAGTGACAGACTTTATTTTCCTGGGCTCCAAAATCACCACAAATGATGGCTGCAGCCATGAAATTAAAAGACTCTTGCAACTTGGAAGAAAATCTATGACAAACCTAGACAGTGTATTAGAAAGCAGGGACATTATTTTGCCAACAAATGTCCCTATAGTCAAAGCTATGGTTTTTCCAGTAGTCATGTATGGATGTGAGAGTTGGACCGTAAAGAAGACTGAGTGTTGAAGAATTGATGCCATAGAACTGTGGTGCTGGAGAAAACTCTTGAGGGTCCCTTGGACAGCAATGAGGTCAAACCAGTCAGTTCTAAAGGAAGTCAACCCTGAGTATTTTTGCTAAAGCTGAAGCTGAAGCTGAAGCTTTGGCCACCTGCTTGTCAGAGCAGACTCACTGGAAAAGAGACAGTGATGCTCTTAAAGACCAAAGGCAAGTGGAGAAGGGGGCAAGAGAGGATGAGATGGTTGGATGGCATCACCAACTCCATGGACGTTTTAGCAAGCTCCAGGAGATGATGAAGGATAGGGAAGCCTGGCGTGCTGCAGTCCACGGGGTCACAGAGAGTCAGACACGACTGAGAGACTGAACATAGTGCCCCACTTTCCACCCTGAACTCCCTTGAAGGGATGTTGAAGTTTGGCAGCTGCAGCATCACAGGGTTCAGTCTGCCCAGAGGCAGATGGCCAATGCCCTTGGCAAGCACCAATTTGCAGTTGACATCTACTTCCCAAATGTTATCGAACTTGGAGATATGATCTTGGTGTGTGAGGAGGGAGACGGCTCATGATGTTATTAGTGCCCTTGTAAGAGACACCAGACAGCGTTCTCTCTTTCATGTGAGCACACAGCAAGAAGGTGGCTTTCTACAAGCCACCATGTGGGTCCTCACCAGAACCTGGCTATGTTGGCACCCTGATCTTGGACTTACAGCCTCTAGAACTAAATTAGAGAGAAAATAAACACATGAGAAAATAAAGGTGTGCTGTTTAAGTCCTCCAGAGTGTGATGTTTTGTTAAGGCAGCCTGGGCTTTACTAAGACATTTTGTATGCCACTGATAAGTATTCATCATCAAATGTGTATGGATGCTTCTGTGAGTAAAAGTGAAGGCACTGGAGAGCCTGGTGAGTTTCCAGAGAGAACAAAGGAAGGGCCCTTTCACCGGCCCCTCAAAGGCAATTGTATCCTTGGGACACTAATGCAGCTTTCGCCTGGAGCTCACAGGACAGAGCTTCTCACTCATTATCAGAGACATGGCAGCTGCCACTTGGTCACTTTAGAATCGACAATCATGGGTCCCATTCGTGACAGCTCCATTTCTCAGGATGAACTTGCCAGGAAGATTGCCTCTCTAACAGGTCACCTCCTGGGATGCAGCATATAGAAAATCTGGATTTAGAAAAAACACAGTGAGATTCCAGAGTGTGAGGGGGCAGCATCCATTGCACATCCCTCATGTCCCATTGCAAATAGCTGGCTTTCTTCTGATTCCTATAGAGGACTTTTAAGTGGTGTGTCCAAACTGATATTGGGAAAGATTGAAGGCAGGAGGAGGAGGAGGGAGGAGAAGGGGGTGGCAGAGGATGTGATGGTTAAATGGCATCATTGACTCGATGGACAAGAATTTGAGAAAACTCCAGGAGATAGTGAAGGACAGGGAAGCCTGATATGGTGCTGTCCATGAGGTCACAGAGTCGGACACGACTGAGCAACCGAACAACAACAATCAAACTGAAATCTGCTGTAGACTGAGTGATGAGCACACTGCACTGTGTCTGCTTTCCCAAGAAGGCTCTGAGTGGTAAGGCAGGAGGTGATGTTGGGAGGGCCAGGAAGAAGAAAGATGTCAGGCTGACCAGGTCCAGCTTTTTGGCAAGGTCATCATCAAATGTGATTTTCTGAGTGCCACCTCGTTGCTGCTGGCACAAATGAGACCCGGAGATTATTGGAAATCTGTAAGAAAATCTTGTCCTGTGTCAGGCTCCTGACTAAGCCCATTCTTTTCCCCTCCCTGAGCAAAGGAAAGCTAACCCAAAAGGAAGCAGGAAAAACGTTTTGCTTTGGTCCAAACCTTTAAATCTTTCGTAGCTCGGAGGCTTGTCCTCATTTACAGAACAGGATTTAAACTTTGTGGGCCATAGTGGGGAGTTGGAAAGGAGAGAAGACAGCGTTTAAGCTCAGCACCAAGAGAGCCCCCTAAAATCCAAGGCCACCCTGGTGTGGTCCATGTTCTTATTTATCCTGACAAGTTTCCTTCATCACCAATACTTCCTGGTATGAAAAAAGATTTCTCCCCCAGACTCAGAAGGTAAAATTTGCTTAATTTCAAGTCTGAGCTCACCCTCCTTTACCCACAGGGTTCCAGGGTCTGCAATCTCATAGCAGAGAGATCATAAAATCTGCTAAGTGTTTTTCGACATCAGCAAAGGTCTCTGATAAGTACTTTTTGTTTTGGTTTGTTTTCACCAAAATCAGCCCTTGTTTCCTGAAAAGACCAAGTGATAGGAGATGCCCTTTGCAAAGTTAGTGCACTTCACTGCCCTCCCTGCAATCTAGGTTTGCATGACAGGAAGGGTGTTTGTCTCTCTCTATATATATTTTATTTAATTTTTTTGTAGGGGGGGGGGATTGTTGCTCAAATTTACAACTGTTGGAACAGGATTTGATGTCTGTGCCTTGAAGGGTCTTGGAAAGGGAAATCCAGGGCCCAGAGAGAGGCAAGAGCTCACTCTATTCTACTCAGATTGAGAAGTCCCAGCTGCTGGAGCAAACCAGGGGTCTAAGGCAAGAGGAAAAGAAATGTAGCTAATGGATGAAAAGTCAGGGCATTCCATCTGGGACATATCTCAGAGAAGTGGGGCTCTGGGGAAGGGCCAGTGTATCACAGGCAGGCACTCAGTAAGTGAATGACAAATGAATGAGTGACCTAATGGATGAATGAGTCAGGGGATTCTGCCACACACTTTTCATCGCCCACAGGTCCTGACTCAGGGATGTGCATATAGAATTGCTTGATAAATGTTGAGTTAATGATGGGGCTGTTTTCGGTACTACAGGAATTCAGAGCCTTTGCCATCCCAGGGGCTATGCACAAGCCTCAAGCTGCAGCTTTGTTTTCCCTGATGGAAACAGAGAGGCTCCAAGTCCCTCCAGCTGCTTCTAGAGTCACAGAACTGATGGAAGGACCATACTTGAGTTGATTTGCTTTCCAGCAATTTCCAGCCTCTTCTTTGCTAGTCCTATGGTGAATTGGACATGAATTTTAACAAACTCTAGGAGATACTGACGGAGAAGGTGATGGCATCCCACTCCAGTACTCTTGCCTGGAAAAATCCCAGGGATGGAGGAGCCTGGTAGGCTGCAGTCCATGGGGTCACTAAGAGTCGGGCACGACTGAGTGACTTTCCTTTCACTTTTCACTTTCGTGCATTGGAAAAGGAAATGGCAACCCACTCCAGTGTTCTTGCCTGGAGAGTCCCAGGGATGGGGGAGCCTGGTGGGCTGCTGTCTATGGGGTCACATAGAGTCGGACACAACTGAAGCGACTTAGCAGTAGCAACAGGAGATAGTGAAGGACAGAGGAGCCTGGTGTGTTGCAGTCCATGGGGTCATAAAGAGTCAGACATGACTTAATGACTGAACAACAACAACAACACTGTGAATATTTGCCTATACTTTGGTCATTCTCTCAGACTCTACCGAATGATTCCAAACCTGTATACTGATTCATAACAAGTAATTCATGGAACACCAAACCCTGTTCCTACAGTTGTAAATTTGAGCAACACCCTCTCCTTCCCCCCAAAAAAGAGAGAGAGAGACAAACACCCTTCCTGTCATGCAAACCTAGATTGCAGGGAGGGCAGTGAAGTGCACTAACTTTGCAAAGGGCATCTCCTATCACTTGGTCTTTTCAGGAAACAAGGGCTGATTTTGGTGAAAACAAACAAAAAGCAAAAAGTACTTATCAGAGACCTTTGCTGATGTCGAAAAACACTTATCAGTGTAGAAATACAGATGTCACTTTCTACACGAGGGATTTTTAGGAAGGTTTAGGGTGAGATCTGGGGTGATGTTTTTGCCACTGTTGCCATATGTGGGGAAAGATTTCAGGGCAGTCTTGGCAGTCTTGAACTCTTTTGTAGCACACAGGATCATGTGTCTCCCTCTATTTGACCCAAATTCCTACCCCTCAGGGGTGGATCCAGACAAGCACACCAGGCCTTTGTGTCTGCATCTGAAGTTGGGAAGTTGGGTTTCACCACAGAACTTGGGCAGAAACTCTGCCTGAACTAATTTTCCTCCAGGCAACTTCATTGGAACAAAGTTTTATGTGGTAGATAATGAGAAAAGCAGCTGTAAAATCCTAAAGGAGTGAAAAATAATTTCCAAAGAGATCCTGAGAATCTCTTAGAATAAGGAAGTTGCATCAATTCTCTCAATTACTATGAGGAACATGCATCTGTAACACGCATTTTAATAGGCATTAAAGACATTTTAATGAGAAAACAACTTAAAAGTTGATAAACGTGTGTCTTTTGTTGATACCCGGTAGAGACTTTTTGGGGAGGAGGGTAGAGATTGGGGGAGTCATTAGCATCAGGTTGCTTGATTAGGTGCTATATTGTTCTGAATAATTTAGCTGCTGAAGTTCAGGCTTGGATGCCTGCAGATTTGGGTGTGATTATCAAAAGCTCTGAATTGATGCCTTTACACTGTGGTGCTGGAGAAGACTCTTGCACAGCAAGGAGATCAAACCAGTCCAACCTAAAGGAAATCAAACCCTGAATGTTCGTTGGAAGGACTGATACTGAAGCTCCTATATTTTGGCCACCTGATATGAAGAGGTGACTCATTGGGAAAGACCCACTTGCTGGGAAAGATTGAAGGCATAAGGAGAAGGGGGCAACAGAGGATGAGATGGTTGGATGGCATCATCAACTTAATGGACATGAGTTTGAGAAAACTCTGGGAGATGGTGAAGGACAGGAGAGCCTGTTGTGCTGGAGTCCATGGGGTTGCAAAGAGTCAGACATGGCTTAACAACTGAACAACAATCAAGAGGCTCTGAGGCTGTGAAAAGATGGAGAACATCTATTTCTGAGATTGGGATGATGTCAAACCCTGGCACATGGGTGTCCAGCAGCCAACATCATGGAGTTCAAAACACTCTTTATTCTGCTCAAAACCAATTAGGCTGGAGAAGCAGGCCAAAAAGTCTGGGGTTATTGAAAAACTCAGGCCTGGTTGGGCTCAGGTTACCCTGACATGGGAAATTGAAGACTTTGGAGACTGTTGGCCAGATTCCATCCCTTGGTGTGGCCTGCAAGCCCCCTCCAGCACTGTGAGAAGAGCACTGGTTGGTCCTACACCACCACGTGATGTCTGGTCCCCAGGCTGGGACGAGGCAGGAGGCAACAGTGCCTTAGAGGCATCACCCACCGAATCATGTGACAGTTATTAACAGTGGCTATAGCCCAGCTTGGAGAAGGCAATGGCACCCCACTCCAGTACTCTTGCCTGGACAATCCCATGGATGGAGGAGCCTGGTAGGCTGCAGTCCATGGGGTCGCGAAGAGTCGGACATGACTGAGCAACTTCACTTTCACTTTTCACTTTCATGCTTTGGAGAAGGAAATGGCAACCCACTCCAATGTTCTTGCCTGGAGAATCCCAGGGACAGGGGAGCCTGTTGGGCTGCCGTCTATGGGGTCGCACAGAGTCGGACATGACTGAAGCGACTCAGCAGCAGCAGCAGCAGCAGCATAGCCCAGCTACATCCAGACGCCATGCTCAGCATCCTACCTGGATTTCAACATTAGCTTTCTATTGCTCCATAACCAGAACCACATTTGGTGGCTTAAAGCATTATCCATTTATTATCTCAGTGCTTCTGTGGTCAAGAGTCCAGAACACAGCTTAACTTGGTTCTCTGCTCAAGATCTCATGAGGCTGCAAGTCAAGGTATCAGGCAGGATGTATTCTCATCAGGGTCCTGGCTGGGGAAGAAACTGCATTTACATTTCCTAAGCTGGTTGATAGAATTGGTTGAATTCATTCCCTTGTGGTTGTAGGACTCAAGGTGACTTTCTTCTTTGTGGCCAGGAGAAGAGCCTGTTGCTGGATGTTCTGACTTCAGGGAGGGCTCCTGCCTATCACCTGATTAGGCCAGGACTGCCCAGGGTGATCTCCCTTCTGATGAATTAAATTCAACTGACTAGAGACCTTACTTACATCTGCAAAGTTCCTTCACCTTAGCTGTTTCCTATTTATTAGAAACAGGCTTCCCAGGTGCCTCAGTGTAGAGAATCTACCTGTCAGTCCAGGAGGCACAAGAGATGCAGGTTCCATCTCAGGGTTGGGAAGATGCCTTGGAGTAGGAAATGGCAAACAGCTCCAGTATTCTTGCCTGAAAAATTCCATGGACAGAGGAGTCTGGTGGGCTACAGTCCATGGAGTTGCAAAGAGCCGAACATGACTGAACGACTGAGCAAATCACATTTATTATAATAGAAACAAGTCTTAAGTCCCATCCATATTTAAGAGGTGGGGTTTACACAAAAGCATGGATATTGGGAGCAGGAACCAATAAGGTCACTCTTGGGCATGTCCACCACAATTAGAATTATTCGCCAAAACCTCCGAGCTATCCTGTTCTCATCCCCATTCTGGCAACGAGGAAACCAAGGTCACAGAGGCGCAGTGGTTGTCCAATGACACCCAGCTAGAAAGGGATTGAGTCCAAACCCAGAAGGTCTGATTCCAGAGTCATGCACAGTAACAGCCTGTGTTCCTTGATTAGAAAGTAGTGAAGCAGGAAGTCCTGCAGGAAAGGTCATGGTGGCTTTGCTATGTGTAATGCGTAGCATAAAAATAATAGGTTGTTTGCTTGTTGACATAAACAAGCTCTGAATAAATGTTAATGACCACCTTGATGACTGTCATGTTTTTATTTTTTCAATTGCAGAAGTAAAGTGCAACGGAATTTCTACGGCTGGTAGAAATACACACAGTAGCTGGGGTGAGACAGCATTAGAGGAGTCAAGGTTAACAGAAGTTTACAAGAGAGGCATCACAACTCAAACTGTATTTCACTGTTGAGCATGATAAGACAGTCAGGGCAGCCCTTTCACTGAGCAATCCAGAGCCTTTTACACAAGTGATCTCATATATTGTTCCAAACATTTGTCTGAGCATTTCTGTTATTCCCAAGTGAAGGATGAGGACCGGGGGTAATGGGTCACTCCTGCAGGGTCCACCAGATGAGTGGCAGAGGTAAGATGTGAACCCAAGTCCAGGGTTAGGTTCACTGTTCCGTTTTTGTGTAGAGTAATGATGACTGTGATCTATAATTCATCTGTAACTTGCCTTTGCTCATATAGCACCTGAGTTTCTTGAGGGCTGGACCCATTCTTGTACCTTGTGTCCTGCATGGAGCTTGGGGACTGGCACTGGGGCTGACCTATTTCATGGAGGAGGTACATGGATCTAAGAGGCAATGGAGACCAGCATGCTGCACCCCAGGGTTGTCTGCTCTGAGCAGGCAATGATGGAGATTTACCATCTAGAAGGTGAGCTGGACAGCAGCCAAGTGAGCTGATGTGGGCCTGGGGACAAGGTGGTTGGACAGCTCACATTTACTTCCTGGGTTTGTATTGGCTGTGGGATGAGAGTGGGTGTGCAGGTGGGCATGCAGGTGGGCACAGGGATGCAGGGTGGATGGTGAAGGGCCTCCCTTCTTGGCCTCGGACATATCTTTGGGGTTTGGGTTTGTCTTCCTTGCTTCTGGGTGGATGCATCACGGAGCAGGGCTGTGGATTCTGGTCTGGACACCTGCCTGCCACTTGAGCTTCATAGTCTTTTCTTAGGACCTGCCTCTTCTTGGATGGGGTCTTCTCTGCTTCCCAACCAATATGGAGGATGAAATGGGTCCCAGGCCCTGGATGAGTCACAGCTTCTAAACTCTTCCAGGCATGCACTCAGCATTGTCTTTCCTTCCACTTGTAGGAATTAGGGCCATAAATAACTTATCAGATCAGGCTGCTACTTCCCTTCACCTAGATCCCCAGCCCCTCAGATTCTCTGCAGGTCTAGGGAGGGCCAGAGACAGGAGGGTGTTGGAGTGCAGTGAATTGGTATCAGAATAAAAGTGGGATCTCACTGCAGATGCATTTTCTATGTGTAGGAATATTCAAGAAAAAATGACTCCTAGAATCCACAGAGAGAGAGAGAGAGAGAGAGAGAGAGAGAGAGAGAGAGAGAGAGAGAGAGAGAGAGAGAGAGAGAGAGAGAGAGAGAGAGTGAGTTCTACCAGAAAGCTCTGAGAATTACAAACGTAGGCGATGGCTTATGATCCATCCACTGCTTTCAACACCTTCTCCATGGAGCTGCCAGACACACGAGCTATTGGTAATTAAACTTCCAGGAGCTAAATTCAACAGTTACATGTATTTTACAGAGAGCACAGTTTCCTTTGTCTTTCTTGTTCTCATTTTCTGTCTCTTCTTGTCCTGCTCTGTCTAAATTTTGTGTGCTTAAGAGAGAAAGATGTGGACATAACAGAATTAATAGCATTTGAGCGGTGACTTGTATATCCAGTCTTACAAATGGCCTCCAAGCAGTCTTGCTTCCTTGATTTTTACTGCAGAAGCTCATCTAATGACCACTATTGGCAGAGATTCTATTAACCTCAATCACCACCTCCCCACTAGATGAGAGATCCTTTGGTGCCAAGAATTCCTGTCTTATCCTTCTTAGGAACTACAGCCACTCCAGGTTAATACCTGATGCACGAAAGTCTCCATAAATGTTTGCTGGTTGATTTAAAATGAACTCACATGAAATAGGATTTCAGAAAAAGGAGCAATCGGTATTGGGTGAAATAGTCTCATATTTCAATTCCTTAATATAGTACAGCAATCTGCAAGATGTCCAAGCATCCTGTGGGGGAAATTTCTATGACTATAATATGACACATGGGCTTCCCAGGTGGCTCAGAGGTAAAGAATCTGCCTGCAGTGTAGGAGACCTCGGTTCTATCCCTGGACCGGGAAGATCCCTTCAAGAAGGAAATGGCAAAGACTACAGTATTCTTACCTGGAAAATCCTATAGACAGAGCCTGGCGGGCTACAGTCCACGGGGTCACAGAGTTGGACACAACTTAGTGACTGAGCGTGCACATATAATATGACATACACACACACATTGTGTGTGCAGAATGGTGATCTGGGAGGGGATATGATAGCATTAGCTTAGGTTAACATCTGGTACTTCCCATATACCATGAAGGGTCACATGTGGCTCCTTAGCCCAGCTGCGTGCTTCACCCTCTGCCTCCTACTTCCTCAATCACAGACTCTGGGTTTATTTGATGTGACACATGCTTAATGGGAACTATAGCCATGAGACCCAGCTATGGTCAATGAGACCCAAATGAAGTTATTGCAGAGAGTGGCCCTTCTCAAACACAAATCAAAGCCTTGCTGGAAGAAGGCTCTTTGTCCTTCACCCCTTCAACCTCCCCTTTTATACCTGCCTGGAAACTGGAAGTGATGGCTGGAGGCATAGCAGTGACCCTGGGGCAATAAGCATAAAAGCCATAGTAATGATGGTAGAGCAGAAGAGGGAAGACCCTGCATCTCTGATCACGGCGGATGGGCCCACAAGTTCAGGATTTCCCACCCTGTTGCATATGTTCAAGTTCAGGATTTCCCACCCTGTTGCATATGTTAAGTTTAAATCCCTGGGCTTTCAGTTCAAGATGGTGGAGTAGAAGGATGGGTGCTTATCTCCTCTTGCAAGAGCACCAAAATCACAACTAGCTGTTGAACATCCATTGAACAGGAGGATGCTAGAACCTGCCACAGGGAACTATAGTCAATATCTTATAATAACTTATAATGGAAAATAATTTCAAAAATATTATATATGTATAACTGAATCACCTTGCTGTGCTTGACCTGAAGCATTGTAAGTCAACTATGCTCCAATAAAATAGATATATTAAGAAAAGAAAAAAGAAAAAAAAAATTTTAACCCCCTCACAGTTTCAGCCACTATAAGCAGGTTCCCTGTTATTTGCAGCTGAATGAAGTCCCCGAGTACTGCCATGGTGACCCTTCCTGTTAATCCCATCTATTGGATATTATTAATCATGTTTTTCAAGCAAGAAAGTCAAGTTCATGGAGGTAGACAAGAAGCCTAAGATCACAGAACCAGTGAGTGGTAACTCTGGACACTAGTGTTTTATTCCGAAGCTTCTATTCTATATTTTCTCCTTGGGTATAAAGAAAGAGAGAGGGTCATATCTATACAAGGGGTCCCTTCTTGCGTAGAAAATGGCATTAATTCATCAGGTCATTCAAACCACAAATACTCCTTGAGCTCAGCCTATGGCTGTGTTCTCCTGAGCAGTGGGCCTGTCCCCAGAGGCTCCTCCAGCCTGAAGGCCTCCTCTTCCCAAGCCTTTCTCTCTTTGGGGAGTTTTGTCCTTTGGTATTTACTAAGGGAGAAGGGTCTGTCACACACCATTCTGTTCCCTATCCTCTGCCCCAGGCTTTCTATATTCTTGCTGGAGCAATAGCACCCCAGGGAAAGGAGCAGTAGAGGGAAATCAGGGCAAGCAAGTTTTATTCATTTGTTACTTACTGAATCACAGACACCGATTGTTAACTTGGTGTTTTCAATTAAAAAACAAAAAAACACTAGGGACCAGCATCTGAATGCTGATGTAGTTGCCAAGAAGAAAGCAATATAAATCCAGTAGGTTGTCGCTACTGCTGCTTTCAAGTTTGGACCAGAGGGAATGTGGGATGAAGTCTCCATCTCTGTTTGCACACGTTCCTCTTGGTCTTGGCGGGAATCTAAAGGTTAGCGATAGGAATGCCATATTCAAATGGTGTAGTTGCTGCAGAATTAAGGGACTTACAATAAAAGCTAATCAAAGCAAACATTAAGAGCTTACTTTGGCTCTCTCATAATCATTGGCTCTGTGTTAAGCATGTTAACAGTATTGTTTCACTTTTCCCCATGGCAACTACATCAAAATGTCAGTTGCTCAGTCTTGTCCAACTCTGTGCAACCCCATGGACTGTAGCCCACCAGGCTCCTCTGTCCATGGAATTCTCCAGGCAAGAACACTGGGGCAGGTTGCCATTACCTTCCACAGGGGATCTTTCCAACCTAGGGACTGAATCCAAGTCACCTGCAGTGCAGGTAGATTCTTTACCACCTGAGCCACCAAGGAAGCCCACAACTTCATGGGGTTGTTATTATTGTGATGGTCAGTTTAGATGTGAAGAATAATGGATGGGACTACATGACCAGGTCAACATCCCTCAGGTCCAGACCGTCTTCCCTTGTATCTGGGAAATGAAGGCTGAAGCTGTTGCAAAAGGCAAATGTTCTGGATACCATTGAATGAGCATCCTTGATAAATGCTTAGAATACAAAATGAGTAAGACCAGACCCTATCTTCCAGGGACCCTAGACTGAGGGAGGAGATGATGAATTCACTGAGAAAACAGGTCAGATATTATATGGGAAAGTATCTCCAAGTCTTCTGTGAGAATTGATGAGGCCATCAATTCTCTTGTAACAACCCATTTCCCCTAAGTCAGGAGCTCAACTACTTCTTGAGACCAGCGATACATAAGATTTACTGACTACGGTCTATGAGCTTGATTTTATTTGGTTTACCTCATTTAATCCTCACAACCACCCTAGGGAAGACTCTCTCTGTTTAGGCTTTTCTCAGAAGCAGATTCCGAGATGATGATTCAAATGCAAATTGTTTATATGGAAAGGGTATAGGGAACTGATGCAAGGGAAGAAGTTATTGAACCAGCTCCCACTATTGTGTCGGGAACCTAAACCTACAGGGAACCTCTGGGAAATGAAACAAAGCATATTTCTCTAATTTACTATGTAATTTTGCTATGATGATAATGGTGAGAATGAAGATGAAGATGATGTTAAGGGTGGGGACAGTAATGGTGGTGATGAAGGTGATGGTGATAGTGACGGTGGTGATGATAGTTTCTGGTGATGATGGTGATGGTGACGACAATGCTTATGATGATGGTGAAAGCTGTGATGATAGCAATGAGGAAAGTTATGATCATGATCTTGATGGTGGTGATGATGATGATGGTGATGATGACGATTATTTTTTTTAAGTGCTGAGTATATTTTGGTGGAGTTCTGTTTACATGGGCTCCCCTGGTGGCTCAGATGGTAAAAAATCTGCCTGCAACGCAGGAGACCTGGTTCGGGAAAATCCCCTGGAGAAGGGAATGGCCACCCATTCCAGTACTCTTGCCTGGAGAATTCCATGGATAGAGGAGCCTGAAGGGCTACAGTCCATGGGGTCACAAAGAGTCAGACATGACTGAGCAACTAATACTTTCACATTTCATCTACATAGAATAAATTTTTGGATGTCAAAGCCTCCAAATAGAAGATTCAGTTTAAAAATTTAAAATCACATGCTATTTACATGATAAGTAGATAAATTCATCCCAAGTATGCTCTGAAATCAAGGGAAGTTCAGTCTGATCTCTTATACCTTCCAGAGCATGGCTATATTAATCCCAATGAAAGTCAGATGTCAATACTGCACCAGCACATGGCTGACATACTGTAGCCCCCAATAAACCTTTGCTGAGTGAAGGATAGGTATAAACCATTGAGTTGATGATGGCCTCATGGAAACCCAGAGGGCCTTTTATATTAGAAACTGTCAAGTTTCAGGATCAGTTTTTGTTTTGCTTTGCTTTGTTTGTAAATGTTTGTGTTAAATTAGAGTACAACATAAATACAGTGAATCGTGTGAATCCTAAATTCTTGAATTCTTCCAAAGGGAGTATACTCATGTCACCACCACTAAGACCAAGGTATGGGGCATCGAAACCTTCCTCATGCCTGTTCTCATCATTATCCCCCAGAGTAACCCCATTCTTGACGTCTTGCTCTGTAAGATACTTCTGCCTAGTTTAAAACATCATTAACTGCATCTTGCAATATTGCTTCTTTGGTCAAATAATGTGCATGAAATTCATTCATATTTTTGCATGTCATGGTGCCTAGTTCTTCTTCATTATTCTGTAGATTCCACTATACAAATATACTATGATTGTTTATCTGTCCTTTTATTGTTGGATGTTTGAGTTATTTCCAGCTGTTATTGTGATAAAGATGTTATGAACATGCTGGTACATGTCTTTTGGAGGATACAGGTGCTTATTTTTCTTAGGTCTTTATCAGGGCACAGAGCCCCTGGGTCCCAGGGGAAGAGCATGTTTAGCTGTAATAGGTTCAGGCACATACTCTTCTGGAATAGTCCTGCAAGTACGCACTTGGCTGGCAGTGCATGTCCTGGCTCTGCCATCAGTCTTATGCAGGTGTGCGTCTTGTTCTTGCTGCCTCTCAGCTGTGTGATATTAGAACTTTGCGAGGTTCAACAACTTGCCCTTTGATGACTATGAAATGGGAATCATAGTTCATTTACTTTATATGAAATGAATGTGTTTACATACATAGATGCATGTATACAGAAGGCATGTGTTTACATGTATAGAAAAATACCGTAGTGCAGTCCTGGCTTTTAGTACATACTGAAAAATGAGAGCTGTGATTATTCTTATTAGTATTTATCTAGAATATTTAGTTACCACACTATCCTCTTCTGAAAAGATGCAAACATGACACAGTTATTTCATTTTGATGTTTAACAAGCATAGAGACAGAGGTTGTAACTCAAGGCGGGCATGGGGGGTCTGAACCCACACAGGAGCCTGCCCTCTTGGGGACCCTGCAGATTGTCTCACATGACATAGTTTTGTAGAACATGGATTTTCCACAAAAGCCCTATCAAGGGTAGAGTAATTATTCTCTGTGACAGAAAACATCAGTCAGCTAAAATCATCATTCTAGCCAAGCATGTAAGTAGGATTAGCTAAATATGCAATCATGAAAAATGCCTACGAGCTGGAAGATTTTTCTTCTCTCTCACAGGGTTGCTGGGGTCACAAATAAATGACTGTACTGCCAGCTCCAATCCTACCAGCCCCACCCCCTCCACCCTCGCCCCATTGATAGGGTGTGCTGGGCTCTGCTGCAGCTCAGACTCTCAGCCAGCACTGTATGCCTCTTCTCTGCCCAGTGACTTTGTTTTCAGCCCAGGGCTTAGACTCCTCAGCTCAGACCCCTCCTCCCTCCTGCTGCCCCTTGGGCGGCAAAGACGATCGGCTCCCCGCTTCCTGCAGGTGCCCTGACTCAGCCACCTGCTGCTTACCTTTGCCTCCTCTGGTGCCCTAGAGAAGTCTCAAAGGCAGGATTTTTTTTTTTCCTGCACTGAAGCTTCATTGTCGCATGTGAAACTTTCTCTAGTTGCAGCGCACAGATTTCTTCCTGCACTGCTTTCTCTTGTTGTGGAGCACAGGCTCTAGGGTGTGCAGGCTGCAGCGGTTGGATCACTCGGGCTTAGTTCTCCCATGACTTGTGGTATCTTCCTGGACCAGGGATGGTCTGCCCTGCAGTGGCAGGCAAGTTCTTAACCACTGGACCACCAGAGAGGTCTAAAACCAGGTATTTTAAGATTCACGTTTGTTTCTCCAGTTGCCTATCCAGTAAGCAGTTGGATTACTGTTGCTGTTCAGTTGATAAGTTGTGTCCGACTCTTTTTAGCTCAGAACATAAAATAAGACATCCCTGTGATCCCTCCTAACTCTAACTTCCATCCTGCTCTGTTCTAGTTCTTGTAGAACTTTGGTTTCTTGATCAATCTTGTCTTTAGAGTCCTTTGGACAGCAAGGAGATCAAACCAGTCAATCCTAAAGGAAATCAACTATGAATATTCATTGGAAGGACTGATGCTGAAGCTGAAGCTCCAATACTTTGGCCACCTGATGTGAAGAGTCAACTCACTGAAAAAGACCATGATGTTGGGAAAAACTGAGGGCAGGAGGAGAAGGGGAGACAGAGGATGAGATGGTTGGATGGCATCACTGACGCAGTGGACATCAGCTTTAGCAAACTCTGAGATAGTAAAGGATAGGGAAGCCTGCAGTCCATGGGGTCATTAACAGTGGGACATGCTTAGTGATTGAGCAAGGAAATGAACACTTTAAAAATGAAAAACACTTTAGTTTATTTCCTGTATGATTTTTTTCATTCTTATGCCACCCTTTAAGATCAATATTACCATTTATAGATAAGCATTAATTAGCATATGAAAGATGTTTCTTAAGATCAACTGTGTACCAAACAAAATGACTGCATAATTTATTTTATTCTGTAGTTGCCTTGATGTCTTCAAAATGTGGTCCCTAAATATCCCTAGATAAAGTCCCAGGACTAGATCCATTGGAAAAGCTAATCTCTTCCTTAAAATAATGTGCTTCAGTTATTGACTTATCATCTTGCTGAGTGACTTTAAGTGATGTAACATTGTTTGAAAAGCTTTGCGGAGCTTGTCTTTTAGTTAATTGGCTTGTGGTTGAATATATTGTTATTTCTCCAGCTGTTTTCTGTTGCACTGCCCTCACCTTATCCATTTGTGCAATGAGTGGAAATGGAAAAGATGGAAAGTTTCACATGAGACAGTCCATAAATGCAACCTCTTGTTTGTTTTCTGCCCCAGTGTTTAAAAAGTCTCACTGGGCATTGACTGTGTTTCAGGCCCTTTAGGGAGAGCCATGGTCAAGCACGTGGGCTCCGGATGCAGATGCTTTTTGGGAATCTGCCTCTAAGGCTTCTAAACTGTGTGGCCTTGGTCAGGCTGCTTGACCTCTCTGGACCTCAATGTAGGGTGCCCCAGGGATTCAGCTGGGCACCTGTTCACGATGGGTGCCTAGTGTCCACAGGTAGGAGGCTGACAATCTCCTCCAAGGTGTAGATGACAAGGGCCCTTTGGGAACCAGATTCCTGCAGAAGATGGTGACTTAATTGTCAGGAGAACCTAGGACATGGCCTCCACACCCAGGTTGGGGGCATTTGGGTGAGAATGTTCCTGGGAACCCACAAAAGGCTATCGTAAGAATGTTCCTGGGAACACACAAGAGGCTATCATGGGGCCAATTGCTGAAAGCTGTGCAGTCAAAGGATGAACACTAGAAATACATCAAGAGCAGAGGAGAAAATGTTTATTTTCTGGTAGATGTTCAAACTCTTCTTGCCCTGGCACCTGACATACGTGAAAGTTGTTGATTTTCCTTCAAGGCCAGAATCAGAAAGATGGAATGACAGCACCTGGCTTCCCTCCGTGAAATTCAACCCCAGGTTCCTGAAGATGCCTGACGAGGGGCTGAGTGAGTGGGACTTTTCACTCTCCATCATCCGGCCTGATATCCCCAAGTGCTTGTGAAAATGGCTTTCTAAATCTGACATTTTGATCCTTCTTGTCCCAGGACTAAATGACAAGATAATAGGAAAAATTAGGCACTATCGCCCTGCTGACAGAAGCCACATATTAATTGCTGATAAAAAGGACACATTGAGGGTGCCCGTTAGCAGGTTTCCACGAGGAACTGAAGAGCTGCAACCCCAAGACTGCCTGGGACCGGTGTCCTGAGCTGTCAGCCCTGCTTAGGGCTGCCTTCCTGCACTCTTTAGCCTAGGGGGACCAGCTCAGGGTTTCACAAGAGACAAGTGGCTTCACAGACCATGAAGAGATACTCCCAATGATGAAAACAGCCACTATCAGCACAAGGGAAAACTGCAGAGCACCCCCTCTCAGCCTCCAGGGACTCCGGTGATGGCCATCAGGACAGGACTCATTGGCTGCCAGGAGGTGCAGAGGATATCAAGCACTTTTCCCAGGGCAGGGGCCAGAGTGGTCCTCCAGGGTGGTCCCACTCTCTTGCTGGTGTCTTTGAGACCTGCATGTCCTTCTCTGTATGGGGACCTGGCAGGGTGACCAACTGTTCTGGTTTGCCCATCACTGAGGGGGTGTCTGGGGTGTGGGACTTTTGGTTTTAGAATCAGGACAGTCCCAGACGCACCCTCAGATGTGGGACTGTGATGCTATAAACAGACATGTCCCACATAAAGAGGAGGAGTCGGCACCCTGGTCTGGGAGCAGGGCAGGTGGATTGATCTTGGTTTGTATCTGCCCCCATCCTCCTGCAGGGATTGCTCTGCCTCAGACCCCTTGTGTCTTGGTTCCCAGACCAGCTTGGGGCCTCATGTCCTCACAGGTGCCCTCGCTCCTGGAGCATTTATCCCTGCTCCTGGAGCCCTCACTCCTGGAGCCCCTGACTCATGCCCTTCAGCCTCTGACCAGTAGGGGTGGCTCTTTGCCCTGAGGTCCACCTCTCACCTTGAGTGCCAGCCCCTGCCTTGGTGCTGCTGTTTACTGATTAAAGGAGGTTTCTAAGTGAAGATGGGGGTCAGAAGTGACCCTTCCCTCCGTGGCAGCCTCCCCTCCCACCTCCATTTCACAGCAACTCCCATAATGGCTGCTGCTGCTGCTAAGTCGCTTCAGTCATGTCTGACTCTGTGCTACCCCAAAGATGGCAGCCCACCAGGCTCCCCCGTCCCTGGGATTCTCCAGGCAAGAACACTGGAGTGGGTTGCCATTGCCTTCTCCAATGCATGAAAATGAAAAGTGAAAGTGAAGTCACTCAGTCGTGTCCGACTCTTCGCGACCCCATGGACTGCAGCCTACCAGGCTCCTCTGCCCATGGGATTTTCCAGGCAAGAGGACTGGAGTGGGGTGCCATTAATGCCCCCCAAAGAAGCCACCTGGGTGGTATCCCTGGGCCAGGGCCAGGGAATGAAAATCAAAATCTACCAAACTCCTTTGTGGCCTAAACACTTCATCAATAAATGAGACCTGAGACCCCGGGAACATCTCACTTCTCTGAGCTCCTCAAATGTAAAATGAGCTCACGATAGCATCCACTTTTTAAGGTGTTTGTAAAGAGAGATGTGAAGCTCTGAGTCTGACCCCTGGTGTAAAGTAAGCACAAAGCAGAGTTAGCTCTTCTTATTGCTTCCTCCCTTCCTCCATCTACCCAATGATCCATCCACCCCTTGTCCATCCATTCTCTCATCCATCCACCAGCCCATCCACTTACCCATCCGTCTACCCATCCATCCATCCACCCACCCAACCACCCATCCACTTATCCATCAGGCAGCCATCCATACACTTATCAACCTAGACAGCCACCATCCACCCATTCATCCATCCATCCATCTACCCATTTACTTATCCATCCAGGCAGCCATCCATCCTTCCATCTACCAACCATCCATCCATCCATCCATTGATTCCTACTTCCATCCATCCATCCACCTCATGAATTCTCACCTAGAGATGCTCTTCTGGGAACTGTAGACCTGTTATAAACAAGATAGCATCTCTGTCTTCACTGAACCTATATTGTCATGGAAGGACCTGAAAATAAACAAGTAAATAGATAATTACTTCAAGTGTGGGGAATACTGGAGAGGAAACAAACACAGTGGGGAAGAGAGGATAATGGTCATTTTTAGAGAGGGAGGGACAGGAGGCTCTCTGAGGTGCTGAGATCAGAAAGAGCTGGAGCCGGTCAGGGGAAAGGGTGGGCAGGGCCATGATTTCCTGTCTCAGTGATACACATCAGGCCCTGGATGGGTGGACAGAGGTCAGTGAGCAGAGGATGAAAAGGGAGCTGAAAGGAGGTCAGTGCAAGGATTGGGGTTCACATGGTGATATGCCACAGGCAGCCTGCCAGGCCCTCAGGCCCTGTGGGCTGCAGAGAGCACTGAGGCCCAGTTCCTACAATGAGAGCTGCTGGAGGTAGCTAAGCTGAGAGGGCAGATGTGAGTTGCTTTAAGAAGATTCTGAGTGGAGAGTGGGTTAACAGGTGGGAGTATAGCATTGGGGGTCCAAACAAGAGGGTCTGGCCCTCTAGTCACCTGGGCACCAGGTGGCGGTACCTGGATGAAGGGGAGGCCTGGAGACAGAGGGGCAGGTCTGCGATTGTTATGCATGGAAGCAGGGGCACTGGGGGTGTGGGAGAGGAGGTGTCAGAGGTCACAGCCAACTTCCAGGCTGGACAGCTGGAGGATGCAGCTGCCACTGCCTGAGGTGGGGTCGCAGGGTGGGGGCAGGAAGAGCTTAGGGTTGGGGGTAAGTGGACCAGGAACACATGTTCATTCTGTGCTGTCAGAGACCTTGCATAGAGTCATCAAACTCTCGGTTCGAACTGTGAGTAGGATCACACGGGAGATCTAAGGAGTTGTGAAGTTGAGTCGAGATGCTGTGCTCAGGTCGAGGGTGCCAGACACAGTGACATGAAGGATCAGCCTGCTGGGACAGCAGCCCGTGAGAGGGGTGGGCTCCTGCCCCACTGTGTGGGTGCCACTTCAAGGGGCTGGTCTGGAGGAGCACAGGGGAAGGGCAGAGCAGGGCAGAAGTCTGAGGGCATGGCGGGGATGTGGCAAGGACGCGGATGAGGCGGGCTGGTGGGGCGCGGCGAGGATGCCGTGGGGAAGGTGGAGAAGATGGCTCCTGGAAGGAGTCCCCTTTCAAGTGGCCTCCCTGCTCTGGGGTGCAGGGTGAGCCCCCATGTAGCTTGTAGGCAGCTGCCTTCCGAATTCACTCAGAGGCTCCTTCTCAGGATGGCTGCCTTGGGCTATCAGATACAGAACCCCGGTTGCATGGGGAGTCTCTGGGCTTGTGGCTGTGGTGGCTTCACTGGTGTGGCCACAGGAGATGCTTCAATGGGAACTTTACACTGAGTTCTCTACAACTGACCTGACAGGGCATTTCCACTGCTCCCTGGGCAGTGAGGGACGGCACAGTGGGGTGGAGGGTAGTCATGACTTTTTTTTGTGACAGGGATGGGGATAAAAGGAGTGGGGATACTGCCTCTGTGTCTTCCTGGGCCTGGACCACCTAGTACCCCCCTCTCCAAAGGACATGGCAGGGGAGGGAGCTGCCTGAAACTCCTTGGAATTAGACAGTACTTTCATGCGGGATCTGCCTCTACACGGAGATAATTATGTTACTGAGCAAAAATTTCCCCCAATAAAAGTAACACACTTGCCCTACTGAGAATTTTATGGGACATGAGCTAAAGGCAACATTCTAAGTGGCTGTCAGGGGGAAAAAAATAAAACCTGTAATTAGGTGTCTAAGTCTATTCCAAAGTGCCAGATCGGACTCATTATTTCCGAAGATTTTCAGCATCCAATTCAGATGGGCTGGGGCGGTGGAGGCAGCCCCGTCCAATGTTAAATGAATCTCGCCTTCTTATCTCCAGGGAGTTTGTTTCCACAATGAAAGCTCCAAGAGGTGATAAATACATCCATTGATTTTTTTTTTTTTTAGCTTGCGTGCTTTCCAGGTGATTGTCTTTTCAGAAGAGCAATGATAAAATACACTTGGATAACAATCCTGCTCTGCTAAATGCCTGCAACTATTGGAAGCAGTCTCTGAAAATGCAAATCTTCCGGCTTTGCAGTTGTGGAGGGTCAGGGCTGAGGTGGGACTGTTCCAAGGAGAAGACAGAGTTGTAGGCTCCTCCCAGGTCAGCAGCACCTGCCAGATCATCCTAGGTGCTCAGTCAAGTCTCCTTACCTGGCAAAGATTGTCTGGCCCTTGGCTGGGGACCCAGCAAGGGTGGGAAGCTGACTGCCATCCCCTGGCCCAGGGCCTGATCAGTGGCTGGGGGGCTGACCTGGCAGGGAAGCAAGGGTCACACCTTGTCTTCTCATGAGCTGGGCAAACCCAGAGGCGTTTCTATCCCACTTATGTTTTCTCTGCCTGATGGCCCAGGGGGGATGAGAAGGAGAAACAGGCGACGCATATGTCAACATATTTTATTCTCCATCTTTCCTGATAAACCTTTTCGCTTGGGGCTTTGATTTTAAATTAGTGTCTTTTGGAAATTAAAATAAAAAAAATCAGGAGTCTGACATGAACACACAGTAGTAAACAAGTCATTACAGTTTTGCCGTTATTCCGGCTGCCTCTGAAGTTTATGTCTCAGAGTTGGGTGGAGGAGCGGGGAGAGGAGGTGGGATGGAGGAACTCAGAGTGGAGCTGGTCCCGGCTCCGGCCCCAGGCAGGGCAGCCCAATTCCATCCCCCTTCTCCTGCAGCCCGCAGAGAAGCCTTTCCCATGGTTCAACCGGACTTTCCTGCAAGGTGTCTGCATCCAGAGCTGTGGGTGGGGAGGTCAGGGTGGGTGTGTTACAATGAAAACTGGGCTTTGTTCTAACTAGGTGTGATAGGACACATGTCAGGATGGAAGAAGTTTATACTCACGGATCTAGAAACAGGAGGTGTGCCACCGGGGGCCACTCGAGCAGCAACAGAGCCAGCCAGGGGTTGGGGGCAGGGAGGGGAATGTGGGCAAGAGTCTTTACTGTGGTTTCTGCAAAAAGGAAGGATGAGTCAGGGTACACAGACACAGGATTGGCTAGGTTTTTTTTTTTTTCATTACAAGTTATTACAAGATAATGAATATAGTTTCCTTTGCTATAGTAGGACCTTGTTTATCCATTTTATATAGAGTAGTTTGTATCTGCTAATTCCGAATTCCTAATTTATCTTCCTTTCCTTTCCCCTTGGGCTTCCCAGGTGGCACAGTGGCAAAGAACCCACTCTTGCCCATGAAGGAGATGAAAGAGAGTTGGGTTCCATCCCTGGGTCCGAAGGATCCCCTGGAGGAGGAAATGGCAACACACTCCAGTATTCTTGCCTGGAAAATTCCTTGGACAGAGGAGCCTGGTAGACTATAGTCCATAGGGTCACAAAGAGTTGGTCACCAATGAATTGCCAGCCCTGAGCTCAAGGCCAGACCCTGTTGTGCACAGAGTCTCCATTGGACACTGCAAACCTGTTTACAGGGGAACGAGGGCACAATGGTGGGGGGCAGGTGGTGACCCAGGGACCGCAGGGTCATGGGTTCAATTCAACTCATAGATGTCCACTGTGATGCAAATGGAGACTGACCTCTCTTTGACCAAATGGTTGCTTTTAGAGGAAATACAGCTTTTCCTTTTGAGGCCTTTTGGGAACTTGGCTGCATCAGGCCGGTATGATGGGTGGTGTTTCTCAGACCCCAAATGTACATTTGCATTCCTGAAAGTGCCCTCTTGTTTGCCCCTCAAGTATTGGGTCTCAGGACCCAGAGGAAGAATGTCTCACTAATAATCAGAGTCCTAACCAGTGTTCTCAACTGATGCTTTTGAACTGTGATGTTGGAGAAGACTCTTGAGAGCCCCTTGGACTGCAAGGAGATCAAACCAGTCAATCCTAGAGGAAGTCAACCCTGAATATTCATTGGAAGGACTGATGCTGAAGCTGAAACTCCAATACTTTGGCCATCTGAAGTGAAGAACTGACTCACTAGAAAAGACTCTGATGCTGTAAAAGATTGAGGACAGAGGAGAAGGGGGTGACAGAGGATGAGATGGTTGGATGACATCACCGACTCAATGGACATGAGTTTGAGCAAACTCTGGGAGATGGTGAAGGACAGGGAAGCCTGGCGTGCTGCAGTCCAAGGGGTCACAAAGAGTCAGACAGACATGACTTAGCAACTGAACAACAAGAACGAAAACCGGCGTCCTCTGTGTGGAAACTGCCAGCTGCCCTTTGAAGCCCATGCGCTAAGTCGTCCAGGAAGGATGAAGAGAAATGGAGGCCCACCATGCTTGGGGGCCCAGAGCCAGAGCCATGGCCTGGACCTCCTCCCCACCTCCCTTCAGATGCCACCTTGCCAAGGTAATGCCAGGAAGGGGCATTGGGGTCTCTGGAAGGAGTACTGAGGGCTGTGGGGACCACTGAGGCTGATGTGGGTCATGGAGACAGCATCTCGGCCCCAGGGAGCTTCCACTGACATTGGGAGGGTCACCAGCACCCGGTAGGTGGGAACCAGCTCCCCTTCCTCCTGCTTCTGAGTGGCAGCCACGAGCAAGGGAAGCCTGTACAAACTGCACCCCTGCCCATGTGGACTTCCAGGCCTGCAGATGGCCAACCGGACAAATAGACACACTGGGGCTCGAGGGGGGCCAGTTCGAAGGACACCAGCCTTTCTGTAGCTGGTGTCCTCTACGACACGCTCCTTTCTACCCAGGGCCTGGCTGCTCCCTGCCCAAGCAGGGAAGCAAGTCCACTGCTATTCCCTGCGCTTTTGGTCCCTCCTGTCCTGTGGCTTTCTTTCCCACCCAGACCAGCAAATGCTGATAAAATCCCCTTTTCTTCTACTAGTTGGGACATCTCAGGGGCCTGGACTCTCTCTTGGGCTGGCCCTCCAGATTTTGACCCCCGGTTGGGCCCCCAGAAGGTGCCAGGTAAATATTCTGGTGATGAGTGAGTGATGGGTCCTCATAGCATTTAATGAAAGAGTGATAGATCCCTAGAGAAGGGACAGCGACTAGTCTTTGAGCTTCTAAGGCAGCAAGTGATCTGAGAGCAAATATACAGAGGACCTAGTGGGAACCAAGGGCCAAAGAGTAAGCCTTGTCATGTGGATTCCTCTGGGCTGGTCGGGGTCCAGTGCTGCCTCCAGGGGTTAAGTTCTGTCCTTTCTGGCTGGGGAGAGGGAGACATCTTCACAAATTTCTGTCCTACTTTTAGGTAAATGAGGGGAGGAAAGAGAGCTTTTCTTGTATGTGCTTTTTCTGTTACTTTCAGCTCAAAATAATTCCTCTGCCAAAGTGGCTTATGTTGGGGTGTCCCATACTGCTGCCCTTCACAAGCTGGGGGAGACTTCAGCACCTGCTGTGGTATTCAGCTACTGTTGGCAGTAGCCAGGGAGCAGAGCCTGTTTCTGCTCTTTGTAGAAGGTAATGTGGTGGACATGGTCCACCAGCCTGTCCTGTGGCTGTGGCATGGCTGGGGAGGCTGTCTTTGTGACTGGGGATGGTGTGTGTGGCTGGGGAGGCTGTGTGTGGCTGGCGTGGCATTTATTTCCCCGGCACGCACATGCCTGCTCTTCCCTCCTCATCTGTTTCCACCAGGTTTCCATTTAATCTGAGGGCTGCCGCCTTGACTTGTTTTCCATGCGCAGGCTTTGCTGGCTTCTCGTGTTCCATTAATTCTTACTGACCTTTCTCTCTCTCTCTCCTTCCCTTTTGTATGCTACCTCAGCATCACAATTAGAGATCCATGAACACAGTTTTCATCCTAAGTTCATTATTTGTCTTCCAGCCTTCTTTGGGAAGGAGTGGCTGGCACATGTCATTAGCTCAATACTTAAACATTCTCCCCTTACCTCGGTGCTTAGCCCATTGGCATCAGTGCCCAGCTGGGAAGACTGGGTTTCCCTCCATGTCTGCACTGGGCTGGACTCCCAGGTGATGGGGGCAGGGTACACTGGTGTGGTGTGTTGGGGTGTATGGGTTTGGTTTTTCTGAGTTTGCTGAGCTGGGGTATGCCCAGCCCTCTTCTCCAGAGCTGCAAATATTTTGCACAGGCCTCTGAGGTCCTTCTGTGTGGGGACTGGCCCGAGTACGGGGAGAGAGCTCACAGCCCTCGAGTTTCCCCTAGGGCTGACCAAGAGGCCCAGCACTCCCTCCCCAGGATGGGACCTCACTCAGGCCCCTCGGGAGGAGTCCCTTCCCCTGGGAGGGAGGGGCTTCAAGTTCCCTTGTGCTGGAAACTCACCAAGGTCTCTGAAGTTCTGAGCAAAGGACTTTGCCTCTTCCAAACTGCACAGAGTAACCAAGTTTGCAAAGATTTTAGGGGTTTTGTGGAACATCCAAGGTCCATCCAACAACTCCCTGCTAGGAATTAAGATTCCCTGATCTAGAGGGATTTTACCTAAAGCACAGGGCCCCCACCCGCTGTTACCTCCTACTGGTATATGCTCAGCCCCACATGGGTGTGGCTGTTACCAACCAGGAGTTTTGGCCCCCAAGCCAGGTTTCAGCAGTACATGAACCATGAACTTCCAGATGTTCAATCTGGATTTAGAAAAGGCAGAGGAAGCAGAGATCAAATTGCCAACATCCATTGGATCATTGAAAAACCAAGAGAGCTCCAGAAAAACATCTACTTCTGCTTTATTGACTACGCCAAAGTCTTTGACTGTGTGGATCACAACAAACTGTGGAAAATTCTTCAAGAGGTGGGAATACCTGACCTGCCTCTTTAGAAATCTGTATGCAGATCAGGAAGCAACTGGACATGGAACAACAGACTGGTTCCAAATAGGGAAAGGTGTACGTCAAGGCTGTATATTGGCACACTGCTTATTTAACTTATATGCAGAGTACACCATGGGAAATGCCAGGTTGGATGAAGCACAAGATGGAATCAAGATTGCTGGGAGAAATATCAATAACCTCAGATATGCAGATGACACCACCTTTTTGGCAGAAAGCGAAGAACTAAAGAGCCTCTTGATGAAAGTGAAAGAGGAGAGTGAAAAAGTTGGCTTAAAACTCAACATTCAGAAAACGAAGATTGTGGCATCTGGTCCCATCACTTCATGGGAAATAGATGGGAAAACAGTGGAAACAGTAACAGACTTTATTTTTTTGGCTCCCAAATCACTGCAGATGGTGACTGCAGCCATGAAATTAAAAGACACTTGCTCCTTGGAACAAAAGTTATAACTAACCTAGACAGCATATTAAAAAGCAGAGACATTATTCTGCCAACAAAGGACTGTCTAGTCAAAGCTATGGTTTTTCCAGTAGTCATGAATTGGACTATAAAGAAAGCTAAGCACCAAAGAATTGATGCTTTTGAACTGTGGTGTTGGAGAAGACTCTTGAGAGTCCCTTGGACTGCAAGGAGATCAAATCTGTCCATCCTAAAGGAAATCAGTCCTGAATACTCATTGGAAGGACTGATGCCGAAGCTGAAACTCCAATACTTTGGCCACCTGATGTGAAGAATTGACTCATTGGAAAAGACCCTGATGCTGGGAAAGATTGAGGGAAGGAGGAGAAGGGGACGACAGAGGATGAGATGGCGGAATGGCATCACTGACTCAATGGACGTGAGTTTGAGTAAACTCCGGGAGTTGTTGATGGATAGGGAAGCCTGGTGTGCTACAGTCCATGGGGTTGCAAAGAGTTGGACACGACTGAGCGACTGAACTGAATAGAAATTGATCAGAGGCCAGAAAGGAAATCCAGGCTTTACTGGGGCCCCTGCTGCAGCAGGGGGAGTGATAACAAGTAAGAGATTCCTTGCTGGCTCCCTGAGGAGGGGAGAGCTGGTTCCTTTTATGGGGTGAGGGTAGACATGTGTCGATGGGTCTGGCCAGAGAGGTGGCTTGGGTGGTTTGCCCACCTCTCTGGTAGTTGAGTGCAGGGGGTGTGGGTAGCCCCCTGCTTTTGCTCCCAACACGCTTGGCTTTTTTTGGCTTCCTAGGTGGTGCTAGTGGTAAAGAATCCACCTGCCAATGCAGGAGATGCAAAAGACACTGATTTGATCCCTGGGTCAGGAAGATCCCCTGGAGTAGGAAATGGTAGTCCACTCCAGTATTCTTGCCTGAGGGATCCCATGGACGGAGGAGGCTGATGGGCTACAGTCCATGGGGCTGCAAAGAGTTGGACATGACCAAGCACAGTGCATGCATAGGAAGTCACTTTAGTTCCTTCTGTGACCATCCGCATGTCTCCCACCAGCTGTGGGGCTACAGCAGGGAGTGGGCCCCATCTTTAGGGGTCCCTTTATCAACTCAAATTTTCAATGGCCTTTAAATGCTGTCTTCTCTCTTGCACCTCCAGGTAGATTCTGATCTGGAAAGGAAAACCTATCCAGGCATCTCCTGTGCTGCAGTCTTTCTCCAGCGTTGTCCCCTTGGGAGGGCAGATGGGACCATGTTTCAAGCCCAGCAGGTCCCCAGAAGCTCACGTGGTCGCCATAGGGAAGCTGGGTGCTACCTCCTCTGCGTATGAAAGGCTGTCCACACACCGGGCCTCAGCAACAATGGAGTGGGGTCCCGGAGAAGCCACTTTGATCTCTTTTTCCTCAGAGATGGAACTTCAGCTCAAGGCAGAGCCGAGATTGAGATGTTCAAAGAGTCACATGCCAGCTTCAGCTGCCCGCTGTCTGGGACGAGCTGAGAGATGCTGGAGGAAAAGAAATGTCAAGGCAGCTGCCATCTGGGGAGGAGATAGCACAGCCTCAGTGACCATGGGGACAAGGACAGGGCCTGTTCAGAGGCTGTGCTAGGTCCTCAGGCTGCTTGCCCCTGTGGAGCTTGTTTGAAAGGTCCATCTCTGAGGGCTGCAAGCACTGTCTCGACCTTGACTGGGAGGGCTCAGAGAGAATCAGGTCTGCATTGACTCCTCAATTTTTAGCAAAATCCCTGGGCCATCTCAGTCCCTATGGGGCTCTGGCTTCCCAGCCTGCACGGTGCCATGGATGGGGGCTGGGCAGGAGGGCAGACTCTATAGAGCATCCCTGTTACTGGGGCCATGTCCCTGCCCCCACAGGACACTGGGCTCTACTTCCTTCCTAAGAGGTTTGAAGCTCAGGCCACGAGACCCCCCCCAGGGGACTAGAGCTGGTTCTTGTCATTGAAGGTCCTCAAAACCAGCCAGATTCTCCCCAAGTGGGTAGGACAGAAGCTCTGGCAGAGTCAGGGCCTTCAGCAGGGAAGGGATGGGCTAAGGGTCCAGGGTAAATGCTCCTGGGTCCAGGGTGTGTAGTCCTACATGGTGGCCAGTGGATACCCACAGCTACCCAAATCTAAAATCGGATCAGATCAGATCAGATCAGTTGCTCAGTTGTGTCTGACTCTTTGCGACCCCATGAACTGCAGCATGCCAGGCCTCCCTATCCATCACCACTTCTCGGAGGTCACTCAGACTCACATTCATCGAGTCAGTGATGCCATCCAGCCATCTCATCCTCTGTCGTCCCCTTCTCCTCCTGCCCCCAATCCCTCCCAGCATCAGAGTCTTCTCCAATGAGTCAACTCTTCGCATGAGGTGGCCAAAATACCGGAGCTTCAGCTTTAGCATCATTCCTTCCAAAGAAATCCCAGGGCTGATCTCCTTCAGAATGGACTGGCTGGATCTCCTTGCAGTCCAAGGGACTCTCAAGAGTCTTCTCCAACACCACTGTTCAAAAGCATCAATTCTTCGGCGCTCAGCCTTCTTCACAGTCCAGCTCTCACATCCATACATGACCACAGGAAAGACCATAGCCTTGACTAGGCGAACCTTTGTTGGCAAAGTAATGTCTCTGCTTTTGAATGTGCTATCTAGGTTGGTCATAACTTTCCTTCCAAGGAGTAAGCGTCTTTTAATTTCATGGCTGCAGTCACCATCTGCAGTGATTTTGGAGCCCAGAAAAAGAAAGTCTGACACTGTTTCCACTGTTTCTCCATCTATTTCCCATGTAGTAATGGGACCAGATGCCATGATCTTCGTTTTCTGAATGTTGAGCTTTAAGCCAACCTTTTCACTCTCCACTTTCACTTTCATCAAGAGGCTTTTGAGTTCCTCTTCACTTTCTGCCATAAGGGTGATATCATCTGCATATCTGAGGTTATTGATATTTCTCCCTGCAATCTTGATTCCAGCTTGTGTTTCTTCCAGTCCAGCATTTCTCATGATGTACTCTGCATAGAAGTTAAATAAACATGGTGACAATATACAGCCTTGACGTACTCCTTTTCCTATTTGGAACCAGTCTGTTGTTCCATGACCAGTTCTAACTGTTGCTTCCTGACTTGCATACAGATTTCTCAAGAGGCAGATCAGGTGGTCTGGTATTCCCATCTCTCTCAGAATTTTCCACAGTTTATTGTGATCTACACAGTCAAAGGCTTTGGCATAGTCAATAAAGCAGAAATAGATGTTTTTCTGGAACTCTCTTTTTTTTTGATGATCCAGCGGATGTTGGCAATTTGATCTCTGGTTCCTCTGCCTTTTCTAAAACCAGCTTGAACATCAGGAAGTTCACAGTTCACATATTGCTGAAGCCTGGCTTGGAGAATTTTGAGCATTACTTTACTAGTGTGTGAGATGAGTGCAATTGTGCGGTAGTTTGAGCACTCTTTGGTATTACCTTTCTTTGGGATTGGGATGAAAACTGACCTTTTCCAATCTTGTGGCCACTGCTGAGTTTTCCAAATTTGCTGGCATATTGAGTGCAGCACTTTCACAGCATCATCTTTCAGGATTTGGAATAGCTCCACTGGAATTCCATCAACTCCACTAGCTTTGTTCCTAGTGATAATGAAATTATGCTAAAAGTTAACTTTGCTGTGTTGTTAAGTCACTTAGTCACGTCTGACTCTTTGCAACCCCATGGACTGCAGCAAGCCAGGCTCCCCTGTCCTTCACTAACTCCTGGAGCTTGCTCAAACTCCATTGAGCATGTCCATTGAGTCGGTAATGCCACCCAACCTTCTCATCCTCTGTCGCCCCTTCTCCTCCTGCCTTCAATCTTTCCTGGCATCAGGGTCTTTTCCAGTGAGGTGGCTCTTTGCATCAGGTGGACAAATTATTGGAGCTTCAGCTTCAGCATTATGGCCATATTAGTTACATATCACATGATCAATGGCCACATCATAGAACAGGTTCATCAACCCAGAAAGTTCTACCGCACATCACTGCCCCCCTAAATATCGCCTTTTCTCTTAATTGACAGCCTCCTGGTCAAGGTCCATCCAGTACCATCATCCTATTGTGGCCAAGCTGAGGTTCAGAGATGCCTTGAGCACTTGTGACACGGTCTCTTGTCCTCACATGTCCCAAGGGGCCTGTGTGTCAGAGTCAGCATGGATGAGGGGCAGAGGTGTCCCTTGGGCCTCTGAGGCTGTCAGACCATTTCCTCTCAATAGACTGCTGTGGGGGCCAGCTGCTGGCTCCTTTCTGGAACTCCCCTGCTTCAGGGGAGTCCTGGCAGCCCCTCTCCAGGTCCCTCTGGTTCAGCCCCAGGGGATGACAGGAGGCTGCCTGCCATGGTGTGGATCTCAGAGCAGGTGGCCTGCCCAAGGCCAGAGTGGGTCGGACAGCCAGCCACCAGGAACATTATGCCTATGGTCATTCGTTCATCAAGGGGACACTTGAGTGTGTGTCCCCCTGGCACAGGTTTGCTGGAGGGGGAGTTAAACTCAGAGCCTGAGAGTGAGCTGTAGTTCCCAACATTCAGGTGATCAGTGGTTCTGGAGACAGGCGTGCAAGGTTCTCATTGCGATTGTAGTTGCACAAGTGGCTCGTGATACGGAGCAACTTTTCCTGTGCTTCTTGTTCACATGGTTGTTCTTGTCTCTTCCTCATGGCGGGGGTGGGGTGGGGGGTGGATTATATCAGTTTTTACAGATCTGTGGGCATCCTTTGTAAACACTGCATGTGAGTTCTTCCTCCGACATATGTATTGAAAGTATTTTCTCTCAGGGTAGCTCATATTTCCATTTTCTTAGTAGAACCCTTTGATGGAAAGGAGGCCTACATGTAGAACAAAGATCAAAGTTATTAGGCTTTGGTAATGGCTAGTGTAATGGTGAGCCCTAAGGGAACTTTGTGTACCCCAAGACCATAAAAATCCTCTCCTACATTTTCTTCTAGAAGTTTCATAACTTGGGCTTTCAAATTTAAGTTTACGATCCATCTCAAATTGTTTTGTGTGTGGTGTAAGGTAGAGGTCAGTGGTTTTTTATTTTCTTGTGGATATCTAGTTATTTTGGTACCATTTGTGGAAAACATTTTCTTTTGTCGTTTAAACTGAGTTGGTGTCTTTTACAATTAGTTACTACTTACACATCTACATGCAGGCTTCCCTGGTGGCTCAGAGAGTAAAGAGTCTGCCCGTGATGTGGAGACATGGGTTCAATCCCTGGGTTGAGAGATCCGCTGGAGAAGGAAATGGCAACCCCCTCCAGTATTCTTGCCTGGAAAATTCCATGGACAGAGGAGCCTGGCGGGCTACAGTCCACAGGGTTGCAACAACCGAGCAACTAACATTTACTCACTCTCACGCATCTACATACACATACAAACAAATATCTACATATACATACAAACAAATATCTACATATACATACATGTATATGCAGAGTTACACATACACACATGTTTCATATACATTCATCTATAGACACATATTTATATATTATTATTTATTTGGCTTCACTGGGTCTTAGTGCCATGGGGCACATGGATCTTTTAGTTGTGGTATGTGGGATCCAGTTCCCTGACTAGGGATCAAACCCAGGCCCCTTGGACTGGAAGCTTAGAGTCTTAGTCACTGGACTAAGGGAAGTTCCTATCTACATACACATATACGTGCATGTGTATGCACACTTTTGGAGTCACTGTTTTGTTCTATTTGTCTATTCTTTTGCCAGTACCTCACTATCTTAACTACTGTCACTTTTCAGTACATCTTGAAATAAGGTAGAATAAACCCTCCAACTTTATTCTCTTTTTAAGAGTATATTGGCTATTTGTTCCTGGTCTCCTAAAATTTACAAATAAAACTTGAAACCAGCTTGCCAATTTCTACCAAAACACCTGCTGGGATTCTGATTGGAGTAACATTGGATTCACAGATAAACTGGGGGCAGATTGACTGCTTAGAAATATGAACCACATATTCTAAGATTCCCAACCACAATCTCTCTCCATTTATTCAGACCATCTGTAATTTCTCTTAGCAACGTTTGGCAGTTGTAAATGTACAAGTCCCACACATCTTTTGTTAAGTTTAATGCTATTATTATAGAGGATATTTTAATTTCATTTTCCAGTTGTTGGTTGTAAGTTCATAGACATGTCATTTGCTTTGTGTTTTAATCTTGTGTCCAGCAACTTTGCTGAATTCACTTGTTAAATTTGATAATTTGTATTTTACATATATTTACATACATGCAGTACAATCCTATCTTCTGGGCATGTAGACAGTTTACCAATCATTATGCCTTTGCTCTGTGAATTACTGTTTGGCAAATATTTGCTTCTCTTCCCCTGGCTATGCATTGAGGACCCTCTCTGACTTACTACCTGGGCTTGGCCATGAGGCTTGTTCTGGCTAAAGAGATATGGTTGGTGTGATGCTAGCTGAGGGCTTAAGCAAGTCATGCAGTTTGGCCTCTTGTGTGCTAGATAGCCCCACAGAGACCTTCTGTCACAGCCCAGGCCTTTGGACAAACACACCTTGTTGGGACAAGCACCTAGCCTGTAGTGTGGTGTCTATCCACCCATTTGATCCAGTCAAACCAGTCAGCCCAGGAAGACATGAGTGTGGGAATGCACACAGATTGCCATGAGCCCCTGAGTTGGGGATCATTTCTTATGCAGCATTGTGAGAACTGGACCATAAAGAAGACTGAGCACCAAAGAATTGATGCTTTCAACTTTGGTGCTTCAGAAAACTCTTGAGAGTCCCTTGGACAGCAAGGAGGTCAAGCCAGACAATCCTAAAGAAAATTAACCCGAATATTCATTGGAAGGTCTGATGCTGGAGCTGAAGCTCCAATACTTCGGCCACCTGATGAGAAGAGCCAACTCATTGGAAAAGATCCTGATGCTGGGAAAGATTGAGGGCAGGAGAAGACGGTGACAGAGGATGAGATGGTTGGATGGCATCACTGACTCAATGGACATGAGTTTGAGCAGACTCTGGGAGACAGGGAAGGAGAGAGAAGCCTGGCATGCTGTAGTCCATGGGGTCACAAAGAGTTGGACATGACTGAGCGACTGAACAACAACAACAGACACGCTAGGTTCAAGACTTCTGTCAGACGTTCAGATGCACGCGCCCTGGGTTGGGGATGGCAGAAGCTGTATGTATCTGCAGTTCAGGGCAGGTCAGGCTGGATGGACAGAAACAACAGATGTGGGTGGCATGTGAATTCGTGGGTGAGAACTCAAAGCAGAAAATGCGTAGGGAGATGAGAGCTGGATTCTGAGGCTTGCGATGAGGGGAAGGTGAGCAGGACTCAGCAAAGGAGATGTCACAGAGGCACCAGGCGAGTTAAGGGGAAGACAGGCACCTGGGTTTGCATCCTGGAAGAAAGAATCACTTTATGAAGGAAACCTGAATGGAGCCTGTGGAAATACTGGGAAGACTACCCAGCGAGAACAGACAGAGGGCATTTTCTCGGAGCTTCCTCAGCAAAGGTCAGCATTTGCAGAGCCCCAGTGGAAGGGGAAGGCAACGGCACCCCACCCCAGTACTCCTGCCTGGAAGATCCCATGGACAGAGGAGCCTGGTAGTCTGCAGTCCATGGGGTCACTAAGAGTCAAACACGACTGAGCAACTTCACTTTCATGCATTGGAGAAGGAAATGGCAACCCACTCCAGTGTTCTTGCCTGGAGAATCCCAGGGACGGGGGAGCCTCGTGGGCTGCCATCTATGGGGTCGCACAGAATCAGATATGACTGAAGCGACTTAGCAGCAGCAGCAAGGGAAGGGGAGAGCCTCACAAGGGGAACACCCCAGGAGGTGCCCAATTTCATCCAGGGAGCTGGAGGTGGCCACACAGGAGTGGGGGCCCATTGACTGCTTTGGGGAGCGTGTTCTCTGCTTGGCCTGAATTGAGAGAGCAAGTGAGAGGTTGGCAAGCTGCAGTCCTTAACTGAGTCCTGACTGTCGTGGGCCAGTGGCTGCAGAGTTTGTGGCTGGGGGGCTGGGCTGGCTGCTGCAGGGCTGGTGGTTTGAGTTCAGTTATTAAAAGTGCTCTGACCATCGCGTGTATTAATATGTTCAGCCTTTCAACTGTGTCGAATGGTGTCTAGAGGTGGAGAGAAAGCAGAAAAAGGAATTGACAACGTGTAGGTGTCTGAGGAGCCTACTCAGGGCCTTTTTGTGGTGCAACAGGGATGTGGGCCCAGGAGGGGGAGGGAGGGGCTGGAGCTGTAGACAGGGAAGGGGGAACACGGGAAGTGGGGGCTTTGCTGCCCAAGGGAGGGAGGGAGCTGGGGCAAGTAGGGGCACACATTCAGGGCTTTCTGTAACTCTGTGATGGCCGTCTTAGGTCCAGGCTTTGTGGCAGGTTTGCAGTCAGGTGGGGTGATCCGTGCGGAGGGAGAAGTTGATGGGGCAAAGGAGGAGAAATTGTGAGGATGAGAGGTGTGGGGTCCACAGGGTTGGGAGCCCTGAGTAGGTTGAATTGTGACCCCACCCAATTAACATTTACCCAGACCCTCAGAATGGTACCTGATAGGAAATAGGATCTTTAAAGATATTATTAGCTAAGGATCTCAAGATGAACTCATACTGAATTTCAGTTCAGTTCGGTTCAGTTCAGTTGCTCAGTCAAGTCCAACTCTTTGCAACCTCATGAATCACAGCACACCAGGCCTCCCTGTCTATCACCAACTCCTGGAGTTCACTCAAACCCATGTCCATCAAGTCGGTGATGCCATCCAGCCATCTCATCCTCTGTCATCCCCTTCTCCTCCTGCCCCCAGTCCCTCCCAGCATCAGGGTTTTTTTCAATGAGTCAACTCTTCCCATGAGGTGGCCAAAATATTGGAGTTTCAGCTTCCGCATCAGTCCCTCCAATGAACACCCAGGACTGATCTCCTTTAGGATGGACTGGTTGGATGTCTTTGCAGTCCAAGGGACTCCCAAGAGTCTTCTCCAACACCACAGTTCAAAAGCATCAATTCTTCAGCTCTCAGCCTTCTTCACAGTCCAACTCTCACATTCATACATGACCACTGGAAAAACCATAGCCTTGACTAGATGGACCTTTGTTGGCAAAGTAATATCTCTGCTTTTTAATATGCTATCTAGGTTGGTCATAAGTTTCCTTCCAAGGAGTAAGTGCCTTTTAATTTCAAGGCCACAATCACCATCTATAGGGATTTTGGAGCCCAGAAAAATAAAGTCTGACACTGTTTCCACTGTTTCCCCATCTATCTGCCATGAGGTGATGGGACCAGATGCCATGATTTTAGTTTTCTGAATGTTGAGCTTTAAGCCAACATTTTCACTCTCCTCTTTCACTTTCATCAAGAGGCTTTTTAGTTCCTCTTCACTTTCTGCCATAAGGGTGGTATCATCTGCATGTCTGAGGTTATTGATATTTCTCCCAGCAATCTTGATTCCAGCTTGTGCTTCTTCCAGCCCAGCGCATACTGGATTTAGGTGGGCCCTAAGTTCAAGGACTGATGCTCTGATAAAATAGGAGAGCCACAGGGAAGAGACCAAGTGACACTGAGACAGAGGTGTGGATGATGCTTCTATGAGCTGGGGAAGCCAGAACACCCCACAAGCCAGGAGGAAGGCCTCAAAATCTCGAGAAGGAGCCAACCGTGCAGGGGCCTCAATCTTAGCTTCCTGTCTCTTGCGCTTCAGGAGGACACATTTCTGTTGCTCCAAGTCCCTCAGTTTCCAGTCGTAGGTTGACTGTGGATGGCAGCCTTAGTCTGCCCCCTCCCCAAACCGCAGGTGGCTCAGGTGGGAGATGCAGTGGAGGCTGCCCTTCCCCCATACTCAGGGCTCCTCCGGTGCCAAGTGGGAGGGGGGCTGAGGGACAGGGCTCTCTGCTTTGCGGAAGGTCCTTCTACTGCTCTGTGATGCAGTGTGTGGGGCAGGCCCTGCCCTGCGGCCTGGCTGCTCTGGGTGAGTGGGCTCTGTGCAGGGTTTAGTCACTCAGCTGTGTCCTACTCTTTGAGACCCCATGGTGGAAACAGTGACAGGCTTTATTTTCTTGGGCTCCAAAATTGCTGAGGATGATGATCACAGCCATGAAATTAAAAGACATTTGCTCCTTAGAAGAAAAGCCATGACAAACCAGCACAGCATATTAAAAAGCAGAGAGACATTGCTTTACCAACAAAGGTCCAGACAGTCAAAGCTATGGTTTTTCCAGTAGTCATATACGGATGAGAGAGCTGGACCATAAAGAAAGCTAAGCACCGAAGAACTGATGCTTTTGAACTGTGATGTTGGAAAAGACTCTTGAAAGTCCCTTGGACTGCAAGGAGATCAAACTAGTCAGTCCTAATGGAAATCAACCATGAATATTCATTGGAAGGACTGATGCCGAAGCTGAAACTCCAATACTTTGGCCACCTGATGAAAAGAACTGACTCATTGGAAACAACCCTGATGCTGGGAAAGATTGAGGGCAGGAGGAGAAGGGGATGACAGAGAATGAGATGGTTGGATGGCATCACAGGCTTAATGGACACGAGTTTGAGCAAGCTCTGGGTGTTGGTGATGGATAGGGAAGCCTGGTGTTCTGCAGTCCATGGGGTCTCAAAGAGTTGGACATGACTGAGTGACTGAACTGAACTGACCTGGACTGTAGCCCACCAGACTCCTCTGTCCATGGGGATTCTCCAGGCAAGAATACTGGAGTGGGTAGCCATTCCCTTTTCCACGGGATATTCCTGACCCAGGGATTGAACCCAGGTCTCCTGCATTGCAGGCAGATTCTTTACTGTTTGAGCCACCAGGGAAGCCCAAGGTGGGTGGGTTTTAGGGGGTGGTAATCAGCAGGCATGGGCTTCCCCAGTGGCTCAGTGGTAACAAATCTGCCTGCCAAAGTAGGAGATCTGGGTTCAGTCTCTAGGTCAGGAAGATCTCCTGGAGAAGGGAATGGCAACCCACTCCAGTATTCTTGTCTGGAGAATCCCACGGACAGAGGAGCCTGGTGGGTTACAGTACATACAGTCACAAAGAATCGGATAAAATTGAGTGACTGAATAACAATTAGCAGGCCCACCAGCCCATGTCTGAGCTTTGCTCCTGGTCAGCTGCACCTGTGGGGGACACACCTGAATCTGAGGGCGGAGCAGAGGGAGTGGGGTCAGGACCAGAGACCCGTGCTCACCTTCCGCCCTGTGTGTTGTTCCCTCCACTGCCTTAACCTTCCTCCTTATCCCCTCCTCCAGCTTTGGCACCAGCAGAAAATCAGTCTCTTTCACTTTGCTCTTCCTTACTTTCTCTCCGACACAAACCCACGTCATCCTGAAGGGCCTTTCTGGGTGATGGCGTCCCCTGACCGTGGGGCTGTGTGCTATGCTCACCCCCCTGCCCCCGCCCTCTACGGTTGCACTTTTGCTCCTGACACATTCAGGAAAGTCATCTCTTCTGTGTGGCTTTTTCCATGATACATGTCACCACAGATCTCTGAGATCTGAGACTGAGGCCCAGATTTCCTCAGCATCCCCATGGGGCCCCGCCTGTCCCCAGCCTCTGCCTTGTCCACTCTGCCATGAAAAGTGAAAGTGAAACTGTTAGTCACTCAATCTTGTCTGACTCTTTGCGATCCCATGAACTGTAGCACACCAGGCTCCTCTGTCCATGGATTTCCCAGGTGAGAATACTGGAGTGGGTAGCCATTCCCTTCTCCAAGGGATGTTCCAGACCCAGCAATCGAACCTGGGACTCGACATTCCAGGTGGATTCTTTACCATGTGAGCCACCAGGGAAGCGCCCACTGTGCCATGGGTACCCACAAATGCCCACTACTGCTCGAAAATGCTCATTTGCCTCACTTTTCATGGAAATTCCCTTTGTTTGGCCTCCTGAAATTTTAGGGAGCTTCTTGTTCGGGCAAATCAACTTCCTGAAACTGAATTAGAAAGAATTCTGCATGTCCAGGCTGGTCTAGTAATCAACACTGCACGAAGGCTCTGAGTTTCAAGAAATTCAGTGTTGACATTTCCATACCACCCTTCTCTGTGACTATCCTCCCATCTGCTGAGAATGAGGGATGGATGGTGTTAATTTCCCAGGGGCTTTTCTGAAACCTCAGGGCTTTGGTCTGCATGCCCCATTCCACCGCACAAACTGCCCCTCTAATAACTCAACCGTATTTGGGGAAATTACCCCCCCCCTCCCCCACCGCCCCATTCTACCGTCTCATGAAAGGAGAGCCCGTGCCTGCTGGGACTTGACTCGTCACCCGTGCACCTGTACAGGTGAGTTTTCTGCTCCTGTTTTTTCTCAGCCAGGGAGTAGGGTCACGACCCTGTAAGCCATGAATTCACCCAACCAGTGAGCATTCACTGACCATGTTAGGGACATTATGGGTCTGGGGAATGAGAGGTTTCCTGGGACCTGGGACTTTCAGTGCTAATGCTGGAGAGTTCCAGGCCCTGGGGAAGTCACCCATCTTAGAGGACCCACCACTGCACTGGGCTCTGGGGCTGCTATGGGTGGGAGGCAGGAAGGTGCTTCTCCCATGGAGCTCACAGTCTTTGGGGAAGGGGTATGAGTCTGGAAGGACTTACATTGCTGCAGAGCCACCAAGGAGAAGTGAGGGGCTCAGGTAAGGTTTCCTGTTGCCCACAAGGTCAGGGCTTCCTATAGTGCCCAGGCCTCTCGTGTGTGTATGTGTGTGTATGTGTATGTTTGTGTGTGTGTGTGTGAAGAGGGCATCTCCTCTGCTTCTCTGTACTGCAGAAATGAGAGATTTCACTGCCTTACCCTGGACGGGGAAGGAGAAGGGAGCACTTCCTCCTCTCACCGACAAGGTCCTGGTCCTCAGGGTGTGCCTTTGGCTTCTGCTCACTGTGCTTGGGGTGCTAGTGGGGATCGGTGAGAGGTCCGTCACCCTGTAGAGCTGATGGCTCCTCACTGTGACCAACAGCTCCCTCCTCTTCCAGCTTTTACTGCTGATAACTGCCTGATTTCTTTGTCTCTCTCAACTGACTTTATTCAAACTCTTGGTAAGGAAAGGGGTTTATTTACTGGCCTCTTGAAGCCCCAGCACAGAGAAAAACAAAACCCAACATTTGTTTCCTATCCATAGGCTGCAACTGACCCCAGAGGCTGGAAACAGTGGGCTGATGCAGGAGGAGATGAGGGAGGTGCAGGAGGAGCAGGGCTGGTGCAGAGAGGGAGAGGCTGGTGCGGGGGGTGGGGCTGGTAAGGAGGTGAGGCTGGTGCAGGGGGTGGGGCTGGTGCACTGGTAGGGGTGGCTGGGCAGGGAAGGCATCCTCTCTCTGACTCCTGGGAGCACCCGGAAGGTTGGGACCAGGTTGGCACATCTTTGCCTCTCCTGGGCCAATCTTTACTGAGTCTAGAGCATGACACGTCTGTCTGAACTATTTTTCCAGTATTTATTTATTCACTTTTCTTTGAAGGAGTACACTTTCTCTCATTTCTCCTGTTCCTTAGGATGATGGAGATGATGTGGACCCCTGGTCTTAGAGGCAGGACTTCTGAAATGCCCTGCAGTTATGGAGAGCAGCCTCCCTGGAGGTGGGTGCAGGGGGGAGGACAGTGACCAGTGCTACCCTTCCCCTTTCACAGGGCTCTGGGCACAGTGCTGCCTGAGGGTCAGATCCTAAGGACCATGCCCTTGGAAGCCCTTCTTGAGGTTGACACTTCCTGCCTGAGCCAGGCCCTCCCCGTGCTTCTCAGGGGCAGTCCCTAGGTGTGCACCGGACAGCGGCCAGAGAAAGAGAAAAGAATGAACGGTCATAACCTGAGAAAAGCACCAGGCATAGGGACCTATGCAAGGATTTGCCCACCCTAGTCGCCACCCATCACACCCTACCATCGCCTCCTACCAGGGGAAGCGGTTTCAGGAAGAAGGAAAGACAGAGAAGACACAGGCTCTTCGGTGGACACAGGGCCCTGAGATGGGAGCAGCACTAGCTAGTGATTCACACATCAGGATCTGCCAACCCATCACCTCCATCTGGACACTCCCGCTCGTGCCCTCCCCAACCAGAAATGACGAAGGGACCCCCTTCCTGCTCCAGGAGCCCCTGGAACAGAGAGTTGTGTTTTAAGGATTTAGGACAAAGGTCAGTGCTGGTATCATCCATTCTGTACCCCAGGCTCACCGACCACCTTTGGCAGGCATTCATTCATTCAAGGTCTCTTCACTGAACGTCATTTTTGTCTTGGGCACTATTCTGGGCACAGAGCATAGTGATGAGTGAAACAGACCAGCCACTGGCCCCAAGAGCCTTTGACCCAGTGAGAGGAGCCTGGCAATGACCATGGGATTGGAGCCTGGGGAGACCGTCAGGCACATCTCCACCGCCCAGTGGCCCTACTGCCCGCACACGCTGCCTTTCTGCCTCCTGCTTCCAGATCTCAAATCCCACCCCACTCCCTCTGCTTCCCATTACAAATGACAGAACATCACCTGGGACCCCATGGTTCAGAGGAATTCTCCAGAAGGGAGCTACCCCCGGCCTTCCTGCTAGGGGTACCCTTCCAGGAGGGATGAGGGTGCCCTGGCCCCATCCAAGCCTCTGCTGCAGGAATGCTGGAGCGTTCTGGAATGGTTTGGCCTTGCCAATCAGCCTATTAGCTTTGTCAGGGCTGGACCTTCTCATTTGTGTATACCCACTTGTGTATACCCACTTGTGTAACACTTGCTTAAATTCTTGCTTTGGATAGATTTCCCAGTATGTAATTGTGGATCTGATATCCAAATATTAAGCAACGTTGAGGACATATTCATCAGATAAAGACAGAATGTGAAATGCCCAGGAAATGCCTATCTTGGGAGATGGAGCAGAAAGGTTGTCAGAGGGTGAATTCCAAGGGTGGTCTTGGTGAGGGGTTTAGGTGACTAGACTCGGAGGAGGAGGAATGTGTAGGGTGGTCCAAGGTGAAAGATGCTGTGAGCCCTGCCTGCTGCTCCCTGCATTCATCTTGCTGCAAATATTAGTTACCTGAGCTAGAAAAGTGAGTGTTTAAGTCTCTCCACTTTCTCCTCTATTTTTAGCAAGGTGGATTGTGATAGATTTAGAGGGGGAATAAAGGTTGCCCTTCACCACCAAGATATGAGTTCTCTTAACAATTTTTCAAGGAAAGGATAACAATGAGGCATGTAAAAATAGTTATTTCCCAATTTGACCCAATTGCAAATGATCTAATTAGAGGAAGGCCAGTGTTTTGAAAACACTGTTTTCAAAAGTGTTTGCTGAGGGTGTTTCCAGTTAGACAATGAGTAGAATTAGAGAAGTGTCATGAAAAGGAGGGGAGGGGATGACAAAAGTCAGGGGCTGAGTTGGAGGAACACCAAACCCAGGAATGCCCCCTGCCTCCCTCCCCCCAAAAAAACTCCTGGGGCCCAACAGGAGTCGGTCAATCATTCCTCAAGTGAACAGACGGTTAGCTGTGATGATAATACCGCCGTGTTAATCTATTTCGCTGAAGATGAACATTTATGACACCAGGGCCTTCTATAACCTTTCCTCCATTATTTTACTGCCTGTGGATGGTTTTCTCACCGACTTTGCCTTTCTTAAAAGGAGGGTGATATATATGTTTGAAGTATGATTATTTTTTTTATTCCCATGGTGAGAGTGCTGCTCTCATGTTAGTTAAGATAGGCATCCTGCCTTCCAACATCCTTCACCCTCCTTATATCACCTGGCCCATCCTCACTTGTCTTTCTTGGCTTCTGAGCTGACCTGGGAGAGTTTCTGGGGGGAATTCCAGGGGAATAAGAGCTTTGGCAAAGGCTCAGTGGCAGCAGCAGCCCTGGGTGTGCAGGGAGAGCACATGGCTCGGGGTCATCAGAGCAGGATGGAGACACTGCAGAAGCAGGGACAGGAGGTGAACTCAGCTGAGGAAACCAAGTTCCAGGGGTGGTGGGGCATTGGTCCAGTGTCAGAGATTATCTACATCTGATGTATCTGAGTCTATGCTCTGGTGCACATGAGGGGCCTGGGACTGGATTGTCTCCTCACTTGTACCTCCACGTGACTTCTGCTTGTTTCATTTGCATGTAGAGCCCAAGCACAAACCTGGAGCAGCTCCTTGTGTGAGTGCCACCTGCCATATACTCCCTAGAGGAAGGGGCAGAAGTCTGGGGACTCCAGTTTGAATGTTGGGTGGTCAGAGAAAGTGTCAAGAAACAAGTCAAGAGGGTCTGCCAGAATCCAAGCGAGAGGTGATGGGAGACGGGGAGCAAGTAGGCCAATCAGAGGATACTAAAGAGGTTAGACTGGTCCCAGTTGACAGCAGGTTAGAGTTGGGAAAGCTCCATCTGTGAGTTTGGGCTTCTCATGTAGCTCAGTCAGTAAAGCATCCGCCTGCAGTGCAGGAGATCTGGGTTCAGTTCCTGGGTTGGGAAGTTCCCCTGGAGAAGAAAATGGCAGTCCCCTCCAGTATTCTTGCCTGGAGAATTCCATGGACAGAGAAGCCTGGCGGACTACAGTTCATGGGATTGCAAGAGTTGGACACAACTTAGCGCTATCTTTCTTTTCCTTTTCTTTCTTTTCATCTCTGAGTTTGGGTCTGGAGACAGGGTACATGAGCAGCTATGTAAGGGATGGAGCTCAGGACGTTGGCTAAGGGTCCAGAAGAAGGGCTCCTTGCCATGGTGTAAACACTCAGGACAACCTCCAACTGTGAATAGTCTACAGAGGGGCCTGAGCTTCTGCTCCTTGTTGGGCAAGATGGCAGCCCCATGCACTTCCAATATTCCTGGAAATCCCTTCCCAAAATGATCCACTTTGAGCCCCGGGAAGAAAACAGCATGACCCACAGCTGCATTGTCCTTCATGTTGGAAGACCCTAAGCCAGCTGTTCCTCTGTGCAGAGTGTCCATTTCCTGAGGCCCTAGGGAAATTCTGCCTAGGTGAGCATTGTGGTTACTGGGGACCTGAATATACTCTGCTCAGCTGCACACACATCTCATCTTCCTTTAGAGAGTATGCATTTCGCTAATGCAGAGCTTTTAAATGAAGACCTTATTACTCCAAGTAAAAATAGCAGCTGCGCTAGGGCAGTGGGATTTCACACCATTCTCATATCTTTAAAATTCCTTTAATACTGCTTTTTCATCACTTTCTCTATGATTACTTTTGAAATGTACAATAGAAAAGGAAGGTGTTATGGCTGTGCAGGTCTTCTGCGAAGCGCAGCAGAACAAAGGGCTAGAGGAAGACAGCTGTTTTGATGGGCAGTTTGGGTGAAATATGGCATTGAGCCTCCCTGAGGTTCCATTTGGGCTTATCTGGGTCTCTGCCAAATTCTCACCTTGGGATAGGAGCAGCAGGGGGCTGCTGTCTCCAGTAGTCTAATTTTATATTAGCAGGAAGCTGCTGCTCTGTGTCTTTACAGACAGGGGCCTCAAGTCACTTCTGAACTGTGAAAAGCTGTGATGTCAAGGGGAAGATGGGAGGTGGTGGATAAAAGAATGGTGGGCTTTTTGTGAAGTTGCATAATGTGTTCTAAAGAATCATCTAAGGAAGGAAATGGGGTGGAGGAAGTGGAGGGAATGATGACGAGGGAGAAAACATAAAAATGAGTCATGAAAACCAGGCCGCATGTTGCAAAAGTCTACAAGGTCCATTTAGAAAAAAAAAAAAATCAATAAGAACTGTATTTCCAGTAGAACCAGCCTGAGGATAAGGCAAGTGAAGCAAAAAGAAACATAAGACAAAGGAGATGTGTGACTGTTAATTTGATGTATTGATTCAACTGGGCTGCAGGGGCCCAGACACTGAGTCAAACGTGATTCTGAATGGTCTGGGAAGGGGTTTCTGGATGGGACAAACACTGGAATCAGTAGACTCAGTAAAGCAGATTGCTTTCCCCAATGTGGTGGGCCGCACCCAATCAGTTGAAGGCCTGAATAGATATAAAGTCTGCCCTCCTTCCAGGAAGGGGAAACTCCTCTTGCCTGGCTGCCATTGAACAGGGACAGTGACTTTTTCCTGTCTTCAGGCTTGAACTGGGACCATTGGCTCTCCTGGGTCTCCAGCTTGCTGACGACTGGTTTGGGGATGTCAGCCTCCACAAATGCATAAGCCTATCCCTCATAATAAGTTATGTGTGTGTGTGTGTGTGTGTGTGTGTGTGTGATAGGCTTCCCAAGTGGCACTAGTGGTAAAGAACCCGCTTGACAATGCAGGAGAAAGTGCTTCTGGGAGGATGACAATAAGAAACGCATGTTCGATCCCTGGGTAAGGAAGATCCCCTGGAGGAGGGCATGGCAACCCACTCCAGTATTCTTGCCTGGTGAATCCCATGGACAGAGGAGCCTGGTGGCCTACAGTCCATGGGATCACAGTCAGATATGACTGAGGTCACTTAGCACAGCATATCAAATATATGTGTATATACACGTATATATGGTATTATCTGGAGACCCCTGACCATTACAGGAGGGTGGGAAATGAGCAGTCACAGTTACAACATTTTTGTAGTTATGGGTTCAAGGGAAAAGCCACAGAACATAAAACAGAACTTTGTTTTTGGTAGGGAGAAAAACATAAAATTTTAACATTTATGATTAGGAAAAGAAAACAAAAACTGACTTAGAACATCAAGCCTGCAGATGACAAAATTGAAGTACATAAAGTATTTATCCGTTTGTCTTTGCGGTGGCCAGCCATGCGCACAGCGTAGCCATGCTAAGTTTCTGGGCATCATTTTACTCCCTCTCCCTTCCCTGCAACGAGCTTGAGCAATTTGGTAAATGGGAGCTGAATGTAGAGTTCATTTTTCATGTTCCATTAATGTTTCATTTCTAATACTCTTTTCAGGATAAATTTAAAAACAGAATGGGAGTTGGGTCGCAATCATTATTCCCTATTAAGAGGAAAATGAAAGCGCTTCTTGATGGGTCATCAGGAAGTACCCCGTGGAGGAGCCCAAGCTTGTGGGACTGGGTCTTGCTTTGTGGCTTCTCTCCTCCCCAGCTCACCCTTCTCAGAAAGGTGTCCCCACTGCTCACAAGTGACCCCTGCAGACTCCACTATCAGCACCACTGAGAAACAGCCCAGGTTGGTCTTTGGGATATCCATGCTGGAACTGTAGTCTCTGAACAACCTGAGCTCCAGCACAAATGCACATGCATGATGCACGCACACGTTACAGCTGCAGGGCACACAGAGGCAGACAGCGTATTCCTAGGAACACGCCTGCAAGGACACGTCCGACTGCCCGTGGTGGCCGTGCATGGAGAAGGGGAGGCTATTGGAGCAGGCTGGAGGACCATTCGATGTCTCTCTCTGTTGAGAGGCTGTCTGTGTAAATGGTAGTAATCAGACTGTGTTTAAAAGGAGAACTCTGGCCCATGACCTATAGCAACCAGCCCAGGAAACCAGTCCTTGTGCACAGGGATTAGCCCAGGAAGCCGCCAAGAATCAGACTCGTAGGAAGTTGGATTATTATCTCCGGTAACAATACACGAGGGCAAACAGTTACTTCTGTAACAAGTGTCACCAAGTGGCCAACATTTGATGAATAACTAACAGCTTAATTTCTGTCTCTGCTCCCAACTCAGGACCAGCCAGAGAAAGCCAAGTGTTCCCCCAACCAATCCTGTGGGGCACCCCCATTCTGGTTAGTGCCTCTAGCTCCCTGAGGCCCTTGACCCCCATCAGAACGCACCTGGACCTCCCTTTTCCAACATGAAGCTCCCCTACTCCTGTCTGTTTGGGGGTGTCTCAGGCAATTGCAGGACAGGGTGTCAGACACCCTTGCCACATTGAGCTCTGAATAAATGACCTATGCTTGCTCTCATGTCGGGGGTGGGTGTCTTCCTTTATTTCCACATTGTGCTTGTTTTACTGCAACACAGAAGCATCTTCGAATCTCTTTTTAGTGGTGAAAACAGCAAAACGCTTGAAGGGTTAACACAAATTCCTTCAGTGACATTAGTTGGGTGCCATCTCCTCCTTGGACTCAGCTAGAGGGGGGAAATGAGGGTCCTGAGCTCCCAGCCCAGCTGGGAGGTGGGTAAGAATGATGAGGGGTGAGAAGTGTGTTTAGGGGTTCAGTGGGAGAGGCTACCCATGGAAGCCCAGAGTGGGATGCCAGCCCAGACTTAGGGTGGGAACTGCTAGTTCATAAAATGGCCAATGTTTTCAGAGGTTTACTTTATCCCAGGCTGTGTTTGCAAGTTAACTCATGTAATCATCATTAAATTTAATCATCCTTGTCAGGAAGGCACTATAATTATTCCCGTTGTCCAGTAATGGGGGTGGAGGGCCAGCATGCTTGGCATCGCACAGCTCAGCTCTGTGCCTGTGCTCTCTGCCCTCCCACTGTCTCCCCAGGGATCCTGGAGAGAAAGGGGAGTTGAGGAGGTCAGGAGTGGCTGTGGAGGGTGGAGAGGGGCTCTGGAGGAACTGGGATGGGGGGAAAGTGCAGACAGGGACCAGATGAAGAAGAGGGAAGCTGGGTGAGGAAGTGGAGGCAAGAGATGCGTTAGATGAGGAGGATTTTAAGGAGATGCTGTGGGCGCCTAGCTTAGAGGAGGAGGGAGATCTGTGAGGAGAGCACGTGTGTAGTGAAGAAAGCCAGAGGTGGAGGCAGGGAGGTGGCAGGAAGCAGGCAGGCTCAAGGTATGTGATGGAGGTTCATTCAGCAGGACATGGGGGTCATCCAAAAGAAGAGGCATTGGGGTTCACTTCTAGGTCTCTGATGAGAAGGGCTGTGTGGGTCATGGAGACATTTTGCCAGGATGAGGTTTTCAGGAGGGTAGAGAGTTCTGAGACAGGTGTTGTTTGAGATGCTGTGAACTCTCTTCATGGGGGTGGCAAGTGAGCATGACATAGATGCACAAGGATCACAGGTGAGGGGTCAGGGCTAGAGGTGGGAGTGCGAGAGCCACATAACTTATCCAGTCCAGGCTGGGGTTGTGTGAGGAGAGAGTGTAGTGCTACCCTGGATGGTACCATAGCCCCCAGTCACCCAGGGCCATTTACATGGAAAATCTTTACAACTGCATGATGAGCTCAGGCCCTGGGTCGCACTGGCCATATTTCTAATGCCCAGAGTAATGTTGTCTGGAATGTTTCCATCATCACTGAGAGTTCCACTGGGCAGCACTGGGGGGACAGAGGACAGAGGAGAAGAGAGGCAAGGGCCAGCACCTGTGGAACATCCATCTTAGGGGTGGTGCTATGGACTGTGTCCCCTGAGAATTCTTATGCTGAAGCTGTAACCTCCAGAGAGGTTGTATTTGGAGATGGAGCCTCTAAGAAAGTAATTAAGGTTAAATAAGGTCACAGGGTGGGGCCCTGATCCCATAGGATTAGTGTCCTTATAAGTGGAGACCTCAGAGAGCGCTCTCTCTCCATATGCAGACACCAGAGAAAGGCCATGTGAGGATAAGGCAAGGTCACCACCTGCAAACCAGAGTCCTTGCCAGGAACTAAATCAGGAAGACAGGCCTCACCAAGAACTAAAGTAGAATCCTCACCAGGAACTAAGCCATGGAGACCTCTCACTAAGAACTGAATCAGAGTCCTCACCAGGAAACTGGATCCTGGACCTCTAGCCTCCAGAACTGTGGTGAACAACTTTCTGTTGTTTAAACCACCCAGGCCATGGTGCTTTGTCGCGTAGCCTTAACTGACTAACCCAGGTTGTAAGAAACTCACCGATGGGGTGTGGGGGAAGGAAGGAGAATGCGGGCCTCTGGAAGCTGACAGAACTAGGAGTTTAAGGAAAGCAGGAGTGGGAAAGTGTGCTGAAAGTAAAATAGGATTATAAAGTGTTCACTAAAATTATCAGCAGCCTAGGTGACCTTGGCAAGCTCAAGATCAGCAGAATGGTGAGGATGGAATCCAGGCCACAGGGGTTGGAGTGGGGAGTGACAGATGATAAAGTGTGTGAGCCCTCTCAGGAAGCAAGTTATTCACAAGTCAGAACACTAAGCCTTCACAAGGTGAAGCAACTTGCCCAAAGCCATAGGCACAAAACAGCAGGATGAGGGTTGAACCAGCCTTGCCTGACACCCTGGAATGGGTTTCAGTCACAATACCAGAGAACACCCCACCAACAGAACTCCCAGCAAGCCAGCCATGGTATCCAAATGCTGTGTTCTTGGCTGTTCAAGGTTGTCTGGGATGGAACCACTGAACACCAGAACCAACTCTGTGTCCACAGGGCCTGGGCTGGAAAGGGACATCCATCCAGAGACATCAAGCCAGTGGAGCAAATCTGCAGGCAAGATACGGTTCAGAGCCTTTAGAGGCCATCTTAAAGGAAGCTGAGGAATGAGTAAGGCAAGGAACTGCTTACAAGGGGATTGTGTGCATCAGTGCTAAGTCACTTCAGTCATGTCTGACTCTTTGTGACTCTATGGACTGTAGCCTGACAGGCTCCTCTGTCCATGGGATTCTCCAGGCAAGAATACTGAAGTGGTCTCCATGCTCTCCTCCCAGGGATCCTGACCCAGGGATTTAACCCATGCCTTTTATGTCTCCAGCATTGGCCCACAAATTCTTTACCACTAGTGCCACCTGGGAAGCCCACAAGGGGATTGGGATCTAGCAATTTGCATGTTGGCAGGGGAGGGGAAGGAGGAAGGGAGATAAAACCTGGGCAGGGCCAGCTTGGTGGGTAGACATGACTTCCTTTACCTTGTGGCCCCCAGGGACTATGGCCTAAATGAGTCAGGGCTCCCTGTGTGGCTGAAGCAGGCACATTTTCAGCTCCTTAAGGCACAACTGTCTGTTCAGCTGGCTCTGGTCCAAGGTGCCAGCCCGCTGTGAGCCACTCACCAATTTCAGTCTGCTTAGTGGGATGTGGGCTTCCCAAGTGGCTCAGTGGGAAAGAATCTGCATGCAATGCAGGAGACTCAGGTTTGATCCCTGAGTTGGGGAGATATCCCAGAGAAGGGAATGGCAACCCAGTCCAATCTTCTTGTCTTGAGAATCCCATGGACAGAGGAGCCTGGCAGACTACAGTCCATGGGGCTGCAAACAGTCAGACATGACTGAAGTGACTTAACACAGTTGGATTTGCAGTCTGCTTCATGTCACATCCTCTGAGCCCATGGAGATGCTTATCTTCTCCATACAGGGTCTGCAAGTCACCAGGAGAAGTGTCCTGTCTCTGGGGAGTGCCAGCAGAGTATGATTCCTTTTCTGCCCAGCCCCCACAACAGAAGAGCCCACTCTTATGGCACAACTTTCCTTACATCCTCCAGCACTTGTGATTCTGAGCTGCTCAGGGGCCTTGTCCCAGTGAGGGAGAGGTGAGCAGGGAGTGCCTTGGCTGTGGCTGGCCTTTGCTCCCCTGTGATCATAGTTGTAACCACAGCTTAGGGGCTTCCACGTACACTCTCCACTCTCTCTGCAAGGCCAACATCATTACTCCCACTTTACAGATTAGGAAATGGAGGCTCAGAGAGTTCAGGATGACCCTGGACTCACTACTGTTCTTCCTGGTGAGCCGATTCCTCTGCCCATGAGGAACCAAAGTTAAGTCCTTCCGATAGTCATGTACAGATGTGAGAGGTAGACCATAAAGAAAGCTGAATGCTGAACAATTTATGCTTTCAAATTGTGGTGTTGGAGAAGACTTGAGAGTCCCTTGGACAGCAAGGAGATCAAACGAGTCCATCCTAAATGAAATCAATCCTAAATATTCATTGGAAGGACTGATGCTTAAGCTGAAGCTCCAATACTCTGGCCACATGATGCAGAGTCTGCTCATTGGAAAAGACCCAGATGCTGAGAAAGATTGAGGACAGGAAGAGAAGGGGGTGATAGAAGATGACATGGCTGGATGGCATCATCGACTCAATGGTCATGAGTCTGATCAAACTCCGAGAGATAGTGAAGGACAGATAAGCCTGATGTCTTGCAATCCATGGAGTCACAAAGAGTCAGACGTGACTGAGTGACTGAACAACAGCTGAACAAAATGCAGAGAATGTCCAAGTTTTCTCCTACTGACACCTAACCTGGGGCTTGTCATCAACGGCTCTGGACTCCTAGTTCCCTCTTTGGAAGAGGAAGGGTCAGCGAGGAATGGTAGCAAGGCAGAAAGACACAGGGCTCCCATCCGAGTGGCCATGGGAGGCTTGGACATCTGGGTTGAATTGCGAATCTCACCTTTTCCTCATCTGCATGATAGGGGCAGCAGAGGGGCTCCAGTGAATTTCCAAGTGCTGGGAGGGCCAGTGAAGATGAATGAGGAAGCACTTGATAAACATGAGGGACCAAGGATCCTTCCTGTCATCCCATGAAGGCCAAAGGCCTCTGTCCCCATCCCTGGGGTCCCCTGCCTGCCTCTGGACAGAGCTCACCCTGGGACGTAGGTGAGAGACCACCAGCACCTGCTTTGTGCTGCTATGACACGCCAGTAAATGGGGCCCGTGTAAATCTTCCTGCCCGTGTAGCCAGGTCGAGCTCTGATCTCTCAGACTTCAAGTACACGTCTCAAAGTCTCTAAGCCATGTCCACCCCCAGTTCAGTCCATTTCTTCAAGTTCCACATGCACAGAGTCCACTGACCACATGCACAGAGTCCACTTAGCTGTCAGTGAGTCTCTATCTTGGACAGGCATCTGTTTCCTGGGAGCAAAAAATCATTTAACGGCTCTAATCTCTGGTCTGCTGCTTTCATTATTTAAGCCAAAATGAAATGTGACCCAGAGTGAGAAGAAAGACCAAGTGTGCAGCTGAAAGCTGTAATAAGGCATTTGCAGCTCAGCCAGGAGACGCCACATCCCTTCCCACAGGAGGATCAGGAGTCCCCCCAGGTGGGAAGGAGACATAAATGACTATTGCCAAAGCCAGCCAGTGGGAAATCTAACAATAATAGTACATTTTGAAGAGAACAAATCAACCCCCACATTATTCCGATTACAACAGTCCAGAGCTGGAGGCCTGGCCACTGCAGCCTGCCAGCTAATTATCACACCATTTTCAGTCCCAGCCCTGGAGGACTTTTTAATCAGCCTCTAAGAAGAAACCCAGGATGCCTCTCCATTAAGCCAAGAGGGCTAGGCAGAAAGTTGTTTGGGGTGGGGGTGGGGAGATGTTTCTGTAGAGGGAGGGCATACCTGGGTGGCCCGAGGAGACTGACCCTGGGGCAGCATGCTTGGACTTCTGCTGTTGTGTCCATGCACATCTCTAGAAGGTGACGTGGGGCACTAGAGATGGAGTAGGGGAGTCACTGCCCAAGCACAGGTGCAACATTTGTATCCAAGGAAAAGAAGGGCAAAGCCAGGAGTCAGGGAGGAGCAGGAGGGTAGGGAGGCTCCAGGCTCTCATGAGGCTGCTGAGAGCTGACCCCAACCTACCTTTGCCACCATGCTCTGCTGCTGGCCTGTCATTGGAACTGGCTCCAGGATCCTTTGCTTTCCCAATCTCCTCCTTACCTCTCTCATTCTACCTGCCTGGCCTGCTCCTTCCTCCTCTCCTATCTCGTAGAAGCCATCTTTTAGAGCCCAGCTCAATTTCTACCTTCTAGGGCAGAAATTATGATAATGATGATGATGGTGGTGGTGATATTAATGGTGATGATGTTGAGAATGGTGAAGATGGTGATGGTGATGGAGGTGGTAGTGATGAAGATGGTAACGATAGTGCTGTATACCTAATATTATTCCCTCCAGGCATTTGTGTGTTAACTCATTTAATCCTCAGAACAACCCTGTGATGTAGCGGCCAGCATCACTTTTATTTTCTACATCAGGAAACCATAGCGGTTAGTGTCCATATCGCCTGACTCCCTACTGTAGTGATCTACCACCTAATGGACATCTTCTCAGGTGAGCAGCTAGAAGGCTCTTTACTCACACCTTCTGAGGTCGTTAACTTCCCATTTATTTCTGCCTGTTCCCCCACCTGGATCTCAGTGTCCGTCCAGTCCTGCGTCTGCCTCTATGCTGAGCAGGTGCTTTCCTGCACAAAGTGGTCACCAGGAATCAGGGAGAGGATGGCAGCTTTGGGAAGTAGAAGTTGACAACCAACTGGACATGCAGCTTGGGCTACCCTGCCCAGATTCAGAAGACGGCAGGAGTGGGGCTCGAGTGGGGAGGGGGCCTAGGTACAGGGACTGCTCCCAGGAGGCAGCAGTGGTGTCAGCGGCTCCAAACCTTCACCCCTAGGAGCAAGGTCTCCCTTCCTTCCTGGGAGCCAGAGCCCCCCTGACTGCCAGCTCTTCCAGACAAATGAACGCTGTTTGTATTTCTCTTCCTGCATTGAGTCCCAGGAAAGCTATTGTGAAAATGCATCAGTGTCTCATCTCCTGGGGACACGGGGACTTCAGACAGAGAGAGAGACAGAAAGGAACTATTTCTTTTCTCTTCCTAAATGCCATGGGCAGCTCTTTATGCCCAGGCTGACAGGATGTGTCTAGTTAAGCATCATAATGCTGGGGGAATCAGAGATGCTGGCTGGGGAGAGGCTGGGAGGGGCTGTGCGTCCCCTGGGATGCGGTTACAGCTTCACCGTAATAGCAGGTAGAGATCGCCTGAAACCAGAGGCCTGGAATGAAACACTTACTTATTCACACACACTAAGAGGGCCTTTATTATACATCAGACATGGTTCCTAACAGTTTATAACATTAACTTGTTTAATCTTCATACAACCCTGTGAGGAGGACGCTAATACCACCAGCTCGTTACATAAGAAAGTGGCTCAGAGACGTGGCTCCCCCACCCCACCCCACCCGTGAAGCTACCAAGGGCCAGAGCTGGTTCTGCCTTCATGTGTGGGCAGTTGGGCCCCAGAATCCAGCTCCCGCCCACTACTCCAGGTGCCTAGAGCATATTTCAATTATTTTAGATACTGTTTAAACTCATTCTTTTAAATCCAGGCCTCCAGGAGGGACAATGCATTGAAACATAAAGAAAGGCCTAGAGAAAATGTGCCATCTGGTGAGGGTCGATGCCACAGAGGCCCTTTAGCCTGGCTCCTCTGAGCCCAAGGACAGCAGGGCCCACTGGCTTGCTCTGCAGAAGCTGAGGCTGGACCACGAGATGGGAAGAGCGGAGGAGCCTGAGACTTCTTGGGAATGAAGGGGTTTACTGAGGGAAGACAGGCCAGGAGGGGCAAGGTCTGCTTTTGACCCACCTCGGGGGCTCCTGGGTCTTCTGGGACCATGGACCACAGGCCATGCTCTGGTGTGATAGCGGTGTGACCTGTGTAACCCCGGGGAGTCTGGGTCGAGGCCCACAAGCTTCCTTCTGGCTTTACCTTCAATTAATCTAAATTTTCCATTTGGGCCCATGTGTAGGAGAGAACCATGGTTCTCTGAGCTGTGCAGCACACCGTCCCTCTCTCCTTTCATCCTCCAACCTGACCCTGGGAGAACTTCCTGAACCCCTACCCCAACAGGAAGAGGGGCTCCAGACCCACCGTAGGCTGGTACCTGCCTGGGAACATTGACTCCACCTCTGCAGAGGCTCCGGAGCCCACACGATGACTTGGGGATGGGCGGGAGGGCAAAGGCAAGATGGGAGCTCAGAGTGGGTGACCAGAGCTAGCCAGGTAGCAGGACGGGAGGAGCCCATCTGGGAGGGTCCCTCACCCAGGGTCTGAGGCTAGGAGACTTGGAGACAGGACTTGTAGGATGAAGCATGTCCACCCAGGGAGATGGTGTCCAACCTGAGAAGTAGGTGTAGGAGGAGCAGGGGAAGGAGAGGAGAGTGATGGTGATTCAAGAGAAGGAGCCTGGGGAGTGGGCAGAAAGAGCCTGCTTCAGGGCGAGTCGGGGCCTCTGTCATCCGTGGGCAATGTCACGCATCAAATTGACAGGCTAGGGTGTCCAGATATTTGCCTGAATGTTATTCCAGGTGCATCTGAAAGGGTGTTTTCAGGTGAGGTTAGTGTTTAAATGAGTGGACTAATGGAGTGGTCGGCCCTCCCAGGGTGAGGGGGCCCCTGCCCAACCTGCTGTGGATCTGAACAGAACCAAAACACAGGGGGAGGAAGAACTCGCCCCTCCTGCCTGATTGCGGGGCTGGGACACCAGTCTCCTGCCCTGAGCCCCGCTGTTCTCCGGCCTTTGGATGCAGACGTGCCACCCCTAGTTTTCCTGGGACTCCAGCCTGGGGACCGCAGGTCCCGGCTGCTTTGTCAGCTTTCATGACCACCTGGTCAACTGCTCGTGATAAATCTCATTCCATCTCTCTCTTTCCATATATACATCTGGTCTCTGTATTGCATTTCTCTGGGGAGCCCTGGCTAATACAGGGGGTGCAGCAGGTGACAGGTGTATCCCCAAGATTCATGTCCAGCTGGAGCCTCAGCCCTGGGACCTCATTTGCAGAGGAGACTAAGGTAAGGATGAGATGAGGTCATACTGGTTTAGAGTGGTTCAGGGCCCATGGGAGCTCCCCTATAGGAGACAGAGGAGGACACACATGTGTGGAGGACAGCGACATGTGTAGATGGAGACAGAGATTGGGGTGACGCGTCTACAGTTCAGGGGCACCAAAGACCCTGAAAGATGCCTGGACAGACCTTCCCTCTGAGTCCCCAATGGCACCTTCATTTGGGGCTTCTCATTTCTTGGATTGTGGAGAAGACAGTTCTACTATTTTAAGCCTGCAGTTTATGGGAATCTGTTTCTGCAACCCAGGGATGCTAAGCAGTGGGTCGAGGGCACCCAACCTTGACTTGGAGCTCGGGTGGGAAGCACCTCTGGGGACAGTGTCCGGGGCCTTGCTGTCCCTTGGGTGCAAAGGTTGTTGATGCAGTGTCCTTCCCCTGAACCGCCCCCGAATCCTAACCCAACGGCTTCTGGAAGCTCTCCCTCCATATGTGAGGCTCCGTGACACCATCCTCTTGTGGTTTATCTGGACAGTGAAGGACAAGTGCTGTGGACGCTCCCATGGGTGCTCTGGTTCACAAACTGAGCAGGACAAGGAAGCCAGTCAGAGGGTGGCTTTACTTCCCCCCAAACACTTTATAAAACTGGGAACATGAAGAGAGCAGGGGAGGGCCGGGAGGGACATGACCCCATCCAAGACCCTTGTTTGCAAGAAAGGCCTGGCTGTAGTCCAAGACGCTCTTTGACAAAGACACACATTTTTCCTTTCGGTGAGCTCTCCGTTGCAGAGGCCTGTCTTTAATAACATAACCCTCCAACAGAAGAAAGGTGAGGCTTGGACAGCTCGTCTGCCGGGAGCAGTCTAATCCTGATAAATGGACCAGCATCCTTCCTGCTGTGAGAAGTCCCAGTGTTAGATTAAACAAATCAATCCTGTTTGTTACCTCCTTGGATCCACCAGCTGGCACCTAGCTGGCCTCTGAGGATCTGTCTCCGATGGCCCTACGTGGGAAGTGATATGGTTCAGCACCAGGTCCGTGGTGATTGCCGTGCGATGTGCTGGCCCTGGGAAGCAGCTGGAGGGAGCTGGATGCTGTCCTCAGCAGAGGTCTGCCTGGCCCTCAGACTGGGAGGTGATCATAGCTCCCCGGGATCCTGTGAGAAGCTGGCAGAGAAAGACACGTTTCTGTAGTCGACGCTGTTTATGTCCCGTTGTGGGGACATCCCGTCCCCAAGCTGCCCCCTGCTTTGGAGAATTGATCCCTGTGGATGGAGCCACCTTACCTGTGGCAGGTCACACCCACCCCCACTGCCCTCAGTCTGGAGGTGGTGCAAGCCCCCCTCGCCACAAGGTGGGACCAGCACGACCCAGACCCAGGGCTCCTGTGGGGTCAGGGTGGTGCCCCTCCAGCCCCTCAGCCTGAGCCCCTCCCCTGCACTGTCCAATCCCCTCGATCACAGCCCCAAACCTAGCCTGGACTCCACTTCTGGCAAACTGACTGGAGGCCCTAACTGGGGTCGTGGTGGTGCAGGGCTCAGACCCCTGGAGCAAGAGAAGGGACGGGGGCCCAGCAGTAGATGGTGGGATCCTAGAGCAGCAGAGGCTACATGGCAGCGCTCATCTGCCAGTGGTGAGTTACCCAGCGGGCAGCAAGTGCAGAATGCTGGTGGGGCCCAACTCAGCCAGAACCCAGGGCAGTGACCTATGGATCGTGGTGCTCCAGGGCATGATGGTGGGCAGCCAGTGAGGAGAACATTCATGTGTATAATGACACAGGATCAAAGATGGGTGAGGAGAAGGCTGAGGTCAGCTGCCTAACTGCACAGGAGCCCTTGGCCTGGTTCCAGACCCAAACCAGTTCTTGGACCAGAACCATGGGTGCAGGCAAGGCCAGGTTCTGAGGAAGGAGGCTCCAAGTGGCTGTGTACTCAGGAGGGGCTCACCCGGTCCTCCCCTAGAGGAACTTAAGACCATTTACCGGGGTGACTGTCTCCGAGGAAAGGCAGCTGAGGGGGATGCTGACATTGGGAATCTCCACACTTCTCCTTCTCTTTCTCCCTGAGAGGAGCAGAGCTGGCTGCGGGCACTCAGGGCGGGGCTGCGGTTCATAGCCATGGACTCGCCCAAGTCTGCTACTTCCTGTGTCTATTGCTCGGCATTCTCAGGGAGGGAGTGGTCCTATGGAAGTGCACACCCCACCCACTGTTAGCAGCGCACAGACCCATGAGCAAGAGTTGGCAAGTACACTGTAGGCTTCAATGACAATGCCACTCCCAAGGTGGAGATGCCAGAGCTGGCCACATCGGGAAGGGCTTGTGGGGGTGGGGGTGGGTCAGTGAAGACTGGAGTCTTCCGGGGCATCCCCTCCAAACCCTGAGCAAGCCTTGGCCAGCCCCTGGAAGTCTGGAGGCTGCATTTTCCTTCCTTGAAAAGCCTGCTCTCATCAGTTTATGGGCATGTGGAAACTTTTGGGTTTAAGTTGAGCTCAGGGCCAGGAAGGACTTTCCAGTCTGCATCGCAGGCTGATGTCAATGTTGAATTTTTCCCGAATCCAGGATTTGGTAAACTGACTGTCGAAGACCCACACCAACTCTTTCATGCTCTTGGCAATGGCTTACTGCTAAGACCCTTACCCACATGACTAGAGGGACTTCTTTCTGTTTACTGAGAGTTAAGCCAGGCACAGACCTCTCCTAAATTCCCATCCTTGGCCCCACCAATGATGAGCTGAACTGTTTTGCCCCCACTGATCGATAGGAACACAGAGCTTGTGGCTGGAGCTTAAGTAAGCTTCTGTCCTTATCATGACCCCTGGACCCTGGTCCATATCTGGCCTGATGGAGCAATGGCTCCTCCTGACCTGAGGGTAGGGGGAGAGTCTCTGGGCTGTGGTCCTATCACATGACCTCCAACCTTTATCCCTTTATCCCATGTCTCTTGCCTCCCATCCCTTCCAGGGATTGTAATAGCCCCCTCCTCCAATTAGAGGAGGGCCCTCCTTGCCACTGCAATAGTGACCCTGCCCCACACCTCTTGTAATGTCCTTTAGAATCAAGTCTTTACTGAAGTTTGGACTGTTTCTGACACCAGTTAGGTACTCTGGAGAGCACTGAGGGGTCCTGAAAGCCCCTGCATCTGGGGTGGGGGACCCATCTGCACTCAGCAGGCCCTGACCCACCTGTGGGGACCTATACAGACAGTGATGGGGGTGCCAAGGGGCTCTGGCCACTGTGGGAATCAGGTACCTGACTACTGCAGAAACTCTGAGTCCTGACCAAGGACACTGGAAGAAGCATTTTCCGTCTTGCTCAAGGCTGTCATGAGGGATCCCATCGTTAGGGGTTTTGTCGAAGTCTCTTTTAGGGGAATCTAGTTCTCGGGAGCATGGCACACCCTCCCTCTTCATCCACTCATGGTGAGTCCCCTGATCTTAGTCTGCTAACTTCAGGCAGAAAATTCAGTCTGCTGGAGTTCGAGTGTGGTCTTGAGAAGACTTACTGCCCTGTCCCCCGACTCTACCGCCACATCCCTGCTGGGTGACAGAGGTGACCTCTGCAGATGGAGACCAGCCTTAGGAGATGCTTGCCTGACCCTGGGGAGACAGGGGATGCACAGAGAGTGCCCAACATCTATGACATCTAAGCGCATCTAACCTCGTCCCACGGGATGTCAGGAACCCTGGGGTATGGGCAGGAACTCTGCTATCTGAGGACAGCTGGGAGACCTCAGTCACAGGACACTCATCTTAACCCTCTCATCTGGATGAGGAAAGTAAAGATGGCCTCACCAGGTTCTCAAAGGTACCAGAGGACCAGAAGTGTTTCCCTCTTCCTTCCTTCTCATCTTCCGAGGCTCTGGGTAACACCTCTTCCAGGAAGCCTTCCTGGCCAGCTCAGCCCACTCTGGACGGTCCTCCACAGTCGACAATGGCCGCAAACAGTGGGGTGAGAGTAAGGAGGTGTGACTGGGCCTCTGGGCGCTGGTTCAGCCATCTGGCCACTGAGGGCAGACACAGAGTGTTCTTCATCTGACATCCCCCATGGGCCCGGCCTGGTGCCGTGTGGTTTTGCAATGAGTGTTGATCAACTTGGCCTCCTCTGGTGTCTCTGGTGAAATTTGTTAAAGAACATTGGTCGGTGTTTTTGAGAATTTTGGGGGTGCTTAGTTGAAGGAACTCAGACAGTGGGGCTCAGACCACTGCCTGTCTTTGATAATCGAGTCCCCCATCCATTTCCCATCCATGCCCACCGTATGGTCTTCTGCAGACTCTCCACTCCAACCCAGCCCATGACCATCAGAGAGGACTCTGGTTTTTTATTGTCCTCATTTTCTGCAGATGGCCCGCACACTTCATAAGTGTTAACCGTGACTTATCACCAGCCCCAGCAATCCCACAGTCACGTAATGATAGGATAACCATCATTACACAGTGACAGTTTGATGGGCTGAGTGGTGGGAGCCGGTGATGCAGCATGGCCAGGGTCAGACGCCTAGCCCAGCCACTGCCCTGAGAGGGCACAGGGCCTGGGGCCCTGCGTTCTGCCTGTGCCTGGGCTGGGGCCCCATTGAGAAAGGCCTGGTGAGGGTGCCCTCTGCTCTGAGGTGTGGAGCCAGGGTGCAGGTGGTGGGCTGGCAATGCAAGGTCACTATACTAACTTCCTGCAGCTGCTTAGCCAAATTACCCCTGGCTGGCAGCGCTCAGCATCAGACGCTTACCATCTCACAGTTCTGGAGACCAGAGTCCAAAATAGAGGTGTGGGCAGGCTTGGTGTCCTCCAGGGCTCCAAGGGTGCATCTTGTCCAAGTGTCACTCCCAGCTTCTGGTGTTGCTGGCCATCCTTGGGGTTCCTTGGGCAGTAGGTCTAATACCCTGTCCTCTGCCTCTGTGGTTACCTGGCTACCTTCTCTGAGTCTGTCTGTGTCCTCCTCTTACATGACATCAATCATGAGATTTAGCATCCACCCTGATCTGGTGTCAGGGCTTCCCTGATAGCTCAGTTGGTAAAGAATCTCCCTGCAATGCAGGAGACCCAGGTTTGATTCCTGGGTGGGGAAGATCCTCTGGAGAAGGGATAGGCTACCCACTCCAGTATTCTTGGGCTTCCCTTGTGGCTCAGCTGGTAAAGAATCTACCTACAATGTGGGAGACCTGGGTTTGATCCCTGGATTGGGAAGATCCTCTGGGAGAAGGGAAAGGCTATCTACTCCAATATTCTGGCCTGGAGAATTCCATGGACTATACTGTCCATGGGGTCGTAAAGAATTGGACATGACTGAGCGACTTTGACTTTCTTTCTGATCTGGTATGACCTCATCTTAACTTCATTACATCTGCAAAGACCCCATTTCCAAATAAGGTCACAAACACAGATTCTGTGTGGACATGAACTCTGGGGTCACTATCAATTCCAATGGAGTCACTGAGTCCGAATTTAGACCCAGCACTGACTCCTGAGCCTGCATCCCTGCCTCCCTCCTTCTTGTAGATGCAGGCCCCTCAGTCATTCTCTCTGTCCACTGGCACCTGCAGAAGCTAGATGAATGGAATGGCCTCTCCATGTCCCCATGGTGGGCTGACCCTGGTTAAGGCTTGGGCCCCATTGAGAGTCCTCTCTGTGTTGGTCCGGCTTCCTGGTTCCTCTGGCTTTGGAGGAAGAAAGACACAGTCTATTTCTGACCAAAGGAGGCTGGAGACCCTCCTCAGTGGATAATTGCTGGCAAGACACAGAGTTGAGTCCAAGAAGCCAGGTCTGACCATGGGGAGGCGAAATATAGAGGCGGATAAGTGAGAAAGAGATGGTAAGACACTGTTGGAAGTAACAGTCCTTTAAACAGGAAGCTAAACTGGAAAGTCTCTAGCTGGACTTGCCTGATGGTCCAGTGGCTAAGAATACTCCTGCCAATGCAGGAGATAAGGGCTCAGTCCCTGGTCCAGGAGGATTGCACATGCTGAAGTGAAACTAAGCCCATGCACCACAAATACCGAGCCTGTGCTCTAGAGGCTCGGAGCCACAACTGCTGCAGCCTGCCTGTCCGGGAGCCCGGGCTCTGCAGCTAGAGAGTAGGCCCTGCTCGCCTCAACTAGAGAAAGCCCGCTTGCAGCAACGAAGACCCAGCACAGCCAAAGATAAATAATGAATTAAATAAACAAAGGAAGTATCTAGCTGGTGGGAAAAGAAGCCAAAGCTGGCCTGATCCTGTTGGGGGAGGCAGGGGGACTGTGGTGGCTCCTCCTGGACCATCACAGAGTTCATGGCACATCAGTGTCAGGCAAGGCCACCCTGAGACCAGGTCCGAGCACACTCAAAGATGTCCAAACCATAGACTGACCATCATCCTGACCCTGAGAGATGGGTGACCACTGCTTCTTTACCAGTCACACGTGAGCCTCACTCTGGCTCCAATCTTCTATAAAGCTGGTGAAGATCCACAATCACTGAACAATCCCCATGCCCTGTTAGAATCTGACCCAGAGAAAGCCTGGATTCCCACCCCAGATCACCAAGTACAAGCCCAAACCTATGATATGCTCTTCCTCACACCTTCTTGCTGAGACACTCCATGGCTCCCATGTGCGTGATCCCCTAGTTGCAGTGAGACCACAAACTCAACCTTATCTGAGTCTCAGTGTGTTCCCAGCAGCCCTAGGTGGCAGGGTCTTGGCCCAGGATGTTAACCAGAGTTATCACTATGAGTGGTCTTTTGCAGGCAAGGAGCACAAAGCTTTTATATGCATTGTCTCACATTATTTTTCCACATCAAACCTGGGCGTAGTTATTTAATACTGTGAGGTGGAGAACCGAGGCATGGAGGAAATTGTGTTTTGGTTGTGTGTATCGACACCTGCTTGTGTATTTGTACCCATTTCTGCTTGTGTGTATCTCTATAGCTGGTATCAATGTCTATGTGCATCATCTATGTGGACTTCATCTGTGTGTATGTCTGTAACTGTATCATGTCTATACCTACATCTGTATCGGCATCTCTATTGCTACCTTGACTTCTGGCTCTGTATCTGCCCCCATCCATATCTAATTGTGGATATCTATGTTTGTATATGCATTTTCAATTTCATCAGCAATTACAAATGAGGAAACTGAGGCCCAGAGCTGTTACAGAGCCCATCCAAGGGCATCATTAGTGAGTTGTGGATGCAGACAGTCTGGACCTCAAGCCTGTGTGTTGGCCACGGGAGGTGTCCCCATGCCTAGAACTGTGACCCCCCAATATCACGTGCTCAATAAAGCCCCACGAGCTGAACAAATGGAGGAATACATGGGAGAATTCTTGGCTGCTGGGAATGGAGACTGCTAGAAAACAGTGTCAGACTTTATTTTTTTGGGCTCCAAAATCACAGCAGATGATGATGGCAACCATAAAATTAAAAGACGCTTACTCCTTGGAAGGAAAGTTATGACCAACCTAGATAGCATATTGAAAAGCAGAGACATTACTTTGCCAACAAAGGTCCATCTAGTCAAGGCTATGGTTTTTCCAGTGGTCATGTATGGATGTGAGAGTTGGACTGTGAAGAAAGCTGAGGGCCGAAGAATTGATGCTTTTGAACTGTGGTGTTGGAGAAGACTCTTGGGAGTCCCTTGGACTGCAAGGAGGTCCAACCAGTCCATTCTAAAGGAGATTAGTCTTTGGAAGGAATGATGCTAAAGCTGAAACTCCAGTACTTTGGCAACCTCATGCGAAGAGTTGACTCATTGGAAAAGACTCTGATGCTGGGAGGGATTGGGGGAAGGAGGAGAAGGGGACAACAGAGGTTGAGATGGCTGGATGGCATCACCGACTCGATGGACATGAATTTGGGTGGATTCCTGGAGTTGGTGATGGACAGGAGGCCTGGTATGCTGTGGTTCATGGGGTCGCAAAAGTTGGCCACGACTGAGCGACTGAACTGAACTGAAATGAATAACTCTTAAGAGAGCACTTTAATAATATCCAGTGAAATTGGAATATTCATATTCTACAGCCTGTAACATCGCTCTCGGGGGTACAAGCAAGGGAAACAATGACGGGTGGGCACAGGGACATGAAGGGGTATTCATCGCAGTGCTGTCCCCGTGTGTGACGGTGTGAAATGTTCAGGGACACGAGGGTTTGCATAAATAAATGATGGTGCTCAGTAAGGAGATCAAACCAGTCAATCTTAAAGAAAATCAACCCTGAATATTCATTGGAAGGACTGATGCTGAAGCTGAAGCTCCAACAGTTTCGCCACCTGATGAGAAGAATTGACTCATTGGAAAAGACCCTGATGGTGGGAAAGATTGAGAGCAGGAGGAGAAGGGGACGACAGAGGATGAGATGGTTGGATGGCATCACCGACTCAACGGATATGAGTTTTGTGCAAACTCTGGGAGACATTGAAGGACAGGGAAGACTGTTGTGCTGCAGTTGGGGTCACAAAGAGTCGGACATGACTGAGAGACTGAACAAAAATGCATAAATTATAGTGATATGAGATGTTTACCAACTTGAATGGATCTCAGAATTACATGCTTTAAAAAAAGCAAGTTGCAAAGAGATTTGTTAAGATTGAAGGCCAAAGGAGAAGAGGGCAGCAGAGGATGAGATGGCTGAATGGCATCACCAACTCGATGGACATGAGTTTGAGTAAACTCTGGAAGTTGGTGATGAACAAGGAGGTCTGGTGTGCTGCGATTCATGGGGTCACAAAGGGTTGGACACGACTGAGTGACTAGACTCAACTGGCCTTAACCACACACTGTTTTCCCTGCTTCCACTGCCAGGTATCCTGGGGATCATGCCATGAGTCCTGGGGGCACAGCCATGAGTTGGGAATTGGGCCGGGGGAGAGGAAAGAGAGGGGAAGTCTGAGATGCAGTCTGATGTGCACGTGTGTGCTGGCTCTTGTCCACACACAGGTGAGGGGGACGCTCGTGTTGTTGATGCCATCACCACCTGATGGTCTTGGCAAGGGGCATAAACATTGTGTAGAGTTAGATTTAGAAATAAAATCTAACCAAAGTTGAAAATCCTTCTAAATCATCCTGAGCAGAATTGGTCTGGATGCAGCTTGTGTTGTTTCCAGAGTTTTGTTAGGACAAGAATGTGGACTTGGACAGAGTATGCTCACAGGTGATTCAGAGAGCCAGGGCCACCTGGTCACATGGACGTATCTCTTCCCACTGCAGGCCAGGAGGGGATGGGGCAGGGATGGAGCTTTGAGGAGGTGATGGAGGAAATGACCAGAGGCTGATCTGTGTGAGCTAGGAGCCTGCTGTGGGCAATTGTTCTCAGGTATGAAATAGGGCAGGTGCTCACAGGTGTCACCTAGGAACCTGGTGCAAGTGGGTGCTCACAGGTGTGACCTAGGAGCCTGGAGTGGGCGGGTGCTCACAGGTGTGACCTAGGAGCCTGGTGTGGGCGGGTGCTCACAAGTGTGACCTAGGAGCCTGGTGTGGGTGGGTGCTCACAGGTGTCACCTAGGAGCCTGGTACAAATGGGTGCTCACAGGTGTGCACTGAAAGTATAGACAAAGTCTGGGACATTCTCTCACCAGCAGAAGCTCTCACCCTCTGGGACCCAGGTGGGCCCATTCAGCCCCAACCACGGGCCACAGAGGGGCCCTCACCATGTGTCTGTCTAGGGCAGGTGGGGCTGGCAGCTGTCTGTGGTGCTGACTGGTCTCGGCAGCATCTTCCATCTGTGATGGGCAGGCTTCACACTACTCTAAGTGGTGTCTCGTCTTCTTGGGCCCAAGCACAGGCTTTTCCATGTGACTCAATATTTGTTTCGGGCAAAAATTGAATACAATTCACCCTTTTTCAGAGGAAAAAGGAACAGTGTGGGATACATTTGAAATGCAGCAAACATGACTATTCGGCTCTGGGAATCATGTGGGGATTAAGGCTGGCTGCCAATGGGAGGGCTCTGGGGGACTCTTAATCCTCTGGGGCCAACTGAATCTGCTGCTTCCTCCCAATGTGGCACTTTTTTTTTGGGCAGGGGGCCCAGGACCTCTCCTCTCAGTTTATGCCTGCAGCTCAGCTTCCTTCTGTCTGAGTCCCCTGACCTCACAGCCCTGACATGCTGCCACTTCTGTCTCCTGAGCCCCCAGGAGGGTCTGGAGTCTGGCCTAGTTCCCCTCCTCTGCTCCCTTGCAGTCCAGAGGGCCCTGCACATACTTGCAGCCACGTGCTCCAGAGTGGTTCAAGAGTCCAGCAAAGGCTGCCCCTTACCATGTCCACCCCAATGCCTCCTATCCTCCCATGGAAATATCCCATCCAGCCGTCATCTGTCCAGTGTATTAGATGTACCAGCTTCCAGGTTGTCTCCAAGGAATGTGGTCAGGATGGATAAGGAGGGAAAGTGCCCTGGGTGGATGACAGAACCGCAGTCCAGGGGAAGACTCCACTTTGGAACGTGGAGGGAGCAGAGGCATCCGGGGTGAGCCCAGGTGTGGATGCCTGGGTAGTGTTGAGGCCAAAGGGAGGTGCTGGGCTGTGTCTGTCTGGGGAAGGAGTAAGGAGTACAGCCAGGTGGATGGGGTGGAGAACCAGGATGACAATCACCCTTGGAATCCCTGGCTTCCCTGTGTCTCCCTATGCCAGAAGTCCCCACTGCCCCATCTGCCCATGGAAGGCCATCCCACCTGCTCCCCCTACCCCCATGGATGTTTCTCAACATAGCTGTTTTGCTCCCAGGATGTGACACATATGTGCTGGGAAGACTCCTGCATGAAGGGGAGGAGTGACTCATCCCAAGTGCTCATCAGGACTCTTTCCCTGGGTCCTGATAACTCAGCACTTCAGAAGAAAGGGAGAGAGAGAGAGACAGAGAGAGATGGGAAGGGGAGGGCTGGGAAAGGGAGAGGAGAAAAAGAAGAAAAAGTGAAAAGACCCCATGAGAATGATGCTGAGATCAAAAGAGGGCAGACAGGAGCATCCTGTCTGCTCTGTGAATCATCAAGCTGTGATTCTGCTCTCCCCACCCCCTCTCCTCCTGCCCCAGGCGTTTCAGTTCCACCCTCACCTCCTCACTCCCCTCCTGTCTGTAAACATTTCTTTGTCTTGAGTTTTATTTCCCCAGGGCTCACTTGAGGGGTGGGAATGGGTCCATAAATGGACCAATCATTCATTGAAACACGTTTGTCAAACTCCCACTAGGTTTCAGGCTCTCATCTAAGCAGTTGGGGGGACAAGGACAAATGAAACCAAGTCCAGGGGGTCCAGGATGGGAGACGCCTGTGTGCGGTTGTGGCAAGGACAGATGGTACATGCAGCGGAAGGAAAGTGGCCCTGAGCACAAACGCCTGGGCCAAGAGAGACTTGGGTTGAAGCTCAGCATAGGGAAGAGTCCCCATTCTTGAAAACACCAACAGGTCAGGGATTTTTGTCTGTTTATCTGCTCCCCTGAAAGAGGAAATGGCAACCCAATCCAGTATTCTTGCCTGGAGAATCCCATGGACAGAGGAGCCTGGCAGGCTACAGCCCATGGGGTTGAAAAGATCTGGACAGGACTGAGCGACTAAACACACACAACATCTGCAGCTGTACACTCAGCTTCTAGGATAGCACCTGGTGGGGGGGAGGGGCAGGGTTGGTGCTCAAGAACTATTAGTTGAAAGAGTGAATGAATTATTAGAGAGAAGGGGACACAGACTTGCCAGGAGGAGGGAAGAGCTGAGGAAAGGTGCTGAAGCTGGTGGTTTTGTAACAATGTCCAGGGGAACAGGGAGGACTAATTCCAGGGGCCAGTCTAAGGGTGTAGGGAGCTATGAGAGGTTATTAAGCTGGAGAGGAGGAAAGATCAGAGCACTGTTTAAGGGTGATGCAAGAGGTCAGGATACCTGGTTATGGCTGATGTAAGGGTCAGGATAGAGCCGGAGGGAGGTGACAGGGATGGAAAATCAGATGGGATCCTCTGCTCTCATGCAGCACAGCAGCTTATACATTTACACACTCAGCATCTCTGGTCCAGTACTGGAGGAAGGGGGCTCCAGAGTGAATTAATATTTGCTGAACATCTGCAACGCATGGGTCGCTGGTACCCAAGGGCATCCACACGTGTGTTCTTCCAGCCCCTGGTAGTGCAGGCAGGTACCCTCTGTCCTACTCCGGCTCACCTCTTGTCCAGGAACAAAGAGCGCGGTGTGTGTGTGTTAGTTGCTCAGTTGTGTCTGACTCTTTGCAACCCCAAGGACTGTAGCCCACCAGCTTTCTCTGTCCATGGGATTCTCCAGGCAAGAATACTGGAGTGGGTTGCCATTTCCTTCTCCAGGGGATCTTCCTGATCCAGGGATCAAACCCGGGTCTCCTGTATTGGCAGGTGGGTTCTTTATCATCTGAGCCACCAGAGAATAACCCAGTCTTACATTTTTTTAAAATCGAACCAGCTCTGAAACCAGGTAGGGTTGTATTTTCTCCAACTTTCATTGTGTTTTAAAATGTGACTTATCCTTTTAAATGTTTATCGCGCACCAATTTACACCCAGCGCTCCATTTAGATTTTGCTGATGAGAGGTGGGAGGAAAAAACAAATCTCTTCTCATTTCACAAAGACCCAGAGGGCAACCATTTACAGGGCTTTCAACTTTAATCAGGGGCTTGCTGGAACCTGGAATCAGCAGTAAAATTGTCCTTAAGAATGCCTCCAAGATGAATCATTGATATTTATATTTGCACTTACAGTATTATTGCTGCCGAGGAGGAGTCATCCTAGGCTGTTCGGGAAAACGTGGGATTTGCCCAAACGCCCCGAAAGCTGCCTCCCTTCCTGTTCCCAGTTAACAGAGGTGCCTTGGCCGCACACCAGAGTTTCACTCATTTGGAAAAATTTGGGAGCTTTCAGGATAAGAGGATAAAATCCCCTTATCACGCTCCCCGCTGCGAGCACCCACCACATGCACAGATCACACGCCTGGGTTATTTTTGGCTCCCAAACCACAGAACCAGCCCCGGCGGCATTTTCTTCAGCGTCCGCAAAGTGTAATTTGTCGTAATTAGGTGGGGCTCTGGTTTCTGGTTTTTATGGGTAAATCATATCAAATCACCCCATGAAAAGCCGTGATGAGCCTGGGGGGTGTGTGTCCGCTATTATCTGATATGAAAACAGCGGAAATAACAACAAATCTAATATATGTGGAATCCTCAGGCACATGCAGGGTTGCTATTAAGTCATTAATCTGTGTGAGCACGGGGAGGCTCATTCTGGTGGGAAGATCCATGGGGAAACTGAGACTGGGGTCAGGGATAGCCCCTTTCTCCTTGGCTTCTCTCTGCTAAAGAATTTTCGTCATGACTTGAGCTCTCCCAGAATGATTCTCTGACCACTGCGCAGAGGTTATGAGAGCAGAACAGCTTGGTCCACCCAGGCAGCAGGACTCGATGTTATTAGCTGACACCTCTCAGGACAGTGGAGCTGAATCCTGTCTACAGCACGCAGATAGGTGCCCGTGGACAGCAGCAGGACTCCAGTAAGGAAATAAACAGCATTTTTGTAGGAATAAGGAAAATCAGAAAATCAGTTTGCATTTTCAAAGTTGTTGCTCAGTGGCTCAGTCGTGTCTAACTCTTTGCGGCCTCATGGACTGCAGCACTTCAGGCTTCCCTGTCCTTCACTGTCTCCTGGAGTTTGCCCAAGTTCATGTTCACTGAATAGATGATTCCATCCAACCATCTTATCCTCTGCCACCCTCTTCTCCTTTTGCCTTCAATCTTTGCCAGCATCAGAGTCTTTTCCAATGAGTTTGTTTGTTAACTTTGTGAGATGACTTTAGAAATAGTAATGGTGAACACTTGCAAAGCTCTAAGTGCCACGTGCGTTTCTAAGTGTTTTGCAGGAACTCCAGAGATTCTCCTGCAGCCTCTGGGTGTGGAGGCTGACTTTTGCAGATGTCAAGGGTTAAGATGAGTCGATACTAGATTAGGGTGGCCCTGCTCTGCTAACTGATATCCCTGTAAGAAGAGGGACAGAGGATGCAGAGGGGAGAGGTGAAGACGGGTGGAGAGCCTCTACAAGCTGAGGACTCCTAGCAACCTCCATATGTTGCAAGAGGCAGGAAGGGCTCCCCCCAGGCTCTCAGAGGAGACGTGGCTCTGTGACACCTGGATCTCAGATGTCTGGCCTCCAGAACCAAGAGAGAACACATGTCTGCTGTTCAAGTCCCTGGTTTGTGGCATTTTTCATCACAGCCGCAGAAAACTCGCAGAGTAACTGTGAACTTCTGGTCCTAGCGTTTTCCTCAAATCATGATTTCACATTCATTATCTGGTTGGATGTTCGCTGGATCCTGCGTGTTAGGTCTGGCAAGTACTTACTGCTTTATCTGAAAAGGGGCCTGACAGGGCTCAGAGAGGTTTAGTCGTCAGCTCCATGTCACACAGCTTGACTCAGTCAAGAGGCTGCTTTGGGAGGAGTTATTTGGACCTTCCCTGCCCCAGCTGCCCAGACTCCTTATGGGTCAGTGACCATGTTGTCATATAACACAGGCAGGGAAGACCCTCAGCATGTGCTGGGCTTGGGCTTTCTTTTAAATAGAATTATGCACGTCGGTCAGATGGCAGGATCATAAATTACACTTCACATCATGGCAGGCGGGTGGAATCTGGGGGCCAGCTACCCGCTCCACCCCCTTGCCCCCCGACCCAGGAGCATTTAACCCACCTCTATTGGAGTGTGAGCTTCGCTGGGACACAGAAAGCCTATAATTATCATTAAACTGGCATCGTGTGTTTGATAATTAGTCACGGCCCTTGTTCTAATGGAAACACTATAAAGAAAAAAAAATGCAGTGTTTGTGTCAACTAAGACAGTGGAGCCCTGGAGAGGGAAATGGCAATCCACTCCAGTTTTCTTGCCTGGAGAAACCCATGGACAGAGGAGCCTGGCAGGCTACAGTCTATGGAGTCTGAAAGAGTTCCATATGAGTGAGTGACTAAGCACAAGCAAGAAAGTGGAGGGAGGGGACCTTGTACTTGAACAGCCTAAGAAGTGCCTTCTCCATCTCTGGCTGCTTGTATTTGTCCAAAGATGGACTGAAACGCAATGGCATCCCACTCCAGTGCTCTTGCCTGGAAAATCCCATGGGCGGAGGAGCCTGGTAGGCTGCAATCCGTGGGGTCCCTAAGAGTCTGACACGACTGAGCGACTTCACTTTCACTTTTCACTTTCCTGCATTGGAGAAGGAAATGGCAGCCCACTCCAGTGTTCTTGTCTGGAGAATCCCAGGGATGGGGGAGCCTGGTGGGCTGCCGTCTCTGGGGTCACACAAAGTCGGACACGACTGAAGCGACTTAGCAGCAGCAGCAGGACTGAAACGCAAAGGTTTAAAGGGAAGTAAAACAAAAAAACAGCTAGTGGGGAGCTGCTGTATAATGCAGAAAGCTCAGCTGGGTGCTCTGTGAAGGCCTAGAGGGATGGGATGGGAAGGTGGGGAAGGGAAGCTCAAGAGGGAGGGATATATATATATGTGTTACATATATATATGTATATATCAGATCAGATCAGATCAGTCGCTCAGTCGTGTCCGACTCTTTGCAACCCCATGAACCGCAGCATGCCAGGCCTCCCTATCCATCACCAGCTCTCGGAGGTCACTCAGACTCACATTCATCGAGTCAGTGATGCCATCCAGCCATCTCATCCTCTGTCGTCCCCTTCTCCTCCTGCCCTCAATCCCTCCCAGCATCAGAGTCTTCTCCAATGAGTCAACTCTTCGCATGAGGTGGCCAAAATACTGGAGTTTCAGCTTGAGCATCATTCCCTCCAAAGAAATCCCAGGGCTGATCTCCTTCAGAATGGACTGGCTGGATCTCCTTGCAGTCCAAGGGACTCTCAAGAGTCTTCTCCAACACCACAGTTCAAAAGCATCTATTCTTCGGCGCTCAGCTTTCTTCACAGTCCAGCTCTCACATCCATACATGACCACAGGAAAGACCATAGCCTTCACTAGGCGAACCTTTGTTGGCAAAGTGATGTCTCTGCTTTTGAATATGCTATCTAGGTTGGTCATAACTTTCCTTCCAAGGAATAAGCGTCTTTTAATTTCATGGCTGCAGTCACCATCTGCAGTGATTTTGGAGCCCCCAAAAATAAAGTCTGACACTGTTTCCACTGTTTCTCCATCTATTTCCCATGTAGTGATGGGACCAGATGCCATGATCTTCGTTTTCTGAATGTTGAGCTTTAAGCCAACCTTTTCACTCTCCACTTTCACTTTCATCAAGAGGCTTTTGAGTTCCTCTTCACTTTCTGCCATAAGGGTGGTATCATCTGCATATCTGAGGTTATTGATATTTCTCCCGGCAATTTTGATTCCAGCTTGTGTTTCCTCCAGTCCAGCATTTCTCATGATGTACTCTGCATATAAGATAAATAAACATGGTGACAATATACAGCCTTGACGTACTCCTTTTCCTATTTGGAACCAGTCTGTTGTTCCATGACCAGTTCTAACTGTTGCTTCCTGACCTGCATACAGATTTCTCAAGAGGCAGATCAGGTGGTCTGGTATTCCCATCTCTCTCAGAATTTTCCACAGTTTATTGTGATCTACACAGTCAAAGGCTTTGGCATAGTCAATAAAGCAGAAATAGATGTTTTTCTGGAACTCTCTTGCTTTTTCGATAATCCAGCGGATGTTGGCAATTTGATCTCTGGTTCCTCTGCCTTTTCTAAATCCAGCTTGAACATCTGGAAGTTCACAGTTCACATATTGCTGAAGCCTGGCTTGGAGAATTTTGAGCATTACTTTACTAGCGTGTGAGATGAGTGCAATTGTGCGGTAGTTTGAGCACTCTTTGGCATTGCCTTTCTTTGGGATCGGGATGAAAACTGACCTTTTCCAATCTTGTGGCCACTGCTGAGTTTTCCAAATTTGCGGGCATATTGAGTGCAGCACTTTCACAGCATCATCTTTCAGGATTTGGAATAGCTCCACTGGAATTCCATCACCTCCACTAGCTTTGTCGCCATAATATATCACATATAACTGATTCATGTTGTTGTACAGCAGACACTAACACAACATCGTAAAACAATTATCCTCCAATTTAAAAAAAAAAAAAGGAAAACTAAGAAAAGAAAGGAGAGTGAAGATGTTTGATTCTCGGGGTCAGATCTTGTGCTCACAGGCAGCCTGATGGGACAGAGTCACAGGGTGAGGACTCTTGGGACAAAGGGTCTACAGGGTTAGTGGGGGTCTGGGGGCCTTTGGATGAGGAGGGAAGAGTTGGGGAAGACACTCTCCACCTGCAGACAAGACACCCAAAGGAGGGTTTCCCCATGCACCCCCATACTTGCTGGGAAGACCAACAGACAGTGAATAAAAGGATCCGAAGACTCTCTGAGCCCCACTTCCTCCCCACCCTGTGCTCCCCATGTTTCCCATAATATCAAAGCCCCGCTGGTGATCTCCCACCTGCCTGGAACTGCTCCTGACAAGTCTCTATGGGGTCACCAGTCTGCAATCTCTCTGAGTCCCATTCTCTTCAGGTTTTATGGAGGTTCACTTAGGCAGGTGGTGTGGTGGTGGTGTTTAATGACTGATAAAATCACCAGCCCACTGTTGATGGATTTTGTCTCTAGCCTCACTTTCCTCAGGGGTCTGGGGTGAGATTGAAAATTCTAATCCTCTAATCACATGGTTGGTTCCCCTGGAAACCAGCCCCACCCTTAGTTGACCTGGAGGCTTCCCCAAAGTCATCTCATTAACATAACAAAAGGCTCCTTCCCAGCTCTTTTCACTTAGGAAATGCCTAGGGTTTGGGGAACTCTGCTGGGAACCAAAGAAAAACAAAAGATATACTTTTAATTACAAATCACAATGTCACACTTAGTGATTCCCCAGAGAAGAGAATTTTGCTTGAGTGCTCAATCACGTCTGACTCTTTGAGACCCCTTGACTGGAACCCTCCAGGCTCCTCTGTCCATGGAATTTTTCAGACAAGAATACTGGAGTGAGTTGCCATTTCCTCCTCCAGGGGATCTTCCCCACCCAGGGATTTAACCTGGGTGTCCTGAGCCTCCTGCATTGGCAGGCCGATTCTTTTACCACTGTGCCACCTGGGAAGTCCCCCAGACCTGCCTGTTTATGTAGACATGGTGAGAAACCCAGGCCTGGATCAGGACTGTATCCTTGGAGGGAACAAGTGCTTGCTCCTTTGTTTCAGTTCAGAAACACAGTCCTGGTGGTCTGTCTCTTTTTGCCCCAGACCAAATTATGTCCCCACCACCCAGATTCTTTTGTTGAAGCTCTAATGTATTAAAGCTGTATTAATACATGTATTAATACATGTATTAGAGATGTATTAATACATCTAATGTATTAGAAGATGTATTTGAAGATGTGGCCTCTGAGAAGGTAGTTGGGGTTCACTGAAGTCCCAAGAGTGAGGGCTGATCCCATAGGAGGCATCCCTATAAGAAGAGGGGGCTTCTCTGGTGCCTCAGACAGTAAACAATCTGCCTGTGATGCAGGAGACCTGGGTTCCATCCCTGGGTCGAGAAGATCCCCTGGAGGAGGAAATGGCAACCCACTCCAGTATTCTTGCCTGGAGAATCCCTTCAACAGAGGAGCCTAGAGGGCTGCAGTCCATAGGGTCCTAAGGAGTTGGACACAACTGAGCGACTAATATTTTCTATTAAGAAGAGAGACCAGAGAGGTGGCTCGCTCTGCCATGAGAACACACGGCAAGAAGCTGGCCGTCTTCATGATGGGAGGTGAGCCTTCTCCTAGAATGGCACCACTAGCCTCCAAACTGTGAGACCCCAGATTTCTGTTGGTTAAGCCACCAACACCAGGAGTCTAGTCCAGGCCCCTCTGCAGGCTCTGCCCTGAGAGCTCCCAGAACCATCAGAGACGCTGTGTAACAAACACTCACCTGTTGCTGTCGTCGCTGGCCTGCGAGGCGCTCCTGCTCTGAGGGGAGTCCGGCCGTTGGATGATCTGCACCGTTGCTGAGTTAGAAGCTCCTTTGTTGCAAGGGTGGGTTGCCGGGTGGGGTGGGGTCTGCAGAATCTCTGTGCTGCCCACCAGAGCAGGCAGACATCTGGGACAGTCTTGTGGTGCTGCTTCTCTTTCCCATACACACAAAACCTCACTTCCAGCCTGCTGGTACATTTTCCTCTTTTCCTCCAGCATATGGTGTTCAGAAGACGACAGGTCTGCCAAGATATTCCAGATCCCTCCACGGGTGAGATGGCTTCCCCACAGCTGGAGATGCCACTCTCCACATGGCCTGTTGACAGATGGCCTGGGGGTGGGGGTGCTGGGAACCGGGCTTCCGAGTGGAAGCCTAGCAGATGCCTCATGCCCCTTTTTATGTTGGTGTGATTTGCACTCAGCCTGGGGAGCTGCTCAGGCTGTGGTTGCCACAAATCTCGTTCCAGAACAATCCCCTGTCCATCCAGATGGGGCAGCAGGGACAGCCTTGTGTGCACGGGGCAAGAGGTATGGACAGGTCTGTCTCCATGGCCAGGGTCCAATGTGCTCCTTCGGTGAGGCTGGGTTTGCACACTCGTCTAGAGCAGGGTTTCCATTGCCCTCCCCTCTGAACATGTCACCAGCCCCTGGCTGCTGGTGTGGGAAGCACAGGTGTCAAGAGGAGACTGTGGCAGGATCACATCACATCTCAGGTAGAAGATGATGGACAATTCTTGGCACCTGCACTTTGGGAGCCTGGGGGCTGACTGGGAAAGCCCAGGGACTTTAATGACCTGCCAAGGAGTGCCGAGGTCCTGGTTCTTGGCCACACTGAAGCCAGGCTCCTCCCAGGGTGTGTCGGGGGTCTGATGGGGTGTGTGCTTTGGCTTTGCCACCTTGCCATTCTTGAGAAAGAATCTGAGAAGAAAGAAGCCTCATGTTGATATATAGCAGAGATAACACAGCATTTTAAAGCAATTATCCTTGAATTAAAAATAAATACATTTTTTAAAAAAAGAAGGAAGCCTGAACCCTTTTGGGCTAGAATTGTTGAGGTAGTCCAAGCCCGGGTTGGAAAAGAATTTCCAGCTACACAGCATTTCAGAAGGCAGTCAGTTTACTAAGAACAAAGAGCAGAGATAAAGTGGGCAATATGAACGCAGCGGGCCAACAATTCCTAACAGACCAGGGAGAGTTTGCTGGTTTTGTGAGTTAATAGCCAAATTTTATAGCCTCAAGACAGAAAATTCCTGCTGGAAGGTTGGCATTAGGTGTTTGGTTGGGGTGCTATAGGGCGTTTACTGAAGTGGGCATCTTTGCCTAGTTGCAAGTCAGGAAGCCTACTAGGGATGATCAGGGGACTTTTGGCGATGGTTACAAAGAGACTCAGTCAGTGTCAGCTACACCTGTGGCCTTGGGGGCAGGACTCAACAAGGAGGGAAGAGATGCCACTCTGAGCCAGGTAAGGATGGAGACAAGGGAGAGGGAGAATTCTTTAAAAGGCTAAGCAGCAGGTCTTGGGGATGGACAGAGGGTGGGGTGAGAATCAAGACTGGTTCTGGTTTCTGGCTGAGGTCCCTGACAGGTGAGGAGAAGCGGAGAGAAACAGAACCCCAGAGGCTGGCAGGATCAGCCCTGTCTACCTCTGCTGCCTAGACCAGGTGAGAACCTGGTGTCCGCATCCTCTTTCAATCTGGGCTTAGCCAAGAAGCCCTGTTTCCCTCAACTGGCTTCCTAGGAGGGTACCTGGAGGACTGTGTGTTATGAGCAGAGGATCAAGGTGCCAGAGAGTTTACCTGTCCTTCTGGGGGTTATTTAAGGATGTTACCAGGAGCAAAGAGATATTATCAGAGGATATTATGGAACACTGGGCAAGCCCCATGAGGGAACAAGAGTGAACAGAGGGATTTACATGGAAGTCATTCAGGGAAGCCTTCCTGGAGGAAGTGACTCCCCAGCAGTGTCTCTGGGTATGTAAGAGTTGGAAAGGGGGGAAGCGCACTTCATGCAGTAGAATATCGTCAGCACAGCATGCTCAAAGGAGTGGGGAGGCAGTAAGAGCCAGAGGCTATTCCACCCTACTTGCAATCCTCAGGGGACAGCATAAGGATAAGGGCTTTTGAGCATACCTCCAAGGCCATCTTCTAGAGAGACGAAGTCCACTAGGGTCCTGTCCACCCACCGGGGTCAAGGACAGATTGCTGGGGCCTTTCCTCTTCAGATGAGATACTCCTTGTGGCTTAGGGATAAAGGCCTTTTCTGTCTGTCTCTTTCTCGGCTGCCAAAGGAAGGCCCCTAATGATACTTGCTTCCATCACTGTAATCAAAAATGAACTTGAGGCAACTTTCTCTCTGTGTAATTTCTCTAGCTTTGCAGACAAGCTAATTTACAGTGGAGCAAATGTCAGCGATACATCACGGCCTCCTTGTCTCTGTTCTTGGAAGGCTGGGCACGGAGGCCAGGGGCTTAAGAGCAGGTGCATAGAAGTCAGCAGGCTGGTGGAAGGAGATGATTAGGATAGTGTCCAGGAGAACAGAGAGGAGGGAGGAGGGATTTCATCTCACTCTCCCTTTAAAATGGTACAGACAGGCTCAGAGAGGAAAGCAGAGAGATTTTTGAGAGGTCAGAGCTGTAAAAACAGTAAGATCCTAATTCAGGGCTTTTGCTATTTTTAGAATATTTCATAGAAATCAGGAAGGAAAGTCTTCTGTATCCCTGGAGTCCCTTGGAACAAAGGAGCCGGGTGGTCAGTCTTGGCGTTCAGTTATCGTTCATTTGCTCTTTATTCTTTTTCTAGTAGACACGTCTTGGTCCTGGCAGGAGCCAGCCTTGTGTGGTGGAGTGAGCTGTGGGTTTATCACGTACCATATGGCTTTACCGTATGAGCAAGGTACTTAACTTCTGTGAGCCTCACTTTCCTTATTTTCTTTCAACAACCTGATGACTGGTGAACACTTTTTGAGTTGTAAGCTGGTTCACCATGGATTGTTTCCCCCAGACCACCTCTTGTAATCCTTCCTATAACTCTGTGAAGTGAGCACGATTTCTCCCATTTTTCAGGGAAGGAAACTGAGGAGCAGTGAGATTAAAATAACTTACCTCTAACATCACTTAGAGGTAGCTTGACAGAATCAGGTAGCCTGGGTCCAGATTTGAGAAGCTAATCACTCAGCTAGTAGGACATTTTTATTAAGTTAGGGGAGTGATGTTTGCCTCAGACAGAGGTGGGGGAATTAGAGCAGATGATACGTATAGAGCACCCAGCACAGGCCCTAGAATAGAGTCAATATCGGATGGATAGTGACGATGATGACGACAATGGTGATGATGGTGAGGACAGTGATGGTGGTGGTGCAAGGTGAAAATGGTGATAGTGATGGCTGTGATGGTGACACTGGTAATGATGGTGATGATGTAGTAATGACGGTGGTGATGATGCTGATGATACCCATAAAAGAAGTGCCAAGTCTTCTGACAGATGCCTGGGATACTGAGAAGGAAAATGCAACCCATGATGACAGGAAAGTCTGGTAAAAAAAAAAAAAAAGAAAACTCGATGTCCAAATAATCATTTCAATAACCATATGACAGAGAATAGAACTTTATACCAGGTCAGTGCCCATGCATGTGTGGAGAAGTTGTATGATTGGGATAAATGTTGGAGGCAAAGCCAATGGTGCACATTAAAGGGCTGATGAGAACATGAAGACAGGGCTTCTTGAACTTGGCCTGAACTTCATTGTAACGTTTGGGGCTGGATCATTCTTAGTTGTCTGGGGTGGAGGGGACTATCTTGTGTACTGTTGGATTTGAGCAGCAACTCTGACCTCTATATACAAGATGCCAATAGTATATTTTCTCTATTATGACACCACAATTGTCTCCAGACCTTGCCTGATATCCTCTGGCAGGAGAGGCACCCAGTTGAGAACCACTAATGTAGGTAAAGAATAGAATTGGTGATAGTTCCTGGACCTTTGATTTAAGGAGCTGGGTGCATGGTGCTGTCATTTGCTATAAGGGGATTTTTGCCTCTTGTGTTCACTGCAGCGTCCCACCACCTAGAACCATGCTGGTCCATAGTAGGTACTCAATGGGCAGTTGTCAAATGAATGATTGACTGGATGGAGGAAGGCTGGGGGAATAATAGTTTCTGTTTTGTTTTCTATTTTGTGTGTGTGTTGGGGGAAAATGATTTTGCTTTAGGCAAAGTAAGTTTGATATCCCTCAAATGTCCCAATGCAAATATTGAGTTGTCAGTTAAACACAGAAGTCTTGAGCCTCTGGGAGACATCAAGAGATAAATCCTGGGAGTCATCAGCATGTCCACAGTGTCTAAATCTCTGGGACTGTCTGAGGTCTCCTAGGGCAGGAGAGAAACACAGAGAAGAAAAGAGAGAACAGAGAAGACTCCTGGAAAGTCAAACACACAGGATTTAGGGAGACAAATTAGCAGCATGTTTCAGAGATGGAGGTGATGGTGGTCAGGGAGATGCAGGAGGGCAAGGTTAGGGAGATGTCCTAGGAGTTGAGAGAATGATATATTGAAAGGAGGGAGTGGACAGCATGTTGAGTTCTGCCTAGAGGAGGAGTTGTTGAAACAGGGATGTGGCCATTGGAGTTGAATCCATGGAGTCCAGGGTGGCTTGGGCAGAAGCCAGTCCAGCAAGATGGAGAAGACAGAAGCCCTTTCACGAGTTCCAGAGACATCTGGCCTGGGGGCAGGAGAGGGTCTGGAAAGGTTTGCTACAAAGTTTGCCAAGAAAAAGAGTAGTGAAAGAAAAGAAATGTGGGGTGTAAGGACATATAAAACATATCCTGACATTTGTTAGAGCAGGAAGGAAGACTTTGTTCAAGACTATTGCAACAAGGGAGGGAATACCACTCCAGGGATAGATGAGAATTTATAGCCAATGGGAAGAATGAGGGATCAGTGCATGGAAAATTACTGAGAGGAATTATTAAGGTTAACATATTCTTGCTAAAACTGACTTAAGTGGATTCATACTAAGGCAGAACAAGGTCAAGACCTAGTCAAGAAGGGGGCTCAATGAAGCCAACTAAATTTGGTCATGAAAGGAGTCTTTGTCAAGTGTCACAGGTAGGGTTTTGAAGGAGAGAGACCCTGGAGCATGTTCTTACATGTTCTTAACAGTGGGCATGGCCATGGAGAGCTGTGCCTCTTCTGGTGCTGAACCTTGGTGGGCACAGCATCCAGCAGGTCGGAGAAAAAGAGAGAGGGTCAGAGGCTGGCCCCTGGCTCTGGACTGTTGCTCGGGCTCTCAGCTTTTCCACAAGGGAAGCCACAGATGGGCTCTGCTCCCTGTTAAGCCCCTAATCATAATTTTGGCTTTTAGCCCAAGCTTCACTCATCACCACATCCCTATGCCTTGGCTCCCCACTAGTCCAAGGCAGGCTGTGAGGGATCCACTAATCCAGCCCAGTAAGTGAACAGTGCATGCGGTGGTGCCAGCCCGAACAAGATAGGAGCTCCTGCATCTTCAGGACATCCCTGCACCCTCCCGCCTTCCAGTACGCAGTTGTGGATCTGCTTTCTTCTCTAGGGTGGTGATTGTCCCCCAGCCAAGAGACATCTCTCAATTCACCTTGGGGGTAAGGGGGGAAGGGCCTTAGGTGACCTTCCTCACAGTCAGCCCCTGACCCTTGCAGAATCATTGGTCACAAGATCGAATTGACCCAAAGGCTGAGTTGTCCTATTGACAAAGGTGCCAATAAAAATGTGAGTTTGGGGGTTGCTGTTGGTCTGGTGTCTGGGATAGGAATGAAGCCCTCAGTGAGGTGTCTGCACATGATCAGTGCTCAATACACACTTGCTGCGGTTGCTATTTTTGTTTTCTTGCTTCTGAAATCCCATCACCTGACTCCAAAGGCATGAGTCATTTATCGGCACAGTTTCCTAATACTCTGCAGTCAATAGCCTCAGTATAAATACATCTTTTTCTAGGATTCTAGAGGGCATGGTTAAGGGCTATGGTAAGTGAGGTGAATATGGGGGTTGTTGAAAAAGGATGAAATGAGAAGAGGTGTTTAGGGAAGAGTAGTCTGATGGTAGAGGTTAGAATGGCTCACACAGAAAGAGAATGAAGCAGGAGGTTCATTGTCCTACTGTTCCTTTCTGACGATTTGAGAAAAGGATTTTGCTGAGACCTCTCTGTATCTGAGGAGTTCACTAGGGAGGCACCGTATCAAGGGAGGGTGTGAGATAGGATGTCTTCATCTCTTTTGTGGCACATGCTGCAGATTCATTTCAGTCTCACCACTTACAATTGTTCATCCTTCTACCTTACATCCACCTATCCATCCATCCATCCATCCATTCACTTTCCCACCTGCCTATCCATTCATTCTTCCATACATACATCCACACAGCTATCCATCCATCCACCCTCCCATCCATCCATCCATCCATCCATCCAACTATTCATCCATTCATTTGAGATCCAGGTGTGGGAGGGGCTGGTTTCTCCCTAGGTCTCTCTCCTTGGCGTGTAAACAGCTGTCTTCTCCCTGTATCCTCACATAGTCATCCCTGTGCTGTCTGTGTCCTGACATTTTCTTATAAAGACCTGTCTTATAAAGACCTTTCTTATAAAGATCTGATCTGATCTATTGGATTAGGACCCATCCTCACGACCTCATTTTACTGTAATCATCTCTTTCAGATCAGATCAGTCGCTCAGTCATGTCCGACTCTTTGCAACCCCATGAATTGCAGCACGCCAGGCCTCCCTGTCCATCACCAACACCCAGAGTTCACTGAGACTCACGTCCATCGAGTCAGTGATGCCATTCAGCCATCTCATCCTCTGTTGTCCCCTTCTCCTCTTGCCCCCAATCCCTCCCAGCATCAGAGTCTTCTCCAATGAGTCAACTCTTTGCATGAGGTGGCCAAAATACTGGAGTTTCAGCTTGAGCATCATTCCTTCCAAAGAAATCCCAGGGCTGATCTCCTTCAGAATGGACTGGTTGGATCTTCTTGCAGTCCAAGGGACTCTCAAGAGTCTTCTCCAACACCACAGTTCAAAAGCATCAATTCTTCGGCGCTCAGCCTTCTTCATAGTCCAGCTCTCACATCCATACATGACCACAGGAAAGACCATAGCCTTGACTAGGCGAACCTTTGTTGGCAAAGTAATGTCTCTGCTTTTGAATATGCTATCTAGGTTGGTCATAACTTTCCTTCCAAGGAGTAAGCGTCTTTTAATTTCATGGCTGCAGTCACCATCTGCAGTGATTTTGGAGCCCAGAAAAATAAAGTCTGACACTGTTTCCACTGTTTCTCCATCTATTTCCCATGTAGTGATGGGACCAGATGCCATGATCTTCGTTTTCTGAATGTTGAGTTCTTTAAGGGCCTTTTTTTCCTAGTCCGCATTCTGAGGTCCTAGGGTAACCAGGACATCAACATATGAATGTTGGAGGGAACACAATTCAGCCTAAAACTCTTGCTGTGTGTTTTGAGCAAACAGTGACTGGCTCTTTAGCCAATGTTCTTCCCAGAAATAGTGCTTCTCAGGTGGCTCAGTGGTAAAGAATCCACCTGTGATGCAGGAGATGTGGGTTTAATCTCTGGGTGGGGAATATGCCCTGGAGGAGGCAATGGCAAGCCATCACAGTATTCTTGCCAGGAAAATCCCATGGGCAGAGGAGCCTGGTGGGCTACAGTCCATGGGGTCACAAAGAGACATGACTGAGCATGCACAAATGCATGCATTCCCAGAGATAAAGATTGTTATTTGGATATTTTAAAAATAAGGTGATTACTCTTTGGAGTTCTTTCAGGAGACTGGGGACAAGGGGACCCTTTATGGAAAGATCTTGTGATAAACATGAACATCGAAGCAAAGTAGAGATCCCCAGAACTGATGTCCATTTACAAACAACAGGCACCGAGTAATCAATCGTTGGATAAAAAGGAATCACACTCCTGACTGCTTTTTATTGATGAAGACTGCTTTTTATTTATTTATAGGCAGAAGCTCCTCCAGAAGAAAAGTGATATCATTCATGTCCCCATCTTTATGAACGGTCAATAGTTTTGCCATCACTTGTTTGTCTTGCTAACGACCTCAGAAGGACAGAAAATACACTCTAATTTCTTGTATTTTGTGTTGCATAAGTTTGTATGGGGGCTTCTCTGAAATGCCCCACACCTAGCTCTTCATAAATTTAAATGTTCTTTCAAAGGGGCTTCCACTCTTGGATTCAGAAATTGACATTGTCAACATCTGTTTCTTCATGGCACAGTCACCTGCTGGGATAGTATGTGGTGAGGAATATGACCCAACTAGAGAGCTCTGACTTTTATCCTACTCGTGGGAGGAAACTCCTAACATTGTGGAATTCCTTGAGGGATAAGAGTGTACTTGTTTTTCACACAGGACTCAACCTCATCACATCTGATAGTCTCCTAATTTCATGACGCAGGATGGGCCCCTCTGTGCTAACAGATGCCTCAGAATGGGCCTGGCCACACCAAGGAGAACCATCACATGATTAGAAGGTGGGGCTTGGGACACAGGGATCAGCCTGACCTCCCAGAAGAGGAAGGGGGCTGGGGATGGAGTCCAACCACATGGCCGATGACTCAATCACCCTACATAATGAAACCCCAGTTAAACTCTGGACACGGACACTGGGCTGAGCCTCCCAGGTGGTGGCCCTGGGAGGCTGAAACATCCAGAGGACATGGCAGCTTTACATGGGGACCCTCCCTGGCCCTGTACACCTCTGCCTTTGGCCATTTCTATTGAGCATCCTTTCATTATCTAACATCTGTACTTTCCAGGTTTCCATGACTTGTTATAGCAAATTATTTAGCCTGTGAGGGGCAGTGGGATCCCTCAAATTTGCTTTGCTGTGAGAGTGTTTCTGGAGAGCTTGAACATGCAGTGGTGTCTTCAATGAGGGTGATCTCATGCAGAAAGTTCCTTCAGACAGTGCAGTGTGGCCATACTCCTTTGAAATAATTCTCTCTGATTTATTTTTTATTTATTCACACACATCACTTGTTACTAATGACTGATGCATAGGTTCACAAAATTGGGAAGTTGTGATGATGAAACACTGAAAGGAGGCATTTAATTACTGTGCCATATTGACCAACATTCCATATGCATACATCCACGCATCTCGACTGAGCGACTGAACTGAACTGAACGCATCTATTTAACATTTTTTGAGGACCAGCATATGACAGGGACACAGCTAGATGGGTGTCCGTGCTCAAGGTAATGAGGCATGGCTCAACCCCTGAAATTTGAGCTTTTACAAAAGAGTTACATATTTCTATCACCCTGTCTAGATTCACTGCAAAGTGTAATAATATATATTGTGATGTATTTATTTTGAATCATATAACTATATTCATCTATAGCTCTAGTTTGTGATACTTTATAATAGCACCCAGGAAAATAACACAGAAGGAAAACAATGTATGTATTATTTTGGCTCCCTAAAACCTCAAAAACAGGCTCCTTAGATAAATCTGGATCTCATTTAGATAGAAAGTTCAGGTTTCCAAGATTCCACTGTTTCTCATGTGCCTGTTCAAGATTGCATCCATGGTGGGGTTGCTGTGGCTCCTTCCATCAACTCTTGTGTCCCCTCCAAGTCCCCTAGAGCAGAAAGGTCATCGGTGCACTGCACAGCCTACATATAGCAGGCAGTAGGGATACTCCAGTGTTCTTGCCTGGAGAATCCCAGGCGGGGGAGCCTGGGGCGCTGCTAGGGACCAAAGAGTCGAAGAAAAAAGAAAAAGGGAAAATCCTGCAGCTCCAAAAGTTTGGTTTTAGGCTTATAGGCTTAGTCCTGATGTGTTCAAGAAAGAGACAACAAAAACAACATTCTCTTGGCAACTCCTCTGTTTCCCCTCTCTTGTTTTGCTGAAGAGTTCTCATAAACTGAGTTCCCAACCACAGTGCTGACTGAAGGACTTTGTGTTCCCTAGTCCTGGTTCCCTGGGGCAAGACACCTTCTGGCTTGATCTTAGAGTTGGGAAGCTGCAGAACAGGATCTCAGGGGAGATGCAAATGACATTTATAATGTTGTATCTACTTACACCCTTCCTTATATACACACATTCTGAGTGTCTCTCTGTTCAGTCACTAAGTCATATCTGACTCTTTGTGACCCCATGGACTGCAGCATGCCAGGCTTTCCTAGCCTTCGCTGTCTACCAGAGTTTGCTCAAACTCATGTCCAAGATGCTATCTAACCATCTCATCCTCTGCCACTCCCTTCTCTGTTTGCCTCTGATCTTTCCTAGCATCAGGGCCTTTTCCAATGAGTTGGCTCTTCACATGAGGTAGCCAAAATGCTGGAGCTTCAGCTTCATCATCAGTCCTTCCAGTGAATATTCAAGGTTGATTTCCTTTAGGATTGATTGGTTTGATCTCCTTGCAGTCCAAGGAACTCTCAAGAGTCTTCTCCAGCACCACGACTTGAAAGCATCAGTTCTTCAACAGTCAGCCTTCTTTATGGTCCAACTTTCACATCCATACATGACTACTGGAAAAACACACATTTTGTGTGTACCCTCTCTGAACACAAGTGAGATCAGGACCACGGAGAGCAGCACAATCCCAGGATGAGCAGTCATCCTTCTGTGGAAGTTCAGATGCTTTTGACTAAAAGGAATAGAAGAGCTTAACAATAAGATGAGTTTAAATAATCAGATATTTGTTATCTTATAAAATATGAAATCAAGGGACAAGCGGCTCCAGATTCTGAGATTTCAGGGTCATGATTATCCAAGGCCCAGAAGTGTATCCTTTTCTGCTTGCTATCGACTGCAAGCTGGGCATATCACCCTCCAGGGATGGAGACCAGCTGCAGTGATTCTGGCACTACAGGCTAATTGGAGCCTCTCTGGCCATATTTCTTCTCCTCACTTAAACTAGGGAGGAAAATGCTCCCCCTAATCCTGTTGTAAACATTTCCTAAACCCCACTAGCCATATTGAATCACACTTCTATGCCTAAACTGGTCCTTGACAACAAGGGAATCTGGCTCACACCAAACACATCTACATCCTGGGGGGCAGGAAACCTCCCTATGCCTGAGTGTGTGGTTGAGAGGGCTCTACCATAGAAAGGACGGAATGTGACCCTTGGGAAGGAAGACATGTGTCAGCCAGTGAGAAACCATGATGTCATGCTTTGACTTGGAAACAAGGCAGAGACAGGCAAATGGATGCAGCAAGGCCTTCAGAGTCATGTTTCTCTTTCAGGATTTGGACCTGGGATTGTAATCTGGACTTTTAATGCTCTGACAGCCCAATGTCCACCCTTTCCAGAAAGCACATGTAGTAACTTGGTTTCTCTCGCCTGCAAACCAAAGGATTCTACTCACAGCAATAAGATCAAAGATGGCATCTGTTGGAGTATATTAGAGTCCTAGGAAGAGTTCTAGGTTGGTGGCAGGGGTTTGGGGTCTAGAAACTGGTTTTGTTTCCATTAAGATGCTTTCTTGTTTCCATTTAGCCCGGTATCCTGGCTTCATTATCTCCCACATGAGGTGGTCTTCCTTGTGGCTCAAGGAACAGAATACCCGGGGCCCTCTGAGTCTCATTGGCTCATTCCTTTGGCCCAAGATGCAGATGCTTCCTCTTCCACTCTGCACAAGTGTCCCGGGGGCTGCAGTGACCAAATGCAACATGCTGAGCAGCTCAGAACATCAGAAATCTACTGTCTCACCAGCTCTGGAGGCTGGAAGTCTGAGCACAATAGGGAGGAACCTCTGTGTTCTATTACAAATTCATCACTAAAGGGATGTTGCCTCTAAGCCTCAATTATACATCATGGCCCTTCTCTGGGAACCATGCCTCTCAGGTCATGAGTATTAAGCTAAAATGCCGTTGTTAATTCACAGGAAACATCCTGACCAGGTCCACTTGTGAATGGCTGCAGGAAGGAAGACATTATGTTCAGGAAAATAAACTGATGTTGGTGGGCATCTGAAGACTATGCTCCCATGAAGGGAGACTCTTCCAACCACTTTTGTGTAAAAAGTTAGAATTCTGTGCACACAACCACCATCCACCTTTTCATGGCAACACCTGGTTCCTACTACTTGCTGATTTTTTCAGGTGTTCAAGCACTGTACCTCTTCCCATCAATGCTGCTCAGATGATAAAGAATCTGCCCGCAATGCAGGAGACCCGGGTTCAATCCCTGGATTGGGAAGATCCCTGGAGAAGGGAATGGCAACGCACTCCTGTATTTGCCTGGAGAGTTCCATGTACAGAGGAGCCTGATGGGCTACAGTCCATGGGGTCTCACAGAGTTGGATGTGACCAAATAACTAACACCTTCAACAAAGCTGCAAAGAAGGTACTGGTGACAGACTTAAAGAGGGAACTGTACTCGCATGCTGATGCAGCATGACCTCAAGAAAGTTCTGTTAACCTCCGTGCTTCTGAGTTCTTGCCTGTAAAGTGGGGACCTTATAGCATTGTTGAAACATGGGGCAATTTTGAAGATTATAAACATATATATTTCATTTAGGGTGGAACCTAGGTTAATTTCTACTACTTTATGTGTCTTTGTTCAATGTTTTGTGAGTACTTTCCCTGTGCCAAGCACAGTTCCTGGTGAAAAAGACAGTTATGAACAGGAGATAGAGTCCCGCTTTTACGGCGTTGGCATTCATTTAACGGGAGACAGAACATAAGCAAAATATAAATGGAAGATATGCAATGTCATTGTCATGTGTGCTGTGGGAAATCATGGTGGAGGGGGAGACGTGCTCCCATGCAGGGTGGGGCTGGGCTCAGAGCTGCAACCACATGCGGAGGTGAGGAAGTGCTTCATCTATTGGTCAGGGCAGGGTGTTTTATATTAATTCCCCCCTCCATGTTTCTTATTGGTGCCATGTGTGTCTACCCATGTCAGTTCTGTTCCGTGTCATCTATCCTCCAGAATCAGAGGCATGAATTGCCTCCACCTGGAGCATTTCTGGAATTGTGGTGACAAGAAAAGAAAAGAGCCCATCGCTGTTGCTCCTTCTCAGATGGGGAACAAGCCATGCTGCTCCTGTTTCACTAGACAGACAGACATCACAGTAGCCAGAGATGTGCCTCCTTCCTGGGCAGGGGTAGATGTACCTGCAAGCAAGGACACAGCCCACCAGGCATGGTTGAAGAAGGAGTTGAAGGAGGTGATGGCAAGAGCCCATTCTCAGCTGTGAAAACCAAGAACTGTGAGGTTGAGTGACTTGGGCTTATTTAGCCCCGCCAATCTGTAAAGCATGTTGGCCACATGGCCCTGATGACTGTGGGGCCTGGGGTGAGGACATGATGCATACATGGATCCCTCTCACTTCTTGGAAGTATCCCCTGCAAAGTGGGGCTGGTCTCTGAGAAGGCCAGGGCTGGGTCTGGCTTCCTCTTTTGCTGAGTTGTCCAGCCACCATGCAGGCCACAAGGAAGCTGTGTCTTTCCCCTCTGCACCAGTCGTCAGGCTGAGCTGGGTTCTGTGCCCAGGCTGAGCTGGGTTCCCTGCTCCCAGGCAAGCTGACTCACAGGCTTCTGGGGAAGGGCCACATGGTGCTGATGGCTGGCATTGCCTGAAGCCTCGTGGGCTCAGGCTCCAGGCTCAGGTCAGGCAAAGCACAGGAGAGCAGGGAGGGGGCTGTCCTTCCCTCTATTCCCCCTACCATGAAACATAGCACAGCTGCCAGGCATCCTGCCAGGCTGTACCAGAGCCCTGCTCCTTACCTGTCACCTCCTCACCTCTACATCTCCCCACCCTCTACAAACAAAACTGGCCTGGTATGGTCAGTGATGAGGGAGGGATTTTTTAACCCTTCTGGTGCCCAATGCTTCATTAGTTTTGTCTCCCTGTCCAACTTCTCATGTGAATCCAGTGGAAAGCACAAGATGGAAAGGGGGTATGGTGGGGAGTAAAGCAGTCCTTTGGATTGCAAGGAGATCCAACCAGTCCATTCTGAAGGAGATCAGCCCTGGGATTTCTTTGGAAGGAATGATGCTAAAGCTGAAACTACAGTACTTTGGCTACCTCATGCGAAGAGTTGACTCATTGGAAAAGACTCTGATGCTGGGAGGGATTGAGGGCAAGAGGAAAAGGGGACGACAGAGGATGAGACGGTTGGATGGCATCACTGACTTAATGGAGGTGAGTTTGAGTGAACTCTGGGAGTTGGTGATGGACAGGGAGGCCTGGCGTGCTGCAATTCATGGGGTTGCAAAGAGTCAGACATGACTGAGCAACTGAACTGAACTGAACTGAAAGCAGTTGTTAGGAGCATAGAGAAATAAGATGGAAAGTTTTGCATTCCTAAAACAAGCAAACAGAACAAACAACAACAACAACAAAAACTTGACTGGGAACTCTTTGCCCTAAATCTGCTTTCCCAGCTCTGTGGTCAGCTGGAAACAAGGCCTCTAACTGAGCTGCCTCTCTCCTTCCCTCCCTCCCATCCCTAAGAGCATCTTTCAGCAGCATGTACCTGTTCTGGAAAAATGGTAGAAGGTGGTGCAGATACTATACCTGAGAGTGAAAATATTAATAGTGACCTCATGTTGGTTGGGTTCTAATCTCTGTTCTTTACACAGAGAGTTTCATTTAATGTCCCCATTTCAGAAAGAAGAGGTTGATCCTCTAAGGCTGTCACTACCTTGGGAGCAGGAGTGAAGCCTCCTGTATTTGACCCATGTGCATGACTCCAAACCATGCTCCCAGCCACTCCTGCTGCGATTCCCAAAGAAGGACTTTCCAGGGTGCCTCAGGCTGAGTTAGCAATTTGTTAGGACTCCATAGTCCTTTTCCCATTTCAATAAAAATCTCATTTCGCTGCTCCTAATTGACTCTGTTGCCACCTCATCCCCTTTCTCCCACATTTACTTGGTCCTTGAGAACTCCTCCAGCTGTGACACAAGCCAGCGGTCCCCAGAGATGGCAGGAAGTGGACCCCTTGGCCTGCTTTGGGACCTTGGTTTGTGTGTCAGTCTTCTAAGCACGTCTCAGCCAGGAGGCTCTGTGCCCTGTCTGTTCTTCTGACTGAGATCAAGGGTGCTGGTGACTAGCAACAGACATTCCTCCCTCATGCTCTTTGCCTGGGTGGATGCACTGAGCCCTGGCTTCCCCTGCATCTCCCTGAGCATGCTTTCCTAAGGCTACCTCAAAGGCATCAAAAGACCTTTTGGGACTGAGCCCCCTGGGGTCCCATGGCTGTATCCAACCCCCTGAGAGTTTGTTAGTTTTGCTTTCTGCTCACCCAACTTGGCGTTTCTGTGAGCAAGAACCAAGAATTTCTTTCCCCTAAAGCCACAAGGCCCAGCTTTCACACTTGCTAATTATCCAAAGCAAAACATATGGCTAGTCTGTTGTGTTCCCAAGCACACCCTCCTTGCAGGCCTCATGCCTGGTGAGTCGTTGGCTCAGTCACAGCCAGTCGTTGGCTACTCATGCCTGTGTGGCCAACATGCCTGTCAGGCCACAGTCTCCAGTTCTCCATCCCTACTTCATTGGTGCCCTGAGTGCCAGCACTCTACAGAAAGTTCTGATTATAGAATTGTCCCAACACTGGGGAATAAGGTAGGTATGCCCCTTCCCATTACTGCTTTTTAACATTGTACTGAAAGTCGCAGCCAATGCAATAAGATAAGAAAAGGAAATCTAAGGTATACGTATTGAAAAGGAAGACATGAAGATGTCTTTGTTCACTAATGACATGGTTGTCTATGTAGAAAATCTGAAAGAAGTAACAAAAAAATCTTTTGGAACTAATGAGTGATTATACAAGGTTTATACACAAAAGCCAATCATTTCCCTCTATGCCAGCAGTGAAATTAAAAACACATTACTGTTTTTATCAACACTCTCCAAAATGATACACTTGGTATAAATCTAACAAAATATGTACAAGATCCATAAAAAGGAAGCTACAAAACTATGACAAAATAAGAACAAAATAAATGGATACTCCATGTTTATGGATAGAAAGACTCAATATTGTCAAAATATCTGTTTTTCCTAACTTGATCTATGGATTCAACACAATATTAAACAAAAATGCAGTAAGTTATCTTGTAACTATTGACAAATCGATTATAAAATTTATATGGAGAGGCAAAAGATCCAGGATAGCAAACTCAGTATGGAAGGAGAAGAACAACTTCAGAGGACTGCAACAATTAGACTTTAAATAGTACTGTAAGAATACAGTAACCAATAGAGTGTGGGATTGTGGAAAGAATAGACAAATCCATAGAAGAGAGTGGAGAGCAATAGATCCTAGAAATAGACCCACACTTATAGTCAACTAATCTTTGACAAAGGAGTGAAGACAATACAATGAAGCAAAGATAGTCTCTTCAGCAAATAATGCTGGAAAAACTGGACATCCTCATACGTATTAAATAACAAATCGAGACACAGACTTTACATTCTTCACAAAAATTACAGATCATAGACTAAAAATGCAAAATCCAAAATTATAAAACTTCTATAAGGTAACATAAGAGATAATAGAGAGGACCTTGGGTTTGGTGATGACTTTTTAGATAAAACGCCAAAGCCATAATTGATAAAAAGGTAAGTGATACGATAGATTTCACTAAAATTAAAAGCTCTGCTTTGTGAAAGACAATGTTGAGAATTAGAAGACAAGTTCACACTGGGAGAAAATATTTGTAAAGACATACCTGATAAAAGGTTATTATCCAAAATATACAAAGAACACAAACTTAATGAGAAAATGAGGGATCTGATTTTAAAAAAATATGCCAAAGACTTAAAGAGACACCTCAAGGAAGATGAAGATATGGCAAATAAGCATATGAAAAGATGCTCCATGTCATAATTCATCAGGGAAATGCAAATTAACACAACTAGGTAGCATTGCATATCTATGAGAATGGTCAAAATCCAGAATGACAAAACCATATTTCGGCTAGGATGTGGCGCAGCACGAACTCTCATTCGTTGCTGGTGGGAATGCAGCATGGCTCAGCCCCTTAAAATTGTATTTATTTATTTATGACTGTGCTGGATCTTCATTGCTGCTTAGGCTTCTCTACTTGTGGTGAGCAGGGGCTACTCTTCATTGAAGTGTGTGGGCTTCTCATTGAGCTGGTTTCTCTTGTTGTAGAGAGTGGGCACTGGGGCACACAGGCTTCAGCAGTTGCAGCACACAGCCTCAGTAGTTGTGGCTCCCAGACTGTAGGACACAGGCTCAGTAGTTGTGACATACAGGCTCAGTTGTAGGTGAACAGGTAAACTGTGGTCGATCCAGACAATGAAATATTATTTGGCTCTATAAAGAAATGAGCTATCAAGTCATGAAAAGACATGGAGGAAACTTAAATGCATTTTACCAAGTGAAAGAAACCAATCTCAAAAGGCTACATACTGCGAGGCTCCAACTATATGACATTCTTGAAAAGGCAGATCAGATCAGATCAGTCGCTCGTTGTGTCCCTCCCCCCCTCTCCCCCCCCCCCCCCTCTCCTCTCCTCCTTTCGTCTCCCTCTCCCCTTCGTCCCCCTCCTCCCCCCTCCCTCCCCTCCTCTCCTTCCCGCTGTCTCCTCTCCTCCCCCGTCTCCTCCCTCTCCTCCCTCTCTCTTCTCCACTCCTCCCCGCCCTCCCTCCCTCCTCCTCCGCTCCTCCCCGTGTTCCTGTCCCGCTTCCTGCTCACCTCTCAGTGTTTGCGCCCTGTCTCTCTCTTTTCCCTTGTGGGGCGTCCATGTCTTCGCTGTTGGCTTGCCACCTTTTCCTCTCCTTTCACTTCTCGGGCTTTGCCCCTCTCACTTCTCCTGGGTGGTATCATCTCATTCTGGGTTTTGATTTTCTCCCTCTTGTCCGCTTGTTTCCTCCTCCCTTTCTCTTGTCTCTCATTAGTTGGTGACAATCCCTTGCGTACTCCTCCTTGGGCCTGGTCCTGTCCTTCTCTGTGCTCAAAGGCAGAACTCTGGAAACAGTAAAAAGATCAGTGGTTATCAGGATTCAGGGAGGAGGGCTGGATAAATCTGCAGAGCACAGAGGACTTTTAGGACAGTGAAACTATCTGTATGCTACTACAATGGAGGATGCATGTCAGTAGTGATACAATGTACAGCACCAAGTATGAGTCCTAATGTGAACCATGGACACTGGGTGATAACGCTGTGTCAATGCAGGTCAGTCAGTCAGAATCAATGTGCTGGTGGGGGACGTCAGTAGTGGGGAGGCGGGGCTTGTTGGGGGAGGGGCATTTGGGTGATCTCTGTGCTTTCTGCTCAATTATGCCATGGACCTAAAACTGCTCAGAAGACCTAACCAGACATCACTCCAAAGAAGCCACACAGACAACTAATAAACACATGAAAAGTTGCTTAACATCGCTCATTATTAGAGAAATGCAAATCAAAACCACAGTGAGGTATCATCTTACACCAGTCAGGATGGCCCTCATCAAAAAGTCTACAAACAATAAATGCTGGAGAGGGAGTGGAGAAGAGGGAACTGTCTCACACTACTGCTGGGACTGCAAACTGATACAATCACTATGGAGATGCCTTAAAAAACAAGGGATAAACCTGCCATCGACCCAGCAATCCCACTACTGGGTATATACCCTGAGAAAACTATAACTGAAAAAGATACATATACCCCAATGTTCACTGAAGCACTATTTATAATAGCTAGGACATGGAAGCAACCTAAATGTCCACTGACAGATGAGGGGATAAGAAAGTTGTGGTGCATATACACAATGAAGTATTACTCCACTATAAAAGGAATGCATTTGAGTCAGCTCTAATGAGGTGGATAAGCCTAGAGCCTGTTATACAGAGGGAGGTAAGTAGGAAAGAGAAAGACAAATACAGTTTATTAACACATATATATGGAATCTGGAAAGATGGTACTGATGATCCTATGTGTAGGGCAGCAAAGGAGACACAAAAGCAAAGAACAGACTTTTGGACTCAATAGGAGAAGAAGAGGGTGGGGTGATTTGAGAGGATAGCACTGAAACATATATACATTAGCATATGTGAAATGGATAACCAGTGCGACTTTGATGTATGAAGCAGGGCACCCAAAGCCAGTGCTCTGTGACAACCTGATGGGATAGTGTGGGGAGGGAGGTGGGAGGGGGGCTCAGGATGGAAGGAACACATGTACACCTGTGGCCAATTCATGTTGATGCATGGCAGAAGCCATCACTGTACTGTAAAGTAATTATCCTGCAGTTAAAATAAATACATAAATTTAAAATAAAGTTTTTATTTAGAAGAAAGTAGTTAGGACTTTTTGGAATGGGGAAATATTCTGTCTTGATTGTGATGATGTATGAATTCATCACAGTTCACTGACATGAAGGACTTTATTTAATATGTTATATCTCAATAAACTTGGTTGAAAAATAGAATCTTCCCTCCAGTCTGCTTGCCTGGCAAGAACCAATATTTTACAAGCAAGGCATTGTGTGACCCAGCTTGTTTTGGGAAAAAATGAAGTTTCCATCATTTATGTCTCAGCTTTGAACTTGGAGTCTGTTTATGTTTTATCACATCAAGCAATCAGAATCAGAAGGCTCCCAAGCTGACTGGAGTCCATCACACAGGAGGGCATTCTGTGTAGCATTCTGTGTAGCATCGTGTAGCATTCTCCTACAGATCCTGCCTAGCTGGTGGAGAAAAGGGAAGTGGGTGCACCAGTCTTTTTTTTTTTTGGCTGTGCTGAGTTTTCATTGCTGTATGGGTTTTCTCCATTAATAGTTGTGGTGAGCCGGCGGGCTACTCTTTGTTGCAATGTACAGGCTTCTCACTGTGGTGACTTCTCTTGTTGCAAAGCACAGGCTCTAGGCACCTGGGCTTTATTAGTTGCAGAGTATGGACTTCAGAGCGCAGACTCAGTAGTTGTGGCACTCGGGCTTTGTTGCTCCTCGTATGTGGGATCTTCCCAAACTAGGGACTGAACCCATGTCCCCTGCGTTGGCAGGCAGATTCTTAACCACTGGACCACCAGGGAAGTCCAAGGGTACCAGTCTCAAGGCAGAGGACCAGGGACTAGGCGGAGGTCACTCCAATTTAGTTCAACTCGTCCAGGCTCGCTGAGCCCGGGTGCAGTCCCTGTGCCCAGAGCCTGCAAGGGAAGTGAAGTGAGGAGGATGAGAGCAGCTTCCTGCAGAACCAGACAGATACCAGAAGCAATGATTTACTCTCAGGGTGGGTAGCAGGGGGTCTAGAAATCCCTAGGAGTGTTTGGGACGCTTTAATGGTAATGTAGGTGCTTGCCTGGGTCTTGATGGGGGGCAGAGTTCTCCAGGTGATGATGCAGGACGTAGGAAGTGGGTTGGCAAATGAGCTTGCTAGAACTCTCAGCCTGGGTAGCTTGGTAGAATAATTACCGTAAGAATAATAACACATGCCTGTATGTGTCAGAGACGTTGGAAACTAGTGTTTAGACAAAAAAAAAATTCTAATTTTATCTTTACAGACCCTCCAGGAAGGGATCAATGAAGAAACAAATTCTCACTGAAGATAAGTGGCCTGTCTGAGGTGTCCAGGCAGGACTGGAACCCTGAGCTGTCCCCAGGTGTCCCCTACTGATTCCTCAGGGCCAACACTGCAGGGTGTGAGAGGGACAAGGCCAGCATATCTGGTCAGGGAAGAGACTGGGTTTGGTAGCTGCCCCCACAGTCCTGAGAAGGTCACAGCTGAGAGCTTGGAGCAGAAGATGAAGCTCAGGCGCAGGAGGTGCTGGAGCAGGAGAAATGGGGTCCTTGTGCCAGCGATGTGGACCCCAGTTGATGTAGGGAGCGTGCAGAGAGATATGGGAGAGAGCTGTGCAGGGAACTTTAAGAACCTGTGCAAATACACAGGAGGACTCCTGGATGCTGGGACCGCATTACCTCACTGTCCTTCATCTTTTTTTTTTTTTTTTTAACCATATCATCTCCTTTCTCTCCACCTCAAACTACTGGCATTCTTACTTTCCATAAATAAACCGTAGCTGAGATAGAAACTTTACGGACAAAGTGAAAGTGAAAGCTGCTCAGTCATGTCTTACTCTTTGCGACCCCGTGGACTATACAGTCCAAGGAATTCTCCAGGCCAGAATACTGGAGTGGGTAGCATTTCCCTTCTCCCGAGGATCTTCCCAACCTTATGGGCAAAGGCTGAACACAAAAACCCCACCTGGATTTTTTTTTCTTTTAAGAGTAGACCACACTTAAGCAAAATCTGAGCTTTGATTTATAAGATCACTTTCCCCAGCACATTGGAAAGATGCAAATGAAAGCTACTGTTTGGGGCGATGTACCAAGTGAATGCGGACTATGATCCTTAAAGACGTGGCTGCTACGGCTCACTGCCCATGTTCACTGGCCATGAAAGGCAAGACATGCAGGACACAGGGGCCTGCACTCTGAAGAGGTCTGATGTCTTCATTTCCTCCCTCAACAAGAAGCTCCAGCCTTTGAGTGTTGAGCCTTGGATGGCAGGAGCAGGTTAGGGGGCCAAGTGGGAGTTGGAATTTGGTGTTAATACCAGTTTTGTTATTCATCTGTTACTCTCCGCAAGGCAAGATCATCTCAGTATGCTTCAAGGTCTTCAACTTTCCTGGCTCGTTAATATAGGAAATATATATGTGTTGTAATTTGAATGGGACAGAGTGTTTAAGACATAAACAGAAATCAGATGAGATTCACCAAGTGAGAAGCAGCTTAGATGCAACCTGCCCATCATCACAGCTCTCCATGTGATCTGGGTTTTTCCAGTCTCTCAGGAACTTGAATACTCTTGCCCAAAGAGACGCAGAAGCAATTATGGGAAAAGCCCCCCAGGAGCTGGGAGCAGCCCTCAGAGGGGGTCTGGAGTGGTGCTCTGCTCATCTCCTCTACCCTTCTTGTTCCAACTCCAGGGACACCTCAGATTTTTTCTATGAGAACCTGGGGCTGGACTGGAGCAGGTGGAAGCTGGCAGAACATCAGGCCATCCCAGCCTGAACCTGGATTCGATTTCTGAGCAGCAACTGATCACATTTGACTGGTTGCCAAATGTCCTATTTTGGTTGCTGAGTGCAGATGACTGAGCTGTGATAACAAGATGCCTTCTTTTCGCACCAACTGAGTCATGGGTACGGATCTGATACAGATATTTTTGGTGTGGGTCGGAATTTTGTTCTGTTTCTAAATGTGCTCTGTCTCCTCCATTTTAAACCAGAACAAGGTCTGAATTACAGGCATCAAAGCCTTCCAGAAGGAGGGTCACCGACAGCTTTGATTTCAGAGTCTTCGAGCCCCTGCCTGCACCGCCCCTCCACCCACATCCTTCACTTGGGGGTGGGAAAACCTCCCATCATCCAACGCAAACTTCCACGGAACTAATTTTGTGTGCCAAATATCCCGCAGTGCTGCAAAGTCTGCTTCTGTAAGTGACATTGATTGAAAAACCTGAAATCAATCACAACATTTATTCAGTATGTAACATGTTGTTCAACGTTTTAGCTCACATGTGGAGGAGGGATCCCAATTAAATGAATAACTTCTGAGACCTTGGGACCCCAAATAGCCAGCAGATAGGCCTGAGGGAAGAACAGATGAGTCAATGTGATCAGTTACTTGTCATTTACAATTTAAATAAACCCCCACAATAGCATGAAAGTCTCGGTGGAGATGGGATAAGCCTCTCAATTAGAGGTAGAGTTATTAGTCTGGGACCTGGTCAACCTTTCATTCAGATCTGACCTCTAAAAGCTTCATCAGTTACAGGTGTCACTTGGTGATACTTCTGGGAAAAGGAAGGAGGGTAAGTGAGTATACTGGGCCAGGTGGCTGCTCCAAAGGGAAGGGATAGGAGGAGAGGTGGTTTTATGGGGGTGTGTCTACCCCATAACAACGAACCGTCCAGCAGAGGAGGCCCTCGCACGGCTGATTTGACAGAAGTGGGTCCCTGGACTCCCAGGTGGCGCTAGTGGTAAAGAACCCGCTTGCCAAGCAGGAGACGTAAGACACACATGTTCCATCCCTGGGTTGGGAAGGTCCTCTGGAGGATGGCATGGCAACCCACTTGCCTGGAGAATCCCATGGACAGAGGAGCCTGGCAGGCTACAGTCCGTAGGGTCACACAGAGTTGGACACGACTGAAGTGACTTAGCACACATGCACGCATGCATGGGTCCCTGAGCTCACCCTCTGGGTGACTGACTTGCTCAGACTGTTCTGGGCAAGTGCTCTGCAAAGTCTTCTTTTTTTTTAGTCTTATTTTTACAGACCCAGGTTGTTATTGGCAACCATTGAAAAGATGACTAAATAAATCAATGGTGCAGGCCTTGAGCTGCCGGGGCTAGAACCAGGAGCCGCTGTGTTTCCATTTCTATCCTTAACATCCCGCCCTTGAACTCTGGGAGCCACCCCCATGCCTCCAGCCTGCAGGACCAAGGGGGAAGAACAGATTCCCCTAGTGGATTCCTGAGAGGACTCCAGCATGGAAATGTTAGCCCAAATGTGCCTTCTCTCTCCTCCCCCATCTCTAGTTAAGGACACAAAACGTCGATTCCTTTTGCCGTCTCCCTGACCTTAAACTTGTTTTGGCAGCAGTGTGTGCTCTGGGCAGAATCTCACACAGAGGACCAGCCCAGGGTTCTCCCAGTGGAGGGAAGTACAGGCAGGTACCTTCCACAGGAGGTCAGAGCACCAATTCCAGGAGTACCATCTCGCAGGAGGTGCTGTGGGACTGAAGACCCTGTGCCTCTGCCTCAGAGTTGGCAGGAAGGTCTTCATTCATGCGGGACCCCAGGAGCTGTCCCTCCAGGTCCCCTGGCTTTCATCAGTAATCTGACATCTTTACCAGGAAACAGGAGGTTTCCAAAGCCTTGGGCATGTTCTCAGGATAAGTAAACAGAACACACAGAGCCTGAACTTGGATAAACAACGAGGAACCAGCAGTAAGGTGTCTCTAAGTGAGAAGGATGCTCCTTCCTACCTGCCTCCTGTCGCATGGCCTGATTGTCTGATCGAGTGGTGCCTTGATCTTCTCTGGGTCATGAATGGCTGTGAGGAGCTGGTGAAGGCCCTGGGCCTCCCCCTGGAGCACTGCTCCCTGGCAGACCCCAGAGATCTGCTGTCATATCCACAGGACCTTCTGAGGGCTGCCTTGGGCTACTAAGGGCAGTGGCGAGCAATGGAACTTTCCAGGTTGACACTGTCCGGCACTGTAGCCACTAGCCACAGGAGGCTGTGAGCCCCTGGAATGGGACCAGTGCAGTTACCATTTCCTCCTCCAGGGGAACTTCCTGACCCAAGGATGGAACCAGCATCTCCTGCTTCTCCTACACTGGCAGGCAGATTCTTTATCACTGAGCCACCAAAGGGCTTGATGCAAAGGATCCTGAGATGTGATCTCACTCCCAACCCCACCCCAGGACGATATAGCCAGGCCAGAAAGCCAAGGTTTAAGAGCAAGAGGTAAATATGTAGCAATGCAAAATGGCCAATGGTGTGGAAGCCTCTTTTCCTTACCAAGGTGGACCTCCGTCCCTGGGGCATCCATTCATGCATGTCTGGGTCACAGCAGTCAGAGATGGTCCAGAGGATGTGACACTCCGACCAAGGAAGCTGCTCCCAATGACAGCTCAGCTCTGATCCCAGCACCAAATACCCAGCCAGTGGTTCCAGTTCTGGGGGAGGTTGTGCACCTGGCAAGATTCTGGGCCCTGGACTGACCTTCGTCTCACTTTGAGATTTAGTCTAGAGTTTGGGGTGGTGTGGTGTGAATGGGAAATGAAAGTCCTCCACAACTCAACAGTCTAAGAAAGAAGGGAGGAAAGAAAATTAAATCACTCTTCAAGAGGGAGGAGCATAGCTCCCCACCCCTAAGTGTGGGCTGCATAGAGTGACTTCCTTCCAGGAAAGACAGAAAAGAAGACCTTCACAGAGGAGCAGCCTGGAAAACACTCCTCAGCGGTGGTCAAGGTCAACATCAATGTGATACATCATGTTGATAGCAAGTACCCTTGATATATGATGAAAATAACATCTTACTCCTGTGATCTTCTGCCTCAAACCCCATCACCCAAGTCTAACCATGAGAAAAACACCAGACAAATTCCAATAGAGGGAAATCTTACAAACTAACTAGATCCCTCCAAACTGTCAAGGTCATCAAAAAAGGGCAAGTCTGAGAAACTGTCACAGCCAATAGGAGCCTGAGGGGACTTGATGACTTAAAGTCATGTGGTGTCCTGGATGGGACCCTGCAGCCTAACCAAGGACATTAGAGAAGAGCTAAGGACATTTCAAGTCAACTGTAGACGCTTGTTAATAATAATGTATCAATAGGAGTTCTTTTTTTTTTTTTATAAACACATTACTGATGTAAGATGCTAATAATAGGTGAAACTGGATATGGGAACTGTCTGAACTATTTCTGCAATTTTTCTAAAAATCTAAAATTGTTCTAAAATTAAATGTTTATTTTAAAATTTCTCTCTTTTCATCCAGAGTAGTCAAAATTGCAGAGACAGAAAGTAGAATAGTGGGTGCCAAGACCTGGGGGAGGGGAACGAGGAGCTGGTATTTAGTGGGGACAGATGGGAAGTTTGGGAAGATGAAAGAGTTCTGGAGACGGATGATGGGGACAGCTGCACAACAATGTGAAGGTACTTAATGCTGCTGAGCTGCACGCATAAAAGTGTTTAAGATGGTCAATTTTGTTATATGTACTTTACTCCAATTTTATTGTTTTTTTAATTCTTTTTGTTTTATTGGCTTAAACTCTGGATCTGGTTGATTATCTGTGTTCCATAAGAATAGAAACAGTCTGTTTCTTTTTTAATTGCTGAAAGTTTGAACCTTTTAACCAACATCTTCCCATTTCTCCTACCCTCCACCCTGGTCTCTGGCAATAACTGTTTCTATGAGTTTGCCTTTTAAAAATCTTATATATTCATTTATTTATTTTTAGACATCATATATATAAATGACTCCATGTATTTGCATTTGTTGATCTCTGTCTGGCTTATTTCACTTAGTGTGATGCTGTCCCGGTTCATCCACTTTGTTGAAAACGCCAGGATTTCCTTCTTTTCTTTAAGGCTGATCAATATTAAATTTTTAGCATTCCCTCCTTCCCCTCCTGGAACTCTGCTTACATCTGTGCTCCAAACTCTGGGCTCCTGGCAGATGGTCCAGCTCAGGACTACAGCCAGCATCCCCTGTGTCAGGGATACCCTGTCACAGAGGCCTCGCCTGCCTTCCACGGGCTCTGTGCACCCTGCCCTTTGAAGCTGCATTTTCACGGTTAGACCCCCAGTCTCCGAAGTGCAGCCCATAGTCCAGTAAGTGGATATAGGGCTGTCTGTGATCTGAAGCTCCTCTTTTTACACGATGGGGAGGCTGGCTCTATTGCCTTTGAAAACACTCGTGATTCCTCCATGCATGTCTGGTGATGGGATGAGCATGTGACCGCTGAATTCACCCCAGGAGCTGAGGATGCACGAACACTCTCATACGCTGCCCTTCATCACTTTCTCCCCACAACTTGTTTCCACCCGACAGCATCCCCCTGGCTGCCTCTCCCTCTGGCTGACAGCTATCCGCTGAGCTCTGTGGCAGATTTCCTCTGTGCATGATAAATAGTCCTCATTTTCTCTCCAGCAGTCCCACAGCCAATAAAAAGCAATAAAAAGCAAAATGACACACAAATTGTGTCCCCAAAGAGCCGTAAAGGCCTAAGATATTGCTGCCTGTGACAATCCGATGAGATTCTTTGCCTTTAAACAAATAACCCTCTTTAACAAAGAAAAGTATGTAAATGAGGAAGGGCAGGGTTGGGGGGAGGCAAGCACCTGGGACTAGGGGCCTTTCTGGCTCCCCCAGGCGCTAGGGTCTCTGCTGCATTTGGAGTAAGGCAGAAAGCCTCCCTTAGAAGGTGACAAGTGACATGGTGACACACCCAGCAATTTTGTAATTGCTCTGGATTTTAGGTTTGTTGGGACGATTTTTCTGTACCTTTTTAGAAGCCTCCAGAAGCATTCATCTCTGGTATGCAAATTCTCAAGCTTATTGGAGGTGATCTCCTACAGAGGGTTCACATGAGCTGATGCTCAGACCTCAGGCCTAGAGATCCTGGTTCCATTAGTTTAGAGGATCTCAGTATGTGTGCTTTTTTTTTTTTTTTTTTCTTCTTCTTCTTTTTGGCCAAGCCACACGGCATGCAGGATCTATTTCCCAGGTCGGGGATCTAACCCACACTCCCTGCATTGGAAGTGCCGAGTCATGATCACTGGACTGCCAGGGAAGTCTGTGTGTGTACTTTTGAAAGCAGCTGCTTCAATTGTGAGACCAGGGCAGTGAGCCCCAGGAGCTTCGGAGTCTGCAAGCCACACAGAAGTGGAATGTCCTCAAAGATTCAGCCTGCTGGCTCTTCTGCTCCCTGGGATCCTCTCCTCCATCATGGTTTCCCAGCAGGGAAACATGCAGCCTGATCTAATTAACCAGAGAGGAGGACAGCGGAGGCTCAAGCAGTGAGCTCTGCCCAGTGGGAACTCCTGCCCCGGTCTAATTTCTTTCTACTACTATGCCGCAGGTTCCTCCTCAGCCCATCCTCACACCAACCTGTGAGCTTCTATCCCCTTGGGACAGTGGAGGAATCAGGTCCAGGACAGCAGCAGGATCCCAGGCCTCCCACAACCCTACAGACCATGCCTGACTTGGAGTTGGGGTCCATGGTCTAGCCCAAGGAGATACTCGAAGGAGAGACGGGAACACTCTATGGAGCTGGTGTTTACAGGGGGAGCAGCTGAGAGGGCTCCAAGTGAGGGGCTTGTAGGCGGTCTAGGAGGCTGGATGTGCACCCAAGAGGTAGGCTGGGTGGTAGGAAGGGCAAGGAAAAAATTGTGCTGCTCAAGGGAACAAGGAGAGTGTGAAAGAAAGTGAAAGTGTTAGTTGCTCAGTCCCGTCCCAACTCTTTGCAACTCCATGGACTGTAGCCCACCAGGCTCCTCTGTCTATGAGATTTTTCAGGCAAGAATACTGGAGAGGGCTTCCCTCCAGAGGATCTTCCCAACCCAGGGATCAAACCCAGGTCTCCTGCATCGCAGGCAGCTTCTTTACTGTCTGAGCCACCAGGGAAGCCAGAGTGCAGGGGCTGGGAAATAGTGGGGCTTCTATGGTTCACTTTAAACAGGAACAATAGTTTGCATGTGACTGTTCCTAAAATGTTTTTCTACAATAACATGGTGCGTTCACGCTGGAGGAGTCACTTCTGACCTTTTGGTGGGAAAACAGGGGAGGCTTTTGAGCTGGACTTGATCAACCCCAAAGGATCACAAAAGTGCAGCTGCTACTGCTGGTCCCTGGGCTCCACCTTGCCCCACCCCTTCTCCAAAATCTCATTTCCCAAGGGCTGAAGGTATCCTTGGTCCCTGAGCGTGGTGACATTGTTCATCAGGGTGACCTTGTTCCAAACCCATCGCACATGTTCTCACTGACCTTTACAGCTGCATCCCATCCATCAGGGCTGCTGTCCAGACAAGTCCAGCCTCCCAAGGAGCTTCTGAATGATCACCTACTTCCACCCCAGTTGGGCGCTAGAGGGACAAGCGAGGCAAGAAGGAATCCAACAGGTGTCACGGGAGGAAAGGCAAGTCCTAATCCAAATGCCAGAGAGAGTCCCCAGCCGCTACCACTCAGGGATCCACAGCTGCAGGCTCTGTGCCTCCTGTGCCTCGCTTCTGTCCAGGTGTGTGGTCGGCGGGGCTGTGAGACCAGCATCATGGGGTCTCCTTCCACCCAGGCCAGTCCACATATCCTCCTGGGCCAGCGCACGGATCCCAGGCATTTAAAATTCCAGGCCCGGTTGCTTCACTCTGTTTGACACTCTCTAGGTCCATCCACATTGCAAATGGCACAGTTTCAGTCCACTGAGTAATATTCCGTTGTATATATATCCCACAACTTCTTTATTCACTCATCTGTTGATGGACATCAAGTTTGCTTCCAAGTCCTGGCTGTTGTAAATAGTGCTGCAATAAACCTTGGGTGCATGTATATTTTTTAATTACGGTCGTCTCTAGGTATATGCCCAGGAATGGGATCATTGGATCATATGGTAGCTCTATTTTTAGTTTTTTGAGTAAATTCTACCTTATTCTCCATAGTGGTCACACTAATCCACTGCACTAATACTGCATAAATACAGTGTTGATATTATATATAAAATAGATACCTAATAAGAATCTACTGTGTAGCATAGGGAACTCTACTCAGTACTTTGTGGTTACCTAAATAGGAAGGAAAGCCAAAAAAAATGGGAGTATATGTATATTTATGGCTGATTCACTTTATACAGTAGAAAAATAATACAGCATTGTAAAACAGCTGTATTCCAATAAAAATTTGAAATAAAATTTCAAGTCAGGTTGAAATAAAGATGTTTCTGGGTATTTCAGCCAGTTTCATTTTGTTTCACCGGGGTGCCCTAAATCTAGTATTCCGGTCCAGGATGGATTTACTCTATGTCGCCCCAGAGAGAAGCCAGGAAGAACTTCGCAAACATCACCAGTGTGTTGAAAACTTGGCTGTCTCTACGATTTTCACCTACATTGCAGAAGCTGGACTTCTGGACGTGTGTCAGGCCTCCCTCAGCACTCTAGCCCAAGGTGATTCTGGCCCAAAATGTGATGACTGTGAGCACAAAATGAAGATAAAGCAATGGAAACAACTGTAGTGGTGGGTCCTGCAGTCAAGCCTCCTCTGTCATCTGGGTGATATTTACCGTCTTGCCTCCAGCATGACTGTGGGGTCTGGGCTTCCACCACGCAGAGCGCAAATGTGCCAGAATTGGGGTGCAGCTGGGTGTTAGCAATTGTTGTGTTTCAGTCACTAGGACACATCCAGGTCTTTGTGACCCCATGGACTGTAGCATGCCAGGCTCCCCTGGCCTTCACTATCTCCCAGAATTTGCTCAGATCCATGTCCACTGAGTCGGTGATGCTATCTAGCCATCTCATCCTCTGCCAGCCCTTTCAGCCTTTGCCTTCAATCTTTTCCAGCATCAGGGTCTTTTCTAATGAGTCAACTCTTTGCATCATGTGGCCAAAGTATTGGAGTTTCAGCTTCAGCATCAGTCCTTCCCGTGAGTATTCAGGGTTGATTTCCTTTAGGATTGATGGGTTTGATGTCCTTGCAGTTCAAGGGACACTCAAGAGTTTTCTCCAGCACCACAGTTTGAAAGCACCAATTCTTTGGTGCTCAGCCTTCTTTATGGTCCAACTCTCACATCCATATATGACTACTGGGAAAACCATAGCTTTGACTATATCAACTTTTGTCAGTTAAAGTGACGTCTCTACTTTTTAATACACTGGTTAGATTTGTCATAGCTTTTCTTCCAAAGAACAAGCATCTTCTAATTTTATGGCTACAGTCACCGTTCACAGTGATTTTGGAGCCCAAGAAAATAAAATTTGTCATGGCTTCCCCTTTTCCCCTTTCTTTTTAGCTGTTCTTTATCAAGTTGGGAGGTTTGTTCCTTTTGTTCTGGACTTGCTAGGAGGTTTCTGTTTTGTTATCGTCCTGTCCAGCTCTGTTGTGTTTGATTCCATACATGCTCCGGATATAAAGAGCTGCAGGGTGGGGAGGCCCTGTGAGGCTCTGGCTGTCCATCTCGTTGGGGAGCCAGATCCATACGTGATAGTCCTGGACTCTTACCTGAACTGCCTCTTACTTCCCAGGATAAATAAACCCACTTGACTACAATGCACTGCTGTTAACACATTGTGAGATTCAATTTTCAAATACTTAATCTAGGACTTTTGCTTCTGTGGTCTTTGTGAGGCTGGCCTGTAATTTTCTTTTCTCATAATGTCCTTGTCCAGTTTTGATATCAAATTATACTGGCATTAAAGAAGAGTCAGGTTTTTTATTTGCTTTATCTATTCTCTGGAACAATCTGTATAAGAAAAAATTTTCTGCTCCTTGAAGCTTTTGAGAAACTCTTTGTTAAAAACCACCACAACCTCTGTCTGAATAATTTTTATAATTTTTACCTAGAAAATTGTCCATCTTTTCTAAGCTTTCATGTTTATTGCCCCAAATTGTTCATAATGTTTCATGATTTTAAACTCATTGAGTTTCTAGTCCATTTATTTGTGCCGTCTTTTTTCACCTTGATCATCACACTCAGACAACTGTTTTATAGTTCCTTTCTAAAGAACCAGATTCTGGTTTTATGGATTCTCCATTTTTTTGTGTTTGTTATTTTTTGTTCTTATTTGTTACTTCTTTTCCCCTCTTCTCTTATTTTAATAGGATCTTGAATTAAATGATTAGCTCACTTATTTAATAACTTTTTAAAAGAAATGCATTGAAAGTTGCAATTTAATTTTAAAGACTGCTCTAGGTCTCATGAATTCTGATACAAATGGCATTTTTCCAATCAATTCTAAATAGTTTGCTGTTATGATTATGATGTGCTTTTTAACCCACAAGTTATGTTGTATAAATATATATATGTGTATGTGTATATATATAAAAATGTGTACATATATATATATGTACACATTTTTCCACTTGTTCATTTGAAATATTTCCATGTCATTTGGCTCTTGATTTGTCTCTTTGAAATGACATGTAACTAGATTTTTTTATTATCTATTTATATAGCTCTCTGACTTTTGTAGGTAATTTTGATTGTCACATTTATTGAGTATCAATATATATTTCTCTATCAACTTATATTTGTTTTGTATTTATACTTGCTTCCATATTCTCTCTCTTCCGGATTTTAATTACAAAAATTTTTTCTTGTGTCCTTTCCCCTTCTAGTTTGCAAAGTATTATATTATGTCTTTGTCTGTATTTCAGCTACACGAACTGTTGACATGGTTGTCATTTTTCTAACAAAGTCTATCAAGTTATTTGACATTTCTATGTCAAGCTGTCCCATCCTACATTGTTGTCTAAAATTTCAATTAAATATCCATAAGTTAAAATTTTAATTAAATAGATTTACAAAAACATTGTTATCAGTCTCTTTGCTCAGAATCGTCTCTGGCAGGTTGCTGTTTCCCCTTGGGTTCACTCCTCCTCTTTCTGAACTATATATCCTGTAACAGTTATCTCTGCAATGATTGGACGATGGTAAAGCATGCATTTCATTTCCCTGACTGTAAATACCTTGCTCTCTCCTGCCCTTGCTCTTGAACAATGGCTTCACAGGGTACATTGAAGAGTTAAGTTTCCTTCTCTTTTAGATGCTGGTCATTGTCTCCTGGCATCTACTGTTGGAGATGAGATGTTTGTTGTCAGTTTAATTTGTTGTTCCTTTGTAATACTATGATTTATTCTGCTGGCTCTAGATATCTTCTTTCTTTTTTTTCTGTTCTGCAAGAGTTTCATTGTGATTTACTTGTGTTTATCCTACTTAGCACTCAAGGTGGCTTGTTAGCAGAGAAGCGCATGCTTTTTATCAAATCTTAAATGTTTGTAGCCATGCTTTCTTCAAATATTGCTTCTTTCTCGTCCCCCTTTATGCTTTCTTCCTGGATGTTGGACTCTTAGTTTTTCTTTTATGGCTCTTACTTGTCTCTCACCCGTCTTAATGTTTTATACATATGTCATGCATCAGAGTACTGTCTTCCAGTCCATACATCTTTCTATGATCAGATTTACATCCATTTGTGACTTTAAAAATCCAATGACTGTATTTTTCACTTCTAAGATCTTTAATTGGGGTTTAAAAAATGATCTGCTTTTAATTAGTATCTGATTTGTAACCTTTTGTTAGTTTTGTCTATTATTTCTTTCTTTACCTCTTTGAGGCCCCAAGAGGTATTCTAGAGTCATTGTGTATATGTATGTGGGCTCAGTTGTGTGGGACTCTTTGTGACCCCATGGACTGCAGCCTGCCAGGCTCCTCTGTCCATAGGACTTTCATTGTTGAGGTTTTTCTAATCTTTGCCTCTCATCAGTGGTGAGTACCTTAAGCTAACAATGTAATGTATTCACTGCTGCCATTACTTGCATCTCCCTCATGGTCTCTAGAAACTTGTGCTGAGTTGGAGGGTGGGGAGGGCTCTCCTTGCTCTCTCTCATTCTTCCCGTCCTCCATCTAACCTTGTTTAGTGATTGGACAGTTGTTTTTCCTCTGACCCTGAGAATCCTGGTCCAGACTAGTGTTGCATTAAAGGGTCCCAGCCCCCAGCCCATGGGGTTGTTCAGGAGGAAGTGAGGGAGTCAAGGGGCCAGTGGGCAGCTCAACCCATGTCCAACCATGTGGCTCCTCTGCTCCTAGCATTTCCTAGCCTCCTTCTACCTGCTCCTGGCTTCATCCATGAACTTAACTGCGGTTTCCCGTTCTCTGGGGGTTGGCCTCAGGAACCAAAACCTTCTACCACTTCTGGTCCATTCTTTTTTTATTTTTTTTAAGAGTTTTGACCACACACTTACTAACACAACAATTACTGTTCTCAATATAGTCACCATTTAGAAATGGAGAGGTGTGCAGAGTGACAGACGGCTGTTAACATTAGTATTCTAATTCAATTCTCATAGAAGACTACTGTCTCATTACTACTGCCCCTTTATTTCTAGATTAAAATAATAAACAAAACTAGAGCCCAGCGTGCCCACAACTTCAGTCCCCTTCTCGCCATATTTCTGTTTCAGGTCCACAGAGAGCTTTATTTTCTTTTGGAGCATCAATAAGTACCTAAACTATATATATTTAATAGACCTTTGCTGTGTTGGAGCAGAGAAAGCAGTTCAAATTCTAATCGAGATGGAAGATGTCTGGAACTTCAGCCCCTTCCTGGTTCAGTGGGGGGCACATCTAGGAAATGAATGCAGCAGAGGGTCTGTTTCTCCAATCTCAGGTATTTTAGGGGGCTATGAGCCCCTTCCCTCCTTTGAGGGAACAGAAAGGGAGCCCCTCAGTGGTGGAAGGAGCCAGAGTGCAGGCCATTTCTCAGCTGAAGGCCACCAGTGGTTTCTCATCTGATGTTTTGGAGAGGAGGCTGCAGGAGACAGGGCGCAGAGCCAATGGAATAGTCTCATGGAAACTGGGCCCTGGTTCAGCCCATGTGTGAGGCAATCGCTGTAGCAGAAGATAATGAGGCCGTTTCTGGATGGGCTGGTGGCGCCACCTCTCCTAATGGGATGTTAAATGAAGTCATGGCAGATACAGGTCCACTGATGTGGGAAGACAGGCACAGTCCCATCTCCAATTCCACTTAGCAGCTGCTGCTGACACAATAATCAGATGAAGGTGGAGCTGATGTTAGCCATGGCCATAACCCAACTCCACCTGAGTGTGCACACGTGCATGCATGCCTGCATGTGTGTGAGTGTGTGCATTTCCTCTGCAGATCCACATTGAAATGCAGCCTATTTGACATTTCTGGCTCCTGCCCCAAGTCTGCCTGCACCTCCTTTCCGAGATCCTGGACCTCAGCAAGGCCACTGACTTTGCATTTGGAATTGGAGAATTGGAGTGACCTCTCACAACTAATAGCCAACACATTGCCAAGAAGGGATCATTGACAGTAATACAACCTGCAGGGAAAGAGCGATGACATCCTAAAAACCCAGAGTATTAGGAGTAATTGTTGAAGCAAAAAGTTTACAGATCAATTGTGCCATCTACTCAAGTCCAAAATAGACTGGGTCCTCAACTGCATAAAAATCTCTGAAAATATTTGTGTTCCAAGGCCCTTGGTAAACACCTCCTGCAGTGCCTCTGGGGTACAAGCAATAAGAAATGTTATGTTTCAGTGCACTCTTACCATGATTTAAAAATGAAATGGGAGAAAGATACAGCAACAGTGTCATCAAGCATCCGCTGAATCTGCTCAGCCACGACGGAACATCTATTCTGCACACAGAGGGGACTGTGAAGACTATTATGTGCTATACACGATTTGTGCTGGAGCAATGAGCAGTAAAGTCTTCTCCAAAAAATTCAGTTGATCGATCTCATTTTTAACATAGCACAAACCTGGTCCCATAAAAACGGCACGAAAAATTGGACAACCATAGACTGCACTGAAGAGACAGTGTTGATTAAAAAAGAAAGGGGATGCTGCCACTAGCTGGAGTCTGACCAAACAACCACAGCTACTAACAGGCATCACTGTCTGCATGTCTCTAAAGATTCTTATTCCTGTGTATGTATGGCCTCTATTGAGTGTAAAGACCTGTCTCCTTACTCATACTTTTGCCCATTTAGCAAATCATTTTAAGCACAGATAAAAAGTTTAACTGTGTTGGAAGTAGGGATACAGTAGAGAACAAGGAGGGGGAAACCATCTGCCCTCATTTCATTTACATTCTGAAGAGGAAGGTGGGGATGCTCAGGAAATAATCCAGTACAGGAAACGCAGAAGTCAGAGGAACACATGAAGTTGGCATCCACAAAACCCAGATCAGAGAAGTTCTGGGGGGACAAATGAACTAGTTTCTTCAATAAATACATTAAGAGGAAGGGAAAGAGAGGAAAATACCAGAGGGGCATCTTGTGGGTTAACAGACTTAAGACATAATCTCTTGCAATGTGTGGCCCATAGTATGAAGACAATCGGGAATTTCAAGTTGACATGATATTTGATATTTTAAAGAAGTTATTGTTGATTTTAAAGTTGGGATAACAGCATTATGGAAATACACTTTAAAAACAATTCTCTAGCTTTTAGAAATACATATGGAAATATTTACAGAGACGAGAACTTGGATTTGCTTCAAACAAGGCAGTAGGCGGAAGACCAGTGGGTGTAGATGAAATAAGAGTCATGAATTGATCATGGAGGGAGCAGGGATGTGGGTACACGGGGATTCATTAGATTGTTCTGTCTGCTTAGGTATATGTTTGAAATTTTCCATGAGAAGATGAAAAAAAATGTAGCAGTGCTTAAAAAATAAGAAAGAATTCAACAAAGGAAATTATTTCAGATTGTGATAATTGCTAGGAAAGAAATACAAAAGGGCAGGGAAGTGACTGTGAGTGGGGGGGATTGTCCCCACTATAGGTTCACCCTGTCCTTTTCTTTCCTGGTCCCTCTTGTTCTTTCTATTCACAAGGTTCTTGACAATTTTTTGTTTCCTTGCCTTCTGTGCAGACAAGAATCCTATCCTTCTTGTTGCCTGGGTTATCCCTGAGCCCATCATCAAGGCACAGTGTGCCAGTTAACACATCTGAACAAATAAATTCATGCATCAGTGGAAATCTTTGCTGATTGGCTTTGTTTAGAGAAAACTTGAGAGTTATGCTAACCCCATTCTTTCCCCCTATTCCCATCATCCTGATGTATGCAGTTTAGGTCACAATTACACATTGATGAATAAACCATTAATTGTCTCTACTCCTTCCATGGATTGCTAAGAACATTTTTTTATCCCAACCAAATTATTTCTCAAGGGTGGGCATCCATCTCCAGTTTCTTCATGGATCATCACAATCAAGGCATTTGAATATCTGATGTCCGGGTCGAGTCCTGCACTCCATCCATACCTACCCTCGCCTTAGAATCTGCATTATCTCCTCCTTGGTTAGTGACGGTGGGGCTCTGTTGCTGGAAGGGACAGGAAGCCTGGATAATTGGAAATTCCCCACCTTGGACTTTACTAAAGTTAACTGTGGGCAGGTCAGTTCATTTCATGGGGTTTTGTACCCTGCTGTGCCTTATGAATATTCTTTCAGAGAAGTGTGAGGAAGGAGAAGTCTGGAGAACAGAGGAAACAAGGAATTGTAGAAAGATTCTGAAAGGCACTTCTCTGGGAGTCCACAGTGTGGTCTAATTGGCCACAGGAAGAGCTGGCCGCAGAACACAAGGACCTTGAGAAGAACCTCACCCTTTGTTCCCCGGCTTCCTCTTCCCTCCCTCTTCCCTCTTACTCTCCTTCTCTTGGACATGATCAAACCCAAAGGGAATAAATCAGGAAAATCATGTTTAGGTCACTCCACAGTTACTGATTTTGTTTTACCACATACCAATCATGATGTGGGTACTGAAAATTCAGAAAAAAAAAAAAAAACAAAACAAAACAACCAGTCTAGTTCATATTGGACTTCTAAAGTAGAACAGTCAGGTCTTAGGGGTTGGTGCGTGAGATGGAGTATGTCATGTCTGGAGGAAGTGGTGGAGAATAATTTTAGAAATGGCAGTTTGGGATCAGAGTGCTGACCACACTAAGTTTGAAGAATGAAGATAGCTGGGGTCCCTGCCTGTAGCCAAAGTTGCTCCCTCCCTTAATGCTTCTGCCCCACTATGGTCCTTGTACTTTTGTCCCACTATGCTCGTCATGCTCCAACTCCACCGTGGTCTTCATGCTCCAGCACCACTGTGGTCTTTATGCTTCTGCCCCCGACTGTGGACTTTTCTCTATGCCTGAACACCATTAATCGTACTTTCAGAACTTTTTACCTGAACCACAAAGACTGGCTATTTTATCTCCTTTTTATTCCAGGAGGCAATGTGATAAAATGGGATGGCCTTGCACTGTGACCCTGATCAGCTCAGTTCAGTTCATTCGCTCAGTTGTGTCCAACTCTTTGTGACCACATGGTCTGCAGAATGCCCGGGTTGCCTGTCCATCACCGACTCCTGGAGCTTACACAAACTGACGTCCATCAAGTCAGTGATGCCATCCAACCATCTCATCCTCTGTCATCCCCTTCTCCTCCCGCCTTCAGTCTTTCCCAGCATCAGGGTCTTTTCCAATGAGCCAGTTCTTTGCATCAGGTGGCCAAAGTATTTGAGTTTCAGCTTCAACATCAGTCCATCCAATGAATATTCAGGACTTATTTCCTTTAGGATTGACTGGCTGGACCTCCTTGCAGTCCAAGGGACTCTCAAGAGTCTTCTCCAACACCATAGTTCAAAAGATCTTCACCAAGTTACTCAATTTCCCCTTCTGTAAAATGAAACTAATCATTGCCACCCACAGGGTGTGGATAAAGATGCAGTGGGATAAGGTTTGTGAAGACCTCGTGGATTTAAAAGTGCTCTCTGAATGTTGGCTAGTTATGATTGCTGTGTGTTGGTTACTATCACCAAGGAGTCCAGATTTAATTATAGAAGTGCTGTTCTGATCTGTGCATTCCTGTGAGTCCAGCGATTCTCTGTGCTATTAGGAGCACAGAACAGGTGGTCATTTCCTGATAGGAGGGTGTAGGATATGAATCTATTCTACAAACATTTCCTAATGAAACATCTGAAATACATTCCCTCTGCTTGGCCCTGTGGACAACACAAAAAATGAACAAAACATCACCTTGATATACTGTAAGTCCCTGGCATACAAACAAGTTCCGTTCTAACAGTGTGTTGGTAGGTCCAATTCATTCTTAAGTCCTGCAAAGTTAGCCTAGGTAACCAGATAACACAACCAGCTATATAGTGCTGTACTGTTATAGTTTTATAATACTTTTCACACAAATAATATGTAAAAAGCAAGCAAACACACAAAAAAACAAAGAAAACATTTTTAATCTTATTGTACAGTACCTTGGAAAGTACAGGAGTACAGTATAATGACTGGCATACAGGGGCTGGCATCGAGTGAAGAGGCAAGAGTCACTGACTGGAGGAGAAGAGGAGGTGGGAGGTGGTAGAGTTGAAGGATGGTCAGCAAGAGGAATTGGAGGGCAAGCTGCAGTTTCACTCATGCCTGATGTTGACGGCTCAGGTTCTGGTTCCTTGAGGGGTTGCATCTTTGAAAGTTCTCAACTCGAAGGTTCATATGTAGGGGACTTCTGTGGTCTCCTCCTGCCTTCTTCCAGAAGTCTCTATTTTTGTCTGATGGTATTTGTGATAGGTAGCATAATGGTCCCTACCAAACACAACCATGTCCCAGTTCCTGGTCCCTGTGACCACACCACCTTACATGGGAAAGGAGAATGAAAGTTGCAGATGGAATTGTGCCTGTTCATGAGCTGACCCTGTGGTGGGGAGAATGTCTTAGATGACTGAGGTGGCCCAACATTAAGGGTCCTTAAAAGTGGAATGTGAGGTAGGAGAGAAAGTCAGAGAGAGAACAGTGTGAGACAGGCTTGACCTGATGTTGCTAGAGTTGAAGATGGAGGATGGGACCAGCAGCCAAGGAATGAAGAAAGCTTCTATTAGATGAAAAAGACAAAGAAATGGACTCTGGAGCCTCCAGAAAGGAGCATAATCCTGCCCACACTTTGGTTTCTGTCCACTGAGATCCATTTCATATTTCTGACTTCTAGAACAGTGAGAGAATAAATCTGTCATTTTACACCACTACCTTGCATAATTTTTACATTGGAAAAGACCCTGATGCTGGGAAAGCCTGAAGGTAGCACAAGAAGGGGGTGAGGATGAGATAGTTGGATGGCATCACCAACTCAATGGACATGAATTTGAGCAAACTCCAGGAGATGGTGAAGGACAGGGAAGCCTGGGGTGCTGCAGTCCACGGGGTCACAAAAAGCTGGACATGACTGAGAGGCTGAACAGCAAAGCAGTAGGAAATTAACCAGATATTATTATTCTCTTCTTCTTAAACCTTAATTGTATTCAACACATACATATATATTGAGTTCTTACTGTGTCCAGCCTCTGAATAGGTGCTAAAAATAAAATGATGGGGAAAACCCAGACATGTTCAGTTCCTGCTCTCATGGAGCCTACAGTCTGGCTGGGGCGACAATGCTAATAAAATATGGGTAAAATTACAACTGTGCTGAATGTCAAACGGAACAGGGGCATTACGCATGTCTTCTGTGGTCCGAGCAATTTAGTAATTGTAAGAAAACCACCCTGAGACCACCTGTTGGCCTCACCCTTGTACTTCCTCCCCCAAGGATGAGAGAAATGCAGGGTGTTGGGCAGGTGAGCTGAGAGGCTGCTCCACTAGGGTGGACCTCTGGACCAACATCTTTGGAGGCCAAAATGACTTATCATCTCTCTCTGAACTGTCAATCAATGGAAAAGACACCAGAGACATTTACCAAGCACAGCTCATCAGTTAGGCATTCAATTAATTAGGCAATCATTTTTGCACTTGATTTTCATTACAGTGAGTTTATTTTTGTTTCTTGTGTAGGAAAAACAGGTGCTCAGCTTTAGCTTCATCAGCTTCCTGTGCTGTTTGATTCACATATTATTTTTAAAATAGGTTTATTTTGAGGAGAAGTGTGACCTGAAAAAAAACCCACTCATATTTACTCACTCCCATTGCTGTTTTTGTTGTTGTGTCTTTTTTTTTTCCCACCAGCATTCAGAAGGTTTAGAAACGTCTGTGAAGCCATATCGTACTCCCACTGTTGGTGAGGTCTCTGTGTCTTCTGTAAGTTCTGCCTTTTCCTTCTTGCACAGTAAAGGAGCTTACATTTAAATGTCTTGGGAGTCTGTGAAATAGGTCAGGCGCCGATGTAGACTGAGGTTCCCATTATCTCCTAAAAGGCAATTTCTCTTCCATGTTCTGATGGCCTTGAGGCTCTTCCCAGGATATTCAGGGCTGCTGTGAACTCAGACCCAGGGGCATTAAATGAGCCAGGGGTAGACCCAGAGTAATAACCACTTACCCACACTTCTCACTGCTTCCAGGATGAAAGCCCTCAGCCCAGGGCCAGCAGATTTCAGACTGAAAACATGTCTTGGTGGATTCAAGTCCCCAGTCACGTACCAATGTAAGCAGGCTGAATGAGCTTTATGTATGCTGATTATTTTCCCCGCCACGTCCCTGAATCGAGACGGCTGGCATACACAGTGTGCTTTCTGCTCTCAGTAAGTGTTGACCTACTTCTTCTCCAGTGAAACCATACTTGGTTGGTCTTGAAATGAGATGCAAGCATGTGTAAACTACCCCCTCTCCACCCCACCCTCCCCTCTAATTTTCCTTTGTTTGTGATATGAAGGGTTAATATAAAAATAGAAGTTCTCAAGGCATTATGGAGTACCTCTTTGGGTTCCCATGGAAACCAAGCAGTGCAAATATGTGAAGAATTTTTTAACTTGGCCAAAAATTTCATCCTCCGAATATTTAGGGCCATTCTGCCTCATTGTTTGAGGACACATTTTTAAAAATATTTTTCAAGAAATTATCTTTTCACCCGTCCCCCATCCTCCTTCACATATTAAACTACAAGATTATGTTTTTTTTTTAAGTATTCAACAAAAAAGTTCTCTTCCTGCCATTTCCAATACAAAGCTTTGAGTGTTTTTAAAAAAATTCCTTTTGAAACAAAATTTTCCTCCCTAATCTCAGAAGGGGGAAAAAGGTTATTTCTTTCCTTCAATTTAAAGCAATTTGGAACAAGCTTGGTCACCACCCCTGAGCTGACAGTGATGACATCCCAATGGAACATTGGAAACAGATAAATATTTTGAGGGAGCGGAAACCTGAGTTAGGGCTGCTGTTTCCTGCTCCTTTGGCTGGTCTGATAAATTGCACTCGGTCAACAGAAACCTCTTCAGGGCATTGCTGCTGCAGCTGGAGAATAGAAAAGACACAAAATTAGGGCTTTTGTCACTGTCACTTGATTTCATTAAAGGGCATTAGTTCTCGGCAATTTGTACCAAGTGGCGCAGGCAGGTTGGATGTGGCAGGAAGTCTGGCAGCTCCCAGCTGGTGGTGAGGCTGGCGGGGGCCTGAGCCTCTAGGCACACCTCCTCCTGCTGTCTGTCCTCCCCGGTCCCCCTGTGCTGGCCTGTGTGGTCCTCCTGTTCTGTCATGTCTGGTCCCCTGGCACTGTCTTGTCTGGTCCCCTGGCACTGCCCTGCATGGTCCCTCTTGCCAACAGGGACCAGCCCCAGCTGTGTTATGGCTCCTGGGGTTTCCCAGCCACCCCGTCCCCAGGAGAATGAGCCTCAGCCACAGATCGTTTCACGACAGGGGCGGGTATACCCTTTCCAGGACTGACTCATACAGGGACAGGAAGGACCCCCAGTTAAGGGCAAGGCCATGCTCAGCCTGAGACTCTGTTCCTGCTCAGCACTTCCCATCCCATATCACTTCCTTCCCCATTTCAGTTTCCTCCTGACAGCATCACCCATCCACTTGAATCCTCCCAAGTCACCAACCCTTGTCTCAGGCTCTGCGTCTTGAGAAATTGGGCTTCTGACAACCCTCCTCAGTGGATTTTTTAAGGTCAGGGATGAAGAATGCCTTCTGTTATGGATTGAATGGTGCTTCCTTCTTCCCTCTGCTATTGAAGATGCTGAAACCCTAACCCTGAGCACCTGTGAACATGCTCTCATTGGGAGTAGGGCCTTGGCAGGTCATCGAGTTAAGATGGGGTCATTGAGGGGGGCCTGGTCCAATATGCCTGGTGTCCTCAGACCTCACAGCTCACTCAGGATCCTCTGATCCCTTTTCCACTAGGCCTCCACCTTGCTCCCCATCCTGTCCTTGGCTTGCCTGACTCAGCTGTGACAAGCGTTTGCTGAGTCAGTTTCACCAGAATCTCTACCCTTGATTTCCCCCCTTATTCATTTTCTACTCACTGACCCCCTCGCTCTGCCCACTGGCTATAAATCCCCTGTTGTTTTTGCTGTACTGGGGGCTGAGCTCAATCTTTGTCTCCTGTTGCAATAGTCTTGAATAATGTCTTCCTCAGCATTTTAACAGGTACTGGAATACTTTTTTTTAACACCTGATAAAATGGGTGGTTTGAGTAGAGACATGCACACGGGGAGACAGACGTGAAGATGGACTCAGGGATGGGGTGATGCATTCACAGGCCAAGGAATGTTACAGATTCCAGCAAACCAGCAGCAGTGGGGAGAGAGGCGTGGACCAGTTTCTCCCCCTGAGTTTCTCCCTCTCCCTCCCAGGGCTGCAAAAAACCAGCCCGGCCGACAGCTTGATCTCACACTCAGTCTCATCTCCACCTCAGACTCTTAGCTTCCAGAACTGAGACACAGCACATTTCTGTTGTTTAAGCCACCCAGTCCTTGGCACTTTGTTATGGTTGCCCCAGGAAAACAACACTCTATTCCTTTACATCCTTGGAATGTCCTGCCTCGTGATGCATTTTGCTCATCCTTCTGCAAACCCAGTGTGCTCCCAGGAAGGTGAATCATAGGAGGTGGGCATGGAGGTTAGCACTGGCGCACTGTAAAGGTGGGGTCAGACGGGAGGGGAGAAAGGCTGCTCTCTAATCTGGGGCAAGGCCGGGGCATCTTGTCTCAGGTGGGGCTCTCATGCTTGCTGCCCTTCCCTGTGAGCTGTCACAACCTGGGCTCTTGTGAGCTCCCAGAATAAGTGAGCCTGTCTGAGAGGAGATCCCCTGCTCGTCTTCACATTAACATTCTTCCCATCGGAAAAGGCAGTGCTCTGCGTGATAAATGATCTCCAGGCCTTTTTAATGTACTTTTCCACGTGAACAACAGTGTTCACTGGGTGTCAGTCATCAGGCAAACATAATTGGATCTGGAAAATGTTATATTGTGAATTAAGTTGACTGATGGCGAAATGTCAGTTTTATTAACATTCTCCCTTCAGATGATAATTTTATATCTATAAGGATGAATGACAAAGGAGTTACTGAATGTGTCAATTTGTAATGATGGAGCCCTTTTAATAAACTCTGCTTTTTTCCTCATTCTTTATTTTTAAATATTTCACCTCCATCCAAGGAATTGTTTCCATCATGTTGGCTGGTGATTGGACAAAATGTCAACAGAGCAGGTTGTTTGGCTGAAAGCCAATTTGGTGTACACCCTGAAGGTGAAGCAGCTGTGGGCTGCCTGGCAGCAGCTAAGCAGGGATGATCCTAAAAGGAAGTTGGAGAAGAGCCTAAAAGATGGTTCAGTGGTACCCAAATCAGCACCTGTGTGGATGGCACTCAGCACCACCCCTCACCAGCCTCATCTTCCCAGGAGGGTGCCCTCTTCAGCCAGAAGCTTCCAACAGTTGCTTGGAGTTGTCCTTCTCAGTTTGTGTGACAACCAGGAACAGGTCCCCTCTCACCTGGCCCCTTGAAACCCCTCTTTACTGAGTAATTCCCGACCTGCAGGTGCATCTCTGGAAACATCTTCCCTTCAGAGTGATTTGAGCCTGATTTTCGAGGAAAGTCAGATCACAACACTTCTTGGCTTCTCTGGTTTCCAGGTTCTCCCAGAATGCTGCTGTCCTCCCCCTGGCCCACCGACCTGCCCGCATCACCCCTGCCTTCTTCTTGTGCTGCGGCTTGTCCTACTGTCCAGACTCTGAGCCTTTGCCTTTTCTGTTCCCCATCCCGGAGGTCTGTCCCCAGAAGATTCTCCGCTTCCTTCCCTGTTTTGTGGGTCAATGTCCAAATGTTGCCTCTGGACAGGCCTGCCCTCCCACTGTCCCTGCAGCTGCGCCTAGTTTTCCCACCTCGCTCTGTCATTCTTGTCCTTGTTGTTTAGTCGCTAAGTTGTGTCTGACTCTTTGCAACCCCATGAACTTCAGCACAACAGGCTTCCCTGTCCCGCAGTACCTCCTTGGGTTTGCTATCACTCTACCTAATCACCACAGAGATGTCTGTTAGCTTCACCTGGGTTCTGGAGATTCTTACAGAGAGATGGCCAAATCCACATGCCAAGACAATGACACCCATGCTCTCTTCTGAGGGGCGGGTTCAGTAATGAGGGGCCCCGTGCACATTTCTAAGTCTGAAATATTTATGGAGTGTCACACACTCTGTAAAGAACTTGTCACAGTTGTGGCATATGTGCTGGAATGTTGGCAGGACAGAATGATCAGAAACCAAGCTTAGAAACAACCCCAGCCCCAGGCTTTCTTCCTGGCAAATTCCTAGGGCCCATCCAATCCTACAGCTCTTAGTTCAGATGTACAAGTGCCTCATCTCTCACGATGATCACAGATGTGCCCCAGGGCCTCTCCCATTGCCAGGGAGGACTCACCTATCATCTCTTTCAGCCCTCACATCCCTCACAGGTCAAGGGTGGTCTAACTCCCATTTCAGGCACGAGGGACTGGAAACGAGAGAGGGCGATCTGGAGACATTGGGATACTAATGGAACTGACCTGGCTTGTTAGAAATCACATGCTATTTATATTATTATACTGTTTTATTTTGGCTCTGTGTGTTCTGCAGAAAGCTGCTTACACAGGTTAGAAAGGATGTCCTCTGAATATAGGACATATGTTTGGAAATATGGGGGATGCTGGGCTCCACTAAACAGCTTTTGTCACGACGGGAGTCTGAGAGCACCATCCGCTTTTGAGAGTCCAAAGGCGGAGCTGAGATACTGTGACCAACTCTGGGTTCCAGCACTTCACCCCTGCCATCCTGTCCTCTGTCCGTCAGCATGTCCTTCTGCTTACAAGACCAGGGACACAGACTTGCTTTGATGGATGAGATTTTCAAGGACATGACCAGAGAGGGCTTGAAATGTGTTGTGAAAGTGAAAGTCACTCAGTTGTGTCTGACTCTTTGTGACCCTATGGACTATACAGTCCACGGAATTCTCCAGGCCAGAATATTGGAGTGGGTAGCCCTTCCCTTCTCCAAGGGGTTTTCCCAACCCAGAGATCAAACCCAGGTCTCCTGCATTGCAGGCAGATTCTTTATCAGCCGAGCCACTAGGGAAGCCCAAGAATACTGGAGTCGGTAGCCTATCCCTTTTCCAGCGTATCTTCCTGACCCAGGAGTCAAACTGGGGTCTCCTGCATTGCAGGCGGATTCTTTACCAACTGAGCTACCAGGGAAGCCTCTTAAGTGAAAGTTGCTCAGTTGTGCCTGACTCTTTGTGACCCCATGGACTCTACCATCTATGGAATTCTCCAGGCCAGAATACTGGAGTGAGTAGCTGTTCCCTTCTCCAGGAGATCTTCCCAACCCAGGGATTGAACCCAGGACTCCCACATTACAGGCAGATTCTTTACCAGCTGAGCCATCAGGAAAGCCCATGAAATGTGTCATGAGATTGGCTTCACCCTTTTCCACAAGAAAACCTCTCAGGCAGTTGCTAGTCCCAGAAGGATGGCAGGTATATGGCTCACGCCAACCAGCACAGAGCCCAGCACAGCTGAGGTCCACCTGGACCAACCAAATTCTGGCTGCTGTGGACACATGTGCCCAGTGAATGCGCTGAGACCGAGTCCCGGATGGTGGTCCATGTAGCCTCTCATGGCTAACAGACTGCTTTGAGCTCCTCTCTTTATTGATCAGGGAACCTTTGCTCTTTGAGCAGTAGTAGAACAGTCTTGGGGTGGACACTTACCATCCAACCTGGGAATCTGACGGAAAGGGCATTCAGAGCATCCTGGAGGCATCTGTTGTTACCAGTGGCAAGACTGGGGGGTGTTTGCTCTGTGCCTCTTGCTCAGTTATGTCTTAAAAACCCACTTCTGTTGTTTTCACTGAAAAGGAGAGAGATCTAGAGGCTAGAGGAGGCTATTGAGGATGTTTTCCCTGCCCAAGGGCAGGAGTGATCCTTTACCAAGACATCCATGCTCGAGGTCATAGCCTGTCAGGGAAGAGGTGGGTATTGTTCTCCAGCCAAGAGGTGCCCTTCAGAGTCACCATCCCCATTCCCCCCGCCCCAGGCTACAATGAATGGCCCTTACCAGGAGGCATGGGTAGCACTTAGCAACCCCATCCACTTGGAATGCTGCCCCCTTAAGGGTGTGGCCACGATTTTCCTTCTCCATTAGACTCAGAGGGAACCTTGAGTTTGTTCTAGGGTGATCTTGTGGCCTGTTCTTGGGACACAGGTGCCCTATATAAATGACTCACATCTGCCTCTATAGGTCCCTCTTATTAAGTGTAAGATCCTTTCAAGTGACAGGTACTGCAGGAGAAGAAATCCCAGTTGTCTCCAGCGCCTTGGGACTTTTGCCCAGATTCTCAGTTTGGATGAAAAAAAAAAGAGAGAGAGAGAGAGAGAGAGAGAGAGAAAAGACCCATTTCAAGCTTGGTGTAATCTGGAGTTCATGAAGCAGAGGTAACTGGCTCGTTCCAAAAGGGATCCCTTGAGCATGGCACAGACACTCTTTTTTTTTTTTTTTTGGCACAGCCATTCTGAGGACATCCAGCCTGCCGGCGCCTTGATGGAGCTGGCCCCAGGAGTAAGGCATCCACTGCTGCTCTTTTCAGAAGCCTAGGAGAACTGGGTCATCTCCTGCCACCATCCCCAGGATCCCTCATGTCTTCCTACTGCAGTCCTGCCAGGGGTGGGTCACCCTGACATCAGGATGTCCAGCAGGGAGCAGTGCCTCCTGGTCCCAGGATGATCAGACCAAATTCATGGGCAAATCCTCATCCAGGAAAGGGCAAGTGTTTCCTTACTTTTTCCAGGGTAAGAAATCGTGTAAGAGACGCCAGTAACTCAGAGCAGATGAAGGGTGACCTGTGAAAATTGTGATCCGCCAGCACCCTGACTCCTTCTGCCGTGTCCTTCTTTCCAACTCAGAGGGAGGGAGTTTTTCAACCCTTCACATTCTTTTACCACCAGGCTTACTTATCCTTGGCTTTGGAGAACAGCCGGTCGGATTACAAGAGTAGGAAGTGGGGGAGCTGGCTGCCTTTCTGCCCCCACCCATCAAGAGGCAGGGGAGGGGCCCCAGCACTTGGCACCGACCTTTTTTGCCTCAGTGCATTCCCAGGTGGTGGGTGGTGCAGTGGTAAATATCTGCCTGCCAGTGCAGGAGATGCAGGAGACTTGGGTTCAATCCCTGGGTTGGGAAGATTCCCTGGAAGAGGGGATGGCAACCCACTACAGTATTCTTGCCTGGAGAATCCCATGGACAGAGGAGCCTGGCAGACTACAGCCCATGGTGTGAGTCAGACATGAATGAGCGTGTACACATTCCTTCCCTCAAGTCGATGGCTGCGAGATAGGTCCCTCATCCTGAAAACAACCTAGAGATGTGAGCACAGCTGTCAGCCACTCCTCATCTTCACCCCCTTTTCCGATGTGATGAGGCAGATCCCGAGAGAGTAAGGAAAAGGGTCTGAAAGAGTTTCAGTGAGACACAGCTTCACACAGAATCCAGGGAAGACGCTTGTGTACTTAGAACCTAAAGAACGTTTGTTTTTTGCTTCTTCCCCTTCAAAGTGAATCCTTTCTCTCTTAAGAAGATGTGCCTAAAGCGAGTTAACCTTTTCTCAATATATTTTCTGGGTGGGACCTGAAATAAATAAGAACGTGTGGGTTCCCCCTGAACACATAGGTAGCACTGTGCGGAGACTGGGAAATGTAAACAGGAAAAGCAAAGGTGCAGAGAGAGAAGTGTCAGGTCCTCACTAGCCTTTAAGGGAGTGTAATAAATTTCATACATGAATCAGGCCAGCAACAACAGCCCACAGGACAAATCCAGCCCTTGTCCCGCTTTTATAAATAAAGTTTTATTGAAACACAGCCATGCCCACTCACTTCTCTGTTGCCTGTGACTGCTTTCATACTGCAATAGCAGAGTTGAGCAGTTGCCACAGAGACCACTTGACCTGACAAGCTTAAAACAGTTACCATCTTGTCTTTTCCAGAAAAAGTTGTCCATCTCTGACGTAAACAGATTCCTAAACAAAATTCCTGGATCTGAAGTGGACTTGCAAGATACTGCAGGTATCAGAAGGGCTTACCAAGAAAGTAAGCTAACCCAAATTTTCACCATTAGCTCTCCTGGGCTGGGTGCTAGCATGTGAATATTACACATTTTTTTCTTTTCACTTCAGCATTTTCACCCTCTAAACATCTCTCAGAGGCAGCCAGGTAGAAATAGGGTAAAAGGCAGTGGTGAGGAGAGATATGGGTGTGTTTAGTGCATTTGAACATGCAAATTTATTTACAACAAGAAAATAAATCATAAATAATTACACATTTTAAAAAGCTGACAACATAAAAGAAACATCACAACTCCAGACCAATTGGGTAGTTATCTTTTTTAACAGCCTGATGTAGCTCTGGCCTGGTGCCCCAATATCACAGTTCCCCATGGGTGAATTGGTTCAGTGGGCAGCCAGAGAATTCTGAGACCCTTTTCTCTATAAGGACACCAGTGTTCATGGGTTATATTGTGCCCCCACACCTCAAATTCATATGCTGATATTACTCGAAAAGTAGAGTTTTTACAGAAGTGATTAAGTTAAAAATAAGCTCATATGTGAAAAAAGTCTTAGTTACTTAGTCCTGTCTGACTCTGCTACCCCAGGGACTGTAGCCCGCCAAATTCCTCTGCCCATGGAATTCTCTAGTAAGAACACTAGAATGGGTTGCCATTCCCTTCTAGGGGATCTTCCCAACCCAAGGATCAAAATCAGGTCTCCTGCATTGCAGGTGGATTCTTTACCATCTGAGCCACCAGGGAAGCCCCAAAAATAAGGAAGTAAGGGTTGTTACAATAAAGGGTCATTACTATTGTTTAGTTGCTTAATTATTTCCAACTCTTTGCAACTCCATGAACTGCAGCACGCCAGGCTTGCCTGTCCTTCACCATCTCCCTGAGTTTGCTCAAACTCATTTCTATTGAGTCAGTGATGCCATCTAACCATTTCATCCTCTGCCGCCCCCTTCTCCTCCTTCCCTCAACGTTTCCCAGCATCAGGGTCTTTTCCAATGGGTCAGCTCTTCGTATCAGGTGGCCAAAGTATTGGAGATTCAGCTTCAACATCCGTCCTTCCAATGAATGTTCAGGGTTGATTTGCTTTAAGATTGACTGGCTTGATCTCCTTGTAGCCCAAGGGATTCTCAAGTGTCTTCTCCAGCACCACAATTCGAAATCATCAATTCTTTGGTGCTCAGCCTTCTTTATGGTCCAACTCTCACATCCATACATGACTAGTGGAAAAAACATAGCTTTGACTACAGACTGTTGTTGGCAAAGTGATGTCTTTGCTTTTTAATATGCTGTCTAGGTTTGTCATAGTTGTTTTTTTTTTTTTTTTTTTAACCAAGAGTGGGCTTAATCTAATATGACTGATGTCTTTATAAGAGGGAGATGAGGATGCAGACATACAGAGATGACCACGTGGGGACAGAGGAGGCGCTGTGGGTTGTGAGGACAGAGGAAGGAAGCCAAGGACAGAGACCTTGGGAGGAACCAGCCCTGCCCACACCCGGATATCAGATGTCCAGCCTCCAGGACTGGGAGAAAATAACTGTCTGTTGTTTAAGCCACTCAGTCTGTGGTACTTTGTTATGGCAACTTCAGAAAACGAATATATTAGCAATAACTAAACTATAGAACTGGAAGAGGGCATAGCAACCCACTCCAGTATTCTTGCCTGGAGAATGCCCATGGACAGAGGGGCCTGGCAAGCTACAGCCCACGGGATTACAAAGAGTCTGACATGACTGAGCAACTAACTAAGCACAGCACAAACTATGGAATCTCTTCCACTAACAGAAACTAAAGGTCTCCCCAACCCGCCTTCCCCTTGGTGGGACCCCCAATGCCATGGCTACTCCATCAGTGCCCAGACCCAGGGTTAAGGGTGTGTGACAGTGAACTTGATTAGAAGGAAGCAGCCCTAAGAGACCCTGAAGCTTTATGTTCATTGGCTTTCAGGCAAATCCAGAGGCGACATTGGTCACCACACTTTCAGGAGGCCCTGGTCCCTGGCAGGAGCTAGTCTCAAGCAGATCATCATCATAGCATTCCTTGGTTCCTTCAAAGGCACCCAGACAGAAACCAAAGTAACACAAGCTGTGCTCAGCTCTCCTGACACCATCTCAGATCCCACCAGCTCTGACAACATACTGCTTAAAGTCCTCAGGGCTCCCCGGAGAACCCTTTAATCTTGTCTGACATTCACACATTTTATGGAATTCCCCCAAAGATGCTGGCTGATACAAAGCTCTGGCAGAATGATAAAAGCATGAACGCTATTGTTTCTATAAAATAAAGAAAGGAGAAAAAAAAGGTTAGAAAATAGAGAGTCAAAGAAAGGTCAGAAATCGAGGTACATAGGGATAAAAATAACAACAGCCCACATATTTGCATTCTTCAGAGCATTTTCAAAGGCTAAGGGCACACACAGATTTCAGACAGCTTTGCTTACACTCACCGGGCTTGGAGAACTATCATAATAACCGTATAATGTAATCTCCATTCTACAGTCTTGGAGACATCAGATAACTGTTCACCGCTGGGCAGGGCTCATCCACAGACAGAGCATTTTTCTTCCAAATGTTCTTCCGACATTTCCACTGCAGGCTCAGCGGGAGGTCCATGGGACAAGTGAGCCAAGGGAAGAGGCAGGAGGGACCGAGGTCCAAAAACCAGCCTCAGTGAGTCTGACTCCTGGGAGGGTTCCTGGAACATGGAGGTTTAGGTCAGCACATTGAACAGGAGCCCCAGGATTGGACCCAAATAGAGACCCTTCACGGAGCAGGTTGTCAAATATCCTCTGGATCAGAGAACTTAGTCTCGTTGGTCCTCCATGCCATCTGCCTGATGACAGACTCATTCCATACCCAGCCCCCCACCCCGAACAATCTACAGCACCTAGAAGCCATGTGTGTGTGCTCAGTGGCACAGTCATGTCTGACTCTTTGCAACGCCATGGACTGTAGCCCACCAGGCTCCTCTGTCCATGGGATTCTCCAGACCAGAATACTGGAGTGGGTTGCCATTTCCTACTCCAGGGGATCTTCCCAACCCAGAGAGCGAACCTGCATCTCCTGCTTGGTGGGCGGATTCTTTACCATTGAGCCACCTCGGAAGCCCCACCTAGAAGCCCACTACTCCCAAATACAGCCTGCAGACCACTCTGTCCATCTCAGAACATCAATATCAGCAGTGACTCTTTGGAAATTTCCCTGTGAATGACTCCCAGGCACCATGACATCTCAACACCTCACCAAGTCCATAACGGGTGTCTCATTTCCCACCAGTCCCTCATGATGCCCAAACCCTTCTTTTCCAGGGGGCTCTGCATTGGGAAATGACATCACTACTCAACAGGAAGCTCATTCAGACCCTGGAGGCTACCCTTGACCCCTCTGCCTCCCTTCTCCCATGCACCTGACTCATCTTCAGACCCTGCTGCTTTTACCTCTGATTCTGTCTCTATAATATTTAAACTTCTCTCATTTTCACAGTTACCCACAGTAACAAGTTTGATATTTGTCATTAAATAGATACAAATCCCTGCAAAACGCATCACATCGTTGATCAAGTGCTATAAATTTCCTTTTGTGCCTCCTTTCCCTTTAATTACCAGTGTTCAGGATCTCTCGTTGCCATGTGCCTGTCTTGTCTGTTGTCTATAGTTGGGGATGTTGCTTACCCCCTGCTTATCCATCTCTTTCGGGATGAACAATTAACTCAGCCACTACAGATGAGTTCTGAGTGAGAGGCTTTCTGCACACGATCTACTCACGGGTAGATCTTAGATATATGGTCAGGTTCTGAGATCTCACCCCTTGTGCTGAACAGCTTTGTCACAGGGACCTCCTATTCCATTGGTTCATTTGCCTTCTTTCTTGATTCCTGGACTTTTATACATAGGCATATTAAAAAGCAGGGGCATCATTTTGCCAACAAAGATCCATATGGTCAAATCTATGGCTTTTCTGGTAGTCATGTATGGATGTGAGAATTGGACCATAAAGAAGGCTGAGTGTCGAAGAATTGATGCTTTCAAACTGTAGTGCTGGAGAAGACTCTTGAGAGTCCCCCAGATGAAAAGGAAATTAAGCCATTCAATCCTAAAGGAAATTAACCATGAATATTCATTGGAAGGACTAATCCTGAAACTGAAGCTCCAATACTTTGGTCATCTGATGTGAAGAGCTCCCTGATGCTGGAAAGAATGAAGGCAGGTGGAAAAGGGGACAACAGAGGATGAGATAGTTTGATGGCATCACTGGCTCAATGGACATGAGTTTGAGCAAAATCTGTGAGGGAAGACTAGCATGCTGCAGTCCATGAGGTCACAAAGAGTCAGACATGACTTAGTGACTTAACAACAACAAATACATAGGCTGACTCATTGTTGGATGGTCACATGCGCTACGAGCCATCATAGTCCATTCAGGTTGCTTGATAGAATCCCATAGGCTTGCGTGACTTACAAAAAACAAGTGTTTGTTTCTAATTTTTTAACAACAAAATTTAGTTATCTTTATGATCATCTTCCGTGTCTTTTGTGGGATTTATTTTCAGTTGCTGCTGCTGCTAAGTCGCTTCAGTCATGTCCGACTCTATGTGATCCAAGAGACAGCAGCCCACCAGGCTCCCCGTCCCTGGGATTCTCCAGGCAAGAACGCTGGAGTGGGTGCCATTTCCTTCTTCAACGCATGAAAGTGGAAAGTGAAAGTGAAGTTGCTCAGTCGTGTCAGACTCTTCTCTACGCCATGGACTGCAGCCTACCAGGCTCCTCCATCCATGGGATTTTCCAGGCAAGAGTACTGGAGTGGGGTGCCATTGCCTTCTCCAATACCTTGTATTTTTTCCTATTGTAAATGATACTTTTAAAAAGTATTATATTTTGTTACCATTACTGTTTGTTGCTAAACTAAAAGCATGCTGCTAGTTCTGAGGGTTGAACCAGGTATCCAGAAACTGTGTAGTGCTCTCTGATTTGTATTCTGAGGTGATCTCTGTACTCTGGGGCTTTCAGTGCGCTGCTCACCGTGGCTGTGAATAATGCTGGTTTTTGTTTCTCCTTTTCAGTCTGTGCAACGTTCATTTCTTTTTCGTGTCTTACTGTGCTGGTCAGGACCTCTAGCACAATGTTGAATACAAATGCACATCCCTGTCTTGTTCCAAATTGTAAAGTGACTATGCCTGGCATGTCTCCATGAAGTGTAACTTTTGCCATATGTGTCCTGATAAATAGACTGGATCCCAAAATCTTCATCACCCACAGCAAACACACACACACACACACACACACACACACACACACACACACACACACACACACACACACACACACACCTCCCCTTGATTCTATGACTAGTACCCATATACCTATCTACATACACATAAATCTGAAACAGATACTTCCCCCGAATTCTACTTGTCCTGATTACATGTAACATTTTTGTTCTGCTGTCTTCTGTCTTACCTTACTCCATCTTGTTCCATTCTGATCAATTCTGTTCTCTTCATTTGATGTGCTAAGCTTAATAACTTAATATCTATGGTGTTTTCTTTCACCAAAAAATGATTCCACAATCCTAAAATGCATGGCCACACTCAGTTGGAAAGCAACAGTGGCATTGCTTTAGGAGGTTTACAAGATGGGGAAATTCTCCCCTACTCACAGGAAATCTACCTGATTTTGTTGTTTAACTGTGGATGGAGTGAGTTGTGAAGTATGTGTGAGAGAGAGAGAGACTAAGGATGACTTCAGGGATCTGTCCCCATGTGCCTAAAAAGGCGGCCTTGTCACCTCTTGAGATGGGAGAAGGCGGAGGTCAGCAGACCCTCAAGGGAGATGCAGCTGGATGAAGAAGCCTGGCTGGAGTCTGGGGGCACTGGTCCTGGACTTTCTCTGAGCCTTTGTCCATTCACATGTCCTTCATCGTGTTAACCACACATGTGTTTCCCTGCAGGTTGTCGGCCCCTCCTGTAAGATCTCACATGCTCTGGGCCCTCGTGGAAGATGGAGTCCTCATGGGTCCTGGGGTGTTGACTGGACACTTATCTCTGTCACAGGTTTGTATTCCCTTGTGAGGGTCTTGGGATGGTGGGGGAGGGTCCCTCCAGAGCAGGTTGAGGTTTACAGCTGTTGAATGTTCCAGAGGAATCACTAGACTATGCTGATAAGCCCACACACTGGTAAGCACAGTTCCAAGCTATTTAATGTTCAGACAGATTTTGGTTTGGGGTTTTGTTTCCATCCTGAATTCTGGCAGAAGCATTTGGACTTCCTCATCTCTTCTCATACAGCTAGGGGTGCACATCATGACTGAAGCTGTAACAGTCATGAGTTGCATTTTATTCAGGGGTCTTGTTTCTGACCCCCAGGTCAGAACCAGGCTGGGTTCTCAGCTTCACCTGCTATTGACACCTGGTGTTAAAGTTCAAGGTCATGTTTATAATCCCACCTGCCCCTTACTTGCCCCCTCACCTGTCCCTTTACCTGTCCCCTCACCTGCCCACTTCATTCAGGAACACCACCACTCTGGTTTTTCATTCTCTTGTCATGCCTGAGACTAGGAGTGTTTCCTTTCTTTCTTGGAAGCTCAAATATGCACTTAAAATATATTTTGATGTATTTAACCTGGCATATCTGGGTTTTACTATGGTCTGAATGTTTGTGTCCCCTTAAAATTCACATGTTGTAGCCTCCCACCCCCAAGGATGGTGATGTAAGGAGGCGAGGCCTCTGGGAGTCTCTTAGGCCATGAGGGTAGAGCCTCATGACTAGGACTGGTGTCCTATTAAAAGAACCTCAGAGATCTCCCACACCCCTTCCACGATATGAGGACATGGAGAGAAGACAGCCATTTGCACTGGGAACTAGGGCTCATCAGACACCCAAATGGCCAGTGCCATGATCTTGGACTTTCAGCCTCCGGAACCATGAGCAGTAAATTTCTGTGCTTTAGAAGCCCTCAGCCCAAGGCGTGCTGTAACAGCCACTGGAACAGAACAAGACACATTTGTTCTGCCACCTTGCCAGAATCACAAGTCTTCAGCACAGTCTTCCGAGGCACAAACATGAATATATCATTCCCATGTTTACAGTTTTTCTGAGTTTTCCCTTTGCCTCAGGATAAAGCCCCACTTCTTCACTTGGGAAGTGAAGTGATCCCTTGGGTCCAGCCCTTGACCCCCCCACCCATGTGCAACCTCTGGTTCTCTCTCCCAGGACCTCCAAGTCCCTAGACATTCAACCTAGGGTCCTTCTGTTCTCTTTTTTTAATAATTGAAAGCATGTGTTTTTTTTTTTTTTTAATTATGAAAATGTAATAACACATTTACAGGAGACTTGGAAGATACAGAGCAAAGTTACGTATAATCCCACCATGTTAATTGCTAGTTGTGTCTGACTCTTGGCAATCCCATGGACTGTAGCCCACCAGGCTCTTCAGCCCAGGGGATTTCCCAGGCAGGAATACTGGAATGGATAGCCATTCCCTTCTCCACTGTATATTAAACAATTATTTTTCTTTTAAGTAGATAAATTAAGATTTTTAGTTGGAGTTTCAATATCAGACTCTTAAAACTTAGTAGAATGAATCAGACAGAAAGGTAGAAGGATATAGCAGAACTGAAAAGCACTGTGAACCAGTTCAATATAATTAAGATTTATATAATTCTCACATGGCAGCAGGATACAAATTCTATTCAGGTCCCAAAGACTATAAATCTGGAGACACTGGAATATATCCGGGCGTGTAAAACAATTTGCAAACATTTCATGGTGACCAAGGGTCTTTCTTACCTGCTGCTCCTCAGGCCTGCTCTTCCCTCCACGTCCAGCTCTTACCTCACCTCCTGGACCTGTGCCTTCGCCTGGCTAAGCCTGTTCCTCCCTCAGATCTCACCTGAGGGCCTATTTCTCAGGAAAACCACCCAGGTGCCCCCTAACTTCAACCTTCCTGTATCCCTAGCTTTGTATTTACATTACACCTTATATTTTTTCCAGAGCACTTTGCACACATTATTATTTAGTAGTCAAGCATAGATGTAATAATTAGTGCTTTAACATCTGTCTGTGAACAGCCTGTGATAATCAGTGGTTTGAAGTCTGCTTCACCCACCAGACTTCAAGCTCCAGAAGGGTAGGGATGTTTCACTTTTCATGGGATCCCCATGCCTGGTGCTGTGGCTGCTGCTTCACAGAGTGGCAACACATGGGTTGAATGTGTTTGTGGACAAAAGAGATGAATGAAACACAAAGCCAAGAGTGTCTTTTTCTTGCATAGTATCTTTCCCTGTATCATTGTCCACAGGTTTGAGTGGAAGATACTCAGGTGGGGTGCAGATCAAGGCTTTATTGAGACAGAAGTCACATATCATAAAACACTCCCTTTTTATATTCTTTTTTTTTTAAAAAAAATTGAAGTATAGTTGATTTACCATATTGTGTTAGTTTCAGGTATACAGCAAAATGATTCAATTACATATATATACATTCAGATTATGATATTTTTTCAGATTATTATTATATATTTTCAGATTAGGTTGTTACAAGATATTAAACATTGTTCTCTGAGTTATACAATAAATCTTTGTTGAAAACACTCTCTTTTAAAGCGTTTAAAAGTATATTACCAAAACTATGTAACCATCACCACTATTTAATTTTAGACTAGTTCCATCACCCAGGAAGGAGCCCAGGACCCAGGAGCAATCATTCGCTATTCTCCCAGCAAATGCCAGTTAACTTTCAATTCCTGTGGATTTTCCAGTTCTGGACATTTCAGACAAATTGAATCACACAATATATGAACTTTTGTGTCTTTTTTTCACTTTGCATAATTTTTAAAATTTGATCCATGTTCTGTTCAGTTCAGTTCAGTTGCTCAGTCATGTCCAACTCTTTGCAATCCCATGTACTGCAGCATGCCAGGCCTCCCTGTCCATCACCAACTCCCGAAGCTTGCTAAAACTCACGACCATCGAGTCGGTGATGCCATCCAACCATCTCATCCTCTGTCGTCCCCTTCTCCTCCTGCCTTCAATCTTTCCCAGCATCAGGGTCTTTTCCAATGAGTCATTTCTTCTCATCAGGTGGCCAAAGTATTGGAGATTCAGCTTCAGCATCAGTCCTTCAAATGAATATTCAGGGTTGATTTCCTTTAGGATTGACTGGCTTGATCTCCTAGCCATCCAAGTGATTCTCAAGAGTCTCCTCCAACACCACAGTTCAGAAGCAACAGTTCTTTGGTGCTCAGCCTTCTCTGTGGTCCAACTCTCACATCCATACATGACTACCGAAAAACCATAGCTTTGACTATAGGAACCTTTGTTCGTAAAGTAATGTCTCTGCTTTTTAACATGCTGTATAGGTCTGTCATAGCTTTTCTTCCAAGGAACAAATGACTTTTAATTTCATGGCTGAAGTCACCAACTGCAGTGATTTTGGAGCCCAAGAAAATAAAGTCTGTTCCTGTTTCCAATGTTTCCCCAGATGGGACTGGATGCCGTGATCTTCGTTTTTTGAATGTTGAGTTTTAATGTTGATCCGTATAGCATGAATCAGAATTTAATTTCTTCTTGCAGATGAATAATAGCCCATTGGCTAACTGAACCACATCCCTCCACTGATGGGCCTTTGTGTTGCTTCCATTTTGGGGTCATGGTGAGCAGCATTGCTGTGGGCATTGGAAGGCTGTGAATTTGAATCTGACCTGGCCACTTGGTCATTTGTCTCACACTTCACCTTCTTTAAGAGATGTTTTTGCAGAGAATGTCAACGTTTGAGTAAGTCTCTTTTAGAATAATGCCTGGCATTCTGGATCCTAGTTTTTAACAGATGTAAGTCATGGGCATAAGAAAGCACTTCAGAAAATTAATGTTCAAATTTAGTAATTAAGTAATGATAAGTAGATAAGTGACTATCCCTCCTCCCTTATAATCCAGGGAATTGTATTTTTGTCTTGTGCTTTTTCTTAAATTTTAATTCCATTTCTCATGGGACTAGCATGAGATTCAGTCAGTATATTATGTATATGTGTGTGTACATACAAGGGCTTCCCTTAGACAGTAAAGAATCTGCCTGCAAGGCAGGAGACCTGGGTTTGATCCCTGGGTTGGGAAGATCCTGTGGAGTAGGAGATGTCTACCCACTTCAGTATTTTTGCCTGGAGAATTCCATGGGCAGAGGAGCCTAGTGGGCTATTGTCCATGTGGTCATAAAGAGTCAGACACAACTGAGCAAATAACACTTTCACTTTTTCACCTCACATATAGGGGTAGGCAGAACTCTAAAGCCATCTCCCCAAGATCCTCATCCCCTGCTAATTTAAACGCTAATCTAGGTACTGCTGTGAAGGAACCTGGCAGGTGGAATGAAGGTTACTCATCAGCTGAGTTTAAAACAGGATGGTTATCCTGGACTGTGTGGATCACAACAAACTGTGGAAAATTCCTAACGAGATGGGAATACCAGACCACCTTACCTGCCACCTGAGAAATCTGTATGCAGGTCAAGCTGCAACAGTTAGAGCCAGACATGGAATAACAGACTGGTTCCAAATTGGGAAAGGAGTACGTCAAGACTATATATTATCACCTTGCTTATTTAACTTATATGCACAGTGAAAGTGAAAGTCACTCAGTTGTATCCAACTCTTTGCGACCTCATGGACTGTATAGTCCATGGAATTCTCCAGGCCAGAATACAGGAATTGGTAGACTTTCCCTTCTCCAGGGGATCTTCCCAACCCAGGGATAGAACTCCCACATTGCAGGTGGGAGCCACAGGGAAGCCCAAGAATACTGGAGTGGGTACCTATTCCTTCTCCAGTGGATCTTCCCAACCCAGGAATCTAACTAGGGTTTCCTGCATTGCAGGCGAATTCTTTACCAAATGAGTTATCAAGGAAGCTATATGCAGAATACATCATCTGAAATGCTGGGCTGGATGAAGCACAAACTGGAATCCAGATTGCAGGGAGAAATATCAATAACCTTAGATTTGCAGATGACACCACCCTTATGGCAGAAAGCAAAGAGGAACTAAAGAGACTCTCTTTTTATTAAATTTACTTATTTTAATTGGAGGCTAGTTACTTTACATATTGTATTGGTTTTGCCATACACTAACATGAATCCGCCACAGGTGTACATGTGTTCCCCATCCTGAACCCCCCTCCCACATCCCTCCCCATATCATCCCTCTGGGTCATCCCAGTGCACCAGCCCCGAGCATCCTGTATCAAGCATTGAACCTGGACTGGCAATTCATTTGACATATGATATTTTACATGTTTCAATGTCATTCTCCCAAACCATCCCACCCTCACCCTCTCCCACACAGTCCAAAAAACTGCTCTATACATCTGTGTCTCTAAAGAGACTCTTGATGAAGGTGATAGAGGAGAGTGAAAAAGCTGGCTAAAAGCTCAACATTCAAAAAATGAAAATTATGACATCTGGTCCCATCACTTCATGGCAAATAGATGGGGAAACAATGGAAGCAGTGAGAGACTTTATTTTCTTGGGCTCCAAAATCACAGCAGAGGATTACTTCAGCCATGAAATTAAAAGACACTTGCTCCTTGGAAGAAAAGCTATGACAGACCTGCTGCAGCTGCTAAGTTGCTTCAGTCGTGTCCGACTCTGTGTGACCCCATAGATGGCAGCCCACCAGGCTCCCCCATCCCTGGGATTTTCCAGGCAAGAACACTGGAGTGGGTTGCCATTTCCTTCTCCAATGCATGAAAGTGGAAAGTGAAAGTGAAGTCACTCAGTCGTGTCTGACTGTTCACGACCCCATGGACTGCAGCCTACCAGGCTCCCCCATCCATGGGATTTTCCAGTCAAGAGTACTGGAGTGGGGTGCCATTGTCTTCTCCATGACAGACCTAGACAACATATTAAAAAGCAGAGATATTACTTTACCAACAAAGGTCCCTATAATCAAAGCAATGGTTTTTTCCAGTAGTCATGTATGGATCTGAGAGTTGTACCATAAAGAAAGCTGAGCACTGAAGAATCAATGCTTTTGAACTGTGGTGTTGGAGGAGACTCTTGAAAGTTCCTTGGACTGCAAGGAGATCAAACCAGTCAATCCTAAAAGAAATCAGTCCTAAATATTCATTGGAAAGACTGGTGCTGAAGTTGAAGCTCCCATACTTTGGCCACCTGATGCAAGGACCTGACTCATTGGAAAAGACCCTGATGCTGGGAAAGATTGAAGGCAGGAGGAGAAGGGGACAACAGAGGATGAGATGGTTGGATGGCATCACCCACTTGATGGACATGAGTTTGAGCAAACTCCAGGAAGTGTGAGCAAGACAGGGAAGCCTGGCATGCTGCAGTCCATTGGGTCACAAAAAGTTGGATGCAACTGAGCAACTGAACTATTCTGGATTAAGAAAGTAGGTCCAGTGTAACCATATGATCAGAAGAGAGATCCAAAAAGATTCAAAGCATGGGAGAGACTCAACCTTCCATTGCTTCAGGAGCCACATGGGAAGCATGAGGAGGAATTTGGTCCACATGTAACAAAGACCAGCCCCACCCGACAGCCGGCAAGGAACCAGGACCTCAGTCCAACAACTGCAAGGACTGAATTTGATCAACAACCTGAATGTACTTGGAAGCTCATCATCACCCAAAGAATCTTATTCTTGTTTTCCATTAAAAAGTTCAGTCCATCAGACACCTTGATTTCAACCAGAGTTGTAGCTTTAAGACACACGGTGCATGAACTACTGACCTTGTGACTCTCGGAGGATGAACAGGTGCAGAGTTAAACTTTTAAGTGTGTGGTAACTTGTACAGAAGCAACAGACCACAAAGACATGCACATAGATGTTGGAAATTTTCTGTTTTATGTCATGCATTAGCAGTAAAATGTATGTAATATATTATATAGCATTTACCATCTCCTGAATTACCTACATACACACATTTGTCCTGCTAAATGTTATTTTAATCATCTGACTCCTCTCCACTTCTTTGGAATCATTGGGTCTGGCTGGAGGGCAGTGGGGAGGGGCAGTGAGGAGGTGCAGCTGCAGGGGGTACAATTAGGAATTGTTTGTAGTGTGCTGGACAATTCCAACCAAAGATGTCTTCACATAATACAGATAAACAGATTATCATGAGAGGGTGATGTGGAGTATGTGGTTCCTTCCTGTTTTGTTTTGTGTGGTTGTTTGCAGGCACTCTGTAAGTAAATTAAATGTCTTCACCTGCTAAGCTACAGGGTGAGCCTTATTCACTGAAAGATGAAGAGTTAATTAGAGGTTTATAATCAGATATTAAACCACTAGCAAATTACATGTAAATTATGGGGCCTGTTATTAATGAAGAGAAATCCAGGATAGCATGAAAGAATTGTAGATGCACAAGTAGATAGGTATCTTACTATTTCATGGAAAATCTCTGTTCTCCATGATGACATGATAGTACTTTTCACAAAAAAAGCGACTTCTCACCTCCGTACCCTCAGTATGGCTGTCCTCACTGTCAGCAGGGCACGTCTGAATTCTTCCTTTTCTTGACAAACTCCTCAGCAGCTTCTGAGATTCTGTCCAGATGCTCTTCCTCCAGGAAGACTTCTCTGCTTGCTCTGATAACACAGACTGTCTTCCATGGTGATGAGATACATACATACATATTTTTGTATATATACATAAATACATATATCATTTCATCCTCTTTCAGCCCCTGGATGAAATTATATATCTATGAGTATGTATACATGACCCTTCTATCAAGTAGCCCCAGCCTAGCGAGGAAGGCAAAAGAGAATACCAGCACCATGGAGGGCAGTTTGTGTCATTCAAGCAAGCAGAGAAGGCTTCCTGGAGGAGGAGCATCTGGATAGAATCTCAGAAGCTGCTGAGGAGTTTGTTAAGAAAAGGAAGAATTCAAAATATGCCCTGCCAGCAGTGGGGATAGCCATACTGAGGGTACGGAGGTGAAAAGCAGATTTTTGTGATGGACATGAGTCTGAGCAAGCTCCTGGAGAGGGTGGAAGACAGGGAGGCCTAGTGTGCTGCAATCCATGGGGTCTCAACATGACTGAGTGACTGAACAATAACAACAATATAGATGTATGCTGGTTTATATGTATGCTAAGAGGTTATTGCAATAAATATATCATATATACTTTGAGTATATATATATTATATTAAATATATATACTGTGTGTATACATAAAACATTGCATATACATTGTATGTATAAATATTATATGTATAGACACTGTATATATATATATTATATGCACATTGTGTGTGTGTGTATATATATATATACAATCTTTTATATACTTTGTACACATATATATACATGCAATGGTATATATACATTGACTGTATATATAAAGAATATTGTATATACCTTGAATGTACATGTATACAATGTATATATCATGCATGTGTGTATACACAATGTAGTATATACATTGCATATATGTGTATAATATTTCATATACATTGTGTATGTATAAATGCCTTATAAAATATTGTGTGCATATATAACATGCTTATGTATATACACACATTGTATATAAACACAATATTGTGTATGCATTGTATTTATATATACATAATATTGTATATAACTTGTGTGCATGTGTATATATATATAAAATATGGTGTATACATTGTATGCAGACTGAAACACATGTATAATGTTTATACACTTCTTGAGCTTTGTCCCTCAGAGCCTGCACTGTGCCTGGCACACAGAAGGCATCATAGACTATGTGCTAAGAGTTGCATCCTGATGCAGTAAATATGTTGGTCATCATCCCAACCAGACTTGCTAAGAGCACAGAGGGAGCTGTCAATACTTCCGCTGGGAGCACGGGCCTGCCTGGAGGCCGTCCCTGGCAAGCTGGGGCCTACAGTCAACCTGTGTAAGGACGAGAAGCCCAGCGAGGGGGAATGTGAGATGCTGGTGTAGGGCCACCAGTGATGGTGCCAGCTGGCAGGAGTCAGATAGGGATGGCAGTCAACTGGCCACTGTGCAGCCATTCAAATAGAAGATGACCATGACTTTGTGTAGAATTAAAGTAGTAGCATCTTGAGGAAAGCAAACCTTAAGGAAACTTTTTAATGATCTGTTTGTACTCATGGGAATGGAAATGCACAGTTTTAATGTCCTGTTTACTCACAGTCTGCTGTCACCCAATGGATGCTTACTTCACCCTGTAGATCTACTGCCTCTGGGCCAAATCCATCATCTCCAGCTCCACTGCCCACTTTGAAAATAAAGCTTTATTGGAACACAGTTATCCTTGGTCATTTAAATACTGTCTACAGCCGTGTCAAGTTACAGTCACAGAGCTGAGCTGTGGCGACAGGGACCTGTATGGTCCACAAACTAAAAGTAGTGTGTGACCCTTTGCAGGTAAAGGTTACTGATGGTGCAAACCCCTAAAATGCAAGAAGCACTCTCTTCATATAATACGAGATATAGTTGTTAGGGAACTGTTGATCAAAGCCACCACGTTGGCCAGGCCTGCTTGCCTGAGTTGTCTCACAACAAGAGGTCCCAATAAGGAACATGATGCTGCCACTGAAAACTAACTGGGAGAATTCGGGAGAGGACAAGAGACGGAGGAGATGACTAGCCTCCCAGATTTCAGCCCTCACGCTGAAATCCATCTTGGCTGAGAGATGCACCTGCCGTCAGGAATGACCTTGAGTCAGACTATGGGTAACCCCATCACCATAAAACCAGAGACTGTGAGCTACATGGCAGAGCAGTTCTCCTGGGTCCGCTTACCCTGCTGCTTTCTGCCTGGGTGCCCCTTCCCAATAAAACCTCTTTCTTTGTCAGTGCATATGTCCCATTGAACAATTTGGTTTCGAGCATTAGGCAAGAAACCACTCTCAGGCCCTGCAAGGGATCCCCCTTCCTGACATAGTGGCAGATGCAAGGCAATGGGGCACTGGCAGATGGTGCCATCATCAGGCCCTTGTAGGGGAGGAAACACTTTTCCTCCACCCTCTTAGGTTCTGTGACTTAGGCCCGTGAGTTAAACTGATAAGACAGGTGAACAGGAGAAAAAGTTTATTACATGAACACATAAGGGCCTCCAGGAAAAGGAAGTGTGGACCCAAGAAGGCGGCTAATCCCTGGAGCCTCCACACCATTATAACAATGAGGGATGAATTGTGAGCAGGGACATAGCAAAGGCAAAGGGGCAGGGAGCCAGGGTCAGGTCAGTGTTAAGGGGGCAAGTGGAGACAAGACTGATGTCACTGAGGTTTCTTTTGCAGCCCTGCCTCTCTCTGGTCTTCAAGGTTGTCCCTTCCTTCCTGGAACGAGAGGAGGACATCATAACAAGGGAAACTTATCAATACATCCTGCTTTTAGGCAGATCAGGAGGGCAGAGAGTTCCTCTTGAGTCTGCTGTTTCTCAGCTGCCTTTGGCTCAAAACAATTTTTTTTCCAAAATGGCATATTTGGGGGTTGGCATATCTGATCCATTACTTTGCCAACAAAGGTTCGTCTAGTCAAGGCTATGGTTTTTCCTGTGGTCGTGTATGGATGTGAGAGTTTTACTGTGAAGAAGGCTGAGCGCCGAAGAATTGATGCTTTTGAACTGTGGTGTTGGAGAAGATCTTGAGAGTCCCTTGGACTGCAAGGAGATCCAATCAGTCCATTCTGAAGGAGATCAGCCCTGGGATTTCTTTGGAAGGAATGATGCTAAAGCTGAAACTCCAGTACTTTGGCCACCTCATGGGAAGAGTTGACTCATTGGAAAAGACTCTGATGCTGGGAGGGATTGGGGGCAAGAGGAACAGGGGACGACAGAGGATGAGATGGCTGGATGGCATAACTGACTCGATGGATGTGAGTCTGAGTGACCTCCAAGAGTTGGTGATGGACAGGGAGGCCTGGTGTGCTGTGATTCATGGGGTCGCAGAGTCAGACATGACTGAGTGACTCATCTGATCTGATCTGATATCTGATCCCGTTGAAACCTAGCAGCATCCTGTGAGGCTCCTGGCACAGTCTTTCTGTGTCCTCAATTTTTTTTTTTTTTTCTTTGCTACAAGGAGTCTTAATTCCCTGACCAGGGATTGAACCCACACCCTCTACATTGGGAATGCTGAGTCTTAACCACTGGACCACCAGGGAAGTCCCTCCCCCACTTCTTGATTATAGGAAATAGGCTTCACTTGGCCTTTTTGACTTTCCCTGAGTTCCCAAGGTTGGATTCAAACAGTTGGAAGTGAGGGGATACAGAGACAAGGGAGGAGCATTCTAGAAGCAATAGTACAGCTTTGGGGCAGGTCCCGGCTCCCCCTCAAGGTAGGCACACAACAATATATTTGAGAAGTTCTGCAGATGCTGAAACCCCCACCAGGTGGGAGAAGTTAACTGTTTGTTGCCCACAAGCAAGTAGACCCTAGACCTGTTGGAACCAGAAGGTTGATGACGCTGACTTTGGATTTCCTCACCACCAACCAATCAGAAGACTGTCCAGGAGCTGACCATGCTCTCTTTGAACCATTTCTATAAAACTCTTCACTACCCTGTGAAGTGGAATACCTCCTGTCATGTCAGTAAACAAGGATGTAACAGCCACCAGTGATTGGGCCTCCAAATGTGAATGAAGACTCCTAAAAGGGAAAGCAATACCTTCAATCCAGCAGATGCCACCCCCACCCCCCATGGTTATTGCTGAAGAGCTTGGAGGGATCTGAGAAATAAAAACAAAACAAAAACGGGATGCTGGCCTCAGACAGCTGAGATGATTATGAAAGGAATGGCTTCAACAGTCCCAGACTCTTGCATCTTCCCATACGTAGGAGAATGCTAAATTCCTTAGCATGATATCTGGTTTTCCTTACTTAACAATAGTCTTTGATGTTCAGACTGCCTGTCCTCTTTGTGGCACGATTGTATATGACTCTGACTTCCTTTCCCACCTCCTCAGAGCAGTCTCTCAGATCTACCTGAGTTACTGTCTCCTGGGCTTGAAGTCCTAAAATATTCCTGCCGAATAAAACACTTTCTACTTGCAGGCTGTGACTAATTTTTAAGTTGACAGCCCCCTCCAGGTTGGGACACATGAATTTGTTAGGGGAAGCACATTGACTGAAACCGCCCACCCTGGCCAGGCACCATAGTAACTATTTGCATGAGTTGATATATGACAGGAGATCCTGATAAGGAATACGGAACTAATAAGCCACCACTAACCGGAAGAATTAAGGAAAGGTCGAAAGGAGACACCGGGTGTCCGTCCACTTCCCAGAATCCCTCTCGCTAGCATCCGTCTTGGCTGGGTGATGTGTGCGCCACCAGGAAAGACTCTGAATTATAATGATTGGCCAAAAGACCACCTGGAAACTAATCCCATCACCATAAAACCTGAGATTGCGAGCCCCGCGGCAGAGCTGTTCTCCTGGGTTCCCTTACCCTACTGCTCTCTACCCGGGTGCCCTTTCCCAATAAAATCTCTTGCTTGGTCAGCACACGTGTCTCCTTGGACAGTTCATTTCTGAGTGTTAGACAAGAGCCCAGTTTCGGGCCCTGGAAGGGGTCCACCTTCCTACAACAAATTTGAGGGCATTAGCACTGTAGCCCCCTTTGCCTGGCAAAGCAATAAAGCTCTTCTTCTCCACTTCATCCAAAGTCTGTCTCCAAGATTTAATTAAATGTTGGGGTACAGCGGCAGGATCCGGCAGGCATCACCCTTCAACCTACAGCTTAAGCTACACTAAGTACTAATGGCCATTTGTGATCTAAGCAAACCACCTGTGCATTCTTGCCTCAGTTTCCTCATCTTCAAATTCAGATAGTTAACACCCCACCCCCATCCCCGAGTCTACCTGGAAGCTGCTGTGCCCATGGTGCGGGGAGATGACGCCAGGAAAGCACTTTGTGGTTTAAAAATAAGCCACTCTGCACAAATTCAGTGGGCTGCTGACTCTAAGAGGGCCCCAGGAACGGGGTGCGGACGGGCCTCGGAGAGTCCAGTCCAAATGGGAACCGCTCGCTGTGCTTAAGCGCCCCTCCATTCCAATTGCTGCTAAAAGGCAAGTTTTTAGGGATCCTTTGTTCAAGCAGCAGGTTTGAATTTACCAAAAGCTGAATCTCCCTGCGGGAAATGGGGCTAATTGTGAAATGGCTTTGGAGTTAACTGTTCCGTTATCCTCAAAGAATGGGGCAGGATTTGCATTTGAAATGTATCACCCTGCCCGCGATTGTGAAAGCTTGGAAGGGTTGGTTCGAAGCCTTCTGGGTTCTCATTGCTGTCCTCAGTAATTTTCCACCCCATGATGCTCCTCACCCGCTGAGGCTGGGAGAAGCTGTCTCCAGCCGGCTGGATATACTTGTGGGTCTAAAGAGAATTCTGGATTCGGAAATGGGAGGAAGAAAGCCAGACAAGAAATAAAGCTGCTTCATTATGTGCACACGAACTATCTGTGAAGAATTCTGAGTCTTTGGAGGTAGAAATCAATTTATGGAGAAAAATAAAGTCCACCCACAATCAAGTGGCATGCTCTGTTCACTCTGGGATTGTATTTGCATGGAAAGCAAGCACCCCAATAGTTCTTCATGAAGTGTGCAGATTACTGATGGATTTGCATACTTTTCGTGCCTTCCATTTCACAGCATAAATTGCTTGAGTAAGCCTTAGTCAATTTGTTTTATTTATTTATTTTTTTTAATTTCTTTGAATGTTTTAAGCCACTCACTCTTTTTAAGGGGGCAAACAGCTAAACCTGGAAATGGAATGGTAGCTGGTATTGGCATTTTATCTATCACCTATTACAATGCATGCCAATTTCCCCTGCAGAAGGAAATTTAAAATGGTATTTATAGATGTTTTGAAGCTATGCAGGAGAAAACTTTTTGCCAATCATATATCTGAGAAGGGGTTAATTTCCAAAATATGCGAAGAACTCATGCAGCTAAACAGCAAATAATATTAGTGAATAATACTGTATTACACATCTGAACGTTGTTAAAATAATTTTCAGTGGTCTCGCAGAAGAGAAGTTGCGATTATGTGATGAGATGGTGGTGGTGGCTAATGCTCTGATGGTTGTCATCTTGTGACATATAAGTGCTTCAAACCAATAGGTTGTATCGTTAAACTCACACAGTGTTATATGTCAATTGTATTTTATAGTTAGGAACCTCCCATCCCTCAAAATACACATTATACCATCTCTTGAAGTCTGGAGCACTGAGCTGCTGGCTAGTTCCTGAGCACAGCAGAGTCAACAGGTTGTGTACCAAGTAAGGGTACAGTGCATGGATTTGAATCCACATCCTGAAGTGGGGCATGCTATAGACCCAATGCTTGTGTCCCCCCAAAACCCAGATGTTGTAAACCCAAGCCCCAATGTGGTGGGGGTTTCTGGGAGATGATTAAGTCATGAGGGTGGGTCCTTCATCATGGGATTAGTTCCCTAAGAAAACCGACCCTGGGAGAACTTCAGCCCTTCCTCCTGAGGACACGTGACTAGATGGCAGTCTATGAACATGGAAGCAGGTTCACGCCAGTCACTGACTCTGCTGGCACCTTGACCTTGGACTTGCAGCCTCCAGACTGTGAGCAGTAAATGTTTCACTACAAGCCACCCAGACTGTGGGCTTCACAGTTGGCTCAGTGGTAAAGAATCCGTCTGCAATGTAGGAGACCCAGCTTCGATCCCTGGATCAGGAAGATCCCCTGGAGGAGGAAATAACAACCAACTCCAGTATTCTTGCCTGGGAAACCCCATAGACAGAGGAACCTGGTGGGGACTACAGTCCATGAGGTGGCAGAGTCAGACACACTGAGCACACACATATACACACACAGTCAATGATACTGCTACAGCCGCCTGAACAGACTGAGACACTGACCTCTGCAAATTACCAACTCCTCTGTGCCTCAGCTGAGACTCACTCACCTCATGAGGACTGAACGGGGAGATCCACTTGAATAAGTGCTAAACAAGAGCCCTACTATGCACCAGACACTATGCCAAACACGCCTTTATTATTCCTCTGGATTCCACTGAACTCCCCACCCATGACAAAGCTTGAGGACGAGCAGTGTTAGGTTGATCCTTGTCCCCCACCACCACAATGGCCTGGCGCACAGTAGGTCTTCAGTAACCTTGGTCCTGTGTGAGTGCGCTGGGCAGGTTGTCCCACTTCAAACTCACTCAGGACTCACTCAGGACCTTTGAGTCCAGCTCACCGAAGTCTCGTCGGCGGTCAAAGCTCATGCAGGGAGGCATGGGTTGTTTCTTAGAAAGGGCTTAAAAACTATAAACTGGGGGACTTCCCTGGTGGTCCAGTGGTTAAGACTTCACCCTTCCCATGCAGGGGGCGTGGTTTCCATTCCTGGCCAGGAAACTAAGGTCCCACATGCCATGTGGTGAGGCCAAAACATAAAAATAAAATAAAAAGACAAGAGAAATCATAAATTAGGGTTCCTCAGGCTGCTTCCTCCAGTCTGAAACTGGTGTGATTAGTGCTGTCCATGGTAGGGGCTGAGACCTTTGCAGATAGTGGGGCTATGAGCACCTTGAAGGAAGGACTTGTCCTTCTTTTCTTCTGTTTGTGGGTTTGCAGCCCCTAGAACCCTCCAGCATGAGGCTGGACACACAGCACACACAGGCAGCATAATTATTAATTAAGGGCTTAGGGACAGTAAGACAGGGGTGGGGGCCACCCTGGGGTCACGTCAGAGCTGCAGGCTGACCACAGAGCCCCCACTAGCCTCTGCCACCTGACATGATGCCGTGAGGAGGCCAATGAGGGGTGTGGGATGGTGGGCCAGGCTCTGCCTGCCTCCTCTGCTCTTCCCACAAGCAAGTGACACTCATGGTCTCCCTCTGACCAGTCCTCCTGTTCATCCTTAACTGCCTGGTGAATGCTCATGTTCCCCAGGATTCAGGGTTCAGGCTCTGCTCTTCTCCAGTCACCCATCTGTCCCTAGGTTTCATTTATACTGTGAACACTGACCACCAGGCCCCGAAATAGCCAGGAGCCAAGGCTCTTTACTCAGGGCCTGCTACAGCAAGGGGCTGGCCAGCACTCCTTGTGTCTGGCAGAGACTCAGAGGCAGGCAGGGGAGTTGGGGAGCTTCGGGGAGGATAAAGTGAAGGTGGGGGCTGTCAGCAGGGGAAGCTGGAGGTGGCCAAGGGAATAAGAGCATCCCTTGTGATGGAGGAGAGGAACACAACTTTCTCTGGCTGGTCCTGAGCTGGAAGAGGGAGCAAAGATTAGGGAAACAGGCAACTACTGATCAAGTCCTGGCCGTTTGGGCCTTATTGCCATGGAGGTCATGGTGGGCTTCCTGGACTGCAGGTGTGGGTCAGAGGTCAGAGTTCTGTTGCATCCACAGTCTGGCCATTTTCTGTACGATGTTCAGTCTCACTGCCCACAGATTTGAATGTCAGCCCTGCCTGAGCTTCTGCTGCCCCCCAGACTCCTCTACCTGGATGCACCTGGAGGATGCACTCAGCATCTTCAGCCAGCCTCCTCCACCAGCTTCTCACCTTAACCATCCCCTACGCTTGTCCCAATCTCAGCAAAAGGTCCTGCGTCCTTCACTGCCCAGGACAGATATCCTGCTCCCACCACCGTCCCCCTCCCCAACCAAGCCCTGTAACACCAGGCCCTGCAGACGGCCTCCCACACTGTCCGGCGCCCACCTCGTCTCCTGGCTCCATCATCATCCAGGAGCTTCATCTCCCCTCTTAACCTGGTCCTCCTAGTCTCCCTGCCCCAGTCTGCTCCCCCAGCCTAGTCTCCGGAGGCAGGGTGGGGGCACCCTCCGAAGTACAAACTGATCATGCTATTGCCCGCCCCCTCCCCCAGTTTGGAATATCAGCACTTCCCATAGCCCCAGGCTCTGGGATAAGAAACCAGAAACTTCCCCAATAGGTGTGGGGTGGGGGATGGAGAGCAGAGCTTCCCTGACGTTCTCCATCCTGCCTGTCTAGATGTGGGTAATATGGATGAGGACTCCTGCTGTTCTAAGTAGCAGCATGAAAGTGACCCTCTGGGACCCCCTCTCTCCATCACGTGGGTCCCACCCCTGCTCTGCTCTTAGATACTCAGGAAGCTGCAGTGCAAGGGCCTCATTGGAAGCCTATCTCCCAAGTTAGGCTGTGCGCTCCCTGCTTCGGGACCCAAGGGAAGCCCTGCTTAACATGGAAGCCTCGGCAGCCAGGATGGAGTCTGCACAGGTATCCACAGTGGGGGCTTGATAATATGGTTGAAGGAACAAAGCCAGCTTCCACCCTGACACATCTGCTAGGAGTACACTCAGCGCTGGGTGAAGTGCATTTAGTGCCCTGCACAGGTAGCCATCGGCTTGGCAGGCCTGGTGCTGAGAACATAACTCCCTCCGCTGTGAACAGCCTACCCAGCTGTGGCCACACTCTCACTGTCCGCCAACAGAGCCAGGAGCAGCCACTGGGAAGACATCGAGGCACACGTTCCAGAGAAGGAAGGAAGGGCAGCAGTCTGGTGGAGGGTGGAGTCCCAGACTAGGATCAGCCTTTGCTCTGCCACAAGCTGGTGACACTGGTGGTCTTGTCTGACCCTGGCAGATCAACTCCAAAGAGAGAGTGGCCCTGGCCCTACAGATGGGAGGGGAGGCTGCAACAAGTGTTCCTGAGTGCCTAGTGTTCTGCTGTGCATGGGTTAGGTGCACCACCCTCCTTCTGGGGATAGACTAATGTAATGTAATGGTAAATTACTAATACAATGTTAATCCATTGTTTTGTTTTCGTTTGTTTAGTGCACTGAAATTCACATAAAGTGGAATTAACTGTTTCTGAGTGCACAAGTCTTGGTTTCAAGGGAACAGTTTGATTTAGTGCTTTCATGAGGTTGGCAACCACCACGTCTATCCTATCTCCAAAGCTTTTCATCCTCCAAAGGACGCCTGTTCCCATCTGTGATCACTCCCCACTCCCCTCTCCTGAAGCCTCGGCGACCACTAATCTTGTTTCTCTCTCTAAGGATTTACCTGTTCTGGAGGCTTCATGGAAATGGAGTCATTTAATGCAGGCCTTTTTGGACAGGTCTCCGTCCCTGCAGAGACCCCAGCATTCCTGGGGGCAGGACAGACAGCAGGGTGATCTGTGTCCCATCCTCCCTCCCCTCAGCTACAATGTCTCCCCTGTTCCTTTGGCACCTTTTGTATCACACGGCATTAAATAAAAGGCCAGCCCGCCTTAAAAGGATGCTCCAGACTCCTCCTTATCCCATCTTTCCTTTCTCAGCCGAGGAAGCTGAAACTTCGAGTGCAGTGACCTGCCTAAGGTCACCTGATTTCCGAGCAGCAGAGCTGGGAATGATTCCATGGGGGTGTCTTGGTCTCCACCTTGAGGTCAGACACTGCACTGGGTGTTTTCGCAAATTGTCTCATTTGGAACCTGCTTTGGGGGCTCCTTTCAGGTTTCTTTCCATAACTAGGCTGTTCCACAGACTGTCTAATCCCAGACAATGGAACCAAGGGTAATTTCTTGCCTGTGAATAGGTCCTGGGCTAGTCTACAGACAGCTCCCAGAAATTAGGAGAGATTTTCTGAGGTCCCAAGAAAGAAATTGAGCTCCTGTAACATCTGCAGTCATCTGTCAAATGTCCACCACCCTTTAATTGGTCTTGACTGCGAGAACATAAGTTTGAACATAGGTTCCATTCATTTAATGTGTAGTTTGCTATTAGAGTTATTGCTGTTGTAGACAGCATTGCAAGGTGGTAAGAGACCCGCTCACTGGAGGCACCCAAATAGAAATTGGAGGACCACCTGCCAGGTATGCTGCCCTGGAGGAAGAAAAGGGGTTTCACCCCCTGGATGCCCTTGGAGGAGAAAGTCATTATAGTCCATGTTTTGCACATGAAGGAACTAACTGTGAAGGTTCAGGGACTTATCCAAGTTCTCATATTCTGCACAAGGGGGAACAGGGATTCAGATCTTTTGGTTTCCAAAATCCTAGTCACTCATTAATCATTGTAATTCTCCCAAAGATCAAGATTATAATTTTGCATACTGTTTTGAAATCTGTGTTTGCATTTGGCAAATATATCATGAATATTTTCCCATATATATGAATATTATTCAAAAACACAATTTTTGAAAGTCGCATAGTATTTCACTACATGGGTGTAATATAATTCATTTTACCCAGCCCCTATTCTTCAACCTGTATGTTGTTTCCAATTTTTCAGTGACTGTAAATATTCCTTCAAGGAACATCCCAGGAAACAAATCTCTTTGCTTCTGTGTGCTTATTTCCTTCACATGATATCTTGAAAGCAAAGATCCTGGGTCAAAGAGTATACCATTTTAAACTGTACACGTATTTAAAAGGCTTACTTTTAATTTCTTATGATTACGACTGTTTTCAAAACCTTCAAGAAATAATATATTGAATTAGTGTTTATTCAACCTGATACAATGATAAGTTAGACTTCTGTTTGCACTTGAATTCTAAGAGCAAATGGAGGCAGCATAGATTAGGAAAATATGCCAGTGGCTAAGGGACAAGAATGGTAATACAAGTCCAATTATTGTCACTGCTGAGGGTTGATGTGCCTTATCTGAGATGGTGAATACGATTATGATGGTGATGATGGTTATGGTGATGGTGACAATGGGAATGATGACAGTGCTGGTGATGATGACTGTGGCTGTGTTGATGATGTCAGGGTGACAATGGGAATGATGACAGTGCAGGTGATGATGGCTGTGGCTGTGCTGATGATGTAATGGTGACAAAGGGAATGATGACAGTGCTGGTGATGATGGCTGTGGCCGTGCTGATGATGTAATGGTGACAAAGGGAATGATGACAGTGCTGGCGATGATGTTTGTGGTGATGATGGGGATAATGATGATGGTGATGATAGTGGTGCTGGTGATGATGATGATGGTGATAATGACAACAATAATAAAACCACTTCAAGAGGTTTTAGCAAATACCAAACTTTAATACTCAAAGCTACATGTCCATGTCTCGTTTAATTCTCCCAGAAAAACCTCTAGGATCCAAGAATATTGCCTCAGCATCCATTTCCCCCTTTTCCTTTCAACAATAGAACTCTGCTGTGATAGTGTGATTTATAGTAAGGAATGTGTACTTGGTCTTCATCCCAGATGCTGGCACAAAGCTCTTAAAATCCTGGGAATTTCCTGAGTGATGATCGCAATAAAGGTGTCTTTAATTATGTTAATGAGGTGACTTGTGGAAAAGCACCGAAAGAAGGGGGTTGGTTGCCAAGGGAATCAACCTTAAGTGGAGAGTTGGAACTTTCAGTCTCACCCCTGATCTCCCAGGAGGGGAGAAGGACTGAAGGTTGAATTGATTGCCAATAGCCAGTAATGTAATCAATCAATCATGCCTAAGTAATGGAAGCTCCATAAAATCCCCAAAGGACTGGGTTTAGAGAGCTTCTGGGTTGGTGAGAACCTTCCCATGCAGAAAGGTGGTGCCTCCCAGTTTCATGGAGACAGAAGCTCCCGCTTCAGGGACTCTTTTGGACCCCTGCCCTAGGTGCTTCTCCATCTGGCTGTTCATCTGTCTTTATAATAAACTGCTAAACATATGTAAATATTTCTCTGAGCTCTCTGATCTGCCTTAACATATTAATTGAACCCCAAGCAGGAGTCATGGGCTTCCCTGGTGGCTCAGTGGTAAAGAACCCAACTGTCAAGGCAGGAGACATGGGTTCAATCCCTGGATTGAGAAGATCCCCTGAATAAGGAAATGGCAACCCACTCCATTATTCTTGCCGGGATAATCCCATGGACAGAGGAGCCTGGGAGGCTATAGTCCATGGACTTGCAAAGAATGATTAAACAATGAAGAGGGGGTCATGGGGACCTCGGATTTATAACCAGTTGGTAGGAAGCACTGGTAACAACCTGGATGTATGATTGGGATCTGCAGAGGGGGTGTCTTGAGGGACTGTTCCCTTCATCTGTGGGATTGGATGCTGTCTCCAAGTAGATCATGTCAGAAGTGAATTAAATGTGTAGGACATCCAGTCAGCATCCACTGAGAATTGGAGAATTGTTTGATGACACACACTGGAGCAGCAAGCCCTGAGTTTTAACAGGACACTCTTCTATCTGGCAAGACACTGTGGGCCCAGCCTCCCTTGCAGCTAAATGTGGCTGTTGGACTAAATTATCCCCATGGAAAAGTGACCATAAATTAGGAAGGCAAATCTGTGTTTTTTCCTCTAAAGGAAGTTGCTTGCCCTCCACTTGTTTTCCTTCCCCTTACCTCCTACTAGATTGAGATGAGCGGATAGTGGGTGAGCTTCAACCACGCTGGGGACAATTCTCAAGGGGATTGTTGAGAACTAGGATGAAGAGACCCCAGTCCCTGAATAAGACCATCTACATGCAATGGTTATGTGAGAAAAAAACAAAGCATTTATCTTGTTGCCGTCATTTCAGTTTGGGGTCTGCTCATTGAAGTAGTTGAACCCATTTTAAAGATGACATAACTGAGGTTTGGCCAAGAACCCATGGCTAATAAGATCTGGGAGAAGGATTAAACTGAAACAGCCAGACTCCAGAATCCACTTTTGAGGTTTCCTCCAACAAATGCCCTAAACCCTCTCGGGTAAATGAGTCACGCCTCCCTGAGAAATTGATGAAAGAGTGGGCCAGATTCTAACCGTTTTAGAACAGTTATTCTGGAAATATCAGTGAGGCCTCCTCACGGGAGAGAAGCAGGGCCAGATGGTTTGACAGAAATAAAAGGACAAGCCTTGAAGTCTGCGTGAGTTCTTACAGCACCACCAACTTGGGGACATTATTGGGTTCCTCAGAGGATTCTGAGTTTTCCCTTCTTTAAAAAGGCTACAGCAACACTGTTTTAGAACTCCGAAGATTAAATAAAATAAAGTGGCTAAAGGGTTTAGAACAAAACCTAACATAGAGAAATAATTCAATAGTGTGTTTCTTCTGACAAGTACGACTTTTCTGTCAAACCAGCTGCCTGCCCGTGAGTGCTTTCCATGTAACAAGACCACCCTCTGCGCTTGCCAAAGGCAAGTCTTGGAGACTGGTGCCTTGGGACCCGACTGCCTTGCACTTGAGGAGGGTGAGGTCCAAACTGGCCAAGTAGAGACGTGATTCCCAGGGCCCCAATCATGGCACTCCAGCGGAGGCTGCTTCTCCAAGTCCTGGCCACGGCCAGCTAGAGATGGGCAGAGCTCAGGAACCGGGCTACGGACAGCTGCCTTGCAGCTTTCATTCTTTGAGAGGTTTGGCTGCCCTTGAACTCCCTCCACGTTCCACCAGCTCTCAAACCGGGCAGGGAATACAGAAGGTGAACTATCCAGGCCCTACCAGTCTGGTCCAGCCTCATCCTTGGTCCCAGGCCCTCAGGATTCTCAGACCCACTCAGAAAGAAGATGCAGAGCAATGAAGGGTGGTGGGGAGGAAAGGCCAGGGAGGAGATCATTCGGTTACCTTGTTACTATTTCTTATCCAGTGTAAAACAGGAAATGTGCCCTCCACTAGCAGCCCAATTTAATTAAGTGCTAGAAAAATAAAACTGGAGACAGGACAATTAAAGAACAATTTTGGAGATGGCTGAGTGGCAGGAGTTACTTTTAGCTGTTCACCAAGCAACCCGGATGCAGGGGCAGGGGCTTCATGGCCCAGGAAGTGAGTGGGGCGGTGAATCTGGCCCAGTCAAGTCGGGTGGTTCTCAGGATATGTAGGAGGGGAACCAGACGTCGTTAAGCTCGAAGGCATGTATCCAGGAAGGGCAGAATGTTCCGGAGGGCAGGACAGATGCCAGGCAGTTCTTTGCTTAGATCTAGCCCCAAGTCACCCTGTCCTGAGGGAGGAAGGGCCAGGTGGGAGGTGGGGGCTGTGAGCGTGGGGCCCAGGGCAGCAGGTGCATCCAGGCCAGCTGACCCAAGAGCATTTGCAAAGTCATTTGAGACCTGCAAAAAGGTGAATGGCTCCAAAATACGCAAAGAAAACTGTTCTGTCCATATGCATGCATGCTAAGTGGCTTCAGTCTTGTCTGACTGTGCAACCCTACAGACTGCAGCCCACCAGGCTCCTATGCCCATGGGATTCTCCAGGCAAAAGTACTGGAGTGGGTCGCTGTGCCTTCCTCCAGGGGATCTCCCTGGATCAAACCTATGTCTCTGATGTGTCCTGCATTGGCAGGCGAGTATTTTACCACTAGCGCCACCTGGGAAGCTCCACAATCCATATGAATGATACTTTAAAAGCCAAATTTGAACTTTCCCCCCCAGAAAATGTGCAAAGCAAAATGCAGCAGGAATGAATGAGAGCTGACTGGAGATCACACTTTTGATGCTGTGCATTAGAGCTGGGGCAGCGGGAGGGGTTCAGGCTGGAAGCAGCTTTGGGCTCCAGTCAAGAGATTGCCAGTACTTTGGCCACCTGATGCAAAGAGCTGACTCACTGGGAAAGACCCTGATATTGGGAAAGATTGAAGGCAGGAGGAAAAAGGGACAACAGAGGATGAGATGGTGAGATAGCATCACCAACTCAATGGACATGAATTTGAACAAACTCTGGGAGATAGTGGAGGACAAGGGAGCCTGGCGTGCTGCAGTCCATGGGGTCACAATGAGTCGCACATGACTTAGTGACCGAACAATAAGAACTTTGGCTCTTGATTTTTCTTAAGAGATATAGTGACATATTTTAACCTTTCAGACTCACAGTATTCTCATCTGCAGAATGGGGATGATGAAGATGGTGAGAATATTTACTAACTGAGATGGGTAGACTCAAGTTCCTTGTAAGGTCCATGGCTGGTTTTGGCCCTGGGAAGCCCAGAGCCTGCAGGACTGCCCCCAGGCATCTGCACCTCAGGGACCTTCCAGTTTCCCTCCCGTCTCCTCCTGGATGCCTTCTGGAAACAATGTCCTCTGATATTGGGGCATCCCCAAAACCCAGATGCCAAAGAACAGATGGTCCCACCAGTCTGGGGGCTTAAATAAATACCTTCCACGGCCATGATGTGAAAATAAACCCTCAGCTGGAGAAAAGTTTGGTCCATGTGTTATCTTATTCCATTAAGAAGGTGACCCAAGAAACAGCTCCAGGAGGACCACAGAAGGAAAGCAGAGGTGGCAACTCAACAGGAAGCCGTGGTGTCCGCTGGTCGGGCAGTGCACCACCTGGACCCCGGGGTGGCTCCCAAACAAACAGTGTCAGGTCAACCCAGGATGCCTTGCATATATTTGGGAGGAAAAAGTTCCCCCAGGCCGCTTGTGTTGGCTTCCTCATTCTCATGTTGTCGTCTGTTGACCCCTTTCTGATGAGGGCTGATGGCAAAGTTTTGTGCTCATTCCAAGGACAGCCCAAAGTTCAGGGATTAGTGTCCAGGCCCCAGGGACCTAACCATGTGTCTCCCTGCTCTCATCAATTGTGCCCTCTCCCTACCCAGCTAGTCTCCTCTCAGCTAGACCAACCTCACCCCATCCAGTCCTCAACCTAGAAGGTTTCATCCCACCCCACCCCCATCCTATCAGCTCACAAAATTATTCCAGCAAGCCACTAGCATCCCCCTGAAGGTACAAGGGACCCCTGCCCTCTGGCCACTATGAAGTCTGCTCCCACAGCCCTTGCTGGTTCCCTCTACTCCAGAGTACAACCCTGGGGGCCCCAAAAGGGGAACAGAGTCCCCTCTCCCAGGCCGTGAGTACCTGTGACTAACAACTGCTGATCATCTCATCAGTACAGTCTCCAGCATCTCCTACTATTTCCGGGGAAATCCCTCCCTTACAATGGGGTGAACAGGAAGCAATCAGAACAAGTGCTGGGGAAGACAGTCTGCAGAGGGAAATAGAAGCACCCTCCTCCCCTGCTTCCTCCAGGGAAGGGGAACAAGAAGGGCAGGGGGAATGTGGGCTCCTCCATTGAGTCCAGGGCCCTGTACCGCCTGCATCACCAAGGTCTGGTCCAGCTTCTGTTGCCCTGAGGTTCTGAGATTGCCTCAAGAATCAGGATTGCTGGGAGAAACATCAATAACCTCAAATACGCAGATGACACCACCCTTATGGCAGAAAGTGAAGAAGAACTGAAAAGCCTCTTGATGAAAGTGAAAAAGGAGAGTGAAAAAGCTGACTTGAAACTCAACATTCAAAAAACTAAGATCACGGCATCTGGTCCCATCACTTCATGGCAAATAGATGGGGAAACGATGACATAATTTATTTTCTTGGGCTCAAAATCACTGCAGATGGTGACTTCAGCCATGAAATTAAAAGATGCTTGCTCCTTGGAAGAAAAGCTATGACCAACCTAGACAGAATATTAAAAAGCAGAGACATTACTTTGTCGACAAAGGCCTGTCTAGTCAAAGATATGGTTTTGCTAGTAGTCATATATAGATGTGAGAGTTGGAATATAAAGAAAGCTGGGCACCGAAGAACCAGAGATCAAATTGCCAAAATCCGCTGGATCATGGGAAAAGTAAGAGAGTTCCAGAAAAACATCTATTTCTGCTTTCTTGACTATGTCAAAGCCTTTGACTGTGTGGATCACAATAAACTGTGGAAAATTCTGAAAGAGATGGAAATACCAGACCACTTGATCTGCCTTTTGAGAAATCTATATGCAGGTCAGGAAGCAACAGTTAGAACTGATCATGGAACAACAGACTGGTTCCAAATAGGAAAAGGAGTACATCAAGGCTGTATATTGTCACCCTGCTTATTTAACTTATATGCAGAGTACATCATGAGAAATGCCGGACTGGAAGAAACACAAGCTGGAATCAAGATTGCCGGGAGAAATATCAATAACCTCAGATATGCAGATGACACCACCCTTATGGCAGAAAGTGAAGAGGAACTATGAAGCCTCTTGATGAAAGTGAAAGTGGAGAGTGAAAAGGTTGGCTTAAAGCTCAACATTCAGAAAACGAAGATCATGGCATCCGGTCCCATCACTTCATGGGAAATAGATGGAGAAACAGTGGAAACAGTGTCAGACTTTATTTTCCTGGGCTCCAAAATGACTGCAGATGGTGACTGCAGCCATGAAATTAAAAGATGCTTACTCCTTGGAAGGAAAGTTATGACCAACCTAGATAGCATATTCAAAAGCAGAGACATTACTTTGCCAACAAAGGTTCGCCTAGTCAAGGCTATGGTCTTTCCTGTGGTCATGTATGGATGTGAGAGCTGGACTGTGAAGAAGGCTGAGCGCCGAAGAATTGATGCTTTTGAACCGTGGTGTTGGAGAAGACTCTTGAGAGTCCCTTGGACTGCAAGGAGATCCAACCAGTCCATTCTGAAGGAGATCAGCCCTGGGATTTCTTTGGAAGGACTGATGCTAAAGCTGAAACTCCAGTCCTTTGGCCACCTCATGCAAAGAGTTGACTCATTGGAAAAGACTCTGATGCTGGGAGGGATTGCGGGCAGGAGGAGATGGGGATGACAGAGAATGAGATGGCTGGATGGCATCACTGACTCGATGGACGTGAGTCTGAGTGAACTCCAGGAGTTGGTGATGGACAGGGAGGCCTGGCATGCTGGGATTCATGGGGTCACAAAGAGTCGGACACGACTGAGCAACTGAACTGAACTGAACTGAGCACCGAAGAATCAATGCTTTTGAACTGTAGTGTTGGAGAAGACTCTTGAGAGTCCCTTGGACTGCAAGGAGATCAAGACAGTCAATCCTAAAGGAAATCAGTCTTGAATATCCACTGATGCTGAAGAACTGATGCAGAAGCTGAAACTCCAATACTTTGGCCACCTGAAGTGAAGAAATGACTCATTTGAAAAGACCCTGATGATGGTGAAGATTGAGGGCAGGAGGAGAAAGGGACGACAGAAGATGAGATGGTTGGATGGTATCACCGACTTGATGGACATGAGTCTGAGTGAACTCCAGGAGTTGGTGATGGACAGGGAGGCCTGGCTTGCTGAGATTCATGGGGTCACAAAGAGTCGGACATGACTGAGCAACTGAACTGAACTGAGCACCGAAGAATCAATGCTTTTGAACTGTAGTGTTGAAGAAGACTCTTGAGAGTCCCTTGGACTACAAGGAGCTCAAGACAGTCAATCCTAAAGGAAATCAGTCTTGAATATCCACTGATGCTGAAGAATTGATGCAGAAGCTGAAACTCCAATACTTTGGCCACCTGATGTGAAGAAATGACTCATTTGAAAAGACCCTGATGATGGTGAAGATTGAGGGCAGGAGGAGAAAGGGACGACAGAAGATGAGATGGTTGGATGGCATCACCGACTCGATGGACACGGGTTTGAGCAAACTCCGGGAGTTGATGATGGACAGGGAAGCCTGGTGTGGTGCAGTCTGTGGGGTCGCAAAAAGTTGGACACGACTGAGCAACTGAGGTTACTCAACTGAGGTTCTGAGGGCAGTGACTGGGTTCCGTGTACTCACTCCAAGCAGGGGGTTCTGAACAGGACTCTTTGCTGATGGAATTAGCCAAAGCATGTGACTGGGGAGGAACTATGTGACCCCAGTCCAAGTGCCCGGAGAAGGTTTAAAACACTGAAAAGAAAAAGTAATTAAAAAAAAATCAACAGCAACAATAGAAAAGGCCAGAAGGGTTGTTTTCCCCCACCTCATCATTTGTGTTTTGCAAACACACACAGAGAGTAAAAATAATCAAACACACTCTTTGCCCCCTGGGAACACAGCCTGGGCAGAGGAAGGGGAGAAGGGAGGTTTAGTCTCCTAAACCAGTGCTGCCTTTTCTGGCACTAGGGACTGATTTCGTGGGAAAGTATGTTTCTAAAAGTATGTTTCCAAGGGCAGGAGAGGTGGTGGGGAGGTTGGGAGGATGCCTTGGGGATTATTCAAGCCTGTTGCATTTACTATGCACTTTATTTCTGTTATTATTACATCAGCTCCACCTCAGATCATTTGGCATGAGATCCCAGAGTTTGGGGACCCTTACCTTAAGTGCTGTGGGCTCCAGGATGAGGAGCTGTGTTGATCTGGTGGGCAAGGAAGAGAGTCTCAAGTGAGGTGGGACTAGGAGGCATCTTTCAGGAGAGTAAGCTTAGGTTCCCTGCCCATCAGCAGACTACTGATGCCTTGTAAGAACATAGGGGAGGAAATGGGGAAAACACCCGAGCAGTCACTGTTCTCATCTTCCAGGCAAAGAGAAGTTGCAGGGTGGTTCAAGACAGATTCAGCTCGGGAATTTCAGACAAATCTCATGCTTGATTTTTAAGGCACTATTACCAACATGAAGCATTTTGATGATAGAATCTAAACAGTGCATGTTCTTGAGCACATTCAGGAGAAAATCAGCCAGCAATTCCACTCGGACGAATCTGCTCATGAGAAATGAAGATGTACAGCCACGCAGAAATGTGTGTGCATCTTCACGGCAGTGCTATTCACAACCGCCCAAAGGAGGGAACAGCCCAAATGCCCATCAGCATGTGAATGGTTAAACAGAGTGTGATATATACATACCGTGGAATAATATTCAGATGAAAAAAGGACTTTCGATACATACTGAAACAGGGGCGGACCTTGAAAACATTAGTCTGAGCTTGAGAAAGCATACGCAGAGACCATCAGTTTTAGAACAGGTATGCTGCTAAGTCACTTCAGTCGTGTCCGACTCTGCGTGACCCCATAGATGTCAGCCCACCATAGGATTTCATTTATACAAAATGTTAAGAACAGGCAGATCTACACAGATGTTGGGGTTTCCCTGGTGGTTCAGATGGTAAAGAATCTGCCTACAATGCAGGAGACCCAAGGGTTAGAAAGATCCCCTAGAGAAAGGAATAGCAACCCATTCCAGTATTCTTGTCTGGAGAATTCCATGGACAGAGGAGCCTGGTGGGCTACAGTCTATGGGGTTGCAAAGAGTCAGACACGACTGAGTGACTAACGCACATGCAGATATTAATAGAAAAGAGATGAGTGGTTGCCTGTGACTAGAAAGGGTGTGGAGGATTGGGGAGTGAGAATTAAGGGATGCAGGGTTTCCTTTTGGTGTGATGAAAGTGTTCTAAAACTGATGGTGGCGATGGCTGCCCAGCTCTGTGAGTGTACTAAAAACTGCTGATTTTGTGCTTTAAAAGGTCAGTTGGATGGTACGGGAGTATTAGTTCAATAAACATGCTTAAAATTTTAAAAAAAGAGGACTCAAGGTCTCCCATAGTGCCCACTGTGGCTCCACATTCCCAGTTACCTGCTGGAAAGGGGAGGCTTCCCACTTCTCCAATGGTGCCCCACATGTGGCTGCCTCCCCCCACCCATTGCCTGCTCAATATTCACCACCTCTTTCTTGCTGACCAACATCCCCTGTCCGGGGATGGTCACAGACCTAGGCACATGCACTCCTGTGTCACAGACTCTCTGGAAGATCTTGGTCCAGGTGACACGTTCTGGCCAATGAGTTGCAGAAAGAAGCTGGTGGTGTGCAGGTGGGTCCCTTTCCAAGTGAGAAGACCCCAATGCGGAGCAGGATGTGAACTTTCTGCTTTTTAAAAAAATATTATTATTATTTATTAATATTTTATTGAAGGATAGTTGATTGACAGTGTTGTATAATTTCTGCTGTACAGCAAAGTGATTGAGTTATACACATATATACATTCTTTTTCATGTTTTTTTCCATTATGGTTTATCACAGGATGTTGACTATAGTTCCCTGTACTCTACAGTAGGGCCTTGCTTTTTCTTCTATATATAATAGTTGGCACCTCCTAACCACAAGCTCCCAGGCCACCCTCCACCACTTGGCACCACCAATGTGTTCTCTGTGTCTGTTTCTGTCTTGCAGACAAGTTTATTTATGCCGTATTTTAGATTCCGCATATAAGTGATAGCATATGGTATTTGTCTTTCTCTGAGTTACTTCACTCGGTATGATCATCTCCAGGTCCATCCATGTTTTTGTCAGTTTAATTCAATTCAGTTCAGTTGCTCAGTCATGTCTGACTCTTTGCGAACCCATGGACTGCAGCACGCCAGGTTTCCCTGTCCTTCACCATCTCCCGGAGCTTGCTCAAACTCAAGTCCCTTGCGTCTTTGATGCTATCCAACCATCTCATCCTCTGTCTCATCCTCTGTGTTTTTATAAATGGCATTATTTCATTCTTTGTTATGGCTGAGTAGTATTCCATTATGCATGTGTGTGTGTGTGTGTGTGTGTGTGTGTGTGTGTGTGTGTGTGTGTGTGCATACACGCTCTTGCTAAGTTGCTTCAGTTGTGTCTGACTGTGTGCAACCCTTTGGACTGTAGCCCACCAGGCTTCATGTCCATAGGATTCTCCAGGCAAGAATACTGGAGTGGGTTGCCATGCCCTCCTCCAGGGGATCTTCCTGACCCAGGGATTTACATCTCTTGCATTGACAGATTCTTTACCACTAGCACCACCTGGGAAGCTTATGGGAATACCAGACCACCTGATCTGCCTCTTGAGGAATCTGTATGCAGGTCAGGAAGCAACAGTTAGAACTGGTCATGGAACAACAGACTGGTTCCAAATAGGAAAAGGAGTACGTCAAGGCTGTATATTGTCACCATGCTTATTTAACTTATATGCAGAGTACATCATGAGAAATGCCGGACTGGAAGAAACACAAGCTGGAATCAAGATTGCCGGGAGAAATATCAATAACCTCAGATATGCAGATGACACCACCCTTATGGCAGAAAGTGAAGAGGAACTCAAAAGCCTCTTGATGAAAGTGACAGTGGAGAGTGAAAAGGTTGGCTTAAAGCTCAACATTCAGAAAACGAAGATCATGGCATCTGGTCCCATCACTTCGTGGGAAATAGATGGGGAAACAGTGGAAACAGTGTCAGACTTTATTTTCCTGGGCTCCAAAATGACTGCAGATGGTGACTGCAGCCATGAAATTAAAAGATGCTTACTCCTTGGAAGGAAAGTTATGACCAACCTAGATAGCATATTCAAAAGCAGAGACATCACTTTGCCAACAAAGGTTCGCCTAGTCAAGGCTATGGTCTTTCCTGTGGTCATGTATGGAAGTGAGAGCTGGACTGTAAAGAAGGCTGAGTGCCGAAGAATTGATGCTTTTGAACTGTGGTGTTGGAGAAGACTCTTGAGAGTCCCTTGGACTGCAAGGAGATCCAACCAGTCCATTCTGAAGGAAATCAGTCCTGGGATTTCTTTGAAAGGAACGATGCTAAAGCTGAAACTCCAATCCTTTGGCTATGTCATGCAGAGTTGACTCATTGGAGAAGACTCTGATGCTGGGAGGGATTGAGGGCAAGAGGAGAAAGGGACGACAGAGGATGAGATGGATGGATGGCATCACTGACTCGATGGAAGTGAGTCTGAGTGAACTCCAGGAGTTGGTGATGGACAGGGAGGCCTGGCATGCTGGGATTCATGGGGTCGCAAAGAGTCGGACACGACTGAGCAACTGATCTCATCTGATATATAGGCCATTGTCTTCACAAATGCTTATATATATACACGTAAATACTACATAATATACTCAAGAAGATGGCTAAAGATCCAGCTTATGTATCAGATCAGATCAGATCAGTCGCTCAGTTGTGTCCGACTCTTTGCGACCCCATGAACAGCAGCACGCCAGGCCTCCTTGTCCATCACCAACTCCCGGAGGTCACTCAGACTCACATTCATCGAGTCAGTGATGCCATCCAGCCATCTCATCCTCTGTTGTCCCCTTCTCCTCTTGCCCCCAATCCATCCCAGCATCAGAGTCTTCATAATATACTCAAAAAGATGGCTAAAGGTCCAGCTTATGTATACTACCTCTTTATCCACTCGTCTGTCGATGCGCATTCAGGTTGTCTCCATGTTGCTTATTGTGAACAGAGCTGCAGTGAACACAGGGGTGCACGTGTCCCTTTTGAATTAGAGTTTTGTTTGGATATATGCCCAGGAGTGGGATTGCTGGATCATATGGCAGTTCTATATGTACAGGAGGTTGAGGAACCTCTGTACCGTTTTCCATAGCGGCTGTACCAACTTGTATTCTTATCAATGGTGTAGGAGGGTTCCCTTTTTTCTACTCTCTCTCCAGCATGTATTATTTGTAGACTGTTTGATGATGGCCCTTCTGACCAGTGTGAGGTGCTACTTCATTGTGGTTTTGATTTGCATTTCTCTAATAATTAGCCATGTTGAGGATCTTTTCATGTGCTTGTTGTCCATCTGTATTTCTTTTTTGGAAAATAGAATTCTTTTTTTAATTGACTAAATTTGACATTAATATTATGTAAAGTGTGCAGTATGTTCCTTTGACATATTTATATATGATAATATGATTGCCAGTGTAGTAGGATTTATCACGTTACATGATTACAGTACAATATTATTGTCTGAAATCATTATACTGTGTGCTTGATCCCTATGGCTTATTTACTGTACATCACAATTTGTGCCCTTAAACACCATCAGTCCTATTCATACCCTCCCCCATCCCCTGGGGACCACTGTTGCCCTCTCTGTTTTTTTTTTTTAACAGGTTTGCCTTCTTATCTAATTTTTTAATTTTTATTTTTTGCCATGTAGCATACAGGATCTTAGTTCCCCAACCGAGAATCAAACCCACCCCTCCTACATTGAAAACTCGGAGTCTTAATCACTGGACTACCAGAGAAGCCCCAGCTAAACCTTCTTTAGATTCCACATATAAGTAATATCATGCAGTCTTCATCTTTGTCTTACTTATCTCACTCAGGGTAAAGTATCCAAGTCCATCTCAGTCGTGGGAAGATGCCCTCTTTTTCTCATGGCTGAATATGGCTGAATAACATACCACATCGTTTTATCTATTCATCCATGGACGGGCATTTGGGTTGTTTCCATATCTTGGCTGTTGTGAATAGTGTTGCAATAAACACAGGGTGCCGATAGCTGATGGAAATCCTGTTTTCATTCCCTTTGAGTTCAGTGGGAAATGGGATTGCTGGATTGTATAGCAGATATCTTTCTGTGCTTTTGAGGAAATTTCATACTGTTTGCCACAGTGGCTGGACCAATTTACATTCCCACCAATGGTGTGTATGTATTCCCTTTCCTCTACATTCTTGCCAGCCACCTGTTGTCTCTTGTCTTCTTGACAATGGCCATCCTGACAGGTGTGAGGCTGATGATACTGAGCATCTTGTCAGGCACCTGTTGGCCATTTTAATGTGCTCTTCTGTTTTGTTTTTTTTTTTTTTTCTGCATAAAATGCAGACCCAGCGCTGACTTTCTTCACACTGCCTATGAATGAAATAATTCAAATGCTAACCCTTACACTCTGTGTCTGTAGAGTTGGGTTCTTCATGGTGAGTTGAGGGAAAGGTTCTGGAAACCAGGAACACTGCTTCTCTGCTCAGACTCTGCTGCTCCATACAGGGCACTTGTTGGGGAGATGAGCATTTGTGAGCACAACGACCAAGGACGGCAGAGCAGCGTGTTATCTGGTCCTGTCTGCCACTCTGCACACTCAGGCCTGGATTTACAGAGTCCCCTCCCCTTCTCATCCTTCCAACACCCCCTGACCTGTTCTGCTTGTGTTAAATAGAAGGAAGCAGCAGAAGAGGTGCCGGTTAACTGACCAGAGATTTGCGTAAGGGAGAGCACTAGGCATGTGGTCAGGGTCCTGGCTTCCCAGGGGCAGTGAGTAGAGAAGGACAGATAGACCCGTCTCTTGACTCCCAGGGCAAGGGTGGGGGTGCTTCAGAGAACCCCACCAGAGGGCTGCCTTTCAATGCACACTGATTCTACCTCCAGGAAGGATCCTTCCTTGAGCTCCCCTGTCCTGGCCAGGGATCCCCATCCAGGAGGGCTTAGGGGGCACCTCAGCTTCCTTCCCAGATCCCTTCCTGGAGGCAATGCTGCAGAGACCTCAGCAGGCTGTCAATGCTGGCATCACTCCAAACCTGCTTCATCGCGGTGAAAGGAGACCCAAGAGCAGGGTGTCTTTGATCTCAGCCCCTTTTGGGCTGTATCCCTGAGCTGGGATCTTGCACAGCATCAGGTCTAAGAGTGAGTGACTCAGACCAAAGTGCCAGGTGCTCTCCCTGGGGCAGAGAGCTAACCTTGCAACTCATGGCTTGTCCCGGCCTCTGTGTTGATTTATGCAGCTCTCCATCCACCTGGTAGTCGCAGGTGATGTCCAGGATGTGGTCGAAAGGAGAGATGTGTGTCTTCGGGATCTGATGCTTTGCTGGGATTTACAGTGACATTCTGACCTTGTTAGGAGAAAGAGTCCCTTCCCCCAACATTGATGTTCTAACCCCCAGAACCTTAGAATGGCCTATATTTGGAGACAGAGCCTTTAAAGATGGGATTAAGCTAAGAAGTTAAGCAGGTGGTTCCTAATACAATAGGATTGCTGTTTTGTTGTTTAGTTCCTAAGTCATGTCCAACTCTTTGGACTCCATGAATTGCAGCAGCACACCAGGCTTTCCTGTTCTTCACCATCTCCTGGAGTTTGCGCAAACTCATGTCCACTGAGTCAGTGATGCCATCCAACCTTCTCATCCTCTGTCGTCCCCTTCTCCTCCTGCCTTTAATCTTTCCCAGCGTCAGGGTCCTTTCCAATGTGATGGCTCTTTGCATCAGGTGGTCAAAGTATTGGAGCTTCGGCTTCAGCATCAGTCCTTCCAATGAATATTCAGGGTTGATTTCCTTTAGGATTGACTGGTTTGATCTCCTTGCTGTCCAAGCGACTATCAAGAGTCTTTTCCAACACCACAATTTGAAAGCATCAATTTTTTGGCACTCAGCCTTCTTTATGGTCCAGCTCTCACATCTGTAATGACTACTGGAAAAACCATAGATTTGACTATACGGACCTTTGTCAGAAAAATGATGTCTCTGATATTTAATATTCTGTCTACGTTTGTCGTAGCTTTTCTTCCAAGGAGCAAGCGTATTTTAATTTCCTGGCTGCAGTCACTGTTTCCATTGTTTCCCCATCTATTTGCCATGAAATGATGGGACCAGATTACGTGTCCTTATAAAATGAGGAGATCAGGACACAGACACGCACATAGGAATTACGATGTGAGTGCATGGGGAGAAGACAGCTGTCCACAAGCCCAGGAGAGAGGCCTCAGGAGAAACGAGCCCTGCTCTCACCTGGATCTCAGAGCCCAGCTTCTGGGATGGGGAGAGGACAAATCTCATTGTTGAAGCTGTCTGCTCTCTGATGCTTTGCTAACCTAGACTGAGCTGACTTGTGCAGGATGTGGACAGAGGCCCTAAGGCTCTGAAAGGAAAACCACTGGAAAAGTGAATACACCCCCACTGAAGTGGAGTCACCCATGAGCTTGAGGCTCTGACAGGGAGCACAGAGAGGAGGGGCGTGTGCAGAAATAGGACCCATTCACCACCTCCGTCTGGGAGGCCACAGTGCTGTCTAGCGTGGTCAGCTTTGCTTCCTATGGGTCTAGGGAATTTGAAGTCATTCATCAGAGGGGCACAAACCAGCCCTGGTGCTTGCATTTTGACTGACACCTGACAGTGGAGGTGAATGCGACAAAACATGGGTGCCCGGCTCCCGGAGGCCTGGTTGGAAGTACTGGGCTCTGAATCTGAGGATAGTCCCGGGGGCAGGGGAGGGAGACGAGAGACGGACCCTCGGTTGTTTGGAGGACAGGGATGGCAGGGTTACAATGGTGACCCCGATTGTCACTCTGATATGTGATGTGGGTTTCAGCCCCATCAAAGAGGTGGAGGGGAGGAGCGGGGAATAAAGAAATTGTGAGACACAGACCTAATCTGCTTTCACAACACTGTGTCTCTGATTATAAATGCCGGCTCCTTGCTGCTTCATGGTCTGTAGACGTGTGATTCCAATTTCTGCCTCTGTCATCACATGAGCATCTTCCCTGTGTGTGCATCTTTTTTCTTCTAAAAGGGTCAGAGGTAAAATTAGGGCTCATCCTAATTCTGTGTGGGCTTCCCAGGCAGCTCAGTAGTAAAGAATCTGCCTGCCAATGCAAGAGATGTAGGAAGCATGAGTTCGATCTCTGAGTCAGGAAGATCCCCCCTGGAGAAGGAAATGACAACCCTACCCCAGTACTCTTGCCTGGGAAGTCCCATGGACAGAGGAGCCTGGCAGGCTACATTCCTTGGGGTCACAGAGAGTTGGACATGACTGAGTGCTGGAGCAGTCACCCACTAATCCCATATGACCTCATCTTAACTTGATGGCATCTGCGAAGATCGCTGTATCCATGCCAGGTTCATTCACAGGGACTGGGAGTCAGGACTGTAAAAAGCCCCTGAAACCTCACAGGTATATTTTAATTTCACCTTTATACCAGGTGCCCCATGCTTCACTAACCTGTGGCCCTCGCTTACATTTCAAGTCATTTGATCACACAATGCTTTGCCTAACCTGTTGATTCTTTTCTGAGATGAAAGAAGTAGGGATGAAGAGTAAGTAATTAATGGATGACTTGACCTTTTCCCCCTGCTTCCCTTTTGGTGATCCTTTGAGCAAACCCACAAACGAGAGAGCACTGAAAGCAAGATCCCAAGGAGCCAGCCAGACTGCCCGCGGGGATAGATGATGGAGATTCTGACTCCCTCCTCAAACGATTAAGAGAAACAAGCTTCTCTTTTCTTCTTTTAAAAACTTACGGTCAGGCAGAATCTTTGGAGTTGGTTCTTGGACATGAATCCACAGTCTCCCCACATCACTGGCTTCCTGAATAAAGCAACCTTTCCTTTTCCAACCCACGCTTATCTCCCAAATATTGGCTTTCAAGGGCTGCGCAGCCAAACCTGACTGTAGTAACAGGACTTCACCATGGGTTTTGTAGTTGTTCTGTCACTCAGTCATGTCCTACTCTTTGCAACCCCCCGGACTGCAGCACGCCAGGCTTCCCTGTCCTTCACCACCTCCTGGAGCTTGCTCAAACTCATGTCCATTGAATCGGTGATGCCATCCAATCATCTTGTCCCCTGTCATTCCCTTCTCTTCCTGCCCTCAATCTTTCCCAGCATTAGGGTATTTTAAAATTTGGCTCTTCATGTCAGGGAGCCAAAGTATTGGAGCTTCAGTTTCAGCATCAGTCCTTCCAATGAATAGTCAGGGTTGATTTCCTTTAGAATTGACTGGTTTGATCTCCTCACAGTCCAAGGGACTCTGAAGAGTCTTCTCCAGTATCACAATTTGAAAGCATCAATTCTTCGGTGCTGAGCCTTCTTTGTGGTCCAATACTCGCATCAATACATGACTATTGAAAAAGCCATAGCTTTGACTATATGGACCTTTGTTGGCAAAATAATGTCTCTGCTTTTTAATATGCTGTATAGGTTTGTCATAGCCTTCTTCCAAGGAGGAATCATCTTTTAATTTTATGGCTGCAGTCACCATCTGCAGTGATTTTGGAGCCCCCCCAAATAAAATCTGCCACTGTTTCCATTGTTTCCTCATCTATTTGCCATGAAGTGATGGGACGGGACACCATGATCTTAGTTTTTTGAATGCTGAGTTTTCAGCTGGATCTTTCAGTCTCCTCTTTCACCTTCATCAAGAGGCTCCTTAGTTTTTCTTTGTTTTTTTTTTTTTTTTTTTTTTTTTGCCATAAGGGTGGTATCGTCTGCATTTCTGAGGTTATTGATATTTCTCTCATCAGTCTTGATTCCAGCTTGTGCTTCTTCCAGTCCAGCGTTTCTCATGATGTACTCTGCATATAAGTTAAATAAGCAGGGTGACAAGATACAGCCTTGACGTAGTCCTTTCCCAATTTTGAACCAGTCAGTTGTTCCATTAGAACCAATTGTTTCTAACTATTGCTTTTTGACCTGCATACAGATTTCTCAGAAGGGAGGTAAGATGGTTTGGTATTCCCATCTCTTGAAGATTATTCCAGTTTGTTGTGATCCACACAGTCAAAGACTTTAGTGTAGTCTATGAAGCAGAAGTAGATGCTTTTCTGAAATTCTCTTGCTTTTCTGATGATCCAACGGATGTTGGCAATTTGATCTCTGGTTTCTCTGCCTGTTCTAAACCCAGCTTAAATATATGGAAAGTTCTTGGTTCACGTACTGGGGAAGCCTAGCTTGGAGAATTTTGAGCATTACTTTGCTAGCTAGCGTGTGAGATGAGTGCAATTGTGCAGTAGTCTGAGCATTCTTTGGCATTGCCTTTCTTTGGGATCGAAATGGAAACTGACCTCTTCTAGTCCTGTGACCACTGCTAAGTTTTCCAAATCTGCTGGCATATTGAGTGCAGCACTTTCCAGCATCATATTTTAGGATTTGAAATAGGTTAACTGGAATTCCATCACCTCCACTAGCTTTGTTCACAGTGATGCTTCCTAAGGCCCACTTGACTTCTCATTCCAGGATGTCTGGCTCTAGGTAAGTGATACCTAGTCACTATGAGTGGCTCATGGTGATTATCTGGGTCATTAAGATCTCTTCTGTATACTTCTTCTGTGTATTCTTGCCTCCTCTTCTTAATATCTTCTGCTTCAGTTAAATCCATACAATTTCTGTCCTTTATTGTGCCCATCTTTGCATGAAATGCTCCCTTTGTATCTCTAATTTTCTTGAAGAGATCTCTAGTCTTTCCCACTACTTTTTCCCTCTATTTCTTTGCATTGATCATTTAGAAAGGCTTTCTTTTCTCTTCTTGCTATTCTTTGAAACTCTGCATTCAGATATATTTCCTTTTCTTCTTTGCCTTTAGCTTCTCTTCTTTTCTCAGCTATTTGTAAGGCCTCCTCAGACAACCATTTTGCTTTTAGAGGACACAAAGCAACCCACAAAAACCTGCCTGGTGACCTCAGCAGCACTTTGGAGTACCAACTCACCAGGCTCCACAACCTGGATTTCCACTCAGCTCATACGCGCCAGCCAGAAAATCACAACATGGGTGTCTGGAGCTCAGCGGGTGGGCAGGAATTGGGGAAATCCATCTTATTGCCTCTCCAGTCAGGCATGAGGCTCTGCCCATATTTGAATACAATTCCAATTAGATCTTCGGGAAGATCTCCTTGGGGAGGGTCTGCTCTAATGAGTAGATAAGAATGATGTGTAATAAACACATGAATTATGAGTGTGTAATTGATGCTCTGGAAGGAGAGGGATTTCTTCCCCTTGATGTGAAGCTGCATAAATCTTGTTCACCGTATTCAGCGGTTTGGGGGGAGTTCATCACAGACTATGCAGGGAAGCTCTCATCCTTGGTCCTGTGCATATGAGCAGACATCAATCAGGGAGGTCTGCATGCCTGCATCGCAATAATTTTGGCCTCAAAGTTTCGCTCTGTACATCCCCCCTCCCACTGAATCCACCCCCAGAGCTAAGGAGGCAGTGTTCTTTGGCGGTAAGGACAGTTGCCAGTCACCAGCTTTGGCGCAGAGAGAAAGAAGCCCCAAGCCTGATCCCCACCTATCCCCAAATGAGAATAAAGCTCACAGAGGGTTCCCGTCTTCCTCAGACTTCACTGTGGACCTTTATCATCTGCCACATCACTTGCACTGACTGAGCACTTGGGGAATCAAAGGTGCCACCTGCCTGGGGGCCCTGCCTTTTGTGAAACCAAGGGTGCTCGGGCTGGTGGCAGGTGGCTGTGAGGGTGGGAATAGACAGCCCCAGGCCTGCCTCTTCTCCCTGAACACCCCCGTTCCAGTTTGGATGCGAGTTACTGAACACGCATTCCTGGGGATGCTGGAGATTGAAGCTATTTGCGGCGTGTTTAATTTACCACTGGAGCGGCCAATTCATAATTCAAATGGTGCTGCCCTAAATTACACTGTGCAAGCTTCAAACTGAGTGGAGATGGAGAGATTTGGGTCCTTTCAAGAAAACCCATAAAGCCCCCATTTCTCTCCCATCCAAGGGAGTTCTCTCTTGAGCAACTTTCCAGCTTCCTGAGAATAGCAGGTTTTGAGCAAAAAAGACAGTAAAATGAAAGAAGAAAATTAAATATGAAAATTTAATTAAATCCCTCTTTGATCATTCTCCCTAGAACCAGCACAGGGGCTGTTTTCATTCAGACGCAAGTAAGATAACTGCATAGGCTCATTAGGGTAAGGGATGGGCCTGAAGCAGAGGAGATACGAATCCCCTGACCCCAGACCTGTTCATGTGGACTGCAGTGATGAGAGAGATGCTGCAGACTCCAGGTGTTTGCCATTTTGTTTCTCTTTTGCCCAGCCTCTCCATCTATAAAGGGTTCTTCTTGCTTCCTGACTGCCTCCCATTTCATGGGCAAGTCCCCAGAGTGGGCCGTGGGCTGAAAAATGGTGTGAGAGGCCCAGAGCTACCCTGAAACTTTGGGTCCTTGTTTTCCAGGCCTATGGGGAAAGCATCACCTTATAAACCAGCTCCATCTGTTCAACTCCAGGCCCCTACATTCCTGAAGTGTGACAAAAAGTGAAAATAGAACAAGTCATATGGGACCTAGAAGCCTCATTGTCTGGTTAGGGTCATGAACATGGCCCCTGTCCCAGGACGTAGGCATCTTATCAGTAAGATGGAGCTCAGGCCAGTTTAGAGGGTGGATTCACATGTACACACATGTGCACAGACACACACACATGTATATAGAGACATGTATGCACACACATGTTCACAAACAGAGACATATACAGACACACAAACACACAGTCACACATGCACACACATATTTGCACACAAACACATGCACACAAATACAGACATATATGAACACAAACACAGAGCCATACACATACACATACATATACCTACGTGCACACAGATGCACATACATATACAGAAACACAAGCACACTTAAATACATGTATACATGTGTACCCCCAAACAGGGACATATGTGGACACACATACACATGCACACACATATGCACACATACATGCACATAAAGGTACATACACAGCAGAATTCAGTGCCCACAGGGCACCTTTAGGAAAGTGCTACACACCTTTCTGTTTGTGTGCTATGATGAATTTAGAAGTCTGAAGTGAGCCCTATGTTTTGCTAACTTAACAAACTTTGCTTAGGAGCAAAAAGGCACCCAAGGGGGAGATACAGGAGAGCAAGAAAGCTGGGTTCAGATTCAGGTATGGGAGAACATCCCTGACTCCTGCAGCGTGGCTGCAGTGGTGCAGAGTTGGTGATGATACAATTTATGGGGTGATCAAAGCCTTCCTGGGAACGATTTAGGAGGAAGTGTTTTGCTAAGCAAATTATGTTGCACAGGATTTCAGGGGCATCATTTAAATTATTAAAAAAATCAATTGTTTTCCAGCATTTTGGCAGCATCATTTCCATACAATTAATATAATATTACAAATTATTTTCAAGGATTGCTTCAGGGCCCTGAGTCCCCTAACAATTTTATTGGACAACATCTTTGTTACACTGGTTTATAAAAACCTGTGTAACTAGATTTTTTTTTTTTTTTGACTCTTGGAAGTCTACTTTTTATCTAATCTTGATTGGCCTTCTTGCTTCATGGACCCAAGGGAAGAGAAGCAATCTAGCCTTCCGTCTGTGTACCAAGCCAACCTGGAGTCCATGGCTTCAGCATCACAGATACAACCCTCCTCCTGATTTTCCAGGCAGCCTCAGCTATGTGGTGGCTAGTTTGCTGGGCTTCTCGTGAGAGTAGATCCCTCCTATATCACCCGGGACCAGGCTTAGCTGGGACACGATTGCATTTGGCCTTTCGTCCCAGGCTTCCTCCTGGCCTGTTGATCTTGGGGAGCATTTCAAGAGGGTGAAGGAGGAAGCTGCAAAGCATCTGAAGGTCAAAGCTCTGGTGACCAGTCCACCTGGGTCATGGAGTGTCCAGATCACTGGTACAACACTTTCTGGGTGTGTTGAGGTCAGGGGTACTTCTGTGAGAGACCAGCATTTGAATTAGTGGATTGGATAAAGCAGACAATTGTCCCCAATTTGAGGAGCCTCATCGGATCCACAGAGGACTTGAGTAGAATGGAAGTGGAGGCAGTTTGATTCTCTCTGACTGCTGAGCTGGGCCTTGGTCTCTGGCCCTTGAATTGGGACATCTCCATCTCCAGACTTCTGCTCTCCAGGTCTCCAGGCTCAGACCACAACTTTCCCTGCTGGTTCTCCTGACCCTCTGGTCTTCAGACACCATGGACTGGACTTAACTCTCAGCTCTCTGGTTCTCAGGCTTTGAATGTGGACTGGAAATACACCTCAGCTTTCTTGGGTCTCCAGCTTTTGGACAACAGAGCATGGGACATCTCAGCCTCTATAATCATGTAAGCCAATTCCTCATCATACATCTCTTTGTGTCTGTCTACTTACCTGCCTGTTTCCGGTTGGTTCTGTTTCTTTCTAGAACTCTGGCTAATGCAGTTCCTAAATGCACACTTATTATTTCCACCATGCTCCACTGGATAAAGCAAAGCATAGGCACCCCACCCCCGGCATGTGCCCCCCAATTCAGATTCAAGGAGGAAGAAAGAGACTCTAACTCCTTTTTGTATTTTAAAATTAAAAGTTTATTTTATTTTTTGGATATTTATCAACTTTTTAAAAAACTTTTAATGAATTATAGTTGATTTACAATGTTTTGTTAATTTCTGCTATGAAGCAAAATGATTCAGCTATATACATATATATATTTATATTCTTTTCCGTTATGCTCAATCACAGGATATTACATATAGTTCCCTGTGCAATACAGTAGGACCTGTTATTTATCCATTTTGTATATGAAAGCTTAACCTGCTAATCCCAAACTCCCAACCTATTCCTCCCCAAACCCCTGTCCCTGGGCAACAAGTCTATTCTCCATGAAATTGATTCCAACTCTTGTTCGAAGGTGTGACAAAGAATTTGTGGCCTTATTTCATATGCTACAAAATATTACTAAAGATTGCTGATTTCTGGTGAGGGTGGGGGTGTAGGAGAATCATGTGTCCATCTGCCTTTTCTGGAAGGTAGAAGAGATATGAGAGGAAATTTCTCAGGTACCTCATCAAGAGAAACACAGAGAAGAGAGTTTGGATAAGTTCCCTTAATAAGCCAGTGTTGGGAGCCAGCATGGAGAGCTCCCCTCATGGCAAAGGTCATGAGGAAGGAGGCTTGGCATACGCAGAGGTGGGATTAAGCCTCAGGAGCCCCCCTGGATATTCTCGAGCAACTACTCCCCCCCAAAAAAAAAAACAGTCTGCCTACTTCATTGCTTTGTGCTCTCACCTCTGACTTTACTGGGGGCTGTCCCCCACCACTATCTTGCTCTCTCTAATAAAGAATTAACTTACAGCTCCAATTAATAAAGTTCCTGAGCATTAGGAGTGTTTAAATCCAAACCCCTCAGATAGCTCTTTAAACTGGCCTGACAAGTTTACCCAGACTTCTACAGCCATGCATAGGATTGTCTACAGTCTCTCAGCCTCGAGAGGCAAGGGAAGCTTAAGATATTCAAATAGCCTAGAGTCTCTCAGAAAGTTAGAAACTGTCAGAATAAAACAAAAAGATTTCATTTATGAGCCGATGCTTGCTGCCAAGTTTCCACATCCCCTGTATCCTTGAACGTGTATTAATTAATATAGTTGGTATGTAGAAAAAATAAGTAGTGGCCTTGGTGTTAGCAACTTTAGACCCTTAAGGTAATAAATTCTTTCCTTTGTTGTAAACCCACTGCGCCTCTGCCCTATAGGAATGCAACTTTATCTTCGGAGGATGGTGCCAAACCTTAAAATAATTGCTTTTAGAGAAAATAAGTCTTATGGTTGACAAACCTTTGTCAAGAGTCATAAAATGTTAATAGGCCTTCTGGCCAGAAGATGATGTAGAACACCTGAACCATTTGTATACAATAAGTTTACAGGAAGAAAGCCTGGCTTACTGCACGACTCCACCCCTTCCCCCATTATCCTCTATGCATAACTTAGGGTATAAAAACTACTTTGAAAAATAAAGTGTGGGCCTTGTTCACCGAAGCTTGGTCTCCCCGTGTCATTCTTTTTGTTTCCTTTTCCTCCTTTTCTCTTCTGTTCTTCCTTCATGCCAAAATAATTTGGAGCATGGGAGTCCTTTGTGACCATTTATCTGCCTGGGCTTCTAAGACCCACTTGAGAAGGTGCCTAAGGTGGGCCACCTTCCGCTATTCGAGAGAGCACCTGCAGCCTCCATGGTCAGAGCAAGTTTGGTGTCACAAACTTTATTGATTTCCCATGTAAACCAGTTATTATTGAGCATCTAATAAATCTCTCAGCCTTTGCTATCCCTTAATCGCCGACGCTGTCATCCTGAGGGAATCCCTGGACCCAACCAGGGCTGGACCCCGACAAGCCAGAATGTAGAGATTTGAAACAAAAAAATCAAATGAAATTATTGAAAGGAAAACATTAGGCCTTTCTGCGTGAAATGACCCTCCATGTCAGTTCTTTTCCCAAATTCCCACCCCAAAGTGTCTAAAGGGCACAGAGGGTGGATGCCCTGAGCACTCTGTGACATTATTCTCAGCCTCACACTTGGAACTGCCCCCCTGACATTCTTTTCTGAGTCACTGATCACAGAGAAATTAGCCAAGCCCTTGAGTGGGCTAGGACTCTGTATTAGTTTGCTATAACAGATGGGTGGCTTAAACAGCAGAATTTTATTTTCCCACAATCCCAGAGGCTGGAAGTCCTAGACCGAAGTGTGGGCAGGCCTGGTTCCTCCCGAGGCCTCTTTCTCCCTGCTGTGTAGACACCGGCCTCCTCCCCGTGTCCTCTCGTGGCCTTCCCTTGGTATGTATCTGTGTCCCAATCTCCTCTTTCTACAGGGACACCAGTCCGATTGGATCACACCTCAACTACATGACCTAACTTGAACTCGATGATCTCTGTAAGGATTCTATCTCCAAATTCGGTCACACTGTGAGGTCCTGGGGCTTGATCACATTAATGGGTGGGAAGGGCAGGACCCCATTTAACCCACAACAGACATAGCTTCTTCTGCTAGAAAAAATTAGTAAACATGGCATTCTCTTTTCCTTAGAATAGAAAGTGTACTCCTAGGCTGGGGGTGGGCCTGCAGGCAGGAGGCAGGGGGCTTCCTACCAGGCCTAGCCATGCCTGTATCAGACGATGAGTTAGGTCTCTGATTGACAAGCAACAGACTCCTACCTGAAATTTGAGGTTTGTACAAACGTTGTTCTTTAAAAAAATTTTTTAATTTCGGATGACTTCATCAAAGGAACGATATTGACATGCAAGCATTTAACTTGGAAAAACTTAAAAGAACTTTGTTAAATGTCAAAACCACATGGATGAGCACTAAAGCTAACAAACAGAATTGTTTCCTCTTTTCCCCTCTTGAATCCAGTGCTCAGCTCCATCACTCACACACTTTCATCCTCCATATCAAAGACACCCCAGGACGACAGAATCCTTTACAAACATTAATTAATTCTCCCAATCCTCCTGTGAAGTTTGGGGGATCATTCACTTCTCTCTTTTAAAGAGGAGACCCAAAACCAAGAGGCTAAATGACTCACCCAGATGGATGTCACAGGAGAGAGTTAGGAAATTGAGTTGGGTTTGAAATTGGGTTGGGAAAATTCATTACATGTTCTAAGAAGCACAAGTCCTAGTCCAAAGTGAGCTGTTCACTGAAGCAGTCAGGTGGAACAAACAGAGCTTATGAGATTTGGGGATAAAAGGGATATAGGGTCAGAATTATCAGAGGGAATCAAAAAGACAGTCTAGTCTACAACCACTACCACCCCCCACCCTGCCACCTCCAAGGGCCATCTGGCTGGAAGAGACAGAAACGCATTCCACTCCTCCTTTAGAAACTCAGTTCAAGGTGATGACGCTGTCGGTGGTGCTGAAATGGAAAGAGGGGCAGGCAGTTTTTGAGGGTTCTTTGTAGGGTTGGTGCAGGTTCTCTGTGGAGTGAAAAGGGGTTTTAGAAGAAGCACAGATGCTTCCCTCACGGGACTATGTGTCATGGGGCAACTGTAAAGTCCCTGCTGGCTGTCCAGACAGACTCTGCCTCCAGACAGACTGGCGTCTGAGGACCAGTCACTGTCACATCCTCCTCCAGACCACAGCCCTTCTGAAAGGGACTTGGGTTCTCACACAGGGGCAAAAGCCTAACTCAAAGTGTCTTATGGAGGAAAAACAAGTCAGTGCATTGAGTCACAGGACTTGTAAGACCTGGCAGTGCTGGCTTCAAAGCATGGCGATGGCATCAGAACACTGGCCCTGCTCAGATGGGCTTCTCTCTGTACTGGCTCTCCTCTCAGACAACATTTTTCCCTTGTAGAGGTGCAGTGTTTGCTGGCTCTCCAGAACTTCCTAGCCTTCTGCAAAGGCATTTCAGTACAAGGGTGAAGAGTCGAGGTACTGGCCCCAAATTGAAAACCATGTGACTGTGGACAAGTCATTTGACCTCTCTGTGCCTCAGCGTCCTCATCATGATGAGGGGATGGTGAGAAACCCTCCCTTGTAGCATGATTGGGAGGATTAAATGAGTTCATGTGCATAAAATACTTAGTGTGGAGGTAGCTCTACCTTAGAAAATACTCAAAAGCTATTGTCACTGTTGATGTCATTGCGTGATTCATCAGAACTACAAGTCCACTGGCCAATAAGAGATGATAGGATCAATGGTGAAACTCAGGCATTGTTCTGGCAGGAAACAAGCATTGTTATCTTGAAAAGGCTGAGGAAGCGGGTCCCAAGGCAGCTGCCTGCCATCAGCGTTGCACATCTACCCTTGCCTCAATGTGTCCACCTGCAAAGTCAAAGCAATCACATGTACTTTGTTAGGAGACTGTGAAGATTTATAGAAAGTTACCCCTTGTGTGAGGAAGGCTGAACGCCGAAGAATTGATGCTTTTGAACTGTGGTGTTGGAGAAGACTCTTGAGAGTCCCTTGGACTGCAAGAAGATCCAACCAGTCCATTCTGAAGGAGATCAATCCTGGAATTTCTTTGGAAGGAATGATGCTAAAGCTGAAACTCCAGTATTTTGGCCACCTCATGCGAAGAGTTGACTCATTGGAGAAGACTCTGATGCTGGGAGGGATTGAGGGCAGGAGGAGAAGGGGACGACAGAGGATGAGATGGCTGGATGGCATCACTGACTCGATGGATGCGAGTCTGAGTGACCTCCGGGAGCTGGTGATGGACAGGGAGGCCTGGCGTGCTGCGGTTCATGGGGTCGCAAAGAGTCGGACACGACTGAGCGACTGATCTGATCTGATCTGATCTGACCCCTTGTGAAAAGTTTAGAATAGCACTTCATCTATGATAAAAATCTGACAGCATTGTTAATAGCAATTAACAAGATTTTTGTGTATGCAATTTGTGTGTGATTAGGAAGAAGCTGGGAATACTGCTTTTGTTAGGTTCATCTTCACATTCTTGGCTGTGGACTTCCTGGGAGCCCAGCCCAGTGCTGAATGCTGAGCCCACAAGGAAGAAGGTAAAAGATGCTCTCTGTACTCTCCAGAATAACCAGTTACAAAGGCTGAGCTCTTACCGCAAGCCAGGCATCCTCCTAAGTTCTTTATGTCAAAGACTTTTCATTTCTCAGATCATGGTTTTTACTTCCAGCATTTCCATTCACATCTCATAGTTTCCATGTCTCTGCTGAAATTCCCCGTATGTTTATGCATGTTGTCTATCTCTCCATTGTTCTTGTTGTTCATTCACTAAGACGTGTCTGACTCTTTGCAACCCCATGGATTGCAGCATCCCCCCATGGATTGCAGCATGCCAGGCTTCCCTGTCCTTCACCATCTCCCAGAGTTTTGTCAAACTTGTGTCCATTGAGTCAGTGATGCCATCCAAACTTCTCATCCCCTGTCTCCCCCTTCTCCTCCTACCCTCAATCTTAACCAGCATCAGAGTCCTTTCCAATGACTCTCTCCATTAGAATGAGATAATAATATTTTAATATATTAACTATAGTTATTTTTAAGGCCCTGCCTGACCATCCCCAAAATACAGGTCATCTGTGAGTCTGGTTCTGTTGACTCCTTCATCTCTTGAAAACAGAGTGTTCTCTTTTTCCTTTTTTGTGTCTTGTAATTTTTAAGTTCAATGCCAGACACACTGTGTAGAGGAACAGTGGAAACTGAAGTAGATATTATTTTATTTCTAGAAGTAGGATTTTTTCTGTCAGGTCATTAGCATGAAGGATTGAGGCAGCCTTGTCAGGAGTTGAGCTGGGTTGTTCTTAGGGTTTCTTTCAGTGACAGAGACTCCAAACTCTTCCATCACAGGCTACTCCTAGCTTGTGCTCCTTCCTAGTCTCCAGCAGTTTCTGCTTACTGCAGTTTCTCTCTGTATTGCAGAGGGGGTGTCCTTTCGTCTGCTCTGGATCCCACCCCCCACCCTCCCATGATGCACTGTTGTTGCTGGTTAGCTGTACAAGATGATGGTGTGGGCTTGGGGTGTTTCTTCTTCTCCAGCTCCAGCTTAGTCTTGGGCAGGCACTGTGAGTCTGAGGCAGGGATTCTCATGGGTTGGGAAGATCCCCTGAGGGAGGGCATGGCAATCCACTCCAGTATTCTTGCCTGCAGAATCCCCATGGACAGAGGGGCCTGGAGGTCTATAGTCCGTGGGGTTGCAACGAGTTGGACACAATTGAGCAACTAAGCACAGCACATGATGTTGTGATGGTGTTGTGAGGTAACACCTTTTGGAGGTGTTTAGGTCATGAGGGTGGAACCCTCATGGATGAGATTAGTGCCTTTATGAAAGAGACCCCAGAAAGCTCCCTTGTCTTTTCCACCATGTGAGGACACAGGAAAAGACAGTCATCTATGAACTGGGAAGCTGGGCCTCATCAGATGCTGGATTTACTGGTAACTTCATCTCAAACTTTCAGCCTCCAGAGCTGTGAGAGATAAATGTCTGTTGTTTACACCAAAGCCACCTAGTCTCCAGTGTCTGTTATAGCAGCCTGAATGGACCAATACAAAGGATAAGGAGATGGAGGAGGCCTAGGGTTGGGGCTGAGGAGGAGTCAGCTCTTTGCATAGGGAGGTGAGGAAGGTGGTTGAGCTGAGCAGTTGAGCTGAGCCTCAGATGGGCACCTCCTCTCTCCCAGCTACACTGAAATTCTGCTGTTTCTCAAACACCCCATGTTCATTTTTGCCTCATAACCTTTGCACTTGTCTTCCCTCTATGTGGGTTTCTGGGTGTGGGCTTCTGCATGGTTGCCTCCTTCTCTCTTTCAAGGCTTGGCATCCCATAGGAAACCTTCCCTGACCTCCCAATTCAATCCTCCCACCTCCAGGCACCTTCTTCACATCTGCTTTATTCCTTTCCAGCACTTCTCACTAAGTGCATCTATTTTGCTTATGGATTGATTTACTTGTTTTCCATCTGTTTGCCTAGAATTTGGCACATGAGAGAAAGATCTTGTCTCTTGTTTTACCACTGAACCCAGAGCTAAGCCTAGTGGGTCCTATGCTGGGGATGCTGTATAAATCCTGGCTAGATAAACACTCCAACACTCTATATGCAGGGAATTGCAGGTGTGTGTTGGTCCCAGAGACTGAACCCAAGAGGATTTGTTTCTAAGTCTTGAGGTGGGGGCGGCAATCAGACAAGTGGGGAACATTAGACCAGGGAGCATCATGTTTTTCCTTTGCCAGGGGCAACTCTGAGCTCAGTGTGAGCTGGGAGAGACAATGCTATGAGAAGATGCCATTAAAATGGATGACAGAGCCAAAATCACAAGGATGAGCCAAGAGCCAAACCTCAGAGGGCATGCTGTCCAACTCACCATCCAGGCAAGACCAGACGTGCCCCCGTTCCACTGTGAGATGAGAGGCACACTGGCAGGAACTGCCGGAGTGTATGATGACGTGAGATTATCTTTACTTGGAGTGAAAATGACAGTCAAAACTTCCCTTCTCTTGGGCAAGCCTGCTCTAGAATAAAGCCTTCCAGTGGTTCCCAAGAGGTGGCATGTGATGGAGAAATCATTGCCTATTAATTCCTGGAGGTGACATGTAACTGAGTAGACAGTTCTTATTGTCTCCTGGAGGTAGCATGTGACTGAGTAGACAGCTCCCATTGGTTCTCAGAGGTGGTATGTGACTGAGCAGATAATGCATCCTTTGGGTTCTAGAGACGATGACAAAAGAAGGCCCATATTTTCCAAGGGGCAGAAGAAAGGCTACCCTGAACAAGCACCAAACAAGTCTGATTTGGGCAAGTTCTGGGATTCACAGCATGAGACCCATTAATGAGATCCTCGGCCCAGGATATGGACATGTCTCAGATGTATAGCATGACTCAGTTTAGCAAAGAAGCAGTTCAATCATTGGCACACCAATGATCAGGAAATGCTAAGGAAAGCCACAAGGCACATCACCACCAGGAACCAAGCACCCCCATTAAAGCTTTGCTGCAATTTCATATCACAATAAAATGTCAATGGAAAAATAGTTGATTCCTGATATTATTACTCTGAACTTTCTTGTGATACTCTGGAAGCGTGACACTTATGAGAAAAAAGAATAGAAGGAGGAGGTGACCTAGACTGTGTTGTTCATCTTTTGTATCTGGGGTTTTCAGTTTAATTCTCTTGAGCTCCCTTGGCACTTGGAGTCCAGGCTCCCTTCTGGTTGTCATTTGCTAGTTAACAAACCAGTTGAAGTTAGAAGCTCTAAACAACCAGGCTAGATTGCTCATAATTTTGTTGATCAGACATTTGGGAAAAGGCTCCACTGGGGCTTTTCTCTGGTCCCTGGGAAGTCACTTCAGTGCATCAGTCCATGCCCAGGGCCCCAGGAGTCTGCCCCATGTACCCTCTCTAAGGCCACTGTACTCTCCACATGGCTGGTGCTCTTCACTGCATGGCAGGTCAGGGCAGGTGGCTTGATTTTAGGGTGGCTAACTTTCCTCCAAATCAGAGTCCCAGAATGAGTCTCCACATGGCCCAGGCAGCTGCTTTACAGCCCTGCCTTGGAAGGCAGAACATCCCTTGTGCTGCGTCTGACTAGTGAAGGGAACACGAGAGCTAGCCCAGACCCAGGAGCAGGAACTAGAGTCAGTTCTCCTCGAGATGTGTAGCCAGGCATGGTGGCCATCCTTAATCAGCCAAACAGGAGAGTCCCTTTCTATCAGAGGGGACAGTGTCCCAAGAAGGCAGCTCCCTAGAGATGATGGGAAGTACCCACACTTGCTGATGGCAGAGGTGCTGCTGCCCTTCACCCACCACCTCTGGGTCATGTGCCCCGCCCCCCCGCCACCCTCAGGAGATGTTCTCTGGCTGTGGGTGTGGAGAGCCAATGGCACTTCTGGAGGTCTCTGTGGCCCGCACATGCCTGAGATGTGACTCTGTTCTACCACTGATGATATGCTGAGGGCTCCTGTGTTAGCCAGTCTGTGGCTTCTGCTCCCAAATCTGTCCCAGAAGACACCCCCCACCTCATGTGCATGCTACTTCTGCTCAGCCCCTCTCACGCCTTGAACCTGGAAGGTCTGGATGGCAGTCTGGTCTCAGCAGCTGACCTACAGACTCCGGCAGAGATGTCCAGCATCAGGCTCAGCTCCAGCGGCCCAGTGGACTCAACCTCTGATCAGCTGGACCATCCTAGAGTCAGCACAGATGCCACCTCCTCCAGAAAACCACAGGGGCTGTGTCTGCACCTGTATCGCTGTAGGACAAAGCATCAGATCAGATCAGATCAGATCAGTCGCTCAGTCGTGTCCGACTCTTTGCGACCCCATGAATCCCAGCACACCAGGCCTCCCTGTCCATCACCAACTCCTGGAGTTCACCGAGACTCACATCCATCGAGTCAGTGATGCCATCCAGCCATCTCATCCTCTGTCGTCCCCTTCTCCTCTTGCCCTCAACCCCTCCCAGCATCAGAGTCTTCTCCAATGAGTCAACTCTTCGTGAGGTAGCCAAAGTACTGGAGTTTCAGCTTTAGCATCATTCCTTCCAAAGAAATCCCAGGGCTGATCTCCTTCAGAATGGACTGGTTGGATCTCCTTGCAGTCCAAGGGACTCTCAAGAGTCTTCTCCAACACCACAGTTCAAAAGCATCAATTCTTTGGTGCTCAGCCTTCCTCACAGTCCAGCTCTCATATCCATACATGACCACAGGAAAAACCATAGCCTTGACTAGGCAAACCTTTGTTGGCAAAGTAATGTCTCTGCTTTTGAATATGTGATCTAGGTTGGTCATAACTTTCCTTCCAAGGAGTAAGCGTCTTTTAATTTCATGGCTGCAGTCACCATCTGCAGTGATTTTGGAGCCCAGAAAAATAAAGCCTGACACTGTTTCCCCAAGCATAGCAGGATAGAAATTGTTACTTCTTTCTGAGGGAGAAGGCTGCCGTGGAAGGAAAGAGAGGTGCTGAGATCCAGCTGTTGTGACCATGTCCCAGCCTGATCTGGAAGTCCATCACTGTGAACCAACTCCTACATCCATGCTGGCCAGTGCCACCCAGATCCACTCATTCAGGGCTTTGTCAGTGATTGTCCATAGAATTTCTGTGGTCTGACAGCTTGGAAAACCCCACTGGAGGGCAGGGCCACCTAGGTCCTTGGCAGCTTGGGATCCAGGGGAGGAAATACAGGCAGACAGATGACTTAAACATGGTACTAAATGCTGCTAGGGGCCACAGCGCAGTGCCCCTCTGAGCACAAAGGATAGTTTGTCTAGTCCAGAAGGACTTGGTGGTGGGTAGCATCTTACTGAGTCCCAGGCTGAGTCCAGGGGGCTTCAGGATGGGGAGTGCATCCAAGACAGCATTTCGAGGGTGATGTCTGCTCAGGGAAGGAGCCATAGGTGGGGGCTCAGAGCACACAGCCCACAAGATGGGAATGGGGACATGTGCCATGCCTTGTCTAGACTAGTAATGAACAAGGGGATTGTAATTCTTTTTATTAATTCATTTATTTTTTATTGAAGTAGAGTGGATTTACAATATTGTGTTAGTTTCAGGTGAACAACAAAGCGATTTAGTTATACATATATTTTTTTTCATATTCTTTTCCATTATAGGATAATGGAAATATCCTATAATAATCGGGGCCTTCCTCAATGGTTCAGTTGCTAAAGAATCGCCTATAATGTGGAGACCAGGGTTTGATCCTTGGGTTGGGAAGCTCCTTTGGAGAAGGGAATGGCTACCCACTCCAGTATTCTGACCTGGAGAATTCCATGGACAGTATAGTCCATGGGGTCGCAAAAAGTCAGACATAGCTGAGCGACTTTCACTTTTTCACTTTCATAGGTTATTACAAGATAACACAGTAAAGTTTCCCGTGTTATACAGTGTTGTTTTCCAGTAGCTAAGTCACGTCCAGCTCTTTGCCACCCCATGGACTGTAGCATGCTAGGCTCCTCTGTCCTCCACTATCTCCCAGAATTTGCTCAAATTCATGTCCACTGAGTTGGTGATGCTATGTCTAACCATCCCATCCTCGGTTGCCCCTTTATCCTCCTGCCTTCATTCTTTCCCAGCATCAGGATCTTTTCCAAAGAGTTGGCTCTTTGCATCAAGTGGCCAAAGTACTGGAGCCTCAGTCCTTCCAATGAATGTTCAGGGTTGATTTCCCTTAGGATTGACTGGTTTGATCTCCTTGCAGTCCAAGGGACACTTGAGAGTCTTCTCCAGTACCACCATTTCAAAGAATCAGTTCTTTGGTGCTCAGCCTTCTTCATGGTCCAACTCTCACATCCATACATGACTTCTGGAAAAACCATAGCTTTGACTATGAGGCCCTTTGTCACAAAGTGATTCCTCTGCTTTTTAATACACTAAGTTTGTCATAGCTTTCCTTCCAAAGATCAACCATCTTTTAATTTCATGGCCGCAGTCACCACCCACAGAGGTTTGGGAGCTCAAGAAAATAAAATATTTTACTGTTTCCACTTTTTCCCTTCTATTTGCCATGAAGTGATGGGATTGGATGCCATGATTTTAGTTTTTCGAGTGTTGAGTTTCAAACCAACTTTTTCACTCTCCTTTTTCACTTTCATCAAGAGGCTCTTTAGTGTTTCTTTGCTTTCTACCATAAGGGTCGTGCCATCTGCATATCTGAGGTTATTGATATTTCTCCTGGCAATCTTGATTCCAGCTTATGATTCATCCAGCTCACATTTCACATGATGTACTCTGAATGTACATCATTGGAAGGACTGATGCTGAAGATGAAACTCAATTCTTTAGCCACCTGATGCCAAGAACTGATACATTGGAAAAGACCCTGATGCTGGGGAAATTGAAGGCAGGAGAGGAAGGGGAAGACAGAGGATGAGATGGTTGGATGGCATAACTGACTCGATGGACATGAGTTTGAGCAAGCTCTGGGGGTTGATGATGGACAAGAAAGCCTGCTGTGCTGCAGTCCATGAGGTCACAGAGTCAGATACAATTGAGCGACTAAACTGGTCTTGCAAGTAAGTTAAATAAACAGGATAAACATACAATATACAGCCTTTTCATACTGCCTTCCTAATTTTGAACCTGTCCATTGTTCCATGTCTCATTCTGTTGCTTCTTGACCTGCCTACAGGTTTCTCAGGAGGCAGGTAAGTTGGTCTGGTATTCCCATCTCTTTAAGAATTTTCCACAATTTGTTGTGATCCACACAGTCAAAGGCTTTAGCATAATCAATGAAGGAGAAGTAGATGTTTTTCTGGAATTCTCTTGCTTTCTCCATGATCCAGTGAATGTTGGCAGTTTGCTATCTTGTTCCTCTGCCTTTTATATTTTATGTATTTTTATATTTTATCTGTCAAGTAGAACCTTGCTTATCTTTTTTTATATATAGTAGTGTGCCTGTGTTAATCCCATACTCATCATTTATCCCACCTCCTTCATTCTTCTTTGGTAGCCTTAAGTTTGTTTGCTGGCATATTGAGTGCAGCACTTTCACAGCATCATCTTTCAGGATTTGGAATAGCTCCACTGGAATTCCATCACCTCCACTAGCTTTGTTCGTAGTGATGCTTTCTAAGGCCCACTTGACTTCACATTCCAGGATGTCTGGCTCTAGGTCAGTGATCACACCATCGTGATTATCTGGGTCGTGAAGCTCTTTTTTGTACAGTTCTTCTGTGTATTCTTGCCACCTCTTAATATCTTCTGCTTCTGTAAGGTCCATACCATTTCTGTCCTTTATTGAGCCCATCTTTGCATGAAATGTTCCTTTGGTATCTCTGATTTTCTTGAAGAGATCCCTAGTCTTTCCCATTCCCAGCAGTGGCCATAGGACTGGAAAAGATCAGTTTTCATTCCAATCCCAAAGAAAGGCAATGCCAAAGAATGTTCAAACTACCGCACAATTGCACTCATCTCACAAGCTAGAAAAGTAATGCTCAAAATTCTCCAAGCCAGACTTCAGCAATATGTGAACCGTGAACTTCCTGATGTTCAAGCTGGTTTTAGAAAAGGCAAAGGAACCAGAGATCAAATTGCCAACATCCTCTGGATCATGGAAAAAGCAAGAGAGTTACAGAAAAACATTTATTTCTGCTTTCTTGACTATGCCAAAGCCTTTGACTGTGTGGATCACAATAAACTGTGGAAAATTCTGAAAGAGATGGGAATACCAGACCACCTGACCTGCCTCTTGAGAAATCTGTATGCAGGTCAGGAAGCAACAGTTAGAACTGGTCATGGAGCAACAGATTGGTTCCAAATAGGAAAAGGAGTACGTCAGGGCTGTATATTGTCACCCTGTTTATTTAACTTCTATGCAGAGTACATCATGAGCAACGTTGGACTAGAAGAAACACAAGTTGGAATCAAGATTGCTGGGAGAAATATCAATAACCTCAGATATGCAGATGACACCACCCTTATGGCAGAAAGTGAAGAGGAACTAAAAAGCCTCTTGATGAAAGTGAAAGAAGAGAGTGAAAAAGTTGGCTTAAAGCTCAACATTCAGAAAACGAAGATCATGGCATCCGGTCCCATCACTTCATGGGAAATAGATGGGCAAACAGTGGAGACAGTGTCAGACTTTATTTTTCTGGGCTCCAAAATCACTGCAGATGGTGACTGCAGCCATGAAATTAAAAGATGCTTACTCCTTGGAAGAAAAGTTATGATCAACCTAGATCACATATTCAAAAGCAAAGACATTACTTTGCCAACAAAGGTTTGCCTAGTCAAGGCTATGGTTTTTCCTGTGATCATGTATGGATGTGAGAGCTGGACTGTGAAGAAGGCTGAGCGCCGAAGAATTGATGCTTTTGAACTGTGGTGTTGGAGAAGACTTGAGAGTCCCTTGGACTGCAAGGAGATCCAACCAGTCCATTCTGAAGGAGATCAGCCCTGGGATTTCTTTGGAAGGAATGATGCTAAAGCTGAAACTCCAGTACTTTGGCCACCTCATGCAAAGAGTTGACTCATTGGAGAAGACTCTGATGCTGGGAGGGATTGAGGGCAAGAGGAGAAGGGGACGACAGAGGATGAGATGGCTGAATGGCATCACTGACTCGATGGATGTGAGTCTTGGTGAACTCCAGGAGTTGGTGATGGACAGGGAGGCCTGGTGTGCTGTGATTCATGGGGTCGCAAAGAGTCGGATACGACTGAGGGACTGATCTGATCTGAAGTTTGTTTTCTGTGTCTATGAGTCTGTTTCTGTTTTGTAAATAAATGTATTTGTATTGTTTTAGATTAACATATAAGTTATGTATTTTTCTTTGTCTGGCTTACTTCACTTGGTACGATAATCTCTAGGTCCATCCATGTTCTTGCAAATGGCATTATTTCATTCTTTTTTCTGGCTGAGTGGTATTCCAGTGCATCTGTATATCTTCTTTATCCGTTCATCTGTCGATGGACACTTAGATTGCTTCCATGTCCTGGTGGTGATTGCAGTTCTTTCAGGTTTGATGGTTTGTGTGTATGGAGGGTCTGTTAGTCCCTGAAGCCTCTGCATGTCAGTTCACAGAGCTGGGTGTGTACAGCCTGGTCTGCCCACCTGCCTGTGTGTCTGGGAAGGACCGGACAAGACTGAGTAGAACAGATGCTCTGAAGTGGCCCAGAGCAAAGGTGGAGGGGGCACAGCTGCTATCAGGCCTCCTGCTGCTCCTCCCTTGAGCCAACCCCCTTTTCACTGTGTGCTGATTTATCCGCTCCTCCCTCAAACATCAGAAACTCGTAACAAGACCGTGGGAAACCGCACTGGCCTTTGACACTGGGTCTGTGTTTCTCAGGCCCCTTTTCCTGTCCATCCTCAAGTCTTTCTATCAAGACCTGAGGAAGAAGCCGCATTGCATGCCGCCCCCACAGCTCCAGGAGGGCCATTTCCCATCAGCTGGGCTGCCACCGTTTGATCCCTATAAGTGAATCCAATTTAGCTGATTCATCTCGTGTTTAATTTTTATGTTAACATAACAAGGTTATACAGCTGAACATGAGAAGCTAGAGACAGAATTTATAATTTATAAGTGGCAGTTCTGATTTAAGACCGAGTTCCTGAAGGAAGCAGGTTGCAAAGGCACGTCCTCAGACAAAGGTTTTCTCTTCTCAGCTTGGAAAGCTTTCAGCCTGATTTAAATATAAAATCAAAGCTGTTGGCATTTAACAACCTCCGTGTAAAAGTCAGGGTTGACTTGTAAATAAGACCCTGGCTTGGGTGACAGGATTTCCTGGCATCAATATATCATCTGGGCTTTATTAATGGAGGGAAGGAAAGATGTGTATATAGTAGAAGCTGGGAGAACACAGGGAGGTCTCGTGAGTGGTTTTTCAGACTTAACCACCTTGTTCATGTGATTCTCCAAGGGAATCCCCTTTGCTTGGCTCTCTGATGTGTTGTTGTTCTTTTTGTCTCTAAGTCGTGTAGGAGTTTTTTGTGACCCCATGGACTGTAGCCCACCAGGCTCCTCTCTGTCCATGGGATTTCCCAGGCAAGAAAGCTAGAGGAGGTAGCCATGTCCTCCTTCAGGGGATCTTCCCGACCCAGGAATTGAACCTAAGTCTCCTGCACTGGCAGGTGGATTCTTTTTCACTGAGCCACCTGGGAAACCCCTCCCTGATGCTTTACATGTTGGCATTTGTGGGTTTTCTCAGACCCCAGTTGGCGTTCCCTTCCAAGTCTCTCCCATGAGTCTGGCCATGATGCAAACAGAAAATAAGATCTTTTCCTCATTAAGCCCAACCTTTGGGTCCTTGGGATATGCCTGCCTACTGACTTGGAAGTGGGTCAGGTCTGGAACCATTCCTGGAGGGTCTATACTGGAGGTGTGAGGAGATGGCAAAAAGTGGGGGCCCTGGATGGGTCAACACACTTAGAAATGTCACTCTCCCTTGGGACCTGGGTTCTCCCAAAGGGAAAGCAGTGTAGGGTGACTTTCCCATTCTTCCATAATTTCTGTCCTTTCTTTAGGATGGAACCATGCCAATCTGACTATGGAAGGACCCAGAAACTTTAGACTCTAACAGGGAGGGCAGCTGATTGATTCCTCCGAGTGGTTCTCCATGCTGGCCTGGGAGCTTGAGGCCAGCGCTTCCCCAGGGACCTTATTAGGCCCTTGACATCCTGACAATAAGAGGACAAGGGCCTGCCACCCCTTCTCCTTCGCAGGAACCACTTTGCAGAGCCCCCGAGAAGAGCCAGGCTGAAGAAGGCTGGTATTTAAACGTTCTGGAGTGGGAGAGAGGGTTGTTATGGCAACAAATTGCTCTGAGTCCCTAAAGAGGCTCAGCTCTGGCAAAACAAGAGATGGGGGGGGGGGGTGGTGCTGGAGATGTAGAGGGTAATATTTCAGAAAAGCTCTAACCAGACAGGAATTGCAAACACATTTGCATTTTGGCTAGGATGTCTGATGGGTCTAGAAACAGGGTATATACATCCCGCTTCCCAGGGTGTCCAGGAGGAGGGGAGGGACCACCAGACTCACACACTCTGCATCCTGCCCTCCTGGACATGCCATACCCTCCAAGTTCTCAAAGATGAGTGATGCTGAGATGCTGGAAGCAGTGCTGGGCAGTGGTTAGAGCTGGGGCTCTTCCTCCACCAAGACTCCACTCAGTCCAGTGTTTTCCCAACTGCCTGCCACCTAAGACAATGCACAGTGAGGGACCAACCCTCTGGCCCCATGGTGTGAGGGAGCACAGGGAGAATACGAGGCTGCGTGGGTTGGTTGGTACAGGGTTGCCTCTGGGTGGTGAAAACACTTCGGAACTTGACAAAACTGGTGGCTGCACAGCATTGCGAACGTGCTAAGCACCATTGAATCTGTACACTTTAAAAACGGCTCATTTTATGTTCTGTGAGTTGCAGCTCGATATGAAAAAGAAAATGAAAAACCCTGGTGATGCTGCCATGCTGAGCTTGGAAGTGGAGTTAGCGGGTCCCCCCCACCCGGCCTTTCTACCCTCTCCCCTGGGCACAGGTCCAGTCTTGTCCCTATATCTCCTCAGTGCCAGCCTCAGCGCGATGGACAGACTCGGTGGTCCTCCTATCACTCGGGCACAGGCAAGTTAAGGAACATGAGAGCTTATACACGGGGAAGGACTGACTCCAGAGTGCTCCCCACATCACACCGATGAGGCCAGGGCCCTATGACGGCACGAGTGAAGGGCTGCCTTGCCCCCAATGCCATCCTTCCTGGCCAAGCAGATAGCACCTTCTGGTGAAAGATTTTGCTTCCTAACCTGGTCTGGTTGGGCCTGGGATCAGCTGGCCCGTCATCTTGAATAAGGAAGGACTTTGTGTCCTTCAACAAATCAGGAATGCCACCCCTGCCACCCAGCCACCTCAGGACCTTTCTCCTTCATCTTCCCACAAAGATCCATTCACACTCATTGATCAAAAGAAACACAGTAGCGAGTCAGAAAAATCCAATACCGGGGGTATAGCAGCTACAAATGAATCCTGGTTCACTTCCCTTCTCGGGCGTCTTGGCATAATCAGTTTGTTCCTGGGAGATGGGGCTTCCGAGGCAAACATATGAGCGGGGGAGCCTGGGGTCTGAAGCTCATTCTGTGTGCCTCAGATGTGCCCGCCTGGTTCTACCTCATCGTCCTCCAAAAGGCTCAGGCTGGGCTGGACCTCTGCTTTGGGTTTTGGGACCCTGGTTGCCTCTGTCTCTTCCCCAAGCCCAGCCCCCTGGGTGGTGCTGCAGAGGCTTCTGGGATTGCACCCCTGGTCACCTACCAGCACCAGCAGGTGACTGGGACAACCGGGTACCAGGTTGGGCAACAGAATGGAGCAGGAGAGATGGAGGGAGAGGCTGGTCTGGGGTTGGGGTGGGAGCGGCAGGAGGCTGTTACAGCAAATGACAGTGATGTAGAAAGCCGAGCTGTATCCCTGGCTCTTGGGGCTTAGAGAACTCAGGGCAGGTCCCTGTATCTGTTACAGTCAACGACATCCATGTTGCATGTAAGATGGTGAGGCAGGTGGACACTCCTCCTCCCAGTCGGGTACCACAGGGCCCCTGTAACCCTATAGCTGGGTTCTTGGACCCTCAAGATGGTTCAGAAGCTCAGAGAGGTCCTTAGGATGTATTGGGAGCAAGTTGCAGCTTCAAATTTCACTCTCTGTCAGCAAATCCATTAGTATCCACGTGTTTCTTTCCTCACCCTAAGACTTGGATTTCTGTTACTTTCACTTATTTTTACCACTGGTGGCTCAGTGGTAAAGAATCTGCCTGCCAATGCAGGAGACATGGGTCCCATCCTTGGGTTGGTGGGTTGGGAAGATGCCCTGGAAAAGGAAATGACAACCCACTCCAGTACTCTTGCCTGGGAAATCCCACAGAGAGAGAAGCTTGGTGGGTTATAGTCCATGGAGTCACAAAGAGTTGGACACAACTCAGAGACTAAACATTTTTTCCCCAGCTTTGTTGAAATATACTTGACAAATAAAATTGTATTGATTTAAGGTGTGCAACGTGCTATATGTATATATTGTGAGATGACCACCACCGTCAAGGGAACTGGCCCATCTGTCTCCTCACACAATGACCTTTTGTGTGTGGTGACATCACTTAAAATCTGCTCTCTTAGCCAATTTCAAGGAGGCAATGTGGTACTCTTAATTGCAGTCACCAAGGTGTCCATTTGGTCCCCAGAACTTGTCTATTTTATACTGAAATCTTATAATCTTGGGCTTCCCTAGTGACACAGCTGGTAAAGAATCTGCCTGCAATGCAGGAGACCCTGGTTTGATTCCTGGGTCAGGAAGATCTGCTGGAGAAGGGATAGGCTACCCACTCCAGTATTCTTGGGCTTCCCTTGTGGCTTAGCTGGTTAAGAATCCACCTGTAATGTGGGAGACCTGGGTTCGCTCCCTGGGTTAGGAAGATCCCTTGGAGAAGGGAGAGGCTACCCATTCCGGTATTCTGGTCTGGAGAATTCTATGGACTGTATAGTCTATGGGATCGCAAAAGGTCAGACATGACCGAGTGACTTTCACTTTCAGTTGTAATCTTTGACCAGCATCCCTCCATCACACTCCACACTCCCAACCGTGGTAACCACCACCCTACTCTCTGCTTCTGTGAGTTCAAACTTGTTTAGATTCTACACATAAGTGAGATCCAGCAGCATTTGTCTTTCTCTGTCTGCCTTATCTCACTTGGCATGATGACTTCCAGGTCAGTGCAGCTTGGCCTCTGTAGGGGAAGCAGGTTCATGCACCTGGGCACTCCATGCCTGCATCGCCTGGACAGCAAGGCTCAGGTGAGCCCCCCTGGTCAGCAGGACTCTGCATGTGGTCACACGTCTTTGCTGGGAGAAGGGAAGGCTGTCCAAGTGGCTCCACTGGGAGAAGACGGTGGGGAGCGTGTATCTGGTCCTCCCAGATCTGCCTCTGAGCCTCTGCCCTGGGCACAGTTCTAATCTGTGTTCATTCTTTCATTGTAATGAGCTGTAACCTTGAGGATAATGGGTTTTAGTGAATTTTGTGAGTCCTTCCAGTGAATCACTGGACCAGAGGGTGGGCTTGGGGACTCCTGACAGCAACCTCCAATATGGATCTCAGGTCTAACTGCATCCCCCATCCCCCTCGTCATGTCCATGCAGGCCCTGCCCCTCGGCTACATGCTCCCCTGGGCACAGAGTGAGACAGTGACACATCATTGAGCAGTCTTGTCACCTCACCCCACCCCCCACACTTAAATGGCCTTCCACCACTCCCTGGACTAAATCCAAGGCCTGCCTTTGTGGACCTAAGTCTCTGGGCCTTATTTCTTGCTACTCTTCCCTTACTCAGCATGGCTCAGTCAACATACTTTCTTTCCATCTAAATCAGTTCCCTGGGGGCTTTTGGTAACCAGTCACAACAAACTGAGGGGAGGAGCAGGCGCTTCAACAGCTGACGTTCATTCTCTCCCAGTTTGGAGGTCAGAAGTCTGAAATCAATTCAAAGTGTGGGCTGGACCAGCCTCGCTCTGAAGATTCAGAGGAGGGGCTTTTTCTGCCTCTTCTAGCTCCAGGGGGATTCAGGCAGTCCTCGACCTGAGGCTTCCTCCCTCTACAATCTGTCTCATCTCTACCTGGCCCCTCCTGTCCGTGTGCCCCTCCTCTTCTTCCAAGGACCCCAGCCACTGGAGTTTGCCTCCCCACAACCCCCTCCCCCAACTCAGGTATAGCATCATCGTAAATAACTACATCTGCTATCTGGATTCCCTGGTAGCTCAGATGGTAAAGAATCTGCAGTACAGGAGACCTGGGTTTGATCAATAGGTTAGGAAGAGCCCCTGGAGAAAGGCATGACTACCCACTCCAGTATTCTTGCCTGGAGAATTCCATGGATAAAGGATCCTGATGGGCTGCAGTCCATGGAGTTGCAAAGAGTCGGACATGACTGAGTGACTAACCCTTTTAACTGACTACTGTTTCCAAATCAGGTCACATCCTGAGGTTATCAGTGGATGTGAATTGGGGGACATGTGAATTTTGGGGACACAATCCAACCCCCTGAGCCATCTTGAATACATCAGGCAGCTTTCCAGATCAGGGGCTTACTCCTGTTGTTCTCTCTGCCCTGGACCCCTATGTCATATCCTCCCTTCTCTACTTGGCTGTGCCCTCCTTGTTCTGGCCTAAATGTCAGATCCTCTGGGAGTCCTCAGTGGCCACAGCCTCCTGGTCTCTTGTGATCTGCATTCCGTTTCCTTCAAGACCTGCACCCAGTTTATTGGTTGAAATGCTCTCTGCATCCACTGTCTGCTCCCCCATCAGACTGTCCCCTTGGTGAGGAGCTTCTTAGAGTAAAGCCTGGACCCAAACTTCTTGAGTCTGAAGCATGGATCTTTGCCTGGTCGCCTTGAACCCTGGTGCCTCCACTTCTAAGAGCCTCTGTTTCATCAGCATCTCCTGGGAAATGGCTGACCACAGCAGGGTGCTCTCTGCGGGACCACCATCCACTTCTGCTTGCTTGTCCAGAGGGCTAGGGACATCCTTCACAGGCTTGCTCAGATGTCCCATAAGTGACATTTTCTGTGGGTTGTCCCTTCTGTACCACATGAAAAATGGCTGAACTGCTGCAGGAGACAGTCCTGAAAAGAAAAAAAAAACCCAGCAACGCATAATCTGACAGACATGCACAGAACTACCAATGTGGGCCCATTATTTGTGTGTGTGTACCTACATAGAGAGATATAAAAATATAGTCTACAGTTTTTTTTGTAAGATAGGGCATAAAAGGACTTCCCTGGGGGTTTAGCGGTTTTAAGACTCTGCAATTCCTCTGTAAAGGTCACAGATTTGACCCCTGGTCAGAGAACTAAATAAAGAATATAATAAAAGGATTGCTGTATATCATAATAAATGCATCCAAATTATGGTGTTTCTGTGTGGTAGACTCAGGAAGTACCTATTGACTGGGACGAGTGAATAAAAGTGGATATTGCCATTGGGACCGGATGCTGGGAGGTTGATAAAACATTTGCTATGGGGAAAGAGCAAGACGTGGATGTTCTGTTGATCTCTGTCATGGACGGATGGCTCTGGAGGCTGCAGAACTCCTGATAAAGTGCTGGGACCTGGCACGCATCAGATGCAGGAGAATGTTAAACCTTGCAGAGTCATCTTCACACCTGACTGTGGGGAGGCTCTATCTGAGTGAGCCCCCCACCCCTTGTAGGGTTGCTGCTGACTATCAACCCCCTTCATCGACACAATTGAAAAGATGAGGCAAAGTCTTCTTAGATGTGGAAGAAACTTCCCAGACGTCAGAAGTATGGCTTTCACTCATCACTGAGAACCACTTCACACCCTTAGGCATTTGGAATTGATGTTCCAAAAAGTGCCATGGGAGCAGACATCCCCTGTGTGTCCTGAGTGGACGTGATGCAGGTGGCATCTTAGGGATGAGGGGAGGCAAGGTTGTCCTGGTGTCATTGAGGCAGCATACACATGCACACACATGCACAGAGACACACACACTCCTGCTGGAGATGTGGTGACAAGTAGAGCATAGGAAATACTCAAAAGACAAGACTTAAGAAAGAAAGAGGGACCAGGAAAGAAACACCATTATAAAGCAATTATCCTCCAATTAAAATAAAAGTCTATGATAAATCATAACAGAAAAGAATGTTCATTTAAAAAAAGAATGTGTATATATATATATATATATATATATATATATATCACACACACATATATATATATGCGTGTGTGTGTGTGTGTGTATGTAGCCAAATCATACAACAGGAATTAGCAGCATTGTAAATCAACCACGAAAGTGAAAGGAATTAGCAACATTGTAAATCAACCACGAAAGTGAAAGTGTTAGTCCTTCAAGTCATGTACACTCTTTGTGACCCCACGGACTGTATAGCCCACCAGGCTCCTCTGTCCATGCGATTTCCTAGGCAAAAATACTGGAGTGGGTTGCCATTTCCTTCTTCAGAGGATCTTCCCAACCCAGGGATCAAACCTGGGTCTCCTGCATTACATGCAGATTCTTTACTGTCTGAGCCACTAGGGAACATCGCATAAGCTCAACAAAAACAAATAAACAAGACAAAAAGGAAAGAAACACCTCTACCAGCTGATGGGCTAGCCTCCTCAATGATGTGCCTTCCCACGATCCAGAGTGAGGCGCCAGAAACACTGACCCCCAGAATGATGTGAGCTCATCTTCAGGGGAGCTTCCTAGACCTCATGTGGTTGAGGGCCCCTCCCTTAACCAAGTCTGTCCCCACCACCACCCCCGCCATGGCCAGTGAATGTGACTCAACAAACATGTACCATTTTTACCCTGAAAGTCGTCAGCTGGTCCTGAGTGCCCTTCTCCATCTCCGTCTTTGTGATTATGAGATGAATTGCTTCTGATTTGAGAGTAATTGTCCTTCCTAATTTGTGTACCCACCCCCGGATCATTTCTCCATCCTAGGCTCTGGAGTCCATCCAGCCATTGTGATTAATCTGGCTCAGTGAGTCATATAACCTACACCCTGTGGGGATATGCACCCCGTGGGGACACTCATGAATGTCTAAGCCACCTCAATTCTGTTTCCATCCTAGCTGGGCACTAACCACCCAGAGTTAGTGCAGATCCCACAGGTTCAGGGCTCAGGCCTCCATCAGAATGCCCCCACTTCAGACCAGCCCTACTGCAGACCAGCTGCACTTCAGGAGTCCCCAAGTTGCCCTCATTCCTGGCTGACTGGCTATAGATTTAGGGGTTCCATGACTCTCATGGGCTTCCCTTATGGCTCGGCGATAATCTGCCTGCCAATGTAGGAGACATGGGTTCAGTCCCTGGGTCAGGAAGATTCCTTGGAGAAGGAAATGGCTACCCACTTCAGTATTCTTGCCTGAAGAACTGCATAGACAGAGAAGCCTAGCAGGTTACAGTCCAAGGGGTTGCAAATGAGTAGGACATGACTTAGTGACTAAACAATAAGAACAAAAGGACTCTCACGTTGGAAAATTTACCATGATGACTCACAGAACTCAAAAAGTGGAAGAATTTTCCCATCATCAGACTGTAGGTTTTCACCCATCACTCTGAATCACTTATGATAACAGTTTTAGCATAGCTTGTTGTTTTTCATGTCCAACTCTTTGCAATCCAATGGACTGCAGCATGCCAGGCTCCTCTGTCATCCACTATTTCCCAGAGGTTACTTGGATTTATGTCCATTGAGTCAGTGATGTTATCTAATTATCTTATCCTCTGTCATCCTTTTCATTTGCCTTTAATCTGTCCCAGCATCAGAGTCTTTTCCAATGAGTTGTCTCTTCACATCAGGTGGCCCAAGTATTGGAGCTTTGCATCAGTCCTTCCAATGCATATTCAGGGTTGATTTCCTTTAAGATTGATTGGCTTGATCTCCTTGCTATCCGAGGAACTCTCAAGAGTCTTTCCCAGGATCACAATGTAGGAGAAGTCGCTCAGTTGTGTCCAATTCTTTGTGACCCCATGGACTGTAACCTGCCAAGCTCCTCTATCCATAGTATTTCCCAGGCAAGAACACTGGAGTGGGTGGCCATTCCCTTCTCCAGGGAATCTTCCCCTACCCAGGGATCAAACCCTGGTCTCTCGCATTGCAGGCAGACTCTTTACCATCTGAGCCACTAGGGAATCTTCACATAGAAGCAGCCAAATGAAGAGACACAGAGAGTGAGGTCTGAGAAGGTCCAAAACACAGAGCTTCTGTGCCTCCACAGAATCAGAGGGCATCACCCTCTTGTCCTGCCAGTGAAGCTCCATCAAGCTTTGATATTGAGGGCTTTTAAGGGAGTTTCATTGCATAAGCTGGTTGATTGACTCATTGACTACATAACATAACTCAGTCTCCAGTCTCCTTTCCCTCCTCTGGAGTCACTCCCCTCAAAACTCCAAACCTCTCATCTCATGGTTGGCCTTCCTGTGACCAGCCCTTATCCTGAGCCATCTCATTTCTTAGCATAAACTCAGGTGCGACCCTAGAGGGTTGTAAATAACAGACACTTCAGTTACTGGGGAAATTCAAAGGATTAATCTCCCACTTGGGAACCAGGGACAAAGACCAATCAAACCCTTTACTACCTAACATCTTGTTAGAAATGTGACTGTAGAACATAACTCTTGGATGTGGATACACCTTTTGGAAACAGCACTGGAACTTTGTTGTTGCTGTTTAATCACTAAGTCTTGTCTGACTCGGACTCTAGCCCTCCAGGCTCCTCTGCCCATGGGATTTCCCAGGCAAGAACACTGGAGTGGGTTGCCATTTCCTTCTCCAGGAGATCTTCCTGACCCAAGGATCAAATCCACATCTCCTGCACCGGTAGGTGAGTTCTTTACTGCTGAGCCACCAAGGAAACTCAGTACTGGAACTTAGATCTTGGCTAAATGGAATCAGACCAACTTTGTATCCAGCGTAACATTCTGTCTCTAACAGTAGAACTAAACATACTTTGCAAGACGGCAGGTTACTCTAAGTCAACTTCAGTTCAGTTCAGTTCAGTTCAGTCGCTCAGTCATGTCTGACTCTGTGACCCTAAGACTGCAGTATGCCAGGCTTCCCTGTCCATCACCAACTAGCAGAGCTTGCTCAACTCATGTCCATCGAGTCAGTGATACCATCCAACCATCTCATCCTCTGTCATTCCCTTCTCCTCCTGCCTTCAATCTTTCCCAGCATCAGTATCTTTTCCAATAAGTCAGTTCTTCGCATCAGGTGGCCAAAGTATTGCAGCTCCAGCCTCAAGCTCTCTTTAATATCCAGCTAGGACTCTTGCCTGGGAAATCCCATGGACAGAGGAGCTTGGGGGGCTGCAGTTCATGGGGTCGCTATGAGTCGGACATGACTGAGCGACTTCACTTTTACTTTTCTCTTTCATGCATAGGAGAAGGAAATGGTAACCCACTCCAGTGTTCTTGCCTGGAGAATCCCAGTCACGGGGGAGCCTGGTGGGCTGCCGTCTTTGGGATTGCACAGAGTTGGACACGACTGAAGCGACTTAGCAGCAGGACTCTGGGGCCCATTCATTGGATGAAACTCCATTTGAGCCATATATTTTTAGAGCCACTTCTCCTAGTTATTAGTCTGAGGTTTGCTAAGAGTTACCTTTGTGAAGGAGATCAAATCAGTCAATCCTAAAGGAAATCAGTCTTGAATATTCATTGGAAATACTGATGCTGAAGCTGAAGCTCCAGTAATTTGGCCACCTGATGTAAACAACCAACTCAGTGGAAAAGACCCTGATGCTGGGAGAGATTGAAGGCAGGAGGAGAAGGAAATAACAGAAGATGAGATGGTTGGATGGCATCACCGACTCAATGGACATAAGTTTGAACAAACTCCGGGAGACAGTGAAGGACAGGGAAACCTGGCGTTCTGCAGTCCAGGGGTTGCAAAGAGTGGGACAGGACGGAGCAACTGAACAACAACAGCAAACTTTGCCAAAATAATCTCAAGGTTTGGTGAATAATCATATGGTTTGATGAATACGAGCGAGACTTGATATAAAGGAAGATTTCAGCAAGCCCACATTTACCAAAGACACTGAGAAACATTGTGCCGGGGGAAGGATCAGTTATGAGTTTGGGATTAACACACACACTGCTGTATATAAGATAGATAACCAGCAAGGACCTACTATATAGCACAGGGAACTCTACTTAACAATCTGTAATAACCTATATGGGAAAGAATAGGAAAAGAAGGAATGTATGTGTATGCATAACTGAATCACTTTGCTGTACACCTGAAACTAACACATTTTAAATCAAATGCTAATATAAATTAAAAAAAAAATGTGTTGTGGGGAGCTCAGCTCAGTGCTCTGTGATGACCTAGAGGGATGGGATTGGAGGGTGGGAGGAGACTCAAGAGGGAGGGGGATATATGTATTTGTATAGCTGATTCATGGGCTTCTTAGGTGGTGCTCTTGGTAAAGAATCCACCTGCCAATGCAGGAGACACAGGAGACATGGGTTCGATTCCTGGGTCAGGGAGATCCCCTGGAGTGGAAAGTGGCAAACTACTCCAGTATTCTTGCCTGGACAATTCCACAGACAGAGGGGTCTAGTGGGCTACAGTCCATGGGGTCACAAAGAGTCAGATATGACTGAGCAAACACACACACACAAAGCTAATTCATGTTGTTATACAGCAGAAACTAATACGACATTGACAGTAAATATGCTCCAATAAAAAAGGGGGGAAATAGTGTGCTAGAAACACTTGTACTGCCTCCTCTTTAAATATCTACATCTTCCCCTGAAAGCTGCCACCATCTCTTTTGCTATTTGTTGTTCATGCTCTTTGACCTTTTCCCAGATCTTTGATGTTTTTCTCAAAGAGTTAACCAGAACTGCTACAAAAAGCAGACCTCATAAAAAGCCACAACCTTCCAGGGAATTTAGGAGCAGGTGAAAATCACCCACAAAGTACAGATGAACACAACGAGCATATTCAACAGTCAGAATTAATTTAAAGTGAAGCCTCTCTGCTCCTCAGAACAGCCCTTCTGTTCCTGAAGAGCTGCGTGTGTTCACCCTTAAGTATTTGAGTTCTCTGTTCAAATGCCATCTCATCAGCCCTCCCGTATGAACATCCTAAATACACAGCAGCTGTGTCATCCGCTGCCACCCTTGCTCCACCTTGTTCTGCTTCAAAGTGTGCATCGCCACTTAGTATCTATCTTTTATGTATTCCCATCCCCTTATGAAATTGTGAGGTCACACGAGCTTGGCTCTGCTTGTTTTATTTATACCTGTGTCTCCCGCAGCTAATGTAGACGTCTGCTTGTCAAGGAAAATAAAGAAAAAGAAAACTCAGTCTGTTGTTCCTTTTCCCATGTAGGGAAAACCCAGCTCTTCCTTGTTATGGATTTCTTTCCTTTGAGTCTTTCTTGACTCTCAAGTAGAACACTTCTGGTATTCCACATGTGGAGGTTTCTCCCCAGCACTTCAGAGTACAAGCCCAGGTTGTCACCTGAGCTTCTGACCAATGAGCTACAGATTGTAAGTTTCGAAGACCCCTGCTTGGATTTGGAAGTGACTCAGAACCAGAAAGACTTACTTATGTTTACCAGTTAACCCAAAGATATGGCAAAGAACACAGATGAAGAGCCAGTGAAGAGATACACAGGGCGAGGTCTGTGAGGGTCCTGAGGGTCCTCGGAGTTGTGGTCCCTTGAAGTAGATGTATTCCAGATGTGTCTTCCCATCTGGAAGCCCTCCAAACCTGGTCTTTTGGGGTTACTATGGAGGAGTCATTCCATAGGCACAATTGATTAACTTGTTGGCTATTGGTGATTGATTTGAGCTCCAGCTCCTCTGCCCTCCTTGGAGCTTGGGGTTGGGATAAAAGTTCCAATCCTCTGATCATGTGGTTGGCCGTACTGGTAACTAACCTCCATTTTAGGTTGGGTGCAAAAGTCACCTTAGAAACATGATAAAAATATCTTCCTATTTATCTATCGAACCACCCATCCATCCTCCTCGTCTCCCTCCTTCCCTCCCTTTCTCTTTTCTTTCCTTCTTTCATCTATCTGTCTGTCTGTCTATATATTATTTATTCATCTTATGATTTTCATCACTTAACAGTTCTAAGCATTTTAGGATCCTTGTAGCAGAAACAGGGACAAAGACCAATATTTCTTATAAACCACAATATTGCCGTGCTGCTCAGAAAACATTTGTCTATTGACATTGGACAAATATGCTCTGAGTGTTTCTTCAGGTCAGGCCGTGCGCAGTGGTGGGAAGATGACTTTCTGTGATGTCCTGGAGGAAGTTCACAAATCAGGTCTGGCTTAAGAAATCTGGTGTGTGAGCTCCCTTCCACTCTTGAGGAGCTGAGACACCATGCTAAGAGCCTTGACCTTAATTTTAACACTACTGAAGTCCAGATGATGTGGGATAGGATCCTAAAACACAAGACTGATTACTTTATGAGACTCTTTGAAAGGCATACCCAGATGGGGGAAAATCAATCTGATTTTCAAGGAGAAAAACAGAAAAGATTACGTATCTGGGGATGAAAAACTCTCCAAATTAAGATTCCCTAGATATTGATGCTAAGGCCTGTGTTGCTTCCCATCTTTTTAGATGATCTGGAGGAGAAAGTCACCATTTACATTTCCAAAGTTATAAATGATCTTGAGCTGTACCAGGCAATGGGATGCTGAGTCAGGGGGAGTGGCAGTGGGGAGATCCCACTGCACAGGTTTGTCTGTGTTCAAGCCCAGCATAGCCATTGGCTACCTGCTGTTTAGAGAAGTGATATGGTGTTAAGGGGGAGCCTAGACCTGACAGCCAGAATCTGAACCTGGGTTCACACTCAAGCCCTATTATCACGAGGTGTGTAGTTAGTTGTGGGCAAGTTCCTTCAGCAACTTGTGCCTCAGGTTTTCCATATGGAAATAGGAACTGTGCTTACCTGGTAAAGTTCCCTATCATCTTCCTTTATCTAGCTATATCTACCTATCATGTGAAAGTGAAAGTGTTAGTCAGTCAGTCGTATCTTACTCTTTGTGACCCCATGGACTGCAGCCCACCAGGCTCCCCTGTCCTTGGGATTTCCCAGGCAAGAATACTGGAGTGGGTAACCATTCCCCTCTTCATGGGATATTCCCGACCTGACTCAGGGATTGAACTTGGGTCTCCTGTATTATAAGTGGAATCTTTACTGTCTGAGCCACCAGGGAAGCCCAACTACCTAACATAAGCATTTATAATTTCATAAGTTAATTCATGAAAAGTACTCAGCACTCGGTTGAGTTGCGGATTGGAATAATTCTTGCTAGGGAGACAGAGGAGGATCTAGTTCCTCCCTCAATGCCACATCTTTATCTGAAAGATCTATCGGGGAAAGAAACACAAAGAAAAAATACAAAATGCCTGGTATTCGGGATCTAAGTCCTCACCAGTTATAGTGATCAGGCTGAACCCCAAGGAAAAATTTTCTCTTTAAGCAAAGTTGTTCTAACGGGTCTGAGCCAAGTTGTTCCAAGGACCCTTGGATGTGTCACACTGTCACACCCCCAGGGACAGTTCTCACTCCCAAGAAGACATTATTCTTAACCTTCATCTACCCCAAACAATACTCTCTGCTCCTGAACTCATTTTAATTCAATATATATTCTTGATCAGCTTTGAACAGGCGCTGGACATGTAGTTCAAGGAGCAAAACCAACATGCACAGTCTGACTGTGATGCTGTCAGTCAAAGTCAGGGGTTTCCAGAGGTGGGGGAGTCACCCTGCCTGGGGACTGCTGTAAAGATTACCACAGGGTGACTCCACCAGTTTTACTGACAGTGACACCTCTTCTGGGGCCGTAACTAATGGCTCAGAACCTGTCATTTTAAAAGGGTAGTTGGTTTATTTCCCTCAAAAGTGTTGCTTTGTGCTAAAGTCCCACACCTCCTTCCTGCCCCATAGTATCACCTTGTGAACCTGCTCCATCCCATGGACTTGGGGTTTCCACCCGAGACAAAGTTCCGTGTCAGATTCAAATGTGAAGAAATAACTATGCAGTCACACTTTTGGAAAATTTGTGACCATTTCAAATAGGTTTCGTCTCAGCACTCATTCCTGGGAGAGCCCGCTCCTTGTCATTTTTCTTTTGCATTATATACAGCTCTACATGTGTGATGAAATGTCGCCTCAAGGACATTCTAATTCTTTTGTAGTGGTCTTGTTATAAAACTCAAACATCTGAAGGTTCTTCACTGACTCCCTCGAAAACATGTGGTCTTGAAAGGTCTAAGAAGCAAAGGACAACCAAATGCCCAAATCTGGATTTCTTACCCTGTTCCCCACTGAAAGGAGCCAGGGCTCTGTGGGGACAAGGCCGATCCCAAGTCTGGGGCAGAGAGAGAACAGCGGCCCCCATGACCTTGCTGTGCCGGAGAGCAAGGAAGTGAGGGTGTGTTGAAAGGACATGGCAGTCAGCTCTCAGGGGTTCCTTCTGGCCGAAAGTAGGGCAATTTGAGCAACAGAAAGAAGAACGAGGGTGATGGATTATAAGACACTGAGATTTTTAAAAAATCTATGAGTCCGTGGTGATCCTCAAAAATGGTATGGAAAAGAGGCGATGGGGAAAACATTTTTTTAACAGAAAAAGAGAGATACTTGGTGTGGGAGGAGTGCTAGGATTAGAATGTGCTCAGTCACTCGTTCAGTCATGTCCGACCCTGTGGACTGTAGCTCGCCAGGCTCCTCTTGTAAGCACAACCTTCGCCCTAAAACCCAGTTATGCCTCCCACTCTAAGCCTTTAGAGGACAGAGGACAAAACACACTAGTTTAGTCACTAAACAGAGCCAAGGACTTTAAGTTACCCCTCAAGAGTCATAGATAATATTCTGAGCCATATCCTGTGAGCTGTTTTTCAAATACTGAAGCCTGCTCACCCGGGTGGAAGAAGGTGACTCCGTGATGAGAGGATAATTACATGATGATCAGACAAAAGCTGTGACATAAGCTGCTCCCCTTCTAAGAACTGTCCCCAAGATGTGGGAACAAACGCTGAAACTGGAGATTAACTGTATTCAAAACAGCCAAGACGATGCTGAATGGACTGCCACATCACTGATATAACTGTATTCAAAACGGCCAAGAAGATGCTGAATGGACTGCCATGTCACTGATATCGAGATGACTGTCAGAGCTGACTATGCCATCCTGCCCCCTCCCTCCATCCATACAACCCTGAAGCTCCCCTTTAAAAACTTCTGTCTCCTGAGCAGCAACTGGGAGTTGGTTCTTGGACACAAGTCCACCTTCTCCCCTGGTTGCCTGTATCCAAAATAAAGCCACCTTTCCTTTCCTACCAACCCTTGTCTCTTGAGAATTGGTTATCCAGCAGCAAGCTGTCAGACCGAGTTTTGGTAACACTCTGTCCATGGAATTTTCCAGACAAGAATACTGCAGTGGGTTGCCATTTCCTGCTCTAGGGGATCTTCCTAACCCAGAGATCGAAACTGCAACTCTGGTGTCTCCTGCACTGGCAAGCAGATTCTTTACCACTGCGCCCCCATGGCGTTGCAAAGAATCAGACATGACTGAGTGCAGCAGGGCAGCACGGATCAGAGCACTGCTACTTTCCAGCCACTATTGCCATCACTGATGACAGCAAGGACCAACAGCTGATGCTAAAGCCTTGAGTAGCCGCTGCTGGTGAACAGGGTATTTGTGCTCTCACAAAGCATCCTCACAGGTTGACTATAACCTCCTTTATGATGGAGAGATTTGGAGGCACCATTTTATTAATAACCACTAGTAAGACAAAGCAATCTTCTATCACTGAGATGTACCCCATGTCTGGACTCAAAGTGCTTAACCTGAGTTAAATGGGGGGAAGCAGCCAGGAAAATCCCAGTTGTGGGACATTCTAAAAACCAGATGCCCTGAATGCTTCGAAAAAGTCAATCACAAAAAAAATAAATATCACAATTAGATATGACCTCACACGCCTTAGGATAGCTATTAAAAAAAAAAAAACAGAAAAATAACAAGTGTTGGCAAGTATATATAGAGAAATGGAAATCTTGTACACAGCTGATGGGTGTGCAAAATGAGGCAGCTGCTATGGAAGACAGTATGGTGGTTCCTCAAAAAATTGAATGTGGAATTATCACAGGACCCAGCAACTCCACTCCTGAGCATAGACCCAAAAGAATCATATGCAAGGACTTGAATAGCCATTTGTACACCCATGTTCATAGTATTATTCACAGTTGCCAAAATATAGAAGAAATTAAAATTGACAGATGGATAATAAACAAACATGGTATGTACATGCAATGGAATATTGTTCAACCTTAAAAAGGAAGGAAATTCTAACATAAGCTACAACACTGGTGAAGCTTGATTATAGTAAGTGGGGAAAAAAAGATAAACATTGCCTCATCCCACTTATATGAAGTACCTACAGGTGTCAGATTCATAGAGACAGAAAGTAGAGGGTACCAGGGGCTAGGGGAGGTGGATGGGGAGTTAGTCTTTAATGGGCCCAGACTTTCAGTTTGGGAAAATGAAAAGAGTTCTATAGATGGGAGGTAATGCTGGTTGCATAATGGTGTGATTGTATTTAATGCCAATGTTAAATTTTATATTACGTATATGCTACTGCAATAAAATAGATAATAAAGCAAGGGAGCTGCTCTAGAATAAATGAGAAAAGAGGAACATGTCAACTAAAGGCAATGAGTGATATTTGATTAAATCCTGGATTTAAAACCTAAGCTATAAAGATCATTAGCGAACCACCAAGAAAAAATTAAATTAGACCTATGTATAATATTTTTGGGCTTTCCAGGTGGTGTTAGTGGTAAAGAATCCACCTGCCAGTATAGGAGACATAGACACACAGGTTTGATCCCTGAGTCAGAAAGATACCCTAGAGAAGGGCACGCAACCCGCTCCAATACTCTTGCCTGGAGAATCCCAAGGACAGAGGAGCCTGGTGGGCTACTGTCCACGGGGTTGCAAAGAGTTGGACACGACTGAGCATGCATGCATGATATTTTTATACTCATGCCAGAAATGAAAATAACAAATTAAAACAGTACGGTTCTCAAGTGGACCCGGCTTTTCTGGGCAGAAACAGATCCACTGCCTTCTGAGCAGGTGACATTTGCATATGTGTTAATAACTTGATTGTTTATTTTAGGTTCTTTCAGCCTGTGGTTACAGAGGTGAGGAGTGCCTCTGTGTCTTTCCCCGTCTCCTTGGGAATGGAAGCCAGGGGCGGACTTACAGGGGTGTGACGGTCTCCTCTGCCTCGGGGGTCCCTCTGTTTCTCCCTCTGGCTCTTGCAGAGCTAAAGGTGATGCTGTTGTGACCAACCATCCAATCCCAGCCTGCAGTGGGCCTTCCGTGTCCTTCTGAAGTGGCGGAGTGCAGAGAAGGTGGGGGGTAGGGGAGGGATGGGGTCTTCCTTTCACACCGATGGTGGAGCCCAGTGCTTCTAACCAGGACCAGTGCTCTCATTTGCAGGGTCTATTGCAAAAAGGCAGGCTCTTTGTGCAAAAATCATGAAGACTGTCAAGATGGCAACAGTGGAGCATGAAAACAAGCTTGGATCCAGCCCTTCCGAGCACATGGCCCCACTGACCAGCCGGGCTCCACATTCACACCACTGGCCAGGCTGCTGAGGAATTCCTCCACCCTGATCCCTAAACTGGGGCCCTTGTCATTGTCCCACTTCTCCAAGAGATGCCTGATGAATAGATGGACAAGGAAGACGAGAAGGACCAGCTCCAGGGTCCCTCCACCCTCCGGACTTTCAGGATTTGAACTGAGATAGACACTAAGTGGCAAGAGATGAAAGCCGCTCATTCCCTATCCACTCATCTGCCGGAGGCGGGAGGGACTCTCAGGAAGGAAGTACCAGCTAACCTCTTTCCCCAAATGAGGTATTAGCCATGGTACCTCCCCCAGGGGAATATGGGGCACCTTGAGGGCCACTCTCCCTGAGTGTCTTGTCCTGTAACAGCTTCAACCATGGGGAAGACAAGTCCACAAGGAGAGAGAATGCCTGGTATGAGGGGTGGAGCCAAGGAGAGGGAGCACAGGTGAATTGCTGAAAAATTCCTGGCTCTTACTTTTGCATGCCATGAATATTCAGATCTCTCTCCCTGCGCCCCAGCAGAGGAAGCACTGGGCCTGCTAGCAAGCACTCAGGGCTCCCACGGGTGATGGATGTGCTGAAGTTCCCAGGCGAGATACATGCTGCCTGACTACAGAGACATCACCCTCCAAGACAGGCGACGAAATGTTTCAGTAAAGGAACTTTTCCTTGAGTGACTCAGAACAGTCTGCACATCAGGGGCTCATTCGTGCTAACTCACTTCAGTCATGTCCAACTCTTTGCGACCCCATGGACTGTAACCCACCAGGCTCCTCTGTCCATGGGGTTCTCCAGGCAAGAATACTGTGGAGGGTTATTATGCCCTCCTCCAGGGGATCTTCCCAAATTTGGGGCTGAAGCCCTGTCTCTTCCCTCTCACCTCTTACATTGACAGGAAGGTTCTTTACCACTAGTGCCACCAGGGAAGCCCAGGGGGCTCGGGTAGGGACTAAGTAAACATGGACTCCCCCCTCCCACCTACACACAGGCTGAGATGTTTCTTTCTTAGCAGATCCGCTCAGTGTCCTAAGTCAAGCAGATGAGACAGGACAAAATGATCCAGATCTGCAAGTAAAGGTGGGCTGCTTGTGAAAATCTGAGCTTTTGGTACCAACTACAAGTTAAAACAGGCATTCTCTCGTGGCTCAGACAGTAAAGAATCAGTCTGAAATGCAGGAGACCTGATCTTCACTGGGTTGGGAAGATCCCCAGGAGGAGGGCTTGGCAACCCACTCCAGTATCTTGCCTGGAGAATCCCACGGACAGAGGAGCCTGGCGGGCTGCAGTCCATGGGATCACAAAGAGTCGGACATGACTGAGTGACTAAGCATAGACATTAACACACAGGCTTGAGGATCAAGGCAGTGTGTCCCCACATAGGATGGAGGGAGGTCCCCAGTGCTTTCCTGCTTGATGCCAGAGGAATCTGCGGATGTTTTCATTTCTATATTTTTATTGTGCAAGAACATTTAACCTGATACCTGCCCTCTAACAGATAAAGTGCACAATACAATATTACCTGCAGGCACCAGGCCACACAGAGATCTCAAGAACTTATTTGTCTTGTATAACTGAAGCTTAAAATCTTAAGTTTAAATGTCATGCTTAAAATCTTGCATGCTAGGCTTCAGCATTATGTGAGCCAAGAGCTTCCAGATATCCAAGCTGGATTTAGAAAAGGAAGAGGAACCAGAGATGAAATTGCCAACATTTGTTGGAACATACAGAAAGCTAGGGAATTCCAAAAAATATCTACCCCTGTTTCATCAACTATGGCAAAGCCTTGACTGTGTGTATCGTAAACTGTGGAAAGCTCTTAAAAAGATGGGAATATCAGACCATCTTACCCGTCTTCTGAGAAACCTGTATGTGGGTCAAGAAGCAACAGTTAGAACCCTGTATGGAACAACTGATTGGTTCAAGATTGAGAAATGAGCATGACAGGGCTGTCTGCTGTCACCCTGTTTGTTTAATCTATATGCTGAGCACATCATGTGAAATGGCGGGCTGGATGAGTTACAAGCTGGAATCAGGATAGGCAGGAGAAACATCAACAACCTCAGATATGTGGATGATGCAACTTTAATGGCAGAAAGTGAAGAGGAACTAGAGTCTCTTGATGAGGGTAAAGGAAGAGAGTGAAAGAGCTGACTTAAAACTAAATACTAAAAAAAACGAAGATCATGGCATCTGGCTCCATTACTGCAAGGCAAATAGAAGAAAAAAGGTGGAAGTAGTGATAGATTTCCTCTTCTTGGGCTGTAAAATCATTGCGGATGACTACAGCCATGAAATCAAAAAATGTTTGCTTCTTGGCAGGAAAGCTGTAACAAACCTAGACAGTGTGTTTAAAAGCAGAGGCATTACTCTGCCGATAAAGGTCCATATGGTCTATGATCTTCCCAGTGGTCACATATGTTGTGAGAGCTGTATCATAAAGAAGGTGGAGTGCTGAAGAATTGATGCCTTTGAACTATGGTGCTGGAGAAGACTCCTGAGAGTCCCTTGGACAGCAAGAAGATCAAAACAGTCAATCTTAAAGGAAATCAACCCTGAATACTCATTGGAAAGACGGATGCTGAAGCTGAAACTCCAGGATTTTGGTCATCTGATGCAAACAGCTGACTCATTGAAAAAGCCCCTGATGCTGGGAAAGATTGAGGGGAAAAGGAGAAGAGGGCATCAGAGGATGAGCCGGTTGGATGGCATCACTGATGCAATAGACATAAACTTGGGCAAGCTTTGGGAGATGGTGAGGGACAGAGAGGTCTGGCGTGCTGCAGTCCGTGGGGTTGCAAAGAGCAGAGTGACTGGGCAACTGAACAAGGACAATAACTGAAGCTTTGGTCTTCCTTGGTGGCTCAGTGTAAAGAATCTGCCTACCAGTGCACGAGATGGAGGTTCAATCCCTGTGTTGGGAAGATCCGCTGGAGAAGGAAATGGTAACCCACTCCAGTATTCTTGCCTGAGAAATCCCATGGACAGAGGAGTCTGGTGGGCTACAGTCCACAGGGTCACAAATGAGTTGGATACAACTGAGCAACTAAACAACAACTGAAGCTTTACATCCCTGAACTGAGGTGTCCCATTCCCCTCCCCCCAGCCCCTAAAAGCTCACCTTTCCATTCTTACTTCAATGAATTGGTTTCATTTTTTAAGCCTTTATTGAATTTATTACAATATTGTTAATGTTTTTATAGGGTTTTTTTTTTTTTTTGGCTATGAGGCATGTGGGTTATTAGCTCCAAACCAGAGAGAGAAGAACCTGCACCCCCTGCACTAGAAGGTGAAGTCTTAACCAGTGGGCCAGCAGGGAAATCCTGAATTTGACTATTTTAGATATCGTCAATCACAATAGCCAAGACATGGAAAACAGCCTAAACGTCTACCCTCAGACGCATGGATTAAAAAAGTGCTATATCTATACAATGGAATATCACTGAACCTGAAAAAAAGAAGGACATCTTGATATATGCACAGCATAGATGAGCATTGAGGGCATCATGCTGTGAAATGCATCTATCGCAGAAGGACAAATGTTGCAGGATTCCATGCCTCTGGAGGAATCTGCAACCTGTCAGCTCTGATTGTGAAATAATAGAAAAATTGTGTTCGTGTATGTGTGTGTGTATTGGTTTCTGCTACCAGTTTCTGGCACATCCATACATGCCAAGTTGCTTCAGTCGTGGTCCACTCTTTTCCACCCTATGAAGCATAGCCCTCCAGGCTCCTATGTCCATGGGATTCTCTAGGCAAGAATACTGGAGTGGGTTGCCTCCTCCAGGGGATCTGCCCAACCCAGGGATCAAACATGCATCTCTAATATCTCCTGCATTGGCAAGCAGGTTCTTTACCACTACTGCCAAGGGGCTGATCAGGAGAAACACCAAGCTGTAATTAGAAACTTGAAACTTTCAGCCCTGCCTCCCATCCTCCAGAGAGAGGGGAGGGGCTACAGAGTGAGTTACTGATAAATCATGCCTGTGTGATGAAGTCTCCATAAAAGTCCTTGAAGTGTGGGGTTTGGGGAGATTCTGGGTTGCTGAATGCGTTCACCCTAGAGGGTGCCCTCTCCCCTACTCCAGGACGACAGCAGCTCCTGTGCTCAGGACCCTCCCAGACCTTGCCCTCTGTAGCTCTTCATCTGGCTCTTCATCTGTGTCTTTTATCACATCCTCTATGTGCTTGGCTGCTCAGTTATGTCTGACTCTTCACAACCCCATAGACTATATCCCACCAGGCTCCTCTGTCCATGGGACTTCCCAGGCAAGAACAGTGAAGTGGGTTGCCCTTTCCTTCTCCATTCTTTATAGTAAATGGTAAACCTAAATGTTTCCCTGAGTTCTGAGCTGGTCTAGTAATTTATGGAATCTGAGGAGCAGGTGGTGGCAACCTCTGATATGTAGCAAGAATACTTTAGTATTCTTGCCTGGAGAATCCCATGGACATAGGAGCCTGGATGGCTATAGTTCATGGGGTCGCAAAGAGTGAGCCACAACTTAGCATGTATGTATGTACCAGAAACTGGTGACAGAGACCAATACACACACACACACACACACACACACACACACACACACACACACACACCCTGGGTCTCCTGCATTGCAGGTGGTTGCTTTACCATCTGAGCTACTAGGGAAGCCAACCCCCACACATGCAATTTTTCTATTATTTCACCTCAGAAGTACAGGTGACAATGTGGGACCTGGAACCAGCATCTGATGTGGGTACAGCCTCCTGGGACTGAGCCCTTCACTTGTGGGGTCTGAGGCAGACCCCAAGTAGAGTCAGAACTACTTTGGTGGGACTTCCCTGGTGGTCCAGTGGCTAAGATTCTGCGCTCCCAATGCAGGGGGCCTGGATTCAATCCCTGGTTGGAGAACTAGGTGACACATGCTGCAGCCAAGACCTGGCGAGGCCAAATAAATAAATATTCAAACAAAGACAAAGAACTGCTTCGGAGTGTAGCACACCTAGGTGATGTTGCAGCATTGCTCAGTGTGGACAACCATGCATCAAGTGTCAGGAGTGCCCCTCGAACCATGAGCAGACTCAGAACTCAGAGTTTCCCCATACACTGCTCATAGCCATGTTGGCCCCACATGGATGCTTGGAAGGCTGGTTTGGTTATCTCTCTATTGGCACCAGAAAGGAAATTTTAGCTTACAGAGAATGAAGGGGTCTCAGGAGGTCAGACTGTCAAGACACTGAGTGATGGACCGTCCACTAAGTCTCCAGGAAACTCTCTGATGTCCCACAAACTCTGCTTAGCCATTGCTCCAGTAGCAATGTTCTTGGAGGTGTCTGTGAGTCTTTCCGCCACCGGCCTCTGCTCAGCCCGAGTCCACTTCAGCAGAGCCACCCTGCTCCGGGCGAGGGAACACCAGCCTCGCTGCAGGCAATGGGTTGCGGGGGCTCTGGAGCTGGAGCACCAGAAGAGGCTATTTTGAATCCTGCTTCAACTTCTCAGGGCTGAGAATGCCACCTTCCTGGGGAGGTTGCAGGGCTCCAGGCAGCAGCATCGTCCTGGCAGGAGGTGGCAGAGATACTCACAGCCCAGTACGGACGGAGCAGCCTGGGAGGTGACACCAGGGCACCACGCTGTTTCCAATGATGCAGCTGAAATGAAAGTCACTGTAAACTGTGATGTCAGGACATTTTCCCCCAGACCAAAAAAAAAAAAAAAAAACCAGGGAGAAAACTGTTGTTCAGCAAACTTTCTGTTTCCTGCTCTTCGGGGTGATGCTGACACAACCAGCCAGGGGTTGTGAATTGATTGGAGAAGAATTATCAATGCAGACGTGGAGACTGGACTCGTGGTGATAAGAGTGCACTTTTGTACAGGAAACACGTGTCGCTTTACAGCATCACCTCAACAGAGCCCCTCCTCCCCTCCACACCCCAACCCCCGCCCCAAGGCAGGAAGTGAGAATATGAGTTCTCACCCAGTTCCCAGGGAGCAGCCTGGTTCTTCCAGGGAAACAACTGGGCCACGGAAACCCTTGGGAGTGAAGCCCATGGGAGCCCCTGCAGGGAGCCTCACTCAGATCAAAAGTCAAGGCAGGCTGGTGGCGAGTGGACGGGAGGTTGGTAGGATTGAGGGTGTGGAGGTGAGACCAGCAGGACCCTGTTTAAGGTGGGGTCACCTGCAGGACAGACACAGACCCCCTCATTTGTTTTCATAGGGCCTGCCCCCAAGAGTGGTTTTCACGTTGTCAGATGGTTGAAAAAAATATCAAAAGAAAAATCCCCTTTTATAACACATGATAATTATCTGAAATCCTCATTTCAGAGACCATGAATGTTGTTTCACTGGAACAGTGTGATGGCCACGCCCTCGAGGGTCTGGGTGGCCTTTGCCTGTACGGCCGTGCTCGGTGGGTGGTGCTGCAGCAGAGACAGTCGTTTGCTCTCGGCCTTTCACACACAAGGTTGCCACCTCTGGTTTAAGGCAAATACTGGGGCCGGAAGGAGGGTTGGTGAGGGGCGGGCGGGGGACATGCTCGGAGCCTGGGGGATGGCTCAGATGCTGGCCCAGGAGTCACCCCGCAGTGGCGCCCCCTACAGTTTGTGCTCTGGGCGGGAGCTGGGGAAGAATGAGGTGTTTGGAGTAAGCAGATATCTGATGGGAGCTGAGAGACGGGTGATGGGAACCCGTGTAGAAGGATCCGCCCTCCTCCTGTGAGCCCAGCTCACTGCCTGGCTCAGACAGCATCCGTGACAGCTGCTGACACACCGGCACGGGCAGTTCAGCCTCCCAGCACCTGCCGCCTGTGCAGCTCACCGAGGGTGGACGAATGGGTGAGCGAGTGGTAGAGGAGCAAGCTGAGCATGCAGCCCGTTTATCCTGAGACCCCCATGGCCTCCGGCCTCCAGGGACAGCCTTGTCACCTCCCCTGGCAAGTCCTGTGATCTTAGGTGAAGGTCAGCATGCCTGGTTGAAAAGAAGCTCCCACTTGTCTCCTCCAGCCCAGCCCTGGGCAGACACCGGCCCCTCAACATAGCCCATATCTTTCTGCTCTCACCCTCTCTCCCCAAACCCCAGCTGTTCCACCAGCGACTGGCCTGGTTTAGTTACAGCAAATAAATTGGATGTCAGAGCTGGAGAGGCAGGGCTGTAACATGGGACAGTGCCTCGCTGTGGAATTCCCATTCCTGTGATTCCTCGCTTTGCCTCCACCCTTTCTGATAGGTTCCTGGGCAGGGAGCTCAGTCAAGGCTGATGTTGCTGCAGGTCTGCTGTGAAACTCTCCATCTGCTCTGTGCACCTCCCCCACCCCCACCCCGCCCCTTCTTGGGGGCCTGGCTGCCTCCAAGAAGAAAGGGCGGGAAGCTGAGACCTGGAGAGAGGGAGACTGGGCGGTACACTGGCTCCTCCTGTGATTTCCAGACCCACTGGGACTCATCTCCCCAGAATACCTCCCCAATACCCCAGCGACACCCACTTGCAGCCCAATCCATGTCTGCGAGTTCACCCTCAGTCCCATCCAGGTGGATGGATGACCAGGAGACGGGGCTGGATGGGTGAACCAACAGAGGCTGGGGGAGGTACTGGGGCCTTCAAGGTGGGAGAGAGCATAACCATCCACTTACACCAGTCTTCACTTTAAAAACGAGAAATGAGGCTACAGCGAACTTCATCATGCCAGATGGACTGCTCAAGATCCATCTGACCTTGACTCCCAGATACGTGCGTTCCACACCACAGGGAGTCTGCAGCCCTCCTGTCTGTTCCAGGTTGCTGCCTGTTAGTTGGGTTCTACAGAGGAACAGACCCAACAGAATGTGGGTAGATAGACATATTTAGTTCAGTTTAGTTACTCAGTCATGTCCAACTCTTTGTGACCCCAACAACTGCAGCATGCCAGGCTTCCCTGTCCATCACCAACTCCCTGAGCTTACTCAAATTCATGTCCGTTGAGTTGATGATGCCATCCAACATCTCATCCTCTGTCGTCCCCTTCTCCTCTCACCTTCAATCTTTCTCAGCATCAGGGTCTTTTCCAGTGAGTCAGTTCTTTGCATTAGGTGGCCAAAGTTTTGGAGTTTCAGCTTCAGCATCAGTCCTTCCAATGAATATTCAGGACAATTTTCCTTTAGGATTGACAGGACAGATCTCCTTGCAGTGCAAGGGACTCTCAGAGTCTCCTCCAACACCACAGTTCAAAAGCATCAATTCTTCAGTGCTCAGATTTCTTTATAGTCCAACTCTCACATCCATACATGAACACTGGAAAAACCATAGTTTTGACTAGTGGACCTTTGTCAGCAAAGTAATGTCTCTGCTTTTTAATATGCTGTCTAGGTTGGTCATAAGTTTTCTTCCAAGGAGCAAGTGTCTTTTAATTTCATGGCTTCAGTCACCATCTGCAGGGATTTTGGAGCCCCAAAAATAAAGTCTTTCACTGTTTCCATTGTTTCCCCATTTATTTACCATGAAGTGATGGGACTAGATGCCATGATCTTTGTTTTCTGAATGTTGAGTTTTAAGCAAACATTTTCAGTCTCCCCTTTCACTTTCATCAAGAAGCTCTTTAGTTCTTCACTTTCTGCTGTAAGGGTGGTGTCATCTGCCTATATGAGGTTACTGATATTTCTCCCGGCAATCTTGATTCCAGCTTGTACTTCCTCCAGCCCAGCGTTTCTCATGATGTACTCTGCATAGAAGTTAAATAAGCAGGGTGACAATATACAGTGTTGATAATTTGGAACCTTTTCTAATTTGGAACCAGTCTGTTGTTCCATGTCCAGTTCTAACTATTGTATCTTGAACTGCATACGAATTTCTTGGGAGGCAGGTCAGGTGGTCTGGTATTCCCGTCTCTTGAAGAGTTTTCCACAGTTTGTTGTGATCCACAATTGCACTCATCTCACACGCTAGTAAAGTAATGCTCAAAATTCTCCAAGCCAGCCTTCAGCAATATGTGAACCGTGAACTTCCAGATGTTCAAGCTGGTTTTAGAAAAGGCAGAGGAACCAGAGATCAAATTGCCAACATCCACTGGATCATCAAAAATGCAAGAGAGTTCCAGAAAAACATCTATTTCTGCTTTATTGACTATGCCAAGGCCTTTGACTGTGTGGATCACAATAAATTGTGGAAAATTCTGAAAGAGATGGGAATACCAGACCACCTGACCTGCCTCTTGAGAAACCATATGCAGGTCAGGAAGCAGCAGTTGGAACTGGACATGGAACAACAGACTGGTTCCAAATAGGAAAAGGAGTACGTCAAGGCTGTGTATTGTCACCCTGCTTATTTAACTTCTATGCAGAGTACATCATGAGAAACACTGGGCTGGAAGAAGCACAAGCTGGAATCAAGATTGCTGGGAGAAATATCAATAACCTCAGATATGCAGATGACACCACCCTTATGGCAGAAAGTGAAGAGGAACTAAAAAGCTTCTTGATGAAAGTGAAAGTGGAGAGTGAAAAGGTTGGCTTAAAGCTCAACATTCAGAAAACGAAGATCATGGCATCTGGTCCCATCATTTCGTGGGAAATAGTTGGGGAAACAGTGGAAACAGTGTCAGACTTTATTTTTCTGGGCTCCAAAATCACTGCAGATGGTGACTGCAGCCATGAAATTAGAAGACGCTTACTCCTTGGAAGGAAAGTTATGACCAACCTAGATAGCATATTCAAAAGCAGAGACATTACTTTGCCAACAAAGATTCGTCTAGTCAAGGCTATGGTTTTCCTGTGGTCATGTATGGATGTGAGAGTTGGACTGTGAAGAAAGCTGAGCATCAAAGAACTGATGCTTTTGAAGTATGATGTTGGATAAGACTCTTGAGAGTCCCTTGGACTGCAAGGAGATCCAACCAGTCCATTCTAAAGGAGATCAGTCTTGGGTGTTTCGTTGGAAGGACTGATGCTAAAGCTGAAACTCCAGTACTTTGGCCACCTCATGCAAAGAATTGACTCACTGGAGAAGACCCTAATGCTGGGAGGGATTAGGGGCAGGAGGAGAAGGGGATGACAGAGGATGAGATGGCTGGATGGCATCACCGACCTGATGGACATGAGTTTGGGTGAACTCTGGGAGTCGATGATGGACCTGAAGGCCTGGCTGCTGCAACTCATGGGGTTGCAAAGGGTCGGACACGACTGAGTGACTGAACTGAACTGAACTGAACACAGTCAAAGGCTTTGGCATAGTCAATAAGGCAGAAGTAAATGTTTTTCTGGAACTCTCTTGCTTTTTCGATGATCCAGCAGATGTTGGCAATTTGATCGCTGGTTCCTCTGCCTATTCTAAATCCAACTTGAACATTTGGAGGTTCATGGTTCATGTACTGTTGAAGCCTGGCTTGGAGAATTTTGAGCATTACTTTCTAGTGTGTGAGATGAGTGCCATTTTGCGATAGTTTGAGCAATCTTTGGCATTGCCTTTCTTTGAGATTGAAATGAAAACTGACCTTTTCCAGTCCTGTGGCCACTGCTGAGTTTTCCAAATTTGCTGGCATATTGATTGCAGCACTTTCACGGTATCATTTTAAAATTTGGAGTACTTCAACTGGAATTCCATCACCTCCACTAGCTTTGTTCGTAGTGATGCTTCCTAAGGCCCACTGAGCTTCTCATTCCAGGATGACTGGCTGTAGGTGAGTGATCACACCATTGTGATTATCTGGCTTGTGAAGATCGTTTTTGTACAGTTCTGGGTATTCTTGCCACCTCGTCTTAATATCTTCTGCTTCTGTTAGGTCCATACCATTTCTGTCCTTTATTGTGCCCACCTTTTCATGAAATGTTCCCTTTGGATCTCTAATTTTTTTGAAGAGATCTCTAGTCTTTCCCATTCTATTGTTTTCCTCTATTTCTTTTCATTGATCACTGAGGAAGATTTTCTTATCTCTCTTTGCTATTCTTTGGAACTCTGCATTCAAAGGGGTCATGCTCAGTAAATCTTTAATCCAATTTTCTGTTGATGGGCAGAGCTGTGTTCCCTCACTGTTGTCTGATGTGAGGTCAAACTATGGTGGAAGTAATGAAGATAATGGCAACCTCCTTCAAAAGGTCCTGTTTCTTGGAGGGCACAAACTAGATAGACATGAGGGGAGGTTTATTACATGGAATTGGCTCAAGTGATGGCAGAACTGAGAAGTTCCATAGTTTGTTGACTGCAAGCAAGAGACCCCAGAAAGCAAGGGGTGTAGGCCCAATCTGAGTCTCAGGGCTCAAGAACTGGGAGCACAGATGTCTGAGGGGAAGGGAGGGTAGACATCCCAGCTTAAGCAGACAGAGTGAGTCCACTTTCCTCCATGTTCTGGTTCTGTTCTGCCCTTGGTCCACTGGACAATGGACCTCCTGGTCCACCTCCTAACACCTTCACACTGGGGATTAGGCTTGCCCATATATATTTTAAAGGGGGCTTCCCTGAATTACTCAGCAGTAAAGAATTATCCTGCAATGTAGGAGGCACAGGAGATGCACAATTGATCCCTGGGTCAGGAAGATCCCCTGGAGAAGATCCTTCTGATCTAAGTACAGGGACCCCAGAACCTGCAGGCTGGTCACCACTCCTCACTTCCACCTTCGGTTTTGTTTGTTAATTGAACTGATTTCTATTCATGCCTGACTAAGAGGGAAGTAGGATTCTATGGAAATTCAATTTGCATATAAAGCCACATAGTGAAGAAGGCGGAGTTTCTATTACCCAGCTGGTAAATGAGCTCTGTCCCAGCAAAAAGGCTTTCAGCTGCAAAGCCACTGCTCCTATGGAGAGGGAGGCCAGCTCTCGGCACCAGGGGAACTTTGGAAGGCCCTCCCCACCTGGGTCACTGCAGCCTGATGTCAGGAGCTGGTCTCACGGGTGGGGGAAGGTGGTCATTCCTGCCGAGGTGACCTCTCCCTGCTTGCCCCTGGGCTCTGTCCTGAAGACGGTGGTCTCCTGTTTGGTCTTCTCGAGTTGAAGGGCACAAGTTTCCATCCTGGGTGGGGCATTGTCTCTGGGGATGAATCTGAGGCCAGGAGTTCCAAGACAGTGCTGGTTAAATCTTCTGTTCTCTAGACCAGGGGTTAATGGGGCTCCCAATGTCACATGGGGGCATTTCCTGGGCCTGGCCTGGGAGGCAGGCCAGGCCTCCAGAATCTTCTCAACTTTCTCCAGGATGATTCTCAGATCTGTCTGTTCCTTCAATGGCCTCAGAAGTGTGCGCAGAGCTGCAGATGAAGTTCATGTTGGGCTTGGAATAGTCATGTAGCTTCCAGAAAGGCCCACCTTCCTGTGTTACAGGCCAGGAAACTCCATCCCAGGATGCTGTGAGCAAGTCGTTTGTCTATGAGTGTATTGCCTTGAAGGATTACAGGCTCTCCAGACGTGGGCCATCATGGTTGGTTTTGTTTTTCACATCAGAGGTGCCTGGATCTTAGAGGAATTGTGGACCGGGGATACCAGCTTGGCAGGTGACCCCACAGTGCAGCATGGCTTCCAGGATCAGCCATGAAGAAGGTCACTTCGTGGCCCAAGGGCAGGGTCCAGGGGAGAGAGCAGTGACTAGACCAGAGTTAAAGGACAGAGTTCTCTCCACAGCCCCAGCGTGGGACCAGGCTTTCCATCCTCAGCTTCATGGTCTTTACGAGCTGTGTTCATGACCTAACCCAGAACCTGTGAAGGTGACTTTATCTGCACTCTGCGCAGATGGAATTAGGGTGAGGGTGTTGATGTGAGGCTTTCCTGTTAAGGAGCAAGCTCAGCTGACAAAGAACCTGCCTGCCAATGAGGGAGATGCAAGAGATGTGGGTTTGATCTTTGGGTCAGGAAGATTCTCTGGAGGAGGAAATAACAACTTACTGCAGTATTCTTGCCTGGAGAGTCCCATGGACAGAGGAACCTGGTAGACTACAGTCCATGGGGTCACAAAAGAGCTGGACATGACTGAGTGTGCATGAACATGCACACTCAATGTAGGGTCATCCTGGATTGAGGGTGGGTGCTGAGTCCAAGGACAAGTATCCTTATAAGGACAGGAGGGGATAAGGAGACACAAGGAAGCCACCTGACCACAGGGACAGAGGTGAGAGGGATACTGCCATAAATCAAGGACCCCTTTAGCCCCTGGAAGCTGGAAGAGGTAGGAAGGATTTTCCCTCAGAGCCTTCAGAGGGAGCTGGCCTTGCTGACACCTTGATTTCAGGCTTCCGGCCTCAGACTGAATGAGAATAAGTGATGTGCTAAGTTGCCCCCCCGCCACCGTGGTGCTTTGTCACTGCAGTTGTACAAAACTCATACAGATTATAACACAGACCTGAGCTCATGGGACAGGTGCCTGGACCTGCTACTGCCACTAGCTACTGTCAGTCAGCATTGGGACGTCGCTCCCCTGGGCTGAGGTGTAAGAGCTATTTCACAGGTATGAGCTATTCCTTCTATTCTCAGAACCATTGTTTCCTCCTGGATACCAGCCAGAGTCCCCCAACCCTATCCCCATGGTCTTCTGTGTATGTCTTCCCTCCACCCTCTCAATCCCCGTCTCAGTCCTTTGTAGCTGTTAAAATAAAGTCCCAGAGGTGAGGGGCTGATAAACAGCAGACATTCATTTCTCAGTCTGAAGGCTGGAAGTCTAAGATCAAGGAACTGCCAAGATTAGTGTTTGATGAGGCCTGGCTTCCTAGTTCACAGACAATATCTCCTTGCTGTATCCTCATGTGGAAGAACAGAGCTCTCTGGGGTTCCTTTTAACAGGGAACTAAGACCATTCATGGGGGATCTACCCTCATGACCTAATTTCTCCAAAGGCCCCACATCCTAACACCATCACACTGGGGGTTAGGCTTCCCCATATATATATTTAAGGGGGCTTCCCTGGGTGGCTCAGCTGTAAAGAATTCTCCTGCATTGTTGGAGGCACAGGAGATGCACAATCGATCCCTGGGTCAGGAAGATCCCCTGGAGAAGGAAATGGCAACCCACTCCAGTGTTCTTGCCTGGGAAATCCCATGGATAGAGGAGCCTGGTAGGCTATAATCCATGTGATTACAAACAGTCAGACATGACTGAGTGACTGAGCACACACACATGAATATACACTTGGGGTGGGGGACACAGACATTCAATCCGTAACCATCCCCAAACCTACATCCAACCAAACTTCAGCTGAAGTCTGCTAAACCCCCCCGCTCCTCTTTCTTTCATGATCTCTATTTATCTAAAGCAGAGGTTGACACGCCTTTTCTGTAAACAGCCAGATAGGAAATACTGGTTTCCTTGGCGGAGAAGGGGAAGTACTCTCAGTACATGAATAGGCGAGGCTGAAATTTGCCCTTCCTGTCATTTTTGCATGACACAGACAGTATCTTTCTTTTAATTTTTCCCCCAAGAACTTGACAATGTAAAAGCCACTCGACTCACAGGCTCTACAGACACAGTCAGGGGCTAGACTTGGGGGCAACTGTGGTTGGCAGACCCCTAAGCTACAGAAATCAGAAGAGGAATGTGACTACAGAGGCGGGGATAGCAGGCATTTTGACCTTGGGCAGAGCTCAGGTGTGACACCTCATGTCACCCCCTCTCTGGGCACAGTGCCAGGCACTGGTTGTCCATAGCCAGCTGTCCCTCTGAGAGAACCAGGCTGTTTCTAGTGGTTGAGCTCAGTGTCCTTGCTCCACATGTGCTCACACATGCTTCAGCGTTAAATACAGAACATTTTGAACATTAAAGGACTTAGTAAGAAACAGCTTGAGACAGATTTGAAAGAGCTTTGGATGGAAAAAATGGGCATATTAATTGCTTCCTCTGGTGAGCTGCTTTTTTCTCTCCATTCACAATCAAAAGCCTTGCTGTGTTGAAATGTTAAATGTTTTTCCCATACAAGGCTGTGGATACCTTCCTGGCTCCACAGTAGTCCGATGGCTAGAAGTCAAGTGTGGGCTGGTTGATCATGATGCCCCAGGGCTCCTGCACTGCCAGCCCCATGCACGTTTTGGCTGCAGAATGCACATTTGGAGTGATAGGGAGGGCAGTCGTTCACTGGACAAGTGGGCAGGCAGCCAGCCCTCTGCTGCCTCTCACCCAGGTGAGGGCAGAGGGCAGGATGAAGGGGTGGTGGTACCTGTGGGAACATGAGATGATGATTCAGTGCTGCTCGGGACAAGGGTTGATGATCAGAGGGAGGGTGCTCCATGGAACAGCTCTCAGGAAACACCCTTTCTCCAGCAAAGCACAAGACCATCTGAGGCAGGGGTCTGCTGAGGCTTTTTATTTGCAAAAAGCCAGTTACAATAGTGAAACTAAATTGCCAAACATGAGACATTGCAGGTACCTTCAGCCGTCTCCAGACTGGCTCCAAAGGCCACTGTTCATCTGCTCTAAGAGAGATGGTTTGAAATAGCCAGATATACAAGGAGTGCAGATGCTAATAAAGACTGTCCAACAGGACGGAGAGAATCTGAGGATCAAGACAGACAAGGGTAAATATTCTAAAGCCTTTATCCAACAAGGTATTAATCATTCATCCAGAGAAACACAGTGATTTTGTCAAGGCCAAGTGCGTATCTGCCGAAAATGCATGAATGCATCAGACCCCCAACCCCTACCAAGGGTGGGTGACAAGGAGCCCCATGGTGGACAGTTCGACATGTTTACAGAAGTCCTCAACTCGGAGGAGATGGTTGATCAGGCATGCAGGAAGCGAAACCTTAATTGGGGTTGGCTGCCCACTTGTGATTCCCTTAAATCATCACTACTTTGCGGAGTTTAACCTGGATGCGGACCCTGCCATGGCAGCTGTCTGCAGGAGCCAGGACTGGACAGGGGACAGCTGCCCTGCCTGGGTCTCCTGGGAGATCCAGGGCCCATCTCTGCCAGCCAGAGCTAGGCAGCTGGAAGGGACACAGCCAGCACAGTCAGCATAGCCGACAGGTCCCTGCAGCTCCACAAACGCTCAGGTCACAGGTGACCCCCCAGGAGCACAGCAACTTGCAAGGGCTCCCTGACATCTGAGGAGACAGGCAGAGGATAAACCATCCCCAGGGCAGGAGGAGTGCATTTGATGTCTTTCCTCACATCAGGTGGCACTCACAGGCAGGGCGACCTTGGCTTCTGAGACCAGGATCGCCCTGACCCCAGAGTACGAAGTCCTTAAGGAACCCTCTTGGGAAGAGCCAGGAGAAGGGGAGGGGGCAGAAGGTGACAGATTTCACCAGCGTCAGCCCCAATGGACATGGTCTCCCTGACTGTACCTGCCTGCTGGCTCTGGTTGGACTTGCCTCCCACGTGGTCCCAAGCTTCTCCCATGAATTCTGACTTGGCTTCTCAGAGCAGCTTCCCTAGAGCTTCAGAAATGCCCTCAGCTTGATACCGACTAGGTTTCTTGGTCTTCCCCATTCTATAGAAACAGACAAAAATTCAGGCAAGGCTTTACTGAGCCCCTACTGCCGCAGAGGGGAGTGAGAACAAATACCAGGTTCCCTTGTTCACTCCATGAAGGAGGGCAAGCTGGTCCCTTATAGGGTTGAAGGTAGGTGTGGGTCCAGAGGTCAGGCTGGAGGGGTGGCTTTGATGGTTTGTTTTGCTCCTGACCCTTCAAACTTGGCAGTTGGGCTCTTTTGTTTTTTTTGGATCTTTTGTCCAAAATTTGTCCCAACGGTGCAGACATACAGTTACGTGTGGTCCCATTTTCCTCGTATTTTGCTCTAGTGGAGAGGTGTGTCCAGGTACAGCACTGCAGCAGAGGCCCCAGGTCCCAGCCCGTCTTAGACTCCCCTGTCTGGCCTTGTGTCTGAACTTTCTGCCAGAGGGAACCCCAGTCTGCACTCTTCCCTGCATGTAGATTTCTTTACCTTTGTTTCCTTTGGGTCCGTTCTGCATGCTGGTCTTCCAGAAAGGCTTTCTGATCCTTCATCACAGGCATGATCAGCCCCTAATATCCTTAACCCAGTCTGCCACACATCCACATGCCTTGACCCAGCCCTCCCCTCCACAAGCCTACCTGTCTCACCCCAGACGATCCTCCCCTCATCTAACCGCCTCTCCACAACCTGCCTTGCCACACATTCACCTGTCCCGCTCCGTTTCTCCCCATTCTGCCACACCGAGGATGGCACAAGGTCACTGAGGCGCTTTGATCCCATGAGGCAAGTGGTGTCACCCTCCAGGTTCTGGAGGGGACAGGGGGCAGGGCAGGATAAAAAGTGAGAGTGTTAGTTGCTCAGTCTGACTCTTTGAGACCCCATGGACTGGTGCCTGCATGGCTCCTCTGTCCATGGGATTCTCCAGGCAAGAATACCAGAGTGGGTTGTCATCTCCTTTTCCAGGGGATCTTCCTGACCCAGGGATTGATGTCGGGTCTCCTGCCTTGCAGGAAGACTCTTTAATGTCCGAGCCACCAGGGAAGCCCCTGGGTGCGGGGAGGGGGAGGAGGACAGGAAGGTTGCTTCTAATTATTTGAATTCTCTACCCTATGCGCTCATTAATAACTCTTCTCCTGGGTCATCACTGTGTGATGTGAACAGACTACTTTGGGCTGAAACAAGGTGAAGTCTCTGGAAATACAGACATAGAAGATACAGGGGAAATTGTTTCAATATTTCCTTTTTGGAAGAAAAGATTGCAAGAAAGAACATGAAATTAATTTGGATTAATCAAGTCAGGGCACAAAAATGAGGCACTGTATAGAAAGTGCTAGAGCAGTGCACTTTTTTTATTTTCTGGAGCAGTCAGTCTGATTTCCTACCACACCTCATGTGGTCTGGCCAGGGTTACTCCTGAGGTTCTCCACACCAGGCCCTCAGATCAGGCAGCAGCCCTGGGGATGGGTGGTCTGGCCCTATGGTGTCAGCACTGGGTTGGGATTAGGTGGAAAGACAAGCCTCGCACAGGCAGCTAGTCACAGTCTTCCCAACCTGGGCTGCCCAATGAAGGCCACAGCTGTGAGGGCAGAGACGTGGACAGACCGTCAGCCCCATGTTTCCCATTACAAAGGCCAATCCACACAGGAAATGAGGGGCTACCAGGTGTCTGGCTGCTCTTTTGGTTGTTTTCCAGGTGCCTGAGATTCACTGAGCAGAAGACATCTTTCTGGGATTAGAAGAGGGTTATGAGTTGAATCATGCCCCCTAAACGGTATATGGAGTTCCGAGGTACCTCACAATGTGAATCTATTTGGAGATAAAGTCTTTGCAGAGGCCATAACAATAAATGGGGTCACTAGTCTGGACCAGGAGGCTAGTGGTAAAGATCTGCCTGCCAGTATAGGAGATGCAGGAGATGTGGGTTTGATCCTTTGGTTGGGAAGATCCCCTGGAGAAGGAAATGGCAACACACTCCAGTATTCTTGCCTGGAGAATCCCATGGACAGAGAAGCCTGGTGGCCTACAACCCATGGGGTCACAGAGAGTTGGACACGACTTAGTGTAAGCATGAGTCTGGACCCTAATCCAAAATGATGGCTGCTGCTGCTGCTGCTAAGTCACTTCAGTCGTGTCCGACTTTGTGGGACCCCATAGATGGCAGTCCACCAGGCTCCCCCGTCCCTGGGATTCTCCAGGCAAGAACACTGGAGTGGGTTGCCATTTCCCTCTCCAATGCATAAAAGTGAAAAGTGAAAGTGAAGTCACTCAGTCGTGTCCAACTCTTAGCGACCCCATGGACTGCGGCCCACCAGGGTCATCCATCCGTGGGATTTTCCAGGCAAGTGTACTGGGGTGGGGTGCCATTGCCTTCCCCGAAAATGATGGCATCTTTCTGAAAAGGGGAAATGTGGACACAGAGCTGCGCAGCAGTGTGAAGACGTGAAGACACGGGGAGAAGACGGATGTGACAGGAGTGATGCAGCCACAAGCCAGAGGATGCTGAGGGGTGCTGTTAACATCTGGAGGAGTCAGGAAAGATCTTCCCCTACAGTTTCCAGAGGGACCACTTGGATTGAAAACTTCTCATCTCAGAAACTATCAAAGAAAAAACTTCTGTTGTTTGAACCACTCAGCTTGTGGTATTTTGTTACTACAGTTTCAGGAAATGGATACAAATTAGCTTACAGGGTAGGATCAGATTCTGGTCCCAAACAAACAGCTGGTGTCTGGGAAAGGGTGAGATCCAGAGATCCTAGAAGGGAGGGTCTCTGCAGAAGATCTAGGGTAGAGATGGCTTGGGGATGAGCCCCAGCGCTGAGATCCGTGTGCTGAGTGGAGCAGGCTTTTTCCACAGAGCCCCCTAGGCTGCCCCCAAGAGAGCTAGACACAGGGAATGCGCCGAACTAATGAATGCCAGCTGGCATTCCCCAGGGGGTCAGAGGACGCTTGTCCTAACTAGCCCTCCCCGAGGTCTCGAATGGCCACGGCCTCTGGTTCTAACTTGCTGTTGATCTTGGCAACACTCCAAATGGCACGCTCAGTCCCTCAGTTGTGTCTGATTCTTTGTGACCCCATGGACTATAGTCCACCAGGTTCCCCTGTCCATGGGATTCTCCAGGCAAGAATACTGGAGTGGGTTGCCATTTCCTTCCAGACTGCTCCAAATCAGAGACTGACTTTCTTTAAGTCACAATGAAATCACCAACACATATTAAATTTAAATCTGGCACATTTCGCCCTCCTCCCTGCCTACTGCCACTCCTCCACAATATGATTTCCTGTGAAGTGATCTCAGTCAGATGACCACGGACAGGTCATTTTTAAAAAGATCAGCATTTCCAATTAAGGCAACTTTTATCAGCTGATTTTAGGGGCATTTTCCTCGCTCTGGAGCAGGTCAGCTGCAGGGTGGTCTTGTTCCATGCAGGGAGAGGGGAAAAGGGAGTGTGTGTGCCCTGGACTGAGGAATCCATCAGCTGTGAGCCCAACGTGGCTGGGACTGTCCTGGTTCCAGGGCTGAAAGTCCTGCCTCCCAGGGAACACTTAGAACTCAGCACACAGGGATGATTTATCTCCCAGCCGAGGATAACCTCTGTCCTCCACCACACAGCCTCCTCCTTCTCCACCAAGCACATGAGTCCTTGCTCACCTATCCTCAAAGTTTGGTGACTAAGCCCTGAAGCCATCCCCTGCCAATGAGTTCTGCAGCTTGCCGGACGTGAGGAAACTCTGATTCTTTGTGCCGACACAACACAAAAGAATTCTGAAACCCATTTGTCACAAGAATTTTAAATTCATTTGTAAATCTTTTAATCAAACCTAAACGTCAAGTGGCTTTGTATTGATGAACTCCTGAAGACCCAAGTGGCTTTGTATTGATGAACTCCTGAAGACCCAAACAAAGGCTATCTAATTCTGGATCATCAGTATCCAGCCAGGCTTCTTTTGTTAGCAACTGATTTGCATTGAAAAATTGGCAGGTTTTTGGAAGGACAAGCTTCAGGAGTATATCAATGTCACTTATGGAGGGAGAAAAAAGGCTCCAGGCTTGTTTTTGCTAATCAGCTTATCTTGAGTGAGCTCAGCTATGACCTGGATCAAAAATTAGAGTTGCTTTGGGGTTTAAGACGCCCCAAGTCTTGGTGGATACCACGGTCCACTAACCCAGGTTGCAGTGAGGTTCCTATAGACTATGCTGAGTGGGCTTTTTTGTCTACAAGGGATAGACATCCAACTGGCTAATGCAGGAAAGAGGCATCATTGGTTCATCCATTCACTTGACATGTGATCACTGAGCTCCTACCGTGTGTTGGGCATAGTTCTAGACACAGCAGGTGAATGTAAACCAACCCTAGTCCTCCTGGAGCTTGTCTGTGATTTATTCTCATAATGGAAAATCCAGACCCATTGGGTCAGAGCTTCAAGTAATATCAGAGCTCTCTGAAATTTTTCTTTTCTCCAAAAGGTTCACACAAAATCATTAGAATGGGGTCTCATGGGGCTGGGCTTCCCTGGTGGTTCAGACAGTAAAGAATCTGCCAGCGATGTGGGATATTTTGATCCCTAGCTCAGGAAGATCCCTTGGAGAAAGGAATGGCTACCCACTCAGATATCTTGCCTAGAGAGTCCTGTGGACAGAGGAGCCTCGTGGGCTGCAGTCCATGGGGTCGCAAAGAGTTGAACACGATTGATGTGACTTAGCACATACCCTCATGGGGGCCACTTGGGTTCCAGGACAACTCTGCATCCATCACCATGGCTGCAAGTGGGGTAAGTGGGCTGAATGCTCTGATTGGCCAACTTGGATGATGTCCTCAGTCCCAAACCAATCCTGTAGCAGGTGATGAGGATGAGAGCTGCCAAAGGAATAAGTCAATTGATCAGGCCCAACTCAATTGTCTAGGCCTGAAACTCAAGGGGCACTATGAACTCAAACCCATGGATCCAGGGATTGAGTGGAGGAGAGTAGGCTCCTCAAGAAAAGTATGGGTGAGTTACCTGTAGAAGGAAGATAAGGTGCTGGCAGACAAAATCAGCAGACCACCTTTGTAATGATTAATTTTATGTGTCAGCTTGGCTGGAACATGGTGCCCTGATGCTTGCTCAAAGCCAGTCTGGATGTTGCTATGAATCTTCATCTTTTAAATAAAATTAACATTTAAATCAGACTGGAGCCCACCAGGCTCCTCTGTCCATGGAATTCTCCAGGCAAGAATACTGGAGTGGGTAGCCATTCCCTTCTCCAGGGGATCTTCCTGCCCCAAGGATCAAACCTGAGTCTCCTGCATTGCAGACAAATTTTTTACCCTCTGAGCCACCAAGGAAGCCCAAAACATTTAAATCAGTAGACTTTGACTAAAGCAGATTATCACCATTAGGTGGGCCTCACCCAATCAGTGGAAGACCTTAAAAGGAAAGACTGAGATTCAACCAGAGAGGAAGGGGTTCTGCAAACCTACTGCCTCTAACCCCTTCCTCTCACTGACTCAATGGACATGAATTTGAGCAAACTCTGGAAGATACTGAAAGACAGGGAAGACTGGCATGCTGCAGTCCATGGGGTTGCAAAGAGTCAGACACGACTTAGCAACTGAACAACAACGACAGCATTATAACCAGTTAGAATGGAAACAATTTACTGATTAAATAATTTATCCAGATTCCACACAGAAAGTCTTTTGCAGAGATGGACCAGCTAATAAGCAACATTGATTTTAGAAACCAAAGTCAATATGAGGTTAGGGAAACGTTCTCCTCTTTGCGTGTTCCTGTCTCCTGAGACTTGGCGTCGTTTTGTGTGCTGAGAAAATCAGCCAGGCAACTTGATTACAGAGTCTTCTTCCATTTGTTATTTTTCGGGCATCGTTGTAACTGTACATCTGAAGTTGGAAGGGGTAATGGTGTGGGGATTTCATTAGCAATTTATCAATAAAAATGAAGATTTCTTTCCTCAGGTGCTCATCCTGGTAGATTACTTGTTAGGTTGAAGGGGAAATGGCCTGAATAAGTGGGGTCTAAATTAGAGGGTATTTGCCCAGATCACATTCAAGTCTGAGTAATGAGCCAAATTGAGTACTCAGACTGTGTCTCAGTGTATCTCCCCATAATCAAGACTCCTCTGTAATTGGAAGCAATGATTTGCATATAGACAATTAATGTAATAAGGTGTCCAAAAACAATTTTTTTCCCTTTGAATAGCTCCCTTGTAATTTGGCTCATCTAATTCTTTACTTAGCCCTTTTGTTCAGATACGGTGAAAAGGTGGATTTCAGCCCATCTGGGAGGAATTTACAATATTTTGTGTACTGAGGCTTCCCCATATTGGGGTCCCCCTGACTCCAGAAAGCATACAGGCATGGGTGGGTAGGTGGGGGGAGGGGCTTGACTATTGCATCCAGAACACAGGTTCCCAAGTCTAGCGTAAAGCAGGATCTCCTGGAAGTCTGTTCAAGCAGATTGCGAGCATCCTACCCCAGGGCACCCGGGTCAGCAGCTGGGGTGGAGCTCCCAGTGAGAATTTGCATTTCTGACAAGTGCCCAGGTGATCCAGAAACTCTGAAAACCAATGGTCTAGAACTCACAAATTCTTCAAAGACGAAGTGATGAGAAGTCATTTCCTGAATGGGTTCAGGTTAATGAGTCACAGTGTTTGACTGAGATCTGTCTGTTCTGAACCCTACACAGGTAAAAGGTGGTTTAGAAAAATTGCACTGATCTTTACAATTTGCCGTTTTGTCTCTTTTCTCTCTCTTCCAAATCCTGGCATGTTCAGAAAAGCTGATCAGTGATTTCTTTTGCCCAGGTCCTCCATTAGGATGGAGACACAGAATTGGTTAAATGAACCTGATGTTTACCCTTCAAACCACTTCCTTTCTCCTCTGCATCCAGCTCCAATTAGGCCATTGTCAACATTCTGAAATAGAAAACAGCTGTAGAGAGCAGCTGCTGGGAACACGGGGGTCTTGAGGACCCCAAAGGGGGATCAGGGAGCAGTTTCATGGCGGGCAGAGGACAGAGAGCTAAATGCTGTCCACTGGGGCTGGAAATTTAGGTTGATGATGATGGTGATGATGATGATCATGATGATGGTGGTGATAATGGCAGCACAAATTGAAATAGATTGGCACGGGCACCGGCGGGCCTGAGGACTGGGTTAAAATGTTTATTCTGATTGGTCTTGAACCCAAGGGGCAGAGCTTTGCCAAATGTTCTCAGAGAAAGTGATGAATTTCAAAATGAGCCTCTGTATTTATCTGGCTCTTGGTTGCACAAGGGATGACTGGCTGTGCTGAAGTGAAGCAGCCTCATCACTCATAGGGCTACAACGAGACTCACAGGGGCCTGACTTTGAGGTGCACGCGTTCAAGGAGCTCCCTACGCTTTACCTGGAACAGATCCAGAAGAAAGGGGGCCTCCAGGTGGATGTCCTGCAAGGGGCTGCCCTGGCCTCTGCTGGGTGCTCTGCTCAGGCATAGAGACATGATGCGTGCCAAGGACATTCTCGCTGCTGAATCCTGGTCTCTCCCAACGCTCCTGACTGTGGAGCCATGGTGTGTTGCAACCTTCCAGGTAACAATGTCAGCATCCACAAAGTGAGACAGGCTTCGTGCTCACCATCCCGGCCCATCCCCACCACCATGAGAACATGGTAAATAATGTAGATAACTCAATTTAGACAGGGAAGTGCAATGTAAATCTAGCTGGGTGGGGTGCACAGAGAGCTGGAGATGAAGACAAAGTGGACTTGATAAAGGCCCGAGGAAATGCACAGATCTCTGGGGCCTTGGTGGGTCACCTTGAGCCCTGGCTTTGAGGCTGCTCTAGCCTTGCTCCTCAGCTGGGGCCTCAGGCCAGCAGCACTGTATCACCTGGAATCAGGTTAGAAATGCTGACTAGGAGATTAGGACCAGCCCAGATTCCCCAGATGCAGAATCAGTGTTTTTGCCAGATCCCTGTGATTCCCAGCCATGTGGAAGCCTGTGGAACTTCCAGTAAGAGCTGTGCCTTCACACCATTTGAGTCAGGTGGCCTAAGGAGTTAGATTGATTGGCTGGTGACCACTATTGCTCTCTAGTTGAGTGCTGGTCAGTGTCAAGTACTGTCCCAGTGTGGGGGATGCCAGCCCATGTTGAGACAGGTGTGAACTATTCATAGAATATTGCTGCTGCATCAGTAAGCAAAGGATGTTGCAGCCATCAAGCAGTCACATCACAGCCACCCTGACGGTGCACCCTGAGAAAACTCAGGATGAGAAAACACAGGATGCTGGCCCCAGAGAGCTGGGGAGCACATCAAAGGAGTGATGTCATGGAGCCTGGAATCTTGCATAGTCCCATACATAGAAAAATGCTAAATTCCTTAATTTGAGTAATTAACAGCAATTTTTTGATGTTCCTACCTGGTCCTTGACATGAAAACTCCTATATATCCTGCTTCTTTCCTTATTACTTCAGAGCAGGTATCCCATGCCCAGGGTCCCACAGCTCCAGGAAAGACTATTCTCTTCCTAAAGAACTGTTTGATGCTCCAGAAGGGCTCTAAAGGGACAGCCCTACTGTGTGGCTTTAATCCATCACTGTAGGGATTTAGCCCTTTTTGATGATGGAATTTGCATGAAGCCAGCACTGTGAAGCTAGGGTGATCACTAGGGTTGGGTGGGGTGGGGGGAATGGAGAATTTGTCGATCCAACCCCAGGCCTTTACCTAAGAATGTGGTGACACATGATAAACAAAGCATGCCTTGGGAATTGGCAAAGAAATCAAAGATGATGAAAATACTGATTGATCTTATAGCCAACTTTCATTACTTATCAGTTCAGTTCAGTCAGTCATGTCCAACTCTGTGACCCCATGAATTGCAGCATGCCAGGCCTCCTTGTCCATCACCAACTCCTGGAGTTCACTCAAACTCACATCCAACAAGTCGGTGATGCCATCCAGCCATCTCATCCTCTGTTGTCCCCTTTTCCTCCTGCCCTCAATCCCTCCCAGCATCAGAATCTTTTCCAATGAGTCAACTCTTTGCATGAGGTGGCCAAAGTATTGGAGTTTCAGCTTCAGCATCAGTCCTTCCAATGAACACCCAGGACTGATCTCCTTTAGGATGGACTGGTTGGATCTCCTTGCAGTCCAAGGGACTCTCAAGAGTCTTCTCCAACACCACAGTTCAAAAACATCAATTCTTCAGTGCTCAGCTTTTTCACAGTCCAACTCTCACATCCATACATGACCACAGGAAAAACCATAGCCTTGACTAGGTGGATCTTTGTTGGCAAATTAATGTCTCTGCTTTTGAATATGCTATCTAGGTTGGTCATAACTTTCCTTCCAAGAAGTAAGCGTCTTTTAATTTCATGGCTGCAATCAACATCTGCAGTGATTTGGGGGCCCAGAAAAATAAAGTCTAACACTGTTTCCACTGTTTCCCCATCTATTTCCCATGAAGTGATGGGACCAGATGCCATGATCTTTATTTTCTGAATGTTGAGCTTTAAGCCAACTTTTTCACTCTCCTCTTTCACTTTCATCAAGAGGTTTTTTAGTTCCTCTTCACTTTCTGCCATAAGGGTGGTGTCATCTGCATATCTGAGGTTATTGATATTTCTCCCGGCAATCTTGATTCCAGCTTGTGCTTCTTCCAGCCCAGCGTTTCTCATGATGTACTCTGCATAGAAGTTAAATAAGCAGGGTGACAATACACAGCCTTGATGTACTCCTTTCCTATTTGGAGCCAGTCTGTTGTTCCATGTCCACTTCTAACTGTTGCTTCCTGACCTGCATATAGGTTTCTCAAGAGGCAGGTCAGGTGGTCTGGTATTCCCATCTCTTTCAGAATTTTCCACAGTTTATTGTGATCCACACAGTCAAAGGCCTTGGCATAGTTAATAAAGCAGAAATAGATGTTTTTCTGGAATCTCTTGCTCTTTTGATGATCCAGTGGATGTTGGCCATTTGATCTCTGGTTCCTCTGCCTTTTCTAAAACCAGCTTGAACATCTGCAAGTTCATGGTTCACGTATTGCTGAAGCCTGGCTTAGAGAATTTTGAGCATTACTTTACTAGTGTGTGAGATGAGTGTACTTATAAAAAGTCACCATGAATAATGAATTGATGAATACAGACCATGGCTCCTAGGAGAAATACAAGGTTAGGTTCCTCAGTGCCTCTGGTTGCAACATTTTAATCCAGCAGTCAGTATATTACCCTGTTGTATGTGTGCCTCTGTTTAAAACTTTGTTGTTGTTCAGTTGCTAAGTCATGTCCAACTCTTTGCAACCCCATGAACTGCAGCATGTCAGGCTTCCCTGTCCTTCACTATCTCCTGGAGTTTGCTCAAACTCATGTCCATTGAATTGGTCATGCCATCCAACCATCTCATCCTCTGCTGCCCCCTTCTCCTTTTGTCTTCAATCTTTCCCAGCATCAGGTCTTTTCCAATAAATCAGCTCTTTGCATCATGTGGCCAAAGTCCTCATTTCCTATATATTATTGGTTCATTGCATAGACAGCAGGGCAGTAGCTCATGCCTGATAAAGCTCATCTCACTCAAGTACTTTCTTCTTGAGGCACATCACACACTCCTTGTGCTTAGGACACCAGGCAGCACTTCAGGGCTACACGTGGGGGCCATTTTATATAGCAAAACTGCCAAGAAAAGCTCAAAAATGCGAAAAAAAAAAAAGAGAGAGAGAGAGAGAGAGAGACACTGAATAGACCGCAGAAAGGATGCTTACTTAGGGTCTGAGTGCTGAAACTAGAAAGCAGAATATCCCTCTGGACACCTCAGCTGGACATGTGCATGGATTTTGTGACAATGTCTGCTTTGACATGGAAACAGCCTAAGGCTCCATCAAAGATGGTATGGTCCATATATACGATGGAATATTACTCAGTCATAAAAAGAATGAAATTTTTCATCTGCAGCAACACAGATGGACTTGGAGGGCATTAGGCTTCATAAAAGAAGTCAGACTGCTGCTGCTGCTAAGTCGCTTCAGTCGTGTCCGACTCTGTGTGACCCCAGAGACAGCAGCCCACCAGGCTCGCCCCGTCCCTGGGATTCTCCAGGCAAGAACACTGGAGTGGGTTGCCATTTCCTTCTCCAAAGCATGAAAGTGAAAAGTGAAAGGGAAGTCACTCAGTCGTGTCCGACCCTTAGCAACCCCATGGACTGCAGTCTACCAGGCTCCTCTGTCCATGGGATTTTCCAGGCAAGAGTACTGGAGTGGGGTGCCATAAAGAAGTCAGACAGAGAAAGACAAATGTATGACATCACTTAAATGCAGAGTCTAAACAATGATACAAGTGAACTTATTTACAAGATAGGAACAGACTCACAGATTTAGAAAACAAATTTTATGGTTATCAAAGGGGAAAAAAGGGATTTCCCAGGTGGCGCTAAAAACTGCCTGCCAGTGCAGGAGATGTAAGAGATGTGGGCTTGATCCTTGGGCCAGGAAGATCCCCTTGAGGAGGTCATAGCAACCCACCCTAGTATTCTTGCCTGGAGAATCCCCATAGATAGAGGAGCCTGGTGGGCTGCAGTCCATGGGGTCACAAAGAGTAGGACATGACTGAGTGACTAAGCATAGCACAAGCACAAATAGATAACCAATAAAGACCTACTGTCGGAGAAGGCAATGGCACCCCACTCCAGTACTCTTGCCTGGAAAATCCCACAGATGGAGGAGCCTGGTAGGCTGCAGTCCATGGGGTCACTAAGAGTCAGACATGACTGAGTGACTTCACTTTCTCTTTTCACTTTCATGCATTGGAGAAGGAAATGGCAACCCACTCCAGTGTTCTTGCCTGGAGAATCCCAGGGACGGGGGAGCCTGGTGGGCTGCCGTCTCTGGGGTCACACAGAGTCGGACATGACTGAAGTGACTTAGCATAGCATAGCATAGCATAGCATAGCATAGCAAAGACCTACTGTATAGCACAGGGAACTCTACTCGATGTGATGTAATAACCTACATGGGGAAAGAATCTGAAAAAGAACAGATATTTGTATATGTATAACTGAATCACTTTGCTGTACATCTGAAACTAATAGAACATTGTAAATCAGCTCTACTCCAATATAAAATAATAATAAAAAGAAGTACAGCAAACTGACGGTGAAGAACCTGCCTGCCAATGCAGGAGACATAAGAGACGTGAGTTCAATCCCTGGCTCTGAAGATCCTCTGGAAGAGGGCATGGAAATCCACTTATGTATTCTTGCCTGGAGAATCCCATACACAGAGGAGCCTGGTGGGCTATGGTCCATAGGGTCACGAAGAGTCAGACACGACTGAAATGACTTACGCACACACACATAACAAAAAAGAAGCAGACTCACAGATATAGAAAGCAAACTAGTGGTCACCAGTTACCATTATAAGGATGGGAGAGGAAGAGACACAAAGGAGGGGATGGTGGGTGTAAGACAAGCTCAAGAATAAATTCCCCAATGTGAGAAATAAAGCCAATATTTCATAACAGTTGTAAATAGAAATTAACATTTAAAAATTATCTAAAAGTTGTCATAGAGCACTGGGTTTGTGTTCCGTGTGTCAACATAGAGGGATGAGATGGGGAGAGAAGTGGGAGGGGGGTTCAAGGAGCAGGGGGGATCATATGTATACCTGCAGCCAATTCATGTTGCTGTATGACAGAAACCATCACAATATTGTAAAGTAACTATCTCTAATTAAAAAATTATATCACAAGTTTTAAAAATTAGAAAAATGTGTGCTCAATGTCTTTGGATAAATGTCCAGGCTCCCCAATTAAAGCACATCTGATCCTATAAAATGGGGGTGAAGTGAGGTCACTGATCACTGTAGCTTACTTTCCAGTGGCAGTTTTTAGAAACAATGACTTAAAAAACAGTGATGGCAAAGTTATTGCAAAGTAAAGGTCACAGAGCATCACAGACGGTGTTGTTAGCGCCTCGGTCCCGAGAGCTTGGAAGGTTGCCAAACACCTGCCTCTCAGGAGAGCAGCCACTGAGTCCTAGCTCTTGCTCCTAGTTTTTCACACAATTCAGTTGCTTATTTTTGCCCAGATTCTAGCCCCGAATCTGCCACTGGGGACCAGCTCTAGCAGCAAAATGAAGCTGGGCCCAAGTGGCTCATTCCCTCCACAAGGGAATCTGGCAGTCCTGACCAAAACCACCTCGGCGGTTACCCTTTGAACCAGGAGTCCCTGTGCTAGAAACTTACCTTGAGGATGCACCAAACAATGTCAAGCAGGCCTTGTACATTGGCAGTTCTCTGAGATGGCACTGGCTGTGACTGCAAAGTACTGGAAACAAGCTGAACGCTCACCCGTAGGATAGGCTGGGTAGACTCTGGGGCACCCGCAGGGCAGAGGGGCCGGCGGCTGTAATGAGGATAAAGAGGCTGCTTGTGGGTGAACACAGGGTGGTCTCTGGGATCTCTTGCTTAGCCTAAAAGAGCCAGCATTCAGCAAGAGTTTATTGTGCTCCCCTCACCTGTCAGTTAAAGCCAAGGGTATAACCAGAAAGCCACACCCAGGTGTCAGCGGCTCCTCTCTAGGAGGACTGTACTCTCCCGGGGCTCTCAGAGGAGCTGCTCCTGACCTGAGACAGCGCATACCGTAAGGCATGGCCAGTCCACCATGACTGTCACACAGGAAAGAGGTTGAGTTTGCAGGCGATCAAAGCTGGATCGGGGTCTTCCCTCTTCAGAGTCACGCAGGTATCTCTCCTGCCACACCCGGGGTACCCTGCATGCGCCTGACTCTAGGGGAGCGTGAATGGTGAGCTTCAGACCTGACCACAGCTGGGACTCAGGCTTCTCTGGCTCCAACTCTGAAGCGGGCTTACAGCAAAGTCGGAAAGCTGAAAAATTAATTAAAACTCCTGTGCCCTTTCGGCTGCCACCTCAGAGAGCAGAGAGCCTCGTTTTTCTTGTATAATAAACAAGTGTCTAGTTTACTGCTGTCGGCCAGCTCTCTGTAAACAGCTTCTCTTACTATTTCCCAAGCCTGGAGCCAGCTCTTCCCTGATTGATAGGTCTGCGCAGAAACGTGGTGGCAGACACCTGTCCCTGTGGGCCCCTCCCACCCCAGAGGATCCTTTAAAGGCGAGGCCTCTAGCCCAAGGGGGTCTCCGCTTCTCCTGCATCTGTTGGTGTCACACACTTAGAACTCATTCTCTGCCAACACACCTTCCTATGAAGGACTATGGTTTTTTTCAGTAGTCATGTCCAAATGTGAGAGTTGGACCATAAAAAAGGTTGAGTGTCAAAGAACTGATGCTTTCAAAATGTGTTGCTGGAGAAGACTCTTCAGAGTGCCGTGGAATGCAAAGAGATCAAACCAGTCAATCCTAAAGGAAGTCAACCCTGAATGTTCATTGGAAGGACTGATGCTGAAGCTGAAGCTCCAATACTTTGGCCACCTGATGTGAAGAGCTGACTCATTTGAAAAGACCCTGATGCTGAGAAAGATTGAAGGCAAGAGGAGAAGGGGATGACAGAAGACGAGATGGGTGGATAGAATCACCAACTCAATGGACATGAATTTGAGCAAACTCTGGGAGATTGTGAAGGACAGAGCAGCCTGGCATGCTGCAGTCCATGGGGTGGCAGAGAGTCAGACACGACTTAGCAACTGAGCAACAACAATGACTGGTTTCCCCTCTGCCTCGTGCATTGATCAGAAATGACTCCATAGCAGAGGGCAGCTGGCAGCTGGAAGGAGGTTCCTGCCTTTTTCTTTCCTGTTGTAAAGTTGTCTCAAATTGGAGGAAAGAAACCTTTTGAGGGTGAAGGGTGGGGAATGGGGTGCAAGGGAGGTGGGGAATCCAGAGTTAGGAAGGAAGGAATCCAAGGAAGAAGGAATCCCCTTCTTCCTTACCTGGTAAAGAGCAAGGTTGTGGGGAGCCTAAGGGGCAGCCAGCCTCAGGCAGGCAGTGCAGCAGGAGATCCGGGCCAGGCAGAGTACAAGGGCCTGGGGGTGAGATGATGCCACCAGAGGGCATGATGGACAGAATGGATGTACAGGGGGTCCTCAGGAGGATCCTGGGCACTAGAGCCCTCACCTGGGTCTCTGAGTTGATAGACCCGTCCCATTAGAGGTCTTCAAGGAAGATGCCACTATGATTTACTTTTCCTCTTATTAGAGTCATGGAATGCCGTGGGCCTGGAAGTGACCTCTACCCTTGTACCTGAGCCTGTCGCATATATTGACCTGCTTGTGACCTCAGCCCCTCCAGAGTTGTGCTCCCAGACCCTCCAGGGTTTGTGTCCCTCAGCTCCTCCAGGGTTCATTCCCATAGGAGACCTCATTCCTTGGCCTCAGGAAGTCCCCAAAGGAACATTACTGAACTCTGAATTCAGCAAGTTTTCCCAAATAAAGAGAGGTCCAGGGTCTTTTGCTGGGAAAGCCAAGAAAAGAGCCCAGGATAAAAAGACTCCTGGAGAAATAAGAAGCTTGGAAAGACGTGCCCACAGTTGAGGGTAAAATCAAAAGAGAGGAAAGCCTCTCCAAGCTTGTGGGAAGATGCCCTCTCATGGGGAGGTGGAAAATGGTCCTGCCCTCCTGTGCTCTGTCCCTCCTGGGAAAAGGTCTATGGTCCTGATTTGCTTAAAGACACGAGAATCATGTAGTCAGATCACCAAAGATACCCTGAGGCTCTGATGCCCACAGGACCCCTTGACTGCTGTGTGGTTTGCATGGTGTTGGGACACAGGGCACAGGCTGGCCTTCCCTCCTCCAGCCAGGATGGCACACTTGTCACATCCTCCGGTCCAGCAATATCAAATGTGAAGCTCTGGGCTCCTGATCCATCCTCAAGGGCACAGTCGAGGGCTCAGGACAAATCACAAAGAATGTCTGCAAAACTCCTAGCTGTGGTCTAGTCTTGTTAGGCTTACACTTGTGAGGTGTATAAAGAAGATGCAGATCATTCTCCCATAGCGAGAAAATACAGTTCTCAAAGAGGTGTGGGAAAGGCTCTGTGTGATGCACAGCCTTGTTGAAACCCAGACAAGTGTCTGTGCTCCTGGTGGTTTGGAGACCAGAAGGCAATTGTGTCTGCTATTGATTTCTCCCCGCAAGAGCTGCTTTGGAAAGCTGTGCGCACACAGCGAGAGTCGTCAAAGACAGGTGAGAAGGTTGAGGATTTAAACCCTGAGTAGACAACCAATGGCAGTTCTGAGCAATTGCTGTGAAGTTTGTAAGCAACAGTTGAAAACAGGCATGTGTAAGTGTTTTTCAGATGAGGACTGTGGGGTAACACTGAATATAAATGACCCAGCTTAACCAGACATTCTCAGGCTTTTATTAGCACCCTGCATATCTGGAAGCAATTTTTTAAAATAACCTTAAAGCTCCTAAGTTTGTTGGCTAGCAGAAGCCAGTCTTTAGTCTAAAGGTTATGATCAACCCCAGATTCAGTAGGAAGTTCATAAAATACCCTCCTCATAAAGCCAATATTTCATCTTGACTGGGTAAATTGAGGGGAAAGATGATACTGATGAATAGAATGGAATTTTGTGTGTGTGTGTGTTTTCTGGATTTGTTCACTAAAAACAGACATGTGTGAGGAAACTGGATGACATTTAAAGCAGTACTTGGAGCAATCTCGGAAACTTCTAGCATCCTGAGTGCCTGCATGTTCAGTTGCTCAGTCATGTCTGACTCTTTGTAACCCCATGACTGTAACCTGCCAGGCTCCTTGGTCCATGGAATTATCCCGGTGAGAATACTGGAGGGGGTTGCTATTCCAGGGCATCTTCCTGACCAAGGATCAAATCTGCCTCTCCTGCATTGCTGGAGGATTCTTTACCACTGAGCCAAATGGAAAGCCTCTAGCCTCCTGATGGCATTTTCATATAATAGAAATATCTAGAGCCACTCCTGGGGTCCCCTGGTAAAATCCCAGCAGAAGATAGACATTAGGAAACAGAAACTGGCTACAGGTCTCAGCTCCAAGAAGTTGCAAGAGGTCTGACGTGACCACTCAACAGTATGACAGGCATGTTTCAAGCTGATATGTTATTCATCTGAGATGGATCAATTGGAGACCAACATTGGTTGGGCTGGGCATGGGGCAGCCCTGTGATTTTGTAAGAAGGCTGCTCTAAGACGCTGCACAAGCCTTCCTATCCACACTCCCAGGAATCATATGCCTCTAAGTTGAGGGTAAAGACAGTGATGCTTCCCAGGTGGCTCAGTGTAAAGAATCCACCTGCCAATCCAGGAGATGTGGTTTCAATCCCTGAGTGGCGAAATTCCTCTGGAGGAGGAAATGGAAACCAACTCCAGTATTCCTGCCTGGAGAATCCCATGGACAGAGGAGCCTGGTGGGCTATAGTCTGCAGGGTTGCAAAGAGTCAGTTGACTGAGCACATACAAGAACAGTGATGAGAAAATCCCTACGATGGTTAATTTTGTGTGTTAACTGGGCTAGACCATGGTATCCAGGTTTTTGATCAAACACTATTTTCGATGTTTTGTTAAAGTATTTTGGGTGGTGAAATTAATTAACTTTAACTCATTAGACATTAAGTGGAGCAGATTATACTCTGTAATGTGGTGGTTTAGTCACTAAGTCCTGTCCGACTCTTGCAACCCCATGGACAGTAGCCTGCCAGGCTCCTCTGTCCATGGGATTCTTCAGGCAAGAATACTGGAGTGGGTTGCTATTTCCTTCTCCAGAGGGTCTTCCTGACCCAGGAATCAAACCCAACTCTCCTGCATTGCAGGCAGATTCTTTACCAACTGAACCATGAGAAAAGCCCACTCTGTAATGTAGGGGTTCTCATCTAATTTAATGATGGCCTTTAACAAATAGACTGAAATCCCCTGCCTGAGGAAGAAGGAATTCAGCCTCCAGGAGGTTTTTAGACTTGAATTGCAACTCTTCCCTGGGTCTCCAGCATCCTGGCCTGCTCCATAGATTATAGACTATAATCTATATATGTGTCAGGATCCACAATGCCATGAGCCAATTCCTTAACGGCATGAGTCAATTCCTTAAAATAAGATTCTTTCTCTCTGTGCGTCTGCTTTGTCTCCCTCTGTCTGTCTGTCTCTATATACTTGTTGCTTAGTTGCTAAGTCATGTCCTATTCTTTTGCCTCCCCATGGACTGTAGCCCTCCAGGTTCCTCTGTCCATGAGATTTCCCAGGTAAGAATACTGAAGTGGGTTGCCATGACCTCCTCCAGGGGATCCTCCCAATCCACTGATTGAATGTGCTTCTCCTGCATTGGCAGTTGCATTCTTTACCACTGAATCACCAGGGAAGCACCACCACCCCCCATGTGCGTGTGTATGTGTGTGTGTGTGTCACACACACACACACACACACACACACATCCTGTCAGTTTTGTTTCTCTGGACAATACTGATCAATAGTATCCTAAGGCTTATAGCACTTTGAACTGTGGAAACAAACCTCTCAAGAGAACACAGGTCCTGAAATGTCCTCCTTCCTATGGATCACAAACAAGGGGACACATTGAGAGCTGTGATCTGTGACATCCATGAGGGACACCATCGGCGTGCTTCATCTCAGAGCAGGGACTCTGGGGTCCACACGAGGATTTTCCACTGACTGGCTGTTCCTGGACAAGGTGCTCGACCTCACTCAGCCTTGATCGCCTCATCGGTAGTACAGAGATGATGAGGCTTCCTTCAGGAGCCCCGGGATGTTCACCCAGGATACTGAGCATAGCAAGCACTTTGTAACCCGTGCTGGCGGTATCGTTATTTCTGCTGGGTATTATCAAATTACCTCGCTGCCATCTAATCAAGTTGAATAAAATGTATCATTTCAGTTCTGTTTAAAATAAAAATGAGGTCCTTTTATATTAACTCCTCTGCAGGGTGTATTCGGGGGCAGCCGGGCTATTAAGGATGCCAGAGGGGCTGGCTGCTTGTGCCCAGATCATGGGTGTTAAGTGAGCCCAGTCCCTGAAGAAGGCACTCATTTAAAAACATCCTCTTTGCAAGCTTCCCCAGTCTCCATAATGGAGATGCCAAAGGCATCCGCGATAAACACCAAACTGGGAAAGTAAAAAAAAGAATGTGAGAGAGGAAGGTGGAGAAGCTTAGAGACAGCTATGAGCGATCCAATCTTGAAGTGCAAAATCAAACCCACAACTTTCAACTCCAACATGTCGCAGCCAGAGCTGTCACGTGACAGGCTGTGGAAAGAAATCCACAGAAGCTGCTGCAAATTGTATTCACTCCTGCTTGAGCCAGCAGAGTCTCATCTGTGAACACAAACTCATTAGCGCAGTGATGAGCAGGGCTTGAAATGCAGGGTGTGTTCGAGCTATCTTTAACTCCTATCTTGGCCTGAAGTTGCAAGACAGACGGAAGAATCTAGCGCCTCTTCCCTTCTGCTCAACTGACCGTGAAGAAAAGGGAAGGGACTTAGAGAACACAGGGTGGGGCGGGGCGAGGATGACACAGAGAGTGCTCCTGGGAGTAGAGTGTGCATGTCAGCCGGAGGCTGCCCAGAATCAGAGGCCAGCAACAAGGGCAACGTTAAAAGGACATTTAAGTAGATTTGGTGGAGGAGGAAATGGCAACTCACTTTGATATTCTTGTCTGGAGAATCCCATGGATAGAGGAACTTGATGGGCTACAGTCCATGGGGTCACAAAGAGTTGGACATGACTGAGCGACTAACAGTAAGTAGATTTGGGGTCCAAAAGGCGACATCCCAAGCAATGTGTCACAGACTGAATGTCCCTCTAAAATCCATATGTTGGAACCCTAACCCCCAGTGAGATAGAGCTGGAGCTTCTAGGAGGTCATGAAAGTGGAGCTTCATGAATGGGATTAGCGCCCTTTTGAAGAGGACCACAGAGGCCTCACCTGCCCTCCTCACCACATGGGGACCCAGCTCAGTCATCTCGCTGAGTCAGGAAACAAGTTCCAAATCTGCCAGTGCCTTCATCTTAGACTTCAAGCCTCCAGAGCTGTGAGCAGTAAATGTCTGTTGTTCATAAGCTGCCTAGCCTATGGTATTATCATTATAGCAGTCTGCACTAAGACTCAAAAGATGGATGCTTCTCATAGTGGTCTCATCTGCCAGCTCAAGAATAATGTTTTCAAATGCTAGAAAACCTTGAGATTAAACCTTGATGCATGCAGATACCAGTTATAGGTACATCACTTGGCTTCTCTGAGCCTCAGTTTTCTCTTCTGGGAGAAATCAGCAGAAATGATCACTTACCCCGTCAGATTGTTGAGGAGAGTCATCAGGAAGGAGCCCATGGGAAACACCTGGTGCAACCTGCCATGTAGAAAACACCATTGCACATTAATACCAACCAAACTGGTGATCTAATTTTCAAATCTTGGGGTTTCGAGCCCGGCTCTGTGCTGCCCTGAGGTTTGTTCAGGGATTGCCTGAGGTAGGGGACTGTGGAAGCCCTCCCCTCCAATAAATTAGCTCTCTAGGAGCTCACTGTTAACCTGCCATCTGTCTTTTTTTAAATATAGTTTTATTTATGGTTATGCTGGGTCTTCACTGCTGCATGGGCTTTCTCTAGTTGTGGCGAGCAGGGTCTACTCTTGGTTGCGGTGCAAAGGCTTCTCATTGAGATGGCTTCTCTTGCTGTGGAGCACAGGCTTTAATGGGCTTCGGTAGTTGTGATGCTCAGGCTTAGCTGCTAGGTGGCATGTGGGATTTCCCTGGGCCAGGGCTCAAACTTGGCTCCCCTGCATTGGCAGGTGGACTTTTTAACCACTCTACCCCCAGGGAAGCCCTTGTCATCTGTCTTTTATGTAAGGTTTCACTTGAGGGCACCTCTTGCACCCACTTGGCAGCCTCTCAGGCTCACACAGGTGTCCCCAGCTCTGCACAGGTGTCTACCTTCCTGGCAGATTGGCAGAAATATAAAACGTCGGCAAAGTTGATGTGTTTGTCTGTGGAGAAATATTGCTGGTAGAAATTCAAAGTAACAGAACCCCTATGATGGAGAATTTGGCAAAATCTAGCAAGATCTTATATTCTTGTACCTTTTGTCCAAGGAATCTACTTCTTGGGTCTATTTTCAAAGATGCACTTGGAAAATATGAAAAGACAGGTGCTTGGTCCTATCCACTGTAGCACTACTCGAAGGAGCAGAAGACAGTCACAGTTCAAATGCCCATCACTAGGAAATGACAGAAGAGATCGGTGTGTGTCCATACAATGGGTTATTTTGCAGCTGTGAAAAGAAATGAGGACTATTTCTTTGGGTAGGTCTGAAGCACTTCTAGAGTATAGAGATAAGTGAAAATAGCAGGGTAGAAAGTGAAAACAAAACAGTATATTTTTCTTCCTTAAAAAATTTATTTGTTTGCCAAAAGGAGATAGAATTAACCTGAAAGTTGGCACAGCTGGTACCATATGAGCAACAAAATAATAGTAATGATATTATATTATAGCCTAAAGAATAAAACGTTAGTATTATGAAAATTGGGATGCTGACTCAAACAACTTATAAAAGAGGGGAAAAAATGGAGACAACTGGATAATTTGAAGAATGAGACGATATTTAAAGATATTATGAAATGACTATTAAATCTGAGGTATGGTGATGATACTGAAGTTTATGTATTTTAAAAGAACCCTTATCTTTTAAAGATACAAGGTAAAGCATTTACATAAGAAGCAATATAATGCCTAATATTTGCCTCAAAATAATCCAAGGGAAGCAGGGATCATTGTAGCCGGATGTTCATTATACAAGGCTTTCTCATTTTGTACTTGCTTGCCATTTTCCATAATAAAAGGATTTTATGTACCAATCTACCTTACTGATTACACACATTTAAGCCACATTCAAGGCATGGAAACTTGTTCTACATATCCTGAATTGTCAGCTTCTGAAGCAAACTTGTGGAAACTTTCAATTATGTTGTCAAGCAAAATGAGTCATAAGGACCCTTTGGTGGGTCTTCATCCCCTCTTTCCCCATCACATGGCGGCACAGCAGTAGATGGGCAAAAGCCTGGCCCAGGGTGGATGCAGGAGCTCAGGGTGTGGGTGGTACGGTCAGTCATGACTATTGTTAACAAACATGCAGAGTCCAGGGGGGCCGGCCAAGCAGCAGTGCAAGAACCTGCTGTCATAGAGCTTACACAGTGGGGAGGACAAAGGCTGTGCATGTGATGCAAATAAACAAGATCTCCAGCTAGCCATATGTGGGGCCATCATCCTAGATCTGACACAGGCATGGAGGTGTCCATGGTCCTGGAAGGTCTCACCGAGAAAGGAATTCTTGAACTCGGAGCAAACACAAGAAAGGACCAGCCTTGCAGAGATCTGAGGAAGGGCTCTGCCTCCTCTGGTCCAGCTCCTTCAGGCTCCTCCTGGTTTCCTGGGCTCCAGCCATGCTGATTGCCTCCCAGGAGGCCCTTAAACACTCCTGGTATGAAGGGGCTCCAGGGCTCTTCACCTGCTGCTCCTCTTCCCTGCAGCACCCTTAGCCATCTACCTGAAAGACCCATTCTCTCCTTCCTAAGTTCAATTCAGTTCAGTTGCTCAGTCATGTCCGACTCTTTGCAACTCCATGGACTGTAGCATGCCAGGCTTCCTTGTCCATCACCAACTCCTGGAGCTTGCTCAAACCCATGTCCATCAAGTCGGTGATGACATCCAACCATCTCATCCTCTGTTACCCTCTTTTCTTGCCTTCAGTCTTTCCCAGCATCAGTGTCTTTTCTAATGAGTTGGCTATTTGCATCAGGTGGCTTCAGCTTTAGCATCAGCATCAGTCCTTCCAATGAATAGTCAGAATTAATTTCCTTTAGGATTGATGGGTTTGATCTCCTTGCAGTTAGGGGACTTTCAAGAGTCTTCTCCAACACCACAATTTGAAAGCATCAGTTCTTCAGTGCTCAGCTTCATGGTCCAACTCTCACATCCATACACAACTCCTGGAAAAACCATAGCTTTGACTAGATGGACCTTTGTCGGCAAAATAATGTCTCTGTTTTTAATATGATGTCTAGGTTTGTCATACCTTTTCTTCCAAGGAGCAAGCATGTTTTAATTTCATGGCTGCAGTCACCATCCGATGTGATTTTGGAGCCCAGGAAAAGAAAATCTCTCACTGTTTCCATCTCCTTAAAGGCGACATCATCAGAGCAGCCTTCCTGCTGGAATTTCTTGAGAGCTCATTTCCTCTTCCCCTTACTTGGCTTTATTTTCTCCATAGCATTTGCCAGCATCTGACATAGCAGCTCCAGGAAAGCAGGGATTGAGTCTGTTTTGGACACATGTGTACTCCCAGCCTCTGGAATGGTATCTGGCTTAAAGTGAGTACTCAAAACATGTTTCTTGGACAAATAAACAGATAAGAATACTGTAGAAACTTTTAATTGTGGTGCTAAAGAAGACTCTTGAGAGTCTCTTGCATCGCAAGGAGATCAAACCAGTCAATTCTAAAAGAAATCAACTTTGACTATTCATTGGAAGACTGCTGCTTGAAGCCTAAACTCTAATACTTTGGCCACCTGATATCTGTAACTGACTCATTGGAAAGGACCCTGATACTGGGGAAAACTGAAGGCAAAAAGAGAAGGGGATGGTAGAGGATGAAATGGTTAGACAGCATCACCAACTGAAGGGAGATGAATTTGAGCAAACTCTGGAAGATAGGAGAGAGGAGAAAGACAGAGGAGCCTGGTGTTCTGCAGTCCATGAGATCGAAAAGAGTCAAATATGACTTAGTGACTGAACGATGACAACAACAATACCATATATCAGCTCTGAACTGAAATACAAATTATGTTTTTGTTGCTTTTGTAAATGGAAACTGAAAAAACCCAATAAGAATACTAATAGAAGATATGAAGGAATTTTGTGGAGAAAATTACAAAAGATTTGTTTTAAAACACTACAAAAGCATAACTAATGCATCATGTTCTATAAAAATAAAAGTTATCTGCAAATTAACTCATGATGTCACACAATTTCAATAAACATTCCAGTCTTTTGTAATGAGAAAATCGATGAGCTGATTCTACAACTTAAATGTAAAAGCACAGTGATAAAAATGGCCAGGGAAATTTTGAAGAAATGAAACAAGAGTCTAGTGATAGCTTACAGTGAACAGTAATGATCTCCGGAGAAGATTTAGCTTTGGTACCAGGTACCACGCTTGATTACTCAAGAGCTTTTGTGTAGCAGAGTTTTATCAAAGTATAAAAAGGGACAGAGAAAGCTTCTGACACAGACATAAGAAGAGGGACAGAGAGTCCCCCCCTTGCTAGTCTTATCAAGGTCTTATATACATTTATTAGACCCATTCCCACAACATACATCTTAAATTAAGATTAGAACTAACAATAGAAAGATCGTTCCAGACTCACCCCCATAATATATATTTTAAGATAACAGGATCAGTCAGAAGATTTTCAAGAAAGAGAAACTGTTTGCAAGCAGGATATGTTGTTTCTATATAATCCTTAGATTGAACCAGTCGATCCTAAAGGAAATCAGTCCTGAATATTCATTGGAAGGATTGATGCTGAAGCTGAAACTCCAATACTTTGGCCACCTGATGTGAAGATCTGACTCATTGGAAAGGATTCTGATGCTGGGAAAGATCGAAGGCAGGAAGAGAAGGGTACAACAGAGGATGGGATGGTTGGAAGGCATCACTGACTTGATGGACATGAGTTTGAGCAAGTTCCAGGAGTTGGTGATGGACAGAGAAGCCTTCTGTGTTACAGTCCATGGAGTAGCAAAGAGCCAGACACGACTGAGCAACAGAACTGAACTGAACTGAACAGAGCTTAAGCTGAATTGTTTTGTTGTGTAATCATCAGCTCCAGGCTTAAAGAAAAATTTGTTTTATGTGACTTAGGAATGCAGAAAAAAATTTTGTCCTTTCTCCTCCTTGAGAACTCCAGATCCCTATCTCCTCTTGGAGAGCCCCAGATCCCTCTCTCCTCCTCAGGGAAACTGAACTTCTTATCAACCTGCCTAGGAATTGACCCTCTCACTAGGAAATATGTTGGGGGAGTTGGCCATATAAGATCCAGAACACATCATGAAGTTATGGTGGGTAAGCAATGTGATATTAGTAAAAAGCTAGTGGAATGGAATACAATGCCCAGAATACAGATCCATGCGTGTATAGAAAATTAAAACATGAGAAAGATGCTCTTTTAAACTAGTGGTAAAACAGTACCTTATTTAATAAATAGTGCTGGGACAACTGACTATCCCCATGGGATATAAAAATTAGCTCCTATCTCATTATCTCATGTCACAGCCAATATTCAATCCCAGGTGCATAAAGGTCAAATCAGAAAAGCGAAAGAATTTCAATTTTAAAAATATCTTTAAACTTTAAAAATAGGGTTGTATTCTTAAGCAAGCTGTTGTTCATTCGCTGAGTCATGTTGACTCTTTGCAACCCCATGGATAGAAGCATGCCAGGCTCCTCTGTCCTTTGCTGTCTCCCAGAATTTGCTCAAATTCATTTCCATTGAGTCAGTGATGCTATTTAACCATCTTATCCTCTGCCACACTCTTAAGCAAGATAAACATGCAAAAACTACTGTCAATAATTGCTAATGATAAATAATTGTCAAGTATGTGAAATTGAAAAAAAAAACTTTCAGTCATCAGGAGGTACTATTTTGGAAAGGCAAGGATTTGAGAGAGAAGGTTACATGTAAATCAAAGCAAGACTGCCATATGCTCCTCTCAGATGCATCTTCCATTGCCCTCGTCTCTGCCACGGACACAGTTAAGCAGCCAGGCAAGGTCTTCCTGCTGTCTTCAGCCCAGTTGATCCAGTTTCCCCACCTTTTGCTGGTTGGTGACTATATCCTGCCCAGTTCAGCCCATAGATGAGTAGCAGCTCCCAGTTATGTGGGAACAAACCACAACCACTGTAAAGCATGTTCCAGGTGGTGATCCACACTGTGGAGAAGATCCACACATTTCTCCAAACAGAAAAGACAGACCCTATGGTCACTTAGGGGCTTCCCAGGTGGTGCATGTAGTAAAGAAACCACTTGGCAATGCAGGGGATGTAAGAGACAAGGGCTCAATCCCTGAGTCGGGAAGATCTCCTGGAGGATGGCACAGCAACCCACTCCAGTATTCTTGCCTGGAGAATCCCATGGACAGAGGAGCTTGGCGGGCTACAGTCTATGAGGCCGCACAGAGTTGGACATGACTGAAGCGACTTAGCACACAGCACAGCAGCAGTCACTTGCAGAAAAGACACCCTCAGAGCTGCAAGCCACTGTGCCCGGAGGCCAGGCAAAGGAAGTTACAACTGCTGTCACCAAGAAGGCTCAGTCTTTAGGGATATCCTATTAGCAAAACTTGTGCATGTGACAAAGAATGGAAGCCACTTCTTGCTCTCTACAAATCAGAAAAGGGGGTAGTCAATTCATGTGGTCCAAGGGTGATGAGAGGAGCAGGTAGAGGGTAGAATGCATCCTTTTTGTCTTGAACACCAGGGACTAAATTGACTATAAAGAGGCTAGATCTGGAGCAAGGGAGAGGAGTCATGTGAAAGGCAAACATTTTGACCTTGTTAGTTCAAAGGTGGCAGGAGAGGGATGAGGAAGAAGGGCAAACTGGGTGTTAAGCTCTTAAATGCAGTTATAGTGGATTATAGCTAAATTGGAAGGACTGATGCTGAAGCTGAAACTCCAGTGCTTTGGCCACCTGATGCAAAGAACTGCCTCATTAGAAAAGATGCTGATGTTGGGAGAGATTGAAGGCAGGAGGAGAGGGGGATGACAGAGGATGAGATGGTTGGATGGCATCAGCGACTTGATGGACATGAGTTTGAGCAAGCTCCAGGAGTTGGTGATGGACAGGGAGGCCTGGTGTGCTGCAGTTCATGAGGTCCCAAAGAGTTGGACACGACTGAGTGACTGAACTGAATATCTAAATCATACACTCTTGCTGTCTAAATTTCCCATCCTCTAAAGGAGGTGGTGGGGGTGCTTATTAAATGTTCTGAGAAATAAGGATAGATGCCATAAAAATCATCTATATAACAGCTTCATTATATTAAAGCAAGTAATTGAAGGGCCCACATTACGTTACCTCCAAATATTTTGCATGCACATCTCATCTTTTATCTGTGTATCCATAAATGCCTTATGGATAATGTCTGCTATAAAAATAATGAATTGCTTAGGTGAGTTCCTTTAAAAAAAATAAAGGAAATATCATTTTAAGACATTATTTCCTTGAGGGATGCCACAGCAGAAAATGAGAACTGGCTTCTCCAACTTTGCCAGCTGCTTTTTTTTTTTTTTTTTTTTTGTCTATTTGGTTTTGTTGTGTTTCTGAAAGAAAACGTCCACATGCACCAACATCTCTAGATTTTGCAGAAAATTAATTCTGTAGATGATGTGGAAACGATAGCCTATAAAGTTAATGAGATATTACTGAAGGCTGAATAAACAATTAGCAGTATTAGCTGCGAAGATAAACCAAGACCTGTTGCCATCTAACAGAACTGCAACTAATTAAATCGAAAATTACAGCACAAGCGGGTGAAAACAAAAGCCAGTGGAATGGGGGTGAGAATTAACAGAGCTAATATTGCGAATGCAACATTGTTATTAAAAATAAGAAGGAAGGTGGTGTATTAAAACCATCAATCTCCCCCTCCCCCCCATTCTTCCCTGGATTTTGTTTGAATCATTGCATTTCCCCATTGTCCCTGTCTTTCCAGAGTCTGTTTATGGCCACTCTTCAGGTCTCTGGAGAAGCTAAGTCTGCATTTTCTGCAGTTCAAAACCTGCAGAGCAGCTAGCCCACCTGAGTGAAAGAGTCCTTCCTGACCCTACAGACCATCCCCAGTTCCCTGAAGCATGAAATTGGCTTCCTTGTTTCTGAACGTGAAGAACTGTAGCCCTTCCTGGGGAATATCCATTGTGTTGCAAATCACATAATTTTGCCTTAGATTTGGGAACTTCATGGCTCATGTTCTCCATGCTCTCAGGGCCATGGAGCTATATTTCTCACTTAAAAAAAAAAATTACAGTCATCTTCTTTCATAGCTTTGTCTCAGTTCCTTCTTGTCTTGGAGAGCCTGGAGCTTCTCAGAGAGCCTGCTGGAAATGGAGACAGAGGTGGTGCCACAGGTAGATTCTTCCATAGGACAGAGACCTGGGTACGGTAAACGAGCTAGAGGCTGCTCTGCCTCCATGCCCCAGCTGTGATGTAGAAGGTGCAGGAGAACCAACTGTCTCTTTCTGAGACCCAAGATTGGCTGCAGTCAAGATTGTCATTGTTGTTCAATCGCTCAGTTGTGTCTGACTCTTTATGACCCCATGGACTGCAGTATGTCAGGCTTCCCTGGTGCTGCTGCTGCTAAGTTACTTCAGTTGTATCCGACTCTATGCGACCCCAAAGACGGCAGCTCACCAGGCTCCTCTGTCCCTGGGATACTCCAGGCAAGAATACTGGAGTGGGCTGCCATTTCTTTCTCCAATGCATAAAAGTGAAAAGTGAAAGCGAAGTTGCCCAGTCGTGCCCGACTCCCAGCAACCCCATGGACTGCAGCCCACCAGGCTCCTCCGCCCATGGGATTTTCCCCTGTCCTTCATTATCTCCCTCAGTTTGTGCAAATTCATGTCCACTGAGTTGGTGATGCCATCCAACCATCTCATTCCCTGTCGCGCTCTTTTCTTGCCTTCAGTCTTTTCCAGCATCAGGGTCTTTTCCACTGAGTTGGGTCTTCCCACCAGCTGGCCAAAATATTAAAGCTTCAGCTTCAATATCAGTCCTTCCTATGAATAGTCAGGGTTGATTTCCTTTAGGATTGACTGGCTTGATCTCCTTGCAGTCCAAGGGTCTCTGAAGAGTCTTCTCCAGCACCACAGTTCAAAAGCATCAATTCAAGATAGTTCAAGATAGGAATGTAAAAAAAGGAACTTTGTTCCACTTTGTTGAGTACGTCCAGGCATCCTCAGGATGCTGGCATCACCTATACCTGGATTAACTTATATGAGATTTCACCTGTACTGAGGGACCACATGTTCACCTCACTTTCATGAAAGCCAGGCACCAAAACTCAAGAGCTTCTCTCTGAAGCTGCATAGGGTGCTCTACTGACAGACGGGGATGTCTTCGTGGGGGACACTTACTGCACAGCTCCACCTTAGCCCACAGAAGAGGGGCAGAACTACAGAGATCTCCTGAGAGGACCTCGAAAGGTTAGAACTGGGAGGGTTGTGTGCTGTCAGCATCCTTCATCTGAGGACAGCATCCAGACAGAACCAAAGGACATTTGTCCCATCAGAGGTTAAACCTGCACAAGCCACACTGCCCAGGGGTCTGAGAAGGTCCATTCCACAGTTATGAGCATCTTTGCTTCCCACAGAGCATCTCTGCTGGACCTGGAATCTTAGACCTTAACTCCCAGTGGAAGTGCTCCCCCAGTATTCCAGGCTTCCTTCTCCCATTGTCTCTGATTGGATTGATTCTTTCCCTCAGGACTCCCAGAGTCCTCTCCATGTTATTGCAAAAGGAGAGAGTGTGGTGAGGACCTTCTCTGGATCATAATGTCCTGAGCATGGACCACTTAGCTTTGCCCTGTATTCTGTCTTGAGCCTTCCCAGGTGACTCAGAAGTAAAGAATCAGCCTGCCAATGCAGGAGATGCAAGAGACCCAGATCTGATCCCTGGATCAGGAAGATCCCCTGGAGGAGGAAATGGCAACCCAGTCTAGTACTCTTGCCTGGAGAATCCCAGGGACAGAGGGGCCTGATGGGTTACAGTCGTGCAGTTACAAAGAGTTGAACGTGACTGGGTAACTAAGCACATACTCTGTCTCACATTCTTTTCTAGTTGATGACGGAGGCAAATTTTCCCCAAGAAGTATGCTTTAGGGATTCAGAAACTATACCTTACACCTTCACCTCCTATCCCCCACCCCCTGACAGATACACACCACCACCACCACCACCACCACCACCATCACCACCATGGCTAGCCTTGGCTGGGGACACCACAGGGGCTCATGGATGCTCATCATGAAATCAACACATTTTATTCTGTGACATTCAACTCTCTTTTGAACAATCTAGCCTTTCTTCCACTCTAGAAGAGTCTCCCCAGAGCCTCTGTCTCCCCTCAGGGTCTTCCCTACTGCTCATGGCAACCTTCTGACTTGCCGCATCTTTAGATAAAGGTCAGTTATCGACAATCTGGCTGAAGAAGAAGCATTATCAAAGAGCCCAGTGGACGGGGGCTGCCATGTTTGATGCATACAGTCTCTTTGATAGATCACAACATGAAGGTTTTTTGCTCTAGGCAACTGCTCTAAACTGTCTGGTTTCCTGCAGGAAAGTGGAGCTTGTTTGGGAGAAAGTTGGAGGAGTATTCGCTGCTCAGCAGTGACCTATAGACAGGCAGCTATCTCAGCCTGCATGAAGACTGAAAGACTGAATAAAAATACAGCAAAGCCCACTGTCAACCAGAAAAGAGCTCAAAGAGCAGTGGGAGTTTCTGCTTATAATGGAGCTCTTACTGGATCCACAAAGGACTGGGACTTGGTGCTAATTGAACCCCCACTCTAGGTTGCCTTCCACAGGAAGGGAGCTGGGGACTAAACTTTCAAGACTTATTCTGATCCATCTCAACTCCAAGCACATAGGAATGGTGACCAATTGGCCCTCGTTATTTTTGTTTATTTTTGGCAGCACTGGGTCTTGGTTGCTGTGCGCAGGCACACAGTTCTGGTGAGCTGGGCCCCTCTTAGTTACAGTGCGTGGGCTTCTCGTTGCAGTGGCTTCTCTTGTTGCAGAGCTTGCGCTAAGGAGGGCAGGCACAGTAGTTGTAACACGTGGGCTTAGTTGCCTCATGGTATCGCCCTGGACCAGGAATCAAACCCATGTCCTTAACATTAGCAGGCAGATTCTTAACTATTGACCCCTCAAGGAAGCCCGTGGCCCTCATTAATGACTTTTCTATCATCACAGACATAGATTCCAAACATGCCTATCACTTGAGAACCAATGACTCCATTTGCTCAAAAATTGTATTAATTCAGGCAAAAATAATGATCCAAATGAAATACCAGAAGGGACTATACTTGGAAATCCTTCAGCGATGTATCACACAAGAGAATAGAGCTGCGGAAAAGACTTCAGTGTAAATACTGCAATTCTGCCGATAATTAAATAACCTTAAACTGACTCATTATCTTCAGAGTTACATGTTAATAATTTTACTGGCAAACATTTCATAAGTTAATTCTGAAAAGACTTAAGCATAGATAGATTTAATTAATTCCATATTTGCAATAGCTTTTGCTCTTTTAACTTCAAATGATTTCTTGAAAAGTCAAGGAGTGTGCAGACATGTTACATAAATGGTGAAATGACAACACCATCCTGAAATTATTTGGAAGAGGAGCTCTGTGTTAGAGGATGAGGCGGAAGAAAGGCAGCTCTCAGTCCATGATTCTGACAATTGCAGGTCACACTTAGGCAAGGGAGGGGCCCCATGATGGAAAAGCTTGGTATCAGTGATTTTCCACCCCCGAGGTTCTTGTAAAATACTGGGAAATGCATCATTCTATAAAGTGTCTCCTGATGCTTTTTCCGTATGCCCATAGATGTGCTGTATATAGAAGTTGGAGCTGGTGGCCAAACAGTGATTCATGGTATTCGATGTAAAAATTTAAAATGAAACCTCAGTCCTTTTCTCAGAAAGACATTCAATATACACTCTCAAGCTATCTGCTCTTCAAAGTGTCCAATTCTGGAGCCTGAAGGGAGAACAAGTGCCATGAGACTGGTATTTCAAGGTGTGAAGAAGTGAAAGTGTTAGTTGCTCAGTCATGTCTGACTCTTTGCAACCCATGGACTGTAACCCACTAGGCTCCTCTGTCTATGGAATACTGGAATGAGTAGCCATTCCCTTCTCCAGGGCCTCTTCCTGACCCAGGAATTGAACCCAGGTCTCCTGCATTGCAGGCAGATTCTTTACCATCTGAGCCACCAGGAGGCTGTGCTAAGTCTCTTCAGTCGTGTCCGACTCTGTGCGACCCCAGAGACAGCAGCCCACCAGGCTCCCCCTCCCTGGGATTCTCAAGGCAAGAACACTGGAGTGGGTTGCCATTTCCTTCTCCAATGCATGAAAGTGAAGAGTGAAAGTGAAGTCGCTCAGTCATGTCTGACTCTTAGCAACCCCATGGACTGCAGCCCACCAGGCTCCTCCATCCATGGGATTTTCCAGGCAAGAGTACTGGAATGGGGTGCCATTGCCTTCTCCGACCAGGAGGCTGTACCTAGTATCATTTCACTGAAATGATCTCATTTCTGAGATCTTTGGACAGCTCCCCAGTCCCATAGATGCTCTTTCCTCTCTGGGAATAGATAACACCCAGTCCGCAAAGCTGCATAGACCTGATGGTAAGGTGCTGTCTTTCTTCTCCTGGTTTCATCATAGAAAAATCTAACCTGAGTAATGGACACATGCATCCTCCATTCTGCGAAGAACCCTTGTGATCACCAGCTCGTTGCTCTCATCTCTTGTCTTCATTTACTTGAAGTAAAAGATAGATATTGGCTCCTAATTAACCCACCTAACCCTGCAGTTTTAAATATCTTTGCTTTTGTGAAACTCTGGATTAAGGTTAATTATTCAGCTCTGCTTCTAAGCATGTTCTTTGAGAAGGTAATTCACTTGTACTAGAGGAAGCATGTCAGGGCATACCATGGCTGTGCTCAGGGTCAGGGCAATTTGAAGTGACTTTTATCAAGGCAACAGAAGAGGGCTGGAGGTTGGGTCAGATCCTCAGCTAATCACAGGCACTTTATTCTGGGACTGATTAACATACAGAGGCAGGGCCGGACCTGGAAGGGAGAAAGGACATGATAAGAAGTGTTTAAACTAAACCCATATATTTCTACTGTGTAGAAGGAAGATTTATCCTTGGGATGAGTCTGCTGCTGCTGCTGCTGCTAAGTCACTTCAGTCGTGTCTAACTCCGCATGACCCCATAGACGTCAGCCCACCAGGCTCTCCTGCCCCTGGGATTCTCCAGGCAAGAAAACTGGAGTGGGTTGCCATTTCCTTCTCCAATGCATGAAAGCGAAAAAGTGAAAGTGAAGTCGCTCAGTCGTGTCCGACTCTTAGCGACCCCATGGACTGCAGCCCACCAGGCTCCTCCATCCATGGGATTTTCCAGGCAAGAGTACTGGAGTGGGATGCCATTGCCTTCTCCGTGGGATGAGTCTAGCCATGACTTTGTGCTTCCTTTGTGAGTTTAGCAATTAACCTTTTCACTTAGAGCCCCCAAATGAGCCTTACTGAAGGGGAAGAATGCCACTGAGCAGTGAGTGGAGGTGAAGACGGCCTGGGAAGGTGGTTTAGCTGATTTCTCTGAGGGACTGAAGAAGTGGCAGACTCCAGACCCAAACTCCCTACGGTTATCAACAATACTGAACTCCATTATGGATAGAAACAGGCATCATTTCTTGGCTGCATTAATTTTTAATAAGTGAGTTGCATCAAATCTAATCATGCCACAGAGGGCAGTTTTTATATTTTATAAGCAAAGATAAATCCCTTCCCAATTCACAAGCTCCTTGGTGGCAGTTTGCAGAGGCCTTTGGGGTAGCACACTTTAAACCTTCATCTCCTATTGTCATCCCCGACTTGTAAGTACCTCTGCAAGATTCATTGTTGCTTAAATAATTGAATCTATTTAAAGACATGAAGCCAATTAACTTTTCAGTTTATGACCAAGAAATAATTTCACCATGTGTGGTCAGACTCTGCTGAGTATCTGGGGATTCAATTATTGTTCAGAGCTTAGAAAAATCCAAACAGGATCTTAAAGTACGTCAGACTGCCTTTTCCATGGCATTTATCAGGGTAACCTATGAGTCCCGACTTGGTGGGGACACTAAGCAAGCAAAGCTCTACCTAACATCTGTAAATCCCATTTGGTTTTTCTACCAAAACTCTTAGGCAAGTTGTGTGAATTAGGGATCTGTGTTTCCATGCTATAGTTTTGGTGTCATTTAGTTTTTTCCTTACCTGGTGCAATTCTTTTCTTTTCATAAGACACCTAGGGCACTCCTAGGTCTCTTTCTAGTCTTCATTTTTTTTTTTTCTTAGACTCTCTATGTACATGGGGCTTTCCTGGTGGCTCAGATGGTAAAGAATCCACCTGCAGTGCAGGTGGATTGACTTGATCCCTGGTTTGATCCCTGATTGAGAAGATCCCCAGGAGAAGGGAATGGCAACCCACTCCAGTATTCTTGCCTGGGGAATCCCATGAACAGAGGAGCCTGGCAGGATACAGTCCATGGAGTGGCAAAGAGTCAGGCACAGCTCAGCCACTAAACACTATGCACATTAAGGTGTCAGTGATGGATGAGAAGTTTAAAAAAAAAAAAACGTAAACTTTTCTTGTGGGAATTTGCATTTTTAATAGGAAATGTCATCTGATAATAAAGAGAAGAAAATGTGGGCAGTTGGATTATTAGAAGTTATTGCAAGGTGAGAACCCTGAGGACATCTTGGTCCTCTGGGGGCTGGCAGCTCTCTACCACGTGGGCTGAACTCTCTGCATTACCTCTTCCCTCCCACGTGGCCCACAGCACAGAGCCACGGCCCTGCGGCAAAGAGGAAAGTCGAGATCTGCATGTGTGGTCCGGGTCCTATATAGGTGAACAATCTCCTTCACTGCTGAGGTTTATTATTTAATTTCACCATCAATTCTAGACTGACTCCCACATCTGTAACACTGGTCCAACTCTTCTCTCAAACTTCAGAGGTGTCTCTAGAGTTTTTTAAGTGACATCTCCACTTGCACCCTCCTCTCTTTACAAATTAAACATGCCCAACTTAATACATGTCCACCATTTACCCAGCTGTCCAAACCAGAGACCCGGGCATCACACATGTCTTCTTCCTCTCATTCATTCAGCATAGCCAACTGGTCACAAACAAGACCATAGTTATGCCCTGAGTCTTTCCTACATTTGACTCCTTCCATTCTTACCACCATCCCCAGGAGTACTGCAAACTACTACCTTTGCTTTCTGTCCCCTGCTTGTTGTTACATTGCTTATCTCTCAGTCATTCAACACTTTCACAGATGGCACCTCCTCCATGAAGCCTTCCCTTAAATCTTCACTCCTAACCCCCACCACCATAATCGTTCCTTCCTTTAAACCTGTCACCTCTTTCTGTCTTGTAGCACACATCCTTGCCTGCCCTACATAAAGGTTATTTGGGCACCTGTGTTGACCCATTTACTTTTTTCTTGAGAAGAATCAGGGCTTTTCATCTCTGTACTCCTTTCACTTAGAATGGCCCTTGGTCTACGACTGTTAAATGAACAAAAGCAACACTCAGCTAAGACCAGACAAAGACAATTTGGAGGAGGAGACAGGTGCCAGCTGCCTCATTATTCTCAAGAGAGACTTAGCGGGGAGCTGGACATTTGTGGGGAGTTCTCTTTTGCTGTTACAACCAACTCTACAAACGAGGATTAGACGGTGCAAGGAAAGCTGAAGGCTCAGGGCCCAAATCTCTCCAGTCTTTCTTAACACCAGCAGAGTCTACCATCATGGAGAAATTACTCTGGAGCATAATCAGGCTTGATGTCACCAGAGATCATCTCATAACTCACCAAAGCCTCTACCAAGGTGAACTCTGGCTGGGGACTGACCAAGTGAGAGCAATACTCTTGGAAATGAACCCTCAGGCAGGTGGCTCTGTGGGTTGGGCTGGTAATGAAGGGCGGAAAGACTGCAGCCAGGAGTATTAGAGCCACGGAGACAAAGTGTGGTTCACATTGCGGCTGCCTTCCTTCCTCTTGGCTCATTCAGGGATCTGTGGTCCAGATTGTCCACACACAGTATAACCACAGAGTCCCTTTGTCTTCCCAAATGGGCATTTCCAATAGCCTCTCTCCTGCAGGGTGCATTTGGGGAGGGGGTCCTACACCAGAAATGATTTCTACAACAATCTGTGAACAGTGGATCCTTTGGAGGGTGGGGTTGTCAAGCATCTGGTTTGTTAGTTGCTCAGTCATGTGCAACTCTTTGTGATTCCATGGACTATGGCCAATCAGGCTCCTCTGTCCATGGAATTCTCCAGGCAAGAATACTGGAGTGCGTTGTCATTCCCTTCTCCAGGGCATCTTCCCAACCTGGGGATCAAACCCGCCCCCGTGCATTGCAGGCAGATTCTTGACCCCTGAGCCGCCTGACGCAGTGCTATTGAAGTGGAGTTCTGAGGGGTTCCCAGGAAGAACCCACACACAAACCACAGTAACTTCTCCCTGTTTCTGGGATCCAAACAATGTGAGTCTCTGAAAACAAAGTCTGACCACATGGCAAAATCATTTCTTGGTCATAAACTGGAAGTTAATTGGCTCCATTTCATTAAGTGGATCTAATTCTTTAAGCCCCAGCAAAGGCTGTGGTGAGAGTTACTAATGAGGGTGCTCTTAGCTGTCCCCTGCCTCGGGGACCCAGTTGGCACCCCGGTGGCCTGGATGAGTTAATGTAGCAATGACTAAGGGGCCCTGGGGGCCAGGAAGGAAGAGGTTTCACAGAACTGGGGCCTTGGAAGCCAACTGCCTAGATTAAGAACTTCAAATACCCCCATGCCTGAATTGGAAATGAGTTTGGAACTTTATCCAACAGCATAAACCAGCGCAAATTGTTCTTAGAGACAGAAGAAGGCAAAGGGCTACAGAAGAAATGAGGCTATCAAACCCTGGCAGTGCATGGATGGCAGGCCCAGGATTTCAGTCCGGAGCCGAGCTTTGCGGGCGTTCGTGAGCTTGGCCATGCTCCAGGGCGGGTACTGAGCCGTGCCATTGCGATTATTTTCCTTTCAGCTGTGCTAGTGAAGAACCACCCGTGAGCCTTTAAATGAACACAATGACCACACAACAGGAATAAAAGATAGTGCAGAGAATCAAGCAGCGGCTCCCAAATGTCTCATATCCAGGAAAGAATTCGTTTCTTTCTAGGCATGGCTGCGTGTTGCCCACTGAAATAACGAACTGCTGTTAGCTATTCTGTTTTATAATTAGTTATTAAAATCCTAAATTTCAGTGTATTCTTAATCCCAAGTCCAGTGTATAAGGCCAACATCATGAAAGCATTGTAAAGCATTTTATTTTTGTGCCATTGGAAACAGACTTAGAAGCCTGTTGTTATATAGGACTTCCCTGGTGACTCGGGGGTAAAGAATCCTCCTGCCGATGCAGAAGATGCAGGAGACGTTGGTTCAATCCCTGGGTCTAGAAGATGCCCTGGAGGAGGGAATGGCAGCCCACTCCAGTATTCTAGCCTGGAGAATGCCATGGACAGAGGAGCATGGCAGGCTATGGTCCACAGGATCACCAAGAGTCAGGCATGCACACATATAGACTTTAGGGGGTGGTGTGTGTGTGCCTGTGTGTGCCTGCTTTTCAATGACCACAGTCACCATTTTTACAAAATTAAATGTCTTGAGTGGCATGAATGATGATGATATCAGCAGCTATTGGGATCTTCAGATACCCCACTATGACTCCCTCACTCCCACCCACCCACCCAAGTTCTGACTAAATGGAGAAATAAAACAAAAAGTAGCTGATGAACTCACCTGTGAACTCTCTTATTAGTGGAGGCCAGATTGGATGATCCCACTCTAGCTGTTCGCATTACAAGGTGACAGTGGTGGGTAGAATGGCCCACCCAGCTCAGGGAGCCCCATGCTGGACCCAAGAGGAGCAGAGACAAATGTGCGCTCTTCCAGAAGCATTCTAGGTTTTTCCTCCCACATTTGCCATACAGATAAGTCACCTGTCTTCCGGGTGTGAATGAAAAGTGGTCCTGCCTTATCAGTAAATAAGGGATGCTGCAGCCATCAAGCCACCACTTTACAGGTGCTCTGACTGTGAGCCCCGAGGGAACTCGGGATGGAGGCAAACGGGCTGCCCACTGCCAAGCCCTCAGCCGCTGTAACCATCACCTACGGTGCGCCCTCGGGGGACTCAGGATGGAGGAAAAAACAGGATACTAGCCCCAGAGAGTTAAGGTCAAAGGAGTGATTTCAATGAGCCTACACTCTTGTATCTTCCCATATATAGAAAAGCACTAAATTCCTTAACTTGAGATGTCTGGTTTTCTGTAATAAACAGTAATCTTTTAGTATTACGACACCATAGTCTTTACTGCAAAAACTCCTATAAATCCTGGCTCCCTGCTCGCCTCTGAGGAGCAGATTCTGAGATCTGAGAGTCTTGTCTTCTGGGCTTGAAATCTTCAGAATGTCCATCAAATAAAACATAATTCTCAACTTCTGCATGCCTGTGTGCTAAGTTGCTTCAGCCATGTCTGACTCTCCATGACTCTATAGGCCGTAGCTCACCAGGCTCCTCTGTCCAGGCAAGAATACGGCAGTAAGTTGCCATGACGTCCTCCAGGGGATCTTCCTGACCCAAATATCAAACATCTCCTGCTTGGGGAGGCAGGTTCTTGACCGCCAGCACCACCTGGGACACCGTCTCAACTTTTAGGTTGTACGGCTTTTCCAGTGGGCACTGAAGACAGTAAAGAGGCTCATAAAGGTGATAAAGACCCTCAGTGTGGGAGAAAGCATCCTGGCAGAGATTTTACAGAAGCCAGGGATGAGCCAGGTGTAGCACTGTACCTACAGGCAGTCTAGTCTTCACAGAAACACGCATCAGGAGTCCCATCGCAGAGATGAAGAGATTGATGTGGTCAGAAAGTCAGATGGCTTGCCCAAGATCAGCTAGTTAGTAATGTGTGTGTTCAGTCATTCAGTCACGTCTGACTCTGCAGCTCTATGGACTGTAGCCCACCAGGCTCCTGTGTCCAAGGGGATCTCCAGGCAAGAATGCTGGAGTGGGTTGCCATTTCCTCCTCCAGGGGATCTTCCCCACCCAGGGATCAAACCCGCATCTCCTGTGTCTCCTGCACTGGCAGGCAGATTCTTTACCACTGCGCCACCTGGGAAGCCCCAGTTACTGATAGGATGGAGATCTAAACGCAGAGTTTTAAAGCCATAACCATTTCAAAAGCTCAAATGTTTATACTTGAAAATTATGCAGAATCACGGTCTTCAGAAAATGGCCCAGGACTCCTGGGAATTCCCCAGACCCTACCAGAGTGACTTCAGGGTCAAAACTATTTTCATCAGGGCACTAAGATATCATTTTCTGTCTTCGCTCTCATTCTCTCATCCATGAACAGCAGGGTTTTCCAGAAGCTATATGACACGTAGCATCACAGTTGAATGGAGAAGCAGCAAGGGGAGTTTAGCTGTTAACCAGAACTCAAAGGCAGTCGCAAAAATTGTGAAATGATGCCACTCTTCTCACTAACTTTTTGTTTGATGAAACATATTTCACTTTACAAAAATATTTATGTTAATATGTGGTAAACTTCTTTTTTTAGTGAAATAAGGAATATTTAAATTTTTTCTCAGTTTTCATTTCCAGTATGATAAATCTGAATAGATGTAAATAAAAGCTCTTGGAGAAGAGGGGGTTCCTACATGTTTTTAAGAATGTAAAGTGTTCCAGAGACCAAGTTTGAGAACCACTGGTATAGACCCTAATTTAACTAGATAAAATCTGTGTCCCCTTTGGACTTCCATTTCTATGCACTCCAGAGGATGAGTTCAGCTAACAGTCAACTAAAAATAAAACTTTGGAGCCTGGTCACAGGGAAGTGAAGAGATGAAGCCATCCTTTTGTATGGCTTATGTATCTCAGAACTCAGGCAAATCTGAAAAACTTCTTTTTTTCTCTTAAAAACTATTGTGAGCTCTTGTGAAGACACATCCAAGACCAGGAAATCCCAGCTTAGAACAGAAACACATTGTTGGACATTTATTTTTTTGTTTTCTCCACCATTGATCAGGTAAGCAATCAGGACTCAGTATTTATTCTGTTCCTTCTGCATGAAAAGAATCAAGTAATCAATTTGTGAGCTTCTGATGAAAATCGACACTTTTCGGGGCAAAGCCCAGGTGTGCCACAGAACCAAGGTCATGGTTTGACCTTGGCAAAGACACAACCATGTGGCCTCTCTTTACCAGCCACTGTCTCACTTCTGAGGGGGAGGCTGTGGGAGTACTATAATTGTGTTGGATTTTAAGTAGCTTAAAAAAACCGAAATAAGTCTCTTATTTGTGGTCAAGATTATTGTCTTTTGAAGAACTTCAGTGCCTGCAGAGTCCTCGGTTATTAGCTTGGTCCAATCCTCTCATTTTACTAGGAAATAAACAGGATCCACAGGAGGAGAGCACCCAGCCCAAGGTCAACACCCACCATTGCTTTGGATGCCTGTTGTGGGTTCTTTAGAAAACTTTGGGGTTCCAACTCTGCTTTGGCAAGTGTCCAGCAACCAGATAGGTACATGTCACTTGGTTAGAGGGGTCCAGCAAGGAACTCTCCACACTCCTAGACTGTGTCCTCTGCCTGGTAAACCTTCCATCCAGGCAATGGACCCAGCATCAGAGTTACGTGTTTAATCCCCTGTTCTCATATTGGTCTAGGAGGTCCTTAGTCTGTGTTTTTGGTCATTATTGTTTTCCAGCATCTGGTAGATTCCTTAGCACACACCTGCTACTTCATGCATGTTTGTTGAATGAATAAGTGAATGAATGAATGCATAAACACATAACCTGATGATTGATAGGAGCCATTTTTTATTTAGACAGGAAAGGGCAGTGTGATTAAAACATTTGGCCCTCTTTGTTGTTTTTGTTCAGTTGCCCAGTCGTGTTTGACTCTTTGCAATCCCATGGACTGCAGCACACCAGTCCTCCCTGTCCTTCACCATCTCCCAGAGTTTACCTAAGTTTGTGTTCATTTCATCGGTGATGCCATCCGGCCATCTCATCCTCTGTTACCCTCTTCTCCTTCTGTTCTCAATCTTTCCCAGAATCAGGGACTTTTTCAATGAGTCATCTGTTCACATCAGATGACCAAAACACTGGAGCTTCAGCTTCAGCATCAGTCCTTCCAAATATTTAGGGTATATTTCCTTTAGGATTGACTGGTTTGATCTCCTGTTCAAGGGGCTCTCAAGAGTCTTCTCCAGCACCACAGTTCAAAAGCATCAATTTTTGGTGCTCAGCCTTCCTTATAATCCAACTCTCACATCTGTGCATGACTACTGAAAAAACCATGGCATACTCCATAGTTTTGTAAACTATTTTGAAAGTTACAGAACAGGGTAGATTGCCCTTAGGGGTTTATATTTTCACTGCTTGAAGACACGAGGAACTGGAACCAACCAAAGATTCTTTCAGGTTGTATGTTCCATGATTTTGTGCTCTGAATTCAGTATATTCAACAGTATTTGGTGGGTATCCACACTAGGCCCAAATCCTGTACCAGATATGGGAATACAACAAACCAGGCAAGGTCCTGATCTCAGAGTCTTGCTGGGAAGAAAAGAAGGCAATGGCATCTCAATGGGATGAGGGGCTGATGGAACCACAGAGGAGAACAACTAACCCAGCACTGGGGAGACATCCCACAGGTGGCGACATCAGCAGAAACTGGAAGGATGTGTCCAAATGAGTGAGGAGAAGGTGGCCAGAGTGAGATGGAGGCGTGAGGTTGTTCTGGGAGGAGCAAACTGCTTGTGTAAGGCTAAGAGGAAAGCAAAGTCCATGTTCAAGGACACAGTTTGGCTGGAGTGTCGAGCTTCCTGTCCAGTTTGGCAGACAGCCACCTCAGCAGCCCTGCTGGCATTTATCTGGTCTCTGAAATAATACAACAAGATAGGAATGGTGCAGAGGAATGAAATAAAACCCTCTCACCTCCATGGACTGTCCTGACCAACCTTCCCTGAGCAGAACATTTTACAACCTGTCTCCTCCTGAGAAAATTTCTGAACAAGACAAAATATGGTCACAGGTGTGACCAAGATGGAGATTTGACCTTGTGACTCTGTTTTTAAGGAAGGGAGGGTTTTTGTTGTTGTTGTTGTTCCAGTTTGGCAAATTGGCATTTCCATTCCTTGCTACACCAGCAGTTGGCCTGAAAGTTGCAGTTTCATGCAAGAGACCCATCTATCAAGGGCAGGACAGTTTTGATGGTTATGAGAATATATGAAAGTGCTGTTTGGATGATATTAAATGGAAGCAAAGTAGGTCAATATTGTCTGGAATAATGAACTTGAGTTTAATCAACATATCATAAGCAAAATTATTTGGAAAACCCTAACAAGTTATTGTTGCTGTATTTGGTTATTTGACTGTTTAATCTTCTAATGTATGCACATAATAATAAAATAATTTTACATGTGGATAGAGCTCATTTTTCTACAATCATACAAGTGTATTTAACAATATGTTAATAATGCATCATGCTGTATTTGTGGGGAAAGGTTTTTAACACTGTACTCATCAGGTGACATTGAATTGTCCTGCTTGTTCATACCCACAGGCAGCCTAGTGGCTCCTCTGTCCATGGAATTCTTCAGGCAAGAATACTGGAATGGGTTGCTGTTCCCTTCTCTAGGGGATCTTCCCAAACCAGGGATCAAACCCAGGTCTCCTGCATGTCAGGCAGATTCTTTACTGTCTGAGCCACCAGGGAAGCCTTTGAATATAAGAGGTATTTAATATTAATAAAAATGGGTAGAATTGAGTACAGAAGCAAGCTTGTTCCCCAGATCATCAGTTATTATAGGGCCAAGGAAAGCCTTTCTTTCGGAGTACTGTAATTGTTCCATGATGCCTAACAACCTTCACAAGTTCAAAGACACTTCTGCCAAACTTGAGGGAAAAAAGCAAGATGTGAATTATTTACCTTAAAGATGACAGTTTTTTTTTTAAATCACGCTGATTCTTATCTTGGTCCCTCTAAACTCTTGCAAACCTCAGAAGAAGAATCTGAGTGAGGCAGGCAGGAACACAAAGTTTCAGGTGCTTCCATTGATTGTTTGCCCTCAGGAATAGACTGGTGCCTGTGTTCCAGAGACCTCTCTCCTGGCTGCTCAGCCTCAGGAAACTCTCTTACCCTGGGTAAGTCTTGGCACCTCCCATTTTGGAAAATGTGAGGTCTAAGTGGAGATATTCCTGATAAGTAAGTACCTGGTACAGGTAAATGCCTTCAAGAGACATTGCACCTCTTGATTATTTTTATTATTGGCATTGTTATTGTCATTTTCATCATCCTTAATCATCATCCATATCATCAAAGCTATCACCATCTGCCCCATCACCATCAGCATGGTCAGAATCAGTAGCATCACCATCATCTCTATCATCATGACCACCACCGTCATCACCGTCATCCTCAGCATCGCCATTATCACTATCATCACATCACTTTCTTCACCATCACCGTCCTTACCACCATCACCAGCCTCACCGTCAACATCATCACCACCATCACCAGCCTCAGCACCATCACTATCATCACCATCATCCTCACTAGGGTCAAAGAGGAGTCATTTCCACATTTAAGATGCATTTGACCCACTGAACTTGGTGCATTTTCTTTGGCCAAAACAAAATACATTGGCCAGTTCATCCTTGTTCTGCCCTGTTGGCTTGAAGTCTGGCACCATGTTGCAGAGTGTTGCTATTTCTGTTGACATTTCAGATTCCCTTGGGTCTGTGACTTAGGTAGCAGAGAAGGTGACAAATTCCAAACAGGTGCCCTGTTTGGAAGATCAGGGCATTTATTATGATCCTGAGGACAGACAGTTTCAGGAAAAAACAAACAAACCTGTGCATCTACACATGCCTGAACCCTTGACTGTAGTCAGAATCATCCATCCATTCCAGGTTAAAAGGGAAAAGGGGCTGGACCCAGTGGTTGTCCAGCACTCATTGTTCTGCTCTCCTCGTGAAGGTGACCTTCACAGTTTAATCAGTTGGTAGCAGAGAACCAGATTGCCTCCTAGTAAAGCATAGTTTAAGATCAGTTTCAGGAATTTTCTGGGTGTTTTTTATCTTTGCCGTGAAGCCATAACAGCCCTTGCAGCAGCTGGGCAAGCTGAAAAGTTGATGCTTCCAAGAGGCTCATTAGGGTGTAATGGCATTTCTGAAAGTAGATGCTCCTGCAAGCAGCAGGCAGAAGCCTCTTGCAGCAACAGCTTGATGTATATTCCTCATCACTGAGGTTCTGGCTGATGTACGGGCCGTCAGGGACTGAACTCAGGCAGCTCTGGAATCTGAAGGGGTGCTGAGAGCTCTGTTCTTGGGGATAGGGTGTGGGGACCATTTCTGAGTGTGCAGGTGCAAATGAGGGATGAGAGGGGCTTGGTGGGTTTGATTGGAGTTATACAGTGGTGGCGGAAGGATGGGTTAGAAGCAATTTAAAGCCTTCCTCTCCAGTTTAGATTGAGCTGTAAATTCTGACTCTAACGTGGCTATTGTATTTGATGGGATTAAAGTTTGGGAGGAAAAGTGGTCTTTGAAGTCAGTAAAATTCTGGATTCAACCTCAGTTTATCTTTTTAATAATCTTATGACCTCAGATAAATCATTTCCTCTTTCTTGGCTTCACTTTCTTTATCAGTACCACCGGTACAATTGAGCATAATTTCTTACATCTTTCGCTACACAGTAAACCACCCTAAGAAGGCTTAATCATATCTTTTATAGTTCTGTGGGTTGACAGAACTCAGCATTGTATGTTCATTTGGGAACTCTCATGGTTACATTCAGACTGTGGCTGTGTTTAGAGTCATCCAAAGGTTTGGCTAGGCTGGAAGGTCAAGACTACCCACTTCACTTATGTCTTAGCACCTAAGCTGGGCTGGCTGGAAAGAATGGGGGTGAGTGGGGTGGAACATCTTTCTCTGCATGACTGGTTTGAGCATCCTTGAAGTATGGGTGCTTTAGATTAGCTGAGTTCTCACATGGAAGTCAACTTTCCAAAGACCGAGCATTCCAAGATGGAGAAACCAAAGCTGCCAGTCTCCAGTGGCCCTGGCCCAGATAGTCACAGAATCAATTCTTCTGTACAGCAGTAAGCAAGCAGTCACTGAGTCTATTCAGATTCAAGTGGAGGAGCGAGGACATCATCTCTCCACTGGAGGATGGCAGAAAATCCTTGTGACCATCTTTAATCCTCTTCTACACTGAGAAAATTCCATTTACCCCAAGTACCATTGAAAAGCCCTGGGCCAGGAAGATCCCCTGAAGGGAAAGGCCACTCCAGTATTGTTGCCTGGAAAATCCAATGGACAGAGGAGCCTGGTGGGCTACAGTCTATGGGGCCACAAAGAGTCAGACACAACTGAAATGACTTAGCATACACATGCACACCACCAAAAAAAAAAAAAAAAAATGGAGGAGGGAAAGAATCTTTCTGAGTGCCTGACACAAATATGCAGCCAATAAACACCTATTCCTTCTCTTTTCACCCTCATCCTTTCAAGAGCTCTTAAAACTGAGGTTCTCACCAGCACCAGGATCCTGAGACAGGATGTCCCTCATTTTTCCTCCTTAGCTGGCAATTATGGGAAAATCTGTCCTTCTAGATTTTAGATTAAGATGGCCATTCTCAGCCCTGGATGCACATTAGAAACTCATGGGAAACTTTCATGAAAGCCAGCTCTTGTCCTTTCCTAGAGCTTCTATCTTGGCTGTTTGATATGGGCCCCTTATGTATCTAACCTGTCCCCCTAGTCATTTTCATGTCTGCAGCGAGAGGGTGGGTGCTGAAGTTCCAAGATTTCTGTGCGCACTTACAGACATGTTACCAGAACAGGTGACAAGTTGATCTACCTCCAAATCTGCCAGTACTGGATGTCAGGGTCAGCCCCAGGGAGCTAAAACTGGGCTCCAAGAGATTGGGACTCTGTAAAATGCCTTTGATAACAGGTGGTCATTGGAAGAGACCCTGATGCTGGGAAAGATTGAAGGCAAAAGGAGAAGGGGATAGCAGAGGATGAGATGGTTGGATGGCATCATTGAATCAATGAATAGGAACTTGAGCAAATCTGGGAGATAGTGAAAGAGAGAGGAGTCTGGCATGCTACATGACTTAGTGACTGAATAAGAACAATTAAACACCCAATTCTAGGAGTTCCTGGACAGGGAGGAGGAGACAGGCAAGAAAGCAGCAGGCTAGTGATGAGGGCTCCAAGAGGATGTGAACTGTGCAGAAGCCCAAGGGGCCACTGCTTATGATCACTGGGTGATGCCCTGCCCCCTGGTCTCTCTGGTGCCCAAAGCAAATGGAAGGTGTTGACAAAGTCACGCCAAGGTGGGCGTCTCCCCATCACCCCATCTCCTTCAGTGACTGCTTGAGCAAACTTTCCTTCTCTCAAGATTTAGCAGTCATATTCATAAAAATAAAATGGTGACATGAGATTCCTATTAAAGAGAACAACCACATTTGGTTTCCATCAAGTCTGGAATGGCGGTGATGGATATAAATAGCCGGCTTTTTGGAGGAAAGTGCTGAGAAGGTACAAATAGCACCCACACCTTGAAGGTATCTGCTGAGTCTTATTATTCTTGGGTAATTGGGGTTGTGGCCAGTTGCTCTCTCTTATCGGTTAGAGTTTCTGAAGCTGGCACCTCTAGGGTGAATTAGCACCCCCTTCATAAGCTGCCAGGAACCAATTAAAGCTTTCTCTGCCCAAGCAAGCAGAGTTTCTTCTAACCTCTCCAGCTTTCCCTCCTCCATGATACCCGCCCTTCCCTGTCCACCACAGCCATCCAGGAGTGGGAAGGCTCTGGACAGAAAGATGGGGTAAGAGTGGATTCTGCAGGTTGCAGGAGCTGGAAAATGGACAGGGAGTGGAGTGCTGTGATCAGTTTCTAAAGAGAAAATGCATAACCAGTTAAATATTCTGATTCACCAAAAATAGCAGTTTTCAGGTGGGAGCACAGTTTGGGAGAGTCAGTTAACCTAAATGAAATGACTCAACTGTCCATGAATGCCTTGATCATCTGGCATGACTGAGTAGTTGATGTATTAGGAAGAGAAGGAGGCAGGAATTAGGGTGCTTCTTCCTCAAGCTTTACTTTTCTCTGTGCTTTCCCGTCTGTCTTCAGCCTCTTGGGAAATAAAATAGTCCTGCGAGGACTCCATCCTTGTGGTTCTGGGTGCCGCCTGGAACCAGCTTGGAGGGTGAAGAGGACCCCAGGGAAGAAGGTATGATGAGAAGAGGCACCTTGAGACACAGAGGGAAGAACCTGCTAACATCTTTCGAAGTCAATAGCCATGTGCATGGCAGACTCTGTTTGGTACAAAGCCTCATGAATTTATTTTATCTCTTAATGAATAATTCATTTTTGATAATACGAGGTTTTATTAACTTTGACTGTCCATGCTGTGAGCAACGGATTTGTAACCAGCTGTGTGACCTTCCGATGGCCTTAGCCATGGGATGTGAATGCACATGTGTACCATCTGTATTAGTGTCCTGGGATGACTGGAGCAGAGCCCTACAGACTGGGTGGCTTAAGCAACAGGCATTTATTTTCTTGCGGTCCTGGAAGCTGCAGGTCTTAGATCAATGGGTGAGCAGGGTTGGATCCTCCTGAGGACTCTTTCCTTGGCATGTGGACACCACCTTCCGCCCGTGGCCTCCTGTGGTCATCCCTTTGTGTGTCTGTGGTCTATGTCCTGATCTCCTCTTCTTCTTAAGACACCAGTCCCATGGGATTAGAACCCACCCCCTCCCCCAATAACCTCATGCAGCATAATGATCTTTATAAAGACCCTCTCTGCAAATGTAGTCACATCTTGAGCTGCCAGGGTTAGAATTCAGCATGAATTTAGGAGGGGGTTGTCATGATTCAGCCCATAACGCCACCAAAAGCCAGCATAGCATCCTGCCTTGGGGTCAGCAGGGCTGGGCCTGCAGAAAGCCCCCTCCAATCTGTGACCAGCTGCCTTTTCTGTCCTCTCTGCAGGCTGTCGGCTGCTGCAGACTTGGTTTGGGAAGGTTATGCACCTTATAGTAACGACCTTCACCTCCTGGCCACTGGCTTATTTAATACAGCACCTTCCTTTTCACCCTCCATCAGATCAGATCAGATCAGATCAGTCGCTCAGTCGTGTCCGACTCTTTGCGACCCCATGAACCGCAGCACGCCAGGCCTCCCTGTCCATCACCAGCTCCCGGAGGTCACTCAGACTCGCATCCATCGAGTCAGTGATGCCATCCAGCCATCTCATCCTCTGTCGTCCCCTTCTCCTCCTGCCCTCAATCCCTCCCAGCATCAGAGTCTTCTCCAATGAGTCAACTCTTCGCATGAGGTGGCCAAAATACTGGAGTTTCAGCTTTAGCATCATTCCTTCTAAAGAAATTCCAGGATTGATCTCCTTCAGAATGGACTGGTTGGATCTTCTTGCAGTCCAAGGGACTCTCAAGAGTCTTCTCCAACACCACAGTTCAAAAGCATCAATTCTTCGGCGCTCAGCCTTCTTCACAGTCCAGCTCTCACATCCATACATGACCACAGGAAAGACCATAGCCTTGACTAGGCGAACCTTTGTTGGTAAAGTAATGTCTCTGCTTTTGAATATGCTATCTAGGTTGATCATAACTTTCCTTCCAAGGAGCAAGCGTCTTTTAATTTCATGGCTGCAGTCACCATCTGCAGTGATTTTGGAGCCCAGAAAAACAAAGTCTGACACTGTTTCCACTGTTTCCCCATCTATTTCCCATGCAGTGATGGGACCAGATGCCATGATCTTCGTTTTCTGAATGTTGAGCTTTAAGCCAACCTTTTCACTCTCCACTTTCACTTTCATCAGGAGGCTTTTTAGCCCCTCTTCACTTTCTGCCATAAGAGTGGTGTCATCTGCATATCTGAGGTTATTGATATTTCTCCCAGCAATCTTGATTCCAACTTGTGTTTCTTCCAGTCCAGCATTTCTCATGATGTACTCTGCATATAAGTTAAATAAACATGGTGACAATATGCAGCCTTGACGTACTCCTTTTCCTATTTGGAACCAGTCTGTTGTTCCATGACCAGTTCTAACTGTTGCTTCCTGACCTGCATACAGATTTCTTAAGAGGCAGATCAGGTGGTCTGGTATTCCCATCTCTTTCAGAATTTTCCATAGTTTATTGTGATCTACACAGTCAAAGGCTTTGGCATAGTCAATAAAGCAGAAATAGATGTTTTTCTGGAACTCTCTTGCTTTTTCCATGATCCAGCGGATGTTGGCAATTTGATCTCTGGTTCCTCTGCCTTTTCTAAAACCAGCTTGAACATCAGGAAGTTCACGGTTCACATATTGCTGAAGCCTGGCTTGGAGAATTTTGAGCATTACTTTACTAGCGTGTGAGATGAGTGCAATTGTGCGGTAGTTTGAGCACTCCTTGGCATTGCCTTTCTTTGGGATTGGGATGAAAACTGACCTTTTCCAATCTTGTGGCCACTGCTGAGTTTTCCAAATTTGCTGGCATATTGAGTGCAGCACTTTCACAGCATCATCGTTCAGGACTTGGAATAGCTCCACTGGAATTCCATCACCTCCACTAGCTTTGTTCTTAGTGATGCTTTCTAAGGCCCATTTGACTTCACATTCCAAGATGTCTGGCTCTAGGTCAGTGATCACATCATCATGATTATCTAGGTCTTGAAGCTCTTTTTTATACAGTTCTTCTGTGTATTCTTGCCACCTCTTCTTAATATCTTCTGCTTCTGTAAGGTCCACACCATCTCTGTCCTTTATCGTGCCCATCTTTGCATGAAATGTTCCTTTGGTATCTCTGATTTTCTTGAAGAGATCCCTAGTCTTTCCCATTCTGTTGTTTTCCTCTATTTCTTTGCATTGATCGCTGAAGAAGGCTTTCTTATCTCTTCTTGCTATTCTTTGGAACTCTGCATTCAGATGTTTATATCTTTCCTTTTCTCCTTTGCTTTTCGCTTCTCTTCTTTTCACAGCTATTTGTAAGGCCTCCCCAGACAGCCATTTTGCTTTTTTGCATTTCTTTTCCATGGGGATGGTCTTGATCCCTGTCTCCTGTACAATGTCACGAACCTCATTCCATAGTTCATCAGGCACTCTATCTATCAGATCTAGGCCCTTAAATCTATTTCTCACTTCCACTGTATAATCATAAGGGATTTGATTTAGGTCATAAACAAAAACAGATTGCTCCTCTCAAGCTTAAGGCCTTTGAATATAGAACAGAACCAATTTTATAGATGTGAGAGGTATACCTCCTCTCATGTGAGGTTGCGTGTGATAAGAAAGCCCCTCGCTCAGCAAATTCCTCCTTCTGGGAGATCTCCTATAAACTCGCTTCCATATGCAGGCGAGTGCAGTGCAGACAAAATGCTTAGCTCTTGCCCCGATGAGTCTGAGCAAAAATTGTATCTCCCTGATTGTTCACCAAGGATTTGCTGCCTCTCCAGGAAACACTATTTGGCACGTCACATAAATCAAGTCCATCAGCAGATTCAAGCTCATTTGCTTCATGACTTTCTGATGTCATGCATCTCAGTCTTCCTGGATGAGCACCCTCCTGGTTCTAGAAATGTCAGTGGTCCCCCATTGCCCCTGCCCCTCCCCAGGCACCTGGCTGCTCTCTCCTACTTGCAGATCAAAGCTTTCTTCTCTGAACAGACTGACTCCTGGCTACCCAGACTCCTACCAGCCACTAACTGCCCTCTAGACACCTGCATTTCCCAGTTGCTGGTGCTCTGACCTGGGAATTCAGAGGACAAAAAGCATTACCTGGAGTGTGTTTGTTTCCTGAATATTCACTTAATTTCTCTGAAGTTGCGGAAGGCAGAGGAGAGTGAAGAAGTGGCTCTAATCTTTCTGAGTGATTATGAAGGGCTGGGCTTGGGCAGAGAGACCGTGTTTTCTGGCCATAGTGTTGTTTTCTATCTTGGCAATTGGAGTTTTAGAAATAAAAGCATTACTTATTTATTGGAATGCCCCAAATATTTTAATCTTCAGGCTTTACTTCCAGGTGACTCACCACAGCTCCCAGAAATAAAAGCACACAGAGGCAATCACTGTCTTCTCTCTCTGCTATACACCCCCACCCAGGCAGGGTGTCCAGCACCAGCGTAGAAAAGACAGGGCCCCTGTTACCCTACTTGCTGAATGATGTCCCTGTCATTTCTAATTAAACCTTGGGCTTCCTGGAAAGCTGTCCTTTCTCTACGTAGTGCTCTGGCTTTTGTTTCTCCTTTATTTGTCCTTGTTTTTGCAAATGGCAGAATAATGTAGAGATCAAGAGCATGCTGGCCAATGTAGGAGGCATGGGTTCAGTCTGTGGGTCAGGAAGTTCCCCTGGAGAAGGAAATGTCAACCCACTCCAGTATTCTTGCCTGGAGAATCCCATGGACAGAAGAGCCTGGTGGGCTACAGTCTTTGGGGTCACAAAAAATCGAACGTAACTGAAAGATTAAGCAACAATACATAAAAGAGCGTGGGTCTAGAGCTAAGCAGCCTGGGTTCAAACCCCAGCTCTGCCACTCACTAGCTCGTGGCTTTGGACAAGTTACTTAACGTCTTTGTGCTTTATTTTCTTCAGTGGTTAAGTGGGAGATGATCACAGTACCTACAATTGTTCAGTTGCTCAGTTGCGTCCGACTATTTGTGACCCCATGAACTTCAGCACACCAGGCTTTTCTATCCTTCACCATCTCCTGGAGCTTGATCAAACTCATGTGCATTGAGTTAGTCATGCCATCCAACCATCTCATCCTCTGTCATCCCTTTCTCCTTTTGCTTTCAGTCTTTCCCAGCATCAGGGTGTTTTCTAATGAATCAACTCTTCACATCAGGTGGCCAGAGTATTGGAGCTTCAGCATCGGTCCTTCCAATGTATATTTAGGATTGATTTCCTTTAGGATTGACTGGTTTGATCTCTTTGCAGTTCAAAGGACTCTCAAATCTTCTCCAACACCACAGTATCTACAACAGCTCCTACTGAAATGGTGTGAGTCCCTGCAGTCCTTGTCCCCCCTCCATGTTCTCTGCCTGCCTTCTATCTGTGGAAAAACTTGAGTTGAAGAGTAAGTTTAATCAGAGAAGTGAGAAGATGCAGAAACAAAGGAAAACAGTCTAAGGAGACCAAATAATAATAATGTAGTCATTAAGCATAGTCAAGGACCTTTAGTTCCTTCTCAAGGACTATAGATACTATTCTGAGCCATATCCTAAGAGCTCTCTTATAGATACTGAAACCCCAAGTGGAGAAGTTAACTACACAAGGACCAGACTATACCAAGGACGTGAGCGGCCACAATTATGAGAACTGACCACAAAGGAATGGGAACAAATGGACCTTGGAGCTGAAGATTAATGCTACCTAAAACAATCAAGATGATGCTGGTCGGACCACTGCGTGACCAATTTCAAGATGACTGTCAGAGTTGATTGTGCTGCTTCTGCATGTGCCTCTGTCTGTCAAAGCTGTTGTCCTCTGATTGTCTGGGAGGGAGGGGGATTCAGCCTTTGGACAGGTGTCCACCCTTTCCCTCACTTGTTGGCATCTGAAATAAAACAAACTTTCCTTTCCACCAACCTGGCCTGTTTATTAGCTTTTGAGCAGCAAGCAGCTGGACTCTACCTTTCAGTAACACTACCTCAAAAGATTTGTTGTGATAGTTGAGAAGTGAGACGCTTGCAGCTTATTTAGCAGCATCCAAACTCAGGCATTTGCCCCAACATCGCTTTTCTATTTGTTCCATGAAATTCTTGCCCAGGAAGATAAGGCTGCAAATACATAACTCACAGAATCACCAGTCTCAGCAACATCCTGAAAATCTGTTTTGCTGAACAATAGATTGTTCAACTGGGCAAACACACTAATTCATCAAAAATTTGGTGCAAGACCCTGGCCTGGCCATGTCAGCCAGTCTTACACTATTATATCATAGACATTCTGGTCAGATCTATGCAGTGAATACCCTCAAACCCAGACCTCAAACCCTGTAAATGTTCACCTTTCCCCTCCTATGAATTTCTGCCGAGATGTGTTCTCCTTCACCATCTTAAATCATCCACTTGACTCTGCTCCACCAACGGGGCTCTGTTTGGGGAAAAATGTGGCTAATAGGATGAACTGAGTGTCATTCATTTATAATATCTAACGAGCACTTAACACTGCTTGGCGCTTTTCAGGCAGGCAGGTGTTAGTTATCCTTATTATGCTCCATTGTGAAAATAACTTGGGTGCATTCAAAGCATTGATTTTTTTTTTACACCCTTTGTGCATGTCCAGTGTATGCTCCAAAGGAACCCTAAGTAGACAAGTGAAAAGGACAAAGAAAATATGTCATCACAGGAAGGAGGTTACAGGTGGGTTTGGAGGACACTGGCAGAGTCTTTCAGGAAAGAAGAAAATCTGAGGACATTTTCCATCCTCCTTTCTGGCTCCCTCCCGGCTGTCAGCACGAGTTGCTTTGGGCTATAATAATTGCCCTCATCCTCCGGCGATTCTCATGCGGGTGATGGAGAAGGTGGTCTTCCGTGTCTGGACATTCCAGGATTCAGGGTGGGAGGACTGTGATAAAGAACATTCTCTTATCCCCATCACTTCGTGGAGATTTGAGGACCTCCGGCCCCATCACTGCCTGATACCTGACAATGGAAAAATCTATAGGATGGTGGCATTTTCCTTTTTCCCTTCCTCCCCCGTTTTCTGTGGGGACTTGATCTTGTGAAATTCTGTTTTGCCTCCAGGTTGGCAGGAGATGATGAAGATCCATGGTGCCTTCCGTAAGAGGAAACTCACTTGCCAAGGTGGGCAGGCAAGAATTCCAGAACATTCTCTTTTCACCTTTTCTAAACTTTCACGTCTGAATGCCAAGTGTCTCCAGTGAAGGGCATCACAAGGATATTTCCTAAGAAGTGACAAAAAGTACAAGAAGAAAACACCCTGACACATGGGCCACTTTTCACATTTGACCAACAACATCGATTTTTGTTTGTATTGCTGTTTGATGCTTTTAGATCTGACCCGGCGCTGGGAAAAGTTTGAATGGGGGCAGGGAGGTGGTCCCTGCGATAATCACAGTCAGCTCAGGGAGTGACTGTTGACAGGATTGCCTCAGAGATGCATTCTGTCAAGGGCTGACACCTCCGAACCAGAAACATGGATAGAAACCTCCTTCTGATGCACGACCCCGTTTCCATTTGGAGGTGGGATTTGACACTGCTTTTCAGATTTACTGGACTTAGTTCTTGCTTTTTCTTTCCCTTTTAGTGTTCACAACTAAATTATCTGCATTTTCTTCTGAAACAGATTTTATAAGAAAAATAGCTCCCCTCTTTCCTTTACATGCTCTGTCCTAGCAGACAAGTTGTTGAAATCCTTTTGAAACTCGTTTTCCAGAGTAGGACATCCCACCTTGAGAAGAGATTGCAAGAAAGGCAGAAATGTCGAAGTCTCTCAACCATTTTATTGTAGACTTTCAGGGACTGGAGGGCTAGGCTGCTTTCTCCTGCCTGTCTGCATCTGCCAGGAGGGGAAAGAACCCTCTGAGGCCACACTGGACGTGAGCTGAGCTCCCATCTCCTCAGAGGCAAGTCTTAGCTTCTTTTGCTGGAAAACAAAAACCAAGTGAAAGACTTCTTTGTATGGATGTCACTAATATGAAATTTGGGCTTCCCCAGTGCCTCAGTTGGAGAAGGCAATGGCGCCCCACTCCAGTACTCTTGCCTGGAAAATCCCATGGACGGAGGAGCCTGGTAGCCTGCAGTCCATGGGGTCACTAAGAGTTGGACATGACTGAGCAACTTCACTTTCACTTTTCACTTTCATGCATTGGAGAAGGAAATGGCAACCCACTCCAGTGTTCTTGCCTGGAGAATCCTAGCGACGGGGGAGCCTGGTGGGCTGCCGTCTATGGGGTCACACAGAGTCGGACACAACTGAAGTGAGCTAGCAACAGTAGTGCCTCAGTGGTAAAAAATAAAATCTGCCTGACAACGCAGGAGACTCAGTTTCAATCCCTGGGCTGGGAAGATCCCCTGAAGAGGGAAATGGCAATCCACTCCAGTATTCTTGTCTAGGAAATCCCATGGACAGAGGAGCCTGGTGGGCTACAGTTCATGGGATTGTAAAAGAGTGGAATAGGACTTAGTGAAAAACAATTGAAATTTATGATAATTTAGTTAGAAAGGAGCTGTGGTGATGGAAAGTTTAGACAAATTTATAATGTGAACAAGCCTGCAGAAGGGAGGTCTAACTGCCTCTAGTTGGCTGCCTGTTTGCAGGAACTGAGGGGACATACCATTTATTTTATCTATAATTGATTTGCCCATGACGCATCTATCTTGTTTTCTACTAGACTGGGAGGCAGGAACCTGAGTAGGCTGGGATCAGCACAATGCTTCATACTTAAAGTTATTTGCCGATTGAAGAAATGAATATTTTAATCAAAATAAAGACCCAAGGGAAAATACTTAGTTTTGGTGAGTCAATACATTATTTGACTAATTTATCTCCATTTTCTTTAAAGATATTCTATAGTTCAGAATTTTCACTCATTTTAGATCAATGGATTTCAACCAGGAGCAATTTTGTTTTCCAAAAGATATCTGGCTATACCTGGAGATATTTCTGGCTGTTGTAAATTGGGAGAGGTGGGTTGGTGCTACTGGCCACCACCACCCCTCTCCCTCCCTGCACACCCGCCTCCCCTTCACACACACACATAGGTTGTCTGCTCCCCAGTGTCAACAATGCTGATGACCTTGACCGAGAGGGGCCTTCCTCTCAGTTCTTCTGGGTCAGGGAACTTGAACTCTGAGACTCTGTGTAGGATGTCTGTGGTTTTCATTGTGCCTCTTGAAGGATTTTGACATTTCTGCTTCCTGTCTACCCTCTCAGACTCAAGAGGACCTGTAAGATGGTAAGCTTACTTATTCAACTCTTTTTATTTTATATGTGAACAGGCTTGGATAGAGAAGGAAAGGGACAGCCTTCACCAGAAGTGAATTCGTGTATCAGGTAAGGCATCTCATTTGTGCCCTGGGAGGGTTTCCCCAGGGGAATGGGACTTGGGAACGACAGGCATTTGCCTCCCACTTTTGAGCAAACCCTGGGGTGCAAGAGAGGCTGAGTGAGAGCTGGCGCCATGCAAGGATTGAAGCCCAAGTGAGAGAATGTTCTGGTGGCCCCCTCATAAGTGGCATGAAACAAACTCCTATGGTGACCCTGCCAGTTTAGTAAATTATTCCCTTGGATAGATGGGGAATTTGTCGTCTTGCCATCTCTTCCTGTCTGTTTGGCTAAGAGTTTCATAAAATGCAATTTGAGGCGGTGAAAATTTGATGGGAAACTGTCCCATGGCCATGAATTTGCATGGATTTTTGTCACCTCTAGGAAGCCCTGATCTTCACTGTCCATCCATCCCCTCCACTCCCAGGCAGGTAGAGCCTGAGGTGGGAAGTCAGGCTCTGCACTGGGTGGGCTTTCCACTGGGTTAACTCCCCTGAGAGACCAAGAGCAGGGCTTTGACTGAGGCTGATGTGGAGTTCCTATTCCAGTTTTATCACATGTTATCCACATCAATGGGGAACCACTTCTTCCTGGCCTAGCCAGTTTCCTTATATTAAAAACTGGTATAGTGATGCCCAGCTTCTCAGGTTGTCATGGAGACAGAGATAATGTGTGCACAATGCTTAGCTCAGTGTTTGCCATGAGGTAGCTCTTAGGAAGAATGGCTGCAAACACCCAGAGGTAGCATTTCCTACCGTGGGCGTTAATAGGGTGTAATGCAAAAATGGTGTCTTGTATTCAAAACAGGCTGGGAAGTATGAAGTTAAGTACGTTTCTTTTTTTACACTAGGACTCCTCAGCAACATTAATATGTAATGCAAATTGGGGGTCTCCAAGAGAGATAAATAGTGGGAAGCATTTTCCAAACTTGCTTTATTCATTTCATACCTAATTATTATGTTCATATATATGTAAAACACTGTTCGAGGTATTCAGGATCATGCAGGAACAAGACAGAGTGTCAGCTTCATCTCAAGGAGAAATGTGAAAGGAAGAAGGAGAAAAGTAGAATTTGAATGGCTGAGAGGGACGGTCGGTTAATTCAGATTGGGGGGTGGGCACGGTCAAGGCAGGGCTCCAGGAAGATTAAGTTGAGGGTTCAGTGACAGAGACACAAGCCAGGGACAGTCAGGATAAAAGACATTCCACATAGAGGGGACAGAAAGTGCCAAAGCCCAAGCCCTGAAACAAGAATGAAGTTGATGAAGGTCAGAGAGATGGGCAATGGGGTCAGAAAGGCAGGAAGGACCCCATTCGTATGAGATTTATGTTTTGAAGGATCACTCTGGCTTCACTGCTGTGACTGACAGAGCAGGAGGCAAGGTGAGAAGTAGAGAAGCTATCTCGGAAAGCCTTGGAGATGACAGGGCTGACCCAGAGTAATGATGGGGTCGATGAGAGGTGGATGTACTCTAGACCCATAAATGTTGTGTACTTACGTGTTCATTTATACAGAATTCCCACATCACAAGCCACAGTAAGCAGTTCAATGCATGATTACAAACAGAATGTGTCCATGGAATGACCCCCACCTCTGGGTCTGGAGGGTCCCCCTACCACTCCCCTCAAAACCAACCTCACACCCACTTTCCAAGGGGAAGCCATACTCAGGGTCTAGAGCCAAACAGGAGGTTTTGAATGTGTACAATGGACTCATACACTATGGAGGCACCTCTGGTTAGCTCCTTTGGTTCAACATCAGGAAAGGTCCACCCAGGTGTTAAGCATCGCAAGTGTTGCCTGTTGACTGCTGTATAGAACCAGGACACATGTGCCTTCCACCTGGGATGGTCATTTGGGTGGATTCCCCTTTTTAGCTCTTATGAATAATGCTGTTAAAACATTCTATAGTATGTGTGTTAGTCACTGAGTCATGTCTGACTCTTTGAGATTCCATGGACTCTAGCTCACCAGACCTCTCTGTCTGGGATTTTCCAGGCAAGAATACTGGAGTGGGTATCCACTCCTTTCTCCAGGGGATCTTTCTGACCTGGGGATTGAGCCCAGGTCTTAGGCACTGCAGGCAGATTCTTTACCATTTAGGCCACCAGGGAAGCCCATTAAAATACTTCATGTGTGAATTTTTGTGTGTACACTTAGTAGTGGAGTTTCTGGGTCATCAGTTCAGTTCAGTTTAGTCACTCAGTCGTGTCCAACTTTTTGTGACCCCATGGACTACAGCACGCCAGGCTTCCCTGTCCATCATCAACTCCCAGACCTTCCTCAAACTCATGTCCATCGAGTCAGTGATGTCATCCAGCCACCTCATCCTCTGTTGTCCCCTTCTCTTCTTGCCTTCAACCTTTCCCAGCATCAGGATCTTTTCAAATGAGTCAGTTCTTTGCATCAGGTGGCAGAAGTAGTGGAGTTTCAGCTTCAGCATCAGTCCTTCCAATGAATATTCAGGACTGATTTCCTTTAGGATTGACTGGCTGGATCTCATTGCAGTCCAAGGGACTTGCAAGAGTCTTCTCCAACTCCACAGTTCAAAAGTATCAATTCTTCTGTGCTCAGCTTTCTTTTTTTTTTTTTAATTTAAATTTATTTATTTTAATTAGAGGCCAATTACTTAACAATATTGTATTGGTTTTGCCATACATCAACATGAATCCATCATGGGTGTACACGTGTTCCCCATCCTGAACCCCCCTCCCATCTCCCTCCCCGTACCATCACTCTGGGTCATCTCAGTATTGGGTTCTCTTTACCAGCACTCACTAATATATGTATACAAAATGCCCTTGTGAATTATTATAATCAGACTTCCATAAAGGTAAAACTTCCAAAACAATTGAGATTAAAAGCTTATCAAACTATACATAAGAATGTGTACATTTTATATATATTCGTGTATTTTCTGTGTATTCGAGTTAAAGTCATTATGAAATGTAATGTGATACACTGGTAAATCCTCAAAGCTCAGAATTCATTGCTTGACCTTGGCTTAATCTTTCTTTTTGTAATTTTTAAAATTTAATTTAATTTTATTTAACTTTACAATATTGTATTGGTTTTGCCATATATCAAAATGAATCTGCCACAGGTATACATGTGTTCCCCATCTTGAACCGTCCTACCTCCTCCTTCCCCATACCATCCCTCTGGGTCATCCTAGTGCACCAGCCCCAGGCATCCGGTATCAGGCATCAAACCTGGACTGGTGACTCATTTCATATATGATATTATACATATTTCAATGTCATTCTCCCAAATCATCCCACCCTCTCCCTCTCCCAGAGTCCAAAAGACTGTTCTATACATCAGTGTCTCTTTTGCTGTCTCGTATACAGGGTTATTGTTACCATCTTTCTAGATTCGACATATATGTGTTAGTATACTGTATTGGTGTTTTTCTTTCTGGCTTACTTCACTCTGTAAAATAGGCTCCAGTTTCATCTACCTCATTAGAACTGATTCAAATGTATTCTTTTTAATGGCTGAGTAATACTCCATTGTGTATATGTACCACAGCTTTCTTATCCATCCTGCTGATGGACATCTAGGTTGCTTCCATGTCCTGGCTATTATAAACAGTGCTGCGATGAATATTGGGGTACACATGTCTCTTTCAATTCTGGTTTTCTCAGTGTGTATGCCCAGCAGTGGGATTGCTGGATCATAAGGCAGTTCTATTCAGCTTTATTTATAGTCCAACTCTCACATTCACACATGACTATTGAAAAAACCATAGCTTTGACTATAGGGACATTTGTTGGCAAAGTAATGTCTCTGCTTTTTAATATGCTGTCTAGATTGTTCATAGATTTTATTTCAAGGAGCAAGTGTCTTTTAATTTCACGGCTGCAGTCACCATCTGCAGTGATTTTGGAGCCCCCCAAAATAAAGTCTCTCACCGTGTCCATTGATTCCCCATCTATTTGCCATGAAATTATGGGACTGGATGCCGTGATCTTAGTTTTCTGCATGTTGAGTTTTAAGCCAACTTTTTCATCTCCTCTTTCCCTTTCATCAAGAGGCTCTTTAGTTCTTCACTTTCTGACATAAGGGTGGTGTCATCTGCATATTTGAGATAATTAATATTTCTCCCAGCAATCTTGATTCCAGCTTGTGCTTCATCCAGCCTGAAATTTCACATGATATACTCTGCATATAAGTTAAATAAGCAGGGTGACAATATACAGCCTTGATGTACTTCTTTCCCTATTTGGAGCCAGTCTATTGTTCCAGTTTCCAGTTCTAACTATTGCTTCTTGACCTGCTTTCAAATTTCTCAGGAGGCAGGTAAGGTGGTCTGGTATTCCCATCTCTTTAAGAACTTTTCACAGTTTGTTGTGATCCACATAGTCAAAGGCTTTGGTGTAGTCAATAAAGCAGAAGTAGATGTTTTTCTGGAACTCTCTTGCTTTTTGGATGACCCAATGGATGTTGGCAGTTTAATCTCTGGTTCCTCTGCCTTTTCTAAATCCAGCTTAAACGTCTGGAATTTCACGGTTCATGTACTGTTGAAGCCTGGCTTGGAGAATTTTGAGCATTATTTTGCTAGCCTGTGAGATGAATGCAATTGTGTGGTAGATTGACCATTCTTTGGCATTGCCTTTCTTTGGGATTGGAATGAAAACTGACCTTTTCCAGTCCTGCGGCCACTGCTGAGTTTTCCAAACGTGCAGGCATGTTGAGTGCAGCACTTTCACAGCATCATCTTTTAGGCTTTGAAATAGCTCAACTGGAATTTCATCACCTCCACTAGCTTTGCTCATAGTGATGCTTCCTAAGCATCACTGCAAATACAGTGGTGTCACCACTAAAAAAAAGAAAAAATAAATCAGAAGACAATTTTAGAACTGAAAAATAAACATTCATAAATTAAGCACTTAGATGTAATGGAAAGTGGGAAAATGTTTAAAGAGGTACTTTACAAACAAGAATATCTAAGTTAGCCTATTATCTGGGTCATCAGATCAGATCAGATCAGTCAGTCGCTCGTCGTCCTCCCCCCCGCCCCCCCCCTCCCCTCCGTCACCCCTCGCTCCTCGCGGCTCCCCATCTCTCCTCTGTCGTCCCCTTCTCCTCCCCCTCTCCTCCCCTCTCTTCTCCTGTCCTCCCGGCCTCTGTTCTCATCCCTTCGTCTCCTCCCTCCCGTCGCTCTCTTCTCCCTCCTGCGCCCCTTCCTCCTCTCACTCCATCATCACGCCTCCTTGCCTTGGTGGTCTCTCTGTGCTTCTGGTGGTCATCTTTCCTTCCGGGTGCGTCTTGGTGCGTCCCTCTGTGTTGGGCAGAAACAAGTCTGCATTTCACTGTTCCCCATGCACGTATTAATAGTAACTTCAGTAGATATTGGGCTTCCCTACTAGTTCAGATGGTAAAGAATTTACCTGCAGTGTCAGAGACCTGGGTTCGATCCCTGGGTCAGGAAGAGCCCCTGGAGAAGGGAATGGTGACCAACTCCAATACTCTTGCCTGGAGAATCCCATCAACAGAGGAGCCTGGTGGGCTACAATCCATGCAGTCTCAAATTGTCAGACACGACTGAGCAACTAACACTTTTCACTTTCAGTAGATTTTATAGAATGCTTTTCCAAAGAGGCTGTACTATTTTTTTCTCTCATCATCAGGGTTAGAGAGTTTTAATTTCTCCCCAGTTGGTGTTGTCAGGTTTTTTAATTTTCACTGTTCTGTTGGGTCTGTCCTGGTACTTCTTGTAACTATAATGTTCACTCCCTTGATGATTAGTGAGTTTGAACATTTCCCATTTAATAGGCTAACTTGGATATTCTTGTTTGTAAAGTACCGCTTTAAACATTTTACCACTCACCATTATATTTGTCTAAGTGCTTAATTTGAGAATGTTTATTTTTCAGTTCTAGAATTGCCTTTTGATTTTTCTTTTTTTTTATGATGACACCATTGTATTTCCATATAACTCTTACTCTGAGAGGGAAGAACATTCTTCCACTTTTTCTTCTTTGTTCTTTTCATGTAGCACTATTATTTTTTAATTTATTGTTTGAGGTATAGTTGATTTACAATGTTGTGTTAATTTCTACTATGCAGAAAAGTGATTCAGTTAAACACATATATGTTATTTTTCATTTTCTTGTCCATTATGCTTTGCTGTTATTGTTCAGTTGCTATGACTCCATGGACTGCAGCGCGCCAGGCTTGCTTGCCCTTAACTATCTCCCAGAGAATGCTCAAGTTCCTGTCCATCGAGCCAGTGATGCTATCTAACCATCTCATCCTCTCCCTCCGTCTTCTCATCTTACCCTCAATCTTTCCCAGAGTCAGAGTCTTTTCCAAGAGTCAGCTGTTCATATCAGGTGGCCAAAGTATTAGAGCTTCAGCACCAGTTCTTCCAATGAATATTCAGGGTTGATTTCCTTTAGGATTGACTGGTTTGATCTCTCTGTCCAATGAACTCTCAAGAGTCTTCTCCAGCATCACAATTTGAAAGCATCAATTTTTCAGTGCTCAGCCTTCTATTTATGGTCCAACTCTCACATCCACAAATGACCACTGGAAAAGCTATAGCTATGGTTTATCCTAGGATATTGAATATAGTTTTCTGTGCTATATAGTAGGACCTTGTTGTTTATCGATTATATTTATAGCTGTTTGTCTGCTAATCCCAAACTCCCAATCCACCTCACCCTCATCTGCCTTGATTTATTTTTGTGGTTTCCAGTTCTCTGCCCAAATTCTTTATCTTTTCTTAAATTTCCTGAACATACTAATCACAGATACTTCAAGGCCTGTGTGTGAAATCTCAACATCTGTGAATCATTGTGGGTTGATTCCATTGTCTGTTTTTCTCTTGGTTTTCACCTAATTCTTGCATTTTTTTTTTTTTTTTAAGCAATAGGATATCAGAAGCCCCATGTGTTTAAGAGGGCCTCTCAAGTTTGGAGGGTCCTGAACTTTAGTTTTATCTCCCAAGCACCGTGAAGTTGCCGAAAGCTAGGCATATCTTCTTCAACAACCTTTTCTCCCTAGTTTTTTCAGTCTTGAGAATTTTGCTTAATAAATCAGCAAACCCCTTCTCAGGAAGAGCAGCGTCCTCCTCCGTTGCCTCTCTTCTCCCTGGAATACGTGCAGATTGCCTAGTCCAGGTCATATGCAGGTTATTCATAGTTCAAGTGTATGGTTTTGTTGTGGCTCTTTCTTCTTTCTCCCTCTTCTTTTTCCTTTTTATTTTTCCTTTTTTAGAGGGGGCTAAGCTAGTCTATTTCTGGTCTGCTTTCATTCTTGGTTACAGCCCTTCCTGGGTCCTACCTTGAAGCCGCATGTCTACTGGAACACATCCTCTATGACAGCTCGAGCATCCCTCACCCGCCCAGCCCTGTGGGACTCACAAAAGCCCTTCTCAGCTTCTTAGGCACTCAGCCTCCTTTCATTGAATCAGCTGATGCTTCAAGTAGAAAAGTTAGATCAAATCCTTGGCTCTTCTGCCCTTACTGGCCTTCTCGAAGGGATTGTGGTTTCACACATCCTTGCTACCGTGGTGGCACTCAGTTCCCTTCAAACAGATGTTTTTTTTTAAAGATATTTTTCCTGAGTTTTCTACACACAAGAAATTTTCTATACAAAATTTGTGAGTATCCAAAATTCCAAAACAAACTCATCTGTCATATTCAGATGTGAAGCACCTGGATGTATTTTGAAGGGAAGTCAACAAGATGACCTGAGATTGTGGGTGTGAGAGAAAGAGAGTCTTCCTCAAGCATAACTTTAAGGTCTGTGGTGGAGAAACTGAAGAAGGGAATTTACATCCTCTGGAGGAAGTTGGAGAGAGATGAAGAGTTAAGTTTTGACCTGTTGGATTTGAGATCTTAGATATCCATGTAGAGAAGTTGATTGAACACTTGGATACATCAATCTGGAGTTTAAGGGAAAGATTCAGGCTGAACAAGCAAACACAGTTATTGAGTGGGCAGTAGATAATGAACTTTTGGAGATATTCTTCCTGAAGATGTGACTACAGAGTCATTAGCACATACATCAATGCTATTTTAAACCACAGAATTGATCAAACACCTAGGGAATGAATGTATGTGTAAACAGCAGAGAACCAAGATCTGAGCTCTTTGGCACAAATTTAAGAAGCTGTGGAGAAGATGAGCTAAGAAGGAACCACTGCTGAGACAGGATAAAAGCCAAATAGTACATGTTGTGTTGGAAACCAAGAAAAAAGAAATATCACTGAAGAAAGAGTTATCATCAATCTTGACAAAGATGGCCTCAACAGGAAGAATGTGTAGCAATTTCTGGAACCCTCCAAAAGTTTTAGATCAATCGAAGAATAAGGAGCTGATAAAGAGGCTGAGTAAGAACTTCCCATTAAACAGAACAAAATCTAGCAGTGTCAAAAAATCATGAAGAGACTGATTTCAAGAGCAAGGTAGCATTAGGACTTCCCTGGTGGTTCAATGGTTAAGAATCTGGCGTGCAATTCAGGAGACAGGGATTTGGAGTGGGTTGCAATTCCCTTCTCCAGGAAATTTTCCTGACTCAGGGTTTGAACCAGCATCTCACTTGGCAAATGGATTCTTTACCACTGAGTCATCTGGGAAGCCCAAATAAGTAAATAAATAAAAGAAGGAGGTAGCGTCAAAAGAGCCAAAAACTGCTGAAAGTTCAAATAAGATAAAAGCATAAAAAACTCCTTTGATTTTGGCTATATGGTGGCCACTGGTGAGCCTAACAAGAGCAGGTTCAATAGAATAGTAGGGATGGATGCCCAAGGCAGAGAGTTGAATGAAATGTGTTATAAATTATATTAGTTGGGGTTCTCCAGGGACAGAGAACCACTAGGATGTGTAAGTGTGTGTTTGTGTCTGTGTGTGTGGGAGGGAAAGATGGATTTATTTTAAGGCATTGACTTGTACAATGGTGGGGGCTGACTAGTCTAAAATTTACAAGGCAGGCCACCCAACTGGAGACCCAGGAAAAGCTGACGTGGCAGCTCAAGGTCAAGGCCATTTGGAGACAGAGTTTCCTCTCCCTTGAGGGAACCTCAGTCTTTTGCTTAAGGCCTTCAACTGAATCAATGAGGCCCACCTACCCCACCGAGGGTAATCTGTTTCACTGAGTGTCTGCCTATTTGAATCTTAATCCACAAACACCTTCACAGAAACATCTAGAACGGTGTTTGATCAAATATCTGTGGGCCATGGCCAAGCTAAGTTGATGCATAAAATTAACCATAAGAGATTAAAAAAAAACAGAGCATAGATGATTCTTTGAGCTGATTCTCTGTGAACAAGATAGAACTAGAGAAGCAGGTTGAATCTGAGCATTATTTTGTTTCTCCAGAGAAGATATTTGAACATGTTTGATCACAAAGCCTTTATTCTTGGAGTAATTATTAATATTTCCCTGATACAGTATTCTGTGAATATCAGTCTGGGAAATTCTGGCTTAAAGACTCAAAACTCAGTGTGTATATTTTTTCAAGTAATCAGGGAATTAATCACACAACAAACAGACCCCACACTGCTTTCCAGCTTTCTTTGTGCTTCATCTGTGGATTCTATCTGATGAATTATCCATTGATTTCTGCTAGTGGGATATTATTAATCTCTTTAGGTTCTGTATTTACATTATGATGGGGTTTCCTGGGAAAGAACAATGCCTTTCATACTGAATGTAGTGACCTAGATAACCAATATCACACTCCCAGACAATTGATGGGTTTGAGTGTGGGATGATCAGCTGTATCATTGGGGTAAGTGGCAATGGCAGTGGAGATTGAGCAAACACACGCCCCAGTGTTAGTTGCTCAGTCATGCCCGAATCTCTGTGACCCACAGACTGCAGCCTGCCAGGCTCCTCTGTCCATGGGATTTTCCAGGCAAGGATACTGGAGTGGGTTGCCATTTCCTTCTCCAATTGGGATAAGAGACCATGCCAATGAGCCTACCCCACCTGGAAAGAAGCAGTCTTGGTAAATTCTCAAACACACCTAGCGCTTTACAGTTTTCACCACTCATTCCACCATCTAATTCGATATACTGGCAAGTATTTATTGTAAAAAAAAAAAATGATTGGGGAGAAAATAAAAACAATTTAAATGTCACCTCCGAGTCTGTGTTTAATTCTCAGAAAGAAACATTAAATTTTGACCAGAAAAAAAATTCATAGTGACCTCAAGGTCCTCAGTGCTGATTTTATTATTAATGGTACAGATGTCTTTGACCTACAGTTATGTCATTAAGGAATGGAAATTTCCATTTCCAGAAAGGGATTTCACCTGCTTCTCACTTCTGGAATTAGCCCAGACTCAGGTGCAAGCAACAGAAAACAGCATCATCACTGTTAAAGTAGAAAAGGAGTTTGTTCAGTAGAGGTGGAGCAGCTCATGGAATTGTTGAGATTGGAGAGATAAACTCAAGGCACGAGAGCCAAGGACAGCACACATGTTCATCCTGCAGAACAACCCGGGAGACATTACTGCGTCGGCATCGGCTCTTAGCTCTCAAAATTTGCACGGCCAAGTGTCTACTAGGGTTAGATCTTGAACACAGGAGCCACAAGCCTGCAGCGCTGGTGCCCTAGGAATATTTTCCTCCCATAGACATCTGTACCCCTGTAACTGAGCAGGCCTTCTTGGAACAGACCACCTCTCCCCAGTGTCCTCCACCTGCCCCTCTATAGAATACCAGCAGCCAGGAGGCCTCCCCTGAATTCCAAAGAGTATTTAATCAGAGAAGTGACAAAATGCAAAAAGGAAAACAGTCAAGCTAGGTAAAATAATAACTGTTCAGCCATTAAAAAAAGTCAAGGAGGGGACTTCTCTAGTGATCCGGTGATTAAGAATCTGAATTGCAATGCATTCAAACTGATCATATACCTCACAATTCCCCTCCCTCACCCTGCCTTTAGAGGGGAGGAGAAGGTGAGCTGTATGGAAAGAGTAACATGGAAACTTACATTACCATATGTAAAATAGGTAGCCAAAGGGAATTTGCTGTATGGCTCAGGAAACCCAAACAGGGGCTCTGTGTCAACCTAGAGGGGTGGGATGTAGAGAGAGATGGGAAGGAGGTTCAAAAGGGAGGGGATATGTGTATACCTATGGCTGATTCATGTTGAGGTTTGACAGAAAACAACAAAATTCTGTAAAGCAATTATCCTTCAATTAAAAAAAATGATAATAGTATATTAAAACATTAAAAATCTTTCCCTGAAAACTTTCAGGAAGTTTAGGACCTTTAGATACTAACTGCCTAGATTCCTTGCTTAGAACCCGCAATAAATGCTGCACTTTTTTTCGCCGCCTCATGTCAATAGATTGTACTGTGCTTGGGCAAGTGGATCCAAGTTTGGTTCAGTAACACCCCCTTCCCTATATCAGCAGATCCTGAGTCAAGTCTGACCAAATGCCTCTGGTTGGTGGACTCTAGGTCATGAAGTGGTGTCCCAGGATGGCCAAAATTGTGAATATTTGCCCTTCTCTGCTTCTATGTAGAAGGTGTCTCTATCTCCAAGATCTCTAAGGGAAAATGGCCACAAGTAGGAAGGAAGATAAAAAGCTTGGTAACAGAAAAACAAGTGACAACAACTTGTGCAGCCTGCCCACCTGGCTTCTCAGCGTCAACATGTGCTCTCATCCCATTCTTGGATTTCTAAAGCAGTGCTCCCATCTAACATTTATTCCTCTGACATCACTACAAATGTACTCCTTGTAATTGAAATTACAAGCATGACTTCAAGTTCTATTCATCATTGTGTCTACCTCCATATACAATCATGATCTAATCTTGATATTCTGTAACCCATGGTCCAAACCACAGAAACAACCAACAACCATGGAAATTGTTTGTTGCTGTTGTTTAGTCACTAAAGTCATATATGATTCTTTTGTGATCCCATGGACCATAGCCTGCCAGGCTCCTCTGTCCATGGAATTCTCCAGGCAAGAATACTGGGGTGGGTTGCCATTTCCTCCTCTAAGGGATCTTTCTGATCCAGGGATCAAACCCACATCTCCTGCATTGGAAGGCAGATTGTTTACCACTGAATCACCAAGGAAGCCCACCAGTAACATACCTTATAGATAATGGTGGAATCAACAGAAAGAAAAGAAGGAGAAAATTAGTAAAAAAAAATATATATATATATATATAATATATTATATATACATGACTCAGGAAGCAAGAAAATACAGGAATAAGCTACAGTTCTCCTGTCTGTAAATGATGAAGAGACAATGACTTCTAATTATGACTCCTCTCCCCTACTGTTCATCCCATTTGCCTTCAGCCAACATTTTGGCTGGTCACATTCTTTTTAAATTAATTTTTCTTGGAGTATATTTGCTTTACAATGCTGTTAGTTTCTACTGTATAACAAACTGGATCAGCTAGACATATACATATATCCCCCTTTTTTGATCTCCTTCCCATTCAGATCCCCACAGAGCATTAAGCAGAGTTCCCTGTGCCATGCAATAGATTCTCATTAGTTATCTGCTTCATACAATAGTGTCAATAGTTTACACAGGTCAATCCCGATTTGCCAACTCATCCCACTCCCCTTCCCCACTGGAGTCCATATGTTTGTTATCTACATCTGTGTCTCTATTTCTGCTTTGCAAATCAGCTCATCTATGCCATTTTTCCAGATTCCACATGTAAGAGTTAATATATGATATTTGTTTTCTCTTTCTGACTTACTTCACTCTATATGACAGTCTCTAGGTCCAGCCATGTCTCTACAGAAGACCCAATTTTGGCCCTTTTTATGACTGAGTAGTATTCCATTATATGTATGTACATCTTCCTTACTTAAATCCTTCTTTCCTGAGGCATCTGAGCCCTTGGTGGAGCTGCCTGCAAACAGCAGCTCTAATGTTTCATTAGATATCAGTACTGGGCTCCCACAGACCCCCAGAACTCCCTACCCCTCCATCTTGCAATGTTTATCAACAACCTACTTCCCCTTCCTCATTTCATGGTCAAGATTCATCTTTGAGCCAATATCATATCATTTTTTGTTTGTTTGTTTCTTACCTATTGGCTTTAAGATCACAGAAAGTCCTCATAAATGGTTATTTGCTACCACTGAGCCCTCAACTATAGCTCTCCCTTCATGGGTCAATACGCAATTTGGGAATTTCTCCTCTACTGATGTATTTCTTGCAAGTATATGCTCAGAAACTGGACATACAGAATGGGGATTAGAGTCACTCTCTGTGTATCATCTGATTCTCTTAATACTCCACCCACAATTAGGATGAGATTGGCCCATTTCTGGGGTTTCCTGGTGGCTCAGATAGTAAAGAATCTGTCTGTAATGCAGGAAACCTGGGTTCAATCCCTGGATCGGGAAGATCCCCTGGAGAAGGGAATGACTACCCACTCCAATATTCTTGCCTGGAGAATCCCATGGACAGAGGAGCCTGGCAGGCTACAATCCATGGGGTTGCAAAGATCTGGACATGACTGAAGCAACTTAGCATGGCCCATTTCTGACAATCCCTGAAGGTCAGAGCATTTCCTTTTTTCTAATGAATAGCTGAATAGTCAAAAAGCTGCTGATCTTTTTTGGAGAGGATTAGGAGAAAAATTCATAATTCTTTTTTGTAAGATTATTCCCAGATCCCACCTCAAGGATGTGTAGCCAGCTCATCATTCAAGAGGTCCTAGGCTTGTGAACTGACTCCAGTCAGGGCCTTAGGTGAGAGGTCAAGACTCTATATCATTATGGCTCTAATTAAGCTCTGTTTATCTGGCTTATTCAAATCAAATAGGATCTTAAGTGCTGTGTTTCATTTCTATAGGACTCAACATGCATGAGCTACCTCTAGTAATTTATGAACAGCAGACCCTTCTAATTACACTATTTTGGGTCTTAGAATGTAACCACATCCACTTTGCCTGGATGGTAAAGTGTCACCATGTCCTTTGCCTGCCAGGCTCCTGGAATTTCTGTTTAAATCAGGAAGCCCAATTCAACTGCAGCATCTCTGCATTGCCTGCCTAAAGACAACTGCTACTACAGTTCTTTTTAAGTTTCAGGTCCTTCCATCATCAAAGCACTTATTAATGCATTGGTGAAGGGAGTGCTCTGAGCCTTCTGGTAGGCCATAATTAAGGAACTGGAGAGCAGGTTATAAATCTGCTCCAGTATTTTAATCTTTCTCCTCATGGAATCCTTCCTCTATGGTAAACAAAAGAAGGCTGGCATCCCAATTTCATTTAGTGTGAGCCTCTGGTGAAATGCTGGGTCCAGGTTTTGTTCAATCAACTCAGTAAATAGAACAATTTTCAGAGGTTTGACTTACCATATTGCAACACAAATTTCTGACATACGCACTCATATTAGGAAAAAAATAGCCTGGTCAATATTATGTGCTTCCCTGCTAGGACCACCACTATGAAATCTTAGTGCCCACTTCCCTTCCTTCCAGACATAATTCCTATCATTAATTTTCTGGCTATTGATTTCTTAGTGTTCTTTAGATACTTACCATGTTTTAAAATCACCAAACATAAAAAAAGAAAAAATTTAAAAAAAAAAGAAAATCACCAAACACTGTATTAAAGATCTGGGGAAGGCAATGGCACCCCACCCCAGTACTCTTGCCTGGAAAATCCCATGGACAGAGGTCCCTGGTGGGCTGCTATCCATGGAGTCGCTAAGAGTCGGACCCGACTGAGCGACTTCACTTTCACTTTTCACTTTCATGCACTGGAGAAGGAAATGGCAACCCACTCCAGTGTTCTTGACCGGAGAATCCCAGGGACGGGGGAGCCTGGTGGGCTGCTGTCTATGGGGTCGAACAAAGTCGGACACGACTGAAGCGACTTAGCAGCAGCAACAGCATATTAAAGATCACCAAACAATATATTGAATTGAATATATTGAATCTACATGCCTTCAACCTGACACAAAATTAGTCTTATGCTTTGTCTTTTTTGTGAATGTTAGTTTTATTAATCAAGGTTAGAGTTGCAACATATTATTTTTCTGATGTAAATGAACCAAATCCTGAAAGTTCTTTGGTGTTTCAGTTTATCATTGGTCCTGCTAGGTCTGGAGAAAAGAAAGGTCCGTGTAGGCATGGCTTCTGCTCACTGTGGTCCTCAGGCAGGGTCATTAGGGCATCTTTTTTTTTTTTTTTTTTCCTTCTGTTTCTGAGTCTCCTATTTTTTTAAAATTTTTTTTACTTTACAATATTGTATTGGTTTTGCCATACATCAACATGAATCCTCCACGGGTGTACACATGCTCTCCATCCTGAACCCCCTTCCTACCTCCCTCCCTGTACCATCCCTCTGGGTCATCCCAGTGTACCAGCCCCAAGCATCCTGTATCCTGCATTGAACCTGGACTGGCGATTCGTTTCTTATATGATATTATACATGTTTCAATGCCATGGATGTGAGGGCGATCTGGTTGTTACATCTGTCACCCCATTGATCACCAGGGTTGATTCGGCTGATCTGGCTGGCTAGGCAGATGTCCCCTTCCTCCCTCTCCACTCCACGTGCGTCCCTCCTGAAGCCTTACGCTGGGTCGAAGAGGAGGACCATCCCTGATAGAGGACGATCGGTCTTCGGTCAAGGGTATACAGTAGCTGCACTCCCCTGCTAGAACCTCCAAACAAGCTCATTAGGGCATCTTCAGGCAAGAGGGGACCACTCTGTCAGAGAGGGAAGTAGAGCTGCTTCAGCTGGCAAGGAGAGTCAGTGTGGTGCCGTGACTCAGGCTCCCGTGTTCATCAGACTTCTCCCAAACGTCTCTGTTCCAGGTCTTGTCTCCAGGGAGGACACTGCTACCAAACAGTCACGCTGCTGTTTGTTCTGTGAACGTTACTAGACCTGCTCCAGGAACTCAGATTTCCTACAGGCACCCCACCACACCACCCTCAAACCATCCTCGCTGGGCGTCACTGGCTCCCAGGCTTGGTTAGATGAGCGCATCTGATGATGGAGCCCAGCTGACATGAATACCTGGCACGTTCAGCTTTTCTAATGGGAAGTAACTCTTCTTCCCTTCAAGACCCAGAAAGGTGGAGGGTTCTCCTCACATGGGAAAGGGTTTAAGTCACTAGGCAGCCAAAAAAATGACAAATGCCAACCACTTCCTGGAAAAATTGAGTTTGTTTCCTTCTCTTGTTAGTGAAAATCAGCTTTCAGATTTTTATTTATTTGTTTATTTGTACTGGAGTGGGTAGCATTTCCCTTCTCCAGAGGATCTTCCCAACCCAGGGATTGAACCCAGGTCTCCCTCATTGCAGGCAGATTCTTTACCAGCTGAGCCACAAGGGAAACCCAAGAAGACTGGAGTGGGTGTCCTATGCCTTTTCCAGGGGATCTTCCTGCCTCAGAAATTGAACCAGGGTCTCCTGCATTGCAGGCAGATTCTTTACCAATTGAGCTATCAGAGAAGCCCTTTTATCTGTGTACCTATTTATTTATTTTTGGTGGCACTGTGCAGCTTGGGGGAATCTTAGTTCCCCAACCAGGGATCAAACCCAGTCTCTGGCAGTGAAAACACTGAGTCCTAACCATCAGAGCACCAGCAAGCTCCCCAAATTTTTAATTTTTTTAAATATAAATTTATTTATTTTAATTGGAGGTTAATTACAACATTATATTGGTTATGCCATACATCAACATGAATCTGCCACAGGTGTACACGTGTTCCCCATCCCAAACCCCCTCCCACCTCTCTCCCCATACCATCCCTCTGGGTCATCCCAGGGCACCAGCCCCAAGCATCCTGTATCCTGCATTGAGCTTGGACTGGCGATTTGTTTCATATATGATATTATACATGTTTCAATGCCATTCTCCAAAATCATACCACCCTCTCCCTCTCCCAGAGTCCAAAAGACTGTTCGATACATCTGTGTCTCTTTTGCTGTCTCGCATACAGGGTCTGTCTAGTCAAGGCTATGGTTTTTCCTGTGGTCATGTATGGATATGAGAGTTGGACTGTGAAGAAGCTGAGCGCCGAAGAGTTGATGCTTTTGAACTGTGGTGTTGCAGAAGACTCTTGAGAGTCCCTTGGACTGCAAGGAGATCCAACCAGTCTGTGCTGAAGGAGATCAGCCCTGGGATTTCTTTGGAAGGAATGATGCTAAAGCTAAAACTCCAGTACTTTGGCCACCTCATGCAAAGAGTTGACTGATTGGAAAAAACTGATGCTGGGAGGGATTGGGGGCAGGAGGAGAAGGGGACGACAGAGGATGAGATGGCTGGATGGCATCACTGACTCGATGGACATGAGTCTCAGTGACCTCCGGGAGTTGGTGATGGACAGGGAGGCCTGGCATGCTACAATTCGGACATGACTGAGCGACTGAACTGAACTGATACAGGGTTATTGTTACCATCTTTCTAAATTCCATATATATGTGTTAGTGCAATGGCACCCCACTCCAGTACTCTTGTCTGGAAAATCTCATGGACGAAGGAGCCTGGTAGGCTGCAGTCCGTGGGGTCGCAAAGAGTCGGACACGACTGAGAGACTTCACTTTCACTTTTCATTTTTCACTTTCCTACATTGAAGAAGGAAATGGCAACCCACTCCAGTGTTCTTGCCTGGAAAATCCCAGGGACAGCAGAGTCTGGTGGGCTGCCGTCTATGGGGTCCAACAGAGCCGGACACAACTGAAGCGACTTAGCAGCAGCAGCATACTGTATTGGTATTTTTCTTTGTGGCTTACTTCACTGTGTATAATAGGCTCCAGTTTCATCCACCTCATTAGAACTGATTCAAATGTATTCTTTTTAATGGCTGAGTAATAACTCCATTGTGTAAAATAGTAAAAACGAAAGTGTATTGGGAAGATCCTAACTTATTTGATCATGATGGTGATGAGGCCCTTAGAGAGTTCAAGGTTCATATGGTCAATCCACTTAAGCACTTATTTATTGAGCATTACCTACAAGGCATGTGTTCTGCTGAGCCCAGTATAGTTAACCCAGAAACGGTCCCAGACCCACTAGATTATCCTCTAGTACTGAAGACACGGGCTTCCCAAGTGGCTCAGACAGTAAAGCATCCGCCTGCCACTGTAAGAGATGCAGAACAGATTCAGTCCCTGGGTCTGGGAGATCCCCTGGAGGAGGGCACATAAGCCCACTCCAGTATTCTTGCCTGGAGAATCTTATGAACAGAGGAGCCTGGTGGGCTACAGTCCATGGAGTCGCAAGGAGCTGGAGACGACTGAGTGACTTATCACAGCATAAGATATTCCCGTTTTGTTTTCTGGAACCATCCTCCTCATCACACATTTTTCAGATCCACTTCTCGGGACTTATATTCGTCAGGACTATGCAGAGAAGCAGAACCCGTCGCAAGTGTGGTTGTGCTGTTGTTTAGCTGCTCAGTCATGTTCAGCCTTTGCCGCCTAATAGACTGTTGCCCGCCAGACTCTGTCTGTGGAGTTTCATAGGTAAGAATACTGAAGTGGGTTGCTATTTCCATCTCCAGGGGAGGTGTATATAAAGAGGAAAAGATGGAAAGGAATTGGGGTGCCTGATTGTGGGGGCTCTTGGGTAGCTTGACCGGCTAGGGACTCAGGAAGGAGTTGGAGTTCAAGTCCAGCATTGTCTGCTGGTGAACCTGGAGGAGTTAAAGTCACGGTCACAGTCTGATGACAGGTTTGCTGCAGAATTCCCTTTTGCTTGGAGGAAAGTCAGCCTTTGTTAAGATCTTCAACTAATTGCATGAGGCCCAGATTATAGAGGATCATCTGCTTTACTCAAGTCCATCGATTTAAATGTTATCCTTATCTGGGCTTCCCTTGTAACTCAGTGGTAAAGAATCTGCCTGCTAGTGCAGGAGACACAGGTTCGATCCCTGGTCTGGAAAGATTCCACATGCCACAGAGTGACTAAGCCCATGCATGACAACTACTGGACCTGTGCTCTAGAGACCCTGCTCTGCGACAAGAGAAGCCACCACAGTGAGAAACCTGAGCATCACAACTATAGGATAAACCCTGTTCTGTGCAACTATAGAAAACCCAGTGCAGCCAATAAATAAATAGAACGATGGATTCTTTATATATTCTGATGCATTGTCTACAGATATTAAGATAAAGGCAAGCATGTATCTGCTGATACTTTGTAAGCTGATCTGTCTTTGTACTTAGAAAAGTCCATTATTAATAGGATTCCCTGGTGGCTCAGATGGTAAGGAATCTGCCTGCAATGTGGGAGACCTTTGTTCGATCCCTGGGTTGGGAAGATCCCCTGGAGGAGGAAATGGCAATACACTCCGGTATTCTTGTTTGGAGAATTCCATGGACAGAGGAGCCTTGCAGGCTACAGTTCACTGGGTCTCAAAGAGTTGGACACAACTGAGGGACTATCACTCACTCATTTTTAGAAAAGAAAAATAAGTGTTACCCCATCCCAAAACATCCCCACACACAATAATATTTGACCACGTTCCTGGGCACCATGGCCCAAGCATGTTGACACATAAAGTGAACCTTCCCTTAAATGCAGATGCCTCTGAGAGCTAAGCCCTGCTGGCTCCTTGGTCACCCTGTGTTAGGGCTTTGCCATGGCTCATGGCATCATTGACTCAATGGCCAAGAGTTTGAGCAGACTCCAGGAGATACTGAAGGATAGGGAAGCCAGGCATGCTGCAATCCATGGGGTCACAAAGAGTTGGATATGAATGAGAACCTGAACAACAATGGATCACTTCCAGGAACTCTCTCTCTCCACCCAAATGCTATTCCCTGAAGGCTCTTACTCTCTACAAAAGAAGGTGTTAGTCGCTCAGTTGTGTCCAGCTCTTTGTGACCTCATGGACTATAGCCCACCAGGCTCCTCTGTCCAGGAGCTCAACTCAAACAAACTAACTGGCCAGGCAGCAGTATGTGGCCTGGGAAGGCGTGGCATCTGTCCCCATGGACCTTCCTGAGAGGAAGCAAATCATCGGTCCTGCTGTGCTCAGCCAGGGCCCCCCAGGCTTGTGCAGGAGACAGGGCCAGATGTTCTCTTGGGACCTTTTCTTGATCAAGGATTTGATGACACCGGCCCTTCAGTTCTTCTGAATCAACAGCTGCTGATTTCATTCAAATAGTCTAATTTGAAATTCTGTTTCTGGAACGCAGACAGTGTTTTCCGCCCAAGCAGAACAATGGAAGTGGAAAAGGGGGCCTTCACAGGGGCTATTTTGGGTGCTTTCAGACATAGAAGTCAACAATCTGTTCATTCACGGGTGCTCTGACCTCTTGTTTTGAAGGAAGAGAAGAAAAACATGCTGGTTACAAAGAATGTAAATATTTTGCTTTCACCAATTCTCCAATCTGGACTGAAACAAATGTCACCCTTGAACCTGCCCCCATCCTCTCCCCTCTCCCAAGATATCTTTGAAAAACTATGATCAGATCATGAAAATGGGTTTAAAATGTAATTACCAGTTTTGAAGAAATAGGTGAAGATGCAGCTCTTCACTTCAGGGAGGAGGAGGGCATTCTCTCACATGCTTACAGGAGGCTTTGGAGGACAGACATAAACCTCTTACCAAGTGGACATGAGACAGGCTGGGATCTGGGACCTGCAATGCTTGTACCTAGACTCACCTCTCCTTGGGCAACAAAGCAACTATAAGGGATAAAAATAACTGCACTTGTATACACAGTTGGAGCAAATTATGGGCAAGATATAAAAAGACCAAAATGACCAACTGTTACTCCTGAAGAGCCAGGAGCAAAAGCAGGGGTTCAGGCCATTGTACATGCCCCTGCACTTAGCACCACGGAAGGGGTGGGCAAACCACCTAAGCCATCCCTCCAGCCCAACCCCTGGACCCACCCCTCCCCTCACCCCATATATAAGGAACCAGCTTACTGTGTTCCCCCAACCCCGAGGAGCCAGCAAGGGCACCTATTACTTGTTTTCGCTCTCCCTGCTGCACCACGGCCCCCAGTAAAGCCTTGCCTGGATTCCTTGTCTGGCTTCTTATCAATTTCTCTTGTTTAAGGAGTCCTAGAACCCTGGTTGGTAACGGGTGTTTGGAGCTGTCCAGGAGGGAAGGAGACACAGCTGGAGGCAGGAAGATGGACGAACAAGCTGTGGTCACTCCGTGTGAGGACCCAAAGTGTGAATGCATGAAGGGAACAGAATCTGAAGACTCACACACAGATAGCTACTCTATGTTTAAATTTTGTGTCTTCTTGATGTCTCTGGCCTTCTGCCTTTGGTGATGGTCAGAGGTGGTATGTATCAGGAACGCCTCTGCCTCCTGTCCTGGGTGGCCCAGCTTCTTCATCACAGAAGTCAGATCTTCATCTCCTTTCTCTGTCATCTGGGATTCCTCTGGGAAATTTTCGAACAAAGGCTCTGGCTAGATCAGGGACAGCTATGGAGACTGGGTGGATGAGTGTTTACCTGGGTGGGGGCACTGGGACAAGGTGAGGGTTGGCTGTGTGAGTTACTTACAGATATTGTAAGATTACTAAGATTCTTTTTCTAGGGGAAAAAAAAACTGAGACCGGTTTTCCTATTATCACAGAAACATATGATCAGATTGTTTTAATGAAAAAATTAAATGTACAGATGATAGAGTATTGTGGATCGCTGCCCTTTGGGAATAAGTAATTTATGGCAAAGTGGTTCTCTGAGAAAAAGTCAGCTGCTCCTCACACATTCCCCCCCACACCTCCCTCACTCCCTCCCCTTTCTGGGGTCCAGAGAAGGGATGCCTTCCACTTCACACAGTCTTTGGGGGGTGTTCTTATCCAGGAAGCCTAACTATCCAATTAAACCAGCAAGAGACTCAAATACCTACTGTGAATCTGACATGATGTAGGTACCAGCTTTGTGCTGTGCTTAGCGGCTCAGTCGTGTCCTACTCTTTGAGACCCCGTGGACTGTAGCCTGCCAGGCTTCTCTGTCCATGAAATTCTCCAGGCAAGAGTACTGGAGTGCGTTGCGTGCCCTCCTCCAGAAGATCTTCCCAACCCAGGGGTCGAACCCAGGTCTCCCACATTGCAGGTGGATTCTTTACCATCTGAGCCACAAGGGAAGCCTGTGTGAGGATAATACTGTCGCTCTTTTCAAGGAGAGTAAGGCTTTGCTAAGAAACTAGATGCATGTTGTGTTGTCATTTGTAAAACAGAAAAGGAAAAATATATTGTGTGTGAAGCATGGGGCAAGGGGACATTTGCAAGAGGGCTTCAAGGAAGGCTTTATAGCAGAGTGCAGTTAGGACTGGATGCCAAAAGGATTGTGGGGAAAAACAGGGATCTGGGGGCAGAGATGAGGGCCTGCTGGTAAAGCTTCACGGAGGAGGCGGGAAGGTTGTGCACTGGCTGATGCTGATTAAGGAGCTTGAAAGGGACCCATAGGAGATGAAGGGGGAAAGTAATTGAGAGGCAGATGTGAAACCCTCAAGTGGTCTGCTAAGACACTGGAGCAAAGGTGGATGTCCACCTTTGGGCAATGGTTTGGGCAATTTCAAATACTGGGCTGAATTTGTGCCCAGTAAGTGACCTGTCCTGGGTACAGGGCCCATTGACACATAAGCAAATCCCTGTCTTCCCAGCAAAAGGTGATGGATGAAGATACTTCAAGCCAGGAGCCACCTGCCACAGACGGAGGATCCTCAGAAGGGAGTACACAACTTCACTCTTTCCTTCACCCATTCATTGATTCATTGTTGGTATGATCTATGTTTCTTTACCTTCGAGGAATCCAAATAAATGTGCTCAGAGAGAGTGGGAGAAAGAGAGAGAGAGGAATGTACTTTTAGTGGTAAAGTGGACCCTGTCCACAACCCCACCAAAAAGTATGGGTTCCAGGGCCTGGGAGCTTGGACCTGCTGCCTTCTCCAGCCATGTCACCTACACCAGCATCTCCTATCTCACCCAGTTAGTGAGACTCACTTGTTCTAAGGTTTCTATTTGGCTTCCCAGGTGGCTCAGTGGTGAAGAACCCACCTTCTTCACCCAAGACTCAGGAGACTTGGGTTCAATCCCTGGGTTGAGAAGATCCCCTGGAGGAAGAAATGGCAATCCACTCTAGTATTCTTGCCTGGAGAATCTCATGGACAGAGGAGCCTGGCAGGCTACACAGTCCATGGGGAAGCAAAAAGAGTTGGACATGACTGAGCAACTAACCAAAACACATCATGGTCCTCAAGTGCATGCCATCCACTTGGTGAAAGTGGAAGTCATTTGGTCATGTTTGACTCACTGTGACGCCATGGACTATACAGCCCTTGGAATTCTCCAGGCCAGAATACTGGAGTGGGTAGCCTTTCCCTTCTCCGGGGGATCTTCCCAACCCAGGGATCAAACCCAGATCTCCCACATTGCAGGCAGATTCTTTATCAGCTGAGTCACAAGGGAAGCCAAAGAATACTGGAGTAGGTAGCCTATCCCTTCTCCAGGGGATCTTCCTGACCCAGGATTCGAACCAGGGTCTCCTGCATTGAAGGCAGATTCTTTACCAACTGAGCTATCACGGAAGCCCCTGATAACTACTTGATGGGCAGGTGCAAAGCTACAGATTCTGGGCTTTAGGGCTATTGTAGATGTTCCAGGATAATCTTTATTAGTGATTCTTCTTATTCAGGGCAGCTTGGGATTCCCACACTCCAGTAAGAAGTGCCCATGTAGTCCCTGGTGTGTGACCAGCCATCTGAGACACCAATCTCCCCACCCACCCCGAGGGCTCTGACCACACCCACCAGATAATATCATCCAAGGGGGCTTGTCTTTGATCCTACAGTTTAGAAAGAGGTCATCACTGTCCAGTGACAGTAACTCTGTCCTCTCCCTGACTCTCCCTATTCTCCAACATCCTGCAAATACAACAGGACAGGCTCCACTCGGCCACCTGGTTGGACTGAGCATAATGGTGCAGTTTCAGAGTGAATTCTGAGTCACTTTGTTGAAGCTGCCATGTGCCAGGGCCTCAGTGTGGCCACTGCCCAGAGTAGCACTCATAGAACCCCAAACCTATACTAGGGGGTCAGATGGAGCTGTGGCCCCAAGAGGTGCTTTGAAGGTAAGGACAGACACAGGGTCCTCTAAACTCTGAAGCTCTGCAGGGCAGCACGCCATCAGAGAAGTCCCATCCTCCTCCAACCTGTGGAGGCAGTGGCAGATTTTATTTTCTTGGGCTCCAAAATCACTGCAGATGGTGATTGCAGCCATGAAATTAAAAGACACTTGCTCCTTGGAAGAAAAGCTATGACAAACTTAGACAGCATATTAAAAAGCAGAAACATCTCTTTGCTGACAAGAGTCCATATAGTCAAAGCTATGGTTTCTGCAGTAGTCTTGTATGGATGTGAGAGTTGGATCGTAAAGAGAGTTGGACCGCATGGACTACAGCATGCCAGGCTCCTCTGTCCTTCACTATCTCCTAGGAGATATTTTCCATGAAGTGATGGCACCAAAGAATCGATGTTTTCAAATTGTGGTGCTGGAGAAGACTCTTGACCTTTGGACAGCAAGAAGATCAAATCAGTCAATGTTAAAGGCAATCGACTCTGAAAGTTCATTGGAAGGATCGAAGTTGAAGCTCCAATACTTTGGCCACCTGTTGTGAAGAGCCAACTCATTGGAAAACACTCTGAGTCTGGGAAAGATTGATGGCAGAAGGAAAAGGAGGTGACAGAGGATGAGATGACTGGAATCTTAGTTTGTGGCCCAAGGGGAGCCCTGGTGGCTACCGACCACACTTGTTCTCAGCACACATTCTTGAAGCAGCCACAGCACTGGCCACACAGAGATAGCAAGGCGGGGCTCTGCCCTCCAGAAGCTCACCCACTGCCCAGAGGAGCTGGAAAGGATGACCCTCGCCAGCAGAAGTGGTTCCATCAGGAGCACAGAGGTGCTTCTTCCCTCCCTCCGTGTGGCTGACTAGAACCCCAAGTCCCAGGAGTGTTGGAGGCTGTGTAATAATCAGGGCCCAGGGTCATCCTTACTGGTATTGAGGACCCTCCTGGATCCCCCTCAATGCTTCATCCATTTCTGAGGCCCCACCACCTACAGCAGGGGTCTGGGGCTTCTTCCCATCTGTGATAAATGATGCGTAGCCAGCCAATCATTCCTATGACTGTGATCTCAGGGTCCGTCCCAGACAGAGCCAAGCCAGGACAGCTGTGGGGCGTGTGTCTTGGTCAGAGTCCCAGGCTCAAAGTCCAACAGCCATGGTCACAGACAAACCTTGAATCACCCAGATTTATGTTAAAAAGAAGGTCACACGCAGAGGCATTAAGAGCGTTATTGTGGTGGTCTTTGCACCCTGGGCTTCCCAGGTGGCTCAGTGGGTAAAGAACCTGCTTGTAATGCAGGAGATGCCGAGGGTATGGGTTCCATTCCTGTGCTGGGAAGATCCCCTGGAGGAGGGCATGGCAACCCACTCCAGTATTCTTGCCCAGAGAACCCATGGACAGAGGAGCCTGGTGAGCTACAGTCCATAGATTGCAAAGAGTCAGACATACTGAAGCGACGGAGCCCAGCACTTGCTCTCACAGCCACAGAAGCCTGCCCCTTGCAGGACACAGGACAGACGGTCCCTCTGCAGCCCCTCAGCTGGCCCTGGCCTTTCCCCACCCAGCGCATGGTGCCAAGTCCCAGGACAGGGAGTCAGTGGGCATCCCTCGGGCTCCCCTCTCCTCTTGGGGTTGTCAGACCCTGCCTTGAACAAGCCAGATGGGCCCAGACCTGGTCCCAGGCATTGGAGGACCGATGGGCCTCTGCAGGCTCCTGGGGGCAGAACCACAGCACATCCATGTTACCAGGCCTCTTCCCCAAGGTTCATATATGCCTCCCCATCGGTGGTCCCAGAGGAAAGCCCAGCTGGGTGCTGAGAGCCATGTGACTGCGTGTGAAGGCAGGTCCTACAGTGGGCTTGCATGAACACAGGAGGTATCCAGGCCCCACTAACCTGTTCCTTCGACATGGTTGGGTGAACATTGAGTGCTCTGTGTCAGAACTGGCCATGCTCCTGAGCAATCCAACCTCAGTGTCTCTGGAGACCCTTGCTTCAGCTAATGAAGCCCAGGACTGCTCAAGGCAACCACAGTGTTTATAAATAAAACCACATTTTAGTTGTCCCAGGAGTCATATCATTTAAAGGAACTTTGCAGGAATTTTTTACTGATTCAATCATAACATAAAAGTCTCCAGCCCTGGGCCAGGCCACAGCCCATAGAGGTCAACCCCCACCCCACCTTCACAGAGTCCATGGACCCTTGGGACAGAAGGCTCGTGTCTTCACACAGCCACCCGAGGAACTAATGTCAGAAGGCATGGGTTCCCCACCCGCTTAGCATCCTGACACCAGCAGCTGGCTCTCATTCCAGAGTCATTTTTCACCAAGAAATAACATTTGATCATGTCATCAGATTTTCTAGGCAACACCTAGTAAATTACTGGGTATTTACTTTCTTATTAAGTACTAAGTATTTAAATGTCTGCTATTTAAGATCCACAGACATAGAAAACAAGCATGGTTACCGAAGGGAAAAGGGAAGAAGGGATAAATTAGGAGTTTGGGATTAAAATATACATATTCTACATAAAATAGATAAACAACAAGGGCCTACTGTACACAACAGGAAACTGTAGCCAATATGTCATGATAACCTATAAGGGAAAAGAATCTGAAAAGGTATTATGTATACGTACACATTTAAACGTGCTAAGTTGCTTCAGTTGTGTCCGACTCTGTGTGACCCCATCGACTGTAGCCCACCAGGCTCTCCTGTCCATGGGATTCTCCAGGCAAGAATAATGGAGTAGGTTGCCATTTCCTTCTCCAGGGGATCTTTCCTACCCAGAGATCAAACCCATGAACCCCTTCTCTTACAATGGCAGGTGGATTTTTTACCATCAGGGAAGACCCAGATACCTGGTATTTAAATACCTGATATATAAACACCCCCTGGAGAAGGAAACGGCAACCCACTCCAGTATTCTTGCCTGGAGAATCCCATGGATGGAGGAGCCTGGTGGGCTACAGTCCACGAGGTCGCAAAGAGTCGGACACGACTGAGCGACTACACTTTCACTTCCACTATGTAAACACCTAGTGTTTACACAGTGCCTGCTGCTGCTGCTGCTAAGTCGCTTCAGTCGTATCCGACTCTGTGCGACCCCACAGACGGAAGCTCACCAGGCTCCCCTGTCCCTGGGATTCTCCAGGCAAGAACACTGGAGTGGGTTGCCATTTCCCTCTCCTACACAGTGCCTACCCTGTGTTTATTGTGATTCACACAGTCAAAGGCTTTGACATAGTCAATAAAGCAGAAATAGATGTTTTTCTGGAACTCTCTTGCTTTTTCCATGATCCAGCGGATGCTGGAAATTTGATCCCTGGTTCCTCTGCCTTTTCTAAAACCAGCTTGAACATCAGGAAGTTCACGGTTCACTTATTGCTGAAGCCTGGCTTGGAGAATTTTGAGCATTACTTTACTAGCATGTGAGATGAGTGCAATTGTGCGGTAATTTGAGCACTCTTTGGCATTGCCTTTCTTTGGGACTGGAATGAAAACTGACCTTTTCCATTCCTGTGGCCACTGCTGAGTTTTCCAAATTTGCTGGCATATTGAGTGCGGCACTTTCACAGCATCATCTTTCAGGATTTGAAATAACTCAACCGGAATTCCATCACCTCCACTAGCTTTGTTTGTAGTGATGCTTTCTAAGGCTCACTTGACTTCACATTCCAGGATGTCTGACTCTAGGTGAGTGATCATACCATCGTGATTATCTTGGTCGTGAAGATCTTTTTTGTACAGTTCTTCTGTGTATTCTTGCTACCTCTTCTTAATATCTTCTCCTTCTGTTAGGTCCATACCATTTCTGTTCTTTATCAAGCCCATCTTTGCATGAGATGTTCCCTTGGGATCTCTAATTTTCTTGAAGAGATCTCTAGTCTTTCCCATTCTGTTGTTTTCCTTTATTCCTTTGCATTGATTGCTGAGGAAGGCTTTCTTATCTCTTCTTGCTATTCTTTGGAACCCTGCATTCAGATGCTTATATCTTTCCTTTTCTCCTTTGCTTATATACAAATGACATCACCCTTATGGCAGAAAGTGATGCTATGCTATGCTAAGTCACTTCAGTCGTGTCCAACTCTGTGTGACCCCATAGACAGCAGCCCACCAGGCTCCACCGTCCCTGGGATTCTCCAGGCAAGAACACTGGAGTGGGTTGCCATTTCCTTCTCCAATGCATGAAAGTGAAAAGAGAAAGTGAAGTCGCTCAGTCATGTCTGACTCTTAGCGACCCCATGGACTGCAGCCTACCAGGCTCCTCCGTCCGTGGGATTTTCCAGGCAAGAGTACTGGAGTGGGGTGCCATTGCCTTCTCCAGCAGAAAGTGAAGGGGAGCTAAAAAGCCTCTTGATGAAAGTGAAAGAGGAGAGTGAAAAAGTTGGCTTAAAGCTCAACATTCAGAAAAGGAAGATCATGGCATCTGGTCCCATCACTTCATGGAAAATAGATGGGGAAACAGGGGAAACAGTGTCAGACTTTCTTTTGGGGGGCTCAAAAATCACTGCAGATGGTGACTGCAGCCATGAAATTAAAAGACGCTTATTCCTTGGAAGAAAAGTATGACTAACCTAGATAGCATATTGAAAAGCAGAGACATTACTTTGCTAACAAAGGTCTGTCTAGTCAAGGCTATGGTTTTTCCACTGGTCGTATATGGATGTGAGAGTTGGACTGTGAAGAAAGCTGAGTGCCGAAGAATTGATGCTTTTGAACTGTGTTGTTGGACAAGACTCTTGAGAGTCCCTTGGACTGCAAGGAGATCCAACTAGTCCATCCTAAAGGAGATCAGTCCTGGGTGTTCATTGGAAGGACTGATGCTGAAGCTGAAACTCCAATACTTTGGCCACCTCATGCGAAGAGTTGACTCACTGGAAAAGACTCTGGTGCTGGGAGGGATTGGGGGCAGGAGGGGAAGGGGACGACAGAGGATGAGATGGCTGGATGGCATCACCGACTTGATGGACATGAGTTTGAGTGAACTCTGGGAGTTGGTAATGGACAGGGAGGCCTGATGTGCTGTGATTCATGGAGTCACAAAGAGTCAGACACGACTGAGCGACTGAACTGAACTGAACTGGACCAGGTGTTTACCTACCTGTTCCCTAGTAAACCACACATCACCTAGCACGTGTCACACTGCTAAGTAGTCTGTGAAGAGCAGGACCCAGGCGGGTGCTTGGTGTTCTGCTAGACTCACTTCTTAGCTAAGTAACTCACTGTCCCACACCCACCTCACTATGCATAACTTAAAGCCAAAGCCTAACAAAATTACAGTGATCACTGCAGATCCAAGTCAGCTGTGCCTTGTTTTGTTTTGTTGCTGTTTCTCCTTTTACCTGTATCTTGCTGTGCCGATCACAGAGGAGGGGAGGTTACTCAGCTGGGCCAGGGGCTGTCAAGGACAGCTTTGGAACTGGAGATGTGGTCAGGTGTTGCTAGATGGGAGGAGACCAAAGGAGGAAGGGAAGGTCCTGGTGGAGGGGGCGTGGTCAGGCTGCAGTGAAGGAGGAAGTGCGGAGACTGAGGCAGAGCTGTGTGCTACAAGCAGGGCCTCAGAACCAAGGAAGACACGTGGTCCTCCGTTGGAAGCAGCTTCAGAAAGGATGAGATGGGAGAATCACTCCGTCCGCAGTCTGAGCTCTGGTGGAGCAGGATGGCTCAAGTGTAGCTAGGACAAGATAGCAGGGAGGCTCTGCAGCTGGATAGACAGGGATTCCACCCTGAGCATCATTTATAGCCTGCTCTGTGCCCTGGACATATGGCTTGACTTCTCTGAGCCTCAGTTCCTCCATCTGTAAAATGAGAACCGTAAAGGGACAGAGCAAACTTGCAGCCAGTGTTCCATCCCCTATTATTAAGATGCTTTCTTGATGGTCTGAAAAGAGCTCAGATGGGGTGGGGGCATCAGGGTAGAGAGCTGCGTCTGCGGTCACTCACACCTGCCACTCTTCATGTACAGAGCTCACCAGCATCTCACTGGATTCTCAAGGTGCCCTTTGAAGGTTGCCAGCAGGTGTGACATTTCCCTGGGCCCAGCTGCCAGAGTTGGGTGTACAGAGTGATGTGTGAATTTAGACCCAGAACCCACTCACACTCATCCCTGCTGAGAGTAGAGCTGCTCCGAGGGTGGGCAGGAGTGGGTTGAGATGCTTGGTCAGGACTTCAGGTGGATCCATTTGGATCTGTTGAGTGAGTCTGTGCTTCTGCATCCAGGATCGGCCTGAGACTCCCAAGATCAGCCTCTGGGTTGGAGTGATGAATTCTGTCAGTGAACTAAAGATGCCTCTTTCTGAGCATCTGCAGTTTTCTTGGAGCTTGCTGATGAGGGCTTCCCAGGTGGTGCTACTGGTAAAGAACCCACCTGCCAATGCAGGAGACACAGGATTCTCAGGTTCAATCCCTGGGTTGGCAAGATCCCCTGGAGAAGGAAATGACTACCCACTCCAGTATGCTTGCCTGGAGGATCCCATGGACAGAGGAGACTGGTGAGCTCAGTCCATGGGGCAGCACAGAGCAACTGAGCACAAGACGCAAGATGAGGGTGACCAGCACTGTCGCTGAAAACTTATGGGTCTGCCCACAGCGGGCTTCAGGAGCAGCCTGGGGAAGGCGGGAGGCAATCCCCCACTCAGACCTGGGAGCTGGGGGACAAGATCTAGGCCCTGCCCCCTTCTCCAGCTCCCATTTCCAGAGCTAGATCCTGGAAGTGTCTCCAGTGGCCAGAACAGGCCCCCCAGGCATTGTGACAATGAAACAGGGGTCCCAGGAGGAGCTGTGGTCAGGCCTAGGGCACTTGGTCAATGATGATCCCCCTACGCCAGGGTCTGGAACAGTCCAGTTCCACCCAGAACCCAAACAAAGCCTGGCTCAGAATAGGCACCACTACTTCTGTGCTGGTGAGTAAAGGAAGTCAATGGAAGGAATGTCTATGGTGAGGTGGATATCACTCACAGATATGCCCAGAGAGAAAAGAAAACATCTCCTCTGCCCCTGTGGGCCTGACCTGGCCCGAGGCAGTGTGACCCATCCTGGGATCTTTCAGCCTGAGGTTCTGCTTGGAAACATTGGCCCAGAGCCCCAGCCTCAGCCTGGAAAGCACACAGGGTGTTTATTAAGGATGGGCTTGGTGCCAGAATCACAGGTCCTGTATACACATTAACTAAGGTTCAGAGAGGTTAGGTCTTGCACCGAGGAAAACACAACAAGCACATCAAATCCAGGTCCTTCTGATTCCATGGCCTCCAAACCCCTTGTGCCAATACCGCAGGCTTTACCCAAGAGGATGGACCAACAACTCTGCCCCTCCAAGCCCTCTTCCCCAAGAGCCCTGGCCACCTGCTCTCTGCTCCACTGCCTCCCTCCCCAGGCCACATGCCTGCTGTCTACCCCTCCACCCCCTCCAGCTGGGCTCCGGGAGGTTTCCGGCCTGAGGTTCCAGCCTGTGCGCCTGGACATTCACAGTCCTGGGCGGGGAGTCTGTGGCCCCTCAGAGACAGGGACTGTGATTTTCCCTGGCTTCTCTCAGGGCAAACTCAGGGCATGGTGTGAAGTGAAACTGCTCCTCTGTTGATCAAAACACCTTGCAGGAGGGCAAAGAATAAAAAACACTCCTCTTTGGCTGTTGTGTTGCCCAATCCATGTTTTCTGTGCAGCAGCAGACAACTGCCAGGTTCCCAAGTCACTTTATTATTATTATTGGAGTAAAATTGCTTTACAAAGTTGTGTTACTTTCTGTTGTACAGTGAAATGAATCAGCCATGTACAGTGTGTTAGTCACTCAGTCATGCCCAACTCTTTGCCACCGCATGGACTCTGGCTCACCAGACTCCTCTGTCCATGGAATTCTCCAGGCAAGAGTACTGGAGTGAGTTGCCATTTCCTACTCCAGGGGATCTTCCCCATTGAGGGATCAAACCTGGGTGTCCTGTATTGCAGGCAGACTCTTTATCTTTTGAGCCACGGAAGCCTGAATCAGCTATCTGCATACATATAGCCCCTCCCTCTTGGGCCTCCCTCCTACTCCATCCCCATCGCACCCCCTCCCCCCCCCCCCCCATCGCACCCCCTCCCCCGTCTCACCCCTCCAGGTCACCACAGGGCACAGGGCTGAGCTCGGTGTGCTGTGCAGCAGGTTCCTACTATCTATCTGTCTTAGCTGCTGCTAAGTCGCTTCAGTCGTGTCCGACTTTGTGCGACCCCATAGACGGAAGCTCACCAGGCTCCCCTGTCCCTGGGATTCTCCAGGCAAGAACACTGGAGTGGGTTGCCATTTCCTTCTCCAATGTGTGAAAGTGAAAACTGAAAGTGAAGTCGCTCAGTTGTGTCCAACTCTCAGCGACCCCATGGACTGGAGCCCACCAGGCTCCTCCGTCCATGGGATTCTCCAGGCAAAAGTACTGGGGTGGGGTGCCATTGCCTTCCGTATGGCAGTATATATATTCCAATCCAGCTCTCCCAATCCATCCCACCGTCCCCTTCCTCCCATGTCCACATGCCTGTTTTCCCTGTCTTTGTCTCTATTCCTGCCCTGCATATGTGTTCATCTGCACCATTTTTTCTGGATTCTATGTATGTGCTGGTGGTTTAGATTCTATGTATATGCATTAACATATGACCTAGGGACCACCCCCGCCCCCATTCACACACCTGCCTCCACCTTGTCCTTCACTCCCTTGACTTTTCATGGTTCAAATGTGACTGTGTAACCCAAGTCACTCCTGAGAGATGAAAAGGGGAGGGGGTGAAGAACAAGGTGGAGGCAGGTGTATGGGTGGGGGTGGGGTCCCCAGATGCAAAGTCCTCCATCTCCATCCCACTGCTCCCCCCATCCCAGCCAGTGAGTGAAACAAACCAGACCCAGCGCTTGGCTCTGTTGTCTTATTCCAGAAGACTGTTCATCCCTCTTCATCTCTTCCCTTTTCATCCTGAAACAAACAGAGGAAATCACATCCTCCAATTTCTGATGCACCTGATCCCCCAGATTCCTCATCTGTTCCCCTCATCCGGCTGCTGTCAGGAGCACTGGCCGCTGATGGAAACATGTCACGGATGGATGTTACCCTTAATGTTGAGAAACCCAGAGAATCAAGGTCAACATGTTTTTGTTTGTGACCAGGGGCAAGCAAAGGAGAGTCAGATGTGTTTGTGGAGCCCCCTCCCAATTAACCTGGCAATCCAAGGGTCTCAGTATAAGCAGTACTGCTCAGGATGTGTGTGTAGACTGGGGACCCCTCCCTGATCCTCTGCTGTTGGGATACTGTCCACATTGGGGGCTGCTTTGCCTTGGCAGGCTCCGCAATGCACCCCTGCCTGAATGAGACAGGGGACCCCTGCCATAGCCTGACCTCATGCCACCTCAATTCTCCCCAGACCCCTATGGGACCACAGTATTTTCCCCCAGAGAGTTCTAGAATTACCGCAATGTCTCATCCACTTTTTGTTGTTTTTTTAAGTGTTTATTTATTTATGGTTGCATGGGGTCTTCGTTGCTGCATGCAGGCTTTCTTTAGTTGCAGGGTGTGGGCTTCTCGTTGCAGTGGCTTCTCTTGTTATGGAGCACAGACTCTAGAATGTGTGGGGCTCAGTAGCTGCGGCTCATGAGCCCTAGAGCATGTCACCTGCTCTCTGTAAGCAAGGGCTCCCAGATAACCATGATAATAACTTGCACAGGCGTGGATTTCCGCCTTAACCTTAATTCCCCCAATAGCAGAATTTCTATGGGACAAGAAGCCATAGAGCCTGGCCACAGAGAGGCAGCTTTCACAGCTCACTCCCTTGCCCTCCCATCCACTCCTTTCCTTCTCAGAGAAAGAGAAGGAAGCTGCAGGCAGACAGCTCCCCACCCCCGCTTGCAGCCTTTGTGCTGTAACCAGGCTTTGTCCCGATAAGCCCAGGCTCTTGGGAAAAGGGGTCTCCTGAGAATGGCATTCCTTCACTGGGGTGAAGGAACCCTAACCTGAGCTGAGGCCCCAGATGAGTCATCAAAGGTCAGGCCAGGTGTGTCAGCTTCCATCTGACACCCCTCTAGACCCTTCTGGTCTCGGGGGACACTTTAAGTTTCTGCCAGTACCGTCTCTGCGTTATTTGTTTTTACACTTGCCAGCCTGGTAGGTTTCCAATTGTTTTTAACAATCTTCTGTTTGAAGAAAAAGGGACTGTACCCAATGGTGTCATACAACCCAGCATCTCAGCTGGCAAAACACAATTCCCTTTAAAGTCTGAGAATTAAGATTGTCTCAATGGCTCAAGGCAGAACCTGCACAGACACAGGACTCAGGCAGTGAGGGAGAGGTTTGTGTCATGGGAAAAAAAAAAAAAGGCTGTGAATGTGGATGTGGGCGCAGGAAGGGTGGATGGAGCTGACCCGGTACCTTTTTATGGCTGCCCTGCATGGCATGCAGGATCTCAGTTCCCTGACTGGGGATCGAACCCCAGTCCACTGCAGCAGAAGCACAGAGTCTTAACCACTGGACTACCCAGCACCTCTGCAGAGAAACTAAAAGTCAGATGAAGGGAACACCTTCCTTGTTAAAACCTTAGAAAAGGATCTCTTGTTTTGAATGGCACCTGTGTTCCAATAAATGGCTGGGTTCTAGGCAGGTGGGTGGATTTGCTTAGCAAATTTTATTTGAAATAATTGAGCCATCTAATGCTGATGAACAAAGCCTCTCACATGTGAATTTCTACACAAACCCTGAGGACCAGAGGGGTAGTTGGGAGTCCTGTCTTCGTGGAACACAGCTGATGGGGACTGGGAACCCACTAGCAGGAGAGGCCCTCTCATCCTCCAGCCAGAAAAATGGGAGGAAATAGTCAGACTCAGCTTGTCTCCAAAGAGAGGTTTGATAAGGAGGCTCAGATTCCAACTTCTTTACTCCGTTATTCTTCGCGCCCACAGGGCTGTAGGAACTGGATGTCTGCAGAGGCAGAGAATGGAGGATGTCAGGCTATGACAAGGTGAGACCCATTCACTGTCTGGAGAGCTTCACAGAAGAGGTTCAATCCCTGATTTCAGAGCTGTCTGTCCTTTGTTCTTGTGAAAACAGGAGCCCCAGGGGCTTTGCGTCCTAATTGGCAGGATCATAGGCAGTGATTTTCCAGATAGAGGTCAGGAGTGTGGACACCAGTCTTATAGGTACAGTGAGCATTATTGTTTGGGGAGCAAACTTAGTCTGCTTGGTGTCAGATGTATCCTCCAGTGAATGGAATTTGGCTGCAGGCTGTGGACACCTGGGTTCCACCAAGGACAGTTCCCCATAGCCAAGTACCCCCTGGGGTCTATGGACACTGCCCTCTGGAGGGGTTCCCTTTCATATTTATGAAAGTTCTATCATCTGCCCTAGACAGGAAGGTATCAGAATTTATTGTTCATTCCAGCTGTATTTTGGGGGCATCTGCTCAGAATGAGTTTGATATTTTCAGGTTTCAAGGGGTCATAGATGAGAACATGAGAATGAGACCTTTGGTTCTGAAGTTACTGCACATGCCCAGAATTCAGTTCAGTCAGTTCAGTCACTCAGTGGTGTCCGACACTTTGCGATCCCATGGACTGCAGCATGCCAGGCCTCCCTATCCATCACTAACTCCCAAAGCTTGCTAAAACTCATGTCCATTGAGTCAGTGATGCCATCCAACCATCTCATCATCTGTCCGATCCCATGGACTGCAGCACGCCAGGCCTCCCTATCCATCACTAACTCCCAAAGCTTGCTAAAACTCATGTCCATTGAGTCGGTGATGCCATCCAACCATCTCATCATCTGTCGTCCCCTTCTCCTCCTGCCTTCAATCTTTCCCAGCATCAGCGTCTTTTCCAGTGAGTCAGTTCTTTGCCTCAGGTGGCCAAAGTATTGGAGTTTCAGCTTCAGTGTCAGTCCTTCCAATGAATATTCAGGACTGATTTCCTTTAGGATTGATCTCCTTGCAGTCCAAGAGACTCTCGAGAGTCTTCAATACCACAGTTCAAAAGTGTGCTCAGTTTTCTTTATAGTCCAACTCTCACATTCATATATAACTGCTGGAAAAACCATAGCTTTGACTAAACGCAGAATTAGGAATCTGTGAATCTGTATGCATACAATTATATTAACATAACTGAAGTATATGTAATATTTAATAATCATATTAAAGCAAGGCGTGAGGAATCCATTGAGCCAGGTGGTCCTTCTAACCTTAATGACCCTCAGGAATGTCTTGAAAAGGAACTTAGTGACACTGAGTTCTTGCTTCCAGATGTTTTACACACCTGATCTCAGTCTCTAATCCAGCAAGTGGGGCAACTCCAGCAATCCTGTACAAGATACAGTTCAGATCAGATCAGATCAGATCAGTCGCTCAGTCGTGTCCGACTCTTTGCGACCCCATGAACCGCAGCACGCCAGGCCTCCCTGTCCATCACCAGCTCCCGGAGGTCACTCAGACTCGCATCCATCGAGTCAGTGATGCCATCCAGCCATCTCATCCTCTGTCGTCCCCTTCTCCTCCTGCCCTCAATCCCTCCCAGCATCAGAGTCTTCTCCAATGAGTCAACTCTTCGCATGAGGTGGCCAAAATACTGGAGTTTCAGCTTTAGCATCATTCCTTCTAAAGAAATTCCAGGATTGATCTCCTTCAGAATGGACTGGTTGGATCTTCTTGCAGTCCAAGGGACTCTCAAGAGTCTTCTCCAACACCACAGTTCAAAAGCATCAATTCTTCGGCTCTCAGCCTTCCTCACAGTCCAGCTCTCACCTCCATACATGACCACAGGAAAGACCATAGCCTTGACTAGGCGAACCTTTGTTGGTAAAGTAATGTCTCTGCTTTTGAATATGCTATCTAGGTTGATCATAACTTTCCTTCCAAGGAGCAAGAGTCTTTTAATTTCATGGCTGCAGTCACCATCTGCAGTGATTTTGGAGCCCAGAAAAACAAAGTCTGACACTGTTTCCACTGTTTCCCCATCTATTTCCCATGCAGTGATGGGACCAGATGCCATGATCTTCGTTTTCTGAATGTTGAGCTTTAAGCCAACCTTTTCACTCTCCACTTTCACAGTTAGGGTATGCTTTTTTATATATAGACTTTATTTTTCAGAGCAACTTTAGGTTCACAGAAAAATTTAGCAAAAGGAAATGGCAACCCACTCCAGTATTCTTTCTGGGATAATCCAATGGACAGAGGAACCTGGTGGGCTGTAGTCCTTGTGGTCACAAAGAATTGGACATGACTGAGCCCACGCGCACACACACACACACACACACACACACACACGAGTTGCCATGTACATCTGTCCCTACACACAAGCCTCCCCCCACCATCAACCCACCCATCAGAGACGTGTGTTTATGCATTTGTTATAGTCAGACATACCTGGATACCCACCTACCTGGATACCTACCTACTCGGATACCTACATACCCGGACCTTGCCTGGGAATTCTGATGGACAGAGGAGCCTGGAAGGCTACAGTCCATGAGGTTGCAAAAGAGGTGGACATGATTTAGCGACTAAACAACAATGTCTGTCTTCTTACTGTTGGGTTTTTACAAGTTCTTTGCATATTTTGGATCACAATCCTTTATCAGTTGTGTCATCTAGGGGATATCTACAACAGGATGAGACCCTGTGATTGGAAAACAGTGACCTTGGTTATCAGAGCTCTGAATGAGTCTCTGCCCTGGGTCCAGGTGCTGACCAGGGTGCTGGAAAGGAAGAAATATGATGTTAATGATGTAGTTCCCGTATGACCCAGTGAATTTACTGAGCAAGCACCCAGCAACCACTGGGTAAAATTGAGGACACATGCGCTTGGGGGAAGGTCCTTGTGCTCAGGCAGTACTTACAGAGACCTCAGGACTAGAAGAATCTCAAGCGTGACTTCATAATAACTTACTCTCAGGAAGGTAGCTGATGTGACTGATGCTTTGCCAAGCTTCAGGCTAAGTGGATTCCAGGAACCGTTTCTGCTTCTCATCAGCAGCAACCTGTCTGGCACATGGTCAGTTCTATCCTCACCATTAAAAACTAACCTTCCCGAGGTTGCCAAGGACTCCACATTGCTGCATATGAGAGACCTGTCTGTCCTCATCTCATCAGAGCTTTCAGCATCCTTAGCGCAGCAGACCCTCTGTCCTCCTTGAAGCCCTCTCTCCTCCCACCCCCACTCTCTCCTGGACTCCTCTTGCTTCCCCACCTACTTCTTCCCAATCCACTTCTCTGTCTCCTGTTCCTTGATCCCATCTTTAAAGGTTAGAGTCCCCCAGGTCACCATCTTACCTCTTCTAGTCTCTATCTACCCCCATCCTAAATTTCCATCAACATTAAACAGTCCCCATAAGTGATGATTCATGAGCATTTTCTATCTTCTCCCTGGGGCTCTAGACTACACACCCAGCTGCTTGCTTGACTTTTCCACTTGAAAATATACCCTGTGCCTGAAGCTTTACCTGTCTAAACAGGGGCCCCTTTTCTGCCTATCCCTGTCTCGCTACTGGTCCTCTGCACATCCAGGGTCTATTCTCATAACCCTCCTTTCAGAGCAGGCTTGGTTGAACTTAATGTTCTTTTATGTAAATTAAATCCAACATTATTCTCCTTAACACTTCGACTATGACCTGAGATTAGTCTTCCCTGGTGGCTCAATGATAAAGAATCCACCTGCCAATGCAGGAGATATAGGTTTGATATCTGGTCTGGGAAGATCCCCTGGAGAAGGAAATGGCAACCTGCTCCAGTATTCTTGCCTGGAGAATCCCATAGACAGAGGGACATGGAGTGCTACAGTCTGTGGGGTTGCCAAATCAGACATGACTTAGCGACTAAACAAGAACAATGTCCTGAGAGCTTAGAATATACCTAATCCCCTTGGGAAATCCAACATGATCCCCTGTGGCCTGGTCTCTGCTCCTCCCCCAGACACTAGCCAGCCTTGGGGCATTTTAGGTTCCTTAAGGGGAGAGGGCTTTGCTCTGCATTTCTCTCCCTGGAAGGTTCTGCCCTACCCTGTCTCCCCTCAGTGGGCTCACAGGACAACCCTCTCCTAAGCCTGAGTCTCAGTCTGCTCCAGCAGCTGTGACAAAGTACCCCCAGACTCTGGGACTTAAACAACAGAGGCTTATCCTCCCAGAGTTCTGGAGGCCCAGTGTGCATGCTCTCTCTGGAGGCTTCTGAGAGGATTCCTGATCCATCCAGCTCCTGGGGAATCCAGAGTGTCCATGGCTTATGGCCACATCCTCTGATCTCTGCCGCATCTTCAGTGGCTTCTCCCCTCTCTATGTCAAATTCCCTCTGCTTCTCTCTCATGAAGTCACACACGAGTGCCTGTAGGGTCCACGGGCCAATTTAGGACAAGCTGCTCCTTTCAGGGTCCCTCTGTCATAGAAGGTCGGGTTCACATATTCTGTGAATTAGGATGTGGTCATACCTTGGGGCCACTATTCAACCCCGTACACTCTGTTCTGTGTTTCTTAAATAAACAGGAACCACTTCCTATATGGGTTTATTGGGGAGGGGGAAATTACCCCCTCTAATTTTTGAGATTAAAAGACCCTTACGTCTTGGAGGAAAGTTATGACCAACCTAGATAGCATCTTGAAAAGCAGAGATATTTGTTTGCCAACAAAGATCCGTCTAGTCAAGGCTATGGTTTTTCCAGTGGTCATGTATGGATGTGAGAGTTGGACTGTGAAGAAAGCTGAGTGCCGAAGAATTGATGCTTTTGAATTGTGGTGTTGGAGAAGACTCTTGAGAGTCCCTTGGACTGCAAGGAGATCCAACCAGTCCATCCTAAAGGAGATCAGTCCTGGATGTTCATTGAAAGGACTGTTGCTGAAGCTGAAACTCCAGTACTTTGGCCACCTCATGCAAAGAGTTGACTCATTGGAAAAGACTCTGATGCTGGGAGGGATTGAGGGCAGGAGGAGAAGGGGATGTCAGAGGATGAGATGGCTGGATGGCATCACCAACTCAATGGATGTGAGTTTGAGTGAACTCCGGGAGTTGGTGATGGACAGGGAGGCCTGGGGTGCTGCAATTCATGGGGTCGCAAAGAGTCAGACACGACTGAGCGACTGAACTGAACTGAACTGAACCTTTTCAGATTGTGTGGATAGACTAATAAATAAAATTGACATGAGACAGATGAATAGGAGAACAAGAAACAAATTTTACTTCTTTCACATGGAGATTCCACAGAGATGGGATCTAAGAAGTGACCAAAGCAGGCAGCTTTCATGCTTTTTATATGAAGAAATAATACATTTGTGTGGAATGACAGGACCGAGAAACTCAGGTTTCAGTTCTCGTTTTGAGAAGAATATAAACAGCTTTAGTCCATGACAGAGGTCACCAGGTTTGCTGACATGTTTCTCAGCCCCAATTTCCAGATCTTTTGTGGGAAATTTGTCCTTCTACCTCCAGACTTAGGGAGAGCACCTTTCACATGAGAGACGTATATCCTGCTTTCAGAGAGACAGAGAGTCAGGGTGTCCCTCTTGGGTTGGCTGTTTCTTAAGTAACTTTAACTCAAAATAATCATGAGCCATGGAGGCACATTTGGGGGTGGGCAGCCCTGGGCCCCACTAGGCTTTGACGCATCTTACAAGCAGGTCCAGCCGCCTTTTTCGCAGCATGACATTTGCAGTAGATTTTCTGTGTGTGGCAGGGATATTCTCAATACGAAAAGGTAAGAATTCAGTGTTTGTCTAGAAAATAACACCCTGTCCTTCAGGGCAGGAGGGGAGGTGGTGGGGCCCTAAGGGCCTGTGGCTGCAGAAAGGGGTGAACTTTCCCTGGAAGGCGTGAGCTGGAAACTAGAGAGACAGAGTTTGAGGGCGAGGATCTCAAAGAAGGCGGCCAGCAGCCTTTGGATGGAAACGATGAAGCCATGAAGTGTTCCCCCAGCAGTGGGGCTTCCACTCCCTTCATCCAGAGTGGGTGTATGGACCTAATTGCCAACCTGGCCACACCAGTGACAGATGCCTCCAGTTCCCCCTGGTGTGGGCAGCTGGGGACAGAGGCCAGAGACGTTTGTCCCATCATAGTCCTCCTGGATCCGCTCCGTGGCATGTATATCAGCACATGGCTCAGTTGTCTGCTTTCCTGGGACCCAGAGGCCCCTTCTTTCCCTCCGCAGAAACCCCTCCAGATCCAGCTGTGGTGTGCATGGATTGTCCATAGGGGAAAAGCTCAAATCACAGACACTTTCATTTATGAAAATGAAAGTCCATTTTCCTGCTGGAAGTAGGAAGGACAGACCATCAGCAATGAAAACACATTTCCACCCCTCCCTTCTTGAAGTTTTGCTTTTCTGAAGACAAGACTGAGTGAATGCTCACTTTTCTCTTGCTAGAAAAACAAAATGCAAATAAGTCCTCTGAAAGTGACTTCCATGTATAAGATTTTTATGTGGCTTTCTACAACATACAAGGAAGACAGAGGGACACACAGATGGTGAGTAGGAATTGACCAAGTGAGTCCTTGACTGTTCCTTCAGTTCTACCCCAGACCGTCTGCATAAACTGCAGTCAGGCTATCACCGCACTGGGCCTCTTTGCTTTACGTTAAAGCATGACCTGGTAGGAAAAAACAAAACAAGCAAAAGCCAGCATGAGTTTTCAAACCAGGCAGATCAGGTCAGATCAGATCAGTCCCTCAGTCGTGTCCGACTCTTTACGACCCCATGAACTGCAGCACGCCAGGCCTCCCTGTCCATCACCAACTCCCGGAGGTCACTCAGACTCACATCCATCGAGTCAGTGATGCCATCCAGCCATCTCATCCTCTGTCGTCCCCTTCTCCTCCTGCCCCCAATCCCTCCCAGCATCAGAGTCTTTTCCAATGAGTCAACTCTTCGCATGAGGTGGCCAAAATACTGGAGTTTCAGCTTTAGCATCATTCCTTCCAAAGAAATCCCAGGGCTGATCTCCTTCAGAATAGACTGGTTGGATTTCCTTGCAGTCCAAGGGACTTTCAGGAGTCTTCTCCAACACCACAGTTCAAAAGCATCAATTCTTAGGCGCTCAGCCTTCTTCACAGTCCAGCTCTCACATCCATACCTGACCACAGGAAAGACCATAGCCTTGACTAGGCGAACCTTTGTTGGCAAAGTGATGTCTCTGCTTTTGAATATGCTATCTAGGTTGGTCATAACTTTCCTTCCAAGGAGTAAGCGTCTTTTAATTTCATGGCTGCAGTCACCATCTGCAGTGATTTTGGAGCCCAGAAAAATAAAGTCTGACACTGTTTCCACTGTTTCTCCATCTATTTCCCATGTAGTGATAGGACCAGATGCCATGATCTTCGTTTTCTGAATGTTGAGCTTTAAGTCGACCTTTTCACTCTCCACTTTCACTTTCATCAAGAGGCTTTTAGTTCCTCTTCACTTTCTGCCATAACGGTGGTGTCATCCGCCTATCTGAGGTTATTGATATTTCTCCCAGCAATCTTGATTCCAACTTGTGTTTCTTCCAGTCCAGCATTTCTCATGATGTATTCTGCATATAAGTTAAATAAACATGGTGACAATATACAGCCTTGGCGTACTCCTTTTCCTATTTGGAACCAATCTGTTGTTCCATGACCAGTTCTAACTGTTGCTTCCTGACCTGCATACAGATTTCTCAAGAGACAGATCAGGTGGTCTGGTATTCCCATCTCTTTCAGAATTTTCCATAGTTTATTGTGATCCACACAGTCAAAGGCTTTGGCATAGTCAATATGGAGGTGATGGAATTCCAGTGGAGCTATTCCAAATCCTGAAAGATGATGCTGTGAAAGTGCTGCACTCAATATGCCAGCAAATCTGGAAAACTCAGCAGTGGCCACAAGATTGGAAAAGGTCAGTTTTCATCCCAATCCCAAAGAAAGGAAATGCCAAAGAATGCTCAAACTACCACACAATTGCACTCATCTCACACGCTAGTAAAGTAATGCTCAAAATTCTCCAAGCCAGGCTTCAGCAATACGTGAACCGTGAACTTCCTGATGTTCAAGCTGGTTTTAGAAAAGGCAGAGGAACCAGAGATCAAATTACCAACATCCGCTGGATCATGGAAAAAGCAAGAGAGTTCCAGAAAACCAGGCAGAACTGCATTCAAATGCTCTCCTGCCATGTCATCTTGGGAAAATTATTTAATTATTGTATTCCCTGAGCTGAAATAAGTATTAGAGTCCTCATCAGATTGTTACAAAGATTGAATCTGAAAATGTACCATCCAAACTTGCACAGAAGCCCTCAAAACCAGTAGTTTGTCCTCCTTTCCTAAATGAAACCAAGAATTAAATGACAGAGTGAGTAGCCCTTTGAAAAGTGGTCCTTTGCTCTTAGCAGTAAGGAGTAGAATATTTTCTTCTTCATCGATAGGAACTCATTTTTTACAAGCTTTAGTAATTTAAGTTGAGTGAAAGTGAGTGAGTGAAAGTTGCTCAGTTGTGTCCGATTCTTTGCGACCCCACGGACTGTAGCCTACCAGGCCCCTCCCTCCACGGGATTCTCCAGGCAAGAGTACTGGAGTGGGTTGCCATTTCCTTCTCCAGGGGATCTTTCCGACCCAGGGATTGAACCCAGGTCTCCCGCATTCCAGGCAGACACTTTAACCTCTGAGCCACCAGGGAAGCCAATTTAAGTTGAAGGAATATTAAAACACATTAAAAAGCTGCTCAGAAATGGTATATTTTCCCCATTGCTTAAGAGGAGGGATTAGAATGTTTTACTTTCTAAATATGGTGTTCAATTATTACACCAGCCCAGAAGCATAAAAAAAAAAAAAGTTTGTCACTCAGTCGTGAGCAATTCTTTGCAACCCCCTGGACTATAGTTCTCCAGGCTCCACTGTCCATGGAATTCTCCAGGCAAGAATCCTGGAGTGGGTAGCCAGTCTCTTCTCCAGGGTATCTTCCTGACGCAGGGATTGACCCTGCATCTCCTGCACTGCAGGCGGATTCTATACCATCCGAGCCACCGAGAAGGCCCTAGAAGGGTCAAGCCATTCGTGAATTCCTGCAGTGGCTTTTCTGACCTGTGTACCTATACTGGCCTGCATTCTAACTACATGGCCTCTTTCTCCTTCCACGACACTGAGCTCATTTCAAGGTGGCACCTTGTTTGGTCAACGTTTGGGGCCATGAGGGCTCCAGGGAAAGTTCCTGGGACTCATTTCAGTGAGTTGAAGCACACACATCTTCCTAGGAAAACACACGTATTACTTTCTCCTGCCCAGCCAGACATTAGTTAGTTCAGTTATCAGTCATGTCTGACTCTGCAACCCCATGGACTGCAGCACACCAGGCTTCCCTGTCCATCGTCCACTCCAGCCAAACCTGGTCTTTACTAACTCTAGAGTTTGTGTCGGTTAAGAATCTTCTGGTCATAAACTGTCAAAACCCCACTTCAAACCAGCTGAATCTAGGAGGGATGTTTATGAGCCCTCCTAACCCTATGACCAGAGGTGGAAGAGTGCCAACATCCAGCAGCACCCAGTATTTTCTGACTAGTTCCTGAGAGCTGCTGTAACAAAGCACCTCAGACTGGGTGGCTTAAAGTACCACACACTTGTGCTCTCACACTTCTGGCTGCAGAGGCCTCAGCAGGTCCGTGCTCATTCTGGAGGCTCCAGGGGAGGGCCTTTTTGTGCATCTCTCCTGGTGGCTCCTGATGACCCTCAGTTTGCAGACCCGTCACCCCAGTCTCTGCCTCCATCACCACATGGCCATCTTTCCTCTGTGTATGCCTCTGTGTGTCTCTCCTCTTCTTATAAGACCCATTACATTGGATTTGGAACCCACTTTGCTCCAGTATGGATGCACTTTAATCACACCTGCAAAGATCCCACATTCAGAGGTTCCAGGTGGGCATGGATTTGGGGACCCAATTCAACCCACAGCTCCTTCCCTTGCTTGATTTCTCTTGGTCTCTCCTTACTGCTTCTGGGTCTCATTCTAAGGCTGATTCTACCCCCGTCATTGCAAAATGATGCTAAGCCAATGCCGTGAGCCCTGCATCCTCCCTTAGCCAACACAAGAGTGTGTCCAGCTGCCAGGAGGAGGCCCCCCTCCCCTGGCTGAAATGCTTCTCCCTGACAATACCCGGAATCAAATGGTGCTTAAACACCTGAATAATTTAAATGGCAATTCAAGGAGCCCTGCCAGCAGAGACAACAAAATGACACTCCAGACCTCATCCAGCCACTCTGCCTCACCCCTAGGGGCTAATCAGGGACCTGGCTTTGTCTTTCAAAGGGCCAGAGGCACTCTTATTATCAACCCTGCTTTGTTCCCTACCACATCTGAAGTGCTTTCCTTGTTTCCAAATAAATAAAACAGCAGCGTTGAACTGTCATTTCACCAGCTTTCAATTAGAAGGGAAAACACACAGAAAGGTGGGAAGGTGGAAATCAACTCAGATGTGGGGGAGGTGGCCTTACATGCTGGGTCCCTCCGGCTAGGATGGGGTGGGTTAGAAAGAGAGCAGCCCCCAGGCCAGCCGCACATCCTGTTTGGGTAAAAGGTGAGACACAGAAAAGGCGTTCAGAGGTTTTGAAGTTGTTTGGTCCCCACTTGGCTCTCTCCTCTGCCCCTGCCTCTCCTCTGTTCCCCCTGCTCTCTCCACCTCCCCCTACCCTGCCCCACCCCTCCTCTGCCTCTGCTCTGAATCTGTCTGTATGATCAGCCCAGGACAACAGCTGCTTTGACAACCAAGGTCACAGTCTTCTCTGGGCTGTGCACAGCTGGGTCTCGGGTGGCCCCATCAGGGAGTGTGCTTTGCAGAGAGACAGTCTGGGGTGGGAAATAAGACTCCTTCCCAGAGCTGGGGTTGCTCACACTAGAAGGCCACCCCTGAGAACACTGGGATGGGGGAGCTCCTGAGCAGAGCAGATAAGGCTTCACTGAGGTCCCTCCATTTCTGTAGAGCAGCCCAGGTACCAGGTGCCAAGTCACCAGCATGGGGGCCTGCATGGTCCAAATGAGGGGGACGTCGGCAGGGGCGATGCTGGGGACACTTGCCTGAGGGCCTCCCCTGCTGTCCGCCTACCGCCCCCTGCCCTACCCACCCTGGGGCCTCACCCGGTCCTGCCGTAACTCCCAGGTATCCACCAGGTCCCCTGAGGTAATCAGCAACACGATGAAACATGCACCATTCAGCGCCATCATTCCATGATGGCGTCAACCTCTAGAAGGGGTCTCCTGTCAGTAAACAGAAAGATAATGTTAGAACCACGCAGGGAGCAGGATGCCAAATGGAAAGACATGAATTGTCAGGTGCACGAGGAGGACAGGGAGTTGGCAGTTCTGCTGTAAATCAGGGCTATGCTTTGCGCTTTACATGTAATTGTTATCTTGCTCTAGAAGTAACCGATAAAACAAACAGTGATCCAGTTTGTCTCACCACTCCTCCCCGCTCCCCCCACCTTCAACGAAGACCTGACAAAGACTCTGTGCCTCTTACACCCTATTCGGTGGGGACAGAGAAAGTGCTTTTAACTCCACTCAGTCAGTTTGGGATCCACTCAGTGAAGGAGAGTTAGATTCCAAAGTCTGCAGAGGCTGTAAGTAGCGACTTGTCGCCTTGGCACCAAAGGATGCTGCCCTCCTCCACTGAGTCAGCAGCCTGGACCGCTTCTCTGCACCTGCACAGGCCCCGTCCTCCTGATTCTGGTCCCTCACCAGCCATTCTTTGTACTGAACTTTCTCGCTCACCTACTGGATGGTTCCTCAATTGAACCCAGATGGATGCAAGATATCAGACCCAGAAGAGAAGCCCCAGACCTCAGACAGTACCGTCAGCCTTAAGAACATGCAGTCACCCTGCCTCTGACAGGTGTAGCCTCTGGTCCACCTTGGCCACATCCCCCTCCTTGGCAGGTTCACATCTGCATCCTCACGGGCTTCGGAATGCTGCCAAACCAGTGGAGCCTGTGAGAACAGAGGATATGGAAACCCAGCACCTCCAGGTCATGTTCCCCATCTGTAGAAAGAGAGGCGAAAACCGGCCTGCAGACCGTCCTCATGGGGATGTGGTTAGACAAAGTGTGCCCAAGGCTGCACTCATTTAACTGGGCCTGAGTGAGACCTGCCCTGTGGCTAGGTAGTGGCTGACAGCTGTTATACTGCCTGTGTGAGCCCAGAGCCAGCCTGTGGAGGTTTGTGTGCGTGCGTGCATAGTCACTTCAGTTGTGTCCGACTCTTTGTGACCTTATGGACCAGAGCCCACCAGGTTCATCTGTCTGTGGGATTCTCCAGGCGAGAATACTGGAGCGGGTTGCCATGTCCTCCAGGGGATCTTCCGGACCCAGGGATTGAAGCCACATCTCCTGCGCTGGCAGGCAGGTTCTTTACCACTACACCACCAGGAAAGTCTGTGAAGGCACCCACCTACAAACGTGGTGTGAAGGCAGGCCTAGCACCAGGGCTTCAAAGGTGAAGATGTGGGGTCTTCGGCTCACTCTAAGAGTACGAGATCCACATCCCTGAAAGAAAGGATTCCTGCAGAAGAGTGATTCACACCGGTGGCCTAGGAAACCACACACAGCAGGAGGGCACCAGCTTTGGAAGCCTGGACTCGGGGGAGGGGCTGGATATGGGGGCAGGAGGAGAAGGGGGTCCCCAGGAAATGGCTCCAGAGCTGAATCTTCAAGTGTGATGAGAATAGAGACAAAGCGGGAACAAGGAGACAGTCGGGTAAGCTGAGCATTTGGACCACAGAGGACAGTGTGTGCCAAGGTCCCATCCCATAAGAACCTACAGAATGTGTGACAATGTGATGAGAACTCACTGTGGTTCTCGTGTCACATCTGAAGCTGGACCAAGTAGCCTGAGCTGGAGGGGAGGGTGGATGTGACTGTGGGGGGCTCTGTGTGCTGTGGAGGAACTCAGCCTCTATCATCCAGGCACTGGGCAGCCACAGAAGACCTAGAGAAAGAGCAGCAGTGGGCTCAGAGTGAACCCCAAGGCAGGCAGCTTTGAGGGGCAGGTGGGGGGCAGGGAGAGAGAGTGGTGGGGCAGGCAGAGCTGATGAGCCCTGAACCCAGGTGAAAAGGGTTGAAATAAGACAAGGGAGAAAGGCCAGAGGTACAGGGCAAGATCTGCAGAATTGACACTGATGATCAGGAGTGAGGAAAAGAAACAGAAGCAACATATATCAGGGTATATGCAGTAGAACTGGTGCCACATGATCCTAACACAAGGGATGGATGTCGTAGGTTCATTACAGGTTTCTGCACACCCAAGTTCCACTGCTCTCATTCATCATGAACGTCTTTCCTCTACCGCACACAATTCACTACCTGGGGAATGAAGACACAGCCCACAGGCCCAGAAGGTCCTGTGCTAGCAAAGGAAACAGACAAATATACAGGTGTCCACAGACTCAGCTTTGAGTTCAGGCTCAGTTGGAGGGCAAGGAGGAGCCTGCCCGGAGGGGCAATGGTTTAAGCCAGACCTGGGAGGAATCAGGACAGGAGTCAGGAACAAGAAGTGTGGGGCGGGGTGGGGGTTGGGGGGCTCCTGGTGGAGGGAATAATGAGGGGGGCGGTTCAGTTCAGTTCAGTCACTCTGCCGTGTCCAACTCTTTGTGACCCCACGAACTGCAGCACGCCAGGTTTCCCTGTCCTTCACTATGTCCTGGAGTTTCCTCAGACTCATGTCCATGGAGTCGATGATGCCATCCAACCATCTCACCCTCTGGAAGGAGGTGCTAAGAATAGTCAGCTCACGAGGGCTGAGAAGCACACGGGAGGACACTGGGTTGGACTGCACTGGGTGGGAGGACGGAGCACTCTGGGGAGATGGGGGCATCCTCCCGGTGGGCTGGCCTCAGGTGTAGACACAGACTCGGGTCATCCTCCAGGTGACATGAACTCCCAGCCCCTCTCTCTGGACCCCCTCGCGATCCTGCCCTGAAGAGATCCGGCCCAGGGAGCTCAGCTGCCTCAGAGCGGTGTCTGCATCAAGAGCCAGGACATCCCTGAACCCATACCTGCAGGGCTCAGAAGGCCAAGTGCAATTCCAGCAGAACCCCTCCACCCCCTCCTGCCACACCTGGCTGTACAGGAAGCCATCAGGAGGCTGTTTTGATTGGATCATTTCAGCGGGCTCATTATTTTCACAGGGAACAATTTCTAACAATTTTCCTTGTCACTCAGGGAGCTTGCTGCTAGCTGAGTTTCTCGGGCCGTTATAAATACATTATCAGACACGTTCCGCAAGCACTTGCAGGTAAAAATAAACCCCCAGCATTTGCATCGCGGGGCACAGATGTGAGATGGCTTGGTGAGACGTTTGCTCTCCGGGTCCTCCCTCCCTGGGGCGGGGAGGGGGTGGTGATCAGAGCTGCATCACCCCATGAGGCTGGGCCCAGGGCTCAGGAGCTTAGAAAGCTGGGGTTGTGAGCCTCGTCCTCATTCCCCTTCATGGTGGAGACTCAGATAGGAATTGAGTGTTTGTGATGTGAACCACTGGACGGGGCCCCAGTAACATCAAGAATACACGGGACCCATAGGCCGGTGGCATCTGCACTCTTTGCTTTAGACTGTCTTGGGAACTTCCTGACAAGCAAACCCTCAAGGCAGACCGGCTGAACTTGGGGCTCAGGGAGTCCACACACACGTGTCCTATGGGCCAGACAGAAAGGACAGAGTCAGGTGGCAAAGCCAGAAGAACCAGCCCCAAAGCATAGTCTGGCACCATCTCACTGGGTGCTGTGGGTGGCCTAGGCTTCCCAAGTCTCAGTTTTGTCATCCATGAAATGGGCATCATCAGGCTTATCATGCAGCACTGCTTGATGTTCAGTTTATGACCATCACATAAGCCCTTCACAGTCGTCCTTAAATGTTGTAGTGTTATTAACCACTCATAAGGAAGGAAAGGTGCCCACTCTCATCTCTTGAGCATGTGACTGACAGCAGATTCCATCATGTCTCTAAGGCTCACGTCTGTTGTTTGTGGATTTGTGTCAAGAGCTAAGCTCAGTGGTATTGGGCTTATCTCTATAGGGTGTCTAGAGCTGCAAGTGCCTTGGGCCACAGGAAAGAGCAGGGGCCACGTATCTGTTGGGGGGACATGGATCCCTGTTGGAGAGTCAGAGGAGAAGAGCTTCAGGGATAAGATGGAACTCCAGGCAGCAGGGAGAGGTCACAAATCTTTGCCTGAAGAAAGGAGGTTACAGGGCAGGTGGGCAGATAGAGGCAGGCAGGTTAGACACCTGGCAGACAGGTAGGCCCCTGGAGCAGAGTTGGGCCCCTGGAAGACAGGTAGGACACCTGGGAGAGACAGGGTGGAGCAGGATATCTTGACAGAATTGAGTCCTTTCAGACCATCCATGGTGATGGAATTCTACACGGGTGGGGACCTCTTCTCCTGCATCCTTCTTCCCCTCTGACTGTGCTCTTGTTGACTGAGTACTAACCCCATGCCCACACTGTGCCTTATCAGCTCATGGCATCTTAGCAACCCCAGGCCTTGTTGCATGAATGGATGGCCAACATTCAGGAAGCTTGAGCCACTTCCCAGGTCTGGGACCCAGATCCTTCTGATTTCAGTTAATGAGAAGGGTAGTTATCTTCATGTGTGAGTGCTCAGTCATGTCCGACTCTCTGCAACCCCATGGATTGTAGCCCTCCAGGCTCCTCTGTCCATGGGATTTCCCAGGCAGGAATACTGGAGTGGGTTGCCATTTCCTTCTCCAGGGGCTCTTCCCTACTCATAGATCTAACCCACGTCTCTTGTGTCTCCTGCACTAGGAGGTGGATTCTTTACCACTGACTCCAGAATAGGGAAATAACAGCAAAGGTACAATGAACTTTCTAGAGTGATAGAGACATTCCATATATTGGTCATGTAGGTGTGTACATAGGTCAAAGCTTATTGAACTGTACACTTAAGAGCTGATTTCAGCGTACTGTAAATTAGACCTTAATTTAGCAACAACAACAATGTAACTGTCATATTGCCTGTATCAGAATAAAATAAGCAGAGTTTGGATGGTGTGTGTGCTGATCATTTCACCTGTCCTTTCTTCATAGTGAAAGGAGGGCATTAAAGACGATTAAAATGACATATTTTTGAAGTATTTTTTTTGATAAGTGGGTTTTCATATATGTGTGTGTGTGCTCAGTCATGTCCAACTCTTTGCAGCCTCATGAACTATAATCCTCTAGGTTCCACTGTTCACAGAATTTTCCAGGCAAGAATACTGGAGTGGGTAGCCATTTCCTTCTGCAGGGGATCTTCCCGATCCAGGGATCAAACCTAGGTTTCCTGCACTGCAGGCAGATTCTTTATCACTACACCATGGGAATTCCCTAGGTAGATCCATTGGAATTTTTCTGAAGAACAAGCATTTTTTTCAATAGACTCTTAACATCTAAAAATTTTCTGTAAAATAGCTTGGTCTTTCATCAAAATTGTATATTCTTTCACTAATACATTTGAAATTGTTGACACCTTACACTGACTTCTCTCTCCTAGACCATAACATATTTAATTGAGACAATTATCTCTCTGCAGTGCAGGGGGATGTGGTAAGCTCAGAAAAAGCAAATTTTGCTCTCTACAGAGGGCATGTTCACGGGTTTTGTTTTTCCATGGTTGAAATGTATAAATATTTTACCCAAATGCATTTACAGAGGCTGAGAGTCTTTCTTCGACAAACAGTCTTACAAGATAAAACTCATCAAATAAGTTGTCTGTTTTGAAGTCATTTCTATATATGATTCTCTTGAATGTTTCTCCAAATTTAGATGCTGCAAACTTGTAGATCTTTTAATTTGGTTCCATTCTGGCATGGAATATAAATTTGTTTAATTAAAAATAGGGTTTCATTAAAAGATGCTTTCTACTAGTTGAGATATTCCAAAGCACAATTATGTAATTTTTAAATTAAATCTGAGGCTGTCGGGGCTCACATGGTTTCACTGGTTCCCTCCCTCCCTTGCTTGCATGGGGATAAATTTAATGTCTTCCTGTTTGCAAGCTTTGTTTTCAATAATGATAATTTTCCAAAAGCCTCAAAAGCTGAAGTTTTTGTTGTTGTTTTTGCTCTCCTCATTGGATTATTGAATGCAGCCAAAACACAGAGGATTTGTTTACAAAAGGGTTCAGTGCTGTTATAGGACACTCTAGATTGATTTACAAAGAAGCTCTTCAAAGGCTCAAACATTTCCAGACTCCTATTCATGGTGAGCAGCAAGAGAGAACCCAGTACTGCCACACTGAAGGGCTTTTTAAAATTCAATATCCGCTTGTCATAAAATGTTGCAATTCAGTTACTCTAAGTATATACAGATACACAGTTGTAAATTTCCAACCACTGTAACTTCTATCACTTGACTGTTAAGATTGTCTCAACTTTTCAGACACAAGTTTGAATTACCTGTGCTCCACAACATGTTCTTCCACTTCTGTTTCGTATGTTTTGTGAAATGGAGTATTTCCTGTCGTATCAATAAACAAGGATATCAGAGCCATCAGCTATTCTGGCCCTCCAGAAGTGAGTTTCTGAGCCTGGAGGATGCCCAGAAAGAACAATGCCTGCATTCTGGCAATTATGAGGCTGCTGCCACTCCCTATGGTGATTGAGAAACTAAGGATGTGAAAACTCAGATCCAACAATGTTGGCCATGGTTAGCTGAGATGTATACGAAAGGAATGATTTCACTGAACCCAGACCCTTATATCTTCTCATGCACAGAAAAGCACTAAATTTCTTGAGATATCTGGTTTTCCTTAATTTACAATAATCTTTTGACCTTCAGACTACTTGCCTTGTTTCTAACTTCTATATAACCTGACTCTGCAACTCCACGCTCTCCCCACCCCACCCCACCCCCGCCACCCCCACCGCCCCCACATCCCCCACGCCCCCACCCCTGTCACCTCCTCAGAGCAATTCTTTCAGAGTTCCTTGAGATGCTCTCTCCCAGGCTTGAAGTCCTAAAAATTCCCCCCGAATAAGACATAACTCTCAATTTCTAGGTTGTGACTATTTTTAAGTCAACAGTTTCTTACTTTAATAAGAATGTGGCTTCCAACTTGAAACTCGTATCAAATATATGTTCATATTATGACCGCATCAACTAAACAAACAAATTGCACAACCTAAAAGTTGAGGATTTTCTTTTATTTGTCAGAAAAAAGCTGAGCACTCAAGCTCGGGACGCAGCCTCTCAGCTCAGGGGGACTGTTCCTAAGAGTTAAGGGAGGAGCCAGGATATACAGGGGTTTTTGCAACAAAGACCAGGGAGTAAGGACACCAAAAGATGTTAAAACCATCTCGTCAATGAATTTAGCACTTTTCTGTAACTGGGAAGATGCAAGAGTCTGAGCTCATTGAAACCATCTTTTTGATTTGCACCTTAGATTTCTGGGGCCAGAATGATCTTCTTCCCCATCCTGAGTTCCCTCAGGACTCACTGTAGTGATGTGGGGACTGAGGGGGCGCTGTAGTGCCTCGATGGTTGCAATGTCCTTTGTTTTCTGATAAGGCAGGCAGTCTTGTTTTATTCATAACATAATATAATCAATCAGTTTTACCCTCAGTGTGGAATTTTCATCCGATTCTGCAATAGCGCTCAGCGTGGTCTCAGGTGTTTTGCTTCCAACAGAATGAAACCCCTAAAGCTGTAACTTTTTTAATATAAATTTTATTTATTTTTGGTTGTGCTGGGTCTTTGTGGCTTCGCGGGCTTTTCTCTAGTTGCAGAGAGCAGGGGCTGCTCTCTAGTTGTGGTCTCTAGCTTCTTGTTGAGATGGTGTCTCCTGTTGCAGAGCACGAGTTCTAGTGCACATGGGCTCAGAAGTTGTGGCTTCCAAGCTCTAGAGCACAGGCTCGGTAGTTGTGGTGCGTGGGCTCAGCTAGTCCGTGGCATGTGAGATCTTCCCAGATGAGGGATTGAACCCATGTCTCCTGCATTGGCAGGCAGATTCTTTACCACTGAGCTACCAGGGAAGCCCATAAAGCTATATTTTTAGTTTAGCAAATGAAACACGAAATACTGAGCCCTTCTTGGAATTCACAGATTTTGTATCAAAAATATCTGACGTCATGATGTCAAACTGGCTTCCTTTCCAGTTCCCAAAGCCTTCTTCTGCCAGGGGCCCTGATACATTGATGGCTAATTGCTTCATCCTTCTTCCATGCCCAAGGAAACTTAAAATCTGAACTGAGCATCCTGAGTTTGGGAATGTCGATGAAAAACCTAATGCTCAACCTAAAAGTTAGAGTTATATTTTATTTGGCAGACTTTCTGAGGACTTTAAGCCTGGGACACAGCGGGTTTCTCAGATAACACTGAAAAAACTGTTCTGAAGGGGCAAGGGGAGAGGAGCCGAATATACAGGGTTTTTTTGCAACAAAAGAGTAGGTAATCAGAACATCAAAAGATTACTGTTAATTAAAGCAGATCAGACATCTCAAGTTAATGCATTTAGAGCTTTTCTATGTTTGGGAAGGTGCAAGAGTCTGGGCTCACTGAAATCATTCCTTTGATGTGCACCTTAGCTATCTGGGGCCAGGAGCCTGTGCTTTCTCATGGTTAGTCCCCTCAGGGTGCACCTTTGGGAGGGTGTGGCTATAGCAGCTGACTGCTAGATGTGGATGGGGAGCGGGGTTCCTGCTGTCTCCATCCTGAGTTCACTCACAGCTCACAGTCAGGGTGGCTATAATGTGGTGACTTGACGGTTGATACATCCTTTGCTTACTGATATGGCAGCAATATTTTTCAAGCACGGAAAGAACAGCATTTTATCTAAATTAAAAAAAAAAAAATGAGCATTTGATCTAAATGAAAAATCTGGCCTAAGGACACACATGCAAGAAGCCTTCTACAGCCACACGTGGTAAGTACCCATCTTTGAGCAAATTCTTCTTAAATAACCATTAAGGTAGGAAGTAGGGGCTGCCGTACAGTCAGCATCCTGCCTGTGGCCCACAGGCAGAGAGGCCATGTGGAATGGCTCTCTGCGCCAGCTGCAGCTTCATCCTAACTTTAATGACTGACAGAAGCTCAGTCCTTGCTTTTTCATTAAATGTGTACTTTCATTATTTTAGCTCATTGCTGCCCAAAGAGTTCATTAACAAAATTTAAAAAGCATTAGAAAATAATAAATACTTGGTGATATATTTGCTTTGATGATAAAGAAAGGCTCGTTTGTAGACAAGTCTGTGGCTGCTCCTGTTCATCTGTTCTGAGCAGGACTGTGAGTACATGCTAAGTCCCTTCAGCCGTATCGAACTCTTTGCAACCCCATGGACTGTAGCCTGCCAAGCTCCTCTGTCCATGGGATTCTCCAGACAAGAAGATTGGAGTGGGTTGCCATGCCCTCCTCCAGGGGATTTTCCTGACCCAGGGATCAAAGCCTGTCTCTTATGTCTCCTGCACTGGCAGGTAGGTGGGTTCTTTATTTCTAGAGCCACCTGGAAAGCCCCTCTGAGCAGGACCACTGATCTCTGATCTTCACTGGGATTCACACACTTCTGCTTGGAGGGTCCCTCCGGCCCCACTGGCCACATCAGCTACCAGCTGGGGGCTTCAAGGTCTTCCAGGTGGTGGTCCTAGCCACAGCACAGCTGGCTGTCCACCAGGTCCGCCAAGGGAGGGCAGTAACTCAGGACACACCTCTCTTCACCTGAGGGAGGCCAGATGGAGGACGTACTTCCTGCCATTCATGCCCGAGAGGTACCCCATGGTGGTCACCGCTCAGAGGCAGGAGAAATGTCCTGGGTCTAGAAAGGGTTGAAAGGCTGGTCCATCATCATCAGTGGTCTTTCAGCTTGAACCCCATGTTAAATTAAAACTGCTCACTGTCTGCTTCTAATGCACTAGGAAACAAGAGCATTGTGGAAGCCTGGGGCCAAAAGCTGGCATCTGCTGGACCACATGGCTTATTTCAACATGAACATTCGTCATAATACTCTGTTTGAAAATGAAAAATCTGGCATAAATGCCAAACTGATGGGGTGTCTTGCAACACAGGTAGACTGGGCCAAAGGTCACCCTTATGGACTCAATGCTTGTCCCCCCCAAATCCATATGTTGAAATCCTAACCCCTAGTATGATGATATTAAGAGGTGAGGCCTTTGGGGTTGATGAGGCCATGAGGGTGGAGCCCCATGAATGGAATTTGTGATCTTATAAAAGGGACTACTTCTTTGCCCCTTCTGCCACATGGAGGCAGAATGTGGAGACGGCCATCTATGAACCAGGAAGCTGGTCTCACCAGATTCCAGGTGCTTTAGTCTCAGACATTCAGCCTTCAAAACTGTCAGCAATAAATATCTGTTGTTTGTAAACCCCCAAGTCTGTTATAGCTGCCAGAATGGACGAAGACAGTCTCCCTCCTGAGGGATAGCCGACCACCCCTATCTGGGGGTGTCCATCTTCCTTGAGCAGCAGCAGCTGAAAGCCTCTCCCCTCCAGCCCCTCCAGATGGTTGAGTTGACCCTGTACCTACTATCAGCCCCTCCTGCAATGACAGACAGTCTTTAGTACCGTCTGTCTTTCCTTAATACACACACACCAGAACTCTGGCCAGATCTTACACATTAGAATTTCCAACAGCAGGAACATTGGCTCTTCTGGGGCCTTCTCCATCCCAAAGCCCTAAATGGGAAAGTCCATGGCAGGGCTCATTTGGGAGGTTTGATGAGCTGGGCCTGGACTTGGGGTCCATCTCTCTGCTCTGCTGGCTGACACATGCCTTGACTCCAGAAAGAGAGGTGGGGAAACCTGGCTCGTTGTGCGGGGATGAGGTCCTGTGAATGGAGTGGCGTGCACTCATGGCCTGGAGAGGTTCCACAAGCCCTGCTCCAGTTACATCTCCTCCGCATGGCTGGGGTGCAGCTGGCTGGATCCTCTCATCAGGACACACAGGGCTGCGGCACATAGCTCCTCTTTAGGGAGGGAAGCTATACAAACATCACCGCCTTGGGCCAGGTAACATCGCCCATCCTGCTAGTTTTTGCAGATGTGCAAATGAAAACCCAGAGTCTTCCTTTGTCTCAGGCAGAGTCACACAGCTGCTTGGCTCAAGGTGGAGGTCTGATCTTAGGTGTGTCTGACTCCTGCATCTGTGTCCAGGTGAGCATCTAATCCTACTTGCTCTCCCTCGTTAGCTCACTCGAAGGTCATCCCAAGCCTGCGGCAGCTTCTGCCTCTGCACGTGGTCCACTTCTCTGCTCACTAGTCTCACCTTGTGCCCCCCACTAGCCAGCATGACCAGGGAAGGTGGGGGAGTCGCCTCCAGATGTGGCTCCCTCCAGGCTCCACCCGCCCAAGCAAGAGAGACTGTTCTCAGCGCACAGAAACCCCTGTCTGGAGATGGGCTGTGTTTGGAACTTCTCCACTGGAGCAACCCTGGGAGGAGGCTGCAGCTGGCATTCCCCAGAGCACCTCCCACGGAGGGTTAGTGTCTCTAACGATAGAAAGGAAATCAATCCTCCTGGAGCTGCTTTGCACGCGACGTGCGTTGAGAGAGGATACAGGGCAATTTGTCCAAATTACAAACAGGAAGACTTTCCAGACGGATCCATTGCAATTAATGGTGAAGCTTTAATTCCAGGCACTTGTGTGACAAGAAGAGTGACAGATGCAGAGGAGCCTGCCCCTCCCTCCCTCCCGGTTCCCAGATTGGGCAGTGAACTGAGATGCTGAATGCTCCGGTGGGAGCTGCCCCTCCCTCACCACGGGTTTTACTTTTATGGAGCACCTATTATGTGCCCAACAGAGCTGAACACAGTCAGTGTTTTCAGGGTCTGTCCAAGCAGGTCTGGGGCAGAAACGTAAGGCTGGACCTGACCCAGGGGATGAGGTGAGGACAAGGTGACCGGGCTTTGGAGTCTTCCTCCATGGGCTCCAGCTGCCCCAGAGCTGAGTTTGGAGTCCTTTCATTCCACCAGAGTTTACACCTCCCCTCTTATGTCTGGACACCGAACTACCTGGTGTGCATGTAGAGACGACAGAGGCGTGAGCTGTGGCCACCCATGTGGAGGAAGCATGAGAGAGAATTATCAAGTGAGCTGCAGAGGATGCCCTGGAGTCTGCACAGGGCTGGGGCCCTTGATCTGGCCAAGATGTGACTGGTCAGGGTGGGATGCAAGCCTGGCCAAGCTGGGGAGAGGTCTGGGGAGGGCAGACCCAACACAGTCACCAAGGAGGGGGTAGAAACCGGCACTGGCGATGCCAAGGCAGAGGAGGATGAAGGAGACGAAGGTCCCGCCCTCCGGAGGCAGAGATGGAGCAAACACAATGGTTCAGCTCCCACTTAACTCACTGTGCTTGTGCAGAAGGGGTCCTGAGAGATATTCAGGAGTTTTGTGAGCAGGTTGCTCTGTGGTTTGTAGCTTGAACTGGCTCCCTTGGGAGTACTGACACTGTGGAAATCGGCAAAGACAGCAAAACAAAGCGTGTCCTTTTTCTTCCTTTTCCAGCCAATTCGCCAGCAAGGAGGAGGAAGCAGTCCCCAGGAGGAGGGGAGCAGGACAGGCATGGGGTGCAGCAGTCCAAGGGGGTTCACAGGGGGTGACTCTGGTGGGTGGACCGCAAGGAGAGGTGACTGGGCCAGCTCGTGGAGGAGCAGCAGCCCCGCCCAGGTACAGGCCGCCACGGCCAATGTGCAGCCACCTGGCTGTCTCCTGCAGGTTTGCAGGGACTGTGGGTCACAGCTGGGAGGGCCCTTCCTTTGTGGGGACCGAGCAGTCAATTCCACAAAGGAGTCTGCGCCTTCACGGCTATGCTGGGGGACAGGTTGGCTGGGAAGGCTGGACCGGCTGCACGTGTAAAGACCACCACTTTCCCCTGCCATGTGGACAGTGAAAACACTCCCACGGTCAGCTCTGTGTCTCCAAGCAGTTAGCATGGATTCTGAGATGTTCCAGAGTGAGGAGCTGAGGGGGTGGGTAGAAAATAGGGACACTGGCCCCAGGCCACACAGCAAGGTCTCTCAGCAGAACAGAAACAGGTCCAGGTGGGCTGGCTCTGCACCCCCATGTGGAAGCTGAGGCCTCCCCTCTACCGAGAAGTCCAGGCCCTGGGTCCCTCCAGAAGCTACTCACTGGGTTTCGAAACAACAAGGTTTTTATTGTGCCACTTGAAATTAAAATCTCTCCATTTTGCAGAATTGTCAGCTGCTGGAGGAAATAAAACTTCATCGGCTTAATCATTTCAAGACAACATTTCAAGACGGGCGGTGACATGCCGGGGAGTGCAAGTTGCCCCACTTTCAGCAGAGACAGATCACGGAAAACGATTACATCCATAAGTTCTGTTTGAGGGTTTAATGGAACAAGCCTGCCCTGCATTGATAAATAGCTCAGGCAGAGAAGCAGGCCACGGGGGCGAGGCTTCGGGGAGGGAGGAGGAAAGGAAGAGGGAAGGGGGAGGAGGGAAGAGAAAGAGAGGGAGGAGGGAAGAGAAAGAGAGGAAGGAGGAGGTGGCCTCTGCGGGGAGGAGGGAGGAGGAAGGAAGAGCGGGGAGAGGAGGGAGGAGGCGGATCTGTCTGCTGCGGCTGCCATAGCAAATACAGCAGACTAGTCCATGGGGTCACTAAAAGTCAGACACGGCTGAGCGTCTTCACTTTGACTTTTCACTTTCATGCATTGGAGAAGGAAATGGCAACCCACTCCAGTGTTCTTGCCTGGAGAATCCCAGGGACGGGGGAGCCTGGTGGGCTGCCGTCTATGGGGTCGCACAGAGTCAGACATGACTGAAGTGACTTAGCAGCAGCAACAGGGGCTTAAGAGGCAGACACATGGTACACACGGTTCTGGAGGCTGCACCTCCAAGGTCAAGGCCCCTGCAGACATGCTGTCTGGTGAGGATCTGCTTCCTCTCTCGCAGACCTGCCTCATCTCACTATCTTCACCTGCATCTCTCCTGTCTTTCATAAAGGCACCAATCCATTGGGAGGGTTTTGCACTCAGGATCTCCCTTGGTCCTGCCTCCTGATAGCAGCCCATTGGGAGATAGGGTTAAATTTCTTTTTCTTTTTAAAATGTATTTATTTACTTATTATGCTTCCCAGGTGGCACTAGTGGTAAAGAACCCATCTGAGACATAAGAGACTTGGCTTTGATCCCTGGGTCAGGAAGATCCCCTGGAGGAGAGCATGGCAACCCACTCCAACATTCCTGCCTGGAGAATCCCCATGGACAGAGGAGCCTGGTGGGCCACAGTCCATAGGGTCGCAAAGAGTCGGAGATGGCAACAACAACAACAGCACGTGGTCTCCAGGACAACACTTGATGGGAGTCATCCCATAACCCTCAGTGGCAGGGACCTGCTGTTTCTTCGACTCTCCGTTGGCGCGTGGCTTTGCCTCCAGGCCGCCCAGGGCTGTGGCTGCAGGCCCCCACATGCAGGGAGAGGAAGGCAGGTGGCATATGCCGACAAGTCCTGTCCTCAGGCCGAGGGGAGCCCAGTCTCTGGGGGCAGGTCCCAACTCTCCTTCTGCTCCCTCATCTGTTACCAGCTGTTACCATGCAGGATGCCAAGCTGAATGTGAATTGCAGATAAACCACACGTACGCATACGCTGGTGTTGACAACCTGTGCCACATTTGCAGTATATTCATAAAAAGCTGCTGTTGTTTATCTGAAGTTCATGTTTCACCAGCATCCTGTACTACCCTGCAGCCATTGACCCAGGCAGGCCTCAGCTTCCCTGAGCCTGTTTCCTCCTCCCTAGACAGTGTCTACCTGCGGAGACAGGATGATTCCAGAAGGCAGGGGGCAAAGCCCAGGGCAAACCTGCTTAGCCTGGTGGTGAGTGGGTCTTGGTTGTCCTTCCAGTGTCCCAGACATCCGGTAGACCACCACATAGCCAAGCAAGGTGACCACATGAGGGCAGGCTCAGGCCAATGGTGGAAGAAGTCCATTAGTTAAAGCCATGGGGCTGGGGGATGGACAGGAACAACACCACAAAGATACAGGCTTGAGAGAAGGCTCCGAGTCAAGGAAGACATGCCCTGGTGCGGGGATGGGGGTGGGGGGTGCTGGGGTTGGGAATCAGGTGTGGGAGGACTTTGCTTTAGCGTGTGGGGATGGAGGCCCTAGGCTGCTGGGAGAGGCTGTAAAGGCATATGGGATGGAGGCCTGGGCAGGCTCGCTGGTGCCCTGTGGGTGCTATGGGATATTGAGCTGAACTGTGTCTAGAGAGTGTCCTGGATCCAGAAGAGAAGAGGGCAGAGTAGGGGTCAGGCCACAATCTCCAGAGTTGCCAACCATGATGTAAGGTCCTAGCATGGGACGGGAAACTCCAGGTATCCCAGCAGATAATGGAATGGCTGCTGGCTGCCTTGTGAGACTTGTATGCAGAATTCCAAAGTGGCCAAATGATTGTGGTTCATTCACCCTAGAGCCTGGTCAGAATGGTAACTTGCTTCTCGCCCATGGGCCGTTGGGCTTCTGTAGATGTCATTAATGTCCCTAGTCAGCTGATCTTGAGCTCAAGTCCATGGAATGCTCCAGGCCAGAATACTGTGATGGGTAGCCTTTCCCTTCTCCAGGGGATCTTCCCAACCCAGGGATTGAACCCAGGTCTCCCACATTGCAGGTGGATTCCTTACCAGCTGAGCCACCAGGGAAGCCCAACAATGCTGGGGTGGGTAGCCTATCCCTTCTCCAGTAGATCTACCCAACCCAGGAATCAAACTGTGGTCTCCTGCCTTACAGGCTGATTCTCTACAAGCTGAGCTAGCAGGGAAGCCCTGTCCAGGGTGAGACTGACCCAATTGGGGGAAGGTTCTTACAAGAGGGACTGGGGCCCTTCCCAAGTCACAGGCTCTGTCTCCTGCTGGCTTTGAGGAAGGAAGCATCATGAATTCTACAGTGGCAAAGAACTGAATTCTGCCAACTATAGGAGCTTGGATGAGACCCCTGCCCCCATCAATACTGATGGAAGCCTTGCGAAACCACACCAAAGACCCAGCCTCTGACTCACAGCAATTGTGAGATAACTGACAGGTGTTTTAGACGCTGAGCAGGTGATGATCCTGAAGCACCACAGAGGCTGCACATTTCCATGCATGAGTTCAAGGAGTGGGCAGGTGGCCACCAGACAGGTGTGTTTGGCTGGGACTTTGGCCTGGGTGAAAGGGTGCACCGGACCACTTGCACTTGGAATCTGGAACCCACTATTCCATGTCTCCAGACAGACTAGGAGATGGGTATCATTCATTCATTTCAACACATTTTATGTAAAACAGAGCAAAAACCTGGTGGTGCTGCCCTCAAGGGGCTTAGACGCAAACAGAAAGGACCAACATCAACAGGTGGACAGGTGGCAGCGGGGGTGGGTGGTCAAGGACTTGCAGTGCAGGGAAGGTACTGGGAAGGGATTGACAGTGCTGGGGCCCTGGGGGGCCTCCTAGAGGAAGGAATTTGGTGCGATTGATCAGGAGCTTGGTGAGTTAACCCCCAGAGAGAATGGAGGCGAACCTTCTCTCAGATCCACCAGGGATGCAGGCTGGGTTGGACCCCAAGGCCTTCCCCAACCTGAGTCAGGTGCTCCCCTCACCTGGGCCAGGTACACCTCAGGGAGTGGCCTCCTAGGGCTTTCATCAGGTCTCCTCCCACGTGCACTTCTACCTGGGAGTCGGAGGTTCTCCAACCACCAATTTCTCATGAGGAGGAGAAGCAGGGAAAGGATGTGGAAGGCAGTGGATGAAGGGAATGGGCCCTTCCTCTCTCATTTAAAGGGGCCCAGGCTTTGGCCATCAGCCCGTTTCTATAACCTGAGGACCCAGGTGGTGCAGCCACAGCCACTAATGCCCCCAGCTCTGCTTCTTCCTCTGTCCCAATTAAGATCCGAGTTTCCACGGGGATCCAGAAAGGTCCTCCTGCCATCCGAGTCTTCTTTCTAAACAAGGCACTGCTCTTCCTTGCTCTCTGCACAGCAGGAAATTTGCATTTTTAATGCTCAGTGCTGCATGTATTGATTGAAATTACACTGATTTGCATTTTCGAAGTGGTCAACCACTGGATCTGTTTTTTTTCTGATGTACGTTTCTTAGAAAATGAAGCCATAAGCCATAAGCATGAGTGACAGAGGCCCTGGAATGTGGAAGCAGCTGCTGGAGCCCTCCTTGGAGTAGGGGGTGCTGGGGCTCCTAGGGACACCAGCTCTTGGCCAGGAGCCAAGGCTTGGCGCCTGGGGTAAATGCTGAACATCCTTCCCCGAGGGGTGTTATCTTGCAGTGTTTTATAGGGGGACTGACAATTAGCCAGACCGCCAAGGTCAGAAGACTCTGGGGTCATTCATCCAAGACCACATTCACTTCTGACACCAACACCAATCGAGGGTGGGGGGTGGAATACTCAAATCACCTTTAGGTTTGATAATTTGCTAGAAAGACTCACAGAACCCACTAAAGCTGTAACTCATGGTTACAGTTTCTTATGGGTCAGAACCAACCAGGGGCAGAGGCATGGGAGGGTAGAGTCTGAGTGGGCTCCAAATACAGAGCTTTCATTGTCCTCTCCACATAGGATCAGGACACCCCCTCCTCTGGCATGAGGGAGTGACAATGCATGCCAGGCACCACCGACCAGGCAAGTGCTCCTGAGCCCTGTGCCCAGAGCTTTCTCAGGGCTCCATGGTAGGCATGATTGATTGATTGACGATTGTTTGATTGGTGACCGACCCACTGAGTGCCCACCAGGTCCATCTCAGTCACCAGGTTGGCTGAGATGGCAGGACCCAGAGCATCTCTACCAAGCCATATGAGTGGTCTTTCCAGCATGGTCAGCCCCATCCTCAATGCTGGCCCAAGCCATATGAGTGGTCTTTCCAGCATGGTCAGCCCCATCCTCAATGCTGGCCCTCCTGTCAGAATGACAGGTCACCTTCCAGAAGCCAAAAGCAAATATCAGACCACTCTTTTTTGCCATTCAGTTGCTAAGTCATGTCCAATTCTTTGCAACCCCACAGACTGTAGCACGCCAGGCTTGCCTGTCTGTCTCCATCTCCCAGAGGTTGTTCATACTCAAACCCATTGAGTCGGTGATACCATCTCATCCTCTGTCACCCCCAGACCACTCTTCAGGCAAGGCCAAATTTTTCATCATGCAAAGAACTTCACTGGACTCACCCCACCCAAGGCCAGGCCATACCCCTACAGCTCCCTCTGAAGGACCCCAAGGCAAGGAGGAGTTTAAGACCATCAGAGAAAGAGCCTTGAAGTCAAGTGGTGCGGCTGTGGACAGGGGCTGTGGGGCTGTCTGCTGCCAAACAAGAAGGATGCATATACCCTGAACCAAGCCAGGGGGTGGAGACTGGCATCCTGGCAATGTTTCCCCTCTGTGCCCCCGTTCGCCCACCTGCCCTAGTTCTTGCTGCCTCCACAGTCAGGAGACCCTCTGACCTCAGCTACGCTGGGCTGGCCCCTCCTCCGCAAGTCAGTCTTCTGTCTGGGGTCACTTGCACAGTGAGGTCTCCCTGACTGCCCCGCCAAGGAAGCTATGAGCCCACCCTTCTTCTTCCAGTTGCTCTCAGGCCCATTGTTATTGTTGTTGTTTAGTCCCTAAGTCGTGTTCCACTCTTTGCGACCCCAAGGACTGTAGCCTGCCAGGCTCCTCTGTCCATGGAATTCTCCAGGCAAGAACACTGGAGTGGGTTGCCATTCCCTTCCCCAGGGGATCTTCCCAGACCAGGGACAGAACCCGGCTCCCCTGCATTGTAGGTGGACTGTCTACCACTGAGCCACCAGGGAAGCCCCTTGGGCCCATTACGTTTATTTCATTCCTAGACTTGGGTGTGGAGGGTGGAGGGATATTAGTTTCCTACCGATGCTCTAGCAAAAGTTCATAAACTTGGAGACTTAAAACACTTATTATCTTATTAAATTTGCAAAAATCTATTCTCTTGTAGTTCTAGATTTCCTAGGTCCTATAATCAAAGTGTCAGCAGGACTTCCTGCCTCCTGGAGGCTGTAAGAGAGAATCCCGTCTTGCCTTTTCTGGTTTCTAGAGGTGCCAGCATTCCTTGGTTTGTGGCCCCTCCCTCCTTAATCAAAGCCAGGAGGGCAGCATCTTGCAGTCTCTGACTCTGACCCCCTGCCTTTCTTTTACAAGGACCCTGTGATGATGCTGGGTTCTCCAGATAATACAGGACAATCTCCATCTCAGGATCCTTCATTTACTCCCATCCATGAAGGTCATGAAGGTCACATACTCGTGGACACTGGAGATGAAAATGTGGACATCATTGGGGCCATTATTCAGCCTCTTATGGGAGAGATTATTGATACATTATTTATATCTACATGGGCTTCCCTGGTGGCACGGTGGTGAAGGACCCACATGCCAATGCAGGAGACACAGGAGATGGGGCGGAGCAGGGAAGGGGTTCGATCCCTGGCTCAGGAAGATCCCCTGAAGGAGGAAGTGACAATCTACTCCAGTATTCTTACTTGGAAAATTCCATGGACAGAGGAGCCTGGTGGGCTACAGTCCATGGAGTTGCAGAGTCAGACACAACTGAGCACTCATGCATACATGCATATCTATACAGTGTCTGCTCACTAATTATCTGCCCTCACTAACTGCCTCACACCCCACACCAGCCTGGACATCTCCCGAGGGCAGCAGCTTGCTCATTGCTGCATACCCAGGTCCTGTTATGAGCTGGCACACAGCGGGGGTCTGTGCAGATGCATGAAGTAAAGAAGAGAATACAGTGTGAGAGGCAATGGGGGAGCTTGCTTCCTGCCTGTCACCCAGCAAGTTCCGAGAGACAGTGGGTGTGGGACCCAGAGAGGGTGCGGGTGGTCCCTGTGCTGTGAGCTGCAGAGCTGTGCCTGGGAGGCCTGCCATGGGACTGGTGGGTTGTGTACCAGAGCCTGGACATGACAACCCTGCTTCTGAGAAGTGTGGGCAAGTGGTCCAGGGGACGGGGGGCTACAGGAGGTCACAACCCACCTCAGAGGCTGGTTCTTCCTTCCTTGGTTGCACAATATAGAACATAAAGGTACTCCCTCTCTCTCTCTGTGCCCCACCCTGGGATGCTATTCAAGCAGTAGATCTGTGAGCCACAAATAATACCATGACCAGACTGAGTAACTGAACCCCAGGAAGAGCTCAGGTTTAGGGATGCCCAGATCCCTCTTACAGCCTTGTACCAGGAAGAGAGCAGAGAGAGATTCAATTTCAACAATGTTTGGTCTGTATGAGAGGGTTTAGGGATGCCAAGCCCTCCCATCCCATCAGCCTCCTCTCAGATTCCAGAAGGTACAGCCTTACTGCTCTCAGGTCACCGGAGAGGCCGATGAGAAGTGTGGACAGCCGTAGGTGGGCTCGTGTTAATCGGAGATAAACAGCTGTCTCCACCTCCTTCTCCGTGGTCCTCCCACCAGGATCCCCATCTCTCCTCTCCTAGAAGGTGGGCCTGCTTCCCTTCTGCGTGAGTCAGACATCCTGAGCTATTGTGTTTTGCTTTTCATTTGTTTTTAAAAGTCTCCAGAGCCCAAAATAGCATAATCTTCCTTGGGCATGTAAAGATAATTTAGGAGAACTTGGCCTGTCTCTACAAGCATGGATGGCAGAAAGGAGGAACCACCTGGGGACTGTGTCTGCAAGCAGCCCTCATCCAATGTCTCTTCTTGGCTAAACTACCCTCTTGTTCTCCGCCAGGTAATCCCAGAGTGCAGCAAGAGCCCGGCATCCAGCCAGATTCTTGCGTGTCATTTGCTTCTAGGAGGAATCCATCACTTATGATGTTTAATGGCAATGAAAGGAGTCGTCTCCTCAATGGGGCCTTCCATCCTTTAATTTGCCAGAGTGTTTTATGTGACATAGGGGAGGAAATGTTCCAGGTGACCCCAGGGACCTTTCTGCAGGCCAGAGCGGGTTTAAGAAAGCCTACTCCAGCCTCGGCTGGGGTGACCTGCACTGCCCACCTTCACACCACCCACCCATTCACCCTGCTCATTCACCACCCACACAATACACAGCTGCTCAGCACCCAAACTGAGCCAGGCAGTGACGGTGGGGTTTCCCATGGCAGCATCTGGGAGTTTGCAAGGACCAGTTACTAAGAAGGTCAGTTCCAGTTCTTCCCTGGAGGAAATGATGGTCCACAGAAGGAACAGAATATGACGAGGGTGAAGGTGAGGATGACAGAAGAAGGCAGGATGAGGATGGGGAGGAGGAGGCTGGCAGTGGATTGTGGCAACAAAGAGGACGCACGGCGGGCTGTGGACCCACAGAGGAGGGACGCCTAACCTGACAGGGAGGCAGGGAAGACTTCCCGGAGGAGGTGAGACTGTACTGAGTCCTAAACGACCAGGACAAGCTGGCCAAGAAACAGAGGAGTGAGGAGGAGGCACTTTCCAAGAGGGTCCAACTGGCTGATGCACAAGCCAAAGGGCCAGTAAGACGGTGCAGAGAGCAGGACATGGACAGTGCGGGCCTGGGACGGGAGGTATGGGGCTGAGTACCAAGGAACACACCTATAGGGAAAGAAAGTCCAGGCCCTGATGACCCAGTTGCTGCTGTTCTGCATTGTATGGGAGAAGTTGAAATGCATTGTTGAATTGTAAGCCAGGAAGTGACTTCACCAGGGCCATCATCCACTTCACCATAGTTACTGAGTATTTATTGAGTATTTACTATGTACCAAACACTTCCAAGGGTTGAATCTATGATGACTCATACAATACTTAGAGCCCTCAAGAGGTAGAAACTACTACTTAACCTCTTTGTATGGAGCACAGAAAGGTTAAGTAACTTGCCTGAAGACAAACAGTTAAAATTTCTGATGCAGAGCCAGGGTTTGAACCCAAGTCGTCTGGCCAGCACCTACATCTTCACTGCGCTTCCTTAAAACAATACTGTTCGGGTTTGCCTGTGGTCTTTGAATGATGCCATGGCTCCTGGCAAGAAGGTGGGCTTGAGAGGGACAGAGATGGCTGCAAAGGGTCTCAGAAGCTTAGACTCTGAAGGAATTACTTTCTGTCATGTTGTGTGGGGGGTAACTTTTGCCCCTGACATCAGTGCCTGCACCCCACTTGACAGACACATCTGGTCTCGGGGACCTCCTCAGCCTGTTAATCATGCCAAGTGGAAATCAGAGATTTTTCTATCAAGAGTCTGAAAGCCCCATTTTCAAAGGATTCCTCTCATTGTACAAATGAATAGCCATCTCCTTATAAAGCATTCTTCTTTGAAATTCTGGGATGAAAAGACGAGCCCAAGTGATTGGAGCGATGGTAATAAGTCACACAAATCACCATCCGCCTATGGTACCAGGATTCTCATTTTGACACTGGGGGTGGGGAAGTATGGCTAATTAGTGTCCTCTGACTTCATGCTCCAAACCTGAGCTGTGCCTTTCCTACAGCAGGAAGACTGTCAGCCAAGGAAAGTGGTGCCTGCAGAAACAGGGCTCCGGTGAGGTGATGCTCTCACCTTGGGCTTTCTCCTCCCTGCCCCAGGCCTTTTGAAGATCTGGCAAAGATGCTTCCGTGTCACAGCAGGAACCCCTGGGACCCCGAGGACTTAAACATATTGGAATCCAGGACAAACACTTCTCAGCAGCTCAGGCCACGTGTCCAAACTGCACTGCCAGCCTCAGGAGGCGATGATGTCTGTTCTGCCCCAAATACGGGGAAATCCCTCACCTTGAACCAGGTGGCGCATGTGTGAAGTTGCTGATACCCAGAGCAGGGGTAGGGGAGCTGTGAGCCATCATCCCTGGGTGGAATGGTCAGGTCAGTCACTTAGGATGCCCTTGGCCCTCTGAAGCCCTCCTCCATTGCTCGCTGGGAGCATGGAAAGCTGCCAGCAGGAAAGGGAAGTCACAAGATGCTTGCATCGCTGGACCGTCCCTGTCGAGCTGCAGAAAAACTAGGAAACACCAGCAAAGAGAGAAGGGCGGAGTCTTGGGATCTAAGATGTGCTCACTCAGGCATGCTTGCCACAGAGAGTGACCTGCAAAGAACAGGCAGGACAGGACAGTGCTTCCCTTTATGCATTTCAACACTGAGTGCCCTCGATGGTCACCTCCTCCCTGTCCTGTGCAGGTGGAGATGGGGAGCATCCCACAGGCCTCAAAGCAAAGGACCTTTGGGGTTATCCCACCTGCTCATGAGTCAGAGGTACTGAAAGGAGGCAAGAAAAGACAAGATTCTTCAAGACAGATCTTACAGTGGGGTGCTGTTGGGGCCAATCTGGGTCACCGACTTTCTTGACCCTGAAAATAGTCTGTGGCTCAGTCTTGTCTGACTCTGTGAGACCCCATGGACTGTAGCCCGCCAGGTTCCTCTGCCCATGGGACTTCCCAGACAAGAATACTGTAGTGGGTTGCCATTTCCTTCTCTAGGGAATCTTCCCAAAACAGGGATTGAACCTGAGTCTCCTGGTTAGCAGGCAGATTCTTTACCACTGAGCCACCAGGGAAGCAAAAGTAGCAGCATGCACCTTGCTCTCCAAGCAAAGTGAGTACCAAGTGGTCACTCTGGTCGAGCAGGGTGACCAGAGGCTGCAGGAATAGTCTGGTTAACAGAGGAAGAGACAAAGATTCCATCTGAGTTCCAAACTTGCAGAAAATCCTTCTGAAATACCTTGTCACTTGGCCTCCACTGGAAATCTTTGCATGGACACAGGAACAAGACTCTTAACTGTGGACAGAGGCTCCGGTGGTCAGCGCTGCCATTGCTTGGGTCAGAAGCAGCCAGAATGCACAGAATTTGATTAGCCCTAAATCTTCCTGTACAGCGTGACATCACCATCCATGCATGGCCCTTTTTAAAATGTATTTCTTGAAGTATTGTTGATTTATATCATTGCAAGTCTTATATTTAAGCCTTTAAGTTTTGAGTTTATTTTGAGTAAACTTTAGGAATTTAATTGGAGGATAATTGCTTTTCAATGTTGTGCTGGTTTCTCTTGTACAACAATGTGAACACTATCAGATCAGATCAGTCGCTCAGTCGTGTCCGACCCTTTGCGACCCCATGAACTGCAGCACGCCAGGCCTCCCTGTCCATCACCAGCTCTCGGAGGTCTATCAGACTCACATTCATCGAGTCAGTGATGCCATCCAGCCATCTCATCCTCTGTCGTCCCCTTCTCCTCCTGCCCTCAATCCCTCCCAGCATCAGAGTCTTCTCCAATGAGTCAAATCTTTACATGAGGTGGCCAAAATACTGGAGTTTCAGCTTTAGCATCATTCCTTCCAAAGAAATCCCAGGGCTGATCTCCTTCAGAATGGACTGGTTGGATCTCCTTGCAGTCCAAGGGACTCTCAAGAGTCTTCTCCAACACCACAGTTCAAAAGCATCAATTCTTCGGCACTCAGCCTTCTTCACAGTCCAGCTCTCACATCCATACATGACCACAGGAAAGACCATAGCCTTGACTAGGCGAACCTTTGTTGGCAAAGTGATGTCTCTGCTTTTGAATATGCTATCTAGGTTGGTCATAACTTTCCTTCCAAGGAGTAAGCGTCTTTTAATTTCATGGCTGCAGTCACCATCTGCAGTGATTTTGGAGCCCAGAAAAAGAAAGTCTGACACTGTTTCCACTGTTTCTCCATCTATTTCCCATGTAGTGATGGGACCAGATGCCATGATCTTCGTTTTCTGAATGTTGAGCTTTAAGCCAACCTTTTCACTCTCCACTTTCACTTTCATCAAGAGGCTTTTTAGTTCCTCTTCACTTTCTGCCATAAGGGTGGTGTCATCTGCATATCTGAGGTTATTGATATTTCTTCCGGCAATCTTGATTCCAGCTTGTGTTTCTTCCAGTCCAGCATTTCTCATGATGTACTCTGCATATAAGTTAAATAAACATGGTGACAACATACAGCCTTGACGTACTCCTTTTCCTATTTGGAACCAGTCTGTTGTTCCATGACCAGTTCTAACTGTTGCTTCCTGACCTGCATACAGATTTCTCAAGTGAACACTATAAGTATATACATATCCCCTCCCTCTTGAGCCTCAACCCCACACCCCCTTGAGTATATTTTTGTGTATGGTGTGAGGGAGTGTTCTAACTTCATTGATTTATATGAGCTGACCCGCTTTCCCAACACCACTTGCTGAAGAGATTGTCTTGTCCCCCACAGTATATTCTTGCCTCCTTTGTTGAAGATTATGGTGTATGGGTTTATTTCTGGGCCCTCTATTCTGTTCCATTGATTGTTATGTCTGTTTTTGTGACAATACTATGCTGTTTTGATTACTGTAACTTTGTGGTATCATTTGAGGTCTGGAAGGTCCAACTTTGTTCTTTTACCTTAGGACTGCTCTGGCAAGTTTCAATCTTTTTTTGGTAATTATTAGTTCCATATAACTTCCCTCGTCTTGAAAAAGGAAGGCCCATGACACTGAAGAACGAGGAGGTGATGGAATCCTGGACACAAACCCAGTTGGTGGGGGTGGAGAGGGATCAGATCCACTCTGGTTTCATCAGCTTCTTGTGAGGGCACCAACCCCATCATAGGGTCCCCACCCTCATATTTATCTAAACCCAATCCCCTCCCAAAGGACCCACCTCCAAATACCATTGCACTGGGAGTTAGTGCTTCCACATAGGAATCTCCAGGGGACACAGATGTTTGGTTCACAACACTTCCCGACAATCAAGAGGCCAGCCAACCAGGAAGCAGGCTGGTGGGAACCAACAGCTGTCAGGAAGTGACTTTGTAATTCTGCCCCCAGAACTAAATCTCTGCCCTGCAAGTCCCCTCTGGGAGCAGGGGGATGTCCCACACCACCCCCCAACCCATACTGAAGATGGGCCACAGCCCCTGGACACTGACTCCACACCCCACTAAGAACAACATCACTGCAGTGTGCATACCCACTTTGCCACGCTGGCTGAGGGGAGCTGTGTGTCAGCCACAAAGGCTGAAGGGCTATGCGTCTATGCTGCCCACCTGCCAGCAAAAGACTCCAGAACATACTCTGCAGACCTGCCCCTGGGCACCTCCCAGAGCAGCTGTCTGGGCTAATAATGTCCTCACTTTAAGGGATGCTGTCAGGATAAATGGCCCAAGTTTATCAAGCACTTGACTCATCGTTAACCAGTTTATAATGTTAGCTGGAATTAATATAATGATCACCATCATCGCCATCGCTCATGCACAGAGTGGGCATCCGAAGAATTTTTGAATGAAGGGGTGAACGGCTATGCTAACACTGCACGGGCTTTACAGGCTGAGCCAGTCATTGAGTCTGCATTTCCTTCTTCACTTAAAAATTACCGTTATTAGTGTAACTAATTCTTACTAAAAATAACATTTCCAAATTAAAAGGACATTGTGTGAGACATCCGGATCGTCACATCTGAATCTCTGTTCAGTCGGTTGCAACATGTGGTTTTGGTTGACGTATCTAAGGAAAACTCAGCCTCAGACACTGGTGTAGCTAGGGAAGAGATGAATGTTTTAATAGATTTTTCAAATAATTGTGGGTATCTTGTTTGAAACCATAGGGACATTTGACAAGTTGTGGTTTCTTAACGGTTAGTTGCAAGGTGGAATTCCACGTCTGTGCCTTTTGTACTGTATTACATTAAAATCCACTGGTTCATCTGACTTTGAATGGATTTTTACCCATGCATGAGGTTTAAACAGCTTTATTGAGATTTAATTCGCATACTACAAAATTCAGCCATTTAAGGTGTACAATTCAATGGTTTGGTTTGGGCATACCCACAGATATGTGCAGTCATCACCTAGTCAGTTTCAGAACATTTTCATCACTTTAAACCATCTTAAACAGAAATTGTACCCTTTAGTTATCACTCCCCATCCTCCCCCCACCCAAAGCCCTGAGCAAATAGTAAACTACTTCCTGTCTTGTCATTGCTGTTCGGTTGCTCAGTCGTGTCCAACTCTGCGATCTCAAGGAGCAGCCTGCCAGGCTTTCCTGTCCTTCTCTGTCTCCCCGAGTTTGTTCCCCACACATGCCCTTTGTCTAGTTTCGTTCACAACGTCATGTTTGCAAGGATCACACGTGTGGTAGCATGTGTCGCTGCCTCATTCCCTTTTAAGGTTGAACTGTCTTCCATTGTATGAGGACCCACATTCCACTGTCCACCTGTCTGTTCGTGAACATTTAGGCTGTGTCCACCTTTTGGCGGTTGTAAGCAAAGCTGGTGTGAGCTTGCACGCCCACATTTCTGGATGGACTCTCTCTTCTCAGTATTAAGATCCCTGGTGGCTTCAATCTCCCAGCTGTGTGCTCAGTTGCTCCATCATGTCCAACTCTTTGCGACCCCATGAACTGTAATCTGCTGGGTTCTTCTGTCCACGGGATTTTCTAGGCAAGAATACTGGAGCCGGTTGCCATTTCCTTCTCCAAACTCCCAGGTGGTGTCTCTTTAACGCTCAATAGCTTTTGACAGCATATTAAAAAGCAGAGACATCACTTTGCTGACAAAGGTCCATGTAGTCAAAGCTATGGTTTTTCTAGTAGTCATGTAACAGTGTGAGAGTTGGACCACAAAGAAGACTAAGCCCTGGAGAACCGATGCTTTCAAATTATGGTGCTGGAAAATAGTCTTGAGAGGCCCCTGACAGTAAGGAGATCAAATAAGTCCATCCTAAAGGAAATCAACCCTGATTATTCATTGGAAGGAATGATGCTGAAGCTGAAGCTCCAATACTTTGGCCACTGGATTGAAAGATCAGACTCATTTGAAAAGACCCTGATGCTGCGAAATATTAAAGGCAAATGATAATAGGGTGGCAGAGATAGTTTGTTAGCATCAGTGACTCAGTGGACATGAATTTGAGTAAACTCTGGGAGATAGTGAAGGACAGGGAAGCCTGGCGTGTTGCAGTCTATGGGGTAGCAAAGAGTTGAACATGACTTAGTGACTGAAGAACATCAAAGCTTTTGATGTGGAAGCACTTGATTGAGTCAGCATAGAACTTATAGTCCAAACCAGGACACCTTGAGAGTGAGAAAGAGCAGTGTAAAGAGTTATTTCAGAACTATAGTCCCAGCCTGTCTAGGTCACCCTGTTTGCCAAGAGCCTCCCCTTTGGACACTCGTGTGTCCCTGGTTGGCAATCAAGTTCTTTTAATTAATTAACTAATTAATTAATTTGGCTGCATTGAATCTTAGTTGCAGCACATGGGATCTTTTGTTGTGGCCTGCAGGCTTCTCTAGTTGCGATGCACAGGCCTAGGGCACATAGGATCAGTAGTTGTAGCATGCAAGCTTAGTTGCCCCATAGCATGTGGGATCTTAGTTCCCTGACCAGGGATTGAACCTCTGTCCCCTAGCTTGGAATGTGGAGTCTTAACTACTGGACCACCAGGGAAGCCTCAACAATCAACTTACACATTATACAGATGAGGCTACCTGCCCCTCTCCCAATTTTCAAGCAAGTTTTAACAAGCCTGTGATGTCTCGATCACAGAGAGCTTACTAACCTTCCCACATGGATGTTTGGGGCTTGGAACTTGACCCAAGGAATCTAGGGATGAAGACAATCTAATCTCATCAGTCCCTTAATCCCAAATCTGGATTCCAAAGTGATGTCTAGCCCACATTTTCTGAAACTCACTAGGCTGAACTAGAAAACAACCTGAGAGAAGGGATCTCATTTGTCTGATGCAGCAGTCATGGAATACAAGGTGGTTGAACGAACATGTGAATCGAGGAATGGCTGACTCTAAGCTGCTGACTGCTCTGCCTGGAGAGAAGTTGACCCAGATCTGTTTGTCCTTGTTTTCCTACCAAGTTGCTCAGAGGCACGGGCAGCTTCAGATCCCTCACAGCACTCTGCGGAGCCATACTTACATTAGGTCTTATTGTTCTGTTGAGACACGTATTACTTTCATCAACATGTATGGATGTCACCCTGGCTTTCCAACTGTGTGAGTCTCTAACTCTCCTCTAAGATCCAGACATCATTATTCCACAGCCACTCACAGGACCATTTGCTAGCATAGGAAGGGGGGCCAGGGATGTAGTTTGCAGGCTTCTAGCCCCTAAGAGCAGGAGAGAGCTTAGAAAGGAGGCGATGGTGCCGAGTACCAGACAAAAGCCAGTCAATAACCTTCAGAAAGTTTCCAGTGGACAATTATGCATTTCTATCTTGTGTGCTTACTCCTTGGAAGGAAAGTTATGACCAACCTAGACAGCATATTCAAAAGCAGAGACATTACTTTGCCAACAAAGGTTCATCTAGTCAAGGCTATGGTTTTTCCTGTGGTCATGTATGGTTGTGAGAGTTGGACTGTGAAGAAGGCTGAGTGCTGAAGAATTGATGCTTTTGAACTGTGGTGTTGGAGAAGACTCTTGAGAGTCCCTTGGACTGCAAGGAGATCCAACCAGTCCATTCTGAAGGAGATCAGCCCTGGGATTTCTTTGGAAGGAATGATGCTAAAGCTGAAACTCCAGTACTTTGGCCACCTCATGGGAAGAGTTGACTCACTGGAGAAGACTCTGATGCTGGGAGGGATTGGGGGCAGGAGGAGAAGGGGACGACAGAGGGTGAGATGGCTGGATGGCATCACTGACTCGATAGACGTGAGTGAGTGAACTCCAGGAGTTGGTGATGGACAGGGAGGCCTGGGGTGCTGTGATTCATGGGGTCGCAAATCAGTCACTCACGACTGAGTGACTGATCTGATCTCTGATCTGATCTTGTGTTCTGTTTATGGTCTGGATTCTTCTCTGAACTGTCTTATGAAGAAGGTGTGTTTAACTGTTCAAAGTTTACCTGGTACCTAGAATCATGCACAATAAATCTTTGAGGCATGAAGAGTAAATTAATAAGTAACTGATATCTGTCCTCAGATGTACACTAGTTGCACTGACAGCAGCTCCTTCCTAATCATGGCAATGATTTATGAGCATCTAATGTGGCAGGAGCCTCACCCAGGTCATATGATTTAAATCCTCCCGAGGTTTGCGCCTTCCTGTCTCATTTGCAAGATGTGAGAACCATGGTAAAGGAAACGACATAACTGGTCTGAGATCTGGTAAGTGGTGAAGGCAGCACTTGACATTATTTGTTTGATGTAAAAAAAAGAAGAACAAATGGAACCCATATCCTTCTGATTACTCTAAGTGTCCTATTTTGGATACAAATGTCACTGCTCATTATGAGGGTGAAGATCAGTGGAGAAATAACTCCAGAAAGAATGAAGGGATGGAGCCAAAGCAAAAACAATACCCAGTTGTGGATGTGACTGGTGATAGAAGCAAGGTCTGATGCTGTAAAGAGCAATATTGCATAGGAACCTGGAATGTTAGGCCCATGAATCAAGGCAAATTGGAAGTGGTCAAACAGGAGATGGCAAGAATGAACGTCGACATTCTAGGAATCAGAGAACTAAAATGGACTGGAATGGGTGAATTTAACTCAGATGACCATTATATCTACTACTGTGGGCAGGAATACCTTAGAAGAAATGGAGTAGCCATCATGGTCAACAAAAGAGTCCAAAACGCAGTACTTGGATGCAATCTCAAAAACGACAGAATGATCTCTGTTCATTTCCAAGGCAAATCATTCAATATCACAGTAATCCAAGTCTCTGCCCCAACCAGTAATGCTGAAGAAGCTGAAGTTGAATGGTTCTATGAAGACCTATAAGACCTTTTAGAACTAACACCCCAAAAGATGTCCTTTTCATTACAGGGGACTGGAATGCAAAAGTAGGAAGTCAAGAAACACCTGGAGTAACAGGCAAATTTGGCCTTGGAACACGGAATGAAGCAGGGCAAAGACTAACAGAGTTTTGCCAAGAGAACACATTGGTCATTGCAAACACCCTCTTCCAACAACACAAGAGAAGATTCTACACATGGACATCACCAGATGGTCAACACCAAAATCAGATTGATTATATTCTTTGCAGCCAAAGATGGGGAAGCTCTATACAGTCAGCAAAAACAAGACTGGGAGGTGACTATGGCTCAGATCATGAACTCCTTATTGCCAAATTCAGACTTAAATTGAATAAAGTAGGGAAAACCACTAGACCATTCAGGTATGACCTAAATCAAATCCCTTATGAGTATACAGTGGAAGTGAGAAATAGATTCAAGGGACTAGATCTGATAGATAGAGTGCTTGATGAACTATGGAATGAGGTTCGTGACATTGTACAGGAGACAGGGATCAAGACACGTGTACCCCAATGTTCATAGCAGCACTGTTCACAATAGCCAGGACATGGAAGCAACCTAGCTGTCCATCCGCAGATGAATGGATAAGAAAGCTGTGGTACATATACACAATGGAGTATTACTCAGCCATTAAAAAGAATACATTTGAATCAGTTCTAATGAGGTGGATGGAACTGGAGCCTATTATACATAGTGAAGTAAGCCAGAAAGAAAAACACAAATACAGTATACTAACGCATATATATGGAATTTAGAAAGATGGTAACAATAACCCTGTTTACGAGACAGCAAGAGACACTGATGTATAGAACAGTCTTTTGGACTCTGAGAACGGGAGAGGGTGGGATGATTTGGGAGAATAGCATTGAAATATGTATAATATCATATCTGAAACGAGTCGCCAGTCCAGGTTTGATGCCTGGGGCTGGTGCACTGGGACGACCCAGATGGATGGTATGGGAAGGGAGGAGGGAGAAAGGTTCAGGATGGGGAACACATGTATACTTGTGGTGGATTCATCTTGATGTATGGCAAAAGCAATACAATATTGTAAAGTTAAGCAAATAAAATTAAAAAAAAAAGATCATCCCCATAGAAAAGAAATGCAAAAAGCAAAATGGCTGGGGAGGCCTTACAAATAGCTGTGAAAAGAAGAGAAGTGAAAAACAAAGGAGAAAAGGAAAGATATAAGCATCTGAATGCAGAGTTCCAAAGAATAGCAAGAAGAGATAAGAAAGCCTTCTTCAGCGATCAATGCAAAGAAATAGAGGAAAACAACAGAATGGGAAAGACTAGAGATCTCTTCAAGAAAATTAGAGATCCCAAGGGAACATTTCATGCAAAGATGGGCTCGATAAAGGACAGAAATGGTATGGACCTAACAGAAGCAGAAGATATAAAGAAGAGGTGGCAAGAATACACAGAAGAACTGTACAAAAAAGATCTTCACGACCCAGATAATCACGATGATGTGATCACTGACCTAGAGCCACACATCCTGGAATGTGAAGTCAAGTGAGCCTTAGAGGGCATCACTATGAACAAAGCCAGTGGAGGTGATGGAATTCCAGTTGAGCTATTTCAAATCCTGAAAGATGATGCTGTGAAAGTGCTGCACTCAATATGCCAGCAAATTTGGAAAACTCAGCAGTGGCCACAGGACTGGAAAAGGTCAGTTTTCATTCCAGTCCCAAAGAAAGGCAATGCCAAAGAATGCTCAAACTACCACACAATTGCACTCATCTCACACGCTAGTAAAGTAATGCTCAAAATTCTCCAAGCCAGGCTTCAGCAATATGTGAACCGTGAACTTCCTGATGTTCAAGCTGGTTTTAGAAAAGGCAGAGGAAACAGAGATCAAATTGCCAAAATCTGCTGGATCATCAAAAAAGCAAGAGAGTTCCAGAAAAACATCTTTTTCTGCTTTATTGACTATGTCAAAGCCTTTGACTGTGTGGATCACAACAAACTGTGGAAAATTCTGAAAGAGATGGGAATACCAGACCACCTGACCTGCCTCTTGAGAAACCTATATGCAGGTCAGGAAGCAACAGTTAGAGCTGGACATGGACCAACAGACTGGTTCCAAATAGGAAAAGGAGTACGTCAAGGCTGTATATTGTCACCCTGCTTATTTAACTTCTATGAAGAGTACATCATGAGAAACACTGGGCTGGATGAAACACAAGCTGGAATCAAGATTGCTGGGAGAAATGTCAATAACCTCAGATATGCAGATGACACTACCATTATGGCAGAAAGTGAAGAGGAACTAAAAAGCCTCTTGATAAAAGTGAAAATGGAGAGTGAAAAAGTTGGCTTAAAGCTCAACATTCAGAAAACAAAGATCATGGCATCTGGTCCCATCACTTCATGGGAAATAGAAGGGCAAACAGTGGAAACAGTGTCAGAGTTTTTATTTTTTGGGGCTCCAAAATCACTGCAGATGGTGATTGCAGCCATGAAATTAAAAGACGCTTACTCCTTGGAAGAAAAGTTATGACCAATCTAGATAGCATATTAAAAAGCAGAGACATTACTTTGCCAACAAAGGTCCGTCTAGTCAAGGCTATGGTTTTTCCTGTGGTCATGTATGAATGTGAGAGTTGGACTGTGAAGAAAGCTGAGCACTGAAGAATTGATGCTTTTGAACTGTGGTGTTGGAGAAGACTCCTGAGAGTCCCTTATGACTGCAAGGAGATCCAACCAGTTCATTCTAAAGGAGATCAGCCCTGGGTGTTCTTTGGAAGGAATGATGTTGAAGCTGAAACTCCAGTACTTTGGCTGCCTCATGCAAAGTGTTGACTCATTGGAAAAGACTCTGATGCTGGGAGGAATTGGGGGCAGGAGGAAAAGGGGACGACAGAGGATGAGATGGCTGGATAGTATCATCGACTCAATGGACATGAGTTTGAGTGAACTCCAGGAGTTGGTGATGGACAGGGAGGCCTGGGGTGCTGCGATTCATGGGGTTGCAAAGAGTCAGACACGACTGAGCAACTGAACTGAAGCATCCTTTTTTGGATACAAATGTTGCTGCTCATTATGAGGGTAGGGGCAATTCTAGTGATATCCAGGCTATTGCTTCAAAAACATACCCTGGATTGTTGATGTGTTTGGGAAGCCTAAGTCCTCAAGCTCATTTGGGATGCTGTAGGCCTGATTCAGCTTTTAAACACTTGCTTCAGACACAGCAGACCAGGCTACCTTCTCTGGAGCCCTTTGCTGACTCCTGCAACAGAGGAGAACTCTGGGCATCACACATGCAGCCCAGATGAGCCAGGAGTCACTGTATCCTGGGAGACATGTGCCTTCTTACTCAGTGAAGTTTCCAGAAAGATCAGAACAAAGGAATGATGAATTCCTTAGCTTCAACACTCCCATCCCCAAGGCAGAAAGAACTCAGAGAAAGAGGTGACGTCGGTGAATCAGGTGTATATCAAGATGTTAAGGGGGAAAGGTGAAGCCAATACAGGAGATGCAAGAGCCCCAGGTTTGATCTCTGGGTTGGAAAGAGGAGATAGGACTGGCAACCCACCTCGGTATTTTTGCCTGGAAAATCCCATAGAGGAGCCTGGTGGGTTACAATCCACGGGGTCACAAAGGGTCAGACATGACTGAGCACCTGAGCACAGCACACTGTGAAGACTTAAAACCCTGTGTTATATTTCTATTTAGACTCTTGATTCTGGATTGATCTCAGTCATTCCTTTTTATTTTAACTTTTAGTGACAGTTGGTAAAATTCTACCCTAGGAAATTTAGAATCTTAAAACAGTGAAGGCCTACAATTGAATAACTACCAGCCTTACAGGTAAGCACTGGCATGTTTTCAGTGAGGATTGCATTTGGCCAAAAGCAACAGAAAATAAGGACCAAATGAAGCTTGAACTAATGTGAGATTTATTTCCCTTGCCAAACAGGAAGTCGGTACGCAGGTGATTTGGAATGCACGTGGCTGTCCACCACGCCCCGGTGGCCCAGACTCCGTCTGTCCCTTTCCTCTGACATTGTGACATACAGCTTCCACTCTCATACCTGTCACCTCATGGTCACAACATGGCTGCTCCATCTCCTGCATCCTACCTGCATTCCAGGCAAAAATAAGGACAAGAAAGAAGGCAAAAACAGGTGCTAAAAAGTCAGCCCCCTTCTAAAAAACTTCACTAGGTATCCCATCAAGCAATTTCTTCTTATATCTCATTGGCCAGAACTGCATCACAAGCCACCCTCAGTAAAAAGGAGGCGGGGAATACACGAACTTTTAGCCAAGCACGTTTATCACTCCTCCTCTCTCCTAACAAAGTTCTATTAGTAAGAGACAGGGGCAGTAGACTTGGGGTGGTCATCTGGCAGTGTGTAAATGCAGCCACATTCCCTAGAGGTCCAAACAAAAGTGAACCTTTTGTAAAAGCATAGTTCTAAAGGTGGAATTAGGGCCAGAGTTGATTATGCAGGGGACCAGCTCTACTGTGCATCAGAAAATAATGATCCAGGGTAGCGATTAGAAGAACTTGAGTATTGAACTGCATTGAATACAGGTTGCCTTCCAGGGCTTCGGCTTTTTAACATACTCAAAAAAAAAAAAAAAAGGAATAAAACCCATAGGACCAATTAAAAAAAAAAGAAAGAAAGCGGGTGGTGAAATGGGTCTCCGTCAAGAGTCTTTCATGTGTTGTACTAGAGACAGCTTTGGCATTTGACATCCCAGACTGGATCACTGAGTTGTCCCTCCCTTGCAGGGGGATCCTGGACAATCAGCTTTGAAGTTCTGATGCATATGCATGTGATCAGGCCTGGTATTCAGTCAGCATGGCTGGGAGCAGCCACTTCAGATATTACAGAATTGGAATACCTTCCTACAAGCTGCAAACAGCCCCCCTACTCCCCAGCACCCCCAACCGCCACCTCTGGTCCTCTCCCAGAAGCCCTGCATGACCCCATGGCTGTGGACAACCTTCATCCCAGTGCCCAAGCTGCATGGTATGAAATGCTTTCAATATAAGCCCGTGTATGATAGTATCACCAATCTCTCCAGGTTGCGGCAGCACTTAAATGAGGTCAGGAATGTAAAATTTTCTTCATGGTGAAGAAGAATTTAAAATTCTTCATTCATCTCCCATGCAGGGGTGACTTTCAGGCTACACTGGGACAAACCAGCTAGGCATTTGCTCTGCACCGGCGCATTCAGGAAATGACAAGTCTTCCTCCCTCCTTGGCATGTTCTGGAAACCTCTTCAAGCCGAAGATAACAGCTCCAAAAAGGCACTGTTAGAGGAAGTGGCTTTTCTGCTCAATTACTTTCTAGATTGGCTGAGAGCAGCCCAGATGAGCTGCTGCTGGGGGAAGGCAGGGTCCAGTAATTGCTGACTGAGAAAGGAGGCCACGGAGGTGTCTTAGAAATGACAGTGATGACGATGGTGACCATGGTGATGACGGTGATGATGATAATGATGATGGGGATGGTGATGATGAAAAAGATGGTGATGGAAACGATGGTGATAGTTGCTTTTGACTAATCACAGCTCTCTCTTCTAGATAGAAATACAGGGCCTAAAGATGCATTATCTGACCATTTTTATCAGATCAGATCAGATCAGATCAGTCGCTCAGTTGTGTCCGACTCTTTGCGACCCCATGAACTGCAGCACGCCAGGCCTCCCTGTCCATCACCAACTCCCGGAGGTCACCCAGACACACATCCATCGAGTCAGTGATGCCATCCAGCCATCTCATCCTCTGTCGTCCCCTTCTCCTCCTGTCCTCAATCCCTCCCAGCATCAGAGTCTTCTCCAATGAGTCAACTCTTCCCATGAGGTGGCCAGAATACTGGAGTTTCAGCTTTAGCATCATTCCTTCCAAAGAAATCCCAGGGCTGATCTTCTTCAGAATGGACTGGTTGGATCTTCTTGCAGTCCAAGGGACTCTCAAGAGTCTTCTCCAATACCACAGTTTAAAAGCATCAATTCTTCAGCGCTCAGTCTTCTTCACAGTCCAAATCTCACAACCATACATGACCACAGGAAAAACCATAGCCTTGACTAGATGAACCTTTGTTGGTAAAGTAATGTCTCTGCTTTTGAATATGCTATCTAGGTTGGTCATAACTTTCCTTCCAAGGAGCAAGAGTCTTTTAATTTCATGGCTGCAGTCACCATCTGCAGTGATTTTGGAGCCCAGAAAAAGAAAGTCTGACACTGTTTCCACTGTTTCTCCATCTATTTCCCATGTAGTGATGGGACCAGATGCCATGATCTTTGTTTTCTGAATGTTGAGCTTTAAGCCAACCTTTTCACTCTCCACTTTCACTTTCATCAAGAGGCTTTTGAGTTCCTCTTCACTTTCTGCCATAAGGGTGGTGTCATCTGCATATCTGAGGTTATTGATATTTCTCCCAGCAATCTTGATTCCAACTTGTGTTTCTTCCAGTCCAGCATTTCTCATGATGTACTCTGCATAGAAGTTAAATAAACATGGTCACAATATACAGCCTTGATGTACTCCTTTTCCTATTTGGAACCAGTCTGTTGTTCCATGACCAGTTCTTACTGTTGCTTCCTGACCTGCATACAGATTTCTCAAGAGGCAGATCAGGTGGTCTGGTATTCCCATCTCTTTCAGAATTTTCCACAGTTTATTGTAATATACACAGTCAAAGGCTTTGGCATAGTCAATAAAGCAGAAATAGATGTTTTTCTGGAACTCTCTTGCTTTTTCCATGATCCAGCGGATGTTGGCAATTTGATCTCTGGTTCCTCTGCCTTTTCTAAAACCAGCTTGAACATCAGGAAGTTCATGGTTCACATATTGCTGAAGCCTGGCTTGGAGAATTTTGAGCATTACTTTACTAGCGTGTGAGATGAGTGCAATTGTGCGGTAGTTTGAGCATTCTTTGGCATTGCCTTTCTTTGGGATTGGGATGAAAACTGACCTTTTCCAATCTTGTGGCCACTGCTGAGTTTTCCAAATTTGCTGGCATATTGAGTGCAGCACTTTCACAGCATCATCTTTCAGGATTTGGAATAGCTCCACTGGAATTCCATCACCTCCACTAGCTTTGTTCGTAGTGATGCTTTCTAAGGCCCACTTGACTTCACATTCCAGGATGTCTGGCTCTAGGTGAGTGATCACACCATCATGATTATCTGGGTAGTGAAGCTCTTTTTTGTACAGTTCTTCTGTGTATTCTTGCCACCTCTTCTTTATATCTTCTGCTTCTGTTAGGTCCATACCATTTCTGTCCTTTATCGAGCCCATCTTTGCATGAAATGTTCCCCTGGTATCTCTGATTTTCTTGAAGAGATCCCTAGTCTTTCCCATTCTGTTGTTTTCCTCTATTTCTTTGCATTGATCGCTGAAGAAGGCTTTCTTATCTCTTCTTGCTATTCTTTGGAACTCTGCATTCAGATGTTTATATCTTTCCTTTTCTGCTTTGCTTTTTGCTTCTCTTCTTTTCACAGCTATTTGTAAGGCCTCCCCAGACAGCCATTTTGCTTTTTTGCATTTCTTGACCATTTGTATAGTTAGGGATAAAGCCAATCAGCCTCACTACCCAATCATTAGTGACAACTGTCTGTCTCTGAGTTTCTGGCATTAATCAGGTGCCTGATTCTTGGGTAGGCGATAATGTCTAGACGAATTCTTGCAGCCTTGAGGTTCAAAAATCCATCTAGAGTTCAGAGATAGAAAAAAAACACGCAAGCACAACATGCTTGCCAGAAAACATGCTACCTTCCTTTGAACAAATTCTGGCATTGTCAAATTTAGAGGCTCTGTAAAAATGAAATATTAAACCTCTTGGAATTGTTGGCCCCTATCAACTTGGAACTGGACATGGAACAACAGACTGGTTCCAAATAGGAAAAGGAGTACGTCAAGGCTGTATATTGTCACCCTGTTTATTTAACTTCTATGCAGAGTACATCATGAGAAACGCTGGACTGGAAGAAACACAAGTTGGAATCAAGATTGCTGGGAGAAATATCAATAACCTCAGATATGCAGATGACACCACCCTTATGGCAGAAAGTGAAGAGGAACTAAAAAGCCTCTTGATGAAAGTGAAAGTGGAGAGTGAAAAGGTTGGCTTAAAGCTCATCATTCAGAAAACGAAGATCATGGCATCTGGTCCCATCACTTCATGGGAAATAGATGGAGAAACAGTGGAAACAGTGTCAGACTTTCTTTTTCTGGGCTCCAAAATCACTGCAGATGGTGACTGCAGCCATGAAATTAAAAGACGCTTACTCCTTGGAAGAAAAGTTATGATCAACCTAGATCACATATTCAAAAGCAGAGACATTACTTTGCCAACAAAGGTTCGCCTAGTCAAGGCTATGGTCTTTCCTGTGGTCATGTATGGATGTGAGAGCTGGACTGTGAAGAAGGCTGAGCGCCGAAGAATTGATGCTTTTGAACTGTGGTGTTGGAGAAGACTCTTGAGAGTGCCTTGGACTGGAAGGAGATCCAACCAGTCCATTCTGAAGGAAATCAGCCCTGGGATTTCTTTGGAAGGAATGATGCTAAAGCTGAAACTCCAGTATTTTGGCCACCTCATGGGAAGAGTTGACTCATTGGAGAAGACTCTGATGTTGGGAGGGATTGAGGGCAAGAGGAGAAGGGGACGACAGAGGATGAGATGGCTGGATGGCATCACTGACTCAATGGATATGAGTCTGATTGTCCTCCGGGAGTTGGTGATGGACAGGGAGGCCTGGCGTGCTGTGGATCATGGGGTCGCAAAGAGTCGGACTCGACTGAGCGACTGATCTGATCTGATCTGATCAACTTGGAATATTCACTGGAAGGACTGTTGCTAAAGCTCCAATCTTTTGACCACCTGAGGCAAAGAGCTGACTCATTGGGAAAGACCCTCATGCTGGGAAAGATTGAGGGCAGGAGGATAAGGGGTTGACAGAGGATGAGATTGTTGGATGGCATCACTGACTCAATGGGCATGAGTTTGAGCACACTCTGGGAGATAAAGGACAGGGAGGCCTGTCCATGGTGTTGCAAAGAGTCGGACACAACTTGGCAACCTAAGGATAACAACAATAACTCATAAGTAGAGGTGTCACCTGCCTTTCTCTGGGTGAGGTTTCCGTTTCCTCAGCCCGCTGATGCCAGCCTGCCTGTGCCACCTCCTGGGGGTAGCCGTAAGGGCCACAGTGAGGTTCTGCCATGACTCTGCCCTGCATGACGGGGTGTGCAGGTGAGAGCAGCTCCTACAGGCTGGTCCCGAGTGAAGACAACGTGCAGGAGGAAGGATGGGGCAACATGGTGGTCTTGAGCGGGAGCGAGAAATCATCCTGTGTCAGGTTCAGTACCCAAGCTCTGCAAGTTGTCTGTTGACGCAACAGTTTCTGGTCTGGGCTGAACGATGCGGTTGATGAATTGATTTGGAAGAGACAGCAATGGCTCAGAACCCTGGGGCATCCAACTCGGCCCTTCCTGCTTAGAGCCAGGGGTTCCTGGACCTGCCAGGAGCAGCGCCCCCTCCAGGGTCAGCCCTCAGTCCCGTGCACCCACCCTTGATGGAGGAGCTTGTTCCCAGGGAGCCTCATCACTGGTATTTTTCCCTGCACATCCTCAGGGCTCAGTCAACACAATGAGGGCATCCGCAGTCTCTCTCCTCTCCTCCTAGAAGGAGTGAGACTTTTGGGGCTAGCAAGTGATGTTCCCTGGTCCCTTACAGTATCATTGAGTGTAACCAAGGGGCCCCTGACCTGCCCCCAACCCCGCTGATTTTCCTTAATACCCAGTTCACCCGTCTAAAGCCCCATCCTGAGAACTCTGTGAAGTTGGGTGGCCCTTCTTGCCACCGAAGTCCCCATACACCCAGGGCCCAGAATCTTCTGGAATGTGAGGCAGGAAGGAATTATCCTCACATCCCTTCTGGAATTAGTCACCGTGTCCCAGCTCTTCCTCCTGGTTTCTCTGGCCACTGTGGTCTCCCCCAGCCCTCACCCCCACAGCAGAGGTCCCCCAACTCCCCTCGACGCAAGCACAACTGCAGAAACTTTGCAACACAGGACAAAACCCTCAGATTCTGCTTCATTTAAAAATTTAAAAAAAATTGTTTATTTATTTCTGACTGGGCTGGGTCTTCATTGCTGTGTGCATGGGCTTTCTCTATGGTGGTGAGCAGGGGCTACCTTCCTAGTGGTGCGAGGGCTTCTCATTGAGGTGGCTTCTCCTGTGATGGAGCACAGGCTTCTCTTGTGATGGAGCACAGGCTTCTCTTATGATGGAGCACAGGCTCTCGGCTGCTTGGGCTTCAGTAGTTGCAACATGCTGGCTCCGGAGTTGCGAGTCATGGTCTCAGTGACTGTGCTGCATGGGTTTAGTCGCTCCATGGCATGTGGAATCTTCCTGGACCAGGGAATGAACCCGTGTCTCCTGCATTGGCAGGCAGACTCTTAGCCACTGCACCACCACAGAAGGCCAAAACTCTCAGATTTCAGACTCAGTCACAGGAGAATGTGTAAGGATTCAGCTGGGTAGCTCCATCCCCAGGCACCTCACTGACTGGCTTCCCACCCATGTCTGTCCACCCTAGACCCGCTCCTCTCCAGCTTCATGCCCCAGACCTCCAGACCCTGTGGAGAATGCCAAAGAACTGCTAATCAAATGGTCACTTTTATTGCAATGGGAACAGATCCTCCTAGTCCTCATCCTTGCCCATTTAAATAGAACAGGGAAGCTGGTCATCACAGAGAATTTCTAAAAGGCTTGAAGTGAGGGTTTTCTGTTTCCCAGATAAAATTCTCAGGCAGCCCTCATGGGAGTCCATTGCTTGATCAGAGGAAGCGGAGGGACCATATTTCTCCCTCTCTGATACACATGAGTATTTGACGGGTAACAGAGATCCAGCATTTCCTCTGGCTAGGCCCGGATTGCTGGACAGTGGTCCTCTGAATCATTTGATCAGAGGGAGTCTCAGTTTCCCTCCCAGGCTCTGACCTGCCCACAGCTGGAGTGGACAGCTGTGTGCAGCATCCCTGGGGAACAGTTCAGAGGCGGGTGGGGTCGGGGCAGGACTCCAAAGTCAGGGGCACTTACTCTCCCCCACTCAGGAGGAAAAGTGACTTGGACTTCTTTCCCAACCCTCTGACCCCTTGAAAGTTTTAATGGGTGGAGGAAGCTGGAAAGGCAGGGGGGTGGGGGCAGAAAAGACTGAACACTTTAAAGAAACTTATAATAATTTCAATCAGTATTTCCCTTCCATTTAAAATCACAAACGTAGCCACTTAATCAAATGTCATGCTTAAGACACATTTACCTCCTTGGGAGAAAAATGAACAATGGCAGCTCAATTTGGCTTTGGATGGGTTTTAAAAATAGTCAAGTCTGTGAAGGCCATTAGGTAAATGGTCTAAGAGCTTCAAAGAGGGCCTCCCGCTGGGGGTCGGCCAGCTTCTTTGTTGGGAAAATAGTGCAGGGCAGAAAGGGCTTCCAGAGCCTGGGGCCAGCCTGGGATTCCAGGTCCCTGGTTGCAGGCTTTTCCTGGAGGGGGGACCTGGTGATCTTTCAACAATGGGTACATCTGAAAAGTTCCCTTTTGCATTTGTTGAAACTTGTAGGCGTGTGTCTCTGCCTGTGTGTGTGTGCACGCTGGTGTGCTGGATGGGAGATGACTTACACCATCCTCTCCAAACTCCCAAGAGAGGAGAAAAATGGACTGGTCAGAAATATGAGATGCCATCCAAACACAAGATGAAGAGTGAAATATGTCATTGCTCTTAGTTAGTGTTAGTCGCTCAATCATGTTCAACTCTTTGCGACCCCATGGACTGTAGCCCACTAGGCTCCTTCTGTCCATAGAATTCTCCAGGCAAGAATACTGGAATGGGCAACCCTTCATTTCTCCAGGGGGTCTTCCTGACCCAGGGATTGAACCAGGGTGTCCTGCAATGCACACAGAGATTCTTTACCATTTGAGCCACCAGGGAAGCCCAATATGTCATGATTTTATTCTTTTTCAGCACATACAAATGACCATGTTGGGACTTCCCTGGTGTTCCAGTGGTTAGGACTTCACTTTCTACTGCAGGGGTTGTGGGTTCAATCCCTGGTCAGGGAGCAAAGATCCCAAATACCTTGCAGCCAGAAAAAAAAACAAAACAAAACAAAAAACCAAAAAAAAACCCAAAACAGAAGCAATGTTGCAACAAATTCAATAAAGACTTTTTAAAAAAAATGGTCCACATAAAAAAAGCCTTTTAAGAATGACAATATTTGCATCAAGAGAAAAAAAAAATAAACAAAATAAGAGTTGTTCTCCTTGAAGGATTTGCAGGTGAGTGGTCAGTGCCCCAGGGAAATAGGAACTGGCAGGTCTCTGTCCCCATCTGACTTTTCACCCTGGGGGAGGACCTCCCTCCCCAGGGGTGGAAGGCACCCTGCCAGGTCTCGGTGGTTCCCTGCTGGGTAACTTCCCCTCCTGACTGTCCCTGCCCCCAGCTCTTTCCAGAAAACACTTCCATTTTCTGTCTTCTCAGCCCTGAGGTTCCTACCTGAGGTCCGGGGACCCCCTGGGTTTGTGGGCAGAATGCAAGGGCTCTTTATACTTGGATGGTGAGAAAAATCACCTAAGTCCAGCATTTCTTTCTGTTATAAACATAGCAGCAGAACAAGGCGGTGTGACATATCTGCGACCATCAAACAGAAACTGCAGAATTTCTCTTGCATCACCACGACTGTGGATGGCTCGAAATATTACTGCTACATGTCGGGACACAGCCAAATCATGGCACACTTTGGATCTGGCAATTCATCCTCAGTGTAATAAAAAGAACATACACTGTTATATAAAAAATGCATTGTAATATTTTGTTGTGTTTCGGTGCACTTGGTTTCCTAACAATCCTCTGCATTTTAGTTTCTATGCACTTAAAAACGTTCTGAGACGAGGGTTTGCATAAGGGTGCTGAGGGGGTCCTTGGAGCAGAGCTGGTGAGGAGACCCCCAGGCTCACCTGGCCGGGCAACCTCATCAAGGATTCTTCTGGCTCCTGAAGGGCCTCCATGGTGCAGCACTCCCACTTTATCCCGCTAGGTGGCAGCAGTGAAGTCACCGCTTCTCTCCAGGCTTCAGGGGCCCAGTCCATTGTTCCAGGACCTCCCTTTGGGATCTGTCCACCCCCTTAAACCCTCAAGAAAAGAGAGGACTCCAGGGGAAGACCCGCCAGGGGTGGTCAGGTAGGTGAAAAGTTGAATCAGCCTGCCGCTTCTTCGGACAATAGTGAAACAGTGTGAGGCAACCTCATTTAACCCCCACAGAAATCTCTGCTGTGGAAGGGAATATGGAACCCATCTCACAAATGTGAAAACTGAGGACCCAAAGAGGTTGATAATGTGCCCAGGATCCCACAGTGAGTAGACAGTGGCACCTGGGCTACCTGCGTCAACGACTTGGGGTGATCTGGCCACCACACCACCCTGTCCCCTGCCCTCTCCTCTAGGACCTTCTCCGGGAGGCAAGTCATCCCCTTCTGTTCTCCTACCTGGGCAGAGGAGACCCTTATGACTTTCAAGGTCCTGGAGGCTCAGGGATGAAGTTGCCTGCCTGGGAGTCCACAACTCCAGGGACAAGCACCGGGCCTGGCTCCACCCCACAACCATCTGCCCGCTCCTAGGGAGGCCTCTTTTCATAGAGGGGGTCTCTCTCGCGGGCTGGGGGTTACAGAGCTTCACCGGGAGAGTCACCTGCATAGACCACTGGTGCCTGCCCCTCCCTGGACCCCCGCATCCACACTTGCCACACAGGACCTTCGCTAGCTGATTTCTAAGGCCTGGTTTGTGCACCTCCTCGGGCCGCTGAGAGTTGGAAGCAGGGCTTTGTCGCGGCTGCTCACGGAGTCGGCCTTCAGCGCGGAGTTTCCCAGGAGTCTCTTCCCGGTGTGAGGGACCCCTCCGCGGGCCCTTTCGCCTCTAGTCAAGGCCTTGCAAGGACAACCTAACCAGGTAGGCACGGGAACTCCGGGGACCGACAGTCCGAGATGCCGGGGTCCTGGAACTCTCCGGGGTCCTCCTTCAGAGCCGGCCGAGCAGCAGCTGCAGTCGGGCGATCGGGCGCAGCTGGACGCCCAGTCCGGGGAGCTGTTGAGGTTTCGGGATTCAGGACGGGACGGGACGGGCTGGGGGACAGAAGATGTTGGAACTCTGACCAGGGACGCAGAGACTTCTCTCACCGGAGCCGAGACAGGGGTCCAGGCCGCCGGGAGAGATGAGTGCCTAGCAGCGGATCCTCCCCCCTTCCTGACTCCCGTGGCCGCTTCGGCGCACCTCTGCCTGGAGGAAACTTTTCTCCCTGTCCCCGCCCCAGGCGCCCCCCGAGTACTTCCTCGGGAACGTCCCCTCCCCCCAAATCAGCTCTCTCGGGGCACTGGGTGCACCGGTAACCGGGTCAGAACCTCGAACCGCTTCGCGTGCCATCCGGTTACCGTGGCAACACCATCCGGCGGCGCCCGGCGGTCCAATCCGAGCCCGCGGCCTCTCTCGAGCTTTTCCCAAGGTGGGGACCGGGACGAGGCCAGAGCTGGGGAAGGGGCGGCTGGGGCCCCGCCTGCAGTGTCGCCGGGGCCGGGGACAGCCCCGCGCGGAGAGGTGGGCCATCGCGAGGCGGGGCGGGCGGCAACCGGCAGCCGGGGCCGGGCAGGGGGCTCGGGTTTCAGTTCGAGGGGCGGGGGAGCCGGTGACGTGAGCCGGGCCGGGCGGGCGGAGTTGGGGCCCGCTCGGGGAGGCGGGGGCGAGCGCGCAGAGAGGCAGACGCGCGGAAGGAGGCGGCCGAGCGGCGCGGGCGGCTCTGCGGCGGGCGCGGTGGGCGCGGGCGGCGGGGCTCCGGGATCCCCGCGCGCCTCCTCGGCGCGGCGCCGCCGCCGCGCGTCCCCACGCCCCGCGCTCCACGGCGCTCTCGCCCCGCGCGCCTCCCCCGCCCGCCTCCTGCCGGCCTCCGGCGCCGCGTCCGTCTGCGGAGCGAGCGCTCAGACGGAGCCCCCGGCCAACTTGAGCGGCGCCGAGCGGCGGCGGAGTCCCCGGCAGAGCCCCCCGAGTCGGTGGCGCGCGCAGGGGAAACGCGTCCGCCAGCGTCGCCGCCACCAGCACCCCCGGACCTCGCCGCCCCCTCGGCGCGGGGCTCTGGCCGGATCGAGAACCGCGCCACTAGACACGCACTGTGCGCGGCGGCGCCGCCCGCCTCCCTCTTCACGGCTCAGGAGGACGAAGCCGCCGCTCCCCGATCCTCGCCTCGCGGCCGCGGCGCCGAAGTGCGCCCCTCCCGGGCCGGCAGCCGGCTCCCTCACCTCACCGCTGCCTTCTCCGGGTCGCTCCCGGAGGGGGTCGCGAGCCCGGCATCCGGGCTCAAGGATGTGCGCCCCCGCGGGCCGCCCCGCCTGAACCATGCGCCCCAACGGCGGCGGCGCGCCGGCCGGCATGGAGCCCCGCGCGGCCGCGCTCTGACTCGCTCTGCGCCCCGCGGCCGGCGGGCGGCGGGCGGCGGGCAGCGGGCGGCGGCGGACCGAGAGCCGGAGACCGGCGCCGCGGGACGGAAGCGAGCGGGCGCGGGCGCCGCGCAGATGGCCGGGGCGAGCGAGATCTGAGGCTCTGCTCCCCGAAACGTGACCATGTGGATTCAACAGCTTTTAGGACTCAGGTGAGCTACCCGGCCAGCGCCGGGGTGCGTGTGGGCGCGCGGGTGCGTGGGTACCGAGCTGGGCTGAAGCGGCGCTTTCCTCTGTGTTGCGAATAAAGCGAACCCCCTCTGCTCCTGTGAGAGGCCAGCCGGTGCCCCGGGATCCGGGTCGGGGACCCGCCTCGGAGCTTGGAGCCCCGGAACCGGCTGTCCCGGGTTCCGCGTGTCCGGGTCGGGGTGCCCTCCCCATTTCTCCCGGTTTTGGGGCCGGCCGGGCGCGCCCGCGGCTCCCGGCGCCAGCAGCGCAGTGTCCTGGCCGGCCGCCCCGGCGCGCCGCCTCTTCGGGGCCCAGGGGAGGCGCGGGCCGCTGGGCGCGGCGGGCTGTGAACCCAGGGCGGGGGCCGGGGCTGCCAGGGAAAGCCAGGGGGCCCCGGGTATGGCGAGAGCTCGGCCGGTGGAGTTAGAAGAAACCGAAGCCCGAGAGCCACGGCCGCCCCTCTTTTACCCTTCCTCGGGGCCCCGGGGCTGAGCAGGGGCCTCCTGGGCTCCCAGCTGCCGATCCAGATGTTTGCCGGTGACCTCCGAGCCCGACGGGCGCGCACAGCTGGCGGGCAGCTGGGGCGGGAGACGTTGAGGCTCTTGGGGGAGCGCGGGAGGGCACCCTTTCTCCCCTACGGGCACACACCCTCCAGGAACGCCTTGGGGTTTGCCTTTGTCCCGGACTCCAGGGCCGGTTGAAACCGGGGGTTCGAGCTCGATGCCTGCAGCAGGGGTACCCAAGAAGACCCTTCGGGGCAAACTTTGCTCGTCTGCCACGGCTCTCGGGTTTTAGCTCTGCTAGGAGCCAGTCGGACACACTTGTCCCCTTGGCGGGGCAGACGGCCTGAGATCCGTCACCCTCCCGCCGGGGTCTCGGCGGAGCTGGTGCGTGTGGGTCCCGGGTTGCATCGGAGAACTGGAAGGACGCAGGCGGAGGCTGCGAAAGCCAGCGTGCGGTTCTCGAGTTTGTCCACTGGGATGCACTGCACTCCCGCTTTGGGGAGAAAGGGGGCCCGGTCGTCGCCGGAGCCTGTGCCTGAGCCGCCCCCACCACCGGCCGATAAAAGCTGGGGGGAGCGGGCCGAGGGGGGAATCGAGTGCGCGTCCTGATTTTGAGAAACTGGGAGAGGACGGAGCCCGCAAGGAGTCTCCTAGCTACCCTTGATTTCTGAGACGATTTCCCAGTCCCGGGGCAAAGCCTGTTGGAAATATCTAGTGAGAATTGTCCAGTGTTATCCTTGGCCTTTTTCTTGAAAGCGGCGTTCCTTGTCTGGGTGGCCGGGTCGTGTTCGGCGGCCTGGGCTTTAATAGGTTAATACTGAAGCGGGTTGCGCTGGATATTGGCTCAGCCTGAATCGATGTCCTGTACTCAGACTAGATAAGGTTTAGGCTCTGGGACACAGACTCCATGGAGCGTCAGGGCAGCTCTGCCCGAGTGACCCCTTCCAGGTGCCCTCGCCGCTGCCTGCCGGGTTTCAGCCAGACTCCAGAGCCTTCCGAAAGATCAAAGAGGTCTTCCCTCTTTGGGAGAGGGTGCTCCTTCAGCTCCCAGACACCTCCCCAGCTTCTGTCTGGCACTGCCTTCCTGATTGACTGCCGGCAAGTTATTTGAACCGACATCTTTCTTTATTACTAACTCGCTAGACTGAAAGATTAGTATATTTTGATAAAGAGAAAAGTGAATAAATATTACGGGAAAAAAGAACCTCTCTGGTGGTTCAGAATTCACTAAAACAGTTCATCTAACGCATCCCTGAGTGAGGTCTACCTGGGATTTTGCTTTAGGAAATAGTTCTGTTGCTGATTTTGAAGTTTGACCTTTTGTATTTTTCCCTTCAGTGTTAGCACAAGAGATTTTCTGTAAATGTGCCTCTGAGGACCGGCTGTCACCTCTCAGGGAGGCTGGCAGGAGAGAGCTCTGTCATGTCTGAGAGCCATCCCCTGGCCGGCTGGCCAGGAGAAGGGGCCGTGCTTGGAGGGTCTGTGTTTCTGCCTCTCACCAGGCACAGCCTAACCGTCATTAAAAGCCCGGGATGGCTTGCCTGGGACCCACTGATGTGTTTTTCCTTGAAGGCAGCACATTACCTTTGCTCCTCCCAAGCCCCTCCACGGCTCCCCAAGGTGAGCACCGGGCATTGTGCTGCCAGGCTTCCAGCCTGATTAGGTCAAGCAAGCATAAGACACGGGGCCCAGGTGACAGGAGATGGCTCTGGGCAGGACCCGAATGAAGACTCAGCTCTGGCTTGCGAGACAAAGTCTGGGTTAGGATTTCTGCTTCTGCGTTGGAAAGGAGCTGTGTGCGGTGCCTTTTCTTCCGAGGAGGAGGAGGAGGAACAGATTGAGTGTTTTGGAGCTGTTTTTATGCCTTTTTGGTGGTGGTTGTAGCAGAGCTCCAAAGATACCTTCCATCCGTGCAGATAAAGGTATCTTTTGAAGGTGGCCTCGGAGCCCTGCCAGCTGCGTCCGAGCTCGATCTGGGAGCAGCTTGAAGGGGATGCTTACTCAGCAGGCGGCACAGATTTTAGAGTTCGGCCGCCTGCTTGTGAGTGGCCTCTGAGGCCACAGCCCTCTACGTAGCAGCTTTATGGGGGGCTCGGAGCCTGCGAAGCACTTGCCAGGAGTCCTCAGGGGCTCCTTGGAGGCCTGATGTCTGTCCTGCCGGTTCTTCCAGGCTAAGCTTCTGTTGCTCCCTCTGTTCCAGAGGCCCTGGGTGTGCCTGCGGTGGGGGAGGGTCTGTAGCAATATAAGATGGCTCTTCTTTCATGGGGGTTCACACAGGCCCCTGCTGGCCACACGGTACCATGTTTGGGTCTCTGTGCACAGTCCCAGTGGCTTGGTTGTCCCCATCGCTGCCTGTAAAGTCCTCCAGCAGCTGGGGCCCTGCAGCTGGGCTTTAGAGGACCAGGTCAGAGGCTCTGTCCACAGACGTCACCCTCCTGGTCAGTCTTGGTTCTCACCCACTTCCAGCTGCTGGCACCAAATTGATTACCACTGGAGCCCCTTGAGTGTCAGTAGCCCCTTGAGTGTCAGTGATACTCATCCAGGACAATATTGTTGGAATAAATCATCATTTTAGGAGACAGCTCACATCTTTTCTGCCACGTGGGTGCATCTCCCCCCACCACTCAAAGCTCCCCCACCCCCCAGGGGACACACTGTCCAAGCAGGGGAGGGGGCAGTAGGCTCCTCTCAGCCTGTTGATTGATTTATTCTTTGGTTGATTTATTCTAATCACCTGCTTCTTTTTCTTCTTTTTCTTCTTTTCATCTAAGAGGCCAGTAAGTGGGGGAGCAGGGTACAAGCTGAGACAGCTCCTCGCCTCCCTGAGATGTCTGTCTCCCAGTCCCTGGAGAAAGAGCCACCTTCTTCCTCATGCATCCTGCATCCTCCTAGCCGGGTCGCTCAGAGGGAACAGTGGCATCCCATCCCCCTTGTGGTCCCCAGCCCCAACATGGACACCATCAAGGTGTTTGGCAGGTGTGGGCTGGGTGTGCTTCTTGAGTTCTTTGTCCCCCAGCCGTTGTGTGGGGAAACCACAGGGTGCACAGAGCACGTGGGTCAAGGCTGCACCCTGGGTCGCGATGAAGTGGGCGGACACCAAGCCCCAACCTGGCCGACCACTGCCCAGCTTCCCGGAGGCCCGGGCTCCTGTCTGGGGTTACGTAAGAGTCATCTGCTTTCCAAACGTAGTTGCCAAGTTTTCTTCAAAGGGCTACAACTCAGTAGAGACCAAATTGATGTAGAGATTAGCTTGGAAAGCCAAATATATCCTTGATCTAGATTTTCATGTTTGAAGTCTGGCTCGAGAGGGTTTCTCCTGCCCGATGCCAGTCAGCCAGGAGGGGGAGGCAGGAGGAGGACTCGCTGGGGCTACAGCAAACAGACCCTGTGGCTCCAGACTCCACTCTCTCTCAAGACCCCCTTCCAGGAATTCAGAGGAGCTGGTGCGTCAGGAGGCCATCCAGCGGGGAGTCGTGGTTACGTAACTCAGATTAACTCAGTTCATAGAAAGTCGGAGGCTGCAGTGTTCCCATGTCGGAGCTCCAGGAGCCCTTGGGTCCTGGCTCCCCCGGTGGCTATCCATATAGAGCCTGGATTGTTTCTGGCTGCTTGGAGGAGGCTGCTCTGGCCCCTTGTTGGGAGCAGCACTCTCTACCAGCAATGAGCCAGGCATAGGAGGGTACTTCTTCAGGGCCTCTTCCAAAGCCCCTTGCAGAAGAGCATGCAGGATCCATCCCCTCCAGCTGCTGGTGGTGGGTGGATGTAGTGAGCTGGATTGTCTCCTAGCAACCTCTGGACCAGCGGAGTTAATTGGGATGTCCCAGCAGGTGCAGGGAAGTAGCCAGGTGATGAGTGATGTTTCTCTGAGGATGCTAAGAGGCTAGAAGCCCCCTGCTCATCTATGGGCATCTTCATAGTAGATAAATACCTCCAACGTGACCCAAAGAGAGCTTGGGTGGAGGACAGTGGGAATGGTGGCATCCATTTTGCCCTTGTTGGCCGTGACCCACTGACCTGGGCACCATCAGAGTGTCATGTGCTGGCAAAGAACAGGGTCCTGCTGTTGTACTATGTGAGACTAGGGGATCGGGGGGGAATCGGGGTGGGGGGGATCAGGGGGTTGGGGGAGTGCTGGGCGGGACTAGGCTGGAGGGACTGGGGATTGTACTTGCATCTCCATCCCATACGTGCACTCTGAAAGAAGCTATTACTTTCTTTCTTTCTCCCCTCCCGCCCAAGACAAGGTGGGTGGCAGCCGTGCTGGGTCCATCTGTGCATCAGCCTTCCCCACACGCCGATCACTCACTGATTCTGTCCACTCACTGGGGCTTTTGTCATCTGGTGCACTTTCTCTTGGGTGGTCAGCCAACAGAGCCCACTGCTTCTGCCCTCTTGCTGTTTCCAGCCCAGAATGGGCAGTGGCCTGGACCATGTGTCTGCTGAGACCTCCTGCCTGACTCCCCAGCAAGTCAGTGTTTGGGCGCTGTGTGTGACCTCAGGGGTTTCAGCTGGCACTGGAGACTCAGGGAGTGTGTCTGCTGGGGATACTGGTGCACCTGTGCTCAGGCTTCCTGGTTGGTGCTGGAGAGGAGCCCTGGTCTCTGGACTGTGGGTGATGAGTGCAAGGCCCGTCTCACTCTTCAGGACCTCTTGAGAAGAGTGCTGTCACTGCATAGAGGCTCAGGAGCTCTCTGTAAATGAGTAAACTTATCCACCTGGCACAGTGCTCATGCTTTTTCCAAGTGTTGTCCTTGTAGAAACTTGGCCTTGACTCTAAACTAAGACCCAGGAAAGGAGTGCACAGCCAGAGCCAGGTTTAGGTTGAGACTCTGTTCTGCCCTCCGTAGATAGAGACCTCCTTCAACCCAACATACTGGTGCTCACAATTCCACCATTAGAGATTCATTCCTTTGGCTTGAAACTTCATCACAATTGGAATGAAGTCATGTTCAGGAAAAATTATCTGAGCTACTGATCTGATAAGAACTGAAAGCACTCAGTGGGATAGTTTTCAGTTACTATCAGTTCAGTAGGAGTGAGAGAATCCAATTTTTAACTTTCTGAGAGGAAAGGTGAGTGAAGAAGAACATGAAGGCAGGTGGCACAGGTCTGGCAGTGGGAACTGAGGTGGCACCATGGGGTAGAAGTTGAGGGCAAAAGGCAAACTCACTGGCCTTGCCATGGTCTGAGGTCTCCCCTCCCCTGGACTGTCTTGGGGAATATGGACAGTTAATGTGCCTACTAGGGATTAGTGGAAGACAGGGCCAGTGCACCTGAAAGAGAATATTCCGGTCAGTATAGGAAAGCAGGTGGGCAGCGGGAAGATGTTGAGGAATGTTAGTAACACATAGACACCTTAAGCCGTGTCTGTTCCTGTCTTAAATGTGAGCTGTGGAATTTGTACTGTATTTGGATAAAATATGCATGCTTTTTTTTTTAAATTGAAGTATAATTTTCATAATCATCATATTAATTTCAGGTGTACAGCATAATGATTCCATACTTGGATACCTGTGAAATGAGCAACACAGTAAATCTAGTTAACATTTGTCACCATACATAGTTACAGAATTTTTTTCTTATGATAAGAACTTTGTTGGGGGGGATAAATTAAGAGGTTGGGATGAACATATATACACTATTATATAGAAAATAGATAATCAACAAGGCCCTACTGTATAACACAGGGAACTATACTCAGTATTTTGTATTAACCGATAAGGGAAAAGAATCTGAAGAAGAATATAGATAGATAGATAAATAGGTGGTTGTTTAGATACTCAGTCCTGTCCGACTCTTTTGTGACCCTGTGGACTGCAGTCTGCCAGGCTCCTCTGTTCATGGGATTTTCCAGACAAGCATACTGGAGTGGGTTGCCGTTTTCCTTCTCCAGGGGATCTTCCTGACCCCGGGATCTCACCCATTTAGGCTGCATTAGCAGACGGATTCTTTAGCACAGAGCTACTGGGGAAGCTTCATAGATGGAGCTTTATATATATATTTTTGCTGTATACCTGAAACTATCAAGACAGGGTAAATCAACTATGATTCAACTTAAAAATGAAATTAAAAAACAAAACAAAAAAGAACTTTTAAGATCTACTCTCTCAACAACTTTCAAATATGTGATTCAGAGAACAGGCTGGTGGTTGCCAGAGATGAGGGGTGAGGGGTGGGGAGTGGGTGAAGGAGTGGACGGGTCGAAAGGTACAAATTTCAAGAATAAAATAAGTCCCAGGGGCAGCTTGACACTGTAGTTCAGGAGACATATCTGCTGTAAATGTCTGTAGAGCACATAAAAATGTCCTGACCTCTGTTTTTACTTATATCTCTCACTGAGTTTGCTCCTCAGTTTCTGAGTGCCTGGACATGCCCAACCCTGGGTAGATGCTGAGCAGACCCAGAAATGAGTGGATTTCTCCTCTTCGAGACTCCTCACTGCAACAATGGGGGCAGGCAAATGAGGGGTAAAACACCCTTATTGGGGTGAAGAGGAGCACTGTCCAATAGAAACATAACACAGGCTACACTGGTATTTTGAAATTTTTCATAACCACATTAAAAGAAAAATGTAACAGGTGAAATCAGCTTGAATGATATATTTAATTTTTCAGTATATGCAAAATAGCATTTCCATGTGTCATCAGTCTAAAATAGGATTAATGAGGATTCCTTTTACATTCTTACCCTGCTCTGAGTCTTGGAGACCAGGAGTGCAGTTTGCTTTCATTTCTCCCTCTGGACTTGCTGCATTTGGGGGCTCATATTGGACACTTCCGTATGGAAACTCAGAAGTGAGAAAAGCAAGTGTTTGGAGACTGCCACCTCCCCAACCACTGTGTCATGTTGGCACCATTGCTCCATTAGTAAGAGCTCCGAGGAGGGCCAGTCTGGCCAGCAGCCCTCCTGATTCAACAGCGGGCATTTGCTGATGCCAGCTCTGTGCCAGGTTGGCGCCAGGGCCAGAGGCAGAAGGATGAGCTGGGGTGGGGGCAGTGGCTGCTGCCATTAGGGGTCCTAGGCTTGGAGAGGGGGTGGGCTGTGCTAGCACATCCTATATTCCATACCTACCATACTATCAGGGGACCCCCACCAAGGGTCCCCCCACCAAACTGTAATAAAACCCTTTTGGGAGCTTGAAGAGCAGACGGCAGAGCTGTTCCTTTGTAACAGAGGTGTCAGAGGCCAGGGTCAGCTGATGCAGAGGAAAAGACCAGTGAAAGAGCCTGCTGCTGCTGCTGCTGCTGCTGCTAAGTCGCTTCAGTCGTGTCCAACTCTGTGTGACCCCATGGACTGCAGCCTACCAGGCTTCTCCGTCCATGGGATTCTCCAGGCAAGAACACTGGAGTGGGTTGCCACTTCCTTCTCCAATGCATGAAAGTGGAAAGTGAAAGTGAAGTCGCTCAGTCGTATCTGACTCTTAGCCACCCCATGGACTGCAGCCTACCAGGCTCCTCCACCCATGGAGTTTTCTGGGCAACAGTACTGGAGTGGGGTGCCATTGCCTTCTCTCATGAAAGAGCCTAGTGAACACAGAAGCTGTGTTGCCTGCCAGCAAGGAGCGCTGACCCCCAGGATGGGGGAGGGCATTCCCTGCCCCCACCAAGTGTGCCCCAGAGCCAGTGCCTGGAGTGAGCACACCCTGGGTGACAGACCTCCTGGTGGACCCCTCGCCCTCCAGCAGTGTACATTCACTGGATCTGTCCTGGTGGGGGCCTCCATCCTCCACCCCACCCCCTAGCACTTGTCAACAATGCTGAGAGTCCATGATACCTCAGGCCCATGGGAGGAGGAGAGATGGGGAATCACCAAGGCCTGGTTTCCTTGAAGATTTTAGGAATGTTTTTGTAGAATCATGTGTGTGTGTGTGTGTGTGTGTGTGTGTGTATGGTGTGGGTCGGGTCTGGGTGGAGTGAGCATGTCTGTTGGGAGTTTATGTGGATGTGTATTTGGGGAGTTTAGGGGCTATTGGGCATCCAAGCACTTATCAGGAGTTCCAGCTCCAGGTGAAGAGACTAGTTTTTAAACAAAACTCTTCCTGCAGAAGGGAATTTGGTGTGTTCACAGGACTGACGATCTGGATAAAGAAGCCTGAACAACCACATCAGAACCTGGCTTCTGACAAATGCTCAGAGAGACAACAGACCCCAAGGTAGCTGGTGGGCAGCTGATCAAAGCTGCACAGGTACAAGGGGGCTCTTGAGCAGATTTGGGGGCAGTGTCCTTACAGTGACCAGCCCACCCTGTGCCTTCAGGAAACACTGATGGGGAACTCACTAAGTGCAAGACCTTGACTCTGGGCACACTTCTGGGCAGTGGGGTGTGATCTGTGAAGGGACTGCACTTTGCCGAGGTGCCCTGAGTGGTCATTTGTAGTTACCTGTTCTTGAGTATTAATGACTTTGTACTGTGGAGCAAGTCCACAGTATGGGAATCTGTCTGTATAAAATGGTAAACTCTTTGAGTTCTGAGAAAACTCCCTTTTAGATATCATCTAAATCTTTTTGAATGTACTGACTTAGTTAAGCAAGGCACAGATTCACTGTTGTTCAGTTGCTAAGTTTTGTTCTACTCTTTGTGACCCCATAGCCTGCAGCACACCAGGCTTCTCTGTCCTCCACTACCACCTGGAATTTTCTCAAATTCATATCCATTGAGTCAGTGATGCATCCAACCATCTCATCCTCTGCCACCCACTTCTCATTTTGCTTTCAATCTTTTCCAGCATCAGGGTCTTTTCCAGTGAGTTGGCTGTTTCCATCAGGTGGCCAAAGTATTGGAGCTTTAGCTTCAGCATCAGTCCTTCCAATGAATATTCATGGTTGATTTCCTTTAGGATTTACTAGTTCGATCTTCCTCTCCAAGGAACTCTCAAGAGTCTTCTCGAGCACCACAGTTCAAAAGCATCACTTATTCATCACTCAGCCTTTTCAATGGTCCACCTCTCACATCCATATATGACTACTGGAAAAATCATAGCTTTGACTATATGGACCTCTGTTGGCTAAGTAATGTCTCTGCTTTTTAATATCGTGTCTAGGTTTTTCATAGCTTTCCTTCCAAGGAACAAGCATATTTAATTTCATGGCTGCATTCACTGTCCATAGTGGTTTTGGAGCTCAAGAAAGTAAAATCTGTCACTGTTTGCACTTTTTCCTCTTCTATTTGCCATGAAATAATTGTAAAACCTCCAAATTCAAACTTAGGGTACTTTGGGGCAACTTAGATGAAGATTCGGAGAAGGCAGGCTGCAGTCCATGGGGTCTCTAAGAGTCGGACACGACTGAGTGACTTCACTTTCACTTTCCACTTTCATGCATTGGAGAAGGAAATGGCAACCCACTCCAGTGTTCTTGCCTGGAGAATCCCAGGGACGGGGGAGCCTGGTGGCTGCCATCTGTGGGATCACACAGAGTCGGACACAACTGAAGTGACTTAGCAGCAGCAGCAGATGAAGATTAAGTGGCTTCTTGTGCCCAAATCCAATAATGCAGCCTTTTCAAATTGATCTATAGGCTCTACCAGCTGTTGTGAAGATTCCAGCAAAAGAAGGGTGAGGAAGGAGTAGTCATAAGTGTCTGTAGAAGAGGGATCTCAGGAGTTCAGTATTGATTGATGGACCTCAGTGTACCATGGCCCTGTACAGAATTTTCATGCTATTTCATGGAATCCCTGGTCCTGAAAAAAGAACATGTAGGTCGGAGGAAGGGAAGGTCTCATGGAGAAGTTCTGATAGCAGGAAAGTGTTATTAAAAAGCTATCATTCTCAATTCCTGTAGATCAATATAATTTATGAAAATAGACCAAGAAAGCCCTTAACAAAGTATTAATAAATAGATAGACTTAGCAACATAGAAAAGAAGCATATAGGGGCTTTCAAGGTGGCTCAGTGGTAAAGAATCCGCCTGCCAGTGCAGGAGATGCAGGTTTGATCCCTGAATCAGGGAAATCCCCAGGAGATGGAAATGGCAACCCACTCCAGTATTCTTGCCTGGAGAATCCCGTGGACAGAGGAACCTGGTGGGCTACAGTCTGTGGACTCATAAAGAGTCAGACATGACTTAGGAACTGCGCATGCATGCAAAAAGAAGTATGCACTGTGACAAAGTGAAGTTTATACTATGGATGCAAAGATGGTTCAATATTTGGAAGTCAGTTAATGTATCATAAGAAAAGGCTAAAGAAGAAAAATCAGAGGATCATATGTGTTTAATAAATTCAGAACTTATCTGTGATGAGAACCTCTAGAAAAAAGGACTAGGAGTGCATTGCCTCAACTTGATAAAGGACATTTATAAAAACTACCACTGACTTGATAGTTAATACTGAGAAACTGGATGTTTTTCCCGAGATGAGGAAAAAGTCAAGGATATGCACTCTCACCACTGTTACTTAATACAGTGCTAGAGGTTCCAGCCAGAGTGCTACAGGAGAAAAGGACATAAAAGACATACAGAAAAGGAGAAATAAAACTGTTCTTATTTGTAGATGATACAATTATCTCTACAGATATGATTATCTACATAGAAAACCTCCTATAATCTATTTTAGAAAACTCCTAAAGTTAATAAGTGAATTTAGCAAGGTTGCAGGATATGAGATAAATTTAAAAAAATGAATTATATTTGTATTATCAGTGAACACACAGACACTGAAATTTAAAAATGCAAAACCATAAGTGGTTACAGTTGCTAACAAATGAAATATTTCAGTGCAAATCTAATAAAACCTGTTATCCTGACAGCTTGTATTCTGGGAACTACACAATACCAATGGAAGAGTCAAAGAAAGTCTGAATATATGAAAGACATACCAGGTTCATGTACAGGAAGACTCATCATAGTATATGTTGAGGATGTCACTTTTCAGATTGATACAGAGATTTAGCACAATTCTAATCAAAATCCCAGCAAAATATTTTAACATATAGATAATTCTAAAATTCATATATAAATGTAAAGGAACTAGAATAACTAAGCCAGTTTTGAAAAAGAATTATAAAATAAGAGGCATCAGTCTATCTGATTATGACATTATATAACTACTGTTATCAAAACTGTGTAGTATCAGTGAAGGGTTAGATTCACAGATCAGTGAAACAGGAACAAAGATTCTAGACTCCCACAAATACTCACGATTAATTTTTGACAAAGGTACAGATTCAGTGGAGAAAAGACAGCCTTTTCAATAAATGATACAAGAACAAAAGCATATTTATAGGCAAAAATAAAATCCTCACTTTATACAAAATTAACCCTGGATACAAAATTCTGGATCATAGAATTAAATATAAAACACGAAAACACTCAAACTTTTAGGAAAAAAAATCTACAAGATGTGGGGCTTCCCAAATAGTTCTTAGACTTGATAGCAAAAGCACAATCCATAAAAGGGAAAAATGATAAATTGGACCTCATCAGAATTTTTACATTTTCTCTGTGAAAACTTTTTAAGAGGATGAAAATATAGGCTGAAGAGTGGGAGAAAATATTTGCAAACCACACATTTGACAAAGGGCTAATATCCAAAATACAAAAAGACTCAAGACTCACAAAGACCTCTCAAAAAAAAATGATACAAGCTAATTAGAAACAAGTAAAGCCATGATGGGACATTTCATCAAAGAGGATGTTTAGATGGTAAAGAAAAAAAAAAGGCATGTGAAAAGATGGTCAACATCATTGGCCATTAGAGAAATGCAATTAAAACTACAGTGGGACTTCCTTATCCATCTACCAGAATGGCTAAGATAAAAAATACTGACACCAAATTCTTACCAGTATATGGGGACCCTGGATCGCTCATACACTGTTGATGGGAAGGTAGAATGTTACAGCTAGTCCACAGAGCACTTTGGCAGTTTCTTATTAAATTAACCATGCAACTGCCTTGAAGTTGAGCATTCTACTCTTGGGCATTTATGCCAGAGAAATGAAGATTTCTGTCCACATGAAAAATTGTATATAAATGTTTATAACAACTTTATTTGTGAATAAAGTCTCAAATTGAAAACAATCCAGGTGCCCTTCAGTAGGTGAATGGCTAAACATATCATGGTACCTTTACACCATGGAATAGTGTTGAGCAATAAAAACGAGAAAACACTTAGTATGCGCAGCTGCCTGCATGAACCTCCAGAGAGTTAAGCTGGGTGAAAAGAGGCAGCCTCAAGGGTTACACACTGTGTGGTGATTCCACAGTCTTCTTGAAATGAAAACATTATAGAAATTATAGTTCCTGTAATTATAATTATGCTATGCTATGCTAAGTCACTTCAGTCGTGTCCGACTCTGTGTGACCCCAGAGACGGCAGCCCACCAGGCTCCCCTGTCCCTGGGATTCTCCAGGCAAGAACACTGGAGTGGGTTGCCATTTCCTTCTCCAATGCATGAAAGTGAAAAGTGAAAGTGAAGTCACTCAGTTGTGTCCGACTCTTAACGACCCCGTGGATTGCAGCCTACCAGGATCCTCCGTCCATGAGATTTTCCAAGCAAGAGTACTGGAGTGGGGTGCCATTGCCTTCTCTGAATTATAATTATAGAAACACAGTAATAATTGTCAGAGGTTAGAGAAAGAAGGGAATAGCTATGATAGGACAAACTCGGGGGCCCTCATGCTGACGGGAAGCTTTCTGTCTCGATTGCATCTGTCACTACGCAACTTATTTTGTTGTTGTTCAGTCACTAAGTCGTGTCTGACTCTCTGTGACCCCATAGACTGCCACACGCCAGTCTATCTGCAACACTATCTCCCAGAGTTCACTCCAGTACATGTTCGTTAAGTCAGTGATACTATCTAACCATCTCATCCTCTGTTAGCCCCTTCTCCTTTTGCCTTCAGTCTTTCCAGCATGGGGATCTTTTCCAATTAAGTTGTCTCTTCCCATCAGGTGGCCAAAGTATTAAGAGCATCTGTCCTTCCAATGAATATTCAGGACTGACTTCCTATAAGATTGACTAGTTTGATCTTGCAGTCCAAGGGACTCTCAAGCGTCTTACCAGCACCACAGTTTGAAAGTATCAGTTCTTTGGCACTCAGCCTTTTTTATGGTCGAACTCTCACATCCGTGCATGACGATTGGAAAAATCATAGCTTTGACTATATGAACCTTCATCGGCCAAATGATGTCTCTGCTTTTTAGTACACTGTCTAGGTTTGTTGTAGCTTTCCTTCCAAGGAGCAAGCGTCTTTTTAATTTCATGGCTGCATTCACCATAAGCAGTGATTTTGGAGTCCAAGAAAATAAAATCTGTCACTACTTCACTTTTTCCCCTTCTATTTGCCCTGAAGTGATGGGACCAGATGCCATGATCTTAGTTTATCCAGCTTATACATTGTATTGTAGTTTTGTAAGATGTTACTGCTGGGGAACTGGGTAGGGGTATGCAGGATTTCTTCCTATCTTGTCTTACAACACTTGTGAATCAGCTCAAAAAGTATCGTTGAAAAACCTAGCATTCTCTACCTCACCGTCAAAGGTTAGCCTCTGCTTGTGTGCCTATGTCCCCTCTTTAGGTACCATGTATTTGAATTTAATGACAGTCATGGGTGATGTGAAGATCTGCTATGCTATGATTCTGCCACAGTTTTTATCATGCTAAATACATTAGCGTGTAAACTTGCAGTGTTGCTAATGTGATGAAATCTGTTAGCAGTGACAGTAATGAATGACCTGGTGCATAATTATTGGATAAGAAGAGCTGTCCAGATTCATGCATAAATCAGGTCAGCTCTGAAAATAGCACAGCCTTTCTGGGGACAGTCCTACTTGCCTGCCCTGGCACATAGGATGGTATCAAGACCGTATTCCAAGGAAACACAAATAGTTGGTTTCCTGCTTTTAGATCAGTAAGACAAGAGCCTCAAATTTGTGAAGGCACAATGTTCCTTTGTGTCTTTGCTGTTTTCACTTTCTTTGGTCTTTATGATAAAAGAACTGGTGAGTAAGTGTGTGTATGTGTGTGTGTGTGTGTGTGTGTGTGTGTGTGGGTATGCACACATGTGCTCTATTAATACTTGTGGAATGAATTTGGATAATGCAGTGGGAAACTCCATGCCAGATTTGGATGTGAACTGCTGTGATTCCAAGAACTAGACCCTTTGCTTGTCTTTTTCTCTCCTTTTTGTCCAGCTAGGAGGCGCTGGAACACAGTGTTCCAGACCTTTCCATAATGTGGACTTTTGCAAATGACCAGCCAATCAGCACCATCTCAGTCTGTCCTCAGGATCCATGTGACGACCCTGCAAGGCAGGTGTTGCCACTCTGATTTTACGAAGGAGGAACCTGAAGTTCAGAAAGATTAAGTGGTTTTCCCAAGGTGACCCAGGTGGCTAGTGGGGGAACGTGCTCTTTCCACTGTCCTTTATGGCTCTCATGTTTTATATAAAATCTACTTCTCACTCTCTTGACTTAAGTCACACTTTGCCCTTCTAGGAAAAATAAAAATGCAAACAAAACCAAATGTAAAGTGGAGAAGGACCCAGCCGCTGTGATGTCACGTTAGCACTCTGTGGATCTAGCTAGTCCTGACTTTGAGGTTGTAAGTCCTTCCTGCACCCAGAATTTTAGGGAAAAGCTTTGTAGTCTAAATCAGAGGTTATTTTGCAGCAAAGAACTCATAAGATGTCATAGAGATGAAAACATACCTGTGACACAGATACAATTATTTAATCTATTTAATTATTAAAAATAAGCGTGTTGCCAAATTCAAGGAAGCCTCTTTTGAGAGCTCTTGTGAAATTAAACTTGAAATTAACGAGTTGAGAAAGTTTGGTTTAACATAACTTGTAAATCAGGTCTAGTATCAAAAGAATCCATAATGGAAGTTGGCACATCCCATAATAATCAAAAGCTCTCACATATGGGATTATCTGAATGGTTGACTCCAATTATGATGTATATGTATATGTACATGTAGATGTTTAATATGTAAACCTAAATAGATGGACATAACTAAATATAGTACGTTGAAGAAAAAAAAAAAAGCTTAGTCTGGATAAAAAGGATTGCCCACCGTGTGTGTTTATTGAGGTATAGTTTATGTACCATAGCATTCATCCGTGTTAAATGTACAATTCAGCTTCTAGTGAACTTACTGTGTGTGCAACCATCTTTGTACTTATCTTAGAGCATTTCCAAGAGAAACCCAAGTAAGATGGTCAGGGAAGGCAATGGCACCCCACCCCAGTACTTTTGCCGGGAAAATCCCATGGATGTAGGAGCCTGGTAGGCTCCATTCCATGGGGTTGCTAAGAGTTGGACACGACTGAGCGACTTCACTTTCATTTTTCACTTTCATGCATTGGAGAAGGAAATGGCAACCCACTCCAGTGTTCTTGCCTGGAGAATCCCAGGGACAGGGGAGCCTGGTGGGCTGCCATCTATGGGGTCGCACAGAGTCGGACACGACTGAAACGACTTAGCAGCAGCAGCAGCAGCAAGACGGTAGGTGTTGCAAGAGGGCATCAGAGGGCAGACACACTGAAACCATACTCACAGAAAACTAGTCAATGTAATCACACTAGGACCACAGCCTTGTCTAACTCAGTGAAACTAAGCCATGCCCTGTGGGGCCACCCAAGATGGGTGGGTCATGGTGGAGAGGTCTGACAGAATATGGTCCACTGGAGAAGGGAATGGCAAACCACTTCAGTATTCTTGCCATGAGAATCCCATGAACAATATGAAAAGGCAAAATGATAGGATACTGAAAGAGGAACTCCCCAGGTCAGTAGGTGCCCAATATGCTACTGGAGATGAGTGAAGAAATAACTCCAGAAAGAATGAAGGGATGGAGCCAAAGCAAAAACAATACCCAGTTGTGGACTTTGGCCACCTCATGCCAAGAGTTGACTTATTGGAAAAGACTCCGATGCTGGGAGGGATCGGGGGCAGGAGGAAAAGGGGACAACAGAGGATGAGATGGCTGGATGGCATCACTGACTCAACAGACGTGAGTCTGAGTGAACTCCGGGAGTTGGTGATGGACAGGGAGGCCTGGCATGCTGCGATTCATGGGGTTGCAAAGAGTCGGACACGACTGAGCGACTGAACTGAACTAAACTGAACTAGAGCATTTCCACCACCCTCAATAAGATCCCTTGTATTGTTTACAGTTAATCTCATTTCCACTGCCAGCCTCAAGCAACCTCTTGCCGGACTTCTGGCTCTAGATTTGCCTTTTCTGGGCATTTACTATGAACAGGATCAGACTTTCTTATCTGGTTTTCTTCACTTAACATAGGGTTCTTAGGGTCTACTTTGTGGGCTTTGTTTATTTCTGAGTAGCGTTCCATTTTTTGGACATACCACTGTTAGTTTATCCATTCATCTGTGGACGGGTCTTTTCGCTTTGCTACTTTGTGGCTGATACGAACAATACTGCTATGAACATTCTTTGCATTTCTCTCCTGATCCCTTACCCATCCATATACATGCTTTGGCAGGGGTGGGGTTCAGAGATGCCCTTAAGGTGTTACTCATTTGGTGGAAATGCACAGGGCAGGTATCCAGGCTCCACCTCTGGGTTTGGATTTGCACCTTCCTTTTGCTCTTAAGAGAAGAGCTGACTGCACAGAAACCTTTGTTTATTCATTCATTTTTCATTCGATACACTTTTATTGAGTGTCAGCTGTGTCTCGCCATGGTGCTGCATCTTGGCGAGATAAAGACCCAGACAAAGATTTCCGTTCTGCCTTGGTACAAAGATACTGTGAAGGGGAACATTTTGTTCATTGGGACAAGGGCTCCTAATTGGCCTGGGGCTGGTTCCCATGGCTGGAAGGAAGCAGCCTGTGGCCTAGGGGTGGAGGGGTCCTGCAGATGGTCCTGCAAAAGTCCCCCAGCCACAAAGCATCCTCCTGCTGCATGTGGCTGGCATGGCCCTCGGGTCTCCCAGAGAGTCTCAGGGAGGCAGCTGTGCTTTTTTTGGGGTCCTATGCTTCCTTCCAGGGGTCAGTGGCCATTTTAAGGAAATCCACCCCCATGAGACATCTTAGAACAAAAGCTATCATTTCGATGAAAGAGAGAGCGCGGGTCTGAAAGCTCAGGACAGAACTTTTGGTTTGTTTTGCTGTGTTGGCTGCAGGACCCCCAGACCATACTCTCCTGCTGGGGGTGGGTGGGGAGCCTGATTCTCAGCAGTCAGGATTGGCCCTGAGAGGTGGTGGTGATTTGGGAGATGGAGCTGGGCAAGTCCTCACCTGCTTTTCTTTCTGTAAGTGAACCTTTGGGTGAAGCTCCACATGGTCCCATTTGAGCATCCATACAACCCACTTTGACTAGTCTCATCACGCCCCCTTTGGCCCAGCTGTACCCGTGATCAAAAGTGAATGTTACCCCTGGGGATCCAGTCTTCCAAACTGTTGCAGAAAGCCACCTTAGGCCAGGAATTACCCAGGGATGCCCGATGGGCTTCGTTTGCGCACGTCCGCTATTTTATAAAACTGACTTTTCTAGATGATCAGTGAGCAGGCAGGGTTCTGCCTTGCAGGCTAGCATGGAACCTCCAGAAACCACGAGGCCAGGCTGTGACAGAAGCCTCAGCCTCCGGACCAGCTGAAGACCACGTTCTCACGCTTAGCAAGGAGCACATTGTGATGAGGAAGGATCCACCCTGGAGTCCGTTTCTCTCACTCCTCCCACCCACTGTCTTTTGTAAAGAGAAGATTCGGGACTGTACCCAGATGCTGAAGAGAACTGTGCTTCCTGCTGAGGGACATGGTGGCTTTCAGAATGCAAGGATTCTTTAGGGAGCCGGTTATGCAAGACAAGAGTAAGCATGTTTATTTTTATGACACCACATTTCAAAACCCCAGAAAACATTGACGGAATGGCCCCATTAGGCTCCAGCCCCTAGTGCTGTGGCATGGCACTGGGCATGTTTCTGGGGGGCACTGGCAGGCCCTTAATGAAAGCCCAGCCTGGGGCTAGTTGACTGCCTGTTACTGCTCTGGCCCCAAATTCTACCTTCCTTCAGCATCTGCAGGCTAATTCAAGTGTCTTCACAGAAGCCTGATAGATGCCTTCGAACACCTGAGCCTCAAGCTCACACAGCTGGCATCTATCTCCCAGGTTCTTGTCTCCAGGGTCATGGGAGAGGTCAGGGCTGTGGCTTTGTCACACCAGCCACCAGGTGGCCCCCTGAGGGTGTGATGCCCCAGCACTGCAGCCCAGGCCGCTTCTGGCCTGGTGCGGCTGAGGGAGGGTTTCTCCTGCAGCTTCATTGTGCGGGTGCGGTGACCTGCCCCCAGGTGCCGTGCGGTGCTAGGTACGGAGACAGGGGGCTTCCCCCAGCCCTGCAGAAACTTTTCATCAGAGTGGAGCAGCGGTGCAGCTGGAGTTGCAGGAGTTGAGAGGAAGAAGCAGAGGACTCTACCTGGAACCACTGGGAAGACTTCCTGGAGGAGGTGGCACTTGGCCCTGTCTGGGAAGAGGAGGAAGAGGGTGCAGCTAGGCAAAGGGAAAGGGTGGCTGCTGTTGATCACTTCCAGTGCACGTGCTTCACAGCCAGCGACCTGGGGGTACCGAAGGGTCAATGACTTTCTGAGGACACACCCCACCCCACCCCCCACCCCCAGCCCCCGACCTCACCGCCAGGAGGAGTGTGGGTGCCAGGAGTAGGTAGAGCTGGATGATTATCCAACAGCACGGAGTCGAGGTGGAAATTTCCAGTAGGAAAAGGAAGATGGGAGATTGGATCCTCCTCAAATGATGTCACGTGTGGGTCCAAACCTGTGTAGCAGAAAAGACGAAGGCCTTCTTACAGTAGCTTCAGAGAGAGAGCTGGTGTGTGTGTGTGTAGGTGTGTGCATGGAGGTGTGTATCTATATGGGGTATGCTTGTGTGGGGAATATGGGGATGTAGGTGTGTGTGGATGTCTGTGTGTTGTGGGAGGTGTGTATGCATGTACGTTTGTCTATGAATGTGGTGGTGTATGTAGCTATTGTGTTTTTGTGTGTATGTATGTGGGGTGTGTGTTGTGAATGAGTGTGTATGAGGAGGTGTGTGTGTGTCTGTGTTGTGGAGGCATGTGTATATATGTGTATGTCTATCTACAGGTATGGGAGTGTATGTAGTTTTTATTGTCTTTGTGCGTGTTTATGTGTATAAGGGTGTGCATATGTAGACATGTAGATTTTTATATCTGGGTCTGTGGGGGGTGTGTGTGTGTGTTGTATAGGGGAGTGGGTGTGTGGCATCAGTGGACTTGCAAATCACCAATTAACAAATCTTTGCCCTCTTCATCCATCAGCTCTCAAGCAGTGCAAAAACTTTCACAAAATCTCTTAATAGCTCTCCAGGGTCAGGAAACATCGTTAGCCTTATTTCACAGATGGGTAAAACGAGGCAGAGAGAGGGTAAGGGGTTTATCTAAGCTCACGCAGAGTCACAAAGGATCTAGACCAGACTCTCGGGCAGCCAGCTGTCCAGCCCCGGTGCTGGGAGGGGACACCGGGGACAGCGTGGCATTTCCTTGTCTTATCTGTGTGTCCTTGGGAGCCCCAGCCTAGGAAATGGGAGCATCCAGGGCTGATGTCTACGGCAGCTCTGAGAGATGGTGGGAAGGGTGGCCTTCGAACCAGCTCCTCCCATCACCCTAAGACCCCCTCCTCCCGCCTTGTATAAGAATTCAGAGTCCTTAGAGCTACAAGCAGAAAGAATTCATGTCAGGGGCCACAGGGAATATTTGGATCTCACAGGAGGGAGTCAGACTCAGCCAACACTCTTTTTTTTTTCTTTACTGATATGAAATTCAATGGTTAACAAAATTAACCATTTAAAAATGCACTTTTCAGTGGCATTTAGTGCATGCACAGTACTGTGCAGCCATCACCACTAGCTACACGCAGACTCTACTCGTCTTCCAAAGGGAAGCTTGGCACCCATGAGCTGTCACTCATTCCCCTCCCTCATCCCCTGCAACTGCCAGTCTGCTTTCAGCCTCTAAAGTGTCTCTTCTGGACAGTCCGTGTAAATGAGATCATGCAGCTGCTGACCTCTAGAGCCTGGCCCCTCTCACTCCTCCCCACAGCAGCCCGAGTCAGTGCCTCATTCTTTTTCATGGCTGGATAATACTCCATTGCGTGGGTGGACCACGTTGTACTTTCCATTCATCCATTGATGGGGATTTGGGTTGCTTCACCTTTGGCTACTGTGAACAGTGCTTCTGTGAATGTGAGTGTACAAGTGTCTGTCTTAGGCCCTGCTTTCGATTCTTCGGGACGTGTGTAGGTGTCAGCACTTCCCACACACTATGTTTATACACACCTACCTGGGTTGGAAGCAGCTGCACTGTTCGTGTGATCTTGGGCAGCTCCCGTGGTCACTCTGAGTTTCCTGGTGGGCTTGTTGCCCCACATGGGGCTGGGAGAAAGGTCACTGTGTGAAAAGCACAGCCCAGTACCTGGCTGCCCAGTGACAGAGCCACTCCCATCCCCACTCCATTGCAGAGAGCCAGGCTTTTGCTTTGCCTGTGGTCCCAGTGCTGGAGTGCCCGGCACGGAGCAGCTGTTTTCATCTTTACTCCTGACACATCCCCAGGGAAGAGGCTCGGGTGAGAAGCAGCACTTTTTATAAGCTCTGCACTAAAGAGGGATTATGAGCCATTTTGGGAGTGGATTAAAGCAATTGCCCCTGGGATGGATCTTACTCTCTGTGACTTCTGCTTTCCCCCCTTCCTGGACCTCAGAGCTCAGTCGTGTGGTCTATTGAAAAACACCTGAACCAACGTTTATCCTTTTAGTTGAAAAGCCAGCCTGGACCATGCAATCACATGAGACCTCTGTGAGCCAGCCATGGGCTATGAGCTTGGAACATCCCCGTAATGACTTCCTGAGCCTTTTGCCTTTCCTTGAGAGCTGTGTCTTGCCAGCACAGAACTGCAATGCCCACTCTGCTGCTGGCTTCTGGGACACTGCTACCCCTCGAGTCCAGTGCCTGGGTCCCCAAGGAGCAAGCCGGTGGATGTCTCCCTGTCCGACCCCATCCATCTGCAGTTTTTAAAGAACCTGCTGGGCGACTAGTCGGGAAAATGTTGAGAGCAGGAGCACAAATACATCGTATTCCAGATTACCTGCAATACGGGTTCCCAGAATGTTCTTTTGTCGTCTCCCTTTTGGAGGAGGGGAAAAGGCAAATGACTTACCCAATGTGTTGACAGGAGGGTTTAAGTTTTAGGGAAACAGCTTTTAAGGGATGCCCTGGCATGGAGATGGCTTGAGAGAATATCCTGAGCCTTGCTCATCGTTCCCTGTCTTGGAGATGATGTGATAGTAACACTTGCTGGTGTTTCATAGAGTTTGCCTCACACTTCCCATGCATTGTTTCCCTTGTTGTTCACAGTCATGAATAGAGTTGGGTGATGTTGTTCATTTCATAGTGGAAGAAACTGAGGTCCAAAGCATAATAGTGATACTAATAATGACATGAGGATGACAGTCTTCATAAAAATAGCAATAGCAAGCAACTGTTACCAGGAGCTTACAGTGTATCATAGCACAAATGCATCATCTCTCTTCGTCTTCACACAGACTGATGGGAGCATCAGAATGTGGGTCTTCTTATCTGACAGGTGTGGGACCATGGGCTCAGGACATGCCCGCCTTTCCCAAGCACAGCCTGGGCGGTGGAAGAGATGGGCCTCTCCTAGATCTTCAATCCCTCTCTAAATGTCTTCCTGATTCTGCGCTCACAGCATATCTCCATTCATCAAAGGATGCTGGCATGATGACATGGAAACCTCGTTAGGCATGCTTCTAATCTAAAAGATATTGGCCCATTATTTTTCCTGCTTTTGTAGATCCGGAGACCGAACAAAATTGAATCCCTGGGTAACCAGAAAATGTAATTAATGGGAACACAGAGTTTCACAGAGAAGCTGGTTGGAGCCTGCTTTCATTGTGATGGTCTGAGCGGGGACCCACAGTGCAGACCTCCCACGTGTGCTTGGGTGCCGTGGCAAGAATGAGACTTTTGGAAATGAGCATTCTCTTGAGCACTGTTCTTTCCCATTGAGTGGAGTCTTCCAGAAGCCTCCCCCACCTCCCTGGTTTCTGTGGTTTAAGGCTCTCTGAGCTGCCTGAGCATCATTACAACATATACATTTAAGCTAAACACTGCCTGTCTCCTGGGTGTGGACCCTTGGCATTGGGTGGGAGGGCATTCGAGGTCACTCAGACCTTCTGTGGCTGGACTTTTTGGTTGCTGAATGTTACCGAGGTTATTGGACCCCATGTCAGTGCAGTATGAAAAGCTACAGGCACATTGAACAAAAATGAAAGAACTGAACCTCCAGGAGCCTCAGGGCTACAAGTGGTCAGATGTTCCAGCTTTGGGGGCACTACAGGAATGGAAGACTGTTTCTGCCGGAGCTTTGTCCATGTGGTTTTGGGATATGGTATGGCTCTGTTTGGGACACTGCATCGTGCTTCTGATGAAGTCTGGAGGTCTGGGAAGCGGGATGTCTGGCAGAAGCTCCTCCGATGGCCCCAAAGCTGCCATTTCTGGGGACCAGAACCCACTGTAGAGGCACTTCCATTGCAAATGCCAGCTCTCTCCAATGCATTTCCGGAGACTGGACCATGTCTCTCTGGTGTCCATGGGGTCTCCAGGGCTGAATGTCCCAGTGGATGATGGTTGAGACTTATGGCCCCTTGCAGGCCCTGGGCTTTGACTGTGATGTCATGCTCTGCCCTGAATCCATCACCTGACACACAAAGGGGACTTCGCAGAAGTAATTAAGGTCATTAATTAGTTGATCCTAGAATAAGATTTCCCTGGATTATCCAAGTGGCTGTAGTGTGACTGTGCATGCCCTTAGACACTGAGGCAGCAAGATGGAGAGATGCAGAAGCCAGGCAGGGAGATTCCAACCATCACAAGGATGTGACGTGGTGTGGAGATGGAAATGACCACCCATTGAGGAAACGGGGACTTCAGTCCTGCAACCATGGGGACTGGACTGTGCTGGCTGTCTGCCTGACCTCAGAAGAGGATCTTTCCTCAGGGTCTCCTGGGGAGAAGCAGCCCAACAGTGCCTTGTGCAGCCCTGAGCAGATGATCAGCCATGCCCCTCTGGGCTTGGACCCACAGAGGTATGGGCTGATCCCTGGCTGGTGGTTCAAGCTGCTAAGTTTGTGGTAATTTGTTATACAGTGCAGCTGACTGATACAAATGACTTAGTTAAAGAGGTGTCCTTGATGTCCAGTTTTCTTATGCCTGCTCCTCCCCTCTTGTCTTCCCCCCATTCTGTTCTCTCTTCCCTTTTCTCCTAAGGCTTTATCAGAATTAGTGGTTGGGGGGGGGGGTGCCATTCCTGAGATTTGGGATCTCTGTAGACTGTATTGAACTGTGTTGCCACCACATACAGCTGCTAGATAAAATACAGGATGCCTAGTTATATTTGAATTTCAGACAATTGTTTAAATGTACCAAATACATTTTTGGTAAAAGTTTGTCCCAAGTTTTGCATGACATATCCTTACATTTAAAAAAAAAAAAAAGGCTAAAGCTGTTGTTTTTCTGAAATGCAGATTTTATTTTCATTTGCTAAATCTGGCTGCCCTGGACCCTGAGATTGCAACCGAGCTGAGAGATTGGCTTGCAGCACAGGCTAATGGGTTGGGGGAGGGCCCTGGAGAGGGGATTCACAGAGAACCTTTGGGGCTTTAGGAGCTATTATCTAGGTCAGGGGTCAGCAAACCAAAGTCTGAGGGCAGTATCCCACTGCTGCCTGATTTTGTAAATAAAGTTTTATTGGCACATGGCCAGACCCACTCATCTGCATGTTGTGAATATTTTTATGTCGAGAAGGACAGGATTGCATGATTGTGCCAGGGAACCCTGCCCAGCTCAGAGGCCTGAAATACTTACTCTCTGGACTTTTACAGGAACAGTTTGCTGAACCTTGATGAGTTCAGAGGTCAGAGGGAAGGCAGAGGTGCTGGTGCTGAAGTGAAGGACTCAAGTCAGGTGCAAGGGGGCACTTTCTGACCCAGAGCACAGCTGGCCCGGTTTTTGCACACAGGAGGCAGGAGCTCTTGGCCCCTGGGGCTCTGGTTTGAGGGGAAGCTTGTCAAGCCAGTTTTTGTTTGCACAGAGGACAGGGCAGAGTAAGCAGGCTCCACTTCTCTCTGCCTCCCCGTCTCTGTATTTTGGGGTCTCTGGCAGAAAGTTCTGTGCAAACAAAAGCCTCCTTTCATCTGCATGTGCCTATTTCTGTCTCGTTGCCTACTTCTGCTCTTCCTTCTTGACATTCAGCGTTTTCAAACACAGATTCTGCACAGGGCATGAATCATGTTGCCATGTGGCCATGGAGACGTTGTCTGGGGTGCTGGCTCCGGCATCCTCCTGCAGGCTTGGAGAACACCCTGCCTTCCCTGTAGGGTCCAGGTGTCAGAGCCTCAGGACAGGAGGAGGGGGCAGGACCTGGGACATAGACTGTGTCCTACTCTCCAGCCCCTGTCCCTCTCCTGAGCCCCTTGAGGACCAGTGATAGGAGCTGCCCCCAAGACCACCATCTCTTCCTACATGGGCTCCTGTGTTTGGGAATCCCCAGACCACTCCCACTTCTGACACCAGCTGCAGCATTTGAGGGTCCTCAGGACCACCCTCAGGTTCGGTAACTTACTAGAGGGGCTCCCAGAACTCAGAAAGGCTCTTGCACTCACAGTTAAGGTTTATTACAGGGAAAGGATGCAGATTGAAATTGGCAATGGGAAGAGATGCATGGGCAGAGCCCGGGAAGGAGCCAAACCCAGACTCCCAGTGCAGTCAGGACATGGGGACAGTGTGTGACAGCACACCTGCAGCGTTGTCCCCAAGGAAAGCTCACCTGAGGCTTGGTGTCCACAAAGTTTTCACTGGGGCTCGGTTGACTGCCCACGTGACTGGCCTCCATCTCCAGCCCTTGAAGGTCAAGCAGATACCATGTGACACACCCCCTGAGTCATACTCTTGAACTACTTGGTGGCCAAGCCCCCCAGGAAAAAACACAGACATTCTGATCAGGCAGGACATTCCCAGGGCCTGGACCCACCTCCCAGTGGCCACGGGCAAAGCCAGACCTCTCAGGTCAAGGTGAAATTCTTTACTACACATTGTACTTTACACCAGGGTCTGAGGGTCTCGCAGAGTCTCACTGTGGACGGAGGTGTAGCCAAAGCTGGTTAAACGCTGGTCCGAGAACCTTCAGGGCAGAGGAACTGGGAGAAGGTAGAGAGGTTTCTTCCTGAGTCAGCAGGACGTCCTGGGTGTGCAGTGGAGTTGCTTCGAGAAACAGCATCAGAGCTGCCTCGTTTCCTGCGGGGACTGACACCTTCCCTGGAGAGGAGGCTCGCGTCCTTGCCCAGGGACAGCAGCCCGTGCCAGCCACTCACTGCCCCTCCTCCTCCTCTGTGGGTCTGAACACCTGGCCTCTCTCAGGAGAGGACTCTTGTGTTGCTTGGTTCTCGAGCTGCAGATATCGGTGGGCACCATGCGTTGGCCTCTTCATTTCATTTTCGGTGCCTGTGTGTTAGTCACGCTGCTCCGATTTCCTCATCTCTTAGGCACTCGCTCATGGTTTTTTTTTTTTTCTTCTTCTTTTTTTTTTTTAACCAGTTCCAAAAAAAGATGATTTGTGTGAAGGGAGTGAAAATTGAGTTTATTTACGACAAATTCAAACTTCGGTGAAGAATTCCAGAAGAGGCTACTGGCTCCTGAGATGGGTCTGGTTGCGTCATCATTGTACATGATGTTTCCGGTCCAGCTGGCCAGTGAGACGCTGACCCTCACTCCTGTCTTCCTGGGGTCCCTGTGGTCGACTTCTGCACTGCCCCTTCTGAGAGTCAGTAAAGTTCGCTTTCAAATAATGCACACATCAGAGAGAAGAGAAGGTGGTTCCTGGGGGACTCCAGCCCACAGGGTCCCTGGACATTTACGTGTGGGTGGAGGCAGACAGGCTGAGGGAGGGAGATGGGAATTTTGGGTGCCCTTCCTGTCTGTCATCCAGGCTCTGGGGCTGACAGTGCTCAGGCAGGCCTTGTCTACCAGTGTCTCACCGAGGGTCAGGCACCAAAAAAGGGCACTGTGAGGATTTCTAGATGCCAACTGGGGTATGGCATTATTGAATTTGCTAAGAGTAGGGACTCTTGAGAGTCCCTTGGCCAGCAAAGAGATCAAGCCAGTCAATCCTAAAGGAAATCAACCCTGAATATTCACTGGAAGGACTGATGCTGAAGCTCCAATACTTTGGCCACTTGATGCAAAAATCTGACTCATGGAAAAGATCGTGATGCTGGGAAAGATTGAGGGCAGGAGGAGAAGGGGGTGACAGAAGCTGAGATGGTGAGATGGCATCGCCAACTCATTGGACGTGAGTTTGAGCAAGCTTCATCCAGGATATGGTGAAGGACAGGGAAACCAGTCATGCTGCAGTCCATGGGGTCTCAAAGAGTCGGACACAGCTGAGTGACTGAATAGCGAGAGTAGGGAAAAGAGATGTAGTGGTGCTGGCTCCAGAAGGTTTTTTTCAAAAAGAGCAGTGGACAGAACTTCCACTGATGAGTTGCTGTTCACTGGGTGTGAATAGAAGGTCGTGCCTTCACCCAGCCGCGGGTGTTGGAGCTCAATTTGTAGGTGGAGAGGGAGAGGAGATAAGAGTCTCCCCTTGCAGGAACACCAGCTCACCACCCCCCCTTTCCTTAAGTCATCTGACTTCTTGGGATCAACCGTGATGCCCTCCCAGTCCTGCCTGCCCGGCCCAGCCCTTTGTGGTCTTGCCCACCCTCTGGGGGAAGGTCAAAGGTGACTCAGACACCCTAATCTACATCACCATCCTCCTTCCTGTTCCCTGGCAGAGATGACCTGTCTCACTCAGAGCCATGGAGAGAACATTCCAGAAGTAGAAGTGACCGTCAGTAGGGCCCTGGTGCCTAGCATTTTCCTTTGACCTCACCCTCAGGCCTCTGTCTCTACGTATGTCCCTGGCCAGCCTGTGTTCAAGGGCCCACTCCCTGGGCCCCCCGAGGCAGTTCCTTGTTTGTAGGACACTGGGGACATGTGACATGGCCTCGTTGACTCTCTGGGTCCTTCCTCGGGAACAGACTGATGTTCCAGGAGAGCATGGCTGTCCATCTCATTCCTGCTGGATCCCTGCACCCAGCACAGGCCTGGTGCGTCCCCAGCGGTTGTCCACCATGGGGTTAATTCACTCAGGGATGGACGGGTGGGTGACAGATGGACTGAATACACAGAGACGTGGGAGATGCTTGTGTGTCTAGGAAGAGGGAAGGCTTGAGAGAATCAGGAGTTAACCTGGGCCGTGTGAGCTGAGGTCCTCCGTCAGCAGGGCTGTTTGGGACGGGGGGTGGTGTGGACTTTGTGATGGGATTGTAAGAGTGGGCAGGACTCACAGGGTGGCTGAGATTAGTTTAAGGTAAACAATGACATCATCTTTGCAGGAGGTGTCCAGTGATGCAATGAAGGGCTCATAGAGTGAGTTGCCAGACAGAAGAAGCACACAAGCCCAGGCTGAGTTGTCAGGGAGAGTGCAGAGGGTCACCCCTGTGGAAAGTTGGGGTGGGCTGTGATCTCTGGTGCTTTCCAGCTTGTCAGGCTCCTAAAGGCTAAGGACTCTGACCTCACGACCTGCTTCTTCTAATAGAGAGGCTGTCGATGTGGTGTGTGCAGCCCCTGCCCAGCCTGCTGCAGAGATTAATTGCTTTTATTGGTCATAAATGAGCTGTTCAAATAGAGGAGGGTCTCCACAAGAGCTGGCCAGCGGCTTTCCTCTCCTCTTCCAGAGGGTACCCCACTGTCTCCTGGCTCACTCTACTATGCCAAGTGGATGGCAGAGAGGGGATTAAGAAGGGAAAGAAGGATTAAAAAGAAAAAAAAAAAAACAACACTCTAACATCTGAAACCAAAGCTGGCTGTGCAGTGTACGTGAGGCCCTGGTTTACGGGAGAAACTCTTTTCAAGTTAGTCAGCTGAGATTCATGTGGGGTGGGAGAGACTTGCCTCATACAAAGGAACCAGCAAATATTCCAAATGAAAATGACATAAATTAAAAAAAAAAGTATGTGTGAGCCTGTGTTCAGCTCATTAAGGGTCTGTAGTAAATATGTACCATAAATGATGAAAATGAGCCACTGTATTTGTCTGTCCATGGTGGTTTTGGAGCTAACTGTTGGTTCAAATCAGAATGTCAATTCACTAATTTTTTTTTAATGTCTATTTTTTATTTAGGCTGCACTGGGTGTTAGTTGTGGCCTGCAGGCTCAGTAGCTGTGATGGGCTGGCTTAGTTACTCTGTGGCACCTGGGATCTTAGCTTCTTGGCCAGGAATCAAGCCCACAGCTCCTGCACTGGAATGCAGGTACTTAACCACTGGACCACCAGGGAAGCCCCTCAATTCACTAATTTTAAGAAGAGATATTAGGAAATTCCCTGGCTCTTGAGTGGTTAGGACTCTACCCTTTCACTGCCAGAGCCACAGTTTCAATCCCTGCTTTAAGATCCCACAAGACCCAGAGGGATGGTACGGGGAGGGAGGAGGGAGGAGGGTTCAGGATGGGGAACACGTGTATACCTGTGGCGGATTCATGTTGATATATGGCAAAACCAATACAATATTGTAAAGTTGAAAAAATCCCACAAGATGCACATGCTCAGTTGCTTTAGTCGTGTCCAGTTCTTTGTGACCCCATGGACTATAGCCCCCATGCTCCTCTGACCATGGGCGTCTCCAGGCAAGAATACTAAAGTGAGTTGCTATACCCTTCTCCAGGGGATCTTCCCGACCCAGGTATCAAATCCACGTCTCTTAAGTCTCCTGCATTGGCAGGCAGTTTCTTTACCACTGAGCCACTGGGGAAGCTCCGCAAGCTGCATAACACAGCCAAAAAAATAAACATTAACTATATATTATAAATACAAGATAGAACTATGGAGTAGGGTGCTTTTTGTTTTTTCTGAATAGTGGGTTTTCTCCCTGAAGACAGCTTTTTGAGTGTGGATCAGCCTGGGGCCCATTAAGTGCTGGGTTTAGTAGCCCCCAATGAGACTTAAATGGAAGAAAGTAGGGAAAACCACTAAACCATTCAGGTATGACCTAAATCAAATCCTTTATGATTACACAGTACTAGTGACAAATAGATTCAAGGGATTAGGTCTGATAGAGTGCCTGAAGAACTATGGACAGAGGTTTGTCACAATGTATAGGAGGCAGTGATCAAGACCATCTCCAAGAAAAAGAAATGCAAAAAGTCAAAATGGTTGCCTGAGGAGGACTTACAAATAGCTGTGAAAAGAAGAGAAGTGAAAGGCAAAGGAGAAAAAGAAAGATATACCCATTGAATGCAGAGTTCCAAAGAATAGCATGGAGAGATGACAACGCCTTCCTCAGTGATCAATGCAAAGAAGTAGAGGAAAACAATAGAATGACAAAGACTAGAGAGCTCTTCAAGAAAATTAGAGATACCAAGGGAGCATTTCATAAAAGAAGGGCACAATAAAGGACAGAAATTGTATACACAAAAGAGCTATATGAAAAAGATCTTCATGACCCAGATAACCATGATGGTGTGTTCGCTCACCTCGAGCCAGACATCCTGGAATATGAAGTCAAGTGGGCCTTAGGAAGCATCACTACGAACAAAGCTAGTGGAAGTGAAGGAATTCCAGTTGAGCTATTTCAAATCCTAAAAGATGATGCTGTGAAAGTGCTGCACTTATTATGCCAGCACATTTGGAAAGCTCAGCAGTGGCCACAGGACTGGAAAAGGTCAGTTTTCATTCCAATCCCAAAGAAAGGCAATGCCAAAGAATGTTCAAACTACTGCACAATTACACTTATCTCACACGCTAGCAAAGCGATACTCAAAAATTTCCAAGTCAGGGCTTCAACAATATGTGAACTGTGAACTTCTAGATTTGAACAAAACTAGATTTAGAAAAGGCAGAGGAACCAGAGATCAAATTGCCAACATCTGTTTGATCATCCAAAAAGCAAGAGATTTGCAGAAAAACATCTGCTTTATTGACTATGCCAAAACCTCTGACTATGTGGATCACAACAAACTGGAATTCCAGACCACCTTACCTGCCTCCTGAGAAATCAGTATGCAGGTCAAGAAGCAAGAGAACTGGACATGGAACAGCAGAATGATTCCAAATAGGGAAAGGAGTACATCAAAGTTGTATGTTGTTACTCTGCTTATTTAGCTTATATGCAGAGTACATCATGTGAAATGCTGGGTTGGATGAAGCACAAGCTGGAATCAAGATCGCTGGGAGAAATATCAACAACCTCAGATATGCAGATGACACCACCCTTATGGCAGAAAGAGAAGAACTAAAGAGTCTCTTGATGTAAGTGAAGAGGAGAGTGAAAAGTTGTCTTAAAACTCAACATTCAGAAAACTAAGATCATTGTCTCCTGTTCCATCACTTCATGGCAAACAGATGGGGAAACAGTGGAGACATGGCTGACTTTATTTTGGGGGTGCTCCAAAATCACTGCAGATGGCGATTGCAGCCATGAAATTGAAAGACGCTTACTCCTTGGAAGGAAAGTTATGATCAATCTAGACAGCATATTGAAAAGCAGAGACATTACTTTGCCAACAAAGGCCCGTCTGGTCAAAGCTATGGTTTTTCCAGTGGTCATATATGGATATGAGAGTTGGACTATAAAGAAACTGAGTGCTGAAGAATTGATGCTTTTGAACTGTGGTGTTTGAGAAGACTCTTAAGAGTCTCTTGGACTGCAAGGAGGTCAAACCAGTCCATCCTAAAGGAAATCAGTCCAGAATGTTCATTGGAAGGACTGATGCTGAAGCTGAAGCCCCAATACTTTGGCCACAGGACACAAAGAACTGACTCGTTGGAAAACACCTTGATGCTCGGAAAGACTGAAGACAGGAGAAGTGGATGACAGAGGGTGAGATGGTTGGACAGCATCACCGACTCGATGGACATGAGTTTGAGCAGACTTTGTGAGTTGGTGACGGACAGTGAAGCCTGGCGTTCTTCAGTCCATGGGGTCACAAAGAGCTGGACACGACTGAGTGACTGAACCGAACTGAACTGAACGGGACTGACTGGAGCATCTCCTGCACATGTAAGGTCAGCCCTACCAGCGAGTGTAAAGGGATGACCCTTGCTTCAGTGCTAAGGGCCATGTGGAATGATTCCCTTATGAGTCTTCCCTGTGGCCCCTAGTTCACAGGGTTCTTATGATTCCACGTGAGGAAGAGTGTGTGTTTGTGAATCACTTAGAAATGTGCGTGGGACGGAAAGTGTGTGTTTCACTAGCATCAGTGACTGGCCCAGCATTGTGCACTGCAGGGCCTGCCCTATTTCTAAAGATGAGCAGCCTCTGTGTTAGTTATCCAGGGCTGCCTAACAAAGCACCACAAAGTCAGTGGCTTGAAACAATACACATAAATGATTTCCCACTTTCTGTGGGTCTGGAGCCTAGCCTGGCTTAGCCAGGCTCTGGGCAAGATTGTGTCCACTGTAGGCTGGGACTGGTTCATCTGAGGCTCAGCCAGGGAAGGACACACTGCCATGCCCCTGGCTGTTGCAGCTCCTTGCAGGTTCCCTGACCGAGGGCTCCATTTCTTCCTGGCTGTCTCTCCTTCACCCTGTGGCCCTCTCCACATAGCAGCCTGCAGCGTGGCAGCTGGCTTCTTCAGAGCCAATGAGAGGGAACATCTCCTAGCAAGAGGGATGTTAGAATCTTAAGTGATGTCATCCCAGAAGTGACATCACCACCTTTCCTGATTACTATTGGTTAGAGGGGCATCCCAGGTCCTACCCACACCTGGGAGAGTGCATTATGCAAGGAGTAGACACCAGGAGGTGCGTAAACCACTCTGCTGGGGATTCCAAATAATCACTGACACTTATGGACACAGTAGGACCGTAGGCCAGGCGCACCTACCTTGAAGCATCCCATCTTCACTGCAGTCCAGTGAGATGATCCTATCACCATCTCCTTTCAACAGCTGAGAAAACCAGTCCTCAGGAGCTTCCCTGGGGGTCCAAGGCTAAGACTCCAAGTTCCCAGTGCAGGGGGCCCAGGTTCTATCCCTGGTTGGGGAACTAGATGAGACATGCTGCAACTAAGACCCAGTGCAGCCAAACAAATAAATAAAAATATTAAAAAAAAAAAAAACAATTTTCAGAGAGGTTCTGTAACTTGCCCAAAGACACACACCAAGTCTCTGAAGTCAAGTGTGCATGGCTATACCTGTTTGAGCCCTGAAGGTCAAGAACAAGCTGCTGACTAGGGCCCTGGTGGGTAGCTCTGTGCCATGCACCCCCAGCTCCTCCCCATCTTAAACGTACCATCCAACTTCAGATAGCACCCTTGTGCACGTTCTGTACCCACTTCCTGATGCAGCCGTTTCTCTCGACGGCCCTCTTTGCTGTCTGGTCTGCTGTACTTTTACTTGGTTTGTGTCTTGCCTGTCTCCCCCTCCTGGAATGTAAACTCCACAAGGCAGAGGGTTGTATCTTGTGTCCCCAGACCCCAAACGGAGATGTTTAAGAGCAGGCCTTCAGTAAATATTTTCAATGGATGAATGAATGAAAGATCCTCATTGCTTTGACTCTAAGGTGGGGGCTACCTGAGATGATAAGTGACCCCAGCTGATTAGTTTTCCAGGGCTGTCATAATGAAGGACCCCAGTGACCCAGCTATCATGTCTCTGTATATTTACCCAGAAGAATGAAGCTTATGCTTACACAAAACTCTAGACATTGTACTTTACCACAATTCTATTTGCAGTAGCCAAAATGTAGAAATAACCTAAATGTTCTTTGATAGGTGAATGGTTAACCAGACTATGCTGTCCAAAAGTCAGCAGCCTTGAAACCCAGAGAAGAGCTAAGATTTTAGTTCAGGTCCAAATACAGGAAATGCCTGATGTCCCAGCTCAAAGCAGTCAGGTAGGAAGAGGTCCTGCCTCCTCAGCCTTTTGTCTTCAATTGATTGGGTGAGGCCCACCTGCAGCAGGGAGGGCAATCTGCTTTACTGAGTCTTCAGACCCAAATAGTGATCTCATCCAGGAACCCCCTCGCAGACATGGTTAAGATAACATTTGGCCAGATGTCTGGGCACCTCGTGGGTTAGAAAAGTTGGCACATAAAATTACACATCGTGCCAGTCATTAGACTTCAGTACGACCTCTTCTGGATTACATCTTCAAAGACCCTATTTCTAAATAAGGTCACATTCTGAGATTCCAGGGGGAAGTGAATTTGGGAGGATGTTATTCCCTCCCCCTACTATACACCCAGGGACTTCTCTTGTGACTCAGCTGGTAAAGAATCCACCTGCAATGCGGGAGACCTGAGTGTGATCCCTGGGTTGGGACGATCCCTTGGAGAATGGAAAGGCTACCTGCTCCAGTATTCTGGCCTGGAGAATTCCATGGACTGTATAGTCCACAGGGTCACCAAGAGGTGGACACAACTGAGCGACTTTCACCTTCACTATACACCCGTGGGAGGCAGAGGCTTGGAAGGAGTTCAGTTGCGGGTCTGCTAGGCCTACAGCCTTCTCCTCGGTAGATGCTTGTGTGTGAATGAATGTCACGGGACTGCACAGAGGCCTGACCCTGCTGGCCCCAGCTCTGGGCACCATGCAGGCCATGGCTGTCCTCTTCACTCCATTGCAAAGCCTTTCTTGAGGCTGGTACAACTGCTGGGCAGAATTACAGATGTATTTTCAGGTGTGCTGGAGTTTTTATATCTAGACGAATAAAATTTGTTTCTTCCCCAATAAGAATGGCAACGTCGCTGTAGCATTGCTACTTAGGTGCTTGGGTTCCAGCACAAGCCTCTTTGCAGACATGTTTTTATGTGGACTTTTGGCTGAAGGGGAGTCTAAATAGGCCATTTCTCTGCAGGATTAGAGTCTTGTGTCTTATAACCTATACAATATACGAGCTAAATAACAGGTCTTTGACATTAGCATTTGGGTGGATTTGGAAATATTGTGAAGATAAACTTCTGAGCAAGTTCTGTTTGAAATGGAGTGCTTTCCAGCACCTGTTATTGGCTTAAAATCCTGAGGGGAAGAGTTAAATAAATCAACGAGACAGGTGCAGTTTTTAGATTAAACAGCCAAACTCATACAAAATCCCTTTGTCTAGACTGGACAAACGTCAAGTGTTATTTCAGACGTTTTGATGAAATGCCCACTGTTAACCCGCAGCCCGCTGAATGCCCACACTGTTTGGAAAAGCCCCTTGGACGTTCGTGTTTTCAGCACCGCGGACAGTGTGCAGAATTACCGCAGACCTCCATGGAGAGGGGTGTGCGCTGGGCCACGCTGGCGTCCCTGTCTGCCAGCCGCAGGCCGAGGAGAGGGGCCCAAGTGCCTGCCAGAGCCAGACTGGGATGCCAGCCATGCCTGCCCCTCTGGCCAGCCTCCAGGAAGACCCACGAGGTGCCAGGGCCTCCGGGGGTGGCCCGAGGCAGGGCTGGGTGCTGTCCTTTCTGGGCCTCTCTGCTCACACTCCTAAGACGAGTCATCTGGGGCAGGGGGACTTGACTGCACAGAGGTGGTCCCAGGGCAGAAGCTGGCTCCTCATTCTGGGAATCTCTGTGCCCCGTCGTGGGTGTGGAGGAGAAGGCCTGTCTAGAAACAGTGCATCTTGAATTGTCACTTCTGGCTCTGTCCCCACACAGGATAGGCAGGCCATGGGCAGAAGCTGCGTGCTTGGGATCTGATGGACCCGGAATGGGGGTGTTGCTTAGCTCGTGATGCAGGCAGGCTTGTCAGGGCCTCTGCCTGGATCTCCCTACCTGCAGAATGACGAGGGTGATACTAGCCATGGTGACAGCATCTCTCAGCTTGCTGCATGCTGGACAACATGCGGTGGTCAGTCTTCAGCACCCCTGCAGTGGTGTTCATGTTACTCTCTTGAGGTACAGAGAGGGTGAGTACGTTCTTAAGGCCACATAGCCCAGAGAGCCCAAAGCTGGGATTAATCTGTGGAGTCTGGCTGAGGGACTGTTGTCAGACTATAGTCCCTTGGGGCTCTGATGCTGTGGATTGGGATCTCATAACTTGAGAGATACTAAGCGTGCAGGCAGCTCGCATCTTAGGATCATGGAAGCAGAGGTGCTGATGTCATGGGGCTGTGGGGATGGTTGATGAGGGTCTCTGTGAGTGGTGACCTGTTGTTACTACCGAGGTTGTCATCGCTTCAAAAGCATCTCCATGCTGGTCCCGCCTGACCACCTGTCTGGCCTCCACCTACCCTGTGTGGCTTCCTCCCCTGACCCTGCCTGGGCCCACCCCCATCTGTACCTGCACCTGGACCACTTTTCTTCTGCTCTCCTGGCTGGAGACCAACCACATCAGCCCTCAGAGGCCAGCTCACGTCCCCACTGCCTCGCCCTGGGGCGTCCCAGCTCCCTGTCCCAGGCAGCTCACTGGTGCCTGTGGAGCATCTACCTGGTTTTGTATGATTTCAAACCTAGGGTATCTTCTGTGTCTCCTGTAGCCCCACCCCCCACAGCACCCAGAGCCATGCTGAGCCTTCGTGGGGCTTTGGACGTGGGTGTGACGGTGATGATGATGGCGATGATGATGACTTCGTCAGGAGTGAGGATGCATCATTGTCATGGCCAGGTCCCTTCTACCCCATGGAGCTCAGTGGGTGGTGTGTGGGCTCCACCTGCCCAATATGCCACAGCCCCAGCACTGTGTTACTGGTAAGAGTCAGATGTCTGCATCTCAGATCTGGACGGTTACCAGCTGTGTGGCCTTCCATGCATTACTCACCCTCTCTGGGCCTCATGCCCATCGTCTGTAGAATGAGCTAATAACAGCATCCGTTTGTCAGGGGCTCAGGGGAACTAATTAAGGCCTTTGAAGTGCTGTGCACAGTGCCTGCCCCTGGTGCTCACTCAGTGAAGGGCCACTGGCATTCCCACTCAGCCTCAGAGCCCGGGACCCCCAGCCATGAAGAACTTGTGAAAATGCAGATTCCTGGGCCCAGGGCCTCTTGATTCTTTCGGTCCGAACTGCGGCCTGAGAATGTGCATTTCTTCGAGTTCCTGGGTGGTGCTGGTGCTGCTGGCCCTGGACTCGCCCTGAGAACCTCAGAGCCAGTTTGTTCTGCTTCAGTGGCTCTTCTGTGACCTTGGTGTGTGGAAGACAAAGGGACTCTGCAGGCGTCGGGGAGCAGAGATGTGGGAGGTGCCTCTCGGTGGTTTGGGGGCATGGCTTCCTGTACCGGGTGCCCTCGGCCCTGGTCCTCGGGGGACGCTGGCACGTCTTCTGGCCTCAGAGCTGGAAAACTGCCCTGAGACTCAGGACAAGACGAAGTCGCCCTCACCCTGTGTGTCATTCAGTTCGCTGCCATCTGAGGTCCCTCCTTGTGCCGGCTCCAGAGTGAGGTTTGGGGCCATGGGGGCAGAGAACGTCACCCCTGCCTGAGAAAGCCTTGTGAGAAGCGTCAGGAGAGCGTGATGCACAGGGCTGGGGGCCTGGGGAAGGCATCCAAAGTAGGCAGGAGGCCGGGGAGCAGCTATAAACCCAGGGAGGGTGAGTGCCTCAGGTGTGCGAGGGCAGCCAGGCCTGGCTCACTGGGCGGATCCAGTTTCTTGTCTCTGCAAAGCTCCAGTATGTGCACGTCAGTGAAGAAGGGGTGCGTCCCGGCTGTTTCGGGGCAGCTGTTATACAGTTGATAATTGTCCTCAGTAGAAATTGTTCTCCATTTCATTTGCTGCTGGCTCAGCATTTCTTGTAGGTTTAAGAGTTCACAGTGCGGGTGGGCAGGAAGGAGTGGGCCAGGAGACCCCCTCGCACCTGGAACTGCCTGCCACCTCTGTGAGCGCAGCTTTCTAGCTATCAGCTTCCTGAACTGCGGGAGGCAGAGATCAGGGAAGTGAGATGAGACCCAGGGTGGCTCAGCAGCCTGCCTGCCTGGCTGCCTGGGGGAGGCGTAGGGTGGGGTGGGAGGGCGTGGAGAAGCTGTGGGGAGGGAGGGGAGGCAGCAACCTGAGCAATGCCCTGCACATCCTGATTCCAGGGAACTGTTTACCTCCTGCTTCTTAGACATCCCAGATCCATGGCTTTTCTGGGTGGAATCCTGGGACGCGTAGTTTTTGCAAGTCACCTGGGGGTCATCACTGGCTTTCAAACTCTGCATCCTAACCATGAGAGACAGTCTGGCATCTCTCCATTTCACAGATGGGAAGGCTGAAGCACCGGATATCGACTTGTTCAAGGGCAGCTTCCCCGTTGGCGCTAGTGTTAAAGAACCTGCGTGCCAATGCAGGAGACGTAAGAGATACAGGTTCAGTCTCTGGGCCAGGAAGATCTCCTGGAGAAGGAAATGGCAGCTCACTCCAATATTCTTGCCTGGAGAATCCCATGGACAGAGGAGCCTGGTGGTCTACAGTCCTTGAGGCCGCACAGAGTCAGAGACGACTGAGTGATTTAGCAGCAAGGGCAGCTAGTAAACACAGAGCAGGTACAGCCATTGAACAGAGATGGGATTGGACCATCTTGTGAGCTCACCCGCCCCTGGAAGGCTGGCCAGTTTCTTCTGGGATAGCAGGGCCTCATGGTGGCCTCGGAGGATGGACTCAGACCTGGTCCCAAGCATTGTCCTCAGCTCTCTGAAAAGTCAGAAAGACTATTCTAGCATCCTGCTGCCGGAGCATCCCCTCTCAGCAGGCCTTCTCTGCCAGACGTGATAGTGGCTGAGAGCCTGTCCACGCCGTCCCATGTCTGTGTGACAGCCAGCCTTCCTGGGCTCCAAGAGTCTGTGTTAGTCCGATTGTGTCCAGAATCGGGAACTGTGAAATGCTCCCAGCCCATAAATCATGAAAAACAAGGACATAACCTTGCTTCTTTCTGCACCATCAATACATTACCTAATTCAATCATAAAGTGGAAGAGAGGTTCCATTTGTATAATTCCGTAGGAAACATCAGCAGATCTTTGCATTTTAAGTGCTGCCTGCATGGCCTCTCCACGGGCCATGCGGGGTCCCGTTTGATGAAATGAGTGTTGAACAGAAAAGGGTATCAAGGAGCTCTAAGACACTGCCTTCATGCTTATTTAGGGGATCTTTTAATGCCTCGCTGCTGGGGTTTATTTGCAAATGGTTTGCAAGCTGCTAACAATTTGTGTTTCACAATTTGTGGGGCCTGGTAGCAGCCAGGGTCCTAACTAATAACACTGACAGGTCACAAATGTGGCATCATTGTCTTCAAACTGCTGTCGGCAGGCACTGCTTCCTGAGAGCAGGAACTTGGGGCTGCAGCCCCCTCCCCAGGCAGGGGATGAGTAGGCTGGATGAAGACCATACCCTGGCTCCTTCTTAATGTGCACTGTGAGGCCTCCCCGCATCCCCCCCAGCAACAACCCCAAATACAGGGGCAGGTGCTGTGGGCAGCCTGCCATCAGCCATCTGGTCAACCTGAGGCCACAGGGCTGAAGGTCTGTTTGCTTGCTTATAGCAGCTTCTACCAGGATGGGGATGACGAGAAGGGTCAGGTGACAGACACAGGGACCCAAGCAGCCATTGAAACACTCACCAAATTTGACAGAACCCCTTTCTTTAGGGATTGCCCCTTGTTTTGCCAGGCAACACAAACTATAGCCTGGATGTCAGGGCCTTTTCTACTTCTCTGAGGTGTTTCCGTCAAAAGCACATGCCAGGCACAAGAGAGCTGATGGTTGATGGTTACTGAAGTGATGAGACAATTGAGCCTCCTCTTTACTTCCTCCTTAAGTTTACTTCCTCCTTGCTAAAAAAGCAGAGATATCACTTTGTTGCCAAAGTCCATGTAGTCAAAGCTATGGTTCTTCCCATAGTTATGTACAAATGTGAGAGTTGGACCATAAAGAAGGCTAAGTGCTGAAGAATTGATGCTTTCTAATTGTGGTGCTGGAGAAGACACTTGAAAGTTCCTTGGACCACATGGGAGATGAAATCAGTCAGTCCTAAAGAAAATCAACCGGAGCACACATTGGAAAGGTTGATGTTGAAGCTGAAGCTCCAGTACTTTGGCCATCTGCTGCAAAGAGCCAACTCATTGGAAAAGACCTTGATGGTGGGAAAGATTAAGGACAGGAAGAGAAAGGGGCAACAGAGGATGAGATGGTTAGCATCACTGACTCAGTGGACATGAATTTGAGCAAACTCAGGGAGATAGTGGAGGATAGAGGAGCCTGGCGTGCTGCAGTCCATGAGGTCACAAAGAATCAGACACAACTTAGTGACAGAATGGCAACAACATTACTTCCTCCTGAAAGCCCTTAGTGGGGAGGCTGTCCTCCATTCAGGGCCATCTTAGCAAATGATCACACCTGTGCAAGTGTCCTGGGGCAGCTATACCCACTGGCTGGGATTCTCAGAACAACAGAAATACATCGTCTGCCAGTTCTGGAGGCTAGATGTCTGAAATTAAGGTGTGGGCAGGGCCATGCTCCCCCCAGAGGCTCTGGGGGAGCAGAAGGAAGATGCCTCCCACCTCTTCCAGCTTCTGGTGGCCCAGCATCCCTTGGCTGGTGGCTACATCTCTCCACTCCACATGTCCTTCACCTCCACATCCAAAATCCCCTTCTGCCTTTCTATTGTAAGAACACTTGTCACTGTATTATCAGATCAGATCAGTCGCTCAGTCGTGTCCGACTCTTTGCGACCCCATGAACTGCAGCACCCCAGGCCTCCCTGTCCATCACCAACTCCCAGAGGTCACCCAGACTCACATCCATCGAGTCAGTGATGCCATCCAGCCATCTCATCCTCTGTCGTCCCCTTCTCCTCTTGCCCCCAATCCCTCCCAGCATCAGAGTCTTCCACCCAACAAGTCCAGGATGACCTCACCTCCAGATCTTTAACTTAATCACATCTGCAAAAGACCCCCTTTCCAAATAAGGCTCAAGTTTAGGTGGTTGGAGGTGGCCATCTCTTTTGGGGGGACACCATTCAGCCTGTGTAGCAGCTCTGGAACACCAAGCTCCTGCTGTGAGCTGGTGACTTTGCATCCATCATCCCTGACCTTTGTGAGATCCCATCAGACACCTTCTGTCCTTTGCAACTTACAGATGAGGACACCAAGGCTCACAGTGGGTCCGATGCACAAAGGTATGGCCCGGGAGTGAATGGTTGAACTGGCCCTCAACCCAGGATGGTTGGGCTTCAAGGTCCAGATTTATATCTTGATAACCATCTCCCTCCCACAAGCTGGAACCTTGAGGGGGCCTGGGGTTAAGTTTTCTTTCTTCTCTGAGAGTGTAAACCCCTGAATTCCTTTGTGCCCCCAGCAAAACCCCTTTTCCAAAAGAGTGCCCCTATTCACAGTTATTCAGTCTCAGTAAGTAAATGAAATGATAAACCCTAATCTTCTTGGATCTCTCACTGGTGGTGAGGGAGCAGGTAAGCCTGGGCCAAGTCCCCACTGAGCCTCTCTGGTCAGGAGGCACCAGTAGGAATTTATCCCCTTGTTGCTATTCAGCCATCTCAAAGCCTGCAGATAAAAAAGGCGATTAGCTGAGATGTGGATGTGGATAGACCATCCTTCTGGAATGTTTTATCTACCCTTCTCAGCTGTGGTCAGGACTACCGCCTGGCTCTGGGCAAGTGAACCCCTGATCTGTGTGTCCCCTGGCCTTCCAGCAGTCACCAGTCCCTCTGGTCCGTTGGCATGATTCACTGGCTGTGTCAGTCCTGCTTTTGGGATTTCAGGCTCCAAGCAGAAGGTAGTCACTGCTTCTGCAGAGGGCTCAGGGTGGATAGACTTAGTGTTCCCGAGTTGGACCAGCATCCTTGCTGCCCACGCCCTGCCCCAAGCTGACCAGGGCAGCTGTCTGTCATTGTGATCCCCTGTAAGGGAACCTCTCGTCCCCTCCCCGCCACCCTAGGAGTATCAGGACCAAGAACACGGATGGTGACACAAGCCAGCAGTCCTGGTCTCTCCCTCTGGAACTTTTAGTTTGGTGTCTTCTCAAAAGACTGATGAAGGTCTGTCTGTCTCCCTTCTTGCTCTTTGTAGAATCCACTCAACAGACATAGGAAAGCATCTGATTTTTAGAGCCGCAACCATAGTGAGGATGTGGGGTAGAGGGCTTGAAAACTTGAGATCTTTGTGGGCGTCACCATGCGCAATCCCGGGGACGTTCAGAGAAGCCGTGGATGCTTTTTGCAATTTCTCAGGATCATCTGTTGTCTCAGTTGAAAATTCAGAAATAGGCTCTCCTTAAGCCCCACACAGAAAAGTATAGAAACATAGGCACTCCCTCCATTGGCCTCAACATACTGATCTAGCCATAACATTGTGTCCAGTGTGAGGTCAACCCCCATGGGCACAGCCTGGTGGGCAGCCTCTGGACCGGGGCTGGAACCCCTGGGGTTTACACGCTGGACGTGAGGTCCTGGTTTTCTTTTTGATTGTAAATGAAAGTGCCTGGCAGCTTGTCTGCTTTCGTCATTGAAAAGTGGGGGTCAAGGGTTACATGGTACCAGCTGGGGCAGGGAATGGACACAGTTCAAAGGGATGGTAGCAGGAGTTTCTGCCCTCCATGACTAAGGCTTTAAGAAACGAAGATCTTCACAAGGGAGTTATGACCACTCAGGCCGTGGCTGCAAAACCCTGAGCTGAATTATGTGATGAACGTGGCTGTCATTTAGAGAAGGCGGAGCACCCAAGACCTGGTGGTCAGTGCAGAGAATGGAAGAAGGCACCCCACAGACAGACCAACACAGGTGTCGTCCGTCCGTCCATCCGTCCATTGGCCCATCCCGTGTTTGCATGTGGGGTGTTACCGGGGAGACTGGGATACAGACCAGGGCAGAGCCCAGAGCCTCGGGGGCCCCCAGCCAAGGAAAGGGGTGCAGCTTTAAGGGGCCGCTGATGCAGGCTGTGCCTCCCAGAAACTTTCTCTGGGCCCACCTTTCGGGGGACATAGGAGGTCATTCAAGCCAGGAGGGAGCTGCAGCGAGCACGGGAAGAGGGCCGGGGGAAGGGGCGTGCTGGATGGGGCTGAGACTGGCCTTGCGAGCCCCGTAGGGTCAGATGTTGGATGTGGGAGGACCCTTTGGGGTCGATGGTGCCTGGCCCAGGGGTTGGCTGAGCCGTGGGAGCGTGCACGTGCACTTGGAGTGACCACAGGCGCGCAGTCTTAAGAGGCGGTGTGACAGCCCATCCCCTGTCTTTCCCAGGCTCCAGGGAGGTGATTCCTCCACTGTCTGGTCAGACCTTGGGCCAACTCAGTGGGCCCAGGTCTCAGCTGGGGCCTGGGAGGGTCCAACAGGGAGCTGGCTTGACTGGAGTCTGTCAGCTCTTCGGTGGGCTGTGGGTCCAAAAAGAAATGAGGAGGGAGGAAGGGAAGGAGCGAGATAGACAGACAGACAGAGGGAGAGAGAGGTTGATGTCCTTAGGTGAAATGCAACATGTGAGAAATGTAAATATACATTCAAACATAGACTTATTTAGTGAAAACACCCAAGGTGTAGCTTCTCACTAAAAAACAAACAAGTGATTAACTTGGAAATAGAATTCTGGAAGAAAAAAAAAAGCTCCAATTCGTCGTTTTCTCTTTGTTGTTTACCTTTCCGTGGAGATGATCCACATACTCGAATTGCATCAAGTCACAAAATGCAACAGACTCCCTGAGAGTATCGTCACCCCCATGGACGGGGAGACTGAGTCCCAGAGGCACTACAGGCCCTGAGGACCCCCGCTCAGAGCAGGCACGCAGGCAGCATGCCCATTGAAGGAGAGACCCGTTGGGGCTTAGCCCAGGAGAGCTTAAGAGGCTCTTGGTGAGTGGCAGGGAGGCGAGGGCCCCTCCTCTGTGACCATGTCTGTGGGGTTGGGGGACTTGGGCTCCTGGCTGACCTGGCATGCTGGCCCTTGTCCAGAATACTCTCTGTTCCCCGTGGAGTGTCCTGAGACCACAAGAGGGAACGGGGCGTCCAGAGGAGTTCCTGCCAGAGCTTAGAGAGAGACACGCTGACATCCTTCTACCCCAGAGAGGGTTCAGACAAAATTACCGATAAATCAGAACAGCTCTCCCAGTATGAATTCAACTGATTGAGGTGGTTAAATCGTGTGCCCTTGTCAAAGGGTGGCCCGATTAACAGCCAAACAAGCAATTTGATACACCTGAAATGCCCACTTTCCTACTGTCTGAGCTGATAGCAGAGTGAGGGGAGCCTGGCGGAGCCCCTCAGGCAGGCAGAGCCTGGACCAGAGGCCTGGCCCACCCTCCCTGTGGAAGGTAAAGGGAATTCCTGGAGGATTTTATACACATAGCAGGGTGAGGACAAGACTCTCCATTGCCCGAGACCCTCCAGTAGATTTCTGCTGGAAGGGGTAAACACGGGAAGCCGGGACTAGATGCAGGTTGAAGATGGGGCCCTGAGACCTGGGGCTTGGATTTGCTCCTTTAAGGAGGGCTGTGCCTGGAAGGGGCTTCTCTGGTGGCTTAGTCATAAAGAATCAGCCTGCAATGCAGAAGACCCAGGTTCAATCCCTGGGTAGGGAAATCCCTTGGAGGAGGGAATGGCTCCCCACTCCCGTATTCTTGCCTGGAGAATCCCATGGACAGAGGAGCCTGTCTGGCTAATAGTCCATAGTGTCACAGAGAGTCAGACACAACTGAAATGACTTAGACACATGCACATGCCTAGAAGAGGCTGGATTTCAGCCTTGAGATGCGATAGGGCCATGAGCACCTGGAGTGAGCCTGAAGGACCACGTGCTTTCCACTCCATGAAGAGCTGGGCTCCCGTGAAGGGCGTCTGTGAAAGGAGGGGGAGGGGTGGAGAAGCAGGCTGGCGGTCAGCATCGCTGGAGGGGATGGGAGCCCCTGGTGGAGACAGGTCAGAGAAGAGCTTTCTCCTTTCTCCCCTTCAAAGGGGAAGGGAGTACCTGCCTCAGGTGGGCTTCCTGGCCCAGGGCAGCGTCCTCAGGTTATAACACAGAACCTGCTCAGCTCCAGTGCATCCATGGGGACTTGATGGATATATATATAATATTTCCTGCCTCCTGACAAGACAAACAAGACCCAGCCCTTCTTTGGAGGAGCATAGTCAAGGGTGGGGTCTCTCCACTGACCATGGCCAGACATGTGCCCAGCTTCCCCAGGAGGATCATGGAGGGGCTTTTCCCAGTGAGACCCTGCAGGAGGTTTTCCAGGTTCTAGCCTCTGTCACTGATCCCTGGGCAGGGCTGGCCACTAACCTGCCCTCTCCTCAGGGTCTGGGATGCTGCGCTGGGTCTGCAAAGGCATCCAGAGCTCTCCTCCCTTCACGACATGTGTGATTTCTTGTATTAAAGACAGGGGCCCAGCGAATGGCCGTCGGAGCCTGCATGGCTGCTGCTTGTCCTCAGGGGTCTGCAACCCGGAGCTGCCCTGGGTTCCCCGAGGAGGCCCCTGGGAGCAGGAACATCACTGTTGCTCTGTGTCTGCACCTCCAGGCTTCAGGCCTGATTGAGAGGGGCAGGGCTTTCCCTGTTTATGGAGCATCTGCCCACCCTGGGTCCTAGTTTGACCTTGTTTCATTTACTCCTTGCCCCAAGGCATCCTGTCCATTTCACAGGTGAGAACACTGAGAGCTTAAACCCGTGCCCAAGTCCGCACGGTCCGTAAGAAGAGACAGGCCTTTGCAAGTTATCTGGACATTCGAGGCTCTTGAACTGATTCTAGTGGAAAGGAAGTCCTTAGTGGGTATGGACCCCAATCCTCTACAGGAGGACACGCCCTAGGTCTGGGAGAGTCCAGCTGCTCTTGGTAGCCATGCCTCCCTCCCCCATCCCTCTCAGGCTGGAGCTGGGCAGGACCCCAGCCACTTCCCTTGTCCCTCTCTGGGCAGTAGGGCTCAGCCCCCAGAGGCTGTGGGCGGTGCAGGTCGGTCAGCAGGGTCTGGAGCTGTGGGTGGGCAGCCTGGGTTTCCCATCTCAGGAGGCCTGTCCTCCACATTATCAAGGCAACAGGCAATAGTAGGAACAACCGCCCTGGTGCTCCTGGGGGCCAGTTCTGCACATGTCACTGCATCTCCTCACCGCCACCTCCCCAAGGGTTAGAGGTTGTCCTTGTCAACAGAAGAGGGTGGGGATGTTGTCTCTTTGTTTCCAGATCCCCAGAGCCCATCGCTGTAGCTGCTTAATCAACGTTTGTGCAATAACTGGATTAAAACAAGAATTAGGAAGCAAAGTGTTATCAATATTAAATAACAATCAGGTTCAATAAGCATCCACCTTAGGCTGCAGATTCCCTCCCTCATCCCAGCTCTGGGAGTTCGGTGGGGCTGGATTCCTCTTCCGGCTCCCAGGAGAAAGCATCTGAGCAAACCCAAGAAGCCTCTGTGATGCTATCAGGATGTGCAGACACATGTAACGGGATGGGGGTGGGAGGAGAGGCAGTGGCCACCAATATCATGGGTAGGCGCTGGGGGAGATGGACTCTGAGCTTCAAAGGAAACCTGGGAGAGAGAAAGGTGGGGGTGGGAGTTAGTCATGGGTGGTTTCTTGGAGGTGGTGAGGAGGTGATAAGGGCTAAAGCACACCTTCCTTGGAAGTGCCAGAGCCGCCACCCCCACTGGCTCAAAGGGGCCCTTCCTTCCATAAGTGAGGCTGACCACAAGTGCGCTGGGCACCGAGGAACTGAGAGAGTCAGTTGCCTACCTGTGTTAGGTTCCTGGGCCCCAGGACACATGTGATCATGTCAGGAATGTTTGTCACAACTTAGGGGGTGCCATTCTCATCTTCTGAGTGGAGGATGGCAAAGCCCCCAGGTGTTATGCAGTGCCCGGGACAGCCCCCACCCCCGCCCTGCCCCAAAGAATGATCCAACCCAGATGTCCATGTGTGGAGGCTGAGAACCCCAGTGTGGGAGGGAGGGAGGCATGGATGGAACTGCTGTTCAGAGTGGGGATGGTGGGGAAGGGGTGGGGGCTCCAAGGGCAGAATTCTGGCTGTGCTACCCGGTAAGCGGTGGTGCCCAATGGCTGTGCTGATGGCAGGGGTTTTACAAGGCCCAGGTTGAGTTCTGCTGTGAGCTGGCTGTGAGGGTGGTCAGGCCCGGGGCTGGAGAGCTGAGCCTGGACCGGTAAGGTGGTGTGGTGCTTGTGAGTGACCCCTGCAGGGACAGTATCTGGAGCCACAGTACCAGGTCCCAGGAGGGAGTGATGATGGGGACTCACGGCAATCACTGAGTCCTGAGCCTCCGTGGTGGGAGCAGCAAGAGAGAGCACCCTGTCCTGGTCAGCTCAGGCGCCATAACAGCCACTGGCCACTGCAGACCTTTGTCCTCTCCCGATCCCGGAGGCCAGAATCCAAGATCAAGGTGTGGGCAGGGCTGGATTCACTTGAGGCCTCTCTCCTTGGCTTGTAGATGGAGGTGTTCTTCTTCTTCTTGTGTTTCTACATGGTCATCCCCCTGTTTGTGTCTGTGTCCTGATCTCTTCTCTTATAGCACACGAGTCATAGAGAATTAAGATCCCGCATCTATAAGTCATTTTACCTTAATTACCTCTGTAGAGACCTCACCTCCAAACAGTCACTTTCTGAGATAATGGGGGTCATGACTTAATGTGTGAATTTGGGGGGACACGGTGCAGTCTGTAGCAGAGCCTCAGAGGGAGGGAAGATTGAACCCAAGAGGAGGCATTGCTTGGAGGGATGCTGCTCTCAGAACTGCCAAGAGTTCATGACTGATGACCCCCCAGCCTGTCCCCTAGGTCTGCTGCTCAGCTCCGCTGGGCTGATTTGGGAAGAATTTCCTGTGTTTTTTTCCCAGGCCGGTGGTGAACATCCCATTAGCTATACGCCAAATTGTCTTGCGGCCAAGCTCTGGACACCCCACTTGCAGACTTGGGTGACATGGTGCCCAGGATGGTGGGCTTCATGGCACGGCCACTGGAGGGGATGCAGGGTGAACCAGAAGTGGAATGGCTGCAGATGTGTGGGCACCTGTGTCCATGTGTGACCATGTGTGTGCACACATGTAGTTCAGGCTCGTGTGGCCTGCAGGGGGAGCACCTCTTGTGGGTTGGATGAGTCCAGAGTCCCCGCAGGATAGCTGAAGAGGTGAGGTGGAAGTGGCCCAGGGAGGCTGTCTACCTGAGCGCCCACCCCAGACCCGCTCAGTGCTCTTTGTATGTAGTGAGTTCCCCGTCAGTGTTGGTATTCAAGCTGAGGCTGGAAAGCCATGGATGGTGGCAGTTAGAGCACAGATGTCCATCAGGCAGGATGTGCCCTGGCACTGTCTGGCCGGCTGGTGGCTGGGCCTTCCTCACTCTGTACACAGGCCCCAACATGAGATGGGACCAGGCAGCCGAAAAGTGTGATTGAGTCCTGTAGGCGATCACCTCAAGACATCTCTGAAACATCTGTCCCCTCTGGTAATGTGGGAGGGGTGCAGTGGCATCTCTCGGAGCGTGTGGCTGGAGTAAAGGCAGGCCACATGGGAACTGGGGGACTGTTTGGGCAAGCGCTCGGCTCCTCTTTGTCTGGTGTCTTTCCCAACACCTGGGGGCACCATTCCCCGGTCCTATGGGACTCATGCCAGGCCCCTCCCCACCTCGACGGGATGAGTGTGTTGGGACGTCAGCAGCAGAGCCTCTGTCCTCCTCACGTCCCCCCGACAGGGACACGGGAACTTGCAGTCATAGAGACAGAATGGTGACCTACATTGTAGGGTTTGCACAGATGACTTCACAGACTCCGGCTATGCCTGCTTGTTTTCCAGTTAGCACTTTCTTTCTCTCCCTCAGTCTCCCTCATGGGCACTGTGGTATTAGATGGACCAAGGAAGAGTCCCTGACTGCTCCCTGCTCCCCAGATCCCCTCTCCACAGGAGCCCTGTTCCCCTGGAGGCCACTGTGTGATTTCCTGAACCACCTGCAAAGGCCCCGTTTCATTTCAGCCTCATTTACACTCAGATACAAAAGACTGAGGATGGTCATGTGGTTGCAGCTGGGTGTGGAGACGGCTGCCTATGGACTTCCGTGCTCCCTGGTCCCGTTAGGTGGGCTGAGTCTACTTTTCATTGTGAGAAGAGGACCCTCCCTTTTCCCTCATACCTGAAATCTGCCCATCACAGACTCCGGAGGACCTTCAAGGTCCATCTGCCCTCCCCCCACCCTGGTTGGCTACGGGGGCTTCTCCGCTGGTGCCTGATGAACGGTCGTCCTTCCTTTGTATGATGCTCCTGGTCCAACACTGGTGCCACCCACGAGATTCTGAACCTCCCCAGGTTCCTCTGCAATTTCACCTCCTTCATATCGCTCACTGCAAGCTCTTCAACTAGAGACTTTGTCTTCCTCATGGTTTATCTTGATATTCAGGGACCCACCATGGTCAGCCACACTGAGCCCCTCTGAGCAGAGGCTGCAGCTTTCCCTAAGGGATGGTCCCACGGGCCCTAGGGCTTGGGGTTGGCCTGGAGACCAGTGGAGAGAACTAGAGGGTGGCAGCCTAAGCTGGTCCTTGGGCTCCTCCGACTGTCCACTCTTTTTGTCGCTGGACACAGAGATACTCTGCCTTCACCGCCTGTGGCCTAAGTCCAGCCTCCTCTTCAGTCCTAAGCAGCCGTCTAGCTGGGCCCTTTCCCAAGAGCTCTGCCAGTGTCTTGTCATTGTCACCCTCTCTTGCACAAAGTGGACACGTGAACACCTCGGGAGATGGTGCGCAGGGAAGGTGGAGTGACCTGCCCCAGGCCATACACCTGGTGAGCTGGTGATGGAGCTGGGCTTTTAGGCCAAGTCTGCCCGACCCCCAAGCTTTCCCTCAGCCTTTTCACTCTTCCTTCCTCGTGCCCCACCCTCGCCACCTCCACACTGTCATCCTTTTCCTGTCTCTGCAAGTCCCACGGCAGCGCTGCTTCTGTGACTCTGAGAGGCAGAGACGCCTCCACTGTTCGCCCCGTCCTTCCTGGTTGGCTTACAAAGTACGAGGCACCCATACTGGACTTCGTAAATAGGACGTAACAGTTGCAACAAAGCTGAAATAGATATTTCCCATGAGGACAGAGAAACTGCACTGGGTATTGTGGAAGCTGACATCATTTATTCTTCTGAGTCCACTCTTTGGGGACAAGACCAGCATTAAGGAGCCATCTATCGCCAGGAGCAGCGTCTGCTACTTGGAATGTTCACCACGGGGAACACGTGTGTTCCCCAGTGCCAGAGAGGTGATAGGATGGTTCTCCAAATCTGAAACCCTGGAGGAATGCATCCTTCCCAGAATCAGCTTCCCTCTGGGCTGAATATTTACCTCCTTCAGCGTCAGCTGCTTTCAGTTGTATTTTTAAGAGTCTTCTTTCCAGAGAAAAACACAGCTACTATTTTTGTGCTTTTCTTTCTTCTGCAAGATGAGAGTAACAGCCGTTCTTCTCGGAGGGTTACCGTGCGAACGGCATGAGACAATTCGTGTTGAGCACCGAGCCCAGAGCCCCACATGGAGCTGGTGCTCAGTCTGTGTGGGTGATGGTTCTGGCGCCCGCCCCGCCCTTTCTGTCCTCGATCAGCTCTGTTCAGTGCAGTTTTCCATAAATACGCATCTGTACCATGGTCCTTATCTCTTCACATGATTGCATAAAAATTTTCTTGTGAGCATCTTCCCAGCCTGACAGACCTGACACGTGGTGCCCGGGACCCCTGTGCTGAAGAGTCACTGGCCTACAGCGATCCTCCCCCCACCCCATCTTATGGAGTGTTAGTCACTCAGTCGTGTCCTACTCTTCGCGACTCCATGGACTGTAGCCTGCCAGGCTGCTCTGTCCATGGGATTCTCCAGCAAGAATACTGGAGTGGGTTGCCTTCTCCAGGAGATCTCCCCAACCCAGGGGTCAAACCTGAGTCTCCTGCATTGCAGGCAGATTCTTTACCATTTGAGCCACCTGGGAAGTAGCATCCTATGTCTCTTGTTAAAAATGGATATGAAGTAGAATTAAACTGTGCCCTAGGGAGGAGCAGGGCTTCCCACATGGCTCAGTGGTAAAGAATCCTTCTGCCAATGCAGGAGATGCAGGAGACACAGAGTTGCAGGTTCAATCCCCCCATTTGAGCAGAGTTCCCAGAGAAGGAAATTGTACCCTGCTCCATAAATCTTGCCTGTAAAATCCCGTGGACAGAGGAGACTGGCGGGCTACATACAGTCCATGGGGTCGCAAAGAGTCCGACACGACTGAGCGGCTGAACACATGGGTGAAGAGCAGGCAGTGTTCCCCAGCTCTCAACCCTGGATGCCTGGGGCGCGTCCCAAAATGTTATGATGCTGGACTCCCTCCCCACAGATCCTGATTGGTGAGTCTTCTGTGGTGGGGCTGGAGCTCAGAGTTTTGTAACCATCCTTTCTCCCAATCAGATGGTTCTCATGTGAAACCCAGGCTCAGAACCACTGCCAGGGGTTTGGAGAATCAACTTTGCCTTTCCTGGGTGTTCTAGTCTTTGTTCTGAATTGGCTTTGGTGGTGAAGGTTTGCCAGACATCAGATCCACCTCCAGCTCCTAGTCAGATTTGCCTTTGCCCTGAGAGAGATGGAGAAGACAGGCTTGACCAGGGGATGGACCAGCTTGTGACAGGGGCCCGTCTCAGACCTTTGCTTCCTTCCTGCAGAGGAAGCACTGGAGGATGGCCCAGGGTATCTGGCAAGATGGGCTGGCAGATCCGGGGAGGCTGCTCAGCTGCTGGTCACATCCTGGGTGCTTCCCAGACAGGGCACTGACCCCATGCTGGGGGGACAGTAGCTGAGCTGAGGGGACTGACCCGGCTGGGGGGCACTTGGTGGGGCCACCTTTCTCAGACGGGCTGCCTGCTTTCCGGCTGCATGATGGCTGCAGGAGGGCAGTGGGGGCCTGGCCGCAGCAGCAGGGGCTATAGCATGAGACACGCAGAAACCCTGTTCCCCACTTCTAGGGAGAGAGAGTCCCGCCCACAGGGCTCCCCACCCACTGCTTGTCACCACTTCACTCCTCCGGAATGCTTGCGGGCACGTTGCCCAGGCAACCAGAATGCCAGCACGTTGCTATCCTTCAGTCTCCTCCGAGCACCTGTGAAGCCTGTCGAGCAACAGCCCCCATGCCTCAGAGTTCTGTACACACCCTGCTCTGGAGCACCCAGGGAAAGAAGATGGGTTCCTGGGTGCCGTCCCCAGCCATGCAGGGGAGTGGTGGGACCACGTCTGGGAGCCAAGCCTGAAGTACTCACTATGGAGCCCCTGACACACCATGGTGTGCGTACCCGTGTTCACCCCATTTGACAGGTGAGGAAACTGAGGCTCCGAGAAGTTCCACTCATTGCCCATGCTCGCACAGCTGGGAGGCTGGAAGTCAGGTCGCCGGCCTTGAGCCCCTGTGTCAGCACCACACCAGGCCACTTCTGGAGCTCCGGGGCTTTGTGATGGGGTCTGTCCTTTGCATGTGGGATGTCCCTCAGCCTCCCTAGCCTCTGCCCACTAGATGCCAGTAGCAGTGCCTCCTTCCCCAGCTGCTGGTGCCCAGGAACATCTCCAGACCTCGCAGAACATCCTGTGGGGGCGTGACTCCCCTGGGGAGACGCGCTGACGGCTCGAATGTACTGAGTTATCTGGACCACGTCACTGACACACAAGGGCTTGTTATCTTTCATGAGAGCTTGTGGAATCATTCCCTGGAACCCGCAGGGCCCTGATGGCTGGATAAGGTTGGGGGTAGGGGTGTGGAGTCCCACCTGCCCAGGCTCAGCACCCACCCAAGCACCTCCCTATGGGTGGAGCCTCCATGCAGATGGTCCAGGGAGTAGAGTTGCCGTGGTTACAGCTTATCGTGAGTTTGTTCTTGCTCTACTTCTTCTAGTGTGTCCCCGGTCCCACAGGTCTAGGGCTGTTGGGACCTAGTTTCTGAGCACAGAGATCATGAGTCCCTGAGTCCTAGACTCAAGGTGACCCCAGCCAGGCCCCTTATTTTCCAGGTCTCCTGTTGTCCACACCTGGGTAATGATGGTTTGGGATGAGGGCACCTACACACAGATGCTCCAGGACAAAGCAGTCTATCAGGAGACTGATTTTCCTGTGCTTCACTCACTGTGAGGCACCCAGGAGTGGGAGGGTGCCAAGTGGAGGGTGCTGAGAGGCCTGCAGACCCAGGACTGATTCCACTCTCCAGGGAAGGAGAGTAGCCAGAGATGTCCTGTCGCCTGTTGTGTTGGAGGTTTCTTTCCAGGGCTGCTCCCTCTCCGTGTCAGACACCGTTTGTGCACCTGGCATCCACGGGGGCCATGGGAGTATGAAAGCTTAGGCACTCTGAGTGCCTTTCCTGAAGGGAGGGAGGCTTTAATCCCCTGAGTCCTGGGGCTGAGCACGGAGCAGCTCCAACGGGCCATCACGGTGACATCGGGCTGGGAGCACTGTTTGAATGAATCAAGGCTGCATTTGTTTCATTAGGAAAACTGAACCAGTGACACTTTCCAGAAGAAAGTGTGTGTTCCCTTCTGGAGTCGGTATGGAGGGATGGAGGTTGAGACACCTGTGTTCATGAGCAGAGAGGGTGACTCTCTGCTCCAGAAAAATAGCCAGAAGCAGCTGCACTGTCCTGTTGCTGTTGGGGATCCAGGGGACACAGGGTGGAAGGGGGCCCCTCGAGTGCATCTGGGCACCAGAGGGTCCCGTGTGGAGCGGGGAGATGGACATACCCTGGTGCTGCAAGTCCTTGTCCTTCTTTCTCCAGGGCAGAGAACTTGGGGCAACACTGAATCTGGGTGACAGAGCTTTTCCTGCCCTGGGTACCAAACTCTCCCTCCTCACCTAGAACCAATGCTGCTGCTTCCTAATGGGATGTATGTTCCACCTGGAGGAGAGGGTGCAGAGTCCACCCAGAGTTTCCCTTTGCCCGATGGTCAGCATTGAGCATGGCTACGCTCTCCCCTCTGTCCCAGCCTTGAGATCTGGGACATGACCTCAGAAGGCTCACTGCCACCTCCATCCACCCTGGACCCCAAGCCTGTGCTCCATGGTTTCTGGTCTTTTTCGAAGAACAGAATTATGCCATCGGTTTCTAGGAGAGGGCAGCTCTGAATGTTCTGAGAGAGAATCTCCTGACTTGTTCCTCCCAAGCCTTCCTCCAGCTCCCTGAGTGGGAGATCCCATGGCTGGGCACCCTGACGCCTTCCTGCCAGCCCACACCCCCAAAGCATGTGGAATTTAGGTTTGAAAGGAAGAGAGAGTCCTGCCTGTCACCACTGTCCTCTCTGTTTGGGACAGTGACTTCCTCAGATTTGTCCCTTTCCACAGAGTATTAATAAGCAGAGACATCATCACTTTGCTGACAAAACTCTGTATAGTCAAAGCTATGGTTTTTCCTGTAGTCATGTATGGATGTTAGAGTTGGACTGAGTGCTGAAGAATTGATGCTTTCAAATTGTGATGTTGGAGAAGACTCTTGAGAGTCCCTTGGACTGCAAGGAGATCAAACCAGTCAATCCTCAAGGAAATCAGTCCTGAATATTCATTGGAAGGACCGATGCTGAAGCTGAAGCTCTAAAACTTTGATCACCTGATGTGAAGAGCTGACTCATTGGAAAAGACCTTGATGCTGGGAAATACTGAAATACTTGGAATAATATGGAAATAATGAAGGCAGGAAGAGAAGGAGGTGACAGAGGACGAGATGGTTGGATGGCATCACTGACTCAATGGGCGTGAGTTTGAGCAAAGCTCCAGGAGATTGTGAAGGACAGGGAAGCCTGGCGTGCTGCAGTCCAAGAGGTTGCAAAGAGTTGGACATGACTTAGCAACTGAACAACAACGTGGCTTGGCTGCTGGATGGGTGAGATTTGAAGAGTTAAAAACAAAGTGGATTTTCTCCCTCGAGTGTGTGCTGTGCTTGGGGTCCTGCTTCCTGAGATGAGCATGTGGAGAGGGGACAGTCATTACTTTTCAGTGGAGACTCCTGGCTGACAGGACGTCACAGGGGCTGATGTCATCAGCAGTGGTGGCTTGTGCTGACAGCAGGTGCCCCCAGTATCATGTGATGAGGAGGCTGCTGCAGGTCTGTGTTTCCTCCCAAGAACCCACCAGCCCAGTCTAACCTTGAGAGAAGCACCAGACAAGTCCCAGTAGAGGACCATCCTACAAACTACCTGACCCATCCTGCTCAAAACTTTCAAGGTTGTCCAGAGAAAGCGAGTCCAAGTCCATCACAGCCTAGAGGAGCTTGAAGAAACGTGATGACTAATGTCATGTGGGGGCCTGAGTGGGATCCTGAAAGAGAAAACTGGTGAAACCCTAATACAGCGTGGAACCTGGTTTCTGGTCACGGGCCCGTGTGTTCTCTTAGTTTTGACGGATTCATGTTGGTGATGTAGGATGTTCTCATAGAGGACTCTGAAGGACTACACAGGAGTTCTCTGTGCCCTTGTGCAATTTTCTCTGAATCTAAAAGTGCTCTAAAAGCTACCATTTGTGACCCCATGGACAGTAGCCTGCATCAAGCTCCTCCGTCCATGGGATTTTCAAAGCAAGAGTACTAGAGTGGGTTGCCATTTCCTTCTCCAGGGAATCTTCCCATCCAGGGATCGAACCCAGGTCTTTTGCATTGTAGACAGACAATTTACCATCTGAGCCATGAGGGAAGTCCAAAAGCTGCCATATGACCCTGCAATCCCATTGCTGGGTGTATACCAGAGGAAAACATGATCCAAAAGGATACACACACGCCAGTGTTCATTGCAGCACTGTTCACGATGGCCAAGACATGGAAGCAACCTAACCGTCCATCGACAGAGGAATGGGTAAAGACGATGTGGTCCATATACACCGTGGAATGTTACCAAGCCATTCAGAAGAATGAAATAATGCTGCTTGCAGCAACACGGATGGACCTGGAGAGTGTCGTAGTGAGTGAAGTAAGTCAGACAGAGGAGAGATATATGACTTCCCTTTTATGTGGAATCTGAAATGATACAAATGGACTTGTTTACAAAATAGAAACAGAGTCAGAGACTTGGAGAAGGAACTTATGGTTCAGGGAGGGGGATGGACAGCAGGGTGGGGGGAAGGGCTAATTAGGGAATTTGGGATGGACACGTGCTGCTGCTGCTGCTGCTAAGTCGCTTCAGTCGTGTCCGACTCTGTGCGACCCCATGGACGGCAGCCCACCAGACTCTGCCATCCCTGGGATTCTCCAGGCAAGAACACTGGAGTGGGTTACCATTTCCTTCTCCAATGCATGAAAGTGAAAAGTGAAAGTGAAGTCGCTCAGTTGTGTCCGACTCTTCTTGACCCCATGGACTGCTATGTTTAAAATGTGTGATCAACAAGGACCTACTGTATAGAACAGGAAACTGCCATGTGTTATGTTGCAGCCTGGATGGAAGGGGAGTTTTGGGGAGAATGGATACATGTATATATATGGCTAAGTCCATCTACTGTTCACCTGATGCTATCACAAAGTTAATTGGCTATTCTCCAATACAAAATAAAGGTTTTTTTTTTTTTAATTTATAAAAGATAAAACTGCTCTAAAAAGCTTATTTAAGCAAGCCAATAAGTATCGTGGGATGGAGAGGCATCTGCACGCAGGGTCATGCTGAAAGTGGGGCAGATAGACTGAACAGGGGTCCCAGGTGAAGAGATGCTCGAGTCTGCAGGGGATTGGGAGTGTCCACTTAGGAACATGGACTCCCCCAGAGCCAACTGTGCTGGAGGAAGCCCATCTGTGTCTGTCGCACATGCATCTTCGGAGTCATTTCAGGTTGTACCCTGTCAATTATTGATCACAGACGCACAGTTCTTCTTAGAAGCTGTGGAGTCCTCCATGCCACTGCTCCAACCGTGTCGAATAAGGATTGAACCCAGGGCCTGTGAAGCAGAATCAACAAGCCCACGCTCAGACCAACCTCAAACAGAATTATTCCTACCATGACTTGTCTCTCAAGCCAGCTGATGACAAGCTCAAGAGCAGACATGGAAGGTGGGGGGTCTCCCTCAGTCATCTGGTGCTGAGATTGCACACGGGGTGCAGGTCACTGCCTGTGGTAGGGCTGGGACAGGCTGGCCACCTACCTGACACTTCTAGGGTCCTGTGGCATCTTGAAGATTGTGGTATGGCCTCTGAGCTGTGCAGACTCAGGGCTCCTGCATGACCTTATGGTCCAGCCCCCATGTTCAGGCAAGTGGAAGCCAGCTGCTTGCAGGAGGCACCCTTGCAGGCTCCTCGCTCAAGAAAAGTGCACCCTTAAATGGGAGAGACGTCTTTGTCTCCCTTAATTGACAGTGATTTTCTTCAGTGAAGAAAATACACAGAAGGTATCGAATTGAATCTCAATTTGCTGAATCTTATTAAACCGTTCTTTGGGAAAAAAGATTTCAATAAAAATTTAAAAGGGAGAGAAGCAAAAAGCTTGCAAACTAGAAAGTAAAGTGAGATGGAGCCATAGTTCCCGGTTTTGGAGCAGTCAGGTGGGGGTGGCTGGGGCGTTTGTTCTTCATTTGAAAGTCTAGGCTGGGATGCTGCCACGGGGGAGCTGTCTGTCATGGAGTGTAGATGGGCAGCCGACATTCAGGTAAGGATCATGAGGACGAACCTGAAGTCTCAGCTGCAAGTTTATTGCCAAGGCTGCCTCTGACCCCAGCATCCTTTCTTTCTTCCTGCCTGCCATGACAGGGAGCAGGACTAGGCCTCAGTGCAGTGCACCCCAAGCCTGTCTACACTACCCTGGCACACATCACCTCTTCAGATCCAGTCTACACACCTTAAAATCCACTCCTTTAAAGTGCAGATGTCAGTAGTTTTAATATATTCACAAGTTTGTACAACTGTTGCCACTATAATTCTGGAACATTCTTATCACCCCTAAAAGAAATCCTGTAATCATTAGAGTTTAGATAGTAACTCCCAACCTCCCTGCCCCCCAGCTCCTGGCAACCACCAGTCTACTTTCTGTCCCTGTGGATTGATTGATTCTGGGCATTTCATGTAAATGGAATCGTGCAACATGCAGCCTTATGTAACTGACTTCTTTGTGATGTCTTCAAGGTCCATCCATGTGGTAATGTGTATCAGGACTTATTTCCTTTAAAAAAAAAAATCATTGGAGTGTGGTGGCTGTACAGTGATCTTCCCAGGTAGCTCAGCTGGTAAATATTGTGTTATTTTCTACTTGCTGCTGCTAAGTCGCTTCGGTTGTGTAGGACTCTGTGTGACCCCATGGACTGCAGCCTACCAGGCTTCTCCGTCCATGGGATTCTCCAGGCAGCAAATCAGCAGTGTGTTTACATATGTCCCCTCTTTTTTGGATTCCCTTCCCTTAGGTCACCATGCTGCTGCTGCTGCTGCTGCTAAGTCGCTTCAGTCGTGTCTGACTCTGTGCGACCCCATAGACGGCAGCCCACCAGGCTCCCCCGTCCCTGGGATTCTCCAGGCAAGAACACTGGAGTGGGTTGCCATTTCCTTCTCCAATGCATGAAAGTGAAAAGTGAACGTGAAGTCGCTCAGTCGTGTCCGACTCTTCGAGTACTGAATCGAGTTCCTTGTGCTCTACAGTCCGTTCTCCTTAGTTATCTGTTTTATTCATAGAATCACTAGTGTATATATGTCAGTCCCAGATCTCCCAATTCATCCCACCCCCATACTTCTTTCCATTTTATGGAGAATTAATGTTCCACTGTAGGGCTGGGCCACTTTTCTTTATCCACTCATCAATTGATGGACACTGAGGCTGTCTCCCCTTTCCTCTGTTAGAAATACTACTACTGTGAACATTCAAGTACACATTTTTGCTCTCAAGAGTGAAATTTCTGGGTCCACTGGTAAGTCTCAGTCTTTGAGGAACTTCCAAACTGTTTAATGGCTGCACCATTTTACATTCTCACCAATGATGCATGACACTTCCTGTCTCCACACATCCCCGCCAACACTTGGAATGGTCTCTCTTTTTGCTTGTAGCCATCCATGTGGGGGTGAAGTGGTGGCATTTTGTAAGGGGTCTGTGGAGGCCCCAGAGTCTAGGGGGAGCTGGCCCCACCTCTGCCTGCACTGTGACCTGGCCTCGGTGTGTCACCTGGCGGCCCTGATGGTTAGTGGCATCCTCAGCAGTGTTATCAGCAGTTTCAGGCCCTCCCGGCCCCCGCAGATGTGTGGGGTCCTCTTGAGAATAGGCTGATGGCACTGTGGATGCCTTCCTGAGTGAGAGGATAAGTGAGTGGTGCTCCAAGAGCCCCTTCATCATAAAGTGGGTGTGGTGTTGGGGACTGAAAGCTTCCCAGTCCTGTGCTGAGCAGTGTCACAACAGAGTGTTCCTGGAGTCGTGCCTGGTTTCAGGACCAGATGAGGGATGAGGACAGAGGTCACCTGCTGCCCCTCACATGGTCCTTGCAGACCTGGTGGAATCCCCTCATGCCAAGGTGCGTCTTCAGCCCAGCATGTCCCCACACCAGTCCAGGAAGGTCCAGATTGCACATAGAGGCAGAGGCCTGCTGATAGAGCAGGGGGGTTGGAGCCTTTGACCCTTGTAAAGAGATGAGTGATGATGGGTCCCCTGTAAAGAGGCCACAGGATCGGCCGCTGACCTCCCTGTTGGAGGGGCTCTCTCTGTCGCCACCCTGAGCCCTGCGTTTCCTGGCTGCTCCTGGTGGGGGTGTAGGGTGGGTGGATCCTCTGTCCTGACCTGTTCACCTGGCCTCCTGTTTTCCCTGTGAACAAGTCCACCAGTTCAAAAAGAAAGAGACTAGACTGGAAGAGGAAAAATACATCCAGCTCTCCCTGCCATTGTGATGGCCTGGCTTTTCTACATAACAGCTGGGTGGCATGGAAAAGAGAGTTTCCATGGTAACCAATTACAGCTCATGATTGGTGGAAAATGGCAGAAATATCCTGCATGTGAAGTTATGCCGGGCAGGCAGGCACAGGCTCAGGGGCTGCTGTTTTAATTTCCTGGGCCAGTACTTCTCCAGGTAGAGGTGGCAAGCGGGTTTGTGTACAGCTGTTCTTCATTGAGCCTAGTGAGGCCCGATGTGACTGTGGTACCTGGGGGTGCCTGGAGAGGCCTGGGCATGCCTAGTGAGGTCTGCAGGTACCTGGGGAGGCCTGAGTGTTCCTGGTCATACCTGGAGGGGCCTATTGGTGACTGGTGGGATACGGTGAGACCTGGTGAGGTGGTGGTACTTGGTGTGCCCGGTGAAGCCTAAGGTTACAAGACAAGGCCTAGTGGTGACCTGGTGGCACCTACTGAGGCCTGGTGGTACCTAACAGGGCCTGATTGTACCTGGTGTAGCCTGGTGAGACCTGCTGAGACCTGGAGGCTCCTGGTAGTACCTGGTGGGGTCTCGGGGTGCCTGATGGGATCTGGTGAGGCCTAGTGACACTTGGTAAGGTGCTGGCACTTGGTGGTGCCCAGTGAAGACTAAGGCTACAAGATGAGGCATGGGGGTTCCTGGTGAAGCCTGGTGAAACCCGGTGATACCTTATAAGGCCTAGGGGTATCTGTGAGGCTGAGGGTGCTCAGCGCTGCCTTGTGGTGCCTGGGGGTGGCCAGTGGTATCCTCCAAGCCAAGATCACACCTGCTGGAAGCAGTGTATCACTTCCCTGGGGGCTGGGCTTATGTCTAGATGCACAAACAGATGGGAGAACCTGAGCTTCTAAACCTCAAGGGGAGCTGCCCTCCGTGTGTGCCTGAGGGACCCCTCGCTGACCTGAATCTCTGTGTGCGAGGCTGGCCTGGTCCCTGCACCGCCCTGGGCTGGCCATGCCGAGAAATTGCACACCGGCAGCCTCTTGATGTGGGAACATTAGCATAATGAGCAGTTCCTAATTTCTGCAGCCAAGCACTTTCTCGTTCTGATTAAAAAACCGAGGCCTTATTATTCTGGGATCTGTCTTTTTTGGCAATTAGCACTCATTAATACAAGTTTCTTTCTTTCAACATACGGATGTCCGGGGGCACAGCACCTTCCGGGGTGTTGGCGAGCATAGGTCAGCCCCGGGCACGTGGACAGCCTCATACTCACTCAGGGGCTGAATTAGTCCCTTTTAAAGTCATATGACAGCCCAGCTAAGAAACGCTGTCCAACTCCGCTTCCACAGGCCTGGTTCTGAGCAGGGTTGGCAGCTCAGCTCACTGAACACGCTCACCCACCCCTGCCCGCTACCACCCCTAAATTCTGGTTTTGTGTCAATTTTAAGATTTGACGTTGGTGATGAGCTCTGATTTTGAAGGGAACCTGTCCCTGGCCCTCAGTTATCTAACTAAGCAGGTGGGAGGACCTGGGGGCTGGGTTCCCCTACCCTGCGTGTGGCTACATCCTGACCTGGCTCCATCCTGCCCAGGCCCAGCGCACACTCAGCCCTGCGTGCCTCCCCAGCCTCCCCACATTGAGGACGCAGAGGACAGGGTTTGCCCGGGCACCTGCATGAGAGGTCAATGTCAGCAGAGCAAGCACTTGGTGGAGTTGGTGCCTTGATGAATTTTCCACTTCCAGGCAGCACATCTTCTTCTGAGCGAGATCCAGAGGCAGCCACAAGTCAGCAGCTTTCCCCGTGCACACATCATGGCATTTGAGGCCACAAACCTGCTTTCAAATAGACTAAAATAGGAGGCGGAGGGGGTAGTGGTGGCAGGCACAGGGCCCGGCCAGAGCAGGTGTGGGACTCTGTGCCCCATGGGAAGCCCCACAGGCTGAAACCCCCGTCCCTCCAGACCTCAGGACTGGCAGCTGTGGGCTTAGCATCACTCACCCTGGAGTGGGAACTTCTGTGACCCAGAGCGATGTTCCGGGCCTTGGAAGTGATATGTGGACACATTCTCAGCTCTTCTGTCCCCTCCCTGGTTCCCTCTTGGTACCTCTGTTTTATTCTGGGTCAAAGCAAAGTGGGATGGAAGACCCCTGAGGTCATCATCTCTTTGGGGGCTTTGGGGACTCAGTGTCCCTCCTGTAAGCGGATTCTTTGACACCAGCTTGTCATCAGCTGGCCATGTATGGGAGAGCTCCTGGGAGGAGAAGTGGGTCCTGATGAGTGAGGTTGGGCCTGTCCTTCAGCGATGCTAACAGAGCGGACATGAGTTGGCCTTTAAAGGGGACTAATGAAGGGTTCCATTCCTCTTTGGAAGTTGGGATTAGTGCTTGTTACTAGGAGAGTGTTTCCTTGAGCTGGAGTGGGGGTGGAGAGAGCCCCCCCGGGTGGAGGCCCCCACTGACCCTCTTCTCTCTTTCCCATGCAGTTCCATGTTCATCCGCTGGCCCGGCTGCTCCCTAGGAAGCCATGCTTGGATCCTTATAGCCATGTTTCAGCTCGCCCTGGATCTGCCCACGTGTGAGTCCCTGGGCCCGGGCCCCGAGTTCCGGCTACTGCCTCGGCCACCCCATCGGCCGCCTCGCTTGTGGAGTTTTAAGAGTGGACAGCCCGCCCGGATCCCTGCTCCTGTGTGGAGCCCCCGGCCGCCCCGCGTGGAGCGCGGACACAGTCACGGACAGATGCCGAGTCCCCGGGCCCGACGGGCTCACAGACCCAGGGATCAGGAGGCCACTCTTGGGCCCAAAGGGGGGCTGGCCAAGCCCCCAGCTGCTGCCAAATCCAACCCCTTCCCTGGGCTCCTCCCCCACCTCCTCCCTCCTCTGCAGGGGCCAGCGGGGCCCCGACGGACCAGCAGGCCCTCCTGCGGCGGGGGAAGAGGCACCTACAGGGGCCCGCTTTCAACAGCTTTGACTTCCGGGGCAGCAGGCCCACCACGGAGACGGAGTTCATTGCCTGGGGGCCCACGGGCGAGGAAGAGGCCCTGGAATCCAACACATTCCCGGGCTTTTACGGCCCCACCACGGTCTCCATCTTCCAAACGCGGAAGACAACTGTGGCCACCGCCACCACCACCGCCACAGCCACCACGGCCACTTCCGTGACACTGCAGACTCAAGGGGTCACCGAGCCCCTGGACCCCAGGAGTAGGATCCCAGTTGGGGTAAGCACAACGGAGCCTTCCACCAGTCCCAGCAGAGACAGTGGCCAAGACAGCCAGCCCCCGCGGGTTCTGGGGGAGACCTCAGGTATGCTCACCTCTTCTCTGGTTGGATTTGGGTTGTGGGGTGCTTTGGGAGGGTGTGGCTTACAAGTGATGCTGGGATTGTCTGTTTTCCAGCAGGAGCACCTAAAGCCATAGTACCTGAGGGCGAGATGGGGAACTTTGTGTCCATGAACTTACACATGTCAACATCCTGGCAAAGATGGGTTATGCTTTATGAGGAGTGGCCAGGCTCTTCTAGAAGGGAGAGGATCTCTCCCTAGTAGTGACCCAGAGTGGGCATGTACCCGCCCTGCCTTTGTAGCGGGGTTCTGAGCCCCACCAGACATGGAGCAGCATCTTCTCAAATGCCAGAACTTAACCTCCTGGACCAGCCTTGGAATCAGGTGTGAGCACATCTGCTGATGGAAGTAGGGTGTATGGCATCTTCAGAAACCTTCCAGGGTGCAGCCCTCCAGAGGGGCAACTACCAGACCAGCCCAGAGTTAAGAATTACCTTAAACAGCAGGAGAGACAAAGCCCAGGTTATCAGGAGGAATCCCCTTCAGTGTTAGCTGAGGCTTTGCACACTGACTCGGGTTCTGGGGTATCTTGTCCCTGAGGTCAGGTTAAGAGGTGTTTGGAGGATGGAGAGCAGACAGATGGCTTTAGTTCTGCCTGTGTCATTCTAGGGGCATGCAGACAATTAGCATTTCTTGATTTCGAAATATCTACTGCATCATCACTGTTTCTTTCTCAACTCTTCCAGTTGCTTCAAAAGGACTAGCCCTTGGAAATCTCCCAGACCAAAGCATTTCCCTTCTCTAGTAGCCCCTTGTATATACCTGGCTTCAGGCCAGCAAAGGGACAGCCCAGAATCCTGGACCTATTTGTTCCCACGCACTGCTAGCATCCTTGGCCTCTGTGAACAGGCCATGGCCCCTGGCCCCATCACGACTTTCAGGTTTAGTTTGGAACTGTCCATGCACATTCTTGACCAGTAGCAGTATTTGCTAACTTGTAATACAGGACACTAATTCCAGGGCATAAGCAGGAAGGGGATGGGAGCACTGTGCAGCCTCTCCGACCCCCGGCTTGCCTCTCTACTTCCTTGGAGCTGACACGGGTCCTTTTCAGAACCCAGGGAACAGAGAGAATTGCTCCTCAGGATCCTTGTGCAACCCAATTGCCATGCTATCCCTTGCTCTCTGCGTGTGATTTAGATTTTGCAAACTGGCCGGCAAGCAGGCTATGGTCATTAGTTGGACAGGTTTCCATAGAGTGGGTGGCTTTTGTTCCATGGCCTACGTCCTCCCTTCACCTGGACAAGAGAGCTGCAGTTTTTATCCTGAGCAATTCTTCCCTAGAGAGCAACATAACTATGGATGCAAAGCCCAGCTCCATCTCAATGCTGGGGGCCACGGTCCAGGATGGAGGGATGGAGGCTGTTATCTTGGGAGCATCATGGGTGAGGGTCTGCAGGACTGTGCTTCAGCAACTCTCCTGTTGCTTCCTTCTGGAATCCACAGACACACAGAGCCTGCCATTCACTTCTGTGCCAGGCACCCAAGAGGCAGTTTACAAAGCATTAGTTTTTACCTCAATAAACTCCCAAGCCATCATCATAATAGAATTTAGTGGTGCATTCATTTATTGTCATCTCCCTGCCTACGTCACTTACTATATAGATGTGGATGAGAAAACGAGTTCCCATTTCTTCCAAATTACATTTGTTATTACTAAAGTTAAACGCCCGGGACACCATTATAAGGCTTAGCAAATTAATTCACAGTACATTGGATATTGCTAATCCAACTCGACAGATGCTTATCTTGGAAAAGATTTATGGTTCTTCATAATATAATCTGGTGCTAGATTAATTTGTTTAGCACAACAAATTTAAATGGGGGAAAATATGTGTGTTTGCTTTTAATGCAGAGAAATGCTCATTCTGGGAAGTGATGCTGGATGCTGAGGAGGGGCACGCCACCGTCCTCAGCTTTTAATTCAAGGCAAGAAAAGAGAGAAAATGCAGAGATGATTCCCCTAACTGGGCTCCATGCTCAACTGGTCCTACAAAAGTGACCCAAGCCCCAGAGCATCGAGAGCCCAGGCTCTCAATGAGAATCCCCCTAGTGGTCAGATGCAGACCTAAGCCCCCCAGCTCTTTGGAGTATGACCACTACTCACACTTCTTGGCCAGCAAGGGTGGCCTTGGGGATCCCAGAGCAGTGATCTGGGGGGCTGTGTGAGCTATAGTGAGCAGTACCTGCTTCTAAGCTGCAGATCTGCTGAACATAGCTGGGTGATTCTGGGAAAGTTCCCTTCTCTCTTCGCTGTATTTTCTTCATCAGCATAATTAGAGCTTCAAAATATCTCTCCTAAAAGGTTGCTGTGAGGCCTTGATAAATCAATCCTGAGTACAAAACGCGGTGCCTGGCAACCAAGAATCCTCCATCCACACCAGTTGTTTTCATACCTAGCAGGAGTGACTCCAAGGAGAGGATTACAGATGTCGAGGGCAAACAGGCCCAGGCTTGCCCACTCACTGCACTCCGAGTCTGGAATTAAGGCTTTAAGAAGAAATACAAAGAATTTGCTAAGTCAATTCTGTTGTCCAAAGAACTGTCTCTGGAATCAGACTTAGGGAGTTATTTTTTTAATAACCTTATTTATTTATTTTTGTCTGTGTTGGGTCTTTGTTACTATGAGGGCTTTCTCTGGTTGCAGAGAATGGAGCTAGTCTTCATTGCAATGCATGGGCTTCTCATAGTAGTGGCTTCTCTTATTGTGGAGCACAGACTCTAGAGCAAAGGCTGGGGATGGACTTAGTTGCTCTGAGGTATGTGGAATCTTCTTGGGATTGAACCTGTGTCTCCTTCATTGGCAGGTGGATTTTCTACCACCAAGCCACCAGGGAAGCCCTGGGGAGTTGTTTTATTTTTCTTTCTGTAGAGAAATGTTCAGAGGGGAATGTTATGTTTTCTTCTCTTTCTGTAGCACAGACATTGGTGGGCATAGAAAGGGCAGGTGGCTGGTGATTTGAAGCCCTGTGAAATCTGTCAGAGGTAACATTTTATAGAAACACTACTGGAATTGTCCAAGGGCCATACAGTGGTTGGGAGATCTCTCCTAGTTTTAGTGTGATGGTTAAGAGTGATGCAGTCTGATGCCAATCCCTGGCTTCATTTGTATTAGTTGTTTGGACCAGGACAACTTGCCTCTCCTCTTTGTGCATCAGTGGGAATTACAGAATAAACCATCTCATAATGTAAAAATTAAGTGAGATAGTATATGCCAGATCCTCAGTGCCTGTCACAGGGCTTCCCTGGTGGCTCAGCAGTTAAGAATCTGCCTGCAATGCAAGAGAAGCAGGAGACTCGAGTTCCATCCCTGGGTTGGGAAGATCCCCTGGAGGAGGGGGTGGCCACCCACTCCAGTATTCTTGCCTGGAGAATCCCATGGACAGAAGAGCCTAGCGGGCTATAGTCCAAATAGTTGCAAAGAGTCAGACACAACTGAAGGGGCTGAGCATGCACGCACAATGCCTGTCGCAGAACTGCTCCTCAGAATGCGTTTGCTGCTGTTAATATGATAATGATGATGGTGGTAGTGACGATGGTGATGATAGAGATAGTAATGATAATGATGGTGCTGGTGATAGATGGTGATGATGGGGATGATGATGGTGGTGGTGGTGATAGTGATGGTGATGGTGACGATGGGGATGATGATGGTGGTAGTGATGATGGTGGTGATGATAGAGATGGGGATGATGGTGCTACTGGGATGTGATGGTGATAGGGATGATGGAGATGATGGTAATTATGATGATGGAGATGATGATGCTGGTGGTACTGGTGGTGATGGTGATGACAATGATGATTATTATTCTTGGATGATCACTGGCTTTCTGCTCCACTTGCTCTTCTCATGGTGAGTTCATTTGATGAGGTCATTAGATGAGGTCCCCATGCTCTCATCACTGACCTTGGTGCTCCGAGCAAAGATGTAGATGATGCTTAGCCGGGAGCTGCTTGGGATGGAAAATCACCTGGCTCGGGTTCACGGAGGCGTTGAGCTCCAGCCTTATGTGGTGCTGGCAGAGGCTGCGTGTCAGACGGTCAGCAGTTCACCCGAGGCTGGAAAGGAGGGCTCCCCACAGCGAAGCGCCTTCCTCCTGTGACAGCCCTCTTGCTAGTCATGTTCTGAGTGTAGAATCACAGAGTCTCCTGGGGGAAAAATGGAAAGTCACTTCCCAGGCTTTAATCTTGATCCTGGGAAAGGGAGCCGTGGGGAATTTAAGGCAGCTGGTTTCAGTCCCCGCCTTTGCCCGCTATGGTGTGTCCTGGGCACTGGCTACAGTTGTTTCGGTTTGCTCAGTCGTGTCCGGCTCTTTGTGACCCTGGCTTGCAGCACACCAGGCTTCCCTGTCCTTCACCGTCTCCCAGAGTTTGCTCAAATTCATGGCTACAGTTAGTACTCAGTGAAGATTTCCCAGCCCTGCCAGTCCTCAACCCAGCCTGCCGGCCCCTGGCCCCCTGCCTGCACAGATACAGCTGACACTTTGCCTACCAGCCCACACTCACAGCTCTGGGAAGGTGCACTGCCCAGGAGGCCAAGGTCCCCATCATCATTCAAGCTTTGTCCCCATTTGGATCAATCACAGATTCGTGACACCTGGCAGCTCAAGGATGCGGTGGCTCAGACATCCTCTGAGCTCTGCCTGGTGATTTTTACATTGGAATCCACTCATGCGTTTCCAAGGGTGATTTCCAGGTTGCTTTGTCCTTGTCACCAGGGGCCTTCAGTGTCCTCTTTGTGGGATGGGCTGTTGTTGTCTTCTCTCACCCTCATGGTCAGCTGACTTGAACTGGCAGTGGGGAGACCTTGGGACCAAGTTGTATAACGATGGAGTAGTTTCTAGATGCCTGAATCAGAGGAGAAGGGAGTGAGAGGCAGATGGAAGGGACAGAGATGTGGTACTTCCCTTCTGTTTGAAACCGTGATGGCGGTTTAAATGCTGCTGCTGCTGCTAAGTCACTTTAGTCGTGTCTGACTCTGTGCGACCCCATAGACAGCAGCCCACCAGGCTCCCCAGTCCCTGGGATTCTCCAGGCAAGAACACTGGAGTGGGCTGCCATTTCCTTCTCCAATGCATGAAAGTGAAAAGTGAAAAGTGAAAGTGAAGTCGCTCAGTAGTGTCCGACTCCTAGCGACCCCATGGACTGCAGCCTACCAGGCCCCTCCTAGAGCCCCTTTTAATTAACTTGCTGGATGTTTCCTACCAGGGAAATGAATCTGTCCTTAATTTAAAGATATCTGAAGCAAATGACTCATGAACTTCAAAAGTTTTGAGTGGCTTAATTGGTATAAGAGCATCAACGGACAAATGAGCATGTGGAGCTTTGCTAAACATGCTAAACTCTAGATGACAAGGCTGGTCTTCAGGGTCTTCATTGGGACCTCTGGCGTAAATGGGGTGTGGCCTGTCCTATTGGCTGTGGTTCTGCAGTGACCCGTCCTGGCCACAGGCAGGGATCCTGTGTGTCTGCCAACAGCTCCTGGACCTGTCCAGCTTCCCCAGGCACTTCCTTGCTTTTGCTGAGCAAAGCTGTGTTCACAGCAAGTGGATAAATGAGCTCTGACTCATTAAAAGCCGACCTCGGATTCTCGGGAGATGACTCTGTCACTGGGTTTCTTTTATTCCCTTCACAGCTTCTTGCTCCAACCTATTGCAATGAGTGCTTCTTAAGTTCTTTGTTTCCCTCAGGGTTTCATTCTCCTACTAAGAGCACCTTGGAATCTGGAAGGTTCTTCAATTCTTGTGGAGCCCAGGTGCCTATACTGCACTTTCTGTCTGGAAGCCAGGGCCTTCCACACCCTGGGCTGTTGTCCTTGCCAGGCCCTGGGGAACTGCAGGAGGAGGCCTGGATTGATGCCTCCTCACCCTGGAAACCAGTGTCCTCTAAGGGTGTCCCTGGGGCTGCCGGCCACCCAGGGCCTAGGGGTTGCAAGAGACACGCCCTGTAGGACACATCTCCGCTCATGGGAACTGCACTCACGGATCCGTCTAATATACGGTGGATTGAATTTATGGTTTCGTCCACTCACAGGGGGAATGATTCTAAGCATTGTGATTAAATATTAGATAGAACATCATTTTCAGCATTTTTATTTGACTATGTTAAGGGAACCGGTCTCAGAGTTTCTAGCTTCTGATCAATTGCTCAGGAAACCGTTCATTCCTTAGTTGACATTAAATGTTGCACCTCGGGGTGGAGAGGGGCCAGGAAGTGGAAGACCCATCCCAGTGCCCTCTTTTCACGGAGTTTAAAAATCTCTCTGGGAAAGCCAGACAGGGAAGGGCACGAGAGAGGCAAACAACAGTTAAGGACACTAGCGGGAATGTCACAACCACCACGTGGGCTGCAGCTCAGTTGTTATTCTGCAAACGCGGGTGGGGGAGGAAGAGAGGCTGAGGTGAGTCCTGATGGGTTGGGAGGGTGAACAGGGGCAGAGGCTGGGGAGCCTGGAGGCCTGCCTGGTAGAGGGAGTCTTGTGGTTGAGGGGGTGAGGACCAACGCCGGGACGGTCTTCTTGCCTCTAGAACAGGAGCTGGAAGAGAAAACCTGTGTGGGCCCTGGGCTAGCTCACAGCCGAGACAGGACGATGAGCAGCCCTGTGTCCTTCCGCCGAGAGTTGGAGCTACAGCCTCGATGCTACTTCCCTCCCGTTTTGTCATCAGTGAAAGGAGGGCCTTGGGGAGCTTTGGCCTGCCGGCTTCTAGCTTCAACAGCCTGCCCACCGAGGGGCTGAGCACTGGGCCCAGCAGTTCTCAGGTGCAGGCGAGCTCTAGGTCAGCAGGCAGATGCTGGGAAGGGGGTTTCAGAGCCACCATTAGGGGTGAGATGTCACCCCTCCTGTTCCCACCCCACCCCCCAGCCCAGGCGTGGCCCTGGGTTACAGTGAGTAGTGTGAAATGGCCCAGGTGAATACATCTGGGGAGAAACTGTGCCCTCACCTGCAGCGCATAGGTTCCCAGTGAAGCCCAGGGCTCCCTAGAGCCCCCGCCCAGATCCAGAGACCCAGTACCGACTGCCTCTGGGTGGTGGACACACCTTGTGGTCACCAGGCCTTTGGTCTTTGCTTTCCAGGTGGTTCAGCGACTTAAGACTGCTGCTGTTGATTAGTCACTCAGTCACTCCAACTCTTTGCAACCTCATGGACTGTAGCCCTTCAGGCTCCTCTGTCCATGGGATTCTCCAGGCAAGAATACTGGAGTCGGTTGCCATTTTCTAGTCCAGGGGGTCTTCCTGACCCAGGGATTGAACCCTAGTCCCCTGTATTGGGGGCGGATTATTTACCACTAAGCAACCAGGGAAGCCAAAGTCTGTTGTTAGAAGGTGATGATTGGCGATGGTAGAGGAGGAAGCTTACTTTTCTAGAAGTTTTCTTCAGCAGCAAAGATGCTGAGTCTATCTAGGGAGCTGCATGGGGGATGAAGCCAGAGGTGGGGGGTGTTGGGTGTGCAGCAGAGAGAGCCCCTGATTTGACCAGACCTGCCCTGGGCTGTGGCTGCCCACCCGCAGGCCAGTGGTGTGTCCTCAACAGTACACGTGACCTCAACGGGCCCTGGCTCCCCTGTCTGCAGAACTGGGAAATGCCTTCCGCCTGGTGAGGCCGTCCTGAGACTTGACCACGTTGACCCCGGTGGAGCGTGGAGCGCGGAGCTCTCGGAAGGCCTGGGTAGCACTGATGTGGTGGAGTCCACCTCCTTTGGGGGATGGAACAGTGCCAGCGCTGGGAGAATGCTGCTTATTTTATGTCCTTCACATGCTCCCCAGAGATGTTAGCAGGAGGAGGAGGGTGTTCAGGTGCCCGGCCAGCTCTATGGCAGCTCTCCAGTGACCTTTCTCTGTCCTGAAAGGGTTTCAGCAGCCAGAATTACCCCCTGCCTCCCCAAAACCCAGCAGAACCCGCCAATGAGGCACATCAGCAGCCCATGTGTGGTTTGGGGGACATCCTACCTGGGGGAAATCAGGGGCTGGACTGTCCTTTCATGAGGGCAACTTGCATCGCTCCAGACATCCCCTGCACACCTCCCCACTGCCTCAGTAAGTAGCCAGGAAGCACTTTCCATGCTCCAAGCTCAGCTTCACTCTCCTTTTTCTTAAATTGCCTGGGAGTAGGCGTGGTGGTGCTGATGTTGAAGTTGAAGGCGGCTGGTGGGCCTGGGCCCCACCTTCCTCACCCCAGGCCAGGGCTCTTTCCACGACCCTGGGGGGGTTCCACGACTCTGAGGTGGGCCCTCCCTCCCCACCACACACCCCTGTTGCCTGAAGCTTCGGGACATCCTGATTTGAGGGGTGTGTGTTCTTAGTTGCTCAATTGTGTGTGACACTTTGGGCTGTAGTTTCTCTGTCTATGGGGTTTCATAGGTAAGAATACTGGAATGGGCTGCTGTGCCCTCCTCCAGGAGATCATCCCAGCCCAGGGAATGAACCCTGCTTCTTGTGTCTCCTGCACTGGTAGGCAGAGATTTGCAGGAGTTGGGTCCGGAGTCCATAAGGAAGCTGACTGCCTTATTCATTAGGATAATCTGGGCGCATGTGTGAGGTCCAGTGATAAAAGAACCTCCTGTGTCCTCTTGGGCCTTTAAGAAGCTCCGTTGTGGTGGTGGTGTTGGGGGTGCTTCACCATCAGAGCCCAGATGGGGTGGATGGAAGGGTCACATGCCCACATGATGTGATCTCACACGCTGTCCAGAAAGGCCAGCAGCTCAGGCCCCGGCCAGGACTCTGGAGATGTGTCCTGAGGTCGAGAGCAGAGCCCCTGTGAGGTGCATGCCTGGGTCCCCTTCTGTCCCCACCTGCACACACAGGAGGACGCCAGTGTCCTCTGTGGAGACAGGGCAGGAGGAACGACTTCGGGGGACCGTAGTGACTGGAGGAAGCTGGGCCGGGTGGAGGATGCTGGGGGCAGGAGAAAGAAAGACCAGGGCTCTAGGTCAGGACCCCTGCCCCATCTGGATGCAGAGCCTGGGTTCTTGGTACACATTTGCCAATGTTCCCTTAACTCACTTCCGATGTACCTTTTCATAGAAAGTACAGCCTGCCAAAATCTTTGGTTCTAAAAACTCGTGCAGTGCTTGATTGCCTCTCACTGATTCAGAGGCAGCACAACGGAAAGTTCCTTAGAATAAATTCTGGTCTGTGCATGACTGGGAGGCGGAAGGAGGGGCTCGAAGGGCCCCCCACCCCCCTACCCCTGGCCTCACCAAGAACGTGATGCCACATGAGCTGAGACAGGTGTGTCTTTCTGGGCCTCGGGGGCAGTGACTTTCTGAAATGGGGAGCAGCTCTCTGGGACAGGTTAATACAGATTCCTTCCCATATGCTTGGTGGTCAAGTTCTGGAAACTTTGGTGCTTCTTAACATCGTCCAGAAACATGGTGGGTCTGTGCATAGAGCCTAAGGAGGCGCTCCAGGCTCAAGAGTGTTCAGAGCCCAAACGTGCCACAGAACAGGGCATCTGTAGTCAGGCAGGATGGAGGGCCGTCAGGGGATACATGTTTGTCCCACATCCTGTAGGGCGGGCAGCATCTCAGCCTCACCCAGCTAATGCCAGTCATCGTGACAACCAAACATGTCCCCACATTCCAAGATGCCCCAGTCCTCTGAGAATCCTGGATATCCCAGAGGTAGCCTTGCACCCCGTGAGTCCCAGGCTCCACCCCCACCCACGTGCTGCAGATAGAAGGGCCAGCTTTCTTCTGAGCTTAAGTGTCCTGGGGCCAGAGCAATGAGTCAACCTAAATGGGGGGCCAAAAACCAAGAGAAGTTCTTTCTCTCCCAGTTTTGGAGGGCAGAGGACCAAAATGGAGGTGCAGACAGGCTGTGCTTCCTCCAGAGGTTCTGGGGGACCATCCTTCCTGCTTTGTCCAACTTCTGGGGGCTCCAGCATCCTTGACTTGTGGCTTCACCCCTCCAATCTCAGCCCCGTCCTCACAAGGCTTCTTCCTTCTGTATCTGTGTCCCCTTGTAAGGACATCTGCCATTGGATTTAAGGTCCAACCTGATAACCAGGATGGTCTCATCTTGAGACTGTTAATGTAATTACATTTGCAGAGGTCCTTTTTCTAAATAAGGCCATATTGACAGGTTCCAGGGGTTAGGACATGGCTGCCTTGGTGGGGCTGCCATTCAGTCGACTGCAGTGGGAGGAACTTTGGTTGGCTCTGGCTGGGGGTTGGCAGTGCCAGGGGATTTTCTCCTGTAGAAGCAAGGAAATTGCAGCTTCTGTCCATGCTGGTCTTGGCAATGATGAGGGCCTCACCTGTGGCCCTTCACCTGGTGAGGTGAGCTTAGCATCGTCTCCTGGTTAAGTAGTGGGTCAACAGACATGGAAGAATCCATTCCAGCTGCATCCCCTCTACCAGGGCCTTGCATCCCCCACTTGCCCAGTTGAGCCTGTTCTTGGCTTCTCTGATGGCTTAAAGTGGTAAAGAATCCGCCTGCAATGCAGAAGATGCAGGAGATGTGGGTTTGATACCTGGGTTGGAAAGATCCTCCTGGAGAAGGAAATGGCAACCCACTCTAGTATTCTTGCCTGGAGAATCCCATGGACAGGGTAGCCTTGTGGGCTGTAGTCCATGGGATCTCAGAGTCAGACATGACTTCTTGAGCACACACACACTTGCCAAATTCACAGAGCATCCCAGGCTCTTTGTGCTGCCTTCCATCTGTAAGCTGATACCATTGGTAGCCCCTTCCACATATGAAAGTCAGTTTCTCCTCTGTGAAGGCCTTTGCCTGGGGCTGGAGGCACTGCTGGGCCAGAGAACGGCCATCTGGAGTGCACCCTTTAACAGTCTTCTCTAAGCTACCCCAGACCTGGCCCTGCTCCTGGCAGAGACTCAGACTCAAAAAACGAGCCCCTCACTCTTTCTTATGAGATCCAGGCTTTATTGGAAATGATGTTCTGCCCCCATGGGGACGGGGTGGACATGCACAAGGCATGGACCCCAGCCCCAGGGCTGGCACCACATCCAAAAATGTGGTCAGTGGTCAGCTGCCTGTTTGGCAAGACTGAGGCGCCCCTCTGGCCAGCAGAGGACTGACCCATTAGTGGACATCAGACTGGGCGCTGTTCCCAGAGGCTCAGGAGATGATGAGCCGCCATAGGTGACGATGTACGACCAGCGGCATGCCAGCTCTTCTGGTGTCTCGGCAGTAGCTGAGGACAGGCTGGTACCTCCAGCCCATTATTAGGAAGACTGAAGCATCTGGGCAATGAACACACTCTAGTCTGCCCTGCCTCTGACATGAGCTTCCGTGGGGTGGGCACCATGCAGGGCAGGTGAGGGGGCAGGGCAGCTTACATCCTCAGGGTGTCCTGAAGACTCGTGCCCCCTGTCCTTCTGGCCAGATTCTCAGATACAGGCTACAGTCTATAAGGTTGCAAAGAGTAGGACATGCCGAAAGCGACTGAGCGCACATGCTGGCCACAGAAGCAGCTTTCCTGCGAACGTCAATCTTGGAGTGGCCAAGATCAAAGGTCAATTGAACTCCATGTCTCCTCATGGAGTTTTCCACTCCACCTTGGGCCTGGGACCCCCACTTCCCCTAGCCCACCCTCCTACGGCCTCTCTGTCATCAGAACCAGCCTCGCTGGACCTGTCACCTCTGTCCTGGCTGCAGACCTCCACCAGTCTCCCCATCAACCCTTGATGGTCATAGGGCCTGTGGACCCCCAGGGCTGGTGCTCCCACTCTTCTCACCCTGCCCAGCTCAGGACCCATTGTTCTCCCATGTCCCAGGAAAAAATAATCATTGAAATAAATTACACATCAACAGCTAGAGATGGATCATTAATTAATACACTCAGCCGTCTCAGCTTCCTACCCATAAATAACACCTCCAGTGAATGAATAAGTGGCCTGGTTCCTGACCTCAGTGCTGACAAGATCTCCCTTTTGTTGGTCAGAGTGGGAGGAACGCTGGACAGGGTCTGTGTCCCCCTGGGTGTCATACATTCACTGGGGCACTCAGGTCGTCCAGCTGGAGCATGTGGACTGGGCTTCTCTGTAACTCAGTGACCTCTGCAAAGACTATTTCTAAACAAGGGAGCAGCCTGAGGTCCTAGGGGTTACATCCCCAACAGAGCTTCTGTGAGGGACATGAGTCAACTCGAAAAGCTTGTCATTGGATTTAGGGCCACCTAGATAATCCAGGATGATCTCATCTCGAGACCTTTAACTTAATTGTATCTGCAAGGACCCTTTTTTTCAAGGAAATTCACATTCCCAGGCACTGGGGGCTAGGACTTTAGTGTCTTTTCAAAAATGGTTTGCTTATTTTTAATTGGAGGATAATTGCTTTACAATATTGTACTCTTCTGCCATACATCAACATGAATCAGCCACAGGTATACATTATGTCCCCTCCCTCTTGAACCTCCCTCTGCCTCCCACCCCACCCCACCCTTCGAGGTTGTCATAGAGCACTGGTGTGAGCTCCCTGCGTCTTTATAGAGGGGCAAAGTTCAACCCATAAAAATTTCCCCTTCTTCTGGCTCCTTCATTGCCAACCAAAAACAGCTCCTCTCTCCTGTCTGTATGAGCTTCCCAAGTGGTGCTAGTGGTAAAGAACCCACCTGCCAATACAGGAAACATAAGAGACGCAGGGTCGATCCCTGGGTCAGGAAGATCCCCTGGAGGAGCAAATGGCAGCCCACTCAAGTATTCTGGCCTGGAGGATCCCATGGACGGAGGAGCCTGGGGGCTATAATCCATAGGGTTGCAAAGAGTCAGATACAACTAAAGTGACTTAGCATGCACAGGCAATCTTGTCTGTGTGGCCCCACTAGAGCAAATCCTCGAGGAGGTGGGTGTTTAGTAAGACTGTTGCAGAGGGAAGGGCCTCCTTATCACCAAGAACAAGTTTCTAGAAGTTTCCCTTGACCACACGTGGATTGTTTAACAGCCTGTTGGAGGAGGAGATGGGAAAGAAGAGAGGAATGCCCGCTGCATGTTTGCGGCAGAGGTTCTTGTAAAGTTTGCTGTTGTTGTTGACTTTGGCTTTCGGGAAAGAAATGACTCTGCAAGACACTGAGAGGATTCTAGGCAACGAGCTTGGCACAGCCAGTCCAGAAGCCAGGATTAATCTTTCAGCTCACCTAGCCTAGTGCCTGGAGAAGAAGTAGGGGATGGGAAGCACTACCTTCCTCTTGATTTCATCTCATTTTTACACATTAATTTAAAGACAAGCAAAAGCATGAGCCACAACTTCTCCTACTGGATATGTCAATCCCTGGCAGGTGTGCTGTGCTACCTGCTGGTCCAGACACAGGAACGATGTGGGGCCTCCTCATTCTGCAGCTGGAGACAGTACCATGGAGCCCGAGCCCTGCCTTTTGGGCCAGAGCCAGAGCCCAAGGGGAGGATGCCTCCTCCAAGGAGGAAAACACCTTGTCTTGCTGAGCCCACACCTGCTAGATGGAGGCAGCCCTGTGCTCCTGTAGAAACAGGCATTTCTGGAGCATCTGTCAAGTGCAGGTGGAGTTGGGCATCTAAAGGTGTGCAGAGAAGAACAAGCACTCCAGCCTCCTTCCCACACTATGTCCTTGAGCAGTTCTTGTCCCTTGAGTGGCTGGATCAAACTTTGTCTGCACTCCTCCTTTTCCTCCAAGGAGAAATAATGTCCTCTTTCTTGGGTACCTCTCTTTAGTTTCACTCATAGATTCAGCTCCTGAAATTAAAAGACAATTGCAGATGCTTCCGCCGCAAGAACATTTTATTGTTGTTGTTTTGGGAAGTAACAGAAGAGCTGACATTTGCTCAGACTTTTTCCAGATGTCATCTCTGGGGAAGAGCTGCAGCCTCTTCTTGGCATTTTAAGTGCCCCCCCAAGAGCTAAGAAAATTAAAAAGGATACGAAAGCATCCTTTTGTAGGCCTTATATTTGACTTTCTTTGTCAGTGATTCCTGAATAAAGCTGAAGGGAAAGGAAAGACAAGTTCACGACAAGGCAGGCAGGCAGGTGGAGGGACCATGGGCACGGTCAGCCTGCCATCATCTCAAGTCAGAGTTGCAGGGACAGCTTGAGAAGGAGGAAGAAGCAGGTGGTTTAAGGGACTGCAGCCCCAGAGCGTAGCTGGTGGTATATGGAAGTCCACGGGGCAAGCTTGCTCCAACATGGTGTGCTGTTTGTATGGATTTCCAGAAGGACCAGCTCCTGCAGCATCCCGGCCTCCCTGGGCAGCAGCAAATGAGCTCAGACTGTGGCCTCCTAGCCTGGAGCTTCTAGAAAAAAGATGAAGACACATCAGCTCTGGAATGATGCCCTCTCCCCATTCTTTGTCTCAGGCCTGAGCCTTCCTGGAGTACTGGGGTCTCAACATCTACCAAGGAGCTTTTGGGAGGCATCTCCAGCCGTGTTCTCTCCAAGCTGCCCATCCTCCAAGATCCCTCCCTGGAGGCCAGGGCTTCCCCGTCTAACCTCAGCTGTGATAGCAGCAGAGGGGGAGCCCCCCAAGCCTTGGGGTGGCCAGGAATGGACATGCCCTCCAGGGAGAAAGGCTTCAGGGAGAGTGATGTGAGTGTGTTCCCCCGCCCCAGGGGTTGATGGAGTGCATTTCCATAGCCCTCCAGGGTGCATTTCAGCCATACCTCTGTTCAGAGGGCCCCTGACACACAGGTCTTGGGACAACTGTGTTCCTTCTTCCTCAGAAAGCCTGAGAAGGGGGTTGCATGATGAGGTAGGACCCTGGGGGTGAGAGTGTACAGAAGAGGCCATGCACGTCCAGAGAACTCTAATGTCATCTCATCTTATTTATTTACTTATTTATTTTTGGCTGGTCAGGGTCTTTACTGCTGCGTGGGACTTTTGTCTAGCTGGAGTGAGTGGGGGCTACTCTCTAGTTGCAGTGCACAGGTTTCCCATTGCAGTGGACTCTCTTGTTGTGGAACACAGGCTCTAGAGCACTCGGGCTTTAGTACTTGTGGCACGTGGGCTCGGTAGCTGTGACTCCTGGGTTCCAGAGCATAGGCTGAACTGCTGTGATGCACAGGCTCAGTTCCTCCATGGCATGGGGACTCTTCCTAGACCAGGGATTGAACCAGTGTCCCTTGCATTGCAAGGTGGATTCTTAACCACTGGACCATCAGGGAAGCCCTGCTTCGTCTTAGGACTGGGCCAGGATGCCATGTGGCTGACCTGGGCAAGTCAAGCCTCCTGGGAGAGGGTGGGGAAGGACTGGCATATGAATGCTGAAGAGAAGCCTCTTGTCCCAAAGTTCTGCTCCCACCCCTGCTCCAGTCCGCCAGCTTCCACGAGTCCTGGGAAGTTGTATCAGGTATGGCTGGGGCTCATAAGGGAGGCCCCTCAGAATTACTCTTTGCCCACAGAGAGCCTCACAAGTGCCAGCACTTTCCATAAACAAGAGTGTCACCCTCACTCTGGGTGCCCCATGGTGCGTGGTGCCATCTGGTACAGAGCAGCTTAGTAGAAGCAGCTCAGGAGTGAGGTGGCTCACTGCTCCCCCTGAAGGACCTGGGGTGGGCCAGGAGCCCTGAGCCTCCTGTAAAATGTGGTGACCTCCCTGCCAGGCCTCCTTTGGCATGAGGGTAATGGATACTGGAGCTCCTGGTGAGATACGCTGCACTGCCATCCTTTCCAGAGCATTCTTAAGAGATCCTTGGAAAACTTCCTTCCCAAGCATCCATCTCAGCCTGGACATCTACCTGTGGCCTCTCCTGCTCCAGTGTCCTCACGGATGAACTGAATAGTATCTGGGACTCTTCTCTGCCCAGCGGGGCATTTCAGAGCATGTTAGCATGGAGAACAATTGAAAATCTGTTGAAATACTTACTTTTACCTTGGAAATCTTCATGGGATTTCCTGGCCCCCTTGCTGTGTGCTTCTCTCCACCCAGTCTTTCCCCTTCTGCTCTTGCTGAGCTGAGCTCACAGGGCTTGACTCAGTTTCACTTGATTTAGTTATTTTTGACTGTTTATTGATTTGGCTAAGCTGAGTCTCAGTTGCAGCTCTTATAGCTGCAGGATCTTTAGTTGCAGCATGTGCGATCTCTTTGGGAACTCGAAGTTGCGGCATGTGGGATCTAGTTTCCTCACCAGGGATCAAACCCAGGCCCCACTGCATTGGGAATGTGGAATTTTAGCCACTGGACCACCATGGAAGTCACTGACATTGTTTTATAGAAATGAAATGCTCCTTTCGGGATGCACGCGTGAGGGAGACTGTAGCTCTGTATTTGTCCAAGGCTCCGGTGGCCCTGAGAACCATCATCTCCAGATCCCTGATGTAGAAGCAGGGAGGGAGACAATGCCCAGGGGAATCCCGATTGCTTGTTCATTCATTCATTCATTCATTCAAACCAAGGGGAATATATGGAGTGCCCCGGTCTGTAATCAGAGCTGGGGCTTTAACAGTCATCAGAATAGACTCTGCCAGGCCCTCAGGTCTTCAGGGAGCCTATGACTAGCCCAGTGGGAACCAAATACAGCTGAGCAGCTGCCTGCCCTGTTCGGAGAGGCTGTTCTAGTTGTTCCTGAAGTGCAGCGAGGAGGGCTGACCCTGCTCCAAGCATAGGAAATCCACTGGGCGTGACCTGCGGGGAAGGTCCAGGGTGTCCTGACCCGTTCCTGGGTGTCCCCTCCGTGGCCTGGCAGGGGCAGGACGAGGCCACTGTGACTTGTGCCACTTCCCAGATTCCAGAGAAAATTCCAGAGAAGTGTTGTGATCTGCCCACAGCCATCGTCTGTGTCAGAGCCAGAAATAGAACGCGGAAGAGTCTTGCTCTGATTTCTGCGCTCATAATTCTAGGGCAAGCTGCCCTTACGAAATGTGGATCAAAGGAGACGGGGTGGGAGTGGGGAGGGCAGAGCGGAGTGGTTCTTCATGAGGGCTGTGCCGCGATCACCCGGCCTAGCCGAAGCGCCAATTAGCTGCATTTATAACCCATCATGTCCAAGTATCCACTGGGTTTAGCCCAGGGAAAAAACGGGAGCAATTTATAAAAGGCCCTTTCAACCATGACAATGAAAATCTACATATGGACTCGAAGATCTCCGGAACCCCGGGTGCTGGTCGTGGGGGAAGACTGGAAGGTGCCAGCTGGGATGCTGCACCTTCTTGGAAGAAAGCCACACATTATGTGAGCCCCAGAAAATGGCAGGGGTATCCAGTGTACATTAATGATTTAGATGTACCTTGTACCCACCAAGATCTAAGTGCTCGGCTTGAATTAAATCTTGTTGAACTCACAGCAATTTTAGGAGACAGACACTCCTCTGATCCTTATTCAGCAGTGGCAAAACCAGAAGCACAGAGACATTCAGTGACTTGCCCAAGGTCACACAGCCTACAAGGACTGGAGTTGGGATTCTGGGCTTCAGGGATTGCATTGTAATGCAATGCACCTTGTTGTAGATAAATCGTGTCTGACTCTTTGCAACCCCATGGACTGTAGCCCACCAGATTCCTCTAAAATTACATGGGATTTCCCAGGCAGGAATACCAGAATGAGTTGCTGTTTCTTTCTCCAAGAGATCTTCCCAACCCAGGGATTGAACCCAGGTCTCTTGCTTTGCAGGCGGATTCTTTACCACTGAGCCACCAGGGAATCCTAATGCACTGCACTAGACTGGGGCTTTTCTACCTCAATCTTCTCAGCAACTCTTTGGAGTCTATAGTATAGACTAGGAAATGGAGACTAGAAGAGATTAAGGAGTCTGTGACCATCACCAAGTTTGACCCCAGTGCTGGCCTGGCCCCAAAGGCCTGCTGTTCCCAGTGCCCTGGGCCTCTGAGCACACACACGTGGGGCCCCTGTCCCTTGGCTAACCTTGTCTAAGCCTCCTTCCCCTGAATCCTCCCACCCTGGGGCCCTGGCCTGCCCCCTCCTCTTGGCCCACTCAGACCCATTCTCAGGGAACCTCTGTTCTCAGCGGCTAGAGCCCAGCTTCCGTTCCTTCTCCCAGAGGTGTGGCCCCGGGAGGTCCCAGCGAAGACGCTTAGAGCATCTGAAGAATGGGAGGGGGCGACGGTGTATGAGAGGAGCAGGAAAGCCCCCACACCCCAACATTGCAGCACCCAGTAGCAGCTTTGGGAAATGCAGACCCTTTCCCTAGCTGCCCAGGGACCAGCTGCACATCCTCGGGCAGACAGAAACAGTGACAGCCCCAGTGCATGTGGTCTCAGTCCCCGTCCCTCCGGGCAGAGGGACCCACAGGGCTGATGCCCCATATGATGCGTGAGCTCTCTGTGAGCATTCTTGGAAGGAAGAAGAGAGGCACCACCAGGGAAGGGCCAGTAAGGGGCAGCTTTCTCACCTCCTTCTGCACAGGTTCCAAGGTCCAGGGGCTTCCTCTGCTCCCAGAGCCCACGGGGGTGCCTTCCCTACCTTCCCGTGTCCCCATCACAGGTCGACTGGTCCATGTCTGCTGTCTGAACCTCCACCCATCTTTGCTGGGTACATGGACAAGGGCTCGGCTAGTCAGTAGAGGTAGGGGCCTCCCAGAGGCCTTCAGCAGGATCCAGGGGTCCTCACTGCTAGACAGAGAAGCTGAGAAGAGCCATTTGGGTTCAGATCACTTCAAACTGGATGGCAGCTTGTCTCCCGTCCTGACTCTCTCTTCTGGGAGTGGGAGGGATGGTGTGAGGCACACAGGGTCCCAGCTTGGGGCTCTGCCTTAGAGGAGTCTGTCACCCACCCCGACACACCCTGCCTATAGATAACCTGGAAGGTACTCAAGGGCAGGCATGATGTGTTGGGGGCCACCCATCCCTGCGTCTCTGGGTCAGCACCTGGCTCTGCCCTGGCTGTCTCCTGAAAGTCCTAATTCTTTACCTGGGCTACCCCTGGCCAATCCAGGGGACCAGGCTTAGGAGAAGATGGCCAAGTCTCCTCAAGTTCAAAACCCAGCTCCGCCAGGTCCTTACCATCATCGTCTGACTGCTCTGCACCTCACCTTTCTCACCTGTGGAATGGGGATATGAAAAATGCCTGCTTCGTAGTGCTGTGAGGGCAAAAGGAATCAATACTTGTAAAGGGCTCAGAACATGCCTGGCACATAGGAAGAACTATAAAGGGCTTATTCCATACAATTCATAAAATAGGTTGCACACAGTGGCCTGATCTGACATTACCACTCCCCTGCTCAAAAATCATCAATGGCTCCCCACTGCCTATGAAGAAAGAGCATGCTCCCTAACTGGGCTCAAGGTTGCAGTCACCTACGCACATGGCCTCCAGGGACCCTCCTCCTTCCCAGGCCTGGCCTCTGCCTGCAGGAGGCATCCTGCTTTAGAGGTTCTGGCCACAAATGTTCCCCAAGCACAAATCTCTCTCTAATCCCCTGTAGCAGGAAATGATCTCTTCCTTCCCTTCCCTGCTGTGCTTGTCTACAGATCAGATCAGATCAGATCAGTCGCTCAGTCGTGTCCGACTCTTTGCGACCCCATGAACCGCAGCACGCCAGGCCTCCCTGTCCATCACCAGCTCCCAGAGGTCACTCAGACTCGCATCCATCAAGTCAGTGATGCCATCCAGCCATCTCATCCTCTGTCGTCCCCTTCTCCTCCTGCCCTCAATCCCTCCCAGCATCAGAGTCTTCTCCAATGAGTCAACTCTTCGCATGAGGTGGCCAAAATACTGGAGTTTCAGCTTTAGCATCATTCCTTCCAAAGAAATTCCAGGATTGATCTCCTTCAGAATGGACTGGTTGGATCTTCTTGCAGTCCAAGGGACATGTATGGATGTGAGAGCTGGACTGTGAGGAAGGCTGAACGCCGAAGAATTGATGCTTGTCTACAGAAAGTACTGCAAAATAAGACTGGAATGAGACCCTCCCTCCCTGGCAGGCCCCAAACCCCATCTGAGCTGAGCCCTGATAAGCTTTCTTTTTTCATCCTCCATGTAGAACATGGAGAGTAATTGTACCTGTGGTGCTCTGTGCATGCATGCATGCATACTAAGTTGCTTGAGTCATGTCTGACTCTTTGCGACCCCATTGACCATAGCCCGCCAGGCTCCTCTCTCCATGGGATTTGACACGACAGCTGGGTGACACCCCCTGGAAGCCAGGTGACCACCCCCTCGTGTTCTTGTGTTTCCCAGGCGAGATTGTTCACCTGAGGTCTTATTGCTGCCTGCCGAGCTTTCTGGGGAAATAAGTCAAAAAGTTAATTTGATTTTGAACAGATTCTTAAATCAGTTCCCGAGAGGCAGAGATCAATTTGCATTTTATTTTTTCCTACTGAGTCATCTTGGCTGGTATTTCACACGAGTTGTTGGTATTTTCTGTGTTCTCTCACTGCACAGAAATGACCCTCCGAGCATATTTTTAAAAGAAGAAGCCATCTGAAGATGGGAAGGAGGCAGCAGGTTCTTCTGTATGTGTGGCTTCTGTTCCTGATGGCACAGAGGGTCGCAGTGGCCCTTGTCTCTGACTGAGTTGTGTATTTGGTCAAAGGAACATTTGCTTCTGCTTTTCCACCAGAGTTCAGCATCTCTTCCTGAATCCTTGACCACTGAGTATCTCCTAGGGGTTGTTGTTGTTCAATTGCTAAGTTGTGTCCAACTCTTTGTGACCTGATGGACTGCAGCACTCTGGGCTCCTCTGTCCTTCATCATCTCCCCTGGAGTTTGCTCAGATTCATGTACGTTGAGTTGGTGATGCTATCTATCCATTTCATCCTCTGCTACACTCTTCTCCTTTTACCTTCAATCCTTCCCACCATCAGGGTCTTTTCCAATGAGTCGTCTCCTCACAGAATACTGGAGTGGATAGTCATTCCTTTCTCCAGGGCATCTTCCTGACCCAGGGATCAAACCCAGGTCTCCTGCATTTGCTGTCTGAGCCACCAGGGAATCCCTACCTACTAGGATCATGGATCTGCTAGTACAGACCCTCCCCCAACTTGGGCATCCCCATGCAGAGCTCAGATGCCCTCATCTTGGAAGGTGAACAGGATATGATGGCCATAGACCCCAAAGAATGGAAAGCAGGAACTCAAGAGATATTTATCCACATATGTTCACAGCAGCATGATTCAGAACAGTTGAAAGGTGGAAGCCACTTAAGTGACCCTGGATGGATGAACAGATATACAAACTGGTCCATCCATGCAATGGAATATAATTTAGCCTTATAAAAAGAAGAATGGCTGCTGCAATACTGATGAACCCCAAGGACACTATGCTTAATGAAATAAGCCTGTCACAAAAAGACAAATCCTATGTGATTCCACTTACATGATGCCCTTAGAGTCATTCAACTCAGAGAGACAGAAATTAAGGGTGGGAGTTAGGGGCTGAGGGGAGAGAGAAGGGGAGTTAGTGTTAAATAGGGACAGAATTTTAGTTTGAGAAGATGAGAAAGTTCTGGTGATGGATGGTGGGGATCGTTTATGGACAGTGTGAATGTGCTTAATGCCACTGAGCTGCATGCTTGAGGAAGATAAAGACAGATTTTATGTGTATTTTTATCATTTTTAAATTATTTATTTTAATTGGAGGATAATTACTTTACAGTATTATGATGGCTTTGCCATACATCAACATGAATTGGCCATAGATGTACATGTGTCCCCTACATCCTGTACCCCCCTCCCTCACCCACCACATCCCTCCAGGTTGTCACAGTGTCACAGAGCACCTGGATATCTATTTTACACTGGATATCTATTTTATATATGGTAAATAATGTATGTGTTTGGATGTAGAAGCAACCTAGATGTCCATTAGCAGATGAATGGATAAGAAAGTCGTGGTATATATACACAATGGAATACTGCTCAGCTATAAGAAGGAACACATTTGAGTCAGTTCTGATGAGGTGGATGAACCTAGAACCTGTTATACAGAGTGAAGTCTCAGAAAAACAAATACCGTATATTAAAACATATGTATGGAATCTGGAAAGATGGTACCAATGATCCTACGTGCAGGGCAACAAAGGAGACACAGACATAAAGAACAGAAGTTTGGACTCAGTGGGGGAAGGAGAGGGTGGGGTGATTTGAGACAATAGCATTGTAACATGTAATTTTTTTAAAGTAAAAAAAAGGACTTACAGGGTGAGGACTAGGGCGTCCTGCTTCTGGCCCCAGATCTTCATCAGAAGCATTGGGAGCAGAAAGGCATTCTGGGAGTTCTAACTGCAGAATCACCATCAGACTCCACAACTTCAGAGAAGGCATGGTGTCTTTGCCGATGCATGTGGCTGGGGCCATTCCAGGGGGTGTCAGAGCAGGGCAGTGGCCGGTAGGATTGAGGGATTGGCCTCCTGCAGGGGACGGAGCTGGGCAGACAGGCAAGGTTTCTCCCGGGGATATGGGAATGGGAAACAGGATTAGCTGAAGGGGTGGTTGCGTTTGCAGGTTGTGTTGGGCTTCTGGACCTTCTACAACAAAGTGCCACAAACTGGGGGTGGGAGGGGGACTTACAGCAGCAGACATTGATTCTTTCCCAGTTGTGGAGGCTAGAAGTCTGAAATCAAGATGTGGGTCTAGCCAAGCTTCCCCCGGAGGTTCTAGGGAGTGGTCCTTCTTTGCCTCTTCCAGGCTCTGGGGTCAGGCTGTTCCTTGGCTTGTGGCCGCTTTCCTACAATCTCTGCCTCTGTCTGCATCTCCTCGAGTGTGTTGTGTGTCTCTCTTCTTAGAAGGGTATTGTTGCAGGAAAGGGGACCCCTCCGGGGGCCCAAGAGTGGATTCTTATCTAGCACTTGGAAATGAATTGTCCGAGGAGACACCTGATACCAAAGCCACCTGATACCAAAGCAAGATATTTATTCATGGCTCTCAGTCTCGGGTTTTATGGTAATTGGGTTCATTTGGGATCCTTCCTGATGGCATGTGCATCACTTGCTGGTGGATTCTGGCGAAGAGGATTCTGGAAAGTTGGGAGGACATACGGACTGGCATCTCTAGTCGTTAAATCATGTCCAACTCTTCTGCGATCCCATGGACTGTAGTCCACCAGGCTCCTCTGTCCAGTCAAGAATACTGGAGTGGGTTGCCATTTCCTTCTCCATGTGATCTTCCCCACCCAGGGATCAAACCTGTGTCTTCTTGGCAGGTGGAATCTTTACCACCGAGTCACCTGGGATGCCCCTTCACTCTTTTGGACCTTTCTCTAATTGTTCCAGTTGGTGGTTAGTTCTGCATTTCTGACCAGGACCTCCTGTTATGACTCATGCAAGTGGTTACTATGGTACCTGGCCAGGGTAGGTGGTTTTGGTCAGTGGTTCCCCTAACAATACCAGTCACTGGATGTAGGGCACCCCCCTAGTCCCAGTGTGACCTCCACTTAATCACATCTTCAAAGACTATATTCCAAATAAGGTCACTTTATGAGGTTCTGGGTAGATAGGAATGGTGGGGGCTGTTTAACCTCCTGCAGAGAGATTGGTGCAGACTCAACAGTTGCCCTTGTGACCATCAAGACATTTCCCCAGCTATGGGGCCCAGGAGCAGCAAGACCCTAGCCTGCATTCTCTGCTGAGGGGCAAGGCCTCCTTGAAGAGATACCTGATTCCAGGGCTGGGGCAGGGAAGGAAGAAGCCAGACCTGGAACCCCTTGTACCTAGGGGTAAGAATGTACTCCCAGAACTGAGGGGATATGTCCCAGAGATGGAGAAGCCAGCTTGAAGGGACTCCTGCTGACCAAACCTGAGACAATTCCAAGTACAAAACAAGAGAGGAGGGCATAACCAGATGAATAAAGTAGGGCTGCCTGAGTGGATAAAGAAATAAAGAGGTCCCATCTTTTGTTTTTTAATTTTTTAAAAATTATTTATTTGTTTGTTTATTTATTGGCCATGTTGCATGTGGGATCCTAGTTCCCCAACCAGGGACTGAGCTCATGGTCTCTCCATCGGAAATGAGGAGTCCTAATCACTGCACCACCAGGAAAATCCCAAGGCCCCTCTTCTTGATGGCAGGATGCCAGCTAGTAAAGGCAGAAGGAACAACGGCATTAGACAACTGCTACCTTTGCAGGTGGCTCAGTGGTAAAGAATCCACCTGCCAAAGCAGGAGATACAGGAGACGCGGGTTCGATCCCTGGATTGGGAAGATGCCCTGGAGGAGGAAATGGCAACCCACTTCAGTATTCGTGCGGGGCGAATCCCATGGACAGGGGAGCCTGGTCAGCTATAGTCCAGGGTGTCCCAAAGAATTAGACACAACTGAGCACTAGGCATGCACTCAACTCGCACATTCATAGTGATGATTAACTCAGACGGGAAACATTGATGGACCATAAAAAGAGTGGGTGAATGTTGGGAGAGCCACAGGACTTTGCATCTTAGGTTGTCTCCCAGAAAATGCTGATTTTCACAAAGGTAGGGGAGTAACTTGCAGCAGAGATGCTTGGTGGACACCATCTGGGCCCAGTGGTCCTTGCTGCCCTACCAGGGAGGAGACACAGTGACCTTTTGCTCATGCCAGTAGGAGTCACAGAGCACACAGCCTCACTTTGTGATTTCCCCTTGAATCCACAAATCAGGGGAGATGTTGGTCAAATCAAAACTTCATGCTACAAAATGCCTAGTTATTCTGTTTTCTTAAAAAAAATGCTAAGCTTGTGAAAGTCTAGGAAAGACTGGAAAATTTTTCCCGATGGAAGGAAACTAGAGATGAGTCAAAGCCAAATGGGACAAGTGGTCCAGGACTGGATCTTGTGGCAGGACCATTGGCAAATCCCATGGGGCCTCTGGTTACAGGCATGTGGGCGTCTGTCCTGTCCTTGCCCCTTCCCTCTTAAGTCTGAAATTGTTTCAAAGTGAGAAGTGAAGTAGCTAAATATAAAAGCCTCTCACCTTTTGCAGCCCCTCCCTAAGCCTCTCCCTGCATATGTGCACACAGACACAAGCAAGAAAAGTGTTCCCGTTGTTGGAATCAACATAAGGCATAAGGGGAACATTGTGACCCGTTGTCAGTTAAAGCACAGCTCAGGGACAATACTTGCACTTTTTTTTTTTTCCCCTAAAGGTCCTGGAATTCAGAGGCCATTCCTACAAGGGCTGTTTCCTTGTAGGGAAAAAAAAAAAAAGAAAACATGAGGCAGTGATGGGAATGATGCCCGTCCCTCTGAACGGTATTCTAGTTTCCAGTTACCTGAACAGGTAGATCGGGTGTGCTGGCACATTCTGAGAGAGGCCCCTCAGGTCCCATGTGCCTGGAGACCCCGTACTGGTTCCATAACTGCCTCCAGAATGTGACTGCAGGGGAGGGGGTCCTGAAATGTGGTTCCAGGGGGGCTGCAGTGCAGTCTCCATCCACATGGACAGCTGCCCCGGGCCAGGTATGAGAGGCTTTTGTTAAAAAGGAAATGTGTTCGCGGTTGTGGGACCCATGGGGTCATCTGGGCTCCTTGTTGTTAGGTTATAAGAATGTCATCAGAGGCCCTGGGGCAATAGGATGTGGGACCGAGGTCTTAAACAAGCAAAGGTTATAAACCCAGCACTGCTTAGCCAGGAACTTGTGTGCAGTGTGGAGGCAGGGACTGGGGGAGGAGGGCCATGATGGGGTCAGGAGACAGCATCTGAGTTTGTGGAGAATAAAGGGAAGAGGGCTCAGCATGGCTGGAGAAACAGGGAAAACAAACTGGAAACTGCAGGTATCTGTCTGCTCTCCGCAGTTACTCGCACTCCCAGGTGTCTGTGTATTCGCTCATTCATTCATTCATTAGCAGTAGGTCATCAGGCAAATGCTGAGGCTTTGCAGGGAGCTCAGGATATGTGGACAATATGTGAACAATTCCCTCCAACTCTTCCCCCCAGCCTTCCCCAAGGAGTTTGTCTTTTAGTTTTTGACCTGAACCCTTAAGTGCTCTGGGCAGTTGGAGCGGATTTGCATATTGAAGGTCAGATTGGCTCAACCTCATCCACAGGAGGTCTCACCAGGAACAATTCCTGACTTACCTACTCAAAATGGATTGGGGGATAATTGGCCTCCTGACTTCGGTAGTGCTCGTGTGCTGATCCAGTCTTGATGATATAATTATGGGAGAAGGCGGGGCTGCGGCATGCTAGAAGGTCCCCCGGGCGCTCTGGAGGCTGGACTGAAGCTCTGGATGGTCGGTGAAGTGATCGCTGTCTTTCCTTGGGATCTGTATGAACAGTGTGGGAGAGAGGATAACAGAGACTCACGGCTTCCTGTCAATGCCACTGTGACTCTCTGCAGGACAGCGGAGTGCATGGACCAAATGGGCCCTTTGAGTGCCTGAGTCACTGTGTGCAGGGCAGTCATGTGTGTGCAGATTTAAACCCAGAAGGGTCCTTGTCTCCCAAGCACTGAACCTAGCCGTTGCTCCTGTTTCCAGCTCCAGAGATAATCCTTATGTCTGTACAATGCTTCATGAGTTTTAAAGGACCTCTCACATGTTTTCTCCTCTGGCAGATGAGTCCGCTGAGGATTTAAGTGGTTTGCCCAAGGTCAATGAATCAATCAACAGAGCAATTATTGAACTCTATCAGAGAGGGTGATGCTGAGGGCCTGACGGGAAGGACAAGAGCCTGCCTGAACTACTCAGGGAAGGGGTGGATCTTAAGGCAGATGCAGGCACACGTGTGCACAGGCATGCAGTGCACACAGGCACACACGTGTGCACATACACCATGCCCACACAAAGATTACAGCCTCAGACCAAGTGCATCTGTGTGGCAGAGGGTGAGGATGCCACCTTGAAGGGGCAGGAAAGCAAAGGAGATAGAGCAGGTGGGTCATGGGGGCTTCAAGGGAGTGGGGCCTGGGCCCCAGGTGTTGGGCCTGGGGACCCAGACCCCATCCCCCACCTCGAGCTGATGCCACCGCACCAGGAAAGAGCCCTTCAAAGTCTCCTTGGAAGGAAGGAAGGAACGAAGGAGCCGATCCTGGTGGAACTTGCAGCTGCCTGCCCCCTCTGCCGATGGAATTGAAATAATCAGAATAATCACAGGCAATCAGACTAAATAACAATGTGTAATGATAACAAATGGTCGTCGGAGCCCCTCCAAGGTCTGGAGTCGACTGGAGAGCCTAGGATGACAATTTCCTAAATTAATTGCTCCGGGGCCTCAGCTCAGTGCTCGAGTGCGGAAGGGGCTTGGGGATGATTGCTGTTCCTTCTTCCCAGCCTGGAGTAGATGTTCCCACTTCTCTGTTTTCTCTCTGCTTTCTGAGGCTTTGGGTGCATTGCCGCCCCCGCCTTCCAACCTTGACAGCAGGTACAGATCTGGATGCTTTGATTAGAAAATAATAAAGTACAGCCCTCAGAAAGGGGTGCGAGGGTTCACCCCTCTGGGGGTCCCCCTCCTTCTGCTAGGACTCTCCATGCTGCCAGTCAGCCGTGTACCTCGAAGTTGAATGGTGTCTAGGAATGAATTATGCATGTCTCGGAGCCTGGGGCGGAGTGCAGAGGGGGAGATGAAAGGCCGCCTCAGAAAAGTGCAAAGTGTGAGCGTCCCTTCCACTTTTGGCTCCAGCAAAAGACAGATCACTGGGGCATCTCAGGTGGAGTCTGGGAAACTCATTCTCGTACAGAAAGTCCTGGTCCCAGGTGCCTCTATTTGCTGGTCGCGTGACCTGGTGGGTGTTCAGCTGGAATTTAAGGACGAGTGGAGAGAGCATGGGTTTTGGAATCGGGCTGAGCTGAATCTGAACATGGGCTCTGCCGCTTACCAGGCACCTGGCAGCCGGGATCAGCTCTCTTCCCTCCTTTATAGAGTGAGGACAGCAAAGTCTGTTGTGCTAAGTCACCACCAAGGACAGCAGATCTGCTGTGACAAGTCACCACCAGCCCAGTGGGGGTCTTAACATGACAGCAGTGTACCACCCCACAGCTGGTGAATCAGCCTGCAATTCAGGAGACCTGGGTTCAATCCCTAGGTTGGAAAGGTTCCCTGGAGAAGGGAACGGCTAACTACTGCAGTATTCTGGCCTGGAGAATTCCATGGACTGTATAGTCCATGGGGTTGCAAAGAGTTGGACACGAGTGAGTGACTTTCACCTTTCCCTACAGCTCTGGAGGTCAGAAGTCCTACATCAGGATGTGGGTGGGGATGTGCTCACTCCGGAGGTTCCAGGGAGGGTCCTTCCTGCCTCTCTCAGGTGCTGGGAGCTCCAAGCATTCCCTGGCTTGTGGCTGCCTCTCTCCACCCTCAGAATGCTTATGCTTTTCCCATGGCATTCCCCCCGTACCTGTTTGTCCTATATCTCCCTCTATTTTCCTTTAGGATACCTGTAATTGGATTTAGGACCGCTCCTAAGTCCAGGATAACGGAGATTCTTAGCTCAACTTCTGCAAAGACTGTTTCCAAGCAAGGTGACATCTTTGAGCAGCGCTGTTCAACCTTCTGCACCTATTCTGTAAGATCATTGATATAAGAATAAGCACTACTGTGTGTAATGGCCTGCCAGCTCCTGGCTGTGGCCACTACCCCACGCATGGTAGGTAGCTCGTCACCGTCCCCTGCAGAAGGACCCAAACTGTCCCATGATGACTACTCCAAGTCTGCTATAAGCTGACTTCACACCATGACTGAAAATAGGTTTATGCCTTAACATGACTGTCATCATGTTTCAGTTCAGTTCAGTCAGTCGTGTCAGACTCTTTGCGACCCCATGAATCGCAGCACGCCAGGCCTCCCTGTCCATCACCAACTCCCGGAGTTCACCCATACTCACGTCCATCGAGTCAGTGATGCCATCCAGCCATCTCATCCTCTGTCATCCCCTTCTCCTCCTGCCCCCAATCCCTCCCGGCATCAGGGTCTTTGCCAATGAGTCAACTCTTCGCATGAGGTGGCCAAAGTACTGGAGTTTCAGCTTCAGCATCATTCCCTCCAAAGAAATCCCAGAGCTGATCTCCTTCAGAATGGACTGGTTGGATCTCCTTGCAGTCCAACGTTTAGTATCAACTATTTTCACTGAATCCCCTTCTTTATTTTTTGTGGGTTTTTAATTTTGTTTGTTTTTAAATTAATTTTTATTGGCTTATAGTTGCTTTACAATGTTGTTAGTTTCTGCAGTACCATAAAATGAATCAGCTATACATATACATGTGAATGTGTGTGTATGTGTGTGTTCCAATTCGCTTCAGTCACATCCGTCTCTTTGAGACCCTGTGGACTGTAGCCCGCCAGGCTCCTTTGTCCATGGGATTCTCCAGGCAAGAATACTGGAGGGGGTTGCCATGCCCTCCTCCAGGGGACCTTCCCAACCCAGGAATCAAACCCCTATCTCCTGCTTTGCAGGCAGAATCTTTACCTATGAGCCACTCGGGAAGCCTGTACATATACATATGTCTCCTCTTTTTTTGGATTTCCTTCCCATTTAGGTCACCACAGAGCACTGAGTAGAGTTCCCTGTGCTATGCAGTAGGTTCTCATTAGTTACCTATTTTATATATAGTAGTGTATGGCGTCAGTCCCAATCTCCCAATTCATCCCTCCCTCTCCTTCCCCTCTTGGTGTCCATACATTGGTTCTCTACAAATTCCAATCTTTTTCTGTTTAGTGGGCACCAGCTTGGCTGGAGGTGGTTGAGTGGAATGAACCCCAGGCTCTTTGTTTTGCCTGCTCATCATTTGGTTGTTCACAGCTTGGTTTCTCGAGATGCTCCCCAGATCGAGAAACTGCCTCCCCATATTGGGAGTTTAGTCGACAAGGCAGCTGGTAGCCTTGGGTGTCCCAGGTGAGACAGCAGTACACCAGCGGTTGCCCCATACTGCGTTGGGAGGGGCTGTGTCCCTGTGGTCACTGTGATGCTGGGATGGACGGTCTACCCACGAGATCAAGGATCACAGTGAAGGATTGTTGTTGAATCACGCGAAGACACCGGGATTCTTGGCCCCCGGAGGAGAAGAATTCAATCCGGGGCCAGAGACGAGGCTTGATCGCTCGGAGCTTTTGTGTAACAAAGTTTTATTAAAGTATAAAAGAGATAGAGAAAGCTTCTGACATAGGCGTCAGAAGGGGGTAGAAAGAGTACCCCCTTGCTAGTGTTAGCAATGAAGTTATATACTCTCACGGGGAAGGCGATGGCACCCCACCCCAGTACTTTTGCCTGGAAAATCCCATGGACGGAGGATCCTGGTAGGCTCCAGTCCATGGGGTCGCTAAGAGTCGGACACGACTGAGCGACTTCACTTTCATTTTTCACTTTCATGCATTGGGGAGGGAAATGGCAACCCACTCCACTGTTCTTGCCTGGAGAATCCCAGGGACGGGGGAGCCTGGCAGGCTTCCTTCTATGGGGTCGCACAGAGTCGGACACGACTGAAGCGACTTAGCAGTAGCAGTATATACTCTCAAGAATGTCTCAGGTTGTAAAGACCTAATTTACATTTTAAGATAACACTGTCTTCAGGCAGGATACATCCTGGAAAAGACCAGGTCTACCCCCCTAATTTACATTTTAAGATAACACTGTCTTCAGGCAGGATACATTATCCTTGTATAATCCTAAGGAATGTGGAGAAAGAAAAAAAGTTTGTCCTTTCTTCCTCCTCAAGAATTCCAGACCCCTCTCTCCTTGGGGACCCCTAGACTCCTTATCAATCTGCCTAGGACCTGACTCTCAACAGCACCAGAGCAGGCTGCCAAGAAGAGGCTTATTCCCTGCCACCGGCAGAGGAGACTGTCTGCGTCACATCCATCCGGGCCTCTTTACAGAAGCCCCTTCTGTGGAGGTTGGGCTGCCTGAGCCCAGAAGTCTGCCTTTTGCCTTTGTGTTATCGCGGTTGTTGTGACAAAGCACCACAGACTAAGAGGCTTCAGACAGCAGAGATGGACTCTTCACAGCTTGGAGGCCAAGATCAAGGTCAAGGAGGCGCCAGGGGTTTGCTCCTGGATGACTCGAGTTCGGGACCGAATCACTCTAATTGCCGCCTCTGGGGTCACGTGGCTGTCTTCTCTCCATTTTGTGTGCCTTTTGTGTGTCCTTGCCCGTGGACACTGGTCACGCTGGATCAGAGGTCACCCTGCTGAGTGTGCCCTCATAGCTGGTTATATCTGCCCTGACCCTGTTCCCCAGTAAGGTCACATTCTGAGACGCTGGGGGCTCAGACCTCACCTTGTCATTCGAGCTCACAGTTCAACCTGTAGCAGTTTTTCAACCCGATGTCGCATTCCTGGCACACCCAACCTGCCGTGCAATTCAGCCTGGAGGGCTCTGTGGTTTCAACCTTGTGGACCGTCAAGTACCCTTCAGAAGTTTAAACAGGTGATGTCACACCGCCACCCCACCCTGCCACGTGGGACCAAAGTTCACGTGGGACCAAAGAAGGCTCTCGGGATGAGGGCCCCATGCAAGGCATGGCACTGGGCACCACTTTCAAGCTGTGCTGAGCCTCCTGAGAAGTTGCCTGGAAGCAACTTGTCCCCAGACAGTAGGGCTTCTTATCCACAAAAGTGAGACCACATCACCACCCCATGGGTCTCTGCAAAGAGCCAAGGCAAGAGATACTGCAATCCCAGGTTCTGAGAATTTCTGTCTGCCCAACTCTAATGCAGGGTTTCAGAGGTCAGGTGGACCCTTCCACATGCATGAGAGGGGGCTCTGAACTGATAAGAGGTGGACCAGAAGGAGCCAAAGTTGAGGAGTCTGTCTGATCACCAGGAGTGTGTGCACAAAGAGCCACCGTGACCCAGATGCTGGATGGTTGAGGCCACGGGTAAGTGGCTCTGTATCAGAGAGGTGTTTCAGAAAGTCATGTGCACACATGTGTATGTTTGCCCATGTGTGAGTGTCCACGTGGACCCACATGTGCCAGAGGGAAGCAGTTGGAGGTGTGGACCCACTTAAAGTCATCAGGGCAGGGCTGCCTGGTGGCCTCACAGTCCTTCAGGCTTTGGTGCTAAAGATGGAGACAGAAGGTGACCAAAGGGTCCCGACAGCCAACCTTGTCATCTTTGTAACTTGTGAAATAGTTTGCATCTATAAAAGTAAAAGACACTTGTTCCTTGAAAGCTATGACACCTCTAGACAGTGTATTAAAAAGCAGAGATAGCACTTTGCTAACAAAGGTCTGCATAGTCAAAGCTGTGGTTTTTCCAATAGTCATGTACAGATGTGAGAACTGGACCATAAATAAGACTGAGTGCCAATGAATTTGTGCTTTTGAACTGTGGTGCTGGAGAAGACTCTTCAGAATCCCTTGGACAACAGGGAGATCAAACCAGTCAATCCTAAAGGAAATCAACTCTGAATATTCACTGAAAGGACTGATGCTGAAGCTGAAGTTCCAAGACTTTGGCCACCTGATATGAAGAGCCGACTCATTGGAAAAGACACTGATGCTGAAAGATTGAGGGCAGGAGGAGAAGGGAGTGACAGAGGATGAGATGGTTGAGTATCATCACTGACTCGATAGATCTGAGCACATTCTGGGAGATAGTGAAGGACAGGGGAGCCTGGCGTGCTGCCGTCCATGGAGGCTGCAAAGAATCAAACATGACTGAGTGACTCAACAACAACAACAAACCTGGAATGGATGGCACGTGTGGTAGACTTCACCTGAATGGATGGAAGCATTCTCCCTACTTTTGTTACAGGTTCCACAGAGTGCGGGGCTTGGGACAGAGGGAACTCCATCAAACACACGAGAGCCAGAGTGTGTCATTCACCAAAGGAGGGCAGGGAGGAGGAGGGGAGCAGAAGACCCTGGGGGTGTCCACCAAGATGGATGTGTGAAAAAGGGGCAGGCTTGTTTTGTGCTTGAGGGATGCAGAACTTCCCCAGGGAGATCCCAACAGAGTCAAGAATGTAGAAGATGAGGGGTCTCATGAGAGAGGATGCCACAGACATGATCAGTGTAGAGACAGTAATCATAGGTTGAGAGCCACCAGGACTGTCCAGGGAGGGCTCCTGTGCAATTTCTGTGCATCCTTTATTTGCTATCTTACGAGCAGAGAAGACTGAGTGCTCCACCTGGCATGCAGCAGGTGCTGAACGAGTAGGACTGTCATGCGGTGGAGTCTACACTGGCTAAGTAGGAAGGAGCTGGTGTAGCTCCTAGTAGAGAGCTCTCCATGATATTCTGCCCCAACCTCCCCCAGCTTCTCAACATCACATGTGATCCACACCCAGGACTCTCTCACTTCTCTGCATCCCTTGTGTCATTAAGAAATGATCCTCACCTCCCACACTCTCCACACCCCACCCAATCACAGTTACCTGAATGGTTCAGTCTTCCAAGGAGGGTTTGCCCCTCAAAGACAAGGATAAAACCAGGAGCTGAAGACAGAATTCAAGTTGTGAGACAAAAGCTGGTTCCTTCGGGCTGGAGAAGGGGAGGGAGGTCTTGTAGGGCTGGGGAAGACACATCCTGATCCAGGGGAGCTGGTGAGTCCTGCTCTGCCCAGGGCTCCTTGTGCCTGTGCACAGACTTCCTCTCAACTGTGACCTGGGGGCCCCTTGGCCCATGGACTTCGTCCTGGGCCACCCTATAGGTCCCCATCCATGGCCTTTCCTGCTCATCACATCCCTACCTCTGAATACCATGAATCTCCTTCTTTCACAGAATCTTACATCTTTGCTGCTGGAAAGGCCCTCACGCACTAATAGATCCAACATTTTCAAAGTGCTTTCCAGTGGACTTTTGTATCTCCAGTATGGAGAACAGGTTGAACGGGTTGTACAGTGAACAGAAGTGAGGACCCCAGAGCCACCTCCTTCATCCTTCTTGACCCCCAAGAAGGCACAATGTCAGGCTCAGAAGATTTCTCTGGGGACCACAATGGAGGCCTAGTTCCCCATGACACAGATGGGGAAACCAGGACCTCAGAAAGAAGTAAAAACTGCCCAAGGCTGGTCACATAGGAATTGGCAGGAATAGATTCTGTTTTCTTTTAAAAAAACGCATACATATTATTCATACATAAATATAAAAGGTATTCATATGCATTATATGGGGCATCCCTGGTGGCTCAGACTGTAAAGAATCCACCTGCAATGCAGGAGACCCAGGTTCGATTCCTGGGTCTGAAAGATTCCCTGGAGAAGGGAATGACTACCTGCTCCATTATTCTTGCCTGGAGAATTCCATGGACAGAGGATATAGTCCATGTATTATTCATACATAAATATATAAGCTATTCATATGCACTGTTTATATACAGTAAGTCTCTTCCGTAAGAATGAGTTCTGTTCTGAGAGCCTGTTTGTAAGTCCTATTTGTTCGTATGTCCAACAGAGTTAGCCTATCATGTTAGTTATCCAAATAACGTGATCAACTCCATATTGCTCCTTTTATGCTAGTTTCTGGACATCGTAAGCTTGAAATAAAGATGCTGTGTTCTATACAACACTGTATAGTAAAAAGTATACAAATGCACAACCACTTGTGAGGAGGCATGCACTTGACAATCTACATCAGACATGTGCACTAACTTACATGATTGGACATGGGAAGGCATGTTCACATCTTTGAAAGTTTGCAACTTGAAAGTTCATGTGTAGGGAACATACTTATAAGGTATCAGGATTTAACCAACTGTCTCTTTATTGTCTGAGCCACCAGGGAAGCCCAATAAGAAATAGGTCACCATTATTTGAAACTTTGTGCTTGATAACTATGAAACCTGGGTGTTCTTGGAGACTACTTTTTTCTGTCTACTTCTGTTTTGCTCTCGGTTTTTGTTCACTGGGTCTTGTCCCTTGCTGTGTCTGGTAATGTTGTGCTAGATGCTAGATATTGTATCTGAAAACCTATGGAGATCATCTGAGGTTGTTGACCAGAGGTTGCCAAACTATGGCCTGTGGTGCAAACCTTGCCTATTTTCCTGCTTAAGTATATCATGGGACCTAAGAAAAAATAAATTTGCACATTTAAATGGTTGAAAAAATAAAAAGGAAATTATTTCATAATATGTGAGAATTATTTGAGATTTGAATGTCAGTGTCCACTCTTTCTTTGGACACAGCCCCACCTGCTTGCTTGTATCAGTCTCTGGCAGCTTCTGAGTCACAATTTGTTTGCTGTTCAGTCACTAAGTTGTGTCCAACTTATCATGACTCCATGGACTATAGCACACCAGCCTCCCCTGTCCTTCACTGTCTCCCAGAGTCTGCTCAGACATGTCCACTGAGTCAGTGATGCTTTCTAAACATCTCATCATCTGTTGCCCCCTTCTCCTCCTGCCCTCAATCTTTGCCAGCATCAGGGTGTTTTCCAGTGAGTTGGCTCTTCACATCAGATGGTCAAAGTATTGGAGCTTCAACTTCAGCATCAGTTCTTCCAGTGAATATTCAGGGTTAATTTCCTTTAGAATTGACTGGTCCAAGAGACTCTCAAGAGAGTCCACAACAGCAGAGGAGAATGGACTATATATTGGTCACAAAGCCTAAATGTTTACATCTGGCCCTTTGCAGAAAGAATCTGCAGACTCCTGCTTAGAGGCTCTTCCTCAGGCCAAGAGGTTGGAACCATGAGTTTGGAAGCCAGGTTTCCATCTTTCTGGAAGGCCATCCTCCTTAGAAAGGTTCAGCCCCCATTTCTGAGTCTGCAGCTCATGGATGCCTCCTTGACTCCAAACAGCTGTGGGAAGATAATACCTTTTCTGGTCTCTGAACCTGCAGGAAATTCCTGCCTTCTGCCTTCTCAGACTGAACTTGAACATTTTTCTGTTTCCTGCTTATTCTCTCTGACTGGGTCTCAAGTGTGTGCTTGAAAATCCTGTCTGGAGAACACGGATTTGAATATTGCAAGAACCCCAAACCAAAGCCATGAGTTGCTGTTTCCCCATCATCTCCCTTCTTCCTCTCCTCCCCCATGCCTCCCACCGTCAGGTCTTTCTCCTGTCTCCCTTAGAGTCATGGGGACAGGTCCTAAAATTATCACTGGTTGGACTCTTTATGTGCTGACTTTGCAGCAAGCTCAGGGGGCCAAGATGCAGGGGGAGGTCCATTCTGACCTGGGCCACGTGCTTCTCAGCAGGACAGACAGGGGGCTTTGCCTTGGGGGTATGGTTCTCTCCTGGTGCCCCTGCTGGACACACTGCCTTGCACTGCCTGCTCCCATCCTGGTGGGAGGAGAAGGATGGACCATCACCTGAGGTCAGTGGGAGGGCTAAGCAGGGCTGCTGGGTGGAGATAGTGGTACTGGAATCTTTTAAATGCAGCTCTTTGTCTGTTTATTTTTTTTAATTTATTTTAATTGGAGGATAATTACTTTATAATATTGTGATGGTTTTTGCCCTAGATGAATATGAATTGGCTGTAAGTATACATGTGCCCTCCTCCATCCTGAACCCCTCTCTCCCCACTCCGTCCCTCCTGGTTGTTTTATTGTTTTAACAAAATGGTAGTTAGCAGCCTAAAGACCTCAGCAGTGGCTATTGGATTTAAGGATATTCCCCACCAGGAGGCCTTTCAAAAGTGGGCAACTGGTGCTGGGAGTGCTTGCCTTTCTCCTGCTCTCTAACACTCCCCCTCTCACTGCCCCCATCAAAATTGCATTGCAATTTCCCCAAACTTTCTGGCTACAGAGAGGTTTTAATGGGACATAGGGATAACCATCTCCCTCCTGCTGGCTCCGCTGACAGTGTCAGTGGATTCTGAAGACAGAGATGACAGCCAGCTGTGCCTCCCGCTCTGTTTGCAAACTGAGCATCTGTGCTCCGAGGAGGGTGGGCCGGAGCCTCCCGCCCCACCCCTCGCTCTCAGTTTAACCCTGAAGGTTTGGCTTAGACCCTCCAGAAGGTTGTTACAGATGGGGCTTTGTTCCCTCCATCAGTGAGCCAGTGATCCTCAGTGCAGAAATAGAGCAGCAGCCAGGGAACAAGGCAGAGCTGAAGGTGTGGCTGCCCCAGCATGGTGGGGTTGCCTGGCTTGGAGGCTGGGACCAAACCCCTGCTCTGGATGCCCCGGGCGGGGTCTGTCATGGACAGAAATTCCAGACAGCTCGTCTCTGGCTGTTTTTTAATCTCTAAAGCAGAAGCTCATCCCAGCCAAGACTAGGCAACAAGGATGGTCCCTCGTGATGAGCAGTTCCGATGCAGAGCTTTTTGTCTCCATCCACAGATGTTTGTTGAGGGCCGAGGATGCAGCAGGAAGTGAGTGGAACTTGGAGAAGCACCAGAACCTTGAGCCGGGGTGGAGGGGGCGGGGGAGGCGGGGGTCATGCTCCTCTCCCGAGCCCACATGCTGTTGAGTTCCATCCATGGACGCTCAGTTTTCCCTGAGGTTCAGGCGCGTCTGTTCTGGGGGAGGAGAGAGCAGATGCCAGAGCTTCTGGGGAATGCTGGGTTAAACCAACTTCTTGAAACGGGCCTCTTTTCTGGAGGAGTCTCAGACCTGTGCATCACGAAATCTCTAGGAGGAGTCTAGGCTGCATGCGCAGAGCTCTTGTTTTATTGGAATGCTGAGAAGGGTCTTTGGAGAAGGCAGTGTTGTCCCTCCAGGTGAGCTGCCCACAGCCCCCTCCCCAACCCTTTTCTCTCCACCAAGCAAACCAAACCTTGTCTGTCCCATGTCCCCACCTTTTATTCCGTGTGTCAGAGCCTGGCATTCCTGAAGGGAGAGCCTGAGGGTCACGTGTGAGTTGTTATTGGCGATGTGGTCACAGTGAGTGAGTTGGGGAGCACTAGATGTGCATCTTGGATGACTGGTACCCTGAGCTCTGGACTAGAAACCACCATGCCTCTCAGGAGCCCAAATCTCCCTGCATCACTGTGTCTGTGGAGCCCTCCTGCCACAAGGCCTTCCAAGGAGTCCTACACTGACCTTCACCCATGCGGTTCCCCCTCTTTCCCTGGAAGAACCATCATCCCCTGCTCTCTTCACCAAGTGTACTGGTTAGCTGTGGTCCTTTCGGTGCCACATAATGAAAAGCACCAAACCTCAGGGAATTCAACCATATGAGTGAATTCCTGGGGTTTGCTCACGTGGCTGGGGCTACTTTGCCTGCTGATCTGGGTTGGCTTCCATCCCATTGATTGAGGCCATCAATTCTGCTCCACCTGCCTCCCATCCCCCAGTAGTAGCTTGGATATATTTCCACAGCAACAGCAACATGCAAAAGAGCCAACCTCTCACACAAGCCCGTGTCCAGCCTCTGCTGCATCACTGGCCCAGCCCAGAGATGAGAGCCAGGGCAGGTCACTGTATTGGGCGTGGGGATGGCAGGAGCATTCCAAGTGCCAAGGATGGAGGGAGGGAGAGAGGGGGAACACTTGGGGTCACCATGGTGACATTACACCAGGGGGCTAGTCTGAGGGTCTCAGGGATCCATTCCCTGCCTTCCTAGGTTGGCTCATGACAGGCCTTCTCAGTACCTCTTGTCATTGGAGCCTTTGTCACAGAGACAATGCACAGTTATTTTTGAACGTTTTTGATGGCACCTGGCCCCCTAGGTCCCCAACTGCAGCTTTAGTGTTCAGCCTGGTGCCTGCACACAGTAGGTCCTCAATAAACAGCTAGGACACGTGACACTTCCCTATTCATCAGGGTACTTCTGTAAAGGAGGTATCCATCTTCATCTGGTCTTGCTGGGGGCTCTCAATTCTGCACGGGGACCAGGGAAATGGTATTGTAGCCATTTGAGGTCCTGCAGGGAAAGCACAGTCATGGCCCCACCCTTCCTCGTTCATCAAAGAGCACTTTACATGCTTCTGAGGAATGAGAGCATGCCCCCCACCCCACACCCCCTCAAGACATCCTGAGTCCAGAAGGCATTCTCATGAGTGACTCCCAAAGATGCAGCAGTCAGTGGGCAGCTCCCACTGAAATCTGAAATCAAATTCTGAAATCATATTCTCAGAACTGCATCTCAGACAAGCTCTTTCTTCCTCCTGAGACCCCAAGGAGGAACAGTGGCTGCACCTGCGTTGCAAGGGGTGCTAGGTGGAGGTAAGAACAATTTTCTGCTGAAGTTTGTTCAAACTCATGTCCACTGAGTTGGTGATGTGATCCAACCATCTCATCCTCTGTCACCTACTTGTCCTATATTCAATCTTTCCCAACCTCAGGGTCTTGCTGGGTTATTAACATTATTACATCTGTCACCATCCCATGATTGTCTTTGTGACACACTGACCAGCAAGGGGTATTCCGGCTAGGATGCTGAAGCCCCTCCACTGCTTGACTGGCATCTGAGACCCACTCATTCTGCCCTCCACCTGGTCTCTGCTTGTTGACTGTGGAGTCACCATCAGGTCTGCTCCTCTCTGATGAGCCACTGGACAGCCATGTCTGTCCCGGGTCATGGTCACCAATTTGAAATGTCACTAAAAGTAGGAAGAGGACGAGGGCACATGCAACAGGGAGGTAAATGACCCACAGTCTGTGCTCCTGTCTGTCTGATTTGGAGAGGTGTTAAGGGCATGGGGAATTTTAAAAGAGTCTCAAAAGATCAGTAGAACTGAGGCTTCTGGGACTGGACTTTATAGGAACATGAACTTGCTTTCTTTCTTCTGTTGGAGTATAGTTAATTGGCAATGTGTTAGCTTCAGGTGTACAGCAGAGTGATTCAGTTATACATATATGCATATATATTTTTCAGATTCTTTTGTCTTATAGCTTATTATAAAATATTGAGTACAATTTTCCATGCTCTACTGTAGGTCCTTGCTGTTTATCTATTTTATATGTAGTTCTGTGTATATGTTAATCCTAAGCTCCTAATTTATCCATCCTCCACCTTTCCCCACTCCCTGGGGCTTTCTGAAATGGATGCAGCACTGGTCCTTCTGTCTATTGTTGTTGTTCAGTTGCTAAGTTGTGTCCGACCTTTAGCAACACGCCAGGCTTCCCTGTTCCTCACCATCTCCTTGAGTTTGGTCAAGCTCATGTCCATGTCATGCTTATTTAACTTATATGCAGAGTACAGCATGAGAAACTCTGGGCTGGAAGAAGCACAAGCTGGAGTCAAGATTGCTGGGAAAAATATCAATAACCTCAGATATGCAGATGACACCACCCTTATGGCAGAATGTGAAGAAGAACTAAAGAGCCTCTTAATGAAAGTGAAAGAGGAGAGGGAAAAAGTTGCCTTAAAGCTCAACATTCAGAAAACTAAGATCATGGCATCCGGTCCAATCACTTCATGGGAAATAGATGGGGAAACAGTGGAAACAGTGGCTGACTTTAATTTTTTGGGCTCCAAAATCACTGCAGATGGTGATTGCAGCCATGAAATTAAAAGATGCTTGCTCCTTGGAAGGAAAGTTATGACAAACCTAGACAGCACATTAAAAAACAGAGACATTACTTTGCCAACTAAGGTCTGTCTAGTCAAGGCTATGGTTTTTCCAGTGGTCATGTATGGATGTGAGAGTTGGACTATAAAGAAAGCTGAGCACCAAAAAATTGATGCTTTTGAACTGTGGTGTTGGAGAAGACTCTTGAGAGTCCCTTGGACTACAAGGAGATCCAACCAGTCCATCCCAAAGGAGATCAGTCCTGGGTGTTCATTGGAGGGACTGGTGTTGAAGCTAAAACTCCAATACGTTGGCCACCTGATGTGGAGAGCTGACTCATTTGAAAAGACCCTGATGCTGGGAAATATTGAAGGCAGGAGGAGAAGGGGACAACAGAGGATGAGATGGTTGGATGGCATCACCGATACAATGGACATGGGTTTGGTTGGACTCCGAGAGTTGGTAATGGACAGGGAGGCTTGGGGTGCTGCGGTTCATGGGGTCTCAAAGAGTCTTAGTCGCTCACAACTGAGTGACTTAACTGACTGACTGATTGACATGTCCATTGGGTCAGTGATGCCATCCAACCATACCATCCTCTGTCGTCCCCTTCTTCTGCCCTCAATCTTTCCCAGCATCGGGGTCTTTTCCAATGAGTTGGCTGTTTGATTCAGGTGGCCAAAGTATTGAAACTTCAGCATCAGTCCATCCAATGAATATTTAGGTTTGACTTCCTTTAGGATTGACTGTTTTGATTTCTTTGCTGTTCAAGGGACTCTCAGGAGTCTTCTCTAGCACCACAATTGGAAAACATCAGTTCTTTGGCACTGAGCCTTCTTTACAGACCGACTCTCACATCCTTCTGTTTACTGGGAATGTGCTACACTGTGAGTCTGCTCTGGGCCACGCCCAGCCCTGTCCTGTGCCAGGAAGGTGGCCTGAGCCTCTGCCTGGTCATGATCACCTACTGGGATGGGAACTACTGTCCTCCACACACCTACTGTGCGCCACCTCCTAGTCTGGACCCCTGGGAGTTCCAGGCACATGGTCTACAAAACAGGAATGTGCAGGTGACCCTGTGAGGATGGTTCTGAGAGGAGGGACAGGCAGGCCTCACTGCTTGCCTGGAGGTTTCAGCCATTCACTGTTTTATGGGCTAAATATAGACCCCATCCTGATGGTGGGTGCTGGTTCCGCTGGTGAGTAATCCGGTCACAGACTTTGCAGCTGACACGTGGGACCCAGAGCTCCTGCTGCGCAGTGTGCTCTCAGCAGTGCTGGCTGATGGGTGCCTAGTGTGTGTCCCTCCCCAGCCCCTCACCCCTCCTTAGCATCAGGCAATACTGGCTGCCCGCCTACACCCCATCCCAGCCTGCCATCCTTTGTTGGAATATTCTAATGCGGTTGGGAGTTCATTGAAGGAAATGGGTCATTTCCATGTTGGCTACTGAGCTGAAAGCTGAATGTCAGCTGCTTCTGTTCATCAATGAGACGAGCAGTAAATTCAGCTTGCGTGAGTGTGTGCATGTGTGTGTGTGTGTGTATCCACAAAATGCCTTGTGTGCTTGTGCATGTGTATATGTTGTGAGTCCACAGGTTCTGGAGGGGATTAGGGAACAGCATGGGAGAGGAGGGGACAGTGACACTATTGAGAATCCCCAGTGTGCACACTGCCTGGAAGTTTAGGACTCCGTCCCCACTGTGTGTTCTTCCTCTCCCTTTGTTGTTGTTCAGTTGCTAAGTCATGTCCAACTCTTTGCAACTCCATGGACTGCAGAACGCCTGGCTTCCTGTCCTCCATTATCTCCGGGAGTTTGCTCAAACTAATGTCCATTGGGTCAGTGACGCCATCCAACCATCAAACCTCTGTTGCCCCCTTCTCCTGCTCTCAATCTTTCTCAGCACTAGGGGCCTTTCCAGTGAGCTGGCTCTTCACATCCGATGGCCAAATATTGGAGCATCAGCTTTAGCATCAGCCCTTCCAATGAATTATTCAGGGTTGATTTCCTTTAGGATTGACTGGTTTGATCTCCTTTGCAATCTAAAGATCTCTCAAGAGTCTTCTCCAACATAACAGTTCAAAAATATCAGTTCTTCATCACTCAGTCTTCTATATGGTCCAACTTTCATATCCATATGTGACTGCTGGAAAAGCCATAACTTTGACTATACCTACCTTTGTCAGCAAAATGATGTCTCTGCTTTTTAATATGCTATCTAGGTTTGTCATAGCTTTTCTTCCAAGGAGCAGGCATCTTTTAATTTCTTGGCTGCAGTCACTGTCTACAGTGATTTGGGAGCCCAAGAAAATAAAATCTGTCACTATTTCCACATTTTTCCACACTATTTCCACACTATTCCCTATTTGCCATGAAGTGATGGGACCAGATGCCATAATCTTAGTTTTTTGAATGTGGAGTTTTAAGCAGGCTTTTCACCCTCCTCTTTCACCCTGATCAAGAGGTTTTTTAGTTTCTCTTCTTTCTGCTGTTAAAGTGGCCTCATCTACATATCTGAGGTTATTGATATTTCGCTCAGCAATCTTTATTCCAGATTTTGCTTCATCCAGCCTGGCATTTCACTTGATGTACTCTGCATAGAAGTTAAATAAACAGGGTGACAATGTACAGCCTTGATGTACACTTTTCCCAATTTTGAACCAGTCCGTTTTTCCATGTCTCATTTAATCTGTTGCTTCTTGACCTGCATACAGATTTCTCAGGAGGCAAGTAAGATGATATGGTATTCCCATCTCTTTAAGAATTTCCCACAGTTTGTATCTCCCTAAGGACTGGCTTTTCTGTGGGAAATGATCCTGCCCGTGAATGAGTAAATCTGACCCCTGTGTCTGGCTGGCCAAGGCCCCAGGCTGGGGGCATATTTCCTGGACGAGCAGTGACAACATCCTGGTCACTGCTGCTCACTGAATCGAAATTTGGTCAAGTGGCCAGGTGGATAGACCCTGGCTTCTGTGGGCAACCCATGTGCATAGCCATTGAATCCAGTTCAAAACCCTCTGAAAGTGGCAACCCTATGGCTCAACCCTCAAACCCCTGTGGTCAGGCAGCAGGAGAAACACGTGAGAAAAGGGTGTACAGGGTCACCCCTTGCTTTCCCCAGCTATTCACTGCTTCCCACCCCAGTCATGCCACATGCACCGTAGTGCCCACTCTGGGATTTCAGCTGTCCCCTGGGGACACATAGAAAGTATTTTAGGATTTCAGCCACACTGCTCAACTCCACCATTGTAGCATAAAGGCAGCCCTAGACAATATGTAAATGAATGGACGTGGCCTTGTGCCAATAAAAGTTTATTTACAATTTCAGGTAGTGGGCCAGATGTGTCCCAGTTTTCTGACCTCTGCCCTAAGGTTTTGTTGTGCTGGTGTGGTATTAGGGACTCCAGGAGCAGGGGCACAGGATCTCAGCCCCTCAGCAGGCCAGCTGAGTCTCTCTCTGGAAGGAATTCGTTTCCAGGGTGGAAGGAAGACCAGCCTCACTGTTGCCAGGAAAGACAGCTGCCCTTAAGGAGACAGCAGCTAAAGACTGCCTATGTCCTGTGTGCTGTGCTTAGTCTCTTGCTGCTGCTGCTGCTAAGTCGCTTCAGTCGTGTCCGACTCTGTGCGACCCCACAGACAGAAGCCCACCAGGCTCCCCTGTCCCTGGGATTCTCCAGGCAAGAATACTGGAGTGGGTTGCCATTTCCTTCTCCAACGTATGAAAGTGAAAAGCGAAAGTGAAGTCGTTCAGTCGTTTCTGACTCTTAGCGACCCCATGGACTGGAGCCTACCAGGCTCCTCCGTCCATGGGATTTTCCAGGCAAAAGTACTGGGGTGGGGTGCCATTGCCTTCCCCGGCTTAGTCTCTTAGTTGTGTCCAACTCTTTGCAAACCCACAGACTCTAGCCCACCAGGCTCTTCTGTCCATGGGGATTCTCCAGGCAAGAATGCTGGTGTGGGTTTCCGTGTCCTCCTCCAGGGGATCTTCCAACCCAGGGATCGAACCCTGGTCACCCGCATTACAGGCAAATTCTTTACTGTCTGAGCCAGCAGAAAAGTGTAAAGACTGCCTACATCACCTGAATAAACCTTCCTCCTGTGATCACTTGCTCAGTTATTTCCAACTCTTTTGCAACTCCATGGACTATAGCCCGCCAGGCTCCTCTGTTCATGGGATTCTCCAGATAAGAATACTGGAGTGGGTTGCCATGCCCTCCTCCAGGGGATCTTTCTGACCCAGGGATCGAACCTGCGTCTCCTGCATCTCCTGCTTTGCAGGTGGCTTCTTTACTGCTGGGGCTTCCCTGGTGGCTCAGATGGTAAAGCGTCTGCCTGCAATGCGGGAGACCCAGGTTCGATTCCTGGGTCGGGAAGATTCCCTGGAGAAGGAAATGGCAATCCACTCCAGCAGTCTTGCCTGGAAAATCCCATGGACGGAGGAGCCCAATAGGCTACAGTCCATGGGGTCACAAAGAGTCGGACACGACTGAGCGACTTCACGACACAACGACTTCTTTATTGCTGAGCCACTGGGGAAACACCATTTCCTCCTGCATCTTTTTGTAAATGAGGAAACTGCAGCAAAACCAGTGTATCTGTGTCCTGCGGCACAGGCTGGGGCATAAAGTAACAGAAAGGTATTCTCAACAGCCTGGAGGTTAGGAACCAGTGTCTGAAGGGCCCTTCTCCCTACACAGCTCTGGGGAGGATGCTGCTCATCTGCGCCAGCTCCTGGTGGCTGCAGCTCCTTGGCCACATCCCTCCTTCCCTTGCTCCTGTTTTCACATGTGTTTCTCCCTTGTTCTGTGTCCTCTTCTCTTGTGTGTCTTTAAGGACACCAGCCACTGCATTGAGGGCCCGCCCTGAATCCAGGGTAACATCATCTCCAGATCCTTACATAATTCATTAAATCTGTAAAGACCGATTTCCAAATAAGGTCATATTCTGAGGTTCTGGGGGACATGAGTTCTAGGGGGACACTATTCAACCCAATACAGAGAGACCTCGTCACCTGTCCCCTCTTGGCTGTCATTGGACTGGTGAAGTGTGTGGTTAGATGGGGGCTTGGGAACTTCCCTGGTGGTCCAGTGGTTAAGACCTTGCACTCTCAATGTGTGTCAGGGGTGGGGGTGGGGGGGGGCGGGGTGCATGGGTTCAAGTCCTTGTCAGGAAACTTAAGATCCAAAGTGTCATGTGGCATGAAAAGTAAACAAAATATATAAAAATAGATCTTTAAAAATAAATAAAGTAGAAAACATTAAAAAAAATGATCACAGCTTTGGGCACATGGTCCCCTCCCTTTGTGATGGCCCTGTCAGGGGACTGACTGAAAGGCATGGAGCGGGGGAGGCAAAAAAGAAATTGAGACCATGTCTTTGAAGTTATCTGTGAAATGGATCATAGGGCGAGGGCTCTGGGTTTCTTGACCCTACTGACACCTCCCTCCCCAGTTTGCCTGAGTGTCACAAAGGTCAGAAGGTGCAGTCAATTCCTGGGGTCCCCATGACACAGACCCACAGATTTGGGGGAGGGGAGAGGCTCACACAGCAGATTCTATCCTCTCAGTACTCTGCAGGCCAGGAGTCGAGGCCAGTGTCTGCGTGGCTGTGCTGCCTCTGAAGGCGCCACAGAAGCATCCATCACCAGCTCTCCTGGAACCACGGTAACGTCCATTATGGGCTCCCTTCCAGGCTCCCTCCTGGCTCCAAGCAGATCCTTGGCTCTTGGCAGCATCACTGCAGTCTGCCCCCTGTGTGTGTGGCCACACGCCCCCTGTTTCTAAGGACACTCACACGGGAGTAGGGGCCACCTGACTGCAGTGTGAAAAAGTCACTAACTAACTGCATCTCCAAGGACCCTGTTTGCAAACAAGGCCATATTCTAGGGAGGTGGGGGAGTCAGGACTTCAACATCTGCACTTGAGGGAGACAAGCCAACCCCATAACCTGGAGCAAACCCTGCTGCCCGTGAGTGGGATCTTCTGAAGCTCGCTGTGCCCCACACCCAACTCTTGCATGGATCCCAGGTCAGGATGGGCAGAACTGGCCTTCAGGCTGAGAAGGGACTGAACTGGGACCTGGCTGAGAAGACAGTGCTGAGAAGAGTGAAGGTGGCCAGATGTGTTCTCTGGGGTCTGGATCTGACATCCGTGTGACCGTGTTAGGGTTCAGGCTCCCTCTGTCTCCCCATCTGCAGTACTGGGTTCTCTAGTTCAAGTTCAAAAGTGAAGCAAGTTCTCAACTGAGAAACTTGCTCCCAGATATGGACAATGTGGATGGAATAGCTTTAGTTGAGCCCAGTGTCAGGGGATGTCGTTCAAGGTCAAATCCCTTTTGAAGACTCTGGACTGCAGAGTGGGTACCATCCCAGGACTGTGTATCCACAGCCACTGACCATCCCATGGCAGTAGAGAGGGGACTGCCATTCTCCAGCAGGTTGTGCAGGGCACCAGCTAACTGTGCAGGCCGAGAACAAGCCTGCTTGGGTCTGAGTCCCGTGTTTGCTGAGTCTCTGATATATGTGCAAAAAGGGTTAAGCTTGCTCAAAGGAAAGCTCTTGGTCCCACCTCCTGGGAGGTCACCCCTGAGCTCCAGGAGTGTGCTGCCTGATATGAAGGTCTTTGTTTACCTGGGGTCTTGAACTGGGCATATAGCCTATGCTAACAAGGTGATTTAGGCTGGGACTGTAGGTTACTACAGTAGCTTGACATCTGGATGAGCTGGAGACCACATCCAGCCACATGGGAGGTCAGCTTTGTAGACATGACCAAGCCCCAACAAGGACTGGACACTCAGGCTTGGAGGAGCTTCAGTGGCTGAGCATACTCCGTGCATGTTGTCACCATGGTCATTGGGAGGCATCGTGCTGTCCACACCTCCATTGGCAGAATGGTTGGAGGCCACTGGTCTCTCCCACACTCTTCCTATTGCTGATTTTAACCTGTAGCGTTGAGCTGTCATAAACTGTAACTGGAGTTTAATAGCTTTGCTCAATGCTGTGGGTCCTTATAGGGAGTTATTGAACCTGAGAGTGGCCTTGGGGACCTCCCAGGCTGCTCTGTGCTATCCCCCCATGGAAATGGGGAGCATCTTTGTGCCCACTTCTGCGAGGGAGGGGGTGCTGAGCTGCACAGGAACTCATTCACTGAGAAGCACGGGTAGTAGCACCACCAGCATGATCACTGGGTGGATTGGCTCTGCAGCCCTCACATCAGTCCTGCACCCTCGCTGCCAGTCCTATCTCTGCTCTGCATGGGGACAAGACTAGGGGATGAAGAGACTTGATGGGGAAGGACCACATTTCTCATGTTGCAGCCCCAGAGGGTGTCATCTTGGGACGTTTGTTACCCACTAGCTGTGTGATGCTTCAGTGATGATGTCCCCAGGAGTCGGTTCAAATGGTCTGCTGGGGGTTTGAGAGGTGGACGCCTGTGTCTTGTTCACCCATTTCTCCTTGCAGACAGCCTTGGCACAGTTGACATTTGGGTCCAGGTCTTTCTTTCTCATGAGGCTATCCTGTGCATTATTTGATGTCTGCTGGCTTCTGGGTTTGTTGTTATTGTTGTTTTTAATGGAGGATAATTGTTATTACAATGTTGTGTTGCCTTCTGCTGTACAATGAAGTGAATCAGCTATATGTATACATATATCCTCTCCCTCCTGAGCCTCCACTCCACCCCCCACACCCCACCTCTCTAGGTCATCAAAGAGCACTGAGCTGAACTTCCTGTGCTACACAGCAACTTCCTACTAGCTACCTGTTTTACACATGGTAGTGTATATATGGGCTCCACCAAGGGCTCAGTGGTAAAGAATCTACCACATTGCAGGAGCTTCAGGAGACACCAATTTGATCCCTGAATCAGGAAGATCCCCTGGAGAAGAAATGGCAGCTTACTCCAATATTCTTGCTTGGGAAATCCCATGGACAGAGGAGCCTGGCGGGCTACACTCCATAGGGTTGCAAAGAGTCGGACATGATTGAAGCAACAGAGTGTGCATGCACAGTGTATATACATCAGTGCTACTCTCCCAGTTTGCCCCACCCCTTTCCCCCTGTGGTGTCCATATGTCCATTCTCTACATCTGCATCTCTTCCTGCATCTTTGGTGTCTACCCTCTAGATGTTAGTGGGACCACACATGTCCCCTGCGTCTCCTGACCCAGTCTGATGTTCCTGGCCTAGGACCACTGCTGCAGTCAGGCTCTGAGGTCCTTTGGGGTGATTCCTTGAGATGTCGGCACAGCCGTTTCCTGGGTGAGCCTCTGTGCTCTCTGCTGACATCCTGTCCCAGGCTGGAGGGACTTTGGATGGGTGGACATGTCATCTCAACAGTCTTGTCTCTGAACCTCTCTTATCATTCACTCCTTCCCGGTCAGTTAGAAAATGATGTGCCTTTGTGTCTCCACAACAAAGCAGGTTGCTTTTTCTGTGAACACCCCAGTTTTAGAAAGTGCACTTACTCTCAACAGCCTGCTCCCCTCCAGGTGGCCAAGTGCTTCAGAAAAAGCCTCAACCTCCTTGTGGTTACAGTTCCTCAAGAAAGTGAGGCTGGCCTCTCACCTGTCATCCCATGGATGCTGTAATTTCTGTGGTGTTGCCAGAAACCATTTGTCAAAGATGTCCTGTGTGTTCAGTGCTTTGTGGTGTTTGTGGAAAAGGAATGGTCTCTTTGTGATGGAATTGGGTACCACAGTAACCTGTCCAACCCCTGGAGACAGACATCCTTGGATCCATTTGTCACTGAGTCTTTGTTCCCATAATGTGGGTGCATGAGAGCTCTGCTTTGGAAATGAGCTAGTGTAAACCCAGAAATGCTGTCCTTTTCCTCAATTACGGGGCCCTTGTTCCTGCCTCAGATACCCACAGGTGAGCCCAACTGCTCCTTCATGTCTGGAAGGGAGGTCCTGGAAGGGCTGATTCCTGCCATGGACAGTTGATTCAGCTGCATTTAATAAGAAATTCATCCAGACCCAGAGATGGATTACCAATTTCCCCATCAATCTTCAGGACCTGATCTTATTACAAACCACCACAAATATATCCATAAAAGCCCTATTGATTGATGCAGTGCTTGGTAATCCATCTGTCGCCATCCATTATTCCGGGTATAATTTTTCATTATCCGGATGGCAGCTGATTCCTAGCACATTAGTATACAGTGGCAATTACCAGGAGCAGAAAGAGCCCCTAAATTAGCAGGAACAATCACACCTGTCAGGAAGAGGAAGCGAGATTCCCCACACAGCTTGCTCTGCGTACTGGGACCATGTCTGAATGGCAAAGAGTTTGAAGATGGATTCAAGATTGACCTTGGAAGGTGGAGAGGAGAAAGTAAGTTGTCTTTTCCCCCGTCTCTTGAGAGTATAGAGTGTATGTTCCCTTAAGGTGACATCCTTGTCAACCCAGTCACAGCCCACCCAACAGCTGGCCTTGCTCAGGGTCAGTAAGGTTTATGGCATAGATGTTGCTGCTTTTGCATTATGTAATGAGTACCAGAGACCTGACCAGAGGGAACATCATTGAAGATGGGAGTGTTGAGAGAAATTATTCAGAGAGGAGAAAAGTTGGGTGAATGCTTCCCTAAGAAGAGTCCGATTTGTGGCAGCGAAAACCCTGTCCACAGACCCAGGGGTCAGATCTCTCCCAATGTAAGGATTCTATGCTCTGAACATTCTTTTATTTTTTAAAAATTAATTTTTATTGGCTCTTGTTGCTGTAGTCAGTAAGTCATGTCTGACTCTTTGGACCCCCATGGTCTGCAGCTCTCTGGGCTCTTTTGTCCATGTGATTTCCCAGGCAAGAATATTGGAGTGGGTTGCCATTTCCACCTCTAGGGGATCTTCCCCACCCAGGGATCAAACCTGCATCTCCTGCATTTCAGGCAGATTCTTTTACTGCTGAGCCGCCAGGGAACTCCCCCCCCCCCCCCCCCCCTCCCCCACCAAGCTTTTTTTTTTTTTTTTTAGTTGGAGTATAGTTGATTTAGAGTGTTGTATTAGTTTCTGTTGTACAGCCAAGTGAATCGGTTATGTTGTTTGTTTTTAGTTGCTCAGTCATGTCTCTTTGGGAGAAGGCAATGGCACCCCACTCCAGTACTCTTGCCTGGAAAATCCCATGGACAGAGGAGCCTGGTGGGCTGCAGTCCATGGGGTCGCTAGAAGTCAGACACGACTGAGCAACTTCCCTTTCACTTTTCACTTTCATGCATTGGAGAAGGAAATGGCAACCCACTCCAGTGTTCTTGCCTGGAGAATCCCAGGGATGGGAGAGCCTGGTGGGCTGCTGTCTATGGGGTCGCACAGAGTCAGACACAACTGAAGTGACTTAGCAGCAGCAGCATGTCTCTTTGTGACCCCATGGACTGTAGCCCTCTAGGCTCTCCTGTCCATGGGATTTCCCAGGCAAGAACACTGGAGTGGGTAGCCATTTCCTTCTCCAAGGATCTTCCCGACCCAGGGATCGAACCTGCATCTCCTGCTTGGCAGGTGGATTCTTTACCGCTGAACCACTTGGGAATGAGTTATTGATATACATATATCCACTCCTTTCTAGATTCTTTTCCCATATAGGCCATTACAGAGCACTGGGCAGAGTTCCCTGTTCTATATAACATAGGTCCTTATTATCATTCACACAATGAAGCTTCTTTTCAACCCTAAAGGAAAAATTGAGATAGACACATGCCTGAAATATTCCTGAGGGCTATTGATTCAACTGGTAAGATTCTCCTTGATCTTTAGTCTCCAAAAATCGAGAATCCTGTTTAACTGAGTGTCACAGAGTAATCTGTTCTCAAGCCAGCTTTGCATGAACGTATCCAATAGGGTGAAGCTGTCCACTGCTGGTAGTTTTTGCCCCACTTGATAAGACAGATGCTTGACTGTCTTTAAAATCACCTTGACACTTACAGTGAAGGTCTCAGAAGACTCCAGATCTTTGATGATAGAGCAGGCAGGTTATATAATACCAGAAGTTTGCAGTTTGAGTCCCAGCTTTAAGCAACCATTCAAAACCGATTGTATATTTCTTAACTGATAAGCCACATCACCTTCAGCTATTCACCTAAATCAGTTTTATGTTTTTGTAAATAAAGTTTTATTGGCACAAAGCCATGCCCACTGGTTGCATATCATCCACAGTTGGGTTGAGAAGTTGCAACAGAGATCATGCTACCTGCCAAACCTAAAGTATTTATCATCTGGCTCCTTAAGTCAAACTTTGCCTACCCAGGATCTGTGCAGACTTAAGTGACTTACATGGATGAGGAAACAACTCCTGGCATTTGGGGAATCTGAATGGTAAGACAGATGCTTGAAACACTACCCAGCTTCTCAGGAGAAGTTCTATCATCCTTTTAAGAGTGACCTCTCAAAGAAAAGAAAAGATGAGACATCCTTACTTGTTGGGAGCCGGTTTGGATTAGCGCTCCGCCCATGACAAAGGTCATGAGGAAGGAGGCTCAATAACGCAAGGGCAAGATTGAGCCTCAGGAGCCCCTTGGAGGTTCTCGAGCATCTACCCCAAAAAAGCCGGAGTCTGCCTACTTTCTGCTTTGTGTTCTCACCCCTGACTTTACAGGGGGCTGTCCCCCCTACCTTTCTCTGAAAAAAGAGCTAACTTACAGCTCCAGTTAATAATTCCTGGGTGTGACAGTGTTCAGCCTACAAACTCCTTTTGGAGATCCTCTAGCCTGCCTGAATAGGTTTTTCCGGCCACATGTGATTGTTTAGAGCCTCCCAACTGTGAGAGGCATTAGATGTTCTAAACTTTCTAAACACAGATTCCTTTGGGCAGTTAAAAGATTGATTAGAAATTGTATTGGTGAAGGGTTTTTCACTTGTTGGGCCAATGTTTGCTGCTAAGTCTCCATATCCCTTACCTACTATGTCCTTGGCAGTGTATTGAAATGTAAGTAGTAGCTTTAATGTTTGTAACCTTGGACCCTTGAGTTAATTCTTTTTCTTTTTATAACCCACCACACCTTTGCCCTATAGAAATGCAACTCCAATGCTTTTGGAGGGTGGCGCCTGACTTTAAAATAATCACCTTTAGAAAAAATAAGTTCCTTAAAATGTTAATAGGCCTCTGGGCCAGAAGATGATGTAACTCACCTAAACTTTTGCGTGTGATAGGTTTGAAAGCCTGGCTCAGGGACTGCTGTCCCTGCATGACTCCACCCCTTCCCTCATTATCCTCTATGCATAACTTAAGGTATAAAAACTACTTTGAAAAGTAAAGTGTGGGGCTTTGTTCACCGAAGCTTGGTCTCCCCATGTCGTTCTTTCTTTTACCTTTTGGCTGAATTATTCAGCCCCCTCTCTCCACAAAATGTTCTCACTGAATTTCCTTCTCACTGAGCTATCATTTTATCCGCTTTTCTTCACTGAATTTCCTCCTCACTGAGCTATCCTCATTTTTATTATTCTTTATATCTTTAATATTTTAATATGCTGTTGTTTCCTGATCGCCTATGCCATCTCCCCTTCAAAATCCCTGGATCCACCAGGGCTGGACCCCGGCACTTACTGGGTATAAATCTTCTAATCTGCTTCCTACAAATATCATTCTCACTACGTGTCAAAAGGCCTGGTCCTTGTCCACCATCCTGAGTGTGGGGTCTTCTTGTAGTCATCAGTCCCTTATGCCTGAACCCAGTGACCCATCACAACCCACAGGCCAGGCATGGAAGCACAAGGCTGTTTGCTTTGCAAATGAAATACATGAGGAGCAGTAAGGAGTTTGCCTCTAATTACATTTATTCCCAAGAATGTGGTTAAAGATTTATTCATTTGGAGCTTGACGTTTGATTTTTCCAGAGTAGTGAACTGCCTACACCCGGGCTCTGCAGGATCGGCAGTGGATTAAATCTATCATGGGCATGAAGACAGGCATAGAGAAGTCTTTCCAAAGGGCATGGCTGTGATATTATTGTTGTACTTTCACCCAGATGATCCTGGCTGGTTATTAACCCACTAATCATATTTTCCAAATTTTAACTTGGCAAGTCCTGTGGAGAAATTTCACACAGAAGGCAGGAAAGGGTCCTCTAGAACAAGGCAAACATTAGAATTATGTCACTAACTTTCTCCCAATTCCCCTGGCTTTTTCTTCTCTACTCTTCAGTTATCAATTTCATAATATATTATACAGTGCTGTTGCAAGGTTCTGTGCCAGGCAATTTGTGCATGGTTGGGAGTGGGGTGGATATAAAGTTGATGAAGATTGGGCTTTTTCTTCAGGGGCTCAAAGACTCATGAGAACCTTAGGCAAAGGGCTGGGCTTCTGGTCTTCCTGTCATCAATGAGGGCATTCTGTGAGCCAGCTGTTTCCCCCTCCGATCATCAGTGTCTTCCATTCACCAGATGAAGAGAATGAATGCTTTTTCCCCCATCCTTAATCACAGGGGGAGTGGGAGGGAATTAAACATCTAAGATGCAGCTGGTCATTGAGCTCTTCCCTTCCAAGGACTTTGGTCACTGCAGATGTTCAGCCCAACAGAAGAATTCCCTTGGTATATGGGATCCAAGTCCAGTGGTGGCCTGGGCCTCTTTGGCTCTGCAGACATTGGGGCATGGGCCACAAAGTGTTCTGCTCTTGTAAGGGAGCTCTCAGTGCCTCTAGCTGGGCTTGGCCTGAAGTTGAACCAATCCCTACTACTTTGGGCTCACTCCTATTCAGTGTGCTCTGTTATACTCCATAGATGTTGAATGCCCCTACCCAAGAAGATGGCAGGTTTAGCTCAAGAAACAATGGTTCAGGTCTTGCCATGGACTTGGGAGTATGACCTGCCAAGATGGCTGAGAGGCTCTTGACATGGGTCCAGAGCACCCCTTAAGAGATCTTTCCATGGAAGAGATGATGAGGCTTTTAAACACCAGCATTCATAATTTAGCAGATTATTCTCCCCAGGAATGTAGAGGGTAGTGGTGCCAGCTTCTGTCTTAGAAGATGCAAGGACCCCAGATCAAAGCCCAAACAGAAATAAATAAAGTTTGAGATCAAATCCTATAATACTACAATCTTAGTGTGGGTTTGGGAGCCATCAGGTTCTATGTGATCCAAGGAATTTAAGCAAACTTGTCCAGATGATTTTCACTTCCATATTTATTAAGACAGTATGCACCTTTGAGTGTTGTTGCAAAGAATAAATGAGATAATACACACCTGACAATTTCTAATACTTGAGGATGCCTGTGATCACCGTCATTATGATCAACATCATTATAATCACCATCACCTTCATTATCACCATCAGCATCACCACCACCATCATCACCAGCATCATATCACCATCATCACCACTATACCATCATCATCAATTACATCATCACCATCATTATCACCATCACCATTTCCACAATCAAATCAACATTAGCAATAGCAGGAACATCATCATTACCACTATCACCATCATCACCACTTTCATCATCACCACCATCACCATCACTGCAATCATCATCACCAGCATCATATTACCATCATCACCACTATACTGTCATCATCACCACCACCATCACCATTTCTGTCGTCAAATCACCATCACCAACAGCAACACCGCAATGACCATCACCATTATCATCACCACCATTACCATTTCCATCATCAATGTCACTGTCAGCAACAGCACAATCACCATCATCATCATCATCACTATCATCAACATCAGTACCATCATAGTAACCATTGACATCAGTACCATCATAGTCACCATCGCCATCATCAACATCAGTACCGTCATAGTCACCATCGACATCAGTACCATCATAGTCAGTCACCACCGCCATCATTAGTACCATCATAGTCACCATCATCAACATCAATAACATCACTGTCACCATCAACATCAGTACTGTCATAGTCACCATTACCATCTTCAACATCAGTACCATCAGTAACCACCGCCATCATCAGTACCATCATAGTCACCATCATCAACATCAATAACATCATTGTCACCATCAACATCAGTACTGTCATATCACCATTACCATCTTCAACATCATACCATCATACCACCCCTCTCATACCATCATATCACCATCATCAACATCAATACATCATTTCACCATCAACATCATACCTCATTCACCATCACCATCTTCAACATCATACTTCATATCACCATCAACATCATACCATCATCACCACCTCATCATCAGTACCATCATAGTCACCATCATCAACATCAGTACCGTCATAGTCACCATCATCAACATCAGTACCGTCATAGTCAGCATCATCAACATCAGTACCGTCAGTCATCATCACCATCATCAGCCTCCTTCTCACAAGAAGCACAGACACAGGATGAGCTCATACTCTTCATGACAGCATCCTCGTCTCTTGGCTGAATCAGAAGGATTGTGTAGATGGAGGATGAGGGAAGACTGGGCAGCCATCTTCCCTGATCATCCATTAAACTAGACATCCATGTCAACCTCCCTCTTCCAACAAAGTCTGAGTTGGGTCTCAGGGAAGAAGCTGGTGAACATATAGAGATTACTGAGACTGGTGGTGAGATTAAGGGTAGTCCATTACTGGCATATGTAGCTTTCAACCCCATTGTCAGGCTGATCTGGCAGACCCAGAGGGAAGGCACACCAGCTCAGAGCTTTACAGTACATGTCATGTGTTGGGCACAGGTGTATGGGAAGCCATTGATCAGAACCAGCAGTGAACGCTGCCACTTTTAAAAATGGGCACCACAGTAGCTGTTCCTGAGGGCAGGCACTATGACTGAGTTAGTCAAAACTGGCCCTGCTTGGCATGCAGTAGGTATTCAATAGGTGATTCTTGAATCAGTGGCTAAAAGAAAGAGTGAAGGGAGGCCCGTGACATCTTCAGTTTTCCGAGTGTTGCTTATTCTGTGGGCTCAGGAAGGGAATTCCTCGGGACAAACAGAAATAGCCCAGAAGAGAGGCAGCCAGAAGAGCTTGTTATCTGGTCATGCCAGCTTTGAATCATTTATTAGCAATTCCCCCCACGAAGATCATATTCAGTGGACAGGTAACATCTGTTTGTGAGACTGTGTCCTTCAGAGGCCGCCCAAAAAAAGTGTTACATCTGTGAGATGCTCCACGCTGGACCACACACATGCTGTGTCCTCACTCCAGGACTGGCAGGGTCCTCAGCTGTGATGGGTGGGCCTCTGCACCCGAACATCAGAAGAGGAGAGAGACAGATGAAACTCAAGTGGCAGAGATGAAAGAATGGCAGAGTCAGCACTCCCGGGGACAGGGTGCTGCCACCTACAGGGGCTCTGCAGAGCCCCTCATGGCTGTTAGCCCCCAGCTCCTCAGGTGTTGTTCTTGCCGACAGGAGAAGAGCAGGACCAGAATCCTGGACCTTCCAGGTGGACGTCACTGACCAGAGGATTCAACCCTAGTGTCCCCAGAGTGATGTAAAGATGAGTTATATGGGAAGGGATCAGAGGTGTGACCAGCCTGTCTTTTTTCCCTCCCCCTGCATCTGTGTTTGATAGAAGGTGATGCAGGGGATGGGAGTAGATGGACACAGGGACAGCACAGACAGAATTCTTGTCCTCTGCCATCCTGGCCCTCATGTGGGGTTCAGACCACTCTCATTTGGGGCTGTGGCTACCCTGCTCCTGGAGTGGCCAGTCCTTCTGTCCCTGTCTGTTGTTTCCCTTGCCTCCTCCCACCATGGTGTATAAAACACACAAGAGGAGACAGGACCTGGAGGCCAGACTGCAGACCCTTCTCTGGGACTTCAGGAAGCATTACCTGCTCAGTCTGGATCTCTTATTCCCTGGAAGCTCATCTGGCAGTGAACTTCTTGGAGAGGAATCTGGGAAGATGAAGATGCTTTCCAGTGACCCAAGTGCCTGAATCTACAACAGTGTCACCTGCCTCTCTTCCTTCCCTTCCCAATAAGTCCTGGGCTGTCCCGGCTTCTCCTGGGTCCAGGCAAACCCTGCTCCCACCAGTAGGCCAGCTTCCCTGGTGCCCAGACACAAGGAACAAAACTTACCCAAGTTGGGAGGAGAGAAAGGACGGATGACAGCTTACCTGTGCCAGGTGAAGGGGTCAGCAGGTGCAACAACGGCCACAGCTGCCCAAGGGCTGAGTCATTTCTCAGGGCCTGAGAGAGGCCAGGCTGGGGTCACCCTTTCCTGGCTCCAGGTGAAAACAGTCCTGGTACCCACTGCATCTGGCAGCACCTGCATGTGGGCAGAAAACAGACCTGACCTGGTCCCATGAGGCCCCATCAACATGGAGCCCCCTGCAGGGCTTCTCAACACATGATGGGACCTCGTGTCCAGGGCTGAGTGGATGGGACAGGTCCCTACTCCCTGTCTCTTTCTGGGCCCCTTCATCTCATGCCTCTGGTTTCACGGCTCCCCCTCCTCCTTCTCTGTTTCCAGGTTTGGCCGTCCATCAGATCATCACCATCACCGTCTCCCTCATCATGGTCATAGCTGCTCTGATTACAACTCTTGTCTTAAAAAACTGGTAAGGACCCTTGGCCCTTCTGGCTGGGTAATGGGGGTCAGTGGGGGTCCCTGGGGAAGCACACACAGAGAGTTTCTTGCTTCTCAACACCATCTCAGCTCACAGCCCAGGGAATCATTTCTCTGGAATGGAGAGTGCCACACAGCTCCTGCCCTGCTCAACCCACTCACCTTTGTCTGGACAGCTCGGCCACCCAGTGGGAGGGGTTGTTCCCTGACAGTGCCCTCCCAGTGGCTTTCCCTGCAGGACACAAGCCCAGCCTGCTTGGCTTAATTCCTTAGGCAGCAGGTAGCCTGTTCCCAGAGCCTATCTCTCGGATCCTAGTGCCCCTCTGAATGTCCCCCTCACAGCTCGGTTTGGTTTTCCTTATTTCATACCAGGAGCCTGGCTGGGGTCCCTGCCTGCCCCTTGCTGTCCCCCACCTTCCTCTTGCAATCTCTCTGTGTCTGCTGAACTAGGTTACTTCTTTGCTCCAGGCAGCCTGTCTTCGCCTATTTCCTCCTGGAAATTGGCCTACTTTGAGCTTGGCCTTGCTGGGTGTACACACCTGCTATACCCCTGGGAGAATTGGGGGCTGCCAGCTGACCCCACTGCCCGCATGCCTCCTGGGCTGCTGTCCGCCTGAAGTCTCTCCTCCAGCTAGTGAGGCTCCTCTTAACATCGAAGCCAAAGCACCTTGGATGCAAATCATCCCCCTGCCAGCCTTGGTAGAAAGTCACAGGTTTGTGGGAGGGAAGTGCCCTGAGCCTCTGGGTAACAGAGACTTGAGGAAATGCGAGAGAAAGCCGGCCTTTAGGATTACAGAGGACATCGTGTGGAGAGGTACCACCCTGGAACAGCCCAGGGAGGTCTTAGAGCTCCTGATGGCCAGCAAATCCTGGACCTGGGGTGTTTTCTGGGGGAGATAGTGAAGATAATGGTCAGCTCTCAGCAGCATGTCTTGGGCAGGGCTGGCTGGTTGGAGAAGGGGCTCCAGGTCCCCGGACCGCATGGATGCTCGGTAGGTCCGATCCCACTGGCTGTCTGGATGGTGAAATCCTATCCCCACCAAGGAGGTGGCAGACTGTGATGCTGTAATAGGCAACAAGCTTCCTCTTGGTTTTCCCACACTTCGGGGTTTTCAGCAGACCTTCAAAGAGTCTTTTGGGGAAGACAGTCCAGCAGGGTGAATAAGTGGTTCCATGACGTTGGTGGTCGGGGCTGAGGGGGTCCCTTGGTTTTCATGTCCATCTTCTCACCTTCATTTATGGTCAGTCTTCCCTGCCAGCTATCGGGATATCTCTTATTGGGAAGAGGCAGGGAATTAACACAATTTATATGGGGACAGGCTCATGAACCCCTGCCCCTTGCGGCCCACTCACTCTGCAAAGGCTCTTGAGCTGTGAAGCGGGTAGAAAAGGAGAACTGATGAGCTGATGAGAACCATGACCCCTCAGATCTCCTCCTCCCCTGCCCTCCTTCATGGGCATGACACTTCCTTCCATCCTCGTGAACTTGCCCTAGAGGTGACTCCTGGAGCTGGGAAGTGGCCCTGTGCACCTTCTCTGTCAAATCCCTTGGTCAACAGAGATGGGACCCATGTGTGCATCTACATAGAGTCTGAAAGCCTCTGTGGTCCAAAAGAACAGGGAATGAAGGCAGGTACCCACCGGCACGACCACAGTCTTCTTCATAGATCCAAATGATCTGCTTTCATTTCCAGCTTGTGAGCCTGGGCAGAGGAGAGGCTGAGGATGAGAGTTCCCAGTCTTATCTGTCCCCAGAGATAATTATGTGGTCCACTCCACATGAACTACGGCCGCCCTGACCTGTGGACAGAACCTTCCCCACGATTATCATTTCCATACCATCTAGGCGTTCCTGGGGAAACTGAGTCAGTACCACCGCCCGGCTGACATTTCTTGGCCAAACCAGACCTCCACTCCCCAATAATACAACTCCACCCCTCACTTCTTAATCCTTCCTGCAATAATGGCTGCATCTAAAATTCAAATTTTATTTTTAAAAAAGAGCCCATTGCTTGTGGTTGATCTTTCTGAAGAGGTTGGGAATTACTATTAAATTATGTCTAATTCGGAGAAGGCAATGGCATCCCACTCCAGTACTCTTGCCTGGAAAATCCCATGGACAGAGGAGCCTGGTAGGCTGCAGTCCATGGGGTCGCTAAGAGTTGGACGTGACTGAGCGACTTCACTTTCTTCTTTTAACTTTCATGCATTGGAGAAGGAAATGGCAACCCACTCCAGTGTTCTTGCCTGGAGAATCCCAGGGACGGTGGAGCCTGATGGGCTGCCGTCTATGGGGTCACACAGAGTCGGACACGACTGAAGCGACTTAGCATAGCATATGTCTAATTAATGCCTGGAGGTGAAGATTCCTTAGTGTCAGCACGGCGGGAGATGCTGGTGGGTCTCTGTGCCTGCAAGTCCCCCACCCCGACTCCGACCCCCACCCCAACCTCTCTCTCCCCCAGCTGCGCACAGAGTGGGAACCCACGAAGGAACAGCCACCAGCGGAAGACAAACCATCAGGAGGAGAGTTGCCAGAACCTGACAGACTTCACACCTGCTCGGGTGCCCAGCAGTCTGGACATCTTCACGGCCTACAACGAGACCCTCCAGTGTTCCCACGAGTGTGTCCGGGCATCCGTGCCCGTCTACACTGACGAGACGCTGCACCCGGCCGGGGAGTACAAGTCCACGTTTAATGGGAACCGGTAAGCGCAGGCGCGAGCCAGAGTCGGCCGCTGCCCCCTTCTGGGGATGCCGGGTCTGTGGATTGGTGTCAAGCAGCTTTCTCATCACTTTATGTGGTTGGGGCACATGCAGGCAGCTCATTTGCTGAGATGAGACAAGAGGCACAGTACTAAGGTGCCAGGGTTCACATCTGGACCCCTGCACTTGGCCAGTGGATGGACCTGTCTTGCTTGGTCCTGGATCCCACATGCTGGACGCTGAGCAGACAGCTCAGAGCCCAGAACCAGCCTCTTAGTCTCAATCAAGCCTCCAAAATATCAACAAATCGTGATGGGTCCCTCCCTCCCCAGTCAATATCTGTGAACCCCCATCACTAAAATGTCAGCAGCAGATCTGGCAGAAATATCAAACACCAAGCAGACTCCTGGTTATTAAATGCTCTTTTTAATGAGTCATATGTAATCCTTCAAAGAAGACATGTCTCTAAAACCATCCCTGGGAATATTTAAGAAACCCTTGAGTCAGCTTCTGAAGGTTTATCCAGAATTAGATTAAAATATCAATAAGCTATTTTTTTTTTTCCTAAGTGAGTACACATTCATGCATCATTTTGTAAATTAAAAGAGAAACAATTCTCCAACGACTTAAAGATCTTAGGAAGAAATGAGCAGGACAGCAGGCTGACTTGAGGGGCATGGGGTCAGTGACCGGGGACACTGCTCAAGGTGCCCTACTGGGCTCCTCCCAGAATCCAGGTCGAGGAGACTCAGGGGAGCCTTCAACTGTTGTGTCCGAGGCTCATGTTGGCCTTGTCCTGTCCTGGAGAGCGAGGAGGTGTTCCTTAGACACCTCCCTGCTGCTCCTCTCCTGGTATCTCCATGTCGGACTCTACTGTATGTTCTATCTGAGATACTCCCTCCCCAAGGGGGAAGAGTGGAGCGCAGAAACCCCAGGACCCTCCCTCTGAATAACTTTGCTTTTACTCGACCACACTGGGGAGCCCGTGGGTTGCATCCCAGCCGAGTTCACAAAGAATTGGAGAAAAAGCTTTCAAACCATTTCATTGAATGCCTATGTGCCTGTTTGGATATAAATCTTGGCCACCCAGAACCTCAGGCTTGGGGGGAGAAGTAAAAGGGAGTAGCTGGGTCCTGGTGTTTCACTGTGTCTCCCTCTCTGCTCCCATGTCCTGGGAGAGCCCTGTCCCTGTGCAGGGTGGGCACAGCTGGCTGGTGTGGACGCCCTGGAGGGAACAGCTTCTTGCATTGGGGCCAAAGGTGATGCTCTGTTGGTTCTCACTGGCTCTGGGAAACACTTGCTTAGTCTTGAAGGGGACAAAATACCTGGGGGCAAAGGGCATTTTAGGCATCAGGCCCTGCCCTCTCCATAATGTGCAGTAAAGTGAGTGGAATCTCTGATCTCAGAGGCAGAGACCATGAGCTTTGCACTTGTATTGCAAATGAAAAACTGAAATCCAGAAATAGCATCTCTGTGCATCTTCACTAGATTCATCCTATGCACGGAACCCTTGGACTGTATGTCCTCTTAGGCCTCCCAAAGTGGAAGGGAGGATTGGCCAACACAGGGAGAGGTGGCCAGTGGGTCCAGGCCAGGTGAAGCATCACCTTCCGGGAGTTCTTTTTGCCTGGAGAAGCCAGTTTTCTGCAACAGGTCCCATCCAGCCTGCCTGTCAGGTTTTACATATGAGCCCTCGCAAGCCCGTTTTTCTGCTTGCTGCAGGCCCTCTTCTTCTGATCGGCATCTTATTCCTGTGGCCTTTGTGTCTGAGAAATGGTTTGAAATCTCCTGCTGACTGGCCGAAGTCTTTTTACCTCCTGGGGGCAGGGCAGACGCCATGTGTCTGTTTTATGGTATGTATCTCTCTTATTGGACCTTGCTTGATTTCCTGCCCTCCCTGCCATCTCTCCTCTGGAATACTGGGAGCCTGTCTGGACATGGCAGGTGGGCCTCAGCAAGGGCATCATTGCCCTGGATACAATCCAGAGGGCTGGGTGCGTGGTCTCTCTGCTGCACTCGTTAGAAATGCGCCCACATCCTGGTGGGAGGGAACGACAGACTCAGGAACCCCTGCTCTGCAATCTTGTCCAGTTCTGCACATGCTGCTCCATCTCCCAGGAAGCCCTGTAGGGCAGGGGACCCCGTTCTGGAAACAAGCTACAAGTACACCCCTCACTTCCCCAAATAAAAGATCAGAGCCCCAGCCCAGTGGGCAGACACCATCCCGCCACCCCGTCTCTACGTGGGGGTGGGGAGAGAGAACACTGAGTGGAATTAAAATACAATTTTGAAATATAAAAATAAGAGATAAGAAAGAAAATGATAAAGAGAGAAAGTGAAGAGTTGAGACGTCTACTAATTTGAAGCCAGGGACCGGTACCAAAACAGGGATGAATTTGCCACGCTCTGCTGGATAGGAACATTTGGTTTGCTTTCAATGATATTGACTTTAATGCTGACATTAAATTGCTTTCTTCTGTGCTGAATCTCCTGAACACGCAGGCTGCTGTGGGGGGAAGAGGATCTTGTCACCCCGCCCCCCAATGACTGCACATTCTGGATGAACAGTCAATTGAGGTGACTAGGGCTTTTGTTTTTGTTTTTCATTTTTCTTGTTTGATGCTAGAGTTTTCAAAGGATGACATCTTGCTCATCCACAGAGAACATCTTTTTTCCTCTAGATCTTCTAAGCGTGACGTCACATCCCTTCCAGGAGCAGGGAATCCAGTTTTTAGGGTTATCTATATTTGAAAAAATAATTTTTTTTCTTTACTTTTTCTCACCTTCTGATGTGGGGACTGAGTGGGAAGTATCATTCTCAGAATTGGAGAAGGTCCCGGGGCTTCTTGGGATATACCCCATCTTCTTAGGGAGCACACAGGACCCTCAGAGGCCTCTGCTTACAGCACTTCTGAGGGACCAGGGGCCCCAGCTGCTTGGAGAAGCAGATATCAATCAATCGGTTCATAATCCCAGCCCTAGCAAACTGTATATTTATTCCACATCAAATGTCCGTCCCTCACGTTTGTTCTGAAGCCAGAACAACCTGATTAGCACTATGTTTAGCCAATGGGTGAAGGAATATAATGAGGTTAAAATGGAAATTGACCCCCTACTCACACAGAGGCCTTTGCTGAGATGTACAGGTCAGGCAGGTGAGATGAGGGCTGTGCCCGACATTCAAGAGCCACATGCCCTGGACACAGCTTCTCTGTCAGATGCTGGCACCTTTGTCTGCCCGGATGTGACTCATCTCATTAAGGCCTCGGAGAAGCTCCCTTTGGTGTTTCAACCCAGCAAGTGATGGGGAAGCTCCCAGTTAGCAGTGGAACTCCCGCCTGCCTGGCAAGGCCTCTGCAGGGCGGCCAGGTGAGCGCCTGCATCTCCTTTGGGATTTCACAAATGCATAAATGCTTAAGGCATTGACCTGGGAGACCCTAGCCCTGCACATCAAAGACATCTGCTCTCTTCCTCCAAGAGCTGTGGACCTGCAGGCCTGAGATGGACATTCCTTCCACTCCAAGTAGCCCCCATCTGGAGAGGGTCGGGGAGACACTGCCCTAATGGCACATTCACATGGCAGCTCATTGGCACACTTTTGACATATAGAGACCCATTCAGTCTTCTCAGCAATCCCACTTACAGATGGGAAACTGAGGTCAGATGGGGAGGTCATGTGACTTGCCTGAGGCCAATCATGTTGTAAGTGGTGGGGCCACGTGATCCTAGGCCACCTGATTCTGGGGCCACACTCTGCCCACCGGTCAGACTTCCTCAACTATTATTCCCAGTGGAATGCCTCTGTGCCCCTTTCCCTCCCTGATGGCACCCTAAGTGAGAAGGGAGTCAGGTAGTGGGAGAGGAGGGAGGGGTTTCCAGATGATTTGGCATCCCTGCAGGGGACACACAGCCTGACTCTGCAGAGCAGGGGGCACTGCAGTTGGGAGACCAGCCCCAGATCCTCCAAAATTCTGGGCCAAGGATTGAACCAGGGAGCTGCAGACCTGACTTTAAAAGAAAACCAGGTTGGGAGGAAAAAGTGCTTTTTATCCACACCTCTGGTCCAGAAGACATTCCCGTCCCCTTCACCCAGTTCTCTCTAGCAGCCCGGGATGTAGAAGGACCCCACGAGCTAAAAGGTGGGTTCTGCCAGCGTGCCACCCAAGACGGGCCCCAGGGACCTTGTTTTCCACCAGTTGTCCAGACCCCACTTCCCAGCTCTCCGTGAGGATCAATTTCAAGACCATCCCCATCTACAGGAAGACACCTCTGTGTCTGGAGAGCTCGACCCTCCCACCATGGATCTCAGGTGGGCATTTTGGGGAGGAGAGAAGAGGCAACAGGACTCAGTGGAGCCTGGCCATGCTAAGCCACAGCACCTATGGACTCAGGGCAGTGGCTCCCTCCAGCCGACTCCTCCTGGAGACACAGACCAGGAGGTCCATGAGAGCAGCCTTGTTAGTCCTTGATAAACGCTTACACATCCCTTCCCTGTGGGTCACACGGGCTGTTTATCACTCACTGGGAGGAAAGCATTCGCCTTCAAAGTGTCCCTGATGTCTACAGTTAATGCCTGGAAGTGAGGATGGAGCGGTGGAGAGCCAGGAAGATGGCTCAGATTTATCGGGATTCTTATTGTCCCTTAAATAAATAGCAATTAATACTGGAACATTTAATTAAGGTTTAAGAGCCAGCAGAGATATTTATCTCTTGCATAACTGTTAGGCCTCTCCAAATGAATTTTTAATGATGCTACCGCAGTTTGTTACAGCACCGTCTTGTGTGCTCACACTAACCCACACGCACGTCTGGGACACACGCCCCGCCCACCCCGTTTCCCTGCGGGCAGCTTGATGGTGATTCTAGGGCTCGTGGACACAGGTGACCCAACCTTGGCAGAAATTTGTCCCGTTTCCCTAGATTCAGCCTCTGTGATAGATTCGAGCAAACTCTTTACCTGGACCCTACTCTGTGGAGCCTGATGGAACACTGGGCAAGACAAAATGAGGCGGCCTTTCCAGCTCTGAGGAAAGAGACCTTGAACACAGGCTTGTCATTGGCTCTTGGGCTGATTTCCTGTCATTATTCATGCAGCAAGTAAACTTCAGAAAAAGCTCATCAGTGTTCAGATCTTCCCGTTTGCCGAGGCCACTTCATTCCAGCCTGAGAACTCATAAAAGCCCTTGCATCCGAAGCAAGTGAGAAATAAATCATGAGTTATTATTATTTTCAAAAAAAAAAAAAAAAAACACTGATGAGATAACTAATAAAAAAAACAAGAAGTGCACCTGAGCCTTCCTGCTTTGTTCTGAAAAATGCATTAACAGAATATCCAGCTTCTGTAATTCAAAGGAATATTTTCTTCAAAGCAACAGCAACATCCAGACCCTTCTGGAAGTCATTTTTCTCCCCAAGCTGAGAACCAGCACCAAGGAAACCGGTGTGCAGAAGCTTTTTCGGGATGTGGAGAAACTAACTAGAGGCTCACTCTCCAGGAGGCCTTGCTGCCAACTGCCTGTTCTCTTTGTTCCTCAGAAGCTGATACGGATCTTGAAGCCCAGGACCCTCGTGTGGTTTGCAGCTCTGGGGGCCACAGAGCCGGAGCATCCCCTTCCAGGCAGCAGAGGGCACTGGTTTCTCCCAAGTCAGGATTCATCCTGGATCCCTGATCGCTCAGATCTCTCTCCAGCCACAGCTTTTCCTTCTGGCTCAGAGTCTCCCCTGCCTGCCCTCACCAGCTATACGACCTCACTAGTGTCCTTCTCCAGGCAGGATGCACTTCCCTCTCTGCTCCTCCCTGGGTGAATGCCAGGCTGAGAGGCTCTTGCTCTGAGCCTTTGAATCAGAAAAAACCCAGCCCTTCCCCTCAACTTGAGTGCAAGCAGCAGTGTTTCAGCAGGAACTGGGGCAGGCCTGGAAGGTGGCCTGGCAACTGAGACCTCTCCTTCTTGCAGGGGACCATCACCTCTGCAGGAAGCCAACACTGCTGTTCCAACAGCTACTCAAGGTGCAGAGTTGGAGCCGTTGCTCCTTCTCTATACCACCTCTTTTTCATTCTGAAAAAGTGAAAGTGTTAGTCATTTGTGTCTGACTCTTTCCTACCCCCATGGACTTTGGCCTGCCAGGTTCCTCTGTTCCTAGGATTTTCAGGCAAGAATACTGGAGTGAGTCGCCATTCCCTTCTCCAGGAGATCTTCCCTACCCAGGGATTGAGCCTGGATCTCCTGCATTGCAGGCAGATTCTTTAATGACTCGCCACCAGGAAAGTGCCTGAGATGCTGATAGAAGCAGATATTGTTAAGTTTGGAAGATACTTGGCCCCCTCAGTGGCCCAAGAGCCCCTCCAGCCATCCTCCCAGGAAGGCAGTATGTGAAGGTCATTCCAGACAGATAAGGGGCTGAGGACAATGCTTCTTTCACACAGATGCCTCTTCTCTGAATTTCATCCAGTGTTGATCTCCCTCCAGAGGGCCAGGCTCAGAGCTGGTACCCAGGCAAACTTTGGCGGACCTGGCAGGCACCCATGACACCTGGGTGACATGTGATGTACACACACTCAGGTACAAAGCAGTGCCTGAGGAGTCACAGAAACGGATGCTCTAACAGAGATTAAACAGAACACGCTTAGGAAAGGAAGGGGTATCCATGAAGGTCTCCCCAGGGAGGTAACAGTCAGCAGAAACTTGGGGTTTTTCAGGTCAGTGATTTGCTATTGAAGCCAGGCAACCGCCTAGAAAGGAAAGAGGGAGAGATGGGGCAAGATAGGCCGGACCCTTGTCCTCGAGGATCCCAAGAGCCACTGTCAGAAGCACTGAAGACTTTTCAGCCTCTTAGCGGATAATGTCTATTTGAAAAAACCTCAGGAGACAGTTGGCCCCAGGGAAGAAGCAGTAGCAGGGCCTCCCTCATCTGTCTGGTTAAGGTTGCGAGGAAGGATTGGAGAGCAGCCCTAGGCTGCAGGTCTCCCTTCTTAGGAAAGGAGGCCCTGTGACTCAAGTCTCACCCTGCATGCATCTGAGAGTGGGCAGGGGCCTGGTGGTCAACCTGCTGGGGCAGTGGGCAGCAACTCAATCCAGAGACTGCCCCAGATCTGGGCAGATGGTCACTAGGCCTGGCTTTTACTGTCCCCCTATTTTTTTCATAGGTGACAGAGGATGAGATGGTTAGATACCATCACCAACCCAGTGGTCAGTGGACATGAGTTTGAGCAAACTCTGGGAGATGGTGAAGGACAGGGAAGACTGGCATGCTGCCGTCCATGGGGTTGCAGAGTCAGGCACAACTTAGTGACTAAACAATAGCAACAATATTTTTTCAATATGTATATATATTTTAAGATTTTTTGATATGGACCATTGTTTAAAAGTCTTGTGTTGAATTTGTTACCATATTGCTTCTGCTATATGTTTTGCATTCTTGGCTATGAGGCATGTATGATCTTAGTTCCCCGATCAGGGATCAAACCCACACCCCCTACATTGGAAGGCAAAATCTTAACCCTTGGACCACCAGGGAAGTCCTCCAATATATTTCTTAAGTTCTTAAAATTGTAGTAAATATATATATAACATAAGACTGACCATTTTACTTTTAACTGTTTTTAATGGAACAGTTCTGTGGCATTAAGTACATTCACAATTGTGCAGCCACCACCACTGTCCACCTCCACAACTCTTGTTGTTTTTCCTGAGCTGGTATTATGCCCCCCTTAGACACTAACTTCCCCCACCTGTCCCTAGCACCCAGCATTCTTCTCTCTATCCCCAGGAACTTGACAACTCTGAGGACTTCTTATAAGTGGCATCATCGCAGATTTGTCTGCACATTTTTTAACTTTCTAAATATTAAAAAGAAGGTAGACATACAGGAGGGACATTCTGCTTTAATGATTTCACTTTTTAAACCACACTCCCTCTCTCCTTGCAAATCCTAGAGAGCCTAGGCATCGGCAGGCGGGGGGCTGGCGGGGGTGGTGGATAGCTGGAGTAACCTTGCCGAGGGTGGTCCAGCACACAGTTGACCAGATGTCCATTTCATCACACTTCTGCTCACAGCAGGGCAGGTCATCCCACAGGAGATGAATAGACGCCCCATTTGGGCCTCCTGGGATTGCCCAAACAGGTGTCATTTGTTTGGGCAAGGCAACGCCCTGCCTTTCTTATCCAAACCACGAGGGGTCCTGGAGAGGGAGCAGGCACTGCCACCCACCTCGATGGAGTAGACTTTCATGTGCTGAGGTCTTCGGAGAAGATGACGCATGCAGTGCCGACCAGATGCTTTCCTGGGGGCTGAAGGTGTGTCCCTGCACCTGGATGCCCTTCAGCCCTCCGTCCTGTGGAGGTTCACCTGGGGGGATTATTGATGCAGGAGAAAGAACCTTACCCCAGAGTCCATTTAGAAGAAGGGTGCCATGGTATCCTCTTTGTACCATTTGAGGGTCCGATTTCCTGTCGTTGTGGGAGTGCAGATGAGGACTCAGTGACAGCAGAGAGACACACCCTCCCCCCCCCCCCCCCCCCCCGGCCTTGTAACAGAACAGCAGCTTGGAGCCAACCCCCTCCCGGAACCTGGGGCTGAGCTATGGGGCATTCCGACTTACCTGGCTGTCCCCAGGACAGCTGTAGCTCTGTCTCCCTAGGGGATGCGGACCTCAGGGTTTGTCACTGAGGCAGGATGACTTTGGGTCCCAATTTTCTGAGACAGCACCCCCAAACTGGGCAAAAGCCATCTGCTTTGTAGCCATCTGACCTGGCTGGCATGCAGGGCAGGCCTCTCTCCAGTGAGATCACTTCTTAGGGAGACCCAAGGGGTAGTTATTTCTGATGCAGTCCATCAGCCTCCCCAAGTCCCAGCCCCCTCCAGCTGAGCAAGATTGAAATGGATTCCACTGCTTCTTGAAGCCCAGGACTGTAGCTGGCAGCCCCACTGGCCTTGGCATCAGGAGCTGGAAGGGGAGCGAGCAGGATGCTGGATGCATTCAGTCACCTGCGGGCCTGGAGTGCCATGCCTGCTCATGAGTTAGTGTTGGGGTAGTCCCAGCCGCCTCTTGGGAAGCCCAGGCTCCTCCCTCAAAGGCAGGAGGACCACTGTCAATTACTGTAATTAACACGAGGGCCCCTCAGGATTCCTAGCGTTTGTAGCAGTCGCTGGTGACCAGGTCCAGTGAGATAGCTTTGGTGCCCCCAGGATGACACTTGCGTGTCGTTTAGCCAGGCAGCTGTGCACCCAGGTCTTGGTGACAGAGGCTCAGAGGGGCCTCATAGACACCTACTACTTGTGGCCCTCTGCCATTTAATCTCTTCTTGTTTTCTTTCCACACAGGATTCCGTTGGTGAACCTGTAAAAAAAAAAAAAAATTTAAAAATTACAAAAAACACACAAAACCTAAAACTAAACTATCTAAGGGGAGGGGTCCCCACCCCTACCACTTCTGTTTGCCGGTGGGGAAGTCTCAGAGCAGGACGCTATAGGCCAAATATATTTTTATAAAAATGGTGATGCCTATGGGGGACTGCCTTCTCCCAGAGCTCCTTTGGGAAACAGAAAGAAGACCCAACAGAAGGAACTGGAGACAGAAAAAGGGCAGGAGGACGCACCAGAAGCTGGAGTTTGTACTTCGATTCTGAACCTGTGCCAATAATACCATTATGTGCCATGTACTGACCTGAGAGACTTGGTGACAAAGCCGAAGCCAAGCGAACCATGAGGAGTAAACTTACAGAAAACAGGAGTGGGTATCTCTTCTGTAGAGTCGCTATTTCTGGTTAATATACATATATAAATATATAAAGACACAGACACACACACACACACACACCCCTTTTTTTTGTACCGTAGCAATTTTTGAAGACCTTCAATGTTCCTTTTTAAAAAAAAAAATGTGTTCTCGGTTACAAAATCTGATTTCTTTAACACGCTTAGTACGAACAGGATGAACTGGTGTTTTCTACTTTGCAGGATCACACACAGGCACACGCGCGCATACACACACGTCCGCACATATATATGCATACACTGGAAATGCAGTTCCACGCGTGAGCATATTCTTCTGGTGACCTGGTGTCCCATCGCTGTCCAGCCTGGGGCGGCCACGATGAGCAGACAAGACCCTCGAATGGCATGCCCTGCATTTGCTGGGTATTTGGTGAGTGGCATCAGGTGTGTGATTTCTTATGTTGGGCCAGAATGAAGATTGCCATGGTTTTATCTACATACATACATACATATATATATATAATCTCTATACATATAAATACAACCTTTTTTTCATTGAGTTGTTTGGAAAAGCTACCTAATAGCCATGTGCACACGTGTGTGGCCGGCCACTTACAAACGGGCCTGAGCGTCAGATTGGGGGAGGGGGGTTGGCTGGTGGATTCTTGGCCATCTTTGTGTTACACAAGCATAGACCGAATTAAAGGAATTTTCCAGTTCCCAAAATTAAAGGAATATATCCTCATAGTGTGTGTGCGCGTATGTCAGAGCATTACTCAGAAATACGTGAGCGCCCCGTTCATCTGGGTAGGAGCGCTGGGTCCTGGGCCAGCATGCTGTGTCTCTTTCCCGCACAGGGGCACTCAAAGGTCACCCGCTCTTCCTTGAGCCTGAGAGTGACTTCGAACCTTGGAGATGGTGCAAAGATGCTGTCTCTTGTCAGCTCCCATTGGCCAGCTTGTGAGCTTGGGTCTCTCTGAACCCCGACCACACACTTCAGTGAAGATCCCCCTCTTTACGGCCCCCACTTTATGAAGGCGCCCTGTTGCCCCTCCTACTGTCAGTGGGAGCGCTCTAAAAGATGTGGATCCATCTGGGCCTCAGAGGGCATGTCCTCCTCCCAGAGACCCCAGATTCTATGCACAAGGCCTGTCTCCTGTGAGTGATGTCACCAGTATAGCATGAAATGCGACAGGTTAAGTTGAAGGGTTAGAGGTCATCAGGCAGGAAGCTCACCCCTCCTACTCACTCCCTGACCAGGCAGGTGACCCAGTCCTTTCAGCAGGCTCCCTCCACAACACCTTGAAATGGACTTGGAAACTTGGCTTTGGTACCTTTTAATATGTGGGAGAGTCGGACAGTGCCAGCAGAGGGAAAAATGTCCTTTTGTCACAATGCCCGTTAAGATCTGTTTTGGGGATACCCCCCTCCAAGAGTGGGAAAACTGTGTTTTTTGGTTTTTATTTTGTCATCCCCCTACCCTCCAAAGTTCTGGCACATTAACAAGATGCCACTAATGTCCACATCATCTCCAGGCTCCGGACTCGTCCACATGGTGCTCCCTGCCACACTGCTGTCGGCCTGGCACCCAGCACAGTCAGCTCTCATCCTCCAGTCACTCTCCTCCACTGGAGGGTGGCCCGGGGCCTCTGTGACTCAGGTGAGCACTGTGCAGTGTGAACCACAGGTGAGGGCTATGGAAGCCACCACTGTGTGTCGTATGAGATGAAGGTGATGGCAGTGTTGTCTGTTGTACCACTGGTAGCAGAGCCTAGGGTTCCTGACGGGGATGCGGCTCAGTGGCCAGTGCATCACCTCTAACTGTAGCTCAGTCCTCTCCCCTGGACCTCAGGCTGCCTGACTACTGGGTGACACAGAGCTTTCCAAGGAAGCTTCAAATAGCAGCCACTTCCTCCACCTCCAACACACACACACACACACTCCTTTGGCACGTGTTCAGGGCAGGGCTGGGGGATGCGTGTACCACCACCAGACAAGCCATGCCTGCATGTTCCCCACTGGGATTCTAGAAGTGTACTGACAATCTGTCCAAACAAATCCACTTTGAGGAAGACTACCATATCACGGTGATGGAGGGAATGTGTGTAGAGATGCTTTATTTTTTAAATGGTTACCTGGAAACATCATCTCTATACAAGGAGATGAAAGTGAGTAGGCTTCAAAAATTAAGCTCCTTCCACAGTCAAGTCTATGAAATGATACGGCACAGGTTTTTTTCTGACCCAGGCCCCGTGTTGTCATTCAGTTGCTAAGTTGTGTTTTACTCTTTGAGACCCCATGGACTGCAGCATGCCAGTCTTCCTTGTCCTCCAGTATCTCCCTGAGTCTGCTCAAATTCATGTACATTGAGTCTGTGATGCCATCCATCACATCCTCCAACCATCTCACCCTCTGCGACCCCCTTCTCCTCCTGCGCTCAATCTTTACCAGCATCAGAGTCTTTTCTTTAAAAAAAAAAAAAGTCAGTTCTCCGCTTCAGGTGGCCAAAGTACTGGAGCTTCAGCTTTAGCATCAGTCCTTCTAATGCACATGTGTACATTTGTCTGAACATTGTATGTATCTGTGTGTGATGAGTTTGGCCTGGCCATGCTTGCACAGACCTAGGGTGATGCTCTTGGTCAGTCAGTGATCCCTCTTCTTAGCTCTTTGGATTTCAGAGTCCACCAGTGACCCAGTTGTATCTTCTTAGGTCCCAGGGCCCCAGTTCTTACATTTCCTTTAGCTTTTTTCTCTTCAAAAAAGGTACTTAAAGGAAGCCTTCATCTTGTTGTTTGTTGAGGTACTGCCCTCATGGGTTTTACTTTCTGTGACAGGCAGAGGCAAACAACACAGATGCGAACAAAATAATTTTCAGAGAGAAGGATAAAGGAAAAATTTTAAAAATAAATAAATCTATAAATAAAACTAAATTTTAGAGAGGGATGGTAGGAAAGCAACAGAGTAGGATGACAGGAAAGAGAAAAGGGGAGCTGTCTGGGTTTATTCATCTGGCCATCACCTCCAACTGAGAAGTCATCTCCACTTGCCATCATCTCCAGCTGGGAAGTCATCTCCACTTGCTTCCTGAAGGTTGGTCTGGGAATGAAGGATAAAAGTGAAGTGCCAAGAAATAATTTCGACCATTATTGCAATAATTATTGCAGTCATTGCGACCCTTCTACCTCCACCCCCCAATCATTCTAGCCAGGAGAAACACCTGAGGAAGCAGAGGCCGAGAAGAGGCATATCACCCTGATGATGAACTTGATCTCTGCCTGGCGTGCTGTCTCCCCCTCAACCTGAGTCCCCTCCCTACTCACATCCCTAGGTTGTCAAGTCATCATTAGGTCAAGCAGATCTCAAGGAGGACAAAGAAACTCAAGGAGAGATAGGAAGCCCACAGGACACCGGGGGCCCAGGGAGAGCCATCCCCCCTCGTAAGAGAAGTCAGCTGCCTTTCCCAATGCTCAACCTCAACACAGATCTTACTCAGTAACGTACTTCTTAAACAACATCTGCTTTTATTCCAAAACATGCTGTGATTCATGTAATTCTGGAGTGGTTACTTTGGTACAGTTTGTCAATTTGCTATGCCATACTGTTTTTTGATCGTTTGTTTGTTTTCCGATGTAAATAGCACAGCCCACATAAACGAGCCAGACTCTCGCCATCTGAGAATCTTTGATTATTCTTCCCAACTTGTTCTTGTTCGCCTGCTCTGAGCCAAGATGTGTGTGTTAGCTGCACTCAGCACTATTCCTGGGGCTCCCATCCAGGTCTCAAATGATCGGTTGATGTTTTGAAATATGCTCCCAGCCCTTCATTTCAAAAAGTGTGAGGCCTGGGTGGGCAGTTTTGCATTTCTAAGTTTTGAGTTTGCACTTAAATGTAAAGAATGGGATAACAGAGGTGAAGGCAGAGGATCAATCTTTTTATATCACCCCGCCCATTAAACAAGGGGTTCCCAGGTGGCGCTAGTGGTAAAGAATCTGCCTGCCAATGCAGGAGACATAAGAGACAGGTGATCCCTGGATGGAGAAAGTCCCCTGGAGTAGGAAAAAGCAACCCATTCCAGTATTCTTGCCAGAAGAATCCTTTGGACAGAGGAGCCTGGTGGACTACAGTCCATGGGATTGCAAAAAGTTGGACACAACTAAAGCAACTTAGCACAACATTAAACAAACAAGAAAATTGAATTTCATTGGACTTCAAATGATTTTAGGAAGAGCTCAGCCAGCAAGCCCACAATAGCCAAACTCCAGAGTTCAAAATGGTCACCACGTGAGCAAGTAGGAAATTTAACTCTGGGCACAGTCTCTCTGTATGCCAAAAGGCCAGCTGTACCATTTGCCCTTTGTCAGGGGGGCAGTGTTAACAGGGCAACCAGCCTCTGGTGGGTGGGGCTTGCATGTACCCACTCCATTCTACTTCACTTTGGTTAGGGAGGTTCAGCGCCTAGGCTGTACTGATGAGAAAGCTGTGAACACGCAGGGCCAAAAACAGAAAAGGACAAGGAGAAGGAAGAGGCACGGAAGATGCTATGTGGGCTCTTGAAGGCAGTAGTGCTTGGGTGGGGGAGAGGGTAGCAATGCAGGTAAGGGGCTTCTCTCCATGGATTCCCAGACACCACAGCAACAACAGGTCCACAGCCCACACTTAACAGACACATGGCCTACACTGAGTGTAAAGGCAGCTGAAGAGAGTGGTCAGCTAAGTTATAACGTGTGTCTGTGTTGGAACTGGAAAGCTAAAACCCATCCTTCCAGAAGCCCCATTCCATTTCCCACTTGATAGATTCCCTGCTAAATGCTCCAAGAGTTACGCAGCATAGAATCAAGAGAGAATCAGAGCAGTTTTGAATGAATCCATAAGTCTAAGTCATATATGGAACCTGAGCTTAAGAGGCTGGTATAAACTGGGCCAGCCCTGCCCCCTGGGACAACAGAGGTTTATAAGCACATAGATGGCGTAGGGTAAACAGAGAGCAGTAGGGGAAGGAGCCAGTGAACCTATCAATGGCCCTGCTGTCTCTTCTGTGTGGTTGAAATCAGAACACACACGTACCATGGAGAGTATAAATGAAAGAGGTTCATAGAATAAGCCAGAAGAGTTGCTAAGACATCCCCTGGGGCTGAATTAAGTTGCTCAAATCTTGAATTTCAAAGTAACACAACTGCTGATCATATATACAGAAATGGATGCAGAGAGGATCAGATTGTAGGAAATTCTTCTTTATAAAGTTAGTTTTGCCCCGTGTAGTCTCTCTTAAAAATAGAATCCCCTGGAGACCTAGGTTCTTATCAACACCCAAATACTTGCAACCAAATAATTCCCCAGAAACTTCTTTCATGTGTGAACACAAACTCAGCTGTCCACACTGGTTAAGTTTTCTTGGATTTATGAAATTCTGCAATAAATTCTTTAGTGTTGATATATATAGATTTTGGATTGGTGAACTGGCAGTTCGTGCCAGTCTTCCTGAATGTAACAAGTTATTGCTTCCAGAGAAGTGGGTAGAACTTTTTTCACAGGAGAAACAAGCCCTAAGTTCTACTTTTTGACATCATCTTGTACCACGAAGACTTGTTGCTAAAATGGTGAGAGACCCTTTGAAGACCCCCAGTACATTTGTGTGTAATAATTACGCAAGAAACTATAAGAGCAAAGACTGTTGTATTAACCATCTAGACCAATGATTCATCTCTCAAGAGAACCATGTGTCATCCTTCTCCACTCTGCAATCATGCCAGGCCAGAAGGGACACTTTCAAAGACATTGTGACACCTTAAATTCAATTTGCAACCTTTGGGGGACTAAATGGAGTAGGAGAGAAGGGCTTCACTGAAGTCTCAGGTTGTAGGAATCCACATGGTGGTAGAATAGTGAACCAATAGTGTTGTTCTTGACAAGGTTTTTGTGACAGCAGTTACCACCAGAAAGAACTCTCTCCCTCTGCCTCCAATGTCTATTTTGGGCTGGACACTCCACTCTGTGTCATCTCTCCCTTATGTGTATGGATTTCTAACATCAAGTGTTGTGACTGCCAACAGCTCAAGGTCTACAAGGCAACGTGAGTATTTTTTTCATGGACTTACAGCAAGCAGACATGAACTGACATGAAACTTCTGAAAAGGAGAGATTTCTAAGGTGCTGCTAAGTATTGTGCTACTGCTGCACACAAGCACAACTGGATGGCCAGTCAAGGGCCTTAAAGATGAGGATGGGCAACTGGTTTTGAAAAGTCAGCAGGAGTTACAGAACCCACCTACAGCCACACACTCCTTGAGCTGAACTGCTGTGACCTACAGAAGACATTTGGTTTTATTGTTTTTGTTTGTTTGTTTTTCACGTGTATTTGGATCGCTTCCTCTGAAGCCAGAAGTGTGAAAGGACTTGAACAAAATCGGTTCTCAATCGACTCACCATGAATTTGATCTTTAAAGATGAATCCTCAGTATAAGATGACACGGAATGACTTGAGGTTCAGCAGAGCTTTCAAAGACACTCACATGTCTTCCTTGGCTGGAAGATGAGCACCATCTGAAGCATTTGCTGCTCCCTGAAACAATCTCCTATTGTGGGGAGAGAGTATGTGGGGACTTAGCAAAGTCTGGGAATAAAACATTGAGACTGAGGGAAAGACTGAAAGACTGTAGTCAGTTTTGGGTTCCAGATCATTGTTTTCTTAAAAACTAGAGAGTTTGTGGGGTTTTCTAATTTCCTTTTTTTCTGGCAGCCCCATTGGAATCCTTCCTCTTGCCTCACTTGGAGAAACAAGATGGCAGGCAATGGAGCCCAGAACACAGTTATTCTTCAGTAAAAATTATTTAAAGGAAAAGCAGAACAACAACCAAGCCTCACCTGACCATGGATGACTTTGCTGATTAAGTTTTACTTAACTCATGATTCGTATTTGGGTCGACAAGAGATTCATTGATTTTCTGTCTCTCTATATGTGTACTACTGAATGTGAGTTAAACCCTTGAACATGAATTAGATCCAGAAAGTATTAAACTGGACATTGGAGGAAACAGAAGATCACACATTGACTGTATTTTCAAAGTCTTTTACATTTTTTTCAAAAGGAGTAAATGTTTACCACAAAACATTTAGAACATTAAATAGAATCAGAAAGAAGGGCAAAATTGGAAACCCTTCAGTTCTTATTTAATTCAGTGGTAACTGTTCATTAAGGTCTGGGGCGTGAGGACAAGTCAGAGATCTCTCTGTGGTAAGCATAGTTGCTTACCCATGTTGGAAACACCCATCTGTTTCCAACATACGTTTTCTAAAAAGTCAGTCTAACTATGTTTGAAGGCATCCTTGTTGTGGACTACAGTCTTTACTAAGCACGAGAGTGTCTCCATGACTAAGTGGAAAAAGCAGTCAATCATTTGGATGTTTTGCTTTCACATCCATCGTCACATGTGGGCACATCTAGGTGTTGTGGGGAGCGGCAGGGATACACAGGATACTCAGAGAAACATCCAGACTGTTGGCTGAGTTTTTCACGTGGGGCATCTATATGAGGGTCACAGATCTGATAACCAGAAGTCTCCATGCCCTTGTGAGACCCTCATGTACTTGAATCACACCCAAATTTACCAGGTTTAATCACATACATTGAAACACAGACCCAGTCCCCCCTCCTCTCCCCAGCTCACCCGTGGAACTAGGAAACTCACAAACCATGAACCTGAACCACAGGACAAGAAGGTCAAAGGTGATGGCCACACAGTCCCATTTCAGAACTTTATTTTTCTCCCCTCCCCAACTCATGTATAGCAACAATGGGTTTATTTTGATTTTCCTAAATTATTTTCTGATACAATAAACTGTTTACTGTTTATTTATACTTTTACATGGAGCAGTGGTTATTTTTCCATAGAAAAACAGAAGCTTCTCTGTTTACGTGTTATGCATATATATCTATGCCACAGCTGTCCTTACAGACATATGGATATATCATCTTCCTGAAAGAGCTCAATTATTGTAGTTTATTGTTGTGTTTTTCTTTGAATGCATTTCATAATCATGTTAATAAACAGACATGACACGAGCTACGGGGGTAGGGGTGGGGGGGCTGGGTGTGATTTCCATACAGGTGAAATTTTATTCCAGATTTTTTTTAAGTTGTTTCTGTATTTCAAAGCTATGTAATTTGAAAAATTATTGTTAATGCAGCAGCTATATCAACTTTGCTGTATATTTAGTACTCTGATGTTGCTATTAAAAAAAAACATAATATGAAAAAAAGAGACAAAAGAATCAACATTAGTTCAGGTCATGACCTCAACATGGCTTTTTCAAAATGTTATTTGTATATTTATTTCCTTTACCAGTATTATCTGAAACGTCCTCGAAGACTATGTTCATGTCTGTGTCATGGTTCACAGATTCTAAGATTTCCTCCTGGGTCTTCATTGTTTCCAAACCAATTCTTTCCCAGTTCAACCATGAAAAAAATATTTCCAGGTCTCTGGTGTTGGTCCCAGGGTTATTTTCAGCCAAGTCTGTGCTAACTGGGACGGTCCCATAATACTTTAGCTGAGACCACGAGGGACCACAAGAGCAGGCTGGGGGCTTCCTGGGAGGTTTTTTGTGGACCATCTGAGTCCAGGTCACATCTATGGAGATTTCCCTGCAGAGGAAACTGCCCCTGGGAGGAACAGAGATCCAAAGCTTCTTTGTCTGTGCCGAAGTGGGATATTCCAAAGGGCCTCCTTCCTTGGAGTTGATGGACTCATGGAATAGGCAGGGTTTACAGAGGCAGAAGATGGGCTCAGGTCAGGCAGATGGTGTGTGAGTGCCCCTGCCCCCAGCCCACTGGTTCTTAACCAGGGACAGTTTTACTCCCCAGGGAGCATCTGGCCTTGTCTGGAGACATTTAAGGGGGGTCACACTGGGAGGGGTTGCTCCTGGCCACTGGTAGAAGCTGGGATGCTGTAAGCATCATAAAATGCACACAATGGCCCCCAAAGCAATGGTCAGACCCAGATATTGACAACGCCCAGAGAGCAAAGCCTGCCCTTATCTTCAGGAATGTAGGCTGAACTCTGCCCTGGTGGCAGGCAGGGGTCTTGTTCCCCTGATGTGGATTTAATGTGAATGCCTTTGCCTCAGAGGAAGTTTCCTGGCCCCCAGACCATGGTCTCTCTGGTCAAGTCTGAGACAGCAAGGACCCTAAGGCTGTCTTCTTTTTCAGCAAAGTCACTCCCTTGGCTCTCAGCCCTCAGCCCGATAGTGCCTATCCACATATCTGCTGCAGTCTCCTGTGTTGGGGATCCCTTGACTGCAAAAGTCCTGCACATCATCAGCTGCCCAAGATACCATGAGCACCCCTGGCTTCTGAAGGGCCCCTAGCCCACGGAGTGGACCCAGAACCTCACCCCATCCTCCCACTTCCAGCCACAGCCTCACAGGCCTCCAGAAAAGTCTTTGCAACACAATTCACCTGCTGCCAAGTTTCCTGGCCCCTCTTTGTGGCTCAGTAGCTAAGATCTGTCTGACTCCTTGTGATCCCATGGATGGCAGCATGACAGGCTTCCCTGTCCTTTGCTATCTCCCAGAGTATGCTCAAACTCATGTCCATTGAGTCAGTGATACCGTCCAACCATCTCATCTTCTGTTGTCTGCTTCTCGTTCTGCCCTCAATCTTTCCCTGAATCAGGTTCTTTTCCAATGAGTCAGCTCTTCAAATCAGGTGGCCAAAGTATTGGAGCTTAAGCTTCAGCATCAGTCCTCCAATGATATTCAGGATTGATTTCCTTTAGGATTGACTGGTTTATCTTCTTGCTGTGCAAGGGGTGCATCCACTGCCAAGGCCACTGACTAACATCAGAAAGACAGGAGGGAAGGGGGCAGGTAACTGTGGTCTCAGGTATCAGGCAACACACAAGAGCCGACTTGCACCCCGGGATCCCAACAAAGGTCTACAGAGTTAGAGACACGAGGTGTTCACCATCTTTTCCTAAAAGGAGAACAGGTTTAAGAATGCAGAGAAGTGAAAAGTGAAAGTGAAGTCACTCAGTCATGTCCAACTCTGCGACCCCATGGACTGTAGCCTACCAGGCACCTCCGTCCATGGGGTTTTCCAGGCAAGAGTATTGGAGCAGGTTGCAATTTCCTTCTTCAGGGGATCTTCCTGACCCAAGGATCGAACCCGGGTCTCCGGAATTGTAGGCAGACACTTTACCGTCCACACCACCAGGGAAGTCCAGAGATGCCAACAACTGGAAGCAGGGGGTAGAGGATCCTTTTTAAGTCTGAATGAGTATTCCTCACCCTTAATTAGCTCAGGAGAGCAGGTGGCACCCTGCCCAGCCCCCACCCCATACCCCTGCAGGACCCACAGGGTATGTAAGTATCGCCTAGTTCAGCACAGGACCCATGCAGAGAGACACTCTTCTGTTCCCTCTTAGCCTGGAGCGCTGCCTTGGTCTCAGCTCCTCAGTGCCCAGGAGCCCCCGCTGGTGTCTGAGGCTGTGAGCCGGCAGATGGCTGCAGTGACCACTGGCTCCCCAGGGAGAGCCTCTCCTCAATAGTGAGGGGTTTAATGCCCTGAGACACATTGATGAATGGGATACATAACGGTCTTTAACAAGCAGAAAAAAAAACAATACCACTTTCGTCATTTAACTGATTTAAACAAATCAACAGCCTGGATGCCGTTAAAATAAACTCAATTTGCTTGCCAGTGAGAGATTCTAGGATCCATTTGCTACCACATAGAGCCTGTGCCTCTGAATTGAAGCCAAGAACATAAATACGGGGGCCTAGGATGGCTGGATACATTTGGCAGAGCTGACCGTGACGGATGTCCAAATGTGCAAGCCCAGCAGAAACCTTTTGGGTCTGGAGGGTGGCCAGAGGAGTGTCCCCATCCCTGAGCTTATTGTAGGGGTGTGGCCTGTGACACGGGGTTTCTTCAGTCCCACCAGTGGTAAGAGGGGAGAGGACGCAGGGGAAGAGTTTGAAAGGAGCTAAGGATCTACATCACTTCCCTCAAGAAGAAGTCAGGTCAGCAGTCTAGCCACCAAAGATGCACACTTTGGTGCATCAAAAGCCATCACAAAAGCGACAACAGACCAACCAGGCTGGGAAAGACTGCAGGATTCCAGATCCTATGGGTCTCCCCAACTACAGGGACATCGCCTGGTTGTCATGATTAAGGAAGGGTGCCACTGGCGCCTGGAGGTCAGGGATGCTGACATACTTCTGGTTTGCACAAGATAGCCCCCCACAGCAAAGAATTATCCAACCCAAATGACAACAGGTAAAGAATCCACCTACAATGCAGGAGATGCAGAAGACATGAGTTCAGTGCCTGGGTCGGGAAGATCCTCTGGAGGAGGGCATGCCAACCCACTCTAATATTCTTACCTGGAGAATTCCACGGACAAAGGAGCCTGGCGGGCTACAGTCCATGGTGTAGCAAAGAGTCAGACATGAATAAGGGACTGAGCACACAAATGTTGACAGTGTCAACATGGAAAAACCCTGCTTTAGGGAAGTTAAAAGTTGACCATCTTTCCATGGAGAGTAATTTCTAATAGACCAGGTGTTGGCCCCCCAACCCATCCTGGCTGCCACTGGTTGGTTCCCAGGACTGACTGTAGAATCTTCCCTAAAACATCAACTGTGTAGAAACACAGAAGGTGTGCCCTGGCAGCATTCCAGATAGCAAGGTGTGGGCTCCCTTTCCCTGTTGTATTATTTTTCATATATATATATCAAAGAAGGCAATGGCAACCCATTCCAGAACTCTTGCCTGGAAAATCCCATGGACTGAGGAGCCTGGTGGGCTGTGTTCCATGGGGTTGCTAAGAATCAGACACAACTGAGTGACTTCATTTTCACTTTTCACTTTCATGCATTGGAGAAGGAAATGGCAACCCACTCCAGTGTTCTTGCCTGGAGAATCCCGCGGATGGTGGTGCCTGGTGGGCTGCCGTCTATGGGGTTGCACAGAGTTGGACACGACTGAAGCGACTTAACAGTATATGTATATATATATGTACATATATATGTGTATATATATATATATATATATATATATATATATTTGGCTTTTGCTTCTTAACCTGGATTATTGGCTGCTGGAACAAAGTACCACAAACAAAGTGGCCTGGAAGAAAAGAAATGCTTTGTCTTACTTTGCCGACAAAGGTCCATATAGTCAATATAGTCAAAGCTATGATTTTTCCAGTAGTCATGTATGGATGTGAGAGTTGGACTATAAAGAAGGCTGAACACTGAAGAATTAATGCTTCTGAATTGTGGTGCTGGAAAAGACTCTTGAGAGTCCCTTTGACTGCAAGGAGATCAAACCAGTCAATCCTAAAGGAAATCAACTCTGAATATTCACTAGAAGGACTGATGCTGAAGCTGAAGCTCCAATACTTTGACCACTGACTCAAAGAACTGACTCATTGGAAAAGACTCTGATGCTAGGAAAGATTGAGGGCAAGAGGAGAAGAGAGCAACAGAGGATGAGATGGTTGAATGACATCACCTACTCAATGGACAAGAGTTGAGCAAGTTCTGCTGCTGCTGCTAAGTCGCTTCAGTCATGTCTGACTCTGTGTGACCCCATAGATGGCAGCCCACCAGGCTCCCCCATCCCTGGGATTCTCCAGGCAAGAACAATGGAGTGGGTTTCCATTTCCTTCTCCAATGCAGGAAAGTGAAAAGTGAAAGTGAAGTCGCTCAGTCCTGTCTGACTCTTGGAGACCCCAGGGACTACAACCTACCAGGCTCCTCAGTCCATGGGATTTTCCAGGCAAGAGTACTGGAGTGGGTTGCCAAAAGGACAGGGAAGCCTGGTGTGCTGCAGCTAATGGGGTGGCAAAGAGTCGGATATGTTTTAGGGAATGAACAACAACTGTTTGCTGCTGGAACAAAGTATCACAAAAGGAGTGGCCCGGAACAAAAGAAATGTACTGTCTCACCACTCTGGGGGTTGAAAGTCTAAAATTAAGCTGTGGTCAGGGCCATGGTCCTTCTAAAGGCTCTGGGAAAGGACATCCCAGGCCTGTGTCCTGACTTATGCTGGCTCCTTGGTTTGGGCAGCATCACCCCAATCCTTGTGTATGATTCTGTGTCCAAATTGCCCCTTTTTATAAGGACAAAAATCCTATTGCATTAGGGCCATGCGCATTTCCAGTATGACATTTTAACTTATCATGGTTTCAGTGACCATATTTTCCAACAAGGTATTGTCCGGGGCTGTGGTCTTGGAGGTTACTTAGGACTGGTGCTGCTGCTGCTGCTAAGTCGCTTCAGTCGTGTCCGACTCTGTGCGATCCCATAGACGGCAGCCCACCAGGCTCCTCCGTCCCTGGGAATCTCCAGGCAAGAACACTGGAGTGGGTTGCCATTTCCTTCTCCAATACTTAGGACTACAGCATGCTAATTTGGGAGACACAATTCAGCCCAGAGTGAAACCAATTGGTGCCGTGTTGGGCTTCCCTCCTGCAATGCAGGAGACCTGGGTTCAATCCCTGGGTCAGGAAGATCCCCTGAAGAAGGAAATGGGAACCCACCCCTGTACTCTTGCCTGGAAAATTCCATGGACAGAGGAGCCTGGTAGGCAACAGTCCATGGGATCACAAAGAGTCGGACATAACTGAGCAACTTCACTTTACTTCACTGGGGGCTCTGAAGAGCTCAGGTACCACTGTCCTTTATGTCTCAGTGCAGAAGAGAATTCAACCAGAGCAGAGTGATAGATAAGAAGTGATTATTTGGCTGAGATATTTGTGAGGCTTACAAGCGGATGGAAAAGGGGGTGCCTCAGCATGAGAACTTACTGGGCTATAGTTTTATAATCAAAGGAAAAGTGGGCAGGGAGAAAAGAAATTCTTTGTCTTAAGTAGATGTCATGGAGAAGATGTCGTGGAGAAGGAAATGGCAACCCACTCCAGTGTTCTTGCCTGGAGAATCCCAGGGACGGGGGAGCCTGGTGAGCTGCCGTCTAGGGTCACACAGAGTCGGACACTACTGAAGCGACTTAGCAGTAACAGCAGCAGCAGATGTCATACTTCCATCATCAGTTCTTCCTCCAGGTTGAGCAGGGGAGTTTGCTTGCCTCTACGTGGTCAAGCTAGGTCCACAAATTATTGTTTTTATGTGTGTAGAGAGTTTCTCTTAAGGGGTCATTAACTTACTGGGCAGGTTTTGGGTCTCATACCACCACTGTTTTATTATTTTGGGGCATATCTCATGCTTCTGCTGCATGGTTCTGTTGCTAAGTAAATCTGCTTGGTTTTGTGGTTAAGCAAACCTGCTTTTGGTCTTCTCCAATGGCTTAGCAGATAAAGAATCTGCCTACAATTCAGGAGACACAGGAGACACCAGTTCAATCCCTGGGTTGGGAAGATCCCCTGGAGAAGAACATTTTTAAATCCACTTCCATATTCTTGCCTGGAAAATCCCATGGACAGAGGAGCCTGGCAGGCTACAGTCTAAAGGGTTGCAAAGAGTCGAACATAACAAAGTATGCATACTTTGAAATCTACTTTCATGAGTTACCATTAACTTACAGGAGTCTCCCATATTTTTTTGTACTTACAATTCACTAGTGAGATTAACGCTTAATTACATACTTTATCCCTTCACTCTGTCTGTGTCAAGAGCACTGGGGAATCAGAGAGAGACATCCTTACTAGGACAGAAGCCAACCTCATTTTTCCCAGTCCTATATCTGCCAAAAGAAAAATAAGGATCTAGGGGCAGGAAAGGGTGAGTCCAGAAGGAAGGTTCAGGTTTTTCCTCCCCTCATGGAACCTGGAAGATCTGGTCAGGAAATAATAGAAGTGGTGGGAGCATCACCTTTTAATTCTGAGACATCTGAATTCTAGTTAGAGGCCCAGCTGGGCTTAGGAAGGAGAAGTGACTTCCTTTTAAAGCGACTATCCTCAGAACAGTGTTTTGTTTTGGTTTTGGGTTGCCAGATAAAGGTGAAGCAGCTGTCAGGATTACGTGGTAATAAAACTTAGAAGAAAGGGGAACTAGGAATACATTACTCCCTACACAGAGAGCAGCTGCAAAGGCAGAGATTTGCCTTTTTTTCCACTTTTTTTGCATCTTTTGTCCTTTCTTCATCTTTTGTGATTCCTTATTTCTGTTTCATATCTTCCCTGAAGCCCCGTGCCTCCAGCCTGCAGCATCTGTGGTGTCCCCATTAGGGTCTGCTGTGTGGATAAAGGAAATGGGGCGGCTGTGGTTGGTGAGAAAGTCATTGTGTGACTTTGCCTTGCGATCCAGTCAGCTCTTCCCAGCATGTTTCTCCAAACTTACCCTTGGCGGGAGGGTCTGACTGGAAAGGACACTTCTCCCCTTTGATCTCCTTGCAGCCAGCACTTTACGATCTCCCTTCCCCACAGCTCTCTCCATGTTTCCTAAATATTCAGCTTTGAACTTGGCAGAAATGAGGCAGCAAAGCCTCCAATCTTTGAGGCTGTGGTTTCCAGTCAGACTTTCTGGGAGTGAAATCAAAGGTACCAAAGCAGGAGGCAAGGTGAGAAAGTGCAGAGATGCAGAGATGCAGGGCAAATCTGTAGTGGTCCTAGGCTGGTGCTCAGAACTTTGCTGAAACCCCAGCCCAGAAGGTCCCTGGAGCTCTACTTAGTGCTGGAGATGCTGGGTCAGTTTACTTGTTCTCAATGTCTTAAAGACACATCTTGAGAAGAACCAGTGTGTAGACAAACTGGTGATGGTTTTAGAGACAATCCCCCAGAACACTGTGGCTGAGAACATTCAACACAAACTAACACTGGAAAACTGTGGATATTGCACTTTTTAAGGGGATTGTTGTTCAGTTGCTAAGTTTGTCCAACTTTTTGCAACTCTTATGAACTGTAGCATGCCAGGCCTCACTATCCTTCACTGTCTTCCAGAGTTTGCTCAAGCTCATGTCCATTGAGTCGATGATGCCATCCAACCATCTCATCCTCTGTTGCCCTCTTCTCTCTGTCCTCAGTCTTTCCCAGCATCAGGATCTTTTCCAATGAGTTGACTCTTCATATCAGGTGGCCAAAGTATTGGAGCTTCAGCATCAGCCCTTCCAGTGACTATCCAGGGTTAATTTCCTTTAGGATTGACTGGTGTGATCTCCTTGCTGTCCAAGGGACTCTCAAGAGTCTTCTCTAGCACCATAGTTTGAAAGTATGTTCTTCAGCTCTCAGCCTTCTTTATGGTCCAACTCTCACATCCACACATGACTACTGGAAAAAAGGACAGCTTTGACAATACAGACCTTTGCTAGCAAAGTGATGTCTCTGCTTTTTAATATGCTGTCTAGGTTTGTCATAGCTTTCTTTTTTTCCTTTTTGGGAAGATAATGGCACCAAATGAGCTATGACATGGACTAGACCTTCTTAGGATCCCAAACCACTTCCCGTGTGTCTTGTTAATACCAGCAGACTCCCTGAGGCTGTTATCACCAAAGGCAGCTGAGTCAGGAGAGGACATAAGAGTTCTGAGAACAATTCACCTTTTTCCTCTTGAAGTTATGCATCAAGGTGGATCAGTCTATGACCTGGATTTTTTCACATCCTTCCCATATCGGCAAGTCCCTCCACCCCCACTGTTATGCTAGATCACTTTGATTCATGGAGAAATAATAATGAAGCATTATCATGGGCGTCTTGCTTAGCTTTGTTTTTTCTAGGATCAAAGAAATCACACCACAATTGCTCCAAGGATGCAGCAGACACCTGATTTTGTAGCCCAGACCCTGACTGGGCTTCAAGACCTTGCACTGTGGTGAGTAATGGCTGGGGTGTGAGCATCCCTCACCCAGGTCCTTATATATGATAACATTATGCAGAAAAATAATGAGAACTGTTGAAAGATGCTGCTCACTTTGGGATTGAAATACTGTTTAAATCAAGCTGGCAGTGGGCAGGGGGCTTGTGAAATGAAATTAAGGAGGAAGCTGTATTTCAATTGGGAAGCCCTGGGTACTTTCTGAGAGAGTGGGCCTCCTGTAAATGAAATACAGCCCTGAGCTCGTATTCTGTCCTCTGTGATTTATCTGAGCCGAAGGGGCTTGTTCGAACCATTCTGAATGTTGTTTTCAAAGTGCAAACGAACATCTCATTCTGCAATCAATGACACAGGAAACAAGCTTGGGAGGAGGTGGCCTGGGGGAGAAGACAAGAGGGAACATGGAGTTCTGCCCAACCAGCAGCCAGTTCTAGACGGGCTTCAGGTCTTGTAAAGTGAGGAGACCCAAGGGTTTTGGTGGGGCAGAAATGTCAAGCCTGGGGCTTTTTCTCTGAACATCAACAGGCAAAAGGACTTGTCTCCTGCAGTCCATGTGGGGATGCACATGGCCAGAGAAATATGAAAGAGACTTGCCCAAGCCAGACTGCAGCCTTCCTCATTGGGTCCTGTTGGCTCCAGAGCATCTCAGTGCTGGACAAGAGGCTCACATTCAGAGTGAAATGGGTTTGGTTTTGAAAGGGTCCCAGGTGAACCTTATGTACTCCACTGGAGCAGATACATTTTCTCAGGTGATGAAGAGCCATGGATGCTTCTGAGCAGAGGCATGATGTGAAACGATCAGAGTTTGAAGAAAGAGAGCACAGGCTGTGGGCTGGAGGGAAATGGGACCAGAGTCAGTGGTCACAGAGGAGACATGAATAGAGTCAGCCAGGGCATGAGGCCACCGAAGCTGACCAAGGTGACCCAAAGGAGGAAGAGAACACAGAGCTGCCTCCACGACCATCTGGGGTGGCCCACCAGGAAGATGTCTTTTTTGGAATATGTCCACACACAAGGCTGGTCTAGGCACAAGTCCCAAAGGTGCCTGGGCAGGGGTGGATGGTCTTACGCTGTGGTCCAGGAGAAAGCAGATACCAGGACCCAAGCCAAGACCAGAGGGCACCACTCTCCTAAGCTCTCTCCAGCTCTAGCCCCTGCCCACTCTGATGCTGGTCTCTGCCCATGGGAGGGTGGCCAGAGAGACACACACCATGAATGAAGAAGGGACTTTGGATGGGTTCCGGTGGAGGAAGATAGCAGGCCTGAGCAGAGTCTGGGAGCTGTCCAGTGCTGAGGAAGGAAACTGGCACACAGGAATCATGCCCCCATCGCTAGGGAAGCCAGTCTCCCCACAGTTCTTCTGTGTTTCTTCAGCAATGGCTCAGAGCCCTCCCTCTGACCATCCTTCCCATGTCATTCTGGTCAAGACTGGCTGCCTTTTCCTTCATCCACTTGCATCACCTTTTGTCCACCCTCTCACCTCTTCTTACTGTCCATCACAAATCTGATCTCAGGTATCTTCTGCACAAAATCTCCACTGGCTCTGGTGCCTTCACAGAGCTCCCAAACTCATATGTTGTCTGTGTTTTTGATTGTCCCGGAGGGAGGGCTGTCTTTTCATTTTATCTGCCCACCCAGTGGATAGACACCCTTGAATTTATTCGTGGTCTAGAAAAAAGCAGACCTTTGGAAACTGACACCCAGGGGAAGGTTTATTTAATTCAATGGAAAATAAATCCTCATTCTCTTAAGTGGATATTTTACCTTCCCTTGAAGGTGGGCTCTTAGGATCAATTGCATCCAATCAACTTTACTTTATAGGTAGACTAATGATTAACAGGTGTTTACTGTTATCTGTGCCCCATTTGAAAGTTGATCAAGGTGAACCCTTCCCTGCAAAGGAGATTTCTTTCTTCTCCTTGGATTAAGGTTTGAACTCTGACCAGTGGTAAGTGTAAGAAGATCAAACATCACAGAAAACATGCAGATCGAACTGCTGGGTACTTGCAGGCCTTTGCTGGGCACCTGGGAGAGACAGTCTACCTCCTTTTTATTCTTTTCTGGCTGTGTTCCAGAAGCACAGGCATGCACCCCACGGTACCCCACTTGCAGTTTGGAATGCTGAGCTGAGCACAGAAGGAGCCAAAAGGAGCATCTGCCCAAGTAAGATGTTACAATGTCAACTTCAGGAAATATGGTGGCACAATGATCAAAGCAAAGCTTTATCTTTTACTGCTGTAGCCCTTCTGCTAGCATCTCATAAATGATGCTAGTTCATTCTTGAGATAAGACGGTAGGGCCATTCCTCTTGTTTCTGACACTTGGGTAAGATAAACCACAGGAGAATGAAATGAAGAAAGGTCCAAACCTGGATATATCCTGCCAGTGGGAAGCTGTACTTGTCCTTCAAAAGGCATCAGATTGAAAGGACTCCTCCTCCCCTTCCCAGTCTTTTTGGCCTGCTCCCAATTTGTCCTATGCTTCAACCCCAGGGACCAAAGCATAGGTCCCCTGGTATGGCCAATTCTTTGAAGTCCATGCTTAAGTAGTCTGCTTAGCCTAAATTGACCTTCTCCCAGGAAAAATGCTTTAAATTTCTCCATTCAAAATACTTTCATTTCTCCTCATTCAGTGTTCTTATCTCCAACTCCTCACATTGTCACACACACGCTGACTTGGGATTGGTCTGCCCTGTGTTCATACCATGTTTGGTCTGAAGTGTAGGGCCTATCACCCTAAGAGATAAACTGGAAGCCATGGTAGAGCAACAGGCAACATCTACTGAGCATACAGCTTGTGCACACTTAGATCAGGATCTTCCCTAACTCTGGCTAGTGTGGGGTGAGGTCGGTCATTTGATTGTCTTTGGCTGTATAACAAGCCACCTCATGGTGGCTTAAAATAAGCATTGTCATTTTATGTCTTGTCTTGGTGGTACAGTGGTAAGGAATCCATCTGCCAATGCAGGAAATGCAAGAGATGCAGGTTTGATCCCTGCATTGAAAAGATCCCTTTGAGGAGGAAAGGGAAACCTACTCCAGTATTCTTGCCTGGAACATTCCATGGACAGAGGAACCTGATGGGCTATCCTCTTTGGGCATATCCATAGGTTTGCAAAGAATCAGACATGACTGAGCATAAACTCTTCTGTGGTTGACTGGACTCAGCTGGGCAGCTCTCCCTCCAGTTCTCTCACCGGGTTGCAATCAGAGGGCATTTGGGGCTGGAACCCTCTGAAGACTCACTCCATCACTCATGAGTCTGGAGCCTGAACTAGGGGAACTCAAACATCTGTCACTTCTGCCTCTCTCTATATGGAATCTCCCTGTGTGCACCAGTTTCCTTGTCTCTAAAATGGTACTGATGATATAAACTATCTCAGGGAATTGTTGTCAAACTCAAATAAGCTGGTAAATCCTTGAGAAACATCAGCTGATATAGTGGCAATCATTATTATCAAGAAGACTTGGGACCTGCAGGAACTCTTTGAATGGTTAACAGCTATCATTGGAACATAGGACTCTTCTCTACACAATTCTGAGGGAAGAACAAGGCCAACGGATGGAAGCTATGCAGAAGATTCAGGTGCCGTTTCTAACAGTAAAATAGTTCAGAAATAGAACAGGCTGCCATGACAAAGAGTAAGTTCCCACTATCAAATTGGTTCAACACAGCCTAGCTGACCATTTACTAGGGAATGGCAAGGGGATGGTTTCACCAAATGGAAAATTAGACAAAGTTCGTTCAGGACTATTCTAACTCGGACTTCCTGTAAGTCTCTGATTCTGTTGTTTCCATTGATAGAGCCAAAAGCATACAATGTAAGTATCACCATTATTTCTTCATCTGGACATTCATGTATGCAACCAATATTTATTGCTGCTGTTTAGTCACTAAGTCATGTGTGACTCTCTGCGACCCCATGGACTGCATGCAGCACACTAGGCTTCCCTGTCCTTCACTGTCTCCTGAAGTTTGCACAAATTCATGTCCATTGAGTCAGTGATGCCATGTAACCATCTGATCCTCTGTCGTCCTCTTCTCCTCTTGCCTTCAATCTTTCCCAGCATCAGGGTCTTTTCCAATGAGTCTGTTCTTTCCATCTGGTGGCCAAAGTATTAGTGCTTCAGTTTCAGCATCAGTCCTTCCAATGAATATTCAGGGTTGATTTCCTTTAGGATTGACTGGTTTGAACTTCTTGCCATCCAAGGGACTGAACCTCCCACAAATGCCACATCCTATGCTAAATACAGGAACATAGGATAGTGATTATAGCAGCACCATGAATACATGGGTTTCATGAGCCTCATCCCAGAATCTAGTGGAGGATACAGTTTATGAAATATAACCATGTAATAGGAGAAATGTTCTATTGAGAAAGAAACCCAGGCCACCAAACTTCATCTGTGGAAAAGTAAGGAAGGGAAACTTTTGTGAAAGAAGGAATGTTTACTTTGAGAACTGAAGGATGGGTAGAAGCATAGAGACAAAATATGGTTAGAAGTAAGAGATGAATATATATATATTTTTTAATTAGACAAAAAAAAAAAAAAAAAGAAGAAGAAGAAGAGGTGAAAAATAAGACTGGACCAAGAAAAGGAAGAGTTGTATGGGGAGATTCAGAGATGAGAGAGAGCATGATGGAGGGCATTAATAAAGCTCAAGGCACAGGAAATGGAGTAGACAGGATGTGACTGAAAAGCCCTATTGATCATTGAGAGGTATTCTTGTTCTTCCAGGCTTTATGGCATCATCCAGCTTCCTCCCACAGTCTGTCATTTACAAATCTATTATTTAGTTGATGAGGATCTGTCCCAATAAGGTTGCAGTAGAAAGAGAGACAAAGGAGTCGATTTAAAAGATCCTTGAGGAAAAACTGGCATGCCTTGAAATTGGCACTGGTTTTCAAGAGGATATGGATAATTGAGCTAATGTTTAAAGATGACCAAGATTTTGAGCTTAGCAAACACAGGGGCACTGGAAGGAAGAGTTGATGGGAAGTGAAGATAAAGAATTCACTTTGGAGCATAGTGACTCAGAGATAATGGCAGGGCAGGATGTATTTTAGGTAATTAGAGATGAGAGGCCAAACACCGAGTGAAAGACTGGGTTGGATTTATTGACTTGAAAGTGACAGGAGGATACATTTCTTCTTCCAGCAACTTGGATAAAATGGTACCAGATCTGTGTTCCTGTCTAAGCAACTAGAAAACTGGATGAAGCATGGGAGACTTGGCAGTATAGGACGGTGACCTGTGGCAGAGAATAAATGAGGTGATTGCCTTGTCTCTGGAGGTACTTTTCATGCTATGGTATAAGGTGAGGGAACATAGGTAGACAAGGGTAGTGTCATTGATTTGAAGAGAAGAGATTGGAATTTGGGGGTTCTGAGGTTGGAATTGGGCTTCCCTGTTGGCTTAGACAGTAAAAAATCTTCCTGCAAAGTGGGAGACCTGGGTTTGATCCCTGGGTTGGAAAGATCCTCTGGAGAAGGGAATGGCTACCCACTCCAATATTCTTGGATAGCAGTCAACACTGGAGAGGAGAGAATCATGGTGGAAAAAAAAAAGAGCTCCAGAAACCTACATAGAGTTTCTTAGGAATCTTGCTAAATGCTGAGTAGCATAGAATGAAACTTCATAAGGCTTGGTTAGGAACTACCAATGAGTTTTAAAGTAAGCAACTCTTGAAATCCACACAGGGTTTCTGGAATCGTGAGGTCTGAAGAGCTACAGTGTTTAACATTTGTAACACTCAGAGAGACCTTAGAGAGTTATGCCTTATTAGTAGAGCTAAACTACCATAGATTAGAGTTTACTCTACACTTGTCCTTAAAAAAATGAAAAAAAAAAAAGTCTCAAAAGGATCAAATTGATTGACGAGCAACTAAATTGCACCCAAAACAAAATTCACAGTATTCTAAAGGTTAACAAAATGCATGACCTCAACATTGTATTCAAACTGTTTAGCATCAAATAAAAATTACTAGACATAAGAAAGTAGACTAAGTGACCAATTACAGGGAGAAAACATTTAATAGAAACAGACCCAGAAATTAGAGAGATGGGTGGCATTAAATCCAAAGTCCTTAAAACAGTAATTACAAATATACTTAAGGGCTTACTGGGAGATATAAAAATTAGGAGAAAAAGATATTAAAAAGCATATAAATCTGAAAAATAAAATATCTGAAATGAAAAATTCCCTGGATCAGTTTAACAGATTAAATACTTAAGAAAAGACCAACGAACCTGAAATGAAGAAATATAAATTATCCAGTTGAAGCATAGAAAGAAAAAGGATAAATAAACAAAGCTTTAACAATCTAAAGGACAAAATCAAGCAGTGTAACATATTTATAATTGGAGTCCCAGAAAGAGAGAATGAAATGGGGTCAGAAAAACATTTGAAGAAATAATGGTTAAAATTTCTCCAATCTTGTAGAACTATAGCTCACAGATCCAAGAAGCCTCAGAGACTCTAAGAAAATAAAGAAAACCACAAAAAGCCACATTACCACCCAATTCTTGAAAACTAATGATAGAGAAAATCTTAAAAAATATTCAAAGAAAAGACACTGTCTATTCAGGGGAGCAAAGATAGGACTTATCTTTGTTATTCTCAAAAAACTATGCAAGATAGAAAATGGTGGAAAAACACCTTTAAGGGTGGTGGGGGGGAATAAAGACTTTTATTATTTTTTTTTTAACTTTACAATATTGTACTGGTTTTGCCATACATCAACATGAATCCGCCACAGGTGTACACGTGTTCCCCATCCTGAACTCCCCCTCCCACCTCCCTCCCCATACCGTCCCTCTGGGTCATTCCAGTGCACCAGCCCTGAGCATCCTATATCATGCATAGAACCTGGACTGGCGATTCGTTTCACATATGATATTCTACATGTTTCAATGCCATTCTCCCAAATCATCCTACTCTCACCCTCTCCCACAGAGTCCAAAAGATTGTTCTATACATCTGTATCTCTTTTGCTGTCTCGCATATAGGGTTATCATTACCATCTTTCTAAATTCCATATATATGTGTTAGTATACACAGAGTCGGACACGACTGAAGCGACTTAGCAGCAGCAGCATACTGTATTGGTATACAGTATACCAAATCCTGAAAGAGGATGCTGTGAAAGTGCTGCACTCAATATGCCAGCAAATTTGGAAAACTCAGCAGTGGCCACAAGATTGGAAAAGGTCAGTTTTCATCCCAATCCCAAAGAAAGGCAATGCCAAGGAGTGCTCAAACTACCACACAATTGCACTCATCTCACACGCTAGTAAAGTAATGCTCAAAATTCTCCAAGCCAGGCTTCAGCAATATGTGAACCGTGAACTTCCTGATGTTCAAGCTGGTTTTAGAAAAGGCAGAGGAACCAGAGATCAAATTGCCAACATCCGCTGGATCATGGAAAAAGCAAGAGAGTTCTAGCAAAACATCTGTTTCTGCTTTATTGACTATGCCAAAGCCTTTGACTGTGTAGATCACAATAAACTGTGGAAAATTCTGAAAGAGATGGGAATACCAGACCACCTGATCTGCCTCTTGAGAAATCTGTATGCAGGTCAGGAAGCAACAGTTAGAACTGGTCATGGAACAACAGACTTGTTCCAAATAGGAAAAGGAGTACGTCAAGGCTGCATATTGTCACCCTGTTTATTTAACTTCTATGCAGAGTACATCATGAGAAATGCTGGACTGGAAGAAACACAAGTTGGAATCAAGATTGCTGGGAGAAATATCAATAACCTCAGATATGCAGATGACACCACTCTTATGGCAGAAAGTGAAGAGGAACTCAAAAGCCTCTTGATGAAAGTGAAAGTGGAGACTGAAAAGGTTGGCTTAAAGCTCAACATTCAGAAAACGAAGATCATGGCATCTGGTCCCATCACTTCATGGCAAATAGGTGGGGAAACAGTGGAAACAGTGTCAGACTTTATTTTTCTGGGCTCCAAAATCACTGCAGATGGTGACTGCAGCCATGAAATTAAAAGACGCTTACTCCTTGGAAGGAAAGTTATGACCACCCTATATAGCATATTCAAAAGCAGAGACATTACTTTACCAACAAAGGTTCGCCTAGTCAAGGCTATGGTCTTTCCTGTGGTCATGTATGGAGGTGAGAGCTGGACTGTGAAGAAGGCTGAGCGCCGAATAATTGATGCTTTTGAACTGTGGTGTTGGAGAAGACTCTTGAGAGTCCCTTGGACTGCAAGGAGATCCAACCAGTCCATTCTGAAGGAAATCAGCCCTGGGATTTCTTTGGAAGGAATGATGCTAAAGCTGAACTCCAGTATTTTGGCCACCACATGCAAAGAGTTGACTCATTGGAGAAGACTCTGATGCTGGGAGGGATTGGGGGCAAGAGGAGAAGGGGACGACAGAGGATGAGATGGCTGGATGGCATCACTGACTCGATGGATATGAGTCTGGGTGACCTCTGGGAGTTGGTAATGGACAGAGAGGCCTGGTGTGCTGAGGTTCATGGGGTCGCAAAGAGTCAGACATGACTGAGCGACTGATCTGATCTGATCTGATCTGATACTGTATTGGTGTTTTTTCTTTCTGGTTTACTTCACTCTTTATAATAGGCTCCAGTTTCATCCACCTCATTAGAACTGATTCAAATGTATTCTTTTTAATGGCTGAGTAATACTCCATTGTGTATATGTACCACAGCTTTCTTATCCATTCGTCTGCTGATGGACATCTAGGTTGCTTGCATGTCCTGGCTATTATAAACAGTGCTGTGATGAACATTGGGGTACACGTGTCTCTTTCAATTCTGTTTTCCTCGGTGTATATGCCCAGCAGTGGGATTGCTGAGCCAGACATCTTGGAATGTGAAGTCAGATGGGCCTTAGAAAGCATCACTACGAACAAAGCTAGTGGAGGTGATTTAATTGCAGTGGAGCTATTCCAAGTCCTGAAAGATGATGCTGTGAAAGTGCTGCACTCAATATGCCAGCAAATTTGGAAAACTCAGCAGTGGCCACAAGATTGGAAAAGGTCAGTTTTCATCCCAATCCCAAAGAAAGGCAATGCCAAAGAATGCTCAAACTACCGCACAATTGCACTCATCTCACACGCTAGTAAAGTAATGCTCAAAATTCTCCAAGCCAGGCTTCAGCAATATGTGAACCGTGAACTTCCTGATGTTCAAGCTGGTTTTAGAAAAGGCAGAGGAACCAGAGATCAAATTGCCAACATCCGCTGGATCATGGAAAAAGCAAGAGAGTTCTAGCAAAACATCTATTTCTGCTTTATTGACTATGCCAAAGCCTTTGACTGTGTAGACCACAATAAACTGTGGAAAATTCTGAAAGAGATGGGAATACCAGACCACCTGATCTGCCTCTTGAGAAATCTGTATGCAGGTCAGGAAGCAACAGTTAGAACTGGTCATGGAGCAACAGACTGGTTCCAAATAGGAAAAGGAGTATGTCAAGGCTGCATATTGTCACCCTGTTTATTTAACTTCTATGCAGAGTACATCATGAGAAATGCTGGACTGGAAGAAACACAAGTTGGAATCAAGATTGCTGGGAGAAATATCAATAACCTCAGATATGCAGATGACACCACTCTTATGGCAGAAAGTGAAGAGGGGCTGAAAAGCCTCTTGATGAAAGTGAAAGTGGAGAGTGCAAACGTTGGCTTAAAGCTCAACATTCAGAAAACGAAGATCATGGCATCTGGTCCCATCACTACATGGGAAATAGATGGGGAAACAGTGTCAGACTTTATTTTTCTGGGCTCCAAAATCACTGCAGATGGTGACTGCAGCCATGAAATTAAAAGACGCTTACTCCTTGGAAGGAAAGTTATGACCAACCTAGATAGCATATTCAAAAGCAGAGACATTACTTTGCCAACAAAGGTTCGCCTAGTCAAGGCTATGGTCTTTCCTGTGGTCATGTATGGAGGTGAGAGCTGGACTGTGAAGAAGGCTGAGTGCCGAAGAATTGATGCTTTTGAACTGTGGTGTTGGAGAAGACTCTTGAGAGTCCCTTGGACTGCAAGGAGATCCAACCAGTCCATTCTGAAGGAGATCAATCCTGGGATTTCTTTGGAAGGAATGATGCTAAAGCTGAACTCCAGTATTTTGGCCACCTCATGCGAAGAGTTGACTCATTGGAGAAGACTCTGATGCTGGGAGGGATTGAGGGCAGGAGAAGAAGGGGACGACAGAGGATGAGATGGCTGGATGGCATCACTGACTTGATGGGTGTGAGTCTGGGTGACCTCCGGGAGCTGGTGATGGACAGGGAGGCCTGGCGTGCTGCGGTTCATGGGGTCGCGAAGAGTCGGACACGACTGAGCGACTGATCTGATCTGATCTGATCTGATGGCAGTTCTATTTCCAGTTTTTTATGGAATCTCCACACTGTTCTCCATAGTGGCTGTACTAGTTTGCATTCCCACCAACAGTGTAAGAGAGTTCCCTTTCCTCCACACCCTCTTCAGAATTTATTGCTTGTAGACTTTTGGATCACAGCCATTCTGACTGACATGAGATGGTACCTCATTGTGGTTTTGGTTTGCATTTCTCTGATAATGCGTGATGTTGAGCATCTTTTCATGTGTTTATTATTCATCTGTATGTCTTCTTTGGAGAAATTTCTGTTTAGTTCTTTGGCCCATTTTTTGATTGGGTCGTTTATTTTTCTGGAATTGAGCTGCAGGAGTTGCTTGTATATTTTTGAGATTAATTCTTTGTCAGTTGTTTCATTTGCTATTATTTTCTCCCATTCTGAAGGCTATCATTTCACCTTGCTTGCTTTGTTGTGCAGAAGCTTTTTAATTTTAATTAGGTCCCATTTGTTTATTTTTGTTTTTATTTCCAATATTCTGGGAGGTGGGTCATAGAGGATCCTGCTGTGATTTATGTCAGAGAGTGTTTTGCCTATGTTCTCCTCTAGGAGTTTCATAGTTTCTGGTCTTATGTTTAGATCTTTAATCCATTTTGAGTTTATTTTTGTGTATGGTGTTAGAAAGTGTTCTAGTTTCATTCTTTTACAAGTGGTTGACCAGTTTTCCCAGCACCAGTTGTTAAAGAGATTGTCTTTTATCCATTGTATATTCTTGCCTCCTTTGTCAAAGATAAGTTGTCCATAAGTGTGTAGATTTATCTCTGGGTTTTCTATTTTGTTCCATTGATCTATATTTCTGTCTTTGTGCCAGTACCACACTGTCTTGATGACAGTGGCTTTGCAGTAGAGCTTGAAGTCAAGCAGATTGATTCCTCCAGTTTCATTCTTCTTTCTCAAGATTGCTTTGGCTATTTGAGGTTTTTTTGTATTTCCATACAAATTGTGAAATTATTTGTTCTAGCTCTGTGAAAAATACCGTTGGTAGCTTAATAGGGATTGCATTGAATCTATAGATTGCTTTGGGTAGTATACTCATTTTCACTATATTGATTCTTCTGATCCATGAACACGGTATATTTCTCCATCTATTAGTGTCCTTTTTGATTTCTTTCACCAGGGTTTTATAGTTTTCTATATGTAGGTCTTTTGTTTCTTTAGGTAGTTATATTCCTAAGTATTTTATTCTTTTCATTGCGATGGTGAATGGAATTGTTTCCTTAATTTCTCTTTCAATTTTCTCAATATTAGTGTATAGGAATGCAAGGGATTTCTGTGTGTTAATTTTATATCCTGCAGATTTACTATATTCATTAATTAGCTCTAGTAATTTTCTGGTGGAGCCTTTAGGGTTTTTTTGCCAGGAAAATGCACTGGTCATAACAAACACCCTCTTCCAACAACACAAGAGAAGACTCTATACATGGACATCACCAGATGGTCAACACCGAAATCAGATCGATTATATTCTTTGCAGCCAAAGATGGAGAAGCTCTATCCAATCAGCAAAAACAAGACCAGGAGCTGACTGTGGCTCAGATCATGAACTCCTTATTGCCAAATTCAGACTGAAATTGAAGAAAGTAGGGAAAACCACTAGACCATTCAGGTATGACCTATATCAAATCCCTTATGATCACACAGTGGAAGTGAGAAATAGATTTAAGGGCCTAGATCTGATAGAGTGCCTGATGAATTATGGAATGAGGTTCGTGACATTGTACAGGAGACAGGGATCAAGCCCATCCCCATGGAAAACAAATGCAAAAAAGCAAAATGGCTGTCTGGGGAGGCCTTGCAAATAGCTGTGAAAAGAAGAGAGGCAAAAAGCAAGGGAGAAAAGGAAAGATATAAACATCTGAATGCAGAGTTCCAAAGAATAGCAAGAAGAGATAAGAAAGCCTTCTTCAGTGATCAATGCAAAGAAATAGAGGAAAACAACAGAATGGGAAAGACTAGGGATCTCTTCAAGAAAATCAGAGATACCAAAGGAACATTTCATGCAAAGATGGGCTCGATAAAGGACAGAAATGGTATGGACCTAACAGAAGCAGAAGATATTAAGAAGAGATGGCAAGAATACACAGAAGAACTGTACACAAAAGATCTTCATGACCCAGATAATCACGAAGGTGTGATCACTAACCCAGAACCAGACATCCTGGAATGTGAAGTCAAGTGGGCCTTAGAAAGCATCACTGTGAACAAAGCTAGTGGAGGTGATGGAATTCCAGTTGAGCTATTCCAAATCCTGAAAGATGATGCTGTGAAAGTGTTGCACTCAATATGCCAGCAAATTTGGAAGACTCAACAGTGGCCACAGGACTGGAAAAGGTCAGTTTTCATTCCAATCCCAAAGAAAGGCAATGCCAAAGAATGCTCAAACTACCACACAATTGCACTCATGTCACACGTTAGTAAAGTAATGCTCAAAATTCTCTAAGCCAGGCTTCAGCAATAAGTGAACCGTGAACTTCCAGATGTTCAAGCTGGTTTTAGAAAAGGCAGAGGAACCAGAGATCAAATTGCCAACATCCTCTGGATCATGGAAAAAGCAAGAGAGTTCTAGCAAAACATCTATTTCTGCTTTATTGACTATGCCAAATCCTTTGACTGTGTGGATCACAATAAACTGTGGAAAATTCTGAGAGATGGGAATACCAGACCACCTGATCTGCCTCTTAAGAAATTTGTATGCAGGTCAGGCAACCCACTCCAGTGTTCTTTCCTGGAGAATCCCAGGGACAGGGGAGCCTGGTGAGCTTCCGTCTATGGGGTCGCACAGAGTCAGACACAACTGAAGCGACTTAGCAGCAGCAGCAGGAAGCAACAGTTAGAACTGGACATGGAACAACAGACTGGTTCTAAATAGGAAAAGGGGTATGTCAAGGCTGTATATTGTCACCCTGTTTATTTAACTTCTATGCAGAGTACATCATGAGAAATGCTGGACTGGAAGAAACACAAGTTGGAATCAAGATTGCTGGGAGAAATATCAACCTCAGATATGCAGAGGACATCACCTTTACGGCAGAAAGTGAAGAGGAACTCAAAAGCCTCTTGATGAAAGTGAAAGTGGAGAGTGAAAAGGTTGGCTTAAAGCTCAACATTCAGAAAACAAAGATCATGGCATCCAGTCCCATCACTTCATGGGAAATAGATGGGGAAACATTGGAAACAGTGTCAGACTTTATTTTTCTGTGCTCCAAAATCACTGCAGATGGTGACTGCAGCCACGAAATTAAAAGACACTTACTCCTTGGAAGGAAAGTTATGACCACCCTATATAGCACATTCAAAAGCAGAGACATTACGTTGCCAACAAAGGTTCGTCTAGTCAAGGCTGTGATTTTTCCTGTGGTCATGTATGGATGTGAGAGTTGGACTGTGAAGAAGAAGGAGTGCTGAAGAATTGATGCTTTTGAACTGTGGTGTTGGAGAAGACTCTTGAGAGTCCCTTGGACTGCAAGGAGATCCAACCAGTCCATTCTGAAGGAGATCAGCCCTGGTATTTCTTTGGAAGGAATGATGCTGAAGCTGAAACTCCAGTACTTTGGCCACCTCATGCAAAGAGTTAACTCATTGGAGAACACTCTGATGCTGGGAGGGATTGGGGGCAAGAGGAGAAGCGGACGACAGAGGATAAGATGACTGGATGGCATCACTGATTCGATGGATGTGAGTCTGAGTGAACTCCAGGAGTTGGTGATGGCCAGGGATGCCAGCGTGCTGTGATTCATGGGGTCACAAAGAGTCGGACATGACTGAGTGGCTGATCTGATCTGATGTAAAGGATCATGTCATCTGCAAATAGTGAGAGTTTTACTTCTTCTTTTCAAATTTGGATTCCTTTTATTTCTTTTTTCCTCTGATTGCTGTGGCCAAAACTTCCAAAACTATGTTGAATGGTAGTGGTGAAAGTGGGCATCCTTGTCTTTTTCCTGGCTTTAGGGAAAATGCTTTCAATTTTTCACCGTTGAGAATAATGTTTGCTGTGGGTTTGTCATATACAGCTTTTGAGGTATGTTCAGGTATGTTCCTTCTATTCCTGCTTTCTGGAGAGTTTTTATCATAAATGGATGGTGAATTTTGTCAAAGGCTTTCTCTGCATCTATTGATATAATCATATGGCTTTTATTTTTCAATTTGTTAATGTGGTGTATTACATTGATTGATTTGCGAATATTGAAGAATCCTTGCATCCCTGGGATAAAGCCCACTTTATTATGGTGTTGTTGGATTCCAATTGCTCTGAGCTCACTTGGTTTTGGTGTTGTTGGATTCTGATTGCTAGAATTTTGTTAAGGATTTTTGCACCTATGTTCATCAGTGATATTGGCCTTTAGTTTTCTTTTTTTGGTGGCATCTTTGTCAGGTTTTGGTATTAGGGTGATGGTGGCCTCATAGAATGAGTTTGGAAGTTTACTTTCCTCTGCAATTCTCTGGAAGAGTTTGAGTAGGATAGGTGTTCAGATCAGATGAGATCAGTCGCTCAGTCGTGTCCGACTCTTTGCGACCCCATGAATCACAGCACGCCAGGCATCCCTGGCCATCACCAACTCCCGGAGTTCACTGAGACTCACGTCCATCGAATCAGTGATGCCATCCAGCCATCTCATCCTCTGTCGTCCCCTTCTCCTCTTGTGCCCAATGAGTCAACTCTTCACATGAGGTGGCCAAAGTACTGGAGTTTCAGCTTCAGCATCATTCCTTCCAAAGAAATCCCAGGGCTGATCTCCTTCAGAATGGACTAGTTGGATCTTTTTGCAGTCCAAGGAACTCTCAAGAGTCTTCTCCAACACCACAGTTCAAAACCATCAATTCTTCAGCACTCAGCCTTCTTCACAGTCCAACTCTCACATCCATACATGACCACAGGAAAGACCATAGCCTTGACTAGGCAAACCTTTGTTGGCAAAGTAATGTCTCTGCTTTTGAATATGCTATCTAGGTTGGTCATAACTTTCCTTCCAAGGAGTAAGCGTCTTTTAATTTTATGGCTGTAGTCACCATCTGCAGTGATTTTGGAGCCCCGAAAAATAAAGTCTGACACTGTTTCCACTGTTTCCCCATCTATTTCCCATGAAGTGATGGGACTGGATGCCATGATCTTCGTTTTCTGAATGTTGAACTTTAAGCCAACCTTTTCACTCTCCACTTTCACTTTCATCAAGAGGCTTTTGAGTTCCTCTTCACTTTCTGCCATAAGGGTGGTGTCATCTGCATATCTGAGGTTATTGATATTTCTCCCGGCAATCTTGATTCCAGTGTGTGTTTCTTCCAGTCCAGCATTTCTCATGATGTACTCTGCATAGAAGTTAAATAAACAGGGTGACAATATACAGCCTTGACGTACTCCTTTTCCTATTTAGAACCAGTCTGTTGTTCCATGTCCAGTTCTAACTGTTGCTTCCTGACATGCATATAGGTTTCTCAAGAGGCAGATCAGTAAATTTTTGATAGAATTCAGCTGTGAAGCCGTCTGGACCTGGGCTTTTGTTTGCTGAGGATTTTTGATTAGTTTCAATTTCTGTGCTTGTGATGGGTCTGTTAAGATTTTCTTTCTTCCTGGTTTAGTTTTGGAAAGTTGTACTTTTCTAAAAATTTGTCCATTTCTTCCAAGTTGTCCATTTTATTGGCATATAATTGCTGATAGTAGTCTCTTATGATCCTTTGTATTTTTGTGTCGTCTGTTGTGATCTCTTCTTTAGAAATAAAATATAATAATAAAATAAATAAAATAAAATAATAAATATTTTATAAATATTTAAATAATTTAAAATAATAAATAAAATATAAAATAAAATAATCAAATTAGAAATCTTTTCATTTTTAATTTTATTAATTTGATTTTTCTCCCTTTGTTTCTTCATGAGTCTGGCTAATGGTTTATCAAGTTTATTTATCCTCTCAAAGAACCAGCTTTTGGCTTTGTTGACTTTTGCTATGGTCTCTTTTGTTTCTTTTGCATTTATTTCTGCCCTAATTTTAAAGATTTCTTTCCTTCTACTAACCCTGGGATTCTTCATTTCTTCCTTTTCTAGTTGCTTTAGGTCAAGAGTTAGGTTATTTATTTGATTTTTTTCTTGTTTTTTGAGGTATGCCTGTATTGCTATGAACCTTCCCCTTAGCACTGCTTTTACAGTGTCCCACAGGTTTTGGGTTGTTATATTTTCATTTTCATTCGTTTCTATGCATATTTTGATTTACTTTTTGATTTCTTCTGTGATTTGTTGGTTATTCAGCAGCGTGTTGTTCAGTCTCCATATGTTGGAATTTTTAATAGTTTTTCTCCTGTAATTGAGATCTAATCTTACTGCATTGTGGTCAGAAAAGATGCTTGGGATGATTTCATTTTTTTTTAATTTACCAAGGGTATATTTATGGCCCAGGGTGTGATCTACCCTGGAGAAGGTTCCATGTGCGCTTGAGGAAAAGTTGAAATTCATTGTTTTGGCGTGAAATGTCCTATAGATATCAATTAGGTCTAGCTGGTCTAGTGTATCATTTAAAGTTTGTTTCCTTGTTAATTTTCTGTTTAGTTGATCTATCCATAGGTGTGAGTGCGGTATTAAAGTCTCCCACTATTATTGTGTTATTGTTAGTTTCCCCTTTTATACTTGTTAGCATTTGTCTTACATATTGTGGTGCTCCTATGTTGGGTGCATATATATTTATACTTGTTATATCTTCTTCTTGGATTGATCCTTTGATCATTATGTAGTGTCCTTCTTTGTCTCTTTTCACAGACTTTGTTTTAAAGTCTATTTTATCTGATATGAGTACTGCTCCTCCTGCTTTCTTTTGATCTCTTTTTGCGTGGAATATCTTTTTCCAGCCCTTCACTTTCAGTATGTATGTGTCCCTTGTTTTGAGGTGGGTCTCTTGTAGACAACATGTATAGGAGTCTTGTTTTTGTATCCATTCAGCCAGTCTTTGTCTTTTGGTTGGGGCATTCAACCTACGTTTAAGGTAATTATTGATAAGTATGATCCCATTGCCATTTACTTTATTGTGTTTCCCTGTCTAGAGAAGATCCTTTAGCATTTGTTGGAGAGCTGGTTTGATGGTGCTGAATTCTCTCAGCTTTTGCTTGTCTGTAAAGCTTTTGATTTCTCCTTCATATTTGAATGAGATCCTCCCTGGGCACAGTAATCTGGGCTGTAGGTTGTTTTCTTTCATCACTTTAAGAATGTCCTGTCTGTCCCTCCTGGCCTGAAGAGTATCTATTGAAAGATCAGCTGTTATCCTTATGGGAATCCCCTTATGTGTTATTTGTTGTTTTTCCCTTCTGCTTCTAATATTTGTTCTTTGTGTTTGATCTTTGTTAATTTGATTAATATGTGTCTTGGAGTGTTTCACCTTGAGTTTATCCTGTTTGGGACTCTTTGGGTTTCTTGGACTTGGATGATTATTTCCTTACCCATTTTAGGGAAGTTTTCAACTATTATCTCCTCAAGTATTTTCTTATGGTCTTTCTTTTTGTCTTCTTCTTCTGGGACTCCTATGATTCGAATGTTGGGGCATTTAACATTGTCCCAGAGGTCTCTGTGATTGTCCCCATTTTAATTCGTTTTTCTTTTTTTCTCTGAGATTCATTTATTTCTACCATTCTATCTTCTACCTCACTAATCCTATCTACTGCCTCTGTTATTCTACTATTTGTTCCTTCCAGAGTGTTTTTGATATCATTTATTGCATTATTCATTATATATTGACTCTTTTTTATTTCTTCTAGGTCTTTGTTAAACCTTTCTTGCATTTTCTCAATCCTTGTCTCCAGGCTATTTATCTGTGGTTTCATTTTGTTTTCAGGATTTTGGACCATTTTTGCTATCATTATTAGGAATTCTTTATCAGGTAGATTCCCTATCTCTTCCTCTTTGGTTTGGTTTGGTGGGCATTTATTGTGTTCCTTTACCTGCTGGATATTCCTCTGTCTCTTCATTTTGTTTATATTGCTGTATTTGGGGTAGCCTTTCTGTATTCTGGCAGTTTGTGGAGTTGTCTTTATTGTGGAGTTTCCTCGCTGTGGGTGAGGTTGTACGGGTGGCTTGTCAAGATTTCCTAGTTAGGGAAGCTTGTGTTGGTGTTCTGGTGGGTGGAGCTGGATTTCTTCTCTCTGGAGTGCAATGAAGTGTCCAATAATGAGTTATGAGATGTCAATGGGTTGGGAGTGACTTTGGGCAGCCTGTATATTGAAGCTCAGGGTTATGTTCCTGTGTTGCTGGAGAATTTGTGTGGTATGTCTTGCTCTGGAACTTGTTGGCCCTTGGGTGGTACTTGGTTTCAGTGTAGGTATGGAGGTGTTTGTTGAGCTCCTGTCGATTAATGTTCCCTGGAGTCAGGAGTTCTCTGGTGTTCTCAGGATTTGGACTTAAGCCTCCTGCTTCTGGTTTTCAGTCTTATTTTTACAGTAGCCTCAAGACTTCTCCATCTATGCAGCACCATTGATAAAACATTTAGGTTAAAGATGAAAAGTTTCTCCACAGTAAGGGACACCCAGAGAGGTTCAAAGAGTTACATGGAGAAGAGAAGAGGGAAGAGGGAGATAGAGGTAACCAGGATGAGATGGGGTGGAATCAAAAGAGGAGAGAGCAGGCTAGCCAGTAATCACTTCCTTATGTGTGCTCCACAGTCTGGACCGCTCAGAGATGTTCACGGAGTTATACAGAGAAGAGAATAGGGAGGAAGGAGACAGAGGTGGCCAGGAGGATAAAGTGGGGAATCAAAAGGAGAGAGACATATTCAGTCATTAATCAGTTCGCCAAGTGTTCTCCACTGTTCGGAACCCACAAAGAGACTCACAGAGTTGGGTAGAGAAGAGAAAGGGGAGGGAGGAGATATAGGTGACCTGGTAGAGAAAAAGGAGAGTCCAAAGGGGGAGAAAGCAGTCAAGCCAGTAATCTCACTCCCAAGTAAAAATGGATACTGAAGATTGGGTTCTTAAAGGTACAAAATTAATAACAAATGCCAAAAAGCAAAGATTAAAAATCTAGAGTAGAGGTTGGATTTTCAAAAATAAATAAAATAAATAAATAGATAAAAAGTCATAAAAATTATATATATATATATATATATATGAAGCTTGCTTTAAAAATAGGGTCTCTCTCTCTCTCTCTCTCTTTTTTTTTTTTGCAAAGTAATACTAGGTTATAAAAATGAAAATTAAAGGAGTAATCAGATCAGATCAGTGGCTCAGTCGTGTCCGACTCTTTGTGACCCCATGAACCGCAGCACACCAGGCCTCCCTGTCCATCACCAACTCCCGGAGGTCACTCAGACTCACATCCATCAAGTCAGTGATGCCATCCAGCCATCTCATCCTCTGTCGTCCCCTTCTCCTCCTGACCCCAATCCCTCCCAGCATCAGAGTCTTCTCCAATGAGTCAACTCTTCGCATGAGGTGGCCAAAGTACTGGAGTTTTAGCTTTAGCATCATTCCTTCCAAAGAAATCCCAGGGCTGATCTCCTTCAGAATGGACTGGTTGGATCTCCTTGCAGTCCAAGGGACTCTCAAGAGTCTTCTCCAACACCACAGTTCAAAACCATCAATTCTTCGGCACTCAGCCTTCTTCACAGTCCAACTCTCACATCCATATATGACTACAGGAAAGACCATAGCCTTGACTAGACGAACCTTTGTTGGCAAAGTAATGTCTCTGCTTTTGAATATGCTATATAGGGTGGTCATAACTTTCCTTCCAAGGAGTAAGCGTCTTTTAATTTCATGGCTGCAGTCACCATCTGCAGTGATTTTGGAGCCCAGAAAAATAAAGTCTGACACTGTTTCCACTGTTTCTCCATCTATTTCCCATGTAGTGATGGGACCAGATGCCATTCTTCGTTTTCTGAATGTTGAGCTTTAAGCCAACCTTTTCACTCTCCACTTTCACTTTCATCAAGAGGCTTTTGAGTTCCTCTTCACTTTCTGCCATAAGGGTGGTGTCATCTGCATATCTGAGGTTATTGATATTTCTCCCAGCAATCTTGATTCCAACTTGTGTTTCTTCCAGTCCAGCATTTCTCATGATGTACTCTGCATAGAAGTTAAATAAACAGGGTGACAATATGACGTACTCCTTGACGTACTCCTTTTCCTATTTGGAACCAGTCTGTTGTTCCATGACCAGTTCTAACTGTTGCTTCCTGACCTGCATACAGATTTCTCAAGAGGCAGATCAGGTGGTCTGGTATTCCCATCTCTTTCAGAATTTTCCACAGTTTATTGTGGTCTACACAGTCAAAGGCTTTGGCATAGTCAATAAAGCCTTACCTCCTCCTGTTTGGAACCAGTCTGTTGTTCCATGTCCAGTTCTAACTGTTGCTTCCTGACCTGCATACAGATTTCTCAAGAGGCAGATCAGGTGGTCTGGTATTCCCATCTCTTTCAGAATTTTCCACAGTTTATTGTGGTCTACACAGTCAAAGGCTTTGGCATAGTCAATAAAGCAGAAATAGATGTTTTTCTGGAACTCTCTTGCTTTTTCCATGATCCAGCGGATGTTGGCAATTTGATTTCTGGTTCCTCTGCCTTTTCTAAAACCAGCTTAAACATCAGGAAGTTCATGGTTCACATATTGCTGAAGCCTGGTTTGGAGAATTTTGAGCATTACTTTACTAGCATGTGAGATGAGTGCAACTGTGCAGTAGTCTGAGCATTCTTTGGCATTGCCTTTCTTTGGGATTGGGATGAAAACTGACCTTTTCCAATCTTGTGGCCACTGCTGAGTTTTCCAAATTTGCTGGCATATTGAGTGCAGCACTTTCACAGCATCATCTTTCAGGATTTGGAATAGCTCAACTGGAATTCCATCACCTCCACTAGCTTTGTTCACAGTGATGCTTTCTAAAGCCCACTTGACTTCACATTCCAGGATGTCTGGCTCTAGGTCAGTGATCACACCATCGTGATTATCTGGGTCATGAAGATCTTTTTTGTACAGTTCTTCTGTGTATTCTTGCCACCTCTTCTTAATATCTTCTGCTTCTGTTAGGTCCATACCATTTCTGTCCTTTATCGAGCCCATCTTTGCATGAAATGTTCCTTTGGTATCTCTGATTTTCTTGAAGAGATCCCTAGTCTTTCCCATTCTGTTGTTTTCCTCTATTTCTTTGCATTGATCCCTGAAGAAGGCTTTCTTATCTCTTCTTGCTATTCTTTGGAACTCTGCATTCAGATGTTTATATCTTTCCTTTTCTCCTTTGCTTTTTGCTTCTCTTCTTTTCACAGCTATTTGTAAGGCTTCCCCAGGCAGCCATTTTGCTTTTTTGCATTGCTTTTCCATGGGGATGGTCTTGATCCCTGTCTCCTGTACAATGTCATGAACCTCATTCCATAATTCATCAGGCACTCTATCAGATCTAGGCCCTTAAATCTATTTCTCACTTCCACTGTATAATCATAAGGGATTTGATATAGGTCATACCTGAATGGTCTAGTGGTTTTCCCTACTTGCTTCAATTTAAGGCAAATTGGAAGTGGTTAAACAGGAGATGGCAAGAGTAAATGTCGACATTCTAGGAATTAGCGAACTAAAGTGGACTGGAATGGATGAATTTAACTCAGAGGACCATTATATCTACTACTGCGGGCAGGAATCCCTCAGAAGAAATGGAGTGGCCATCATGGTCAACAAAAGAGTCCGAAATGTAGTACTTGGATGCAATCTCCAAAACGACAGAGTGATCTGTTCGTTTCCAAGGCAAACCATTCAATGTCACAGTAATCCAAGTCTATGCCCCAACCAGTAACACTGAAGAAGCTGAAGTTGAACGGTTCTATGAAGACCTACAAGACCTTTTAGAACTAACACCCAAAAAACATGTCCTTTTCATTATAGGGGACTGGAATGCAAAAGTAGGAAGTCAAGAAACACCTGGAGTAACAGGCAAATTTGGCCTTGGAATACAGAATGAAGTAGGGCAAAGACTAATAGAGTTTTGCCAAGAAAATGCACTGGTCATAGCAAATACCATTTTCCAACAACACAAGAGAAGACTCTATACATGGACATCACCAGATGGTCAACACCGAAATGAGATCGATTATATTCTTTGCAGCCACAGATGGAGAAGCTCTATACGGTCAGCAAAAACAAGACCAGGAGCTGACTGTGGCTCAGACCATGAACTCCTTATGGCCAAATTCAGACTTAAAGGAGTAATAGAGGACTTAAAAATAAAAAAAATAAAAAATTAAAGAATGATAGTAAAAATAGTAAAAATATATCTAGGACTTTCTCTGGTGTTGTTGTGGGCAGTGTGGGGTCAGTTCATTTTCAGATAGTTCCTTGATCCGGCTTATATTTCTCAAGATCTATAGGCCCCTTCCTATGTAGTTGGTATTAACTACAGGGTTTTAATCTAGTGTACCTGTCACTTCCAAGGAGGTTCCCTCTGTTTTAGCTTCTTCTGTTTGTTGGTCTCTTCAGTGTCTGATTTCCACCCTGATACAAGGGGGGCGGTGGTGGACACTTTTTAGGCTCACTTGTTCAGTCACACTGTGGGGAGGGAGGGACACTGCAATAAATACACTGGTGTGTGTGGGGAGTGCTCGCAGTGTCTCAGCCGCAGTGGGTTTGTCCCCACTCATAGTGTGTGTGCTTTCCCTGTCTACACGGCTCAGGCTCTAGGTTGCTCCACTGGGAACCGTCTGAGGCTGGCCCTGGGCTGCATGCACCTCCCAGGTCTAAGCCGCTCAGGTTCAGGCACTTGGGTAGTCCTCAGAGGCGTAGACTCTGTTGGGCCTGCGTTTTGTGCCCTTCCCTGGTCCGAGCAGCTAAGGTGATCAGGTGTTTAGAGAGTGCGGTCGCTGAGACTTATCACCTCCCCCATCCCTAAAGCTTGGTTTTCTGGGTGTACAACTGGTGCACCTTCTCAGGCAGATGTTGACCGTCCAGAATCCCAAGAAGTCTTGGTTAGCAATGAAACCTGCTTGCAGTTCGGTAGATAATATCTCTCTAGGGCCACGATTGCCCCCTTCTGGCTCTGGCTACCCTCGCCTGCCTGTCACTGGAGGGGGATGGGCTGGCCTGCAGCCAGCTAGCTCTGCTCAGTCCTTTGTTCTATGAGCGAGCCTGGTGGTGTCTTAGATTAGGGCTTTTCGCGTGGTAGCTATCCCACAGTCTGGTTTGCTATCCCAAGTTGGTTCCCTCACATTGCCCTCGGGGCATTCAGGCCCAGTCCTAGCAATGCATCCCGGGCCTCCCTGCCCAGCCTTGCTTGCTAGTGATGGATGCAGGCATCTGTGCTGCTTCTCTGCTGGGGGAGTTACTGTTGGGCATGTAATCTGTGGGGTTTAATTATTTATTAATTTTTCCTCCCAGTTATGTTGCCCTCTGTGGTTCCAAGGCTCGTCACAGACTCAGCAGTGAGAGTGTTTCCTGGTGTTTGGAAACTTCTCTCTTTTTAAAGACTCCATTCCTGGGACAGAGCTCCGTCCCTACCTCTTTTGTCTCTCTTTTTATCTTATATTTTTTCCTACTTCCTTTCGAAGACAATGGGCTGCTTTTCTGGGTGCCTGATACCCTCTGCCAGCATCCAGAAGTTGTTTTGTGGCATTTACTCAGCATTCAAATGTTCTTTTGATGAATTTGTGGGGGAGAAAGTGGTCTCCCTGTCCTATTCCTCCCAAAATAAAGACTTTTAAAGGCAACAAAAGCTGAGAGAATCTGGTCAGCAGACCTATACTGAGAAATGTTCAAGTTTTTCATTCTGAAGGACAATGATATCAAAGAAAACTCAGATCTACTCAAAGCAATGAAGGCCTTCAATAATGGTAAATATGTGGGTCAATTTAAAATAGGTTCTTTTCATCTTGACTTTTAAAAAGATAAATTACTATTTAAAGCAAAAAATTACAGTGTTCTGTGGAATTTAAAGAAGTAAAATATCTGACAATATTAACACAAAGGGTGAAAAGGAGAGATGGAAAATTATTACTGTAAAGTGGCTATAGGAGATGTGGGCTTCCCTGGTGGCTCAGATGTAAGGAATCTATCTTCAATGCAGGAAACTCAGGTTTGATACTTGGGTCAGGAAGATCCCTGGGGAATGGAATGGCTACCCACTCCCAGTATTCTTGCCTAGAGAATTCCATGGACAGAGGAACTTGGTGGGCTACAGTCCATGGGGTCACAAAAAGTCTACGTAGTAGACATAAGGGCATAATCTTAGTTGAAGTTAGACTGTCCTCAGTTAAAATGAGTATGATATTGTTTTTCTGACACCAAGTAATGTCTGACTTTTCACAACCCCATGGACTGAAGCACACCAGGCTTCTCTGTCTCTCACTAACTCCCAAAGATTGTCCAAGTTCATGTCTATTAAACTGGTGACACCATCCAACCATCTCATCCTTTGTTGCCCTCTTCTCCTTCTGTCTTCAATCTTTCCCAGCATCAGTCTTTTCCAATGAGTCAGCTGTTCACAGCAGGTGGCCAAATTATTGTAGCTTCAGCTTTAGCATCAGTCTTCCCAATGAGTATTTAGGGTTGATTTCCTTTAAAGGTTGACCTTTAAAGGTTTGATCTTCTTGTTATCCAATGGACTCTCAAGAGTCTTCTTCAGCACCACAGTTTGAAAGCATCAGTTCTTTGGTGCTCAGCCTTCTTTATGGTCCAACTCTCACATCCATATATGACTACTGGAAATATCATAGCCTTAACTATACCAACATTTGTCAACAAAGTGATGTCTTTGCTTTTCAACACACTGTCTAGGTTTGTCATGGCTTTCCTGCCAAGAAAGTGAAAAGTGAAATTCACTCAATTGTGTCTGACTCTTTGTGACCCACGAACTATACAGTCCAGTGGAATTCTCCAGGCCAGAATACTGCAGTGGGTAGCTGTTCTCTTCTCCAGGGTGTCTTTCCAACCCAGGGATGGAGCACAGGTCTCCTGCCAAGAAGCAAGCCTCTAATTTCAAGGCTGCAGTCACCATTCACAGTGATTTTAGAGCCCAAGAAGAGGAAATCTGTCATGATTTCCACCTTTTCCCCCTTCTATTTGCAATGAAGTGGTGGGACTGGATGCCATGATGTTAGTTGTTTTTTTTTTTTTTTTAATATTGACTATTAAGCTGGCTTTTTCACTTTCCTCTTACTTTCATCAATAGGCTCTTTAGACCCTCTTTGCTTTCTGCCATTAAATTGGTGTCAGCCACATATCTAAAGTTGTTGATATTTCTCCTGGCAATCTTGATTCCAGCTTGTAACTCATCCAGCACAACATTTCACATGATGTGCTCTGCGTATAAGTTAAATAAATAGGGTAATAATAAACAACCCTGTTGTACTTCTTTCTCAATCTTGAACCAGTCTGTTGTTCCAAACAAGATTCTAGCTGTTGTTTCTTGACCCGCATACAGGTATCTCAGGAGACAGGTAAGATGGTCTGGTACTCCCATCTCTTTAAGAGTTTTCCACAGTTTATTATGATCAACACAGTCAAAGACTTTAACATAGTCAATGAAATGATGTAGATGTTTTTCTGGAATTCCTTTGTTTGTCTATGATCCAGTGAATGCTGGTAATTTGATCTCTGGTTCCTCTGCCTTTTCTAAACCCAGATTGGACATCTAGAAATTCTCAGTTCACATAACACTGAAGCCTAGCTTGAAGAATTTTGAGCATAACCTTACTATAGTGTGTATGATGAGATCTATAGAAATCACAAAAGTTAAAATGAAAAGGTGTAACCCACGGTGGAGATATCATGAAATACTGAAAGATAATCCAAAGTTAAGGCAGGAAGAAAGGGGAAAGGAGATCAGAGAGAATATGACACAAATTGAAACATGAGAGACTTGGACTTAATTGTGTCAATAATTACAATAAATGTAAGTAGTCAAAGTAGTCAAATTAAGGGCAGATGTAATCAAGATAGAAATAAGCAAAATCAGTGGTCTACTGGAAAGTATTTAACCACTAACTCTCTGGAGGAATATAAGTCCTAATTGATATCAATTGCTGATTTACATGGTGTAAATACTCCCATTATAGCCAAGTTCAAGCTATGACACAACATCCACTGGCTTGCAAAATTCTTATAAAGTTAACAATCAACTCTGATGAACTAGTATGAGTTCATTTCAGCTCTGGTTAAAAAAAGTTGATTAAAAAACTAGGTGTTTTTTATGTACTGTTTATAAGAGACACAATATACAATATAAAGACTGATAAAAAAAATAACTGATAGGTTAAAAGTGAAAAATAAAATGGGGAAGGCATATACCATGATAAAAATAATCATAAGAAAACTCAAATGGCTACATTATTTTCAGACATAGTAGATTTCAGGACAAGAAATATTGCCAGGGACAAAAAATAATATTTAATAATGACAAAAATATCTCTTCATCCAGAAGAAATGACAATTCTATGTATGCAATGAATAAGAGAACTTCAAAACATATTGAACAAGACCTACAGAATTTAAAGAAGCCAGATATATTCAAGATTAAAGTTTCCATAGTCCCTTTTTCGTATCAACAGGACAACAATTGGATTGAAAACCAGGGCGCTACAGAAGACTTGAACAACACTGTCAATCACTTTGACCTACTTGGCATTTATAGAAAGTTATTCCAATCAACAGAAGAATATATTTTCTTTTCAAGTGCATGTGTAACCTTCATCAATTTAAGCCATATGCTGGCCCATAAAACAAGTCAATAAATTTAAAATATTAAAGTCAGACACAGCATGTGTCTGACCATAGTAACATTTTATTAGAAATAAAAGAACCAAAAAGGTATGTGGATTATATCCAAATCTTTAGAAAGCAAACAACAAACACTCTTAAGAAAAGTTTGCAAGAGACAATAGAATATATTTTAAGCTGAATATAATGAGAACGTAAGGAACAAATCACAAAAGAAATTAGAACATGTTTGAAACTGAATGGTAATGAAAACACAGCATATGAAATTTTGTGTGATACAGCTAAAAGCACTTAGAGTGAAATTTATAGCTGTGAGTGTTTATATGACAAAGAATAAAGTCGTAAGATCAAGATCACTGATTTATTTTTTCCACTTTAAGAATCTAGAAAGAAAAAAAGCAAATTTTTTAAAAAGCAAGTAAACTAAGGAAATACTAAAGGCAGGATTGAAAATCCCAGTGAATAAAATATCAAAAGAGAATAAATTGCTTAAAAAACTAGTTCTTTGAAATAACCATTAAAAGCATAAACTCCAGCTAGACTAATAAAAAGGAGACAAAACAAAATCAGACAACATATCAAAATAAAAGTGGTATATAGATCATGCAGACAATAAAAGAGAAATATTAGGTTGTTGGGGCTTCCCAGGTGGCGCTAGTGGTAAAGAACCTGCCTGACAATGCAGGAGATATAAGAGACCCTGGTTCAATTCCTGGGTCAGGAACACCCCCAGAGGAGGGCTTGACAACCCACTCCAGTATTCTTGCCTGGAGAATCCCATGGACAGAGGAGCCTGGCAGACCACCGTTGATAGGGTTGCAAAGAGTCAGACACAACTGAAATGACTTAGCATTCATGCTCTAGATTGTTAGGGACAACTTTATGAGAAGTTCAACAATTCAAATGAAATACACATATTGCTTAAAAGATGCAAGTTACTAAAACTGATACAAGAATAAACAATTTGGTATAGCTGCATATGTATTAAAGCAAATGAATTCACAACTAAAGACCTTCCATAATGAAAATTCTGATCCATGTGGCTTCATACTGATGAAGAAATGATACTAGTCTTACACAACTTGTTTCACAAAATAAGAGAATAAATGCTTCTCAGCTCATTTGTGAGCTGAAACCAAGACAGAATAAAGAAAAAAATACAGACCAACATTCCTAATTAAATTAGATGCAAAAATCCTCAATACAATTTCACCAAATTAAATTCAGATATATTGCTATATAAAAAGATAACTAATGCTTATCCCAGGAGTATGAATTAGGTTCAGTATTCAAAAAATCAACTATCTATTTTATTACATTAAGAGAATAAAAGGGAAAAAAAATCATATGGTTATTTCAATGGATGAAGAAAAAGCATCTGACAAAATTAAAGGCCCACAACGTTAAAAACTCTTAGCAAAGTAGAAATAGAGGAAACATCCTCCATCAATAAAGGACAGGTAAAAAATGAAATAAAACAGTCCAAACAAAACAAAAGCAAAAGCCATTTTTATTGATAAAATTGCACTTAATGATGAAAGCCTGAATACTTACAGGAACATGGCAAGAATGTCTATTCTCATTATTTTTATTCACTATTTAACAGAACTTCCCAGCCAGTGCAATAACAAAGGAAAAGAAATAAAGGGCCTATAAATTAGACAGGAAGCAATAAAACTGTCTTTATTTGTAGATGATAGGATCATGTAAATATGTAGAAAAATCCTAAGGAAACTCCAAAAATATTGCCACAAAAAATAGCTAAATCTAGCAAGTTATCTGAAGTCAACATACAAAAATAAAGTTCATCTCTGTATGACAACAACAAACAAATGGAAAATGAAATTTTAAAAATAGTTGCTTATAATAGCATAAATAAAGTGAAATATTTAAGAATCTGTATATGGTCAATATAGTTATACACATCTAACATATGTACTATACTCACTGGTGGTGTTGTTTAGTCACTAAATCGTGTCTGACTTTTTGTGACTCCAGAGACTGAAGCCCGCTAGGTTCCTGTGTCCATGGGGTTCTCCAGACGAGAATACTGGGGTAGGTTGCTATTTCTTTCTCCAGGGGATCTTCCTGACCCAGGAAACAAACCCACGTCTCTTACATCTCCTGCACTGGTAGGCAGATTCTTTACTGAGCCTCCTGGGAAGCCCCCATATACTGTTATATCCCCCCCATATTTTTATTTACATATAAAAATATGTAGATATATGGGGATATATGTTCACACAGAAAAACTGTACACCGAAAAACTACAATTTTTCTGAAAGAAATGAAAAATCTACATAAATGAGGAGGAATATCTTGCTTAAAGACTAAAAACGCTACTTGAAAATGTTAATTCTTCCCAAATACATATACAAATTCATATGATTCCTATCAAAATCCAAGAAGATTTTTTTTAATTGACAAACTGATTCTAAACTTTAGCTAGAGATGTAAAATAACCTAGAACAGGCAAAATTATTTTGAAACAAAGAAGTGGCTAAGAGTTCTGGGTGCTATAATAAAATGCCGTAAATGGGGTGGTTTAAACAGTAGAAATGTACTTTTCATAGTTATGGTTGGAGGTGGGAAAATCCAAGAGCACATGGTGAAACAGGGGAGGAGAGAGAGAGGGTGAAAGCTAGGTTTCCAAGGAGGGCCATGAACCGCAACTCTCCTGAGGGGTTCCGCTCTAACAACCTCATCTGAACACAAGCATCTCCAGACATCACACTTCCAAATGACGTACTTGCAGAGTTCAGGGTCCTGACATGACTTTGGTGCCCACACAAACGTGGATCCAAAACAAATGGCAAAGTGGGAGACTTGCCATGTCCTGATTTCGGTCCTTACCATAAAACCACTATAACTGAGACAGTGACACCGATAGGGATACACTTTTAAGTCAGTGCAACAGAAAAGAGATTCAAGGGATATGTTCATAGTTATACAATCAATTTAACTTTCAGTAAAGGTATCAAGATAATTTAATGGGAAAATCATTGTCTTTTCAAAAATCGTGCTGATTTTATACATAGTAGGTGGCACTAGAGCACCATAGTAGGTGACACGGAACAGACTGGTTCCAAATTGGGAAAGGAGTACATCAAGGCTGCAGAGTCACCTTGCTCATTTAACTTATATTCAGAGTACATCATGCAAAATGCCGGACTGGATGAAGCACAAGCAGGAATCAAGATTTCTGGAAGAAGTATCAATAACCTCAGATATGCAGATGACACCACCCTTATGGCAGAAAGGGAAGAGGAACTGAAGAGCCTCTTGATGAAAGTGAAAGAGGAGAGTGAAAAAGCTGGCTTAAAACTTGACATTCAGAAAACTAAGATCATGGCAACTGGTCCCATCACTTTGTGGCAAATAGATGGGGAGACAATGCAAACAGTGAGAGACTTTATTTTGGGGGCTCCAAAATAACTGCAGAATGGTGACTGCAGCCATGAAATTAAAAGACACTTGCTCCTTGGAAGAAAGCTATGACAAACCAAGACAGTATATTAAAAAGCAGAGACATTACTTTGCTGACAAAGGCCCATCTAGTCAAAGCTATGGTTTTTCTAGTAGTCATGTATGGATGTGAGAGTTGGACTCTAAAGAAAGCTGAGTGCCGAAGAATTGATGCTTTTGAACTATGATGTTGGAGAAGACTCTTGAGAGTCCCTTGGACAGCCAATCCTAAAAGAAATTAGTCCTGAATATTCATTGGCAGGACTGATGCTAAAGCTGAAACTCCAATACTTTGGCCACCTGATGCGAAGAACTGACCCATTGGAAAAGACCTTGATGCTGGGAAAGATTGAAGGCAGGAGGAGAAGGGGATGACAGAGGATGAGATGGTTGGATGGCATCACTGACTCAATAGACATGAGTTTGAGCAACCTTCGCAAACTGGTGATGGACAGGGAAGGCTGGTGTGTTGCAGTCCATGGGGTCACAAACAGTTGGACATAACTGAGCGACTGAACTGAACTGAAGTGGCACTAGTGGTAAAGAACCTGCCTGCCAGTGCAGGAGATGTAAGAGACGGGTTCAATCTCTGGGTCAGGCAGGTGCCCTGGAGGAGGGCATGGCAACCCACTCTAGTATTCTTGCTTGGAAAATTTCATGGACAGAGGAGCCTAGCAAGCTACAGTCCATAGGGTCACAAAGAGTCAGACACGGCTGATGTGACTTAGCACAGCACCTTATAGTTCTGGACTAGCTAAATGGTAAAGTGAAAATATATGTGTGGTAAGAATGAGGAGCAACAGGTGTTCTCAGATGTTGCTGGGTGTAACTGGACATTTTGGAAAACCATTTGATGGGCAGATTCTTTACTTCTCATCAGATCAGAGCAGATCAGTCGCTCAGTCGTGTCCGACTCTTTGCGACCCCATGAACTGCAGCACGTCAGGCCTCCCTATCCATCACCAGCTCTTGGAGGTCACTCAGACTCACATTCATCGAGTCAGTGATGCCATCCAGCCATCTCATCCTCTCTCGTCCCCTTCTCCTCCTGCCCTCAATCCCTCCCAGCATCAGAGTCTTCTCCAATGAGTCAACTCTTCGCATGAGGTGGCCAAAATACTGGAGTTTCAGCTTTAGCATCATTCCTTCCAAAGAAATCCCAGGGCTGATCTCCTTCAGAATGGACCAGTTGGATCTCCTTGCAGTCCAAGGGACTCTCAAGAGTCTTCTCCAACACCACAGTTCAAAAGCATCAATTCTTCGGCGCTCAGCTTTCTTCACAGTCTCTTGGACATTTGCATGTGTGTTCAGTGGCTAAGTCATGTCAAACTCTTTGCAACCCCATGTACTGTATCCCACCAGACTCCTCTGTCTGTGGAATTTTCCAGGCAAGAATACTGGAGTAGGTTGCCATTTCTGCCTCCAAGGGATCTTTCTGATGCAGAAATAGAACCCATGTCTCCTGTGTCTGCATTGGCATGCAGTTTCTTTACCTCTGAGCCACCTGAGAAGCCCCCTGGGCAGTTACCATATAGAAATGAAACCAGAGCTTTAATCATCACAGCCCAGCCTGGAGAAGACCCAGCTTTCATCTACAGGTGATTGGCTACAGATACTGTGGTACCACCACACGAAGGAACACACAGGATTAGAGTTCCAACATACAATAAAGCCAAAGAGAGAAATGAGGCAAAGGGACAGAAAGGACATGTTGTGTGGTTCCACATGGATAAAATTCCAGAACAGACACAGAGCAGGTCAGAGTTTGCATGGGGCCAGGGGCCGGGGTCGGGGGGAAGGGTGACTCGCTGCCAGGTGGCTTATGTGTATATATGTGTCTATATGTGTATCAGAGTTCATCCAAGTCTGCATTTCAAAGGGAGTGCTTTTGAATGCTTTTAAATTACACCTCAATTAAGTTTTTTGTTTCTTCTTTATTTTTTGTGATTAAAAAAATTTATTGAAATATAGTTGATATACAATGTTGTGTTCATTTCAGGTGTACATCAAAGTGATTCAGCTCAGTTTTATATATATATATATATATATATATATATATATATATACTTTTTAATATTCTTTTCTGCTTTAGGTTATTAAAATATACTGAGTATAGTTCCCTGTGCTATATAGTAGGTCCTTGTTGGTTATGTATCTTATAGACTGTGGTATGTGTATGTTAATCCCAAACTCCTAATTAACCTGCCCCTCCTCCAATGTAACAGATACATGTATGTGTGGTTTAGAACTTGCCACTTTGGCAAGCATACGTTTGGTTCCATGTCTGTGAGTCTGCTTCTGTTTTGTAAATAAGTTCACCTACATCGTTCTTTTTTACATTACACATACAAGTGAAATATGATATTTGTCTTTCTCTGTCTGCCTTACTGTACGCAGGACAATCATCTCTATGTCCGTCCATGTTGCTGCAAATGGCATTATTTTGATCTTTCTTGTGGCTGAGTAATAGTTCATTATATACATGGACCACATATTCTCTATCTATTCCTCTGTCACTGGACATTTAGGTTGCTTCTGTGTCTTGGCAATTGTGAATTGTGTGGCTGTGGACACTGGGTATATGAACATAGATGCAAAAATCCTCAGCCAAATACTAGCAAGTTGAAGCTGACTTTTAAAAGTGTGAAGGATCTAGGGAGGAAGTGGGTGAGCTGGGGTGGAAAAGCTCATGAGTCGCCAGCTAACAGTCAACATGTGTCCTGGGCAGACAGGCTGAGGAGGGCTTGAGTCGGGGAGGAGCACGTGGAGATTTGGCTTTCATGTTCACATCTGGCACTCCTGTGGATCTCGAACCATACAGGAGACCACGGGCTGAAGTTTCAAATATGGAAACGCATAGTGAAAAGTGAGAAAGCATAGGAAAGTGAGAAGAGCCAAGAAAAACCATTGAAAGATACAGCTGAGAGTCATCGGAAATTAACTTGCTGATGGGAGGAGGGAGAGGCAAGGCTCTAAGACATCTCCAAGTAAAATGCTTCTGAACGATAAAGATAGTCCCATAGGGACTTTCCTGGTGGTCCAATGGTTAAGAATCCACCTTGCGATGCAAGGGACCCAGGTTCAACTCCAGGTTGGGAAACTAAGATTCCACATGCTGCAGATGTACTGATTCCGTGCACCACAAGTAAGACCCAGCGCAGCCAAACAGATAAATTATTATTATTCAGTGGCTCAGTAGTGTCCACCTCTTCCAGATCCCATGGACGGCAGCACACCAGGCTCCCCTTTCCTTCACTATCTCCTGGAGTTTGCTCAAACTAGCGTCCATTGAGTCAGTGATGCCATCCAACCATCTCATCCTCTGTCGCCCCCTTCTTTTCCTGCCCTCAATCTTTCCCAGCATCAGGGTCTTTTCCAATGGGTCAGTTCTTCGCATCAGGTGGCCAAAGTATTGGAGCTTCAGCTTCAACATCAGTCCTTCCAATGAATATTCAGGACTGATTTTCTTTAGGATTGACTGGTTTGACCTGCTTGCAGTCCAAAGTATTTTCAAGAGTCTTCTCATCTGATTTTGAACACCACAGTTCAAAAGCATCAATTTTTTGGCTCTCAGCTTTCCTTCTGGTCCAACTCTCACATTCTTACATGACTATTGGAAAGACCATGACTTTGATCATCCAAACCTTTGTTGATATCTGTCGTTCCAATGAATATTCATGGTTGATTTCCTTTAGGATTGACTGATTTGATCTCCTTGCTGTCCAAGAGACTCTCAAAAGTTTTATTCAGCACAATTGGAAAGCATCAATTCTGTGGTGCTCAGCCTTCTTTTGGATCCAGCTGTAACATCTGTATATGATCACTGGAAAAACTATAGCTTTGGCTATATGAACCTTTGTTGGCAAACAGATAAATAAATATTTATTTATTTTGAACAGACTTGAACAGCTTCACTTGGCCAGGAATGGCCAAGAAACACAAGAAAAAGTGCTCAATATCATTAATCCTCAGAGAAATGCAAAAGGAAATAACTAGACTATACTCTTTTGCACCTTGAGCTTGATGAAATTTGACATTGGATGGCTCAGACGGTAAAGAGTCTGCCTGCAATGCTGGAGACCCGGGTTTGATCCCTGGGTTGGGAAGATCCCCTGGCGAAGGAAGTGGCAACCCACTCCAGCACTCTTGCCTGGAAAATCCCATGGACGGAGGAGCCTGATAGGTTACAGTCCATGGGGTCGCAAAGAGTTGGACAGGACTTCACTTTCACTTTTTGAGGGTGTAGAACAGAAACATAGTAAACATAGTAATTGTTACAAGCACTTGGTGACCCAGTTGCCGGTAATCTATTAAAATTGAACACATATGTTCGCTATGACCAATTGTATGACCAACTGGTTTCCCTCCCGAGCATATACCTGGTCCAGAAACTCACCTGGACATGTGCAGCCCCAAACTGGAAACAAGCCAGACTTCCATCAGTGGTGAACTAGATACAGGAACTTACAATGAGATACTCAAGCAGCTATAAAGAGACGGACATGCATGGGTGAGTCTCACACGTGTAGCATCAACAAAAAAGATGCTAGACTTGGAATACACACAGGATGATTCCTGTGCATTGCATTCGACAACAAGCAAGCCTGACATACAGGGGGTAGGGATGCACAACAGGGCAGCATCGCCATAGCAACAGCATCACTGAGAGCAAGAACTAGTCATGATAAAAGTCAAGATAAGACCCTCTGTGTGGAAGGGACATTTGAGGTCTTCCTGCACTGGCAATGTTACATGTCTTGCTGTAGGTGACACATATATGACTGTGTGCTTTAGAACTCTCCTTTAATTTGAGCAGGTATGTTTTATGCACCTTTCTGTATGTATATTACATTTCACAACCTGGTAAATTCAAAAAGTCAGCAGAATACAGGGTGGTCACTGAAAGCTTCAGACACGCAGGGCTAATGAACACAGCTGCCCAGACTGCTCTGTGCAATGCCTAAGGAGGTTACCGACACAGACACCATGACCCCTAAAGGGAGTCAAGGGAGAAGAACTGAGTGCTTGGTCTGAAGCCTGGAGAGGCAGGCGTCTCATGGAGAAGCAGGGGGTGTGCAGAGACCAAGAAGGAAGGATGGGAAGGCAGAAGGCCAGCCCGGAGAGTGAGGAGATGGGAGGAGGACCCCTACAGAGCACCTCCCCAGGCACCCCCTTCCTCCCAGGGCCCCACAGCACTCCTGAGCTCTGCCACCTCATTTCCCACTCCTAGAAGCAACTGGAATCAGATCTGCCAGTGGTCAGAGCCCCAGGCCCCTCCCAGGGAGAAAGCAGATGATACATTTTGAGAGTAAAGAGGGCTGGAAGGATGACAAAGATAACTGCAGCCTGTCCCACAAATGGGGACTTAGATCACCTTGCCAGTCAGGGTCTTCCTGTTTTGTAGAGCAAGCCCAGAGCAGAGGGATGTGACCTCCTCAAGGTCACAGGAAGCCTCCAAATCAGGCAGTTCCCCTCTGTGGCCTTCTCGTTTCTTATTCTAATTTGCTGGATTAACTTCTGTTAATGACTCCTGATAGGTAGAAATGTTATTCTGTTAACAGATTTGCATGATAATAGGAATTCAGTGTCTCAATGGAAGGAACTTCAGTGCCAGTCCAGGGAAGGCTAGTGAAGCAAGACCATGCCACTGGGGGTTCTGGACTTCCTGGGAATTTGAGAAGAACCCTGGACCCCCTCCTCAGGGAAGGTGACACTAGCCCTTTGTTTACAGGCTTTGAGGAATTTGTGTACAGGCTTTGAGGAGGTTTGCAGACATCCTCTGCCCCCACCAGTCCAACAGAGACACAGGCTGATCCCTATGAGGGAAGCTAGCTTTAGTCCTAATGACTGCTTGATGGAGAGAGAAGGCCCCCATCACTGAGAAAGAGAGCAGGTGGTAGGGAGAGAGACAGGGAGACAGAAAGAGATGGAGAGACAGAGGCAGAAAGAAAGAGCAACAGAGACATTCTCTTCTGTTAAGACCAAGTAGCAGCCCATGTCCACCCAGTGCCCATGCTGGATCAGGCACTGTATGAGGCATCTTATGGGGGACATCTTGACCCCTGAGCAGAGACAGTGGTGTGAGATGCTGAGTCCTTGGGTCAGGAAGGGGCCTAGGCCACAGCACTTCAGGTCCAGGTGGGCACGGAACCCCTTTGTCGTTCAGTCCCTAAGTCGTGTCTGACCCTTTTTGACCTCATGGACTGCAGCACACCAGGCTTCCCTGTTCTTCACCATCTCTTAGAGTTTGCTCAAACTCATGTTCATTGAGTCAGTGATGTCATCCAACCGTCTCGTCTTCTGTCACCCCCTTCTCCTCTTGTCCTCCTGGCTTATAATAAAAGCTGAGCACAGAACAAAAAAACTCAAACAACAACAAAACTCACCCATCATTAGCCTCTGTCCAAGCTCAATGATTGTGATTAAGGCAAAGAAGTATGGAGTCTACGGTATTTTAAGCTACAGTCAGTGTATCATTTTGAAAAATGGGAAGTTGGACTCCGAAACCACAGGTTAGCAGCCCCTCAACGAGACAGCAATGCTATTCCTAAACAACTATTTGTATCCCTGCTTCTCAGCCCCCACTTCCTTTTATTCAGGCCAGAGGCCAGCTGCAAGCCCTTTCTGTGTGGCAATTGCAGTGCTGGTTCAGGATGCCAAGCTAAGGGTCCCCAGGTGATGCCTGGGAGGACCAGGAGGCCGAGAGGAGCCCACCCTCCTCAGCCCCTGTCGGCTAGCCTTCACCTTGAGCTGTGGCCACAGGCAGAGACCTCAGGGCAGATTCCACTCTCCCCACTATGCACTTGGTTTAGACTGTTGGCTCCACCTCAGGCACACACAGACGCACTCAACAGTATGCGTGCAAATGGACAAGGACACCTTCATCCCCATGGCCCATTCGCCAAGTGCATGTACACAGATGGTACCCCCAAATGTGGTTAAACAGCGCCCACAGCATCCAGCACCCCCCCCTGCAGCCACCCACAAGGCGGTCCCTCATGAATTCAGAGCCCAGAAGAGCCCTGGGCTCTCCCCTGCATGGGAGCAGAAGTCCTGTTGCTTCTGTCTTCTCTCTGCTCTTTCATGTGTTAATTCATCTTTTTCTCCCCTTTGGGGATGCAAGGAAGGGGCTGCTGCTGGTCCGGAGCAGATAATATCTGTCTGACACCTACTGGGCATAAATGTCAATGCAGCCATGTATCGAGTTGGGGTTTTTTTCTCATTCTTCTCCCTGATTAAGTTGCTGCTTGAGATACAGTTCCTGGAGGAAGTAAAGGAGTTTGCAGGAGTAGGTGTGCCATGAGCCCAAGAGGGTGTGCAGAGAGCCTGCGGGTATGTGAAGGTGGGGGTGTGCGCATAGGCAGGGCAGGGGTCCATGTCACTTGTATGGTGGGAACATGGGTGTGTAGGAATGTGTACATGAGAGCTTGCATGGGGAGTATAGCAGTGACTTCTGCTGGTAATGATGTTCCTGGGAGCATGTGTCTGGGGCCATGGGAATGTCACCAAGACAGTGGACCTGTGGACCTGTAGGGTGGCCCTGTGTGATCCTGGGATTATGGGTGTGTGTTCGCATGTGATGTGTGGGAGCTTGCTACTGTTCAGGTTGGGGATGGGGAGGGGGTTTTTACATTTCCACGGGAGGTCCTTTCTCAGACATGGGCTCTCCCCTTACACTCTTTCAGCCAGAAGATGGATGCATGGTTTTACTTCAGGGATGAGAAGCATGGTTTCCTGGGTGTTCTTATGTTCTCAACTAGAGAAGTAATCAGTTGTCTCACCTAAACACACACACACACACACACACACACACACACACACACACACACACACACCTGGCATAACCTCAGACATCAGGAAGCAAAGTGCTCTCATCTCACAAGAAGCAAGTCCACAGAAGCAGGACACTGGGAAGAGAGCTCTGTCTGGCTCGTGGTCAGCTTAGGCACCTGCGTTGTGCCCAGGGCCTCTGTGACGGCCAGCAGTCCATCAGCTCTGCTGTACTTGGTTTCAGGTGCAAAGAGACTTAATTAGGATCTTCCCCAAACTCACAGTTCTGGAAAACATTGATGGTGAGGATGAGGACAGAGACCCACGAGTGCTCAGAATGTGGCAGGTGCCCCACCGAGGGCTTTCTGTGCATCATCTAGTTTAATCTCCACAAGGACACCAGTGGGCTGTCTCTCTCCTCCCTGAGACTCTGAGGACAGAGCTCGCCTTGGTTACCTGTGGATCATGGCCAGCTGCCCCTCCCCTTTCTTTGACCCCCTAATCCTCTGTGAATAACTACCTGTAAAGAGTCTAATCTTTCTATCCACCTATACTGGCATATATGGAGGTCCTGTGACCAAGTTCAGGGCAGAGGAGGGTGCATAAAAGCCAGGCCTACAGCTTTGCAGGGGGTCATTCCCAAGACTGGATCAGCTCTGCCCTCCCCTCATCCACCCCTGTTTCCAGCAAGAGCTGGTGCCTCCATGACCCACAGACAGATGCTCTAAGCTAAGGGTGCAGAGCTGCCCTGTTGGCCATGGAGCTCACTTCTGAACTGGAACACAAATGGGAAAGTCTCTTCCACATCAACTTGGTCCTCTGGTTAGAGCAGATATGGAAACTACCATAGTCACACCAGCAGAGGACGAGATGGTTGGATGGCATCACCAACTCAACAGACAAACTCCAGGAAATGGTGAAGGACAGGGAAGCCTGGTGTGCTGCAAAGAGTCGGACGTGACTTAGTGACTGAACAACTATGTGGTCACACTGAAAATGTGGACGGTGACTCAGCCAGGCCCCAGATCTTGCCAGCTGGAAGCTGGGACCTTGAGTGCATCCTTTTGTGCAGTTTCAAAACACCAGGAACATCAGTGAGGGTGGCCCACATCTTAAGAAGGATGAGTTGGGAAGAGTCAGAATGTTAGAGCTGTCAGCAACTTCCTGTCAATTTAAGGAAAGCCCAGGAGAAGAGGAGCCCAGATTGCAGCCAGTTGCTCTGCAGGCAGGCAGTGAGGAGGCTGGAAGACCCCCTCTGGGAACGCTCTCCATTGGTGCCCAAGCACTAAGTAGACAGAAACCTGGGACCTTGTCACTTTGAGAGAGGTGACCGCTTTTGAACCCCAGACAATGAGATGTAAGTGTGGGAACTCTGCCTTTCACAAGAGCCCCCCATTACTACTTTTTGGCCAGAGAGCAGAGCCTGTCCAGCTGACAGCAGAAGGTGGAGGGTGGGGCCTCCCACCCTCATCTACCATGCCCACTGGCCTCAGAGAAGCCATCACTGAGGGGAACAGAAAGAGGTGATGGTGGCACAGAGGCCCGAAAACAGATGAGAAACTGTGGGCTTCAGCCTCATATATAAGAAGGACTCAGCCTGTGATTACTAAGGCTGGATGCCTATAAGACTTGGAGAACTAGTTTAGCAAATAGGGTAAAACCTTTACCTGCAAATGCTATGAGCATTCAACCTGAAAGTAAGCACCATCTCTCCCAAACTCTATCCCTTAAGTGGGCACTCTGCCTTCTCAAAGGCACCAGGGTACCTCAGAGTGAGAGCTGGACCATGGATAATGGATGATGATCTTCTTGGAGAAGCAGAACCAAGAGCTAAATTGGAAGGACTGATGCTGAAGCTGAAACTCCAATACTTTGGCCACCTGATGTGAAGAACTGATTCATTTGAAAAGACCCTGATGCTGGGAAAGATTGAATGTGGGAGGAGAAGGGGACGACAGAGGATGAGATGGCTGGATGGCATCACTGACACAATGGACATGGGTTTGAGTAAACTCTGGGAGTTGGTGATGGACAGGGAGGCCTGGAGTACTGGAGTCCATGGGGTCACAAAGAGTTGGACATGACTGAATGACTGAACTGAACTGAACTTCCCTTGTGTTTGAATTTTGGGTGTGATCCATAACTGTGTAAGAATTTTAAAATAATCCATCCAAAATCAATGCATTTTACTACTGCTGCTATGTTGTATTGAGTTACACCACTGAATAAACCAACTATCGTGTATGCTATAGGTCAGCTCATCAATGGAGGTATATAGGATTGTCATGGAAGCATTTATTTCATCAGCTGTTTCACTGGGTCTGTGGTATTGCACATTGTTTCTGCTAAAATTTTTAGACTTAGTTGAGTTGAGAGCCATTGGATACATGAAGACTGGATCCAGTTCCTAGCACGTAACACCTGAGATCTCACACTGGCCATTCTGCTAGAGTTTTGTGCCTTACAGACACAATTCCAGTAAAGTCTATTTTGCTATTTTCACAATGGAAGCATAAAGGTGGTGAGTTTGTAAACACACACACAGCACTTTTAAGTGTGATCCTGAGAGTATGTTCACAAGTGATAAAGAGAACAAACCATTTTCATGTCCCACATTTGGTTCTGTATTCTCCAAATCATGTTTCTCCTCCACTAAATACATAATCCAGTCCTGGGCCATGAGAAGGCATTCTTATTTCAAGGTGTAACAGTTCTTGCATCTTCAGGTCACAACTCTAGATGAGTCGGAATGTGGGCAGCAGAATTTCTAGAAGCTATCCCTACCCAGATAGCAGAGCCCTATATGTGGAAACACACCCACTAATCCCAGTGAACCCCTAACTACATTGTCCCATCCCAATGGCCACTCCAATGCCCCCAGACAGGAAAGGTGCTGTGGTGGGGACATGCTGGAGAGGAAAGGAATAGTGGTTTAACCACTGCAATGACAGTGTCTTCTGAGAACTATATAAAAAAAACTACAATGAAATCCCCTAAGAAATCCATGAATTATTTAAGTAGGAAAAAATTGAAGAGTTGGAAAATATTGGAGGAACCATCGAGATGGTTTAAGGTTTGAGCTTATGTTGCACTCTCAGAGGTGATATGGGAGACGGAGAGAGAATGTGATTTTGCATCAGGAGGCAGAGTCTGGACCCAAAATCATCATTGACTTCCCATGAGATCTGGGCAAATCAGTTCCCTCTCTGCACTTCCATTTCCTGGTGAGTAAAACCAGGTGGTGAGAATGTCATCTCCATGTACCTGCTCCAGTTGTCATGAGGACCACACCACTGAGCACAGCAGGAAGTGCTTTGTAAACCAGCAGGAAGTGCTGTGTTCTAGAGAACTGAGTTATTATCGATGCTCTGATGTTTGGGGAAAGCTGAAAATAAGCTTCCATAGAGGACATTTCATAACTACATGCTAACTAGCAAGACAACCTTGATTCCAAGAGGGTACTTGTCTTAATACTTCCATTTGCAAAATCTCTCTTCATTTTTCCATTGTTCATTAATTCAGAAAAAATGTCTGAGCACCTGCTCCATGCTGGATGCTGGCACTCCAGAGGTGAAGAAGCCAGTGAAGTCCCTGCTCTCATTTGAATCATGGAAGTAAACCTGGAGACAGATGAAACAAAATTGGACCAACCCTTCCTCACCACTAGGTAGTAATGGGCTGCAGTCTATTCTGCCAGGAACCATGTTCAAAGATAGAACAAACCACAACCCCTGCTGGATCTGGACAGATCCAGATCCATCCTGATCGTCTAGCTAGGCTCCTTGTGGTGGTGGTGATGGGGAAGGTGGCTGTAGGTGTTGATGATGTTGCTGCTGTGCCTGTTGGCTACAGTGATGCTGTTACTGAATTTAAGCTCATACTACTTGTGGTGAAACAGGCCAGTAAATCAAGAGATGAATTGTGAGAGTAAGGAATAGTTACCTTGTTCAGAAAGTCAGCAGACTGAGAAGATGGTGGACTAGTGTCCAAAACAACCATTTTATTCGAGTTAGAATTCAGACTTCTTTTATACTAACAGGGAAGGGAGTGTGCTTGGTTGTTTCAAACTTCTTTGTGCTGGAATACTTTGTTCTTGCAGCTGCCCATCGGTCAAGTCAACATGTTCCTGTAAGTCTCTAAGAAGACAAATGTGATTCTCTATTCTGTGACTTTTTATCTCTATATAAATGGAAAAGTATCACACCCTTAAATGTCAAAGCCTTGAGAAAGAACTATCCTGTCTCTTTTAGGCTGTAGGCAACATTCTTCACTTGTAGCCAGATCAACAGAATACAAGTTTCAGTTCAGTTCAGTTCAGTTGCTCAGTTGTTTTCGACTCTTTGTGACCCCTTGAATCGCAGCACGCCAGGCCTTCCTGTCCATCACCAACTCCTGGAGTTCACTCAGACTCACGTCCATCGAGTCAGTGATGCCATCCAGCCATCTCATCCTCTGTCATCTCCTTCTCCTCTTGCCCCCAATCCCTCCCAGCATCAGGGTATTTTCCAAGGAGTCAACTCTTCGCATGAGGTGGCCAAAGCATTGGAGTTTCAGCTTCAGCATCAGTCCTACCAATGAACACCCAGGGCTGATCTCCTTTAGGATGGACTGGTTGGATCTCCTTGCAGTCCAAGGGACTCTCAAGAGTCTTCTCCAACACCACAGTTCAAAAGCATCAATTCTTTGGCGCTCAGCTTTCTTCACAGTCCAACTCTTGCATCCATACATGACCACTGGAAAAACCATAGCCTTGACTAGACGGACCTTTGTTGGCAAAGTAATGTCTCTGCTTTGGAATATGCTATCTAGGTTGGTCATAACTTTCCTTCCAAGGAATAAGTGTCTTTTAATTTCATGGCTGCAGTCACCATCTGCAGTGATTTTGGAGCCCCCAAAAACAAAGTCTGACACTGTTTCCACTGTTTCCCCATCTATTTAGAGTAAAATAAATAGATCAACTTATGGAGTCAGATTTATTCTTCTCTGTTACAGTGATTGTTGTGGTGGCAGTGGTATTTGTAGTGGTTGTTTTTGATGTGTAGTAGTTGCAGCTATTAATTTTTTGTTGTTGTTGTAACTGTTATTATGGTGGAGGCGGTGGTTAATGCTATGGTGACTATTGTACAAGGTTGTTATGGCCTTGGTAGTGGTTGTGATGGTCGCTGATTTTGTGATTGTTGCAATGGTATTGGTTATAGTTGTTGATATCACTATTGCTGGGATGGTGGAGGTGGTCAATATTGCTTAATGGTGGTGATGGTTATAGTTCTGATGGTGGTGGTAATTATGGTTGATGCTGTTGTGTAAATGTTGGTGATGCAGTGATACTGCTGGTGTTTACAGTTGATGATGTTATTATGGTTGCTGCAGTGGTGGTAATTATTGTGGTGGTATCAGTTGCCATTGATGTTGTAGCACTGTTGTGGTTTTGGCAGTTGTGGTGGTTGTTGCAATGGTGGTAGTGGGTGTTGTGATGCCACTATTGTTGGGGTGATGAAGGTAGTGGTTGCAGTTTTTGTTATGATGGTGGTGGTGGAGATTGTTGCTATGATAGTGGTTGTGTTGGTACTTGGTGTGGTGTCTTGGTGGCAATGGTGGGTATTGTGATACTACTGTTGTTGGGGTAGTAGTAGTTGTGGTTCTTATGGTGGTGTTGGTGATTGTGGTGATGGTGGTGGTACTGATGGGTGTTGAGGATGATATGGTGTTGTTGGCAGTTGGTGGTGTTTCAATGGTAGTGGTGGTGGTGATTTGGTGGTGGTGAGGTTGTGATGAAACTGTTGTTGGGGTAAAAGAGGTGGTGAATATCTGGACTGTATTCCAAGTACATCCACCATGGCCTCTTTTCCCAAATAACCACATCGACTTACTTTAATTATTGATGGAGAAGTTAATTAAAACATGGAGCTTCCACAAATCCCAAAGTGCTGGTCTTCAAATCTGCTCTCCTTGCCATGACCCTCTGTTAACAGGCAGTGATCCAGCCTTCAATCTTTGTGGCAACATTCCAATCCCAGCCAATTTAAATAATTCTCCCAGTAAAAATTCCACATGTTAGTCACTCAGTCGTGTCTGACTCTTTGTGACCCCATGGGCTATAGCCCACCAGGCTCCTCTGTCCATGGGATTCTCCAGGCAAGAACACTGGAGTGGGTTCCCATGCCCTTTTATGAGTCTAAATATATAGCACCAACTATATCTAATCATTTTTTTGTTTAAATCCTATTGGGAGGAAAAAAATGATAAAGGATATCTAGCAAAATTTGCTTTTGTGAATCCCTCCGAGTATTGTTCAGGAACAGGAAATCTTCCATTTCCTCTCCTAATTTTTCCATTATTTTATTTACTTGAAGGGAATCTGCTGTGCGATATCTGAGAGCAGCTTTGATCAGTGAGAGTGGGCCTTCTGCATACTGCCTCTTGTTCAGCAGCTCCTTGTGGTCTCACACCATTGGCATCTCCAGGAGTGTCGCCATTCTTGGACTTGTGCCCCAATCCAGCCACCAGCTGCTTCATCTTGGTTGGGTCTCAATTCCTTCATCTCTGAGTCAGGGATCATCATACCAATTTGCAGAACTGTCCTGCAGACAATCTATGATTAGGACACTGAACTCAAAACTGAGCCTGGCTTGGAGGAGCAGCCCCTTTGACAACAAGGCAGTGTCCCCTAGAAAACAGGACTGAGCATTCTCTTCTCCACTAGCCAGCACCTCCCTCCTAGGGACCACTGGCCAGATGGGCTTGGATACATGGGCACAGACCTTCCTCCTCAATCTCTGGGCCTTTCTCACGCAGGCCTGACACACAAACTGGAAAACAGCAAGAAGGCAGAACCCAGTCCTTGAGAAGTCCATGCCCTGGAGGAGTATATGTTCTGTGGAGAAGTGAGGACAAGCAGATCTGGCTTCACAAGATGTGGGGCTCAGGGAAGAAGGAAAATATGGGGTTCTTAACAAATTATTAAAACTTTCAAAATAGCATGGGATTAAACCAAACACTGGGTCCTCCTCAGTGTGGAACCTTGTGTCTGAGCAGTTCACACACCCATGAAGCTCTTTCCTGGGAGAAGGAAACACTTTCATGACAGGCCATGCTGGATCACATACATTCTTTGTTTTATTTCACTGACTTAAGAGCTAGCTGCAAAGGGTAGGCATTGTGATCCCTCATTTATAGAAAAGGGAGACAGAGGACTTAACCTGTTGAAAGATTTCTCAAGCACACATCAAAGTCCATGCTCTACCAGTTAGTCTGGACATTGGGTCCTCTGTAGCACCTTTAGGCTTTCCTATGAGGAGCCCCAGGCAACCTGAGGAGGCAGACAAAGCATCCTCTTCATTACAGCCTTGCTCCAGACCCAGATCTTCCCTGACTGTTCAAAGCAGTGTCTCTAGGTCCAGAGTTCAAATCCCATTTTTGCCTTGTATTACTTGGATGACACTGGATTAGCCATTAAAACCCTCTGGGCTTCAGTATCCCCATCTGTGACATTGACAAAATTGTATCTGATGATGTTGAGAGGACTGGATGAGTGAAGAGGAAAAAGCATTTAGAATTTGCTTGAAAAGTGAAAAGTAAAAGTGTTAGTCACTCAGTCATGTCTGATTCTTTGCAATCCCATGGAGTGTAACCCACCAGGCTCCTCTGTCCATGGAATTCTCCAGGCAAGAATACTGGAGTGGGTTGCCATTCCTTTCTCCAGGGGATCTTCTCAACCCAGGGATTGAACCCAGGTTTCCTGCATTGCAGATGGATTCTTTACCATTTGAGCCACCAGAATTTGCCTGATGTATTGGCAATTCTATCTGCCATGTTATATAAAAATAACCCACGTAGATTTGGGATAGAAAGTATGATTCATTTCATCAATGGAAGGCAGTGGCTGCTTGAATCATGCTAGTGGGAAGATCAGGAAGTTGGGAAGGGTATGACGATCGTTTATTAATGTCTGCTGGCTCCGCATGTGGATGGTGGGGTTGCGTTGTAGGCTACTGGCCTTTTAGACAAAGTCAGTACAGAGTTCAAGGGTGGTAAACATTGGCTGGTGGTTTTCTTTTTCTTTTCACTTTTATTTATTTAGTTTTCAATAAGTTTAAGTCCTTGAAGGGTACAGCATCTCACGGATTCTGCATCCAGTGGCCTCAGCAGGAAGATTGCTTTGGAATTTGACATGAACCATGCCAAATGTTTCCATGAGCTTGATTGCTCTGGTTCTGTTAGGTTTTCTGCCAGGAGTTACTGTGTTGTTGTTTGCTCTGTACACATACGCACATCTCTTGCCTGGATAGAACTCAGTTTCTTCGAGGGCACATACATCTTCAGTTTGCAGGAGAGCTGTGTGCTCCTTCCCTCTGATTTAATAGACTCCACTCACAGCCAATAAAAATGGCCATGGACCACAGCATTCCAGACTTATTTGTCATTTCGGAAGTCCTGTTCCCAGTAGGTCTCTGCAGAGTCCAAAATGGCCAGGCTGGTGTTTTCTTATTCCCAGGACCCAGCAGGCCAATCCAGGCCAGGCACTGCAATGAACCCTCTCTGGCAGGAACTCATTTCATCCTCAGATGATCTGATGTTGAATCTCTGTTTAGCCCAAGGCCATTTCTACAAAATGCTCAAGCATCTGAAGGAAGATATAAAAAGAACAGCTACCACCAGACTGGTTTCCAATGATACGGACTCCAGATTGTGCACTTGAAATGGGGTAGCCCGCGTGGAGATGGGCCTGATTTGGAAGACTGCATATGCAAAAACTATGTCAGCAATCACATAACTTTTATACAATTACATGTTCAAGTGATAATATTTGGTATCTGTTGGACTAAATAAATTATGTTATAATTTCATTTTTTTAAAACTGTTTTTCAATGTGACTTCCAGGAAACATGAAATTCCATACCCAGCTCACATTGCAATTCTATTGGAAGGCTCTGCTGCAGAGCGGACATTTGCTGGATATGCCAGGCCCACTGTGGGAAGCCCCCAGGTGGTTTTGAAGGCCATAGTTACCAAGGTAGGGGACAGTCTTGCAGAATAAAGGCTGACCCATGTGGGCTGGACATGAGGAAAGCAACAGGATGCCCCTCTGAGGGAGTGGGATACAATCTCTGTCCTGTGGCTTCCATGGTATAGGTGGGCAGACCCACCTCTCTGATCCTCTCTCTGAGTGGGCTCCAACCCCACACGTGTCCTCTTTTGGGGCTTTACTCAGATGTTCCCTCCTCAGGGAAGCCTCTCTAGAGCTCTTGTATAAGACCCCTCCCTGATACCTCACAAGGCCACCCCTGCTTTAGTTTCTCCAAAGCACGTACGCTGTGGGACATACACAATGGTGAATAATTTTGTATGTCAGCTCACCTGTGCTACGGAATGTCCAGAGAGCTAGTCAAATAACTATACTTGGGTCTGGGTGTGTTTCTTTTTCTTCTTTTTATTTATTTATCTATTGACTGTGCCACAAGGCATATGGGATCTTAGTTCCCCAAACAGGGATTGGACCTGCCCCCCCTGAATTGGAGTGCAGAGTTTTAACCACTGGACCACCAAGAAAATCCTCCATGGGAGTGTTTCTGGAAGAGGTTAGCATTCAATTCAGTCCATGAATGAAGAGCCCTACCCTCACCAATGTGAGCAGCATCCTCCAACACTTTGGGGGCCTTAACGGAGCCAAAAGGCAAAGGAAGAGCAAGTTCTCTCTCATCTTGAGCTGGGACTTCCCTCTTTTCCTTCCCTTGATCATCAGAGCTCCTGCTTCTTGGGCCTTTGGATTCTGAAACTTTTATCAGAGGCCCTGTGGTTCTCAGGCCTTTGGACTTGAACTGAGTTATATCACTTGGTTTTCCTGGGTGTCCAGCTTGTGGATGGCGGATGGTGGGACATGATTTCTGTAACCACATTAGCCAATTCCTATAATAAATTTCCTTTTATATATATGCATATATAACATATATAATGTATATGTTCACATGTAGATAATATATCTCCTGTTGGTTTTCTCTGGAGAACTTTGACTAATCTGAGCACCTATTTCCTTGTTCAGCACTGGGGAAAAGAAACTGTGTCTGCTGTGTTTGCTGTTATTTCTCAGCACAGAGAACAGTGCCTGTCAGGAAATCTTTATTGGATGAGTAGGTGAATAGGTCTCAGAGACAGGAGACCACCCTGCATGATGCCTGAGGTCTGGCTAAGGGGGGTTTTAGCTCTTCAGCTGACCTGCTCCATATCTAGCCTGAAGAACATGGCCCCAGGATGACCCTGCATCTAAAGGGACCAAGCTTATATCCCATGAGACAGGCCTCCACCCTCCCCCTGCTCCATCTTGCCAAACACACACAGTATGTGCCTTCTGGGTGTGTTTCTTCCCTGGAATCTTAAAGAACCAGGAGAACTCCAATGATCCATCTCTAGTACCAAGGTTATGAAGGCCCAGGCCTCTGGTTCACACACACCTAAAACATGGGCAATGTCTCTGACCTGAGGGATGCGTCCTTAGCTCAAAATCTGCCATCCAGCCCTGTGGACTGGGGATCAAAATTCAGGACTAGATCACAGAGCACAAATGAGCGTTCACTTACTTTGTCACCATGCATCACTATATGCATGTATTTTCATAGACTGTGCTCTAAGTCAGATAAATAAGTAGAAGTCACTCAGTCGTGTCCAACTCTTTGCAACCCTATGGACTATACAGTCCATGGAATTCTCCAGGCCAGAATACTGGAGTGGGTAGCAGTTCCCTTCTCTAGAGGATCAACCCAGGGATGGAATCCAGGTCTCCTGCATTGCAGGTGGATTCTTTACCAGCTGAGCTACTAAGGAAGCCCAGACTCTGCTTTATGGGGATAAACTGACTGTGTGTTTGTATCTCTCTATTCTCAAGATCTAGAATGATACTGCTCCAGGTATGGTCACACAGATGAGGGTCACACAGAGAGGTGCTATGGAATTAATGGTATCCTCCCCAAAAGATGCTGAGGTCCTGACCCAGTGTCCATGAATGTGGTCTTTTCTAGAAATGGGGTCTTTGCAGAGGACCAAGTTAAGATGAGGTCATTAGAATGAGGCTTAATCCAATAAACGCTCAGTCGATCAGTTGTGTCCTACTCTTCACAACTCCATGAACTGCAGCCCACCAGACTCCTCTGTCCATGGAAATTTCCAGGCAAGAATACTGGAATGGGTTCCATTTCTTCCTCCCAGCGCTCTTCGTGACCCAGGGAATGAACCTGTGTCTCCTGCATTGGCAGGTGGATTCTTTACCATTGAGTCACCAGGGAAGCCAATCCTATAAAACTGATGTCCTGATAAAAAGGGCACAGAGACACTTGTGGAGGGAAAAGGCCAGGTGACAATGAAGGCAGAAGATGGAAGTCCTGCATCCTGATCCTCTGCATCCCCAGAGCTAAGCAAGGACTGTGTTGCTTAAGCCCTCTATCCTTGGGGTGGTTCATTGCAGCAGTCCTAGCAGACCAGCACATGAGGGGTGGCACTTATGCCTAGTATTTATCATATATTTCTGGTTCTTCTCCTGGGCACACAGGAGGACCACTGCTAATCCCTTCAAGACCAGGGTCACAATTTGACTTGCCTGGCCAATGCGTGTGGGCTAAAAAGTGTGTATAAACCCTGGGGGGATGCTCCAAAGCGTATATGATTCACCCCATTCCCTCTGTGTGCTTCTGAATCCCTGGGAGCTATGCTGGGATGAAGACTTCAGTTTACCTCCCTGGGAGCAAGGGGTTATCACAGACCCTCTATTATCCTGCAACAGATGTTTAGTGAATGAGAAAGAACTTTGGTTATGTTTAGTCACTGAGATTTGGGGAGGTGGCTGTGCTGTTATGCTTGTTATGGCAGCATAATCTGGCCTATCCTGACTGATACACATTGAATGTCAAGAAAGAAGTGAGGGAAGGAGGGAGGGATGGAATAAAAAAGGAACAACTTTTGTTGGATGATGATGTGTTTTGTTTCCAGAAAAGCTGAACTCTGGGGTTTCCATGTGGCTGCCAGACATACCCATTAATTTCGGCCACGATCCTAGTGGTTTAGATGAAGAGTATGTGCATGCACGCCACAACTGCATGCATGTTTGCATAGCTATGTGTGTGCACACATGTGCACATTACTAGTCATGTGGTTCCCTTTGCAGCCCCTGCTTTGAAGGCTGACAATGCACTTGTGCTCAAGGGACAGAATTCCCGTTAGTCCAACCAGTTCTGAAACTGCTGAATTGTGAGCATCTGAAACCAGTTACCTTCCTCCCACTCTGCTCTTCTGGGGCTAAGCTGAGCTCCCAGTAAGGAGCTAATGTTATGGAAGAGCTAGTGTCAAGGTAATTTGTCGTAATAAGCCTTTCCACCTGCGATCTCCCTCTGCAGAGGTTTGAAATATGGCAAAAACTCATTTAAGGCAGAAGAATGATAACAGACCCAGAGCTCAAGAAAAACCAGCCACTTTGGAGCAAAATCAGTCTTAATCAGAACCAACCCATTAAGAAAAAAACAGTGTGCCTAGTTCTCTGCAGGGCATTTGCATATTTTTCAAGTTCTTAACAGAGAAAAATCACAAGGTGTCAGGATAGGAACCTCAAGACAGCTCCCATTCCCTTCAAAATGAACGAGAGATGTCATCTTTAATGAAAGGAGAAGAAAGAAGCCTTTAATCCTCCTACCACTCCCCCTCCTACTCCCACAAATTGGGAGCACTATCCTTGCACGCTGCTGCAGAGAAAGAACAGGGAAGCGGCCCAGGTTGGTGCGAGTGTGGCTTATAAGTCGCTTCAAGCTCAGTAGCCAACTGCCTTGTGTGGCAGGTGGGGAACTGGATGCTGATTCCACAGAATGACATCTCCTGACCTCAGCAGGGTTCCGAGGGTGCTGAGGCTCCAGCAAGCCAGCCCAGCACCAAGCTCTGCTTTTCTAAATCAGCAGTAAGACTGAAGAGTAGGTGGCTGCCCACTAATATGGCTTCCAGAGGGTTGCTCCTTTCTAAAGAAATTCTCAGTTGATTTTAAGCCTTCATTTGCTCTGGAAACTTTTCTGAGCCAGAGGGACTTTATAGGATGGATTTTGTGGCAGGCAGAATTTGAAGACAGCTTTCAGGATCCTTGGCCCTTGCTTTGCATACTGCTTATAATTCCCTCTGCTTGAGTGTGGGTAGGCCTGACCTAATCAGGTGAGCCCTTTGAAAAGATGGTCTAGGGATCAGAGAGAAAAGGAGCCAGAGAGACCAAGAGCCACAGAGATGCTCTCTTACTGGCCTCTAACAGAGGACCCTGACATGTTCTGAGCCACATAGCAAGAAACTGTATACAGATGGTTTTTAGGAGCTGAGAGTTGTCCCTGGCCATGAGCCTCAGCCCTGCAACAGCAAGGAACTGAATTATGTCAGCAGGACATGAGCTTAGAAGAGGATCCTGGGTTCCAGAAAGGGACACAGTCCCCCCTGACACCTTGATGATAGCCTTGTGAACCCCGGAGCAAGAGCCCAGCTAAGCCAGGGCCCAGATTCTTGACCTTTGAAAACTGTGAGATAGTCCATGTATGGTGATTTAAACCACTGAGTGTGGAGTTGTTTGCTATTCAGCTTAGAAAACTGATACAGACTTTTGATAGGAAGTGGGGACCAAGTGCTGCTGCTACTGCTACTGCTGCTAAGTTGCTTCAGTTGTGTCCGACTCTGTGGACCCCACAGACAGCAGCCCAACAGGCTCCCCGTCCCTCAGATTCTCCAGGCAAGAACACTGGAGTGGGTTGCCATTTTCTTCTCCAATGCATGAAAGTGAAAAGTGAAAGTGAAGTCACTCAGTCATGTCCAACTCTTAGCGACCCCATGGACTGCAGCCTACCAGGCTCCTCCATCCATGGGATTTTCCAGGCGAGAGTACTGGAGTGGGGTGCCATTGCTTTCTCCGAAAGCCTGGGTGGTGGACTGGGAAGGGTCTGAACCACTCTCCTCATTTTCTCTGTTGTGCCACACACCCACTCCCCAGAGTAACTGAGTGTGTCCCAGTAGGGAGGGGGCAATTGTACTTGTCTGCAAGGGAGCTCATGCTTTCCTATTAGAATTGTCCATCTGTGGCTTGTCTCCCAGGAAGCCAGAACTCCTGGAGGGCAGTGCCTGTGTCTCTTATTTCTACCTTAGCATCTGGCCCAGCACTGAGCAGCTTGACAACTGCTGTGGGACTTGAGGAGTCTCTTAACTCAGCAACATCCTAGTGGCATATGGGGTTATGGTGGTTTCCTTGCAAGCAACCACCACTCTCGCTCCATTTTGTAGCAGTGTTGGTTTGGGTGAGGCTGATTCATTTTATCTCTGGCCTAGGGCTTAGGAGCAGAGAAGGCAATGGCACCCCATTCCAGTACTCTTGCCTGGAAAATCCCATGGATGGAGGAGCCTGGTAGGCTCCAGTCCGTGGGGTCGCTAAGAGTCGGACACGACTGAGCGACTTCACTTTCACTTTTCACTTTCATGCATTGGAGAAGGCAATGGCAACCCACTCCAGTGTTCTCGCCTGGAGAATCCCAGGGACGGGTGAGCCTGGTGGGCTGCCATCTATGGGGTCACACAGAGTCGGAAACAACTGAAGTGACTTAGCAGCAGCAGCAGGGCTCAGGAGTGGGCCCTAATTAGTCTGTGTCAAGCTGGATGATCCCACCCACCTTCCCATACAGATGAGCTTAGAAATGGGCAGAAGCCCAGGCTGCGGTCAGTCAGTACATGGAGTTCTCCTGGCCCCAGGGACTGGTTAGCTGGGTGATGAGGCATTTTATTGCTTGCTGGTTGGAGGAAGAGAAGTATCAGTTTGTACTGTGGACAATCAGATATGCACACAGAATCCCTGCAATAATTTGCCCACTATGAGGAAAGTCAGTCTTCACATGGAGATGAGAAGAGTCAAGATTATCCCAGACAAGTGGAACTGGATCCTTGATCAAAGCATGCCTAAAAACTATCCTGCTCTGGATTTTCTTTATTATTATACAACCTGTGTTGTATAGGTTATGTTCCTCATAACCTAACACATTGTCAAATAGAAAGAATAGATAGTTCTTCTCTTTTCACAGTTGAACATGGAGGCCTCATGTCTTTCAACTGCTGGTCTTGGAAACTATTAGAACTAGAAATTATCAAAGGAGAAAAGATGAGCTCAAATCTTTCTAGTAGGTGGTAGGCAGAGTTCTAATATGGTCCCCACAATTCCCACACCCTGGTGTACGCAATCTGTATATCCCCTTCCCTTGCATGTGGGCAAAGTTTATTAATATGATGAGACAACTCTCCCATTGATGACCAGGTTATATGACAAAGTTGAACAGATTTTGAAGATATAATTAAAGTCCAAACCAGTAGGCTCTGAGTTAATCCAAAAGGATGTTGTCCTTGATGAGACTGGCCTAATCAGGTGATCTCATAAACTGATGAGAGGCAGGAGATGCTCTTTGGCTGGCCTGGAAGAAAGTAAGCTGCCATGCTGTGGAGGGGATCACATAGCAGGGAATGTCGTGTGGCCTCTAGGGACTGAGGACTTCAGTCCTAAAATTGCAAGAAGCAGAATTCCACCAGCCATTGAGCATGGAAGAGATCCATGAGCCCCAGACAATACTGCAGTCCCATCAACACCTGGATTTCAGCCTGTGAAACCCTGAACAGAGGGTCCAGAAAATTCACACCCAGACTCCCAACCCACAGAAGCTGCAAGATAATAGATCTGTGCTGGTTTAAGCTGCTAAATTTGTGGTAGTGTTGCCAAAACTTGGCCTCTGTTCACTGGTGCCAAATAGAAATGCAGAGACAGAGTTTGGGGTGAAGGAAACTAGATAGCCAATGGGAATTTTCTGTATGGCTCAGGAAACTCAAACAAGGGCTCTGTACAACCTAGTGAGGTGGGATGGGGAATGAGATGGGAGGGAGGTTCAAGGGGGAGGGGATATATGTATACCTATGGCAGATTCATGTTGAGGTTTGACAGAAAACAACAAAATTCCATAAAGCAATTATCCTTCAATAAAAAAATAAATTAAAAAAGATTAACTTTTATTGCTTTGCCAGGCAAAGGGGGGCACAGTGGGCTAATGCCCTGAAGACCATGTGACCCATCCTGGAGGGGGTAGTGAGGAGTTTTGTAGAGTTTAGGAAGCAGGGTGTGATCAGCTTGTGGATAGTTCTTGGACTGGTTGGCATCAAAGTGAAGTTTAAATCATCATCAGTCTTTTGGCTTCAACCAGACTAGGGTCTATTTTCTTGTGGTCTGCAGTTTTCATCTGGACGGGTCGTCTGCTTCCTGTAAAACAAATTCAATCAGTTTAGTCGCTCAGTTGTGTCTAATTCTTTGCGACCCCATGGACTGTAGAATACCAGGCTTCCCTGTCCACTGTCAACTCCCAGAGTTTCCTCGAACTCATGTCTATTGAGTCGGTGATGCCATCCAACATCAACTAAAAATAATTTAGGAATGTGTGTTAGGTCTTTATTTGTATCTTTCAGGAAATTGGGATTTTGGTCATTCCACTATGTGGCAGAATTATAGTCTAAATTGTTACCAGTTCCCTAGCCCAACAGCTATTCTTTGTACCTCTTCACATTTCCAAGTAAGTAACTCTTGTGTCAGCATTTTACTTCAAAAGACAGACTCAGGGACTTGTACATAGTTTCAGTAAATTGTTACACAGCAATGTAAAACTAATAAACAATGTAAGTCACCACTCAACAAACTAGTTAAGAGGTAAATATTAAAATATCTGTGTCTACATAATCAATCCCTATCTATCTATCAGCAGCAGCAGCATCTATCCATCACCTAAACAGCTATTTCTTCATCATATAACCATCTATCCATTATCTATCTATCTATCTATCTCTCACTCAAGTCCACTCAGGATAATTTCCTCTTGGTTAACTCAAAACCAACTGATTAGAAACCTTAATTGAACCTTCACCTTTATGACCCTGGGAGCAATCTTGCATGTCATTCAAATGTACATTCACAAATCTTGGATGCTTTCCCCATATCAGACCCTTTTAAATACATGAGCTCCCTGGTGTTCACGATAGCCCATGAACTACACACTGTTGTCCTTGCTTGAAGACTAGATGGACATTCGGGGGTCAAATGACCTTCCCAGGTGTGTCAGCACCAGATTCTGCACCCGTGGCTGACTTTTGATGTCACCTCCTTACTCCAATAGCAGAGAAGCCAACAACACAGTATGAAAAAGCACGTGCAGGTTTGAATCCTGGCTTTGTTTCTTACTGGTTGTGAGATTTGGACTGAGTGACAGCATCTCCCTGTACTTCTGTTTCCTCCATAATAAAAAGCAAAGATTTGCTGCAAAGGTTACATGTGATGTTGTGTGTAAAGTGCCCGAAATACTGCCTGACTTACAGAGTAAGCATAACTTGCACTGTTACCACTGCCAATACCACCTCCTAGTAAGGATGTAAGGACTTCATTGGCGGAAACAGAGAAGGAATAAGACACATCATGAAATGATGAAACTAAAAGAGAAGGAGGTTCTGTTAAGTCCCAGATCCCTTACCCTTTGCTCCTTCTTGTTTCTCAAAACTCTTCCAAAATTACAAAGATCATCAAGGGACTCAAGTGATTTGAGTTCTGAAAGTCCAAACCACTAAAGTTATGTCTAATTAGCCAGTCTTAATTGACATTAAGATAAATAACTTTGCAAATCATTTTTCCCTGTGAAATCGAGACGTGTTGGAGGGCAACCATCTCTAATTTAAATCAATGAGTTAAAACAAATGTGATTTAGTGGATGCTGAAAGGAGAAGAAAAACTTTAATGTGCTAATCAACTCATCCGTGTTGATAGTGGGGGTGGAATTCTAAAACACATTAATCAGCTGTGGATGAAATGGTTTGGAGACAGTCATGTGTTGTCAGGAGCATAAATATGCAGTGATGCCTAATATGCTTAATAACAAGCAGCACTGAACTTTTGATGCCCTGTAGGTAGAGTTTACTCACTGCCCAGTATCTCATTTTCTCTCATAGATGAAAAGGCCAATCTTCAAGCACTATAGTCCATAAAGAATATAACTTTTACATTTTTTTTGCTTCTTATGCCCCTTGTCCTGCCTCTTTTCTTGTTTCTTTTTTTTTTTTTCTCACCTCCTTTCTTGTTCCAGACTTCTGCTAGCATACAAATCTAAAGTTTTAAAATGTGCCAAAACTTTCTCTGAAATCTGATCATGTGATGATAAGGGGAAGAGTTTATTGCAATGAGGGCAGAGAGCGTGTACAGGGGCAGCCCACTTCCTGAATATGTGACAGTGATGGCTGCCCAAAGCTGAAACCAGAGGCAAAGGCATAGCATGAGTCCAAGGCTGCAGGCAGAGCAGCGTCATCTGCCGTCAGAGAGGCAGTTCCAAAATGCTGAACATCTTGTTCAGTTTTTGTTTTCAGCTTTCATTTTGATAAAAAAGCCAACTTTATCTTTAGATTTCACAGTCTATTTAAGTTGTAAAAAATGAGAAAATATTGAATCAGTTAAGATTCTTTCTATTGAAAGTGACAAAACTTGATAGAAACTGTCTTAAGCAAAATGGGAATTTATTGGCTCATGCAACTGAAAATCTTGGCAGGTATTCAGCTTAAAGCAGAATTATAACCAAGACACAAACAAAATGCTCGGAGCATTCATCTCTTTGCCCTGCTTTCCCTCTGTTGGCTCCAGCTATGGAGTTCTAGCTCTCCCATTGTGGTGGTAGGGTGAATGAGCCGGCTCCAGCCTCACAGCCTCTCACATTGAGATGAACAAGAAGAATGAGAGTCTCTTCTGTAGGTAGACCCTGGAGTTGGCCATTCACTAATTCAATGGCAGTGGTTAAGAACTCAAGCTATGAGTAATTTCTAGGAGTCACATCTCTGCTCTGTATCTTTGGGCAAATTATTAAACCTCTCTGGCCTTCATCTATAAAAAAGGGATGGTACTTACTGCATAGGGTAGATGTGAGGCTTAGAAAGCTTTGTGAAGACTGGGTGCTCAGGGCAGTATATGCACATAGTAAGAGCCCAGTGATCGTTAACTGTGTGCATGTGTGTGTGTGTGTGTGCTCAGTCACTTCAGTCATATCCGATTCTTTGTGACCCTAAGGACTGTAGCCCACCAGGCTCCTCTGTCCACAGGATTCTCCAGGCAAGAATACCAGAGTGGGTTGCCATGCCTCTTCCAGGGGATTTTCCCAACCCAGGGATCGAATCTGCATCTCCTGCCTCTCCTGCCTTGGCAGGTGGATTCTTTACCACTGAGCCACTAGGGAAGCCCTGAACGTTAGCTACTGTTGTCATATTCTCACCCTGAATCTGTCAGAGGGCAAGGCAAGGACTGAACTGGACTGATTGCTTGGGCTGGAGTACTGTGCACCTGCAGACCACCTAGACAGAAAGAGGAGAAAAGGCAGACCTCTGCACTGTGTATATGTTATCCCTGGGGGAGACATACCCACGTTATAACATTGCAACATGGGGGCTGGGAAGACCTGGGTTGGTGCCAGCTTGACTCAGTTATTTTCACTGACTTCATGTAACTCCTTTGGGGGTTTCCCAGGTGGAGCTAATGGTAAAGAACTGGCCTACCAATGTACAAGACACTGGGGATGCAGGTTTGATCCCTAAGTTGAAAAGATCCCCTGGAGGAGGGAATGGAGACCCATTCCAGTGTCCTTGCCTGGAGAACCCCATAGACAGAGGAGCCTGGCGGGGTACAGTCTATGGATCGCAAAGGGTCAGACACAACTGAAGTGACTTAGCACACACACACACATACCCACGTTATAACGTTGTGACAGGGGTGATGGGATCTGGGTTGGTACCAGCTCAACTCAGTAATTCTACTGACTGCATGTCACTTCCTTTCCCTCTGGTCCTGGAGGAAGCAGCAGAGTAAGAAGCATTCATCTTGTGTAAGAACTGTCCAGAGGATTCTGGGAGGTCCAGCTTCCTGCCCTGTTACCCAGTGACAAACACAGCATAATGCCCAAAGCTCTCCAATCTCAAGAGCATCACCTGAGCTTGGCTTCCATGGAGATTGCTTCTACCCATGGAGAGTCTATTCAGAATTAGGGCTTCTGATTGGGAAGCTAAGGATGTGAAGCAGTTTCCAATCAAAGGACGGAGAGATGGAAGTAAGGCTGGGGTGGGGATGTGGGTTTTATCCTTGTAGCTAGCAACTCCTGGAGAACTATGTAACATCCTGAGCCTCAGTTTTCTTATCTATAAAAGGCGACAATTACCCTTACCCCACTGAGTTGCTGTAAGCCTGACGAGGTGGCGTGTCACTGGGGCTTGGTAGCTGCAGTCTCTGGGGCAGTGTAAATGTGCAGGGTTGCAGCACATCCTTACTCTGTGTTGCCTGGTACGCTGCAGTCCATTGAGGTCGCAAAGAGTCAGACATGGCTGAGCGACTGAACTGAACTGACTGATGCCTGCGTTAGGAATAATCTTTTTAAAAACCTTTTTATTTTTTAAACTTTTTATTTTATATTGGGGTATATCCAATTAACAGTGTTGTTATAGTTTCAGGTGAATAGTGAAGGAACTCAACCATACAAATACATGTATCCATACTCCCCCAAAGTCCCTTCCCATCCAGGCTGCCTGTAACATCGAGCAGAGTTCCCTGTGTTATATAGTAGGTCCTTGTTGGTTATCCATTTTAAATATAGCAGTGTATACATGTCCATTCCAAACTCCCTAAATATCCCTTCCCCCTGGCAACCGTAATTTCAGTTTCTAAGCCTGTGAGTCTGTTTCTGTTTTATAAATAAATTCATTTGTATCATTTCTTTTTAGATTCCACACATAAGGGATGTCATATGATATTTCTCCTTCTCTGACCTGCTTCACTCAGTATGACACTCTCTAGGTCCAGCCATATTGCTGCAAATGGTCTTATTTCATTCTTTTTTAATAGCTGAATAATATTCCATTGTGTATATGTACCACATCTTCTTTATGTGGTAGGAATAATCTTGATCTGTCCATACATTCATTTATGAAAAACAGCATTACATGTGGGTCTCCAGAGACTGGGGCCTCCAGGGACTGCCTCCCCCATTCAAGCCTTCCAACCATAGTAAACTAGGGAATCCAGCTCTGGTCTGAACTCTATTTTCTTATCAACTAAAATCTATCCTCACTGAGGACTTTATGTATGAGGAAAGAAGTGTTAAAGAAGCCCTCTCAATTAGACCAGATTGTGGAAGAAGCCATACAAATAATGCCACCCTCCACCCGGTACACCTGATACAGCTGTGACATCATGGTCCCAAGTGTGCCCAGAGGCCACCAGCTCCACAAACGGGTCATGGACACCAGCGCCTCCAGACAAACTTGCTCCTAAAGGCTCCCCTGTGGTCCTCAGTCCTATGAATCCATCTCCACTCTGCAGGATAATCTCCTCGCAAACCCACTCTCTGAGTAACTTGGAGGGTCCCCTCTTGGGCTGCTCATAAGGCTGGTATTATTTGTCTGGGGGAGAGCTTTGGGAAGGCTTTTTAAACTTTCTGGGCCTCAGTACCTCTCAGGGCTGTTAGTGTGACTGAGGCCAGCAAAGGCGCCATCCCATCAGACTGCCCTGTCTGTAGAGCCGGCGGTGACACCAGCTTCCTCCTCATCCTCTGTGTCCTCTCCTCAGCCTATGGGATAGATTTGAGGGTAAATTGGATAACAAGATCTCTGTCAACAAAAGATATCCACGGTGTTTCACCTCTGGCATCCATATTACATTCAAGAACTGCTTGATGACCAATGAAAAACACTCTTTTCCCAGCTTCGATCCAGCATGGAGAAAACTGGGGAGGTCTCTGTCCCACTCCCCTCAGTCAGCTTTCCTTGATAGTTGAGCTATTTTCCAATCTTTATTTTTCCATCAAAAGAAAAATGGTCCCACCAAGGAGCCTTGCTCTGACACATTGAAAATACACTCAGCATGGCCGTGCCTTCGCAGCAGGACCCGAGTGTGTTTGCTTCCCAGAGAAATGGCTTTCATGAACCAACTGGTGGAGTGATTCAATGGAGGCACAAATTCACAGCTTGTTAAACCAGCCACAGAGAACACTGTGTGCACCAAACACCTCCCTGAGGAGTCCAGTGGGAAGGAATAAGGAAGCCACGGTTGCATCAGGTCAGACACAGAATTAGGCATCTTTAAGAGCACACTGCATGAGGTGCTGACTGAGAGCTGCGATGCATTGCCCTGTTGGAGTAAATTCTGTAATTGTTAATCAGGCAGGCATTATCACCCCTGATGACACCCCATTCACTGCCAAAGATCCAGAGACACTCACCTGTGTTCTCGTCATTACATCGTGAGATTATAATTCATAGTGAACGATCCTATATTTTTATTTCCTTCTGCCTGTAGGCATCACTGTGAAACACACAAGCCTTTTCAGATGTAAAATAACATAGAAGGAAACTGTGCTTATTGTGGGGCTTCAGATCGATGGTAATTAGGACGCCCTTTGCCCTCGGATGAATGCACGTTTATAAACATGACAAGTGCTTGTCTGCTGCAGTGCCAGTGGGAAACAGGGATTCAGTCCTGATGAAACTACCTTGACGCAGGGGCTTGCTCTTTGGAACCAAAGCCAGTCATATGAGGGAAGGCTGGCCTCTCCTCTCTGGCTCAGGAAGGTCTGTTGTAGGTCAGCCAGAGGGAGGATTAACCCAAACCCGGACCTACACTCTCAGGGCTGTGAGGGTGTGCAGTGGTCACCAGTGACTCAGAGACATTAAGCGTTTCATCCAAGGTAAAATTTCACCCTCGGTGAGAAGAAAAGAATATCTGGAGGGCCAGATAATGAAGATTGATGAGGATCTGTAGGATGATTCTCCTCAATCCTGCGCTTGGAGCAGCACACTGACATCTATTTGATCATTTAGGAAAGGCATCAGTCAGGGTTTGACCAGAGAAATGGAACCCGTAGGAGATAGAGCTTCATCTCCATCCACACCTGTACCTGTGTCTGTCACTCTATCCATATCCGTATCTGTGCAGATGTCAGTGTGTGCATCCTTATCTACATACAGATAATAGAAGTATATACAGGTATGGATATGGGCATGAAGATGTATTTTATAGCTCTAAAAGGATAGATAAGGGACTTTCCTGGCAGTCCAGTGGTTAAGACTTCACCTTCCATTGCAGGGGGTGTAGGTTGGATCCCTGGTCAAGGAGTGAAGATCCCACATATCTCATGGCCAAAAAGCCAGGACATAAACAACAGAAAGAAGCAATATTGTAAGGAATTTTAAAAGAGTTCAAAATGGTCCACATTAAAAAATACATAGAAAAGTAGGTAGATAGGTAGATATTTATATTTTTGTGTTAGTTTAGATAACTATAACAAAATACCACAGACTGGGTGGTCTATATACAACAGAAATTTATGTCTCACATCTCTGGAGACTGGGCCACCAGGATTGGGCCCCAGTGTGGCTGGGCTCTGGTGAAGCCCTCTTCCAGGCTGCAGATAGCTGTCCTCTCCTGCATCCTCACATGGTGGAAGGTGGGAGAAGGCTCTTTGAGGTCCTTTTCATAACAGCACTGACACCATTCATGAAGGCTGCACCCTCATGATCTAATCACCTCCCCAGTCCCCACTACTATCCATACCATCACACTGAAGATAAAGACGTATTGTACCTCTATAGCTATATCATACCATCTATCTATATATCTATAAGATATATCTTGTGTATCTATAAGATATAGATATAGAGATCTAGATAGATACAGACATATTACATCTCTATGTCCACATCTATATATCATATTTCTATACATATATCCATATCAATATCAGTATATCATATCTCTAGATCTATGTTCATATTTATACAGATGAGGCAGAGGAACCGGAGATCAAATTGCCAACATCTGCTGGATCATCGAAAAACCAATTGAGTTCCAGAAAAACATCTACTTCTGCTTTATTGACTATGCCAAAGCCTTTGACTGTGTGGATCACAATAAACTGTGGAAAATTCTGAAAGAGATGGGAATACCAGACCACCTGCCCCTCTTGAGAAACCTATATGCAGGTCAGGAAGCAACAGTTAGAACTGGACATGGAACAACAGACTGGTTCCAAACAGGAAAAGGAGTACGTCAAGGCTGTATATTGTCACCCTGCTTTATTTAACTTCTATGCAGAGTACATCATGAGAAACTCTGGGCTAGAAGAAGCACAAGCCGGAATCAAGATTGCCAGGAGAAATATCTGTAACCTCAGATATGCAGATGACACCACCCTTACGGCAGAAAGTGAAGAGGAACTCAAAAGCCTCTTGATGAAAGTGAAAGAGGAGAGTGAAAAAGTTGCCTTAAAGTTCAACATTCAGAAAACGAAGATCATGGCATCTGGTCCCATCACTTCATGGCAAATGGATGGGGAAACAGTGGAAACAGTGTCAGACTTTATTTTTGGGGCTCCAAAATCACTGCAGATGGTGATTGCAGCCATGAAATTAAAAGATGCTTACTCCTTGGAAGGAAAGTTGTGACCAACCTAGATAGCATATTCAAAAGCAGAGACATTACTTTGCCAACAAAGGTCCATCTAGTCAAGGCTATGGTTTTTCCAGTGGTCGTGTATGGATGTGAGAGTTGGACTTTGAAGAAAGCTGAGAGCCGAAGAATTGATGCTTTTGAACTGTGTTGTTGGACAAGACTCTTGAGAGTCCCTTGAACTGCAAGGAGATCCAACCAGTCCATTCTGAAGGAGATCAGTCCTGGGTGTTCATTGGAAGGACTGATGCTGAAGCTGAAACTCCAATGCTTTGGCCACCTCATGCGAAGAGTTGACTCCTTGGAAAGTTCCCTGATGCTGGGAGGGATTGGGGGCAAGAGGAGAAGGGGACGACAGAGGATGAGATGGCTGGATGGCATCACCTACTCGATGGACATGAGTTTGTGTAAACTCCGGGAGTTGGTGATGGACAGGGAGGCCTGGCGTGCTGTTATTCATTGGGTCGCAAAGAGTCAGACACAACTGAGCAACTGAACTGACTGATATATATGTCTCGACTCTATGTATCTTTATTTATATATGATTTTTAAATTATCAGATACATATATCATATATGTAGATCTCTATATCCATCTATATCTATCTCTATATATGTATATTGTGCTAAGATTAGTCACTCAGTCATGTCCAATTCTTTGTGACCCCATGGACTGTAGCCCGTCAGGCTCCTCTATCCATGTAACTCTCCAGGCCAGACTACTGGAATGGGTTGCCATTTCCTCCTCCAGTGGGATCTTCCCAACCCAGGGATTGAACCCAGGTCTCTCACATAGCAGGCACATTCTTTACTGTTTGAGTCACCACCTTGGAGATATATATATATATAAAATACCTATTTATATAATTTGGCAACAGGAAGGGTAGGTGGGGGTCTCACATGGGAGCTTCAGTCCACAGGCAGAGCTGCCTCTTGCTCAGGGTGAGTCCAGTTCTAGTCATGAAGGCTTTCAGCTGAAGGGACCAGGCCCACCCAGAGCACAAGGGCCATCTCCCTGATGGAGAGTCACCTCACTGAGGGGGTCAGGGAAAGTCTGGTGCTGGTCATGATGGCTTTCAGCTGACGGGACCAGTTCCACCCAGAGCACAGGGCAGTCTCTCTGACAGAGAGTCACCTCACTAAGAGGTCAACCACACCTACAAGACGCCTTCTCAGCAGCACTCTGATTAGTGTTGGGTTGAATTATGGGAACTTCCACTGGAAACTGACCATCAGACTACCCATCACAGGAATGACTAGATCTCTCGTTAGGCTAGAGAGAGTGGTAGGTGTGTTGGAAAGTTAATTATGAGAAGTTAATTTGGGGAGGAATTTCTATTAACTTTACAGAGTATTGCGTGTGTTATGGATATCTCACTAAATCAACACTAGCTACCCAGGAGCACTGCTGCTACTGCTGCTAAGTCGCTTCAGTCGTGTCCGACTCTCTGCGACCCCATAGACGGAAGCCCACCAGGCTCCCCCGTCCCTGGGGTTCTCCAGGCAAGAATACTGGAGTGGGTTGCCATTTCCTTCCCCAATGCATGAAAGTGAAAAGTGAAAGTGAAGTCGCTCAGTCGTGTCCGACTCTTAGCGACCCCATGGCCTGGAGCCTACCAGGATCCTCCATCCATGGGATTTTCCAGGCAAAAGTACTGGGGTGGGGTGCCATTGCCTACCCAGGAGCACAGACCCACGCATTATGACTACCCATGCACCAGGAACTAGTTCATACACCCACAAACTAGTCCATGAACCACACACTCACATGTGAACCACACACATCCACGTACCCATGCAATATGCACTAGCCTATGCACCCACACTCTAGCATGTTCACTGTATACTCACTCATGCACTATGCACTAACCCATGAACTTACATGCCACACACTCGCTTGTGTGCCACACCCTGGTGCACACACCTGTGTGTTAGCCCATGAAACATACACTGTCCTGTGCACCACTAGCCCCATCCTCCCCTGTGCTGCTTGTCTTGCTGAACAACCCACAACTCTAGGAGGGTGACCCCCTTTCATCTCCATTTTCCTGATGAGAAAACACAGGTACTGTTCATACTGTTCATGGGGTTCTCAAGGCAGGAATAGAGTGGGGTCCTACTGAGGTCCTGCGTTTAACTCATGACAGAGGCAGGACTCGAGTCCAGTGTTTAATCCCCCTTTCTAGAGACTTCCCAGTGATCTCTGTATTTTGAGTCAATCCTGAATTATTCTTGAGAGGTGGCAAGAGTCAGTGCCGACGTTGCCAACATCCACCTGTGAAGTCTGGACACGTCAGTTTGCCTCCCCAAGCCTGTTGCATCATATGGAAAATGGGGCTGCACACTCCGTTTTAGGCAGTGCCTACTTGCTAGATAGCCTGAAAGTCTAGAAGGCATCACTTATGCAGATATATTTCCATAAACTGTACAAAATGGGAGGGGTTCATTTTCCTTATTTCTCATCTGAACAATTTTACTAACCACTACATCTGTGTTCAGCTTGGCTTGATGAATTGTCCTGTGTAGCAGGGAGCAAGTGTTCTGCGGCACAGGCACACAATAATAATAATAATAAAAGCCATCTCTAAAATGCCTTTATTTTCAGCTAAGGTTGGAGAGAAAACCTCCAGTATGCACTTTTGAGCTCTTTCCCTCTCTCCCATGTGTCCTAGAACAAGGGGCTCTGGGAGACTCCTGAGCAGAGCCTGGTGGCCTCTATTACTTCTTGTCCTGGCTCAGAGCCCCATTCCAAGGAATGTTCCCTGCCTGAGCTCAACCACCAGCATCTTGCAGAGACACCCTGTTTAGAACCTCACCATTGACAGGGCTTGTCTCCACCATGCCTCAGGGAGCCTACCCGCCTTGGGTTTCCCTCTCCTGGGCTTGGAGTATCCTATGTCCAAGTTTGGGACATTCCCTCATCACTCTAGTCATAGTCTGCAGCATCTTCCCTTCCTTCCAGGAGAACACAGCCCTGCTGGGCTTCCACCTTCAAGCCTGCTCATGCTAGCATCCCCCATTGCCTTCCTTCACAGGACTGGTCCTCAGGAGGAGAGGAGCCGGCATCCTTAGAAAAGAAAGGTATGCTTTCTCCTCCTGTTCCCTTCCCTCCTTTCTCTCTTTTCTTGCTTAGTCCAAAACACCTCTTATTTTCTTCAGTGGGCAGCCCACCTTGTCACATCTCTTGGCGTAGACACACAGGCATAGAGAGCTGCAGAGGAGGTGAGGTCTGTTCACACGCACCATCTCACCCACGAAGTTTGGGGTGGAACCTGAAAGTGAGGATGAAGCCCAACTGAGGAGTTCTCTGAGGAAGCCTGTTACTATGGAAACTCCAGCTTGGCTTCGTATGCAAATACCTGTCTCCCTTGAAATCTGCCTGACAGTGATGCTCAGCAGAAAATGTGAAACACAGTGAAACGGCTTTGTAACTTTCATGGAGGGGCCGTGCGAGCCCTGCCTGCTAATCATGCACACACACTCACAGGTGCGCCTGGTGGACGCGTCTGGAGGTAATGGCCTTTCGACAAATCCCCTTCGACTCTTAATTTTTTTCCAAGGGAAGCTTTTTTTTCAATAAATAGAATAAGAGGAGGAGAGGCAGTTCATTTAGAGCTGGCTGCTCTGGGCGCCCATTAGTGGAGCCCTCACAGCAAAACTTCTTTCTCCTCCTCATTAGTGTGACGGGAACAAGACCTCGGGTGCCACCTGGCCTGCCTCCTGGGCTCAGGTAAATCCCTTGGGGCCGTCTCTAATCAGTGAAAGGCATGTCAGGAGCCCCTGTGTTAGCACGAGCCACTCTCCCCGGGGGCTGCCATCTGAGACCACCTGGGGGCTTGCCAGGAGGGAGGGACCAGATCCCCATTCAGTCTCTGGAAGGGAATCTCTGCAGAGCTCAGAGACATGGGACGTGGAGTTTAGGTCCTGAGCCCCCCAAGGCTTCCAAGGAGACAAGAAGCACCTGGGGCCAGGTGACCTCTCTGTGCAAGGTCACTCAAGTTTGTCACTGTGCTAGAGGAGGAGACCAGTGAAGGGGGGAGGTACGAAACTTTAGGGAACAGAGTGGAAATCAACCAAAGGGAGTGACATAAACAGGGGAGCTCCTAGTCCTGTCCAGACGGAGGTGGCTCTGTCATCAGGACCCTGGGCACGCCCTGGTGAGGAAGCTTCCAGAAGCAGGCTGGGATGCACTGGGACCTTTAGGCCCACCATTTAGGGTCTGGGTCCTTCCCATTGGGTGAACAGAATGTGAAGGCATAGTCTGTGCGGACCCAGAGTCTGAGGCAGTTCAAAAGTCAGACAGACAGGAAATGATGGGGGAGCTGTGGGGTAGATGGCACAGGGACCTGGGGGTGGGGGCCAGGGAGGGAGTCTGCCTGGAGACCAGGAGGCAGGTCCTGGCAGTTCTGCGAGTCTGTGTCATTCTTGCACTGACTCTCTAGGGTGGTCCCAGATCCCTTTACGGATGAACAGACTCAGGCTGGAGGAGGTGGGGGGCATGCCCTGGATGGAAGAAAGCTAACAGCAGCAGCTCTGGGAACCTTCCTAGTCCTTCCCTGAAATCCCCTGGGACAAAGCAAGGGGGTGCTAATGCCTGGGAAGGGAGGGGCCGGCCCTTTGGGAACCAGTTAGCAAGATCGGAGCCATTTGCTGTTGTTCAGTCACCAAGTCATGTCCAACTCTTTTCGATTCCATGGACTTCAGCACACCAGGCTTCCCTGTCCTTCACTGTCTCCAGGAGTTCGCTCAAACTCATGTCCATTGAGTCAGTGATGCCATTCAACCATCTCATCCTCTGTCAGCCCCTTCTCCTGCCCACAGTCTTCCCCAGCATCAGAGTCTTTCACAGTGAGTCATCTCTCTGTCAAGTGTGTCCCCCCTCCCACACGGTGGAAGCCTGCCCAAGCTCCTCTGTGGTGAATGAAGTAGGAGGGGTGGGTTACCTTGTGGGTGGAATTTTGTCCCCCCCCGAAAACTCATATATTGGAGTTCTGACTCCGAGGACCTGAGAATGCGACCTGACTTGGAGAAAAGGTCCTTGTAGATGTAATTGGTTGAGTTAAAATGAGGTCATACTGGAGTCAGAGGCTCTAATCTAGTGGGACTGGGGTCCACGTGAAAGGGGGCTGGGACACAGATGCTCACACAGGGAGATGCCGCGGGAATGTGACGGCAGACACAGGGTGTTGTATGCACACACCGAGAAGCACCAAGGATGCTGGCAGAGCCCTGAGAACTGGGCAGGGGGAGGGTGGGCACAAATCCTTCCTCACAGGCTCAGGGGAGCCACCCTGGGTCTCGGGCTTCCAGTCGCCAGAGCTGGGAGGTGAGTTTTCTCAGGTTTGAGCCACCCATCTAGGGGACTCTGCTGGAGAGAGCTGACATGAGACCGGAATGAACCCAATCTTTCAGGGTTGGTGGTTGGACCACAGCTGTGGAAGGACACACTGGCATCACTAGCCATCCCTGCCCCCCGGTTTCCATGGGGTTAGGAGTGGCAATGAGATCACAGGCTGGGCCTGGGGAGGAAGTGGGCAGCCAGGCTGCACATTGCTCTCTGGGCCCCCAGGACTCCACAGGTGACCACGGACCATGGTGCTCAGTGGGGCTGTGGGCTCTCTCCCAACATTTCCTCTTTGGTTCTCACCACAGTGTGGCAATGCTGGGAAAGATTGAAGGCAGGAGAAGAGGGTGGCAGAGGATGAGATGGTTGGATAGCATCACTGATTCAGTGGACATGAATTTGAGCAACCTCCAGGAAAAACAGGAGCCTGGTAGGCTGAGATCTGTGAAGTCGCAAAGAGTTGACTTAGTGACTGAATAACAGCAATATGGCAAAGAAAACAGAAAAAAGTGATATCATGAAGACCCAAGGGCCTTGCTCCCACAGCCTCAGAGCAGAGAAGGGATCCTGCCTTCTAGGGGTGCAACAGCCACCCCTGGCACATCACACCTGCCACTCTGCTTCCCCAGGTCTCTACTGGAAGGTGAGAGCCTTACTCAGTGACATTTCTCCAGGGGAATTTCAACTGATGAACTGTTTGGTAGGTAAAATTCACTTCCTCCATAATTGAAAACCCAAACAGAAATGATTATAGGCTGATTTGTAGCAATTTGGCAAATTTAAGGAGTGCGCCATTCTGCTGGAACAGAGGCTGGTGCTGGGGGCTCTGCCTACTTGTGATGGACTCAGGGGCTGCGGCAGGGCAGCCTGGGTGAGAGAGGTGGATTCCTGGAGGGCGCCGTGTGGCCCCATCGTGACCTGGCTGCAGGATTCCATGGTTAGGGAGGTGCTTTAAAACTCAGAGCCAAGACTGTGGCTACCATGGACACACAAAGGAGCTGTCTTCAACCACACTGAACACCCAGGGTTTGTTATTGATACCTCTCTCTGCCCCCAAGCACATACACACTCACCTGTGCACACTCACACACATACATGACACACATATGAAAGCCCACATCATGTATATGCACGTACCACACCCCAACCACACACACACACACACACACACACACCACTGCACACATCATATACATACACATAGACACACATGCACACACACACACACGAACCCCATCATACACACACTCATGCACACACACCTGTTCTGCCTCCCTGCTCTTACTCCATGTTGTTCCCCCATGATATTCACTCAGCTCTGTGGGGTCAGGACCCCCATGTGGCCCCAGGGATGCAGGGTGCTGGTGGCATGGCCTCAATTTACTGGGTGTTCCTCATATGACCAGGACTTTGTCACATCAGCTTGCTTCAGCCCTTCTCCAGGAAGACAGAGGAATATGTGTTTTTGAGATGCAAAGTGGCATGTCCATGGTCTTGCAGGGTCGTTCAAGGTCAGGCAAAGTTGTGCACCTCCTTGGCCCAGTGCCAGGATCTACGTCCTGTCAGCCTACCTTGAAGCGCCCTTACCCTCCAGCCTTGCTGAGTCCCCAGCCCATCCTTCCACTTGTTCTTTCAGTTTTCCAAGAAACGTTGATGAGGAAGCCAATTTCCTCTTGGGGCTTGGGTGTTTGGTCCCTACTGGGTCCCATCCCAGCTCTTGGCTGGAGGGGTCACTAAAGTCTTACGTTCCTGCCTTATCAACCCCAGTGGACTCGGGCAATGGCATTACTTCTGCAGTGTTTACAAGTGTGACACAGAGGCCATGGTCTAAAACTGAGGAATTAATCTGTAAGCAGAGAATTCTAAGTTCTGAGAGGCCTGGCCATAAAGTCTGGAAGACAATGGTTGATATAACGACTGTAGGCCTTCCTGTCTAGCTCCCAATATCAGAATACTCTCACTCCAAATGGTCCTCCTTCTGGGCCCGCAAAGGTGCCAGGCCTTCGAGTGTCAGTGCTATCCCCAAGTGCCCATCTGCCTACAGGCTCCCCAGAGTTCCCCCAATATGACACCCTGCATCCTTCCCCTTTTTCAACCCAGGATGCCACCTGGAACCAGTCCCATAGAGATTAGACCCTGCCTGTCACACATTTGGACAGCAGTATACTAAGCATGTGCCAATCGAGGGCACAGAAGTGATTAAGATGAGAAATCGAAGTGAGAATGATTTTTAAGAGCTCTGCATTGCTGAAGTCTTGGTCTTCAGATTGGTGTCCAGTATATATTATGCAAATCTCTCCCTCTCTCTGTTCCTCTAATGGAAGAGTCTGGCTGGGTTCGCCTGGATTTTTAAAGTGGAAATTTAAATACAATATCTGAAGCTTTTAGCCTTACTTATGGCAACACAAAAAAATCCAATTATCAATTAGAACTGATAATGCTTTATAGACTGTTCTCTTTATTAGAGCCATATTGCAGCTAATTCAAGAGAACGATTTCTCGGAAATGTCCCTGGGTTATGGTTTCGCTGACTCCATTTTGCAGAAGATTTAAGATTTCGACAAGAGCCAGCCTGAGCATGCAGCAGGGCCCTCCACCATCATCCCTGGGTGGCCTGGATGGCTCCTGCCTGGGGCTTGACAGGCGACTGCAGACGGGCCCTGAGGATGAGCCTGGCCCCAGTTAGGCAGTTCAGCAGCCCCTGTACGTGTTTGGTTTAGGTCTTCCATCACTGAAAGGTGCACCCCTAAGTATCTGCCAAGAGTCTACAGAAACAGGAGGAAGCCGCATCCTTTCTGGCTTTCCCACCAGCATCTAGGACACCAGATAACTATACCCAAGCTCTCGGTGGGACACATCAGCAAACCCACCATTCCCAGCCCCTCTGCTAGGCCCACAAAGATCAGTTTCACAGCATGTGGTGCTGCCTCTGAACTTCTCCCAGTATGCTTGTCTTCCTGCAGGCAAACTTAGCGCCAGGGCCAGCAGTATTTGCTCTGCGCAGGGTCATCCTTCTAGGATGAAGCCATTGGGGAGAATAGCCGGTTTATATCCCAAATGCAAACCCCGCTGGACCAGTGGACAGAAGCAATAAGAAAGTAACTTGTCTAGGAGCCACGCCTTTTGGAAAGACCTTCCCCCTGCCTCCTTCCATGTTGGTATCTGACACATCCCTGGCAACACCCAAGGGTACATCATTCCTGGTTTCTGATGGAAGAACCCTCAGGAAGGCTCAGAGCTTGCTTCAGATGTCAGAGGAGGACTCAGACTCACATTTTCTCTACACGGAGACTGGACTCTCCCAGGAGGTCCAGATGCTGGCAGAGATGATTCCCTTTCTGAACGGAGTGTTCTGCTCATGGCACCTCTATACCAGCCCCAAGGTCTTGGTTGAGCTCTTGGGTGACCCAGAGTCATGTCCACATGTCTATAATCATCGGCACTGATGGCTTTGTCCCCACTGTCGTTACATGACTGATTGGTAATTAGGACTGAGCTTAAATTAACTCACTGTCCTCAAAGGCCAGCACAGCCACCCCTCTCCCCCGCCCAGCCAGCCTGGGCTCATTGACTGGTGGGTGGTGGGTGAGTCAGCTTCCGAGGGGAGACAAAGCTTAGTTCATTCACTCATTCATTCATTCAACACACTGTCACTGTGTTCTAGGTTAATATAACCTCTGTCGTTAGGACCCTTAGAAGGTATGAAGTGTCATCCTGCCCATGAGGTATAAGAGGGGCTGAATCTTGATCTGGGGTTCTTCCACCTCCCCAGGTCCCCCACCAACCCCCACACAGGACACTCAATGGTGTTGGCTGTGAGGATGGTAGAAAACTTGATCTACTTCAGTGGAAAGGGGAAGCTGTTAAATCCAGCCAACACTGGCACGGTGTGCTGGGTGTGGCAAAGCCAAGAGCAAGACCACCCCCACCTCCCAAAGAGATAGGCTGAGGAAGGGACCCTTGAAGACTGTTACCCAGGAAATACCATGGTTGCCCAAGTCCAGGGTTGTTTCCTGTGCAGCCCTGCAGTGGGATCTCCACCAAGGGGAGGTCTAAAGACCATGCCCCTCTTCCTGGGTAGTCTGTGGTGTGGTTCTCTCCTTGCTGGGGGGCCCGGGGAAGACACTCAGACTTTGGCTATTGGCAGTCTTAGAGGGCAGGAGTGAGAAGGAGGTTTTATTAAATAAAACTTCAATCTTAGGCAAGTCCTAAGGAATCTGAGTGAGAAAGGAGGGGAACATAGGGAGTCTGGGTGACAAACTGCAGGGCAGGAGGGGTCAACCAGGAGGTGGCAGTCCTCTGCTGCCACAGACGCGAGCGCCCCCTCCCCACCTTGTCCTCAGTGCTGGTGGGGCTGGTGTCCTTGTGATCAGGGTCAGCTCACTCACCAAGGCCAAGGGGAAAATAGACTTAGGCCTTGGAAGTGTAGCGAAAGGACACACACTTCTTGCTCACGCACCAGTCACACACCTGGCCTCGCATAGAGCAGATGGAGAAATCTTCTGCATGTGGAATGGAGGCTCAAGTCCTAAGGGCATTTGTTCTAGGGGACCAGCCAGGGTCGTTCCTCCAGCCTCTGGAACTTTCCTTGGAAAGTGGAGAGCAAAAGGATGCCCTATGCAAATTCTGCTGTGTTTCTGCTCAAGGCAACCAAAAAGGCACTTTTGCCTCTTAGTGAATAAATTAGTGGTGAGGAAGGAAGTTGGCACCTAAGAATTTGCCTTCAGTTGATGGAGAGCTTCATGTATGTTCTGAAAACTCCAGAGGTGAAGCTGTTCCATATGAATTTTCTTTGTGAATTTTCCACAAACCCCCCAGGCTGATCCAGCTCTATCCCAATGGATTTTAGGTAGATCTTCAACTGCCCAAGTTCTCTGAGCTGAGAGGATCTTTGGGGCTTCTATAAGATGGCATGTCATGGCAGAACCAGTGAAGGAAGCCCTGGTCTATGAGAAGATGGGCTTTATCTCTATTTAGCCCAGGGGTCTGTCCTGCTACAGTGTTAACATGCCCATCAAAGCTTCTCCTCTGAGTAAACATAAACCACTTGATAAAGAAAATGTGGTACATATACACAACGGAATGTTGTTGCTGAATATTGTCGTGTCTGACTCTTTGTGACCCCATGAATTGCAGCCTGCCAGGCTCCTCTGTTCTCCATTATCTCCCAGAGTTTGCTAAAATTCATATTCATTGAGTTGGTGATGCCATTCAACAATCTCATCCTCTGTCATTCCCTTCTCCTTCTGCCTTCAATCTTTCCCAGCATCAGGGTCTTTTCCAAAGAGCTGGCTCTTCACATAAGGTGGCCAAAGTATTGGGACTTCAGCTTCAGTATTAGCCCTTCCAATGAATACTCAGGGTTGATTTCCTTTAAGATTGACTGGTTTGATCTCCTTGCAGTCCAAGGGACTCTCAAGAGTCTTCTCCAACACCATAGTTCAAAAGCATCAATTCTTTGGTGCTCAGCCTTCTTCATGGTCCAACTCTCACATCCATACATGACTACTGGAAAAAACATAGCTTTGACTAGACAGACCTTTGTCAGTAAAGTTTTAATACATTGCTTTTTAATACACTGTCTATGTTTGTCATAGCTCTCCTTCCAATGAGCAAGTGTCTTTTAATTTCATGACTGAAGTCCCCATCTGCAGTGATTTTGGAGCCCAAGAAGATAAAATCTGTCACTGTTTTCACTTTTCCCCCTTCTGTTTGCATGAAATGATGGAACAAGATGCCATTATCTTAATATTTTTAATGTTGAGTTAAATGGAATATTATTCAGCCAGAAAAGGAACAAAATATTGCAGCAATATGGATGGACCTAGAGATGATCACACTAAGTGAAATAAAGTTATGACCAACCTAGATAGCATATTCAAAAGCAGAGACATTACTTTGCCAACAAAGGTCCATCTAGTCAAGGCTATGGTTTTTCCAGTGGTCATATATGGATGTGAGAGTTGGACTGTGAAGAAGGCTGAGTGCCAAAGAATTGATGCTTTTGAACTGTGGTGTTGGAGAAGACTCTTGAGAGTCCCTTGGACTGCAAGGAGATCCAACCAGTCCATTGTGAAGGAGATCAGCCCTGGGATTTCTTTGGAAGGAATGATGCTAAAGCTGAAACTCCAATACTTTGGCCACCTCATGCGAAGAGTTGACTCATTGGAGAAGACTCTGATGCTGGGAGGGATTGGGGGCAGGAGGAGAAGGGGATGACAGAGGATGAGATGGCTGGATGGCATCACTGACTCGATGGACATGAGTCTGAGTGACCTCCAGGAGTTGGTGATGGACAGGGAGGCCTGGCGTGCTGCAGTTCATGGGGTCACAAAGAGTCGGACATGACTGAGTGACTGAACTGAACTGAAGTGAAGTAAGACAGAGAAAGACAAATATCAGATGATATCACTTATATGTAGAATCTAATTTTTAAAAAATGATACAAATGAACTTATTTATAAAGCAGAAACAAGCTTACAGATTTTGAAAACTAACTTATGGTTACCAAAGGGGAATTGTGGGGGGCAGGAATAAATAGGAGCCTGGGTTGAACACACACACACTACTCTATGTAAGATAATCAACAAAGCCTTACTATATAGCCCAGGGAGCTCTACTCAATATCCTGTGATAACCTATATGAGAAAAGAAACTGAAAAAAAAGTGGATATATGTATACATACAGCTGAATCACTGTGCTGCATGCCAGAAACTGACACAACATTGTAAATCAACTATACTCCAATAAAATTAAAAACAAAACCCAAATTGAAAAGAAGGAAAAAGAGTCTGAAATTGCAAGCTCATGGCTTTCAGGTATCACAGGCGACCTGGGGACTTCTGGGCACGGTGAGTTGTGGGAGGGGCCTAAATGGACACAGACCCTCAAGGCAAGGAAGAGGGCCATGGAACACACCACACCTGGGAAGGGACCCATAAGTGGCCCAGAAGCTGTGGTCAGAAGGGTAAGGGAGCCAGGTCCAAACCAGATTCATCACTTGTAGTTGCAATGGCAGCTCTCACATCAGCCAGCAGAGGATGAATAAATAACCCAGGGATGCAGAAATTCTGCATGGAGACCCAGTCTGGGTTTCACTGCCTCAGGATTGAGGGTAGAGGTTCAGGTAAGGCAAAGACCAGGGTGTCTCTACCTTAAATATCATCCCCCAGTCCCCAAGGTCACAGAGGTTACATCCACCCATTTTCATCTAGAGACAGTTCCAGAAGCCGGATCCTAACAGGTGAATAGGGGAGATGCCTTTGAAGGGCTCCCTAATGAAGACTTCAGGAGCTGTTTTTATTTAGAAGTGCAATTTGTCTGATCAGGCCAAGGAGGACCTGGAGGCAGGCAGGCAGGGCATCATTGCTCCCAATTACTGCATTTGTTCCTTTTAAGCTGGTGCTGGAACCCTGACTTTAAGCGAAAGTTAGAACCTTCAGTCCTAAGAACCTCCCAAGACATGCCCAGCAGGACAAGAAACTCTAATGAGCTTGTGCTGTTGTGTCTTATTCACCAGGAACAGAAGGCATTTCATTCTCTCCTTCAGGATCAGGATCATTTGAACCCCATCTCTTGCTTCCACATCCCTCCTGGGGGTTCAGAGATGCTCTGAAGACTGGCTTCTTGATGTGGAGATGTGGGGCTATTGGTTAACCTTCTCCCCAGGTAATGTGTTTCTTTGTGTTGAGCCTGGGCAATCTGAAGAGCATGTGGTCAGCACTTTCTCTGCATGACTGTTTGCAAGATAAGTGACCACAGGGAGGATCAATGGAGGCTCTTCCTCAGAGTCAGCATGAAAGCATCAAGGAGGCAGCATGGAGGTGGGGGTGGGGCAGTGAGACCTTAATTTGACTCAAAGGCCTGGGTAGAGATGTGGAAAAGCCAGTGCATCCTCCACACAGACACCCTCATCCTGGCTATTTCTAGACATCTGGCAGGAAAGCAGGTTAGAAAGCGCCCCCCTTCCAAAGCTGTGGTTTTTCCAGTAGTCATGTATGGATATGAGAGTTGGACCATAAACAAGGCTGAGCACCAAAAAACTGATGCTTTCAAATTGTGGAGCTCAAGGACTCTTGAAGAGTCCCGTGGACTGCAACGAGATTAAACCAGTCAATCTTAAAGGAAATCAGCTCTGAATTTTCATTGGAAGGACTGATGCTGAGGCTGATGCTCTGATTCTTTGGCCACCTGATGGGAAGAGCCAACTCATTGGAAAAGACCTTGATGCTGGGAAAGATTGATGGCAGGAGGGGAAGGGGGCGACTGAAGATGAGACAGTTAGATAGCATCACCAACTCAATGCATACAAATTTGAGCAAACTCTGGGAGATAGTGAAAGACAGGGAGGCCTGGCATCCTGCAGTTCGTGGGGTCACAAAGAGTCTGTTGTTAGTGACTGTACAACAACAACTCTTTCCAATACTGGTGGCCAAGGGGGTCTAGGCAGGAAGCCAGAAAAAAGACGCTGAGACCTTGAGGCACAGAGCTAGCCTGGGGCCTCTGTGCCTTACGGAGTTTTGAGGCTAAGATGCTTGATCTCCAGGCAAATGGATTAGTTGTGGCTTTCTTATTGTCTTAATTTCACTTTATTTGAAATGTGGACTAACGGGACCAACCATACTACTCTAAGGTATGGCACCTTGAGATACTGAACATTTTAAGAGAAGAAATTTGAGAAACACCAGGGATAGAAAGGACTCTGACCTCCCCTTGAAGCAGGTCAGGAGGTCCTCTTGTGCGATGTGCCCTCCCAGGCTGAGACTGGAATGTCTTCTTCTCCAAGACAAAAAGATGTCAGGAGGAATCTGAAGGTGCAGGACTCCCTAAGGCCCCCAACTGGTTCCCTCCCCTGAGCTCAGAGCCCTTCATGTTTTCAATGACTTCTTAGCCTTCATTAAAGCTGGTATCTTATACTCAGTGGTCACTATGCATGTGGGTCTTCATTTCCTCACGGAGGTTGTCATGTCACATAATACTAATATTATGCACACTTGCATGCTTTTCTCTTGTTAATCTTCATTCAGACCTCAGCCAAGAACCAATCTAAAAGGATAGAAGGAAGTTTTTTTTTCCTTTCCTAGGAATGCAAAGTCAAGTAGACCTTAGAAAGCATCACTACGAACAAAGCTAGGCTTGTGGAGATGATGGAATTCCAGTTGAGCTATTTCAAATCCCAAAAGATGATACTGTGAAAGTGCTTCACTCAATATGCCAGCAAATTTGGAAAACTCAGCAGTGGCCACAGGACTGGAAAAGGTCAGTTTTCATTCCAATCCCAAAGAAAGTCAATGCCAAAGAATGCTCAAACTACCACACAATTGCACTCATCTCACATGCTAGTAAAGTGATGCTTCAAATTCTCCAAGCCAGGCTTCAGCAATAGGTGAACCATGAACTTCCAGATGTTCAAGCTGGTTTTAGAAAAGGCAGAGGAACCAGAGATCAAATTGCCAACATCTGTTGGATCATCAAAAAAGCAAGAAAGTTCCAGAAAAACATCTATTTATGCTTTATTGACAATGCCAAAGCCTTTGATTGTGTGGATCACAATAAACTGTGGAAATTAATAAATTCTGAAATTTATAAATTTCTGAAATTAATAAATTCTGAAAGAGATGGGAATAGCAGACCACCTGACTTGCCTCTTGAGAAACCTATATGCAATTCAGGAAGCAACAGTTAGAATTGGACATGGAACAACAGACTGGTTCTAAATAGGAAAAGGAGTACGTCAAGGCTGTATATTGTCACCCTGTTTATTTAACTTCTATGCAGAGTACATCATGAGAAACACTGGGCTGGAAGAAGTACAAGCTGGAATCAAGATTGTTGGGAGAAATATCAATAACCTCAGATATGCAGATGACATCACCCTTATGACAGAAAGTGAAGAAAAACTAAAGAGCCTCTTGATGAAAGTGAAAGAGGAGAGTGAAAAAGTTGACTTAAAGCTCAACATTCAGAAAACTAAGATCATGGCATCTGGTCCCATCACTTCATGGCAAATAGATGGGAAAACAGTGGAGACAGTGACTGACTTTATTTTTGGGCTCCAAAATCACTGCAGATGGTGATTGCAGCCATGAAATTAAAAGATGCTTACTCCTTGGAAGGAAAGTTATGACCAACCTAGACAGCATATTAAAAAGCAGAGACATTACTTTGTCAACAAAGATCTGTCTAGTCAAGGCTATGGTTTTTCCAGTGGTCATGTATGGATGTGGGAGTTGGACTATAAAGAAAGCTGATCACAGAAGAATTGATGCTTTTGAAATGTGGTATTGGAGAAGACTCTTGAGAGTCCCTTGGACTGCAAGGAGATCCAACCAGTCCATCCTAAAGGAGATCAGTCCTGGGTGCTCATTGGAAGGACTGATGTTGAAGCTGAAACTCCAATACTTTGGCCTCGTGATGTGAAGAGCTGACTCATTGGAAAAGACCCTGATGCTGGGAAAGATTGAGGGCAGGAGGAGAAGAGGATGACAGAGACCGAGACGGTTGGATGGCATCACCGACTCAATGGACATGGGTTTGAGTGAACTCCGGAGGTTGGTGTTGGACAGGGAGGCTTGGTGGGCTGCGATTCATGGGGTCACAAAGAGTTGGACATGATTGAGCAACTGAACCGAACTCAATTGAACTGATAGGGCTAACTGTTCTCCTCAGCCAAGAACCTATCTAAAAGGATAGAAAGAAATACATATATTTTTTCCTTCCCTATAAGGCTCCATGTTTCCCTCTCATTGGTTATTTATTTTCTCTTTCTCTCCCTCTCTCTTATTTTTACTGCCCAAGAATCAAACCTGGGCCCCCTACATTGGAAGCATAGACTCTTAGCCACTAGACCCCCAGGAAAGTCCCAGGGTTTTTTATTCTCTTAAATAGTTTTTTTGGCTCTGTCCTTCCTATAGCTGGGATGGATGCCACTTTTTCTTAAGGAGAAGGACCACACTTCCTGCTCAGTAGGAGGTGGCCATCATGCCAGATGAAGCTGCACACACCCTGAGAAGCCAAGGTTCCCATCACAATAGGCTCACTCAAGTGGGGGTCTGCGGGAGCATTACTAAGTTCCTCTGTCCCTTGTGATCTCACCCACACTGTGGACATAATAGCATTAACCTGCATCTCATGGGGCTGTGTGGAGTTAATGAGTTAATGTACCAAAAGTATTGAGATGGGGCCTGGTGAGAAGCGGGTTTGGGTTTTTGGTTATTGCCCTAAGATTGGACAACATTTAATTAGCTATTTTAGAAAAAATTGATGCACGCTAAAGAAAAAGATTATTCTGACACTTGTTAAACCCGTAAGGCAGACTTTATGCAGAATCATTAAGAGACAATTCTAGGGAGCCCTGCCCTGGGGGAACTGAACTCACCTTGTAACACAGGAACCAGATGGGGACAGTGGGTGGTGGGATCCATGGTGGAAACTTACTAAGAGGTAAGGGCAATTCTTTGCAGAATCCACTTAACAGGATTCTTGCTGAAGGCAGGCCAGGGTGAGCAGATATCACTGGGGGATGAAGAAGGTGGTTAGATGTAGAGGTTGGGGGGCCTGGCTAAACCAGTTTGATGGGATTCTTGCTGAAACTGAGTCCTGCACATCTTGTCATATCTATGATATTCTTTGAAGCAATTTGATGGCTTCCCAAGTCCCTGTAATAAAGATTAATAACTCGCCTACCAATGCAGAGGACATAAGTGACATGGGTTCAATCGCTGGGTTGGGAAGATCCCCTGGAGAAGGTCATGGCAACCAACTCCAGTATTCTTGTCTGGAGAATCCCATGGACAGAGGAGTCTGGTGGCTAAAGTCCACAGGCTGTCAAGGAATTAGACACGACTAAAGCAATTGAGCATGCAAGCACAAACTGTTGAATATTTAAGTTGTTTTGACTTTTAAAATATTATAATTAGTGTTTGCATGAGCATTGTTGTAGCTAAAAAATAAAATAAAACAGAGTCTTACAAAGATAGGAAGTTCCAAAGTCATGACCTCATTGTGGGGAAGGAACAGAGGGGCCTGCTGAGGCCTAGTCAGGGGGAGATTCTTTGTCAGACAGAAATCTAAGTAGTTATCATATATTTCAGAGCAAATACTTGGCATCAGCTCTGTGCAGCTCTTAGCTTATTTTTAGCTAATGATTCTTGAGTACCTTGTTGTTGTTCAGTCACTAAGTCAAGTCCTACTTTTTGCGACCCCATGGACCAAAGCACACCAAGCTCCCCTGTTCTTCACTAACTCCAAGTTTGCTCAAATTCATGTCCATTGAATCAGTGATGCTATCTAACCATCTCATCCTCTGCCAACACCTTTTTCTTTTGCCCTCAGTCTTTCCCAGCATCAGGGCTTTTTCTGATGAGTCAGCTCTTTGCATCAGGTGGCCAAAGTATTGGAGCTTCAGCTTCAGCATCAGTCCTTTCAATGAATATTCAGGGTCGATTGCCTTTAGTATTGACTGATTTGATCTCCTTGCAGTAGAAGGGATTCTCAAGAGTCTTCTCCAGCATCACAGTTCAAAAGCATCAATTCTTTGGTGCTCAGCCTTCTTTATGGTCCAACCCTCATGTCCATACATGACTACTGGAAAAACCATAGTTTTGACTATATGTAATTTTGCTGGCAAAATGATATTTCTGCTTTTTAATATGTTGTCTAGGTTTGTCATAGCTTTCCTTCGAAAGGGCAAGAGTCTTAATTTCATGGCTGCAGTCACCATCCACAGTGGTTTTGTAGTCCAAGAAAATAAAACTAGTCAGTTTCCACTTTTTGCCATTTATTTGCCATGAAGTATTGGGACCAGATGCCATGACCTTAATTTTTTGAATGTTGAGTTTTAAGCCAGCTTTTTCACTCTTCTCTTTCACCCTCATCAAGAGGCTCTTTGGTTCCTTTTGGCTTTATGCCATTAAAGTGGTATCAACTTTATATCTGAGTATCATCTGCATTTCTTGAGCACCTACTGTGTGTCAAATCCTTGCTTGAGTGCAGCCCTGCTACATACACTGGCTGTTTGCTCTTCTCTGAACCCCTGGAGGCAAGTCCTGCATGATGATGCCAGGAGACTGAAGTCTGAAAGGGTTAATTCACATTAGAAATAACCTGGATTCAATCTTCCTGATCTGAAGTCCTGACTTGGAAAATCAGACAACCCAACAGCCCTTCCTCCTTCTGACCTGGTGGACTTGAAAATAGGTCTCTGAGGACCTGCAGTGTGCAGGCCAGCTGGAGACTGCTGCAAGGAAACAGGTTTCTGAGATCCCATCCTTTTGGAAAATTCTGGCCTAAACAGAGCTCTTTGAATCACATGTGTATTCACCTTTACTATCCTAAAGAGCCTGGGAGAGGGTTGAGGTGTGGGGTTTTCATATGGAGTTGACTACAGGGCATTATTCTTATGGGATCACCTCTTCACTGACTTTCAAAGGGAAATGGTTGGAAAGTATTGTCCTGAATGCCCTCAAAGGCCTGCTGCAGCCTTTTTGATCTGATAATTCCAGAAGACTGAGTAGCATTGTGTGCCTAAGGAAGTATACATTAAAAAAAGAAAAGGCCATTCTTGCCTACAGACAGCATGTAGGTGCGTGTGTGTGCTCACTCAGTCATGTCCGACTCTTCCAGCCCATGAACCGTAGGCCACTAGCCTCCTCTGCCCATAGGATTCTCCAGGCAAGCATACTGAAGTGGGTTGTCATTTCCTTCTCCAGGGGATCTTCCTGACCCAGGGCTTGAACCTGCATCTCCTCCACTGCAGACAGATTCTTTACCACTGCACCACTTGGGAAGCATAGATGGCACAGAGAGGGTGAGTGAATGATGGTCTTTCCTGGTTCCTTCAGCATGTCTGAATCTGGGCAGACGATCCTGCAGTGCCACCACCTCCTGTCACTCAGACAAGATCCATCATCCTTGGCATTTCAGCCTCTCTGCTGGGCCTTTGAAAAATTGGCCTGTGCTAATTGTTAGAGGCTACGGCTTCCCTCCTCTTCCCCCAAGCAGAAGACAAGGGCCATTGCCTTCACTTCACAGCAACAGTTGTCAGAAAGAAAGACAGCTCTTCCCCAGGATGCAGACTCTGCCTCTCAGGCCCCAGAATTTTCCATCTACAGGAACCACTCAGAGCCATTTGACAGTTGAGTGCCTGGGATCTCAAAGAGAAAATCTGCTTGAGATATTCAGGATGGAAAGACATTTATCATTCTGGCAGGAACCCCACTATGTAAATCAGGAGTTGCTCTGCCCAGACCCTTTGTTGTTGTTCAGTCACTAAAGCCATGTCTCACTCTCTGTGGCGCCATGAACTGCAATGTGCCAGGCTTCCCTATCCTTCACTATCTCCCGGAGTTTGCTCAAATTCATGTCCGTTGAGTCAGTGATGCCATCCAACCATCTCATTCTCGGTTGACCCCTTAGTCTTTTGCCTACCATCTTACCCACCATCCGGGTCTTTTCCAATGAGTTGGCTCTTCACATTAAGTGGCCAAAGAATTGGAGCTTCAACTTCAGCATCAGTCCTTCCAATGAATATTCAGGGTTGATTTCCTTTAGGATTGACTACTTTGATTTCCTTGCAGTCCCAGGGACTCTCAAGAGTCCAGCAGCCTTTGCACACTACCGAAAAAGAGATGAGATGATGAGGCACAATGTATGTGTGTTAATGTGCATGTGTTTGTCAATCAAATTAGAAGTGATCACATACATTCCTAGTAACCACTGAATGAAATAATGAGCTTTACTCATCCCTAGTGGCCATATAAACTGATTTGGGGGGGGGAGGTTAATTGATAAAGATTTTATAAAACCACATAAAAAGAATAGTTAACATTTATCAGTCACCAGGTTGAAATCTAAGTGTTGTAGACACTTTGAAGCAGGGACCCCTCAAAATTTCTCTACATGGTAGATATAGCATCATCTTTATCCTCACCTCATGGATAGAGAGACAAAAGGAAAAGTGTTCAAGTAATTGGTCTGAGGTTACACAGCTAGTAAGTGACAGACAGAATTTGTACTCAAGACATATAGCCCCATCCATCTCACTCTACTGCCCTGCGTGACTCACTCAGTGGTTCCACATTTATGAAGAAGCCTAAATACATATTCATATGGCCTCTTTGACACTAAGATGTTCATCGGCTTATCTATGATAGTGAAAACTTGGATGTAGGTCAATGGAATAATGCTCTGTCATTTTTTAAAAATAAGATTTCAGGTTATAGAAGTCAAAACGTACACAAACACATTCATATGCAGTGCTTGCTTAAATCTTATGGAAAAGGACAATAAGTGGAAACTCACACGATTGTGAGGACAATGAGAAGAGAAAGGCAGACAATACATTATTCTGGATGCTGAGAGGCAGAAAGAAGTGTTTTTCAGCTCAGCCATCCAAGAAAGCAGAATCCAATCAGCATTATAGGAGTCACATAAGAAAACACAGAAGACTGATGGTCATTGCAGGACCTTCAGTGGATACAGGACAGAATGCTCCTGAAATTGTGGGAACAACATGGAGGTATGTTGAAGATGAAGGTTGGTTGACGGTGCATTTGAAAGTGTTTGAACCACTCCCTCGCCCAGAGCTGCCTCCCCCAACTCAGTGTGCTGAAAGACTGATCTCCATCACCCTGGCAGGAGAATAGACGTCTATTTTTTAGACAGAAGATCAATAAAAGCATGAAGATTCAATGAATGGGCAAATTAAAAATGTGATAATTAACTGGATATTTTGCCCTGGTTGAGTTTCTGGGATCCTGATGGTCAGACCTCTCCCTTCCAGGCAGGAGACTAGAAGATTATTCTTTGGGAAATCTGACCAGCTGAAGAGGAAAACCCTAAAGACAATAACAACAGAGTCTCCTCAGTGAAATCCCAGGAAAATCATGCCATTGCAAGACCACAGTTGACAACTGCCACAATTACTTAGATTTGCCACTCAGCTTTTGAGGGCTTATCTATTAAATATGAGAAAGGTTTCAAGATAACCAAATATTTGGGAAAAGCTTGTAATGTAGACAGATACCAAACAAGCCAACAGTACCCCAGAAGGGAAACAATTATGTAAGACAATGAAAACCAAAGCCAAATAAAGAGGAAACATGTCAATAATATCCCCAGGGTTATAAGAGAAGATGCTACATCTATGAAATAAGAACAGGATGCTATTAAAAAGGAATATTTAGAAAAGAGAATGAAAGAAAACAAACAGTGTTTGGGAGGACATTAAAAAGATAAAGGCAAAACTCAGAAGAAAACTTCTTAGATAAAGCTAAATAAATCTTCCAGAAATAAGCAAACTGATGAAATTATTAAAAAATAAAAGAAAATTGAAGACACAGAAGGGGAAGAAGGAGGAGCAGGGAAAAGGGAAGGACAAGAGATGGGGAAGGAGGAAGGAGGGGAGAATAGAAGGTAGCAGGAGGGGAAAGGAAGAAGAGGTTAGAGAAAGAGAGGACAAATCAAGAGGACACTAAATCAAAAAGAATAGCAAAGATACTGGTGATTACATAGTAATTCTATGTGCCTAAAACTATTCCCAGAATTGCCTGTTAACTTAATAATTAAATATTAACTCATATAACTGTAACAAAACTCTTGTAGTAGACATTATTTTTATCCTATTTTAGAAATTAGGACACTAAAGCACAGAGAAGCTAGAAGAGTGATTACCCAAGGTCCCTCAGCTTGTAAAATTCAGAATGAGGACTTGAACTCAGGTAGACTTACTCTCTCATCCAAGCTCTTAACATCCCGCCAAGACTGTCTCTCAGTAAAAGAGCTTCATAAAATTCAAGAATTACTTAAAGGTTGTTTTTCAGATCTGATGTTTCCAAATTAAAAGGACCTTTGAGTGTCTGTGAAAATAGTTAAAAAATTATCCTTGTTAATTTATAAAATCATGGCACTGTAGGACTTCAGAACCCTGAGGAAAAAGTTGAGATCCTAAAAGCTATGAGAGAAAAGAGAGAAGACAGAACGAACTGCCTGTATATCAAAGATTAGAATAACATCTGACTTCTGAAGAGCAATACTGGAAATGAGGAGAGAACGGAATAATGCAATGTCTTTCAGTTCAGTTCAGTTGCTCCATTGTGTCCAACTCTGCAAGCCCAGGGACTGCAGCACCACAGGAAGCCAGGCTTCCCTGTCTATCATCAACTCCCAGAGCTTGCTCAAAGTCATGTCTATTGAATTGGTGATGTCATCCAAATATCATCCTTTGTCATCCCCTTCTCCTCCTGTCTTCAATCTTTCCTAGTATGAGGGTCTTTTCCAGTAAGTCAGTTCTTCACATCAGGTGACCAAAGTATTGGAGTTTCAGCTTCAACATCAGTCTGTCCAATGAATATTCAGGACTGATTTCCTTTAGGAAAAGTCTGTCACTGTTTCTCCATCTATTTGCCATGAATTGATGGGACCAGATGCCATGATCTTTGTTTTTTTTGAATGCTGAGTTTCAAGCCAGCTTTTTCACTCTCCTCATCTGTAATTCTGAGCAAAAAATAGTGGAAAAGCAGTCTATACTCAGCCACATGTTCAAGAATGAGTGTAGGGTGACATTTTTAGACAGAGTCTCATGTCCCTTTTCTCTGAAATCTGCTGGTGGAGGTGCTCCATCAATAGGAGGGAGTCAACCATACAGAAGACGTCATGGTGTCAGGAAATGGAGATGATCACAAGAAAGGTGGGTCCCTAGGGTGTTGTCCCCAGGAAGACATATGTGTGTCAGGACAGTGTTAAGTTAACCAGAGTATGTTGGAAGACTGGGAAGATGTATCCAAGAAGATGAAGGTCACCAGATGTGGTTGAGTGAAATGGCAAGAGATCGTGAGAGATTTTCTATAAAAGAAGGTGGAAAAGTAGACAAATCACAGAAACCAAGAGACAGCATTGAAGATAATTAACTCTGTTGAGAATAAACAGTTGTTTAGGAAAAGAAAAATCATCTTCTGGTGTTCAGTGTATTGGATTCATAGTGGCTGAGCATTTCTTTTTTTAAAATTTATTTTAAATTGGAGGATAATTGCTTTACAATGCTGTGTTGGTTTCTGTAATACAACAATGTGAAACAGCCGTAAGCATACATATGGCCCTTCCCTCATCCCCTACCCCCACCCCACCCCTCTAGGTTGTCACAGAGCACAAAGTTGTGGTCCCTGTATTATACAGCAACTTCCCACTAGCTATCTGTTTTACATATGGTTATTTTACAATGCTGCTCTCTCAGTTTGTCTCATCCTTTCCTTTCTTTGCCGTGTCCACAAGTCTGTTTTCTATGTCTGCATCTCTATCCCTGCAAATATGTTCATCAGTACCATTTTTTTAGATTCCATATATACATACATTAATATATGACATTTGTTTTTCTGACTTACTTCCCTCCGTGTAACAGGCCTGCTTCATCTACCTCACTAGATCTGACTCAAATTTGTTTTTATGGCTGAGTAATATTCCATTGTATACATGTACCATAACTTCTTCGTCTGTTTATTTGTTGATGGACATCTAGGTTGCTTCCATGTCTTGGCTATTTGAAATAGTACTGCAATGAACACTGGGGTATATGTGTCTTTTTGAATTATGATTTCCTCAGGGTATGTGCCCAGTAGTGGGACTGCTGGGTCATGTGGTATTTATTTCTAGTTTTTAAGGAATTTCCATACTGCTGTCCATAGTTGTTGTGTTAATTTACATCCCACCAGTACCTGACAGGGATTGAGTACTTCTTGTTCTTAGTGGTAAGACAATCAGTAATGATTCAAGTTGAAAAATCAACAGGTATGGATATGAACAGGTACATATATTTATGAACAGAGGAATAAAAACTAAAAGAAATGGCTAAACAATGATAAATAAACTTGGGAGTGAAAAGTGGGCAGGAATTTGATTATTGATTTTAATAATAAATCTTATGGAATTAATAGATTTTATAGCCTGGGTCACTTGCAACAATAAAACTCAATTAAAAAAAAAAGGAATACTGATGAATATGAATACTATGTAATAACATAAAAAAACATGATGTTGGTTGAAAAGCAAGATCCCAAAAGATGTGAGCAGTATGACTGCAACTATGTGAAAAGTCATAGGAAATGTGGTTGGAGGAAATACATCAAATACTGAGGGTGGTTGGTGAGAGAATGGAGTTTTTTAAAGATTATTTTGTCAGAGATTTCCATATTTTCTGTACTGTGATGACATCCCTTTTATAATGGAAAGTGGAGAGGAGAATAGGTGGTGTCTGCTTACTTATACACTGCTGGGCGTGGAGTAAATAAGGTCGCTGGATTTGCTTGGAGCCAGGAAAATCCTCTTCTTTATGAAATCTGATGATATCCATGGCAACTCGCTGGCCAAAGGAGCCAGAGCATAAATGCCTGGGATGGCAGTCAGTGCATAGACCTGAGAAGGGTTGGCAAAGGAAAAAGCTGTGACAAAGAATCAACAGAGGATGCTATGGTAGGTTGCATATGCTGATGACACTTGGCTGGTACCAGCCTCCTCAACTCCCCCAACTGCCTTGGACCGGCAGAAGCACCTGGATGTGAACTGTCCTCTTACGTTGCTTCTGGACACATCTTTACTGTGAGAGGATCAATGTGGGGCAGTCAATAGTGAGTCACCCCTCCCTTCCCCTTAAAGCTTCATCCCACACTCTTGCATCTGAGAGGGGCTGAATCTAAGAAAGACACCTCATTGTGGAGTGTCCAAGGAGCCTCACCCTGATGGATACAGCTGAAGAATCCTCTTCCACTGCCAGGTAATCAGCTCTACCTCCCTGTCTCATCTGTTATGCTGTTAGCTTCTCGGGAGAAACTGGTTGATGTTATACATATGGGAGAGACTCTCACTAAAGGAGCAGGTCTGACCTCAGGGCCAAATGGCAGATGAAAATTTTCCAAAACAGTGAATCTGGAGAAAGCAGATACTTCCAGTGGTGGCTGGGACGAGCTCACGTTGACCTGCAAGGACTGATGGTGAGCATCTCTCGATGTCCTGTGGGTAACTTGGAATTAGCCAATTAACTACTTGGTGGGAATATTTACACCAGTGTAATGGGGAAACACTACAAGTAAGCTCCCAGGTCCACTGGATTGCTGGCTGGTAAGTGCTCACTCCTATTATCGCTGGGGATCTGGACCCACTTATCTGATGGCCAGGAGTGTTTTTCTTGGAAGCAATCAACAGTCCAGTGATGCTGGAAATGGTTACACTGTTAGTCCAGAAAGCATGCCAGGGTCTGGACTCAAGCATCCAGAAGGACTTCTCCAACTGGGAATTGTTAAGAATCTTTATATTTGAAAGAATTGGAAAAGTAAGGAGCCTCTTTACTCCCTGACCATTCTGAGACTCAACTCTGAGGTTTTTCAGGAATCTCAGCCATAAACACGGGAAAGAGTAAGGAGTGTAGGGTCCACATCAATTGTCTAATTCAGTGGCAGGACCAAACAAACATTCCACAGCAGACTGTGGAATTTCTAGAGAGCAAGTTTAAACATTGCAATATTTCAGAATTCTTTTTTGTGAGTGTGCTTGGAAGGAAGCTGCAGATCACAGACAATCCATCTCTGCACCCCATTGCCTGGTTTAAATTTTTTTTAATGTGGCAAATGAGTCCTGGGTGGAACTGCCAACACAGCAATATAAAGATTGATACCCTCTAGGAGTTTTCATCTCAGAATGCAAATGGTGTCTCTATGAATTCAAAGTATGATCACAGTAAGTGAATGGACAGGGCTAGGTGTAATAAACACCAAGTCTTGGAGTCAAGAGTCAAGGGGTTCTGTGGGAGACTTTGGGTACTCAGGAGGGCCAACCCTGCTGCTTTTTGAACCCCAGAATTGAGGCATTGACTAGGCCTCTCAAGGATTTCTCCTTCTTATTGACAAAGGTTCACATAGTCATGCCTTGAGATAATGGTATCATTCATTCATTTTTTTCAACAAACACTTACCATCACCTACTTTTTGCCCAGATTTTGTGCCGGCTGTTTCTACAGCAATAGTCTTATTTAAACTTTTAACATCTTCCTGAGATGGGTACCACACCCTCAGAACAAGGAGATGGAGGCTTTGAGCATTGCAGGGCAGCTGACTGACCTCCTTCCTCTCCCCAGGGCATCCTCACCTCCCTCTTCAGCCTCCAGACACACTCTTCTTTCTATGCTTCATGCTCCTGTGCTTCATCCATGTCTCAGGGCCTTGGGAAAAGCTCTTCTTTCCTTCAGAGGCTGTGCTTTTGCACAGCTTCCCAGAGCTGGCTCTCAGCAGAGCACTTGCCTCCTCCAGGCTCATCCTCCTTCATAGTCTTTCATTCACTTACGCTTTGACCCTGCCCTCCAGGGTATAGACTTTCCACCAACACACACCTCTGCCTCCCCAGATCCACCTGCAGGAGTTGGTAAGGAGAACACACGTGACTCAGGCTATGTTGGATGCACAGTCATGTATGACTCTTTACAGTCTATGAGAATGTAGCCTACCAGGCTGTGCATGGTCTTTTCCAGGCAAGAGTACTGGGGTGGGTTGCCACTTCCTACTGAGGGGATCTTTCTGACCCAGGGAGTGAACTGGTGCCTCTTGGGTCGCCTGCATTGCAGGCAGATTCTTCACTGTTGAGCCACTGGAGAGGCCCCTGGCCCTTCCTATCCCCTAGTGAAACAGCACATCGTCTCTCAAATCCCACCCCTCCTTGGGTATTCACCTCTTCCTGTGCTGCCCCTGCACATGTCAAATTAAAAAATGAACAAATGTGCCTGCCTTTTCTCCCACTAAATCTGTCTGTTGTCAATCTTAATTCACAGGGTCTCCAGCCACTGAACCTAAGTAGGCAGAGAAGTTATTCCTCCCCTGTGACCACCTATGTGTTGAGAAGTCAGATACTGGAAGCAAGATGAGAGAGTGTGCAGGATTAAGAAGCAGGGCCCAGAGGATTTTATTTGGTTTTGTTTGTAAATAATTCCAGGTTCAACTAAAAGCACTTTGGATCCACATCTGACTTCTCCCCACTGAGAAGAATCCCTGTGTATCCGGCTCCCTTTCCTCCTCCAGCAGCTCACAAAAGCCAGAGCCTGTGATTTATAAGGACATGATGCTTAATGAGGCCAGAGGTGCTGAGAAGCCGCACTTGAACTGTTCGCACAGAGAGTAGGAGGCCAGTAGCGGGCGGTAGAGATGGCAACTGCTGTTTTGACCATTAATATTAGTTAAATTTAATAGTGGGGTCTTATTGACTCTAAGAGTCTTAATTATCAGGAAGAATGGCCCTGTCTGTTAACAGCAGAAAAATGATCAGAACTGAAACCACGTAAATTAAATTGTTTGCTTATCCTTTTATAAATAAGATTAATTGGCTAAATGGATCCTATAGGTTAAAAAGGATAAGTGACTGTTTTTTTTTTTTCTCCCGACAATTGTCTTCTTAATACTCTCAGACTTCTGCTCTGGAGGTTTGATGAGGAAACATTCATCAAAGAGTGTTACTGTTATTATGTTTTAATGTGTCTCTTATCTGAATTTCTCCCATCTCAGCGTTTTATCTGCTGGTGGGTAGGATGGGGTTTAATGGGCCTGTGGGCTATTACAATAGGATATTCTGAGGAGGTGGGTGTTATGGAAGTCTCCATGGAAGCTAGCCCTGCAGGTGTGCACACCCACATCCTTGTGTGCACTCGTCCTGGCCTGTACACATCCTAGCCCACACATATCCTGGCACACATCCTGCCCAAGCCCTTGACCAGGATGGGTTGAGCCTGGAAAGATGTAAACCTTTTGTGTGAGTACATCAGTGTCCTGCTGAAACATCCCCCAAAGAGGAAGCCACGCAATGCGTTACTCGGAACCTAAGGGCTGGGACCTTGCTACTGAGACCAAGCTCGTATTGCTCACTGAAGAGAGATGAGGTGCTGGGGCAAGAAATAAAGATACTGTTTGGGAAGGCAGAAGACTGAGACCATGGTGGACTAGTGTTCCAGAGAACCATCTTTGAGAGCTGTCTTCAGGCTTCTAGTTCCAGACAACTAAAATTCAGGTTTTTCATACTAAAAAGGGAGTGGGTGTGGTTAGGTTATTACAAACCTTTTGGTGTTGGAATTCTTTGTTCTCACAGCTCTCCACAGGTCAGGTCACCATGTTCCTTTAAACCTCCAAAAAGACAAATGTTATTCTCTATTTTCCAACTTTGTATCTCTCTATGAATGGAAGTGTTATACCTTTAAAAGTCAAAGGTAAGAGCTTTGTGGAGTGGCTGACTTGTATATTTCAGGCTATAGACAGCATTCTTAACTTGTAGCAAAATCAACAGATACACAGGTTAAAGTAAAAGAGACAGATCTGCTATGGAGTCAGATTTGTTCTTCCCTATTACAGCATTGGAGAAGGCAATGGCACCCCACTCGAGTACTCTTGCCTGGAAAATCCCATGGACAGAGGAGCCTGGTGGGCTGCAGTTCATGGGGTTGCTAGGAGTCGGACACGACTGAGCAACTTTCACTTTTCACTTTCATGCATTGGAGAAAGAAATGGCAACCCACTCCAGTGTTCTTGCCTGGAGAATCCCAGGGACGGGGGAGCCTGGTGGGCTGCCGTCTATGGGGTCGCACAGAGTCGGACACGACTGAAGTGACTTAGCAGCAGCATATGCCCTCCTTTTAACTCGTTGTTGTCCAGTCACTCAGTCATGTCTGACTCTTTGTGACCCCATGGACTGAGCACGCCAGTCTTCCCTGTCCTTCACTCTCTCCCTAAGTTTGCTCTAACTCATGTCTATTGAGTTGGTGAGGCTAACCAACCATCTCATTCTCTGTCACCTGATTCTTCTTCTGCCTTCAATCTTTCCCAGCATCATGGTCCTTTCCAATGAGTCATCTCTTTGCATCCAGTGGCCAAAGTATTGGAGCTTTAGCTTCAGCATCATTCTACTTTAATCACCACTTAAGGGCCCCATCTCCAAATGTAGTCACGCTGGGGGTTAAGTTTTTGTTATAAGGATTTGGGGGAGACACAAGTTCATCCGTTACAACCACATGATGCACAGTAGAGCGTCACTGCGCGGGCACCCCACTCTCTCATCCTAGACATCCACTGCGGCTGTCACCCCTGATCTGCCACATGACTCCCTTATTTCGTATGTCCTGTTCATGGTCAATCTTCCCATGTGTGTGAGCTCCAAGAGGGTAGAGGTATTGTCAGTTCCTCCCCGCTCCCCCCCCCCCCCCCCCACTGTGTTCCCTAAACCTTTCTCCAGGGTTTGACTGGTAGCTGGAGCTTAAAGAATGAAGTAAATGCACAAACTCTTCTTGGAGAGAGGAGGCAGGCTTACTGGGAGGCAGACTCAGAAGAGGCTCCTTAGCCTGAGTATCCTTGAAGTCCTACAGACACCTGCCAAAGGAATCGTGAGCATTTAGAACAAGAGGGCAACTTGACCCTGGGAGAAAGGATTGTAGAGAATGTGCTGGGAATGTGGGGTTTGGCACAGAGACAAGACGGGGGCCCTGAGGACCTCGTCAGCAACAGCCTTGCACCTCTCTCCTGTGCCCTCCTCTCCATCTGAAACTAAGCCCCTTTAGAGTTGGGGAAGGACTGTGTGTGAGATTCCAGGAGAAACTCTGCAGCACAAGTCCTGATCCTGTGAGCAAGCCAGGCTTTTCCCTCATTGACTGACATCTCTGTGAAAGTGAGCGGGGACTCTGCAGGGTTCTTGGGCACAAAAGTCTTTGGGTGCCACTTCTCTTGATTACAGGAAACAGGCTTCAGTCTTCATGACCTTCCCTGAGTTCCAAAGGGCAGATTAAAACCATTGCTAATCAGGGAAGGGAGAGGATGCAGAGACAAGGGAGGAGCAGTCAAGAAACAATAGTGCTGCCTTGGGGCAGAACCTGGTTCCCCCTCAAGGGAAGCACACAGCAATATCTTTGTGCTGTTTTGCAGATACTGAAATCCCCCATCAGATGGGAGAAATCACAGACCTCAGGCTGGTTGGAACCAAAAGGTTAATCGTGCTGACTCCTGACTACCTCACCTCCAGCCAATCTGAAGAATGTCCACAAGCTGATTATGTCCTCTTCAACCATGACTATAAAGCTCCTCACTACCCTCTCCAGGCCAAGACTTGCAGTTTTGAGGTCGTTAGATCTCTATGATCCCCTTTCCCTGGCAAAGCAATAAAACTGCCTTTTCTACTTCACCCAAAACTCTGTGTCCAGGAATTATTTCAGGGTTGGGGTACAGAGGCTGGATTCAGCTTCACCAGGAGACACCACTGTCCCTCTGCAGAGGGCAGCCAACTGGGATCTCTTGTGGAGCATTAACTGAGGTGGTGAAAAGGGAGAAATGAAATTAGAGTCCAAAGCCTGGGAGAAATCAGGCCATATATCTACTTACTAACCTGGCAAATCTTTTGAAGCCTCAATTTTCTCATCTTTAAAATGGGGATACATTTCCAATTGAGGCTTTTGAATTGCAAAGGCTGGAGATAACTCTTGAGAGTCCCCTGGACAGCAAGGAGATCAAATCAGTCAATCCTAAAGGAAGTCAGTCCTGAATATTCACTGGAAGCTTAAGGTGAAGCTCCAGTACCTGATGGTCACCTGATGTGAAGAGCTGACTCTCTGGAAAAGACCCTGATGCTGGGAAAGATGGAAGACAAAAGGAGAAGAGGGTGGCAGAGGATGAGATGGTTGGATGGCATCATGGGCACAATGGACATAAACTTGGGCAAACTCTGGGAGATAGCGAGGGACAGGGAGGCCTGGCATACTGCAGTCCATGGGATCACAAAGAGTTGGAGATGACTTAATGACCGAACAACATTTCCACTTGTCAGTTTTCCATTAAAAATGGATGACATGAGTAACATGGAGATTTACAATACCATATGTAAAATAGATAGCCAATGGGAACTGGCTGTATGACTCAGGAAACTTAAACAAGGGCTCTGTAACAAGCTAAAGGGTGGGATGGGGAGGGAGATGGGAGGGAGGTTTGGGAAGGAGGGGACTTAGGTGTACTGATGGCTGATTCTTGTTGATGTATGACAGAAAACCACAAAATTCTGAAAAGCAATTATCCTTTAATAAAAAAGTTTTAAAAAATGGATGACATGTGAACACGGCTGACACTTAGGAGGCACTTACTGAAATGAAGCATTCTTGTCGTCTTTAATAAAATCTGTGGCTGAGTCAATACATGGATCAAAGAGCCTAGCCATAGGGGGTGACATCAAAATTCGGGCAGGCAGGTAGGTCAGGTGGCCCCTGGTGTCACAGGGGAGGGGCTTCATGAAGGCTGACACTCAGTTGCTTTAGACCACAAAGTAACTGCTGCTCACTCCCTCCCAATCCAGAGTCATTTTAAGAGGATAGGAGTGAGCCAGGAATTTAGGACACGTTGTGCTAAAAATAGGGGATTATTTTTTTAAAATACAAAACAATAAAAATCTGTCTAACACATTTTAAGGATGACTGCACACCACTGAAATTATTTAGAATGGTAATTTTCTTTCTTCTTTCCTTTCATATCTCCTATTGTGTAGATACAGTTTTCTTTATTTCTCTTTTTTCCCAATCCATTGGTTTTATACTTACATTTTCTACTGTTTTTTTTTTTAAATTTTTTCTTTAATGATTTCTAATATTAAAATTTTAACATGTCTATTACCAAAGTCCGATAATACCAAACAACATTTCTATATGTCACAGGAGTTAGAATACTTCAGTTCCAAACTGTCTTAACATCTCACTTCATGTTTCTGTTGGCTAATATTTCAGTGCCATCTTGTTTTTAAACCCTCGATTTATTCTTTAATATTATTCTTTATATAGAGTTACTAGTGTGTTGACAACTTTATTTACATAGGTTTTTGTGCATTCTTATTTCTTCCTTTGGGTTTCGTTTCCTACTTGCTTAGGTGTATCCCTTAATACTTCTCTCAAAAAGGGTTGTTGACCAGCAAATAATGAATAGTAAACTCTTAAAACCTGCATCTGAAATTTTCTGAAGGGTATATAACAAGATGTAGAATTTCTAGGTTAATAGTTATTTCCTTCCTTGTTTAAGGACTTGTTTTATTGCATTCTACTTTTTATGCTGCTGAGAGAGGTCATCCCTTCAATATTATTATTGTTCTTTTGTTATTTTTTTCTTGCCTCTGGTAGAGTTTAGGGTTTTTCCCTTTTTCTATGAAGATATGAGGATTTTACAGCTTTCTCTTGATCACTGAGGCTTGATAGTGTCAACTACAAATTGGAACTTGCCATCTACGTAGCTCTATGGCCTTCCCTCGTGGCTCAGTGGTAAAGAATCCACCTGCCAGTGTAGGAGATGTGGGTTTGATCCCTAGGTCGGAAAGATCCCCTGGAGAAGGAATGGCAACCTATTCCAGTGTTCTTGCCTGGGAAATTCCATGGACAGAGGAACCTGGTGGGCTACAGTCCATGTGGTTGAAAAAGAGTCAGGCATGACTTAGTGACTAAACAACCGTGATCTACCTTTAGAAGGATTGAATCAGGTGCTTCTGCAGCTGCTGATTTTCAGCAACCCCTGAAAGGAGTTCAGGGTAGAGAACAGAAATGAGGCTCTCTGCTCTCTGGAAAATTGGCAGATATGTCTTCAGGTAGATATTTTTAGGAGCCAATTTTATGAGCCCAATTCTTGCATTTCCTCATATCTAGAAAAGCAGGAATTTCCTTCATGGTGACATCTGCTCCTCATGACCAGCAAAGAATTTCTGCAAAAAATATATTCTTGATTGCAATGTACCCTCTTCATGAAAATCACATATATTCTAACCTCCCCCTGCCTCTTTGGAGCAGTTTCTAGGAGCTATCTGAGGAGCTGTCCCCAGCTATAGAACTCTTTTTGCCCCAATGAAAACTTAACTCACAATACTCGTGTTGTGCTTTTTTTTTTTTTTTAAAGTCAGCAGTGGTTTTGCTATAATATGTGCATCTGTCTTATCTCTTTTGTTCGGCACTTTTGGGTTTCATAAATCTGAGTTCTCACTTCTTCCATCACTTTTGAAAACAGGCAGTGATTTTTTTACTTCAAATGCTTTCTCTCCGTCATATACCTTTAGATAAATGCATGAGTCTCTCATCCTGTCCTTTCTCATTTCCTAGCAGGTTCTGATTGCCTCTCTCTCCAAGCTGCTCTCTCTCTAATTTCCCTGTTCACTGTCAGCTGAGTCAGTCTGTCTGCTAGAGTCTCTTTCCAGAGGTAACAGTCTGTGGATAATCAGCCTGTTGCTATGTTTGCTTTCTTCGGTTCTCCTCACTTCTTATACCCCCTGGAATTATACAGCATCCTGAAATTGCTTCCTCTTTTCTTATCATCTCCACTTTCCACTGCCAATTCGGTGCTTGTTGGACCTGCAGGCTCTGGTCTTGGACTGGGGTCTCTTCTCTCCGGGGATCTTTTCCCTGGAGTTTGGTGGGGCTGCTGGGTTCCCCCTCTCTCTTTACCAGCAGAAACTTGATTGAGATCTGCTGGCAATCAGCTCTGGCAAGCATGTTCATTCCCAGACAGCCAGCAACTGCTGCTGGTCCGGCCACCCAGACCCAGACAGTGATGGGTGGGTGAGGAACATCTGAGAGTGGGCTCTCATCTTGTTGGGCTCTCGATGACCCACTGTGGCCACTCCTGCCCCACTTCTGGTTGTATGACACAAATAAATCCCTTACCCACTCAGACCCAGATGGAAAGTTCTATTAATTTCTCCCTGGGTGTCTGCAACAAAACCAAGTTTGCACATGAACACCACACCCTGTGTGACCATGGTCTGGGGGTCTCAGTGTTCACTGGTGATGCTTCTTCCAGCTACTGTCCAGTCCCAGCACCTTCCTCATCCCTCCCCAGGGCTGGCAGGCTTCCTGGCTCCCCAAACTCAGGAGCCCCTCTCCTGTCCCCATAGCACAAAGTCTCTGATGCTCCTGTCAACTCCACATTGGCACTTGCCATCTACCTCTATAAGGATTAAATCAGGTGCAGCTGCAACTGCTGATTTTCAGCACTCCCTGAAGGAGTTCAGGGTGGGCACCAGAAATGAGGCACTCTGTGCTCAGGAAAAACTGGCAGGGCAGGTCTTCAGATAGATATCTCAGGAGCTGATTTTATGAGCCCAATTCTTGTATCTCCTCATATCTAGAAAGGCACTAAAATCCATCATGGTGACACTGTTCCTTGTGACTCACAAAGGCTTCACGAGACTAGTAGAAACTTTCTGGAAAAAGATGTGCTTAGTTGACTGTACTCCCCCTTCACCAAAATCAGATATATTCTGACTGTTCCCCCTGCCTCTTTTGCAGTTTCTGAGAGCTGTGTGAAAGGTGCTGTCTCCTGGGCTGTCCTTCATTTTGCCCCAAATAAAACTTGCAGCTCTCACGTTGTGCATTTTTCCTAAGTTGACACTCCCTGAGGATGCCAAAGGCCATTCCTCAGGCTCTGGTCCTAGCCCCACAGAAGGCACTCTCTCACCCTCCCTGTGTTCCCTTGGACTTCCTTCCTCATTTCTCACCTGTGCTTTTATTTTACTTTCTGTCATGGGCCCTGGTTGGTATTTAGCAATTTCTTTGCTGTTATTATTAATTTTAAATTTAATTTTTATTGAAGTATAGTGATTTATGATACTGCATTAATTTCAGGTATACAGCATAGTGAATCGTTGTTTTTTGCAGGTGATATTCCATTATAGGTTATTAGACGATATTGGACATAATTTCTTGTGTTGTACAGTAAACACCTGTTGCTTATTTTTGTTATTTTTAACCTGTGAGTAAGTACCTCCTACATCTCTTTTATTAGGTATGTTCACCTAAAGTCTTAACAGTAAGGGCCTTATAGTCCAGTGAAAGCTGGAGAGCATCCCCCCAGAAAATTGTGTTTATCACCATGGGTATTCAGGGTGACTATCCTGGGAGAAGAGTCGTATTGAAAGAGACTAGACCATTTGGTCCAGCAATCCCACTTCTGGGTATTTACCTACAAGAACCAAAGTCACTATCTCTAAGAGATAAGTGTCCATCCTAAGTGACCATCGACAGATGATTGGATAGGGAAAATGTGAACTCTATATATGATAGAACATTTTCATTATTTAGTCACTAAGTCATGTCCGACTCTTTGGCAACCCTGTGACTGTAGCCCACCAGGCTCTTCTGCCCATGGGATTTCTCAGGCAAGAATACTGGAGTGGGTTGCCATTTCCTTCTCCACGCGGATCTTCCTGACCCAGGGATCAAACTCACATCTCCTGTTTAGCAGGTGAATTCCTTACCACAGAATTACCATGAAAACCCAAAAGAATATTATTCATATTGTTACTCCATATTACTCCATAAAGGAAGGAAATTCTGCCCTTTGCACAACATGGATGGACCTTGAGGGCATTACGCTAGATGCAATAAGTCAGAGAAAGGCAAATACTATATGGTGTCACTTATGGGTGGAATAAAAGGGCTGAACTCATAGAAACAGAGAGTAAAGTGGTGCTTACCAGGGTGTGAGCGGGTGGGGATATTGGGATATGCTGGGCAAATGTGCAAATCTCCAGGTATAAGATGAAAATGTTCTGAGGATTTGCGGTACAGTGTTGTGATTATAGTTAATAATACTGTATAAGATACTTGAAAGTTGCTATTTAATAGACGTGAAAGTGAAAGTTGTTCAATCATGTCTGACTCTTTGCAACCTCAGGGACTATAGCTTGCCAGGCTTCAATCCAGGTCTCCTACATTGCAGGCAGATTCTTTACCTTTTGAGTCACTAGGGAAGTCCAAAAATATTGGAGTGGGTGACCTATCCCTTCTCCAGGGGATCTTCCTGACCCAGGAATTAAACCAGGGTCTCCTGCATTGCAGGCAGATTCTTTACCAGCTGAGCTATCAGCAAAGTCCTTTTAATAAAAGAGGAGATCTTGAATGTTCTTGCAACAAAGAGAAAGATTGTTATGTGAGTAGAAGGAGGAGTTAGCTAACTTTATTGTGGTAAACATTTTGCAATGTATATACACATAAAATCTTCATATTGTACACCTTAAACTTAGACAATGTTACATGTCAATCATATTTCAGTAAAACTGGGGGAATATTTATTAGTAATGGCAGATAATCATTTCATATCACATTTTTGAAAGGTAGATCGATCACAAGTCTATTCAGGAGGCCATGATCCCACAGTTGAGCACATACCTGTAACCACAAATAATAACTTCTCCAGGTATGACCAGCTTCCTTCCATTAGTGTAAATGTGCCTGCTGGAATTTCATGATTAACATTTATGTATTTTGAAGTATGAAAACCTGGACTTCTTGAATTTTTGTGAGCAGGTATTGGAAGCAGGAAGTCTCTAAGATAAGAACAAATCTCGCTTTTTAGATGAGCAGGACTGATTTGCCCAACACTCAGTGGCTACTTTCAGAAGGGTCCTAGGTCTGGGCTGACCATTCCATCAACCCTGAAAACTAGGCCAGTGTGCTCTATTCAGATGGTACATTTTGACTCACTATATGGGACTCCCACAGGTAAGCCAGGAACCAGCTACCCACTCCTCCCCACAATCAGCCTGGATGTCTTGGCCTAATCTCACAAGACCAGTGTGAAAATCTGAAGCTCTGTTGTCATGGAGACTGCATCCAAGGAAAGGGTCCATGACCTCTGGGGGCAATTCCCAAAGATGGGACCTCCTGCATGGACCACACCCGACATCATTCTTCTGAGTCCCCATGGAAGTGTTTCACTGGACTTGCTCTGGTCCATTCCCAGGGGAATGCAAATCCCACTGGGTGCCCGCCACTGGCCAGGCCTTCTCTTGCACAGGTACCCAGCAGAGGGTAGGGGCTATGCTCTCTGAGCTGCAAGGTTGGAGGACCCATCTGGAGAGCCCATTAAGCTCCCAGGCTGTGAATCAGGCTCCTAGCTCATCAGCTCTCACACACCTCCTTACCCATCTTCCTGTGTGGATAGTTTGAGTCTCCGTTTGCCCCAGTCATTCCAGATGGTGATCACAAGCCCATCTCAGGCCAATTTAGATTCAGAAGGCTGACCCGAGGCCGCCATGGGCCCATTAGAACAATGATCTGACTATAGATGGTTTGTTTGACCACGTGAAGGATCCTTGGGACTCATTCTGTCTCAGCTAATGAGGTCTTTTTTGATTTCCTGGCACTGCTTTTTCTTGATGGATGATAGATTTATGATTCATGGAGGGTTTTAATATTAATGTTGGCCCTATGGAAGATAAATCGGACACAGAATTTATTGATGTAGTAAAGAATTAGATGTTCTCTCCCCTGTGACTGTGAAGGAATTCGTGAACTGGCCACCCTGGCCTGTGGTTCAGGAATCCTCAGGTGGCAGCTCTTCCACAGAAGCTACGTCCCTGCCCGGAAAGAAGAGGTCAAGTGAGGAAGCTATCTGAGCTTCGGGGCTGAAACCAGAGGGGAAGAAGGGAGCTGGCAGTGAACTGGTTAAATCTGCACCTGTTGCCGTGGCTTCCACTTCTGTCAGCTTTTATTGGACCTGTAAATATCGCCTTGCAGCTCAAACGGCGGGTGCATTATGGGGAGTGTTCGTGCAAGAATTCGAAGAGGGAGTAAAAGTGATGGATGCCCTCAATGTCTCCTGCCGGCAGTGGGAAGTCATGTGGGAACCAGCCGCCCATTTCCTAGGGCTCTCTGTGCTCTGCTGGCGTGTTCTGTATTTCAGCTACAAGTTCTGTAGCTGAACACTGAGATGCAGAGTTGGATGACCATATGGGCTTCCTGGTTTAAATACAAAGACAAAGCAAGCAAAACATCTAGTGAGTGCTTACTGTATGTCAGGCCAGTTCTGGAAGTTTTTCTTGTCATCTCACCCTGTCTTGGAAAAAACGCTACTTAGTAAGAGATGTTATTACTGACCACATTATAGCGATTAGATATGGCCTGCCCCCTACCCCACCCCGAGATTCGGAGCAGGACCCAAGGTCATCCACAACAAAAGAGCAGAGCTTGGATTCGAAGCTGCCTGGTTCCAGCCTTAGCCACAATGGCTGTCAGGAATAAGCCCCCGCCCATTCCCCTCTTGGGCATCGACCCAGCTGTAAGCAACGACCTGCCCCTATGCAGTGGTGGATGTGGTGGGGAATTTGTTATTTAAAATTCTACAAGAAATCCTCAGGCAAGCACTTATTGTCTACACTCCCAAACCCTCAGGAGCAAGTGTCATCCAGACATTCAGCTCACAGGGCCCATGAGGACCACTGGCTGGTAGACCACAGACTCTCTTTGTCCTGCCTCCTGCCTTCAGTGGCAGAACTGGTTTTCCAGGACTGTTTCTTTGTGACAACGGTTTGAGGACTTTCCTGCCCTGCAATGGCACGGCTCAGACAAGTGGGGAACGCGATGGCTGATGACTTCCTAAATGGCAGAGAGGCAACCCTGCCCTCTCTGCAGAGCGAAGACCCCCAAGAGGGAGGGCAGCAGCCCCTCAGAGAAGTCAAGCCTTTCTGTGTTTTATGCCCACACAGCTTTCTTTCTTCCTTTGTTCTCTGAGTCTGTACTGTTTCCACCCCTACTGGGTGGAGTGCAACACAGTTCCGACTCCAACCATCCAGCTTAGCGTAGACCCCACAGATGAAGGGCTGGCTTTCTCCAGCTTCAAATGCACCTCCAAGGGGATTCCCCAGGCCACTTGCACCTTTGACTGACTGGCTATGAGTTCAAGGGCTTCTGAGACCCCTCCTCAGAGGAGACTGGATAATTCACTAGTGGAAGAACTCAAGAAAGCACTGCACTGCATTGTAAAGGACACACAGCGGGACAAGCATGCTAAAGCGGCCCAGAGGGCAAGGTCTGCGGACAGAGCTCAGAGCTTCTGGACCCTCTCCCTGGGGAGTCCAAGTGTGTCCTCCCCGACTGGTGCATCAATGTGTCCACCAGCTAAGAAGCTGCCTGGAGTCTGAGTGTCCCAGAGGTTTGACTGAAGTTTTGCTACATAGAACAGATGGATTAAATAATTGGCTCCATGATTAAATGCAATCCCCAGGATCATTTCCTCCTGGAAGCCAGGCTGATTCAAAGCCTGAATCCTTTAATCACTTGGTTGGTCTTTCTGGTGACCAGTCCCTATGTCTGGTGACCAGACCCTATCCAGGGGCCCACCTCCATCACCTCATTATAAACCCAAACTCCTGTCACTTAAGACAGTCCAGAGACTTCTAAAGTGCTTGCCAAGAACCAAAGACAAACATGAAATATATATTTTATTTCATCATAGAATCCTGTCTGGAGAACAGAATGGCTACACTCTAGTATTCTTGCCTGGAGACTTCTATGGACAGAGGAGTCTGGTAGGCCACAATCTATGGGGTTGCAAAGAACTGGGCATGACTGAGCGACTAACACTTTTCACTTCTCAGAGCCCCATACTCAGGCAACCCTGTGTCCTGGCCTTGGTATTAAGATAGCATTACTGATGCTAACTATTGTCTTCCCTGCAGGTAAAGCTCTAAGCCACACCTGCCCCATGGACTTAGTCCTGATAGGTGAGATGCTGCAGGGCCCAAATGGGTTCTCGGCCTCCATCATCAGTAAGACTCTCATCAAAGAGCCCTGATCACACAAGAGCTCAAGATCTGGGCTCAGAACAAGGAAGACTTGTGCTGGAGCAGGAGTTTCTATTACATTTACTTTGTTCTCATTTTTCTGCTGGTGCGTAGGTCAAGGGGGTCACTGTCCCTGAACATACTCTGCATTTTTAAACTGCAGCCAGAGGAGGGTGAATCACAGGCATTATTAACTATTCAGGACAGACCAAGCCTTAGCCCACAGCATTGCTTTCCTGCATAATTACAGAAAAGATGAAATAGAGAAAGAGTCCGGCAGCCCTCATGGCCTTTCAGTTCTGCTTCCTTCCTTGTTGACTTTTTGACTCTCTGGGCTTAAACAAACTCCGTTTAGAGGAACGGAAGGGTATTTGCTGGAGGTCAGACCCCTTCTGTATTCAGTCAAATGAAAGGAGACACAGAAGTCCTGGGATATGCTAAGCTAGGCTCTAATTGTGGAATCTCATCCCACCAGCTGTGTCTACTGGGGGCTTCTGTTTGCTGCAGGGTCCCGGAATGAGGTCCTGGATAGAGCTCAAGGATGGCCATGCATGCTGTCGGGATTAAAGCCGGTTTCCTATAGGTGGGCACCAGCGAGGGGGCCATGGGCCTGACCTGTCATCATCCAGTCTGCTCTGACTGCCGTAATAAAATGCTGCAGACCAGAGGCTTAAACAACAGACTTATTTCTCACAGTTTGGCAATCTGGAAATCCAAGATCAAGGTGCTGGTAGATTCCAAGCTATCTTGCTTACAGATAGCTTGTCTTCTCACTGTGTCCTCACATAGGGGCAGATGGAGATGACTGTCTGAGGTCTCTCCTTTTCTTTTCAGGACGTTTTCTTAATGTGGACCGTCTTTAAAGTCTTTATTGAATTTGTTACAATACTGCTTTATGTTTTGTTTTGTTTTTTTGGCCACAGGCATGTGAGATCTTAATTCCCTGACCAGGGATCGAACCAGCACCCTCTGCACTGCAAAGTGAGGCCTTAACCACTGGATCAGCAGGGAAGTCAATGGGGTTTCTTCTTAGAGGGACACCGATCCTATTGAGTTCAGGCCCCACCCTTATGATCTCACTTAAGCTTAATTCTTCCTTAGAGGCTCCATCTCCAAGTTCACATGTAGGGGTTAGCATTTAATTATATAAATTTGGGGGGATAGGGTTCTGTCCATAGCACCAGGGCTTCATGGGCAGGGTCATAGGAACTGTGTAGAAACCCTTTTTTACCTCGCTCTTCCATATTGTAAGAGGAAGCCTCTTTTTGCCCTTCCTCCCTCTCAATTCTCCTGACACAGGCTGTGTGTAGGATTTTCCCACACCAGGGCATCCTCCAATGTCAGTGGATACCCGTCTCTGCAGCTGGCTCACCTCCATCCCCTCATTCACAGTCTTGTACTGAGTTAAGAGAACACGTCTTTCTAACCAAATGTGCATTATTTCCACTTTCAGCTTGAAGGGGTGCTTCAGGACGTGATTTACATAGACTTTCAGGTTTTCAAAAGTGGCAGAAATCTGCGACACGCTTTTGCTGGAAAGTACACGAGAGTCTTCTAAGGGTTTTTAAGCGCCCAGAACATAAAAGGGAAATTGGCCCAACAGAGGCACAGCGGTTGATTCTGCCAATAATACATATAATATTGCCTTCCCGAAATGCTAGCGCCTCCCGGGCTATCTCATCAATAGGCCCGACTTTAAATAAGACGCTTTGTTATTAAATAAAGCCTTCTCACAGACAGGGACCATAGGGCTGCAGGTCAGTCATTGGGGTTTGAAATCTCCTTTAATATGAATTTCCAGAGGATATTACAAAAGGGCCTACACGGCCAATAAAACACATTGTGTGCAGCAGTTAAATATGCGTTTCTGCAATGGGCTCTTTCAACGTCCGTGAATACAAATGCACAAAGACATAAAACCACCGCCTGTTCCCGCTCTGGGAAGGAGGCTCAGGGAGGCACAGTGATAAGCCTTGTCCTCTGCATCTGCCCGGCAGCCTTACCGAGGCCAGCTCCGGCATTCAAGGGGGAACAGACAGCCCTTGTCTCACAGGCTGTAGGGCCAGGATCCTGGAGACAGTGGACAGACCCCTGGTCTTCTGGAAGGAAGTGGCCCTGGGCCCCCAGTGACCCAGTCAACCTTCTGTTCCAGACCAGCTGTGTTTTCATTTCCATCCCGGTAGGAGCTCCAGAGATGGGCCCTCCTGCCCTGACTCTTGTGGTCCCCTCCCAGCACCCCAAAGCAGTCATGGCCTTCTTGTTCCCAAATACATGTGTACATGGCCACTTGAGGGAGGATGGTGTGAAAGTCCTAGGGCAGCCCTAAAAAACATCAACTAGGTGGCCTGAAACAACAGAAATGGATCATCTCAGAGCTCAGGAGGTCAGGAGTCCATCTGAAGGACTCTCCCAGCTTCTTGGCATCCCTGGGCTGTTAGAGTCGTCACTCCAGGCTCTGCCCCATCGTCACATGACTGTCTTCCCTCCAAGGGTCTGTTTTCTCTTCTCATAAGGACATCAGTCAAATTGGATTAGGCTCACCGCGGTCTGGGATGACCTCATCTTAACCGGTTACATTTTCCATCTCCAAGTAAGGTCATATTCTGAGGTCCTGGGGGTGAGGACCCCAACATATCTTTCGGGGGAACACAATTCAACCCATAAGAGATGGCTTTTCCTTCTGGTAGCTGAGGAAGCACCAGAAGGTGCTTTTTGTGGTGCAATATATTGCAACCACATATTCAAGTCCAGAAATTCATTTACTCATCCATTTATTCAACTCACCAATAGGAGTGAAGCACTGCCAGGTACCAAGCTGAACTTGAGGACTGAGTGGGGAGTTAACTTGAGAATGGACATGTAACAGAGGCAGCACTGACTGAAAGTGAGGATGGAGTCAGGGACGTGGTGGTGGGGGAGGGGGAAGGAGCATGGTGGGAGAGAGATGGAGCGGGAGGGGTATAATGGGTGGGTTGAAGGAAAGAGGAATGAGAAGGGAGGAGGCACTTGACTGCAAGACCACGAGGACACATGAGGATTCATCTTTAGCCCAGGAGCAAAGTGGAAGCATTGCTGATTGCAGCAGCTTGTAAATGCTATAAGATTTGTGTTATAGGTAGACAACAGGGCAGTGGGGGAGGGGAAAGCTGCTCTGAGAGCCAGCATGATGGATGTGGGCACCTGGATAAGGAAGCATGGCAGAGGTCCAGGTGAAGGGCAGAGGGGGCTTGAGTCAAGGAGATAGCAGCAACTTGGCCAGAGAGCAGAAAATGAAGTCCAGAACCCTCAAAGCAACATTAAGATGTGGAGATGCTGGACAGAACCTAGAAGGTGCCAGAATGCTTGAGAATGCCCAGCACTGCCTGAGAGCATCTGGCACGCCTGGTGTTCATCCAGCCACGGGGAGAGGAGCTGATCAGCAGTGAAACACACAGAGGATAGCAAAGCAGGGTTGGGAGGGGGTGTGGCATGTGGTCACTGAGTTCTGTGAACCCCTGGAAGTCTGCAGGGAAGTAAATGAAAAACAATCACCAAATCTTCACTTATATTGGCCAAAACAAACAAACAAACCAAAAAAAGGAAAATAGTATTCAGTGCTGAAGAGCCTGGGTGAGATATCACTGCCGTGCCCTGCTGGTGGGAAAGGAAATCAGCAAACGCTTTGGAGAAGACTATTTCGCAGAAAGATCTCTGGCAGGTTCCTGCTGAGAATCCATCCTGAAGCCACATTCTTATCTGTGCGAAGACTTACACTGGTGAGTTCTCACAGCAGCATCCCTTGGGAGAACAAAACACCCACTACTCATCTGCGTAATCAGCAATAGAGAAACAGCTTAAAATTTCAGTGATGTCCCCATTTAAACTGTGGTTTGAAAACTAACTAGTGGGGCAACTAACACAATAGTAAATAAAAGATGCTAAATCCCAAACTATAATACACTGCAGTATGCTTCCATTCCTATTTATGGGGGAAGGTAAGTAACATAGTATGTGTGTGTGTGTGTATGTGTGTGTGCATCACTTAGTCAGTCATGTCCAACTCTCTGCAGCCCCATAGCTAGTAGCCCACCAGGCTCCTCTGTCTGTGGGATTCTCCAGGCAAGAATTTAGAGTCAGGTTGCCATTTCCTCCTTCAGGGGATCTTCCTCACCCAGGGATCAAACCCATGTCTCTTGCATCTCCTGCACTGGCAGGCAGATTCTTTACCACTAGCACCACCTGGGAAGCAACTGGCAAATGCTGACAATGAAATTATTTACAACATGATCTCATTTGAAAGTATGAAATGTTTGTATTTGTGTGTGAGTGACCCAAATGTGTGTCTACTTAAAGAACAGAGTGAAACAAAATATATCAAATGTCTAACAGTAGTTACTTCTGTCTGATGGGGTTTGGGGTCAAATTTTAAAAATTCATTTTAGTTTTATATATTTATAACTGTAGAAGACTCTTGAGGGTACCATGGAAAGCAAGGAGATCAAGCCAGTCAATTCTAAAGGAACTCAACCATGAATGTTCATTGAAAGGAGTGATGCTGAACCTGAAACGCCAATACTTTAGCCACCTGATGCAGAGACCTGACTCATTGAAAAAGACACTGATACTGGGAAAGATTGAGGGCAGGAGGAGAAGGGGGCGACAGAGGATGAGATGGTCAGATGGCATCACTGACTCGATGGACATGAGTTTGAGCAAAGAATCCCTAAGACTGAAAGGAGCAGGCATGGAGCACACGCACAGTAGCTCGTGACACCTTGCTTAACCATACCCTCAGGGAGATAGTAAAGGACGGGGACGCTTGGCATGCTGCAGTTCACGGAGCTGCAAAGAGTCAGACGTGACTTAGCGACTGAACAACACCAATAATATTTATAACATGGATGCAGCGTAGAAAATGAAGACGATACAGGAAAAGATGTATAATTTTAGAGGATCTAGAGTAACAGGGATTTCTGGATAGGGTCCTTCTTAGACAATTTTGCAGAGTCCTGCTTCTTAATTCTTCCTCTGGGAGACAGCTTTGCCACTATTTCCCCCCAGGAGCCAGTTCTCCTCCAGGAATCCTGAGAAGGCACACTCCAGAGCGGCCTCCTGGCTCCACTAGCTTCTTGCTTTTGCTCTGTGGGATCACCTCAGGCATTCGCTGGCACCTGCCCAGGTGAGCAGACATGACAGAGCAAAGAAATTGCAAATGAAGGGTGAGAACACAGAGGAGGCATCGTTCCTCAGTGTGTGAGAGAGAGAGAGCGAAAGAGAGAAAGAAGGTGTGAACCAGGAACTGGGTTCAGGCTGATTCATCTGGACAGAAGGAGGGCGTCTTTTATCTCCAAGGACCATCAATCTGGCTATTTTCACAGACACTTAATTCCCCTGAGAGCAAGGCAAATACTTTACCATTCTTTTATATATATATATATGTAAAGTGTGGCTTTAAAACCTAGAAGCCAGGAAACCTAAGCTCAGGCTGAAATTTCCTTTGCAAGCAGGTCTTGGGCTGTGCAAATGACATGAATTATACTCACCATTACCTCAAGACACACTGCTCCGAGTTGGCATAAAATTGCCCACTTCCTGCAGTGATATAAGGGGCCTTATTCTGGACGCTGGGTCGATACCAGGAGCCCCTATTTCGTGCCTGACACATTGGTCATTCTAATCACCGGTCCCCGCAACTGGGCCGTGCCCCCCTCTTCTTTGGCCATATTTTTGACTCTGCAGTTTTCACCGCCTGGGTCCTTTGGAGGGACGCATATTATTCAGAAAAGTCAAGGGCCTCATCCCTCTAGGGCATGTCAAGAAGTGGAGGAAACTTTATAAGCAGACAGAATAAATAACAGCATGGTAAGGGCAGTGGTGAGGTGGTGAGGGCTTGGGAGATGTAACTGAGCAAGTGCCAGTGTGTGCACATGATTGTGTGTGTGTGTGTATGTGTGTGCGTGTCTGTGCACGCACCCCCCTGCCTCCCGCCCAGCACACAAGGAGCCCTGCTTTTCTCCAGCTGCTGATAGCCAGTGGACTCTCCAGGCAAGAATACTGGAGTGCATTTCCTCCTCCAGGGGATCTTCCCCACCCAGGGATGGAGTCCACATTTCCGGCGTCTCCTGCGATGGCAGGTGGACTCTTTACCCCTGAGGCATTGAGCAAAGGAGAATTTGTTCCACTTCAGTTGATATAGTAGGAACCCATCTTAGCGTGATGTGGTAGTGCTAGAGGTAAAGAATCTTCCTGTCAATGCAGGAGACACAAGAGATGTGGGTTTGATTGCTGCGTCAGGAAGATCCCCTAGAGATGAGAATGGCACCTACTCCAGTATTCTCACTTGTAATATCTCAGAGGAGCCTGGCGGGCTACTGTCTGTGGAGTCACAAAGAGTGGGACACGACTAAGAGGCTGAGCACCCAAACTTGTCTGGAAGAGATGGAGGAACAGAACAGGAGATGGATGGAAGTGAATGCAGGGAGCACTCTGCAACCCACACGCGCCCCTCAAACACCTTCCTCAGTGGACCGTGACCTCTGAGTCACATCCATCCGATCAGGTGTTAGAACTTCCCATCTGATTCTAGACCACCTTCCTTCCAGCCCCACCACAGCTGGGGAGCTGCAGTCCTCCCCACATCCACATCCATGGCAAATTGCAGGGCTTCTCCAGGGTGAGGAGCCGTATCTGTTGTAGTGCGTCAGGAAAATCCCCTGAAGAAGGGAATGGCAACCCACTCCAGTATTCTTGCCTGGAGAATCCCATGAACAGAGCAGCCTGGCAGGCTATACAGTCCATGGAGTTGCAGAGTCAGACACGACTGAGCAACTAAGCATATTTTGTGCTTTTCCCAGCTATTTGACACGGTTAATAGGCACTGCCCTGTTTATTGTTTTATTGCTTGCTTCTCCATTGAGGTTTGGGCTGTCTCGCCCCCGCCCTGGTTCCTACACACTCACCAGGTGAGTTAGTTCAAGCCATGGCTTTTAGGGGCATGTATATTGCACAACAACAAAACTGACTACGCTCTGATAATTCTTCAACCTGAGAGAGGTTACAGGCAAAGCTTCAAATTACTGTGGCCATTTTATCCCCCAGGAAGAGCTGGGGGTGGTGCTGAGAGGTACAAGGGAAAGGAGAAGAGTCCACTCCTTCTGCAGGTCAGCGATTGACGGTCAGTAGTGGATTGTGGGTCGCTTGTTGCAGTGGGCTGAGGGATGCCCCTCAGTGGTCCCCACATCCTAATCCCTCAAATCTGTGTTACCTTATGTGGCAAAAAGAATTTTTCAGATGTGACCAAAGGATGCAAAAGTAATCAGAAGGGTCTTTGGAAGATGGAGATGGAGGCTAAAGTGATAGCGGAAGGAGGTGGAGAAAGATCTGAAGCAGGGTGCGACCCTGCTGGCTTTGGAGACGGTGGGAGATGCCATACAGCACGGAACTAGGCTCTAGAAGCTGGAAAATGCTGGGAATAGCCTCCCCTGTGCCCAGCTGAGCTCCGGAGGTAGTGTGGCTCTGCTGACATCTTGATTTGGGGTCAGTGAAAGGGATTTTGGATTGATGACCTCTGGAACTGTAAGGGAACAAATGTGTGTTGTTTTAAGCCACCAAGTTTGATCTATTACAGCAGCCACAGGGAAAGGAACCCGCAAGCTTTTTTGGAGGAGGTACAGGCTTGGAAACAGCCTGGGGCTGGAGGAGGGGCTGCTGGCAGCTCTGGAGAGTTTTTGTGTCTCTCTGCTTCCTGGATGTCACCGTGGTAGAACGGCTCTGGCAGGGGGTGTAGCTGCTCCGTGACAATCTGGTCTCTTTGGGATGCTCAAAGAATTATAAGGTAAAGCATCAGAGGAGGCAGCATCCCTACATCTGACCCAGAGCAGGTTGGTGATGCAGTTGGCTTTTTCCTGCATTCGAGACACGACCAATTTCCTTTCTTCTCAGCGTACCTAAGCCTGGCTCCCTCCTGCCCTCACTTCACCCTTCACCCACAGGTCAGGGTCATGGAAGGAAAGCCTTTCATGCACTCCGTCTCCACCCAGCATCCAGACACCAGCATCCTGTGCCTCTCCTGTCCCCTTCCCAAGCACACTTCTGACTGCCCACTTGGGCATGCCTGTTGCTTCTCGGTAACACCTTTATTGTAACCCAGAAAAGCATCTCAGAATGTAGGTTGCTGGAGAGACATCATCCGAGATAAAGTCTGATGGCATCAGGCTGCTTTTTCCAGCATTCATCTTCCAAATGCCATTAATCAACCTGCTGTCCTCAGGAGTGCAGACAGCACATGAGTGCTGGCTTCCATTAACCACGTCATCACCTGCCTGGGCTACTTCCTGGGGCTGCAGTGGCTTAAGTTCCATTAGATCTAATTTGGGGAGTATATAGGCATGAGGGATGTCTTGTACCCCTGAGCTCTGCCTCAGAAGGTTCTGAGAACTTGATTTGCTTGCTCTCAGATGACTTGGAAGCTGTGGGATGGGGTCACGAAAGGTCCTTGGGTGGAGAACAAGGTCTGACCTGGACAGACAGCAGGGGACAAGCCAGGCATGGCCTGTGGGCTCTATACTCTCACCGGAGTGCTGAGTTCCAGGAAGAGCAAATTGTCCTGACTGATTAACCCTGGGAATGGATTCATCAGTCAGTTAACCCTTTACCCAGCCAATGCCAGGTGCTATCTGCGGAGGTAAGACAACTTTTGGGAGCCAGTACCCCTAATCTGGAGGTGTGCAAACAGACAGACCACCAGGAAATTGTCCTTCCACCAGGAGACAGCGACCATGTATCCAGATCCTCACAAAGACCCCCATGGGATAGGGGACTTCTGTGATCTCTTCATTCTGAACCACCGAGTCCTAGAGGAGGACACATGAGCCAGAACTGATTAAATCAGTGCTGGTCTCAGATGCATCCAGAGTACAAACCAGAGAATCTGTTGGTATAAAAGGAAGAGGCAGAGGAATTTGGGGCTTCATTGGTGACTTATGTGGTAAAGAATCTGGCCGCAATGCCGGAGACCTGGGTTCATTCCCTGGGTCAGGAAGATCTCCTGGAGAAGGGAATGGCAGTCTACTCCAGTATTCTTACCTAGAGAATCCCATGGACAGAGGAGCCTGGTGGGCTATAGTCCATGGGGTTGCAGAGAGTCAGACACGACTGAGCAACTAACACTTTAACTTTTCAGAGGAATTCAGTTTATTGTTAGTGTTGTTGTTAAAGTTATTCTTGTCGTTTGTTGTTATTAGTATTATGTATAATTATTCCTGGTATACAGCCTCACAATTTTGAATACCATGTGCTATTGTGGAAATCTTTTAAAGGTGACTTGACGATGTAGCACAGGGAATAGGACCACTCATATTCCCCTGCAGAGGATGAAGACAAAAACCACCCTCATGTTATCAGATGAGCCTGTGGCTTCACATGGTTTCCAATGACAGGCACATCAGAATCCCCAAATCTCCAAGACTCCACTGCTCAGACAGGAAATGGTTAGATTCCCAAGGAATGGCTTCACCCCAAAGATGCCATGTGTTGTTTCTGAATATGCCTGCCTGATGAATTATGAGCAGGGGTAAAAAACAATGATTATGATTAATATATTGTTTAATTCTACATATGGATTATAAAGAAGAAATTTAATAAGCAGGCATTTCATTATTAATCTTCATCCAGAAAAAGTAAATATTTAAGGTGCCCACAGACTTATTTCCTTGTCTGGAAGACCAGGTCACTTACAGGTGGACATGTATCCTGGACACTGTGTGTCAAGTGCAGAGGTCAGGTGACGTCAGGGTTGGCTGAGGCCAGAACATTCCGGGGGCACCAGGTTGGGAAGGGAAAATGAGCACAAATCAGGAAAGGGTTTCTGGAAGAAATGACCTCTGAGCTGGGACTGGAGACAAGTCTGGGTGAAGAAAGGAGCCAAGAGAGAGTTCCACCATGAAACAAGGCAGGGGATTCCACATCCTCTGAGAGTCTGGGGTTCTGACTCAGGGATGACCCAGAGCATAAGCTTGCAGAGACTGATTGAGCAGGTGTGAGGAGCCTTGTAGGCTGAGTGGAGGCATGCAAGATGTTTTTAGTTGGCGAGGGTGGTTGACAAAACACTCTGTGGCTCCTCCTCCCTCCAGGATGTTCCACATGTGTTTTGGGGTTCTTCTTCTCTGAAAATCACACTGAGGCGGAAACTTTCAGATGAACAATGATGAAAATGCTCAACATAAAATGCCTTGGGCATTGTCTGGGCTCACACACCTCTGTCAGATGGTTTAAACAGATCAGTTTCAGGTTTTAGGGAGAAGTTTGGATTTGAATTGCAGCGGGGTGGGTTGGGTGGGACAACAGAGTTAGGTAGGGTGGAGGAGGAGAGAGAGGACCTCAGGGGAGTGGATACCTTGAAGAGAGGGGTGAGTGAAAGCACAGGGCAGGGGAACTGCTGGGAAGTAGGGGGAAATGGTGTGAGAGGCCTGGTGGCAGGAAAGGGTGATGTCCCCATATTTGACATCCACAAGCCTCACCTTGATGGCTCTGGGGCTTCCTGTCCATTGCAGCATCTGTTTACCTGGGGCCTTGGGCCAGGCCAGAGAGTGGGATTCTTAGCTGGGGCCTTGGGTCAGAGGATATCAGTTTGGCCCCTGGGGGCCTGGATACTGGGCAGTTCAGGTCAGCCATGTGTGCACTCCATGCCTACAGGATAGACCCCCAGGATAACCCCCAACACCAAGGCGCCATGGGCTTTCCTGGTTGTTGACTCTTCTCATGTGTGGTCACACTTCCTTGCTGGCAGATGCAGCTCTGTCCACACAACAGCACTGGGAGAGGCCAACCAGAAGCCTGTGTCTGCTTTCACTCCAACTCCATCCTGCATGCCTCTGCTCCTTGCTGATTTCAGTCTGTATCCTTTCTCTGTAATAAAGTGTAACTGTGAGCACCGTGGCTTTGTTTGAATTCTGTGAGTCCTTCTGGGGAATCATGGAACCAGGGAGTACAGTGGACCCTCTTTACAAAGGAGAGCGCTGCGGCACAGTCCTCTGGAGGTCACACCATAAATTACTAGATGTGGGAGAGAGCTGGGTGGCTTTGGAGGAAGCCTAGAAAGGACTTGGCAGAAGACACGGCTGCAGAAACAGCAAAGCTTGGCACAACCAAGGCCTCCATCCAAGTCCCCCTTCTGCCCCCACAGGTCTTGCTGCTGCACCTGTTTCTGGACAAGCCCTGACCTTTCTCACCTGAATCACTGCTTCCTTGTTTCCATTCTCTTGAGTCTCTTCCTCCCCCTTTCTTTGGCCAGAGGATTTTTGCTCCTGCTTCAAGAGTCAACCTATACATTTCACTGTGAATGTTTCTCTGACCCACCAACCAGCAGAATAATAGTTTACACTTAATGCTATGATAGCATCTTCCCTTGCTGCCATGCATCTTAAAGAGTGGGCTTAACCACACCTTATTCATCTCTGTAATCCTATCATCTAGCCTACTCCCCAGCACAACAGAGATCTGGATTCCTATGTGGTCAGTCAAACAATCTCCAAAATCCCAGAACAATTTCCTTTACTCATGATTTCAAGAAAATATTAAACAACAATCTTGGTTTGGTGTTTTAATCATGAAAGGCCAATGTGTGAATGTAATAGAAAGGCCATTACAAGTTGAGAGCTTGAATTTAAAATGCTATCCAAATCGCAGGGCACCTATTTGTCATTTCCCCATTCTGGCCACCAGTTTCTATTGGGTATTTCCAACAGGCCAGGACTGGGAGTTATAAGACCTATGTGCTACCGTTCTCATCCTGCGCTTATGGCAGGCATGACTAATCATGTCATGATTAATCACGCACCCTCGTGTCTTTTCAAGCAGGAGAAACACATTTGGTATGGAAATAAAGCCTATTTGCCGGCCCAGGGTTAGACCATCCCCAAGGTTTTCTCCTTCAGTTTTTCAATCCACTGTGTATGTTTTCCTGAATTCAACAATGATACTGAAAATGGAAAAGCAGTGGGTAACGTGGGCTCCATTTGAGTCAATAAACAGCAAAAACTCTGCCAGAAAATTCCCCATGGTTATGTCAGGAGGTCAATAATGTTGATCTACAATTCATCTAGTCATCACTGGGCAGAATGTCAGGCCATAGAGTAAATCATCTGAACAGGAAATTCCACAGTACTGCCCACACCTGTTATGGGCTGACTCGTGTTCCCTCTGATTTATATACTGAAGACCTAACAGCCAGGATCTCAGCATGTGATTGTATTAGGTGACAGAGCCTTTAAGAGATGGTTAAATAAAAATGAGGTTGTGTGGGCGAGCCCTAATGCAAGCCGACTGGTGTCCTTACAAGAGGAGGTTATGCCAGAGACCCTGAGGGATGACTATGTGGGCCCCCGGGGAGGAGATAGCTGTCTACATGCCAAGGAGAGAGGTCTCAGGAGAAACCAGCCCTGCGACACCTTGATCTTGGAATTCCAGCCTCTAGGATGGGGAGAAAGTAAATTTCTGTTGTTTAAGCCTTTTGGCTTCCCAGGTGGCACTAGTGGTAAAGAACCTCCACGCTAATGCAGGAGATTTAAGAGACGAGGCTTTGATCCCTGAGTCGGGAAGATCCTCTGGAGAAGGGCATTACAACTCACTCCAGTATTCCTCCCTGGAGAACACCATGGACAGAGGAGCCTGGTGGGCTATGGTCCAGGGGGTCACAGAGGGTCGGACATGACTGAAGTGACTTAGCACAGAAGCCTTTCAATTGGGAAACCACAGGCAGCTAATACAGAACTCATTTCCAGGATGGGATAACACCATCATGGGTGGTGTCTGGGTAGAGAACGTGCCAGGGGCTGTCTTCTCTTTCTCTGCCACTGTTTCCAAATCCCATCTTCTGTCATGAAGGACTGCCTCAGCAGGATGGGGAGGGACACAGGTGGGCTCCTGGGTCATACCTTGAGGGTTTTTGCTGGAAGTTGCTTATCATTCAACACCTCGTGCTCACCTACATCAGTCCAAACTGGAGCAGGAGGCCTGATGTCTTTACCAATGAGCAGTCATGTCAGCTTAGCTCAGTTTCCTGAGCTAAGAAAGTTTTCAAGTGACTCCTGAGCAGAGTAATTTCATTTGCTGTGAAGTAAAGTTAGAAGTAAATTGCACTAAATTAATATTGATTTAAATTAAGCCATTTATCTCTTTATGCATTTCAACTCCACAGCAAATACAATCATTGCTCAAACTCCTCTACGGCAAATAAAATTACATGTTAAATTGCATCTCGCAGTGGTTTTCCTTTCTGGGAAATAAACAAAAAAATATACACGTATGCATGTAGTCCAAAGCTTACAGCTGAACCAGACATGGTTTTCCAGCTGACTGAAATCGGAGGGGAAGAGAAAGCTCACTCGCGCTGCTCACAGTGATAAGAGTTGCAAGGTGGCTGGATTATTTCACCTCAAGATGGAATGCCTGCCTTAATTGCTTTGAGAATGGCTCCCCTAGTTCTGGGGAGGCTGCAGGAGCTGTGAATTTTTTCCAGACTCAGGCAGCAGTGTGCTGAGCGCACACCTTCTGTGGCTGTGTTTCCCAGGCGGCCAGTCTCTGCTTCCCCTGCCCTCCTGTTGGCGTGCTGGTTCCAATTGCTTCTCAATTCCTCTTCAGGGCAGAGATACAGAAAGGGAGAGCAGCTCGGCAGGGAACGCTGGAGCCGGGGACCAAAACCACAGGTAGGAGGCAAGTCCCAACACCGGTTTCCAGAGTTGGGCACCAGAAATGCACACGTGGGCACACACACATGCACGTGCTGGCCTGGCTTCTGCCCATCTGAAACCTGGGATGACACCAGTTGGTGTGGGATGCTGGTAGCCATGCCAGGCTGTCCCTGCTGCCCAAAGCCCAGCCAGTGGTGACATCCCCACCTTCTCCTCCTTGCTAGTGAACAAACGGTTGTGACTTATGGTAAGTAAATATCAGGGGCATGTCTGAGTGACAGACTTTCAGCTCTGCAGGGAATAAAAATATGATTCTCCCAAAGAAACCTGTGGATCCCTGGATCATGCTTTCAGTGAGTTTGTCTCCTCACTGCCAGGACTCCAGCCTATAAACCCCCTGCCTCGATGCCCCTGGAGGAAAACCTCCTTGCTGGTAGCTATAGCAACGGGAGGCTGGTCTGGGTCCATTCAGGCAGCTGTAAAAGGGCACCTGAGACTGGGGGCTTATAGACACAACACTAACTTCTCACAGCCCTGGAGACTGAGGTCCAAGATCAAGGAGCCAGTAGGACACATGTCCCCATCTAGTGGAAGGGATGAAGGAGCTCTATGGGGTCTCCTACACCAGGCACCTGTCCCCTCTCTGAGGCCCCACTTTCTGATACCACCACACTAGGACTTAGGTTTCAACACATGCCTTTAGGGGAACACAGTTGTTCTGTTCACTGCCAGGTGAAATTGGGGGTCCTGAGGCTCCACCGGGAGCTACCAAGCTGGGAGCCCGTCTCCAAGGAGATAGATGCATCAAATTTCCATCAGAATCAGAATCTTTTGGTTAAACGGGGTAACTCATTTCGTAAGATGGGTGTTTGAGGTGGTTATTCATCTTTACAGATCAGAGGAAAACAACATGCAGAATCTGGATAAATACATAAGAGCAAATGCCCAGATTTCCACCTCATTCTTTAGCCAGCAGGGCTGCATGGACAGATGGCCTGACCCTCTGGCCACAGCTGGGGTCTCTTAGAGGCGACCGTCAGGCAGGAAACCGGCCACAGGAGTCAGTCCTCTGTGCTGCTGCCCTACTGGAGAGAGAAAGGCTCAGTTAGGGGATCTTTCCCTTTGGGTACACCTGCCTGTCTCTTTTTCTTTCCTTTCTATCTTTTGATTTTTGGCTTTTTAAAAATTTTCTTTAAAAGTCTGCGTTGGCTTTTTTTTTTCCTCTTAATAATTTTAATGAATTAATTAATTTTTGACTGTGCTGGGTCTTCATTGCTGTGCAGGCTTTTCTCTGGTTGTGGTGAGTGGGGGCTACTCTCTAGTTGCAATGCACAGGCCTCTCATTGTGGTGGTTTCTCTTATTGAGGAGTACGGGCTTTAGGGTATGCGGGCTCAGAAGTTGCAGCTTGAGAGCTCTAGTGCACAGACTCAGGAGTTGCGGTGCATGGGCTTTACTGCTCGGCAGCATGTAGGACCTTCCCGGATCAGGGATCGAACCCATCTGCATTGGCAGGAGTTGCCGTTGTAATTGTCCCCCATTGGCAGGCAGACTCTTTACTGCTGAGCCACCAGGGAAGCTCTGGCTCTTATTTTTAAAACTGAATTTTACCAATAGCAATAGGAGAGAAATTCATCAAGTGTGAATGACTTGGTTGGATTTATTTCTGTCCAACAGGAGACTCAGGGAAAGGCATTATGGAGACCTGAGAGGAAGGTTCCAGAAGCGTGCAGGGTAGCTGGAGGAGATGGAGGCAAGGGAGACACACCTGGTGGTTGCCCAGGACAGTGAAATCCTTTTCTCCTTCAGACCAGGCTTCAGTCCACTAACTTCTCAGAGACCCCTTCTCTAGGGATGGGACCTCATCTCCTGGGTGTGTGATACCAGCAAACATTCACAGCGCAGTCACTGCGCGTTGGAAGCTGGGCTCCCTCCTCTCTGTCCCTTTGGAAGAGCCCTGGATTAGTCACTGGGCCCCATCACCAATCTCCGCCACAGAGGGTGCCTTAGGCAACAGAGCACACACTCCCTGTTCTGGGGGCTGGAGGTCTGAGATCCCAGTGGGACAGGGCTGGTTCCTTCTAAGGCCTCCCTCCTAGAGGTCAGATAGCCCACAGAATCTGGAGATAACTCCTGGTGCTCAACTCTTCCTCCAGGGGAGGGAGCTGCACCGGGAGGGGAGGGAGCTGCACCGGGAGGGGAGGGGTCTGATATCATTCTCAAATGCTAAGTTGAGATCTGAACAGCTCACAGAGCCAGCCACAGACCCCATTTTCTACCGCTGAGGAAGGAATCAATCCCGTGGGCTGCCCACATGGGACCCCATGAGGTCACAGGATCACACAGCAGTGGTGACCGCGTAGAGGTGCTGGAGGGTCAGGCTTGCTGGGCTCTCTCGGCCCTCCAGAGGGCGCTCCTCAGAAGTGCCATCTCTGTGCTCACAGTTGAATGAAAGCGTGCGCTGCCCATACATCCTGGGTAAGTGGCCTTTAGGGTACGTGGCCTTTAATAAGCGCCCATGGAAGAATGATAAAAATATTTCTATCTTCTACTTGCAAGTTCTTCCCATGAATGGAAGCCATCCACCACCAGAAAAACATGAGACATCAAACCCAGTCCTCCAGGAGCCCTTTCTCAGAGCAAAACCTGTTGGACAAGAAAGCTAGCAATGGGGTCTTTTTTGTTTCTGCAAAAACAAGTCACATTGGGGTGACTCTTTACCTTGTTGAAACACCTGCTTGATTGTTTCAGGTTTTATCTGTTGACCCAAGCTCTCTGCCGGTCATGAATCCATGCTGCTCAGATTCTCAGCCTTAAGGGAGGGATAATGCAGAGTGCTCAGGAGCGCAGGTGTCACAGAGGTCCACAGAGGGCACATGATCTCATGGAAGCTGTCAGCAAGTATGTCTCCTCTGGGTCCCCCTGTAAGTGTTCACACACAGGAGATGGGGAGACACTCTGAAACTACAGAGGTGCTGGAGATAGGGGCTCCTCCATGTCTGAGCAACAAGGAACCCATGGGATTGCTCACCACCCCAGTGCCACCTGAGTGCGAGGACGGAGTGACCTTTACAATGTAAAGTAACCAGCTCATAATAAAAGCCAGTTCACACCACTGACTCATGAGTCCAGGCCTCCAGGACTGCGTTACCTCTTTCATGTCAGTTCTGCTGGTTTATTCCATCCACTCACTGGCCTCTGAGCTCTTCCCCGAACATACCCGGGCGTTGGTGGGAGACATTCATCCTCCAGCTATTTTCTCCAGCATTTTCTCAGAGTCTCCCTGGGCCCTGCACACAAACTTGCAACCTCCCGGCCTCTGGCACCTCCCTGCTTGACTGCTTTTGTCTCCTCCTTAGCACACATCACCATTTAACCTCCTATGTATTCTGTGTCCTTACCTTGTTTAATACATCCATCTGCCTTACTAGAGGGCTTCCCTGGTGGCTCAGATGTAAAGAATCTGCCTGCAATGCGGGAGGCCTGGGTTTGATCCTGGGTTGGGAAAATCCCCTGGAGGAGGTCATGGCAACCAACTTCAGTATTGTTGCCTGGAGAATCCCCATGGACAGAGGAGCCTAGAGTGCTGCAGTCCACGGGGTCGCAATGAGTCAGACCTGACTGAGTGACTAAGCACAGCACAGCCCTACTAGAATGTAAGCAAAGGAGGGCAGGAGGTTTTGTCTGGATTCTCCACAGCTGTGTCCTTGGAACAGTGCCTGTCACAGGGTGGGCGTCTGTTAACCCTTAAAAAGGACTGAAAATACAGGTGAAAAGACAAACAGAGAGATGCCCTGGGAATAACAGAGGATGCAGTTGCTGACAGACACAGTGAGGGAACCCTCGTCTGCCAGACCTACTGAAGATGTTGCTTTTCCCTTGAGGAAATATATTCTGCTTTTCGTCGCATAGGTGAGTTGGAAAATATGATTTTTAAATACAGATGCTCAGTTTATAGCCAACTTTACTGGAATATTTCTGTTCAGTAAATTAATTTGCATCACAGAGCATTTTAGTGGCTAGATGGGATTTCTGAGAATACTTAGAATTCTGTGGGCGGTCTTGTACTCACTTAGATGTACATTGATGGCTATATTTTTCTTTTGATGGGCGAAATCGTTGTAATCACAGCTCGGCCATGTACAGACAAGAACGTTGGTATAATTGGTCTTCATCAGCCATTGTGGAGGATTTGGGATTAGACTGAAGATTGAGGGGATGTCTGGGGTACATCAGTGTCTCTCCCAGGTCGATTTGTCCAATGTTAATTGGCATCAAGAGAACACAGCCCTTAAAGAGTCTGATGAGAGTGTATAAACTATTTCCTCCTAATATTTTATGCCGAAAGTTGATGGTGCAAAATTTAAGCTCCCCAAAGCCTAACAACTCGTTTGCAATAAATTCTAGAAGGAGAAAAATAATGACTCCAGGGTGTCACCTCATTCCATCTCAGCATAATTTCTTTGCTCTTCCAAACCATGGCTGGAGGGATATATGCACAAGGCCAGGGATGGTCAGCAGGACATCTCCTGGACCACAAACTGAGTCCCACGTCCTTGTTCCTAATGTTGAACTAACTTTCTGGGAACAAGAGCTTCATCTTCTGGGGGCCCAGATCAACACTGCCCAGAATCTGTTCTTGGGCATGTCCTCTGCATTAATGGCCGTGACTGGGAGGGGAGGACAAAGGGATGGCCTGTCATTTGGAGCCTTGCGATATGAAGTCCCTGCAGCCAGATCACTGCATTGGCTGGCAACCCACAGAAAATGGGCTTTATAAATTATGCCACACAACTGGTATTTTCACACTTTTTTCAAATGTAATTTCAAAATTGAATTAGGCTGGAGGCAGACAGGAATGCGGTGGGCACTGCTCCCCGTGGACCACAGCCAGGTTCCTCTCAGGCCATGTAGAAGGGAAGGAAACGCATTACCTTTCTAGAACCTCAGAACTGGGCCTGTGTGAGCTGATTCACTCCCAGCTGCCTCCCTGCTGGAACTTTCCTGCCTTTCCCAAGGACATGGTCAGGCAGCATCTTAGGGTTCCCAGGAAATCCATCTTCTCCCGGTGGTCACACTTTGCAAGGGGCAGGAGGGCAGGGACAGGTGACAGGGGAAGGGGGAAGCTGAAGGCTGTCTGTGTCTGAATCTAGATTCCCTTGACTGACCCTCTCAGGTTTCACTTTCCTTACAGGGTCTTTCCTGCTTGCTTGCTAAGACTTTGTCTTAGGAAAAGAAAATCTTTACAAAGAGGTAGAGTATCTCCTCAAAGCATGCACGTGTTATCTCCTTGGGTGACCCTTGTCCACGTTATGTGTCATGAGTCTGGGCACATACTGGGAACTTTGTGTGTTAAAGGTCATTCCATAGACAGCCTGTGAGCTCTTCCTCTGCAGACAGGAGTGCTGGGCTGTGTGGGGGAAAGAAAAATTCACCCCTTATAGATCCTGACCCCAGGAAGCTTCCAGCAAGGAGGGAGATATAATACAGGCTCTTCAATTCTCAGCACAAGGCAGAATACCCAGTACAAGGCTAAGCATCCAGCTGAGGACATGGTACCCAGAAAGGACAAAGTACCCAGCTCAGGACAAAGTACCTAGCACAGAGCAGAGTACTCAACACAAGGCAGAGTACCAAGTACAAGGCTAAGCACCCAGAACAGGACAAAGCACCCAGCTCAGGACATAGTACCAGCTCAGAACAGATACCCAGCATAGCGCATAGCAAACACCAATCAGGACAGTCTCTGCCCTCCTGGCCTCATGTGGATTTGCACCCCAATAGGGGACAGAAGCTGTGCCCAAAATGCTCGGAAGACAGTGCTGACTCTTGAAGATGGCTATCTGCAAGACAGGGAGAGAGGCCTCAGAGGGACAGCCCTGCCCACACCTTGATTCCCAAAGCCCAGCCTCCAGGACTCTGAGAAAATGAACGTCTGTTGTTGCTGCCACCTTGGCTGTGGTACTTGTTACTGCAGTCCCAGAAAACAAATACAGTGAGTTATACATGGGTGTCAGTTCCCACTGGTTTCCCTGGAAAAACCATCTAGTACTTTCATCAAGGCCAAGAGTGACCCGCCTGAGGGCAGCCAAGATTTGGTGGAGAGTGAGGTCAGAAGGCACGTGGAGTGCTCTAACCACCTAACCATGGATCGTAAATTACTTATCTTAAAGTGGCTCCATTACTGCTCTTTTCAGCAAATTCCTCCTGGCCTATGGGCAAGTGCAGTCTAACATTCACCCAAGTCTCCATCTCTACTGTTGAATCTTAGGACACTGCCTGGGGATTGAAGGGGGCTTTACTCTCATTTTACAGGGAGGGAGCTGGCTCATGGAGTGGCCAGGGGCATATCCGAGGTCATGGAGCATCCTTCAGCAGATCTGGATGGAGCTGAGTGAGGAGAGTGCCAGTGAGGAGGGGGCCAGGACACAGAGAATGCTCCAGAAGCACTCAGCCAGCAAGAACCAGGCTGAGAGGGAGGGAAGAGGGAAAGAAGAAGGAAGGAGGGAAGGGAGCACTCTCCCCCAGCTCCAAGTTATCAGCTTTGCATTTGCATTGCTGACTTGGAAGAAAGACTGTTTTTGTAGAGACCTTAAAGACAGTTAGGGGCCTGGTCTCCAACTTCATTAGCTGTGCTGGACTAGCAGGAAGCACAAAGTGCCCTCCTAGACAAAACAGAGGGCTGGCCCCTTTTCCTGCCACCTCCACTCAAGTGAACAGCACACACACACACACACACACACACCCCCATGTTGCACCTTCCAAACCACAATCTTCCAGACTGGCTTCTTTCCAGATACCGAGTCTACCTGCCCTGTTGACACAGGTGATGCTATGAAGACGGTGTGTCGGCTGTGATCTATATGAATTACAGCTACATCTGCTTTCCTTACTGGCCAAACGGATGAAAACCCCTCTTCTGTTCATTTTTAGTGCCTGCCTAGCATCCAGCTCATTTCCCAGCATGCAGTAGGCAAATTACAAACACACATGTAGTTTAAATTGAATTAAAACATTTTCCAATGTTCATCAGCATCACCAAGGGATCCAGACACTGGGAACTCCATGAGTCAGGGGTGGAGAGGACTCTGGTTTCAGAATATCAGAGTTGGGGGGCATTGGCAGCTCATGGACCTCCAACCTCCTCGGAATCACTAGCCTGTTCCTGGAGTTCCTGTCCCCACTTAATTCTCCTTTTTGACTAATAATTTATCAACAGGCTTGAATAGGGGCTGACTGCCACCTGGTTTCTAGCAGCAGTGGGTTCTTAAACAGCATTCAGTGCTTATCTTTGTGAAAAAAAAAAAGGGTAAGGGCTTTGAACATTGATTTCTACCTTCAGGCTAAGGTTATTTCTTTGAGGAAACGATGGTAGAATAAAGGATGTTTTGATCTGTTTTGCATTCTCCTTAAAAAATAAAAATCACTCCCCAGGCTTGACAGCTCATTCATTACACCCATCCCTGCCCTTGTGAGGCAGATACCCAAATGAACAAAGTCTCTCTGCTATGCAATGCACTCCCCTCACTCTACAAAGGCTGCGGGGAGGAGGGTGCCTGGAATCCTAGTGACCAGGGCATGTCAGGATGGGGGAACACACAGCTGCAAAACAGGCAGACCTGGTGGAAATCCTCCATCTGCTGTTTCCAACTGTGGAACCTCAGCTCAGAGCTTAATTTCTTCCCTGGCTTCTGTTTGTGTGTGTGTGTTACTTGCTCAGTGGTGCCCAACTCTTTGCGACCCCATGGACTATAGCTCACCAGGCTCCCCTGTCCATGGGATTCTCCAAGCAAGAATACTGGAGTGGGTTGCCATTTCCTCCTCCAGGGGATCTTGCCAACCCAGGGATTGAACCCAAGTCTCCTGCATTGCAGGCAGATTCTTTCCTGTCTGAGCCACCAGGGAAGCTTAGCTTCTGTTTATTGAGGCCAAAATGGGCAGGTGCTTGTGCTTGGACCAGCCCAGCAAGGCTGCTAAGACCACGTATATGGAAGAGCCTGGAACAGAGTAAGTTGCTCTTCATACTGTTGTTTATATTACTATTTTTAACCTTTAAGACACTGGGGCCGAGGAAAGAGGCTGATGTGCTCGAGGTTTGGGGGCATACCAGAGGTTTGGGTGCAACAGGCAGGTGCCGAGGCAAGGCTAGAGAAAGGGTTTGGACTCATCATTTAAATGAGTTGGTGTGAAGTGCATATGAAGTCCCCTGGCCATTGTCCCAGTTAAGCAGACATGCTGTTTATTAAGGGAGCAGTGATTATGTGGATCCTACTGTATTAATAACAATAAATTTAAGTGAAACCCTCCTTCCCAATGCACTCAGTATGTGCATTAACTCTGCACCACCCTGTGCACAGAATAGAGCAGTTCAGTTCACTTGCTGAGTTGTGTCCGACTCTGCGACCCCATGAACCGCAGCACACTGGGCTTCCCTGTCCATCACCAACTCCTGGAATCTACCCAAACCCGCATCCATTGAGTCGGTGATGCCATCCAACCATCTCGTCCTCTGTCGTCCTCTTCTCCTGCCCTCAATCTTTCCCAGCATCAGGGTCTTTTCAAATGGGTCAGCTCTTTGCATCAGGCGGCCAAAGTATTGGAGTTTCAGCTTCAACATCAGTCCTTCCAATGAACACCCAGGACTGATTCCTTTAGGATCGACTGGTTGATCTCCGTACAGATCAAGGGACTCTCAAGAGTCTTCTCCAATACCACAGTTCAAAAGCATCAATTCTTCTGCGCTCAGCTTTCTTTATAGTCCAACTCTCACATTCATACATGACTACTGGAAAAACCATAGCCTTGCTAGATGGACCTTTGTTGACAAAGTAATGTCTCTGCTTTTTAGTATGCTGTCTAGGTTAGACCCCCATCAACAAATTCTTTCCATCTCATCCGGGAAACTGCCTCTCTGTTCACAACCAGTGGCACCGTCAGCTTGGAATTGAAAGGCAACAAGCCAGTCTATTTCTGATGACATTTAAAGGTGAGCTTGGACCAGCTCGTTATGGAAACGAGACAAAGAGGGAGGGTGGAGGCAAGATTGGGCTCCGACTCCTTTCTAAAAGTTGGGCTGCCTTTCATCTGCCTCCCAGCCACATTTCCATCAAACCCAGAAGTGTAGGAACTGATTTGTGTTTTGAATCAAAACAGTAAATGCTTTATGGCAGACACTTACTTGCTTATTCATTAGATTTGCATTTACATAAAGAACATTTCTCTCTCTCAAAAAAAAAAAAAAAGCAGAGCTGTTCCTTATTAAAATTAAAAAAAAAAAATGGCAGCAAGTTTAGAAATAATAGAAGGTTGTGTTGTGTCTTATCCTTGGGAGAGAAACTATGCAGGAAAGCTTTCTGACCAGAGGAGCGTAAGGTGACCAGAGGCTGGTCCAGGGATAAGGATTCAGTGAACAGGTGCTGGAACCACTTCTACTGGAGCACTTTAAATGACAAACGGGAGTCTCCACAATATGGCTCAGCAGCCCATGTCCAGCCCCAGAAGTGGACAACCCTGGAAAAACTAGATATGGGCAAGAAAGAAAGGTCAGGGGCTTCCCTGGCAGTCTAGTGGCCAAGACTCTATGCTCCCAATACAGGGGGCCCAGGTTTGATTCCTGCTGGAAAAACTAGATCCCACATGCCACAGTTAGACTTGGCATAGTCAAATAAATAAAATAAATACTTTTTTTAAAAAAAGAAATAGAGATCAAAGGGAGTATGCCAAGATTTCCACCCCTCCTTTTCTCCTTCCTTTTTCTTTCTTTTTAAAAAATTTTCGATTTACAGTAGGAGTTGGAGCTGCCATTGGTGCAGGTAGAGAAAGGGGTGGGACCCCGAGTGGAAATGTCCAGAGGTCAGGATGGTACCCAGGAGGGAGAGGATGTGGTGGACACCTGTCTCTGGGATGCCTTCAGCAAGGGTTACAGCCGAAGGTGCCACTGCAGGAGAGAGAAGATGGCAGTTGCTGTTGCATCTCCTGGGGCCCTGGGTTTCCAAGGAAGGGTCTATAATAACCTTGTAAACACAGAGAAACAGGAGAGGTGGAGAGGTGGTGGGATTCCCATCCCTGAGCCTGCCGTGCTGACTCATGTGGGTGCTGGCCGGGCCCCCTTTTATTTATATGGAGCAAGGGTGAGGGCATGGGCAAGAAAGAAGGGTCAGCCTCAGGAGACTGACCCTTAGTTCACTTTGCCTTAGACCATTCATCTTAAAGGTGACTCTGAACAGAGAGCAGTTGGGAAGTAGACAGAAGTTAAGCAAAAGAATTGCTGTTTTTTAAAATAATGATCAGTTTATTATCACAAGTATTAATAAATTTTCAACAAGTATCATGAAGACTAAAGTAAGATAATTGGACAAGTATATTGTTTATATACTTCAGTAAAGACTCCAGTCACAGGTAGCCAGTGGGATTGGAGCATGAATAGGAAGTGGGTGAGTAAGAGAGGTGAAGCTGGGAGAGGGGGTGTCCAGAGTGGGTCATCAGGAGTGACATTTGAGATGAAACCCCAAAATAAGAAGACTGTCATGGAAAGAACCTTTCAGGAAGAGGTGACAGCATGTGTTAAGGCCCTGAGGCAGAGGGAGCTGGGCTTGTTAAAAATGGAAGGAAAATGGGCAAAGGAATTGAATAGACATTCCCCCAAAGAGTTTGCAGGAATGGCAATAGGGCACAGAAAGAAATGCTGAACATGACTAATCATCAGGGAAATGCAGATCAGGACCACAGTGAGATGTCACTTCCCACATGTTGTGATGACTATCATTAAAAATCAAAAGATAGCAAGTGCTGGGGAGGATCTGGAGAAAAGGGAGGCCTCAGGCACTGTTGGTGGGTATCAAAATTGATGCAGCTGCTCTGGAAAACACCATGGAGATTCCTCAAAAAATTAAAAATAAAACCACGGTATGATTCATCAATTCCACTTTTAGGTATATATCCAAAACAATTAAAATCAGGATCTCAAAGAGTTATCTACATTGCAGCACTATTCCCAATAATGAAAATATGGAAATAACCCCGATGTCCACTGACAGATGAATGCATAAAGAAAATGTGATATGCAATGGAATATTATTCAGCCTTTAAAAAAATGAGAAATCCTGATATTTGTGACAGTATGGGTGAGCCTGGAGGGCATTATGCTAAGTGGAATAAGCCAAGCAGAGAAAGACAAATACTGTAAGATCTCACTTATATTTGGAATCTAAAACAGTCAAACCCATAGAAGCAAGAGGGTAAAATGGTGATTGTCAGGGGCTGGGAGGAGGTGATGGCCAAGGGGTACCAAGTTCTAGTTACGTGAGATGAAAAGTTCTAGAGATCTATAACACTGTGTTTAGAGTTACCAATACTGTATTGTAGACTTCAAAATATATTAGAGGGCTAGATCTCATACTGGGCTGAAACTCCCGTATTTTAGCCACCTGATGCAGAGCCTAATCATTGGTAAAGATCCTGATGCTGGGAAAGATTGAGGGCAGGAGAAGGGGGCAACAGAGGATGAGATGGTTGGATGGCATCACTGACTCAATGGACATGAGTTTGAGCAAACTCTGGGAGATAGTGAAGGATGGGGGAGCTGCAATCCATGGGGTCACAGAGTCGGACATGACTTAGTGACTGAACAACAACAAAGATCTCATATTAAATGTTCCTACCCAAGACAAAAACAAAAGCTATAAATAAAGAACACAGGAAATTTTTTGAAGTGATGGGTGTGTTTGGTACCTTGATTATGGAGTTGGTATCACAGGTGTTTGCTTGTGTCCAAACATATCAAGATGAATGCAATTGTCTGTATATCTTTATGTATACTTTTGTTTGTACACTTCAATAAATTGTATGATTCAGTAAAGCTAAAGGCCCCCAATCACAGATACCCAGTGGGATTGGAGCATAAATAGGAAGTGAATGAGTAGGAGAGATGAAGTTGGGGGAGGGGCCCGCCCCTCAATTCCTGTGAGGAATGTGGATTCAGGTCTAAGCTTGCCTCGGCAGGAGGAATCGCTGACTGTGGTTGAAAAGCAGGAGCCGCCAGCTGGAGGAGGAGATAATGAAGACACAAGACGAAGACTGCTGTGGGCCAGGAAGAAGAAATCTCTGGAAAGGCAATTAGGAATTTCATGGCCTCTCGGTAAATGGGCGATTATCCCTTCCTTTCAAAGCAATCGCTCATAAAATTAGGCCTAAAAGAAAGCGGGAGAGATGGAATGCAAATTGGTTTTCAGAGGGTGAAACCTTGCTGTTCTGGTGCAGAGAGGTGCTGCTAGGATGGGTCTTCGGCAGGAAGCAGCCACGGGTCACGTCAGCAGCACACATTTGTGATTCTGAACCCCCTCTCCTCTGCTCTGCACTAAATTCTTCACATGGAACTCTACCTCATGCTCCAAGATGGACTATTACCTCCAAACAGGTAATGCATAACAATCCAGCTCTTCAACGTGAGCTGCACAGCCCTACAGGTAACAAATGAGCTGCTACCTGGTGTAGCTCTGCAAATATGTGACAGAGAGATAGGATTGCTTAGTCAAGGTCAGGCCATGGTCAGCCTTAAGTATTCAAGGCCAGGAAGACAAGCCCAATGAGAATAGGAAGGCATCTCTGGGGAGACAAAGTGGTGCCATCCACACTCTGCCCCAGGGACTCTGCCCTGGGGACACCTGCTTGCTCATCAGGGAGGAATTCCATCCCTGGACACTTGCAGTGCACTGACCATTCCTTTTGTCGCTTTTAACAACCTGGGAGAACCACCTCCTTACCCTTGCAGCCTCAGCCTCAGGAAGGACTGGAGGGACCTGGGGGAATAGGGGATCTTTCAAAAAAATTACTCTCCTGCTGAAGCCTGGAATGCTACCACCAGCCTTCTGTGTCTTGAGGCAAGAGTTCTGTCTCTTCATTATCTGCACTCAGAGGAGACGTGGTTTGTTAAGTCTCTGACATTTCCATGTATATGCTTTTATCCAGTAGAACACAGCCTTGAAAGGTGGTGCTTGAGAGTCTTCTTTGCCTAATCAATTGTTCTTCCAAGGATACATTGCTGACACTTATAAGAAATTAGACCCCAAGCAGATACAAATTACCATGCATAAAGTAGATAAGCAACAAGGATATATTGTATCAATACAGCATGGGGAATACAGCCATAACACTCTGCACAAACACCGAACCACTACACCCTACACCTGAAACTAACATAATGTTGCAAATCAACTGTACTTCAACAATTGTTCTTGCATCCTGGTAGTCAGCCCTGTTTTATGCTTCGGGTCTCCCACTTGCCTGGTCACTGAAGAGTATATGAAGGTATTCCCTTCTTACAGATGGCACAACCAGGAGGGACGCAGCCTGGACAGACTCTGGTGCAGTGGGCTCCCAAGCTCAGGATCTCCTCAACTCCAGCAGGCATCTTCCAGGTCCCATCATTGCAGCCATAGTGTCAGGGGGCTTGGGGCTCTACTCCAGCCACTCACTCCCCCTTTGCTGGTCTCAGGGCGTAGGGTTACTTCCAGGACCTGCCCTACCAGCTACTGCTGACTTTCTCTTCCATCAGCACCCCATAACAGCATTCTCTTTATTTAACAGGAACATCTGTCCCTGATAAGTCATGGAGCGGTGCTGGGGCACCTGTTGGAGGGGACATAGGCAAGGCACATATTCCCCTTTTGTGAAGGAAATTTGCTAATGTTAATCTAACTCTAACCCTAACCACAATCTAACCATAGGGTTAACCTAAACATAACCCTGAGGAGTTTACAGGACAGTGAAGTAAAGCCTCCAGGAAACAGGGACAGAATAAATGCAGAAGCAGCCACAAAGCCTCCGAGGGTTTGAGAAATACCAGCATTTGCCACTCTAAAATATAACTCTGGCACATGGACAATTTTGAGCTAAAAGTCAGTGAGAACCAGCAGACACTAAAAGCAGTCCACAGATTGCCCCTTTTGTAAAGAAAACTTGCTTATGTAAAGGACATCACCATTTGTGGAGATATATCCCCTCTGCATGGAGAAGGCGATGGCACCCCACTCCAGTACTCTTGCCTGGAAAATCCCATGGATGGAGGAGCCTGGTGGGCTGCAGTCCATGGGGTCTCTGGGAGTCGGACATGACTGAGCGACTTCACTTTCACTTTTCACTTTCAAGCATTGGAGAAGGAAATGGCAACCCACTCCAGTGTTTTTGCCTGGAGAATCCCAGGGACAGGGGAGCCTGGTGGGCTGCTGTCTCTGGGGTCATACAGAGTCAGACACGACTGAAGCGGCTTAGCAGCAGCAGCACCTGAAACATGAGGGCCCTTTACAACTTTTATCCTGGAGAAGGCACCAGCTTCATCTGCACAATGAACCTCAATGAAGAGCACTTGTTTACCAAACTTTCCCCAGTCACCCTATTGCAGCTTGACTCCCCTGTCCAGAAGCCCCAAACTCTTTTTATTTTGTTAGTGTAAAGTCCAAGTTCTATCTGTCCCTTTAGGTCACTTATTGGTGGGTGCTCCTGGATGTTATGCCAAAGGCACATGTTAATATACTTCTGCTTGTTTTTCTCTTATTGATCTGACTTTGGTCTACACCATTGTGGGTCCTCAGTCGGAGAACCTAAGATATGTAGATTAAAAAGTATCTTCCACCCTTAACCCCTCCTGCACAGATTCACATCCCCACTTTCTTCCCCTTCAAGGCATCCTTGATGTAAGGTGCACATGTTGAGCTGGTGTGTCCAAGATAAAGATACTTCCATCTCTGCATCTCTGGGATGTACCTGCAAGACTCCTTCCAATCTCCTTGACTTCAGCCAACAATCTCATGAGGAATTATTTGCCCCATTTGAGAGGAGACAGAGGATCCAAGTGATTATATACCTTATACCTCTTTTGAGACCCTTGGAGATGAGACAGAGCCAAATGTAAACTCCTTTCCAACCAGCTCCAAAGCGACTCATCCAGGTCCACCCAGCTCATGTGTTGCTGAACAGAGACTCCCCTGGGATCTTTGAACTTTTGTTGTCCTGCAGTCCTGCAGCTTCTGGACTCCAACCTCCCTGGGAGTGACAGACCCTTGGCAAGAGGTTACCAGGCGCTGTCTGCAGTGTGCACACAGACTTGTCTTTACCTTGGCATCCCTTCCCCCACCACAGTGGCCCCATCACCCCCACACGCCATGTTCTTTCTCCTCTGGCAGAAGAAGCGAAGGCTCAGATGAGCTGTGATTTGTGACTGGACAAGTTTCAACAACATATTTCCAAATCAGATGTTTCATCTACTCCATTTATCCTGAATTTCATGATGTTCAGAGCCTAACAGTCTTCAGCTTGGGCAGTTGACGCATCTAAATGGACTATTTGGAAGGAAGCTTTCATATGACCAAGTGCAGCCAGAGTACCAGCAAGTGGAATATGCAAACATATGGCAGAAGGAGAGGAGCAGATTCGCAGCCATATTACAAGCTCTGTGACAAATGGGGCTCTTGAAAGGGACAAAACACTTATTGTTTTTGTTCATGGTGGACAGCCTTTGGGGAAGAATAATGATAACTGTCCCTGGAATATTGGTTCAAGTTAACTCTTCCAGGTGGTGCAGTGGTAAAGAATCCAGCTGCTGATGCAGAGGATGCAGGAGACACGGGTTCGATCTCTGGGTTGGGAAGATCCCCTGGAGAAGGGCATGGCAACCCACTCCAGTATTCTTGCCTGGAGAATCCCACAGACAGAGGAGCCTGGTGGGCTACAGTCCACGGGATTGCAAAGAGTTGGACACAACTGAGAGAATAAGCATGCAGCACACAGCTCTTAAACTAGCAAAGCTCTTGAATATTAACATTTCACATTTATTTTCATATAGACTTCTTTTTAAATTGAACACTACAGTCAGTCCTAAAGGAAATCAACCCTGAATATTCACTGGAAGGACTGATGCTGAAGTTTCGATACTTAGGCTGCCTGATGTGAAGAGCTGACTCATTGCAAAAAACCCTCATGCTGGGAAAGATTGAAGCCAGGAGGAGAAGGGGACAACAGAGGATGAGATGGTTGGATGGCATCACTGACTCAATGGGCACGAACTTGAACAAACTCTAGGAGATAGTGAAGGAGACAGAAGCCTTGTGTGCTGCAGTCCATGGGGTCACAAAGACTCAGACATGACTGAGCTACTGAACAGTAACAGTATTAGTTGTATGTTTGGTAAAAATTATGAGCCTGGGCATAGTTCTGGCTGAGGGAAAGCCCAGCTCTACTGAAGACAGCATCAGCGGAAAGATGATGGTAGAAGCCAGGGGTGAAGTGCCCTGTGCTACCGACACCATGCCAATGTGTCCTAAGGTGCTCTCTCTGGTTGCAGACATCCTTGGACCTCTGAGCAGTTGAGGGAGAAACACGAGAGAATTGGGTTTTAGGATGATTTCAGAACCAACAGGTGGTATTTTGGGGGGCGGGGGCAGTGCCTCCCTCAGAGCCTCCTGCTGTTGTCAGAGGTCTGTTCAGAACACAGAGGCATTCCACAGCCAAAGCAAACTTCACCAAGATGGGAGTGAAGGCTGTCTGAGGGCTGGTGGGGGGAGACCAGGGTGTGGCTGTGGGGTCTGTATAAGTCAGAGTCCTCCTAATAAACACAAACCGGAGGGTGTCTGTATCAACGTCTGTATCTATATCTCCAAATATGTCTCCTTCTATCATCTCTCTGAGATTCTGAGACAGGCAAGTCCTAAATCGGCAGGGCAAGAGGACAGGCCAGAGACTCAAGGAACGCTGATGATGCGGTGTTGTTTCAAAGGCCATCTGAAAACTGTAATTGAAAAAGATACATGCGCTCCTGTGTTCACCGCAGCAGTATTCACCACAGCCAGGACGAGGACAACCTAAATGTCTGTCGACAGAGGAATGGATAAAGGTGTCGCAAACCCACAGTGGAACATTGCGCAGCCACAAAAAAGAAGGAAGTAATGCCATTCGCAGCAACATGGATATTGCCAAATTCAGACTTCAGTTGAAGAAAGCAGGGAATACTAGACCATTCAGGTATTACCTAAAGTAAATCCTTTATAATTACACATTGGAAGTGACAAATAGATTCAAGGGATTAGACCTGATAGACAGAGTGCCTGAAGAACTATGGACAGAGGTTTGTGACATTGTACAGGAGGCAGCGATTAAGACCATCCCCAAGAAAAACAAAGGAAAAATGGTTGTCTGATGAGACCTTACAAATAGCAGAGAAAAGAAGAGAAGCAAAAGGCAAAGGAGAAAAGGAAAGATATACCCATTTGAATGTAGAGTTTCAAAGAATAACAAGGAGAGATAAGAAAGCCTTCCTCAGTGATCAATGCAAAGAAATAGAGGAAAATGATAGAATGGGAAAGACTAGAGATCTCTTCAAGAAAATCAGAGATACCAAGGGAACATTTCATGTAAAGATGGGCACAATAAAGGACAGAAATGGTATGTACTTAACAGAAGCAGAAGATATTAAGAACAGGTGGCAAGAGAACACAGAAGAACTATACAAAACAAACAAACAAACAAACAAAACTTCATGATCCAGATAGCCATGATGGTATGATCACCCAGCTCAAACCAGACATCCTGGAATGCAAAGTCAAGTGGGTCTTAGGAAGCATCACGTGAACAAAACTAGTGGAGGTGAAGGAATTCCAGTGGAGCTATTTCAAATACTAAAACATGATGCGGTGAAAGTGCTGCACTCAATATGCCAGCAGATTTGGAAAATTCAGCAGTGGCCACAGGACTGGAAAAGGTCAGTTTTCATTCCAATCCCAAAGAAAGGCAATGCCAAAGAATGCTCAAACTACTGCACAATTGAACTCCTTTTACACACTAGGAAACTAATGCTCAAAATTCTCCAAGCCAGGCTTCAACAGTATGTGAATGTTCAAGATGGATTTAGAAAAGGCAGAAGGACCAGAGCAAATTGGCCAACATCTGTTACATCATCGGAAAAGCAAGAGAGTTTCAGAAAAATATCTACTTCTGCTTCACTGACTATACCAAAGCCTTTGACTGTGTGGATCACAACAAACTGTGGAAAATTCTTAAAGAGATAGCAATACCAGACCACCTTACCTGCCTCCTGAGAAATCTGTATGCAGGCCAAGAAGGAACAGTTAGAACTGGACATGGAACAACAGACTGGTTCCAAATTGGGAAAGGAGTACATCAAGGCTGTGTATTGTCACCCTGCTTATTTAACTTATGCAGCATACATCATGAGAAATGCTGGACTGAATGAAGCACAAGCTAGAATCAAGATTGCCGGGAGAAATATCAATAACCTCAGATATGCAGATGGCACCACACTTATGGCAGAAAGTGAAGAAGAACTAAAGAGCCACTTGATGAAAGTGAAAGAGGAGAGTGGAAAAGTTGGCTTAAAACTCAACATTCGGAAAACTAGATTACGGCATCCAGTCTCATCACTTCATGGCAAATAGATGGGGAAACAATGGGAACAGTGAGAGACTTTGTTTTTCTGGGCTCCAAAATCACTTCAGATTGTGACTGCAGCCATGAAATTAAAAGACACTTGCTCCTTAGAAGAAAAGCTATGACCAACCTGGACAGCATATTAAAAAGCAGAGACATTACTTTACAACAAAGTAAAGTCTAGTCAAAGCTGTGGTTTTTCCAGTATTCATGTATGGATGTGAGAGTTGAACCATAAAGAAAGCTGAGTACTGAAGAATTTATTGATGCTTTTTAAATGTGGTGTTGGAGAAGACTCTTGAGAGTCCCTTGGACTGTAAGGATATCCAACCTGTCCATCTTAAAGGAAATCAGTCTTGAATATTCATTGGAAGGACTGATGCTGAAGCTGAAACTCCAATACTTTGGCCACCTGATGCGAAGAACTGACTCATTGGAGAAGACCCTGATGCTGGGAAAGATTGAAGGCAGAGGAGAAAGGGACAACAGAAGGTGAGATGGATGGATGGCATCACCAACTCAAGGGACATGAGTTTGAGTAATCTCCAGGAGTTGGTGATGATCAGGGAGGCCTGGCATGCTGCAGTACATGGGGTTGTAAAGTTGTACATGACTGAGTGATGGAACTAAACTGATACTAAAGGAAGTAAGTCAGAGAACAACAAATATCATATGATACCACTATATGTGAAAGCTAAAATACGACACAAATAAACTTATCTCTGAAACAGAAACAGACTCACAGACATAAATAACAGACTTGTGGTTCCCAAGGGATAAAGTGGTGTGGGAAGGATGAAGTGGGAGTTTGGGGTTAGCAGATGCAAACTGGTTTATATAGAGTGGATAAACAGTGAGGTCCTATTATATTGCACAGAGAACTGTATTCAATACCCTGTGATAAATCATTAATAGAAAAGAATATAAAAAGTATATATATTATATTCTATAACTGAATCACTTTGCTGTACAGCAGAAATTGTCACAACTATAAATCAACTATAAATCAACTATACTTCAATAATGTTTTTAAAAGGCCATCTTCCTTGGGGAACCCAAGTCTTTTTCTCCCACAGCCTTCAACAAATTGGACTAGGCCCACCCGCCCACACTATGAAGGATGTGTGTTCTGAAGGTGAAAGTTAAAGTCACTCAGTAGTGTCTGACTCTTTGCAACCCCATACATTTATACAGTCCATGGAATTCTCCAGGCCAGAATACTGGAGTGAGTAGCCTTTCCCTTGTCCAGAGGATCTTCCCAACCCAGGAATCGAACCCAGGTCTCCCATATTCCAGGTGGATTCTTTACCAGCTGAGCCACAAGACAAATCCAAGGTGTGTTCTACTCAGAGGCTATTGATTTAAGTGTTCAGTTCAGTTCAGTTCAGTCACTCAGTCATGTCTGACTCTTTGCGACCCCATGAATTGCAGCACTTCAGGCCTCTCTGTCCATCACCAACTCCCGGAGTTCACTCAAACTCACGTCCATTGAGTTGGTGATGCCATCCAGCCATCTCATCTTCTGTCGTCCCCTTCTCCTCCTGCCCCCAATCCCTCCCAGCATCAGAGTCTTTTCCAATGAGTCAACTCTTTGCATGAGGTGGTCAAAGTTCTGGAGTTTCAGCTTTAGCATCATTCCTTCCAAAGAAATCCCAGGACTGATCTCCTTCAGAATGGACTGGTCGGATCTCCTTGCAGTCCAAGGGACTCTCAAGAGTCTTCTCCAGCACCACAGTTCAAAAGCACCCTGTTAATAACTTTAAAAATACCTTCATCAAGACATCTAGATTAGTGTTTGACTGAAAGTTGGGCAAAGTGACCAGTCAAGTTGCCACCTGGAATTAACCATCATAGGTGTCTCGGGACTCGAGTGGACTCTCTTCTTCAGCACAGGAGGCTCAAATGTGGCCAGTCAGCTTCACATCACTTTTGTTTCTGGGCCCAGCATGGGAGTTCCCAGGGGACTAACTGGTCAATTCTACTGCTGGAGACAAGGGGGACAATTTGCTCTAGTTCAACCATTGAGCACAAGTTTCCTGATGCCATGGAGTCCAGTAGGATGACTCCTTTTCATCTTCTACATTCTTCATCAACAGGACTATTAATCCAGGCTGTAGAGGATGCAGGGCTATTCCAGTTCAACCATTATCATGGCCGGAGGCACGGTCTTAGAAGGATGCAGGACTATTCCTATTCAACCATCATCAGGGTCCTGGGCACAGTCTTAACCTGGACCTCAGACCTGTCATGTTCCTGATACTTCATCAGCTTGGGGAATCTGTGTTTTCACAGAAATTAGATTTTGGTGGTAGAGCAATTACTCCTGGTTGTTATCAGGTATTCATTTATTAATTCCCAGAGAATAAGCATTTCCATGCTTAGCACCGGTAGATCCTGACCTGGTCAAAGTTGTACTAATTAGGGTTTTGGAGGACATTTCATGGGCCTGCTGGCTGGCACCCAGGTGGTATCTGTGGGTCAGAGCTTGGCTGGGTTTACAAGTTGTGGTTCTCTGTACTTGGTGCCAAAACAATTGCTGTGGTAAAATAATTCTAGTGTGTGGTTCACTTTTTCATTTGCCAGTCAGTTTCCGTGGGGAAAATTGATTTTAATTGACAGGCGTGCCCCATAAAAGAGTGGACTTCTTGCATTTGCCTGAGCCCCCGGTAAGGCATAGTCAGCATGTTTTGCTGTGTTCATGGGCCAGAGTTGCAGAACGTGGATTACACGTGTTTCTCAAGGAAACCTCTAAGTACATGGAAACTTCTAAGAATTCTCTTGGAGAGCTGGACCTCAGCACAGGGAGGGTGGAGGGTCTCTCCCAGACCTGGGAGGGGAGGTAAATTGTGAAAACCTCAGAGGCTGGCTCACAGGTGGGCTCTAATGGACAAACCCCCGGCCTGGGAATACTACAGGCTGAGTTGGGCTCAAATCCAATATCTTCTACCCTTTATGTTCTTGTGTGTGTTGGCTCATTCAGCTGAGAGAGAGCATTGTTGTTTTTTAGTGGCTAAGTCATATCTGACTTTTATTTAATGCCATGGATTGCAGCCGGCCAGGCTTCTCTGTCCATGGGATTCTCCAGGCACGAATACTGGAGTGGGTTGCCATTTCATTCTCCAGAAGATCTTCTGGACCCAGGGATCGAACTCAGGTCTCCAGCATTGGCAAGCAGATTCTTCACCACTGAGCCACCTGGGAAGCCTGAGAGAGAGCATAAAGATACTTCAACAAGAAGAAAAACTGACCAAACAACTCTGCTATCCTGTCCCATCCCTTCCAACATTTAAAGTCACTTGGATCAGATAAAGTCCAGGACACTGTGTCTCCCCCTTTCCTGGGTCCTAAGAACATTCACATTGATCTGCTGCTGCTAAGTCACTTCAGTCGTGTCCGACTCTGTGTGACCCCATAGACGGCAGCCCACCAGGCTCACCTGTCCCTGGGATTCTCCAGGCAAGAACACTGGAGTGGGTTGCCATTTCCTTCTCCAATGCATGAAAGTGAAAAGTGAAAATGAAGTCGCTCAGTACTGTCCAACCCTCAACGACCCCATGGACTGCAGCCTTCCAGGCTCCTCCACCCATGGGATTCTCCAGGCAGAAGTACTGGAGTGGGGTGCCATTGCCTTCTCTGCACAGTGATCACTAGGAACCAATTACAGTGATAGTTATGAACTATAAGAAGTGCTTAAGAATAGATCAGATCAGATCAGATCAGTCGCTCAGTCGTGTCCGACTCTTTGCGACCCAATGAACTGCAGCACGCCAGGCCTCTCTGTCCATCACCAACTCCCGGAGGTCACTCAGACTCACATCCATCGAGTCAGTGATGCCATCCAGCCATCTCATCCTCTGTCGTCCCCTTCTCCTCCTGCCCCCAATCCCTCCCAGCATCAGAGTCTTCTCCAATGAGTCAACTCTTCGCATAAGGTGGCCAAAATACTGGAGTTTCAGCTTTAGCATCATTCCTTCCAAAGAATTCCCAGGGCCGATCTCCTTCAGAATGAATTGGTTGGATCTCCTTGCAGTCCAAGGGACTCTCAAGAGTCTTCTCCAACACCAGTTCAAAAGCATCAATTCTTCGGCACTCAGCCTTCTTCACAGTCCAGCTCTCACATCCATACATGACCACAGGAAAGACCATAGCCTTGACTAGGCGAACACATGATTTCTATTCTTAAGAATAGAATACACAATTTCAGATTAAAGCATCCTCCTGCCTGGCCCCTCCTATGGCTAAGCTAGCAATGTCCAATTCTGATTCATGGCTGAGGAAGCCAAACTCAGCCAAAGATGAACACTGAACTCAGGTCTCCGGTTCCAGCCCTGGAGCACATCCACAAGAATCAGGTTCTTCTCAAAAACAAACAAGGACAAGGGAGTGTCAGATTTAAAGCTCACACATTCTAAGTCTCCTTGCTTTGTTAAACAGAAATAGAGTGTAAACCTGAAGACGGTTATCACTGATCCCCATGGGGACCTGCCAAGGTGCCCCACTGGGAACTACCTCCAAGCCTATCTTTCATGCGTAATGAGGGCAGCAGGGTCATCTTAGACATCATAGGCACAGGTCTGTGACAAATTGCTTTTCCAAGACCTATAGGAAATGGTCATGTGCAAGTTGATTTTGTACAAGGAAGAACCACCAGGAAAAAAATTGTAGGTTAGGGAGGGAGCGAGCAGGCAGGGACTCAGACATCAGAGTGTTCTGAGAATATCTTCAGCACCTCGGGAGGGTGTGTGCATGCTGTAGGTGCAAGCTATGGATACCTGCATGCTGTAGGTGCTTATTATGGGTATGTGCACAAAGACTGAGGGCAGGAGGAGAAGGGAGCCACAGAGGAAGATGGTTGGATGGCATCACCAACTCAGTGGACATGAGTTTGAGCAAACTCCTGGAGATGGTGAAGGACAGGAAAGCCTGCCATGTTGCAGTCCAAGGAGTCATAAAGAGTCAGACATGACTTAGCAACTGATCAACAATGTACATGTATTTCACTTCTCAGATCATGCGATAAACATTTGCAGGGACATCAGTTTAAATATGGTGCATAGAATGTGTAGGTTTCATACTTCAGAGTCTGTCCCTTCTTGATATGAAAATGGAATCCACAGGTAGGATGCTGGTAAGCTAGCATCAATTTCCCAGATCCCATCTGCAATTAGGAGAGTGGGGTGTGATGCAAATTTTAACTCTGTAACAAGGAAGGGTATTGTGGAGTTCGTGACTCACATGATTGGTCGGGTGGCTCTTAGGTCTGTCTTCCATTCCACTAGTGACAAAGATTGCAGACTTGACCTTCATCTTAAATTTCAACAGGAAGAAATCTTGGGAGTGTTATCTCAAGGTTGATTTGGACAGACACTCCAGTTTTCCAGAAGGGCTTCCGAGGTGGCTCAGTGGTAGAGAATCTGCTTGCAATGTAGGAGACATGGGTTTGATCCATGAAAGAAGGAAATGGCCATCCGCTCCAGTATTTTTGCCTGGGAAATTCCAAGGACGAGGAGCCTGGCAGGCTACAGTCCACAGGGTCGCAAAGAGTTGGACAGGACTTAGCGACTAAATCAAACACAGCAAGTCTCCCGAGAGCTTCTTGGTCTGTTTCTAGGACACTTTCTTACCTGTAAAAGTGGGTCCTACAACTAAACCCATGTCCCACAACTACTGAGCCTGCGTTCTAGAGGCTGGGAGCCCCACTGCTGGGCCCACGTGCCACAACTACTAAAGCCCGAGTGCCCTGGAGCCCATGCTCTGCCACAAAAGGAGCCACCACGTTGTGAAGCCTGAACACCACAACAAGACAGTAGCCTCCACTCGCTGCAACTAGAAAACAGCCCACGCAGCAGTGAAAACGCAGCCAAAAATAAATAAATAAATAAAATCATTTTAAAAAGCAGGTCCAAATATATTGGTGAAATTTAACTGGAGTCCGTGATGTGAAATCAAAGGGAAGATGAAACCAACTGACTGAAGCAGAGACACGAACATCAGCCACACGGTCAGCTGAGGATGCCTTTATCCTATCTGGGTCGTTAACCCTGGTGTAAGATGAGAGAAAACATGTGTTCTCCCTCTGGTGAGATAAGAAGGATGTGTTAATTTCAATAAGGAATTAACTTGGTCATACGATGTGCATGGGGCCAGCCAGGGTAAGATCAGGATTTTATTATGTACTGTGGCCCAAGGTCATAGCATGTTCAAGTTCTCAAGAGAAGCTTTGTGGTTCCCTATTCAGATGGGACTTCTGCTGTTTCCCGTTGTTTCGGGATCCACTCCTCCCCAGTCACCACTGAGAGCTATAGTTCTGGCTCGCTCCTGAATGATGCTGTGAGTCAACAGAATCACAACCGTTGTGGTTTGTTTTCCTCCCCTGGCTTTTTATTATTCCCAAGATGGCTAAGTGGATTAAGTTCTAAAAGCTTTTGAAAAGGAAAGAAGAAGAGTTTGTTTTCTAGCCAAGACCAACAGGAAATGATTTAGGCCCCAAAGACATTTTCAGAGTGAGTTACATCGATCAAAAAGAAACTTATAATAGAAACTGTTTCCCACTATTACTATAATGTGAGCTACTAGGAATGCAATTGTCCTTATATATGGAGATGTGTTTTTTATTTTAGAAAAATGCCTATAATTCTCTTGCGTGCAATCTGGTTGGAAGTGGATTATAAACTTGTATTTGACCACAAGGCAAAGGCCCAAGGACAGTGTGGGGAGACGAACAGCACAATCAGGATGCCTAAATTACAGCCTCAGCAGTTGTCTGAATCCACAGAAAATACTTGCTTCGCTGCTGCCCTTGTAGCTGTAATTAAACAGAAAAGCATACCCTCCTATGGGCAATGCCACATCTGCTCCGCGATTTAACCAGTGCTTTCCCAGAAAGACTGCCTTAATTAAAGACATAAATCCATCCAGTGATCTGCACGAACACTGAATTGTAGAGTCTGAGGAGTCTCCTCCTCCAGCTGCCACATCACAGATAGGATGAAAATGATGAATTGGGACATCCACAAAGCAAGGGCTAAAAGGAAGAGATAAAGTAAGAAAAAAGTGTGGATTTGGGGATGTGTTAGAAAACCAGGAGGCCTTTTTATTTTTTTCTCAACGTGTTTCCTCTTCCATCGTTCTAAAGTTTCTTTATCAGGGACTTCCTTGGTGGTCCAGCGGCTAAGACTCCAGGACCCCAGTGCAGGGGTCCCAGGTTCCATCCCTGGTCAGGGAACTAGATACCACACGCTACAACTAAAGATACCATGTGTTGGAATGAAGATGCCGCAACTAAGGCCTGGTGCAACCAGATGAAGACTAAATAAGTACATGTTCTTTATCAAAGTGTGGGTTCCTAGGACATGAACATGGCCTGGGAGATCAAAGTCCCTTCCTTGTAAAGAAGTGAAGGGACCCTCTGGAGTGCTCCTGGTTACTGTACTCCACACCCTCCTACACCCTCACTGCTAAACATCCCAGAGAGGTGCTCAAAGCTTCCCCCTGGAAAGGCTACCTTCCCCTCCTGGGTTTAGAGAGGGGAGCCTAGAGGATTCTGGAGGCTGTGTATGACCTCAGAGAATGATGGTTCTATAAGGAGAAAGGCCTCCTGGTCTGTTTTTGGAGGCAGCTGCCAGTCTCAGCCAGGCTTGTGCTGCACCGCCCAGCTTTCTAGAAGATCTTCACCTGGTGATGGAGACCCTCCTTTGGACCCCCTCCTTTCTCCTTTGCATAGCTCCCCCTCCCCTATCAGTGTTTCTTTCTTGGGAATTCTATTTCCATTTCAGAAAACACTGGGAGTCTCTCTTCTGGCCCTAAAAACAGACTAACCTGGTACATGAGAGGCTCAATGGACACCAGTCAAGGCAAATGAGACTTTTTACTCCTTTGAGATGAAAGTGAATGGGCTGGACTAAGGGACCAAGGGGATTAGGACAGGGAACCTGAGAGGGACATTGATGCTAGTTTGTGTCTCAGGGGCCTCGAGGGGGATTGTGTAGACAGAGGGCTGGGCCTAATGGTCCCTTCTCTGTTGATAGAGGCTCCTGTTTGCACAGAAGGACCAGTGCATCCCCAGCTCTAGGAATAAAGGAAGTTGTTGTGACCCTTCTCCACCAGACCTCTGCCTCAATCCACATCGTTACCATGCAAGAGAAAGGCAGGACAGTGTGCCTCGTTTTGTGAAATGGCCCGCAGCAGCTCTGCCCAGCCCCAGCTCTCTTGGCAGAAGAGGTGACACCCCATGGATGTCTCTACAAATGTGAGTTGCTGGGCACTTAGCTGGATACCAGCAGTTACTGCTCAGCATATGACCCCATGACCACTCATAAGACGGACCCTCTTGTTATAGTATCTTGAGTCCATATCAGAAGTTGTAGGTGAAGCAGAACCTTCTTCTCTTGCCTTCACATTTCCCTGGGAAAGGACAGTAATACCCACGGCCTCCCCTGACCTCTAGACAACAATCACTGGTGAGTTTGGGAAAAGGAAGTGGCTCAGCTGGCTTAGTTCTGTCTTCACCTTGCTCCATTTACAGCGCTGCCTGTGATGACCCGGGGTAGGTAAGTTTCACTTGGAGGTGGAAAATCAAGATGTCCCCTGTGGCTGTAACCCTAAACCACATTCTCCAGTTTCTGCCTTATCATTGATGTTATTGCTGTTCAGTCACTAGGTCATGTCTGACTCTTCGGGGCCCCATGGACTGCAGCACACCAGGTTCCCCTGTCCTTCACTATCTCCTGGAGTTTGCTCAAATTAATATCCATTGAGTCAGTGATGCTATCTAACCACCTCACCCTCTGCTTCCCCCTTCTCCTTTCGCCTTCATTCTTTCCCAATATCAGGATCTTTTCCAATGAGTTGGCTCTTTGTATCAGGTGTCCAAAGTACAAGAGTTTCAGCTTCAGCATCAGTCCTTGCAGTGAATAAAAAGTTTTATTTTGGTTGGTTGCGTTTTTTTTTTTTTTTTTTTTTGGTCTTATTACCTGATTGCACCAGCACACATGCAAATTCTGGATCCAGCAATGACTGCCCCCAAACACCCCTGACTGTGTACCTGTGGCAAGAGACCTTGGGCTGGGTGAGGGAAAGGCAGAGGGAGAAAGTGTCTTCACCTGCTCAGAGTCCCCTTCACGGCTTCAACCTGGATTTGAGCTGCTTCATTTTAAAACCTTTTTGATCTCAGCCAGAGGGAGGGGAGAGCATGGCCCTCAGCAGCATGGCGTGGATAGAAGGCACTGTGGATTGTGGCCCCTAGGAGCCAACCAGTGTGTGGACAACACCTGCACACTCTGTGCCAACAGGGAGGAGCATTTTGTACAGGTGAGTCTTCAATTTGGGAAAAGAAGGAAGGGAGGCCTGGTGAGAAAAGAGAGACACAACTTCTGATCAGCATTGCTAATGTGTCAGGGTCCAGATACAGTAAATGATCAGAGAAAAATGAGGCAAGGTTTTTATAATACCTCTTTTTTTCTGGATGATAGTAATATTATATTGACATGTGATACTCTGTCTATAAGACAACTAAACTGGTTTGTCCATGAATCTCCATTGGACTTTCTCATTTTGCTATTGACTTTAGGTTAAGAACAAAGGGATGCATGGATGCTTGTCTATAAATCACCAACTATCTTTCTGCTGAAGAACTAATTATGCTGACACCCCATCTTTTACACTGCATTTATTACAGTGGTTGTGCTCTGGGATGAGCAGCGGATGAAAGAGAACACTGAGAGCTTTGTCTGTATCCCTACCCTAGACCATCAATCTTCTCAACAAAACAAGGCAGGAGGTGTCAGCCTTCCAGAAGGGACGGGATAAAAGATGTGCTGCTGAAACAACTGATTATTATGCATTTGCATATGAGAACTTGCAATTTGTACCCATCAAACTTGCTTCTCCTGTGCTTGCTTTGGTACTTTGTTTTAAAGTTAATTTTCAGTAAACCCTCATCCACGGAGGGAACTTTAGAATGATCCAGAAGGGTCTGGTGCTGTGGATATGTGTGTGTTTAGTATGTGTTTTGTTGGTTTTTTTTTTTTTTTTAAGTACAAAGTAAATATGCCCCCATTACAGAAAGTATAGAAAAGAACAAGCATTGTTTTTCCTGTTGGGAGTTACACAGGTTTCTGAGACTTCAATTGGAGACACCTCCAAATGAGTGAGATAGCCCAGTGGATGGCTACATGAGAAAACCCTAGATTAGGGATTCTCAATGCATGGACACTAGCCAGTGGCAGCACAGAAGCTTCTAGAATTGCAAGTTCTTGGGCCCCACTCCAGACTTATTGAGTTAGCAACTCTGAGAGTTGAGCTGGCAATTTCTATCTGAACAAGTCTTCCAGGTGATTTTGAACCTCTGCTCCAGATGAGACTTGAAAAACAAGTGGTGACTTAATACTTTGTGGAAGACATTCCCAGTGAGACAGGCCTAGGAGTAGTCACATCTCACAGTAGAATGCCGGTCCTCTCCTGTGGGTGTGCACAGCCTGCAGACAGACGTAACAAGACATGCAGAATGTCAAAAAGGTATTGAAATTGTGCCCAGGTTCTCCCAAATACTAGCATTGTGTGTGTGTGTGTGTGTGTGTGTGTGTGTGTGGGCAGTGGGCATGGGAAGATAGCACATGAGAATTCAGTTTTCTTCTTGATTTGGAAGAAGTCTTGGAAAATCAACCTGATATCCATTCAGAAGACAACAAATATTTAATGAACTTCTACTATGTGCCAGAGACTGCTGCATATGATGAAGAAACATTGGTGAATAACTCCGGAGAAGTCCTCCCCCTCTACACTTTACTTCCTAGTGGATCCTACAGCCTTGTAGGATCACATTTAAACCATGATATTGTGTAATGGGTGATAAGAAAGTGTGAGCAGAGAGAAACAGACCAAAGCTTCATTTGGAATCATCTGAAATGTGATACATTACTGGCTTTTTGTCAATGACATCACACTCATAATTACATTTCCCTTCAATGCTCAGCCAAGGATGATGACAATGAGAAATGGCGAGATACTCTCGGGAGCCTCTCTGCTACAAAACAATTGGTTCTTGCATAAAACATAATTGTTATTGCCTCAATGGGTTTGCATGGAAAACTTGAAGAGGACTTAAAAGGGGGAGCTAGAAAAGCAAAACCCCTGAGCTGTGAACCATGTGTGTAGCAAAGCTTCCTTGCAGGGAGCCAAGAGCAAGGAGAAAAATTAACTCCAAGACTCCACATAAAGCCTGGAGTTGTGGAAGGAAGATAGAGTAACCATGAGTGATGGCTTCCACAGACTTATGGCCGAAATGAATAAAAATCCTTTTTTGAGGAAAATATTCTCCATTTAGGTACCTACAGGAAGGTTCACTGATTTGAGCTCATGATCAACAATCACTAGGACAATCTACCAAGAGTAAAAATCTGCAGAAACAATATATTCACATTTATTTTCCCAAGAAATGAAATGCTAAAATTATTATGAGAAGAATACCAGATAATAGTGTGAGGAACATTTTAAGAAAAAATGAAAATATAATTGCAAAATGAGGAAGCAGCAACAGGTAGACTGAGCAAAAAACATGTAAACTTTTTGAAATTGAGGGTAAAATTATTTAAATGAAAAATTTAGTCTCTGTGTTAAAAAGCAAACTGGGCACAACTGAGTAAAGAATTAATTAACAGGGACATAGACCTCAAGCAATAACCCATAATATACCATGGAGAATTAAAAATAAGAGAAACAAGAAAGATCGAAAGGTATGGACAGTTGAGTGGAAGATTTCAGCATAAATCTATCGGGAGTTCCAGAAGAGGAAAAGACCTCAAAATGAGGAGAGATAATATGTTAAGATGCAATAGCCAAGGGTTTTACAGTGTTTTTGGAAGATACGAATCCACAGATATAAGAAGCACACTGCCTCCCAAGAATAAGTGGGAAAAAAATCCACTCTCTTGGGCACCTTGTGGTAAAAGTGCAGATAACCAAACAGAAAGGGGCAAAACTTAAAGAGATACCCAAAGAGGGGGAAAAAATCTGTAAAGGGGTGACAAGTTGTTTGACAGAAAAGATCTCAAAATGCAAAATGGAAGCTAGAAGAAAGTGGAGTCACAACTTCAAACCCTTGAGAGAAATTGAACATTAGACTAGAATTATGATTTCAGCAAAAGACAAAATAAAGATATATTGTTGTTTAGTCGCTAAGTCACGTCTGACTCTTTTGGGCCCCCATGGACTGTAGTCCATCAGGTTCCTCTGTCCATGGCATTTCCTAGGCAAGAATACTGAGATGGGTTGCCATTTCCTTCTCCAGGGAATGTTCCTGACCTAGGATTGAACCAATGTCTCTTGCATTGGCAGATGGTTTCTTTACCACTGAGACACCAGGGAAGCCCAAAGATATTTTAGATAAATAAAAATAAAGTGAATTTATCACCTTTCCACTTAACCTTGGGAAGTAATTATACTGTAAGGAGAAGAAAAATGATTCCAGAAAGAAGGTGTGAGCACCAGAAGGGATGGTGAAGAATGAAATGGGTAAATCCAAAGAGCCTTATCTATACCCACAGAGCCCAGAACATTGTCTGGCACAGAGTTGGTGCACAATCATCTTTAATAGGAAAAGTATTTGAGTAAAATAATATTTTTAATTCATGAGAATTTTGAGTAGAAATATCAAGGTCAGAAGCAGCATGGCTTTTAGGCTCTTGCTTTGGTTACTGGGGGTTGTCATGTTGCCTTAGGCTTTATTAAGTATTCATGATGAATTTCCAAGGAAAACTGTTGAAAGAGTAGAAATGGTACATAAATTCTAAGCTAAAAAAAATAGGAAAAAGAGAAGAAACTAAAGTGCAAAGACTATGCTAATGATGTTAGGTGCTATTCTAAAATTTTTCATACAGGAACTCATGTAATCCTTAAAATGTTTCACTGATGTGGGCCACTATTACCATGTTTACTTTTATAGATAAGAGCACTGAGAGATTGAGTGATTTGCCCAAAATCACACGGCTAGAAAAAAATAAACTCAAAAAAAGGAGAGGTGAGAAAGGATGGAAATGTAGTAAAAGTACACAAATTGTAGAAAGTAAAGTTGTGGAAATGAACGCTATATATCTGTAATTACAATAAATGTAAATGGACTAAATTTGCAAGACATAGATTATGAGATCCAATTTTTAAAAAGACATTCAAACTTATGCTTATAAGAAACCCACCTTAAAAATGAGGATAAATGTTTAAAAACAAAGGGATGGAAAAAGTTAGACTATGCAATTAAGAACCAGTAGAATGTATAATAGATATATTAACGTCAGAAAAAGATAGCATATAATACCAAAATGCATTAAAAAATAGAGTTAATACATTATGATATATTGGTCAATTTCCCAGGAAGACATAGCAATTCCACTTTGTATTCACCTAATAAAATTGCTGCAAACCATATAAGGCAATAGCTGATGGAATTATAGGGAGAGATAGATAAATCCACAATCCTATTGGATCTTTAACAAAATTATGACTAAAGCAGGCAAAATTTCTAAAGGAAGAAAAAATTAAATAATGTCATTGATGAATGTGGAACATGAAGTGTGTACCCAACAAACAGAGCAGGTGCTTTCTTCCCAAGCACATACAGAACATTTACCAAAATCAGTCCTGTAATGAGGAGCTCCTAGTAGCTCTTTCTCTGTTGATGGTACATTAAAAGGCAAGTGTTATCAACTGGATGAAGAAGGCACATCTGCCAGGTAACCATGTCCCTAACCTGACACAGGGCCAGGTTGGGTGCTATGTACAAGATTTCTCAAGTTGCTGTGTTGTTTTGGGGGACTGGGGGTTGGCAGACAATGGAAGCCATAGTGATGATGGAGACAGAGCCTGTGATGATGCAGTGACAGCTGACACATTGAGAGTCTGCTGGACGTGTACTAGGTTTTGAGCTTTGCATGGATTAGCTCATTTAAACCTCATCACAACTCTGCCAAGAGAGTACGATTACCATTTCCATTTTCACATGAAGAAGTTGAGGCTTAGGAATACAGTAATCATATAACTAAGAACAATGCTGCTTCTTAGGTCTCCCTCGCTGACCCCATCCTTGGTGCTAAAGTCTTGAAGGGAGGCGAGGGCCAAGGGATGGACATTTGAGTTTCATGAGGCTGTTCGTCACTGTTCTTAGGACTTTGTGGGATCATTTCACTACTCTAATGATTAAGGTGTAGCTAATGCTCTCTTCCCCAGGTCTACCTGGAAGTACAACGTATCACAAATCATTTGGACTGAATCCCAGCTAAGGAGGAAATCATGCAAAATAAAGTGAGGGATAAGTGGTTACCCATTTGGGATTTCCCAAAGTGGTGGGAGGCTTGGATAAAGAATGAAAACTGTGAGAAATTCAGCAGCAGTCTTCTTCTTCCTTGAAGGCAAAAACGTTTGTCCCCCATCCCCAAGGTCCCTGGGCCCAGCTTTGAGCCTGTTGTCTAGAGGAATCAGGGGAGGCAAGGCTGTGAAACCCCTCACTCACACTCTTGACCCATCCACTAACCATTCAGAAAAAAGCCCCAAGTGAGACATTAGTAATAGAACTTCTTCCAGGACCCTGGACTCCTAATGTGCTTGGAGTCAGGGATGAGATTCTGCTTAATTATGGGGCTAAGATTTGAACTCAGGTCTTCAGAGTCATAGGACATGTTGTGCTATGAAGCCTCCCCACTGGCCAACCTCCACTGCCAGATGTGAAGGTCCTTCTGGGTTAACCTACAGTTCCCCATAAAACACTTCCTCAGCCATCCTTTCCTTGGTGGCAGGGCTCCCCCTCTGCACTCCCAAAGCCCCAGTTGTGTATCCCTAGCACAGCCCTCTCTACACTGGGAATTGCAGGGTTCCTCTTGTCCCCCACTAAGACCACGGATAAGACTGTGGCTCATTCATATCCATATCTCCTGCTCCTGGCACCGTGACTGTCAGTAAAGGCTCTTGTTGATCAATGAAGAAAAGTGACTTTCATTTCACAGTGGGATTTGCAGGGGGAGCAAACATATTTCAGATTAAAGAATGCACATCATAACATAAAATAGCTTATCACAACCATTTACTGTCTCTGCCACAGACAGGATGACAGGAGGGCTCACAAGTAGGTCGCAGAGGGTGAGTTTTGCCATCAAAAGTCATATCGACCAAAGTCCATTATGACAAGTGGGGAGGGTGAGAGTGGGTGGGCTCCGATGCATTAGTGATTGTCCCAAATATGAGAAAATTGATTGGTGACAAATTAATCCTGGCAGCTTTCATTTTCGATTTCCTTTTTGAATTATATGGAATGATTAAAGTGTATCCAAATAGAAAAGAATAAGACAGGACAAAGAGAGATACATGTGCCATATATTGATTTCTTACAAAAATAGTTGAAGAGTAGATTTAATTTAACTAAATGGTAGTAGTAATATTGACATTGTAATCATACGTCTAACAGCAGTGCTGCTTCTTAGGGCTCCCAGGTTGACCCTATCCAGTGGGCTGAGGTACTTCTTCTGCTTGAGGGGAAGGGAGGGTCAACAGATGGATACTTGAGTTGCATGAGGCTGTCCTTGCTGTCTTTAGGACTTTATGAGATTATGTTTTTACTCTAATGAGTAAAGTGGGTCTGATGCTCACCTCCCCAGGTCTACCTGGAAGTACATTTAGCCTGAATCTCATCTAAGAAGAAATATGCAAGAAAAGGCAGGGGAGAATTCAGTACCCAGTTGTGGTTTTCCAAAATTGCAGGAGGCTTGGATAAGGAGAGAAAAATGTGGGAATGTCAGCACCAGTCATCTTTCTTGAAGGTAAAAACATTGGTTCCCCCTCCCCAAGGTCCCTGAGCCCAGCTTTGAGCCTGTTTCCTAGAGGAGCCAGGGGAGTCAAGGCTGGGAAATCCCTCACCCACACTGTTGGCCCATCCGCCAGTCATTCATCAAAGAGTTGTAAGTAAGGAATTGGTGATATTGCTGGGACTAGGACCCTGTACTCCCAGCATGCTCCAGGTCATGGAGGAGATTCTCTTCCTGCAACTGCTTAAAGAGCAGACTGGATCAGAACAGTGGTTCTCAACCTCAAATCCATGGACAGCATGTGTAAGAATCATCTGGGAGCCTTTAAAAATGATGGGATTCCTTAAATGCTAACTCAACAGTGGGATGCAAGAACACGCATTCCAAAGCTACCTCAGCCGTCCTGATGCCACTAGTTTACATCTACATCTGTATTCTTGTCCTAGGGCCATTGTGACAATGTCTCACAAACCAGGGGGGCTTTGAAAAATGCAAATTTGTTCTGTCAAAATTCTGAAGAGAAGAAATATAAAATCCAGATGCTGGCAGCCATCTTCCCTCCAGAGGCTCTAAAAAGAATCCATTCCTCACTTCTGGTTCCTGGTGACCCAGGTGTTTCTTGGCCTGTAGCTGTATCCCTCCATCCTCTGCCTTCATCTCCACATGGCCTCTTCCTTTTTCTGTGTATTTCTACTCTGTGTGTCTCTTATAAGGACATTTACCATTAGATTTAGGACTAGATTCTTGAGAGTCCCTTGGACTGCAAGGAGATCAAACTAGTTAATCCTAAAGGAAATCAACCCTGAATATACGTTGGAAGGACTGATGCTGAAGCTGAAGCTCTGATACTTTGTTCACCTGCTCGAATGCTACCTTGCAGAGGCTGAGAAGATGGCAGGATGACTAGAGCCGTCCTGCCTCCTTGTCCTGCAGTGGACTCTGAGAAGCCTCCCCTACCTCCTGTCCTGCATCATCAGCATTTTCCCAAAACTGTTTCCACCACACTGCTCACCCCAGAAACCAGAAACTTAGGGGCTTCTTGCTGAAATGATCTGACTAGTCTCCCCTGGCTGCCTTCCCTGAGCTCTGCCTGGCCCGCCTGCCCCTCAGTCCAGGTGGGCTCCTGCTCATCCCTGCCCTTACTTCTACTCTCGGCAAACACCCTTTCCTCCCAGGCATGCTCTTCCTGCCCTGGAGTTTTTGTTGTTCAGTCTCTCAGCTGTGTCCAATTCTTTGTGACCCCATGGACTGCAGCATGCCAGGTTTCCCTATTCTTCACTAACTCCTGTAGTTTACTCAAAGTCATGTCCATTGAGCCGATGATGCCATCCAATCATCTCATCCTCTGTTGCCCTCTTCTCCTGCCCTCAATCTTTCCCAGCATCAGGGTCTTTCCCAATGAGTAGTCTCTTCACATCAGGTGGCCAAAGTATTGGAGCTTCAGCTTCAGTATTAGTCTTTCCAATGAATATTCAGGGTAGATTTCCTTTAGGATTGACTGGTTTGATCTCCTTGCAGTCCAGTGGACTCTCAAGAGTCTTTTCTAGCACCACAGTTCAAAAGCATCAGTTCTTCAGTGCTCAGCCTTCTTTATGGTCCAACTTTCACATCCATACATGACTACTGGAAAAATCATAGGTTTGACTAGATGGACCTTTGTTGGCAAAGTGATGTCTTTGCTTGTTAATAGGCTGTCTAAGTTTGTCATAACTTTTCTTCCCTGGAGACCCACCAGCATCCTGTCCTTCTGAGGGTCCCATCAGCTATCATCCTCCTTGATGGCCTTCCAGCCTTCACCTGCCTTCTGCAGCCATAGGAAGTAGCCTCTTATTTTCTCTCTCAGCTCAGTGTTCTATTTTAATGCTGTTTGATGTTGTGCTGATGTCCACTGGCTGACAACACACCCATATCTAAGCCTCCTCTGCAGGCAGCCAAGGTCAAGTTCATGGCTGTCTGTGCTCATGGTGACACATGTGTCCCCAGGGTGACAGGGGCACATGGCCACCTGCACCCCACAGTGACAGTAGAGGGGACAGAAATGCATGGGTCTCTCTCATGTTCTGGGCACCACTCTGGGCATTTCCCCGATGTTGTTGCTTCTAACACGTGGAATGCGGAAGGGTGCCTGCTCAGGGACCTTGGTTACTGGAATGCTTTGAGCTTTCAAATACGACTAAGCTCTTCCAAAAGCATGACATTTTCACCAAGAAGTATTACAACAAAACCCAGGGAGCCAGGACAGAGGACAGGAACCTGGACAACTGACTGGAGTGAGATAGTGTTCTGGGTCCCTGTGGTCCTTGAAGATGGAACCCGTCCTGTCCTGTGGTTAGAACCAGGATGGAGTCCTGGAGATGTTTAACTCCTCCAGAGGCTATGGATGACTCTAGGAGCAACCATTTTCAAAGTTCTTTGGCATTATTTTAGGTGTGGTCCCTTTATCAAGTCTCTGACTCAACGGAGGAGAAAACTCGAGCTTCCTGATGCCCGACAGATGCTTCGTAGGTGTCGCTGTTTCCAGGAATCCAGTAAGATATACCTGTGTGAATGAAACGTGCTGCTGCAGTATCAGCGGACGAAGGATGCTGCAGCCATCAAGCCACTGTCACCACCCCCCACCTGCGCCCCGCCCCACGACCCTCCAACGCATCTCCCTCCCCGCCACCATGATGAGCCCTGAGGGGACTCAGAATGGAGACAAAGAAGCTGTCAGCTGCCAAGCCCTCAGCCGCTGCAACCACCACTTACACTGCACCTTGTGGGGGACTCAGGATGGAGAAAGAACAAGACACTGGCCCTAGAGAGCTAAGATGCATATCAAAGAAGTGAGTCCAATGAGCCCAGACTCTTGCAACTTCCCAAACATAGAAAAGCACTGGGGCTTCCCAGGTGATGCAGTGTTAAAGAATCCGCCTGCAATGCAGGAGACTCAGGTTCGATCCCTGGGTCGTGAAGATCCTGTGGAGTAGGAAATGGCAGCCAACTTCAGTATTCCTGCCTGGGAAATCCCATGGACCAAGGAGTCTGGTTGGGGCTACAGTCCATGGGTTGCAAAGAGTCAGACACAACTGAGCAACTGAACAAAACCAGCAACAACAAGTGATATATCTCGTCAATCAAGTGACTAGGATAGTTTACCTCCTGAAAATATAACTGTTCTCTCTCTTAAAAATAAAAACAAAAACTAAAAACAAAACAAAACTCTTTTAAAAAGAAAACACTAAACTCATTAATCTGAGATGTCTAGTTTTCTTTAGCTAACAGTAACGTTTTGATGTTCTGACTAGCTGGTCTTTGTTGCAAAAACTCCTGTGTATCCTGGCTCCTCCCTTACCTCTCTGGAGCAGTCCCTCAGAGCTATTTTTGAGAGGCTGCCTCCCGGGCTTAAACCCTCAGAAAATCAATGTAATTCTCAGCTTTCAGGTTGTGTACTTTTTCCCCTCAGTTGACACTTGGTGCCGTCAAAGCAGAAGCAAGCCTGGTGCAGGTGCATTAGAGTGTCCGCTTGGACAGCTGCTCGTCCATCCGCCCATCCATCTTCCCAGGAAAACTCTGGTTCATAGGGTAAGTTTCTGGAGACATGCTAGAATCCTGACTTATAGGCCGACCCTGACACCCATCCCAACCCAAGCATCTGCACAGAAGGGCTGCTGGCTAAACACAGCTGACAAACACACACCCAGGGCATCAGGAAGGGAGAGGCTTGACAGGAGGGCTCGGCTGCAATCGCCTCTTGCTGTTTGGCTGGAAGAAGAGAGCGTCGTCAGTGGAGACGGAGATCCTCAGTTACTGAAATGATGCAGTCTCTGGTCCCTAGGACCACTGGCAGCAGCCAATTAAAGCAAAACCACTCTGGAAAGCAATTAGAGAAGGGAGCCCTGGGGAGTCCCCAGCCTGCGCCCCTGGGAACCACCTGTCAAGACCCCAAATGATGTGCTGTCCTTCTGAGAAACCCTAGAGAGAAAATGAGCTTTAATCATCCAACCCCTTAACATTAATCACCACCCATGAACAGTACAGACCCTGCCAAAGTGGAGTCACTCTCAATCACACAGGCTAAATAAATGAATAATTATAGGAATAAATGCTGTGATTGATTAATGCCAGTGTGTTAAGCACATGATGCCTCCCCTTTGCTCTCCAGTCTGACTGCAGAGTCCCCAGGACTCCCATGGGGCCGCCGGGAGGCGACACAACCTCACCCACCAGGCTTGCCCTGGGAGGTCTTCTTCGCATTCTGCCAAGATGTCTGAACCATACTGCATGTCCTAGTGGATCAGTAGAGGCCGTTTCCCTCCTAAGAGCCTGACAGGACCTGGAGGGCAGCTGGAGGGCCTCTCATGACCAGGGACACATGAGAAATGGGGTGCAGCAGCACCCCCTGTGTGGTCCAGGGAACTGATGCTCTCCTGGAGCCCCCAGCCTCCATCATATCCCAGGCCGCTGGATTTACCTCTGGGGAGACCGAGCCCTGGAGAGCGACCCAGCCTCTGCAGGGCATGGGGGCGTCAGTGGGGCCCACAGACGTGCCTTCACAACAGCTGAAACTTCCCGTGTCTGCTGCCACTTGCACTCGCTCAATCCAGAGCCTCTACAGCCATCACATAAAGATGAAAAAAAGGATGATTTTCTTCTCCTGCTCTTTCTTATTGAAGTAATCAAGGGGTGGTGTGTTCAAGCCACTGTTTACCCAAAGGAATGAGCAGCGATCAATATTAATACCTGGACACCTACACACTAATCTTTTCAAAATGTCACATGAAAACAAAGCATCAAGAAACTTCATTCTAGGTGTTTGCCAGCCAAGGGGGTGAATCTCAATCTCTCTCTCTCTCACACACACCTCCTAACACCCACATACTTCTAAAGATGACGCCTGCACAGATGCCAACAATCCACATGGAATTCTAGATTCTTTTCACTTGGAAAGGCCAGTGGGAACCCACAGTTAGGACGTGAGGGCAGAGGATGGAAAATGCAGAGGGAGTCAGATCCTCCTGTGACTGTTGGGGATGCCATGGCCACAGCACCAAGCCGCCTGCTGTCAACACTATTTAAGGTGCCTCCTGTAAACTCCACACTACTGTTTTGTTATTAATTGGTTGGAAGCTTAGATCTAAACACAAAAGCTGCCGAGGGGTCCTTGTCTGAGCTTGCAAGCAGTTTGTGAGTTGTGCTCAGGGTCCACGCCTGGAAGATCAGTCTGGAATTGGGGTCCAGTGTGCACCTGGAGGCCCTAGAGCTGATGCCTCAGGAGGCACGAGTCCTGTGAGCGATTTGTGTCCCTTTTGGAAGCCCTCAAACACAGTCCCAGGGGATCAGCTCTCTACTTCATTGGCCTGATTTCATTCATCAAACACCGCTCCTTCCTGAGCCTTGTGAGAGGATTAGACAGATGGGGAAGCAGGCTAATGGCCATATCCCTGATGTAGGGACCACGTGCTGCCCTGGGTCCCTCTCTCATCTCTGTAATTCACACAGGAATTCCACTTCCTTCAAAACAATGGAAAACAAACCCCAAACGCACCTCTGAGAAAATGATAGTCAGAGCCAGAGCTGATTAGCAGTGAAGCACGAAGGAATCCTTGTCAAACCACTTTGAAACCAGCAGAGCTCTTTCCTCAAGGAAATCATGCGTGGAAACAAAACAAGGCTGATGTTCTATTAGTACCAGTCTATTTTACAAGTCTCAAATTATTCTGTCTCACTGTCTTCAAGCAAAATCAATAAGAATTGAGAATCAGGAACACCAAAATCGCAACTGAAACCTGTAGAAGGAAAAAAAAAAAAAATTCTTACAGGAACCTTAGTTTTCAATATTTTGGGGGCAAAATGTGAAATTTTTGATTTCTGTATGTAAGTTGTTGTAAATAGAGACAATTTTTAGCCTCTAATTTTCAAGATATTTCTCCTATAGGCTGATCTAGAAGCTTGAAAGAGGAAAAGCAGAAAAAGTGGGTCTAGTGTTGAATCACTGAGTCATAATAGCTTACAAGCTTTATCATGAACTCTAAAAAGAATTGGGCAAGAGGCATCCACAATTTATGACAAGCTCTAAGACGAATCATCAGTTGCCTGTGACTCCTATGCTCAGCACACCCCCTGTCTCTTGTAATTCCCAGTGCCCCTGGCAGGGCTGCAGATCCAGGGTGAGATGGAGAAGAATCTTCCTTGGCACAGTTTTTCAAGGCTGAGTTTGTATCATCCTGATTCAGAGATACAGCTTCCTAATCATTGACATTGCATACACAATTCAAATGCATGCACAGGCAGAAGAAAAGTATCCCCAATCTGCAGAAAAGGTATTCATCAGTGCCAATAGTTTGCATTGTATTAATAATACAGCATGTAGGGAAAGAATGTCTGTGGTTTAAAATGTCTATGTGGCTTAAAGACCTTCTTGAGTACTCAGTAGCTCAGTCATGTTCGACTCTTTGCAGCCCTATGGACTGTAGCCTTCCAAGCTCCTCTGTCTATGGGATTCTCCAGGCAAGAATACTGGAGTGGGTTGCCGTTTCCTTCTCTAAGGGATCTTCCTGGCCCAGGGATCAAATCTACATCTCCCGATCTCCTGCATCTCCTGCGTTGGAAAGCGGATTCCTTACTAGTGGGAAGCTCTGGCTTAAAGACCATTTCACTCAAATTGTAAAAGGCTCTAAAAGGTCTTCTGAGCCCCAGACAAAAGCAATGAAGATCAAATAGTCTCCTCGTAGCGACTCCTAGTCTTGAGATACAGTGCCAGGGGCTAGGTTAAATTCCACTGCCACCATCCAAGGTTGTTTGCATCTGACTTTGTAGTTAAGGAAAGGAAACCAAGACCAAGAAACATGCAGTAAGGGTACAGGAGAGCTCAGGTTCATCTGTCTCTCAAGTCCTCATTCCTTTCAATGTGATGAACATATGGAGAAACCAAGAGGCTTCTAGGGGCTCTCAAGCTGGCCCTAAAGACTTCTTCCACCTCCATTTCCACCATCGTCCCTTGCATCTCCCTGCTTTTCCTTCCTTCACACCCAAAGTCCTTACCCCTGAGTATCTACCTGGATTTCTCAGTTGGCCCCTTCAGCCTGGGTTCACATGTGTCTTTTCAAGGAGCCTGACCTTTGACACATTATTTGAAGTCACCCCTTCCCACTTACTGCCTAACACACAGCATTACTGTTAATATTACCTCTATCTATACCACAGTCAAGGAGGTTCTGTTTGTGGCCTAAAATAGCTTGGCATGGTACATTTTATGTGTCAGCTGACTGGGCCAAGGCACCACCGATGTGGTCAAACATTATTCTGGATGTTTCTAGAAGGATGTTTGTGGATGAGATGAGCATTTTAATCTGTGGACTCAGAGTGATGCAGGTTACCTCCCCACCCAACCCTGGCCCAGTGTGTGTGGGCCTCAACTAATCAGTTGAAGATATAAGCATACCAAAAGACTGATCCCCCCAAACAAGAGGGAATTCTGCATCAGCCAGCCTTTGAATTCAAACTACAATGTCAGTTCTTTCCTGAGTCTCTAGCCTGATGGCCAATCCTGCAGTTGTTGAAACTTGCCAGCATCCATAATCATTTAAGCCAATTCCTTACAATAGATCTCCCTGTATGTAGACATGTTCTGTTGATTCTGTTTATCTGGAGAACTCTGGCTACACAGAGCTCACAATTGTTTAGTGAATGAAGGAGTGAAGAAATGAATGAGTGACCATGCAGGAAAATCTGGACCTGATGACTGCATCATGGGCAGTCCTAGAGGGAAATAGCCCGCATTCTTGTGGGCCTCTTTGTCCTTTCCTGTTAACCATGTGAAGACTTCCCCAAACAACGAGCCCCACAAATTTTAGGAGTTCATCACCCAGAGTAGCCACCTTCCCGCTTTCCTCTGGAGAAGCATTTGAGCTTCAGGATGTCCAATCTTGTGTGATCAGACTCTCCTTTAAAGTGAAGAAAGGCAGGGTGCAGGGTCTGGAGTCAGGAGATCCAGTGACCCTCTGTGACCAGACACTCAGCCACTCTGAGCCTTCATTGTCTCAAGTCCACAGTGGGAAGAGTGGTAACCCCTACCCCTAAACTGTCATGAATTATTAACACAGTTTCATATGCACAAATAGTGGAATCCCCATTGCAGTAGGCTCAATAGCAGTGAATACAAATATACCAGCCTTTGGGTAGCTTATTAACAATAGAAATTTATTTCCTACAGCCCTGGAGTTGGGAAGTCCAGGATCAAGTTGCTGTTGGATTTGACATCTGGTGAGAGCTCACTTCCCGATTCACAGATGGCTATCTTCTCACTGTAAAACTCACATGGTGGACAGGGTGAGCTGCCTCTCTTGGGCCTCATTCATAAGGGAACTAAACCTAAGCACCCTCCAAAGTCACTATCTCCCAACATCATTACCTTGGGGATTAGGATTTTAACACATTAAATTTGTTGCACATAAACATTTAATCTATAGCAATATTATAAATAAAATGGAATATACTGAGCATACAAGCAACATATTCAGTCCTCCTGCTCTAGGCTTTCACAATGACTGTCTGAGAAAATCTTTTAATTAAGGATTCCACACTTGATCATTCATTTGTTCATTCATTCATTTAATCATCAATTCATTCATTCATCTAATCATTCGTTCCTTCAACTGAGTGCCTACTCTAGCATCAGCTTGGTTCATGGCTAAGGAGGAATCTGCCAAGGGCATGATCTACTGAATCTCATCTTTAGGAAGGTTGTGGGCAGGTGGCACGGCACTAAGGGGGCAGGATGGTGCTGCTGTGCTCTGGGGAGGCCTGGGGGCAAGAGGAGGGACCCTTGCTGAGGACCAGAGCTCCAAGATGGCCAGCCAACATGAGCCCAGCCTTCCTAATTAGATAGCCACTGACTGCTGCTCATGACCATTTTCAAGTGCTCAATTATAAGGATTGGTGATTTTTGTAAAGCCCACCCCTCACTCAATTCTTAAGATGAGAAGACCACACTTGAATTCAGAAGCCTGGCATCATGCTGCCCCTTCAGCCATATGCTTCAACCATCTGTCTTCACAAGCCTTTGGTCAGATTCACCGTCGGGACCCTGGGCATCATCCACACACCTATCGTCCATGATTGCATGGTCTTCCGGCTCATGAGCACCAGGAGACCCTAACCCTAACCCTCCCATTCCCTCCCCTCCCCTAACTTCCAAGGGCCTGAGCTGCACACACATCCTTCTTTTTTGGTAATTTTTAAAAATTTATTTATTTTTAGTGGTGCGGGGTCTTTATTGCTGTGCAAGCTGTTCTTTAGTTTTGGCAATCAGGGGTTACTCTCTAGTTGCAGTGCACAGGCTTCTCATTGTGGTGGTTTCTACTGCTGCAGAACATGGGCTCTAGGACATGCAGGCTTCAGCAGTTGTGCCTTTCAGGCTCTAGAGCACAGTCTCAGTAGTTGTGGCACATGGGTCTAGGTGCTTCGCAGCATGTGGGGTCTTCCCAGACCAGGGATTGAACCCCTATCTCCTTCACTGGCAGGCCAATTCTTTACCACTGAGCCACCAGGGAAGCCCACACCTTCTTAACTCAAAAGCGTCGTCAACTGTATGAATGCTCAGAACCAAAAAATGAAATACTTGACAACATGCATTGCCCACAGTTAACATCACAGAAACATTCATGACTGTCTTTCATTTCCTCAGATGAAATAAAGCCCAAAGCTTCATCCTGCATCTCAAGAATTACTGTAATCAAGGCTTCCCTGGTGGTTAAGATGGTAAAGAATCTGCCTGCAATGCAGGAGACCTGGGTTCTATCCCTGAGTCAGGATGATCCCCTGGAGTAGGAAATGACAACCCATTCCAATATTCTAGCCTGGAGAATTCCACGGACAGAGGCGCCTGGAGGGCTACAATACATGGGGTCGCAAAAAGTTGGATATGAGTGAGTGACTAACAGGCTCTTATGGGTGCCACCTCCTGAAACTGTAACCATGAAATGCAGTAAATTTCTGGGGTCTGAAGGGAGTCTTAGGAGCTTGAGTTCCCTAAGTCTGCCATTCTGACATGATTGACGTTGACCAAGAGTGGCTGTGCTTTGTTATTTTCTATCTGATTGTTTCAAAATGGTGTAGCTGCCTTTAAACTTTTTGTGTTTCCTGTTTTGGGTCTCTGTTTATCCTTTGAGACGACCTGGCTAATGACTCCTATTTCACCTCCCTCTTTCCTTTTAGAAAAAATGAATCTCATAAAAATCAGCAGACTGGAGACTGAGCAAACTCATTGGCATCATAAAATTTTGATTTAGAGGTTTAGCAAATGTGATGGAACATTTTTCTGTGCCCTTCTGATGTGTGCAAACTATTTTTGGCGTGTGGATATTTACATAATATTGCCAGACACAGGCTTATTCAGCCCCCCTCCCTTTTGAAATGGGAAGTGATGAGTCAAGTCAGGAAGAAACAGGTTCTGAGTCAGAAGACATGGGTTCACCAAGTCAAGCAATTCCAGATGATATTCAGGCACAAAATATTGTAATCAGGTGGCGAGATCAGGGTGAAATACCAACACCCAGAAAAGAAATATGGTTGTGCCCATCACCTGGAAGTTGGTACTTCCCCAAGCTGGATGGAGCAAACTTTGGTCATCATTTGAGTGGCAGTAAACATCAAAGTCATGGCTTTTCCAGTAGTCTTGTATGGGTGTGAGATGTGGACCATAAAGAAAGCTGAGCACTGAAGAATTGATGCTTTTGAAATGTGATGCTGTAGAAGATTCTTGAGGGTTCCTTGGACTGCAAGGAGGTCAAACCAGTCAATTATGAATGAAATCAATCCTGATTATTCAATGGAAGGACTGATACTTAAGCTAAAGCGCCAATACTTTGTGGCCATCTGGTGTGAAGAGCCGACTCACTGAAAAAGACCCTGATGCTGGGAAAGACTGAAGGGAACTGGAGAAGGAGGCAGAAGAAGAGATGGTTGGATGGCATCACCAACTCAACGAACATGAATTTGGGCAAACTCCGGAAGATAGTGGAGGAAAGAGGAGTCTGGTGTGCTACAGTCCATGGGGTTGCAAAGAGTGGGACATGACTTAGCAACTGAACAGCAACAAAATTGCCTTGAAGTTGGGCGGTGGGTAACCAGTGGATCATGGGAGGCTGCAGGCTGCTGGTGGGGCTATGGGACCACTCTTTGTCCCCTTCACAAGCCCTGGGAGGGGATGCATGCACCATGGGACACATTCTGAGAAATTGCTACTCAAAGATTTATGCCCAAATTGTGTGAAGCACATCCAGAAGTAGAGATTCAAGCAACTTGTATATATATATATATATATATATAAAAGCCCCAGAATGTCTACAATGGAAGAATGAGAATTATCTCAAGATGAAGGGAACCTGCAACTGGAAGATGAGATCTAGGATTTGTAGAAAAGAAGAAAATGACATTTATGTGGGTTCCATGAGAGCAGTGGAGAAGGCAATGGCAAACCACTCCAGTACTCTTGCCTGGAAACTTCCATGGACGGAGGAGCCTGGAAGGCTGCAGTCCATGGGGTCGCTAAGGGTCGGACATGACTGAGCGACTTCACTTTCACTTTTCACTTTCATGCAATGGAGAAGGAAATGGCAACCCACTCCAGTGTTCTTGCCTGGAGAATCACAGGGACAGAGGAGCCTGGTGGGCTGCCATCCATGGGGTCACACAGAGTCGGACACGACTGACGTGACTTAGCAGCAGCAGCAGCAGCATGAGAGCAAACCTGGGATGGGGCTGGATGCTTGTAACCGGTTTGGGTGCAACAAGCTTCTGATGAACTGTGAACTCTGCTTATTGTGGGTTTGCTACGTGCCATGGGTAGCTGTTGACTTGTATTATTTCACTCTCATCAACCCATTTTGCAGATGGGAAACTGAGTCAAAGCCAGGTTTTCGCTACTTGCCTAAGGCCAGTAGCTACCCAGCCAGCCCTCAGGGGAGGCCATCAGACAGTGTTTGACAGGTACCTGGGGTGGGGAGGATGAGGGTGCCCCAGGAACAGCAGCAATGGTGGAGTCAGTCGGAGTGTGAACCTAGTCTCCCTCACCGTCATTGCCGGGCTTCCCTGATGGTTCACATGGTGAAGAATCTGCCTACAGCATGGGAGACCTGGGTTCAGTCCCTGGGTTGGGAAGATTTCCCAATCAAGAGGTAGAACCAGAGTTCAGAGCCAGAAACTTTGCATTCCATGCTGTGTAGTCTGGTTCTAATTTCTAAATCATGGCTGTGTTCTGCAGATGGAAACTGGGGCTCAGAAGGTCCAGTGGCTTGTTTGCAGCTTTGCAATGACAGCGAGTAGTAGCGTAGTTACTCAGTCGTGTCCAACTTTCTGTGACCCCATGGACTGTAGCCCGCCAGGCACCTCTGTGCATGGATTCTCCAGGCAAGAATACTGGAGTGGGTAAGCCATTCCCTTCTCCAGGGAAATCTTCCCAACCCAGGGACTGAACCCAGGTCTCCCACGTTGTAGGGAGATTCTTCACCATCTGAACCACCAGGGAAGCCCTGCAATGACGGTGAGGGAGACTGGGTTCACACTCCGACTGACTCCACCATTGCTGCTGTTCCTGGGGCACCCTCAGCCTTCCCACCCCAGGCATCCGTCAAACACTGTCTGATGGCCTCCCCTGAGGGCTGGCTGGGTAGCTGTTTGAGTGGGAAGGCATCCTGTTGGCATGGACACCACCCTAACCATACTGCATGCTCCCATCTTCACTACGGGCCCCTCAGCTGCCCTTACAGGCATCCTGCCTTCTTGTTATCATGTTCATTTTCTCCATTATACTTCAGATTGTGCGATCCACATTGCACTGTCTCACCATTGATTCAGTGGTTAAATTAGCTGCTATTTCTCTCTCCTGCATTACAGGCTCAGAATAATTTGTTTATGAATCAAATGTTCTGTGGGCTCGAAAGGAAAGCTTAATATGCATTCATTACAGCCAAGCCATAATCACCCTAAATCACAGGAACCTCAGTCCCAGGCAAGGCGTGAGTCTTGCTGGGTGCAGAAGCCCATCTTTTACCTTCCAAAGCACGCTGCTCAGGCCTGAATTTTCATCGAAATTCATGGAAGGGTGTGCAAAGGGGGAGCAATAAATTTTAAAAATCTCTAGAGTAATTTCAAACTGATGCAAAAACATTTTTTATACATCTCACCCTCTAGATGATCTTCAGAGGGCACCAACCACAGGTCTACCTACCTAGCCTCCAGCTTGGGTCATTTTCATCAGGCATCTCATGTAGAGATAAAGATAAATGTGGGTGAGCTCAGAGCAATGGTCGGTAAGATGCTCCACACCTCTCCTCCCATCTGGGGCCTCATCCCAGCCCCGGGAAATGCACAGGCAGGCTCACACCATGACACTGCACCCAACTGAATCTTTTTCAGAAGACCCTTCAGGCTCCCCACAGCACATACTGGCACATCCATGCCAGGGCTCTGCTCCCAGTAGATGGCAATGCTCAGAGGACTGAGTCCAGACCCACAAGGCCTCTCACAGCAGACTCTGCCTTTAGGAGATGCAGGGCATCTGCCCCACGGGCCTGCTTTTCCTCATCTCCTGTGGTCCCCACCCTAACCATCACCTCCCAAGTCAGAGATGGGATAGCAAGTGGCAGAAAACACACTTCCTGGTCACTTGACATTTTAACAGGATAATTCTAGGCTCCCAGTTATGGTCCCTGCAATGGACTGAAAGTTTGTGTCCCCCCAGTATTCTTATTTTGAAACCCAATTCCCAAAGTGATGTATGGACATGGGGCCTTGGGGAGGTGCTGAGGTCATGAGGGTGGAGTCCTCGGGATGGGGTTAGTGACCTTATAAAAAGATCCCAGAGAGCTCGTTTGCCCCTTCCACCACATGGGTAGACATGGTGAGAAGGCAGCCATGTGGATAAAAGTTCTGACCAAACACTGAATGTGTCCACATCTTAATTTTGGACTTTCAGCCTATAGAACTGTTGATAAATAAATTAGATTTATTAAATATTTATTAACATATGTATATATATATATATCTGTTGTTTTTAGAGAATGAACTTATGGCTACCAAGGGGAGTAGATGGAAGAAAGGGATAGTTCGGGAGTTTGGGATCAGTGTATACACATTGCTATAATTAAAATGAATAACCTACACAGGATTTGGATATGTCAAGGACTCTTAGTTTTTCTTGTTCTTGGCTGCTATTTCAACGAGACAGTTTATTTGTTCAGTTATTTCTCTCAGTGCTGAGCAACGTAATTGTTTTGTGGTAGTATTGCAGGATGGAGAAGGCAATGGCACCCCACTCCAGTACTCTTGCCTGGAAAGTCCCATGGACGGAGGAGCCTGGTAGGCTGCAGTCCATGGGGTCGTGAAGAGGACTGAGCGACTTCACTTTCACTTTTCACTTTCATGCATTGGAGAAGGAAATGGCAACCCACTCCAGTGCTCTTGCCTGGAGAATCTCAGGGATGGGGGAGCCTGGTGGGCTGCCATCTATGGGGCCGCACAGAGTCGGACACGACTGAAGCGACTTAGCAGCAGCAGCGGCAGCATACAGGACCTACCATAGAGCACAGGGAACTCTGCTCAATGTTGTGTGGAACTCTGGATGGGAGGAGAGTCTGGGGGAGAAAAGACATATATATATGTATGACTGAATCCCTTCACTGTTCACCTGAAACTATCACAACATTGTTAATTGACTATGTCCTGATACAAAACAAAATGTTTTAAAAATAAATAATTGTCTGTTGTTAATAGGGCACCCAGTCAATGATGTTCTGTTATAGCAGCCAGGATGGACCAAGACAGTGCCCTCACCCTCCAGTGGGTCTCAAACAGGAGATGCTGGACTCAGAGGCAGATGAATGAGGGGGAATTTCCAGGTGACCTTGCCTTGGGGAGATCCTAAGATGCATCTCGTGTTGCTTTTCCTGAAGGTGGGTCTGGAGTTATCCCCAGGAGCATTAGGAAGCTGGCATAGGGTGAGTTTCCCCAAGGATCTGTGAGTCCGTATCAGTCTCTTCTCTCCTAAAATGCCAGACTCCAATGCTGAGACTGAGGGGCTAGTGACTTAGATTGCTCTGACTCAATGGAAAGGGCGGAAGATTATAGGAAGTTGAGCTTACCTGGAGGGCCTCTGTCTGTGGATGGTGATCCCACAGCTGAGATGGGCCTGCACCTTTGGGCACCCAGAGCTTCCTGTATTTTCTCCAGAGCATTTTTCCTCCCCAATCGGAAAGAAGACTAAAGCATCTCAAACCATACTGCTGGGAATACCAAGAGTAAAACTCCCAAAGCCAGAAGCTCAGGAAATTTCCACTGTGCATGGCAAACACTACCCATCAGAAATTTTATTGCAGATTTTATTACAAACTAGTTTATGACACAAATGATGCAATGCCAAGGAAGTATAAATGAATTAGAACCTACTTATGTGTTTCAATGGTGAAATCCAGGCCGTGGCCGTCTTTATTGCCATCCATTTAAAACAAAGCTGGATCCATTATGGTCTTATAGAAACACGCTTTTCTCCTAATCCCATGGACAATATTCTACTTAATGAAATGTCTGAGCTAACTACATCATCAGATTCTTGACTGTGACTTTGCGTGGAGAGACTGAGTCTTCATCTGTCTTTGGAAATCATAATAGAAACTATGGGAGTCAATGTTCCAACTGTTATGGTAAGCAGTGGGCACAGAGGCCATGCTGGCCAATGATATGGGACTCCTGGGGCTAAGGATCAAGGTAAAAAAGCTTAAAAAAATTATTCTCCTGGAGGCCAAAGCGGAAGTTTTCTCACCTTCCTCCCCAGCCAGGCCATTCCTCTTCCTGAGCTGAATGTCTCCATGTCTCTATGGGCTGTGATTCACAGCCAGGGCTGACACTCAGGGGTGAGTCACCTCCAGATCATGGGGGTGTGTGACAGGGTGACATATTTGTGTACAACACCCAAGTGCCCCTGACTGAAGCAGAGTTTTCCTAATTACTATCCTCCCAATCCCATTAAAAAATATAATGAGGGTGATTACAGAAAACTCTTTAAGGTAAACCTAAATGAATGAATTTGTTTAAACTGTTAATGAACTTTCAACTCTCCAAACTGGTGAGCTTTGGGGCTGAAATCACTAATTGCAGCATTGATGGGACCTGAGGATGGGTGGACCTTCTGACAACCAGATGCTTAGCTTGGGGGACCAGCTCATTTATTATCTGTGTCCCTAGGAAGCAGTGACCAATTACTCCATCTGCTCAACACCTCTCTTCCCCAAACAGACAAATTAAGCCCTAGATCAAAGTCCTAAGCATCAGATCCAGGTGGGATGCAAGGTGGCCCCCTGCCTAGAAAGGGTCTCTGAATGCAAAAGCAATCAGAAAATGGTACTTTGGGGAAGGGGTCAGGGCTGGAGGGGGTGCACCATGGCTTGTTGGCAGTGAGGAGGTCCAGAGTGCTCTCTTTTGTTCAAAGAGACTTGTTCTTGCCAGTGGCCACACCGTGGTACTGGGTGGCTACCCTCGGGGCTGGTGTCCTGGGACCCCTCTGGGTGTCCCTTGGAGCCAGTATTGTTTATGCTCCATGGTCTCCACTCAGAGAAAATGTTCATCATTTCCTTGATCCTGTTCTGTCCCATTTTTACACGCAAGGATTTTCAATACTCTACAAAGCACTCAAGTCTACAAACATGATCCTTGACCTTCCTGAGATGGGCTTCCATTTTACCAGAATTTGGGTCAAGGGTAATTTGCTTTCCTGCTTCTTCCCCTTAGATTTCTCTTTCCCCAAACTTCCGTTCTGGACCTTGGAGTCACCACCATCCCCATTGTCCCTGTGAGCACATCCATCCACCTCACGGAGGGCCTTGGCTCTCCGTCTGTCTGTCTGTCTGCAGGGCTGGGTGTGCCCGGAGTGTTCACTGAGGACTCATGAATGAAACTCTCTGGATTCCTCAGAAAGGCATCATCAAGAAGCTTAGGAATGCTAACTTTTAGTGGACCCTGAGCCATTTCTGAAGTTTAATGCGTCAAGAAGTATGGACAGAACTGGGAATAACTTAATTGTCTGTCCAAAGGACTCTCAACTTGACAGGGGCTGAGTCCCCAGTGTGCTCTTGGTTTTTGGTCACCTTGAAGGAGCCTGCTTGAGCTGACTGACGGGACATCAAGATTAATAAATACAGAGGTTTTGGCTGATGCTCAGCCACAGAAAAATCACCTGGAGTTGCTCTTTCATGACTGATTAATTAGGGAAAAACTCGGGGGCGCTAATTAGCCGTTGAGTGTTTTCTGAGTGTTAACATTCATGGTATGCAAGTGTATCAATTTCTAACAATATCTAACAAGATCATTTGAAAGTGAGATTCTCCTGAGAAATGCAATCATGGTTTGGGGAAAGTGCAGGGGCCCCTTCAGTTTTGTACAAACTCACATAAATCAACAGAAAGTTTGTTACCAATTGTACTAATCTTCTTCAGTAAACGAACAGATTGGCCAATAAATATGCATTAGATGTAATTCTATCTACCTGTTGCATTTCATCCCAGAAGCAAGGACCATTACATTACAGAAGTTTGATGAATGCTTTCTCGTGCTCATATGACTTGGAAATGAGTGAGTTTGCCCAGTTGTGGGGAGGGAGCTACACGTGAGGCTCACGGCTTCCACGTGGAAAGCTCTAAATTGAAATCTGTACCTTTAGGGATTGTGAGACCAAAAGGAAACTGTTGGGCCCCCAAGGAACCATTTCCCACCATAATGAGAATTTTAAGTGGCGTGTTTAAATTCTTTGAAAAGCCTTTCAGAAAAGTGTGCAAATGATGGTTTCTGAATTACCAGCAGAGATGCAATTAAATTAGAGAGAGAATATATCCTCGTTCTAATTTCCCAGGGTCTTCCCTGAAGACCCTTCTCCCCCTACCCCAGGAGGAGAAGGGCACATCCCAGCTATAAGCAGCCCAGGAACCTAATCAAAGGATTCTTCAAGTGGCCCCAGATGCTGAATTGAAGCCCAGAAGGAAGAGATGCACTGTGGGAGAGCACCATGGAAAGGTGGCTATGGAACCTGAGAATAAAGGGTACAAGGATCCGCCTTCCAATGCAGGGTTCGCAGGTTCAATCCATGGTTGAATTAAGATCTCACATGCTGTGGAGCAACAGAGCCTGCTTGCCATCACTGCTGAGCCCAGGAGCTCCAGAGCCCACTGGCCACAGCTAAAGCCCACAGGCAACAAAGATCCTGTGTGCCACACCTAAGACCCAGCAGAGCCAGAAAAAAGAGAGAGAGAGAGAAGAAAAGAGAGAGAGAGAGAGAGAGAGATCTTTATAAAAAGAACCCAGAGAGAGAGAGAGAGAATTCCCCTGGACATTTCCTTCCCAATACATCTGCCTCTTCTTCACCTAGTTACAAGCTAACTAACCCTGGGGAACTGTCCAAGGTTAGCCAAGGTTAGCAGAACCCCCTCACTCTACCCACAAAAATGGGTAGTTATAACAACCATTCATTGAGTATGTACCAGTGTGGAGCTCCCTCTCAGTCCTACCTGGGTCACCCACTTGCATCTTCAGACTCCCCTGGGTAGTGCATACTTTGAGTTCCCCATGAGATGGAAGGTGATGAATCTGAGAGGCTGTATTTAAAGCATGATGGTTAAGAAAGCAGGAGGCAGCCTGCCTCTTGGGTTAGCTTCCTGCCTCCATCAGTTCCCCACTATGTAGACGGGTTACCTATCTGAGTCTCCTTTACTTCACCTGTAAGTTGGGGATAATAGGATTACCTGTCCCAGAGGATTGTTGTGAGAATGGAATGTGTTCATCTATGCCTTGCATGGGCTCCACAAAAGTGCTCATTGTTACAGAGGTTAAGTGATGTGACCATTACAGAAAACCCCATACATATAAACCTTCAAGTTGTGAATGTTCAAATATGCAAACATGTGTTCCATCAACGGCTAGTGTGAGTGAAATTGCAACTTGCCCTCCATCTCCTATTGCTAATGATCCTTCACCTCTACCATCTCCTACCTCCTCTCTTTCCTCCAGTCAGTAGCTCTTCTTGCCTGTTCACTTGATTCCAGCCCTGTATGCCACCTGTTGGACTGTACTGCTGTACTTTTTGAGGTACTATACTATAAAATTAAAAATATTTTGTGTGCTTGTTTTTAATGTATTATCTATGTGAAAAGTATTATAAACCTATTACCATACAGGACTATACAGCCAACTGTGTTAGTTGGGTACCCAGGCTAACTTTGTTGGACTTATAAACAATTTGGACTAAGGAATGTACTCTCAGAATGGAACTCATTCAAACAGAGGGGACTTATTGTGCAAGTAAGTGGGGAAGCTGGGTTCCTACCAGATGTGAATCCACATCATGTTGTACATTAAGAAAAGGAAAGTTGAGAGAAAAATGTTTTCTAACTTAAAAAGTCTTTGCTGGATGACTGGCTGAAGGATGGTTGAAAATGTGGATGACTAGCTGCAAAGCTGTTGGTAGTAAAAAAAAAAAAAAAAAACCAACAACAACCTTTTTATTTTGCATTGGAGAATAGCCAGCTAACAGTGTTGTGATAGTTTCAGATGAACAGTGAAGTGACTCAGCCATACATATACATGTATCTATTCTTCCCAAACCCTCCTCCCATCCAGGTTGCCATATAACACTGAAAGAGTTCCATATGCTATACAGTAGGACCTTGTTTGTTATTCATTTTGATTTTAGCAGTGTGTACATGTCCATCCAAAACTCCCTAACTATCCACTCCACTTATACCACAGCAACCATAAGCTCATTCTCTAAGTCTGCAAGCCTGTTTAGGTTTTGTAATTAAGTTTATTTGTATCATTTCTTTTTAGATTCTGCATATAAGGGATATCATATAATATTTCTCCTTCTGTCTGACTTACTTCACTCAGTATAACAATTGCTAGGTGCATCCACGCTGCTGCAAATGGTGTTCTTTCTTTCTTTTTAATGGCTGGGTAATATTCCATTGCATATGTGGACCACATCTTCTTTATCCATTCCTCTGTCAGTGGACATTTAGGTTGCTTGCATGTCTTGGCTATTGTAAATAGTTCTGCAATGAACTTTGGCCTGCATGTATCCTTTCAGATCATGTTTTTCTCTAGATACATGTCCAGGAGTGGAATGGGTGACTATCTGCAGGACTGTTGGTTGTTTTTAACTTCCCAAAGCCCAGAGAGTGAAAGATATGGTCATGATAAGGGTAGTTGGCTCAATAAGTGTTTGGGAATCTGACCTGAGTTGAGACTCAGCAGAATGTACAAGGCTTCTTGCAGCCCAGTACCTGCCCTGCCTCTGGTGCTACCATAGTCCCTGCTCTGAGCTTCACTTATGCTGACCCAAACAGCTCCCAGGTCCCATCCCCACGAAATGATGTGATGAGGGAATAACAGCCCCCAGCTTTAGGTTCTGATATCTGCAACTCATGAATGCTACCTCACTTGGAAAAACGATCTTTGCAGGAGTGGTTTACTTAAGGATCTTGAGATGCAGAGATTATCACAGGTTATATAAGTGGGTCCAAATGCCACACAGGTGTCTTTATAAGAGGGGGCAAGAGATAGGCTTGACACATGCACAGAGGAGGAGCCACATGGCTATAGGCACAGACATCGCCAGCAGCCATCAGGAGCTGGAAGACGCAAGGAACAGACTCCCCTCTAGACCTTCCAGAGGGGGTGCAGCCCTGCTGACAACTTCATTTTGAACTTCCGGCCTCCTGTAAGCATAGAACTGTGTGCTGTTTTAAGCCATCAGTTTGCGAGACTATGTCACAGTAGATCCAGGAAACTAACATATATGGGTCTTTCCACTTCTCTGATTTGATCAAACTGCCTCATCCTACCCAGAAATCACTTCCCATTCTCCTATGTCTAAGTGGTTCCTTCAAGTCCCTCAAGGCTCATCACCACCTCCTCCAGAAAGCCTTCTAAGACTATGCCTTCCCCTCTTTACCCCTCTCCTCTTTCCCCATCACAGAAGCACTGGATGGCCATCATCTCTTTGCTTGTGTTTCTCCCTGATTAAACCAAGGGCTCTTTAAGGTTGGGGATTACCCTTCCTGCCAGTGGCATGTGGCTAGGAGGAATGATATGTTTTCTATTTGTTATTATAAGTTCCCTCTTCAGGGGCGGGATGGTAAGGGAGATGGGAGGGATGTTCAAAAAGGAGGGAATATATGTATGCCTATGGCTGATTCATGTTGAGGTTTGACAGAAAACAACAAAATTCTATAAAGCAATTATCCTTCAATAAAAAAAATAAATAAATTAAGAAAAAGGTCCCATCTTCAAGATGGAGAGGTGTAGCCACTCAAGGGGTACACAAGATTTCCAGGGGTCTGCACCTCCACTGCTCTAGGGTACTAGTAGGGTTAGGTTCCTTACAAAGAGACCACAGGTAGAGGTTAGCTTCTCAAAGCCACTGCCAACTTTGAAGACTGGGGTTGGAAGTCACTATCAGGTCACAACGGGAACCACAGGCACCCTAGAGAAGCTCCTAGGGGTCTTCTAAGAGCGGAGTTCAGTGCTTCATATTGAGAATGCAGGTTCAGCTCACCAAGGATCCACTGTAGCTTCTTCCTGTGCTGGGAATAAAACAAACATCCGCATCAGTGTGGAGGCTACAGGAAGGGGCAGGACTGACCCTCACCATCACGGCCGCTCAGTAGGCATTGAATTGGGATTTGGATGAGTCACTCTGTGCCACAGGCAAGGTCATTCAGACTAGTTGGGCCTCAAATGCCCTGCTTCTAAATAAGGGCCTTGAACTTGGTGATGTACACATCCTTTCCAACTCTTAAATGAGATGACATTTAATGAGGGCCTCCAAAGGAACAGTGCTGTATTGTCGATGGATTTGGCCAGATGCCAGTGATATGTGGACTTGCTTTGGCATGTCCTGGCCGTGGCCTCCACTTGGCAGCTTCCAGACAAGAGATAACAGTGTATCCCAATGTATCGGGTGTGGCTTTTTCTTTCAGCATAGAAAAGATTCTTGTCTGCACTGCTCTGCTGTCAGGGTGCCCGCCCTCGCTCTGACCATCATGAATCTCTTTTTGGTTTTTGGCCATGCCACACAGCAAGCAGGTCAGGTCTAGCTCCCCTGACCTGACCAGGGATTGAACCTGTGACTCCAGCAGTGGAAGTACAGAGTCCCAGCCACTGGACCACCAGGAAAATCCCTGACCATCATGAATCTTAACTCCATGGGGATGGTCTGGGCAGAAGGAGGATATCAGGGACCCATCAGAACATGATAACTGAGATCTCATCATGGAGGGGTTCAGGGCTGGGGTGTTATTGGGTTTGGTTTTCCTGGCCCAGGCTGCATCCCTCACTGGCTGTTGGGTTCTGAAGACCCTTTAATGATGTTTTGATGCCATCAGAAGCAGATGAGACTCCAACTGGACCTGAATAATTAGGGTGTGGAATTAGACTAAGAATCAGAGTTGTAGAATTAGAATAGAATGGGGTTCCTCACCCTCTAGGATGACTGTGACGGGGCAATGACAGTGGTGGGGCATATGGGCTGAGTCACTGGTTCTGTTCTCACTGGCTGTTATCGTTATCGTTGGGTGAGTTATCTCACTTCACCAGGACTCAGTTCCCCAACTGAGATGCACAAGAAGCCATAGTAATTGCCTTATTGGTGTTGTGGTTAACCACAAAATGCCCCTTCTCCTGAAGATATTCACATCAAAACCCTGAACGTTACTGTATTTGCAAAGTCTTTGTAGATATAAGTTTAAGATCTTGAGAGGAGATTATCTTATCCCAGTGCGTCCTAAATGCAGTGGTAAGTGTCCTTACATTAATTAACAGACCCACAGGGGAAGACAGACAAGCAGACACAGAAGGCAGAGACTGGAGGGACATAGCCACAAGCCAAGGATGCTGGCAGCCACAATTTATTCAGATAAAGTAGATGGAAATCACCAATGACCTCTTTCTTACTTTACTAAATAAGTATATCAAATGTCTACTCAATGCCTAGTGAGAGTTGCTCAATCCTGTCCAACTCTTTATGACCTCATAGACTATACAGTTCATGGAATTTTCCAGGCCATAATACTAGAGTGGATAGCCTTTCCCTTCTCCAGGGAATCTTCCCAACCCAGGGATCAAACCCAGGTCTCTGGCATTGCAGGCAGGTTTTTTACCAGCTGAGCGAATATCTAACACTGTGTTAATTTAATTTGTGATATAGTATTAGTTTTCCACAAGTCCATTCATTAATTTAATGAGTATTTTGTGAGCATTGACCACATGTCAATTATAATTCTAGGTTTTGGGGATGGAACGGCAAACAAAATACACAAAACTATACAAAGCTTCCCATGCTCGAGGAGTTAACTCTATTCTGAGGAGAGAGGCAATAAGCAACATAAATGGGTAAAATAATAAAATGCATTAAATGTGGTAATGAGTATGGAGAGAATAAATAAAGATGGTAGGGCTTCCTTGGGGAAGGCAATGGCACTCCACCCCAGTACTTTTGCCTGGAAAATCCCATGGATGGAGGAACCTGGTAGGCTCCAGTCTGTGGGGTCACTAAGAGTCGGACATGACTGAGCGACTTCACTTTCACTTTTCACTCTCATGCATTGGAGAAGGAAATGGCAACCCACTTCAGTGTTCTTGCCTGGAGAATCCCAGGGACAGGGGAGCCTGGTGAGCTTCCGTCTATGGGGTCACACAGAGTCGGACACGACTGAAGCGACTTAGCAGCAGCAGCAGCAGCAGGGCTTCCTTGGTGGCTCAGACAGTAAAGAATCCACTTGCAATATGGGAAACCTGGGTTCAATCCCTGGGTTGAGAAGATCCCCTGGAGAAGGGCATGGCAACCCATTCCAGTTTTCTTTCCTGGAGGATCCTCATGGACAGAGGAGCCTGGTGGACTACAGTCCATGGTGTTGAAAAGAGTCTGACAGGACTGAGCAACTAAGCGCACTGCAGCACAGAACAGGAAAGCCTCACCAGGAACATGACCACTGACCAAGGTGCTGAAAGTGAGAGGGCAAGGCACGAGGAGGCATCTGGGGGAAGGGCCACCCAGACTGAGGCAAAGTTGGGGGAGGCATAGAAAGCGCAAAGGTCAGCAGTGAGGTGGGTGAGGGGATTCAGATAGGGACGAAGTCAGAAAGGAAAATGGGCCATGGTGAGTCCTTGGGGTTTGATTCTGAGCTTGTTGGGAACCATCTATAGGGTTTGGGCAGAAAGGGGACTGGACCCCACTGTGTTGACGAATACGTGTTCTATTTGGGATGAAACTAGAGGGAGATAGTGGTGAGAGAAAAACCTGAAAAGGGGCCATATTGGTGATCTGGGGAGATATGATGGGTGTCTGGCCTCAGGATAGCAGAGTTGAACAAGGATGGATCCCTTTATCCTAGGACTGGGAGGAAGCAGAAACTGAGGAAGATGCAGTATGAGTGAGCCAACTGACAAGTGTGTTCCTAGGAAGGGCAGGAGACTTATGAGGTCAAAGGCTGCCACAGGTCAAGGAAGGTTAGCCCAGGAACTGGTCACCAATCAGTGTCCTTCAAGAACCTCAGAGAAGGACATGACACTGAATGCCAATTCCCCTTTTTGGGAGCAGCACCTGGATTTTCCTCTAAGGGAACTCCAGTTCCTTAAGACATGGATCTCTGTAGAGCTGTCACGTCAGTCAAGAGCCCCGTTTCCCTTGGCTAAAGCAGGGCATGGGGCCCAACTTAGAGATACCTTCTCACCTTCTCTCTCCTGGAAATTCTCATCTTACACTAGCATGAAACTGAGACTGTTATTCACTCAGTTTTGTCTGACTCTTTGCAACCCCATGGACTGTATTCTTCCAGGTTACTCTGTCCATGGAGCCCTTCAGGCAAGAATACTGGAGTGGGTTGCCATTCCCTTCTCCAGGGGATCTTCCCAACCTAAGGATTAAACCCAGGTCTCCTGAACTGCAGGGAGACCATCTGAGCAACCTGGAAGCCCACTGGCATAAGGGAAAACAAATCACACTACAAAAAGTCATACTTAATCCCATCAAGAAGCACATGAAGCTATTAATATTTTCCATTCGTTCATCCTTCTACTTCCTTAAGTTTGGGTGAACTCCCAGAGGTAGTGAAGGACAGGGAAGCCTGGCATGCTGCCGTTCACATGTGCTGGGGTCACAAAGAGTCAGACACAACTGAGCAACTGAACAACAACAACCATTACTTCCTTGCTGCTGCTAAGTCGCTTCAGTCGTGTCCGACTCTGTGCGACCCCATAGACGGAAGCTCACCAGGCTCCCCCATCCCTGGGATTCTCCAGGCAAGAATACTGGAGTGGGTTGCCATTTCCTTCTCCAATGCATGAAACTGAAAAATGAAAGTGAAGTCGCTCAGTCGTGTCCGACTCTTAGAGACCCCATGGACTGGAGCCCACCAGGATCCTCCGTCCATGGGATTTTCCAGGCAAAAGCACTGGGGTGGGGTGCCATTGCCTTAGGGCTGTCCTAATTCCTGGATATTAGAAGAACTTCTCCTTGATTCTACTTTCCAGTGTCATTCCAATGAATGTTCTCCTTGAAGCTCAGACTTCTACTTGGACAGATAAGGAGACTTCTTAGATTGGTTGCATGCCTGCTGATCATCCACCAAATACAAACTTGGATTGGGAGTGAGATCCTGAAATTGGGAATTGCATCAATGGCCACAGCAAAAGGACAATTCTGTTGGATAATTCCTGCAGTTTATTCTTATTAGCAAACCTGAAAAATCTCATTTTGTCTCTGCTTTAGTTAAGGAACAAAAAGTTGAATGCTAAACCACATGTCCATGCACTGGAGTGTTTACCCTGACTTATCCATCCTTCATGGACAACATTTTTCTGTGATGGGTGAATTTACTCAAGTGCAGTTTAAATAGTGCCTGTCATCTACTATAAGTCTGTTTCACACTGAGAATCCCCAAAGAAGTTGCGTATCTCAGATTTCTTAATCATCCATATTTATATGTACTCAAAACAATATTTGACTCACATCATCCTTATTTCTGTCTCTGAACACCACTAGTGCACACACAGGCACATACATGTGCACAAGTGCACACACACACACTCCTGCATCCGCAAACACATGCATGTGTACCACTACACACCACACACACACACCTGAGTTTTCTGATTATTCACTTACTTTTTTGGTGGGCTTTATTGTCTAAAAGGGCTTCCCTGGTGGCTCAACTGGTAAAGAATCCTCCTGCAATGCAGGAAACCTGGGATTGACCCCTGAGTTGGGAATATCCTCTGGAGAAGGGAAAGGCTACCCACTTCAGTGTTCTGGCCTGGAGAATGCCATAAACTGTATAGTCCATGGGGTTGCAAACAGTCAGACTAAGCGACTTTCACTTTCATTGTCTAAAAGGTCCCAATTATCCCCTCACTTGATAAAGTTAGAATTCATGCCTTGAGTTGCCAACTTTGAAAGAAAGAATGGAAAACAAAACTTTTGATTTGGCTCTGTTCCTCTCCCAGTTTCATCATGCATGCTAAATGTTTAGTGTCGACATTCTCATTTAGGGGGAAAATCATTGGTTTGGCTTTTTAAAAACTATCAGATGTTTTATAGACCTTCTAATGGCATGTTTGGTGTGAAATTAATTATCAACGATGCACAGAGTTTTAAATTAGATTTTCTCTGTTCTTCAAGGCAAACAACTGATTCTGCTTTTGTCACTAATATAAGGTTCTCATTGCTGCCTTTTTTCCCTCTACAATGAAATGATAAATCAAATCTTCAACTTATTTTAATGTGCTAATTGGGGGTTATTACAGCTCATTTTATTTACATTGAAATAAAAAAGCACCGATTCATTTTCTTTGCACAAATAACTTAGAAAAGATTCTAATTGCCTCCTATACAAACACATATTTGTAAAGAGAAATGGTATATAAAACTAAAAGCCTGGGAAAAATTTTTGTTTGGGCAACAATCTAAATTGAATCCATGGTTTTCTAAATAGATATCTAATGCCTTTAATGGTTTCCCTTTCAAATGGCTGATTCATTGATTCATATGGGTGATGTTCCATACTTTGCAAGAAATAAATGCTGGTAGGAGGTAGAAAAATGAATGGATATGCAAACATTTCAGAGCGTTCTGGGTGTCCTGCTCAGTATTAAGTGTTTTGTGTTTTTGTTTTTTTTTTTGTAATAGATGAACAAACCAGTGTTAGTCACTCAGTTGTGCATGACTCTTTGCGACCACATGGACTGTAGCCCACCAGGCTCCTCTGTTCATGGAATTCTCCAGGCAAGAACACTGGAGTGTGTAGCCATTCCCTTCTCCAGGGGATCCTTCTGATCCAGGGAGCAAACCCATGTCTCCTGCATTACAGGCATATTCTTTACCATCTGAGCCATGAGAGAAACCTGGACACACCAGAGTGTAGATTAATTAGAAGCCACAATTTATGCTATTGAGTCCCACACCCATGGACATGAGAAGATGCATGAATCCAGTCCTTTATGCTCACCTTTGACCCTTTTACAGATTCATCCCTGTCAATCTCCCTTCTGGTCCTTCAAATCTCAAAATAATCTCTCAGGTTTTAAACATGTCATAGCTAATTATTGTGTGGGATGACAGATGCAAAGACATATAATCAGAAAATAATTATCAGATAATGCTTCTAATTAATACTTCAAGTCAAGCAAATACTTGTGGGAAACACTCAGAAGTCACCAGCTTCTGCAATTACATTTTCTGCCCTTGGACTTATCCTTCTTACCTTTTGCCTCTTTCAGAATTAGAATCTTTATTTACAAGGCTGGGGGAAGTCCTGCTCCTTATGCTGTGCTTTGCTTGTATAGAAAAGGCAGGAAGTAATGCTCAAAATTCTCCAAGCCAGGCTTCAGCAATATGTGAACCGTGAAATTCCTGATGTTCAAGCTGGTTTTAGAAAAGGCAGAGGAACCAGAGATTAAATTGCCAACATCTGCTGGATCATGGAAAAAGCAAGAGAGTACCAGAAAAACATCTATTTCTGCTTTATTGACTATGCCAAAGCCTTTGACTATGTGGATCACAATAAACTGTGGAGAATTCTGAAAGAGATGGGAATACCAGACCACCTGACCTGCCTCTTGAGAAACCTATATGCAGGTCAGGAAGCAACAGTTAGAACTGTACATGGAACAACAGACTTGTTCCAAATAGGAAAAGGAGTATGTCAAGGCTGTATAATGTCACCCTGCTTATTTAACTTATATGCAGAGTACATCATGAGAATTGCTGGACTGGAAGAAACACAAGTTGGAATCAAGATTGCTGGGAGAAATATCAATAACCTCAGATATGCAGATGACACCACCCTTATGGCAGAAAGTGAAGAGGAACTCAAAAGCCTCTTGATGAAAGTGAAAGTGGAGAGTGAAAAAGTTGGCTTAAAGCTCAACATTCTGAAAACGACAAGCACAGCATCTGGTCCCATCACTTCATGGCAAATAGATGGGGAAACGGTGGAAACAGTGTCAGATTTTATTTTTTTGGGCTCCCAAATCACTGCAGATGGTGTTTGCAGCCATGAAATTAAAAGACGCTTACTCCTTAGAAAGAAAGTTATGACCAACCTAGATAGCATATTCAAAAGCAGAGATGTTATTTTGCCAACACAAGTTCGTCTAGTCAAGGCTATGGTTTTTCCAGCGGTCATGTATGGATGTGAGAGTTGGACTGTGAAGAAAGCTGAGCACTGAAGAATTGATGCTTTTGAACTGTGGTGTTGGAGAAGACTCTTGAGAGTTCCTTGGACTGCAAGGAGATCCAACCAGTCCATTCTGAAGGGGATCAGCCCTGGGATTTCTTTGGAAGGAATGATACTAAAGCTGAAACTCCAGTACTTTGGCCACCTCATGTGAAGATTTGACTCATTGGAAGAGACTCTGATGCTGGGAGGGATTGGGGGCAGGAGGAGAAGGGGATGACAGAGGATGATATGGTTGGATGGCATCTCTGACTTGATGGACGTGAGCCTGGGTGAACTCCGGGAGTTGGTGATGGACAGGAAGGCCTGGTGTGCTGGGATTCATGGGGTCACAAAGAGTCAGACACGACTGAGCGACTGAACTGAACTGAACAATGACATGCAAACATGGTCTTTGCAGACTCCCTGACCCTCCAGCTCCCTCTTTTCCATCCTGACTGCAGAGGACAGCAAATGTCAAGGGGCTGACACTGCTAGGGGCTCCTACTCCAGGCCAGCAGCTAGTTACAATCTCTCATTCACTCCTCGTGACTCATGACCTTGTGGGATGCACTTGGGTTTCTCACTTTTAAAAGCAAAGCAGTGAATGGTTCCTGCCTTTCCTTGTGGGAATAATTGGTTATAGATTTATGAAAGAAAACTTGTAGTGGACAGAGTCCAGTGGGCAAGGAAACACATGTTAGCACTGTTGCCATGGGGATCAAGGCTAACACAGTGAAGGCGAGAGACTGAACTCAGGTTAGGTTAGAACAGGAGAATGGAGAAGGGGTTTATAGCCAACAGGAGGGCAAAGGGGTCACTGGATAAAAATATTATAGGAGGACCTTGTTTGGACCTTGAAGAAGTGGTTAAAACCACATTCCTTCTCGGGTGGGACTCAAACTAAGACTCAGATTGGTTTGAGCCCACAATCCCTGACCAGGAGGGGACTCAAACACATTGCCTTTTACTTAAAACTGCACATCTGGCGTCAGGACTTACTGAAGCTCAGATTCTTTTGTCTAGTCACAGAAAGAATTCAGTATGAGGCAAAGTGATAGGCAAAGAGCAAGTCCGTTAGCATGGGACACTTGTGAGATATACAAGCAGGGAGGCAAGGGAATGCAGCCCTGAGAACTACGAGGGTTACATTTTTATAATTTTTAAAAAAAAGGAGGTGAGAGGAAAGAAGACCACTATCTTCCTCATTCTTGGGCAGATGTCAAGGCTTACATCATTAGTTTCTCCTTTGACTCTATATGGTTTAACGGGGACTATCACGGTGTGATTTAAATCATATGTATATTAGCGAAAGGCTTCCTTGGTGGCTCAGTGGTAAAGAATCCACCTGCCAATGCAGGAGATATGGGTTCAATCTCTGGATGAGAAAGATGCCCTGGAAAAGGAAATGGCAACCCACTCCAGTATTCTTGCCTGGGAAATCCCATGGACAGAGGAGCCTCAAGGGCTACAGTCCATGGAGTCTCCAGTCGTGAGACACGACTTAGTCACTAAACTACCGCCATACCACTCTATCCCTATCATAGGGATTCTCCTAGAATGCCTAAGCCAGACTCTTGCTAAAACTAAAGTTTGGTCAACAGAATTCCTTATCACTGTGCGGAGAAAACTAGAAGCTTGTTGGGGAGAATGAGAAGGTTACTGGGAGATATTTTAGTAATATTCTTACCTTGGCTCAATGAACAGGCAGAGCTTCATGTGGGAGAAGGTGAGACATAAACTGACCTCTTTCTGGGATCACTAGAACATCTAGCAAAGAAACAGGCTTGACTGACAGCCCTATTGCCTCATATTGTCTTCCCATAAGCCTGGAGTTCCTGAGAATGGGATGCCAAGATCAGTGTTCACTCAGGTCTGCAGAGGAGGGGCTCTGAGCTCCTATCCACACCTTTCCAAAGCCACTCTCTGGCTCACTCTCACAGTAAGGAAAGGTGCTCCTGAGGATGTAAGCATCTTGCTAGGGTTGGGACACAAGGCACTGCCAGGATGGAATTCAGATGTAGTGGGGTTTGGATCCACCTTGTGAAGGATGATTCCACTCCCCCATACAGTTCCCCACCTGACCTTGGTCCCCAGGATCACCCCATTCTCTCAGTTCCCAGATATGCGAGAAGTGTGACTATGAACATTCTAAAAGAGACCTTAGATATTGGATAACAAAGTCTCTGTCTGGCTGACTTTCATTTCCTTCTCATCTGTTTTGAGACAGTGGAACGTTCCACACTGCTGGGACCCTGGATGCCCCCTGCTCGGAGCCAGCATCTGTGTGTTCCATCTCATTTCACAAGCATCTTGACACAGAGCCTGCAGTGTACAGATCCCCTGGGGCTCAGGAGGAGAGGCGGCCGGGTGTGGGAGGATGGGAAGAAGAAGACTGACCATCAAGGGAATTAATCATACCCAGACTGAGCGAAGGGGCTGCAGGGGCTGCTGCCTGCAGACTGGCTCAGGCTGCTGCCTCACTTGTGTGACACCAGATGCTGTTCTCAATCCTACTGTTAGTGCACTGCAGGAATGAGTGAGCAGTCTGCTTAGAACTTGAGTTTAGAGCTACTTTTGCCATCTTCCTGGGGGGAATTGAATCTACCATCTCCTCTAGCTGGTTGGCCCCATCTGGTTGCATCTGCTCACAACCTACCTAGACACTGCAATTTCCTATGATCTCCCAAGAGCACAGCGTCCAACCAGAGGGTCCTTTACATCCTCAGACACACCAGGCTTATGGCACCAAACACCCCCTAACTGTGTTCTGCCTGAATATCTCTATCTCCAAGGAGACACCCTCTCTTTAAACACTGAGTCCCAGCTGAGATCCATGGAGCAGGCTTTGAAGCCATCTTATTTTGCAAATCCCTATGAAGGGTGGGAGAATATGATACCCCCAAATATGCCCTTTTGGCCTAGAATTATTTTGAGCTAAAGGCACTTGAAAAATAGCAGGTGCAAGAAAGATGCTCTGAACCCCTTTTCTCCCTGAAAGCAGGACATATAACTCCCAAGTGGAAGATACACTGTCTGTATCAAGAGAAAAGAAAAGTTCTTATCCCCAGAGATGGGAGATGAGGATGCACGAGAAATCTGTACAAAGAGATTTGTCAGAATGACTCCCGCCATCCTTGAGTCTCCCCGTCTGTTCCGATTTCTTTTCTGCAATTATCCTCTTTATTCAACCTGGTTTATGGGCACTAAGTTTTCTCCTCTTCTTTGGGTCTTCATTTTCCTGTGGGGGCTCCCGTGTAAATGTGAACATCTGTATGCTTTTCTCTTGTTCATCTGCCTTATATCAATTTAAGTCCTAGGCCCAGCAGAGACCACTGAGGGAGGAGGTCAATTTTCGCTGATCTTCTACCTTCCTTAGTCCTCTGGGGCATTCACTCCCACTTCCCCCATGTCCACCCCTTACACAGCCTAGGTTCTTCAACTGATTCAAATCTGTTTGAAGAGTATGGTGACTTGAACATGGCCTGTGTCACTCTTATAGCTGAACACCTAATAGGTATTTTTAAAAATGTGTTACTAAAAAGAAAAAAAAAAAAATATGTTACTCAAGTCTCATAGTCTTGGGAGAAAAAAACAAGATGCCAAAAGCTCAACTTCTCCATATTCAACTGTCAAATCAAATGTCAGAGACAGAGTTTTGGGTGAAATAGAAAAGGGTAGCTTTATCACTTTGCCAGGCAGACAAGGGGGGCCACAGTGGACTCAGGCACTCAAAACCATGTGTCCCCACTTGGGAAAGATAGTAAGAAGTTTTACATTAACTGTCCAAAGAGGGCATGATCAACTTGTGGACACTCTTCTGATGGTTTGTGGTGAGATAAATAGGGGGGTCCATGTTGTCATGCTTCAGGTCCCACTGGCCTGGGGTCTACATGCTTGTGGGCAGTATTCCACTGTTAATTGTTAATTTCTCCCAACTGAAGGGGATTTCAGTATCTGTAAAATAGCTCAAAGATATTGTTGTATGTATCCATTGATGGGGAAATAGAGTCTTGGGTCAAGGCTGCTCTTAACTGCTTCTCCCTGGTCTCACATCCCCTCCCTTCCCTAATTAACAAGTGTTTGAGTCTGCCCATTGGAACTCAGGGAAGGTCATGGAGGCTGAATGAAAGCTGTTCCCTATAGTCCAAGAAATGGGGGACACAAAGGCCTTGTGCCCAGGAGCCCCACAGGGCCCTGCATGCCTCCAAAAATACCCCAAAATGCTAATAATCCCCGGGTTTCTTGATTATTCTCCTAGGATGCTGCACTGAAGAGGGGAGGCTACATCGTTGGTCCATCTGGGAAAGAATTTTGCTGTAAACTTGGTGAAAGGCTACTTCCATGGTCTTTGTGGCACCAGCAGCTAAGGGAGACTATTAGCAAAGAGCCCTGGCCTCCTCTGATTCTTACTGGTTGGAGAGATGGTAGCATTCAGAGCAGATGGCTGATGACTAGTGAGGGTCACAGATTCTAAGGAGGTAAAAACAGCTCACTTCTAAAGCCCTCTCTTCTTCCTTCTCCTTCACCTAGCCCTGCTTGATCTCAGCACAAATCCATCCTTCATTGCCTGGACTAGAGATCTTATTAAACACATAATGAGTCAGCAGAGATTACCTTGAGCAGAGACCAGAGACCACTGGCTGTATATCTTCATTTTAAAACTGCAGCCCAGATGCCAGCTGTATCAAGAATGTGATTTTCTCCCCAGGACCCATAGGGAGAAAAGATGCTGATGATGTTCCAAATGTTGCTGGTGCTCTGGCCCCAGGAGACAGCCCGCAAAGAAGGGCCATTTGCTTTATTGCAAGGAGCTGAGGATGGGGCAGCTTTCCAAAGTGGGAACAGCTGTGTCTCCCACCAGATGTGAACTGTCATATTGGTTCCCCCACCTCACTTCGTTCCAGGACCTCAGGCTATAATTAATTTCTGAATATGGCAATAAATCACAGCTTTGGAAATTACAGAAGACTTTCCTCTCTTTTCCAAATGGCTCTGCTGCTTTCCTTCCTGTTTCTCCCCTTTCACCATGTTCTTCTAAGCACTTAAAATGTGTGCAGACAACCCAGGAATCAATGCCGAGAACAAATCCGTGTTTCAGTCTATAGCATTCAGAGTCGGAAAATAAAAATAAAACCCAAAATAGCATCCATCAGCCAATCTGGGTCATCTCAGTTTGTGTTGGATCTGACGTTCCCCTCAACGCTAAGATGCAGAGTCAGGAATGACTCTCCACTGCAAAGTCAAAGGCTTCACTCCAAGCAAAAGCTGTTTATTTCCATTTTTTAAGAGGCACACTTTGCATATAAAAGCATCCACCGCCCAATCTCTGCTCACTGTCGTCTCTTGCAAACGGGCCTCTGTAATTGATGAGGAATAATAATAATAAAAAGAGTGGGAGAGGCTATGCATAAAACCCTCTGTGTGGAAGCGAAAGATGAAAACAGAGAACAGCCTCTGGGCTAATCTGTGCGCTTTCAAAATTGCTATTTCTTTTGTTTTCTCACCCATGTCCCCTCAGCGCTCCCAGATTTAAATCTCTCGCCTCTGCAGCTTCAAGCAGGGGAACAAATATGCTTGGTTCTCTTAATGAGAAAGCCCCAGCTGAGGAGCAAGGCAAAGGGAAACAGAAAATTCCAGATTAAACCTGAGACGACAGTTGAGCAAGAAGCTGGAGCGACTCTTGACTTGTCACCAACTCCTCTTCAAACCTTACCTTCATCTACAAAGTCTGGGGTGCTAGAGGCAACAGGTAGCCAGTCAGGTAGGGGGACACCCTCTGAAGGAAGTTTCATTTGACACCAAGATTGGAATCTTGGCTGCCTCTCATTGAAGAGCTCATTGAAGAGCTGTGTGATTTGGGCAAGACTCCATGGGTCTCAGTTTCCTCATCTATAAAACGAGCCGGAGAAAGAGTATCTCTCCTGAAAAATATTTTTGAGTGTGAGGATGAAAATAAATGACCCAGGTCAAGCATTCAGGGTCTGTGCTTTTATTATTTTAAGGAAAATGGTACAGATAAAACTATTTGGAGGGCAGGAATAGAGGTGCAGAGTGGAGAACAGGTTTGTGGACACAGGGCGGGGATTGCGGGAGAAGGAGAGGGGAGTGAACTGAGAGAGTAGCATTGACAAATAGATATACACAATGTGTAGAATAGATAACTAGTGGGACACTGCACAGGGAGCACGGGGAGCTCGGCTCGGTGCTGTGTGCCGACCTAGAGGGCCCGGTGGGAGGGAGACTCACGAGGGAGGGAATATATGCTCTGATGGCTCAGCGGTAAATAGTCCATCTGCCAATGCAGGAGACTTGCAGGAGGCACAGGTTTGATCCCTGAGTTGGGAAGATCTTCTGGAGAAGGAAATGGCAACCCACTCCAGTATTCTTGCCTGAAAAATCCCACTGGCAGAGGAGACTGGCAGGCTGCAGTCTATGGGGTCGCAAAGAGCTGAGCACGACAGAGCAAATGGGCAATAAGCACATGGCTGATCACGTTGTTGTACAACAGAAACTAACACAACATTGTAAAGCCATTATAGTCCAATTAAAAAATTAAAATACTATCAGCCCAATACTACTGACTCATTGGTAAAGACCCCGATTGATGCTGGGAAAAATTGAGGGCAGGAGGAGAAGGAGACAACAGAGGAAAAGATTGTTAGGTGGCATCTCTGAGTTGATGGACATGAGTTTGAGCAAGCTCTGGAAGTTGGCGATGGACAGGGAAGCCTGGCGTGCTGCAGCCCATGGGCTCACAAAGAGTGTGACACAACTGAGTGAATGGACTCAACTGAAATGAAATGAACCAGCCCTATGGGGTTGTAGGCTCCAAAACATTACCCAGATAGATCTGGTCCCTCCTGGCCCTCCAGAGAACCATGAACTTTGGTGAAGTTGGCAAGGTCACCTGAAATAACAGTACGACAAAGGAGGTCAAGGCAGGATGCTCATACACTGTTGATTCTGGAAGTGTGTATTATGGAAATTTGGATGAATATCGAGGGAAGCTTTCTAGAAGAGGCAGGTGCCTGATTTGGTCTAATTCAGGAAAGTGTTTTCTAGCTCTACTTAAACTGCATTCCTGTGTTGATTTCTAAGCAGTACTTGGACAAGCCGGGCCTCTCCTGGGGCGCTTCAGGAGCCCTTCTCTTAAAATTATGAAACTGCTCAAGAAGTTAGTGGGGATAAAATTATCTGGAGACACTCCCAGGTGTGTGCTAAGTCACTGACAGCTCTTGGAAAGTTGCTAGTTTGCTGTCCTTGTCTCCAGAAAATGTTTGATGATTGCATGCCAGGAACTTATCTTTTGAGTACGGATAGTTCTGGAAGCGGAGAAGGCAATCGCACCCCACTCCAGTACTCTTGCCTGGAAAATCCCATGGATGGAGGAGCCTGGTGGGCTGCAGTCCATGGGGTCGCTAAGAGTCGAACATGACTGAGCGACTTGACTTTCACTTTTCACTTTCACGCATTGGAGAAGGAAATGGCAGCCCACTCCAGTGTTCTTGCCTGAAGAGTCCCAGGGACGGGGGAGCCTGGTAGGCTACCGTCTATGGGGGTCGCACAGAGTTGGACACAACTGAAGTGACTTAGCATAGCATAGCATAGTTCTGGAAGGTTATGGGTCTTAGTGGAAAGGCTGTGAACTGAGACATGTGGGTATGCATTCTGCATCCCATCTTTGCCAAGGACCAGCTGTGGACCCTCGAGCACAAGGCTCCCCGTGTGCTGTTGGGGACCCACCTGCTCGCTCAGAGGAGTAGTTGAGGATTAAGATGGAGAATGCTTGAGAATCTGGCCCTCAATGGGACGGCTGTCACTTTGCTTCCTTCCCTGACATTTGTTACAACACTCTTCCAGGTGTCCAACCCTCCAGGGCAAGAGAGAGAGCTCCGATGTTAACTCTCAATTACTGACATGATATAATGCATTTAGTTTTCCTCTTGCTATGAATTCATCTCATGATTACAGGGCTGCTTAAAACAATGTGTGTATAATGAATGAAACTTTCATTAGCGTGCATCTCTGCTTAGGTGTAAATATTTGAAACACAGCTGCGTGAAATGGAAATTAAATGACATCATTTTGGAAATTTGATGCTGGAAACTGGGGGATATGCTTCATCCACATCCAGCAGGTTTTATTGAGGACCTACTATGTGCCAGACCACTTTCTCAGGAGCTGGACATGCAGGGACAGATATAACCGATAGCTCCTTGGCAGCATGGCATGGATGATGCACATATGTGAAGCCTGGTTCTTGGCGGGTGTGCTATCTTTGCTAATGGACAGGGTGGCACCTTGCCTCTCCCCTCAGCCTCACATTACCCTCTCCTAGTTGGCTTCCATCCCCAGCTGCACCATCCAGGCGATTTTGGTTGAAGCCACCAGTTATCTTCAAATCTTAAATCCAAGGTATGTGTCTCAGACTTCATCACACCCCACCTTTCTTCATTCACCACATTAAACTATCATCATCTCCTCAAACTGACAACCCCTCTGGGCTCTGGGCTGCCATACCCTGCAGGTGTGTGTGCATGGATTCAGTCCCAGATGACCATCTCTTCTCATTGCCCCCAGCCCCCTGGCTCTCTCACCCACACTCGCAGCTTTGTCAAAACTGTACACAGGCATTTCTGAAAGCTGCATGTCTAGCTCCCATGACTTCTTTGAGCACCAAAACCACATGGCTGATGTCTCCTTGACCAAGAGCCTCCAATACACCACCAAGTCAAAAAGTTAAGAGCCCTTACTTATTAAGGAGGACAAATCACCATGAACCTAGGAAGTAAACCAGAAATCTAGGAATCCTGGGACTTCTCTGGTGGTCCAGAGGCTAAGACTCCATGCTCCCAATACAGGGGACCGGAGTTCAATCCCTGGTTGGGAAACTAGATCCCACATGTAGCAATTAAGAGTTTGCATTCCACAACTAAATATCCTGTATGCCCCCAAAAAGGTAGAAGATGCCAGGTGCTGCAGCTAACACCCAGTCCAGCCAAATAAATAAAGTGTTAAAAGGAAAAAAAGAAATCTAGGAACCCCTCTGCCCAACATTCTCTCCCTCACCCCCACATCTAATTCATCACTGAATCATCCCAGTTTTATCTCCAGAGACATCCTGCTGTTCATACAGCTTCCTCTGTTACCAGTGCCTGCACCCAAAAGCCACTGACCTTGTGGCAGGGGCCCTTCTCTGATGTTTTTCACCCACTCTTCCCTTTCAACCTTTGTTATTCTTTCTTTGTAAGAATAATTACAAAGGGGGCAACTAGATACCCAAGAAACAGATCTTGGCCAGGGTCTTAGAGGGCCTGTCCCTCCTGCATTCCTTCCCCAACCATACTCTTGCTCCTTTGCAACAACAATTCTCTTGCTTTTATTTATTGCTTTGCCACCCACATACAGAGCCCTATACCACAGAACATAGATTCCACTGGCTACTGATCAAAAGAATTAGACCTCATGGGTTCTCTGTGACTTCTTTCTGTAGCTTATCATTTCATGGTTAGTGTTTTTAGCTGTAACATTCATTTCCATTTCAAGTCCTCCTTGATTCACTTCTCTGCCATACAGTTGATAGACATCCAGAGTGGAGTCAGTTTGCTGCTCTGAAAATTCCCTTTGCGGGTCCCCTGTATAAAATGTATAGCCCCCCAAGAGGAAATGGGAACCCCTGCAACTCTTCATCTTTCTCATCACCTCCTGTTGTCAGGTCTTTAAGTTTTTACCCTTCTGAGGTCTGCAGTGTATCTTATTGTGGTTTTACTTTGCATTTTCCCAATCAGTAATGAGGTTCAGGGTCACAATGAATGATAGTCACTCAGTCGTGTCTGACCCTTTGCAACCCCATGGACTGTAGCCTGCCAGGCTTCTCTGTCCAGGGGATTTCCCAGGCAAGATTACTGGAGTGGGTAGCCATTTCCTTCTCCAGGGGATCTTCCCAGCTCAGGGACTGAACCTGAATCTGCCGCATTACCAGCAGGTTCTTTACCATCTAAGTCACCAGGGAAGCTCCTGGTAATCGGGTTGGTGGCTTTTTATTTACTTTTATTGACCAACTGCATTTCATCATTTTGGCATGCCTATATAATGCCTATGAGGCTTTTGATGCTTTTAATATTGTAGATGCTTTAAATTTTGTGCATATTAAGATGTTATAGCATCCTAAAAAAAATCAAGAGAACAATAACAAAAGAACCTTTCTAGCTGGGAAGAGATTGCCCCTTCTTGAGCCAGCAGATTCACAGAGAGAGCAAAGGACCCAGCAGGGAGCAGGCCTTTGATATGCAAAGTGACTAACCCAGAGCCAGACCTTCTTTCTCCTGCCCAACATCCCAGGAGGCAATATTCATGCTGAACTGTAGCGCTTTAATCAAAGGAATATTGCTAGGCACCAGGTAACTAGAGACCACCCCTATAGCCCAAAGCTAGCCAGAATTATTCAGATGTAGCCAGTCCTAAGCTGTTCATCCTATTCTGCCTTTATTGCAGAAACCCCAATAAAGACCTTATCTGAATGCTCCCCAGGACTTCTCTGGTGGCTCAGGTGGTGAAGAATCTGCCTGTAATGCAGGAGGCCAGGCTCCATCAGTGGGTCAGGAAGATCCCCTGCAGAAGGGAACGGCAACCCACTTCAGCATTCTTGCCTGGAGAATCCCATGGACAGAAGAACCTGGCAGGCTATAGTTCATGAGACCACAAAGAGTCAGACACAACTGAGCCACCAACACTTTTTACTTTCACAAAGCTCCCCACTCCCACTCTGCTCCTGCCTTCTGCCTCCTGACCACTTTGGTGCTTCCTCATGTGGCCCCACGTGGCATGTTAGCTCCTGTGTCTAAGACTCCTGAGTGCAATAAACTTTGTTTTTTTTTTCCTGTGTCTCTCCTCTGCCTCCTCTTGTGGCATATCCAACTGACCATCCCATAAAAGAAAACAGAACAGGGCTGTGGATGAAGCTTGATGGGCTGTCCATCTTCTCCAGGTTGATTCATACAACATCTCACTATCATCCCATCAACTAGAGTTTGGCACGTGCCATCTACTTCTACAAGGATTAAATCATGTGCTGCTGTAGCTGCTGATTTTTAACAACCCCTGAAAGGAGTTTAGGGTGGAGATCAGAAGTGAGGCCCTGTGTGCTGGGAATGTGGGCGAGTGGAGGTGGGACTGACAGAACAGGTCTTCAGACAGATATATCTAAGAGCTGATTTTATGAGCCCAATTCTTGTATCTCCTCATATCAAAAAAGCACTAAAGTCCTTCATGGTGACACATGCTCGTTGTGGCTAGCAGAAACCTTCTGGAAAAAATATCTGCTTGACTGCATGGACTCCCCCTTCACCAAAATCACATGTATACTGACCTTCTCACCTGCCTCTTTGGAGCAGTTTCTCAGAGCTATCTGAGGTGTTATCTCCCTGGCTGCAGCCCTCATTTTGCCTCCAATGAGACGTGCGTCTCTCACGTTGTGTAATTTTAAGTTATCATCATCCCATAAAAGAACACAGAACAGAGGCTGTGGATGGATCCTCATGGATCATCCATATTCTCTCAATCATCTGGACAAGCATGTTAAGACGCTTCCGTCAGGTCCAACTCTTTGGGATCCTCTGAACTGTAGCCCCCAGACTCCTCTGTCCATGGGATTTTCCAGGCAAGAATAATGGAGTGGGTTGCCATTTTCTCCTCCAGGGGATCTCCCTAGCCCAGAGATCCAACTGGCATCTCTTGCATCTCCTGTACTGGCAGTCAGATTCTTTACCACTGAGCCACCTGAGAAGCCCCTTATCATTTGGACACTAGCTCTCTGTTGATGAAACAACAACAATAACAAAAAAAACAAACAAATGAAAAAACCTCCAGATATATTATTTCTGATATCTAATTTTATTATTATCAAATTTATACATCCTTTATTTCATAGTTAGTGCTGCTGACAACGTGTTTTTTAAAAAGCGATCCTTTTTCACTATTTGTGATAATTCTTGGTAAGGCAAATTATCCCTCCTTGTTCTTCAATAGCTTCATCTGTTTCATCCTCCCCTGCTGTTGTTGTTGGCTTTAACTTGTTGCTTTTTTTATGCCTATGTCAATACAACGCTATCTTACTCATTTTAAGACTGTGGTGGTAGATTGTGGGAGTAGCAGTCCCCAGTAGATCAGTCCACTGTTCACTTGTCTGTTTTCATCTCATGCTGTGGCTTGCTCTAGGCAACGGCTCATCAGCAAATGGGACAGAGAGACTAGATAAGTGCTCCTTCACGGGGGCTTAACCCCAGAGAGATGCTCAAAGATGATCATGGCACGAAGGACCACAAGGAAAGAACAGTTGGGCCATGCCAGGCACTGCATGGTAAGCACCTCCAAATGCAGCCAATGAGATGAGGCAAGCTTAGCAGCACTCATGGATCATTTCACAGAGCAGAAAAAAAGTTTCTATTGTTTTGGGGTTTTTGGTTGTCAGCAGTAGATAAGTGATACAGTGGCCTTGCTATTCTTGGGTCCCTGTGCTTCTTTCTGGACCACAGCCTTCTCTCCAGGTCCAACCTTACTACCCTGGTGTGAACAACTGGCATCTCTGCCAGAACCTCTCACTGCTGCCTCGGTGTCTACCTTGCCTCATCCAATCTATTGAAATTCAAAGCATAGAAAAATACATAGAAAAATGTGACAAACTCCTTTGTACTCAGCATATTTTTAGAATGTCATTTGCTGTTTCAATTCAAATTGTTTTGAACATAAAAGCAATAAAGTCCTTTTGATTCCCCTTGAATCCTTTTTCAGAATCATCTGCACCTTTCCTCTCCACAGGAAGTATTCCAGTAGGAAGCATGATCCAACTCTTTGTAGTGATTAAGACTCTCCCCTTGACCAAACAGTGGGCAGCCTCTTTGAGCCTTGTCCTCCACCTGGCCTCATCCTTGGGCCCTATCTTCAGTCTGCTGAGTGTGGTGGTAATAAGAATCCTGATGAGTCAGTTAGGTGAGAATGCTCCCACCTTTGGTAGCTGATTACCTTAGTCTGCCTTTAGCAGAAATCCTGTTAAATCACTCTAGCAAGAACCCCTCTACCCTAATGTTTTGCTCTTCATAATTTTCCATCTACTGACACCTACACCCTCATCTTAGCTATAAATCCCCACTTATCTCTTGTATTTGGGGTTTAGTCCAACCTTTCTCCTATATTGCAGTAGTCTTTAGTAAAATCTTCCTTACCACTGTAACAAGTCTCAGAATGAATGTTTGTTTAACAAATAACAACATCCTTTTAGTCAAAGCTTTTATATGCCTACTATGCACACGCTCCCAAATCACTGTAGATGGTGACTGCAGCCATGAAATTAAAAGATGCTTACTCCTTAGAAGGAAAGTTATGACCAATCTAGATAGCATATTCAAAAGCAGAGACATTACTTTGCCAACAAAAATCCATCTAGTCAAGGCTATGGTTTGTCTAGTAGTCACGTATGGATGTGAAAGTTGGACTGTGAAGAAGGCTGAGCGCCGAAGAATTGATGCTTTTGAACTGTGGTGTTGGAGAAGACTCTTGAGAGTCCCTAGGACTGCAAGGAGATCCAACCAGTCCATTCTGAAAGAGATCAGCCCTAGGATTTCTTTGGAAAGAATGATGCTCAAGCTGAAACTCCAGTACTTTGGCCACCTCATGTGAAGAGTTGACTCATTGGAAAAGACTGATGCTGGGAGGGATTGGGGGCAAGAGGAGAAGGGGACGACAGAGGATGAGATGGCTGGATGGCATCACTGACTCGATGGACGTGAGTCTGAGTGAACTTCGGGAGTTGGTGATGGACAGGGAGGCCTGGCGTGCTGCGATTCATGGGGTTGCAAAGAGTCGGACATGACTGAGCAGCTGAATTGAACTGAACTGAACTGATGCACACATACACATGTATAATATTACAAGATGAAACATTTTTAGCATTATTTTGTATAACATTTTTATAAGGTCGACAATTCTGTATGTGTCAGTCTATTAATATTATGCTTCTGAAAATTCAACTTCATTTTTTGAGCTGATTTTAGCAAAGCACAGTCATCTTTCCAAGGACTGGGTAGTACTCCATCATAAGACCACACTATAATATATTTACGTACTTCTCAGTTGGTGACATTAGGTTTTTTCACATTTTTCAAATTTTGACCTCATTGCAAAAAAGATCTTTGCGTACATCATCTGCTGCATGTAAGTAAGTATTTCTTGTTGTTCAGATGCACAGTTGTGTCCGACTCTTTGCAACCCCATGGACTGAAGCATGCCAGGCTTCTCTGTCCTTCACCATCTCTCAGAGCTTCCTCAAACTCATGTCCATCGAGTCACTGATGCCATCCAACCATCTCATCCCCTGTCATCCCATTCTCTTCTTGGCTTCAATATTTCCCAGTATCAAGGTTTTTTCCAATGAGTAGGCTCTTTGCAGCAGATGGCCAAAGTATTGGAGCTTCAGCCTCAGCATTAGTTCCTACAATGAATTTTCAGGATTGATTTCCTTTAGGATTGATTGATTTGATCTCCTTGCAGTCCAAGGGACTCTCAAGAGTCTTCTCCAGCATCACAGTTCAAAAGCATCAATTCTTTGGTACTCAGCCTTTTTTATGGTCCAGCTCTCACCTCCATACATGACTACTGGAAAAACCATAGGTTTGACTAGATGGACCTTTGTCAGCAAAGTGATGTCTCTGCTTTTTAATATGCTGTCTAGGTGTTCTGTCATAGCTTTTCTTCCAAGGAGCAAGCATCTTTTAATTCCATGGCTGTAGTCACCATCTGCAGTGATTTTGGAGCCCAAGAAAATAAAGTCTCTCACTGTTTCCATTGTTTCCCCATCTTTTTGCCATGAAGTGATGGAACTGGATGCCATGATCTTCATTTTTGAATGTTGAGTTTTAAACCAGCTTTTCTACTCTCCTCTTCACTTTCATCAAAAGGCTGTTTAGTTCCTCTTCACTTTCTGCCATAAGAGTGGTGTCATCTACAAATCTGAGGTTATTAATATTTCTCCTGGCAACCTTGATTCCAGCTTGTGCTTCATCCAGTTTGGCATTTGTCATGATGTACTCTGCATATAAGTTAGATAAGCAGGGTGACAATATACAGCCTTGACGTACTCTTTTTCCAATTTTGAACCAGACTGTTGTTCCATGTCCAGTTCTAACTGTTGCTTCTTGACCTGCATGCACATTTCTCGGGAGGTAGGTAAAGTGGTCTATTATTCCCATCTTTTGAAGAATTTCCCACAGTTGTGATCCACACATTCAAAGCCTTCAGCATAGTTAATGAAGTAGAAGTAGATGGTTTTTTGAAATCCTCTTGCTTTTTCCATGATTCAGTGGATGTTGACGATTTCAACTGTTTGTCTGTCTTTTCTAAATCCAGCTTAAATATCTAGAAGGTCTCTGTTCATGTACTGTTAAATCCTGGCTTAGAAAATTTTGAGTGTTACTTTGCTAGCATGTGAAATGAGTGCAATTGAATGGTAGTTTGAACATTCTTTGGCATTGTCTTTCTTCGGGATTGGAATAAAAACTGATGTTTTCCAGTCCTGTGGCCATTGCTGAGTTTTCCAAATTTGCTGGCATATTGAGTGCAACACTTTCACAGCACCATCTTTTAGGATTTGAAATAGCTCAGCTGGAAGAGTTTCTAGTGTAGGATATAAGGAAAAAAGCAGCATTTCTGGGTTTTGGGGTTACATACCTCAGTCAATCCTAAGGATATTACAGGAATATATTATTATTATATTTATTAAAAGGACCAATGATGAAGCTGAAGCTCCAATGTTTTGGCCACCAGATGTGAAGAACTGATTTGCTGGAAAAGACCCTGATGCTGGGAAAAATGGAAGACAAAAGGAGAAGGGAGGTGGCAGAGGATGAGATGGTTAGATAGCATCATTAACTCAACGAACATGAATTTGAACAATATCCAGGAGGTAGTGGAGGACAGAAGAACCTGGAGTGCTGCAGTTCATGGGGTCACAAAGAGTCAGACATGACTTAACAATTGAACAACAGATCTCAGCTTTCCTAGGCAATGCCCAATGCTCTCCCAGAGGGTAATCAGTATGTCGCATCCCACCACTACAGATGAGAGTTCTTGTCTCTCAACATCATTGCCAACACTTGATATTTTATGTATTATATTTTAGTTTATATATATTATTTTATAAAAAATAACTTCCTTTTGAGGTTATTTAAGGAAGGACCAACAACACAAGAGAAGACTCTACACATGGACTTCACCAAATGGTCAACACCGAAACCAGATTGATTATATTCTTTGCAGCCAAAGATGGAGAAGCTCTATACAGTCAGCAACAACAAGACCGGGAGCTGACTGTGGCTCAGACCATGAACTCCTTATTGCCAAATTCAGACTGAAATTGAAGAAAGTAGGGAAAACCATTAGACCATTCAGCTATGACCTAAATCAAATCCCTTATGAGTATACAGTGGAAGTATACTCCCTTAAAATAGATTTAAGGGCCTAGATCTGATAGATAGAGTGCCTGATGAACTATGGAATGAGGTTCGTGACATTGTACAGGAGACAGGGATCAAGACCATCCCCATGGAAAAGAAATGCAAAAAAGCAAAATGGCTGTCTGGGGAGGCCTTACAAATAGCTGTGAAAAGAAGAGAAGCAAAAAGCAAAGCAGAAAAGGAAAGATATAAGCATCTGAATGCAGAGTTCCAAAGAACAGCAAGAAAAGATAAGAAAGTCTTCTTCAGCAATCAATGCAAATAAATAGAGGAAAACAACAGAATGGGAAAGACTAGGGATCTCTTCAAGAAAATCAGAGATACCAAAGGAACATTTCATGCAAAGATGGGCTCAATAAAGGACAGAATTGGTATGGACTTAACAGAAGCAGAAGATACTAAGAAGAGGTGGCAAGAATACACAGAAGAACTGTACAAAAAAGAGCTTCATGACCCAGATAATCACGATGATGTGATCACTGACCTAGAGCCAGACATCCTGGAATGTGAAGTCAAGTGGGCATTAGAAAGGATCACTACGAACAAAGCTAGTGGAGGTGATGGAATTTCAGTGGAGCTATTCCAAATCCTGAAAGATGATGCTGTGAAAGTGTTGCACTCAATATGCCAGCAAATTTGGAAAACTCAACAGTGGCCACAGGACTGGAAAAGGTCGGTTTTCATTCCAATCCCAAAGAAAGGCAATGCCAAAGAATGCTCAGACTACCGCACAATTGCACTCATCTCACACGCTAGTAAAGTAATGCTCAGAATTCTCCAAGCCAGGCTTCAGCAATATGTGAACCGTGAACTTCCTGATGTTCAAGCTGGTTTTAGAAAAGGCAGAGGAACCAGAGATCATATTGCCAACATCCGCTGGATCATGGAAAAAGCAAGAGAGTTCCAGAAAAACATCTATTTCTGCTTTATTGACTATGCCAAAGCCTTTGACTGTGTGGATCACAATAAACTGTGGAGAATTCTGAAAGAGATGGGAATACCAGACCACCTGACCTGCCTCTTGAGAAATCTGTATGCAGGTCAGGAAGCAACAGTTAGAACTGGTCATGGAAAAACAGATTGGTTCCAAATAGGAAAAGGGGTACATCAAGGCTGTATATTGTCACCCTGCTTATTTAACTTCTATGCAGAGTACATCATGAGAAACGCTGGACTGGAAGAAACACAAGTTGGAATCAAGATTGCCAGGAGAAGTATCAATAACCTCAGATATGCAGATGACACCACCCTTATGGCAGAAAGTGAAGAGGAACTCAAAAGCCTCTTGATGAAAGTGAAAGTGGAGAGTGAAAAAGTTGGCTTAAAGCTCAACATTCAGAAAACGAAGATCATGGCATCTGGTCCCATCACTTCATGGGAAATAGATGGGGAAACAGTGGAGATAGTGTCAGACTTTATTTTCAGGGGCTCTAAAATCACTGCAGATGGTGACTGCAGCCATGAAATTAAAAGACGCTTACTCCTTGGAAGCAAAGTTATGACCAACCTAGATAGCATATTCAAAAGCAGAGACATTACTTTGCCAACAATGGTTCGTCTAGTCAAGGCTATGGTTTTTCCTGTGGTCATGTATGGATGTGAGAGCTGGACTGTGAAGAAGGCTGAGCGTTGAAGAATTGATGCTTTTGAACTGTGGTGTTGGAGAAGACTCTTGAGAGTCCCTTGGACTGCAAGGAGATCCAACCAGTCCATTTTGAAGGAGATCAGCCCTGGGATTTCTTTGGAAAGAATGATGCTCAAGCTGAAACTCCAGTACTTTGGCCACCTCATGCGAAGAGTTGACTCATTGGAAAAGACTCTGATGCTGGGAGGGATTGGGGGCAAGAGGAGAAGGGGACGACAGAGGATGAGATGGCTGGATGGCATCACTGACTTGATGGATGTGAGTCTGAGTGACCTCCCGGACTTGGTGATGGACAGGGAGGCCTGGCCTGCTGCGATTCATGGGATCGCAAAACGTCGGACACGACTGAGTGACTGATCTGATATGAAGGAAGGACCAATGAATATAAAAATCTCCTGGTCTTTATATGACTGAAACACATGTATGAATATTCTTATTCAGCTTTCAAGCTTGAATCACAACTATTCCAACATTGAAATCTAGATTGATTATTATTTCCTCTTTGTCCTTTGAAAATCTTTTACCTTTCCAAGATTTTATGGCATTTATGTGCTCTCATTCTAATTGCTATTCATTTATAAATAATTTTATTTTCTTTCTGGAAATTTTTAAAATTCCCTCTCCTGTTTTTTAGCCTCCTGGAATTTCATTACAGTTTCTAGATTTGGACTTGTTTTTATGTCTTATCCCTACAACACCAAAAGTTTTTTCATGACCTCTTTTTAAGCTTCTTTTAGAGTGTCAATCTTCATTGTCAATCTTTATTATCGCTTTGTTAGCAATCTCCTTTATCTCTTCCCGTTTTCCCCCTTCTCTTCTGTGCAACATTTATCCATTTATGTAACATTTTAGCTGATTTCATTAATGTTCTCTTCAGCTCTATCTAGTTTCTTGAATTCATTCATAGAGTAGATTTTTTTCCCCCATAGCTTTGTTTTTTAGACTTTCTCTTTGGTTACTTTCAGAACTACCTTTCTAGGTTTCTCACTGTCTGATCTTGCCAGTAGCTGCTAGCTATTCCTCTTCATGTCTTATGCTCTCCAAAAAAAATTCCTAGAGCAAATAGATGAGTTCATTAAAGTGGCAAGATACAAAGTAAACATGTAGACATTAATTGTATTTTTATATATTAGCAATGTATTATACATGGACACAAACATTTAAAATACAATGCAATTTATAGTTACTAAAAGTTAAACATTTACTTGTAACTCTAACAAACCACATAGAATTTGTTTACTTAAAACTACGAAATTCTGATGAAAGAAATCAAATATCTAAATAAATGGAGAGAAATACTGTGTTCACTAACTGGAAGATTAAAAACAGTAATATGTCCATCCTTCCTTGATTGATACACAAGTTTAGCATAACTCACATCAAAATCTAGCAAGATATTTTTGTAGATATAGAAAAATTATTTTAAAGTTTATACCCAAAGATAAAGGAGCTTTTGTTGTTCAGTCATTAAGTGATGTTCAACTCTGCGTGACTCAATGGACTGCAGCACACCAGGCTCTTTTATCCTCCACTATCTCCTGGAGTTTGTTCAGATTCATGTCCATTGAGTAGGTGATGCTATCTAACCATCTCATCCTTTGCCATCTCCTTCACATTTTGCCTTCAGTCTTTCCCATCATCAGGATATTTTCCAATGAATTGATTTTTCGAATCAGGTGGCCAAAGTATTGGAGCTTCATCTTCAGCATCAGTCCTTCCAGTGAATGTTCAGGGTTGATTTCCTTTAGGATTAACTGGTTTAGTCTCCTTTCAGTCAAAGTGACTCTCAAGAGCCTTCTCCAGCACCACAATCTGAAAGCATCACTTCTTCCTTGCCTTCCAATCCCAAAGAAGGGCAATGCCAAAGAATGTTTATTTGTACTCATTTCAAATGCCAGTAAGGTTATGTTCAAAATCCTTCAAGCTAGGCTTCAGGAGTACATGAACCAAGAACTTCCAAATGTACAAGCTGGATTTAGACAAGGCAGAGGAGCCAGAAATCTAATTGCTAACATTAATTGGATCATGGAAGAGGCAAGAGAATTCCAGAAAAACATCTAATTCTGCTTCATTGACTATGCTAAAGCCTTCGATTGCATGGATCACAACAAACTGTGGGAAATTCTTAAATAGATAGGAATACCAGACAAAGGAAATACAAGAGTTAACATAATGTTGAAAATGAATAATAAAAAGGAAAGATTGTCTATTCAATGTCAAGACTTATTATATAGCTATAGTTATCTAGAGTAGGTGGTATTGTCAAGACACATAGAGCAATGGAACAGAACAGAAAACCGGAAGTAAATCCAGAAAAATATTCCAAATTGACTTTTGAAAAGGGTGCAAAAGTGATTCAATGGAGGAAAGGCAAACTCTTCATCAAATGGCATTTTCATGCATTGAATTGCATCTCCCCAATAAAAGTTTGTGGCAATCTTCAAACTCAGCACCTCTGACTGTGACCTTATCTGGGGAAAAGGTCTGTATATAAGTAATCCAACTAAAATTAGGTTACTAGGGTGATTTCTAATTCAATATGACTGGTGTTATTATAGTAAGGGACATCTGAACACAGAGACAGCCAGACACAGAGAGACAAGGAAGTCAAGAAACAGAGAGAGGCCATTTCTCTGAAGATAAAGGCAGAGGTCAGGATGATGCTTTTATAATCTAAGGAACATACCATTACCAGCAACCCCCAGAGTCTGGGAGAGAAGCCTGGATAAGAGTCTCTCTCCTTGACTCAGAAGGTGCCAACCTGGCTGCAACCTTACGCTTGGACTTCTGACTTCCAGAGCTGTGAGAGAATAAATTTGCACTGTGTAAGTCACCCAGGGTGGGGTGCTTTGTTAACAACAGACCCCTCACCCCCTGGAAACTAATACAGTAGTGGAACAAATAGACATCCACAGTAGAAAAAAAAAATAAAGCTTAACCCAAGTTTCACACCTTATACAAAATTAACTCAAAATGGATCACGGAATTAAATGTAAAACTATAAACCTTTTAGAGAAAAGCACAGGGCAAAACTTCAGTGTTTAGGACAGCTAGAGAGTTCTTAGATTTGACACCAAAAGCATGATCCATAAAAGGAAAAATGGATAAATTAGACTTAATCAAAATTAAAATCTTATGCTCTGTGAAATTCCCTGTTAAGAGGATGAAAAGGCAAGTTACAAACTGGCAGAAAATATTTGCAAACCACATATTTGACAAAGAACTAGTATCTAAAATACACAAAGTATTCTCCAAAGTCAATAGTGCTTGGGGAAAAAAAGGCAATTCAATTAGAAAATGGGCACATGCCATGAAGAAAGATTTCACCAAAGAAGATACACAGATGTCAAATTACCACATGAGAAGATGTTCAACATCATTAGCCATGAAAGGAATGCAAATTAAAATCTCAAGTTGATAACACTACAAATCTTTCAGAATGGCTAAAAGAAAAAAAAATCCACAACTTCAAATGCTGGTGTGGATGCAGAGAAACTTGATCACTCACATTGCTAGTGAAAATTGAAAATGGGACAGTCACTCTGAAAAAGCTTAGAATTTTCTTTACAAGCTAAACATATAAATAGCATAAAATCTAGCAACTGCACTCCTGGTCATTTATCCCAAAGAAATAAAGACTATGTTCACACAAAAACATGCAGCTTTAATCCCCTAATAACCCCCAAACTGGAAGCAATCCAATGTCCAATCTCCTTCAATAGGTAAATGGTACAAAATCTGTAGTACAACCACATCAGGTAACAAACACTACAAGCAGCAGAAACGAACAGACTGTTGAGACACTCAGCTGCCTGCCTGAATCTCCAGTGAATTATGCTGAGTGAAGGAAACCAGTCCCAAATGTTACATACGTTATGATTCCATGTATGTAATATTCTTGAAATGTCTATATTATTAAATAGAGGGCAATGTCTGTGGTTGCCAGGGGTTGAGAAGGAGTTGGAGATCTGAGGGAGGTGGATGTGGTCATAAAAGGGCAACAGTGTTAACGTCCCTGTGGAGGTGGAATGTTTTGTATTTTGATTTATCAACATCAATGTTCTCGTTGTGAGACTGTCTCATAACTTTGCAGAATGTTACCATTCTGGAAAACATGGGATATCTGTGTATTTGTTCTTACATTCACAGGTCAATTATAATTATGTCAAGATGAAAAGTTTAATTTTAAAAATGAGGATATTTATGACTCTTCATTGTGTAAAACCCTGTGTGGGCTTCCTACTTGCTTAGGTAAACATACCTGGCTATTATCATGACTCAAGATCCCTGTGATCTTGTGTCTACCCACCTTCACCCTCTCTCAGAATTTCTGGTTGTTGTCCATGCTCTAATCACACTGCCCTTCCTCTCCTTCCATCCTCAAATGTGCCTCATCCTTCTTGCCTCAGAGTTCGCAATGCCCTCCCTTCTTCCTGAGAGCTTATGATGTATTACACAGTGAATTGTTCACTTTAGAGTAAGAATTTTTGAACAATGAGCATCCAGGAGCACCTGCAATGTACCAGGTCCTGTTCCATGAAGACAGGAAACAGCAGTGAGCAACACAGCTGAAATGCTTGTCACCACACAGCCCATCTTCTGGGTTGTCCATCTGTGTCTCTGAGGAGGGCAGAAGATGCAGGACAGTGCAGGATAAATATATTCCATGCAATATTGGAGATATACTAAAAGTCATTTGTTATATATCTGAAATTCAAATTCAGCTGGGTGTTCTGTTACTTTATCTGGCAACTCTAAAAGGTAAGACCTTCTGAGAAACGTCATGAAATGTGTCTTTAACCCAGCTGTTCAGGGGCTGAATGGGAGCATTCATCCATCTCTTTCTGTCCCCATTAGTGAATATTGCCATGTGGTATGTAAAGTCCTCCATACGTCTAGCTGTCTACATGGTGCAAAATACTTATACCAAAAATGTTTATTTCTTGTTCTATTGGGAAAGTCTCTCGTGCTCATCTGCACCTAGCAAGCCCATGGTCAGTATGTGTTCTGTGAACCAATAAATGAATCATTGAGACCTACACCTGCTCTCTGTCCTTTCTAGGGATCTGTATGCTTTAAACATCTCTTAGATCCTATATCAGACCCTCTTGGCTTCACTTTTCTTCCAGCTACTGTGATGGTGATGAGTTTTTCCTTGTCTTAGCTGGCTTTATGAAAGTACCAGCACCTTGACTGAGGCCCATGGCACACCTTGCACTGCCATCCCCAAGGTTCTCTGATGCCCAGTGGGTGTGGGAACCCTGTGTAAACCTGATGACTTCTCTCACATCAACAATCAGAAGTATGGAGGAGATACTGTGCAATATGGAACCCTTGTCTGATGAGGACAGATACCCCTCCACTCAGCCCCTGACTAGGTGGTTCTAAGACCCAACTCATCAGTTCAGCTCAGTCGCTCAGTCCTGTCTGACTCTTGTGACCCCATTGACTGCAGCACAGCAGGCCTCCCTGTTCATCACCAACTCCTGGGGCCTACTCAAATTCATGTCCATTGAGTTGGTGATACCATCCAACCATCTCATCCTCTGTCGATTCTTAGAAGATCCTATTTGTTGAGGTTGTCAGATAAAGTACAGCATACCTGGGTAAATTTGAATTTAAGTCAAAGAAATGGTGGAAGTACATCCTAAATATTGCACAGGATATACTTATGCTAAGAGATGTATTTGTTGTTCATTTGAAATTCAAACTTAGCTGGGCAGCCTGTTTTTCTGTTTACTGAATTTCATAACTAGCATGTGTCTTGTGTTGGTTCTTCCTCCTGTCCTGGTCCTCTCTCCCTCTACCTGGAACCACAAACAAGTTACTCCCACTGAAGATGGTCAATACCAAAATAAGATTGATTATATTCTTTGCAGACAAAAAGGGAGAACCTCTATATAGTCAGCAAAAATAAGTCTGGGAGCTGACTGTAGCTCAGATCATGAACTCCTTTTTGCAAAATTCAGACTTAAATTGAAGAAAGTAGGGAAAACCATTAGACCATTCTGGTATGACCTAAATCAAATCCCTTATAATTATAGAGTGGAAGTGACAAATAGATTCAAGGCATTACATCTGATAGACAGAGTGCCTGAAGAACTATGGATAGAAGTTCATGACATTGTATAGGAGGCAGTGATCAAGACTATCCCCAAGAAAAAGAAATGCAAAAAGGCAAAATGGTTGTCTGAGGAGACCTTAAAAATAGCTGAGAAAAGAAGAGAAGCTAAAGGCAAAGGAGAAAAGAAAAGATATATCCATTTGAATGTAGAGTTCCAAAGAATAGCAAGGAAAAATAAGAAAGCCTTTCTCCATGATCAGTGCAAATAGAGGAAAGCAATAGAATGGGGAAGACTACAGATCACATCAAGAAAATTAGAGATACCAAGGGAACATTTCTTGTAAAGATAGGCACAATAAAGGACAGAAATGGTATGAATTTAACAGAAGCAGAAGATATTAACAAGAAGTGGCAAGAGTACACAGAAGAATTGTACAAAAAAAAATCTTCATGACCCAGATAACCATGATGGTGTGATCACCCACCTAGAACCATACATTCTGGATGTGAACTCAAGTGGGCCTTAGGAAGCATCACTATGAACAAAGCTAGTGGAGGTGATGGAATTCCAGTTGAGCTATTTCAAATCCTAAAAGATAATGCTATGAAAGTGTTGCACTCAATATGCCAGCAAATTTGGAAAACTCAGCCATGGCCACAGAGCTGTAAAAGGCCAGTTTTCATTCCAATCCCAAAGAGAGGCAATGCCAAAGAATGCTCAAACTACTGCACAATTGCACTCATCTCACATGCTAGTAAAGTAGTGCTCAAAAATTTCCAAGTCAGGCTTCAATAGTACGTGAACCGTAAACTTCCAGATGTTAAAGACAGATTTAGAAAAGGCAGAACCAGAGATCATATTGTCAACATCCATTAGATTATTAAAATAAAACAAGAGGGTTTCAGAAAAACACCTACTTCTGCTTTGTTGCCTATGACAAAGCCTTTGACTGTGTGGATTACAACAAACTGGAAAATTCTTCAAGAGAATAACAGCCCACTTTACCTGCCTTCTGAGAAATCTGTATGCAGGACAAGAAGCGACAATGAGAAATGGATATGGAACAAGAGACTGGCTCCAAATAGGAAAAGGAGTATCTCAAGGCTGTATACTGTCACCCTGCTTATCTAACTTATATGCAGAATACATCATGAGAAATGCTGGACTGGATGAAGCACAAGCTGTAATAAAGATTGCTTGGAGAAATATCAATAACTTCAGATACTCAGATGACACCACCCTTATGGCAGAAAGAAAAGAAGAACTAAAGAGCCTCTTGATGAAAGTGAAAGAGGAGAGTGAAAAAGTTGGCTTAAAACTCAACATTCAGAAAACTAAGATCACGGCATCTGGTCCCATCACTTCATGGCAAATAGATGGGGAAACAATGGAAACAGTGAGAGACTTTACTTTCTTGGGCTCCAAAATCTCTGCAGATGGTGACCGCAGCTATGAAATTAAAAGATGCTTGCACCTTGGAAGAAAAGCTATGATCAAACTGGCCAGCATATTAAAAAGCAGAGAGATTACTTTGTCGACAAAGGTCCATCTAGTCAAAGCTATGGTTTTTCCAGTAGTCATGTATGGATGTGAGAGCTGGACCATAAAGATAGCTGAGTACTGAAGAACTGATGCTTTTGAACTGTGGTTTTGGAAAAGACTCTTGGGAGTCCCTTGGACTGCAAGGAGATCAAACCAGTCCATTCTAAAGGAAATAAATCCTGAATATTCATTGGAAGGAATGATGCTGAAGCTGAAGCTCCAATACTTTGGCCACCTGATGTGAAGAGCTGACTCGTTTGAAAAGACTCTGATGCTGGGAAAGATTGAAGGCAGGAGGAGAAGAGAATGACAGAGGATGAGATGCTTGGATGGCATCTCGGACTCAATGGAGATGAGTTTGAGCAAGCTTTGGTAGTTGGTGAAGGACAGGGAAGTCTGGTGTGCTGCAGTCCATGGGGTCACAAAGAGTTGGACACGACTGAGAGACTGAATTGAACTGAACTAAAGCCTTTGTCTCAGGCTAAGACATTCTTTTTGTGTTTTCAAAGAAAGATTTTTTTATTTTTAAGTCAGCCAATCCAAAAATGAAGAAAACACTCTTTAATGATCTGGGTCACCATGGTCTAAGTTAAGGGAATGCTGCCCACCCCCAGTCCCCCCTGAGTTCCCTGAATTTCCTTCTGAATCTTTTTTATATATATATACCTTTTGAAGTCTGAGGGATACTAACTAAGAAGACTAGTACTTAAGTATAAGCCTTTAAAAAGTCATTTGACCTGGTTAAGTCACCTGTGCCCTACTTTGGCAAAATGTTTTTGAAGTCTTCAGCTCAATAGTAACAAATCTTCCCTTCAAAAAAAAAAAAAATAGCCCCATGGAGAAGGAGAGGGTAGAAAAGCATCATCCCCCTGGTGGGCTAGTTTCAGCTTCAACAACTTCCCTTATTAGTGATAGACTAGCCTGTGCTTACATAATACAGCAATTACTCAAAGGGCTTCATTCAGAGACAAATTCAGCTACAGACAGTCTCCCAGGTGAGAGGCCAGTCTTCAAACATCTGCTTTCAGATAAGTGATCTGCAAAGCTTGTGTGTGTGTGTGTGTGTGTGTGTGTGCACGCGCGAGCTCACGTTTGCTGCAGGGGAGGGGGAACAGTAGTTATCAGGAGCGATTTCCTGAATTACAAGGTAAGTCAAGGACAGAGGAGTCAGATGTCTTAATAAGGAGCAGGATGGTTAAGGATGGTCAGTCTTTCCTGTGTGTGTATTTTTGTTACTGTCTATGTTAGTGCACTAAAGAAATAGAAAGCTTGTGTTAGACTCAGAGATAAAACCTTTTCTACTCATCATCTTGGGTGAGATTTTTTTTTTTTTTTGACAGATTCATGATGTTGTACCCATTCTGCTGAAGTGCCAGGTGGGACTCACAAAATCATTTCCATTTAATGGAAAGCCAGTTTTGAGGAGCTTCAGAATAAGGAAGCATCATCGCCCATCCATGTAACACGGACTGGTGCATATCCCAACCCTGCCAAATGTGGTCTATACTCCAAAGGCTTCCATGCATCACCATGTAGACAAAGGAAATAGGGAGAGGGGCAGGCTAGCTGCATGAGTCTCCAGGTGGTGATGAGGATGCACCCCCAGCCCTGAGACCCCTCCAAGCCCCTGGATCAGGCTCTTCCAGGGTGGTCCATGACTCAGCATCTAGATCAACTCCTCAGAAGAACACAGTGTGCTGCACAGTATGCTAATCACCCACTTAAAGGCTAGAGACCTTCCCCTCATTCCTATCTTCCCTCCCTTTGGAGTCACAGTGGCTAAAATGTCTTCTGTCTACATCTACCTTTACACCTGTTTCTCTTGGCTTCCAGTCTTTGTATGAAGAGGACGGAAACTATTTCAGGTGGCTGACTGCCCTCACAGTTCCATCCTCAAAGACATTCTACGTCAGCCAAAGCCTCCTCAGTTCTATTAGAGACAAGACTGCTCCTGATTTGGTCCCTTCTGTTTTCGGTCCCTCTGTCTGCAGCTTTCTTGGGTCCCCCACCAAGCCTGCCCACCAACCCAGTGCCTGGGGATTAAGTCCATCAGCAAGTTATCAGTTCTGTGTCTATCTAAAGCCTTGCTATCACTGCAGCTGTTACTTTTTATAGCTTCTTTGCCCAAGTCTTTGGGTACCACTGAGAGAAGAATCACCAGGTGTGCCTCTAACTAGCAAAATTAGGAATCATTCAGTGCTTTGATGGAACCAATTAGCTTCCCAGTATGAGCGCCAAGATTTTTTTCTAATTAAGGCAGAAATGTTTCTCAGTCTATAATAATCTCATTTAAAGTGTGTCTAAAACACCTAATGTGCCTTTGTTTAGGAACATCATTCCTAGGCATTCTTTAACTGTGTGAAAAGAGGTGGATCACTGGGATGCTCACTGGTTGTTCACCAGACATGTCTGCAACACTGATGTAGGGCTGTGGCTTTGCAAGAAAAATGATCTGTTCAAGATGGGTCTGCATATTTGTACCCTAAAGGCCTGCTCATTCATAGAATGAGACTTGCACCTTTAATGTCAAAGGAACAAAGACATCCTTTGGACAAATACAGTAGGTCTCTTTTTCTCAGACCTCTACCTCCCACCTACTATGGAGGCATAGATTCAAATTTGACAAATTGCAAAGTCTAGGCTGAAGGCTGTCCCAAAGCCCAGAAAATGGAAGATCAGTGACTAAGTCTGTTCCTGAATCCCATTTTAGCAGAGCTCCATGCAATCCAAGACTCACTGGACTGTGGGAGCCAACAGAGTGAGATCTAGGGTATGTTGTGACCACTGCTGCATCATCCCCAGCACCTGGAACAGCATCCAGTGCTTGCTTGTTGGGGGCTGGATCATACCGCTGTTTATAATGGATAACCAGCAAGGACCTACTGTAGAACACAGGGAACTCTGCTTAATGTTATGTGTCAGCCTGGATGGGAAGGGATTTGCGGGGGAAATGGATGCATGTATACGTATGCCTGTATATACCCACTTCAGTATTCTTGGGCTTCCCTTGTGGCTCAGCTGGTAAAGAATCCACCTGCAATGCAGCAGACCTGGGTTTGATCCCTGAGTTGGGAAGATCCTCTGCAGAAGGGAAAGGCTACCCAATCCAGTATTCTGGCCTACAGAATTCCATGGACTGTATAACCCATGGTGTTTCAGAGTCAGACATGACTGAATGACTTTAACTCACATATACATATACATGTATATGAAGCTACCTGGAGCCTCCTTGGTAGCTCAGATGGTAAAGAATCTGCCTGTAGTGTGGGAGACCTGGGATCAATCCCTGGGTAGGGAAGATCCCCTGGAGGAGGAAATGGCAAACCACTCCAGTATTCTTGCCCAGAGAATCCATGGACAGAGGAGCCTGGTAGGTTATAGTCCACAGAGTTGCAAAGAATTGGACATGATTGAGCAACTAACACACACACAAATATGTATGCCTGAGTCCCTTTGCTGTTCACCTAAAACTACCACAACATTGTTAATCACCTAAAACTACTCCAATACAAAATAAAAAGTTTAAATAATAAAGATTTATTTGAATGAAATTTTGATCTTTCCAGCAAAACACAAGACTAGTTCTTGTACTCTATGAGTTACCTCTTCACAAAACCCTGTGACCCATGTTTCTTGATTTCTTACACATTGTTCTTTAGTTGCTATGTTGTGTCTGACTCTTTGTGACCCCCTGTCCTTTACTACCTCTTGGCCTTTGCTCAAACTTATGTCCATTGAGTCAATGATGCCATCCAACCATCTCATCCTCTGTTGCCTCCTTCTTCTTCTGCTTTCAATCTTTCCCAACATCAGGGTCTTTTCCAATGAGTTGGCATTTCACATCAGCTGGCCAAAGTATTGGAGCTTAGCTTCAGCATCAGTCCTTCCAGTGAATATGCAGGGTTGATTTCCTTTAGGATTGACTGGTCTGATATCCTTGCAGTCCAAGGGACTCTCAAGAGTCTTCTCCAGCACCACAGTTTGAAGGCATCAATTCTTCAGCATTCAGCCTTCTTTAAGGTCCAACTCACATCTGTAACTACTGCAAAAAACGTAGCTTTGACTATATGGACCTTTGTCCGCAAAGTGATATCTCTACTTTTTAATATGCTGTCTAGGTTTGCCATCACTTTTCTTTGAAGGAGCAAGGACTTCTTACATAGAGCTTTCTAGCTCTAGAAAGCTAGAGCCCTTTGGAAGAGATGTAGCTTATCCTGTATGCAATAACCATTTTCAGTCTTTACAACAATCTAACTCCTTATTTTTGTTCCCATCAATTCCATAGTTGTGAGAATACTCTTTATGCAAGCTACAAAACCCAGGAAAGTCATCTTCCTTCTGGTAAGGGATATCCTCTCCCCATCGTGAACTCTCTTACATAGTGGAACAATTGTATATTTAGAGACATTTCACATCTGCCTCTTTCCTGACCAAACTATCATTTTAAACAAGTTCTGTGGGTAAGGTGGGAGAGGAGCTGGCCCGACTTACTCATTTCCTGCCCAGGTTTACTGAGGGAGGCAGGTGCTGATGAATAGTCAGCAGGAAGTAAACCAAAGGACCGGGCTTTGGCTCCCTGGTGTGAAGTCTCAGGTCGTTCAAGGTGTTGGGAAGCAATTCTTCAGATGATGATGTCAGTGTCCATGAAGGGCTCATGTCTCACTTTTCTTTGCATCTCGAGGTCAAGGACCTTTTTGTTTTAGAAAATGTTGGTTGAATGAATGAAAAGGCTCCTCGGATGGTATGTAATTAGAAAAGTCACCGTCATCTCTCCTGTTGTCTATAAATATTCCATCAGTGAGAAAAGACATAGCCCCAGGGAACAACAAAATGAGCTGGCATGGAAACCAAGCAGCACTTTTTGGAATTCAGTAGAGAGAAGCCAGAAGCCACTTGCTTGGAAAGTCAACAGGGATACCTGAGAGCTTATGCCCTTTGCAACTTGGAAAACAAAACAGCAAAAACTTGGAGATTACAATAAGAATCCCTCTGCAAATAACCACTGAGAACACTAACAGGAGGGGAATTTTGGCTCCTGGTCTTGGACAGGAGGAGTAGGATGGGGGAAAGAAAGCGAGAACGAAACCCTCTTAGATCAGGAGGGCGTGTAGCCCAGAGGGCTGTCATTTATAAGGAAACATTATCTCCTGATCCATATGTTCTGTTTTCTATTTAGAGCTAATTTGCTGCAGTGTGTACTGTGCAGCCCTGAGGGACGGGCTGGCTTTTGGGCACCTGCCAGTCAGCCCCTCACTGCCCAGTTTACCAAATTCAGATCCACTGGCACGGATCTGAAGCAGCACAGTTGGGGCTGGTGGAAGTTCTCTGCAGTCTCCCGAGTTGCAGGCTACACCATACACCATTATCAAGTGTTCTCTCCATGCCATGGGGCCATCTGGCTCCAGAGTCCCTTCTGAAGAAAGGCCACAGGTCCCACATGGAGGTCACATCTTGACCTCTCTATTTCTCTCTTGTGTTAGTTTTCTATTCCAACATAACACATGACTATAAAAGTAGAAGCTTTCTCCAAAACCCAAGTGTTGTCTTGCAGTGTCCATGGGTGGGGAGTCCAGGCACAGCTTGACTGGATTCTCTGCTGGGGAGACACAAAGCCTTAACGGAGGTGTCAGCTTGGGCTGTGGTCCCATCTGAAGCTCAACTGGGGAAGGACCCATAAGCTCATGATTGTTGCAGCTCCTTGAAGTTCATGTGACTAAGGGCTCTTTTTCTTGCTGGCTGTCAGCACCTCACCAGATGCGTGTAGGCTCAGTCGCTCAGTCATGTCTGACTCTAGAACCCCATGCACTATAACCTACCAGGCTCTTCTGTCTGTGGGATTTCCCAGGCAAGAATACTGGAGTAGATTGCCATTTCCTCCTCCCGGGGATCTTCCTGACCCAGGGATCAAACCCACGTATCCTGCATTGACAGGCAGATTCTTTATCACTGAGCCATTGGGGAAGCCCTCTGGCCAAGTGGCTATCTTCAAATAGTAGCTCACAAAACTGATGGTTTGTGTCATCAAAGCCAGCCTGTGGGAGTGTTCTCAAGACAAGCATGGCAGTGTTACAATGTAACAATTGTAAAAATTGTAGTAACCTAATCTCATGTCAGAAAAACGAAGATCATGGCATCTGGTCCCATCACTTTATGGGAAATAGATGGGGAAACAGTGGAAACAGTGTCAGACTTTATTTTTCTGGGCTCCAAAATCACTACAGATAGTGACTGCAGCCATAAAATTAAAAGATGCTTACTCCTTGGAAGAAAAGTTATGACCAACCTAGATAGCATATTCAAAAGCAGAGACATTACTTTGCCAACAAAGATTCGTCTAGTCAAGGCTATGGTTTTTCCTGTGGTCATGTATGGATGTGAGAGTTGGACTGTGAAGAAGGCTGAGCGCCAAAGAATTGATACTTTTGAAATGTGGTGTTGGAGAAGATTCTTGAGGGTCCCTTGGACTGCAAGGAGATCCAACCAGTCCATTCTGAAGGAGATCAGCCCTGGGATTTCTTTGGAAGGAATGATGCTAAAGCTGAGACTCCAGTACTTTGATCACCTCATGTGACGAGTTGACTCATTGGAGAAGACTCTAATGCTGGGAGGGATTGGGGGCAGGAGGAGAAGGGGACGACAGAGGATGAGATGGCTGGATGGCATCACTGACTTGATGGACGTGAGTCTGAGTGAACTCCCGGAGTTGGTGATGGACAGGGAGGCCTGGCGTGCTGCGATTCATGGGGTCGCAAAGAGTCGGACATGACTGAGCGACTGATCTGATCTGAATCTCATGTCCCATCACCTTTGCATATTCTATTGGGTGGAGACAGGTCATAGATTCCACTCACATTCAATGTGCGGGTGGGGGGGTGGGGGGGTGAGGTATCCCACAAGGACATGATCATGAAAGGTGGATCATGAAATCCACCTTAGAATTTTCTTGGACCTCTGTCTAAACTACATTCTTTGATTTTTTTAAACCTTTTTTGGGATGTGAACCATTTTTAAGTCTTTATTGAATTTGTTACAATATTGCTTCAGTCTTTTCATGATTTGTTTTCTTTTTGTTTATTTGTTTGGCCCTAAGTACATGAGATCTCTCCCCAGCCAAGAATCAAATCCACACCCTCTGCATTGAAAGGTGAAGTCTTAACCACTAGACTGCCAGGGAAGGCCCATCCCTTGATTTTAAATTCTCCCAAAACCCCCACATTTAAACTCCAAAATTTCAGACTTGGATATTAGATGCCTGTTCCATATCTTCTTTAGCAATCTAAAAGTGAGATTGAATTTAACACATTCATGACACAGTCCTGATTACTAAACCCTCAAAAACTGGTCCTCCTATGAATTCCCTTATCTCCTTTGATGGCAGAACCATCTTTCTGGATTTTCAGGCAAAAACTAACTTTCATTCTTCTCCCTTACACCCCACAGTCCATCTGTTGGCAATCTCTGCTGTATCTACCTTGAAATTGTGTCCAGACTCTGAACACATCTCATCTTCTGCCCTGTTGCTGTGCCAGGACCTAATCAGTATCCCTAGATTTCACCTAGACCAAGAACCTCCCAATTGGATTGTGTTTGTGTTTGACTGTCTTGTAAGTAGTTTAGTCAGAGCAATTCTTCTAAGGGATTATCCTCTACTCACCACCCCCAATGGCTCGCATCTCAATTAGAGTTAAGCCCAAAGCTCCTACTATGATCCACATGGCCCCAGATGATGGGCTCCTGGCTATGTCTGTGAATTTAATCAACACAACCTTTCCATTGTTTTCTCCTCTCAAATCTCATTCACCTTCTGCTGTTCCTCAGACACACAACGCATCCTTTAGCCTCAGGGCTTTGCACAGGCTCTCCCTCCACTGCAAAGTGTGTTTTTCACGTATTCCAAGAAATTCCCCAAGATAGTCCACATATCTCCTCTCTTCCTCAAACCTCTGCTCATCCCAGACATTCTGAGCAGAACCTTCCTGACTCTGTCAGACACAGGAGCCACTCCCATGCCAGCCTGGTACCTCCTACCCCTCTTACTCTTCTCAGTGATTCGCCATAGCAATGATGGAATGCATGTTTATGCATTGATTTGTTGTCTACTTCCCCGACTAGCATGTAAGTTTCACGTCTCTTCGAGCTCTGTCTTCAGTAGGCATAGCTCCCTCCCTACTCAATAAGTGCCGATTGGATGAAAGAATGAATGAATGAACGGGTCCTCGCTGTCACTAACTTTGCCATTGTGCCTTGGGACACAGGGAAATCCTTTTACCTGTCCTCTCCGTGTGTATGGGGTCTCCACTTCAATTATTTCTGCCTTAACTGAGCCCTCGTTTAGGCCTTTCCAAGACTGGGGTCCATGCTGTCTCTTTGAATAAACAGAGCTTCTCCTTTGGCTCTTGTTTTCCCCTCCACTTGTTTGGAAAGTTTCAGAGCACACAACCATTATGCTGGTATGACTAATATTTCATCCTGGCAAAGGCGTAATTTGCAGGAAGTGATGCTCCCTCCCCACATTAGCCTCTAAGCAAAACAACAAAATGACAATGGTGAAGCCTGTGACAATGGTTATGGAGATGAGGAAGAGCCTGCCATGAAACAGAGCCTTTCTGTAGATGCAAATTCCTGCTCCATTGCTTGCCAGCCGTCTGACCTTGGCCGAGCTGCCTGCCCTCTCCAAATCTCATTGTCTTCATACACAAAACAGGAGAATCACACCACCCCTGCCAGACTATTATGAGGAGAACATAATTTAATGGATTCTTAAATGTCTACCACCGTGCCCAGCATGTAGTAGGAACTCAACAAATAGCTAAAATTAGCCTTCATAGGAGGCTGACAAAGGCTTCCACTTTGCAACATGGTACAAAGGAACGAAATAACACCCACCCTTTTCCTTTTAAGAACATTTTTGCTTTAAAATCACTTTAGGCCACCGGGGCAACTAGTTAGTTGTGGTCTACTCTGTCACCAGGGAGCCAAGCATTGAGATAATCTGATGGCCATCTGGGAATCTCAGAGATTTTTCCCTGGCACATTCCACCTCAACCAGGAGAGGGTACACTTTGTTGTTGCCTTTCAGTCGCTCAGTTGTGTCCAACTCGTTTAGACTCCATGGACTGCAGCATGCCAGGCGTCCCTGTCCATCACCAACTCCTGGAGCTTGCTCAAAGTCATGTCCATTGAGTCAGTGATGCCATCCAACCTTCTAGTCCTCTGTCATCCCCTTCTCCTCCTGCCTTCAGTCTTTCCAAACATCGGGTCTTTTCCATTGAGTCAGCTCTTCACATTAGGTGGCCAAAGTATTAGAGCTTCAGCATCAGTCCTTCCAGTGAGTATTCAGGGTATGCTTTGTTAGGGTATATTCAAGTTGGACTTTCAATTTAACTTATTTATTTTTTCAATGTGGACCATTTTCTAAAAAGAAGTCTTTCTTGAATTTGTGACAATATTACTTTTGTTTCACGTTTTGGTTTTTTGACTGTGAACCATATGGGATCTAGCTCCTGGAGCAGGGGTTGAACTTGCACCCCCTGCATTGAAAGGTGAATCTCCAACCACTGGACCACCAGGAAAGTCCCTCAAGTTGGACTTTTTATTTCTTCTAAATATTTACTGCACTTTGAATAGCATGATTGAATTTAAGAACAAAGACAGGGAGTGAAGGGATTTTTGTCAACAAATCCTTTCTGGCTCAGAGAACTTAGCAGAGACATTTCTGAATCCTGACAACTCTCAAAATCTTAATTTGGGAGGCAAGTTTTCCAGCAAGGTTGATGTGGTCCCTTGTAGAAACAGTCAGAAGGAGAAAAATCAGATACAAAATCTCCCTTTCCATCACCTCCCTCCTGTCCCCAAGTCATGGTCCCTGACAACCATTGTTCTAATTTATGAAAATATCACTTCCTGACAGAAAGAAGACTTTCAAAAGATTCAAGGAATTCATGATCTTCACTGGACCTTATATAACAACATTTTAATATTTGTTACCTCTACTATAGCAGCTTAAAGAGGTTAAATTCTATCAAAACTGTGTGAGGATTCAAAATTCTAAGCACAAGATGCGAGTGGGAGAATGTTGCTTCCTACTCAGAATAGTTTAATAGCTTTGTGGAGCTGAGGCACTCGGGTTCCCCTCTTTCTTAACCCAGAAGGATGCTTCGTTGTAACCACCCACTCCATTTTTCTTCATTTTTTCAAACCTGGCATAGGTCCACCTTAAATTAATGTTAAACAGCTTTATTAAGGCAAATTGACTTCAATTTCAAGGCTCTCCAGGAGCTGGCATGCATTAGTAGGCTCCAGTGGTTTCCAATAGGTTCCAAAAGTACTTTTTGTTGTTTTAAACATTGGGGAACATCGAGGCTAGGGATATTAATACACAGGATGATTAAGCTACTGTTTCCTTTGTCAGTGGTTTAATTGTTCACAGTAGGACTGCTGCTAACAGGTGTGTTTCAAGTCCCATCTCTTCCCTCATCACGCTTTGCTGCTAGCTCATTCTGAGATGTAAAAATCATATCAGCACAGAACTTCTTGTTCTGCTCAAGAAGAAAGGAGTCTCTACTGCAGCAGGACGGTGGACCCCACAGCGTTCTAACAACTGCACATTCTCATTTTCTCTCCATGAACAGACGTAGGCCAAATTCTCTTTCCTTATTGAGCGATTAAGCCACACACAGGATGGCAGGATTGCAGAGGACCAGTGAGCAAGAATTTCAGGATCTCATGCTGCATTAGGAACAAAGCATCAAATCCAGCAGAGAGGCCTCATGGTCTAATCGAAGTCACTTTCTCAATCAGCTCAGAGTCCTGCTGGCCAACCACCATGCTGCATTAAGAGTTCATCAGTCTAGCTAGATGTCTTCAGTGAAAAGGGTGTGTGTGTGCATGAGTGTATGTGTGTGTGTGTGTGTATGAATGTGTGTGTTTACATGGATGAATGGATGTATTTGAGTGTGTGTAATTGTGCCTCGGTGGATAAATGGATGATGGATGGGTGGATGGATAGATGGTTCTGTGTGTGTGTATGTGTCTTGATGACTAGATGGATAGTGTGTGTGTGTGTGTGTGTGTGTGTGTGTGTGTATACACATGGAAGATGTATCTATATAGATGGAAGATGGATGGGTGAATGTGAGTGTGTGTATGTATATATGTATACAAGAATGGATGAATGGATGGGTGAACATGAATGGACATGTGTATGTGAATGTCCATGTGTGTCTATCTATCTGTCTGGGTGAATGGATGGATATGTGAGTATGTGTTTGTGTCTAGATGGATGGATGGGTGGGAGTGTGTGTGTGTCTGTTGTGTGCATATAGAAGGATGGATAGAGAGTTGCACATGTGTGCATGCGTGCTCAGTTGTATCCAAGTCTTTGTGACTCCATGGACTGTAGCCTCTCAGGCTTCTCTGTTCATGGGATTCTCCAGGCAAGAATACTGGAGTGGGTTGTCATTTCCTCCTCCAGGGGGTCTGTCTCCCTGACCCAGGGATGAAGTCTGTCTCCCATATCTCCTACATTGGCAGGTGGATTCTTTACCACTGAGCCACCTGGGAAGCCCAGATAGACAATCAAATACACATGAATGAATATGTATGTACCCCAAACACACACACTAGCTTTCAACTTTAATAAAAAACTCATCACGTATGGGCCCTCACAACAAGATTTGCACAGTAACAGTCCTCACAGAACTGAGAAAACTATCTGAGGACTGCGACACTCAGGTAAGCTACTGAAGATGCCCGTTGCCTATGTACAGACCTTGGTACCTGTTTCTAAGTAATATGCTTTCCAGAAGCGTATTACATCATGCTGGGGTTAACACAAGGCCCAACTTCCTTTCTTAATTAGCAAGTTGAATGTGTTCTGTGGTCATTCCCAAATTTCCCTAACTTGTTATTCTAATGAGATTTGGGCTATGAGATTCTTGGAAGAGCTGGAAAAGGTTCAGAGGCACACCTCCCAACGGCAACAAGAGTTGCAGGTCTTTCATCACTTGCTGCTGTGTCTTTGGCTGTAACCTGGTTCCCTCTGTATTCAGCCAACCAGTAGCTCAGGGTGATTGCTGGGCTCCAGCCATACATAAGCATCCCATCCACCCCACCCCCAAGGGACGGCACCACCACGAGGGCTCACACTTTCTCTGACAGTGACCTGAGAGGGGAATCAACAAGCTGGGCTGGCAGGGCTGGGGACTGCCCTCTGGCCAATCCCAGGGGCACTCCTGAAGGACACCCTTACTCAACTCTCTATCACACCTCAGGTAAGTGTCTAGAGGGCGTGGTCTGGAGCAACTGTGGAGCAGGTTCTTTCTGGAACGCAGAAAAATTGAAGGGTCTACCATGTACGCACTGGGTGAGCATCCTTAGAGCTCAGAGAAGTGTTACAAAATGTGGTGAAACAGCTTCTGGACCCAACATGCTTACAGTCCAAATGGAGGCAGAGGCACCACGTGACCACCCATGAAAATATTGCCGGAGGGTACAGTTCTGGGGGTGCACTGTAACTTCAGTAAAGGAGGCACAAAGAAGGTGGGGTCCTGCAGCAAGGGTTCATGGAGGATCTGGCATAAAGGAATTGGACACCTTTTGAGCAGGTGAAGAGGTGATAGGAAGGCACTCAAGAGCAGGTGTAGGGAAGCCATCCCCATGACATCTTAGGGGAGCACCAAGGCTATTTGCCTGAGCTCAGGGAACTGGACAGGGAGGAGGAGGGAGATGAAGAGGGGGAGGAGCGGGGGAGGAGGAGGGAGAAGGAAGGGGGAGGAAGGGGAGCAGGGAACAGGTGGGGGCTGCAGAATGAATTGGAAATGAAGAAATAGAAAATGAGACTTTTCCATCAGCCTCATTTCAGACCTTTCTGCACATCAGCACGGCAGCACTGAAGATGGGAATTATTCATTCATTCCTGGATGAGTCCAGCTTTTGCTCAAACATATTTCAGTCACCCTCACAGGTGAGTGGCAATAGACACAGGACTCTGAATTATTCTTTCATCATGCAAAGCTGCTTCCCTAAGGAGCCAAAGCTATACCCACAGGATGCTCACAAGTGCCCTCTGTGTCTCCAAGGCCACAGCTTGGGGGGGAAAGACTTGGAAACAAATGAACCCCAAGCAGACCACCCCCTGCTCCAGACCACTGGGCCCTCCTGCCAGCCTCCTGTCAGCTGTCCCCACCCTTGCCCACCATCAGCCCTCTCCCAACCCCTGTGTGTTTCTCTGCCCTTGCAGGTGTCTCTTTAAGGAAACCAACCTGCTGACATTTCCCAGCTCACATTCACAGCTTCTACTTCATCATGCATCCTGCAACTGTAGCTTTCCCACCCAGATTCCTCTCTCTCCTCCTTTCCCTGGCTGGCTTAGCAAATTTCTGCACCTCTCCCCACCCATCATCCCTCCATCAACTCGATTCATTGTCAATAACCCAGAAACTTCAGTCAGGAACTGTAATCTGAACACACAGAGTGCAGAATGTTATCTTGCTCTCTGCTCTGGGGATGGATGACTGATGGAAGCCAAGGGCTGTTTCTTCCAGAATGCTCTGCACACAATCATAAAAATAGCCCAGCCCACTTTGAAACAGTATCAGCTCCCTTTCTTACAGATTTCAGGCACCACCTGGAAAGATGTGATGTTTCTCCTCAGAAAGCTGATAGGCATCTGGAACTGAGACCCATGACTGCCTGAGATGAAATCTGAGGGTGAGAAGGGGACAGGACAGGGCAGCAAGCTTTGGACAAGCTCCTCAAATGAGCCTTGCACACGAGCTGTCAGATGTGGACTTTGGAAATGGCAACTCGGGGAAGTTCCCTGGATGTTCTGTCTTAATCCGTCAGACAGTGGGTAGCTGGTGAAGGATTTATACCATATAAATTAATTTCCATTTCCTTCTCCAAGGGATCTTCTCCAAGCAGGGATCGAACCAGTGTCTCATGTGTCTTATGCATTGGCAGGCGGATTCTTTACCACTGAGCCACCTGAGAAGCCCTATTTCTATTAAAAGGTTTGCTCAAAATCTCTAGTTAGGGGACTTCCCTGGTGGTTCAATGGCCAAGACTCTGCATTTCCAATACAAGGGTCCTAAGTTTGATCCTTGGTCAGGGAACTAGATCCCACATGCTGCAGCTAAAGATCTTGCAAGCCACAACAAAGATCAAAGATCCTTCATGCCACAACTAAGACCCAGAAGAGACAAATACATAAATAAATAGATATTTTTTTAAAAATCACTATTTTTGCTGTATTTTTAAAGACTCATACAACACTTACAACTGTAATGATTTTACTTCTTGAGTCTCTTTTATTTCTCAGAGAAATACACTCATCTTACAATGAAAATCCACTCAAAGTACAAAGTTGTACAAATAGAGTCAACTGAATGCTAAGTTGCTTCAGTCATGTCCACCTCCGTGCAACCCCACGGACTGTAGCCCGCAAAGCTCCTCTGTCCATTGGATTCTCTAGGCAAGACTACTGGAATGGGTTGTCATGCCCTCTTCCAGGGGGAATCTTCCCAACCCAGGGATTGGATCCCTGTCTCTTGGGTCTTCTGTATTGGCAGATGGGTTCTTTATCTGGGAAAAGAAAAGTGTCACTTGGGAAGCCCATGAACAATGTCAATGTGGAGGTCAATTTCTCAGATGTTTCTTCCACCTGCAGAGATGAGTCTACTTATTTACAGAACAAGGGGCCCAAAGGAGGGGACTGTCACGTGACCTGTCCCTGGTGTCATCTTTTCTCCCGTACACCAGCCTTCTTGTCTCCCAGCAGTTTAGACTGACAATTACCATTTAAGAATTTAACTAGTTCAATGACTCCCTTGGTACTTAGCAACCTTCTCCTTCCCACTTTAGGCTTCACTTTCTTATGACAAATACTCTGAGTTTATAAAATGGATTCTCAGGGGCTAGATTTTAATCTACATACTTGTGCTTTAAATCAATAACCTATACCCAATTTAAGCTCATTGCTTTATTAGCTGCCATGTAATATTGGTCTGCAGCCCAGTGTCAGAGCTGACAGCTGATGTTAAAGAATGCTCAGAGGTTTTAGCTTTCTTTTTTTTTTTTTTTTTTTAAGCTCTACAGCTGTCTGTCATGTGACTGGAGAGCTAATAACTTTGAGCCGCAGTATCATCCTCTGTAAGTTCATTTCAATACCAAAACCCAAAATGCACTATTAAAGCTCATTACCATTTCTATCTCTAATGGTGCAGATTCCATTTCCTATGATTTTATTCTCATCTAAAAGCAAATCGTATTTGCATAAGGAAAAGGAAAACTCAGATTTTTTTCTTTATTTTAATTAAGAAAAAAATATACATAATGGTTTCTAGGGGAAAAAAAAGTGCCACCCAAACACATCCGTTGAGCAAATCAAAATCCCCAAAACCTGATGTTATGGACTGAATTACGTCTCCACCAAAATCATATGTTGGAGCCCTAAATACCTGTACTTTCAAATGTAACCAAATTTGGAGATCAGCTCTTCAAAGAGATAATCAAGTTAAAATGAAGTCATTAGGGTGGCTTCCAATTCAATGCGACTGCTGTCCTTATGAGGAGATCAGGACACAGACACTCACAGAAGGACGGCCACGGGAGGATACAGGGAGAAGAAGGCAATCTGCCCACTGAAGAGAGAGGCCTTGGGAGGAACCAGTCCTGCCGACACCTGGATCCTGGACTTCCAGCCTCCAGGACTCTAGACAACACATTTCTGTTGTCTAAGCCAGCTGTTAGTTACTGTGTTACTTGGTTACAGCCGAGGTTACTGAAATATCTGAGATTTCCTGATTGTGATAGTAACAGTGAAAAGTGAAGTGAAAGTGTTAGTCACACAATTGTGTCCAACTCTTTGAGACCCCATGGGCTGTAGCCCTCCAGGCTCCTCTGTTCATGGGATTCAAGAATACTGGAATGGGTTGCCATTCCCTGCTTCATGGGATCTTCCCAACCCAGGAATTGAACTAGGGTCTCATGCATTGCAGGCAGATTCTTCACTGTTTGAGCCACCAGGGAAGCCCGATGGCAGCAGTAGGTAATATTCATTTATCACTTACTATATGCCAGAAAATATCCTAAGTGTTTTCATGTGTCATCTCATTTAATCCTAACCCTATGAAGTAAGTGTCACTATTTTCCTCAGTCTTGCAGATGAGGAAACTCATCCCAGGGATGCTGAATCATTGGCCATCCCATTACTGGACAGAACCAGGTGGCTGATCCAGAACCCTTAACCAGGAAGCACTACTAGGTCACTCTGGAATCTTGAATCTTGATGGATATGAAATAAAATCATGAAGCCAAGAGCCTGGCTCCATTAAAGCTCCATATCTGAGCACAGGACTTTTGCTAATGACTAGCCACCCCAATACACACATATGCACGCGTGCACGCATGCCCACACACATTTCATCCAGAACAGAGATGAGCTGATAGATAAGCTGGCAGAAGATGGAGGGGCATTTTGCATTGCCATCAGCTGCCCCAGAGCTGGCCTGCCCATTTTTCAGAAGAGCAGGAGAGCAAGGGTCTTGGACAGAGAGATAAGGACCCAGGAGGAGTCAGGGCCTCCAGGAACCTCAGAGATGTGGCAAGGAGCAGATCATAGTTCAAGGGCAGGATGCCCAAGGCAGCAAAAGATAGACAGAAACCTGGAGAGGGGCAAGTTCCAACTTCCTTGAAACTGAGTTTGGGGAGCCCTGTTGTTGTTGTTCAGTCTCTAAGTCATGTCCGACTCTTTACAATCCCATGGACTGCAGCATATCAGGCTCCTCTGTCCTTCACTATCTCTCAGAGTGTGCTCAAATTCATGCCCATTGACTCAGTGATGCTATCTACCCATCTCATCCTCTGCCACCACCCCCTTCTTCTTTTGCCCTCAATATTTCCCAGTATGAAGGTGTTTTCCAGTGAATCAGCTCTTCGCATCAGGTGGCTGAAATATTGGAGCTTAAGCTTCAGTATCAGTCATTTTAATGAATATTCAGGGTTGATTTTCTTTAGAATTGACTGGTTTGATCTTCTTGATGCCCAAATGAATATTCCTAATAAAATTAAGAAAATAGAACAATAGAGAGACCCATTCAAAAAACAGACCACTTCTATGATGGAGAGTCAGTTGTTCCATTTAACAGATGAAGCAACTAAGGAGTCAAGGTTGGACCATCTGCCCAAAGCCTGTGTCTGGGAAGCAGCAGATCTGGGAAGTGAGACTATATGTCTCCTCCTAGAGTTCACAGACAACAGGTCTGCTGTCTCCTTAACCAGACAGGAGACAAGCACAGAACCTGGATGGGTAGGACATAAGGAACTGTGTGCTCTGTCATGGCAGGTCTGCACTCCTCTCCCCTCATCCAGAATAATAGTGTGCACCCTGGAACATGGCCCCCTGGCTGGTTAGCTCTCCAGTCTCCTGTGCCTTTAGAAGCAGCCATGTATAGTATGATGCATCCTGATTCCAAGTTGTGCCTTCAAGGAAGCTACCGCCCCTTGCTTCTCTCCCTGCCACCAATTGAGGATCAGAGGATCACAGTGACATTGGATGGATGCCCGGTAACAGAAGAGAGGTTTGAGTCCTGCACTTTGTGGGAAGGAAATGTATGAATTCTTATTTTGGCCAGTATTATTTGGCATCTCTTGTTTACAGCAGTCAAGTCAATATCCAAATGCATCTATAAAGACGTCGGGGACACCCTCCATCACTTTTCCTTTTCCACTTTTGAAAGTTGTGAGGCTCTCCTGTGCACTTATAAAACAGCATGTCGCTTTCCAAAGCTAAAATGATTTGGAGCAGAAAATGCTTCCCCAGTTTGTCTCTCCAGCCAGTTAATAAATCTGGCAGATGTCCCTGAATTATAGTAAAAATTGCTGGATCTACAGAGTAAAACCATCTTGGCATCATTCCTCAGAAGGAATGCATGTATATTCTGGAAACCCAGGATTCAAAGGATTTCTCTGCAGGTTCTCCATCACATGTCAGCTTCACTCTTTCTGCCATAAACTGCCGTGATGAGGGTGTAAAAGGAAGGTAAGAAGCATTTTCTGAGAGCAAACAAGGATGAAGAGAACTTGACTGGAAAGAGGGAATGGCTCCCCAAAGAGGCAAATTCAGGGAGCGGAATTGATGGAGACAATTGAAGATGCCAGGGGGCAAGATAATTGCAAAATGCATTGTGGTTCTGATAACAAACAATTTCTAGCAGGGAGGGTTCAGGAGTCCTGAGTGGCTTGGGGAAATCAAACTGAAGAAAACCAAAAGCCTTGGAAACCATCATCATGATGATCCCTGGAGTCTGCCCTCCCCTGAAGGTTGAAAAGTGGCTGAAGGACAATCGGGCCCAGGCAGCCCCAGGCCATGACTCTTGGCTTTTAAGGCTGGATTGGACTTTTTCAGAACAAAAAGATGCTCAGCAAGGTCAAGGGACAGCACCTAGAATTAATACCACAGCCCAGGCAAAAGTAAGGAAGATGAAGTAACCCAATACCTGCCAGACAATGAAGCTCAGCAGAAGCATAGATTAAAATAGACTCAGAGAGCAATGTCCTGAAGACTCTTGCATGTGTTCACTGGGAGAAACATACAAAACTATATTGGGCTATAATATACAAACTATATTGGGGATATATATATTCTTGCTGCTGCTGCTGCTAAGTTGCTTCAGTCATGTCCAACTCTGTGCGACCCCAGAGACAGCAGCCCACCAGGGTCCCCTGTCCTTGGGATTCTCCAGGCAAGAACACTGGAGTGGGTTGCCATTTCCTTCTCCAATGTATGAAAGTGAAAGGTGAAAGTGAAGTCGCTCAGTCATGTCTGACTCTTAGTGACCCCATGGACTGCAGCCCACCAGGCTCCTCTGTCTATGGGATTTTCCAGGCAAGAGTACTGGAGTGGGATGCCAATATATTCTTAGTTTTAGAGAAATGGGAACCCCTGAAATGAGGATGGTGGATCCATAATTATGCCATGTCCACACAGTGGAATACACACAGCCATGGAAATGAAAGAAGTACAGACACACAGATCAGCAAAGATGATTTGTGCTAAACGCTCTCCCCAAACCAAAAAAAAAAAAAAAAAGCGAGTTACAGAAGAATGCATACAAGTCATTTTCCATAAATATTTATCTGTGGATGGAGGGTCTATGTGGCAGGCACTCTGCTAAAGCAAGGTGTGTAGATACACAGTAGACACAAAAACACACACAGAAGACACCCACACATGATCTTTGCATCCTGAAAGCTGGTGGAAATAAATACATACCACCATGTTCTGGACAAAATAAATACATACATTATTAAATATATAGTTGTTAGATGGAGATGGTGCCATGGAGGTAGGAGGCAGGAAAGCAGACAGGGAAGGCCATCTCTTGAAGTTCAAGTTGAAAAGCCTCATGGAGAAGGCAAGATTGAACCAAGAAGATGCCAGTTTGGGTCCCATGATGTGGAGGAAAGATACGAAACAGCATGAGCAAAAGCCCTGAGATGGAGGTGTGCTGGGAACATTGGAGGAACAGCAAGAGGCAAGCAGGTGGGAGCAGAGTGAGCAATTTAGAAAGTAGCAGATGCCGAGGTCTACAGACGGAAACCCGGGCGCTTGGAAGGCAGAGGAAGCAGGTGGTGTTTGGAGAGCTTCCACCTCAAGGAACTTGGCTTTAACTCTGTTGTAAAAGGGTCTTTGGGCTTCCTAGGTGATTCAGGGGTAAAGAATCCGCCTGCCAATTCACGAGACACAGGTTGGATCCCTGTGTCAGAAAGATCCCCTGGAGAAGAAAATGGTAACCCACTCCAGTATTGTTGTCTGGAGAATCCCATGGACCGAGAAGCTTGGCAGGCTACATACAGTCTAAGGGGTCGCAAAGAGTTGGAGACAACTTGGTGACTAAGCAACAGCAACAACAAACAAGGGTCTTTAGCAGAGAGAATGCATGAACAGAAAGAGAGAAACGTAGATGTTTATCATAAAGACCCAAAGGAGAAGTAATGTAGGAGCACCATATTGAGGAGGAAGGGTAACTGGCTCAAAATATTAAAAACTGGACTTTCCTGGTGGTCAAGTGGACAAGACTCTGAGCTTCCACTGCAGGGGGCACAGGTTCAATTCCTGGTCTGGGAACTAAGATCCCACATGCCACACAGCTTAGTCAAAGAAATAGATCCTTAAAAAATATGCAATACTGAGTGTATTGTTTATGAACAAGTGAATATTTAGTAATTCTCTAAAGAAAAGCAAGGGGCCAATAAATGTCATGGAAGAAATTCATCTGGGAGGTAAGGCTGGGGTAAAGGAAGGATTACCCATGCAGTGAGGGACTATTCATCCTGCTTTCGGGAAATTTCTTTCACTATTCTTAACACGTCAGGTATATTGCACACAGTACAGCATGTATGAGATTTCATAATTAAAAATGACAGTGTCATTGGTTGAAATCTCCAGGTACCTAATGTCTCTTTTAATGTAAGAACATAAAGCTCAAACAAGGAAACTAGAAAGTGTATGAATTCATGCATACCTTTGGACATAAAATCAAGGAGTCAGAAAATATAAAAATCACTCAGTTTGACTATATGAGCATTAAAAGCCACATGCAAAGTCAAATGATAAGAATGAAACAAAGAAGACCAGAACTCCTGGGAGTGATGAACCCCTTTCTGTGGCAGGCGAGTACCCCCTCTTCACAACTCAGGAGCAGCACACATGGCCGCCTTGTTTGCCCCTGTGCTGTGCTCAGCTGTTCAGTTGTGTCCAACTCTTCGAAACCCCGTAGACTGTAGTCTGCCAGGCTCCTCTGTCCATGGGACTGTTAGGGCAAAAATACTGGCGTGGGTAGCCATTTCCTCCTCCAGGGGATCTTCCTGACTCAGGGGTCAAATCCACGTCTCCTTTATTTCTTGCCCTGCAGTCATCCTCAGGCATCTTTACCCACTGAGCCTCTGGGGAAGCCCTGTTTGCCCCTGGTGTCTTGGCAAATCCTGGGATGAAGTGTAGTCATTGCTACTCAGGTTTTTGAAGGCATAGGAAGATGGGCTTGTCAAGAGATAGGTCTTGCAAGGGACACTTAAAAATTACAAAGAACCAGCATTCCGCAAAATTCAAGTTCCATAGAATTCCCTCTGGATGCAGTTCACCTTTTTATAACTACTTCAATGCCTTTTTGGAGACTAATATGAAGGATTGGAAGATGAGAAAATATATTAAGCTGATAGATACTGTCAATGCTTTATTGATATACAATGTTCACTTTAGAATGAACCCTCTGAAGGGTAAAAATCTTTATTTCAGAGAACGTATATTTGGAACATTAGGACAGAGCACCAGAGTGGAGTGGACATTCACAGGGTTTGAAATGCCTCCAACTCATGTTGTTCCAATATATGGGTACACTCCTGGCTCTTCTGTAACTTAAGACAATAAGAGATGATTTCTCCCAAGTCCAGACTCTTCTTGAACTGGAGAAGTGGGTTGCTATAAATATTATTTGATAAATGATGTCAAGTTTTAATAAAAACAGATGTCACAAACTTTTAAGTGCTTTCATTTCTGGGTCCCTGGGATTTGCTCCAGTTTCATATTGCCAACTCCAGAATGCAATTAGCTTATATGATAAAGTGAGGTCCCAACTGAAGAAAGGTCCTGATTGGGGATTTTACCCCACAGCAGAGAACTGCCTGCTCAAGGAAATTTTGCAAGATGTGGTTGTGGTCCACAAAGTATTTTCAGAAAAAAAAAAAAAAATTGATTCAATTCAGGAACACCTTTGCCTTTGTTTTGGGTTTCCCGGTTGCCTCAGTGCAGGCGGCTGCGGCGGGCACACTAAAGCACTAAAGCGCGGCCGAGAGGAGCCATCCCACGTCCAAGGTCAGGGGCAGAAGCCGGGAGGACCCCATGCCCGAAGGGCGGCGGCCAAGAGGAGTTACCCCACGTCTGAGGTCAGGGGCAGCAGCCAAGAGTACCAGACTGCGATGGTGCAGGAACGGCAAGAGGAGTTAGCCGCGTCGGAGGTCAGGGGCGGTGACGAGAGGTGTTACCCCGTGTCTGAGGTCAGGGGCAGTGACGAGAGGAGTTACCCCACATCTGAGGTCAGGGGCAGCAGCCCGGAGGAGATACCCCACACCCCAAGCCCGAGGCCAGGGGCGGCAGCAGGGAGGAGCAACCCCACACCTGAGGCCAGGGGCGGTGGCCAGGAGGGCCAGCCCCACGTCCAAGGACCTGTGGCTGCGCGCTCGCAGGAGGGCCTAGAGGAGCTATCCCATGTTGAAGGTCAGGAAGGGCGGTGGTGAGGAGAGACCCCTCATCCAAGGTAAGGGGCAATGGCTGTGCTTTGCTGGAACAGCCGTGAAGGGATACCCCACGCCCAAGGTAAGAGAAACACAAGTAAGAGGGTAGGTGTTGCAAGAGGGCATCAGAGGGCAAACACACTGAAACCATACACACAGAAAACTAGTCAGTCTAATCACACTAGGACCACAGCCTTGTCTAACTCAGTGAAACTAAGCCATGCCTGTGGGGCAACCCAAGATGGGTGGGTCATGATGGAGAGATCTGACAGAATGTGGTCTACTGGAGAAGGGAATGGCAAACCACTTCAGTATTCTTGCCTTGAGAACCCCATGAACACTATGAAAAGGCAAAATGATAGGATACTGAAAGAGAAACTCTCCAGGTCAATAGGTGCCCAATATGCTACTGGAGACCAGTGGAGAAATAACTCCAGAAAGAATGAAGGGATGGAGCCAAAGCAAAAACAATACTCAGCTGTGGATGTGTCTGGTGATAGAAGCAAGGTCCGATGCTGTAAAGAGCAATATTGCATAGGAACCTGGAATGTCAGGTCCATGAATCAAGGCAAACTGGAAGTGGTCAAACAAGAGATGGCAAGAGTGAATGTCGACATTCTAGGAATCAGTGAACTAAAATGGACTGGAATGGGTGAATTTAACTCAGAGGACCATTATATCTACTACTGCGGGCAGGAATCCCTCAGAAGAAATGGAGTAGCCATCATGGTCAACAAAAGAGTCCAAAATGCAGTACTTGGATGCAATCTCAAAAACAACAGAATGATCTCTATTCGTTTCCAAGGCAAACCATTCAGTGTCACAGTAATCCAAGTCTATGCCCCAACCAGTAATGCTGAAGAAGCTGAAGTTGAATGGTTCTATGAAGACACCTACAAGACCTTTTAGAACTAACACCCAAAAAAGATGTCCTTTTCATTATAGGGGACTGGAATGCAAAAGTAGAAAGTCAAGAAACACCTGGAGTAACAGGCAAATTTGGCCTTGGAATACGGAATGAAGAAGGGCAAAAACTAATAGAGTTTTGCCAAGAAAAGGCACTAGTCATGACAAACACCCTCTTCCAACAACACAAGAGAAGACTCCATACATGGACATCACCAGATGGTCAACACCAAAATCAGATCGATTATATTCTTTGCAGGCAAAGATGGAGAAGCTCTATACAGTTAGCAAAAACAAGACCAGGAGCTGACTGTGGTTCAGACCATGAACTCCGTATTGCCAAATTCAGACTTAAATTGGAGAAAGTAGGGAAAACCACTAGACCATTCAGGTATGAGCTAAATCAAATCCCTTATGATTATACAGTAAAAGTGAGAAATAGATTTAAGGGCCTAGATCTAATAGATAGAGTGCCTGATGAACTATGGAATGAGGTTCGTGACATTGTACAGGAGACAGGAATCAAGACCATCCCCATGGAAAAGAAATGCAAAAAAGCAAAATGGCTGTCTGAGGAAGCCTTACAAATAGCTGTGAAAAGAAGAGAAGCAAAAAGCAAAGGAGAAAAGGAAAGATATAAACATCTGAATGCAGAGTTCCAAAGAATAGCAAGAAGAGATAAGAAAGCCTTCTTCAGTGATCTATGCAAAGAAATAGAGGAAAACAACAGAATAGGAAAGACTAGGGATCTCTTCAAGAAAATCAGAGATACTAAAGGAACATTTCATGCAAAGATGGGCTCAAGAAAGGACAGAAACGGTATAGACCTAACAGAAGCAGAAGATATTAAGAAGAGGTGGCAAGAATACACAGAAGAACTGTACAAAAAAGAGCTTCACGACCCAGATAATCATGATGGTGTGATCACTGACCTAGAGCCACCCATCCTGGAATGTGAAGTCAAGTGGGCCTTACAAAGCATCACTACGAACAAAGCTAGTGGAGGTGATAGAATTCCAGTGGAGCTATTCCAAATCCTGAAAGATGATGCTGTGAAAGTGCTGCACTCAATATGCCAGCAAATTTGGAAAACTCAGCAGTGGCCACAAGATTGGAAAAGGTCAGTTTTCATCCCAATCCCAAAGAAAGGCAATGCCAAAGAATGCTCAAACTACCACACAATTGCACTCATCTCACACGCTAGTAGGTAATGCTCAAAATTCTCCAAGCCAGGCTTCAGCAATATGTGAACCGTGAACTTCCTGATGTTCAAGCTGGTTTTAGAAAAGGCAGAGGAACCAGAGATCAAATGGCCAACATCCACTGGATCATGGAAAAAGCAAGAGAGTTCCAGAAAAACATCTATTTCTGCTTTATTGACTATGCAAAAGCCTTTGACTGTGTAGATCACAATAAACTATGGAAAATTCTGAAAGAGATGGGAATACCAGACCACCTGATCTGCCTCTTGAGAAATTTGTATGCAGGTCAGAAAGCAATGGTCAGAAGTGGACATGGAACAACAGACTGGTTCCAAATAGGAAAAGGAGTACATCAAGGCTGTATATTGTCACCCTGTTTATTTAACTTATATGCAGAGTACATCATGAGAAACGCTGGACTGGAAGAAACACAAGTTGGAATCAAGATTGCTGAGAGAAATATCAATAACCTCAGATATGCAGATGACACCACCCTTATAGCAGAAAGTGAAGAGGAACTCAAAAGCCTCTTGATGAAAGCAAAAGTGGAGAGTGAAAAAGTTGGCTTAAAGCTCAACATTCAGAAAACAAAGATCATGGCATCCGGTCCCATCACTTCATGGGAAATAGATGGGGAAACAGTGGAAACAGTGTCAGACTTTATTTTTCTGGGCTCCCAAATCACTGCAGATGGTGACTGCAGCCATGAAATTAAAAGACGCTTACTCCTTGGAAGGAAAGTTATGACCAACCTAGATCAGAGAGAGAGATCAGTCGCTCAGTCATGTGTGACTCTTTGCGACCCCATGAACTGCAGCGCGCCAGGCCTCCCTGTCCATCACCAACTCCCGGAGGTCACCCAGACTCACATCCATCGAGTCAGTGATGCCATCCAGCCATCTCATCCTCTGTCGTCCCCTTCTCCTCCTGCCCCCAATTCCTCCCAGCATCAGAGTCTTCTCCAATGAGTCAACTCTTCACATGAGGTGGCCAAAATATTGGAGTTTCAGCCTCAGCATCATTCCTTCCAAAGAAATCTCAGGGCTGATCTCCTTCAGAATGGACTGGTTGGATCTCCTTGCAGTCCAAGGGACTCTCAAGAGTTTTCTCCAACACCACAGTTCAAAAGCATCAATTCTTCGGCACTCAGCCTTCTTCACAGTCCAGCTCTCACATCCATACATGACCACAGGCAAGACCATAGCCTTGACTAGGCGAACCTTTGTTGGCAAAGTAATGTCTCTGCTTTTGAATATGCTATCTAGGTTGGACATAACTTTCCTTCCAAGGAGTAAGCATCTTTTAATTTCACGGCTGCAGTCACCATCTGCAGTGATTTTGGAGCCCAGAAAAATAAAGTCTGACACTGTTTCCACTGTTTCTCCATTTCCCATGTAGTGATGGGACCAGATGCCATGATCTTTGTTTTCTGAATATTGAGCTTTTAGCCAACCTTTTCACTCTCCACTTTCACTTTCATCAAGAGGATTTTGAGTTCCTCTTCACTTTCTGCCATAAGGGTGGTGTCATCTGCATATCTGAGGTTATTGATATTTCTCCCAGCAATCTTGATTCCAACTTGTGTTTCTTCCAGTCCAGCATTTCTCATGATGTACTCTGCATATACGTTAAATAAACAGGGTGACAATATACAGCCTTGATGTACTCCTTTTCCTATTTGGACCCAGTCTGTTGTTCCATGACCAGTTCTAACTGTTGCTTCCTGACCTGCATACAGATTTCTCAAGAGGCAGATCAGGTGGTCTGGTATTCCCATCTCTTTCAGAATTTTCCACAGTTTATTGTGATCTACACAGTCAAAGGCTTTTGCATAGTCAATAAAGCAGAAATAGATGTTTTTCTGGAACTCTCTTGCTTTTTCCATGATCCAGTGGATGTTGGCCATTTGATCTCTGGTTCCTCTGCCTTTTCTAAAACCAGCTTGAACATCAGGAAGTTCACGGTTCACATATTGCTGAAGCCTGGCTTGGAGAATTTTGAGCATTACTTTACTAGCATGTGAGATGAGTGCAATTGTGTGGTAGTTTGAGCATTCTTTGGCATTGCCTTTCTTTGGGATTGGGATGAAAACTGACCTTTTCCAATCTTGTGGCCACTGCTGAGTTTTCCAAATTTGCTGGCATATTGAGTGCAACACTTTCACAGCATCATCTTTCAGGATTTGGAATAGCTCCACTGGAATTCCATCACCTCCACTAGCTTTGTTCGTAGTGATGCTTTGTAAGGCCCACTTGACTTCACATTCCAGGATGGGTGGCTCTAGGTCAGTGATCACACCATCGTGATTATCTGGGTCGTGAAGCTCTTTTTTGTACAGTTCTTCTGTGTATTCTTGCCACCTCTTCTTAATATCTTCTGCTTCTGTTAGGTCCATACCATTTCTGTCCTTTCTTGAGCCCATCTTTGCATGAAATGTTCCTTTGGTATCTCTGATTTTCTTGAAGAGATCCCTAGTCTTTCCTATTCTGTTGTTTTCCTCTATTTCTTTGCACTGATCACTGAAGAAGGCTTTCTTATCTCTTCTTGCTATTCTTTGGAACTCTGCATTCAAACGGGGAAGGCAATGGCACTCCACCCCGGTACTCTTGCCTGGAAAATCCCATGGATGGAGGAGCCTGGTGGACTGCAGTCCATGGGGTCGCTAAGAGTCGGACACGACTGAGCGACTTCACTTTCACTTTTCACTTTCATGCACTGGAGGAGGAAATGGCAACCCACTCCAGTGTTCTTGCCTGGAGAATCCCAGAAACAGGGGAGCCTTGTGGGCTGCCATCTATGGGATCGCTCAGAGTCGGACATGACTGAAGCGACTTACCAGCTGCATTCAGATGTTTATATCTTTCCTTTTCTCCTTTGCTTTTCGTTTCTCTTCTTTTCACAGCTATTTGTAAGGCCTCCTCAGACAGCCATTTTGCTTTTTTGCATTTTTTTCCATGGGAATGGTCTTGATCCCTATCTCTTGTATAATGTCATGAACCTCATTCCATAGTTCATCAGGCACTCTATCTATCAGATCTAGGCCCTTAAATCTATTTCTCACTTCCACTGTATAATCATAAGGGATTTGATTTAGGTCATACCTTGAATGGTCTAGTGGTTTTCCCTACTTTCTTCAGTTTAAGTTTGAATTTGGCAATAAGGAGTTCATGGCGAGCCTCAGTCAGCTCCAACCTAGATAGCATATTCAAAAGCAGAGACATTATTTTGCCAACAAAGGTTCGTCTAGTCAAAGCTATGGTTTTTCCTGTGGTCATGTATGGATGTGAGAGCTAGACTGTGAAGAAGGCTGGGTGCTGAAGAATCGATGCTTTTGAACTGTGGTGTTGGAGAAGACTCTTGAGAGTCCCTTGAACTGCAAGGAGGTCCAACCAGTCCATTCTGAAGGAGATCAGCCCTGGGATTTCTTTGGAAGGAATGATGCTAAAGCTGAAACTCCAGTCCTTTGGCCACCTCATGGGAAGAGTTGACTCATTGGAGAAGACTCTGATGCTGGAAGGGTTTGGGGCAAGAGGAGAAGGGGATGACAGAGGATGAGATGGCTGGATGGCATCATTGACTTGATGGATGTGAGTCTGAGTGAACTCTGGGAGTTGGTGATGGACAGGGAGGCCTGGCGTGCTGCGATTCATGGGGTCACAAAGAGTTGGACATGACTGACGACTGATCTGATCTGTTGCCTCAGATGATAAAGAACCTGCTTAAAATGCAGGAGACATGAGGTTGATCCCTGGATCAGGAAGATCTCCTGAAGAATGGAATGGCTACCCACTCTAGTACTCTTACCTGGAAAATTCCATGGAGAAAGGAGCCTGGCAGGCTGTAGTCCATGGGGTTGCAAAGAGTTGGGCACAACTGAGCGATTAACACTTGCCTTTGTTTTGCAATATTAGCAAAGATTTTCTGGCCAGACACTCCTGAAATATTTATTCATAAAACAGCATGAGTTTCATAAATAACTTTGTTTTCACTGGTTCTATTTTGTAAGATGCTAAAGATAATCTTGGTAAGTAAATAAAACATAGTTTGGAAATTTTTGCCTCTTTCAAACCAGATGGATTAAGCCTATTCAAGAGGCTGAAGAGAGAAACATTTGGTGTGCATCTTGGCTTATTTTCATATGGTTTCATACTCATAGCGTATGCTCCACATCCGGTCATAGTGGCCTTGGGCCAGCTACATAACCTGCCTGAGCCTTCATTTCCTCATCTGTAAGTAGCTGTGTAATAGTGGTGCCTCCCCATAAGATGATGGAAATGCCAGATGATCCGAGGGGCTTATGAAGTGCCTGCCATGGGGTCCTCTGACGATAGCACTTGACCCAGTGAGCAAGCACTGGTTCTGAAGACTCTTTGGGTTGGCTGCCAGGTGAGCACTGCCAGCCTCATCAGACAGGCTTAGTGGGGCTGGGAACAAAGCAGGACTTGCAAAACCACAAGCTTTATCTGACATTTTGTTACTAAAAAGCTCCCCTCCCCTCTCCTCCACATGTTTAGTTGTTGTTTTCATAAGAGGGAGACATTTGTCAATCTTTCTTTCACTCAAGAAAATATAACCAACAGGTCTTCTGGCATCCTGCCTTGGATATTGAGAATATCCAAGGCAGTTATTGTTCCTCTTTTTCCTTTAAAAAAAATGAATGAAAGAGACTCCTCTACATGACCTCTTTGCATTATTTCATTTTACAGAATTGTCTTGAAGTTCCTAGTTTTTAATATGTGTGATGACAATTCTTTGTACATTTCTACACACACACACACACATATATGTTTCAACATAACTGCAAGCTTAACTTTCACTTTTTTATCTAGAGTCTTTTCATCTTTCAATTTTTCTACATATCAACCTCCCTTCCCCACAGGTAACTTGGTGTAAATCCATTCACACCTTTTTTGTGTGCTAATGTGACCATATCTGTGTTTATATTTATACTAATACATGAAAAACAATAGTGAACTCTCACAGCGTATGTGCTATGCTCTTGACACTACTTTCTCTCTACTCCCACTTAATCCTCAGAGCTCTTAGAAGTAGCTGCCACATTATTCCCATTTTTACATGTGGGGAATTAGAGGTACAGAGAGGTTAAGAAGATGACCAACTTCACATAAGAGTTAAATACAGGCTGGCAGTGTGACTGCAGGTCCTTGATCTAGAGGAGTTCTTGGTCATTGCTTATTTTGCAAATTGAGGTGATGCTACGTAAACTCTTCTGAATCTTGCTCTTGGCATGCCACAGAACATTGCAAAAATCTGTCTAATTGAACTCATTATTTTTAATGGCTTCATGATATTCCGCATTGTTCTCATTTCATAATAGAGCCTCTGAGCATTTCCTTTGTTTAAAACTTTTTTGCCTCTGTATACAACACTGCAAGTGAAAGGTGAAAGTGAAAATCACTCAGTTGTGTCTGATTCTTTGCAACTCCATATACTATACAGTCCATGGAATTCTCCAGGCCAGAGTATTGGAGTGGGTATTCTTCTCCAGGGAATCTTTCAAACCCAGGGATCTAACCCAGGTCTCCTGCATTGCAGGTGGATTCTTTACCAGCTGAGCCACAAGGGAAGCCCATATACAACACTGCTGAAAAATAAATATCTGGAACATTGCCTTAGGTAATGGTGCTTCTGTTTGTCTGAGACAATTTTTTAAGAAATATGAATGGCACCAAAACTGACCCCAGAAGAAATAGAAAACCTGAATTGTCTAATTGACAAAGAAAAGATTGTAAAGGCAATTGAAGATGTACTGTTTGTAAAGAAATGAGTTCACAGTGTAAGTCTAACTAATATGTAAAGAACAGATAGTTTTGGTATAATTTACACCTTTAAATGTATATGGAAACAAGAGAAATGATCGATTATAACATCCTGGTTACCTCCAGCCCCCGTGATGCCTTCATGCAAATTAGAAAGGTCTACCCCTCGCCAGGCACCTCTGTGTACTTCATAAAGTACACAGTTCCTCCAGATGGTGCAAAATGCAATGCAAAGAAAAACAGTCACAGGCCAGCTCCATTTATCAGTGTAAACTGACTGCTCCAAACAGTGTTTTGACAAATTCATATAGCTGGTGATATATATATGTAAACCTCAAATTTGTGTGGCAAAAAAATACATGCATAATGACTAGGAAAAAAAAGAATAGAACTCTATAATCAAGCAGGGTTTGTTCTTAAAAGGGAAACATGCTTTATATTTTGAAATTTGCTACCATGATTTTTTTTTAACTTACTAAGGGAAAAAAATATGTGAAAAGATCCTAAGAAGACATTTGACGAAATTTTAGTGATCACTAGTAATAAAAATCCTAAGTAAAATATAAATAAAAGAAACAATATGATAAAGTTTATTTCTTCAAGACAAGCATACAAATCATTTTGAATGGTGAATAACTTAAATGGTATCTATTAAAATCAGGAAAAAGACAAGATAATTGTTATCATCTTTGTTATTGACCATTCTTCAAAGTTTCAGAGAATGTGAAGAGATAAGAAAAAGGCAAAAATCAGGACAAAAAAGAAATTGTACTCTCCTTCCCTCTGTTATGATTACATGTCTATAAAACACAAAAGATTTGAGGGAAAAAAGTTAGTGTTAGTAAGAAGTTTTTATTAGGTGCACAAATAAAAGACAAATAAAGGAAAAAATTAGTTTTTCTTGGTCTTATAAATAATTTTAGCAATAGAAATTTACTGTTGTTGTTCAGTGGCTAAGATACATCCAGCTCTTTGCAACCTCATGGACTGTAGCACGCCAGGCCTCCCTGTCCCTTGCCATCTTCCAGTGTTCACCCAAGTTCATGTCCATTGAGTCGGTGATGCCATCCAACCATCTCATCCTCTGCTGCCCTCTTCTCCTCCAGCTCTCAATGTTTCCCAGCATCAGGGTCTTTTCCAGTGAGTCAGCTTATCACTTCAACTGGCCAAAGTATTGGAGCTTCAGCTTCGGCATCAGTCCTTACAATGAGTATTCAGGGTTGATTTCCCTTACGACTGAAAACAGAAACGAGAACTTGCTATATATTAGGCATGCTCTGAGTTCTTAAATGAGTTGATCCTCACCACAAAGCTGCTGCTGCTGCTGCTAAGTCGCTTCAGTCGTGTTCGACTCTGTGTGAGCCCATAGACGGTAGCCCACCAGGCTCCCCCATCCCTGGGATTCTCCATGCAAGAACACTGGAGTGGGTTGCCATTTCCTTCTCCAATGCATGAAAGTGAAATGTGAAAGAGAAGTCGCTCAGTCATGTCTGACTCTGTGCAACCCCATAGACAGCAGCCCACCAGGCTCCTCTGTCCGTGGGATTTTCTAGGCAAGAGTACTGGAGTGGAGTGCCATTGCCTTCTCCCACCACAAAGCTAGGTGGATACAATTATTATTCCCATGTTCAAGATAAGGAAAGAAAGCACAGGGAGGTGAAACAGTGTGGTCCAAACCAGACAGTCATGGAGGAGTCAGATAGGAATCTAAACAGTTTAACTCCAAATATGCTATGCTATGCTATGCTATGCTAAGTCGCTTCAGTCGTGTCTGACTCTGTGCGACCCCATAGACGGCAGCCCTCCAGGCTCCTCTGTCCCTGGGATTCTCCAGGCAAGAACACTGGAGTGGGTTGCCATTTCCTTCTCCAGTGCGTGAAAGTGAAAAGTGAAAGTGAAGTCGCTCGGTCGTGTCCGACTCCTAGCGACCCCATGGACTGCAGCCTTCCAGGCTCCTCTGTCCATGGGGTTTTCTAGGCAAGAGTACTGGAGTGGTGTGCCATTGCCTTCTCCGAACTCCAAATATGCCTTTAGCCAAATCCTTCTGCTGCTTCTCACAGCAGAACAGAAATGGGTTAATTCAATTCAAACAGAAAGAATCTACGTGCACATTGCTAAAAAGTTCTGTGGTCATATTTATCTTCATTATAAACATACACACACATATTCTTTAACATAAATCATAAACAAATAACAGAATCATGTTATGCATGCCGAAGTTTTAAAAGTCTCTCTCTTTCTCTCTATCCCTGTGTCTTCCCACCTCCTTTCTCTCTTTCCCTGTCACTCTTTCTCTTTCTCTCTCCCTGCCCGCCCTCCCACCATGCTACTGCCTCTACTTCCATTCTCCCCTTCCATCTACCATAATCACACCACTTCCAAATTATGTTAACCTATGTTTGTAAATTAACGTCCATTCATAGTTCACCACTGACATACAGTTACAAAAAAGCACACATATTTTCATGCATACTAAAATTTTGTATGTTTTCTAAAATGACGCCTTTATAACTAGTTTATTCTTTTAACCTCTGAATAACATTTATTTTGTTAGTGTAATGGTTACCATTTTTCATGCATTCATTCCTTTCTTTGGAGGCATTAAACTGTTCATTTTTTTCCTAGTTTTTAACCACATGGAATAAATCTACAGAATCTGCCTATTTTCTGTATACATATATGTATCTATTTGTATCTATCATCTATAATAATTACATATTATATAATTATGAATATATAACTTTAGGTACCAGCTTTTGTAGTTTTAGGTGATAGGATGGAATCTATATGCTTTATTTTAATTAGTCTTGTCAAATGCTTTCCAAATAGCTGTTAAAATGTATATGTCTATTAGAAGCTGTTAAGAATATGTTCTCTGAAGTATCTTGCCAACAGTAAGTGTTAAAGTTCTCATTAATTTTTATAGTCAGATTGTTGTAAAGATATACCTCCTTTTGACTTTAAATTGTCCAGCTGCTGATGAGTAAGAGAGTCTTTCCCTATTTATTAATTATTTGCATTTCCTCATCACTGCATTGCCTACTAATATACTTGGCCCATTTTTGGTTGTCTTCCTGTTATTTTTCAGATATTAGAGACTTTTATATTATACTTATTAACACTTTGTCTGTTATAGACACAGTATTTTAGAAATCTGTTTTTATTTTTAATTTCTTGCCAACATAAGCTTTTTAAAAATTTAATAAAATCTATATATTATCTTATAGCCGCTGGGTTTCTGGTTCTGCTTAATAAATTCTTTCTTTCCTCTAGAAGTTTTACATATTTGCAGTGGTCATTAGTGCATTTGTAGTTCATATATTTTTGTGGTATAAAGAAGGAGCTAAGCTTTATTTTCTTCCAGAAAGATGGCAAGTTGCACTAGCACCGTTTATTAATCCATCCTCTTCCCAGGAAAGTAAAATGTTCCCTACACTGAGATCAGCTTTTGGATTTTCTGTGCAATCTCTCCACCAGAGTAAACTGTGTGCAGTCTGTTTTGATATCTGAAGAGGAGAGGTAAGCGCTGTTGGTTTTTCTCAGTACCAATTCCTTAGCATGAATTTGAAGGATATTTTCCTTCTAACTTCCAAAAAAGCTCCCCCGACCAACCAACCAAACAACACAGAGCACAGTCTGTCTCTCTGTTTCCCCACCGGCCTCTCTCTCTCCCTCCCTCCCTACTCCTCCTCCTATTTCTCCTCCTCCACTTTCTTTCCCTCTTTTTCTTTCTCTCTCGTCTCTTCTCTATAAAAGTCCTGTCTTTTTTATTGTTTATTTACTTCAGGTGTTTTCACTATAATAAAGAAAAAACTATTGTTTTGTATAATTCTCTTTTAGCAACCCATTTCATCAAATTTCTTTCTTAATTCAAGTTCTTTGTTTACTTAACTATTAGTATCTTCAATATTTTTTTTTGCTATGCAGCCACATCTGCAAAATAAACAAAAAATGATAGTTTTATCTCTTTTCTAATGTATATGCTGATTTTTTCATTTTCTTATATAATCTCTACCTTTCCTACAATGACAAAGCAACGTTGAATAATAATCGTGATAGTGAAAATTTCTTAGTTACCAATTTTAAGATAAACAGATGTAGTATGCATCCATTAAGGACAATATTTGTTGCTGGGTTTGGGCTTCCCTGGTGGCTCAGACAGTGAAGACTGCCTACAGTGTGGGAGACCCAGGTTTGATCCCTGGGTTGGGAAGATTCCCCTGAAGGAGGGCATGGCAACACAGTCAAGTATTCTTGTCTGAAAAATCCCATGGACTGAGCAGCCGGGCAGGCTACAGTCACAAAGAGTCAGACACGACTGAGCAGCTCCACTTTCTTTTTTTTGGTAAATACTTTTGTCATATTTAAATAGTATTTGTTTAGTCCTTTTACTAAGAGATTTTCATTATCAATGGTATCTAAATTTTAATAATTGCCTTTTTAGTATCATTGATTTGATTGTAACTCTTTCCCTCCTTTATTTTCTGATAGAATTGATTTTGTTGAATTGAGTTTGTAACATCCAGACTTTCATTCATGGAACAAATCTCATCTAAATTATTTAAAGTAAAGTAAAATAAAATACTTATCTACTTGTTGATTTATTTTTATAGTATCTAATTGTTTATAATTTATATTTCTGTAACTTCTAATGGTGAATAAAATTGGACTAGATTCTTCTCTTCTGAGCTTATCTTCATCATATTCAGCATAATAAGTTCATAATAAGTTCACTTGACCTTACTCTGTCCATCTTGCTTTATTTCTTTTACTTTATTTCCTTCTTACTTTTACCTGTTTACTTTTATGGTGTTATCAAATCACTGTTGACTTCTCTTTCCCCTCGTTCACTTGGGATTTGTATTTGTTTTTTCTAATTTAATTTTTTTGAAGTATGGTTGATGTACAATGTTAAACCAATCTCTGTCATACAGCAAAGTGATTCAGTTATATGTGGAATCTAAAATATCACACAAATGAATTTATCTATAAAACGGAAATAGACTCACAGACATAGAGAACAGACTTGTGGTTGCTAATGGAAGCTATATTTGGATATCATATTTGGCCCTTTTAATATTAATAAAAGCCCACAGTGAATCTCACTTCCCTGTAGCCATATCCAATAGCATTTCCATTAAGAAATGTGTAACACAGCAGGGTCCTATGGGGCCTTTATGGGACAGACCCCTTCCCTCATGTCCTCTACCTGCCTATAAAAAACTTTTAGCCAAAGAATAAATTTAATCAGAGAAATGAGAATATGTATAAATGAAGGAAAACAGTCAAATAAAACAAATTAATAGCAGTTTAGCCATTAAACAAAGTCAAGAACATTTAGTTCCTCTTCAAGGGCTTTAGATTGTATTATGAGCCATATCCTTCAAGATGCTTTACAGATATTAAAACTCTAACTAGGTGCAAGAAGTTAATTATGTGACAACCAACTTGTGGGTATGTCATAAATTGCTACAGTTCTGACAACTGGCCTCAGAGAAATGGGAAAAAACTGACCCTGGAACTGAAGGTGAATTGCACTTAAAACAATCAAGATGACACTGATCAGACCATCATATGACTAATTTCAATATGACCATCAGAGCTAATTTTGGTATTCTACATTTAAACCCCAACCCCTGCCTGTGCACCCTTGAAATTTCCCTTTAAAAACTCTTCCTCCTGGTGGACAAGCGGGAGTTGGTTCTTTGGAACATGAGTCCACCTTCTCCCCAGGATTGCTGGCTTCTTCAATAAAGGTATCTTTCCTTTTATCCAACACTTGTCTCTTGGTATTGGATTCTTGAGCAATGAAGAGCTGAACCTGAGTTCAGTAACAGAGTCAGTGTTCACACCCTTTTCCATCTGAATTGGACCTCATGACTTCATTTAACCAAGAGGGTAGGGCAGCTGATGTGCCAATTATAGAGTTGAGGACTTAATAATCTTTGGGGCTTCTGCCCCTGCAATTTTGTCCCTGCATCTGTGTGTAGAAGCTTCAGCAATGGTCTTTAAGAATGAGACACCCTGTGAGAACCTTCATGCACATGGAAAGGGAGAGATACAGGGGTCCTCAGTTCCTATGTAGCCACACCAGTGACCCCAGTCAACCTAAACAAATCATGAGAAATGATCATTGTTTAAAACCATTATATTTGGGGCTGCTTGCAGCAAGAGGTAGCTAGTTCCACAGTATTTTTCCATCTGCTATATTCATAATCAAACAAGCATTTCCTCATTATTGTATGAAAACAAGGTACCAGCTATTTTCTTCCACCAAAATAGTATTACCCCATCTGACGAGGCAGATGTGAAATTCAAACACATTGATTTCCACCTTCTCCCTCCCCTTCGGATCTGCCGAGAGAGCTCCGTGGCAGTCTGTAAGTATGTTCACTCCAGCCAACAAGCATGTCTTTTCTATTTCAGGATTCATATTTAGCAGTTATTTTACTTGCTTTACACATTTCCAGTCACTTTATCATTGTAGATTTACATTTAACTCTGTCTGTGTGTGTGTACTTTCAAGGTTTTTGTCAGATTTAATATTAAAAACCTCAGATAGAGTCTCTGAGTCCCAGCATGCTGGAGCTCTTTCTCATCTGTCAGATGAAGGGTTTCAAGTTTCCTTGGGGCAGTCCTTCTTCCTCCATATTTTGTCCATGTTATTCTAGCCTTTAGTTTCCTCAGAAGCAAAAGAAGAGCCTGATACTAACTTAATTCCACTGTCTGTCTTCCTCTTTATTTTGTGAGTGTTTAATTGGAGTGCTTCTACTCTAATTAGGCAGGTAACAAATGCAAAACTATATATAATTTCAAGGGCTTGATTAAATGTAGAAAAGGACATCTCAGACTGTCTTGGGGCTACCTGGGAAGGGACTGCATGGCTGGCTTCTTCAGGCAGATTTCAAAGAATGAGTTGACTATGTTAACATTGCAGGTTGACTTTGTGATAGAATGAATTATAATATGGCTCAGAGGTTATCCTCATGCTACTGAGCCATGCATAAGTACATTTTTGTTGTTCAGTCGCTAAGTTGTGTCAAACTCTTTGCGACCCCATGGGCTACAGCACACCAGGCTGCTCTGTCCTCCACTATCTCCCAGAGTTTGCTCAAATTCATTTTCATTGAGTTGGTGATGCTTTCTAACCATTCTAGGTAATTTATAATATACAAACAGAGAAGTGCAAAAATATCATTCTTTTAGAAGATGGTATAGAATATCCTCACACATAGAATGAGTCAAAGCTTCTGTAATTTCTAGAAGGTTTATTGAGGTACCTTTGGTGTCAAGCTCTTTGATTACCTGGAATTGATTTGGGGGTATGGTGTGAAGTGAGAGGGAGTCAGTTCAGTTCAGTCATTCTGTCGTGTCCAGCTCCTTCTGACCCCATATACTGCAGCATGCCTTGTTTCCCTGTCAATCACCAACTCCCAGAGATTGCTCAAACACATGTCCATCAAGTCGATAATGCCATCCAACCATCTTATCCTCTGTCATCCCCTTCTCCTCCTGCCCTCAATCTTTCCCAGCTTCAGGGTCTTTTGCAATAAGTCAGTTCTTCGCATTAGGTGGCCAATGTATTGCAGCTTCAGTTTCGGCATCAGTCCTTCCAATGACTATTCAGGACTGATTTCCTTTAGGATGGACTGGCTGGATCTCTTCAGTCCAAGGGATTCTGAAGAGTCTTCTTCAACACCACAGTGCAAAAGTATCAATTATTTAGTACTCAGCTTTCTTTATGGTCCAGCTCTCACATCCACACATGACTACTGGACTAACAAAGCTTTGGCTAGATGGACCTTTGTAGATAAAGTAATGTCTCTGCTTTTTAATACGCTGTATAAGTTTGTCATAGATTTTCTTCCAAGGAGCAAGCAACATTTAATTTCATGGCTGAAGTCACCATCTGCAGTGATTTTGGAGCCCCCAAAATAAAATCTCTCACTTTTTCCTTTGTTTCCCCATCTATTTGCCATGAAGTGATGGGACCAGGTGCCATGACCTTAGTTTTTTGCATGTTAAGCTTTAAGTCAGCTTTTTCACTCTCCTCTTTCACTTTCATCAAGAGGCTGTTAGTTCCTCTTCACTTTTTGCTGTAAAAGTGGTATCATCAGATATCTGAGGTTATTGATATTTCTAACAGCAATCTTGATTCCAGCTTGTGCTTCATCCAGCCTGGCATTTTGCATGATATACTCTGCATATAAGTGAAATAAGCAGGGTGACTATATACAGTCTTGACAGACTCCTTTCCTAATTTGGAACCAGCCCGTTGTTTCATGTCTGGTTCTAACCTTACACAGGTTAGAAAAAAAAATGCAAAAAGCAAAGTGATTGTCTAAGGTCTTACAAATATCTGAGGAAAAAAAGAGAAGAAATGTGAAAAGCAAAGGAGAAGTATACAGCTTCTTGACCTGCATACAGATTTCTCAGGAGGCAGGTGAGATAGTCTGGTATTCCCATCTTTTTAAGAATTTTCCACATTTTGTTGTGATATACCCAGTCAAAAGCCTTAGCGTGATCAATGAAGCAGAAGTAGATGTTTTTCTAGAACTCCCTTGCTTTTTCAATGATCCAACAGATGTTGGCAATTTGATCTCTGGTTCCTCTGCCCTTTCTAAATTCAGCTTGAACATCTGAAACTTCTCAGTTCACGTATTGTTGAACCCTAGCTTGGAGAATTTTGAGCATTACTTTGCTGGTGTGTGAGTTAAGTGCAATAGTTTGAATATTCTTTGGCACTGCCTTTCTTTGGGATTGGAATGAAAACTGACCTTTTCTAGTCAAGTGGCCACTGCTGAATTTTCTAAATTTGCTGGCATATTTAGTGCAGTACTTTCACTGCATCATCTTTCAGGATTTGAAATAGCCCAATTGGAATTCCACCACCTCCACTAGCTTTGTTCATAGTGATGCTTCCTAAGACCCACTTGACTTTGCATTCCAGGATGTCTGGATCTAGGTGAGTGATCACACCATTGTGGCTATCTGGGTCATGAAGATCTTTTTTGTATAGTTCTGTGTATTCTTGACACCTTTTCTTAATATCTTTTGCTTCTGTTAGATTCATACCATTTCTGTCCTTTATTGTGCCCATCTTTGCATGAAATGTTCCCTTGGTATCTCTAGTTTTGTTGAAGAGATCTCTAGTCTTTCCCATTCTATTGTTTTCCTCTATTTCTTTGTATCGATCACTGAGGAGGGCTTTCTTATCTTTCCTTGCTATTCTTAGGAACTCTGCATTCAGCTGGATGTATCTTTCTTTTTCTCCTTTGCCTTTCACATCTCTTCTCTTCTTTTCTCAGCTATTTGTAAGACCTCGTTAGACAACCATTTTGCTTTTTGCATTTCTTTTTCTTGGGGATGGTTTTGATCACTGCCTTCATTATTTTCCTTCACACGTGGTTATTCAGTCTGTCAGTTCAATTGTTTATTTAATTGATCTAGTCCACTAATTGATAACCTAATTTTCCTAGTCCATTAATTGAAGGGCTGTGATTCTGGACTCTTTTTTCTGTTCCATTACTGTATACTTGTCCATGAATACTATACAGATTTAATTGCTATAACTGTTAATGAGAATCATTGAGTTTATTCTTCAAGGTAGTTTTGGCTATCATTAGGCCTTTGTGTTTTCATATAAAATTTAGAATCTGATCATCCATTTTCCCTTTCTCCTTGATATGTTTGGGTTTAAATCAGCCATGTTGCTATTTATTTCCTATCTGTCCTATTCTTTGTTTTATTTTCTTTCAGATTGTTTGAGTATTTTTGTGTGCTCATTTTATCTCCTCTATTAATTTGTTTTCTATACTTCATTTTATTAATTTTGTTTTTTTTGTTGTTGTGGGATTTACAATATGCATATTTAAGTCATCATAGTGAATCTTCAAACAATATTATGCCACATCACATACATTGTAAAATCTTTACAAGAATATATTTCTCTCTCTCTTTACAGTTTGTGTCATTGTTGTTGTATATTTAAATATATGTATGTTATAAACACATTTTTTATTATTCTTAAACAACTTTTCTTTAATGATATTTAAAAATGAGGAAAGAGTCTTTAATATTCACTCACATATTTGCCATTTCTGGTGCTTTACTGAATTTCTTTGTATAGAGCTAAATTTCCTTCTGGTATCATTTCGTTTTCTCCAAAGAACTTCCTGTAACATTTCTTGTATAGTGATGAATTCTCTCAGCTTTTGTTTGTCTAAAAATGTCTTTATTCTTGCCTAGACATTTGAAAGACACTTTCATTAGGCATAGAGTTCTAGGTTGACAGACTTTTTTTTTTCTTTTAGTATTTCAAACAAGTGGCCTTGTCTTCTAGCTTGCACAATTTCTGACAGAAGTTTGCTTACATACTTATTTTTATTCCTCTTTACCTAACATATTTTACATAACATTACATATTTACCTCTTTACATAACATTACATATTCCTTTTTATATAACACCAGCCTTCCCTGGTGGCTCAGCTGGAAAAAAAAAAAAATCTGCCTTCAATGTGGGAGACTTGGGTTTGATCCCTGGGTTGGGAAGGTCCCCTGGAGAAAGGAAAGGCTACCCAGTCCAGTATTCTGGCCTGGAGAATTCCATGAACTGTATACTCTGTAGGGTTACCAAGAGTCAGACATGACTGAGTGACTTTCACTTATGTAATGTATATCTTTACTCCAGCTGCTTTTAAAATTTTCTCTTCATGGCTGGTCTTCAACAATTTGATTATAATGTGCTTTGGTATAGTTTTTCTTTGGGGTTCATTGGGACTCAGAACTGAGGAATTTTGGTTTTATCATATTTGGAAACTTTTTAGTATTTTGTTTTCAGATATCTTCTCTCCTTCTTTATCATGTGTCTACAATTATATTAGATAATTTGGTATTGTCCATAGCATGGTTGCTTTGTTAATTTTTACTTTTTTTGCCCTTTCCTTTACTTGTGCTAGTTTCTATTGCTATGTCTTTTATTTGGCTGATTTTTAAAATCTAATTTGCTATTTATCCAACCTAGTATATTTTTCATGGAAGTTATTGTATTTTTCATCTCTATAGCTTAAATTTAGACTTCTTTAAAAACTTTACATCACCAGATGGTCAACACCTAAATCAGATTGATTATATTCTTTGCAGCCAAAGATGAAGAAGCTCTAATCAGTCAACAAAAACAAGACCAGAAGCTGACTGTGGCTCAGATCATGAACTCCTTATTACCAAATTCAGACTAAAATTGAAGAAAGTAGGGAAAACCACTAGACAACTCAGGTATGACCTAAAGCAAATCCCTTATGATTATACAGTGGAAGTGAGAAATAGATTTAAGGGCCTAGATCTGATAGATAGAGTGCCTGATGAACTATGGAATGAGGTTCATGACATTGTACAGGAGACAGGGATCAAGACCATCCCCATGGAAAAGAAATGCAAAAAAGCAAAATGGCTGTCTGGGGAGGCCTTACAAATAGCTGTGAAAAGAAGAGAAGCAAAAAGAAAAAGGAGAAAAGGAAAGATATAAACATCTGAATGCAGAGTTCCAAAGAATAGCAAGAAGAGATAAGAAAGCCTTCTTCAGCGATCAATGCAAAGAAATAGAGGAAATAGAGGAAAACAACAGAATAAGAAAGACTAGGGATCTCTTCAAGAAAATTCGAGATACCAAGGGGACATTTCATACAAAGATGGGCTCGATAAAGGACAGAAATGGTATGGACCTAACAGAAGCAGAAGATATTAAGAATAGATGGCAAGAATACATAGAAGAACTGTACAAAAAAGAGCTTCACGACCCAGATAATCATGATGGTGTGATCACTGACCTTGACTGAAGTCAAGTGGGCCTTACAAAGCATCACTGTGAACAAAGCTAGTGAAGGTGATGGAATTCCAGTTGAGCTATTTCAAATCCTGAAAGATGATGCTGTGAAAGTGTTGCACTCAATATGCCAGCAAATTTGGAAAACTCAGCAGTGGCCACAGGCCTGGAAAAGGTCAGTTTTCATTCCAATCCCAAAGAAAGGCAATGCCAAGGAATGCTCAGACTACTGCACAATTGAACTCATCTCACATGCTAGTAAAGTAATGCTCAAAATTCTCCAAGTCAGGCTTCAGCAATATGTGAATCGTGAACTTCCAGATGTTTAAGCTGGTTTTAGAAAAGACAAAGGAACCAGAGATCAAATTGATAACATCTGCTGGATCATCGAAAAAGCAAGAGAGTTCCAGAAAAACATCTATTTCTGCTTTCTTGACTATGCCAAAGCCTTTGACAGTGTGGATCACAATAAACTGTGGAAAATTCTGAAAGAGATGGGAATACCAGACCACCTGACCTGCCTCTTGAGAAATCTGTATGCAGGACAGGAAGCAACAGTTAGAACTGGACATGGAACAACAGACTGGTTCCAAATAGGAAAAGGAGTATGTCAAGGCTATATATTGTCACCCTGCTTATTTAACTTATGTGCAGAGTACATCATGAGAAATGCTGGACTGGAAGAAACACAGGCTGCAATCAAGATTGCCAGGGGAAATATCAATAACCTCAGATATGCAGATGACACCAGCCTTATGGCAGAAAGTGAAGAGGGGCTAAAAAGTCTCTTGATGAAAGTGAAAGTGGAGAGTGAAAAAGTTTGCTTAAAGCTCAACATTCAGAAAACAAAGATCATGGTATCTGGTCCCATCATTTCATGGCAAATAGATGGGGAAACAGTGGAAACAGTGTCAGACTTTATCTTTCTGGGCTCCAAAATCACTGCAGATGGTGACTACAGCCATGAAATTAAAAGACGCGTATTCCTTGGAAGGAAAGTTATGACCAACCTAGATAGCATATTCAAAGCAGAGACATTACTTTGCCAACAAAGGTTCACCTAGTCAAGGCTATGGTTTTTCCTGTGGTCATGTATGAATGTGAGGGTTGGACTGTAAAGAAGGCTGAGTGCCGAAGAATTGATGCTTTTGAACTGTGGTGTTGGAGAAGACTCTTGAGAGTCCCTTGGACTGCAAGGAGATCCAACCAGTCCATTCTGAAGGAGATCAGCCCTGGGATTTCTTTGGAGGGAATGATGCTGAAGCTGAAACTCCAGTACTTTGGCCACCTCATGTGAAGAGTTGACTCATTGGAGAAGACTCTGATGCTGGGAGGGATTGGGGGCAGGAGGAGAAGGGGATGACAGAGGATGAGATGGCTGAATGGCATCACTGACTCGATGGATGTGAGTCTGAGTGACCGCCGGGAGTTGGTGATGGACAGGGAGGCCTGGTGTGCTGCGATTCATGGGGTCTCGAAGAGTCGGACACGACTGAGTGACTGAACTGAACTGAACTGAGAACTTTCATGCTTCCCCTGATTGTAACTCCTTCATTCTTGAGCATCTGTAGCATAACTTAAGCGGAGAAGGCAATGCCACCCCACTCCAGTACTCTTGCCTGGAGAGTCCCATGGACGGAGGAGCCTGATGGGTTGCAGTCCATGGGGTCGCTGAGAGTCAGACATGACTGAGAGACTTCACTTTCCCTTTTCACTTTCATGCATTGGAGAAGGAAATGGCAACCCACTAGAGTGCTCTTGCCTGGAGAATCCCATGTACGGGGGAGCCTGGTGGGCTGCCGTCTATGGAATAGTCGCAGAGAGTCAGACACGACTGAAGTGATGCAGCAGCAGCAGCATACTTAAGTAGTCATTTTTAGTCATTTTAATGTCTTTATCTCCTAATTTCAACATCTCTATCACTTCTGCCTTTGGACTCTGTCAGGGTGTTTAGAATAGAATGCAGTCTAACTTTATTTCATTTGTGTTCTGAGACAATCATGCCTAAGAATGCTACCCAGTGCTGTATATGTGACAGGGTCTCTTCACTCTGGTTGGAAGAAACACAAACTATTTCCAGCCTAGTGTGTGTTGCAAGAAGGTTTAGCTTATTACTTTTTAGCTTCATTTTTTTTCCCTCTCTCTCTCAGCCTTATGGGGTTCATTCCACACGTATGCCAGTCTGTACTCAGATGCATATCTATGGGACCTTCTGCAGATCTCTGGGTCTCTCTATCTCTCTCTCTGCAGCTCCCTTCTCTCTGTTGTCCTGCCGTACTATTTCTAGCTGTCTCAGCTTCTGTAAACTCCAACTTCTTTATCCTCAATTCAATGAGCGTGTTGTGTTCTATTTGGACTGACCCTTCCTGTACTATGGACTAGAAAATGCTCAGACTGTGCTGAGACTGTGCTGGCACAATCCCATGGCTTACTTTGTTTCCATTCTCTCAGGGATCACAGCCATGTGCTTCCTGTGTCCAATATCTAAAAATTGTTCTTTCATTTATTTTGTCTTTTATGACAAGAGGGAATATTCTTGTAGTAGTTAATTAATCACTGTCAGCAATGGAAAACCCATCTTATAATTTTCCTGTCTTGTAAAGTTCCTCTACAGTTTTGGCATCAAAGTTATGCAGATCTGATAACCAATTTTGATGGTGTTCTGTTTTCTCTGTAAAAGTTTGCACAATATTGCAGTATTGGAGCTATTTCTTTCTTAAATATTTGGAAGCATTTACTGTTATAGCCATCTGGTCCTGGAGTTTTCTTTGTGAGAAAGTTTGAATTACTAATTGAATTTTTTTATCAGTTATATATCTATTAATATTTTCTTTTTCTCCTTGTAAATATAGTAAATTTTGCTTCTAAAGAAATTCTTCCATTTAATCTACATTTTCTTATTTATTGGCATAAAGTTGCTCAAAATATTTTATTTTTTTATAAGATGATATTCTTTTCTTTCAATCTGATAATGGTGATTTGTGCTTTCTTTCTTCTCAATTAATCTTGCTAGAGATTTGTTCATTTTATTAGTCTTTTCCAGTAACTAGTTTTTGTCATTGTTGATTTTCTTTCTCTATATGTATACATGCACATGATGCTTGTATTTTTATTTTTATATTTTTTTCTACTTCCTTCCATTTTTCTAAATTCTTGATATTGATACTTAGATCACTGATTTTCAATACTTACGGTCCATCTAGTCAAGGATGGTTTTTCCAGTGGTCATGTATGGATGTGAGAGTTGGACTAAAAAGAAAGCTGAGTGCAGAAGAAATGATGCTTTTGAACTGTGGTGTTGGAGAAGACTCTTGAGAGTCCCTTGGACTGCAAGGAGATCCAACCAGTCCATCCTAAAGGAGACCAGTCCTGGGTGTTCATTGGAAGGACTGATGCTGAGGTTGAAACTCCAATACTTTGGCCACTTCATGCGAAGAGCTGACTCATTGGAAAAGACCCTGATGCTGAGAAAGACTGAGGGCAGGAGGAGAAGGGACGACAGAGGATGAGATGGTTGGATGGCATCACCGCCTCAATGGACATGGGTTTGAGTGGATTCCAGGAGTTGGTGATGGACAGGGGGGCCTGGTGTGCTGCAGTTCACGGAGTCTCAAAGAGTCAGACGGGACTGAGCAACTGAACTGATTGAACTGAACTGATGTACTTAAGGCTTAATCTTTCCCTTTAGATACTGGTTAGGCTGATCCCATACGTGTTCATATACCATATTTTCATAGTAATTCAGTTTTAATATATTCTAATTTTATTGTGATTTATTATTCAAGCCTGTTTTGATTGAGAAATGTAATGCTTGACTTCTAAACATTCAAGGAATGCTCTATTTATTATTTTGCTAATTGTTCCAAAACTTCATTGCACTCCAGTTAAAGAACTTATTCTGAAAAATATTATACTTTAATATTTGTTGAACATTTTTTGGTTAAAGTTTTAGATAAATGTGTCAAAGGTGTGCATTTTATATTTGTTGGCTGAGATTGTATATATTCTTTGTGTTATTTAGGTCAAAATGCTAAATTAATTTTCAGTTATTAAGCACTCTTCTGATTTGTGACTTGGTAATTTTATGTCTTTTTGGAATATTCTTCACTTAACTCTTTGATTCTCTCATCTCTAGTTTTGGAAACTCAACTGCAGATATGTTAGACCTTCATGCTTTGTTCCCTATCTACTTAGCACTCTTTTAAGCATTTAAAAAAATAAATTCCTAGATTTTCTTAATTTAATCAAGATATTTTCTACTGCTTCATCCTTCAATTCACTTATCCATCCTTCAGCTATTCTTGATCTGTGATTTTATCCACCTATTGATTTCTTAATTTTAATAGTTTTATTTTTTGATCCTAGAATTTTCACTAAATACTTTAAAAATAGGTTTTATTTTACAAGTTCTGAAATGTACCACGTTGCACATATATTTCTCATTCTATAAGACTGTGTATGACAACTCCAGTATCATGATCAATGATAAGACTTTAAACTATCTGATTTCTCTCTTGGATTTTTGTCCTTGTTTCTGTCCCCTGATGTCCCTTCAACTTTGATTTGAATGTATAATATTCAAATGTAAAAAGTGCTACAGCGACCATTTTATTATAAATACTATTTTCCTTGGAAGACATTTAATGGCCAGGTACCTTAAACTGATGTGTGGTTGAAGCAAAAGCTGGAATCAAGATTGCTGGGAGAAATATCAATAACCTTAGATATGCAGATGACAGAACTCTTACGTCAGAAAGTGAAGAAGAACTAAAGAGCCTCTTGATGAAGGTGAAAGAGGAGAGTGAAGAAGTTGGCTTAAAACTCAGCATTCAGAAAACTAAGGTCATGGAATCCAGTCCCATCACTTCATGGCAAATAGATGGGGAAATAATGGAAACAGTGAGAGACTAATATTTTGGCCTCCAAAATCACTGAAGATGGTGACTGCAGCCATGAAATTAAAAGACGCTTGCTCCTTGGAAGAAAAGCTATGACCAACCTAGACAGCTTATTAAAAAGCAGAGACATTACTTTGCCAACAGAAGTCCATCTAGTTAAAGCTATGGTTTTTCCTGTAGTCATGTATGGATGTGAGAGTTGGACTATAAAGAAAGCTGAGCACCAAAGAATTGATGCTTTTGAACTGTGGTGTTGGAGAAGACTTGAGATTCCCTTGGATTGCAATGAGATCCAACCAGTCAATCCTAAAGGAAATAAGTCCTGAATATTCATTGGGAAGACTGATGCTGAAGCTCTAATACTTTGGCCACCTGTTGCAAAAAACTGACTCACTTGAAAAGACCCTGATGCTGGGAAAGATTGAAGGTGAGAGGAGAAGGGGATGACAGAGGATGAGATGGTTGGATGGTATCACCAACTGGATGGACATGAGTTTGAGTGAACTCTGGGAGCTGGTGATGGACAGAGAAGCCTGGTGTGCTGCAGTCCATGGGTTCGCAAAGAGTCGGACACGACTGAGCGACTGAACTAAACTGAACACCTTAAACCAACTAGTGGTCATGCTTATTCCGAACTGGGGTCAGTTTTATAAATGCTGGTCAATTTCTGTTTTATTCTTAGTTTTATTGACTAGATTTCAGAAGTCCTAGTGAAAACTTGATATGCTTACTACAAACACCCTGTCAAGTCTTGAAATTTACCTTTATCTCCTCACCAACAAGAGAATGTCAAAAGATCTGATCAGTTGCTTATCCTCTGGCTATTTTCTGTTAGATTCTCATCTTCTGGGCCACTGCTTACAAATTGGTAAATATCTCAAGGTGAAAAGTACAAGCAAATACTCAGACCCTTCCCACTACGTTTCCCTCCTTGCCATTATTTTTGCTCCTCAAGTCCTGGCTCCCTTGATAGCTCTGCAAGACCTTCCCTAAATATATTTATTAATTTTATTAATTCAGCTTTTGTAGTTCTCTGTGGGAGCTTTGTCTAATTCAAGCTTGTGCATTAGAGCTAGAAGGCAAATCTCTTTTTTCTTTTTTGTCTATTTTATTTTTCCTCATTGAAAACATGTGATTTTTTTTCCTTCTCCTTGGAACTAGGAATTTTACAAAGAGTATTTTATTTTCCATTAATCCTACTTAGAACTTATTAACTTTTAAAATTTGTTCTCCTTAAATCTTTCTTTAGCACATTCATTCATTCAATAAATAGATCAAACATGTCTAGCAATCTCACTTCTGGGAATATGCCCCAAATAATTGGAAGTAAGGACTCAGATATTTGTATTCCCATGTTCATAGCAGCATTATTTATAATAGCCAAAAGATGGAAATGATGAGATATTATTCAGCTTTAAAAAGAAAGGAAATTCTGACACATGATACAACATATGTGAACCTTGAAGACATTATGTTAAGTGAAATAAGCGACACACAAAAGAACCAGTGTGTGATGATTCCCCCTATATTAGTACCTACGGTAGTCAAAATTCAGACTGAGAGAAGAATACAGGCTGCCAGGGACTGGGAGAGTGGGGACGAGGAGTTCATGTTTAAAGCAGACTGTTTCAGCTTGGCAACCCACTCCAGTGTTCCTGCCTGGAGAATCCCAGGGGTGGTGGAGCCTGGTGGGCTGACATCTATGGGGTCGCACAGAGTTGGACATGACTGAAGCGACTTAGCAGCAGCAGCAGCAGCAGTTTCAGCTTGGGAAGGTGAAAAAGATCTGGAGATGGATCTTTTTGGTGAAGATTGTACAACACCATGAATGTACCTAATGCTGCTGAATTGTATACTTAAAATGGCTGGTATAATCAATTTTATGCTATGGATATTTCACCACAATAAACAATTGTGTATGTCAGGATCTCACCAGTAAATAGATGTCAAACTTGAGCTGGGGGTCAGGGAGATTAAGGGAGCATGTACAAAGGTGAAGCAAGATAACAGAAACATGGGTTGGGGAGTATGGGGGTTTTGTTAGCACCACACAGCCTGAGAGGTGAATTATAGGAACCTGAAAAGAACTGAATGGAGAAGATGCCCTGGCAGTAGCTACTGTCTCTTGGCCAACTTCCCTCTGACCTGCTGCCCCCCTCCCCACTCCTTGGCATAATCCAAAGGGAATAAGAGAAGCAAAACAAACAAACAAAAAAAAACGAAAGATAGAAAAGATCTAAGGAACATGTATTTGTTTCCTCCAGGTCAGTTTCCTGGAAAAGAGAAAAGCTGGGCAAAGGTGGAGGGTATATTGGGGAAAGAATGAGACGAAATCCTGCAGGATAGTTTCTGGACACCATTGCCTCAGGCATAGGTCAGAACTGTGAATGAAGCAAAGATTCCTCCTTATGATGAACACCTTCCACCTGTCACCTGGTAACTGACTTCTATGACTTATGTAAGAATTATTTTATTATCTTCTTTTGCCTGATTTTGTTCTTTTTCTGGAACTCTCAATATTCTTATATTACTGTTTTGGATGAATAGGCCACATTTCCTGCTGTTTTTGTTAATATTTCCATTTCTGGCTTTTTGTTGGGTCTTGAGAAACTCCTTTCATCTTAGCCCAAGGGTTGGCAAACTTTTCTGAAAAAAGTCAGGTGGTAAATATTCTAGGCTTTGTGGGCCATGCAGTCTGTCCCAACCACTCAACTCTGCTGTTACAATGCAAAGGCAGACACAAACATACATAAGTCGATGGACATGATGATGTTCCCATAAAACTTTATTTACAAAAACAGATAATAGGCCATATTTGGCCTGTGACCCCTACTATGTGATCTCTCCTTTAGGCCACTAAGTTGGGTTCTAACTTTCATCTACAGAGTCATCTAATTAAAGAAACATATTGTGTTAATTTGTTGTTTTCCAGAAGGTCTGCTTATGGTGTAATTTAATCGTTCTTTGTTGTTTTATGCAGCTTGCTCTCCTGTGTCTCAGCTCCCTAGAGGCCACCAATCTGGGGTGCTCTGTTTCTTCCTCACACTGGGTGCAAATCCTTCGGGTGCATTATTGTTTTTCTTTAACAGCTCATGGCTGCAACTGCTGGGCAGCAGGTGGCAAGACATCAGCTCCCTGTCTGAGAACCAAGCACAAAGGCAGGGCTCTTTCATCCCAGCCTTCTCGGGCTCCAAGGTTGGAGTTTTGGGGCTGCAGTCCGTCTGCCCTTTCTTTACCTGTTCCCCAGCCCTTTGTGGATCTGGGTGCCAGCACACCTCAAGGGATGACACACCAGGCTGTAGCTTCTCCTTCCTCTAAGGAAAATGCGCTGATCAGTCCTCATCCCAGGGTCCCTCTGATGGGCTCTTGTCAGCCTAGAAAGCACCATATTCTGCACAACTTATCACAACTAAGAGCCCCAAGGCATCCACCTTGGCTTCCCACTCCAGGCCCCACATACCTGTCAGTCTGGAGGCTTCAGAAGTGGCCTTCTGCAGCTGGATATCAGCTGGGATGGAGAAATGGCAGCAGGAGAAATTTCTACATGGCAGATGCAGAAATTATGTAGATGGCCGTCATTTAATGCCAACATTAACACCAAGGTGTCAATCCGTCTAAACATTGTGAGTTTTCAACTGGCAGAGGCCAAAGTTATTCAGAGCCAGAGTTTTTGGTCATCAACATGAAGAAACAAGGACATTGAATGAATGTGGAAATGAGGTTCACACAGAAGAAGCCAGGTCCAGACAGTGAATGTGTATCCTCCAGACAGCCTGAGGGATGTACAGAGAATGATCCTGGAGAAAGAACATTCCTGAGCAGAGTCTGAATCTCAGATAGGTAGTTTGCCCACCATGCCATTGGTAGACAACAGGCCATGTGGCTGTCATGCTCTTTCCATGACATGAGTACGACCCTGGGCAGGGCTACAGTGGTATTAGGGCTAAAAGTGACCACTGAGATCATCAGCCACATCTCTCCCAGTCCTCTGGTACTTTTTTTCTTTCATCCTCTTCTCCCTCTACACACACACACATCTCTAGAGCATCTCAACACCATGGGGTGGCCAGTATAGACTCTTAGCTTCTACCCATTTAGAAATGTCATGCACACAGGAGCAATGGGCTGCTGAAATAACAAAGGACATGGCAGCAAAATGATTTCTGGTTCACATTATCTTTAGAGAGTGACAGATGCCCAGGTTTCTGACATGGGTGTTTATGTAAGAAGACATTAAAAGACTAAATATGACTTTATTTTTGACAAAAGAGTCAATTCCCCATTCAATATCAATATGCTGGCATTATTATTACTTTATGAAAACAATAATTCACAGTTTGCTGAAAGAGAATAACAGTATTGATCTTCTGAACAGTGCATTTTATTTTCCATAAAATTTTTATGGAGCATGACAAGCCGTGTGTTGGCTCTGATCTCTTCTGCACATTAGCATACAAAGCTTTTGCAGATGTAGAAATTATGAGGGCTGTGTTAATAAAACCAGTTATGATGGTTTAAGAACAAAAAGTAAACATTTCCCCACTGGAGTTTTGCTCCAAGCTTATTAGTTTTTTGAGGTTTGTGAACTGACCTACAAAGAAAACCGTAATCTCTCCTTAGTGAGCAGAGAGAAAGCAATGTGTTAGCAATCACCAGCAACTCTTTCTCAGAGGCTTCTTAATAGTATTGCAGATAAACATTTCAGAAGCAGTTGAGCATGAGCAAAGATGTGGGGGTGATTCAGACCTACCACAGTATGTCTCCCTACTCTGAGATAATATCTGTATTCATATGAGTATTTCTAACACTGCTCAGAGAGTGATATACTTAGAAATACTTCTCCAAAGATCTTAAAACCACTGCATTTCTCTCATTTCATTAATTTCCGCTTAGAAATTGTTATTCTGACTGGTCCATTGGCCATCAGAGGATGGGGCTTTTTGGATGATCTTTCTTAAGTCTCCATGTTCTATATTGTAAACTTCAAGGATTCACTGCTGTCGTTAGACATGATGTGTTTTAATTGCTCTCTTTCTCAAGAACAAAACAACAAAAGGGTTACCATGTCAAATTCTTGGTCTGACTGTATGTAGATATATCCCCATACAAAAGCGTTTATGACTAACATCTGGAGAAGGATCATGAGTTTAACAGCCTCTTTAGCTGGTCTCCTTCACCCTGTCACAAATATAAATGGCATGTGTGTGTGTTTTCCAAGAACAGTCAATTCTCTGACACCAACTGTGTTTCCAATAATTCAGCTCACTTCTGTAACTAACTACCTGGAATTACTCAGACCCTACAAGTTTGTTGTTGTTGTTCAGTCACTCAGTCATGTCTGACTCATTGCGACTCCACAGACTGCAGCACTCCAGGCTTCCCTGCCCTTCACCACCTCCTGGAGCTTGCTCAAACTCATGTCCACTGAGTCAGTGATGCCATCCAACCATCTTATCTTGTCATTCCCTTTTCCTCCTGCCTTCAGTCTTTTTCAGAATCAGGGCCTTTTCCAATGAGTTGGCTCTTTGCATCAGGTTGACAAAGTATTGTCTTAGTGACAGACTCTACAGGTTAAGGGCTTAATTCCACAAGACCTCCCCTCACTTCAGATGTCAACTGCAAATGGAGTCCTCAGGTGACCTGAACTTCTCCTGAGCAGAATACAAATTTGGGGATTACTACAATGCCCTCTCAAACTCAACAACTTGCTAGAACAACTCCAGAACCCAGAAGAGCACTATTCTTGCTCCTACAGTTTTATTATAAAGGATACAACTCAGGAACAGCCCAATGGGAGAGATATAAGATATAAGAGCAGGTGGCCATGGAGCTTCCATGCCCTCTTTGGGAAAGTCACCAGCACTTTAATGTGTTCATTGATCAGAAGGTCTCTGAACTTCACTTCTGATTTTTAAATTGAGGTTTCATTACATAAACATGATTGATTAAGTTATTGGCCATTAGTCACTGAACTCAATCTCTAGCCCCTCTACCCATGGGGTTGGACTGAAAATTGTAATCACTAATCACTTGGCTGATTTTCCTGGTGACCAGTCTTCATCTATGCTGTCTAGGGGCTCACCATGAGCCATCTCTTTAGCAAACAAAAGATACTCTTATTAATCAAGAGTTTTAAGATCTCTGTATCAGGAACTGGATAAAAAGGCTATATATATATATATATATATATATATATATATATATATATATAAAAAATACCATAGTCTTCCAACATGTCAGGGGAAGGAACAGGAAAAGGCAATATCCATCTCAGCCTCAGAAGCATGTTATCTCCCTGAGTATAGTATTATAAAACATACATACACACCCAGGCATTAGCACTCTGCTGGACACAGAAACTGTCTTCATGTCATCAGATGAAATCAGGGTAAGAGATATGCTATGAGTTCTTGAGCTGAGCCTACTTCTGTCAAGGAAGCCATCAGTCTTCCAGTATCTTTCATTCTCTCTCCCCTACAGGAGTTGTAATTAATACAAAATGAACTCTAACCTGACTCCATTTTTTTCCCCACAAAACTCCCAGAATAACAAATTCACTCATCTTTTTCTGATTATTAAATTATGGCATTAAAGAGATTAGCCCCAAGCATCTGTAGAGCAAGTTATTCTGGACTGTGTGGAAAAATCCCACAAGTCACTTCCAAAGCTGTAACCCACTCATAATGAGACATGGAAAGGCTTTTATGAGATGGACAAAGGTTCTCACTAGGTTGCTGTTATTGTTCAGTTAGTCGTGTCTGACTCCGTGACCCCATGGACTGCAATGTGCCAGGCCTCCCTGTCCCTTATTATCCTTGGAGTTCACTCAAGTTCATTTCCATTGAATTTGTGATGCCATACAACCATTTCATCCTCTGTAACCCTTTGCTCCTTCTACCATCAATCTTTCCCAGTATCAGGGTCTTTTCCAGTGAATTGGCTCTTCACATCAGTGGTCCAAGTATTAGAGCTTCAACATCAGTCCTTCCAATGAGTATTCAGGGTTGATTTCCTTTAGGATTGACTGGTTTGATCTCCTTGTTGTCCAAGGGATTTTCAAGAATAGGTAGAAAGTGAAAAATCCCATAGCACCTTGAAGTTTTAGTCTCAATCCTCCAGAGACTTGACACAACCCAAGCTGGCCAACAGGAGACCTCCCCCAACTGAAAGTCAACTGCTATGCTCTAAGATCCACTTCCAGGACTCCTCCACTGTGAAGCTTGTCCTGAATCCCCTGGCTGAGGCTGGATGTCTACCCTCCCTTTTGTCCTTCTCACTGTCTTCCTCTTTATAATGGCCAGATATGTGTAGGTATTATGTTTACTCACCCTCTCTGGACTGTGAGCTGCTTAGGCTCAGGACTTATCATATTTGCTCTGCCTCTTGAATGCTGGTAGTGAAACTGAGGATCTGGAAGAACAGAGAGACATGTGGAAGCAGGTGAAACCCTTTTTATCACCATTCTTGACCATCTCTTGAGATTGCTGGCACTGATGAGTCTGCTCTGCAATACAGACTGACTCATGAAACAGGTCGAGGATATTAACATTCTGTTGGAAATTTGCAAGTGTGTACAAAATACTGAAAATAATCAGTTTGGGGAAAACATGGGTTTGAAAAACAAAGCTAATCTAAACATCAAAACAATGTTGACTCAGAAGAATGAATTTATTTTGGAAGCCAGCTATTTCAGATTTAATTGTGTTGATTTGTCACTTTTCACCCCCATTTCCTTTTCCATAGTGCTTTGCTGGGGAAAAAAAAAAAGGCTCAGCGATGGCTAGGTTTTGATTTATCTTGTATGGCAGAAGACCCCCATGCTTCCAAACAACAGATCTCACAGATAACTCTTACTTCAAGTGCAATTAGAAGGACTTGAACATCCCATTTGAAATTTCATCCTTATACTTCAAAGTAATTAGTTTGATGAATGATAGCAATGGAGTGAAGCTAATAACAAAAATAATGCTGGAAAATACTTCATAGGCACAGAAATTGCTCATGTGCCTTCTTTATATTGAAAGAAAGTCAGAAAGGGAATAAACCAGGAGGCCAAATTGTACATCCCAACTCCCAACAGTTTGCCCACAGCAGCATAATTAAGAGATGCCTCCTGACACCTCTCTGCTTGGACCAGCATTTGTAAACAGTGAGGCCATTTAACTAAATTCACATAATTGCTACAGAAAACATGGCCCAGACTTCTAAATATCACCAGCACTCAGGAGGGAATAACAATCAAGAATGATGAAAGGTTGGGTGACGTATGTGGGGAGAAAGAGGTTTTCATCTCCATATCTCATTCTTAAACTTACTCCACCAAACTTGGCAAGGTTTTCAAGGGGGGATTCCAGATCATGTTGATGAGGAAGATGTGAATTAATTCTGTTCTACCAACTTAAGCTGAATGGCCTCAGTAGAGTGGGGGCAGCTGAGCACATAAGCACTTGCAGCACAAACTCCCACTGTATTCTCAGCACAATCTGAGGGGCAATTTATTCTCATGCCCTAAAGAAATCTCAGGACCTCTTCTTCAGCCTTCATTACAGACTTTAGGTATCTCCAATCTCTTATAAAATGTTCTAGTTTCCTGAATCCCTGATACTTTAACTGTTCTGCACCTTCAAATTCCTAGTCACTCACTCTGATTGACCCAAGTCTTTGTCTCCTGGTCCACTTCTTGTATTTATCCTTCACCACAAATCCCATCCAATCCACTTACCTCTGTATCCCTTGCCTTCTGTTATGGACTGCATTGTGTCCCCAGCCCTGTCTAACTCTTAGGATGAAGCTCTTACCCTCCCCTCATCCCCTGCAATGGTTCTGTATGTTGAGAGAAGACCTTTAGGGAGGTTAAATGAGAACATAAAGGTAGGGCCCTTTATGTGTGAAAGGAATGTGTGAAAGTGTTAGGCACTAAATCATGTCAAACTTTTCTGCCACCACATAGACTGCAGCCTGCCAAGCTCCTCTGTGTATGGAATGCTCCAGGTAAGAACATTGGAGTAGGTAGCCATTTCCTTCTCCAGGGGATATCTTTCCTACTCAGGGATCAAACTGGGTCTCCTGCATTGCAGGAAGGTTCTTTACCATCTTAGCCACAAGGGAAGCCCATCCTGAAAGAATGGATGTTCTTATAAAAAGAGAGAGAGAGAAAATACTCCAGTGTTCTCTCTTTCACCTCTCATCCACAAATAAGAGGCCACGTGAGGATACGCCAAATAGGTGGCCATCTGCAAGCCAGGAAGAGAGTCTTCACAGGAAACCAGCCCTAACAGCACTTGATCTGGACTCTGACCACCAGAATTGTGAGAAAACAATTAGAATGTTGTTAGAATCCTCATCCTGTGATCTTGCCATAGCAGCCAAGCTGATCAGGTCTCTTTATTTATATTCTCCAACCATTCTTGGCTTGTACCCGATTTTATCCTTTAGGCATTGTCGTCACTGGATTTATTTGGCACCCAATCACTTCTCAAAACTCTCTCTATGGTCAAAGCCTTTTCCTTCTTCCACTTCTGTATTCAATGTGCCTCAAGTTCTCAACAGAACCTCTGGTCTACTTACCATTCCCAATTCCTCCCAACTCACTCTCCTCTCTCTTCTTACTTTTCTCCCTCTTTGCAGATTCCTCAGCACACTATTTTATTAACAATCTTACCAATGCCCTGAATTGTCTCATCGTTGGCCAGAGAGCCCCTTCTTTTGATGCCTATGTCCTTTTGGAATGAACCATGGGTCTTTGAAATCTTTCTTGCTTTCAAGAACAAGGTGTCCCAGACATGTACAAATGTTTTCTACTTCATACCTTGAAATACTCATTTCTGTAAGACTATCTGGTTCCTTTTAGGGGGAAACGGTAGCTAGCAACCACAATCTGTATGGCAGAATGTTTCTTACTTTTGGGTCATCATTGCTCCAAACTTTTTCAGTGGACAAGGTCAGAAAATGCATGTTTTTGGAAAGAAGAAAAAAAAAGAAAAAACATACTTTACACTGATCCATTCAGTTCAGTTGCTCAGTCATGTCCAACACTTTGCAACCCCATGGACTGCAGTATACCAGGCTTCACTGTCCATCACTAACTCCCAGAGCTTGCTCAAGCTCATGTCCATCCAGTCAGTGATGCCATTCAACCACCTCATCCTCTGTTGTACCCTTCTCCTCCTGTCCTCAATCTTTCCCAGAATCAGAGTCTTTCCCAGTGAGTCAGTTCTTCGCAAGAGGTGGCCAAAGTATTGGAGTTTCAGCTTCAACATCAGTCCTTCCAATGAATATTCAGGACTGATTTCCTTTAGGATGGACTGGTTGGATCTCCTTGCAGTCCAAGGGACTCTCAAGAATCTTCTCCAACACCACAGTTCAAAAGCATCAATTCTTCGGTGCTCAGCTTTCTTTATAGTCCAAGTCTCACATCCATACATGACTATGGGAAAAACCATAGCTTTGACTAGATGGACTTTTGTTGGCAAAGTAATGTCTCTGCTTTTTAATATGCTGTCCAATTTGGTCATAGCTTATCTTCCAAGGAGTAAATGTCTTTTAATTTCATGGCTGCAGTCACCAACTGCAGTGATTTTGGAGCCCCCTCCCCCAAATAAAGTCTCTCTCTCACTGTTTCCAGTGTTTCCCCATCTATTTGCCATGAAGTGATGGGACTGGATGCCATGATCTACATTTTCTGAATGTTGAGTTTTAAGCCAACTTTTTCACTCTCCTCTTTCACTTTCATCAAGAGGCTCTTTAGTTCTTTTTGATTTCTGCCATAAGGGTGATATCATCTACATATCTGAGGTTATTGATATTTCTCCCAGCAATCTTGATTCCAGCTTATGCTTCATCCAGCCTGGCATCTGCCATGATGTACTCTGCACATAAGTTAAATAAGCATAGTGACAATATACAGCCTTGACGAACTCTTTTTCCTATTTGTAACCAGTCAGTTGTTGCATGTCCAGTTCTAACTGTTGCTTTTTGACCTACATACAGATTTCTGAGGAGGCAAGTAAGGTGGTCTTGTATTCCCATCTCTTTCAGAATTTTCCACAGTTTGTTGTGATACATAGAATCAAAGGCTTTGGCATTGTCAGTAAAGCAGAAATAGATGTTTTTCTGGAACTCTCTTGCTTTTTCCATGATCCAATGAATGTTGGCAATTTGATCTCTGGTTCTTACACCTTTACTAAATCCTTTTTGAACATCTGGAAGTTCATAGTTCACATATTGCTGAAACCTGGCTTGGAGAATTTTGAGCATTACTTTACTAGCGTGTGAGATGAGTGCTATTGTGCAGTAGTTGGAACATTCTTTCGCATTGCCTTTCTTTGGGACTGGAATGAAAACTGACCTTTTCCAGTCCTGTGGAAACTGCTGAGTTTTCCAAATTTGCTGGCATGTTGAGCACAGCACTTTAACAGCATCATCTTTTAGGATTCAAAATAGCTCAACTGGAATTCCATCACCTCCACTAGCTTTGTTCATAGTTATGCTTCCCAAGGCCCACTTGACTTCACATTCCAGTGTGGGTGATCACACCATCATGGTTACTTGGGTCATGATGATCTTTTTTGTATAGTTCTTCTATGTATTCTTGCCATATCTTCTTAATATCTTCTGCTTCTGTTGGGTTCATACCATTTCTATCCTTTATTGTGCCCATCTTTGCATGAAATGTTCCCTTGGTATCCTTAATTGTCTTGAAGAACTCTCTAGTCTCTTCCATTCTATTATTTCCCTCTATTTCTTTGCATTGATCACTGAGGAAAGCGTTCTTATTTCTCCTCACTATTCTTTGGAACTCTGCATTCAGATGGGTATATCTTTACTTTTCTCCTTTGCATTTTGCTTCTCTTCTTTTCTCAGCTATTTGTAAGGCCTCCTCAGGCAACCATTTTGCCTTTTTGCATTTCTTTTTCTTGGGGATGGTCTTGATCACTGCCTCCTGTACTCCTCTGTAGATTAGATCTGTCTATCAGACGTAATCCCTTGAATCTCTTTCTCACTTCCACTGTATAATCATAAGGGATTTGATTTAGGTCGTACCTGAATGGCCTAGTGGTTTTTCCTACTTTGATCAATTTAAGTCTGAATTTTGAGATAAGGAGTTCATGATCTGAGCCACAGTCAGCTCCTGGTCTTGTTTTTGCTTACTGTATGGAGTTTCTCCATCTTTGGCTGCAAAGAATATAATCAATCTGATTTCAGTATTGACCATCTGGTTATGTCCATGTGTAGAGTCTATTGTGCTATTTGCTATGACCAGTAGGTTCTCTTGGCAAAACTCTGTTGGCCTTTGTCCTGCTTCATTTTGTACTTCAAGGCCAAATTTACCTGTCACTCCAGGTGTTTCTTGACTTCCTACTTTTGCATTCCAGTCCTCTATAATGAAAAGGACATCTTTTTGGGGGTGTTAGTTCTAAAAGGTCTTGTAGGTCTTCATAGAACCGTTCAACTTCAGTTTCTTCAGCGTTACTGGTTGGGGCATAGATTTGGATTACCATGATATTGAATGGTTTGCCCTGGACATGAACAGGGATCATTCTGTCATTTTTGAGATTGCACCCAAACACTGCATTTCAGACTCTTTTGTTGACTGTGAAGGCTACTTCATTTCTTCTAAGGGATCCTTGTCCACAGTAGTAGATATAATGGTCATCTAAGTTAAAGTCACTCATTCCAGTCCATTTTAATTCACTGATTCCTAAAGTGTCATTTTCACTCTTGCCATCTCCCATTTGACCACTTCTAATTTACCTTGATTCATGGACTTAATATTCCACATTCCTATTCCTGTAAATATTGCTCTTTACAGCACTGGACTTTATTTCCATCATCAGTCACATCCACAACTGGGCGTTGTTTTTGCTTTGGCTCCGTCTTTTCACTCTTTCTGGTGTTATTTCTCCATTCCTCTCCAGTAACATATTGGGCACCTACTGACCTGGGAAGTTCATCTTTCAGTGTCATAGCTTTTTGTCTGTTCATACTGTTCACATATAGTGTTTATACTGGTACTTCATATTCAAATTGAATCCACTGGTTTCTAACATGTTAAATGTCACCCCTTCCCATCTCCACCCAGTTTCATTGGTAAACCCTATTTTGTTTTTGCACACCTTCTGAAAAGTCTGTTTTTACTTACTAAGTCAGTTTATTTACACACATGCATATTTACCCCTCCATCCATTTTTATCTAGTTTACTTTCCACCACTCAGAAAGCTAGTTTTTATTATTTTATCCATGCTCCTCAAGCCAATGGACCACTTCTAATTTTCATCTTATTAGAGTATCATCTCTCCTGATGCCTAAAATAGCTTCAGCTTGGTGACTTCAAAGGATCCTGGCTTGGGATTTATCTTTATGCCTTTGAATCCAAGCTCTATCAGTTACTCACTGTGTCTCATGGTTTTTATTTCTAAAATGTGGGTAACAATTGATCTTACCTCATAGGGTTCTCGTGAATATTAAATGATACAACACACTACATGTTACATGCTCACCATAAATCTGGCACATCCTAACCAATGGCTCAATGGTAAGTAATCCACCTGTGATGTTGTGATGCAGGAGATGCAGGTTCAGTCCTTAGGTGGGGAAGAGATCCTGGCGAAAGAAATGATTATCCACCCCAGTATTCTTACTGGAGAATCCCATGGATAGAGAAACCTGGCAGGCTATAGTCCATGGAGTTGCAAAGAGTCAGACACAACTGAGCAACTAAACAACAACAACAAAACACTCAATACATAACATATGTTGGTACCTTGGCCACCTCTCTCTCCTTTACCTTTTAGCTACCACATCTAGCTATCTATCAGAACAAGTATTTCTTACAGCAATGGACTGGGCATCTCATTTGTGTCCATGCAGGATTCCTTCCAATATCTCCTCTTTCTCTTTCTCATGGGGGTACTTATTACAAGAGTCTACTATACTAAAGACCATGTCAAAGAAGTGGGAAGATGACCTAAGGACTCATTAGAGGCTGCTGAGGGAATGTGCTAGAACGATCAGGAAAGAGATGATTTTCATTGGTTTTATTGTGGCTCTGAGTTCAAAAACTGTAAGTCTGATATGGATCTCAAGCAGTCAGTGGTCATTGAATGCCATGAAAATTGAATGATTCTGACAAAGAATAAAGCCAACACTAAAGAACACTGAAAGAGATAAAAATAGAGAATTGAAAATAAATATTAAATATATTTATATATTTAATATAAATCAGTTCAGTTCAGATACTCAGTTGTGTCCTACTCTTTGCGACCCATGAGTAGCAGCATGCGAGGCCTCCATGTCCATCACAGACTCCTGGAGTTCACTCAAACCAATGTACATCGAAGCAGTGATGCCATCCATTCCATCTCATCCTCTGTTGTCCCCTTCTGCTCCTGCCCCCGATACCTCCCAGCATCAGGGTCTTCTCCAATGAGTCAACTCTTTACATGAGGTGGCCAAAGTATTGGAGTTTCAGCTTCAGCATCAGTCCTTCCAATGAACACCCAGGACTTATCTCCTTTAGGATAGACTGGTTGGACCTCCTTGCAGTCCAAGGGACTCTCAAGAGTCTTCTCAACACCACATTTCAAAAGCATCAATTCTTCGGTGCTCAGCCTTCTTCACAGTCCAACTCTTACATCCATACATGACTACTGGAAAAACCATAGCCTTGACTAGATGGACCTTTATTGGCAAAGTAATGTCTCTGCTTTTGAATATGCCAACTAGGTTGGTCATAAATTTCCTTCCAAAGAGTAAGCGTCTTTTAATTTCATAGCTCCAGTCACCATCTGCAGTGATTATGGAGCCCCCAAAATAAAGTCTGACACTGTTTCCACTGTTTCCCCATCTATTTGCCATGAAGTGATGGACCAGATGCCATGATCTTAGTTTTCTGAATGTTGAGCTTTAAGGCAACTTTTTCTTTCTCCTCTTTCACCTTCATCAAGAGGCTTTTTAGTTCCTCTTCACTTTCTGCCATGAGTGGTGTCATCTGCATATCTGAGGTTATTGATATTTCTCCTGGCAATCTTGATTCCAGCTTGTGCTTCTTCCAGTCCAGCATTTCTCATGATGTACTCTGCATATAAGTTAAATAAGCAGGGTGAATATATAGCCTTGACTTACTCCTTTTCCTATTTGGAACCAGTCTGTTGTTCCATGACCAGTTCTAACTGTTGCTTCCTAACCTGCATATAGGTTTCTCAAGAGGCAGGTCAGGTGGTCTGGTATTCCCATCTCTTTCAGAATTTTCCACAGTGTTTTGTGATCCACATAGTCAAAGTCTTTGGCATAGTCAATAAAGCAGAAATAGATGTTTTTCTGGAACTCTCTTGCTTTTTCCATGATCCAGAGGATGTTGGCAATTTGATCTCTGGTTCCTCTGCCTTTTCTAAAACCAGCTTGAACATCTGGAAGTTCACGGTTCACGTATTGCTGAAGCCTGGCTTGGAGAATTTTGAGCATTACTTTACTAGTATGTGCTGCTGCTGCTAAGTCACTTCAGTCGTGTCTGACTCTGTGCGACCCCATAGACAGCAGCCCACCAGGCTCCCCCATCCCTGGGATTCTCCAGGAAAGAACACTGGAGTGGGTTGCCATTTCCTTCTCCAATGTGTGAAAGTGAAAAGTGAAAGTGAAATCTCTCAGTCGTGTCTGACTCTTCACGATCCCATGGACTGCAGCCTACCAGGCTCCTCCATCCATGGGATTTCCAGGCAAGAGTACTGGAGTGGGGTGCCATTGCCTTCTCCTACTAGTGTGTGAGATAAGTGCAATTGTGTGGTAGTTTGTGCACTCTTTGGCATTGCCTTTTTCTTTGGGATTGGAATGAAAACTGACCTTTTCCAGTCCTGTGGCCACTGCTGAGTTTTCCAAATTTGCTGGCATATTGAGTGCAGCACTTTCACAGCACCATCTTTCAGGATTTGAAATAGCTCAACTGGAATTCCATCACCCCCACTAGCTTTATTCGTAGTGATGCTTTCTAAGGCCCACTTGACTTCACATTCCAGGATGTCTGACTCTAGGTATTGAATAACAACCAATGACAATTCATTTTTTTTTCTATACCTTTCCAGTTGTAATGTAATCAACATCTTCATTTTAAAAACATTACATGTAAAATGCTTTTGAGGAATAAAGACTATGTATTATTACCAACATCATTTGGATCATTGAAAAAGCAAGAGAGTTCCAGAAAAACATCTACTTCTGCTTTACTGACTATGCCAAATCCTTTGACTCTGTGGATCACAACAAACTGTGGAAAATTCTTAAAGAGATGGGAATACCAGTCCACCTGACCTGTCTCCTGAGAAATCTGTATTCAGGTCAAGAAAAAACGGCTAGAACTGAACATGAAACAACAGATTGGGTAAAAATCAGGAAAGGAGTATGTCAAGGCTGTGTATTGTTACCCTGCTTATTTAACTTTTCTGCAGAGTACATCATGACAAATGCTGGGCTGAATGAAGCACAAGCTGGAATCAAGATTGCTGGGAGAAATATCAATAACCTCAGATATCCAGATGACAGCACCCTTGTGGCAGAAAGCAAAGAGGAACTAAAGAGCCTCTTGATGAAAATGAAAGAGGAGAGTGAAAAAGCTGACTTTAAAACTCAATGTTCAGAAAACGAAGATCTTGGCGTCTGGTCCCATCACTTCATGGCAAGTAGATGGGGAAATAATGGAAACAGTGAGAGACTTTAGTTTTGGGGGCTCCAAAATCATTGCAGATGGTGATTGCAGCTATGAAGTTAAAAGACGCTTGCTCCTTGGAAGAAAAGCTATGACCAACCTAGACAGTATATTCAAAAGCAGAGACATTACATTGCCAACAAAGGTCCATCTAATCAAAGCTATGGTGTTTCCAGTAGTCATGTATGGATGTGAGAGTTGGATTATATAGAAGGCTGAGTGCAGAAAAATTGATCCTTTTGAACTGTTGAGAGACTCTTGAGGGTCCCCTGGACTGCAAGGAGATCCAACCAGTCCATTCTAAAGGAAATCAGTCCTGAATATTCATTGAAAGGACTGATGCTGAAGCTGAAACTCCAATACTTTGCCCCTTTGACACAAACTGACTCATTTGAAAAGACTGTGATGCTGGGAAAGATTGAAGGCAGAAGGAGAAGGGGATGACAGAGGATGAGATGTTTGGATGGCATCACCAACTCAATGGACATGAGTTTGAATAAGCTCTGGGAGTTGGTATAGAAAGGGAGACCAGGTGTGCTGCAGTCCCTGGGGTCACAAAGAGTCGAACAGGACTGAATGACTGAACTGAACTGACTATTGCCTTATAAGAAGAGAAAGGAAAGACTGCCCCTGCCAGGGTCATCTAATTCCCAGAGACCAAAATAACTTGCCTGGAAGCACATTTTTCACAAACAAACCAATTAGTCCAAAGCCCTCCTCTCCACCAACCTCCTCTATCTAACTTTTATATGCCAAGCCCCTACCCTAAATCCATTCAGGGCCAGTTTTCAGGTAACCAGAAACCACCTCGATAGCCCAGAACTCTTGAGATAATTCAAACTATCCAATCCTAAAGTTGCATGCCATGCTTCATCCATTTCTTCTTGTGTAAATTGCAATTAAGTCTCTAAACTATGTACTCCCCTTGCCCCTCCTGCCTCCTGACCAACCCTGGTGCCCATGTGGCCCTACATGGCATGGGGTGTGTAAATACAAACTGGCATTTGCCAAGAGCGATTGCCAGATCAGATCAGATCAGATCAGTCGCTCAGTCATGTCCTACTCTTTGCGACCCCATGAATCGCAGCACGCCAGGCCTCGCTGTCCATCATCAACTTCCGGAGGTCACCCAGACTCACATCCATTGAGTCAGTGATGCCATCCAGCCATCTCATCCTCTGTTGTCCCCTTCTCCTCTTACCCCCAATCCCTCCCAGCATCAGAGTCTTCTCCAATGAGTCAACTCTTCGCATGAGGTGGCCAAAGTACTGGAGTTTCAGCTTCAGCATCATTCTTTCCAAAGAAATCGCAGGGCTGATCTCCTTCAGAATGGACTGGTTGGATCTCCTTGTAGTCCAAGGCACTCTCAAGAGTCTTCTCCAATACCACAGTTCAAAAGCATCAATTCTTTGGTGCTCAGCCTTCTTCACAGTCCAACTCTCACATCCATACATGACCACAGGAAAAACCATAGCCTTGACTAGGCGAACCTTTATTGGCAAAGTAATGTCTCTGCTTTTGAATATGCTATCTAGGTTGGTCATAACTTTCCTTCCAAGGAATACGTGTCTTTTAATTTCATGGCTGTAGTCACCATCTGCAGTGATTTTGGAGCCCAGAAAGATAAAGTCTGACACTGTTTCCACTGTTTCCCCATCTATTTCCCATGCAGTGATGGGACCAGATGCCATGATCTTCGTTTTCTGAATGTTGAGCTTTAAGCCAACCTTTTCACTCTCCACTTTCACTTTCAAGAGGCTTTTGAGTTCCTCTTCACTTTCTGCCATAAGGGTGGTGTCATCTGCATATCTGAGGTTATTGATATTTCTCCCAGCAATTTTGATTCCAACTTGTGTTTCTTCCACTCCAGCGTTTCTCATGATGTACTCTGCATTTAAGTTAAATAAACAGGGTGACAATACACAGCCTGCCAGTGACTGATAAACAACTAAAGCACGTGCTACCTGCCTTTGCTCCCTGGTAAAGCATTGCTACCTGGAACCCTGTGACCTTCAACACCCCTTGAAGGGAACTCAGGGTAGAGAGTGAGGCTCTCTGTGCTTCAGGGAAACTGGTGGAACAGGTCTTTAGATAACTAGATATTTTCAGGAACTAATTTCATAATCCCAGTCCTTGCATCTCTTCATATCTGGAAAAACACTGAATCCCTTCACAGTGACATCAGCTCTTTGTGACTAGCAGAATGTCTTTTGTAAAGTAAGTGCTTTTTTTCACTGAACTTCCTTTCACTGAAATCTTATATGTTGACCTTCTCCCACTACCTCTTTGAAGCAGTCCATCAGAGCTATCTGAGGTGCTGTCTCTGAGGCTGCTGTCCTTATTTCACCCCAAATAAACTTAACTCTAAACTCTCGTGTTGTGCATTTTTTTAGTCAACATGTGGCCTCTTCTCTTGGGAATAGTGAGTAATAAACTCTTCTTTCAAAAACAGCTGTCTATGTCTGTGTCTGTCATCTCACAATTGATGAAAACAAGTTCTAGGGACTTCCCTAGCAGTCCAGTGGTTAAGACTTTACTTTCCCTAAAATGTGTGAGTTTGATCCCTGGTTGGGGAGCTAAGATCCCACATGGCTCGTGGCTAAAAAACCAAAACATAAATCAGAAACATTATTGTAACAAACTCAGTAAAGACGTTAATAAAGGTCCACATTAATAAAATAAAGTTCAAGATACCATCAAAACAGCCACTTCTTCCTGCCTTTCCTTAAACCCAAAGCTCACTGATACCTGTGCCCTCTGCACCTCAAACATGAGGAAGACCTGTAATGAGTTCACGCTTCTGGGCCTGAGCTTCCTTATTTACAAAGGGTTGTCAAAGGATCTAAGGGAGAACACGAGAGAATGCCTGGGACAGAGGAGGCCGAGGTTTAGGTGGCCTTGTGGTGGTTGTTCTGTTCAGTCACTAAGTCATTGTCAAACTCTTTGTGACTCCACGGACTGCAGCACACCAGGCTTCTTGTCCTTCACTATCTCCTGGAGTCTGCTGAAATTCACATCCATTGAGTCAATAATGCCAGCCAATAGTTTCATCTTCTGTTGCCCCTTCTCCTCCTGTCCTCAGTCTTTCCCAGCATCACAGTCTTTTTCAATGAGTCAGCTCTTCATATCAGGTGGCCAAAGTATTGGAGCTTCAACTTCAGCATCAGTCCTTCCAATGAATATTCAGAGTTGATTTCCTTTAGGATTGACTGGTTTGATCTCCTTGCAGTCCAAGGGACTCTCCAGAGTCTTCTCCAATACTACAGTTCAAAAACATCAATTCTCCAGCACTCAACCTTCTTTATGGTCCAGCTCTCACATCCATACATGACTACTGTTGGCAAAGTGATGTCTCTGATTTTTAATACACTATCTAGGTTTGTCATAGCTTTTATCCCCAAGGAGAAAGTGTTTTCTTAATTTTGGGTCTGTAGTCACCATCCACAGTGATTTTGGAGCCCAAGAAAATAAAGTTTGTCACTGTTTCCATTGTTTCCCCATCTATTTCCCATGAAGGGATGGGACTGAGTGCCATGATCTTCATTTTCTGAATGTTGAGATTTAAGCCAGCCTTTTCACTCTCCTCTTTCACTTTCATCAAGAGGCTCTTTATTTTCTGATCACTTTCTTCCATAAGAATGGTATCATCTGCATATCTGAGGTTGTTGATATTTCTCCTAGCACCAGGGGAAAGGCCTTGTGGTAGAGTCAAATAAAATCATGAACTCCATGTGTAAATCAGTAATTTGATGGGTCTTGAATTTGTGAATGAATGAATGAGTCTATTGTTTTCCTGGTTCCTGTGAAAAAATACCTTCCAGTTAAGTTTTTTCTTCTGCTTCAGTTTTTGAATTCTAGTTTCATGCATTCAATTCAAGGGACTAAGATAATAAGTACACCACCAATTATTCAGTTCATCCAACAGCTTATATGGTAATGATTCATTATTTCATTTAGCTGAAAATAAGTGCAGAAGTATACAAAATTGACCAGCAGGTGAAAGGGTAGAAGGAATTACTAGTAAAGCTTGCCACTTAAGACATTCACCACCACCTCTCTCCGATCTTTCTTTCCTATCGTGTTACTCTTACGTAAGTGGTTATTACCACATGAAACACATTGAGATTATTTCAATTAATTATGTTTGCTATATTGTTTCAAAAGATTATTCTACCACTTGCTAGCAATTAAACAGGCTTTTATGTTAAGTATGCCGCTTGGTATTTTGAATAGGACTGCAGATACAGTAATTGAAATTAAACTTCCACTTGGAAGAAGTCTGTCTTTTGGAAGTCAAGTATCTTTGAGGTGGTGATTTAAAAGAGTTTGAAAAGCATGAATAATAACATGAATTAGTTACTAGGGTGACCAGAGACTTCTAAAGCTTCAAACTCTTCTCCTTCTTAGAATAAAAGAACATTTTCCACCTTGCAAGCATAGTCTTAACAAGGAGAATCAGAGAAGTTAATGATAGATATTTTCTGCCAACAAAGACTTACTGAGGGCAAACACTGGATTGTGGTATTGTGTTGGTTCTATAGAAGATACAAGTGTGGTGGTGTCTCCAGTGAGGAGGAGATATTTAGACACTTCGGTTCAGTTCAGATCAGTTGCTCAGTCGTGTCCAACTCTTTGTGATCCCATGAATGGCAGCACGCCAGGCCTCCCTGTCCATCACCAACTACCGGAGGTCACTCAGACTCATGTCCATCGAGTCAGTGATGCCATCCAGCCATCTCATCCTCTGTTGTCCCCTTCTCCTCCTGCCCCCAACACCTCCCAGCATCACAGTTTTTTCCAATGAGTCAACTCTTCTCATGAGGTGGCCAAAGTACTGGAGTTTCAGCTTTAGCATCAGTCCTTCCAAAGAAATCCCAGGGCTGATCTCCTTCAGAATGGACTGGTTGGATCTCCTTGCAGTCCAAGGGACTCTCAAGAGTCTTCTCCAACACCACAGTTCAAAAGTATCAAGTCTTCGGTGCTCAGCCTTCTTCACAGTCCAACTCTCACATCCATACATGACCACAGGAAAAACCATAGCCTTGACTAGATGGACCTTTGTTGGCAAAGCAATGTCTCTGCTTTTACATAAGCTATCTAGGTTGGTCATAACTTTCCTTCCAAGGAGTAAGTGTCTTTTAATTTCATGGCTGCAGTCACCATCTTCAGTGATTTGGGAGCCCAAAAAAATAAAGTGTGACACTGTTTTCACTGTTCCCCCATCTATTTGCCATGAACTGATGGGACTGGATGCAATGATCTTAGTTTTCTGAATGTTGATCTTTAAGTTAACTTTTTCACTCTCCTCCTTCACCTTCAGCAAGAGGCTTTTTAGTTCCTCTTCACTTTCTGCCATAAGGGTGGTGTCATCTGCATATCTGAGGTTATTGATATTTTTCCCGGCAATCTTGATTCCAGCTTGTGCTTCTTCCAGTCCAGAGTTTCTCATGATGTACTCTCCATATAAGTTAAATAAGCAGGGTGATAATATACAGCCTTGATATACTCCTTTTCCTATTTGGAACCAGTCTGTTGTTCCATGTCCAGTTCTAACTGTTGCTTCCTGACCTGCATACAGATTTCTCAAGAGGCAGGTCAGGTGGTCTGGTATTCCCATCTCTTTCAGAATTTTCCACAGTTGATTGTGATCTACACAGTCAAAGGCTTTGGCATAGTCAATAAAGCAGAAATAGATGTTTTTCTGGAACTCTCTTGCTTTTTCCATGATCCAGCAATGTTGGCTATTTGATCTCTGGTTCCTCTGCCTTTTCTAAAACCAGCTTGAACATCAGGAAATTCATGGTTCACATATTGCTGAAGCCTGGCTTGGAGAATTTTGAGCATTACTTTACTAGCATGTGAGATGAGTGCAATTGTGCGGTAGTTTGAGCATTCTTTGGCATTGCCTTTCTTTGGGACTGGAATGAAAACTGACCTTTTCCAGTCCTGTGGCCACTGCTGAGTTTTCCAAATTGCTGGCATATTGAGTGTAGCAATTTCACAGCATCATCTTTCAGGATTTGGAATAGCTCCACTGGAATTCCATCACCTCCACTAGCTTTGTTCATAGTGATGCTTTCTAAGGCCCACTTGTCTTCACATTCCAGGATGTCTGGCTCTAGGTCAGTGATCACATCATCATGATTATCTGGGTCATGAAGATTTTTTTTTACAGTTCTTCTGTGTATTCTTGCCACCTCTTCTTAATATCTTCTGCTTCTGTTAGGTCCATACCATTTCTGTCCTTTATACGAGCCCATCTTTGCAGGAAATGTCCCCTTGGTATCTGTAATTTTCTTGAAGAGATCTCTAGTCTTTCCCATTCTGTTGTTTTCCTCTATTTCTTTGCATTGATCGCTGAGGAAGGCTTTCTTATCTCTTTTTGCTATTCTTTGGAACTCTGCATTCAGATGCTTATATCTTTCCTTTCCTCCTTTGCTTTTTGTTTCTCTTCTTTTCACAGCTATTTGTAAGTCCTCCCCAGACAGCCATTTTGCTTTTTTGCATTTCTTTTCCATGGGGATGGTCTTGATCCCTGTCTGCTGTACAAGGTCATGAACCTCATTCCATAGTTCATCAGGCACTCTGTCTATCAGATCTAGGCCCTTAAATCTATTTCTCACTTCCACTGTATAATCATAAGGGATTTGATTTAGGTCATACCTGAGTTGTCTAGTGGTTTTCCCTACTTTCTTCAATTTCAGTCTGAATTTGGCAATAAGGAGTTCATGATCTGAGCCACAATCAGCTCCTGGTCTTGTTGTTGCTGACTGTATAGAGCTTCTCCATCTTTGGCTGCAAAGAATATAATCGATCTGATTTAGGTGTTGACCATCTGGTGATGTCCATGTGTAGAGTCTTCTCTTGTGTTGTTGGAAGAGGGTGTTTGCTATGACCAGTGCATTTTCTTGGCAAAACTCTATTAATCTTTGTCCTGCTTCATTCCTTATTCCAAGGCCAAATTTGCCTGTTACTCCAGGTGTTTCTTGACTTCCTACTTTTGCATTCCAGTCCCCTATAATGAAAAGGACATCTTTTTTGGGTGTTAGTTCTAAAAGGTTTTGTACGTCTTCATAGAACCATTCAACTTCAGCTTCTTCAGCATTACTGGTTGGGGCATAGACTTGGATTACTGTGATATTGAATAGTTTGCCTTGGAAACGAATAGAGATCATTCTGTTGTTTTTGAGATTGCGTCAAAGTACTGCATTTCAGACTCTTTTGTTGACCATGATGGCTGCTCCATTTCTTCTGAGGGATTCCTGCCTGCAGTAGTAGATATAATGGTCATCTGAGTTAAATTCACCCATTCCAGTCCATTTTAGTTCGCTGATTGCTAGAATGTCGATATTCACTCTTGCCATCTCTTGTTTGATCACTTCCAGTTTGCCTTGATTCATGGACCTGACATTCCAGGTTCCTATGCAATATTGCTCTTTACAGCATCAGACCTTGCTTCTATCACCAGTCACATCCACAGCTGGGTATTGTTTTTGCTTTGGCTCCATCCCTGAAATCTTTCTGGAGTTATTTCTCCACTGATCTCCAGTAGCATATTGGGCCCCTTCTGACCTGGGGAGTTCCTCTTTCAGTATCCTATCATTTTGCCTTTTCATACTGTTCATGGGGCTCTCAAGGCAAGAATACTGAAGTGATTTGCCATTCCCTTCTCCAGTGGACCACATTCTCTCAGATCTCTCCACCACGATCCGCCTATCTTGGGTTGCCTCACTAGCATGGCTTAGTTTCTTTGAGTTAGACAAGGGTGTGGTCCTAGTGTGATTAGATTGACTAGTTTCCTGTGAGTATGGTTTCAGTGTGTCTGCCTTCTGATGCCCTCTTGCAACACCTACCATCTTACTTGGGTTTCTCTTACCTTGGGCATGGAGTATCTCTTCATGGCTGCTCCAGCAAAGTGCAGCTGCTGCTCCTTACCTTGGACGAGGGGTATCTCCTCACCGCTGCCCTTCCTGACCTTCAAAGTGGGATAGCTCCTCTAGGCCCTCCTGTGCCCGCACAGCCACGGCTCCTTGGACGTGGGGTTGGTCCTCCCAGCCACCACCCCTGGCCTTGGATGTGGGGTAGCTCCTCTCGGCTGCTGCCCCTGATCTTGGACTTGGGTAGCTCTTCTCAGCCGTTCCTGTGCCGTCACAGCCTGGCACTCTCGGCCACTGCCCCTGACCTCGGACTTGGGGTAACGCCTCTTGGCCCCCGCCTTTTGGGCATGTTAGCATGTGTCAAAACAGGGGCATGGGCCAGTCGGAACACAAACTCAGGCCTTATCACTGAAGCAGGTTTCTAGAGACCTACCTCTGGGCAATGATTAAGTCTGGGTTAGCTGAATGCTGAGGAGACTCACACATGGCATATTTCCATTATCATTCAATTCAAAATATAATTTTAAGAGTAATTTCCTCTTGACCTATGAATTATTTAGAGATGAGTTGTTTAATTTCTAGGCAGTAGGGGATTTTCTACTGACTCTTAGCTTAATTCCATTGTGGTCAGATAATGTACTCTGAATTATTTTAATAATTTTAATCTTATGAGATTTCCTGAGGCTTCTTTATGGGGCACCATATAGTCAATCTTGGTAAGTGACCCCATGCACTTGAAAAAGAAATGTGAATTCTGTTGTTGGGTTCAATGTTTTCTATATATCAATTGGATATTGTATTGGTTGTTCCATATAGACCTATTTTCTTCCCAGGTTTTATCTTTTTATGTTATTCGTTACTGAGTTTGTCAAATTGTCCACATTGGTTGTGTGTTGATCTTCTTGCTTCTAGTTTCGGCTATTGTGGATTCATATATTCTGAGATTATTGGGTACCTTTATATTTAGGTTTGTAATAACTTTTAGCTTGATTAATCCCTTTAACATGATGAAATGTCTTGATTTTTAGTGGTGCTAGTTGCCTTACAGTTTACTTTGCATAATGTTAGGTGCAGCTCTATCAGCATCCTTTCATTGATATTTACAATGGTTAGTATTTCCCTATTATGTTTAATTCAATCTCTATGAGCCCTCATGTTTAAAGCATATTTCTCTTGTAAGTAGCATATAAACTTTTTTTCTAGTTTGATGATCATTATCTTCACCTTGCTTGAGACATGGAGTCCATTTATATATTTCATAATGACTAATACAATTGGATTATATCTGCCATCCTACAACTTACAATTGCACTTGATTAATAGTCCTTGTTTCTGCTTTCTTGTGTTACTCAGAATTAGTCAAATATTTTATTAGTTCTTCCTCTTTCCCCCTAAAATTTTGTTATCTCATAGATAATGAGTGGTACGGCAAATAAAGACCCTTGGAATAATACTTAGAGGGAAATTTCTGGCCTTAAATACATATACTGGAAGAAAAGAAAGGTTGAAATGCCAAAGATCTAAATTTCTGTCTGAAAAAGATTTAGAAAAGAAGATTAAGTCAAAGCCAAAAAGAAAGTAGAAGAAAGGAAGTTTTAAAAAATAAGTGCTGAAATCACTTATTTTTATCACTAAGGAACAAAGTAGAAAAAAAATTAATGCAATCAAATCAAAAGATGGTTACATCAGAGAAAGTAAAAGAGTGATGCCGTTAAGTCCATTAGCCAAAACAAAGGAACAAATGTAAAAAAAAAAAAAGAAAGAAAGAAAAGAAAAATCTGGAAAGAACTCAACAAGTTAGAATCAATTTTTTGGAACTCTAAAAATTAAATGAAAGCCTATAGAAACCATGGTAATGCTTCATTACAAAAAAAAAAAAAAAAAAAAAACAACTTCTCCAAGAAACAAGCAAACAAAAACAACAGAATCTCGGCAAAAATAGCAAACTTTGTGGTGTTTAGTTTACCCTGATGCCATCTCCTGCTCATTCAGTGGTAATTCTAAAGAAAACAGTTCACAAATCTGGTACAAGTACCAGTTAGTACCAGAGGGAGTTGAAAAGACCTTACCCTCAAGGAATTGAGATTGTTTGTTTTGACCCCTCCATTGTCTCTCTGGAAAACTGGCTCAAAGGACTTGTCTTTGTTTGGAGCTTCTTTGAATGCTGAGGCAGAAACTACAGGACTGCTGAAAACTTTGAGAGGCAGATGAATTAGTTGCTGATTTCATTGCTGAAGCAATGAAAAGAGCCTGCATGGGCACATGTGACAAAGAATACGGACTTCAGAAAGCTGTTCCATTAAGACACTAAACAAACAGATAATTAAAAAGAAGTACTACAGAAACACCAGTGCAAACCCTGGGAAGGGGACAGAGTCTGAACTAGAGACTTGCCATATTATATCCAAAACATCTGGTTTTCAACAACAACAAACATGAGGGATCAATAGAAATTAAAAAGAATAGTTCATACATTGGAAACCGCAATTAATAAACACTGTCCTTGAGTAAAGACATTGAAACTACTAGAAAAATATTTAAATGAACCATTTAAAATATGTTGAAAGAACTCAGGGAAATAATACATAAATAACCAATGGAATATATGAAAATAATGTTTCATCAAATAGAGAATATCAACAAAGAAACAAAAATTATAGAAAAAATTAAATGGAAATTCTGGAGTTGAAAAAATAAAGAAGTGAACACAGCCTCAGAAAATGTGGGACACCATCAAATGTACTATTATTTGCACACTAGGAGGTATAGAAAGAAGTATAAAAAAATATGGGAATAAGTAATGGCCCAGATTTCCAAAATTTGATGAAAAAAACATTAATTTACACATACAAGAAGTCTAAGTCTGATAAACTCAAAGAGATTCACACCAAGGCACATTATAATTAAATCATCACATATAAGTTATTCTCAGTAAGATTACAATTGATTTCTCATCAGAAACCATGGAGGCCACAAGTCATTGGAATGACATATTTATATATTCCATATTCAAACTCAGAATTCTATATCCAGCAAAATTATCTGTGAAAAATGAAAGAGAAATGAAGACATTCCAGATACACAAAAGCTAAGAATTTGTTGCTAGCAGTCCCAACATACAAGAAATACTAAAGTTAGTTTTTCTTAGGCTGAGAACACACAGTAATTCAAATCAACTAAGAAAAAACCCAACAACAGCAAAAAGCATTAGTAAAGTTATTTATGTAATTATAAAACAAAAGCATGAAAGTAAATATTTCATCTCCTCTCATCCTTTAATCGTTTAAAAGCAATTGTAAAAATTATGTATATGTGTAAGACTATATGTTATATATATATAAGTGTATTACTAGATCTATAAAAACATATAAAGGTAACTCATTTAACAATATACAAATGATGTGAGTGAGAACAAAGCTTCACTGAAGTAAGAAAATGACACCAGATGATAACTTGATCTACAGGAAAATGAAAATAATAATAATCAGAATGGTAAATATGAAAACTCTATAAATGTAAATATTATTTTCCTTTTTTTCTCAGTTTCCATGATAGATATAAAATTATATAAAATAACAACTATACAATGTATTGCTGGATTTGTAAAATATATAAATGTAACATGTATTATAATGATTGCACAAAAAGGGAGAAGTGAGAATATAGTTAAATAAGAATAAAATTTCTAAATATCACTGGAGTTGTTGGCATAAATTTGAATCTGATTCTAATAAGTTATCATGAATATAATAAGCCCCAGAGTAACCGCTAAAATAATTCTCAAAAACATAGTGAATCAAGCTTTAAATGAAGTAAAATTTTACACTAAAAATTATTCATTTAATACAAAAGAAAGTAGTACATAACAAATGAATGAATTAACTATTTAAAATCCTAAAAGATAATGCTGTTAAATCACTATACTCAATATGCCAGCAAATTTGGAAAACTCAGTAATGGCCATTGGATTGGAATAGGTCAGTTTTCATTTCAATCCCAAGGAAAGGTAATGCTGAAGAATGTTCAAACTGCTGTACAATTGTGCTTATTTCCCATGCTAGCAAGGTAATGTTCAAAATCCTTCAAGCTAGGCTTCAACAGTAAGTAAACTGAGAACTTCCTTATGTACAGGCTGGATTTAGAAAAAGCAGAAGAATCAGAGATTCAAATTGCCAACATTGCTTGGTTCATAGAAAAAGCAAGGGAATTCCAGAAAAACATCTACTTCTACTTCATTGACTATGCTAAAGCCTTTGACTGTGTGAATCTCAACACACTGAAAAATTCTTAAAGAGATGGGGGTATCATGTCCCTCAAATGCACAGCTAAGTATTAACTGCAGGGTTTTAATTTGTTGTACCTGTCACTTCCAGAGTGTTCCCCCTTCTTTGTTTATTTTGGCTTCCTCTGTTTGTAAGTCTCTTCAGTGTCTAATTTTTGCCCTGACACAAGAGAGCAAAGGTGGCCACTTATTTAGGCTCACTTGTTCAGTTGTGTTCTGTGTAGTGATGGACACTGGGCATACACACCAAGGACTCAGAAATAAAATAGACACATGTACCCCAATCTTCATTGCAGCTCTGTTTACAATAGCTAGGACATGGAAGCAACCTAGATGTCCATCAGCAGACAAATGGATAAGGAAATGTGGTGCCAGGAGCCAGCACGGGAGATCCCACTCATGACAAGGTCATGTGGAAGAGACCTGACAAGCAAAACGGATCAGGACTCGAGGGACCCCCTGGACCTGCTCGAGCATCTACCCCAAAACCAGAATCTGTCTGTCTTACTATTTTGTGCCTTTCACCAACTCTTCTGACATTAACAAGGAGCTATCCCCGACCACCTTTCTCTGGAAAAAGTCAACTTACGGCATTAGTTAATAAGTCTCCTGGGCATGATAGGAGTATTTCCATTCAAACCCCTCTGATGGCTTTCTAGCTTGCCTGACAGGTTTATGCAGACTCTTGCAGCTACGCATGTGATTGTTCACAGCCTCCCAACCATGAGAGACATGGGAAGCCTAAAACATTCTAAAAATATAGAGCCTTTCAAAGAGTTAAAAACTACTAGAGTAGTGCTGGTGTAAGATTTCATTGTTGAGCCAATGCTTGCTGCCAAGTGCCCATATCCCTTATCCATTGTGCACCTGGGAGTGCATTGGTTAACATAGTTGGAATGTTAAGAAAAACAAGTAGTAGCCTTGGAATTAACCACATCAGACATTTGAGCTAATTGGTTCTTTCTTTGTTGTAACTCACTGCACCTTTGCTCTGTGAGAATGTAACTCTGTTTAGCACTTTCTGAGGCTGACATAGATTAGAAATATAAAGAAGAAACACTTCAAGGGAAAATAAGTTTTCTGGTTGAGCAGCCTTTATCAAAAAAGAGTCATAAAATGTCCACAGGCCTCCAAGGCCAGAAGATAATGTACACAGCATTGTTTATGGGAAAGGTATGCAGAAAAAATCCTGGTTTTGATAAAGACAAAACATGTAATGTTTGGGCTGACTCTGCATGATTTTGCACCTTTCATTTCCCTCTATGTACAAGTCAGGGTATAAAAGCTCCTTTTGAAAATAAAGTTATGGGCCTCGCTCACCGAAGCTTGGTCTTCCAGTGTCATTCTTTCTTTCCTTTTGTTTCTTTCTCTCTCTCTTCTTCTTTCATGATGACTCCTTGGAACACAGGGGCCCTCTGAGTTCACTTTTTTGCCTGGGCTTCTAAGACCGGATCGGGAAGGCACCCTGCGTCTTCACCAGGGATGGGGCGTCCTGCGTCCTCACCCCACCGAGAGGGCGCCTGCAGCCTCCGTGAACAGAGCAAGTTCCGTGTCAGGAGCTTTATTGGCTTTCTGTGTAAACCAAGGAAGATCAAGCCTCTTTCTCTCCCTGTTTACTTTCCTTATCACTGATGCCATCATCCTGAGGGATTCGCTGGATCCTGCTGGGGCTGGACCCCAGCAAGTGGTACATATACAAAATGGAATATTACTCAGCTATTGAAAAAAGGAACACATTTGAGTCAATTCTAATGAGATGGATGAAACTGGAGCCTATTATAAAGAGTGAAGTAAGTCAAAAAGAGAAACACCAATATAGTACATTAATGCATGTATATGGAATTTAGAAAGAAGGTAATGATGACCCTATATGCAAGACAGCAAAAGAGACACAGATGTAAAGAACAGAGTTTTGGACTCTGTGGGAGAAGGCGAGGATGGGATGATTTGAGAGAATAGCGTCAAAACATGTATATCACCATATGTAAAACAGATGACCAGTGCAAGTTTGATGCATGAAGCAGGGCAATCAAAGCCATTGCTCTGGGAAAACCCAGAGGGTTCAAGAAGCACCAGTTAGAACTGGATATGAAACAGGAGACTGGTTCAAAATTGGGAAAGGAGTATATCAAGTCTGTATACTGTCACCCTGCTTATTTAAGGCATATGCAGAGTACATCATGAGAAATGCCAGACTGGATGACTCACAATCTGGAATCAAGATTGTCAGGAGAAATATCAACAACCTCAGACATGTAGATGATACCTCTTTAAAGGCAGAAAGTGAAGAGGAACTAGAGTCTCTTGATGAAGGTGAAAGAAGAGAGTAAAAAAGCTGGATTAAAATTCAACATTCAAAAAATCAAGATCATTGCATCTGGTCCCATCATTTCATGACAAATAGCTGAGGAAAAAGTGGAAGCAGTGACAGATTTTATTTTCTTGGGCTCCAAAATCACTGTGGATGGTAACTGAAGCCTTGAAATTAAGACACTTGCTCCTTAGAAGAAAAGCTATAACAAACCTAGACAGTGTGTTAAAAAGCAGCGTCACTTTGCCAACAAAGATCCATATAGTCCCAGATATGGTTTTTCCAGTAGTCATGTATGGATATGAAAGTTGGACCATAAAGAAAGCTGAGCACCAAAGAATTGATGCTATTGAACTGTGGTGTTGGAGAAGACTCTTGAGAGTCCCTTGCACTCCAAGGAGATCAAAGCAGTCAATCCTAAAGGAAATTAAGCCTGAATATTCATTGGAGGGACTGATGCTAAAGCTGAAGCTCCAACAGTTTGACCACCTGATGTGAAGAGCCGACTCATTGGCAAAGACTCTGATGCTGATAGAGATTGAAGCAGGAGGAGAAGGGGACAACAGAATATGAGTTTGTTGGATGGCATCACCGCCTCAATGGACATGAGTTTGAGCAAGCTCTGGGAGATGGTGAAGGTCAGAGAAGCCAGGTGTGCTGCCATCCATGGGGTCACAAAATCTGACATGACTGACCAACAGAACTGAGCAACAATGAAAGACAAACATTAGAATCAAATATATAAATAGGTTAAGAGAAAAAGCATAGAAAATTATATGTGTGCAAATAGCAACAATAAGAAAACTGGAATGACTATACTAATGTCAGCCAAAATTGACTTTAAAATATAAAATTTTGCTAGATCTAAAAAGGAATATTTTATAATGATAAAAAGTGAATCTGTAATAATAGATATAACAATTATAAATATATATGCACCTTAGGCTTGAGCCACAGCATACAAAAAGAAAAGAGTGACAATATTGAAAGAAGAAATAGACAAACTAACAAAAATAGTTGAATATTGCTCTTCAAATAATGAATTGAGCCAGTAGTGGGTCAACAAGAAAATAGAAGACTTGAACAAGAATATATGCCCACTAGACCTAATGACATCGTAGAAATCAGATCAAATCAGTAGCTCAGTCATGTCCGACTCTTTGTGACCCCATGAATCACAGCACGCCAAGCCTCCCTGTCCATCACCAACTCCCGGAGTTCACTCAGACTCACGTCCATCGAGTCAGTGATGCCATCCAGCCATTTCATCCTCTGTCATCCCCTTCTCCTCTTGCCCCCAACCCCTCCCAGCATCAGAGTCTTTTCCAATGAGTCAACTCTTTGCATGAGGTGGCCAAAATACTGGAGTTTCAGCTTTAGCATCATTCCTTCCAAAGAAATCCCAGGGCTGATCTCCTTCAGAATGAACTGGTTGGATCTCCTTGCAGTCCAAGGGACTCTCAAGAGTCTTCTCCAACACCACAGTTCAAAAGCATCAATTCTTCGGCGCTCAGCCTTCTTCACAGTCCAACTCTCACATCCATACATGACCACAGGAAAAATGATAGCCTTGACTAGACGAACCTTTGTTGGCAAAGCAATGTCTCTGCTTTTGAATATGCTATCTAGGTTGGTCATAACTTTCCTTCCAAGGAGTAAGTGTCTTTTAATTTCATGGCTGCAGTCACCATCTGCAGTGATTTGGGAACCCAGAAAAATAAAGTCTGACACTGTTTCCACTGTTTGCCCATCTATTTCCCATGAAGTGATGGGACCAGATGCCATGATATTCGTTTTCTGAATGTTTAGCTTTAAGCCAAGTTTTTCACTCTCCTCTTTCACTTTCATCAAGAGGCTTTTAGTTCCTCTTCACTTTCTGCCATAAGGGTGGTGATATCTGCATATCTGAGGTTATTGATATTTCTCCTGGTAATCTTGATTCTACCTTGTGCTTCTTCCTGCCCAGCGTTTCTCATGATGTACTCTGCATATAAGTTAAATAAACAGGGTGACAATATACAGCCTTGAAAATGGCTGTCTGTTGAGGCCTTACAAATAGCTGTGAAAAGAAGAGAAGCGAAAAGCAAAGAAGAAAAGGAAAGATATAAACATCTGAATGCAGAGTTCCAAAGAATATCAAGAAGAGATAAGAAAGACTTCTTCAGCGATCAATGCAAAGAAATAGAGGAAAACAACAGAATGGGAAAGACGGGATCTCTTCAAGAAAATCAGAGATACCAAAGGAACATTTCATGCAAAGATGGGCTCGATAAAGGACAGAAATAGTATGGACCTAACAGAAGCAGAAGATGTTAAGAAGAGATGACAAGAATACACAGACTGCTGCTGCTGCTGCTGCTGCTAAGTCACTTCAGTCGTGTCCGACTCTGTGCGACCCCATAGACGGCAGCCCACCAGGCTCCCCCGTCCCTGGGATTCTCCAGGCAAGAATAGTAGAGTAGGTTGCCATTTCCTTCTCCAATGCAGGAAAGTTAAAAGTGAAAGTGAAGTCCCTCAGTTGTGTCTGACTCTCAGCGACCCCCATGGACTGCAGCCTACCAGGCTCCTCCGTCCATGGGATTTTCCAGGCAAGAGTACTGGAGTGGGGTGCCATTGCCTTCTCTGGAATACACAGAAGAACTGTACAATAAAGATTCATGACCCAGATAATCACGATGGTGTGATCACTCACCTAGAGCCACACATCCTGGAATATGAAGTCAAGTGGGCCTTAGAAAGCATCACTACGAACAAAGCTAGTGGAGGTTATGGAATTCCAGTTGAGCTATTTCAAATCCTGAAAGATGATGCTGTGAAAGTGCTGCACTCAATATGCCAGCAAATTTGGAAAACTCAGCAGTGGCCACAGGACTGGAAAAGGTCAGTTTTCATTCCAATTGCAAAGAGAGGCAATGCCAAAGAATGCTCAAACTACCGCACAATTGCACTCATCTCACACGCTAGTAAAGTTATGCTCAATATTCTCCAAGCCAGACTTCAGCAATATGTGAACCGTGAACTTCCAGATGTTCAAGCTGGTTTTACAAAAGGCAGAGGAACCAGAGATCAAATTGCCAAAATCTGCTGGATCATCGAAAAAGCAAGAGAGTTCCAGAAAAACATCTATTTCTGCTTTATTGACTATGCCAAAGCCTTTGACTGTGTTATGCTATGCTATGCTATGCTAAGTCACTTCAGTCGTGTCCGACTCTGTGTGACCCCATAGACGGCAGCCCACCAGGCTTCCCCATCCCTGGGATTCTCCAGGCAAGAACACTGGAGTGGGTTGCCATTTCCTTCTCCAATGCAGGAAAGTGAAAAGAGAAAGTGAAGTCGCTCAGTCATGTCCGACTCTTAGCGACCCCATGGACTGCAGCCTACCAGGCTCCTCCATCCGTGGGATTTTCCAGGCAAGAGTACTGGAGTGGGGTGCCATTGCCTTCTCCGTTTGACTGTGTGGATCACAATAAACTGTGGAAAATTCTGAAAGAGATGGGAATACCAGACCACCTGATCTGACTCTTGAGAAATCTGTATGCAGGTCAGGAAGCAACAGTTAGAACTGGACATGGAACAACAGACATTGTAGAGAACTCCACCTTTAAAAAACAGAATAAACATTCTTCTCAAGAGCACATAGAACATTCTTCAGAGTAGATCATGTGTTTGGCCTTAAAACAAGAATCAATATGTGGAAAAGGACTGAAATCATAGCAAATATGCCTGCCAAACATAATGGAGTATATTTAGAAATTAATAACAGAAAGAAAATTTGAGATTCACAAATATGTGAAAATTAAAGAGCACAAGAATAAAAAAGTTTAGTTTAATATCTAAGAATTAATTGTCATAATGTACCATATCAATAGACTAAACAATATAAATCACATGATCTCAATAGACACAGAAAGATTTAACAAAATTCAGCACTCTTTCATGATAAAAACAAAACAAAATTCTGCACACTAGGAAGAGAAGAGAACTTCCTCAACCTGTTAAAAGTTATCATTAAAAAACTCTACATTAAAAGTATACTTACTGGTGAAAGACTGAATTATTTTCCCTAAGATCAGGAAGAAGACAAATTTTTACTCTTGTCATTTCTAGTCACATTTTTTATGGAGTGTTCTAGCTGGGAAAATTAGTCAACAAACAGAAATAAAGGGTAATCAGATTGGAAAGGAAAATGCAAAATTATCCCTATTTGCAAATTACATGACCTTGTATATAAAATACTAAGGCATACACTGAAAATTTATTAGAACTAATAAAGGAGTTGGGCAATACTTCAAGATATAAGAAAATCAATATATGAAAATCAATTGTATTTTATGTGGTATCAATGAAAATATGAAAAAATTAATTATGGAAACAACTTTATTTACAGTAGCATCAAAAAGAATAAAATTCTTTAGAATAAATTTATGCAATAAAGTGATAGGCTAATACTCTTAAAAGGTCAGTTTTCATTCCAATCCCAAAGAAAGGCAATGCCAAAAAATGCTTAAACTTCTACACAATTGCACTCATCTCATATGCTAGCAAAGTAATGCTCAAAATTCTCCAAGCCAGTCTTCAATAGTACGTGAACTATGAACTTCCAAATTTCAAGCTGGATTTAGAAAAAGCAGAGGAACCAGAGATCAAATTGCCAACATCCATTGGATCATCAAAAAAGCAAGAGAATTTCATAAAAAAACATCTATTTATGCTTTATTGACTACACCAAAGACTTTGACTGTGTGGGTCACAACAATCTATGGAAAATTCTTCAAGAGATGGGAATACCGGACCACCTGACCTGCCTCCAGAGAAATCTGTTTGCAGGCCAAGATGCAATGGTTAGAACAACAGACTGCTTCCAAATCAGGAAAGGAGTACCTCAAGGCTATATATTGTCACCCTGCTTATTTAACTTACATGCAGAGTACATCATGAGAAGTGCTGGACTGGATGAAGCACAAGCTGGAATCAAGATTGCTGGGTGAAATATCAATAACCTCAGGTATGCAGATGACCTCACCCTTATAACAGAATGTGAAGAGTAACTAAAGAGTCTCTTGATGAAAGTGAAAGAGGAGAGTAAAAAAGTTAAAATTAAAACTCAACATTCAGAAAACTAAGATCATGGCTTCTGGTCCCATCACTTTATGGCAAATAGATGGGAAAACAATGGAAACAGTGACAGACTTTATTTTTGGGGACTCCAAAGTAACTGCAGATGGTGACTACAGCCATGAAATAAAAAGACACTTGCTCCTTGAAAGAAAAGTTATGACCAACCTAGACAGCTTATTAAAAAGCAGAGACATTACTTTGCCAACAAAGGTCCATCTAGTCAAAGCTATGGTTTTTCCAGTAGTCATGTATGGATGTGAGAGTTGGACTATAAAGAAAGCTGAGCACCGAAGAATTGATGCTTTTGAACTATGGTGTTGGAGAAGACTCTTGAGTCCCTTGGACAGCAAGGAAATCCAACTAGTCCATCCTAAAGGAAATCATTGGAAGGACTGATGCTGAAACTCTAATACTTTGGCCACCTGATGCGAAGAACTGAATCATTGGAGAAGACCTTGATGCTGGGAAAGACTGAATGTGGGAAGAGAAGGGGACAACAGAGGGTGAGATGGTTGGATGGCATCACTGACGCTATGGACATGAGTTTGAGTAAACGCTGGGAGTTGGTGAAGGACAGGGAAGCCTGGTGTGGTGCAGTCCTGGGGGTCACAAAAAGTTGGACATGACTGAGCAACTGAACTGAACTGAATACTCTTAAAACTTCAAAATATTGTTGAAAGAAAATAAAGATATAAATAAATGGAAAAACATCCACGTCATGACTGAAAAGGCTCAATATTGTTTAGATGGCAATATTTTCCTAATAGATCTACAAATTTAATGTAATCCTCATCTAGATTCCAGCTGACTTCTTTGCAGAAATTGACAAGTTGATCCTAAAATTCATATGAAAATTCAAGGGCCCCAGAATAACCAAAACATCATGAAAAAGTAGAAATGTATTAGGGGAGTCACACTGCCTAAATTCAGAATTTACTACAAAACTATAGTAATTAATGCAATGTGGTACTGGCATAGAATGGGCACTTATCAATAATATACAATTGTGAAAAACAAAAAGAGCCTTCACATTTTTAGTCAACTGACTTTTAACAGGAATGACAAGATTAAACAATGGGGAAATAATAGTCTTTTCAATAAGTTGCACAGAGAAAACTGGATACACATATGTAAAAGAATGAACTTTCACGTCTACCTCACACCATATATAATAGTAAATTCAAATTAAGTCCTAAATATAAGATCTGAAACTACTGACTCTAAGAATAAACCTTCATGACTGTGAATTGGACAATATTTCTTAGATACATCACCAGAAGCACAACCAAGGAAAGAAAAATACAGATAAAATAAACTTCACTAAATTAAGAATCATTTTCTTTTCTTCAAAGAACACCACCAATTAAGCAAAAAGACTACTCATAGGATGGCAAAAACATTCAATTTAGACTTAAGATGAGAGATGAAAAACTTTAAGTTTACTTGAGACCATTGAATTTTACCTGAGTTCCTACAAAACAACAATGGTTAGGAAATCCCCCCACCGTTTTGTATTTCAGGAAATGGTTAGCTACAAATGACCACTCTTTTCCATACGAGTAACTAACACTTGAAGAAAACCCGTTTGTTTATTAATGACAAGGCTAGACACAGCCCCTCAAAACTGTCCTTTGTTTTCTTATAAATAATTGGTTAAACTGTTTGGCCACACTGATTAAGCTGGGTTTAATGCTTGCTAACTGTACTTGATTAAATTTGAATTAGGCTTCTCTCCTCCCTGACGACCCTGGGCCTTGACCCATCCTTGAGCTTAGACAAGCACTGGAACATACACAAATCCTTTTGAGAATTCACTGACCACAGAGACAAACATTTCAAGCTCAACTGTCTGGTCAAACCATCTGCTCATCTCAGTCTCCACAACTGGCTTTTTCTATCCTTGCCTACTCTACTCTTCCCTGTAAAGTAAATCCCTTTCTGCATGAGATATTTAAGGTCAGAGAATTCTTCCTATTATAATACTTCATTTGGGCTTTCCTCATAGCTCAGTATTCTTGCCTGGAGAATCCCAGGGACAGTGGAGCCTGTTGGGCTGCCAGTCAATGGGGTCACACAGAGTTGGACATGACTGAAGCGACTTAGCAGCAGCAGTAGCAGCAGCAAAGCTCAGTTGGTAAAGAATTAGCCTGCAATGCAGGAGACCCCGGTTTGATTCCTGGGTCAGGAAGATCCACTGGAAAAGGGAAAGGCGACCCACTCTAGTATTCTGTCCTGGAGAATTCCATGGACTGTATAGTCCATGGGGTCACAGAGTAGGACACAACTGAGTGACATGCACTTTCTCCCATTACAAAATTAATAAAGTCATTCTTTACTAATGTCCAATCTTTTATTTTTTATTGACAAATGTTCATATTTAGAACTTATACAACTCAATAATAAAGAGATAAATAACCTAATCCAGAAAATGGACAAGAAGCCTAATAAATATTTGTCTAAAGAAGGTATACAACTGGCCGGTAAACACATATTGGACTTCTCTGGTTGCCCAGAGGGTAAAGAATTCACCTGCAATGCTGGAGACCTGGCTTCAATCCCTGGGCTGAGAAGATCTCCTGGAGGAGTGCATGGCAACCCACTCAAGTATTCTAGCTTAGAGAATCCCCATGGGCAGAGGAAACTGGTGGACTATAGTCTATGGGATCACAAAGAGTCAGACATGACAGAGCGACTGAGCATTTATTTATTAAGCACATAAAAAATATGCATGTCATCATTACTCATATGGGGAATACAAATCAAAATTATGAAAAAATATCATTTTATACCCTTGAGATAGCTACCATCAAAAGTTAGATAATAATAAATATTAGTGGCAATGTGAGGAAATCCAAACCTTAGACACTGCTAATGGGAGTGTAAAATGGTGTAGCCACTTTAGAAAACAGCCTGGTAGTTTCACCAAAAGTTACACATGAAAATTGCCATATGGCCTAGCATTTGCACTCCTGACTATTAACCAAGAGAAATAAAAATGTGCATCCACACCATAACACAAGTGTTTATATCAATACTATCTATAATAGCTAAAATGTGGAGCCAACATAATGTTCATCTACAGATGAACGGAGAAAATTAAATATGCGATGTGCCTATGATGGGGTATTGTTCAGCAATAAAAGGAAATGAAGTACAGGTACATGTTACAGTGCAGATCAACCTTGAAAAAGTTACATGATATTAAGTGATGAGATGGCTGGATGGCATTACCGACTCGATGGACATGAGTTTGGGTAAACTCCAGGAGGTGGTGATGGACAGGGAGGCCTGGTGTGTTGTGATTCATGGGGTCACAAAGAGTTCAGACATGACTGAGCGACTGAACTGAACTGAACTGAAGTGAAAGAAGTCAGTCACAAAGGAAAACACATTGTATAATTACATTTATATGAACAGTCCAAAATAGGTAAATCTATAGAGAAAGATTAGTGGTTGCAGCTTAGGGCTCTGTGGTATAGGGGTGGGGTCTGGAAGGAGAGTGGGAAGAATGGGAAAGTGGAGAGTGACTGCTGTGTGTACAGGATCTCTTTCCATGATAATGAAAATGTTCTAAAATTGATTATGGTGATGGTGGTACAACTCTGTGAATATAAAAAAAAATTGAGTTGTAGACATTGAAAGGTGGATTTTATAGCAACTGTATTGTATATCTATAAAGCTTTTATGAAAAGCAGGAAGTAAGGGAGGGAAGGAGGAAGGAACGAAGAAAAATGATAGAAAATGATGTACTATGAAGACAATAATCCAAAGAGAGCTGAAGTGGCTATTTTAATCTCAGACAAAGTAGGTTTCAAAAGAAGAACTAATATCAAATATAAATACAGACATTAAAAATGATTAAAGGGTCAATTTGCAGAGAATATTTGACAATCTTAAATATGCATGTACCTAACAACAAAGCTTGAAAATACCTAAAGAAAACTGAGAGAACTGTAATGGAAGTTAAGTAAATCTATAATTAATTCAGAGACTCCTTTCCTAAAAACTCTATTGAATTGTTCATTTTTGTCTTATTCCTTCTACAAAGAGAAAGTTTTCACTAATTCACCACTAAGTGTAATGTTTATAGTAAGCAGCATTCATCAGATAAAGGAAGTTCCATTCTTTTTATCATCTGCTGAGAGCTCTTTATGAATGGGTGAGTATGTCAAGTGCTTTTCTTGTCACTATTGAAGTGAAGGCATAATTTTTCATCCTTTTATGTAAATTTAGCAAGTTTTATTTATTGATTTTTTTCAATATTGCATTCATATACTAAAATCCAGTGGTTGGTGATGTATTATCCTTTAAAAAATGCATTTATAAAGTCAATCTGGTATTATTTTGTTTAGAGATTTTTTTTCATCTGTGGTCATGAGGGATAAGCCTGTAATTTTTCTTTCTTATATCATTTTTGTCAGGTCTGTTGTCAAAGGCATGCTAGTCTGATAAAAATAAAGTGAAGTGTTCTTCCTTTTTCCATTGTTTGGAAGAGTTTGCATGAAATTAGTGTTATTTTTCCCTTAAATATTTGGACGAATTTATCAGTGAAGTCAGTTGTGGCTGAGACATTCTTTGTGGAAAGATACTGAATAATTAACTCAATTCATTTAATTGACATGGGAATGCAGTAAGAGAAGCATGGTCTTTTCAATAGCTGGGGCTCAGTCAAACTGACATCATGTGGAACAAAATAGGCTTTCATCTCTAACTCACACCATGCTTAAAAATCAATCCCAGATGCATTAGAGTTCTAAATGTCCAAACACATCTCTGTAAACTTGGAATACTCAAAGATCTTCTTACTATGAAATATAAAAAGCACTAAACATGTTGGGAAAGTGTGATAAAATTATATATTATTAAGATTAAGGTCATATGTTCAACAATAGACAGCACTGAAAGAATGAAAAAAAGCAAACTACAAAATGAGAGAATATATTCTTAATACATATGTCTTTTAAGGGCCTCATGTCTAGAATAGATAACTAACTTCTAAATATCCATTGGACAGACAACCCAATAGAAAAGTAGGAAATGCCATAAACAGGCACTTCCAGAAGAGAGTATCCACATGGGTGACAAACATGCAAAGATGCTCAACTGTATTTGTTATCAGAAATGAAAATTCATACCACTATGTTATCAACTACACCTACAAGAATGTCTCTAGGAGGAAGACAGGTAATATATAAAGATATTCAAACTAATATATCTGAGTGAAGAGAATAGCTACACTTAATAACATGTTGGTGCAGTGCATTCAGGCAGAAGTAAAAGAAAGTGGCAGAGGTTCTGATGCAAAGTAAGCATACTTGTTCAAGGAGCCAACAAATCCAGTGTGGCTACTGTGGTGAGACACCACCCAGAATGAGAGGGGATGAAGTCAGAGGGGCAAGGAGAAACTTGATCACCAAAGGCCTCAACCAGGTTTGGATTTTGTTCCAAATGAAATGGAAATTCATTGCAGAGTTTCAGGAAAGACAGTGACATGGTATTTGCATTTTAAAAGACATCTCTGCTGAGTGAGGAGAATGGATTACTGGGGCGGAAGAGAATATGTGAGACCACTTAGGAATTGCAGTTTATAAAATTAAAAAAAAAAAAAAAAGACCAATGAGAATGTGGCACAAACAACTCTTTCACCTACTAACAGTCATCAGTTTAGTTCAATCACTCAGTCGTGTCCAACTCTTGGTGACCCCATGGCCTGCAGGACGCCAAGCTTCTCCGTCCATCACTATCTCCCGCAACTTGCTCAAGCTCATGTCCATCGAGTCGGTGATGCCATCCAACCATCTCATCCTCTGCCATCTCCTTCTCCTCCTGTCTTCAATATTTCTCAGCATCAGGGTCTTTTTAATGAGTCAGTTCTTGGCATCAGGTGGCCAAAGTACTGGAGCTCCAGCTTCAGCATCAGTCCTTCCAATGAATATTCAGGACTGATTTCCTTTAAGATTGACTGGTTTGATATCCTTGCAGTTCAAGGGACTCTCAAGAGTCTTCTCCAAAATCACAGTTCAAAAACATCAATTCTTTGTCACTCAGCCTTTGTTATGGTCCAACTTTTACATCCATACATGACTACTAGAAAAAGCATAGCTTTGACTATATGGATCTTTGTTGGCAAAGTGATGTCCTTGCTTTTTAATATGCTATCTAGGTTTCTCATAGCTTTTCTTCTAAGGAGCAAGTATCTTTTAATTTCATGGCTTCAGTCACCATCCAGTGATTTTGGAGCCAAGTAAATGAAGTCTCTCACTGCTTCCATTGTTTCCCCATTTATTTTCCCATGAAGTGATGGAACCAGATGCTGTGATCTTCTTTTTTGAATGTTGAGTTTTAAGCCAGCTTCTTTCTGCCTTAAGAGTGGTGCCATCTGCATATCTGAGATTATTGATATTTCTACCCAGGAAAGTTGATTCCAGTTTGTGCTTCATCCAGTCCAGCATTTTGCATGATATATTCTCCATATAAGTTAAATAAGCAGAGTGACAATATACAGCCTTGATATACTCCTTTACCACTTTGGAACAAATCTGTTGCTTCATGTTCAGTTCTGTTGCTTCTTGACCTGCATACAGATTTCTCAAGAGATGGGTAGAGTACTCTGGTATTCCCATCTCTTTAAGAATTTTTCACAATTTGTTATGATTCACATAGTCAAAGGCTTTAGCATAGTCAATGAAGCAGAAGCAAATGATTTTCTGGAATTCTCTTGCATTCTTATGATCCAATAGATGTTGGCAATCTGTTCCCTGGTTTCTCTGCCCTTTCTAAATTCAGCTTGAACATCTGGAAGTTCTCAGTCCATGTACTGTTGAAGCCTAGCTTGGAGAATTCTGAGCATTACTTGCTGGCCTGTGAGGTGAGTGCAATAGTTTGAACATTCTCTGGCATTGCCTTTCTTTGAGATTGGAATGAAAGCTGACCTTTTCCAGTCCTGTGGCCACTGCTGAGTTTTCCAAATTTGCTGGCATATTTAGTACAGCACTTTTGCTGCATCATATTTTAGGATTTGAAATAGCTCAGCTGGAATTCCATCACCTCCACTAGCTTTGTTCATAATGATGCTTCCTAAGGCCCACTTGACTTCACAATCCAAGATGTCTGGCTCTAGGTGAGTGATCACACAATCATGGTTATCTGGGTCATGAAGATCTTTTTTTGTATAGTTCTTCTGTGTATTCTTGCCACCTCTTCTTAATATCTTCTGCTTGTGCTAGATTCATACCATTTTTGTCCTTTATTGTGCCCATCTTTGCTTGAAATATTCCCTTGGCATCTCTAATTTTCTTGAAGAGATTTCTAGTCTTTTCTATTCTATTGTTTTCCTCTATTTCTTTGCATTGATCATGGAGAAAAGCTTTCCTATCTCTCTTTCCTATCTCTCCTATCTCTCTATTCTTTGGAACTCTGCATTCAGATGGAAATATCTTTCCTTTTCTCCTCTGCCTTTCACATTTCTTCTTTTCTCGGCTATTTGTAAGACAGCCATTTTGCCTTTTTGCATTTCTTTTTCTTGGGGATAGTTTTGATCACCGCCATGTGCAATATTGTGGCTTCCCTGATAGCTCAGTTTGCAAAAGATTCTGCCTGCAATGCAGGAGACCCCAGTTCAATTCCTGGGTTAGGAAGATCCCCTGGAGAAGTGAAAGGCTACCCACTCCAGTATACTGGCTTGGAGATGTCCATAGACTGTATAGTCCAGGGGGTCGCAGAGAGTCAGACCTGACTGAGTGACTTTCACTTTCACTCACTTTCGTGTGCATTGTTATGAATCTCCACCCACAGTTCTTCAGGCATGTTGTCTAGCAGATCTAATCCCTTGAATTAATTTGTCACCTCCACTGTATGATCATAAGGGATTTGATTTTGGTCATACGTGAATCATCTAGTAATTTTCTCTACTTTCTTCAATTAAAGTCTGATTTTTGCAACAGCATCTGAGCCACAGTCAACTGCTTGTCTTATTTTTTCTCACTGTATAGAGCTTTGACTGCAAAGAATATAATCAGTTTGATTTCAGTATTGACCATCTGGTGATGTCCATGTGTAGAATCGTTTCTTGTGTTGTTGGAAGAGGGTGTTTGTTATCTCTTTGCAAAACTCTGCTAGCCTTTGCCCTGCTTTATTTTGTACTCCAAGGCCAAACTTACCTATTACTCCAGGTATCTCTTGACTTTCTACTTTTGCATTTCAGTCCCTTATAATGAAAAGGATTTTTTTCTTTTTTTTTTTTTTTTTGATGTTAGTTCTAGAAAGTCTAGCCGGTCATCATAGAACTGTTCAGCTTCAGTTTCTTCAGCATTAGTGGTTGGGGGCATAGACTTGGATTACTGTGATATTAAATGGTTTGCCTTGGAAATGAATAGAGATCATTCTTTTGTTTTTGAGAATGCACCCAAATACTGCATTTCAGACTCTTTTCTTGACTATGATGGCTACTCCATTTTTTATAAGGGATTCTTTCCCACAGTAGTAGATACAATGGTCATCTGAATTAAATTTGCCCATCCTGGTCCGTTTTAGTTCACTAATTCCTAAAATGTTGATGTTTACTCTTGTCATCTCCTGTTTGACCACTTCCAGTTTACTTTGATTCATGGACATAACATTCTAGGTTCCTATGCAATATTGTTCTTTACAGCATCAGACTTTACCTCCATCACCAGTCACATCCACAACTGGACCTTGTTTTCACTTTGGCTCCATCTCTTCATTCTTTATGGAGCTATTTTTCCACTCTTCTCCAGTAGTATATTGGTCACCTACCAACCTGAGGAGTTATTTTTTCAGTATCATATCTTTTTGCCTTTTCATACTGTTCATGGTTTTCTCAAGGCAAGAATACTGAAGTGGTTTGTCATTCCTTTCTCCAGTGAACCACATTCTGTCAGAACTCTCCACCATGACCCATTCATCTTGGGTGGACCTACATGGCATGGCTCATAGTTTCATTGACTATGACAAGGCTGTCATACTCACCTTTTAAAAAATGAAATTTAAAATGCCAGTTTCACCTACTCATTTCTCAAAAATTTAATTTGTACAACCACTTTTGAAACTCTGTGTCCATATCTACTAAAACTGAATATGCAGTTGAGTCTTACTATTTGCAGGTTCTGTATTTGCATATTGATATACTCTCTAAAACTTATTTATAACCCGAAAATCAATGCTTATGGCCTTCCATTGGCATTCATGGACATACACAGAGCAACTGAGGTAATTAAGACTATGGTCTGCCATCTTGCTTCAGCTCTCATGCAGTAAACAGCTGTCCTTTTAATGGACTATTTAGTGACAAGATTTTCACATTTTGGTGTCCTTTGTTTGTGTTTTTGCTTTAAAAATGTGCCCAAGCATAGTGTGGAGCCCTTTCCAGTGTTTCTAAGAGGGTTTGATGTGACTTATGGAGAAAACAGATGTGTTAGATAAGTTTCATTCAGGCACCAGGCACCAGTGCAGTTGGCAGTGAGTTCAAGGTTAATGAGTTAGCATTATAAATTAAATTAGGTGTCTTTAAACAGAAACACACATAAGACAAAGTTATGCAATGATCAGGTGATGAAAATATTTTAGCATGTGGCTCACAGGAACCTAATCCTGTATCTCCCCTAGGAGCAATGTATTTGATAATTCAGTGTTTGCAGTAACTTTATAGGACAGGTTCTGTGAATAATGACTGTCTGTCCCAACAACTCCTCTCTTAATCTTGTACTCCAAATAGATATAGACATATGTTTTCCCCAAAAGACACACACAAGAATGTTCACAGCAGCATTATTTGCAATAGCCTCAGCCTGAAAATTTCCTCAGAGATCATAGCAATAACATAATTTTGGTTCATTCCCAGAGAATGAATAAACTCTAACATTCATAAGAAGGAAAAATCTTATAGATAAAATGTTTAGTGAAACAAGTCAGATCAAAAGAGTATATAGCATAAGATTCCATTTATAGAAAGTTCAAAAAATAGGGCAAAGCTAATCAATGATGCTAGAAGTCAAGAGAGTGTTTCCTCATGACTGGATGGGTTGATTGTGGGGGTTAGTGACTAAAGGGGAATGAGGAGATTTCACAGACATCAACAAAGTTCTGGTTAATGACTGAATGTTGATTACACAGTATCCCAAATTTTTCAGATCTATTAATGAGTAAATCAACAACTGCAATTGGGTGTTTTTCTCCTTCCAAGATAAAGAGAATTACGAGCATTGTGCTACTTTCACTGTTTTGCTACCCTAAGTTGTTCACATTATTCAGCTCAGTTTGTATGTAGGTGGGCATTACTATTCATCTCCCTAAAGGAAGGACATTAATCCTTGACTAGTTCATGCCTTTAGAACGGAACACTTTTTGGTTTTTCCAGCTCAGGTGGCTCTTAAAAATGATTCAGTCTACACTGTAGATATTAATTACAACCACACACTTCTAGTGTAGATGGATTTATCACTCAGAAACATGAGCTGGCAGAGTGGAGCAAGTAATATGTTTAATTTTGCATAGTACCTAACAGCTCTCTATGTTTAATTTCTCTTTGCTACTTCCCAGTAAATTTTATGAAATGATGCATTTGGCATCTTATTATAGAGACATACTTAGTGTGTGATAAATAATATACTAGTAGGCACCCTTGGCCTCTTTGTAGATTGAATATGGAGGGGTGGAGGTAGCTGTGAGGTGGAAATAATTAGCCCCTTCCAAGTATCAGAGAATAAAAAGTCATAAGATGTTCTTTAGTTTTCCCAGAGAGTTCTAGAAACATCATGGAGTGTCCAGATGCATGAAGACAGATGTCTTTGTCATATTGACATCAGTTTCTTGTTCTATAGACACTTTCAAGATCTGTTTATGAATTTAGGCTCTCTTGGGACAGAAACTTTTCCTGTGTTGCTAATCAGTGTATCTCCAGAGCCTTGAACAGAATCTTGAATGTGGTAAAGGACCCATCAACTTTTACTAATTCTATCTAAAGAAGGGAAACAATAAAATAACCACCCTAGCCCAAGAGGAATGCCAACATACTACCAGGAAGGCAGACATGTAGAATTAAAAATAGGCAATCTGGCCAGTTATCCAATTCATTCCTGTTATTCCAGCTTACGAAACTGGATTTGATGAATCACAAAGGCAGAGTCCTCTTGTTCTTCTCAGGAAAGGGTCACTCATGCTCCATCAAAGTCAGAACCATGCATCTCAATGTTTTTTGTGACTCCTAATGTTTCTTTCTGTTTAGGCAGAGCTCACAAGTCCCTGTGAGTCTACCTATATTTAAGAAAGTCTCATGTGCTACCCAATACAGAGCTAGTAAAGATATCTACCCAGATCCAGAAGTTTGGAATAGAGCTGCTAATGTGGGTCAATGTGCATATCATTGGGCTTGTTTATTCACCTGTCCTCCCTGTGACCTCTTCACCATCAAAGACCATCAAAGTTGATATGATATAAATATAATGCTTGCCAGACTGTCCAGTCTGTACTTTGATGAAATAATTGCCCCATCAAGTGAATTACCCTTCACTTAGGAAGTGGTGGTTGACAAATACCAGGAGGAATTTTCAAAAAAATAGAAAAAAGCAAACACTTAAGTGACTCAGAACTGTTCTACACTTTACCATTTCTTCTTTTTCTTCTTCTTCTTTTTAATTTCTCCCTGAGAAACCTGCTCTCATCTATTTGCCTACTTTGGCATCACCAACTCAATGGACATGAGTTTGAGCAATCTCCAGGAGTTGGTGATGGACAGGGAAGCCTAGCATGCTGCAGTCCATAGGGCTGCAAAGAGTCGGATATGACTGAGTGGCTGAACTGAACTGAAAAAAAAGTTAAATAGGTACTAGGAACATGAATTTCATTAAAAAAATAAAAAGCCTCCTTAAACCAAAATAGTTATATCTATGAAGGTGATATCAAGAAAAAGTAAAACTTGGAAATTGGTTACAAAGGTGGGGTCAGGTGACCCCTTTTGTTAGGGGAAGCACTAACTGAAACTGCCCATCCTGGACAGGCAAGACAGCGACCCCTTGCATAAGTTATCTTTAACAGAAAGTCCTGGTAAGGAATGTGGGAACAGCAAGCTACTACCAACCAGAAGAATGCGGGAAATGTCAAAAGGAAAGAGGAGACTCCAGTCCATGTGTCCTATCAACCTCCCAGAATTCTTGCTGAAATTTACCTGGGTTGAGTGAGTGATGCACAACCAGGAAGCACCCTGAGTCAGAGTGATTGGACAGAGACAGTTCAGAAACTAACTTAATTACCATAAAGCCTGAGACTGCGAGCCATGTAGCAGAGCAGTTCTCCTGAGTTTTCTTGTCCTGCTGTTCTTTGCCCTGGTGCCCCTTTCCAATAAACTCTCTTACTTTGTCAACTCATATGTCTCCTCAGACAATTCATTTGTTAGACAAGAGCCCACTCTCCATCCTTAGAAGTGAGTCAGGAAATAGATGGTCAGACATTTACAACTGGCCTGTTTGCATTTCATGGGACACAAAGACATGAGCATTTCTTGGAAGAAGGCAATGGCACCCCACTCCAGTACTCTTGCCTGGAAAATCCCATGGACGGAGGAGCCTGGTGGGCTGCAGTCCATGGGGTCGCTAAGAGTCGGACACGACTGAGCAACTTCACTTTCACTTTTCACTTTCATGCATTGGAGGAAATGGCAACCCACTCCAGTTGTTCTTGCCTGGAGAATCCCAGGGACGGGGGAGCCCGGTGGGCTGCCGTCTATGGGGTTGCATAGAGTCGGACACGACTGAAGCGACTTAGCAGTAGCAGCAGCAGCATTTCTTGAGACAAAAAAATAGGTGGGATCCAGTTAAGGCATTTACAGTCAGACTCCTGTTTGCCCTTTGAAACAGAAGTCACAACAGAAACAGGGTAAATAGCTAGTCTTAAAATGACAACTCACTCCAGCATCCTTCCTGTAAATCCCATGGACAGAGAAGGGGGTCTGTCAATGGGGTCACAAAGAGTAGGACACAACTGAGTGACTTCACTCACTTGTCCCTTGTAAACACCTTAAGTAAGAGTCATGGCAAGGACAAAGATGGACAAAACCCTGTTAGAGTAAAAGATTAAGGGATCTCCACTCCCCTCTTTTTGGGACAAGAGAGACACTACATATGTGCAGAAAGGCTCCTTGTGGGTCAAAAGTCAGGGGATAAAGCCAGGCGTTAATGAGTCATTCTCCTCCCAGAAGACTTCACTTTGAGATGCACACCCAGCGGAGGCTTCCACAGTAGGTCAGATGTGGAAAAAGAAACCAGATAATTGGCCTGAAGGAAGACAAAGACCCAGAAGAACTGACTTAATAAATGACTTAACTGCCCCCTTACTGTGCTCCTCACGAGGGGATGCCCACATCCTTTCTCTTCAGCAGTGAGTCTCTGCCTTGTTTCTATATCATCTCAACAAACTGCTTCTCTGTGTGCTCTCCCTCTTGTTGTGCTATGTCTCTGATAATAAACTTTGTACCTGCATTTGCAGTTTCTGCCTCTGTGATAATTGCATTTTTCACTGAGAGCAAAGATCCATGGAAAATAGCTTCCAGCCTCTAGCCCTTGCTGGGCTGGTGGCTAGGAATACTGGCTTCCCAGTTTCAATTCCTGGGCAGGGAATTAAGATCTCCCTTCGCACCACCACTCACTGCTGGCTTGCTAAGATTAGAAGGGGTCCCCTTATCTGCAACACTTGCAGTGTCACTTTGGGGGATTATAGTAGGCTCAATCAAAGATATTTAATTATAATCTGCCCTCCAGCTGTGGAGCCACCAGACACATGTGGTTATTTAAAATTAAACTTTAATCAAATTAACTTATTAATTTCATAATTGATAAAATTCAGAAAATTAAACTTCAATTTCCAAGTCACACCAGCCATTTTTCAAATGCTCCATAAACTCTTGTGACTGTGACTGGTGTCTTATACAATATATAGGCCTTTTCCAGTATCACAGAGGGTTGTATCAGATGGTACTGATTCTAGGGAAATATTTGTGTTTTAACCTTGCTCAGCTTCTGTGAAGTTACATTGTAATCCAGAGATTTGCACTGTGTATTTCAGGCCTCAAAGGTGATGATTTTATTGTTCTATAGGGCATTAACTGCTTTTGTTTTGTAAACAAAGAATGTTGCCTGCACTTTCAGTTCTGTAAGGATCAAGTCATTAGTCACTGGAGCTGCCCACCCACAGTGCACCCTGAGGAACATTCAAGATGGAGAAACACAGGAAGTATCCTGTGCTTTGAATTGTAGTCTCAAGTCTTGTCCCACTCTTTGCGACCCCATGGACCGCAGCACACCAAGCTCCCCTGTCCTTCACTATGCCCTATCGTTTGCTCAAATTCATGTCCAATGAGTCAGTGATTCTTTCTAATCATCTCATCCTCTGTCACCTCCATCTCCTTTTGCCCTCAGTCTTTCCTAGCATTAGGGTTTTTTCTATGAATTGGCTCTTTGCATCAGGTGGCCAAATTACTGGAGCTTCAGCTTCAGCATCAGTCCTTGCAATGAATATTCAGGACTGATTTCCTTTAGGATTTTTTTATATATATATTTTGATATATATTTATTGTATATAAAGAGTCTGGTATGTATGTTCCTCTATTGTATATAAATTTTGCGTACATAAATATATATGCACACATATATATAAAGACCCTTTTCATATACTACGGCTGATACATTTGAAAGAGAACCAAACCTTGAGGTATTTTAAACTACAGCCCTAATATACATAAGATTCTATGCTAATGTACAAGTTCTTGAGTACTAAGTATTTTTTTTAAATTTTATTTTGCTTAACTTTACAATATTGTATTGCTTTTGCCATACATCAAGATGAATCCGCCACAAGTATACATGTGTTCCCCATCCTGAACCCTCCTCCCTCCTCCCTCCCCATACCGTCCCTCTGAGTCGTCCCAGTGCACCAGCCCCAGGCATCCGTTATCAGGCATCGTACCAGACTTTAGGATTGACTGGTTTGATCTCCTTGCAGTCCAAGAGACTCTCAAGAGTCTTCTCCAGCACCACAGGTCAAAAACATCAATTCTTCAGCACTCAGCCTTCATGAACCAAGTCTCACAGCCATATATGACTACTGGAAAAACCATAGCTTTGACTAGACAGATATTTTTCAGCAAAATGACGTTTTTACTTTTTAAAATGCCGTCTAGGTTTGTCATAGCTTTTCTTCCAAGGACCAAGCGTCTTTTAATTTCATGGCTGCAGTCACATTCCACAGTGATTTTGGAGCCCAAGAAAAGAAAATCTGTCACTGTTTCTAGTTGTTTCCCCATCTATTTCCCATGAAGTGATGGGACTAGATGCCACAATCTTAGTTTTTTGAATGCTAAGTTTCAAGTCACTTTTTCACTCTCCTCTTTCACCCTCATCAAGAGGCTCTTTAGTCCCTCTTCACTTTTTGCCGTTAGAGTGGTATCGTCTGCATACCTGAGGTTGCTGCTTTTTCTCCCATCAATCTTGATTCCAGCTTGTGATTCATCCAACCCAGCATTCCTCATGATGTACTCTGCATATGTGGCTCAACTAATAAAGAATCCACCTGCAATGCAGGATTGAACCCAGGTCTCTGGGTTGGATCCCTGGGTTGGAAGATCCTCTGGAGAACGGAAAGGCTACCCACTCCAGTATTCTGGCCTAGAGTATTCTATGGACTATATAGTCCATGGGATTACAAAGAGTTGGAGACGACTGAGCAACTTCAACTTTCACTCTGCATATAAGTTAAAGAAGCACAATGACAATACACAGCCTTGTCATGTTGCTTTTCCAAGTTTCATTCCCTCTGTTGTTTCATGTCTGGTTCTAACTGTTGCTTCTTGACCTACATACCAGGCTTCTCAGGAGACAGGTAAGGTAGTCTGGTATTTTCCATCTCTTTAAGAATTTTCCACAGTTTGTTGTGATTCACACAGTCAAAGGCTTTAGCATAGTCAGTGAAGCAGACTGACTTCAGTCCTCATATACATCTCCTCATATACATCTCCTCATATACATCTTATCATAGATGTCTTTCTGGATTTCCCTTGTTTTTTTCTATGATCCAGTGAATGTTGGCAACTTGATTTCTGTTTCCTCTGCCTTTCCTAAACCCAGTTTGTGTGTCTAGAAGTTTTTGGTTCATGTACTTGCTTTTGGTTCATGAAACCTAGCTTGAAGGATTTTGAGCATAACCTTACTATAATGTGAAATGAGTGCAATTGTATGGTAGTTTGAACATGCTTTGAATACCTGTCCTAGATAGTTAAGATCCATATCTAAAGAATAATTTTAGTGAATTCAGATTCTTACATCTTCCCATACATAGAGAAACACTAAAGTCATTCATTTGAAATATCTGCTCTTTTTGATTAGCAGTAATCTTTTGATGTTCATTTCTTCACTACATGTTTACCACTCCTGCCCTCCCCAAGGCAAGGGGAAAAAAAAAATCCCATATACATCTTATCTCTTTAGAACAGTTCCTCAGAGCTATATGAAAGGCTACCATCCCAGGCTATAGTCCTCAGCAAGGTCCCCCCAAATAAAACTTAATTCCTAACTTCAGGTTGTACACTTTTCTTCAGCAAATAGTTTCTAACTTTTCTTATTGTTTTATAAAATTCATGTGTATTAAATGTCATATGAATCAGCTTTACCATTGTCTTGACTTCTTCAACAGGAAATGTGTTAAAGAGTGGTTCTTTTCAAATTTTTTATTTTTTAATTTGTGGAATCTTGCTTTACAATTTTGTGTTGGTTTCTGCATGTAATAATGTGAATCAGTCACAACTAACAGTGGTCTTTAACATGTGTTTATTTTATGTTACTATAAGGCTCATGTTTTAATATATTGAAAATTAAATATTGACAGTGGATTAACAACTTCACAGACCAGAGTGAGTGTCAATGTACAAGTGCACGCAATAATTCTAAGGGAGGGTGTTTCCAAATTTTCTGAGTCAAACCCTGGAAGTCAATGCCTTTCACTCACATTTTCCCAGTAAGTGAGGAGAGTGGAAATGTAAGCCTATGTCCTTTCTACCAGGGCCCCACTCATAAAGCAGCTTCAGATCAGAGATCAGATCAGATCAGTCGCTCAGTCGTGTCCGACTCTTTGCGACCCCATGAACCGCAGCACGCCAGGCCTCCCTGTCCATCACAAGCTCCCGGAGGTCACTCAGACTCGCATCCATCGAGTCAGTGATGCCATCCAGCCATCTCATCCTCTGTCGTCCCCTTCTCCTCCTGCCCTCAATCCCTCCCAGCATCAGAGTCTTCTCCAATGAGTCAACTCTTTGCATGAGGTGGCCAAAATACTGGAGTTTCAGCTTTAGCATCATTCCTTCCAAAGAAATTCCAGGATTGATCTCCTTCAGAATGGACTGGTTGGATCTTCTTGCAGTCCAAGGGACTCTCAAGAGTCTTCTCCAACACCACAGTTCAAAAGCATCAATTCTTCGGCGCTCAGCCTTCTTCACAGTCCAGCTCTCACATCCATACATGACCACAGGAAAGACCATAGCCTTGACTAGGCGAACCTTTGTTGGTAAAGCAGCTTCACTCTCTGGCAATTCCAGGATTCATGGAACATCAATATTCTGGAAGCAATTTGTGCCTTAATTTACAATGACAGGGCATTAGCCATGCACATTCAAAGCATACGGCCATGTCTCTTTATTTACCAAGATGCCAATTAATTGTGAGCCCTCACCCCAGAATACCTTGATTTACACTGAAATTCTGTGTGTACAGAAAGGTAATAGGCTTATTGGGGAAGTTGATCTGAGACCAGAAAACCCCACCTACTTTTAAGAATTCATAGACTTACAAGTAACCTTGTGGGAGTACTCAGTAAATGTGATTTGTTGCTGTGCTGTTATTATTTCCAGAATCTCAAATTAGAGCTTTTCCACCCAATTACTACAGAATGGTAAGGATCTTTTAAGTTCCGTGGACTTTGAACTGGCCGCAAAGGTTGTCACGCTCATCCTGTAGTTTTCAAGATTTAGTTTATTGCCCAGAACAGACTACAGGGTCATGTAAGCAACAGTCTATAACAGGAACCATTTCGTTTGCCCATATGCCCTGTCTTTTTATCTCCCCACTTTTATTATCTTTAATTCCCATTCTCTGAAGCAAGTCTCAACATCTTCATTTAACAGAACAAGGGAAGGAGACATTTGTGCAAGGTCACATCAGATGCAGGTCACCCATGCCTTGTGAATAAAAAACAAATGCAGACTTAAGTTAGGGAGACTATTCTAAAAGGATCAGTGTGAGAAGGGGGAAGGTCTATTGCAGCGGGGGCAGTACCCTCACTGTGAGCTCTGCAACTATCTCAAAGGCCAGGCAGGATAGGTTTTCCTTTCATGAGGAGGTGTCAACAGGACAAGAAAGAAAGGGGTGTGGGAGGGATGAAAGGGTGACTGGTAGGACAGTGGGTCAGAGACTCTTATACACTGATGCCAGCTTGTTTCCAGGAAGGACTGTGGGCTGCCTCAGGCTGAGTCAGAGGTCAATGTCCAGGGGTCCAGAGGAAGGACACAACTTCAATTAAAGTTTTATTAACAAGCATTTTATATTTTTGATCAGTGGACACAGATAAGCAAAGCATTTGTGAGGCAAAGAGTGGGAATTTGGAGGGTCTATGTCAGGCCTCATTGTAAGTAAGCAAGAGAGTCATCAAAGTCACATGGGAAGAGGGTCTTTGCAGTGAGCCACTTCTAAGAGCACAGAAGGCTCAGGTTGGGGCTTTCTGAAATAGTCACTGTTTACCAGAAACGCAGTCTGGGGTCAACTCTAAGGCTCTCACAACACAGCTACATTTCATTCTGATTCTCTAAGGCAGTTCTTAACCCTCCCATTTACAGAGAAGGAAGAGGAGCCTCAGACAGTCATGTAAATATACACAACTGGCTTATATCTCATCTGGAATTTAGACCCTAAAGTCAGCACCCTCTGATGAGGTTCTAAGCTCCACATCCAGAGTTTTAGGAATCAGAGCAAGGGCAGCAGGGGCAGATGTTAGCAGTGCGGTGGGCCTTTGCTCTTTTCCACGTTCCCACCAGCTTTTTCCATCTTTGTCTCTATTTGTTCTCACCAAACCATCTCGCCCTGCAAAGCCATGATGGCATCTTTGAGCTGTCTGGTGTTTGCTCCACTGCACCCAATTTGCTGTATTCAATTGGGACAAAACATCATTATTCGTAAGCTACACCAAGGAAGATCCAGGCAATGTTCTCCAGAAATACATCAGTCACAGTCCATTTAATGCCAGGAAATCAAGTTTGAAGACACTATAATTATAATCATTGCTTTTGGATGGTTCTGTGCTACTATATGCAAAATCTATAATTCCCTTGGCAAGATGGCAGAACATGGTACAGAAACCTGAATCTGAACCTATGGCAGGGAAAGCTACCATGCTGGCCTCATGGGAGACGCTCACCTTCCAGAGCAGTTCTTTGTGGATGGATGGGAGGAGCCGATAGATACACAAGTCAAACCTGGTGGCCATCCACCCAAGAGCATCCATGAAAGATCCTGTTTCCATTTGGTGACTTCATGTAAAATGTGGTCATCCAAGCTTGAATCTTTTCTCCTATAATCTAGAAGAAATTGTTGGTGAGGAAAAATGATTTCTCCTCTACCCTTCTAGGCTTGTGGCTGGAGTTTTGTAAATGAGACTGGCCAAAGACAGATACAACAGAAAAATAGAAGTTTATTAACAAATGCATTGTGTGTGTACATGAAAGCACCTAGTGAGAACTAGCTAAAAAATGTGGTTAAAACTTGTGAAATCCTATTCTTTCTTGGATGGGACTTGAACTCGTGGTCCCTGATTTAGGAGGGGACTCAAATCTACTGTCTTTTAATTGAAACCATTCATTTGATGTCAGGACTTACTGAAGTTCAGACTAAAAAAGATGCACAACATGAGAGTCGTGAGTAAAGTTTTATTTGGAGCAAAATGAAGACTGCAGCCTGGGAGATACCACCTCAAATAATTCTGAGGAACTGCTCCAAGAGGCAGTGGGAGAAGGTCAATATATAAGCTTTGGTGAAGGGGGAGTTCAATGCAAAAACAAAACAAAACACTTACTTTACAAAAGATTTTCTGCTAGTCCCAAGGAGCTGATGTGACTATGAAAGGATTTAGTGCTTTCCTAGATAAGAAGAGATGCGAGGATTGGGATCCTGAAATCAGTTACTGAATTCAGGATCTGTCTAAAGACAAATCTGTCTAAAGACCTGTTCAGTCAGTTTCCCTGGAGCACAGAGTGCCTCACTCTCCACCGTGAATTCCCCTCAGGGAGTGTTGAAGGTTGGAAGCTGCAGCCAGGTTCAATTGAATAGGATTCAATCTACACAGAGGCAGATGGCAAATGCCTTTGTTGTATTCAGCCACTGGCAAATTCTCTTGGCAAGTGCCAATTTGTAGCGGACACCAGTATTCTTGCCTGGTAAATCCTATGGACAGCCTATGAATTGCAAAAGAGTCGTACACTCCTTAGCCACTAAACAACAACAGTAGCCTCTTCCTTTAAGAAGGAGAGGTACACATCTCTACAAAGGTAAATTTCCTTTACAAATTCAAGTTTCCTTTAAAATAGGAAAACTTTTCCCCCCAGTTTTTTATAGAGGTTTCTGTATCTTCCAGTTCTCAATAAACTTCAGCTTAAAATAATCTACATAGATACACTAAAAAAAGATATATTTGAGGATGACACACTTTGGTATCCTCTCAAATTCAAACATTACAGAAATCTAATGCAACCCTGTTATGGGTTGAATTTTATCCTCTGAGAAATTAAAATCCTCAGAATTTCAGAAGGTGAGTTTATTTGGAAATTAGGTCTTTACATATTAAATTAAAATGAGGTCATTAGGGTGGCCCTGACCTGTCCTTAAAAAGAGGACATGTGTACAGAGACAGACTCACATAGAGAGGGAGATGATGTAAAGAGATATAGGGAAATGATAACCATGGAAAAAAGAGATTGTGAAACCATGGAACTCAGATTAGGACCTGAATTCATGGTCTTTTAACTGAGATCACACACCCTGTTTCAGGACTCAAAGAAGCTCAGGTTCTTAATGTCTCACTATAGAAAGAATTCAATGAGAGACAAATTTATTTAGAGAGATACACACTCCACAGACAGACTGTGGGCCGTCTCAGAAGCCATGAGTAGCCCTGATATATGGGGTGGTTAGTTTTGGGGACTATAATTTCATAGGCTAATGAGTAGGAGGAGTATTCCAGCTATTTTGGTGAAGTGGTGGGGATTTCCAGGAATTGGGCCACGGCTCACTTACTGACCTTTACAGTCAGTTGTAGAACAGTCATGGCACCTGTGAGTATGTCATTTAGCATGATGATGTATTAAAATGAGCATATACTGTGGCCCGAGGTCTAGTGAAAGTCAGCTTGGCTGCAGTCTTGGAACCATTTGGTTCTCATCACTTTATGTGGTTGCCTAGAGCTATGTCATTCTTTCAACGTCTGTGTCCTGTCCTCTCCCCTCCTGTTTCAATGGGAGTTACCCTGCCATTAACCAAGAAATGCCAAAGATCACCAGAAAACCACCAGGATCTGGGGGAGAGGCAAAGAAGAGATTCCACCCCCTTACCTCCACAGCTACAGAAGGAACCAAACCTGCTTACACCTCAGTCTGAGACTTCCAGCCTCCAGAACTGTGAGAGAATAGATTCCTGTTGTTTAAGCCATGTAAAGTGGTATTTTTTTATAGTAACTGAGAAACTGATGAAAACCCCACCACAAAAGAGAGTGTAAAGAAAGAATGTTGGTGAATGTCTACATTATATTTTGATTATTTGAGCAAGTGTCTATGTTTGTCCAGAAAAGCCTTTCCCTGGCCATAGACATCACTGTTGAGAAAAAGATGTGCTAAAGATGTACCTGGGTGATGGTGTATCCAGGGGCCTCTGGGGCTCTAGTCACATAGACCAGCTCACATTGGCCAACACAAGTCTTACCAGGATGTGGATGGCATCAACCAAACCTTCTCTCCAATGATGCCCATAATCACAGTCACCAAAACAATCTCCTGAAACCCTAATTATCTTTCCTCATGTGCGAATTTTCCTTTCCAACAGTGGCTAAATAAATTGAACATGACGGACAATTTGGCTTACTTATTTTTAGGATACCCTGTTCTTTAACCTATCTTATGAGCCTTCATTTAAATAATCACTCTGTGCTTCCCCAATAGAGCACTTTCCGATCCTTAATTACACCTGTAATGATAACCCATGGCACAGTGACAATTACTCTAGGGGCTGCTTCAACTGTTTTTCTGTCACAATCCTTTATCTCTCCTGGATCCTGGGGGCAAAGTCCCTGGAGATATCCCCAAAGGAGCTTTGAGCTTCCATCTTTGAGGGACAGAGATGTGTCTTGAGGATCATCCAGCTTTATATCCCTGGGAAGTTGCACTAGAACCTTCACCCATTGCAATTTAATCAGTAATTTCATGTCCCTTCTTACAGCTTCTCTGGATTATATTAATAACAGCATGTTTTTAGAAATACAGAATTTCCTGGTAGCTCAAATGGTAAAGAATCTGCCTGTAATGCAGGAGGCCTGGGTTCAGTCCCTGGGTTGGGAAGATCCCCTGGAGAAGGAAATGGCAACCCACTCCAGTATTCTTGCCTGGAGAATCCCATGGACAGAGGACCCTGGTGGGCTACAGTCCATGGAATCGCAAGGGGTTGGACACAACTGAGAGACTAACTTTCACTTTCATTGTAAATACAGGTCCCATCTCAGCAACTTCATACAGGTCCTATAAGTTTTGTCTGTTTTACTGACTCATCAGTCTCCTGAAGGCTTTCCTTGTTCAGAGATTAGCACCCCCCACTGTCCAACTCTTTTTCTTCTGTCTCTCAGAGGTTTGCAACACATCCTGCCAGTGAAAGCTTTTGTAGCTCTTTATGTGCATAGGGTGATATCTTCCCAGATGTTTTTGGAACGTCTCCATGGTTCGTTCTGCATCCACAAGCCCCAAATGGGCTCTTTCTATGCAAAGTGCCCAGTCCTGGGGGAGACCACTGTGTTCCCATTCAAATAGTCAGAATTTTAAGTACAGTCTGTGCTTTACAGATTGCTTCTCTATCTGCCTTCCGTCACCAGCGTATCTTGTGGCTCACTACGGATATGAATACAGACCAGCAACTGAAAGATTTAGTCCACTTACCAATGAGATGCTCTTCTTATGGTTAATAGGAAATGCTGTTAAAAGATTATTGCTAAAATAAGTGGATTTCTCAATGAAAATTCAGAGAGACGTGGAGGTCTTGAAATTATTCTGAATGGAAGGAAAAAAGAAATCATTATTATCTGGGAGAACTCAGGTGACCTACAGCTTCCCCGTGTCAAGTGCCATGGCACAGAGTAGGGACTTTTGCCTCCCTCTGACCATCCTTTCTGCCTCCCACCCCTATGTTTAGCTTGGGAGCATTGTACTCAGCCCATCACAGCTTCTATCCACACACTCCCTTCTTGTGCATCATTCCTCCATCTCACATTCTTCTGTGCATAATGAATCAGCACTCATTCACCCATGAGCCCTCTGTACTATACATGTACTCATCCTGAACATCCAACCTGCTTAAATAGCAAAACCTGGTCAGTTTCTCCATATTTTCTCCCCCTTGAGATTTAAATTCTGCTTTCAATAAATCAAGTGGAAAAAGCAAATCTACTTTCTGTTCTGATCAATTCTGAAGCTGGTTTGGACTTCAGAGACAAAGTTCTCATTCCCAGAGGATGAATTTGGTTGTCTCAGAGATTAACAGATACCACTCTAATGGCAGAAAGTGAAGAGGAACTAAAGAACCTTTTGATGAGGGAAAAAAGGAGAGTGAAAAAGCTGGCTTAAAACTCAACATTCAAAAAACTGAGATCATGGCATCTGGTTCCATCACTTCATGGCAAATAGGTGGGGAAAAACTGGAAGCAGTGACATATTTTATTTTCTAGGGCTTCAAAATCACTGTGGATGGTGATGGCAGTGATGGAATTAAAAGATACTAGCTCCTTGCAAGAAAAGCTATGACAAACCTAGACAGCGTACTAAAAAGCAGAGACATCACTTTGCCAACAAAGGTCTGTATAGTCAGAGCTATGGTTTTCCTAGTGGTCATTTACAGATGTGAGAGTTGAACCATAAAGAAGGCTGAGTGCCAAAGAATTGATACTTTCAAACTGGTGCTGGAGAAAACTCTTGAGAGTCTCTTGGACAACAAAGAGATTAAACCAGTCAATTCTAAAGGAAATCAACCTTGAATATTCACTGGAAGGACTGATGCTGAAGCTGAAGCTCCAGTACATTGGCCACCTGATGCAGAGAACTGATTCACCAGAAAAGACCCTAATGTTGGAAAAGACTGAGGGCAGGAGAAGGAGGGAATGACAGGGAATGAGATGCTTAGATGGAATCACTGACTCAATGGACATGAGTTTGAGAAAACTCTGGGAGATAGTGAAGGACAGGAAAGCCCAGTGTGCTGCAGTCCATGGGGTTGCAAAGACATAGACATGACTTAGCAACTGAACACCACCAGAGATTAAGAGACATATCATCAGACGTTTTACTTTTGCTTTCTTTCTTCTTGTCTGCTCCTGTGCACCCCACTCCCAAATTCATCCACCTCCATGCCACTGTAATCGATTTTCCAGGGCCTATATCTGGTCCTGTTTCAACACCTGGACAATTAGTTACCTGCTGCTCTCAGGATAAGGGCTCAGCTTCCCAGCATGCACCCAAGACCCTTTAAACTTGTTGTCTTGCTCTTGAACCTCAATTGGGTTAATTCCTCAGTAAAATACTAGAATTATTGGAATGACTGTCACTTTCTGGAGAGTAAAGAATGTAACTTTGGTCTTTGTCAAAAGCTACTGTAAGGCATCTCTTATTGTTCAGTCACTAACTTGTGTCTGACTCTTTGCTACCCTATGGACTATAGCCCACATGGTTTCTCTGTCCATGGGATTTCCCAGGCAAGAATGCTGGAGTGGGTTGCCATTTCCTTCTCCAGGGGATCTTCCTGACCCAGGGAATGAGCTCATGTCTCTTGCATTGCAGGTGGATTCTTTACTACAGATCCACCAGGGAACCCCAGAAGACATCTCAAAGTCTTTGAAATGTCCTCCCTAATGGGAGTGTTTTTGTTCACCTGTGGGCCTTGGCCACTGGACAGATAGCAGTATGATTTATGATGGGGGTTTGGATCTTGTAGTGTCCACTCTACTCTCAGAGGACCTGGAACCTAAATGTCAACCATGTATGCAGTTGACCATGGGGCCACCAGCAAGACTTTGGATACTGAGACTGAGTGAGCTTTCCAGGTTGGCCATACTCTGTATACTCTATACATATTGTCATGTGCTGTTCCCATGAGGACTTTGTGTTCTCCATGACTCTACAGTGAAAGGATACATTTGGGACTCTGTTGGACTCTGCTTTGTGAGTCTCTTTTTGTTGATTTAATGGATGTCCTTTCTCTGTAAGAAAGGAAATCAAACCAGTCAATCCTAAAGGAAATCAACCCTGAATATTCATTGGAAAGACTGATGCTGAAGCTGAAGCTCCAATAGTTTGGCCACCTGATGCAAAGAACTGACGCACTGGAAAAGACCCTGATGCTGGGAAAGATTGAAGGCAGGAGAAGAAGGGGACGACACAAGATGAGATGGTTGGATGGCATCACTGATTGGATGAACATGAGTTTGAGCAAGCTCCAGGAGTTGGTGAGGGACAGAGAAGCCTGGTGTGTGCAGTCCATGTGGTTGCAAAGAGTCAGACATGAATGAGCAACTGAACTGAACTTTCTCTGTAACAAACCATAACCACGTGTACTACAGCTTTCACTGTGTTATGTGAGTCCTTCCAACTATTGGGACTAAAGGTGGTTTTGAGAAACCCCTGAACTTGAAATTGGTATTATAAGTGGAAGCGAGTGCTGAGGACCCTGAAATCCTCTCTATCTTAACATACACAACAGCTGTTTCACTGTCCCATTTCTGCTTTTGCTCTCTCTCCCTTTCTCTCTCTCTCTCTTTGTCTCTCTCCTCTTTATTCACTGATGAAATCCTTTTTAAACTTAAAGATATACTGCACTGGTGTAGTTATATACTGCTTTCATTTGGTAATGAGGTATAAATGAGGGACAGGTCAAGGCTAACTCATAAATGCTTTATGGCCTTGGTTTTCCCCTTAGTTTAAAAAGAAAGAAAGATTGGACCCAAGCAGTGATTCTCAATGAAGACACTGTGTCAGGATTCTGGGTGAGAGGAGCTGACAAGAAGTGAGGTGTCAAACTATCGTGTTTGATTCCACTTGGTTCTTTGAAGTTTTGGCCGAATTGGAGGCTGTGGGGAGTAACTCTTCCCTCATGAGAGCAGAAAAGTTAATAATTTATCAACTTCCATGCACATTCTCATTAACTCAGATTAATTTAGATTAAAAATATCTGCCTCATAATATGAGATAATTTAACTTCCTACTATTTCCTGCAAGTCATCTCTTTTGCATTTAAGAAAGTGTTGTTGTTGTTGTTTTCTAAAATTCTACAAAAATACAAAACTTCCATGAAATTTGTCTGTTCTGCTACCTCCTTTTGGCCAGATCAGACTATCTGTTGCTCATCTGGAAAGATAGTTTTATTAAATGCTTTCCAAAGAATGTTCAGAACAAAGCCAACTCTGAATGCTCAGGCGAAGTACTGCTGTGTTTATGCAGAAACTCAGTCCATGGAACTAAACACATCAGCCCCTCCTCCCAAGAGGAGAACCCAACTGTCCATATGTTGGCGCCATCAGAAACGCAGATACCACCATATGTCACCAAAGATGGCACTGATACTGCCCTTGGCCACGTTCCTGATGCTTGCTGCTGATGTATTTCCCGAGCACAGGCATTTTCAAATCAACTGCTGAGAAGCTGGATGACAGGCTATGATGCCATCAAAAGATTCCAGCTCCAATCAGGTGTTTGGAGCCAAAACTCAGTCCCTGGTAGCCCATGTGGCTGAGTCCACAAATTGGTTCCATCAGCAATTTAAGCTCTGGGAGAACATCTGAACCTACTTTCCTTTCAAAAACTGGTAGTAGTCCTCTGACGCCTTGGCATACAAATGAGTCAGTGCCAAGGTTGGTAGTGAGTGCCAGTCCCCTTTTGACAGGTAAATTAATATTCATTATTCAACAGGGGAGAAAATGCTGAGTTGTTTACCACTGGTTCATTAGGTTTAGCCAAATAAAGGATAAACATAATTACTCTCATAAACTACTATGACAGAGCCTAAAAATTACAGGGGTAAAAATGGATGCCTTCAGGAAAACCTTTGAAAAATGAGTCCCTTGGGTCTTGGCAGGTGAGTAGGAATAATAGTTCTTATCTCTACTGGCACCTGCCAATTGCATCTTGCTTTGTTCCCAGACAAAAAAAAGTTTGCCAAGAAAAGCTCTATTCTTACATTTTCTATGGCCTTTGTCTTCTCTGATGAGGTATTGGAGACTTTATATTACTTGTTAACTTTTGCATGGTGTATGTGGAGGAGTTAACCCTGCTGTATGAACAAGCTCTCTGATTAAGCAGAAGGCAACTTCTGATAGCATCTTCCTTGGAAGACTACATTCCCGCCTCTGTGCTTCTGGTAAAGATTTCTCCTCCAATTGTTTTTCTATCATCCCATTCTCTTCTCCTTCCCTGACATCTGCAATTTCACTAACTAAAGACTTGAGGTTCTGCTTTTGAATGAGTCTAAGTTAATCTTCTGTGTTACAGACTCAATGTGTTCTCCCAAAATTAATATTTGAAGTCCTAAGCTCAAGTATGGCTATAGTTGAAGGGATGCCTCTGAGAAAGTAATTAAGGTTAAATGGAGTTAGAAAGGTTGAGCTCTGATCTACTAGGAATAATGACCTTGTAAGAAGAGACATACTGTTCATGGGGTTCTCAAGGCAAGAATACTGAGTGGTTGCCACCTCCCGGGCAGGAGGAGAAGGGGACGACAGAGGATGAGATGGCTGGATGGCATCACTGACTCGATGGATGCGGTCTGGTGACCTCCGGGAGCTGGTGATGGACAGGGAGGCCTGGCGTGCTGCGGTTCATGGGGTCGCAAGAGTCGGACACGACTGAGCGACTGATCTGATCTGATCTGATCTGAAGAAGAGACATCAGAGAGTTTTCCCCATATCTATGAACTAAGAAAAGGTCATGTGAAGACCCTGAGAGAAGGCAGCTGTCCACAAGTCAGGAAGAGAGCCCTCACCAGAAACCAAATATGCTGGCCCCTTGATCTGGTACTTCCAGCCTCCAGAATTGTGAGAAAAGACATGTCTATGCAGTCTATGATATTTCATTAATGCAGTCTAAACAGGCTAATAACACACTATAGATCTGGGAATTATAACACACATATACATACATATACACACATGGACATATGTGTGTACATACATCCTCTTTTATCATTTTTACCCCATTGCTCTGCAATTGTTTTTTTACAAAGTAGTTGATAAGGATACTAGTGACAATGATTATATGAAACAAGAAAATGTATTAAGGTCAAGAGCTTTAAAATACTTAGACTATTTATTACCTCATTTAGAGATCCTGGATTCATACAGTCATGATCTACATGAGAAAGTCAGGTTCTGAAAGATGAACATTAGTGAGCAAAATATGTATATAATATATATATATATAATTCATTTATATTTATATATTTTATTCCTCAATTACTTGTTTTCATTCAGCATTCTGTTTAAAAGATTTACCTGTGATTTACATACCAATCTATTTTAATTCATTTTTAATGATGTGAAAAATCTCATTTTTTCTGTGCTAAGATTTATTTTGTTTCATCCCCAGTGGACATGAGAGCCTGTCCAGTTTTTACTCTTGCAGTGGACACTTACCCAGCTGTGTTTCTGATCTGAAGTTTTCTCTATGGGATAGGTGAGAGCCTGTCCAGTTTTTAGTCTTGCAAGCAAAGCCGCAGTGGACACTTACCCAGCTGTGTTTCTGATCTGAAGTTTTCTCTGTGGAATAGGTGAGAGCCTGTCCAGTTTTTAGTCTTGCAAGCAAAGCCACAGTGGACACTTACCCAGCTGTGTTTCTGATCTGAAGTTTTCTCTGTGGGATAGGTGAGATAGCACGCCTTTGTATTTCTGTATCACTAGCACATTGTCTGCTGCTGTTGCTGCTGCTAAGTCGCTTCAGTCGTGTCCTACTCTATGCGACCCCATAGACGGCAGCCCACCAGGCTCCCCGTCCCTGGGATTCTCCAGGCAAGAACACTGGAGTGGGTTGCCATTTCCTTCTCCAATGCATGAAAGTGAAAATAGAAAGTGAAGTCACTCAGTCATGTTCGACTCTTAGCGACCCCATGAACTGCAGCCCACCAGGCTCCTCCGTCTGTGGGATTTTCCAGGCAAGAGTACTGGAGTGGGGTGCTATTGCCTTCTCCAAACGCATTGTCTACATACAGTTAATACTCAAGTGTAAAACACCAACGTGCAATTCCCAGAATGATGCTCCCCAAGTGCCTTCTACCCCGTGTTCAAATTGCCAGTTCTTGGGAATCAGTACTTAAACAGCAGAAAGCAGGTAGATTGCTGCTGTTAGCAGTGCCAAAGCCAGCATTTCTATTGAACTGGATTGTGTTTGTAAACCTGTCTTTATCGGTCACGAGTTTTTGCTGTGGGATCTCGTCAAAATGGAGAGATTTTGTCAAGTGTGTATGCAGATGTGGTAAACGAAATAAAGAACACATCTTTCAGCCTTCTGTTTTTAATGTAATCAACATAACAATTGTTACACTAAAAAATGAGGAAGTAAGCAAAATGAAAACAAAGAATCGCCCTGTGAGCCGCTGAAGCAGATGTTTAGGCAGCAAAAGTCTGTGTTTGCATCACAGGATGCACCTTCCACCTGCATCAGAACACGTTTACTCACTGTCTGTGGACAAAGCAGACACACGGGGTGTGTTTGTATATGTGTGTGTGTGTGTATGTCTCTTCACTCAATCATGTCCAACTCTTTGCGACCCCATGGACTATAGCCAGTGAGGTCCTCTGTTCATGAAATTTTCCAGGCAAGAATACTGGAGTGGGTTGCCATTTCCTTCTCCAGTGGAACTCCCCGACCCGGGGATCGAATCTGTGACTCTTATTCTCCTGCATTGGTAGGTGAATTCTTTACCACTAGTGACATCTGGGACTGGGTAAGCATGTGTAATTTAGAGATCCAATGATGGATACTCAAAATGAGAGGTGAGAAAATGAAAATTAGTCATTTGAAAAACACAAATGATGGGTTCTTTTGGCCCATTCATGCCAAGTAGTAAGTTTTTCATGAATCCACCACTCTTCTCCCCCAGGTGTGTGACCTGGCGTGCTACCAGATCTTTCTGTACTCTATACCTTGAATCTGAAAATCAGGTGTAAAATTAGCACTTGTTGCATTGGCCCTTTGGGAAATGGAATGAGTAGAAGAAAACCCTTCGGATAATTCCTGGTACATATCAGGTGCTCAATAGTGAGGATGAATAAGCCACGGCAACCTCTGAAAAATTATCATATGAAAATTGTAATAACTAATGCTGATGATCATGACCTTGTTCCATTGAATAAAAGAAATGATATTCAGTATTTTACCTGCAGATGAATGGTGAATAAAATATAACTCAATAGTTAGAGATGAAAATATAAATATAGATATATATCATTATTAAAATGTGAATAGCAGTATAAAAATAATTGTGACCTTGATTCATTAAGAGAACAATAAATCGTGTTCATAATGCTCAATGATTTCTCTGAAAACATTGGTAAATGTGATATAGTAAATGCAAAATGGTAAATGTGATATTTTGGAATCATTTATATACAAAAATACCATACAGGATATATACTAATGTGCTAGACTAATTATGTTATCATTTCCAAAATCTGTATTCACTAAGTGTCTTAAATTTTGTATGAAAAATTATGTTTGTGTTAAGTATGTTTGATCAATGTTGGCTTCAGTTCAGTTCAGTTCAGTCACTCAGTCATATCTGACTCTTTGAGACCCCGTGAATCACAGCACGCCAGGCCTCTCTGTCCATCACCAACTCCTGGAGTTCACTCAAATTCATGTCCATTGAGTCAGTGATACCATCTAGCCATCTCATCCTCTGTCATCCCTTTCTCCTTCTGCCCCCAATCCCTCCCAGCATCAGGGTCTTTTCCAATAAGTCAACTCTTCGCATGAGGTGGCCAAAGTATTGGAGTTTCAGCTTCAGCATCATTCCCTCCAAAGAAATCTCAGGGATGATCTCCTTTAGAATGGACTGGTTGGATCTCCTTGCAGTCCAAGGGACTCTCAAGAGTCTTCTCCAACACCACAGTTCAAAAGCATCAATTCTTCGGCGCTCAGCCTTCTTCAAAGTCCAACTCTCACATCCATACATGACCACAGGAAAAACCATAGCCTTGACTAGACGGACCTTTGCTGGCAAAGTAATGTCTCTGCTTTTGAATATGCTATCTAGGTTGATCATAACTTTCCTTCCAAGGAGCAAGCGTCTTTTAATTTCATGGGTGCAATCACCATTTGCAGTGATTTTGGAGCCCAGAAAAAGAAAGTCTGACACTGTTTCCACTGTTTCCCCATCTATTTCCCATGAAGTGATGGGACCAGATGCCATGATCTTCGTTTTCGGAATGTTTAGCTTTAAGCCAACTTTTTCACTCTCCTCTTTCACTTTCATCAAGAGGCTTTTTAGTTCCTCTTCACTTTCTGCCATAAGGGTTAAAGAAAGTTAAATAGGGATTTCCTCATTGTGTAATGAGTTTGGAAACTAGATCTAATTATTATTGCTAAAAACAAATAGAATTTCTGAGAAAATATGAACAGAAAATTTTAAGCTAACAATGCAGTAAGGAATTATGGAGCTAAAATCTAGAAGAGGAAATAAATCCATAAAGGTAACCCTGGCAATGGCACTCCACCCCAGTACTTTTGCCTGGAAAATCCCATGGACGGAGGATCCTGGTAGGCTCCAGTCCATGGGGTTGCTAAGAGTCGGACACGACTGAGCGACTTCACTTTCACTTTTCACTTTCATGCATTGGAGAAGGAAATGGCAACCCACTCCAGTGTTCTTGCCTGGAGAATCCCAGGGACTGGGGAGCCTGGTGAGCTTTCGTCTATGGGGTCGCACAGAGTTGGACACGACTGAAGCGACTTAGCAGCAGCAGCAGCAGGAATTTAGAATTCCTTTTCCCTAGGAGATGGCTACTGATTTGGAAGAAATAGCTGAGAAGCTAAGAAGCTGACAACATTGTTAAGAGGCAAAAAGAACTAGAGAGACAAATACTGCAGTTGAGGGTCTAATGTAGGGAGCCCTGGTAAATCCATGTACTTAGTGCCGAGCCTCTATAGAGACACAGAAAGAAAGATAGTGCTAAGTCGTGTCTGACTTGCAATCCCATGAACCATAGCCTGCCAAGCTCCTCTGTCCGTGGAATTCTCCAGCCAAGAATACTGGAGTGGGTTGCCATTTCCTTCTCCAGTAGCGACACATGCTAGCAGTAAAGGAAGGAGGGGTGGTAAATACATTATTTCTCTCAAGGACCAAGCCTTGCTTTCATAGTATCTTAAGTCTCTGAAATTAGACTGAGATAGATCCTGATTGCCGGTGTCCTGAACGGCTTATCAGAAGCAGTGTGCGTCTAGTACACTTGAAACTAACACAACATTGTAAATCAACTATATGCCAATATAAAATAAAAACTAAATTTTAAAAAAGAAGCAATATACCTCTCTGGAGAAAATGCAGAAAGGAGATCAAACCAGGCAATCCTAAAGGAAATTAATCCTGAATATTTGTTGGAAGGACTGATGCTAAAGCTGGAGCTCTAATGCTTTGCCACCTGATGTGAAAAGTAGACTCATTGGAAAAGACTCTGATGCTAGCAAAGATTGAGGGCAGGAGGAAAAGAGGGCGACAGAGAACAAGATGATTGGGTGGCATCACTGATTCAATGGACATAAGTCTGAGCAAACTCTGGAAGATAGTGAAAGACAGGGAAGCCTAGCATGTTGCAATCTATGGGGTCACGAAGAGTGGGACATGACTTAGCTGCTGAATAACAACAATACATCCCTGTGGGGAAGTTAACATTGTCAAAGCCATAAGTTATGTCTATAATGTTTTTGGACACAACTTCCAACTCTTAGTTAAAAAATAACCAGATAGAGAAGTCTAGACAACACTAATGAAAACCAAGAGACATAACAAATATTAAAAAATAGACCTATAAAGGGACCAGAAACTGGAAACATCAGATGCTAAGTTTAAAAGGACCATAATTATTATATTTAAATATATAAAATGGCAAAATTGAAAATTTGGCAATGAAATAAAGATCATGAGAAAGTATAAAACAGAAACTGAAAAATACAGTGATTGATAGTCAAAGCTCAGTGGACAGATGGGCAGATATAACAATAGGTTAAAAAACACTTGGAAAGAGAACTAGAGCTTTGGACTATTCATCAGAAGAAAACACCCTGGATGAAATATAAACAGTGACACTATGCTTAGTTGCTCAGTCATGTCCGACTATCTGTGACTCTATGCATTGTAGCCCACCAGGTTCCTCTATCCATGGGGATTCTCCAGGCAAGAATACTGGAGTGGGTTGCCATGCCCTCCTCCAGGGGATCTTTCCAACCCAGGGACTGAAGCCAGGTTCCCATGTTGCAGGCATTCTTTACTGTCTGAGCCACCGGGAAAGCCCAATGCAAAAGAGACGCTAAGAAACATAAGAAAAGTCCAGAGAATTTATTTGAAATTGCAGTCCCAGAAAAAGAAGAAAGACAGCATACAGTAGAAAAGACAGTCTAGGCATTTTCTAGGACTAATAAAATACATAAAGCTATATTTCCAAGAGGGCTTCACTGGTGACTCAGTGGTAGAGTCCACTTGCCAATGCAGGAGATGTGCGTTTGGTCCCTGGGTTGGAAAGATTCCTTGGAGAAGGAAATGGCAACCCACTCCAGTATTCTTGCCTGGGAAGTCTCATGGACAGAGGAGCTTGGCGGGCTACAGTCCATGGTGTCACAAAAGAGTTGAACGTGACTTAGAGACTAAACAGCAACATTTATCCAAGAAGCCCTATACACCTACAGAAGAATAAATAAAAATGAAACCACACACAGATGCAGCAAGATAAAGACTGCTATCATCTGCAAAGAATAAAATCTCAAAAACAGTCAGAAATAAGAAGCACGTTCCATTCAAAAGAGCAAAATTAGACTTACAACTCATATCACAATAGAAACAACCATAAAGAGAAGACAATGCAATGACATATTCATTCAAAGTGCTGAAAGAAAATAACTGTCAATCTAATTCTATGTGCAACGCGAATATTTTCAAGAATGAAAGTGAACTATTTACAAACAAATAAATATCAGGTAATCCACGTTTAGCAGACTTTAATTAAAGGATAGAAATGTAGACATAAAATTAAAATACACAGAAACAATAGTATATAAGTTAGGAAAAGGACAAATGTTAAAGTATTCTAAAATCCTTGCATTGTCCAAGAAGAGATTAAATTGCCAAGTGATATTACACTTTGATAAGTTAATAATGAAAAATGTAACCTCTAAGGTATCTATTAGAAGAATAATAAAAGAGTTTTTGACAACTAAACAGAAAAGGAGAGGTGGAAAGAAATGAGATGAAACTGTTTCCTAAGTCCAAAGAAAGACAAAAAGAGAGAACAAGAAACATAGTCAGGACAAATAGAAAGTAATATTAATATGGTTCATTTAAAACCAAATGTCTAAATTACATTAAATGTAAATGGACTGTATGCTTTTATAAAAATAGCAACATGATGCCTATAAAAGTCATAAAAATAAATAATACAGAAAGCTTGAAATAAAAACATTTAAGAACATAGACCATGCAATATTAACAAAATAAATTTTGTGAAACTATATTAATATCAAGCAAAGTAAACTTTAAGGCAAAACACATTGCAGGAGACACACAGAGACATTTCATTAAGAGAAAAACATCAGCTCACACTTGGAGTATAAACACTTACTGATGTATATTTAAATATTTTTAAAGCAAAATGAACAGAATTACAAAGAGAAATTCAAAAGTTTATAATCACCTTGACAGATTTTGAAAACTTTTTTAGTGGCATCCCACTCCAGTACTCTTCCCTGAAAAATCCCATGGACGGAGGAGCCTGGTGGGCTGCAGTCCATGGGGTAGCTAAGAGTCAGACACAGCTGAGCGACTTCACTTTCACTTTTCACTTTCATGCATTGGAGAAGGAAATGGCAACCCACTCCAGTGTTCTTGCCTGGAGAATCCCAGGGACGAGGGAGCCTGGGGGCTGCCATCTATGGGGTCGCACATAGACAGACACGACCGAAGCGACTTAGCAGTAGTGGTAAAGAATAAAAACAAAAATGAAGATAGTCAAGACATTCGTGAAGAATAAAAAATAAATTGTTTTATCAACAGTTAAATGACATTACATTTGTATAAATTAAATAGTTAAATTATGTACCACGTCTTATTAAGTTACAGTGCTTAAGACAGTGTGGTACTTTGACTCAAGGATGAAAAAATAACCCAGTTAAATAGAGTTGAGTCCAGAAATAGATTATAAATATATGAATACCTGATTTGCAGAAAAGGTGATGGTTAAGTACAATGGGAGAAAACAAGTGTTTTCGTAAATGATGTTAGGCCAATTGGATTTATATATGGAAAAAATGCAGTCTTATGTCATGCCACACAAAAAAATAAATTTCAGATGAATGATGGACCTAAATGTAAAAGGTGAAATAAGATAACTTTGGAAAACATTGTTAGGATATGTTAATAAATAGGATAGAGAATTTTTATTAATAAAACACAAATTCATTCAATATAAAAAATGAATAAAATGGACTATATCAAAATTAAGCTCTTCTCATCATCACAAGATAATGTTGAGACTGAAATAAGTCACAAAGAATACGAATAATGCTGACAAATTATACAAAAATAAAGATGCTGCTGCTGCCACTAAGTCAGTTCAGTCGTGTCCGACTCTGTATGACCCCATAGACGGCAGCCCACCAGGCTCCCTGGGATTCTCCAGGCAAGAACACTGGAGTGGGTTGCCATTTCCTTCTCCAATGCATGAAAGTGAAAAGTGAAAGTGAAGTCGCTCAGCTGTGTCCAACTCTTAGAGACCCCATGGACTGCAGCCTACCAGGCTCCTCAGTCCATGTGATTTTCCAGGCAAGAGTACTGGAGTGGGATGCCATTGCCTTCTCCAAAAATAAAGATAAATAACCCAATAAAAAACATACAAGTGACTTGACTAGATATTCCATTAAAAAACTCTAAAGATTCAATTTCAACAGTTAGCAGATCAATGAAAATTAAAACCACAACGTGATATTACTTCTTACCCATCAGAAAAATGAAAATTAAAGTATCTAACAGTATCAGCTGAAACTGTCATATAGTGCTGGTGAGAGTGAAAGCTAGTTTAGACACTTTGGCATTATTAAGTTGAACATATCTGATAATCTGGTCTTCCCAGGTGGCACAGTGGTAAAGAATCCATCTGCCAATGCAGGAGGCATGCGTTTGATTCCCGGGTTGGGAAGATGCCTGGAGTAGAAAATGACAACCCAATTCACTATTCTTGCCTGGAAAATCCCATGGAGAGAGGAGTCTGGCAGGATACAGTCCATAAGTTCACAAAGAGTTGGACATGACTGAGTGACTGAGCACACACGAATCTGATAATCTAGCAATTCCTCTCCTAAGTATGTGAACAACAGAAACACATTCACATGCTTAGGAAGAAACAGCTACAAGAGTGTTCACAATAACATTTGTCACAATAATCCCGAAATGGAAACGATCTGAAAGATTATTGATTTTAGAATGAACAAATAAATCAACAGTGGAATACTATATAACAGAGAACCTGAATAAACCAGGATCCATCCAACAAATGAATGGATCTCACAGACATGATGTTGAAAAACAGAAGTAAAACACAAAGGACTGCCTCATACATTTTATTTATATAAAGTTCAAAACTGGAAAAATTTTCTATGGTGTTAGTAGTGATGACAGTAGTCATCTCGGGGAAGACTTTAAAGAAATTAGATGGTGATTGAGAGGGAGCATGAGGAAGCCTCTACATTGTCTACAACATTCTATTTCTTACAACTTGTGTGATGATAAATTAGATATTCAGTGATCATTTGTAGAGATATAACTCAAATTTTCTGTACTGTTTGATACAAGACTTATATTTCATTTTTCAAAAGTTCTATTTAAGGGAGAAAATAGACTTACATAAGATTTTTCAGTTTTGGACTTCTGCGAGACTTTAACAATACACAGCCTTGATTTACTCCTTTCCCAGTTTTGAACCAGTCTGTTGTTCCATGACCAGTTCTAACTGTTGCTTCTTGACCTGCATACAAGTTTTCACGAGGCAGGTAGGTGGTCTGTTATTCCCATCTCTTTAAGAATTTTCAACAGTTTGTTGTGATCCACACAGTCAAAGGCTTTAGTGTAGTCAGTGAAACAGAAGTAGATTTTTTTTTCTGGAATTCTCTTGATTTTTCTATGATCCAAGGGATGTTGGCAACTTGATCTCTGGTTCCTCTGCCTTTTCCAAATCCAGCTTGAATATCTGGAAGTTCTTGGATCACATACTGTTGGAGCCTGGCGTGGAGGATTTTGAGCATTACTTCACTAGTATATGAGATAAGTACAATTGTGCAGTAGTTTGAACATTCTTTGTCATTGCCCTTCTTTGAGATTGGAATGAAAACTGACCTTTTCCAGTCCTGTGGCCCCTGCTGAGTTTTACATATTTGCTGGCATATTGAATGCCTCACTTTAATAGCATCATCTTTTAGATTTGAAATAGCTCAGCTGGAATTCCATTGCCTCCATTAGCTTTGTTCTTAGTGATGCTTTGTAAGATGCACTTGACTTCACATTTCCAGGATGTCTGGCTCTAGGTGAGTGATCACACCATCATGGTTATCTGGGTCCTTAAGATCTGTTTTCTATAGTTCTTCTGTGTATTCGTGACACCTCTTCTTAATATCTCTGCTTCTGTTAGGTCCCTACCATTTCTGTCCTTTATTGTGGCCATCATTGCATGAAATGTTCCCTTGATAACTCCAGTTTTCTTAAAGAAATCTCTAGTCTTACCCATTCTTTGTTTACCTCTCTTTTCATTGATCACTTAGGAAGACCTTGTCTCTCCTTGCTATTCTTTAGAATTCTGCATTCAGGTGGGTATATCTTTCCTCTTTTCCTTTGTTTTCACTTCTCTTGTTTTTTCAGCTCTTTGTAAGGCCTCCTCAGACAACCATTTTGCCTTTTTGCATTTCTTTTTCTTGGGGGTGGTTTTGCTCACCACCTACTATATAGTGTCATGAACTTCTGTCCATCGTTCTTCAAGCCCTCAGTCTTCAGATCTAATCCCTTGAATTAATTTGTCACTTCCACTGTATAATTGTAAGGGATTTGATTTAGGTCATATATTAATGGCCTAGTGGCTTTCCCTGCTTTCTTCAATTTAAGTCTGAATTTTGCAATAAGTTCATGATCTGAGGCACAGTCATATCCCAGTTTGGGGTTTGCTGACTATATAGAGCTTCTCCATCTTCGACTGCAAAGAACATAATCAATCTGATTTCTGTATTGACCATCTGGCGATGTCCATGTGTAGAATTATCTCTTGTGTTGTTGGAAGAGGATGTTTGCTATGGCCAATGTGTACTCTTGGCGAAATTCTGTTAGCTTTTGCCCTGCTTCATTTTGTATTCCAAGGCCAAACTTGCCTGTTATTCCAGGTATTTCTTGACTTCCTACTTTTGCATTCCAGTCCCCTGTGATGAAAAGGACATCTTTTTTTGAGGTCAATTTCTGTTAGTTCTTAATTGCCCATAGCAATCCTTATGCTATTGTGGCTATTTCTAGGAGTCAACAGGAATAAACATTATTTGACAAATGTATGGAAACCATGCTAAAATGTTGTTATTGAGGTTGACAACTATAGCACTCAATAGCCAGAATGCAGCCTTTGTTCTTATAACAAAATGACCCAAAATAAGAGTGGTGTGCTTACACAAGATAGTTCACAATTCTAAAAGTTCTAATGGCAGTCCAAAGCTGATATGGTGGTTTCTCTAATCATCAAAAACAAAGGTTTATTCTGTCATATTGTCCCACCATCCTTTCTATATGAAGCTTCTTACTCATGGACTATGAGGGCTGTTGGAGCTCCTCCCATTACACATCTACCTTCTTGTAGTGTGATGAGGGAAAGGGGAAAAGACAGGAGTGCATGTCCCTCATTTTTAGGGCATAGCCTAGAATTAACATGTATTATTATCACTTTCTCACCATTAGTTAGAATTCAGTCACAGGGTCACACTTAGCTGCTTGTTGTTCAGGAAGGCTGGAAGCAGTGTCACTGGCAAATCAATATATAGATGTCTTTTACTAAAGGGAAACAGGATAGGTATTAGGGGAAAGGTCCTTGATCCTTTCCTAACTAAATGCCTCTAGAGGGGGTTTTAAGACACTCTCTTTTACTGATAGATCTGATGAACCATGTCAGTGATGAAGTACAGAGAAATCAGACCATTTTGTTGCTGCTGTTCTGTCCCCACATCATGTCCAATTCTTCGTGACCCCACGGACTGTTACATGCCAAGCTTCTCTGTTCTCTGCTATCTCCCAGAATTTGCTCAAATTCATGTCCACTGAGTCAGTGATGCTATCTAATCATCTCATCCTCTACCACTCCCTTTCCTGTTGCCTTCAGTATTTCCCAGCATCAGGGTCTTTCCCAACGAGTCAGCTCTTCACATCAGGTGGCCAACATATTGATGCTTCAGCTGCATCCTCAGTCCTTCCAATGAATATTCAAAGTTGACTTCATTTAAGATTGACTGGTTTGATCTGCTTGTAGTCCAAGGGGCTCTCAAGAGTCTTCTCCAACACCACCATTTGAAAGAAACTCTTCAGTGCTCAGCCTTCTTCCCTTCTTCATGGACCAACTCTAACATCCTTACATGACTACTGGAAAATTCATAGCTCTGACAAAATGGACTTTTGTTGGCAAACTGGTATCTCTGCTTTTTAATACATTGCCTCGATTTGGCATAGTCATAGCTTGTCTTCCAAGGAGCAAGTATCTTTTAATTTCATGGCTGCAGTCACAGTCTGCAGTGATTTTGGAGCCCAAGAAAGGAAAACCTGTCACAACTTCCAAATTTTTACCTTCTATTTGCCATGAAGTGATGGGACTGGATGCCATGATCTTAGTTTTTTTGAATGTTAAGTTTTAAGCCAGCTTCTTCTGCTCATTAACCTTCATCAAGACATTCTTTAGTTCCCCTTCACATTCATCCATTAGAATGGTATCATCTGCATATCTGAGGTTGTTGATATTTCTCCCAGCAATCTTAACTCCAGTTTGGGATTCATCCAGTTCAGCATTTCACATGATATACTCTGCATATAAGTTAAATAAGCAAGGTGACAGTATGCAGCCTTAATGTACTCCTTTCCCAATATTGAACCTGCCTGTTGTTCCATGTCTGGTTCTAACTATTGCTTCTTGACCCTCACACAGGTTTTTCAGGAGATAGGTAAGGTGATCTGGTGTTCCCAATTATTTAAGAATTTTCCCTAGTTTGTTCTGAGTCACATAGGCAAAGGCTTTAGCATAGTCAATGGAGCAGAAGTAGATGTTCTTCTGGAACTCCCTTGCTTTCTCTATGATCCAACAAATGTTAGCAATTTGATCTCTGGTTCATCCACCTCTTCAAAACCCAACTTGTACACCTGGAAGTTTTTGATTCACATACTGCTGAAGCCTAGCTTGAAGGATTTTTATCATAACATTGCTAGCATGTGAAATGAAGGCAATGGAAGTTAATTTGAACATTCAAAGAAGGCATTGCCTTCTTTGGGATTGAAACAAAAACTTTTTCCAGTCCTGTGACCACTGAGTTTTCCAAATCTGCTGACATACTGCATGCAGCAATATAACAGCATCATCTTTTAGGATTCCAGCACAGCTGGAATTCCATCACATCTGGAATTCCATCACATCCACTAGCTTTGTTCATAGTAATGCTTCCTAAGTCCCATTTTACTTCACTACACTGTCCAGCTCTGGGTGAGCTAACAGTAACAATCACGGTTATCTGGGTCATTAAGACTTGCAGAAATGAATAATGATGGCCAGTTTCAGTGGCATTATATCAATAGGACTCTAATTATTTCTTATTTTTAGAAGAAGGAGGCAATCTGGAGCATCTTCTACCTTTGACACAACACCTAAGTAGCTGATTGACCAGGAAAGGGCTGCAGATAATGTTTGACCCCATGGCCAATAGGTGTTGAATATCTGCGTGAAGTCATGTAGTATGTTGCAAAAACAGGAGCCTTGAGATCAAAAAGACCTGGATGAAAACTTTGCTTTGACACTGCCTACAACATGACAGGGCATAATCCTCTGAACAAAAGCAAACCAAACTCCACCAATGTCTGAGTTTTCATTTTAGTGACCTTTCACTGACACCAGTTGCCTCTTCCTATGAATCTGATATCAGTGTATAAATCTTGCTTCTTGGGAAACTGCAATGCCTGCAAGACACCTAATTAGCAGGTGCACTCTGAAAGACCTCTAACAAAAGCCTGTGTGTGTATCTGAGCACAAGTACTCTCATTAGTGAAGCTGGGGTGGGTGATTATTTATATCATTTCTATAATTTAAAATTCTGAAAGCTAATTATGATTATCCATCAGTATTTCAACATGTCAGAACTGAAGATCTTAACCTTCCTTGCAGCACTGTTCTTTCCTCTCTTTCCATTCTGATCTCCTGAAGGACCCCACTGCTTTTCTTTTGAAAACTCCACAGTAGCTCTCTAGTTCCAGAATATAGTTTTTTCTTTTCCATATATTTCCTTGAGTTCCCAGCTGTCAAAAAGGCCTATTTGTTTGTCATCTCTGAAATGGGAAGGGGAGAGATAATGACTGCTTTATCCTAATACCTTTGCTATCCTAATAGATATTTGAAAGATGGAAGACTTGGGTTGCAACTGGTGTGCTTGTGTCCTGACTCATCTCTCAACCTGTTCTTGTCCTTTGCAAGAAGACCTTATGAGTGCCACCGTCAGGGCCTATAGGTGTCTTTTGTAAACTCTGCATGTAATTCATAGCTATCAGTTCCAGCAGTGGATAAAACAGGGAGTAAAACCAAAATATCAGAAGTTCTATTTAATTAAAGTTACTGCATTGAGAAGACTCATCAGAGTCTCTCTTGCAAGTAATTACCAAACCCTAGATGAAGCAACAGAGAAAGTTCCATCTGGAAGAGGCTTGTTGATTGCATCATCATCATCATCATGCCACCACCATCATTATAATTATCTCAACACATTGGCATTGGAGTCTCAGCACAACACCCCACTCTACGCATGGGAATTCATGCTCACATGGAAACCATCCAGGCCTGCTTCAAGCACCAGCCATATGCCATTTCACAGAATAGGAAGCCTTCTGGAAATTGTTCTGTAGATTGAATCTCAAATGCTCCAAGGAAGCTGACTTTTCCATCCATTGTGCCTGCAGGGGCTCATGGTTTAAAATGACATCTGGTGAGGAGTTTCTCACTAAAAGACTTTGGATAGTGCAAATAAGGAAGAAAATTAGGCCACTACCAAGAGCTGGCTTTGATCATCAAAATTTTTCTAGAATCAGAGAAAAAGTTCTCCACTCTCAAAGCTGAAGATAGTAAATTGGAAACCATCATCTCTGGATCAACTTCACAGGTTCACTAAAATTTAATAAGTTTGGCCAGAATCACTAGCAACATTTGACTATCTGCTTCCTGGTATTTGCATAGAAGCATGTTATATTGCCTTGGGTCCCGTTTTCTCTGGACAGCCATCTCTTTAACATGGGGGCACCTTTTGTCAGGAAGAGACATGTCCTACTCTTCCGAGCAGGAACTGCAGTTCCCCTAAAGTAACAGGACATAACTGGGGAAGATCGAGGTAGTTCTGTCAGTGAAATATACTCTGGCAGGTGTTGACCACAGGTAGCAGGCTCAACAGATAATTTCATCTCAGCCTAGCAGAGCTGCTTTACAAGAAAGACACTGAGAATATGACTATAATCCACATTCATTTTTCTATCTTCCATCTGTACTTGGGAGGATGCATTCCAAATTGCACTCAAGTAGAGAGAAAATGGGACCCAAGGCAATATAACATACTTCTATGCAAATACCAGTCCAGTGAACATCTTCTCATCAGGTATTAGCACAGATAGGAAAAAAAAAAAGATTTTTATTACAGTTTACAAGTGTTCTGTGCCTCCCCTTGATAGCTTACGGTGAACAGATTTGGATTTGTGATTTCCAAAAAAGAAAATTTAGCTTCAAGATCAAGGATAAGGCTTGATCACTCAGGGCTCTTGGGTGGCAGAAGTTTTTTTACAGTGAGAAAGGACAGAGAAAGCTTCTGACATACACATCAGAAAGGGGTGGAGAGTGCCCCACTTGCTAGTGTTATCAAGGGAGCTATATACTTTTTCAATTGGTTATTACAATAAATCAAAAGAATGTCTCAAGATTATAAAGGTCTTACCAGACCCACACAAGAGAAGACTCTGCACATGGACATCACCAGATGGTCAACACTGAAACCAGATTGATTATATCCTTTGCAGCCAAAGATGGAGAAGCTCTATACAGTCAGCAAAAACAAGATTGGGAGCTGACTATGGCTCAGATCATGAATTCCTTATTGCTAAATTCAGACTGAAATTGAAGAAAGTAGGGAGAATCACTAGACAACTCAGGTATGACCTAAATCAAATCCCTTATGATTATGCAGTGGAAGTGAGAAATAGATTTAAGGGCCTAGATCTGATAGATAGAGTGCCAGATGAACTATGGACGGAGGTTCGTGACATTGTACAGGAGACAGGGCTCAAGACCATCACCATGGAAAAGAAATGCAAAAAAGCAAAATGGCTTTTGGGGAGGCCATACAAATATGTGAAAAGAAGACAAGCAAAAAGCAAAGGAGAAAAGGAAAGATATAAGCATCTGAATGCAGAGTTCCAAAGAACAGCAAGGAGAGATAAAAAAAGCCTTCCTCAGTGATCAATGCAAAGAAGTAGAGGAAAAGAACAGAATGGGAAAGACTAGAGATCTCAAGAAAATTGGAGATACCAAGGGAACATTTCATGCAAAGATGGGCTCAATAAAGGACAGAAATGGTTTGGACCTAACAGAAGCAGAAGATATTAAGAAGAGGTGGCAAGAATACACAGAAGAACTGTACAAAGAAGATCTTCACAACCAAGCTAATCATGATGGTGTGATCATTCAGCTAGAGCCAGAATCCTGTAATGTGAAGTCAAGTGGGCCTTAGAGAGCATCACTATGAACAAAGCTAGTGGAGGTGATAGAATTCCAGTTGAGCTATTTCAAATCCTGAAAGATGATGCTGTGAAAGTGCTGCACTCAATATGCCAGCAAATTTGGAAAACTCAGCAGTGGCCACAGGACTGGAAAATGTCAGTTTTCATTCCAATCCCAAAGAAAGGCAATGCCAAAGAATGCTCAAACTACCACACAATTGCACTCATCTCACATGCTAGTAAAGTAATGCTCAAAATTCTCCAAGCCAGGCTTCAGCAATACGTGAACCGTGAACTTCCAGATGTTCAAGCTGGTTTTAGAAAAGGCAGAGGAACCAGAGATCAAATTGCCAACATCTGCTGGATCATCGAAAAAGCAAGAGAGTTCTAGGAAAACATCTATTTCTGCTTTATTGACTATGCCAAAGCCTTTGACTGTGTGGATCACAATCAACTGTGGAAAATTCTGAAAGAGATGGGAATACCAGACCACCTGACCTGCCTCTGGAGAAACCTATATGCAGGTCAGGAAGCAACAGTTACAACTGAACATGGAACAACAGACTGGTTCCAAATAAGAAAAGAAGTATGTCAAGGCTGTATATTGTCACCCTGCTTATTTAACTTATATGCAGAGTACATCATGAGAAATGTTGGACTGGAAGAAGCACAAGATGTAATCAGGATTGCTGGAAGAAATATCAATAACCTCAGATATGCAGATGATACCACCTTTATGGCAGAAAGTGAAGAGGAACTAAAAAGCCTCTTGATGAAAGCGAAAATGGAGAGTGAAAAGATTGGCTTAAAGCTCAACATTCAGAAAACAAAGATCATGGCATCTGGTCCCATCACTCATGGGAAATAGATGGGGAAACAGTGGAAACAGTGTCAGACTTTATTTTGGGGGCCTCCAAAATCACTGCAGATGGTGACTGCAGCCATGAAATTAAAAGACGCTTACTCCTAGGAAGGAAAGTTATGATCAACCTAGATAGCATGTTCAAAAGCAGAGACATTACTTTGCCAACAAAGGCCCGTCTAGTCAAGGCTATGGTTTTTCCTGTGGTCATGTATGGATGTGAGAGTTGGACTGTGAAGAAGGCTGAGCACTGAAGAATTGATGCTTTTCAACTGTGGTCTTGGAGAAGACTCTTGAGAGTCCCTTGGACTGCAAGGAGATCCAACCAGTCCATCCTAAAGGAGATCAGTCCTGGGTTTTCATTGGAAGGACTGATGTTGAGTCGGTTATATCATCCAACCACATCATCCTCTGTTGTCACCTTCTCCTACTGTCTTCAATCTTTCCTAGCTTCAGAGTATTTTCTAATGAGTTGGCTTTTTGCATCAGGTGGTCAAAGTATTGGAACTTCAGCTTCAGCATCAGTCCTTCCAATGAATATTCAGGTTTGATTTCAGGATTGACTGCTTTGATCTCATACTGGTTTGATGTATGTTATAATTTATGCGATAACCACAATGTGACTTCCAAAGCATGAGGGTAGAAGAAAAGAATGAGAAAACAAATCAATTCAAAATATGCTTTAAAAAAACTAAACTGAAAAGGAAAATAGGAATATGAGAAAAATAGGAAGAATAAAATCATATAATGTGAAATTAAAATATATCATCTTTTACAATCCCCATGAAAACTATTGTCATATTTGCTGTTCATGTGACATATCTAAAATATAATATTATATTAAATTTAAAAGCAATAGGGTTTAAAAAAAAGCATACTTGACAAACACTAACAAATCAAAGCTAATATCATTTTTTTTTCCCTTGGCCACACTCCTCAGTATGTGGAACTTCCTTATTCAGGGATCCAACCCATGCCCCCTGCCATGGAAGAGTTGAGTCTTAATCACTGGACCATCAGGGAAGGACCTAGCATCACTGTTTTAATATTAGACAAACTGGACTTGAAGGCAAAAACTAATACCTGAGAATAAGTTACTCATAGTGACATGTGATTTGATTGGCCAGGAAAGCATGAAGATTCTAAGTAGATACACAGCAGATACACACAGGTCACAATACACAAAGCCAAAAATAGAAAGAAAGAAAAGAAGTAAGGAAGAAAGAGGAAAAGAGAAACACATAGATACAAAATCACACTAGGAGACTTTTAACACTTCATTTGGGGATTGATAGAATAATCTGACAAACAAAATATGTGTATAGTAGGTTTGAATTGGCTGATTTTAAACACCTGAACTAATTGTCATATAAAATACTGCACTTAAAAGAATACATAGTCTTATCAAACACACTAAGTAATAAACCCAATCCCAACAAATGGCAAAGAATTGACATCATATGAATCATATATGTAAATAAAAATACAGGAATTGATTCTTAAAGATAGCTATGAGAAATCCTATGTGTCTGGATATTTAAAAACTCCATTCTAAATAACTATTTAGTTATACACTAAGTCATACTAGAAAGTAGAAGAAATGCTGACTAGGAAAATAAAAATGGTACATATTGAACACACTAGAGCCAAAATAAGTAGATGTAAGATGATAATAAAGATAAAAGAAAAACCGAAAACTAGAAAATAAAATATGGTAACAACAGTGTTAACAACTGGTTCTTTCATGAATCTAATAAAGTTGATAACTTTTTGGCAAGATTTATCTTAAAAAGGGAAAATGCACAGATAAAAGATATTAAGGATGATGTTGCAACATAAAGACTAATAAAAAGATACTGTGAGTAAATTCATGTGCACCACATTAATAGATTAAAAGAGAATAATCATAAGACTGTCTCAATAGATGCAGAAGAAAGGGTTTCAATAATTTTAAACATCAATTCATGGCAAAACTTCATTAGAAACTAAGAAAAGGGAACTTCTTTAATTTGGTAGAATATAAGCAGAAGATATTAAGAAGAGGTAGCAAGAAAACACAGAAGAACTATACTAAAAAGATCTTCATGACCCAGAAAATCATGATGGTGTGATCATTCACCTAGAGCCAGGTATCCTGGAATGCAAAGTAGAGTAAGCCTTAGGAAGTATCACTATAAACAAAGCTAGTAGATGTGATGTGATGGAATATCGGTTGAACTATTTCAAATCCAAAAAGACGATGCCGTGAAAGTGCTGCACTCAATATGCCAGAAAATTTGGGAAACTAAACAGTGGCCATAGGATTGGAAAAGGTCAGTTTTCACTCCAATCCCAAAGAAAGGCAATTCAAAAGAATGCTCAAACTACCACACAATTGCACTTCATCTCACAAGCTAGCAAAGGGAAAGGGAAGTCCGCGTCAGTCCGCCCGCCCCGCTCTCGTCCTGGGTCCCGGGGGTGAGTTGCCCCTCCCTCAGCTTCACTGTCTGCTGCTCTGCTCGTCGTGACCCCATGGACTCCCCCCGTCCCCAGGACTCTCCAGGCAAGAACACTGGAGTGGTTGCCACACAATCCCCGCCCCGCCAGATCACCTCCAGGCTCCTCCGTCCATGGGATTTTCCAGGCAGGAGTACTGGAGTGGGGTACCATTACCTTCTCCAACAAGCTAGCAAAGTAATGCTCAAAATTCTCCAAGCCAAGCTTCAACAGTATGTGAAGTGAGAAATTCCAGATATTCGAGCTGGATTTAGAAAAGGCAGAGGAATCAGAGATCACATTGCCAAAATCCATTGGATCATTGAAAAAGCAATAGAGTTCCAGGAAAACATCTACTTCTGCTTTACTGACTATGCCAAAGAATTTGACTGTGTGAATCACAACAAATTGTGGAAAATTCTTCAAGAAATGGGAATATTGGACCACCTGACCTGCCTCCTGATAAATCTGCATGCAGGTTAAAAAGCAACAATTAGAATTGGACATGGAACAACAGACTGGTTTCAAATCAGGAAAGGAGTACATCAAGGCCATATATTGTCACTATGCATATTTAACTTATATATGCAGAGTACATCATGAGAAATGCTGGAATGGAGGAAGCGCGAGCTGGAATCAAGATTGCTGAGAGAAATATCAATAACCTCAGCTATGCAGATGACATCACCCTTATGGCACAAAGTGAAGAAGAACTAAAGAGCCTCTTAATGAAAATGAAAGCTGCTGCTGCTGCTAAGTCACTTTATTCGCATCTGATTCTGTGCGACCCTATAGACGGCAGCCCACCAGGCTCCTCTGCCCCTGGGATTTTCCAGGCAACAGTACTGGAGTGGGTTGTCATTGCCTTCTCCAAAAGTGAAAGAGGAGAGTGGAAAAGTTGACTTAAACTCAGCATTCAGAAAACTAAGATCATGGCATCTGCTCCCATCACTTCATGGCAAATAGACGGGTAAACAATGGAAACAGTGAGAGACTTTATTTTTCTGGGCTCCAAAATCACTGCAGATGGTGACTGTAGCCATGAAATTAAAACACGCTTGCTCCTTGGAAGAAAAGTTATGACCAACCTAAACAGCATATTAAAAAGAAGAAATTGCTTTGCCAACAAAGGTCCATCTAGTCAAAGCTTTGATTCTCCAGTAGTCATGTATGGATATGAGAGTTAGACTATAAAGAAAGCTGAGCACTGATGATTGATGCTTTTGAACTGTGGTGTTGGAGAAGACTCTTTAGAGTCCCTTGGAATGCAAGGAGATCCAACCAGTCCATCCTAAAGGAGATTAGTCCTGGGTTTTCATTGGAAGGACTGATGCTGAAGCTGAAACTCCAATACTTTGGCCACCTGATGCAAAGAACTGACTCACTGGAGAAGACCCTAATGCTGGGAAAGATTGAAGGTGGGAGGAGAAGAGGACAACAGAGGATGAGGTGGTTGGATGGCATCACTGACTCAATGGACATGAGTTTGAGTAAGCTCCAGGAGTTGGTGATAGACAGGGAGGGCTGGCATGCTGCAGTCCACAGGGTGTCAAAGAATCAGGCATGACTGAGTGACTGAACTGAACTGACTGATATTTAGAAACATAGTTCATCAAATTTCATTCTTAATAATGAAACATTAAAATCGGCTTCTTTAGAAGTACACTGGAGGGTTCACTATTCCCCTGTGTTTAACATTGTATAAAAGGTTTTAGCCAGTTCAGTAAGGCAAGAAATACAACATAAAAATTGGAATGAAAGAAACAAGGCTTGTTTTCTATTACAGTTGCCCTATAGGAATGGAATAAACTCTGGCCAGCTAAAGAACGTCCACTCACCATTCAGCTCTACAAGGCCTGAGTCATTAGCCACTGCATTTTCTGCCCTTCAACACACCCTGAAAGGAATCTAGGGCAGAGGTCAGGAAGGAGGCTTGCTGTGTTCTGGGAAAATCAGAAGAATAAGCCTTTACATAGTTATATATTTTTAGGAGAAAGTTTTATGAATCCAATTTCTTTCATTTTCCCATACTTTGAAAAGCACTAAAATCATTTACCAAAACTGATCCATAGCTCAGATGGTAAACAATCTGCCCACAATGAGGGAAACCTGGGTTTGATCCCTGGGTCAGGAGGATCCCCTGGAAAAGATAATGGCTACCCACTCCAGTATTCTTGCCTGGAGAATCCCATGGACAGAGCAGCCTTATAAGCTACAGTTCATGGGGACAACATGACTGAATGACTAACACTTTCACTTTCAAGGTATCCTTGGGCTTCCCAGGTGGCACTAGTGGTAAAGAACCCTCCTGCAATGCAGGAGATATAATGTGATGTGAGTTCCATCTGTGTGTCAGGAAGATCCCCTGGAAGAGGGCCTGGAAACCCTCTAGAGTATTATTCTTGCCTGTAGAATCCCATGAATAGAGGAGCCTGGTGGGCTACAGTCTATGGGGTCACAAAGAGTTGTATTAGACTGAAGTAACTTAGCAAGCAAGGTATCTGTGCCTTGTGACTAGCATTAATCTCCAGCCAAGATGTGTGCTTGGTTGTATGTACCCCTTCTCAAAAGTCAGATGTATACTGATTTCACTTTTCACCTCTTCAGAGCAATTTTTCAAAGCTATCTCCTAGCTATGGTCCTCAGTGAGTGTGTCCGTGCGTGTGGCTCAGTTGCTCAGTCATGTCTAGTTCTTTGTGACACCATGGACTGTAGCCCACCAGACTCCTCTGTCCATGGAATTTTCCAGGGAACAATGCTGAAGTGTATTGTCATTTCCTACTCCAGGGGATCCTCCTGACCTAGCGACTGAACCTGATTCTCTTGAGTCTCCTGCATTGGCAGGCAGATTCTTTGCTACTACTGGGAAGCTCATAGTCCTCAGTAAGTCCCTGAATAAAACTGGAACTCACAGCTCTCATGTTGTGGGTTTGTATTCAAAATTTGTGTTGTGGAGACAGATGACACCACAAAAGGGAATGCAAAAGGGAATGAAAAAGTTTATTTTTCACATAACAAGACTTGCTGGTGAGAACGGAAAGGGGTTTTGGGGTTTTCATGGTGTTTAGGTAGTGGGGCCAATCTGAAAGTTTCCATGTGCATGGCCTCAGGCTTGAATGGTTCAAATGTCATGCTTGACCACAAAGGCTTTCTCATTAGCTTGCTCAAATGTGGGGCAGAAAGAAAATAGAAGGAAACTTCAGAGCTGACGGCAGTCAAACATCAAAAATAAAGACAGACTCTTTATTATGCTATCTAGAGATAATATTACTGAAATGAAAATGAAAACATTGCAGGTTAAGTGTCAAAATTATCAGAAAAAGAGTAAAATTACTAGGTAGAAAATCTATAGACAAATCCAACTGTATTTCTATAAGCTAACAGCAACAGGTAGACCTTTAGCTAGAAGATTTACAACAGTATCAAAAACTATCTAGAGATGAATCTAACAAAAATATAGAAATTTTCAGAGAGAAATTTACAGAATATTAATAACACTTGACCTAGAGCCAGACATCCAGGAATGTGAAGTCAAGCGGGCCTTAGAAAGCATCACTACGAACAAAGCTAGAGGAGGTGATAGAATTCCAGTTGAGCTATTCCAAATCCTGAAAGATGATGCTGTGAAAGTGCTGCACTCAATATGCCAGCAAATTTGGAAAACTCAACAGTGGCCACAGGACTGGAAAAGGTCAATTTCCATTCCAATCCCAAAGAAAGGCAATGCCAAAGAATGCTCAAACTACCACACAATTGCACTCATCTCACACTCTAGTAAATCATGTTCAAAATTCTCCAAGCCAGGCTTCAGCAATATGTGAACCGTGAACTTCCTAATGTTCAAGCCAGTTTTAGAAAAGGCAGAGGAATCAGAGATCAAATTGTCAACATCCACTGGATCATGGAAAAAGCAAGAGAGTTCCAGAAAAACATCTATTTCTGCTTTATTGACTATGCCAAAGCCTTTGACTGTGTGGATCACAATAAACTGTGGAAAATTCTGAAAGAGATGGGAATACCAGATCACCTGACCTGCCTCTTGAGAAATCTGTATGCAGGTCAGGAAGCAACAGTTAGACCTGGACATGGAACAACAGACTGGTTCCAAATAAGAAAAGGAGTACATCAAGGCTATATATTGTCACCCTGTTTATTTAACTTATATGCAGAGTACATCATGAGAAATGCTGGACTGGAAGAAGCACAAGATGGAATCAAGATTGCTGGAAGAAATATCAGAAACCTCAGATATGCAGATAACACCACCTTTATGGCAGAAAGTGAAGAGAAACTAAAAAGCCTCTTGATGAAAGTGAAAGAGGAGAGTGAAAAAGTTGGCTTAAAGCTCAACATTCAGAAAACAAAGATCATGGCATCTGGTCCCATCACTTCATGGGAAATAGATGGGGAAACAGTGGAAACAGTGTCAGACTTTATTTTGGGGGCTCCAAAATCACTGCGCCTAGTCAAGGCTATGGTCTTTCCTGTGGTCATGTATGGATGTGAGAGCTGGACTGTGAAGAAGGCTGAGTGCCGAAGAATTGATGCTTTTGAACTGTGGTGTTGGAGAAGACTCTTGAGAGTCCCTTGGACTGCAAGAAGATCCAACCAGTCCATTCTGAAGGAGATCAGCCCTGGAATTTCTTTGGAAGGAATGATGCTAAAGCTGAAACTCCAGTACTTTGGCCACCTCATGCGAAGAGTTGACTCACTGGAGAAGACTCTGATGCTGGGATGGATTGAGGGCAGGAGGAGAAGGGGACGACAGAGGATGAGATGGCTGGATGGCATCACTGACTCGATGGATGAGAATCTGAGTGACCTCCGGGAGCTGGTGATGGACAGGGAGGCCTGGCGTGCTGCAGTTCATGGGGTCGTGAAGAGTCGGACACGACTGAGTGACTGATCTAATCTGATCTGAAAATCACTGCAGATGCTGACTGCAGCCATGAAATTAAAAGACACTTACTCCTAGGAAGGAAAGTTATGACCAATCTAGATAGCATACTCAAAAGCAGAGACATTACTTTGCCAACAAAGGTTCGTCTAGTCAAGGCTATGGTTTTTCCTATGGTCATGTATGGATGTGAGAGTTGGACTGTGAAGAAGGCTGAGTGCTGAAGAATTGATGCTTTTGAACTGTGATGTTGGCGAAGACTCTCGAGAGTCCCTTGGACTGCAAGGAGATCCAACCAGTTCATTCTGAAGGAGATCAGCCCTGGGATTTCTTTGGAAGGAATGATGCTAAAGCTGAAACTCCAGTACTTTAGCCACCTCATGCGAAGAGTTGACTCATTGGAAAAGACCCTGATGCTGGGAGGGATTGGGGGAAGGAGGAGAAGGGGAAGACAGAGAATGAGATGGCTGGATGGCATCACCGACTCGATGGATGTGAGTCTGAGTGAACTCCGGAAATTGGTGATAGATAGGGAGGCCTGGCGTGCTGCGATTCATGGGGTCACAAAGAGTCGGACATGACTGAGCGACTGATCTGATCTGATTACAAATTTCAATAACAGAAAAATCTCAGTTGTGCCCAAAATTAAATGACATTCTATTCAAAAGAGTGAAAGCCTATTTTGAAACTTTATTTACAAGAGCAGTGGCTGTTTCATTCTTTGGCTAACTGACACATGTTCATTTCATAGAACCATTGGTTTCGGTTAAAATTTGTTTCATGGCTCCATCAAACTGTGAAAGTGAAAGTCACTCAATTGTCTCTGACTCTTTGTGACCCCATGCCCTATACAGTCCATGGAATTCTCCAGGCCAGAATACTGGAATGGGTAGCCTTTCCCTTCTCCAGGGGATATTCCCAACCCAGAGATCACACACCAGTCTCCCGCAATGCAGATGGATTCTTTACCAGTTGAGCCACAAGGGAAGACCAAGAATACTGGAGTGGGTAGCCTATCCCTTCTCCAGGGGATCTTCCCAATACAGGATTCAAACCAGAGTCTCCTGCACTGCAGGTGGATTAAACAGACAGATGTCCCAATAAGCATCATAGTTCCTACAAAATGTCCAGGAAAACTGAGCATGCACAAATCTTCTGACAAAGTTTAGATCACAGACTCTTGCACATGTGCAACAGAAGATATTGACCTAAAGGAAAATGTACAATAGAAAAATTGTGACTTTAAGTTTATTTCAGGGTCTAACTGAGGGCCATAGTCTGGGAAACAGCCTTTCAGATAATTCTGAGGAAATGCTCTGAAGATGCAGGGAAGAAAGCAATATATATGAAATTCTTGGCTATGAAATACGTGTAGTCAAACATACACCTTGATAAAAGATTACTGCTCATCAAAAAGAACAGATACTTTGAGTTAATGATTTTAGTGCTTTTCTATGTAATAGAAGATATAAGAATTTGCCATCATTGAAATTTTTCTTGAGATAAGCATCTTAACCATGTAGTGACTATTCATCCAAAGCACAGACTACCTCATCCTATTTTTCTCACCCTGAATTCCCTTCAGCATACACGAACAGTGGGCAACTGTAGTGAGCTGCAATTTTCTTTTTTAAATTTTTATTGTATAGTTGCTTTACAATGTTGTGGTAGTGTCTGCTATACAGCAAAGTGAATCAGCTATACACACACACACACACACATATATATATATCCTCTCTCTTTTGAATTTCCTTCCCATTATGTCACCACAGAGGGCTGAGTAGAGTTCCCTGTGCTATAAATAGGTTCTCATTAGTTATCCATTTTATAATTAACTCTTTGTATAACTGGTTGATGAGTGACATTCTTTGTTCCTTTGTTTTTTTTCTTTCCACCAAGGCATATCGAAACCAGTCTTTAACACCATTGTTCATAATACTGAAAAAGTTGAAATGATCCAAAGTCCATCAACTGTCAGATCAGATCAGACGTCGCTCAGTCGTATCCGACTCTTTGCGACCCCATGAACTGCAGCACGCCAGGCCTCCCTATCCATCACCAGCTCTCAGAGGTCACTCAGACTCACATTCATCGAGTCAGTGATGCCATCCAGCCATCTCATCCTCTGTCGTCCCCTTCTCCTCCTGCCCTCAATCCCTCCCAGCATCAGAGTCTTCTCCAATGAGTCAACTCTTCGCATGAGGTGGCCAAAATACTGGAGTTTCAGCTTTAGCATCATTCCTTCCAAAGAAATCCCAGGGCTGATCTCCTTCAGAATGGACTGGTTGGATCTCCTTGCAGTCCAAGGGACTCTCAAGAGTCTTCTCCAACACCACAGTTCAAAAGCATCAATTCTTCAGCGCTCAGCCTTCTTCACAGTCCAACTCTCACATCCATACATGACCACAGGAAAGACCATAGCCTTGACTAGGCGAACCTATGTTGGCAAAGTGATGTCTCTGCTTTTGAACATGCTATCTAGGTTGGTCATAACTTTCCTTCCAAGGAGTAAGCATCTTTTAATTTCATGGCTGCAGTCACCATCTGCAGTGATTTTGGAGCCCATAAAAATAAAGTCTGACACTGTTTCCACTGTTTCTCCATCTATTTCCCATGTAGTGATGGGACCAGATGCCATGATCTTCGTTTTCTGAATGTTGTGCTTTAAGCCAACCTTTTCACTCTCCACTTTCACTTTCATCAAGAGGCTTTTGAGTTCCTCTTCACTTTCTGCCATAAGGGTGGTGTCATCTGCATATCTGAGGTTATTGATATTTCTCCCGGCAATCTTGGTTCCAGCTTGTGTTTCCTCCAGTCCGGCATTTCTCATGATGTACTCTGCATGTAAGTTAAATAAACATGGTGACAATATACAGCCTTGACGTACTCCTTTTCCAATTGGGAACCAGTCTGTTGTTCCATGACCAGTTCTAACTGTTGCTTCCTGACCTGCATACAGATTTCTCAAGAGGCAGATCAGGTGGTCTGGTATTCCCATCTCTTTCAGAATTTTCCACAGTTTATTGTGATCTACATAGTCAAAGGCTTTGGCATAGTCAATAAAGCAGAAATAGATGTTTTTCTGGAACTCTCTTGCTTTTTCGATAATCCAGCGGATGTTGCCAATTTCATCTCTGGTTCCTCTTCCTTTTCTAAAACCAGCTTGAACATCAGGAAGTTCACGGTTCACATATTGCTGAAGCCTGGCTTGGAGAATTTTGAGCATTACTTTACTAGCGTGTGAGATGAGTGCAATCGTGCGGTAGAATAGATAAATAAATTGGGTATTCTCACAGTGAAATATTCTTGGTGAGCTCTAGAGTTAGCTAGGCTGCCTTGCAAGAGATAATTGTACACTTTTCTTCCCCAACTCTGATTGGGCAAGCTTTATATTACAGCACAGAAATGGGCAAATCATATTAATCGAGGTTTTTGTTCTTGAGATAGCCTGTTGTTAAACATTCACCAGCACACCACTGACTGCACAGCAGTAAGGGTGACAAAGTATGCACCAGCATCGTTAAATCTCTGTATTATGTAGAAAAAAGAATAAAGTTACAGAACAATGAGCACAGTATTATCCTACTTATCTAGTTACAAAGTTGACAAAAGTAAGTATAAGAATATCGGTAAATTAAGGGGGAAAATATCAAGGAAATGATTCATAGCAAATTTTGAATGTGATAATTCAAGGAGGGGGATCCACGGGATTGAGAAGAAAGCACACATAAGGCAGGAAGTTTGGTTCGGGATTCTGATCTGTTTCTTGACCTCAGTCATGGGTCAATGAATAGTCATTTTATAATAGGTCTTTTAATTGTTCATACATATTTTCATCTGTTCTTTGGTGGGTATGTATGGAACATTTATTCATTCACTTATTTCATAAGTTTTATATGAAAGAGTAAAGTTAAAATCAGCACAGGGGAGGGACTCTCCTGGTGGTTCAGTAGTGAAGACTCTGAGCTCCCGATGCCGGGGGCACTGATTCAATCTCTGGTTGAAGAACTAAGACCCTGCATGCCACACGGTGCTGCCAAAATAAGTAATGAAATGGTTAACTTAAAAATAAAATCAGCACTGGGGAGAATAAAGAGCAAAAATGACACATGGAAAGTCAAGTGAATGAAACGGAGGGAACACGGGATTAGTCTCCTAGAACACAGAGAAAGAAGACAGAATGGAATGAGGAAGAATATGATGATGGACATGCCACCCAGATAACAGGTGTTGTGGTTCTTCCCTGTGGGTGTGGGAAGGGGGAGAGAAGACTAGACTCATTGATGGGAAGAAATACTTAAAATGGAAAATTTCTATGTTAAAACCAACCATCTGATCAAGCAGCTCAAAGGAGTGTTTCTGACAAAATTAATGAAAAGTTATTTATATCTAGATGTACCTAGAGAAAAATTATTTTTTTAAGTGGGTCAAGGATAAAAGAAGAAGAAAAAGTCACATTGGGTACAATCTTTTCTCTGTTCCATTTCTTCTGGCACTAGTTCTGCAGTGTCCACAGGGTTTTGAAGGTAAACCTTTGTCCTTCTGATTTGTGTCTAATGGAGCTGTCTTACATGCATTAAAGGAATTGAAAGATACCTTGAGATCGATAAATGCTCAGGAAATATATTATTCTCATATAATGTATTCAATCAGACAACCAGGTAGTAATCATACTGCAAAACACAAGAAAGAGGAAGCACTAGCTTTAAAGAAATCTGTTTTCAAGGTGAGATTATGCTATGTTATTTTTCATCTGCTTCTATAAGACATCAAAATATCTAACCTGTAGGATATGCTTTATTCCACAGGACAGATGGATGCTTGTGAAATTTAAAAAGCAAATAAATAAATAAAAACATTTGTTTTTAATGATACAAATGAACTTGTTCATAAAACAGAAACAGACTCACAGATTTAGGAAATAAAGAGAAAGATCGGGGAAGGCAATGGCACCCCACCCCAGTACTTTTGCCTGGAAAAACCCATGGATGGAAGAGCCTGGTAGGCTCCAGTCCATGGGGTCGCTAAGAGTGGGACACGGCTGAGGGACTTCACTTTCACTTTTCACTTTCATGCATTGGAGAAGGAAATGGCAACCCACTCCAGTGTTCTTGTCTGGAGAATCCCAGGGACGGGGGAGCCTGGTGAGCTTCCGTCTATAGGGTCGCACAGAGTCGGACACGACTGAAGCGATTTAGCAGCAGCAGCAGCAAAGAGAAAGATGGGAGGGGAGATTAGGAGTTTGGGATTAACAGATAAGCACTACTATAAATAAAACAGGCAAATAACAAAGACCTACTGTGTAACACAGGGATTTCTATTCAACATTCTGTAATAACCTATATGGGAAAAAAAACAATGTGAATATATATAACATAACTGTATATGTGTGTGTGTGAATTACTTTGCTGTATATCTGAAACTGCTGCTGCTGCTGCTAAATCGCTTCAGTCGTGTCCGACTCTGTGCGACCCCATAGACGGCAGCCCACCAGGCTCCCCCGTCCCTGGGATTCTCCAGGCAATATCTGAAACTAACACATTTTAAATCAACTATACTCTGATAGAAAATAAAAAATTTAAAAACCACCTGTTTTGTTCTGTTCTCACATTTACTAAACGCTATATAATTTATTCCCTTGTTTTTATTTTCTTGCTCTGTTCTGTGATTACCAGGGTGGCACACAGACACCTTGGAGGTGCTTCAGGTTTAAAACTTGATAAAAGCAAATTGTGCATTCAGATGTATTCTGTGCCAGAATTTATCTTAACGGTGACATGCCCAACGCATTACCTTGGATAATGACCTCAGAACAAGCTGAGAATTGATCCGCTCTCCACAGTCTCATGCATTTAAACTTTTAAGTGTGTCACTGACCTGGCAGGTTGTACTGTGCAAGCGTCCATTTACAATTTGGGAAATCTAATGTTCCCTCTCACAACACCATAGCACATGTGTGTTTTGAGTGATGGAAGACTCATGCTTGACTTGGTATCTTTCTGACTCTGTGTAACCACTGGCCGCTTGGGAAATACCAAGTGTAGCTCATTACATCAGAATTATATCATATTATAGATATTTTATTTTTTAGCACTTACTGTAAATCTTAGGTGCTCCTCTGTTGCTTTTTATATTCTCTTGGAGGAATATAAGAAGAGATAGGATTTGTGGATTCGGCTCTGAAACAAAAACTGTCTGACAACTCCTCTTTTTAAACAGCCAACAGATGTGCTGGGGAAATGCGTGTGAATTTGTTATTTGCGGTGCTTGTTGCCTCTGAGGCAGATGAGTCTTCAACAGATTTAATGTTTGCTCAGTGTAAATAGTCATGCTCCGGTGGTAGCCCTTAGTAGTAGATGAGTGTGGGATGCAAAAGCAGAGAATCAGAGTTTCGGCAATCCTATGGATGGGTTTGGCTCTGGGGGAGATGGTGGAGGTGTCCACTAGGTGGCGGTGGGGTGGGAGGAGGTGAGAGTAGGGAGGACTTTTTACATTTATAAAGGGCAGAATTACGGATGGCTTTTTTCTTTTTTCTTTTTCATGCTTCTCTGGACTTCCCAAAGTTTCTATAATGAGCGACACTGCTTTCCTCAATCATCAGATATACTTTACAAGCAGTGTACAAAATTATGCAGAGCCTGTGTGACCCCAAGAACAAAATGTATGGCTTGAATCAGCCATGGAAAACGTTGACTCAGAACAAAGTCTGGCTGGCATTGGCTAACCCAGCTTCAGCTCTCAGGAAGTCAGCTTGAAATTTAATGGGGCCCAGTGGGGCTCCCAGGCATGGAGGCCTTTCTGTCCTCCATTTCTTACAGACAGGACTTCAGCTTCCACGATCTTCCTTGAATTCCAAAGGGCAGAACAGTTGCTAATCAAGGGAAAGAGCAGCCACAAAACCTCCTGAGGTGAGAAAAAAGTGACCAGAGAAGCTCATCCAGATTGGGAGACCCAGCTACCTGAAACCCTGTTGTTGTTTACTCACTAAGATGTGTCCGACTCTTGTGGCCTATGGATGGCAGCCTGCTAGGCTCCTCTGTCCATGGGATTTCTCAGGCAAGAATACTGGAGTGGTATCCATTTCCTTTTCCAGGGGACCATCCTGACCCAGGGATCCAACCTGGGTCTCCGCATGGAAGACAAATTTTTTACCACTGAGCCACCTGGGAAACATACCTGATACCCTGCACACACCCTAATCTTGTCAGCAACCCCACCCTTTTGAAACTTTGCAGAAGAAAGACTATTAGTGCCTTGATCCTTATCACATACTCCTGCTGCATTATATAATCTCTCCCAACAACAACAAAGCTTACCATGTTCCCTCTTTGACTGGCAAAGATATAAAGCCACTCTTTCTTTACCCTCTATAAGTTTGTTTCCGTACTTCTGTTTGGCATCAGCACGCAGAGACCCAAGATTTCATCATCAGACTCAGAGGCATGTGGGCTCCAGAGGTTTGTGAAAGAATTAACTGTGTACTCCTAGTCTTCTGCACCATGGATGGACAATGCCATTACCTTCTGAGCAGGGACTGCCTTATTCACCAGTGTACACGTCTTCTATTACTTATGATGGAGTTGTGTGTGCAAGTTTAGTTGTGTCTGACGCTTTGCGACCACATGGACTGTAGCCCTCCAGGCTCCTCTGTCCATGGGTTCTCCAGACAAGAATATTGGAGTGGGTAGCCATGCTCTCCTCCAGGAGATCTTCATTTCATCCCAGTGAAACCCCTTGTAAGTTGAAAATATCATAAGTAAAAAAATGTATTGAATACACCTAATCTATGTATGGATGTGAGAGTTGGACTGTGAAGAAGGCTGAGCGCTGAAGAATTGATGCTTTTGAACTGTGGTGTTGGAGAAGACTCTTGAGAGTCCCTTGGAGTGCAAGGAGATCCAACCAGTCCATTCTGAAGGAGATCAACCCTGGGATTTCTTTGGAAGGAATGATGCTAAAGCTGAAACTCCAGTATTTTGGCCACCTCATGCGAAGAGTTGACTCATTGGAGAAGACTCTGATGCTGGGAGGGATTGGGGGCAAGAGGAGAAGGGGACGACAGAGGATGAGATGGCTGGATGGCATCACTGACTTGATGAATGTGAGTCTGAGTGACCTCTGGGAGTTGGTGATGGACAGGGAGGCCTGGCGTGCTGCGGTTCATGGGGTCGCAAAGAGTCAGACACGACTGAGCGACTGATCTGATCTGATCTGATCTGAATCTATTGAACATCATGGCTTATCCTAGACCACCTTACATGTTCTCAGAACATTTACATTAGCCCTATAAGGGCTTCCCTGGTGGCTCAGACAGTAAAGAGAGACTGAAATGTGGAAGACCCAGGTTCAATCCCTAAGTCAGGAAAATTCCGTGGAGAAGAAAATGGCAATCCACTCCAGTATTCTTGCCTGGAGAATCCCATGGATGGAGGAGTCTGGTAGGCTACGGTCCATGGAGTCGAAAAGAGTTGGACACGACTGAGCAAATAACACTTTCACTTTCATAGTTGAGCAACATCACATAACAAAAAGCCTATTTCATAATAGAATGTTGACTATCTCCTATAATTGAGTACTCTCCTGAAATTGAAAAACAGAATGGTTGTCTGGGGATAGAGTGATGGTAAGTATATCAGATTTTTACCCTCAGGATCTCAAGGCTGACTGGGAGATGAGACTGCCTCTGCCCAGCATCACGAAAGAGCACTGTATGTCTAGCCTGTGAAAATATCTACATTCGAATTTTGAAGCACCGTTTCTACTGAATGTGGATTGCTTTCACCTCATCATAAAGTGAAAAGGAAAAACGAAATCAAACCTTTGTTATGTCAGGAATGGTCTATATTCCTAGGGCCTAGCACAGTCCTTCCTGCATAGCTACTCTTCAGTAAACATTTTTTGTAAGTTAAAAGGTAATTTTCAGAAAGATAAAATCATGACCCACCTACGGGTATAAAAATGAACGCTTAGTAACAATTCTGCTTTACTCATAATGCAAAACTAGGTGGATATTATAACCAGTTGAAAGGGAAAGTCAGAACAGCACAAATTTATATCTAACAAGGGAATGTTGAAGTGAGTTGTAAAGAGAGACAAAACTATGTTTTTCAAAGAAGGAAGAAGTCATTTTAAACCACTATCAGGAAGAATAGCATTTATATACCTATCACTTTCCCACAACTTACAAATGGTTGCCAGATAGTTCAGAGATAATGGGCAGGGCTAGAATCTGATAACCCAGAAGGGCATGATACAGACCATGCAACTTTCCATTGAAACACATTTTTTTCCCCTACAAATGAATGAATCACTGATGTCATCTTGACAAGTAGAAAAGATAGAACATTAATCAGTAGAAATATCTTTAAGTCAGGTTCCTGAGTACAGATATCAGTGATCACTTGCATGACAAAGCAATGTGCTCCCAAGTTATGTGTCTGTGCATCTGCTTTGTGAAGGCAGAGGCGCTGGGTTCTGCCCTTGTTTGGTGTCCCTGTGCTGTAGGGAGCAATGGCAGAGCAAACTCTGCCCTGAGGATTTTGATCACATGCTGTGAGCATTTCTGTTTAAAGAGGGCTTATCTGTAGCAACCTGCTACTCCAGAATTGTACCTTATATTTGTTAAATTTCACAGGCAACCATGGCTTCTACTCCCAATGTGCTCACTTTACAAGGTAGAACGGGTCCTGATGCTCTTATTCGTAACTGCTGGAGCAGGAACTGGCAGGGAGCCCGACCCTGACTGTGATATTTTCACCGCCTGACTGACTACCTGGCATGCTGTTCCCACATTCAGGCTGCAGTTAGCAACTGTGCATTGACTGTGTGGCTGATCAGGAAGTGAGAGGAACTCAGCCCCACTTAGCACCTGTGTGTTCTGCTGGGAGTAAAGGCTCTTTGCAGGTAAGGAGGGGAGTGATTCCAAGCAGAGTTCGTTTGGAAATAAATTGACTGACATCCTTCATAATGAGTAGAATTCAGTAGTAGCAACTTTATTTAAAATAATAAAACATTAAAAGCTTCTGTTCACTCATTAAATGGTAAAGAAGTACCAAGCAGTGTGATAATGGTATCATATGTTAATACAATACATGTGATCGGTATAACAAAGCTGGGAGTTTTGTATTCACCCATCCATCCATTCATCTAAATATCCACCTGTTCACCCATCCATCCATGCATCTATCATTTATCAAATGCCAGTCTATGGACCAAGAGTTGTACTAGCCACACATCAAGGTGAACAAGACAAACAGATTCTGCCCTCAGGGAACTAACTCAATCCATCAGCAAATCTGATTAGCTCTATGTTCAAAATATGTTCAAAATCCGACCACTTCTTGCTATCCCATTGCAGCCCCCTTCCTCGGACATTCACGATCCTTACGCAGACCTACAGGATCTCCCAATTTTACCCTGCCTTGTTCTCCCTCACTTTGTTTGTTAAAGTCTCTTTCCTCAGTCTGCTCCAGAAATGCTGGACTCCTTGTTGAGTTACTTTCAACATATAAGACGTGGACTGCCCTACACATTTTGGGTGGACTCCTTGTCCTCTCTTCTTGGACCATTCTTATCCTAGATAACAACATTGCAGACATGATCACCTCCAAAGGTATGAATCTTTTCTAAATTGTCCCTTTTCAATACTTTAACAAGGGCAACCTGAGTCCCATCTTCAGCATTCCTAAACCCCCTTACTCAGCTTGACCTTGCCTTTTATCCATTTGAGACACACATTTATTTAAATTGTGCTTCTCTAGGTCTGCTGAGATGCAAACTCCATGAGGACAGTGACATTTGTCTCTTGTTTTTTGATGTGCCTCAGATGCTCATAACAATGCAAACATAGGATAAAAACTAACAAGTCTTTGCTGAATGGATGGATAGACGAGTTAGTGGATTAATGGATGGATGGGTGAGTTGGTGGATGAATGGATGGATGGATCGATGAACAGATAAACAGGTGGATGGATGGACAGTCTAAGCAAGGAGAGTTAAGCTAGCACAGTGGTTTTCAACCAGGAGCAAATTTTGCCTGGGGGGGAGATGAAGGATATCAAAATACTCCATCCCAAAATATGCCACTTTGGTATAAAGATTACTCTAAGCTAAACTCATTTGAGATTAGACAAATGAAGAATTCTCCTTGGCCTGTCCTCTTATCTGACTAAAAGCAACTTTGGGGAAATAAGGCTGCTATAAATTCTTCTTAAGGGTGGATTTACTCCCAGAAGGGAGAACATAAATAAAACTTATCAAAATCTCTTTTACAGGAGATTTTTATGACCCTGAAGAATATAGAAAACCCACTCATACTTGTATAGATAAACATTATCTTAAATTTCCTTATCTGCTGTTAGTTCTCTTGAAATTCCATCTATTTTCCCCCCAAAGTATTTTTTTTCTTATAAGTGCCATTCACTCCTCCCCTTCAATTAGGATAGTATACAAGCCCCAAGTTCAATAACTCCTTTGAGTTTCTCATCACTATATTCTCAGTGTGTATGCACTTTGCATATATAAACTTCTTCCCCATATATCTATCTTTTGTCAATTTAATTCAAACACTTCAGGTAATGAATCTAAAAGAGTAGTGGAAAGGTTTTTCTCTTCCCTAACAGTGATATTTGACAATTTATGGAGACATTTATTGTCTCTTGTGACAACTACAGGTGGAGTGGGAGCTGGATGGTGAAGTTTAGTGGCTTTGAGCAGGGAAGGCTGCTAAATGTCCCACAATGAGGAAGACAGGCTTGCACAAAACAAAGAATGATGCAGAACAAAACGCCAAGAGTGCCAAGGTTGAGGAACCCTGAGCTAGTTGTTATAAAAGATGCTTTAATATTAACTTTATTGGGGTATGATTACATAATGTTAATTGCATGCATTTTAAAACTTGAAGGGTTTTAACCAATGAGTTGTTGCTCAGTTTCTAAGTCCAACTCTTTGCAACCTTACGGACTGTAGCACATCAGACTCCTCTGTCCTTCACCATCTCCTGAAGCTTGCTCAAATTCATGTCCGTTGAGTCAGTGATACCATCCAACCATCTCATCCTCTGCTGCCCTCTCTTCCTCTTGTCTTCAATCTTTCCCGGCATTAGAGTCTTTTCCAATGATTTGGTTCTTCCTACCAGGTGGTCAAAGTATTGGAGCTTCAGCTTCAGCATCAGTCCTTCCAATGAATATTCAGGATTGATTTCCTTTAGGATTGACTGATTTGATCTCCTTACAGTCCAGGGGACTCTCAAGAGTCTTCTCCGGAACCACAATTTGAAAGCATCAATTCTTCAGCCCCCAGCTTTCCTTACGATCCAACGATCACATCTGTATATGACTACTGTAAAAACCATAGTTTTGACTATATGGACCTCTGATTCTGCTTTTTAATACACTGTCTAGTTTTGTCATAAGTTTCCTCCCAAGGATCAAGTGGCTTTTAATTTCATGGCTACAGAGATTTTGGAGCCCCTCAAAATAAAATGTATCAGTGTTTCTGCTTTTTCTCCTTCTATTTGCCATGAAGTTATGGGCCTAGGTGCTATGATCTTAGTTTTTTTGTTATGTTTCAAGCCAGCTTTTTCACTCTCCTCTTTCATCCTCATCAAGAAGCTCTTTAGTTCATTTTCACTTTCTGCCGTTAGAGTGGTATCATTTGCATATTTGAGGGTGTTGATAATTCATCCGGCAGTCTTGATTCCAGCTTGCGATTCACCCAGCTTGGTATTTTGCACGATGTACTCTGCATATAAGTTAAATAAGCAGGATGACAATATACAGGTTTGTTATACTCCTTTCCCAATTTTGATCCAGTCCGTTGTTCCATGCCCAGTTCTAACTGCTGCTTTTTGGTTTCTCAGTAGACAGGTAAGGTTTCTGATAGTCTCAACTCTTTAAGAATTTTCCAGTTTGGTGTGATTCACACAGTCAAAGCCTTTCGTGTAATCAATAAATAAACACGGTTCTAGTTCAGATTTAGAATATTTCCATTTCCCTAAAATGCAAACTTGTCAATACTTCCCCCTCCCCAGGCAACCCTGATCTGATCACTATCATAGCAGAGTTCTCTTATCCTGAAACTTCTTATAAATACAATCATCTCTGACATCTCTTGTTCAAAATCATATATTTGAGATTTGTCAATATAGTGACATGTGTCAGTAGTTTTTTAATATTGCTGAGCAGTATTTCACTGTATGAATATATCACATTGCCCCACTCCCTGATAACGGATTCTGGAAATATTTTCAGTTTTTGGCTATTGAAAATAAAGCCACTTTGGACATTTGTAGAAGTCAATATTGTGGAAATTCATTTTTATTCTCCTGAATCAATAGCTTCAACCACATATGAAACTGCTAAAGAGTTTTATAGTGTGGTAGTACTACTGTATATTCTCACTAGCAATCCATGAGCATTCTTGGAATTGTGTATTGTGTTAATATCAGTCTTTCATTTGAGTAGGTTGTGGTATTAACAGGAGTTGAATTGGGGCATTTACCAAAGTTTTGGTTACATCAAGTGGATTCAGATCTGTCTCCCCAGCAAAGCTTCATGACCAAATGCTGAGATGCCCTTACATCTCAGAACTATAAGATCTTGGGCCTGCTAGACCTTAAGGCTTCCCTCAGCTCTTCAATGGTTTTAAAGAAAAGTCTGAAATTGGAAATTTCTTAAAGTCATTTCACTTCCCTCCTTATTTAAATGGAAATGGAATCCCCAGTTAGAGCAAACTTTAGCACATTTAATGAGAATAGAGGTGCAGAATGTTCCACCACACACTCAGAGAAAGGCAATTAACCAACTTGGGGGTGGCAGGGGCAGAGAAGCTCCCTCCTTTCTAGAGAAAGATAGGATCAAAATCATTGGTAGAAAGTATTCAAAGAAGGAGAGAGGGAGCAGAGTGCTTCACACCAAGGAATCAAGAGCAGGGGACTGTAAAGAACAATGGGGACAATGAAAGAATGCAGTCTTTTTAGAGAGTATGCTTTAAAGATGGGAATGGCCAAAAATGATGCTGTTTCTACAATAATGGTTATCTTCAAGTCATGCATGTGGCTGTCAAGCATTTGAAATGTGACTGGTCCACAGTGAGATGTGCTGTAGGTATATAGACACACTGAATTTCAAAGTACTACTAGAAGATAAAGGATGCAAAATATCTTATTAATAATTTCTACATTGGTAAATATGTTGAAATGATAATATTTTAGATATACTAGGCTAAATAGAATATATTACTAAAATTAATTTCACCTCCTTCTATATACTTTTTTTCCATGCAACTATCAGTATATTTTAAATTGTATTTTTGGTTTACATTCTATTTTATTACATCCTGCTGGGCTAGAGAGTGATGCAGCGCTAGATTATGATGGGTCCTAAAAGTCATCCTAAGAGGTTTGAATGATGTTCAGTGTAAATGGGAATGATATGACCAGATTGATGTGTTGGGATTTCAGAGGATTAATAAATATCTCCTGTTTTCCCGAATTCTGAATCAATTTGAAAGTCAGTGGCAAAAGTCAGACAGAAGGAAATAAATATCTTAGTTTTATTACTAGTAAATAGCTGGACCTGAGAATAAAACTTTAGATCTATAGCACAATGGATTTGCTAACCATACGTCAAAGGATTACATTCTCCACCTAGAGCCTGACAGTGGCAGGATCCCTCTACATGCTATGAGAATAGTTGTTTTCTGTGAGCAGAAAGATCCCAAAGAGTAGAGAGGGGGATCAGGCCCTGTTCCTTCTCCTAAACTCACCAGTCAGATAACCCATTCTCGGTTGCCTGGGGATGAGGAAGAGAGGGACCAGGAGAAGCCTGGGATGGGGAAGTGCCTGCGTGTGTGGTCAGTTGCTTCAGTTGTGTCCAGCACTGTGTGACCTCATGGACTGTAGCCTGCCAATCTCTTCTGTCCATGGCATTCTCCAGTCAAGAATACTGGAGTGGGTTGCCATACTCTTTTCCAGGGGATCTTCCTAACCCAAGGATGGAACCTGTGTCTCTTACATCTCCTGCATTGGCAGGTAGATTCTTTACCACTAGCATCACCTGGGAAGCGCCCAGTGGTCCAATTTCTCTAGACCTTGTGCAGTGACATTGTATTAGTTGCATACTGCTGCTTTAACAAACAGTTACTTACTCAGTGGCTTAGAACAATACACAGCTGTTATCTCATAGCTCTGTAGGCCAGGGCCAGACTTGGATAGACTGCTTTCTCTACTCTGAGTTTCAGAAGGCTGAAATCCAGAAGACTGAGAAGGATCCATGGTCAAGTTGAGTCAAGTTGTGGGCATAATCCAGTTCCTTGCTGTTGTAGGACTGAGATGCCTGTTTTCTGGATGCTGTCATTGCCACCACCAGCTTTTAGAAGTCTCTCTAGAGTCTTCGCATGTGGCCCCTCTATCTGGCAGCCAGCCTCAATGCATTAGCCTTTCTCTGCTGGGAATCTCTGTGAAATCCCCTTCTACTGAATTGCTCCTGAACTCCTTTTCTTCCTCCTTTTGTGGGCTCCAGTGATTAGCTTGATCCCACTCAAATAATCCAAGGTAATCACCCCTTCATAAGGTCCATAACCACAATCACATCTGCAAAGTCCGTTCTGCCGTATCAGTTCAGTTCAGTTCATTTCAGTTGCTCAGTCATGTCTGACTCTTTGAGACCCCACGGACTGCAGCACGCCAGGCCTCCCTGTCCATCACCAACTCCCGGAGATTACTCAAACTCATATCTATTGAGTTGGTGATGCGATCCAACCATCGTTCTGCCATGTAAAGTGACATATTTAAAGAATTGGGGTATTTGGGGAGGTGTGGATATCTGCTGGTGTAGGGGGGTTGTTATTACTCTGCCTGCTGCAGATATTAAATAAAACATAGAGGTATCCCCCTTTTAAACACACAATTCTTCTTATTATTAATTTCCAGAGTAGTAATTATAATTCCATAGAGTTGAATGGAATTATAATTCCATCAAGTCCCTCTGGCCACCTGATGAGAAGAACTGACTCATTGGAAAAGACCCTGATGCTGGGAAAGATTGAAGGCAGAAGGAGAAGGGGGCAACAGAGGATGAGATGGCTGGATGGCATCACTGACTCAATGGACGTGAGTTTGAGCAAGCTCTGGTGGTTGGTTATGGACAGGGAAGGCTGGCATGATACAGCCCAAGGGGTTGCAAAGAGTCAGACATGACTGAGAGACTGAACTGAATTATAATTCAAAGTTATTTTCCTTGCTTCAACGTCCTACTATATAAAATGGGAAAAATACTGAAATTGTTATAATATGTGTCTGGTGGTTGCAATAATGCCAAGCACATGTTAAGTGCTCAATAAATGTAAGCCATTATATTATAAAGAATGGTAAGTTGCCTAGATCACAGGTTACCAATGTCTTCACCACAAGGTAACGTTAAAATTCTTCATAGTTCAGACTAACACATAAGACCTCAGAGTCTCAAATCAAGTCCCTACAGGAAATGTCAGTCTCCACCTGCTATCTTGATTCCCAAGTGCCTAACATTGCCTGCTTTTCAAGCTTTCCAGGCAATGTGCCATATTTTGACATCTTTGGGAACCAAGTGAATCACACCAGTATCATGTTTGGGGGGAGTACCAGTCTCTACATTTGTACATCAGATCATAGTGAAAAGTGAAAGTGAAAGTCACTCAGTGGTGTCCAACTCTTTGTGACCCCATGGACTATACAGTCCATGGAATTCTCCAGGCCAGAATACTGGAGTGGGTACCCTTTCCCTTTTCAAGGGATCTTTCCAACCCAGGGATCAAACCCAGATCTCCCACATTGCAGGTAGATTCTTTACCATCTGAGCCATAAGGGAAGCCCAAGAACACTGGAGTGGATATTCTATCCCTTCTCCAGAGGATCTTCCCAACCCAGGAATTGAACGGGGATCTCCTGCATAGCTGATTGCTAAATAGAGGGATGAAGTTAGAATACTATGTAAAGCAGTTTCCTATCACATCAAATTTTCAGCACTATCCAGCAATAACAACAGCTAAATGCACACCTGCCTGCTAAGAAAAGTCCCCATGGGATAATGCTCTGTGGAACATGATGTGTATTTACACTGGCCTGTCCTTTGGTCCAGGTTGGCCATGGGACCTGCCCACTTGGAAGCTTTTCTTGCTAGGTGCTCCCTAATGTGTGTAAAGCAGCATGGGACCAGGAAACCCTCTCAAAGGTGGGACCTGTTTCTGCACCTGCATCTTCTGAGCCAACATTCTCAGCAGCTTTGGCTCCATCACTTCCATCTATCAAACTACCTTGATCCTTTTCATTAAAGACTGTATTTGCTTGAACACTTCTTTACTTATTAGGCATTCACATATCATATCAGCTAGGCAAGGGACTTTTAAGGACTTGTATTGTTTTTTTTACTGATGCTCTGCTTATAAGATGGCATAGGTTTTGGATAGCTTTCCCTGGATCCTAATGTTGCCATTAGTGTGTTCCCACCAACCCCACAAGTTTTTAGAACTTTAGTTCCCAGAGATATATATATAACACCATATATATATATATATATATATATATATATATATATATATATATATATATATATACACACACATGGTATTTTGGTAGATTGAGTTCTTTATTAAAAATACTTGCTGCCCCTCCCTACTGCAGCTGTTGCTTAAGAGGGCATTTCTCTAATGTCCCTTCCTGTGAGATAAAGCAAGGATATCCCTATTGCTGCTAGACTTGGTCATGTGACTTGTTTTGACCAATAAAATGTGACAGAAAGTGATATACCCATAAATCAGATCTGGGTAAAAACTTTAAGAACTGTTAGGAGTGGTATTGCCATTCCTCCTTTTACTGTGCTTTAAGCCTGAGAAGTGGAATCTGGACCAGGGAAGTTGCCTGAAAACACACAGATGAACTGAAGCCAACCCACAGAAAGCCATGAAGGTGAGTGGGAAGAACTTTTGTATCCATAACCACTGAGATATGGGTACTGTTTGTTACTACAGCAAAACTGATTAAAGCTGATGGATGCACATTTCATCAGGAATACCTGTGATTACTTAGTTCCAGGGTAACTAATGGTAGGCATCCCCATGCATGGGGTGAGACTTCCACCACCTGGCAGAGAGCAGACATGGCAAACATTCTCTTCAAACAGTGCTAGGAGCTGAATTGTGTGACCCCCAAATTTTTATGTTGAAGCCTTAACCCCCAATGTAACTACATTTGGACATATGATTTTCAAGAGGTAATTAAAGTTGAGTGACATCATCAGGGCAGTGTTTTTATAAGAAGAGGAAGATATAGAGGCCTTCTCTTGTCTTACACCCACAGACGGAAGACCATGTGAGACACAGGCAGAGCCAGCCATCCACAAGCATCACCAGGAACCAGTTCTGTGACACCTTGAACTTGGACTTCCAGCCTCCACAACTGTGAGAAGATAAATGTTTATTTTTTTAAAACCCCCAACTTCCTGGCCTTCAGTCTGTTATGCTCTATTGTAGAGCCCAAGCTGACTAATCCAGGCAGATCTCCAAAACAGAAGTGAGGAGAAAGATGAGCTGATGGTCCTCAGCACCTTACCCCAAACTCACTAATAGGGGAAGCTCCTCTCCCCTCAACCAAATACCAAAGAAGCTGAAGTTGAATGGTACTATGAAGACCTACAAGACCTTCTAGAGTTAACACCAAAGAGATGTCCTTTTTATCATAGGGGACTGGAATGCAAAAGTAGGAAATCAAGAGATAACTGGAGTAACAGGTTAAGTTGGGCCTTGGAGTACAAAATGAGGCAGGGCAAAGTCTAACAGAGTTTGCCAAGAGAATACACTGGTCATAGCAAACACCCTCTTCCAAAAACACGAGAGATGACTACAAATTGATACCACCAGATGGTCAATACCAGAATCAGATTGATTGTATTCTTTGCAGCCAAAGATGGAGAAGCTCGATAGAGTCAGCAAAAATGAGACTGGGAGTTGACTGTGGCTCAGATCATGAACTCCTTATGCCAAATTCAGACTTAAATTCAAAAAAGTAGGGGAAACCACTAGGCCATTCAGGTATGACCAAAATCAAATCCCTTATGATTATACAGTGGAAGTGAAAAACAGATTCAAGGGATTAGATCTGATAGACAGAGTACCTGAAGAACTATGGATGGAGATTTGCAACATTGTACAGGAGGCCGTGATCAAAAAAATCCCCCAGGAAAAAGAAATGCAAAAAAGCAAAATGATTATCTGAGGAGGCCTTACAAATAGCTGAAAAAAGAAGTGAATGGCATAGGAGAAAAGGAAAGATATACACATCTGAATGCAGAATTCCAAAGAATAGCAAAGAGAGTCAAGAAAGGCTTCCTAAGTGAACAATGAGAAGAAATAGAGGAAAACAATAGAATGGGAAAGACTAGAGATCACTTCAAGAAAATTAGAGATACCAAGGGAATATTTCATGCAACGATGGACACAATAAAAGATAGAAATGGTATGGACCTAACAGAAGCAGAAGATATTAAGAAGAGGTGGCAAGAATACACAGAAGAACTATACAAAAAAGATCTCAATGAACAAAATACCATGATGGTGTGATCACTCACCTAGAGCCAGACATCCTGCAATGTGTAGTAAGTGAGCCTTAGGAGGCATCACTACGAACAATGCTGGTGGAGGTGATGGAGCTCCAGTTGAGCTATTTCAAATCCTAAAACACGATGCTGTGAAAGTGATGCACTCAATATGCAGGAAATATGGAAAACTCAGCAGTGGTCACAGGATTGGAAAAGGTCAGTTTTCATTCCAATTCCAAAGAAGGGCAATGGCAAAGAATGTTCCAACTAGTGCACAATTACATTCATCTCACATACCAGCAAAATCATGCTCAAAATTCTCCAAGTTAGACTTCAACAGTACGTGAATGGAGAACTTCCAGATGTTCAAGCAGGATTCAGAAAAGGTAGAGGAGCCAGAGATCAAATTGCTAGCATCTGTTGGATCATTGAAAAAGCAAAAGAATTCCAGTAAAGAGTCTACTTCTGCTTCATTGATTACGCTAAGGCCTTTAACTACGTGGATCACAACAAATTGTGGAAAATTATTAGAGACGGGAATACCAGACCACCTTATCCGCCTCCTGTGAAACTTATATGCAGGTCAAGAAGCAGCAGGTGGAGATAGAACTGTAACAACAGACTGGTTCCAAATTGGGAAAGGAGTATGTCAAGGCTATATATTGTCACCCTGCTTATTTAACTTATATGCAGATTACATGATGTAAAATGCTGGGCTGGATGAATCCCAGGCTGGAATCAAGATTGCTGGGAGAAATATAAAAAGCCTCAGATATGCAGATAATACCACCCTTATGGCAGAAAGTGAAGAGCCTCTTGATGAAGGTGAAAGAAGAGAGTGAAAAAAGTTGGCTTAAAGCTCAACATTCAGAAAACTAAGATCATGCCATCTGGTCCTATCAATTCATGGCAAATAGATGGGGAAACATGCAAACAGTGTCAGACTTTATTTTCTTGGGCTCCAAAATCACTGCAGATGGTGACTACAGCCATAAAATTAAAAGACACTTGCTCCTTGGGAGAAAAGCTATGACAAATCACCTAGACAGTGTATTAAAAAGTAGAGACATTATCAACAAAGGTCCATCTAGTCAAAGCTATGGTTTTTCCAATGGTCATGTATAGATGTGAGAGTTGGACAATAAAGAAGGCTGAGCACTGAAGAATTGATGCTTTTGAACTGTGGTGTTGGAGAAGACTCTTGCAAGTCCCTTGGACTGCAAGGAGATCAAATCAATCAATCCTAAAAGAAATCAGTCCTGAATATTTATTAGAAAGACTGATGCTGAAGCCAAAACTCTAATACTGTGGCCGTTTGATGTGAAGAACTGACTCATTAGAAAAGACCCTGATACTGGGAAATATTGAAGGCAGAAAGAGAGGGGACGACAGAGGCTGAGATGGTTGGATGACAGCACCAACTCAACGGACATGAGTCTGAGCAAGCTCTGGGAAATGGTGAAACACAGGCAAGCCTGGCGTGCTGCAGTCCATGGGTTCACAAAGAGTCAGACATGACTGAGCAACTGAACAGCAATCTTTCCCATCTGGTGAATGTGTAGAGATTGAGGGATCTGGGGTGTTAGTTTAAGGAATTTCCCCATGAAATCATGAAGGGTGGGAAAAAACGGGGCCACACCATCTTCCCACCAGGGTAAGGCAGGAGGGATGTGACAGCAAATGATAAACATTCAGCAAACATTTATTAAGTACCTACTATGTGCTAGGCTTTGGACTATACCAAACAAAGACATTGGCCCTGCCCTTACAAGCTCACAGTCTAGCTGAAGCAGATGAATAATCACAAATACAATGGCAAAGCACCAGGGAGGCACTATGGAAGAAAGGACTTTTGTAAGAATCAAAGCACCTCTAACTAATCCTTATGTTGATGAATGCCAGTGAAAATGTAGTTCATAGATGGACTGAGAGGTTGAGGGGTGATGCGTCACAACGTGGACAGGTTGGACTGGGAAGAAGCAATACACAGCCCCAGGTGGCAGAGAGATGGGTGTGATGGACACCATGAGAGGGACACAGGAGGAGGAATGGGCTCTTGGAAAAAGACATCTTACTCTTGGACTCACAACCCCCAAAACCTGTGGCACTGCTCAGTGGCAATGCTCTTAGTTTGGCAGGTTTGGTGGCAAAGACAATGCTGTTATTTTCACCAGCTGATACTTCTTCCTGGGCCTCCAGGGAAGAAGTACTCTCATTGCCTTAGTTGTGGGATGCATCCACATGTCTGAGTTCTGGCCCGAAGCTATGAGTTGCCCTGATGGCAGCCTCTGCAGTCACCTGCTTGAGCTGCCATAACAAAGTAGCATATACTGGGCAGTTTAAACTACAGAAGTCAATTCTCTCCTCTTCCTGGAGGCTGGAAGTCCAAGATCAAGGTGTGGGCAAGGTTGGTGCCCTGGCCTGTCTCCTTGTCTTGCCAATGGCCTCTCTCCTTGTCTTGCCAAACTTGCCAATGCCCATCTTTATGTCCTCACACGGTCATGCCTTAGCGTGTGTCTGTGTCCTTGTCTCCTCTTCTTATTAGGATACCACTGTTTTTGAATTAAGGCCTACTTGTACACCTTCAGGCTTCCCTGGTGGCTCAGAAGGTAAAGAATCTGCCTGAAATGCAGCAGACCAGGGTTTGATCCCTGAGCCAAGAAGATTCCCCTGGAAAAGGGAATGCCTACCCACTCCAATATTCTTGCCTGGAGAATTTTATGGACAGAGGAGCCTGGTGGGGTCACATAGAGTCACACAACTACTGAGGGACTAACACATAATGACTTCATTTTAGGTTAATTTCTCTCCCTCTGTCTTTCTACTGTAAGTCCTTGTTGCTTATCTTTTTAAAATATAGCAGTCTATACATGTTATTCTCAAATTCCCAATCTATCCACCTCCTGCCCTTTCCCCCTAGTAACCATAAGTTCATTCTCTAGGTAAGTTAGACAGAAAAGACAAATACCATGATATCACTTATATTCAGTATCTAAATAATAACACAAGTGAACTTATTTACAAAACAGAGCAAAACTAAATGCTTCTTTAAAAGCCCTACTTCCAAATATAGCCATATTCTGAAATAGTGGGGTTAGGACTTCAGCATATAAAATTTGCCATTTGTGGAAAATACAGTTCAGCACATAACAACCATTTTCTGGCTTGACTTAAAATATCTTGCTTGATCATCTAGCCCTGTCATCCACTGCTGTGGTGAATTTGAAGAATACTGTTACAAATGACACATCTATAAGATGAAAAAGTGTGCGAGGCCTGCATAGTTTCATATATATCAGTCTTTATTGGGTTAACTGACAGTGATGTTTTTGTTTTTTTTTTTTTTACTGCAGTCTAGCTTAGCCTGCCTGGCTTATGGAGATGTACACACCTATAACTCAGAAGCTGTCTGGGTTGAATTACAGATCTGGGTGTCCTCAATAATACAAATGAAAATTAAAGCCATTGGAGTAGATGGAATTAGCCATCCAACGATCACTGCAACATAAGTGAGGAGAAGAGGGTATTTTGAAAGAGGGTGAATATTCCAGAGTGCCAGGTTCTGCTTGAGCAAGACTGAGAATTGAACTGCAGCTTTCACAAAATTCGTGTTTGGCAAGTGCAGCTTCAGTGAGGAGACAAGAGTGGCAGCCAGATTTCTGACGCTTAAGCTTGGATTGGAAGGTTGAGAGGAAGGCAGAAGAAAGGAAGCAACTCATGGAAAAGAGTGATAGCAGAGGGCAGATACTTATGGAAATGATGGAGAAAAAAATGTGAGTTCAGGGGATTTTATTTAAAGTTAAACTTTCTCAACTCATGCTAAAATGTTGATGAGAAGAGGCTTGGTTAAAAACATAGATGGGTGGGACTAATTAGAGATTAAACTCCTTGTGAAAGTGGAAGTAGAGAGAAAATAAAAGCCAGAGGATGAGCAGAGGGATTAATTTTAACCCCGTAAACAGCCACTTCTTTCAATGAATTAAGAACAGAAACAAAGGGAGAAGACGCTGTGGGTGGGGGAACAGGGCTTGCAGAGTTGGTAATAGGAGAGGGAGTTCCCATCCCCTGATCTATTCCACATATTATCCTCAGCATCTATCCAGTCCCAGGAACTTGCTTAATGACAATGAGGTGAGAGAGAGGGGGCTGATAAGGGAGGGGGCAGGCAGGAACTGCAGGTCAGGTAATGAGTCCCAAGATGCCAAGATTTGCGTTTATCTCCCTGGTGTAGGATTATCTACGCTGGGTCCAGATGAGGAAGTTACAGAAGTGACACACAAACAAGTCGCCAGCTCACACGGGGAGTCAGGAGTATTCTTATCTTCCAAACTGGGCTCTGTGTCTCTAAAACCTAACAGTATTCCAGACACTCAGAGGCAGACAGAAGACCGGAGTGTGAGGCCACCCTAGACAGAATGGCTCCTTCTGCTTCTTCAACCATCACTCACCCCAGACTGAGACCCTTCTGTGGTTCCTGTCCCTTCCTCTCGTTCCTCGTTGCCACCACCTGGTCTATCCACTAGGCTTCTTGCACTTTTAACACTGCTTTGAGAAGGATGAGAGAGGTCTCTGCTTGGGGAGATGAAGGAGGAAGGAATGTGATCCAGGGGGACGGGTCAGTTCAGTTCAATTCAGTCGCTCAGTCGTGTCCGACTCTTTGCGACCCCATGAATCGCAGCACGCCAGGCCTCCCTGTCCATCACCAACTCTCGGAGCTCACCCAGACTCACGTGCATTGAGTCAGTGATGCCATCCAGCCATCTCATCCTCTGTCGTCCCCTTCTCCTCCTGCCCCCAATCCCTCACAGCATTAGAGTCTTCTACAATGAGTCATCCAACCATCTCATCCTCTGTCGTCCCCTTCTCCTCCTGCCCCCAATCCCTCACAGCATTAGTCTTCTACAATGAGTCAACTCTTTGCATGAGGTGGCCAAAGTACTGGAGTTTCAGCTTTAGCATCATTCCTTCCAAAGAAATCCCAGGGCTGATCTCCTTCAGAATGGACTGGTTGGATCTCCTTGCAGTCCAAGGGACTCTCAAGAGTCTTCTTCAACACTACAGTTCAAAAGCATCAATTCTTTGGTGCTCAGCTTTCTTCACAGTCCAACTCTCACATCCAAACTGGAAAAACCATAGCCTTGACTAGATGGACCTTTGTTGGCAAAGTGATGTCTCTGCTTTTGAATATGCTATCTAAGTTGCTCATAACTTTCTTCCAAGGAGTAAGCATCTTTTAATTTCATGGGTGCAATCACCATCTGCAGTGATTTTGGAGCCCAGAAAAATAAAATCTGATACTGTTTCCACTGTTTCCCCATCTATTTCCCATGAAGTGATGGGACCAGATGTCATGATCTTCGTTTTCTGCATGTTGAGCTTTAAGCCAAGTTTTTCATTCTCCTCTTTCACTTTCATCAAGAGGCTTTTTAGTTCCTCTTCCCTTTCTGCCATAAGTGTGGTGTTATCTGCATATCTGAGGTTATCGATATTTCTCCCAGCAATGTTGATGCCAGCTTGTGCTTCTTCCAGCCCAGTGTTTCTCATGATGTACTCTGCATATAAGTTAAATAAGCAGGGTGACAATATACAGCCTTGAGGTACTCCTTTTCCTATTTGGAACCAGTCTGTTGTACCATGTCTGGTTCTAACTGTTGCTTCCTGACCTGCATATAGGTTTCTCAAGAGGCAGGTGGACGGATACTGGCACTGAAGGTAAGGGGCTGTGTGTGCCTGTGAACTCCAAGACTGTCCCCCCAGTCCCTGCTCCCTTTTCACTTTCCTCCCAACCCTTCCAGCTTGACAGAGGTGATCTCAGTATTTGTGTGCCACAAATGCACCTAAGAGCAAGTATATACCTGGCTTTGTTCAAGATGGCTGTTATGGACTGAAATATTTGTGTCCCAACAAATTAATATGTTGATGTCCTAACCCCCGAGATGGTGGAATTTGCAGATGTAATCTTTAGGAGGTATCGACGCAAAACTAATCAGTCGATCTAAGAAAGAATTGGAAAATTTTATTTGAGCCGAATTTAAGGATTGTAACCCAGGAAGAGCATCTCAGAAGGCTCTCAGAACCATTAGAAGTCAGGAAACAGTTATGCATGTTTTTTGAGACAGAGAGCTGAGCATTAAATCACATATTATTGACAGTTTGCAAAACCTAGATCTAAGACTCATCGTGGCTCCTTACAAGATCAAGACGGAATGTTATACTTGAAGGCATTATCCTTTTTTAAAACTTTTTATTTTGTATTGTGGTGTAACTGATCAACAATGTTGTGATAGTTTCAGATGAGAGGCAATGGGAGTGTGGGGGAGAATGGATGCATGTGTGTGTATGGCTGAGTCCTTTTCCTGTTCACCTGAAAATGTATTATCTTTTTGGTGCTGGGAGAACGTTGCTCTTTATGGAAGAGCAGGTATTTCTGCCACTGTGGGAGGTTGGTCAAGTCTAATGCAGATACCTGATGCATAGTAGAGAGAAGGAAAAAGGCTGAAGGGCAGAGGAAATGTTTTGCCATAAAATATGAATTTTATTTCATAGAAATGATGATGTTTAGATGAGATCATGACTGTGGGGTCCCTGTGATGTGAATAGTGCTCTTATTAAAAAAAAAAAAAAAGACACCAGAGACAGGGAGACACAGCTGGAAGGCAGCCATCTGCAAACCAGGAAAGGAAACATCACCAGGACCAGACCACGTGGACCCTCGTCATGGCCACCCAGCCTCCGGAACTGTGAGAAATGAAGGTCTGATGTTTGGGCCGCCCACTCTGTGGTATTTTGTTACTCTGTTATGGAAGTTTGAGATGACTACTACTATAGTTGAAAATTTTAAAATTATAAATCTAAAGCCAGAGAACTCCAAGTGTTTGATTATGTCTTTATTATCTTTCTTATCAGTGGTGGGATTTCAATGCTTGAAGTATTACTTTTTCTTTCACTTTATTCTTTTTTTTTTTTTTTTTTTTTGCACCCTGCAAATAACCTATCATAAGCATGCATTTTAAATACAAAAAAAAATCAATATTTTCATATACTATTTAATAACTTAGCAAACTGGGAAAGATTTACCTATACTGAGCACCGAGAGTAGTATTGCTTCTGAAATTGAGCACTAATTTCAGAGCTAAATATGTTGGTGGTTAAGCTGAAAATGAAGATTTTTATATATCATAGAATTTGTCTGATAAAGGGATGCATAAGCATGCTGCTGGAGAGAAACTTGACAGCACCTTCGAGAGGAATGACATAAATCCTGATAAGAGAGAAGGGTTAACATAACAAGTGATGTCTGACTATTGCTGTGGGGAAGAAATAAAAATATTTTTCAAATGGACATTGCTTCTATTTCCCTTCAGTGAAAGCTGAAGAGGTAGTGTTATATCAGGACATTTCACACAAATTATAAATGTGTTATAAGCTCCAAGTAAAATGTTTTCTAAAGGTCTAACGTTAGCCATGGACAAGCCATGAGAACCTAGAAGAATGAAACTTAACACTGACGATCTCTCTGAAAACATCAAAAGCCCCAGGTGAGTAATTTTTAGAGAGAGCTATATATATATATATCGCAGGAAGAAAGTTCTGGAAATTGGCCAAACAGAAAACAAGCTTCCTCCTCTAGACTCCACATGAATAAAGCCAGACAATCAGAGCACTCAAGTCCTCTCAATTAATTCCCCAAGGTGTGCTGATAGAATTCCAGGGCAGAAAGCTGTGATTTTGGCTTCATCCCTGGGGGCAGGTACACTGGTCAGGGATACAGGTCTCTGTGCCCAGGCGGAGCTCTTGGGACCTGCTTCCAGAGCAGCATGTTCTTTGTCCTGTATTGATGAGATTGCTCAGAAGAGGACCATCCAGAAAGAAGTGGATGCATGTGTCTGACCCAACCCAACCGGTGCCCCCCTTTTTGGACTGAAATAAGACATGCTTCCTGGGCTTGAATAAATGCAGTTTTCCAGAAAGACTTGAATATTTGTGGATCCTGAAGAGAAGCCTCCCTTCTCCCTTGACCAGAGAGAGGAACTCTGGAGCCTGGCGTGCTGCGATTCATGAGTTCGCAAAGAGTCCGACACCACTGAGCGACTGAACTGAACTGAGGAGAAGACTCCCTTCTCCCTTGACCACAGGGAGGAACTCTGAAAAAGTGCAGCAGGAGCTTCGGGGCTTATCAGAACGGAGTCACTGTTCTAACTCTTCTCTGTCAGCTGTGTGGCTTTGGGCAAGCTTCTTCACTGTTCTTTCCTTCAGTTTTCTCAAAGGAAAATAGGAGGATGGAACACTCTGAAGCAAAGGAAAAGATGTAAAGTTGCTAGCACAGTGCCTGTGCATAAAGTCTCAGTTGTTACATATTTTTACTTTTGCATGAGAAAGTAGAATCCCAGCAGTGGAAACCTGGGGCAGTCATGTTCACCAGCTCAAAATGGCCTCAGTAGAGGGTCTCTTGAAAATGTCCAGAGAAACAGAAAAGGCTGGAAAAACGTAGGTTCAAAAATGGTTTCTAGAAATCAACCACTATTTGGTTTATTAGTGAGAAGTTTGGACAATGGAATGATGAGGCTATCCTTTGAGTCTGTCTGTGTCGGTTGGGTATTGGGGTCAATCAAGTGGGGTGATGATGGGACTGAAGAGGCTCATAGATAATTATCTGGAGCTGTGAGAAAATTTCTTTTCATCTGGGATTCACGGCAAACAATCTCCTCAGAGGCCAGAGACTCAACACCCACCCTCTCAGGTCTGAGGGACACAGGACATCTGGAGACAGATAAAACCCCAGGAAAATCTAGGCTTCCTTTCCAAAACTATAAACCCTAGTTGGAATGGCTGAAGCCAGTGGCTGAACATTTATTTCTCATTCACTTCTAGCCAAGGAGGTTAGGAGTGGGCGGCAAACTTGAGGAAAATGAAAGGAGAAAGTGAATTCTCTTCTGACAGGATGGAGAAGAAAGATGTGCCCAGGAAAAGATTTATTTCCTCAAGTAAACATAACCCAGAGTATTTTTCTTATAGGTCATATTCATTTACCAGGGCTGAGAAAACCATTCCCTGTCATTGTCCTCACAACATAAGTCACTCTCAGAACTTCTTTATCAAGACCAGATAAGGATCAGGAAAATGTGCTGGAAAGAATACAAGATCTTTTGCTTCCAAGTCTGGGAAGTTGTCATCTTCATATGAATGGCTTAAATTGCCTGGCTAATGAGCTTATTCTTAATTTCCTACAACAATGGCAGTTTCCACCAGATTTTATCAACCCAGAGATGGGACTCATAACAAGATTGTGAATGATCTCTAGTCCATTATTTCTATCAGCACCACTGATTTATTTATTACTCTTGAAGGCATCACTGTTTCTCTAATTTCTCTGGGAGTGGAGAGGGTGAGGGTGGGAAAAAATTCCACTAGTGGATTCTATGTCGACCGAGATTTCTTACAGGGTGTCTTTTCTTCATTTCAGCTGATGTCTTCTTAAGCTATAGCAGCAGCACCAGTCTCCCCACTGACACTCACATCCACGATTGCAAAACTCTGAGCCTCTCCTTGAAACATTCTTGATCAAAAAATGATTTTGATCATCTTTCTTGTTTTTTAAAAAGTATCTTTATTTTTTTCTTTTCTTTTCTTTTTTTGTCACACTGCGTGGCATGTGGGATCTTAGTGCCTCAACCAGAAATCAAACCCAAACACCTTGCATTGGAAACATGGAGTCTTAACTAGTGGACCTCCAGGGAAGTCCCTTTCCTTGGGTTTTACATTAAAGTTGTCTTATAAAAGGCTTCCCAGGTAGTTCAGTGGTAAAGAATCTGCCTGCCAATGAAGAAGACTTGGTTCAATCCCTGGAGAAGGAAATGGCAATCCACTCCAGTATTCTTACCTGGAAAATCCCATGGACAGAGGAGTCTGGCAGGCTAGTCCATGGGGTTGCAAAGAGTCAGGTGTGACTGAGCATGGACACACTACTTCTGTCTTATAAAAAATGATGATGATAATAGTAGCTGTAGAGAAAAGATGACATAAGTGGAAATTAACTCTTGAACTTCCTCAAATCTACACACTTTCTCCATCCTTAGTTACAGCCTTGAATCAGCTTGGAAAAGGGGTTTGCTGTTCACTAACCTATGATTTCTTAAAATTCAAAATATCAAGATGGTAAAAGCTGGCCAAAGTGGCATCTAGTATTAGTTGTACTCAGACATTAAAAGTAAAATTCACGACTTTCACTCTGGACGAGTTCCTACCTGTACAGCTGTTGTTTTTGTTGTTCAGTTGCTAAGTCATGTTTGACCCTTTGAGACTCCATGGACTGCAGCACGTCAGGCTCCTCTATCCTTCACTATCTCCCAGAGTTTGCTTAAATTCATGTCCACTGAGTCAGTGATGATGCTATCTAACATCTCATCCTCTGCTGCCTCTTTCTCCATTTACCTTCAATCTTTCCTAGAATCAGGGTCTTTTCCAGTTAGTCGACTCTTTGCATCAGGTGACTGAAGTATTGGAGCTTTAGCATCAGACCTTTCAATGAAAGTTCAAGATTGATTTCCTTTTGCCTGTATACTGAGACCCCTATGACCCCTGGAGATTCTTTCTGGGACTTCTCATTCAAAAGATGTAGGGAAGAGGACCTGGTCTAGCTAGATATTTGGATGAAAAAGTTCACCTTTCGAGTGTACCTTATTCCTTCAAGACTGATCTGACCTCAGCACTCAGGAAGACTCCTTGATTAATCCCACATGGCTTCACCTCTGACCACCCTTGTATACACCCCGACCCCATCCAACATTTAATTTGCTAGCCCAGTATGTTACAATTTGGATACTCCTCAGCATCCAGGCACACGAAGTCTGGGTATGGAGTCACCTGAATCCAAGTCCAGGGATTTGGATTGATGTGGGCATGAATGTGGCCCAGACATCTGCATTTTTAATACTTTTCATGGGATTCCACCATTGAGCAAGGACAAGACCCCCACAGCTGTGTGTGCTGCACACTAGGATCACTACTACCTCCAGAAATTTGGATTCACATCATCTAGGTGGAGCTTGCAGGGGGACTTCTAATATCTTCCCAAGTGATTCTGTTACAGAGGTTGTTGGAGAGTCCCCAACTTGGACTTTACCAGTTTTGCAGTTCGGTGTTCACAGAACATGTTATGTCATGAGCAGGCTTGCTTCCTTCTTCCTAGGAAGAGGAAAGCAAGGACTGAAAACTGCAAGGGAAGAGAAAACTCTTCCTCTCTGCCTTTCTAGGTTCTCCAACTGTAAAACAGACCAACACAAGGCAGAGCAACAAAAGAAAAGCAAGCAGATGTTTAATAACACATCTATCACCTGTACTCACAAGGGCACCCAGTGATGAGTAACCCAAATGTGCTTAGAACTTGGGTTTATCTAAAATTTTAGCAGTAAAATAGTGAATTTAGAGAAAAGTGACAAGACAAAGGAAAAGGACTCTGAGTTTCTAAGGTGGCAAATTGTGGGAAACTAAATATATGGGGAATTAATGGAAGTCAAGAGCCAGTAAATAAAGTGTGTTGTGTAGATCCCTCTGGCACTGCCTCTGGTGCTGATCGGGGTCAAGAATTGACTCTAGTGATTAAGGCCTTGTCCTTTCTTGTAGAGAGAGGAGAAGAACACCTTCACAAATATAAGTCTTGCTTTTAGGCAAATACAAGGAGGACAGAGAGCTTTCCTTATATTTGTTCCCTCTCTATTGGCTCAAAACAATCCTTCTGCCAAATCAGTGGCATATTTTGCTTCCCTTCAATATGTTCAATGGTTCATCCTTCTTTTCCCAAGGTCCCAAGCAGTGGAACATCCATACCTAGGATATTCATCTCCCCTAGGCCAGATCCAGGTTTCAGGGGACCTCATGCTTATTCAAATTGAGGACGGGTCCTCTTTAAGAAAGAATCCCACATTCTAGATAGAAATATAGATTTAACAGCTGTCATGCAGCTGTGAGATGCTCTCAGACTCGTAGTAAATGAAGATCTGCTGCCCACCCCCCAGATGGGGTGCTGGTATTTCTAACAGCCTTTGGCTACCTCTGCAGATGGACCTTCTTATTTTGATATGTCTACTGTGTGAGGAACAAGGCTGTTTTCTCCATGTTTAGGGGCTGTTCTCAACCCTGGCATTACACAAGGAGATAATTCTTCTCAAGTCACAAGCAGAGGAGAGCTTGGGAGAAAAGGTCATTTGTTCCCCCAGAGCATGAACCCAGCTCAGGGAAAGGCATCAGCCTTAATATATGGAATGCATTTTGCCAAGACCGTGACAGTCATTAGAAATAGGCCTTTGGTGTCATTACCCCAGAGTCATCCTGGTGAAGTATGTGTCCTCCAAGTAGACAGAAAACATTAGAGCGCCCTGAGCTGAACTGGTCAGCCGAAAACACTGGAGTGCTTTATCCTTGGAAGGAAATGAAGCCGTTTATTGGAGGACAGAAGTTCACTGTTATAGTTAAAGCAATCTGACATTTCCATAAATTAATTAAATGTGTATGGTTGGCATAATTCAATGTGTAGAAGCATCGATCTCTCTCCACTCTAAAGTCCAGAAGGAGAATTCCGGGCAGTGGGAAGAGACAGACCCTCGGGGACAATGACATCAGACCTGTGTCGAGGGCTGGGTGATGAGCTTGCCTAGGTAGGAACCCAACACACATGCACACACTCACTCACAGTCACTCAAACTCACATAAACATACATACATGCATTTTCAGGACTCAACTCAGATCTGGGCTATCATCCTTGCTTAGCTGTGAGCTCCCAAGAACAGGTACACTTATGTGAATCCTTTAATTCCCAGCACTTCCCTGGTGGCTCAGAGGTTAAAGCGTCTGCCTGTAATGAGGGAGACTCAGGTTCAATCCCTGGGTTGGGAAGATCCCCTGGAGAAGAAAATGACAACCCACTCCAGTATTCTTGCCTAGAGAATCCCATGGAGGGAGGAGCCTAGTAGGCTACAGTCCACGGGGTTGCAAAGAGTCAGGCATGACTGAGCTTACTTCACTTCACTTCACTTAACAAAGAGCCTGGGGACAGAATAAGCACTCCAGGTACCCTATGCATGAATGAATGGACAATAATGGAACCAACTTTATAAGGGTTACATAAAATTATTTATTTATTTTTGTTGTTGTTGTTGAATCACCAAGTCATGTCTGGCTGACTGTCTTTCACCATCTCCTAGAGCTTGCCCAAGTTCATGTCCATAAACTGGTGATGCCATCCAACCACCTCATCTTCTGTCACCCTCTTCTTCTGCTTTCAATCTTTTTAATATTTATTTATTTATTTAGGATTTCCCAGGTAGCGCTAGCGGTAAAGAACCTGACTGACAATGCAGGAGACATAAGAGACATGGGTTCAATCCCTGGGTTGGAGAGATACCCTGGAGAAGGAAGTGGCAACCCACCCCAGTACTCTTGCTGAGAGAATCTCATGGACAGAGGAGCTGGTTGGCCTAATGCCCATAGGATCGCAAAGAGTCAGACACAACTGAAGTGATTTAGCACACATTCATTTATTTGGCTGCATCAGATCTTGGTGGTGGCACAGGGCATTTTGTTGAGGCGTGTAGGATCTTTCATTGCTGTGAGCAGGTTTCTCTAGCTGTGGTGCAGGGGCTTCCCTCAAGCTGTAGTAGTGGGGCTCCAGAGCACAGGGGTTCAGAAATTATGGTGTGTGGACTTCGATCCTCTGTAGCATGTGGGATCTTGATTCCCTGACCAGGGATTGAAACCTGCCTCTCTTGCATTGAAAAGGGGATACTTAATCACTGGACTGCCAGGGAAATCCTGAAATAATTTCCTTAAAGTACTTGGTGTGGTGCCTTCCCACAATAAGCATTCTATAAGGGCCAGTTGTCACTGTTTATCCAACAGTTAGCTCTTAGGAAAAAGACATGAGGTCAAACTACTCTATTCATTTAAAACATTTTGCTTTGTCTTCATCCTTGTCCCACATGTTCACAGGCAACGTTTTTGCAGTGAAGATATTGGTTTGGATCAGCATCATCATACTCTCAACTCCCCTGGAAGAAGTCCAGAGCAACAGGTAAACTTAGGACTCCCCAGGGAGAGGTTGGGATGATGATCAAAGGGAAAATGCTGCATCCAAGCCCAGCCAGAGTGAAATAGATTACAGTGATGTCTTAAACTATCCCACAAGCAAATTATATGCAGATTCTGCTCCACAGTTTAATTAGGGTAAGGTGACTAGCACAGCCTAGTACAAACAAACCATTTTAATGAGTAATCACAACAAAATTAATGATGCTGACAGGTAGCAAAGTGTCTTCATTTGTTTTTCTCAGATGTAGGCACAATTAGATGTTGAATTAGGTCAGGGGCCTGAGCTGGCAGGGGCAAAAGCGCCAGGCCAGCTCTGGACACCAACTAGCCTAGGCTTCTCGTGTTAGTTGCTCAGTTATGTCCAAGTCTTAGCAACCCCTAGCAAGCCTGCCAGGCTCCTCCATCCAGGGAATTTTCCAGTCAAGAATACTGGAGGGGGTAGCCATTCTGTTCTCCAGGGAGTCGTCCCCACCCAGGGGTCCGACCCTCATGTCCTGCATGGCAGGCAGGTTCTTTGCCATCTGGGCCACCAGGGAAGCTGCTTTAAAGCCACAGTGATGTTGTCAGCTGTATGTCAGGCCCCCTTGCTTTCAGGTAGATGGTTAGAACCTCAGCCTGGCATGAGTTTACCCAGGATGAAGCTTCCTTCTATTCCACAACCCCAGACATTTTCCTGCTGCCAAGAACACTAGAAAGGCCCTCAAGCATTCTGCAGATGCTGAAGCAGGTGACTTCTAAGAGAGGATGACCTACAAAAGCGTGCTTCCATTATGTGGAGAAACCCATTCTCTTGGTAGTGAAAAGAACACTTCCCGGTGAGTTGAGGCTGAATAGGATGGGCCAAATGACCCACTAACAATTTTGGCTTAATGGACAGAACACGACTCCTGTTTTTGTAATATTTATGCTGGTCAACACCGAAATCAGATCGATTATATTCTTTGCAGCCAAAGATGGAGAAGCTCTATACAATCAGCAAAAACAAGACCAGGAGCTGACTGTGGCTCAGACCATGAACTCCTTATTGCCAAATTCAGACTGAAATTGAAGAAAGTAGAGAAAACTACTAGACCATTCAGGTATGACCTAAATCAAATCCCTTATGATTATACAGTGGAAGTGAGAAATAGATTTAAGGGCCTAGATCTGATAGATAGAGTGCCTGATGAACTATGGAATGAGGTTCGTGACATTGTACAGGAGACAGGGATCAAGACCATCCCCATGGAAAAGAAATGCAAAAAAGCAAAATGGCTGTCTGGGGAGGCCTTACAAATAGCTGTGAAAAGAAGAGAAGCGAAAAGCAAAGGAGAAAAGGAAAGATATAAACATCTAAATGCAGAGTTCCAAAGAATAGCAAGAAGAGATAAGAAAGCCTTCTTCAGTGATCAATGCAAAGAAATAGAGGAAAACAACAGAATGGGAAAGACTAGGGATCTCTTCAAGAAAATCAGAGATACCAAAGGAACATTTCATGCAAAGATGGGCACGATAAAGGACAGAGATGGTGTGGACCTAACAGAAGCAGAAGATATTAAGAAGAGGTGGCAAGAATACACAGAAGAACTGTACAAAAAAGAGCTTCAAGACCTAGATAATCATGATGATGTGATCACTGACCTAGAGCCAGACATCTTGGAATGTGAAGTCAAATGGGCCTTAGAAAGCATCACTACGAACAAAGCTAGTGGAGGTGATGGAATTCCAGTGGAGCTATTCCAAGTCCTGAATGATGATGCTGTGAAAGTGCTACACTCAATATGCCAGCAAATTTGGAAAACTCAGCAGTGGCCACAAGATTGGAAAAGGTCAGTTTTCATCCCAATCCCAAAGAAAGGCAATGCCAAGGAGTGCTCAAACTACCAAACAATTGCACTCATCTCACACGCTAGTAAAGTAATGCTCAAAATTCTCCAAGCCAGGCTTCAGCAATATGTGAACCGTGAACTTTCTGATGTTCAAGCTGGTTTTAGAAAAGGCAGAGGAACCAGAGATCAAATTGCCAACATCCGCTGGATCATGGAAAAAGCAAGAGAGTTCCAGAAAAACATCTATTTCTGCTTTATTGACTATGCCAAAGCCTTTGACTGTGTGGATCACAATAAACTATGGAAAATTCTGAAAGAGATGGGAATACCAGACCACCTGATCTGCCTCTTAAGAAATCTGTATGCAGGTCAGGAAGCAACAGTTAGAACTGGTCATGGAACAACAGACTGGTTCCAAATAGGAAAAGGAGTACGTCAAGGCTGCATATTGTCACCATGTTTATTTAACTTATATGCAGAGTACATCATGAGAAATGCTGGACTGGAAGAAACAGAAGTTGGAATCAAGATTGCCGGGAGAAATATCAATAACCTCAGATATGCAGATGATACCACTCTTATGGCAGAAAGTGAGGAGGGGCTAAAAAGCCTCTTGATGAAAGTGAAAGTGGAGAGTGAAAGGGTTGGCTTAAAGCTCAACATTCAGAAAACGAAGATCATGGCATCTGGTCCCATCACTGCATGGGAAATAGATGGGGAAACAGTGGAAACAGTGTCAGACTTTGTTTTTCTGGGCTCCAAAATCACTGAAGATGGTGACTGCAGCCATGAAATTAAAAGACGCTTGCTCCTTGGAAGGAAAGTTATGACCAACCTAGATAGCATATTCAAAAGCAGAGACATTACTTTACCAACAAAGGTTCGCCTAGTCAAGGCTATGGTCTTTCCTGTGGTCATGTATGGATGTGAGAGTTGGACTGTGAAGAAGGCTGAGCGCCGAAGAATTGATGCTTTTGAACTGTGGTGTTGGAGAAGACTCTTGAGAGTCCCTTGGACTGCAAGAAGATCCAACCAGTCCATTCTGAAGGAGATCAATCCTGGAATTTCTTTAGAAGGAATGATGCTAAAGCTGAAACTCCAATATTTTGGCCACCTCATGCGAAGAGTTGACTCATTGGAGAAGACTCTGATGCTGGGAGGGATTGAGGGCAGGAGGAGAAGGGGACGACAGAGGATGAGATGGCTGGATGGCATCACTGACTCGATGGATGCGAGTCTGAGTGACCTCCGGGAGCTGGTGATGGACAGGGAGGCCTGGCGTGCTGCGGTTCATGGGGTCGCAAAGAGTCGGACATGACTGAGCGACTGATCTGATCTGATCTGATCTGATCTGATGCTGGCTCAGATGGTAAAGAATCCACCTACACTGCAAAGCTACTCCGGTTCAATTCCTGGGTAGGGAAGATCCTCTGGAGAAGGGAATGGCTACCTACTTAGTATTTTTGCCTTGGAAATCCTGAGGAACCTGGCAGGCGACAGAGGAGCCTGGCAGGCTATGGTCCATGGGGCCACAAAGAGTCAGACACTTCTGAGCGACTAACACTTTCATTTATTTATCTGGCTGTGCCGGGTCTTGGTTGTGGCACTCGGAATCTTTAGTTGCAGCAGGCAAACTCTTTAGTTACAGTGGATGGGATCCAGTTCCCTCACCAAGGATTGAACCTAGGCCCCCGCGTTGGGAGTTCTGAGTCTTAGCCACTGGACCATCAGGGAAGTCCCAGAAAGTGACTCCTGTTAGCCAGATTGTTCACAGAATGTTAGAAGACCCTGGCTTTTTCCTTTATCCTCTGTTCTTTCCACCCAAACCAGCAGTTTTCTTGGTTAGAGTTAAAGTTAGAATTTCAATTCCCAAAACACCAGGACAATGTTTTGGAAACAGAAGGTGGGTGGGCACCCAGTGTATATGAGAGCACAGCAGCGTTTCAGGAGGGAATTCTCTCCTTTTCCCTCAACCCCACATGACACCAAGTGGGACAGTCCATCTGATGCTGGTTTGGCTTCACCACCTTTACATCCCACATCCCACCTGAACAGAGAAGCCTGGCCTAATGCTTGGCACCTTCAGAAGACAGTCAGAAGAACTGAAAACACAATACCTCTTCTCTTTTCATTTTGTATTGACTTTTGGAGTTCACTTTGCTTAATTCCATTTAAGCTTGAAATATTACTTGGTGTTCAAAGGAGTTCATTTAGTTGGAGAATGTGACTTGATCTGAACATAACATAAATGGCCTCATAGCACAAGCAGACTGGGAGTCACAGCCCTGCAGTGGGTTTGGCCCCTGGCTTAGCATGGCTGTGGACAGGGAGAGGGTGAATAGGGCCCAGACCACCCCCTCCCATCTCCTGCACATCAGCTTCTGCTTAAACCTCCTGGGAAGAAAGAGTGTCTGTGCCAGCACAGAGTTTGGATAGCTGTTCTGCTTGTTGCAGGACAGGATGAGCTATCAAGCCTGGGTCCCCACAGGACTCTGCTCTCTGCACACGAGGGTGCCCATCCACTGAGGGAGCCTGGATCTGAGGAGCTTCTCTGGAAGATGAAGGGCTCAGCCCTAATGATGCCTGAAAGCTAGTCAGATACCTCCTGGGAGCTGGGTGGCACGGATGTTCCAGGGGGAACAATGTGAGGGAACTGGAATCAGAATATCCTGAGCTCTGATGTTCAAGGCCAATCACCATGTAATCTTGGACTCCGGGACAGTCACCACTTTGGCATAACTTTCATCGTCTGCAAAACAGGATGAAAACTGCTCAACATGCAATCTCACTTAAGGAATAGGAGTTAATGCCAATGGACATCAGTTCCACTGGGGAGTCCAATAACAGGAATAGTCATTTCTATAGTCAGACTGCAGACAGCATCCATCTTTTTGGTCCTACTCTTTCTCAATGGGTATCAGTGTCAAGGGCATCCATCGCTGGGCATGATTTCCAACAGGGAGATGAGACCTGTACTCTTCCGATGGAAGCGAAGCCAAGGCGCAAATGCAGCAGCTCTTCAGAGTCTCATTCTCAGATTCCATTGTAAATCCCTGTCACAGCATTTTCTCTCATTGTGTGCATTAAGCAGAATCTGTGTTCATTAAGTATGTTGTCATCACCTGCCATCTGAAGCTGATTCAGCCATTAGCAGCTTCTCTGCCTTTCTATAAATATTTAAACCACGGATACCTGGTAATCACCTTATTGTAAAATTAGGAAAGATCAGAGGACATTGATTCACTCTGGTTATTAAAAAACCAGCTTGATCTTTAGTGCTGAAGTGTTTCTTGCTACCAGGAGATGAAATGCGAGTAAGCAGATTCGAAAGAGCATGGGAGTTTTTTTCTTTCGTTTTATCTTAAGCCAAATAAATCATTTGAATGCTTGCAACTCTCACATGGATTGTCCTGTGTCTTCCTGGCTGTGCTTGTTGTTGTTGTTGTTCAATCATTAAGTCATATATGACTCTTTGAGACCCTTTGGAATACAGCACTCCCTTCTGTCCTCCACTGTCTTCTTGAAGTTTGTTCAAATTCATATCCAGTGAGTTGGTGATGCTGTCTAACCATTTCATCCTCTGCTGCCCTCTTCTCCTTTTGCCTTCAATCTTTCCCAGAATCAGGGTCTTTTCTAATAAGTGCTATTCCTGGCCAAACTTGGGGACAATTTCCAGTTGCCTCCTTGGATATATCTCAACTCTCAAACTCAGCTATGAAGCCTCCAAGGAGGGAACACCCCAGTGGATCATGCTGACCAGTCTCGTATCCTTAGATTTGCCAATTGGGCATTCTGGGAGATAACAGCCTTCTTGGAAAAGATAGTGATCTTTTGCCAGGCAGACTAAGTGTGTTTCTGGCTAAGCAAAAATATAGAGGATTTTTTTTTTTTTTTTTTAACACAAATCCAGCTGAGATCAATGGGTTGGATGTGGCCAAGCACTATCAACATCTTCCCATGAGAAACATCAACAACTGATCCCACCTCTGATTCTGGGATCAAGAATTAGCCTCATGATCGTTCCCGGCACCACATCTCTGGGAGTCACCACCAGGTAACGGAATGCATGATGAAGTCTGTTTGTGATCCTGGATCTTAACTATGCTTCTTTTAATTAGAAGGGGATATCTTTTTCCTGTACAGAAATCCTTCTACATCTGATTGGGGGATTCTCATACATTTGTAATCCATGTTTTCATGAACTCAGCAAATGCTTTGCTGCCTTCTGAAATCCCCCTGCTGATCACGGCTGGTATTTGGACTGACATCTCCCTGAGCCTGCTTGCCCATGACTGAGCTTCCACGTGAAGGCGAGGACTCGATCCAGGTCATGGGGACGTAGAGACAAGCTGGGTGAGAACCACACCTTCTATATCTGGACCTGCTGCTGTATCAGCCTCAGGCCCTTCACACATCCAAATACACACACACCATCCTTACTGGTCTGAAACAACCCTTTCCAGCTCAGAGAAGATGGTGGGCAGGAGGTGTTTATGAGAGTCCAGGATCACCTGTGCATCTCCCCTCCCTGAATTTTACACCCAACGCAGCACCTTGCACGTGGCAGACTGGCTATGAGTCATGAGTGTTTATTGTCTCTGCCCCTACAAAAAGACTTGTCTTTAATCTCATTTCCCCAAAGTAGGATTTACACAAATAGCACTGGCCCTTCTGGTCTGATGCACAAACCATGGAGGTCTTGTGGGGTGGCTCACTCTGCCTGTCCTGCTGGCTTCTGCCTTCTGACTCTGGCAGGGATGGAAGCCTCAGGAGGCATCTGAGATGCTCTATCCATCTACACCTGGGCTCTGGACACACTGCCAGGCTCTGAGGGGCACAACTCATTCTCGGGGTGAGGAGTGATGATGTGAAAGAACATTCCAAGACACAACCAGCTTTTTCAGAGGATTTGTACACAGAATCCTTCGTTGTGGGCTTGTCTTATTCAGTTCGGTCACAAAGACACAGATTGGGTGGCTTAAATCTCAGACATGTATTTATTTCTCACAGCTGTGGAAGCTGGAAGTCCCAGGTCAAGGGCCTGGCAGGCAGATTTGGTTCCTGGTGAGGACTCTTCCTGCCTTGTTGATGCTGCCTTCTCATTGTGCACTTGTAGCCTGGAGACAGAGAGCCAGCTCTGGTCCCTTCCTCTTTTAAGGACACAGTCCCACTACGGGAGCCTCATTCTCATGACCTGCTCTAAACCTTGCTGTTGTTGTTTAGTCATGTTCACTCTTTTGCAACCCCGTTGGCTGTAGCCAGCCATGCTCCTCTGTCCATGGGATTTCCCAGGGAAGAATACCAGAGTGGGTTACAGTTTCCTTCTCCAAGGGATCTTCCCAACTCAGCGATTGAACCTGTATCTCCTGCACTGGGAGGTGGGTTCTTTACCACTGAGCTGCCTGGGAAACCCCTGCTCTAAACTCAGTCACTTCTTAAAGGCCCCTTTCCAAAGACCATTTTCCTGGGGGTTAGGGCTTCACTATATAGATTTGGGAAGGACCCATTCAGTCTATTAATTCCTCAACACCCTCTAGGAATTACTAGGCTTCATGGGGCAGAGGTTAGAAAGACTGTTTTTGTTAAATCAGTCCTTCTGAATTGGGGCAGCTCAGAGGAAATTCTGATTTAATTGAGTGTGGTCCAGGCATGGCCCAGGAGTCAGGAGTTTAAAAACCATTCTGGATGCTTCCAAAGTGCAGCAAAGGTTGCTAGACTCATGGTGACGCACCTGTCGCACACCTGACTCATCACCCCCGCTCGGCCCAGGGATGGCTTCCAAGTGTGTCTGACATTTGGGGGCAGCCTCTGCACAAGGTGCAGCACCCACTACTTCCATGGGGTGACAATGTCTATCCAGGAATGATGCTGCACAGGAGGGGTCCACATTCCTGATTCTCAAGAGGAGGCGAGCAGGTCGGGGTGCTCCCTCTGACCCCCAGCCTCGCTTGATTCCTGAGGTCATATATTTAGCCCACACCTCACTCTGTTTCTTTCAGGACTTTTGAACAAGTGCAGAATCAGAAACACTTCACCTTGAGCAAAAATGAGAGGACAAAGAGCTTCTCTGAAGGACCCCAGCAGTTTAGGGAGCTGGTTAGTGCTCTGCTATTTGGAGAGTGGCACCATTCTGGGCAGCCTCCCAGGTGGCTCAGTGGTAAAGAATCTGCCTGTCAACGCAGGACATGGGGTTTTCATCCATGGCTCAGGAAGCTCCCCTGGAGAAGGAAATGGCAACCCAGTCCAGTATTCTTGCCTGGAAAATCCCATGGACAGAGGAGCCTGGAGGGCTACAGTCCATGGGTCACAAAAGAGTTGGACAGAACTGAGAGACTAAAGTGCCAACACTTTCTGGGGACTTTCAGCACAGCCTCTGGGGAGCAGCGGCAGGTGCTGTTGAGTGGCTCACGTGCCGCTGGGCCAGCTTCCCTCCTGGGCCTGCGCTGCGGGTGGGCGCCTTATGGATGGGTCTGTGTTTCACATCCCAGGGGCTCAGAAGGTGCGACTTTCAGAGACTGTGGACCCGCCAGCTCCGTCAGTGGCTGTCGGCACCTGCCGGCCTGAGAGTCACTTGGCCTGTGATGGGAAGCCGCTTAGGTATGTAGCTGCATCCCCAGCTCTGCGCACCACTTTCTCAGTGAAGCAGAGCCTGCATCCCGGCAAACCCATGGCCAAGCTGGGAGGCAGGGAGTTTCCAGCTCATTTCCCTGCATTATCCTGGATCTGTGGATAAACAAAAAACAATAATAGCTCTTGCTCTGTTTTAATTGGCATTGACTGTGTTTTAATTAGTGAAAGAAAGAGGAGGAGGGAGGTCAGAGAGGACTCTTCTCTAACTGCCACCTTCTCCCAAGTGTTTACAAGCCTCTCTGGGAAGGGGTGGCAACTTTCTATTAAACATAATTCCAACACAATCAGTGTCTTTCTGGAACATAAGTCAGGGCACCAGGTTAACCTCTTGGGTCTAGAAAAGTAGCATTTGTTCACTAAATGAACTCCCAGCCTCTGTTGCTTAGCACTGTCTCGGAGTCTAGAGAAAGGTAATTTTCATATTTTAAAGCAGATTCTAGGGGCAGGCCCAGGGTAGGGAGTGGAAGAGCAGCTTTCCAGAGGGTATAGAGCCTTTGGAATCCCAAACCCACCACCAAGCGGCTATGGGATCCAGGACAAATAGTCCTCCCTCTGATAAATTTCCTGAGATCATTAGATAGATTCCTGGGAGCATCTCAGGGGTGAGGGTGGGCTCATTCTTGGAATGTAGGGAGACCAGATGTTTATGTTTTACAAACAATCACAGGGGGTTAAAGAAATGCTAAAACCCTGGGTGCTCCCAGCTCTCCGATTCCATGATTTTATTTAACAGAGGAAACTCATTAAGATAAAAACCAAACAGGCGTATAACTTGTAATAACATTTGAATCACTGGCAGAATTTTCAAGCTACATCAATTTATCTCAGTGTTGATCAAGAGCCTTCTCCAGGCCAGCCTGATGCCCAGAATCCTAGCCCACAGATGAACAGGCAGGAATGTAACAAAGCAGACCCACCCAGCTGTTTTCTCCACTGGAGATGTTGTCTCTCCAGCCTGCTGTGGACGGCCATCCTGTCTAGCTCCTATACCCACAATCTCCCTCCCTGTCAACTTTCTCACAGCATACATGCTTTTCTATTTATCCAACATCAATCGGGCCACCTCACTCCCCACCTGGAACTCTGTGCTGGCCTTAAACAGCTCAGGTTCCTCACCTAGGCACCCCAGAACCTCCCATCTTCCTCACACCACTCAGGACCCCCAGTTCAATAGTCTGGAGTGGGACCCCACTGTTATGCCAAGAGCTACTCTTCCAAGATTGCAGTGTGCAGGCGGGGGCGGGGGCGCTCCTTCTATCAAGGAGGGAGGAGGTCAGTTGAGTTTGGTTGAAACTGAGGGTGCCTGAGGTTGGGGCTTCCCGTTGGGTTGAAAGTGGACATCAGGGCTTCCCTGGGGATTCAGTGGTAAAGAATCCACCTGCCAATGCAGGAGACACGGTTTTGATCCCTGGCCTGGGAAGATCCCACATGGCATGGAGCAGCTAAGCCTGTGCTTGTGCACCACAACTGTTGATCCTGTGATCGGGAGCCCTCAAGCCTCGACTACTGAAGTCTGAGCACCCAAGAGTCAGGTTTCACAACAAGAGAAGCCACTGCAATGAGAAGCCCGCCCGCCACAACTAGAGAGTAGCCCCCAGGCTTTGCAACGAGAGAAAAACCTGTGCAGCAACGAAGACCCTGCACAGCCATAAATAAATAAATGAATAAAATGATACATTAAAAAAAAGTGGACAACATACAGGGCAGTAGAGTGAGGAAGGGCGTCCAGTCAGAAAACAGCAGGGACAAAGCACAGAGGTAGTAGGGAGGCTCTGAGTGCAGGCAGAGCAGGGGGTCTCAGCCAGGGGAGTGGACACAGCCCAGGGGGCTGAGGACCCCAGGCCACCACACCAAGGGCCGGAGCCGCCAGTACCACGTGGACACTAAAGATACTGAGAGCAACAGTCACACATGCCACTTCTCCATCACAAGTACCTGGAATAAGCCCCACCATAATATGCAAACACTGTGTGTGTGTGTGTGTGTGTGTGTGTGTGTGTGTGTGTGTAAGGAGGAGGGGAGAGGCAAGCAGGAGATATAAGGAGAAGACCTTGCACACTTGTGAGGAGACCTTGTGAACCCCCTGACTCATCTGAGATAAAAAAAACATCTGCTGGTGACTCGGCCCCACCCCACCCATCCTTCTCCTCTTCCGAAAGCTGGCTTCGTTTCTCTTTTGACTGTGCTCCGGTTGGTCAAATTTCCTTTAATGTGGCTCCTGGAACAGGGCCAACCCTGGGCAGGGCAGTGGTGGCCAAGAACTGCTGCTGTGTCTAGGAGATGGTTTGGCATCTTTGCTCTGGGTGCCAGTAAACTGAGTCTTCAGATTGTCACCACATGCGTCACCATTCAGGAGCTGAGGCAGAATTTTACACCAAATGGTTCCTATTTTTTAAATAATTCAATTATAAGAGTGCTCCCTGCCTCCCACCCTCCCTCCCTTCGTCTTTCCCTCCTTTATTCCCTTCTTCTCCCCATTCTCTTTTCCTTTCTTCTGCAGACAGCAGGCAGTGCTGCATTCTTGCAGCCTGGGAGGACAGAACAGGGAGTTGGAAGGGATGCACTCCTGATAGGGGGTAGGTGTGGATCTAGAGGAGGGGATTCTGGATCTTGATTCTGCCTCTGAACTGATCTGCCGACCCCATTCCCCACCAAAGTCTCCTGTCTCCAGGAAATGTGATGGAAAGGGCTCCATTGCCTCCCTGAATGCCATCAAGACAAAGTTAACCAGAACTATAAAACTGACAATTTCCTCCAACAAAGTCAGAGAGCCTTCCCACTGGATGGAGCCATCCTGCACCGCACACCTGTGCTGCCTTTGCTCTCAAGGCGCTCCCTCCCCGCCCCGCCCCACGTCTGCTATGCTCTGCAGAATCCTCCAGGAAATGTGATGGAAAGGGCTCCATTGCCTCCCTGAATGCCATCAAGACAAAGTTAACCAGAACTATAAAACTGACAATTTCCTCCAACAAAGTCAGAGAGCCTTCCCACTGGATGGAGCCATCCTGCACCGCACACCTGTGCTGCCTTTGCTCTCAAGGCGCTCCCTCCCCGCCCCGCCCCACGTCTGCTATGCTCTGCAGAATCCTGGGCTCTTGTTGTTTTGCCATCACCAAGTCATATCCAACTCTTTGCAAGCCCTTGGACTGTAAAACATCAGGCTCCCCTGTCCTTCACTATCTCCCACAGTTTGCTCAAATATAAGTCCATTGAGTCAGTGATGCCATCCAACCATTTCATCCTCTGTTGCCCCCTTCTTCTCCTGTGCTCAGTTTTTCCCAGCATCAGTGTCTTTTCCAGTGAGTCAGCTCTTTGCATCAGGTGGCCAAAGTATTGGAACTTCTGATTAGCATCAGTCCTTCCAATGAATATTCAGTGTTGATTTCCTTTAGGATTGACTGATTTGGTCTCCTTGCTGTCCAAGGGTCTCTCAAGAGTCTTCTCCAGCACCACAGTTTGAAAGCATCAGTTCTTCAGCACTCAGTCTTCTTTATGGGCCAACTCTCATATCTGTACATGACTACTGGAAAAACCATAGCTTTGACTATATGGACCTTTGTCAGGAAAACGACATCTCTGCTTTTTAATATGCTGTCTAGATTTGTTGTAGCTCTTATCTCACCCTCTTTTTTCTTCTCCCACCAGACTAAGAATAAATAGCAGATGCTTCTTAGGAAACCCATTTTCACCAGTGAGAAGAACATGGGAGTGTCTGAGGTACACTGCCCACCTGTTCCCGTTAGTTGAGTGACCAGGGACCAGCCCCATGGGTCTCCACTCCTCAGTGGCTCACTTGGGAAGTCAGAGAAGAAGTCTTCTTCTTGTAATGGTGGTGAAGGTGGTTCCCTGAAATTCAATGCATGTTTCCTGAAACATCCTTCTGGTGGATGCCCAGCCATGTGATCCAATGATCTCATTAAGTAGTACTTGCCTTATAGCCTATATCCATCTGCTTGGACCATAAAGAAGACTGAGAGCCAAAGAATTGATGCTTTTGCATTGTGATGCTGGAAAAGACTCTTGAGAGTCCCTTGGACAGCAAGAAGAACACATCAGTCAATCCTAAAGGAAACAAACCCTGAGTACTCTACAAAAGCACTGATGCTGAAGCTGAAGCTCCAATACTTTGGCCACCTGATGCAAAGAGTTGACTCATTGGAAAAGACCCTGATGCTAGGAAAGATTGAAGGCAAAAGGAGAAGAGGACAGCAGAAGATGAGATGGTTAGGTAGCATCATTGACTTGATGGACATGAAATTGAGCAAACTGTAGGAGATAATGAAGGACAGTGGAGCCTGGCATGCTGCAGTCCATGAGGTCACAAAGAGTTGGACATGGCTTAGCAACTGCCCACCAACAATAAATCTGCATTTTCATTGATGCTTCTCTTACTAGACCATTAGGTATAAGAATGCAAGGTCCACATTTGTATCCCGATCACCCAAAACAGCATCCAGTGCTTCATGGACATAAAGTAACTGTTGGTGAAGGAATCAAGAAATGCATGGCTTTTGTTGCATCCAGGAGCCAACCTACCATGGTAAGTCTCACAAGACTTGGCAATCATAACACACAATGACTCAAAGACTTGACTGTGTGGCCTGAGCTTTGATACCTTCTTTGAAATGCCTGGAAATAGTTAACTCTAGCAAGTTGAACACACTGTCCACTGTTTGAAATAAGTTTCTATATCCTTCCTCTGTAACCTTGTGGTTCATTGAAAAAGAAAGACCTTTGAGTTTCTGGAAACCTCCATTGACTGCTACTGCAGCCATTTGTACTGTACTATCATCATCCAAAGTCAAAGTGGGTAGTGAAGAAGGCTGAACTTGGACATGAAGGAATAGTGTCATAAGTGGTACAAGTATTACTCATTACATTTCATAGGTCAGGCCTAAAGAAAAAAGAACCTAATTAAATTTAAGATTGACTCAGAGCATATATCTGCACATCAGACTGTCATAGAAAACTTTCTAAATATGCAGGAAAACTGGTAATGATGATGGATTCCAGAGAGGGGAACAGGTTAGCTAGTAGACAGGGAGGGTAGGGAGGTTTACTTTGTTTGTGTGTGTGCTCAGTCATGTCCAACTTTTTGATACCCCATGGACTGAAGCCCCCCCCAGGCTCCTCTGTCCATGGGATTTCCCAGGCAAGAATAATGGAGTGGGTTGCCATTTACTACTCCAGGGGATCTTCCCAACCTGGGAACCAAACCCAAGTCCCTATGTCTCCTGCATTGGCAGGTGGATTCTTTACCACTGCACCTGGGAAGCCCAATGAGGGAGGTTTACTTTATCCTGCATATAATCATCTGAATTATGTACCATGTACATGTACTATTGAAAATGAAGCTTTAAAAAAGGAAAAAAAAAAGAAAGAAAGAAATGCATCGCTTCATTAATGGATGCAGCCCATAGATAGTTTGTGTGTTCATTTCTGTATAACGTTAGAAAATAAGATTCTGACTCAGAAACACAAGACAACCGTCAGACTTGGCTCCTGCACAGAGTGGCTCTGCCAGCCTCACAACCCACTGCTAGTGTGAGAGCGACACGTCAGGCTGGGCTGAGGCAGCTAGACAGATGCACACTGAGACCGGTGGTGGGACAGCAGCTGAGAAATAACAAAGTGCGTTCCATGCAGTGTCAGGATTAAATGCACGAGAAATGCATGTCTTGCCTTCCACCTTCAATGAAACTGTGCAACAGTGGCCAGGAATAGGGAAACTTTCTGACTCCAGGAGTAATAAGAAGGCCATGAATGATGCTTGTGCAGGGGATTTCAAATCAGTGAGCCCGAGCCAGTACTTTTCTGAAGCCCCCGCCCCCAACCCCCCCACCCCCACCCCCAGCGTGAGAAGGGTTCCAAGAAAATGCTTTCTGTCCTCTGAGTGCCTTTCTTATGGGCGACAGAATGCTTGATTTTCTTCTAATAGATTTGTCATTTTACTTCAAGTATCCAGTCCTATTGACCCAAGGAACCTCAATTTCAAAGCCATTAAAAGCTAATTTTCCACACCGTGCCCCCAAGAGATTGACTAACTTTCAAAGAATGATTCATTTTCTTTTCAAAAAAAAAAACCCTGCATATCTCTCTATATATTTTATTTTTATTCTTTAAAATAAGTCAGGGGACACTGCTGTCAGCTTCTCCATTATTACTCTCCGCAGCGTCTTTCTTGCAAAGGAACGTAAATGCTCTTCTGACAAAGTAAGATTCGGTCACCGCGGAGGGAAGGTTGTATTTATGTGGGGGAACCACCACTTACTGATATATTATAAAGGACTTACTGTCATGTTTTCCATTGGGAAAGCAGGACAGAAGCTCAAGGTTATTTGTTTTTGAAAATAACAGATGTGTCAAAAACTAAGCAGAAAAACGCTTCTGAGGAGAGAGTGTCTTCTTGCAAATTTCAGGGAGTCTGAGAACTCTGCCTGTGTGCTAAATAGCTTCAGAAGTGTTCAACTCTTTGGCTCCTCTGTCCATGGGATTCTCCAGGTAAGAATTCTGGAGTGGGTTGCCATTTCTTTCTCCAGGGGATCTTCCCAACCCAGGGACTGAACCATGGAAACTTATGTCTCCTGCTTTGGCAGGAGGGTTCTTTACCACTAGCGCCACTTGGGAAGCCCCAAGTGTTAGGCACTCAGTTTTGTCTGACTCTTTGTGACCCCATGGGCTGTGGCCAGCCAGGATCTTCTGTCCATGAAATTTCCCAGACAAGAATACTAGAGTGGGTTGCCTTTCCCTTCTCCAGGGGATCTTCCTGACCCAAGGATTGAACCTGGGTCTCCAGCACTATGGGCAGATTCTTTACCATCTGAGCCACCAGGAAGTCCCCCCAAGAACTCTACAGGCTTACCATTTTTCCCCAGTGGTAAACTAAACTCTCAATTTGAAATTCTGTGATCAGAGCACCTAATGAGAGGTCATGTGGGCAGTTGTCCATAGACGCCTATACAGAGGTCTAAGTTGACTGACATGCGAGTGTGTTAGTTATATAGCTTCCCTAGTGGCTCGGCTGGTAAACAGTCTGCCTACAATGCAGGAGACCCAGGTTTGATCTCTGGGTTGGGAAGATCCCCTGGAGAAGGGAATGGCAACCCACTCCAGTATTCTTGCCTGGAAAATCCCATGGATGGAGGAGCACATTAAATTTGCTCCTTCACACCTGAAGGCACTGTGGGATCTTGGAACCATTAAGCGACATTTAAGGACAAATTGGGACACTTTAAATAAGCTCTGGAACTGAGATGCTGTCATCATCTTGAGGTTAATTTCCTGGTTTGGGTAATTATGCCAGCTGGGTGAAGGGTTTCAGCGGATGTTCTGTAATATTGATGCAACTTTTTTTGTAAATACAAAATCATTTCAAAATAAACATTCAAAAAGGTATACTGTATGTATTCAGAAATGTTGGCAAGCAAGAGAGCAAAGCACCATTAAGATTAGTGCAAAATAACATACTACAACTTCTTTATTCTCTCATCTGTTGATGGACACTTAGGTTGCTTCCACATCTTGGCTACTGTGAACAGTGCTGCTATGAACACTGGGGCACACGTATCTTTTCAAAGTATGGTTTTTCTTGGATATATGCCCAGGAGTGGTATTGCTAGATCATATGGTAGCTCTATTTTTAGTTTTTTTTAACAATTAAATAATGCCTTTTGCAACAACATGGATGGACCCAGAGATTATTATACTAAAGAAGTAAGTCAGACAGAAAAAGACAAATATCATATGATATCACTTATTTGTGGAGTCTAATTAAAAATGATACAAATGAACATATTTATACAACAGAAACACACTCACTAATCTCAAAATTAAACATATGGTTCAGATGAGATCAGTCGCTCAGTCATGTCTGACTCTTCGCGACCCCATGAATCGCAGCACGCCAGGCCTCCCTGTCCATCACCAACTCCCAGAGTTCACTCAGACTCGCATCCATCGAGTCAGTGATGCCATCCAGCCATCTCATCCTCTGTTGTCCCCTTCTCCTCTTGCCCCCAATCCCTCCCAGCATCAGAGTCTTCTACAATAAGTCAACTCTTCGCATGAGGTGGCCAAAATGCTGGAGTTTCAGCTTTAGCATCATTCCTTCCAAAGAAATCCCAGGGCTGATCTCCTTCAGAATGAACTGGTTGGATCTCCTTGTAGTCCAGGGGACTCTCAAGAGTCTCCTCCAACACCACAGTTCAAAAGCATCAACTCATCAGCGCTCAGTCTTCTTCACAGTCCAACTCTCACATCCATACATGACCGCAGGAAAAACCATAGCCTTGACTAGACGAACCTTTGTCGGCAAAGTAATGTCTCTGCTTTTGAGTATGCTCTCTAGGTTGGTCATAACTTTCCTTCCAAGGAGTAAGCGTCTTTTAATTTCTTGACTGCAGTCACCATCTGCAGTAATTTTGGAGCCCAGAAAAGAAAGTCTGACACTGTTTCCCCATCTATTTCCCACGAAGTGATGGGACCGGATGCCATGATCTTCGTTTTCCGAATGTTGAGCTTTAAGCCAACTTTTTCACTCTCCACTTTCACTTTCATCAAGAGGCTTTTTAGTTCCTCTTCACTTTCTGCCATAAGGGTGGTGTCTACCAAAGTCGAAATGTAGAGGAAAGGAATAGAAGTTTGGGATTAACATTTTATATATACACACTAGTATATATAAAATAAAAGACCTACTGTACAGCACAGGGAACTCTATTTAGTTTTCCTTAATAACCTATATGAGTCTGAGAAAGAAAGTGCATGCTAAACCATTTCAGTCGTGTCCGACTCTGTGACCCTATGGATGATAGCTCACCAGGCTCCTCTGTCCATGGGAGATTCTCCAGGCAAGAATACTGGAGTGGGTTGCATGCCCTCCTCCAGGGGAATCTTCTTGATCCAGGGATCGAACTCTTATCTGCTGCACTGGCAGGCAGCTTCTTTACCACTAGCGCCACCTGGGAAGTCCATTGAGAAAGAATGAACACATGTATGTGTGTAACTGATTCACTTTGACGTACACCTGAAACTAATGCAGCATGGTAAATCATCTATATTCCAATAAATTTTTTTAAAAAACAGTACAGGATACAAGAGCCAGGGAACGCCTTGTTCTAAGGCTAGTTTTGCAGGACATTCTCAAGCCAGTGGGGGCAATGCTGGAGTGATGCCAGGAAAACAATGTCACCTGAAGACATGGTTTCTGTCTATGACCAGCTGTGGCTCTGGTGTGCACCCTGACTCGGGGGCAAAGTGTGAACCTGCTGTGAAAGTCAGGCAGGAAGACTCATTCTCCATCAGTAGAGTGGGGCGGGGCTGGGGTGGGGGGGTGTGGCGCGGAAGTCACAGCAGCAAGTGGAAGCACTGATTGCCAGGTGTAGGTGCTCAGCAAGTCCTCATTTGGTTGACGCCTGCAGGTCAAGTCATGGCCAATGAGTCCACTAGCCACATGACTTCCAGAAGCCTAATTCCCAAGGATTAAACTCCAAACTAAGGAGTGGGTTTGGGTTGGTCCTAAAGCACTGATGTCATAGCCAAGGGCATTTTCCCATGATTACAAAGATGATACGAAGGGAAGCACTGATTCAGAATCTGTGCCTGGACTCTACAGGGAGGTGAAGTTAGCAGCAAGAATACTGGAGTGGGTTGCCATGCCCTCCTCCAGGGGATCTTCCCCATCCAGGGGTCAAACCCGAGTCCATTGGAAGTGAAGTTAGCAGCAAGAATTTGAGATAAGAGCCATCATTTTCAAAGGGCACATTTCACAAAAGCCCAGGTGGGTTTGAAACGGGAATGACCATCAACTTCTCCCATCTCCCAAGAGATGAGTTTTTTTCTCTGCTCCTTCATTTTATGTAAAACTAGATAAGCCTGAATTCCCACTGAGCTCTGAATGCCAATGCTTTAAAGAGTCCTTAAAGCAGCCCCCAGCTCAGGATAGTAGCCACGAAGGGGCCGAGGAGGGGCCACCACACGGGGGGAGGTGGATGCGGAGGGGGTCATCCCCATCCTGCTTTGCCCAGTCCTCACTGTGCAGCTGGACAACTGACCCCCCACCTCACCCCCAGTGTGTGTCCCCAGGAGTCATCCTGGATCAGAACAACTCTGCTGTGCTGGGTGACAAAAGCAAACACCCGCACACACACTTGGGTGATATGGGGGCCTCTGTAGATGTTGGGGTCCTTAGTACTATTTGTGATCCTGGTACCACTATAGCAGGGGCACAGGGCTTGCAGCACAGCCAGCCCTGGGGGGAGGGTGGGGGGTGATCCCAGAATAGGAGGAAAACAAACAAAAGCCAAGGTGACCCACCTGCCTTGCTTTTCTGCACCAACAGCGCACAGAGTAGATGAGGATTCTGTAGGACGAAGGCACCAAGAGGAACCCAAGAGGCTGAGTTTGGGAAGAGAAAACTCTGCAGGAAGGGATAGAACTTATTCCAGCCATAAGCCAGGGATTCAGGTGAGTTCCATTCAGGGAGGTCACCTATCCAGGCCCACCAGCGGGATCCTGCTTCTCTTCTGCCCACCCAGATCCTCTCCTCTGCCCCTCTCAGAGCACCCTCAGCATTGATTCTGTAAACACAAGGACAGAGTGTTGTTTGCAATGCATAAACCTCCTTCTCAAAATGATTTTTGTAGGCTGGAACTAATGCAACATAAAAATAAGCCACCTTGGAACAAAGATGTGGAAAAGTCCTTTGAAACTGCTTATGTTGTTGCTGTTCAGTCACTAAGTTGTATCTGACTCTTTGTGACCCTGTGGACTGTAGCATGCCAGGCTTCCCTGTCCTCCATTATCTCCCGGAGTTTGCTCAAATTCATGTGCATTGAGTTGGTGATGCTATCTAACCATCTCATCCTCTGTCCCCCCTTTTCCTCCTGCCCTCAATCTTTCCCAGCATCAGGGTCTTTTCCAGTGAGTCAGCTCTTTGCATCAGGAGGCCAAAATATTGGAGCTTCAGCTTCAGCATCAGTCCTTCCAATAAATAATTGCTTATGAATGCTTCTGAAAAGTAATTCCAGAGAATAATAAATGACTTCACCCTGAAAACATCATTTTCATTTTGGGTGTGTGAGCACACTTCTTCAAATCATGTTAGTTGGGTGTTTACTGTGTGTCTAGCATGGGACTGAATGCTTTCTGTACATCACCCAATGAGTCCTCACAAGAACTCAAGAGACAGATATGTGGTCCCATTTCACAGATGTGAGCATGGAGACTCCATGGGGTTCTGTCGCCTGCTCAAGGTCACAGGGCTCAGCAGTGGCAGAAGCGAGTCCAAGACCATGCCCCAGGTTCTGTGCTCTCCTGTGAGTCAAGACAACAGAGTCTTGCTTCTCCAGGGATAGGTCGTCCTTCTCGCACTCAGAAGACTTTCAATGAACACTCTTGGACTCAGGGAAGCCAGTTCGACTCTGAGTCAGAAGGTTCTTATTGTTATAACGATGCCCATATCAATGTCCCAGTTGAGTTCTGCAGTGTTTGGGTCTGGTTTGGGGACTCAGGAGGGAGGGGAGAGCTGGGCACTGGGCAGCCTCTTCTCACTCTGAATAATTAGCAATGTACGTCACGCCCATCCCCTGCCTCTAACAAAGTTAGAAATTTAAATTCTCATTAGACAGAGGCGTCTGTTTCATACTTACTTCATCTGGGTAAGAAGGTCTGGAGTGAGTGCAATCAGACAGAATTTGCTCAAGTGTCTTTGGAGGTGCATGCCAGGGGACACAGCTGCAGCTGGAAGGTTTCCTGGGTTCAACCCTTTTTCTCAAGGCCATCTGTTTCTCCATAAAGACATTTCCCCACATTGTGCTGTACATACCTTCCTTCTGTCTCACATATATGCACATACACAGTGACATGGCAACCCACTCCCATATTCTTGCCTGGAGAATCCCATGGACAGAGAAGCCTGGTGGGCTACAGTCCTTGGGGTCGCACAGAGTCAGACACGACTGAGGGGCTGAGCACACGGTAACACCTGCTCACACACACAAACACGGTGTACGTAATCACATACCATATGGCCAGGTTCATCTAAATATAATCTGAGTTAAAAATCTAAGCTCGGTCCAAAGAAACCCCAGGTCCAGAGTAATGAGACAATTCAGGTGTGTGAGCACACACATACACACATCTCCCCACCTCTGCCACAGACCTCAGGGTCCTCACTGGATGTAGAGAACACCATCTCACACTCAGAACCATGATGATGTCTTTGTTCTCATTGATCAAGCCAGACAACCCCTTCCTGCCAAAGAAGAAGGAAGAGCTGCCATATCCCCTTCCACTCAAAGGCAAAAATTCAAGTACATATCCAGTAATCTCAAAATCAAAAGGGCTTAAATCAAGCCTGAGCCCACCAGCCAGCAGCCTCGTCTCCCACACTCTCAGGTCCCCTTACGCCCCTGGAATGCTGGGTGCCCTTGGGGTCTCTCCTCCTGACTCCTGCCCAGCTAAACCTTGAGCCGCATGCCTAGAGTCTCACACCTACCCTGTTGTGTCTATTCCTGCCCGTCCACCCTGTGGTTCAAGATCCCAGGGCACAGACCACCCCTGCACTGCCTGCATTCCACATCCAGCGTCACCAGTCGACTCATTTTCTTTGACCACCGCTTTGAAACTGTATCTCACTCAAAACCTTCAACCACTTATTACTACCTCCTCCTACTACCTGTGGGTTGAAGTCACTGGAGCCAGGCGACTCTTTGCTGCAGAAGACCTTCTCTAACTTTCACAGCAGAGAGAAGTACATGGTCCTTTTCCAGTGATGGGAAGCTTTTCCAATAGAGATACACAGCCCTTTTCCAGTGGTGGGAATCCCCTCACACAGTGGCAGAGTGGATGTGGCTCCAGACCTCTTAAAACCAGAGTTCAGGGATTTCCCTGATGGTCTAGTGGTTAAGACTTTGGTTTCTAATAAGGAGATGAGGGTTCAATCCCTATCAGGGAACTAAGATCCCACATGTCTCCTGGCTTTAAAAAAAAAAAAAAACACTTAAAATAGAAGCAATGCTGTATCAAAAACTTTAAAATAAAAACTTAAAAAAAAAAAAAAAAAAACAGAATTCAAGTTCAAGGTTGAGTAGATCGCTTCTGCTGTTGTTCAGTCGCCAAGTTGTATCTGACTCTTTACGACCCCATGGACGGCAGCACGCCAGGCCTTCTTGTCCCTCACTGTCTCCTGGAGTCTGCCCAAGTAGGTTGACTCTTCCTTAAACATCTCCTGGTTAATGTGAGGGTTTCCAGCAAGCAGTGCTCACCCAAACAGACACCCCTCTGGAGGAGACAGTGATAGAGATCAAAGAAAAGTGTTTTCATGCCTGAGTTCTGGAAGTGTTTTAAGGGCAATAGTTGATTTATATTCAAGCATTAGGGATAAATCAGAGGACACATAAAACAAAGGTGACCTGCAACGGCCACCCTCTGAGCTCAAACTGTTCACGTGGAGCTCACCTCGCCCTCAGCTGACTTACAGGCAGGCGGGGCTTGAACGGTGATGAAAGGTGCAAATCCCCTTGAAAGATGCATGTCTGTTCACCTTAGCTGCCTAAAGTTTGCCATCCCTACACAGAGGCAGCCAGAGGCCCTGACAGCACTGACCAGCTGGTGCCTTCTACACAACCAGGAAACAGTGCCAGTCTCCTGCACTGGGACCCAAGCTCTTCCCGCTGCCTGAGTTCCCATCATAGACATTAGCTGTCACAGGATTCCAGAAAGTGCCCAGGAGACACCCAAGGACACAGGTTCAGGAGTGGCATGAATACCTGGGGGGCAAGGCAGAGCACCCCCATCCCCAGTCCATCCCCTCCTCCCGTGAGCCACCCTCATGCCCAGAGGAAATGCCAGCTGCTCCCCCTCGGGGGTAGTGAGTGATCTGTATTCCAGCCAAATTACCCGGTGACTCTGAGTAGATGAAGATTCTGCTTAATATTTTTACCAATGATAACACTTTGCAGGACGAGTGCTTTCTACAACTCAGAGATGGGGGATCTGGAGTGGCATTTAAAAATGGAGCTGTTAGACAAGATTTCACCGAGGCCCTGCTAAATGTCAAACATCTTATTGACTGGGGAAGCGGCATGCAGGCTTGTTTCCCCAAACCTGATTAAAAACAGAAAGTGCCTTTTGAATATTCGTTTCTGTTTTGTATTATGGTAGGCTGGTAGGAGAGAAACAAAGGGAAAGGGAGGGCGGAGGGAGGGAGGGAGCCCCAGTGGACTGGAGCATCGTTTAGGTGTGTGCACGCAGAGGAGGGGAGGAGGGAGAAACAGCCCCGGAGGCCCAGAGGGGACAACGGCTTTTTTGAGCAGAGTAAATACTTCGAAGGACTAAGGCTGAAGAAATCTGCTCCGCTTATCAACCTGAGTCGGATGTCTGCTGCTGATTGGCAGACGGGTTCTCTCTGGAGTAATTAGGGTCTCATGGGGGAAGCATATTTATGTTGGAAGACAAATTCTCTTGCACAGGAGGAGCGTGTGGTCTCTAATGGTATCCAGGTGGCTTTTGCTTCAGTCCAGCAGCTGATTCTCATGCTGAGCTGAGTTCTGAACACCTCAGAAACAAATGAGCACAGAGGCCCTGTGGAACACCCAGGTAGGGGTCGTGAGAAGGAGGCAGCAGTGGAGGTCCTGGACCTTTGGGCTTCTGGGAGTCCTCAGACAGTGAGCTGGCATGCGTCTCCAACAGCGAATGGACCAGAAATCAATCCTGCAATCAGGTGTGTTTGTCACTTGCTTCGGTACACAGAAAATAAAAGAATGTTGGTGTGCAGCCAGAATTAATTGGGCCTTCAGGATTGCAAGTCCTGGCAGCCTGGTCAAGCTAGCCTGAACAGCCAGAGCCACAGAAACAGAGGGGCAGGGGTGGATGTTTATTAAAAAGCTGTGGGATGTCTCCCAGAGCTGGCGTTCGAGGGAGCTTCTGGGAGGAGCTTTGGGAAATGGCATGATGTCCCCATGGCTCTGTTTCTGCTTCTGAGTACACCCCCTGCTCCTCACTATAAAGACATCTGGTCCACCTCAGCACCTACATGGGACAGGTCTCCTGATCTGAAAAACAAAGTTATAGTCGCCAATTCCAAACCCTCACGGGAGAGGCTTCAGTGGCTCCAGGGGAGCCCTGGTCACCCAGGGTCCTCCCATGGTCCTGTCAAGGGCAGTCAGAGAAGGCGTGAGGCACATGAGGGCTATGGACTTACCCTGGGGCAGGCAGGTACAGGGAAGTCTTCTTTCTGTGTAGGTGGACTAGAAATAAGATCAGCTGCAGCCCATGGCCTCAGGGACCCAGAAATGACACAGAGAGACCTGATGCTTACCCAGGGTCAGGCAGGAGCAGGAGGGAACGCCCCTGGAGATCTTCTATGGGGTCAGAGTCCCTCTGCTTCTTCTGCCCCCATGGCCCTCTCCTAGACAAGTCACAAGTCCACACCCAGGGAAGCTGGGAAGGACTGAAGTCTCCATACCATCTAGTCCCCCCTTCCTCACCACTCACCCTGTCCCTCTCAGGTTGTCTTGTCCACCATTGGCCTCACCACCAACAGAGAACTTTGCCTGTGCACTTACTTGGGTCAGTCTGCTTGAGCCATGGTCATCTAGCACCACAGGCGGGGCAATGTAAACAGCTCAAATAAGGGCCACTTATCTCTCTCAGTTCTGGAGCCTGGGCCTCCAAAATCCAAGTGTCAGAAGGGATGCTTCCACACCTCTCCTGGGTGTGTAGATGGCCGAATTCTCCCCCTGCCCTTACGTGTTTCTGTGTCCTGATCTCCTCTTCTATAAGGACACCAATCATATGGGATTAGGGTCTCACCCCGTGACCCTGTTACCTTCACCACCTCTGTAAGCACCCGGCTCCAAATATAATCATATTATGAGTCCCTAGAGTGAGGAGGCTGATGTATAACCACGGTTGGGACACAAGTCAGCCCATGGCAGCTTAGTTAAGAGACACTAAGAACTGAAGCCTCCATTTTTGTCTCAGACCCACTTGCCATCAAGCTGAAATGCAGGCAGTGCAGTAGGAGCTCACGCACTCAAAGGCCAACTGTTTACCTGGGGCAGGGATTTTGCACCTGCTCCCCAAATAGTCTTCTCTCTGATGCTACTCTGATGTCCTGACCTGACCCCCAGGAGGTTAAATGAGGCAAAGACAGTGGAGTGTGTGGTCAGACAACCCTTCCTTACAATGTCTACTATGGTAAATTGTGACACACATCCACATCAAATTCTAAACCTATGTTGACACCATACACACTTATAGATATATTTGAGAATGTCTTTGGTGATGACATCATGGTATTTTATCAACTCAAATGAACATTATCTGGTCGCACAGAGCGGTTACCCCCATAAAGGACTTTCTAGCAGGGACCCTGTGGACTGACTAAAGGCTTGCTCACTCTGGGAGAATTCCTGGTTGTAGATGAAGCTGATGTGTTTCCACCCACAAAGACCTTGCCCTGCGGTGAAATTGTCCTGGGTCCTGCATCAAACCAGTCAATCCTAAAGAAAATCAGCCCTGAATATTCATTGGAAGGACTGATGCTGAAGATGAGGCTCCAATACTTTGGCCACCTGATGTGAGGAGCCAACTCGTTGGAAAAGACCCTGATGCTGGGAAAGAATGAGGGCAGAAGGAGAAGGGGGCAACAGAGGATGAGAAGATTGGATGGCATCATTGACTCAATGGACATGAATTTGAGAAAATTCCAGGAGATGGTGAAGGACAGGAAAGCCTGGCACGCTGCAGTCCATGGCGTTGCAAAGAATCAGACACAACTGAGCGACTGAACAACAACAACAGCACGTGAGCTCAGACAGTTCAATAATACACAGTGCCAGAAAAACAGCAGTTGTCAGTACAGTTCTCTTAACTGGCCACACAGAGGGCAAGGGGACAAGGCGCCAGACAAGCTTAAGCCATCGGTCCAGAGCCCAGGAGCTCAGCATTGCTGGGTATCCAGAGCTGTTTGTGACTCTCTTAATGCACTACTTGAACTTCCTCCGGGGAAATTGAGTGTCTTTCTGCTCTGTGGTTTCTGATGTGGAAATTGCCCATGTTTTTAATGTCACATTAAGTGATAAAATGACATGCAGGGTTACAATCGGATGTGATCCAGCTGATGTACAGCAGCTAGAGAGAATTCTTTTCAAATTTGAGAACCGCAGCTCTGGCTTTACAGCACTGAGTGGTATTTTTTAAATGGGCTTTTGAACTTCACTTAAAAACAAGTCTTCTCACACACAATCTGAATACATTAGGAGAGACTAAACATGAAGCTGCCATTGTCGCATCATTTTTCTCCTTGCTTCTGACTCTGAGTCCCTGTGGCAAAGTCATTGGCCGGATTGCTTTTTTCCCCTCTGGCTTTATCAGCCTCTGATTTCTCTTTCAGAGATAATTTGATTTTTTTGAAGCCATGGCTATTTAAAGAGTTAGCTGAAATATGAATCCCGCTTTTCTTTGACAGCTGTACCAGCCTATCCCAAAGGATGAATGGCGTGATGTTAGAAAGTTTCTAGAAGTTTCTTCTTATGGTTTGTTTATTTGTTACTATAATTAATTATTGAGAGTTTAGAAACACATCCACTTTGTTCAATCACAGAGAAAATAAACTTAGACAATATCAAAACAAGGTGGCACTTCAAGAATGCAGAGCAGTGGGGGCCATCCATCTGTAGATGAGAAGAGGAGTTCCCTGCCTCTGGGTGGAACTTTTGCAGCAGTCATTTTTCCTGCCAGGTATCAGAGCTGTTACAAGGGAGAAGGGGGGCTAGCCACACCCCTGCCCTTGCAGGGGAGGAGGGGAGCTGAGCCCCAAACCTGCAACGCCCAGAGGTAGAAAATGATGAGCATTCTGAAAGGGGCCTCACAAAGAACCTAGAGTTCAGAAAAGCAGTCCAGAGTCTGAGCCATTACTGAAAGGAAAGCGAGGGGACAAAAAGCTACATTTAACATTTTTTGATAATTCCTGATATATAATTGGGTGTCAGACAGATTTTCCAGGAAGCTAGATGTTTCCTGGCTTCTGAAATGTGTTTGTCTGTGATACCTGCAGCCACACCCACTGGGCAGCTCCATGCTGCAATCTCCTTGGGTAACCTGGTCACCTGTGGTGACCTCTGTCTGCAGTGACCCAGTCCTGGGAGACATGCCTCCCCTCTGGGTGGTGACCCCTTGGCATGAGGAAGGAGGTAACTTCTGAAACTTGGGCAGCAGTTGGGAGTGGATTTGAGGGAACCAGTTTGGAATAGATAGAAGGTAAATTTCTTTTTTTAAACCAGTGACAGGTGTCAGTATCAGTTTCCAAACGGAAACAGATGGCACATTCAAAATGAGTGTTCGAGGAGAATTTAGGAAACAGACTTTCCACAAAGGTGTGGGCAGTGTCCTGGGCTAGTAACAGCTGGGCTTTTACTTTAGCCCTTCTGGGCTGAAGGGAGGGGACACACAACTCCTGGGACCCAGAGAGACAGAGACAGGCCAGGAGAGGCACCTGGCGGAAGTTGTGTCTTCATCCCATGTCCCCACCAGCACGCAGTGACCAAGAGTGGGGACTGGTGGAGTAAATACTGCAGCCTCCCCTTCCGCCCCATGTCATACAACTGTTCCCTGATGGCCAAGCCCATCTGGACAGACAAGGGTGCAGGGTTCACACACACAGGGCAGCCTCCCTGTGGAAGAACAGACGAGGAGGCATCACCAGGGTCAAGGAAAGTGTCTGCCTGCGGTGATACTCGGGCAGTCCTCCCACTCTTTGGATCACTTCCCTGTCTTCTTCTTGCCGCCGTTCTCGTCCTTTCCCTCAAGTGCTATAGTTCTCAGGACCCCAACCTCAGCTCTGTTTTCACTCTGCATATTCTCCTGTCATCCTGTGCTTCTAATTGCCACAAACACCAGGTGACTCTGAAGTCTGCACCTCCAACTTTAGCTCCTCTCCTGAGCCAAAGCGCCACATGCCTGATTGCCAATCAGAACACCACCTGGATGTCCCCAGGCCACCGCATCCATGAGCAGTGTGTCTGAAACCTGCCACGTTCAGCTCTCAGACAGATGAGAAGCTTAAGTCACCTTTGTTCCTTAATTTTGCTATAATTCACATCTAATGAGCTATTTCCTTCTGTCTCCATGGCTTATGTACAGTCAGGGACTTGCTCCCCTCCAATCCTACCCCGACAGGCTCGAGTTAGTCTCTGGACTGTTCATAAGCTGATGAACATGGTCATGGTCATATCTCTCAGATCACATTTCTGCTTAACATGAAATAGTTTTCATAATATATGATAAATTAGGCAACTCCCCCTCAAAAAATGACTTGTATGAATGGAAGATAAGAATAAAATTCTGTGAGTCTTTCACTTTGTGAAGTTTTTTTTAGCACAAGGGGAATTTGGGGAAGATGGGCAGGTCTTAATGGTGGTGGTGGATGCTTGGGCAAACATACTTGTCAAAAGTCGAGCGCTGTGCCTTTAAAATGTGTCTGTGATATTGCATGCCTCAATACACCTTAATAATGTTTTTTTTAAGTTCATTAGATCAGGTTCAAGATCAGACTTGATTCTAACTTTACATTGTTTACTGAGTCCAAGCTCACTCTGCTTGCCAGAAAACAGGCCAATAAATTGGAGATGAGGTACTGAGGAAAAGGATATGACTTTATTTGGAAAGCCAGTTAACTGAGAGGGATGACCGACTAATGTCTCAAAATAATCATCTTGACAGGGTCTTGATGCTAGCCTTTTTATAGAACAGAGATGGTGGAAGGTGAGGAAGTAAAGTAAAAATGGCACTAATCTTGCAAATACTTTCTTGAATGGCCAGCTCTAGGAGGGAATGTGTTAATTTATTCCATCCTGTAGCAATTCACAGATGGACAGGGTCTTGAACAAAGACATTTTGGGTTTTTTGTATTCAGGCAGAGGAGCAGGGTTTCCCAAGACAGGTCATTATGTATGGATGGTATCATTTTAGTGAACAAAAGCAATGGGAAGCAAATTTTAAAGTAAATGAAACAGACCTGGCATGGAGTCAGGTTTTGTTCTTCTCTGTAATACAGTCACATTCACTTGCATTCTTAACCTCTTGGACTAGTTAGAGGGATTACTGCTTGCTTCCATGACAAAAAGTCCCCAGATGTCAGTAGCCTTACACTAGAGCTTTGCATTTTCCTCATGGCAACCCACTCCAGTATTCTTGCCTGGAGAATCCCAGGGACGGGGGAGCCTGGTGAGCTTCCGTCTATGGGGTCGCACAGAGTCGGACACGACTGAAGCGACTTAGCAGCAGCAGCAGCAGCAGCATGTCCTTCTTGCTGGGTTCAGACAGCCTTCCAAGTAATAAGTCAGGGAGCCAGACTCCTCTCATCCATCCTGTGGTTCTTTCATCTGCTGAGACCTCAGAATCATCCCCAAGATTCTTTGCATCTGTCCAACAGCAAGGAGAAACCCCAGACATTTTAGAAGGCCACCTTGAAACTGTGGACATCCCTTCCATCCTCATCTCAGTGGACAACATGAGTCAGAGGTCCCCACCCAGACGTTAGGGGGCTGTAGGTATCCATGTGTCAGCAGGAAAGGAGATGTGGTGAACTAGTCCACTGCCCCCATTGCAGCCTTCTGGATGGGGACACAGCAGATGGAGTCAGAAACATGTCCTCTGTCCTGGGAACCATACAGAAGCTACAGAATAATGCATCTAAAACACGCCCCAAAGCTGTACATGCCCTTCAAATGCAGGAGTCTGTGACTGATTGGAGGACTGCTACAAGGGGTGCATATGCCCAGGGGCACAGATCATACATGTGAGGAGCATCTGCCACGTGTCACAGAGATGGGCTGAGAGTGTCCAGCTGCAGCTTCAAGCTTCTGCCAGTCCCACTTTCTGCTGAAAATGGGACTAAACAATCTGGCTGTCCCAGAAGTGGGGTCAGAGAAGCCAAGAGCAGGAGCAGATCAGCTTGAGAAGCAGGGGCTGCTGAGCACCACCAGAGTCCATGCTGTGGATATAATAAAAGCATCTTAACGATACACCTTGAACACTGGCATTTGATAGGAGAGGGATAAGACCACCAGTATCCAATGATACCTCCTTTTTCACTAGGCTCCATCACCCACCATGAATTCAACAGCCCCAGAGATAGGAAGTTCTCCTTCAAGGATGACACATGGGGAAAAGGAGTTTCAGGAGGCAGATGTGGGCTCCCTCATTTCCCCTGTCTTAATATCATCAATAGAAGGCTGAGTTAATCTTATTTTTAATTTTCTGTGTCTTATGATGTTTTGACATCTTAAAAATCTTTTTTTGTTATTTTGTAAATAAGTTCATTTATATCACCTTTTTTAGATTCCACATATAAGTGATATCATGTGATAGTTGTCTCTCTGTCTTACTTCACTCAGTACGACACTCTCAGGTCCATGCATGTTGCTGCAAATGGTATTATTTCATTCTTTTTTATGGCTGAATAGTACTCCCTTGTATATATGTACCACATCTTCTTTGTCCATTCATCAATCCATAGATATTTAGGCTTCTTCTATGTCTTTACTATTGTTAATTTTGTTGCTGTGAACACTGGTGTGTGTGTGTGTGTGTCTTTTCAAATTATGGTTTCTCTGGACATGTCTCCAGGAATGGAATTGCAGGACCTTATGGTAATTCTATTTTTAGTTTTTTAAGGAACATCCACACTGTTTTCCATAGTAGCTGTACCAGTTTACATTCCCACCAACAGTGTAGGAGGGTTTCCTTTTCTTCACTCTCTACAGCATTTTTTTGTTTGACATCTTTCCCATCATCCTGGCTGGGGAGAGACTGCACCCAGGACAACCAAATCTTCAAAGATAGCAAAGGGCTTGGAGCACCACTTTCAGATGCAAACCCACCAAACTCTATGCTCCTGATCACCTCCCTTTCTCTAATGTTCACCCACAAGCCAGTACTTCCCCTTCCCCAAATCACCCCAGACCAGGTATCAGGCAACTAGAGAACACCCCTCGAGCCCAAAGCTCACTGGAATTATTCAAACTGGACAGTTCCACGCGATTGACCCTGCCCTGTCTTTCCCATGGAAACGCCAAGAAAGACCATGGCCTAGGTCTCCTCACTCACTCCTGCTTCTGGCTCTGGACCAAAACCTGGGGCACCCCATGTGGCACTGCAGGGTGTGATGCCATCTTCTTTCAACAACACTGGCCCCTCCATGTGGTGTCACTCAGTCACACCCATAAATAAAAATCCTGAAGGTATGGACCTCCCTGGTAGTCCGGTGGCCAAGACTCCATGCTCCCAATGCAGGGGGCCAGGGTTTGATCACTGGTCAGGGAGCTAGATCTTGCATGCCACAACTAAGACCCAGCACATCCAAATAAATAAATGGTGCTGCTGTTCCGTCACTCTATCGTGTCTGACTCTTTGTGACCTCTTGGACTGCAGCATGCAGGGCTTCCCCATCCTTCACCATCTCCCAGAGTTTGCTCAAGTTCATGTCCATTGATTTGATGATGCCATCCAACCATCTCATCCTTTTACCCCTTCTCCTCCTGCACTCAATCGTTCATAGCATCAGGGTCTTTTCCAATGAGTTGGCTCTTCACATCAGGTGGCCAAAGTATTGGAGTTTTAGCTTCAGCATCAGGCCTTTCAATGCATATTCAGGGTTGATTTCCATTAGGATTGATTGCCTCTGTTTCGAGTTTGGGATTTTTTTGGCCTTGAGGCATGTAGGATCTTAACTTCTCCACCAGGAATTGAACTCACACCCTCTGCATTAGAAGGCAAAGTCTTAACCACCAGACCCCCAGGGACATCACCACCATCTCTATTACAGGGGAGATAGTGCTGAGAGCCCTTTTGCCTTCCTTCTAAAGCCTAAGTGTCACATTCCACCTGGGAGATTTACACATATTCGATTCACCCTTAACCTAAAATCCTATTGTCCAGCTCTATCTTTTCTCCCAGACCCCGATTAAGTGCAGTGTCAAGGTGGCCTGGCACCCCACTCCCTGACTGCCTTGCCCATGTGCACATCTTCTGTAGGCTCTGTACCCATGAACCACGAACTAGAAAAGCACGTTGTATTATTAATGAATTTGTTGAGCACCGCACATCTGCAGAGCTCTCAGTCCTTTCCAGAGCAATCTTGCGGTGTCCCTGTGATCCTAAGAATACCCCTGAGGGTCCACAGGACAGGCACTGTTATTTCTCTCTGACTTACGGGGCAGTAAGGACCAGCGTGTGAATTGCCTGGCCCCAGGACACACAGCTAGTCAGTAACCATGCCAGGAGCACACCTGCATCTCCTTGCCTCTCTCCGGAGTTTGGTGTTTGTTTTTATCCAAATGTACATCCACACATCCATGAAAGAAGGGTGATAAAAGAGAGCTGAAAAATCACCCTTCACTCTCCTGCTGGAAGGAATGACAGCTTTGTGTCTGATGTGTTCAATTTCAGGGACTCGCCCCGGGCTTGCCAAGGGACAAGCAGGGTGCTGGCACCACGACTGAAAACATACAGAGAAGAGCGTGACGGGCACCCACAGGCTTCACCATCTCATGAGGAAGAAAGGTCACAGTGACATAAACACACACACACAACCACAGCTGGGACAGGTGCTGCAGAGAACACTGTGCTGTGTGGTCACAGAGGGCCCAGGCCTCACCTGTGCAGATATGGAGGGAGGTGTCCCCGGGGAAGTCATATGTCAGCAGAAGCCCGATGGCTGGGTAGTGAGTGGCTAGGAAAAGGGGGAAGTGAGCCAGGTGGGCCAAAGGAAGGAGTGTCCCAGGCAGGAAGGGAGAGTTCAGAAGCCCTCGTGACAGGAGAAAACATGAGGCCCCAGAAGCCCTAAGGGCTTCCCTGGTGGCTCAGTAGTAAGGAATCTACCTGCCAATGTAGGAGACACAGGACATGCTGGTTCCACCCCTCAGTCAGGAAGATCCCCTGGAGGAGGAAGTGACAACCCAGCATTCTTGCCTGGAGAATCCCATACAGAAGAGTCTGGTGGGCTACAGTCCATGGGGTTGAAAAGACTCGAACACGACTGAGCACCAGAGGCCCTAAAGAGTATCCAGCAGGACCGCAATGGAGAACAAGGGAGCAATGGAGGTGCACGTGATGGGATAGGCTGGGCAGGGCCATCAAGCAAGGTGCTGGAGGCAATGCCCGCAATTTCATCTCCATTTTAAAACAAGTTGGGTGTCCGGGAAGGTTTCAAACAAATATGATGGTCTGATCATGTGAACGTGGGGAGCTTCTTGCTCTCTGCCCTGTGGGATAGATGGAGGAGACATCAGAGAAAAGGCTGATGCCAGCATCTGGGTGGAGATGCAGTCTAGAGAGACTAGGAAGACTCGAGAAGAGCACCAGGAACCCTGACTCCAAGCTGGCCGTGCCTTCCCAGGAGCCTCCTCCAAATGTACAGCACCCGCACAAGATTAGCATTCCGGGGTGCAGTCCCTCCAGCTGCACTGCACATCTGTGGGGACCTCCGGCAGCTCACCCACTCTGAGGGTGATTGATGGCTCTGGGAGGAAGCTGATGTCCCAGATGGAGACGGCCAGTTTAATTTGCAGCTTCTAAATCTGTTCGGATACAGTGTTCTGTCATTAAAGATTCATTTAGACTTATCTTAATAGGAAACAATATAACTCAGCCAGACCCATAAATGACAAATTGCCCTTCATTGGGAGAAATCTTAAAGCAAAAGATGTGACTTTCCATCATTCGATCCTGTGGTTAATTTCCGCGGAGCTGACGGTGCTTTGCTGTGTTCAGAATGATGAGTGCTCTCGTGCTGTCCTTGTGTCCACTCTTCTACAGCCAACAACGTGAGTTTTAGGTTCTCAGGCAAAGAGGGGGACTCTTGGTACTGGCTTTAAGAACTGGTCAGGATATCTCTGGTGGTTCAGTGGTTAGGACTTCACCTCCCAATGCAGGAAGTGCAGGTTTGATCCCTGATTGGGAAGCTAAGATCCCACAAGCCTTGAAGCCAAAAAAACAAAACATAAAACAGAAGTGATAGGGTAATAAATTCAATAAAGACTTTAAAATGGTCCACATGCAAAAAAAATATTTGAAAAAAATTAGAAAGAATTGGTCAGACAGCAAGTCACAGAACCAATGGAGTTTACAACTTTGTTGTTCTGTTGCTAAGTCGTGTCTGACTCTTTGTGATCCCATGGACCAGAGCAAGCCAGGTTTCTCTGTCCTTCCCTGAATCTGAAAGATTGCTCAGATTCATGAATTACCATCCCTGGATTGTGAGAGAATTCATAAAGCAACAAAGCGAAAGGGGAAAATAACAGAAATGAGTTTCCCAAGTTGCATAGCTGCAAATACGCCCTAAGGAAATTCCAGCTGTGAAGTAAACGGTGGCTTCCAGGGCCTTGGGCATCCAGCGCACTGTTTTCTTTGTAAATTCCTGCAAGCAGAGGCAGCATAATTTAGGATAAAGTGGAGCCATACAGCTCTGACTCTGGTTTCTAGCTCTGCCACTTTCTAAAGAGTTAATACATGGAGATGGTCAAGGAATGTGCGTGCACCAGGAGGCCAGTCAGTGTTTGAGCATCAACACCCTCAGGCAAATGATTGGACTTCTAAGCCCCCATTTCACTTTCTCTAAAAAAGCAAGAAAGAAAATCATTGATTCTACCTCCTACGCCTGTTGTTAGATTTAAATAAAATAATGCATATAAAACATCTAGTACAGCAAGCAGCAGCTGAAACCCACAGCAGCACTGATGGGCATTTACTGTTCCCGGCTGTTTGATGGCACATGAATCTTCATCGTATCTCTTAGTCTATCTGAGGCCAAATTTAATGCAAGTGTGTGCAGAACGCCTAGTTCAGCACCTGGCACACTGTGACATCTGCAGCGCGAGTTTTATTCCTCATTCTATGTTTGAAAGCTGGTTGTATATCTGCCTCATCCTATAATCAAATAACCCCATGACTGAGACACCTTTTCAACTGTGTACCAAAGGAACATACTTTATTTATCAGCTAAAAACCTAGGATGCTGGCACTCAGACCATGCAGTGTCATAAACACCTCACCTTCAAGGACAAAACTGAAATTTAGAATTTGGCAACTTGAGCTCTACAAGGATAGAAAGAACTTGGGTGCCATATTGTCTCTCTTTGCCACCATTCTTGCATTCAGGAGGTCACTCGTGTTCCTGACACAGAGAGCTTCACCTAAGGACATAGTTTGAATTCAAACCGTCTTGGGCCCCAAGTGCGTGTGTGTGGAGGGTGGCCGAGGTATTCTCGTGAGCCATATTGGAGTACTTTGTTCAAATTGCACAGCAGTGCCTGAGAAGTTTAAAGGGAATCAGGTAAATGAAAGTGCCTAAGAACTGATGCTTTTGAACTGTGGTGCTGGAGAAGACCCTTGAGTGTCCCTTGGACTTCAAGGAGATCAAACCAGTCAAACCTAAAGGAAATCAACCCTGAATATTCATTGGAAGGACTGCTCCTGAAGCTCCAAAACTTTGGCCACCTGATGCAAAGAGCCAACTCATTGGAAAAGACCACGATGCTGGGAAAGATTGAAAGCAAAAGGAGAAGGGGGACAGCAGAAGATGATGTGGTTAAATAGCATCACAGACTCAATGAACATGAATTTGAACAAACTCTGGGAGATAGTGGGGGACAGGCAAGGCCACAGGGTCCCAAAGAGTCAGATATGGCTTAGCAACCGAACAACAACAAAGTGAAAGCTCTTAGGAAGAGAAACACTTGTGAAAAGAAGACATCTTAGTTATCTATCTCTGCATAACAATATTGTAATAAATTCAGTGGCTTTGAACTGCATATGTTTATCATCTTGCAGTTTCTGAGGGTCAGGAGTCAAGGCATAGCTTAGCTGGTCACTAGCAAGGCTGTGATCAAGCTGTCAGCTGGGGCTGAGTCCTCATTCGAGGCTGGACCAGGGAAGGTCTGCCCCAAGCACTGTGCTCACTGGCACAGTTCTGTTCTTTCCAGGCTGCCTGACCAAGGCCCTCCATTGCCCACTAGCTGGAGGCAAGAAGCTGCTCTTCCCCCAGAAAGGGAGTGAGTCACCTGGAAAGACAGACCTTAATCTTATATAACAGGATTACATACAAGGAAGCCCATACGTCCTGTTATAGTGGCTGCATTCTTTTTTTAAATTATTTTTTACTGCAATATAATTGCTCAACAATGTTGTGTAAGTTCCTGCTGTACAGAAAAGTGAATCATCCATACCTATACATACATCCTCTCCCTTTTGTATTTCCTTCCCATTCAGGTCACCACACTGCATTAGCACAGTTCTCTGTGCTACACAGTAAGTTCTCATTAGTTATCTGATGCAAAGAGCTGACTCATTGGAAAAGACCCTGATGCTGGGAAAGATTGAGGGAAGGAGGAAAAGGGGGTGACAGAGGATGAGATGGTTGGGTGGTGTCAGCAACCCAATGGACATGAGTCTGAGCAAACTCTGGGAGATAGTGAAGGACAGGGTACCCTGTCATGCTGCAGTCCACGGGTCACAAGGAGTTGGACAGGACTTAGCGACTGAACAATAAAGCAGTAGTGCACATGTGTCAACCCCGTCTCCTAATTCCACTCCTCCCTTTCTACCTTGTTAGCCATATATTTGTTCATGCCTGTGTCTCTATAGTGGCTGCATTCTGTTGGCTAAGTTCAAGTCCCTGGTTCCATGCATTGCACTCAGGAGGGACGGTGTGAACACCAGAAGCTGGGGCCTGGGAACCACATCAGAGCCTGTCTACAATGGCCTCACTGTCTGGGTGCAATAGCAGCTCACCTGCAGCTAAGGCCCTCACCTGGTCTGTGAGCCAGTGAGGGGAGGGGAGGGGAGGATTCTGCATACATTATGTTCCATTTGGGAAAAAAGGAGTATCTGAGGAGGAGGACCAGGACAAACATACTGAAGAAGGATAAATCAGGGTCTCTAGCTGGGAAAATAGATGACTCTTTAAAAGAGGGATATATCTCTTCTGAAAATGGATGTCAGGGCTCCTACAATGATAAATGCCCTTGAGCCTGTCCACTGGGGAGAAGCAGCTCTGGACACCAGGCCAAGGGACTGTCTCTGCCCAGTTAGGGCACTGTTAACCACAGGATCCTCAGTGAATCCAGTTCCTTCAAAGACTGCTGCCTCCAAAATGTTGTGATCCTGGTGACTCAGAGTGATGGTCATCTGACCAGCTGCTTTCTGTCTGGGTCATCAGAAAGGAAGAGAAACCTAGGGGGATGACCAGGAAGGCCCTGAGTCTCCCTCACAGGTCTGATAAGCCCTGCAGTGAAACTCAAGTTCTTCATTGAACCAAGTCCAAGAACCCATAGGCAGATGGCCTGGAGACCCTAAGACGCAGCTGAAACGGCAGCCCCAACATCCTCCAATCTCTCTCCACAGGAGCAGGTGCTCAGGGAGAACTCAGAGGTCATCTCAAAATGTGCTCCTCAATGCACCCATCCCACAAAAGGCTCATGAGCTGGTAGATTAGTGACTGTACCCAGGACTTTTGTTGTTTATTGGTAATAGTTCATTATTTCACCAAGCCCGTGTGATAGAGAACAGTGGCACATGCTGATACACTCCCCGATCCATTCATCCACAACTACCAAGCGCCAGGTACTATGACATGTGCAAGGAACGCAATCACGGAAGAGCATCTCTGCTTCACTCCAGCGATGGAACAATGACAGTTCAGGTGGATAAGGAAGGCTTGCAGGATGTCAGAGGTAAGTCACCCGAAGGAAAACAAAGCAAAGGAGATGGACAGGGGGAAGGATATTGAAATTTGAAACAAAACAGCTGGGAAAGCCTCACTGAGAAGGACATTTCCATCAAAACTTGAAGGAACTGAGCAAGTGCATGTCTGAGGAAAGAGCATTTCAGGTAACATGAGGATCAAGTGCAAAAGTCCTGAGGTAGGAGCAGCCTGATGCTCTGGAGAGGCTGTGAAGGGGGCAATGGGTTTGAACAGAGGATACAATACTGATAGGCAGTAGAAGGTCAATATTCTGTATGTTTGATAAGTACCAAGGGCCAAATTGTGAAGGACTAAATGGGTGAGGGGGTGTAACTCCCCCAGGTCTGATAAGTGGGGCAGGATATTCTCAGTTCAGTTTAGTCACTTAGTCATGTCCAACTCATCAAAACTCCATAGGCTGCAGCATGCCGGGCTTCCCTGTCCATCACCAACTCCTGGAGCTTACTCAAACTCATGTATATTGAGTCAGTGATGCCATCCAACCATCTCATCCTCTGTCCTCCCCTTCTCCTTCTGCCTTCAATCTTGCCCAGCATCAGGGTTTTTTTCCAGTGAGTCAGTTCTTCATATCAGGTGGCCAAAGTGTTGGAGTTTCAGCTTCAGTATCAGTTCTTCCAATGAATATTCAGTGTTGATTTCCTTTAGGATGGACTGGTTGGATCTCCTTGCTGTCTAAAGGACTCTCAAGAGTCTTCTCCAGCAACACATTTCAAAAACATCAATTCTCTGGCACTCAGCTTTCTATATAGTCCAACTCTCATATCCATACATGGCTTCTGGAAAAACCATAGCTTTGACTAGATGAACCTTTGTTGGCAAAGTAATGTCTCTGCTTTTTAATACGCTGTCCAGTTGGGTCATAGCTTTTCTTCCAAGGAGCTGCTGCTGCTGCTAAGTCATTTCAGTCGTGTCCGACTCTGTACAACCCCATAGACGGCAGCCCACCAGGCTCCCCCGTCCCTGGGATTCTCCAGGCAAGAACACTGGAGTGTGTTGCCATTTCCTTCTCCAATGCATGAAAGTGAAGAGTGAAAGTGAAGTAGCTCAGTTGTGTCTGACTCTTTGCGATCCCATGGACTGCAGCCCACCAGGCTCCTTAGTCCATGGGGTTTTCCAGGCAAGAGTACTGGAGTGGGGTGCCATCGCCTTCTCCATCCAAGGAGCAAATGTCTTTTAATTTAATGGCTGCAGTCACCATCTGCAGTGGTTTTGGAGCCCAAGAAAATAAAGTCTCTCACTGTTTTCATTGTTTCCCCATCTATTTGCCATGAAGTGATGGGACCAGATGTCATGATCTTAGTTTTCTGAATGTTGAGTTTTAAGCCAGCTTTTTCACTCTCCTCTTTCATTTTTATCAAGAAGCTCTTTAGTTCTTCTTCACTTTCTGCCATAAGAGTGGTGTCATCTGCATATCTGAAGTTACTGACATTTCTCCTGGCAATCTTGATTCCAGCTTGTGCTTCAGCCAGCCTGGCATTTCACATAATGTACTCTGCATAAAAGTTAAACAAGCAGGGTGACAATATATAGCCTTGGCATATTCCTTTCCCAATATGGAACCAGTTCATTGTTCCATGTCCAGTTCTAACTGTTGCTTCTTGACCTGCATACGGATTTCTCAGGAGGCAGGTCAGGTGGTCTGGTATTCCCATCTCTTTAAGAAATTTCATTTGTTGTGACCCACCGAGTCAAAGGCTTTGGCATAGTCAATAAAGCAGAATTAGATGTTTTTCTGGAACTCTCTTGCATTTTCCATGATCTAGCGGATGTTGGCAATTTGATCTCTGGTTCCTCTGCCTTTTCTAAATCCAACTTAAACATCTGGACGTTCACGGTTCATGTACTGTTGAAGCCTGGCTTGGAGAATTTTGAGCATTACTTTGCTAGCATGTGAAATGAGTGCAATTGTGCAGTAGTTTGAACATTTTTTGGCAGGATATCTCTTAGGGCTTAATAGGCAAGGACGGGAGTGGGCAAATCCAGCCAGGAGGTTGTCCCCAGCATTTTTGGCATCAGAGACTGTTTTTTTGGAAGACAATTTTCCCACAGACTGTGGATGGGGGGTTGATTCAACTGCATTACAGTTACTACGCATTTTATTTTTATTATTATTACATCAGCTCCACCTCAGATCATCACGGATTCCCAGGTGGTGCTAGTAATAAAGAATCCTCCTGCCGATGTAGGAGATGCAAGAGATGCAGGTTCATTCCCTGGGTCAGGAAGATCCCCTGGAGGAGGAAAAGGCAACCCACTGCAGTATTCTTGCATGGAAAATTTCATGGACAGAGGAGCCTGGTGGGCTACGGTCTATGGGGTCACGAAAGAGTCGGACACATCTGAGCGTGCGCACACACCTCAGTTCATCACGTATTATATCTCTGAGGATGGGGATCCTGGCTGTAAGGTCATATGGTTAAGGGCAGTAGAGAAAGTCCTCTAGAGTTGCATAGGTAATGGAGGGTGTATCCTGTAGGGTCTGAGAGTCCACGTTGAGATGCGTGTGCTTAGTTGCTCAGTCGTGTCTGATTCTTTGTGACCCCATGGACTGTAGCCTGCAAGGCACCTCTGTCCATAGGATTTCCCAGGCAAGAATACTGCAGTGGGTGGCCAGTCTCTTCTCCAGGGAACCTTCCCAACCCAAGGATTGAACCCAGGTCTCCCGCTTTGCAGGCAGATTCTTTACATCTGAACCACCAGACTCTGACTGTGAGAAGGGCACTGTTGGCAGACTCTGAGCAAAGAAGCCATCTGGCCATGATCTCACGAAGGATCCCTCCATATAGGAACTGAGACAGGAATGAGCGAGGGGGTTGTGGGGAAGCTGGCAGGCTCATTTCACGGGTCACTGCTGTAATCCGTGAGAGTGGATGGTGACTGCAGCCAGGGTGATAAGAGCACTATAACGCTGTTACTCACCAGAAAGAATCATCCTCTATTTCTCCTCTAAGCTCCATCCCAGATTGCCTCTCCATAAACCACAGTCTTTAAATCTCACACTCTGCACAAATCCCAAGCAATCCACAGTTAGACGTTGTTATGTTTTTTCCACCTAATTGAGCGAGTGGTTCAGAATTTAAGACATTTTACAGCACTTATTAATCTATTGTCAGTGTTTAATTTTATAGACAGGAACCAGTTAAAAGCCAAGCTGTAAAAGTTCACTTCGGCTTCCAGGCCCTTGGTGTAGATCACAAGACTCAGAGCAGGGGAGGGAGACAGATGGCATCCTCAAAGTCTGGGAGGTGTCTGGGGCCCTTCTTTTTAACTCACACCAATCCACTTGAGAAGAAGGGGGTGACAGAATGAGATGGTAGGATAGCATTTCTGACTCAATGGACATGAAACTGAGCAAACTCCAGGAGATGATATAGGACAGGACAGCCTGGCGTGCTGCAGCCCATGGGGTCACAAAGAATCAGATGCAACTTAGTGACTGAACAACAACAATCAACTCAATGAACTGGTGAGGAACGCTTCCTATTAAGCAAACACTAGGACAAGCAACACTCCCAGTATCACCAGAGTGGCTCCGTGGTGGCCATCCAGATGTGCCCTGGATATGCACAAGTGACTTTCCCAGAGGACAGCCAGATGAGGTCTTCAGCATCCCAGCCAAGTTGGAAAGGCTTCTTGAACAAGTAAACCTAATCTATTTGGGAGGAAGCATTTATAAAACTCTAAGGATGAAATCAGAGTTAATTCACAGAATATCCTGTGAAAGTCCCACAAGAGTGGAGTCCTAGAAAGATTCTTCTTCCATCCTGGAGATGGAAGCTGAGTAACTCCTACCTTGAAAACTCTCAAGGCCCAGGTCATCTCATCTAATCAGTCCATAGATGCTCCTTGGGAAAGGTCTTGAACTTTGCACACTATCCCAGAAGTGAGCTAGCTGTCCATTACCAAGGACACCAGGCCTGACTTTGAGTTTCCATCCCAAATACCAACTGTGTTTCATTCACACCCCGAACAATCTAAACAGATTACCTTCTGCTATCCAAAGATGTTACTTCATTGGCATCAGGAGTTCAGAGATCAGAGGAAAATGAAGCACATGGAGATGAACCAGGATCTCTAGGGATCCCCAGGTGCTGTAGGAGGCAGAGGTGTAATGGGTTCTGTTTTGCAGGAACAGAAGCAGGCTTGGGACCAAGTAAGGTTCCCCTGAGGTAGGAACTTGGGACTGGATCTGTAGGATCTGACAACAGTCCAAGGGAAGGACAGACAACCCCACAGCACCCTGCAGATATTCCATTCTGAAGGTGTATTCTGTTGCTCAGTAGCTAAGTCATATCCGACTCTTTGCGACCCCATGGACTGCAGCATGCCAAGTTTCCTGTCCTCCACTATCTCCTGGAGTTTGCTCAAACTCATGTCCATTGAGTCAGTGATGCCAACCAACCATGTCTCCTTCTACCGTCCCCTTCTCGTCCTGCCTTCAGTCTTTCCAAGCATAAGGGGCTTTTCCAATGAGCTGGCTCTTTGCATCAGGTACATTCTACCCCACATCCATCCAGGCCCCTGCTAACATAATTGAGAACCAATTATGTCATCCCAGGGCTGCTAGTTAAGAGTTCCAGCCTTGCCCATGAAAGGGGCAAGCCTCATATGAAGCTACCCACTTCTGCTTCAGTCCTGATTATTCCCCTAAATGACAATATATAGCTTGCCCTTGATGGGTCTCAAGTTCAGAATAATAAAAATATGGGTCATTGCAGTGTTAAAGTAATGTGTGATGACCCGCAGGACAAATCCCTGCTAGAAGGAGCTCTGGGCTTCTCTGCTTGAGAGGCTAAGGCCATGAGCCTCTTCACACACCCGTTTTCTTTCCTGCCAGGACGTTCAGAACAAAGCTTCATGCTCTGCTGTCACAGCACGTCCTCTCTTGAGAACTTTTCAAGCTACAATTAACTTTCCTCCTCTTTTTCCTGCCCCCGAATCATTCACACAGATTTCATCACTTCGTTACTGTCCTTTTGCTCGTTTAATTCACCCTCTAATCTTTTCTAGAAGTGAGTGGGGATTTAGGGAATTAATTCAACTGTGTCTTATCTATGAACTCACGGTGACCACTGCCCCATGGTGGAAAATCACTCTCGGTGCAGACACAGTTCAATTGAGACGTGAAAACTTCCAAGCGTGGAGTCTCCAGCCGCCATTGAAAAGCCTGCCTTTGCAGAATATTAAGAGCTTGGGGAAAGGCATGTGCTATGGATTTATTTCTGAATTTAAAAATATATATAAATTTATATACAATGCAATGTGTATATAAAAATGCATACACAGTTTGTAAAAATAAATATGAAGCCTATATATACATATAAAAGTGTGAAGACAGTATTACTGAAAGATTAATATAATTGTATCAGGACATGAGACTAATGATCTTTCAATTCTTCCTTTACACTTTTCAGTTTGGTCCTTATTTTTCTTTTCTGTGAGCATCATTTGTTGCTCTTTCTCTGATCGTTGTTTCTACGTTTGCCTGTGCAGGTACATACGTATCTGGATGATTCCCATGTCACTGTATGAACATATTAAAATCTAAGGGCTCCCTGGTGGCTCAGATGGTTTATCAAAATCTATTTATCCATTTTCATATTGGTGGACATTCAAATAGTTTCCAGTCACTTAGAGTTACCACCACTTGGCTCTGACTTCTCAATGCACAGATCCAAATGCCCCCTGAGGATGCCTGCTGAGTGGTGAAATTGCTGTATCTGAGGATACGTGTGTCCTCCAATGTGATCACCAACACACTTAAAAATGGATGTTTCCTATCAGTTGATGGAATGAGACTGCTATGTGTTTGTTTTTTTCCAGTATGATTGGTGTAAGGTGGCGTCTCAGTACCGTTTGAATAAACAGCTCCTTGATTGCAAATGAAGCTAAATATCTTTTCCTGCATTTTGGCTGTTCAGGTTTCCTCTGATGAATTGTCTGTTATATTCTTTGCCCATCAGCCTATTGAGTGACTTGCATTGTTCATATGTATTTCTAGGAATCATTTCTTTAAAATGATGATTTATTTATAAGGCATTTATCTGTCTTCTGTAATCATGCTTTTTAAAAAAACATTTATTTATTTGGCTGTGTTGGGTTTTAACTGTGGCACGTGGGATCTTCACTGCATCATGCAGGATCTTTCACTGTGGCACGCGGACTGTCTAGTTGTGGTTCCTGGGCTTTGTTGCTCTGCGACATGTGGGATCTTAGTTCCCTGACTAGGGACCAAACCCAGCCCCTGCCTTCCAAGGCAGATTCTTCTAAGAAATCCTTCTAATCATGTTTAATGTGTTAATGAACATGGTTTGCTAACAATAAATTGTTTCATGAGATTTTAAACCTGATAAGATTACAAACCTGATAAGGTCAGAGCTAGACCCTGTCCATTCCAACCTGAATTGAACTAATGGTAGAACGTGGCTGTTTTTCCCCAGCCCCAACACACACACACACAAACACACACACACACACACACACACACACACACACACAGGAGAGTCATCAGGGAAGAAAGAATTTTGGAGCAGTGGCTTTGGCACTCAAGTCACAGAGAAGTAAATTCCACAGAGAAAGATTGGGCCAGAAACTTGACTCTGGCTGGGACATCAGAAAGACATTCATTACAAGTCATTGTATTTCTCTTCTCTCTTAAGAGCTCTGATTTGAACCAAATGACTGCTGCCCTTCCCATTGTACTGATGGAGAAAAACATATTCCTTGCATAAATAACGTTCTCTCTTGACTGTTTCAAGACAATAACTGCCAAGCTGCTACTGAACCAAAGTCTTTGGAGAGCATACTCATTGAAGGCCCGACCCTTTAATGATTATTTCATCATCTAGCTCATGGAATGGTTGGCTTCTGGGATGACCCTACAAAGACCAGTCTTTCAACACAACTCACAGTTTGTAATATTGTCAACCAGAAGTATAGTTTCCTGACATCTGGAGACAGGATCCCAGATGAAACTTGGGTTTTATTTACTCTCCTTGCTACTCCTACTGCCTGGTAAGCTGTCAGTGAAGATGGTGGCTGAGTTGAAAAGTCATCACGCTCTGAGATTGTCTGTCTTGGGGTACATTAGTGAGTATGCAGGATTTCTGTACTGTGAAGAACTTCTCATGCCAACACGCTCTCATTACCATACGTCTTGAGCCAAGTTTAGTCAACATTCTTAATTGAGGGTATTCTCTATATCAGACTCTGTGCAAAGCATTGAAAACTAAGCTGTCGTAGTACAGACAGATAATACTTGACCTACCAAAATCTTGAGATAGGGTAACAAGAATGCAAAGGGAGTCCCAATTGCCCCCAAGTGGTCGCCATAAGAGGACTGGGAGGTAGTGTTGGCAGGGAGGGGGATTTAAGAGCCCACTGAGTATAGACCCAGGAGAGAGGCTGCTGTCACGGAGAAGAAGAAAGGATATGGGAAGGATAGAGGGGAGGATAGTAAGAGTCATTCAGGGAAGGTAAAGCCATGGCTGAGGACTACAGAGTCTGCTGGCCACAGGAAGGCACTGGATCTTATTCAAAGTATAGTGAAGTTGACAGGAAATGGTAAGACCACCAGAGCAGTGTGAAGAATGCATGGAAAAGGAGGTCCGAGAGAAGTCAGTTGTCTGACACAGCAGTGTAAAGAGAGATGATGGTGGGTGTGGATCACTTCCTTCAACCCAAGAGAGCATCTTGGGTACCAGAGCAAGTACGTCTGGGGACTGGGGAGCCCCACAAGAGGACCAGGCAAGATCCAGACTCTGCACCAGCTGCAGACACTCTCCTCATGTGGAAAATAAGAAATTGCAAAGACCATTTTCTCAAAGAATCAGTAGCTTCCGTTTTAATGAAGGCTGAAGTTTGAATGATGTTATTCTAGCTGGGGACTTTGTTTGTCAGTAGTTTTTAACTAATTACCATAAGTACCATCCATTTAGAATTTCACTGTAATTCCAGTCCTTATTAGTGTGTAAGCAATGCCTTATCTCTGCTGCAAGCTACTGTTTATTCATAGAAGGAGACAGTACATCACAGACATTGTCATATCAAATAGATGTTTTTTGTATTACATTGTGTGTGGTATGAATGAGCCAGAAGTGATTTGCTAAGTAGGAAGTGCATTTTAAAAGAATTTTGAATTTAAAAAGAAACCCACTTGCTATTGCTTGAATATCAGGAGTGGTTGTCTCATGTTCCAACTTCTCTTTCTTCTTTGAGTTTTTGCCTTAAGGAAGTATGAGCTGGCAGGTGGACTGGAGGCACTGGAGAAGGGCTCTTTTACAATGTCTCTGGGCCACCAGAGGGTAATGCTGTCCACTGTCATTATGAGTGAAAGTGGGCATCTCACTGGTTATAAGGACCACACTACCTCCATTTCTCTACCTTTCATCAAGGAAGATGTCAGCTATCTGGCATGTCAGTTTGGAGCCATAAGGAAATCAAGCTGGCACATTCTGTAAAGCTTAAACACTTGATTGTCATTAGGATTCAGAGCTGCACTTCCAGGAGCCACCGAATGGAACCGCGCATCTGCAGGGACCCAGGGAAAGATCACCTCTCTCCATCTATCACAGCACATATGGAGGCAGACAGATGTTCCTGATGGAGATGGCCAGCCTAATTTGCAGCTTCTAAATCTGCAGAGACACCATGTTCTGTCATTAAACATTCATTTAGGACCATCTTAATTGGAAACAATATAACAGAGCAATGTACCTAGATGGCAATTGGGTCTTTTTTGTGCATGAAATATTAAAGTGACAGCTACTAACTTTTCTCCATCTGACCCTTCTACTAAGTACATGTTGGGGTAGAAAAGTTCAGTGTTTTCTCAAAGCTCAGTGAGGCAGACACTTGCCGTGTGCTCACTGGCATTGGACAGTGTGCCGAAGGCAAAGTAGAACAGGGGATGGGGGAGATGTAGTATGGCCACTGAAGAATCTTCATGGACGGTATTCTGAACATTTAAGAATAAATGGAATAAAGTCAGGGTATGTCTCAGTGAATTATTGCTCTTCTACTTTGGATTCCCTTTAAAATGAGTTACATTTTTAAAGTTCTCTAGTCTTTGACATTTCTCTGGGTGTTATCAGTGCCATTTTGAGAGCTTTCCACGTGTACAACACTTCATAAAACGTCTTTCGTATTTAAAGACATATTTAATTAAAACTCAGTTTTATGGTGCATGCACTAATTATTACTCTTGGCTTGAAGACTCTGTCTGAACCTGCTCTTAATTCTGCGACTCAAATCCTTTGCACTCATTTTGGGAGCCTGGGTGTTTTCAGAACTAGTCAACAGTTCCTATATAAATTGCTCATTGATTCTTTTAATACAAAAATACAAACAAACAGAATATCCAAAACCTGGCTATAATACAGCTACATGGAGCAAGCATTTTCAGTTTGCTTAAAATGCCATGTGCAGGTGGACGCTGTAAAATGCCATATGCAGACAGATGCTGTGCATGAATGCCTGCTTAGTCACTCAGTTGTGTCTGACTCTTTGTGACCCCATGGATTGTAGCCCAACAGGCTCCTCAGACCTTGGGATTTTTCAGGCAAGAATACTGGAGCAAGTTGCCATTTCCTTCTCCAGGGGATCTTCCCGACCCAGGGATCATCAAACTCACTTCTCCATTGGCAGGCAGATTCTTTCCCACTTTGCCACCTGGGAAGTCCCAAAGACATGTCAGACGGTGTGAAATTTCAATGGTAGAAAGCTATGCATCTTATCTGGCCAAGTCTTATTACAACTTTTGGTGTCTAAAGTGGAGTATACACAAGTATCTGTTTAATTGAATGGTGGCAAAATTCTACTTTGACAAATAACCTGTTTGATTGCTGTGCAAAAAGATCTAGGTGTAAGATACATGTGGCCACAGAAAGAGAAGTGCAAGCCCAAAGGCAGTTAACAAAGTCCTGACATCAGGGTCAGATCATCAAGGAGCCCAAACAGCACAGTCCAGCTGAGTCTGCAATGGACAAGGAGGCGACCTGGCCTAATGCCACGTGGGATGGTTACAACTACTCATAAGAAGCTCTGGGAGCTTTAGAAAACACCACTGCCTAGAATCCCCCTAAACCTGTCTGCCACAACCACTGCAACAGAACACCACAAACTGCTAATTGAAACAACAGAAATGTGTCTGTTTCCACTCCTGGAAATGGAAGTCTGAGATCAAGGTGGGGTCAGTGTTGGTTTCTCCTGAGGTCTCTCTCCTTGGCGTGTAGACAGCAGCCCTCTCACATGGTGTGCCCTCTCGGTGTGCCTCCCTGGTGTCTCTTCCTCTTCTTTAAGGACACCAGTCACATGGGAGAAGGAACCCACCCCACTGGCCTCAATTAACCTTAATTATCTCTAGGTACGGTCACACTGGCAACCATGATCTGCTGTCTGTGACTGTTAGTTTGTATTTATAGAATTTTATGCAATAGGAATTTTACAGTATGTACTATTTTTTTCCTTTCTGGATCCTCTCACTTTTATTATTATTTTGGGACTCACGCATGTTTCTTCAGTAGTTGTGGAGCATGGGCTTAGTTGCTCCGAGGCATGTGGGATCTTCCCAGAGCAGAGATCAAAGGTGTTCCTTGCATTGCAAGGTAGATTCTAAACCCCTAGACCACCAGGGTAGCCCTAGGCCACTTACTTTTATTATAACTATCAATAAAGCTTAGATCCGAGTCTATTGTCTTCTTTGTTTTCTGTTTGTGCTGTTATTCTCTTTTTCTTCTTTTTCTACTTTTTGATTTCTGTTTCATCTCCTTTGTTGGATTTTAGCCATAACTTTTCACTTTTTAATTCAGTGGTCACTTTTGGGTTTACTATCTACATCTTTAACATATGATAGTATACCTTCAAATGCTTCTATATTATTCATATATAGTATAAGAACTTAAAAAAGGTATACTTACATTTCTCTTCTCCTAGTTTTTGTAGTATTATTGTTTACATTTTTATATGTTGTAAATCCAAAATTCAATTGTTATTATTTCTAAGTGATTTTGTTTTAAAGAGATTTAAATAGTGAAAAAGAGTACATATTTATATTTATTCATGTAATTACCAATTATGATGCTATTGATTCTTTATATAGATCTATATTTTCATCTGATATCAGTTTCCTTCTGTCCCACTTACAAGTTTTAAAGAGTTTTAAAGACTCTTATTTACATTTTAAAAAGTTCTTTATTGAAGTATAGTTGATTTATAATGTGTTAGTTTCAGGTATATAGAAAAGTGATTCAGTTATATGTATAAAATTGAACTATATTCAATATCCTGCAATAAACCATAATGGAAAATAATATGAAAAAAGATGTATGTATGAAATAAATATACATATATTGAATATACATATATACAGATTGAAAATAGTTCCCTGATATACTGTAGGACATTTTTGTTTATCTACATTTCTTTTAGCATGAGTCTTAATGATAAATTGTTCTAGCTTTTTTTATGTCTCAAAAAGTCTTTTTATGCCTTCATTTTGGAAGCATATTTTCACTGGGAATGTAATTCTAGCTTGACAACTTTTTTCTTCCTTGTGTTAAGGATGTTTCTCCACTGTTTTTGTGCTTGACGAGGTTCAAGAATAAATGTTCTGTCATCTGTATCTTTGTTCCTCTTAACCTGTGCCCTTTTCCTCTACTTTTAAGACTTTTCTCTTTATCACTGATTCTAAACAACTTGATTACAATATGCCTTAATATAATTTTTTAATTAAAGCTTGTTTCTTGTATTTTGACTTTCTGTGAGTTTGTTGAGTTTTTGAATATATGTGTTGAGAATTTTCATCAACTCTGGAAGAATTTGGGCCATTATTTCTTTAAATATTTTTATTGCCCGTCCCGCTTCCTCCTCTTCCTCAAATATTCCAGTTATGCATATATTAGACTAATTTAAGTTTCCTACAGCTAACAGATGTTCTTTTCTTCTTGATCCTCTTTTCTCTGTGTGGTTCACTTTAGGTAGTTAGTATTAATATCTTCAGACACACTAATTTGCTTTATTTTGCAACATCTACTGGCCATTTATCCCATCCAGTACATTTTTAATCTCAGACACTGTAGTTTTCATCTCTTGGAATTTGATTTCAATCTTTTTAATATGTTCAGTGTCTTTACTCAACTTTTTGAGCATAGGATGGAGTTCCAATAATTGCTTTCATATCTTCATCTGCTAATTCTGTAATTTGTATCAGTTCTGTATCAATGTCAATTGACTTTGTTTCCTCCTCATATTTCATGTTTTCTGTGTTTTTGCATTCCTGGTAACTCATGATTGGATTTTAGATATTGTAAATTTTACCCTTTAAAGTGATGGACATTTATTCAGAAACAGTTCAGTCCTTTACAGTCTTGCTTGTAAGATTTGTTAGATTAGATCAGAGCACCATTTAGTCTAGGGCTAATTAACTTCCACTGCTGCAGAAAGACGCTTCTGAATGATTTACCCAGTGTCCTCTAAATAATGTGGTTTTCCAATCTGACCAGTGGCCGGAGGCATAAATGCGAGGGCTGGATACTCTTGTCGTTCTTTAGGAGTTCTCTAAGTGTTTCTCAAGCACAGCCAGCGTGGCCTGCTGCTGCTGCTGCTAAGTCGCTTCAGTCGTGTCTGACTCTGTGCGACCCCATAGACGGTAGCCCACCAGGCTCCCCCATCCTTGGGATTCTCCAGGCAAGAACAATGGAGTGGGTTGCCATTTCCTTCTCCAAAACAGAACCAATGTCCAGAGTGGCCTAGTTGGCAGTAAAGGAGATTGTCCATTGAGTGTTCACTTTCAGGGTGGAGAGCATCTTCCCGGGGGCTCTCAGTCTCCCACCATGATCTACTCTTTTGGTTCCCAGGAAGCTTGACTGCGCTCTGTTAGATCTTGGTTTCCAAAGCTTAGAGAAAGCACTTAAGCCAGATGAAAGCAAAGAGGTAGGCTGTTTATTATGTAAGATAATTATTTTTCCATTTGTCCCAATCACATGATACAGAAAAAAAGTTCTCTGAATGACATGCAAATTCTTAGGGAAAGACACACACATGTTAACCATCCTGGTTAAAACCAGAGCCTCTCTGTGTCCTTCATGGGTTATTAAGATCAGCAACCTGAGACTTTCTAAGTGGATATGGGGTCACAAAGAGTTGGACATGACTTAGCAACTGAACACATCCAAAGCAGAGTTGAGATCCTACTTAGAGGGACATGAAATGAAAGGTAATTGATTGATGGGCACCTGATACATTCAAAATTCCGCTGGAAATCTATGGAGTCAGAAGCGCCTTTATATTAGAATAACCTTTAGCTACATAAAGTTCTACTCTCTCAAGATGCTCCAGATGATTTCATTTGGTTAATGGAAATACAGAAGCCCTTGTCATTTTATCAACAGAACACTCACTTCTTTGAGCCTAATCATAGGGACAATTTCCAAGTCACCTTCCTGAAGGACATATTCATCAACTTCTCTATCCAACAAAAATTCATCAAGCTCTGTTAGTGTTTGAATCTTTTGCCAGTTCAAGGTTAAAATAAAAACACAATCTTTGCTTTACAAATATTCCCCTCTTGCTCAGAAGGGCATCCTTCTATTAGGATGACCTCAAGGGAAAAGTTGGGTGCAGGATGAAAGACTATGTCGGGTCCTTTATTAATTCAGCAAATATTGAACAAGAGCATACAGCAGTGGCCAGTCTCTGTCTCCAAATATGTGGTGTCTGGTCATTCCTTAACCTTCATTCCCATGACTCTAGTGTATTCCGTCCTTCGCTCAGGAGTTGGCAATCCTTTTCAGTTCTTGGGTTTGTTGCCCTCATAATGCACCCAATGGAGCTGATTTGACAAGGATTTCTCACTGGCATGGGCACATAGACACAGCACTGACAGTGAGCACCGTGTGTTGGCTATAGCTTGAAACTAAAATAGCAGGACTGAAGTCCTACTTAGCTTTGTATAAAATATTCTAATCTACCCCATTTACAGTCTCTCACAGGACAGACTGGAGCAGAATATTTAATGCCTATCAGTATTGGAAAGATTGCTAGTCTAGTCAGATAATGAATGAAAATTACTGGAAATACTAGAATAGCTGGCTGTTTATCACCAAGAGTAAATTACTGAGCAAGAATGAACTGGTGATAGCCACTATTGTGAATGTGGCCCCTATGATAATTTCGATTTGGGGACATGATGAAAGCTAATTCAATTGATGGATTTTCCTGATTTAATTGATCTCAGAGTTCACTTTACTTACTTTAAAACAATAAATTATCTACTACGTTCACAGGGAGTAGGAGTAACACCCATGCACTGAGTCCATACAGAGCTTGTAACCAAGAGGCTATAAGGTCAACAAGCTAAAATCAAACTGCAAATCATTCATTCACACATACATGAAATATTTGTTAAATATTTTAATCATTCTGCAAAGTGCCACAGAAATTCTGAACAGTCTATCCAAGTGAAGCACCTGACACATGGAAGGTGCACAATAAATATTTATTGTAGGAATAAATAAGTGAGTGAACATACTTGAGATCAAAAGAGGCTTTCCTTGCGAAAGGATAATTGCTATGAGGAGAGGTGTTTTCAAGAGAAAAGAAATGGAGTTGGAAAAGCAAAGATTGGATTTGAGGAAGAGGAAGGTGTTCATTTTACCTGGAGCCTGAGAATGTGCAGGAAGATATGGAAATAGTCTGAGTTAAAAGGCAGGGGCCTCTCATAGCAGGCCACGGTCTCTCGCTGGGGAACTTAGGCTCCCACTTTAAGCAAAGGGAAACCACCAATAACTTAGTGAGCGTGAGCAGCCAGGGCAGTACTATGAGGGCTCTGCTTCTCCTGAACATGCTTCCTGATACCAGAGCCATCAGTCCAGGCACTACCAGGGTTCTCCAGAGAAACAGAGCCAACAGGATATATCTGTAGGGAGAGATTTACCATGAGAAATCGGCTTGTTAGAGAGACTGAGAAGTGTCATCATCTGCCCTCTGCAAGCTGGAGACCCAGGGGAGCTGGTGATACAATTTCAGTTCAATTCCAAAGGCTAGGAACCAGAAGTGTCCATGGAAGAAGATAGAACACCCAGCTCAAGCAGTCAGGTGGAAAGAAATGAATTCTTCCTTTCTCTTTTTCTTCTACATATGCTCTTGATAGGTTTAATGACGCCCATTCATATGTAGAAGGGCAAAGAGCTTTACTGAGTCCACTGACTCAAACTAATTTCAGCTGGAATTTCACCCTCTCAGACACAAGCAGAAGTAATATTCAGCCAAATATCTGGACACCCTGTGATCCAGTTACGTCAGCACATAAAATTAGCCATTGCAGTTCATTTAGAGAAAATCGACTAATTTCACAAAGCAGCTCTGCTCTCTGGAGTTGAGGATTTTATCTACAAAAGAACCTGATGTTCCAAAAAATAGAGCCACACATCACAGCCTTGATCCCAACTAAGGCACGCGAGGTGGAAACCACTGTTTATTACATCTGACTTAAGGGGAAATCGGCTTAAGGGGCTATGAGATCCGGTAGTAGAAGACCTATCTAATAAATCCACTTTCTTTTTAATTCAGAAGGAAACTATTGGCCTTTATTCAGCCAAAACTCAATTTTGCAAATAACAGGTTTCTCTCCACAGTGTCAACTGCTCATCACTGGCAAAGAAAATCACTTTAACCAAAATAACCTGGTCTAGACCATTCTGATACGCGGTAAAGATAAACAGTCAACATATTGACTAAATGAGCAAGTGACAAGCTATGTCCACAGGGTGCTGGACAGTTATGAGGGCATTTATAGTGCCTCTGTTCCCATTATGAAGTCAATTTTATCTTCTGCCAGTAACTTTCACCATTCTCTCTCCTATGCCTATTGCCTTTATAGATCATGTTTTTACTGTTATAGATTGATCTTTACAAGGCTACTCCAGCGTGGCTGAGGACACCGTATTTTCTGGAATTTTTTGCTCTCCGAGACATCAATAACCCTCTAGAGAAAACGCTGGAAAAGGAGAGAACCGTTTGTCATTTAGTAATCATGTGGAGGTAAGACTGTTCTCAGGCAGCTGATAAAACCTATAGCAGCAATAAAGATGATTTGAAATTCTGACTGCTGCGCTGGTTACATTAGATAGAGACCACAGGAAATGGCCACCAGAACCAGGAGAGCGGAAGCATCTCAGGTGCTGCTGATTTCCCAGGTGTGGGGAGGAACGGTCTAACATTGGAGCCTGTAGACTCATCCAATGGAAAAGCCATGGATGGTTGCTGATGAAGGTCAAAGACAGTTTTCTGTGGCCCTGAGGTCCCCAGGTCAATGCAAGAGCAGAGGGACTTAGAAGTAGCAATTTCAGTAGAAGTGAAATGAGACTGAGGACTTGTCCTGCAGTTGTATTTGCATGGCAAGCACTGTATTTTCACTCTGAGTGCATGCTGATTTGGGGTGTCCTCAAGGAGCTGATGTGGAGAAGGCAATGGCACCCCACTCCAGTACTCTTGCCTGGAAAATCCCATGGATGGAGGGGCCTGGTGGGCTGCAGTCCATGGGGTCTCTAGGAGTTGGACACGACTGAGCGACTTCGCTTTATTTTTTCCCTTTCATGCATTGGAGAGGGAAATGGCAACCCACTCCAGTGTTCTTGCCTGGAGAATCCCAGGGATGGGGGAGCCTGGTGGGCTGCCGTCTATGGTGTTGCACAGAGTCGGACACGACTGAAGCGATTTAGCAGCAGCAGCAGTAGCAGCAGCAGCAAGGAGCTGATGAGGATTACAGAAGGACTGAACTTTTAGGCTCTCAAGGCCCCTCTCTAGCCTTAGTCTCTGAATGTCTTGTTCCAGGACTTTCTACTAAAATAGTCCCTTCCCTTAATCCTGAGAGGTCTCCAATGAATTGGTCTCATCCTCCTGTCCATTCCAACTTGGATTTCAGGACCGTCATAATAAGACCCTTTGTAAATGATTTCAACTTCCTTGGTCATCCTCCCTTGATTCTTGGAACTAAGTCCTACCATCTACCCAAGAAGCAAAAATCTTCTGGGGGTTAAAAAATAAAGACTAGCTGATTTCCTTAATTTTTTTCACTTTTATTTTGTATTGGGGTATAGCCGATCATCAATGTTGTGATAGTTTCAAGTGAACAGCAAAGGGACTCAGGCATATATGTGTATCTGTATCCATTCTCCCCCAAACCCCATTCCCATCCACACTGCCTCATAACTTTGAGCAGAGTTTCATGTGCTATACAATAGATCCTTGTTAGTTATCCATTTTAAATATAGCTGTGTGTACATGACCATCTCAAACTCCCTAACTCTCCCTCTTACCCACCCTCCCACCCCGAAAACCACAAGTTCATTTTCTAAGTCTATGAGTCTCTACTTTTTAAGTAAGCTCATTTGTATTATTTCCTTTTAAATTCTTGGTACAAAGGATGTAATATGATATTTCTCCTTCTCTGTGTGACTTACTTCACTTATTATGACATTTTCTAGGTCCATCCCTGACTGGCTTCCTTTAAATCTGTGATAGGAAACCTTGGCTTGAGCACTGGATTGGTCCTCAGGCAAGTGCAATTGCTCATGTAGCTCCTGACACAACCATCTCCTCCTCTTGCTTCTCTTCTTCAGCCACATTCTCACTGCTCTGATGACCTCACCTTGCAGAAGCCTCCAGCAATACTTGCATCTTTCTCGGCCAAATTTAAACCCTGCCCACACACCTCCTACTTTCCTCCTCTTACAAAGTAAGAAGTGGCCTTTCACTTTTTTAATTGAAGTATAGTTGATTTAAAATGTTAGTTTCAAGTGCATGGCAAAGCAATTCAGATATAGATATTTAGATAGATAGATTCAGTTATATATAATATATATATATTAATTTTCAGTTTCTTTTCCATTTTAGATTATTGCAAGTTATCAAATATATTTCCCTGTGCCATAGAGCAGGGCCTTGTTGTTTATCTATTATATATATAATATAATATAATATAATATATATAACATATATATATGGGTATATATATTTTGGGCTTTCCTCATGGCTCAGATGGTAAAGAATCTGCGTGCAATACAGGACATGTGGGTGCAATCCCTGGGTTGGGAAGACCCCATGGAGAATGGAATGGCTATTCACTCCAGTATTCTTGCCTGAAGAATTTCATGGACAAAGGAGCCTGGTGGGCTACAGTCCACAGGGCCATGAAGAGTCGAACACAACTGAGCAACTAATGCTTTCACTTTTTTTCAGTGTGTATATTTTAATTGCAAACTCTTAATTTGTCCCACCTACTTTCCCCTTTGGCAACCATAAATTTGTTTTCCATGTCTGTGAGTCTATTTCTGCTTTGCAAATAAGTTCGTTTATATCATTTTTAAGATTCCACATGTAAGTGATATATGATGTTTGTCTTTTTCTGACTTACTTCAATTCATTATGATAAACTCTAGGCCCACCCACATTGCTGCAAATGGCACTATTCCATTCTTTTTTATGGCTCAGTAATAGTCTTCTGTATGTATACAGCCCACATCTTCTTTTATCCTCCATTTTTTAAGGATTTCACTCCTTAGGGCAGAGGTCCCCAACTTCCAGTATCTAACGCCTAATGATCTGAGGTGGAGCTGATGTAATAATAAGAGAAATGAAGTGCACAATAAATGTAATGTGTGTGAATCATCCCCAAACCATCCCCACACTCACCCCCAGGTCCGTGAAACCATTGTCTTCCATGGAACTGCTTCCTGGTACCAAAAAAGTTGAGGACCTCTGCCTTAGGGCATTCCCTTTGTGCTACATTAGTAATTTCTGTTTGATCATTTATCCATGAACATAGAATAAGCTCTAGCAAGCTTCTTAAAAAATAAAGAACGTTTGTCCCATTGCCCTCTCAGACATGTGAATGGATCATCTCTCCCCTACCTCCCACATGCAGTCTCTCTTCAGGACTTTCTAACGGACATGAGTTTGAACAAACTCACCCAGGAGATAGTGAAGGACAGAGGAGCCTGGCGTGCTGCAGTTCTTGGGGTCACAAACATTCAGACACGACTTAGCGATAGAACAAGAAATGATGCCATCCAACCATCTCATCCTCTGTTGCCCCCTTTTCCTCCTGCCTTCAATCTTTCCCATCTTCATTGTCTTTTCCAATATCAGCGCTTCATATCAGGTGGCCAAAGTACTGGAGCTTCAGCTTCAGCATCAGTCCTTCCAATGAATATCCAGGCTTGAGTTAAAGTTACAAAGCACACAGGAAAAATTTCCTGTCCCCTGATGTGTTCTCGCAGCAGAATATAACCCAGATACCCCCTTCCTTCCTCCTCTGCACTCTGTCTCTCAGTCTACAAACACGGCTGTCTTGGTTTTCCATTTACTATCTGGTTTCCCTTTCGCTGTCATTGTCAGGGGTTCCTCTTACTCTGATTTCTGAGTGGTGGCCTCTTGCAAGGTCTGTCCTTTTCCTCTTTATCTTTGCATCCTCCCAGTGATGTCATCCTGTGGCCTTAAGTAGCATTCCTACAATAAACCTTTATTTTTATCCCCACCGAAGCGCCCTCTCCCCTGAGCCTCTCCAGCTGCGCTTCTCAACTTTGCTGTCTCCAGAATTTCACATTCAAAGCTGAGATCTTGATCTTCATTCACCCTCTCACCTGCACCTCCCACACCCTATCATTTACATTTTAATAAGCGACATAATCATACACCAAATTCTCAAGCCAGAAGCTTAGAGTCATCCTAAACTGTGCCCTCTTCCTCCCAATGCATCCCAACCCAACCCAACCCTCTAGCAAGTCTCATCAATTCTGCCTTCGAAATGCTCTAAGTCACATCACCTTACCCACAACCATCACCTTAGTCCAAGCCACCTCCATCTCTCACGCAGACCCCTGCAAAATCTTTCTCAGAGTTCTCTCTGCTTTTATACTATGTCCCACCTGAAAGACAAGTGAACACTAACACAAAAAATGAATTTTATTCCTTTGCTTACACCCTGCAGCGACACCTCACTGCACTCCAAACAAAATGCAAACTTCTCCCATGATCAACAAGGTCATGGTTGGCTCATGTGCCCTGTCCAGCTCCATCCTGGGGCTGACCTCTGACCCACTTCCTCCCGACCACTAAGATTCTGTGACACTGAACTCATTGATTCCATAGATGCACAGACTTGTTTCTATCTCATGGGAGCCCCTCTGCCTGGGGTACTTTCTTCTTACCCTTTCCCTGAATGGCCTCTTGCCCTGCCTTTCTGCTCTCAGCTCTCTCCTCAGGGTTGCCAAGTCTAAGTGGTCCCCTTCTGATATGTTCTTTTTTCATGTTTTTTTAGAGTATAATTGCTTTACAGTGCTGTGTTAGTTTCTGCTATACAACAATGTGAATCAGTGATGTATATACATATACCCCCTTCCTCTTGACTTCACTACCCCATCCCAGCCCGCCCTCTAGGTCACCACAGGACTCTCTGTACTATACAGTAATTTCCCACCACCAGCTCTCTATTTTACACATGGTAGTGCGTGCATGGGGCTTTCCAGATAGCACTAGTAGTAAAGAACCTGTCTGCCAATGCAGGAGATGCAAAAGACTTGGATTTGATCTGATCCCTGGGTCGGTAACAGCCCCTGGAGGAGGAAATGTCAGCCCACTCCAGTATTCTCACCTGGAGGAGCCCATGGACAGAGGAGCCTGGCGGGCTGCAGTCGTGGGGTCGCAAAGAGTTGGACACGTCTGAAGTGACTTAGTACGCATGCACAATGTATACATGTTAATCCCAATCTCTCAATTCATCCCACCCTTCCCTTCCCACTCCCACCCACATCTATACATCCGTTCTCTACATCTGCGTCTCTATCCTTGCCCTGAAAATAGGTTCATGTGTACTTTTTTAAAATTACACATATATGTGTTAATGTGCATTATTTGTTTTTCTCTGACTTATGTCACTCTGTAAGACAGACTCCTAGTGTTTCTAGTCACTATATCCTTTTTTAATTTTCATTTAGAATCCTACTTCTAATTGTGCATTTAATCATGTGTTTTTCATCTGTCTGACCCTCCAGCTCAACGGAAAACATCTTAATGGGAAAGGCCATATCTGCTCATCAGTCTTTGCATTTCTGATCCTTTCTTCAGGGTCAGCACCAAGTGTGTGGTCTGCAGTCCCTGGGCACATGAGTCAGACTCTCTGTTTCCTCATCTGCCCAAGCCTTGCTATCATCTAACTGCTTGTGTGCTTTATTTGGTGACCTCTTGACTTTATGCTTTGGATTCCATGGCTCCTCCTGTCCAGAATGCCCTTCTGAACTCCCCCAAATGCTCAAATGACACTCTATTTGAGGCTCAGTTGAAAAAAATCATCTCCTCCAAGAGGTGTTCTTATATTCTCACAGTCACATTACTCAGTTTCTCTGAGTTCTCCCAGCCAAGCTTGGATGTCCCTTCTGTTGGGGTCACCTACAGCACAGTGTGAGCTCAGGTAAAGGGCAGGGTGCATCTCCCTTAAGGGACCAAGGCTCCTCCAGACAGGAACATGGTCATGTCTTCTTCCATACCCAGAATTCCCTGCCCCTCTTAATTACTCAAAAGTCTGTTGAGAGAAATTCTTATTCCCTGTTTCTCTTTCCTGTTAGTAGAACATGACACAACAGATACTATTTCAAATGAGATAACCCCCATGGTCTCCCAGATAAACACTCTGTCTTATCTTCTTCAACTTAAATTAATACTGGGTTCTGTGGGTCACAAACTTGGTCTGTATCTTATCTTGCATCGTCCATGTAATTCCCTGTTTACAAAGGTCCCAGGGTAGACAGAGTGGGCACAGGAGTTGCAACCTCTGTACTCTCTTATTGAACGGTAGACTAGCATCTTCCATCAATAAGCCAGGCACTGAGCTAAGCAAAGATGAACAAGACATGGTCCCTAATCTTGAAGGGCTGAATCTGCCAAAGCACCCAAGTAGGATGCCATAGCTTGCAGGCAGGTGTTATCCTATTTGGAAAAGACTCACTTCTGCCCAGGTGCATCAGTGCCTGTGTCTTCAGAGTTTCTGTGAGCAGACAATGTGATGTTAGTGCCAGAAACATTTCACCTTCCACCCTCTACTTACTGTGTTACATTAAATGCCATGAACATGTATCTTTTTAAGCTGAATAATCAGGCCATCCCTCTTCAAAGGAAAATCTTCAGAGAACGAAGAGACTACAGAGACATAACTTATATGCAGAGCATATCATGTGAAATGCCAGGCTGGATGAAGCACAAGCTGGAATCAAGATTGCTGGGAGAAATATCAAAAACCTCAGATATGTAGATGACACCACCCTTATGGCAAAAAAGCAAAGAGGAATTAAAGAGCCTCTTGATAAAAGTGAAAAAGTTGGCTTAAAACTCAACATTCAAAAAACTAGAATCATGGCATCTGATCCCATCACTTCATGGCAAATAGATGGGGAAACAGTGGAAACAGTGACAGACTTTATTTTGGGGGGCTCCAAAATCACTGCAGTTGATGATTGCAGCCATGAAATTAAAGGACACTTGGTCCTTGGAAGAAAAGCTATGACAAACCTAGATAGTATATTCAAAAGCAGAGACATTACTTTGCCAACCAAGATCCATCTACTCAAAGCTATGGTTTCTCCAGTAGTCATGTATGGATGTGGGAGTTGGACTATAAAGAAAGCTGAGTGCCAGAAAATTGATGCTTTTGAATCATGGTGTTGGAGAAGACTCCTGAAAGTCCCTTGGACTGCAAGGATATCCAACCAGTCAATCCTAAAGGAAATCAGTCTTGAATATTCATTGGAAGGACTGATGCTGAAGCTCCAATACTTTGGCCACCTGATGTGAAGAACTGACTTATTGATGCTGGGCAAGATAGAAGGCAGGAAGAGAAGGAAATGACAGAGGATGAGATGGTTGGATGGCATCACTGACTCAGTGGATATGAGTTTGAGTTAGCTCCAGGAAAGCCTGGTGTGCTGTAGTCCATGGTGCTGCAAAGAGTCAAACACAACTGAGTGACTGAACTGAACTGAACTGAACCAACACTGAGTTAAAGATGAACCACTCAGGTATTCTGGGTTCCTATCTCATCACCCCTGATAGCCTTGGGATGAACATTTTATCACTGTCATGACCCAGTTTTGACACCAAAGTAAAATAAGAGGATGGTGTCCTATTAGGACAGGTGAAGGTGAGAGGGTCTGAGCCTTCATATTTTCAGAATGACTAAAAGATTCTGTTTGGATGTATTCAAATAATATGTTAACCCATTTCTTATTCTTCTCAACATTGTGCAAAGCCATAGTCAGATGCTCGGGGGAAAATATGGTTAAATCTAATTTGGAAAAGTATGTGAATATATGCATAAATATGTATGTATCTATATATCTATAGATTTTATTCTGGAATATACCCCCAGGAACATACAAATATTTATTTCCAATGCAAGTGAAATCCAAAACTGCAGAAGCCCATTAATCCTCTTCGATTGCTCATAGGATCCAGTCTGAGACTGCCCCACCAGCCCATGGCTTGCTGACACTCATTGTCAATACAGAAGATGGAAGGTGTGTGTTCTTAACTTGACCTTGAATGTAGGCTCACCAGGGCCTCTGAGGGCAGGCTGCAGCCATTCGTGGCTGGAGTGGTCATGTTGCCATAGCGTCAGTGAGTTCGTCTGCTTCCAGCTGAGCTGCTTTTGTTTAAGCTTCAAGCCTTTGCTTTCTCCTGTTTGAAAACAGTTACCAGGGGGCAAAATGATTCAAAGTGACATCTGGGTCCCTCTTGGCTTGTACATGGTAACTCCCTCCCTTCCAACCTGTAATTAAGTCAATTAGATTCCTAAGTCTTCTATGAGGGGTTTCCAGAAATCCTTCTTCTGGACGCACAAGTGAAAAAGTGAAAGTTAATTGCTTGGTCATATCCGACTACTTGGGACCCCATGGACTGTAGCCCACCAGGCTCCTCTGTCCATGGAACTCTCCAGGCAACAATACTAGAGTGAGTAGCCATTGCCTTCTCCAGAGGATCTTCCCAACACAGGGATCGAACCTAGGTCCCCTACATTGCAGGCAGATTCTTTACTGTCCGAGCCACCAGGAAAGCCCTTTTAGAATCAGTTCCCTCAAAGCACCATCGCCTTGTGCGTGCTTTTTCACTCCAGTTACTCAGCAGGGAAAGACATAAAATGAAGCACAGCAATCAAAATTTCCTCCAAATATGGGCCAGTTGTATAAGGAAGAGAAACCAAATGCACACTGTCAGGTCCCATTCCTGGACAGGCGTCCCTGGCCTGTCTATGGCTGATGGTTCCTCCAGGTCTGGTCAATCTAGGAAGGCTATTTCCTGCATGACATTTATTAACTGAAATACTGACAGAGTTAACATAGTGCTTTAGACAGGCAGCTGAGTTTGGGGTTTTAGACCATCCAAATATCAGAGATTTAGAGGTTTTAGTGGATGTACTTCTTGGCACATATACGTACTGTCTTAATCACTTCAGCTTGCTATAACAAAAATGCTATAACCTAAGTGGCTTAAACAGCAAACCTTTGTTGCTTACAAGTCTGGAGGCTGGGAGTCTAAGATCAAGGCACCTGATGAGACCTGACTTCCTGGTTCATGTTGCTGTTGTTCAGTTGCTAAGTCCTGTCTGACTCTTTGCAACCCCATGGACTGCAGCATGCCAGGCTCCTCTGTCCTCCACTATCTCCTGGACTTTTCTCAAATTCATATTCATTGAATTGGTGATGCTATCTAACATCTCGTCCTCTGCTGCTTCCTTCTCATTTTGCCTTCAAACTTTCCCAGTATCAGGGTCTTTTCCAATGAGTCAGCTCTTCACATCAGGTGGCCAAAGTATTGGAGCTTCAGCACCAGTCTTTCCAATGAATGGTCAGGGTTGATTTCTTTTAGGATTGACTAGTTTGATCTCCTTGCTGCCCAAGGGACTCTCGAGTCTTCTTCAGCACCATAATTTGAAAGCATCAATTCTTCACCACTCAGCCTTCTTTATGATCCAACTCTCACTTTCATACATGAGTACTGGAAAAACCTGATTCATAGATGGCTGTTTTTTCCTGCGTCCTTGTGTGAGGGAAGGGTCAAGGGAGCTCTCTGGGGTTTTTTCTAAGAGTGCACTAACCCCATTATTGAGGCTCCACCATCATGACCTAATCACCACCCAAAGGCCCCATCTTCCACCATCATCACATTAGGATTTAGGATTTCAACAAATGGATTTGGCTGGGGGTGGAGGCAATGGCACCCCACCCCAGTACTCTTGCCTGGAAAATCCCATGGCTGGAGGAGCCTGGTGGGCTCCAGTCCATGGGGTCGCTAAGAGTCGGACATGACTGGGCAACTTCGCTTTCACTTTTCACTTTCATGCATTGGAGAAAGAAATGGCAACCCACTCCAGTATTCTTGCCTGGAGAATCCCAGAGACAGAAGAGCCTGGTGGGCTGCCGTCTATGGGATCGCACAGAGTTGGACACGACTGAAGCGACTCAGCAGCAGCAGCAGCAGCAGGGGTGGAGGACACACACATTTAGCCCATAACACACTCTACAAGGCAAACAGATAAGTCAGTTTTTTCTTGTTTACGTTTTCTTGATGAAAATGGAAATTGCCCCTGTTTCATCCAAAAGGCTCGGATATGTTTGATAGGCTTCATACCTGGTTTGGGAAGTTTCCAAATACATAGAAAACCTGCTTTAATGTCTTAAATTCTATTTCCCTAAGCACCCAGCACCCAATTTCTGAAATCCCAAAGAGTTATTCAAGAAAATGATTCATAACGTCCTATTAGGGCACACCTGTATCATTTCCAATACAAGAATCTGTCCCAGCAAATAGCACCAGCAAGACCCATCCATCAGCTGGGACATGAACTTACAGGAGGTGTCCTCAATGGCATTCTCCTCGGGCTTATTCAGGAATCCAAACTCTTAAACCAAGAAAATCTGCGCACACACACACACTTGCACACACACCTATGTTGCTGTTTACAGTTACCTAATTCAGACTGATTTGTTATCCACCAACATAACCAATTCCAATCCAGACTGCCAATGTGAATGTTCATTCGTGTCCAACTCTTGTCCTACCAGGCTCCTCTGTCCATGGGATTTTTCAGGCAAGAATACTAGACTGGGTTGCCATTTCCTCCTCTGAGGAATCTTCCCTTAATCGAGGGATTAAACCCACAAATTCTTCTCAAATTTAGGTCATTAGGACAACTGAGTCAAGCATGGTAATATCATTGAAAATCAGTAAAGAAAACTCTTATTTTTAATAGTCGAACCTCTGTTTTGTTTAGTACAAGCAAACTCAGATGGGAGAAGACAAAAATGAGAGAAAACCAAAATTCATTTTCTTTCATCAGAGTACCTTCAACTGGGGATTCTGATGAACATGAGTGGTAGGCAGATTTAGGGATCTCATTGGCTGGTTTGCTTGAGGATTGAAGTTTCAGTTGGTAGTGATATTTGCTGAGATAATAAACACTAATGGTGCCACACTAATTCAGTCCTTTCAGATTCATCCTGAGATCAGTGTTAACTACTTAGACTAATCCAGAAAATACAGATAGGACCTAGAAAAAAATGCTGTATGCTTAGTAGGGATTCTGGAGATATCTATTTAACTTAATGGACTACTTCAACAATACTTATGAGACCTGGTATCTGCAATACCATAATAAGCTTCGGATTCATTCATCCATGAATCCATTTATTTAAACAGTAAAAATAGAGTACTTATTGTATGTCAGGTACTATTCTAGGTACTTCAGATGCATCTGTGTTTAGGAGATTCAAGGAGTCCAACAGAGGACCATTTGCCATTTGACCAGGTTGGGAGCTGTAAAGGTATAGAAACAAGATTACAAAGATGATCAGAACATCAGCATCAGTGCCAACAGAGGCTGGCTTGGAGGAGTGCAGCAATAAAGGACTTTTAACACCAAAGCCAGAATTGGGCAAATCAAGCATCCAGTTTCAAGTATGGATGGAATGCAAGCAACTCAGCCCCCTACAGGGCAGAGACCTTGCAGCTGAGTCTGTCTAGGCAGGTAGACCCTGTCAGGGGAGCTTTGCAGCACCTGTTCTGGCTCCGAATTCACCAACTACAGAAGTCATCCAAGAAGTAAGTGAGGGAGAGAGGCCAGTGTGTCAGCCCATTGGGTTTCCCACCACATATAAATATAAAGACAAAGGAGATTTATTTGCCCTCTGTCTATACCATAAACGAAACAACCATGGGTATTCACTGAGTTTGCAGGGGGATTCAGGTTCTGTTGGCCAAGGGGCACAGACAATGAACAGTCGCTCAGTTATGTCCAACTCTTTACAACCCCATAGACTGCAGCATGCCATGCTTCCTTGTCCATCACCAACTTTCGGGGTTTGTTCAAACTCATGTCCATCAAGTTGGTGATGCCTTCCACCCATCTCATCCTCTGTCATCCCCTTCTCCTCCTGCCTTCAATCTTTCCCAGTATCAGGGTCTTTTCTAAGGAGTCAGTTCTTTACATCAGGTGGCCAAAGTTTTGGAGCTTCAGCATCAGTCCTTCCAATGAATATTCAGGATTGATTTCCTTTAGGATTGACTTGTTTGATCTCATTGAAGTCCAAGGGACTCTCAAGAGTCTTCTCCAACACCACGGTTCAAAAGCATCAACTCTTTCCTTATGGTCCAACTCTGACATCCATACGTGACTATTAGAAAAATCATAGCTTTGACTGTACAGAACTTTGTCAGCAACGTGATGTCTCTGCTTTTTAATACACTACCTAGGTTGATCATAACTTTTCTTCCAAGGAGCAAGTGTCTTTTAATTTCATAGCTGCAGTCACCATTTGCAGTGATGTTGGAGCCCCCAAAATTAAGTCTGTTACTGTTTCCATTGTTTCCCCATCTATTTGTCATGAACTGATGGGACCACATGCCATGATCTTAGTTTTCTGAATGTTGAGTTTCAAGCCAGCTTTTTCACTCTCTTCCTTCACCTTCATCACAAAGCTTTTTAGTTCTGCTTAACTTTCTGCCATAAGGATGGTGTCATCTGCATATCTGAAGTTATTGATATTTCTCCCAGCAATCTTGATTCCAGCTTGTGCTTCATCCAGCCTGGCATTTCACATAATGTACTCTGCATATAACTTAAATAAGCAGGGTGACAATATACAGCCTTGATGTACTTCTTTCCCAATTTGCAACCAGTCCATTGTTCCATGTCCAGTTCTAACTGTTGCCTCTTGACCTGCATACAGAGGCAAGTTGGATGGTCTGGTATTTCCATCTCTTTAAGAATTTTCCACAGTTTGTTGTGATCCACATAGTCAAAGGCTTTGGCAAACAGACAATGAGCAAGCAAACAAATAAATAAGCATGAATATCCCCCAAAGGAAAAGGGGCTGGCAGGGAATGAGATAATTAGATAGCATCACAAACTCAATGGACGTGAATTTGAGCAAACTCTGGGAAATAGTGGAGAACAGAAGAGCCTGGCATGCTACAGTTCATGGGTCACAAAGAGTTGTACATGACTGAAGTGACTAAGCATAGCACACGTAGCACATAAGAATGTACGGATAATAAATCTCCTCCCTAAATCCAGTGAACACACACACATTTTCATACACACTCAAAAAAGTATCATTTCAAAAGAGCAAAATACTGTGAACCTTAAATCAGCACAAATAAATATATTTTAACAGTTGTATAGTAGTTCTTTTCAGGGACTTAACGTACTATTGGAAAAAAACCCTGATGCTGGAAAAATTGAAGGCAAAAGAAAAAGGGGCTGGCAGAGGAAGATGTTCAGATAGCATTACTGACTCAATGGACATGAATTTGAGCAAGCTCTGGGAGACAGTGGAGGACAGAGGAGACTGGGATGCTGCAGTCCTGGAGGTAACAAAGCGTCGGAAATGACTTAGTGGCTGAACAACAGTTGAATGGACCCCCTTCTAATCCAGTGCTGGTAGAGCTAACTGCCTCCTAATAGCTGAGATAGCTGGTTTAATGTATAGTTTCAGCCAAGCCTCTAACACAGTGGGGAGAGCCATGAGGTCAGACACAGTCCAGGGAACCAGAGCTCCCAGGACCTTCTCTTCTAGACCCTGGACTTGACTATTTCCTTCAAACACATGGGTCACCCAAATGGAACCACCATTTTGTAAGATGCTTTTTAAAGAGCTCATAGTCTATAAACAGTGGGAGAGACAGTGATACATTTTGATTTTTGAAACCAATACACATGAATCCCACTATTTTTCCCCATACCACCTGAAGCAGTGAGAACACAACAGGACAGAGGGGAGAGGGAGCAACGTGGCAGAGAACAGAGCTTTAAACCCCGAGGAGCCCAATGAGGGGAACTTTTCTTCCCAATGGAGGCTCACGAAGAGGCCCAGCCATTGGCAAGAGAACAGAAACAAGGTGTGCTGAATTCTCCAGCTGATATAAGAGCTATTTCCTCAACAATTCCTCTCTAAACACTGCTGTTTCCTTCAGATATCTTAAGCCCCTGAGCATGAGTTGTTTTTCAATCATGGGCCTGCGAATGGCTTCTTGCTTCCAAACAATTCTCCTTTCTCTGACTTCTCCAGGAGAGGTTTGGAAAGATCTTTCTCTCTTTTATTGTTGACACGCCAAGGCCACAGAGCATGAGAGAAGGATGATTTTCAGACTCCTCTCTCCAGCAGGAGTAACTGAAGGCCCCAGACTTTGCTGTTTTCAGCTACTGTGTGCCTTCAAATAGCTGGAAAAAACACTCTCTTGCTTTTAGTTCAGTCCACACATATTTATTTGATGTAAATATTTGCTGCTGTAACAAATGATCACAAACTTGGTGGCTTTTATTTATTCTCTTTATTGATATACATTTATTCTCTTACAGTTCTGGAGTCCATAAGTTAAAAATAAGTCTGCTGGGGCTAAAATCAAAGCTCTTTCTGGAGGCTCTCAGTGATAATCTTCTCCCTTGACGTTTCTGTCAATAGCTTATGGAAGTCTCCTGCATTGCTTGGCTCATATGGCCCCTTCCTCATATATCTCCAACCTCTTTCTTTGGGCGTTACATCCCCTTCTGCCTCCTTCTTATAAGGAACCTGGTGATTACATTATGATTCACCCAGATAATCCAGGGAAATTTCCCCTGGATTAAATATCTAATTCCATCTACAAAGTTCCTTTGACATACCAAGCAACATAGTTGCAGATTCCAGGGACTAAGATCTGATATTCTTGGGGACCATCTTTCAGCTAATCACCCTGGGTGGGTGGATACTGCACAACTTTTGATCACACAGAATTTGAAGCTCCTCTCTGTGGTCATGGAAACACCACCTGGGATGCAGAGCCAGCCTCCCACCAGAAGATGCAGGCTCACCGTCTTTGCCCTCCCTCCTCCTCTGATGCCAGGACTCCAGCAGCCAGATACACACACCCAGGTTTTGACTCAGCAGCTGATGATGCATAAAAGCAGGCATGGTCAGAATGGCCATCATCAAACAGTCTACAAGCAATACATGCTGAAGAGGATGTGGAGAAAAGAGAACCCTCTTTGCACTGTTGATGAGAATGTAAATGGGCACAGCCTCTATGGAGAACAGTATGGGAGATTCCCTCAAAGACTAGGAATAAGACCACCATATGATCCAAGAATCCAACTACTGGATACAAACCCTGTGAAAGAAAAGTGAAAGTGAAAGTCACTCAGTCATGTCCAACTCTTTGTGACCCCATGGACTATATATTCCATAGAATTCTCTAGGCCAGAATACTGGAGTGGGTAGCTGTTCCCTTCTCCAGGGAATCTTCAAAACCCAGGGATTGAACCCAGGTCTTCAGGTTTGCAGGCAGATTCTTTACCAGTTGAGTCATCAGGGAAGCCCATAAACCCTGAGAAAACCATAATTCATAAAGACACATGGTCCCCAGTGTTCATTGTAGCACTATTTATAATAGTCAGGACATAGAATCAATCTAGATGTCCACTGATAGATGAATGGACAAAGAAGTTGAGAGGCATATATACAATAGATTATTACTATCCATAAAAAGGAATGAAGTTGAGTCAATTGTAGTGAGGTAGATGAATCTAGAGCCTGCCATACAGAGTGAAGTAAGTCAGAAAGAGAAATAAATATCATATATTAATGTGCATATATGGAATCTAGAAAAATAGTACTGATGAACCTATTTTCAGCGCAAAAATAGAGACACAGATGTAGAGAATGGGTTTGTGGACCCATCACAGGGAGGAGAGGGTGGGACGAATTGAGAGAGTAGTGTTCACATATATACACAATACCATGTGCAAAATAGATAGCCAGTGGAAAGCTGCTGTCTAACACAAAGGAGCTTAGCTTGGTGCTCTCTCAAGACCTAGAGTCGTGGATTGGGGGTGGGATGAGGAAGTCAAGAGGGAGGAGATGTAAGTATACATATGACTGATTTGCATTGTCGTACAGCAGAAATTAACACAACATTGTAAAGAAATTATCCTCCAATTATTATTTTTTTAAAGCAGGGATGTGGGGAACTGATTCCAGCAAGAGGGGAGGAGCAGCATATGTGTCACATTTTGAGCAGCTTCGGTGGCAGGGGTTTTAACAACAAAGCCATGGAGGAGGATCGGTGGGTTGGTGCTGCAGCACCAGGTCTGGGATGTGATTTCAACACGCAGCTCACAGCCTGGCTCTCTGGCCCTCCCGAGGGCTCAGTAGGCAATGTCCTTGGATAAATTCATTTTCTACTTAAATTGGCCAAAGGCTTTCTCCTGTTGCTTGCTAGTGATAAAGATGGTCAGTACATGCCAAGCGGGACTGCTCCTGTGGTCTCAAAGTTGCTGCTGTGGCCTCAAAGCCAAGTAAAGGAGACTCCAGCACAGTTAAGGAGAACTAGGAAGACATAAAGGCACCTCACCTGAGCTTACTCAAGCAATACAGCCATTTCCCATCGGCAGTCACACCAACTTGCTGCACAGAGCCAGACTCATCAAGATAGTCAGGCTGGAGTTGAGGAGCAGGAACACGGGACTATGGGAAGAGGTCCCTTCCTCCCCTTCCAACAGGGGATGAGAGCTTCACCCTACTCTCCCTAAAACCAAATAGAGAGTGGAGTGTATAGAAAAATTGCTTATAGATAATAAATAGGTCATTAGTGCAACCTGGTTTGCTTGGAACAGATTCAACTATTGTTGCAGGGCTAAGTTGCTTCAGTCGTGTCCAACTCTTTATGACCCCGTGGACTGCAGCCTGCCAGGCTCCTCTGTCCATAGAATTCTCCAGGCAAGAAAACTGGAGGGGGTTGCAATGCCCTCCTCCAGGAGATCTCCCCGACTCAGGGATCGAACCTGTGTCTCTTCTGTCTCCTGCATTAGCAGCCTGATTCTTTACCACTAGTGCCACCATAGCATCCCTCTCACTCTCACTAGGTGTCTGCTGCTAAGTCACTTCAGTCATGTCCAACTCTGTGCAACCCCATAGATGGCAGCCCACCAGGCTACCCCATCCCTGGGATTCTCCAGGCAAGAACACTGGAGTGGGTTGTCATTTCCTTCTCCAATGCATGAAAGTGAAAAGGGAAAGTGAAGTCTAGTTTGGACAATTGGTTCTGTGGTCACTTATGACTAAACAGCTGCTTATTCCCTGGTTGGGCCTTATTGAGCTATAAGACCTGCAGTCCCACTCTGGTCCTGGGGGATCGTAAGAGGGTCCTAGTGAGAACATAGCATGAGTCCTCTGAGTTTTGGAGGTGAGCACATGTGGACATAGATTCATGCCCTTAAAAAAAAATTATTTGAAAGGAGGAAGCTGGATGAGATATCAGCTCCAGCAGGGCAAGATGGAAGGGATGCACAGCAATTCTGTGAAGGGAGCAAGAGCAACTCCCGCTTTGTCCTGACCACCCCTGCCTCCACAGCCTTCAGGGTGCACAGAGAAACCTCCTAGGGTTCTAGTGAAGTGAAGTGAAGTGAAGTCGCTCAGTCATGTCCAACTCTTTGTGACCCCATGGATTTTGGTTCTAGTGGTTTTATGTAAAGAACTAGAAGGTCTGAGGGAGATGTAGAAGTTGTGGGGATGCTGAAGCTAGGGAAGGTGGGGCATGGAGACCTGGACACCTTTCTGAGCTATTCTCGGTGATGTTGGCTCTTCCAGAAAAGTGAACACAACACCCCAAGGAAACTACACTCAGCCTGTACACAGAAAGTGAAAGTGAAAGTTGCTCAGTCAAGCCTGACTCTTGGCAAACCCATGGACAATACAGTCCATGGAATTCTGCAGTCCAGAATACTAGAGCGGGTAGCCATTTCCTTCTCCAGGGCATCTTCCCAACTCAGGGATCGAACCCAGGTCTCCCGCGTTGCAGGCAGATTTTTTTACCTGCTGAGTCTTCAGGGAGGCCATCAGCAATTGACAAAATCCAAGGGAAGAATTTCAAGACCAGGGACAGCTCTCCCACAACCAATAACTGCTCCCTGCATTAAATGACCAGTGTGTCGCTATCTCTTTTCCCCTGGATCCTCCACTTTAGATGTGTTAGCACCTAGAAAAGCACAAAGTATCAGGAGTGAGCACCCTTACACCCCACCCCCTACATGCATACCCATTTTCTAAGCCCCTTATGTGAGGGTCTGGCCCACACAGGATCAGAAAGTGTTTTAAAACATTTACCAAAAGAGAGTTCTAAACAGAACTGGATTGATTTTCATAAACAATAGTGACTAGAAATTAGATCTGTCAATTAAATCTACAAAGACATCATTAAGTAAAGAAAGGAGGGTCTGACAGAGCATGGTTATTGAAGGAAGTTGGAAAGAAAAAAACCATGGAGTTGAGATGGCTCAGTGCACCAGCTCAGTTCATGGCCTAACCTTGTGCCCAGCATTCTCCTCTCCATTGTTTTCCAGTGGGAAGTCTACTTCCCTCATTCTCTTTGCATGTGATGGGGAAGGAGTGTCCACTGTTCACTTTCCTCCCACCTCTTCTTCCCCTCCCACCTCCACTTGAGTAGTAGAATATGTGAGCAAGCCTTCACCAGAGTGAACCTCAAAAATCTGCTGGAACTCTGGGAGAAGGAACAGATATTTTTGCAGTGTGATTGCTCAGTTGGTGGAGTCATCAGCCTGAAACCATTGATCCCCATCTTTCCATTACAAAAGAAGAACTTAACTAAGGATGATGCCAGCACAGTAAAAAAAAAAAGAGCCAAGAAACGCAGGCCACCTGGATCCAACTATGCCTGAAGCGAGGTACAAACCTTGAGCTCTTTGGCTTCATAAGGCCACAAATTTCTTTTACTTGATAAGATATTTAAAAATGGTTTCTGTTATTATACAGAAAAATACTTGTCTGATGCAGGTGCTCAATAGGTGGGAAAGGAATTTGTATCAGTCAGGTCTTAGAAGGAAACAAAAAACAGAGACAGATTAAGGCAAAGGCACTCGCTGGGACTAGCAGAAGTAGAAGGCTTTACTAGCCACAGCCTTGTGTCATCAGAGCCCACAAGAGGAGGAACTTAGGAAAAGGGATCAGCTGGAGGAAGTTGTAGCCATTTTCACAACTGTTATGATGCTAACGCAGGGGGTGAGAGGTGGGAAGCATACTCGAAATTTCTCACCTTTGCCCTTCTCCTTAAACCACTGCCCAAATCCAGAGGGAGGGAAGCCTGGGTGATGCAACAGGAGGGATGCATGTGTGAGTGCTTAGTCGCTCAGTTGTGTCCAACTCTTTTCAACCCATGGGATGTAACCCACTAGGCTCCTCTGTCCATGGGATTCTCCAGGCAAGAGTATTGGAGTGGGTTTCCATGCCTTCCTCCAAGGGATCTTCCCAACCCAGGGATCGAACCCATGTCTCCTGCATTGCAGGCAGATTCTTTACCATCTGAGCCACCAGGGAAGCCCTCAGAGGGAGTGCAGGATGCTTCTAATCTCCTAGCAATGCCCTCGTTCAAACAAATAGCAGGTTTGGGAGAGGCTTTCCTGTATCCAAGACTTTGAACCTAGATTGAATCCCCCACAGGACAGCACACCAGCAAGCATCATAGAGGATAACACTGGGGCTGCTGATCTTGGATAATTTCACCATTATTTCAAGGCTAGTTCGCTCCATACTTTTACGCACATTATCCCCCTGCTGGTGTTTCCTCCCATGCTTCTCAATTCCATCCTTTGTTCAAGACCTGAAGCCTCATCTTGCCTGGAAATCCGGTCCATACCCCTCTTCCCAACCATAGCCTGCAGTACACCTCCCATCCCTATCATAACTTTACCACCTTTACCTCCATGCACCTGACTGAGCCATGTATTTGGAATCGACCATGGCATGAGCAGGTTAGTGCTAATGCCTCAGGTTCACTCACGTGACTGTCTTTGTCTCATTTCCCTAGCCAGAGCTTGCAGCAAACAACCCCCCCACCCCCGCCCCCCGCAGAGGGGTTGGGTCTTATACTCCCTATATTTGGAGGTCTCACCCTACCCTATCTCCATCACAAACACTCATCTGCTACTTGGCCCCCTTTCCTGCCCACATGCCATGCAGTGCAAATAGTAGACACCTACTGAATATTTATGGGCTGAAGTGGGTTTTGGGGGGGAATGGGGCTAAATAAATTCAGAGTCCTAGAACCACAATGTCTGTAAGATAGATTTATGCAGAGAACAGAGCAACTTCAAATAAGGGAAGTGTATGAACCAACACAGGAAGGATGAGTCCAAGGTAGACCCATGTTCTAAGCAAGGATGGGGTGCTGAGCTTACTGGGGCACCAGGAGACCTCAAGGCTTTGAGAAAACTCATCCACTCAATGTCTAATTTCCCCTTAAAATTTTACTTAAGCTATTTTGTCTGCACTTCTGCCTATGCTATTTAAATAGCTAGTCAAACTTGCAGCCTTTCCAATAAAAAATTCCATGGAGCATCTTACCAACTGTGAGAAGCGCTGCTTCCTCTTGTGTTACTTGATGGTGCCTCCTGTCTTCATCCCCACCCCATGGCCCATGGCAGAGCAAGGCACCCCCTGATAGGACCAGCTGCTGCCTTCTCTATGTGGGGAGAGTCCACTGTGGCCCAACCGGAGCCCAAACTCCACACGTGGGAGCCCAGTGGTCTGGACTTAGAGCCAAGGTGTCAACACGCCTGGAGAGAGCACCTGGCCACCTTCACTCTGCAGAAAGGTCCTGACCTCCCCTAGCACAAGCACAGACAATAGATGTTCCCGAGTGTGCGGTACAAAGCTCTGCTAAATTCTCAAAAGAGCTCTTATTTCTTATCCACTAATTTCAGCATTATTTTCTCCTGGAATTACAGCTCTTGGAGACCATTGGCATTTTAATAGACTGGCTGTATGGAAACGTAGTAGCTTTCTGCATTCCTGCTACTGTGCTTACTGGGAGCCTTTGGTTAGGAACCAAATGCATCACCTTCAAATGCCACAGGCTTCCTTCACCTGCAACTCAATCTGATGTCATCCTCTTGTTTCCAGAAATGTCATAAGTAACAACACGACTCTCAAACAAGAATACTTCTAGTAAGTTCATATGAAATATTTTTAAATGTAACAAGGCATTATAGAATTATGAAAAATTTCCTAGAAAAAAAAATGAGTCTTAAATAAAACTAATAATAAATGGGAAATTTTCTGCACAAAACTCAACATAATTTCCATTCCAGTTCACCTGGGGAAGAAAGGATTGATTTCCGATTGATGGAGGGCAATGCTCATTAACAAAGGTGGCACCAAAGCAAGTATGTCATACCAGAGGAGATATTGATCGGGAATTTAAAAACATCTCAGAGGAGGACCAGAGCTGCCCTGAGTGGACAGAACCACAGATGAAATCTCTGCAAAAGACTTAAAGGCCAAGAAGTTGTTAGGATGATGAAATTAACTTATCTGATGAATCCCCTTTGCACATGAGTTTGGACCATAGAGAAGAAGAGATCATGGTTGACAGTGCAAGCAAATTTCCAAAAAAAGTGCTCTCTCTACTTCAGAGTCAGCAAGGGACAGACTTCCTCTGGGCCACATGCACACAGCACTTGGGAAGACATCACCTCCATGCTGGGTTAATTTCTTGAGCTCCATAAGGGCAGTTCATCTGGCTCCAGCCTCCCTGGCTTGTCTTAATTTTGTTTGTTTCGCCCTCAAAAAGAATTTTCCTGTTTATTCACTTCCAAATCAGATATTATCAAGACTTCCATGAAAAGGCGGTTGGGCAAAATGCTCTTTGATTGCAAGATGTCAGAGCCAGATACATGCACCCCTGAGTCCACTCAAAATGCCCCTCGCTGTGAAAATGCAAAACAAAGAGCAAGGATCCAGTGCTCCAGAACTTGCCAACCCCAAGTCTCTACTCATGTCTGCACTAATAAACCCAGTGACCCTGAACTGCAGGGGCCTGAGATGAGAGTCAACACTGCTTAGGTCAGTAAGAATCACAATGCCCTGGAAAATTCTGTCCTTGTCATCCCAGACAGGGAACTGCAGATCTAAATGCTCATGCTGAGTAGGGCATCATCAAAACCCAATTACACACTGCAGTTGGAGCTCAGCATAGCATGAGCTAAGGAGCAACTTCAAACAATTTAAAAAGTTTTATTTCAAGCAGCTTCCTCAGTTCACTTCCCCAAACTTAATTCAATCCATGAAGACTGAATGCCTACTGGGTGCCAAGATGGAGTTTGTGACATAAAGGGTGAGGCCAGGGTATCTGTAACCATGCTCCTTGCCATGCGGTCAATAAGAAATCCCATTACCAAGCTGGAGTTCCACCTATTTTCATCCAACGGTCTTTTCTAAGTTAAAGGAGCCAGGAAGCAGAGGCAGACCTGAAGATGGGTAACAAGAGAAACAGAGTCAGACTGGTGCCTGGATAATGTGTTTATTACACAGCTGATATCACATGCTTGTAATTCATCCATCCATAGATCCAAGGGATGATGATCTCAATCCTATGGGATGTGGTGAGCCTCAGATGGGTAAGATCTATAAAGGGTCTAGTCTGCCACCCACATTACTTTTTGACTGTTGTATAATAGATCACCACAAATTTGAAGGCTTAAAACAATACTCTTGGGGACTTTCCTGGTGGTGCAGTGGTTAAGACTTTGCTTTCCAATGCAGGGGGTGTAGGTTCCATCCCTGGCCAGGGAGCCAAGAATCCCACATACCTCTCAGCCAAAAACTGAAAACATAAAACAGAAGCAGTATTGTAACAAGTTCAATAAAGACTTTAAAAATGTCCCACAAAAAAAAAAATTAAAAAACAAATCAAGGTATTAATGGGCTGGGTTCTCATCTAGAAGCTCAACTATTCAGCTCCCTCAGATGGGTGGCAGAATGTATTTCCTGGAGGTTCATGACAAAGCCAGCAAAAGAAAGAGTCTTTGTTTTGGGGAGCTTCTGACTTCAAGGAAGGTCCTATTTGAAAGAACTCACCTAATTGGGTCAGATTCACCTGGTGACTCAGATGGTAGAGTCTGCCTGCAATTTAGGAGACTTAGTTCCAATCCCTGTGTTAGGAATATCCTTTGGAGAAGGAAATAGTATCTCACTCCAGTATTCTTGCCTGGAGAATTCCATGGACTGAGGAGCCTGGCAGATTACAGTCCATGGTGTCACAAAGAATCAGACACAACTGAATGACCACTTTTTTTAACCTAGAATAATCTCCTTTTTGGTTAACTCAAAGTCAATTGATTAGGGGCCTTAAGTAAATCCTTTTTCCTTTGCAACATAATATCATTTAGAAGTGACATTCTGCTGGAACTCTAGAGGAGGGCCTTGTACAGATTGCAATTCACACAGGAGGTGAGAATTGGGGGGATGCATTTTAGGATTCTGCCTCTCACAGTGCCTGGAACACACAGTTCAGTTCAGTCACTCAATCGTGTCTGACTCTTTGCCACCCCATGAATCGCAGCATGCCAGGCCTTCCTATCCATCACCAACTCCCAGAGTTCACTCAAACTCTTGTCCATCGAGTCGGTGATGCCATCCAGCCATCTCATCCTCTGTCATCCCCTTCTCCTCCTGCCCCCAATCCCTCCCAGCATCAGAGACTTTTCACATGAGGTGGCCAAAGTATTGGAGTTTCAGCTTCAGCATCAATCCTTCCAATGAACACTCAGGACTGATCTCCTTTAGGATGGACTGGTTGGCTCTCCTTGCAGTCCAAGGGACTCTCAAGAGTCTTCTCCAACACCACAGTTCAAAAGCATCAGTTCTTTAGCACTCAGCTTTCTTCACAGTCCAACTCTCACATCCATAAATGACCACTGGAAAAACAATAGCCTTGACTAGACGGACTTTTGTTGGCAAAGTAATGTCTCTGCTTTTGAATATGCTGTCTAGGTTAGTCATAACTTTCCTTCCAAGGAGTAAGCGTCTTTTAATTTCATGGCTGCAATCACCATCTGCAGTGATTTTGGAACCCCCAAAATAAAGCCTGACACTGTCTCCACTGTTTCCCCATATACTTCCCATGAAGTGATGGGACCAGATGCCATGATCTTAGTTTTCTGAATGTTGAGCTTTAAGCCAAACTTTTCACTCTCCTCTTTCACCTTCATCAAGAGGCTTTTTAGTTGCTCTTCACTTTCTGCTATAAGGGTGGTGTCATCTGAATATCTGAGGTTATTGATATTTCTCCCAGCAATCTTGATTCCAGCTTGTGCTTCTTCTAGTCCAGCGTTTCTCATGATGTACTGTGCATATAAGTTAAATAAGCAGGGTGACAATATACAGCCTTGACGTACTCCTTTTCCTATTCGGAACCAGTCTGTTGTTCCATGTCCAGTTCTAACTGTTGCTTCTTGACCTGCATACAGGTTTCACAAGAGGCAGGTCAGGTGGTCTGGTATTCCCATCTCTTTCAGAATTTTCCACAGTTTATTGTGATCCATACCATCAAAGGCTTTTGCATAGTCAATAAAGCAGAAATAGATGTTTTTCTAGAACTCTCTTGCTTTTTTCATAATCCAGCGGATGTTGGCAATTTGATCCTTGGTTCCTCTGCCTTTTCTAAAACCAGCTTGAACATCTGGACGTTCACAGTTCATGTATTGCTGAAGCCTGGCTTGGAGAATTTTGAGCATCACTTTACTAGCTCGTGAGATAAGTGCAATTGTGCGGTAGTTTGAGCATTCTTTGGCATTGCCTTTCTTTGCAATTGGAATGAAAACTGACCTTTTCCTGTCCTGTGGCCACTGCTGAGTTTTCCTGTAACACACACACACAAGCCCTTAACAAGTGGTACCCATGCTTGTTTGCATCCTCATCCAGGACAACATCATCTCTACTTCATATTGGGAAACTGAGGCCAAGGTGAGTTCAGTAACCAGCTAATGATCTTATAGTTAATTGGTAGCAAATCCAGGATTTGAGGCAGAAACTTCTCATTCCACACTGCGTGCTCTCTTTTACACAATAACCTGCTATCATGAGCCCACTTTAAACCAAGTAGAGTTTTCAACTGTGTTAACCCTGATTCTCTGCCTTCTTTGAAGTAAGAAGGAGAAAAGATATGAAGTATTAACCTCTCCCCTGGGTCATTCTCTACCTACTTTGTTCTATTATAACTCCGATGTTTTTAGGTTAGGGTACATATATTTATGAGCTCATGAAACTGGGGTCCTTTCCCCAAACCTGAAGATGCATCATTCTCGCTCTAAGACAATCCTGGGACTTCAGCTCCTCTTTGCCAACTGTTTCCATTGATTTAGGAGATCTATTTGGCATTGATATTCCCAGGTGGCTCAGTGGTAAAGAATCTCTGATGCAGGAGATGCAGGTTCAACCCCTGGGTCAGGAAGATCCCCTGAAGAAGGAAATGGCAACCCACTTCAGTATTCTTGCCTGGGAAATCTCATGGACAGAGGAGCCTGGTGAGCTACAGTCCATGGGGTCAAAAAAGAGATACAGTATGACAACTAAACAACAACAACAACTTTTTGAGATTACCAGGAAAGGTCTCCTTCCCAATAAAAGAGAGAGAAATAAGGGGGAATTTTTCTTTATTCCTTTCCTTTCTACCCCCTTCTCCCTGATGAACACAGTTGTGTGAGATTGCAACACTTGGAACTTGGCTGCCATCTTTTTTTTTTTTTTTTTTGAGAATAATTGCTTTACAATGTTGTATTAGCTTCTGCTGTACAAGAGTATGAATCAGCTATAAGTATACATACATCCCCTCCTTGAGCCTCCTTCCCACCCCCATCCCATCCCCCTGCTCCTACTTCTCTATGTCATCACAGAGCACCAAGTTGAGCGCCCTATGCTATACAGCAGGTTCCCAATAGCTATCTGTTTCCTACACGGTAGTGTATATATGTCAATCTTCAAACCATAAGACAACGTTCAAAAGTTAACCGAGACCACCAGCTCAGAGTCCTGACATTGCCGAGAGGTGACCTAACCCTGGCACTGACTTATTCCAGGCTTCTTGTGAGCTGGGACAGACGGGCACAGGGATTAAGTCTCATATTCAGGCTTACAGCTTCAAGTATTCTCAACTGAGAAAGAATGAGAATGAAGGGATGTGGGAAGATAAGGAAAGAGAGAGGGAGGGAATGATTGGTTTTAAACATGCTGCAGGAAACCCAAATACTTCTCAGAACACGAGGAAACACATCTCCCTGCTCACCACGAGGACCACCAGCACAACTGCAGCCCAGGTCATGGGTTTCAGAGCCAGAGGGAATATGGGACAGACAGGCCTACCTTGGGTCCATTCCCACATTCTGTTCATCTCTCCTACATTTGCATGATGTCTTTAAAGTTTTAAAGAAAATATTCTTTGATCAGCTGAGCAAAGCCTTCAGGGATCTGAGGAACATTTTCAGAACTTACATTTACCACTAACCATTCTGAGATGGCTGTATAAGAACCCTTAGCTAAAACAAATGATCATGATTCGAGTCAGATATTTTTTCCATCAGCTGTTGAAACTTTCAGATACCACCAAACCTCTTCCCTGCCCTCTGAAATCTCTACCCCAACCCAGATTCAAAGAACGGATTTCTTCCCTCTCCCCACTTGTCCCTCCCCACATCACCTTTTACACCTGCACCATCACTGGGAAACCCTAGCCCTAAAAGACTGATAGAAAGAAGGAGGCAGAGAAGCAGGTCTTTCCTGTCTGCTTATGTAACTCAGAAACTCCACCACTAAGGGAGAAAAGTGAAGAAGGAATCCAGGACTAGCTTAGATAGTGTGTGGTACTATCTAATGTCCTGGGATAAGGGTCCAGTAAGTCAAAGCTTCCTCTGTCTGAATGTAAGCCTCAAGAGGAGAGGTGATAAACAAGCCTCCTTCTTAATCCAAAGGGACAAGTAATTTGGGTCTACACATGCACTAGTTCTGTTAAGTTAGTGTATTAGCATCCAATTTGGCTCTTCTGTAAAAGTAATTTCCTGTGTCCCAGAACAAGTTAACATTCTCATTAGCAAGCATGTAACCATGATCAATATATAGATATATTCTTTGACCCACAACATCCCTATGTTAGATGGGGTACTGGCTGTAGAGTTATGGGCCCTGCCATCAAGAAGCTTACATTGTAATGGTGTAGTAAGATATTTCTGTGAACAATTATATAATAAAAGACTCAAATGTCAGTTCTAGACAATGAGAAAAGAAATAACCTAAGGCAATATATGATTAATTGCCAAGTGAATTGTTCAGACAGTAATGACAGGAGGTCAGAGTGGAGAATGATTACTTCAGTCGAGGGTAGTCAAGGATGCTTGTATCATCCTACAATTAGAAATGTGGAGACAAGGCAGAGACGTTGAGTGAATGAGTTTAATATCTGTTTCCCAAATGGAGATATTGAACATAAGGCTGGGAAGGGAGATGGGAACCAGAGGTTGATGGAGTTCTTGTTTGAGAGATCAAATTCTGAGAGACTCCCCCTCTAAATGGCCGATGATATCTTTGGGAAAGTGAGAAAGGGAAATCTGTGGATCTGATTTCCAAAGGACACAACCGTCAGTCTTACACAATGTCTTGATTCCGTGACCAAGTACCTGCCTGGATAAGACTCATTATTGGGCCGTGATTAGAGAGAGTTTGTCTGTGCTCATTTTAGGAATGTTCTTCTGTTTCTGGCAAGACCAAGTGGTACTGAACTTTCTCTCCTGTTGTCAACATCTATAAACTCAAACAAATCAAAACATATGAGACAAATGTGTTCAGGCATTGGAAAGAAGTGAAGGAACAAAATCTCCTGAGAGAAGAAAACACATGAGGTGAATCTGACTTTTAGTCCAGCTCTCTTCCTGGGGACAAGGAAGAGCCCAGTGGTCCCACTGAGCTGAAGACGTAGAGATTGGAGTTTGGTGCTGCTGGAGCAGATGGAATTTGTGAGGCAGGACCCTGGAGAGCAAAGAGGTACAACTGAGGCACAGAAGGGATTCCCCATGAGTAGCTGGCCAGGGTGAGACTCCTCAAATCCTAGCATAGATTAGTTTCTGTGGGGTTGAGAGAAAAATAATATCAGAAGCCTCACAGTGCTTGAAAGAATTCTCATTAATTCACTGACTTTAGGTTGAGAAACCAACATCCTGCAGGTTTGAAAAGCCAAAGGAAGAATTTAGGACAATAGCAAAAGCTAGAAAAATGATGGGAGGGGGTGGTCATAGAAGGAAGAGAGCCTCAAAGAGGGAGCAAGATATTCTTCATACAAATGCTGCCAAAATCTCTAGATGACCCCTGAATTGTGAATGTGCATGGCAGCCAGCCAAGTCCAAGGAGACTAAGCACAGATTGACCTTCTCCCCACCATGCTGAGAAGGAAACTGCGTGATCACTAAAATACACTGTGACAAAATTTATGCAATTCTGCAAAAGCAGTAATACAAGGAAACATATAGTTTTAAATGTTTATGCTGGAAAGAAACAAAAGTCTAGTATCAGTGGTCTATCAGATCAGATCAGTCGCTCAGTCGTGTCCGACTCTTTGCGACCCCATGAACCGCAGCACGCCAGGCCTCCCTGTCCATCACCAGCTCCCGGAGGTCAATCAGACTCACACCCATCAAGTCAGTGATGCCATCCAGCCATCTCATCCTCTGTCGTCCCCTTCTCCTCCTGCCTTCAATCCCTCCCAGCATCAGAGTCTTCTCCAATGAGTCAACTCTTCGCATGAGGTGGCCAAAATACTGGAGCTTCAGCTTTAGCATCATTCCTTCCAAAGAAATTCCAGGATTGATCTCCTTCAGCATGGACTGGTTGGATCTTCCTGCAGTCCAAGGGACTCTCAAGAGTCTTCTCCAACACCATAGTTCAAAAGCATCAATTCTTGGGCACTCAGCCTTCTTCACAGTCCAGCTCTCACATCTATACATGACCACAGGAAAGACCATAGCCTTGACTAGGTGAACCCTTGTTGGTAAAGTAATGTCTCTGCTTTTGAATATGCTATCTAGGTTGGTCATAACTTTCCTTCCAAGGAGTAAGCGTCTTTTAATTTCATGGCTACAGTCACCATCTGCAGTGATTTTGGAGCCCAGAAAAATAGTCTGACACTGTTTCCACTGTTTCTCCATCTATTTCCCATGTAGTGATGGGACCAGATGCCATGATCTTCGTTTTCTGAATGTTGAGCTTTAAGCCAACCTTTTCACTCTATGATTCGATCTAAAAATACTTGAACAAGAGTAATAAAAAGAAAGAAATAAAAAATGTAAAAGCAGAAATCAAAATAGAAAACAAAATGCAGAAAAAATATGAAACCAAATGTTTATATTTTGAAAAAAATCAAGAAAATAATAAATCTGAAGCTAACTAATTGAGAAATAAGTGAGATATAACAGAAATTAATATCAGGATCAGAGGTGAGTACATTACTACAAATCTTACAAACATTACAGAAATGGCAATGAATACTAAAAGTATTTCTTTTTTTGCTGATAAATCAGAAAAACTTGGGTGAAACAGACACATTTCTTGAAAAATGCCACTTAACAAAACTCTCATAAGATGAAATAGAAAACTCAAATAGCCCAGTATATGTTAAGCAAAATGATTCCATTTTTGATAATATAAAAGGTAAAGCTTAATGCTCAGATGGTTACACATGGCCAATTCCATCCAGCATTCAAGGTAAAAATTACATTAATCCTCCATAAACTCTCTCAGAAACTACAGAAGCAGGAAATACATGCAAATTTGTTTTACGAGGGTAGCATAACTGAGATACTAAAATATGAAAATCTATTAAAAAGGGAAAAAAATCCATGAAGTTCTGCAAATCAAAGCCAGCAATATATAAAAAGATAATACATTATGTTAGTTTATACTATGAATTCAATATGCGAAAAATCAATCAACAGAATTTACCATATTAGCACAATTAAAGGTAAAATCAAATGTTTAATTAAACATCTGATAATATTCAATACCAGTTCATGCTAAAACCCATCAAATGAGGATATAAAGATTTCTTGATCTGAAAAGGGACCTGTAAAAAAAAAAATCTACAGCTATATTCACACAAAATACTATATTACTGACTGCTTTCCTCTTAAAATAAGGACAGAGAGTGCTATTCACTCTCATCATTTGCATTTGGCATTAGTAGGTATTCTATCCATTGTAATGAGTCAAGAAAAGCAAAGGCAAAAACATTAGAAAGAAAAAAGAACTATCTCTGCTCACAGTGTCATGACTATCTTAATAAGAAATAATGAGTAATCTATAGGCAACTACCATAACCAATAATTAAATATATCAATGTCACAGGAGACAAGCTGTGGAGATACTCACAAATCAATTGTAGTTTTATAAATTAGAAATGGACAATTGAAAATTTAATTAAAAAATCAATCTCATTCATAAAAGCTTTGGAATTATAAAATAGTCCAGTATAAATTTAATATAAGATGTGCAGGAGCAGTACACTGAAAACTATAAAATATTACTAAAAGTAATGGAAGAGAATCTAAGTAAATAGAGATGTCTGTGGGATAGAACACTTAATATCATTAAGATATTAATTCTGTCAAAATCGATCTATAGATTCAATTTAATTATCTAAATTCCAGCAAGTATTAAGGTAAGATATGTAGAGCTGAATCTAAAATTTGTATGAAGATGCAAAGAACCTTTCAAAAGGAATTTGAAAAAAAAAAAAAATAGAGAACTTACAGTACTTAATTCCAAGTCAGTGTAGTGTTGACGTATGGATAGATATAAGATTGATTGAATAGAATGTAAAGTCTAGACGAGACCCACACATATATGTTCAGGTGATATTCAAGAGTGCCAAGGTAATTCAATGGAGAAATAATATCCTTTGTGACCAATGGTTCTGAAACAGATATCCATACTATAAAATATGAATCTTCATCTTTACCTCATACCTTAATAAAGTGAAAATGAAAGTGTTATTTAGTTGCTCAGTCATGTCTGATTCTTTCTGACTCCATAGACTGTAGCCCACCAGGCTCCTCTGCCCATGGACTTCTCCAGGCAAGAATACTGGAGTGAGTTGCCATTTCCCTCTCCAGGGGATCTTTCCAACTCAGGGATTGAACCTGAGTCTTTCACATCGCAGGCAAATTCTTTACCATCTGAACCACCAGAGAAGCCCACCTCATACTTTACACAGACTTTAAGTTTGAAATAGGCTTAAACATAAAACTATAAAGAAAAATTTGTAGAAGGAAAAAATTATAGGAGAAGATTTTGTGAAATGAGGGTAAAGCAACATTTTCTTAAGTAGGACATAGATAGCAATAACCATAAAAGAAAAAAAAGCTAGATTTCATCAATATTTAAAATTCCTGCTTATAAAAAGACTCAGTTAATAATATGAATGGACAAGTAATAAAATAGAAAATGCATTATAGACTATAGAACTCCTATAATTTAAAAGTAAAAGAAAAAAGAAAGTAACCTAATTAAAAAGAAAGAAATATTTGAACAAACACTTCACATATGAAGATATATATATGGTCAATAAACACATGAAGAAAATGCCCAACATCACTGGTCATCATATCATTATCAGTCAATATCCTATCAATGCAAATTAAAATCACAATGTGCTAGCATACCCATCAGAGTGGCTGAAATTAAGACTAACAACACAATGTGTTGGTAAGGAAGGGGAACAACTGGAATGCTCACACATCATTGATGGGAGTGTGGAATGGCACAACTGCTTAGGAAAATGGTCTGGAATTTTCTCATAAAACTTAGAAAACCACCAACCTTCCAATCCTGGGTTTATTGACATTATAAATACAAACATGTGACCATAAAAAAAAATTGTGTGTGAATGTTCATACACAATTGAGTCATCATAGTCAAAAACTAAAAATAGCCCCATCACAAGTAAAAGAGCTAACCAGACTTGATTATATTCACACAATGGTGGGGAAGGCTTTATATCAGTTGCAGTCCAACAGATGCAAAGTTTCAGTTATGCAAGATAAATAAGTTATACAGATATACTCTACTGCCTTTGGTTAATCATTTATATGCACTTAAAAACTTGTTAAGAGGACAGGTCCCATGATAAATGTTTTTACCACAATGAAATAAAAAGAAAAGGAGAGAAAAGGAAATTCTCCAAAAGAAATATGAGTATAAACATTCAGAAAATCTGCGTGTTCTAATTTAAGTAAATTTCATCTTGTGTGTGTATTAAGTCATCTCCAACTCTTTGCAACCCTGTGGACTACAGCCCACCAGGCTCCTCTTTACATGGGATTCTCCAGGCAACAATACTGGAGTGGGTTGCATGTACTCTCCCAGGGGATCTTCCCAACCCAGGGATCAAACCCACATCTCTTATGTTTCCTGCAGGAGGATTCCTAGCACCACCTGGGAATACCCAAATTAAAGTGATTCATAAATGAATATTCAACTCTAGTTAATATCATTAACTATTTTCGCTGAAATATTTAGGAGAAAGTACACTGATGTCTGGATTCCCAGGTGTTATAGTGGTAAAGAATTCACCTGCCAGTGCAAGAGAGGCAAGAGACATGGGTTTGATCTCTGGGTCTAGAAGATCCCCTGGAGGAGGAAATGGCACCCCACTCCAGTATTCTTGCCTGGAAAATTCCTTGGACAGAGGAGATTGGCGGGCTACAGTCCATAGGGTAACAAAGAGTCAGACATGACTGATTAAGTCTACAACTTACTTTGAAATGCACAAAAGGTAAGATGGATTTTAGATAGATACATAGATATATTGATGTTAAAGCAAAAGTAGCAAAATTTTAATTGTAGAATTAAGATGATGAGTACATGGGTGTTCACAGCATGTTCAGTCACTAAATCATGTTTGACTTCTAGCAATCTCTTGAACTGGAGACCGCCAGGCTCCTCTGTCCATAGGGATTTCCAGGTAAGAATACTGGAGCGGGATGCCATTTCCTTCTCCAGGGGATCTTCCCAGATCAAGGATTGAACCTCGTCTGCTGCATTGGCAGGTAGATTCTTTACCACTTAGCCACCAGAGTAGCCTGTTCACAGGATAATTCTTTCAAATTTCCACATTTGAAAATTTTAATCATCAAATATAGGGAAAAATAAATGTACCTATCCAGAAAATCTAAGACTCTTCAAGGCAGGACTCCACACAGAACTGGGTTTTTTGTCTTGCTGTCACTTTATAAATTTAGTCAAATGAAGGAATGAATTCTCACCTTTTTTTTTTTTTTTTTTTTCACCTCTGTACGTCTAACAACATCAACACCTCACCTCCTGGAAAGGCAGCCCTCCCTTGTGTTTCTTGTCTGGGCTCTGTCCAGCTTCTCCTAGACCTGACTTCTAATTCTTCAGAGGCTACGCTGGATTAGGTCTCTAAGGGCCTCTTCTGAGGACTCTCACATTTTTAATCCTCTCAGTTTTGTTCACATGACTTTCAGCTTCATGCTGGCCACAGTCACTAAACCATCTTCACCTCCCAAGCTCTTCTGGCCTCAATCATTTCACCCCAGGCAGTTGTCTCATCTGACAGACCCTTCCAAGTAGGAGGTTAAGCTACATTCCATTTAATCTTCCTGTCACCAACCAGTTAGAACCACTTTAAGATCGCCCTTTTCCCTTCAACCCCCAACCTGTCTCTGACTCACAGTTTCCCTTCTGTGGAACTTCAGTGGCTCTGGAAACCGACAGAAGAGCCACCAGCTTCAAAGCCAATGCCCGAAGCTGTCATCAGGTCTCACCTGGCCTAGCAGGTTCCCAAGTGCTCTCTTGAAGGGTTGCTGCACCTGCCTCCCACCTGTGACCTGCCCTGTGCTCCACCAATGCTCTGCCATAAGAAGTTCACCCTCACTCATGATTCACCTCCAAAGACCACATATTTCCTTTGTCCTTCCAGCTCCAACATCACCCCAAGGTCTGGATCTGCTGTCCCTCTACCTTTAAACATTTCTATGTGGATGTCTTAGAGGCTTTCAGTCAGCATCCCCAAAAGAAAGGCATTGATGTCCCCCTAAAGTTGCTTCTTCTCAGTGTCCCCGCACTAATAAACAGGGTTTCCACTGATTCACTTTGACCAGACACGTTTTCATACGCTCTGTCCCCAGACCATCAGGAGCTGCAGTTTACTCTATCTGCCAAATAGATCCTTGCAACTTGCCCCCCAGCCACCTGCGCCTCTGCTCTGAAGTGTTGCCATGGACCTCGAACCAGTTTTCTGTTTCCCTTTCAACTCCCCCTTCTCCCATCATGCACAGCTTTCTTCTCAGCCAGACATCAGAGAGAATCTTCTAAAAGTTTACCAAGATCATGTCTTCATTATGCTCTTCCGGGCTTCCCAGGCAGCTCAGTGGTACCGAATCCACCTGCCAATGCAAGAGACACAGGAGACTTGGGTTCAATCCCTGAGTTGGGATGATCCCTGGAAGGAGAAATAGCAACCCAATTCAGTATTCTTGCCTGGAAAATTCCATGGACAGAGGAGCCTGGAGGGCTAGAGTCCATGGGATTGCAAAGATTTGGACATGACTCACACACAAACAAAAGTACTTCAGCTTCCAATGGCTGTTTTTTCATTCAGATGGTATCCAGAATCTTTGCCACAATTGGTCTAAAAGACTTAAGGGTAGGGAATTCCCTGGTGGTTCATCAGTAAGACTCCAGGAACCCAATTCAGGAGGCCTGGGTTCCATCCCTGGTCAGGGAACTAGATCCTACATGTCACAATTAAGAGTTCATATGCTGCAACTAAAATCCTGTGTGCCACAACTATGACCTGGTGATTAAATAAACAGTAAATCAATAAATAACTTATTAATGCTTAAAAAAAGAACAGGGCTGGTCAGTCCCTTCCCTGACCCTCCCTCTCACTCACTCTGCTCCAGACACACTGGGCTTCCCCCTTAGCCACATACACACCAATTATGACCATCTCTCAGGAGCACTGCCTTGACATTCTCTCTGCTAGGGGCCCTCCTGCTTCCAATATTCAAATGGCCAGTTCCCAGAGCTCCTCACATGCTATTCATCTCTTCCTCCTTTCCCTGCTTTATTCTACAAAACATCTGCAATAATCTGGGTACTACCAGAAGTGGAGATGATTAAGCATGCAGCATTTTATTAGGAGAAATGCCAGTCAAAGCAACTGGGAGGGAGGCGGAAAAGGCTAGGAGCATGGCTGGGGCCAGTTCAGGTCTGACACAGGTGAGTGGAAACAGTGAGAAGGCAGGTGAGAACCTAGAACTCTGAGTGGTCTCTGGAGGGGGTTTCAGCAAAGCCATTGGAGAGTCCTTGAGCCCAAGTGTTCAAGTAGGGGGTCCCTCAGCTCTCAGCACCCGGTCTGCATTAGGAACCCCGGCATTCAGATCCAAGGAGCAGCCCACAGGAAGAGTGACCTGGGCACAAATTCAGTGACAGATTCAGAACCCTGAAGCACGGGTGCTGGTCACTCACGATCCCCTTGGTGGAGGAAGCTATCTCAGGCAACCACATACCTGAACTTCATGCTTATATTTCCTGCCTATCCTCTTTTGAGAAGGAAATCAACATAAGGGAGCTGATCTGTTTCCTCCTTTAATTCCAGCACCTAGAATAATGCCTGTTGCTGCTGCTGTTCAGTCTCCAAGTCGTGTCCAACTTTTTGTGACTTCGTGGACTGCAACTCGCCAGGCTCCTCTGTTCTCCACTATCTCGCATAGTTTGCTCAGGCTCATGTCTTTTGAGTTGATGATGCCATCCAACCATCTCATTCTCTGTTGCCCCCTTTTCCTTTTGCCTTCAATCTTTCCCAGCCTCAGAGTCTTTTCCAATGAGTTGGTTCTTCGCATCAGGTGGCCAAACTACTGGAGCTTCAGCTTCAGCATCAGTCCTTCTAGTGAATATTCAGGGTTGATTTTCTTCAGGATTGACTAGTTTGATATCCTTGCTGTCCAAGGGACTCTCAAGAGTCTTCTCCAGCACCACAATTCAAAAGCCTCAATTCTTCGGCACTCAGCCTTCTTTATGGTCTAGATGCATAGTAGGTGCTCAGTTAAATTTCTTGCATGAACAAATGAGTAAATGATTGAATGAATGAATCAGAATGCTAGCTTTCTGCCCACTCTGAGTCTGTGGAATCCCTGGTAACCCCTCCCTTATGGTACAGAGTGTTACAGTATTTTTCCTCTATTGCCAACATGGGCATGAGTTTCAAGGGCTCGGCTCCTGGCTGTAGGTACTTGGCTCCATCCTGGTACCAAAGACCTTTTGGAAACTAGGTTAATGTCTGCTCAATAAATCTCTGCTTGTCCTCATTTGGCTCTTGGGATACTCATGTGAGAAAGGGCAAGACTAGACTTCCCATTTTGCAAATAGAAGGTGTGGAATGCAGAGTTATCGATCACTTTCTAAATGCCATGGCTTGCACACCTTATGTACTGCAACCGGTAAAGCCTCAAGGTCTTAATCTCGTCCCATCACTCACCCTCATTTAATAGATGGGTCATCTGAGACTTAGGAAGTGACAGAGCCAGTGCTGAAAGCCAGAGACTGTGACCCTTTTCAAGGTCTTGGACAGCCTGCACAGAGCCCCAGCACCCCTTACCGGGTGGAAAATAACCCAACCAGGAGGCATCTCGAGAGACCTTAGATTAGAGATCTCACATTCACCTGAGAGCCTTCTTTCCCCCTCAGTGGGGCTCACGCCTGACGTGTGTCACTCTTTTACCTTGGACTTCAAAGTTGCAAAGGTATGTGAGTGAACAGGTTAATGTTGGGACAGTGCCTTGGAGTTCCAGAGCAAGAGCTGCTCCAAAAGCCCCACTATGATTATTCATTATTATTAATAATCGAGTCAGAGGAAGCAGAGGTGCCCAGTGCCTTGTGGATTGATGGATCACCACATCCCTTAGCTATTTGCTAATGCCATTATTTTTACAGCTTAATCTTCCTGTAACCATTTTTCAATAATCAGGGAAGCTAAATTAAATAAAATGCAACTCCTTGCGATTAAGCCCAGCATCTTGCTTACCAAAGGATATCCACTCGGGTGGGCAAGTTCTAAGCTGCCTTTTCAATGATCTGGTTGTATCTTTCTTTTTATGACCATGTTTTTATTTATATTTAAATATGTTTATTTTTATATTTAACTTATATTTAAATACATATACATATTTATTTAAATAACTGTGCTGTTGGAGAAGATTCTTGAGAGTCCCTTGGACTGCAAGGAGATCAAATCCATCAATCCCAAAGAAAACCAACACTGAATATTCATTGAGGGGACTGATGCTGAGGTTGAAGCTTCAATACTTGGCCACCTGATATGAAGAGCCAACTCATGGGAAAAGACCCTGATTCTGGAAAAGATTGAAGGCAGGAGGAGAAGGGAATGACAGAGGATGAGACGGTTGGATGACATCACCGACTTGATGGACATGAGTTGGAGCCAGCTCCAGGAGACGGTGAAGGACAGGGAAGCTGGTCATGCTACAGTCCATGGGGCCACAGAGTCAGACATGATTGGGCAACAGAACAACAGGAAATATTTAAGTTAACTTTTATTGGAGTATAGTTGTTTTATAATGTTGTATTGGCTTCTGCTATACAGCAAAGCGAATCAGCTATGTGTACATATATATCCCCTCTTTTTTGGATTTTTTTCCCCATTTAGATCAACACAGAGCATTAAGTAGAGTTCCCTGTGCTATACAGTAGGTTCTCATTAGTTACCTATTTCATGTTGCTGTTGTTTAATTGCTAAATCATGTTCAACTTTTTGTGAACCCATGGACTGTATAGTCCTGCCAGGCTCCTCTGTCCATAGGATTTCCAGACAAGAATACTGGAGTGAATTGCCATTTCCTCCTCCAGGGGGTCTTCTTGACCCAGGGATAGAACCCACATCTCCTGCGCCTCCTGCATTAGCAGGTGGATTCTTTATCACTGAGCCACCCAAATAGATAGGGAAACCCTATCTATTTTATACATAGTATCAATAGTGTGTATATGTCAGTCTCAATCTCCCAATTCTTCCCGCCATGCCTCACCCCCAGGCTGCAATTCTTTATGTTGCCACCACCTCTGTGTTCCTCCCAATGCACAAATGTTGACCACATTGGAGAAAACTCATGGATTCTGAGACTTAGGCACAGCTAATTCCACCAAGCTCATGCCTCTCATTGGAATTCTCACCTTCACTCAATGCTGCAAAGCCTGGAATGACAAAGGTCTTAAGTCACCACCAACTTTCCAACAAAGTTTCAGAATAATCAGAAGTTTTTCCAGATAGAATCATATCTGTTCCTTCCCAGCACTGGGTGGTATGACATGCCAGCACAACAAAATCTCCATGCAGCTTCGTGAGTATTTGTTGTGATGGCCATATAACAGAGAGCACATTTTAAATTAAGGAATACTCACACTGGAACTGATTTGGGATTAATTTATTTCTGTACAGACCTGGAGTAGGAAACGGAAACCCACTTCAGCATTCTTACCTGGTAAATCCCATGGACCGAGGAGACTGATGGGCTACGGTTCATGGGGTTCCAAAGAGTGGCACATGACCCAGCAACTAAGCACAGCACAGTACAGACCTTCAGTAGGAAAAAAAAAGGGGGAGGAAAGATGGTCAAAAATTCACACACATCTGTGGCTGCCGTAAGGAATGTTTTAAAGATAGCACCATACCAAGAATGTAGAAATAAATTAAGGAGGCTTACGAGCTGTGCACCAGAGACAGTAGCACCATCTGCTTTAAGTAACAATTATTTGCCAGAAAAAAATACACTCTGAGACTGAGTAAATGTCCCCGTAGTCTAAATATTTGCTTTCCACAAGCATCCTGGGAATGATATGCAAATGTCCCAAGAACTCAGAAGGCATTACAAAATATTGAAATGGAAAGGAACAAAGTCATTCTACTATGCGGTGTGTTCAATTGCTATGTAAATGTGGAAACATTTTTATTTATTGCTTTTTCAGCTCTGACAGTTGGAAATATTGCAGAATCACGAGACATCTGTTGAGTGGGGCGTGCGGGAATCTGCAAAACCGCCATCGAGACTGAACTGTGTTATGTCTGGGCTCCTGGGTGCAGGTGTGAAGTCACAGCGAGAAACAAATTGCTCCAAGCTCTTCGCAGCCACTTACTTGGCAAAAGTTAAACATTCCAAGAGTGCATTCTGGGACGTGCCATGCTAACTCTGGCAAACACACGGGTGGTTTCTGTTTCCTGCAATCTGTTACAGAAGGCCTAACGCTGCCCGGGAACTAAGCCATCCCATGAAGTCCTTGAGAGGATGGTAAGCAGCACAGGCTTTGGGGATGAAACTTACCAGGGTCCTGGGCCTTCTCCAATCAATAGAAATTGATTAGATGTCAGTCAGGAAATTCAGACAAGGCTTTCTTTGGGCTCCTGAGGCCACAGGAGGGAGTGAGAACAAGTAACAGCTTCCCTTGCTGGCTCCTCAAGGTGCGGGGGCAAGCTGGTTCCTTAAATGGGTTGAAGGTAGGTATCTGTCCAGGGGTCAGGCCAGAGCAGATGGTTTAGGTGGTTTGCCCACCCCTCCAGTGGTATTGAATGCAGGGGGTATGTACAGTACCCTGCTTTTGCCTCTGGCACTCTGTTTTTGCTCTGAGCTCTTAAGAAGCGGTAGTTGCCTTTTTTGGAGGGTGGGGATCTTTTTGTATCTTGTCCTGAATTGGTCCCAGCTGCGCATGCACAGCTATATTTATTCCCTTATAGTTTGTATTTTGGGCTTCCCAGGTGGCCCTGGTGGTAAAGAACCCGCCTGCCAATGCAGGTAGACATAAGAGACACAAGCTCCATCCCTGGGTGGGGAAGATGCCCTGGAGGAAGGCATGGCAACCCACTCCAGCGTTCTTGCCTGGAGAATTCCATGGACAAAGAAGCCTGGCAGGCTACATAGGGTCACAAAGAGTCAGACACGACTGAAGCAACTTAGCACTCATGCCGTTTGTATTTTGTTGCTTGAGGAGACATATGTCTGAGCAGCACTGCAGCAAAGTGTCCCAGGTCCTAGCCCGTCTCAGAGTGGACAGACGTGTACTCCAATCCCAGCTCTGCAACTTGCTGGCTGCAGGGCTCTGGACAAGTTGTAAGACTTCAGTAGGTCTCAGTTTCTTCATCTGTAAAATTAGGATGCCCTAGAGTTGTTATGAGAGTAGAATTATCTAATATATATCAAGGGCTTAGTGTCCTTATTTCCAGAACTCCTCTCTGTCCGTCCTCTGCTTCCCCAGCTAAGGGGAGTTTCCATTAAAAATACATCTGAGATATCTTCGCCAGCACTTTGAAAATTTTATTGACACGTGGTGGGGGGCATTCAGTCATGAGATAGGATTCATTAACTTGTGTCTGCGACTTTTGAATTGTCTCCTGCAGGGTCTCTGTTTGATAATCCAGGGCCTTGTTCTAGCCTTTGATATTTCAAATCTGCCAGGAGCAGCAGCACATGAACCCAAACACTAGATCTTAAATGTTCCTAAAAACACCTTCCCTTCCCGCTGTCCCAGGCTCACCCGGAAGACCCGACAGTGGTACTGAGCGAACTTTAGTGAGCAACCAAGAGCGTCTTTATGCCGCGCCTGACCACCCCAAACCACTCCTGCCATCTTTCCCAGGAAAGCAAGAAAGCTCTCTGCTTGTCAAGGGTTCATTGCAGATGCTCTTTTAACATCTATTAGATTTCTAATAGGTATCTACTGTTCCCCCACGCTTAGATAATATTTATTTAGGGGATGCTTGCTTAGGAGAGGCTTACCATGTGTCCAGCCTGGGGTTATCATTATTTTCGTTATTCTTGTTATTGTTGAAAAAGTGAAAGTTGTGTCCAACTCTTTACAACCCAAGGACTGCAGCCCACCAGGCTCCTCTGTGCATGGAACTCCGCAGGCAAGAATACTGGAATGGATAGACATTCCCTTCTCCAGGGGGTCTTCAGGATCCAGGGTCTCCTTCACTGCAGGCAGATTCTTTACCATCTGAGCCACCAGAGAAGCCCTCTTGCTATTGTTAAACCTGCTCTATCAATGACTTGGTGGTGGTTGAGTTGCTAAGTCATGTCCGGCTCTTCTGAACCCATGGGCTGTAGCTGACTAGGCTCCTTTGTCCGTGGGATTCTCCAGACAAAAATACTGGAGTGAGTTGCCATTTCCTTCTCCAGGGGATCTTCCTATCCCAGGATTTGAACCTGGGTTTCCTGCATTGCAGGCAGATTCTGTGATGTGCCAAGTGCCAAGTTCTTCAGTCATGTTCAACTCTTCTGCAGCCCCATGGACTATAGCCCACCAGGCTCCTCTGTCCTTGGGATTCTCCAGGCCAGAATACTGCAGTGGTTGCCATGCCCTTCTCCAGGGAATCTTCTTGACCCAGGGATCGAACTCATGTCTCTTACATCTCCTGCATTGGCAGGCGGGTTGCTTACCTCTAGTGCCACGGCCAGATCCCTACCAGCGGTATCCTTATCAATGATACCTGAAAATATTACCAGTTAGCACACTGGTTTTCTAACTGGTAAGGAAAATTCATGGGTTCTTAAAGTTCTAGTTCCTAGTAATAGCTTCTTTATTCCCCTGGTTTCTTAACTGAAAATAAGAGAAGGATCGCCTAAGGATGAGATGCTTGATACTATGTTCAACTCCTCGAGAAAGCAACACAGGCATTAGAAGAGCACTGTGCTGCATAAAGCTGTTCCTGCTTTGGCCCTTCCCCCCAAATTAAAGGATGCCTGTCATCCATCATTTATAGGCAACCTCCCTGGGTGTCAGGGAGAATGTCAGCATGACATTGGCCAGAGAAGCAAGGACAAGGTGCCATAAAAAGCCCATGGAGAGGTCCAGAGACTGGGGAGACCCCTACTCCATGCAGTGCACGACCCACCGACTGGGTGGAGGGATGCTCTGGAGGGAGTATCCCGGTGTCTCTGGAGCTACAGGGAGACACAAGGCTGACAACAAAGAACATGGAGGGAGATCTGCTGTTGCAGAAGGACACACACCCAGAGCATCCTCAGGGATGCAGAAAAGGAGGGACCTGCCCACAACTGCACAGAGATGGGTCTAGAGAACAGTAAGTTTTTATGCATGCGGTGAGCCTTGTTCATCCTCACAGGATGAAAAATAACCCACTGGGGTAATGTGAAACATCTCCAGAAAGCAACAAATGAGCAGAGAGATGGACTGAAAACAGACCAACAAAAAAAATAAAACAGAGCTGAGAGTGAGCGGGGAGCATACAGGACACAGGTGGATTTGGATGAGAAAAGATGATTGACAGGCAGCAGGCAAGCAGAGGGAGGGGGGCCCATGAGGCTGCCCAGCTGCAGAGGATGGGCGGGGGAGGCCCACATAGAGCCCTGACAGGCAGCTGGAGGAACTATCGCTCAGGGGCAGCCCCACAGAGCCCCACAGAGCATTTACCCATCCTGACACTTGAACCTACTCTCTGAAGATCCACTGTGTATTGTGAACTTCGTGTCGATCGGGCTCAAGCATGGACTTGTGAACACTTTATCAAAAGTGATCTCTGCCAACCTCCATGGTTCCTTAAGCAGCAAATGATGGAAAAGGTTTTTTCAGCAGGGTCCACTCTCTGTCAGCAAAGACCAACATGCAAACCCTGTTCTCATACAAAAATTCTCACTTTTACTCCACATGGTGGAAAACCCAAACCTGCATAGACCTTATATTTCCAGAAGCAATGTTACTGGTATGTCATTTAGGGTCTTTTGGAGAATGTGTGATTGCAATGAATATTTTAACACATTCTTGGTTAGGCATTCTATTTGTTCTTCTCCCCCAAAGCTTATCGATTTCATTTCCTTGAGGACCTGTCATGGGCCAGAATCCTTGCAAAGAGAAATTAAATCATGAGAAAGAGGAAGCATTTGATCTGGGCTCTGAAAGTTGGCTATAAGCATATTGTGTATATTTTCGAATTACAGTTTTCTCTGGATATATGCCCAAGGGTGAGATTGCTGGATCATATGGTAGCTCTATTTTTAGTTTTTTTTAAGAAACTTCCATACTATTCTCTGTAGTGGCTATGCCAATTTACATTTTCACCAACGGTGTAGGAGGGTTCCCCTTTCTCCACACCCCCTCTAGCATTTACTATTTGTATACTGTTTGATGATGATCATTCTGACTGGGTGAGGTAATACCTCATTTCAGTTTTGATTTGCATTTTTCTAATAATTATCAATGTTGTCTTTTCATGTGCCTATTGACCATCTGTATATATTCTTTGGAGAAATGCCTATTATGTAATGCTTTGCAGTCTCCTAGGCTGACTGGGCGGAGAGGGTGATGGCACCCCACTCCAGTATTCTTGCCTGGAAAATCCCATGGACAGAGGAGCCTGGTGGGCTGCAGTCCATGGGGTCGCGAAGAGTTGGACCCGACTGAGCGACTTCACTTTCACTATTCACTTTCATGCATTGGAGAAGGAAATGGCAACCCAGTCCAGTGTTCTTGCCTGGAGAATCCCAGGGATGGCGGAGCCTGGTGGGCTGCCATCTGTGGGGTTGCACAGAGTCAGACACGACTGAAGAGACTTAGCAGCACTAGCAGGCTGACTGGGTGCAATTGGATGAACAGGCTGCTGTAACCTTGGGGAGTGGGCAATGTGCGGACTCCACATGGGGAGGAGTAGGAGCAGTTTGTATCCAGCCCCACACTGTCAATGCTGATCTCTCCTGCAACAATCAAGGAACCTGAAACTCCTTCTCTGGGACAAACCAGAGACAATGGAAGCACACAGTCCTCCCACCCTTAACCCCAGGATCTCAGAGAAACTGGTGATGGTGCTGGGCCATTCAGAGAAGGCACTTTAGCCAAAGTAAAACTCACTGTAGAGAGAGAGGATGTTTGTACCCAAGCTCTAACTTTGAACAGCTGCAAATTCAGAGACCAAGAATGTTCCATGTGGCATGAAGCACCCCAAGGTAAAATGTGAAGCAGAGGTGTGAGGCAGGGAGGACCTAAAGAAGAAATATCCAGGTGTCAACTGCAAGATGGCACTCACTGAGAGCATCTGCCAGTGACTGAACAGCAGCAAGGGTGCTTGCCATCTGCCTCTGTGGAGACGGAACTCTGTGCTGCTGCAGCTGCCGCGCTTCAACACCCCCTGAGGGAAATCCAGGGTGGAGAGCGAGGCACTCTGTGCTCCTGGTCGAAAGGTCTTTAGACAGTTAGATATTTTCAGGAACTGATTTCCTGATCCCAACCCTTGCACCTCTTCATACCTGGAAAAGCACTAAATCCCTTCATGGTGACATTAGCTCCTTGTGACTAGCAGAAAACCTTTTGTAAAGTACGGGCTGGATTACGTTGAACTCCCCCTTCACCAAAATCTTATGTATTGACCTTTCCCCACTGCCGCTTTGGAGCAGTCTCTCAGAGCTATCAGAGGTGCTGTCTCCCGGGCTGCAGTCCTCATTTTGACACAAATAAAATTTAACGTGCAACCCTCACATTGTACATCTGTTTTAGTCGACATGGCTAAGTCCAAAACAAAGATGCTCTCTTGAGCAGCACCTGGCCGACAGTTCCTCCAGTTTCCAATTGGGAGAAGTCAGACGTCAGTGGCAGAGCTCTTCCACAGAACTGCCTCTATCTGTGTCCTTCCGTTACATAGACTCCGTCTCGGGCTTCACGTGATGGCCATCAGAGCATGAGTGCCGTGATAAGATCACACCCCGGCTCCACGACTGACCAGCAGCGTGATGCCAAGCAGCTGCCGACCTTGTCTTATCCTAACAAGAACCATCTCACAGGTGGCTTTGACACCCCAAATTGGCATCTGTACACTGGCACCTAACTTAATCTTGGAGACAATTTGGGGGAACTAGAAAAGAATAGATTTATTGATTTGCCAGGCAAAGGGGACCACAGCAGGTTAATGTCCTCAAAACTGTATGTCCCAACCCAGGGCAGGTGGTGGTGGTGGCGGGTGGGGGCAGTAGGGTTTGATCAGGGTGCCTGCAGGGTCTGCATTCCTTCAATCCAGAGATAATCCAGTATCAGGTGGCCTCCTGATGGGCTTCTGTGGTTCTTGAGGTTATTGAACTGTGACCTTCTCCTTAAAATGAAAAGTGTTTCATTAAGTAGTTAACATTTTCCATTTGGTGGGGGTTTTATTTCTGCTGAACAACTCAAAGATATTGTTCTGTGCTTCCCTTGAGGGGGAACCAGGTTCTGCCCCAAGGCTAAACTGTTGTTTCTTTTCTGCTGCTCCTGTCTTCACATCCCCTCCCTTCCCTGATTAGCAACTGTTTGAACCTGCCCTTTGGAATTCAGGCAAGGTCAAGGATGGTGAATGAAGCCCTGTGGAAAGGCTTTTGTGTCCAGGAGCCCCACAGGGTCCTACTAGGGCTTCAGCTTGAGGATTAAGTGAATTAATATTTACTCTACAACAGGCATGCTGCCAGTTGGCTAAAATGATGGATTTTACTTCCTTTTCTCTCTCTTCTCACCATCTTTGTTATGTTTGACACAAAGAACCCTTTCAGGAACTGTTAGGTGTCTACAGCAGGTAAACCCTCGCCACAACTTCAAGGAAGGTCCAGGTGCCCAGGGTGAATATACCAGGGAGGCCGCCTTTGGTTCAGTGATGATGCACAATTGAGATCCCAACAGAACACTTTTCATACACATTGTCTCATGCGAAGCAGCTTCAGGGCCAAATTTCTCATGCAGCCACACCTGGTCCCACATTCAAAAGGCCCCGGCACTAAGCTTAAGGCTTTCTCATTGTTGTCTTGATACTCTGAGTAATTTTCTCACAAAGGATGCTACATTTTCATTTTGCAATGGGCCCCAGAAAAAGATGTGATACCCATGAGGCATTGTGGAACCCTCCAGATTTCAGGGCAGCTAAGGAAGGACCCAACCTGAATGAGTAAAACCATGTGCCTTGAACTCAAGACTTACAGGATTTTCCTGAACATTTAAAAAATTATGGTAAAATACACCCAATATAAATTGACAATTTTAACTGTCTTAATGTGAGAGATTCAGTGAGCAATTTCATTTGGTAAATTTATCATGTGGTGCAACCATCACCACTTTCCAGTTCTGGACCATTTTCCTCACCCCGACAGAGAGCCCTGCTCACTAAGCGGTCACTCCCCATCCTCCCTCCCTCAGCCCCTGCAAGTGAAAGTGAAAGTCACTCAGTCGCATCTGGCTCTTTGCAACCCCATGGACTACACAGTCCATGGAATTCTCCAGGCCAGAATACTGAAGTGGGTAGCCTTTCCCTTCTCCAGGGGATCTTCCCAATCAAGGGATCGAACCCAGGTCTCCCGTATTGCAGGCGAATTCTTTATCAACTGAGCCACAAGAGAAGCCCAACACTAATCTGCTTTCTGTCTAGATGGATTTACCAATTCTGGAAGTTTCACACAAATGGAATCATACAATATGAAGTCTTCCTTGAACTTTTGGACACACATTTAACTCACTTGTGAAACAGAGATAATATACCTAATCTCAGCATTGAGGTGAATGCTTAGTGACAAACTACCCAGGCACAGAATAAATGCTGATTATGGTTCTTGTGGCACTAGTGGTAAAGAACCCACCTGCCAGTGCTGAAAACATAAAGGAGCAGGGGTTCAATCTCTGAGTCAGGAAGATTCCCTGGAGGAGGGCATGGCAACCCACTGTAGTATTCTTGCCTGGAGAACTCAATGGACAGAGGAGCCTGGAGGGCTACTATCCATAGGGTTTCAAAGAGTCGGACATGACTGAAGCGACTGCACTGAACTGAACTGTGGCCATACAACCCAGCCAATGCTGAGTTTGACTCCTGCCCTTTGATTCTAATCCTAACTGCTATACTCTGAATCTCCTTGCTGCCTGGGTTGGATTTCCAAAGGGACAAGGATGAGGAGCAGGTTAAGCCCATGTAGACAGAGAAAAAAAAAGATGAGAGAAAGTCTGGAGGAAGAAAGCACAGGCAGAAGGTTATGGGTGGAGAAATGAGGTGATGAGCTGGGCTCCCCAGTTGAGGCCACCACCTGGGGCCCTCGGTGCCCACCCCGTGAGTCGAGTCTGCCCATCACGGTTGCCTTACAGTACCTGAAGGACTCTGGGTAAGTTTTCATTGGATCTAGACTCTGCTCTGTGGGAATTGTGGTTGAAAAGAAGGATTGTGCAGGATAAGAGAAGGCAAGCCAGCCAGTGCTGCATCCTGGGGACATTCTTTCTCTATCACAGAAGCAGTGATTTGTTTCGTCTTAAAATAACTACAATGCTGTGCTGGAGCTGAGCTGCGGGAACCTCCTGGCATTCGGAAACAACGGCTCACAATGCTTCACCATGTGTCTACCTGCCTGTACTTAAATGGAACAGGCATGGCTTGATACCTGGGATTCTTTCTTTCCTGTTTGAGCAGGGCATTGTTTCCGCCTCCCAGTGGGCCCAGATCAGCAGCACAGGAGCACAGGAACAACACCAGCCTTTGGATACAAGGGACAGAAGCCTAGACAATGGACCACACTGTGACTAAAAAGCCCTAGCAAAGCAAGCAGTGGCTCCAGATATCTTTGGAAACAAAGTTTCTGCTCTCATGCAATCTTCTTTTCTTGTATGGAAGTCCAGTTGGACACCAGTTGGAGGCTTCACTAGCCCTTGAACTTGACAAGAGGACTTTTCTCTCTGAAATGGTCAGATTGTCATGGGGTGGTCCAAGGAGGACCAGGAGAGACTCTGGTTTCAGAACATTGCCAAACAAAAAGGGAGAGATGGATAAGGGGACCCGGAAAGGTGTTTCTCCCAGGAGCTCTGATTCATGGGGTAGAGGACATTTACAGGGCAGAGAACATTTTTTTTGGCTTTAACCTGCATTTTCACTCTTTCACAATTATTAAAATCACACCTTCTTTCATTCCTATCATCTTGGTATTTCTGTCTCAATTTTTCCTCCCTCTTAAAATTTGCTTTAATAATTATTATTATTGAATATTATTATTGTGCACATGTGCTCAATCGCTTCAGTCATGTCCGACTCTTTGTCGGACTGTAACCCACCAGACTCCTCTGTCCCTGGGATTCTCCAGGCAAGAATACCCGAGTGGGTTGCCATGCCATCCTCCAGGGGGTCTTCCCCAACCAGGGATCAAACCCAGGTCTCCTGCATTGCAAGTAGACTCTACTGCTGAGGCATCAGGTAAGCCAAAATATTATTATCATATATTATTTATTTATTATTTATTGCTTTATTCTATTATTTATTAACTGTTTTATTTCATTCCCCACCCCCCAGCCCCGCGCCCAGAGCTTTGGAATATCTGCACCCTATTTCTGGTAAACTAGTAATTACCTGTAAAATTTTTGCCAAATGAACCTATATATGTTTTTTTCTTGTAAATTTCTAAAATTAATCAGATTCTATAACCTTTTTATAAGATAGCTTAAATCTTTCTATATTTCATCTCTTTGTAAGCTCGATATTATTCAAAGTTTTGTCAAATTTTAGTTTCAAATGGTTTTCACATAAAAATTAAACTTTTAAACTCAAACCTTTTATGTTTAAAAATTGATTTTAACTTTTTGACTCTTTTTAACCTTGCATAATAATTTTATTCAAAATTAGACATTATTAACACTATTTTGAAAGTTTTGACTAATATTGCATTTTGTTTCTCTCTCTTCATCTCACTTTTTTTTTCTTATAACTATACTTTTTCCTGTGCAATATGCCTGCTTCTTCTTGGATCCAACTTTTGTTCTGCTGGTGTGAATGCTGGACAATTTCCTTTCAGGAGTATTTTGTAGGTGCTACAATTTTTAAAAATCTGCATGTTTGGGAGAGAGTTTTGTCCTCTTTTTTTGACTCACTCTGGCTTACTATAGAATTCTCAGTTCAGACCCTTTGCCCTTGGAACTTCAGAAATATAGGCCCACTGTTTTTAGAATTTCATGCCAAAAAATGATAACTGATGCCATTCTAATTCTTGATATTTGGAAAATAGCCTGCTTCTCTTCTATACATTTTTAGGTTAGTTTTTTTTTTTTTTTTTTTTTAACTTGAATTTCAAAAAAGTTTAGCTGTATTTGGGGCTATGTACAGTTGCGTGTTTTACTTAGCATTCAATGGGTCCTTTTGATTCAAATCTTTCTTATTATTAGGGTGTTTCTTCTGTTGTTTTGTTATTAATTTTTTACTCTTTTCTCTTTTTGATCACCCATTATTGGGTGATAAATTGGATGTATTACTCATGTCTCTTAATTTTTTCTTCATTGTTTCTCTCTTTGCCTCATTTCATCTCCCAACTCATTGGTGGTTCTGAGCCATTTTCACTCTGCTCTCTAGCTGTCTATAGAATATTCCTTTTAGAAACCTTGTTTAGAAGTCTTTGTTACTTTCCACTCTTATTTCTTAATAGCTTCTTTTTAGAGAGTGCAACCTGCTCATGTCCCTAGTAAGAAAACTCAACATCAAAAAGACATCAATCCTCCCTAAATTGATGTATGGGTGCAATATATTGCCAATTCAGATTCTAATATGAATTCTATGGAACTTGACAAATTGACTATAAAATATACATGGAAGTGTGGAAAACCAGAAATGACAGTAAAACAATGACAAGAACGTAGGGTTTCCACCACCTGTCAACACTCACCATTAAGCAGCCCCAAGTAGGGCAAGGCTGTGTTGCCAAGGCAGGTCATAAATTGGCTGGACATAAAGTATAGAGAGTCTAGAATTAGACCCATACATGATAAAAAGTTATGACAGTGCAGACTAATGGGGGAGGAGGACCTTGCACTTGTTCCATTGGTTATCCATATTTTAAAAAATGAACTCAGTTATTGACCTCAAGTTATACAAAAAAAATTCAAATAAACTTAGAAATTAAAAGTGAAAATCAAAACTCTAAAATGTTAGATTTTCTAAAATTTATTGATTTTAAATTGATTAAAAAGTCAATAAAATTTATTGATTCTAAAATTTATTAATGTATAGCTGATTTACAGTGTTGTGTTAATTTCTGCTATACATCAAAGGGACTCAGTTAAACATGTCTACTTTCTTTTTCTATATTCTTTTCCATTATGGTTTATCACAGAATATTGAATGTAGTTCCCTGTGTTATACAGGAGAACCTTGTTGTCTATCCATCCTATGGAACAGTTTGCATCTACTAATCCAAATGCCCAATCCATCCCTCTCCTACTCCTCTCCCCCTTGGCAAACACAAGTTGGTTCTCTATGACTGTGAATCTGTTTCTGTTTTGTAGATAACTTTATTTGTGTCATATTTTAGATGCCACATATAGGTGATATATGGTATTTGTCTTTCTCTGTTAACTGGCTTCACTTCACTTAGCATGATAATCTCTAGGTTCCATCCATGAGGCTGCAAACCACATTATTTCATTCTTGCTTTATGACTGAGTGCTATATATATATGCATCTTCTTTATCCATTCATCTCTTGATGGACATCATTTAGGTGGTTTCCCTGTCTTGGCTATTGTGAATAGTGCTGCTATAAACATAGAGGTGCATGTATCTTTTTGAATTACAGTTCTGTATGGATATATGCCCATGAGTGGGATTGCTGGATCATTAGTAGCTCTATTTTTAGTTTTTTGAGGAATCTCCACACCATTTTCCACAGTGGCTGCACCAACTTACATTCTGACCAACAGGGTAAGAGAGTTCTCTTTTCTCCACACTCTCTCCAACATTTGTTAATTGGAGATTCTTTAATGATGTAAACTCTTAAGTGTTTAAAACAAAATACAGAATAACATCTTTCTGACCTTGGAAAAGGGGAGGAGCACTTAAATAGAACCAAAAATATTAAATAGCTTTGAAAGATAGATCCTTCTGTCTAAATTGCAATTTAAAACTTATTAAGACTTACTGTAAAGAAAGTTAAAACTGGAGAGAAGATATTTTCAACACATATAACTGAAAACAAAGAGGTTTTATTATCTAGAATCTATGAGAAAGTCCTTTAAATCAACAAGAAGAGAAGAAAAGTAAAAGTGAAGTCGCTCAGTCATGTCCAACTCTTTGTGATCCAGTGGACTGTAGCCCACCATGCTCCTCTGTCCATGGGATTTTCCAGGCAAGAGTACTGGAGTGGGTTGCCATTTCCTTCTCCAGAGGATCTTCCCAACCCAGGGATAGAACCCAGGTCTCCCACATTGTAAGCAAGACGCTTTACCGTCTGAGCCACCAGGGAAGTCCTAGAAGAAAAGAAACCAGGAGAGAAATGTGTAATGGACTTGAACTGTCATTTCGCAGAAGTAGAAACACATACATCTAATAAAAAAGAATGAGGATAATTCATTAGAATCCAGGCAAAGGCAAATTCAGATACCATAATAGGCCGTTTTACCCCCATGGGTATGGCAGCAGCTAATAAGCTTATGATGGGTTTCCCAGGCGGTGCTAGAGTTAAAGAACCCATCTACCAGTTCATGAAACGTATGAAGCACAGGTTCAATTCCTGGGTCAGGAAGATTCCTGGGAGAAGGAAATGGCAACCCACTCCAGTATTCTTGCTTGGAAAATCCCATGGACAGAGGAGCCTGGCAGGCCACAGTCCACAGGGTCGCCAAGAGTAGGATTTGACTGAAACAACTTAACATGCATACATGCAATAAATCTACAAAACAGTGATCAGTACAAATTTATTCAGCCACTGTGGAAACAATTTGGCATGTCTTGTAAAGTTGAGCATACACATATGTGAAGACTTAGTGATATATTTTTCTAGTACCCTAAGAAATTCCTGGGACTTCCCTGGTGGTCCAGACATAAAGAACCCACCTTCCAATGCAGGAGACATAGGTTCAATCCCTGGTTGGGGAACTAAGATCCTACATGCCATAGGGCAACTAAGCCCCGGAGCCACAATTAGAGAAGTCTGCACAGCACAACAAAGAGCTTGTGTTTGCAATGTAGACCCAGCACAGCCAAGGTAAATAAATACAATTAATGAATTAAAAGAAAAAGAGAAATTCTTGCCCAGGTGCACCAGGACCCAGCACAGTTCAGATTAGAAGAAAAAAACAACCTGGGAACAACCCAAAGATTCATTAATAGGACAGTGGTAAAGAATGCAGTATACTCACACAGTAGGATATTACATACCATTAAACACGAATGAACTATAGTTAACACAGCAACACGGGTGATGCTGATAGTAGAATATTGTGAGAAAACAAGCCTCTGTGATGTGCCATTAAAAAGGAATGAGCTATAGATCCACACAGGGCTTCCCTGGTGGTGCTAATGGTAAAAGAACCTGCCTGCCAATTCAGGAGACAAAAGAGGTATGGGTTCCATCCCTGGGTCAGAAAGATCCCCTGAAATAGGAAACGGTAACCCACTCCAATATTTTGCCTGAAGAATTCCACGGACACAGGAGCCTGGCAGGCTACAGTCCATGGGGCCATTAAAAGCCGGACATGACTGAGCACATACACATACATAGATACATGTACGTGCATGTGTGCAAAGATGCTTCAGTCACTTCCACTCTTTGCAGCCTCATGGACTGTAGCCTGCTAGTCTGCTCTGTCCATGGGATTCTCCAGGCAAGAATCCTGGAGTGGATTGCCATGCCCTCCTCCAGGGCATCTTCCCAACCTAGGGATCGAACCTGCATCTCTTGCATCTCCTGCATTGGCAGGCAGGTTCTTTACCACTAGCCCCACCTGGGAAGCCCACACAGATACATACAACAAGATAAATCTTAGAAACATAAAGTTGCATGAAAATACAGATCCCAGAAGACCACATCCAATAGGTTACCATTTTTATATAAATCAGAAACTTTCAAAACTCAGCAATATACAGGTTAGAGACTCACATGTAGAATTATCTTGCTTTCCTTCCAGTCTCTGAAGAAAGTCAGTGAAACAGTGAAGCAAAACCAGATAATCTCAGGATGACTTTTGAACATCTTTTTCTTAAGAGCCTTGGTGCGTGGATATTTTTGTATTACTGTGTTACCTAGTAATGATAAATCATTTGGAAAACACAAGAGCTAAAAAGGAAGAAATAGCATTGCCAATCATCTGACATATTTTTAAAGCCTCTCTGATGGGAGACTGCCTTCTGTTTTGAAGACTGAAAAATGTCAGTCTGCACCCCCAGGATGTCTTCCAGCTGTTGTGAGGGCAGAGCTAAGGCGAGAGATGTCTACACAGGAACTGCATTGCAAAAGGACTTGTCAGTTTGAGCTGCAAGGTCCCCGGCTCCAGACAGTCAATTTCTTCTCATCAGTGATCTCACACTCCTAGGTCAAATGACCTTGTGCCCGAGTGACAGACATTGTGCCACTGACATCCAAGTCAGACCAGCTTCGTTGCTCACCATTTGTGTGAAAGGTGTGCCATAGTACAGTCTTTAGAAAACCAGATTTTTGAGAATAGAATTTCCACTTAAAATAAAATTTAACAAGCTCTCTAGAGAAATTAGCTGAGGCCAGAGATCTAAACTTGCCAAATAAACATACTGTCAGATTCTAAGATGGACAAGTTTCTCCCTCCTGCACCCTGCTTTTTCAACATTAAGGATCTGAATAATCCTAGTTTTCCTCTTGCTTCTGATAGAATAAATGTTCATAAATATTCATTTTTTTCCAACTGGAAGCATTAGGCCTTGTTACTTCGAGTGGAACTAACTGAAAATTAATGATGGTTTCAGAAAATGCAAGATTATATACACAGAAGCAATTAAACACAAACCTATTAATTATTTAGCAACTTGTTAATGAGTAGAATTCCAGCATCAGAGTTTTAGCTACTCTAGATTGCCCCTGCCAAGTCACTCATATACCACCCTTTCAAAGTTGGGCTTTGAGAGGGGAAAAATTGGGGGAATTTCACATAGATCTGTACCTTGCAAAATGGAATCTGGGATGCCAATTACAGAGAGATGGCAAAGAACTGAGTTGGAAATGGAGCAAAGAAATCATCTCAAGATTTTGATCCAAAACCCAAGAGGTGGTGAAGTTTAATTTCAGATTCAGAATATTTGTTGTGAGAAAACAAATGTTAGTGCTATTTCTATTCTGTGCATGTGGATACATATATACTGAGGATTTTAATACGAAATTGACTCATTTGAAAGTAATTGTGTGTTTCTGCATGTTTGTGTTATTTTAAGTAAACTCAACATACAAAATCCAAAATTTACAAAAACACTGAAGTAGGATCTTCATGGATATTACAGAACCTCAAGCTCTAAGTCTAAAATCGATGCCTAGGGATATGCACTAGGGATTTCCTGGTGGTTCAGTAGTTAAGAAAACGCCTTGCAATGCAGGGGACGCTGGTTCGATGCCTGGATGGCAACTAAGATTCTGCATGTGTGTGTGCTACGTCACTTCAGTCGTGTCTGACTCTTTGTGACCCCATGGACTGTATCCCACCAGGCTCCTCTGTCCATGGGATTCTCCAGGCAAGAATACGGGGGTGGGTCACCATGCCCTCCTCCAGGGGATTTTCCCACCCAGGGATTGAACCCAAGTGTCTTGTGTCTTCTGCATCAGCAGGTGGGTTCTTTGCCACTACTGCCGCCTGGGAAGATCCCACAAACTCCAGGGGCGACTACACCCACCCGCCACAACTGCTGAGCCTAAACCCTCTGAAGCCTGCGCACCACAGATACTGAGGGTGCAAGGAAAGATCCTGTGTGACGCGAGGGAGACCCCAATGCCACAACTAAGACTTGTCAGCACCAAATAAATTGTTTGCTCGCTAAGTCATGTCCGACTCTCTTGCGACCCCATGGACTGTAGCCCACCAGGCTTCTCTGTCCATGGGATTTCCCAGGCAAGAATACTGGAGTGGGTTGCCATTTTTTTCTCCAGGGGATCTTCCTGACCCAGGGATGGAACCCATGTCTTCTGCATTGGCAGGCAGATTGTTTACCACTGAGCCACCAGGGAAGCTCAGCCAAGTGAATAAATATATATTTTAATTTAAAAAATAAAATCCATGCCTAGTGTATATTTGACTTGTAAAATTGCCCTTATGTCTTCCATCCCTTCCCTAGGCTGGTAACTCTCCATTCCCTGGACCTCCATGTTGAATTCCAGACGTGTCGCTCAAGCTTCCTACTAACACGCCCATGTGCATATCTAACAGACTCCTCAACCTTAAGCCTATTATTCCAATATCTCAGTCTCTAGAAATGCTAGTCTTCTCCTTTCTTGACCCAATGTCTTGGAGTGATCCTTGATACTTCTTGTCTTTTCTTTCACACCTCACATTCAATCCAGTGGAATCCATCTCCTCAGACACAAATTCCACCCTCTTATTACCACCCACACAACTGTCATGTCCTTTGAGCAGCATTAATGACCTAGCTGGTCTACAAGCTTCTACTCTTCTTCCTTCTCCTGCCTCCAGACTATGCACAGAGAAGCTTGGATGATCTCTTTAAAATGTAAATAAAATCACTTCATGGGACTCCTCTGCCCAAGGCCATTTAATTGTGCTCCATTTCTCAGAGTAAAAGCCCGAGTTCTTTCATGCCCATCAAAGCTGCGCATCACCTGCCTTCAGTACTGATCTGACCACATCTCCAGAAACTTTCCCCTTTGCTGCTATGCTCCAGCTACATATGGGCTCCTGTTGTGGCCAGAATATGCCCAGAGCCCTTGGCCAGGACCTCAGTGCCTGGGTCTCCTGTTCAATGTCAGCTTCACAGGGCAGACCCAGCCTGAGTGCTGCCCTCCAACCAGCACTGCCACACCCTCCAAACACTCACCTAGCAGTTTCTTTGAAGTCTGTGCATTTCCTTTGCATGTTTCCTACATACTTCTCATGTGCTTCTTATGTGTGCATGCACTCATTCCTGTATCTAATCATTTATCAGTCATCCACTGTCTTTTCCTCCTAAAAAATATAGGGGCAGGTGCCATCTGTTTTGTTTACTGCTGTATTCTCTGCACTAGACCAATGCCTAACATAGAGTAGACACTGGATAAATGTTTACCAGATAAAGTAATGAACAATGATTGATTCATTAATGAAATTATGAATGAAGGAATTATTAATGGATGAATTATCAATAAATGAATAAAGATCGATTGCGTTGTGAAGTGAATGGAAGGTGGCCTAAAACCACAAAGAAAACTTATAGAATAAAAAAAAGGTTTTTTCCCAAGTTATATTTAATTGTGAATAAAAAAACCAAATGACCAAATCAGAGATAAAAATTGGTACATGTTGAAATTCCTCCCCCACCATCTTGCAGACATAACCCTGTGACCCACTCTTCCTGCTGGACCCCATGGAGGCCTCATCAACCATATGGACATAGGGTTTGGGAACCTTGCTACTCAAAGTGTGGTCCACGGACATTGACCAGTAGTGTAGTCATCACATAGGAGCTAGTTGGAAATGCAGAAACTCAACTCCATCACGACCTACTGAGTCAAAGTTTGCATTCTGGCCATATCTTCCAGTGATTCATTTGCAAGAAAAGAACTACCACTCCCACTTCATCTCTGCTGGTACAGAAATTCAAACCTACTTGTCCTCCTTTAGCTAAAGGAGTGTCACAACTTTTCTGCTTTACCCAAATGACATCCATTCCATTTATTCACTCTCATCAGAACACAGGCCCCAGTTCCTGCACCATCCCCTGTAATAATGGTGAGCATCCACAATGCCCGGGAGATTAGGAAGCTGCTGACCATCTTTAAACCTTTCACTAGGTTCCTGGCCATCAGCACACTGCTCTTGACATGCCTTGCACCCCTGGAGCCCTCTGAGCTCTGCGTCCCACCCCACACCATCGCCCACCCTGGGGAAAGCACCAGTGCCCTCTTCACTCCAGCCACCTCACAAGGAAGACACAGTATTCCCAGGGCAATGCTGCAGCTGAGCTGGGAGGGGTGCCCACTGGATGGGCTTCCCAGGCCTTTGTGTTTCTTCTGCTCCATTTCCATGCTCTAAGCTGGGGAGCTGAAAACCTTGGGATCACTTCCCAACTAAAACAGTGTCATGGCTTAGGACTGAAATATTTGCAGACAAGCCTTGTGGAGCAGGAGAGAAAAGAGGGATGGATGAGCCCAGAGTGCAACCCTGGAGGGTCTCTCTTTCTAACTACCTTTACCTCCAGTGGGGAAAAAAAAAGAAAAAAAAAAAAACCAAGCCCACCCTCTGAGCAGAGCTCAAATGAGGGCTGAAGATTCCACCCGTCTGTCACACGCACCTATCAGCCAAAGCTGCTGAGAGTTCTAACGGAAAAGTGGGGAGATGTTTGAGATGCATACATGCTATTTAATGAAAGACAGCTTGTGCCAGACGAAACAGAATTAATGGATCAGATGGAACAAGAATATAAAAATAAAAATTTTAAAACGTCCTCAGAGTAGTTACTGAAGATATTAAAAACATGAAGCAGGTTCAAGCATTTCTGAAGAAGCATTAGAGAAAGTGTCATCTAAAATGATAATATTTTTTGCCAGTTTATTTATTTTGTTAATTGAAGGATAATTGTTTCACAGAATTCTGTGGCTTTCTGTCATACATCAACAAGAATCAGCCACAGGTGCACACATCTACCCTCCCTCCCGAACCTGCCTCCTATCTCCCTCCCCATCCCATCTTTCCAGATTGTCACAGAGCCCCTCTCTGAGTTCCCTGAGTCACAGGGAACTCAGTAGATGGATGGCATACCAGAACACCAGAGGGAACAAGAGGAGGTGGGAAGTCAAATGAGACGCTCACCTGGAAGGATGAGGAGGGTAAAAGGGCTAGAAGACAGCGGATGTGGCAGAAGGAGTTCTAGACATCCACACAATAGAAGCCCCACTGGGAGAGAGAAGGGCAAATGGAAAGAAACTTTTTTGAAAAGTAAGAAAAAAAATCAAGAATTTCACAAACTTAGGAAAAGATGTTCTCGGCTGAAAAGGGCTCACAGAGGGCCCAGTTGGATAGATGAAAACTACAGAACAACAACAAAAAAAAGAATAAACTTTACCCAGACACATTAGGGTAAAATTTAAGATCATTAAAGAAAAGAGAAGATTCTAAAAACTTTCAAAGGGGTAGAGCAGATAACCTGCCATGATAAAAGAGTAAGGTTAAAGATATTGCTTATGTGACTCCAATCTGCTGTTGAGAAATGTGAAGTCCAAAGGCAGAAGGAAAAGAATTACAACCCTGGAATTCTGCACACGGACAAGCTGTTGTGTAAGTATAGGCAGAATACAAAACTTCAGAACCTTTACCACACAGTAACCATTAAGAATCCAGGCTCAGAATTCCCTGGTAGTCCAGTGGTTAAAAATCTGCTTTATAATGCGGGGGCCAAGGGTTTGACCCCTGGCCAGGAACCTAAAATCCCATATGCCTGCCAAGCAACTAATCCAGTATGCCACAACTAAAGAGTCTCGGCACCACAATGACACAACAAAGATCCCATGTGTTGCAACTAAGACCCAATGCAGCCAAATAAATAAACAAATACATATCTGTAAAAGAGCTCACACTCAGCGATCAAAGCCACAGACCTTCAGATTTTAATGTATGAATGGTGGTGTGGTGGCTTAGTCACTAAGTCATGTCTGACTCTTGCACCCCATGGACTGTAGCCCACCAAGCTCCTCTGTGCATGGGATTTCCTAGGCAAGAATACTGGAGTGGGTATTCATTTCCTTCTCCACCATTGTTTAATACCACTATGTTATTCTGTTATAGCAGCCCAAAGGCACTCAGATACAAGGCAAGAAATTCTCTCAGCCTTAGGTGAGAATGGATGACCATGGCCCCATGTGGGTTTGCAGTTTGAATCCACACCCTCTGTAGAGGAAATATGCATCATAGCAAAGTGGTTGAAAGCATAGTCATTAGCACCAAGGGGCCTGAGTTCAAACCCAGCTCTGCCTAGACATTCTACGTGACTTGGCTCAAATTGCATAATCTCTTTTTATTTCCACTTCCCCATCTTTAAAGTGAAGTCGCTCAGTCGTGTCCGACTCTTTGGGACCTCGTGACTGGAGCCTACCAGGATCCTCCATCCGTGGGATTTTCCAGGCAAGAGTAATGGAGTGGGTTGCCATTTCCGTCTCCAAGGGAGGATGTAAATAATACAGTGTCTCCCAGGCAGGAAGCTCTATACAGAGTTTTTGTTGAGGGAAAACACTGAATAAGGTCCTGGATTTTAGTGCCTCCAGGTGCAAGGCAAAAGTAAACACAGATCCTCTCTGGAGGAAAGCATCCCAGCCCAGGATCCTAAGGGTTCCTCAATTAAACATGAGCTCACAATTGGAAATTACAAAACACACACAGGAACAAGCCACCAAGCAGCAGAGTCACAGGGACAGTATTCAGCATGATTAGACCTAAATGGTTTCACGTATTAGGATAGCCATGTATAGAACAGGAAGCAAACATGTATAAAATGAAATAAAGTGTTTGAAGACATGACTAAATAAAAGAAATGATCAACATGTTTACATAAAATTGAAGAAAGGTCAAATAGATAGAAATTCAAATTAAAATACCTGAAATTAAAAATTCAATAGATTGGTTTTTAAAATTGTCACAGCTAAAGACACTTGTTGCTGCTGTTTAGTCATTAAGTGGTGTCCAACTCTTTTACTGAAACTAGCCAGGCTCCTCTGTCCATGGGATTTCCCAGGCAAGAATACTGGAGTGGGTTGCCTTTACCTCACTAGGTGATCTCAACTCAGGGATCAAACCCGAGTCTCCTGCATTGGCAGGTAGGTCCTTTACCACTGAGCTACCAGGAAGTAAACTGGAAAATAGACTTGAAGTAATTATTCAGAATACAGTATAGAGTGAAAGACACAAAAAAATGTGAATGAGAGACTCAATGATCAAAACAAAGAATGCAGAATGAAAAGTCTAGTGAAAATTCTAATAGGAGTTTCAGAAGGAGAAAAACATTTTTTCAAGTAACAATAGAGATGTTCAAAATGAAAGTAGGTAGAAATTTTTCAGAATAAATTTGAACATTCAAGTCTCAGTCTCAGAAAGTGCAGTGAATCCCAAGCAGTATTAAATGAAATCCACACCTAAACACTGTGTTGAAATCAAAGAACATGAAAATCTTAAAATCAGCTAGAGATAAGGAGATTATCCCCCAAAAAATCACATAAATTGTAGGTTTTATAATAGAAAAAAAAAGAAGCAGCTAGATAATAGCAGAATAAAGTCTTCAAATGATTCTCACCTTGATATTGTCATTCAAAACTGCAGGATGCTTATTGTGTGTGTGACATAAAGATACTTTCTGACAAACAATAGGTGATGTTATTGGATGTTTTTATGCTCATGGAAATGACCTAGAAGAGAGGGGAAATGTGGCCATTATTGGATAATGTCCTGGAGTGGGTGAGAGGGTCCAGGAGTTGGCAGAGGGTAAGGAAGAAATGCTCATCCTAACAGAAGGAGAGGCAGCATCGATGCAGGTAAACCAACAATCCTTGAAGGTGGGGACATGTGGCATCTGCTTCTGGATGTTTCTGGCTTCTCCATGAACTGGGAACAAGGTCATTGCTATCAAGGGAGAATTTCAAAGGAAGGTGTGAAATAATCCTTCCTGGAACCAGGGAATAGATGGACTAGATATTTATATTACTGAGTCCAAGCTTGTACTGCTCCCCACACAACAGGCCAATAAATACAAGTGCTGGGGCAAGGAGTAGCAACTTTATTCAGCAAGCCAGCAAACTAAGAAGATGGTGGACTAGTACCTGGAAAAACCATCTTGCCTGAGTTAGAATTCAGGCTTCTTTTATACTAAAAGGGGAGGGGATGTGGCTGGCTGTTGCGGATATCTTAGTGCTTGAGTCCTCTGTTCTTGCAGCTGTCCAAGTAGGTCAGGTCAAGATGTTTCTCCAACAAGATAAATTCTTGTTTTCTACTCTGCAACTTTTTACCTTTCTATAAATGGGAAAGAGTTATAGTTTTTAAAGGCCAAAGCCTTGAGAATGGGCTATCCTATATATTTCATGCTATAGGCAACATTCTGTAGCTGCCAGGCTCCTCCATCCATGGAATTTTCCAGGCAAGAACACTGGAATGGGTTGTCACTCCCTTCTCCAGGGATCTTCCCAACCCAGGTCTCCTGCATTGCAGGTGGATTCTTTACCATCTGAGCCACCAGGGAAGCCACTTGGGGAACATTCTTAACTTGTAGCAAAAGCAACAGAACATAAAGTTTAAAGTAAAGAAACAGATCCACAGTGGAGTCAGATTTGTTCTTCTCTGGGGCTTCCCTGGTGGCTCAGATGGTAAAGAATCTGCCTGTAATGAGGGAGACCTGGGTTCAATCCCTGAGTTGGGAAAATTCCCCCTGGAGGAGGGCATGGCAACCCACTGCAGTATTCTTGCCTGGAGAATCCCCATGGACAGAGGAGCCTGGTGGGCTACAGTCCATGGGGTCGCAAAGAGTCGGACACGACTGAGTAACTAAGCAGAGTTACATTTATGGTCCCCACCAAGGACCCCTTCAGGATGGTGGTTGCCTCTGTACAGCCCAACCAGGAATGCGGTTTTGCTTCTTCTCCCTCCTCCGTGTTCTGAGCCCAGGTACAGATGTGCAGTAGTTGGCAATTAGTCAGATGAGGTTTGGCAAAGTGAGTGCCCAAGGAACACTGTGGTATTTCTGAGGACAGACATGAAATCCATTAAAGTTACTGCCTACAAGGGCGGGTATGGACCTGAAGTGAGTGAGAAGAGGAAACATTAAAATAAAATGACATAAAGTAAACCAAGAGAGGTGCCTTGCAAGGAACAATAATGGCAGCGTGAGGTGAACTGAAGCATATAATTACCTAACTGTGTGCACCTGAGGTCTAAAAGCAGGAAAGGAAAAGGGGGCGTGGGGGGAAGAGTGTCCATTTATTTGTCTTTTTGAATAAACTGGAAAAGAAAAACCCCAACCTTTTTTATTCACCAGTGCATCATTGTTCATAGACACATCAACAAGAAAAGGCAGATAGATCCCCGACATGGGTGATCAAGGAGAAAAGTCCAAATGTGGACATTCACGGGCCAACCACTGGCCCTGCCTGGGTGTCCGCAGTCACGTGGGGTCCACTTTGGGTTCAGCCTGACAGCATCTATTTGTGGTTACTCATCTGCCGCACAGCCGTTGATTTTATTTTATTTTTTCCTTGCCTGTGTTAGCAGCTGATTGAGAAATAATCATCTGGAATCTGGATCCACTGCAGAGCTATGCAAACTAGCTGTGAAAATGCCATAAATAACTCAATTGGCCACTTCGCACGAGGGTTATTTCTGTTCTATACAAAAAGGCTTATGTAACACCCATACAACTTGCTGTTTTGAGTTGTTAGCGGGTAGAGAAAAGAAGGGAACTCGATACTTCTCTCGGGGAGAGAAAACCCTATAAATAGCAGCTCTCTGTGATCTGGAAGCAGTTCCAGCGGACTTCAGTGTCAGATCACAGCTCCTTCCACGTTCTTCCCTCCTGCCTTTGGCCAGCAGCTCCTCTACCCAGGTGTGTGCCTCAACCCTGGCTGCATAACAACCAGCCCCAAACAGAGAGGTTTAAGCAGTAACCATATGTTATTTCTCATGGTCCTGTTGGCTGACTGGGCATGGCTGGATATCCTTATCCCTCCCCCACCTCCCATGCACCATCGAGGGTGACTCATGTGTCCACTTTCAATTGGGAGCTCACCTGAGGAAGGAGCTCAGAGTAGAGCATGCAGGTGTGAAGGTGACCCTGATGGGAAAGACCAGAGAGTCTGCAGCAGCGCTGGGCAGCCATGGATGCCCTTCCATCCCATCAGGTTTGCCTGGGGCTCTCTGCTCTCGGCTGTCTCCTCAGCCACTGGAATGTGCTTCTTTCTTCCACTGCCATGCCACCGTCCAAGGCTGAGTGCAAATATCATCCCTCCTATGGACTTAGAAGCCTCCCAACTTGCTGCATGGGTCACTAGTGTGACTGGTTCCTGCTTGGGCTCTGAGCTTTGCTGGTCTGTGATGTGAAGAACTGGGAGAATGCCAAGCATCACCCTCTAGAATGTTCTGCCAGGCCATCCAGGAGCTGGCAGCTGCCATTTAGTAGAGCTGACTGCCTTCTCTGTGTGGCAACTTTCTAAAAACAGTGCCCTAGGTCAGTGGAGCAGAGAGACCAGGAGATCAAATGCAACCAACCAGAGTGCACGCATGGTCAGGTACCTAGTAGCAGCAGCAATGGAGAGATTCCAAAGGGAGCTGGTTCCCTCCCCAGGGCAGGAGAAACCCTGGGCTGGGCACTGTAAAAGCAAGAATGATCACCCCCAGATCATTGCTCTCATAATGTGGGGCTCCCTGATCAGGGTACCGTGAGGGATGAATGGATTAAGGAGCTGTGTGATTAGAACCAGGCCTGGCAGAGAGGAAGTGCAGGCTAAGAATGAGCTGCCAGGACAGAAGCAGCCTTGGGCCATCACTCTGTGTCCTGGCTGTGGCCATGGCTGACATCCACTGCACCCTGGGCCAACAGAAAGGAGTTCAGGTGCATCAAGGAGTTGGTTCCACAAAGGAGAAGGGAAGCACAGTGACGCCATCCATTCCATGATGCTTCTGTGCAAGGGAGCTCGGGTCTTGATGACACCAGCTGCCTGCCCTGGGCTATGTTTTTGCTGTTTAAGAATAGGTTATTAACCCTCCTACTCATGGTTGGGTCCATGCAGGGCAGTGCTACTTTCAGCCTCCCTGTTGCAATCCCTGACTTGCTTGCTTCTCCTACACCAAATTGTTAATTCTCTTGCTCAAGGTTGGGGCACATGCAGAGCAGCTCTTAGCACTCCCGTTATGATGTTGTTGGACTTCCCTTTTAGCTCAGTCGGTAAAGAATCTGCCTGCAGTACAGGAGACCCAGGTTCAATCCCTGGGTTGGGAAGATACCCTGGAGAAGGAAATGGCAAACCACTCCAGTATTGTTGCCTAGAAAATCCCATGGACAGAGGAGCCCAGCAGGCTACCGTCCATGGAATCCCAAGAGTTAGCAACTAAACCACCATGATGTTGTAATCCCTGACATGCTTTCTCTCTTACTCCACCCATTTCTCTCTCCACCCAACTGCGGGCCCAGCAGCTACAGCTCCCAGGGGTACCCTGGACCATCTGCCCTCCCTGTACATTTCTACCCTGCCCATACTGGTGGCCTCCAGCCCTCCCCATGGGCCAGGATGCAGAGATTTACCTCTCTACCTGGGATGTAATTGTGTGGATTATGCTTTCATATGCCAATTCATCATTCCCGCTTTAAGTACTATTTATATAAAGATTGCCTTTGTCACTCATTCTCCCTTATTTGCCTTTGGGCCTGAAGTTATTACCCCAGTTTCAAAGGGCTGTCACACACCTTCCTTTCAAAGATGGCCTCGTCAGGCCCGAGTTGCCATTTTTCATTAGTTTTACAAGATTTGGGGAATGTCTGAATTGAGATAACTCTGAATTGGCGGCCTGTAACCTCACGTTGGCCTTCCAGATGACTGCAAACCCCCTCCCTGTTTCTGTCACATCCCCAGGAGACAAGGAAGTATACTTTTCTGAGGGTGAAGTACAGCCAAGCTGAAAGTCTGGTGTTCGGGGCAAAGTCACATCCTTGGGCGCCTGAGTGAACCTCTTCAGTAGCAGACCCTGGATTCCCCGAGGCCCTTCCCAGTGAGGAAGACCCAGCCTCAGTGTAGGAGCTGGGAGAAGGGAGCACTTGGGTTCACTAGTGAGAACAGGAGCTGGGCTTGGAACCAGGAGGCTTTTAAGAGCTGGATGTGAATGCATCAAAATATTCATGCCCAATAGACCCATCTCACTTCTCTGTCTATAAATAACGTCAGATGCCACTCTTTTTTACATGCTCTGAAAAACCCGCTCCTGCATGGATGGACTCTTATGTAAAATGAAGTCCTGTTTGGGAGCCCTGAACAAGCTATTCATTTTTCTTTTCCATCCATTTGTTTCTTTCTGAACACAGATGTTTATGGAGCACTCATGATGTGCTGGGCCCTGGGACAAACCACAGCTTCAGGACCTTCTATGTGAGTGAGTGTCCATTTGTCCATCTGCTGAGATGTGGTGTTCACTGGGGACAAACTTTCTGGCTCATTGCCCTGCTGCCCTGTAATCCACATGATACCATAATAGGGAAGAACCTTTTTATTCTATACAAGTTAATCACTAAAGGGATGCTTCAGTTATACGAAATGGGCCATCTCCCAGATCCCTGCCTCCCAGGAAACAAAACTTAAGCTAAAATACCTTTGTTTGGCTCATGGGAAGTATCTTGACCAGGCCCACCTGTGAATGGCTACAAGAAGGAAAATATTAATGCATCCCTTTCGGAGGCTAATGGAAGTGTTCGATTATCTGTTTTTTGTTTGTTTGTTTTGGCAGCTCTGGGTCTTCATCGCTTTGCTTGGGCTTTTCTCTGGTTGTGGTGTATGGGCTTCTTGTGGTGGCTTCTCTTGTTGTGGAGCACAGGCCTGTGGGCTTCAGTAGTTGCGGCTCCCAGGCTCTAGAACACAGTCTCAGTAGTTGTGCTTAGTTGCTCTGCGGCATGTGGAATCTTCCTGGACCAGGGAGTGAACCTGTGGCTCTTACATTGGCAGGTGGACTCTCAACCACTGGACCACCAGGGAAGCCCAGGAAGTGTCTGACTTTATTCTCTTCTTTTTAGTATAAAAGAAGCCTGAATTCTAGCTCAGACAAGATGGTTCTTCTCCACCTGCTGACTTTCTGAATAAACTATTTCTTGTCCCAACAGCTCATGTTTTGATTGGTTGACCTGTTGTGTGATGAGCAGTGCGAGCTTGAACTCTGTAGAAGTACAGCACTGGGAGAAGAGCTGGGGAGTTTGGTAGAATGCAGATTCCATTCTGAGGGCCTGGGGGCCCTGAGGCTCTGGATTTCTGCTGAGCTCCCAGGAGATGCAAGGCTTCCATCTGAGGGCCCCTCTGAGAACTGCACTGTGTGAGGTTGTCCCCTCCACGCTGTCAGCCCATCCTGACACTTCTCAGCCTGGCTGCAGCCCCCATCGACTTGCCTGCCCCATCACCGACTCTTGTTTCTGGCCTCTGCCTGCCTTTGTCCCTGCCCACAGCAAGGTGTTCCAGATATACCACTCAGTTCCAGAATCATCGCCCTCCACCTCCCACCAACTGCACTTCCTGGACGCCCTCCAAATCTTCCTCAAAGGACTCTGCCTCCAGGAAACCCTCAAGGTCTGCCCCTCCATGCAAAGCTTTGTGCAGCAAGAAATCAACCCCGAATAATCACTGGAAGGACTGATGCTGAAGTGGAAACTCCAATACTTTGGCCACCTGATGTAAAGGGTCAACTCATTGGAAAAGACCCTGATGCTGGGAAAGACTGAGGGCAGGAGGAAAAGAGGGCAGCAGAGGATGAGATGGTTGGATGGCATCACCGATTCAGTGGACATGAACCTGAGTAAACTCCAGATGTTGGAGATGGACAAGGAAGCCTGACATGCTGCAGTCCACGGGGTCTCAAAGAGTCAGACATGACTGAGCAGCTGAACAACAACAAATACAGCAAGAGGATGTGCAGAACAAGTGATGGACATGGAGGTCTGTCATGCTCCCAGATTAAAGGTGACCATTTCCGCCTGTGAGTCTATCAGCAAAGAAGGGAGCTGTTTTCTTTCCAGAGGACAGTGAGCCTTGGAATGAGAGCCCAGTAGTTTCCCCCAAAGAGAGTCCTGATGCCTTTGTTCTAGACAGTGTTGAGGTCCAGAGTTAAGCTGTTAGAAGGGCACGAGGGCTGCAGGGAGGGAGGTGGTGGTGGGAAGGGAGAGACCCAGAACCTGGCTTCTCAGAGGCTGAGGGGCGGCAGGTGGATGCTTGCTTGGGTCAGCCCAGGGCTGTGGGCTCCTGAGTGGGGGCAATGACCTGGGGGCCTGAGCAAGACCTCTGAACCAAGGCAGTGATGGAGGATGGGACCCGAGAGCCCTGGTCTGTCATCTGCTTTTGGGTGAGGCCTAGCAGTTACCGTAATTTCATTTCTTTCTGATTCTGGAGGAAGAAACTAAAACAAGTTTTATTTGATTTAGAAAATCATGAACCAAGCTGTTCCTTATTCCTCGAGCATCCTAGAATATCATCACCCATAAATTGCTCCATACACAAAGACCTGTTCACTTTGGTTTCCTGCAGTAGTTGTGGATTCTGGGCTCCTGAATGCAAGGTGGGGCTGGGGGCATGTGTCTGGGGCATCAGGGGTCACCTGGGATGATGGGTTCTCTCCCAGTTGCAGGTCAGTAAGCAGGAGCCCTTGCCCAGTCAATGCTCCAGTCATTCCCATTCTTCATCAGAGTCTTGGGACCCAGTCACCCAGAGAAATATGTGGAGTAAGCATCTCAGTCAGTAACAATTGCTGTAACAAACGCCAGGGACGGGGCAGCTTAAACAGCAGATGTTTATTTCTCACAGCCCTGGAAGCTGGACTCTGAGATTGGGTTGTCAGCATGGGGGGTTCTGGCCTGGACAACCTTCCTGGCCTGCTGTTATCCGCCCTTTCATCACATCCTCACGTGTCAGGTGTCTCTTTACGAAAGGAGACCAATCCCACCATGGGGCTCCACTCTCATGGCCTCATCTAATCTGAATTTTCTTCAAAACCCCACCTCCTAACTCCACCATATCAGGGGTTAGGGCTTCCACATATGGATTTGAGGGGACCAAGCACATTCAGTCCACATCTCCGAATGAGTATGGCAGATCCCCTGCCCTGCATCTCCTCTTGCTGAATGACCAAGGGCACAGGTGAAGAGGCTTCAAGGTGGCAGGAACCCACAGACTTCTTGGGGCACCGGCATCCCTCAGCCCTCAGAGCCCTCAATGGAACACCTTCTATTTCCTATGGAGAGGCCCCCTCTGGCCCTCAAGCTCCCAGTCTCTGATGTGTTGTCCGAGGGTCTGTCCTGTGCTCCTACTGGCTGGGATTCCCTCCTGGAACCCCCAGCCCCTCAGCTGTGCTGCGGCTGGTACTGGGTGCATGGGTGAAGTCAGGGTGGAGGGCTTGATGCACATAAGCTGGCAGAGAACAGCCCCTCTCTCGGGGGCTTAGCTCATGAACTTTAGGTTCAGTGGTGAAGATTTCAGTTGATCTGAGTCATTGATCTCTGCAGAGCACAGATCTGAGCCTCAGTTAATGACCACAGAAATCCACATGCAACACAAAATCCCTAGAAGTAGGCATAGTGGTTCTGGTGGGAGATGATGGGTCCTTGGTATTTCTGCAGGTGTGGGGGGGAGTTGCGGCCTCGTTGAGCTTACCTGGCTAGAAGAAGGCCCAGAGGGTCAGGCCTATTCTATGTTTGAGGCTCTGCTGGTGAGCCGATGTCCAAGGGCTCTGCTGGTTACTCAGTTAGATCCCATGGAGTAGCTGCGGGATACTAGCCAGAGGTCCTCCTAGCACAGGGCCAACAGGGACAGTGGATGGATGGATGGTCACATCAGAGCCTCCAGGGCTGTGGCTGCCAGAGCCCTTCTGCCTTGTTTGCTCCTCCCTGTCACTGGGAGCATGTCGAGAAGCAGGACACAGGATGGGTCATTGGAAGCAGCGCCTGCTAGTCATCCTTGGTGGTTACCCCTTAAGGAGAAGCTGCCTCTGAAATCCCACCATGCTGCATCCCCGGCTGGCTAATCAGAACCACTGAGACAGTGACAGAGCCTGTTGGTGTGGCCTCCCAGCAGGGTGGGGAGGGTGGTACCCAGGAGATGAGGGGAAGTAGAGGAAGATCTTTTTTTGAGATCTATTTGCTTTTTCCTTTAGATCCTCTGAATTTCTGAGTGAATGGTCACTTCTCTGTGGATTCATGAAGGCAAATGATTACAAGAAGACAGGAAGCTGGTGTTCTCCCAAGAACAAGACCGAGGATGACTGCTGGAGGGTAGAGTGGACCGAGGCCAGGAATGTGCTGACTCTGATGGGGAAAACTCCCACCTAGATGAAAGTGCCATGGATGCAATGAGATGATCAAGAAGCCAGCAGTAGGGTCCCGACGGCAGTCAGTGTGGCATCCACCACTCAGCGCGGGAGGGTGGTCACATGAGCTGACTCCACCTGGGTCTGGATCCACAACACTTGGTGAGGAGGAAACCAGTGATGTGAACTCACCCTATGAGACTAAAGAGCTGACACAGAAAACGTTTTGCTCAGTTGATTGAGGTAGAAAACTGGGAACCTTGAGACTCTGAAGATGGGGAGACAGAAATGCACTTTAGGAGGCAGGAGCCAGAAGGCTGTCCAAGGTAAGAAAAGGAAGCCTCAAAACTAAGTTTTGTGTTTTGTTTTGTTTTTGTTTTTTTTTCTGAATTTGGACAGGGCTGTCCCTGCTAAAGGTACAATTCACAGGGACTCAAATCTAAGCCAGGAACCTGGGTCGCTCCCTGTTCAGGACAGCTGACTGTCTCTGTCCATCCTCCAACTCTGCACCAAGCTCCATCCTTCCCCAAGTACAGGGTGATTTCAAGGAGCCTGACAACTGAAGGGAAAGACTCTGACCTTAAGACTCCCCACCTAGTCTAGGAGGAAAGGTGACGGAGCTGGCACATTCAGCTGGTTCCCTGCTTCTCTCCCACCTTTCCTGTCTCTTCTTCCTTTTATCTTGGTGCTTAGTATATTTTTGTTACTGAGGCAACAATCACATAACTCAAATTAACCAATCTAGTACATCCTCAAGGTTGTGCAAACATCACCTCTTTCTAGGTTCAAAACATTTCCCCAACCCAAATAAAAACCCCCATCTGCCATTCAGGCTCTTCATTCTTCTCCCTGTTTAGATCTCCAATTTCTTTCAGCAACTTTGCACAGTTTTCTGTATAGGAGCATTTCACTTCTGTGGCTAAATTTATTCCTAGGTATTTTATTGTTTTGGATGTCATCAAAAACACAATTGTTTTCTCAATTCCCTTTCAGTATTGTTCATTGATGGTAGATGGAAATACAACTAATTTGTGCGTTGCTCTGATGTCCTGCAACTTCTCTGAGTTTACTAACTCTAGTAGAAGTCCGTCTGTGTGTGTGTGTGTGTGTGTTTGAGATTTTCAATATATAGAATCATGTTTGCTGTGGATGGAGGTAATTTTATTTCTTCTTTTCCAGTTTTTCCAAACAACACCGGATGTCGGTCTTCCTTTCTCAAGTTACCTTCCAGCCTCTCGCCCAGGAGCCCCCCCGACCCCCTTGCCCAGCCTGGGTTAGCTGTCCCTGCTATGTGCCCCATTCCCTGCTTGTCCCTCTTATCACCCCCCACTGCGTTGTCATCGCCTGTCTGCCTCTCTTCATGTCCTGTGCGGGTATGGATGGTACCCATGGAGACCACACAGCCAGCGTGGGACTGGCATGCAGTAGGTCCACGTGCACTTGGGTGACAGTGGCAGTTCTGAGGAGTGGCTCCATCACTGCACCTAGAACACCTCCTACAGTCCCCCACTCCTGGAATATCTCATCATATTACCACCTCCCTTCCTGAAAAGACACCTCAGATTCACAGAGTGTCGTGGTCCTGCCTTCCAGACTTATACAGAGTGAGGCTCACGCCTGGGGTCAGGAGGGGACGATGAGGACATCGGAGGTCACTCTGGCCACAATAAGCTAAGTATAAGCACTGCTCGGATAAAACAGCAGTGGTGTCTCCCCAATTTGCAGAAGGAAAGCCGTGTTAATGGTAACATTTTCTCAATCTTACTTTCTATCCCAGAATCCTTTTTTAAACCTTGGGTGGCAGTGGTCACTTGCACCCAGACGGGCACAGACACACAGCGATGGACACGTGGGAACAAGGAGTACGGGGGCCACCTGGCAGAAGGTGAAACCTTGGCAGTATCTGTCCTGAGGGTGCCAGACACAGAGGCGATGTAGCCACTGCCAGAGATGCTGCACAAGGCAGAGAGCATGGGCAAGAAATACACCACCTTCTCCCCACCTTCCTGCACCCTGATGGACCACATCCATCTAGAAGCCAAGGACTTAGGAGCCCAGGAAACACAACATATAGGGGCCAAGTCCACAGACAAGCATCATGTGGTTCCAAGTGAAATATCACAAGTGACTCAGTCCAGTCATTCGATGAAGTGGAAACTATCACTATAATCCCATCCCTTAGGTGGTGGTGGTTATTGTTCAGTCATGAAGTCACGTCTGACTCTCTGTGACCCCCTGGACTACAGCATGCCAGGCTCCTCTGTCCTCCACTATCTCCCGGAGTTTGCTCCAATTCATGTCCATTGAGTTGATGATGCCATCCAACCATCTCATCCTCTGCCACTCCCTTTTCTCCTTTTGCCTTCAGTCTTTCCAGCATCAGGTAACAGATGAGAAAATCACCCAAAGAAGAGTGCAACTCTCTGGTTGATGAGCAGCAGGAGCTGGACCATGATCTACATCTTCTCATATCCAGAATGTCCATCTCCTACCACACCACATCACTTCACACATTTAAAACAATCCCCTAGAGATGGAACACCTGTAACACGCAAGTGCTGGAATGGGGTGGTGGGGGGAGTTTACCTAGATGCATGAGTCATAGTCTCCCACCTTTAGAAGAACCTGCAGCCCGACTGCCTTGCTTTTTTCCTAGGCACATTCCCTCCCAACAGCCCCACATGCTCGTCATTATCTTGTAAAAGACAAATATGGTTTATGCTGACTCTCCTGGTATGTTTCTGGCTTGTCTCTTTTGAAATGATTTCCCCTGAAATGTACGTCTGGCTATTACCATTTTGCACACAATAGCAAAAACACAAGCCCTCTTGAATTTATTAGAGGATTGTGATTTTAATCATCTTTTATGACCCACCTTAATTGTATATCATTTTTAATGACAGTTGAAAAAAATGTTATTCTTGCTGACATTTTTATGACCTATTTAATATCACAGATCAGGAGCTTTATTGGATTGCATTCTGGGTATGACATACAAACTCGGAAACCAGAGGGGAGAAAAGTGGCCTGGCCGAGTTATAGATTGCAGGGAGGAAAAAATGCTGATAATGGTCTTACAGGAGAATTGTTTCAGATTACACGGGTTACCCTGGGCTTTTATTTCTGTGTCTGTATAATAATTGTAATTTTACTGCAAAAGCTGAGTGTTGGATAAAGACTTCCCTTAAGGGGTAATTTGATTTAATAAAAAAGCTCTGCCCAGGGTCAGTATTACAGAAAACCAGGGGATGTTTCAAGAGCCTGCTTCCCATCTCAGACAGCAGCTACTTTCCCACAGGGCTGTTTTACTGGCTTCTGGTCTGGTAGAGAATTTGATTTCTTAATACAGTTCTGTAGTACAGGGGCAAAAAAAAAAAAATTAAAGACTTGCTAATTGTTAAATCAATGATGCCTTAACCTCTTTTCAAAGTTTCAAGTGTGGAAAACCCTAAACCAACCCAGGAAAAGGCTCTGTTTGGGGTCTCCACCTAAGGCCTGCTCAGAATTCTATCCCATTAGGACCAGCTCCTATTAGGGACACCTCGGGCTGTCTTAGGTCTTCTCTCATGGGGAAGGGGTTAAAGCGCCTGGCAGGTTCTCTCTGTGCATCTCGAAGGGCCAACCCCTGACTTCTGAGCACTCATGGCCTCTCCCTTCCTGAATCTGGCCTCGCACACCTATGGAGTTGATGTATCACAGATGGTCAGCATTAACTTAATGCTTCCTTGAAGCCAAGACTCCAAATGCTCTCCATCCAGCCAAGGTGGTTGCCTACATTATCTCCAGAAGATTATTTCATCTTCCCAGATAGGAATACCTAATGGGGACAGGATTCTGGTACCCCTGATAGGGCTGCAATTGGCCCACCAGGCAAAGTCCTAATGAGACCTTTAACTGCACATGAGACCCAGGAGAGATAGAGGGTCTTGTCTGTGAGGATCTGGATAGATGCGAGGGGGCAGAGCAAGGAGCAGCAGGCTCAGAAGCTTCCAGGAGCCCCTAGCGAGTGTGACCTAAATGATCATGTGGACGGTTGTTGATAATTTATTCGGTAGTGTCACATTCTGCTGAGCAGAGATGCACACGTGTGGCCTGTCACTCTTCACCGGGGGTTTAAGAAGTTGGTGCTGCCAGGAAATCTTTTTCTCCAGAATAAACACACGTTCCTCCTAGAGAATTCCTTCTTCCGCATGTCAGATCTGATGGAATTCACGCGAACCCCAGTGAACCGCAGCCAATTAGACACCAAGCGACACCGAGCTGGCTGGCTCCCTCCGACACTGCTCATCAGAAGCCCTGCTTTCCACGGGCACCTCCGTTTAGTGCTATTCCAATTCCAGTCCTGACAACAGAAGAAACGCTGCAGCCAAAATGTTGTTTGCGTCTGTGTTTTTCTCTCTGCGGTTTGCCCACTTAGCACCTGTTAGGATATCTTGAACTGCACAGGAGGAGCAGGTGGGAGTCTGCCCTAACCTGCAGAAACCCACTTCTGGAGAGGCAGAGGGCACCACCTGCCCACCCTTGGTCTCCACACTTCCTGCCTGGTGTGTGTTCTTGTGCATGCTCAGTTGCTCAGTCGTATCTGACTCTTTTGCACCCCCATGCACTGTAGCTCATCAGGCTCCTCTGTCTATGGAATTATCCAGGCAAGAATACTGAAGTGGGTTGCCATTTTCTACTGCAGGGGACCTTCCGGAACCAGGGACAGAACCCATGTCTCCCACATTGGCAGGCGGATTCTTTACCACTAGCGCCACCTGGGGCCCCTTCCAATATTCCAGAGGCGGTCAGTGATGCAAACCCGGTCACTTCATCTGCTCACTCTGAGTGTCTGCTTCTGGTTTCCCTTGTGAGCTAGGACACCCACTGTCCACTGCTGGCCAGTTCTGCAGGACTATCCACTTGGGGCCCTCCTCTTTGTTTGCAGTGACAGCAACCACTTCTGAGCAACTGATACACATGCCTTCATTCCTTGAGATGCTACAGATGGCATCTACCAAGTACCAGTTCTATTATAGGTCAGGTACATGGCTGAACCACACAGACCCCCACCCATCCTCTCATGGGGTAAACCTATTGAGGGGAGGCAATGAAGGAACGAGTAAGTAAATTATATTAACAAGTGAGATGATGAAAAAAGCTGTGCAGAGACACAGATGAAGGAGCGAAGTCAGTGATGGTCAGGGAGAGGGCGGAGCAAGGTGGGGAGGATGGAGAAGACACAGCGGAAACAGGGAAGGATGGAAGGAAGGATGGAGGAGAAGATGGAGCGGGGATTCAGGGGAAGCTGGAGGGGAGGCTGGAGGGGAAAATATAGAGGAGGATGGAGGGGAGGATGTAGGGGAAGATGGAGGGGAGAATGGATGGGAAGCTGGAGGGGAGGCTGGAGGGGAAGATATAGAGGAGGGTGGAGGGAGAGGATGAAGAAAGATGGAGGGAAGGATCAGGGGAAGCTGGAGGGGAGGCTGGAGGGCAGGATATAGAGGAGAATGGAGGGGCAGGATGGAAGGGAGGATGAAGGAAGGATGAAGAAAGATGGAGGGGAGGATGGAGGAGAAGATGGAAGGGAGGATGGAGGGGGAGGATGAACAAAGATGGAGGGAAGGATGCAGGGGAAGACAGAGGGGAGGTTGGAGGGGGAGGCTGGAGGGGAAGCTGGAGGAGAAGATGGAGGGGAAGATATAGAGGAGGATGGAGGGGGAGGATGGAAGGGAGGATGAAGGGAAGATGAAGAAAGGTGGAGGGAAGGATGCAGGGGAAGACGGAGGAGAGGATGGATGGGAAGCTGGAGGGGAGGATGAAGGGGAAGATATACAGGAGGATGGAGGGGAGGATGAAGAAAGATGGAGGGAAGGGTGCAGGGGAAGACGGAGGGCAGGATGGTGCAGGGGAAGACGGAGGGCAGGATGGATGGGAAGCTGGAGGGGAGGCTGGAGGGGAAGATATAGGGGAGGATGGAGGGGTAGGATGAAGAAAGATGAAGGGAAGGATGCAGGGGAAGATGGAGGGGAGGATGGATGGGAAGCTGGAGGGGAGGCTGGAGGAGAAGATATAAAGGAGGATGGAGGGGAGGAGGGAAGGGAGGATGAAGGGAGGATGGAAAGAAAGATGGAGGAGAGGATGGAGTAGAAGATGGAGGGAAGGATATAGGGGAAGATAAAAGGGAGGCTGAAGGAGAGAATGGAAGTATGATTCTAGAGATGAGATGAGACATGACCTGAGAAGGAGCCAGTGTGGTCCTTAGGTTGTCCAGCAAAAGAACAGGAAGCACACCTGCAGGCATGAGGAGGCATGAGGAGGGGCGGCTGCAGGCTCCCAGTGATCTTGTGGAGTGGGGGATAGGCAGGACCAGAGAGTGAAGGGCCCACAGGGACAGCAAAGACATGGCTCTGATGTGGAGAAGCGGCAGGTTTTGAGAGAGGGCTGGAGAATCTGGTTTACAGTTTAGGACCCCAGGGCTGTAGTGAGACTGTAGGGGTCAAGGACAGAGGCAGGAAGAGCAGAGAAGGCCATCAGGATGAGGCAGAAAGAAGGTGATACTGATGGGCCAGGGCAGTGATGGGGAAGGAGTCCTGGATTCTGCATATATCATGACAGTGGAGCCAACAGAACTTGGTGATGACTTGGATGAGGGAAAGAGGAGTCAGGCAGGACTGCTGGGGAAATGGAGATGACCACATAGGGAGCTGTCTAGAAAATCTAAACTTGAAGTACAAGCAAACAAGTAAAAGTGTTCAGGCATCCAGTGTTTAGAGGAACAACTCTGGGCAGGGAGATGAATTTTTGTGTCATTACCCAATAAGTGGAAGTTTTAAAAAATCTCCAAAAGGCATGAGAGCACCCAACAAAGTGTGCAGCGTAGATAAAGTGACCAAGAAGCCAAGCCCCGAGCCCAGGGCTCTCCTGCGAGACAAGGGCAGTGGGGAGACCAGTGAGAGAGACTCAGCAATGGTAGAATGCTTCAAGTGATGCTGACAGGTTAGGCAAGATGAGCCCTGGGAATTCAACCACTGGATCCTCCAACCAGGGTTAAGTCCTCCAATTGGGTTATGTCCCTCATAACCTTGACAGGCGTCACTGCAATACAGCCAGGAGTTGACAGGCCTGAATGGGAAGAGGCTTATTTCATTTCCAGTATATGCTTTTTAAAACTTTATTCATGTATAATTGGCATAAACAAAATGTATGTGTTTAAAATGTACAATTTGACATAGAGGTGTGTCTATGAGCTTACGTGTACAAAGATATACCTGCACGTGTGCTAAGTCGCTTCACTCATGTCTGACTCTTTGAAACCCTATGGACTGTAGACTGCCAGGCTTCTCTGTCCATGGGATTCTCCAGGCAAGAATGCTAGAGTGGGCTGCCATTTTCTCTTCCAAAGGATCTTCCTGACCCAGGGATTGAACCCACAACTCTTATGTCTCCTGCACTGGCAGGTGGGTTCTTTACCACCAGGCCACCTGGGAAGCCGCACATAGATGTGCATATGTATGTACATATGTCTGTAAAATCAATAAAGATCAGGAACACATCTCCGACCCTCAGAAATCTGTGATCCTTCTTTCTTGCCCCTCTCAGCTGACTATCTGCTTGCAGATGTAGGTCAATAGGTCAAATTGCATTTTCTAGAATCTCAGTCACAAGTTAATGGAATCATACAGTATGTATTGTTTTTCTGTCTGGCTTTTTCCCTCTTGACCTGCTCTATTTTGTGATTGATCCTATTCCTTGCTGAGTAGTGTTCCATCATATGGACAAACCAGTTTGTTTATGCATTTGTCTCCTGATGGATATTTGGGTCATTTCTAGTTTTTATTAGATGTTTATAATCAGTTCAGTCCAGTCACTCAGTCAAGTCTGACTCTTTGTGACCCCATGGACGGCAGCACACCAGGCTCCCCTGTCCATCACCAACTCCCAGAGCTTGCTCAAACTCATATCCATCGAGTCAGAGATGCCATCCAACCATCTCATCCTCTGTCGTCCCCTTCTCCTCCTGCCTTCAATCTTTCCCAGTGTCAGGGTCAAAGCTATTTATAACTGCCACAAATAAAGCTACAATGAACATTTGTGAACAAGCCTTTGTATGAATGTTCAAGTACATTCACTTTTCTTGAGTAAATGCCTAGGAGGACATTTCATTGGCTGGATCATATGACAGGTACATGCTTAACCATTTAGGAAACTGTGAAATTGTTTTCCAAAGGGGCCCTACCACTAATCTTTCTCATGAGCACCCTAGGCAGAGACAGAAAGAGTTCCACAGGCGTCTGCAGCTCCCAGGGTTCAGTGCTGTGAAGCTGGCCGCACCTGGCCTTCAGCAGTTCATTAACATCCAGCTGACCTCTTCCTGTTTTCTTCCTCCTATCTTCTACCATGGATGTTGTTGTTGTTCAGTCACTCAGTCGCGTCTGACTCCTTGTGATCCCACAGCCTGCAGCACGCCAGGCTTCTCTGTCCTTCACCATCCCCCAGAGTTTGCTCAAACTCAAGTCCATTGAGTCAGTGGTGCCATCCAACCATCTCATCCTCTGTTGCTCCCTTCTCCTCCTGCCTTCAATTTTTCCTAGCACCAGGGTGTTTTCCAACGAGTCAGTTCTTTACATCAATTGGTCAAAAGATTGGAGCTTCAGATTCAGCATCAGCCTTTCTAATGAAAATTTGGGGTTGATTTTCTTTATGATTGACTGGTTTGATCTCCTTGTAGTCCAAGGGACTCTCAAGAGTCTTCTTCAGCACCACAGTTTGAAAAGCATCAATTCTTTGGTGCTCAGCCTTCTTTATGGTCCAACTCTCACATCAGCACATGACTACTGGAAAAACCATAGCTCTGAGTAGAGGGACCTTTGTCAGCAAAGTGACGTCTCTGATTTTTAATATGCTGTCTAGGTTGGTCATAGCTTTTTTTTCCAAGGAGAAAGCGTCTTTTAATTTCATGACTGAAGTCACCATTTACAGTGATTGTGGAGCCCAAGAAGATAAAGTCTGTCATTGTTTCCATTTTGTTCCCTATCTATTTGCTGTGATGAGGTGTGTCCATATGTCCCAGATCCCCTGGGGGACCTGCTCGCCCTGGGATTTCAGGCTAGTTGGTTCCCCTGTGACCTCAGCTTTCTGATGGGTTCAAGAAGAGTGGAGTATGGTAGATTTTCTGACTTTGTCTTATTATCGTAGAAGTGACATTTTCTGCTTTCTACACCTGATATGGAAAAGGAGCTAGTATTCAGTGTGCGTGCATGCATGCTAAGTTCCTTTAATCATGTCAGACTCTTTGTGACCCTATGGAATGTAGCCTGCCAAGCTCCTCTGTCCATGGGGTTCTCTTAATTCTCTTCAAGGCACTTCAACTTCTATTATCAACTCAGTTCACAGGTGAAGGAATGAAGGCAGAGTGAGAGTTTGTGTGCCACCCAACGTCAAAGAGCTATGAAGCCACACAGCCACTATGGAAAATGATAGGTAAGATCCTCAAAAAAATAAAAACCAGAGCTGCCCTGTGATCCAGCAATGCCACATCTGAGTACAGATCTGGAGGAAACTGTCACTCCCTGGAAAAGATATCTGCACCCCCATGTCCACGACAGCGTTACTCACAACCACAAAGACATGGAAGCAACCCAAGTATTTGCTGACTGACACATGGGCAGAGAAATCTGGCGTGTATATGAGATTAAAGTGGAAAACTACTCACCATGAGAAAGAAGGAATTCCTGCCATTGGCCAGAACACAAATGAACCTTGTGGACATTATGATAAGTGAGATAAGTCAGAGAAAGATACTTTATGCTCTCACTTATATATGAAATCTAAAAAAGTTGAACTTCAAAACAAAGTATTTTGTTTTGTGGCTGGTTCTCAGGGGCTTGGAGTTGGAGGAAAAGAAAAGCGTTGGCTAAAGAGTCTAAGTTTCCAGTTATATAGTGAACACCTTGTGGGGATATAGCAAGCAACATGGCGACTACAGTTAATAATGCTGCACTATTCACCTAAAAAGTGCTGAGAAAGTAGATCTTAAATCATTGCCACACACACATACACACACTCCTACATACACATACACACAAGCATAGCCAAGTGAGGTGATGGATATGCTAGCTAACCTTTTTGTAAAAATCATTTCATAATATACAGTATGTAAATCGTCACATTATAGACCTTCCACTTGTACAATGTTACATGTCATTTATATCTCAATAAAACTGTAAATAAAAAAGAGCTAAGTGGCAGGGCTGAGATTTGAACACAAGCAACTTGGCTCCAGAACTTGCCTTCTTAATCATTAAACCCTACCACCTGCCAAGCCCTGGAGAAGGAAATGGCAACCCATCCAATACTTTTACTTGGGAAATCCCATGGACAGAGGACCCTGGCAGGCTACAGTCCATGGGGCCTCAAAGAGTCAGACACGACAGTACACACACACACACAGCTACTAAGCACACAGTAGGACCTTAATTAGTGTCTGTTATTTGGACAGAAGGAAGGAGAAAGAATGAGTTCTGCTGGCCTTGGCAATGCCACCCACTCTGATATGCACATGTCTATGGATGTCCCTGTGTGACAAGCCTTGCCCTCCTCCAGTCTGGCTTCCTGCAGGTAAGACCTCGCTCACACTGCACCAACTCTTGGAACTGCAGAGGTCCAGAATAACTCCTTGTGCGAGACTCTTTGACAAAAGTCTTTGGTGCAGGGCTGTAATTGATTTCTGTATGGGGAGCATTCATATGCACGGCAAGACAATTACATTGTCGGAAATTCCCAACCGCTTAGATGTGTTCAAATTGTATTTTCAGAGATTCTTACAGCTTTTAAATCATTATCTGCCATCCATTGGAAGGATTTAATGGACTTCTTGTGAGTACCTTCATAAAGTACCCGCTAAATAGATCTGAACTACTACAGTCTTCCGTTCTTGCTGACAAAGTAATTTTGTATCATTAGCTTCAGTGGTTCAAGTACAAATCAGAAGGCGGAATGCACACACACACCATTAGGGAACACAATATGATTGCTTTCTAGACATATTGGAGCTACTTGTGGAAATTGGGGAAATCTTGCCATTTTTAATATGCTAATACCTACTTGAATTCTTTTCCTTGGTGCCCTTCAATTCAAAATGAAATGCTATTCATAGAGATTTTGCCTTTTTTTAGATGGCAATGTTTAAGGATACAGATTAAAAAAATAAAGTTCTCCTACTTCCTAAGGACTTCGCCCCCTCCACCTTCCTATCTTGGGATAGATGTTCTTGAAAAAAATAACACATCAATAAAAAGTCAGCCCACACTGCTCTGAAGGTCAGGAGACTGCACTAACCATCTGGTACCTTCCAGCAGGTCGATTTACCCTCTGTGCTTAGTTCACCCTTCACAAGCAGACTCTCAAGGTCCTTCATGCATCTGTCGTTTGGAGCAGATTCTAATCCCATGTGTGTGCACGTGTATCCATGTGTGTGCATGCATCCATGTGTGTGCATGTGTGTGACCACAGCTGCACCTGGAATGCCGGTTAGCAAACAGCGAACCCATTCACAGTTTCTCAATAGCACACTGACCTCTGGATTTTGTTTGGACTTGTTTGCATGCCATTTAGGTAATGATTTTGTCCTTCTTAATGAATGGACAATAAAACCAAAGTAGAGGGGGCAAAAGAAAAGCCTCTGATGATCTGCAATTTACAACTGTCTATAAATGACTGATAACCCTGGATGAGAACCATTGGGGAAAGGTCCTTATTAGAGTGAATCTCACATACTCATTGCAGCCTGAGTGCCCTGACATGTTTTTAAATTTCCCTTTAAACATTTGCCATCATGGTTATGACTGCTGTTGTTATCACCATTGCCATTATTTTGCCTGGAGAATTATCCCAGGAGGCACCAGATGGTTACTAAGAAATTGTCTTGAGATGCCTTTCTGAGAATGTGGGTCTGTGCCTGCGAGTCCTAAACACTGGGAGGTGTGGACATGCATGGGAAATAAAAACAACCCTTGCACAGATCTCCCCAAGGAAACTAAATAGTCATGCCAGTATCCAATCGGACATGAGATGTAGGAGGTTGGAAAACTGTAACCAGGGGTCAATGGCCAGAAAATACACCCCTTAGCTGCAAATGTGCACACCCGCACAGTGCTTCACTGCGGTTTATGCATATTTAGTCGACCAGCACAGATTTCCACTCATCTATTGAATATGGCAGATCAAACAGGATGATAGAAAACAAATACTATCTCTCTGGAAATCCCCAGTGAGCACAGGGAAGTAAAGCTGACAGAAAGACATTGCATTGTGTTTGTAAAATACATTCAAAGAAGGACAAGTTGCAGTTGCACCGAACAACAGAAACAGGACCAGTTTCTAGTAGTTTGGTGGTCACTAAACTGAGACTACGAACAAATAAACATGAACTTCTGGAGTCTTTCCAGAGGTTTCATGTGTGACCTGGTTACCACTCATGTTTCCCATGTGGGGTAGCTTGACCCTGCAACAGAGTTCACAAGCCCAGGTCTGGGCCCACCAGAGCCCTCATTGGATCCCCCGGATCCATGTAGACTTGCTCAGATCAAAGCATCTTCAGGACTTCCCTCTGGACCGGTGGTTAAGACTTCTCCTTCCAATGCAGGGGGTGCAGGTTCGATCCCTGGTTGGAGAGCTAAGATCAAGCATACCTCCCAAAACAGAAAACAGAAGCAATATTGTAACAAATTCAATAAAGACTTTTTAAAGCTGCTGCTGCTGCTGTTAAGTCACTTCAGTCGTGTCCAACTCTGTGCGACCCCATAGACGGCAGCCCACCAGGGTCCCCCGTCCCTGGGATTCTCCAGGCAAGAACACTGGAGTGGGTTGCCATTTCCTTCTCCAATGCATGAAAGTGGAAAGTCAAAGTGAAGTCGCCCAGTTGTGTCTGACTCTTAGCTACCCTAAGGACTGCAGCCTACCAGGTTCCTTTGTCCATGGGATTTTCCAGGCAAGAGTACTGGAGTGAGTTGCCATTGCCTTCTCCAAAAGACTTTTTAAACGGTCCCCATCAAAAAAAAAAGAGTCACCTTCCACACTTGGGCTACTTCTCCAGGTGTGGCGAAACCTGCCACAGGGCAGCCAGGGCACAGAACACCTGCTTGGACCCTTCTTGAAGCAGAGGCACTGGGAGCCTCGGGACACCTCTCTGCATTCAGACTCATTTGTCGGTCCCACCAGCCACAGTTCTTCTTAAAGCTAGTACTGTCAAGGGAAGACACAGCCCCAGTGCCAGACTCCGGCCACTCACCTATGTACCAACTTAGGCAAGAGCAGTGCAGAATGCAGATTTCATCTATTCTCCCGAGTGAAGCGTGCCCTCGGGAGCATGCCAAGGCTCATCAAAGTTTGATCCCTGTCACATACCAGCAGACTCAATGGTGACATCTCGCCGACAGCCCGTTCACACATCGTGCCCAGCTCCTTGATTGGCACCACTTTACTCGGAAGGAGTTGTTATGGTGAAAGCACTTGAGGCCAGCTCCTTGCCCCACCTTACGGGAAAGACCTAAACTCCCAGCATTCCTTGAGCCCTGATTTGTCTGAGGGGTGATGCTGACAGAGAGGGATTGACAGGGGATCCCAGGAGGGCAGACACTTCAGCTCTTTTCTGTTCCACTCTTCTCACCATGGTTTCCTTGATCTCTATGATATACACAACAAACGGGGGATCTGGCAAATGTGAACGTTCGTAGCAAGCTCATCCCCTGGTCGCTCAGCTGGTAAAGAATCCGCCTGCAATGCAGCAGACTGTGGTTTGATTCCTGGGTCAGGAAGTTCCCCTGGAGAAGGGCTAGGTTACCTCCTCCAGTATTCTTGGCCTTCCCTGGTAGCTCAGACAGTAAAGAATCTGCCTGCATTGCTGGAGACCTGGGTTTGATTCCTGGGTTGGGAGGATCCCCTGGAGAAGGGTATGGCAACCTACTCCAGTATTCTTGCCTGGAGAATCCCATGGACAGAGGAGCCTGGCAGGCTACAGTCTATGGGGTCACAAAGAGTCCGACATGATGGAGTGACTAACCACAGCACAACACATGTAAATAACCACAGAAATTGCCCCAAGGTCTGAGACAGGCTGGAGACAGGCTGTGTGGAGAGCAGTTCCTGCAACAAGATGCAGATGAGCCCTTTTATGAAAACATCCCTCCACTGGGCCCCAGGGATGCAGGGATGAAAGGGACCTCACGGGCTGGTAGGAAATGGGGACCCATAGGCGGGAAATTGGAGTATGCTGTGATGAGGGGCATGATGTAGATAACTGGGGACTGAGGTGCTTTGGGGCACTGAGCGTCCTCTTAAATCAGATATTGTGGGAGGGGGAGGAGGAGGCATGAAGACAATGCTCCAAAGAAGTGTCAGCCCCCAAAGACAGAGGAATGACATGCCCAGGAGTCTAGGGAACAAAAGTAAGTCCAGTACGGAGGTGCTGAGCAGTCACCTTCCAGGTGAGGATGCAACCTCAGGTGAGGGTGCCTTGGCTTCCCTGCTCACCCTAAAACCCCCAAATTACCTGAAGAGTCCTTTCAGTTTTTGGAAGCAAACCAAACCAACAAATGGGTTGGAGGCCCACAGGCGATGTTAAGGTCTGGGGACAGGCAGCTGTCACCTGCCTTCCTGCTCCCAGACCTGTGTCTACAGCAGCACCAAGCACCTCATTTACAGAACCTGGACAGGAAGAGGGACATGCTGGGGATGCCACCAGTGCCCTTCAAGTTAGGATGAGCCCTTGGTGTGACCCCAAGGGGAGGAAGAAGCTGTCTGCCAGGATGGGCGACGGTGTGCATGCCTGACCAGGCAGAGGGCTTCAGAGTCGAGCCCTGGCACTGGGGGTCACTTCACGTTGGCCTTCAGTCATTTCAGGTACAGTTTTCAAAGCTTGGAACTGTGTCTTATTGCTAAACAGAGTTAGTTGTTGTTGTTTTCAGATTAATTTAATTTTCTCATGGTCTTATGACTCCAGGCACATAATCTCCTTGCCAAGTCTCCAGTCTGTAAAATGGGAAGATAGCTGTGTGCTCTCTATGCAACTGCCGTGAGCACATGCAGAGGGCATGTGGGCACACACAGAGGGCACATGAACACACACAGAGGACACGTGAGCACACACAGAGGGCACATGAACACACCCAGAAGGCCCAGGGCATGTGGCCTGGTAAGTGATGGCTGTTACATTTCACCACTTTCATTAAACTGTGATTATACTTGTATTTTAATTGTGACTTTTTTTCTTGTCAACCCTCCTCTGGCTCTCCCCCCTTCTTTGGTCTCTTACATTCCTGTGGTAAGTTTGGCTGTCCATCCCAGAACCTGTGCTGGGGAACCCTCCAGGGTGGAGGCCTGGGGAACAGATACACCTCCCATCTTGGAAGATTAACAAAAGATGGCCCTATCCACCCTCTGACCCCTTGAAGGTGGAGCAAAGGATGAAGACTGCACCCAGCATTGGTTTTGCCCCAGCCTCCTGCTCTCACGTGACTGATCCTGAAACCTCGGGGTGGAGTCAGTGCTGGCTGTGGGCAGTCAGGGATGCCATGTCCAGTGTGTGACTCTGTCCAGCCAGCTTTCCTTGGTCTCTGCAGTTGCCTGGGCTATCCTGGCAACAAAAAGAAGGTCTTATGAGCTACCCATAAGCCTTTCAGTAAATCTGGTCTGCTTAAGTAGCAGAGATGGTTTCTAGGATGGTAATTAAGAACGTTGAATTGCAAATAAATAGTCGATCCTTGAAGTGGTAGCTTATCTGCATGAACTGGGATGGACAGAGACCAAGAGGGGCTCGCCCTCACCCTCTGAGACAGAGACCACTCTTCCCTCTCTTCCTCTGTCTGTCTCTGTCTGTCCCTCTCTACAAGACCCCGTGTCCTTTGTTCCATCAAATCCCACTGGGGCCAAAAGCAGCATCAGGAAACCAGAAGTGACAAGTCCTCAGCTGTGCTTAAAGCCCGTCTGTTCTCCTGGTGCCTGAACCCCATTGCTCCTGCTGAGCTCCTCTAACTCACTTGCAAACTGACATTGGCTTTACCCCTGAGTCCTAACTGTGAGCTTCCCCGATGGCTCAGCAGGTAAAGGATCTCCTTGCAATGCAGGAGACATAGGAGATGCATGTTCAGTCCCTGGGTGGGGAAGATCCCCTGGAGGAGGGCATGGCAATCCACTCCAGTATTCTCATCTGGAGAATTCCATGGACTGAGGAGTTTGGCAGGCTACAATCCACAGGGTCACAAAGAGTTTGACACAACTGAGCACGTATGATGCACCTAATATGGAAGGGAAAGCATTGCCTCTGCTAATTGGATTTCTTGTTTCAAGATAGGGGAGTGAGCCATCCTGACCTTTTAAAATCAGCCTCCTCTTACATCCTGTCACAGGGTCAGCCTTGGATGGAGAAAGCTGAGCCCTCCCCTGGAAGCTCAGCGACCCCAGCCAAGTCCTTCCCTCTCCCTGGGCCTCGGTTTCCTGAGCTGTGAAATTAGAGGGTTCTCTCCTTCAGTTACCCAATTAACACTTTTGTGTAGAGCAAATATGATTGCCTCTTGAGTGAGTCAATGAGTGATTCATGTAACGTGCCAGGACAGGGCTTCAGTAAATATTCTACATCCTCAATGTCGGGTGATAAAAGTCGTTGGCTGTCAAGGGCACAGGATTTTCAGGGAAGTTGACTATCATCACCCTGGGGTCCAGAACCAGCACTGCCTGCTGCTCTCACTGGGCTGGAGGGAAACATGGATGTCGTGGGTCCAGGCAGGGCAGCTATTCTTCCTTTGAGCTCCTTTGAGTGTCAACTAGTTGCAAAGCCCAAATCCACAGGGGCGACAGGAGGACAAGATGGGGAAATGAATTCAACACATTCTCAAATACACATTTGAACAGGAAAATTAGACTTATCCACAGAGGGCTCTTTGGTGATGATGTTTGCTTTAAAAACAGGACAGAGGTCCCTGGGCATCTGCTCTGTGTTAACTTGGGAAGTCCTGCCCCAGCCCCTGCTCCTCCTGTCACCTGCTGCCTTCCGTCCCAGGCATGAGTGATGGTAGCCGATGGCAGTGCAAGTAAGGAAAGCACCGATTCGGGGCTGCAACTCTTTGGATTAATCATCTGAACGGCTGCTGTCATTCCCAGGATGGGCATGGGGAGACTGAGGCTGACTGACCTTGAATCATGCAGCTGATGATGGCAGATGATGGGGTGCTCTGACTCCACAACTACTGCCCATCATGATGGAAACAGAGGGGCAGTGACAGCCTCGGGGGGTTCAGGATGGGAAGCAGATGCCATGGAGCACCGAGAAGAGGAAAAACACACACCCCAGGCATGCCCACATCCTGACCCCCAGACTGTGAACTGTCACCTTACAGGACAAAAGGATGTTGCAGGTGTAATTAAGTTAAGGACCTTGAGATGGAGATTCACCCTGGCTTATCCAGGTGGCTCAAACTCAACCCCAAGGACCCTTGCAGAAGGGAGGCAGGAGAGTCAGAATCAGAGAGAGATTAAAAAATGATGTGCTTTTGCAGATGGAAGAAGGGGCCACAAGCCAAGAAATGTGGGCACCTCTAGAGGCTGGAAAATGTAAGAAGTGGGCTCTTTCCACAGAGCAGCCAGAAGCAAACAGCCCTGCCTGTATTTGACTTAGCCAGGGAGACCCATTTCAGACTTCTGGCCTCCAGAACTGCCAGGTAATACATGTGTGCTGTGTTGAGCCACTAAACTTGTTGTCCTTTGTTACAGCAGCAAAAGGAAAGTCTTACACCCAGCCTGCAGCCCCTAGAGGGAGGCCGGCAGGTGTGGATCCAGCCAGCTTCTTGCCAGCCCCATGACCAAGGTCAGTTGGGTGAAGCTTCACTGGGAAGCGAAAGTGGTAAGAGGTCCTCCCTCCCACAAGTGGCCACAAAGCCCTCAGAGCAGTGCCTGCCTGGCAAAAGTTGGGTACCAACATTATGTGGGACACAAAGGGAGCATCAGTTGCCAAAGTCAGTGAGTGTTTCAGGTGCTGCCTCCGGAGGGTGCTCTATCTTCCAGAACTATGTGTGCCGCCCCCAGGAGTCAAAGTCAGGGTGGGAGATAGGTGTTTCATGGCTCTCCTAAAATTCTTATTTATTTATTTATGACTGTGCGGGCTCTTCATTGCTCCATGTGGGCTTTCTCTAGCTGTGTTGAGAGGGCTTCTTATTGCAGTGGCTTCTTTCATTGCAGAGCATGGGCTCTAGAGCACACGGGCTTCAGTAGTTGCATCTTCCTGGCTTATTTGCACCATGATATGTGGAATCTTTCTGGACCAGGGATGGAACTCACGTCCCTTGATTGGAGGTGGATTCTTACCCACTGGACTACCAGGGATGTGTCTCCTGGAATTCTTTATCACAACATCAGGCAGCCCTTTTACAGACAGCAGCGTCATCTACAAGGATGATTTTGTTGGCTTGCTTTCCACCCAGGACCCCACTGGACTGTAAACTCCACAGGGTGACCATTCTCTCTTGTCTGTTCACTGTTAGAAACACAACTCAGACCCCTGGGCGTGGCTCATAGTAGCTACTCAACAGATGTGTGTGGTATCAAAGGACGAAAGAATCAGCAGCAAGGCTGTGGGTTTTTTTTTTCCTTGAGCTCACCTGAGACATGGATGAGAAACAGCTCTCAAAGGGTTTGAGAGGAGCAAGGAAACCACTGTGGGACTGAGCAAGAAGGGACACAGGGAGGTAAGAAGCAGCACAGGGAAATTTTCTTTGAGATGAAGACATAACAAACCCAAAAAGACAGGAGAGCCCTGGGATTTCCCATTAACATCTCAAGAGTGGAGAGTGGTACTCAGCCATCACACCTCGACCAGGAAGGGAGAGGACTACAGAAGAGTGAGGAAGGAAACTGTCCTGCAAAGGTCAAACATTTCCTCTCATTTTGCAAAGCCTGAGATTTCTGATTTCTCAGCGGACAACTAATTCACTTTCTGACACACCTTGCTTGTTGAATTTCCACCGAGAGATTTGAAAGGCGATTTCAATTTGGTTTCGAATTCATGCTCCGGCTCAGGAGACATGACGGGTTGGAGGCCATCCTAAACAGTGAGAAGCGAGGTCCCTGCACTGAATCAGTGGGCTGGTCTGTCACCTGCCGGGGTAGTCAGGGGAACCTCCCGGAAGAGCCATATCCTGGGATGCACATGACCCAGACTGTGCTTTGGGGAAGCAAATTTCACATCGAATGTTGCAAAAATCCTGGTGCTTCTGGTGAGAAGAGTAGTTGGGGGGTGGGGGTGGGGGGGTTGCTTAGTTACCCCCACCAGAATCAAATTCAACTGAATCTGCGTAGGACATAAGTAAGGAGATGAGCTAGAGATGAGAAATCTGAATGCAGGGTGGGAGTGGTCACAGTTGTTGGGAAGCAAGAAATGGATGAGTTTAAAACGATTTTGTAAAATAAAAAAAAATTTTTTAAGGACTTTGAGCATTTCTTGTAGAGTATCTGGGGCTTCCCTGGTGGCTCAGATGATAAAGAATCTGCCTGCAATGAAGGAGACCCAGGTTTCATCCCTGGGTCAGGAAGATCCCTTGGTAAAGGGAATGGGCAACTCACTCCAGTATTCTTGTCTGGAGAATCCCATGAACAAAGGAGGCAGGCTACAACCCACGGGGTCACAAGAGTTTGACACAACTGAGTGACTTTCCATTGTAGAGCCTGCACATCACCACAGGGGTCCCCAGGTGAACTTTAGGAAGACCACCTTCAGGAAACCTGGAGTGGAATGTCAGCGAACCCTGCTTCCTCTTGACTGGCATCACCCCTCTTCCATTGCAGTTGACACCAATGGTCATTGGGAGGAACAGAGGTTGACACGAACACCCCAGGCTGCCCCTTGAGTCTTGAGACCAGCTCTCATCTCCAACTAGGAGTACAGTTTAACTGTGGACCCGTTACAACAGGCTATAGCCTGCATTCCTGGAGATTATGCTCCCTTCTGGAATACCAAGGTGGGCATGCTGGCCGGCAACAGAAAACTCAGCCCAAAAGGGTTGGAAGCACAGAGATGGGAGGGCCTGTCACAGCCCGTGGGGTGTCTCAAGCATCCTTTTCACTCCCTGAGCCTCACACTCAGGTCTCCTCCTTGCAAACCTGCTCCTTCATTTGAAATCTTGGGAGGGAACTTCTGTAAATAGAGCCTTCATGAAGCCATCAAGCAGCCTCTCTCATAAATTTTCAGGGACATTTTTCATGCCATAAAGGTTGTGTCATGATCGCTGCCCAGCTTGATTGCCAGCTTGGAGTGTTTGCTGGGTAAGAAAGGAAAAGATAAATCATGGGAAATGCAGCTTCATTATCATGTGACATTTAAGGATAATTTACACCTGACATCACACCACTTCTGCCGTGGAAGTAGCGTTGCCGGGAGTCTCTGTCTTAGCCACTACCATGACTGTGTCAAGAGAATGGAAATAAATTGATCCAACTGAGTTCTCTGTGCATTTTTATTGCCTATTTATCAACGTGAGTGAATAATAATACACATGGCATTACTTACAGGTCCTGGAATGGGGGTAGAGCTGCAGCAGGGAGCGGATTCCCTAAGTTTTTGGAGGAATTATCCTTGAAGAGAAAGGATGGTGGTCCTTGAGCTCATCCATGTGCTGCCAGGGTCTGGAGTTTGTCTCATGTTTGACTTTTTATGTGATAATTTCTACAAATGGTTAGCATGAGATTCCTTCCTCCCAGCACTTGGGGAGACACTATTTTCCCTTCACTCAATTGAATGCCCCCTTCACACCTTGCTGACCTGAAATGCAGCCAATAGCTCACTTACCACTTTTGCAGCTATTATATCCCTGGTGAGACTCCAACATCATTGCTCAGTCTGTGGGCGTGTGTGTGTATTTTCCACCATGTACGTACATGCAGCTTTATAAGTGTACACTTTCCCTCCTCGCAGCTAGATAGCATGCTCCTCGAGGCTAGAGTCCCATTTTTATTCTGTTTTGAATCCTCCAGATTAAGTTGGGGCCATGCCCTCTCAGAAAGAGGTTTCCTGTAATTTCACCTTGCTGAAAACTTGACCCTGGTGAAACCAGGGGTGTGAGCACCAAACAAAGGAACTGGGAAGACAAAAGGAAAAGAGGGAGTAGGAGAAATGGGGATGCTGAGGGGTGTTCCATGTGGGGGCCTCTCTTCCTAGTAGAGAAAGACACCAACTGACCAACAGCTAGAAGAAAATGATGCCTCTCTTTAGAAGAGTCACCTAATGTCTCCAGATGAGCTGCCTCCACAGATAGAGTTAACCCCATCACAGCCCCTTCATGGCAAATAGATTGGGGGAAAATGGAAATAGTGACAGACTTTATTTTCTTGCGCTCCAAAATCACTGCAGACAGTGACTATAGCCATGAAATTAAAAGACACTTGCTTCTTGGAAGAAAAGCTATGACAAAGCAGAACAGCATCAGAAGCAGAGACATCACTTTGTTGACAAAGGTCCGAATAGTCAAAGCTATGATTTTTCCAGTAGTCATGTACAGATGTGAGAGCTGGACCATAAAGAAGGATGAGCACTGAAGAACTGATGTTTTCAAAATGTGGTGCTGGAGAAGACTCTTGTGAGTTCCTTGGACAGCAAGGAGATCGAACCAGTCAATCCTAAAAGAAATCAACCCTGCGTATTCATTGGAAGGACTGATCTTGAAGCTGAAAGTCCAATACTTTGTCCACCTGATGAGAAGAGCCAGCTCATTGGAAAAGACTCTGATGCTAAGAAAGAATGAAGACAGGAGGAGAAGGGGGTGACAGATGATGAGATGGATGGATGGCATCACTGACTAGATGGACATGTGTTTGAGCAAATTCCAGGAGATAGTGAAGGACAGAGAAGCCTGGCGTGCTGCCATTTATGCGGTCTCAAAGAGTCAGACATGACTGAGCAATTGAACAGCAACATCACAGCCACAGATCACACACACACACACACACACATCCTCAGATCACAACCCATCTTCCTCTGGTCACTCTCATGGGCTGTGGGCTTCTGTCCAGTTACACTGTCCGGGCAGCTCCTGGGCACTTCTTAGAGGCTGTCCTGGGGTCTCCTTTCCTTGACCAAGGACTCAGTTTAGGTCAGAGAAGGCCAAGGACTTGGCATATCCAACAAGCCCCCAGTATCCCAGGATGGGCAGCTCCTGCTCCAACCTGGGGTCAGGGGTGCTGGCTTAGCTAATCCCACTTCTTTTACTGCCTCCCTGAGGGGCCTCGGGAAGGCATGTAAGGCATGTAAGCTCATGAAGCCTACAGCTTCCTCTTCACAGAAGGCATGAAGATTCAAGGAGACGTACCTGAGAGAAACACATAGAGCAGCTCCACTGAGGACCTGCTCAATGCACAGCTTCCTATGGTTCTGTCCCCTCCAGGACTTCCACTGACCCTGCCCCATAGTCTGAGTCTCAGCCTCACCTTCTGTATCAGATGCTGTTGGACCCCTCGGATTCTAATCGTGTAGATCCATTTCACCTATTATCCTGGCCCCACTACTCTTCCCCCCAAAAGAACCCGATGGGAGCATCCTTTTGTTGCAACGTGGCTGTGATAGGCATTGCTGTTCTGAGACGGTAGCATGATTCGGTCACTGTTTGGACTTGTTACTCAGGCAGAAGACCCATTCAGCTCTGAGTAGAGCTAAGCACAGGGAGATTCAGGGTCTCCACAGCTGTGAAGCCCAGACCAGTGATGGAGCTGGTGGGAAAAGAGAAGAGGACCACATTCAGGTTCTGGAGAGGGGTGCTGGCAATAGGGGGCATGCATTTCCAGGAACCTGTCACCACCAACCACAGCTAGACCCAGGCATCACAGGCCAAGGCTGGGGCTATTTCCCACAGATCACAGAGAGGAGCTGGCCAAGCAGCAGCTGCAGCTCCTCCATCCAGAGGTGACACCCAAATAGCTCAGAGAAAGATCAGTGATGGAGCAAGGCGCCCCATGGACATAACAGGCCTCACTTCAGGTCTGTATTTCCAAGGGTGAAATGAGAATGGAAACCCAGCCAAGAGAAATTAATTAAGGCAGCATACCCTGAAGTGTATGTTTCTGTGCAAATGGATGCAAGGCCAGGGAGCCATGAAGTGGTAGATAATTGCCTTGGGGAATGTGGGGAACTTGTAATTTAGTGAAGGAGCAGCCAGGGGGAATTGGGGAGAACACCAGAAGACAAGACAAAGAAGTCCAGTGACAAGCTCCAGGGAGACTTCCCAGTGTCCTAAAGCACTAAGCGGCAGGTGGAAAACTGAGCTCCAGCTACCCTGAGAGAACGCAGATGGCATCAGAGAGCCTCTCACTTGTAGGGCAGCAAGTGGAGACAAGGAGCGTGGTCCCTGAACTATTTTGCCCATATTCTCTCCTTGCCAGCCTGCCTGCAGTCTGTGCCCCATCCTCCAGCCTGATGCCTCCCTCCCCAGTTGTTGTGGAATCAAGGACCACATAGGACAATCCATAATCTAGTCTTTAGGTTTGCAGATGGGAAAATGGTGGGAGGAACCGGGACCTCCTAGGTCAGGCTGTGAGGTCGCTGTAGATCTGGACTGGAGCCCAGGCTCGAGACTCACCCTCACCCCGAGGATACAGAGTTACAGAGCACTCTCTGTGCCCCTCTTGCTGTCTAGTGCCAAAGGCAGATGGCTGACCAAGGATGGTGGACACCTCAGGGATGGGGCATGTGGACTGGGGGACGATGAACAACCCACGGCTGGAAGTGCAGCTCTGGTTCTGGACATGGCATTGATCAGGGTGAAGATGTGATGGAGGGCTCTCCAGGAACACCCCCTGCCAGGGGGAGGGGCGGCTGACCATCACAGGCAGACTTGACCTTCTCCCTACGAGAAAGGGGAGAGAGCAGCTGCTTCCTGGCCTCCAGGAGCACAGTCCTGAGGGCAGGAGGGGGTACGAGCTGTCAGCGCTGACGCAGCATGATAAAGGTATGGGCAGGGGACACAGAGAAAGCTGTCCTGATAATTAAGATGCAGGAGACAGGACCTGGGGTGTGTTACAGCTTTGGGGGTCACACGTGCAAACTTCAGGTGTTTAACAAAAGCACATCATCAAAGATTAACTCCCAGAGGAAAAGATTGTCCAGAAAGACAGACTGCCAGGAGCCCTGCCAAGCCCCTCTTCTGGGTCCCCTGCCGGGGGACCTGACTGTGGACTCCTCCTATACCAGTGCCTTATGGCAACTATGATCCTTGAAGGTTCCCCACAAAGGGGCCTGTGCCAGTCCAAGTTGGGTCTTAGGCTGGCTTAGGTGATGACCACAGAGCTCTCAACTTCGGCACCCAATCCCAGGTCCTCTTTGGTCAAGAAGACAGTTCTGGAAGGAGGATGGAGTGGGTGGCAGGTGAGTGGTGTGCGTGGAGGCTCAAGGGTGCGAGGTGCCCTCTGAACCCAGCCCCTGCTTGGGCCCCCAAGTGCTCTTTCCCTGCTCTTGCCACCTACGGACAAACAGCACCTGGGTGACCTGAGTCAGTGAGGTCACATTGCACAGGGATGTGCAATGTGACACATCCTGACACACCCCTCCCTCTCTCAGGCCTGGCTGGACCACCCTAGGGCTCTCCCAGCTGGGTCGCCCACAAGCCCTTCATTCATTCTGTCTGTCCAAACTTATCCTGCAGGCTGGTGCCTCTCCTGTGAAACTCACACAGGGTTCTCCCCTGGCACAGGCATCTCCTCCCTCTGTGCTATCTGAGAGCCTATCTGCCCCCGTATGCTGAGCTCTCTGCTCACTTCCAGGGACATCCGGCTTCTGGGCCCACTGAAGTGGGTGTGAGGCTGAGGACTGTGGCCATCAGAAAACCCCCTCTGATGACACTTAATTTGATGCTTTATCTCCTGTGTCATTTTGGCTGGCCATGCGGTCCAGTTTTTGGTCAAACATCAATCCAGATGTCTCTGAAGATATTTTTAGATGCAATTAATGTTTAAGTCAGTATCCTTAGAGTAAGATGATCACCCTCCATAGCCTGGGTAGGTGGGCCTCAGACAATCTGGTAAAGACGTTGAGAGGAAAAGCCGAGGCCAAGGAAGGAATTCTGCCCCCAGACAGTCTTTGGAATGAGCTGAAACATCAGTTCTTCCCTGGGCCTCCAGCCTGCTGGCCTGCCCTGAAGATGTTGAAATTTCAGACTTCCCAGCTCCATGATGGTGTGGACCAATCCAGGTCAGAAAGAGTAAAACAAATGTCATATATTCTTGAATATATATGGAATCTAGAAACAATGGTATTAGGGAAGCTATTTGTAAGGGCAGGAATAGAGACATAGACTTAGAGGATGGACTTGCAGACATAGGGAGGTAAGGGGAGGGTGGGACAAATGTGGAGACTGGGACTGATCTGTATATGCTACCATGTGTGGAACAGATAGCTTGCAGGAAACTGCTGCGTAGCACAAGGAGCGCAGCTCAGTGCTCTGGGATGACCCAGATGGGTGGAATGGAGTTGGGGGAGGCAGGGTCAAGAGGGAATGCATATATGTATACATATGGCTGATTCATGTTGTTGTATGACAGAAACCAGCACAACATTGTTAAGCAATTATCTTCCAATAAAAAAATGAAAATAAAAAATAAAAATTTCTCTGTCTCTCCATATACATAAAATTAGATTTCATACACACAATCCTATTTGAGCTGCTTCCCTGGAGAACTCTGACTGATGCATAATGCACCCCCAACCCCCATGTCCAAGAGCAAGCCTTTTCCTGTACCCAGAGACCAGAACTCATCAGATATGCAGATTTGCCTGACAGGTGCATTTTGGCTTCACTCAACTTTTGAAATTAAAAGGCTCTTGCTCCTTGGAAGGAAAGCTATGACAAACCTAGACAGCATACTAAAGAACAGAGACATCACTTTGCTGAAACAGGTACATATAGTCAAAGCTATGGTTTTTTTTCAGTAGTCATGTACAGATGTGAGAGTTAGACAATAAAAAAGGCAGAGTACCAAAGAATTGATGCTTTCAAATAGTGGCATTGGAGAAGACTCTTGAGAGTCACTTGGACAGCAAAGAGATCAAACCAGTCAATCATAGAGGAAATCAACCCTGAATATTCATTGAAATGACTAATGCTGAAGCTGAAGCTGCAATCCTTTGACCACATGATGTGAACAACTGACTCATTGGAAAAGACTCTGATGCTGGGAAAGATTGAGGGCAGGAGGAGAAGGGAATGACTGAAGATGAGATGGTTGGATGGCATTGCCGACATGAGTTTGAGCAAACTCAGGGAGATAGTGAAGGACAGGGAAGCCTGGTATGCTGCAATCCATGGGGTCGCAAAGAGTTGTACACAACCTAGTGACTGAACATGAAGATCAAGTCATGCTAGACAGCATGGGCCCTAATCAAATATACCTGGCACCTTCAGGAAGGAGAAAATCTGAACTCAGACACTCATGCAAGAAGATAAATGCAGATGGCTGGGTGACACTTCAACAAAGCCAAGGAATGTGAAAACTTGCCACCAAATTTCCAGAAGTTGGGAGAGACACCTGGAACAGAAGCTCCCTCCCAGCCGCAGATGATATGTATCTGCCTACACCTTGATCTGAGGATCACAACCTCCAGAGCCGTGAGACAGTAAGCTTCTGTTGTTTAAGCCACCTGGTGTGTGTACTTTGCTGCTCCAGGAAACTTACACAGCTCCCTTGAGGGAGGGATGTGAGCTGGAAGAGGAATGAGCACAATCCAGTCAAAGTAGGGCAGAGACAGAGGTGCTCTCTGAGAGAACAGCATGTATGGGAGTCTGGGAGGTGGGAGATGGGGAGTCCAGGGGACTGGAAAGAAGGTCAGTGAGGTCAGTGCATCTGGAACAGGGGAGACGGAGACAAGGTGGGAGAGGAGCCTAGAGAGGCAACTGGGCTCAGGCCTCCTGTGGGATTATGTCTTCATAGTAAGACCTCACTGAGGAGGTTTAGGCTGCATGGATGAGGTCACAGCTGGATTTTGAGGACATCACATTGGTTACAGGTGGGGAGAGTCAAGGACCAAGACCAAGTATGGGTGTCCATGCAGGAGCCAGTGTGAAGCATAGAGGCTCAGATCCAGGTGCCTATGGGGATGAAGATGTATGGAGAGATTCAGGAGACAAAATGATGGAGACAGATGGAGAGATGTGGGAGATAAGATGATGGAGACGGATGGGGAGGTGCAGGACACGACTGGAGGGCGGGATCAACAGGACATGATCTTTGCTCAGAGAGGGGAACAAGAGGGAGATTTCTTGACTCCCAGGAGTCTTTTCTGTGACTCTTACAGGGGAATGAAAGCTGCAAGAAAATGAGAATTTAGAGGAAATCAAGAGTTTTCATCTGAGCAGGTAAGGTGACTTGGCAACACACAAGGAGACTGTTCAAGGAAGAGAACGGTTAGAAAGTAAGAAATTGAGAACGGAGTCTTGGGATGTCATGTGGGATGAATGTCTCCTTATGGATAAGATTGTCTGGGGTGAGGAGTGGAGAGGAGCTGTTGAGGCAATTTCGTATTCCTGATGCATAGTGAGGTCAAACAAACTGAAACATCAGAGTTTGGAGCAGAGAAAGGTTTACTGCAGGACCCTGCAAGGAAACAGGTCACTCCTGCCCTGAAAAGCCTCAAGCTCTGCAAAGGGTTGCACCAAAGTACTTTTAAATCCAGATGAGGGAGGGGAGTCCCAAAGTCTGTGATCAGCTTGTGCACAATCCTCTGATTGGCTGATGGTAAGGTCACAGGATGGGGTCACAGGGGTCGACCCAGGGACTGAACCCACATCTCTTACATCTCTTTCATTGGCAAATGGGTTCTTTACCACTAGTGCCACCTGGGAAGCCCATTTGTTGGAGAAGGGGAGTTTTTTACATCTGCAATACAACTCAGGAAATATGCACCAAGTACTATTATCCAGGTACTTCAGGGAGGAGCTGCAGCAGAGGATGTGGGGGGAGGCCTGTCCGAGGAAGTCTCCATAGGGTCCCGCTCAGTTACAGAGCCAGCATGAGCAGTTAGGGAGTCCCTCTGCCTTTAATTCTGGGTAGAGAAAGAGGAGGCCACAAAGAAGACAGAAAGTGGTAAAGCAAGGGCTCCATGAAAGACGAGAGAAGAACCTATTCTATAAAGACGGTGTGTCCTGGACAAGCCCCATGGGCCCCAGAATCTGGAGGGGTAGAGCTGAATAACAGAATGAGGGAATGTCGTTATGGGTGGAGATGGACAGCAGGACTCAGCTCAAGATGTGTCAGGTCACGATAAGGCTGTTGGACGTCCAAGTGGACATGATGAGTCAGGAATCAAACAGAGAGTCCGAGTTCTGGAAAAGTCCAGCTGGAGAGGTGGGTGCTGAAGTCCTCAACATGCAGACATGCTTTAAAGCAGATGAAACCACCATGAGGGTGAGTATATACAGATAAATGAAGGGGGAAAACTCCCAGGTCTGAGCATTGGGTCACTCCATGATAAGACATCATGTCAATAGGAGGGACCAACACAGGAAATCACAGACACAGAGTCAAAGGCAGTGGAGAGTTAGGAGGGAGTGGATCCTAAAGAGAAATGGGGGAGAGATAAGAGAGGGGATGGGTCCTGAAAACCAAGCAAAGAGTTTGTAGAAGAGAAATAGTCAGTGTTGAACTCAGCTCTGCTGATGAATCAGGAGAGACAAAGGCTGAAAACTTAGCACTGGGCTCAGGACCACATATGTCTTGATCAGAAACAGAGCCAATAGGAAATGACAGAAAGATAGAAATATAGATAGGTAGATAGATATGAATTAGATAAATAGAAATATAGAAAGCTAAATAGAAATATAGAAAGTGAAAGTTGCTCAGTCTTGTCTGACTTTTTGAAACCCCATGGACTATACAGTTCATGGAATTCTCCAGGCCAGAATACTGGAGTGGGTACTCTTTCCCTTCTTCAAGGCATCTTCCCAACCCAGGGATCGAACCCAGGTCTTCCTCATTGCACATGGATTCTTTATCATCCGAACCACCAGGAAAGCCCAAGAATACTGGAATGGATAGCCTATCCCTTCTCCAACAGATCTTCCTGATCCAGGAATCTAACCAGGGTCTCCTGCATTGCAGGTGGATTCTTACCAACTGAGCTATGAGGGAAGACCATAGGTAGAAATATATATACAGATGATAGATAGATAAATATATAGATAGAAATATAGATACATAGATAGATAGAAATATGTGTGTGTGCATGCTAAGTTGCTTCAGTCATGTCCGACTCTTTGAACTGTAGCCCACCAGGCTCTTCTGCCCATGGGATTCTCCAGGCAAGATTACTGAAGTGAGTTGTCATGCCATCCTCCAGGGAATATTCCCAACCCAGAGATCAAACTCACATCTCTTATGTCTCCTGAATTGACAGGCAGATTCTTTACGACTAGCACCACCTGGGAAACCCAGATAGCAATATAGATATATGGAAATATAGATAGATGATAGAAAGTGAAGTTGCTCAGTCGTGTCTGACTCTTTGCAACCCCATGGACTGTAGCCTGCCAGGCTCCTCCATCCATGGGATTTTCCAGGCAAGAATACTGGAGTGGGTTGCCATTTTTCCTTTTCCAGGGGATCTTCATCACCCAGGAATCGAACCCAGGTCTCCCACATGGCAGACAGAGGCTTTACCATCTGGCCACCAGGGGAGCCCTAGATAGATGATAGTTAGAAATACAGAGAAATGATAGATAAATAGATAGAAAGAAATGCATTTATTTGAGGTATTGGTCCAGGTGATTATGGAGGCTTAGGAGTGTCATGATCTACAGTCTGGGGACCCAGAAAACCCAGTGGCAAAGTCCTATGAATCAAGGGAGCTGACTGTATCAGTCCCAGTCCACAGGCAAGACACTGATGTCCCAGCCCCTCCATCAGGCAGAGGGGGTTGAACTCTCTTCTCCCGTCTTTGCTTCTCATCAGAGCCTCATCAGATTGGAGGTCCCATACTGGGGAGGGAGATCTTCTCTACTGAGCCCACCAATTCCAATGCTGATCTCATCTGAATTAATGTTTAAGTAAATATCTGGGCATCCAAGGCCAGTCTAGTTAATTACCACATACAATTTACCATCTCACTGGCCTTTGCATTTTGCACGGCATCGTTGACTCTTCTCCATAAGGGAACAATGCTGGGGTGGTGGTGAAGTTGAGAGCTGAGTGAGGTGGGATCGGAAGAGAGTTGCAGAGAAACTTTTGAGGACAAGTACACACAGCTCCTTTGAAGAATTTCACAGCATGGAGAGGAAGAGACACAGGCAGCAGCTTAAAGGGCATGCTGATCAAGAGATGGTTCTTCTGAAGAGGGGAAAGGTAAGAGCTTGTCTGCATGCTGAGAGAAACAGTCCAAAGCATAGGACAAAACAGTGCCGCTTGACAGAGAAGGGAGAATGTGGCAGTGTCCTTGAGCAGATGAGAGTGAGGGGATCCGGATGCAGAATAAGTGGGGTCTGGCCCTGGGGGTGGTGGTTACTGCTTAGAGCACAGCAGTCCTTTATGGCAACAGAAGTAGAAGTGGATTATGTGCAGGAAGAAGGACTGATACGTACAGACAAGGTCAGAGGACATTTTCTCGATGAAACAGGAAGCCAAGTGTTCAGCTGAGACTAACTTTAGGGAGAAAGGCTGTGCTATGCTTAGTCTCACAGTCATGTCTGACTCTTTGCAACCTCATAAGCTATAGCCCACCAGGCTCCCTCTGTCCATGGGGATTCTCCAAGCAAGAATACTGGAGTGGGTTGCCATGCCCTCCTCCAGGGGATTTTCCAAACTCAGAGATCAAACCCAGGTCTCCTGCATTACAGGTAGATTCTTTACCATCTGAGCCACCAAGAGTAGGGAAGATCCCCTGGAGAATGGATAGGTGACCTACTCCAGTACTCGTGGGCTTTCCTGGTGGCTCAGATGGTAAAGAATCTGCCTTCAATGTGGGAGACCTGGGTTTGACCCCTGAGTAGGGAAGATCCCCTGGAGGAGAACACAGCAACCCACTCCAGTATTCTTACCTGGAGAATCCCCATGGACAGGGGAGCCTGGAGGGCTATAGTCCATGGATCACAAAGGTGGAAAAGATGAGGATGTAAAGAAGGAGGGAATCACAGAAAGACCAGGAAAGTGGGGATGTGCATGGTTCAGGAAATAAGACATGCTTCCTGGGAGCACTCAAGAATCCACTCCAAACCTATGACAAACACCAAAAAATTACAACAGGAGTCATGCTGGAGAGAAGAACAGAAAGCCAGGAGTTGAACATCCTCCTGGAAAGCAGGAGTGTGCTGGGATGCTCTGTTGGGGGAAGGGTCTGTGGTGCAGAGGTCTTCAGGGGGAGTGGTCAGCTGACAGGGGGATTCAGGGGAAGAGGGGAGAGATGGCTGGCATGGGAGATAAGGAACAAGAGACACAGCAGTCTTCAGGTCACAGATTGAGGCCCTGGGGGGGTGTCAGGGTCAACAGGGACAACCAGGATGTGTTCAAAGGCAAAGGGAAGGTTCCATTCAAGAAAAAGGAAGGATGTGGGATATTTGATCCCTGACTGATCATGGGCTTCAAAAGCACAGCAGATTGTCTTGGATCTTGGGACGGACAGGAGATGGGATCAGAACAGGGGGTGAAGTTAGCCTCCTGCGGACTCAGGTTTGGGGGACTAGGGATGGCTAGCAGTCCTGAGCCCCACAGTGAAGGATGTGGTAAGACTGGCCCTGACAACCCAAAGGCAAACATGGGTAGAGAAGCAGCAGGGAGGCTGGGAGCTCACCTGGCCTGGGCAGAGGTCTGGGGGTGGAGGCAAGGAGGCCAGCAGAGGCATGGTCTTACTCAGGCCATGAGAAGTTTCCTGTCCCTCCTGGTTCCAGCTGTGGGCATGAGGAAGGTTGTTGCGGCTCATGTGACTGAGTGGTGGGCACCAGCTCTGCTTCTTCCTCAAAGTCATCAAGACTACGGTGGGGCTGGAGGGGCTCACTCCAGGAGTGCAGGCCACCTCTCAATGTATCAGTCATCTACACTGTGTGACAAATCACCACAGTTTGAAAGTGAAAGTTTCAAAGTTACTTAGTCATGTCAGACTCTTTGTAACGCCAGGGACTGTAGCCCACCAGGCTCCTCTGTCCATAAAATTCTCCAGGCACGAATACTGGACTGGGTTGCCATTCCCTTCTCAGGGGAACTTCCCGCCCCAGGGATTGAACCCAGGTCTCCCACATTGCAGGCAGATTCTTTACCATCTGAGCCACAGTTTAGCAGCTGAGAACAATACCCAGTTCTGTGGGTCTAAAGTTGGGATATGGTGTGGCTCAGGGTCTCATACTCATGACATCAGCCAGCTGTGTTTGAGCACAAGTTTCCTCACTTCCTCATTTAGATGGCTGGGTGAATCAAGTGCCTTAAGGTTGGGACACTGCAAACACATCCTCTTGCTGTCTGTCATCCAGAGGTTACTTCAATCCTAGAGGCCATGTGCTGTCCTGGCCATGTGGCCATCAGAGCCAGCAATGGAGAATCGCTCTCCCATCATTTCCCTCTCATGTTTGATGCTCTCATGCCTGGAAGAGCCACTTCCCCTTTAAGGGCTCACCTGATGATGTGAGGCCCCACCTGGGTAAGCTCCCTCCCTTAAGGCCGACTAGGACATGGCACATAACCGGGCTGCACAGTAGAATCTGTCATATTCATGGTCCTGGGGATTGCACAAGGAACATACACCAGGGGTAGGAATCTTGGGGACCATCTAATGAAGAGTCCCACCCATCACACCTGGTCCCTGTTTGATGACAACCTTGTACCAGGAAGATGAGCTGCTCCAGGCTGAAAATCTCATAGGTTTTTGTATCTTTATTTCCTTGTGTGTATGTGTGTGTGTGTGCTTAGTTGCTCAGTCATGTCCAACTCTTTGCAACCCCATGGACTGTAGCCCACCAGGCTCCTCTGTCCATGGAATGTTCCAGGCAAGAATACTGGAGTGGGTTGTCATTTCATACTCCAGGGTATCTTCCCAACCCAGGGATCGAACCCAGATCTCCTGCACCTCCTGCACTGCAGGTGGATTCTTTACCTGCTGAGCCATGGGGAAAGCCCTTCTCTTTTTGTAAGCAAAGGTAAAGTCTTCTTCTACAGGATAAGGCCAGGGTGGGGCAAGCAGGCTGGGGTCCAGTGTGTGCAGAGCAGGTGGAAAGGTTGAGGAAAGCATGGGAGGTTGAGCTGACCAGGGACACAGCAGGATCGCTGGCAAAGTAAGAGTGGCCAGGTCTCCTTGACTCAGAGCAGGACCAGCAGGCCTGCAGGACCAGGTGAAAGATGAAGGAGTGAAGGTCTTTCCTTTTTTTATTCAGCTTGTGTTCATCTCTACATCCCACAATGCCTCATGCTTGGCACAGAGTGCGTCCACAGCGTCCTGAAAACTCTCCCTGCCCAACCCAGACATCAGTCTCATTTGCTAAGGAGCCTCAGTCATCAGGAGCCCCAGGCGCTTCCCTGAATATTGCCGGCTCCCCCATCTGGATGTCAGCCTTCGAGGACTCTGCCGGGCTATAACCCAGCCTCTTGGCCGGTATATCCAGGGACTGAGGTCTGCTTTAGCAGCAACACTTTCCTCGGAAGGAGAGGACACGAAGTCCAGCTACGCCCTCCGGAGCCAGGAATGTGTTTGTGTAGGTTCTGAATTGAATAAACACACAGCATGCGGCTTGCCAAATGCCAGCACCTTCATTTTCCAATAACAAATGGCTGGTTAGAATCAATAACAGTTCCCTGCCGCTGTGCTAGCAGCAGCGCGAAGGCGGCGGAGGCGGCCTGGACTCCGGAGAACAGCTGCTGTGCCCGGTCCGAGGCTCCACAGGGGGCGCAGCTGCCACTTAGCCACGCTGGCCGGCCTCGCCGCTGACGCTCACTCCAAAAACTCCTCCTGCTCTTCAGCTTCACAGATAAACCAGAAAATCTGCTGGGGCATGTAGGATCCATGTACACGGTGTTTCAGCTTAGAGGGGGCAAGCGTCCAAGAGGTGGAGAGGGAGGAGGGAGTATATGCATTATCCAGGCTGGAAGTCTGGAAGCCTGGAACCTACTCTTTAACTCAAAGGGATTTGGCAGGTCAAAATAACATAGAGCCATTTCTGGAGCTGCCTCTTCCCAGCTGTGTGATCTTGGAAATGTTACTTAACCTCTCTGTGCCTCACATGCTTCTCTATAAAGTGAGGGTTATAATAGCGACTGTCTCATGGACATCTCTCAAACATCCATGTGAAGCCCTGGGATAGATCAGTAAACATTAGCATTATCACTGCTCCATTCACTCTCCCCAAAGTCATCTACTGGATCCAACCATGAGCTAGGAGCTCCTTTAATGCCCCAGTGAGCTGCAGGCTCCTTCTGGTGCTTCCACAATACCCTATACATCTCTCAACTCAAGTGGATGCTCCCTGTTTAGGTGTTGGTTGGGCTGCTAAAATGAAACCACTGCAGAGGCGAACCTTTTCAAAACACAAGTCGGCCTCAAGTGAGACGCTGTGGCCTACTGCCAATCCCAGCAAGACTAAAGGATTCTCTCCTGTCACAGCTCCTTCATGGACAATGTAGTAACTGCCGCAGGTACAAAGTCAATCATGTGCCTTCACTTTATGTACCTCTTTTCTCTGGGTCCACCTTGAAAAGCACCAACCTTAGGTGGGGGCAGTACCATTATAGTAATCCTGGCATCTGCCTCTACCTCTTATCAACCGTATGTAGATAGCCTATAGGTAAATACCCACAGGATGGCTGAAGAGCCATAGGATGAATGGGTATTCAAAGGATGCATGGATTCCTATAGGATAGATGGATAGCTATGAAAGTAAAAGTCACTTAGTCCTGTCTGACTCTTTGTGACCCCATGGCAGGCACCCTCTGTCCATGGAATTCTCCAGGCATGAATACTGGAGTGGGTAGCCATTCCCTTCTCCAGGGGATCTTCCCAACCCAGGGATCAAACCTTGCATTACAGGCAGATTCTTTACCAGCTGAGCTACCAGGGAAACCTCATGGATAGCTATGGGCTGGATGAATTTTCATAGGATGGATAAATAGTTGTACAATGAATGGATTCCTATAGGATGGATGGATACCCAGAGGATGGATGGATTTCTATAAGTTGGATGGATAACCATAGGATGGATGGATAGCACTCATTGTTAGACACTCAGGATGGACCATGTCGCTCCTCTTGCTCAGAAGCTTCAGTGGTCCTGGCTAATCCAGCATAGCATGCCACACTCTTCCTTATCTGGCCCTAGTTGTCCTCCTGGCTTGGTATAGGGCCCCTTCCTAGGGACTCCAGCTACACTGTCCACTGTCTGGCTCATCAGGCCACCTGCTTTGGTCTGTTCAAATTTCTTAACTTCATCCCTCCTCTGGATAAGTTAACACATATCCTCTAAGGCTTAGCTCTGGAGGTCACCCACAGTTCCTCCAGGAGGAACTGATGTTTCCTTCCTCTGAGAGTTTCTAGCCCTTACCATCATTGGTTGTTGGCAGTCAGGTTTCCCTCTCAATGATGAAGAAATGGAGCATGCTGTTCATCTCTACATCCCACAGTACCTAGTGCTTGGCACAGAGTGGGTTCACAGTAAGGGTGGATGGATAGATGGATTGAGGGATGGTTGGATGGGTAAATAAATGGATAGTGAACTAATTTTAGCATCATTACTCTTATGTAAGACAGTAAGGAATAAGAGAGGAAATAAACAGTATCTAGGGATCCAAAGGCTCCTCTAGTTGATTCTCACAAATCATAGACTTCAGGCCTGTCACTTTCCAGCCTTTTCTCCCCTCTCCGCACCACTTTAGCCCTCTTCCCTGAGTTCTCACTCTTGTTTCTCTACCACTGACCATGAACTCACCTGCCCCTCTGGACCTGACCATGTCCAGTGACCTCCATAGTCATAGCAGGCAGAACCTTAGATCTCAGACCCCCTAAATCACATCCCTGTCTGTCTAGCACATTTTCCAAGGATGAAAAGGCACTGAATGGACATCTTAGTGATGAGGAGACGGGGAAAGAAAAGAGAAAACAAGAGGCCACCATTCCCACACATGAGTTCACTGTCAGGGAGACATGGCTGTGTCAGGGCAGAGCAGAAAGGAGCATGTCCTTATAAAATGCAGGAGGGTATTCTTGGGAATCATGTAAGGAAATCCCTGGGGAAGGTCTCATTCACTGAGTGCCAAGAATATGTCTCATGTCCCATGTCTTAAACATCTCCCAGAAGACAGGGAATATTAACCACATTTCACAGGTAGGAAATTAAGGCACTCAGAAAGTGGTAACATGCACAATATCCTATAGCCAGTAAGGGGGTCAAGCCAAATTTAAACCCAAGTCTCTGACTCTAAACCCAAGTCCTGACTCTAAAACCCATTCAAAACCCTAGCTGTGGCCCCAGAATGATTTGGAGGGAAATAAACAGGAAAATGATTTTTTTTAAGAAAAGGAGAAGGGGATGCAAAAGGCAAGTCCTTTGCCTTGGATGTCCACTCATTCTCTTGGCTGAAACCACAGGGGAACATGTGAAAAGCAGCCGATTCTGAGCCTGTGGAGCGGGAATATTCCATGGAGTCACGTAGCAGATGCTGGGTTCCCTGCCGCCCTGAGATGATGTTAGCCCAGCATGTGACAGCGATTAATAGCGTATTTCTCAAATCAGCCCATTAGAAATAATCATGCAGGCAAACGTAGGCCATTAATCTGCCTTGGAACCCAACCTGTACAGGCTGACAAAAGGATGGGGGATGAGACTCTCAGAGACGCCCAAGGCAGGGGATTTTTGTGCACAGAGAGAACATTGCTGTGAAGTGGGAAGAACCAAAGAGGTCCCCAAAGTGCGACCTGGGCAGGATTCATAGGGGACCCAGGACCCGAGTTTCTTCCTAGGGACCAAGGACAGCTCCATTCAAAGACAGCGGCCTGCAGTGCCGCATTGTGAAGGACTTTGAGCCCGTGATCAGTTACTCTTTCTGTCTCAGGTGACGGTGGGTATGTAAAAGCCACGGGTACCCTGAATGTGATGTCCCTGGACCCAGTGCTGTGCAGGGGGCAGGAGGGAGCACCTACCCCAGCAGGGTGGAGACTTTATCATTGACATTGTAAGACATCATCTCTACACGGTAATAAGGGGGAAATGAACTTAGTTTATTGTTCTTCAATTCTCTGTAGAAAACACTCTGCCCTCTTGCCTGCTAGGGATGTGGAGGGGCACTCCCACCCACTGCCCCCTCCCCACTTGATAGGGCTCTCCTGCCAACTGGCCTGCACTCTCAAAGGGTCTCCCTTGCAGACTGTGAAGTCTCTGCATCCTTGGGGGCACCAACACTTCCGTGTTCCACCTGGACCCCAGAGCTTCAGCACCTGTGGATTAAGAATGAAGGAAGGAGTGCAGGGTTCATGCTGAAACTGGCCACAAAGGTGAGGGGCAGGTGAGCTATCCCCAGACTCCAGATCCCAGCAGGCTTGGTGAGTCCCTAGAGCCAGCCCTTCCTCCAGGAGTGGAAAGGTGATGGGGGGCTTTCTGGAGGCTTTTCTTGGAGACCTTGGCATCTTGATTTTATGATGAAGGACAGCCTTGCTTCAGCCTATGTTCTGTGAGGGCTGGCGGCTTCTCCTTGCACCTCCTGGAGGACATCAGTGCCTCTGCCATGTGGCTTTTGTTTTCCTTTTTAACTTTATGAAAGTATAGTAGGTTTTATGGCTTCCCTGATGGCTCAGGAATAAAGAATCTGCCTACAATGCAGGAGATTCAGGAGACATGGGTTTGATCCCTGGATTGGGAAGATCCCCTGGAGGAAAAACCCACTCCAGTATTCTTACCTGGAGAATCCCATGGACAGAGGACCCTGGGGGGCTACAGTCCAAAAGATAGCAAAGAGTCAGACCCGACTGAGCAACTGAACCACATAGTTGGTTTACAATGTTGTGTTAATTTCTGCTATATAGCAAAGTGGCTCAGTTATACATACATATGTTATTCGTTTTCATATTCTTTTCCATTATGGTTTATCACAGGATATTGAATATAGTTCCCTGTGCTATACAATAGTACCTTGCTGTTTATCCATCCTATGCATAATAGTTGCATCTGCTGATCTCACTCCCAGTCTATTCCTCCCCAACCTCTACTAACCTCTGCAACCTGAGGTCTGTTTGCTGTCTGTGAGTCTGTTTCTGTTTCATAGGTAAATTCATTTGTGTCGTGTTTTAAATTCCACATATAAGTGATATCATATGATTCTCATTCTTTCTCTGATTCACTTTACTTAGCATGGTCATCTCTAGGTCTATCCATGTAGCTGCAAATAGCATTATTTCATTCTTCTGAATGGCTGAGTAGCATTCCATTGTGTATATGGACCACATCTTCTTTACCCATTCCTCTGTCGATGGACATCTAGATTGTTTCCATGACTCGACTATTGTTCTTAGCTGCATATCAGCATTGCTTTGGTGTTTGTTGGTTGGTGCTAGTATCCTGTCTTCTGGGCTAAAGTCCCCATGTCCTCTTTCAGATGGAGAGAGTGGAATATCTCAGGGACGTGTAGCCTGAGAACCCACTTCAGCTCCCTGCCTCTGCTGGACCCCAGGATTTCTGGCCCCACCAGCCCTCTGATGATCTGTGTCCCCAGCTTCTCACCTGGCTTCTCATGTGGACACCACCTGATTGGACATGTAGGTAGGTCCCAGGCCCCTCCCAGGGTCCAGAGCCACCATCTCTCCAGGTTTGGCTAGGTACCCTGACTTGCTTCTCCCACCTCCTGTGAAAGTTGGACACCATCATCCTTCCCTTGATTTTTCAATATAGCCTGAAGCATGCAGGTGTTCCAAAGGGGCGACAGGCCTGGCACAAAGCCATGATAACACAGCAAAGTCTGGATTTGCAGGATGATAAATAAAAGGGGCAATCCCTCCCCCAGCACAAGGGTTATTTCAAAGAGTACACCTTCTTCAGGCAACCAGCTGTATGTAGAACTTCTCAGAAAAGCAATCTTATAAGCAGCACTTCTAGGTTAGAAAGGCACCACCAGCTGATGTCTTGATGTGGCTGAAGTGTAGCCAGGAATGTACTACACACACGAATGTCCCCTGAATAGCTCTCCACGTAGACTGTCCTTTACATAACGGATGACTCTCCCCCATCCTAATGTTCTCATGAGAAACTCGAAGTGGATCCCCACACTCTTTGCTGTAGTTGATTTTTTTAAATGTCCCATTGTGTGATTCATAGCCATTTGTTTAGGCGACTCAGATATTTTCACCTACAGGAGAACATATGGAAAAAGCAGAAGCCAATCTTCCCATGCACCCACCCCAGCATCCTCACCCCACGCAACAAGCAGCCAAGTGTCCTTCACCACCCAGTGCAATTTCCCCTGCTGATTAACCTGATAATGATCTTTGATGACTGATAAATACCTCACAAAATGGCAGCACCACAACCTACCATGGAATTCACTGTAGGTTGCAGCCTCTTATTCTTCCATACCTTTCTCCTATCTCCTGCCACGTCTCCCCTGGACTTCCTATTCTCAGGGAGATGCCAGGCTCTTCCTATTTACTGCATTCACCTGTCTGGGAACTTACTTAATGGGAATGGAGTGTGTCCATGAAAACATTGCTGCCATATCAGTAAACAAAGGATGCTACTGCCATCAAGCCATCACATTACAGCTGCCATGATGGTGAGCCCTGAGGGAATTCAGGATACAAACAGGATTCCCACCCCCAAAGGTGAACCCTGAGGGGACTCAGGATGAGAAAGCCCAAGGTATTGGCCCCAGATAGCTGAGGTACATATCAAAGGAATGATTTCAATGAACCCAGACTCTTTCGTCTTCCAATATATAGAAAAATGCTAAATTCCTTACCTCGATACAACTGGATTTCTTCAATGAGCAGTAATCTTTCGATGTTCCAAATACCTAGTCTTTGTTGCAGAAACTCCTACATATCCTGGCTCCTCCCTTAGCTCTTCTGAGCAGTCCCTCTGAGCTATCTGAGGTGCCATGTCCTAGGCTTAAGTCCTCAGTATGTCCACCAAACTTCTTCAACTGTGGTGCTGGAGAAGACTCTCGAGAGTCCCTTGGACTCCAGGGAGATCAAACCAGTCAATCCTAAAGGAAATCAACACTGAATATTCATTGGAAAGACTGATGTTGAAGCTGAAGCTCCAGTACTTTGGCCACCTGATGCGAAGAGCCGACTCATTGGAAAAGACCCTGATGCTGGGAAAGACTGAAGGCAGGAGGAGAAGGGGATGACAGAGGATGAGATGGCTGGATGGCATCACTGTCTCAGTGGGTATGAGTTTGAGCAGGCTCTGGGAGATGGTGAAGGACAGGGAAGCCTGGCGCGCTGCAGTCTATGTGGTCACGAAGAGTCAGACATGACTTAGCGACTGAACAAGATCCATGCCCACCAAATGTAACATTAACTCTCAACTTCTAAGTTGTACATTTTTTCTAGTTGACAGATACAATCTAGGGAAATGAATAATTCTTTGGGTGATTCTGAAAAAATAATCCAGGGAAAGGATGGGTCTTAGTTGTACCATTCGATTTCCCAAGCAAGAGAGTTTTGGGGAAGCATCCTGAGTCATCCCTCTTTGTACAACTGTGATGCCAAAATGCCCTCTCTCCACATCCTGCTGACCCTTCTTCAAGCCCCACTTTTAGCTCATCATAGTTGTGGGGGAAATTTAGGGCAAGTATAATGGTAGTTTTCACAAAGGAGGGAACTCCATGAGGTGACAAGTCTGGGAAGAAAGCTGGAGATTTCCTTGTGTTTCCTTATCAGAGATCAGAGCCTGGGAGAAAATAATGGAGCTAGATTCCAAGAAGCTTCTTATTTTTCCTTCTTAGGTTGTTTCACATCTTTTCTCATTAGAAAGAATAATGTCTTGTCCTTTTTGCATAAAGCCAGGGACAAACATAAAGTTTCTTCTGTGATTTTTAAAGCCAGCAAATAGTCCGCCGGGGGAAAAAAATACAGCCGCAAATGGAGGTCTCTGTAAGTAATAAATCTGCTACCTATTGTTGTCTGTTTTCCTAAAACAAAAGTGACTGCAGCAAGCGTTTTTTATTATTGCTCATATATTGTTTAAATATTTCAGCTGGGAGCCGCTGTGTGAAGAGAGACAATAGCCCGTCTGACATGAGATTTATTAGAGAAAGTCGGCACAAATATATTTGTAGGGAACAAAATATGTTTGCAGAGATTATTCCAGATTTACGGTGATTAATAACCAATCGGACACTGCAGACCTCAGAGAGCCACCTCCCTGGCAGTTTCCGTGCCGGGTCAAGTCAGAACCAAGCATGAGCTTCAGCGGTGCCAGGAACCTTTTGTGAAATAATGAGGTTTTCCGAATAGCGTGAGATGAATACCAGAAGCAGACTTTTCTGTTCGGAAAGTGCCAGACTACTTAGTTAAACACTGGCTCTCCAAAAAGATGTGCAGCCAGGAGGCATTCATGGGCTTGGCACAGGCAGGGGCTCCCTGCGACCTGCAGATGAGATGCCAGATGCCAGAGATGTATCTTTGCTCTGGGGATAGAGAGGACCGCAGAGCAGGGGAAGGTCAAAAGACAGCCCTTGTATGCCTCTCTTCCATCAGCTGTGTCCAGGACGCTTCTTTTGGGGATGTATACTTGAGACCCCAAGCAGAAGTGGGTTGTCTTGATTTGAAGGTGAGCTCTCACCCTAAGAGTGTTGATCAAGTATCAGTGGCTCACACACCTCTTGGACAAGATAAGAATCTGGCTGCTTATCCACAGAGGTGTGACTGCTAAGTCACTTCAGTCATGTCCGACTCTGTGCGACCCCACAGACGGCAGCCCACCAGGCGGTGTGAGGCACCCCCTTAAAACCCACAGAGCCTGCTGGTGAGACCTCCCTGCCTGCCTCCCTGCTGACCTGCAGCATCCAAAAATGGGCAGTGGCAGCCCCCAGGGACCCCTCCCACAATAAGGGTTTCCCCTCCTCACATGCTCTGCAGCTCCTGAGGATGGAGTGGAGGCCGTGCTTCCTTCTGGGCAGTCAGCCCCTTTGATGCTAGATACTGTCCGTCTCTTCCTAGGAGCTGGGGCTGGCTGGAAACAGCAGCCTGATTAATAAAACTCGCGAGTAGCCCCCAAGGTCGATGCTCACAGGCTCTCTCAATAAGCAGTCCATAGATTGAATCTTATCGCCCCGGAAGAGTGAGTGCACCTTGTTGAGAGCTGGCAGCCATGCCCATCTGCCCCACCAATGACAAATGGCTCACAACCCACCAAGCGTGACGGTGAGCTTTGTCTGGAAGGCGTGGAGGTGCTAATGAAGAGTGCCCCCTGTGGTGCTGCTGCTCCGGGCAGGTGGGCTCGAGTGGGAGTTTGCTTCCAATTCATGCACAGTGGCCAGTGGGGTTTCCAGCCTCCCCAGCTGTTGCCATGGAGAAGGAGTTGGATGGCTTTAACACAGCTGTGTGGATGTCTCCCCAGAGACGCGCCACAACAAGTTGGACTGGAAGTAGCAAATGAGCAGCCATAATCTTCAACCGTATGAATAAGTGATTGATCGACTACAGAGGCAGTAAACAGCGCTCTGTGTTCTGGCAGCGTGGGGCCCAGCAAAATGAGATAATCAGTCTGAGAGAGACACACTCAATGTAGCCGCCGGGCGCCCCGTAACCTTCCACTGTGCACCATCCCGGTCCCCAGGAGTCTGCCCAGAGCTAATGGCCACCTCCTGGGGACCCTGCAGATGCCAGGCCACTCCAGGTCCCAGCTAGCCCTGAACCCATTTCAGATGAGTCCTGCCACATGTGGCCACTGGTGCTTTTTAAATGATGGCTTCTGTCTGCTTCTCTCAATCAGCAACCCAGCCAAGTCTGCTTGGTCCCAAAGGGTACTTTGTGGAGGCAGGAATCCATAGAGTTGTGAACCCCTGGTACTGTCTGCCAGGGCTCTTTCCTAAAGGACTGCTCCCTGCCACCTGGGGGCTCCTCATCCCTGGTCAGACCCAGCTGGATCAGGGCATTTTATATGCAGTGCAGAGTGACTGATGACCGGGAGAGGAGAGATGAGCTGTGCCAACCAGCATCGCCGCCTGAGATTTTGCATCAGGACACTGTGAGAAGTGGATGAGGGCAGTGGAGCATCAGGGGACATCCAGAACTAGTACAGCAGGAAGCCAGTGACAACAGAGATTCAAAAGGAGACAGGGAGACAGGTCAGAGCCAGGTGTCATTAACTTCTGCATCTACCGCTGTTTCACCTCCTCAATGCCCAGATGTGGTTGTATCACTGCTTCTTTGGTTTCCTGTATTTCTGATGCTTTGACATTATGGGACCCTGTTGACCCTGGAGGGATTGCCCCTCCGAGGACCAGCCAATCCCTGAGATAGTGTGCTTTCCAATGCAACACCACCCAATCTGGAGCCCACTCCCTCATCGCCTCCTCCATCAACTCCAGGGTACTATCCACCTGCCCTCATCACCCCAGGGCAGGTACCAGACAACTAGGGACTGCCCCAGATCCACTGACATCATTCACATTGAAAGTGATAATGAAAGTGAAAGTCGCTCAGTCGCATCCGACTCTTTGCAACCCCATAGACTATATATGTCCGTGGAATTCTCCAGGCCAGAATACTGCAGTGGGTAGCCTTTCCCTTCTCCAGGGGATCTTCCCAACCCAGGGTTCAAACTCAGGTCTATGGCATTACAAGCAGATTCTTTACCAGCTGAGCCACAAGGGAAGCCCCAAAATATTGGAGTGGGTAGCCTACCTCTTTTCTAGCAGATCCTCCCAATCCAGGAATCAAACCAGAGTCTCCTGCATTATAGGTGAATTCTTTACCAACTGAGCCATCAGGGAAGCCATGCACACTAGCCAATCCTAAACCCAACTACCCCACCTTGTTTGTCACTTTCCGCAGAAACCACACTAAAGGCTCTTGCCTGCATCTATCCCTTCTCCCTCTTGACCCCTGACCAACCCTGGTGTTCCCCTGAGAGACGTGCCCCTCCCCTTGGGATATGTGAGCCCAACAAACTATCTTTTCAATGGCAGTTATTTCTTGATCTGGTGGCCTTGCCATACCTAAATAATAATAAAACCTGTATTTTAAAAAACATGGTGTAGACAGAGTCTATCCTTACCCCCTTATGCTTTGATGCCATGCCAGACACATGTTGGGGTTCCACCTTTTCCCCACCTCTCTTGCAGTTGGGTGGGACCTGTCACTGGTTGAGCCAGTGGGCAGTGGCATCCATGTGCTTGCTGGACAGGGCACTTGACTGCTGGTAGGAAACCAGCAGTCCTCTGCCCTCTGGCTGTGTCCATCCCCTCTGCCACTACAGTGATGCTTCCATTGCACTAGGTCCCTGAAAGACCACAGGTGACGGACATGGAGTGTCACATGGACTCTCAGAAGGTTACGTGTGAGCAGACACAGACCTTGGATGGGCAGAGCCACTGGTTTGGAGCTGCTCATTACTGCACCATAACCCAGGCTGTCTGAGCGATGCACTGGAAGCTGATACATACATTTACGATAAATTCCTTGTAACGTTGTTGTTGCTATTTAGTCACTCATTTGTGTCTGACTCTTTGTGACTCCCATGGACTGTAGCCCACCAGGCTCCTCTGTCCATGGGGTTTCCTAGGCAAGAATCCTGGAGTGAGTAGCCATTCTCTTCTCCAGAGGAACTTCCTGACCCAGGAATCAAACCCAGATCTCCTGCATTGCAGGCGGATTCTTTACCACTGAGCCTCCAAAGAAGCCACTGGAACACTCCACTAGAAGAAGAGTCATCACTCCAAGGCGGCCATGCCATGGGGAAGCCAAGCTCCATGGAAAGGCCAGGAATAGTCTATGTCAACAGTGCTACTGACTGGTCATCCTGACTAGACACCAGACACGTGAGTAAAGATGCCTCCAGAGGGCCCCAGCCCCAAGCCAGTGAGTCACTCCCAGTCTCTGAGTCTTCCAGCTGAGTCTCACACTCCATGGAGCAGTAGCAAGATGTCCCCCTGGGCTCTGTCCTAATACCTGACTCTTCTGGTGTAACAAATGTGGAGGTGAGTGGTTAACAGCAATAGCACCTGGAGCAAAGGTGGAGCCAACGGGGTGCGCTGGGGGGATGGATCAGAGAGTGGCAGCAATGCCCCAAGCTTCACTCACACCTAGAATGAAGACAATGTATATCCAGGTAGATCTTCCTGCTGGGCAGGTGCACTGAGCAGTTTGCAATTCAGAGCTAGAGTTTTATGACAATACAGAAGCTCATCATCAGACATCGAGGATGAGAGGAAGTCACTTGGAAATTTGGTGCAGCTAGAGAAGAGGTCGGTCTTCTGGTCCCCAGTGTATCTCCGACAGAAACGCATTTACTCATTCATCAAAATCCCTCAAGGATGTTCACAGCAGCACTATTCATGGTGGACCCAAACCGGAAACAATCCAATTGCCCATCCACAATGGAGTGAGTAAATAAACTGTAGACTGGTTTGACCATGGTAAAAAGAAAAAGAATTGCTACATAGAGGAACATGGATTAATCTCACAGGATGTTAAGGGGGAAAAGGCCAGACAGAAAAGGGTATAAGCTTTATGATTATATTCATAGGAAGTCAAAAAAAAGAAACAGGCAAAGCAACTGATCATTGTAGAAATCAGAAGATAGTAAGACGATGGGGGTTGTAACAGCTGGGAGGGGGCCTGAGGAGACTCCTGAGGGCTGAAATGTCCTTCAGCCTGGCCTTTGTCATTCTGGTACAGTTGTGCTCCCTTCACAAACATTCATCAAACTGTGTGGTTTGTACACTTGCCTGCATATGTTATATTCCCCTTTAAAAAGCCTACAAAAAAATATTCCTTATTCTCCATGCAGATGGCCCCGTGCATCCTGTTACGATTTTCTGTAACAAAGCTGGGATGAAAGGCAATTGTATACTTTCATTCTCTGAACAATCATTTAACCAGAATTTCCTTTCTCTGGGGCTCAGCTTTCTGCTTAAGAGAGATTTTTCTTTACGGGCCTCAGCTGGGTGGGAAGGAGGTCCCAGACCCTATAAATAAAATGCATCTCCCTTCTAGCAAGGTCGGTTATCTCTGCACCCAGGTCCTATAATATCACTGCTGATTAAAATTCATTCAACTGAGAATTAAATACATTTGCTGCTGCATCACTGCCTTTTCATAAGACATTTTTCATTTGTATCAATGCCTTAAGATTGATCAAAATGAGACATTCATTAAATAATTCTTAATTAAAGTTTCCAAAAATGTATAATCAATTCACTTTAATTACAACATAACTTTACCCCATCATTTTTATCACATACCTCATTGTGGCATTGCATGGGTGGTTTCCCATCAGTGATAGGGGAACAGCATCCCACTGACCCAAAGGAAGGATCCTAGCCAGGGTCATACCTGAAGAGTGAACTGACTTAAAAGGAGGGGACAGTACGACCTTGTGTGCAATGACTCACTCACACTTAAAAATTCAGAGGATAAGATACAGGCCTGGAATAGGTTTGGTGGGGAAATTGCTACCTGGAGTCCTGGATCCAGTCCTGGAAAGGGCAATGTCACCTCTGCAGGAAGCTGACCCTAGTGGCACACCCAAATTCCTCATTCATCTCTGTAGTGTTAACATGAGCCAAGGGTAACAGGGGCTGCATAGTAACAGCAACAAGGCCTTCAGGAAGCAGGGACCACCCAGAGTTCTCCCCCAGCCCCGTCTGGACACCTACACAGGAATTCTCCCTGCTCACCCCGCTGGTCCAGTAATGAGTCTGGACACTCCTACCAGACCCCAACTCATCTTGTGTCATGTCACGTGCTCTGCATTCCTTTCCAGTAAACAAAAGAGCTGGAAAAGTAAGGGTCTTCAAGAACCTGATGACACTCTTGGCTCAGAGAAACAGAAATAGTGAAAGAAACAAAGGTGCATTTGCTACGAATATCATGGTGAGCTTATGACAGTTGTTGTTGCTGTTAGTCACTAAGTTGTGTCCAACTCTGCAAGCCCATGGATTGTAGCACACCAGGCTTCCCTGCCCTTCACTATCTCCCAGTTTCCTCAAATTCATGTCCATTGAGTTGGTGAAGCTATCCAACCATCTCATCTCATCCTTGGCCACATTATGACCCTGGAGGGATGGATTTCTGTGTCTTTGTGGGAGACTAGCATCTATGATCCACACAGATCTGGGTGGAAAGAGACCCCTTTGAAATAAGGTTGACTTTTCTTTGTTCTCCCCTGGAGTCCCTTGGACTACAAGGAGATCAAGCCAGTTAATCCTAAAGGAAATCAGTCCTGAACATCCATTAGAAGGACTGATGCTGAAGCTGAAGCTCCAATACTTTGGCCACCTGATGTCAAGAACTGACTCATTGGAAAAGACCCTGATGCTGGGAAAGATTGAAGGCAGGAGGAGAAGGGGGCAACAGAGGATCAGATGTTTGAATGGCATCATCGACTCAATTGTCCTAAGTTTGAGCAAGCTCTGGGAAATGGTGAAGGACAGGGAAGCCTGGCGTGGTGCCGTCCATGGGGTCACAAAGAGTCAGACACAACTGAGTGACCGAACTGAACTGGTGCCTCTTGGCCACACATGGTCACAACTTTTCTCAAATCACATTTAAGCAGCATAATAGTTGTCTTTGTTGGTTGGCTTATTTGTTAATATTGTTGTCATTGTTACACAAGGATCCTTGAGATGTTGTGACTGTCAGAAGAAGGGTTCCTGTACCATAAACTTCTAAAAGAAGATAGATGGATACAAAGTAAGTAGGAAGGAAAAGAGGGGGAAAAGAAAGGGAGAAGAAGGGAAGGAGGGAGGGAGGACAGAGAAAAGAAGAAGAAAATAAAACAAATCCATTTATAGATGAGGAAGCTGAGCCCCAAAGAGGTCCCTTGACTTGTCCACAGCACAGAATGCACACAGCAAGTCAGAAGCAGAGCTGAGTGCCAGTGGTCTAGACCTCCCTCCACTGTGTCTGCAGCAGGGATCCTTAGGATCTTACTAGGCTACATGAACTTGAGTTGGACCCCTTGAAGACTAAAAGTGTCTAGACAGTCATGGCCACTGAGCAGCAGGGGACACCTGGCTGCCTTATGTCAATCTCTCAAGTTCTGGGAAGCCTCAAACTTTCTCTCTCCCCACCCCCTTTTTTTCCTCTTTCTCTCTCTTCACATTTTCTGAACTTTTTCTCAGTCACAAACTTGTCCTCAGAGATACACAAGGAAAACAACATCTCCTTGGCCTTGAGGAACTCAGACTAGAGGAGTCAGAGGGACCTGTGGATCCCCTGAGCTAGAAGGTGATAGATTTCTGCCTGAATGAGCTCCAGTCTCTCAGCTTTAACTTGGCCATCATTTAAGGAGGCCATCTCCTCCTCCATGCAACCCTACCCCAACTCTCACCTACAGCTCCTTCATCAAGCACTCATCCTGAAGTCTCAAAGGAAAGATTCTCGTTAAGTGCATCTTTTTTTGACAGGGACCTCAAACAGGCTGTAGGGAAGTGACAACCATCATGACTGGAGACTTTAGGATCGGCTTTTCTTGGAAAACGCAAAACCCTTCATGGAACATTTGTAAGCAAGGAAGGTAGGAGAAGGTATACAGGACAGTCAGGACACCTTCTGGGCTGGTGCTGTAACGATCTTTGTTTTTCTCCTTAAAACACACACACAGATAAAACTTGTCTGACCCAATAGTGCATCTTCCTCTGAATATCCCACAGTTTGTGCACTGCTGTGCTCCTTAGCAAGAAAGATTCCTTTCTCTGTTTCAAAGTCACCTGTTCCTTGACCGTTCAGAGCTGTATCTGGTGAACATTGATAAGGTTCGCTGTGCCAGCCACCCTGGGTGGAGACCACACTGGTTAAATATGTTGGGAGAGATTATGAGGGTTTTGACAATACTTTTAAGCGGCTTATGTGTCAGTCTCACCTTTAGCCAAACATCTGTTATGAGGATTTAGATAAGATGTCTCCCGAGTGATGATATAAACCTGCACATCACCACTGCCCCCTCTTCATCCCCCCCGGAAGAGAGGAACAGTTTCATTGCAGAAGATTCAGACTTGTTCGGGGTGTTAAGATCTCAGCTCCACACAAAAGATTGTGGCAGCATGACTAAAAGTCACCCTACAATGACGTGTGTGTCTCCAACTCAGCTCAGACAAGCCCCTCTTGGCCACTGCATGCCTGGGCTCCCTACTGTAAGCAGAGCCAAGAGAATTTAACTCCAGCATAAGAGTGAATTCTCTAACTATCCCTAGAGGACTGCCGTCAGATAATTCCATGCCCACCGTGGGCAGGCACCATTCCTGGCCCTGGGCTTGGCCACGGGACATCCTTTAGCCAATGACATGTTAGTAAATTAGTGCAAGCATAGTCTTTTCTTTTATACCTTTTTTTTGTTTCTTTAAAAAAATATTTCTTTCCATTATGGTTTATCACAGGATGTTGAATATAGTTCCCTGTACAGCAAACTGATTCAGTTATACGTATACATATATTCTTTTTTTTTTTTTAACTTTTTATTTTGTATTGGGGTATAGCAGATGACTGAGCGACTTCACTTTCACTTTTCACTTTCATGCATTGGAGAAGGAGATGGTAACCCACTCCGATATTCTTGCCTGGAGAATCCCAGGGACAGGGGAGCCTGGTGAGCTTCCGTCTATGGGGTCGCACAGAGTCGGACACGACTGAAGCGACTTAGCAGCAGCAGCAGCAGCATAGCAGATGAACAATGTTGTGATATCTTTAGGTGAACAGCTTAATTCACTCCTACACCTGAGTTAAATTCTCTTGGCTCTGCTTACAGTAGGGAGCCCAGGCATGCAGTGGCCAAGGGTGGGCTTGTCTGAGCATGAGTTGAAGACACAGGTATCATCGCAGAGTGACCTTTAGTCATGTGGCCAAAATCTTTTGTGTGGCGCTGTCCGACTGAGCGATTGAACTGAACTGAATTGAACTGAAGGTCTTATCACCTTTCACCCTGTGATAGCTGAGGTGAAACTGAGCTGGATGTACATATATGTGTATCCATTCTCCCCCAGACTCCTCTCCCATCCAGCTGCCGCATAACATTGAGCAGAGATCCTTGTGCTCTACAATAGGGACTTATTATTTATGCATTTTAAATATACCAGTGTATACATGTCATTCTTCTTTAAATATTCTTTTCCATTATGGCTTATCATAGGATACCGAGTATAGTTCTCTGTGCTAAACAGTAGGACCTTGTTGTTTCCTCTAAGTTAATGTACTTGTCCTTCTGCCAGTCTGTAAACTACTAAATGGCACCCCTAGGACCTTGCACCAGCCCTGGCACACAGCGGGCACTTACATGATCACAGAGAGATTGGACAGCTGTCAGCAGAGGGCAGAATTAAGGCGAGATCTGTGATGGTCTACAAGGTAAAATTGAGGGTCTACATCAGGACTGGGAGTAGGAAGAGACAAATGAGACATGACAGGAGAGGTCACTTTCTGGGGGAACTTGCACCTGCAGGACCCCCAGAACAAGCAGCGCTGTTATCCATATAGATGTCCAGGAAGTCCCAGAGAAGCTGTATTCAGAGTTGCCCCTCAAATGTTGTGTAGCAGGAGTTCCAACATGGTTTTTCTTTGTATTGGGGAACCCCTCCATGACTAGTCTACTGCTGTAAGGAGTTTGCACTTCCTGAATATCTGATGACAAGTGGGTTAGAAGGGGGACTAAATGCTGGCTGAAAATACAAAGGGAGCCTCTGTGTCACAGCTGCTGCCATCCTCCAGTAACAAATCTGATGGAGGTGACGGAGAGATGATGTCTCCCGAGTATCTGCCTCCCAAATGAAAAGGACTTTCCATAATAAACTCAACTTCCCTCTGCTGTAATATTCTTCTTTACCCTTCTACAAAGGACACACACCCAACTGATGAGAGGGGGACCTTATTTAATCTTTAAGCATGCTTTTGTGAAAACTAGCCAGCTTTATAAGGTGATTTAGTGAGTAAAAATTATACCTGCTCTCAAGAGGAAACAAAGTCTCTGCTTTCTATTTCACAGTACTGAACACCATGAAGAGTGCCGCTGGCATTTAATGAAAAGAAAAAGGAGAAGCTCACACATGTACAAAAGAAACTGATGACTTAACAGAGAAGTACACAAATCCACATGGAAAAGCGTGGGCTTCCCCACTGGGTTAAGAGCAGAGAGCTGTATTGTGCTGAGTGGCTTTTTTCCTAATCAGGCCATGTCCTTTATTCCTCATCTAAATCACATCTGAGAATGAAATGCAACTCGGTGTTCTGGCCTGCCACTAGAGACGACGGTGATGCATGACCTGCAGAGGGACTGCTCCACCAGGGAGGATGGAGTAGCTGAGGAACATAGTCTCAGCCAAGGGGGTTGTGGGAAAGAAGTGTGAGGTTATCTCTGAAAGGAGGAGCCAGAGAAGAGCGTGGTCCAGGCCACTGGCAGAGATCATCTGCAAGGGCAGAGTGGCCAGCAGCCCACCAGCCCTCTGCAGGCAGTGATTCTCTTTCCACACTGAAATGCAAGTGTTTGGGACCAGCAGATACATGCTGCTATATATAAATTGTATAACCAAAAAGAACCTACTGTATAGCACAGGGAACTATACTCAATATTTTACTTATAAGGGAATATAATCTGAAAAAGAATAGATATATATGTATGTATAACTGAATCATTGCTGTATACCTGAAACTCACACAACATTATAAATCAACTGTTGGGAAGTTCCTCTGGAGAATGGCATGGCAATCCACTCCAGTACTCTTGCCTGGAGAATTCCATGGACAAAGAAGCCTGGCAGGCTACAGTCTGTGGGGTCACAAAGAGTCAGACATGACCGAGTGGCTAACACACGTAACAGACATACTGCTACTGCTGCTGCTGCTGCTTCTAAGTCACTTTAGTCGTGTCCGACTCTGTGTGACCACATAGATGGCAGCCCACCAGGCTCCCCCATCCCTGGGATTCTCCAGGCAACAACACTGGAGTGTGTTGCCATTTCCTCCTCCAATGCATGAAAGAGGAAAGTGAAAGTGAACTCACTCAGTCGTGTCCAACCCTCAGCGACCCCATGGACTACAGCCTTCCAGGCTCCTACATCCATGGGATTTTCCAGGCAAGAGTACTGGAGTGGGGTGTCATTGTCTTCTCTGAACACACACACTACTCCAACAGAAAAAGAAAACAAGAAGAAATGCAGGTCCCTCTTCTGGCCACCAGAGCTACAGAGACCCAGGAAGCATAAGTTTGCTTCTTGATTGAAAAGAACTCTAGACCCAACCCAGTTGGTAATGAATCTGCCTGCCAATACAGGAGACTCAAGTGATGCAGGTTTGATCCCTGGATCAGGAAGATCTCCTGGAGGAGGAAATGGCTACCTACTCCAATACTCTTGCTTGGAAAATGCCTGACTCCTGGCAGGAGCCCTCCCAGGAGATACAGCCTAACATTTGGGATTAGGACCCTGAGGGCTACAGTCCATAAGGTTGCAAAGAGCTAGACACAGCTGAGGACACACATGCAAGTAAGGGAACGTAACCTGAAAAAATATATATATATATATGTGTGTGTGTGTGTGTGTGTGTATGTAACTTAATCACTTTTCTGTATATCTGAAACTAACACAATATTGCAAATCAACTCCACTTCGATTTAAAAAGAGAGAAATTTAAAAATAAAAGAGATAGAGAAGCTTCAGAGACAGAAATGAATAAGATGACTCGGGGAACAGAGGCCCATTTTTAGACTTTTCGACAGAAGACCTGAGCATGAACTACAACAGCATCAAGAGAAACCAATTTACAGACAGGAGAAAGCTCTGCAAAGTTCACATTCATTATATTTTATAAAAGATTCCTGTAACTCTAGGTCCTTCCCATCAAACTGTGTTTGGGGGCCAAAATGGTTTCTAAGAGGAGCTGACACACTGTCACTTTGGGGAGAATTACTGACAAACTAGGGGTCCACAGAGCATGCAATTTGAAGGACAAATAGGGACATGGGGGATCTTGTGGTTTCCACTCAGATGAGAGCAGAGATCCAGCATGCTGCTTTCCACCCCTGCCCTCCCAACCCCTATCCTGCCACCTAGGAAAGCGAAGGCTGTTTGACTCCTGGCAGGAGCCCTCCAGGAGAGAAAGTCTAACATTTGGCAAACTAAAGAACATCGGCTCTGAGCCATCAGGGTGGTGAGACATTTCCTGCTGGAGAGATGTGCTGGAAAGGGAGACGTGAATCACTGATGCAGGGAAAGCATTTGGGGAATCTCGTGACTCTGGAAAATGTTAGTTCTCCAAGAGGAAGGAGAGGATGGATGGAAATTGAACATGATTTAAACGAGTCTCTACAGAGCTGAAAATGACAAAGAATAAGGCTCCACCCCTCTGTGAAGAAGCCCACCCAAAGAGAGAGGCTGTTTTTTGTCCCACTCTGGTTAAGAAATCCAGGGCTTAACCAGAGATTTATCCAAAGAAGACATACAGATGGCTAACAAACACATGAAAAGATGCTCAACATCACTCATTATCAGAGAAATGCAAATCAAAACCACTATGAGGTACCATTTCATACCAGTCAGAATGGCTGCGATCCAAAAGTCTACAAGCAATAAATGCTGGAGAGGGTGTGGAGAAAAGGGAACCCTCTTACACTGTTGGTGGGAATGCAAACTAGTACAGCCATTATGGAGAACAGTGTGGAGATTCCTTAAAAAACTGGAAATAGAACTGCCTTATGATCCAGCAGTCCTACTGCTGGGCATACACACTGAGGAAACCAGAATTGAAAGAGACACGTGTACCCCAATGTTCATCACAGCACTGTTTATAATAGCCAGGACATGGAAGCAACCTAGATATCCATCAGCAGATGAATGGATAAGAAAGCTGTGATACATATACACAATGGAGTATTACTCAGCCATTAAAAAGAATACATTTGAATCAGTTCTAATGAGGTGGATGAAACTGGAGCCTATTATACAGAGTGAAGTAAGCCAGAAAGAAAAACACCAATACAGTATACTAACATATATATATATGGAATTTAGAAAGATGGTAACAATAACCCTGTATATGAGACAGCAAAAGAGACAGACACTGATGTATAGAACAGTCTTTTGGACTCTGTGGGAGAGGGAGAGGGTGGGAAAATTTGAGAGAATGGCATTGAAACATGTATAATATCATATATGAAACGAGTTGCCAGTCCAGGTTCGATGCACGATACTGGATGCTTGGGGCTGGTGCACTGGGATGACCCAGAGGGATGGTATGGGGAGGGAGGAGGGAGGAGGGTTCAGGATAGGGAACACATGTATACCTGTGGCGGATTCATTTTGATATATGGCAAAACCAATACAATATTGTAAAATTAAAAAATAAAATGAAATATATATAAAAAAAGAAAGAAATCCAGGGCTGTACTTCTGGTCTCTTATCCTAGCCTATGCTGACATATCGGTGCTGGTTAAGGACTTCCCCTGAGAGTATGAGATGGTGGATGGCATCAATGACTCAGTGGGCATGAATCTGAGTAGACTTCAGGAGACAGTGAAGGACAGGGAAGTCTGGTGTGCTGCAGTCCATGGAGTCGCAGAGAGTTGGACGTGACTTAGTGACTAAACACCAACAGACACTTAGCTCCAAACATCCCCACCTCTGCTCCACACCATATCTTCAGGATGGGAATGGAGACATCCTGTGCCCTCCCTGTCCATAGCCCCTTGTAGGGGAAGTCACCCTCTCCTCGAGATTCTCATGGGAAGGGCCAAGCCTGCACGATTTGCCACATCACCCTGGCCCCTGACTGGCAGGTGGTAGATGCTGGACCATCATCCACACACGGGTGACCCAGCACCTCTTCCGTGTGCTGCTGCTCCCATGAGGGATGGGTGCAGCATTCCTTGACCACCCGCATGGCACTGGCTCTTTCTGACATGTCTGAGTCCTCACGCTTTACAAAGGCAGATGGGGTGAAGCAAAAGGATCACAGATCTGCAGGCAGAAACCTGTGTCTGAATCACAGACATGAGGTGATTGTTATCCCTCACACACCATCCAGGCTCTTGCAAATAGTGATGAGTCCTCACGACACTCCAGAGAGAGAGGCCCATAATTACTCTCATTTTGGAGATTAGGCACGGAGAAGTTAAGAATCTTGTCCACTGCCACGCAGCTGTGAGTATACAGAGGATTCCACCAGGGCAGTCTTACTCGGGCATCAGCATGCCTCCTTGAGCTGGCGGAAGCAGCAGCAACCCCTCTGGCTAGAGTGTCCCCAGATGTGAAATGGAGAAAATAAACACCACATCCATCATGCATTCATTCATTCCTTCACTCAGGAAACCTATGCCTTGCACTGACAGAGGGCCCCAGCGGGCAGGAGGTGTGAAAGCCTGCAATATTTATGACTGTTCGCCTGCTTTTCCCCTCCCATGAATGGTGCACCTGGCCCCTCTCAAGAGCCTCTTCTGGCAGGTTTCACAGACACCCAGAACACAACTCCCCTGGTGTGTGTGTGTATGTGCATGCTCAGCTGTGTCTGACTCTTTGAGGTCCCATGGACTATAGCTCACCAGGCTCCTCTGTCCATGGGATTCTTCAGACTGGACTCTGCTGCAATCCTAATAGTGTTGAATAAAATAATTTAGGTATGTGCCGCCCCTTCAAATGGCTCCCTGTGACCATCATACAACAGAAATAGACTTTTTAGTGGATGATCACATACACACAGAGGGATGTGATCACAGTCACACGTGTTGGTAAAAGTGACCAGTGCTAAACATACACCTGCTCAGATACGAGGCCAGGACGTCCCCAGGGCTTACTCAGGGCTCAGGAGACTTTCCTAGAAGGATCCAGGTGGTAACTCTCTTAGGCTTTGTGGGTCAAGAGGGAAATTTGAGAATATGATGCATGTACTTATTTTTTTATTGAGATATAGTTGATTTACCATGCTATGTTAGTTTTGGTGTACAAAAAAATGATTCAGTTATATATACACACACTCTTTTTCATAATCTTTGCCATTATGGTTTATTATAGGATACTGAAAATAGTTTCCTGTGCTATACAGTAGGAACTTTGTTGTTTATATATGTACTTGTATAACAAGAGGAAACAAATTTCCACGTTTTTATTGATGGCTGTTATAATGACTGAATAACATTCTTGCAATACAAGAATGAAATGTTTGTTTCTTGGATAACATTTTGTTTAACTGGGGTTAAAGTTGGTGATTTATTTCATTAATTCAACTGCAATATTCATGTGGAAAAAAACATTCTCAGCTCATAGTAGGCAGGGAAACAGGCTGCAGCTGGATTTAGACTAAAGGACTGTCATATGAGTTTCCCATGACTGCCGTAACAAATTGACTCAATCTTAATGTCTTCAAACAACACGGTTTATTATTGTTCTGTTCTGGAGGTCAGAAGGCCAACAATGGGTCTCAGTGAACTAAAACCAGAGTGTGGACAGAGCTATGTGCTCCTGGAGGCTCCAGGGAAGAATCCCTTCCCTTGGTCCCTCCAGTTTCTAGAGGTGCCCACATTCCTCACTTGGGGCCCCATCCAGGAATCAGCTCATTTCTACCTCTGCTTCCACCATCATATACCCTCTCAGGCTCCTCCTTTCCCTTCTTAGGATCATGTGCTGACTTTATCCACCCTCCTGGATAATCCAAGATCATCTCCTATCTCAAATCCCTTCTGCCACAGAAGGTCTCATGTTCAAAACTGTGGGTTGTGCAAACTGCTCATCTCTGGGAAGGACCCTATTCTGCCTGCCACTCTGAAGCCCACAGACACCTTTCTTGCTCACTGATGCTCATGTAAATAATGTACAAAGGTAAAATGACAGTGAGCCCCATCCCACCTCCTGTTACTTGCATAAAGCCTCAGAGCTAGTGAAACAGGGACCCTGGATTCAGCCCCGGTTCCCACTTCCGAGCCAGTCCATCACCACCTGAGACATTATTTAGATCCTATGTGGGAAGGGCAGGATCCATCCCTTGTCTGCAGTGCCTGGTACCACAGCTGCTGATCAGGATGTTTTCAGAGTATATTCTCAGTGCAAATCAACGTAGTGATCATTTAATATGCCTCAGGTCTGAGGAATTAAATAGAAAGTTTAACTGGAGGATCAATTTTCACCCTGATGTTTCAATGTAAGAACATGCAAACTGTAGAAGTCACAGTGATTCTGTGGCGGTCCCATTAACTATGCCAGCAAATCCCACCAGCACCAGGACTGCCCTGACCCACCAGAACCCACCTCACAGCTCCAGGGGTCATGTGACTGAGAACCTCCCAAGATCCATCCAAACTGTGTCGTCTGTTGCTATCTTCCATCCTTGACTCAAGATTCTTGTTTTTAAACTTTTTGTAGACATCATATATTGTGTGTCCTCCCACAACCAGAGGGTGAGCAGGAAGCTGGTCTGTCTGGTTCTCTGTTGTGTCTCCAGTTCCTAGACTAGTGCCTGGCACATAGTAGGTGCTCAACAAATTTTTGTAGAGAAAGAGGAGAGAAGAAAGGCAGGAAGGGAGGAAAGAAAAGAAAAGGAGTGAGGGGAGAAGGAAGAGAGAGGAAGAAGGGAGGAAGGAAAGAAAATTCAGGGAAGGCTCTCCTCAATAAATCTCGACAGCAGATACAGAAACTCTCTTCTGAACCTGGTGCAGTACGAATGCCCTGGGAGAGATGCTACATTAAAAAGTTCTTGGTCCTACCTGCGTGTGCAAGTTCTACAACCTTTCCAGGGTAAGTAGGAAGCCATGGGAGGTGTAGAGAATCATAAGACCAAAGGGGCCCCTGCATGTCGCTGAGGCCTGGCTCTGCCCTCGGATCCACCCTTGGCTCCTGGCACCCTGTTTTAATGTGCTCCTTGGGATTCAGGGCAAAGCCCCCTGGAAGGAAGTTGGGCAGGTGCCATGGTGCCCTCCAGGGGCAGAGCAGATGATGGACACAGAGCTAGTCAACCTGCACAGCCTCCTTTCCAGATGACTGCTATTAACATCTCCAAGTCTGCATGTAAGTAAACAGAGGTACAGAGGAGTTAAGAAAAGTTGCCTGGGGTTAAAATATGCACAGGAAGCTTATTTGTCAGTCACAAAGTTGTTCTCAGCTCCCTGCCCAGGACTGCACCTGGAGTGAGGGTGGAGACCAGAATCCCCTCTCCCTGGCCAGGAAGCTCATTGTCCATGACAGTGTTTCCCTGGATGTCTGTTTAGTATTGCAGCCATGAAATTAAAAGACACTTAATCCTTGGAAGGAAAGTTATGACCAACCTAGATTGCATATTCAAAGGCAGAGACATTACTTTGCCAACAGAGGTTCACCTAGTCAAGGCTATGGTTTTTCCTGTGGTCATGTATGGGTGTGAGAGCTGGACTGTGAAGAAGGCTGAGTACCAAAGAATTGATGCTTTTGAACTGTGGTGTTGGAGAAGACTCTTGAGAGTCCCTTGGACTACAAGGAGATCCAACCAGTCCATTCTGAAGGAGATCAGCCCTGGGATTTCTTTGGAAGGAATGATGCTAAAGCTGAAACTCCAATACTTTGGCCACCTCATGCGAAGAGTTGACTCATTGGAGAAGACTCTGATGCTGGGAGGGATTGAGGGCAAGAGGAGAAGGGGACGACAGAGGATGAGATGGCTGGATGGCATCACTGACTCGATGGATATGAGTCTGAGTGAACTCTGGGAGTTGGTGATGGACAGGGAGGCCTGGCGTGCTGCAATTCATGGGGTCGCAAAGAGTCGGACACGACTGAGTGACTGATCTGATCTGATCTGATGCTTTAAGTGATCTGCTTATACCATCTGTACTGTCATTCACTTAATATGTTTAATTCACTCACAATTGATTCTTTTAGGAAGAATGTGGGTGCTATGGTGGCTCAGACGGTAAAGAATCTGCCTGCAATACTGGAGACCCAGGTTCGATCCCTGGGTTAAGAAGATCCCTTGGAGAAGGGAATGGTAACCCACTCTATTATTCTTGCCTGGAGAATCTCATAGACAGAGGATCCTGGTGGGCTACAGTCTATGTGGTCACAAAGGATCAGATACAGTGGAGGAACTAACACTTCCACTTTTTCACTTTTCACCATAGATGGAAAACTGTCACTATTTGTTATAAATGGAGTATAACCAAAGAAAATAAATGCAATGAAACACTCAACTTTTTTAAAAAGTATTTTTAATTAAGGTATGTACATTTTCAAAAGTTGTATTTATTTATTTATTGGTTATGCTGGTTCTTCCTTCCTTTTGTGTAGGCTTTCTCTAGCTGCAGAGTGGGGGTATTCTTTTCTGCTTTTTGTGGGCTTTTCATTGAGGTGGCTTCACTTGTTGTGGACCAAAGGCTCTAGGCACATAATTGAAGTAATTGTAGCATGCGGGCTCTAGATTGAGGGCTCAGTAGTTGTGGCAGGTGGCCCTAGTTGCTCCCGCAGCACATGAAATCTTCCTGCACTGGGGATCAAACCCATGTCCCATGCATTAACAGGTGGATACTTACCCACTGAGCCACCAGGGAAGTCCCGGGCCATGTGCATGCTAAATAACTTCAGTCCAGCTTTTTGTGACCCTATGGTCTGTAGCCTACCAGGTTCCTCTGTTCATGGAATTCTCCAGGTAAGTATACTGGAGTGGGTTGCCTTGCCCTCCTCCGAGGGGGTGGTGGTCTTCTCGTCCCAGGGATTGAACCCTCATCTTACATCTCCTGCACTGGCAGCCTGGTTCATTACCACTAGCACCACATGGGAAGCCTAGAGAAGTCCCTCAGACTTTTAAAAATACACCTCTGTGTGTATAGCCACTTGTGGAAATCACAGATTTATTTGAAAGCAAAGTTTATCACCTGTAAATAACAAGGAAGTTGTAAATAACAATACAACCAACTATGAAGTCTACATACCAAAGAAGTAGAAATGTAAAATGTAAAAATCAAAATCATGCCACACCTCCACTGGGGGATAAGCTTAAGACTCCCCTTCCTTCCCCAAACCCTGGCATTGGAAATAATTTCTTATGCAGGTCCCAGTCTGTAAAGTAAGTTTCCTTCCATTTCTCTGTCAGCAAAGGCATCAATTCCACACCGAAAACAGTTTTGACTATAAAGATAATTACTTACAATGTGTACTTAAGATGCAAAAAGTGCCTGTTTCCGAGATCAATGGTCCATTTTATGTGCTGCTATGGGCCAAGGGTGTCCTCATATCAGTCTCTGCAAGTGTGCAGATGCACAAAACAGATCGATCCACTTTATTTTTTCATGTGTCTGCCATTCTTTAAAAACCCACAAAATGAAAGAAAAATTTGATTCCCATCCTGATAAGGACATAAATCCAACATCCTCTTTGATGGCTACTGCTATTTGTCTTCATTTCAAACAAAAAATCTGCAGATCTGGGAAGCCAAGGAGGCCCTGTCTGGTTTATTTATCATGTTCAAGTTTATTTAGGTGAAGTTTGTGCCTCTCCTAATGATCCTTAGGATGATTTTGAAGACAGGGCTCTTAGCAAAGAGAAAACATAAGACTGGAGGGATCATCTGGATGCATAAAAATCAATGTTGTTATTAAATTAAAATCTATCATATAGAAACCCGTGCTTGATTATCAAGAACTGTGTGCCTAAGACATGCGGAAAACAAGATGCTTTGCACACATACCTTCTGGTGCAGTCAAAATGTACCAGCTAAGAAAACAAAGTGATCGGGATTCTATAACAGCAAAAAGAACTCTATATCATGTATTGGAATCTATAACATTTGTGATATGTTTTTAAAATCAGTTGTAAAAAGTGAACCTCCATCTGTACACCTATCACTCCCTAAATTCCCCCCAAATCTTCTAATAGTTGAAATATCCTTGACACCATTCCTCTGGAATGAGGATGAAATGATCACATCAGATTCAGTGGACTGATGCCAATTCTAATGCACCAGCTTAATCAGGAAAGTGCTGATATATTTGTTCTCTCATCACATTATCTGCTTGCAGCTTTCTTCAAGGCATCACTGATTCCGTAAAATATTATATCCTGCATTGCCCACAGACAGCTTTCTGCTATTTGGATCAAGGGAGAGATGAATTTCAGCAAATCAAACATAGTATCTGATACAGACAATGTCTACACATGTCTGGCTACTTGGTTGGGGAGGGGGAAGGTGAAGGCTTCATCACACTGGATACCCCAGCTCTGCAATGATGGTGAGTAAACACCTTAACCAGCGGTGAAGATTTTCACTTGAGAAGGAAGCGTCTGATACAAGCTCAACAATGAGAATCTCATGAGGGTCAAAGTTCACCTATTCACCCAAAATGTTTTGAGTGCCAATCTGTCACTCATGGGGTCATAAAGAGTCAGACAATGAGCTACTGAACAATTGAACAACAACTATGTCACTCACTTCTAGTGAGGAGCAGAATATAATATTGATATTAGGGTTGGAATGCGCTGATGCTAAGGCTGAAGCTCCAGTACTTTGGTTACCTAATGTGAACAGCCAACTCTTTGGAAAAGACCCTGATGCTAGGAAAGATTGAGGTCAGGAGGAGAAGGGGGCAACAGAGGATGAGATGGCTGGATAGCATCATCGACTCAATAAACATGAGTTTGAGCAAGCTCCAGAGGATAGTGAAGGACAGGGAACCTGGTACACTGCAGCCTATGGGGTCACAGTTGGACATGACTTGGTGACTGAACAGCAACAAACAACAAGTATTATTATTAGATTAATATAAGGATTTATTGACAGCTATGTGCCAGCTGCTTTACTAAAAACTTTGCATGTGTCACTGAATCCTCAAAATAACCCCAAACAGCTGTACTGTTATTTTGCTCACTTATTGATGAGAAAACAAAGGCACAGAGAAATTAAGTAACTCACCCAAGATCTTAAACAATGAGTGAAAGAATCAAAATGAGAACCCAGGCAGCCTGACCTCCAGAGCCACACTCAGTGCCTACATGTCCTGATGAGTAAGGCAAAGATTCTGTCTTCAAGCCACTTGCACCATAAATGGGGACTGGTTGGGGGAGACAGATACAAAGACATTGGCAAAAGCCCTCATAGTGAGACCCTCACTTCTGATAGATAAAACAAAAGACAGGATTTAACTCTCTGGTGAAGCTGTTAACACAAATCAGACAACAGATGCAATACACTGCACTTCGGACAATGAGGATTTTGGTCCCAGAGAAATGGGAAATGAACAAGGTGAGCCCTATGATTGTCTGAGCACTCCATGTGCTCTGGAGCCTGGCAGACTTCTTGGGTGAAGAGACAGAGCTGAGAATCCAGGGAGACAAATGCAGCCAGTGTGTGCAAGACAGAGTTCCGGAGAGGAGAGACATGTAGGGGAACCCCAGGGATCTGAAGAAGCCCCTAGCATTCAGCCAAGTACTAATGAGTGCACAGGAAAAGGGAAACCACCCAAGGCCAGGGATTAAAATGACTAGAATTAGAATGATTAGAGCAAACTGTGGCCTGCTCACATAGGGCCAGGTATAATGTCTGTTCCCACCATCCAAGAATCTTTTGGACTCAAGGAGAATTGAGTAGACTACTTGAGAAGGATTTGCCCTCATAGTGGGGAATAATTAACCCTAGTATGAGGATTGCTTCTGTCCTTCCAAACAAATCTTAACAGTAAGACCCTAAACCATCACACTCTTTGAAAATAAGTAATTGCAGGGACTTACCTCATGGTTCTGGAGAAGGCAATGGCACCCCACTTCAGTACTTCTGCCTGGAAAATCCCACGGACGGAGGAGCCTGGTAGGCTGCAGTCCATGGGGTCGCTGAGGGTCGGACACTACCGAGCGACTTCACTTTCACTTTTCACTTTCATGCATTGGAGAAGGAAATGGCAACCCACTCCAGTGTTCTTGCCTGGAGAATCCCAGGGACGGGGGAGACTGGTGGGCTGCCATCTATGGGGACACACAGAGTCGGGCACGACTGAAGTGACTTAGCAGCAGCAGCAGCAACCTCATGGTTCAGTGGTTAAGAATCTGCCTGCCAATGCAGGGCACACAGGTTTGATTCCTTGTCTGGGAAGATCCCACATGCCATGGAACAACTAAGCCTGTAAGCCACAACTACCGAGCCCAAACACAGTAACTACTAAAGCCCACAGTCCCTAGAGCTCATGTTCCACAACAAGAAAATGCCACCATAATGAGAAGCCCATGCACCTAAACTAGAGAGTTGGCCTCAGTAGTTGCAATTAGGGAAAGCCAGAACACAGCAAAGAAGACCCAGCACATGCACAAAATAATAATAATTAAAAAATAATTAACTGCATCCCAGAGCAAAGTTCAATAATGTTTGTAGGAAAATAAAAATATCTTGTAACCAAGACTAAATCCACAATGTCCAGCATTCAATCAAAGCAAACAAAAAGGAAAACACAACCATGATGAGGATAACATTGATCAATTGATCACACTAAAGCTATCACAAAGGTTCAAATTGGCAGATGTGGATGTTAAAAAAGCTACTATAACTCTGTAGGAGTGGAGGCAGGGGGGAGTAGAAAAATTATTTAAACAGATGATGGTTGAAAATTTTCCAAATTCAGGGAAGACTATAGACCCAAAGATCCAAGAAGTTCAACAAACCCCAAGCACATGCTAAAGAAATCTCATCTAGACACATCATAATCAAATTGCTAAAAACCAGAGATAAGGAGAAAATCTTAAAAACACAGCCAGAGAAAAAGGATACCTTATGGACAGAAAAATAAAGACTGAGATGACCGCTGATTACTCACCAGAAACAATGTAAGTGAGAAGACAGAGAAGCAACATCTCTAAAATACTGAGACAAAAAATCCTGACAGCCTAGAATTCTATACCCAGCAAAAATGTCTTTCACAAATGACAAAATAAAGATCTGCTCAGATGTACAAAATCTGAAAGAACCCATCACCAGCAGAACTGGAAATGTTTAAACTACAGGAAATGTTTCAGGATCTCCTTCAGGAGAAAGGAAAATGATTCCAGATGGAAATCTAGCTCTAAATAAAGGAATTAACAGTCTTGGAAATGGTAACCATATGGGCAAATACACTAGATTATTTTATTATTATTTACAGCTCCTTGTAATATATTTGACTATTTAAACAAAAATAATAATATATTGTGGGGTTTATAACATATGTAAAACTGAACTGTATAACAGCTACAGCATGAAGGGAAGAAATGGAGATAGAGTAGTGTAAGGTCTTCATACTAAATGGAAAGAACTAACAGGACTTGTAGGCAGCCTGTGATGTTAAATGTATACACTATAAAGCCCAAAGTAACCATTAAAATAACAAACGAAAAGTTGAAGCTAGTAATCCAAGAAAGTAGATTAAAAGGAGTCATAATAAATATTTGGTTAATTCATAGAAAGGCAGGAAAAAAAGGTAGGAAAAAACGAGAATGAAGAAGAAAATGACACAAAGAGCAACATAGCTTAAAATCTAATCATTAAAACAATCATTAAGCATAAATGATCTGCTGCTAAGTCACTTCAGTCGTGTCCGACTCTGTGCAACACCATAGATGGCAGCCCACCAGGCTCCCCCTCCCTGGGATTCTCCTGGCAAGAACACTGGAGTGGGTTGCCATTTCCTTCTCCAATGCATGAAAGTGAAAAGTGAAAGTGAAGTCAATGAATAGGTGAAGGTAAAAATGACTAATACCTTGAAGATGGTGGTGGTTTAGTTGCTAAGTTGTATCCAACTCTTTGCCCCTGTAGCCCACCAGGCTCCTCTGTCCATGGGATTCTCCAAGTAAGAATACTGGAGTGTGTTGCCATTCCCTTCTCCAGGGGATCTTCCTTACCCAGGGATCAAACTCGCATTTCCTGCATTGCAGGTAGATTCTTTACTGCTGAGCCACTAGAGACATCCAGCCTTGGAAGCAACAGAGATCAAAATATGTGGGTGATTATACAATGAGATTTGGTGGCTATTTAAAGAGTACCAATGAATTAGTCTAAAAAGCCAGAACAGAAACAGGGATTATGATGTAAAGGGAATGTAAAAAGGGTGTGTGAAGATAGATACTGGGTAGTCATTGAACTGTGCTGAGTATAAAACAGAGTATCTGAAAGATAAGTGAAATGTTCTGTTTCCTTACCCAAGGAAACACTGAGACGAAACCCCTGTTCACAGAACCACTGGGGCTATAAGGAGCTTTAGCACTGGTGAAAAAGTGGAAGTGGCAGTCACACAGTCGTGTCCGACTCTTTGTGACCCCGTGGACTGAAGCCTGCCAGGCTCCTCTGTCCATGGGATTCTCCAGGCAAGAATATTGGAGTGGGTTGCCATTCCCTTCTCCAATAAATGACCTAAATATACCCAATTAAAAGTCAGAAAGAATGAATTAAAAAGAAAGATTCAACTCTATGCTGTCTACAAGAAATATATTTTAATATAAATACAGATTAAAGGATGGAGAAAATGATATAACATGTTACCAGTAATGAAAACAAAGCAGGGATGGTTATGTTAATATTAGAAAACATTGATTTCAGCATAAAGAATATTAGGAGGAATGAAGAAGGTCATTTCATCACGATAAAAGGGCAATTTGCCAAGTGGACAAAACAATTCTAAATGCTTATGTATCTAAGTTTCAAAATTCATTAAGCAAAATTCAAAGATTTACAAGGAGAAATTTACAGATTTATAGTCAGAGATGTCAATGTCTCCATCTCAAAATAATTGTAGCAATTATATAGATAGAAAAACAGAAAGAATGTAGACTTTGAATGGCACTGTCACCCAACTTGACTTGACATTTATAAAATACTCTACCCAAAACAGCAGAAGCTCTTTCTTTGCAAGTATACAAGAGACATGTGGTAAGAGATAAATAATTCTATGGGCCATAAAACAATATTAACAAATCTGAAATGATTAAAGATATACAATGTATGTCTTTTCTCCCAAATAGAATTAAATTATAAATAAATTACAGATATATCAAATAAAATTCCAAAGTGTTTGCAAACTAAATAGCACATTCCTAACTAACCCATTGGTAAAGTAAGACATGAAAAAGAGGAATTAGAAAGTATTTGGAATGAAAGGAACATGAAAATATTATATGTGAAATTTTAGAGAGTCTGCTAAATAGTACTTGAAGGGAAATTATAGCACTAAACACCTGTATGAGAAGAGAAGTCTCAAATTAATGACTTTAGCTTTCACCGATTTAAGAAATATATGGATGGTAGTATCTGCAACTGAAATCAAGAATACAGAAAAAGGAGAGGGTTTATGAATGAGACACACTGAATTACTCATAGAGCATCTATATGATTATTGGAATTTAATGGTATATGATTCTCAAACTAAGAATAACTGCAGACTGGATGTTAAATTTGGAATCATTAGGATACAGAAGACAATTGAACCACAAGTGTGAGTTAAATTACCCATAGAGGATATGTAATGTGAAAAGAGTATATGGCTGAGGACTGAGCCCTGGGGGACAACAATATTTGAGAGGCAGAAGGAAAATCAGAATATGATAAATTTAACAAGAAAGAATCAGACAGCAGCGAAAACAGAAAGAGGGCATAGAGAGGTTTTCAGGAAAAACTGATAGTGTCAAATACAACAGGAAGATCCACGGAGGAAAAGATCACAAGATCCACTTCACCTGACTTTAAGAAGCACTTTGCAACTTCATCAAGTGTGCTTCAGTGGAGTACTGAGAACTACGAGGCAGCCAGAGTTGCTAATGGGAAGCCAGGAAGCTGAAATAGTCAGTGGAGTGTTCTTTTGAGAAGCTTAGATAAATAAACGGGGTGGTGGGGAGAAATTGTTAACTCAAGTGGCAAATGTGAGCAAGAGGTTTCCAAAATGGGAAATGCTTGAGCGTGTCTATAGGGAAAGTAGCAGAAGGCACTCAAGTTACAGAGGTTGAGAATAAGGGAGGGTGAGTGAGTGATGGGTAACATTCCACGAAAAAATATTGTACCTGCTGTACAGTGAAGAGCATAGTTGGATCAGTGGACTTTGGCCAGGAAGAAAAATATGTTGATCACTGAGATGGAAAATGGGAATGACTTGGGATTTCAGGCTAAGGAAAATTCTCTACCCTTAACACTAAATTTTGCTGGGTAACAAAACTGTGAAGGGGGAAAACTACAAAACTAAATTTTAAGGATCAGATCAGATCAGATCAGATCAGTCGCTCAGTCATGTCCGACTCTTTGCGACCCCATGAACTGCAGCACGCCAGGCCTCCCTATCCATCACCAGCTCTCGGAGGTCACTCAGACTCATATTCATCGAGTCAGTGATGCCATCCAGCCATCTCATCCTCTGTCGTCCCCTTCTCCTCCTGCCCTCAATCCCTCCCAGCATCAGAGTCTTCTCCAATGAGTCAACTCTTCACATAAGGTGGCCAAAATACTGGAGTTTCAGCTTGAGCATCATTCCTTCCAAAGAAATCCCAGGTCTGATCTCCTTCAGAATGGACTGGTTGGATCTCCTTGCAGTCCAAGGGACTCTCAAGAGTCTTCTCCAACACCACAGTTCAAAAGCATCAATTCTTTGGCGCTCAGCCTTCGTCACAGTCCAGCTCTCACATCCATACATGATCACAGGAAAGACCATAGCCTTGACTAGGCGAACCTTTGTTGGCAAAGTGATGTCTCTGCTTTTGAATATGCTATCTAGGTTGGTCATAACTTTCCTTCCAAGGAGTAAGCGTCTTTTAATTTCATGGCTGCAGTCACCATCTGCAGTGATTTTGGAGCCCAGAAAAAGAAAGTCTGACACTGTTTCCACTGTTTCTCCATCTATTTCCCATGTAGTGATGGAACCAGATGCCATGATCTTCGTTTTCTGAATGTTGAGCTTTAAGCCAACCTTTTCACTCTCCACTTTCACTTTCATCAAGAGGCTTTTTAGTTCCTCTTCACTTTCTGCCATAAGGGTGGTATCATCTGCATATCTGAGGTTATTGATATTTCTCCCGGCAATCTTAATTCCAGCTTGTGTTTCTTCCAGTCCAGCATTTCTCATGATGTACTCTGCATATAAGTTAAATAAACATGGTGACAATATACAGCCTTGATGTACTCCTTTTCCTATTTGGAACCAGTCTGTTGTTCCATGTCCAGGTCTAACTGTTGCTTCCTGACCTGCATACAGATTTCTCAAGAGGCAGATCAGGTGGTCTGTTATTCCCATCTCTCTCAGAATTTTCCACAGTTTATTGTGATCTACACAGTAGAATTTTAAGGAAAATTTTAAGTAAAATTTTAAAATTTTAAGGAATGTGCTACCAAAGGTAATTGAATACAATACTCCCCCACACACACACACCGCCCACCTTATCTGCAGGGAATGCATTCTAAGACCCTGAATGGATACCTGAAACCGTGCACAGCCAAACCGCACACAGCCAAACTATATATTGTTGTTGAGTCACTCAGTCGTGTCCGGCTCTTTGCCACCTCATGGACTGCAACATGTCAGGCTTCTCGGTCCTTCGCTATCTCCCAGAGTTTGCTCAAACTCATGTTTATTGAGTCCTACTCAATACATCATTCAAAATGCCAGGCTGGATGAAGCACAAGCTGGGATCAAGATTGCCAAGAGAAACATCAATAACCTCAGATATGTAGATGATATCACCCTTACGGTAGAAAGTGAAGAGTGACTAAAGCGCCTCTTGATCAAGGTGAAAGAAGAGAGTGAAAAAGCTGGCTCAGAACTCAACATTCAAAAAATGAAGATCATGGCATCTGGTCTCATCATGGCAAATAGATGGGGAAACGATGGAAACAGGAACAGACTTTATTTTCTTGGGCTCCAAAATCATGGCAGATGGTGACTGCAGCCATAAAATTAAAGGACACACTCCTTGGAAGAAAAGCTATGACAAACCTAGGCAACATATTAAAAAGCAGAGACATTACTCTGCCAACAAAGATCTGTATAGTCAAAACTACAGTTTTTCCAGTAGTCATGTATGGATGTGACAGTCGAACTGGAAAGAAGGCTGAGCACCAAAGAACTGATGCTTTTGAACAGTGGTGTTGGGGAAGAAGACTCTTGAGAGTCCCTTGGACTGCAAGGTGATCAAACCAGTCAATCCTAAAGGAAATCCATCCTGAATATTCATCGGAGGGACTGATACTAAGGCTGAAGCTTCAACACTTTGGCCACCTGATGTGAAGAGGTGACTCACTGGGAAAAAAAAAAAAAAAAACCCTGATGCTGGAAAAGACTGAAGGCAGGAGGAGAAGGGGATGACAGAGGACAAGATGGTTGGATGGCATCACTGACTGGAAGGACATGAGTTTGAACAAGCTCTGGGAGATGATGAAGGACAGGGAAGCCTGGTGTGCTGCAGTCCATGGGGTCACAAAGAGTCACACATGACTGAGTGACTGAACAACAAAAATTCTACAGTGAGAGTTATCTATGTGTGCTATACTGCTGCTAAGCCACTTCAGTCATGTCCGACTCTGTGCGACCCCATAGACAGCAGCCCACCAGGCTCCCCCGTCCCTGGGATTCTCCAGGCAAGAACACTGGAGTGGGTTGCCATTTCCTTCTCCAATGCATGAAAATGAAAAGTGAAAGTGAAGTCGCTCAGTCGTGTCCAACTCTTAGTGACCCCATGGACTGCAGCCCGACAGGCTCCTCCATCCATAGGATTTTCTAGGCAAGAGTACTGGACTGGGTTGCCATATATAGAGAATTATAAATTATGCACAACTTGTTCGGTGATAAGTTTTAAGGCAGTAGGTATTAAGAGGCTTTAAAAAATAATTCCCCACATAGGTTTCTATCTTAAAGGAGTGATGAAAAAATTACTCACCAAAGAAGTCATGTCTGCCATCTTATCTGCTATTTCTTTAGTGATTTTAATTACATTAATATATGTGCTCTGCTGCTGCTGCTGCTAAGTCACTTCAGTCGTGTCCGACTCTGTGCGACCCCATAGACGGCAGCCCACCAGGCTTCCCCATTCCTGGAATTCTCCAGGCAAGAACACTGGAGTGGGTTGCCATTTCCTTCTCCAATGCATGAAAGTGAAAAGTGAAAGTGAAGTCGCTCAGTCATGTCCAACTCTTCGCGACCCCATGGATTGTAGCCTACCAGGCTCCTCCATCCATGGGAGTTTCTAGGCAAGAGTACTGGAGTGGGTTGCCATTTCCTTCTCCAAATATATGTACTAAGTTATGTCCATCTCTTTGCAGCCCTCTGGAATCTACCCTGCCGGGCCCCTCTACCCGTGGAATTTTCAGGCAAGAGTACTGGAGTGGGGGGTGCCACTTCTTACTCCAGGGAATCTTCCTCATCCAGGGATCAAACCCACACCTCTTGCATTATTGGAAAGCAGATTCTTTACCACTTGCACCTCCTGGGAAGCCCATACCACAGAACCAAGTTCAGAGTAAATACAGAGTCTAATGCATAAACAAAGATTTACGTAAAGAGATGTTTATGGTAGTATTATTAACAAGGGGAACCTGATGAATGGCTTCACAAATTAAGGAAATCTGCATGATGGACTATTATATAACTATTAAATGACTTTTAATACATGGGAAATAGATGGAGAAACAGTGGAAACAGTGTCAGACTTAATTTTTCTGGGCTCCAAAATCACTGCAGATGGTGACTGCAGCCATGAAATTAAAAGACTACATGGGAAATAGATGGAGAAACAGTGGAAACAGTGTCAGACTTTTTTTCTGGGCTCCTCACTGGGGGGCGCGAATAAGCGTTCTCCTTGGAAGGAAAGTTATGATCAACCTAGATAGCATATTCAAAAGCAGAAACATCACTTTGCCAACAAAGGTTTGCCTAGTCAAGGCTATGGTCTTTCCTGTGGTCATGTATGGATGTGAGAGCTGGACTGTGACGAAAGCTGAGCACCAAAGAATTGATGCTTTTGAACTGTGGTGTTGGAGAAGACTCTTGAGAGTCCCTTGGACTGCAAGGAGATCCAACCAGTCCATTCTGAAGGGGATCAGCCCTGGGATTTCTTTGGAAGGAATGATGCTAAAGCTGAAACTCCAGTATTTTGGCCACCTCATTTGAAGAGTTGACTCATTGGAGAAGACTCTGATGCTGGGAGGGATTGAGGGCAGGAGGAGAAGGGGACAACAGAGGATGAGATGGCTGGATGGCATCACTGACTCGATGAATATGAGTCTGAGTGACCTCCGAGAGCTGGTGATGGATAGGGAGGCCTGGCGTGCTGCAGTTCATGGGGTCGCAAAGAGTCGGACACGACTGAGCGACTGATCTGATTAAATGACTTTTAAACATATTTAATAAAAATGCAAATTATTCATAGTACAATGTTAAGTTTAAAAAAAGCAATAACTAGCATGCAGTATTGTACATGCAGTACAATCCAATTTTTGTGACACACACACACATTTTATATATATATATATACACACACACACATAGATACAGAAAGAAGGAAAACATCAGCTAGATTTAACTCTGAGTGTCTGGATCAATTCAGTTCAGTTCAGTCGCTCAGTCACATCCGACTCTTTGCGACCCCATGGATTACAGCACGCCAGGCCTCCCTGTCCATCACCAACTCCCAGAGTTTACCCAAACTCATGTCCATCGAGTCAGTGATGCCATCCAGCCATCTCATCCTCTATCGTCCCCTTCTCCTCCTGCCCCCAATCCCTCCCCAGAATCAGGGTCTTTTCCAGTAAGTCAACTCTTGGCATGAGGTAGCCAAAATACTGGAGTTTCAGCTTCAGCATCAGTCTTTCCCATGAACACCCAACACCGATCTCCTTTAGGATGGACTGATTGGATCTTCTTGCAGTTAAAGGGACTCTCAAGAGTCTTCACCAACACCACAGTTCAAAAGCATCAATTCTTCGGAGCTCAGCTTTCTTCAAGTCCAATTCTCACATCCATACATGACTACTGGAATAACTATAGCTTTGACTAGATGAACCTTTGTTGGCAAAGTAATATCTCTGCTTTTAATATGCTATCTAGATTGGTCATAACTTTCCTTCCAAGAGGTAAGTGGCTTTTAATTTCATAGCTGCAATCACAATCTGCAGTGATTTTGAACCCCTTCAAAATAAAGTCTGACACTGTTTCCACTGTTTCCCCGTCTATTTCCCATGAAGCGATGGGACCAGATGCCATGATCTTCATATTCTGAATGTTGAGCTTTAAGACAACTTTTTCACTCTCCACTTTCACTTTCATCAAGAGGCTTTTAGTTCCTCTTCACTTTCTGCCATAAGGGTGGTGTCATCTGCATATCTGAGGTTATTGATATTTCTCTCAGCAATCTTGATTCCAGCTTGTGCTTCTTCCAGCCCAGTGTTTCTCATGATGTACTCTGCATATAAGTTAAATAAGCAGGGTGACAGTATACAGCCTTGATGTACTCCTTTTCCTATTTGGAATCAATCTGTTGTTCCATGTCCAGTTCTAACTGTTGCTTCCTGACCTGCACACAGGTTTCGCAAGAGGCAGGTCAGGTGGTCTGGTATTCTCATCTCTTTCAGACTTTTCCATAGTTTATTGTGATCCACACAGTCAAAGGCTTTGGCTTAATCGATAAAGCAGAAATAGATGTTTTTCTGGAACTCTCTTGCTTTTTCCATGATCCCGCAGATATTGGCAATTTGATCTCTGGTTCCTCTGCCTTTTCTAAAACCAGCTTGAACATCTGGAAGTTCATGGTTCACGTATTGCTGAAGCCTGGCTTGGAGAATTTTGAGCTTTACTTTTCTAGCGTGTAAGATGAGTGCAATTGTGTGGTAGTTTGAACATTCTTTGGCATTGCCTTTCTTTGGGATTGGAATGAAAACTGACCTTTTCTAGTCCTGTGGGCACTGCTGAGTTTTCCAAATTTGCTGGCATATTGAATGCAGCACTTTCACAGCATCATCTCTCAGGATTTGAAATAGCTCAACTGGAATTCCATCACCTCCACTAGCTTTGTTCATAGTGATGCTTTCTAAGGCCCACTTGACTTCACATTCCAGGATGTCTGGCTCTAGGTCAGTGATCACACCATCATGATTATCTGGGTCGTGAAGATCTTTTTTTGTACAGTTCTGTGTACAAAATATCTCTTGCCATCTCTTCTTAATATCTTCGGCTTCTGTTAGGTCCATACCATTTCTGTCCTTTATTGAGTCCATCTTTGCATGAAATGTTCCCTTGGTATCTCTAATTTTCTTGAAGAGATCTCTAGTCTTTCCCATTCTGTCGTTTTCCTCTATTTCTTTGCATTGATTGCTGAGGAAGGCTTTCTTATCTCTTCTTGCTATTCTTTGGAACTCTGCATTCAGATGTTTATATCTTCCCTTTTCTCCTTTGCTTTTTGCTTCTCTTCTTTTCAAAGCTATTTGTAAGGCCTCCCCAGACAGCCATTTTGCTTTTTTGCATTTCTTTTCCATGGGGATGGTCTTGATCCCTGTCTCCTGTACAGTGTCACGAACCTCAGTCCATAGTTCATCAGGCACTCTATCAGATCTAGGCCCTTAAATCTATTTCTCACTTCCACTGAATAATCATAAAGGATTTGATTTAGGTCATACCTGAATGGTCTAGTGGTTTTCCCTACTTTCTTCAATTTAAGTCTGAATTTGGCAATAAGGAGCTCATGATCTGAGCCACAGTCAGCTCCTGGTCTTGTTTTTGTTGACTATATAGAGCTTCTCCATCTTCGGCTGCAAAGAATATAATCAATCTGATTTCGGTGTTGATCATCTGGTGATGTCCATGTGTAGAGTCTTCTTCTGTGTTGTTGGAAGAGGGTGTTTGCTATGACCAGTGCATTCTCTTGGCAAAACTCTATTAGCCTTTGCCTTGCTTCATTCCGTATTCCAAGGCCAAATTTGCCTGTCACTCCAGGTGTTTTCTTGACTTCCTACTTTTGCATTCCAGTTCCCTGTAATGAAAAGGACATCTTTTGGGGTGTTAGTTCTAAAAGGTCTTGTAGGTCTTCATAGAACCATTCAACTTCAGCTTCTTAAAAGTTACCGGTTGGGGCATAGGCTTGGATCACCGTGATATTGAATGGTTTGCTTTGGAAGTGAACAGAGATCATTCGGTCATTTTTGAGATTGCATCCAAGTACAGCATTTCGGACTCTTTTGTTGACCATGATGGCTACTCCATTTCTTCTGAGGGATTCCTGCCTGCAGTAGTAGATACATAATGGTCATCTGAGTTAAATTCACCCATTCCAGTCCATTATAGTTCACTGATTCCTAGAATGTTGACATTCACTCTTGCCATCTCCTGTTTGACCACTTCCAATTTGCCTTGATTCATGGACCTGACATTCCAGGTTCCTATGCAATATTGCTCTTTACAGCATCGGACCTTGCTTCTATCACCAGTCATATCCACGACTGGGTATTGTTTTTGCTTTGGCTCCATCCATTCATTCTTTCTGGAGTTATTTCTCCACTGATCTCTAGTAGCATATTGGGCACCTACCGACCTGGGGAGTTCCTCTTTCAGTATCCTATCATTTTGCCTTTTCATACTGTTCATGGGGTTATCAGGGCAAGAATACTGAAGTGGTTTGACATTCCCTTCTCCAGTAGACCACATTCTGTCAGACCTCTCCACCATGACCCGCCCGTCTTGGGTGGCCCCACACGGCATGGCTTAGTTTCATTGAGTTAGACAAGGCTGTGGTCCTACTGTGATCAGACTGGCTAGTTTTCTCTGATTATGGTTTCAGTGTGTCTGCCCTCTCATGCCCTCTCGCAACACCTACTGTCTTACTTGGGTTTCTCTTCCTTGGACATGGGATATCTCTTCATGGCTGCTCATCAAAGTGCAGCTGCTGCTGGATATAGGGAACTTATTTTTGTTCTTTATGTGTGTGTCTGTTTCTAGATTTCCTACAATGAGCGTACATTATATTAATCAGAGGAAAACTTATTTTCAAAAAGCATACAATTGGGAACAATTCATTATGGCTGTTGAAAACAAATATTATTCTGAATTTAATAAAGAGATACTTCAGAATTGTGCAATAATAACCCACAAATGACAAGTTTTAAATCCCTTAGGGTTTAAAAAATGAATGCAGATTTCAAGTACATGCATGGAATATGGTGTGAGGAAACAGCAAACCAAACACACTATGCAGCAGCATCTCAAAACATAGAGCCATCAGTTAATATAAAAATGTATGAGGTTGATGGGTTCCTGTTTAAGATGGCAGCTCACCCCATTCCCAGGACACACTTAGTCTACAGATACACATGGAAGAGATCCCCCTTTAAAAATCTCAAAGCTGGCTGAGAGGTGACTGCACATGGCGGGAAAGAGGAGAAAATCACTTTGAAGGAGAGGCTGGGCCACGACCCCCAACTCTTCACGGTGACCTGAAACCAGGAGAAAACTCAAAACCTGGAGCTTCTCTCTGAGGAGCAAAGTGTTCAAACCTTCATCGGATGCTTCAGCTTTTAGGACCTGCAATTAAAAGACATGTTCCCAAACATTCAAGTTAGAAAACCAATAAACTTGCATCCTGAGACTTGTAAGACTGTGGTGATCTGGAGACAGCTCATAAAGGTCCATGTCCTGGGACCACCCCAGGGCCCAGTGCAGAGGCAGTTGATTGCTCTCAGACTTAAAATGAAAGAATCTTAAAACATCTGCAGAAGAGGCAGGTATCTAATTTAACACACACACCTAGGAGCCTCCTGGATCACTCTCTGGGGACAGTGACCGGTAGGCACAATCTTCACACTTTCATTTCCCAGAAGGCAGATTTGTTACGAGTCTGGTGCCCTGATCTACTGCCCATGGGATGATTTTTTTTTTAAAACTATAGTTCATGTACAATGTGTGTTAATTTCTGCTCTACATCAAAGTAAACCAGGTGTATTTGTATACAGATATGGATTGCTGTTGTTTAGTCGCTAAATCATGTTCAACTCTTTGCAACCCCATGGACTCTAGCCTCGCCAGGCTTCCCTGTCCTTGGGATTTCCCAGGCAAGAATACTGGAGTGAGTTGTCATTTCCTTCTCCAGGAGATCTTCCCCACCTATGGAGTGAACCTGCGTCTCCTGCATTGGCAGACAGATTCTTTACCACTGAGCCACCAGGGAAGCTTTATAGATAGGTATATATTTCCCTTTTTCATATTCTTTTCCATTATGGTTTATCACAGGATATTGAATATAGTTCCCTGGGTTATACTGTGGTAGCCATGATGAGTAACTGATAGTCCTCCTGCACAGAGAGACCGCGTTCCTAGGTTGTTGTCTTTCCGTGCCCTGGGGTTAGAGTGAAGTGTTAGTCACTCAATCGTTTATTGTTTACCCATCCTATAGATGCTAGTTTGCATCTGCTGACCCCAATCTACTACTCCATTCCTCTCCCAAACCCCTCTTTCTTGGCAACCACAAGACTCTTCTCTGCATCTGTTTCTGTTTCATCAATATGTTCATCTCTCTCGTAGTTTACCTGACAAAGATTTAAAAGTAATAGTCATAAAGACATTCAGCAACCTGGGGAAAAGGGTGGACGAACACAGTGAGAACTTCAGCAAAGAGATGAAACATAGCATGGATGGACTGAAGTGAACTAAGTCAGGCAGAGAAAGACAAATGTTACATGATGTCACTTATATGTGGGATCTAAAAATAATTCAAATTAATTTATTAGCAAAACAGAAACAGATTCAGAGAAATTAAAAAAAAAAAAAACAACAGACTTATGATTACCAAAGAGGAAAGGAGGGAAGGAGAGTGGATAAGTTCGGAGTACAGGAACCTATATACATTTTATATATATATATATATATATGTGTGTATATATATATATATGTGTGTGTATGTATATATATAAGAAATAAATAAATAAAAATAGAAAATATATTAAATAAATATATATAAATACATATATATACATATAATGCATGTATATATGTATATATGGGCTTCCCATGTATGCTAATGGCAAAGAATCTGCCTGACATAAGAGATGCAGGTTTGATCCCTGGGTCAGGAAGATCCCCTGGAGGAATGCATGGCAACCCACTCCAGTATTTTCCAGTATTTGTGCCTGGAAAATCCCATGGACAGAGGAGCCTGGCAGGTTACAGTTTATAGAGTCCCACAGAATCAAACACCACTGAAATCACTTAGCATGTATGCATCATATATATATATATATATATATATATATATATATATATAACATATATATCAGATCAGTCGCTCAGTCGTATCCGACTCTTTGCAACCCCATGAACTGCAGCATGCCAGGCCTCCCTGTCCATCACCAACTCCCGAAGGTCACTCAGACTCACATCCATCAAGTCAGTGATGCCATCCAGCCATCTCATCCTCTGTTGCCCCCTTCTCCTCCTGCCCCCAATCCCTCCCAGCATCAGAGTCTTTTCCAATGAGTCAACTCTTCGCATGAAGTGGCCAAAATACTGGAGTTTCAGCTTTAGCATCATTCCTTCCAAAGAAATCCCAGGGCTGATCTCCTTCAGAATGGACTGGTTGGATCTCCTTGCAGTCCAAGGGACTCTCAAGAGTCTTCTCCAACACTACAGTTCAAAAGCATCAATTCTTCGGCGCTCAGCCTTCTTCACAGTCCAGCTCTCACATCCATACATGACCACAGGAAAGACCATAGCCTTGACTAGGCGAACCTTTGTTGGCAAAGTAATGTCTCTGCCTTTGAATATTGCAGCCTTGACTAGACGAAACTTTGTTGGCAAAGTAATGTCTCTGCTTTTGAATATGCTATCTAGGTTGGTCAAAACTTTCCTTCCAAGGAGTAAGTGTCTTTTAATTTCATGGCTGCAGTCACAATCTGCAGTGATTTTGGAGCCCCCAAAAATAAAGTCTGACACTGTTTCCACTGTTTCCCCATCTATTTCCCATGAAGTGATGGGACCAGATGCCATGATCTTCATTTTCTGAATGTTGAGCTTTAAGCCAACTTTTTCACTCTCCACTTTCACTTTCATCAAGAGGCTTTTTAGTTCCTCTTCACTTTCTGCCATAAGGGTGGTATCATCTGCATATCTGAGGTTATTGATATTTCTCCTGGCAATTTTGATTCCAGCTTCTGTTTCTTCCAGTCCAGCGTTTCTCATGATGTACTCTGTTGCTGCTACTGCTGCTAAGTCGCTTCAGTCGTGTCCAACTCTGTGCAAACCTATAGACAGCAGCCCACCAGGCTCCCCCGTCCCTGGGATTCTCCAGGCAAGAACACTGGAATGGGTTGCCATTTCCTTCTCCAATGCAGGAAAGTGAAAAGTGAAAGTGAAGTCGCTCAGTCGTGTCCGACTCTTAGCGACCCCACGGACTGCAGCCTACCAGGCTCCTCCATCCATGGGATTTTCCAGGCAAGAGTACTGGAGTAGGGTACCATTGCTTTCTCCAATGATGTACTCTACATATAAGTTAAATAAGCGGGGTGACAATATACAGCCTTGATGTACTCCTTTTCCTATTTGGAATCAATCTGTTTTCCATGTCCAGTTCTAACTGTTGCTTCCTGACCTGCATACAGATTTCTCAAGAGGCAGATCCGGTGGTCTGGTATTCCCATCTCTTTCTGATTTTTCCACAGTTTATTGTGATCCACACAGTCAAAGGCTTTGGCATAGTCAAGAAAGCAGAAATAGATGTTTTTCTGGAACTCTCTTGCTTTTTCCATGATCCAGCAGATGCTGGCAATTTGATCTCTGGTTCCTCTGCCTTTTCTAAAACCAGCTTGAACATCTGGAAGTTCACGGTTCATGTATTGCTGAAGCCTAACTTGGAGAATTTTGAGCTTTACTTTACTAGCATGTGAGATGAGTGCAATTGTGCAATAGTTTGAGCATTCTTTGGCATTGCCTTTCTTTGGGATTGGAATGAAAACTGACCTTTTCTAGTCCTGTGGGCACTGCTGAGTTTTCCAAATTTGCTGGCATATTGAATGCAGCACTTTCACAGCATCATCTCTCAGGATTTGAAATAGCTCAACTGGAATTCCATCACCTCCACTAGCTTTGTTCATAGTGATGCTTTCTAAGGCCCACTTGACTTCACATTCCAGGATGTCTGGCTCTAGGTCAGTGATCACACCATCATGATTATCTGGGTCGTGAAGATCTTTTTTTGTACAGTTCTGTGTACAAAATATCTCTTGCCATCTCTTCTTAATATCTTCTGCTTCTGTTAGGTCCATACCATTTCTGTCCTTTATTGAGTCCATCTTTGCATGAAATGTTCCCTTGGTGTCTCTAATTTTCTTGAAGAGATCTCTAGTCTTTCCCATTCTGTCGTTTTCCTCTATTTCTTTGCATTGATTGCTGAGGAAGGCTTTCTTATCTCTTCTTGCTATTCTTTGGAACTCTGCATTCAGATGTTTATATCTTTCCTTTTCTCCTTTGCTTTTTGCTTCTCTTCTTTTCAAAGCTATTTGTAAGGCCTCCCCAGACAGCCATTTTGCTTTTTTGCATTTCTTTTCCATGGGGATGGTCTTGATCCCTGTCTCCTGTACAATGTCATGAACCTCAGTCCATAGTTCATCAGGCACTCTATCTATCAGATCTAGGCCCTTAAATCTATTTCCCACTTCCACTGTATAATCATAAGGGATTTGATTTAGGTCATACCTGAATGGTCTAGTGGTTTTCCCTACTTTCTTCAATTTAAGTCTGAATTTGGCAATAAGGAGTTCATGATCTGAGCCACAGTCAGCTCCTGGTCTTGTTTTTGTTGACTATATAGAGCTTCTCCATCTTCGGCTGCAAAGAATATAATCAATCTGATTTTGGTGTTGACCATCTGGTGATGTCCATGTGTAGAGTCTTCTCTTGTGTTGTTGGAAGAGGGTGTTTGCTATGATCAGTGCATTTTCTTGGCAAAATTCTATTAGTCTTTGCCCTGCTTCATTCCATATTCCAAGGCCAAATTTGCCTGTTACTCCAGGTGTTTCTTGACTTCCTACTGTTGCATTCCAGTTCCCTATAATGAAAAGAACATCTTTTTCGGTGTTAGTTTTAAAAGGTCTTATAGGTCTTCATAGAACCATTCATCTTCAGCTTCTTCAAAGTTACTGGTTGGGGCATAGACTTGGATTACTGTAATATTGAATGGTTTGCCTTGAAAATGAACAGAGATCATTCTGTCGTTTTTAGATTGCATCCAAGTACTGCATTTCGGACTCTTTTGTTGACCATGATGGCTACTCCGTTTCTTCTGAGGGATTCCTGCCTGCAGTAGTAGATATAATGGTCCTCTGAGTTAAATTCACCCATTCCAGTCCATTTTAGTTCACTGAATCCTAGAATGTCGACATTCACTCTTGCTATCTCTTGTTTGACCACTTCCAATTTGCCTTGATTCATGGACCTGACATTCCAGGTTCCTATGCAATATTGCTCTTTACAGCATTGGACCTTGCTTCTATCACCAGTCACATCCACAGCTGGGTATTGTTTTTGCGTTGGTTCCATCCCTTCATTCTTTCTGGAGTTATTTCTCCACTGATCTCCTGTAGCATTTTAGGCACCTAATGACCTGGGGAGTTCCTCTTTCAGTATCCTATAATTTTGCCTTTTCATACTATTCATGGGGGTTCTCAAGGCAAGAATACTGAAGTGGTTTGCCATTCCCTTCTCCAGTGGACCACATTCTGTCACATCTCTCCACCATGACCCACCTGTCTTGGGTTGCCCTACGAGCATGGCTTAGTTTCATTGAGTTAGACAAGGCTGTGGTCCTAGTGTGATTAGATTGACTAGTTTTCTGTGAGTATGATTTCAGTGTGTTTGCCCTCTGATGCTCTCTTGCAACACCTACCCTCTTACTTGGGTTTCTCTTACCTTGGGCATGGGTTATCTCTTCACAGCTGCTTCAGCAAAGCACAGCCACTGCTCCTTACCTGGGACAAGGTGTATCTCCTCACCACCGCCCTTCCTGACCTTCAACGTGGGATAGTTCCTCTAGGCCAGGCAATAATAGATCAATACATTGAAGTGTCAGATAAATTGCTAAATATTGATGGACATATCTTGCTTTTTGAAGCAAATTACTTTTATAGAAACAGGATTTTTTTATAATTCTCAGCAAAAAGGGACAACAGTTCATATTTTAATTTCATTTTTTCTAATAGAAGTATCTTTTGAATTCAGAAAAATTTTCCCTTAAAAAAGATAATAACAAAAAGACAAATTGCACTTCTGCTATTGCCAATGCTTCTGCCATAAGTATGTGATGAGGATTCTGTGGCCCAGAATCCATGGGAGCAGTGGTCCATGGATCTGATCAGTTTGGTCTCAAGTACACATCTGTTCTTCTCTGAACCAAATACTAATTAGTTTGTACTGTTCTCACAGCAGTGACAAATCTTATTTTCTTGGGCTTCAAAATGACTATGGACAATGACTGCAGCCATGAAATTAAAAGACACTTGCTCCTTGAAAGGAAAGCTCTGACAAACCCAGACAGTGTGTTAAAAAGCAGAGATATCACATTGTCAACAAAGGTTCATATAGTCAAAGCTATGGTTTTTCTAGTAGTCATGTACAGATATGAGAGTTGGACCATAAAGAAGGCTGAGGACCAAAGAATTAATCCTTTCAAACTGTGGTGCTGGAGAAGACTCTTAAGAGTCTCTTGGTCAGCAAGGAGATCAAACCAGTCAATCCTAAAGGAAATCAACCCTGAATATTCATTGGAAGGACTGAGGCTGAAGATGAAGCTTCAAAACTTTGGCCACCTGATGAGAAGAGCTGACTCACTGGAAAAGCAACCTGATACTGGGAAAGATTGAAAGCAAAAGATAACAGGGGTGGCTGAGGATGAGATGGTTGGATGCATCACTGACTCAATGGACATGAACTGAGCAAACTCCTGGAAATAGTAGAGAACAGAAGAGCTTTGTGAGCTACAGTTCATGAGGTCGCAGAGAGTTGGACACAACTTAGCAATTGAAAAACAACATAGCTTTGATCAAACTCCTCCTTGTCTTATCTGAGGACTAGAATCTAAGCTTATGATATTTCCCACCAATTCTATATTCTATTCATTTATCTAGGAAATATATATCCAGTAGGTCTAGATTATGGTGTATAAGGTATAAGATTGGAGTGCCAAGACTAAAATATCATTATTTTTTTGAAGAAGAAGAAGCCAGGAAACTGGGTAAGATCAGCAAGGGGATGAGTTGCTGAGGTCAAAAGTAGTTCAAGAACTACATTTTGGATCAAAACTAATGCTGAGAGGCTTGGGAGAAAAATATAAATCAGTAATGGAGATGGAAAAGGAAAGACCAGTGAAGAAAAAACAAAATACATGAAACAACAAATCATAGAATGATTAGAATTTACTGAACTGGAAGCTAAGCACTGGGTGCATTTCAAGGAGGAGGGGCTGACTTTGTCAAATGTAGCCAACACAGTCAAGATTGCAGGCCCCTGTGCAGAGATGGATGGAATTGTTTTAAAGTGGAAACATGATGGTTATGAAACTCTGCACATTTACAGAAAAATCAAGGAATCATATATTTAAATGAATGACTTTATGGCAGTAAATTATACCTCAAGAAAACCGTTTCAAAATAAAAAAAGAAATTGAGCATATATCTACCTAGCATTTCTACCCTCAGGTATTCTCTGCCCAGGGTAAGTAAAATGCATGCTTATAAGAAAGATAGGTGAGTTAATATTCACAATATCTTTATTCATAACACCTCACACTTGAACTAACCCAAATGTACATTATTAAGTGAATGGAAAAGTGTTTTGTGATGTGTTCATACAAGGTTAAATTACTCAGCCTTAAAAAGAGAAAAACTGCTTATTCAAATAAAAATATGTGATCTCAAAAACATTACTTTGAGCAAAAGAGACAGACATCAAAGTGTACAATGTGATTTATTTCATTTTTATGAAGCTCTGCCACTCTGAAAATCAGAGAAGTGAGATTTTATTCCGAAAAAATTGCTCCCGTGAATCATTGATTGTACACTGGACTTCTTGCATGAATTAGGAAGTTTGCAACTGAATTTTAATTTCTTATGTGCCTGATGTTTATCCTCCATTATTTTCTCTCTTTAAAACCCATCAGCATAGACGAAGGAATCAGTTTCTATTTTCTATTTATATTATTATGTACCTAGTTCTATATTATTTTTGTGCATTTATAACTGGCCTCTGGAGTTCAGTCTCCTTAATGATATAGCTGTGCAAGATGCTAGACCAGTTTATTACAGGGAAGATGGGAAACAGACTGTGCATATTAAATGTGAAGATTTTTCTACTGCCTGCTCAACAATCAGGAAGAAGGGTGACTCTTACCTTGAACCAGATGCTGCTCTCAGAAGGTATCTCCACTGGTTGGCATGTGGCTCATTAATTCCCAAACCAGACTGAGTCCTGTAAGATCTTTGGACAGCTTGTGTCTGATAACTGATTCCTACATTTATCTTTTTGAACAATGCGATTGAACTGGGACTGCCACAGAAGGCTCTACTGAGATAGACAAGCACGCTCAAGTCTCTCCAAGCTTCAAATTAGCACACTGTTCATGAAGTCCTGAAGCTTTGTATCCACCGCAGGTGGTGCTCAGTCATTCAGTTGTGCCTGACTCTTTTTGGCCCCGTAGACTGTAGACTGTAGTCCGGCAGGCTCTTCTGCCCACGGGATTTTCCTGGCAAGAGTACTAGAGTGGGTTGCCATTATCTTCTCTAGAGGATCTTCCTGACCCAGAGATTGAACTCGCGCTTCTTGCATCTTTTCCATTGGCAGGTGGATTCTTTACTAGAGCCCCCTGGGAAGCCCTGGATTCAGGTGCTGTGTGCTGTGCTCAGTCATACCTGACTGTCTTGACCCTATAGACTGTAGCCCTCCACATTCCTCTGTCCATGGGGATTCAGGTGAGGGCTCCACAAATCATTCCAATGCATTCAAAGCTCCTGTCTAGTTAGTCAACAAGGCTCTTAAATGCCAGGTGCCTACTAGATGTGTTATTTTTCAGAAACTGGGGGCGGAGTGCCAAAGATACTAATTTTCCAGGTCCACCTCCCCCTAGACATTACCCCTCCCCTGCACGCCTTCCCTCACACTCTGACACATACACTGAGGTGCTCACTTGGAGACTACTCACATCAGACTGGCCTGGAAAGAGACCAAGGATGTGGGAGCATCATATCTCATCCACTTCTTTGGTGCCTTTGGGAGACCTGTCAATCACAGAGCCCCATTCCTGCCTTCTGCATCACAGAATTGGTTGGGTAACTCAGACCAGCCAATGAGAATATTCCATTCCCTCAACCACAGTGATTGGGTCAAAGGTGGTCATGTGATGCCAGCAAGTCCAATTAGAGACTCCTGTGTCATCGAAACTTGGAAGAGAGCTTTTCTCCTCCAGTGGTTGGGAGCTAGGGAAATAGGGTCCAGGCAGGCAGGTTGGAGGTTGAGGTCAGGGGTGTTGTGGGCAGACCCCCTGGGTTCTGGTGGTGCTTCTGTTAGTCCTTGGATTCCTCATCTGTGAGATAGGGCAGATAACTGGACCCTCCCTCAGAGAAGCAACCTGAATAAGAAATACATGATCTAGTGTGTAATGCTTAGTGAGCATCTGCTATGGGCAGGAACTGCCCTAGTCTTTGCTAATAATATTGTCTGGTTATCCTGCCTGCTACCTGCAGAGAGCTACCAGGGAACCACATTGACCACAGACAAGCAGAGCTTGAGGGATGAAGGTGATGTAAGTCACACACATCATTGGATCTCCTGGATCCAGTGTACCTTTAGGTCTGTCTACCCCTATATCTCCCAAGTATGTGAGTTAAAATTCCCCCTTTACTTAAACCAGTTTGAGATGAGTCATTATTACTTGCAACACATTCTGATTACTATAAAGTCATCCATAACCCAATCTTATGAAAACTAAAAATATCTGTTTCATGTTATAAAATGCCTTTTTCTGCCTCATGTTCCCTTCTTGAAAAAAGTTCTGGGAGGAAAACACTAGAGTTTAATTTCCTTTTCAATTCAAGTCCCAAAACTCAACCACACTGAGTCAACAGCAAGTTATGGAGCCGGTCATCTGGTGATTTTTCTCTCTTTCTGGAATATATTGTCCTTTTAATGGTAAGTACTATTTGTATATGCTGCAAGTAGAATTTTCAATTACTCTTCTGACATCCAGATCGGTCATTGCTTTTTATTATGCTCTGGATTTAGGAAGAAATATGCTCCTGACAGCAACTTTATTTGAATTCTCCTGCTTAGGTTAATAGCAAATAAAGCCCAGGATCACCACCAGGCCCAAACCAGCAGAACTGCTTCTGTTCTGAGAAAGGCAACCATTCAAGATGCTCTTCTTTCACCTGTGCTGTGCTTGTAGTCTGTATGGTTGTATGTTATTAGCCTTTCAGAAGCTGCTTGCCTGGGTCATCACCTAAAGTGGACTCTTTGAAAGGACTCCTTTATCCCATTTTAAACTAGAAACTGTTCCTTGAAGCAGACACTGGGCTAAGCCCTTCACCTGCATCAGCACCTGGAGATGCAGGTAATGCGTCCCCATTTTACACATAAGCAAACAACAACACCTGAGGCCAAGTGAACAGGAAAGTGGCAGGCACGGGATTCAGACCCACAGTTGTTTTAGCCAGAAGGTACTTCAAGTACCAATAAATTGTTCAGAGACATGAAAGTCCCTGTGCAGGTGCATTTTACATGAAAACCTACTAATACACTGCCTTCTAGCAGAGGCTATCCCACATCGGTTCTCAGCCCTGCTCCTGCATTTTGACTCAACTTCAGGCACAAAGTAGTGTGGACACAGAAAAGATGGCTTGGAGAATCACCTGCAGGACATCTGTAAGCCTGAGGGGTCTTTGTGCAGGGTGAAGGTGAAGTTGAAGGGCTTCCCAGCTGATGAGAATCTAAATGTCCAACATCATGGCTCACTGAGTCTCTGGAGCTGTCACTGACCCCTCCAGGTGCTCAGATATGGCTGCATATAAGATGTTCTTTCTGAATAACAAATTCTTCCTTCTCTCCTCCTCCTCTTCCTCCACCTTCTCTCCTCCTCCACTTCCTCCACCCCCTCCTCATCCTTATCATATGTTTCTCTCTCCCTAGCTAACACAAGATTTTCACCATCTACTATACCCTGTAGAAAGCAGCACGACACATTTAAAGATTTACTGGGTATTGGTATGCCCTTGGAACAAATCAAGGAAAGGGGTGGAAATAAAGCATATAGGTCAGCCCCTGCCCCCTGTGACCTAGGCCAACTCTCTTTCAGTAAATTTTTAATTCCCTCATTTAGGCTCTAGGAGAAACCCAGAAACAGCCCTCAAAAGTCCATAGATATTATAACTCTTACAGAAGCATGAGAGGTGAGTGTGTCCATCTCTGTTGCTGATGACTCTATAACATTCAGTTTGAGTCATTCTTTAAACTCAGCTGTGCTCTGAGTTCTGAGCCATCACCTAAAACCCTGAAGGTGGTTGAACCAAGATTTTCCTTAGATCAAAAAGCTGAGCAACTGCAGCAAAGATAATTGCTTTGTATAGCTCTTCATGGAAAAATAAAGACCCAGCCACATCCAACACATGCTAAATCAGCCCAAATATCAAACAAGATAGCCAGAGAGGATGCCAGGCCCCAGATACAGAGAACAGGAAATAGGACTTTGGAAAACACAGGTGATTATCGGAGTTAGCCAAGCAGCAGACTTGGGCTCACAATCTTCCACAGGGGCCCCCTGCTTTCTGATGCCAACTACACATGCAGAGGGTCTTCAAATTACCCTCAGGTTTGATAATTCTCTAGAAAGACATGGAATTCAGTGAAAGTAGTTCCACTCATGAGTACTGTTTATTATAAAAAAAAAAAAAAAGGACTATGAACTAAAATAAGCCAAAGGAAGAAGCGTATAGGGCAGAGCCTACAAGGGATCAGAGGTGAAGTTTCCACTGTTTTTTCCCTCCAGAGTCTGGACATGTGTGTTTCCTGCATCAATGTGACATATGTGCTGCTGCTGCTGCTGCTGCTGCTAAGTTGTTTCAATCGTGTCCAACTCTGTTCAACCCCATAGACAGCAGCCCACCAGGCTCCCCCGTCCCTGGGATTCTCCAGGCAAGAACACTGGAGTGGGTTGCCATTTCCTTCTCCAATGCATGAAAGTGAAAAGTGAAAGTGAAGTTGCTCAGTCGTGTCCAACCCTCAGCGACCCCATGGACTGCAGCCTACCAGGCTCCTCCATCCATGGGATTTTCCAAGCAAGAGTATTGGATTGGGTTGCCATTGCCTTCTCCAGACATGTATGATGTATTGCCAACCAGAGAAGCTCTCTCTAGCTTCACTCTCCAGCTTTTACTTGGGTTTCATTGCATAAATGTTGGTTGCTCAGTTGGATCTGACTCTTTGTGATCCTATGGACTACAGCCCACCAGTGTCTTCTATCCATGGGATTTCCCAGGCAAGAATACTTGAGTGGGTAGCCGTTCCCTTCTCCAAGGAATCTTCCTGACTCAGGGATAAAACTCAGGTCTCCCACATTACAGACAGAGTCTTTGCCATCTGAGTCACCAGGGAAACATGGTTGAGAGATAGGTTGTCCATACCATTGGACTCAGTCTCCAGTTTGACTGATGCCAATAGCCAACCTTCACCTCAGGAGGCAGTGTTTAGCCAAGCTAAACAAAGATGCCCCTTTCAGGTATGATTTAAAAAATTACTTCTCAGAACCTGAAGTCAAGGCCAAATCCCTCTTTGGACAAAGCCCAAATTCTTTTACACTGCAGGGATCCAGAAAAGAGACTGCTGACTTGGTGTTGGGGTGGTGTGAGAAGGCTGTAGTCAGCAAGGTCATGAGTGTATAAGCCCAGGAGTTCCATTTAAGACAAATTATATTTGATTCCAAAAGCATATAAACAAAGGCAGCCACTCAAATTCAAGGACAAGTTTGATGGAGACTCCACAGGAAGTTGTCACAGAGCTGAGGTGTACTGCTTCAGTAGAAGAGGACCATAGGGAAGATTTGGAATCTCCAGATGGAGCGGGTCAGCACGTAGAAATTAGCTATTGTTATTCTAGGACCGTTAACTGCAGCCTCTTTTCCTCTTCTCTACCCCAGGTGAGCTCCCCAGAAGTGAGGTCCACCCCTGCCCATGGTTCCCTCTTCCCTTCCTGCAATCTGAGCTAATGTGTTGTTATACAAAGCCCTGCAAAGACCAACTAATTATAATGCAGTTGCTTGCCCTTATTTTATACTCTGTATTTACCTGCTTGTTGAATTGAGGATTGTAACCCTATTATTAATTCATTAAGAAACATAATTTCATGCAAAATAATGTGTTTACCCTCTTCTATTAAGTTAAGGTATGTGATTACAAGAGCCCTGTCAGGCAAAGAGGTTCTGCTCCCCAGGGCACAGAAGGAGCCGCCAATTTCTCTTCCACCAGATACAAGGAGCCGAGAAGTTAACTGTGATTCTGATTTTTCAGCACATCTACTCCGATCTAAGCCAGATAACTGGTGGAAGATATCAAATGGGAGAGAGATGCTTGGGAAAATATTGTTTAATCATATTTTTATCTGGTTGGTATGAGATTATCTTCATTTGCATCTGGATTCAGTGCGGCCTGAAAGGTTCATTTATATCCTGTAAGCTCTTGGGGAATCAACTTATTGGAAAAAGACCCTGATGCTGGGAAAGATGAGGGCAGGAGGAGAGGGGGATGACAGAGGATGAGATGGTTGGATGGCATAACTGACTTGAAAGACGTGAGTTTGAGCAAACTCTGGTAGATGGTGAAGGACAGGGAAGCCTGGTGTGCTGCAGACCATGGGATCGAAAAGAGTTGAACACGACTGAGCAACTGAACAATAACAACAAAGCTCTTGGGGAAAAGGAGAATCAGTGATGTAGTTTTTAATGTGAAAAGCAAGGATTATGTCTCAGCTTCCCTCGTAGCTCAGTTGTTAAAGAATCTGCCTGCAATGCAGGAGACCCGGGTTTGATTCCTGGATCTGGAAGATCCCCTGGAGAAGGAAATGGCAACCCACTCCAGTACTCTTGCCATGAGAATCCCGTGGACAGAGGAGCCTGGCAGGCTACAGTCTATGGGGTTGTAAGAGTCGGACACAACTTAGCAACTAAACCACCACCGCGTGTCTCAGACAAATGAGTAGCTGGGAAGGGACTCGGCGAGGAAATAGGTCCAAGAAGAGACCCTCTTCTGTGAGACCCTGTTTTATGAGACCCTCAGTTTTCCAAATGGATGACCACAGATCCTCTCAGCCAAGCGCCTCATTGCCCCCTCACCACCGACATCTTGCTAAGACACCCTCCTACATCCTCCTGGTCCCCAAATGCTTGGAGGCAAATTAAGAACCTCAAGGCCTCCTACACACTAACCCTCTGGCAGCCCTGGCCATGTTGCCATTTCAGGACTTAAATTAAAATCTTGCAGCTGAGGACAGTAGGAGGCAAAATTTCATTTTGCCATTTTTCTTCTCAAAAACTTTCACTAGATCTTTGTGATTCTTGACCCCTGGAGCTGGATGTAAGTTCCCTTGAAGAAAAAGGAAGATTAATGGATGTGGGGAAATAGCAGAAACACTCCCGAAAACCAAATGGGCAGCAAGAGAGGAATGGCTCTTCCTGTGCGTGAGCATAGACCAGACGAGTAAGGGGGTGGGGGAGGACAGTAGGCGGGGAAGGGGGATGGTGCCTTTACAAATTGTACCAAAATGGAACGTACAGTGCAGGCTGGTGGCTCAGGACTGTCCAGGGGAATTATTTTCTGTCCTCTATTAATGTTTTCTGTTCTTTCTCCCTCAAATGACTAATCTTGTTTTTCACAAGGATGCTTCTCCTGATTCACTCTGCTTTTGTTTGCTTTCTCTTTGTATGTATCAGTAACTCCTCTGCTTTTCATGGGCTGTTTGTCCCGGGGGCGGGGGTTAGGGGTGGGTAGGGGGTTGTGCGGGTGGGTGGTTCATGGTGTGAATGTAGGTGGTGTGCTAGATCTGCACCAAGGCACCAGCCTCTAGGCTCTGCATTTGGCTCCAAGCAAGCAGCCATGTGACCCTGATGGCTCAGCTGGTAAAGAATCCTCCTGCAAGGTGGGAGACCCCAGTTCCATTCCTGCATTGGGAAGATCCCCTGGAGAAGGAAACAGCTACCCACTCCAGTACTCTGGCCTGGAGAATTCCATGGACTGTATAGTGCATGGAGTTGCAAAGAGTTGGACGTGATTGAGCGACTTTCACTTTCAAACAGCCATGTGACCCTAGGGCATCTGTGCTCAGTTGTGTCCGGCTCTGTAGCCCCATGGACTGTAGCCTGCCAGGGTCCTCTGTCCATGGGAATATCCCAGCAAGAAGACTGGGGTGGGTTGCCATTTCTTTCTCCAGGGATCTTCCCAAGGCCAGGGATCAAACCCGAGTCTCCAGCATCTCCTGCATTGGTAGGTGGAGTCTTCACCACTGAGTCACCTGGGAAGCCATGTGACCCTAAGGAGCAGCTCAGTTTGCCTCTTTGAGTCTCAGTTTTCTTGGTGCAAAATGAGAGCAAGAAGGGCCCAGGAGCTGACCTATTTTGTAAGCTCATCTGGGAAATCTATTGGAAAAACCAGCTTTGTTACCCAAATGGCAATAGTGTGCTTTTGTGAGTAAAATTTGTGTTTGCTTTTCCTACCAAGAAGGCAATTTGGTCATTCTATCTCTGGGGGTTTAGGGGCACCCTCTAACTAGTACTTAGGGGTGAGTTTTGTTCCTTGGGGGATGCTCTCTGGAGCAGACTGTGCTTGATGCCTGGCAGGACCTCTCAGAAATCCTGGGTTGTTGTTGTTTAGTCGCTTCAGTCATGTCTGACTCTAAGACCCCGTGGACTAGAGTCCGTCGGATTTCTCTGTCCATGGGATTCTCCAAACAAGAATACTGGAGAGGGTTGCCATGCCCTCCTTCAGGGGATCTTCCCAACCCAGGGATTGAATCTGAGTCTCCTGTGTCTCCTGCATTGGCAGACAGGTTCTTTACCACTAGCGCCCACTGCATCCAAAGCTTGCTTTCTTCTCCCCTTAGACCATGTCTATTTGAAGCCCCAAAGAATGTGTATTCACTCCTAAATTCCCTAAGTTAGTGACCAATAAGAAGAGAATGTCAATCAAGCTGCCAGTCCTGAGCCAGTCAGACCAAACTGTCCATCCATTCATCTGTAAACACACTGGGACCCCCACCTACAGTCCCACTCCAGAGCAACTAACTGACGCTGCCAGGAGGCAGGAGGGGTGAGGGAAAATAAAGCAGTGAGTCTGTCACTAAGACCCCAAGAGGCCATGGACTGGAATGCCAGGGAGTCACAGCATCCCCAAGGCAGAGCCAGAGGCAAAGGGTTTGGGGGGCAGAGGGCTGATTTGTGGGCAGATTTCAGGGACCAGGCAGAATGAGAGCCTTCAGAGAAGAAGGAAAGCCTGGTTGCATTGTGCTCTGGTGGTATGGCTGTTGGGGAGCAGTTCTGTTGACCAGGAAGGCCATCTGAAGGCCTGGAAGAGGGTCACCCATCGTCTTTGCCACCTGCAGCATGACCTCAGGGCCCTGTAGGCCTTACCAGTGCTCCAGCTGAGAATCCCAGGGCAATGTGGAAATGCTGGAGACAGGGCTGGGGCCAGGGGCTCAGGGAGACCCAAGGGCAGCAGAAGTCAGCTGGGCAGGCTCACGGGGAGAAGCAGGTTGTTTTACGAGGGCAGAGGCCCAGGTGTATGGCTTGGATGTCCTTCTCGTGGCTCCTGACCATTCCTGCCCAGGGAATGCTCAGCAGCCAGGGCTCGGCCCCCCATCTGGCTCCCTACATGCCATCATAAGTGGTGACTGGCCCTCCTGCTCCTACATAGTGGGGCTGGCCTCTCTCTGCTGATGTCTGCTGCAGAGGCCAGAAGTGGTCCCTTCCAGGACCACCGGCTTTTCCTGGGAGGAAGGCCAGCACATACCCCTTTAGGCTCAGTCGGCCTTTCTTCATCCCTCCACACAGTCATCACAGACTTTAATTATTCTTACCACGCAACTCTTCAGTTAACCCCCCTGGGCCTTCTGAAGCTCTGGAACAACCCCCTCCCCAAGCTCCAGCCCACACCTCTTGATCGTTATTTCATGCAAACACAAATAACTCTGAAAATGAGCAGAAAGGGAGAGGGTGCTGGTGTGAGTGGGATGCTTCTGAGCCTGGGCAGAGCCGCTGGCGAGACAGTGATGAGCCGGTGGGTGGTGGAGACACAGGGAACACAGAAACAAGGCCAAGGCAGCTCCGAGAGAGGAAGGGAGAAAGAGACATTGTTTCCATAGGGACAAGCAGGGCATCAGAAGGAAGCTGGGAGGAGCTGGTCAGTCCGCAGGCCCAACAGGGAGGCCCGAGGATGGCCAGCTCAGGAGCCAGGCCCCAGGCGTCTGCCCCAGAGGTAAGGGACCTTGGACTCAACTCCGCTCTCCCGGCATGTGAGATGCTCCTCCTGCCATTCAGGGTCTGTTACTCGTCTGACTCCCATCGTAAAGAGCAGACAGGAGCCATCCCTATAGAAAACCCCCAAGGTTCACACATCCCATGGCAGCCATTCTGGTGCACAGAGCTCCTCAACCCCAGCAGCCAGTGGGAAAATAGGAAGTCCTGGCCTCAGAGGCCCAAATCCCTTTTTGATCCTAACTCTGGCTCTGTCCAGCTGTCCAGGGCAACTCACACACTCTCTCTGGGCTGTGGATCAGCCTACATGAAATCATATCCTACTGCGTCCCATCTCACAGGACAGTGTCGAGGCCCCGGGACCACAGGAGGGGCTTGGTGACTCTCAGCTAGCTGTGAAAACTTTCTCTTATTTCCCTCTACAGCTTACACCTGGTGACCCAACCACTGTGTCTCTCCAGGGCACCAGCAAGGTTACTGGATTCTGTGTGGCCCCACTTGGAACCCACATTTTGAGAGCATCTCAGTGTTGGAAAAATTTCTCCATGGAGCCAGTGTTCCTGTCTCCCTGTTTGCTGTCCAGGGATGTCTTGGTCAGACACTGGCTTGTCTTGAACTTGCTCCCAGTCACAGGAGGGACCCCACCAAAGGCAGCCTGGATGGGGAGTCTCAGAGCCAGGCTGAGATCTGATGGCTGGTGACTTGGTGGCCCCTGGGACTGCCCCTCCCTTTATCTGGCCACTCAGACCACAGCTAGCCTCAGAATTCCAACTGCCCTGGACACCCTCCTGCTCTGTAAGGGCACCTAAAGCTAAGATGTTCAGGCATGCTTTCAGCTGGACCCTGGCTCATGCCTACACCCGCCAGCCTGGGCTTAACTCAGCACAACGGCTCCCTCCAGCAAAGGCAGGAGGTCACGATGCATTCTCCTGTGCCCTCTGAGGCTACTCAGAGCTGCCTCCTCCACAAAGCAGTCCTTGATTCCCCTATATGGATGTTATCTCTCTCTGAACTCTCGCAGGACATTATATGTTTCTCTTTAACAGCATCAGTAACCTCCTACTATCTGGCTACTTACTTTGCAGGGCCCAGGACCAAGTGAAAGTGTTGGGTCCTTGTTCAAAAGCAGCAAGAAAGTGCTGTTAGCGTTTGTTTGGTTTGGTCACTGAGTCGTGTCTGACTCTTGTGACCTCATGGACTGTAGCCCCCCAGGCTCCTGTGTCCATGGAATTCTCCAGGTAAGAATACTGGAGTGGGTTGCCATTTTCTTCTCCAGGGGATCTTCCTGACCCAGGGATCGAACCCACGTCTACTGCATTGCAGGCAGATTCTTTACCACTGAGCCACCAGGGAAGCCCCATATATAACATAGTGCTTGTAATTTAATTTATTAATACTTTTCTGTAAGTAACTATTTAGAAAAATTTGGGAATAGTTTCTCCACAATTCACAATAGCCTGGTATTTTTTGGTCAATAGCTACTATGGAATGTGAACATTCACTGGTCCATAAAGCTTTACAAGAAGGTCTCTGATGAGTATATTAATTAGAATCATATTGTAATATATAATCTTATACTATTAAATTGCACAAGGAATTAGAAAATATTTAGTAGTTTTTTAAACTACTTTGACCTTGGAATTCTCCTTCATATGAATATGATTACTATTACTAACCCTTGAAGCTTCCAACCACTGTCATTAGACTTACTAAAACATAAAGTTTTCCCCTTTCTTCCATAATCTCTCTTGACTGTCACTTTTTAAGAAATGTTTTCCATTTAATGTCTTTTTAAGTAAAGAAACATTAAAGTTTTAAGTTATTCGTTTGCATTTTATCATTCCTCTTTATATGCCACAATGTCTGGTATAAAGGCAAAGCTAAACTTGTACGTAGATTCACCAGAACTGTGTTGTTGAGTTGCTCAGTCTTGTCCAACTCTGTGCAATCCCATGGACTGCAGCATGCCAGGCTTCCCTGTCCTTCACTGCCTCCTGGAGTCTGCTCAAACTCATGTCCATTGAGTCGGTGATACCATCCAACCATCTGAGCATCTGTCACCTCCTTCTCCTTCTGCCCTCAACCTTTCCCAGCATCAGGGTCTTGTCCAATGAGTCAGTTGTTCGTATCAGGTGGCCAAAGTATTGGAGCTTCAGCTTCAAGATCGGTCCTTCCAATTAACATTCAGGACTGATTTCCTGTAGGATGGACTGTTGACCTCCTTGCTGTCCAGGGGACTCTCCAGAGTCTTCTAACAGCACCACAGTCTGAAAGTATCAATTCTTTGGCACTCATCCTTCTTTATGGTCCAACTCTCACATCTGTAAACGACTGATGGAAAAACCATAGTTTTGACTATATGGACCCCTGTCGAGAAACTGATGTCTCTGCTTTTTAATACAGGGCCATTCAGGTTTTGTAGCTCATGCACGCATGTGTCACAGGAAGGGCCAGCTTCGTGGAGGTGAGATCCGTGTGGCCTTGAGAATACTACATGCAAACAGGCAGCAGGAATGGTTGTTACACATTTGGCATGTATTAATATGTGTTTCCTCTGCTCTGCATGTGCTCCTCTTGTGCCAGCGACTTCACTTACAAAAGGCAAGATCAAAGGGAAAATCATCAATAATTTCAAATATGATGACAGCATTAAAGCCACCGTGGCTCTTCTGAGCACAAGCCTTGTGTGGCTGAACAGGTCACCCGCCCAGGAAGCTGATTGGCTTCCTGCTTTGTTTTATTGTTAGTTCAAATGAGGCTTCCATCTGGCTCTGAAATAACCCAGGGCTCATTAAAGAAGGAATTTGGGCATGCTCCCATGCCCTGCACTTGGTGAATGGAAGAATGTATGAATGAACAGTCCTTACATGTGTGTAAGGGCAGGATTGACACTTCACATTGCTCCACATCAAATGCCTGTGTTCCCTCACATTCGTATGTTAAATCCTAACCCCCAGTGGGATGGTATTAGAAGGGGAGGCCTTTGGGGAGGGATTAGATCATGAGAATGGAACCCTCAGGAATGGGACTAGTGCCCCAGTTAAGAAGACCCCAGAAAGACCCCCCACCCTCTTCCCACCCTGTCCCCACCATGTGAAGACACAACAGAAGACAGTTGTCTACAAACTAGGAGGTGGACCCTCATCGAGCACCCAACTGGCCAGCACCTTGGCTCTGGACCTCCAGCCCCTAGAACTATGAGAGATAAATGTTTAAGCAGCCAGGCTCTGGTGCTTTTATGACAGCACCACAAACCGACACAAGACGACTCTCAAGCCCAATTTCAGCCCCCTTTTTTCAACTGCTTAAAAAAAACATATGATGTAACTACCTCCACTTACATGTGGGATCCAAAAAAACTATACAAATGAAATTATTTACAAATCGGAAACAAACCTACAGACATAGGAAACAAATTTATGGTGATCAAAGGGGGAGGAGGGAGGGATAAATTAAGAGTTTGGGATTAAAATACACACACAATTATATATAAAATAGATAAATAACAAGGTCCTACTGTATAGTACAGGGAATTATATTCAATAACCTACAATGAAAAATAATTTGAAAATACATATATATTAATACATATATGAATCACTTTGCTGCACGCATGAAAGTAACACAACATGGTAAACTAATTATACTTTAAAAAGTGTAAAAAAAAAATAGAAATGCCTAAGTTACAATGGGCCACACTTCTCCTACAGGGAACATGAGAATCTATGCAAAAAGTCTTGATTTTTAGATTTGATACGTGAAAGGAAAAGATCCCTCATCTCGGCAGAGACGAGCACTGCTCTCAGAACTGTGTTAGGAACAGAAATGAATGATCCAGACACAGCTGACCCAACATATCTGAATGTCTGTAACTGTGATTCATTCATTTATCCATTTACTCAACAAATAAATATTTATAAAGTGGCCACTCTGTGGGATATATCAGTGAAGAAAACAGGCTTGCTGAAAAATTTTCCAGTGGAAAGATAAACATTAGACAAAACTCAAGAATAAGAAGATAATTACTGTTGTGAAGAAACCGGAAACAGAGAAGACAGAAGGGTGCAGGCTTGGTGGGGCTGTATTTCTAATCCAGTAGGCGTGTTGTTGAACCTCAGCCTCTGTGCACCTGTGCCGGATGGAAACATGAAGACAGGGTCTGGGGTGAAGTAGAAAAGGGGAGCTTTCTTGCTTTGCCAGGCAAAGGGGGCCACAGCGGGCTAATGCCCTCAGAACTGTGTATCCCCACTGGAGTGGGGTGGTGAGGAGTTTTACTGTGTTCAAGGAGCAGGGCGTGGTCAGCTCATGGACACTCTTCTGATTGGTGGGTGGTGAGGTAATGGGGAGTTGGCATCATCAACGTACAGGTTCCAATCCTTCTGGCGTCTATAGGCTTGCAAGCAACATGGAGTTAACTTCTCCCACCTGATGGGGGATTCAGTGTCTGCAAAACAGCTTCAAGGGCATGGCTCCAACTACTATCTATAGCCCTTGAGGAGGAACTAAAGATACTTGACTTTGTTTAATGGCTAAAGTATGATTATTTTTCTTGCTTGACTATTTTCTTTTCTTTCTGTATTTTTCATTTCTCTGATCAAACTTATTCTTTGACTAAAGGTTTTTCTACAGACAAAAAGCAGGCAGAGGACATGGGTGGGGGATCTATTTTGGGAAGGCCTCATAGGGTCCTGCTTGCTTACAGTTGGAGAAGGCCTTTCAGAAGAGGTGACCTTTGAGCAAGGATTTGAACCAGATGGGCTGAGCCATGTGGTAAACTCAAGGCTCATGTGGCATCCGGTGGGAATTACAGACACTCCTCAGAAGGGAGGCCAGATGGGGTTCTTCCCACAGACGCTCTGCCAGCCCCCAGGCTTTCGGCTGCCTCTTGTCTGAACACCATCCATGCCCTCCCTGGCTCCACATGTTATAGGGTGGACACCTTCCATGCACAGAGCTTTAAGACAGAACTGCAGCTATTCTTTGTGATTTCTGGGTGTGACCCTACGTTTGCTTGGCCTCCATAACAAAGTACCACAAACTGGTAGGTTCAGACCAGAGTAATTTATTCTCTCTCTCAGTTGTGAAGCCCAGAAGTCTGAAATCAAGAAGTCAGCAGGGTTGGGCTGTCTCCAAAGCCCCTTAGAAAGGACCCCCTACTCCACAACCACTTGCTTCTTTCACCTTCCAGGAATTCCTTGGTCTGTAGCTACATCACTCCCATTTCTGCCTTCATCTTCTCCTTGTATCTCTGATTTTTCTTTCAAAGGCACCAGTCATAGTGGATCAGGGTTACCCTAATGACCTCATCTTAACATGATTGCATCTGCAAGACCCCATTTCCAAATAAGTTCATACTGACTGGTACCTGAGATTAGGACCTCAATATATATTTGTTGTTGTTCAGTCAGTCATGTCCTACTCTTTGCATCCCAATAGACTGTAGCATGCCAGGCTACCCTGTCCTTCACTGTCTCCCAAAGTTTGCTCAAATTCAAGTCCATTGTATCAGTGATGCCATCCAACCATCTCATCCTCTGTTAGCCCCTTCAGCATATATTTGGGAGAAATACAATTCAACAAGACAGTAATTCAATTTAGTTCAGTTGCTCAGTCATGTCTGACTCTTTGTGACCCCATGGACTGCAGCAGGCCAGGCTTCCCTGTCCATCACCAACTCCCAGAGCTTGCTCAAACTCATGTCCATCGAGTCAGTGATGCCATCCAACTATCTCATCCTCTGTCATCCCTTTCTCCTTCTGACATCAATTCTGCACAGTATCAGGGTCTTTTCCAGTGAGTCAGTTCTTCACATCAGGTGGCCAAAGTGTTGGAGCTTCATCTTAAGCATCAGTCCTTCCAGTGAATATTCAGGACTGATTTCCTTTAGGATTGACTGGTTTAATCTCCTTGTTGTCCAAGGGACTCTCAAGAGTCTTCTCCAATACCACAGTTCAAAAGCATCAATTCTTCAGTGCTCAGCTTTCTTTCTGGTCCAACTCTCACATCCATACATGACTACTGGAAAAAACAAAGCTTTGTCTAGATGTAACTTTGTCAGCAAATTAATGTCTCTGCTTTCTAATACGCTGTCTAGGTTGGTCATAGCTTTTCTTCCAAGGAGCAAGTGTCTTTTAATTTCATGGCTGCAGTCACCATCTACAGTGATTTTGGGGCCCAAGAAAATAAAGTCTCTCACTGTTTCCATTGTTTCCCCATCAATCTGCCATGAAGTGATGGGACCAGCTGCCATGATCTTAGTTTTTTGAATGTTGAGTTTTAAGTCAGCTTTTTTACTCTCCTCTTTCACTCTCATCAAGAGGCTCTTTAGTTCCTCTTCACTTTCTGCCATAAGGGTGATGTCATCTGAGTATCTGAGGTTATTGATATTTCTCCTGGCGATCTTGATTCCAGTTTGAGCTTCATCTAGACTGGCATTTCACATGATGTACTCTGCATAGAAGTTAAATAAGCATGGTGACAATATACAGCCTTGAGGTACTCCTTTCCCAGGAGGCAGGAGGCAGGTAAGGTGGTCCGGTATTCCATCTCTTTAAGAATGTTCCACAGTTTGTTGTGATCCACTCAGTCAAAGGCTTTGGTGTAATCAACAAAGCAGAAGTAGATGTTTTTCAGGCAATAGAAGGAAGCAATTATTTCATTGATCCCCACAGAGATCCCATTGTCCCGTGTGGCTCATTCATTTGTCTGACTAAGACAGGCCACGTCTCTGTGCCAGGGGAAGGTGAGACTTTCAAAGTATCTTTCCACTCAAGTCTGGGCTCTGTAGACACGGGTGTTCAGGTTGGGAGAAACACTGACCATTCATTACCAGTTGCTGCTATTTCTGTGGGGAGATAATCATGTGGTTTTGTTCACTCAAAACCAGGAAGAATGTGTTACTCTCCAAGCTAAGCACCTCCACCATCTCCTGGGTCACCCAACATGTCTCATGGCTTCTGGTCTCTCATTTCTAATTTTCTAATGTTTCTGGTTAGCCATTCCTTGTGGTTGGATCCCCCTGGCTGCTTCCTTAGTGAAGTCCTTAGATGTTGAATTTCATCTCATTTTGGTATTCATGGGAACATATTCAGAGTCTTGCTTGGTTTTCTTTTTCCAAAAGACTAAGAAAATTAACTTATGTGAACCATGGTCCCACACTCTTTTCTCATTTTGAATTCCTTACTATACCTGTGCCCAGAAGCCTCTAGGTTTTGTGTTTTTGAAACAATAACCAAAGAACAATAACTCATCACTTGGGGTTACCACCTTCGACAGATGGCTCCACAATTTCTCATTATGTAGCAAAAGAACAATGAACATAGGATTGTGTGTGTGTGTGTGTGTGTGTGGCTACCAAAACTTGCTGTCTCTAATTAACTCTTCTGCTTTTAGTCAGTAAATCAAGCAACAAATTCCCTGGTCATTAAAGCTGAACACAACGACCTGTAGGTAAAACTGTATGCTTCTAAGTTTACTAAGCTGTTAAGTGCAAACTTAGGTTTAATGAAAAGAACAAAGACAGAAGGCAGGAGACCTGAGTTGTCATGCTGACTCTGCCATTTAACTGCTGAGTGACCTTGGGGGAGTCTGGTAACCTCTCTGGGCCCTCCAGTCTCTCCTGTAAATGCAAGATCTTGCGACCTGCTCTCTCCTTAATTCACAGGGATGTTGGAAGAAGGCAGTGAGGAAATTAATGTAAAGCCATTTTGGAGCAGATAAGGAGCTCTCGCAAAATGAGTATTTTATTTTAGCCCTATACATCTCCACTGAACTCATTAGCTGTGAGTCAAGGGCACAAATGCCAAACCCAACCAGAAATTATTTGGCGACGACTATGGAATAACATGAAACACATTTCTTTGTGTCTTTGGCATGACTTTCAAAAGTGTTTCCCTTAACTAAGGGCCATGGCAGGATGGTCGCAAGGCAGTTACTATGTTTTTATTTTATGTATGTGTATATATATGTTCACTTTCACTTTTCCCTTTCATGCATTGGAGAAGGAAATGGCAACCCACTCCAGTGTTCTTGCCTGGAGAATCCCAAGGACGGTGAAGCCTGGTGGGCTGCCGTCTATGTGGTCGCACAGAGTCGGACACGACTGAAGCGACTTAGCAGTAGCAGCAGTAGCAGTATATATATATATATACTTAATTGCTCAGTTATGTTTAACTCTTTTGTGTATGTGTATATGTATATGTCTGATTCTTTGTGACCCCTTGGAGTGTAGCCCACCAGGCTCCTCTGTCCATGGGATTCTCTAGGAAAGAATACTGGAGTGGATTGCCATGCCCTTCTCCAGGGTATGTGTGCATGTATGCATTTGGCAGCGAGTGTTAGTGGAAGCATCTGGGATCTTCAGTGTGTCACATTGACTTTGATCTAGTTGTGGTGCATGTGCTTAGTTGCCCCATGGCATGTGGGATCTTACTTCCTTGACCAGGGATTGAACTCAAGTCCCTTGCTTTGGAAGGTAAATTCTTAACCAATGGAGCACTGGGGAAAGTCCCTACTAGGCTTTTAAAAGACAATGCCTCCTGGTCAGAATGTCTTCCAAATGTCAAGAATCTCAGGATGGAATGAATGCAAGCAGGGGCTGGGTGAAAGATGCCAGGATGATAGGGGATCCTACACCCAATGCTGTGAAGTAACTTGGATGAAATACACGTCTCTGGACTGTGTCTCTTCGTCTTTTTGACTGAGAAGCTGACCCACTTGTCCCCCATGGGAGGCACTGGATTTTCAGAAAACATTGTGTTCACCCTGTGCTGTTTTCATCTCATCTGACATGATGCCCGGGACACTGGGGTCTGAAAGGCGTGAGAACAATGTTTTTCTCTTATTGGAAGGGGACTGGAATGTTTGCTACCAAGCCCATCAACTGGCTGTTTACAAATCACGGCGGAGAGCAAGGCATCCCGTCCCAGTATCCTAGGGGTTTGGAGCTGGATGGCACCTGAGAGGGTGTGTGTGTGTGTGTGGGGGGGGGGGGGGGGGGGGGGAGGGAGAGTGAGTTGCAGTATCATCCACAGAGCTCAGCTACTCCCAACTGTTTGCTTGTCCAGTGGAGTCCTGTGTTTCTGTTGGTACTCTTTTCCTCTCAGATGAACTCATATGCAGAATCTTATGTGTGAGGTCAAGTTCAATGGTCCAGGTGGAGGACAGGAGGGCCATCTCAGTACCCAACACTGCCCCCTGCCCCATGGCTGGACACATCTCAGAATCTACTCTACACCCTCATTGTGTGGATGTCAGAGGAAAGGCTTGGAGTGGCACTCATCTTTCTCAGGGTCACACAGCCGGTTAGTAGAAGAGTTGAAACTAGCCCCACCCAGGTACCTGCATTCTGCAGCCAGGGCTCTTTGAGTCCCCTGTGGTGGGTGTGTGCAATGCGCCTGACACACCCTAGAACTATCACCAACTATGCCTCTGTTCTGAGCTCTGTGTGTAAATATGAGTACAGAGCACCCAGCAGTGACAAGAAACAGACACCAACTCAAATGTCCTTAAGCAAAAAAGGATAATCTGATGGCATATGTACGTGATCTGTCCATCCCAGGGTCTCAGACTACAATCTCAGTCTCTCTCTTCCTCCTTCCTTTTTTATTCACCTCTTTTTTCTTCTTCTTCTTCTTCATCTCCTCCTCTTCCCCCTTCCCCCTATATCTCTCTCCATCTCTCTTCTCCACTCCCTTCTATTTTTATTTTGCTCCCAGATTCCCACCTCATGGTGACAGAATAGCTGCCAGCAACTCTAGGCTTCCATCTTCATAGCTCCAGAAAAAGAGGTCTACCATCCCAACGATTCCTATAGAAATCCTAGCCCATACCTGGGCACACATCAGACCACTTGCCCATCCCGGAGCCAATCTCCATGGCCAAGGGGACTGGATCTTTTGGCTGGCTTAGCCCATTCACACACCACCCCCAACTCTGGAATGAGTCTGACTCCAGCCAGAGCACGTGGAAGCCAAGGAGAGGGAGGACAGTCCCTGAGGACTGTGGCTTCACTGTTACAAGGAAATGCAAAGGAAAAGTCAAACAGGCAAACAAAAAGTCCTATATATTACAATCAATCTTCAATTCCAAATTCTTAGGAAAATGTCAGGATGTTGGAGAGATCATTTATTTAAAGAAAGTGAAAATGCAATGTTTAATTTTAAATATAATCTTTCAAAGAATTAAATAAGAATCAAAAAACCAAATTCCAGAGATGTTCATAATCACGCTATTTAAATAGTGAAACAACTGTTCTGCCACGGCTAGACATTTAGTTAAGTAAATCACGGGGCATCCTCCTAATGCAACATTATGCAGCTTTCAAAGTGATAATTATGAAGGCTGTAGCAACACGGCAAATGCCTCTGAGAGGAAGTAAGTGAAGGCATAAAACAAACTGTGTCTGTACTGTGTTTATACAACCACCAAAAAATTCAGTGCTTGGGGCAAAGATTGGAGGGGAATGTAGAGAAATGAGGGAACTTTCGTTTATTGGCACGGCAAGCTGGTAGGTGATTTTGTGTGTGTTATAAGTAACTGAGAAAAGAAAAAAAATCAGGAATATATTGGAATGAGTTCAGTCTCATGGAGCCCTGCCTTGGCTGTGAGCTCCTGGCAGCACTCTGCCAGGCTCCCTCCAGACTCCACACTCTGCAGTTCGCCTCTCACCACCAGAAAAACAAGTCACGACCCAGCACCTTTCAGTTTTACTGTGTGAAGGCCGGTGGGATTAGAGGCTAGGAATAAAATAATGAGATGTTCTTACAGTTGCATGAGACACGACTGTGGGACATGTGCTGGATGAGATGCTGTCCCACCAAAATCCATTTCTTTCCCAGAACCTCATATTATGACTGTATTTGGGAGTAGGGTCATCGCACATGGAATTGGTTAAGAAGAGATCATTTTGGAGTATGATGGACCTTTTATTATTGTTTAAAAACATTTTATTTTAAATTGATATATAACGTATTAACAATGCTGTGAGAGTTTCATGTGGACAACAAAGGGATTCAGCCATGCATATACATGTATCCATTCTCCCCCAAACTCTCCTCCTGTCCAGGCTGTCATATAACACTGAGCAGAGTCCCATGTGCTATACAGTAGGTTCTTGTTGGTTATATAGCAACGTGTATTCATGTCCATCCCAAACTCCCTATCTCTTGCCACCATTCCTTTCCCCCTGGCAGCCAGAAGTTTTTCTCTAAGTCTGTGAGCCTATTTCTATTTTGTAATTAAGTTCATTTGTATCATTTCTTTTAGATTGAACATATAAAGGACGTTATATGATATTTCTCTTTCTTTGACCTACTTCACTTAGTATAACCATCTCTAGGTCGGCCCATCTTCCTGTAAATGGCACTATTTCATTCTTTTTAGTGGCTGACTGATTTAATCCTATTCTACTGGGTCCTTTTGAGAAAAGGAGACAAAGACACATGGGAAAGAAGGTCATGTGACTATAGAGGTAGAGTCTGGGGTAATGCATTTACCGAGGATGCTAGCAGCCACTGGACGCTAGGAGAGGAAAGGATGGATTCTTCCCTTGAGCCTTGTTTTAAGACACTCCCCCCCACTTTGTGGTACTTTGTTATGGTAGCTTCAGGAAGTTTATCCAGAATGCAACGCCCAAGGAATCCAGACAGGAAGGGCTGGGGAGGGATTCCAGGTTGGACCATGCAAGGAAACTACGGTGGCAGAGCCTGGTTCAGGGGAAGCTAGGCCACTTGGCACTTGACCACATCAACAACTTAGTGGAGGGTGTGTTTTCAGACCACAGTACTCTAGGCTGGCTTCTCCTGCAGGTCTCAGCCCAAATTCCCACCTTTAGAACTTTTCCTTCAGTAGCACCAGTGGTGTTGCCAATTCAGCCCCTCCTGACCTTTACTAGCCACCAAAAGCCACCCCCTCAATACATATATCAATCTCAATGAAAATTGCAAGCTGGTCCTGCAAATGTAGTTCAGGATGAGTTCCAGACCTTTGCTTCAACCAGAAGGCCAACCCATAGCTTCTGTGCCAGAGTACCTGTTTCATCTCACCTCCACACTCCGCATCCTCCACCAGTCCGTCCACCAAGGTGGCAGGGAGCCTGAAAGTTCAAAGTCCCCATTCCCACACTGGCCAGCCCTCAGTTCAGTCCTCCAAGGAGGAGCCATGGTGGGAGCTGGGAGGGAGGTGAGGAGGAGCAAGGCTCTCTGGGTTTGGGGCTGCAGCAGGAGCAGGAGCTGGTGCAAGAATTGATTAAGGTTTCAGCTCAAGAATCTCAGTCCTACTAGCAGCCAAATGCATGGCAGAGCAATTGTGTGTGGTTCTGGGGATCACTGCCTCATTTAACTCCTCCAGCCCTAAAGGTAGAAGCAGCTTCTGAAAGCTAAATGCATGATAAGTTGCTCAGTCCTGTCCGACTCTGTGCAACCCCATGGACTGTAGCCCACCAGGATCCTCTGTCCATGTGATTCTCTGGGCAAGAATACTGAAATGGCTTGCCATGCCCTCCTCCAGGGGATCTTCCTGACCCAGGATCAAACCTGAGTCTCTTATGTCTCCTGCACTGGCAGGCAGGTTCTTTACCACTAGTGCCACCTGGGAAGCTAAATACCTGTAACCAATACCTTCCTCCTTTTGCACCACTGGCCCTTCCAATGCCTTTGCAGTCAGTTCCTGTATTAAATCCTCTCTGTTCAATAACACACCAGTGACTCCTTTTCCTCTCTGGACACTGGCCATCCCACAGTAATACATAGACATTCCAGAGTCCTAATCATGCAGCTTCTCACCCTTAGCGTTACTATAGTCATCTGATCTACTTATGTGCTAATTTATTTTGCATCTGCCCCATTGAAATGTAAAAAATCAAGGACCTCTTTGGCTTGTTCTCCACCATACCAGATTCATGCAGAGACAGCACAAATACTTCTTTGAATTGAGAAGCCCATTCACCAGAGAGAATAAGATCAGTGTTATCAGAGGGACCGATCAGAATCTCAGAATGGAGGGCTAGTGGCCTTGAATTGACTTCCCTGGTGGCTCAGATGGTAGAGCATCTGCCTACAATGCAGGAGACCCAGGTTCAATCCCTGGGTTGGGAAGATCCTCTGAAGAAGGAAATGGCAACCCACTCCAGTACTCTTGCCTGGAAAATCCCATGGACGGAGGAGCGTTGTAGGCTATGGTCCACGGGGTCTCAAAGAGTCAGACACAACTAAGCAACTTCACTTTCACTTTCACTATTGGAACAGATTCTCCCCAACGGATGGAGCTGAGGCAAGAGATGTCCTCTCTCTCTCTTCCCTGGGATGTTCCATCCTCTCCCTCATTCATCCACCCCATCATCTCTGCCTCCTGGCTCCCCAGGGGCCTGAGCACCCCTTCTGTGCCCTGTAGCACCTGGATCCATGCAGGCAGGTATAGGTGTGGCCCTCCCAGTGCTGCCTTCCTGTCTACATGCCCAGTTGGCCAGAGAGCTTCTTCATGGCCCGGCCCATGTCTTGTGAGAGTTGGGGTCCTTAGACCTCACAAGGGGCCCGACACAGCTACTGTCCTTGATGTGTGAAGGAACTGGATGGATGTATGGATGCGGAAGGAAAGACTGGGGGCAAGTGCCAGGGCAAGCTTCCATCAATTCTCCCAAAATTAAGGAACCAACTCAATGAATAATAAGCATTTGCCACCTTCCAGGCCATTCTCCTCCCTCCCTTCATTGTCTCCCCAGTGACACCTAGAGGTCATTCTTGATATTTTCCCATCGGAAAGATGGTGAGGCTGGTTGCTTGTCTGCAGCCAAACCCAGGGATCCCAAACCCAGATGTGATGCCTACAGCACCAGCCTCCAGGGCTCCTCCTGTTCCTCTGCCTCTTGATGCTGGTCAGGTGGTCAGGATAGTTGGTCCTTCTCATCCTAGCTCTCACTGATGTGTTCAGCTGAGCCCACAGGTGTAGAACCAAGCTGCCTGGACTCCCACCCTCCCTTGTCCACACCCAGGACTCGGCACACTGTACACTTTACTAGACCTCTCCAAACTCACTTTCTTCATCCATAAGATGGGATTCGAATCTGCTTGTGGAATTGTTGTGAGGATTAAGTAACTCAACATAAGAAAGGTGCCTGGGGTGGGTATGTGATCAGCGTCAGCTCTTATAGCATCAAAGCAACATCACAAAGCACATTGCCCATCATCAGTGTCCCCTTACACTCTCCAAGACCTGGTTCAAGTGAGGATGGAGAGGCAAGGATAAAGCAGATGCTACAGCTTCTTTCCTTATGGTCCAGAACCTCCCTGAGTCTGTTCCAAGCACAGTTCTGGAAACCCTGAGCTCTTGCCCCAGCCCCTCTTCTGCCCTTGAAGTATATCAGGAACTGCATGTGTAATTTTATATCTTATAGCAGCCACAGTAAAAGTTGTCAAAGAAAAGCAGATAAATTTATCTCTATATTATTTTATTTTACATTACACTATTTAACCCAATATATCAAAAATATGATCATTGCAGCACATAATCAATATAAAAATTATTCATGAAACACTTAAATCCTTTTGTGTGTGTACTAAGTCTTTGAAACCGTGAGTATCTGACACAGCCCATCTCAACGAGGATAAACCATATTCCAAATGCTCAGTAGCCACGTGTGGCTCACAGCTACCATATTGGGGAACATTGCTCTAGCGACATAATCAATATATTTTCAACTGAGCTGGAAAGAATTGGAATTCTGAGGGTTCCTGAGAATTGGCGGATGGGTATTTCATTGTGTATAACAGGAAAATGGGACAGCACCATCCATACAAACCAGTTCCAGCACTGCACAAACAGCATCCTCTCCTCCAGGGGTGGAGGCTCTGAGAGGCTGACGACCGGCTGTGAGTCCTTTCAGACAGGAGAGACAGCCTGCCTGTGATGCCACTTCTTTAAGGCTGAAGTGGAGCCAACTGCTCCCTTTCACCATAGCTGCAGGCAACTGTGGAAACACAAAACTTCTAGAAGCTCGGTTCTGATCTTCTAGTCAAAAATAACTCCATGTCAAGTTCTGCTTTGATGGAGAAGACTTTGTCCGAGGCAAGAGTCGCTCAGAAAACTTGACAAAATCCTGAAAGAGAAGGCTTTGGAGTCGGACGGGTTTAGGTGGTAGGACCCACATTCCTGAGAACAGGAGTGAATTCTTGCCCCCTCAGGGTCCAGTCTGCTACATACACCCTATAGAACCACTGGCCCCTGGGGACACAGGTCCCATGAGAGCTTGTGTATGTGTATGCGTGTTTGTGTGCTTAGTCATGTCTGACTCTTTGCGACTCCATGGACTACAGTCTGCCAGGCTGCATGGGATTTTTCAGACAAGAATACTGCAGTGGGCTGCCATTTCCTCCTCCAGGGGATCTTCCTTACCCGGGATCGAACCCATGTCTCCTGGGTCTCCTGCATTGCATGCGGATTCTTAACCTGCTTAGCCATGAGACTTTGGCTGGCTGATTCTCTAGGGCCCAGACTGGGCAGCTGAATGGGAAAGCCACAACAGATCAGCACTAGCCCAGACATAGTTCTGCCTTCTGTGCTGATAGAAGGAGGCTTAACACAGAAGAAAAGCTCTCGGTTTACCACCAAGCTGCACTGGGTTTGAGTCCTAGGCCTCCCACTGGGCAATGAAGCCTGGTGTTAAAAGCACGTGCCCTAAGATCAGACTAGGTTCAAATCCACATTGCACCATTTACAGCTGTGACCCTTGGGACAAATCACTTGTCCTCCCTGAGTCTCTGTGTCCCTGTCTATGAAATAAGGATAACAGAGGCATGTTTCTTGAAGGGAATGAGTTACCACTGAGAAACATGCTCACAACTGCCAGATGCCTAACAAGGATCCCGTGTCAGATGATGCTGCTGTGTCATCATCACCGTGGTTATGAAATGGACTGTCAGCTCATGGGGGCCTGGTCTCCACACAAACAACAGGTACTAACATTCAGAGACATCAAGCGGTGTCACAGCCAGTTCGTGTGTGTCACCAGCTAGTCCAGACCTGGGTCCCATTTTGTGATGCTTGAATTAATGCCATCTTCACAGTGGCCTATGAACTCCAAGCCTCTGTATGCTAGTGACAGCATAAGGTGCTGGAACCTCTGCAGCCACAGACCCCGGGGACACATGCAGAGATCCTCAGCACCCTGGACAGGTCCCCCTCCACTCCTATTAACTCTCCAGTCCTGTAATTGTCTACACATAGTTCCCTTTCCCTCCTTGGAAGGATACATTGTGGTCATTTTATTGTAAGACTGAACTAAGCAAGGGCTTCAGAGGTGGCTCAGTGGGTAAAGAATCCATCTGCAATGAAAGAGATACAGGAGACATGGGTTTGATTCCTGGATTGGGAAGGTCCCCTGCAGGAGGGCATGGCATTTTTCTTGCCTGGAGAATCCCATGGACAGAGGAGCCTGGAAGGCTGCAGTCCATGGGGTCACAAAAGAGTCACACTTGACTGAAACGACTGAGCATGCACAGATGAATTAAGTAAAATTCCATGAAGATGCCAATTTCCTTTCTCCCATCAATGTTCTTCAACTATACTGGGATGGAGCTCCCCAGCCCAACCCTGAACCATCGCTTGGGTGCAAAAGTCTGATCCTCAGGCTTTCTAGGCATTTTCAGGTAGTGATAGTCAGGGCCTTCCACTAGTATATACTGTGCTTTAATGCAGAAGTTTAAAAAAGTTCCTTATGGGTAGATGAATTAGATAAAGGGTATCTCTCCCTCTGAGTTTATGCCATGCCCTTGCTGGAATGCAAAACTTGGCAAATGTAGCTCAGCAAGAGTTTAAACACCTACTGCTCCATTTGGATAGAAACCCTTGTGCAGTGCACAACTTGTACAACTGTACCTGACGACCCTAAGAGCAGTCTCACTCCAGGGAGTAAAATGTTCAACCTGATTTAACTCAAAACTGATTTTTCTCATCCACTTTGATGCTATTTCTGCCCCTAGTTTTGAACCAGATCATGAATTCAGTGGTTCACAAGGGAGTACCAAGCATGGTCTGTGATTTTTCTCAATAGGTACTGCTCTGGCTCCTCCAGGGCTGGCTGGACGGGGTTGAAGATAATCTTATAGGATAAAATCCTCTTTGACTGGGGCCTATACAAGGTGGCCATGATTGGAGAGTTTTTGTGAGTGTAGCACAACCAGGGCTGGCCTGACTAATTCTGTCTCCTGATTGAATTCTTAACATCTCCTCTCCCAAGCTCCTCACAGTCACAGCCCTCTGTGGTTGGCTCAGCTAGGTGGGCAGCTCTTTTAAATTGGTTCTTCTCGAGAGATTTCAAGTCTGTGTATTTACCACAAGCCCTAATAAACTCATGGAGTAACTACATAACTTGACTCTTCCCTACACCCTGGAAGAAGTAGAGATGCATCACTGTCATGGGCACTCCAGTTAGTGTCTCTCCTCTACACTTCAAGGTGAGATTCATCTCCAGTCCCAGGCTCTACAAAGTCCAGGACTCAGATCAGATCATCCCCTATACATCACTATCTCTGACTGTAGTATGGGCAGCACAGGGTGCCATGCGGCTCTGAGGCATCAGTAATGGGGTTCTTACAGACAGGCATGTGGTCTTCCTGAAGCTTCCTGCACTTGGACTTGGCAGACCTCACTCTAGCCCTGGCCTAGGGAGGGATGGAGTCTGGAGGACCCTTCTCTCTGATCAATCTCCTTTGGCTTTCTAATCTTCTCTTATGTAGGCTGGAGGCTGGTGACAGGGTCACAGAACCAGTCCCACTGGCTCTTAGAAAGTTCTGCATGTGCAGACTAGCCTACTTGTCCTTTGAAACTGAGGACAGGCATTACCTATTGATCTCAGTTCTGGGGCTCCACTCTGACTCCGAGACCAAGGGGAAAATCCTGCCAGACCGGTGTCCTATGACCTATTACACCGCTGCTTCTACTCTCTGTGTCAGAATGTGAACTACTAATATTATGTTCCGCACAGGAGGAACCAAGGCTTTTCCCAATTTAATTTAGCCAGAGAGACAAGAAGTGATGTCACCTCCACTTAACTGATAATCACCGTTATTATGTGTACAACATGAACCTGACAATATTTTCAAGAGTCCTGAGCTTCCACTTGTTAAAATAAAGGTGCCAGATGGAGCCTGCTGCTTCGATCAAAGCCAAGATCAGGGCCTTGCTGCCTCAGGTCTCAATGTACTGACATCTATTCTGTGGTGTTTCTCCATCATTTTCCAAACACTCTCATGTATATACTTCTGACTCTTGGTATATCTCCTGTGTTTCCTTCTTTCTTTGATCAGCTTTCCTTCACTGAATTTCTCTGCCCCTCTGTGTGTGAGAGTGTGTGTGTATGTTCTCACGTATGTTGTAGCTATGCCTGGATTTTTTTTTTCTTAGAAGGTGAAAAATAAGGAATGCTTCTAAAAATACTTATTTAAAAAAAAAAAAAAAAACAACCTAAACCATGAGGAGGTTTGACTAGATAATTGATAATGAATAGGTGATGACGTGATGATGATGGTGATGGTGGTGATAATGGTGGTACTGATGGTGGGTGGTGACGGTGGTAGTTATGGTGATGATGGTGATGGTGGGGATGATGATGGTGATGATCATAAAGATGAAGGTGACAGTGGTGGTGATGATGGTGATGATGATGGGATGATGGTGATGGTGGTAGAGACAATAAAGGTAGCTAACATCTGTGCAGGGCTTGCTGTTTGTCTCGCTGCTGAACCCTTTCCATGCATCATCTCCTCCACCCCATGATACAGATACCACAACTGGCGCCACTAAAGAGCTGAGGCACAGAGTGATTAGAAAACATTCCCAAGGGTCAAATAGCAATACTGAGAGCTGAAAAGCTCTAAAATGCTTTGGCTTTATGGAAGAAAGTAAGAAAAAATCCTGAGTGCTCTTTAAGAAAATTTGGGACTTAGATAAGAACACCTGCTTGGGCTGTGTTGGGCAGCATTAGCAGGAAGTTTCTGCTGAGATCACAGGTGGGAAAAGACAAGCAGGGTGACAAGGGAACAGCAAGAGAGATAAGAACCACAAGGCATTGGTGTGGAGGTGGAACAGACGGAGGCCAGCTGCAGGGGGAGGCAGAAGGAGGCTTTGACCTTTTTCAGACACTGACTGAAAACTCTTCCTGCTCAGGTATCATCCAGCTGGCAGTATGGGCTATGAACAGGGGTGGCAGCCTCACAGAGGGGTCCTCTGAGAATTCGTGTGAGCTGTAATTTCATTCTACACCATTAGCCCCCAGACTTCATTGGATCAAGAGCACCCACAATAGCCCATACTTCACACTCTGGCTGGAAATTTTTTCATACCTAGAAGTAGTAGACAAAAAGCTGTGACACAGGCGCTGGTCAGAGTGGCTTTCCACACCCCTAGTTGAGGGGGCCCAGTCCCCAGCATCCCTAACTGGATTTAAGCACTTGACAATAGACTGTTGGCCCATCATTAAAAAATCATACCCTTCACTGTCAGGACTCACACTGCGATCCAATAAAACCATAGCCTCAAAATCAGCAAGATCGTAATTTGGGAACCACCTCCTCCCCACATTCAGCCTGTTTCACAGACTTCAAATTGACCTGTCTAATCTCTTATCTGTAGCTATGAAATTGTATTTCCCTCTTAATAGGCCCACAAATGTTATAGATGACTAGTTGAGGAGCCAGCAGAGCAGAAGCAGCAGGCGTACTAAAAAGGGCCATCAGGTCCTCAAGCTCACAGCCAGGGCTGCCAGGCCCACTCCATGCTCAGAATCTCAATCAGCTCTGGCCCCCATCTGGCCAAAGGGCCAGAGACATGCAGCCCACCTACTCCAGAGAGGGAGATACATGTGTGTGTGTCTTTGTGGTGGCAAGGGTAGTTCAAATAGGGCAAGATAAGAGAGGGAGGGGGATTCTCCCCCTGGGCTCCTTCCCATGAGGGCACCCCCACCAGTGGTCAGCTCCCCCCTTTCCCTTTCTGCTCTAATGCAACTAAGCCCATCTCCTTCTGCCTTAAGTCTTCCCTGGCTCCCCACTAATGTAAACACAGCCCCAATTTCTGAATTCTGCATTGTGTTCAAAGACTCATTATTTTTGTTCTGCTTCCCACCCTTAACCCACCTCCTTCTGCACCTCAAACACCTTCTCTGTGGTTTCCTGTCTCTGTCCATCTCCCACTGCTTGGAATAAATGTCTCTCTTCCTTTCTTTACCTGGATGACTCCTCTTCACCTCCAAGGCTTCCTCCAGGAAGTCTTCCTAAACTGCAGGCACCTGTGCCTCCTGTATTGTGTTGACGGATATCACCCAAAAATGTACGTCTAAGTCCTCATGCCCAGAACCTGTGAATGTGACCTTATAAGGAAAAGGGGATTTGGGAGATGTAATTAAGAATCTTAAAATGAGACCATCTTGAAGAAGGGCCATAAATCCAATGGCAGCTGTCCTAAGAAAAAGGCAGTAGGAGATTTGAGATACAGAGATACAGGGAATGGGCCATGTGAGGACGAGGCAGAGATTAGAGAGATGAGTCTGCAAGGCAAGGGGTGCCAAGGCTTGTCCTTACCACTGGAAGCCAGAGGAGGCTGAGTGATTCTTCACCAGAGCATCAGCGGGTGGGTCCTCCTGCCAGCATCTTGGTTTAGACCTTCTGGCCTCCCGAACTATGAGAAAATAAATATATCTTGTTCTAAGCCCCCTCCAGATTGTCCTAAATTGTTCCAGCTGCTCCCAGAATGTACACCCACGCATCCTAGACCCAAGTCTCACCTCTTCCATGCATCTGTATTGACATCATCCACCTTCATCTCTTCCCCATTGAACTTGGAGCCCCTAGCTGAGGATCCCTTGTCAATTTTGTCTGTCCTAACTCAACCCCTGTGCCTGGGGCTCACTGGGGACATAACACATGTCTAATGTGTCATAGTAGAGCTTCCTGGGCAGTGCAGTGGTAAAGGAACTGCCTGCAATGGAAGAGATGCGGGTCTGATCCCTGTGTTGAAAAGATCCCCTGGAGGAGGAAATGGCAACCACTCCAGTATTCTTGTCTGGGGAATCCCATGGACAGAGAAGCCTGGTGGGCTAGACTCCACGAGGCTGCGAAGAGAGGCCCATGATCGAGAACACACAACACATATTGTGTGTCATGGAACAAGGCAGAGGAGGCTGGAATCCCCTTCAGATTTTAGATGAAAGGGCTTGCCTCCCTTGACTCCTCTCATGAATCAGAAGCCGAAATCTTCCAAGGTCATTGGAAAGGTTAGCTTCCTCTTTGACAAACCCTCAGCATGCAGCTCTGCCCCCAGACCCCTATTACTGTCAGTGACTTCGCATCTTTATTCCCAAACAAGAAGTCTCTGTCCCTGGCAGAATCTTTGCTTCATCATGACTTTGTAGGAGGGGGTCCTCTCACTCCCCAGGGACAATCCTGCAGGGACAATCCAGGCTCCACTCTGGAAGCTAACAGACTTGCCGGCACAGGTAACAAGTGGAAAGAATAACAAGAGTCCTAAAAATAGAGACAACAAACACTTATCAAGCTTCTATTAATACCACATGGGAGGGGAGGTGAACCCCTCCCCCTCCTCGGGAAGGCAGTGCAGCTTGTTGATGACCACGGGGCTTACTGGTGACACCTCTGCATCATTATAGAGGCACCTACTGGCACTGAAATTGCTGGAGCCCCAGAGTCCTGACTGTCAAGTTGCCATCATTTACTGGCTGATTGCCTTTCATTATGCTCTGCTCTGATTTGTCCCCAGTGGGCATCCCTGATGCTGGGAAGATGTGACCTGCCAGCAAAGACGGCAGAGTGCTTCTGAGGTGCCTCCCTCTCTCCCCAGAGCTTGTGACTCACCCACATGGGTTATGAGCTTCCAAGGTCATCAGCCAGGGCCCAGGGCTATTGCAGGCCCTTGGCATCATTGTCACCCACCTGCTATGTGCCAGGCACTCTACTGGGCCACAGGCAGCCAGTAGAGGTAACTGAGATGCTAGTTATACCCTCAGGAGTTCACAGACTGGTGAGAAAGTGAGAAAGACACCAGAGCCCAAACTCCCAAAACTGAAGAGAGAAATTGTATCGGAAACTACAGATCTGGGAACTAATTGGTTAGCTGAGAGGAGAGAGGAAGATATAGGTGAATCCAGCTTTTGTTCCTGAGAGATGGGAGACTGGGGCACTGTCAGGAGGAAGGAGTAAATGAGGCAGAGAACAAGGAAATTTAAGAATGAGGAGGGGCTTCCGGGGTAGCTCGAACCATAAAAAATCTGCCCGCAATGCAGGAGACCTGGATTCAGTCCCTGGGTACAGAAGATCCCCTGGAGAAAGGCATGGCAACCCACTCCAATACTCTTGACTGGAGAATCCCATGGACAGAGAAGCCCAGTGGGCTACGGTCCATGGACTTGTGAAGAGCCGAACATGACAGCAACTAACACACACACCCAGGGATGAGGAAAGGTGGGAAGTTCAGTTTTTGACATGTTGAATTTGAACTTGGCAGGACATGTGCTTGGGCATCTTTCCAGAAAACTGGAGTACAGGAACTTGAGAAAGAGCCAGGATTGCAGACCCAGGCTTCAAAGTCACTCTCATCTAGAAGAGACATGGGAAGTTGAGTAATCCTCAGGATTCTTACTTAAAATGTGTGGAACAAAAATTATATATGCCAGGAATACTTTTGGCTGAAAGTAATGGAAAAATCAACCAGAAAATTAGGTGCTATTTTCTTGCATAGAGTGAGAAGTTGTAGGTGGAAGCTGCTGGTGTTGGTTCAACAGCTCAGTGAGGTCAAGCTTGGTGTCTCGTGATGCTTTTGGTCTTTCTTTCCTGGTCCCAAGGTGAGCGCCACTGCTGCAGATCTGCATCCAGAACAAGGGACACATAGCAGTGCTTCTCTCTGCTCTACCAGAACAGTCGCCAGAGAACATCATTTATGCTCACTGGTCAGCCCTCTGTCATCTGGCCACTATCTATAGAATTAAGGAAGCCTGAAGAATGAGATCATCTCTTCATTACAAGGCCATGAACAAAGGAGCAAGGGGATGGTTAGTGCTGACTTAGCCATAGCCATGTCTCCCATAAGGAAAGTAAGCAAGAAGGGAGGCTGAAAATAGAGTGTTTTGGAAACCAAGGAAGGAAGATGTTTTGAAATAGGCAGAGAGATCAGGTGTACTAATGTCCTCAGATACAAAAAATGTGATGATTATGTGAAGACATGCCAGTTCTCATGAAATTCAAGGAAAGAAGAGGACCATGGATGGGGGAGAGGGTGGTGAAGACATTTGGGGAAAAAGAACATCCCCTTTTGCCTTCCATCTTTCCTAACATCAGGGTCTTTTCCAGTGAGTTGGCTCTTCACATCAGATGGCCAAAGTATTAGAGCTTTAGCTTCAGCCTCAGTCCTTTTAATAAATATTCAGGGTTGATTTCCTTTAGGATTGACAGGTTTAATCTCCTTGGTTGATGAAGAGAAAGCAAAGTTCTCCTGCCAGAAGACCTTTTTATGTTACAACCTGGAGTGGACCATATGTCTGCACACAATTTAAAGAATATCTTTAACTTTAAAAATGTTTGAGCAAGTGAGTGACACCGCTCAGTCATGTCCAACTCTTTGCACCCCTATGGACTGTAGCCTGCCAGGCTCCTCCATCCATTGGATTTTCCAGGCAAGGATACTGGAGTGGGTTGCCGTTTCCTTCTCCAGGATAGGATTTTGGAAAGCCCTATAATTTTAAAAATGTTTGGAAACTATGTTATGCTATGCTAAGTCACTTCAGTCATGTCCGACTCTGTGTGACCCCATAGACGGCAGCCCACCAGGCTCCCCCATCCCTGGGACTCTCCAGGCAAGAATATTGGAGTGGGTTGCCATTTCCTTCTCCAATGCATGAAAGTGAAAAGTGAAAGTGAAGTCGCTCAGTCGTGTCTGACTCTTAGCGACCACATGGACTGCAGCCTACCAGGGTCCTCTGTCCGTGGGATAATAGATGTGATATTTAGCAAGGTACAGACTAGCATTTAGCACAATGTCAAGGAGTATATCTTTCTGATGATGCTCTAACTGAAGCTCCAATATTTTAGCCACCTGATGTGAAAAGCCGACCCATTGGAAAAGACCCTGGTGCTGGGAAAGATTGAGGGCAGGAGGAGAAGGGGATGACAGAGGATGAGATGGTTGGATGGCATCACCAACTCAATGGACATGAGTTTGAGCAAACTTCAGGAGATAGTGAAGGACAGGGGAGCCTGGCATGCTGCAGTCCATGAGATCACAAAGTGTCAGTCAGTCATGACTGAGTGACTGAACAAGAACAAAAACAATACATACATTACCTTTACCACCACCCTCACCCCCATTGCAACCAACACCACCACAATGACCACCCAACATAAGACTTACTTGTCACACACCCGCTGTGGGAGGTATCTATCAGTTACTTGTGTGAATTGTCTCATTCTAGTTTCACAACAGGTATTAGAGTTTAGGCATCTAACATCTAAATAAGTCACTCAGTCGTGTCCCACTCTTTGCAACCCCCCAAACTTGTTCTCCAGGCTCCTCTGTCCATGGGATTCTCTAGGCAAAAACACTAGAATGGGTTGCCATTCCTTTCTCCAGGGGAACTTCCTGACCAAGTCTCCCACATTGCAGGTAGATACTTTACCATCTGAGCTACCAGAGAAGCCCATTTTATTCATACCCATTTTTACAGATAAGGAAACCAAGCTTCAGAAGGCTTCCCTGGAGGCTCAGGCAGTAAAGAATCTGCTTGCAATGTGGGAGACCTGGGTTCAATCCGTGGATTGGGAAAATCCCCTGGAGAAAGGAAAGGCAACCCACTTCAATATTCATGCCTGAAGAATCCCATGGACAGAGGAGCCTTGTGGGGTACAGTCCATGAGGTCACAAAAAATCAGACATGACTGAGCAACTAACACACACACACATACACAAATAAAGCTTTAGAGGATCTACCAAAACTTCTCAAAGAGTGAGGGCAAGATCCTTGCACCCAGGCCTATGTAGCCCTCTGGTTTGCACACTTGCTCTCTGTCTTACAATCAGACTTGGTCTCCAGTGACACTTTACTGTTCTTCTGCTTGGGGTCCCTGGGATGTTCCAGCTGAGCCACCATCCCTCTTGAATCTGGATCCCTACCTTTGGTCTACCATCTCTTCAGCTCTTGGTTTTGAAAAAAGAATGGAAGCCAAGAGCAATCTCTGATATAAAAATATGGAATATCCACTTTTGGCAGCCATGACATGGTTATCACACAGTGCGCTCAGGCTCCAGGGGACAGAGACATGGGTGACCCCAAGTGGAAGCAACTGACCCTGGACTCACCTTGGCACACAGGGTTGGCAGGGACCCCTTCCAGAGGCCACAGGGCCATTGTGCAGATCAAGGCACTCAGGCAGGAACATGGAGATCCATCACTTCCAGGGACAAATCAGAGAAGCCCATTAGCACACCACCCGTGCTATCTGGATGTGCAAAGCAGGAACACCAGAGAGATTAAAGATGCCAGCATGCCATGATGACAACCAAGGCTGCCTCTATTTGTTTCCTTCTTATCTGCAATTGGGGAAAGGAGGAGAAATGTCTCTAGGATTGCTCAGGGATGTTCATTATTTCAAAGACTTGGAGACAAAAGGATATCAGAGACTGGGTGAGTTGAACATGCAGGGACCTGACAGCCCTTGTCGGATGTCTAATGAGGTTTGCACTTTATCTATGGTTCAATAGCCCAGTTTGCCAGAAAACATCAGCCCACTCGGGCAGACGAAGGTTTGCATTCAGTTCTGCCACCCACTCACCCTCTGGCCTCGAGGCAGTCCCTCTCCACCATCTCTAGACTCTTTTGTCCTAGTGTGTGATAAGCCTTTTGCAAAGGGCCATTGAGGACTAAGCCACAGTGTGCCTACCAATGACCCTGGAAACGGCTAGTGTCATTGGTAACATCCGAAGGAAAGCCTTGGCTGGGCCAAGTGATATGGGGGAGGGTCTGCCTTCAGGAAGCCTGCAGTGGGCAAGATTCCAAACAAGAGGAGAGATGTCTTTAGGGCAGCTCATTTCTCTGTCTCCTGGTCATCCAGTCAAGAGTCTAGTCCAGAGTCATCACTGAGCCAATCTCGGCTGAACCGCAGGTCACACCCAACCTCACACCTGACAGACCATGCCAGGTGACCAAGCGAACATCATCCATCACTGCTCAGATCCTGTCGCCTCTGATCAAGGAGATGTGCACCCAATAGGGAACTCAGGCGGCTGTTTTCATTTCCATAATCAAATGTTTATGTACCATCTCCTCCTGCCCTTTCTGCTCCCAGTTCCCTTCTTATTTCTATTTGAGCAAAATGTGTTCAAACATCCCCTTTCACCCCACTGGGGACAAAAAGTGCCTGTCATGTTGATGTAACATTTTGGAGAATGAATGCAACATTTGTGTCTATTTGCTAATCGGAATATCGATTTGTTCTTGAAATGAAATGTCATGTCCATGAAATTCAGGGATGTAGAGGAGGAAAAAAAAACTCCAACCTTGACTCATGCATCTTCAGGAAGATCTTACAATGGCTTAGCCAGGCTGCCTTGCCTCTGGTGTGGGGGCCAATCTCAAATATTGGACTCAGGAAAAGATAGATCACCCAGGTGTCCTGTTCCTGCTCTCATCCTCTGCTGGTTGTCCAGGGCCATTTGGATGCCCTAAAAGAACATACAACAGGAGTGTTTGTCATGCCTTATTTGGTGAGCCAAGTAGCAATGGCTGTGTGCCATTGTGACTGGATAAATGGTGTAGGTTACAAAACAGGATGAAACAAGACAGATGAAAGGCAACAGCCCCAGGTCATTTCAGAGATAAAGGCCCTGTTCCTTTCACAGACAGGAGAATCTGTGACCATGAACTGACAGGTATCAGGTGGTCCATATTAAGATGCCACAGACTGATTCAGAATGTGAGCTTCCCAGGTGGCAGTAGTGTTAAAGAACCCGCTTGCCAGTGCCAGTAGATGTAAGAGATGCAGGTTTGATCCCTGAGTCAGGGAAGATCCCCTGGAGGAGGGCGTGGCAACCCACTCCAGTATTCTTGCCTAGAGAATCCGTGGACAGAGGAATCTGGCAGGCTGCAGTCCATAAAGTGGCACAGAGTCAGACACAACTGAAGCAACTTAGCACACAAGCGTGCACACACATTTCAGAATGAACCTGAGCTTTGCTTTCTGGGCACAGGTGAGAATGTGGATCAAAAAAGAGTATACAGTGGGTGTCTCTTCAGCTAGGCTGTTTCTTAAGCAGTGACCAGAATCATACGTTATGTTCCTGGCAAGGAGGACTCGCAGAGATGTGGCAGTAAGGTTTCTCAAGCCTGGCCTTGTTCACCCAGGAATGTGCCTACACAGTAACTAACTCTAACTCTTACCCTAGACAGAACACAGCCCTTCTCATGTGCAATGACCTGAGGATGCCCCATCCCTACTTCTATCTCTCAAAGCAGCTGTGATCTGATGCAACATTTTGTGTGCTAACTTTGCCAGCCTGTGGATGTCCACATGGCAAAGACTGCTAGGAAAAGACCCACCCACTCAGTTTTTCATTCATCCACAGGCATTTTCTGAGCACCTACTGCATTGTAGTTGTTCAGTTGGTAATGTCTGACTCTTTGTTACTCCATGGACTGCAGCACACCAGGCTTCCCTGTCCTTCACTATCTCCTAGAGTTTGCTCAAACTCATGTCCATTGAGTCAATGATGTTATCTATCCATCTCGTCCTCTGCTACTCCATTCTCCTTTTGCCTTCAATATTTCCTAGCATCAGAATATTTTCCAGTGAGTCAGCTCTTTGCATCAGGTGGCCAAAGTATTGGAGCTTCAGCTTAAGCATCAGTCCTTCCAATGAATATTCTGGTTGATTTCCTTTTCAATTGACTGGTTTGATCTCCTTGCTGTCCAAGGGACTCTCCAGAGTCTTCTCCAGTGCCACAATTCAAAAGCAACAATTCTTTGGTGTTCATCCTTCTTTATAGTCCAACTCTCACATCTGTACATGACTACTGGAAAAACCATAACTTTGACTATACAGACCTTTGTAATCAAAGTGATCTCTGCCTTTGAATATGCTGTCTAGGTTTGTCATGGCTTTTTCCCCCAAGAAGCAAGTGTCTTTTAATTTCAAGTCTGCACCTACTGCATTTCAGACACTATTCTAACTAAACACAGGCAATGCGAGAGTGAACTGAATTGAATAGTCCCTGCTCTCCTGTGGTGGGGGTTGTGATGGAAGCCTCACCAAGCAACTAAAAAGACAAGGTTATAAAATAACTGCCAGCTACTTATAGCAGTAAGTGTTATTAAGGAAATGAACACAGAGTTGAGATGAGACAGAAGCCTTGAACCAGAATCCCATTCCAAATAGGAATTAGTGGAAGATTTATGGCCATAAACTGAGTGCTGGGATATTGGAAAATAAAATAAAAGCTGCAGAAGAAATAAAAAGATGAAGGCCAGGATCTGTCAGGCCTGAGCTAAGTCACAGAAGCCGACATCCACCTCCTATCCCTTAGGTTCCATCTGTTACTAAGTCCGAGTTCACTCTGCTGACAGAGAAGATGGCAGACTAATGTCCCAAAATAACCATCTTATCAGGGTCTGGATGCCAGGTTCTTTTATAGAAGAGACTGGGGGGAGGTGAGGAAGTAGAATAAAAAGATCAGAAGTCTTATAAATGTCTCTTGAAATGGCCAGCCTTGGAGAGGGGATGTGTTAATTTCTTCTTTCCTGTAGTGATCCACAGGTGGAAATGATCCTGAACAAAGGCATTTTTGGCTTAACATTCAGGCAGAGGGGCAGGGTTCTCTGAGGCAGGCCTTTATGTATCATTATAATAACCAAAGCAATGAAAAGCAAAGGTTAAAATCAAGGACGTTGTTTTGTTGTTGTTTAGTCACTAAGCCATGTCTGACTCTTTGCAACCCCATGGACTGTAGCCCATCAGGCTCTCCTGTCCATGACATTTCTCAGGCAAGAATACTGAAGTGGGCTGCCATTTCCTTCTCCAAATGATCTTCCTAACCCAGGGACTGAACCCATGTCTCCTGCATTGCAAGTGCATTCTTTACCACCGAGTCACCAGGGAAGTCCCCCACAAAAAAACAAAGAAACATGGAGTCAAAATTGACTCTTCCTTGTAACACTTCAGCCAAGGCCTCTCCTGGAGTGCTCCCACATCCCAACCTAGAGAGGTTCACTGTGGCTTGGCAACCACCATAGAAAAGTTCCAGGCTCTTCTTAGTCCTGTACCTTTCTGCTAATTAGAGATCATGACAAGTGCAAGCCACCCCCTACACTCTGTGGAAATACCCTATACACACAATAGGAGGTGGTGCAGAATGATGGGAGTGCTCCTGAGTTACAGCTCTTCCTATGGCCCACCCTGGGAGCTGTGAAGATTTACTCCTACTAAGCAATTTCAGGTTTTAAAGATGCCCCCTGAGGACTTACTTAAAATACCAAAAGCAATAATATAATCCTAATAATAATAATAGTTATTTGTTCTTCAATCCTCTGTTTTTCTACTCCCTTACCCCAGACAACCTCTTGAAAGGCTTTCCATCAATTCCTGCTTGCTGCTTCTGTTGTTTAAGAAAATGCGGGAAAGAACAAAAGCAGCCCTGGTGGGAAATAGGATTTGTGACTCTACAGAAAACCCTACAGGTCTTTGGAGAGAAGGGGAAAGGAATTTCAAAATCAGCCTCCTCCCTCCCATTTCAGTGGTTGGTATGAGATTTTTCTTGGTCACAAAAACCAGGTGCAAATTCCAACAAGCTCCACAAAGAACAAGAGCTTGGGTGACCCATGTAACTACAAAGTCAGCAGCAGGGAGGTTCCTGCTTCAGCTGTGGTTGAATCCAGGGCTGATATGGTTTCTGGTCTGTTCTCCTCTTTCAATTCTGCTTGCCTTGCTCTCCAGAAGATCCATCCACAGGACATCCTGTAGGTCACCAGCAGGTTCTCGTTTGCTGCCCCAAATTCCAACACCAAACACCCTTGGGATTTCCTAGCCCAGCACATGTCTCAGAGATGATTTTTACATTACACTTTGTAATACCTACAGAAGGCTGGTCTCTGTATGGAGAGCGTTCATATTGGAGGAATAGAGCAAACATCTTACAGGACCCCAGATTCTTCCTCCCACTGGGGCTTATAGAGCTACCCAGGAGAGTCCATCGGGTTTTTGTACTAAAATTTTGGGAGAAGCTTGATTTGTCAACAGTGCACTTACAGGCAGATTGCCATTTGGGATGAACTGCTTCCTAAGACCCATGAAAAAGCCTCTGCCTCCAGCATCACAATGGGATGAGGCACGGTCATGTATGAATTTCATTTAAACATTTTATGTTTCAACAGAGTGGGGTAGAATGGAGCAATTTCTGGCTACTGCTCTCTGCTTTGGTTTGAATTGGAAAGTTGGTCTGGGCTGCTCTCTTAATGTGGTCCTCTGCCCTAACTGGGGCCTCAGTCTTCCTCTCAGCACAAAGAAGGATGAAAAAGGCGATACAGGTGATTGTAAGATGTGCTATGACATCTCTGCCAGCAGGTTCCCATGCAGAGCTCCAGAACTGCCATTTATCATATTAGAGCCTCAGGGCTGGTGAAGCCCTTCCTCTTGGGGCTCCTGTGTGATGGGAGACTGGACCCAGTTTCCCTTTCCCTCCAGCCTCAGTCAGACTGTCAATCATCGGCTTTGATAGCCTGGCCCCACACCAGACAACACACTTTCTTGACTGAGTCTCAGAGCAAGGTAGGCACTGATATTCTATGTTAAGATCTGAGGTTGCCTTTCCAAGAGATGGTGTAATTATCTTTGAGAGACTGAACAGGTTAATAGGCAATGGCAAGATCATAAAGAAAAAAATAAAACTCTAACCTACACCCTGCAGCAAACAACCCAGAAAACCAATACAGATGAGGGAGGAAGAAAACTTTTTTCTGCCCTTCTAGGTTCTTCTGGCTGATCTAAAAATTAACTGACATGAGGCAGATCAATAGGAGAAAATAAAATTTCATTGCATACCTACAGGGGGTTTCCCAAGTGGTGCTAGTGGTAGAGAACCCACCTGCCAATTCAGGAGACATAAGAGACATGGGTTTGATTACTGGGTTGGGAAGATCCCCTGGAGGAGGGCATGACAACCAACTGAAGTATTCTTGCCTGGAGAATCCCATGGACAGTGGAGCCTAGTGGGCTATAGTCCATGGGGTAGCAAAGAATCAGACACCACTGAAGAAACTAAGCACAGCATAGCATAAAACATGAAGGATTACAAAGGAAACCAATGATATTAAAATACAGTTATCAAGACTGAAGGCAGGAAGAGATGGGGATGACAGAGGACGAGATGGTTGGATGGCATCACCGACTCAATGGACATGAGTTTGAGCAAGCTCTGGGAGATGGTGAAGGACAAGGAAGCCTGGCGTGCTGTAGTCCATGGGGTCACAAAAAGTCAGACATGACTGAATCAGCCTAGTACACAGGCACATAAAGGAATTCACATACATGAAAGAGTCAGAGACTCCACAAACCTGAGATATTCAGAGATGAAAAGGTAAGATGAGGTAAATACTCCTTCTTGAGAGAAGGAATTGGATGAGCCTGGAGGGTCATTCACAGGACAATAGAAGGAGAGCAGGTGTTTAGTAATTAGATGCTTGCCCTGCCACTTAGACAAAATTTATCTCTAGTAATAAGAGTTTTTCTGGGGGAAAATAAAATCTCCAATTTAAATTCCTCTTGGTGGTTAAGGGAAAGGTAGTTGTTTTTCTTGAGCTGCAGCATCTCCACTGCCTTTAGCTCAAAATAATCCAAATGCCAAAGAAACACATGTGGAGGAGACCTGTTCTAAACCTCTCTACCCTTATCTGCAATAGGCAGCTGGCCAGGGAAACAGGCTGCTGCGAGTCAGACTTGTAGGAAGTCAGATTATTATCTTTGGTAACTGATTCCAGAAGCCAAACAATAACCCTTGTCAGCTGAAAAAAATATGCACAATGTGAGAGATGTGAGTTAAGTTTTATTTGGAGACAAAATAAGGACTACAGCCTGGGAGACAGTATTCCAGATAGTTCTGAGAAACTGCTCAGAAAAAGTGGGGGTGGGGAGAAGTCAGTGTTGGGCTTCCTAAGTGATGCTAGTGGTAAAGAATCACCTGCCAATACAGAAGACATGAGAGATGCAGGCTCAATCCCTGGGGAAGATCCTCTGGAAGAGGGCATAGCAACCCACTCCAGTATTTTTGCCTGGAGAATCCCGTGGACAGAGGAACCTGTCAGGCTACGGTCCACAGGGTTGCAGCGAGTCAGACACGACTGTGGTAGCACACACACCTGCACGGTCAGTGTTACATGTGATCTAGTGAAGGAGAGGTGGGTGCATGTGATCTAGAGAAGGGGGAGGGTGCAGTCAAGCACACGTTTTGGCAGAGGCTTGTTGCTAGTCATGAGGAACAGACATCACTGTTAATGATTTTAATGCTTTTCTAGATATAAAAAGATGCACGAATTGGGCTCATAAAATCTCCTGAAAATATCTAACAGTTTGTTCCACCAGTTTTTCCCAGAGTACAGAGCATGCTATTCCTGATCTCCACCCTGAACTCCTTTTGAGGGGTGTTGAAGGCCAGCAGCTGTAGTGGCCAGTGATTTTATCCTTATAGAGGCAGATGGCAAGTTTTTGTTGACATCCTTGCAATAATCAGCCCCCAAAGGCCAGGACCTGATTAAAAACTGCCCGCTTCTCTAAGTTTTGTCCCTGTTTCCAATGTAGGACCAATCACAGAAACCCAAATGTGCCCCCCCAACTAATCACATGTAGCACCTTGCTCTAGTCCCTGCCCCCCCACCAGCTTCTCGACCACCAGCCCCTATCAGGGCACACCTGAAACTTGCCCTTTTCTTCTCTGATGCCCGCCCCCCCCCCCCCCCGCCCCTCCTCTGCCTGCCTTTGTGTTTCCACCAAAATGCAAGTGCGTGGCTGACCCCCTGGGGCAGACGCTGGGAATGAATGGTCTGTGCTTGCTCCCACTCTATTCTTCTCCACCCCTTTGAACAGGGCTTCACGGCCCGTCACAAATGGGGTAAAATGTGAATGGAACCCACTGCAGGCACAACCACTCCAACATCCCTTCTGTCCTGTCTCCCACGCTTTTTGGCAGCATGTACTGACTTTTTTCCCCATGAGTTTCTTTTTTTATTGAAGTATAATTTATTTACAATATCATGTTAGTTTCAGGTATACAGCACATTGATTCAGTTACATATGACTGATATATATATAGAATTGATATATATAACTGATTCAGTTTTATATGTATATATATTCTTATACATAAACACACACATACATATATACATATATATATATATTCTTTGTTAGATTTTTTTTTTCACTTTTAGGTTATTGCAAAATATTGAGCATAGTTCCCTGTGCTATACAGTAGGTCCTCGCTGCTTATCTATTCTGCCTATAGCAGTGTGTACATGTTAATCCCAACCTCCTAATTTATCCCTCCCCCCTTTCCCCTTCTGTAACCATGAGTTTGTCCTTGAGATCAGCTCTGTAGATACCAGCCACAAAGCCAGTCACTCTCCTGCCTCTAAAGGGCGTAACACAAAGAACTGGGCATGAAATTAGTAAACCTCAAAGCAGGAGTGAGCAAGGTGGCCAAGGCTTCTCAGCTGGCTTCCTCAAGAGACAGTGAGTGTCATCATCCCATTTTGAAAACTGCTCCTGTCCTCGCTTTTGTTCTGTTGTCTTTCTAGGTAAGAGACCTGTGTCCCAGGCTGCCTGGAGCATCCGTCTTCTGAGGAAGCTGCCAGGATTAGTTTCAGAGGATTGCATCAAAGAATGAGGTGTTACTCGGCTTTGGACAGGCAAAGAGAACTGCAGGGCCAGAAGAAAGCAATTAGCACAAGAAAAAGGAGCAAATTCCTTTATAGTGGCTGAACCTGGGACTCCCAGAGGTTTATCTGCCCTGGCCAAAGATAATCTATAATTATCCCCACCCCAGGGAAGCAAGGAAGGCAGGAGGAGGTGATGTCCAGGAAGTAAGTGAAAGGCGAGCAGGCAATCAACACACTGGTGGTCCAGGAAAGGTCAAAGGGAGGGGGTGGATAGGATCTTGGTTGTTGGAAATTGTGTCCTCATCCAGCCCAGAGAAAGTCAAGTGAACTGTAGGAGCAAGACTAACACCAAGGGTGGTGGGGCTCTGTCTCTGTTCCCCAGGTGAGACCCTGGAAAGAGCCCAAGTCTTGGCCTCCCCTCCAGCACCCCTTGGGTAGGTGAAACCACTGGATGGCCAGGGTGGTCTGGCAATGTCACCCTTGTTCTCAAGTGGTAGAGACAAATGGAGAAGGTAGCAGTTTGTTCATCCCCCACAGTGAGCTGGAGGGGTGGGCACAGGAGGTGAGAGACGGAGAGGTGGCTGCAGAGTGAGCCAAGGATCAACCCAGATGCCACCAGACCACAGTCTCCCACAGACAGGTCTGCACTGGCACCTGGAGCCCGGATGAGGCCAAACAGCCAGGAGAGACCCTGAGGTCCCCAGGCAGGCTCGAAGCCCCGGGGTCAGCAGAGTGCCCATCAGCCAGGCAGATGGGGACAGAAATGGATGCCCTGCCCATGCGGAGCATGGCCCCCTCTATCACGGGTCTTTGGAAGCCTCACTCTCCCCTGGACCACACGCCATCAGGGAAAGCAGGCAAGATGGGGGTGTGGCAGATGCCCAGTTACTCTAAAGGCTCTAAGCTCATCCAGACAGTCCCCACCTCCCTCACGCCCATGCATGCAGGGAGCCAGGGAAACTTCACCCACCCGGCTCTGCAAAGGAGTCGTCTGGCCTCTGTACTTCTCAGCTGTGAGCTCCATCTCACCACGATTGCCCTCAGCGCCATCCACCCAAGTAGGGGCTGGGCATCAGGAAACACAGATCATGGTTGTTCACTCAGCAAGATTTATGAGAGGCTGTGATGCTCTGGCACTGGGAACATGGCAATGACCTTGCTTGCAGAAGGGCTATGTTCTAGAGCAAGGGAGGGGAACAGCAGCTCATTCACAATTCCATAAATACAGCTGACTCTGGAGGACTAGACCCTTCCAAGCTACATGAAAGGGACTTCCCCAGGGGCCAGAGGCTAAGACTGCACTCTCAGTGCCAGGGTCCCAGGTTTGATCCTTGGTCAGGGAACTAAGATCCTGCATGCCACAACTAGGGATCCCGTGTGCCCAACAAAGACCACAGAAGATCCTGCGTGCCACAAGTAAGACCCCTTGCAGCCAAATTGATCAATCAATCAATCAATAAAAATATTTTTAAAAGAGCTAAATGAGAAGAGTAGAAAAGCAATCATCGGAGCCTAATATTTATGAAGTTTTCACTACATAATTAGAAATGTCAGCCAATAGAACGGCCAGAGATTCATGAATGCGAACCACTTCCCTCAAAACCCTAGAAGTCTTAGGGGGAACTATGTTACACAAGTGCACCCACACACACATTCAGGCACAATCATATACACACAACGCACACACACACAACATTGCTGCACACACAACTGGCTTCCCCAGTGGCTCAGCAGTGAAGAATCCACTGTAACACATAAGACCTAGGTCTGATCCCTGGGTCAGGAAGATTCCTTGGAGGAGGGCATTGCAACCCATTACAGTATTCTTGCCTAAAGAATCTCCATGGACAGAGGAGTCTGGCGAGCTACAATCCATAGGGTTGCAGAGTTGGACATGACTGAAGTGACATAGCACACACGTGCACATGTACATGCAACTACATATATATTTGAAGGCGATGGCACCCCACTCCAGTACTCTTGCCTGGAAAATCCCACGGGTGGAGGAGCCAGGTAGGCCACAGTCCATGGGGTCGCTAAGAGTCGGACACGACTGAGGGACTTCACTTTCACTTTCCATTTTCATGCACTGGAGAAGGAAATGGCAACCCACTCCAGTGTTCTTGCCTGAAGAATCCCAGGGATGGGGGAGCCAGGGGGTTGCCGTCGATGGGATCGCAGAGAGTCGGACACGACTGAAGCGACTTAGCAGCAGCAGCCTCATGTGTACATACATTGTGCATGCGCACTTGCACGCATATATAGACACACCCAAGTCCATGTACATTTACACATGTAAGTATATGCACACACACATGCATACAGACCTACTTGCACACATATACAAAAACATAGGCACACACAAACTCACTACACACACATGCATATTCACAGGCATGAACATGCAGAGCTGCACACACATACATATATGCACTCATATATACAAGTACATATATCCACACACATATATCATTTTAATTGCAAATAAAAGTGGGGTAAATGTATCTCTAGCTCATGAATTGTGGCGCTAGTGGTAAAGAATCCACCTGACAATGCAGGAGAAGTGAAGTGAAGTGAAGTGAAGTCGCTCAGTCGTGTCCGACTCTTTGCGACCCCTTGGACTGTAGCCTATCAGGCTTCTCTGTCCATGGGATTCTCCAAGCAAGAACACTGGAGTGGGTTGCCATTTCCTTCTCCAGGGGATCTTCCTAACCCAGGGATCGAACCCGGGTCTCCCGCATTGGAGGCAGACGCTTTAACCTCTGAGCCACCAGGGAAATCCTACAATGCAGGAGATGTGGGTTCAATCCCTGGGATGGGAAGATCCCCTGGAGGAGGGCATAGCAACCCACTCTAGCATTCTTGCCTGGAGAATCCCATGGACAGAGGAGGCTGGTGGGCTACAGCCCATGGGGTCACAAACAGTCGGACATGACTAAAGCAACTTAGCAAGCACAGCTGATGAATTGTAGCCCATATGCTCCAATATCCCCTGCACCTCCACCCCCTTGGTTTTACCTCCCATCATCACCAAGCTCCCGTCTGGAAGAATGTCCTCTGGCTTTTCTCTGACGAGTTTTCCTGGCATCTGAGCATCAACTCCAAGCTGACATGGGCTGACAGCCGCAGCCGATGGGAGCTGGGCAGCCTGTACCTGGACGCCATGTGGATTCCGAGTCAACCACTGTTCAGAACTCGTCAAAGAGAGAGAGAGAGAGACAGGTGTGCTACATGGGACAGACTGGCCCTGGCCCTAATTCCAAGTGCACTTTATAAATCCCTGCTTCATAAACTGCCCTCTGACTGACAGTGTTGTACTGAGTAACTGTGTGGAGATATTCTGCCAAAATATTATCCTTGGCTCTGTCCCCCAGGGAGATGGATGTGCCACGTGCCAGCCTGACTGCTGACACAGCGTTTGCTCCAGAGGGGAAGTCGCTTTTCATTTATTAATCTAAAAAATTACATCTTGCATCAGGAAGTCTCAAAGCAAGTCTGGCTGATTGTAAATGCGTGTCATTCATTTGTCCGTCCATCAGCTCCTGAATTTATTCAGTGTTGGTGGTGAGATCGTAAATAGATGTCGACACACTCACTAAAGCACAGAAAGAAGGGCAGAGGTGTGCATGTGAAGTGTATTCAGGAGGTCCTTTGATAACCATCAAGCTAACGTACAGATTGCATCAGGTATGTGATGCTAAAAAGTGGGACGTGACCATTGGACACCCAGGTGGCATGGGGAGAGGCCCCTGAAGGCATATGCCTTCCCACGGGTTCACCTCACTAGAAGAACCATCCAATTAGAACTTCACAGAAGCTTTGTCAAAACTTCAGGGACACCAGGAAAACAAGGTCCTACACAGCACATGTACACTGAGGTGCTTTAAACATTCTGTTGAATAAGTGAATGGGAATGCAAGAGAAAGCCCCACCACCACTCAATAGGAATGAATAAGGAGAAATCTCCCTGGAGGAGGAAATGGCAACCCATTCCAGTATTCTTGACTGGAGAATTCCATGGACAGAGGAATTGGGCAGACTACAGTCCATGGGGTCGCTAGAGAGTCAGACACGACCGAGCGCACACGCCCACTCGCCTTGCCTTCCCTCTCAAGGGCCTGCCCACCTCCACCACCAGGGACCCCTCTCTAGGCCCCTCACATCCAATCAGCTCTCTGTATCTGCAGGTTGCTCACCCTCAGATTCAACACACTTCTGATCCATCGGCACTTGGTTGACCCTGTGGGTGCAAATCCTTGACTGTAAGAGACTTGAACGTCCTCGGAGCTCGGTATTCATGTGGGGAAGGGCAGTCCTAGAACCAATTCCCCAGGGTACTTAGGGATGAGTGTCCTTTTTGCATCTGCTACCACTTGCTTCCTCTCCAGGACCTCCACTTGCTCCTTTCCTTGCTTGACAGGTACCAAAAAAAGCTCTAGGCTTGGGGTTCAAGCTCAGGGCCCTCTCTTCCATGTCCTAGTGAAATGAGCTAAACTAAAATTCACATTTTCTCAGCATTCTGGACAATGCAGTTTGGGTCATATTTCAGGGCCACTCTGGATAATTCACCAATGAATTAGGTTCAGCCAAAGGATGGATGAAGGTGGTCTTTATTTCTTATTTTGGGGACTCACCCTGTATTACTCGGCTTACACACTCTTCTCATTTACCAGTCTTAGCTCTGAAAACACTCTAACTTTTGAAAAGAGCAGAGGAGAAAGGTCACCTCCCTTAATTTATTCAAAAACCCTCATCTAGTCGATATCCAATCATTCAACAAATATTTATTGAGTGAATTGTTCTTCCCTAAGAGGAGATGCAAAGTGGCCTTAAGTAATGGAGCCCACCAGGCTCCTCTGTCCATGGAATTTCCCAGGTAAGAATACTTGAGTGGGTTGCCATTTCCTTCTCCAGGGAATCTTCACAGCCCAGGGGTTGAACCCTCATCTCTTGCATTGGCAGAGAGATTCTAAATCGCTTGTGCCACCTCAGAAGCCCAAGTAACGGTGAGACACCTAATAACAAACGTCTCATCAACAGGTCATATTGTTTAAAAGAAAACATCTATTTACTTTCACAGCTGCTGAAAAAGCTTGATAAACTCCAACACTCGTTCCATATAAAACTCCTGGTAAACTAAAAATGGAAAAATATTTTTGCCCTTGCTGCTGCTGCTGCTGCTAAGTCACTTCAGTTGTGTCCGACTCTGTGTGACCCCATAGACGGCAGCCCGCTAGGCTCCCTCGTCCCTGGGATTCTCCAGGCAAGAACACTGGAGTAGATTTAAATGATCACAAATACATACCTCAAGCCAATCAGCCTTGTATTTAATGTTCAGTTTTTGAAAGTAATGTGTTCAATTAAATATGCAGAATCATCCAATCTCACGTAAGTGGATCTTACGAATAAACACACATTAAAAATGGGTGGAGAAAACAGCATTCACTTGATTTCTGGGTTTAGTGATAATAAGTGATTTTGGTCTTGTTGTTGTTCAGTCGTTCAGTGTCTGACTTTTTGCAACCCCATGGACTGCAGCACGCCAGGCTTTCCTGTCCTTCACCATCTCTCAGAGCTTGCTCAAACTCATGTCCATTGAGTCAATGATGCCATCCAATCATCTCATCCTCTGTCATCCCCTTCTCCTCCTGCCTTCAGTCTTTCCCAGCATCAGGGTCTTTTCCAATAAGTCAGCTCTTTGCATCAGGTGGCCAATAAATTGGAATTTTACCTTCAGAATCAGCCCCTTCAATGAATATTCAAGACTGATTTCCTTTAGGATTGACTGATTTGACCTCCTTATAGTCCAAGGGATCCTCAAGAGTCTTTTCCAACACCACAGTTCAAAAGCGTCAACTCTTTGGTGCTCAGCCTTCTTATTTTTGTACTTGTGTCTATTTTCTATATTCTCTTCAATTTTTCTTTGTTTTTAAACAGCTCTAGATTATAAAGGGGCACTTAGAACAGGATGGGTTAACATTTTCACCATATGAGTGTGGAGCTAAGAACAGCCCAGCACCAAGGCCAGCCTGGCCAGGCAGGAGCCAGATGGCACACTGCTGCCCCTGGACAGGATGGGGGTGAGCTAACCTGCCATACAGCCATGCAGTTCCCTAGGACATGGTATCAATAAGTCAGATCAGCAGAGAAATGCCAGGGTGAGGTCCACACCTATTTCTAAAACTGGAGGGCCCCTGCTGAAAACCTGTAGCCCACACACATCCGTGACACCAAGGGGTAAGGAGGGACTGGAGTTCAGGGGCTGGCCATCAGGAGCTACATGATGAAGCTTAAAGTGGGCAGCACTTCCTCTGAGCCAGCACCCCAAGCTGTGGTCACAACCAGCACCACGTCACACCGGCAGATTTGCCAGAATTCTTCGCTTTCGGTCAGCTCGCCCTCCCCCAGAAGCTCAGAAACAGAAAATGCCCAAAACTACACCATTTTCTCTCTTCCTACATAAGAAGAAAATTTATCTTGAAGGCTAAGTGGGAAACTGAAAATCGAACAAATCCTTCAAGGAGCAGAGAGAGGAGGGAGAAACACCTGGACTTTTTCCTTCAACCCCCTGATCTCCCACCAGGGCCTCCATCGGGCCATCGGCAGCCAGGTGACAAGGACATCTGGGAAGCAGTGTGCACGAGGCAGGTCCCTGGACACAGAGCAGGTGTAGGAAGGACAGAGGGGACCAGAGGACATAGGACTTACACACAAAGCCCAGAAAGAGAACCACCGGATTATAAACAGTGCCAGCTGCCAGGTAATGGACATCCAGAGGAGGACAGAGAATGCTCTGCAACATTCTCCTGAAGAAGGAGAGGCTGGAAGGTCAAGTCCTGCTGCCGACCAGCAAGAAGATAGAATAGGGAGGGGTATCCCCTGGCCTACGTGTGCATGCTGCATGTTCAGTCATGTAGGACTCTCTGCAAACCCGTGGACTGTAGCCCGCCAGGCCTCTCTGTCCATGGAATTTTCCAGGCAGTAATACTGAAGCGAGTTGCCAAGCCCTGCACCAGGGGATCTTCCCAACCCAGGGATCGAACCTGCATCTCTTGCATCTCCTGCATTGGCAGGCAGATTCTTTACCACTGCACCAGCCCCGGTCGAGTGCCCCAACACCGGTCTATCCACTGCATCCCAGTCCCGGCCTGGCAAGCTAAGGGCTCTTGGCCACTTTAGTTTTGGAATCACAGGTTCAAATTTTCCCCTTAAAGACTGCACTGCGCACACTGATTTTGACACACGGGAAAGGAGGGAAGCAGTAGTGTTGTCAGAATGACTGCATACCTCCCCACAACTCTGGGGGTTTAACTCCTGAGACTCCCCCAATATCCTGAGAAGAGAGCCTCCGAGCAGACATCCCAGCTCCCCACCAGAGCCTCGCCACCCACTTTGCCCCTAGGACAGCCCTGGGAACCTGGCAGAGAGATGAACTCCCCTAAGTACCACTACATGAGCCACCCCCAAATCATGACCTGGGATGGATCCAGAGTGCTTACCAACTAGAAGCACAAGCTCAAGGCAGACAGACTGACCTGAAAGAGCCCAGAAGCCTGGACACCCATGTCTCACCTCCCCCTGCCCCGCCCCCAACTGGAGCTCAAAGATCCGCCAGGTGTGCTGGAAAAGGGCAACAGCTGTTTCCCCAATATTGTGGAAAATTTATGAAATGCAACCACTTTAGAAACCCAAAAGAAATACTGAGAAAAGAGAGAATAGAATGGCCCCCTAGCATCCTCCTGGACACTTCCAGATGACCCAATGACCATCTTCATTATTATCCACCCGAAGGGACATCTCCCTCCAGCATCACCCATAGCCCTGCTCACTTTACTCAGCTCATCTGACTCAGGAATTTTTCTCCCTGGAGTCCAACCCTGCTCTGATCCAAGAGGGAGATATGTTGTGAAGACAGACAGCTCAGACATTAGTATCTGCATGGAAAACAACTCCCAGTGGGGTTAAAATCCAATTACCGCCTGAATGTAACTCTGCTTCTCCATTCTGGATTAATTACTGAGCACTCCCATTTTGCACCTCTTCTTTCTTCCCCTCACATTTTTCTCAGAAGATGAAAATTGCTGTACAAATCATCTTAGTTGAGAAAATGCAGTGGGAGAACCTAGTCATTTTCAGGAGAGGGAGGTAAGATTCACAGCCCATTGGAATGGGAGGGAGAACGTGTGATTCCACAGAGGACAAGGCAAGGATGGGAGGACGGGACAGCCCTGGAGGTGAACAGGCACAGATTTAGATTTTCAAGTCTGTGTGTCAAGGGACTTGGGAATTTGAGGACAAGCACAGAGAAGGGAGCAGCAGAGGACGAGATAGCTAGATAGCACCACCAACTCAATGGACATGAATTTGAGCAAACTCTGGGAAATAGTAGAGAACAGAGGAGCCTGGCATGCTGCGGTCCACTGGGTCTCAAAGAGTCGAATACAACTTAGCGACTGAACAATAACAGCAATTGTTGTTCCAGAAAGCAGTGAAGTGTTGGTGTGAGGAGGTGAATTGTGGGCTCTGTCCACCATGTTTCACTCGACTTGGGTGCAGCATTCAGTTGTCCTCCTGCAGACTCATCTGCTAATTGCTCTTTGCTCAAACTAATGTTCTATTCCCTAGCCCACACTAGCCAGCATGTCCACGTGGGCCACCTGGTAGAACACTGTACCCAGTGTGACAAGGATAGCTTGTCAAGATCAGGCATCTCTTAGACACTCAACAAGCCACGGACCTCAATTGCCCTCTTGCTGGGTAGAGAGGTGAATGGAGGGTGAGGTCACACAGGACAAAGACAGGAGGGGGCCTGGGGCAGGAGACGACACCATCCTGAGACAGCAGGCCTGTACCAGTGAAAACAGACGGTCCTGCAGGTGGGCTGATGCCCTGCACATCTTCATCACACTGCCAGGCATTCTGCAAATTCTTCCTTGATACCAGGCCTCTGTCATGTTTCAGCACAGGAGCCACAGAGCACGTGTGTGCAGGGGGTGTAGACGGCTTATATTCTGAGCCGGTGTCTAAGGGCACAGCCTGGAGCGCCCACCCGCACCCTGAGCCTGCCTGCCGGGAGCTCTTGGCCCATTGATGGGCTCCAGGGCAACTGCCTCAGGGATGTCCAGGCCACCCTTTGTTTCTACTGCTGTGTTCTCACCTGCAAACTTCAGACCCGAAGAGAGGAATACCTACTGAGTGCTTACTCTGTGTTCAGGCCTTATATATTCTTTTGTTCAACCCTCCTGACAACACTATCGCATAAGTATTATATTCTTTTTAATTATTATTTTCTATTATATTTCTATTTTCATTTTACTTTTGAGGAAACCGAGACACAGAGGTATCAAACTAATAAATAATGGGGCAAGCTGTGAAATCCAGGTGTCTCTTATTTAAAATCTATGTCCCTGACCACATGGCCAAAATTAAGTACTATGCAGGTGCCTTAAATATATATTTTAGAAATTATATATATATATATACACACACATTTTGTGCATATATGTATATACATTTTGTATGTAAATCACGTAAAAGAAATATATAAATGCATAGAAATAAAATATACACATAGAAAAATATATAATGAACAATTTTATATATACATATAATTTTTCATTTATTTACACACATCTACATTATTTCTATTGACATTCAGTTTAGACTCCAGAATGATATCATGTTGTGTAGGCAGCTTGAATAGCTTAACTTAAATTATTTTTATAATGAAGTTATTTAAATAACCCTAAATAGAAAACTAGGTAGAGACTGCTTGTTGTTATAGCTCTCATGGAACTATAGAAACAAAATGAATTTACAATTCAAATGCAAACAAAACTAAAAAAACAATAAATTTCAGATTAACCTCACTCAAGTGACTGATGATGCTGTTTGCTGATACCACATAGCCTGGATTGGGCAAGAAGGATGTATTTGCATGTTCTGGGCTTGATAAATCAACTCAGGTCTTCTGTTTTGGTGCATGATGAACCACCGATTAATTCATCATCATCATTGTCTTTAACTTTCTTTTTTAGCAATGAACTCATTTTTAACCAATGATCCATGATTTTAATGGACCAATCCATTTAAACACAGTAACAAAATGTATTACTAAAGAACAAACTAGTAAATACTGTCTAACTTGAAATTCTTCATGGAACATTGCCTTGCTTGGCTGCCTTAGGCAGGGCAGGGCAGAACTGATTTTGATTTTAGTGTCTTGTCCTGAGTAACCGGGCAGCTCTTTCCAGCATACAGGGCTCTGCAGTGTCTCAACCTCCCCAATCATCCTCTCTCTTCCTTATTCTTTGAGTGACCTCCACTGGGCATCATTACCAGGGAAAATGAAAGCAAATGCAGAGCAAACGTCCTTTAGTGCAAGGCAGTCGTCCCCACCATACGGACACTGTTCACCCCTGTTCTAGGTAGTGATCCACGGAAGACGTATACTTTATGAAAGAAACTCCAGAGGCCCCTGGGAGCACATCACAGACCACCTCCTGCACCTTGGAGTCTGAGATGCACTGCTCTGTGCTGGGATGCAAAACAAATTATGAATCCCCCAAAAGCTTGCTCTAGAACCTTGAACCAGTGCCCCTGGACTGAGAGGTATCTCACTGGAGCATCTGTCACCACTGTTTCGCTTTGCAGCCGCATGGCTCCAGTTAGAAACAGAAGACACACTTCAGCCATGCACAATCCCGGCCAGCTATGGTCCTGCCATCTGCCATGGTGTCATGCCAGGACACCAGGTAGAAATCACACAGGTCTGGTGAAGGGACCCTGGGCTTCGTTATCCAGTCCAAGGAAACAGTCAACCTCTGTCACCTCTCCAATCAGTCAGACAGTGGGTATCCTAGTCAGCTCGGGTTGTTATTACAAGAATCACAGACAGGGAGTTTTAAACTACAGAAATGTATCATCTCCCAGTTCTGAAGGCTGGAATCCAAGATCAAGATATCAGGAAGGCTGGTTCCTCCTGAGGTCTCTCTCCTTGAACTGCAGATGGCCATCTTCTCCCTATGTACTTACATGGTCATCCCCCCTGTGAGTGTCTATGTCCTAATTCCTCTTCTTATAAGGACACTGGTCAGATTGACTTACAGGCCACTTTAACGACCTCATTTTACCTTAACTCTCTTTAAAGACTCCACCTCCAGATATAGTTGTTACCAAGTTGGGCTCATACTGCTCACTATACAACAGGCCAATGAATTGAGAGATGAACTGTTGAGGCAAGGAATAGCAACTTGATTCAGAAAGCCAACAGACCAAAAAGACGGTGGACTAGTGTCCCAAAGACCCATCTTTTGCAAGTCAGAACTCAGACTTCTTTTATAAATATTAAAAGAAGAGGAAATGAGATTTGTTGTTACAAACTTCTTAATGTCAGAATCCTTTGTTCTTGCAGCTGAACACTTAGGTCTGGCCAAAATGTTCCTCTAAATCTTTAACAAGACAAATGCTATTTGTCCAAGACAAATGCAAATTTTTCAATTTAGTCCTGTTCACTCATTCAATTGTGTCTGATTTCATACAACCCCAAGGACTGTATGGGGTTGTATGGAATCAGACAACCCCTGCCCATCACCAACTACCAGAGCTTCAGATCAGATCAGATCAGATCAGTCGCTCAGTTGTGTCCGACTCTTTGCGACCCCATGAACCGCAGCACGCCAGGCCTCCCTGTCCATCACAAGCTCCCGGAGGTCACTCAGACTCACATCCACCGAGTCAGTGATGCCATCCAGCCATCTCATCCTCTGTCGTCCCCTTCTCCTCCTGCCCTCAATCCCTCCCAGCATCAGAGTCTTCTCCAATGAGTCAACTCTTCGCATGAGGTGGCCAAAATACTGGAGTTTCAGCTTTAGCATCATTCCTTCCAAAGAAATTCCAGGATTGATCTCCTTCAGAATGGACTGGTTGGATCTTCTTGCAGTCCAAGGGACTCTCAAGAGTCTTCTCCAACACCACAGTTCAAAAGCATCAATTCTTCGGCGCTCAGCCTTCTTCACAGTCCAGCTCTCACATCCATACATGACCACAGGAAAGACCATAGCCTTGACTAGGCGAACCTTTGTTGGTAAAGTAATGTCTCTGCTTTTGAATATGCTATCTAGGTTGGTCATAACTTTCCTTCTCATATCCATTGAGTCGGTGATGCCATCAACCATCTCATCCTTTGTTATCCCCTTCTCCTCCTGCCTTCAATCTTTCCCAGCATCAGGGTCTTTTCCAATGAGTCAGTTGTTTGCATCAGACAGCCAAAGTATTGGAGCTTCAGCTTCAGTACCAGTCCTTCCAATGAATATTCAGGACTGATTTCCTTTACCAGCTTCCCTGATAGCTGGTAAAGAATTCACCTTTAATGCAAGAGACCCTGGTTCAGCTCTTGGGTCAGGAAGATCTGATGGAGAAGGGATAGGCTACCCACTCCAGTATTCTTTGGCTTCCCTGTGGCTCAGCTGGTAAAGAATCTGCCTGCAATGTGGAAGACCTGGGTTCAATCCCTGGGTTAGAAAGATCCCCTGGAGAAGGGAGCAGCTACCCCCTGCAGTATTCTGGCCTGGAAAATTCCGTGGACTATATAGTCCATGGGGTGGCAAAGAGTCTGATTTCCTTTAGGATTGACTGGTTTGATATCATTGCTGTCCAAGGGACTCTCAAGAGTCTTCTCCAGCACCACAGATCAAATGCATCAATTCTTTGGCACTCAGCTTTCTTCATGGTCCAACTCTCACACCCATACATGGCTACTGGAAAAACCATAGCTCTAACTATATAGACATTTTTTGGTAGTGTAATGTCTCTGCTTTTTAATATGTTGTCTAGGTTGGTCATAGCTTTTCTTCCAAGGAGCAAGCACCTTTTAATTTTATGGCTGCAATCACCATCTGCAGTGATTTTGGAGCCCAAGAAAATAAAAGTCCCTCACTGCTCACATTGTTTCCCCATCTATTTACCATGCAGTCATGGAACCAGATGCCATGGTATTCGTTTTCTAAATGTTGAGTTTTAAGCCATCTTTTTCACTCTCCTCTTTCACCTTGATCAGGAGACTCTTGTTCGTCTTCGCTCTCTGCCATAAGGGTGGTGTCATCTGCATATCTGAGATTATTGACATTTCTGCAGGCAATCCAGCTTGATTCCAGCTTGTGCTTCATCCAGCCTGGCATTTCGCATGATGTACTCTGCAAATAAGTTAAATAAGAAGGTGACAATATACAACCTTGACTACTCCTTTCCTGATTTGGAACCAGTCGTTCCATGTCTGGTTTTAACTGTTGCTTCCTGATCTGCATACAGATTTCTTAGGAGGCAGGTAAGGTGGTCTGGTATTCCCATCTCTTGAAGAATTTTCCACAGTTTGTTGTGATCCACACAGTCAAAGACTTTGGTGTAGTCAATGAAGCAGAAATAGATGTTTTTCTGAAACTCTCTTGTGTGTGTGTGTGTGTGTGTGTGTGTGTGTGTGTGTGTGTGTTTAATAATCCAATGGATGTTGGCAACTTGATCTCTCCTCTACCTTTTCTAAATCCATCTTGGACATCTGGAAGTTCATGGTTCACGAACTGTTGAAGCCTAGCTTGGAGAATTTTGAGCATTACTTTACTAGTGTGTAAAATGACTGCAATTTTGCAGTAGTTTTAACATTCTTTGGCATTGCCTTTCTTTGGGATTGGAATGAAAACTGACCTTTTCCAGTCCTGTGGCCACTGCTGAGTTTTCCAAATTTGCTGGCATATTGAGTGCAGCACTTTCACAGCATCATCTTTCAGGATTTGGAATAGCTCAACTGGAATTCCATCACCTCCACTAGCTTTGTTCATAGTGATGCTTCCTAAGGCCCATTTGAGTTCACATCCAGGATGTATGGCTCTAGACGGGTGATCACACCATCATGGTTCTCTGAGTCATTAAGATCTTTTTTGTATAGTTCTTCTGTGTATCCTTGTCATCTCTTTTTATCCCCATATAAATGAAAACCTGTTATATACCTTTAAGGGTCAGGGCCTTGAGAATGGGCTCTCCTGCATATTTCAGGCTGTAGGCAACATTTTTTATAAAACCAGCATGACTCAGCACAGTCAACAGAGCACAGGGTTAGAGCTAAAGAAATGGATTCCATGTGAAGCCAGGTTTGTTCTTCTCTGTTACAGTCACATTTCAAGGTCCTGGAGGGTAGGAACACAACAGCTGAATGTGTGATGGGACACAATGACAGTGGGTGACCAGCCTCATGGCATACGCCTGACACCTGCTGGACAGATGCTCCCAAAGACCTGCAACATGGATTCTCCCCTTGGAGGGGACAGTTGGTTATACCAAAGTATGAATGAAACATCTCTGACTTTGAGGAGGAGTTAGGATATGCCTGAGAGGGTCAGAGTCATCAAATGACTCAGAGCATTTTTGCCATGGCCATTAGCAGTTTCAGCATACCAAAAGGAAATCTAAACACATCTCTAATTACTGCGGGTTAATTAGTTCTCCTCGACATTTTAAGAAAGAAGAGTGCCTGGAGGATCATATAAATCAATGAAATCCACTCCCTGTCTGGCACAGACTATGGAAAAAAGGCTGTGGAAGAGTCAGGCATGGCCGGTGTGGCCTGTGTGGCCTGCATGACTGGGGTCTTTGGTCTTCTGCTGCTCACCTAGATGTTATGGGAAGTCCAGACTTTTTGCCTGGGCTCAGCTGGTACAGAAGATGTAGGAGGATGCAGCCATGGCACCAGAGGGTAGGGTGTAGGGTCTACACACGTTTTCCAAAGCAGATTCCCAAAGCCAAGGTCAGGATTCCCAAGAACTCAGGTACAAGTTTATTGCTGTTTCTGCTCACATTTTTTCCTCTTCTCACCCCGAAAATGGGGAGCAGGGCAGCTACCCCATCAGACCTGTCTCTATGTTCCTATTCATGAGGAAACACAATCTGATAATACCATCTTAGTCTATGGCTGGTTTCTAACACTGACTTACATGGGACCTGACTGATTTCATTGACCTGGAAGCATGTTGGGATTTTTTAGATGCCCTCCAAGTTGAAAGATACTGGCCTACAGGAAGCAACAGAAACATCCATGTTTATTAGTCTGGTAGACCACCATACCAAAGTTCTATACAAAGTGGGGCTTAAACAAGAAAAATTTATTTTCTCCCAGTCCTGAAGGCTTAAAGTCTGAGATCAAGGTGTGGGCAGGGTCTCTTTCTCCTGAGGTCTCTCTCCTCAACAGGTAGATGTCTGTCTTCTCTCAGATGACCACATGTAGACGACCATATCCTAACACGTCATGCCTCTGCATGGGTCTGTGTCCTAGTCCCTTCTTCTTATAAAGACACCAGTCCTATTGGATTAGGACTCACCTTTAAGATCTCACTTTATTCTGATTACCTCTTTAAAGACCCTATCACCAAATTCAGTTAAGTCCTGGGGGTTAAGACTTCAACATATGAATTTGGTCAAGGGGGCCTTAATTCAGCCCATAACACACGGCTTTGGAAATCTTGTTAATCTTTATCCTCTGCTGCAGGGACTCTCAGGAGCAGCCTCAAAAAAAAAAAAAAAAAAAAGAATGATTAATTTAAAAAAAAAGTGCCTCTGCTCTCCTCAAGTGCTTTCCAAAGGGCAGTGCATGCAACGTTGATTGCAGGGTAATGAATCTGCAGAAGAGACTCAAGGAATACTTGTTCAACCTTCTCTGCCCTGGGAAGTATGGATGTGACAGGCATCATCACAGACAACGCCTCTAACTCTAGGCAGCTTCCAGTCTAGACTCTAGGCCAAAACAGGCAGACACAATATAAGAAGTCCCTGTAGCAAAAGTTGCCATCACAGGAAAAGCACAGACGCAGATTGTAATACCATTGTAAAGGTAGATAACACCTTTTTAATAACAACTTTGTAAAAATGTAATTCATACATCTACAGTTCACCCATTTAAACTGTGCAATTCTATGATTTTTAGTACATTCACAGAGCTGGGAAACCATTACCACGATCAATTTCAGAATATTTTCATCACCTCAAAAATCATGCCATACCCATTAGCAGGCATTCCTCATTTTCCCCCAGCCCACGCTTCAGCTCCAGGCAACTACTAGGCTTCTTTCTGTCTCTATAGATTTGCCTATTCTGAGCATTTTGTGCAAATGGAATCTTAGATGACTTTCTGTGACTGGCTTCTTTAACTTAGCATGTTTTCTAGATTTATTCATGTTATAGCATGTATTGATACTTAATTTATTTTTATTGCTAAATAATATTCCATTGCGGGCTTCCTTGATGGCTCAGACAGTAAAGAATCTGCCTGTAATGTGAGAGACCCTGGTTCTATCCTTGGGTCAGAAAGATCCCTTGGAGAAGGGAATGGCTACCCACTCCAGTATTTTTGCCTGAAGAATCCCATGGACAGAGGAGCCTGGCAAAGATAGACATGACTGAGTGACTCACACACACACAATGTTGCATTATATGAATGTAGCAAGTTTTATATATCCTTTAATCAGTTGATGGACATTTAGGATGTTTCCACTTTTTGGTTATTAAGAAGACTGACACTATAAACATTCATGTTCAAGATTGCTTGTGGACATATGTTTCATTTCTCTTGGCTTTACACAGGAGTAGAATTGCTGGCATCCCACTCCAGTACTCTTGCCTGGAAAATCCCATGGATGGAGGAGCCTGGTAGGCTGCAGTCCATGGGGTCGCTAAGAGTCGGACACGACTGAGCGACTTCACTTTCACTTTTCACTTTCCTACATTGGAGAAGGAAATGGCAACCCACTCCGGTGTTCTTGCCTGGAGAATCCTAGGGACGGGGAAGCCTGGTGGGCTGCTGTCTATGGGGTCGCACAGAGTCGGACACGACTGAAGTGACTTAGCAGTAGCAGAATTGCTAGATCACATGGAAACTCTAAGAATTTGAGGAAATTCCAGCTCTATGCCATTTTAGCTGCTTTTTGCATTCCCACCAGCAATGCGTGAGGGTTGTAATTTCTCCACTCCCTCCCAACTTGTTGCCTGACTTTTTGCTTGTGTATACCCTAGTGGGTGTGACGAGTTTCTCATTATGGATTTGACTTGCATTTCCTTTACTGCTAGTGATGTTGAGCATCTTGTCATGTGCTTATGGGCCATTTGTGTATCTTCTTTGGAGAAATGTCTATTCAGCTCTTTTACCCACATTAGCTAGGTTGCTCTTTTATTACTGAATTATAAGAGTTCTTTATTAGAAACATAATTTACAAAAACTTTCTCCTAATCTGTTACCTTTTCACTTTCTGGATGGTGCTCGCAAAGCACAAGTTTTCCATTTTGATGATTTACAACCTATTTCTTCTTTTGTTGCTAGAGTTAGCCTCTGGTTTTCCAGGTTTGCTTCCCAGATGTAGATCCTCCACCCTATAAATAAGCTGAGTGTGGATGATCAAGTCCCCAGCATTCTGAGCCACATCTGGAGTAGAATCTCTGCCCATGAGCGGAGGCTAGTGGAAGAAGAAACTGCTGACCTCTTTGTGTCCCTCACTGGGAGCTTAACATCTCAAGATTCAGTTAAAAGGGATGAGAACTGCTGGCAGCCTGATCCTTCTGGTGAGATGCCTCATCCCACAACATCGAGGGCAGAAGGAGCCCCATTTTCCTGACTAACCCCCACACAGCAAGGAAGGAAGAGGAGTGAGTGGTCATGGCCCAAGTGCTGCAGAACCACTGTTCTTATCAATTTTTAATAGAGATTCTTCAACAAAGGTTTCTTCCTTTGCTGTGTGCCCTTAGGACAATTTACAGAGACCTTAAATGTTTTCCTTTTTTAGCTTTATTTGCTTGTTTCATGGAAAAGCAGGTACATAGGACTCTTCACACTGCTATTTTGGTTGCTGAACTCTTAACAGCCACTTTTTTAAAAGGGAAGTTCTGTGGGTTCCTCTAACAGTATCACAATCGAGCTGAAAGATGGAAAAAAGAGAGACATCCAAAGAGTGAGGGTATGACCACCTGCAACTGGACCGCAGAGTAGAACAGAATTTGTACAACAAAAGACAGAAAGCCGGAGTGATGATCCCAGCTAAGTGTGTTGGATTGAACATAACTATTTATCTCTGCTTCCTCTCAAAACCCCGCCAAAATATCAATAAAGGAATAAAAGAAGCACAGACATGCAAGAACAATGAAATCCAGGGAGGATAAGAGAGAGAAATGAGTTGACAACATTTTAGAAGCAGAGCACCAGATGATCAAATAGCAATGGATTTAGCCAACTAAGAAAGCTGAAATCTAAGCCTGCAGGGGAAGAGGTTGAGGCAATTTGTATCAAAGACCCTCAGAAAAGCTCTGGGCTTGCGTGTACCAGATGATTCTGAAGAAGACATGAAAATAGGAAGTAGACTGAAAATAGGGGGATGGGTTTGCACAGGAGCAGTTCAACCCCAAGACTCCCTTAATCCCAGAGCAGTCAAGGGTCAGCCCTCTTCCAGCCCAGCTGAAATAAACATCAAGGTATGGAGAGTTTTGCACATCTGACAACAAGGATAAAACACTGACCTAAAAAGTGTGCAGGCTGAATAGGAAAAGGTCACACCACCCCACTCTCTTTTCCCTGAATGCTGGAGCTCAAGTTTCAATTCCAAACATGAGATACATTAGAGAAGCTGCAAGTCTCACCAATATTTTCTATTGATCAGTCCACTGGAACCCCACCAGAAATGGCCCCTCCATGCATGCAGATCTTCTAGGGACCTGTGGAGTCCCTTTTTTAAATTATTATTATTATCATTACACCTCACTCTGAAATAAAAGCACACAACTGTTTTAAGAAAGCCTAAACCTTAAAAGTCAAGAGACCAAAACAAGAAAACACAAGTGAGGAACTCCAAGGAGTCAGAAATAACCAAGAAACAAGAGAGAACTTCACATATACAAAAATTCATGGCATTCCAAATATAAAAGAATATATCAACTCTTTGAAAAAAAAAAAGCAGAATGTTCCTTTTAAAATAGAACATATTCAGAGAACTAGAAAAGGCTTTCAGAAATTAAAAATATGCTAGTAGAAATTAAAATTTGAATAGAAGGAGAGGAGAATGAAGTTGAGGAAATTTCCTAGAAAGTAGAACAGCAATACAAAGAGACGGAAAGTGACAGAGAGAAGAAAATTAAGGGATAAATTTGGGAGGCTTAATGCCTTATTGGTAGAAATTCTAGGAAAGGAACATCAAAAATAGAGGCAAAGAACATCTTCCAAAAAGGACAAACTTGGGTTTCTGAGCTAAAGAGGCCTATTGAGTAGTCAGCAAAATGATGAACAAGACCTTCCCAAGACACAAATGTTACAAATGATTGTAACATTCCAGGACCCTGGGGATTAAGAGATAATACAAAAAGCCTCCAGAAGATAAAAGACCAGGTATCAAAATGGCATTGTATTTTATGCAACAGTTTGGGAAGAACATCTTCCAAGTTCAACAGGAAAATCTCCAGCCTAGACATTTATAACCAGCTCAACTATGAGTCACATGTGAGGGTGGAATTCAGATATTTCAGATTCTAGAGATCTCAAAAAATGTAGCTCTCTTGCCACACTTTTCATGAAACTGTGAGAAGATAAGATCCATCAGAATTAGGAGTGATTGACGAGAGAGAAGGGGGTAGTGAGGGTACTCACAGGGTGATAGCAGGTCTGAGGGCAGGGCATTCATTGTAGAGGAGGAGGAAGGGGATGCCATGAGTGACATTGCCCAGAAAGGTGAAAGTGGAGCTGGCAGACCACCTGGAATTGTGGGTCATCACGTGAACGATCTTATAACTTTGGTTGACTGTATAGGGACACATGTGTGACAGGTGCACGCAGACCTGGAAAATGGAAACACTGGTAGTTATTCATTCTAGGGAAAACTGAGAGGTGATCAGGAAAGGAAATGCAATCTTAAAACTACTGTGTGGCTCAGCTGTGAATAATAATTACATAGTTATGTAAATGCTGAATATTGATCTAGCCACAAATTATGCTATGGGGAGCACAGGGGCAGGAGCCATGTGTGTGTTTTCTGTTGTTCTTTGGCAGTGTACAGTTTGCTTAGTAAAATCCTTATCCTCTCAGTGGGAAATAGATGGAGAAGCAACTTAAATAAAGAAGAAAAATCAGATAAGCATTTATTTACTAATATCAAGGTCAGGGTAGAAGCAAGAGTATAAAGAAAGGGGTTGACACTGGGAAATGGACGACAGAAAATCTCTTGCTAATTCTGTCCTAACCTGTGTAGAACTGTTAGGCTTTTAAAGATGGAATATGACAGCTGGGTGGGCAGAGTGTGGTAAGTCACCAGGAGGAGGGAAGACGGGAACAGAGAGCCATAGCACACTCTGATGAGAGAGTGCATGCAAAGGCGAGAGGGGAAGCTGGGAGCATGGCTGGGAATTTGCTCTTCAGGAGAGTGGTGCTGGGGCTTGAACAAGATGCAGTTGAGATGGAGAGTTGGGGCAGCTTCTGCTGTGTTTGGGAAGGGCCTCCAGGCCCTGCTGGTGAGCTGGAGGCTGGAGGATGATGGGAAAGGAGGAATCATGTTGACTCTGAGATTTTGGAGCCTGATCCAACAGTGGTCAGAAGACGGGGACAAATGAGTGCAGATGTAGAAAAGCAAAAATTCTGGTCTGTTCATTGCACAAGATTGCTCAGGCCACCATAACAAAGTCACCATGATCTGGGTGCCTTAAAACTAGGGAAATGTATCCTTTCCCAGTCCAGGAGACTAGGAGTCAGCAGGGTCATACTTCCTCCAGAGGCTTCAGGAGAAAACATTTCCTTCCTTCTTCCAGCTTCGTGGGGTGGCTGTCCATCTTTGATTTGTAGCTTCACCCAGTCTTTGCCTCCACAGCTATCTGGGCTTCTCCTCATATTACTTGTTTCAAAACTTCCCTCTTCCTATAAGGACTCTAGTCATAGTGGATTAGAGCCCACCCTAATGACCCTATCTTAACTTGGTCATATCTACAAAGACCCTGTTTACAAACAAGATCATGTTCACAGGTGCCTGGTTTAGGACTTGAACACATACTTGTTGGGTACATAGTTCAACCATGACAAACACAAACCATGATGATATGGGTTTGGTTCTTAAAAAGTTACAAATCTCACTGGGCTCTGAGGACCCCTGCAGTCATTCTCCACTTTTTTGCTTCAGGGATGCCCAAATGTGTCTGATCATTCAGTTCTTCTTCCTATAATATTCCTTGCTAACTCCTGGGAGGAGGGGTCATGTCATGGTCTGTGCTTCGCTGTTAAATGGCTTCTGGAATTATGGAACATGAGGAGGAGGAAGTCTCCAGAGGATGCTGGGTGCATGGAAACAGTGGCGGACAAGGAATGTGGAAGTCAGCCTGGCTGAAGAGACCACACAGGATCCACGTGGCTCCCTCCTCAGCCGTGAGCCTGTACCTTTGCTCTGCAGTCTACTCTCTCTTTGCCAGAGAAGATCTGTGGTTTAATGCAGCAATATACTTGGTCTCCATCCTTGGTTCTTGGCATGAAGCTCCTAAACCTTTGGGATTTCCTGGATGATAGAGGGTCTGCTCTTTTTATTTACACCTTTATTTGTTTACTTTTTTTATTGAAGTATGCTGCTGCTGCTAAGTCGCTTCAATTGTGTCCGACTCTGTGCGACCCCATAGACGGAAGCCCACCAGGCTCCCCTGTCCCCGGGATTCTCCAGGCAAGAACACTGGAGTGGGTTGCCATTTCCTTCTCCAATGCATGAAAGCGAAAGTGAAAGTGAAGCCACTCAGTCGTGTCCGACTCTTAGTGACCCCATGGACTGGAGCCTACCAGGCTCCGCCGTCCATGGGATTTTCCAGGCAAAAGTACTGGGGCGGGGTGCCATTGAAGTATAGTTGATTTATAATTTTGTGCTAATTTCTGCTGTATAGCAAAGTGATTCAGTTATGTGTGCATATACATTCTTATGTTCATTTCTAATATGGTTTATTATAGTTTCCTGTGCTGTACAGTAAGACCTTATTGTTTATCCATTCTATTGACATATATACTAGTTTGCATCTACTAATCCCAAACTTCCTATCTACCTCTCCCTCCCCTTTGGCAACTACAAGTCTGTTCTCTACCTCGATTTCTGTTTTGTAAATAAGTTCATTTGTGTTATTTTTGATTCCACGTGTAAGTGATATCAGATGGTATTTGTCTTTCTCTTTCTGACTTACATCACTGAGTATGATCATCTATAGTTCCATCCATGTTGCTGCAAATGGCATGACTTCTTTCTTTTTTGTGGCCAAGTAATATTCCATTGTATATGTGTACCACATCTTTATTGATTCATCTGTGGATGGACATTTAGGTTACTTTCTGTCTTGGCTATTATAAATAGTGTTGTTATAAACATAGGGGTTGCTGATATCTTTTTGAATTATAGTTTTGTCTGGATATATGCTGAATCGTATCATAGCTGTATTTTTCATTTTTTCAGGAACCTCCACATCATTCTCTATAGGGGCTAATTCTGTTCTAACCTGTGTAGAACTGTTAGGCTTTTAAAGATGGAATGTGACAGCCGGTGTGGGCAGAGTGTGGTAAGTCAGCAGGGGGAGGAAGGATGGGAACAAAGAGCCACAGTACACTCTAATGAGAGAGTGTGTGCAGAGGGCAGGAGGGGAAGCTGGGAGCAGAGCTCTCCTAAGACACATACATCACTAGAGGGACCAACACCTCCTGCAAAGGCCTTGACCCTGTGAGATTTACTGGAGGCTCCGGGGAAGAACCATCAGGCCAAGGAACCAGCCATTTAGCTAATGAGATGGCTTCTCAAAGTGAAGGGTCTGGTGCCTTATCCCTGAGTGCATCCCCTCCCATCATTGCAAAAAAAGACATGTTTCATAGGGATGTGACAGGTTCCCAGGCAGACACATCAAGGGAAGGGGAGCATACTGCTCTCTTCTGGTCCTCCATCCACACAGCCCCCTGGGATACCTGGTGTCCTTCTGCAGCCACAGAGAGCACAGAGAAAAGGATGCGAAAGAAAGGGTGAGAGAAAGAACAATGCACTACACAGTCACTTAAATCACTCTGCAAGCCTCCCAAGGCAATTTAAAAAAATGGTGTAAAATTTCAATGGAGCAACACCCCTCCTGAATATGTCTCCCCACATCTCTCCCAAGAACTTCCAATATATTACCCGAGCTGATGTATTTTAGCCTGAAGTCTCTCAGTAGAGCTGTTTCTTCACTACATGCTATTTCAGATATTTTTACATTCTCTCTGCTTTGCTTCAATGACGGGAAATGTTTTTTTTTTTACCCCTCTTTTCACAATGCAGCTTTCATCTGTGACTCATAGCTTGTGCCCAGAAAGGTGGGTAAGTGAACAAACAGTACTTCTTTTCAAAGAGAAGGAAATTAAAATAAGCTATAGACTAGAAGATCAGTGTGTCCCTTCCTGAGTGCCCAGCACTACAAGAGGAGGACATGATGGCATTTCCAGTTAGCATGAGCATGAAACCCTCACCGTATTCTGACCTACTGGGGACTGATGACCAAGAAGCTGGAAGAGATGGTTGCCCTCATCCCCACCCCAACACACATACATGTTCACAAAGAGCTCTGTCTCTAACTGCCACCCAGTGGGCACAAATCGCGTTTAACAGCGCCTGAACTTACTGCCAATTGAATAATGACCACTATTTTAGGAAATGTCAGTATTTCTCTTAAAAAATCCATTTATTGTGAGCAGCTCTGATTTCAGGCAATCTGCCCGGCAAGCTGAAGCTAGGGACACATGCAGCTTGTTCTGGTGATGGCCAAGTCAGGCTCATGGGACTTCTGAGTGTGGTTGGATGAGATGCTCTGGATGCAGCATAGGTGCCAGACACCCCCTCCCTCTGCCAGTGCTCAACGGGACAACCATAGACATTTGATAGGACTCTGGGGTTTTTGTGCTACAATTCTGAAAGTGAAAGTGTTAGTTGCTCAGTCACGTCTGACTCTGTGACTCCATAGACTATAGCCTGCCAGACTCCTCTGTTCACAGAATTCTCCAGGCAAGAATACTGGAGCGGGTTGCCATTCCCTTCTCCAAGTAATCTTCCCAACCCTGGGATCAGATGTAGGTCTCCTGTATTGCAGGTAGATTCTTTAGTGTCTGAGCTACAATCCTGGGTCTCTCTAATTGATGTAGTTCCCTAGTCCAACTTCGTTCTGCTTGCCACATGACAGGCCAGTAAAATTGGAGACAGGTGTTGAGGCAAGAAATACAACTTTATTTGGAATGACCAACCTAGACAACATATTAAAAAGCAGAGACATTACTTTGCCAACAAAGGTCTGTCTAGTCAAAGCTATGGTTTTTCCAGTAGTCACGTATGGATGTGAGAGTTGGACTATAAAGAAAGCTGAGCACCAAAGAATTGATGCTCTTGTGCTGCGGTGTTTGAGAAGACTCTTGAGAGTCCCTTGGACTGCAAGGAGATCAAATTAGTCAATCCTACAGGAAATCAACCCTGAATATTCAATGGAAGGAATGTTGCTGAAGCTGAAACTCCAATATTTCAGCCACCTGATGCGAAGAACTGACTCATTGGAAAAGACCCTGATGCTGCTGCAAAAGATTGAAGGCAGGAGCAGAAGGGGACAACAGAGGATGAGATGGTTGGATGGCATCACTGACTTGATAGGCATGAGTTTGAGCAAGATCTGGGAGTTGGCAATGAACAGGGAAGCCTGGTGTGCCGCAGTCCATGGTGTCGCAAAGAGTCAGACATGACTGAGCGACTGAACTGAACTGACTGAAAAGGATGGCAGACTAATGTCTCAACCCTCTTATTGGGATCTAGAAGCCAAGTTCTTTTATAGAACAGAGATGGGTGGGGGCTGAGGAAACAAAGTAAAAATGCTATTAGTCTTGTAAATATCTCCAAGAATAGCCAGCTTCAGGAAAGAGATGTGTTAATTTCTTTCTTCCTGCCATATGCAAGTGGACAGGGTTCGGAAAAAAAAAGGCACTTCAGTTTAACAGTCAGGCAGAGGAGCAGGGTCTCTGAGGCAAGCCATTATGTTTGATTATAATAACAGAGGCAATGGAAAGCAAGTAAAAGAAACAGTTCCAACATGGAGTCAGAATTGCTCTTCCCTGAAACAACATGAGTGTGGCCATGGTGGGGTGGGTGGGTGCTTACCCTGGTCTCAGGCAGGTAGGGGCTGCCCCAGCTCACTACCCAAGATTACAACCCCTGACTTCTGTTGGATGGAACCACTCAGGACTGGAGACCCAGCTGGAATCCTACACTCTGAAACTCTTAAAGCCCCTCCATGGGGTGCAGTGAGGCCTAGCTCCTGAACCCCCAGCTGCTGGAGAGCATTCTATCCCTTACAGATTGATCCCCCAAAATCAAGCCACGCCTCCCTCACAGTGCTCCAGTCCCCTTCCACTGTGAGCAAAGCAAAATCATTCTACTCCCAACTCTGACACCCTTTGGAGATGGTGGGATCAGCTGGGCATTACTAAGCAAGCAGGGAAAGGCAATGGTCTGAAATCAGAAAAGAATCCCAGATTTCAGAGGTGAAAACCTTTGCCAACCAGAACTACTGTGTTTACAGAAGCATGATTTGACCAATGTTCTGCTGCTGCTTCCCAAGTCCATCAGTGATTTGGGAAGATGGATTTTAGGGGCCCAGTAGTGGATCCCCATGTACGTACTGATGCCTGGTGGGTGGGTGGGGGGGTGGGCACAGGGGAAGGTGTCTTTAAAGCTGGTTCTGCCCCAGAGAACTCAGGGTCTGCAGGGCCCAAGCTGTGGAGGTCCTACCCACTGCCCAGACACTCCCCCTGGCTGATGTCATCCTTCTCATGCCTCACCTGCTTATACCATGCATCTGCTAGACCTAGACACAAGGGGGTGACTAGCTTACCCCAGACCACAGCCTGCTGAGTTGGCTGCTCTGGAGAAGAGAGGTTGAGAGACGGGGAAAGAAAGCTGATTGGCCTCCTCTAGCCATGGGTGATTGCTGGGCTCAGGCTTCTGTAATCAGTTGGAAGGAAACATTTCTCTATCACCGGTAGGAAAGAATCTGGAAGCCTTCTTGCAGGAAATACTGTGGCTATTTGCTGGATCGGGCTGAATAGGGGGGTGGGTGGGAAGAGGTTGGCTGGACTAAGGTCTGGGGCCATTCTCCTCCTTCAAGGCAGACAGATATACAACTGTAGATCATCCTCCAGGATGGGAAGGCTCCAATCCAGGGCAGAGGAGGGAGTGTTTCAGAGCCAAGACCCTGTAGAGGTGTGAGGGGAGGGGCTGTGCAGAAGGCAGGGTCGGGTTCACAAAGCGCCATTCGTCAGGACGCAGGTGAGCTGCACCTGCCTGGCTGCACAGACGAAGGGCTTGGTGGATCAGCCTGGATTGGCTCCAGCCACGATGACCATGTCCTGCCTCTTAGGAGGAAACACCTTGCTCTGAGCTTTATTTAGCAACAGGCCACCAACATGGGGACAAGGACACAGGTGGACACATCAGATGGTCATTTCTCCTTCAGTGATCACAGGGAACCGGCCCCAATAAGCTGGCGAGTGTCCTGATGGTGACTCCTACAGGGACACCCCTTCCTCTGAGGTCAGTCACAGATTCTCATCTGTTCCCTCCACTGGGATGTAGGAGGCATATCCTCAGCCCCCGCTACTGGGGAGGAATGGGTGGAGCAAGGGGAAACAGATTGACTTGGCCTCTGGGTTTGGAGGCAGTCCAGGCAACATAGTGGTGGATGACTCCGCCTCACCATCAGTGAGGGCTACGACCAGAACCCCAGGACTTGGCGGGTATTCAGAGCCTGGGAGAGTGTGGGCAGGGGGAGGGGATGACCCCTCCATGTCGGCAGAAGGCCAGTTTTATTCTCACCATATACACGCTCACTTGTGTGAACACATACCTGCATACACGTGCACACACCCACATATGTGTAGAGACACATGTATATACACCAATGCAGGCACACACACTCCCACATGCACACACACGTGCACACACACCTTGTGGCATTCCTGTGTTTGGGCTCCAGACTCCAGCTCTGAGTTGACCCCTGGTTCTGTCCTGGTGCATCTCTGGCAAGTTCCTACACTTGCTTGTGCTTCTGTGTCCTCGTCTATAAAGTGACAGGAATTGTCAGAGGTACCTCAAAGGATGGCCCCGAGGCACCTGGAGACCTTAACCAGTGCCTAGAGCAGAGTAAGTGCTCCAAAAATGCCAGGTATCACAGCACTCCCTCGGATCTGGCATCCTCATCCCCACACACACTCTCCCATCTTTGTGAAGCTGCCCAGATGTGCACAGTGCCAATGCTGGTCCCTCTGCTGTCTTGCCTTCAGCCTCATGTACTAAACTCTCTGTCCCGTGTAGGTGAAGGATGCTCCCCTGAGAGGCTGGGAATTGCTGCAGACACCAGGTCTTCCAGAGTCTGGCTTCTCATATTGTCCTAGGGGAAGACCACCCAATCACAAACCAATGCTCTTCTAAAGTATGTTTTAAGTGAGTCAGATCTTAGGTGTTCTTGCTGCACACACACAAAACGGTAATTATGTTTGATTGTGGCAATCATTTCACAATGTATACATATATCAAAACATCACGTTGTGTATCTTAAATGCATACAATTTTCATTTGCCAATTACACCCCAGTAAAGCTGGGGGGAGGGAAGTAAATTGGTAGGTAAATGAAAACTAGACATATGAGACATATGTAAACTAGACATATGAGAGACAACCTCCAATTTTTAAAAAATGGTATTGTTGGATTAAAAGGAAATAAAATGACCGCCAAATTGCTGTAGAAGTTTCTAGATGCTTCCTTCCTCTTTATTTCTGTACTCATCTTATCAGAGGCCAGAAGTCATCAACTCAGGGGGGGATCTTGGGCTCCAGACCTCAGCAGGTGGAGCCCTGCCCCAAGCTTTGTTAGTTTTCATCAGTCATTCAGAACCAGACACTTCTAGGACCTGTCACATATAGGACACTGAACTTGAGTGAGGACTGGCAGGGTGAGGGAATTGGAGTTCTGTGGAAGAAACTGCCATTGTCATTGTCAAGAGCAGAAGATGTAGGCAAGTCGCTGCTTATTCGTCGGGGGCTGCAGCTGATTCAGAGTTTAGGCTGTAAAGGAAAGAGAAATTCAAGGCAATGAGGAATGAACTGATGAAAAAGGACCACTGTAGGGAAAGGAGTATTCTAATCAAGAGATGTGGCCATTCTAATTGAGAAAGAATTATTCTTATTAAGGGCATGGCCATTCTAATTGGCAGACACTGTTCTAATTAGGGGCATGATTATTCTACTAGAGGAGGAGAAGACTCTTGAGAGACTCTTGGACAGCAAGGAGATCAAACCAGTCAATCTTAAAGAAAATCAACCCTGAATATTCTTTGGAAGGACTGATGCTGAAGTTGAAACTCCCATATCTTGTCCACCTGATACAAAGAACTGACTCATTGGAAAAGACCCTGCTGCTGGGAAAGGTTGAAGGCAGGAGGAGAAGCAGGCAACAGAGGATGAGATGAATGGATGACATCATTCATTCAATGGACCTGAGTTTGAGTAAACTCCGGGAGATAATGAAGGACAAGGAAGCCTGGCAGTCTGCAGTCTGCAGTCTGTGACCCCATGGGGTCAGAAAGGGTCCAACAAAACAACAATTCTAATTAGGGCAGGTCCTATTCTAATTTGGAGTGTAGTAATTCTAATTGGGATGATGTTCTGGTTAGGGATGCGGCTGTTCTAATTAGGGGAAGGGCTAGTCTAGTCACTTCAGTTGTGTCTGACTCTGCATATGGACTGCAGCCCACCAGGTTCTTGTGTCCATGGGATTCTCCAAGCAGGAATATTGGAGTGGGTTGCTGTGCCCTTCTCCAGGGAATCTTCCTAACCCAGGGATTGAACCCATATCTCTTATGTCTCCTGCATTGGCAGGGGGTTCTTTCCCTGGGCCCCCTGGGCTTCCCAGGTGGCTATAATAAGTATCTAATAAGGAATATAAGCATAGGGAGGTCCCTGTGACCACAGGGTCTCCAAGCATCTCAAGAGTCAGGCAAAAGCATTTTTCTTTTTCAGGCTTGAAGCATCAGATGTGGGGAAGGGTTCTGAAAGGAAGGAGAGATCAGATAAAGTATCGGAGAACATTTACCCCCAAGGCTGGCCTATTCTCAGGAGGGGTTGCCTACTGGTTCCAACAGAGGGTGGGCCTGGAGTGGAGAGAAGAGGAAGCCAGGGTGGATTAATAAGCACTTTGTCCCCTTGGTGGTGGGAATGAACTGTCAGCTAATTATTAACAAGGCAAGGCATGGGCCTACAGAGGGCTGAGTTTGGTCTTTTCCGAGGTGAGCAAGAGGGCATGGGGGTGCCATCTAAGTCACATAGTTGTGGGAGGGTTGCTGGAAGTGATTCCCAGAGCACCAAGGGCCTGACTTCTTGACCTTAGCTGTGTTCTGTGGTCACAGGGCTAGACGTTGTTACTCCAGGGTCCTCACAGATCAGATCAGATCAGATCAGTCGCTCAGTCGTGTCCGACTCTTTGCGACCCTATGAACTGCAGCACGCCAGGCCTCCCTGCCCATCACCAGCTCCCGGAGATCACTCAGACTCACATCCATCGAGTCAGTGATGCCATCCAGCCATCTCATCCTCTGTCGTCCCCTTCTCCTCCTGCCCTCAATCCCTCCCAGCATCAGAGTCTTCTCCAATGAGTCAACTCTTCACATGAGATGGCCAAAATACTGGATTTCAGCTTTAGCATCATTCCTTCCAAAGAAATACCAGGGCTGATCTCCTTCAGAATGGATTGGTTGGATCTCCTTGCAGTCCAAGGGACTCTCAAGAGTCTTCTCCAACATCACAGTTCAAAAGCATCAATTCTTCGGCGCTCAGCCTTCTTCACAGTCCAGCTCTCACATCCATACATGACCACAGGAAAGACCATAGCCTTGACTAGGCGAACCTTTGTTTGCAAAGTGATGTCTCTTCTTTTGAATATGCTGTCTAGGTTGGTCATAACCCCGCGACCGGCGCACTAAGAGCGCTCCGCCTGCCCGCGACTGACGCACTAAGAGCGCCCCGCCGGCTGCGCCGCGCACTAAGAGCGCGGCCGAGAGGAGCTACCCCACGACCGATGAAGGACGGCGGTGAGGACCAGCGCACTAAGCACGACCGAGAAGAGCTACCCCACGACCGAGGTCAGGGTCCTCACAGTTGGGTTCAAACTACAGTATTGCTCCCTAGGGCAACTAATCTGGTCAGGAGACAGGGCTCTCTAGTCTTGGATTCCAGGTCTGTCTGAAGGCTGTAGGGAGAGTTCCATCAGATGGAAAATGTAAACCTGAGCTGTTGAGACTCATCCTTAAATACTGACTTTGCTATTGTACCTCCAACCAGATAATCCAAGCAGCTCAGGGGAAAACTCTGGAATAAATCAGAAGGTCTATTTGTGAAAAGAGTATTTACCTCTGTATTTATTTCTCATTTCCATAAGTCTTCTAGGACTTTGGGGCTGCGATGAGGTGCCCCCCTAAGACCTCTGCATAAAGGTGGGTAGACCCATGACGTGCATGTACAGCACAGAAAGGGCACCTCTGAGAACAGGGCAGGGCAATGGCGGGTCATCAGAGAGAGGCTGATCAGCAGAGACTTCGAGAAAGGAGCCCTAGGCATGCTGGGTGCTGACAGTCCAGCATCGATCAAGGGAGGGGACCTTGGCCAGAGGCCCTCAATGTGCCATTTCAGAAGACAAAATAGAGGCACAGCTTTCTCCCCTACATCCAAAAAGCACCCACGTCCTGTAGCTGCCTTTGTACCAATTCCAGCCTCCCATGTGAAGGAGGATGGGGCTCCCTGCATCAGGAAAGTGATCCTGCTTTCCAGGACCCTGGGGGTGAAGATGTGCTGAGCTTTCCAACACAAACTGCACTAGACTGGGGCCCCGTGAATGTTGCAGTTTTAATTATACAGCTTGGGTTGACCTGAGTTATCTGTCTCTTGGGGCTGATCAATCTTCAGGCCAAGAGAGAGAGAAAGAGAGAGGAAGAGAAAGGAAAAGGAGAGAGAGGGGAGGGGGAAAAGGAGAAAGGAAGGAGAAGGAAGGAAGTGCGGATTAGGGGGAGGAAGGGAGGGCTGGATGGACTGAGGAAGCAAGAGAGGGAGAAAGGGAGGGATGCAGAGGTGGAGGGAAGAAGGGAGGGAGTCTCTGCCTGAGAACTGCCCATCCCATCTGCATGCATGTCTGATTCAGTCATGTCTGATTCTTTTGTGACCCTACAGAGTGTAGCCCTTCAGACTCCTCTGTCCATGGGATTCTCCAGGTAAGAATACTGGAGTGGGTTGCCACTTCCTCCTCCAGGCAGAGTACATCATGAGAAACGCTGGACTGGAAGAAACACAAGCTGGAATCAAGATTGCCGGGAGAAATATTAATAACCTCAGATATGCAGATAACACCACTCTTATGGCAGAAAGTGAAGAGGAACTAAAAAGCCTCTTGATGAAGGTGAAAGTGGAGAGTGAAAAAGTTGGCTTAAAGCTCAACATTCAGAAAACGAAGATCATGGCATCCGGTCCCATCACTTCATGGGAAATAGATGGGGAAACAGTGGAAAAGTGTCAGACTTTATTTTTCTGGGCTCCAAAATGACTGCAGATGGTGACTGCAGCCATGAAATTAAGACACTAGTCCTCCTCAGTTGGTGGCTCAGACGGTAAAGCATATGTCTACAATGTGGGAGACCCAGGTTTGAGCCCTGGGTTGGGAAGATCCCCTGGAGAAGGAAATGGCAATCCACTCCAGTACTACTGCCTGGAAAATCCCATGGACAGAAAAGCCTGGTAGGCTACAGTCTATGGGGTTGCAAAGAGTCGGGAACAACTGAGCTACTTCACTTTCACTTACTCCTTGGAAGGAAAGTTATGACCAACCTAGATAGCATATTCAAAAGAAGAGACATTACTTTGCCAACAAAGGTTCGTCTAGTCAAGGCTATGGTTTTTCCTGTGGTCATGTATGGATGTGAGAGCTGGACTGTGAAGAAGGCTGAGCGCGGAAGAACTGATGCTTTTGAACTGTGATGTTGGAGACGACTCTTGAGAGTCCCTTGGACTGCAAGGAGATCCAACCAGTCCATTCTGAAGGAGATCAGCCCTGGGATTTCTTTGGAAGGAATGATGCTAAAGCTGAAACTCCAGTACTTTGGCCACCTCATGCCAAGAGTTGACTCATTGGAGAAGACTCTGATGCTGGGAGGGATTGGGGGCAAGAGGAGAAGGGGACGACAGAGGATGAGATAGCTGGGTGGCATCACTGACTCAATGGACGTGAGTCTCAGTGAACTCCAAAGTTGGTGATGGACAGGGTGGCCTGGCATGCTGCGATTCATGGGGTCGCAAAGAGTCGGAAACGACTGAGCGACTGATCTGATCTGATCTGATCTAATCTGAAAGCAATAAACTTTAAGAGGTTACCATCCAAGACCTGATCTGATCTGATCTAATCTGAAAGCAGTAAACTTTAAGAGGTTACCATCCAAGACCTGAAACATAATTTGCAATGTTCTACAGTTACCCAGCGGAGTAGGCAATGGCACCCCACTCCAGTGCTCTTGTCTGGAAAATCCCATGGACGCAGGAGCCTGGTAGGCTGCAGTCCATGGGGTCACTAAGAGTCAGACACGACTGAGCGAGTTCACTTTCACTCTTCACTTTCATGCATTGGAGAAGGAAATGGTAACCGACTCCAGTGTTCTTGCCTTGAGAATCCCAGGGACGGGGGAGCCTGGTGGGCTGCTATCTATGGGGTCGCACAGAATTGGACATGATTGAAGTGACTTAACAGCAGCAGCAGCAACAGTTACCCAGAATGGACTGGGAGGTCTTGGGGGAGGTGGATGCTCTTGTGACTATGATTGTCCTCCAACAGCATCTCATGGAGTAGGAGATGGTCTCCTCCTGCCCCAACTCTGCTGAACACAATCATAATTACTTAATATGAATTGACATTGAGCCATTCCTTTTTTCATGCTAATTGAAAATTGCATTTTGTCCTCTTGCAAATAGCTCTTTATGTCAATTACGGAATGTAGTATCCACCATTTTTTTTAATTAACCCCTCTCTGTAGCTTCCTTTGAAATCTAGTTGACTGGTTCATCTTGTCACAATTACAGTCAATAAAGACCAACATCTCTCCAAAGAATATTTCACTTTGTATTCAAAGGATTGCAGAAGGGGACCTGTGCTTTTGCTTTTTTCATCCAGCAGGAATGCTTCTACACACACACACACACACACACACACACACACACCCCTATGTGAAAATCCTACCTCTTCTTTACTTTTCCTTAAAACTCGTCCCAATTCTCTGACTTTCACTTTGGGAGATATCACTTTCTCCCCTAGTGCTCCCCTGGCTTGCACCTCAAATACTGTGATTACGGTTTTCCTTCTTATTATACTCAGTTATATGCACACTAGGTCCAGCACTAGATTACAATCTACCAGAGACCAGGACCTGTGTTTCCTGATGAGGTCAGGGATTGAGATTTAAGCCTTCAGTGGGCATTCAGCCAAGGGATGTGTGTCAGTCAGCTATGCTGCATAATAAACCACCCCAGAGGCTGCCAACTTGAACAAGCATTTACTGGGTTCAAGGTCTGTAAGTTAGCTGGGAAGTTCTATCAATCTGGACAGGGCTCAGTTGAGCTCAGCGAGTCTCATGCACACACTGATGGTCGGTTGATGGATCAACTAGAGGTTGGCTGATCAAGAATGGTCCCCTAGGCATGGTTCTTGACTAAGTGGCCTTGCAAATTGCAGCACATGAGCCTAGGCTTGCTCTTCTGGTGGCTGGTCTGCATTTTCTCAATGCATCTTGCACGAGTTTGCACTGATCACTTTCAGCTGCTATGTGGTGCTCTTCACATCCATCCCCATGGAAAGGACCATGAGGGACAGAACACAGAGCCATGCACTGCGTTGGCTTTGTCCTACACACAGAGCCCACATCACCCCAAGCTCTGCTGGCCATGACCAGACTGCCCTCAGGGCTCCAGCCTCTCTGTGGCTTCTGCTTCCCTTTTGGAAGCCTTGGATCACATGCACAACACTTCCTCACAGAGGAGTGGGATAGAGAAAGTACACAGTACGTGTACCTGTATATGTATGGGTGTTCAAGGGCTCACAGAGAGGTAAACACTAATTCCCACATACAGCCACCGTGTAAGTGAAAACAATGGATTTTCAAAATTTATAGGTTGTTTTAAGTGTACAGATATTTCAAATTATGAAAGGCAGGGGTAGGAAGGGGACTGGACTACATGTGAAGCTCCTGATATTTAGGACCCCCTGCACCTCCCAAGCACCTTGTGGCTTTTGTTAAGTCCCTCAACTTTTCTGTATCTTGGTTAAGCTTTTTATTTAAGCAGTTCTCAGGGTAGTCTGGCAGGGTTGCCATAGTGACCAGAGAAGAACACAAATACAGATACAAATGAGAAGAACACAGTGTTGTATAACTATGGGCCATTGTTATTATTATTAGCCCTGTCGGTGCTGTAAATCAACTGAAAACACTCTTGGTCCAAATTTCCAAGCAGACTCTGATATCCTTCCCCCGCCCTGGTGAGTGGGCCAGAGGGTGTATTTCTGTCCATTCACACATCTTCGTTCATTCAAATCATCTTCACTAGGTGCCTGCTATGGCCCCAGCACTGTTACAGAGGCTGAAGAGCCAGGCACTTGCAGAAATGACAAGGTCCTTGTACACATGGAATTTGCCTTCTAGTAGGAAAGACAGAAACGAAGTGGTGGACAGTGAATCTGATGCTGCTCAATGTTGTGAGAGAAGCACATTGGTGGAGGTGGGAGGGAGTAGTACCATAGGGAAAAATTGGATGAATCTCCACCCCCATGTGGATAGGTGTCCCAGAAGCCCTCTCTAAGGAAATGGTATTTATGTTCAGTCCCGAAGGATGAGGAGGGAATTGAAATTAATGAAAGCTCAGACAGGCAAATCCACCTGCCCAGGTCACACAGCTGGCTGGTGACAGATATTCATCAGGTTCTGATGTTCCAGATTGCCTTCTCCTACCCGACTTCTGCTCTGCTTTTTTCTTTTTTTCAGATATAAAGGTCTTTATTCAACAAAGTTATCTCACTCAGTAACAAAAGAACAGGAGGTAACAATGCCCCTCAAGGTCTGGAGCAGTATCCAGCCCTGGCAGCAGGAAGCATGACCTGCTGACATATCAGCTGCTACTCAGAGCCTCAGGTGGCCACTTAGAGGCCACCGTTGGGGTTCTTCCGAAGGATGACAAAACCTTCTAGAACAGAGGTGACAGGAAGAAACTCCTCAGTGGCCAATTCTGCCTGCTCTCAGTGAGCCCACATCTCTGGGGTTGTGTGTGCCTGGAATCCCATGATGGTCTTAGGTTTGCTGTCCTGGCCCAGGTGGATATTCACTGGCAATGGCCAAAGCTCCTCATTGAATGTGACCAGCATTCAGGGCAGCCACTAGCCCATAGAATATGTAGTGTCACTTGCCTAGGATGATGTTGCAAACATCTAGGAAAGAGACAAGCACAGTGAGCAGCCCAGCCACGGCCCTTTGACTCACAGTGGATAACAGATATGCTCACTCTGACACAGACCAGAAGGATGAAAGCCTCTCCAGTGTCCAATCCCTCCAACCTGGAAATGAAGCTTGACCCATTTGGTTACAGCCAGGTGATTCCAGCCATCACCCCTGTTCCTTGAAAACCAGCATGACAGTGCTACCAAAACTGTTTTCCACACCCACACGCATCTATCCCTCCTGCCTGATATGACCACACAGCCAAAGGCCTCTGGGAGAAAGAGAAACAAGGTGCCCTCCACATTGCCAAGCTGGTGCCATCCAAGGCTCTCTGATGTATGCTCAGTCAGTGCTTTATGAACCTTCTTCTCTGGTCAGAATCAATCCATTCATTGAGTTAGCCATTGTTGTTGTTTAGTTTGAAGTCATGTCTGACTCTTTGTGACTCCATGGACTGCAGTACACCAGACTTCCCTGTCCTCCACTGTCTTTCAGAGTTTGCTCAAATTCACATCCATTGAGTTGGTGATGCTATCTAACCTTCTCATCCTCTGCTGTCCTCTTCTCTTTTTGCCTTCAATCTTTCCCAGCATCAGGGTCTTTTCCAGTGAGCCAGCTCTTCACATTAGGTGGCCAAAGTACTGTAACTTCAGCTTCAGTCCTTCCAGTGAATATTCAGGGTTGATTGTAAAAGCTGAGATGCCCCCTCCTTCTGAGTCCAAGGTTCTTCTTGGTAAGGGCCTGTGAATGGAATACAGACTCAGAACCCCTTTACAAGAAGCCTTGTGGCACTACCCAGCAGGACAGAGGTTTGGTCAAGCTCAGGATAGCCTGAAATGAATATAAAATAATCTGTGTCGGATGAGAGTATTAGGCAAAACTTTAGGGTCAATTTGGATTGATTTAAATGTTTCCTACTCATTAGCAATAATTTAGAATACATTTCCTTTTCTCCCCCCAAACTTGAAGTTTTATTTTAATAGCTCTGTGATTTTGGAACAGAGCATTAAAATTAATGATATTCCAAATGTTCCAGTGTGCCTGGTGGAGTCTGATCAGTGTTTTTCCCTTTATAGATCATCAGTAATAGAACACTTTAATGGCCCTAATATAACGCCATTCTCTCTCTCTCTGTCTCTGTTAATGAATAATTGCCATAGCCAGATATGGAACCCCCCAAAAAGGAGGAATCATATTTCATTAGGCATGTCAATGCTGGACCCTAAATAATTCAGTACCCCAGATTAAAATATTCAGTGCTCTCAATGTCCTAATGGGATATAATGAAATGTCCCCAAACGCTGCCGTCTTAAAATTAACATCCTTTGAAATTCCGAAATCAATCAGTGGCAATGACAAGAGCCAAGTCTAATCCTTTATTGATTTGTGCAGCCAAAGAAAGGAAAAGGAGACTGGCTTAGTCCCACCCGTCCAGCTGGCCAACTGCTGGCCAGCAGTGTTATTCATTCAGTCTGTGTCCTGGTGGACTGAATACACCAGCTGGTCAGCCCCCGGCTTGTATGTGACAGACAACGCTGCTGGATCTCCAAGACCCGGCCCTCGTTCCCACTTGAGGTGTAGGTTGTGACCAGTCCTGTCCTATGCACCCATCAGAAAACACCTTTCGCTCTTGGATGGAACTAGACTGAGTCACCCATGGCTCAGGCTCTAGGTGGCCTGTTTATTGGGAGGACAGGTCACTCACCCCACAACCAGCTCTGCACCATCACTCTGCTTTAATCTTCACAGCAGTTGTCACCCTCTTACATTATCTTGGTTATCTTAGGGAGGCTTCTTTGGACTCTGTCCTCCTATAAATTAATCCATCTTAATTAATCTTATAAATTAATCCCATCTGTGGATGGATGGATGAATAAATAGATGAATGGATAGAGGAATGCATGGATGGTGGGTGGATGGATGAGTAAATGGTTGAATAAATGGATGCAGTCATGGGTAGGTCATGGATGGATGCAGGCCACCCTCCTTGTATTCTCTGCATAGAAAAACAATGCCAACTACATATTCATTGGCTAAATGAATGACCCAGTTGCCATATCCAACAATGCTGAGAATTCCCCATCCCCATGAGCTTGCTACTACCTCTGCTCTTGCTGAGAGTCTTGCCTCACAGCATACCATTGACCTGCTGGACCATGGTGTTTGCATCTGTATCAGACTAGGAATGTTCTCTGCCTTACTGACAGTCAACTTCTCCCCTTCAACTCATCTACATTCGACACACAGTAGGCCCTCACCCCTCCACACCTCTGGTAAGAAGCCACATGAACCCACACAAAGCAAATCATAAAAGAGTACTTTGAATAATTCAACAAGCAGCCCCTGGAATCCAGGCACCTTTCACAGGCATTATGTGCCTATTGGCTGAAACTCAAAGGAAACACAGAAAATGGGAAACCACAAGAAGTCTCTGTATGAAGATTAAAATTGCCTGGTGATAAAGCAGCCTCATGTATCCAGTCAGACTCAAGAGGAAATCAGAAAATCCAGCACATAAATTGGAATTAGGTCAGAAGGGCTGGGGCAGAATCACAGTGAAAACATCAGTCCACAAGAAGAAAATTGAAAGATGGCAGGAAGTTGGGCAACTGACAACATGCTCCCTGGGAGACGGGCTGTGGTTGTCCTGGCCTTGCCTCTGGGAAGTCACCCCTGGCTGGCATGGGGCAGGATGCTCCTGGCATGGCTCAGAACCAGGAGAGCTCACTGGAGAGACCCAGGCAGCAAGAAGGCTGTAAGTCCCAGGACACACGTCTGAGTAGCTGTTTGTTAACTCACTCTTCAGAGAGTTGGACCACAAATATGATTGAGTGCCAAAGAATTGATGCTTTCAAATTGCGGTGCTGGAGAAGACTCTTGAGGGTCCTTTGGACAGCAAGGAGATCAAAACCAATATGCTGGAGAAGACTCTTGAGGGTCCTTTGGACAGCAAGGAGATCAAAACCAATATTCAAATCAATCCTGAATATTCACTGAAAGGACTAATGCTGCAGCTGAATACTTTGGCCACCTGATGCGAAGAGCCAACTCATTGGAAAAGACTCTGATGCTGGGAAAGATTGAGGGCAAAAGGGGAAGAGGGTGGCAGAGGATGAGATGGCTAGATAGCATCACTGAATCAACGGACATGAATCTGAGCAAACATTGGGAGATAGTGAAGGACAGGGAAGCCTGGCACACTGCAACCCATGGGCTCGCAAAGAGTCAGATCTGACTTAGAGACTGAACAACAACACCCTGGCTTCCACACCTTTCTTCGCAGTCCAGGGATCCCAGCCATGCATCAGAAAGGACAGTATAACCAGGCATGTGTTTACTTCTGAGGGGTGGACACAGCATCCACCATCCAGGAGGATGCAGAGACCCCTACATAGCCCCTCCATTTTATCTCCCAGTCATTCTCAGCACTGAGGACTTCAGGGTGGACCCTGAGGCAGTTGGCTTGACTGAGACAGACCTTGGAGCAGAACTGCTTGTAACACACAAGGACATTGTTCTGACATACTCGTTCTTTGCCAACTGCTTTGCCTAAATGCTGAAGGGCCCCAGACTCAATCTCAGTGGCCTTTCCTGGCTTGACCGCATTCTTTCCATGGGGTCCTACCTGACACTGATCCAAATAGCACATCTGGGGTCCCTGACACCACCCCCCCCCCCACCACACACACACACACACACACACACACACTGTTATCGTTGTTAAGTTGCTCAATCATGTCTGACTCCTTGCAAACTCCTGAACTGCAGCCCACCAGGCTTCTCTGTCCATGGGATTTTCCAGGCAAGAATACTAGAGTGGGTTGCCATTTCCTTCTCCAGGGGATCTTCCCAACCCATGGATCAAACCTGTGTCTCCTGCATTGGCAAGTGGGTTCTTTACTACTGAGCCACCTGGGAAGCCCCTACCCGCACTGTTACTCCAGCCTTAATGCCTCTCCTGGGCCTCAGAGGTACGTGAAGCTGCCTCCTTCTAATGCAACTCAGAACCAATTGTGAAGTTTCAAACCTCCCTGGGGCAAAGCAGAAACCTGGTGTCCCCGTCTGCCCATGGGTCCTGCCCCATCTCCTTCACACACTCACATGTGTGAGTATGAGCCTCACACATACTCAGATGCTCAAGCTGAAACCCTAGGGGCCCTCTTAGAGGAATCTTTTCCCCTCAGTAGCCTCCACAGCTGACAGGCCAGCAAAGCCTGTAGACAGGTCTTAGAGTCCATCTGGATCCCTCTGATTCCCTCCAAACACAAAGATGCTATCCCCGGTCAGGACCCTGGACATGGCTCCCAGCAGAGGTCTCTGGTCCATCCCACAATGTTGACTAAGCCCTGCCGTGGGCTGGGACAAGTCTACACACCAGGGGGCAGCTGTAAACCAAACAGAAGCCCCCATTCTGGACCCTGACCCTGGAGCAGGGAGACCAGTGATAAACACATGCACTGTGCCGGTGAGAGCCAGGAGGACACTGGGAAAAGGCATGATGGAAGTCAGGGTGATGTCCCCGGGGCATGTAGCGGACACAGGTCATGTCTGTCCTGGCAGGATTGTGAGGACTTTGACTTTTCTCTGAATGAGACAGAAGCCCCCAAAGCGTTTGAGAAGGGGAGTGAGGGGTGTTATCTGGTAGTTGAGTAAAAACTAGACCCTAGGGAGGTCGGAGTGGGAGCAAAGACTCAGGTAGAAGGCTGGGGAGGGGTCAGGAGAGACTGCTGGAGAGATGCCACAGCCTGGACCAGCCGGTGGCAGGACATGGAGAAGGATGGGCTCGGGGTCCACCTGCACCCTCGGGCCACCCTGCAGCAGCCCAGCAAGCCTTCAGAAACATAAGTCAGCACATCCCACCTCTGGGACTGAATCTGTCCACAGCTTCCTGCGGTCCTGAACCTCTGAAAAGCCAGCCTTCAGAACCCTCTACCTCCCTCTTGGGCCTGTCTTCTCCCTTACTGCACTGGAGCCAAGCCAGCTTCCCTGGGCCCTCCAGCTCACTCCTGCCCCAGGGCCTTTGCACTAGTGTCCCCTCTGCCTGGCGGGCTCTTCCCGGACCCTCCCCTGGCTACTTCTTTCTCAGTTCTCCCCTCTTTGGAGAGGCCTCCCTATCTTCCACCACCCCCACTATCACAGCAACTCTTTTATCTTCTTCAAAACAGCTGTCACCACTGGAGGTTTTTCTAGGTGTTTATTTTCTGCACCCCTCCCCCAACCAAAACAGAAGTTAATGGGCACAGATGTTCTGTGGCTGATTTGCCGATGTGTCCTGCATCTGGAGTAGGACCTGGGTATCTAGAGGGCATCGTAAATATTTGTTAATTAGGAACACAGGAAACAGAACAAGTGTCCGTCTTCCAGAGCACACCACGGGCTCCAGGAACCTGCTCAGGCCCTGTGGACTTTCCTTAGCAACCAAGAGTCCAGATGGCAGGTGAAGTGACATCAGCATCATCCCGCAGGTGAGCCTTAAGGATCTCAGCTGCTCAGCGGGTGTTTGCAGAGCCTCTGGGTTCATGGCTATCTGTGGTCCATGGAGATGCCGAAAGCGAAATAAACTACCAAGGGAAATGCAAGCTGGCTGCCTGTGGCCAGAGCACAGCCTGGGGTCCTATCCATCTCTTCCCCTGGGCCTTGCCTTCAGGGCCACTCTGCAAAGTTGTCAGAGAGCAGAAGTGGCCCCCACCCATCCTGCCTGGCTCACCCCGGTGGGAGGGGCCCAGGCAAGGAGCCGCTGGCTTGTGCTCTATTGAAGCTGCTAAAAGAGCCTGAACAAACCCAGACAAGTTCCCATTGGCACAAGAGCAGAGAGGAGAGCTCTAGGAGACTGTCACCTCCTCCAACTGGGGCAGGGAAATGAACTCAGGCTGCTTTAACAGGGCCTGATAGCTTGCAGTGAACGATGTTAGATTCATGATCTCCAAAGGAGAAGATTTAGCTTCAGGACCAGGGACCAGGCTTGATCACTCAAGAGCTTTTGTGTAGCAGAGTTTTATTCAAGTATAAAAAGGGACAGAGAAAGCTTCTGACAAGACATCAGAAGGGGGACAGAGAGTGCTCCCACTCACTAGTCTCATCAAGGACTTATATACTTTTACCATAGACTTGACTAGACGGACCTTTGTTGGCAAAGTAATGTCTCTGCTTTTTAAAAGTAATGTCTCTGCTTTCCTTACTCCTTGGAAGGAAAGTTATGACCAACCTAGACAGCATATTAAAAAGCAGAGACATTACATTACCTACAAAGGTCCGTCTAGTCAAGGCTATGGTTTTTCCAGTGGTCATGTATGGATGTGGGAGTTGGACTGTGAAGAAAGCTGAGTGCCGAAGAATTGATGCTTTTGAACTGTGGTGTTGGAGAAGACTCTTGAGAGTCCCTTGGACTGCAAGGAGATCCAACCAGTCCATCCTAAGGGAGATCAGTCCTGAGTGTTCATTGGAGGGACTGATGTTGAAACTGAAACTCCAATACTTTTGCCTCCTGATGCAAAGAGCTGACTCATTTGAAAAGATCCTGATGCTGGGAAAGATTGAAGGCAGGAGGAGAAAGGGACAAAAGAGGATGAGATGGTTGAATGGCATCACCGACTCAATGGAGATGAGTTTGAGTAAACTCTGGGAGTTGGTGATGGACAGGGAGGCCTGGATGCTGCAGTCTATGGTGTCGCAAAGAGTCAGACATGACTGAGTGACTGAACTGAACTGAACTGAAGCAAGATGCATTGTTAAATTGATTAGGACAAAGCAATGGAGAAAAAAAAGATTGTCCTTTTCTCCTCCTTGAGAACTCCAGATCCCTATATCCTCCTCGAGGTCTCTGGATCTTTTCTCCTCCTCGGGGACCCTGGAATTCTTATCAACCTACCTAGGAATTGACTCTCTCAGGCTTGAAGGGCTTAAACACAGACATTTATTGTCTCTCAGTTTCAGAGAAAAAGTCTAAGAAATCAGGGCACTGGTGGGGTCCGTTACTGGGGAGGCCTCTCTTCCTGGCTTGCAGACTGCCACCTTCTGGCTGTGTCCTCACTCGGCCCCTTCTCTGGGCACCTGGAGAGAGAAAGAGGAAGCGAGAGAGAGAAAGCTCCCTGGTGTCTCTCCCCCTTTATCTAGGAACTCCAGTCCTGTTGGATTTGGGCCCACCCTTATGACCTATTTAACCCTAGCTACTTCCCTACAGGAGGTCACACTGGGGGTTAGGGTTTCAACGAACAGATCACAGGGACACCTGTGTCACAATGCATAGGTTTTCTGACCCCCATTTATTTATCCTCTAACAGTGGGTTGAGACCCTCCCTGGGTATCCAAAAGAGAGCTCCTCCTCATATGAAGAAGTAGGGGCCTCAGAAGAGGAATGATGTGAAGGCACAAGTCACATTGATAGAATTTTCTGGAATGGTTGACAATGCAGGAAAAAGGAAGGGTCCCTGGATAGTGATGCAGTTATGAACTGTGGCTACTCTGTGCCAGGAACTGGGTGAGACTGAGGCTGCAGCAATGACCGGGAACTCCCTCAAGGAGCTTATAGCCCCTGAGGGAGACCATGCTGGCCAGTATGTCCATCTCAGGGCTAGTGTCCCAGGGAGGCACAGGGGATGCCCAGCGGGCAGGCCCAAGGCCGTTAGAACCTTGTAGGTGTTTGGTTCTCTTCCACATCCGTTCATCCAGGGGAGGGGCCAAGATGCCTCCAGCTCTGGTCTGTCTGACTCTGAGCCGTGCTTCTTGGCCCCAAACCATCCTCTCGGGGCCCCTGTTTCCTTGATCCCTGACAGGGTGGGAGGGGCTGGAGATTGGGAAATAGAACACAGTCTCTAACATAGGAGGCCATGGCCACACTGGGCTTGGAAAGAACACTGGTGGAGAAGCTGAGGGTGGCAGTGTCCAGATTCATCCTTTCTGGCCCTCTGTCCACCTGGATTCAGCCTGACTTCCATCACACCATAGCACTGTCCCTTGCATGCTGCCCAAAGCGTAGCCCACACACCCTCCTGCAAGAGAGGGATCTGTCAAGATGAGCTGGGAGATGGAGGTCAGAGGCCAAGGAGTAGGGACAGGGCAGGGGCGCCCATATGTCAGCACAGGTGAGTAATCCTGTAGCCGATGCAGCTCCCCTTCTCAGCATGGGGCCTCACAGCCCACAGCTGGCCAGGCCTGGGTAGGCAGTGTCCTCTGGGTCCCCTAGATTAGGCTCTGCCCACAGGGCACACCTGCTTCCTGTTCTCGGCAGACCCAGAGCTATCAGTTGTCACCACTGCCCGTCACATCTCCAGGCACCATAGCCCCTGCTGTGACAGGCAACACCATCCCATTTGCTACAGCAAGCTCTGTCCTGTCCACGAGTGTGGCAGAACTGCGTCCACAGCCAGAATACACTGGGGGCCTCAGCGCCACACTCTCCAGAAAGAAAAGTTAGTTCTTCCAGATTTAGCCCCCAGTCTGGTTTCCAAAGTTCTGAGACCCACTTCCATTCCACCCGCCAAGGCTCCTGGGAGGCTTAGAGGGTCCACAGTCACACCTCAATCACTTGCCCAGGGGTCCCCACCCCCATACTTCCCCCACCAGCTCATCCCTCATGGACTCCATCCCACCTCAGTCACACCCCCAGAAACCCCACCACATTTTGGTCACCTCCCCAAGGACCTCCCTCCTTTATTGATTGCCCCAAGGACTCCACTCTGCCTCAATAACTCTCCCTCAGGGACCCCCACCCCACGTCAAGCACCCCCTCCAAGGACCTCACCCAGACCTTGTGCTGGGAAGACCCTCATGGGGATGACAGATGTCTGCTCTCTGTCCACAACCTCTCCCACCTCAATGAGATGTCCAGACCCAGCACCCTTCTCTGACATTTGCTGTCCTCTGTCTGCATTTCCACTCAGCCCAATCTGAGTCCATGGATCTTCCACTTCTTGCCACCAAAACTCCACTCCCTTGAGCGTCTATCAGACCCCACCTGCAGACCTTCAACCTGAGTTCTACCTGCCAGTCTGCCCTCCCTGACCCCCGCCTGCCATCAGTGCAGAGATTTGCTACACACACCTGCTTGACCCCCACCCCAAGAGGCCTCCGTGCCCCCACACTCCTGCTCTTTCACGGTTCCCATCTCCTCCAGTTCTTCCTCAAGTCTGAGCTTCCCAGGAACTTGAGAAACAATCTCAGAAAAAACAAAACATCCTAGAGGTGGCCTGCTCCCAGGAAACAAGAAGTTGCTAATGAGATAAAGGAAACTCTTCAAAGCGAAAAGAATTGGAACATAATTGACGTGCAGATGGTGGACCTCCCATAGGAAAACAATGGTGGGGTAATGATGCTGCCCAGGAGGAAGCAAACCCCGCTTTTCAGAGCCCTTCCTCTGTCCCAGCCACACGCATACAACTCGCAGGCTGAACGTGAGGACTCAGCGGAAATGTGCACACTCAAGCAATGTCATTTCTGCTGGGAATTGTCTGGGCAAGGAAAGGTGGAGTTCCAAGCTGGAAGGCTCTTAGGGGTCAGACTTTTCTTCTGCTTTGGAAGGAAGATGGATAAATATCACCTGGTGTTTACAAAGGGCTCAGACTTTGCTGAGCTGTCTGTCATCTCCAGCAGTTCAGCTATGCCTCCTAACAAGGTGTGGTACCCAGGGCATTTTCATTCTGACCCAGGAGAGGGGAACCTATGGGCTTTGTACCGTGATTGTACCAGGTCCCACATCTGGATCACACGGAGGCAAGGTTAGGATGGAGGCATCCTCTGATCATCTAATGTGCTCCCTCCAGACAACAGTAGTGATGACAACACCCCCAAGGATACATAACAACCACCCCAAGCTTACCAAACACCAGCTTCTCTACCTCAGTGCTTACTGGCCTTCCGACCTGATATCTCTTCATTGTAGGGGACTGTCCTGTGCCCTGGACAATGTTCACCAGCATCCTTGCTTCCCTCCACCCTCTAGATGCTGGTACTCCCTCCCACCCCCTGCAGCTGTGACGATCAAAACTGTCTCCAGATATAGGCAGATGTCTCCGGCTGTGGACTCTCCTGGTTGAGAGCTGCTGTTCCACCCTACTATCAAACTGGACTATCGCCTTTACTTCTCTCTGTGAGAACACTCACACCCTGAGATAAGAATGAACTTGCTCAGAGATGCATCCATGATTCCCCTGGGTTGGCTTCCCTGAATTTGACAGCTAACTTGACATGATGGAAAAAGAAGGGAAGGGATGAGCCCAAAACAATGACTCAGTGGTAGCAATTCAGAAATGGCCACAAGAAGTCCCCACGTGCATCCCTGAGAGGTAGACCAGCAGGTAACACTGGGTTAACCTCTCAGCATCCCCAGGTCCTGAGGAAAGCAGTCTGGCTTGAGGGTCTTGGCTGAAGGGCTTTAGAACTACAAGCAACTCACCAGGAACTGTTCTTCCTGTCTCACCTCAGGAAAGTGGGGCCTGGACCACAGCCTGGGTAGGGTGGAGGCCATGGCCCCTGCTGTGCTCTAGGATGGAAGCCTCTGGTTGGAGGGACCCAATGAGGCCCTTGAAGCAGAAGCCAGGACATGCCCTCGCATCATGGCTCCCTCTCAGGAAGCTGAGAAACCCCGCAGTGGTCTCCCAGACAGGGGCAGCTTTGTGGTTCCAAAAATCACTCATTCCTGCATTTGGCAAATCTGGACAGGCTGTGCCCTGCCTGTGCCCTGTGCCCAGAGGCTGGCAATGTGAACACAAACAGGGTGTGGCCCCACTCTCGGCGAGGGAGACACTGCAGAGCCAAAGTCAAGATTCATCTTGCCTGAAGAGGAGGGACCTGGCGCCGGAGGGTGCACAGCATCCAGCTTCAGTCTACTACAGCCCTCCAGAATGGTCTGGACTCTGCCTTGGGCCATCTTGCCTTTGTGCAGCTAACAGGCAGGAGGAATTCTCTTGCTTCAGTTGCCTGACATTCACACCTGCAGGCGTGGCCAATCAGCGTCTAATCCATGTGAAGCTCAGGAGAATGAAACAGCCACAGCAGTTCAAATGGATCCCAGGGCTCAGCATCCTTTTCCATCACCCTCGGGCCTTGCCCCCATCACTGTGTCTGCAAAGGGTCTCTGCCAGGCTGTGAGCGTGGAGCCAGCAGAGAGGCACAAGAGGTTCTAGGAACATCAGAGCCATCACAGCTCACAAGGGTCACAGCTCACAAGGGAGGAGTCTTGAGGGCATGCTGGGCCCACCTCCAGCTGGGCATCCACATGTCTTCACCTGGGCATCAGTCCTTGTACCCACCACGTGTCGGGTTCAAAAATGGACAGGAGAAGGGGCTTCCCTGACCTTACTCCTGCTCCAGACAGTCCCCCAGGCTTCTGAGATGGTTGATGTACCTGTTCCCTTCAGTATCCCCCCACCATGCCCCAGCCTGCCTGCCACCCCAACACCTGTCAGCAGAGGTGGAGTTCATTCTCTATTAATTCAGTGAATGAATGAATGATATATTGTTCTTTTTCCCACTGAGATATGGTCAGCCTATCAAGTCAAACAGACTTCCAAAACAGTTGTTGAAAACCATCGCAACTGGGGCTCTGCAGAGAAGAGCAGGACATCGTGAAAGCTGTAACATGTGACCCAAAAGCTGCCCAGGGTCAGGGAGATTTGTCTGACTTAATAGCCTTTCAATGGAGAAGGTGAAGGACCTCCCCAGAAGGAGCAGGAGGTAAGCATGAGGCAGAGAGCAGTCCCCATCAGGAGACCAGAGTTGAGGAATCTGGATTCTAGCCAGGACTGCGAGAAAGCTGCTGAGGTTCTGAGTGAGGGAGGGTCCTATAGATGGACTGTTTGTTTGGACCACTTGCCCAGAGGTGCCACCCTCTGCAATACTGCCTCCTCGCACCCCCCTCATCCCTACCATGTGCTCACAGGTGTCATTTCAAGCCAGCTGGGTGTGAAATGTCCCAAGTGTGGTCTCTATAGCAGTCAGGACGGTAAATCTGCTCTCTGCATCATGGCCCCCAGACCCCGAGAGGCTCCTCTGCTGACTGGTTCCTGGTCTCCATCCCATCACCCTCACCTGCCTCTCTTCCCTGCAAACACTTTTGAAAGAGAAAGTGTTAGTTACTCAGTCATGTCCAGCTCTTTGCAACCTCATGGACTGTGGCCTTGCCAAGCTCCTTTGTCCATGGAATTTTCCAGACAAGAATATCAGAATAGGTAGCCATTCCTTCTGCAAGGGATCTTCCCCACCCAAGGATCAAACTCAGGTCTTCCTCACTGCAGGCAGACTCCTTACCATGTCAAACCTCCAGGCCTAGCCCATTTCAATATGGCAATGCACAACGCTCTGGGTGTCACACCAGGTTTCACAAGGCACCTGCATCATATTTGGCATGTTTCACTTCCAAAGCTGCGTGAGTCATCAAAGGATGGATGTGGAAACCAACTCCAGCTGTAGGAAAAAATAGATCAAGTGAAGACCGCAATCAGCTTGTGTCTTCTCACACCTGTGGATTCAACCTACTCTGGCTTCACAGTTATTTGAGAGGAGAGAGAGGTCAGGCTCACTCAGGGCTTAGGATCTTGGTCTGAATGAAACCAGCTTGATGTAGGAGAAAACACACCAGGTCACACCTTCCTAGTGAAGAAGCTGCCCAATTACGTCTCTTCAGGGATGTCTCAAGGACGGGCAAGGTGGCATCATCAGTTCAGTGGCTTCTGTTGCCTACACATAAGGGCTAAGCTTGAAGACATAATTTGTGTTATAACTTATGGTACTGCTTGTACTGGGAAAAGTCTCAGGGGGGCTAGAAATGGATCAGGTACCAAGTACTAATAGTACTATATTAATATATGGAGTAGAGGCCAGATGAAACTGAGCAAGTTCTCCTGGAGTATGCACAAAAATGGTTATTGATGTGGAAGGATAAAAATCACAACTAATTAAAAATGTTTAAAACTTTTAAATACTTCCCTGACAGCATTAGATAACTTTTTAACAATTAACTTTATGATCAAAGCTTTTTTTAAACCCTGCTAAGAACACAACATGAGATCTACCTTCTCAAAAAATTTTAAATGCATACTAGAGTGGGCTTCCCAGGTGGCACTAATGGTAAAGAGCCCACCTGCCAAAGCAGGAGACATAAGAGATGTGGGTTTGATAGATCCCTGTGTCAGGAAGATCCCCGGGAGGAGGACATAGCAACCCACTCCAGTATTCTTGCCTGGGGAATCCCATGGACAGAGGAGCCTGGTGGGCAACAGTCCATGGGGTCACAAAGAGTCGGACACGACTGAAGCAATGCAGCACACACTCACAGTGCTGCTGACTGTAGGCATGAGTCATACAGCGGGTCTCCAAAACTTATTCATCTTGTATAACTGAAACCTTATACCCTTTGGTTTGGTTTTTTCCTTTTTAAATTAATTCTTATTGGAGTATAGTTGCTTTACAATGTTGTATTATGTTAGTCTCTTCAGTCATGTCCAACTCTTTGTGACCCCATGGACTGTAGCCTGCCAGGCTCCTCCATCCATGTAATTCTCCAGGCAAGGATACTGGAGTGGGTTGCCACATTATATTAGTTTCTTGTTATTGTTCAGTCGCCAATTCATGTCCGACTCTGAGACTCCATGGACTGCAGCATGTCAGGCTTACTGTACAGCAAAGTGAATCAGCTTACGTATACATATATCCCTTCTTTTTTGGATTTGCTTTCTATTTAAGTCACCATAGAGCCCTGAGTAAGATTCTCTGTGCTATATAGTAGGTTCTCATTAGTTATGTATTTTATACATAATATCAATAGTGTATATATGTCTTCTCAATCTCCCAATTCATCCCACCACCATCCCCTTTCCTCTCTTGGTATCCATACCTTTGTTCTCTATGTCTGTGTTTCTATCTTAGTTTTTCAATAAGATCATTTATACCATTTTTCTAGATTCCACATATATGTGGTAGTAGATCATATTTTTCTCTTTCTGACTTACTTCATTCTATATGACCATCTCTAGGTCTATCCATGTCTCTGCAAATGACCCAGTATCATTCCTCTTTATGGCTGAGTAATATTCCATTGTATATATGCACCACATCTTCTTTATGCATTCCTTTTTGAAAATCAACTCCCCGTCTCCCCCTCCCGCAGCCACAGGCAGCCACCATGCTCCCTTCCACTGCTGTGACTCGACTCCAGGCTCCACATGTAAGAGCGATCCTGTGGTGTGTGTCCTTCGGTGACTGACTTACCTCACTCAGCACAAAGTCCTCCAGGTTCATCCGTGTTGCTGCCAATGGCAGGATCCCCTTCCCCTTTCAAGGCTAAATAATATCCTGTTCCCTGCTTACCTTCACCTGTTTACCCACTGATGGAAGCACGTTGTTCCCATCCCTCGGCTGTTGTAAATAATGCTGCAGAGAACACAGCAGACCAGACTCCTCTCCAAGATTCTGAATTCAATTGGCTTAAAAGGAAATGATGTTCTCATGAGACATCTGTAGGGGCACCTCTGTGCACAAACCAAGGAACATGTGTGTGTGTGTGACCACATGAGGACGTGCTTTGCAGCTGCAGCCCAGCCCATGATCAGAGGTTCTGGCTTTGAGTCACTAGCCAGAGGCAAAACCATCCACAGGAGGAAGTAGATGCCAACAGCTCAGACACATGACCCACATTACTTGAGGGAGGCTGGACACTCTCATGACCCAGTGCCAACTCTGGGCTCCCCTGGCCTCTCTGCTTTGTTCTGCTGCTCTGCTGCCCCTCTCCATGGTGACTGGCTCTTGGGGGGACAGTGCAGGTCCCCTTTTTGTCCTCTCTCTCCTGTGTTTCTGGCTTACACAGTGAACTTCTCTTCAGCACCGAGGGGGTACCACCAAGACGCCCCAACAAATCTCTCCCTGCAGCCCAGCCTAGCTTCAAACACCCTCCGCCCAACACTCCGTCTTTCCCCAAAGCTGGCCGCCCAGGCACTCTTCAGGTGATCCAGGCTTTGAGGAAGGTCTAGCAGAGTGATGTGGAGAGATGTGGAGAGGGAGGAAGGTGATGAAGAGGCTGCCTCGATCTGCTACCTCCCATGACCTTGACCTCTCTCCAGGCTATAGTGGGAAGTATGGGCCAGCCCTGCCTGTGGACCTAGAACAGAGATGCCCTGGATTCTGGATGCTGAAGGTTCTAGATGCTAAGGCTTGACATGAGCTCAGGAAAATGTGTTTCCAACACCTGGGTATCCACTGCAGGTGCACAACAGGCAGCGCCTGCCTCTCACACCCTCCTGGCCTTCCTGCACCTTCCAGGAGAACCTGGGTGTGGATGTATCACAGGTGGCAGGAAGCCAGCAGGTTACAAAGATGGGCTGGGATGTGTGGGGTACATCCTTACCTCTGATGGCTGGTGTAGGGGAGAATGGTCACTCTTTTCATCATACACTTTCAGTAAGAATTAAGTCCCTGGTGGGGCTGCCCTTGTCCTAAAGTCGAACCCACATTGCTATGACATCCCAGGTCACTAGTCCATCCCTTTCTGTGTCAAGCAAGATGGAGGTGGAGGGACAGGACGCTGTTCAAATTCATTCAAAAACAAAGATGAGCACTTTGGATGGACGACCGTGCCTCTGCTCTGCTTTCTAGAACAGCAGCCTCCAGGGTGAGTGGCTTGTGCTCTCTGGGGACTAGGTAAGTGCTCATCACTTCCATCTTGTGTCATCTCCACGATGTTCTTTACAGGCAGCTACTGTGTCTTTTCTCCATCTTATCAGAGAAGAAACTGAGGCTCAGAGTGGTCAAATTAGTCAGTTCAAGTCAAACCACCCCAAGATGTAGAGGTTTAGAATAGCTGTCATTTATAAGCTCGTGATTCTTGGCTTGGTCAGCCCAGCCTCTGTCAAGTTGCTATGACCAGTGTGGGGCAGAGCAGGGACTCGGACTATGAACCCACAGTCCCTACACGCACCCCCCCCCACCACCTGCTGCCCCATCCTACTCCACAGAGATGAAGGAGTCTTTCTCTCCAGAGGGGACTGGGGCTCAGACCTGATGATCTGATGAGCAGAACGTTTGTGACTAAACCTGGGGGTGAGAGGGCACCTCCTGGCCTGGTATCCTTCCCTTTGGGAGTATTTTACCCTACTTCCCTTTCCTGCTTTCCTGTGACCACCATCTCTGCAACCGCAGGGAACCCAGCAAACCTCTACAGGGTCCCTTAGAGGCCCTAGTATGGGGACAGCTGCTCCCCCAACTGTGTGGTCCCCTCCTTGTCACCACACATCACCCCCGTCTCCAGGGATGTGAGTCCTGGAATAGGAGGGGTTTCCCAGGAGAAGTGAACAAGATTGGCTGGGAAGGGAGGAGGGAGAAATGGGCCTCGGGCCAGCGGTAGAGAGAGAGCAGAGCTTGAAGAAATGCAAGGACACGCAGCTAAGATTCTGGATGTAATATTTCATGGGCTGCCTGGTGAGAAGCAACCTTTCCTCCTTAGAATTACCCCAAGTGAGCTGCCTGCCCGGAGAGCCCCACCACCACCAAGTTCCTGCTGCCCCAAGTTTCCTCCTCCTGAAAGCCAGGCCCAAGAGGGCTAAGAGGGCCCTCAGCTGCTGCACGCCATCTGTGCAGATCATGGCCAGGTCACTGAATTGTGGAGCCCGTGTCATCAGCCCAGGTCAGCACTAGGAGTGAGCCTTCAGCATTCTGCTGACCTGACCTCCATTGTCACCCCCTGCCTCCATGGTGACCAGCTCCCCAGCCAACAGGCTCCCTTTCATTCTACTTTTTTACTATTTACACCTGCACGGTGACCCTCTCCTCAGCAGGGAAGGGCCCTCAGTGTGGCATTTCAGCCTCCTCAGAACCTTCCACCTCTCAGTGCATCACCTACATATATGTTGCATGTGCATCTCTCTCAAGGAACTGCATGTGCCCCAAAGATGGGGTATAGTCGGATCGATGTCTGTCACATCTGCCCACACGTCAAGTTCCCCAAGGTTAGCTTCTGCCTCTGAAGTGGCTGCATCTTCAGAGATTAGTTCTGGAGGACAGTTTGACATAAAGCCCACTCTTCGTCACGTTCATTAAAAAACAAAAACTGGCTGTGAAGGGACAAATGCTCTTGGGCACCCAGCCCCTGGAAGTCTTATCAATTTTGTCCAGAAAGCTGGAACGAACTGGAGAAGTTTCCCAGGCTGGTGAAGAGGTGCTGTGACTCTATATGAAAACACAGAGGTTGGGTTCACACAAAACTTTCTTTCTCCTGCATTTGAGGGGCTTCGACAATCCAAAGCTGTCCTCCATCAGTCATACCAGGGGCATCTCTGCTCTAGGTCCACAGGCAGGGCTGGCCCATACTTCCCACTATAGCTTGGAGAGAGGTCAGAGTCTCTTCATCACCTTCCACTCCCTCCAGAACCTGTATCCACAGCTGGTATCCCCAAGGTTGCTTATCACCTGCCATTCCAGCGAGGTGGTCTATACAGTGAACATGTATGTGTGCACGCTAAATCGCTTCAGTCGTGTCCGACTCTGTACAACCCCATGGGCTGTAGCCTTCCAGGCTCCTCTGTCCATGGGATTCTCCAGGCAAGAATACCGGAGTAGGTTGCCATGCTCTTCTCCAGGGGATCTTCCCCACCCAGGGATTGAACCCATGTCTCTTATGTCTCCTGCCTTGGCAGGCAGGTTCTTTATCACTAGTGCCACCAGGGAAGTCCCGTAAAGTAAGCAGTGAATGGGAAGTGGGACTGATGGCCACAAAGTGATTCCAGCCACAGGGTCAGGAGAAGGGAGGCAGGCCTGCTTGGAATTTATGCCAGGTCCTTAGCCATTTCCATCAATCTACATGGTCTCTGGCGTAGACAGATCAGGCTGCCTCTGGGGCCTCGGACAGCAGCTACTGACTCCTAGAACTTCAGTCCATTCCTACACAAACTGCTGAGGCAGCAACTCACTGCACTCATTCCTGATGGGTTCACAGAGGCCTTCATCTTTGCTGGACATGAGCGTCTGGCTGGAGTGGGGCTTCTCTTCAGTCCAGAACTGTATTCCAAAAACATGGAGGTCACCTCTCTAAACAAGGGATTGGGCAACTCAAAGAGTGGAATGAGAAGAAGCAGGGGCCCTGAATACCATGAGGCTTGAACACAACATGAAGTGGCAGGGGGTGGGGTGTGGGGGAGGTGGAAGTAGTTCTCCCAGCCAGAGGAATGGGCTGGGGTGGCCATGGCCAGAAGCTGTGAATCTCCTCTCCAAGAGGGTTGTAGAAAGTCCTGACTAGGAGAGCCAAATATCACCAGGACATCCCCACCCTCTGGCTGTTATTCCATCCAATTTAATGTGAAACCAGCTTCCTACATTGGCGGAGCGGGGAGATCAGGAGACATGAATGAGTTTAAACAGGAGAAGCACTAAAAGCATGCAAGCGTGTAATGAGTGCTCCTAACATCAGCTTGTTGCAACACCAACATCCTCCTCACCCTGAAAGGCCAGCTTGAGCCCCACACCTTGCAAACCTTCCTAGACACCTGCCTGGAGGATCCTCACTTCCTCCGCACCCCTTACCCCCACCTTTGTTTGTCCTACAATTGCCCCTCCTCTAACAGGATGATGACAATAACAAGGATAATAATAACTATATTCTGTTCTTCATGAAATAGAAGCTGAGGACTTAAGAAGCACAAGGCTTCATTCTAAGCCCCAGGGTGTGACAGTGGATAGAACAGCCTGCTTCCTTCTCTCCCATAGCTGACATTCCAGTAACAGAAGTAACAATAATGGCTGTTGTTGTCGTTCAGTCTCTTAGTCGTGTCTGACTCTTTTTGACTGCATGGACTGCAGCACACCAGGCTTTCCTGTCCTTCACTATCTCCCAGAGTTAGTTCAAACTCATGTTCATTGAGTTGGTGATACCAACCAACCATCTCACCCTCTGCCATCCCCTTCTCCTCTTGCCTTCAGTCTTTCCCAGCATCAGGGTCTTTTCCAATGAGTTGACTGTTTACATCAGGTGGCCAAAGTATTGGAGCTTCATCTTCAGCATCCGTCCTTCCAATGAATATTCAGGGTTGATTTCCTTCAGGATTGACTGGTTTATATAATGATAATGGTAGCTGACATTCACAGCGTCCTTATTGTGTAATAGGTGTTGTATTTATAACTAAGTTGTGTGTATTGTCTCAGTGAATTTTCAAAACCACCCTATGGTGATCAGAGGTGCTATTATCACTCTCATTCTACAAATGAGGGAGTTGATACCCATAAAATTTAAGACATTTGCCAAAGCCACACACTGGGGACAACTGGGAGGACAAGAAAGGCTGGGACCAATTGCCACCAACTGAGAATTGTTTAGAGCAGAGACCACATGTCTTTCTCTTGGTGGCCTCACTGGTCACAGAGCGGTCCTTTGGGCATTTTATTGAGTAACCAGAAGTCCTCATCCCTGCTGTGACTTTGGTGTCTGTGCCCAGGGCTGGAACAGCCCTCCCAGATAAGACCCCCAGCAGCCCAGGAGCAGGAGGAATGTTGAGGCCAGGCTGCAGAACCAGAGGTTCATACTCCATTAACATTTGCACATTTCCTCTGAGGAGTTTATACAGGAGTTTGGGTTGATAAACCTGAAAAATCTCTAGAAAGCATCTAATTAATGCATTTTTCCCAAGTAGAATGTTTTAGTAATTGCTGTTCAAGCAACAGAAAAGTTGAGAAAGCTTTTATTGCAAACGCAGCAGGGACAGATAGTGATCCACACGGCTGCTTCTCTAAGGCACTGGCTCTCTTGTGCTCAACCTATTGACATCCATTAACATTCTTCCAGCTATAAAAAAACTGCATCTTATTCGAACACTCTCCATAGGCAGGAAGCCGGGCGTTGAATTACAAAGCCTGAGTAATTGCCCGTAGTCATTGTGATGGAAAATGGCAGAAATCACAATGAGTCATGGGGTGGTGGAAAGGCAACTGCTTAGTGACGATAATTCTGTAAGGATAATTTCATTAATGGAAGTGGGAAACGGCATCTGTGCCAGTGAATACTGTATACGAATATCTGCGGACAATGCCTGATGTTTAAAAACAGCCGCGTGCAAATGGGTAGGCATGTGTCTGCCTTTCTAATGAATGCCCAAGCCCCAAGAGCTGAACGGTAAAGCACCATTCAGAGGTGACTTGTGATAATCACACAGGGAGAAATCCTTTCGGTGAAAGGAGACAGGAACTAGGATGTTTCAGGTGTGGATGTAAAAAATTTCTATTTGATTTGGGGCCACAAAGGATTCAAAAACATCAAGGCATTGACAGATATAATGGCTTTCACCAAAGGGAGAACTTCCCTGTTTCAGAATTTAGCACATGAAACATGAGTTCAAATCCATGCTCCTGGAAACTTTATGTTCCGGAGGACAAAGCTGGATGCCGAGACCCTCAGAGAACCCCAGGTGCTACTCAGGGTTGGATCCTCGGCTTCTGAACCAAAACAGGCTTCTATTTTGTGAAATGAGCAGGGTCCTGCACTTTGAATGAAGGTGGTTGCTCTGTACTGCCACATACAAAGCCATGGGATTAAAAATCTGATTGGATATTTTAGGACTAAACCATGGTCTGCCTAGACAGCCTCCTACTGGCACAACAGCTGCACCCACCTCCCCCAGTATGCCATCCACTCCTCCCAGACAGCTCCTTCCTCCATCCACCAAGAGTGCAACACCACCTCACCCTTTGTAGCCGAGCCTCCAGAATGAGTTTGGGCAGCATCTTTATCTGCATCCCTGGTAGGGGAGTTTTGCCTGTGAGCCAATCAGAGAACTGCTCAACTCAGAAGAAGAGACACACTTTTCTCCCTGAATCTTAAGTGCTCATTTATTTTTTAAACAGAGTGGCAACCCTCTCCAGTGTCCTTGACTCGAAAATCCCATGGACAAGAGGAGCCTGGCAGGCTATAGTCCATGTGGTCACAGAGTCAGACACAACTGAGTACATGTGCACACACACACACAAAGTTCACATAACATAAAATTAACAGTGAATCTCTTTGAAAGGTTCAATTCACTGGTGTTTAGTGCATTCCCAGTACAGTGCAGCCATCATCTTTATCTCATGCTGAGATCTTGCCTTATCCCAAAAGAAAACACTCATTAAGTGGGCAACCCCCCATCCCTTCTTCCCCCAGGCCCTGGTCACCACCAATTCACTCTCTGTCCCTAGAGCTTACCTATTCCGGATGATTTATATAAATGGAATTATACAGTATGTGGTCTTTTCTGTCCTTGAGCATAATGCTTTCGAGGTTCTTCCATGTGTCAGCTGCGTGGATCATTTCTTTTTGCAGCCAAATATTATCCTATCCTGTGGACAAGCTGCCTTTTTCTTCATCCTTTCATCCACTGATATATACTTGAATTGTTTGCACCTCCCAGTTATCATGGAGGACACTGCTATGAACATTAGTGTACAGGCATCTTGAGCTCCTGTTTCCCATTCTTTGGGGCTCATATCCAGAAATGGAGGTGCTGGGCCATATGGTTTCTATGTTTAACTTTCTGAGGCATCCTCACAGGCTTTTGATCCCTGCCTCCTGGATTTGCTGGCAGTTTCTCTGTCTCTTTGTCCCATCCTGGGTCTGGCATATTCTACATGTACATCCACAGCTACACTGAATTCAGGGAACATCCCAATGACTATGTTTGGTACAGGCCATGTGATGTATACATGTCCGCCCAGTTCAGGTTCTCTTGCTGAGATCTCAGGTGGATGCACGTAGAGGCAGGGGATCCACACTGGACCAACCTCTGGGTCTGCTGGGCCCACCTGTCTTCATACATCCCCTTCATCAAGCAAGGACTGAGGAAGACCCAGCTGGAGAGAAACTCCATACCTATTACCTGTATTTTGAGGCCATTGTAAACAGTGATTCCATGCCTAGGTCTACCAGGTCATTCTGGAGAACTGGCTAGACCATGGCCAAGGCCTACAGGAGAGTCCTGAGCCCTAATCCTGTGAGTCCTGTGCCTTTCTCAATCCCAATCAGTAGGCCAGGATCCCTTGGTCCTATTCCATTCCCAATTCCCTGGCCTCCTGGGGTCCTAAGAACCAGATCTACTCAGTACCTGAGTAGCCTACATTTCCCAACTTTTGTTGAGAAGGACTTCTTGATCTGGCATGTAGCAAAAAGGGGGCTAAAACCTTTATCCTCTTGAGGTCATCTATCTATAGAAAAAGGGGAAGGAGGTGTGGACCTCTCATACTCAGCACGCTGGCCCGGGATTCCGTCACCTTGATGCTGGCTCTGGGCATGTCAGTGACCATGAGACAGTTACTGCCATATTGTGATTTATGAGAAATATGTATCTGGTATTCAGATGGTCAAAATATTTTTCTGATATATATTTGGTCTTTGGTTATATATATATATTTTATCTCACATATATTTGGTTCCAAACTCCCCAACTCTTGGAATTTCCTGAACAGTAAGAGCAGTGGGTCTTTTGTTACAATATTGGGTCTCTTGTCCTCCGTTCCTGAAATCACTTCAGAGCCACTAAGGTGAAATGGGTGACTTGGTAGTAATAACAAGCCTCTCTCCACCACACTGCAGAATATGTTAGTGAGGTGACTTTTGAGGAGCGTCTAAGGATGCAGGGTGGTTGCCAGGGGAACCAACCAGGAATAGAGTTGGTTTTTCCAGTTGGTTCTTTCCAGCACTGAAACTTGCTGTCCTAGCTCCTGATTTCCAGGGAAAGGAGCTGGAGATAAATCAATCTCCAATGGCCAATAGTTTTACCAATCACACCTATGCAATGAAGGCTCCATTAAAAAAAAAAAAAAAAAAAAGACAGGGTTCAGAGAGCTTCTAGGCTGGGGAACCAGAATGCTCCTAGGTGCCACCATGCTGGACCCCAACTGCCACAAGGATCAGAGCCCCTTTGCCCAAGATCTCAAATCCATGTATCTCATCTGACTATTGATCTATACCCTTTAATATCCTCTGTAATAAACCCATAACCCAGGGAGTAAATTGCTTTCCCACGTGCTGTGATCCACTCTAGCAAATTCATCAAGCCCAGAGTGGGGATGGGGGTGATGGCAACTTCTGGTTTATTGCCAGTTAGACTGGCAATAAGTGCAAGTGACTGCTTGAACTTGTGATCGGCATCTGAAGTGGGGAGCAATCTTGTGGGACTGAGTCCCCACCCTGTGAAATCAGACACCACCTGCAGGTAGACAGTGTCAGAGTTGAGCTGTATTGCAGGATGCCCAGCTGGTGTCTGAGAAATGCTTGGTCACAAAGGTAAGCCCTTGGTCAATGCAGGCTAGAATCCAGGACTGGAACCCTCAGCTACTGAGACAGGCTGGGACCTGGGACCCTTGGCCGCAGTACTTGCATCTGGACACAAATCTCCTTGAGTAACAGAATACAAAGATACAATATAAGGGACTAAAAGTAGCTATGTGCATGAACAGTAGTGGAAAATTACCTACAAGATACAAACAGATGATACAAGGAGACAAAGAAGTCCAACTGCTGTTTCTGAAGAGCCAGGAGCAAAAGCAGGGTACCTCAGGGTACACCACCAAGGGGATGGGCAAACCACCTAAGCCACCCCTTCAGCCAGGCCCTCAGACACACCTCTACCCTCACCCCATGTAAGGGACCAACCAGCTTGCCACCTGGAAGAAAGCAAGAAGTAGCCACGTGTGCTGTAGAGGTGGCAGTGAGTAGTGGGTTCTTGGCTTCCCTAAGCAATAGAAATTGATGAGGGGTCAGACTAGAAATTCAGGCAAGGCTTTTACTGGGGCCCCTGCTGCAGCTTCCCAGGTGGCACAGCAGTAAAGAATCTGCCTGCCAAGGTAGGAGATGCAGGTTCGATCCCTGAGTTGGGAAGATCCCCTGGAAGAGGAAACAGCAACCCACTCTAATATCCCTGCCTGGAGAATCCCAAGGACAGAGGAGCCTGGTGGGCTTGCAGTCCATAGTAGCAAAGAGTCGAGCACGGCTGAGCGACTGAGCATGCACACACTGCAGCAGGAGGAGGGAGAGAGAACAAATAACAGGCTCCCTTGCCTGCTCCCTAGGGCAGAAGCTCCTTCCTTATCTGAGGGGAGTGGAGGGGAGCGGTATGTCAAGGGTTGGGCCAGAGGTGTGGCGTAAGTGGTATTGAGTGCAGGGAGCATGCATGGTACCCTGCTTTTGCTCCTAGCTCTTCTAAAGTGGCAGTTGAGTTTTTGGTCTCTTTGTATCTCTTGTCCAGCATTTGCCCTAACTGCGCATGCACACAGTTATTCTTAGTCCCTACAGTTTCTTTGTATTTTGTTGCTGGAGGAGAGGTGTGTCCAGGTGCAAGCACTGCAGCCAAGGGTCCCAGGTCCCAGTCTGTCTCAGCACAGCCATTCCCAGAGGCAACAGGAAAAGCAAAACTTAAGGGGAGGGGCTCATGGAAATGAGAGATCGTTAAAACAGATTCAGTTCAGTTCAGTCGCTCAGTCCTGTCCAACTCTTTGCGACCCCATGGACTGCAGCATGCCAGGCTTCCTTGTCCATCACCAACTCCTGGAGCTTGCTCAAACTCATTATGCCCTTCAAGTGGGTGAAACAGATTAACAATTTACAAATTATCCTAAAGAAAAATGTCCTATTAAGAAAAACTGATGAGCATATGCTATTGAGAAAGATACTGGCTGCAGAGAAGAATGGGATCCATCTCACTGAAATGACAGAATGGTCCCCCGCAAACTCATAGGCTCGGATCCTACACTACACCGAAGATATCATTTATTAAACCCATTATGCTACCGGCCAGCAGTCAGTCACAGCTCGAACATCACCACATTTATGAAAGACAGTTACAGTCATTTGCAAGATAATTACCATTTTAATCTCAAACCAGCCCATAGGAGCAAATTGCTTTATAAGTAACCAGGTTTTCAGAATGTCATAATGGAATGCTGTGCGGAGCTCGGAAACAACCAGGGGCTTATTTTGTGATTGGCTACAATTGCAGGGAGGTCTGCTCTGCAGTGGGCTGGGGAGAGGTAGGGGGGCCTCCCTCTCCTGCTCTGTGCCTAAGGGTGGATACAGGGAGCCTCTCGCTTACATCTGTCTGATTCGTAGCTCTCTGATTAACACGGAGGGAGGAGGGAGAGAGACAGACAGACAGACACAGGGAGGAAAGAGAGAAAGAAGAGAAAAGAGAGAGAGATGCTGTCATGAACGCAGAGGAGAGAAAGGGGAGGAAAGGAAGAAGGGAGGGGAGGGAGAAGGGAGGAGAGCAGACAGGACCCCTAGCTCAGAAGCTGGCCTGAACACGAAGCCAGGTGTGGGGAAGCACTGAGATCTGGGACTCCAGCAAGAACACTGATAATAAAATAAGTTGCCAAGTTGATAACTTCATTTCCCAGTGCAGGACCATCTCTGAAAAGCAGGAAGATCCTACTTCAGCGGATGTAGCCAGGACGTTGCAATGAGGAATCCATTTAAGAAAGAAAAAAAAAAGATCTGAACTAAAAGGGGAAAGGCAGGAGCTGGGAAGGGCTAAGGAGTGGGTTGTGCTGATTGAGGGGCTTGTGGGAGCCCAGTGTGACTCTGAGGAGCAAGGAGTAGAGCAGATCGGGCTGGATGGTTTCGAAGCTGCTGGCCATGGGGGCACTTCAGCAGCGCTTTACCTCAGGAGTCTGAGGCGTGACATTCACTGGCAGGACACCTGTCGCTGCAGGCACAGAGGGTGTGCGCAGAACTGAATCACCACCTGGGGTCCTGGTGGAACATAAAGATGAGAGAGGGCATCCCGTCACTGCCTGATCTGGGGATGTTGAAACTGCTGGGAGCCAGCCACCCAACCATCCCTTTAATTTCCTCTAAAACATTCCCATAAAACAAGGCTCCAACCTTGGTTACCTTCACCTAAAGGCGTCTGACATTATCTGACTGGGGACACAGATCAGATCCTACGAAGGGAGGAGGAATACACGGCAGAGATGAGAGGAGGCATCAGGGAGGCAGAACCAAGAGAATAACTTTCTAGAAAGGGCCAGCAGGAGCCTCGTCCAGGGAGCTGGGGATAGAAAAGCAGGCAATGGGTGTGGCCCCATGACTGCCAAGGGTGACTCTGACCATCACAATTGCAGAGGAGGGGCGGGCAGAGGTGGGAAGCCAGACCAGTCCATAGAGATTGAGTACAGATGAGAAGGAGGAAACTGGATCCTGTGAACACATTTCCAGAGGTCTTTGTGTCACTGGAATTGAGGGGTTGGGTGGAGAAAAAGGCCAAGAAACAGAAGGGATGTGCTCTGAAAGCATCTTTCCTCCCTGAGATGGCAGTGGCTGGACCAGAGCATGTCTGTGAGAGAAAGGGGTGCAGTGACTCAGGAGGTAGAGGAGGGAAGTGAAGCAAACTCACGGTTGGGGTAGGGGGTAGACTAGCTCCAGGGCAGAAGCAGGGGGCTGGCCAGCCTTTGCTGGCAAGAAGTTTCCCTGTTTCACTGTGAGACTCACCAATGCCCCCACCCTCCCCTCTTCTAGAGATGCTGGATCACAGCACAGGTCAGAACAGAATAGAGAAAAGCACAGGTAACTGCATTCCCAACGCTGCATCCAAATGAGGCTTTGTTCTGGAATCTCCATAGATGTTCCCTTCCAGCCCCTTTTTCCTCCAACCCACACCTGCTCTGGGGTTTGCTCTTCCTATTCAGGATATCGGTTCCTCTCCATTCACACAAGCTATATCTCATCCTCACCTTGGGCTCCCCCCACCACCACCCACAGCCCCTTGGAGCCCCTCTCCCCCAGCTCCAGATCATTCCATCTCTACTTGGCTTCAGCTCCCTGCACCAACCATATTCGTTATCGGTTATCTGTGGCTGATGAACAAATCACCCCAAAGCTTAGAGCTTAAACAACAGTCATTCGTGACCTTGTGCTCTTCCTGAACCTCCAGAAGCCGAGAGGGGCTGAACTGGGTGCCTCTGTTTCGGGGCTTCGCAGGAGGTCTCAGCGAGGCTGCAACATGAAGCTCCAACTGAGGCTGGGGTGGGGGAGTCCTGCCTCCAGGAAGGTTTGCTCACAGGGTTGGCTTTGGGGCTTCAGCTGTCCTTCCGGGGCCGGGGGCTCTTGGCCTCCACAATCTCCTCCACATGGCCTTTCCAACGATATCCTAGACCTTTCTGCAAGAAAGAGAGCAAACCAGCAAGCAGGAGGGCACCCAAGACAGAAGCAGTGGTTCTCACAAGCCAGTCTCAGAAGATTCTGTGTGTGCACTGTCACACCAACCTCAGAGCCACGAGGAGGCGGATGTACAAGGGCATGAGTACCGGAGGCAAGGTCCCAGAGGCCCCACATCCTGACTCGCAGCGTACGTTTTGATGAAGTCAGCCTTGATCCTACTGGTCCATGGCTCTGCAGAAGCAGAAGCATCCTCATCTGATACCCCCCAAGGTAACTTGCATGGGGTCAGAGGTCAAGTGGGGGTGCAGCAAACAGACGTTGGGGTCCAGAGCTTCAGATCCATTTGAACAAGCATCTCAGAGGATGTCCCATGTCTAACGCAGGTGCCAAGGTGACCCACCAGCTGTGGATGCTGTCATGGGGCTTTACAAGCCCCTCCTTCCTTCCCCAAAGCATGTTCTGTACTCAACATTACACAGGTGCAGTAGAGGGCAGCCAGCAAAGGTCTCTCTCACACACCCAAGGTCACTGACCGGATTCTCACTCGAGTATTGTTTCCCAACACAGAGAAAGCAGACATGGAGATAGTGCTGGGATAATTTAGTGGTAATTCAGTGGCATGCCCCTTTTGCAAAATCTCAGTTGCCCGCTGTCTTGTATGAAGGGAGACAAAAGTCTGGGTCCACCAGATGCGTCCTCTTCCACTTTCTTCTCTGTGCACACCCTGCCTCCCCATGGCCCACTGCTGCCCCACCCCCATGGTCCCCTACAGGTGAGGTTATTGTTAGCTGTTCAGTTTTAATACAAATATGAAAGAGAATCAATGAAAGTGATCTTAGGAGACAATAGATTTCCCATCAGACAATTATAGAACTTTTCATTCCGATTTCTACAATTCAAAATGAAGCTTGAAGATGATTTTTTTTTTTTCAGGAGCAAACCCTGAAACTCCAATCTCTCTGTCAGTAATGCAATTCTGAAGGCTGACTTTAGAGGACTCACCAGGGTGGACTTCTTGACATTAATATAGCAATATGTCAAATAAAAGCTCTGTCTAAATGAGTCCCGGCTCCTTTAATATACTGTGATCCCGTCTGAGAGTCAGAAGGGACTGGGGGGCACTGCTTCTGCTGGGGATGCCGCATGATTGACAGTCACACATGCCACTTCCCAGGAGTTCATTAATGAAGAGCAGGAGGAGAGGCAAGTATTTTGAAAACAGAACAAGAGGTAGCTGTCTGGGGAACACTGATGGGGGCTGGTGACGGGCATTTGCCTACATCCTTGCAAACTGATGCAGGTTGTGAACTGTGGACCCCTCAGCCTTGACCGTGACCAGGAAGTCCCCACACCAGGCCACCAGCCCACAGCCCCGCTGGGCCCAGGATTGCTTCTCCCAACTTGCCCAGGTCATGCCAACCTCCTGTTGGAGGGGGCGGTTCCTGTATTTCCCACACATCCATGTTGCCACTGTAAGTTGTCCAGATCCACCAATCACCTAGGATTGCAGTCCATTGAGGGGGAACCACAGATGCTGCCAGCCACCCTGCTCCTGCTGATGCATCCTTTATTGTTTTACTCTACCCACTCCCCTACTTCTGAACTTTGGGCACAGCTCCCTGGTGGCTCAGATGATAAAGCGTCTGTCTACAATGCAGGAGACCCAGGTTCGATCCCTGGGTCAGGAAGATCCTCTGGAGAAGGAAATGGTAATCCACTCCAATACTCTTGCCTGGAAAATCCTATGGATGGAGGAGCATGGTAGTCCATGGGGTCGCAAAGGGTCAGACAGGACTGAGCGACTTCACTTTCACTTTCACTTCCGCATCTCAACTAATGCCACAGGGTCCATGATCCCTGGGTGGTGGGGGAGGGTGGGTGGCGGCTTGGGGCCAAGATCCAGGAAACCACTGATTTTGGATCAAATTCTTCACATGTTTGTCTTTCTACCTACGAGTGGAGTCTCAGGTTCCCATCAGGTTTCCAAAGGAGCCGTGGATCCCAGAAGGTAAAACCAGCCATCCGTGGAGATCAGCCCAGCTCACTCCCTGGGACCTTCATGTCCTGATCCTAGAGATATGAATCCAGACACTGCCTGCTCAGCCAGTGGACAGATGACCTGACACAGGACCCAATGGGCTCAGACTGCACAGATCTGCAGCTTCGTTTGTGCAAGACCCGCTCCTCTGAAGTGCTGTGCTCCAGCCAGTCAGTCCACACCAGGATCTGAGCTACATCCTGGCTCCTGCCTGCGGGACAGGCAGGGGGACAAGCAGGGTCACTGCTGGAAAAGCAAGCAACCTGCTTCTTTGGAGGAACCTCTCCTCCATTCCCTTCCCTCCCCAGCAGGGCTCAGTCAGCCATTCCCCTGCTGGCCCGGGCAATGCCCACAGGGGATGGCCAGTATCTGCAGCATCTCAGGACAATAGCCAGGTCTCTGCAGGACACTCAGATGGAATGTTCATGCAACAGGAGGCAATGGGTCTTCAAACCTGCCGTGTTCATACGGCAAGGGGACCCAGTGCTAATTTTCCCATTAAAGGTTCGCCTCCAATGCATTCTCACACCAAAGAGCAGAAAACAACTGTAAAGGAACCAACAGCCCAACCGCCACATGCAGGGCCCCTGTTTGGACTAATGTCACAGCAAAAGTGTAGGGAGAAGAGCCAGCAACTGTTACACTCAGGACTGTCCCTCCCCACACCAGTCAGGAGCTGGGCTGTCAACCACGCAGATGAGTGAGCGGATGTCACACTTGGCAGGGGCTTGCTCTGTGTGCTCAGATCATCCTGTTCCCTCCCTGAACCTTCAGGTCAGCTCTGTTATCATCGTCCCCCTCTTGAAAACATGAGAAAACCAAGGCCCAGAAACGTTAAGAAACCTACCCAAGGTCACATGGCATTGGTAGATTTAACAGATTAAAATACAGGAAGCCCAGTTAAATTGAAATTTGAGACATATGCTGAATAATATTTGTTTAAAAATATATCCCCAAATATGTCATGGGACATAACTACACTAAAACATTCCCCATCATTTATCTGCAATTCCAATTTAGCTAGGTGATCTGTCTATTATTTGGTGACCCTACATGGTAACAAGGGACTTGAACGCGGGCCTGAATCCAGGTTGTGATGCTCTGAGCTCATGTTCTCTCCAGAAGCATCCAAGCAGCTGCGGGGAAGTGGTGAGTCTATGGTAATAAAGTACAGACCCTGATCCTTGGCTCTGACTGCGAGATCCCCTCTCCTCCACCACCTATGATAAAGGGTTAAGAGGGGAGAGAAAGAGCTGGGTGGAGGGAGGTGGTCATGCAAGGGACTCGGGCTGTAGGAACACATCTCAAGATAAGGCCAGAGAACTGACCTCAGAGTCCCCTCTGGGTTCAGGACTGCTGCTGCTAAGTCGCTTCAGTCGTGTCCGACTCTGTGCCACCCCAGAGACGGCAGCCCACCAGGCTCCCTCGTCCCTGGGATTCTCCAGGCAAGAACACTGGAGTGGGTTGCCATTTCCTTCTCCAATGCATGAAAGTGAAAAGTGAAAGTGAAGTCACTCAGTCGTGTCCAACTCTTTGCGACCCCATGGACTGCAGCCTACCAGGCTCCTCCGTCCATGGGATTTTCTAGGCAAGAGTACTGGAGTGGGGTGCCATCGGTTCAGGACTAGAGGAATGAATCTGGAGGGGAAGTTGGGCTTTTCTCTGCTTTGTGTTTTATGTTGTTATTTAGTTGCTAAATCGTGTCCAATTCTTTGCCACCCCATAGACTGTAGCCCACAGGTTCCTCTGTCCATGGCATTTCCTAGACAAGAATACTGGTGTGGGGTGCCATTTGCTTCTCCAGGGGATCTTCCTGACCCAGGGGTTGAACCTATGTCTCTTACATTGGCAGGTGGATTCTTTACCATCCCAGAAGCCCTGGGCTTTTGTCTGCATCACTGAATTTTGTGCCAAGAAAGCATATGATGTGCATGTGTGTGTGTGTGTGTATATATAAACGTATGTCTGCATACATGTGCAAGGAACACTTCTTAAAGTGCTCTGGGAAGGCCACCTCCCAGGTGACAATGTCCTCTAGGACAGGCAACTTGCCATAGTGAGGCACCTAGAGCTCTGTGTGCCTTAAGCTCCAATAACTCCAGGTGAAAACAAAGAACTGAGGCCAGTCCCTATAGCTAAACAGTAACCACAGCAGCCCTCATTGGCTCCCAGCCCCATAAACCCATTTGTTTAATCGTCAGTTCACTCATGAAAAGTGTTCCACACTCCTCTGTGTTGAAGAAACAGGGCTCTTTATTAGCTGCAGTAATAAAAAATGACTTCCGCCTCCCCAGCTCTCCGGAAATGAAATGAGCCCAACTGCATTTTCCTTTCCTGTTAAATTCTCAGTCTCCACTATCTGCAGATCAGCAGAGACACGGTGTGGTTAAAAACGTCCAATTAATCAAGAGACTCTAAGAGTCGTTAGAAAGTTTGGAAGTTCCAGTTGTCTACAACCAGGGTAATTTTAAAAAAAGAAGTTTTAAAAAAATTGACCATTCTTTGGGAACATTCTAACCCTGAAGCAAGGTTGGGGAGCCTTGGACTAGATATTTAGGTGCGGCTGTCAGAAAGAGAACTGGAACAATGTGGTTTCTTTTTGCCCAATTTGGTGGCAGCCACCACTCCCACAGCCCCAGAGAAGGGTCAGTGCAATCCTGCAATGTTTCCTGGGCACTGGCTCAGTTATAAGACATGTCCAGGAGTTAATGAGATAGACAAGGGTCCAAATCTACTGGGCAAAGGGCAATGCCCAGCCTAGTGATTGTGCAGTGACCTTCAACTTGAATGAGCAACTTATTTTCTCTTCATCCAAGTTAAAAGCCCGCCTCTTCCAGACTGCTGTCTTTGCTGCTCTAACCATCCCCCGACCATCATTCCCTGATCTCTGACTGCTTCCTCTGATCTCTGAGGGCTCCCTCTGATCTCTGAGTGTTCCTCTGCTTTATGAGTGCTCCCACTGGTTTATGAGTGCACCCTCCCTGATATCTGAGTGCTCCCTCTATTCTATGTGTGCTCCCCCACTCTATGAACGTACCCCTGCTCCCTAAGTGCTCCTTCTGCTCTATGAGTGCTCCCTCTGCTCTCACAATGCTCCCTCCCCTGATTTGTGTGTGCTCCCTGCTCTATGAGTGCTCCATCCCTGGTCTCTGAGCACTCCCTTCCCTAATCTGAGTGTTCCTCCTTGCTCTCTGAGTTCTCCCCCTACTCAGAGTGCTCCCTCTGCTCTCACAGTGCTCCTTCTCCTGATTTCTGGGTGTCCTCCTGCTCTGTTAATGCTCCTATGCCCTATGAATGCTACCCTGCTCTATGAGTGCTCCATTCCTGATTTCTGAGTGCTCTCCCTACTCTAAGAGTCCTCCGCCTGCCCTCACAATGCTCCCTCCCCCCATCTCTGAATGCTCCCTCTGATCTCTGAGTGCTCCCCCTCATCTCTGAGTTTTTCTCCCTGAGTACTCTGAGGCCTGTATTAGACTTCTTACCTCCATAACTTTAAGATAATAAATTCTCATTGTTTTAAGGCACTGAGTTTGTATAATGTGTTACAGCAGGCAATAGAAATTCATACAGTGCAGAGCTATGCATCAGACCACCCAGAAGGCCACCTGCAAACAGGGGAACCTGTCTGACTTGGATAACACATCACTGTAAGTCCAGGGAAGCTGGAGTGAGGCAGCTTTAATTCATGCTGAGGATTCCAAAAGCAGCCTTTTAGTACATTTGGAGACAGACACACCAGGTTCTATTCCCAGCTCAGCCACTTGCTGGCATTGTGATCTGGGCAGAGATTCTTCACCTCTCTGACAGCTGGGTTCTATAAACTGAGAACCCTGAAAACACACAAGCAGAGTTACTGGGAGGTGTCTACATAATGTGCGTGTCAGCTTGTGTGGCTACTTGACTGGGCCACAGGGTGCCCAGGCACCTGGTCAAGCATAATTCTGAGTCATTTATGAGGGTGTTTCTGGGTGAGATTAACCTTTGAATCACAGACTGAGTAAAACAGATTGCCTTTTCTGCTGGGGATGGGCCTTGTCTAATCAGTCAAAGACCTGAGTAGCACAAACTGGCTTATGCTCCAGGTAAGAGAGAACTCCCCACACCTGACTGCCTTGCCCTGGGATGTTGGCTTTCTCCTGCTTTTGGACTCAAACTGAAACCTCAGCTGTCCTGGGTCTAGGCTTTTGAACTTGGATTGGAACTACACTATTGGTCCCCCTGTTATCCAACTGGCAGAACGGCAGGTCGTTGGACTTCTCAGCCTCTATAATTGTGTGGACAACTTCTTATAATAAATCCTCTCTCTCTCCCCACACACACATCTCCTATTGTTTCTGTTTCCTGAACATGCTGACTAATAAAATGTGTGATGTTTCTGGCTCCATACCAGGAGCACAGACTTGCCCAGTGGTGGGGGAGGACATTGGGATCTTGATCCCTCACAAGATTCTGTGCTCTACCTACCACCACCCCAGCATGTATGTCCCACAGGAAAATCCTGAGACAGGTGCCCAGCCAGGACATTCAGTGTCTGCCCAGCATGAAGGTCAGCATGCTCCCTCCCACATCACCACAAGAGGTCCAGCCTCCTGGACACGTGAGCTGAGAGGAGGTGCTCCCATGGCTGCAGCCTCAGTGATGTGGTAAGCGGAGAATGCCAAGTTGGGGAGGAAGCTAGGCAGGCAGGCAGACCCCCTCTGTGTTCACCAGCCAGCCTCCTTCTGTCTTTGAATGCCTTCCCTGGTGTCCCTTCAACAGTGCTGACCCTTATGCTGGACAAGGGCACAAAAGTTTTGTTCCCAGCATTTCCCTGGCCTGACTCTACATAAACACCCAGGCTAGACAGAGCATCCTGCCCACTAGCCCCTGCCCAGGCTGCTCTCTCCTTCAGAAACTTGTTTTTCTCCCATCCTCCCAGAACCTTCTTGAATCTCTGCTTTTGGCGGCATTTCAAAGTTGCCAGGCCAGTGACTAAGGGAGTGCTTAAAAGAAAAAGAAAAAAAAAAAACAAGAAAAGCAAAAGAATAATTGTAGTCACCCTCCATGGTCATGGGGGACTGCAGAGCCATTTCACAGATGTATATTAACATATTGGGAAAATAGCACCAAGCAAGACCCCTGCCTGCCCACACGAAGTGCTTGCCTTGAGCCATATTTTTTTCTGCAACCTTCCATGTATGTAACAGCTTCCCTAGTGGCACAGATAGTAAAGAATCCTGCAATGCAGGAGACCCAGGTTTGATCCTTGAGTTGAGAGGATCCTCTGGACAAGGAAATGGCAACCCACTCCAGTATTCTTGCCTGGAGGATTCCATGGACAGTGGAGCTTGGTAGGCTATAGTCCATGGGGTCTCAAAGAGTCAGACATGAGCTCCTCCTTCCATGTAGGAGGGCAAATTGCAAAGAAACATTTGTGGGAGAGCGCAGCTTAGAGATGAACATGGTGCAGACTGTCCCTTCAAGGGGGCTACCAGCCTTCCTCATGCTCAGCTGGCAGCTCGCAAGCATCCTGTGCTTTGGCAATTTTCAAGGCCACCTGCTCCAGAAAGCCTGTTCAACTGCTTTGATGCTCGCCAGAGGCAAGATCCACACCTGCTGGCCGCCTGGGGTTGACTGCCACGTCCGGACAGGTTTTGTTTGGCTTGACACCACAGCCAGACAGCTATTGTGTTTGTTTTGGATCCTTCTTGAGTTTTTCATTCTTCTGAGACCAGGGCGTCCCCATGGCACATTTGTCTCAAGCCAATGAGCTCACCTACAGAAACTCTGTTTTGCTCTGCTAGCTTCATCCATCCAAACCTCTTATTAATGTTTGGCTGTGATTTCAACCCTGCAGAAAAGTCGCAAGGATGGTACAAGGAACTCCCATGGACCCTTTACCCAGAGTCACCAACTGCTCACATTTTGCACCATTTCCTTTGTCATTGCCTCTCCATTTTCCTATGGGAAAAACATTATGAAGCCACAGCCCAATTATCAAAATCAGGAGATTTAATCTTGATGCAATACAGTCATCTAACCCACTGTCCGTTTCATCATAGGCCACCTGCGTCCTTCCGTAGCGTCCTGCTCCCCAGGACCCACCCCCACATGTTGTTTTCCTGTCTCTTTAGCTTTTTCAATCTGAAACAGTTCCTTATATTTCTTCCTTCTCCTTGACCTTGATCTTTCTGGGGAGGAAAGGACAGTTACTTTTAGAATGCACCTCTGTCCCTGTTTATTTGTGCTTTCTTAGGATCAGATCCAAGCTGTGTGTTTTCTCAGTTTGCACGGGGTGATGCTGTGTCCTGACCATCAGGCATGGGGTGTCCCCCTCCCGTCTTGGGACAGATCCTTGATTCCCTGGTTAAGGTTATGTCCTCCAGGTCTCTCCCCTGTAAAATTATCCTTTTTCTGTTTATAATTAATAAATAATTTAATTCTTTAATTCTATAAATACTACATTCATTGTCAAACTTTCACCCACTGGTTTCAACACCCATGGATGACTTTCTAAATCCTTTCTTCTTTATTAAGTAGAATTCTAATATAAAGAGAACTTGCCCTTCTCCCCAGTTTACTTTTTCATTTAGTTATTTGTATCAGTATGGACTCATTTGTTGTTGTTCAGTTGCTAAGTCATGTCCAACTCTTTGCAACCCCATGGACTGCAGCACCCCAGGCTTTACCATCCTTCACTGTCTCCCAGAACTTGTTCAAACTCATGTCCATTGAGTTGGTGATGCCATCCAACCATCTCATTCTCTGTCATCTCCTTCCCCTCCTGCCCTAAATCTTTCCCATCACCAGGGTCTTTCCAATGAATCAGCTCTTCACATCATGTAGCCAAAGTACTGGGGCTTCAGCATCAGTACTTCCAATGAATATTCAGGATTGATTTCCTTTAGTATTTACTGATTTGATCTCCTTGCTGACCAGGGGACTCTCAAGAGTTTTCCAGCACTGCAATTCAAAAACATCAATTTGGGAGGATTCAGCCTTATTTATGATCCAACTCTCACATCTAAATATGACCACTGGAAAAGCCATAACTTTGATTATACAGACCTTTATATGTCATAATTTGTGTATCCATTCTCCATGACCATTTGGGCTATTTCCAGTTTTTATCTATTATAAGTAAAGCAGATATGGACATTCTTATATATGTCTTTTTGGGGATACATGGCATCATTTCTCTTGGGTAAAACCTAGCTGTGTAATTGCTGAGTCGTAAATATAAAACTAACTCTATAAGAAAATGCCATACTCTTTCCCAAGTGTTGACACGACTTTTCTTCCCCGCCAACATGACGCATGATTGCTCTGGTTGCACCAAGTCTTCACCAGTACTTGGTATCACCAGCCTTTTTTATTTTCATTATTCTAGCAGGTATATTGTGGGATGTCTTTTTTTTTTTAATTGCTGGACATTTGGCCTTTCAAAACTATTTAATACTGCAAAGATGAACATCCTGAACATTTCATCATGGAAAGATGAACATATTTTGCCTTTAAATTTTACTATTTCCCTGGGGTAAACTCCCAGGAGTAGAATTAATTGGTCAAAGGATATAAACTTTCAGAATTTAAATTGCCAACTTATGCTCCCATGAAGAATGCATCAGGATTGCTGGCCACTCTGACTTTTATCAGCATTCCTTATGATCATTAAGAAGAAGTGTGGCCAATTTCTTCACTGCTGTGTTGGAATATCCTGTGCCCTTAAGAAAGGGCTGCAATCAAAGTGTCTGCCGATGAATTGTCACTGAGTCACCACAACCAGGCCAAGCAATGGAGCAGAGCGACCACCTCCAGACATCCACACAAACCTCCCTGACCCTCTCCCACTAGAGAGAGGGTGAGACTATGGCTGGGCCAGCTCTAAGTGGTGTCTCCTGAGCCCCACGTGACCCTGACTCTCACCTGTGTCCTGCTGCCACTGGGGGAGGTGTGCATGGACCGTTATCCACAGTGGACATACGGGAACTTCGGTTTCTGTGCAGACAACTCCCAGGAAAGAGCCCACAAATCCAGACATACGCTTCCTATGACATGCAATGCTGCCATCCTGCTGTGCCTTCGAGCCCCTGGAAGGCCTGTGGTTCCCCTCACAAGTGGGCAGTACACTGAGGGGGTACATGGAGGCAGACCAGAGGGACGGTCTGGGGTTGCCTGCCCATCCCTGCTGCATTGGCAAACAAGAGAATTAAAGATAAAACCATATTCTGATTTATAATATTGTGTTAATTTCTGCTGTACAGCAACATGACTCAGTTATACATACATATATATATATATTCTTTGTCATATTCTTTCCATTATGTTTTATCACAAGATATTGAATACAGTTCCCTATGCTATAAAGTGAGTGAGTGAAGTCACTTAGTTGTATCCGACTCTTTGCGACCCCATGGACCGTAGCCCGCCAGGCTCCTCCTCTATTCATGGGATTTTCCAGGCAAGAATACTGGAGTGGGTTTCCCTTTTCTTCTCCAGAGGATCCTCCTGGCCTAGGGATCGAACTCAGGTCTGCCACACTGTGGGCAGACTCTTTACCCTCTGAGCCACCAGAGAATCCCCCTATGCTATAAAGCAGAACTAAAATTCAAAAAGATAAATGTACCCCTATGTTCATACCAACAGTATTCGCAGCAGCCAAGACATGGAAGCAACCTAAATGTCCATCAACAGATGACTGGGTAAATAATATGTGGTCCATATATACAACAGAATATTACTCAGCCACTAAAAAAAAAAAAAAAAAAGAATGAAATTATGCCATTTGCAGTAACATGGATGAACCTAGAGATGATCATACTAAGTGAGGTAAATAAGAAAGAGAAAGACATATATCATATGATATCATCTATATCTTCCCAAGTGTCTCAGTGGTAAAGAATCTGCCTGCCAAGCAGAAGACTCAGGTTCAATCCCTGAATCGGAAAGATCCCCTGGAGAAGGAAATGGCAACCCATTCCAGTATTCTTGCCTGGGAAATCCCATGGACAGAAGGAGCCTGGAAGGCTACCATTCATGGGGTCACAAAGAGTCAGACACAACTGAGCAACTAAACAACAATGAAAATAGGTCATTTATATGTGGAATCTAAAATATAATACAAATGAACCTATCTGTGAAACAGAGAACAGACTTATTGCCAAATATATATAGGATGGATTTAAAAGCACATATTTTTTGAGTTTATCCATTTCCCATGTCCTTGGAGATTCCCAGCACAGGCACCCTCATCATCCCTAGGAGCTGCTCTCTCACTCCCCAGGGCCAATATCGCTTCTTATCTGGAGCTCTTTTTCCTTCAGAATGAGGGACCCAGGGAAGCCTGTCTCACCTGAGAAAGCATCCATCTGACACCCCGTTGTCTTTTCTTGGTGCAAATCAAACAGGTCTGGAGTCAATGCTAGCTGCCTCTGGCCATCTCCTCTGGGTAAGTTTGGACCCACATGGTTGGGGACAGCTTGCTCACCCAGCTGACCATGCCCCAGGAAAGGGAGAGGACAGAGGACATGGACTACCCTTGCCAGACCCCTCACCAAGGTCCGCAGGGAGGACTCGCTGCTGTCCTACTCACCCTCCAGGCCTCCTAGCTCTGACACCACACCTTGAGACAAGCTGGAAACTGTCAGCTCTGGACAATCTCTATGGACAGAAAGCTCCTTGCAGACACCCAGGGCTTGGTGGGGAGCTTGATAAAGTCAGGGTCCAGTTTTTGCCACCCTCATGGGCTGCAATAGGAAAAGGGTCTAGATGTCCTACCATCTCTTATAAATGGGGAGGCAGAGGCCCAGAGGAGGGGATGGTACATAGAGATTCTTGTTCATCACTTTCTTCCTCCTTGAAGGAGGTTTGAATCCAGAGATCTCAGCTGGGAGGGGAGGGGAGAAGCCAGGCAGGCTTGTTCTTTCCTCCTATCCCCCAATAAACATCAGCTGGCTGAGGGTCTCTGCAAATCCCAGGCCATTCTGAATGGGAAATGATTAGTTACATAATGCAATATTAAGGCTATAAATCTTCCCACTAGCAGAACCCATAAACCCTGGTTTTTATTATCCACTTACTGCACAGACCCTGACTGTTCCTTCATTGCAGCACAATTATCCTACAATTACTGTTATATTGTTAAGTAAATAGTCTGCCGGAAGCAGCAATTCCGGGGCTCATAAATATATAAGCAAATACGAAGCGAGGCCCAGGAGCCAAGGGGAGGAGACAGGACCAGGGCACAGGTGCCCAGAGCCCCCAGGGTAGGAACGTGACACCCTGAGGATGCGCCTGCCCACCTGCAGAGGGGTGGCTGGCACCAGAGTCATCCTGGCAGGAGGGTTTCCCCTTAGGGTGGCAGCCAGGCTGTCATTCTGTTGGTAATATCAGCCTCCCTTCACGAGTCAGGGAGCATGTGGCTAGAACACAGGGGACTGAGGAACGCGTCTGGATTTTCTTTTCTTTACAAGCACACTCATTGCATCTTTATACTGAATGACTCCAAACTGGGAACAGCCCAGGAGTCCATCAGTGGGAGGATGGATAAACAAACTATAGCACGTTCATATGATGGGATAAACAGCAGCATGAAGGAATGAACTGTGGGTCCAGGCAACAACAGAGAAGAAACCCAGAGCGTGGTGGTGGAGGACAGAAGCCACAACAAGAGAACAGACTGCCTGGCTCCAGTGTCCTGAAGTTCTAGACTAGAGGAATGGAATCCATGATTTAAAACATTCTGACCACTGGCTACCTAGGGAATTGACTAGGAGGGGCTGGAGGGAACCTTCTGGGGTCATGTTGATATGCTATTGGTTGCACAAGAACATGCATGTGCCAAAACTCATTAATGGCAAGGGATAATTAGGGAGTTTGGACATGTACACACTTCTATATTTAAAATGGATAATCAGCAAGGACCTACAGGGAACTCTGCTCACTGTCATGTGGCAGCCTGGATCGGAGGGGAGTTTGGGAGAGAATGGCTCAGATGGTAGAGAATCTGCCTGCAGTGTGGGAGACTCGGGTTCGATCCCATCCCTGGGTGAGGAGAATACCCTGGAGAAGGGAATGGCAACCCACTTCAGTATTCTTGCCTGGAGAATCACATGGACAGAGGAGGCTGGTGGGCTACAGCCTATGGGGTCGCAGAGAGTTGGACATGAATGAGCAACTAACACAAATTTGTATGGCGGGACCCCTTCTCTGTTAACCAGAAACTATCACAACATTGTTAATCGGCTATGTTCCAACACAAAATAAAGAGTTTTTAAAAAAAAACTCATCAAATTCTTCGTGGTTAAGTCTAAGATCTCTCTTGGTAAATGTCACATTGCACTTGAAAATATGTGGGTTATTTTCAAATGTCTTTTGATATTGATTTCTAACATAATTCTACAGTGATAAGAGAACAGACTCTGATTTTAACACCTGTTCAGTTCAGTTCATTTGCTTAGTCATGTCTGACTCTTTGCGACCCCATGAATTGCAGCACACCAGGCCTCCCTGGCCATCACCAACTCCCGGAGTTCACCCAAACTCATGTCCATCGAGTGGGTGATGCCATCCAGCAATCTCATCTTCTGTCGTTCCCTTCTCCTCCTGCCCTCAATTCCTCCCAGCATCAGGGTCTTTTCCAATAAGTCAACTTCGTATCAGGTGGCCAAAGTATTGGAGTTTCAGCTTCAACATCAGTCCTTCCAATGAACACCCAGGACTGATCTCCCTTAGAATGGACTGGTTGGCTCTCCTTGCAGTCCAAGGACTCTCAAGAGTCTTCTCCAACACCACAGTTCAAAAGCATCAATTCTTTGGCGCTCAGCTTTCTTCACAGTCCAACTCTCACATCCATACATGACCACTGGAAAAACCATAGCCTTGACTAGACGGACCTTTGTTGGCAAAGTAATGTCTCTGCTTTTGAATATGCTATCTAGGTTGGTCATAACTTTCCTTCCAAGGAGTAAGTGGCTTTTAATTTCATGGCTGCAATCACCATCTGCAGTGATTTTGGAGCCCCCAAAAACAAAGTCTGACACTGTTTCCTCTGTTTCCCCATCTATTTCCCATGAAGTGATGGGACCAGATACCATGATCTTCATTTTCTGAATGTTGAGCTTTAAGCCAATTTTTTCACTCTCCTCTTGCACTTTCATTCAGAGGCTTTTTAGTTCCTCTTCACTTTCTGCCATAAGGGTGGTGTCATCTGCATATCTGAGGTTGTTGAGATTTCTCCTGGCAATCTTGATTCCAGCTTATGCTTCCTCCAGCCCAGCATTTCTCATGATGTACTCTGCATAGAAGTTAAATAAGCAGGGTGACAATATACAGCCTTGACGTGCTCGTTTTCCTATTTGGAACCAGTCTGTTGTTCCATGTCCAGTTCTAACTGTTGTTTCCTGACCTGCATATACGTTTCTCTGTAGACCATAAAATTTTTGCACCTTGTTTTACATCCCTTGATATGTTCCAGGGTCTCTTAGTTTATAGTCTATGGGAACTTGAATAGAATTTGTATACTATTGTTGTGTGAAAATTGTATAGATCTTAATCATGTTGAATCAGTTCATAGTGCTTTTCAGGTCTCCTATATCCTTCTACTTTTCTGTGTATTCATTCTATTAATTTTTGAGAGTTTGATATTGAAACTTCAACTAAAAATCTTTATTATCTACTTAAACTGTGTATCTACTACAGTATATCTACTATAATTGTAATATATAGTAGAACTAGATATTGCTTGTAACTTTATATTATATGGAACTATACACATATATTGGAGAAGGCAATGGCACCCCACTCCAGTACTCCTGCCTGGAAAATCCCATGGAAGGAGAAGCCTGGCAGGCTGCAGTCCATGGGGTCGCTAAGGGTCAGACATGACAGAGTGACTTCACTTTCATTTTTTCACTTTCCTGCATTGGAGAAGGAAATGGCAACCCACTCCAGTGTTCTTGCCTGGAGAATCCCAGGGACAAGGGAGCCTGGTGGGCTGCCATCTATGGGGTCGCACAGAGTTGGACACGACTGAAGTGACTTAGCTTAGCTTTGCTTATATACATATATGTATATATATAAAACTTCATTCTGTATTTTCCAACTCTGCTGTAAATGTGTTATCATACTTTCATAATTTAAAAAATAAAAAAGAAAGAGAAAAGATCTTATCCAAGACATCTCCCAGATTTGGGTTTCAAAGGTGAAACCACTAGAGTGATGGACAAAGCAGTGGCCTCCTCTGCAGGAAGCTCCCCACGTGGCCAGTGTCCATTGGTCAAAGGGCTAAAAGCCTACACCAAGTCTCATCATCCACCTCAGGGCCCAAGTGAGGGGAGGCCAGTTCTTCTCAAAAGCGTGACTCCTCTAGCTCCTCCTGTGCCTGCTGTGTGGTGGGACAGGACCGGCAGGTAGAAAGAACCTTCCAGAGACCTGTGTCCATACTGCTGCTGACCCTGGCCTCTGGGGACAGTGCGTGAGGTTTATTTGATGCCAGGAGGGAGGGGAGCCCCTCAGTTGGTTTTACAGCGCTGACACTTTTTGACGTTTTGCCACACCCACTTCCTATTTTGTCTTTCCCCGGAGTGACCCTGTGCAGCCATCAGGACAAGTGTCCCCATTCTTGTTGAAAGGACAGTACCCTGCACCTCAGAAAGGCCAAGTGGACCACATCCCAGGGTCCAACACCGAATTAGTGTCATTTCCGTAACAAAACATCAGAGTCCCAAGAGGCCAGCACCTTCTGTGCCTCTTTTCTTACAAAATAGATAAAATAGATCAATTAAAGCAAGCCAGTTATGTCCTAAGGCAAAATGTGGGAGGCAGAGTAGCAAGCAGTCCCCTAAAGATGGTGAAGTCATAATCCCCAGGTCTCATGACTAGGTCTGTTTTCAGGGCAAGGGGGAATAAGGGAGGCAGGTGGCATTAAGGCTGCTCAGCCGTTGGCCTGGAGCTGAGGACGGTGTCCTGCCTCGTCTGGGTGGACTCAATGTCATCACCAGGATCCTCAGTGGGAAAGGAAGATGCAGAAGCATCAGAACCAGAGGGAGGGCAGCGTGACAAAGACTCCACCACCCACGCCTGGCTTCAGAGAAGGAGGAAGGATCAAGGAATGAGGAGCCTCTAGAAGCTGGAAAATGCAGGTAAACCGACTGTCCCTGGAGCCTCCAGAATGAAGGCAGCCTGGCCAACACCTTGATTGTGGACCAGTGAGGCCCACTTTGGACTTAACCACAAATAGTGCGTGTTGCTTTAAAGGTCTAAGCTTGGGCTATTTGTTACAACAGCCTTGGAGAACTTCAATACTTGCTCTGAAACCTCAGGGAGAACCCAGGACCTCTCTGCTTCCTTAGCTTCTCCCCGCATGGGATGCTCTGGTCCAGAGATTCTGACACTTCAAACCAGAACCAGAACCCCCCACCCACCCCCTTCCCAGGACCCTGCTTCCCCACAGGGCTCAGGGAGTGCAGGACGCCTTCGGCCTCTCCCTGGGAAGTTTGCTCCTTGGAGCACCTGCTCCTGAAGGGCTATCTTTTCTCTGACTGGGCCCAGTCACTCTTGTTTACATTAATGAGGTGATTACCAAGCACAGATTTTAGGAAGTACAATAACACTTCTTAACAATAACACTTTCCAACAAGCTGCTTTACAAGGCATCTGTTAGTCCCCACTCTTTAAACAGAACACATGCTTTTAAAAAATTCTATTGCATTAACTTATGGAGAGACTATTCCCTGGAACATCATAAAACAAATATTAATTAGGGCTTCAGTTGGTGCCATCTCGACTGCACCGCCAGGCCATTCTACCCTGGGGACGCTCACTTTAAGAATGTCAGGTAAGAGTCAGAGTCAATATCTCAGCCTTTGGTGGAGAAGGAATGAGATTGCAGATACAGAGGGGTGGTGGGGAACAGCCAAGATGTAAGCCCAGCCCGCCAGTGGCCAAGAGTGCGACCTGCACATGGCTGGGTGACACTCACAGTCAGCTGTATCCTAGGCACCCCTTCCCAGGGCACCCAGACCTCTGCCCAGTTCCAAGAGCCCTACCCATTGTCCTGAGTGTCATAGGGTGATGCCTGGTCCCCTGGCCAGGAGGCATTGCAGGAGACATGGGTGTGGGAGCCAGATGGCTGGGGACATCTATGAAACCATTTCCTCAATGGTGAGAGTGATCGGGATAAGCCTGGTTTGCTGGAACTTTCCTATTTTAGCCCCAAAGTGTCCCTGCTTCCTAGGGATTCCACACTGCAGAGGCCGGTCACCCTTGCTTTCCATGTTTACTCTGTCAGTGCCATGGACACCAAATGCTTAACAGGGTGAGAAAGTGCTTTCTTTGCCATTTGGAGACCCACATGCTTCTCAAACTCACCTTCCTCCACACTCACCACCCACCAGGTGCCAGTCGGAACCCCCAGATCCTTGATTCCATTGAGGTCCCTCACCCTGGGCGCCCTAGTCTGCTCATCCTCTCACCAAAGTCTACTGGGGTCTCCAAGGCCCCCGTTCCTCCCCCAGCCCTTCCCTCCTGCTCTCTGCCCAGTCTCCACACCTGCCCCTTGGCCACTTCTCCCAGCAGGTCTCAGGCAGAGGTGGTGGCTATGCCTGTAGCATCTTGGGGTCCCTGTTCCAACAGAACTGCTTAGTAATGCGGCTGAGGAACTGAGACAAATACGATGGGGATTGTCTTCAGCCCGGGCTGTGGTAGGCAGTTCTCAGCATCTAAGTCAGGATGACATGGGGTCATGTTTGAAGTGATGACCTTGCATGCAGGTGGGTCTCCTGAAATGCTTATGATGACATTTGGTGGGGATGTGGGAGAAGATGATGCCTGGTCCTAAGTGGCCCCAGCGGTCAGACAGCTGTCCTGGGGCAAGGCTTCTGGTTTCCAGAAAATGTGGAACTAGATTCAGCAGCTCCAGTGATCATCCCTTCAGGGGCTGCTGGAGTCCAAGTTCAGAGCTCATCTGGAAGTCTTCAGTGAGCTCTTGGTGCTTAAACCCTCAGCTTTGGACAACCCTACTGTAAGCTTCTGCCACACTTTCTTCATCCTAAATAACATGTGCTACTCTTAGTCGCTCAGTTGTGTCCAACGCTTTGTGACCCCATGGACTGTTGCCCACCAGGCTCTTCTGTCCATGGGATTCTCCAGGCAAGAATACTGAAGTGGGTTGCCATCCCCTCCTCCAGGGGAGCTTCCCAACCCAAGGATCGTACCCAGGTCTCCCACATTGCAAGCGGATTCTTTACCATGTGTGCCACCAGGGGAAACCCAAGGAATACTGGAGTGGGTAGTCTATCCCTTCTCCAGGGGATCTTCCCGACCCAGGAATTGAACTAGGGTCTCCTGCATTGCAGGTAGATTCTTTACCAGTTGAGCTACCAGGGAAGCACATCTTGAATAGCATAGTCCTATAAAACCTGAGTTCTTTAAAATTTGTGTTTACACTCTGGGGGGCTTGGCTCTTCTGTCTTTGCAGATCAGATCAGGGTGGGGATCTGGGGGTGCTTTCCATGTCAGAGGGGGACCTGCACTTCGTCCTCCCTCTCTGTTCTCTCTCTGTCTCTCAGGAACCAATCCAAGTCTCAGGGACTGAACTTGCCCTACTTTGCCTGAGACTCAGGAGTTCCCTGAGGTGCAAACTTTTAAGTTCTAAGGCCTGGATGATCCCCTCAAAAAGAGGACAACTTGTCCCTCTCTGAGCTTCTTGAGAGAAACGGGCCTAGAGACCAACTTCAAACAGAAAGCACATCCATGGGACATGGATCCTTTATCAAATATGAGACAAGTAAACTGAGAGCTGGTTTCCTCAATATTTCTGGGGAAAGAATCATTCTAACAATATTTATTGGAATATTCATTGGAAGGACTGATGCTGAAGTTGAAGCTCCAATACTTTGGCCACCTGTTGTGAAGAACCTGGAAAAGACCCTGATGTTGGGAAAGACCCAGGGTCTTGGAAAAGACCCTGATGCTGGGAAAGGTTGAAGGCAGGAGGAGAAGTGGATGACAGAGGATGAGATGGTTGGATGGCATCACCAACTCAATGGACACAAGTTTGTGTAAGCTCCAGGAGTTGGTGATGGATAGGGAAGCCTGGTGTGCTGCTGCAGTCCATGGGGTCGCAAAGAGTCAGACACGACCGAGTGACTGAACTGAACTGAAAAAATATTTATTTACATCACATGCCAACTTAAAGGTCTAATAAAGGCCAGGCCAGAGTGGCTGAACCCCACCTAAGGGCATTTGGGGTGAGCCTGGAGGGGAGGGCAGTCGCAGAACAGGAGAGAAGGTATTCAGTGCCCCCCACCTTCTTCAGGAAGTAGCTTAAATCCTATGAAGGAATCTCAGTCTAGGTCAGCTCTTAAGCTTCAGTTAAAGGAAAACAAATCTAAAATAATCTCTTGCTAAATTAAATATTTCATCCTTTAATTCCACATCACATCAACACTGTTCATTTCTCTCAAGTTTACAAAATAATAATAACATAAACTTTTTAACCATGCCATCCCCCAGTAGCAGGATTTGCAAGCAGCCCACTGTAATGTCACCACCTACTCATCACATCTCCCTCATCAGCTGGGCTATTTTCATTGCGTTATGTATATTTTACGAAGAAAGACACTGTCACCCCAAAGGGTAATTGTCCTTGCGCGTAATCCTGTCTGGATGGTGCAGAGCAGCCCTCACTTCATTAAGTGCAAAGCCTCCACCTGAGAAAATCAATTGCAGCCTAAATCATAAAGACGAAAATCAATGGCCGCTACAAGCCCCAGGCCTCCTCCGCACAAGCCCATTAGAGGGACACTGGGGACTGACTCCAGATGGGCTGGCCCTGCCCCCGTGACAGCTTAGAGTGTACAGGCTCCAGGCAGAGGGACAGGATGGGAGCTTTTAAAATCTAATCAGCAGAAGTCGCATAAAGAGAAGGGGATCCATTTGGTACCCTGAAGGTAGAACGTGAAAAGCGCAAAACGACATCCATTTGTTCAAAAGATCACTGAGGAACTCTTGTGAGCCAGACCTTAGGAGAGGCCTCCGTGTTCAAGATTAACACCCAGTGTCTGTTCTCCAGGGGCTTTCCATGTGGTGAGGAGCACAGGTACATGGGCACTCATCTTGGCCTGAGTGGGGCTGGGAAGCACAGAGAGCCTTGTGTATGGGGGTGGAGGGATGGGGTCATTTGAGTTGGGTCTTGCAGGATGAATAGGAGGTTGTCAGGAATATTTTTCTTCATAATAGTGTTGGGAGGGATTGAAGGATGCCATCTTCTGACAAGTTTGCTGCTACTGCTGCTGTCACTTCAATTGTGTCCGACTCTGTGTGATCCCATAGACGGCAGCCCACCAGGCTCCGTCCCTGGGATTCTCCAGGCAAGAATACTGGAGTGGGTTGCCATTTCCTTCTCCAATGCATGAAAGTGAAAAGTGAAAGTGAAGTCGCTCAGTCGTGTCCGACTCTTAGCGACCTCATGGACTGGAGCCTACCAGGCTCCTCTGTCCATGGGATTTTCCAGGCAAGAGTACTGGAGTGGGGTGCCATTGCCTTGGATTCCCCTAAATCAATACTTCAACCAAAATTCAGTCACTATTTCTTAACAATTTTTGAGGTCCCATTGTGGCCCTACATTGGAGAAGTGAATGGGTCAAACCAGTAAGAAACATGAAGATCCCTTAACACATCCCTCCTTTAAATTTTGAAACTGAGCTGTTATATGCTTCCTCTTTTCTGGGGGCTGTTTGGTGAGCCCCCAAAGCATCAGATATTCTGGTTGTGTCTATTTCTCTTTCTTAACTCTCCTAGACTTGATTCCTTTACCATTCTTCATTTGGGACGCATCTCCAAAATGTCAGAAGCTGAGCTTGGTGAAAGGATACAAATGCTCTTGAGAGGCCTGCAGGAGGCCAGATTCTGGGCAAGGGTGATAACAGACTACCGCTGGACCCAGAGGAAGGATGTATGAGCCACTCTGGGGGAATCAGGGCAGGCCTCTGGGTGGAGGTAACTTCCAAAGTCACTCCTGAATCTGAAATTCCCTGGGTAAGGATGGGCAGGGGTCAGAGCATTCAAGGTAAATTGTTGCTACCTGAAGAGGAGGTATCACACCCTCAGTCACTTGCTTAGCACATTGTCTTTCCCATCCCCATGGCAACCCTCAGAGATGAGCAGTAGCATCTTAAAGATAAAGAAATCTGTTAGAAAAGTCAAGGAATTTTCCTGACCTACTCTGCAAGGGAGGGACAGAATCAGAACAAAGGCTGAGCCTCTGAATGCTCCTGGCCAGGGGACTTTGTCCTCAGAAACAGTATTTAAGCTGCCAGTCCACAACATCAAATAGCTACCTGCACATACACCCTGCCAACATTAATTGAGCGTCTACTATGTGGCCCCAGGGTCACACAGAGGAAGAAGTACGACCCTCAACCGGCATGATATTTCCAACACCAGCCTCCCTAGGACCTTGCTGCTCAAAGTGAGGTCCTTAAACTAGGGCAGCGTCAGCCTGGAGCTTGTCAAAAAATGTAGATTCTCTAGCTCACTTCAGACCCACAGAATCAGAATCTGCATTTTGACAAGATCCTGGGTGACTCCCAAGTACAGTAAAGTTGGGAAAGCTCTGCTCTAGGGAGGGAAGAGGGTGTGGAGATGACCACCCATGAAGGTCTCCAATGCTCCCTGTTCTGCAAACCACTCTGTACACTGAACCTCATTAAATAACACAGAGCAAAACCTGGCCCTCCCAACATCCTATCCAGACAGGGTTAAGGAGATAATTAGATAGGAGGAGAGAGGGCTGAAGTTGCTGGTGAGGTGGGTCGTGGGCAGAACTCAACAGGCTGTACATGCCACACCTACTTCTTCTGCAGGGCTGCCAGCGCCGGGGCCATGGTCATCCTGCCACCTGGCAAAGGTGTGGTCAGCATCCCACGCTGCCGAAGTAGGTCCAGCCTCACTCCCGAAGTCAGCAGCTGCCAGGGGCTGGAGGGAGATTTAAATGCCGGTCTACCAGTCTGAGAGAGATGGGAATACCAGACCACCTGATCTGCCTCTTGAGAAATCTGTATGCAGGTGAGGAAGCAACAGTTAGAACTGGTCATGGAACAACAGACTGGTTCCAAATAGGAAAAGGAGTACGTCAAGGCTGTATATTGTCACCATGTTTATTTAACTTATATGCAGAGTACATCATGAAAAATGCTGGACTGGAGGAAACACAAGCTGGAATTAAGATTGCCGGGAGAAATATCAATAACCTCAGATATGCAGATGACACCACCCTTATGGCAGAAAGTGAAGAGGAACTAAAAAGCCTCTTGATGAAAGTGAAAGTGGAGAGTGAAAAGGTTGGCTTAAAGCTCAACATTCAGAAAACGAAGATCATGGCATCTGGTCCCATCACTACATGGGAAATAGATGGAGAAACAGTGGAAACAGTGTCAGACTTTATTTTTCTGGGCTCCAAAATCACTGCAGATGGTGACTGCAGCCATGAAATTAAAAGACGCTTACTCCTTGGAAGGAAGGTTATGACCAACCTAGATAGCATATTCAAAAGCAGAGACATCACTTTGCCAACAAAGGTTCGCCTAGTCAAGGCTATGGTCTTTCCTGTGGTCATGTATGGATGTGAGAGCTGGACTGTGAAGAAGGCTGAGCGCCCAAGAATAGATGCTTTTGAACTGTGGTGTTGGAGAAGACTCTTGAGAGTCCCTTGGACTGCAAGGAGATCCAACCAGTCCATTCTGAAGGAGATCAGACCTGGGATTTCTTTGGAGGGAATGATGCTCAAGCTGAAACTCCAGTATTTTGGCCACCTCATGTGAAGAGTTGACTCATTGGAGAAGACTCTGATGCTGGGAGGGATTGAGGGCAGGAGGAGAAGGGGACGACAGAGGATGAGATGGCTGGATGGCATCACTGACTCCATGAATGTGAGTCTGAGTGACCTCCGAGAGCTGGTGATGGATAGGGAGGCCTGGCGTGCTGCAGTTCATGGGGTCGCAAAGAGTCAGACACGACTGAGCGACTGATCTGATCTGACCAGTTTCTGAACCTGCACCCTTCACAGCAGCTGTGACGCTAATGGGTGTGTTTGATTCTGTGAGCACCTGCTGTCTTTCTGGCCCTGCACACAAGACCATCATCTCTGTGAAGGCAGGAAAGTGTTTGGCTGATGGTATGTCCCCACCACCCACAACAGGCACTCATCAAATATCTGTCGAATAAGTAAATAGACAAAAATACAGAGGTGAGCTCATCACCTGAGCAAAGCACAAAGCCCATTCATGGGCAGACCAGGGGCCACTGCGGGTGCCCCAGGAACAGGCGAGGGAGGGTGACCAGCAGGGTTGCTCGGGGCCACCCAGTTGAACTTGGTTTCTGTGTCCTGCTCTTCTTGCCAAATGGGAAAACAAAATGCACTGTTCACTTGGCAGCAAAAGTACTTATGGTGTGAATTGACTCATGCCATCAAGAGGCATAAATAGGTTAGGATGAATAATGACAGTCAATATCTGGACACAAAGCTCAGAGCACATTGTCCAGCCGCAGTGACCTTGCAGTAAGTGTCTCCCTGCCTCTCTTCCCCAATCCTCAAGGAGCTCTGCTCCCCAAGCCTTCAAGGGGATGGGATTTGAATCCATAGAGAAGGGTAGAACTGAGTGTCAAGCACAGGTCCTCACTGGGTTTGCTCGGCTCTGTGGCCTTGAACCAGTAACCGCACACTCCTGAGCCTCTCTGTGTCCCTTGTTTAAACATTAGACCCATCCTCCCAGGATGGTGAGGACAGGAGGTGATTTCTCCCCATAGCCCATTTTTTCTCCATGTGGAGGCACCTGATTAAAGTGTCCTTCCTGAATGCTCTTCATCTCCCACTCATCCCCGCCTCTCAAGGCAAGGGGGAGGGACTTAGCTGATGGGGAGTGATTTAACTGATGGGGAGTGGCTTAACTGATGGGGGAATGACAGCTAGTGGGGGAGTCTTGTTTTCTTATTGCTGCTGAAACAAATGACTACAAATATTATGGCTTAAAACAGCAAAGATTATTACCTTACCATTCTGGAGTTCAGAAGTCAAAAAATGGATTTGATGGCTGGAGGCTCTAAGAAGAGAATTTCTCTGCTTTTTCTGGCTTCTGGAAGCTGCACACCTTCCTTGGCCCATGGCCTCATCATTCTCAGTTTCCATAATCACATCACCATCCCTAACTCTGACCCTCCCTCCTCTCTCTTGTGAGGATGCTTGTGGTAGCAGGGACCCACTACTCTAGGATCATCTCCTGTCTCAAGATCTTTACTTTAATCCTATCTGCAAAATCTCTTTGCATACACAGACATCTATGCTATGCTATGCTATGCTGTCACTTCGTCGTGTCCGCTCTGTGTGACCCCTAGCGGTGCCCACCAGGCTTCCCCGTCCCTGGGATTCTCCAGGCAAGAACACTGGAGTGGGTTGCCTTTCCTTCTCCAATGCATGAGTGAAGAGAAAGTGAAGTCGCTCAGTCATGTCTGACTCTTAGCGACCCCATGGACTGCAGCCCACCAGGCTCCTCCGTCCATGGGATTTTCCAGGCAAAAGTACTGGGGTGGGGTGCCATTGCCTTCCCCGACACAGACATCTAAGGGAGCATTATTAATTAGCTCAGCACAGGGGAAGGACATGGACACAGGAGCCCCAGCCCCTCCCTGACGAGGTGGCACATCTGGCCCTTGTCACAGTGTGATAAACATTCAAGTGACCTGGGTGTAGCCAGTGTCTGTAGATTCCAATAAGCACCTTGATCTGCTTCCCCAACAGCCTTGCCAGAAATGAAGATGATTTCCTTTCACTCTTTATGTGCTTGATTCTCAGGTCCTTCTCCGGAGCTGAAAGAGGGAGATAAGGGAGGGTGTGCCCTATGTCCACCCACTCAAATTCTAAACCCTGTTACATTTCCAGGAATGGATGAAAAACTAAGAAGAAAATCAAAGAGTACAGATAGAATGGAGATGGAGGTTTGAGAGCCGTCTGAGCAGGTGGCCAGAGCCTCACTTCATCGCCCCTGCGGATCTTGACTTTGTGAAAACACCGAGGTTCCACACAGCCAGAATTTAAGGCTGGCTTAAGGCTGTATGATTGGTGTTCCTAGTGCAGCCTGGGTGGGCCACACTGGGCCTTAGGCCTAAGGACACGAGTTCTGCAGGATCTTGACCTTGTTGGGTCACTGCAGTTTATGGAGGCTTTATCCACAGGCCAGGGGCTTTTTTTTTTTTTAAAGCAGGTGTAGAGCTTAGCTGCTGCAGGTTCATACATGCAAAGTGGCTTCAGTCCTGACTCTTTGTGACCCTATGACTGTAGCCTTCCAGGCTCCTCTGTCCCTGGGATTCTCCAGGCAAGAATACTGGAGTGGATTGCCATGCTCTCCTCCTTGGAATCCTCCTGACCCAGGAATGGAACCCATGTCTCGTCCAGCTCCTGCACTGCAGGCAGATTCTTTACCACTGAGCCACCTGGAAAGCCCCAGCTGCTGCAGGCAGGATGAGACATTTTTAGCAAGCCCAGTGCAGCCACAGCTTTGATGATGGAGAATCTTTGGGTATAAGGTCTTTAAGGCATCAGGTGATGAAACGACTTATTTTTTTTTTTTTTTTTTTTGCTGCTTTTATAACTGTGTGTCTCAGCCAGGCTGGCAGGCCAGAGAGCCAGGATCTGAAACTGCAGGAGAAGCTGTGTTCTGCCTGCAGAGTGTTAGCTGGCCAATGCCCCTGGTGGAGTGAATCAGGTCAGATCATCTGGCCAATTTCCTTCCCCTTGATTCATTATTTTTTTCTAATTGATTCAAGGCTAAAAGAGAGGGGAACTAATCTTGAGTCTCTGGGGCTCTTACAAGTCATCGCTTACAAACACTCTCAAGAGACTTGGATTTATTAGTCATTTATGTTCCAGTCATGGCTTTAGATTTCTGAGCCCCTGGATGTCTCCACATCTGCAGATGTAGGAGAACTTTAAGTGGGAAGGTGAGCATCCTTCCTGTGAAGAGTGGGATATAGGTTTGCCACAAACCAAGGCTGGAGAAGATAATTAGGCAGAGGCTCATGCCCGGCTGCTGCTTTCTGCCTCTGCACCCAGCTTTGCTCCATTCAGGGAGCCAAGGAGGAAGTGGAGGATTGAGAATATGCCTCAGAATGACCCTCTCTCTCAAATCAGCAGCCAGGCCAGAAGCGATATGTGACAGGGCTAGACAAGCAAGCTCAGGTGCAGACGTGGCAGGGAAGCCCTGGGAGGAAGACAGAGCTCTTAGGACACATGCCAGGCAGGTGGGAAGGGGGAATGAGAGTTTTGAGGTCTAAGTGCTCTTAACAGAGTGAGGAAAGTGAAGAAAGTTAGGCCAGGTTAGGTCAATATTAAAAGAAAAAGTTGTATCCTGGAGGAGCAGCCCTTTAGCAGGTGGAAGGAGATGTCTGGATTCTTATCAACTGGAAAAATCCAACCTCAGAGGTGAGAAGTGGAGACTCCCCCACAAAGAAGCACCGCACCCTGGACAGGAGTGAAACTGCAGGTGAACGTTAAGGCAAGTGACCAGGATCCTCCCCTTCTAAGGACAGTGACAGCTACAGGAATGAAACCCTCAACAGCCTACAGGACAGAAAACAGGGAAAACTTCCAAGGAGGACCTCACTGTCAGGGCTGGTGCGGCCAGTGCCCTGATAGAGAAATTAAGCAATCAGAGCTCTAGAAGGAAGCCCAGCAAAGGCAGCACTGTGGCAGGGAGGGTTCAAGCACACCTCTGTCACAGCCTGTGTTCCAATCCTAGCTCTGTCCCCTGCTGCAGTGCATCCAGGATTATGTCACTAAACCTCTCTGTACCTCAGCATCTCCATCTGTAAAACGGGCTGGTGTGATCGCTACATTGTAAGACTGATTGAAGATTAAGCAGATTAGTGTTTGCAAAGCATGCAGCAGTGCCCAGTATAGATGGGTACCATCCACTGACAGGTGAATGGATAAAGAAGCTGTGGTACATATATACACGGAATATTACTCAGTCCCAAAAAGAACACATTTGAGCCAGTCCTAATGAAGTGGATGAACCTAGAGCCTATTACACAGAATAAAGTAAGTCAGAAAATTTAAAATATCATATATTAATTCATATATTTGGAATCTGGAAAGATGGTGCTAATGAACCTATTTTCAGAGCAGCAGTGGAGATGCAGACAGAGAGAACAGACTTGCGGATACAGTAGGCAAAGGAGAGAGTTGAAGACTTGAGAGAGTAGCATGGAAACATGCATTACCATATGTAAAATAGAAAGCCAGTGGGAATTTGCTGTATGATACAGGGATCTCAACCCAGTGCTTGGTGACAACCTAAAAGGGACTTACATATACCTGTAGCTGATTCATGCTGATGTTTGGCAGAAACCAACACAAAATTGTAAAGCAATCATCCTCCAATTAAAAATAAACAAGCAGTCATGTATTGGGAGGAGGGGGCAGGGAGGGCGAGAGTCTATTCAGACCACGCCTGACAGGATGCTGGCCCAGAGGGATTAGATACCGGAATGCCATCTTCTGAATCAGAAAGGTGATGAGGAAAAGAGTTGTTTAAACCATAGTTTTGGCAGATATAGGACTTATTGATTTCATATTTCTTACAGCAGGAAAGAATCCAGAGAAAAATGTCAGAAAAAACAAGTGTCTGGTTCAGCAAACAGGGAAACTGGAAGGAGGGAGGCCCTGAGAGGGGGCAGACACAGCCAGCCAGCGTGTGTCAGGGGGATACAGGCCACACTAAAGAGCAGGTGGACTTGGAGAAATGAACTCTGGGTCTCCCCCAGAGTGAGGGGAGAACCGCAGAGAGACACACGTGTGGTGTGCTGTCCAGGACCCCTCACTATTTCCATTCCCATGTCCATTAATTGAAATGGGATAAAACACAAGCACACTGGCCACATTTTAAGTCCTGGGGCTTCCTGTGTTGGCCATGCAGAAGGAGGACACTTAGATCCTTCCAGAAGATTCTGTGGGAGAGCACTGTTTTCAGATATGCACTGCTCCACACCCTACCCTTGCAGAAAAGATGTCATAGGGAGAAATGTGTTTGACCCTAAAACGCATGTCCATGGGGTCAGGGACTGTGTCCTTTTTTTGTTTGTGGCTGCACACCCCATGCCCAGGAGCATACCTGGTGGACATAATAACGACTCCCAAAGATGTCCATGTCCTCATCACCAGAACACATGGATATATGACTTTACCTGGCTAAAAGGACAGGGCAGGTATGATGATGGACTTTGAGATGCAGTGATTACCTTAGAGTGTCGGGGTGGACACAAGGTCATTGCAAGGGCCCGTATGGAAAGAGGGGGCAGTCAGAAACGTGAGGACAGGGTAATGCCAGTCCACAAGCCCAGGAATACAAGCAACCTTTAGAAGTTGGAAAAGGCAAAGAAATGGAGTCTGCTCTCTAGTCCCTAGTGCTTCCTTGATGGCTCAGATGGTAAGGAACCTGCCTGCAATGCAGGAGACCCAGGTTCAATCCCTAGACCAAGACAATCCCATGGAGAAGGGAATGGCTACAACTCCAGTATTCTTGCCCGGAAAATTCCTTGGACAGAGGAGACTGGTAGACTACAGGCCATAAGGTTTCAAAGAGTTGTACACAACTGAGCAACTAACACTTTTACTGCACTTCACTTCAAGCCCTAGCTTCAGTCAGTAATAAAGAGATGTTTATTTCACTTTCCTCTCACCTACATCTCACACTCTCTCTGTTGGTTCTAAGCTTGATTAGGGACAAGCAGGATGTTACATAATGAATATCCGAAAACCATAGAGGACCCAGGTCACCTGCACAATGGCAGGTCCTAGGGATCCCCAGGAAGAGAGGGGTCCTATTGACTGAAAGCCTGCATACCCCCAAATTCATATTGAAACTTTCCCCCAAGTGCATTGGTATTGGAAGGAGGAGACTTTGTGAGATAATTAGGTTTGAGGTTATGAGGATGGGGACCTCACGGCAGGATTAGTGCCCTTATAAGAAGATATACCAGAGAGTCCCCTCTCCCCTCTCCCTCCCTCTCTTTCTCTCTCCTCTCTCTCTTTCTCTCTCTCTCTCTCTCTCCCTGTCTCTGTCTCCCTCTCTCCATTTATCTCTCTACCATATGAAGATACAGCAAGTGGGCAGCAGTCTGCAAGCCTAGAAGTGGGTTTGCAAGCCAAGGAACCACATCTTGATCTCAGACCTCCAGCCTACAGAACTGTGACAAATAAATGTCTATGGTTTAAGCACCCCCACCAGGCCCACTCCAGCCTGCAGTGTTTTTGTTACAGCAGCTGGAGCAGACCAAGGCAAGAAGTCATCAGTGGATAAGGCAGGAGGTCAAGTCCAACATGCATGTCAATTTAAACATGCTGTGAGGGAGCTGCAGACCAGAGAGTTTACTCATAGTGCTGTTGTAGATCTCTGCCCCCCGCCCCCCCACCATCTTCCCAAGCTCATGCACAAAGGTAAGGGGCGTATTGTTGCCCATCCACAGTAACCAGCAGAACCCCATGGGTCAGTGGCGACTACCGTTCTCCCTACCCCTGATGCTCACAGCTGTGTCTCCAGAGGAGGTCACAGCTTGCAGACAAAGGATATGACCCAGCCCCCAGGTGGCTCACTTCCTCCCATCCCCCAGCACCTGGCTGGAGCTCTGGCCTCTCCCCTCAAATGAAGCTCTTCACTAGCCATGCAAGGACACCCTCAGTGGCTATTCCTGACATTCCTGCCTCATGAATTACTGAAATTCATCCATTTTCAGAAGCCACTGAGCTGAACCCAGAGACCTTTCATAATTTAACATTTGATTACATTATGGGCCCGTGGAGTTCAGTTTTAAATATTTCAGGCAGAAGCACAGGTACCCCACCCCCTTCCCGTGCAGTAGAACCCCAACCTCATTCATCACAGGGAGGGGAGGAAGGGATGGGGAGGGGGTAAGCGATGGGATTTCAGCCTTCCTGGGGCAGGTCCCATCCCTTCCCATCAAACACGGTTGAAAGGGGCTGCTAGCCCCCACCCAGGCCATTAGGGTGACAGGGAACTAAATTCAAGGCCGCCAGTGTCCCCTTTGTAGGCAGTGAGCAATCCAGACCAAGTGTCCGTGCCTTTCCTGTGGAGATACACCTGCAGCTCTGTCAGCTGAAAAAACTACACAACCTTAAAGTTGAGAACTGTGTTTTATATGGTGGACAAAACTGAGGACTTAAGTCTGAGACATAGCAGCTCAGACAGCTCAGAGGGACTTCTCTGAAGAGGTAAGGGAGAAGCCAGGATATATAGGGGTTTTTGCAACAAAGACCAGGTAATCAGAACACCAAAAAATTGTGGTTAATTAAAGAGAACCAGACATTTCAAGTCAAAGAATGTAGTGCTTTTCTATGTATTCAAAGATGCAAAATCAAGGCCTGTTGAAATCATTCTCGGACATGCACCTCAGATACATGGGGCCAGCACCCTGTGCTTTCTCATTTCCGGGGAAAGCTCTGGGCTAGGTAGGTTGGGATGTTTCTGTTCTCCATGAACACAAGAAGCATGGTTGGACAAGGGGTCAGTGGTTCTTTGCAGAGCTGGGCCTGCTCCCCTTCCTCTGGTTCCATTTGCCTCCATCACCTGAGCTCCTCCATCACCCAGGATCAGGGTGATGACTCTGTACCAGTATCTACTACAAATTGTCACTTGCCATGGGCATTTGCCATCTACCTCTACAAGAATTAAATCAGGTGCTGCTGCAGCTGCTGATTTTCAACACCTCCTGAAAGGAGCTCAGGGTGAAGAGCAGGAATGAGCCCCTCTGTGCTGATGTTGGGGAGGAGGGGTAGAAACTGACAGGACAGGTCTTCAGATAGTTAAGTATTTTCAGGAGCTGATTTTATGAGCCCAGTTCTGCGTCTCCTTATATCTAGAAAAGCACTAAAATCCTTCATACCAATGACTGCTTCTTGTGACTAGCAGAAGCCTTCAAAAAAATATGTGTTGATGCATGTATTCCCCCTTAACCAAGATCACGTTCCCCCTGCCTCTTTTGAAAATTTTCTGAAATCATGTCTCCCAGGCTGCAGTCCTCATTTGCTCCAAATAAAATTTAACTCGGAACTCTCACACAGCCCATTTTTTAAAATCAGCATGAGGCAGCACTGATTGTCACATCAGCCCCTTTGTTTAAACATTCCTGTGCTTATCCAGCAACCATTTACCACGTGCCTGTTGTAAGGGGGCCTGGGGCTAGGGGTGAAGACATGTGAGGCTACAAACAACATTTCTGCCATGGACTGCCTTGAGCATCACCCAAAAAAAAATTCATGTTGACGTCCCAACCCCCAGTTGCTTGAAATGTTTCTGTATTTGGAGATGAGGGCTTTGCAAGCATGCTAAGCCACTTCAGTCATGTTCAATTCTTTGTGACCCACTAGGCTCCTCTGTCCATGGGATTTTCCAGGTGAAAATACTGGAGTAGGTTACCATGCCTTCCTCCAGGGGATCTTCCCCACCTAGGGATCAAACCTGTGTCTGTCATGTACTGGCAGGCGGATTCTTTGCCACTAGTACCACTGGGAAGCTGGAGGGCTTTACAGAGGTGTTAAGGTTAAAAAAAGATCAGTGAGGGTGAATCCTAGCCTCTCATGTCCTTACACAAACAGGGACATCAGGACGTGGAGACAGACAGATAGAGGAAATGACACAAAGGCAAGCTGGGGAGAGCATCGTACTGTTATCCCAGTTTCAAAGCTCAAACCATGAACACTTCTTTTCTATGGGACCCTCTTTCTCAGAAGGCCTTGGGTAACCCTGATGAAACAGAGAAAAAGGATGTACTGTCTTAAATTGTTATTGTCTGTTGTTGAGTCACTAAGTTGTGTCTGACTCTTTGTGCAAAATGACCTCATCCTTTGAACCAAGCCTCCAGAATCAGTCTTTCTTTGCATCCCTGGGGGAGGGGTTTATGTTTGACTATGAGCCTGTCCCCAAACTGGCTCAACTCAGAAAAAGAGACACAACTTTCTCCCTAAATTGCAACTGCATATTTCTTTATTTTTAAAATAAAGGTAAAATTCACAAAACATAAAATTAACAGTGAATTACTTTGAAAGGTCCAATTCAGTGGCTTTTGGTGCATTCCCAGTATAGTGCAGCCATCACCTTTATCTCATGCCAAGATCTTACACTGTCCCAAAAGAAAACACTTACTCATTAAGTGGTCACTTCCCATCCCTTCTTCCCCCAGCCCCTGGTCACCACCAATTCACTCTCTGTCTCTGCTGCTGCTGCTGCTGCTAAGTCGCTTCAGTCGTGTTCGACTCTGTGCGACCCCATAGACGGCAGCGTCTCTACAACTTACCTATTCTGAATGATTCATTGTTGTTAGTCTCTAAGTTGTGTCTGATTCTTTTGCAAGCCCACAGGCTGTAGCCCGCCAGGCTCCACTGTCCAAGGGGTTCTCTAGGCAAGAATGCTGGAGTGGGTTGCCATTTCTTTCTCCGAGGGATCTTCCTGACCCAGGAATGGAACCCACACCTCCTGCATTGGCAGGTGGAATCTTTATCACTGAGTCATGAGGGCAGAGTCACTGTCTTAAATAATGCCCCCCAAATTCAGGTCCACCTGGTACCTCTGAATGACCTTCTTTAGAAAAAGGGTCTCGGCAGATGTGATCAAGTTAAGCTGAGGTCATCTGTAGTTAAGGTGGCCCTAAATCCACTGTGACTGGTGTCCTATATGAGGAAGGTAATTTAGACCCAGAGACACAGAGGGGAGAACAGATGGGGGCAGAGACTGAACTGATGCTGTCACAAGCCGAGGACTGTGGAGGACAGTGAGAACCTTTAGAGGCTGGGATGAGGGAGGAGCAGGCCTGCACTCGAGCCTTCAGGGAGGGAACCCGGCCCTCCCTGCCAACACCGTGATTTTGGATTTCTGGACACCAGCCTGTGAAAGAATAATCTTCTGTTACTTTAAGCCACTTCATTTGCAGGACTTCATTCAGCCGCTCCAGGAAACTAGTACAAAGGGATCCATCAGCTCAACCACGGAAGTCCATGGAACCAAAGCAGGGACCTGATTTCTCTAAGATCCAGAGACCTGGGGAGATGGTTGCCTTCACATGGAGCATGAAGGCTGGAAGCAATTTGGTTTTGAAGGGATGTTATTGCTAAAAACATGCCCCAAGCTGGGCCTACAGAAGCCTGTGTTGGGGCTTCAGGCTTTCAAATCTGGAGAAGCAGCATGCAAAAGCTGTGCATTACCCACTCAGGAGACCACCACCCACATATATCACAGGACCTTGAAGGACACAGGACAAGGAGGACCTCCCAGGGACAGTCTGGGCCAGGAGGTAGTAAACAGGGGGATGCTCCTGAGTGTGGTAACCAGGGAGCTCCCCCTGCTGCCAGGGTGGGGAGTCTTTGCCGTGATTACTGCTCTGAGAGGTTTCAGAGCAAACCACTGGACACCTCTAACTGCTGTGATTGTCCACCCCTTTCTGAATGGCAGCTGTTCTTGAAGATTTCCTCTGCTGCTTCTCAAGGGATACATGTTCAAGAAGATAAGATACTCATCTTTGAGTTAGCAGACCACCAGGTCCCAAGCTGAACCTGAGAGAGGGCAGAGAGCAAAACACAAGGTCATGGACCAGAGCTGGATGCATGAAAGACCATGGGTGTCCCCTGTGGAGAAGCGATGGTGCAGAGACTGCCTGAGTGGGGAGACTGTCCCCATGTTAACACAAGTCTATGCACCTGACATGCAGGAGAGGCCAAACAAACTGAAATGTTCAGGTAGGAGAAGAGGAAGGTTTATTGCAGGCCCTGCAAGAGACAGGTAGCTCCTGCCCTGAAAAGCCCGCAGCTCTCCAAAGGGTTTCAGCAAAGCACATTTAAAGGCCAGGTGAGGGAGGAGGTCCTCGGGTGTGTGATCAGCTCTGCAGGATTCTCTGATCAGCTGATGCTGAGGCAACAGGGTGGCATCACAAGGGTTAACTGTATCAATCCTGAGGCTCTGGGGGGCCTGGGCTGTGTGCTCAGGGTCATTAAGTAGTTAACATCTACCATTTGTTGGAGCACACATTAAAGGGAGGTTTTTTACATCTGCAAAACAACTCAGGAAATATGCATCAAATACTATTATCTAGGTCCTTCAGAGAGGAACTAAATCAAAGGATGTGAAGAAAAAGGCCTGCCCCCACACCCCTCTAACCCCCACCAAGGCCCCATGGGGCCCAGCTCAGTTACACCCACAGAGACCAGAAACATGAAGGGACTGAGAGCAGAAACTGCTAATAACCAGGGCTCATTCTCCCTTTGAACAACCCCCCGCAAATGATTTTCTGCATACAGATCAACTCCCCAGACCACATGTGTTATTTATAGAATGTCTATGTCCCCCTACCATTCATAAGTTGGTGTTCTAACCCCCAAAGTGGTGGTGTGAGGACATGGGGCCTTTGGGAGGTGATTAGGTTTAGATGAGTCTATTGGGGAATGGGGTCCTGTGATGGGACTAGTGCCTTTATAAGAGACCAGACCTTGCTCTCTCTCCTCCATGCGAGAATGCAGGGAGAAGCCATCCAGGAAGCAGGGTCTCAGGCTTCTCTAGTAGCTCTATAATAAAGAATCCACCTGCCAGGCAGGAGACATGGATTCAATCCCTGGGTCAGGAAGATCCTTTGGAGAAGGAAATGGCAACCCACTCCAGTATTCTTGCCTCAGAGAATCCCATGGACAGAGGAGACTGGTGGGCTGTGGTCCATGGGGTCACAGAGAGTCAGACACGACTTAGTGACTGAACTATAACAACAAAGCAGGCTCTCACCAGACAGCAAGCCTGCAGGCACCCTCATCTGGGACTGAAGCCTCCAGAGCCGTGAAAATAAATGTTGCCAGTGGGCTGTGAGCAGACTTGGTACCTGTAGCTTTGGGGTCATCTGCCCCAGGCCCCCTTCTTGCTCTCCCCGTCCCTGATGGCTTGGGAGTGACAACCGTGAAACCAAAGGTTTGGGGAAAGCACAGGCTGGCTCATTCCCAGACAGTGTGTGGAAGAGAAAGGAAAGGAAGTTCTGTTGTCTAGAAGCCACTTGATTAGAGTCCCCTTCCTTCAGCAGCTCAGCCTGAACCCCAAGAATGTGGTGACTCCAAGGCAAACTGTTAATGCTGAGTTTCCCGGCTGTAACACAGAGATAATACTTCACACCTGAGGGATGGAGTAAGGATTAAACTGCATTCTCTACAGAACACCAGGCACCTTGTGTACACCCAATAAAAGTGTAGCACAGCTCCTCACCAGCCCCCCACACTCAGACACACAAAGAAAATGATGCTTCTTTATTTTCTGGAACTAATCTTGTCTTCCTAATAGACCTCTACCTGCTGGGTGGTGGGGTTGAAGGATGGGGTGAGGCTTAATGGAATTAAACTTACCTGTCCGCAGGGTCTCAAGGAACACTGCCCTCACAGCTTCTTCTCTAAAATGCTCTTTACAGATGCACACAAAGACTTTCAAGCTTAGCACCTCCCCTGTCTTCTCCCCGAGATGGCATCTGAGGCCACAGGCTGGCAATGACATTGGTGTGGCAGAGAGAGGAGGGGACTTACCTGTGTTCTGGTCCCTGGGGCCTCCTGGCCTCTTTGGCAATCGCACTCCTGGTCACACTGATTGATGCCCCCTTCCCCACTCTCAGTCTCAGAATTCAGCCAGATGAGGGATCTAAAAACTGGAGGAATGTTTTCAGGTTATTCTGGAACCAGTGACCCTTCAGAAGGACTCTACCCCAGCTGGCTCTTCCTAGAGATGATCCCCTGAGGTCCAGCTGCTAGAGGACCATTGGGAAGCCTTCTTTGCAAGTATATCACATCCCCTCCTTGGGTCTATCTGCTACAAATTGGCACCTGCCTTTGGCATGTGCCAGGCTTCCCTGGTGGCTCAGATGGTAAAGAATCTGCTTGCAATACAGGAGACCTGAGTTTGATCCCTGGGTCAGGAAGATCTCCTGGAGAAGGGAATAGCTACCTATTCCAGTATACTTGCCTGGAGAATCCCAAGGACAGAGGAGCCTGAAGCACTGTAGTCCATGGGGTTGCAAAGAATCAGACACAACTGAGTGACTAACACTGTCACTGTTTCATTGGCGCTCGCCACCTACCTCTCCATTGGCGCTCGCCACCTACCTCTCCAAGGATTAAATCAGGTGCTGCTGTCCTTCAACACCCCTTGAAAGGAGCTCAAAGTGGAGAAAAGAAATGAGACACTCTGTGCTCTGGGAAAAACTGGAAGAACAGGTCTTCAGATAGATATTTTCAGAAGCCAGTTTTATGAGCCCAATTCTTATATCTCCTCATATCTAGAAAATCCATAAAATCTTTCATGGTGATGACTGATCCTCATGAGTAGCAGAAACCTGCAAAAAAAAAAAAAAAAAAAATCTGTGCTTGGTTGCCTGAACTTCCCTTTCATTAAAATCACACACATACTGACCTTCCTGCCTGCCTCTTTGGAGCAGTTTTCAGAGCTCTCTGAAATCCTGTCTCCCGGGCTATAGTCCTCATTTAGGCCCAAATAAAACTTGACTCACAAACTCTCACATTGTGCATTTTTTTAAGTTGACAGATTCTAACCAGCAGATGAGATTCAAAATCACCTTCCTTGCCTTGTGGACTTTTGGAGAGACTGAGGAAGGCCCCTCCCCCTTATCAGGCTTCACAGTGCCTACTTAGACACAACCATTATGCCCTGTGCTGGCTCGGCTTTGTATGTGTGTGTTGGGGGACGGGGGACATGCAAGACTGTCTTGTCCAGGACCCCAGTGGGAAACACGACACCTGCTTCTCTGCCCTCCATCCTCCTCCCACCAATCTTCCATCTCCCTCTGTGTTTCTCCCTCGTCCACACCCCAGCCCCCAGGATTTGGAAGAGGCAGGTGGTCCACTCTCTTTTTGTTCTATGGCCCTGACCTTTCTCTTCACTTGACAACACTTCACACAGACTTCTGAACTCTAGACCCCTGACCTCCCTCTCCTTAGAGCTTTTCCTTTAGAAGAACTTGCAGTTGTAAATCCTTTCTTGAGTCCCTTTGAGATGTAAATCTTCAGCTGCCCAGAAAAGTCTTTCTCAAGGACTTGGGAGTCATTCCTTTGAGATGTAATCAGATCTCCCCGTCTCCAGGAGGGATGGCGGGAGCCTAAGTTCCCTAAGAGAAGCCACAACTTCAGCCAAAATTATTAATAGCAAACCCATGGTGGCGGAGTTGGGCTGGGGGTGGGGTGGGGTGGTAAACAACCTTGACCAGCAGCCCAGCTGGTGCCCAGCACTCTTCCCCCTCCTCACCCAGGTTTAAAAATCCTGCAGCCTTTTCTTCCTGCAGACTCAAGTCCACCCTCTCCCCTATTGCAATAGTCTTGAATAAAATTTTTGCTGCCATTTTTATCAAGTGTTTGGTGCCATTTCCCATTGAGAATTCTTCCTCATTGTCACAATACCCCCAGCATCATTCCTTCCTGTTTCATAAGGTAGCACTTCCCTGGTGTCATCATGGAAACAGGAGACAGGCCAGGGACCCAGCTCGTTCAGGAAGGTGGTAGTGATGGGACATTAAACACTTAGGTTCCTTTTTTTCAAAATGTCCGTTCTTTTCTTGGCTCCTTTATGAACACCCAGCTTCCCGGACTGGATCCTGAGGGTGTCCATTCTGGGATCAACACTGTTAGACACGTAACTTCTAGTACAAGGAGCAATGACTGCTCAATGAAGGAGCAGTTCTAGAAACATCACACACTCCACCCAGTTTCCATGGCCTTTTAATGCCCTCGGCTTCACCTCCACCATCCTCTGCCTGACCTTGCCAGATTCTTGCACTTCAAGTCCAAGCTGCTCAAACTCGAGGGTCCTCCTAGGATCATGGCATCTCCAGACCTCAGCACAGGGCTGGTTACACTTAATACTTGATACCTGGACTGTTCAGCTTTCCCCAATTTGCTGGACTTTATTTCCTTTCAGAACCAAGCCTCCCTCTTTCCTCCTACCATCCTAATTGATGACCAATGCCCATCACTGCCATGCTATCCTCATGCACACCCTCAGAGTTTATATATATCCAAAGAGAGGTGCTCTGCAGTCCTCTGAAATCCATAAATTTGATTCAGTGTGGAGAACAACCAGAAAAAAAGAAATATTCAATGAGAAGGTATCAGTTTCAAGTTTCAAGCAAAGTTCAACTGTTCTCCAAAATAATCTGAGCACCTACTATGTGTCAGGAACTGGAGGCCAGGAAAATGATCCTGTAATTGATTTTCCCAATGTAAGGATTGCAAATTCTTTCTTCTTTTCTCTCTAGATCCCAGCCCTGGGACAGACCCTGCTGGTTGCCAATTCCAAATCCATTAAACCCTGTTTTCTTATTAACAGAACCCAATGATCCCCTGAAAAACCTAATCTACTCCAATATCTTTGCCTGGAGAATTCCATGGACAGAGGAATCAGCAGCCTATAGTCCATGGGGTCACAAAGAGTTGGACACAACTGAAGGAACAACACTTTCACTTTTCGCACTTTTCACTTCTCATTAAAAGAAGACACTGGGTCAGCCAAAGGAATCAGCATTTCATAGCCTCCATCATACCTTTTACTCCTTGTCCTTCTTCTCTCTTCTGCCTAAACAACAGACACTGTACCTCAGCACCAGCCCTGCCTGACTGGAAAGGATGTAGATCACTTGATCCAGGTGCTGAGGGGACTCACACCTGCATCCTCAGTGGCATCTTTGAGTGGCAGCACCCCTGAATCACTTATATCTAGGTTTCTTGTTATAGATATTTATTATAGTTCATGCAGGCAACACCTCTACGGAAAAATGCAAACACACAGAATGAAATCACAGTATGTTCTCTATGCAGAGATAATTACTATAATGTTGATCAAATTCTTCTAATTACATGCACACATACATGGACACACATGGACTCATGAAGAGTGGAAGTAAGCACATGCTAACATAATTTTTTAATCTGCTTTTTTCTTAATATTAATTAATAATTAATTATTCAATCATTAATTAATTATGCTCTTCATTCCACATCATCACATACTCTTTTCAGCACAATTTTTATGGCTGGGCCACATTCAAGTTTACGGCTGGTAGAAGGCTGAGTGCCAAAGAACTGAGGCTTTCAAATTGTGGTGCTGGAGAAGACTCCTGAGACTACTCAATGGACTTGAATTTGAGAAAACTCTAAGAGATAGTGAAGGACAGGGAAACCTGGTGTGCTGTAATCTATGGGGTCCCAAAGCGTCAGGCACGATTTAGCTACTGAACAACAACAATTACCATACTTTATATGTTTATTTGTTTAGAAACCATTTAGATCCACCCACCCACCCCTCTTTATTTTTGGCCAAAGTAAACACTGCTGCATTCAAATCTTTGTATGCATCAATCTCTCTTTCCTGAGAAGAAATTTCTAGAAGCAAAAATGACAAGTGAATGGGTTTGTGAATTTTTTAGGAATTTGTACCTCTTATTACCGCCCAGAAAAGGATTTCTCAATCCACATCTTCAAGCACTGTCGGAAAAGGCTCATTTTTCTCTCTGATGGCAGCTAAGGTTTTTCTATTTGAATCACAGTCACCTCACAGGAAGAGAAATGTGTCTATGCGGGGATTCAATTTTACTTATCCTGCCCAGAGACTTGCTTTTTCCATCTGTCTCATGCCTCTCATCAAAGAATTTCTGTACAATCCTCAGCCTTATCCTGCCACTGAGCAGATACCTGATCTGCTCCTCTTGCTGGGCCTTGAGACCTCTCTGCTCCGGAAGGTTTCCCTAAGTCCCTAACTCAGGTGGGCTATCCACATGTTCATTTTTTCTTGTTTAGTTTTCTTGGCTTTAATTTCTGAGGGTCTTCCTTTTTCAGACATGCCTGCTGTAATTTTTTTTCCCTAATGTCATGTTCTTGCTTTTGAGTGTCTTTCCTTCCCTTCATCTCTTAAAATACTTGAAACACACTTATTTTTATGTTCCTTTGAAGTTGTCCCATTTTCTGTACTTCCCAGCATGTAATGCATCCCTTTCATTACTCTGCTTCTCACCCGGGGTCTAAGTCCCAGCTGTCCCCACGGCAAGGGCACCAAGCCCGGCCAGACCCCTTCAGCCCAGAGATCCCGGGGCCACTGGGTCCTCACTCCCCTCACCCGCTCCAGTCTCCTCGTGGGTTCTACTGTCCTGTTTTTAGTCTTAGACATCAGTGCACATCCTTGCCTGTGTGTGTGTGTCTGTCCACACTCTTCCTGTTCTTCTGCACTAGGTGAGGGGACTGGCCAGGGCCAGCTCAGTCTCCTCTCTTAAATGTAAGTCTCTTTACTGTAGATGCTCACCTAATAATTACCTATTGATCAACTAATAATAATGGTAATGATACAAATGATTTAATATGTGTCTCTGAGCTTCCAGGATTCTTTAAGTCTGTTTGAACAATTATTGCTAATTTAGCCTTTTTTTTTTTAAAGATTTATTTATTTATTTATGACTGTGCTGGGTCTTTGTTGCTGCACAAGTTTTTTTTCCTAGTTGTGGCAAGTGGAGACTACTCTCTAGTTCTGGTGTGTGGGCTCCTCCTTGCAGTGGCTTCTCTTGTTGTGGAGCATGGGCTCTAGCGCATGAGGGCTTCAGCAGTTGTGGCTCGCAAGCTCTAGAGCACAGACTCCAGCAGCTGCAGCACATGGGCTTGGTTGCTCTGTGGCATGTGGAATCTTCCCAGACCGGAGATTGAACTCATGTCCCCTGTACGGCAGGCAGATTTTTAACCACTAGACCACCAGGGAAGATCCTATTCTATTTACTTTTACTGAAGTATAGTTGATAAACAATGTCATGTTAATTTCTGCTGTGCAGCAAAGTGACTCAATTACACATCTGTACATTCTTTTTTATATTTTTTCCATGTTGGTTTATCACAAAGTACTGAATATAGTTCCCTGTACCATACAATAGGATCTTGCTGTCCGTCCGACCTATGTGTATTATTAATTAGCCTACATCATCTGATTTGATCTTCTGAAAAACCTTCTCATTATCCTTGTCTTAAAAGACAAGAAAACTGAGGAAGAGATGGGTTCAGTAAATGGATGGTAAGGATTGTGTAGCTGGCAAGTGTCAGGGCAGGTTTTAAAACAAGACCCCCTCTGTCTCAAGTGAACAGGCACTGTGGAGACCTGCTCTCCAACTTTTATGACCCTGCAGGGCAAATAGCCCAGAGGCTAGGACAGCTGTGCCTTGAACAACGAGCTCACATTAGTGAAGGGCAGAGGAAGGTGTGGATCCAGGGGTGCCTGCTTCCACCACCTCACATTGCCCAATGCACAGAGGCCAAATGGACAAGCATGCCCAATGCCTCTGCACAAACCACACACACAGGTGCGTGTGCACACACACACAGACATGCTGGGGAAGCCAAAGAGATCTCCAGCCTCAGGAGACTGCTGCTCATGGGCCTTTCTCAGCCGGGACTGCCCAGCTATGGAACATGGAGCATTCTCTATGCGCTGAAGACTCGCAGGAAGGGGTCATCTGGCAGTATTCTGTGCCCTTCTGCTCTCCCCAGAAGCTAAACTTCATTGTTATAGGTTGAACTGGGTCCACTCCAAAGATGTGGTGATATCCTAACCCTTGGAATCTGTGACGGTCAATTTTGGAAATAAATAGGGTTCTAACAGACATCCTCAAACTGTTATGAGGCCATTCTGGATGCAGTGGACCCCAAATCCAGTATAACTGGTGTCCTTGTAAGAGGAAAGACACAGGCACACACCTCTACAGAAAAGCCCCTATTGCCATGGAGACAGAGGTCGTGGTGATACACCTATGTGTCTAGGACACCAAGCATCACCAGCAGAGCCCCAGTAGTTAGGGGGAGGCTTGGACCAGATCCTCCCTCAGAAGCTCTGGAAGGAACCATCCCTGCCCACACCTTGGTCTCAGATCTCTGGCCTCTGGGGATGGGACTGAAAGTAAGTAAATATTAGTGTGTCCAATTCTTCGCAACCCCATGGACTGTAGCTCTCCAGGCTCTTCTGTCTATGGGATTTCCCAGGCAGAAATACTGGAGTGGGTTGCCATTCCCTTCTCTAGGAGATCTTCCCAACCCAGGAGAACTCAAGTCTCTTGCATGGCAGGCAGATATTTTACCACCTGAGCCAGCAAGGAAGCCCGTGAAAATAAAACAGTAAATCATTTACAGCCACCCAATGTATGTCATTTTGTTACAGGAGCAGATAGAAACTGATCCCATTATCTGAGACCACTGCATTTTCCCCAGGCCTGCTGACACTAGTTGCCTTTGTTATCTTGTAACCAGGTTGCTGCTGCTAAGTTGCTTCAGTCGTGTCCGACTCTGTTCGACCCCATAAACGGCAGCCCACCAGGCTCTGCTGTTCCTGGGATTCTCCAGGCAAGAACACTGGAGTGGGTTGCCATTTCCTTCTCCAATGCATGAAAGTGAAAAGTGAAAATGAAGTCGCTCAGTCGTGTCCGACTCTTAGCGACCCCATGGACTGCAGCCCCCCAGGCTCCTCTGTCCATGGGATTTTCCAGGCAAGAGTACTGGAGTAGGGTGCCATTGCCTTCTCCGTGTAACCAGGTAATTCAGTTCAATATTATGTAAGTCAATCTATATGAGTGTGAAAGGAGAGCTTCTGCTCTGAAAACTAGCCTTCCCTGGAAAGAATAGATAAAGGTGAGTTCTTCAATGCATTGCTGTTGATTTAGGCTGGGCAAGCCAACCACAAGATACTGGAAAATAAGTCATATGAATCTAGAAGCATTCTAACCTGAGGTTGCTTTATATACGACTTCAAGTTCTCCATCCTACAGCAGAAATCAAAGACAGAGTGTGTAAGTGTGGTTTATGAGAGGGAGCAGAGGGATTGGAATTCCCACTGGGGAGCTGAGCTCAAAGAAACAGGCTTTGTCTTACACAAAATGATCAACAAAACGATACACATGTTAGATATTTTATGCGAAAATGAAAATGTTTATGGCACACACATGGCATTTTCATGCTTTTCCACTTTATCCAAATTTCACTTCACTGGATAACCCAATTATGTCTGTTATTTTTGCTCTACAACCAAGCTCTTTCCCAAAAGGCTAGTTGAGAAAAATCAAGCCAGTGGAACAGCAAGAAAACAAAGAACGTAGGTTCTTGGTGTCTAAGTACTTGGCTGGGCTTATGATAGCCCTGTGAGCAACCTTCAGATTCTGTCCTGAGCTGTTTTTGTATGATTTACTCTCTGATCACCTTGCCTTTTGCCAGGCAGGGACATTTTCACCACGCCCGTCACAGGTCTTTTTCACATAAAAGACTGCTCATGTGCAGTGTTTGTGAGGGTAAGCTTGGGGACACTTCCTCCAATTCCTTCTCTCTCTTGGCCAGCACTCCACAGAACACAGAGGTGCCACTCTGTCACCAAGCTGGATGAGATGCCATAATGTGGGGAGGAGGGTGGGGTCTGACATTACCAACAACCTCTGGGAGGCCGATAACACAACCCGAGTGCAGGGAAATTAGCCTTCCAATGAGATCTGGGACCAAGGAGGGACAGACAAATCCCCATCCTTCCTCCCCTTCATAGACAGCACCCAGGCACAATTTCTCTGCAAGCCTTTCACAGATGTCCTCTTGCTGCCTGAACATGACTGCCACCCGCTGTGTCTCTTCACTGCTCTTCAAGAGAAGGGTAACGGGTCCCACCACCCTGCTTGCATTTTCTTCTTGCCTTACCTAGCTTTCCTCCTCACTCTTGCCACACTGAAAGTGTACCTTCCAAACACAGCATCAGCACTTAACCCTTGCTCCAGGCTCTGCTTTCTAAATGATGCAGACTTTGATGAAGGAGTCTATAGATATTTCAGAAATAACCCCAGTGCTCACTGGACCCTCAATCCTGCCTCACATGGGGAGCATTCATCATTTCAGGACACTGCCAATCAAGGGCATCATTAGAGCAAATGCAGGTATCTGTCACTAGACGTGAGATGCTGTCTGGCCTGATGGAGCTACATTTCTGATCACTCTTTAAAAGGTCCCAGAACCCACTGAGTCCCAGAATCTTTATGAAAAGTAGGACCTCATAAGGTCATGTTCTCCAGGTCTCATTTCACAGCAAGATTCCATTCAAGCCATCCCAGGAAGTCCAGTGTTTGTCCTGATCAAAATCATCCCTGGAAACTCAGGCTTCTCTGCTGTAGAGCATCTTTCTTCCTGTTGTAATTTAAGTTCCTTCTGCCTTTTAAGCTCAGTCCAGCCTCTCCTTATGTTTAAAAACTATGATTGGCTCCCCTGACCTCAGACGTTCTTCATGACCCAGGTGTCTTGGTCGGCTCGGCTGCTGCAACACACCAGAGACTGGGCAGCTCAAAGAGCAGACGTTTACCTCTCTCCTTTCTGGAGGCTGGAGCTTCCAAGATCAATGTCAGCAGACTCAGCACCTGGTGCGAGCCCACTGCCTGGCTTACAGACAGCTTTCTTCTTGCTGTGCCCTCACACAGCAGGGGTGAGGGGCAGCGCTGGGCCACTAATCCCATCAATTAAGACCACTGTTAGAACTCATCACCTCCCAAAGCCTCCCCCCATCCAAATACAGTCACACTGAGAATTGGGGCTTCAACCTATAAATTTGGGGAGACACAAACATCCAGTTCACAGCACCGGGCTTCAGCTGGCAGAGCTATTGAGTGAGGCCTCAGGATGGGACAATGCAGGCTCCTGGGACAATACAGTTCCTTGCCCTGGACAGGGGCCTGGCACACCTCTTCCTCACTTTGCTGTACCTACAGCTTTGACCTTCACTGTCCTCACTAACCAGAGCCCTTAGCCTGGCAAGTAAGGACCCAGCAAGAAGCAGCCATCACTCCCTGGCCAGGTCCAAGTTGCAAGTAAATAAGCCATTTGTTTCTGGCCGATTTTGATCAAAGCTTCTCTGTCTTCCAAATTAGGCCTGAGTCATTTATAAAGTGCGCAAGTGTTTGGATTTTAACAGCAAGCATCCATCCATTTTAGGACAGATGATTAAAAGGCACTAATTAAAGTCCTTTCATGACTGATGCCCAGGCCCCAAGAATGATTGGTCTGCCCACTCCTGGCAGCCCCCAGTGTTGCCAAAACTCAACCTCTGTTAACTGGTACCAAATAGAAACATGGAGACAGAGTTTAGGGTGGAGTAAAAAGGGATACCTTTATTGCTTTGCCAGGAAAAGGGTGCCACAGAGGGCTAATGCCCTCAAGACTGTGTGTCTAGCCCTGGAGGGGGGTAGTGAGGAGTCTTATAGTGTTCAAGGAGCAGGGTGTGGTCAGCTCATGGATATTCTGATTGGTGGGTGGTGAGGTAATAGGGAGTCAGCATCATCAACCTACTAGTTCCAACCCCTCTGGAGTCTGCAAGCTTGCAAGCAGCATAGAGTTAACTTCTCCCACCTGATGGGGGATTCAGTGTCTGAAAAACAGCTCCAAGGACATGTCTCAGAATATTACCTATAGTCCTTGGGGAGGAACTAAAGGTCCTTGACTTTGTTTAACTGCTAAAGTATTATTATTTTGTCTTGCTTGACTGTTCTCTTTTCCTTTCTGCATTTTCTCACTACTCTGATTAAATTTATTATTTGATTGAAGTTTTTTCTACAGACAAAAGGCAGGTGGAGGACATGGGAGGGGTCTGTTCTGGGAAAGCGTTACAGGGTCCTGCTCAGTTACATCAGCGCATGAACTAAGGGGACAGACTCTGGAAGACAGCTGTTCATGGGGACACAGGGAGGGCGGTAACAAGAAGGGTGGTGCTCACATTCATCCCAAATTTCCAGCTCAGAGGCATTTTACCTTCAAGGTCATCTCACTTGGCAAGAGGCAGGCACCTGCTCCTCCCCCTGCATCTCAGGACCATTGACAGCATTCCATTAAATTGACATGCTGCGGTTGTTGCTAAGTCGCTTTAGTTGTGTCCGACTCTGTGCGACCCCAGAGATGGCAGCCCACCAGATTCCCTCATTCCTGGGATTCTCCAGGCAAGAACACTGGAGTGGGTTAAATTGACATGGGATGAGTTTAAATCAAAAGTCAAGGGAATAACTCGATCATTGATGCACAACAGTGTACTGTAGCCCTAAAATGTGCCCAACCTCAGAGCAAGAGCTGGCCAGACTCTCATGGTCTGGGGGCGAGAGAGGACCAGTAGTAAGGTGATGAGTGCAGAGCCATGGGCCTCAGCCACAGCCTCTGACCTTTCCCTGACCAGAAGGTGCAAACTCAGGGCTTTACTTCTCCTCCTTGCACCCAACAAACATCCCCCCAGGGAACTGAACCTCCTCCACTGTCACCTCTGACTCACTGACGCCCCTGGCCCTTGAGCATGTTCCCTCCAGGATCACAACCCCTCAGCCCCTTGGCTGCCTCCAACTGCCCTTCCTAAGTTTCAGGCTGGATTGTCCCACTTTTGTTTGTGGGCTCTGAAGCTCTCTATGGCCTAAGGAAAAGCAAGACCTCACTGCAACATTCGTGGGTCGCTCCATCCATAAAAAAATACCAAGAGTAACATATTACAATGGCATTGGCATACAGATTAATATCTTGATTTATGTATTGAAACGTTTTTCTTCAATCTAAAAGCTGCTTTTTTCCCCTCTGATTTTAAAAGCTGTTGAAACATTGCATGGCCCCTGAAAGTTCTGTGGGCCGGGAGCACTGAGCCCAGCATGCCCCATGGAAGCGTGGCCTGACTGTCCCATCTTCCTCGGCACCCCCAGTCAGTGGCCTCAGCCCCTGCTCTGCCCTCTTGGCCTCTGGTCTCCACTGGAGCTGTTCCTTTTACTCTCAGTGCCTCCCACACCCTTCCCTGCTTCCTAAGTCCTCCACCTGTGTCTCCATCCTGGCACAGAGGGGATGCTCTGGGCCCTGTGGACAGAATCTGTGCATCTTCTCTGCTCTCCGATGGTGACCATACTGCAAGCCAGTCTTCCTGGTCAGAGGACGGGTCCCTTCTTTCGTCCCACAAACACCCTCTGTGTGCCTGACTCTGGGAGACACTGATGTCTGTGTTGTGTGTTAAATTGCTGAGCTGTGTTCAACCCTTTTGCGACCCCCATGGACGGCAGCCTACCAGGCTCGTCTGTCCATGAGAGGCAGCAGCTGATCAATGGATGACCTGTTCAAGACAACTGGTCAGCACCAGCTGCTCTGACCCAGGCAGTGTTGGGGAGGGGAGAGTGAAGGCAGAGAGGGAGGCTGAGGATGGAGGGGACCATCCGGAAGTTTCCAAAGCAGGAGCCTCCGGGTGGACACTGAGACCCCTCCCTGTCAGTGTGAATAAAAGTTAGAGCAAATCTGAGCATGAGTGGGTAGCAGTTGGCAAAGGTCAAGACATAACCAGAACCTGCATGTCGGCATCTGGGCTTTCCTTGTGTTTCTTAGGCCTCTCCAATTCATTGAGAAACCCACTTGGGTGAAACCTAATGCATTTCCCCAATATTTGAACATAAAGACATTCTTGCAACAACAACCATGTAAGATATACTGTGTTTATGACACAAATTCCATAAGTAGCACTACTAGTAAAAAATAGTAACAGAAACTAAGTTTGTTGAGCACTGACTATGTCCCAGGACCATCTGAAACCCTTTCCATGTGTTACCTCAGCCCAGCCCCACAGCTCACAACACACACTAAAGTCTCGAGGGCATCCGAGGATGGAAGCTCGGCCATCTAGGCAATGGGCCGGTGAGCCTCTGCGGGTGGTCTGGATGCAGAGATGGCCCTCTGCCCTCCACTCTTTCCCAGATGTCCTCAAAGACAGGAATTATTGTTTCTATTTTAGAGACTGGGCTTAGAAAGTGCTCCATCTGTTAGCATCAGAGCCAGATTCAAACCACTGGCTGACCTCACAGTGGATTTGGCTCCAGCACTGTTTGGTACCCACAACTGCCAAGTAAGCAGACATCATCAGACGGACCAACACAATCAGGCCCACCCTGTCTGGCTGTGAGAATGAGTCTGTCCATCTCCGGTGTGACACTAAGGGGACACAACATCCACGCAACCCCCAGCCTCACAGGGAGGCTCTACTGGGCACTCAACCTGCAGGGCTGAGAAAACAGTGCCTTTCTGACTCTGCTCTGTGCTCACGAGGGGAGTGTCACTCTTACTGGTCCTTCCTGTGCTGGTGTCCCCCAGATGGCAGGGGACAGGCAGCCAGTGGGGCAGGGGGACAGGGAGATGCCTGCAGAACCTCTTCGGCCACATCTGTTCACTTGCCTAGATTGCTTCCAGCGATTCCAGCCCGATTCTTTGAAATGAAACCATTGGCACGAGATTTACTTAATGGCTTGTCTGAAATTATTAGGGCTGATACTGATGGAAGGGTTTTCACTGAACGCTGACAACAAGGTGGAGAAAGAGAGAGAAGAAAATACTGGCTAATCTGAACGGGGCCCTGGGATAAAGAAAGGCAGGGAAACTTCCCACGGGGTGTTCAGGGCATTCCTTGGGCTCCATCTCAGAGAGTGAGTGAGTGAGTGACTTCAGGGATCTGGACAGGACACAGCCAGTCGCCCACAATATCCACAGGGCATCTCTCCAGCCCTCGGGTCTCAGCACCTCTCCTGATCAGAAGTTTCAGGGCTTACACATTCTTAAGGATTGAATGAGTGGTGTTCATGGTACACAGATTATGGTGCATGGACCCAAAACAGGCACCCAGAAAGTGATCACTCTGGGTATTGCTGTTATTCTAAGCTCCTGTGTAATTTAAACTCAAGGGGCTTCCCAGGTGGCGCTAGTGGTAAAGAACTCACCTGCCAACGCAGGAGACGTAAGAGACATGTGTTAAATCCCTGGGTGGGGAAGATCCCCTGGAGGAGGGCATGGCAACCCACTCCCGTATTCTTGTCCGGAGAATCCCATGGACAGAGGAGCCTGGTGGGCTATAGTCCATGGGGTTGCAAAGAGTCAGACATGACTGAAATGACTTAGCACAGCACTCTTGAAAGAGTCCTTTTGGTATTTAGCTTAGCCTATTGACAGAAGGATTATGTGACTTATACATGCAAAACAGGGTTGTGTGTTCCCAGAGCCCACCTGTGGATGGATGCTTATCACTGCAGGTGCAGGGGCTGAAAAGGCTGACTGTCCCTGAATCCCACTCTGCACCAGTGCTGTTATTCAGGAGGCTTGTGTGGTTATAAACACCCTGGTTTTTACAGACAGGAAACCAAGGCTCAAGGAATCATATCATTGTCCAGGTCTGCAGCATCGGTAAGGACTGGATCTGGGATTTGAAACTGGACAGTTGGACCGTAGCAAGCCTGCTCCTAACAGCTCTGTTCTACCCCCAGGGTTCAGTGTGACCTCACCTTATCTAATGACACCTGAAAATAACCCCATCCTCACTAAGGCTATATTCTGGAGTCCTCTGTGGGCATGAATTTGGGGGGGGGGACATCATTCAACCCAGTGCAAGGACCAATGGACCCAATATTCTCAAGCAGTTTGCACGCCGTTTGCACGCCATTTGCAGCACAAGGCGTTATCAGTTATCTGGTCTCCTAATTCAGCCCCAAACCTCCTGCCAGAGAAGGTCACAGCTGCCTTGTTAGTCCAGGACCCAGATGCAAGCCCGAACTGTTGTCTGGGACATCACCAGGTCTGGAGGAACAGCCCCTGGAGGGCATGGCTTGTCAAATTTGAGGCTGGAGTTGAAGACGTGGGTGTTGGCAGCCAGCATGGCCCATGTGTGAGGGTTTCTCGCCTCAGGATGGACTGAGAACCTCTGCCCTCGCAGCAGCAGACAGGCCCACAGGTTATTGCCTGAGAAACCATCCAAAGATGGGCGAGCACAACCATCCAATGAGAAGCAGTGAGCCAGTCCCCAGAGCTAGATCACTGGTGATCTGTTGTTCAGTCACACAGTCGTGTCCAACTCCTTAAGACCCCACAGACTACAGCATGCCAGGCTTTCCTGTCCCTCACCATCTCCTGGAGCTGGCTCAAACTCAAGTCCATTGAGTCGTTGACGCTATCCAATCATCTCATTCTCTATCTGATGATCTGCTAAACAAGGGGCTCTCGTACCTGCTCACAGCTGTGGTCCTTATCCCTCAGCCCGTCTCCGAGGTGCTCAACAATTCAAGTACACTTTGTTTCTGGAAAGCCCGGGGAGGAAGTAATCATTAAAAACATGTAAATTAAGTTACCCCAGGAGCCTAATAGATTAGTCATCGACTTTTTCCCTCCTGTTGGATCTTAACCTTCTGTGGAAATTAATCACCAGATGGCTCAAAGAAGCCACCAAAGGTTGGCATGCTCTAGTCACATAGAGCAGAGGGACCCCTCCCCCCGCCATCTTCACGACATCTCCCCCTCCCCAGAAGCCCACCATTGACCCAGACATGACTATCTTGGGGCCAGCCCAAAGGCCCTGAACATTTGCCTCCTCCTCCACAGCTGTTACCCAGGGCAGGTCCCACTCCATGGGACAGACACATCAGCCTCACATACTCCAAAGAGAAGGGCTTTGGCCTCAACAAGAGAGGGAATAAAAGCAGGTTTCTGTGCCTTGTGAATTCATGCAGTCATTAGTCACCATATGAGCATTTATTGAGCACCTATGATATACTGGGCTTCCCTGGTGGCTCAGTGGTAAAGAATCTGCCTGCAATGCAGGAGACCCGGGTTCGATCCCTGGGTGGGAAAGATCCCCTGGAGGAGGAAATGGCAACCCACTCCAGTATTCTTGCCTAGAGAATCCCATGGACAGAGGAGCTTGGCAGGCTACAGTTCATAGGATCACAAAGAGTCAGACCTCAGAGCAGTGACCCCAATCACGGAATCACGTGATCCCAACAGTGTGGCCAGAGGGGACCACAAGGACCCTGGGAGCCCAAGAAAGGAGGTGCAAGAGGTTCCTGGGGAAGCCAGGGAGGCTTCACGGAGGAGACGATGCTCTGAGCTTCATCTTAAGCAGGGTCAGGCGTCTGCCATGGGAGAGCTTCTCCAGGAAGGAGCGGCCTGAGTCAGGCCTGGAAGCAGCCAGACCCAGGTTCAGAGCGTGACACAGCCTCTGCCTCCAACAACCAGCTGTGTGATGAAGTTGTCATTCTGTAGTCATTTGCCCTCTCGACCACCAGTCTTCTGGCCTACGAAGTCTTACTTGCAGGTAAGAAGCTACACATGTTGTTTGTCGCTCATCCATGCCCAACTCTTTGCAACCCCATGGACTCCAGCCTGCCAGGCTCCTATGTCCATGGGATTCTCCAGGCAATAATACCGGAATGGGTAGCCATTCCCTTCTCCAGAGGATCTTCCTGACCCAGGGATCAAACCCAGGTCTCCTGCATTGCAGCAGATTCTTTGCCGAACCACCAGGGAACCCCACACATAGAAATGGTTACTGTTATTACTACAGCTGCCAGTGCCCCTATTATTACAGGTTGCAAGAGCTGGAGCCCTAGGGCTGCTGGAGCTCAGGCTGTGAGGCTGGAGAAACACAGAAGAAGGTAGAAGTCGGTGAAGAGTGGTAGGCGGAGAGATGAATGAGTGCATGCATGTATGAACAAAAAGAGAATAAAAGGATCAAGAATGATTGTGATGCCACATTGAAGGGTTTTGTTCTAGGATTCTGGGAGGACCTGCAAGGCACCCCAGGTGGAGCCATTGGCTCAGACACACAGACCTGGACAGGTGTGCTGCAGGAGGCACTATCCACAGAGTCCTTTCCAGCCCTCCTCCTGGCCAACATCTTTGTCCATCACTCTGGCTTGACTCTTGAAGACCTGGCAGGCCCTCATTCAGTCCCTGCCAGGTCACCCCTCCAAACACCATCTTCCCATGGGGACTTCCACCCCTGCATTATTCCACTCTTTATTCCCATCACAGTTTCCTGCTGTAACAAGTGACCACAATTGTGCTCAGAGGACAAGTGGAGGCTGCCTCCAGAAGAAAGCATTGATGGCACAATCCCAGGGGGTTCAGCACAGCCGGGAAGGGGTACAGAGCGTGTGGCTTCATTTCAGACATTAAAGAGAAGAGCAACTTGGTGAGAGGCAAGTTCCAGTCTCACATCAGTTTGTGAGCATCTCCCAGGACAAGACCAGGGCTGTGCCCCTCTGCCTACCCGTGCCTGTCACCCAGCATGTGGTCAGGGCCCAGGTCGCCCCTGCTGACCCCCCAGGTCTCACAGTCCAGAGCAGCGGGTGAAGGGAATAGCAACCACCTCTCCTCTCTCCTGGGAGCCTGAGCAGTGGTTACATGCAGGTCCATGAGTCTGAGCAGCGGTTACATGCAGGTCCCTGAACCAAGGGCAGCCAGAAGCCAGCCCCCTGCCTCCTTGCTCAGCCAGGGGGCTTCTGTTGCTGAGATCCACACCCCGACTTTGCAGGAGATGCGCATCCAGCAGCTGCTTCTGGTGAGCGAGCAGAGTCAGGGAGATGCCAATTTGTGGCAGACGTCTGAAGAAGCTATTTCTAAAACAGCAATTACCAGAAAGGAGAACAAATTACTACTTACTTCAGAGACTTTCACACATGGAGAATCAGGGCCCTACAAAGTAATCAGGGCAATGTGTTTGCAAAACTGCATTATTTATATTGAAATATTTCACAGAGAAAGGTCAGGGACCAAAATTGAAGGTTAGCGAGGAATAAAATACCAGGGTCACCGTATCGCTGGGAAGTCTGCACAGGGCCTTGATTACCAACACATTAGGCACTTTTGAAAACTATTAAATAAATCCAGGCTGGTATCCAACGTTGGATTTCTAGGAAAATATGAGCTCCATTGCCCAAGCCCAGTGGCGGAACTCAGAGCAGGCGGAGAGGCCTGGCCCACGCCTGCGGCCCAGGAAGGGTGTGCCGTGCCCAGGGAAGCGGCCATTGGACACCCAGCCCATCCATCAGACCTTGATGGGTTGCCAGGCAACCACCCAGCCTCTCTAGGGGCCCACCCAGTCACCAGGACATTAATCTGGTCCAGGGCTGGGGAGGGAAGGAGGGAGGAGGCTTGGGAAAGGGCAGAGCAGGCTGGTGGGAACTTAGACATGGGCTCTGCAAGGGGATGACAGCAGGCAGCTCCCCTGGATTGGGGTCAAAGCCATGGGCCTCCTCTTTACACTGTAGCCTTCACCCTCCACTTCCAACCCTCCCCACGGACTAAATGTGCCCCCAGGAGAGCACCACCAGGGACCATCAGTTCAGTAACACATAGGTATATCATGCTTGTACTGCCCGGGTCTAATTTGATTCTGGAAACACCCCGCATGAAGCTGAGAGAGAAGGAGGCTGAGTCCTCAGGGTGGCTATTCTGTTTTCCCTGGAAGCTCCAGGCCCCCATTTGGGATGTGCAGGTTGCTGCAGCTGCAGACGGTTACCTCTGCCTCCTGGGTCCAGGCACAGTCCCCAGGTCTCTATTCCAGGGTCCAGCACTGAGCTCACTGAGCGAGGAGCAAAGCTGCCAGGGACTGTGATGGTGAGGGGAAGGGCAACACATGCGGTCCACTGGTAGACTTAGGTCACACCTGCCTGAATGCCTTCCTGCCCACAGAGAAATGTCTCTGGGCTGGGTCTGCATTTCATTCAGTGCCCTATCCTATTCATCCATTCATCTATACATCCATCCTTTCATCCACCATCCTTCCATCCATCTATATATCCATCACCCATCCATCCCTCCATCCATTTGTACATCCAGCCAGCCAACCACCAGCCACCAGCCACCCATCCATCATCCATCCATTCACCATCCATCCATCTACCCATCTGTACATCTATCCATTCATCTATCCATTCCCTGTACTTCCATCCATCCATCCACCCACCCATCTGTACATCCAACCATCTGTACATCTATCCATCCCTCCACCCCTCTTGTATGCATACATACACATATGCACTGAAAATTACCCGAGTTGCTCTTGGGCAGACCCTATCAGAGGAGGGTGGGTCCACAGAAACAGAAATCCTTAGAGGGACCTTTGTTGTCAGTGTCTCAGAAGCTTCCATGTGGCACATGGAGCTTGGCCAAAGGCTGACCAAGGGCTCAGCATGTCCTTATTGACTCTACACACAGAAAAAGTGTGTGCTTGTGAGGGCAGGAGCCCAGAAGCAGGAGCCCAGGGAGGCCTGTCAGACTGTCACAGAGGGCACTGGCAGGAAGGAGGGACCCTCCACAGTCTGTCCTCAGACAGCAAAGAAACACATCCACAAAGGTCAGAGGGAGGGGGTCTCCAAGACCCTGGTGGGGACCACTCACCTGAAACCCCAGCTAGAGGACTTTGGATAGGAAGGTCTACCCACAGCCAGTCATGTAATTTTCAAGGCCCGGTGCAAAATGAAAATGTGGCACTCCTTGTTCAAAAGGCAGCAAAAAAAAAAAAAGTGCTAAAGGTAAGAGACTATAAACCACTTTCCTTCCTTTCACTGTCTCTGTTTTGACTTATCATGGTGATTTATATTTGCTGTACAGTACCATTCTAAGTCAAGAAAAATTTAAATTTCAAATTATTAGTATGGATTTTTACTGTTCATCTTTATATTGTGCAATGCCAATTTTAAATGCAAACATAAGAGCATTTAACGCCTATGCAGAATAACCGAAATTGTACAATTCATATTTTGTAGCTCGTATATGAAGATGTATTTCATTCTTCCCAGAGCAGCAGAAAGTCTGCACAAAACCAACACAACGGTCTTTAATTCACTCTCAGATCAGGCACGCTTTCCCAGCACTCTCTGCCTTTGGCACATGGATTAAGGAAGGTTTCAAAGGGAAGTGGTGGGGGTGGGGGTGCATCATCCTTGATCCCCTTTACTTCTGCATCATTTTTTTCCCATAGAAGTGGTTGGTTGCTGACACAGGGCAGTGAAAGGAAGAAAAAGAATACGGGGCTCCTTGGTCATTCACATTTCTTAGGAGGCCAGAGCCTTCCTTCTGCTTTCAGAGCAAGTTCTGGTTCAAATGGGAGGGGTGACTACTCGAGATGGTCAGCGCTGCTCTCCGCTGTGGACCTAACTCACTTCCCCTGGACCACGCCGAGTCATGCTGGTTTCACCATGGGTCTCCCAGAGTTCTGTGCTTGTGGAGAACCATGAATGCCAAGTGCCAGTGGGGTTTTGAAGAACAGTGGACACACACCCCGTGTGTCTGTTCCGCTCACACACACGTCATTGCCATAGGAGCTCACACACATGTCATTGCCGTAGGACTTTGCTCAGAAAACCCAAGTTCAAAGTTAAGAAAGCATTAAGAATTCAAGATGGAGACAGTACAGAATGAAACCAAGCATGGACCACATTGACTGGGGGGTTCCATGGACACATAGCTCTCGTGCCCATTGAGTTCCCTCAGGTTAAGGCTGCTGGTGTGAGGACAGTTTCCCCAGGAAGCACCTGCCTCCTCTTCCAGGTGGTTCTGCCGTCTTATGTAGACCTGGACGAGGGTAAAGGAGGGAGTCTTCGAGGATGAGCCCCTTGTTGCCTCAGATCATGCACATGCACATGGTGTCCGGCTGACCCAAGCCCTCCCAGGCCCCTCACCCTCTGTGCCCAGCAAGACAGCAAACGTGGAGACAGCTCAGCTCAGCAGGCCCCCACCAAAGACTCCCATTTCTGTGTATGAATCTGCATATGTGACCCAGAGTGGACTCACCTGGTTCAATAGGACCAAATGATGTTCCCAGCATCTGGGCTGGCTGAAGGCATCAATTCAGTGAAACTGCCTCTCCTGTCTTGCTTTCAACCCCTTGAGCTATTTTTAAAATCCTTTTTGGGCCCTGGAAGGGTTTCACCTCTATGACTACAGAAGCAAGTTCCCCTCCAAAGCCCACAAATAAGTGTGCAGGGGGATGCCCACTAATGCTCACGTATGCAATCCTTCCAACACCACATGAAATATATACTCTGTTCTCAAGACGTATTCACCCTTGCACCACCATGCACGACAACCTACACCATGCGGTCAGGGCCAGGAACACCCTCCTCGACTCCTCTTTGCAAAGCATCCTCAGAGCTGGAACACATTATTCTCAAGATCCTCAAGAGTGGACTGTGTTCATCTGGACACTGAAGCTGGACACTGTTGACAGGGGATGAGATGGTTGGATGGAATCATTGACTCAATGGACATGAGTTTGAGCAAGCTCCAGGAGATGGTGAAGGACAGAGGAGCCTGGCATGCTTCAGTCCATTGGGTTGCAAAGAGTTGGATACAACTGAACAACAACAACTGTTTTCAGAAACCTCTGCAGGTTACCTGGAATGAAGACTGAGGTCTCAGGGGTGTGGATGGGGGACCCACAGCTAAGTGCTTCCAGGGTGATCAGTGGAGCTTACTTTGGTGGTTAAGTGCAAAACCTCTGATTTCAGACTGCCTGGGTTTTAATCCTGACCTCAACAATGTGTTATCTGTGTGACATTGGGCCCGTCACTCCACCTCTCTGTGCTTTGGAATCTCTGTCTGTGGAGGTTGAATGTAAGAGTTCTTACTGCAGAGAGTTCTTCTGAGGATTAAATAAGTATGTGATGTACTGAGAACACTTTCTGATGCACAGTAAACACTTTGTACTAATACATGTAAAATGAAAGAAAATGTTAGTGGCTCAGTTGTATCTGACTCTGCAATCCCATGGACTGTAGACCACCAAGTTCTGTCCATGGGATTCTCCAGGCAAGAATATTGGAATGGGTTGCCATTCCTTTCTTCAGAGGATCTTCCCAACACAGAGATCGAACCTGGGTCTCTCCTGCAGGTGGATTCTTTTCTGTATGAGCCACTTGGGAAGCCCAATACATTCTGCCTATTTTTTATCCTCATTATTCAGGAAAGACATTCACAGAGGCGCTAAGAAAGCAATGGCTCCCGGGACCAAGGAGCTCCCCTTAAGATCTCTCTAAGCTATCTTCTCAATACCAACATCTCCCTAGACCAGTGTTGTCCAAGAGAACTTTCTGGAATGATTAGAAAGTCTTTTTCTACACTGTCTGTCTCAGGATCCACCACCTAAAACATGATGATTGTGACCAAGGAAGTGAATATTTAGTTTATGTGCATTTTAATAAATTTAAATTTACAAAGTAACTAGCAGCTGTCATGTTCAATAGCTCCAATCACTTCCAGAATTTCTCAATTTGAAGGAAAAAAATCATTTATTCAAATGTGACTAGGAAATCCTGATTTCTATATGCCCCTTACAGACGGCTCCTAAGTTCTCAGGGGCTGATTAAAGCTCCTGAGAAGTCCTACAGCAGTTATATTTTGTTCACCCTATTGGTTGACAAATTTATTTGACCACACTGTCTCTTTTCTGTGTGGACGTATACAGCAGTCATCAACACCTCACAGATGATTCCAGAAGTCTGTGTCTGCAAGACCAATGAATGTCATTCGGGCTTTGAAAAGCTACCAAAAAGGAGTTTTGTTTTAATGCCTCTTTTCAGTGCTCCTGGTTCCAGAAACGGAGTCAATGCTAAGTCACTCATGAAGTCATTTAACAAACATGTGATGTGCCCTTACCACGCCCCGCTCCATGCTGCACTGGCAGACACATAACCGTCTCCTTCTTTACAGGCCCTGGGGCTTCCCTGGTAGCTCAGCTGGTAAAGAATCCGCCTGCAGTGCGGGAGACCTGGGTTCGATCCCTGGGTTGGGAAGATCCCCTGGAGAATGACAAGACAATCCACTCCAGTCAATCCACTCCAGTATTCTTGCCTGGAAAATCCAATGGACAGAGGAACCTGGCAGGCTACAGTCCATGGGGTCGCAAAGAGTCAGACACAACTTAACACATACACACACACATACACAGTCCTTCTCCCAGAGATGTGAGCATCCTCCCTGAAGGTGAAGGAGAGAACAAGACTAAGGACTCAGGGACCAGCTCTGCTTCTAAGGACGCAGAAACAGGGTGCTGGGCCCCTGACTCACCCCAGCACAAAGCCCCTTAATGAATTTTAGATTAAAAAGCCAAGATACTGGCATATTCTTAAGATGCTTAATAAAGCAATTGGCCCGTAAGTCAATCTGGCCCTCCAAATGAAGCCTTCAGTGTGGAAGCCAACCAGCCTTACCAGGCCTGCTTAATGCAAAATGGGTAATGTCATTTACAAGCCTCGAAGGCAAGCTTATGAATAAAAGAACAATGCTAGAAAACAAGCCCCGGAAATTTCTATGCACTGCAAACAGCTCAGAGCACGTCCTCGCTGTGCCCTCAGCCCAGCCATTCAGCCCCGTCCAGGGCTCTCCTGGAAGATGAGTTCCCCAATCCAGCAGGCAAGCCTGCTGGAAATGCAGGAAGCCTAATCTTTCAAGCGTCCGAGCCCGCTCCTGCCCCACAACTCCTGGGGACTCTGGAGGTCAGAAGACACACAGACCAGTGACGCAGTGCCTGTCTGGTGCCCTCCATCAGGCCTCCTGTGCTGCTGGCCAAGGCTGCCTGGAACTTCTGCCTCCGTTCAAAAATCAGCCCTCAGCAGAAATTATGTCCATAATTTCTGGGGACCCAGCTCTAGGACAAGGGTTCAGTGTGACAACCCCCACATGCCAAGGAACCTGCAGAGGAACCCCTGCTCTGGGGCAGGACTCCAGCAAAGGCGCATTAAGACAGAACAAAGCAGAGAGGAGGGGAAAACATCTCTCAGGATTCAAAACTAGAAGATGAAATGCCTGGGAAAGAAAGAGGCTTTTCAGAGAAGTTTTCATCCGGTGCCAGAGCAGTTTGAGAGACTCAGAAGAGATGGAAATCTGGGCATGTTTCTGGCCAAAATCTTGGCTTCTCTGCTCAATGAAGTCAGATAAAAAAATACAGAGATAGAGTTTGGAGGAAATAGAAAGGTGGTTTTAATTCTCAGCCGGCGGAGAGGGGAACACAGTAGGCTCGTGGCTCAAAAACTGTGCCCATGCTCCACAGAGTCTAGAGGCTTATATAAGATGAGAGGTCATGGTCAGGAGTCAGTAATAAGGAATAAAGGTGTGGGATCTTGTCAAAAACAGTCATAGGCTGGCATCACTAACCCGGTAATTGAGTCTGGCAGTTCAGTCACTCTGTGGCCTTTATCCTGATATGTAACTACAAGGGGAAGGGTGTTGTAAGGGTAAACATCAGATTGTTGCTGTGGTTCAGTCACTCAGTCACGTCTTTGGGACCCCATGGACTGCAGCACACCAGGTTTCCCTGTCCTTCACTATCTCCCGGAGCTTGCTCAAACTCATGTACACTGAGTTGATGATGCCATCCAATCATCACATCTTCTGCTGTCCCCTTCTCCTCCTACCCTCAATCTTTCCCAGCATTAGGGTCTTCTCCAATTAGTTGGCTCTTCAGGATGTATTTAGCATGGAGTCAGAAGGAAATCAGAGAAGGCAATGGCAACCCACTCCAGTACTCTTGCCTGGAAAATCCCATGGATGGAGGAGCCTGGTGGGCCGCAGTCCATGGGGTCGCTAAGAGTTGAACATGACTGAGTGACTTCACTTTCACTTTTCACTTTCCTGCATTGGAGAAGGAAATGGCAACCCACTCCAGTATTCTTGCCTGGAGAATCCCAGGGACAGCAAAGCCTGGTGGGCTGCCATCTATGGGGTCACACAGAGTCGGACACGACTAAAGCGACTTAGCAACAGCAGCAGCAGCAGAAGGAAATAGGTGTGAAGTGTAGCTCCTGCAAAGTTAGGGGCAGAAAAGCATACTTAGTTACAGACATGCAGAGTTAGGAGCAGTTAAAGTTAAAAAAAAAAAAAAGTTAGGAATGTCCAGGCCTGCTCACTGTTCTCTTTATCTTTTTTGTTCTCAGAAAAGGGAAAGAAAAAACTCATTCCTCTTTTTGTTCTTTTCCTTGCAACGGGCATTGGATGGCTGTGAAGGCTGCTGGTTTGGTAGGTGTCCTGGGAAGAGACAGGCCAGCCAGGACTACATGCTCCACAACCCTGCAGGGTAAGGGCACCAAGAAGGCTCTGAAAGTTCTCCTGCCTCTGTGGATTTCACCCCAGGAACACCTAGGAACACCAGTGCCCACTTACACAGGCTGGGAAGCAGGACAAATGGCCATTCACCTCCCTCCTGAGGTCCCAGGTCTCCTTGGCCAGAGTCATGCTGATCTGGTGGGAAGACCCTCTATTTCCTCGCTAAACAGGATGCTCAAGTGGATGAATCAGCAGGTTCTTTTGAGTTTCAGCTCTCCATCAAGAACCTTTCTTATCTGAAACACAAAAACGCGTGTTAACAAATATTTATCATGCCTCTAGCTGAGCAGTTCCCACAAAGGAGAGAATCCATAGATGTTGGATCATTTATTAATTTATGTCATTCTTTCTCTCTCTTTTATTTTTATTGGAATATAGTTGCTTTATACTGCTGTATTAGTTTCTGCTGCACAGCAAAGTGAATCAGCTCTACATATACATATATCCCTCTTTTTTGGATTTCCCTCCCGTTTAGGTCACCATAGAGCACTGAGTAGAGTTCCCTGAGATATAAAGGGAATATCTAGTTATCTACATAGTAGTGTACATATATGTGGGCTTCCCTGGAGGTGCAGTGGTAAAGAATCTGCCTGCCAATGGAGAAGACCCAGGAAACCTGGGTTCGATCACTGGGTTGGGAAGATCCCCTGGAGGAGGGCATGGCAATCCACTCCAATATTCTTGCCTGTAGAATCCCCAAGGACAGAGGACCCTGGTGGGCTACAGTGCCTGGGGTTGCAAAGTGGCGGACATGCCTGAGCAACTGAGGGCACACACAGTGTATATATGTCAATCCCAATCTCCCAATTCATCCCCCCTGCCACTTCCCCACTTGGTGCCCACAACTTTGTTCTCTATGTCTGTGTCTCTGTCTGTATTTCTATTTTGCAAATAAGATCATCTATACCAATTTTTTCAGATGTCACATATATATGCATTAATACACAATATTTATTTTTCTCTTTCTGACTTACTTCACTCTGTTTCATAGTCTCTAGGTCCATCCACATCTCTGAAAATGATCCGATTTCATTCCTCTTAAAAAAAAAATACTTTTGTTTATTTACTTATGGCTGTGCTGGGTCTTCGTTGCTGCACAGGCTTTTCTCTAGTTGCAATGAGCGGGACGTACTCTCCAGCCACAATTTGCAGGCTTCTCTTGTGGCAGAGCATGGACTCGAGGAATGTGGGCTTCAGTAGTTGGAGCATTTAGGTTCAGTTGTTACGGCTCCTGGACTCTAGAGTACAGGCTCAATAGATGTGGCCCGAGGGCTTAGTTGCTCCAAGGTATGCAGAATCTTCCCAGATCAGGGATCAAACCAGTGTCTCCTGCTTTGGCAAGTGGATTCTTTACCACTGAGCATCCAGGAAGCCCCTTCATTTCTTTCAGTAATGCCATGAATTCTGCTGTGATTGGCTCTAAGAGACCACCTGCTCTGTGGGGTCCTGTCCTCAACCTGCACCCAGTAACATTCTCTGAGGTTCTGTCAAGATGGGGCTCCCAAGGCAGATATGGTCCACCAGATCAGCTCTTGCTTGTCCAACAAAACAACTAAGTGACAACACATTGTACCCTAATATGGAATTACTCCCACTAACACCAGCCTGGCCTTCCTTCCGGAAACTTCACAGCTCTTCTAAGTTCTTTAAATACTTCTCTGGAGGCCCAAGATATAGGGGAGGAAAAGTTCAAATAAAAGCCAAGAGGAGACTCATTGAAAGGCATGTTGACAACATCTAATAGATGAATCTGTCACAGTCCGCCAGAGGGGAAGCCGCATCTGTATTCCAACTGTAATAACTACATATTGAACAGCTGGGACGTGATTTATTAACAATGAGATTTTACAAGCAGGTCACTATTGATGAATGGCAGCAATTTTAGACACCCTAGATCAATACCCTTTAATCGAGTCAAATCTCAGCAAGTTAGATTAAAGCAAGATTCCCAAATAGCCCCAAACTAAACAAACTAATGTGTGTAAAATTCGCCATGTGATTGCATGACATGGGAGGCACTATCATAAGCTGACAACCACACTTCTGTTTATTTACCTGAAAATCACTTGTTGTGGTTAAAAGACTGTGTCTGTGGTCCTTCAGAGATTTGTGGTTGGACACTTGTGAGGTGAGAGGGATCCAGCACAGAGAACTCTGGGCTACTGTCAAGGAAAGACCACCTTGGAAGAAATACTTCTATACCTGCTCTCCAGCACCCACCATGCTCCGTCTGGCGAGATGATGATCAGAGCTTAGAGCACAAGTAAACCTCAAGCCCTGCTCTGTCCCAGGCAACCTGGTTGAGTGTGGATAAATCATGTACAACTCTTCATCCACAAAGCAGAAATGGCATTCATCATTGCCACCTCCAAAGTTGCTATGACATTAAACAAAATAGCATACTTGAGAGACCAGAGGGACTTCCCTGGTGGCTCAGTGGTAAATAATCCACCTATCAATTCAGGAGACACCAGTTCAATCCCTGGTCCAGGAAGATCCCTCGTGCTGTAGAGGAACTAAGCCCGTGAGCCACCACTACTGAGCCTGTGCTCTAGAGCCCGGGAGCTGCAACTACTGAGCCCATGTGCCCCAGAGCCTGTGCTCCACAACAAAAGAGAAGCCACCACAATGAAAAGCCTTCACACCGCAACTCGAGAGTAGCCCCTGCTTGCCACAACCAGAGAAAAGCCTGTGCATCAACGAAGACCCAGATCAGCCAAACATTATTTTGTAAAAAAGACCAGGTATGCGTTTAGCACAGAGAGGGCATATGGTTATTACTCAAAGGAGGTGACCAGCAGGACAACAGCTAGTGGGGCTGCCTCCATCCCCAAAGCATGAGAGCTGCCAGGGCAACAGCCACAGCCAGCCAGACCAGGGAGCCAGGATCCCCGCAAAGCTGGAGGTTGACCACGTACATCCAATCACAACCAGCATTCCCCATGATTCTGCAGGAAGCCCCAGAAAAGCCTCTCTCACTGGACAGATTTCACTTTGGAAATTCTTTTATACCTGGAACTTTCCAGTGTCAGACTAGGAGCCCTTGCTTCCTACATGTAAGTATGGATGCTGGGGCCATGTGTAAAGATTCAAGGGAGACCTTGGGAAGCAGACTGCTCTTGGTCAGCAGTTCCAGGAGATATGGTGGAGTTACTGCCACTACAACCACTGGAGACAGATATGTCAGAGACTTGGAGACAGTCCAGTGCTCTTCCAACCCTGGAGAGAGCCAGAATGATGGCCACTTAGACAGAGTCCATACACACTGTCACTGGGGAGACCTGAAGGCAGAAGGTGATCAGGATCCTCTTTGCTGGTTCCAGGTGGGAACAGGTAGCAACATTTGAGGCAGAGCAAGGAAACATGTTCCCCTTCTGTTTCCATTTAGATGAAGGTGACAGATGATTCAGATAGGTACTGGCTCAAAATGCTGATGTGGTTTGTGGGCTTTCTTGGCTGACCACAAAGGCTTCCTAAATATCTGCCCCTCTCATGCTGGTCACTGTGGCTCAGGACCCAACAGAAGGGATGGGCAGCGATTTCCCAGGCACCCACTAAACACTGGGCGAGTGGATGGGGAAGAGCTCTCGCTTCAACCTGGGCCTCTGTCTCTACCCAGCTGTGTTTGTTCAGAGGCTTCCCAAGTGGCACCTGTGGTAAAGAACCTGCCTGCCAATTCAGGAGACGTAAGAGACACAGGTTCCATCCCTGGGTTAGGAAGATCCTCTGGAGGAGGAAATGGCAACCCCCTCCAGCATTCTTGCCTGGGAAACCCCATGGACAGGGTAGCCTGGTGGGCTACAGTCCATGGGGTCGCAAAGAGTCAGACTCGACTGAAATGATTTAGCACGCATGCACATCTTGAAACTCACTGCTCACCCCCAACTAGACAAAGGGCTCCCTGGGCCCCCAGGCACCAGCAAGTCCACTGTCACCACCCTGATCCTACTTTACTATGACTGTACTTGTTTCTTGTGGCGGCTGTAACAAATTATCCCTAATTTAGTGGTTTGAATCAGCAGATATATATTATCTCCCAGTTCTGGAGCCCAGAAATCTGAAATCAAGGTGTCAGCCAGGCTGTGCTCCCTCCAGAGACCCCAGGTAAGCATCCACTTCTTTCCTCCCTCAGCCCCTGGGGTCCAGCTGCTCCTTGACTTGGGGCTGCATCTCTGCCTTTATCTGCACAGGACCCCCTTCTCTTCTCTGTTTGCATCTCATTCTCTTACAAGGACATGTGTCATTGGAATTAGGACCCACCTGGACTATGTGGGCAGCACCAAGGCTTAGTTGGTTAAAGCGCCTGTCTAATAAACAGGAGATCATGGGCTCAAATCCCAGAAGTACCTCAACTAAGCATCCCGGCTCTTTTGGAGGCCTCCCTGGTGGCTCAGAAGGTAAAGAATCTGCCTGCAATGCAGGAGACCCAGGTTCAGTCCCTGGGTTGGGACGATCCCCTGGAGAAGTGAATGGCAAACCACTCCAGTATTCTTGCCTGGAGAATCCCATGGACAGAGGAGCCTGATGGGCTACAGTCCACGGGGTCACAAAGAGTCAGACGCGACTGAGCAATTAAAATTTTTTTTGTACAATCTAGGGCGAACTCAAGATCCTCAGTAACACCTTTAAAGACCCTGCACAGATAAATCCTACTCGCCATTTCTAGGGATATTCTTTTGAGGGGCCATCATTCAGCCCCCAATCCTTTTTTATCCCATCACATGCCCAGCACCAAAATAGATGCCTAATTCCATTGGCAGAATCAATGAATGAATGAGTGAACAAGCAGTTGCTACCATGGACAGCAGTCCACAAGCTAAGGGAAGACTGGCTGAGGGGCAACTCCACGCCCCAGCATGGATGCAGGTGGGTCTAAGGCCTGGACGTCCCAGCCAGGAAGGCACCATCTATCCAGCTCCAGGGTCAGGCTGCAGGGCCCAGCCGTCTCACATCGCATGGCCACCTCAAACCAGGGCTCCTTCCTGTGGCCCCTGAGCCAACCCCTGTAACACCGATCCTGAGGCCCCCCCTCCCCCATCTCTGGGGAGGATGTTGTTCAACAAGCCTAGGCAGTGCATGCATGTGCAGTTATGTGTGTCCACATATGTGCAGGCAAATGCATGTGTGTGCAGGCATGTGCGTGTGGTGTGTATAGGTATGCAAGTGTATGCATGTATGTGCAGGTGTGTGCTGTGTGTGTGGGTTTGTCTGTATATTTAATTACATGGGCGTAATTAGGAAACATCACCAGGAGACCCATATTCTCTTCGAGCCCGTGATTTTCAGTCTTGTCAGAATATTAGTGCTAAAAATTATGAGACATAAATGGGGCCGGTTAACATAAAAGCCATAAAATATTTGTTTCTAATGGAGCCTGGATGCAAGCAAATCTGTCTTCCAGCTGTGGAGGGCCATTGTCTTAAAAGAGAAAACTGTCTTCTTAACATCGGCAGCAAGGAAGCCACTCTGGTTTGGGGTCGTGCCCACACTCCCTCCCCATCCCTGCTGGGGTCTCCAGGTGTCCAGGAGCACTTGGGAAGGGGTGGTGAGGGAGACTGCAGTTTCTAGGCTTCAGTCAGGGGCCAGACAAGGTGGTCAAGACGCTGAAGTCACACATATCCCTGCCCCATCCAGAAGATTCCTCCATCCTTGCAGCAGATGAGAATAGGAGGCTCAGCCAAGCAGAGGTACTAGCCCAGAGTCACACATCTGGTCCCCAGAATGGAAACCCAGGCCCCACATGTTTTACAACACAGGTGTCTAGGGGACACACACTTCCCCTCCCGAGACCCAAGGCAGGAGCAGAGCATCCCTCTTGACACAGACCAGCGTTCTCCTTTTGCCAGGGTAGATCCAGGGCCTCTGGTCGAGTGTCTGGGGGACAAAGGACACTTTTTCAAAATGATCAGCAGACCCCAGTGTGCAGGGAGTCAGGACTCACAGGCACGCTGGTTGGGCTGGTGTGGGTGGGGACTACCAACCGGGAACTTGTGCCTGACATGAAGTTCTACTCACTCATCTGTTCATTCAGTGTTCACAGCAGCACCATTCAGAGCAGCCAAGATATGGAAGCAGCATAGATGTCCACTGACAAAGGAATGGACAAAGAAAATGTGGTATCGATGCATATGTGGTATATATACATATACACACAATGGAATATTACTCAGCCATAAAAAAGAATGAAATAATACTATTTGCAGCAATATGGATGAACCTAGACACTATTATACTAAGTGAAGTAAATCAGACAAAGACAAATATCATATGATATTACTTCTATGGAGTCTATAAAAAAGTGATACAGGGACTTCCCTGGTGGTCCGGTGCTTAAGAACCCACCTTGCTATGCAGGGGACAGGAGTTCGATCCTTGGTTGGGAAACCAAGATTTCACGTGGTGTGGAGCAACGAAGCCCATGCACCACAACTGCTGAGCCGGCAGGCTCCAGAGCCACAACAGGAGAGCCCACAAGCTGCAACAAAGAGCTCCTGGGCCACAACTAGGGCCTGATGCAGCCTAAATAAATAAATAACCATGTCAAAAAAGGCAAAACAAAAAAATAAAAGAATGATACAAATGAATATCCAAGACAGAAACAGATTCGCAGAAAATAAACTTCTAGCTACCCAAGGGAAAAGGGATGAGGGAGGGGTACATGAGGAAATAGGGACTGACATATACACGCTGCTGCTACTGCTAAGTCCCTTCAGTCGTATCCGACTCTGTGCGACCCCATAGACGGAAGCTCACCAGGCTCCCCTGTCCCTGGGATATATAAAACAGATAAACAACAAGGACCTACTGTGTAGTACCCGGAACCATCCTCTGCTGCTGCTGCTGCTGCTAAGTCGCTTCAGTCATGTCCGACTCGGTGCGACCCCATAGACAGCAGCCCACCAGGCTCCCCCGTCCCTGGGATTCTCCAGGCAAGAACACTGCAGTGGGTTGCCATTTCCTTCTCCATTGCGTGAAAGTGAAAAGTGAAAGTGAAGTCGCTCAGTCGTGACCGACTCGTGGCGACCCCATGGACTGCAGCCCACCAGGCTCCTCCATGCATGGGATTTTCTAGCAAGAGTACTAGAGTGGTTTGCCATTGCCTTCTCCAGAACCATCCTCAGTACCTTGCAATAACCTATCATGGAAAAGAATCTGAAAAAGAATAGATATAATATGCATACCTGGAACATGTTGCTATACACCTGAATCTAAAACAACTATACTTCAATAAAAAGTAAATCTATATATAAACTAAAGCATTTAGGGAGCACCTCTCTTAAGTGCCACATGGTATTGGGGCTGGGATGCAGCCATGAGCAAAAAGTGACCCTCTCTCCTCACCAAGAGCAGAGCCTGTGTAAGCTAACATGAGAGCAGTGCAGCCAGGGAGGGCCGAGGTGCTGCACGGGCCAGAGCAGGGCTGGGGGGCAGTGAGCAGGGGCATTCAGAAACAGTCCATGTGACCACCTGCTGAAGTCACTGTCAAGGTAGCCTTGGGAGAACAGGTAGGCTGTAAAGACCATTAACTTTACCCAGAAGAAAGAGTCCTGGAAAACTGGGCTACACAGAGAAACTTTACCCCAACTCCCAGGTGTTGGAAAAGCTTTAGATGGAAAAACTTTTCTCTCTGTTTTGGTTTCTGTGTCTATCTGCCTGTCTATTCATCCATATATTTATCTATTTGTCTAATATCTATTCAGCTATGATTTCTAGATAGATATAGATATAGATATATCTAGGGCTCACTTTCATGCGTTGGAGAAGGAAATGGCAATCCACTCCAGTGTTCTTGCCTAGAGAGTCCCAAGGACGGGGAGGCCTGGTGGGCTGCTGTCTCAGGGGTCGCACAGAGTCGGACACGACTGAAGCGACTTAGCAGCAGCAGCAGGGCTTCCTTGGAGAAGGCACTGGCACCCCACTCCAGTCCTCTTGCCTGGAAAATCCCGTGGATGGAGGAGCCTGGTAGGCTGCAGTCCATGGGGTCACTAAGAGTCTGACACGACTGAGCAACTTCACTTTCACTTATCACTTTCATGCATTGGAGAAGAAAATGGCAACCCACTCCAGTGTTCTTGCCTGAAGAATCCCAGGGACAGAGGAGCCTGGTGGGCTGCCGTCTATGGGGTCGCACAGAGTCGGACACGACTGAAGCGACTTAGCAGCAGCAGCAGCAGGTCTTCCTCAGTGGTGCTATTGGTAAATAATCCACACGCCAATGAAGAAGACATAAGAGATGCGGGTTCGATTTCTGGGTCAGGAAGATGCCCTGGAGAAGGGCGTGGCAACCCACTCCGGTATTCTTGCCTGAAGAATCCCAAGAACAGAGGATCCTGGCAAGTTACAGTCCACATGGTTGCAAAGAGTCAGACATGACTGAAGTGACTTAGCACAGCACATCTAAGTATGCATGTATGTATCCATCCACCCATCATTCACTCATCTCTTACTATCATATGTCTCTCATCAGTTTGTGTATATATGTATCTATGCTTCTATCATCTAGCTAGCTAGCTAATTATCCATCCATTATCTATTATCTACCTACCTATGCATCTATGCATGCATCTATTCATCCGTCCATCCATCCATCTAGCTATGCACCCAAGCATCTATCTATGCACTTATCTAAACCATAACATACATATACATGCATGCATGAGTGCTCAGTCATTTCAGTCGTGTCTGATTCTGTGCGACCCTAGATATAAGTGTGCATATATATGTATATTAGATAAATGTAGATAGGAGTATAAAATATGGAAACAGAAGCTGATTAGGCTCTTGGTCACATTTGGATTTTTGTAGACATTTATCCAGAGCCAAAAATATTTTGCTCAATTTTGTTCTTATGAAATCATAATAAATAAGTAAATAATTGCAGATGACTCCTCCAGAACAAGCATGTTTTCCTCAAAATGATTGTACCAGGATTATCGTGATTAAGTGAATATTCTGGACAAAAAATAAAAGAAGTTACTCTGGAAATGATGCTATGGATAATTTTAAATTTTTCAAAAAATTGGAACAGCAGCAGTTTAAAATGTTCCTCCATCAGAATGCCATGGACCAGGGTGGTCTCCTCTGAGGCCCAGCATCTCCAAGGCCCTGCATAGACCCCAGGTATTCCCTTTCAGCCCTCTTCTTACAAAGAGAGGAGAAATTGGTTTCAACAGTGAGCCTGCTCTTGCTTGGGTGGCATTAACTAGGATTTACTGTAAAAGGCTGACGCAGAGAGCTGAGAACATGGACAGTTTGAGTCTTAATTCCCCCTTTCTTCAGCAGCATCTTTCATGAAGAATTTACCATGACTTACTTGTCCCCAGTCCACTGGCTCGATCTATTCTTAATGGCATTGCTGACAGCACACAGCCCCCTGGCTAACATCCAAGGTTTTATTTTCATTGTGTGTCAGCTCCGTCCAGCCACACCCTGCCCCCACCCTCACTCAGGGGCCCTTGATGGTCCCCTTTCCGAGGCTGGGCTCTTCATTCCCAGTTCTTCCAACAAGCCCAGGCCCTGCCTTCTGGATGAACACATCTCCTTCCTGGAAGTCACGCCCACTTTCTGGAGAAGGTTAGCTGATTGAGGGAATTGCTCTGATGCAGACAGTGACGTGGCAGTATGTCAGCCTTGTAGCGACTGTACACACACATCAAGGAACTGAAATCCAGCCTACGTGCCTTGGGGTTGACCCTCGAAAGCACTAGGAGGCATCAAGCATCAGCTCTGGCTTTGTCCTGGGCTCTGAAAGTCTCCCTTTTGGCTTTACAAGTTAAATATGGGTCATGGGGGCCAGAACATATGCTTGGGGGCCCTAGGCAGAGGTTCAAATCCCAAACCCTCAAGCAGGTGACCTTGGACAGTTGACCGTTTTCCCACCTTATGGGCGTCAGTGTAAAATGGGAATATTATACCCATGGCCAGGCATCCCAGTGAGGATAAACAGATATCTTCTAGCTATACCCCCTGGAGACAGAGTGAACGCACAGCACATGGAGGTCAGGGAGGGTCAAGGGCGTTACAGATGAGAAGAAAAAGAGCAAACCGGTCACATGCACTGCGGGGACCAAGGAAGACTGCAGAAGCCAATGAGGCATCTCCAACCAGGTCTATCTCCTGCCATTCGGCCATTGGTGAAATATATGAATGTGGCCACTGCCAGCAAGCCCACGTCCACTGCGCTCCTGCCGCAGAGTATTTATGGAGGCATCCCACCAGTCAAGGGAGACTTACGAGCTACATAAATACAAAGGATAATCCCGCAAATTCCAAGTTGTACTAAAGGGCTGCAAATCAGGGCTTGGGCTGGGTCCCAGATACAAAGAGTAAGTGTGATTAAGTGTGACTTTTTTAAAGTTTTGTTTGGATTTATTCCTAAAAGCTCCTTCACCCAGAGACGCAGATTTCTTGTTGGCACAGATGGCTTCCCTGTCATAAATCAGAGGCAGAGAATTTGAGCAGTGTCCAGAAAGAGCCAAGGAATAAAGGGAGCTCAAAAGCAGGATGACTCGGAACTTTGGTGCAAAATTAAGAGATTTATCAAGACCAACCCCAGGCCTGGGGGTGAAGTGCTGTGAGGCATGAACACCTCCTGGTACTTTCCAGCTTCCTGCCCAGTGCCCCTGACTGGGCAGAGGCTTTTGTGGGCACCCCCTGGGGCTGTGCAGGTTGGCCACGGGCAGCATACCTGGCCATGTAGGGGTAGCTCAGAAATGACACCAGCCCCAGCTGGAATGTGCGTGGAATGAACAGAGGGGCAAATGACCAAGTGACATCAGAAGACACACAAGCCCACAAGCTTGTACGCTCAGCCAGGACGACACTGGCAGTCAGGGCAGAGTCCATTCCAGGGAGGAAACCTCCTCTTCTCTGCCCAGTGTCTGGGGAAGGTTTGTCCCTGGGACAAGGGTTGCACCCACTGCAGCATGCTCCCTGAGGGCGCAGGGACAGAAATGCTGCAGTAAAGTCTCCCAAATGACAGTCCTCAGCAGAGACTCTTGGCCGGATGCTTCCTGAGCTTACTCACCTGTGAAATAGGGAATAACAGCCTTCCTTGCTGGGTGACCATGCAGGTTACATAAGGGGCCAATCAACAAACTCAGACTCGGAAGCGATTCCTCCCAATAGTAGCAGGTAAAGAGGGTCCAGACCCCAGCTCTGCCGTACAGAATAGTGTAGTCTCTACATTTAGGGAGAGACACAGGACCATGTTTGGGGGACAACCATGTCTTCCTTGAGGAAGGGGTAACTGAGAGGTCCATCTGCCCTGCTCTCTGACAAGCACCGTGGCCTCTCTCTGCCCTGGGCTTGCTCCAGTAAGTATTGAGGACAGATGTTCACCATGCCTTCATTTTCTGAATTTCTGATGCATTGACATCTGGCGCCTCACGAGTCCTGGAAAGGCCACCCCTCACTGGGCCAGCTTGTTCCTAGAGATGGTAGAAGACTGGTCTGTAAACACACTTTTCTTACTTAAACCAACCCCTGCAGAGCCATGCCCCTCCTTCTCTATTGGGCTGTCACCCCCCAGCCACTATTCCCCTGATTTAAGTAGCCACATGGCCAGGAACAACCCCAATGCCCTAGAGCCCACTAGAATTCTTCAGACTACCCAGTCCTGAGACTCACCCTGCTTCATCCATTTTTTCCTGCAGGAAACACAATGCAGGCACTTGCCCATGTTTTCCCCTCATTCCTCGCCCTCCTGGCTGACCCTGGTGCTTCCCTGTGCAGCCCTATGTGGCGTGGCTTGCCCCCTCCCCTTGGGAACTGTCAGTCACAAATGACATTTTCACTGCCAATCATCTCCTGACTTGTTGACCTCAACACATCTGAACAATAATAAGATCTACACTGAAAGCAGGAGGAAGCAGGTGTGCTTGGTATATCTCCACCTTCTTCCTCCTCTTGTGGACAGGCTGGCCCAGAGTGGTCACTCTCTATCTAAGGAAGACTGTGACAGGCTGCCCAGACAGGCCTGGCACTGCATTTGTGGGCAGGTTTGGTCAGATCTGGGGGTCAGACAAGCCAGCACACTTGACCAGCATACCTAAGCCACATCCCCACCTGGGCTCCCTGTGCAGGAAACTGGCACCTTGGTTACACTTCCCAGCATCTCCAGAACTTGGGCAGCAAGAGGGGTGCTTTCACTCAAAGGCTTCCAAGACTCTCCATTTAGTGGAGACCACCTCTCCCCTGGGAGAGGGACCCCCAAGACAGCATGTGACTCCCCACTTCTCCCCTCCTCATCCTTCCAGGAACATGGGGACAGTCCTTGCCCACTCTGTGATGTAAGGAATGAATGAATGGTCGAGTGACTTTCTTCGGCTTCCAGGCAGAGGCATCAAACTGCTGATGTGAGACTATACAGAACGTTCTTCTGTATAGTCTCCCAGAGATTCAGGGAGAGTCCTTGACAGGGAGGTTCATCTCTGAGCTGTGCCATGAAGCTATGGTCATTCTGGACAGTTCTCAGCCCTGCAGTGCCCGTGTGTGAGGGAGAAGCATTACAGCACGGCGAGTGGTCCTGCACAGGGGCTATTTGTTACCACATCACAACCCAGTCCATTCTGACTGATGCAGGGCAGACAGAGGACCACATGGGACTCCTGCAGGGTGGCCTCCAATAAGGCTGGGCAACAGCAGACCAAACCACAAAGTTGCAGCTGACGAACAAAGAGTGACAGAGATCATTCATGTCACTGCATCAGAGAGAAGCATCTTCTCAGCATCTGTCATGTGAATTGTCATTTACAGCATCTGTCATGTAAAATGTTCTCGGAGAGAACGTTCATTAAAAGTTTTCCATAAGCATTCCTGAGGTCTTTCATCACACGGCGTTACTTTCTTTTCTTTCCCGTAAGATCTTAAGCACATTTGCTGCCTTCGCATAAAGGACTTTTGCTTCTAATCATATCGATTTTACTATAATTAATTTTTAATGTATTTTCCAGAGTGTTGTGTATATACAGAGAGATATTTTATCATATATTAGCATAGCCATTTCCACTTTTAAGGTCGGTTATTAAATGAGCACTAATTTATTATTGTTTTAGAGGATACAGTGTTAACCCAATTATCATTTGCATTTTGTCGTGTACACTCTGGAATGTGATAGGGCGTTGGTAATAGATGCAATAGGATTAAATGCACCAAATTGAATCTTTGGGACTCACGCTGAATTCTAATAATTGCTTGATGAGCCAGCAGGAAAGACTTCTTAGGGAAGGTAACAACTTGCCCCTTGGCTCCATCTGATGTCAGGAATTAGAGCACTGCCTCCACACCAAATCTGCCTCGGCCTCTTCCCAGCTCTAGCATGTCTGCTCAGATGCCTGGTCCCTCTGAGACTCTGTTTTCTGATCTAGTAAACAATGGGCTTCCCTAGTGACTCAGTTGGTAAAGAATCTGTCTGCAATGCAGGAGACCTGGGTTCAATCCCTGGGTCGGGAAGATCCCCTGGAGAAGGAAATGGCAACCCACTCCAGTATTCTTGCCTGGAGAATCCCATGGACAGAGGAGCCTGGCAGGCTACAGTCCATGGGGGTCACAAAGAATCACACATAACTGAGCGACTAACACGAATAAGGGGGATAATAACCCTCCCTTCTTTGGGCCATTCATGGTTGAAGGAGGAAGTGCATATGGGCTTGCAGGACCCCAACATTATCCCCCTTCATTCCACGGGGACCCTTCCAACACAAACCTGTTACATGAATTAGTTTGAGTGTCTCCACCTCCAACTCAGTGCTTGCAGGAAATAACCTTCTCTGCCAAGCATGTGTTTTTGCATCTATATGTGAGAGAGGCATCCCCCAAGTGGGAGTGTTGCCTCTTGTATAGAGTAGTCCAAGGAAGCAGGGCCATCTGTCTGACCTCCATCCCCCTGTGATTGGCTCCTCGGGGCCCAGGACCATATCCAGCCCACAGGAAGTCACAGAAGCGGCAGAGAGGATGCAGCAGCACTGCCAGCCCCAGAGGCGTTGGCCACATGCTCAGACCCAGGCCATGGCCCTGGGAAGGAGTCCCCGTGTCCTCCCTCTGGGAGCTGAGCCCTTGACCATCCTCAACCCCATGGGATGCCCACCACTGTCATCAGGGTGGCACTAAGCTGTGCTCTTGTAGGATCTGGGCACGGGGTCAGATGGGGTCATTGGTGAAGACCAGCCTCCTTTCCAACACCTGGGACCCATGGCAGTATCCATGCCCTGCTCTGCTGGATTCTGATTCAGCCCCTCTGTCCTCCTTGCCAGGGAACTGGTAATGACCTATTGTGAGTTAAGCCAAAGACACTAGTCTACTCACATATCCACCTGTGTTAGTGAAGACTTTTCAAGGGAGATCAGTGTGGTGGAGAGAGCCACAGGAGAGCCTGGACATGAACCCATCTCTTGATCACCAGGCCACAATGGACCATGCGTCCCCCACCAGCTAACACAGACTGAAGTCCAAGGCTGGGGGTGCAGTTGCCAGCTGCTGATCCCCAGCAGACTGGAGACTGACCGTCACCCTAGGGTCATCAGCAAGGCTTCATAGAGCCTGCAGCGCTGTGCCTGCTCCCGCTGAGGGAACAAGAAAGAAGAGGCCTGGCCAGAGAAACTGGACAACGACTGGCCAAGTGAGAGAAGGACTGGCCAGTGGCATTCTTCACCCCCTGAAGACCTGGCTGGGCGCTGCTTACCTCCATCAGGGGTAGCAGAGAGAGCACTCAGGGGACCTGAATTGAGAAAGGCAGGACATTGAAGGGGAGGGGAAAACCCTGCCCGAGGGACACATCTCCCCTTCCTGAGAGCACAGATGCGGAGAGAGACAGATGCACGGCTATGATGTAAGGATTCTCCACCATCCTGAGAGTCTGGTTCCATCCTCCCCTCTTTATGATGCTGCCTTGTCCCGTGGCATCACTAAGAATGCCCGACCTCATCTGAGAGCCCAACGGCAGGGACCAGCAGACAGACAGCAGATGAAAGACCCGGCTGGCACAGTTGCCCGTAGAATCCTTGTGCTGTCAGCAACCATCTCATTCATTATTCACACCCCAAACCCATAAAAAGAATTTGACTTTTCCCCTGACAAGCACAGCACTCCTGACCTCATTTAAGGTGGGGGAGAAGCAGTGATGTCACTCTTCGTTTGGTACTTCTCCCAGAGATGTACTCTGGTTGGGGAAAAACCCTCACTGTCACCCCTCTGGCTTCCTTAGACTCGCTGCTTCCAATGTCAAGGTCTGTGAAAAGGTTGCTAGCTTCCTTCGCAAGTCCAGGGTCTGGGAAGAGAGGGCTGGGCAGTGAGTGGCTGCAAGAGTCCCCCAGGAGTGCAGACACTAGGTTAATTCGCCTCGGTTGACAGATGGACCGCTGGAGACGCTTATTTATAATATTTACACTTATGCTGAGAGGAACATTCCAGCACTGGGCCACTTATCTCATTCCTTTTGGAAGCCCTTCCTCTTTTTAACTAATGAGGAGATGGCTCACTAGAGAATTTATAGCCCTGCTTTGCCGACACGCCACATTTCCATGGAGAATATTCGAGTGTGCCAACCAAAGAAGTGGCTAATTGGCTCAGAGCAGGTGGCAGGAATGGCCTGTGGTCAGGTGCTCAGAGCAGGTGGCAGGTGGGGCCCTGACATCAGGTATAACTGCCCCTGAGACCCCACAGAGTTGATATAGGATGTGTGTGATCCTGCGTCCACCCATTTCAGGTGGGAAAGTGTGTAAGGATTGTAGCAATTCCTGACGTCGGGGTAGCACTTCTCTCCATCACAGAGTCCATGAGGTCCAGTGCTGTCATGGTAACAGTGGGGCATCTGAGGCTACTGCAGAAGATCTTGGCCAAGGTGGTGGAGGAGGTCAAGGTCAACTTGAGACCACACAGTGGTCCACCCTGTGGCCCAGCATGGGCGGACTCGATCTTGATTCCTTCCCTCCCTTCATCCCCACCAATGCTACCAACCCCAGGCCATCTTGCTCTGCAGCTCAGCCCCTGTCTGCGTCCAACAGGCTGCCTGCCCATCCCCCTCTCCAGGCAGCTCTGATTTCCCACCTGGCATCTAACCAGGGAATGTGGTCTGGAGCTCTGCCTTGTTTGCATTCCTGGGCTGGATCTGCGTGAGGCAGAGTTGGAGGACACAGTAGGACACAGCTTTGCCCTTGAAGCTGCCCCCTCCCTCCACTGACTCCTACTCCTGAGCCCAGCTCCCCGCCCACTTAGGATCCCTGTGCGGCCAGCACAGAAATACACTCCCACCAAAAGCCAGGTGCAGCAACACCGACTGAAGACCCTGCCCCAGAAGGAACTGACTGGCCCTATGACCCACAGGTAAATCTCTTCCACTCTTGGGGCCTCAGTTTCCCCTGAATGAAGGGGGAACTACATCCTTAGTTGTTAACCTCGGTTGCACATTAGACTCTCCCAAGGGGCCTTTAAACTCTGCAGGGCCTGAGGTCAGCCCTGCCTGATCACAGGGCAACTCTGGTGGGGAACTCAGGCATCTGCCTTTTTTATAATTGCAGCCAAAGGTGAGAACCACTGACCTGTATCCGTGGTTCTCAAAGTGGGATCCTCAGGACAGCAGCCACAAGGGAACTTGCTAGAAATGCATATTCTTAGGCTCCCACCTGAAACCACAAATCAGAAACTCTGGGTCGGGGCCCTCGCTGGATTCCCACACTACCTAGAGTTTGTGGGGCTCCATCGTCTAAGTCCTGGGGTCTCCCCCAGCTCATTCCAGACCAGGCAGGGTGGCAGGGCATCCAGTCCAGGAGTCCTCCAGCCTTGGCTTCACAGCTCAGCGCACGTGTGGGTGTGAGGCCTGTGTCAGCAGGAGACAGCAGCAGCCAAGATTCAGAACCTGCTCTCTTTTGCTTCTGGAGCAGGACGGGGGACGGGGCGGGGCTTTGCACAGGAATCAGGGAGAGGGCAGTTCGCCGGGTCTCGGAGACCTCGGCCCTTGTTTCTGCCCATGCATCGGGTACTGACCCCTGGGAGGACCCCCAGCCTGGGGGGATCTGCCTGGAGGAGGCAGATGGAGAAGGGAGATCTGCACTAGCCTGGGCTTCCTGGGCAGAAGGACCCTGCCAAACGCAGCTCGCTGGTGGTGCATGCATTCATGGAAAGGGACTCATTCCCCATCTACGGCTATGCGTGCCCCTAAAAGCGCCGTGCCAGGCCGGGTTCCTGCCAGGCGGGAGCCGTGTTGGAGTCTTGGACCCCGAGTGCTCCAGGCGCGGGAAACCTGCAGTGCGCAGAGCCGGACACCAGGTGGCAGCACCACCGCCACATGGCCCAGCTGTGGCATCTTTCTGGAGGTGGAGGTGAGTGGGTGGGAAAGGAGGAGCCCTCCCACCCCGAGAGCTCGCGGAGCAGAATGCACCCCAAGAACTAAGTCAGGACACAATGGGAAATCCCGGCGCCCTAAACCAGACAAGGGTGCTCAGCACCTGGCGGAAATGGCAACCCACTCCAGTATTCTTGCCTGAGAAACCCCATAAACAGAGGAGCCAGCCTGGCGGGCTGCAGTCCATGGAGTCACGAAGAGTCGGAAGCGACTGCGCACGCACTCACGTTTTTATTTCAGTGAGTCTAAAATATCCCTTCCAGCTCAAAAGATGAAACTTTTACCAGGGAGAATCATTTTCTTACATTTCGGTCATAATGACTAAGAAAAGGTAAAAATGTAAGAAAATGCTTCTCCCTGGTAAAAGTTTCGTCTTTTGAGCTGGAAGGGATATTTTAGACTCACTGAAATAAAAATATGAGTGCGTGCTCAATCGCTTCCGACTCTTCGTGACCCCATGGACTGCAGCCCGCTCACCTCCTAACCTTGGGACCATAGCATTCGCTCTGGCTTCTCAAAAACCCCCATTCATGCCTTCCCCATGTTTCCCTTTTACCTCCCTCCAACTGGAACCGGTGGAGGGAGCTCTCTGATCCTACAGAACTACTTGTGGAGAGGGTCACAGGACCTAATTTCAGCTAGAGTGTTAGTGATGATATGGCTTCAAAGTGCAGCTTGGGGGATGAAATTTCCATGCAGAGCTGACTCGAGATGTTGTCCAGTGACCATAGCTAATGGTGATGTTAAACCTGAACTTCTGGAAAATAGAGCAAGCCCACCAGCAAAGGCTGGTCATTCTAGCTCCCAAAGACCAATCCAGAGAGCCGCCCCGCAGGCCGCCATAGTACCAGGAACTCAGAGCATTTGAAAAGCACCCAGACGCAGAGCGGAGAGGGTCCAGAAGGCAGCAGGCTGTGCCCCCAGGCCCAACATCTGTCTGTTGCCCAAGGCTTGTTTCCGGGCAGGGCTGCTCCTTTGTGCCTCAGGCAGCCTTAAAGGCCCCATAAATCTGCCTTTGTGGAGACTGGGACGTAATTGAGTCTCTTAGGCAAACAGGGAGAGCTGAGACACAGGAAACACTGAGCTGATGGGCCACTGAAGGGACATTAAGGGAGTGAGTCTACCAAGCTTCAAACAAAAAACACACTGCAGAGATGGAGTCAGCATCTCAGCGAGAGCCTGCACGCCCCCGCAGGGCACCAGCCTGACATCACCCTCCTTCACACGTGGCCCAGGCAAGGAGGCGGCAGCCCTGCGTGTGAGACAGAGCTGAGCCAGGCTCTTAAGAAAGAGCTTTGAGATATTCCGCAAGAGGCTTACTGGTCTGCACATCCTCAGATCTTGGGATGGAGGCAGAAGGGGAACAGAATTAAAATCGGCAGTGGGCCAGGGGTGCCTCATTATAGATGGAATTTCTACATGCCTCAGAGCAGGCTTTCCAAGATAAATTGGACTTCCAATGCCAGCCTGGCTTAAAAGTTATAGCCTGAAGTCATCAGCACCCTTTGTGTAGGGGGAAGCACTGACTAGGCATCCCGATTGCTATTGGCTGGATGAGCTCGCGAAGATGCTCTTCTCAGGCATCAGTTTCTCTTTGTTTTCAAGCTGAGTTCTGAGGGGTGTGGGGTTCTGCCCAGGAGACCCATGGGCTTCAGCAGACAGGGTCTTTCTCCCCTCTTCCATTCCCCACCTTGTCTGTGACCCCACCTTGAACCAAAGCTCTTCCCTCTCTTCTTCTCTTTTTTTTTTTTTTTAAATCTGCTTTATATCTCCTGAAGGAGATTTCTTCTGAAAGCACTGAGAATTTGAAGAACCTCTAAAGCATCTTCTGGCTCTGATGTCAGGCAGAAGAGGCTGAAGGCATGTGAAGTCTGTGAAAAAGCCCCTGGGCAACACAGCAGGTCCTGAACATTCCACCATTCAGCCACAGGGTGATTTGATCCCCACCTTTGTCACTGGTCCCTACCTGCTCCCTGCAGGTGCCTGTGGGCGCTTTGGCTGGCATGCCCACCTTCGAAGCACTTCTCCATCCCCTCCCCCACCACCCTGGTGCTGGGCTGAGTGGGAGAGGAAGACAGGTTGTCCTTTCCAGTGTGGTGTGAACTCAGAACACAGTAGGTGCTCAGGAAATGTGCACACAATGAATGAATAAAGCTGCCTCGGATTATGCTCTAAACTGATTATGTCCCCCCAGAGATGTTCACATCCTCCAGGTCTGTGAATATGGTACAAGACACACGGCAAAGTGGGGCTTCCCAGGTGGGGTGAAAAAGCCACCTGCCAAGTCAGGAGACGTGGGTTCCATCCCTGGGTCAGGAAGATCCCCTGTAGTAGAAAATGGCAACCCACTTTAGTATTCAAGTCAGGAGAATCCCATGGACAGAGATGCTGGTGGGCTACAGTCCATGGGGTCACAAGGAATAGGACATGACAGACCCTGAACACTTAGCCCATACTATTCTGCTCCACCCAGACGTCAGAGTCATGCTTTTTTTTTTTTTTTTTTAGGTCTGGAACAATCTCCATCTCCACACACATTACTTACCAGTTGAATGACATTTCGTTTCTCATTTACATCTCAAGAGCTCTTTTTTTTTTTTTTTTTTTTTGCAAAAGCCTATTCATTTTAGAAGGTTTAAGAAAGAAAACTGGGAAAACAAGTCAACTTAAATCTCCAAGTTTGAATACAGGCAAATCTCATTAATTCAGGCTTACTGTAGGAAAATATTCTAGGCTACCAAAGGCTTTCAACAGAAAACGACTTCAGAAGTTTCCTTGTAACTAATTGCTTTATCCTTGTCGAGCTGAGGAAACCTGTTTTAATAAACAGATAAGAATCATTTGCAATTAATAGTACATTCAAGCTCAGAGAGCTTGCTCGAGTTCTGGACTAATTATTCCCCTGGCCCGATTACCCATCTGGCTGCTGCTTCTCGTCTGCATTCCTCCTCGTGCTAGTTTTAGCGCGCCTGGCGGAATAAAGTTAACCCTCAGTCCCATCTGCAGTCAAAAGGAAGCCAGGGTGGGCAGACACCTAAACACTGCACTTTGATTTTCTCTCTCTTGCACGTGGTCTAATCGCCTTCCAGAGAGACTCGGAGAGCAAAGCGGCTCCAGATAACATGTCACGTGGAAGTCTGGATTAGAAAACAGATTGTGTGATAATTAATTCATCACATCCCTTTGAGGTAAAATAAAGGGAAGAACAATCAGGCAACAGTAACTCAGAAAATATTTTCTTCTTTTAAGTTAATGGGCCCCATGGCTTTTAATGGAGCTGCAGCCAATTCTCCCAGGTTTTTGCTTGCTTTTAAACGAGGTTATCAACTCCCCATGCAGCAATTAAATGTGCCAGCAAAGCTCCTACTTAGTGCTACTGAAGCACTTAATTTTCATTAAAAAGATGACATTGCAAGCAATTATCAAGGACAATCCACATTCATGGGTATTTGTATTCATAAGGATGGAGTGTGACACAGAGATGCATAAATTACCTCCGTTGACTTCTCTACTTCTTCCTAAATTCGGCTGCAGGCTGGTCAGCTCTAATTACCTGCTTCCAGTTTCTGCATTTACAGTGGTGTCCAGGCTCTGTTCATCCCCCTCCCCTTCCACACACACCTGCCAGGCAAATGCCAAGCGTTTTTCATTATGAACTTATTTCCTCCACATATAACCCTTTTAATACATGCGCTATAATGGAAAGACACAACCCAATTCAGCCTTCTGTTACCCTGTGCTGGTGAAGTTCAGGGCCACCAATAACAACAGCCAGGCACCCTACAAACAGCACTACCAGCTCTGACCCTCACAACAATCTGGAGCTATCACCCCCATGGGTGATGGCTAAGCCCAGGGTCAGAGGAGGTAAAATGTGTTGCAAGGTGTCTCAGCTAGAAAGTGGCAAGTCACCTTTCAAACTGTGGTGTTGGAGAAGACTCTGGAGAGGCCCTTGGACAGGAGGGAGATCAAACCAGTCAATCCTAGGGGATATTAACCCTGAATACTCATTGAAAGGACTGATGCTGCAGCTGAAACTCCAATACTTTGGCCACCTGATGGGAAGAGCATACTCGTTGGAAAGACCCTAATGCTGGGAAAGATTGAAGTCAGGAGGAAAAGAGGACAACAGAGGATCAGATGGGCGGATGGCATCACTGTCTCGATGGATGTGAATCTGAGCAAACTCTGGGAGACGATGAAGGACTGGGAGGCCTGGCGTGTCGCAGTCCCTGGGGTCACAAAGAGTGGACAACAACTGAGCTACTGAGCAACAACAACATCTCTGCGCAAAGCTCATCATTCCTCTGCTGTGCCACATGGGGCTTCCCTCCTGATCCTGCAAATGTGAACATGCACATGGTACAGGCCACATCCATACAGGGTCCTGAGGATGGGGTGAGCACCCGTCTCCCCAGGTTCTGAGTTGGAGAGGTTTGACCCGAAAGGGGAGCAGGGGGAAGGTATTTGGATCAGTGCTGCTGAGACAGTCAGCTTCCGAGACAGATCAAGCACTGAGCTTGCACCTTAATAATCTTGGCTCTGAATACAGAGCAATGATGGATAAAATGTAAGATAAAAATAGAAATCAGATTAGAGTGAGAATAGGAATAAGAATAAAAAGTAAAGAAAGATGTAGTTGGGCTAAAACAAACAATCAGACAGTGAATAAAGAAGCGCTGCTGCTGCTGCTAAGTCGCTTCAGTCGTGTCCGACTCAGTGCGGCCCCATAGACAGCAGCCCCCCAGGCTCCTCTGTCCCTGGGATTCTCCAGGCAAGAACACTGGAGTGGGTTCCCATTGCCTTCTCCGATAAATAAGCACAGGGACCAGAAAAGGAACTGCCATGCAGACACGGCACAGCCAAGCCCTAGGGCTCCAGGGACTAGCAGTGGTGGAAGCCCAGCCCTGGGAGGAAAGGGACTCAGAGCTCCCTGCAGAACACAGCTCCCTGCGAAGCCAGGCCACAGCTTTGCCCCACAGCATCAACAAGGAGTGAATCAAAGGACCCAGGAAGCCACAGTACAGCCTAGCAACCAGGAACCAGGGATCGGCAACGCCTCCCCAAACACTGGGTAATGGGAGCCCTGGGCTCTGCCCAAGACTGAGCATGGAGCCCCTAATCCCGTGGGGTCAACCAGATGTCCAGTTGACAGGGTGGAGGTGTTCAGGGCATCAGGAGCCAGAGAAAATCAAAGACCTCTGATCTGGAATGACCTCTGAAAGAGGTCTGAAAGACCTCTGAAAACCAAAATCTTAACACACATAGACATCAAATGCTAAAACCCAACAAACAAAATTGAACATCCAACAATAGCACACATTCACAGTAGATCAAATTAAGTTTATGAGGCTGTCTGCAAAGGTTGTCAAACAAATTAGCTTATGAGGGCCAAAGAGAAAAATAAAGGAATGGCTTCCACTTACAAAGAAGAAATGAAGCTATAAAAATTTAAATGACCCCTTGGGGACAAGGGTGAAATTGCCAGGATCGTTCACAAGCCACTCTGGGTTGTGCTGCTAGGTGTTAGGCTGAGGTGTACATGCCCACCCTTGGGGGCTGTGCATTCCAAGGAAGGGACAGTTAGATGGTGACCCTGGAGCAAAACTGGGTGGCGGGGGAATGAGCCATGTGGATTCCAGGAGAAAGTTCCAGCAGAGGGGACAGCATGAGAGAGGTATGGCTGGGGGAGGAGGGGTGTGCCTGATGGGTTTGAGAAGCTGCCAGGGGCCATGGGGTGACCGGGGGAGGCAGTAAGACACCAGATCAGGGGATAATGGGGGTCAGATCTAGTAGGACCTTGTAAGCCCCTGTTATGACTTTGACTTTTACTGGGCACAAATGAGGCCTTGGAGGTCCCCAGTGGAGGAGGTGTGTTAATAGCATCATAAAATTCCAGACACCGAGACCAAATATTAAAAGCAGGGTGACCCAGGAGGCTCTGAATGCAGGAGGCACCACCGCGGAGATGGTGAGGAGGGAGGGTGACAGGGGATGAAGTCTGGGAGCTGGAGGACTCAGTGCCTTGTGAGAAAGCAAGGAGCCCAGGGAACCTGGGGGCAACAGCCTGAGGAGCTGGACAGACTGAGTTGCCATTGACTGAATGAGTTCAGTTACATTCATATATGTTAGGAGCTGCAAGGAGCGTGTGCTGTTGACCTAATAATTCCACTTAAAGGAATTTATTGTAAGAGAATTATCATAAACTTAGGAAAATATTACAAATATGGCTCATTAAACTGCTACTTACAATAAAGGATTGGAAGCAGCCTACTTATCCAGCAGTAGAAATCAGATCACAGACCGGAGTATCTGTGGTGAGTCAGCCAGCCTGCCGCTGTTCCCAAACCATTTCTGCCTGCTCACCTCCCACTTCAAAGGCACTCACTTCCCCAGCATCCCTTTAGCTAAGGGTAACCAAGTGACCTGGGCTTCCCAGGTGGTGCTAATGGTAAAGAACCTGCCTGCCAATGCAGGAGACATTAGAGACGCAGGTTCAGTCCCTGGGTTGGGAAGATCCCCTGGAGGAGGGCATAACAACCCATTCCAGTATTCTTGCCTGGAGAATCTCCATGGACAGAGGACCCTGGAGGGCTACAGTCCATAGAGTCACAGAGTCAGACACGACTAAAGTGACTTAGCATGCACCCACAGCCAGGTGACCTGTTCATGACAGAGGAACCATGAGTGAATGCATGGTCTCGAGTTTTGGGGAGCCTATTCTCCCTGTTTTAAGGTCAGACATAAAAGGGGCATTCACTGGTTCTATTCCTTTGCCATTTTTTCCCCATGGACACCAATGCATTGCCTGGAGCTGTGGCAGCTATTTTGGGATCATGAGGGAACAAACATAGGGGGCTGGGGGCAAGGGAACAACATTCTAAGGAAACTGAGAAAAGAGCCAGACAGATCCTGGGTCTTTGGCAGAAGCTTTGGGCACTATAATGGAGTCTGTTTCCAGCCTCCAGACTCTTCTTTAGGAGAAAATAAGTCCCTCTTATCTGACCACCGTGGATTAGGATCTGTTTTTCATTTCTGTGTTACCACGTGGCTCCCCTGCTGGGTCTCTCGTGGCCTGCGTGAGGGATAAAATTAACTCCCCTCGGGACAATCTGGACGCTGTAGCCAAGCCTCTACCATCGGGAGGGAGCTGGCCCCAGTGCAGGAGCTCAGGGAAAAGCTTAATTTGCTGCCGCCAAAGCCAACTCTCATCGAATCCCCAGAGCGACCAACAGATGCAGGCATTGCTGTTGTCCCATTTCACAGAGGGGAAGACCAGAGTTAGAAGATTGACTGTCCTGATCAGAGACAACTGTGGAGAAGTGGGGCTGGGGTTGAATCCAAGGGTGTCTGACCCCAGAGCCATCCCAGACTCCTCTTACTCCCCTAAAACCTGTCTCCCTGCAAAGCACATGGAGCCATGTGTGGTCTTTTTGCACCCTGATGGGGCAAGGCAGGGGGCACCTGGACCCTCTCCATGGATGCCAGAAAACAGGCACTGGCAGCACCTGGCATTATTCTCAGCAGAGGAAGTGGCTGGGCTCCCTTGGGAGGGCAGGTAGGCAGGTGACCTATTACCTGAAGACCATCTTCCAGGAAGGCAAGGGGTCCTGGTGTGGGGAGGGGAGCAAACCAGGACAGAACTCACTAGACTGCAGGCTCCACGTTCAAAGCCTGGCACACAGTAGGTGCCAAATAAACACACGGCAGGTGCCCCATGAGGAATGAGAAATGGGTTATTACTATTCAGGTGGCCCCAAGGACTCTCACAGGCAGTTCAAGATGTGAAAATTATATGTAATTTATGGCATGCTTGTAAATTAGAATCTTATCTAGACATAGAAATATTATTTCAAAGAATATTTCAAAACACAGGAAAATGTTTATCCATAGTTGTTAGGTTACAGCACAATTCAGGATGCAAACCTAAGAATCCAATGTCATTTCGATTTTGTGATATTTAGAGTTAATAACCCGCTTGCCAATGCAGCAGAGGTAAGAGACATGGGTTTGATCCCTGGGTTGGGAAGATCCCCTTGAGGAGGGCATGGCAACCTACTCCAGTATTCTTGCCTGGAGAATCCCATGGACAGAGGAGCCTGGCGGGCTACAGTCCATAGGGTCGCAGAGTCAGACACAACTGAAATGACTTAGCACACAGCACACAGAATTAATATTTGTAGAAGGCAATGCAGAAGATAAAAAACAACAGCCATCCCTCGAGACCCTTTGGGTTGAGGACTAGTTGTGATGCTGTGTTTATACTCCTCTGCAATTTCCTAGTGTCCATAATGAACTCCAAGGGCTTTACAGTTAGAAGGAAGTTATTGTCAATGACTGCCAGGAGCAGCTGGGCAGGCCTGCATGGCCAGTGCTGCCTCTTTCCTGGTCACCTGTTCTCCATCCTCTGGACAGCCTGTAAAAGTGACAGCTGATAACATTTCAAGCCTGCATCCTGACCCTCAATACTTTGCCGATTGTATTAATAACCGACACCACTGCCACAAGAAACCCGCTGCCTGGTTAGCCTCTGCTTCCTCCCAGGACAGACAGACAGACCCTTTCAACACAGGACTCTGAGGGGAGGCTTGAATCAAGACCTGGAATTCATAGCCACACCTTGAGACCTGCCACTTCAAAGAACAATTTTAACTGAAATGGTGATGATGCCATCATCATCGTCAATGGTGATGCCCCCAAAGATGACGTGGGCATTGTAAACACTCCGTGCCCTTGCCTGGAAGCTGGCCCACTGGATGCTGCAGGACATAAATCCCTGCTAATGAGGGCTGGCCCTGACTGGGACCCTCTGTGCCCGCCCTGAGCAGACCCCCAGCCTGCTGGCAGAATGAAGGCCACTTCGCTACAGGGTATGTCAAGGTGGCTGTAGGAGTGACAGGCATGGGATCCCTGAGGTTCTAACACAGGTGAGGAATCCCACTCTCCATGGCAACCTGGCACCTGGGCCAGCCTCCCAGACTCTCAGCTATGGGAGTCTTTATGGTGGAAGGGGGAGCCTTTGCATTTGGACCCTCTGGGAAATCTGTGGTCAGCACCACCTTTTGGGATGGGCTAGAGGACAGGGGTCAAGGGGAGCCAGGGAAACCCCAGCCCCACTCTCTGCCTGCTGGGCCATCAAGGCCCAAGGGCAGCAGGAGTCCCTCACAGGAGGTCCATCCTCCCCATGCAGGACAAGAAGCAGAAGGAGAGAGATGCTAAGGCAATAACCACATTCTCCTGGGGACACCCCAACAGAGACTAGGAAGCTGCACTTGGAAGCATCTCGCCGCTCTTCTGAGACGTGTGAACCCTCAGTCCCCAGGAGACAGCAGCCCTCAGTGAGGCAGGTGGGCACTCTGAGTGGGCACTGTGGGCGGGGGTGGGGCGTCTCCTGTGGTCCAGTCCTGACCCCCGCCTGTAGGACCGCTGGTAAAGGCAGGACTCCCTCCCAGGAGTTCAAGGAGAAACAGAAGCCAGCTGCCCAGACTATAGCTGAGATTTATTCCCTAGGCAGAATCCCTTTTAATTCCTCTATGAAGATGAGTGGGTCTCTGCATCCTGGGCTCTGCTGGTCGGTCCCATTCATCAGCCAGGCGGCACTGTGCAGGTGAGGCTGGCACTAATTCACAAGAGGAGAATGTGAATGGATGGATGCTGAGGCTCCCTCAAGGGCATCCATCACCCGCTGTCGAGTGCCTCACCCGGGACCTGCCCAGCGATGCCTGTGGCCTGCCCTCCATCAGGCTCGGGTGCCCAGCGATGAACAGCTCACAGATACCACTCCTCCATAGCACACACAGAGGCTGGGCACAGAGCTGCACCACCAGGGGCCCTTGGAGCTGGATGTAACACCTGGATCCTGCTTCTCTGGGGTGGCTTGTCTCACCCTTGGCTCTCTAGCTGTCCCCGACACTGAGGCAGTGTCCCTTGGGGGCAGGGCTGTGGACTCTGGGTCCAGCTCTACTGAGCATAGGTGGACACACACCAGCACATCCTTGGGGCAGCCAGGAGCAGGCTGGACTGGAGCTGAGGGCACAGAGGAGAAAGCCTGATGGAGTGGCAGGGCTAGAGCTGAGGAAGGGACTGCAGGGGCTTGTGAGGCTGTGAGAAGGACTGGCTTCTGCTCCTAAGGATGTGGGAAGCCACTTGAACCTTCCAAGGAGTGCCGTGATCTGATGTGTGTTTTAAAGGATCATCTGGGTGCTCTCAGAACAGACCTTTGGTGGGAGCCATGGCTAAGGCTGAGCACCAAAGAACTGATGCTTTCAAATTGCGGAGTGGGAAAAGACTCTCCCTTGGACAGCAAGGAGATCAAACTGGTCAATCCTAAAGGAAATCAACCCTGACTATTCGTTGGAAGGACTGATGCTGAAGCTGAAGGTCCAATACTTTGGCCACCTAATGAGAAGAACCAACTTATTGGAAAAGCTCCTGATGTTGGGAAAGGTTGAGGGCAGGAGAAGGGCACGACAGAGGATAAGATGATTGGCTGGGATCACCGACTCAATTGACATAAGTTTGAGCAAACTCCGAGAGATGGTGAAGGACAGGGAAGCCTGGAATGCTGCAGTCCGTGGGGTCACAGAGCCGGACGTGATTTAGCGACTGAACAACAAGGGAGGAGTTGGTGCAGAGTCCTCCTGCGGGGGCAGGTGGGGGGACCTAGGAGGCAGGACTAACTTTGGGAGGTGGTGGAACAACAGACTGGTTCCAAATAGGAAAAGGAGTACATCAAGGTTGTATATTGTCACCCTGCTTATTTAACTTATATGCAGAGAACGTCATGAGAAACCCTGGACTGGAAGAAACACAAGCTGGAATCAAGATTGCCGGGAGAAATATCAATAACCTCAGATATGCAGATGATACCACCCTTATGGCAGAAAGTGAAGAGGAACTAAAAAGCCTCTTGATGAAAGTGAAAGTGGAGAGTGAAAAGGTTGGCTTAAAGCTCAACATTCAGAAAACGAAGATCATGGCATCCAGTCCCATCACTACATGGGAAATAGATGGGGAAACAGTGGAAGCAGTGTCAGACTTTATTTTTCTGGGCTCCAAAATGACTGCAGATGGTGACTGCTGCCATGTAATTAAAAGACACTTACTCCTTGGAAGGAAAGTTATGACTAACCTAGATAGCATATTCAAAAGCAGAGACATTACTTTGCCAACAAAGGTCCGTCTAGTCAAGGCTATGGTCTTTCCTGTGGTCATGTATGGATGTGAGAGCTGGACTGTGAAGAAGGCTCAGCGCCGAAGAATTGATGCTTTTGAACTGTGGTGTTGGAGAAGACTCTTGAGAGTCCCTTGGACTGCAAGGAGATCCAACCAGTCCATTCTGAAGGAGATCAGCCCTGGGATTTCTTTGGAGGGAATGATGTTAAAGCTTAAACTCCAGTACTTTAGCCACCTCATGCGAAGAGTTGACTCATTGGAAAAGACTCTGATGCTGGGAGGGATTGAGGGCAAGAGGAGAAGGGGACAACAGAGGATGAGATGGCTGGATGGCATCACTGACTCGATGGACGTGAGTCTGAGTGAACTCCAGGAGTTGGTGATGGACAGGGAGGCCTGGCGTGCTGCGATTCATGGGGTCACAAAGAGTCGGACACGACTGAGCAACTGAACTGAACTGAAATCCCAGATTTGCTGAATGGCCAGCTGCAGACTATATGAGGAAGGAGCAGAGGTGAGCTGGTCCCAGGTGCAATCTAATAAGAAAGTAGCCATTTGCCACAATGGATAAGCTGTGAGGACAGCAGGTGTGAAAGGAATGTCAAGAGTGCTTTTGCAAACACATCAAGTTCAGAAAAACAGTCAACAGGAAGCACATGCCCTGTGGTCAGCAAGGAGGCCTTGAGCCCTGACTGTGTCTCAAATGCTAGCACTTGGCAATAATAGCAAGCAGCCTGGCTTTTCTCCACATTATTATTATTTTACAATTTCTGCTCATTCAAATGCAAATGCATCCACATTGCCCCCACCCCAGTGGGATTGCTCCCACCCTTTGATTCCAGAGAGAAGGGCACTGCTTTGAGGCATCCAGTGGATGCCAAGTGGACATGTGGAGCATGAGGTCAAGGGGCCATGCTCCAGTTCAAGAGCAAGTCTGGGCAGGACCATGAGCTTGAGTGTTATTGCGTGTGGGTGTCACTTGGAAACATTAATCTGAATATCTTAGCCAAGAGTAGTCAGAGAAGAGACCTAAAGAGTGAACCCTGGGCTCCAACATCAGGACTCCGCCAAGGTGAAGGGGACGGAGGAGCCAATAACGTGAGAGGAAGAAAGGCAGGAAAGTGTGGCATCCAGGTGATGTCCATGCTGTGCATAGGTCAGGTAAGATGATCAGAGAGCCTGTCCCCCTGCCCTCCCCACCTTGACCTCTGAGTCAGGGCATCAAGGGATGAGAGTCCTCCGCACTCTTAGAAGCTACTTTGGGGTCTGCGAGGAGCCCTCCAGCATCCCTGAGGCATCAACGGGGACCACACTCTTGAACAACCCTGAGGCCGTCTCTTACTTTGAGAATCTCACCCCGAGAGTCTTACTGCTTGGGAGGGTGTTTGTTTCTCTGTATTCACACCTTATCATCTGTGGCAACAGTCAACCAGTCTGTTTTCAACATTCTGTCTGGAGTGTCTGGAGCCAGCTCCGCTGGTTCATGAGGTATATTTTCTATTTTCAAGGTGTCACTGTTGTCAAACTCTCGCCAGTTTCTGAAAGCAGCACCTCCTCATCCTCCAAGTCCCTTGGTTCCAAAGGTGGTGCCACCTGTTTTCGATCTTTGTGGCGGCCACTCTCCTCTTCCCAGTTCCAACTTTGTTCTGCTGTCTACAACTGAATATCTACCACATCAAAACTTAGTGGCTTAAAACAGGGTTTATTATTAGCTTTTACCTTCCTGTGGGCTGAGTGGACCTGGCTCAGGGGTCTCACTTGGGGTCTCGTCTGTGCCAGCTTTGGACAGCCCCAGGATCGGTGTCATTGGGAGGCTCAGGCTTTGCACACAGAGATGACTCACTTACAGACAGGCAGCTAGGACAGAAGTGGCCTCAGAGTGGAGGCTGGATCTGAGAAGAAGTAGCCCACCTTCCGCTGGTCCTCAAATCCCCAGAGCCAACCCAGGTCAAGAGGGAGTGCCCACCTCTTGGTGTGAGAAGCGGCACACCTCACTGGGAGCAAATGCCTAAGGGACAGTCACCTGTGGGTAGCAGGGACATGATCCTTGGAGAACAGAGACCAAGGGGCTGGGACACTGGGGTGTTGGGAGGAATGTCTCCATGGATATGAAATACAAAAAAAATGATGACACATGTGGACAGCAGGGAGCTGGTCCTTAGAGATGCTGGCAACAAAGAGTGGGAGGTGGAAGATGAGTGTCAGAGCTGAAGTCCTAGGAGGTAGGAGGAGGGATGGTCAGGATGGGCCAAAAGAAGCAAGGAGTCCTGGCCAAAGGAAAGAGCCCCATCGGGGGAGCTGGGTGGGCATGGAGAACTAGGTTTTGGCTAGTAAATAGAATTATGAGAGCATCATAAGCCCCATTGGGAAAACAAGGTATTTTAGAGACGATTGGCCATAAGTTCTTGATGACACCATGGAAGGAGGTCAGGTTTGGGGGAGGGTGGGAGATGACATTAGAGTAGGGTGACCAGGGCTGCATGGGAGGAGGGGTGGCCTGGGAGTCCCTGCACGTCCTGTGGTCACAGACACAATGAGGGACAAGGAACAGAGATTAGATCTTGGCTACAGGAAAGACGACAGTGGAGAGATGGTGACTGTTGGGAGGGAAAGAGGAAGGGAGCCACTGATGGTGGCATGGAGCCAGGGGAAGAGGATCTTATTGGAAAAGCTGTCATATCACCCATTGTGTCCTCAGGGTCACAGGTCTCAGCCTCCCAGAGAAACTTTAGACCTGTCTTGGACATGAACCTGTCACCACATGGCCAACCCAGTGCCCTGCAGGAAGCAACGCTGCAGAGACACTAGATACAGGACGGTGGGTTCCTTGCTTGCCCTGTGTATCCTGCTGGGATGCAGACCTCCTTGTAAATTACAGGATATTCCTAGGATAGGGAGCCTTGGCTCGTGTTGAAAGGTGGAATCCACTGAAAGAGACATGTGTTAGTCACTCAGTCATGTCCAACTCAGTATAGCCCCATGGACTCTAGCCCACCAGGTTCCTCTGTCCATGGAACTCTCCAGGCAAGAATATTGGATGGTTGCCATTCCATTCTTCAGAAGATCTTCCCGACCCAGGGATCAAACCCAGGTCCCCTGCATTGCAGGCAGATACTTAAATGTCTGAGCCGCCAGTGAAGCCTGAAAGATACATGACCTGATCTTATTCTCACTGGTCCCAATCAGAGACAAATATTCCACAAGTCTCTTGGTGTCTGATTCCAAAACTTGTGGAATCTGGAGGGAATAAAATTCTTTGCCTCCTGGTTAATGGAGGAGGCGGGCACAATGGAAGCTTGACAAAGCTTGAGACGGTTTCTGGAAGTTTCCAGCCTCAGGTTGTCTCTTGGTACTGAGTGGATGGCCTCTACTAGGTCCTCCCTAAACTCCCATCACCTCCTGATGCTGAGTGGATGGTCTCTGTGGACCACCAGGTCCTCGCTAAACCCCATCACTAGAGGGTGACTCGTGGGCAAGGGCACCTTCCAGACCACAGGGGAAAGTGCTCTCAGTGTCAGCGGCACAGACACTAAACCCCAGCTGCCCTGGTCCAAAGCAGCCCTGCCATTGCACACACGTGGCCCAGGACAGGAACCTTCCCTATGACTCAGTTTCTTTACTTGCCAGATGGGGACGATGAAAGCAGTACCAGCCCCTAGGTTGTCATGAGTTGGCAAGTGCAAGAGCATTACAGGCTGAACATGTCCCCCCAAAATCTGTTTGTTGGAGACCTAACTCCCCAGCCTTTAGAAGATGATTAGAATTGGATGGGGACATGAAGGAGGCCTCAGGATGTGACCGTCCTTCATCATTCACCATCACCTCTCTAGTCCCGCCCTCTGACAGGCTGGACCCCATGGAGCCCAAGGGTCTCTCACCGATGAAGGAACATGATAGTCACCTGAGAATTTGCACACGAATCAGGCATTGCAATGACTTGGAATTGTTCCAAGAACCATGCTGAGTGACGGAGAATAAAACACAGACCTAAGTCTTCACCGGGGAAGGCAATGGCACCCCACCCCAGTACTTTTGCCTGGAAAATCCCATGGATGGAGGATCCTGGTAGGCTCCAGTCCATGGGGTCGCTAAGAGTCGGACACGACTGAGTGACTTCACTTACACTTTTCACTTTCATGTATTGGAGAAGGAAATGGCAACTCACTCCAGTATTCTTGCCTGGAGAATCCCAGGGATGAGGGAGCCTGGTGAGCTTCCGTCTATGGGGTCGCACAGAGTCGGACACGACTGAAGTGACTTAGCAGCAGCAGCAGCAGCAGCAAGTCTTCACACCAGCCTGCCATTCACACAGATCGTGGAAGAAGGAGGGTGGGGCCGCAGGGCGGGGCCCATCTGCCTCCCCCAGGACAGCCTGCTGTTTTGTTGACCTTCTGTGAGCTGGAGGTGTGAGAGCCGAGATGACAGAGGAGGTGGGCAAGCATCAGAACAGATGAGCCTGGGATCCAAGCGGAGCTTGACAGTTTCCAAGGCACTTTCACCTGCATATTCTCCTTAAGCCTGAATGCAAGTGGAAGAGATAAGTAGGATTATGTTCCAATTTCACGAAAGGGGAAACTGAGGCCCAGGGAAGATAGGTGTCCCATCCAGGAACTCAGAGACCATCAGGCAGCCAGGGGTCTCTCCAGACCCGAGATGCTTCTGGTGGGCACCAGTCTTTCTGTATGCCCTCTAACCGGGCTGTATGGCTGCAACTTTGCTCTCTGCTCAGAGAGGCACCCTGGTATGGTCTCTGTGGGCCAGAGACTTAGCCAAGAAATGGGTACCAGGAGCATTGGAGGGAGTGGACGTGGGGACAGATCTGGACAGAATTCTGGGAACCTCCTCACCACATCCCAGGACACTGTCCAAATGTGCTGGGCTTTCCGGACTCGAGAGCAGAAGGCAGGGATGGGCTGGTTTCTGCTCTGCATCCTAAGCCTTGCCCTCTGCGAGCCATGTGGCAGAGGATGCAGTACCTTAGGCAAGCCAGGAAGCCATCTGGGCCTTCAGGGGGTGCCCTAAGGCTCCGAGTCTCCCTGGAGGTTCTGACAAAGCCCCTCAGAGACCCCAGGAGGAGGGATTTCTTCCTGCAAGTAGAAGGCTCTGTGAGCTTCAGGGAAGTGGGATGGGGCACGGAGCACAGGAAGGGGGCCAGCCCAGCAGGACCCAACCTCCCTCCAGCGATCCTACCAGGAAGATTAGAGGTGTGGAAATTATATATCAAGAGGCCACTCAGCTGGAGGCAAGGGAGTGAGGGGGAGAGGGGAAGTATCCTTCCAGATGTTTCCAGGGCCAGGTGCTCCTGAGCCCAGAGAGCCAGGTAAAGACAGGCACACAGGGTCAAGCAAGGAGTGTGAGCTTAAAGCCAGCCAGGGGATCTGCAGCAGCCAAGAGCGGGCTCCCCCTCCAGCCCCTCTGCCAACTGAGCGCTCCTTGCAGTCGCCTGCACCTGAGACTTTGCACACGAATCAGGCATTACGATGACCTGGAATTGTTCCAGCCCTAACCTCCCGATATTTGGTTAGAGTTCTCTGACCTGGAAAGCAGGAAATCTTCTGACTCTTTGGCAGGTCAGCACATTCCAATGTAGAGAAGGAAGCAACCAGCCTCTGTCATCCTGGGAGACTGTGACCAAGGATTAAACAGACGCTGGAGTCCTCAACCCCAGTCCAGACCACTTCCTCTCCACCTCCTGCTTTGTCTAAACCAGACCTGAACCCAAAATATGTTTGAATCCCCAGACCTACCCATCTATATGTCAGCTTAAAAAATGCATAATGTGAGTTTCTAGTTAGGGCTTATTTGGGGCAAAATTAAGACTATAGTCCAGGAGACAGCACCTCAGGTAGCTCTGAGAAACTGCTCCAAAGAGGCAGGGGGAACGGTCAATATATAAGTGATTTGGTGAAGGGAGAGTACATGCAATCAAGCACACATTTGTCCAGAAGGCTCCTACTAGTCTCGTGAAGTCTCTGTTAGTCATGAAGAGCAGTCATCATCATGAAGGATTTTAGTGCTTTTCTAGATATGAGGAGATATAAGAATTGGGCTCATAAAATCAACTTCTGAAAATATCTAACTGTCTGAAGACTGCCCTGCCAGTTTTTCTCAGAGCAAAAAGTGACTCATTCCTGAACTCCTTTCAAGGGGTGTTGAAAATCAGCAGCTACAGCAGCACTTGATTTAATCCTTATAGAGATAGATGGCAATTTGTAGTTGGCATATCCCTCTAGTAATTCATTCTATAGATCTCACCACGCGCTTTCTCCATGCGGGATGGTAAGGCAACCAGGTAGACACAGTGCAGCCACCGGCTAAAGGGGGAAAGGGCCATAGTGGGAAAGAAGATTTTTTAAAAAGAATATATAGGGCTTCCCCGGTCGCTCAAATGATAAAGAAGCTGCCTGCAATGCAGGAGACCCAGGTTTGATCCCTGGGTCAGGAAGATTCCCTGGATATAGAAATGGCTATCCACTCCAGTATTCTTGCCTGGAGAATCCCATGGACAGAGGATCCTGGCAGGCTACAGTCCATGAAGTCACAAGGCATGAGACACAACTGAGTGACTAACACTTTTTTATATGTGTGTGTGTGTGTGTGTGTGTGTATGAATGTATAACTGAGTCACTTTGCTACATAGCAGAAATCAACTATCCTTCAATTTTAAAATTTGTCTTTAATATTTGTTTCTGGCTCAAGAAGCAGCATACTACACTGAACTTTGTCATCCAACCATGGACAGACAGAACAAAATCAGAGCATCTGCCTGTAACCAAACTGAACAGATCTTTACTCTCTGACCCTTTTGAGCCTCCAGGTCTTGGCTACGAATTCAGACTGAGTCCCCTTAGCTCACCTCTCCAGGCCGGGCTCCAGCGTCCAGGGTCATGGCAGCCAGCAGCATACACTTTGAGGCAGAGACATCTTTTTCTCTTATTTTTTAAATTAGGATCAGCAACAATACCCACAGGCTGCTGTTTAGGACAGAGGCCTGGCCTTGCCCTCCAGGTGCTCATCATCCTAGAGACAGGGCACAGAGACAGTGATCGGCAGAGGCAGGGTGACCAGCAGGAACACCTCCTCTCTACTCTGAGGGCAGATGGGTCCCTGTGGGCAGCAGAAGGCAGGGAGGCTTCCTGCGGAGGGACTTCAAGCCCCCCGTTGGAGCATGAAGATTAATAAGGAAAACTAGTCAGTGGGCTGGGCTATTGCATTTATTTTCAATTGCTGATGTGACAAATAGTTGGTGATTTGAAACAAAACAAGTCTATGACTGACAATTCCAGAGGTCAGAGGTCCAACATGGGTCTCGCTGGGCAAAAACCAAGGTGTGGACAGGGCTGCCTTCCTGCTGGGGCTCCAGAGGAGAATCTGTTTCCTCACCTTTTCCAGTTTCTACAGGTGTCCACTTTCCTTGGCTCATGGCTCTGTCCTCCACCTTCAAAGCCAGTAAAAGGCGAGTTGAGTCCTTGCACAGCATCACTCTGACTTCTTTTCCTGCCCTTTGATGACACAGGACCCACGTGGATCACACAGTCTCCCCATCTCAAGGTCAGGTGATTGGCAACCTTAATCCCATCTGAAACCTTCAGCCCGTTTTGCAAGTAGGATTACATATTCACAGGCTCCAGGAATGAAGTTCCAGACACTTTGTGGGAGGAGGGCAGTTGTCTGACAGTTGTGTGACAGGTATAGAGGTGTGTTGGTAAAAGAGGACCACACCCAACAGCAGGAAGATGGGAGAACTTGTGCAAGCTGGTCCTATCTGGTACCTTGTGAACTCCTTATGAACTGGCCATGTCTTCTAGGTCTTAGGAATTTCCACAAGCCAAGAGAATAATATCATGAAAAGCATGAAGATAATAATCTAGCATCCCAGTTCTCAATGACATTCAAAATATATAACTTAACATGTGCATAAGAAAAGGTAAGGATAATAATAACAACAATAGTGAGGGTTCACCCTGGGCCAGGCATTGTCCCTAGCACTTTTGCCAGGGCGTCCATCAGTGAAACCCTGAGAGGATATCAGAGAGGCCAGACTGCAGGCGAGAGGCCTACAGCACCCCCAGGGAGGACGACTAAATGAGATTTTGCCCTAAAAATAAATTTAGCTGGGGGCCTGAGCCAGAGGGAGGTTGATGGAGTGAGACACTTGTGTTCAACTGCAGCAATCCTATTAAATCCAACCTTTCCATGCAGGGGTTAATGGAGTGTCAAACAGCCGTACTTGGGCCTCGATTATTGTGTTTCATCAAAGTTGGCAAGCCATAAGAGGCACTGTGTGTATTGAATTTCAGTGCCATAAAAAGATCTAAAACTGATACTTACCTTTGCTGGCATCCAAGATGAAGTGCTTATTGTTGTTGCTCAGTCACTAAGTAGTGTCTGACTCTTTGTGACTCCATGGCTCTATGACACCAGCCTCCTCTGTCCTCCAGTATCTCCTGGAGTTTGCTCTAATTAATATCCATTGAGTTGGTGATGCTATCTAACCATCCAATCCTCTGCTGTCCCCTTCATCTGCCCTTTGTTGCTCAGTCACTAAGTTGTGTCTTACGCTTTGCAACCCCATGGACTGCAGCACATCAGGCTTCCCTGTCCTTCACTGTCTCTTGGAGTCTGCTCAAACTCATGGCCATTGACTTGGTGAAGCTATCTCATCCTCTGTCATCCCCTTCTCTTCCTGCCCTCAATCTTTCCCAGCACCAGGGTCTTTTTCAATGAGTTGGCCCTCTGCATCAGGTGGCCAAAGTATTGGAACTTCAGCTTCAGCATCAGCCTTTCCAATGAATATTCAGGGTTGATTGCCTTTAAAATTGACTGGTTTGATTTCCTTGCGGTCCAAGGGACTCTCAAGAGTTTTGTCCAGCACTACAGTTCAAAAGCATCAATTCTTCGGCACTCAGCCTTCTTTATTGTCCAACTCATATACACACATGACTACTGGAAAAACCGTAACTTTGACTATACAGACTTTTGGGCAAAGTGATGTCTCTGCTTTTTAATATGCTATCTAGGTTTGCTTTTCTTCCAAGAAGCAAACATCTTTTAATTTCATGGCTGCAGTCATTGTCCACAGTGATTTTGGAGCCCAAGAAAATAAAATCTGCTACTCTTTGCATTTTCCCCTAACTATTTGCCATGAAGTGATGGGACTAGATGCCATGATCTTAGATTTTTAAATGTTGGGTTTTTAGCCAGCTTTTTCTCTCTCCTCTTTCACCTTCACCAAAAGGTTCTTTAGTTCCTCTTCATTTTCTGCCATTATGGTGGTATCATTGGCATATCTGAGGTTGTTGATATTTCTCCCAGCAATTTTGATTCCAGCTTGTGATTCATCCAGTCCAGCTTTTCGCCATGATGTACTTTGCACAAAAGTTAAATAAGCAGGGTGACAATATACAATCTTGAGGTGGTACTCCTTCCCCAATTTTGAACCAGTCTATTGTTCTATGTCTGGTTCTAACTGTTGCCTCTTGACCTGCATACAAGTTTCTCAGGAGACAGGTGGGTGGTCTGCCATTCCCATCTTTTGAATAATTTGCCCTTATGCTTTAATTTTGTTCCCTTGGGATTACAGACTGTTGCTACAGTCTGATCCAGCTTCCTCTTTGAATTCAGAATAAGCCATGGGTTCCTTCATATGCTGAGCTCAGCTGAGCAGGGAGCTAGGACCAGCCTGCCCAGGAATGACAAGGGGACATAGCCCACAGATTTCTCCTAGGGCTTGTCCTGCATCCAAGGGAGGGGTCTCCTGTGCAGAAAGGTCAGGGACCATGGATCCATGAAAGGATGTCCAAAGCTGGTCCTCGTTGCCCAGCCCCCAAGTAATAACAGCTGATCTTCACTCAGCATCTACCAGGTGAGCGCTTCTGTGTGAGATGATTTCAGCTAATCCTCCCAGCAACAGAGGATCATAGGACTATGACTATCACCATTTTCATTTCACATGTTAACATTCATGTGTCCTGAAGTTTCTCTGGGGTTAGGTAAGGATATGATTGTTGGTTTGTAAAATAAGTGCATCTTCAAATGCAGTGAAGGGCAAACTGTATCCCATGGGGCAGGTACCATCTGCATCCTCACCAGCAATGAATAAAGACCACTATGTTTTTCATGGCTTCCCAGTTTCTGGCATTGTTGTATGTCTTGGTCAGAGTCCCAGAAAAAAAAAGCAGATTGTTCCATGAAAAGGTGTTAATGAACAGACTACTTCAGAAAGAGTGGGCAGGGATAAGTGAAGGAAGGGAAGTGGTGAGGCACCTGGGGACTGGCAGAGCAGGAAGCTGGTACGCCCCCTAGGGATGAAGGGACAAGGCATGGCCGGAGCCCAGCAACATGAGAGCAGGGAGAAAGGCTGGCTATAGGAGCTGTGGGTGTGGAGAGGGGCAGCTACAACAGGGAGGAGTCAGAGAAATCCCCTGCGCTCTCTCTCCCACCTCCCAGCCTGGGCCAATCAGAAGCCAGCAGTGATGGAGCCTGCAGGGGCCCATCAGAAAGGCGCAGAGTAGGGCAGGAAGATAGCCAGTCCATCATACACTTATATTTGTACCTATGTGTCGGGGGTGATACGGCTTCTCGCTTTGATTTCAATTTACTTCCAAGGTTACTAATAAGAGTGGGCATCTTTTCATAAATCTTCTCGGAAATTTATAAATATTTTTCTATGAAATGCCCGTTTGTGACATTTGCCTACTTTTCCTATCGATCTGCAGGATTTCTTTGTGTCTTGAAGGTACTAATCCTTTATCAGTGAAGAAGTAGTAAATATCTTCTCCGGTTGGCTGTGTGCTTTTTGCCCTCTTTCTGGCATCTTTGGATAAAGAGAAAGATTTAGATTTTAGTGTGGTCAGCTGCACTGCCCTTTTCTTTGATGATTCGTTTAGTGATGTGCACGTGGTTTTGTTTGGTGGGTTTGTATTCGTTCTCCGCTGTGCTCTTCTAAAAGTCTCACCGTTTTCTTTTTCGCTTTCAAGTGCTCGGTCTAGTGTGCACTCTTCATTCCTGTGAGTGTCTTGAAGGTGTGAGCACATGATAGAGTTTTCTTCACAAGAAATAGCCATTGTGGCAGCATTATTCACTGATTGATAGATTAACCCCTTCCGTTCTCCTCTAATCAACACGGCTGCCTCTTCAATATCCTTTTCACTGTTGCTTTGATAAGACCATAATATCTTGATTTCTCTGGCTTTATAATAAATCTTTGTATCAGAATGGGAAGCTTCTCACAGTCTATATTTCTTATTCAAGGGCATTTTGGCTATTTTTGACTTTTACTCTTTGATACAAATTTTGAAATCACAGGTCAAGTTCCATGAGGCACTACTGGAATTTTGGTTGAAATTGTACTGCATCTATAGGTCAATTTGGAGAGAATAAACATCTTTATAATATTGTCTTGAATTATCCAAAGCTATGACATATATCTTAATTTCCTTAAGTAATTTAAGAATATCTTCAACAAAGTTTTTAAAATTTTAGTACAAAGATCTTACATCACTTCCATCAGCTTCATTCTCAGTTTCCCTTTATTGACATTGCTATTTGTAAATTGTATTCATTTAGTTTAAATGTGTAATTCATTGATGCTGGTGTGTAGAAATGGAGTTAACTTGTATATTTATAATATATCCTGTAATCTTAATAAACTGTCTAATTAATTCATAAGATTTTCCTCTACATTATTTTGGATTTTTCTAAGACAAGCATATCATTCTGGACACACGGACAGTTCTAGCTATTCTTTCTGATCTGTATATTTTTATTCCTTTTTCTTGCTCTGCTGCACTGTTTAGCTCCTTCAATACTGTAACGAATACCAGAAAGACAGTGAGCATTTGTGGCTTGAAGAAATGCTTCAAGTATTTTGTTATTGTATATGATGCTTGCTAAAGTTTTCTAGAATATGCATTGGTGTCCTGGAGTTTGAGTAAAATGAGCTTCTATCATAAAAGAGCATTGAATTTAAGTAAATGCTTTCTATATATGTATTAAACTGAACATATCCTTTTTTTCCCTTAAGCTGTTTATGTGGAAGAAATAAATTAATACGTTTTCTATTTTTGCTTTTTGGAATAAAATCAGCTTAGCCACATAGGTTATCTGTGTTATACTATGCTTCTGTATTTGGTTAGCATATTTTTAGGACTTTTGCATCTATGTTCATGTTTGAGATTAGCCTATAATTTTTCTTTCTCAAGCTATCCTTGTTTTGAAATCAAGATTATATACTTCTCACATTAATTCTATAAAACTATTCCATGAAAAATAGTTGTGTAAGAATAACACTATTTATTTCTTAATGTAAAACCCAAATGTAAAATTGTCTGTATCTGATGTGTTTTTTATAGGGAGATAAAGAACTGTTTATTTTCCTTAGTGGTTATAGGAATATTTAGATTTTTCATTTTTCTTCAGTTTGGGGGATTCATATTTTCTAAGGATTTTGTCCATTTTGTATGTTTTCAAATTTACTGGCTTAAAGTTATTTATGAATATCTATCCCAATATATGATATATTAGGATAATCTATGATGTATTAGGGAATAAAGTGGTCAAAAAATCTGTGGAATATATCAAGTTACACACCAAAAATATAGGAGTATTTATTGCTGAGTAATTACTCCTGATTTATTAATGATTTGACTTCTGATTTATTAATGATTTTTGTTTCCTCCTTTATCAATTTTTATATTTTCCAATTTTCCATAATAAACATGCATTGCTTTTAAAACCAGAGAAAAAACACACAAATGCTTTGTTACCAAGAAAAGGATAAGATTATTGCAGAAAAGTAAAGCTGGATTATTATTAGACAGCATTTGTTCAGCCTTCCTCTCTGTCTGGACTTGCCTGTCAACCAATCCCCCCCCCTCTGGATGTTCTGTTGGGAGCCGTTTGAATGGGCTCCCGCAAGTCCATGAGGAAGGCGAAAAGCCCTGGGAGGTTCTCGACATCGACCCTCAGACCAAGCCTGCCTCTTTACTACTTGTCTCTCACCTCCACTTTCAGGGGCTGTCCCCCACTCTCTCTCTGAAAAAAGAAAAGGAAATGGCAACCCAAACTCCCAATTCTTTACCCACCTGACAGGCTCTGTCCAGGCACATGTGAATACTCACAGCCTCCAAACAGTGGGAGGCACGGGATGCTCTTACCTTCTAACAGGTTCTTTAGAGAAATTAGCATAGAGAAATTAGAAAACTATTAGCATAAGTATAATGGGCTGATTAGAAGTATTGGTGAAGGGTTTTTCATTTGTTGAGCCAATGATTGCTGCTATCTCCTCCCTGCCCTTATACAATTTATAGAAGAGATTTAATCAATTAACTTCTTCTAAAATAATTTAGAATACATAGCAACTGGATGATTATTAACAGCATTTGTTCAGCCTTCCTCTCTGTCTGGCTGACTGTCAACCACAGGCCACACCCCATCCTCTGCTCTTCCCTCTTCTCTCTCCCCCCCCCCTCCCATCAACACCCTCCTGTTGGCTGTCCCATTGCCCTGGCCCCCTCCCACGTTGACCAAGGCCACTTTACCTTGAGCAAAGGTACTCCCCCATTCTCCCTCCCCATCATCTCCCCGTTGGCCAGACCTGCCTGTGGGGCAAGTGCCTTCCCTGATCTTGCTTTGCATCTCATGAGAGCTCTAGATCTAGCCTGTTTACTCTCAGATAATAAACAGGCTTCCAGCCACTTTTGGTCACAAAAACCTGTCGCTTTAATAATGAAAATGTCCAATATGATTTAACAGTCAAAACTCCAAGCATCATTTAAGGTGAAAGGCTCACATTTCCAGCCAAGATCCACTTAATGGCCCAGACTCTTCTGTCACACTCCTCTCCCCAAATCCCATCCATGCCTTCAGACAACCCTCTGACTGGAGCAGGGAGGCAGGGAGGCGGGCAGAAAGCCTCTCACACATCTAGGACCAATGTCATCAGGCATTGGTCTCTTCCAGTGACAGACTGCCTCATTTGATCAAAGCAGTGCCCACCACTGGGACTCATGGCAGGTCCTTCTAACGCCCCCAAGCAAACAAGCGCTGATGTAATTCACATAATTTACATGGTTCAGGAGATGCATTTCCTTCCATTTGGCCATTTCTGTTGACTCCCATCCCCAAAATCTTGGATGTCCACATCACCTTGGGCTCTCATTGTGTCTCAGGGAGACATTCTGGACCAGTTTTTAAATGTCTCTATAGTGTCTACGTCTGATATGGGAGAAACACTGAGGCATCCTTTCCCTCATTATTGGTGGTCATTCACCTGCCCCATGGTCATGGGGTACATGTCAAGCTCTCTAAGTGACCAACTTGAAGGCCCCTCACTACAATCAAAGTGAAGGTAGCTGAAGGTCCCTCACCTCCCCTCAGGAGGTGGGACTCACTGCTGACTCCTCTTGAATATCTTTAGGCATTTAAAACTCAGTATATCCAAAATTGAACTCCTTCTTTCCTGCCAGATGTTGGCTCCATCCATGTTCCTCCCCATCTCAGTTGATGGGGACTCCCTCTCCGGTGAAGCTTGGGAGTTGTCCCAAACTCTTCTGTGCCCCTCCCAATCTCATGTAATAGGAAATCCAACCTTCAAACCATGTCCAGAATCTCGCCACGGCTCACCACCCCTGGTCCAGACCACCAGCCTCTCACCTGATCCTCCTGCTTCTGCTTTTCCTACACTGTGTTCAAACCTGATGCTTGGAGATCCTTGACAAAAGTCCTCCATGGCACCCGCCTTTGCAAACCTGACATGGTTCCCTGCTGCCATCAGGGTGAAAGCCAATCTTATACTACCAAGCTCTCCTGTGTGACCTCATCACCTGTCTGACCTCACCTTCCCATCTTCCATCCCCGCCAGACCCACTGGCTCCCCTGCTCTCCCAGCTTCACCAAAGATGCTCCCCACTGCGGGATTAGCATGTGATGTTCCTTGAGCCCGACAGAAGCTGCCAGGCTAATTCTCTTACTTCCTCCTCCTTCTCCTTCAGTTATCACCTTCTCAGTAAAGTCTGCTCCTCTGACCACTGCATTTGACACTGCCTCCTTGTCCCCTCCCCCACACACATACACACACTCATACCACAGGTATACCCCCACACACACACCCATAGGCATGCCTATGTACACACACTATGGGCATGCACACACACACACCAAAAGTTTGCCTATACACACACACCACACATGTACACCCACACACACTACAGGCAGGTACACACAGGTATATACCCCACAGGTATGTCTATACACACATACTGTAGGCATGCACACACACACACACACACACCCACAGGCATGCAGGTGCCAGCCCTCCCCACCTCCTCAACCACAGCATCCTTGTTATGGTCACTAACAATTAGCAACCTCTCCCCTTGTGAGATGTGGGCTCCAAGAGGCAGGACGTTGGTCTACTGCGTTCTCATGTGAATCCCCAGGGCCCACAGTGCCTGCCCCATGGCAGACTTTCAATTCCTGTTAGAATCAACAAGGACTTCCCTAGTAGCTCAGCTGTAAAAAATGCACCTGTGATGCAGGAGACCCAGGTACAATTCCTGGGTCGGGAAGATCCTCTGAAGAAGGGATAGGCTACCCACTCCAGTACTCTTGGTCTTCCCTGGTGGATCAGCTGGTAAAGAATCTGCGTGCACTTCTGGAGACCTGGGTTCGATCTCTGGGTTGGGAAGATCCCCTCGAGAAGGGAACGGCTACTCACTCCACTATTCTGGCCTGGAGAATTCCATGGACTCTATAGTCCATGGGGTCGCAAAGAGTCAGACAGGACTCAGTGACTGTCACTTTCACTTTTAGAATCAATGAACTCTCCCCAGAGAAAGCCTTGGACCTCCCAATCAGCTGAGGCTGAAAGCAGGTCCTTGAAGCCTCCACCCCACATCCAGAGCCTCACTTTGGGATGCAGCCACCACCAAAACTCAACAGGAAAGACTGCAGGATGCCAGGTGCAGACACAGCTTCTGCAAGGGAACAAAGCCCCACCCCAGCTGGCTGCTGAGGCTGAGAAATATCAGCCCCCAGGGAGGCAGATGATAGAGGAAGCCCCTTTGTTGGTTGGCCCTGAAGCCCTTTCCAAGGTGATTGACCCTTCTCCTAGCTCTTGCCCACTCACAGCATTGCATCCCACACAGTACCAGGGAGAGTCCCACATTCCAGCTTCAGAATATCCCAGTCAGAAAGTCTTAGCCCCTAAGAGGATCATTCAACTTCCCTCTGCCCCAAGCACAGAGGTTTCCCCACGCTGACCATCAACCCCAGGGCCCTCTCTCAGGCATCTCCTGCCCAGATTGGAAGAAGATGCACTTGTTCCCTCCCTGGCCCAACAGTCTCAAGAAACTTGTTGATGAAAAGCTGACTTGCCATAGATTCTTTGGGAGCTGTCTGGATAAGTGGCTCTAACATTCTCAACCTCCTGGTGATAAAACTCAGTGATGGGAGCTGCAACATGGATGGATGTACCATCTTGAAAAACATCTTTCAGATGTAACCCATCCAAGTCCCCTGAATGGCCAGCCCATTCCTGCCTCCCATCCCGACCCCCAACTCATGCAGAGTCATCAGCTCCATCATCCAGTGGGGGTACCAACACCAAGGCTCTGTGGTGGAGGACACGTTAGTGGACCCTCCAGGTGTTGCAGGTCATTTGTGCTTCAGAAACTGGCCAGTCTCTCCAGAGGGTGATCAGAAACCTCGTCCTGCCTTTGTTGGAATAATCAGGGGAGACAGTCCCGCCTCAGGCTGCCCCACTATTTTCTGGGATATGCAGGTAGGGTACCCACCCCAAAGAAGGCTGTCTGAGCTGGGAGGTGGGGAAGGGGCTCGCTGTCCATCTGGATTATAGCTACTAGAAGGAGAGTGGAGCTGTGAGGAGCAGAGCTACATCATCCACCTGCCAGGTGACTTCATTCACAATCTTCAGTTTTCTCATCTATCAAATGGGATAATGCAACGTCTAGCTCCTAAGGCTATCATGTGAAATAATTAAGATACTCCATCTGTACCATTTATGGTCCTTTGGATATAAAATATAGAGTCAACTCTGGGCAATTTAAGCATTTATTGAGAGAAAACAGAGACACTTGCTTTTTTTTTTTTTTTTTAAATGAGAGGGAAAAGTGAAGCACCAGATACTATGAAGGACAGGAACCAGATGACTTCCTGTCACCTGGGCAACCAGGAGCAGGCTCCCTAGGGTGACTGCAACCATCTCCCATTTTGGTAAGAATCAGAATTCTTGGAGAGAGAGTCTGATTGGCTGAGCCTGGGTCCTGTGCCCACCCTTTGGCCAGGTGAAGGAGGGACTTCTTGATTGACAAGGCTGCATGCAAGTAGTGTGAGCTCATTCTACAAAGTAGAGTTGAGCTTACTGGAAGTTGTGGGAATGGATGCTGAGTTGCTGGTAGGCAGCAGGTGTTATTTGCCCTCCACAGGTGAAGGTCTTTCTTTGATGTCCAGAGCTTGGTGACCAATTCTTTTTGTACACTTCAAGCTTTCAAACCAGACTTTGGGAAAATGGGATAGATTGGGTAGGGGTGAGGGGAACATCCTTGCGTCTAGCCAACCCACCAAAGATACTTGGGAAAATTTGCCCACATCACCCATAAGAGGCTGGACAAGTATCCTGATTCTACCTTCAGGCTGTGAGGGTTTGAGCATTTTTGCATCTCATTTGCTTTGATTTTTTATCGTGTCTCCCTCACCATTGCGCATAAGCCAAGACAGGACAGGAAATTCTATCTTCATATACCAAGATGTCCACCTAAAGCGCTGTGCCTGGCACATAGAAAACTCTCAGTAAATAGTTCTTGCTTTTGTTCCTCAAACAGTAAGTGACTTGCATCAAGAAACAAAGCAAGACAGTGGATTGAGTAGCATTAAAATCCATTTTCTAGTGGGAAAAGTAGAGGTCTTGAATCCTGACCTGCTAGAAACTCAGTTCCCTGTTTCTCTAGACGTTACCCCTAGTTTTTCTAGCCAGCCTGCTGGGCTGGTGGGTTAAGAATTGTGTTCAGTTGCCACCTGGGGCCATTTGCTGCTTGGAGCTGGTTCTCCCTCCTTCTCCCCCTTTCCTTTTCCTCTCCTCTCTTCCTCTGTCTCTTCCTCCCTCTCTCATCATCTCTTTCTATTCACTTCCTCTCTCCCCAACTCTCCTCAGCTTATCAACATCTACCTCACGTACCAACCCAAATTTGCGCTGGGGTTCAGTGATGAGAAAATCTTTAGAAGAAGCAAAATAAGTTATCCCAAGTAGAACCTGACCCATTTAGGTGACACTTATATTCCCAGGAGCACAGAATATAACAAAGAGAACATCCCTGGACCTGGCAGGGTGAGCTTCGGCATCAAGTCGGATTTGCTCTCAAGGGAAAAGAAATCCAATGGAGCACCAACCTGGGGTTAGATTGCTTTGGGTAGATCTGAGGCCTCAGAACAAAAGCCCCTGTTCCCATTTCAGGTCCTAGAGGCTGCTGAAGTACCTTCCAGGGTTTTACGTAAGCAGGAGAGTGAGATGGATGACTCCTGGAAATACATTCATGTCTTCATTTCAGAGGTGGGTATGATTAGGGCACTGAAGTCACACCACTGGGTTCAGATCCCAGCCTTTCCAGTTCTGGGAACTTGGGCTGTTTCTGAAACATCCTAAGCCTTGATTTTCTCATCTGTAAAGTTCAGTTCAGTTCAGTCGCTCAGTCATGACCAACACTTTGTGACCCCATGAACCACAGCACTCCAGGCCTCCCTGTCCATCACCAACTCCCAGAGTCCACCCAAACCCATGTCCATTAAGTCAGTGATGCCATCCAACCATCTTACCCTCTGTTGTCCCCTTTTCCTCCTGCCCTCAATCTTTCCCAGCATCAAATGATAATAATGATAATATACCACCCTCAAAGGATTTAATGCAATGGTGAAGTGTCCACTCTCCCCACCTGGTCCTTGAGTGCTGGTGGAGGTGCTCATGTCCATTAGGTGGACATGATGAGGATCACCAAGGCAGCCTCTTCCAGGTCTCCAGTGGCCACACCCACCTCCCCAGCCTCCAGGAAGTGAAGACTTACTACCTGGAGGCAAAGAGAGAGGTTGAAGTCCTCTCATTCAGCCTCCCCTCCATTAGAGTTCTAGTTCTGAAGCTCCCCCTGGGTTCACAGGCTCACTCTGGGCCCATGACTTCCCCCTGATCCCATCAGTTGTCCCGAGTTTCACGGGCTGTCCTGGGTCCATGAGTTCTCCCCAGCTCCATGGGTCTTCCCTGATTCCGTGGGTCAATGAACTGTAAGTGGATCCTACCTCTTGCCAAGGATACCAAGTGTTCTCCCTGGAACTGGGCAATGGTCAATAAATGGTCCCAGCATGGGGCCCACAGGAAGGCTAACAGGTCTCATTTGGACCCTCCCCCTGCCATGTGAGGGCCCCCATCCAACCAACCCCCTCTAACCAGTGGACCAAGGCAAGGTGTCAGATCAGAGCCAGGGCCCAGGAGACCAGACCAGACCACTTCCTTTACCTTGTGCATAATAAGCCTGTGAACAAAGAGGGTCCCCTGGGTAAAGATAGGAGGAAAGTCCATGGCACACACTTGTGACACCATTCCAGGTTCTTCCTAAGCTCCCTCCTCCGCCCAAGGACTTTGAGTCATAAATTGACTCAGGTGTGGGAACTCTCAACCACAGAATTCAAGTCACGATTCAGACGTAGACCTTTACTACTCACTTACATATTTATGTCAGTTTACAAGTCAAATAGGCCTCAGTGGACTGCCATCTGATTTTCAAGAACCCCATGATCAATTAACCACAGCAAAGACCTCTGATGAGCAAACTGACCCTTCTGCTTACTGTGTCCACTTCTCTTCCTCCTCTGACTGCTGTGTGTGGCTGCCGGCTTCTGATCTCCAGGGACATTTCCCACCACCACTCTGGTTAGCAGTTTTACAAATTAATCAGTGTGCTTTCAGTGATAGGGGACATCCCTTTGCATTATGAGCCCAGGCTAACATCAACCAACAAGAAAAATATTAGATTCCTTCTCAGCTGTTCAGGCTGGTGCATTACATTACGTCTATATTGTGTTAAATGATGTCTTCACAAAAGATGTCTCCCAAGTACTGATGAATGAAGTTTATTTGGAAATTGAAGCCTACAGATATAACCAAGTTCAGGTGAGGTCATCCTGGACTGGAGCAGATCCCAATGCAATGACTGTTGTCCTTACAGAAGGGGGTCTTTAAGGGAGAGTTAAGGAGGGAGCAGGAACACACAGGAAGACCTGAACAAGAGAGGCAAGGATTGGAGGGATGTGTCTACAAGCCAAGGACTATTTGCAACCACCAAAAGCTAGGAAGAAGCAAGGATGGCTCCTCTCTAGAATATCCAGAGAGAGCACAGCCCTGCCAGCACCCTCATTTTGGATACCTAAGCCTCTAGATTTTGAGGCTTAGATAGCCTCAACAGGCTATCTAACAGACTATTTCTGTTTTTCTAAGTCAGAGGCTTCTGTTTTTCTGAGGCTTAGATAGCCTCAACAGGCTATCAACAGAATATTTCTGTTTTTCTAAGTCAACTGGTTTGTGATACTCTTTTTTTTTTTTTTACAGCATTTATGGCAAACTAATACCAGGGTTTCCCTGGTGGCTCAGACTGTAAATCTGCCTGCAATTCAGGAGATCTGGGTTCAGTCCCTAGGTTGGGAAGATTCCCTGGAGAAGGGAATGGCAACCCACACCAGTATTTTTGCCTGAAGAATTCCATTGACAGAGAAGCCTGGAAGGCTGCAGTCCGTGGGGTCACAAAGAGTCAGACATGACTGAGCGACTAACGCTTTCATGTTTACCTTCAAACCTCACCATACCTGCATCTACAGTTATCAGTTGAACCTGACATTAATCATGAGCTCCTAAACATCCATCCCCACAGATGTGCCTCCAGACTTTTTATGATAGAAATTAGCAAACTCCTACAGTTCTTTTGTAATACAAGCCTTCCACTACCATTTCATTTTGCAGTTGATCCCCTGGGACATGCCAAGGTCTAGTAAACTGAATACCATGCAGAGAATTAAGGGTGATCCCTTTCTTTCCCGGGGAGGCTCTCTCTGTGTAAAGGGGGGTGGTATTCTCCAGTAAGAACAGAATAACCTCATCAGACAAGGACTGAGGCTGCTTCCTCAGGATAGCTTCAAGGAAGGGATGGGCTTCATGCTAATAAAGGATTGCAAATCCTTCCACATATTTGTAGTCTAGTTTCTAGATTTCCATTCTTTCTGATCAATGTCCTGTGTTTTATATACAAGACTTAGGGAAACTGTATCGTCAAAGCTATGGTTTTTCCAGTAGTCGTGTTTGGATGTAAGAGTTGGACCATAAAGAAGGTTAAACAGCCAAAGAATTGATGCTTTCAAATTGTGGTGCTGAAGAAGATTCTGGACATCAAGGAGATCAAACCAGTCAATCCTAAAGGAAATCAGCCCTGAATATTCATTAGAAGGACTAATGCTGAAGCTGAAGCACCACTACTTTGGCCACTTGATGCAAAGAGCTGACTCATTGGAAAAGACCTGATGCTTGGAAAGATTGAAGGCAAAATGAGAAGGGAGCAGCAAAAGATGAGATGGATAGGTAGCATCAGTGACTCAATGGCCATGAATCTGAGCAAACTCAGGAGATGGTGGAGGCCAGAGGAGCCTGGCATGTTGCAGTCTGTGGGGTTGCAGAGTCAGACGTGACTTAGTGGCTCACCAACAACAACAACAAACGCTAACATGTGAATTCAACTGTGAATTCAACTAATGGTGTAGTTCAGAATTCTGCAGAACAGTCTCAGAGAGTTTTGTTGTTATTTCTTGTTTGTTCATTTGTTTTGCTATTTCTGCCAGCTGAAAGATATATCTTGACAGCATAGTCATAGAATGTCCTTGAGCTTTGTACTATGCCTGGGGCATAGTACAAATTGAATATTTGGAGTTTCAACATTCTTTTGCCTTTAGTAACTCAATACAGTAGAAATTGGCCAGGCCACTCCCACAGTCAGATTGTTCACACATTACACAGTTTTATGATGATACCAATGTGATCCCTCCATCTCCATATCTCTTCTCTACTGAGCATTGGGTTCTGGTTCACCATATAAGCAACAATTTCATTAGCTTCATACTATGGGCTGCTATGCTGGGAAAAACTGAAGGCAAAAGGAACTGGGTGCGGCAGAAGTGGAGATGGTTAGATAACATCACCAACTCAGTGGACATGAATTTGAGCAAATTCTGGGAGATAGTGGAGGACAGGGGAGCCTGGCGTGCTGCAGTCCATGGGGTAGCATAGAGTCAGACACAACAATGGGCATCTGTATTTGCATCCCAGAATATAAATCGGACTTTGCCTGCTTCCCATCCCATCCTGCAACCTTGATTTCTAATGGCTCCAACTGTTCGATCTCCCTTGTAGCCTTAGAGTGTTCTACTTCATGCTAGAAGAGCATAGGGCTCGCCATCTGGAGATTAGCTTTCCAGTCACCCCTGCAGATGGATGTGGCAAGGTGGTTAAGCCCATGAGAGTCAGCAGACTTGATGTGTGCAACTTCTAGGTCATGTTCCCCAGGAAGAAAGATGATCGCCCTCTGGTTTCTCCTTCCTTCTTTGGCATCACTTGGAAATGATGTCATCTTTAACCAAGAAGCCACATGTTGGAAATAGCAAAGCCTTCCCAGAACTCACACTGTTACATGTCTTGTTTCAGCCACTCTGCCTTGGGATTTCTGGTATAGCATCTCAGAACCCATCTTACAACTGATATAAACCCCAAACTCCATCCCCATCCTCAAGCATCTGTTGTGTCCACTTCACTCTTGGCATCAGTTTATACATCAGAGTTCTTAGCTACAAGCAAAGAAATGATACCAGGTAAAGTTGGTACATGCAAACACATATATAAGAAAGATACCAAGTCCTCTCAAAATCCACAGGAAAATGAAGTATTAGGCTTTAAGTAGAGAACAAGCCAAAGGAGTTATGGAAGTCCAGGCAGCAAAGTCATGAAGGAAAACTACCTCATCTTCATGCCCACCATTGCCACTGCTGAGAAGACTAACACCTGCATTCTTCCCATGAGTGAGAATCATTCAATGTAGATTCAACAATCTGTGAGTAAGCATCTGATTGGCTGAGAATAGGTCATGTGTCCACCAGCTGACTGTGTGAGGGCAGGAAGAGCACTGCTTCCAATCAGGTCACATTCAGTATGCTGCTGCTAAGTCGCTTCAGTCGTGTCCGACTCTGTGCGACCCCATAAACGGCAGCCCACCAGGCTCCCCCGTCCCTGGGATTCTCCAGGCAAGAACACTGGAGTGGGTTGTCATTTCCTTCTCCAGTGCATGAAAGTGAAAAGTGAAAGTGAAGTTGCTCAGTCATGTCTGACTCTTAGCGACCCCATGGACTTCAGCCTACCAGGCTCCTCCATCCATGGGATTTTCCAGGCAAAAGTACTGGGGTGGGGTGCCATTGCATTCAGTATGGGACTCTCTAAAAAAGAAAGTCTGGATCCTACAAGGAAGTCCATATCTATTGTGCTACAGTTTAGAGAAGTGCCCATCTCAGCACCCAGGATCTCATTCCACATTCGAGGACTTTGGCAACCAGGATGCCCTTGCTTTAGGAAAATGTAGTAAACACTGAAACCTCACCAATTTGAACCCCACATATTAAAAAGTTCAAACCAAGAAAGGCTTGAGGTTCCAGCAAAGCAACCATTCTGATGGGGGCTCTCCTGCCAGAAGAAACCCTGCAACTTGTTTCCCAAGAACTTCCCAAGGAAACCATCACTTAGACAATGTTCCAGAACCATAGTCTTGCTCTCGGTCTTCAAGCTAAGAAACCAAGAGCATGGCCACCTTGTAGATGTTTATCCTAGTAGAACAAAGCTGATGGGTGTTTGTTTATGACCTAAACACCAGTGTGATAGTTTACGGGGATAAACATGCAGATGCAGAAGACAAACTACTGATGTCTGCAAGGCAAGCCCTTTCTCTCCCTAATGGAAGACAGACCAGGCAAGCCATTCACAATCAGAACATCCTTTGCTCAGTGTGGAGTCAGATCAAGGGACAAACATAGCTGGGGACTGTCTGAGGCATCCATCTCATTGTAGAGATGGACTCTCCAAGGCCCCAGGACACTCCAAATCCACCATTTGAGATCCTTCCCCCCTGGACAGCACATAAAACAATTCAGGTTTTTGGAAAATGTTTCTTGAGGGGATATCATGTGCTGCAGTGGGTCAGTCTTGGGGATAAAATGGCATGTTCAAGGGACAGAAAGGAGCCCCTATGGCTGGGACACACTGAGATGGAAGAGAGGGATGGGGGAAGGATAGATAGACAGGAGGAGGCAGCACAGGCATGGCTCTGAGGCCCAAGGAAGTCGATTTGAAATTTATCCTAAGGAAAAGGGGGGCCCACTGAACTTCATTTATATTTCAGTGAATTGAAGAGAAAGCCAGCAGTTCCATTGGACACTATTACAACAACCCTAAAATGCTGCCTCAGCCTGGGGAGGAAGCTGTAGACATGCTTGAGATCCGTCTGAGGGAAGAGCTGGCAGGGCTCACTGAGAGATCGGGTGTGGGGTGAGAAGCAGACCGAGAAGGAAGGAAGGAGTTGGGTCTCTGGCTGGAACCACAGAAAGTAATGCTGTTGCTCAAGATGAGAAATGTGGGGCCTCTGGGATGCCTCCCCAACCTGCATTCTCAACTAATTGAGAAATGAAACTAAGTGGCCGATGGGAGTCCAAATGTCACCTTCCATGGGAGACAATCAGAGAACTGTGCCCCCGGGGGTGGAAGGCGTCTGAGAGAAGGAGGAGGATGAGTGCCATTCCTGAGCTCCTGAGTGGGCACCACCCTGAGCCCCACCCTGATAAGGGAGCTTCCTCCCCAGATCAGATCAGTCACTCAGTCGTGTCCAACTCTTTGTGACCCCATGAACTGCAGCACGCCAGGCCTCCCTGTCCATCACCAACTCCTGGAGGTCACTCAGACTCACATCCATAGAGTCAGTGACGCCATCCAGCCATCTCATCCTCTGTCGTCCCCTTCTCCTCCTGCCCCCAATCCCTCCCAGCATCAGAGTCTTCTCCAATGAGTCAACTCTTCGCATGAGGTGGCCAAAATACTGGAGTTTCAGCTTTAGCATCATTCCTTCCAAAGAAATCCCAGGGCTGATCTCCTTCAGAATGGACTGGCTGGATCTCCTTCCAGTCCAAGGGACTCTCAAGAGTCGTCTCCAACACCACAGTTCAAAAGCATCAATTCTTCAGCGCTCAGCCTTCTTCATAGTCCAGCTCTCACATCCATACATGACCACAGGAAAAACCATAGCCTTGACTAGGCAAACCTTTGTTGGCAAAGTAATGTCTTCCAGAGGGATTGACAAAACAGAAAGTGCCTTATCAGTGGAGCCCCGCCGCCCATAGGGTGGCTCCAGAGGTGGGGAGGAAGTGCCCACCCCACCCACTCCCAACAAGGAAGACTGGGTGAACCTCTAGAACCATAAGATAATCTGTGTTTTCTGAAGCAGACTCACACACAGAACATGGCCCGGAGCCTGGCACACACTGTACACACCAAGCAGGCACAAAGTCCTTCTATAGGTTCTGGAGCTACCTGAGCACAAAGCAGCTGTGTGGATCCCGGAGCAGCGAGCACCACAGCCGCCTGGGACAGCTGGACAGAGCAGCCAATGGGGAAGAACTGAACTTTCAAGAAGATGAATGAAACCTAGTTGGTATGTGGCAGAAGGCTCATGCTCACCAAACAGTCTCCAAACCCCTCCCCATGGGTCACCTGAGAACAGATCTCATCTGTGCAGCTGTGGCAACAATTTAAGCTCAGTTCTGGGGTCTGGGTCATCAGCCATGAGCACTGCATGGGTCATGGTTTCCACCCATTTAGGAGGTGAGAGGATTTCCTACTAGCAGTGCAGAGGCCCAGTTTACTGCGTTAGCGCCCGCTTGGGTTTCAGTCTGTACACAGGAATTCTCTGTCTCTGACTCTGTCTCTCTCTGTCTCTGTCCATCCCCACAGCCAATTCTTTTCCTTACCTCCCACCTTATCCTGCTGCAAAGTCCCCACCCCATGGGCCGTGATCCTCCTCTGTCAGTCTTGGTGCTCATCTGCTCATAAACAAGAGATCACATGCATGTAAACATTTATTTCTAAACTTTAGCTGGTCTCACTAACATGAAATCATATTTGTACATTTCTCTGTGTGGGACGGGGAGACGGAGGGCTGTTATATGTGAGGGACAGGGACTGCCACTATGGTTCTGGGGAGGAAGAAGAAGAGGCTGGTGACTGGCCCCCTTAGAGGGGCCATGACTGTATGGTGACACTCCTGAATGTGAATGACACTCCCAAAGGGTCAGTGTGGGGGGCACGTTTAGAAGATCTTTGCTTGATGTATGAAGAAAGAAGAAAAAGGTGGGAGGGAGGGAGGAAAAATAGAAACTGAGCCAAACTTGCCCATCACTGTGATGAATCAGTGCTGTTTGCAGTGGCAGAGACAGAAATGTCCATGGCTCATGAAGGGGAACCGGGAAAGGAAAATAGAACCATATATTTTGCTTCAACAAGACAGACCCCAGTGGTCATGTATGAATGTGAGAGTTGGACCACATTTGGCTGAGCACCAAAGAATTGATGCTTTCAAACTGCGGTGCTGGAGAAGACTCTTGAGAGTCCCCTGGACAGCAAGGAGATCAAACCAGTCCATCCTAAAGGAAATCAACCCTGAATATTCATTGGAAAGACTGATGCTGAAGCTGAAGCTACAATGATGCAAAGAGCCAACTTACTGGAAAGGCCCAGATGCTGTGAAAGATTGAGGACAAGAGGAGAAGGGGGCGACAGAGGATGAGAAGGTTGGATGGCATCACAGATTCGGTGGACATGAGTTTGAGCAAACTCCAGTAGATAGTGCAGAACAGGGAAGCCTGGTGTGCTGCAGTTCAAGGGGTTACAGGGAATCGGACAAAACTTAGCAACTGAACAACAAGACAGATCCAACCCACAAAGCCCAGCCCAGAGCCCTTGGAAATTGCCATCAGCGAGTTGCATGCCTGGAAATGACATTTTCACTGACACCTCTTCATGCTCCATTCATACCTTCACTTTGTAAGCACAAATTTCACACAGAGAAAGACATCATATGACATCACTTTTATGTGAAATTGAAAAAATGATTTGCGTGAACTTATTTACAAAACAGAATTAGACTCACAAACAGAAAACAATTGTGATTACAGAAAGGGAAAGGGGTAGGGGGAAGCAAGGATAAATCAGGAATTTAGGATAAACAGATACACACTACTATATATAAAATAAACAAGGACCTACTATATAGCAAAGGGAACTATAGTCAATATCTTGTAATAAACCATAATGGAAAAAGAAAGTGAAAAATATGTATACATGTATATATGCATGCATGCTAAGTTGCTTCAGTCATGTCCAACTCTTGTGACTCTATTGACTATAGCCTGCTGGTCTCCTCTGACTATAAGATACTCCAGGCAAGAATACTGGGATGGGTTACCACCCTCCTCCAGAGGATCTCCCAACCCAGGGATTGAACCTATATCTCTTGTGTCTCACACATTGGCAGGCAAGTTCTTTACAACTAGCACCACCTGAGAAGCCCACACATATATATACATACAGGTGGTTCTAACGGCAAAGGACCCACCTAGGTTGTAAGAGAGGCGAGTTCAACCCTGGGTCAGAAAGATCCCCTGGAGAAGGGAATGCCTACCCACTCTCTGAAGAATGGGGGATTCCATAGACAGAGGAGCATGGTGGGCTACAATCCATGAGGTCACAAAGAGTCACACATGACTGAGCAAGTAACACTTTCAGTTTCACTTTCTCATATATGTGTGTGTATGTGTATATATATATAATGTATGTATATTATATTTGTGTGTGTGTATATATATATATATCTAATGTATGCATATTATATATGTATGTGTGTATATATATATATGGAGAAGGCAATGGCAACCCACTCCAGTACTCTTGCCTGGAAAATTCTATGGACGGAGGAGCCTGGTAGGCTGCAGTCCATGGGGTCACAAAGAGTCAGACATGACTGAGCGACTTCACTTTCACTTTTCACTTTCATGTGTTGGAGAAGGAAATGGCAACCCACTCCAGTGTTCTTACCTGAAGAATCCCAGGGACGGGGGAGCCACCAGGCTGCCAGTGGGCTGCTGTCTTTGGGGTCGCACAAAGCCAGACTCGACAGAAGCGACTTAGCAGCAGCAGCAGTATATATATATATATATCTGAATCACTTTGCTATACAGTTGAAATTAACACAGTTCTGTAAATCAACTATTTGTTGTGGTTGTTATTCAGTCACTAAGTCGGGTCTGACTCTGTGACCCCATGGACTGCAGCACCCCAGGCTCCACTGTCTTCCACCATCTCCCGGAGCTGGCTCAAATTCATGTCCATTGGATCAGTTATGCCATCCTACCATCTCATCCTCTTCCACCCCCTTTTCCTTTTGCCCTTCTTTCCCAGCATTTATTTTTTATTCATTTGGCTGTGTCAGGTTTTAGTTGGCAGCACATGAGCTTAGTTCCCCCACGACATGTGGGATCTTAGTTCCCCGGCCAGGGATGGAACCTGCATCCCCCACACAGCAAGGAGGATTCTTAACCACTTAACCACCAGTGAAGTCCCTACATTCAATTTAAAAATAGAAAAGAAAAGAAAGGACATGCACAGGAGGGGAGAATGTCAAGTTGGGGGATAATCAATTGCTGTTACACCATAGACTTAGTTCTTCCTTTTTCCAGCAAATTCCACTGGCAGAATTTTGAACCTGTTTATTTTATCCCTTAAAAAACTAGTAGAAATTCATTTCATGGCTTGGCATTCCCTGTTAGTTAAGAAAACAGAAGAGTTTGCTTGGGCTGAGCCCGGCCAGTCCAGGAGCTGGTCTCCAAAACCAGTGCCTAGGGGTGATCTAAATGAGATCTTCTTTCGATTAATTACAAATTTCTCACTTGAGGCCAGTTGGTGGAAATACCAGCATTTGTAGAAGAGGAAATTGCTGACGGCAGCTCTCTGGGACCATGGCTTTCCAGTGGAGTCCCATTAGTGGAGATAAACTAGCAAGTCGCCCCACAGACCCTGAACTCAGCGTTGCATCTGGGCCGGCTGCCCGAGGCTTTGGCAGGGCTGCTGCATGACATCCCCCCAGGAGCAGGTGGGATGGAGGAAGGGCAGCCCCATTGGGGCTGCAATGCAGCAGACTCTGTGCAGATCCCAGAGAACTCATGCTGCGGGCACCCCTCAGCACCCTGCTGAGCCTAGGTGCCTGCGTTCATCTGCTCTGATCACTGAAACCAAGCACCATGCATGGACCACGGTTCTAAAAGAGCAGAAATCTCCTTTTCCCTGGCTCTGGAGGCTGCAAGTCCAAGATGAGGGAGTTGTCAGATTTGGTGTTCTCAGAGGGCTCCCCTCTTTGGCTTGTAGGCAACACTCTTCTCACTGTGACCTCACATGACCTTTCCCCATTCCAGTGTCAGTGATGTCCCTCTTATAAGGACACCAGTCAGACTGGATTGGGGCCCATGGGCTTCATTTTAACTTAATCACCTCTTTAAAGACCCACACCTCCAATTCAGGCATAAGAGATGCATGTTTGATTCCTCAGGAAGATTCCCTGGAGAAGGGAATGGCAACCCACTCCAGTATTCTTGCCTGGAGAATTTTGTGGACAGAGCCTGGCAGACTTCAGTCCATGGGATCACAAAAAGTCTGACATGACTGACCACAAACATCTCCAAATGCAGTCACATTCCAAAGCCCTAGACCTTGGGACTTCAACATACATACTTAGGGGGCAGAATTCAGGCCACAGCAGACCCCACCAGGATGGCCCAGCTTTGCACCCTGCATGGGATCCCATCAGCTTTCTTCCCCTAACCTCCTGCCAGTAGCTACTGCCTGACGTGCTTTCTCTCCCCTTTGTCATCATTCTGAAGAAAGAGGAAGAAAAGGGAACAGATAGGAAAATCTAGCAAATCTTCCGTCACCTGGGAACCTGTCAGCTGCACTGTTGAGTTACCCAGGATGGTTTACCCCATCCTGCAGTGGAAAAGACAGAGACCGTGTATGGAGAAGAAAAGCTGACTCCAGCCAGAGGGCTTGTTTGAAAGTGAAAAGCTCAGAAGATGTGTCCTGGGGGCCAGAAAAGAAAGAGCCCACATTTCCAAGACCTTCCACAGGACCCCTCAAGGAGACATTGCTTCCAGAATGGGGACCTGACCACCTCGGCCACCCCAGTCTCCATCAATATCCTACCTTCCTCCCAAGGCAAGGAGGGGAAGCACAACTCAGTGATTTTCCACCACGAAACTGCCTTGAGGAGGTGTGCCTGTCCCCCAGTGAAAATTAATGAGGCAGAATTCCCAGTTCCCTGGAATTCCAGGGTCCAGAGGCCAAACTCCCTGTGATGAGGGCTAGTCAGAGGCCCAGGGATTAGCAGTGTAATGATTCAGCTCCCCGGAGAACCTTTGATTTTCACATGCATTCTCTTCCTTACTCGGCCCCTAGCCTTTGTCTAACTCTCCACGTCTCTCCCAGAGCAAAGCCAAGGATTAGCTAATATTTGCGGATGGAAAGGGCTCCCTCCAGAATAAACATGAACATCATTACGCCTGGGTCTTCGGCCAGCCTGAGATCCGATTGCAAAGTCTCCTCGCCCTTTTGGACAGACGTGGAATAAGGAGGAGGAGGTACTGTATGGGGACTCAGGCTCCAACTCCAGAGCTTCCTCTGCCTGGAGTCAATGCCCCCATGGATAAGGGACACATCAGCCTCACAAACTGGCTTCAAAGCTCCACCTGGCAAACGTGAGAACACTGGGGAAAATGTCACCGTGAGCATGATCCTGCCAGGATGGGGACCCTGGGGGGCAGCCCAGAGAGGAAGTGGAGACTCTGGGCTTGGGCCAGGCAGGCTCCTGCCTGGTACACTGATGCCCTGATGCCTAGACTTGTGTTGCCAGCTCTGAGCCACAGAGCCCAAGAAAAAGCAGAAAATGTGCTGCAAGCAAAAGGATCTCATTATTTCGTTCCCCCCGCAAATATGAAGCCTGTGCCTAACATCAGCAAGCCCAGGGCAAGAGAGCCAAGAAGGCCTATACAGAAACCAGGTTAGTCAGTGTGAAGGGAGTGGGCTCTGGCTTCCTGCCTTGGCGTTCCATTGACCACAAAGGCCAGGCTCCGATCGAGAACCCCCACTTGTTGGGGTTAAGCATTAGAGCACACACAGCAGCACAGAAGAGTTGGTCCTACCCTGGCTCATGGCTTTAGGTGCAGAAGTTCTGGGGCCATGGGTACCAGAGCGTGAGCTAAATTGGGGAGGGGATGGGGAGGACCCACCGATGCCTCACTTGGCCGGAGAAGGTCAGGAAGTCAGAAGGGCCTCCCCAGGCTGGACACACTTCTGGACCCAGCAGGCACATGGGCGCCCCTGGGCCACCTCAGCTGATGTCCTCTTAGCCAACACATGGCTGAGGAATGTGAAAGCTGCCATCTCAACTCCCCGCAGCAAACCCTCTGGGTACAGAGTGAGATGTAAACAGATTAATAATGAGAACAGTGAGAATAACACCACCACGTTTCTTTAATTCTAAGACACATTTTCCCCTTCTCTTATAGTCACGTCTAGAATCGAGAGAGATGTTATAATCAGAATGAATGCTGACTCTAATGGGGTTTCATGCCCTCTTCAAGATGCTGTTGTTAACTCAGGGGAACCCCTTACAGTCAGAGGCAACTTAGAATAAGGGCTTTCAGGGATCCTGATGGAGCTGTTTCAGGGCCCTGGTTCTGTAGGGTGGAGACCTTCCCTGGGAATGTGGGGGCCAGAGGTGGGCCCTGGAGTGCTGCAAAGGACCTGAGGAGCTAGGGGTAAGGGGGAAGGGCTGGAAGGTCAGGCTAGGGTCCCTCTTGTCACTTGGGTCCAGAAGATGTTGAACCTGAAGCAACAACACCTCTAAGAGACGGAGAACCTGGAAACCTGTGTTTCCATGACAACCTTGCCTTCCCTAGGTGTGCAGTGGAGCCACCCAGGTCCCCAAGGCTGTAAGTTTAGTTCTGTTTCACCTACTTCAATACACCAGATGTGAGGGGTCAGGGAGAGGGGCCCAGGCTCAGCTCACTCTGCGTTTCTTCTTCCCCTGTAACTGACCAGCTTTCTCACTCCGGAAAGCCATCTCTGCTTCACTGTGACCAGTAAATATTCCAAAAAGAGGAGTTCATTTCCTCAGAAGCAGGCAGGAGCCAGGGCTCACTCTTCCAAATCAATAACTGATTATCTTGCTTGCAAATTCAATTCATTGCCTGAAAGCAGCCTTCCCTGATGGGTCCTGACAAGCCCGACCATCTTGGCAGAACCTGTCAGGAGGAAAGGCCTCCCAGACCTGGTGGATGCCAGGCAGACCAGCCATGGGCAATGAATAGGGAAGAGCGTCCACCTGCTCCATGCCCTTCCTGGATCCACCAACATGAACCCGTGACCTGGGGACTCCCATCTCAGAAAAGCAGCAGATCCTCAAATTCCTTCCCTGGTGGCTCAGACAGTAAAGAATCTGCCCACAATGCAGAAGACCTGGGTTTGATCCCTGAGTCAGGAAGGTCCCCTGAAGAAGGAAATAGCACCCCACTCTAGTATTCTTGCCTAGAGAATCCCATGGACAGAGGAGCCTGGTGGATTGCAGTTCACAGGGTTGCAAAGAGTCGGACATGACTGGGTGACTAACACTTACACTAACATTTTCAAGATCTGCTCAATGGCCTAGACTACATGTGGAAGCATCACTGGGGGCCCAGCATGTGAGGGATGGGCCAGGGAACTTAGGACTCAGGTTGGCTCCTCCTGGTGGGCAGTGAAAGCTGCAGTTTGGACTGAGGTATGGACATGATGGAGAAGGAAATGGCAACCCACTCCAGTATTCTTGCCTGGAGAATCCCAGGGACAGGGAAGCCTGGTGGGCTGCCGTCTATGGGGTCGCACAGAGTCGGACACGACTGAAGTGACTTAGCATATGGACATGATGGGTCACTGTGGCAAGTCTTCTAAAGCCAAGGACCAGACAACGTGGATACCAGGGATGCATGTTGTGAGGGTGCCACTGGGAAAGGACTCTATCCATTCATAAATTCATTCCCTGACTTACAACCATCTCCCAGGTCCTATGCCAGGTTCCCTGGACACCAGAAGAATGAACATTCCTTGTCCCTGAGATGGGGGCGGAGGGGTGGCGTGTCACATATTAATTCATTTATTTATTTCCCAGGTATTTATTAAGGCTGCAACAGTGGCCTTAGAACCTAGTTCAACTCTAGTTTAGGACTAGGAATAAGTCCCTACCTCTTGAAAAATTCCCAACTCAAGCCCACAGTCCAAGGCAGAGTGAGAGAGAGTCCCAGAAAGGATATAAAAGATAGGTTTTCAAACTATGTATTCCAGGACCTCTCAGAATTTGCTCAAGGATTCCAAAAATGATTACACAAAATTTCACTATAATTATACTTGAACTATTTTTAAACGTAATAAAAAATCAGCACATTCAACAAGGTGTTAAATGGAAAGTTTTGTACTTCAGGGACCAGCAACCCATTTCTGGGCTGACAGGTCACCTCCTTCCTGGGGAGGGCTTGGAACAAAGTCTTGACCGCCCTCCCTGTGGCTGCATCACTCATTAGGGAGGCTGCAGGTGCACGGTACGTGGGTGATTTGTCCATGCTGGCAGCATCCACCTGCAGGGCTCTGTTAATTCGAGGTAGGGGTCAGGCTCAGAGTGCCAGGCTCATCCTCTGTAACCAGGTAGCGTGGGATGAAGGGGACTCTTCCCCTGTGGGGATAGTCAAATGCTTCCAAAAAACCTGAAGGCTTCCTCTGCAATTTTGTTCTTGAAAACAATAATGTAAATCTGTCTTTCAAGACTTCGGCGCCAGTTTAATCAAAGAGACTCTTGAGATTGTAAGGTGGACTTCTAAAAAAATGTTATTGTTTATGACTCTATTCCTACTTTTTGTATTAAAAAGTAGAGGCATCATTTCTCAGTCAAAGGTCCATATAGTCAAAGCTATGCTTTTTCCAAAAGTCATGTACAGATGTGAAAGTTGGACCATAAAAAAGGCTGAGCACTGAAGAAGTGATGATTTTGAATTGTGGTGCTTGAGAAGACTCTTCTCAAGACTCTTCAGAGTTCTTTGGACTGAAAGAAGATCAAACCAGTCAATCCTAAATGTAATTAACCCTGAATATTCATTGGAAGGACTGATGCTAATGCGAAGTCAACTCATTGGAAAAGACCTTGATGCTGGGAAAGATTGAGGGCAGGAGGATAAGAGGGTGACAGAGGATGAGAAGGTTAAATAACCACCAACTCAATGGACACAAATCTCAGCAAATGAGAGGAGGCAGTGAAGGACAGGGAAGCCTGGTGTGCTGCAGTCCATGGGGTTGCAAAAATTGAACACAACTTAGTGACTGAACAACAACAACATTCCTGGGAAGTGCAACTAAGAAGCCTCTGAAATAAGATGGATTCTGGACTATCTCCCATAACCCCCAATTTCAAATGTTACAGGCAGCAATATATAATAGCTTTATTGTTCTGATTTGATAAGTAAATATGATGAATTTGTGCTTTATTGACTATGCCAAAGCCTTTGACTGTGTGGATCACAATAAACTGTAGAAATTTCTGAAAGAGATGGGAATACCAGACCACCTGACCTGCCTCTTGACAAATATGTATTCAGATCAGGAAGTAACAGTTAGAATTGGACATGGAACAACAGACTGGTTCCAAATAGGAAAAGGAGTACATCAAGGTTGTATATTGTCACCCTGCTTATTTAACTTCTATGCAGAGTACATCATGAGAAATGCTGGGCTGGAAGAAGCACAAGCTGGAATCAAGATTGCTGGGAGAAATATCAATAACCTCAAATATGCAGATGACATCACCCTTATGGCAGAAAGTGAAGAGGAACTAAAAAGCCTCTTGATGAAGGTGAAAGATGAAAGTGAAAAAGTTGGCTTAAAGTTCAACATTCAGAAAACGAAGATCATGGCATCTGGTCCCATCACTACATGGGAAATAGATGGGGAAACAGTGGAAACAGTGTCAGACTATTTTTCTGGTCTCCAAAATCACTGCAGATGGTGACTGCAGCCATGAAATTAAAAGACACTTACTCCTTGGAAGGAAAGTTATGACCAACCTAGATAGCATATTCAAAAGCAGAGACATTTCTTTACCAACAAAGGTCCATCTAGTCAAGGCTATGGTTTTTCCAGTGGTCATGTATGGATGTGAGAGCTGGACTGTGAAGAAGGCTGAGTGCTGAAGAATTGATGCTTTTGAACTGTGGTGTTGGAGAAGACTCTTGAGAGTCCCTTGGACTACAAGGAGATCCAACTGGTCCATTCTGAAGGAGATCAGCCCTGGGATTTCTTTGGAAGGAATGAGGCTAAAGCTGAAACTCCAGTATTTTGGCCACCTCATGCGAAGAGCTGACTCATTGGAAAAGACTCTGATGCTGGGAGGGATTGGGGGCAAGAGGAGAAGGGGACGACAGAGGATGAGATGGCTAGATGTCATCACTGACTCAATGGACGTGAGTCTGAATGACCTCCGGGAGTTGGTGATGGACAGGGAGGCCTGGGGTGCTGCGATTCATGGGATCGCAAAGAGTCAGACATGACTGAGCGACTGAAGTGAACTGAACTGAACTGAACTGAACTGTGATCAGTTTGAACTATTAAGATAAATGGATGCTAATAATAAACTAACCTCATCTTTTATTTACCTTTTCTTATTTTTGTGATGAAAACATTCAAAGTGCAAACAAAGCACAGAGAAGACTAATGGATGCTCACATATCCACACACCTGTATTTAACCCCTGGGGTATTTCATCAGTATGACAGCAGGAACTCTGTGTGATCTGTGCACTGGTGGATCCCCAGGGGTTTAAGTGCACAATGAGTTTGTTGAATGAGTGAATAATTGTAACCACTATACCTGTTTCATGAAGGAAAACAATGTCATGTTTACAACCACAGCTGCTAGCGCACGAACTCAGATCCTACCTCTGCCATGCATGCGCTGGGTGACAAGTCCCCAGCACTTCTGGCCCCATCGTTGCCCGGGTTTGCCTGAATGGACTATCCCACTAGGGACTGAATAACGGTCCTCTTCCAACGATCCTTCCACATTTATTAGCTAAGATTCGTAAGAACTGTCACCAACCAGAGTTAAATAATTCTTACAGGGAAGGAAGGACACATGTTTATTTCCTTTTAATTGCCAGTTTTCAGAGTAAGAATTTTATGCTTCCAATGGCTTCCCTGGTGACTCAGACGGTAAAGAATATGCTTGCAATTCAGGAGACAAAGGTTTGATCCCTGGGTCAGGAAGATCTTTTGGAGAAGGAAATGTCAACCCACTCCAGTATTCTTGCCTGGAGAATCCCATGGACAGAAGAGCCTGGTTGGCTACAGTCCCTGGAGTCACAAAGAGTCGGACACAACTGAGCAATTAACACTACTACTGCATTAATGGCTGCCAATGAATTGTCATTTCCTCTCTCTTTCTGTCTCTACCTCTATCTCTCCTCTATCTCTATCTCTTCCTCTGACACTCTTGTTTTGTTTGGTTTTGCTTTCTCTTTTTGAAGTCGTATTATAAATTTATGGATTTTTTGCAAACACATTCCATGTGCTATGGGCAGTATTCTTATGCGCAGATTGCCCTGTCTTTGAACACTGGGAGTCCTGTCCTGCTGGCCCTTCTGTTCTTTGACAGAACTCAACAGTTTTTAATGGGCCGTTGGCTTTGGGCCACAAGCAGCTATTCTAGGGCAGGCTCATTTGTGTATTTCCTGCCCCACACCTGAAATCAGAAACTTTTTTCCAGAGCCCTGGTTCTTATTCATGGGGAATGGAGTACAGAGACCATAATCTGGGTATTGAGGATGCTTTTTACTTCTGAGCTTTTATAGTGGACAGCAACTGCACTTGCATTTTTAAATAACAAAAAAATCATAAGATAATACTGATATTTCCAATTCAGACTTATCATTATATGGATTTTATTAAATCTCTTGATTTCATAATAGTATCTCTCTTCTTTTACACTGAAAAATCTTGGACCTTAACAATATAAATATAACATATTAACTTGCTTTATTTTCCTATATAGTACATTTTAAATTCCAATATTGTTAAAAATAGTAAGACTTTAAAAACGTATTTTAATATTTTGTGTAGCCCTACTGTGCCTTGAGTATATCAGTATAGCAACTAAGGGTGTACAATCACAAGACTATATTCTAAAGCAACACAAAATAACTTTTTTCACTATGTACTTTTTCCCCAGCTTCACTGAGATATAATTGACACATAACATTGTCGTGTTATATGTCATGTTAAACTTAAACATAAGTTTAAGGTGTACATGTTGATTTGATAAATTTTTATGTTGTAAAATGACTACCACCATAGCATTAGTTCACACCTCCATCACATCACACAACTACCATTTCTTTTTGGTAAGAACATTTAAGATCTACTCACTTAGCAACTTTCAACTTAATAATTTTTTGTTGTTCAGTTACTAAGTTGTCTCTGACCCTTTGCGATTCCAAGGACTGTAGTACATCAGGCTCTTCTGTCCTCCACTATCTCCTGGAGTTTACTCAAATTCATGTCCATTGAGGCGGTGATGCTTCCTAATCATCTCATCCTCTATCACCCCCTTCTCTTTTTGCCTTCAATCATTCCCAGCCTCAGAGTCTTTTCCAATGAGTCGGCTCTTCTCATCAGGTGGCCAAAGTATTAGAACTTCAGCATTAGTCCTTTCAATGAATATTCAGGGTTGATTTCTTTTAGGATTAACTGGTTTGACCTCCTTGCAATCCAAAGGACTCTCAAGAGTCTTCTCTAGCACCACAGTTCCAAGGCCTCACTTCTTGGGTGCTCAGCCTTCTTTCAGGTCCAACTCTTACATCCGTACCTGACTAATGGAAAAACCAGAGCTTTGACTATACGCACCTTTCTTGGTAAAGTGATGTCTCTGCTTTTTATACTGTGTAGGTTTGTCATAGCTTTCCTTCCAAGGAATAAGAGTCTTTTAATTTCATGGCTGCAGTCACCATCCACAGTGATTTTGTAGCCTAAGAAAATAAAGTCTGTCACTGTTTTCACTGTTCCCACTGTTTCCCCTTCTATTTGACATGAAGTGATAGGACCAGATGCCATGATCTTAGTTTTTTTAATGTTGACTTTCAAGACAGCTTTTTCACTCTCCTCTTTCATCCTCATCAAGAGGCTCTTTAGTTCTTCTTCACTTTCTTCCACTAGCGTGATAGTTATAGTTAATTATACTGTATCAAGTATATAAGCATGTAATATACAAGTATATCATATCAGATCAGATCAGTTGCTCAGTTGTGTCCGATTCTTTGCGACCTCATGAATCACAGTATGCCAGGCCTCCCTGTCCATTACCAACTCCCAGAGGTCACTCAGACTCACATCCACCGAGTCAGTGATGCCATCCAGCCATCTCATCCTCTGTCGTCCCTTCTCCTCTTGCCCCCAATCTCTCCCAGCATCAGAGTCTTCTCCAATGAGTCAACTTTTCTCATGAGGTGGCCAAAGTACTGGAGTTTCAGCTTTAGCATCATTCCTTCCAAAGAAATCCAAGTATATAATATAGTATAATTAACTATGTGTTAATAATTACTAACTAATAATATATGCTGTGCTATATAGCTCTTTTACTTTTTCAATTTTTATTTCTCTTGGGATTTTAAACTTAATTTCTTTATAAATTTAATTTCATAAATGATATCAAAGTAGAAACCTAACCCAAGATAAATTCAGAAAAGCATCACTTCCATCTTGTCACTTCCTCTATCTTCCATCTCTCCTTTGAGAGGTAACCATTTATTTAGCTTTATTCAAAAAGTATCAAAGTGAATAAAAATGTATTAAACTATGTACACAGATTTACACCTTGATTTTTTCCATTTATCCTGGATATCATTTCATATCTGTAAATAGATACCCCTTTCATTGACTTTAATCGAGAAAAAAGTAAATTCAGTATTTTGCACAGATCTTAATCATTAAGTTCAGTGAATTCTGACAATTATATATGCCAATGTTATCATCTCAATCAAGTTATACATTGTATGAAATATATCAATCAAGATTAATACTTACATAGATCATTTCAGGAAGTTCTCTTGTGCCTCCTTCAAGTCAGTCCCTATCATCACCCCAACAGACAAACACAGGTGAACTTTCTATCACCAGATTATTTTTTCCAGTTGTTAAATTTCACATGAAAATAGAGTCAGCATGAGGTCTTGATCAGTGCAATATTTTTGAGATTCATATCGATACATATATGTGAATCACACAGATTCACATATATGTATCTGTGGTTTTTTAATTGCTTTAATGTATTTCAGTGTATGGATACATCACAGTTAGTCCATTTACCTCTTGATGGATAATTGAGCTGTTTCTAATTTGAAGCTAGTGTGAGTGAAACTGGTACTGACATTCTTATCTGCCTCTTTGGTGACCATATGTTTTCATTTCTCTTGGGTCATATGGCCAGATTATATTTAACTGTATGATAAACTACCAAAATATTTTCCAAAGTATCTACTTTGTATCAAGCATTCCTACCAGGAATGCTTGAAAGTTCCAGTTCTACATCCCTGCCAACACTTGGGATTGGCAGGTTTTCCTTTTCTTTTTCTAACCTTTCTAAAAGGTATGTAGTGCTATCTCACTGTGGTTTTAAATGGCGTTTCTAATCATAAATGATGATGTTGACTCATCTTCATATGCTTGTTTTCTTTCCACATATATTTTTTGATGTATCTATTCAGATCACTTCCCCATTTTTAATGAGTTGTTTGGTTTGTTTCTACATATTCTGAATACAACCCATTCATCAGATATGTGATTTGCAAATATTGTCTCCCAGTCTGTGGCTTATCTCTTCTTTCTCTTGAAGTCTTTCTTGGAGCAGAAATTTTTAATTTTGTAGAAGCCCAAGTTATCCATTTTTCATGTATTGATCATATTTTGTGTCATGTTTGAGAACACTTTGCTGAAGTCAATGTCACAAAACTTTCTCCTGTGTTTTCTTCTCAAACTTAATTGTCTAATATGAGTGTGACAGCAGCAAACTCCACATGACTGTGCTGTTGTTCATTCACTAGGTCGTGTCATGCAGATCAAGAAGCAGCAGTTAGAGCTGGACATGAACAACAAACTGGCTCCAAATCAGGAAAGGAGTATATCAAGGCTGTATATTGTCACCCTGCTTGTTTAACTTATATGCAGAGTACACCATGTGAAATGCTGGGCTGGATGAAGCACAAGCTGGAATCAAGATTGCAGGGACAAATATCAATAACCTCAGATATGCAGATGACACCACCCTTATGGCAGAAAGTGAAGAGGGAACTAAAGAGCCTCTTGATGAAAGTAAAAGATAAGAGTAAAAAAAGTTGACTTAAAACTCAACATTCAGAAAAATAAGATCATGGCATTCAGTCCCATCACTTCATGGAAAATAGATGGGGAAACAATGGAAACAGTGGGAGACTTTATTTTGAGGGGCTCCAAAATCACTGCAGATGGTGACTGCAGTCATGAAATTAAAAGACACTTGCTTCTTTGAAGAAAAGCTGTGACCAACCTAGACAGCATATTAAAAAGCAGAGACATTACTTTGCCAACAAAGTTCCGTCTAGTCAAGGCTATGGTTTTTCCAGTAGTCATGTACGGATGTGAGAGTTGGTCTATAAAGAAAGCTGAGAGCCAAAGAACTGATGCTTTTGAACTGTGGTGTTGGTGAAGACTCTTGAGAGTCCTTTGGACTGCAAGGAGATCAAACCATTCAGGAAAAGACCCTGATGCTGAGAAAGATTGAAGGCAGGAGAAGGGAACGGCAGAGGATGAGATGGTTGGATGGCATCACTGATGTGATGGACGTGAGTTTGAGTAGGCTCTGGGAATTGGTGATGGACAGGGAAGCCTGGCATGCTGCAGTCCATGGGGTCGCAAAGAGTTGGACATGACTGAGCGACTGAACTCAACTGAGTTCAAGTTATCCATGAGTTCAAGTTATCAGAAAAGTGGTGTCAGACTTTTTTAAGCCCCATCAACTGCAGCATACCAGGCTTTTCTGTCCTTCACTGTCTCCCAGAGTTTGCTCAAATGCTTATCCATTGTGTCAGTGATGCCATCCAACCATCTTATCCTCTGTCACCCCCTTCTTCCCTTGCCCTCAGTATTTCCCAGCATCAGGATCTTTTCTAATGAGTCAGCTCTTCTCATCAATTGGCCAAAGTATTGGAGCTTCAGCTTCAGCATCCGTCCTTCCAGTGAATATTCAGGGTTGACTTCCTTTAGGATTAACCAGCTTGATCTCCTTGCTGTTCAAGGGACTCTCAAGAGTCTTTTCCAGCACCACAATTTGAAAGCAACAATTTTTCAGCACTCAGCCTTCTTTATGGTCCAACTTTCACATCTGTATGTGACTACTGAAAAACATGTAGCTTTGACTATATGGATCTTAGTCAGAAAAGTGATGTCTCTGCTTTTTATTATGTTGTCTCGGTTTGTCAAAGCATTTCTTCCAATGAGCAAGCCACTTTTAATTTAGTGACTGCAGTCACCATCTGCAGTGATCTTGGAGCCCAAGAAAATAAAATCTGTCACTGTTTCTACTTTTTCCCCATCTGTTTACCATCCATGTGGTTATTTAAATTTAAATTAATTAGAATTAAATAAAATTTAAAATTCTTTGGAAAGCACAGATATTGAATGGATACCTATTGTAGATGGTATCTTTTACTGAATAGTGTTACTCTATAAATTTTAAAATTTTAGGTTTTACATTTAGGGATCTTAAGGTGAAAAGTGTGTTTTCAGATGGGTTTGTTTATTTGTTTTGTTTGTTTATTGAAAGTAGATATCCAATTGTTCCAGCATCATTTACTGAAAAGACTATCCTTTTTTATATTGAATTGTCTTTGCACCTTTGTCAAAATCAATTGGCCTTGCATATGTGGCTTATGTCTGCACTTGCAAATCTATACTATCCTCTAGCACCACATCGTTTGGACTATTGTAGCTTTATGATGTCTTGAAACCAAATAATATGAGTCTAAGTTGAGAAATGCTGGCTCCTCTTCTATTTTCTGAAAGAGTTTACATAGAGTTAGAATTAATTTTTGTTTAAATATATGGTAGAATTCACTTATCTAGCTGATCAAGCCTGAAGTATTATAGCAAGACTTTTAACTACAAATTCAACTTCTTTAATAGGCATACAACTACTAGCTCTTTATTTATGAGTGGGCTAAAGTAGTGCATGGCCTTCAGGAATTTCCATTTTTATCCAAATTGTCAAATTTATAGGCATAGAGTTGTCCTTAACATTTCCTTATTATCTTTCAGCATTTGAGTATGTGTAATAATTCCTCTTTCACATTCATAATAAGGGCAATTTGTGTCCTTTTTATTCTTTCTTAGTTTGACTTTTAATTTTATCAGTTCTCTTGATCCTTTAAGTAAAAATATCTTAGGGGATTTTTGCTTCTATTACTTTCTCTACTTTTAGTTTTGTCATTTTATGTCTATATTGTTTTCTTTCACTCATTGTTTTCTATTTAGTTCTGCTCTTCTTTTGTATCTTTTTAAGTTATGGATGTGAGGTCTTTCAGTTTTTTAACATAATTAAATGTTTAATTAATTAATAAACACTTAATATTTCATTAATTAATTTTAATACTTGAAATTTCCCTCTAAACTCTGCTTAAGCCACATCCTAAAAATTTTATTATGTTATGTTCTTATTTTTACTCAGTTTAAAATTTTTTCTGATTTCCCTTGGTTTTCTCTTTGCCCCTAAAGTTTTAAAATGTGGTATTTAATTTCTGTTATTGATTCCTAGCTTAAATCTTTTATGATCTGAGAACATTTCAATTCTTTAAAACTTTTGAAAACTTTTGAAACTTAAAAATGTTTTCATAGAATAGGGTTTATTTTGATGAATGTCCCAGATGCACTTAAGAAGAATGTGAATTCTGCTGTTTTTGAGTAGAATGATCTATAATTGTCAATTAGGTCACCTTGGTTGAAAATGTTGCTAGGTCTTTTATATCCTTAATGATTTTCTGTCTGTTTGTTCTATCGATCACTGAGAGATGAGCACTGAAGTCCCCAAGCATGATCGTGGACTTGTTTATTTCTCCATCAGTTCTGTTTCTGTTTCATGTATTGTGAAGCTCTATTGTGATGTGAATAGTCATTCAAGATTATTAGATCTACTTTGTGAATACACCCCCTTATGACCTTACAATTAGGTACTGCTTCTCTTTATTCCTGGAAGGAGTCCCTGTTTTGAAGTTTCCTTTGTTAGATCTTAGTATAGCCATGACAAGCTTTCTTTTTATTTGTTTCTACATGAAATATATGTTTCCATCCTTGTTTTTTAATCTATAGCATTATATTCAAAGGGGATTTATTGTGCATAATATATAGTTGGGTATTATATTTTTAGCTGATCTGACAATCTCTGCCTTTCACTTGGAATACTTAACATTTACATTTAATGTGATTATTCAGATCAGATCAGTATGGCTAAATTTAGGTCAATGATGGTATTATTTTTTTTGTTTGTCTTCTCTATTTCTTATTCACTTCTCATTTCTTGTCTTCTTTTGGACTATTTTAAGATTTTGTAATATCTTTTTTTAGCTTCTATACCAGATTTTTGGCTATATCTCTTTGTATTATTTTTTAACATTTGATCTATGAATTGTAGTATATAAGTTACTATTTAACTTATCATGGTCTACTTAGACTTGATATTTTTGTGTCAGAGTTACTCCTCATTCTTGCCAAACCTGGGTATGGAGAGTCTTTTAATTTTAGCCAGTGTGGTGGGTGTGTAATGACATTTCTTTGTAGTTTCATTTTCATTTTCTAATGATGTTGAGCATCTTCTCATGTACTTATTTGTCATTGTTATGTCAAATCTGGTAAAGTATCAGTTTGAATCTTTTGGCCATTTTAACCTTATTACTATTGAGTTGTATGGATTCATTATCTATTTGGGATAGAAGAGCTTTAGCAGATATGTATTCAAATTAGAGATACCAAAGGAACATTTCATGCAAAGATGGGCATGATAAAGGACAGAAATGGTATGGACCTAACAGAAGCAGAAGATATTAAGAAGAGGTGGCAAGAATACACAGAAGAACTGTACAAAAAAGAGCTTCAAGACCCAGATAATCATGATGGTGTGATCACTGACCTAGAGCCAGACATCTTGGAATGTGAAGTCAAATGGGCCTTAGAAAGCATCACTACGAACAAAGCTAGTGGAGGTGATGGAATTCCAGTTGAGCTATTCCAAATCCTGAAAGATGATGCTGTGAAAGTGCTGCACTCAATATGCCAGCAAATTTAGAAAACTCAGCAGTGGCCACAAGATTGGAAAAGGTCAGTTTTCATCCCAATCCCAAAGAAAGGCAATGCCAAAGAATGCTCAAACTACCGAACAATTGCACTCATCTCACATGCTAGTAAAGTAATGCTCAAAATTCTCCAAGCCAGGCTTCAGCAATATGTGAACCGTGAACTTCCTGATGTTCAAGCTGGTTTTAGAAAAGGCAGAGGAACCAGAGATCAAATTGCCAACATCCACTGGATCATGGAAAAAGCAAGAGAGTTCCAGAAAAACATCTATTTCTGCTTTATTGACTATGCCAAAGCCTTTGACTGTGTAGATCACAATAAACTATGGAAAATTCTGAAAAAGATGGGAATACCAGACCACCTGACCTGCCTCTTGAGAAATCTGTATGCAGGTCAGGAAGCAACAGTTAGAACTGGTCATGGAACAACAGACTGGTTCCAAATAGGAAAAGGAGTACGTCAAGGCTGCATATTGTCACCATGTTTATTTAACTTATATGCAGAGTACATCATGAGAAATGCTGGACTGGAAGAAACACAAGTTGGAATCAAGATTGCTGGGAGAAATATCAATAACCTCAGATATGCAGAAGACACCACTCTTATGGCAGAAAGTGAAGAGGGGCTAAAAAGCCTCTTGATGCAAGTGAAAGTGGAGAGTGAAAAGGTTGGCTTAAAGCTCAACATTCAGAAAACGAAGATCATGGCATCTGGTCCCATCACTTCATGGGAAATAGATGGAGAAACAGTGGAAACAGTGTCAGACTTTATTTTTCTGGGTTCCAAAATCACTGCAGATGGTGACTGCAGCCATGAAATTAAAAGACGCTTACTCCTTGGAAGGAAAGTTATGACCAACCTATATAGCATATTCAAAAGCAGAGACATTACTTTACCAACAAAGGTTCGCCTAGTCAAGGCTATGGTCTTTCCTGTGGTCATGTATGGATGTGAGAGCTGGACTGTGAAGAAGGCTGAGTGCCAAAGAATTGATGCTTTTGAACTGTGGTGTTGGAGAAGACTCTTGAGAGTCCCTTGGACTGCAAGGAGATCCAACCAGTCCATTCTGAAGGAGATCAGTCCTGGAATTTCTTTTTTTTTTTTTTTTTTTTATCAAGAATCTCTTTTATTGATTATCAGAAACATTACAAACATCTAATATGAACAAATTGTAAAATTAACACACAGAAATCCCTTGCATTCCTGTACACTAATAATGAGAAAATAGAAAGAGAAATTAAGGAAACAATTCCATTCACCATTGCAATGAAAACAATAAAATACTTAGGAATATATCTTCCTAAAGAATCTAAAGACCTATATATAGAAAACTATAAAACACTGGTGAAAGAAATCAAAGAGGACACTAATAGATGGAGAAATATACCATGTTCATGGATTGGTAGAATCAATATAGTGAAAATGAGTATACTACCCAAAGCAATTTATAGATTCAATGCAATCCCCATCAAGCTACCAACGGTATTCTTCACAGAGCTAGAACAAATAATTTCTCAATTTGTATGGAAATACAAAAAACCTCGAAATAGCCAAAGCTATCTTGAGAAAGAAGAACAGAACTGGAGGAATCAACCTGCCTGACTTCAGGCTCTACTACAAAGCCACAGTCATCAAGACAGTATGGTACTGGCACAAGGACAGAAATATAGATCAATGGAACAAAATAGAAAGCCCAGAGATAAATCCACACACATATGGTCACCTTATCTTTGACAAAGGAGGCAAGAATATACAATGGATTAAAGACAATCTCTTTAACAAGTGGTGCTGGGAAAACTGGTCAACCACTTGTAAAAGAATGAAACTAGAACACTTTCTAACACCATACACAAAAATAAACTCAAAATGGATTAAAGAGCTAAATGTAAGACCAGAAACCATAAAGCTCCTAGAGGAAAACATAGGCAAAACACTCTCTGACTTACATCACAGCAGGATCCTCCATGACCCACCTCCCAGAATATTGGAATTTCTTTGGAAGGAATGATGCTAAAGCTGAAACTCCAGTATTTTGGCCACCTCATGTGAAGAGTTGACTCATTGGAGAAGACTCTGATGCTGGGAGGGATTGAGGGCAGGAGGAGAAGGGGACGACAGAGGATGAGATGGTTGGATGGCATCACTGACTTGATGGGTGTGAGTCTGAGTGACCTCCGGGAGCTGGTGATGGACAGGGAGGCCTGGCATGCTGCGGTTCATGGGGTTGCAAAGAGTCGGACACGACTGAGTGACTGATCTGATCTGATCTGATTCATAATACCTTATTATCTATATAATGTTTGTAACATCTGCAGAGTTCTTCCCTTTCCTTTTCTCATTCCTCATATTGGTAATATATTTTCTCTCTTTTGTTCTTGGTCAGTTTTACTAGAAGTTCACAGGTTTCATTTATCTTCTAAGATAACCTACTTTTGACTTTATTGGTTTTTTTTTTCTATTGTGGATTTGCTTTGTATTACACTTATTTAGGTTTTTGTCTTTCTATTACCTTCTATTTTCTGTGGCTTAATTTTCTTTTCCTTGCTCCTTGAAATGAAAGCTTTAGTTATTGATTTTTTCTGCATATATATAATCTACAAGTATGATGATATGTCTTCATTATCATTTAGTTTAAAATATTTTCTAATTTCCATTGTGATTTCTTTTATGAATCCTGGGTCACATAAAAATGTGTGGCTAATTACTAAGCAGTTGGAGATTTTCTAGTTATCATTTTGTTATTGATTTCTAGCTTATTTGCTCTGTGGTCAAAGAACATACCCAAATTTTTTCAATCCTTTTAAAATTGTTAAGGCTGGCTGTATGAGCTACTGTATGGTCAGTTTTGGCAAACGCCCCATGTTCATTTATTCAAATGAAAAGAAAGCACATTCTGTCTTTCTTGAGTGCCATGTTTTGTAAATGTCAGTTAGGTTAGTTTAACTGTGTGGTTTAGATATTCTTTCCTGACAGATTATTTTGTCTGCTTGTCCTATGAACTCCTGAGAAATACCACTTAACATCCCTCACTAGGATAGACATGCCTTTGTAACTTTTCCATTTTTATATTTTTCTCAGTTTTGAGTCTGCCCTTGAAGTATAAACTTACAGAAGCCTCCTGGCCAGAAGTCCACTCTAATCTGCTTTATATACTGGAGTTTGTGAATTTTTCCTTTGGAAAAAAAAAAAAAAAAAAAGCCCCACAGCTGATTTTAAAAAGTGTTTGAAAATTGGCAGAGAGGGTTTCTAGAGAGGAAACACTTATAATGGAACTTCTCCAGTTGAATAACCAAGAAAATGTAAAGCACTCAGTGTAAAGCACTCAGTGTCCTAACTACCTCTGCACAGCTGCCTAAAATCCCGTCTCTGGGGAAACATTCCTAGAACTTTGAGCTAGAACACTTCCCCTAGCTTCTGGAATGGGGAATTAAAATGCAAATGAGTCATGTACTAAGTCAGTCTTCTCTCTTGGTCAATTGAAATCCAGGGAGATCAGTTTGCTGTCTGGAAAAGGTTCCAGGGACTCAGAACAGGGAAGAAAAAGCTGACAGAGCCAAAGGAACATGATAAAGTTGCTCCCTGACCATGGGCTTTCAAAGAACTGATCATGCAGGGTGGGGGCTATGTATGGGGTTCTCCTACATTTGGAATGAGCTCCCCTGGCCAGCCCAGACCCCAGGATATTGGTTTCTGGTTCTTCATATAGCTAGGATCTCTTTCCAAAAGTGAAAGACTTCTCTGAGCAACAGTGACCCTGACTCAGTGACTAGGGGCAGGTGACACCATGGCTTGGTGACTCGTAATAAGCAGGCCAGTTGAATGCTCTCTTGTGTAGACCTGGTTGCCTGGGACAAGAATAGGAGCCAGGTTTGTCTTCTCTTCACTCTGATGGTAAGTCTAATTATGAGTGATGTGCAGAACACCAATTACATGCCCAGCTCTCAGCCAGGCACCCAGGGTCTACTAGGAAGAGGTCCCATAGCCCCTGCTCTGAAGGAACACGCAACCCAGTTGGGAAAGCAATGGACTCATGAACAATCAGAGAATAAGACAAACAGACCTATGGAGACTCAAGAGTCAAAGGATGTCCTGTAGATATTCAGGGAGGAGGGACTTCCAGAAGACTGAAGTCATCAGAAAAGGCTTCACAAAGGGGGCAGCTTGACCAGACCCTTGGAAGATGGTCAGGACAAAGAAAGGACAAGAAAACACCATCCTAAGAAATGGAGACAATGTGATCAGGGCAACAAGGAAGGCTGAAACAGGCTTTGACATGTTTTTGACAAGTGTGGTCACTGGTCATAGCAGCAGGTAGGAAAATCTGCCAGATAAAAATCTACAAAAAATCACTTCTATTCTTAGATGTTCAAGGATCTTTTTAAAAGCTTTATTGAGTTACAATTCATACATGATACAATTCATTCATCTAAATGGTACAGCTCAATGGTTTTTAGTTCACTGAGTTGTGTGACCATCATCACAATTTATTTTAGAACATTTTCATCACCCTCAAAAGAAACCTTATACCCATATCAGGAGTCACTCCCCATTTCCCACCAACCTCTTCAGCTCCACATTAAGTTAAGCTGCTTTCTGTCTCTTTGTGGATTTGCATATTCTGAACATTTCATATAAATGGAATCTCTTATGGGATGAATGGTGTCCCACTTCCAAATCCATATGCCAAAGTCCTAACCCCCAGTATTTCCGAATGTGATCTTATTTGGAAATAAGGCCATTGCACATGTAATTACCTAAAACAAAGCCACTACACAGGTGAAAAGTTAATACATTGCACATGTGATTAGTTAGGACCCCACCCTTTTGGGTAAGGTGCCTGATCCAATATGACTCCCATCCTTATGAAAAGGGAACATTTAGACAGAGGAACAGACATGCACAGGGGGAAGATAATTTGAAGACATACGGAGGACACCAACCAAAAGTCAAACCCCCCAGAAGACAGAGGAGAAACATGGACCAGAAGGAACCAGCCCTGCTGACGTGTTGATTTTGGACGTCTGATCTCCAGAACTGCAAGAGATTAAATTTCTGTTGTTTTTTAAGGTATCTACTTCATGGTGCTTTCTTGTGGCAACCCTAGAAAACTAATTTAATACATGGTCTTTTGTGGCTTTCTTCTTTCATTAAGCATAATATTTCCAAGATTCATCTATGTAGTAGCAGGTGTCAGGACTTGATTCCTTTTTATGGCTGAGTAATATTCCATCACATGGATATATACCATGTTTTCCTTATTTATTCATCTTGGGATGGATATTTGAGTTGTTTCTACTTTGGGGCCACAGGAACAATGCTTTATATATGAGTGTTTGTATGGACAACTGCTTTTAATTCCTCTTGGGTTGTTGTTGTTTTTCAGTTGCTAAGTCGTGTCCAACTCTTTGGGACTCTGGACTGCAGCACTCCAGGCTTCCTGGTCCTTCACTATCTCCCTGAGTTTGCTCAAATTCATGGCCATTGAGTTGGTGATGCTATCTAACCTTTTCATCCTCTGTTGTCCCCTTCTCCTCCTCCCCTCATTCTTCCCCAGCACCAGGGTCTTTTCAAATGAGTTGCTCTTGGCATCAGGTGGCCAAAGTATTGGAGCTTCAGCATCAGTCCTTCCAAAAAATATTCAGGGTTGATTTCGTATAGTATTGACTAGTTTGATCTCTTTGCTTTTATTTGATTTCCTTGCTTTTATTCCTCTTGGTTGCGTATGTAGAAACAAAATTCCTGGATCATACAGTGGTTTGTGTTGAACTTTTTGAGAAACTGCCACATAGTTTTCCAAAGAGCCTGCACCATTTAACATCCCCACCAGCAAGGAATGTGTGTTCTAATACCTCCACATCCTCACCAACACGTGCTATTATCTGTCTTTCATATTGTGGCCATTCTCTTGGATGTGAAATGCTTTTTAGAAATTTGTCCTTTGCTTTTTTTCACAGCCAGGCTGCACACAGACCACCATAATTTTGAGAGGTATCATGCTACAGACAGTCATAAGACCAATGTCCTTTCTGACCAAATGCTCCTTTTACCAAATTCAACTAAGGGGACACAGCACCAAGTGACCTTGTCAGCCCCATGGTCCACGGGTCTGCCACTTGCAATTACAGGGTGGGGGCAGGGAATGGCGCAGACACCACCAGCTGTGCCTCACATCCTCTCTCACAGTTACTATAGAAACCATCGTAGCCACAAGCTCTCCCTTCTAGATGTTAATAAACAGCCTCATTATTTTGCAGAAAGCACTTTGGAAAATCAGCAGCCCCACAGTTTCATCCCGGTCCAAATTAATGAGCAAAGATTGTGGGGCTTTTTTTCTTTATCGACCATGAAAAAGGGAAGAGTTATGGTCCATTTGTGGACTTTTGCTATATTTATGTTTTATGTATTAGAAAGTGATTTCCACCTCCATTACACATCGCTAATGCCCTCGTTACATTAAAGGTATGGACCAGGAATATTTTTTGCCCATCAAATCACCAAATAAATTGTGGTGAAAGATATGAGGAGGGATGATGCTTAATGGTCAGCTGGGCTGTGCTGCCCGGGGAAAGAGAAAGCTCTTTCTCAGCCAGATGTCACTGAGAAGAGGAGGGCTACTGGTTTCTTTGTAAGGAATGGGTTGGTCAGGGGTGGGAAACCTCACAGGTAGAGTTTTCAGTCTGGGGTTCCTCATCAGAGAGCTGGGAATCATGATAGAAGTGAATCTGCCCTAAATATGAGTGAGTCCCTCTATATGCCAGGGCATAACAGATGAAGGAGAGAGGGGAGACTCTGCTCTGGGGGTCTTGCATCCTGCTTCCCCTCCACAGGGTCACCATGGGGACTGAAAATAGCACACACAGAAAGCTCCTAGTGCATCATGGGTGCCAAGCAAGCAGTCAGTGCCCTCCAGTAACCAGGATGTCACAAGCCCAGAGAGTGGTCCCAGGGAGAACAGTTACAGGCAGAAGCTGACCAGTTCTTAGCTATCTCCACAAGAGGTGGAGAAAGAAGAAAGGATGGGGAGAGCCGAGGGGCTGGCACAGCGTGAAACACAGCATCGTCAAGGTCAGGGGTGCAGGCTCTGGGACCTGGACTCTGGTTCTAATCACAGCTCCACCACAGGCTGCCTCTGTCCCCTAACCTGGCTTCATCTCCGTGTCAGCATCTAAAAAGTGAAGGTTGTCATGAGAACTAAAGGGGAAAGTGTATATGGAGGGCTGGTTTGCAATAAATGCTTAGATGTTTAATAAATGTTAAGTGACAGTGTTGGCAGTAAGAGCAGCAGCAGTGGGACAAAGGTGGCTTTCAAGGCCAGAGAAAAATGGGCCAGAAACCAAGAGCCCTCCTCAGCTTCTGGAAGAATGCCGTGAAAATGTGACTGTTGGCTCTTCTGCAGCCCTGGGGATGCCGGGTGTGGTGGCAGGCTCTGCTCCTTTTGTGGGGATTGGTTCCAGAAATGAAGGTATCTTGCGTGAGAAAGGCTTCCTTCACTTTATCTCCAGTTTACCTGTCACAAGCTCTCATGTTCCTAAGCCTGGATCCTAAGATTTGGAGGACAAATTACTTACCTGCCCTGACAGCTCAGTGTGTGTCTTGCCTGAAAATTCTCCTGTGTTTTATGGGACTTTAACCAGGTGCTTCCATGAACATTCCCTCCTGGAGTCTCGCAGAGATGGATGGGTCTGCACACATAGACAGAATCTGGGAGGCCAGTCCAAAGGTATTGGATACAATCCAGGTAAAATGATGACCACGAGGAATCAAAGGAAGTAGGCGTTGACAAAAGGAGAAGGCTGATTCCAGGGGAAACAAAGGCTTAAAGAGCCAGGGCTTGGGAAGCTGTTGGACATGCATGTGGGCATGCTAAGTCACTTCAGTTATGTCCAACTCTGTGCAACCCTATGGACTGTAGCCCGCCAAGCTCCTCTGTCCATGGGAAGGAACCAAAAGAGAAGATTCCAGAAAGATCCCAAGTTCCAGCCCAGGATCCATTCACACCAAGACAGAGAAAGGAGTGAAGGGAGGGGAGAAGAAGGGCTCTGAGCAGACACAAATGGAGGAGTTGGTGGGAAAATGCAGGAGTGAAGACCACTGGATGGATTCTGTGGCATTGGCTCTCTGGACAAGCCAGGAGGATGATCTGGGGTGGACTCTTGGAGAGTGTGGCTGGCCCTCTGTGTTTAAGGCAGGGAGTCTGTGGAGGAGACAGACCATCGAGAAAGAGCTGGCGTCACACGCAGGGAGAGTTGAACTTTGTAGGTGGCGGGGATCCCAGAACATCCAGTTCGAGGGGAGGGAGCATTTTTCCACTGAGTTTTGCAACGCAAGGGTAATTTGTGTCTTGTCTCCACCTTAGAGTGAGCAGTGAGGATGTGACCAGTTTGACTACACAAGGAAGGAGAGTAAGGGGTGGGGAATGCATGTGCTGTTGATGTAATCAGAAGTCCAGAGCAGGTGGCCACGACTTGACCTACAGAACAGAAAGATACTAGAGCCTTGGGGCGGGGGGCAGGGGGTGGGGCGGTGGTAGGGAGGGGCGGTTGTTGAAGATGCTGCAGGGAGAGCTGTGAAGTGTGGGGAGGCTCAACCAAGACCCTTTCCTGGCCCCAACGAGCTTTAGATCTCCAAGAAGAGGCCCTCAGAGAATGATTGAGGGCATGATCAAAGTTCCAGGGATCCATGGTCCATGTCCACAGGGGTGCTGGGAGCCTGTCCACATGTGGCCTGACTCAGGTCAGGGCAAGGTCACTAGAATGCGGACTGAGGCTGTGCACATGGGCCCACAGCTCCAACTCCCAAGACATCCTCCAGAAACAACGGGGCCATAGCTCCGACTGCACTGTTGCAGACTGAGTAACACAAGAGAGGGAACAAATGATCACAGGACACAGCCAGAGGCTCCCATCCCTCCTTGTAGCCACACGGGTGAGCAGTGAAACAACGACGATTCCAGGGGAAGAGGGCCAGCAGTCTGGTGCCCATAGGCTAGAAACCCACCTCAAAGCTGTGGCCTCTCCTTCTACAAGAGGGCCTCCCTGGTGGTCCAGTGGCTAAGACTCTGCACCCCAATGCAGAGGGCCTGGGTTCAGTCCCTGTCAGAGAACCAGATCCCACAGGTCACAACCAAGACTCTAGCCAAATTTTAAAAAAAAGAATCTGAAAACCAGACAGCCCATGGCAGAAGGTTTTCCCCCTCTTTTTTTTTTTTTTTTTTTCTGGACCTTTCCTTAACCCAGAGGTCACAGCTCCAAGGGCAGGGGTTCTGGGCACTGGTATGAGGCTGGACTGGCCTGGTGCAGTGGGCAGAGTGGGTAGTGGACCCAGAAGGAGCACAGGCTGCAAATCTGCTCGTTCAGGAAACAACTACCTACACATTGTGTTGTAAACACCCACGGTGCCAGCTGCCCTGGTGCCATAGAAGCAGACAGGGGAGGGGTATTAAAATGGGCAAACCATGACCCATAACAGACAAACCTCAAGCCTCAGGAAACAGTCAACAACCCTGTTTCTGCTGGGGTCAAGAGTCCCATCTTTTCATCCGTGTGTCTTGTGTGTATAGGTGCTGTATACTGCATGCTAAGTTGCTTCAGTCATGTCCAACTCTTTGCAACCCCATGGACTGTATCCCGCCAGGTTCCTCTGTCCACGGGATTCTCCAGGCAAGAATACTGGAGAGGGTTGTTGTGCTCTCCTCCAGGGGATCTTCTCAACTCACGGATTGAACCTACATCACTTATGTCTTCTGCATTGGCGGCGGGGGCGGGGGAGGGGGGTGTTCTTTACCACTAGCACCACCTGGGAAGCCCTATATAGATGTTAATATAATGTATTTCAAAATCTCACTCTATACACAAACTACGCATATACAAAATGTAGACAATAGGCAGCATTACTACTGCTCCCAAAATGCTTGTATCATCACTGCTTTGGGAGGCTGCCCATCCACCTCCAGGTAGGAATTGTTGTGACCTCAGCAGGTGGGGAAAGCTGGACTCGGATTGAACATGGGGTTGACGCTGCTCTCAGGGCCTGGCATGGGCTTGGGAGTTCGTGGAGCCAGCAATCCTCAGCATTCCTGGTCTGACCCATGCACATCTTTCCAGACTCTGCTTCATCTTCCTATGGTGCTCCTCCTTTGTGACTCCACCTTGTCCTCTCCTCTTAAGGACCACTCATTGGACTTAAGGGGTCATCCTAACCAGGATGATTGCACCTCGACCCTGAACTAATGACATCTGTGAAGACCCTACTTCCAAATAAGGCCACATTTTGAGGTGGCAGGTAGACATGAAGGTTTGGACACTATTCAGCCCACTACAAGGAAACCCCTGGAGGGTTTTGGGAAGAGGCATGACATGACCTGACTTCGGGTTTTTTTTTAAGGTAATTACTCTTCTAGCATTTTCTTAAAATGTATTTATTTATTTTCACTGCACTGGGTCTTTGTTGCTCTGCATGGGCTTTCTCTAGTTGCAGCAAGTGGGAACTACACTCCAGTAGCTCCTCTCTAGCTTCTTCTTGTCATGGCTTCTCTTGTAGAGCACAGGCTCCTGGACATGTGGACTCAGTAGTTGTGGTTCAAGGGCTCCAGAGGATAGGCTCAGTAGTTGTGATGCACAGGATTAGTTCCCCCTTTGCATGGTGGATCTTCCTGGACCAGGAATCTAACAGGTGTCCTCTGCATTGCAAGGCAGATTCTTAACCACTGGACCACCAGGGAGGTCCCTGCCTTAGGTTTTTAAGAGTCCTTTTGGCTGGGTGGAGAATAGGCTGAAGTAGCAGAGTTGGAAGCAGGGAGGCAAGTTAGGAAGTTGCTGCAATGATCTAGAGAGGCTACAGGGTGGCTGGGCAAGGCAGTCACTGTGGAACTGAGGGAAGCAGCTGGATTCTGGTTCAACCTTGAAGGCAGAACCAAGAGGGCTGCTGATAGATTGGATTCCTTCACCTGCTAGCCCGGGCTCCCCACAAACTAATTTCTGCACTGTGGACTCAAGTCATTCCCTCCTGCTACTCACCACTCCGTGAGGCTGCCTATCGCATGCCATTAGCTCTCCATCCATCAGCAGGCTGCTGCAGTGGCTCACTGCACCCCAGGGGTCACTTCTCATCCATCATGGCCTTCAGCTCTCATGGTTCAGTCCCCTCACCCTCTCTGGGCTGGAAGCCAGCAACCTGGATCACTCTGGTCAGGGTGAGATGGCAAATGTGCCTTGGGTCCTGGATAGGGTCCTGGAGGCCAGTCCACCTGTTGCCTCATGTGGTGGTGAAATAGTAACCTCCCAGTGGGGGACAGTGGTCCCTTAGCATCCTCATGGCCCCAAGGGTTGCTGAAGTCCTGATACCCACTGTCAACTGGAGAATCATGCTTCATGGGGTGAGAAAAAGTATATTAAAACAACTGCTTATTCTCAGTATTGTAAAAGCAAACAAACAAAAAGCAGTTGCCATGTAGCCCCTTTGAATACCTGGCACCTAACTAGTGTATCCAGGGGCTCCATGGAAGACATGTTCACCAGGGACCATGAAGGAGCCCTGCTTCACTGGAAGGGGTTCTTCCCATCAAGGTGTGGAGGCTTCTGTAAGAGGTTGCATCCAGTAAGGACTGGATGCTGTCTTGAGAAGAACACTGTACTTCTTTAAAGGGAAAGAAACGGCTCAGGACTTCACTGGTGGCACAGTGGGCAAGAATCCACCCGCCAACACAGGGGACGTGGGTTCCATCCCTGGTCTGGGAGGAGCCCACATGCTGCAGAGAAACTAAGTCTGAGCACCACAACTGCAAAAGCCCACGCACTAGAGCCCGTGCTCCACAGCAAGAGAAGCCACTGAATTGAGAAGCCTGAGCACTGCCCTGAAGAACAGCCCCCACCTGACGCCCGCACAGGGCAACAAAGACGGAATGCAGCCAGTAAATAAATAAATAAAATCGATTAAAAAAAAAAAAAAAAAGAAACAGCAGTCATTAGATGCTGTGCTGCTCAGAGGCGGGTATAGAGGGGAAACATGAGGGACCAGAGCCCATGAGAAAGGTGATGTTCTAAATAAGCAACCCCGAGTGAAGCTGAGGTCCCAGGAGAGCCTGTTTCATTCTTTCCCATGTGCAAACCTCTTCGGAAGCCAATCAGGGGCTGGTGGTCAGCTCTAAACCTTATTAATTACATCTGAGCCATGAGGAGCTGTACTCTCTGCTAAGCCACGAGGGAATTCAGTAAGGGCCCTCCCACCCCCAAATCACCCCAAAGCAAACACTCCTGGGTGATCTCAATACTCTCAATTAGGACTGGATTTTCCACTCCTGGCTGGAGACCTGAGTTCCTCCAAGTATCTAAAATGTAGGTGTTTGGACTTCCCTGGTGGTCTAGTGGCTAAGAATCAGCCTGCCAGGGCACACAGGTTCAATCCCTGGTCCAGGAAGATTGCACATGCCACAGAGCAACCAAGCCCCTGTAGCACAAGTACTGAAGCCCACATGCCCTAGAGCCTGTTCTCTGCAACAAGAGAAGTTCCCGCAACGAGAAGACCACACACCGAAACGGAAGAGTAGCCTCTGCTTACAACTAGAGAAAGCCCCCACACAGCAAGGAAGACCTAGTGCAGCCAGAAACAAATAATTTTTAAAAGTTTAAAAAAACATTTTTGATAAAATTAAATAAAAAGTAGGTTTTCAAGCATCATCACCCACAGGCACAGCAGGTGGCAGCTCCAGTGATCCAAGTAGCAGGGCGAGGACCCCACCACCTGCAGCACCAAGGGAAGCAGGGCCACGCCTGCCCCCAGTTAGGTCAGCCAAGAATCCAGTGCCAGAGCCTAACCCACGAGGCTTCAGGTGTGTTCAGCCTCCTCTCCACTGGAGCATCTGTGGGTATCACCGGGCATGATGAGGATGAGAGATAGACTCTCAGAGACCTCATGTGGGCACAGGGCCTGCTCACCACAGGGGCCCAGAGTTGAAAGGCTTTGTTTTGTCTTCCAGGCAGACAATGGGTTTCCAAACCTGTCTGCTATACAGACCCCTCAAAGAGGGACAGGAGCCACAAATCATCTCATTTCTGTGGAAGCAAGGATCTCGCCACAAAGAATGATATTCTTTTTCCCAGATGCCACTCAGTAGGGAAGGGAACAAACCATTTTCTGAACTAATATTTTTCCAGACGTGTGTAACTATAGAAATATTTGCACGGTTCACCTTAAATTCTTCTGGAGACAACTTCAGGTTTAAATAAATAACAAAATAATAACATCCATGTAGTAAGAATCATAGGTTGCCTGTGTTTTAATCCAACCTTTTCAATTCAATGTAAGGCATCAGGGTTTCACCTTTTCTAGTATGGATTCATAAGCCTAATTTTTAATCACCGTTATGTTTCTTCAAGCATTATCATTTACCCAAGTCTTTTTCTGTAGTTGGTCATTTATTTCCAGGGCTCTTGTGTTGTAAATGTTTCAGTGAACATATGGAACAAATTATTAATTATCAAGGCATCCATGTTTCTTCTTTGCTAGGTATCATGCCACGGGGCTCCAGGAATGAGGAACTGGCATGATTGCTATCCTCTAAGAGTCTGCAATTTATTGAGGGCGATGGAGGGGGCAATATATACCCAGCAATGATGGAAGAGCACAAAAGCACATATAAATAGGAGGAAAGATGGTGGTGTGAAAAACAAAAAAGACATGAATAAAAATATTTAAAAGATAGTGCCAACCATAAATAAAAGTGTGGAGGAGGGAGTGTGCACCACAGAGTAATTCCAGAGAAATCTAATTCCTGAGAAAGAGATATTGGCCTGGTGCAAACATCTATCACAGATGTCCCCAGTGGTGCAGTGGATAAGAATCCACCTGCCAGAACAGGAGACACAGGTTCAATCCCTGGTGCAGGAAGATCCCACATGCTGTGGGGCAACGAAGCTCATGGGCCACAGCTATTGAGTCTGTGTTCTAGAGCCCAGGAACTACAACTACTGAGTCCACGTGCCACAATTACTGAAGCCTGGTGCCCAAGAGCCCAAGCTCTGCAACAAGAGAGGTTACGGCAATGAGAAGCCGGAACACCACAACAAAGAGTAGTTCCTGCTCTCTGCAACTAGAGAAAGCCCTCATAACACAATAAAGACACAGGTCAGTCAAAAATAATAAATTAATCAATTTAATGTTTTTTAAAAAGTAAATCGTCACAACAGAGCCACTGCAAAGACTCTTTGGCCATACTTGGTGTGTTGCAAGAGAATGGTGTCCAGTCTGAAGCTGGTACTGAGATTCTTAGAAGCCAGGGGGGCCTGGAAGGAATGGAGGACGATCAGGCTGTGCGTCCCAAGGGGCCTGAATGCCAGGTGGACCAAGGCTCTCGCTGCACCTGCGTCTGATCTCTGTGAAGTCACCCAGCCCAGGGAGGAGGCTGGGAGTGGTTACTGACTCACTCCCCATGTGGCCCCTATGCTGTAGGATCGAGGCCACACCTGGCAGCTTGTGCTCCCCTGGTGCTGAGTGGGTTAATGTTTGCCATGCCAGGCAGGTTGCCCTCCTGCCTGTTAAAATTCACAGCTGTATACGGAACACAACAGACTGTGAAATGTAATAAATCTGGAGTTGCCTCTCAATTTCACCAATAATAATTAGCAAATTAAAATGGAAATGTCACCACAAACCCATAAAAAATTCTTAAGTGCAGGATGGAAAGCCCTCTCAGGAACAGAAATGGCTTTTGTCCGTGCAATACTCAGGGCAGACATGCCAACAAATGTTACTCGGGACGGCCATTGTGTCCAGAGAGCCAGCTTGGAGCTGATTAATCCCAGGGTCGGCTGTCTTTACGTGTCAGCGAGCTAACATAACTGTGTAATCAAGCCTGCTTTATGGAGCCTGTAATATGTGGATGGGGGGCTGAAGCCATTGCTCCAACAAGACAGAGGGAATCAAAAAGTGCGCCAGCCACACCTCAGCTTCTCCGTGGCCAGCACCCTGGCCACCATGCATCCATTTGGTCAAACAAGGGGAAGACTGGGAAATTATGAGCAAATTGTGTACCATCTGGGTTGCCTTTTGGAGAGCTGGAGCCAGAGAATGTGCACCATGCAGAGCAGAGTTCCACCATGGAAGTCCTCTCCAGCTGGCACTGATCCTGACCCTGAGTGCCAGCCATGTGCCCTCATGGTGGCCATGGTTTCACATGAGGGAACACAAATGGAAACAGACCCAAACTTTCCCCAAATTAACAAAAGATGGGGAAACTATCCCCATCACACAACATCATTCTTTGGGTCAAAAATCACAATATTTAGCACTCTTGACCAAAATAGAGTAACAAAGACCGTACTTACCCTCCTGCCTGAAACAAATAAATATCTGTGTGAGTCAGGGTTCTCCGGATAAACAGGACAAGTGGGATGTTTATATAAATATGCATTGTTGTTACTTTGTTGTTGTTATTGTTTAGTTACTAAGTCATGTTCAACTCTTTTTGCAACCCCATAGACTATCCATGGGATTTCCCAGGCAAGAATACTGGAGCAGATTGCCTTTTCCCTCTTCAGGGGATCTTCCCAACCCAGAGATCAAACCTCCATCTCCTGCATTGCAGTCGGATTCTTTACTCCTGAGCCACTGGGGAAGTCCATATAAATATGTGTGTATATAGAAAAAGAGTTATTATAAGGAACTGACTCATGTGATTAGATAAGCTGACCAATAACAAAATCTGGAGGCTACATCAGCAGATGGAGACCCAGGAGAGTCAATGTGTAGTTCAAATTTTAAAATGACCAAGAATATGCACAACTTTGGATATGAGCAATGATGTCACCCTGAGAGATGGGAAGAGGCAAGCCCTAAGATTGACTAACTGTCTGCCTTATGTCTCCAGATGAAGGCACAGACACAATGTGCTGAGTGCTGATCAGCACACGTGTGCAAGGAAACTAATCAAGTCCATAGAAAAGACTCACCAAGGATTAGAGGGTACAGAATTCTGTGCTCACATGAGGCAGGGCTGCTGCTAATGACCCCAACTTGACCAAAAAGCCTTATAATTCATAGGGCCTTGGGTAGAATACACAGAACATACACAAGGGTCTTGCTTCAGTCATGGGGAATTATTATCCCTAGACTGAGCATAAATCAATGACCTCAACTCCTACTTCAAGAAACTAGAAAAAGAAGAGGAAATTAAACCCAAAGTAAGTAGAATCAAGGAAATAATAACAATTAAGACAAAAGCCAGTGATAAGTTGGCCAAAAAGTTTGAGATTTTCTATAACATCTTATGGAAAAACCCAAATGAATGCTTTGGCCAACCCAATAGAAGAAAAGTGGGAAAAAATCAATGAAAGAAAAAGCTGGTCTTAAAGAAAGTGAAAGTGTTAGTCACTCAGTCAAGTTTCACTCTTTGTGACCCTATGGACTGTAGCCCAGCTGGCTCTTCTGTCCATGGGATTCTCCAGGCAAGAATACTGGAGTGGGTTGCCATTTCCTTCTCCAGGGGATCTTCCAGACACAGCCATCGAACCTGGGTCTTCTGCATTGCAGGCAGATTCTTTACTGTTTGAACCACCAGGGAAGTCCTATAGAAAACCGATAAAATTGGTCATCCTCTAGCTGACTAATAAACAGAGGGAAGACACAAGTTACCAATATCAGGAATGAGAAAGGTGACATCACCACAGATCCTACAGATGAAGAAGTGAGTTTAGCAAGGTTGCAAGACCCAAAATCAGCATATGAAAGTTAATTGTACTACTATATATTCACATTAAACAATCATAAATTGAAATTTAAAAGAATATTATTAGCTTAATATCAAAATCAAATAGGAATAAATCTGATAAAAATGTGAAAAATATGTACCCTGAAAACGAACACATTGCTGTGAGAAATTAAAGAAGATCTAAAGAAGTGGAAAAATATGTGGTGCAGGGTCATAATACTCATTATAGTTAAGCTGACAGTTTTTTCAATTGAATCTATAGGGTTAATGTGACCTCATTATAAAAATCAAGTTTTTTTTGTTACAAATTGATGAACTGATTTTAAAATTCACATAGAAAAGTATACAAAGGCCCTCAGTTCAGTTGCTCAGTCTTATCCAACTCTCTGCAACTTCATGGACTGCAGCACACCAGACTCCCCTGTCCATCACTCTATCCCGGAGTTTGCTCAAACTCATGTCCATTGAGTCGATGATGATATCCAACCAACTCCTTCACTGTCACCCCCTTCTCCTCCTGCCCTCAACACTGGGGTCTTTTCTAGTGAGTCAGCTCTTTGCATCAGGTGGCCAAGTATTGGAGCTTCAGCTTCAGCATCAGTCCTTCCAATGAATATTCAGGCCTGATTTCCTTTAGGATTGACTTATTTGATCTCCTTGCTGTCCAAAGGATTCTCAAGAGGCTTCTCCACCACCATAATTTGAAAGCATTAATTCTTTGGTGCTTAGTCTTCTTTATGGCCCAACTCTCACATTGTACATGACTACTGGGAAAAACCAGAGCTTTGACTATACATATCTCTACTGGCAAAGTGACATCCCTGTTTCTTAATATGCTGTCTAGGTTTGTCACAGCTTTTCTTCCAAGGAGAAAGAGCCTTTTAATTTTGTGGCTGCAGCCACAGTTCACAGTGATTTTGGAGCTCAAGAAAATAAAATCTGTCACTGCTTCCACTTTTTCCCCATCTATTTGCCATGAAGTGATGGGACAGAATGTTATATTCTTAGTGTTTTGAATGTTGAGCTTTAAGCCAGCTTTTTCACTGTCTTCTTTTACCTTCATTAAGAAGCTCTTTAGTTGCTCTTCACTACTGCCATTAGAGTGGTACCATCTGCATCTGAGGTTGTTGAGATTTCTCTCAAAAAGTTTTGATTCCAGCTTCTGCTTCATCCAGCCCAGCATTTCACATGATGTATTCTGCATATACGTTAAATAAACAGGGTGACAATATACAGCCTCAATGTACTCCTTTCTCTATTTAGAACCAGTCTGTTGTTCCATGTCTGGTTCTAACTGTTGCTTCTCAACCAGCATATAGGTTTCTCTGGAGGCAGGTTAGGTGGTCTGGTATTCTCACCTCTTGAGGAATTTTCCACAGTTTGTTGTGATCCATACATTGAAAGGCTTTAGCGTAGTCATTGAAACAGAAATAGATTTTTGTGGGAATTCCTTTGCTTTTTCTAAGATCCCATGGATATTGGCAATTTGATCTCTGGTTCCTCTGCCTTTTATAAATCCAGCTTGAATATCTGGAAGTTCTTGGTTCACACACTGTTGAAGCCTAGCTTGAAGGATTTTGAGCTTTACCTTGTAAACATGTGAAATGAGCATAAATGCGCAATAGTTTGAACATTCTTTGGCATTGCCCTTCTTTGGGATTGGAATAAAAACTGACCTTTTCAAGTCCTGTGGACATTGCTGAGTTTCCAAAAGTTGCTGTTGTATTGAGTACAGCACTTTACCAGCATCACCTTTTAGAATTTGATGGCTCAATTGGAATTCCATCATCCCCACTGGCTTTGTTCATAGTAAGGCTTTCTAAGGCCCACTTCTCACTCCAGAATGTCTGGCTCTAGATGAGTGCCCACACCATCGTGGTTATCTAGGTCATTAGGACATTTTTCATATAGTTCTTCTGTGTATTCTGGCCACCACTTCTTAATCTCTTCTGTTTCTGTTAGCTCCTTGCCATTTCTGTCCTTTATTGTGCTCATCTTTGCATACAATATTCCCTTGGTACTTCTAATTTTCTTGAAAAGATCTCTAGTCTTTCCTGTCCTATTGTTTTCTTCTACTTTTTTGCACTGTTGTATTTAAAAGGTTTTCTTATCCTCCCTTGCTATTCTCTGGAACTCTGTAGTCAGTTGGGTATAACTCTCCCTTTCCCCTTTACCTTTCACTTCTCTTCTTTTCTAAACTATTTGTAGAAGGCAATGGCAAGCCACTCCAGCATTCTTGCCTTGAGAACCCCATGAACAGTACGAAAAAGACAGTGTAGTTGGCCAATATCAACAAAAAGATCAATGGAATAAAATAGAGAGCCAAGAAATAAACCCCATATATGTCGGTAACTGATATTTCTACAAAGATGCAAAAGCATTTGAATGGAGAGAGAAAAATCTTTTCAATAAATGTTGCTATAACAGTTTAGTTCAGTTCAGTCACTCAGTCATGTCCAACTCTTTGTGACCCCATGGACTGCAGCATGCCAGGCTTCCCTGTCCATCACCAATTCCCAGAGCCTACTCAAACTCATGTCCATCACATCAGCGATGCCATCCAACCATCCCTCCTCTGTCGTCCCCTTATCCTCCTGCCTTCAATCTTTCCCAGCATCAGGGTCATTTCCAATGAGTTGGTTCTTTGCATCAGGTGGCCAAAGCATTGGAGTTTCACCCTCATCATCAGTCCTTCCAATGAATATTCAGGGTTGATTGCCTTTAGGATTGACTGGTTGGATCTCCTTGCAGTCCAAGGGACTCTCAAGAGTCTTCTCCAACACCACAGTTCAAAAGCATCAATTCTTTGGTACTCAGCTTTCTTTATAGTACAACTCTCACATCCACACGTGACTACTGGAAAAACCACAGCTTTTACTAAATGGATCTTTGTTGGTAAAGTAATGTCTCTGATTTTTAATATACTGTCTAGGTTGGTCACAGCTTTTCTTCCAAGGAGCAAGTGTCTTTTAATTTCATGGCTGCCATCCCACAGTGATTTTTGGAGCCTAAAAAAGTCTTTCACTGTTTCCATTGTTTCCCCATCTATTTGCCATCAAGTGATGGGACCGGGTGCCATGATCTTAGTTTTCTGAATGTTGAGTTTTAAGCCAACTTTTTCACTCTCTTCTTTCACTTTCATCAAGAGGCTCTTTAGATCCTCTTCCCTTTCTGCCGTAAGGGTGGTGTCATCTGTGTATCTGAGGTTATTGATATTTCTCCCTGCAATCTTGATTCCAACTTGTCTTCATCCAGCCTGGCATTTTGCATGTAAGTTAAATAAGCAGGATGACAACATACAGCCTTGACATACTCCTTTCCTGATTTGGAACCAGTCTGTTGTTCCATGTCCAGTTCTAACTGTTGCTTCTTGACCTGCTTACAGATTTCTCAGGAGGCAGGTCAGATGGTCTGGTATTCTCATCACTTTAAGAATTTTCCACAGTTTGTTGTGATCCACACAGTCAAAGGCTTTGACGCAGTCAATAAAGCAAAAGTAGACGTTTATCTGAGACTCTCTTGCTTTTCAAGACAGAGTGCCTGAAGAACTATGGATGGAGTTTCGTGACATTGTACAGGAAGCAGTTATTAAGACCATCCCCAAGAAAAAGAAATGCAAAAGGCAAAATGATTGTCTGAGGAGGCCTTACAAATAGCTGAGAAAAGAAGATAAGCCAAAGGCAAAGGTGAAAAGGAAAGATTTACCCATTTGAATGCAGAGCTCCAAAAAATAGCAAGGAGAGATAAGAAAGCCTTCCTCGCAGATCAATGCAAAGAAATAGAGGAAACCAAAAGAATGGGAAAGACTAGAGATCTCTTCAAGAAAATTAGAGATACCAAGGGAACATTTCATGCAACAATGAGCACAATAAGGAACAGAAATGGTATGGACCTAATAGAAGCAGAAGATATTAAGAGGAGGTATCAAGAATACACAGAAGAACTGTACAAAAAAGATCTTCACAACCAAGATAACCATGATGGTGTGATCACTCACCTAGAGCCAGACATCCTGGAATGTGAAGTGAAGTGGGCCTTAGGAAACATCACTATCAACAAAGCTAGTGGAGGTGATGGAATTCCAGTTGAGCTATTTCAGATCCTAAAAGATGTTGTGAAAGTGCTGCACTCAATATGCTATGACAGTTACTGATATGCAAAAAAAAAAAAAAAAGCAACTGATTCAAACCTGCACCATATGCAAAGATTGATTCAAAATGAATCAGCATTCTAACCATAGCACCTAAAAGTATAAAACTACAAAACTTCTAGCATAAAACTTTTGTGACCTTGAGGCGGACAGAGTGTTTTAATATGAAACCAAAGTCATGATCTCACTCAATAGTAAACTAATAAATAGGAACTCATCAAAATGTACAACTTCTGCTCTTTGAAAACACTATTAATGAAATGAAGAGACAGCTACAGATTGAGAAAACAGTAACTGCAAAGTATATCTGATAAAGACCTTGTATCCAGAATATATAGAGAGTGTAGTTTTTAAATGACCCAATTTTTTTAAATGGCAAAATATTTGAATAAATACTTCACTGAAGATGATGTCCAGATGGCAAATGATTATGTAAAGATGCTCAATATCACAAGTCATTAGGGAAATGCAGATTAAAATCACAATAAGATCCCACTACACATCTATCAGAATGTTTAAAATTAAAAAGGCTTACCACAGCAAGCACTCATGAGTATGTGGGAGTACTGGGATCTCTCGTGCACTGCTAATGGGAAGGTAAAACGGTACAATTATTTTGGAAAGCATTATGGAATTTCTTTAAAAAGTTAGGGCTTCCCTTGTAGTTTAGCTGGTAAAGACTCCACCTGCAATGTGGGAGACCTGGGTTCTATCTCTGGTTTGGGAAGATCCCCTGAAGAAGGGAAAGGCTACCCACTCTAGTATTCTGGCCTGGAGAATTCCATGGACTGTATAGTCCAAAGGGTTGCAAAGAGTTGGACATGACTAAGCAACTTTCACTTTCACTTTTAGGGCTCCCCTGATACCTCAGTTGGTAAAGAATCCACCTGCAAGGCAGGAGACCCCGGTTTGATTCCTGGGTCGGGAAGATCCACTGGAGAAGGGATAGGCTACCCACTCCAGTATTCTTGGGCTTCCCTTGTGGTTCAGCTGGTAAAGAATCTGCCTGCAATGCAAGAGACCTGGGTTCAATTCCTGGGTTGGGAAGATCTCCTGCACAAGGGAAAAGCTTCCTACTCCAGTATTCTGGCCCGAAGAATTCCATGGACTATAGTCCATGGAGGAGCACAGAGTCGGACAGGACTGAATGACTTTCACTTCACTTAAAAAGTTAAGCCATGTGATTTAGACATTCCACATCTAGGGATTTTCATTTACCTAAGAGGAAAGAATGCATATGTTTATACAAAGATTTGTATACAAATATTCCTAGAGTTTTATTTATGTTAGTCAAAAAACTGGAAACAACCCAACAGTCCACCAACAGGTGAATGGATAAATGTTTTGTGGAATACTACTTAGTAATTTTAAAAAGGAATAATGACACTTAGATTGCTTCCATGTCCTGGATATTGTAAATAGTGCTGTATGAATATTGGGGTACATGTGTCTTTTTGAATTATGATTTTTCTCAAGGCATATGCCCAGTGGTGGAATTGCTGGGTCACATGGTAGCCCTATTTTTAGTCTTTTAAGGAATCTCCATACTTTCCTCCATATTGTATCAATTTACATTCCCACCAACAAGGAGGTTCCCTTTTCTCCACACTGTCTTCATAAAATGAATGCTTGTGGGAACCTGCAGTACAGCACAGGAGCTCAGCGTGGTGCTCTGTGATGAGCTAGATGAGTGGGATGCAGAGGTAAGAGGGAGGTCCAAGAGGGAGGGCGTATGTGTATATAGAGAGCTGATTCACTTCATTGTACAGCAGAAACAAACACAACATTGTAAAGCAATTATCCTCCAATAAAGGATTGAACTATTGCTATGTGTGACAACATGAATGAATCTCAAAATAATTATACTGAATGAAAGAGTCTAGACCCTCACTGGCCCTGAAAAAAGAGAGTGGGTACACTATGATTCCACTTCTATACAATGCAAACTGGTCTATAGTAACAGAAAACAGACCAGTGGTGACTAGGAAAAGTTAAGGGAAGGGAACATGGGAGGGGCAAAAGGAAAGGATTTTAAATCACAAGGAAATGTTTAGGGTCATAAGCATGTTCATTATCTTATTGTTTTGATGGTATATTAGTTTGCTCAGGTCACTGTAACAAAGTACTGAGACTGAGTGGCTTAAAACAATTACTATTTTCTATAGGGGCTGGAGGGGCTTCTTCCCAGGTGGCTCAGGGCTAAAGAATCTGCCTGCCAAGCAGAAAATGCGATACCCTGGAGAAGTAAATGGCAACCCATTCCAGTATTCTAGCGTGGGAAATCCAATGGACAGATGAGCTATAGTCCATGGTGTCGCAGAGAGTCAGACATGACAGCGACTAAACCAACCAACCAATGGGGGCTGGAAGTTTGAGGTCAAGGTGTCAGGAAGATGGGTTTCTCCTAGCCATCTCTCCTTGCTTTATAGATGGCATCTTCTCTCTGTGTATGGGTCTTTCTCTCTTTGTGTGGGGGTCCTAATCTCTTCTTCTTATGAAGATGCCGGCTATATTGAATTAGAACCCACCCTAATGACCTCATTTAACTGAAATGCCTCTTAAAGACATTTTCAGTCACAATCTTTGGTTCTGGGGGTTAGGATTGAGCACATGAATTTAGGGAACACATGATTCAGTTCATAAGAAGTGGTCTCACGGTTGCAGGCCAATGTCAGATTTGTTTACCTTAAAGATGTGTGATTTCTTATACATTAATTATACGTCAATAAAGCTGATTTTAAAAAATAAATACATGGTTTTCAGACTTTGTTTGTGTTTGGTTAATAAAGAACTCTTCCATTGCATAGGATTTGGTTCATCCAAGTATGGTTGAGAACAATTGTTAGGAATGAAGTCTTCCCAGGTGGTGCTAGTGGTAAAGAACCCTCCTGCCAATGCAGGAGACATAAGAGACTTGGGTTAGATCCTTGAGTTGGGAAAATCCCCTCGAGGAGGGCATGGCAACTCACTCCAGTATTCTTACCTGGAGGATCCCATAGACAGAGGAGCCTGGTGGGCTTCAGTCCATAGGGTAGAAATGAGTCAGACATGACTGAGGTGACTTGGCATCCACACATGAAATAAGACCTGCCTGTGTGTTTCTTTTCCCCTTTTCTTGTAACTTTCTGTGCTTCACTGCATTAGCCTCACCCTGGAGACAGATGACCCTGTAGTCCACACGGAGGACAAGCAGGGGTTGCGGTCCTCAACAGTTGAGGGAAAGGAGCCCTTTCCAGGCTCAGCTTGGACTGGCAGGGCCTTTCTTATTCATTTGTCACCTCCATTTATCAGAGGCTCTGATAGCTAAACAATCTCTCTGAGAGTCTTCCTGGACACAAATTAAGTGTGTATTGCTTCCATGTAAGCAACTGACAATTTCTGGAGAGAAGAGATAAGTTTGCCATCACCCTCAATCTGTCCACAAATGTTCACACATGTATGACATTTCAGTCATCTTCAAGGAAAAAAATCATGCTTTACAGATGTCTCTTCTTCTATCCATCCTCCCCAGACGAGGTCTCTGCCCCCTAATTTGCAGCAATCTCTGTCCAGGACTTGCTGGACAGAAGCTCCTTGGGGGCCTTTTTCAGGCAGTCCTTGAGCTTGCTTTAGTTCAAATGACACCATGGCTTAGAAAAACAAGCGAGCCTGGAAGAGAAGGGCCACAACCAATTCAAGCACAGGGAACAAGCCTTCCCATGGAGAATAGGGCTTCCTAAAGCAGCCTCCACTCTGTTCTCCATCTCATTAATCTGTTTATTTCCTGCACAGCATTTAACACAATATGCCAGTGTCATTCACTGGGATCCAAGCCCTATCAAGTATGGGTCTTGTTTTTCTCATCCATTGCAGTATCCCAAATACCTAACAAAACCTGACATATGGTGGGTGCTCAATAAATGTTTGTTAAATGAATAAATTGGGCTATAAACTGTTATGGGAAGTCCTGAGCCAATGAAGGCTCCTGCCTGGAGCAAATTCCATGCACAGCTTCCCCTGTATTTATAGCAATGGGCTAATATTTTGCTTTGTACCAGGTTGCCAAAAGTATTGGAGCTTCAGTTTCAACAACAGACCTTCCAATGAGCATTCAGGGTTGACTATTCCAAGAGCTGACTAATTGGAAAAGACCCCGATGCTGGGAAAAATTGGAGGCAAAAGGAGAAGGGGTCAGCAGAGGATGAGATGGTTAGATAATATCACGGATTCAATGGGCTTGAGTTTAAACTCCAGGAGAGAGTGAAGGACAGGGGAGCCTGGCATGCTGCATTCCATGGGGTCGAAAAGAGTTGGACATGACTTAGTGACTGAACAACAACAATATTTTGCTTAGAAGCTGCCTTGGATGTCTGCCGGGGTTGGGGGGTGGGGGTGCCAGTCCCCTATCTCAATCAGAGCAATTCATTTTGCCGCTTTGCATATTATAATTCCACGAAAATTTTTGTTTAGAAAGTAAAGAATATAGTTATTTTTAAGTGTCTACAAATCACTGATCTAGACTTATACTGAGAAAGAAATCATGCCATTTTAATTAGATGTTTTTGCAAAGCCAAAGCAATGACACCTTTCAAGAGGATATTCCCTTTAAGATATCACAAGCAGAGTTCTGCAAATATTCTCCACATCACCGCATGTTAAAAAAGCTTTACAAACCAACAAATTTGTTGATTCCAAAGTCAGGTTGGACCAGAGAATGTCTATCTTGTGTAATTGGCGCTTCTCTCTCCTCCTCTGCTTTCATCAAAGGCTGTGCAAGACAGGCAAAATGCTGCCCAGATAGAAAGCAAAAGAAATTAAAGGAACAAAAGAGGTGGCAGAGGCAGCTGAGAGGAAATTTGGCTTCCTGCAGGATGGGTTAGAAGATGGCAGTGATGACAAAGTAGGTTCAGGATGCCAGGAAGCCAGGAATCAGGCTCTGATGCTGAGAATGGAGAGAAGAGAACTGGATTCTTCCTCAAAACAAGAATGTTCCTGGTCTCCTATCATCTGACTCTCCACCATGAGCAATCTGAACCTTTCCAGAGGGATCATTCCAGCCTGCAGCAGCTCAGGTCAGGTTCAGTTTCTGAATGAGGAAGGGGACGGCTGGAATGGGATGGCTAGAATGGGATGTGGCATCTTGCACAAGTTGTTGCTGCTGTTGTTGTTCAGTCGCTCAGTCGTGTCTGACTCTTTGTGACCCCATGGGTTGCAGCACGCCAGGCTTCCCTGTCTTGCACAGGGCACACTACCAACTCACTGTCTGGATGGTGCTGGGTGATTCTTGACCACACCTCTTTCTCTCTCATCTTGTCCTCCTAGTGGACAGCGGCACTTATGTGTGGGACATGATGTCCCAAGCACTAGACACAGGAAAGATTCTGATTGACTCCTGGGTTTGCTAAAAATTATGTAGTGGGGTTTCCCTAGTGTCTCAATGGTAAAGAATCCGCCTGGCAATGCAGGAGACACAGATTCAACCTCTGAGCCAGGAAGATCCCACATGCTGCAGAGAAGCCAAGACGATGGGCTGCAACTATTAAGCCTCTGCTCTAGAGCCTGAGGGCCACAGCTACTGAAGTCCATGCACCCTAGAGCCTGTGCTCCTCAGTAAAAGAAGCCACCACAATGAGAGGCTTGCACACCACAACTAGAAAGTAGCTCCTGCTCACCACAATTAGAGAAAAGCCCATGTAGCAATGAAGACCCAGCAGAGCCAAAAGTAAATAAATAAATAAAATTATTTTTTAAGATTACAAAATGGTGAACTCAGTGCTGAAAACAGTGTAGGAGCAGCCCTGCTGAGACGGCCTTCCCCCTACACATAAGAAGGCAGACTGGCGTCCAGATGGGGGTCTGTTTCTGCAAGGATCAGAACCTAGACTTCTGATGGAGAGTGTCTGGCTAAATGCTGAGTTTTATCACCACATGAACATCATCCTTTGCAGCCCCAGTAAAATGAAACAAGACAGTAACGACCATCAGTAAAGAAGCACATACCAGAGTCACACACTGGATTCCTATCGGGAAGTTGCTAAAAGCCTGCCCTTTAAACTCTCAAAAGAGAATTTCCTGTGCAGACACTCTGAGACTTCAGAAATTTCTATGTAACCTGTGTACCATTTAATCCATTCCCCATAACCCCACGAAGCATCCATCTGTGTGAGTCTTACCCACGTCAAGCCAACCTCTACTGGGACAGCCCCAGGGGCAAGGCTGTTCATTGCCTGGCTAGGTGGTCTGTTCCAACTTTAAACAGCTCAGACTTTGAGAAGCTTCTTTCTTTCATGAGATGAAAACCTATTTCTCTGAAACCTCAGTTCTGTCCTCTGAGGTCGCAGGGAGAAATGAGTTATTTCCCATCTACAGAAATATCCATCCAACATTCAAAGGCAGCCACCATGCCAAACACCCAGCCTTTCTATTCCAGGATAAACATTGCTAGTTCCCTCAACCCCTCAGAATTGTTTAGACTTATAAATAATACCGTCCAACACTAAAGGCATCACAGGCAGTTCTAGCCAATACAGAATACAGTGAGACCATGACCTCTCAGCTTCTGGACACAGAGTCAAATGCTTTTTGGCCTGTAGAGTTTCTAGAATCTGCCACTCTCCTCATATTGAAATTGGAACATTTTCTTTCCTCTAATTTTCTGGAAGCTATTCCGTTCTCTATGATTGCCAATTGCTGTCTATAATTAAACCTGCAGCCTCCGTGCTAGGATGGAATTGAATAAAAGCTGGAGCCATGAATGTGCCCCAGCAAAGCTCTACACGGTTCTTTTCCCTGCTTAATTCAAAACAGCATGCACAAGTTCATCTTTCTTCCAGATCACTCCCCACAGTGACAAACGCTCTCACCCATTTTACTGACAATAAAAGCAAGGCACAGAGTCGTAAGTGATTCCCAAGGGCCCAAGGACAGTCGGTGGTAAATTCTTGATTCTATCCCAAACCTTCAAGCTCCCAGCTCTGAGCCTTATTATTAGGAAGAGCAATTCTGGAAAGCCCCGCCCACAGGGGCAACTGCAGAGACTCCAAAGGCTATTGTCAGTCATTGTCACCATCTTTGACAGAGTCTGTAAAAGATATGGGATCACCAAGGGAACTTTTGGAGGCTGCAGATAAGGACTGAGCCTGAGGGCTAAGGACTGGCTTCTGCTTTCCAAATTCTTCATGCCTCACTGCCCCCGTACCGCTCACAAGAGCCAGGAAATTTCACTCCTCATGACACAGAGAAAATATTCGCTTCCTCTTGGTAATAGAATCCTAAAGGCTGTCCCCGCCTGTCCCACTCTGTGTTGGCACAGAGGCAAGATGTCTGATGACAAGCGCATCCCGCCATGGAGTCTAAAATGGGGCCCGAAGGTGGCAGAAACCGAGACTTTCCAGTGACTTTTATGCCCCCGATCAGAATGGCTGTAAAGAACACAAGACATAAGTACCTCCCTGTATAATTTGCTGGTTTATAGGTGGTTTCATCACTTTTTTTTTTTTAATGGCTATCCAAAGTGATCTTTATGTTTCCCTAATGGCTGGGACCGAATGCTCTAAAAAAGCCAAGAGAGCTGAGGAAATAGGGAGACCTTGGAGGAGGGTGCCCACTCCCCTTCCCAGTCTGTGGCCAGGAGGCTGTGGGTGGCAGGGAGGGACAGAAGGGTGATGCTCAGGACACAGAGCTCTGCTGGCTCAGAAATTTCCTGCAGGAACATCCATGGGCAGAGGCTTGATGGTGGTTCCACCCCCAACCCCGTAAAGGGGAGGTCAGGGGCTTCCTTGGACTTCAATTTAGAGCTGAAAGGACTATACACACCCATGAGGACAGGATACAAATAAGGTGAAGCTGGCACTGGTATTATCCTGTATCACCTTGACCACATGGTAGTAAAACAGCTTCCTTTCTCTCATCTATCCCAGAACCCGTGAGCTGCTTCTTAGCACTTATGGGAAGTTGCCATCATTTTGTTGATTTTGTGCTTCCCTGGTTATTTTGTGTGTATGTGTAATTAGGGATGGAAATCATCTAAAAACTGCCAGTACATTATTTAAATATCTAAACCACCTACAAGCATTTGCTTATTGCTATTTGTATTAATTTATTATTATATAAAATTTAATTTATTTTTCATATCAATTAAATTGAATTAAGACAAGCACACTAAATGTTCAGAAATGTATTAAATGTTAAATTGTTAAATTATATTTATACTTAACATAATTATAGGTTCACAGAAGTTGCAAAAACAGCACAGAGAGTCCCTGATGTACTCTGGCCTTAGGAGAACATCTTACACAACTGGAGTAGAAAATACCAGGCAAGAAGTGAACACTGTGCATTCTACAGGCAGGTGTGCTGATGTCTGTGCGTGCGTGTGTATGGTTGTGCATGTGCGCATGTCTGTGTGCATGTGTGTTGGGTATCTGGCAGTAAGTGCCTGCCTGGGTCTGTGTGTGTGTGTGTGGTTCTACACAATTTCATCACGTGTGTCAATTCCCATAACCACCACAGTGCAAATACAGAACAGTCCTGTCCCCACAAAGACCCCCAACCGCAGCACCTGGTTACACTCTGTGTATTCGTGTACTCCAAGCCTAAGGGGACCCCTCCCCTCCCATCCAGCATGCATGGCCACCTTGCAGGGCACCCACCATGTTCTGAAGTCCCCACCAGGACTTCTTCTCCAGCTGTGGGCATGGGGGACTCTGAAGGTAACCCGGGGATGGAGAATCTGGTTCTCAGTGTTAGATGCGGTGAGGGTGATGGAGACTGCAGGCTGCCTTCTGGAGCTGACAGTGGACTCCTCTGACCCAGAGTGGTCCCAAGAGGCCATACACTCCACCCACTCCCCTCTCCAACCTGCTCCTCCCCAACCCTCCCACCTGCCCCTCCAGTGATACAGGACCACTGAAGGGATGCTTGGGGGATGCTTTCCAGGGCCAACATTCAGGTACAGGAGATTATGAAGGCCACCCAGTGACCCAGCCCCATGGGGGCCTCCAAGCTTTTGAAGAGGGATCGAGAAGAAGGAAGGCAGAGGCTGAGGAAGCAGCAACACCACCCACAGCTAGTACTGCTTTCCTGTGAGCCCCCGCTGCCAATCTCAAGTGATTGAAGGCCTTCCCCTGCCCCACACTCTGCCATTAGGCAGCCCTGGGGGCCCTCCCCCTCTCCTCCCTTCGGAGGATCTCTGGGAGTTGACACCAAAGCATTGCCACTTGGACTACAGAGTGGAGGATCCCCTTGGTCTCTACGGGGCACGACAGGACCAGAGCCTGTTTTCATGGATCTGGGCCAGAACCCAGGGTCCTCCTGCAGGCCTAGAATGGTCTGGATGCCTCGGTTCCTCTTGCCACCTTCTGGAACCTGCCAGGACCCCAGCTCACATTCACCCTCTCCTGGGCTCCCCAGGGCACCCACGAGCAAGGAGGCCACAGCTTCTCTCTGGGGCTCAGATGCAAAGTGATGGCTCTCAGTTCCCTGTAACCATCCATGTCCATGGCAACAGCAGTGTTCAGCCCTCCCTACCTCAGCGGTCCATTCTCATCCCAGTTTCCAAAAGGAACAAGGCCCACTGGGCTCCCCTGAGACCACAGCTGAGTAAAAGAAGCAGAGGCCTCCAGGAGAGCAAATAGCAAGGCTCAGAAGGCTGCTGGCAGGACATCAGGTCTCAAAGGCACACAGATGGTGCCAGAAAGGAGTCTGGTCTCCCAGGTGGGAGCAGGGGGAAGGGACGTGTGCATTTTTTAAATGGCTAAAGTAATGCTGCAGAAGTTCCACCCATGGGTGGGGGCGGCCATTTGGGATCTCACCATCCCCAGTCAGGAGGAACAGATCTGGGCTCTGATGGCCATTAATACATGAGCCTTTCACTCCATCTGCAGGAGCTTGAACAGGGCAAGACCCACGGTGCCTAAAGCCTCACTGGATGGGAGAAGGGTACTGTACCAGTGATGTTGACCTCATGCTCGAGAGCTACTGCCTCCCTGAGAGTTATGGAAGCTAGGCCTCTAGACAAGATCATGGTCAGAGGTACCCTCATCTGCAGCCCCCAGCTCCCTACCCCCCTTGCCAGTCATGGCACCTACAATTTCAGAAGCTTCTTGAGAGCCCAGACCATGTTTCATTTTGCTTACCACTGACCTTCATCACCAAGCCCCATGTATGATAGAACAGAAAGCTGTAATCAACAATACTGTATTAGGTGATTTAAAATATGTTAACGATGTAGATCTCATGTTGTGTTCTTACCCCTCATACACACAAACATAAGGACTTTTGGAGGTGACAGATACGGTTAGTACCTTGACGGTATCATGAGTATTTTGCACTTGCCCAAACGCATCAAAATGTATACGCTAAGGGAACTACAGTCAACGCTTTGTAATAATCTATAAAGGAAAAGAGTTTGGAAAGTATGTATTTTATATATATATATATATATATATATATATAATTTTGCTGTACATCTGAAACTAACACAACTTTGTGAATGAACCATGCTGTTGTGGTGTTAGTCACTCAGTTAGTTGTGTCTGACTCTTTTCAACCCCATGGACCCACCAGGCTCCTCTGTCCATGGAATTCTCAGGCAAGAATACAGGAGTGAGTAGCCATTCCCTTCTCCAGGGGATCTTCCCAACCCAGGAATCAAACCTGCATCTCCTACATTGCCAGGAGGATTCTTTATCACTAAACCAGTACTATACTTCAATTCTTTTAAATAAAATGTATACACTAAAAATGTGCAATATTTTTGTATATTAATGGTATTTCAGTAAAGCTAAAAAAAAAAAAGTTCTGAAAATGTGCTTGTTGAATGAACAAAAGAATTGGTGAGTGAACCAGTTAGGGAACCCATTTGCTGAATATCCCATAAGCACTCGTGGATGTTTAGTGGACGTTCAGCTGATTGTTTGCATCCCTCCCACACACTGAGTAACCTTCAGAATAATATCCAGGAACTGGTCTCAGTCAGGTGGGAATCTCCAGCCTCTGCAGGGGGCAGGCACCGAGTTTCCAGAACACCCATGGTGTTTGGAGACATTGATCATTATACAATAAAGCTGTCCTATACGTCAAGCCACATCCAATGCGCTGAGACTCAAAGCCGCTAAAGTTCACGGGAGATGTAACTGTGTCATTCGATTTGTTCACCAAAGAGCAGATCGGACGGAAAGGTTACCGTCCTCTTAAAAATATTCCAACAACATTTTTTCTTAATTTTAATGTTACCATGTTGCCTTTTCGGAGAAAGGGTTTCTGTTTATCAGCGATGAGTAAATGCTCCCGAAATCCGGGATCACGGACTCTGACCTTCTCTTTATTGGCAGGTAGTAAAATGAACTACAGCAGACTACAGCAACGTGATTTGACGATTACAAAATTCATGAGGAGGCAGCACACTGAGGAGGAAAGTGATGACGACGTGAGTGAGAGAGGGAGAAGAGGGTGGAGGACGGGAAACCCAGCAGAAGTGCTTTCCCCCGGACTCTCGGCTCCAGAAACGAAGATGTTTGCCTCCACAACCTGTCCACTGCCTGGCACAGGGGAAGAAACGCTCAGTGTATCTTGAATCAGGATATCGGCAGGTGAACGGCTCCACTGTGGGGCCATCGTGGGAATTAAATGAGACGATCCTCAGAAAATGTTTTGTGCAGAGCCTGACACAGGGCATCACTCAGAGAACGAGAGTGATGAGAGACTGGAGTGGTGCCTCATCACGGTCAGCCTCCTCACCCAATGACCCTGTGTATAAGAGCAGAAAGCCCTGCATCAGCCTTGTCCTCACTCACCATTAACTCCTTGCTTTCAAAGTACAGGAACACATGGACACCCATGGCTGATTCATGTCAATGTATGGCAAAACCACTACAATACTGTAAAGTAATTAGCCTCCAATTAAAATAAATTAATTAAAAAAAAAAAGTACAGCACAGGCCTGGCTGCAAAGTCAGACTTCTGTCTCATTGTCATGTTTGTGCCCATCAGTGTTGTGGGTTGAATTGTGTCCCCAGAAAGACCTGTTTGAGTACTAACCCCTGGGATCTGTACACATGACTTTACTTAGACGAGGGTCTTTGCAGATGTAATTGAGTTAAGATGAGGTCATACTAGCTCTGTTGAGCCCTAATGCAGTGACTTGTCTCCTTATAAGAAGAAGGAAATTTGGACACATGCATAGAGACGCATACAGAGGGAGGTGCCAGGTAAAGATGGAGCAGAGACTGGAGTGGTGCCTCTACAAGCCAAGGAACACCAAGGATGCCAACAGACAACAGAAGCTGGGAGAGGAAAGTAAGGGCCCTCCCCCAAGGAGCACGGGCGGCCAACACCTTGATCTCAGAATTCTGGCCTCCATATTAGTGAGAGAATGCATTTTTGTTATTATAAGCACCCAGTTCATAGTTCCTTGTTATGACAGGCATAGAAAATGAACACAGTAGGTGCCTGCAGCTAATTTGGTGGCATCTCCTGTGCACCTGCAGGTCATCACAATGGAGCTGGAGAGAAAACACGATAGTCCCTGCCCCCACACCTGTGCACTGTATGCCGTGGGCTCTGGGTACCACAAACAAGAACCAGGTCTCAGCCATAGTGGACCACACAGTGGGAAGAGAAAACAAAAGCATAAATTTATCCATGTAACTTGAGATCAGTCTTCTGAGACAAACACGGGTGAGGAGAGGTGCTAGGGGAAGGAAATCCATTTTCCGATTGGAAGAGACAGCTGTCACTCACTGTGTACTAGGCTCCTTTGAGCTGGGCTGCGGTCCTCAGGGCTCCTTTGGGGATGCAGCTGTTCCTGGTTTCTCTAACAACAAAGGATAGCAGTCACCACAGCGCCTTGTTGGATTTCAGGGGTCTCAGGTAGGCTCATGCTTTGTTACACTGAAAGCCTGCCCCCATACAAGTCAAACCCCTTTCCTTAATAGATGATCTTTCTCAAAGTTCTTTAAACTCAGGACCCTTTTGGCAAATACAAACATCTCATGGACTAGATGAGGCACAAGCTGGAATCAAGATTGCAGGGACAAATATCAATAACCTCAGATATGCAGATGACACCACCCTTATGGCAGAAAGTGAAGAGGAACTAAAGAGACTCTTGAGGAAAGTGAAAGAGGAGAGTGAAAAAGCCAGCTTAAAACTCAACATTCAGAAAACTAAGAACAAGGCATCCGGTCCCATCACTTCATGGAAAATAGATGGGGAAACAATGGAAACAGTGACAGACTTTATTTTCTTAGGCTCCAAAATCACTGCAGATGGTGACTGCAGCCATGAAATTAAAAGACACTTTCTCCTTGGAAGAAAAGCTATGACCAACCTAGACAGCATATTAAAAAGCAAAGAGACATTATTTTGCCAACAAAGGTTCATCTAGTCAAAGCTATGGTTTTTCCAGTAGTCATGTATGGATGTGAGACTTGGACCATAAAGAAAGCTGAGCACTGAAGAATTGATGCTTTTGAACTGTGGTGTTGGTGAAGACTCTTCAGAGTCCCTTGGACTGCAAGGAGATCAAACCAGTCAATCTTAAAGGAAATCAGTCGTGAATATTCATTAGAAGGACTGATGCTGAACCTGAAGCTCCAATATTTTGGCCACCTGGTGCAAAGAGCTGACTCATTGGAAAAGACCCTGATGCTGGGAAAAACTGAAGGCAAGAGGAGAAGGGGATGACAGAGGATGAGATGGCTGGATGGCATCACTGACTCAATGGACATGAATTTGAACAAGCTCTGGGAGTTGGTGATGGACAGGGAAGCCAGGCATGCTGCAGTCCATGGGGTTGCAAAGAGTCAGACACGGCTAACTGACTGAACTGAGCTGAAACATCTCATGGTGTGTCCCACAGCTCCCTTTGGGTCAGGCCCCTGGCAGGGCCACCCCCTCCCTCCCCCACTCCCCCCACTCCCAAGCTTCTGTGTTACTTTGCAGCTAAGAGGACTTTGTGGAGTAATTTTCACAGGCTTGATCATTTCGCCCGTGCAGCTCCTCCAGAACTTAAACATGCACGTGCTTCAGCAGGGCAGCCCCAGCCTAGCAGGCTCTGCACCGCCCAACCCCATCTGCTGCCGGAGCAGCTTCCTGCATCACTGTTTTAACAGGATTAAAGAAGCAAATAGCTCAAAGGTTTCCAATATGAAATACAATTCCTCAAGGCTCATTTTAATATTTCAAATCAAAAGAGGGAAAAGGCTGCTTGCTGGCTTTCAACTCCCAAATCTTTATTAAAATATGGTCAAGGACTTCCCTGGGAGTCCAGTGGCTAGGACTCTGAGTTCCCAGTGCAGGGGACCTGGGTTCGATCCCTTGTCAGTGAACTAGATCCCACATGCTGCAACTAAGAGTTCACAGGCTCAACTAAAGATCCCACGTGCTGTAACTAAGACCCGACACAGCCAAATGAATAAACGAATACTTAAAAAAAAAAACAAAAGTAAGAAGAGCGTGTTGTTGTTGTTCAGTTGCTAAGTCATATCCAACTCTTTGTGACCCCATGGATTGCAGCATGCCAGGCTTCTCTGTCTCTGGTAGCTTGCTTAAACTCATATCCATTGGCCAGTGAGGCTATCCAACCATCTCATTCTCTGTCACTCCCTTCTCCTCCTGCCTCCAGTCTTTCCCAGCATCAGGACCATGTGCTTCTATGGCTATCATCTCCCTTTTCATTGAAATTTGCCTTATTCTCAACCAGGACCTCAGCTGACATCTCATCAGTTCAGTTGGTTCCATTCCAAAGGCCCAGACAAGGTCTCAGATCATGGAGGGACATGTTCTACCCTCAGCTAGGTAAGACACACTGCAGGGGGAGTACCTGATGGAGTCAAAAAATATTCATTGAGTGTCGTGCTTCTGGGGCTGCAGGTACAGTGGTTAGCCAAGCAAATGGCAATCCTGTCTTCATGAAGCTTACACTGGAACATGGGTACCCCTGGGGAAGCAAGGACAGAGCCCCACGCTACATATGGAAGCCCTTTAAAATAAATGTAAAGGAAAGAAATCCAGTTATTTGCATATTGCAAACCACAGGGGAAAACTTTATGTGACAGCTTCCTGGCTCCTGAGACTAATGAGGAAGAGTGATCTTCCTCCTGGAAGGCACTGCAGAGTATCTGGGGTGCAGGAGTGGTAATTAGATCTCTCTGTTTGTCACAAAGAAGCATGGATGGGTTAGCTAGCTCTGTTATCAATTTCGAACAGATGACACACGCACAAGGGAAAGCGTTCTGACAGAACCAAAGTGTAAACGCGAGAAGGAAGTTTCCCATGTATTGTTCTAGATGAGCTGTGCATCAATAAGCATGTCTGCAGGTACATGTGTCCCTCTGCAACACGAAAGCATGCCATGTAGATGCCATGGTGTCTGTGTGTTACTGTCTTAGGGCTGTCTCCTGAAGACTGTCCCGGACCCAGATGTTTAGCTCTGCCTCTTTCTCTGAAGGGTGAGGGTTAGGGTTCAAATGGTTCCATTGTAAGGATCTCCACAGTGCATGGATCCAGTCCTTTCTGGGCAGATGTGTATATCCTTCCTTTTTTCCTCCAGTGTTTATTCTTGTGCATATACATCTTTATGCACCTGTGCAAACATACCCGTAAGATCAAATCCTACATGAACTTGCTGAAATGAAGGGCATTTGTATCTTGCCTCTTGATATGGGACCTCTTTGTGTTCAGTTGTGTCCAACTCTGCAACCCCATGGACTGCAGTAGCCCGCCAGGCTCCTCTGTCCATGGGATCTCCCAGGCAAGAATACTGGAGCATGTTGCCATTTCCTCCTCAAGGAGATCTTCTCGATCCAGGGATTGAAACTCTGTCTCTTGCATCTCCTGCTTTACAGGTGGATTTTTTTTTTTAACCACTGAGCCACCTGGGAAGCCCTACATCTTGAAAGATGTCAGCAAATTGCCCACCCCTCATAGAAAGGTCATTCCAATTGACATTCCCACCATAAGAACAACTGTTTCCTTATCCTTGTTGTCAATCAGATAGATTTAAAAACACCATTTCAGGGAAGTTTCAACACTAAGCATGAAGTTTCTCATCTTTCATGCATCTAAGAGCCATTCTCTTTGTGAAATGTGTCCTTGCATGATGGCTTGAGGAATTGAGAGCCCTGATCCATCTACCTTGCCTCTGCCACAACTACACTTCTCATTGCAGACCTAGGTGAGTTACCGCCTCCTCTCCTGCATCCAGAAAACACAGGGCACATTTTGAAAGTATTAATAAATCGTAACCAACTCGGTTGCAATGGTTTTGTGCCCTCCTCAAGACAGCTGAGAGCCTGCTGGCGTCTTTCAAGATGAGGATTTGAGCCAAAAGGTCTGGGGATGTCATAGGAGCCAGCTGGCAGAGGAGAGTCGACAGCAGAGGGTGAGGAGAGGGCACCTAGACTGTGCCCCCAGACGGCTGCTCACCCTGCTCTCGCCTGGTTCCTGGGCCACGTGTCCTGGGACCCAGAGCTGCGCCCTGCTGGCAGAGCACCTGGTCATCCGCCATTCCAGTAGAGAGCGGCATGCTGATGCCTACAGCTGCCATGCGTCCCCGCAGTGTCCACACCACTGAGGCCACTTCCTGGGCAGATGCTGTGCCCACCTGGTGCTGACAGCTCTGAACCCTGCTTCTGGGTGGAGATGGAGAAGCATTTCTGGGTACCTGGCCAGGCTCTGCCCGCCCCAGCCCAGCACCTCCGGCAGCTCTGAGTTTGTGATTTCATTGCGGGGCCTGTCTTGCTCTTGGGATGAGGACAAAATGAAGACTCGGCAAACCACAACAGGAAGACTAAACCACTGGTTGTAAAAATGCATCAGTATGGTTCGTCGGTTGTTAGAAAGTTCCATGCCAGAACCAGATGTTACTCACAGAAGGAACTGTGGTGGAGGAGTGGGCGGAGACATGGGAACTCCTCACACTTTCTGTGTAACTTCGCTATCAACCTAAGACTGCCCCCCCAAAAATAACTGAAAAAAGGAATCAGAAAAGGTTTTGAGCCAAGACATGCTGTGCTTTCCTCTGTTCTCTGGCATTCATGGCATCTTCCTGGAGTACTTGTCCCCACTTGAGGCCATTAGCAGGTATCACTGGGGGTGGGGCTGAGGCTGGGATATTTAACACCTAAATTCTTTTTTTTAAGGGCTTCCCAGGTGGAGCTAGTGGTGAAGAACCCACCTGCCAATGCAGGAAACAAGAGACACGGATCCCATCCCTGAGTCAGGGAGATCCCCTGGAGAAGGGAATAGTAACCAGTTCAAGTATTCTTGCCTGGAGAATCCCATGGACAGAGGAGCCTGGTGCGCTACAGTCCATGGGGTCACAAAGATTCGAGCACAACTGAAGCGACTTGGTATGCACGCACATTGAGGGTGGGGCTAAGGTTGGAATATTTATCACCTAAATTGTTTTTTAACATATTTATTTGTTTGTTTTGGCTATGTCAGCTCTTAGTTGCAGCACTCAGGATCTTTGTTGCCTCATGTGGGGTCTTTCACTGCAGCCCAAGGACTACCTAGTTGAAGTGCTCAGGCTTAGTTGCCCCACAGCATGTGGGATCTTAGTTCCTCGACTAGGGATCGAATCCGTGTCCCCTGCATTGCAATATGAATTCTTAACTGCTGAACCACAAGGAAAGTTCCTTAACACCTAAATTCTAAGGCCCACATAGCAAGAAGGAGCAGAATGAAGGGTGGGAGGTATAGATAAAACAAAAGGCAGAAATGAGAAGCTGAGAACAGAAGGCAGATGAGATGACTGATCTCAGAAGTGACTCAGGTGATGCAGGCAGAGATGTGCTCTGAATGGTGGGGGATCTCTGGGAAGTGATACCAGGGCTCCTGGATCCCCTTTCCCTGCATCTGATCAGTCACCCCCAGAAGGGACAAAAGCCAGCTCCCCTTCCAGTGTCTGCCTCCCATTCTCCCCATTCCATCACCGCATCCCCGCGCTCAGAGTCTGGACCTCAGTGTGCACATGGAAGGAAGGGGCTGTGGCAGCAGGGGCTGCTACATTGCCAGGCATTCACCCCCAACCCCTGCCCTTTTCTTTATCCATGAGCAACAATTTCCAGGTGCCTAGGATGTGCCCAGCCCAGGGCTGAGTCCCCACCCTTGGGGCTCTCAGAGTCTGTGGTTTTCAGTGAGGGACCTGTCAACTCAACTCAATCTGATGATGAAGGTAGGTGGGAAGGGAGCCTCCTGGGGATTTGAACAGGACAGACTAAAAGCCAATCCAGGGTCCTGGCCCCAGGAGGCCTTAAGACCCTGCCATCAGAGAGCCTGCAAGGTGGGCAGGAAAGGAGCTGTTGGGACCTAAGCCAGAGACAAGGGAAGCAGCCTCATGACCTTGCCCAAGGACATGTAGTCAGGGATGCAGGGGGACCCGGGAGAAAGGCCTTTGTGCCCAAGTGGCATTTGCTAGCACCCTGTTGGAACTAGGGTTTCTTTAGGTCTAAAGGTAGGGAGCAGGGCCACCTCCTCACTCAAGAACATCACAATCCAGCTTTCTAGTTGCTGCAGAAAAATGCCCCTTTTCTAAACCCACACATTCCCCACTCTGCTTGGCCCCAAATCTGGGAGGAACAAGCAGCAAGATCAGTGACCAAAACAAAGATACATAGACAAGCCTCCTGGGCAGCCACCCTTTCCAGGAGCACCCATTGAGCCCTGCCCAGCTGCTCTGTGTGGGGGAACACAGGGGACAGGCTGTGATGGGACCGGTGATGTGCACCAAACAGGAAACACTGGGGGGTGGCCAGGCCCACACACACCACAGGCTGGGGGAGCCCTCCAAGTCACTCGCTGTCAGCCACAGGGCATTGTCTTCTGCCGCCTCCTGGACTGGTCCACTTCAGGACTCCTTCCCCTGAGGATCAAGTGCCTGCTCCTCCAGCTGACTCATTTGGCGCCCCGTGAACACAGAGCCCTGTGCTGTGCCAGGAGCTCCTCCAGCCCCCAGAAACTACAGGGAGCTCCCTACCCTCCTGGAGCTCACCCGCCCCACAAAGGACTCACCATGTATGTGCAGCTGGGGTCACCTACAAATGCAAGATGCCCTACGGAGCCTGATGGGAGCATCTAAGGAGGGGGAGGAAGGGGCAGTGGCAGAAAGTCAGGATAGGCATCTGGGAACAATGGTGGACACAGTCCAAGGAGGCCAGAGAAGCCCCCTGCAGCTTGTGAGGAGGGCCCTCTGTGGAATAGCGTGACCCGAGGGTTTATAGGATGGACATGGAGGGAGAGGAGGCTTGTGAGTAAGCAGGCTGACACAGCACCCCACAGGAAGAGATGAAGGCTCTGCAAAGGCAAGAGAACTCAAGGGAGGGGCTGCACCAAGAGACTGATGAAAATGGAGTAAACAAGTTTGTGGGTGGACAGTGGGAGGAGATGGAGCTGGAAAGAGTGCAGTGTGTGCACTAATTTTTTTTTAATTTTTATTGGAGTGTAGTTGCTTTACAATGTTGTGTTAGTTTCAGGTGTAGAGCAAAGTGAATGTTTTACACACACATATGTAGATTCTTTTTCAGATTCTTTTTGCACGTACGTCATTATAGAGTACTGAGTGGAGTTTTTTGTGCTATATAGTAGGTCCTTATTAGTTATCTATTTCATAGATAGTCGGAGAAGGCACTGGCACCCAACTCCAGTACTCTTCCCTGGAAAATCCCATGGACGGAGGATCCTGGTAGGCTCCAGTCCATGGGGTCGCTAAGAGTCGGACACGACTGAGCAACTTCACTTTCACTTTCCACTTTTATGCATTGGAGAAGGAAATGGCAACCCACTCCAGTGTTCTTGCCTGGAGAATCCCAGGGACAGAGGAGCCTGATGGACTGCTGTCTATGGGGTCACACAGAGTCGGATACGACTGAAGCAACTTAGAAGCAGCAGTGTAGTAAGCCCAGAGACAGGTTAAATTTGCCCAGGTTCCTGGAAGATGATCCCTAAGATAAGAGAGTCCTTATTTACCTATAGGGCTTGACTACCAGACAATCCAATGATGTGACTGGGAGGAGGGCTTTGCATCACGAGGTATCATCCTGACAAGCTTGCAGTAGTCATGTGAGTGACCAGCCAGGTCAATGTGACTGGATGGGCCCCCAGTAAAGACTCTGGACATCAGGGTTTGGGGCGTCTCCCTGGTTGGCCCTGCCATCTGTGTTATTGTCACATGTTGTGTCATCACTGGGAGAAGATAGCACTGTCCAAGCGTCCAGTGGAAGCTCCTGGACTTTACTGGCCTCTGTCCTGTGCATCCCTTCCCTGGGCTGATTTTAATCTGCATCCTTTCTCTGTGATAAACCATAACCAAGGGTGGAACGGCTCCCATGGGAGTTCTCAAACCTGACAGTGGTCCTGCGGACCCCCGAACTTGCATTCAGCACCAGACATGAGAGTGGTCTGAGGGACTGCTCCCTGACACTGCAGCATGAAGGCCAAAATGGAGTCCAGTCTGGAAGGCTGGAGAGTGAGAGTGTTTGCAAGCAGAGTGCCCAAGTGGTGGTGAGGAGGCCCACTGATACACAAGGAGTTTGAGGTGCCCATGGGGTATCCTAGGAGAGACCCCTGGAAGGAGCAAGGAGCAAGTGGAGCTGTCCATTCACCTGCCATCCATCAGCCATCAAAGATAGGGTGTGTGGCCGGGACCCAAAATGCGCACAGGGGTCACCATGGGAATGAACCACACATGGACAGACAAGCAAAGCCATGTTGCACAAAAGTGTGCTCAGAAACAGCAGTCATGAAGGGATAGGATGGGTTCAGTGAGTGACATTTATAGGCTGGTGGGTACAGACAGAGTCTTGGAGGAAGAGGTCTTTTGACTGAGAGCCAGACTAACCAGGTGAGAAGTGGGGTCAGAATTTCAGCCTCCAGGAAATGATTCCAGGAAGGTCCTGGCACTGGGAGACCTTGGGCCCCTCAAGAGACAAAAGAGCTGAGATGTCAGGCCCAGTAAAGCAACATTTCCAGAAAGAGCCAGAGAGTAAATATGGGAGGCTTTGCAGGGCACATGGTCTCTGTTGCAATTCATGGGCTCTGCCTGGACAGGATGGAAGCTGCCAGTGGGGACAGGGATGCGAGTAGGCGTGGCTGCCTGCCAACCAACCTTTATTTCTACAAAAGCAGGCCAGGTCAGATCTGGCCAAGCACACCCCGTGTAAGGTTCTGAAGCTCATGAGAACCCTGGCTGGGACTCCCCCTGAGTTGACCCAGCACTTTTATACAGTGCTTCTTCCCAGATCCTCTTCACCGGCTGCAATTCTCTGGACACACAGGTGTTTATCTCTGATATTTATCTCCTTTCCCTGGACCCTGTTCCATAAACTCGACCTCAAACCATATTGACCTTGGTTAATGTCCCCCCAGCACCCCATGCATTCACTCCCAGGCTCTGTGTAGCCCATGGCACTCAGAATCCACAGCATCTCCATCTCGTGAGCACGCCGTGTACTCAGGGACCCAGGTGCAAGACCTTGCATTGTCCCTGTTAAGTTTCATCCTGTTAGAATTGATCCTATCACCGAGACTGTCAGAGTTGTTTCAAGTCCTGGTTCTGTCACGGGAAATTCTATTTTTGTTTACAGCTCTCACAGGAGACCACATGGGAGGCGGTGAGGAATGTGGAGTCGGGCCAGACCACCTGAGTAGGAATCCCGATGTGTGCGCTGGGAGATCTGTGGCCCTGAGCTTGTGGCCCTGTGGCTTTTTTGTGCCTCAGTTTCCCAGGCTGTGATGGGGGATGGTAACCCTCCCTCCCAGGGCTGTGTGAGCCCTGGAGGAAAAAAAACATGGCTGGCTCATTAGACACAGAGGATTGAAACTAGGCCTGGCTTTGAGAAAGAACTGAGTGCGAGCACTAGTATTGGCAATAAAAAAAAAAAAAAAGCCTGCAACCAAGTCACCAAAGAAAAACTGTTCTCAGCACCGGGCTGAAGTTAGGGCCCTGTGGCATCTCACTAGCGATCTCTCTCCAAACAGCCCGCACTCCCCAGGCACCATCAGTCATCCAGTACTGATTATATCCTACTAGGCACTAGCAGAGAAAGAAAGGAGGATAGGGGACAGAGGAGAGAACTTATGAGAGACTCCTCGGGGAAGAACTCCATCTAAAACTGTGACCTTGGCAATGCCCTGAGTCCTGGTTTCTGAGGATAAGGCCTGGCCTCTCCTCCCAGCCTCTTCATTTTTCTTCAGACTTTGAACTTTGTATTTTGTATTAGAGCATAGCCAATTAGCAATGTTGTGGTAGTTTCAGGTGAACAGCAAAGGGACTCAGCCATACATATACATGTATCCATTCTCCCCCAACACTCCCTCCCATCCAACCAGGGACATAACACTGAGCAGAGTTCCATGCGCTCTACAGTAGGTCCTTGCTGGTTATCCATTTTGAATATAGCAGCATGAACGTGTGCATCCCAAACATCCTAAGTATCCCTTCCACCATCCTTCTCCCTGGCAATCATAAGTTCATTTTCTAAGTCTGTGAGTCTCTTTGTGTTTTATAAGTAAGTTCTTTTGTATCATTTCTTCTTATATTCCACAAATAATGGATGTCATAGGACATTTTTTTCCTTCTCTGTCTGACTTATTTCATTCAGTATGACACTCTAGATCCATCAATGTTGCTGCAAATGGCATTATTTCATTCTTTTTAATGGTTGAGTAATATTCCATTGTATATATGCCACATCTTCTTTATCCATTCTTCTCTTGATGGACATTCAGGTTGCGTCAATGTCTCGGCTACTGTAAATAGTGCTGAATGAACACTGGGGTGCCTGTATCCTGGTCTCTTGAAAATGCAGACATAAGTGAGCCTGGAGGATTTTAGGTGGACCAGCAGTGAACTGGTCCACAGTTCTCTCCTGTGCACTCACCGCATGCCAGGCACAGGCCAACACGGGGGTCTTGCAAACTCACTTAATTCATCATCACCCAGAAGGTGATGTATTGACGTCACCCTTCTGAGCTCAGGAGTCTTTCAGAACCTCAGTTTCTTCATCTGTAAAGTAGGAATGATGGTACTCCCTGCTGCCTGCGGGGCTTATAAAGATTAACTGAATAAACACATATATGGATATATGGTACCAGAGGAGTGACAGCCCACAGCATACATGCCATTAGTCACCCCACATCACAGCTCCCCCAGAAGGTGAGGGCAATTTCCAGGCTCCCTCCACAGGTGAAGGCAGAGCTGGGGTTTGACCTAGGAGCCCAGCCCCAGCTCGTGCATGTCTCCTGCCTCTCGTGGCCTGGAGAGTGCCTCAGAAGATCCCCTTCCTGGACACTCTAAGGTCACCCTATTTCTGGTGGCTGCAGGGCTGGGATGAGAAGGAGCACCTAGAGCCCGAACTTTGCCTCTGCCTTCTTCACTGTGTCCCAGGCTGGAGCGTCTTCCTTCCAAATGAATCAGATAATCAATACACTCTCCAGAGCATCCAGGCAGTGAAAAATAGAAAAACATCTTCAGGCCCAGAGAATTCAGTAATTAACCGGAGCGTGGAAGCCAGGGTTTGTTTGGCCAGATGTAATTGGCTTTTGGAAGGAGGGGTGAGAGTGCTGATGAACGACCCCAAACTCCCAGCACTGGCCGGGGAGGCCCTTACAGGGGATGCCAAGAATCAGGGGCCCCACTCTCTGCCGGGGCAGAGGCTCTGGTCTCCCAGAGCCAGGAGAGGGAAATTTGTCTCTGACAGAGGCAGGAACTGGCTGAACTGGCTGACTGATGGCTATCTCCTGCTCTGCACACACACCATTAATCTTGCAGCCAGCTCCGGCCTGTGGGAAGATGGGACAGCTCAGGACGGCCTGGGGTCACCTTTCCCATCACAGAGTCCTCAGCCAGCCTGGGGCGGCTGCCGCACTTGCCCAACCACCTCCTGCTGAAGGTCAAAGGGAGCACAGCAACCAGGATGGCTGGGGAGGCTCCAAGGGTGAAAACTGGGAAACAGGTGGGTGTAGGAGGGAGAAGAAAAGGGGGTGACGTGGGAGACATGGACCTTCTCACCCCGCACACCACCCCAGCCTGCCTGGAGACCAGATCTCAGTGGAGGATACCACGCTGGGCCACCTTCATGGCCCCCAGGGAACTCTCAGGGGATGCAAGGAGGGATGGGTGAGTTCAGAGGTAACCAGTAATCTTCACTGTCATGACTTAAGCATCCTGACAGACAGGAGTGAGAATTCAAGTTTGGATACTTGCTGCTGGACAGCTGGACTCTGACCTTCAGTTTTCTCTAAGCTAGAGTAGGGCGAGGAGACATTGTGGTTGACTACATATCAGGGCAGGGCTGTGAAAATACAGTAGTGCCTGAAATGCACACGGCACAGCCTCTTGGCAGCACCCTGCCCTGTCCAGGCTGTCGGGAAGGAGGAGGAGCTGGAGGACCACAGAACTCAGCCGTGACGGTTTCCAGGCAGAGTGAGGCACTGGCTAGGCTATATGGGGAAATGTGGGATTCATGTGGACCAGAGGGTGTTCCCAGCTAGACACATCACCTGAGAGGGGCGAAGGTATGAGCGGCTGACCTGGCACAGAAACAGTCAAGGCTAGCCCAGGGCCCTGCCCACTAGACAGCTGAGGAGCCAGAGCTGGAGGAAGCAGCTGCCCTAAAAGCCAGGATGACCCCATGGCATGAGACTCAGTTTCCCCAATGGTCCCCCAAGGAAAGGCTTTAGGCGTCAGTCCCATCCGAGGGGCCAGCTCCAGATGCTGCAGGGTGTCGGAGGGAATCAGGCCTGTGATTCAGACATGGGAGATCTGGTATGAGCCCCGACATGGGAGCCATCTCTACAGAAGAGAATCCTTCCAAGTGGGACTGAGACATGAATGCTGCCCTTTTCTGAGCGTTCACCGTGTATCAGGCCCTGGGCTGACCTTGACAGTTCCTACCTTAACAACAACCCAGCTAGCAGGTGTCATCACTCCCATTTAGCATGTGAGGAAATAAGCTCAAAGAAGTGAGGTACTAGGCCCAGGTCATTCAGTGACCAAGTGGTGGGGCAGAGTTTGAACCCAGGTCAATCTGGCTGCAGGTCTCGCAGACTGTTTGCAGAAATGTGTACCCTTCTCTTCCCAAGAAGTCCTCTGCTAAGGCACTAAAGATAAGTAAGTTACAGTATCACAAACATAGATAGCATATTAAAAAGCAGAGACATCACTTTGGCAACAAAGGTCTGTCTAGTCAAAGCTATTTTTCCAGTAGTCATGTACAGATATGAGAATTGGACCATCTAGTCAAAGCTGTTTTTCCAGTAGTCATGTACAGATGTGAGAGTGGGACCCTAAAAAAGGCTGAGCAATGAAGAATTGATACTTTCAAACCGTGGTGCTAGGGAAGACTCTTGAGAGTCCCTTGGACTGCAAGGAGATAAAACTAGTCAGTCAGTCCTAAAGGAAATTAATACCTAATAGTCATTTGAAGGACTGATGCTAAAGCTGAAGCTGTAATATTTTGGCTACCTGATCAGATCAAATCAGTCGCTCAGTCGTGTCCGACTCTTTGCGACCCCATGAATTGCAGCATGCCAGGCCTCCCTGTCCATCACCAACTCCCGGAGTTTACTCAGACTCACATCCATCGAGTCAGTGATGCCATCCAGCCATCTCATCCTCTGTCGTCCCCTTCTCCTCTTGCCCCCAATCCCTCCCAGCATCAGAGACTTTTCCAATAAGTCAACTCTTCGCATGAGGTGGCCAAAGTACTGGAGTTTCAGCTTTAATATCATTCCTTCCAAAGAAATCCCAGGACTGATCTCCTTCAGAATGGACTGGTTGGATCTCCTTGCAGTCCAAGGGACTCTCAAGAGTCTTTTCCAACACCACAGTTCAAAAGCATCAATTCTCTGGCGCTCAGCCTTCTTCACAGTCCAACTCTCACACCCATACATGACCACAGGAAAGACCATAGCCTTGACTAGACGAACCTTTGTTGGCCAAGTGATGTCTCTGCTTTTGAATATGCTATCTAGGTTGGTCATAACTTTCCTTCCAAGGAGTAAGCGTCTTTTAATTTCATGGCTGCAGTCACCATCTGCAGTCATTTTGGAGCCCAAAAAAATAAAGTCTGACACTGTTTCCACTGTTTCCCCATCTATTTGCCATGAAGTGATAGGACCAGATGCCATGATCTTCATTTTCTGAATGTTGAGCTTTAAGCCAACTTTTTCACTCTCCACTTTCACTTTCATCAAGAGGCTTTTTAGTTCCTGATGCAAAGAGCCAATTCATTGAAAAAGGCCCTGATGCTGGGAAAGATTGAGGGCAGGAAGAGAAGGGTGACAGAGGATGAGATGGTTGGATGGCATCATTGACTCAGTGGACATACATTTGAGCAAAGTCCAGGAGATAGTTAAGGACAGGGAAGCCTGGTGTGCTGTAGTCCGTGGGGTTTCAAGGAGTCAGATACAACTGAGCGACTGAACAACAATGATGTCAGTATCACCTTATACCTTGGACCACTGAGAACAGCAGTTAATCATTAATGTAAACAGGGGTTACTGAGTACGGGGGACCAACCTAAGCACCTCCCCTTTAGTGCATCACAGAATCCTCATAACAACTTTCAGAGGCAGGTACTGTAGGCATCCCCATTTTGCAGTGAGGAAACTGAGGCCGAGCAGTCAGGTCTGTGGCCAAGATACCCAGCTCATCAGTGGTTAAGCGCCTGACCACGTGTCTCTGCCCTGAGTGGAAGCCACTGGACTACAGGGATGGCTGAGGACCACTCCTGGGCATCCATGCCTCCAAGTCCTGCCTTCAAAAAAGCATGAACCAGAATGAGCTGACACATCAGTGGGGCCCTGAGAAAATGATTAATGTGACCCAGGCTGGGGAGATAAGGGGAATAATGCACTATCTGAACGTACTGTTCTCTGCTGACTGTGGGGTGCAGTCGATTCAGGTGCTTCCAGGCCATAGGATACAGGAGGTGCACCCCCACTCTGCCCATCCCTGCAGCTCCTCCAGCTGGTCTGGGGTCCAGACTACACTTGCTCCCCTTCCACCAGGATAATCATGGGGGGAAGCTGCTCCAGGAATGCCACCTGAGCTCACTGTGCAAGGAGGTTGCTGAGAAGCGTTGCTAGGAGACAGGAGGGGTGGCTGAGGGCATCAGAACCCGGGGCTCCACAAACCATCCGCAGGCATCATGGACAGGTCCAAGGAGCAGGAGCATATGTGATGGACACAAGTCTCGGAATTCTGATGGGCTGGACCCTACTTGACATTGATGAGGGCTCAAAGGATAAACTGAAATCTAATTGCTGATGCTTTGGTTTAATATTAGAGCTGCTCCACTTGGTAAATATCAAGGAGCTGGATGCCTTTTCTGAGCCTGTGGGCAAAGTTTAGTGGTACTGCCCTGGCAGTGAACAAAGGACATGCCAAAGCCAGAGAAAGACAGAGAGAGGAAGAGAGGGAGAGGGGCAAGGGGAGGGACAGCATCCCAGGAAGTGGGGTGGTAAAGAAAGCCTCCAGGCCAAGCCCCCCTAAAATCATCTCCTCACAAAGCCACACCCTATGCTCTGTGCAGGAAATGAACATTCCAAGGATGTGGCTTCATGGTGGATCTCTTCATCTGCCCTGCTCCCAGCACAGCCCAGCCCTGCATCTGAGTGCTCACCCTCCACCCAGAAGAAAAGGCAGGGAGAGACCCTGGTGGATGTGCTAATTCTTGGGCAACAAGAGTGTATCGGGGGGAGGGAGGCAGAATCTAGGGAGCAGGGGTAGGAGTTAGCTGTGAGCCCTGGCCAGGGTGGAGGCTGGGAGGGGATTAGTACAAAATGTCCCTGATAGAAAATAGCTCTATCAGATTTACATCTTAGATAGATCACCCAGAAGTCATCTGAAAAAAAGAAATGAGAAAGTTGGATCCTTATCTTATACCAGAGGAAATAACAGATGGGCCAAAGAGTTAGGGGGGCTTCCCTGATGGCTCACCAGTAAAGAGTCTGTCTGCAATGCAGGAGATCCAAGTTAGATCCCTGATCAGGAAGACCACCTGGAGAAGAAAATGGCAACCCATTCTAGTATTCTTGCCTGGGAAACCCCATGGGCAGAGAAGCCTGGCAGTCTACAGTCCAGGGGGTTGTAAGAGTCAGATACAATTTAGCAACTAAACCTACCTAAAGAGTTAGGGAAGGGATGGAGAGAGAGGTAGGAAGAGGGGAAAGAAGGAAGAGAGAAAGAAAGATCGTTAAAGTAAGTATTTGCAGAAACCATGGGTTTGTTGTGTTTTTTTTTTTTTAAAGGTAAAGATCCTTCTAGCAAAGACACAAAATCTAGGCGTCCCAAAAAGATAAATGTTGTAACAATCACATAAAGATGAAACTTTTCTGATAGATAAAAGCCACCATAAAGAGAGTTTTGTTTTGTCTTGTTCCCTAAGGATAAACTCCAAAAAGTTGCAATTCCTATAAACACAGACTTAATTTTATCACATATAGAGTTCCTATAAAAATAAATGAGAAAAAAGTCCAGTAGCCCAATAGAAGATGATAGCTCACAGGAAAGGGACTATAAATGCCTCTTAAATATATGAATGTATGACCCACCTCACTCAGAATAAGATAAAAGCCAGTAAAACCATATCAAGATAACATTATTCACTCATCAGCTTGGCAAAGATCGAGAGTTTGATAAGCCATTGTTGAAGCAGTTGGTGGGAGGATACAGGGGTGCTCATTTACTGCTGCTGGGACTGTAAACTAGAACACACTTTATCCATCGTGATTGAACGATAGCTACCAAAATTCCAAATGGATGTATTTTCTGGTTCCGCAATTTCACTTCCAGAAACTTCCCCTGCAGATACATTCCTGATATCTGAAATTATATGTGAATAAGACTAAATATCACACCATTGTTTTAATGAACAAAACCTGGAAATCGCCTGGGTTATTCAATAGAAGATTGGTTATTTAAATTATGATCATTCATAGTAGCATCCAATGCAGCTAGTTAAAAAAAAAAAAAAAATGAATGAATAAAGAAAAGACATTCATAAACAATGTCCAAGGGACCTATCGTGGCCCAGCAGCTAAGACTCCATGCTCCCAATGCAGGGGACTTAGGTTCAATCCCTGGTCAGGGAACTAGATTCCGTACACTGCAACTAAGAGTTCAAATGCCTCAATTAGGGCTTCCCCCATAGCTCAAGAGGTAAAGAATCTGACTGCAATGCAAAAGACGCAGAAGACCCAGATTTCATCCCTGGGTCAGGAAGATCCCCTGGAGGAGGAAATGGCACACCACTCCAGTATTCTTGCCCGGAAAATCCCACAGACAGAGGAGCATGGTGCGCTACAATCCATAGGGTTGCAAAGAGCTGGACACGACTGAGCACCCATGCACACACACACGTGCCTCAACAAAAGATCCCCCATTTGGCAACTAAGACTCAGCACAGCCAAACAAAAACAATTTTTAATGTCCAAGATATTAGTAATTTCAGTGGCTCACTCATGTCCAACTCTTTGAGACCCCATGGACTGTGGCATGCCAGGCTTCCCTGTCCATCACCAACTCCCAGAGCTTGCTCAAACTCATGTCCTTCGAGTCAGTGATGCCATCCAACCATCTCATCCTCTGTTGTCCCCTTCTCCTCCTGCCTTCTATCTTTCTCAGCATCAGAGTCTTTTCTGATGAGTATGTTCTTTACATCAGGTAGCCAAAGTACTGGAGCTTCAGCTTCAGCATCAGTCCTTCTAATGTATATTCAGGACTGGTTTCCTTTAGGATTGACTGGTTGGATCTCCTTGCAGTCCAAGGGACTCTTAAGAGTCTTCTCCAACACCACAGTTCAAAAGCATCAATTCTTTGGCACTCAGATTTCTTTATAGTCCAACTCTCACATCCATTATAGTCCAACTCTCACATCCATACGTGACTACTGGAAAAACCATAGCTTTGACTAGACGGACCTTTGTTGGCAAAGTAATTTCTCTGCTTTTTAACATGCTGTCTAGGTTTAAAAATGTCACTTGGGGAACTCTGGGTAGAACATGCCCATTCCTGTAAGATAGTAGCTCAGTCATGTCCAACTCTTTGCAACCTCATGGACTATAGCCTGCCAGGCTCCTCTGTCCATGGGATTCTCTAGGCAAGAATATTGGAGTGGGTAGCCATTCCCTTCTCCAGGGAATCTTCCCGACCCAGGGATCAAACCTGGGTCTCCTGCCTTTCAGGCAGATTCTTTACTGTCTGAGCCACCTAAGGTAGGGGTGTATGTAAATACATGGAGTATCTCCACCAACTGATAATTCTTCACAAATTAAAATTCAATACGAGCAGGGCTTATTTATTTTGAGTTAAATTTATATTCCACAAAATTCACCTGCTTTACTTGTACAATTCAATGATTTTTGGTAGTTTTAAAGAGTTGTGTAACTGTCACCACAGGCATAAAGGGTTTTGTTTTGTTTTGTTTTGTTTTTTTGTTTCTATTTTGGCCACAACGTGAGATCTTAGTTCCCCAACCTCAGAGCAACTGAGCCCCTGCATTGCAAACATGGAGTCTTAACAGTTGAACCTCCATGGAAGCCCAAGGGCCTCTATTTCTTTAAAAAAAAGTCCACAACATTCAAGGATATTCCAAGACGTACGCCAATCCACCATTGAGTTTACAGATTCTTGGAGACATAGTTCATGAAAAATTAAGTGTTCATAGTTGAACTCCCACTGTTTGGCATATGATTAGAATGACCCGTTCTTTTAAAATTTATGAAACTTCTCCATACACCCATCTGGGTTCAGTGCTTCTTTTATAGGAAACTGTTTACTCTTCATCTTATTTTCTTAATAGTACAAGACCCCCTCAGGACTGCTATGTTTTCTGGATTCTTGAGTCAATGTGGGAACCACTTATAACCACTCAGGATACCTGGGATCAGAGCACAGTCAGAGAGATGACAGGCCATGGGCTTCTTGTCCACTCCTTCCCGGGGCCTCAGTGGTCCTGCCTTGTGACTTTCTTCTTCCTGCCATGAGTCACATTGTCCAGTGTTCACGTCTCAGAGCACTCAGGGACCTACTTGTGGCCTGTCATTCAAAATGCCCATCCAAGAATGGACCATGGCTTCAGCCTCTGGAACACAAGTCTCAGCCAGTGTAGTCATGGCTATTCCCTCCCAAATCAACCCCCATCACATGGAGAGGGCTGGTCCCTGCTGCCAAGTTCACTCACTTGGGGGCCTCAGTCTCTAATGACACCCCCATGGGGGTAGGCCTCCATATTCCCACTCTCCCATGGGTCTCAGAGGATGATCCAAGGCTGAAATACCACTCCAGTGTTTTGCATTTGGCCTCATTACCCATGTTCCCATAGGCACCCACTGTATCACGACAGGTTAATTCACTCATTTATGTCACTGGTGGCTCAGACAGTAAAGAATCTGCCTGCAATGAAGGAGACCCAGTTCAATTCCTAGGTTGGGAAGATCCCCTGGAAAAGGGAACGGCTACCCACTCCAGAATTCTTGCCTGGAGAATCCCACCAACAGGTGAGCCTGGAGGACTGCAAACCATGGGGTCATAAAGAGTTGGATGGGACTGAGCAACTAATACTTTCACTGGCTCCTGGAAGGATATGCACTTGAGATTCTGGGCAAGATACAAGGTTTGTATTGTCAAAGCTCATCATGTGAGAGAGAAAAACTGAGAGACCCTCCATGGCCACAGAGCCTGGGAGAGGCTGGGTGGTGGTTTGAACCCAGCAGTTTGGCACCATAGGATGGGGCATGGCACACACAGAGCCCCCCATGAAGGATGAAGGTTATCACTCTTTCTAGTCACAGAGTCCTTCCTCCCTGCCCCTGGGGAATTCCCTTCTCTCTGAACTCCAGATCCCTCTCGACCTGCCCCCTACAAGGTTGATACCCACAGGACTGACCATCAACTCGAGGGCTGCAGAGGCCCCCTCAGCCCTGCAGACCCAACCCAGGCCTGTGCACATGCTGCACCTTCTCCCTAAAATGTTCTTTCTGTGGGTCTTCTCACGGCCGCCCATCCTGGCCAGTCGGGGCTCAGTCCCGGGGTCACCTAGCTGGAACTTCCTCTTCTGACCTCACAAATTCCAGGACTCAGCTTGTGTTCCCCTGAGCACATGTCACTTGCTGAAACTGTCTTGACTTTTTCATGATCTGCCTCTCCCTTGAGAGTGGAAGCTTCCAAGGCAGGGGTCCTGTCTGTCTTAATCACCAATGGATACGCAGCACTCTGGACAATTCCTGACATACAGCAGGTTCTCAGACTAAATACATGAAGCAGCAATCAGATGTGTTCACAGCCCAGAGGCCACATTCACCCAATCTGTCATCCCTACACAGGGGCCAGGAGACCCACTCACCTGGGGAATAGGCCTGCAGCTCTGTCTAAGGATTTAGTCAAAGCTTTTATTTTTTAATTTTTGTTGGAGTGTAGCTGATTTATACTGTTGTGTTAGTTTCAGGTGTGCAGCAAAGTGATTCAGTTATCCATTCACACATAATCATTCTTTATCGGGTTCTTTTCCAATATAGGTTATCACAGCCTATTGAGCAGATTTCCCTGTGCTATACAGTAGGTCCTCTTTGGTTATCTATTTTGTATATAGTGCTTGCTGTTGTTGCTGTTCAGTCACCAAGTCATGTCCAACTCTTTGCAACCCCATGGACTGCAGCACGCCAGGCCTCTCTGTCCCTCACCGTCTCCTGGAGTTTGCCAGGAGTTCATGTCCATTGTATCAGTGTTTCATCCAACCATCTCATCTTCTGTCACCCTCTTCTCCTTGTGCCTTTAATCTTGCCCAGCATTATATAGTACTATGTGTATGTTAATCCCAAGTTCCTGATTTATCCCTCCCCCAACATATTTCCTCAACCAAGAAATGGGTAAAAGATCTAAACAGACGTTTCTCCGAAGGAGACATATAGATGGCCAAGAGGTACATGAGAAGAGGCTCAACCTCACTATTAGAGAAACACAAATCAAAACTACAAAGAGGTATCACCTCACACCAGTCATAACAGCCAACAACGAAAGATCGACATACAGTGCTGGAGAGGGTATGGCAACAAGGAAACCCTCCCATGCTGTTTGTGGGAACATAAATTAGTAACAGTCACTGTGGAGGATAATATGGAGGTTTATTAAAAAACTAAAAATAACAGAAAACTCTTGTCGTGGAGAGGAGAAACAAGAGGTCTGCTTCCTGGGAGATGACCAAGGCTCCACTCAGGCCAGGCAATTACCCAAGGAGATAGCATTGATTAACACATTAATTAAAAAAAACCTTGCTATTATAAAACAGTCTCCATCCCTGGGGGATAATTGCCTTGGGCAGCGATGGCCTCTGCCAGCCTCCTTTCTCCTGCCTCCAGTCCTGTAATTCTCTCCAAATGTGCTCCATGTGTCCCTGGCTGCCCGGGGGAAGGCAGGAGGCCTAAGCTAAGCCTGGAATGGGACAGAAGGACCAAGGGGGTTGGAATCTGGACAGTCCCCTGGCATCCTGACAGCAAGCCTCATGAGGAGGAGCCTGGCCTTCCCTTACTCTGCTCTCACCCAGCCCTGTCTCGGTAATGAAGCCAGAGTGACTTAAAACCACAGATGTGCACTGTCTCGCAGGCTGGAGGCCAGAAGTCCAAGATCAAGGTGTCAAAGGGCTGGTTCTTTCCAGAGGCTCAGAGGAGACTCTGTCCCAGGCCCCTCCTCAGCTTCCGGGGGTGGACTGGCCATCCTTGACGTCCCTTGGCTTGACATAACCCAGGTCCCGATTTCATGTTCACACTGCATCCTTCATGTGTGTGTCTCTGTCCAGATTTCTCCCTTTTACAAGGACATCAGTCATGTTGGATATGGGCCACCCAACTTCAGTATGACCTCATCTTAATCAATTACATCTACAATGACCTTATTTCTAAATAATGTCACATCCCAGGTGCTGGGAGTTGGGACTTAAATGTGTGAATATGGCATGCGTGCGTGCTAAGTCCCTCCAGTCGTGTCTGACTCTGCGACCCTATGGACTACAGCCTGTCAGCCTCCTCTGTCCTTGGGATTCTCCAGGCAAGAATACTGCAATGGGTTGCCATGTCCTCCTCCAGGGGATCCTCCTGACCTAGGGATCAAACCCTCATCTCTTACTTCTCCTGCACTGGCAGACAGGTTCTTTTCCACTAGCATCACCTGGAAAGCCCGTGTGAATTTGGGGGAGACATAATTCAACCTATAGCAATCAGTAACTCAAGCCTTGGCCCCAAACTCACCTGGAGGCTAGAACTGCTGACCCTTGGCCCCTCAGCCCTGCTCTGCCTGTCCCATCCCCAGAAGTCCTCTGGCACCTGACCCTTGGCTCTGCAGTTTGGACCCTCCTATCTCAGGTGGTCACTTGTTATCTGCTATCCCTGGGGAGGTGGGTGACATGGTGTGAGACTCTCAGAGAGACATGGGTTCAAACCTCACCTTCTCCACTTGGTAGGGTGTGCTGCTGCTGCTGCTGCTGCTACTGCATCGCTTCAGTCGTGTCAGACTCTGTGCGACCCCATAGACAGCAGCCAACCAGGCATCCCGTCCCTGGGATTCTCCAGGCAAGAACACTGGAGTGGGCTGCCATTTCCTTCTCCAATGCATGAAAGTGAAAAGTGAAAGTGAAGTCGCTCAGTCGTGTCTGACTCTAGTGACCCCATGGACTGCAGCCTACCAGGCTCCTCCGTCCATGGTATTTTCCAGGCAAGAGTACTGGAGTGGGGTGCCATTGCCTTCTCCAGTAGGGTGTGACTTTGGGTGAAACATCCCATGTCCCCAAGCTCCAGCCTCCTCGTCTTAATGCCCTAGGTCCTCCTGTTGGGTCCATCTGGCCTGGACAGTCTCTGACCACCCCTCCAACACACACAGGTCAGGTCAATGTTTGCCTCATAATGGGGCAAACATACAAATCAGTGCCTCCCTCAGGGAAAATTCTCTTCTCCTGCTGTGAGCCTGGCAGAACCTAGAGCCAATTCTTTCTTGCTCCTGGCCACATCTATACCAGCGCTCAGAGCCTCACAGCATTGGGGGAGCTGGGGATCTTTCCCAAGAGTCTGCTATGCATGGATGTGGGGAGTGGGAGCCCACACAAGCTTTCTCTCTCTCTCTCTCTCTCTCTCTCTCTCTCTCTCTCTCTCTCTCTCTCTCTCTCTCTCTCATAAGTTTGCCTCCCTCTACCTCCAGGGAAATTTGCTCAGCTCCCCACCCCATGCCACCATTTGTACAACAGCCTCGCTCCTGCCAGAAGCCACCTCCTATTGGGTGCCCAGCACTTCCTAATCATCCTGTGACTTGTGCAGACACACACACTCATTAAGTGCAAATGAGCCTGTGTGATTATTGTTATCACCATAATTACTAAGGATATTAGTGACCACAAGCTGCCTGGTGCCCCACACTGGGGGCCCGTATGCAGCCTGGCCTCAGCTCCCTTGGATCCCCTTTCCACCGGGACACAAGGGCCAGGCCCCTGCTCGCCAGCCCCACACTCCACCCTCTTTCTCTAATCCTGATTTGCAGCAAAAATCAGGCAGGGGGATGACCAAGGAAGCAAGCCTGGCTTCTGTGTGACAAGCGGAGGGAGAACCATCATCCTGTCCGCAGAGGGGACCACCCCATCTGAGAGGGTTGGCAGCTTACTCTTGGCGGGACCCAGAGACTGTTGTCACTTAGGACCCTCACCTGCCCTGCTGTCAGGACAGCCCCTCGGGGCAGGCTATTTCCCCACTTCTGAGAGCCCTCAAGCTGGGGACTGTGGCCAAGACTCTCAGTAATGAACTGGCCCAGAGCAAATGGTTCCAGAAGCCAAGAGTAGGATCTGGGGCGTCACTCCAAAGCCTGGTCCTTTCCACCCTCATTTTCCTGAGACAATAAAACGCCCCCCACCCCCGGGCGATGATGTCCAGTTCCCGGCCACCCTCAACTCCCCACCAGGAGAGTCCTCCCTAATGTCTCCTAAGGGCTCCTTGGCAGGTCCCATTTACTTTGCATTCACGGTCCAGCCTCCCCAGGCAGGCCTCAATTAATTCAATTACAGACTCCTGGATGCTTATGTTAAGGGCCCTACTATTACATATTAGGAGCACTTCATTCCTGTCCAGCCCCTCTGTGTGTATTAGTTGCTCAGTCGTGTCTGACTCTGTGATCCCATGGACTGTAGCCCACCAACCACCCCGTCCGTGGATTTCTCCAGGCAAGATCACTGGAGTGGGTTGCCATTCCCTTCTCCGGGGGATCTTGCCGATCCAGGGATGGAACCCAGATCTCCTGCCTTGCAGGCATATTCTTTACCACTGAGCCACCAGGGAAACCCATCCACACCTGATGGGATGTCAAAGCTCCTCTCCAGTGGCCGTTGACAAGGCCCACTTCCTGGAACCCAGGTGGGCTTTGGACTTCATGAAGGGGAAACCCAGGAGTGGGGTTGTAATCACTTTCTCGCATTATCCACAGGCCTGCCTGGCAATCTTACACCAGCTAAGGACTGTGGGGTCCACCCAGACTGCCTCTCAGCCCCACTCAGGGGCTCCCTGAGCTACCCCACAGTGGGACTTCAGAGCAGGGCGGAGAGGCACTTGGAGCCCCTGCTGAGGCCGGGAGGGTGGGCTGGCAGACCCCAGGCCTCACCCACCTGGGACCCACTGGCTTGGACCCTCCCAGGGGCCCAGCTGTGTGTCATATTTGGTTTGTTTCACCATTTGTTTTCAGAATCTTTGGCTTCTGCTGGAGGAGGCCGTGCCTGGGGATTTTAACCTACTCAGCAGCACTGCCTCCCCTACAGTTTGCAGGGCTGTGATCTCCACCCCTTGGAGCTCTGTGGTCAAATGGGCTGTGGGCAGGCAGTGTCCATATGCGGGGGGAGAGGTGTGTCCTGCCTGCCCTGCCCTGCCCCCCAAACACACACATACCTCAGGTCAGCCTCCCCCCAGGGGAGAAGGAGCAGAACCTGGACCACTGGGAAGACACCCTGCCCAGTCCCTTCCTCTCTCTCTCCTGCCTACAAGGGAATAAGCTGGGGGTGGGGGACAGCTCTGCACAGAGGGGCTGCGATCCTCCCATCGGTCTGTCCAGGAGACCCTAATTATCCCCATTTTACAGGTGGGCAAATTGCTCACACAGGCTGAGTCTCTCTCCCAGGGTTTCACAGCCAGAGTGGGACAGAGCCTGCATCCCAGATTTGTGTCTCACCTAGAAACCCAGCCTCCGGGACACGGAGGCATCGCCAGATGCTCATTAAACATTTCCTAAAACAGGTCTCCTCTATGCGTGTGTCTATTTCTGCTTTCCAAGTGAGTCCACCTGTACCATTTTTCTAGATTCCACGTTATCTGATCTTTCTTTTTCTCTTTCTGACTCCCATACCAGGGTGGGAAGAGGACAGGATATGTACCCTGCTATGTGTAAAATAGATAGGGCTTCCCTGGTGGCTCAGAGGGTAGAGAATTTGCCTGCAATGCAGGACACCCAAGTTTAAACCCTGGGTCAAGAAGATCCCCTGGAGAAGGGAATGGCTACCCACTTCAGTGTTCTTGCCTGGAGACTTCCATGGGCAGAGGAGCCTGGTGAGCTGCAGTCCACGGGGTTACAAAGAGTAAGACACAACCGAGTGACTGTCACTCACTCACTCACATAAAATAGATAACTAAAGAGAATCTACTGTAGAGCACAGGAAAAATCTACTCAGTGCTCTGTGAGGATCTAAATGGGAAGGAAATCCAAAAGGTTGGGGGGTGGAATACATGTATAAGTATAGCTGATTCACTTTGCTATATAGCAAAAACTAACACAGCAGTGTAAAGCAACTACACGCCAATAAAAATTAATTTTAAAAAGTGGGCCTCCTCCCCTGAGAGCATGTACTGAGGGCGCACCTGCCTCCTCCCACCCAACCCCAAGCTCTCCTGCCAGAACCTCTGTTGGGTATACCGACGGGCACACCTAGGCAGGGGCTGAGGGCCTCCACCTGGGCAGCAGGTGTCCAGGTGTCCCTGCTCAGGACACGAGGACCCCACCTTCCAGACTGAGAGTGAAATAGCCAGGGGGCACTCCGCTCACCAGTGGATCCAAATCAGTAGCATGCATGCATGCTAAGTGGCGTCTGTTTGTGTCCAACTCTTTGCAACCCTGTGGACTGAAGCTCACCAGGCTGAATGGGATTCTCCAGGCAAGAATACTGGAGTGGGTTGCCATGCCCTCCTACAGGGGATCTTCCTGACCCAGGGATTGAACCCACAGGTTATGTCTTATGTTTCCTGCCTTGGCAGGAGGGTTCTTTACTGTTAGAGCCACCTGGGAAGCCCCCAAATTAGCAGGAATCAGCCTGAGTGCACAAACCTCACAGAAGCCAGCCAGACTCAGTGACCCTCAAGGCTCCCCTCTAGCCTCACAACCTGGGATTTGACAGCTGGATTAAAACTGCCCAGGAGAATAAACACTCGCCTATGAAATATGAATGAAAGGTTCAATAAAACCTGTGGTTGCGCAAAGTGGGTTTGTCCGCAGCACAGTGCTGAAAATAGAAATTGGGACTGGCACATACACACAGGAAGCAGAGGCATCAGAGCCCAGGGGAAAAAAATACCTGCAAGGACCAGCTCCCCAGTCGCCTGCCATGAGCCAGGAGCAGGGCTGTGTCTCTGGGTGTGCATATGTGTCAGGGAAACAAATGCTAACACGTGCACATGTTGTTTCTATGCATGTGTGCTTGTGTGTGCACGTTGCGTATGCTTGTGTGTGCATGCATCTCGGCTCACTCATGGTGGCAGGTAGGCAGGTGTGTCATGTGCTTCTGAGGCAGGAGGAAGATGGGCCCCCAAGGGTAAAGCAAGTTGGAGATTCATTCTCTATTGACCAAAACTCCAAGACTCTCGAGAATAGCAGGGCAATTAAAGGAGAAGGCTGGACCCTGCAAAGACCACATATTTCTTGTTCCCAAAGTCAGGAGACCTCCCTGACCACACACACGTGGAAAAGGCCTCTTGGAGGCCAAAGGAGAGTCATGTCAAGGGATGTTCTACTGAGACAATTTTTCGGTAGGATCCATCTTGGCTAAGAGACGTGTGCGTACACAGGGAAGGATCCTGAGATATACCAAATACAGACTGTGAACCAGCCAAATCAGAATGATTGGACAAAGGAAACCCAGAAGAAATATCCCATAAAAGTAATTCAAACTACCATGAGAGTGTGACTCAGCAACCCAGGGACTTGCCCTCCGGTCCTGCACGTGTGTCTAGCCACAGGTACTGTACTCTTTTTCCTCTTGGTAGATACTTTACTTGTTTCACTCCTTCCAACTTTGTGGAAATCCTTTTCTGCAAACCCAAAGGGCTAGGCCCTTGTCACTGACCACTGGTCTAGTGGCTGGTATCTGGTGCTTTCACCGCCAGCACCCAGCCTAATCTCTGGTTGGGAACTAAGCCCCACTCCACGCCGTTGCAGGCCGAGGCCACCCGAGATAACTTCCTTCTTTGTCCTCCCAGGGAGCTGCTGAGCTCCTAGCCCAGGGCAGCAACATTGAACCCTGGCTCCCTAACTGGCTGCTCAAGCAGAAGTACATCCCAGAATCACTAGTGATAATGCCAGGTTCGCTTTTCAAGTGCCTTCTCCCACATCATCACATTCGAAACTTCTGATTGCTCTTAGAAAAGAAATAACTCCGCATGTGGGTTTATGATCCTCTCCTACGTCTCAACCTCTGAACCAGCCCATCCAGTGAGTCATGCATGGGTTCCTGAGAAGCCAGAGAGCTGCAGCTATGGCATATGAGAATCCTGCCACAGCCTCTGGGGCTAGACGTATCTGGATCCAGAGCCTGACCCCAGCCCTGGCTGTGAGAGTCTGGGACAGCTGCTGACCTCCCCGAGATTCATTTTCTTCATTTGTGAAATAAGGGCAAGGCCATTTGTCTCACAAGCTGTGCTGAAGGCCAATGGGATCTCACATCAGTCAGGCTCAGCAGTTTATGCTACAGTAACAAAATAATTAAAGCACCTCAGCGACTCAACTATCAAAATGGACTGCACTCTGGTCTTGTGTCTGTCACAGGTGGAGGAGGAGAGACAGGTGGGGCTCATTGGCTCATGGGCTCAGAGAAATGGACAACCATCTCAAAGATGCTTCCTCAGTTCCAGAGGCAGAGAAAAGAAAACGTGACAAACCACCTGTCGCTGCTTAAACCTGCCCCGAAGGGGTACCATCACTTCTGCTCACAGGGTGTTGCCCAAAACCAGCAGGCTGACTGGCCACACCCTACTTAAGAGACTCCAGATGAATCATCATTCTATTAGAAGGAATGGAAACAAAGGTGCAGATTATTTACATCAAATACCCAGTGTTTCCTACTGGCTTCTGCCTAGCGCCCCCCCTACCCCTCACCCCTTGGAGTAAAAGTTTCCTATGTTCATTACCAACTCAGTGCCTCTGGTGCCCAGATGCACCTTCCTGTGTAAGCATTGTACTCAACAATCAGACTTCTCTCAGTACTTCTTCCAAGTGAGCACAATCTGGGGCTTTCTTAGTAGAGGAGGCTGGAGAGACTTGGTTCAGAAAAGAGGCATGGTGATGGGAGAACCCAGCCACAAACCTGATCCCTCTGCAGTCTCGTGGTCTCCGCCTGGTGATCACTATTCTGCACTGTCTTGACACAAACCCCAGGCCCATGTGATCTGAAGGTCCTTGCAAGGGCCACCCAGACTCCCTCTGCGTGCCCCGTGAAGCCATTACACACCCACATGTATCCTGAGGGTCCACACTGAGCCAGTCCTTCTGCAGGACCCCACATGGCTCCTGGGTCTTGCAGCCTCCTGCCCTCCAGCAACTCCATCAAACTTGAGTGTAGTTAGGAGCTCCAGGCCAGCTCCATCCTAGCAAAACCCACAAACTTCTCTTATCCAGGATCTGAACTACACCTTCACCAACAATGTCTGGACCCCTTTCAAGTCTGTGCTTCCCTGGAGTTTGGGGCTTTTTTAGGGCATGAGCCATCCATCTCTTTGCAAGTCCTTACAATAAGCCTTTCTCTGCTCAAAAAGAAAGTAAAAAAAAAAAAAAAAAAAAGCAAACTTGTGCTTCCTTAATGCCCTCCCACAGTCCTAGAGGACCACATAGGGTTTCCTTTTACCTTATAGCCACTATTTTCTTATTATCACTAATAATCCTTTACATTAAACTTTCCCATTTAACCTACTATGTGGTTCATATCCTGCTTGGACCCAGACTTCTACCCATCTGAACTCTTGAAAACTTGCACTGCAGTTTTTCCCCATCATTGATCCAAGATCCTACTTCCCCATTCTTCTCTGTCCCCCGACTTCCTTCTCTTAAATGAAAGACCATAAATGTCTGTGCCTGATGTTACCCTCCTTCTTCCCCAGGCATGAAAGCCTTAGGCTGTGGGAGACAGAGAACTGGGTCGAGGGAGTTGAGGGAGCTGCAGATGCAATGTGAGAGTTGGACCATATGGCTGAGTGCCTAAGAATTGATGCTTTCAAACTGTGGTGTTGAAGAAGACTCTTGAGAGTCTCTTGGACTGCAAGGAGATCAAACCAATCAATCCTAAAGGAAATCAATCCTGAATACTCATTGGATGGACTGATGCTGAAGCTTAAACTCCAATGCTTTGGCCACCTGATGCAAACAGCCAGCTCATTGGAAAAGACCCTGATGCTGAGAAATATTGAAGGCAAAAGGGAAGAGGGTGACAGAGGATGAGATGGTTGGATGGCACCACCAATTCAGAGGACATGAACTTGGGCAAACTCCAGGAGATAGTGAAGGACAGGGAAGCCTGACATGCTGCAGTCCATGGGGTCGCAAAGAGTGTGACACAACTTACCAAATGAACAACAGGAAAACTGATTCACTGCCTTTACTTATACACAGAAGTTAGTTTTTCTAGATTGCTCGAAGAATAGATATTTGAAGCATAAGGATGTTTGGTGATTGGCCCAAGTTCCCATAGAAACATGATGGCAGAATTGGAACCAAAGTTCAGGTCTCCCAAGTGTCTGTCCAGTTCTGATGCCTCCAGGATATGGCCTCCTGGGAGAGAAGAAGGGGAGGACCCTGCTCTTGCTGACTACACAGTGGGACACAGGGTTAAGGTAGGGCTGTGGCTGGGTGTATCATACCAAAATAAAGCCAGACATTTTAAAAAATAAATAAAAGGGATACCTTTACATAAAAGTGCTTCCCTGGTAGTTCAAAGGCAAGAATCTGCCTGCCACTGCAAGAGACTGGGGTTCGACCGCTGCATCAGGAAGATCCCCTGGAGAAGGAAATGGCTATCCACTCCAGTATTCTGGCCTAGAGAATCCCATGGACAGAGGAGCCTGCCGGGCTACAGTCTATGGGGTTGCAAAGAATTGGACGACTTAGAGTTAAACAACAACAATGCACAGCCCTCACATAATGGATGTGACAGGAAGGAGCAAAGTCAGAAGAGTAAAAAGTTGATGCCTGGGGAGGAAGAAGGGGAGGAGTTGGACAAAACCTCAGCCCTAGATGAGGACAAGAGACATGACCTTGGTGGTCATATGATGGAAGAGTAGGATCAGTCCACTGGAGAGCCTGGGACCTCAAGGTCTCCTCTTCCTTACACAGGAGAATAAAGCTGCCCTTTGGATCAGGGGATCCAGAGGAAATGTGTCTTCTGAGATTTGGGGAGGAGGGGAGAATAAAATAAGCCTCAAGAAGTTGAGTGCTCACCATACACTGAAGGTGACCACAGCACATGGCCACTGGGTCCACCCTTGAAACTTCTCCCTGCTCCATGACGTCTGGTGCAGCCACGTGTCCTGCTTTGGCCAGTGGAATGGGTTCTGAACAAGTCCCAATGCCCAGAAATTAAGAGAGACCTCTGTGCCTCCTTTTGTCCCCACCAACACCCACGTCTGCCTTTGCCAGGAGAAGAACATGCCCAGAGTAGCCCTGCCCCCAGGAGGGGAGTGAGAGATGCTTGTGATACTGACCCAGGCTCTTGGCCTCCTTGTGTGTGCTCAGTCGCTAAGTCATGTCCAACTCTTTGCAACCCCATGGACTGTAGCCCATCAGGCTCCTCTGTCCATGGTATTTTCCAGGCAAGAATATTGGAATGGGTTGCTATTTCCTCCTCCAGGGGATCTTATCTACCCAAGGATCAAACACATGTCTCCTGCATTGGCAGGTAGATGCTTTACCACTGAGCCATCAGAGGCCAGAGAAGAAATCCAGGCAAGGCTTCACTGGAGCTCCTGCTATAGCAGGGGTAGCAAAAACAAGCAACAGGTTGCCTTGTTTTCTCCCTGAGTGGGGCGAGGTGGGGAAGGGGGACAAACTGATTCCTTATATGGAGCAAGGGTAGCAATGTGTCCATGGGTCAGGTCAGAGGGGCGGCTTAGGTGGTTTGCCCACCCCTTTGGTGGTGTTGTACGCAGGGGACACGAGCAGTACCCTGTTTTTGCTCCCAGGTCTTCAGAAATGGCAGTTGGGTGGCTGTCGGGTTGGTTTGTTGTTGTTGGTGGTGGTGGTGGTGGTGGTATTTTTGTTTCTTGTTGTCCCTGCTGCTGCTGCTGCTAAGTCGCTTCAGTCGTGTCCCACTCTGTGCGACCCCATAGACGGCATCCCACCAGGCTTCCCTGTCCCTGGGATTCTCCAGTCAAGAACACTGGAGTGGGTTGCCATTTCCTCCTCCAATGCATGAACGTGAAAAGTGAAAGTGAAGTCACTCAGTCGTGTCCGACTCCTAGCGACCACATGGACTGCAGCCTACCAGGGTCCTCTGTCCATAGGATTTTCCAGGCAAGAGTACCGGAGTGGGGTGCCATTACCTTCTCCTAGTTTATCCCAATTGTGCACACATACAGCTATTTTTAGCCCCTTATCGTTTCTTTGTATTTTGTTGTCAAAGGAGACATTTGTCCAGGAGCAAGCACTGCCGCAAAGGGTCCCAGGTCCCATCTCTCTTGGAGCAGAGAACGCTGGCTGCTGCTGCCTGAGCCACCCGCCTACCCCGCCAGCCCACAGACTCGGAAGGGAGAAACGCTTCCCTATGACCTAGGTCTCTAATATTTGGGGTTGTTTGTTATGCAGCATGATTTAGGAAATATAGATACCTACTCCATGTTTCCCATAGAACAAACAACTAAGGATTTAAAAAATACAATAGGAAAAACAAATTTTCAATTTTTTGAAGAAAATTGGGCACAACGTTTTTATGACAACAGGGTGGAGAGGCTGTTTTACAATGAGACACAGAAAAGCCAGCACCGTGCAGAAAAATACTGACAAATGTAGCTACATTACAAGTGGAAAATAGGATCTGACAGAAGAGGCTATGAATAGAGTTAAAAGACAAAGATAATGCACAGCTAGAGAAAACATGTTTTTCAGATATTTGGCCACAAAAACACTGTTCAGATCACACACACACACACACACAGCACATAGAAGTTAGCAGGAGAATCCAAAGATCTAGAGATGAAAATGCAATGTGTCAGTGAAGAGACTCAAAAGACCAAGGAATACAAGGCAGGACAGTATCAGGAAACCTCACATTTCAACAGAGAAATGTTATTTCACACCCAAGAGACTGGCAGCATGTTAGAATATGAAGATGAGCAAACAGGAAATTGCACGCTGCTGATGAAGCTGCAAAGGGAAGCTTCCGTCTTGAAGATCAATTGGCTGTGTTTCATCAGCAGAACTGAAGATGGAAGATCCCAAGACCCCAAACCACACTGTGAAGGTGGCAGGGGGGTGGGGAGGACCAGAGCATCAACATCACCTGAGAGGGGCAAGAGCACCACTTGCTTGTCAGATGTGCAGAATTCTAGACTCATCCAGAAAATGTTGGTGAAGGGAAAAGCAAACTACAGAAGAAACTGTATGGACAACTTGTATAAAATTTCACACACGAAAAAGACTCTATTTTTTTTATGGAAAGGCATACTCAGTATTAAAATGTGGATGGGAGGAATACACTGACTTCAAAATAGTGGGGGACGTGGGGGGAAGCTGGCAGACTAGATAAGGGGCATAAAACTCATGCTTCAATTGATTCCGTCATGTTTTATTCCCTAAAAAATAAACTCTGAAGCAAATGTGTCATAAAGCTGCCAGGCATTAAGTCTAACTGGTAGGTACATGAAAGTTGGATATCATTATTCTGCACCCTGTTTGGTGTGTTTGTAGAATTGTGTAATAGTTTTAAAGAGATGATATGCATGAAAGGAAGCATGCCTGAATGATGACAATGGTTATCGTTAGGTGGTAGGCTTATAGGTAGCTTCTTTTTTCTTTTTTTCTGCTTTTATATTATCTTTTTTTCCTTTTATGAGAATATATTACTGTTATGATAGAAAAGCGTGTATTTTGACCCACTGTGTCATGAGCACGGCATGCTCTGGGTTGGAAGGATGCTGAGGCAGGAACACAGTCATTCACCTGTCCAGTCCCTGGGGCAGCTCTGCAGAGAAAGATATGGACACTCATCCCCCACAGCCAAAGTTAAGAAGGCTCAATTTGAAATGAATCATTCCAGGAGAACTAAATCCCTGCCTTATCTAATTTTGTATCCTGAGGCTGATTAATTTAAACTCCAGAATAAAATAAACATCAGCCTTAAGTAAGGATTAAATACTCAGCAGGGTCCTTAGTCGAACAAACTGACATTGTACTTTTTACGGTATGGACTGAGGGGGCCTGGGGTGGCAACGGGGAAGCAGGGGGAATGCCCTGAGCTTAGGAGAGAAAACGACAATGTTTTGGGATTCTGGAGTGTATTCACCTTTGATCTCTTGTCTGGAAACCAACAGAAAATGCGACAGGCACAGAATGGTGGCTTTTCACTGAGGAAGAATCCTCGTGCTCTGTGACCCCATGTCCTGTCCTCAAGGGGATGGTGTAATCAAGGAGTGAGGTCTGGAGGATGGAAGAACGGCCTATGTTCTTAGAAAACAACAGAAAAGAGAATTCTCCCACCTAGGCATTACCAGCAAACAGCTGCTAAGTGCATGAACTAACAGCAAACATCCCCGGGTCTCTAATTGCAACGGGCAACCAAGGACAGTGAGATAGGTAAAGGATGGGGTGGCCGGAGTCGGGGAAGAGGGAAGCAACTGATGGATGCTTCCAGGCCTTCAGCACAAAGCTGGACCATTATCCCAAGGATGAGCTCCATCTGCAGAGGGATCCCACATCCCCAATCCCACAGCGGCAGTAGCACAGGCAGAGCAGCTATGAGAGGCCTGCGCAGCATCAACATAGTTCCAGAGCAGAGCCCAGAAGGCCTGGACTCAGGTCTGGCTGAGCCTCGACCAACTGTGTAGCCTGTGCATCTCGCCAGCCACAGGTCCCCCACAGGCACAGCAATGATGAAATCCCTCTGCAGGTATGTATTGAGCAGATGCTTCATGTGCTATTGGCTGGGGCATAAAACAAGCCACAGTCCCTCCAGAGTAGGCATTTCCATAACTTAACAGCAAAGTCAAGTTACTGCAGTCAACCTGGGAGGGGGCAGGTGTTGGGTAAAGAGGCAAGAAGCCTGGCCCCAAGTCCACCTCAGGGCATCAGGAACATTTATGGATGGTCCACAAATGGCATCTTCTCTTCTCTCTCCTGAAATGCATAGTCATCCCTGTGAAGTCTCCACAGGGATGCAGTGCATCTGAGAAACACTCCATTAGAAAAGAGAGGGCACAGAGTGCACCTTCTTGGTATCACCAACCTCAGACTTCCTGCAGGAAAGCAAGCAACCCTCCTGGGTCCACAGGTGGTAGCTAAATGAACAGTAAGATGTTTGTGAAATCTTCAGTTCATGGACTTGGAACACACGCAGAGTGAGAGGCCGTGACTCTTCCCCAGTGAGACAGCTTGGATATCAAGCTTAAACAGCTTAGAAGTATCAAAAGGGATCCAAGCAGGAGGGATGGGGAGTCAGGTCAATGAGAAGAAATCTCTAAACATGACTGATAAACTCTCTCTCTGCCAATAGCAGCAATCATGGGTAGTAATGAGTGCTTTCTCAGGTGTAGATATCATATGTGTTGGCAAGCCTGTGTGTGGAAACTGTTGTTGTTTGGGCACAAATCTGTTAAATAATTGAGCACAATTGGTGGAACATCAGAGAGTTGGGTTCAAACTTGTCTTCTCATCATTTGCTTTCAGTTTACCCTATCTGATATTTATCCCCTTTTTCATCTTTTCCTGTCTCCTTTTGGGTTGAGTATTTTTCTTCCATTTTATCTTCTTGGTTGGCTTATTAGGTGTAACTATCTTGTTTGGTTTGGCTTTGATCTTTTAGTAGTTGTTTTACAGTTGATTGTGCACATTTTAACTCATCACAGATCAGATCAGATCAGATCAGTCACTCAGTCGTGTCTGCTTCTTCGAGACCCTATGAATAGCAGCACGCCAGGCCTCCCTGTCCATCACCAACTCCCGGAGGTCACTCAGACTCACGTCCATTGAGTCAGTGATGCCATCCAGCCATCTCATCCTCTGTCATCCCCTTCTCCTCTTGCCCTCAATCCCTCCCAGCATCAGAGTCTTCTCCAATGAGTCAACTCTTCGCATGAGGTAGCCAAAGTCCTGGAGTTTCAGCTTTAGCATCATTCCTTCCAAACAAATCCCAGGGCTGATCTCCTTCAGAATGGACTGGTTGGATCTCCTTGCAGTCCAAGCAGGCTACTGTCAAATGACATTATGCTGCTTCACGTGTCAATTTTTGTTGTTCAGTCACTAAGTCATATCTGACTCTTTGCAACTCCATGGACTGTAGCCCGCCAGGCTCCTCTGTCCATGGGATTTCCAGGCAAGAATACTGGAGTGCCTTGCCATTTCTTTCTGTAGGGGATCTTCCTGACTGAGGAATTGAACCCAAGTCTCCTGCCTTAGTAGGCAGATTCTTTACCACTGAGCTACCTAGGAAGCCCTCACATATAGAATAAGAACCCTAAATTAATACTTTCATCTCCTCTCTTTGGCTCTTGTATTATTGTTTTCATGCATTTTGCTGCTATACACTATAAACCCCATGCTATGCTATGCTATGCTATGCTAAGTCACTTCAGTCATGTCCGATTCTGTGCGACCCCATAGACAGCAGCCCACCAGGCTCCCCCATCCCTGGGATTCTCTAGGCAAGAACACTGGAGTGGGTTGCCATTTCCTTCTCCAATGCATAAAAGTGGAAAGTGAAAGTGAAGTCGCTCAGTCGTGTCCAACTCTTAGCGACGCCATGGATTGCAGCCTAACAGGCTCCTCCGTCCATGGGATTTTCCAAGCAAGAGTACTGCCCCAGTGTTATTATTTTTATTTTTATTTACACAGTCAACTATGTTTAAAAACATTTTTGATGCTTTCACTTTTACCTACGTATTTACCATTTCAGATCAGATCAGATCAGTCGCTCAGTCGTGTCCGACTCTTTGCAACCCCATGAACTGCAGCACGCCAGGCCTCCCTGTCCATCACCAGCTCTCGGAGGTCACTCAGACTCACATCCATCGAGTCAGTGATGCCATCCAGCCATCTCATCCTCTGTCGTCCCCTTCTCCTCCTGCCCCCAATCACTCCCAGCATCAGAGTCTGCTCCAATGAGTCAACTCTTCACATGGGGTGGCCAAAGTACTGGAGTTTCAGCTTTAGCATCATTCCTTCCAAAGAAATCCCAGGGCTGATCTCCTTCAGAATGGACTGGTTGGATCTCCTTGCAGTCCAAGGGACTCTCAAGAGTCTTCTCCAACACCACGGAAGCAGAAGATATTAAGAAGAGGTGGCAAGAATACACAGAAGAACTGTACAAAAAAGAGCTTCATGACCGAGATAATCATGATGGTGTGATCACTGACCTAGAGCCAGACATCCTGGAATGTGAAGTCAAGTGGGCCTTAGAAAGCATCACTAGGAACAAAGCTAGTGGAGGTGATGGAATTCCAGTGGAGCTATTCCAAATCCTGAAAGATGATGCTGTGAAAGTGCTGCACTCAATATGCCAGCAAATTTGGAAAACTCAGCAGTGGCCACAAGATTGGAAAAGGTCAGTTTTCATCTCAATCCCAAAGAAAGGCAATGCCAAAGAGTGCTCAAACTACCGCACAATTGCACTCATTTACCATTTAGAGTGTGCTTTATTTCTTTGTGTAAATCCAAATTTCCATCTAGTACAATTTTCCTACTGCCTGAAAGCTTTTGTTTATCATTTCTCATAGAGATAATCAGCTAGGAATGAATTCTTTAAGCTTTTTAAGTCTGAAAGTCTTTAATTTACCGCTATATTTGAAAGACCATTTTGCTGGGTATAGAATTCTAGGTTGACGATTGTTTCATCATTCATAATTTACAGACATTGTCCCACTATCCCCTGGGTAGTGTTGTTACTGATTGGAAATCTGCCAACACTTTGATGTTTGTTCTTCTCTAAGTCACGTATTTTTTCCTCTGGCTTCTTTTACAATCTTTTCTTTTTCATTGGTTTTGAGCAATTTGATTATTATATGCCTTGATGTTGTTTTTTTGTGTGTGTTTCATATGCTTGGGGTTCATTGGGATTCTTAGATATCTGGATTTATACTTGTCATCAAATTTGAATTTTTTATAAGTTCTTCAAATATTTTTTTCTTCTCTCATTCTCGCTTCTTTTGGAAAATCTAATTATACATTTATTGTATCTGTTGGGGCTGATCCTCTGTTCATTTTTTTCAGTATTTTCTTCCATGTTTCATTTTTGATAGTTTCTATTGCTTATGTCTTCAGGTTTACAAATCTTTTCTTCTACAATGTTTAATCTGTTGTTAATCATCCCATCCAATATTTTTTTTTATCTGAAACATTATACATTTCTTCTCTAGAAGCTCAGTGTTGGTCTTCCATGTCTCCACTTAACATGCTTAAGTTTCCTTTACCTTCTTGATGTAGAAAATCTAGTGATATTAAGAGTTTTAATGTAATTTTCTACTCATTCTATGTGCTGTTTCTGTGTCTGTATCTTACTGACTTTTCTTCTCATTACTGATTGTAGTGTCCTATTTCTTGGCATGCCTGGTAATTTTTATTAGATGACAGACAATGAAAATTTTACCTTACCATGTACTGGATATTATTGTGTTTCTATAAATATTATTGAGTTTTGTTCTGGGATGCAGCTAAGTGAAAAGATGTTGGTCCTTTGAAGACTTTCTTTTAATATTTTTAAAGTGGGACTAGAGCAACTTTGTCTTGGCATTAATTTTCCACACAACTGGGACTTTTTTTTTTTTTTTTTAGTTTACTCTACCTAATGTCCTAGAAAGTTAAGGTTTCTTCACCATTGCTGGTGAGAATATGAAGTGTTCCTAGTTCTGTGTGAGTTCAAGCACTGCTCCTTCTCTTCCTTCCAGGTGATTCCTTTCCCCCTAGACTTGAGTGATTTATTCACATACATGCACTGATCAGTATCATGCTGAGACTGGAGAATTCCCTTTGCAATGTTCTCCTCTCCAATATCCAGGTACTCCCTCTGCATAATCTATCTGCCTTGGTCTCCCCAGAATCCCAGCTCCAGCTCCCTTTCCACAGCTTAGCTATAACACCAGTCTCAGCCCAGAGTCTCCATCCCTGGGCCATGTCCTGGGAATTAAGCAGTTATAAGCAGTAAGTTGGGACAACCATGTGGCTCCATTCAATTGCTTATGCTCTCTCAGGGACCATTGTCCTACATTGCCTGATGTCTCTGATAACCTGTTGTAGAGTTAGGATTTGAGCCTAAATTGTCTGACACTAGAGGGCTTCCCAGGTGGCTAAGGGATGAAAAATCTGCCTGCCACTGCAGGATGCACAGGAGATGTAGGTCAGTCTCTGGGTTGGGAAGATCCCCTGGAGAAGGAAATGGCAAGCCACTCCTACATTCTTTCCTGGGGAGTCCCATGGACAGAGGAGCCTGGCAAGCTGTGGTCCAAGAGGTCACAGAGTCGGACACAACTGAGTGACTGAGCATGCAGCGAACATGCATGTCTGACACCAGAGGCCACGCTCTTAACCACTGGGCCATACCTGTCCCTCAGTCTCACCCTGAGGGTTTCTCTAGCTTCCTAGAGAGGAATGATTGGGAGTTGCCGTCAGCACTATCCTATGTGTTATTAGTTGTTAGCTGACACTGGATATCCTTATGTTACTGCTTAATAAGCTGCCTAGCACTCACTCCATAGTATGCAGCCTATCGTGATTAACTAATCTTAGCCCCTCATATCACCATTCCAAAGGTGCTGAGCTAGATCCACTTGGGGTCATTACCAGCCAAGATCTGGATGTTCAACAATTATAGTTAAGAGCCAGTGCTCCGAGTCAGCACATCAGGATGGCAGCCCTGTGAGAGGAGTCTCATGAAGACCACTCTCAGCAAACACTCCACGGGCTGCGAGTCTCGTCTCTGGGGTCTCATACTACTGAATTAGGGAACTGAACGTGATGGTTTCTCAGACTTTCTCCCTTAACAGCTAGGAGTTTATAATCATCCAGGTCCCCTCAGGAAAACGAAAACCATGATCCTTGATTCACCAGTGAATTTAGGAGAAGGAGATAGCGAAGAGTGGATCAGACCTATTCCTGGAATACGCTAGACAGCTTCTGGAGATTAAAATAATGACCGCTAATGGATATACATGTTTAATGTTTCAGTTACTGGTAAAATTAATACCCTGTTTAATATTAATAGAAGCAGTGGATGTCTCTGGAGTTGTTAATCTGATACCTTTCCACTACGTCAAGTATAAAAATAGCTTCCTGTGATTAGCCAGGTGGGCACAGATGGGCGGAGGGTGGGGAAGAAGGAGGGAGGAACTGAAGAGTAATAATGGGATGGTGACAACAGCATGCATTTTAAATGCATTATGGCTCATCAGGATTCTGAGAGAGAACATTTTCTTCCAAGTACAGTTACTTTTTCAAACTTCATTCGTGGGTTTTTTCCTATTCAATAAATATTTATTGGATGCTTTCCAGATGCCAGACACTGTGCTAAGCTCTTTCCTGTTGTACCTTACTTAATCCTGGCAGCAACCTTTTGATGGGGATGCACCTATTCCCATTTTAGGGATGATAATACTGAGGTTTAAAGTCCCACAGGCAGGAAGGTGCAGAGACTGAACTGGAGCCAAGGTCTCTCTGAATCCAGAGCCGGGACTTCTAACTCCAAGCTTTCAAAGGTTTTTTTTGTTTGTTTGTTTGTTTTTTCTAAATCATCTTTAAATCCAGGATCATATAAACACTGCAGGAAATAAATAGGATGGTGGGACAGAAGATGACATAGCTGAGGTCCAGAAGGTCAGCACTCAGGCCCTGACTCCACAACTGAGAAGAAGGCTTGGAAAATATACTTTCTTAATCACAATTTCAAAATTTCATCATAATTAAGCATATATGTGTTGAGTACCTACTCTGTGCCTGGCGCTGTGCCAGACACAGAAATCAATGATCAAGATAGACACAGCCCCTGCCTTCAGGAAGCTCGTAGTTTATATTCTACTGGGAGAGACAACAAACATATGCAAAGACGTTATCAACAGAAAACAAACAAGTGCATAAACATAAATAAAACAAACACAAACTGTATTGATTGCTATCAAGCAAACAAGGAGGAAGCTGAGGCAGGGTGGAGAGGGACTGACTTAAAGAAAGTCATCACAGAGATTCCCCTGGTGGTCCAGCAGTTAAGACTCCACACTTCCACCAGAGGGGGCTGGGTTCAATCCCTAGTTAAGGAGCTAAGATCCTGCATGCTGTGTGGCACGGCCAAAAGGAAGGAAGTAATCAAGTCTTCTCTGAAGAGGTCTGTCTGTTAGGAGCCTTTGGATAAGCAAGAAAGACCACCTCTGTGTCCATCAGGGTAAAAGGGCATGAGGTAGGGGCCAGAGTTCAGAGGAGGTCAGCAGTGGGGTTCTCCAAGGGTCTGGCAGAAGAAACCACCCCTGAAGCTACTGAAAAGTACACCTGCCAACCATATATCTCCTCCCTCCTTTCTTCTCTCTCAAGACCAAGACCAAAACCCTGGGAATTACAGTGAAGAAGGGAGAATCCAGTTGGTCTCACTTTTGTTATGCCCCTGCCCCTTGGATGGGTAACAAAAAGACATCTTCATGTTTGCTGCCCCATCAAGGTTATTCCTAAGAGGGGAGAAAAGATTATTTTTTTAAAAAACCAGGTGCTATTAGGCATGGAGAACAGATGCAGCAGCCCCATAAAAGTCAACCACAGGAGGAGACACTGCCTAGACCTGAGACTGAAGAATAAAGAACAAACATTTGAAAGTGGAAGGAAATGCAGTCTAGGGAACAGCATGTACAAAGGCTCTGAGGTGAGTGTGTATGTCAGGTAATAAGAGATGAATTCCATTGTCTAAAGGAAAGACAGTTGATCTGTACATAAAGATATACAAACAGGGTAAATATATGTGTGTGGATAGATGAGGATGACAAAGCGTAAGAGGAAGGAAGAAGGGAGAAAGAGAAGAAAGAATGAAAGACAATTAAAGGATTCATTGAAAATATAAGCTTGCAAAAGCAGATAGGTAGATGGGTGGGTCAATGTGTGGAAGGATAGGTGGATGGATGGATGTGTGAATGAATGGATGGATAGTAGGTTGGACAGATGGGTAGATGTTGGATGAATAGATGGATGGGTAGATCTTCTTGAGATGGTCTGTCTCAAAGTCTTCAATCCTTCAGCATCACTTTCCATGGTCCTAATCATGACTGAATGTCAGGTCTGATATAAGGTGAACTGTATGGAGGGGCTCACTCTCGGAGTCAGGCAAGTGCTCGCAAGTAAACACCTCTTGAACTTGATGCGCTAGGAACCTTACTCATCTAACCCTAATCCTTACCCCATTTAGCATTTCCCATATATTTCTACTTCTTCTGTAAATGAAATTGACATTACATCAGAGACAGATGTCTGTCAGTGTGATGTGATGCAAATGCTCAGGGTGTTCCAATGGTCTGTTCCACTTCCTGTCTTTTGATCCTCCACTGAGACAAGATGATGTAACAGAACAACCATCTGCATGGTTATAGATCTAGAACCATCAGCCTATTTCGCTTCTCTGGGCTTCAGTCTTCTGTGTAAAACAAGGGAGGTTGGACTCACCTCAAGTTCAAAATGAGGGTGGAAAAGAAAGGCAGAACACCCCAAAAAACCTTTAGGGCAACCCCTCCTTACATGGCTTGCATGGCCTCTTACCCACCTTCCCAGTATGATTTTACAAATAATCTTTCTGCATGTCCAGCACTGGACTAGACACTGGGGCACACAGACACTATCCCTGCCCTGCTGAAGCTTAGAGTCTGGATGTCAAGTCAGATAGTAAGTTAAGAAGGTTGAAAACCACAGTTGTAATAGTTGCTCTGAGAGTCCAGTGGACATCAGGACCCTGGACAGGGAGCCTCTCCCAGACTGCAGTCAGAGAGGCTATCTGGAGGAGGTGACGATCACAGATGAACAGGAAAACATTAGGCGAGAGAGGACAAGCACCTGGGGTCTCTCTCTGAAGTCTGGTGAAGTGGAACACACTGTAACTCTGTGGACCCCTTATCAGGCCCCAGGGGATTTGTTCATCTGTGAGAACATATTGCCTCTAGCTTAGAGCATATGATCTCAGAGTCCTTACAACCCCTTCCCTCTGCCTCATGAGGCTGAATCTTGCTGAGCACATGGAGGGGCTTTTCAGCTGTGATTTGTTGGAGCAGAAGAAGCGGAGGGTGTCATTCTTAACACACATGCCCTGTGGCAACCTGGCATGAGATCTTAGAAAGATGATTAGGGTGTTTGTTCAAAGGACATGATTGCTACATTTTCTCTTCCACTTTTGATGTTTATGACTCCTTTTCCATCTTCTGGGTGCTCGTACACCAGGCAGAGCTCACTCTCCAAACCTCATCTCATTATCCATTTTCCCCTCGATTGCATATTTTAGGGGCTGGTAATAGGGCTGCCTACAGTGCCATGTATTACAGCTGAAGGATCTGCAGGACTCCAACACCCCCACACTCCCCCGCCAAGCAAAAGAGACAAAATATTTTCATTTCTAAACCTCTAAGCCTAGAGGGAAAGAGTTATGCAACCGTGTGACTGCTATGACTTCTTAAGAGCCTTTGGTGGCTGGAGAAGGAATCCAGTCTTAGGTGGCTTTTCTTCAGTAACAAGTGTCTGGGCCACCGGACACTGCCAAAGGACTGAGGTGCCCTAATCATGTCTGCCATTGTGCCACCTGCCTGTGCAAAGGCACTCAGCCCTTACTCAAAATAGATGGCTTCTGGGATGAAGATGGGGGTGGGGCCATGCTAATTAAGCCCCTGCTCTGCACAGGTGCTGTGCCTTCCAGTGTCTCATTTGTATTAGTTTGCATGTGTATTAGTTACCAATGCTATGTAATAAATTATCACCAGCTCAGCAGGTTTATTACAACACCCATTTATTTTTTAAATTTTTACTGGAATATGCTGTTGCTCAGTTGCTAAGTCATGTTTGACTCTTTGAGACCCCATGGACTGCAGCACTCCAGGCTTCCCTGTCCTTCACCATCTCCCAGAGTTTGTTCAAACTCATGTCCATTGAAATATAGTTGATTTAAAAAAAAAATGTTGTGTTAGTTTCAGATGTATAGCAAAGTGAATCTGTTGTACAAACACATATATCTACTCTTCTTTAGAGTCTTTTCCCTTGTAGGCCAGGCCATTACAGAGCATTGAGTAGAGTTCCCTGTGCTATACAGTAGGTCCTTCTTAGTTATCTGTTTTACATATAGTAATATGCATGTCAATCCCAATCTTCCAATTTATCCCTCTCCCCCTTTACCCCCTGGTAACCAGAAGTTTGTTTTCTGTATCTGTCACTCTATTTCTGTTTTGCAAATAAGTTTTTTTGTACAAATTTTTTATATTCTGTTGGGAGCCGGTTTTCTGGATTAGCACTCCGCCCGTGACATTGGTCATGAGGAAGGAGGCTCAAAACGCAAGGGCAAGATTTGAGTCTCAGGAGCTCCTTGGAGGTTCTCGAGCATTTACCCCAAGAAGGCCAGAGTCTGCCTACTTTCTGCTTTGTGTTCTCACCTCTGACTTTACAGGGGGCTGTCCCCCACTACCTTTCTCTGAGAAAAGAGCTAACTTACAGCTCCAGTTAATAATTCCTGAGTGTGACAGTGTTTCAGCCTACAAACTCCTCTTGGAAATCCTCTAGCCTGCCTGAATAGGTTTTTCCAGCCACATGTGATTGTTTAGAGCCTCCCAACTGTGAGAGGCATGAGATGTTCTAAATTTTCTAAACACAGATTCCTTTGAGCAGTTAAAAGATTGATTAGAAATTGTATTGGTGAAGGGTTTTTCACTTGTTGGGCCAATGTTTGCTGCTAAGTCTCCATATCCCTTACCTACTGTGTCCTTGGCAGTGTATTGAAATGTAAGTAGTAGCCTTAATGTTTGTAACCTGGGACCCTTGAGTACAACCCACCACAACTTTGCCCTATAGATATGCAACGCCAGTGCTTTTGGAGGGTGGCGCCTGACTCTAAAATAATCACCTTTAGAGAAAATAAGTTCCTTAAAATGTTAATAGGCTTCTGGGCCAGAAGATGATGTAACTCACCTAAACTTTTGCGTGTGATAGGTTTGAAAGCCTGGCTCAGGGACTGCTGTCCCTGCATGACTCCACCCCTTCCCTCATTATCCTCTATGCATAACTTAAGAGATAAAAACTACTTTGAAAAGTAAAGTACGGGGCCTTGTTCAACGAAGCTTGGTCTCCCCATGTCGTTCTTTCTCTTACCTTCTGGCTGAATTATTCAGCCTCCTCTCTCCACAAAATGTTCTCACTGAATTTCCTTCTCACTGAGCTATCATTTCATCCGCTTGTCTTCACTGAATTTCCTCCTCACTGAGCTATCCTCATTTCTATTATTCTTTATATCTTTAATTAATATTTTAATAAGCTGTTGTTTCCTGATCACCTATGCCATCTCCCCTTCGAAATCCCTGGATCCACCAGGGCTGGACCCCAGCAATATTCCACATATAAGCAAAATACCCATTTATTATCTCATAGCTTCCAGGGTCAGGAGTCTAGGTTCAGTTCAGGTGGGTCCCCTACACAGGGTCTCAAGAAGCTGAAATCAAGGTGAAAGGGAGCTTCTCATGTGGGAATCTTGGGATTCTCTCCCAAACTCACTGGCTGTTGGATGAATTCAGTTCCCTGTGGTTGTAGGACTAAGACCCTCTGCTCCTCAGAGCCACTCACTGTTCCCTTCCATGGGGTCCCCTTCACAGCATGGATATTTGCTTCTTCAAGGTCAACAGAAGGGGGTCTGCAGCTTCAGCTTTGACTTTTTCAGGCTTTGGTTTCTGGGCTCTTTTGTTAAAAGGCTCCCTGATTAGGTCAGGTCAGACTCACCCAGGACAATCCCCTTTTCCATGAACTTAAAGTCAACTGATTAGGAACATTTATCATATCTTTGGCCACCTGATGTGAAGACCTAACTCATTGGAAAAGACCCTGATGCTGGGAAAGACTGAGGGCAGGAGGAGAAGGGGATGACAGAGGATGAGATGGTTGAATGACATCACTGACTAAATGGACATGAGTTTGAGCAAACTCTGGGAGACAGTGAAAGACAGGGGAGCCTGGAGTGTTGCAGTCCATGGGGTCCCAAAGAATCAAACACTACTTAGTGACTGAACAGCAACAATCATCTCTGCACTCTCCGTGCCGTTTAAAGTAACCTAATTAGACATGACATCCCATTGCATTCACAGCCCCTCCATACTCAAGGGAAGGGGATTATCCACAGGTGTGTCCCAAAAGGCCACCTTAAAAATATGCCCACCACAGCTTACAACACTTTTGGACTTGGGCTGCCTGACTTCTGTGGCACTGCAGCTCAGGCTGCCTGGTTTGAATCTCTGCTCTGACTCATAATCACTGTGTGACCTTGAGCAAGCCACCTAACCTCTCTGTGCCTCCTTTTTCTCATCAGTAAATTGGATTCAATAATAGTACCCACCTGCTAGGTCATTTTGAAGGTTAAAGGACACAAGCATGTAGCCAAGGGTACAAGGAGGACTCACTGAATGCCTGACTTTGCCTGCTCCCATCTGTCTTCCCAGAGCAGTGTCAGCACCGAGACACACTTTCCCCAGAGCACCACCCTCCCCTCTCCACACCTCCAGCATCCCCCTTCATCCCAGGAGCACGCGGAGATGGAGCAATTAGCCTTCAGTAATAAAAGTACACAGAACCATCAGCTGGACTGCCATAGGGATTTATGAACTCCACGGAAGCTTGTATCACTACAAGAAAGGTCCTCAGGGGACCACTTCTGAGGTAAGAACAAAAAACACCTCACCCATCATTGCCAGGCTCTCCTCATGGCATGACATTAAAGCGTGCCTATCCCTTTCCACATTTTCCAAACCTTCTACAGTGAACCTGCATGATTTTTATAATCAGACCAAAAAAAAAAAAAAAACCCTCAGTAAACCTGATTTTTCATAGAAAAGCTTTGTGGTCAGAGGCACCAGCTCCTGCCAGGTTGCGTCTGTAGGTGGAGCACTGCCAGGATGCCTGAGAGCTTGCGTTTTGTTCTTTTCTTTTTTTAAAACAAAGATCCATTATGCAAATCGATTGTAAAAATTTTAAAGCATCTTGTCCTGTCACAATTAATTACAGCCTTTGTGGGCCCAGCTTCAGCAGCAAAGAAATTCTCGTGGTTCAGGAATTCTGCCCCAAGAGACAAAGCACTGGTCTGGTCTTGCCCCGGGTACTCTCTTGTCCCTTCAGCCCAGGCCTGCCTGTGTTCCTGACCACATCGACCTACTCATCACACTAGCCAGCTGGCCACCACGCCCCCCCACCAGCTAACAGAACATGCAAGCACACACACGCATGCACAACCCTTGGCTACTGCTCCTCCTCCCTCCTCCAAGAGGGTCCTTCCCCCAACTGGACTGAGACTAATAATGGTCTGTAATTTATGGCTCGGCCCCTATGCTGCTGGCTAAGTGAAAGCAGCCACTTGGTTGAGTTCTACCCAGAGTGGAGAAGAGAACCAAGGCTGCAGAAACAGTAGTAATGGCCACTTCTGTCCTCAAGCCTGCCTTCTGTCCCCTCCCCAGAAATGAACACAGCCCCGTTCCCCACAAGCCCATTCTCCATGCTGAGAGCCATGCAGAGCTGCTGAGCCCAGCCCTGGCACTCCCAAGTCTGGTGGTGGCCAAGTCTTCTCTGACATCCAGTCTCTCTTTCCCGAACATCCCCATTCACTCACCCATCTACCCACCCAATCTGCATCTTGCCTTCTGCCTGCCAAAACCACTTCTGCCTTATTGTACAGAACCTCGTTCTTAAACTGGGATTCTCGAAACTCATTCTCACTGTGGTCTAAGTGGCCAATAACCACTGAAAATATTGGCTGAGGATTCTCATCCCATTCTGTTCATGTTTGAAGAGGAAAGGCAACACAGGATTGAGGTGATTGGGTGCCATCACTGACTCAATGGATGTGAGTTTGAGCAAACTCAGAGATAGTGGAGGACAGGGAACCATGGCGCACTGCAGTCCATGAGATCACAAAGAGTTAGATACAACTTAGCTACTGAACAACAACAACAAAAGGATGAATTCTTTGTACTAGTTTAATAGAATACTTGACATGTCAGAGCATAAAAGAGAAGTGTTTTACTTCCCTCCCAATAGCTGTTCCCTCTGTTCATCTCCACTCTTCCTACTGAGTACCAGGGTCCTTGTTGACTTCATGGAAGGGATCACAACTTTCCTGCTTCACTGATCAGAGCAGCCTTTTGCTCAAGGGCATGTGTTTGGACCAATGCAACAGTACAGCTGCTCTTTCAAAGCATTCTGGACATAGAGACTCAAACCAAAAGAGGAGATATTCCAACTGGGATAAGAAGGAGATCCCAAGGCTTCCAGAAGACCTGTCAGCCACCCACTCCCACCTCACCCTCTGGCCCAGCAAGTCCATCCAAGAGCAACTCCAGCCTTGAAAACCCACTTACTCACCCCCAACTCATGAGCTCCAGGACCACAGCTCCAACGATCGAGACCTTGGACATGTGTGGTCAGTTGCTCAGTGATGTCTGACTCTTTGCGGCCCTATGGACTGTACCCTACCAGAGTCCTTTGTCCACAGAATTTTCCAGGTGAGAATACTGGAGTGGGTTGCCATTTCCTACTCCAGGGGATCTTCCTGACCCAGGAATCAAACCCACATTTTTTTGCATCTCCTGTGTTGGCGGGCAGGTTTTTACTACTGTGCCACCTGGGAAGCCCTTCTCACCCATCTTTCTTTCCTTTCCTCACCCTGCCCAATCTTCAGTGAATGAAGCTAACATCAATATTATGACATCCTCTTCACCCTGTAACACCTGTTGTTTGTTCACCTGGCTGAAGTCCCAGTCCTAACTAACTTGTCTGCATTGCCCATATCATCATCTAACTGTCATACTGTGTTAGCAATTAGCTTCATGAAAAGCTTTGGAACTGAGAACCTCATGTTGAGTCAAAACCAATGAAAGCAGTCATATTGATTCAGGAGTCACGGAACAGCCCCCAGGCTTCGGGCTGCCTGCCTCACCCTCCCTGCAGCCTCACGGAGTCACAGACACCACCAGCATGTAGGGAACTCTCCACATGCTACATGCTGCCAAATGCTCTTCCCACAATGTTCCCAGTTCACAATCACGACCACCTCATTTTACATCCCCATTTTGCAGAGCTGCACACTGAGGATCAGCCTAACTAAGGAACTGACCCCAAGGTACAGAGCTTGTAAGCTGTGCAGCCAGGATTTGACCCACTTGAGTTATGGAGCCTGGGACCTTAAGCAGGTGGCTTCCTGTTTCCTGGTACAAAAGGACAAACAGCCTTTGAGAGGATGCACCAGCAATTAGGAGAGAAGGATCAAGAAGAGAGGAAGAGCAGCTGGGAGCCTCCTCTGCCAAAACCTTTCCAGCCCCCACTCTGTACCCAGTGTTGAAAGGCCTGCATTTTCAAAGCTTACAGTCTGAGGTTTTGAGCTCAAGGTTTGGAGCAACCGTGTCTAACACTCCAGCTCAGGACAGCAGTGCTCACTGGAGAATCTGTCCTGACAGAGAAGTTTCTTTGCAAAGATGCCAAGGGGAGAGAGAGAATGACCCTGCTCCTAGCAGAAGGATCCATGTGGGAACAGAACATTGAGAAGTTGAGCCCCAGGCCCTGGTGGAAATGGTAACAGTTGTCCACAGCTCAGCACCCCAGGCTCCACTCAGATACCAGCCAACAGACAGAAGGCTCCCAGTTCTGCAGACGGTTACAAAGTGGGTGGCCCTGAGGACACAAAGGCATGGCCTGTCCCTTCCTTCTGGTTGTCCTGAGCTCCCAGCTCAGACCTAATCAGCCCACCACCAAGAGACACAACCGAGAGTTCTAGAATCCCACACCAGGAGGGCGTGGCCAGTGCTTCATGAGCTGCTCTGTGAAAAGCTAGAGAGTGTGGTTATCACTGTGCATCCATCTGGTTTTTAATCTGAATCTGTCGGTCAGGCTTGTGGAGGCTGGGAGGATGCGTCACTTTGAAACTTCCACTCACTCCGCAGCAGAAGGTTCACAAGTCCTACAGGAGAGTCAGTCCCCTCTGACAACGATCCCAGGCAGGACCTGCTGTGGCCACAAGACTTTCAGGCCACACCAGCTCAGCATCAGCCAACTCACCCAGTGCCAATCACCCCCACTTACCCCTGGTCGTCTTTAGCTGGAGCCCCAGTAGGAAGTCAAGTGCTGGGGACCACTCTGTCCACAGGGGGCAGGGACCACTCTGTCCACAGGGAACAGCTGTTTTCTCATGCATGAAGCAGTAGCAGGTGTGTTACATGCCTGGATATAGGAATCACAGCCTGGATGTGACACTTTCACAACCATCTTAGATGGATGACATTGCCTCTCCTCACTTTGATCAGAACCCAGGCCAGGACCTGCCAAAGGCCTTTTCAGGATGGAGATGAAGCAAGAAGCAGCAACTGGTGGTGAGATGTTACTTTAGGCCCAAAGAATGGAGGCCCCAGCACACACTGCCTCACCAGGACAACTCCTGCCTGCTCAGGCCTTGTTGGCAGGACACCTCCCACAATGTCCAACCTGGGCAACCAGACATGGCAACCTTGCCCACTACTGTGGGGCTCCAATGCCAGCAAGCGAGCAAAGAAGTTCTCAATGCATAGACGAAGAAGTTAAATTCCTAAGTATGAATTGAGTCAGTTCTACATCTCAGGCACAGAGATACCAAAGTAAGTGAATAAGACCTGGGAGAGCCTAGAAAAGGCAGGTGGACCCAGTCACCCTCAGTGTCAGAAAGACACGGTAACCCACCCATCTCATATGTGCTAAAGGGGGAAAGAAAACACAGGTAATGGGATGAGGGGTCAGAGAGACACCTGAAGAGAACATTCCAGAAGCCCAAAGAAGAACCCAGCACTCCTCAGTCATATAACGCCCTGAAGATGGGACTCTGCTTCTGTTTATCTATCCCAATCCTTACTCTACTACACACATCAGGACCCTCGATGCTCTAAATCCTTCTCTCTGTCACACTCCCAGCTTCCCACCTCTCTCCACCTTTGTGTTCCTCTTCTAACAGCGTCAGTCTCTGCTGGGAGCTTGCTGGGAATGCAGAGTCTCTGGCTCCATCCAAGAACTGCTGAGGCAGAAACTGCCCTTTACCAGATGCCCAGGGATTGATGGAGAGGCACTGGAGAAGCTGCAATATGGCCTGCACACAGACCTGGGTTTCATCCAGACCAATCTCTCCTGGATTCCAGAGCCTTTCAGCTCATCTGTGATGTCTTCCCCGCCCTCTTGGATGAAGAACAGCTGATATCTCTCTCCTCTGCATAGCACCAGGCCCTGCACAGAACCTGCCCACCTGCCCCTGCACAGAGCCTCACACACCTGCCCACCTCTCCCCTCACAGAGCCTGTCCACCTGTCCCTGCAGAGCCTCACACACCTGCTCACCTCTCCCTGCCAGCAGACCACATGCGCCTGGAAGGCAAGGATCAGGTTTATGCCTCTACACATCTCCAGAGTTAGCCCACTTCCAGGCACATGTGATGTGGGTTGTTCAGCTGAAATACAGGTTTGTGAATGGATGAATAAACTGTGCCTGAGCTGTTTCATCACATCACACACTCTCAGGACACTGGCCAGAGGAGACATGAGGACACCAGGCATAACTATCTTAAAGTCATGTGATTTGTTCACTGCCTTTTAAAATGTTGGAAGAAAAGGCTGTGACCTTTAGGAGAGAACTGATTGATGTTGGGGTCTGGGGTGGGCTGTGAAGGCTGAGGCTGAGAGGGAGCCTGGTAAAGCAGCCCTGCAGAATGAGCTCAGTTGGACGAGAGATTCCATTTGTCACTTTGTCCTTTTGTCCAGGTTTTTAAAGGTTCTTCTGAAATGGCTCTTTTGTGTGGGGTTGGGGCAATGGGAGAGGGGACAATTTTGCAGGCAGCACCCCCACCCTGGTTCTTCCTGGCAAGACAGCAACCATCTGAAAAGGAAGTGTCACTCTGCTTTTCAAAGAAATAAATTCCCAAAGTAGAAAGTGAGCCAATGCTTCAGCTCAGGCTGAAACACAAAGATCTCAAAGGCTCAGAGATAGCTTCTTACAGAGATTGGTTGGAGCGTTCTGTGCCTACACCTCCTTCGAGTTTCGGGAGCTAAGCTGAGGGAACCCGGGCTGTAGGGAAGAGTCCAGTGGGTCTGGGAAACAGAGCATGAGTCGAATTATGCACCAGAGAGGGAAGACATACCACAAGGGGGTGGTGGGGTGTGGGGGTGGGCTGTAGTTACTAATTCATTTGGATGAAACCTCTAAACTATAATTAAGGAAGAATCTCTCCAACTCCAGAGCACACCGAACAATAAACAGCTGCCTACTTTGATTAATAGCCAGACCATTCCTGAATCCAGTGCCTGGAAACCAGAGCCTGCGGCAGTGTACTGACTCAGGAAGGCTTTCTCCACTGGGAAGGGCCAGCCTCTGGCCCTGGGACAGCAGTCCTTCCAGGCTGTCCTGCCCTGGATAGGGGAAAGAGAGGGCTGTCTCATCAAATAGGCTGGGAACACACCAAACTGAACAAAACTAAAAAATCCAAGTGCAAGAAGTATCTTGACTACGGAGCTTCTCAGAGCCCCAGCCCACACTGCCCATGTTGACTGTGACACCGCAAGAGAAGAAGAGAAGGGGCACTGATTCATCCCAGAGCCCCTCCTGGCTGGGGAGGTGGGAGTTTGAAGTAAAATCTAGGAAAGCGACCTAAAAGAAAGTGCCCTGTCCTTTGAGGACACAGTGCTCCCAGCCTCTCTTGTCTGCACTGGTCATTCTGACACTTGAACCATTATGTGGACACAAAACACACCCAGCCTTGTTCTCTACTCTTCCCAAAGCACTGACTCTCAGCTCTGGAGTTTGTGTTAAATGTGAATAATAGCTTGTAAGCAGAAGAGAGAGAAACTGAGGAACCCAGAGAAGGCTTCTGGAAAGAAGCTGAGTCTGGAATATTATCAGAACAGTTGAAGGAACTGAGTATTTGGCAGGCTGCTGCTGCTGCTGCTGCTAAGATGTTTCAGTCATGTCTGACTCTGTGCAACCCCATAGATGGCAGCCCACCAGGCTCCACCGTCCCTGGGATTCTCCAGGCAAGAACACTGGACTGGATTGCCATTTCCTTCTTCAATGCATGAAAGTGAAAAGTGAAAGTGAAGTCACTCAGTCATGTCCAACTCTTTGCAACCCCATGGACTGCAGCCTCCCAGGCTCCTCTGTCCATGGGATTTTCCAGGCAAGAGTACTGGAGTGGGGTGCTATTGCCTTCTCCGTATTTGGCAGAAGTGCAGATCAAAGAGAAACCATTACTATTGTTTAAAACCTATGTCCTTTAGAAAGTCTCCCAACATCCAGGTTTTTCCTTCTGAGCAGAAGCTCTATTCTTCCCACCTGTCCTGGAGTTAGGTATGTTCATGTTGACTTGCTCTGGCCAGTACAATGGGAGCACAAGTTAGATGTGGTCTTGTGACTTGCTCTGGCCAATGGAATGGGAGCTCAAGTGAAGTATGATTATGGACTTGCCTTGGCCAGTAAAGTGGGAGCAGAAGCTAGGCATGGTCATGAGACTTTGCTTAAGTCAGATTTGGTCATGTGACACACTTTGACCAATGGCAGGGGAGCAGAATCCTATGAGCCACCATGCTGCCTTCTCCAGTCCATTGGTGCCCAGGAACACTGCAAATGGTGAAGCCCCTGCACCCTGATTCCCAGAGGGAGGACAGCATGCATCAGAGCCCACAGCCAAACCAGCATGGACAGGGAGCATGAGAAATATGTTCAAGCCACTGAAACCCAGGGGCTGGTTGCTGCCTCATCAAAATCAAGCCCGTTTTAACCAGTGCAGAGGTTGATCCCAGAAGTAAGATGCTGCTGCAACAAAAATCCAAAATGTGTGACTTGGGCTTCATGATCAGGCAATGAGCTTAGAAAACTCAAGGCTGGAAAGATGATAGCTGCTGTTAGGTGGTGGTGGACACTTGACAACAGGATCATCTGTGGTAACCTGAGGAGTGAATCATGTACCCAGCACAGCTACTGCCCTGGGGGAGGAGCTGGAAAGGAGACTGAAGAGCCTGTGCTGGCTGCTGTCAGAATTTAGCAAAGTGTTGCAAGAGAGAGATGAGGTCAGAAAGGAAAAGGCTGGTTTGCAGACACAAATGAGAGGGAGAATAGGAAATTCCCAAATTCAGGGACTCACGGGTCTGGAAGAGTTAAGCTCTTCCCAACTACAAGTGGTAAAAGTAAATATTTTGAGAAAAGACTGCAACAGCCACGTGGTAAAGAGGGAACAGTGTCCCATCCAGATAAACGAATGGATTTGGAGGCTCAGGATAACAGCCCCAATCAGGGGTGTGGCCCCCAATTAATCCTTCCAGCTGGACAGAGTTGCCCATGGAAAAAGAGTCTGTCCATGTGGCGCTCCCAACCAAGCCTGATTTCATAGAAAAGCGTGATTAATTCTGAGGGGAGATCCTGTCCCTGTTCCGCCCTCCTGTCTGTGGAGGGGAGCAGGCAATTGATCTTTGTAGCTCATAGACACCTGAGCCAGAAGAGCCATAGGCAGGCCTGGGGTCGAGGCCCCTCTGCCTCCCCCGAAATCCTGGGCAAGCTCTGTTGGCAAGACTGAGGTTCCAGGGCTCCCCTTCCGAGTGGGCTGGTAGCTGGCGAGGCCCCTTTATATTTATATTTGGAAATACAGCATTTGCTGATTAAAAATAGAACTAATGATATCTCTGTTCAACAGAAGAAGACAATTGTTTGGAGGAATTATAGTTTCCCTCCCCTTCAAATTTTCTGCAATCTATGGCATTTCCAAGCATACTGAAATTTTCAGACTATTTCTAAGAATAGCTTCTCCCAGGATCCACCGAGAGGGCATGAAATTTACCCTTTTCAGTAGAAGGAGAACTGTTACCAAACCCTTGAAAGAGTCTCCCTGTGTTTGAAGCCACATGAAGTCACCAGAACAATAGTTCCTGGAAAATGTCTTTTTAGCTCACAGAATTGAAAGATCGCCCTTTTGTGTGCAACCCCACCAAGGAGCCGTGATGTCCACTGCTCTGCCCCCCACCATCCTTATCACCCCCTCTTCCCCACAGATGCCCACCCCCCAACCCAGGCCAGCCATGGTTGGGACCCTCCAGCTCCAGCATCCAAGACCCACCCCCACCACATGGAGTCCCATGTACGTGTATAAACCCTCCGAAAACAATGTGCAATCACCAGTAACAGAAACACATCTAGAAGGAGGCAGTGAAGAATAAAGAGCAAAGGAGAGAGTTGTACAGTGAAAGCACACAGAACTAGAACAAAAAGAAAAACAACAGGCCGGGGAAGGTAACAGCATTGAACATGACAGAGTCGATATCCCAGTGAGACAAAGACCTTGTACAGCCCAGTGTGTTTGGAGACAGTCATAAATGTGTAGACAGGCAAACAAAGCAAAGCGTAAGCCTGAGAGTGTGGGTGTGTGTGCATAAATGTACAAGTATTTGAGTATATGTATTAATGATGGGTCCATATAACTGTGTGCGAATATAATGTGTGAGAATGTATGTTCACGTATGGAGTGTGTGTGTGTATGATCCAAGGTGACTGGCAGTCCTGAAGTGAGGACATGAAGCCAATGTGGTCCCCAAAGTTCACCCTGACAGAGAGGGAGCTCAGACCCCAGCTCCGATGCTGTTCACTGACAGGGCTTCGGTGCAATTACTTAGCATCTCTAGTTGTGCTTCCTCCTCTGTAGAATGGAAATAATCACTCAGCAGTGCAGATGAGGATGATGACGCATTGACGTCATGCTAACTTTTCCCTCCATGCTGGGGAATCTCCTTGCTGCAGTCAGATGTCCAGGCTGACCAGGTTTCCCTCTGGAGACCTTGGGCTGCTCGTCTTCCCTGGTGGCAGAGACACACAGGCTCCAGCCTGGGTTATAACAAGAGAAAGGAATCAGGTTAGGCCTCGGCCTGAGTAGGGGGGACCTCCATGAGCAGCAGGAGCCTCAGAAAACAGAAAGTGCCCAAGGAGTCAACTTCCCCCTCCTCCCCGTGTGGACCCAGCCCTGCCACACGCAGCCAGGAGGGCACAGGGCATGGATCTGGGGCTCAGGGTCTGACGATGAGGTTCAGGCCCTACCTCAGCCAGCTCCCAGCAAGATGGGGGCAAGTCGCTGGAGTTCTTTCCCTGGCATGGAGGACCAAATGAGATGCACCACGGGTCTGATGCCCACCCCACACCCCCAGTCTACACTGTCCCTGTCCTCACGTGAAGCAGAGACAGCTGGGCAGAGCATGTGGTTGGAGCCACACTGGGTTGGGGTAGGACAACTCTCAAGGCTGGTTTTAGTTGGCATCTACACTCTCTTTTTGGAAGAATTCCTTCCTGTTTCACAGTGAACTCCCACAGGGCTATGAGAACATCCTCAAGACTCAGTGAAGAAAGGACAAAGGCAGGCTGGCACCATTCAGGCAGGATGAGAGGAAAATATGAGAGATATGACCCTCCTTGTTTAAAGAAATGCAAAGTGCCATACTGATGAAGTGCCGCTTTCAAAGTGCAGACAAACACTTTTATGATAATGAGGTTGTGGGGGCGGGGTGCTGACATTTTAATATACAGTGAAAGTTTTTACAATAATTCAAACATCCAACCTGGGGAGAGCATTTAAATAACCATGCAAAGGAATTCCAAGTTGCCATTTAAATGACTATGAGTGGTTTTTGTCTTATAATTTATGCTTTTCCGGACTTTCTGAATCATCTATGTCCCAAGATGAGTATGCATGACTTTATCAAAAGCAAATATATTAATTTTTTAATTTATGGCCAGGGCTAAGTTAGGCATTTGAAAACAGTTGTATAAAGTTATGAAGACTCAGCATGAAGTTGGCGTTTTGTCAAATTTCCCCTAACACTGCAAGGCTGTACTCTTAACGACAGAGAGAGATAAAGGTAAAACCTATTGGAGATGGTTTCTCAAGATTCTAAAGCAGACCCCATAGGGCCCTATTAATCCAGGTCCTGCCACCGGGCTCCTCCCAGGCCATCTGCCCACCCCTCCGCTGCCACCACCTCCTGTCCCAACCACCTCCCCTCACACCTGATCATGACAACACAACTCGTCTCTGTGCCTCTCACATCTCCCCCTCCTCCCAAGGAGACATAGTAAGGTGCTCACACCCAGGACCTCAGATCATAACCTTATTTGGAGAGGTGATCAAGTTAAAGCCAGGTCTTCGTGGAGAGCCCTCCTTCAGTATGACACTGTCCTTATTAAAAGAGGAAAGTTGGACCCAGAGAGAGATGCACACCGAGAGGAAATGCTGCAAAGACACAGGGAGAAGGCCACTGTCTGCAAGCCAGGGGGAGAGGCCTCAGAAGGACCCTGCCCTGCCCACACCTGGATCTCAGACGTCTGACCTCCAGACTGAAAGAAAATGGACTCGAACTGTCTAAGGCTCCCAGTCTGAGGTCATATGTAATGGCAGCCACAGGAAACAAAAATACGGCTGTCTCTAAAAGGCAGGGGGGTGGAAATTTTAAAAAACCTGAGCATGTCATAGCAATGACACACAAAAAACACATCTAAAAGCTTCCCATCACCCTGCACTCAGCAGAGGCTGGAATCTCAGCAGAGATCACAGGCCCTGCTGATGGGGCTTCCCATCTACTTCGATCCCAGGACCAGCAAGGGCACTGGCTTCTCCCAGCCCCGCTGCAAGGACCTTGCTGCTTGCCTCCCAGCTTTGTCACACATGTTCTCTGCATGTGACACTCTTCTCATGTCCTCCCTCCCTTCCCAACACACAAATATGTGCACACACACATACAAACACAGGCACGCACCTGCCCCTGCTAATTTCCCCTACTTCTTAGAGTGTCATTTCCTGCCTGAACCCCATCTTCCTCCCAAGAGCTCTGTTATCACAGGGGCTGGATCAGCCTCTGGGAACTGCAGGGCGCTTAGCCACATGCAGGCATTCGCTGACAGCTGCCTGTTCAATCCCTCCTTGCTCACAGTGTAATAAGCAGAAATGATCCAGACTTAGCCAGGCGTCCCCTGGAGACAGGACTCCCCATGACCAAGGGCCACTGCTCTGCAAACCTTGAACTCCACAAAGGCACGGGTGGCATCTGCCTTCCTTCCCACCCTATCCATCACCGGGCACAGTTCCTGGCACCCAAGCTGGCCATGTGTGCCCAACCAAAGGGCTGGACGATAAGGAACCAGCCAGGGCAAGGCAGTCTCTGGTGGCTCAGCTGTAGCCTGACCTCACTGATGCTTCTGGTGTTGGAATGACCCCTGCAGGACCCGCAAGCATCCTGGGCCATGCCCATGTGAGACCCCCCACGGGGTTGTCTCTTGGTTCCTAGGTCTCTCCATCCACCAGGACTTTGTATACACATGCTCCCCATCAAAGTGAAAGTTACATAAACAAAAACCAAGTGACAGAAATGCAAATGCCATCAGATCACTCCCAGGCAGAGAGATAATATACTGGCACTCTGATGGCTGTATTAACAATTTAATGGAGCCCCTAGTGCCCGGGAACAGGCAGGTCTTGCCAGCAGGAGCAGCAGTGTTCTGCTGACATCAGTTCCCACACATGGGAGACGGGCCAGGCCAGGACTCCTGGGTGCTCAGGAATGGCTCCGCCAGGCAGTCTGGGAGCCTGACATTTTGGCATCCTCCACACCCTGGACAGAGGAGTCCCTGATGCTGACAAACCCTGAACTCTGCACATTCACCCCACTGCGGCCTCAGCCCTTGGGAGATGGGCTGGAAGCAGGGCCCGTTCCTAGAGTTCGGGGTTTCTCCTCTCAGCACCATCCACACTGACTAAGCCAAAGGCCAAGGGCCCTGACGGCTGGGACCACACACAGCCTCTTTCTCCTTTTAAGCCTTTTTCCAGTGGCTTCCCTGGTGGCTCGGCAGTAAAGAATTCACCTGCAATTCAGGAGACTCAGGAGATGCGGGTTCAATCCCTGGGTTGGAAAGATCTTCTGAAGGAGGGAAGAGCAACCCACTCCAGTATTCTTGCCTGGGAAATCCTATATACAGAGGAGCCTGGCGGGCTACAGTCCAGGGGGGTCACAGAAGAGTCAGACACGACTTAGTAACTGAACACCCATGCCAGTACAAAACTTGGCAATCAGTCAGTGCCAATAAACGTTTGTTTAAATCGAAAGTGTTAGTTGCTCAGTCATGTCCGACTCTTGGCAACCCATAGACTATAACCCACTAGGTTCCTGTGTCCATGGGATTTTCCAGGCAAGAATACTAGAGTGGGTTGCTAGTCCCTTCTCTAGGGGACCTTTCCAATCCAGGGATCAAACCTGAGTCTCCTGCATTACAGACAGATTTTTTACCACTTGAGCCATGTGGAAAGCCCCAAATGAGTGGCGGACAATAAAGGGGGCAGGAAAAAGTTCATATGCCTGTGGTCAGAAAAGGCAGGTAATGGCTTCAGGTAGGACGCTCAGAGGCAGCCCTCTACTTCCCCCTCTGATACTCCTTTCCCTCTAACCAGCTCAGAAAGACTGAATACAAAGGGTGGGATTCAGGGGGATCTTTGAAAGCTGATGCTAACTTAGGAACATGGACAGGCCCTCTGGAGGACTGAGAAAGGCCAAAGGGAGACAGTGGGGTCAACCAGGATGTTCTGTGACAGCAGATGGGTCTCCATGGCACCCAGACCACCCTCCCCCTAGCAAGATCTGGAAGATCAGTACCTTTGCCCCATTGATTGGCAGCTTAGCAGGGCCTGTCCTATAGAAAGCAGTCAACAAACATTGTTTGAATGAATGGATGGATACCCCCATGGGGGAAGTCCCCAGGCCCTCCCATGAGGAAGTTACTAAGGCATATTTCTACAATGCACGTCCAATCCCTGGGTCAAAAAGATCCTCTAGAGGAGGAAATGGCAACCCATTCCAGTATTCTTGCCTGGAGAATCCCATGGAGAGGAACCTGGAAGGCTACAATCCATAGAGTCACAAAGAGTCAGACATCACTGAGCAACTGAGCACACACTTTGTCCTGGAAACACCTCACACTGTTTGGATCACTTAGAGCCAAGGAGGGGGTCGAGTCTGAGAACCCAGCTGTCACTTCCCAGCTTCATGATCTTGGCAAGCCGGGACCTCGCTGGGCCTTGCTCCTGCCAAGGAGGTCCATGGGCTTCCGCATTGTCATCCCTACTGTGTGAGCTCCAGGTCCCCAGCAGGCAGTTTCAACAAGCAGAGCATCTCCTGCAAGGAGGGAAGGGCTGAGCTACAGCACACCCCCAGCAGGGTCTTCCAGAAACTCTTATGTCCCCCCAGGGTCCTTGGCAACCAGTCCAGCTGCCTCCCCTGTCCCTGCCGGAGCTCACTTCCCAAGCACAAAGACTTGCTTTGAATAGCAAGTTGTTTTCTTTATCCGTCTCATCTCACAGGGACGTGTCTTTGAATGAAGCCCTGGTTACTTTTCGTAAACATTCAAGTCTGGGCTCAACATGTTCCAAAATCTTTTCAAAAGTTATCAAAAAATGTGCGTACACACACATACACACATCCAGGGTGTTTGTATCATTTTAATAGGATTCAGTTTTTCTGCTCTGCTGAGAAATACTGCAAGAAAAGTTGAAGGTTTCATATCTCAAAAATCAAATCAACAGGCACTTTTGAAAAACTGACACAAACAAATAGAAAAAAGGGAAAAGAAGCAGAAATAAAAGACTTCATTCAGATGCCTCTCCCAGAGTCCACTGTGTTTCCGCTCAACTTCCTTTAAGTCAGAGGTTATCCTTATTCTGCTGCCTCCACCTGCTAGGCAGAAACCACATTTTTAACATAAAGAGAGAAAGTCCACATATAATTTAGTGGTGATTATTCATCAACCGGAGAAGGCAATGGCATCCCACTCCAATACTCTTGTCTGGAAAATCCCATGGATGGAGGAGCCTGATGGGCTGCAGTCCATGGGGTCACTAAGAGTCGGACACGACTGAGTGACTTCACTTTCTCTCTTCACTTTCATGCATTGGAGAAGGAAATGGCAACCCACTCCAGTGTTCTTGCCTGGGGAATCCCAGGGACAGGGGAGCCTGGTGGGCTGCTGTCTATGGGGTCGCACAGAGTCGGACATGACTGAAGTGACTTAGCAGTATTCATCAACCATCCCTGAAAACAGATGCCCATGGCAGTGAAGGCCAGCTGATTTATCAGGAGGGAAAGATCCATATTTCCTGCACTAGAGTGATGTCACCAGGTTGGATAATTGCTGCATAAACATGAAGTTACCCATTGATGAACTTCTAGGTTTTCTGAGTGCTTTTCATGCAGTTGTGTGGACTCAAACAGTGAATCAAAATAGTCAAAGTCCAAGGGACCCATCCCCAACAGGAGAGAATAAAGGCCACTGAGAGGATTGCAGAACCTTCCATCTGCTCCACAAAGGTACCCATGACAATGAGGGTCTGGACACACGAACCCTCTCCATCTGTAAAGGGTGAAGTCAAAACCACACTTCCATGAGATACGAAGGCACATCGACTAGAGTGGCTAGAATCCAGGACACTGATGACACCAAAGCTGGAGATGTGGAGCAGCCAGAACACCCACTCACTGCCAGTGGGAATGCAGCCTGGTGCAGCCACTTGGGAGGAGAGATGGGCAATTTCTTACAAAGATAAACTCATCTTACCATACACTCCAATGATCACACTCCCTGGTATTTATCCAAACACGTTGAAGACTTGTCCACACAAAAACCTGCATGAGAATCCTCACAGAAGCTTTATTAGCAATTGTAAAAAACTAAAAGCGACCAAGATGTCCTTCAGTAGGTCAAGAGGTAAACAAACTGTGATAGGTCCAGACAATGGAGCATTATTCAGTGCTAAGAAGAAATGAGCTGTCAAGTCACAAAAAAAGACATGGAGGAACCTTAAATGCATAGTACTAAGTGAAATAAGCCAGTTTTAAAAGACTGCATACTTTATGATTTCAATTAGATGACATTCAGAAAAAGGCAAATCTATGGAGATAGAAAACAGTTCAGTGGTTGTCAGAGGTTTAGGGATGGGAGAGGTTGAAATGGTGGAGCACAGAACATTTTAGAACAGTGCACTAATCCTGAATGATATCAACACCATGCACTTGTCAAGACACACAGAATTTTTATAGCACAAAGAGTAAACCTTGGGACTTCCCTGGTGGTCCCCACCTTGAAATGCTGGGAACACACATTCTATCCCTGGTCGGGGAACTAAGATCTCACACGCTATGGAGTAACAAAGCCCATGTGCCGAAACTAGAGAGTCTGTGTGCTGCAAGGAAAGAGCCCATGTGACCCAACAAAGATTCTGAATTTATAATTAAGATACAATCAGATCAGATCAGTCGCTCAGTCGTGTCCGACTCTTTGCGACCCCATGAACCGCAGCACGCCAGGCCTCCCTGTCCATCACCAGCTCCCGGAGGTCACTCAGACTCGCATCCATCGAGTCAGTGATGCCATCCAGCCATCTCATCCTCTGTCGTCCCCTTCTCCTCCTGCCCTCAATCCCTCCCAGCATCAGAGTCTTCTCCAATGAGTCAACTCTTCGCATGAGGTGGCCAAAATACTGGAGCTTCAGCTTTAGCATCATTCCTTCCAAAGAAATTCCAGGATTGATCTCCTTCAGAATGGACTGGTTGGATCTTCTTGCAGTCCAAGGGACTCTCAAGAGTCTTCTCCAACACCACAGTTCAAAAGCATCAATTCTTCGGCGCTCAGCCTTCTTCACAGTCCAGCTCTCACATCCATACATGACCACAGGAAAGACCATAGCCTTGACTAGGCGAACCTTTGTTGGTAAAGTAATGTCTCTGCTTTTGAATATGCTATCTAGGTTGGTCATAACTTTCCTTCCAAGGAGCAAGCGTCTTTTAATTTCATGGCTGCAGTCACCATCTGCAGTGATTTTGGAGCCCAGAAAAATAAAGTCTGACATTGTTTCCACTGTTTCCCCATCTATTTCCCATGCAGTGATGGGACCAGATGCCATGATCTTCGTTTTCTGAATGTTGAGCTTTAAGCCAACCTTTTCACTCTCCACTTTCACTTTCATCAAGAGGCTTTTTAGCCCCTCTTCACTTTCTGCCATAAGAGTGGTGTCATCTGCATATCTGAGGTTATTGATATTTCTCCCGGCAATCTTGATTCCAGCTTGTGTTTCTTCCAGTCCAGCATTTCTCATGATGTACTCTGCATATAAGTTACTCTGCATATAAGATACAATGCCACCCAATAAATAAATATTTTTTTAAAAGAGTAAACCTTAATGCATATAAAATTTTTAAAAAATCAATGAGAAGATCAGGGGATTCCAGGATGGCATGGAAATTGTGACAAAAGAATTTAACTGTAATATAAGTGCATGACATAACCTCACTGAACAGGTTGTTGGGGGATGTTAACCTAAGGTACATTCGAAATTGAGTAGTATCTGTTGGACTAGAGATAAAAGATATTGCACATAGGCATTGAACTCCAAAATCATTGCAATGACTATAGCCAAGAAATGAAAAGACACTTGTTCCTTGAAAGAAAAGCTATGACAAACCTAGAGAGCATATTAAAAAAGCAGAGACATCACTTTGTTGATAAGTAGTTAAAGCTATGGTTTTTCCAGTAGTCATGTACAGATGTGTGAGTTGGACCATAAAGAAGGCCAAGTGCTGAAGAATTGATGCTTTCAAACTGTGGTGCTGGAGAAGTCTCTTGAGAGTCCCTTGGACTGCAAGGAGATCAAACCAGTCAATCCTAAAGGAAATCAACCCTGAATATTCATTTGAAGGACCAATGCTGAACCTGAAGCTCCAATACTTTGGCCATCTGACATGAAGAGCCAACTCATTGGAAAAGACCCTGATGCTGGGGAAGATTGAAGGCAGGAGGAGAAGGGGGACAATAGAGGATGAGATGTTTGGATGGCATCACCAACTCAATGGACATGAGTCTGAGCAAACTCCAGGAGATAGTAAAGGACAGGGAAGCCTGGTGTGCTGTAGTCTGTGGGGTCGCCAGAAGTCAGGCATGACTGAGCAACTGAAAAAACATTGATACACAGGTTAGTGTGATATTATGATTAAAAGGAACACACATTTGGTCTTCGTCTCCATTTCTGGCACAGAGCTCCTAAAACCTTTGGAATTTCTTAGTGATGAGAGCAGCAAAGGTATCTCTTATGTTAATGAGGTGACTTTGGCTGCACACTATCTGACCCTATCTATATGTCAGTCTCAGTTCAGTTCAGTCGCTCAGTTGTGTCGGACTCTTTGCGACCCCATGGACCGTTGTCAATCTAGAAACAGAAAAATTATAAGAACAGAAATCAGAGCTGGGTCTTAGGGGAGAGGGTAGATGGCATAAGTACCCAAGGAAACTTTGGAGGGTGATGGAAATTTTCTGTATCTTGAGTATGACGATTACACTTACTGTATATGTTTATAAAAGCTCATCAAACTGTACATTGAAAAGAGTAATTTTGCATATGTAAATTGTCTTACTGCTACTGCTAAGTCGCTTCAGTCGTGTCCGACTCTGTGCGACCCCATAGAAGGAAGCCCACCAGGCTACCCCGTCCCTGGGATTCTCCAGGCAAGAACAGTGGAGTGGGTTGCCATTTCCTTCCCCAATGCATGAAAGTGAAAAGTAAAAGTGAAGTCGCTCAGTCGTGTCCGACTCTTAGCAACCCCATGGACTGCAGCCTACCAGGATCCTCCGTCCATGGGATTTTCCAGGCAAAAGTACTGGGGTGGGGTGCCATCGCCTTCCCCGAAATTGTCTTAATAAATCTTAATATTGCAAACAAATTTAAAAAATCAGATTACTTTGGCACCACACCTAAGGATGGGGACTGGTGGCCAAGAGAACTCACCATGTGATTAGAATCTGCCAGTCCTCACCTCCTCCAGGCAGATGACATGACCTTTGTTATAAGATGGTACATACATAGGCTAGAATAGGTACCCATGACTAATTTGGAGATAAAAACAGAGCTGGTTTTGGAAAAGACACATGGTTAGCCTGGGCAGAGCAGGGGGCCCAAGACTCTCCAGGGATCCAGCCACAGTGCAGGAGACTGAATCTGAGAGGGCAGATGGAGGAGGCAGCAGGAGCTGGGTGAGAAGGGAGGTCGATTGGGGGTCTGGGGGTTGTCAGGAGTTTGCAGGATACTCCTCAGCCATGTTCATCTCGCTGCTGTTTTTGATGCCATGTCCATTCTATGAAAGGCTCTGCAATCATAAGAGAGAGTCTGTGATTTTCAGTTAAGGAGAGTTTAAATACTGTTTGAAAAACCTTTTCCGTCTAATTTATGCTGTGCCTTTGAAGACGAAGAAGGGAGAGGAGAGACCATAACATCTTAGACCAGCAGAGGATGGGGGAGGGCTGTAGAATATCAATTCCAACCAATTCTATTCCAGCCCATAAAGGAGCCAGTACTCACGAAGAAAATCAGCCTTTCATAAAATTTCTTGGAAATCTGGTCAAGAAAGCGTGCGTGTCTCCTGCAGATAACACTGCTGTATTATAGGCATTTGACTCGATCAGTGGGCTATGGAAAAATAAAACACCCATTTTAACACAGTGTCTGGAAATGCTGCCTAGCCATGGAAACCCTGGGGGCTGGCAGGCTTCGGAACGGTTGGGCGGGTGGCTAGCATGTGCTGCATCTTTCAGAACAGCCCCAAAGCCCTTGAAGGATCCAGCATTGGCTCACCTGGGGTGCCACTCAAGCCTGCAGGTTCCTTGGCCCCACTTCAGCCCTGCTCAGCCAGGTCCTGGGACTTCCCTAGTCTCTACAGCTTCTCTGATGGCTCAGATGGTAAAGAATCTGCCTGCAATTCAGGAGACCCAGGTTCGATCCCTGGGTGGGACGATTCCTTGGAGAAATGAATGGCTACCTACTCCAGTAGTCTTGCCCGGAGAATCCCATGGACAGAGGAGCCTGGCAGGCTACAGTTCATCAGGCTGCAAAGTCAGACACAGTCCCCAGGAATCCTCCTTTGTAACACTTCCTCAGACAATTCTCTGCACTGGACAGGATGCCCCAATGGGTCTTCTGACTTGGTTTCTGCTGAGGGCCAAAATCAAGAAACACCATGGTTACCTCCACCGTCCACAGCAGAGAGCCCCAGCATCTGTGTGTGACTGGCAAACTGGTCCCAGGTCCTCAGCCCAAGCCACCTGGAGGGCACGGGGCATCAGAGATGAAGAGAAGGAGGCTGAAATCAGCAAGTCCAGTTCTTGGGAAAGAGGCCAGTCTGCTGTGAGCCCCTCCGGGAAATAGGTGGGAGTGTCCCTACTCTGCCCTGGAGGAGCAGGAGGAGCTTCTAGGAGATTCTGGGAGAACATGACATGGTTCCCCAAGAGAGTGTGGAGTGGAGACAGAAGTCAGCTGAGTCCTGAAGAAGAGTCCAGAGCAGAGGCTGTGAGCAGCACCTCCTCCAGGAGGCCGAAGGCAGAGAGGGCTGTGGGGGTCATGGGCCATCCAGTACAGGGCAAGCTGTGGGACTCCTGAGGACAAATGACAGTACTGGGTCCAGTTTAAAAAGATTCCTCACAGTAGGCTGCCTGAAGAGCATCTTCAGATTTGAGAGCATCTCTGGAGAGTGGGTGGCAGGTGTCCTGGGCTGTTAGGGAAGTACGGGAGAGTGAGGATTACTAGGCTAACATGGGGGACCCAGAGAACGGCGTCTCTCCAAGAAGCCCCAGAGCCTCAGCACCAAATGCTCTCTTTGTCCCACCATCTTCCCTCCCACTCCAACCTCAGAAAGACCACAGGCCTTGGAACTGAGTGGGCAGTGGGGTTCGGGTTGGCCAGAGCAAGGAAGGCCACAAGCCCCCAGCCAGGCCACACCACGGCTGCAGCCTCGGCCAGGCCTACTCCTGGGAGCAGACACTGATGTGGGATGGAGATCAGGTTTCAAGTGTTTTACTGGACTAAACACCCTGCTTTAAAGAAAAGTCAGACAGCTGTTGAAACTAACACAGACAGGAAGACTGTATTTTCTTTATGTCTGTGTCTCCTTCACTGCCCTGCACGTAGGATCATTGGTACTGTCTTTCTAGATCCCATAGACATAAAGAACAGACTTTTGTACACAGTGGGAGAAGCAGAGAGTGGGATGATTTGAGAGAATAGCAGTGAAATAGAAACATTACCATATGTAAAACAGATAGCCAGTGGGAGTTGGATGTATGATGCAGGGAACCCAAAGCCGGTGCTCTGTGACAACCCGGAGGCATGAGGTGGGGAGGGAGGGGTCACGTGTGTGCATGTGACTGATTCATGTTGATGTATGGCAGAGGCCATCACAATATTGTAATTATCCTCCAATTAAAATAAATAAATTTTAAAAAAATTTTTAAAGACTTTATTTTCTGAAACGGACCAGGACATCACGGGGTCTGGATGAGTTGTACATGTCAAGTGCTCAGCATACTTCATGGATCTTCTTCACTCCATGAAAGGCTTCTGCAGCCTGCAGAAGAACCAGAAGCCATGTAAGTATTGAAGAACAGAAGCAGCTCTCCTGGGCCCTGGACACCCCTTGGAAGCCGAGCTGACAACTTGAGAACTCTAGCCGTTGAATGACTGAAAACACTACTATAACCACCTCAAGGAGAGTGGGGTGGGACTCCCTGCTGTTGTATCGAGCCCACCCCCTCCCCCACACACCAAACCTGGCATCTTTACACACACCACCAGGCTCCTCTGTCCATGGGATTACCCGGGCAAGAAAACTGGAGGGGGTTGCTATTTCCTTTTCCAAGGGATCTTCCCCACACAGGGATCAAACCCACATCTCCTGCACCTCTTTCATTGCAGGCAGATTCTCTACCCACTGAGCTATTGGAGAAGCTCCTCACACACACACTGTGTACCACAAATCTACTCAGGCCCCCACTGCTGAGAGGCAGCCAGACAAGTCCTTTGACAGAGAGGACAGAGGCTCCTGATTCCCTGCCCAATACCCAATCTCATCATCTTCTTTAGAAACAAGTCAGTTTCTAGCTGGGCGAAGATAAACCCAACTAAAAGACTACATATCCCAGCCTCCCTTGCACTAAATGTGGTCATGTGATCCAGCACAGGCCAATGAGATGTGAGCCTGGTATGGTACTTCCAGAAAGTCTCCCTAAGGGCCATCAATGAAATGGCAGGAGTTCCAGCATCCATACTGCACCACGAGGATGAAGGCATGCTGGAGTGTTGATCTTAAACAATTTCCTACAGACACCCACCTCCAAACCACTGTTACACAAAGAGTGATATGAAACATTTATCTTGTTTCAGATACTGCTGCTGGGAAGCTTTTGATTAAATGCTGCAGAATTTAACCAAATCCAGGTTGATGGATATACACAATCAAGGACCCCTCATGTATATCATCTTACTAAGCACACTCCCAGCCTGGCATGCAATCAGTGGATACCCAGGGCACGGTTAGCTCAGCCTCTCGTTTGCCTCAAATGGGAAAAGCATGGTATGGGGGTTTCACTCTCTATGCCAAGCCAAGGTGATTCACTGAGTTTACTGAAATCAGTGCCTAATGGAACTTGGAGGCAGGTGACAATGTGGCATTTGCTGGCTGACTCCATTAAGATTCCATGCCAGGATAGAAGGTCTGAGCTGTGATTGGACCTGGATCTCCAGGCCCCAGTTTGGCCTAGGATGGCTCTTTGGGAAGAAAAATATTCATTGGAACGACTGTTGCTCTAGCTGAAGCTCCAGTCCTTTTCCACCTGATGCAAAGAACTGACTCATCAGAAAAGACCCCGATGCTGGGAAAGATTGAAGGCAAAAGGAGAAGACGGCACCTCGAATGATGCATCCTCACCAGCTCAATGGATATGAATTTGAACAAACACTGGGAGATAGTGAAGGACAGAGAGCCTGGCATGTTGCAGTCCATGAGGTCACAAAGAGTCAGACACAACTTAGCAACTGAACAACAACAATACAGCAGGCATCATGAGTTGTGTCACTCCAAAAAAACTTAGACGCAATTAGTTCAGAGGCGGTAAATAGGATGAGCCCTAACTCCATATGAATAATGTCCTAAAAAAAAGGCCGGGGGAGGAATTTGGACACAGACAACACAGAGAAAGAACTCTGTACAGAGACTAGGGGTGATATCAACACAAGCCAAGGAGCCACCAGAAGCCAGGAGAGAAGCCTGGAATATCCTTCCCCGGAGCCTCCAGAGGAAACACAGCCCCATCAACACCTCAGTCTCAACTTGTAACCTCCACAACTGTGAGATAATAAATTCTGTTAAGTCACTCAGTGAGCCTGAGCAGACTCACTTGGCAGGTAACACCCACACCATCCTTGTCCTGCAGTTTACCTTCTAAGCATCACAGCTCACTGGCTGTCTGGTACTCAAAGTTTCTTGGGTAGGAGGACAGATGGGAGGATGCATGGATGGTTGAATGGATGGATAAGTGGATATAATGGTATGGGTGCATGGATGGGTATGTGGGCGGGTAGATGAACAGATGAATAAGCGAATGAATGAATGAACACACAGGGGAGCCACCAGAAGCTGCAAGGAGTCTTCCAGATGCATGGCATGCCTATACATGCTCACAAATCAGTGCAGAGTATGATGCTGGGAGCATGCATGTATCACACTCCCAGATTCCATGGAGATCAAGGCAGCCTCAACACCAGGAAAACAATAGGTTGTCATTTTCTACATGACTGTCACAAACCACCCCAATCAATGATGACATCCATCTGGTTTTACTTTCCACATCGCCTATTTTTATTCCTCGTGAATAACAAAGGGGTCTCAAAGGAGGAAGCCACAGGAGGGTTTGCTGTAACGTGACTGGTGCCTGTCCCCAGGGAGGTGATGGGGCAGGTCTTTTCTTGAAGGAGGATGTCCTGAAGAATCTCTTTGTGAGACAGCTGAGCTGAGCAAGGGGCAGCAAGAAGGGGATGCCAGCTCCAAAGTGTGCCATCCTTGGCAGGCACCTCAATGGCACATGCTGGCCAACAGCAAGAGAGGGTCCAACTGCTGACTAAGATTAGATGGGACCAAGACCCTGGGGACAGAGCCACCTGTCAAGGTGCAAGTCCCGGCATTAGAGAATGAGAAACCAGTCTCTCCCACTATGAGTACTTGGAGGGTGAACCTCACTGAAGCCTCAGCTTGGGACACTGTCCATCCTGTTGACTTTGACTTGAGTCCAGAGGAATGGATGCCCAGCTGCTCCAGGAGAAGGAGAAAGACTGAGGGACGTCTAGGAGGAAAAGCAGCCCCAGTGAAACCGGAGGTGAACCTGCACTCCGATGCCAGAATAAGGCTTCTGCACCTCACTAACCCTTCTGGGCCCTGGGCACACCCTGGCTGAGTAGCCAACTTAAATAAACCAGTACAGTTGGTGTCAGGCTGCCCCATGGGGCTCCAAACACTTAGCCTTATGGGTCCCTAGTGCATAGGCCACTGGGTCTCTCTCCTCCAAAAAGAATAACTATTGGAAAAAAAACCCTATGAGGGATGAGAAATTTCTGGAAGCTGCTGCCAGAAGAAACAGTTCTGCTATGAAGCTGTGGACTCATTTGGCTGGGCTTCTGGGGCATTCGCTGCCAGCACAGCCTTGGTTAATAAGTAATTAGAAGATAATTAACATTTGTAACATACAATGGGAAACATCTGGACCTACAGACTTATTAAAACCAAAGAACCTGATTAATCAATTGTGCAGTGAGATGGAAAATAGACTCAGGTTCAGGATCGGCTCCCCTGGGCTCGGCCCTCCCCGCCCACCCCCAGGAAGGGTGTGCACCCTAACCCAGCCCACCCTATTCTCTGGTCTCAATGTCAAAATTCTCCAAGGTGAACTCTATCCATCCAAGACATCCCTCGCCCAGCCTCCCCAAGCTTCCCACTCATGCACGTATCTCCAAGGATTAGAGGGAAGAAGAGACCCAGCTCTTCCTCATTGGCTACAGTTCTCCTGGGATGGAGAGGAAGGCCAAGAGATGGGGAGTCACCTGTGTCCCTCTCCCCCCACCCCCACCCCCCATTCCTCCTTCCTCAACCCCCGCTCCTCCTTCCCCACACAGTCAACCTGGGAGTCCTGGGTGTGGCCGCTTACAAAATGCATCATGGGAGAATCAAAAATGCCTTTGACTCTCAGCCGTCACATCACCCCTGTGCATAGTGGAGGCAAAAAATAACCAATGCAAAGCATCCCAGCAGCCAGGACTGTGTCTGTGAAGATGAGTTGGTTCCCCCGCCCCCCATTCCTCCTGCTTCTCCCTTAATCTTCTCAGCAGTGGGGCGGGGGCAGAAGGGGTGTGATGTGTGGGAACACATGTATCTGATGAGCCCGAACACTCTCCCCAAGTGCCTTGGTTTTCAGCCAAAACATTAGGATGTTGCTCTACCAACTAATCATCCTCCCTCAGACAGGAGGGAGCTAAAATGAAAAACCTGGTGTTCCTGGGAACGTGGGAGAAGGCCAATTACAGCTGCGGCAATTCCCTCCTGTGAAGTTGGGCAGAGTGGAAATTCTGAGGCTGTTCTCTGAATGTCACAGAAGCCGAGGCCTAGAGTGTATTCTTTGAGAAATCTGGTTTGAGCTGCCTCAATTTCTTCTCCTCAGGGAGAAAGCAGCATGAAGAGAAACTCCAGAGGATGCAAATAAGCTTCCTGGATGCTAGGATCCCCTCTAGCGGATGTGGCTGCTGCTGCTGCTGCTAAGTCGCTTCAGTCGTGTCCGACTCTGTGCGACCCCATAGACGGCAGCCCACCAGGCTCCCCCGTCCCTGGGATTCTCTAGGCAAGAACACTGGAGTGGGTTGCCATTTCCTTCTCCAGTGCATGAAAGTGAAAAGTGAAAGTGAAGTCGCTCAGTCATGTCTGACTCTTAGCGACCCCATGGACTTCAGCCTACCAGGCTCCTCCATCCATGGGATTTTCCAGGCAAAAGTACTGGGGTGGGGTGCCATTGCCTTCGGGGCCACATTTATGTCTCCTCTTTCCTGCTCTGCTAGGGTCCAATCACTTGATTGGTGGGGGGAGCTGTCCATCATACATTTAACCCTGAGGCCAAACTGATTGGTCAAGGGGTGGGAATCCAATGTGAGCTGAGCCAATGAGATACCTGTCCTGGGATTTTTCTCCCTCCAGATAGAAGGGAGCATCTTGTCCAAGGCTGGAAGATGGCAAAGGCGGTCATTTGCAGCCCTGGCTCTGGTCGTGGAAAGGCAACATGTCTGAAGGAACAAAACCCCATGCAGAACCGAGGCAGGGTGCGGCTGACGGCTCTCACGCCCCATTCCCTTGGACCAGCGCCATCCACTTCCCTGGTTAGATGTGGTAAGCTGAAGCCAGTGTGGGCTGTGTTCCTGCTATTAGTATTTCCAACCACTACTGACAAATGCAAATACCCCTACTTTGTTCTGATCATTCCTGGGAAAGGTGTAGTCACTCAGCTGGAGGAATGGATGCAGAAAAAGACAAAATAATTTTTAAAAGAAGATATGAGAAAAAAAAAGATAAAAGAAAGTGATATTTAGCAAGTTACTATGACAAATCAGCAAGGGAAAAGGTTTAGTCTCCTTAGAAAAACAAGCCATTTTAAGTATTTTTAAAACCTCATTTGCCTACAGCTCATGAATGTTTTAAGCAGAAATCATCTTGCTTGGTTGTTTGCAGGCAACCTGTCTCCACCTAACTTCTATATGGTCTTGGATTTGTAGCAGATTCTGTTTTTTTAAATAGCTATTTTTCTTGCTTCCCAGTGGAGCAAATGAAATAGGTGCTTCTTTAGGGAAGATGAGAGACCCCATGGGGGCCATGGACAGCCCATGAAGGAGAATGAAGGAGAATGATCCAGTGCCAAGATGCAGGGATCAAGGGGAAACTCTTCTGCTTTGGTGGGGAGTCAACATTGCCCCCCATGCCAGACCTAGAATCCTGAGGTGTGGACAGGTGACCTGAGACCACCCTGGGCAAGACAGCCACCCGGGCAGAAGCACCAGCTATGTCCCAAGCCCTCCATTTTGCCCGGAACCCCTTGTCATTTCACAAATGCCCCAGAAGCCAGGGTACCCCTGGCCCCCATCACAGATGGGAAACCTGCAGCTCACTGCTGAGAAGGAGCAAACAGGATTCAGACTCAGGTTCAAATCCAAGATCTGGCTCTCAAACCCATGTTCCTTCTGCCACATGCCCTGGGTCATTGCTGGGTCATGACCCCCAGCCTCCTATTCCCTCATTAGGGTCCTACCCCCTCGTGGTCAATCAAGACATAGAATGTAGCAGCAGAGCACCCCCTAACCCACCCCCTCACCCACGGGGGCAAGTCAGGCTGGCAAGGGCGATCATAGGAGGCAAAGTGGGCACTCAGCCAAACCCAGAAGGGAAACTGGCCAAGAGAGAAAGTGCAGCCACTTAGGGTCACGAACTTACTAGTAACCAATTTGCAGAGAGCCTGTGCCACCGGCAAGGTCTGGGCTGGCCATTGGGGTTCATCAGTTTTTAAATTATAGATGGCTGTATCGCTCGGTCAGGCCTGCCGCAGAACTGAGATGGAGCGGCTGGGCGATGAGTGACAGCTCCAATAAACGCATTCCTGCCAGGAAAATAGCATTACCATGTGGAGGTGCTTTGGAAAGTATTGAACTTCAGGAAGAAATAAAATAAAAATAAAATGGCTCTGGCACTCCCGGGCACTCCGTCATTATTGCCAGACGCAGTGGGGAGGAAAAGAGCCCTACCATCAGATGAATCTCTCACTGTCCTTGGTGGAAAGGCACTGCATCACAGCTCATGAGCAGCTGGTCAAAAAGCTGGCATCTGGCACATGTGGGGACTTTTACCCAGCAAGGAAAGCCCCCTGCCCCACTCCCTCCCACCGGGGTCATTTAGGGCAGGGAAACTGAGGCCAAAGTCACCCAGCAGTCGGGTCAGTGGACCAGCGGTCTTTGAATGGGAAAGCACCAGGCAGGCTCCTCAGTATGCTCTGAACCAGGGGTGATCAAGGGCCTGCCCCCAGACTCAGGGACCTGCACAGTAGCTGTGCAGCCTGTGTGGGATGCTATCTGTGACCTTGAGCAGTGATGAAGGGCAAGTTAAAACCAGAGCAGCCCAAGACAATCCCCAGCCTGTGTTCAGAAGTCCCCAGTGATGGGCTAAAAACTAATCCTAAAGCCCAGCATCCATCCATCTGGTCTACCTGCTCCTCTGTTCCCTGACCTCCAATCCCTGTGTCCTTTTCTTTCTGGTAAGTGAGACCCATCCAAGGCCCTCCTCCAGCTCCTTCTCTCTGTACCAGGGTTTTGGGAAGAGCATAGGGTAAGCTCAGCGAGAGCTGACTGGCTGTCACTCAACTGCATCCCCAGCCCTAAGGCAGCACCTGGCATGTAACAGATGCTCAGCAAACTTGTGAACAGAGATTCAACAATAGACTTTGACACCAATAGGAGACTGGTCCCCAGACCTTTATCTCTGTGGCACTCTCACCTCCCCATGAAATGCTCTTGTCACCCTTGGCACAGAAGACTGATGATCAGGTAGCCAGACCTCCATGTGACTGCCAGGTCAGCACCTGGGGCCTGAGACTCTTCCACCTTCCACACTGTATTTGTCTTACCCAACTCCCAGAGGAGGTGAGACTCTCTGGGCACCCCCAGAGCATGTACCTGTCATGCTTTGAAAACCAAGGAGGAACCAAAGAAGAGGTAAGGCTGAGCTGGACCCAAGCATGCTCCTAAAGTCACAGCCAGTGTAGCTGGGCAGTCACTTTCCTCCCTGATTCCACTTTCTTTAGCCACAAAGTGGAAATAATGGCTTGACCTTGAAGACTCTAGTGGGGGAGAAAGCAGGAAATGCACACCTACCGGCCCTTGTCATCACTAGGGACTTGAGTTAATCCCTGGTTCTCTGACACCCCATCCAGCCACCAGGCATCTCTGCAAAGAGTTTCAATTCTGAAAAAGCATGCCTTATGCCTGGCCTCTTGTTACCTCTCTGGGTTTGTCTCCTCACTCTTAGCATGTGCTGCTGTTCTCAGTGATGTTCTTACAGCTGCCTTTTTGAGCTAAACAACTGGAAGTGATATTTTGGGCCTGGGGACTATGTACCCTCATCAAGGCAACAGGGAATTTCTAAGATGGGTCATAGTCTTCCTGGTGGGGAAAGCCTCTGAAGACGTTTCCACCTAATTTTCCTGGACTCTAGGTGGGCTACCATTCACACCCACCCAACCCTGGCAGTGAAATCCCAGCTCAGTGCCACAGGAAGGTCCTATTGACAGGAGGAAGGGTCTTGTTGACCTGTCTCAGCGGGGAGGGTAGCTGGCCTGAATAGGTAGCCTTGTGAGCAGGAGCCTTCATTGTGGTTTCTGTAGAAGGGACTAGCAGTGGGGCAAAGGAAGCAGGCTTGGGATCAGCTGGTTTGGTTTGGATCATTTCAGTGGGTTCCAGGGCCCCAGCAGTCCTTCGTTGGCTAGTACCTGCCCTAGGGTAACTGAAGCAGATGGATAGTAGCCAAGAGTCTCAGGGTCTGATAAAGAAGGTGCGTGTCGGAGGAGCTCTGGACTTGAAAGGCACCATCCCCCTGGGTCTGTCTCTGGGAACTGGTTGGTCCTGGAAGGCGGAACCCCCAGGCTCAGCAAGGCCCCAGCTGTCAAAGCATCAGAAAACAGCAACTAAAAGACACGCCTAATACATATCCCCTCTGGAATCAACCCAGGGAGGGTCCCAGGGCCACCCACACAGAGGCTTTTGTGCAAAGGAGAATGTTCTCCGTCCTCCAGGGGACACGGTAGTGAGCCAGGCACAAGGCTTGGTAAGCAGCTGCAGGCTGGACGGCAGCACCAGCTCACCAGCGAGGCCAGGGGCCCTTGAGCAGTACATAACCAGCACAACCACTCAGGGCACCTGGGAGGCCTTGCCCTCCCTACCCAGGGCCTGGTCCAAGCAAGCCAGGGCCAGCCAACTGCATGCCATGGAGACATCTGAAAGCACTCCCAGGCACAGCCCTCCCTTGACCGACTTGGGTCCTGTGGCTTGTGCTCTGCACACGAGTCTAAAATTTCCAAGTCAAGCAAAGCTATGTTTCAAAACCCTTGGGGAATTGACATTTTACTCATAAAAGATCAGGGCTTCCCAGGTAGTCCTAACAGTAAAAAGTCTGCCTGCCAATGCAAGAGGCATAAGAGATGAGGGTTCAATCCCTGGTCAGAAAGATTCCCTGGAGAAGGCAACCCACCCAGTATTCTTGTCTGGGAAATCCCATGAACAGAGGAGCCTGATGGGCTACAGTCCATGAGATCACAAAGAGTTGGACATGCAAAGAGTCAGACATGACTGAGTGACTGAACTGAACTGAACTGAAGCAACTTAGTCATGATGGAGTGACTGACCCATAAAATATCAATGAGAGATGGGAACCATCAGAGAGGAGTAAATGCTCCCTCAAGAGCAGTGTTATATTACAGTTGCCAGGGAGGAAGGATGGGAGGATGGGGTAGTTAGGAGTTTGGGATGGACATGTATACACTGCTATATTTAAAATGGATAACTAACAAGGACCTACTGTATAGAACATGGAACTCTGCTCAATGTTATGGGCAGCCTGAATGGGAGGGGAGTTTGGAGGAGAGTGGATTCATGTATATGTATGGCTGAATCCCTTCACTGTTTGCCTGAAACTGCCACAACATTTGTTAATTGATTATGGCCTGAGCTTAGTTGCTCAGTCATGTCCAACTCTTTGCGACCCCATGGACTGGAGCCCACCAGGTTCCTCTGCCTATGAGGAGTCTCCAGGCAAGAATTCTTCAGTGGGTTGCCATGCCCTCCTCCAGGGGATCTTCCCAACCCAGGGATAGAACCCAGGCCTCCCACATTTCAGGCAGATTCTTTAATGTCTGAGCCACAAGGGAAGCCCTAATCGACTATATCCAAATCCAAAATTTTTAAAAAAATTTTTTAAAGAGAGAGAGAGGTGCTGTGTTCTGGGGACTGTCACCTCCCCAGCATTCCCAGGCCAGACCTGGACCCCTTCTTGGGGTCCCGCAGGTGAACCCCACCTCTCAGCCTTCTTTCCCCAAACTAGGAGGAGATCTTAGAGAAAGCAGAAGCCCCCATTAGAAACCAGAGAATAAAGCATCCCCTTGAGTCTCCCTCTGCGAGGACCAGAGGGACACTCCAGAGCACAGAAATATGTGGTGTGGCTGAATTGCCAGTGTTGTGAGTTCTTTTTTTGCAGAGTTGTTTTTTTTTTTTTCCCCCAGCAAAAGAATGAAATGAAGGGACATCCTAACCTCAGGCTGTAACATGTTTGGTGAGAGGCAATTTTAAAGAAGAAAGGTCAGCCAAAAGGAGAACGTGGTTTCTAAAACTAGATCCTGCAGAAAAGCAATCACCAGGATGCAGCCTGGGCACCACTCTCCGAATGCCAGGGAGACCGAAGCGGGTTCTGGTTCATCCAGGGTGTGTAAATGAAGCCCCTCCAACCTAGTTCAGTTCTGACCTTTTAAGGACAGATGTTTCTGGAAGTGATATTCGACTGTGGACACCCGCAAAGGCCAGATCAGAGGAGCCCCATCCACACACCAAGCCCAGCCTCAGTGAAGACTCGGACCCCAGTGATCTGTTCTCCAACACCTCTTCCTCCTACAGCCACGTTGCTCCTGAGACGCTGGCCCCAGATGCTGTGGTCAGAGCCCACATTTGAAAATAGAGTCATGGCTGGTAGAGACAACAAGCTCAGCCCCACAAGGACCCAGCGCCCTCTCCTCTTCAGGTAGTCTTCCCTTCAGGAGAGCCAGTAGCCCCACAGGCTAGCATGTCCTGGTCAAAATCCAGTGTAGAACTTCACAATAGAATAATCTTCAAACTGAAGCCAATCCGTCTCTGTAATAAAACATGTCTCCAAACACGAAACTTTCAAGTGTAAGGGGGCGAGCTTGACGGAGAAACTTAGAACAAAACAGGACCCTAGAAGTCACCCTAGAAGTCTGTGATGGGGGACAGGCCCAGACACCTGTGTTGCCATGGCAACAGAGATGCAGGGCTGGGGCCTCCACCAGGCCCTGCCCCCTTGTCCCATCGTGCACTTCCACAGCCAGCTACCATCACTGTGTGAAGAAGATCCATCCTTCTCCTAAACCACCCTGGATCCAGCCTTTAAAATCCTGCTTTTTAAATTATCAGGAATCACCTTAGTGACACGTGCTGTCCAAGCCTCCTTGGCTGAGAGCTAGTCTGTGATGGTTGATATAGACTCTGTGCATCTGACCAGTTGCTGGAGTAAAAGGAAAGTTACAGAGTCAAGGGTCTGACTTACCACAGCGATTGGAAGTGGCTGAAAGTGTCCAGAAGTCACATGTGTCATTGGAAATAGACGTACAGAGCAGTCAAGCCTCTGGGAGGGTAAAGGAGCCACCGGAGCCCCCCCACTGACATTGCTGTCACTGCCACCACCACTTGCTGAGTTCTCGCCTCTGGAACCTTCCACCGGGTGCCATGGTGGCTCTCACGACAATGCCACTGCCACTGAAGCACAAAACCTACCCAAAGAGACATGGATGGACCTAGAGACTGTCACAGAGTGAAGTAAGTCAGACAGAGGAAAGCAAATACTGTATAGCAATGTTTATGTGTGGGATCTAGAAAAATGGTACAGATGATCTTATTTGCAAAACAGAAATGGGCTTCCCTGGTGGCTCAGCTGGTAAAGAACCCACCTGCAATGCAGGAGACCTGGGTTCAATCCCTGGGTGAGGAAGATACCCTGGAGGATAGAACAGCTACCAACTCCAGTATTCTGGCCTAGAGAAGTCAAAGGACTGTATATTCCTTGGGGTTGCAAACAGCCAGACACTACTGAGCAACTTTCACTTCAGACACAGAAAACAAACTTATGTATACCAAGTGGGGGATAGGATGAAGTGGGAGAATGGGGTTAACATATATATACACTACTGTATGTAAGATAGATAACTAACGAGAACCTATTGTATAGCACAGGGAACTCTACTCAGTGCTCTGCGGTGACCTAAATGGGAAGGAAATCCAAAAGAGAGGGGATACAGGTATACGTACAGCTGATTCACTTTGTACAGTGGAAACTAACACAACATTGTAAAGCAACTATTCTCCAATAAAAATTAGTTAAAAAATAAAACTAATCCAACACAGGTTCAAAAAGGACCACATATAAACATGTCAGCCTAGGAGCCCCCAGCTGAAAAAAGCCTGGGCATCATTGGAGGGCACCTGAAGACCCCTTGGCCCTCTTCTGTGAGAGGGCAGGAGGGGGTTGCTGGCTGGCCTCGAGCTGGGCCTATAGCAGCCCATGGGGCCCAGAGGGTCCCATGGCCAGGACCCCGTGGACACTGGCTGGCTCCACATAAGCTTTGAGCTGAAAGGAACAGCTGTGTGCCTAGAAACCCAGCTCTTCCATTTTGGGGTATTAGAAACCCCTTTGGGGAATGCTCCTACACTGGCGGTGGAACTGTAAGTTGGTGCAGCCAAGGTGGAGAACAGTATGGAGTTTCCTCAGAAAAGTAAAAATAGAGTTACTAAAAAGGATTCAGCAATCCCTCTCCTGGGAATATATCTGAACAGAACTCTAATTCAAAAAGATACATTCACCCCTACATTCATAGCAGCACTATTCACAATAGCCAAGACATGGAAACTATCTTAGTGTCCATTGACAGATGAACGGGTAAAGATGTGGTCCATATACATGATGAAATACTACCCAGCCATTAAAAGCAACTATATAATGCCATTTGCAGCAACATGGATGCAACTAGAGAATGTCATACTAAGTGAAGTGAGTCAGAAAGAGAAAGACAAATGTCATATAATATCACTTCTATGTGGAATCTAAAATATGTCATGAATAAAGCTATTTATGAAACAGAAACAGGCTCACCAGGGATGGGGGAAGGAGAGAAATGAACTGGGGATTTGGGGTTGGTAGACGAAAACTTTTACATTTAGAATGGATAAACAAGATCTTACTGTATAGCTCAGGGAACTATATCCAATCTCCTGGGATAAATCATAATGGAAAAGAATATTTTAAAAAGAATGAGTATATGTATCAGGTTGGTCAAATTTGCCTGTTACTTCAGGTGTTTCTTGACTTCCTACTTTTGCATTCCAGTCCCCTATAATGAAAAGGACATCTTTTTTGGGTGTTAGTTCTAAAAGGTCTTATAGGTCTTCATAGACCCATTCAGCTTCACCTTCTTCAGCGTTACTGGTTGGGGCATAGACTTGGATTACTGTGACATTGAATGGTTTGCCTTGGAAACGAACAGAGATCATTCTGTCATTTTTGAGATTGCATCCAAGTACTGCATTTCGGACTCTTTTGTTGACCAGGATGGTCACTCCATTTCTTCTGAGGGATTCCTGCCTGCAGTAGTAGACATAATGGTCATCTGAGTTAAATTCCGGAGAAGGCAATGGCACCCCACTCCAGTACTTTTGCCTGGAAAATCCCATGGACAGAGGGGCCTGGTGGGCTGCAGTTCATGGGGTCGCTAAGAGTCGGACACGACTGAGCGACTTCCCTTTCACTTTTCACTTCCATGCATTGGAGAAGGAAATGGCAATCCACTCCAGTGTTCTCGCCTGGAGAATCCCAGGGACGGTGGAGCCTGGTGGGCTGCCATCTATGGGGTCGCACAGAGTCGGACACGACTGAAGTGACTTAGCAGCAGCAGCAGAGTTAAATTCACCCATTCCAGTCCATTTCAGTTCGATGATTCCTAGAATGTCGACATTCACTCTGGCCATCTCTTGTTTGACCTTTTCCAATTTGCCTTGATTCATGGACCTGACATTCCAGGTTCCTATGCAATATTGCTCTTTACAGCATCGGACCTTGCTTCTATCACCAGACACATCCACAGCTGGGTATTCTTTTTGCTTTGGCTCCATCCCTTCGTTCTTTCTGGAGTTATTTCTCCACTGATCTCCAGTAGCATCTTCACGACCGAGATAATCATGATGGTGTGATCACTGACCTAGAACCAGACATCGTGGAATGTGAAGTCAAGTGGGCCTTAGAAAGCATCACTGCGAACAAAGCTAGTGGAGGTGATCGAATTCCAGTTGAGCTATTCCAAATCCTGAAAGATGATGCTGTGAAAGTGCTGCACTCAATATGCCAGCAAATTTGGAAAACTCAGCAGTGGCCACAGGACTGGAAAAGGTCAGTTTTCATCCCAGTCCCAAAGAAAGGCAATGCCAAAGAATGCTCAAAATACCGCACAATTGCACTCATCTCACACGCTAGTAAAGTAATGCTCAAAATTCTCCAAGCCAGGCTTCAGCAATATGTGAACCGTGAACTTCCTGATGTTCAAGCTGGTTTTAGAAAAGGCAGAGGAACCAGAGATCAAATTGCCAACATCCGCTGGATCATGGAAAAAGCAAGAGAGTTCCAGAAAACATCTATTTCTGCTTTATTGACTATGCCAAAGCCTTTGACTGTGTATATCACAATAAACTGTGGAAAATTCTGAAAGAGATGGGAATACCAGACCACCTGATCTGCCTCTTGAGAAATTTGTATGCAGGTCAGGAAGCAACAGTTAGAACTGGACATGGAACAACAGACTGGTTCCAAGTGGGAAAAGGAGTACGTCAAGGCTGTATATTGTCACCCTGTTTATTTAACTTATATGCAGAGTACATCATGAGAAACGCTGGGCTGGAAGAAGGGCAAGCTGGAATCAAGATTGCTGGGAGAAATATCAATAACCTCAGATATGCAGATGACACCACCCTTATGGCAGAAAGTGAAGAGGAACTAAAAAGCCTCTTGATGAAAGTGAAAGTGGAGAGTGAAAAAGTTGTCTTAAAGCTCAACATTCAGAAAACGAAGATCATGGCATCCAGTCCCAGCACTTCATGGAAAATAGATGGGGAAACAGTGGAAACAGTGTCAGACTTTATTTTTCTGGGCTCCAAAATCACTGCAGATGGTGACTGCAGCCATGAAATTAAAAGACGCTTACTCCTTGGAAGGAAAGTTATGACCAACCTAGATCACATATTCAAAAGCAGAGACATTACTTTGCCAAAAAAGGTTCGCCTAGTCAAGGCTATGGTTTTTCCTGTGGTCATGTATGGATGTGAGAGCTGGACTGTGAAGAAGGCTGAGTGCCGAAGAATTGATGCTTTTGAACTGTGGTGTTGGAGAAGACTCTTGAGAGTCCCCTGGACTGCAAAGAGATCCAACCAGTCCATTCTGAAGGAGATCAGCCCTGGGATTTCTTTGGAAGGAATGATGCTAAAGCTGAAACTCCAGTACTTTGGCCACCTCATGCAAAGAGTTGACTCATTGGAGAAGACTCTGATGCTGGGAGGGATTGGGGGCAGGAGGAGAAGGGGACGACAGAGGATGAGATGGCTGGATGGCATCACTGACTCGATGGATGTGAGTCTAAGTGACCTCCGGGAGTTGGTGATGGACAGGAAGGCCTGATGTGCTGTGATTCATGGGGTCGCAAAGAGCTGGACACGACTGAGCGACTGATCTGATCTGATCTGATTAGGTTGGTCAATAAGTTTGTTTGGGTTTTTACATTACGTCTTACGGAAAATATTGAAGCTGAAACTCCAATACTTTGGCCACCTGATGCGAAGAGGTGACTCATTTGAAAAGACCGTTATGCTGGGAAAGATTGAGGGCAGGAGGAGAAGGGGACGACAGAGAATGAGAATGAGATGGCTGGATGGCATCACCGACTCTATGGACGTGGGTTTGGGTGGACTCCGGGAGTTGGTGATGGACGGGGAGGCCCGGCATGCTGTGGTTCATGGGATCACAAAGAGCTGGACATGACTGAGCAACTGAACTGAACTGAACTTATGGAAAAACTCAAATGAACATTTGACCAACCCAATATAAAACTGAGTCACTTTTCTGTACCACAGAGATTGGCACAACATTGTAAATAAACTATGAAAAGTGAAAGTGTTAGTCACTCAGTCATGTCCAGCTCTTCCCCACCCATGAACTCTAATCCATCAGCTCCTCTGTCCATGGGATTCTCCAGGCAAGATTACTGGAGTGGGTTGCCATTCCTTTCTCCAGGGGATCTTTCCAACCCAGGGGTCCCCTGCACTGCAGGCAGATTCTTTACCATCTGAGCCACTATGGAGTACTTCAGTTAAAAAAAAAAAAAAAAAAGAATAGTTTTTAAAAACCCTTTGGTTGGTGGAGCAGGAAGCAGCACCTTCACCCTCTGGGAGAGAAGTCACAGCTTGAGTGCCCTCTTGTGATAATTTGTTAGAACCCTCAGCTCCATCAGACTACAGCCTAAAGAGCCACAACCACCCTCCCCAATGGAGACAAGGGAGAGATGACTTCTCAGGACAAGACACACATTCAAGGCATCACCTCCAGGAAGCCTTCCTTGACTTCCTTCTGCTGCAAGGCAGGGGCCTTCCCAGTTCTCCTGGAGAACCTGGGCACATCGCCCGCCATCCTTGCTCTCAGCACACCTTGGTGATGGTTTAGTCGCTAAGTTGTGTCTGACTCTTGCGATCCCATGGACTGTAGCCTGCCAGGCTCCTCTGTCTATGGGATTCTCCAGGCGAGAATACTGGAGTGGGTTTCCATTTCCTTCTCCAGAGTATCTTCCCCACCCAGGAATCAAACTCCTGTCTCCTGCATTACAGGCAGATTCTTTACCAACTGAGCTATGAGGGAAGCCTCCAGCATGCCTTATGGCTACCTTAATCCCATTTGGAGCAAGATGGGTATAAAAGCTAACATCATACTGAATTGTAATCATCGGTTCTCTTATCTCCCCCACAGGCAAAGATTGTGTTTGCCATGGCATGCACAGAACTTGGCAAGGTGCCTGCCTATCATTAGGGCTGACATAATAAATGCCGCAGGTCTAATAATAACAATAATAATGGCCGACATGGACTGTGGGCTCTGGGCCAATGCAAGCAGACCCTTTACCTGCCTGAGCCCAAAGATGCTGCTGCTCTGTGCCCTAGGTGGGTGTGATAGACCATTTAGATAGGTTAAATCCCTCAGCCAGAGTAGGCTTACTGCCTACAGACAGAGGCTGTGGGTCCATGCACCCTCCACCCAACACTGCCGTGAGCTCACCCCAGGGCAGGAGGGGTGAGGGGAGGGAGTTTCATCCATGCATCAGCGCAGGACATAAGCATAGGGGCCTGGGTCAGGAGGCCTGAGACCCAGCCCAGTGTGTCCTGGAGAGGCCACAGCCCCATCCCACTCCAGCTATCCTTTAAATGATATAATACGAGTGAACATGGCATGAATTCTAGTGCTCTCTCAGGGACCTGTAGAAAACTCCTGGAAACTGGCAACAATGGTCAGAGTACACGGTGAAGACAGGGACCCAGAGATGGGGGGATGTGGGGGCAATGTCATGAGACATTGCCCACTGAAGCTCCTGGAGGGAAGAACAAGCCAGTGTCCCATCTGCTCCCGTGGCCCCATCTGCACCTGCGCCCTGCACTGGGAGGCATCTGGAAGCATCTGGCCATGGTGTGAACAAATTGTTCGAGGCCTGTGGTATGTTTGGACAAACTGATTAAGTTTCATTAAGTGTCTTTAAACAATTAATGCCTTCAAGACCACTGGAAATCATGATTAAGTCTGAACTAAATTTCAGGGACTTCCAAGGTGGTCCGGTGTTTAAGACTTCACCTTCCAGTGCTGGAGGTACAGGTTCGATCTCTGATTGGGGAGCTAAGAACCCTCACAGCCAAAAAACCAACACACACACACACACACACACAATAAATAAATAAAACAAAAGTAATGTTGTTACAAATTCAATAAAGACATTTTCAAAATTGGCCCATAATCAAAAAAAATCTTATAAATAAATAAATTCCATTTTGAAATTTCACTTCCAGATCTGGATTAGTTACTGACAATTCTATTTGATTGGACTGAACTAGTATTTAAATGTAAAACTGAGCAGGGACCAGGACATCCAGAGGCACAGACAATGACTGTCTCAGAGTCTGAGCACCGAGTGTGTCCAGTAGGTTTGGTTTTTCTCAGTTTCTGCTGGGCTGCACATTTTGCTGTCATGCTCTGTCTGGCCAGTTTCCTCTTCCTCCCACCCACCCATCCCTGCTCACTGAGTTTCAACTACATATTCATTCCAACCCTAGTTGCAGATGTAAACATGTGACTCAGACCTAACCGATCAGAGAACTGCATTTCTCTGGCCATAGTGATTGGTCCAGAGATGGACATGTAATCCCAACTGAGACAACAGATGCCATGGAATTTCTGCAGTACCTGCTGGGAAGGAGATCTAGAGGATGGTGAGATCGGAGCAGCAGCAGCCATCTTGCCATCATGAGGATACAACCAATGACAAAATGGAAAAGGAGCAGAACCAAAGCAAGAAAGGGAGAGAGTGGACCTGGGGAGTCTAACTGAACTCCTGGATGACAGCCTCCCTTCCAGCTGGGTGGTTGAGTTTTCTGTTACTGGTGATTGTTTAGTCGCTAAGTCGTGTCTGACTCTTGCAACCCCATGGGCTGTAGCCTGCCAGGCTCCTCTGTCCATAGGATTTTCCAGGCAAGAATACCAGAGTGGGTTGCCATTTCCTTCTTCATGGGATCTTCCCAACCCAGGGATCAAACCCGAGTCTCCTGCACTGCAGGCAGATTCTTTACCCACCGAGCTACCCCTTGTAGCTCAGCTGGTAAAGAATCTGCCTGCAATGTGGGAGACCTGGGTTCCATCCCTGGGTTGAGAAGATCCCCTGGAGAAGGGAAAGGCTACCCACTCCAATATTCTGGCCTGGAGAATTCCATGGGGTCGCAAAGAGTCAGACACAACTAAGTGACTTTCTGTCACTAACTGACAAGAAGTCCCAACCTGGACACCACTGATGTAAACCATCACCCACCCCTGGCAGTAAAGACCAGAGATGCATCTCTCTAACTTTTAAGGCAACTTTTCAGCAATTTGCTCTGAGGTTTATTTTGTTGTGTTTACACTCTTCTTGAGATGCAAATAGACCCAGCACTGGACCCCTGGCCCAACCATTGCTCTGTGGGAGGGAATTGGAAAGGCATGGGGGCTGGCAGGTCCCCCCAGCTTGCTTCTCTCCTTCACATTCATGGACAGGGCCAGGCAAGTAAGTTATTTGCATGACCCTAAGAGTGAACCTGTCCTTAAGTTTCACTTACCTGCCGAGTCCTAGCCCAGTGTGGACAGTAGATGACCCGCCAGAGCCGAGTCGGGCTGCCGGCCACTAGGGGGCACTGTAACTTGATCTCAAATCCAATCCCAAGTTGCCCATCCCGACTGATCCCTAACAGGCCCCTCAGGGCTTTGCCTTTCCCATCCACTTGGTGACAGAGGTGGCAGGGTCCTCCTGGAATAATTCTTCTGAGACTGTTGTCGGCAAGCCGGTTCCAAAGCCCCCAACTCGCCTGTCTCTGGTCAGTCTGAACCTTCAAGGGGCACAGCCAGCAACTGCCTGCTATTTGCTCACTGGGGACCTCGGCGAAACCCAACATGGGTTTTGCTCTGTGGCTCCTGGCGATGTCTGCCCTGGGAAGAGCGATTCAAAGAGGGGACTCGTTTCTGCATATCCTCTGCTGAGGCTCCCGGGACACAGCTGCCCCCAGGTCTGTCCGGGCTAGCAAGTCAGGGCCATGATGCCCCCATGCCCCAACCTCCGGGCCACAGAGCTGTCCTCCTCTGCCCAGGACCCGAGTAGCACACCTGGCACTGCGTGGAGCACGTCTCACACCCTAAGTGCTGGATGGCCTGCAGCTAACTAAACCCTGAGCAACATGTCAGACTCTCTACAGACCCTTTTCTTTTTCTACAGAAAAAAGAGAGACAACTTGAAACTCGGAGTGTGATCTGTGATCAGTCTGCAGGGCACACAGCAGTGCAGCTCAGGGAACAGCTCAGGCTCTTGCTGGCAAGGGAAGCACCCCATCTCCTCAAGACAGAGGGACCCACATGCCCAAGGCTCCCTCCTTCCTGTGCCTCCAGCTCCATAGCCCAAGAGCAGGTCCTGATGTGAAGAGATGAGAAAGAACAGGAGGCGCTGATGGAGAAATCCAAGTTTTCCCAGGTCTCTCTCATCACTGCCGCCTGCCCAAGGCATTGATGGGTACCCACCCAGCTCCGTCATCAGCATCACCCCTCACACCATGAGGTCTTCACCAAGTGCCGCCACGTGCCCACAGCCATCCTGGGGGGCACAGGGGCCCAGTCCTGGCTGGCCACCCCCTCCCAGATCCACAGCCCAGCCCTACTGTGAAAGCTCTTGCTTCACTCCCAGCCTCTGCCTCCTCCCACAGTGACAATAGGACCATCCGCTCATTAGACTGTTGTGATCACACAGGGCCAGCACTTAGTGGGGAGCTGGCACAAGCTCAGCAGAGTCAAGCACTGTGTATTAGGGTCTCGGCGAGGATCACGGACTTCACTAGCACTTGGCCCCCGGCGTGATTCCAGGGAGAATCGTCCAAAGGCTGAACATAGCACTGTGCTCTGTGGTGTCACAGAACAGGATGGAAGAGGAGGGTGAGCAGCCTGGCAGCGGGGTGGGCGGGGGGTGGGATATGTGGGAGGGGGCGTAGCCTAGGGGCAGACAGAGAAATCCAAAGGCAGGGTGACGATGCCTGCCTGTCAGGCAGGGGCGGTAGCCAGAGCAGCCAGAGGGAAGGTAGGGAGGCCACCAGTTCCTGCTTTGAAAGGCCGTAGGATCCCCCAGAGCTGGGAAGGGCAAGGCCTTAGCTGAGGGTCCAGGGGGCATGAAGTCTGTCAGCACTGAGATTGTAGGGTGGTAAGGAGAAGGACTGGCACATACCAACCTCCCCACCAGAGACAAGGTTTCAGATGAGAAGAACGCAGAGGGCGGCGTGCAGGGTTATAAGGGTCAGCCTCCCATCACCAGGTTCCAGCCCAGAGTCTTTCATGCCCCAGGTACTGGGGGTGCAACTATTGACATTTATGGGGATAAACCTCTGTTGTGGGGGGCTCTCCTGTGCATTGTGGGATGTCTAAGAGCATCTCTCCCTCTACCCCACCCCTCACACCTCCCCATTGTGACAACCAAAATGTCCCCAGACACGTGTCCCTTAGGAGGCAAAATAGCCCCTGATGGAGAACCACTGGATTAGTGAGAGGACAAGTTAAGGTCTTCTTTTCAAAGGAGAGAAAAATAGTAAATGTTCTTCCATTCCTTCCACAAATATTTATTAGGCAGTTACCCTGTGCGGGGCACAGGTAACATGTAGAGTTCACAGTGTGACAACATTCATCCACAGGGGAGGAGGCACTCGGATGTGCCTCGATGTTTAGTTCTTTAAATCTTGCTCCACATCTAGCATCCTCTTAGCTAGGAAATGCAATCTTCAGGAAGCAGCGTGCCATCTCCTGGAAATCGCCCCCAAGCCCGGAGCTGGGGGCCCAGGGCCCCTCCCCACTCCTCTGAGAACCCTCCGCATCGAGTCAGTTGAGCCTTCTCTGCAGGACCTGAGTCTTTTTATCTTTACTGGAGTATAGTTGATTTAACATTTCATGTTAGTTTCTGCTGCACAGCAAAGTGAATCAGTTATACACATACATATATCCACTCTTTTTTTACTTTATCGTGTTTTATTTTGGGTTGCACTTGAACAACAACAACAGCATGTGGGAGCTCATTTCCCTGACCAAGCTGTCCCTGACCAAACTCTACATGTCCTGGGGCCCTTTCAGTGGAAGCCCAGAGTCCTAACCACTGGACCACAAGAGAAGGAATCCCCTATCCACTCTTTCTAAGATTCTTTTCCCATATATCATTACAGAGTACTGAGTAGAGTTCTCTGTGCTAATACCACAGGTCCTTATTAATTATCTACTTTATATGTTTGTTGTTGTTGTTGTTTTTCAGTCGCTAAGTTGTGTCCGACTCTTTGCAACCCCGTGAACTGCAACACGCCAAGCTTCCCCATCCTTCATTATCTCCTGGAGATTGCCCAAACTCATGCCCATTGAGTCTGTGATGCCATCCAATCATCTCATCCTCTTTCATCCCCTTCACTTCCTACCTTCAATCTTTCCCAGCACCAGGCTCTTTTCCAATGATTCAGCTCTTCGCATCAGGTAGACAAAGTGTTGGAGCTTCAGCATCAGTCCTTCCAAAGAATATACAGGATTAATTTCCATTAGGATTGACTGGTTTGATCTCCTTGTTTTCCAAGGGACTCTCAAGAGTCTTCTCCAGCACCACAATTCGAAAGCATTGGTTCTTTGGTGCTCAGCCTTCTTTATGGTTCAACTCACATCCATACATGACTCCTGGGAAAACCATAGCTTTGACCAAATGGACCTTTGTGTGCAAAGTGATGTCTCTACTTTTTAATATGCTGTCTAGGTCTATCATAGCTTTCCTCCCAAAGAGCAAGTGTCTTTCAATTTCCTGTCTGCAGTCACCATCTGCAGTGATTTTGGAGCCCAAGGAAATAAAATCTATCACTGCTTCCACTTTTATCCCTTCTATTTGCCAAAAAGTGATGGGACCAGATGTCATAATCTTAGTTTTTGAATGTTGAGTTTTAAGCCAGCTTTTTCACTCTCCTCTTTCACACTCATCAAGAGGCCCTTCAGTTCTTCTTCACTTTCTGCCATTAGAGTGGTATCATCTGCATATCTGAGGTTGTTGATATATGTAGTAAGGTGTATATGTCTATCTCAATCTCCCAATTTATCCCTCCCCACCTCTTTCTCCCCTGGTAATCGTAAGTTTGTTTTCTATGTCTGTGACTCCATTTCTATTTTGCAAATAAGTTCACTCGTACCATTTTTTTAGATTTCACATACAAGCAATATTATAGGATATTTGTCTTTCTCTGTCTGCCTTCCTTTGCTCAGAATGACAGTCTCGAAGGACCCTGAATTCTTACTCCCCCTACACATACCGTCTGTCTCCTCTTTCAGGCTAAACAAATCTCCCCTGATCTCTTTTTAACTTTGCTGTTTTGTATAAACTGTTGGCATTAAATGGAAATTAACTTGTAAGAACTCAGCTATACATCTTGGGGTTTTGTGTGTGTGTTCAGTCACTCAATCATGTCTTACTCTTTGCAGCCCCATGGACTATAGCCCACCAGGCTCCTATCCATGGAGTTTTTCAGGCAAGAATACTGGAGTAGGGTGCCATTTCCTACTCCAGGGGATCTTCCCGACCCAGAAATTGAACCCACATGTCTTGCATCTCTTGCATTGGCAGGCAGGTTATTCACCACTCGTACCACTTGGGAAGCCCTTGGGGCTTCATGGAAGAGAATAAAGAACCATCACTTTATGAGCTTGTCTCATAGCCCCAACTCTGTCCAAACGAGACCTTGGTCCTATTCATTCAGGGAAGACAGACCTAGAACACAGAAAAACAGAAGAGGAGACCTTGGGTTCTGAACCTCAGCTCTACAGACTCAAGTCCAGGGATTGAGTGGTAGTGATTTTTAGTGCTTGCCCTTTTTTTCAACCTGTGCTGACATTAGAGCCTACACGTACCCCCTTCTTGGCACCAGGAGCCCTGGAGTCGATCCTCAGATCCCAGGTGGGCAGCACAGAAGCCAGCACTTGATGTGTGCTCAGCAAAGGTGTGCAAGCTGAAATGAACTGAAGCCAGTACTATTACTTTGTGATTTCTATGAAACTTTCTAATTGCAGAGAGAAAGCTGCAGTGCCACAATCGACATGAAGCAGTTCTCAGCTTAAGGAAGCCAGTTGTTGATTCCATGACCCCAGCTCATGGGTAGCAGCTCCTGAACTTCAGGGGACCCATCAGAGGGCCGACAAATGCCCCTCACATCACCAGCCTGCCACCCCAGCCCCAGGAACAAGGACTCAGGTGACCCTCTGACAATCCACTCACTCCGAAGAGGAAAAGCGCCTCCCTCGCTCTCTCGTGGCAGCAACACCAGCAAAGCAAAGCCCAGGTCACCCTCCAGAGGAGGTTGGCCAGCCCATAAGGCCTGCTGAGTAGGGACCTCGGGACCTGCCACACAGAAATATGGTCTAAGAACGTCCCCCAAGACGGGCAGAGGGAGGGACTGACTTCATATGAGGCCAATATGCCAAGTGCTCTGTGCTATTAATTAAAACTTAAAAATGGAGCTCAGAAATTTAATTAACTATCCAAGTGCAAAGAATAGAGGTTTTGAGGGGTTTTTTTTCTTAACACATCTAGAATCCTTCATTAACAGCTGGAAATGTAGATTGCTTCACATAAGCAATGAACAATAAAGCAGAAAAGGCACTTCTCATGTCTGAGAGTCGCAATCTCATCAGCCTTCAGTTACCAGTCACCCCTCACTGGAGAAGGGCGTGCCAGCCAGGACACCTCAGGCGGCCCAGGGTGCAGCACCTGGAGCAGGGGTCCCAGCGGACTGAAGCTGCTGGGAGATGCCAACTGCAAACCAGCAGGAGAGCTCACAAAATGACCAGAAGTAGATGGGACCACCCACATCTGTAAAGCTTCTCCTCTGGTTCCCCCACCCTCACCACAGGCCAGGTGACAGTGGGGGATAAGGGAGGATGATTGTGAAGAGGGACAGCCAGTATCAACATCTGGCTTGGAGGAACCCTTGGCTCTGGGTGGTTCCACTAATGTCGCTTATCCAGATGAGGGGACAGGCTAATGGGTTAGGATGAGCTCCTAACTTGAGGCACAGTTCTCCCTGGTCTCAGGTTTCTGTACATCTCAGAGAGGTACCCACAGCTTTGATTGCAGACTATCTTTCCAAGGGTATTTAAATAGCAAACAGCATAATGGCAACAAGGAGACCATCTCTCTCCAGGTTTGTCTGCATCAGTATCGTAAAGATAATGTCTCTCTCCAGGGCAAAAGGAGGCAGGTTTGCCTGTAGCTCATTCAAAAAGATAGCCCTAGATGTCCATCAACAGATGAATGGGTACAGAAATTCTGGTACATAGATACAATGGAATGTTACTCAGCTTTACAAAAGAATATATTTGAATCAGTCCTAATGAGATGGATGAACCCTAGAGCCCATTGTACAGAGTGAAGTAAGTCAGCAAGAGAAAAACACTGCATGTTAACGCGTGTGAATGGAATCTAGAAAGATGGTACTGAAGAACCTATTTGCAGGCAGCAGTGGAGACCCTGACACAGAAAACAGACGGAGGCAGAGGGTGGGATGACCTGAGAGGGCAGCATGGAAACATATACACCACCGTATGCAAAATAGATAGCCAGTGAGAATTTGCTGTGTGATATAGGGACATCAACCCAGTGCTCTGTGACCACCTAGAGGGCTGGGATGAGGAGGGCAGTCGGAGGGAGGTTCAAGAGAGTAGGGACATATGTATCTCTGTGGCTGATTCATGTTGATGTGTGGCAGAAACCAATACAAAATTGTAAAGCAAGTATCTCGCAATAAAAAAAAAAAAAAATTTTTAAAGCCCAAAGTTAGGATCATGCACACACAGCACCTAGGTCATGCGGTCTCACACTGGGGGACCGGGGGACAAAGAGGAAACAAGGAGACCAGGGAAGCTGGTGCTGCCTGCTGTGCAAAGAGTTACAATAGCTTTGTCTCTGTGCTAGGGAGACCCTCTCTCACGTCTTCTGCCAGCATCCGTGAAAGGGCGGTTGGGAAAAACATTAGACCATCCACAGCCATTAGCGAGAGACACACATCCAAGGTCACACAGTCGAGAAATATGGTGCAGGCTGCCCTCCTGCACTGTTGGTGGGCGTGTAAGTTGCTGCAGCCACTATGAAGAACAGTATGCAGGATCCTCAGAAAACTAAAAACGCAGTTGCCGTCTGACCAACCAATCCCACTCCTGGGAATATATCTGGACAAGACTGTAATTCAAAAAGATGCATGCACCTCTGTGCTCACAGCAGCACTATCCACAATAGCCAAGACAAGGAAGCAACCTGGATGTCCACTGACAGATGAATGGATAAAGAAGGTGTGGTGCATGTATACAATGGGATATTACTCAGCCATAAAAAAAGAATGAAATAATGCCATTTGAAGCAACATGGACACAACTAGAGACTGTCATACTAAGAGAAGTCAACAAGAAAGACAAATATCCTATGATATCACTTATACATGGATTCTAAAATATGACGCAAATGAACCTATATATGAAACAGAAACAGACTCCCAGACATACAGACAGACCTACGGCTGCCAAGGGGGAGGTGCGGTGGGCGGGGGTGGAGTGGGAGTTTGGGGTTAGCAGATGCAAACTATTACATAGAAAACAGATAAACAACAAGGTCCTCTGTGTAGCACAAGGAGCTGTATTCGATATCTTGAGAAAAACCATAAGAGAAAAGGATATTTTTTAAAATGTACATATATACGTATAACTGAGTCACTTTGCTATACAGTAGAAATTAAACTACTGCACAAGTGCACTCATTTCACACTCTAGCAAAGTAATGCTCAAAATTCCCCAAGCTAGGCTTCGACAGTATGTGAACCGAGAACTTCCAGATGTTCAAGCTGGATTTAGAAAAGGCAGAGGAACCAGAGATCAAATTGTCAACATTTGTTGGATCCTAGAAAAAGCAAGAGAATTCCAGACAAACATCTACTTCTGCTTCATTGACTACACTAAAGCCTTTGACTGTGTGGATCGTAACAAACTGTGTAAAATTCTTAAAGAGATGGGAATACCAGACCACCTAATCTGCTCCTCAGAAACCTGTATGCAGGTCAAGAAGCAACAGTTAGAACCAGACATGGAACAACAGACTGGTTCCAAATTGGGAAAGGAGTACGTCAAGGCTGTATATTGTCACCCTGCTTATTTAACTTCTATGCAAAGTACATCATGTGAAATGCCAGACTGGAGGAATAACAAGCTGGAATCAAGATTGCTGGGAGAAATATCAATAACCTCAGATATGCAGATGACACCACCATTATGGTAGAAAGCAAAGAGGAACTAAAGAACTGGAGATGAAGGTGAAGAGGTGAGTGAAAAAGCTGGCTTAACAACCTAGATGTCCATCGGCAAATGAATGGATAAGAAAGTTGTGCAACATATACACAAAGGAATATTACTCGGCTATTAAAAAGAACACGTTTGAATAAGCTCTAATGAGGTGGATGGAATTGGAGCCTATTATACAGAGTGAAGTAAGTCAGAAAGGAAAACACCAATACAGAGTATTAGTGCATATATGTGGAATTTAGGAAGATGGTAATGACAACCCTATATGTGAGACAGCAAAAGAGACACAGATATAAAGAACAGACTTTTGGACTCTGTGGGACAAGGTGATCTGAAAGAATACCATTGAAACATGTATATTACCATACCGGAGAAGGCAATGGCACCCTACTCTAGTACTCTTGCCTGGAGAGTCCCACGGACGGAGGAGCCTGGTAGGCTGCAGTCCATGGGGTCGCTAAGAGTCAGACATGACTGAGCAACTTCACTTTCTCTTTTCACTTTCATGCATTGGAGAAGGAAATGGCAACCCACTCCAGTGTTCTTGCCTGGAGAATCCCAAGGATGGGGAAGCCTGGTGGGCTGCCGTCTATGGGGTCACACAGAGTCAGACATGACTGAAGTGACTTAGCATAGCATAGCATAGCATATTACCATACGTGAAATAGATCACCAGTCCAAGTTCAATGCATGAAACAGGGCACTCAAAGCCGGTGCACTGGGATAACCCAGAGGGATGGGATGGGGAGGGAGGTGGAAGGGGGGTTCCGCATGGGGAACACATGTACAGCCGTGGCTGATTCAGGGCAATGTATGTCAAAAAAAAAAAAAAAAAAACCCACAATATTGTAATTAGCCTCCAATTAAAATAAGTTAATTTTTTTTTAAGTTGGCTTAACTCAACATTCAAAAAACAAAGATCATAGCATCTGGTCCTATAACGTCATAGCAAATAGATAGGAGAACAATATAAACAGTGACAGACTTTATTTTCCTGGGCTCCAAAATCACTACAGATGGTGACTGCAGCCATGAAATTAAAAGACGCTTGCTCCTTGGAAGAAAAGCTATGACAAACCTAGACGGCATATTAAAAAGCAGAGACATTACTTTGCCAACAAAGGTCCATCTAGTCAAAGCTATGGTTTTTCCAGTAGCCATTTATGGATGTTAGAGTTGGACCGTAAAGAAGGCTGAGCACTGAAGAATTTATGCTTTTGAACTGTGGTGTTGAAGAAGACCCTTGAGAGTCCCTTGGACTGCAAGATCAAGCCAGTCAATCCTAAAGGAAATTAGCCCTGAATATTCATTGGAAGTACTGATGCTGAAGCTGAAGCTCCAATATTCTGGCCACCTGATGTGAAGAACCGACTAACTGGAAAGGACCCTGAGCCTGGGAAAGATGGAGGGCAGGAGGAGAAGGGGACAGAGGATGAGATGGTTGGATGGCATCACCGATTAGATGGACATGGATTTGAGCAAGCTCCAGGATATGGTGAAGGACAGGGAAGCTGTAGAGTCAGACACAACTGAGTGACTGAACGACAACAACAACAAAGAAATTAACACAACACTGTAAATCAACTGGGGCTTCCCTCATAGCTCAGCTGGTAAAGAATCTACCTGCAATGCAGGAGACCCTGGTTCAGTTCCTGGACTGGGAAGATACCCTGGAGAAGGGATAGGTTATCCTCTCCAGTATTCTTGGGTTTCTCTTGTGGCTCAGCTGATAAAGAATTGCCTGCAATGCAGGAGACCTGGTTTCTATCCCTGGGTTGGGAAGATCCTCTGGAGAAGGGAAAGGCTACCCATTCCAGTATTCTGGCCTGGAGAATTCCATGGACTGTATAGTCCATGGGGTCACAAAGAGTCAGACATGACTGCGACTTTCACTGTTCACTGTAAATCAGTTATGCTTCAATAATAGAGACAGAGATAAGCAACAGGCTAGGATTCCATCTTTCCTTTTCCCCTTTGCCTTTCACTTCTCTTCTTTGCTCAGCTATTTGTAAGGCCTCCTCAGACAATCATTTTGCCTTCTTGCATTTCTTTTTCTTGGGGATGGTTTTGGTCACTGCCTCCTGTACAATGTCACGAACCTCTGTCCACAGTTTTTCAGGCACTCTGTCTATCAGATCTAATCCCTTGAAGAAGCTATTTGTCACTTCCATTGTATAATCATAAGGGATTTGATTTAGGTTATACCTGAATGGCCTAGTGGTTTTCCCTGCTTTATTCAGTTTAAGTCTGATTTTCACAATAAGGAGCTCATGATCTGAGCCACAGTCCGCTTCCGGTCTTGTTTTTGAGGACTGTATAGAGCTTCTCCTATCAGGTTCGCCTAGTCAAGGCTATGGTCTTTCCTGTGGTCATGTATGGATGTGAGAGCTGGACTGTGAAGAAGGCTGAGCGCCGAAGAATTGATGCTTTTGAACTGTGGTGTTGGAGAAGACTCTTGAGAGTCCCTTGGACTGTAAGGAGATCCAACCAGTCCATTCTGAAGGAGATCAGCCCTGGGATTTCTTTGGAAGGAATGATGCTAAAGCTGAAACTCCAGTATTTTGGCCACCTCATGCGAAGAGTTGACTTATTGGAGAAGACTCTGATGCTGGGAGGGATTGGGGGCAAGAGGAGAAGGGGACGACAGAGGATGAGATGGCTGGATGGCATCACTGACTCGATGAATGTGAGTCTGAGTGACCTCCAGGAGTTGGTGATGGACAGGGAGGCCTAGCGTGCTGCAGTTCATGGGGTCGCAAAGAGTCGGACACGACTGAGCGACTGATCTGATCTGATCTGATCTGATAGAGCTTCTCCAGGCTTCCCTGGTAGCTCAGCTGTTAAAGAACCCACCTGCAATGCAGGAGACCTTAACTCAATCCCTGGGTCAGGAAGATTCCCTGAAGGAGGGATAGTCTACCCATTCCAGTATTCTTGGGCTTCCCTGGTGACACAGACGGTAAAGAATCTGATGCCATATAGGAGACCTGGGTTCAATCCATGGGTTGGGAAGATCCCCTGGAAGAGGATATGGCAACCCACTCCAGTATTCTTGCCTGGAGAATCCCCATGGACAGAGGAGCCTGGCAGGCTACAGTCCATGGGAGTCGCAAAGAGTCAGACACAATTGAGTGACAAAGCAGAGCACAGCAGAGCACTGAGCTTCTCCATCTTATGCTGCAAAGAAAACAATTAATCTGATTTCGGTATTGACCATCTGGTGATGCCCAATTATAGAGTCGTCTCTTCTCCTCAGCTCAGCAGAGTCCCCCAGTCTGAAAGCCTTCCCTCCCTCCCACAGTCCATTGGGCTCTAGGGTGCACAAGCCATGGACGTCTGGACTCACGGGGGTCCTGTCCAGCCCTGCAGCAGGAAATGGAGTGCTGACCTCTACTGTGAGAACCAGAACCTGGAGACTCCCAGGGGCTTACCACCCAGCTCCAGGCCCCTCCTGGTAGTAAACACAGTGGGGACTTTGTTCTGTTTTCTGCTGAATCCCCAGTATCCAGAAGAATACCTGGCACCCAAGAGATGCTCAAAAACTGGAAAATTGGAAAAGGAGAGGGAGAGATGAAGGTGAGAAAGAGAGATGAGGGCCAAGAGTCGAGGGCAGGGGCGCCTGGAGACCAAGAAGGACTTTTCAGCCAAATCTCAGGACCAGAAAAGCTCAGTATGGGGAACGTGCCACGTGCAGCCTGCTCAGCCTCTGCTGGGCCCACCTGCCAGGCCCGCTCATGGCTGCCCATGCCCTCAGTGCCCGGCCTCAGGCTCCCCAGGGCAGCACCCAAGAACATCGAGCTGAGTGAGCCAGTGGGTGATGGAAGGACTAGCCAGTGCGGGCCTCGCTGAAAGCCTACAGGTGTGCGGCCTGGATGACGCACTTCTGGGCTAGAGGCAGCCACAGATCCCAGAACTGTCTGTGTCTCTGCTCAGAGGGGACACAGGTATAAAGAGTGTCCTGCACACCTAGGTTCTGAACACCTAGCGAGTCGGCTCAGAGAACAGAGATGCCTTGCCCAGGAGCCAGCTTCTAGAAAGTTGTGGAGGTGGGACGCAGCTACCAGCCCTCCTGTTACCCTCCAGGATGCATCCCATCCCAGGGCAGGGCTCTGCCCCCTGGGTAGAACAGGCTTTGGGCTGGTGGCCTGTGAGTAGCAGAAAAAATGGATCCTCCAGCAGCCGTCTCTTGATGGGCTATTAAGCTGCAGAGGCCACGTCCTGCTGAGGTGTCTTGGGCCCTAATGTCACCTTATTAAGCTTTTCTGCTGGCATAAAAGGTTATTCACATCCGGTCTCCACTCACAAGGCCCGCACCCCACGTGGCGCAACTGCTGAATAATTAAAGGGAAAACAGTTCCCCAGCAGAAGTGTGTGACCTTCTCAGGAAGACACAGCCCCCGGGGCGCAAGCTTCTGACCATGGCTATAAATGACCCCACAGCTGGGCTGCTCCTCCTCACCCAGCCCCCAGTTTAAAGCAGCCAGGGGGCAGCAGGCAGGGGATGTGGACCATGCCCCCCTCTGTGTCCCCTAGATGATGCTTGATTCACTGAAAACACAGTTTGTCTGGGGATTGTGTTTTCATTGCAATGCTTTCTGATGGATTTGGTTTGGGATTTCAGAGAGATAAAGTTTTTTTTTTTTTTTAATCAAACTGTCAGGCTTCCTGCCTGTCTCACCCTTGCAGGGCAGTGGGGACCTGGCCAACTCTCTGTCCCCTGACCTGACCTCTGGCCCTGGGGAGGGAGTTTCCTTGGCTTTTGTCTGATCTGGCAGACCAGCTGGCTGTCTGTGACATAAACCCAAGGGCTCGCCTGGCAGTGTGTGTGTGTGTGTGTGTGTGTATGCACGCAAGAGCTCTGATCTGGGGCCAAGAGATACAGGCAGGGCACATGCCACTGTTCTGCGGCCTCTGGGGTCCACAGGTAAATCAGGTGAGGCCTTGGGAATCCCAGCCTTGGACTCACTGACTACCCAGGAGCGGGCCACGAGCACTTGTCCTTTGAGTTTGGGTCCTGATGGACCCCAGTACTTCTCTCATGTCTGTAGTGTGTCCACGTCCTGTGCCCTCCCAAGATTTCTGCAAGTTCCTGAGAGCTCCATCTTCAGACTTCCATCCGCTCGAGTCCTGGCCCTCTCCAAGCTCTCCAGCTCACTGCCTCTCCCACCTCTTTCCTCTTCCGTCTCCAGGATGGAGCTTCCCTGACTCTGTGCCCCAAGGCACTAGACATCTCATTGCATCAGTCCTTTCTTCCAAAGGCTTTTCCAGGGGAGAAGTGGAGGGACAAGGGGAACCAGCCCGAGTGGAGGAGCAGACCTCCCTTGGCCATCCAGCTACTTCTCAAAGGCAGGGGTCCCTGGAGGATTCTCCTGGGTTGTGAAACAATCAAAAGCACCCCGGGTCCTGATCTTCACGGCAGGCCCAGTCGCCTCTGCTCCATCAGCCTCATGGCTGATGTCCTCTGCATGACCCGGTTCTTCCCATAGGCCAGAGCAACTTACCTGAATCATTCATCATGGTGTAAAGTGAGGAGAAATGTGGAATCCTGGGTGGCCTTTCCCAACCACTGCCTCTTAACGGTTTTCCTGGGAGCCACCAGCTCTTAGCTGGACTGGGAGTTCTGGGAGGATCCTGTCCCTAGAGCCCACCCTCCTCCCACTCCCCATAGGTCTTCAGTAGACTTCATCCTAAAGTAAATTTAATGTTGGAAATTAATTCAAATGAACCGTTGAAGCCGTTATGTAAGCAGCTTACTTCTAAAGACCTGGGCCAGAGAGGGCACCTCAGGAGGCATTTACAGAAGCTCAGAGATAATGATCTGCTGCGATGAGCAGCCCCACGTCTGCACCAGGCCTTCCAGTGCAGCCGTGGAAGGCAGAGTGGGGCACTCAGCACAGGGCAAACAAGAGCGGGGCCACATGGGACCCGAGGGGTCCCATCACCCACCTGTAGACCCTGCAGACGTGGGGGGACCAAAAACAGAAGCAAAACAGGGAATGTTTATAAACCAGACTTAGCACATGCCTGCCAGCCCCTCTACAGGGCCTCCAGGCTTGAGAACCAAGCTTCTCTGCTCTCTCTCTGCTCCCTCCCTGCCCTCTGGTCCAGCCCCTCTGCTGTCCATAAACCTGCTCTGCCCCCAGCAGGGAATTTCCTGCAGGACATTTTTTATTTCACAAGGGAATTTCCTTCCTGTCCTTTGCATGCCTATAATTCAAGCTTACCCCTGATTTCTTCTGGGTTGCACTGAACAGAACTTCTCAGAAATGTTTCCAGCACTCAGTAGGCACAAAGAAAAAAAGAGAAGCAAATAGCCATTACATGTATGTTCAACCTCCCTACTAAGCCCAGAAATGGAAATTAAAATGTGATTCCTTTTCACCTTTTAAATTGATCAAAAAATTTTAATAAATTAGAAAGAGACTATTCCAGGCAGATAGAAATAGAGTGAAACAGACACTCAGAGACACTCAGGATGGGAAAGTAAATTGGCATAACCATCTGGAAAACAATCTGTCACTTTGTATCTATCAGCCAGGACAGGCCAGGGTGTGCTACAGAAAAAAAAAAAACAAACATTGCAATGGCTGGTAAGAAAGTTTTGATCCATTCTTAAATCACACGTCTGAAGGAGTATGGTTGCTATGCAGGGGGAGAGGGTAGTTTGCAGGTCATAGTGGTCCTCACTCAAGGGCCCACATCCACAAAGCAGGAAATACCTAGAATGTGGCAACCTCTGTGCAGAGGAAAAGGAATGTGGCAGAGCAAGAACTGCCTCCAAACGTCTGCCCAGTGGTGACATGAATCACTCATTTCTGTTCATATTTCATTGGCCAAAGCAAATCATGTGCTTTGATCTCTAACACAGATATAGGGAGACTGGCTGGAGAGATGGAAGGATGGATAAGTAGGTAGACAGATGGATGGATGAATGGATAGATACTTAGATAGACAGATGTATAGGTGGGTGAGTGGATAGACAGATGCACAGGTAGATAGATATAGATACATAGATGGGTAGACGGATAGACAGATGCATGGGTGGATGGATAGATGGATAGATAGATACATACTTGGGTGGATGGATGTGCGGATAGAGAGAGGGAGATAATTGGATACATAGACGTATGTTCTATAAGAGCATGGATTTTGGTCTGTTTTTTCATGGTAATAGCTTTTATGTTTGAACATCATTTGGTGTATAGTACACTTTTTGAGGCTTCCCAGGAGGCACAGTGGTAAAGGATCTGCCTGCCAATGCAGGAGACACAAGAGATGCAGATTTGATCCCTGAGTTGGGAAGATCCCCTGGAGAAGGAAATGGCAACCCACTCCAGTATTCTTGCCTGAAAAATTCCATGTACAGAGGAGCCTGGTGGGCTACAGTCTAGGGGATCACAAAGAGTCAGACACGACTGAGTGACTTAGTACACACACACACACCTATCAATGGGAGAAAACCTATCAATGGGAGAATGGTCCAGAGGAAAGGTATGTAATCTCTTAAGGGCTGGTGTAGGGAAGAGAAGATTACGGCCAGGCCAGGACCACTGGCCCAGGCACCATAAGTGACCAGAGTTGGACACAGCCCAGCAAGATCCATCCATGAGAGCTGCTTCCTCAATGCAGCCAGAAGAAATGTCTCCTCCCCGGAGAATGAGACTCCCCTCTACTCTGGGGGAGGCTCCCCTGGGGCCAGGTGGGGCTGAGACCTGGAGGTCAGAGCTCAGATCCAGCTGTACAGGCAGCTGGTCGAGCCTGGATTCCAATTACCTGGGCCATACGGTGTGTATGCGCGCGCGTGTGTGTGTGTGTGTGTGTGTGTGAGTCTGTATGTGTCTGCCTGTCTGCATGTGAGCATATATGAGTTTATGTTTTCGTGTGTGCACACACACATTCCTTCTTTCATTTATGCCTCTGTTTATTTATTTGATTTTGCACAAGCTGTCTTTGATGCTTTCAACTGAAAAAAATCCCAGCCAACCCACACATGAGACAGCAAGCCTACCTTCCAGGAACATCCTGTGCTTAAGACGAGGACTGGTGCTGAAAGCGTCTGGAATTCTGAGAATCCAGAGGTCACAGTGAGCCTCTACTGCTTCTGCCTCGGCCAGTCCCTAAACCTCAATCAATCCCCGGCCAGAGCTGACTATCTGAGCTCAGAAGTCTGACGTTCAGCTACACTAGCCAAATCGAGACACATACACACACGGCACACACGCACACAGTCATCCTCACACAGACACACACATCTATGAGGGGCTTCCCTGTGGCTCAGATGGTAAAGAAACCGCCTGCAGTGTGGGAGACCTGGGTTCAATCCCTGAGTTGGGAAGAACCCCCTGGAGGAGGGCATGGCAACCCACTCTAGTATTCTTACCTGGAGAATCCGCATGGACAGAGGAGCCTGGCGGGCTACAGTCCATGAGGTTGCAAAGAGTCAAACACAACTGAGCAACTAAGCACAGCACACAGAGACCCGGCCAGGGCTGCAGAACACCTGAGCATCACCCCACCTACCTGACTCATCAGAGGCCTTGAGATTGCCTGAAAGGCCAAGTTTGCATGAGGAAATCCACATTTTCCTCCCAACACGGGCCTAGCACTTGGGCAAAGCCTTTCCCAAGCTGACATCGGCCTCCACACAGAAGGGGGCCTCAGCATCACACCCACACCCCATCTTCCTCCCTCTCTCCAACCACCTGTCAGCTCTGGCTCCACAGGAGTGACTCTGGTAACAACCAGACACACGGGCAGAACCCTACACAATGACTGTCACACACGCGTGTGTACATTCCAGGGAAGAACTGAAATCCCAGCTCCCATTGCCATGGCAACCCAGCTCAGCGCTATGCTGAGCGCTTTCATTGGAAGCGCTTATTTAGCTGAAACCCCAGGAATCATCAACAGGAGATCAGGAACATTAAAACCCAGCAGGGACCTCAGAGCATCTTGGAGGAGACGGAGACAGAAAGGACAGTCCCTCCGAAAACGCTGTCAACGGCAGTAAGAGCCGTCTTTGCCATCTGCTGAGTGATGGCAACACACCAGGCCCGGGCTGAGTGCCCCACTGAATCCTTCTCTGGCTCATTTCTCCCATTTTACAGATGGGGAAGCTGAGGCTTACAGAGGTTAAAGAGGTGGCCCAAGCCCACACAGGATCTAAAGCCATCTCAGAATGACTCCAGAGTCCACCATGCCCCTAAGCCAAGTGATGGGCCTCATGGCTCCTGAAAGTCACCAGCAGCAAGACTCCAGGACCCCCGGTGCCTGCAGCTCTAGAACGGCAACTCATCTCCCAGAACACCCCAGCCCACAGCTCAGCTGGCCAGAGGGCCTGGGCTGGGCTGACCTTCGACATCAATAAAATCTACACCCAGGTTGCCACTGGTTTCCTCCGCTGGGCTGTCTGCCCCTGCCCCTAAGTCTGCTTCCAGCCACCCAGTGTCCACCGTCCAACCTGCTGTGAGCCTAGTGACCCCTGGTGGCAGCTAGGGGGCACTGCACTGAGATGTGGGCCTCCTCCCAGACCCCACACAAGGAAGGCAGGAGTCCCAGGGGCTCCCTTGGGAGAATCTCCTGGAAGGTTCTTACAGCAGGGCAGGAGGGGAAACTTAGCTGGCACCCAGCATGTTTTAAGGTGATCAGGAGTGAATAGAGAAGCCGATAAGCACCCCCAGCATCTGCTGGAAACTGAAATGCTGTCTCATTTCAGTAAGTGGGCTGAGGCTTGTGGTCCTTCCCAAAGGCACCAAGCGATTCTGCAGGCATAGGATCCCATGCTGGATCCCAAGCAGGGTCTTAGATGGAGGAGAACCCTGCGTGCCACCCACAGGAAGGGACCTCAGACCCCAAGGGTTGATAGTGGTGCCAGCTCACAGCAGGCTCCCCAGGAGCCACCCTCAATTCAAGCCCCCAAAACCCCTGCTTGCTCTGCAGCAGGATATCTGTGCACAGACGGTGCTGGGCTGAGGCTGGACGCTAACACTGAGCAGCACCCAGCAGACAGTGCAGACAGAGCCACTGCAGTGGCAGCCACGAGCAGGGGCCTTTCACCCAAATGTTTATCCACCCGTCACTCTAAAGTTCTTCCTTCAAAGCCCCTGGCATTTACTCAGTTGGCATCTGATTAAATTTTCCCTGCTTGAACTATTCAGATGTGCAAGTCCATGTTATTCCAAATAAGAGGACTTACAATTCAAACAGTGAGGGAGCAGTGCACAGAGTGACTGCCGTCCCCAGAGGGTGTCAGACCCAGAAGGCTGCCAGCCTGTCTTGGCGCATCCTGCAGAGCTGTCCATGGGGAGCCTTGTGGTGCCAACGGCTCCTCTGTGTCCCAGTCTCCAGGAACCTGGGCCAGTGGGGGCTCTCAGGGCTGGGGGAAGACTCTGAGGGGCCCACACCCTGGCTCCAGGACCCAGGTCTCTACTGCTGGAACTGTGGGCTCTGGTATCCTAGGGTTCCAGGACCATAGCAGCTCCGCATGGGACCCTGCAGAGACCAGAGATATCTGCAGGTTCCCATGTCTTTACCAAACATGGGGAACCAGGCTATCTCTACCCGCTTGGCTTGCCATGCCTTTGGTGGGCAGCACTCGGTGACCCAGACTGTTGGATGGGAGCCACGGGCTGTCCCTTTACACATGCCTCATGGAGAAGTCAGGGCAGGCTGGCCTGGGTAAGTAGATGGCATCCCCCGCCCCGGGCTGTGGGTCACCCAGACGAGAGGGGCGCCATGGAGAGAGACCAAGTGGCTCTGAGGCTCAGACTTTCACTCAACCCCCAAAGTCCTGGGCAGAGCCTCCTCTCTGGGAAAGACGGGCCCCCAGAAGGCACTTTAGTAGGTTGATGGGAGAAGGGAGGAGAGAACAACATGGATCCAGGGGTCAGAGCACCGTCTGCTACAATTGTGATCTTGGGCAGTTTCCCTCCATCTGATCCTCCTGTTTCCCCATCTCTTCAATGGAATCAAAGTAGCTCCTCCTCACAGGTTGTTTGAGGACCAGATATACAGCTCACTGTGAGCCCCAAGCGAGAGCTGCTCAGTGAGGTTCATGTGTGGCCCTCCTCCAGACTCTTCTGGAGGCCCCTCTCCCCTCAAGGCTGCCTTGGTGGTCAGCCGGGGGACAGCCGCCCTCCCTCCCCACCCAAGGCGCAGCCTGGCCCCGCACACCTGCTCCGCTTCTGCTTCTAGCCACATGAGACAGAACTCCCCAGACCCCTGCTGCCCCTCCCCCAGTTTTTTTCCTACCAGCTCGTTCCTCCAGACTCAGGGACACACTTCTGCTCATCTTGGGGAAACTTGAGACTTTGGGGAGGGGGTGAGTGAAAGAGAACAGTCTCACGGGGCCCAGCGTAAACAGGCAGAGAGCATGAGTAGGTGGAAGGGCCCTTGTAAAGGCCCCCATGTGGTTCCAGGGCTGTACCAGTGAGTCACTGTGAAGGCTATTGCAACCATTCAAAGGCTTCCCTGGTGCCTCAGACAGTAAAGAATCCACCTGCAAGGTGGGAGGTCTGGGTTAGACCCCTGGGTTGGAAAGATCCCCTGGAGGAGGGCACAGCAACCCCACTCCAATATTCTTGCCTAGAGAATCCCCATGGACGAAGGAGCCTGGCAGGCTACAGTCCATGGGGTGGCAAAGAGTCGGACACAACTGAGCAGCTAAGCACAACACAGCAACCATTCTAAGCAACACAGTCCTCAGGAAATAGGAGGGGAGAGTGGCACTGGCCAATCAGACCACACTCCCTCTGGGAGTCCCAGGTGGGCAGCCTCAGAATGCCATGCAGGCCACCTGGGCTCCCAATTGGCAACCTCTTTGTCTGACCCCCGGGAACCTAGAGAGGTAAACGGCATCAGCAGGCCCCCAGACAATGCTGGAGAGAGCCTGGGAGAGAGTCTGGAAGAGCCTGGGGCCCTGGCCAGAGAGAACACTCCTGCTGGAAAACTGGGTGAAAGACAGTGACCAGGCTCCCAGCACACCATGGCAAAGTCTCCTCCCCAAGTCAGCAAGGCTTGCAAACGTGACTAAGTTTCCCAGAGATGCCAGAAACTTTGCCATGGTGACAAGGAGCTCACAGAGTCTAGATTCAGAGAGTGGTTTAACTCCAGGGTGGTAGCATGACTCCCTCTACGATGGGGCCACATGGGGGCTCCGGGCCGTCTGCTCCCCAAGCATTGGGCTGATCTCCCCCAGCTCTCAAGTCTGCCTGGAGTCAGCAAAGTCTCTGAGGTTCACATTCATCAGGGCTTGACACTCTGGCTCCAACCACACCCCTCAAACCTAAGAATAGCCACAGTCACAGTGTTAAGGGGGATAATTGCCATTTACGAGTGTCTGTGACAAGCCAGGGACTTGGCATCAGGTCACCGAATACTGAGCTAAACCCACATGAGCTGGGTGCTACTCTAAGTTCATTCTAATCATAGTGACCCAACTTAGAAATGAGAAAACCAAAGCCACAGGGAATTTGAATAACTTTCCCTGGAAGCAGCTGGACCAAAATGCAGACTCAGACTCGCCTCTGACCTTTGCCTGGGAGAAGGTCCCAGGTGCAACCCCACCTGCAGGCTGGGCCTCTGATCCTGATCAACTGCCCAGGATGGAAGTTAGGGGTCTCCATGAAGCCCTCCTTGGCACAGGACCCAAGCCCAGAACCACAGTCCTGACTGGTAGTAGCTCGTCCCTCCTGCCCCTGGATCCCCTCCAGTAGCCTCAGATTTCTGCCAGGCCCAGGGCAAACTCCCGAGAGAAACACACTGGGACCCACTGACATTCCAGCCAGCCCACCAGGGCATTTCACCCTCGCCTGGATGCTGAGCCAGACAAAGCCAGTGAGATCCTCTCGGGCACAGCTGGAGGTGCAGCAGCCAAGCACTCACAGCGCTCCTGGGGGCTTTACTGAGCACCTGCTGTACGTCAGCACGTGGGTCAGAGGCTCTGTGTACAACCCCTGCTCTCCTGCGGATCTCAACTCAGCAGACAGGGGAGGACAGGAGTGAATAAACAATTCTACAAGGGGATTAGAGCTGCTATTCAGGACATGAGAGAAAGACAGAGAGGGACAGAGAAAAGGAGAGGCACAGGGGTGAAGGTTACATTGCAGGGGAGCAGACTGTGTGTCCACCGGAGAAGATGGGGACCGGGGCCAGTCCCACCCCAAGACACCCCAGGACACTGTGCCTCCACCCAGGCAGCTGCTGGGCTTTGCTTGGGCCTGGTGCTTGGGGGCAGCCTGTCACATTCTGAGGTGTGGCTATACCTCCCCCTCAATTTCCAGGTTAAAATTTCCTCTAGTCACAGGGCACAGGTTCTAGATCCCTCCTCGGGCCCCACTTGGCACCTGGAGCATCCCCCTCTGCAGTGCCTTCCCCTTGCAGCCCCTCCAGCCAGCCCAGCAGAAACCACTCAGCCCTGTAACAAGGCCTGGCCTGCCTGAGATACCACACGCTCTATCTGTCTGTCTGACTGCACCCAGCCTCTTCCTGACCTCCCCACCCTAATCTCCAGGAGCATCCCTCCCCAAGCAGCCCCATCAGTCAGCCCCGGCCAGTCAAGAGTCTAGACTCTTCCAAATTGTTCCTGAGAGCACATCTGTATGTCTAAGACAACACTTCACTTCTTTCTGATGGAATAAGGGCCTGCAGTGTGTTGGGGTTCAGACCCCACACTGGGCATGGTGGTCCATGGAACCTGTTCAGGTGAAGGCAGGAGTGAGAAGGACTCTCTGACCATCCCCTGAAGCAGGTCCAAAGGCCCTCCTGTGATGGGGACCCCCCCCCCATGCCTGGAGGACAGAAGTGTCCACATCCCCAAGACAAGGGTATCCCAGATCACAGGAGTGATCTGAGCAAACTGCCCCACCCTGGTTCACCACCCTGAGTCCACACCCTTGTCCCATCACATTTCCCCATAACTTTTCACTCTTCATTCAACCTAACATTAAAACACTCAGGCTTCATCATTTCTTTGAGTCTTTATTTTCTTATAAAGGTTCCCACATCACATAAAACTTATATTGAATAAATCTGTATGCATTTCTCTTGTTTGCTATGGAGTCCCAGCAGACACCCTAGAAGAGTGGAAATAAAGGTGTTTTCATCCCCTACAGGCAAGATCCCACTCAGGGACACAGGGAGGGGGGCAGGCGGGCAGCGGGTCCACACCTGCCTCACCTTAGCCCCTCCGAAATGAATTTGTGATGCAGGTGCTTTTATTACTCTTATTTCACAGATTGGGGAAGGGGCTCTGAAACTTTAAATAACTGTTCCAGAGTCACACAGCAAGTATCAGCAGAGCTGGTATTTGAACTCAGTGTTGGTTCACACACTGGCTCCATCCCACAGAGGGCAAGCAGAGACCGAAGCTACCTGGCACTCCAAGTCAGCAGCGCAGGCATAGGGAAAAGGAACTGACTCATGCAGCTTATCTTGGGGCCAAAAGACCAAAGTATCCCCAGATCCACCCTCCAGAATCTTAAAAGTTCATAGAGGCCTTGATGGGGCTCAGATGGTCTTAGAAATACATATCTCTCAGGGCTGTGTGCTTAGAAACGACTCTGACTGCAAGAATGGTGTCCAAGCAGACATCCAAGGACAGGGAGGGGTACAGATCCTCCGATGACTGAGGTCCAGCCCGAGGGTCACCCAGGGGTCACGTCCTCACAGTGACCAAATCCAAGAGCTTCTCTCTCCTCTGTGTCTCTGCCACAGTGTCCAGTTCACCTTGTCCAGAGTCTCACACACACACATAACACAATGTCAGCACTTCCTGGGCTAGTGTCTTTGCTTCTCAAAGGCAGAGGCCGCTCTGGTCCCCAGGCCCAGGGATGGAGGTGCTGTGCCAGGCTAGGAATAAAAGTCCTCCAAACTGCAAATCCCTACAAAGGCTCACATCTCTTTCACATTCTTAGGGCTTGGGTGGGCTACCCAGGTGGCGCTAGTGGTAAAGAATCTGTCTGCCAATGCAGGAGACATGAGAGACTTGGTTTCAATCCCTAGGGCGGGAAGATCCCTTGGAGAAGGGAATGGCACCCCACTCAGCATTCTTGCCTGGAAAATACCAGGGACAGAGAAGCCTGGTGGGCTGCAACCCATGGGGCCGCAAAGAGTCAGACAAAACTGCGACTGAGCACAAAAAAAAAGGCCTGTACCTTATCAGTCACAGCCTCTGGGACAACTCCTAAAAACCTTAGGGTGGTTTTTTGGGGCCTTGCTTTTCTGTGGGTCCACTGCCCATCCTCTTCCTCACAGATGGTCCAGCCAAGCCTGCAGAGCATCCTCAGCAGAGGCCAGTCTTCGTGTGCTAACACTGTATCATCCATGTAAGGGCTCTTCTTACTGATGTGCGGCGGGAGGGTGGGAACAGATCCTGGGCTGCCATCCCATGGCATGTAGGGGGTGCTGTGCACGTACCCTCAGGGATGCACTGGAAACAAGATCCCTATTCCCCCTCCCATAGGAAGGCAAATTAATTTTAGTTATCAGAAACCTGCATTTTCCATGAATCTCCTTGAAGACTTTTATCAGGAACACTTTTCCAAAAACATGAGAGTAAAACAAAATTGTCCTTAAATGACAAAAAAAAAAAAAAAAAAAACTTTTATTTTTAATTAGAGGATAATTACAATATTGTGTTGGTCTCTGCCATATACCAACATGAATCAGCCACAGGTATACATACATCCCTTCCCTCTTAAACCTGCCTTCCACTTCCATCCCCATCCCAACCCTCTAGGTTGTCACATTAAAATAGTCATGGTTAAAATCTGATAAGACTTCATTACAATGAAATTGACAAGGAAATTGGATTGTTTCTGTGACATACACTTCAAAATTATAACTGATAACATTATATCAGGACATATCAGATTTTTAGAAATTTCATACAAATATACCCTAAAGAAAGTTGAGTATCACTCCTCATTTGACAATGCTTCCTGTGTAATTTAACATATGAAATAAGCCTAATTAGTTTACTATCTCTCTTTTATAAGGAGAGAAAAACACAACTTTTGAGATATTCCAAGGACCTCTGGAAAATCCCAAAGTTCAACATCAACAAGACTTTTGTTTAGAGTTTTATTTTGGGGGAGTGAAAGTTGCTCAGCAGTGTCCGACTCTTTGCAACCCCATCAGCAGTGTCCAATTCTTTGTGACCCCATGGACTTTACAGTCCGTGGAATTCTCCAGGCCAGAATACTGGAGTGGGTAGCCATTCTCCCTTCCCAACCCAGGGATCAAATCCAGGTCTCCTGCATTGTAGGTGGATTCTTTACCAGCTGAGCCACCAGGGAAGACCCTTACTTGGGGCAAGCTTACCAAAAATATCAAAAGGCTTAAAACACTTGATTAAATAGGATTATAGATCATTGTGATACAAACTTAGTTATCCATTTAACCAAAGGGACAACTAAAGACTTCTCAGGCAAATATAGAAAGTTACATAGTTATTAAAAAAATGATAATAACTGGCTCTTTTAATAGAGAAGATTTGTTTTTCTTAAGTAATCAAAGACAAGACGAAGCACAGGAAATTATGCTCATAAAACACAGAATCTTTGTTTTTTAGGCATATAGACACAATCTCATAGCTTTCATTCCAAAACTGCTAACTGTGAATCAGGTACCCACTCACATGGCTAAATGGTAATATTTGTAGAGAAGAGTTTTAAAATTTGTATTGTCCTTGACAAGTCATCCTATGGAGGTTGTAGACTAGATTTGGGGCAAGGCAGCTTGTATAGTAGTCTATATTTATAAAAAGCTTCCTTACCCCTTTTTTCAATTTTAAGCAAGCATGGGCAGTGTTTTAGTCATTTCTCAGGGTGCTTACACCTCAGATGTGATAAGAGTTACAACTTCAAGGGACAGAGAAAGGATGCAAGTCTCCTCCCAGAAGTTTTGGGATACATTTCTCTATCACCATAAATCCAGGGTAATTACTATTTAGAAATTTCTTTGTGTTGGAGGTTATGTGGTAGGGGGCACCTTGCCTCTTTGTCAATCACCATAGCATCCTCATCTTCATTCTCCTCACTTGCCCAGAGAATCTACCTCTTAATGTCCTGATTTTTGTCGTAAGCGCTCAGACTTCCCTAGCTTTGCAAAATACCACACTTGCTGCGGTTCATCAGGTCGCAAAGAGTCAGACACAACTGAGCAACTGAACTGAACTGAACTGACGGTCTCCTACTTATCTTCCTGCTCCCTACCTCATCTGCCAGCACAAAGGGAGCAGAGAGGTGGACATGCACACATCCTCCTCTAATCTCAGGTCTCCCTCCCACTTTCTGACTCAAGCTTCAGCCTCTGTTTGGGCATCAGGGTCCAGCTGACCCGCCTATGGTGGAGGCCAGTCCTTTGCACAGCCATCCATTATTCTCTGTTGTAGAGTGTTCTGCCTGGCTTCTCAAACTAGTGCATTAAAGCAACCAGAGTTTTCAGCATCTCCACAAGCATCTGACATACAGGTTCTCCTCACGTAGAAGATAATGGCAGGCCCAGAAGTTCTCCTGTGGACACTATTGTCCAAGTCCCTTGTTTCATGCTGGGCTCACCACTGTTGATTCACCAACTGGGCCCTGAATATGGAGAGTGAGGAGAAACTAAAGAGGCTGACAACCCAGATTGGCAGGGGGCAGGTCAATGCGCAGAGAACTTACTCACAAGGCTTGTCTTGGGCACCTACCCACTGAATCTTAAAGGTTCATCAGTTCAATTCAGTTCAGTCACTCAGTCGTGTCCGACTCTGCAACCCATGGACTGCAGCACCCCAGGCTTCCCAGTCCACCACCAACTCCCGGAGCTTGCTCAAACTCATGTCCATTAAGTCGGTAATGCCATCCAACCATCTCATCCTCTGTCGCCCCCTTCTCCTTCTGCCTTCAATCTTTCCAAGCATCAGGGTCTTTCATAGAGAGGCCTTAAAGGGGCTCAGGTGGTCTTAACACCTTGCTTTCTCAGGGCTGTGTCCTCAGAAACAGCTCCCACTGTGAAAATGGTATACTTTCAAGGACAAGAAGAGGTGAGGAAACTCTGATGCCTAAGGCCAGCTCGAGAGACCTGGCAGTCAGGTCCTCTAGGTGACCTCCTCAAACAGGCCCTCTTATGCCACAGTCTGAGTTCCTTTTGCTGTTTCTGAAAATCTGATTTTTTCCTCTTTGGTTTCTGGTTCTCAATCCTCTTTATTCTGAGAACACTCTCTTCTGTTTTTAGGACAGACGGAGCAGTCAGTAAGGAAGTCTTGTGTGACAGAACCTCCAGCAGGAGCATCATCTGGAAAGCAGGTTCACCCTAGAAATCCTTCCCATCTTTTCCTTGCAAATGACCAAAAACCCCCTTCTAGGAAGAGAATGTTACAGGGCAAATTTTATCCCATCCAAAAGCTGTTATGGGCTTCCCAGGTGGCACAGTGGTAAAGAATCTGCCCTCAGTGCAGGAGACATGGGTTTCATCCCTGGGTCAGAAAGATGCCCTGGAGAAGGAAATGTCTACCCACTCCAGTATTCTTGCCTGGAGAATTCCATGGACAGAGGAGCCTGGTGGGCTACAGTCCATGGGGTTGCAGAGTCAGACACAATTGAGCAACTAACACTTTCACACTTTCAAAAGGCTTTGAAGTCCTAACCCCAAGTCCCTGTGTGTGTGGCTTTATCTGAAAGCAGAGTCTTTGCAGATAATCCAGTTAAGATGATATCACTAGAGTAGACCCTAGTCCAAGTTGACTGTGTGCTTATTAAAAGGGGAAATTAGGACAGAGATACACACAGAGGAGGAGCATGGACTGAATTCTTCCTCACAGCCAGAAGGAACCCACCTGCTAACCCTCAGATTCCTCTGGAACTGCGAGGCAGCAGACGTCTGTTGTCTAAGTCCCCTGTCTCTGTCTAAGTCCCCTGTCTCCAGCACATTGCTTCAGCAGCCCTTGTTGTTTGTTGTTCAGTCACTCAGTCATGTCTGACTCTTTGAGATCCCATGAACTGCAGCACACCAGGTTTCCCTGTCCTTCACTATCTTCAGTAGATTGTGCAAACTCATGTCCATTGAATCAGTGATACCATCCAACCATCTCATCCTCTGTCATCCCCTTCTCCTCCTGCCTTCAATCTTTCCCAGCATCAGGGTCTTTTCCAATGAGTCAGCTTTTGGCATCATGTGGCCAAACTATTGGAGCTTCAGCTTCAGCATCAGTTCTTCCAATGAATATTCAGGGTTGAGTTCTTTAAGATTGACTGGTTTGATCTCCTGTAGTCCAAGGGACTCTCAAGAGTCTACTCCAGCACCACAATTTGAAAGCATCAATTCTTTGGTGTTCAGCCTTCTTTATGGTCCAACATTCACATAAATGACTACTGCGAAAATCATAGCTTTGACTATATGGACCTTGGTTGGCAAAGTGATGTCTCTACTTCTAGCAGATTAATATAAATGACCAGACCAGGGTTTCTAGAGCCCTCAGAATCCAGTAGAAACTCTGATAAGTAGAACAATGAGCTACCAACCCAAGTGTTCTCTAGAACAGGGGCCCAACCTCTGGGCCACAGACCAGTACCTCTTATCAAGATCGGTGGCAGCATTAGGTTAGAAATAAAGTACAACCTAGATACTTTTGCCTGGATCCCATGGCGGAGGATCCTGGGGCTCCCTCCATGGGGTCGCTGTCGGACACGCTGGCGCTCACTTTCCTTTTCACTTTCATCATGGAGGAATGGCACCCACTCCAGTGTTCTGCCTGGAGATCCCAGGACGGGGAGCCTGGTGAGCTCCGTCTATGGGGTCCCACGTCGACATGACTGAGGACTTGCAGCAGCAGCAGAGATAGCATATTAAAAAGCAGAGATATTACTTTGCCAACAAAGGTCCGTCTAGTCAAGGCTATGGTTTTTCCAGTGGTCATGTATGGATATGAGAGTTGGACTGTGAAGAAAGCTGAGCGCCAAACAATTGATGCTTTTGAACTGTGGTGTTGGAGAAGACTTTTGTGAGTCCCTTGGACTGCAAAGAGATCCAACCAGTCCATCCTAAAGGAGACCAGTCCTGGGTGTTCATTGGAAGGACTGATGCTAAAGCTGAAACTCCAATACTTTGGTCACCTCATGCAAAGAGTTGACTCATTGGAAAAGACTCTGATGCTGGGAGGGATTGGGGGCAGGAGGAGAAGGGGACGACAGAGGATGGGATGGCTTGATGGCATCACTGACTCGATGATCGTGAGTCTGAGTGAACTCCAGGAGTTGGTGATGGACAAGGAGGCCTGGCGTGCTGCGATTCATGGGGTCGCAAAGAGTCAGACATGACAGAGTGACTGAAATGAACTGAACTGTAAGACACTTGAATCATCCTGAAACCATCCTCCTTCCCCCCTAGTCCATGGAAAAATTGTCTTCCATGAAACTGGTGTGTGGTGCCAAAAAGGTTGGGGACTGCTGCTCAAGAAATGCCACTGCCCTCTGCCTCATTCTGAGTAGGAGCAGCCCAGCCAGTTGGGTTGAATATGAAGAGTCTTGAAAGGTTATCTCAGCCCTGCGTCCATGGCACTCACCACTTCAGGCAGGAATGTTGTCTCACTCCTCCCCAGGGGAGAGCCCCGGAAGGGCAGAGGCTGAGGACAGGGATGGTGAGAGGCAGCTGTTCCCTGGAGCATCTGCAGCAGCCCAAGCAGGGAACTGATTTTCCAAAACCAGAGAGAGATTGAGATGCTTCAAGCACAGGCACTAACCAGGGTCACAGAACTGTTTATCTGGAATTGTTCTAAATAAAGCCTCCCGTCTGCCACTCGGATCCAGAGTGTGCTGCTCCTACAATAGCAACAAGTTTCCGTTATTAAGAGAGACAGCTCTCAGACCTGAAGGAGCAGGAATATTTGCAAATCCCATGCAAATTCTTCTGCACAAACCAGCTACTTAAAGAGCCTTTTGGGGAGAATAAGTATCCTGATTAGACACTTGTTCACCCTCTCCATTCCAGGGACAAGAGCTCCCCCCATTGTCACCTGCTGGCCACACGCACAGAAGCACCCACAGGCCTGAGCTGCAGCTGTGCCCTGAGCCAGATCCCCCCACTGTCAATTCAAGGCCATGAGTCAGGTGGAGGACAAGCACCCCCTCATCCTCTCAGGCCCTGAACGCCCTCCCTGAGGCAGGGGAGGTGGGAGTGAGTACAAAGGCAAGAAGGCTCTAACCCTGTTGGCCACAGTTGCAGGTTGACCAGATGGCTCAGTGATGCCAATGAACTGGAGAGAAAACAGAGATCTCAGGAATTCCAGAAAGCATGGGCACCAGGCCCTGGGGCCAGAGGGAGCAGACAGAGGTATCAGGAGCTGTGGGTGGAAATCAAGTCACCAGATTGCATAAGAGGTTGAGTTGGGGAGGGGATGCTGGAGATTACGGCCTGCTTCCTAGAGATCAAGTGACTCACAATGGATGCTGCCTTCTCACCCCAGATCCCAGTGCCTTGAGCACTCAATAAATGGGCAGCCTGAGCCCTTTCTGCCTCGGGTCCTCTGGGTGTGAGTCGGCCATACAAAGTAACATCTACCCATGGCACTAAAGCACCTGCTGTGAGTACAAATTGCCAAGTCCTTGATACCCAGAGGGGATGCTTCATGCCCAGGGCCCTGAAAGATACCCAGTCATGATGAAGAGAAACCAGGAAGGGTTGGAACAAAATCTAAAAATCATACTGATACAAAGAATAGCTGAAGTTATCCATGAGACAGTGAAGGACAGGGAAGCCTGGCATGCTGCAGTTCATGGGGTCACAAAGAGTCAGACATGACTTAGCACCTGAACAACAACAAAGTTATTGAAAGTTTCTACTAAGATTAAATATGGCACTTCAGCACGCAACAAGCCTGGAAGTAGAAACTGTCACTACTCCTATTTTCCAATCCAAGAAACCAAAGCACAAGAAATTGCATCATTTTCCGAAGTTTATCACAGCCCAGCCAGGAGACAAACTCAGTCCCTCTGGCTCAGAGTCCTGCCCACACTGTCCTAACCTACTGTCCTGGCCCTGAGTCTGCCCTTACCCATCACTGGAGACCCTACCCAGCACCCCCACGCTGGAAAGTTGTTGGATAAAGCTATGAGATGGGGGAGGCTTAGAACTAAACCAGACCAAGAGAGCTTAAGGTCCATTTCACAGAGGAAGAAGCTGAGGCCCAGAAAGGAGAAAGGATTGCACACATCAGATTCTGACTCCTGGGGTGGTCTTCATCCTTGCATTACTGAACAGGACTAAACAGATGAGCCAGTAAGAAATCCGGCTTCTGACTTGAATCTTGATGGTGAGTGAGCCTGCGTGCTCAGGGTCTTGGGGTGACATGTTGGTGGGGCACTGGCCCTCAAGGATGAGAAAGGGATAGAGGCAGACCAAGCCTGTGAGGGAACTGAGCTCTGTCCCAGGACAGAACATCAGCCCCAGTACCTGCTGACCCAACACGGAGATGAGACCACAAACAGCCTCCTTAACCTCAGCTCCTTAACCTGCCCCTAGAGCTGGAAGCTGGGCAGCTGTCCAGAGGTTGTCTGTCAGCAACTGGCCCTGCCCATCCTCAAAGGGAGGTGGGAGCCTGGTGTAGAGATGATTTCCCAAAACCATACACATAGCCCTGGTAGGGATTCTAGTCCTAAAGCTGCAGACTTTCAAGGCACTTTGCTCCACCCATCTATAAACTCTCCCTTCTTGTGGACACTTGAGACCAATGTGTGAACAGCCCCCTGGAAGGTGATGAACCAGGACGAGAAGGTGGCCAGGAGCCAGCAGGCAATTGAGAAAAACGTGGCTGAAGACATCCCACCCCTACCAAAAACTGCACACTCATAATGGACTGTCATGCCCAATACCAGGCTTCCTATGCCTGCAGAGAAACTCCAGGAACAGCAAAGGGCATGACCTAAGGTTCTCAGGGACCCCTGCCCAAGGCAGCCACTGAAAACCCAACCATCTGTAAAGTTTCCTGTTTGAGCTTTGCATTCCACTCTCCATTGTATATCTATACCTTTGAACCAAAAACTAATGCTCTGCCTCTAAATCTTGGAGAGAAACAAAGGCTGGAGCTGCCTCTTATTCACATAGGTGTAACTGCAGAGCAATACGCTAGGCCCCTCCCCACCCTGGCGTGTGTCCCTGGTCCATATGTACAGGGAGCCCTGTGGGGGCCAGAGTCCCACTGCCTGAGCACAAATCTTGGCTCTGCTCCTTTCTTAGCTGAATGACTTTGAGGAAATTGAGGCACCTCTCTGGGCCTCAGTTTTCCCATCTGTAAAATAGGGGCAATAATAGTGCCTCTCACACTGAGAATCCAAGTTTCTGTGGTGGCTCAGATGGTAAAGAATCTGCTGGCACTGTGGGGGACCCAGGTTTGATCCCTGAGTCAGGAAGATTCCCTGGAGAAGAGAATGGCTACCCACTCTAGTATTCTTGCCTGGAGAATTCCATGGACAGAGGAGCCTAGCCAGCTAGAGTCCAAGGGGTCACAAAGAGTTGGACACAACTGAGCAACTAACACTTTCACACACTGAGAATCCAAAGGCTTAATTATGCGATTCAGAAAATAGGTTTAGAGCCCTGCTAGACCCTATGGTCACTGTCAGAGTGAGCAGCTTGCAATGCTGAGGGAAGTTAGGATTGCTGGAAAGGAGGCCTCCAGGTGCTTCTCTGCAAAGCTCAGGAGCTGTCCAGGTCCTGGAAGACAGACTAAAAGGTGGACATAGCAGGCAAGCCCTCCAGCCCTGCGGACCCAGTCCCTGAAAGTCAGAGCAGGTGTGGTGGCCCGAAGTAAGAGGCTTTGATGCCTATGCTTGTCCTCCATCCCTGGAGAAGGATTTCCCTCCCCTGTCTGTTCCCCAACAGCACTTCTGAAGATGAGATTTCACACCAGAAGAGGAGCTTTTAATGAGAGTGCCTGCAAACCTCTCCCTGTTCTGGCAAGAGAGCAGGCACTCGTCAGAGCTACTTGGAGAGGCTTCACAGACTGGTCTTGAGGAGGTTTTGAGATCTTCCTCAGCTCTGAGTGAGTGGGGGGTAGGCTTTCCCCTGTGCATCCTCAAGGAAGCACCTACAAAGGTGGCATCTGGGAGGCAGGAGGACAGGTGAAAGTTCTGGAAATAAGATCCAGTTTGAGGCACCAGGCAGGCCGTACTTTGACATCAGGAGGCTGGAGACGCTCGCCTCTCCAAAGCATCAAACCCACCCACCAAAATCACACCCGAGAGCTGGAAAGAGGGGCCCAAACCTTACACAGGAAAGGCAGGCCCATGACTGGAACTCACTCCACTCACAGGCTGCAGGAGGAGATGCTGGGGGCCTGAGACCTTGCCCATCTTCCAGCCCTTTCTTGAGTGAGAAAAGCTGAGAGCACCTGCAGTAATTTTCTGTCACTGCCATACAGACTGCAAACTCAGAGACAATACAAATCCATTATCTCATAGTTGAATAGTTCAAAAGGATAACACGGGCCTCACAGGGCTTTTCCAGCTCCCAGAGGCCACCTGGCACTCCTTGGCTCTTGGCCCCCTCCTCTATCTCCAGAGCCAAAGATGCTCTCTGACTCTGCTTCTGCCATCATCACACCTCCGCCTTGGACTCTGCCTCCTTTCACTTATAAGGACCCAGTGGCCACTTTGGATCAAGCTGGATAATTCAGGACACACACTCCCTGGGTCAAAGTCAGCTCATGAGCACACTTGATGCCATCTGCAACCTTAATCCACACTCTGCTAAGTAACCTAACACATTTACAGGTTGTGTGATTCAGATGCGGACATCTCTGAGGCTGTTACTCTGTATCCTAATGTACCCATTGCAAGACAACAATAGCAATAACACTTATTTAGTATTTATTGTCTTCCTGGGCTTTAGATGCATCATGTGTTGCTTATTCTTCTAATTGGGCCCCTTTCATGAATGAGGGACCAGAGGTTCTGGGAGGCTAAGGGATTTGCCTAAGGTCACAGCCATCACTGTTGAGCCCAGGGATCAAGCTCAGGAGCCCAGTGTCAAAACAGCTCTCAGCCAGGCCCTGAGAAACCAGGACCACACCGAACACCCAGGGTGTGCAGAGCTGGAGTCAGGGCCCCAGGCACACACCAGCTCCACCCCAAAAGCCCACACAAGTCTGTGCACTGGGGGCTGGGGGAGTGGGAGGGGTTCTGTGACAAGTCCTCAACCACTGAGGGGCCTGTGAAACCTACGCACCCCAAGAAGATGGACTTTTCAACACTTGGGCAGCACGAAGCTGGGAGCCAAGATGCCTTCGAGGAAGGAAGCCCGTGATTATCTCGGCAATGGCTTCACCACACCCCCGCGGTCTCCAGGCAGAGGAAAGAGCGCAGCACATTCTGGTGGCAACTTCATCTAAACATTGTCACAGCTCTAGGCCAACTGTTAGAATAACTTTTTGCTTGTTATTACAAAGTAATAGGTGTTTATTGTAGAAATTTTAGAAAAAGCAGACAAGCCAGATGAAGGGAATAAAAATTAACCCAAATTCCAAACTGCAAATCTACCACTTGACATGTTTTTGTACATCCTTCCAGTGATTTTCCTAAGCATTCATTTCTGTTTTTCTAAAACGAGCTCTCTAAAAATGGACTCACACTTTCTTCCTATCTGGCAAAATGCCTGCTCTCCTGAATATATCACGAACATCTAAAGGGGACACTTCTCCCCCTTCTCACCTCCACTCCACCTCAGTCCCTCTCCAAGACAAGGAAACTGATGCGGCCAGAATCTGGATCCCAAGAGGACTGCACTTCCTTATGAGCAAGGCGGCCTGGTGTTAAGAGATCACACACACACATACAGGCATGTATACATATACACAGACATATATGTATACATATACATATATATGTATACATATACAGAGACATATATTTGTGCACATGTGCATAAATATATATTCTAATATATACACGTGCATATATATTCGTGCACATGTGCATAAATATATATGTGTGCATGTATGTACACCTGTTGTGTACACAAATATATGTGTGCATGAGCACATGGACATTGCCTATATTCACATGCACATCAGATCAGATCAGTCGCTCAGTCGTGTCCGACTCTTTGCGACCCCATGAACCGCAGCACGCCAGGCCTCCCTGTCCATCACCAGCTCCCGGAGGTCACTCAGACTCACATCCATCGAGTCAGTGATGCCATCCAGCCATCTCATCCTCTGTCGTCCCCTTCTCCTCCTGCCCTCAATCCCTCCCAGCATCAGAGTCTTCTCCAATGAGTCAACTCTTCACATGAGGTGGCCAAAATACTGGAGTTTCAGCTTTAGCATCATTCCTTCCAAAGAAATTCCAGGATTGATCTCCTTCAGAATGGACTGGTTGGATCTTCTTGCAGTCCAAGGGACTCTCAAGAGTCTTCTCCAACACCACAGTTCAAAAGCATCAGTTCTTCGGCGCTCAGCCTTCTTCACAGTCCAGCTCTCACATCCATACATGACCACAGGAAAGACCATAGCCTTGACTAGGCGAACCTTTGTTGGTAAAGTAATGTCTCTGCTTTTGAATATGCTATCTAGGTTGGTCATAACTTTCCTTCCAAGGAGTAAGCGTCTTTTAATTTCATGGCTGCAGTCACCATCTGCAGTGATTTTGGAGCCCAGAAAAACAAAGTCTGACACTGTTTCCACTGTTTCTCCATCTATTTCCCATGTAGTGATGGGACTAGATGCCATGATCTTCGTTTTCTGAATGTTGAGCTTTAAGCCAACCTTTTCACTCTCCACTTTTTAGAGGCTTTTTAGTTCCTCTTCACTTTCTGCCATAAGGGTGGTGTCATCTGCATATCTGAGGTTATTGATATTTCTCCCAGCAATCTTGATTCCAACTTGTGTTTCTTCCAGTCCAGCATTTCTCATGATGTACTCTGCATATAAGTTAAATAAACATGGTGACAATATGCAGCCTTGACGTACTCCTTTTCCTATTTGGAACCAGTCTGTTGTTCCATGACCAGTTCTAACTGTTGCTTCCTGACCTGCATACAGATTTCTCAAGAGGCAGATCAGGTGGTCTGGTATTCCCATCTCTCTCAGAATTTTCCATAGTTTATTGTGATCTACACAGTCAAAGGCTTTGGCATAGTCAATAAAGCAGAAATAGATGTTTTTCTGGAACTCTCTTGCTTTTTCCATGATCCAGCGGATGTTGGCAATTTGATCTCTGGTTCCTCTGCCTTTTCTAAAACCAGCTTGAACATCAGGAAGTTCATGGTTCACATATTCCTGAAGCCTGGCTTGGAGAATTTTGAGCATTACTTTACTAGCGTGTGAGATGAGTGCAATTGTGCGGTAGTTTGAGCATTCTTTGGCATTGCCTTTCTTTGGGATTGGGATGAAAACTGACCTTTTCCAATCTTGTGGCCACTGCTGAGTTTTCCAAATTTGCTGGCATATTGAGTGCAGCACTTTCACAGCATCATCTTTCAGGATTTGGAATAGCTCAACTGGAATTCCATCACCTCCACTAGCTTTGTTCGTAGTGATGCTTTCTAAGGCCCATTTGACTTCACATTCCAAGATGTCTGGCTCTAGGTCAGTGATCACATCATCATGATTATCTAGGTCTTGAAGCTCTTTTTTGTACAGTTCTTCTGTGTATTCTTGCCACCTCTTCTTAATATCTTCTGCTTCTGTTAGGTCCATACCATTTCTGTCCTTTATCGTGCCCATCTTGGCATGAAATGTTCCTTTGGTATCTCTGATTTTCTTGAAGAGATCCCTAGTCTTTCCCATTCTGTTGTTTTCCTCTATTTCTTTGCATTGATCACTGAAGAAGGCTTTCTTATCTCTTCTTGCTATTCTTTGGAACTCTGCATTTAGATGTTTATATCTTTCCTTTTCTCCTTTGCTTTTCACTTCTCTTCTTTTCACAGCTATTTGTAAGGCCTCCCCAGACAGCCATTTTGCTTTTTTGCATTTCTTTTCCATGGGGATGGTCTTGATCCCTGTCTCCTGTACAATGTCACGAACCTCATTCCATAGTTCATCAGGCACTCTATCTATCAGATCTAGGCCCTTAAATCTATTTCTCACTTCCACTGTATAATCATAAGGGATTTGATTTAGGTCATACCTGAATGGTCTAGTAGTTTTCCCTACTTTCTTCAATTTCAGTCTGAATTTGGCAATAAGGAGTTCATGGTCTGAGCCACAGTCAGCTCCTGGTCTTGTTTTTGCTGACTGTATAGAGCTTCTCCATCTTTGGCTGCAAAGAATATAATCGATCTGATTTCGGTGTTGACCATCTGGTGATGTCCATGTATAGAGTCTTCTCTTGTGTTGTATATATATGCACATGCACATATATACATATATAAACATATTCATATACAGACATATATGCATGGACACAAATAAATGTGCACATATGTATATGTGTACATATAATGCATATATACACATATACAAATATGTGCACACATATACAAATGCACATGTGCGCATGCATAAACATATGTGTACATGTGCACACAGGTATCCATATGTGCCTGCATATATATGTACACATGTGCGTGCATATATACACATGCACACATGTGCATATGTGATCGCATGTGCATAGTGCATGTGCATGCACTCAAACAAGTGTGCGTGTACACATACACATGCAACCATGTGTATATACATGCACAAACACATACAGTCCTGTGTATTCATGTACATGCATGTATATACACACACATGCACTCACACACAGGCACTGCTCTCTCTTCTCCCTGCTTGGGGCTGCTCTCTGGGCTTTCCCTAACCATTTTGCTCAGCTCTTGTGTCCACCAGGGCCCTCTGGCGCCCTTGTCATGGTCTCTGCAGTCTGGCACTTGGCAGACTTTGCCTTCAAAAGCAAGTGAGCCCTACCTCAGCCTTGAGCCCAAGCTCTGCCTTCCAGGGTGCAGGACAGGTCACAGGCCTGGGCCAGCCAACGGAAGACACTGTGTGTGGCCTGTCTGCTCCAGCTCCCTGGGCACACCTGTGCCCCAGGCTTCTGGGTCCCGGCCATATGCCACATAAGATTCCTAGTGACCATCTGGCCATCGTGTCCTTCCTGCCCAAAGATCACAGTGGGCAACTTCAGGGCCTGCACAGTGTAGATTACATAGCTAACCCCACTGAGGGACAGACAGACAGCTCCCATGTCCCAAGTCAGTACCCACAATATCGTGATCATCACCACACTCCTGGTGGTTTCCTGAGGATGAGGTGGTGAAATTATAGTGGGAGCAGGGCCTGCCCAAAGATCCCAAGCAGGCATGATAAAGGGGGATCATTACAAGGAAAGTTTTGGGGAGCCCAGCAGATGGGGGCAGGGTGATGCAGGCCTGAGGGTCTAGACAGGAAGGCACTGCTAGAATCTTAGTGCAAGAAAGTCATTGAAAGATTTCAAAAGCATGGCTCTGGCTGCTGTGGGGAAAGTTTCAGGGACTTCCTGGCCTAACCTGTCCCTCCAGTCACTCCCCACCTTATCACTGAAGTGGTGCCCCACACAACATTGGCCTTGCCAGAGCAGTCAAAAACTGTTCATTAGTTCTTCCCCAAGTATTATATCTGCTAGAAGGATGCAGGCTCCCTGTGGGCAAGGCCAGATCTCTTGCATCCAACCTATGCCCACACAAAGAAGCACCTCTCAGGGAATCCTGGCGGTACCCAGGCTGGAGCCTTGCCTCTTCATCCTTCCCAAGGTAGGCTGCCACTCACCTCTGCTGAGCACTTCCCAACTTGGACAGGAGGATGAACAGCAGAGCAGCTGGGAGCTAATGGATCCCAGAACCAATCAATCCCCCATGGATGCTGAGGGACAACCGCATTGACTATTATCTGATCTTGATGGACAGTGAGGTGCCTACTAAGAGCTTTCTGATGAGGCAACACGTCCTCATTGGCAGTATATACTATGTATATACTATATACATACAAACTAATGCTGAACATGAATGGCTTAACAAGTAAAGAATCCACCTGCAATGCAGCAGACGTGGGTTCAATCCCTGGATTGGGAAAATTCCCTGAAGAAAGGAAATGACAATTCACTCCAGTATTCTTGCCTGGGAAATCCCATGAACTGAGGAGCCTGGTGGGCTACAGTCCATGGGGTTGCAGTCAGACACGGCTGAGCACGCTGACATATGCAGTGTAGGTATGCTATGTACATCATACTAATGCTGAACATGAACTATTACTGAAACTTCCCTTAAAATATCTTTTTAATTAACTTTTTAAAGATAACTGGAGATTCAGCCAAAACTCTTGTTCAAAAAGATATATGCACTCCAATTTTCATAGCAACACTATTCATAAGACCCAAAACGTGGAAACAATCTAAATGCCCATCAATAGATAAATGGATAAAAAAGATGTGGTCCGTATATACAATGGAATACCACTCAGCCATAAAGAAGAACAAAATAACACCCTTTGCAGCAACATGAATGGACCTAGAAACTGTCATACTAAGTGAAGTAAATCAGAAAGAAAAATATCATACGAAAATATGACACTTCAAGACAAATACCATACGATATCACTTACATGTGGGATCTAAAATGTGACACAAATGAACTTATCTATGAGACAGAAAGAGACTCACAAACAGAACAGACTTGTGGTTGCCATGGGGGAGAGGGTTGGGGGAGGGGTGAAGTGGGAGTGTGGGATTAGCAGAGGCAAACTATTATATACAGAATGAATAAACAGCATGGCCCTACTGTGTAGCACAGGGAGCTGTATTCATTAACCTGCAACAAATCATAATGGAAAAGAATGCGAAAAAGAATGTATACGTGTGTATATGTTTGTATAACTGAATCACTTTGCTGTACAGCAGAAATTAACACATTGTAAATCACCTGTACTTCATTAAAATATTTTTTTTAAAAGAAGACCTAGGCATTGATATAATCAAGATCTAGAACCTTACCATCAGGACAGAATTCCACATGCTGCCAGTTCATAGCCACACCCACCGGTAAGCCACGTCCTGGAGCTCCTGCAACCATTACCCTAAGTCTCCATTCCCACAATTTTGTCATTTCAAACATGTCATATAAATGTAATCATACGGCAAATAACCTTTAGGGATTGGCTCTTTTCACTCAGTGATATTCTCTGGGGAGTCATCCAGGTATCAGTTCAGTTCAGTTCAGTTCAGTCTCTCATTCGTGTCCGACTCTTTGCAACCCCATGAATCACAGCACGCCAAGCCTCCCTGTGCATCACCAACTCCTGGAGTTCACCCAAACTCACGTCTATCTAGTCAGTGATGCCATCCAACCATCTCATCCTCTGTCATCCCCTTCTCCTCCTGCCCCCAATCCTCCCAGCATCAGGGTCTTTTCCAGTGAGTCAACTCTTCACATGAGGTGGCCAAAGTATTGGAGTTTCAGCTTTAGCATCAGTCCTTCCAATGAACACCCAGGACTGATCTCCTTTAGGATGGACTGGTTGGATCTCCTTGCAGTCCAAGGGACTCTCAGGAGTCTTCTCCAACACCACAGTTCAAAAGCATCAATTCTTTGGCACTCAGCTTTCTTCACAGTCCAACTCTCACATCCATACATGACCACTGGAAAAACCATAGCCTTGACTAGACAGACCTTTGTTGGCAAAGTAATGTCTCTGCTTTTGAATATGCTCTCTAGGTTGGTCATGACTTTCCTTCCAAGGAGTAGTAAATATCAATAGTTGTACGGCCATAGACTATCACATGATAGGGAGAGACCACAGTTCGCTTAACCGTGGACTGTGAATGGATGTCTGGGTTGTTGGAGCTTTTGACGGTTACAAATCAAGTTGCTATAAACATTTTTATGTGGTTTTTGTGTGTGAATATAAGTCTTCACTTTTCTGGGATAAATGCCTACAGATTTCATCGCTAGGACGTGTGGTAGTTGCAAGATTAGTTGTTTTTAGAAACTGCCAACCTGTTTTCCAGAAAGTCTGCACCATGTTACGTTCCCAGCAGCCAGTTTCTCCACATTCTCACCGGCATTTGGTAGGGTCACTTTTTAAAATTTTAGCCAGTCTGAAAGCTGTGCGGGAATACTTCATGATGGTTTTAATTTGCATTTCCCCAATGGGTAGTCAAGCTAAACATCTTCTCATGTGCTTACTTGCCATCTGCAGGTCTTCTCCAGTGAAAAGCCTGCTCATGACCTTTGCCCATTTTCTAATTGGATAGTTCAAATTGTTGAGTTGTGAGAGGTCTTTATATATTTGAGATACTACTCCTTTGTCAGATAAGCGGCTTACAAAGATTTGTCCCCACTCTACAGTTTGTCTTTTTATCCTTGTGACAAGGTCTTCCACAGAGCAAAATTTTTACTTTCGATGAAGCCAAAATTTGTTCATTTTTTTCTTTAATAGATTATGATTTTGCTGTCAGATCTAAGAACTCTTTTCTTGGACTATTTCCCCAAAGATATTCTCATATTTTTCTACATTTATATTTTACATTTATGTTCATAATTAACTTTTAACTCATTTTTCTGTTAGATATGAGATTTAGTTCAAGCTTCAATTTTTTGGCCTCTATGTCCGGTTAGTCCAACAGCATTTGGAACGATGCATTTTTCTCCCATTGAATTGCTTTGGTACCTTTGTCAAAAATCAGTTGGGCAGGACTTCCTTGATAGTCCCGTGGTAAAGAACCTACCTGCCAATGCAGAGGACACAGAGTCAATCCCTGGTCCGGGAAGATTCCACATGCCGCAGGGCAGCTAATCCAGTGCACCTACGTTCTGGAGCCCATGCGCCACAGCTACTGAGCCCATATGCTGCAACCAGTGAAGCCCGCCTGCTGCAGCTACTGAAGCTCAAGTGCTGCAGTTTCTGAAGCCCACAAGCTCTAGAGCTCATGCTCTGAAACAAGAGGAGCCACTGCAAGGAGAAGTCCACACACTGCAACTAGAGACTAGCCCCCCACAAGAGAAAGCCCACACACAGCAATAAAGACCCAGAAAGCCAAAAATAAATAAATAAAGTTTTAAATGAGTTGGGCATATTTGTCTGGATCTATTTCTGATTTCTTCACCCTGATCTAAGTGACTTCCCTTTGCCCCCATGACACAATCTTGATAATAGTGGCTGTACATTTAGTCTTGACTCATAGACTGATTCTTTCATTGCATTCTTTTTCAAATTTGCTTTAACTCTTCTAGTTCCTTTGTCTGTCCAAATAGATTTTTAGGATAATCTTGCCATGTCTACAAAAACAGTCCTGCTGAGATTTCTATCGGAATTGTGTTAAACTAGTATATCAATTTAGGAAGAAATTATATCTTTACTATTTTTAGTCTTTGAAACCATGAACAAAACATACTGCTCCATTTATTTAGATCCTCTTTGATTTCTTTAGTCAGAATTGTGTAGCACAAACATACAAGTCCTACACATGTTTTATTAGATTTACATTTTTGAGCAGTTCTAATAATATTGTTGACTCATTGGAAAAGACCCTGATGCTGGGAGGGATTGAGGGCAGGAGGAAAAGGGACGACAGAGGATGAGATGGCAGGATGGCGTCACTGACTCAATGGGCATGAGTCTGAGTGAACTCCAGGAGATGGTGATGGACAGGGAGGCCTGGCGTGCTGCGATTCACGGGGTTGCAGAGAGTCAGACATGACTGAGCGACTGAACTGAACTGAATTGAATAATATTGTACTTTTAATTTTGATGTTCACTTGTTTGTTACTAGTATATGGGCATATAATTGATTTTTGTATGTTTATTTTGTATTCTGCAACCTTACTGAATTCATTTACTAGTTCAGGAAGGTATTTTTTTGTAGATTCCTTGGAATAATCTGCATAACAAGATTATGGATAAACAGGGATGGTCTTATTTCTTCCTTTTCAATCTGTATGTCTTTTAATTCCTCTTCTTGCCTTATAGCTCTGGCTAGAACTTCCAACACTGAGTTGAATAAGAATGGTGAAAATGGATGTCTTTACTTTGTTTCTGATGTTATGTGAAAATTATCCAATCATTAAGCATTAAACACAAGCTTAGCTTTTATTGATGCTCTTTATCAAGTTGTGGAAATTCCCCCCATCCTTATTTTTCTGTGAGATTTTATCAATGGGTATAAAATTCTGTCAAATGCTTTTTTTCCTGCATCAATTGAGTTGATCATGTAATTTTTCTTCTTTAGCCTGTAAATATGGTGGGTGGTACTGATTGATTTTCAAATACTGAACCAAATTTGCATTCCTGGAATTCCTTGGTTACGATGTATAACTATTTTTACACATTGTTAAATTTTATTTGCTAGTGCTTTGTGAAGATTTTTAAGTCTATACTCATGAGAAAAGTTGGCCTTTGGTTTTCTTTTTTGTACTGTCTTTGGTTTAGGTAACAGGGTAAAACTGGTTTCACAAAATGAATCACTAAGTTTTCTTTCCATTTCTACTTTACAAAAGAGATTGTGGAACTGATATTTAAATATTTCACAGAATTCTCCAGTGAAAACTTCTCAGCCTGAAGGTATCATTTTATTTTTAAATTACAAATTTAATTTCCTTAATACGTACAGAGCTACTCAATTAATCTATTTCAAAGTGTGTGAGTTGTAGTAATTTGTGGTTCGTTTCTGAGAATGTGGTCCAATTTGCCTAACTTATCAAATTTACATGCACACAGTTTTCTGTAGTTATTCCTTTATTGTCCTGTTGATGACTGGGGAGTCTGTAGTGATTTCCTCTATTTCATTCTTTATTCTGAGTCCATCCGCCAAGAGTCTTATTTCCGTTATTGAATTTATCCGTTCTAAAATGTCCATTTGGTTCCTCTTTATATCTTCTATTCTATGGCTTAGCCTTTTTAATTTTGTATTTGCTTCAAAAATATTCACAGTTGTTCATGAAGCATTTTTACCATGACTGCTTTAAAATCTTTGTCAGATAATTCTGACCTCTTTGCCATGTCAATGTTGATATTCATTGATTGTAAGTTTTCAATCAGTTTGAGCTCTTACTGGTTCTTGCTACCATGAGCAAATTTTGACTGAAACCTGGGCATTGTTGTATTCTGCTTAGACTCTGGATCTTACTGAAACCTTCCATTTCAGATGGTTTCTCTGGCACTGCTGCAGCAGTGGAGGTGGGAGAGGAGTACTGCTTCATTCCTGCCAGGTGAAGATTCCTCAGTCTGCTTCTGTGGACACCTGACTAGAGGAGAGGAGGCTTTTATTACTACTGGGAAGAGATGGGAGTTCCCATCCCCACATGGTCTCCACTGACGTCACACTTGGGGTGGCCTCACTGGTGCTTGGTGATGGTGAAGATCCAGACCCTTCATTGTGTGCATGCATGCTATGCACGTGTGCGATCTTATGGACTGTGGCCCACCAGGCTCCTCTGTCAGTGGGATTCTCCAGGCAAGAACACTGGAGTGGGTTGCTGTACCCTCCACCAGGGGATCTTCCCAACCCAAGGGTCAAATCCACATCTCTTATGTCTCCTGCATTGGCAGGCAATGCAGGCACTTTACCACTCACACCACTTGGGAAGCCCAGCCCCTTCCTTAGACCCCCTCTATTAGCACTATAGAGAGGAGAGGGAGGGCACCGCAACACATCCAGGTGGTGGCAGAAGTCAAGGCTCCCCTGCTGATACCACAGCAAATGGGGACCTCATAACTATCTGGCAAGGATGACAGTCCCTGTTCTCCACCTGGCCTCCTCCTATATGGCTCCAGTGGTGTTTGAGGTGCATAATCTGGGCTTTTAGAGCATTGTTCTTCAAAACAAGCAAGCCTCTCCAACTGACGTTTAATGTGGTGCTATTGTGTTTTCCTGGGTCTGTCTTGAGCTTTGTCCAAGGACAGAAGGATATTGCCTGTGTAGATGGGGCCCTTACATATCCTTCCTGCTGATGTCAGTGCTTGAAAAGTTGCAGGGGGCAGGGTTCAACACAAAGACAATCTCATCCCAAGAACACAATGATTATGGCCTAAAGATTCAAGAGAAAACATAGTAGGAAGAGGACTTGTTCTATGTCTAGGCTTGTTGTTGTTCAGTCACTCAGTCGTGTCCAACTCTTTGCCACCCTGTGGACTGCAGCATGCCAGGCTTCCCTGTTCTTCACCATCTCCTGGAGTTTGCTCATACTCATATCCATTGAGTCGATGATGCCATCCAACCATCTTATCCTCTGTTGCCCCCTTCTCCTGCCCTCAATCTTTCCTAGCATGAGGGTCTTTGCCAATGAGTCGGCTCAATCTCTATGCTATGTCAGTGAAATATGTCTATTTCAATGTCTGTGTCAATGAAATTACAAGCAGTGATTGTAACATGAGAACCAGAGAGCAGATTTTTGTTCCCATGTTCCTACAACTCTGAGTAAGACTAGCATGTGTGGTCATCATCAATGAAGCACAGGGTCCTTTGAGACAAAGAGTTGCGGGAAGCCAGGGTTCACAACCTTCACAGTGGATAATGCAGCATCAGGAGTGATGATGTAGCCAGCATTGACTATATGGAATCAGGAGGTACAGGTTTGAGGTCAGGCTCCGAAGTGCCACGGCGCTGAGTCATCACAGTATTGCCACCTCTTGCTCACAGCTGGAGAGATGAGATTAACCAAGAATGATGCATTTAACAGTAAAGACCAGGCGGAGAAGGTTTCTAAATTTCAACAGGAAGAGACAGTCCCTGGACACTGTGAAGAATCTTCATGCTTATGGCACAAACAGACAAATAGATATTCTCCCCTCTGTTATTCTAAAGCTCCGTCAGTAAATCCCTACACCTCACAGAGGCCTGTACCTCATTCAGGCTTCTGTGAAGGTTAAACTCACCACAGACATAGACCCGCCCAGCCAAGGGGGGATGGAAGCAGGAAGGCCACCACTCCTGGACCAGGCGAGAATGAAAATACAAAGCAGCAGGGGAGCTGGATGAGAGGAGGAGACTCAGACCAGGACCTCCCTCCTCCCCCACCCCCAATCTCGTCCCCACCCCTTGAGGCCCCTTGCAGGAGGGTCAGATCAATGAGGACCCACTTCCCACCCCAGGATGGAGCCTTGAGGTCAGCTGGGACCACGGGGCAGGAGGCGAAGTCAGCTGTGTCCAGTTTCTCATGGTGGTGCTCTGGCCTGGGCACATCATACGTCGCACTTCCATAGAAGAGGCTCGGAAGGGGGGCCAGAGGACAGAGGCCCCCTCCCCAACTGGGCAGAGGGTCTGTGGAGAGCACACTGTGCCCTGACCAGAGCCACCTGTGGAACCCGGCTTGGTTCCCTGAGAGTCGAGTTCTGTCCTTGTTTGCTTTTGTTGAATGTGTCTGTGTTCAGGGGACAGGGAAGCAATTGTTTTTTATTAACTCTCTTTCTTAGCATTATGAATGTGCATTTGACAAAAATCAGCAAACACAGAAAAGGAGGGGAAAAAAACACTGATAGTTTTATCACCCTAATAAAAACATGAAGTAATATAAGCTACATAATGGAAAGCTTAGAACACAAAAGAAAGCAGAAAAGTCAGAGGGAAAATTGGACTGAAGGCAAATGCATTCATTTTTCCAGCTCTCAGCACCCTCCCTCACCCCACCTCCCGGGAGCCCCTGACTCCTCACACCACCCCCAACTCCTGGCAACCACTGGTCTACTTTCTGTCTCCATGGATTTGCCTGTTCCAGATGATTCATGTAAATAGAATCAGACAGTATGTGGTCTTTGATGACTCAGTTTCATCATTTCTGCACCCAATACAGGTAGGTGGCATGTTCTATTTACAATAAGAGTGTTTACTCCCTTTTTTATTCTTTGTTATGAAGTCTACCATCCATGAGTGAACCTAATATTTGGCCACATTCAGAAATCAATAAATCTGAAGCCAACTGCACACTTCGAGGGGGACTGGCCATTCAAAGTCAAAGCCTGTTTCCCCACTCTTGACGCTGGGGGTGACCACTCTGAAGTGGGCCACCCACCTCACTGTGGGATGTTTTGCAATATTCCTGTCCTCCCCAGGGCTTCCCTTGTGGCTCAGCTGGTAAAGAATCCACCTGCAATGCGGGAGACCTGAGTTCGATCCCTGGGTTGGGAAGATCCCCTGGAGAAGGAAAAGGCTACCCACTCCAGTATTCTGGCCTACAGAATACCATGGACTATACAGTCCATGGGGTCACAAAGAGTTGGACACTACTGAGCAACTTTCACTGACTGACTGTCCTCCCCCAGGGATGCAGTACAGGGGCAGCAGGGCTCAGCGTGAGGAGGCTCAGACCACCTGGGCAGGAACCCCCTCTTTGCCCCTTAGCTGCCTAGTCACCTGGGCACATGGTTCAGCCTCAGTTTCCCCATCTGTAAAATGGGAACCCACCTCCCAGGGGTGTTGTGAGACTCAGATGTGAAAGTGAATATAAAGTGCTCGGTGACGAATCCAGCATGTGTACGGGACTCCTGGAGTTCAGCTCATCCTCATTATCGGGTTCATCTGAGAGGTCCACCTTTGTTACCAGGCATTGGCCTAGAAGTGAAGGAAAGTGGGCCCACTGCAGCCTCAGATGCTTAGCGAGGTCCCTGCCAGCCAAAGCTCCCAGCCCCTCTGCTCATCACTCTCCCCAGGAACAGCCACTTGCAGGCTGGAGTCACTTGCTGCTGCTGCTAAGTCGCTTCAGTCGTGTCCGACTCTGTGCGACCCCAGAGATGGCAGCCCACCAGGCTCCCCCGTCCCTGGGATTCTCCAGGCAAGAACACTGGAGTGAGTTGCCATTTCCTTCTCCAATGCATGAAAGTGAAAAGTGAAAGTAAAGTCGCACAGTCGTGTCCGACTCTTAGCGACCGCATGGACTGCAGCCCACCAGGCTCCTCCGTCCATGAGATTTTCCAGGCAAGAGTACTGGAGTGGGGTGCCATTGCCTTCCCCGCACTCTTGCTAGGCACCTCCAGAAACCAGCCCTGTCCTCTGATGGGAGCGCCTGGCCCTTTCAGCACAAGTAATTCAATGAGTGGAAGGAGCTCCATGGCAGAGGCACAGCTGCTGACATTTAACACGCCACACCCTGCTGGCAGCCAGCCTCTAGGACTAGGTCCAGCCAAATGTGCTTTTGTTTAGTTTTGTTTTTTTCAAAAGACAAATAAATGGGTCAGAAGCCAACCAGGAGAACCGGAAGCTGTCTCTGAAGGATAAGTTCCAAAGGATAAAGTTAGAGACTCGATTAAAGGAGATTTAATGAGTTAGAAAGAGATCAGAAACAGGACAGACCCAGGGCGTAAATCAAATATTAATCATCGTAAAGGCAAGGCTTGCTAAGGCATAAATCAACACCACTGGGCTGACTTGCAAACATCTGCCTCTCTAAAGAGCTTCCAGAAATCCGGGGCTGAGATGACAGGGGAAATGGGAGGCTGGAGGGGGCCACAGTCTCCATCAGCCAGAAGAACAGCATCCCTGGGAAACAAGGGGACTGGGTTGGCTGGCCCACTGCCCCTTGGAGCTTACTTTCCCCAAAGGTGCTGGGCGGGACCCTGGAAAGGAGGAGCCTGCTCCACTGACCCTCCTTGTGCCCAGCCATCCTAGATGATGACATGCATCGTCTTTAGCCCACAATCCTCCTGTCATTGCCCTCTTGTGCTGCCAAGGAAGTTGAGGCTCAGAGATGTGAGTTAGCAGTGGAGTCAGGCTTCCTACCTGGGCCCTTTGGTTTAAAGGCCTCCCTCCTCCCAGGACTCTACCCTGTACCCATCTCTCCCCGGGAGCCTCTCCATCCGCCTTAAAAGGGAGGGTGACACATCCCTGTGGGTTGAAGAGGGGAGTCTTCCTCTCACCCTCATCAGCCTGTCCTATTGCTGTTCTCAGCTCTGCCCATCAGCCTATGCCTGCCCAGAGCACCAGCCCCTCACCCTCCAGGAAGGGACCTGGTCACTTCTAAGCAGGATGGGAGCAGGGCCTACCCACCTCCCCTTGGCCTGGACCACTTCTGGGTAGAAATCCCACACCTGCTGACCTTGGTCGGTTCCCAGGTCCTGCTGGAGGTGCTGGGGGGCTGAGGCCCCGGATGGCTCCCTCACCTTCTAGCTACTGTATGACCCTCCCAGGGCAGCCCTGACAATGCCACAAACTGGAGGCTTTAGAACAGCAGCAGTTTATCCTCTCACAGTCTGGAGTTGGAAAGTCTGAGATCAAGGTGTGGGTAGGACTGCAGGCCCCCTGGAGTCTCCAGGGGAGAGTCCTTCCTGTCTCTTCCAGTGTCTGGTGGCATCACTCATTCCTCGGCTCATGGCAGCATCATTCAATTCTCGGCCTCTGTTTTCACGTGATCGTCTTCCCTCCTCCCTCCATGCCTGTTCTCTTCTTTTAGGGACACCAGTCACTGGATTAGGGTCCACCCAAACACAGTAAAGGAAGCCAACCCTGAATATTCATTGGAAGGACTGATGCTGAAGCTGAAGCTCCAATACTTTGGCCACCTGATGAGAAGAGCCGACTTGTTGGCAAAGACCCTGATGCTGGGAAAGATTGAAGGCAGGAGGAGAAGGAGATGACAGAGGATGAAATGGTTGAATGGCATCACTGACTCGAGGGACATGAGTTTGAGCAAACTCTGGGAAATAGTGAAGGGCAGAAGCTTGGTGTGCTGCAGTCCACAGGGTCGCAGGGAGTCAGACACGACCAAGCGAGTGAACAACAACAGACCCAGTATGCCTTGGTCTTACCTTGATTACACTGTATTTGCAAAAACCTTTCCAAATAAGTCACATTCACAGGTGCAGGGTTAAGGCTTCAGCATGTCTCCTGGGGATACACGTCAAGCCCTGACAACTGGGAGGTGCATCCTGGGCCATGTGGACTGTGTACTGGCAGCTTCAGTTTCATTGGGAGTTTGTTCAAGATGCAGGATTCAAGTTGCCCCAGACCTGCTGGGCCAGGATCTGTACCTCACAAGCCCCAGGGCCCCCCAGGATACCCTTCTGCACACTGTGCAGAGGTCCCTGGGGAGACTGGGTCAGTGGCCACAACCCCACCACCTTCTCAGCCCCATCATATCCCCTTCCCCGGAGTCCAGCTCCCCACCAACAGCTCACAATCACATCCTTCTCTCAACGTCTGCTTCACAAGACCCCCACCTAAGACAGGGGTTGAGGGCCCAGGACTATCTGCCCCAGAGACCCTGATCCTTTCTAGAAATCACTGCCCACAGCTGTCGGCTCACCCAAAACACAAATGCTCAGGGGTTAACTCACTTCACCACGGCCAGTGATGGATGGAAGAGAGAGGCCAGTGGGGCAGGGGGTCCACTGCTGGGAAGCCCCTTTCAACCTCCAGCAAGTAGCGAGCCTGTAGTGAAGGAAAAGCTGGTGTGGAGCAAAGGCTCTTCCCCTCTTCCCAGCGTCGCCCCCACCACGACCCTTTCCACCGTCTCCCTGCTACTGCTAAGTCACTTCAGTCGTGTCTGACTCTGTGCAACCCCATAGACGGCAGCCCACCAGGCTCCCCCACCCCTGGGATTCTCCAGGCAAGAACACTGGAGTGGGTTGCCATTTCCTTCTCTGACTGTCTCCCTGGCCCTCCCTGAACCTCACAAGATTCAGAGGGGGAATGGGCTGTGTGATTGCATGGAAGCAGGACCCCAGCCCCCAACTGGCCACAGCTGATCAGTTTCTCTGGATTTTATCAGGGACTTTTCTGGAAATGAGATCATCTGTACCAACCACAGCTTTGAGCTCTTAGACCAAGGAAGACATGCAATGCTTCTGATCTTCCTTAAATTGCTCCGAGTTTACCACATGGGGCCAAGAAGCCCAATTCACTCGCTTTCTTCAGAACACACCTCTGGCCTCTTTTAAAATCTCCCAAAGAACAGGCTGAAAGGACTGTCTCTGTTCCCATCAAACAAGGAAGTCGCTTCTTAATGGGAACAAGGCATCTGCAGGCTCAGTGCAACAATTTCTGTCTGAGCTGACTTTAAGGGGACCCAGCCCGTCTCACTCTCTAATGGCTCACAGACTTGTTCTGAGAATGTATCTCAATGCCTATATATGTGGTGTTGCTGAAGTGTCCATGGCCTGACCGTGGGATGTCCAGTCTCACTGCATGAGGACCTTGGCTGAGGGACTCAGCCTCCATGAGAACCCAGGAGCCAGAGGCAAAGGGTTTGGGCAAGTCCAGTCAAGGCTATGGTCTTTCCTGTGGTCATGTATGGATGTGAGAGCTGGACTGTGAAGAAGGCTGAGCGCCGAAGAATTGATGCTTTTGAACTGTGGTGTTGGAGAAGACTCTTGAGAGTCCCTTGGACTGCAAGGAGATCCAAGCAGTCCATTCTGAAGGAGATCAGCCCTGGGATTTCTTTGGAAGGAATGATGCTAAAGCTGAAACTCCAGTATTTTGGCCACGTCATGCAAAGAGTTGACTCATTAGAAAAGATTCTGATGCTGGGAGGGATTGGGGGCAGGAGGAGAAGGGGACGACAGAGGACGAGATGGCTGGATGGCATCACTGACTCGATGGATGTGAGTCTGAGTGACCTCCGGGAGTTGGTGATGGACAGGGAGGCCTGGCGTGCTGCGGTTCATGGGGTCGCAAAGAGTCGGACACGACTGAGTGACTGATCTGATCTGATCTGATCTGAGAGCAGACACACAGATTCCAAAGAAGGAAGAGGAGTTGGACTCGATTCCCAACAGCCAGGATGAGTTTAATTCAATAAACGCTTATTTGATGCCTCTGATGGGCAGCTGGGGTTGGGGAGGTTCACGTGTGTCCCCCCAGCATGGGCTCTGGAGTGAGAGCTCCGGGCTTGGATCCCAGCTCTGAGCCTGTGAGCCAGAGCTCAGTGGGTGGTGTCACCTCTCAGTCTCGGCCTTTCTCTTCTGAAAGCAGGAATAATAAGAATACCTACCCCTGAGGGTCACAGTGAGAATCAGAATTCATGACACACATGTGGCTCAGCTGGTAAAGAATCACCTGCAATGCGGGAGACCCTGGGTTGGGAAGATCCCCTGGAGGAGGGAAAGGCTTCCCACTCCAGCATTCCTGCCTGGAGAATTCCATGGACTGTATAATCCATGAGGTCACAAAGAGTCGGACATGACTGAGCGACTTCACTTTGACTTTCATGACGTGCTAAGCACAGCAAATGGAGAAAAATAACTGAAACTGCACAAGGACAGGCTGGACCAGAGAGGGAGTGCATTGACCTCCATCATTGGGACATCTGGTGGAGCCAACCTTGAGGGCTCTTTTTAAGATGTCACTGGGTACATGTGTGTGTCCACCCTTCCTCACACGCTCTATCTCCCCACCTCTCTTAGCTCCCCATTCCTCTGCATTGCTTCATTTTCAGATAAGTTCTCCCCACATGGCAGCAGCATGGCCCCCAGCAGACCAGGAGGTCCTGGCTTTTGCTATGTTATGGCAGGTGAGGAAAGAGAGAGGATGAGAAAGAGAAAAAGGGCATCTTTCCAATTTACTCCAGCAAAAATCCCAGAGGTGAATCTGATTGGTCCTGCTTAAGACTTGGCTAAATATAGATAGAGCTGGTCTCAGCTAACACAAAAATGCAATAGAGTTTATCTTTCATGCTCCCTTTATTTCTGCTTTTCAGCCATTTCTTCTACTCCAATCACAGTGGCTGAGGGATAGAGTTCTGTAGTTGGCCAGCTGGGAGCATGTGATGCAGGCTGAACAGATAAAGTGACCAGTCTCCACCACAGTGTCATAGAGTAAATGCTTAGTAAACAGTAGTTGCTCTTTCATTGCTACACAGAGGGGGTGTGCAGGCACCCAGCCAGGTGCTCCCCCACAATGACGGCACCCAGTGCTGAGCACCACAGAAGTCCTGGACGGCACCTGGCCTGCTCACCTGGCCTGAGGAAGCTCCCCTCCCACCCTCCCCCTGCCCTCCCCCACCATCTCTACACCTCCCCTCCCATCCCGTCCTCTTCTCTCCTCCCCCTTCTCTCCCCTTTCACTCCCCTGAGACTGTACACTATCAGCTGGGACTCCCTGGCCCACACAGCCCTCTGTCTTCTCTGTTGCCCAGCTGGTGAACATCTTCACCCACTCAACCCTGGCCCTGCCTGGAGACAGCAACCCCTAGTGTCTGCTTGTACATCAGAATCGTCTTCTTGGAGGTCAGGTGCTGGTTGGTGTGTGGAGGGCCCTTATGTCTGTGCTAAGACTTCAAGTCAGAGGGACAGGACAGGGCCTGGGCTCTCATTGTCTGCAGAAATGAGTCTTTGAGGGCACTTTCTATAGAGAGCATAACCCTGGCTGCCCACCACACTCACCCAGAAACATCATCAGAGCCCAGACACAGAAGAGCCAGGGAACTCCTGGAGAACCTGGTCTAAAGCCAAGGGTCCTGTCTGTAGGGTTGAGCAGTGGCTGGGGAGGAGGACCAGCCCCTGCACTAAGCCCAGCAGGGACATCAGAGAAGGAACACAGATGTCACAGCTAACAGCTACTAGGAGAGGCTCCACCAGTCCTGGGGGACCACAGCCCCATGGCTCCCTCGGTACAGAGGTCAGGGCCCCGATGCACAAGCACTGCACAGACTCTGACACACGGCTTCAGCCTCCATCAAAGGAGGTGACGATGAGATCACTAGCATTCACTGAGCCAGGCTACGGGAAATGCTTTAGATGCACAAATGCATTTAACCTTCATCCAATGACCTTTATTCCCACTTCCTTGCACCAAGAGATTAAACAAGGCACCCACAGCCCCACAGCCAGCAGACCAAGGTTGGAATTCAGACCAGGCCTCGGACTCCAGAGCCTCTCCTCTGCCCACTGCCCACCACCCACCACCCACCTCCCAGGACAGCCCAAGAAGACAGCCAGCAGGGCTGGAGGACAGGCAGCTCTGTCCATGCAGAGGTAAGAGGGGCCAGTATTCCAGGAGAAGGAAGCCTCCCAGGTGGAACCCTGCCAGGGCCACAGGGACCCTGAGGCCCTGCCAACCTCTAAGCTTGATGCCTTTGACTGGGGGACATCTGACACTCTCCTAACCTGCTCACCTTTCCGTGTGGTCAGTGGGACTACAGTCTCCACTTGGCAGATGAGAAAACTGAGGACCATCAGCTTTTACATGATGAGCAGGATCCTGTCTGGCTCAGTTCCGCCCCTGATGACTGTCTGAGCACTGAACACTCTGCTCTGGGCACTCAGCCCCTTGGCCAAGACTCCTTCTCCCACATTGGCCCCAGCGGAGTGATGGGAGTGCATTGGGCTGTCCCCTGCAAGGGTTTGGGAGGAAGAGGTCCGGCTGGGAGGTGAGGGGCAACCTCTCCCTTTCATGTCCGTCTCTTTTCTGCACATCAGTCAGGGGAAAGGAGAAGAGCTCGCAGTGAGCATGAATCTGGCCAGTGAAGTGCCAGAGACACTGCCTATTTGCCCCCTCTGTTCCCTGGCGCTTCAGCTCTCCCAGGCGACAAGCCACTGAAAGTGACGTGCGACTCACGCTTCACTTGCAGTCTGTACCCCCAGGTTTCAAAAGGGCTGTCTGGCGTCAGATCTGTGAATTGTTTAACAGGATTAATCCAGCAGGCGAGTGCTCTACTGCCACCTTGTTTCTGACAAGATGAGCTCTAATTCGAAGAAAGGAGAAGGGCGGGAAATCCAGGAATCCCCGCTCCCACGCATCCCCTGGAAGCTCCCGCCAACCAGAGCTTCAGCCTGTTGTGTGTATTGCTGAGATGCTCTCAGGGGCTGGGGGGCTGCTGGGACAGAGGCAAGACAGCCCTGGTGAGGGCAGTGGAGACCGAGAGCCCTGGCTCCCACCAGCAGTTCCCATTCACCCTGGCTTGCTGCCCTGCCCAGCCGCCATCCCATACCCATTCCGGTTTGTCCAAAAAGCCCAAGATCCAAGATCTGCTGGATCTGCAAGACCCCAGGACAGCTTCAGGCCTCAGATGCTACAGTAAATGTCAGAGGTGAAGAACTTGGATCCCAGAAGTAGAGGCAACAAGCTAGTGTTTACACTGAAAACAGAAGTGGGAGCCAGATGGCTTAGGTTCAAACCCCAGCTCTGCCTCTTTCTATTGGAAAACAGTTGAGCATCTTAACCTCTCTGGGCCTCCATTTCATCATCTGTAAAATGAAGGCCTGATGCTGAAAGTGGGATCTGCATCCCAGGGGCTATTGTGAGAATTAGATAAACTAGTCCAGGCCCAGACATTCAAGACAAGCATTCAAGCACACAGGATATGCTGGATATTGTTGTTATTATTATATTACAGCTCTTCAGATCAGATCAGAGATCAGATCAGTCGCTCAGTCGTGTCCGACTCTTTGCGACCCCATGAACCGCAGCACGCCAGGCCTCCCTGTCCATCACCAGCTCCCGGAGGTCACTCAGACTCGCATCCATCGAGTCAGTGATGCCATCCAGCCATCTCATCCTCTGTCGTCCCCTTCTCCTCCTGCCCTCAATCCCTCCCAGCATCAGAGTCTTCTCCAATGAGTCAACTCTTCGCATGAGGTGGCCAAAATACTGGAGTTTCAGCTTTAGCATCATTCCTTCTAAAGAAATTCCAGGATTGATCTCCTTCAAAATGGACTGGTTGGATCTTCTTGCAGTCCAAGGGACTCTCAAGAGTCTTCTCCAACACCACAGTTCAAAAGCATCAATTCTTCGGCGCTCAGCCTTCTTCACAGTCCACCTCTCACATCCATACATGACCACAGGAAAGACCATAGCCTTGACTAGGCGAACCTTTGTTGGTAAAGTAATGTCTCTGCTTTTGAATATGCTATCTAGGTTGGTCATAACTTTCCTTCCAAGGAGCGTCTTTTAATTTCATGGCTGCAGTCACCATCTGCAGTGATTTTGGAGCCCAGAAAAACAAAGTCTGACATTGTTTCCACTGTTTCCCCATCTATTTCCCATGCAGTGATGGGACCAGATGCCATGATCTTCGTTTTCTGAATGTTGAGCTTTAAGCCAACCTTTTCACTCTCCACTTTCACTTTCATCAAGAGGCTTTTTAGCCCCTCTTCACTTTCTGCCATAAGAGTGGTGTCATCTGCATATCTGAGGTTATTGATATTTCTCCTGGCAATCTTGATTCCAACTTCTGTTTCTTCCAGTCCAGCATTTCTCATGATGTACTCTGCATATAAGTTAAATAAACATGGTGACAATATGCAGCCTTGACGTACTCCTTTTCCTATTAGATCATATATTATAATTATTATATGTTATGATCAATTCAGTTCAGTTGCTCAGTCGTGTTCAGCTCTTTGGAACCCCATGGACTGCAGCACACCAGGCTACCCTGTCTATCACCAATTCCCAGAGCTTGCTCAAACTCATGTCCTTCGAGTCGGTGATGCCATCCAACCATCTCATCCTCTGTCATCCCCTTCTCCTCCTGCCTTCAATCTTTCCCGGCATCAGAGTCTTTTCCAATAAGTCAGTTCTTGGCATCTGGTGGCCAAAGTATTGGAGTTTCAGCTTCAGCATCAGTCTTTCCAATGAATATTCAGAACTGTTTTCCTTTAGGGTTGACAGGCTAGATCTCCTTGCAGTCCAAGGGACTCTCAAGAGTCTTCTCCAACACCACAGTTCAAAAGCATCAATTCTTCAGCTCTCAGTTTCCTTTATGGCCCAACTCTCACATCCATACATGACTACGGGAAAAACCATAGCTTTGAATAGATGGACCTTTGTTGGCAAAGTAATGTCTCTGCTTTTTAATATGTTGTCTAGGTTGGTCATAGCTTTTCTTCCAAGGAGCAAGCGTCTTTTAATTTCATGGCTTCAATCACCATCTGCAGTGATTTTGGAGCCCAAAAAATAAAGTCTGTCACAATTTCCATTGTTTCCCCATCTATTTGCCATGAAATTATGGGACCGGATGCCATGATCTTAGTTTTTTGAATGTTGAGTTTTAAGCCAACTTTTTCACTCTCCACTTTCACTTTCATCAAGAGGCTTTTTAGTTCCTCTTCACTTTCTGCCATAAGGGTGGTGTCATCTGCATATCTGAGGTTATTGATATTTCTCCCGACAATCTTGATCCCAGCTTGTGCTTCTTCCAGCCCAGTGTTTCTCATGATGTACTCTGCATATAAGTTAAATAAGCAGAATGACAATATACCACCTTGATGTACTCCTTTTCCTATTTGGAACCAGTCTGTTGTTCCATGTCCAGTTCTAACTGTTGCTTCTTGACCTGCATACAGATTTCTCAGGAGGCAGGTCAGGTGGTCTGGTATTCCCATCTCTTGAAGAATTTTCCACAGTTTGCTGTGAGTCACACAGTCAAAGGCTTTGTCGTAGTCAATAAAGCAGAAGTAGATGTTTTTCTGGAACTTTCTTGCTTTTTCTATGATCCAGGGGATGTTGGTAATTTGATTTCTGGTTCCTCTGCCTTTTCTAAATTCAGCTTTTATCACCTAAATTGATTGCTATTGTTGTTCAGTCACTAAGTTGAGTCCAACTCCATTTGAAACCCCATGGACTGCAGTATATCAGGCTCCTTTGTCCTCCACTATCTTCTAGAATTTGCTCAAATATATGTTCAATGAGTCAGTGATGCCATCTAACCAACTCATCCTCTGCCGCCCCATTTATGACATTGTTGGACCGCAAAGAGATCAAACCAGCCAATCTTGAAAGAAATCAACCCTGAATATTCTTTGGAAGGACTGATGCTGAAGCTGAAGCTCCAGTACTTTGTCCACCTGATGTGAAGAGCCAAGTCATTGGAAAAGACCCTGATGCTGGGAAAGATTGAAGGCAATAACAGAAGAGCGTGGCAGAGGATGAGATGGTTGGGTATTATCACTGACTCAATGGACATGAGTTTGAGCAAACTTTGGGAGATAGTGGAGGACAAAGGAGCCTGGCATGCTACAATCCATGGGGTCACAAAGAATCAGACATGACTTAGCAATTGAACAACAACAAAAACAAATTATTATTATTGCCAAGTGATAGGCAGTAGACTAAACTTTTCACATGAATCATCATCTCCTTTAGTCTTCCCAACCACTCTCTAAGGCTGAAAGCATTTATCCATTGCACAGATGAAGACCAGAGACTCTAAAGGTCAGGTGCTTTGACCATGACTCCGCAGTCAGCAGTCAGCCGACCTAGATTCCAAACATAGGCCACTGGACTCAAGGCTGACTTGACTTAATCCCAATCCTACTGTCAGGAGTCGAAAGCTCAAATCCCAGGGTACACCATGTAAAAGACTGCCCAAAAATTAGATGGCAGACAGACATGCGGGCTTAGTATTGCCGATGCTATAGGGAGTGGTAGTGACTGTGGCAAACCATAGGGTGTGTCCAGGTGAAGGGGCAGCTGCTTCCCAAGTCCAGGAGTTCAGGACCGTGGGGGAAGAGAGGCTAAGTGTGGCCAGACAGTCCTGTTTTTCAAAAGAAATATAGACTTCGATTTGATTTTTAAATGTTGGCAAATTATTTAATATTTTTTAAACACAGGATGACCCAAAATGTATATATTGTTTAAAGCTCTCTAAGGGCCAGATTTTTACATGCAGTCTCCAGGCCTGGGGTCCCTGCATCTATAGGGCCCTCATCTCTCCACAGGCTCATACAAGGGGCACTCACTTCCAGTCCCCTGGGCTCCCCTAGCGCCCTGTCCTTTCAGCCAGCCCAGTTTTTCCTGGTAGGAAGAAGCAGGCCTGAGCTGCAGGTCTGGGCTGGACCACAGGGCACAGTTCAGTTGTGCACCCCAAATCACCTCCCCCAAGCTGCCTGCCAGAGCAGCATCAGCTTCTGACATCCCTTCCCCAAACCTGGCCCACCCCCATAGACCACAGAGCCAACCAGGGCAGGCAGGGTGGGCAGCAGTCTCTCCAGGGTAGGAGCTTGAGGGAGCAGTTCATCCACTCCAGAACCTTGGGTCCTGCTCAGTATCAACTGGATAAATGGCAGCTTGAAGTCCTGGAAATATTCCAGGGACTCACAGAGAAGAGGTCTCTACCGAGGCCCTGAGTTCCTATGTTTTGATTCCTGGCTCATGCCAGGGCTTCCTCTGGTCTCTCAGAGGTCCAGCTGTGTCTTACGCATCAAGGTACCTCCTGGCACCCAGGGCTGGGCAGCGTGTCTGGTGGAGAAACAAAGGAGCAGGAGGAAACACAGAAAGACAAAAGGAGCAGGAGGGCCAGAGGCAAAGTGGGGCTGCATGTGCAGGAAGGAGGGGGACACGACCCCAGACCCTCCCCGTGCAGCCTGCAGGCCCCCGCTGGAGCCCCTGGCTTACCAGCCCCGCGCGGGGAACACAATGGCTCTAGCGAAAGCACAGCCTGGGACACACGAGGGACACTTCCCCAGGGCAACGGTGAGTCCAGTCCAAAAGAGATGGCCCTCCCCAAAGACCTAGGACCCGCCACCCCATCTACCAAGCCCACCCTCAATGGCAAATCACAGTTTTGTCTTCCTAAACCAGCTTGGATTACCACCACCTGAGTACTGACCATTTGGCAAGTTCATTTGTTTAGGTCGATCACAAAATAATCTCCATGAAGTTAGAGATCTCAGGTGGCCTTGACCTGCAGCAGCTTGAAGTGGGGCTTCAATTCCCAGCCAGAGACTAAGGTCAGACAGTGAGAGCACCAAACCCAAGCCACTGGAGCAGGGGTCGGTGACAAGACCCTGGCTCTTTCACTTTGCAGAAAAGAACTCCCACAGAGACGGGAAGTGGTGAAACAAGTAAAGCATTTATTAGGAGGAAAAAAGAGTGCTGTACATATGGACAGACATACAAAGAGGCTCAGAGAGCCCCGCCCCCAGGGTAGTTTAAATCACTTTTAAGGGGCATTTCTTCCAGGTTTCTTTTTGCCAATCATATTCCTTTGCCTGCTTCTGAGTCTCTATTTGGGACTTCCCAGGTGGCACTAGTGGTAAAGAACCCACCTGCCGATGCAAAAGACACAGGAGACACTGGTTTGATGCCTGGGTTGGGAAGACACCCTGCAGAAGGAAATGGCAACCCACTCCAGTATTCCTGCCTGGAGAATCCCATGGACAGAGGAACCTGGTGGGCTACAGTCCATGGGGTCGCACAGAGTCGGACATGACTGAGCGACTGAGCACGCACACACACAAGAGTCCATATTTGGTTTATCTTGGGCTCCTTCCATGTGTGCGCTCTCATCTCTTAGCCAAGATGGATTCTAGCAAGGAGGCCTATGGGTAGTTGCATCACTAATAAGTGATACTCCCTAGTAAGTGAGGTGCTTCTCCCTCTCTTTTGACCTCTAAGGAGCCTTTCTTTGTGTCTGTAGACAGAGAAGTCCTCTTAACTTGGAGAGTGAGGAACATTTGGTCTCTTATCCCTCTTCTGGACAGGTCTGCCCTCCTCCATCATCCTGCTCTTATGCAATTTCTGTCCACAGGGGAGAAACTGTTCAGCCGGGGGCCCATCTATCTCCTGCCTCACTAGGAAGGAAACCACAGCCAAGAGACTGGCTGGTGAACACCAGCTCTCTGTGCCCCAGAACAGAAGCAGAGAGGAGTCAGACCCTCATGTCCTCTCTTTCTAGAATTTAATGCTGGAATCGATGATACCTACTTGGAGAAGCCCAGAGGCCTCGTGAAGCCCAGCCCCTCTCCCCCCACAACACACTTCGCAGAGGCACAGTCCCAGGGAGGGAAGGACCCTGCCAAGATGACACAGAGGCACGCCACAGAGTACCCCAGGATCGGTCACCCTGAGTCCTGGGCCACAGAGCAGATGGGCTGGTCTCTGCCTCTGGGGTTGCACAGAAGAAGCCCGCTACTCTCCCAAAGAAAGCAGACTGGACTCCCAGAGACCATCCACAGGGCAGCTTGTCCCCTGCTCATCAGATCCGACAGACACACTGCCTCATATCAAAGCCCATGAGAACACTTTGAACATTTCATACTTTGAAGCTCCTTTTGACTCTAAACCCAGGCCTGCAAAATACCTTTGCAGAAAAATAACCTCGATTTGTCATGGCACATTTTAACACATTTGTATGGTCCCTTGATCCAGCCTGGGCTGACAATAGCTCCCCGGTTTCACTTTAAATAAGAGCATTCACACGCAGACAAGAAGAATGGGGGTAAAATGGGCAATTACTTTAAAAAAAAAAAAATTCACAAACGCAAAGACAATTCGCTCTGCTGAGAACGGAGCCTGGCCGCCATGTGACAGATTCATAACCGGGCGGCTCTAACAGCGGATGACAGGCCCCCAACCTCCGAGGGAGAGAAGAGAATGAGGGTGAGGCGTCTGTGGAGCGGGAAATGGGATTTGAGGCCCTTAATTTGCAGGTCACTGGTTTTAATTTATCCCCAACGCCCTGTCACTAGGAGTTCTTACGTCTGGCCGCTGGGGAACAGCAGGCATGCCTGGGTGTTGACGGGCAGTGGGAGTCTGGGGAAGCTGATCCAGGAAGCTGCTGGTGGGAAGGCTTGACTGCAGTTCAGGCACCTGGGGCCACTGGTTGGAGTTGGAAGTCTGTCTACAGCTGGGAAGGGGAGGGCAGGTCCCCCTTCACTTCCGTTAGAACTCTACTGCCTCCATGCTAAAATCCGTGAGGTCCAGACTGGCCCAGGATCCCAGGACCCTTCACCACCCCCCAGTTACTTCACAGGGAAAGTAGCTGCCCTCAGTCCTCGTGTGCAGAATGTGGACTCTCCCAGCAACCCCGGGAGGTGGACCCATCTCTGCTCCCATTTCTCAGAGCTCAGATAGGGCCAAGGTTTGCCCCAAAAAGGGGCAAGAACCAGCCCTCAAACCCAGGTGAGCCCAGCTCCAAAACCAGTGTGGCCACTGGCTCAGGCCACCTCCCACCTTCACAGCCTGTGCATTCAGGTAAGTGGGTGCCTTTCAACACACAGTGGGAGGGTGTTCAGCCTTCAGAAGGAAAGAGATTCGGTCACCTACTACAAGGGTGAACCTTGAGGACATTATGCTAAGTGAACTAAAGTGAAAGTGAAATCGCTCAGTTGGGTCCAACCCCATGGACTGTAGCCTACCAGGCTCCTCAATCCATAGAATTTCCAGGCAAGAGTACTGGAGTGGGTTGCCATTTCCTTCTCCAGGGAATCTTCCCGACTCTGGGATCAAACCCAGTTCTCCCACATTACAGGCAGACACTTTACCATCTGAGCCACCAGGGAAGCCCAGATGAACTAATCCAGACCCAAAAAGTCAGATAACAGTATGATTCCACCAATGTGAGGTCCCCACGGGGGTCAAATTCACAGAGACAGAAAGTAGAAGGAACAGTGCCAGGAGGGAGGGAGTAGATGTTTAATAGGGACAGCGTTTCAGTTGGAGAAGATGAAAAAGTCCTGGAGACCAACAGTGGTAATGATTGCATAACAATGTGAATATGTTTAATACCACAGAACTGCATCTCGAAAATGGTTAAAATGGTAAATTTTACATTATGTCTTTTCTTGATTGGCATGTAATTGCTTTACAATGTTGTGTTGATTTCTGCTATGCAACAAAGTGAATCAGCTATACGTATACATATAACCTCTCTCTCTTAGATCCCTTTCCCACCCACTCCCCCACCCCACCGCCATCCCTCTAGGTCATCAGAGATCACCAAGCTGAATTCCCTGGGCTACACAGCACCTTCCCACTAGTTATCTGTTTTATATATGTCAATGCTACACTCCCAGTTTGTCCCACCCTCCCCTTCCTATATTATGTCTACATGTTTGCTCTCTGCATCTTCATCTCTATTACTGCCCTACTGAGAAGTTCATCTGTACCATTTTCTAGATTACACACATGTATGTGAATACTCACTGGAAGGACTGATGCTGAAGCTGAAGCTCCAATATTTTGGCCACCTGATGCGAAGAGCCAACTCACTGGAAAAGACCCTGATGCTGGGAAGGATTGAGGACAGGAGGAGAAGAGGGCAACAGAGGATGAGATGGTTGGATGGCATCACCATCTCAATGGACATGAGTTTGAGGAAACTCTGGGAGATGGTGAAGGACAGGGAAGCCTGGTGTGCTGCAGTCTGTGGAACGGGACACAACTGAGGAACTGAACAACAGCAGCAATATGATGTTTATTTTTCTCTTTCTGATTTATTTCACTCTATATGACAGACTGTAGGTCCATCCACATCTCTAAAGATGAACCAGTTTCATTGCTTTGTATGGCTGAGTAATATGCCATTGTTTATATGTACCACATCTTCTTTATTCATTCATCTGTCTCTGGACGTTTAGACTGCTTCCATGTCCTGGCTACTATAAACAGTGCTGGAACGAACATTGCTGTACATGTGTCTTTTTGCATTATGGTTTTCTCAGGGTATATGCCCAGGAGTGGGATTGCTAGGTCATATGGTAGTTCTATTTTTTGTTTTTAAGGAACCTCCATACTGTTGTCCAGAGTGCCTGGTTGTGTCCATTTTACCACTGACTTGGTCTATTCCAGCCACTGTAACAAAATACCACAGACTGGGTCACTTGTGAAAAACCTGCATTGATTTCTCAAGGTTCTCAAGGCAAGAAGTCCAAGAGCAGGATGCCAACATGGATGGCTAGGTTTTAGTGAAGGCCTGCTTCCAGGTTGCAGATGGCCAGCTACTCACGTTCTCATGTGTGGGGAGGGAACAGAGTTCCTTGTATTAGTTCACTCAGTTTGTCCAGTTATTTGTGACCCCATGGACAGCAGCCTGCCAGACTCCTCTGCCCATGGAATTCTCCAGGTAAGAATACTGCAGTGGGTAGCCATTGCCTTTTCCAGGGGATCTTCCCAACCCAGGAATAGAACATGGGTCTCTTGTATTGCAGGCAGATTTTTTTACCATCTGAGCCACGAGGAAGCACCAGGAGAGCTCCTTGGGGTCACTTTAACTAGGGCACTAATTCCAGTCTTGAGGGCTCCATCCTCATGACCTAATCACCTTCCAGAGGCCTCACCTCCCAACACCATCACCCTGGGAGGTTGAGATTTCAGTAGAAGATTTTGGGGACACAAACATTCAGCCCACAGCAGCCACAGAAAGAAGATGCATTGTGGAGCCTGATGTGTCTCCCTGCACTGCTTCCCTTCCACTCAGTCTCACTAAAGAGTCATTTCATAAGCAGGATGCTCTGCCGGGTATGAGGGCTGGAGACGAAATATGGTTTCTACTCCAGAGAGACCAGATGCCCAGTGAGGGAAAAAAGGCTGGAAAACTCACAGCCCCTCACTGTGCCCACAGGTACATGGCTCCATGCAGGGACACCAGGCTGGGAGCCTGGCCGGTGTCGGGGAAGAGCCATGAGGGCCATGGGGCATCCTCTACCACAGGAAGGGTCTGCTCAGACCATCTGCTGCTAATAAAAAGTGAAGCACTCAAGACATGAACGCTTTTTCGCCCTTCATCCCAGAACCCTCCAAGGCCACGTGCAGAAGTTGAACGTGCACTGACACACACCTGCCCACCAGGTACCATTTCCATTCGGGTCTCCATTAGAGTGAACCTGTGCTCTTGGCATGTGAAGAATGTGATGTTTACTCATCACCTCCCTGGCTATTCTTCATGCTCCATCTACAGGGATGGGACGGAGAGATGGACGTGGCCAGCATCTCTGGCTCGCAGCACCAGACAGCCAGAATGTCAACCCAAGTTTCACTTCAAACCTCGCTTTTAACATCATCCATCTGGAATTTATTAAATCTTGACAATGTCTGTTTGAGGTCTTTGTCATTTTCTATGCCCAGGCTTATTTTTCACTTTGGCAACTTGTCGAACGAGCTTCCATGGAGCTATTGTTTCATGTAAATAGATGTCTCTTGGTCTGGCTGTGATGGAGCGCACCTAATAGAATTGCTCATGTTGTATAAAGATTTCGTACCTGATTGTTTACGGCATTCATCTTCAAAGAACCCATGCCGTGAGGCCAGCCACACTGCTCAGCAGTGTCACCAGATAGATACCCTGGATCACAGAGCTGGTGCTTCTCCAGGCAGTCAGGACGAAGGCAAGGCTGATTCCCGTGCCAAAAACCCAGTGCCCCAGCAAGGAGGTTCTTACCTTTAAGACGCTTTCGCATGAGTATGCCTTTGATGAACCTGATCCAAGGCAACCCACTGAAGTTGATCCCAGGATGGCCTGGGCCATCAGGGAATCATTGAGCATTACACACAGCTGAAAGGTTGTTGAATCACATGAAGACACTGGGATTCTTGGCCACCGGAGAAGAATGCAATCCGGGACCAGAGACGAGGCTTGATCGCTCAGAGCTTTGGTGTAATAAAGTTTTATTAAAGTATAAAGGAGATAGAGAAAGCTTCTGACATAGGCATCAGAGGGGGCAGAAAGAGTACCCGCTTGCTAGTGTTAACAATGAAGTTATATACTCTCCAATGAATCCAAAGAATGTCTGGAGGTTGTAAAGACCTCACCAGACCTACTCCCATAATTTACATTTTAAGATAACAGAATTAGCCAGAAGGTTTAATCCAGTGACTGTCCTCAGGCAGGATACATTATTGTTATAGAATCCTAAGGAATGTAGAGAAGGAAAAAAAGGTTTGTCCTTTCTTCCTCTTTGAGAATTCCAGACCCCTCTCTCCTTGGGGACCCCTAGACTCCCTATCAACCTGCCTAGGAAATGACTCTCTCACAGCTCTGAATATCGCTGTTAACCGGTTGGTGCTGCAGGGCTGCAGACTCTGGAAGGCTTCAGATAGAGGTGGGACACAGCAGCAGGCAGTTCAGACCATGGGTAGTTGGCGAGCTGACCGTGATGACCCTGCAATCATCAGCTCAATGGGTTGGGCAGTCAGCCATGACTGAGCAATCTCCCAAACACTGTCTTATAGATACGGCTGCCCACAAGGCAGATATCCCCTCTCTGGGAGGTGCCCCTGATGAGTGGCCCCTGGCAACTCATATATTCCACATGATCCCACCCCTGAGGGCAGCTCAGGAGCACACATCTGACCCAATTCGAGCTGATTGGATGGCCCCTCCTGGGACAGTTGGGTTGGAGCTGAGTGAAGAAATCACCTGTCCAAGCAGCTAGGGGGTAACCCACAAGCTCAAGGGCCAGGGCAGCCACAAAGATGGAGGAGAAACCCGGGCCATGTAGTCAGAGAAAAACAAAGAGGAGAAGCAGAAGGGGAAGGACAGGTGGAAGCTGCCAGTCCTGCCAGGCTAAGGCTGTTCTATGTCCCTCCCTGTGTTCCCAGGGATGTGCCCTGGGCTGGAGTAGTGGTGTTCCTGTCTGAGCTCTGTCATGCTGGCATCATTTCCATGGGGTCAGGATAGTGAACCATCAAGACAGGGCTGGTCCAACCAGAGGAAATGGCAGGTGAGGTGAGCCCAATTCTCAATTTCAGTATGGAAAGCATGTGAGTTTCAAACCTGCTTTGTGTAAAAATCAAATTTTTGCTTAATCATGAGTGGTAATAATGTTGATTTATGGAAAAACATCTTATTTGAGGCAATAAGTAGCTAACTTTGCCAGCACATGAAGAGTCAAATAGAACCTGAATTCTCGAATTCATGAATGAGTCTCCTGGAATGACATTACTGGGTGTTTGATCTTTGGTTCCCTCTGAACATGTCAAAAGTCTTTGATGATATCAGATCTGTACATGAGAGGAAGAGGGAACAGACAGCCCAGAAGAACGCAGAGCTAAGACTCAGGACATGGGTTCATCCTTTAAGAATAAAACATAAAGAGAAGAAGAAGGCTATGAGGGAAGAGATTAATTAAAACCTAAACTAAGAATCCTACCAAAAATAAACAGGTAGATAGATGGATAGATACATAGATATAGATGGATGGGTGGAAGGATGGTTAGATGTGTGCAACCTCAGTCAGTCGTGTCTGACTCTTTGCAACCGCATAGACTGTAGCCCACCAGGCTCCTCTGTTCAAAGAATTCTGCAGGCAAGAATACTGGAGTGGGTTGCCATGTTCATCTCCAGGGGATCTTCCTGACCCAGGGGTCGAACCTGCATCTCCTGAATCTCCTGCTTCGGCAGGCAGGTTCTTTTCCACTGAGCCACCTAGGAAGCCCAATAGATAGAGACAGAGAGATAGATATAAATGAATGGATGGATAGATCCTAAGCTGGCTTTAACCACTTCTACGTTCTATCTACTGATGCATGACTAGTTTATACAAACATTACCAGTTTACAATTACGTTTCTTACCTCTCAGTATCCGTGCGCTGGGATTCTGAGCACAGAAAAGCCAGATCCTCTACTCAGGGTCTCAGAGTATTGGCTGACTATCTTCTCATCTGGAGCCCAAGATCCTCTTCTAACCCAATTCAGGGTGTAGTTCCCATCAGTCTTAGCCCCTGCAGGCCACCCTCAGGTTTGAGCCATCTGGCCTGATCACACATGGCAGCACTCTTCTTCAAGGCCAGAAGGAGATTGACTTCTGGAAGGTCCAGTCTCATTCAAGAACTCATCTGATTAGTCAGGCCCGTGAATTGCATGCTCAATTGCTAAGTCGTGTCCAACTCTTTGTGACCCCATGAACTGTACCCTGCCAGGCTCCTCTGTCCATGGATTTCTCTAGGCAAGAATACTGGAGTGGGTTGCCATTTCTTATTCCAGGGGATCTTCCTGACCCAGGGATCGATGAATGTGCATCTCCTGCATTGGCAGGTGGATTCTTTACCACTGAGCCACCTGGAAAGCCCTTTGTCATGTTAAGTGACTTAATCTCTGACACTTTCATTCAGTTCAGTTCAGTCACTCAGTCATGTCCAACTCTTTGCAACCCCATGGACTGCAGCACACCAGGCTTCCCTGTCCATCACCAGCTCTCGGAGCTTACTCAAACTCATGTCCATCGAGTCGATGATGCCATCCAACCATCTCATCCTCTATCATCCCCTTCTCCTCCTGCCTTCAATCTTGCCCAGCATCAGGGTCTTTTCCAATAAGTCAGTTCTTCAAATGAGGTGGCCAAAGTATTGGAGCTTCAGCTTCAGCATCAGTCCTTCCAATGAATATTCAGGACTGATTTCCTTTAGGATTAATTGGCTGTATCTACTTGCAGTCCAAGGGACTCTCAAGAGTCTTCTCCAACACCACAGTTCAAAAGCATCAATTCTTCAGCCCTCAGTTTTCTTTATGGTCCAACTCTCACATCCACATATGACTACTAGAAAAACCATAGCTTTGACAAGACAGACCTTGTTGGCAAAGTAATGTCTCTGCTTTTTAATATGCTGTCTAGGTTGGTCATAGCTTTTCTTCCAAGGAGCAAGTGTCTTTTAATTTCATGGCTGCAATCACAGTCTGCAGTGATTTTGGAGCCAGAAGAAAATAAAAGTCTGTAATAGGTAAATATAATAGGTAGATTACTCAATCACTTAGCTGTACACCTGAAACTAACATGACATTGTAAATCAAATACACACTTCAATCTTTACAAATAAAATACTGTATTGTACATTTGAGTCTCGCTAAAAGAAAAGATTTTAATGTTCTCACCGCAAAAAAAAAAAAAATGGTAACTGTGTGACAGGATAGTAGTGTTAGCTAAGGCTGTCGGTGGTGACCATTTTACAACATATAAGTGTGTCAAATCATCAGATTGTGCACCTTAACCGTGCACAATGTTCTATGTCAACACCGTCTCAATAAACGCGGGAAATAATGGACCTCAGCCACTCTGCCCTGTGGATGAACTTGAGAACAGAACTTGCGGCTCAAAGGACAAGACCTGCATGTCTTTGAGAAGGTCAAATCCTGTCTCTGCCAGAAATGAGGGGGGAGACTTCTGTGCTGGTTCTCCAAACTACTATCCTGGCGGGGCAGGGAGTTGGGGGGGGGGCGGTCTTCGTAACACTTTATTATGAACCACAAAGTACTGTTTGAAAGAAAATGAGTTGTGTTGAAAGAAGCTCAGTCAGTAGGGCTCAGAATGTCCTGAGGTCACCTGATAAAATCATTCTGCTGCTGCTGCTAAGTCGCTTCAGTCGTGTCCGACTCTGTGCGACCCCAGAGACGGCAGCCCATCAGGCTCCCCCGTCCCTGGGATTCTCCAGGCAAGAACACTGGAGTGGGTTGCCATTTCCTTCTCCAAAATCATTCTACAAGGAGGCGAAGGAATTACACAGGGTGGTCAACACTCCTGGGGCACTCATGTCGCAATGCAGGCATTGGATAGTCTTTCCACAATCCCCTTAGAGAACAAGAGCCCTCGGTGACCACTCAGATCATACAACTGCACTTACAAGACAAAGTGAAAAGAAAGGATTCGTCTGTGTTAGAAAAATAGGTACATGTGGCCTAGAATACAACTTTCAGCATCGGACACAGGTTCAAGGAGTCCTATAATCTTCTCTCTTCCTCATCCCAGACTAAACAGTTCAGTCCAAAAGCCCTTAGTCAGGGCCCAGCGAGGCAGTTGCAGGGGCTGGGGCACGTGGTGGTGGAGGGTGGGGTGGTAGGGGCCATGGCCACGTAGCACAACATGCCAGCTGTGAACAGGAATGAGAGGGGAGGTTGACCCATGGAGCGGGGGCAGCTGGGAATTGCCCTGGTAACAACCTAGTGTAGAGTGTTGGAGCCCCTGCAGGGTGAGGATAGAATAGGGGTTTGGAGCAGCCAGTGTAGGGTTCTGGCACCCAAGCAAAGCAGGGAGGGTGGTGCAGGGGCTGAGGAGAGACAGTGGTGATAGAAGGAAGATTGGTTACAAACCAGTTCTAGCCTGCAGGGTTGGCTGAATAAATTATAATCTCTCCATACCACAGGATATTATGTAGTCATTAAAGCCGACATTGTAGAAAAACATTTAATGACATGAAAAGATGCTCATGAAATATTGAGGGGGATAAAGCAAGTTGAAAAAACTATACGTGATGCTCCTAATGATGTCTATTGCAACTCCCTGCTGCTGTGTAAGAATCCAGCCAAACACTTCATATCCTATGGTTCTGCTCCTGGATTCTGTGGCCCAGAATGGCCAGGGGGCATAGAGGATGGGCTCCTCTCTACTCCTGGGCACAGCGGACCCTTTCTGAGATGGTGCACACAGCTCAGGAGGAACTGGAGGACACTTCCAACATGGTGTCTTGACTCACATGCCCAGCACCTGGGCTGGGGTGCCTGGAGCCAGGATGGTCAACCAGAGTGCCTACGGTGGACTTCCCAGCATGGTAGCTCAGGGCTCCTAGGGCCCGTGTTCTGCTGAACTAGGAGCACAGAGCATGGCCTTTTATGACCTAACCCGGAAGTCATAGGGTCACATCCACCTTACTCTATTGGTGGAGCTGGTCACAAAAACCCTCCCAGATGAAGGCACTGACCCCACTTCTCACTGGGAGGAGAGACCAAGCATTGGCAGCCATGATTAAACATCACCACATCCTTCCTCAAAATAAGCAGAATGGCCCCTGATGTCAACCGCTGATTTCTAAGAGTGGTGAGATCCTAGGTGGGGTTTTCCTTCCTTATGCCTCTCTGTATTTTTTAAATATTCTACAGTGATGATGGACTACTCATTAAATAGGAAAAAAGATAAAATTTACCCCAAGGGCTTTCCTTCCCACAGCCTACTCACCACCGTTTGCACCTCTTGGATGCACAGGTGCCCTCTTTCTGTGGGTCTGCTGGGCCCCTGCACCCATGGAGGAGCCCTTGTTGGGGGAGGGGGAAGGCTTATCTCTCCTGCAGTGTTTCAGGGACAGCCTCCATGTCTCCTGAGGATCGTGGATGAAGACACAAACAGAACGGAGTTTAAGTCAGAGAACAAGGTACCTTGGACAAGTAATAAGAAGCCTCCATAAAAAGGAACAAACTCATGCCATTTGTAGAAATGTGGATGGACCTAGATTGATGCTTTTGAACTGTGGTGTTGGAGACGACTCTTGAGAGTCCCTTGGACTACAAGGAGATCAAACCAGTCCATCCTAAAGGAAATCAGTCCTGAATATTCATTGGAAGTACTGATGCTGAAGCTGAAGCTCTAGTACTTTGGCTACCTGATGCGAAGAACTGACTCGCTGGAAAAGACTCTGATGCTGGGAAAGATTGAAGGCAGGAGGAGAAGGGGATAACAGAGGATGAGATGGTTGGATGGCATCACTGACTCGAAGGACATGAGTTTGAGCAAGCTCCAGGTGATAGTGAAGGACAGGGAGGCTTGGCATGCTGCAGTCCATGGGGTCACAAAGAGTCAGACACGCTTGAGTGGCTGAATTGAACTGAGATGCTGGTGGGAAAGCCAGGAAGGTTGCTGCTTCCTCCCGTTTCTGCAGACTCTGGGATCGCTTGAGAAAGCTGAAGGTTTGATGACACAGGCTCATCCTCCTGCAACCTCCAACAGGTGGCACCTGGCTGACTTGCTCCAGTTCCCTGGGCCCCCATAGGGATTCCCAGGTGGTGTTAGTGGTTAAAAAAAAAAAAAAAATCTGCCTGCCAGTGAGGGATACAAAAGAGATAAGGCTCCATCCCTGGGTCAGGAAGATTCCCTAGAGGAGAAAATGGCAATCCACTCCAGTATTCTGGCCTGGAGAATTCCATGGACAGAGGAGCCTGGTGGGTTACAGCCCATGGGGTTGCAAAGAGTCGGACATGACTGAGCACACACACACATGCACCTGGGCCCCCAAAGTGCCACGTGGATGCTCACACCTGGCCGTCACTCAGCCACGTGATGGGCAAAGACTCCAGAAACAGTGGCTTTGCAATTCCAGACTCTCAGCAGTGGGAGGGTCCTCAGAAGGACCCTCATCACTTTTAGGAAAACAGCATGCCTGGCAGATGCTCATCACATCCCACCTGAATACCTCCGTGAGTGGGGATCTCACCCCATTATTAGATAGTTGTCATGAGAGCAATTTTCCCATCCAAAGACAAATGTACTTCCAGGTGGGTCAGATCAGGCCACTCCTTTGGTTGAGGTCCCCAGGGCATCCTTCTACTCCCAGAACATAGCCTGTGGGACTCTCTGTGATGCACAAGGCTTGCCCCCTACAGGACTGCCTAACTCTCCAGCCTCAGTTTGTTCTATCAGTGTGTGAACACCATCTCCCAACTTCTTGGGTACACATTTCTGCCTCTTCCCCCAGCTCCCCCCTTTCCCAAACACCCTCAACAATAACTCTGTATCCTGCTTCTGGTCACCCTTCCCCTGGGCCAAAATCAATCCTTCCCACTCTTGATTTTCTTCCATTTCGTAGCCCTTAGCATAATGTGGAATTTCTATACTTGATTACTTTCTGGGGTATCTTCCTTCTCTATTAAGTTGTCAGCTCCTGCAGGGCAGGGGCTGGCTTGCTTTGTTCCCTGTTATAAACTTAGCAGCTGGAAAGGGGGAGTTGCTGTTCTAATCAGTGTAATAGGTGCTTAATAAATAGGTGGAGAATGGATGGATGATGGATGGAAGATGGATGGATGGATGGAAGATAGATAGATAGATGAATGATGGATGGATGGATGGAAAGAAGGAAGATGGACAGATAGAAAATGGATGGAAGGAAGGAAGATGGATGGATGGGCTGTTACTTTTTAATTCACAATCCCATTTAGTGAATACAGACAGACATCACTTTATTGGGCTTTGTTTTATTGCACTTCAAAGATATTGCATTTTTTACAAATGGAAGATTCGTGGTAATCCTGCATTGATGAAGTGTATCATCACCATTTTTACAACAGCATTTTCTCACCTCATGTCTCTGTGTCACACTTTGGTGATACTCATAATAGTTCACAATTTTTCATTATTATTATATTTTTATGGTGATCCATGATTAGTGATCTTTGATATTACTACTACCAGTCACTGAATGCACAGATGATGGTTAGCAGTTTTTAGCAATAGAGTGTTTTTTAATTAAGGTATGTACATTTTTTAGACATAATGCTATTGCATGCTTAATAGACTACAGTAGGGTGTAATCATAACTTTTATATGCACTGGGAAAAAATTGATTGACTCGTTGCATTGTGATACCCACTTTACTGCCGTGGTCTGGAACTGGATCTGCAGTATCTCCAAGGTATGCATGTATTTCTGTCTTCCAGAGACAAAATTCTAATCCTATTGATGGAAAAAATGGAAACAGTGACAGATTTTAATTTCTTGGGCTCCAAAATCACTGTAGAAGGTGACTACAGCCATGAAATTAAGACGTTTGCTCCTTGGAAGAAAAGTTAAGACAAAACAGACAGCATATTAAAAAAGCACAGACATTACTTTGCTGACAAAGATCCATACACTCAAAGCTATGGTTTTTCCAGTAGTCATCTATGGATATAAGAGCTGGAGTGCTGAGTGCTGAAGAATTGATGCTTTTGAACTGTAGTGTTGGAGAAGACTTAACAGTCCCTTGGACAGCAAGGAGATCAAACGAGTCAATCCTAAAGGAAATCAACTCTAAATATTCATTGGAAGAACTGATTCTGAAGCTGAAGCTCTAATACTTTGACCACCTGATGGGAAGAGCCAACCTTGATGCTGGGAAAGACTGAGGGCAAGAGGAAAAGGGGTGACAGAGGATGAGATGGTTGGATGGCATCACAGACTCAATGGACATGAGTTTGAGCAAACTCCAGCAGGCAGCGAAGGACAGGGAATCCTGGTGTACTGCATGGGGTTGCAGAGTCAGACACAACTATGACTGAACCACAACACTGATGGGAATTACTAATACATGAATGTGGTTGGCCTTGCTCAGGACCACATTTCAAGTATTGGAAGATTCCCAGGCACCAAATGATGAGTTCCTACTTAGTTACTGGTGACCTTTGCCTCCTCTGATCATCCCTGTTGCCCTGTCCCATCAGCCCCCTGTTCAGGCCACTGTGCAGGGCTGCCGACTTTCCCTGACTGCTGTCCCTAAAAATAGGAGTGTCCTCCAGATCTGGCTTATCTACTATCTGTGGAGAAAGACATGTTTTTTGTGTTTTTTTTTTTAATTTTCAATTTGTCACAAACCTGCACTTTTGTAAAATATGGTAAAAATGAACTAGAAAAATGAAATGAGGAAAAGACACAAAATAAGAGCCCCCAATTTTTTATTAGATTCAACAGACATGAAATTACTCTGAAAATTGCTACACAGACTCTAAACACTTACTCTGAATGTCTGTGCTTATCTTGTCCAAACTGACAACAAGTGAGGGACCGCCTTGGAGCAGCTGTGTGGATTCTGAGATGAGAGAGCAGGTGTGGGGCTGGCTGTCTGTGGCCCCAACGTGAGGCAGGGAGGCCCACAGGCAATGCCCTACCTGCTTCCCCCGCAGAGAGCCTGACCTAGACAGCCCACCTGCCCCTAGGCTGGCCCAGCTCCTTCCTCTTGCCGAGGGCCAGAATGCAGACAAAATTCCTGCCTTTAGCAAGCTGGTATTCAATTTGGGGGAAGCAGAAAAGAGTTAATAACTAGATACAGGGGTGTTGATGCTGAAAGTTGGGCTCTGTGCACCGATGCCAGATTGAATCTCAGAGACAAGAGTTTTGGGTGAAGTAGAAAAGAATGGCCTTATTGCTTTGCCAGGCAAAGGGGGCCACAGCTGGTTCCTGCCCAGAAAACCTCTGTCCCAGGGGAGTTTGGCACAGAGTTTTATAGCAATAGTTCAAGGGCAAGGTTGCTGAAAAGGATCAGGGTGCGTGCAGGGCCTGCACTCCTTTAGTCTGGCCCCATGTGGTCTCCTGATGGGCTTCTGTGGTTTTTGAGGTTATCGAACTGTGACTTTCTCTCGAAATGAAGAGTGCTTCATCAAGTAGTTAACATCTTCCATTTGATGGGAGTTTAGTTCTGCAGAACATCTCAAAGATACTGCTGTGTGCATCCCTTGAGAGGAACCAGGACTTGCTCCAAGGCTGCACTATTCTTTCTTGATTGCTCCTCCCTTGTCTCTGTATCCTCTCCCTTCTCTGACTGGCAAATGCTTGAATCTGCCCTTTGGAACACAGGGAAGGTCATGGAGACCGAAGTCTACTTCCTACAAACAAGAAACGGGGGACATAGAAAGCCTTTTGTGCCCAGGAGCCCCACAGGGTCCTACTTGGTTTCAGAGTTAGGTGGTGTATGTGAGAGGGCAGGACCACAGGAAGGTGATCAGGAAGGGCTGATGGAGATCACAGCGACCTGAATGCAAGCAGGAGGGTGCCATGCCGACTCCAGACAGAGCATCCCAGGCAGTGGGAAGAGCAGATGCAGAGGACTGAGAGGAGTGTTCCAGAAACACATCTTCCAGGAAGAGAAAGGAGGATGGGCAGATGGAGGGAGGCCCAGCACTGCCAGTTCACCATAGCTGAAAGCCTTTGGCCTTGAACCTAAGCATGAGAAGCAACCACACCTTGCCCTTCAGTCCCAGGTGGGGCTGTATGGGATTAAGGCTGGCAGTCTCTCTCTCTCCCTCTCTCTCTCTCTCTCTCTGATGGCTTCTACATGTGTTACCTTGAACTTGATGCTGACTACAACAGCCTGTTTGTGGCCAATCAAACATACATTGCACATCTGCTTTAATTATTAAAGAGAAGGGCGCACTTACCAGAAGTAAGGAGTGTCTATGTTAAAAATAAAGATTAAATGCCTCTCTTTCTCAGACAACAATGCTGGTTACTCATTTGATGGTCAGACTCCCTTCCTAGGTGCCAAAGCCACACTGATGACCTGGGTACGTGGGGATCTGGTTTTCTGAAACCATAAGGAAGGTCTCCCTGACTTGATGTTCTCTGTTCTGACAAGACAGAAATCTATGCTGAAAACATTGCTTCTCCAGGGCAGATCCTCAGAATAATCTGAGAGACTGGCTTCTGGGCTATAGTCCTCAGTTTGGCTCAGGTAAACTCATTCCTATCATTATTGGTTGTTTGTTGAGGATTTTCATCAACAGCAGGAACAAGTCAGATCTTTGTACCCCATAGGGGGCAGCTTCATGTGTCCTCATTTCAGTTTGATTGTTGGCACCCCCAACGCGAGAGTGTAGAGCAGGTATTAAAGTAAAGAAAGGAAATACCCTTCTTTTAAGGAGGAGATAAGGAGATAAGGAGAGCAACAAGTTGTCTTTCTCAGGGCCAGCCACCAGGAACAGAGGGAAAGCTTCCAGAAGCTTTTTACTGGGGTTCATGCTTTGGAAATGGACCACTGAGCATTTTGAAGGGCTTCCCGGTGGCTCAGGTGTAATGAGGGAGACCTGTAATGCAGGAGACCTGGGTTCGATCCCTGGGTTGGGAAGATCCTCTGGAGAAGGGAATGGCTACCCACTCCAGTATTCTGGCCTAGAGAATTCCATAGATTGTATAGTCCATGGGATCACAAAGAGTTGGACACGATTGAGCAACTTTCACTTCATACTCACTGAGGCTTTTGTACCACACTCAGGAGGCCAGGGCCCCATGTGGCATCTGAAAGAGAAAGAAATGAGAAGCATAATAGTGTCCACTAATAAAAAAACAATGCCTCCCAGAGTTACTTTGGAGAAAATGAGGAATTGGAAGCATTTAGCCCTTACAGAGTGAAATGTTCTGTTAAATTACTAAAAGGAGAGATTCAGGTTCCTTTGAACCTGAAAGATACAGTAATTACTAAACCAGAACACTCAGCAGGAGATGTTTTATGGGACCTAATTAAAGCCAAGAGGGAGGAGCAAGTCATGAGAATTGGGTAAGAGGATCCATCACGGAGCTCGGTGAGCAGAGCTTGGGCACACCAACCAAGGTGGTCTCCAGGGATGGATGTGACCCACCCATACAGAAGCCAAAATGGTAAGGACCAGGGCTGGGGCTGCTCCTAGTCCCAGAACGAGGCCAGGCTCTGAAGTGACGCAGGGTGCATGAGTGTCCCCTCCAGTGTCTGGCTTGAGGGCAGGTCATTTGTTCACACACAGGGATCCACAGAGACACGTGCACACACACACATGCACACACATACACATGCACACACAAGTAGAGACACATACACATGCAGAGAGATACACGCACAGACACATGCACGCACAGACTCATGCACATAAACACATTCATAATACACACATGTACAGGAGTACGTGCATATCCATGACTTCCCTGGTGCCTCAGCTGGTAACTCACCTGCCAATGCAGCAGATGCAAGAGACAGTTTCGATTCCTAGGTCAGGAAGATCCCTTGGAGAAGGAAATGGCAACCCACTCCAGTATTCTTGCCTGGAGAACCCCACAATGGGGTTGCAAAGAGTAAGATACATCTTAGCAACTAAATAAGAACAACAAATGTGCATATTCACAAGTGCCCACATATATACACATGTATATAAACAATCAACCAAAGCCCCATGTGAGCCCAGCACTATGGCTCTCGTCATTGCAGTCCAATCTTCATCACTCACCTAAGTGCTCCACACCCACTGTGAACCCACTACCTTGCTGGAAAATCAAGACCACACGTGTCCAACTGGGACACACAGAAGAACCCAGAATCCCATTTCATCCTTCAAGAGAAAAAGTCAGTTTCCTAGAGTCAAGAATATAAAAGCCATCTGCATAACCGAATCACTCTGCTGTACCCTTGAAACTAACACAACACTGTAAATTAACTATCCTTCAGTAAAAATGTTTAAGGGGAAAAGAAAAGCCTGGTATTTTTCTTTAATGGAGAGATGAGATTTAACAAAGGGAAGGCATCAGCTTGAAGCACAGCCAGAGGAAAGGCCCTTGGCAGGCAGCTGGAGTCGGATCATCTGATCAACTTCCGGTCCGACTTAGCAGAAGCTAGTGTGAGGTGAAGAGGAAGGGGACATGGGGGTCTTGGGGAGCTCTCCTTTGAGCAGAGAGGGACCAGCTCCTGCTCTGTGCTCCTCAGCCGGAGGGAGACCCTCACCCACCACCCCCAGAGAGCTCCTGTGCGGCAGCTGCGACCCCCATCAGAGAGGGTCCCTTGCCTGCCATCTCCAGGGAGATTCCAGAGTTCTGCTCTAAATTCTCCACCTGCGACTGCTTCAGCCCCCCACCCCCAACCCCCATCCCCACCCCCAGGAAAGGGTCAAAGTTCTACTAGGCAATCAACAGGCTCCCTCCAAAGCAATCAGGCACACTGACAGCTCTCTTAGAAAAATGGGAGAAACGTGAGGTGAGCAAGGACATCATTCGGTTGTTTCCCCGCGCCCCCCGCCCCCGAGGCTTTTGTATTCCCATGGCATTTGGGATGCGATTTCACCCAGCACTTTTGGCCCCATCCGTTTTGTTTCACTGGCAGCTACCAACAGGGTGATGGAGTGAAGAGTGCCCAGAGTCAGGTGCCATGGCCAGCCCCCACCCACCTCTGTGGCCTCTGACAGACCCTTAACCTTATCAGCCTGCAAATGAGCAACATCAGGTTGGAGGCTTTGGACTTGTCATAGGAGATGCTCAGCAACCAGAGGCCTCTTCCAAGGCTGCCCCCAAGACATCTAGGGGAAGAGGGATTGGGGAAGTGGAGGGCCCTGGGTGCCAAGGAAGGGGGTGAACCCCCGAAGAGCACACCTTGAACCTGCTTCCTTCTCCTTGTTCTAAAACCCAGTGTGGACCTCCCTGATCACCACTGCTCTTGCTGAAGCCCCGGGGGCACATCCAGGCTTGTGGAGGGGGGAAGGGTGAGTGGGGAGCCAAAGAGCTATGACGTCTCCTCTACCTGGGTGAGGCAGAGGTCCCAACACTCCACCAGGGACCCCAGGCCCCATAGGGGCTGACTCAGCACAAGCAAAGTCAGGCTCAGTCCCGCAAGTCCTGGAAAGTGATGAGCGGGGGACGGAGCCTCTAATAGTTCAATAACTCAGACATCGTCCTGGCACAGCCACCTGGAGACCCAGGGCATGGACCCTGGGGACCATGCTGGTGAGATCTGTGACCCCGCCGCAGGGTCTCAGAGAGGACAAGAAGGCAGTGCTTAGAGAGCAGGGATCCGGCTACCTGGAGGAGCGTCTCAGGCCAGGAAGATGCAGGTAGAACCAACTTCGAGGGTCAACTAACAGGGGTCCATTTCCTGATAGCTGCTGCTAATTAGGACCCAACCAGGGGAGACAGTTACCCCAGGCTCTCCGCCTGGTCACAGGTTTACCTGCCCACCTGAGCATCAGCGGGGATCTCAACTCTGACCAGAAAGCTCAGCCTCTCCCAGCAGATGAATGCCTGTGTTACATCAGCAGGATGATATGGGGGAGGCCAGAAAGGCCTTCCCTGTTGACAAGAGGGTAAAACCCAAACAAAAGGCTTCAAAAAGCTGGATGGGATCACCGATGACTCGGGGGAGATGGAGGCCGGGGACAGGAAGGCCCCCCAGGCTTGGCCTTGTCCTGAGGACAAGGTCCTTGTCTCCCAGGACTCTGAGAAACACGGAGTCCTGGAAGAAACTCAAGGAGCCAGAGTGGAGTTAGAAGGGATCCCACATCCCTTGCTGGTGGCAGAACAGGTAGCTGTGGGTGGACAGGGAGCCAGGGCATCTCGGGGGGCTCTGCCAAGCCCTGCCCCAAGCTCTGTTTCTAACTGCCTAGAGCCAGGACTGGGTACAAGGCCCTGGTTCCCCAGAGCCTTGGAGACATGGATCTCTCTGCCAACACCTGGGCCCTGCCAAGCCATGTGGCGGGAAAGACCAGCTATGGCTCTGTGTGGTGTGGCCAGCAGCAGCTGGAAGCCCCTGACTGCATCCCTTCAAATTGTGTGATATCCTGATTTCCCAAGTCCTGACCAGAGACGCCCAACCTCTTGGGGGGTCCTGACAACTCTCAGAGTCACACCCTTGAGCTCAGGACCTGAAGAACCAGGCAGAGGGCATTGTCCCCGACAGGTGGCTGCAGTCTCTCCGTGTGTCTCATCACTGATGGCAGACACAGGCTGCACTGCCAGTGCACGCCAGGGAAGAGCCCTGCTGTGCTGTTGAGAGGAATCAGACACACAAGACCACAGGTTCATTTATATGAAATACCCAGAATCAGTAAATCCACAGAATCAGAAAGCTGCTTAGCAGTTAACAAGAGTCGGGGTGAGGTGGGAGAGGGTAAGGGGGAGACTGCTAAATGCTACAAGCTTTCCTTTAGGGATGATGAACAGCTTTGGAACCTGCGATGGTCCCATAATATTGTGAATGTATCAAACAACACAGAAGTATTTGCTTTGAAATGGTTAATTATATGTTATGGCAATTTTACTTCAGTGGGAGAGTGAAGGAGGATGAGGAAAGGAAGGAAGAGAGAGAGAGAAAGAAAAATGAAGGAAAGAAGGAGGAAAAGAGAGAGAAAACAGGGAGAAAAGAGGGAGAGAAGATCAAAGTGGGTGTGATAAACACTCAACAGAAGACACCAGAAAGACAGGTATATACCCAGACAGCCCCAGAAACAGGATTGCATTGTCACCTGCCCAAGGACATAATCACCTGAGGACAGGTGGCTCTGGCAGCCAAATTTCCCCAGAGATACAAGCATGTGCTAGTCAAGTCCCAAGCCCCCAGCCAGCAGCCCAGTTGGGAAGGGCACCTGGCGGCTCACAGCAGGCTGGGTGCCATGGGGCGCCCCCTCCCAAACCTAGATGAGAACATCCTGTAATTGGCCTGCCTGTACTCTGACCTCAGCCGCAGCCTCTCTGCTGACAGTGTGTTTCACCACAGATTTGACCTCAGTTAGAAATGAGCCCTTCTAAAATGCTTAGAAACACAGGGCTCAAGGTCCCCTCTGCCGTCTCCAGAGCACAGTGGAAAGAGACCTGAGCTATGAAAATGAAGCCCAGCTCCCTGTCCTGACCCCTCTCCAGGCAAGAGCCTGATTTTGGAAAGATCCTCCCCATCGCAAGAGACAACAGTGGCTCTAGGAGTCCCTGGAGTCCTCCCTTGGGCACACCTTCCCAGAGCATCAACCCAGAAGCAACTCCAAGAGACGCTGGAACAAGGGACCGCCGGTCCTTCTATACATGTGAGGATGTGCTGATGCTGAAATCAAGTCTCAAGAAACAATTATAGCCTGTGCTGGACAGAAAGCATAACACGATGGAAACCTTTGAAAATGGAAGATGTTGCTGCATCAAGGGAGTTACAAACCAGCGGAAACTGATTAGTGAGGGACTCCAGAGGGACTGGTGGAGTGCACAGACACAATCGGTGAGGTCCATGCACTAGCTACACCATTATTTGAAAAGATCCCTCCCCACCCAAGGAAGAGTAATAAACCCAACTCTGTTCTCCTTGGCCTTTTGGCCACCTCCCTGTACACTAAAACTCTGGAGGAAATGTATTCCTGGTATTTAGACCAGGCAAGTCCATGGGAGAGGGTAGTAGGTTCAAAGGTGACCCCCAAAAAGATATGTCCATTTTTGAAGCTCTCAGAACCTGTGAGCATTAATTTCGGGGGGCGGAAAAGGTCTTTGTAAATGTGATCTGAAGTTAAGGATCTCCACGTGAGGTCATCCTGGATTACCCAGGTAGACTCTGAATCTGATGACAAGTGTTCTTACAAGAGACACGAGGAGGAAAGCAGAAGGTCACCTGAATACTGAGGCAAAGATCCACGAGATGCTCATGGGACTCTGCTCGGTGTTATGCGGCAGCCTGGATGGGAGGGGTTTGGGCGATAATGGATACATGTATATGTATGGCTGAGTTCCTTCGCTGTTCACCTGAAACTGTCATATTGTTAATCAGCTATGGTCGTGGTGGTTTAGTTGCTAAGCCATGTCCAACTCTTGCGACCCCATGGACTGTAGCCCACCAGGCTCCTCTGTCCATGGGATTCTCAAGGCAAGAATACTGGAGTGGTTGCCATTTCCTTCTCCAGGGGATCTTCCCAACCCAAGGATAGAAGCCAGGTCTCCGCATTGCAGGTAGATTCTTTACTGACAGAGCCACCAGGGAAGCCCTAATCTGCTATCAGTTCAGTTAAGTTGCTCAGTTGTGTCCGAATCTTTGTGACTCCGTGGACTGCAGCACGCCAGGCTTCTCTCTTTATTACCAACTCCTGGAGCTTGCTTAAACTCCTGTCCATCAGGTAGATGATGCCATCCAACCATCTCATCCTCTGTCATCCCCTTCTCCTCCTGCCTTCAATCTTTCCCAGCCTCAGAATCTTTCCCAATGTTCTTCACATTAGGGGGCCAAAGTATTTGAGCTTCAGCTTCAGTATCAGTACTTCCAAAGAATATTCAGGACTTTAGGATTTTCTTTAGTATTGACTGGTTTGATCTCTTTGCTGTCCAAGGGACTCTCAAGACTCTTCTCCAAAAGCACAGTTCAAAAGCATCAATTCTTTGACATTCAGCTTTCTTTATAGTCCAACTCTCACATCCATACATGACTACTGGATAAACCATAGCTTTGACTAGACTGACCTTTGTTGGCAAAGTAATGTCTCTGCTTTTTAATATGGTGTCTAGGTTTGTCATAACTTTTCCCAAGGAGCAAGCGTCTTTTAATTTCATGGCTGCAGTCACCATTTGCAGTGATTTTAGAGCCAAAAAATAAAAAATAAAGCCTCTGTTTCCATTGTTTCCCCATCTATTTGCCATGAAGTGATGGCCCTCAGATCAGATCAGATCAGTCGCTCAGTCGTGTCCAACTCTTTGCGACCCCATGAATCGCAGCATGCCAGGCCTCCCTGTCCATCACCAACTCCCGGAGGTCACTCAGAGTCACATCCATTGAGTCAGTGATGCCATCCAGCCATCTCATCCTCTGTCATCCCCTTCTCCTCCTGCCCCCAATCCCTCCCAGAATCAGCGTCTTCTCCAAAGAGTCAACTCTTCACATGAGGTGGCCAAAGTACTGGAGTTTCAGCTTTAGCATCATTCCTTCCAAAGAAATCCCAGGGCTGATCTCCTTCAGAAGGGACTGATTGGATCTCCTTGCAGTCCAAGGGACTCTCAAGAGTCTTCTCCAACACCACAGTTCAAAAGCATCAATTCTTCGGCGCTCAGCCTTCTTCACAGTCCAGCTCTCATATCCATACATGACCACAGGAAAGACCATTGCCTTGACTAGACGAAGCTTTGTTGGCAAAGTAATGTCTCTGCTTTTGAATATGCTGTCTAGGTTGGTCATAACTTTCCTTCCAAGGAGTAAGCGTCTTTTAATTTCATGGCTGCAGTCACCATCTGCAGTGATTTTGGAGCCCAGAAAAATAAAGTCTGACACTGTTTCCACTGTTTCTCCATCTATTTCCCATGTAGTGATGGGACCAGATGCCGTGATGGCCCTAAAAGAAAATAAAAAGTTTAAAACATAAAGGATCCATGTGATGCTGCCATGAGGCTGACTGGCAGTCACCAGAGGCTGGATGAGGCAGGATGGATCCACCTCCGCAGAGCCTCCAGAGAGACCACAGCCCTGCTGACACCTGGATACAGGACATCTGCCTCCAGAGCTCTGGCAGAATCAACTTCCTCTTATTTGTGGTCATTTGCTATAATGGCCACAGGAAACTACTTCCTGGAGCCTAACTCTGTGAGCCTGACTCTCCCAAGGTCTGTGCCTGGACTTCACCTGCTCAGGTACCCCTGTGGCTCTCCGTCACATCCCTTCGAGGTCAAATCCCTTCGAGATGTCTAGGAATGTCTGTGGTCAGGCCCCACGTGCCACTGTTGGGGAGTCATCCCACCCCAGCTTCAAGCAGCCTCAATGCACCCTGATAAGCTGGGCTGCAGAAGCAGGGCACAGACTAGGTCCCTTATGGGATGTGCCTGGATTTTTTAAAAATATTCATTTATTTATTTGGCTGTGCCAGGTCTAAGTTGCTACATGGGGAATCTAACTCCACACCCACGGTTGGAACCTGGGCCCCCCACACTGGGAAAGCAGACTCCCAGCCACTGGACCGCCAGGGAAGTCCCACTCCTGGATTTAGAGACTGTGAACAGGGCAGGACAAGAAGACCCTGAGTCCACAGAGGCTGTCTTACTTTAACCAGCCGTGGGTCCAGGTCCTCCACTGGCCTTGCCGGGCACCATGCCTGGATGGTCCAGAGCCAAGGGACAGAGGTGCCAGTTAACGGCAGGCTCACAGCCAGTCTTAGCAGATCTCAGAATCACCCCACTAGGACAAAGCCATAAGGGACGCAAGAACACTGTCTGCCTCGGCTGCCCATGGGTGCCCATGGGTGGCACTGCTTGGCCCCATGAAAGCTAGGACCCCGCTGACAGCATCTCACCCGTGGTGAGCAATGGGTGAGCCCAGCTTCCCGCCAGAGCCTTCTGGTGCTCCTCCACAGAACAGTTGAGGCCCCAGCCCATGGCCGAAGGGTGCAAACAGACGACCACTCCTGAGACCCTTTGTTTTCATGGCTGGGCTTCGAGTCCTAGTGGCCAGAAGACTCAGGACTGTTTCCTCAGGTAAGCCAGGCCATGGCCATGGTCTGTCCCTGGCAGGCTCCCTGATGGACTCTCGTTTTACTCAGAGAGTGGTCAGAAAGAAAAGAAAAAGACCTGGGGAGGCAGTGGCTTACTACAGCTAGTGTTCAGGACACTGAGGAAATGGCAGTCCCAAGCACTCAGCCAGGCTCCCCCACCTTCTCAGTGCAGGAGAGCAGCACGGCATGGCCCTGGACAGCTCAGACTTTGCTCTGAATCCTGGTTTAGCCACCTCCTGTGGCTGTAAGTGACCCAAGGTAAGTTACCCTCCTGTGACCTTGGGTAAGTTACCTACCCTCCCAATGCCTAGTTTCCTCATCTGTAAGTAGAAAGTGATAATAATAATATCTATCTCACAGGGTTGTTGTGGAGGTATGTCAGCATTTATAAAATTAGGAAGAAAGAAACTCTTTATGAGTCATGGCCATCCCACCTATAAACTCATAGAATTGTCCTGAGGAAAAACACAAAGCGATATGGTGCTTATTTGGCACAATCCCTGGAACACAGCCCACAGTGAAGAGTAGCTACAATCTGTCATCACCACCATCAGCGTCTTCTTCTCGCTCTTCAGGTGCAGTGGGGTCATCAGTGCCTCTCCCATGGACTTCACAGGGCTGGGGGGAAGGCAACAAGTTAAATTACACCTCATAAATGCGTTGTTTTTATTGTGTCTGATCCCAAAGGAAGCTGAGGTGTGTTTCTTTTAACCCCCGAACAAGGTTTTTTTATATGTACCTTTCGGTTGTCAGCCCCGTTATCCAGAAGTTTCACACCTTCCTCAGCTCAGGAGTCACTACCTCATGGTCTTTTTGAGTTGCTATGCTATGCTATGCTAAGTCACTTCAGTCGTGTCCGACTCTATGTGACCCCATAGACGGCAGCCCACCTGGCCTCCCCGTCCCTGGGATTCTCCAGGCAAGAACACTGGAGTGGGTTGCCATTTCCTTCTCCAATGCATGAAAGTGAAAAGAGAAAGTGAAGTTGCTCAGTCATGTCTGACTCTTAGCGACCCCATGGACTGCAGCCTACCAGGCTCCTCCATCCATGGGATTTTCCAGGCAAGAGTACTGGAGTGGGGTGCCATTGCCTTGAGTTGGGGGCCCGTCTATTCCTCAGGATGCAGGCAGATTCCCCAGAGCCCACCTGGCCCGAACCAAGCCTCCCAGAAAAAACACCCACTGAATGGATTGAGCCTCTGACCTCTGAGCACGCAGCCATCCTCCATCCGCCAACCACAGGAACTCACACACACACACACACACACCCCCCTTCACATTCTCTCTCGCCTGCCACAACAAAATGCCACCCAAGTCTCTGGCCTTTCCCAATGAATCACTCTCATCAGTGACAGCATTTGGGCATCAGCTGGCATCACATGATGTACCTGAAAATGTCAAGCCTATTGGGTCAGACAGGAACAGTTTAAGAGAAGCTGAGAGAGTCTCTAGAAGACTCCACACTCTGCTGGAGCCTCAAGTGAGCAGAGAGAGAAGATGACTTCCATCCTCAGATAGAGGTCACTGCTTATCAAGATGCTAAACACCTGAGCCTCCCCCACCCCAGCAAGCACTGACTCAGAGCAAAAATAAATAAATAAATAAAATAATGAGAGTGTCAGGAGTCAGGGACTTCCAGAGTCTTTGCCACAGTTTGGGAGTATACGTGATGGACAAGGAGACCTGGTGTGCTGCAATTTATGGGGTCGCAAAGAGTCAGACACGACTGAGCGACTGAACTGAACTGAACTGATGGTCCACAGAAGTCCTTCCTTCTTTCTATCTACCCATCCATTCATTTTCCCCTCTGTCCACCCATCCATCTGTTTATCCAGCCATCCTTCCACTCATTCTTCCCTCTGTCCATTTCTTTGGTTCTCTCAGAAGTGAGAGACTTCGTAAGACTTTCCTGGTGATTCAGTGGCTAAGACTCCACTCTTTCAATTCAGGGGGCCAAGTTTCGAATCCTGGTCAGGGAACTAGGTCCCACATGCCACATCTGGGACCCAGAGCAGCCAAATAAATAAATAATTTTTAAAAAAGAAGTAATTCTTTCCCCAAAGGGTTTTGCACACAGACTAGAACCTTCCACGGTACTTGCTCCTTGTAGGAGAGTCACACAAATGTGTCATCCTGTTCTGTGTATCAACAGTTTGGAGCTCCAGCTACAAATGACTCCAGAGGGCATTTTTAAACAGCAGTAAAAATATAAGACTAGACCCTGCAGGGGTTGTTTTTCAGAAAGCATGACTTTTTAAGCACATCTCAGCAATAAAATAATTGTTTGGAATACTCCCACTTTGTTTCTGTTCAACCCAGTTTTTACAAGGTTATCACAGCATTTGGATAAGCCAGATCTCCCTGGGGGAAGAGTATGAGGCAAATGCTATGGTCTGCTCAGAAACCTCATCCTTTTACCAGGAGGGGATGCTGCAGACCTTGGCTCACCAGGATCCCTTGTCCCTCATCGCAGAACCTCTATCACAGCATCTCATTCTTTCAAATGGGACCATTTCACCAGCATCCACATGGCTCCGGCCTCCCCCTGATCTTGCCAGAGCAGTTGATTGAACGATTCTAGGTGGTGGAGAGTTTGAATATACCAAGTGAGAATTTCACTACTGCCCCATTCCCAGGAATACAGAAATAATGTAAGCAAATTAGAAAGAGAAGTATCAGATGTTGCTCTATGTCGTTTTTTGTTGTTGTTTTTTTTAATTCTAAAGCTAGGCAACCAAACTTTTGTGTATCTTTTAACAAAAAATCAGCATAGGATCCTCCAGATTGCCTCTTTAAGTTTTGGCCAGTTGGGACTTTGAAGGAGGAATACCAAAAAGAAGCAGACATCAATGCTACCCCATTCCAGAAGTCCCCATGGAGAAAAGAGTGGTCAAGGTTTAGAGACCAGGATTACAGAAACAAGCTCCAAACTACCCTCATTTCGAATGAGCTACACCTTCTCCCAAACTTAACAAAATAAGCTGGGCTAAATATTTTGACTACCTTCATCTCTCTTGCTGCAATTTGGATCGACTTCAAGAGCCTTTCAGAATTGATTTGATGTAGTGCTGCTCTGTTTCATTATTGATTTCAGTTCCAGTGTAAAATAAGTTTATGTCCACATTTAGAACATAAATGCTACCATGCTGTCTAAATATTACACCTCACTGCCAGACTGCATCAATGAAAGAGTAAACATACTTTTAATTGACCTTCAGGCACTTTCTGGAAACATAATTCATAGAGATTCCAGGATGGGAACCTCCTTTCAATACCGAATGGCTATGCAAACACTTGCAAAGCCATTACTCTTCATTAAAAAGCAAAGACACGTGGAATCTTCCTTGATAAGAGCCACCTCCACCTGTTCACTCCACAAAAACTGAAGGCACAATGAACATGTGATGTATCCTCCAAAGTGAAGGGCATGGTGGCTGGTCTTCAGCCACCTAAAAATCATTTTGGTTTTTCTTTTCCTCACCTCTGGTAACAAGCAATGCTTTTAAGGAGTCAAGGGCAAGCATGTCCAGTACCATGGACAGAGCACTGAACTCCCCCACCCCCACCCCCCATGAAGTTTCCCAAAGGACAAGTGTTTTGTTTTGCTTTTTAATTTCTCAGTGTTTATCTTTGTATTATGTTTTGGCTGTGCTGGGTCTTCATTGCTGCATACAGGCTTTCTCTTGTTGCAGTGAGTGGGGGCTCCTCTCTAGTCACAGTGCATTGGCTCCTTGTTGTACTGGCTTCTCTTGTTGTGGAGCACAGAGTCTGTGGTGCTCAGACTTCAGTAGTGGTGGCGCACAAGCTTAGTTGTCCTGTGGCATGTGGGATCTTCCTGGACCAGAGATCGACTCCCTGTCCCCTGCACTGGCAGAAAGATTCTTAACCACTGTACCACCAGGGAAGTTTGTAAAAAAAAAAAAATTAGCCTTCTACATGTCCATTTTCTTCTGAGGAGGAGGGAAAGAAGAGGGAGTGAGTTAACTCTGAATTAAATTTTTTTTCACATTCTATACTTTAAACTGGAAGTCAATAAGCATTTTTCTTTTTTCAAATTTATTTTATTAAAGTATGATTGATTTATAATGTTGTGTTTGTTTTTGCTATAAAGAGATTCAGTTTTATATATATATATATGCTTTTTCATATTCTTTCCCATTATGGTTTATCACAGGATATTGCATATAATTCCCTGTGCTATACTGTAGGGCCTTGTGTTCATGTATGTTATATCGTTTGTATCTGCTGCTTCCTAAACCTCCGTTGATCTCTCCCCTCCCCAACCCTCCCCCTTGGCAACCACAAGTCTATTCTCTGCGTCTGTGAGTCTGTTTCTAAAAAAATATTTTCTCAAAGAACCAGCTGCAAATATGTTGGCTTTGCAAACCTTAAGATCTCTGTCAAAACCACTCAACTCCCAGGGCTTCCCTTGTGGTCCACCGGTTAAGATGCCATACTTCTACAGCAGGGGGCATGGGTTCAATCCCTGGTTAAGGAACTACAATTCCCACATGGTATGGGGGGAAAAAACTACTCAACTCCCATGTTGTAACCCCAAAGCAACCAAGGACAATATGCAAATGAATGGCAAAGGCTGTGTTTCAATAACACTTTATTTTTCTAATTTATTTTTTAATGGAAAGATCATTGCTTTACAGAATTTTGTTGTTTTCTGTCAAACCTCAACACGAATCGGCCATAGGTATACATATATCCCCTCCCTTTTGAGTCTCCTTCCCATCTCCTTCCCCATCCCACCTCTCCAGGTTGATAGAGAGAAGAGACCCTGTTTGAGTTTCCTGAGATATACTACCATTGGCTATCTATTTTACATATGATAATGTACGTTTCCATGTTACTCTCTCCATACATCTCACCCTCTCCTCCCCTCTTCCCATGTCCAAAAATCTATTCTCTATGTCTGTTTCTCCATTCAGCTCAGTTCAGCTGCACAGTTGTGTCTGACTCTTCCCGACCCCATAGACTGCAGCACACCAGGCTTCCCTCTTCCTCACCAACTCCCAGAGCTTGCTCAAACTCATGTCCATTGAGTTGATGATGTCATCCAACCATCTCATCCTCTGTTGTCCCCTACTCCTCCTGCCTTCAACTTTTCCCAGCATCAGAGTCTTTTCCAGTGAGTCAGTTCTTCACATCAGGTGGCCAAAGTATTGAAGTTTCAGCTTCAGCATCAGTCCTTTCAATGAATATTCAGGACTTATTTCCTTTAGGATTGACTGGTTGGATTCCCTTGCAGTCCAAGGGACTCTCAAGAGTCTCCTTCAAAACCACAGTTCAAAAGCATCAGTTCTTCAGTGCTCAGTTTTCTTTATAGTCCAACTCTCACATCCATACATGACTACTGGAAAAACCGTAGCTTTGACTAGACAGACCTTTGTTGGCAAAGTAATGTCTCTGCTTTGCAGTATGCTCTCTAGGTTGGTCATAGCCTTTCTTCCCGGGAGCAAGCGTCTTTTAATTTCATGGCTGCAGTCACCACCTGCAGTGATTTTGGAGCCCCCAAAAATAAAGTCTGTCACTGTTTCCATTGTTTCCCCATCTATTTCCCATGAAGTAATGGGACTGGATGCCATGATCTTAGTTTTCTAAATGTTAATTTTTAAGCCTACTTTTTCACTCTCCTCTTTCACTTTTATCAAGAAGCTCTTTAGTTCTCCACTGCTGCCCTGAAAATAAATTCTTCAGTACCATTTTTCTAGATTCCATATATATGTGTTAGTATATGATACTTATCTTTCTCTTTCTGACTTACTTCACTCTGTATAATAGACTCTAGGTTCATCCACCTCATTAGAACTGACTCAAATGTGTTCCTTTTTAGGACTGAGTGATATTCCATTGTGTATATGGACCACAACTTCTTTATCCATTCATCTGTCGATGGACATCTAGGTTGCTTCCATGTTCTAGCTATTGTAACTAGTGCTGCAGTGAGCAATGGGATACATGTGTCTTTTTCAATTTTTGTTTCCTCAAGGTATATGCCTAGGAGTGGGATTGCTGGATCATATGGTGATTTTATTCTTAGTTTTTAAGGAATCTCCATACTGTCTTCCATAGTGGCTGTATCAATTTTCATTCCCACCAACAGTGCAAGAGGGTTCCCTTTTATCCACACCCTCTCCAGCATGTATTGCTTGTAGACTTTTTGATGATGGCCATTCTGACTGGTGGGAGGTGATATCTCATTGTAGTTTTGATTTGCATTTCTCTAATAATGAGTGGTGTTGAGCCTCTATTCACGTGTTTGTTAGCCATCTGTATGTCTTCTTTGGGATGAGAAGTCAAGTGGGCCTTAGGAAGCATCACTATGAACAAAGCTAGTGGAGGTGATGGAATTCCAGTTGAGCTATTTCAAATCCTAAAAGATGATGCTGTGAAAGTGTTGCACTCAATATGCCAGCAAACTTGGAAAACACAGCAGTGGCCACAGGACTGGAAAATGTCAGTTTTCATCCCAATCCCAAAGAAAGGCAATGCCAAAGAATGTTCAAACTACTGCACAATTGCACTCATCTCACATGCCAGCAAAGTAATGTTCAAAATTCTCCAAGCAAGGCTTCAACAGTATGTGAACCATGAACTTCCAGATGTACAAGCTAGATTTAGAAAAGAGCGAGGAATCAGAGATCAAATTGCCAATATCCATGGGATCATCAAAAAAGCAAGAGAATTCCAAAAAAAAATCTACTTCTGCTTCATTGACTACACCAAAGCCTTTGACTGTGTGGATCACAGCAAACTGTGGAAAATTCTTCAGGAGATTGGAATGCCAGACCACCTGACCTGCATCCTGAGAAATCTGTATGCAGGTCAAGAAGCAATAGTTAGAACTGTACAGATTGTTCCAAATCAGGAAAGGAGTACATCAATGCTGTATATTGTCACCTTGCTTATTTAACTTATAGGCAGAGTACATCATGCAAAATGTTGGGCTGGATGAAGCACAAGCTGGAATCAAGATTTCTGGGAGAAATATCAATAACCTCATACATGCAGATGACACCACCCTTATGGCAGAAAGTGAAGAGGAACTAAAGAGCCTCTTGATAAAAGTGAAAGAGGAGAGTGAAAAAGTTGGCTTAAAACTCAACATTCAAAAAACTAAGATCATGTCATCTGGTCCCATCATTTCATGGCAAATATATGGAGAAACAATGGAAACAGTGACCAGACTTTATTTTGGGAGGGGGGCTCCAAAATCACTGCAGATGGTGACTACAGCCATGAAATTAAAAGACGCTTGCTCCTTGGAAGAAAAGCTATGACCAACCTAGACAGTATATTAAAAAGCAGAGACATTACTTTGCCAACAAATGTTCGTCTAGTCGAAGCTATGGTTTTTCCAGCAGTCATGTATGGATGTGAGAGTTGGGCTATAAAGAAAGCTGAGCACCGAAGAACTGATGCTTTTGAACTATGGTGTTGGAGAAGACTCTTGAAAGTTTCTTGGACTGCAAGGGGATCCAACCAGTCAATCCTAAAGGATATCAGTCCTGAATATTCATTGGAAGGACTTATGCTGAAGCTGAAACTTCAATATTTTGGCCACCTGATGCAAAGAACTGACTCATTGGAAAAGACTCTGATGCTGGGAAAGGTTGAAGGCAGGAGGAGAAGGAAATGACAGAGGATGAGATGGTTAGATGGCATCCCTGACTCGATGGACATGAGTTTGAATAAGCTCCAGGAGTTGGTGATGGACAGGGAAGCCTGATGTGCTGTACTCCATGGGGTCGCAAAGAGTCAGACACAACTGAGTGACTGAACTGAACTGATGTCTTCTTTGGAGAAATGTCTGTTTAGGTCTTTTTCCCACCGTTTGATTGGGTTTGTTTTTCTGGTATTGAGTTGTATGAGCTGCTTCTATATTTTGGAAATTAATCCTTTGTCAGTTGTTTCATTAAAACTTTAACTTAAAAGCAGACAGATCTGGTCTATGGACTATAGTTCACTAAAGCCTTCTTCAGGTTAGTAGTAAAAGTCCTAAGAAATGGATAGGGGCATCAAGCAGATGAGAATGCTAGGGTGTCTCTGATTTTTAGAAGAACCATGACTGTGTAGCCAGGTCATGACTGCCCAAGGGATTTTCTAGTAGTTCAGTTTTATATCTCCTGATACTCAACAAGGACCTAATGGCTTTTTGTTTTGTTTTGTTTCAGTTTAATCATGCATTTTGACCTCCTTAAGTTTTTCCTCACAACCTTGAAAGTGAGAAGAAAGAACTCAGGGAAGAAAAATCTGAGATACCAGTGAGCATCTTTCTAAAACTCATTCCTCTACCCTTGACCCAGGTGGTCTTCCTGGAGCCAGAGTGAGACCCCTGGAGAGAGGAGAGTCAATACTCAGGCTACCAATCTCTCTCTAGCATCCTGGTAACAGCAGCAGTGACCCCCACACACACACACAACTTGCCTCTGAAATGCCACAGGTCTAAACAGAAGATTGGCAAGGAAAAAGCTGGTTCTTTGGGTTTTTGTTTTGTTTTGTTTTTTAAAAAAAAAAAAAAGCTTTTTATTTTGTATTGGAGTATAACCAATTAACAACGTTCTGACAGATTCAGATGAAGGGACTCGGCCATACATATGCATGTATCCATTCTCCCCCACACTCCCCTCCCATGCATGCTGCCACAGAACATGGAGTAGAGTTCCATGTGCTATACAATAGGTCTTTGTGGGTTATCTGTTTTGAATAGAGTAGTGTGTACCTGACCATCCAAAACTCCCTTACTATACCTTCCCCACATCCTTCCTCCCCCAACTGATAACCATAGGTTTATCCTCTATGTCTGTGAGTGAGTCTCTTTCTGCTTTATAAGCTCATTTGTATCCTTTCTTTTTAGTTTGAAGGATGTCATGTGATATTTATTCTTCTTTGTCTGACTTAGGGAAACTGTTTCTTTAGAGAATAGGAGTAGGGAGCAAAAAGGGAAAGAACAAGCAGAATTAGGCTGAAAAGCTCCTTCAGGAGGGCTTTACTTGGTTGTAGATCTGAATGCTTCTCTCATAATTAAATACATTAGCAGCTAATTGGCTTCAGCAATTAAAAAAAAAAAAAAGACTAGATTCAATTTCCACTCCCTTAAAATGCAATTTAGACAATTTATGAAAAGCAACCAAATATACTGCAGAGATGAATAGACTTTTTCCTGCCATAACCTTCCTTAAAAGCACTTGGAGAGGTAAAAATATTCTAAATCAAAAGGAACGCCATATTCAATAAAATGGAAATTGCCATAATTAATTTAGTGGCTTCCTTATTATCATCAGGGACAAATAAAGGGGTCTGCCTCTACCCGTTAGGGTTGTTCCTGGATGAAACCACTTAGCAAGGTCACTTATGAAATAAGGAAGGATAAAGCTGCTAGAGAAATGTTCAGAACCGGCATTGAACTTCCTGCTATTCAGAAAATGCACAGCCTTCGCAAGAAGTACAATCCTTGAAGAGAATGAGGCTGCAAATAACAGAATCCAATTGGAGTGACGAGAAGTAGGCGACTGGTGTCTGAGGAATGCAGAGCAAAGCTGAGGCGGAAGATTCTACAAGACGGATAAGGATGTAACCAAACAGGAGCCTATGGGAACCTTCCTAAGACACAAACCCCCGCCATGTTCTCCACATGCCTCTTGTTTGTAGAAAAACTTGAGCCTCCTATGTCTTCCCTGAGTCCCAACGAATAAATTACATCAGAGATGTGAGAAAATGTAGAAAGGAAAGAGGGCAAACAAGACAATATAATAAGTTTAGACACTAAACAAAGTCAAGGACCTTTAGTTTCTCCCCAAGGGCTTTAGATAATATCCTGAACCATGTCCTTTGATCTGTCTTGCAGATCCTGAAACCTGCACCAAGAGGAAGAAGTTAACTGCATACAGAACACAAACATGAAGACCCCAGACGGGTTGGAACCAGGAGGTCGATGATACTGACTTCACTACCAACCAGTCAGAAGAATGTCCATGAACTGATCATATACCCCACAACACATTCTTGCCTGGAGAATCCCAGGGACGGGAGAGCCTGGTGGGCTGCCGTCTATGGGATCGCACAGAGTCAGACACGACTGAAGCGACTTAGCAGCAGCAGCAGCACATCTTTCACCCTGTCTTTAAAAACCCCTTCCCTGGAAGCCACTGGGGAGTTTGGGTCTTTTAAACACTAGCTACCTAGACTTCTTGCTTGGTGCCTGCAGCAAATGCTGCACTTCCCATCACCACAGCCTGTTATCAGTAGACTGGCTTTATTGTGCTCCAGCAAGTGGACCCAAGTTTGGTTTGATAACAAGGAATACAACTGAAAATCTGTCAATAGGAGAGACAGAGGCATCAAGGGAGCCGGTGAGGGGTGAAGAGCCATCCCTTAGGAATCCCCATGTATCAGTGAAAATGAACATGCGTGCACAGAGTACATCACAGTATCAAGACACAGACACAAATGTAGACACACATCACACATACACACAGCCACATCCACACGCACTCATGTGCAGAGACACACTCACACAGGCACAGCAGAAATGGGTGCATGCAAACACACACTGGTAAACACACACTGGTGCACAGACACACATGCATACACAAATATCAGCACACACCTCACACAGTCACAACACGCATGTACACACAGACACATCCACCCACAGACACACAGACACAAAATAGGTCAAAACACACATTCAAATACACACACCTATGTGCGCTTACACACCAACACAAAGTACCTATTACACTCCTCTGAAAACGAGTATGAATTTGCTTCCAGGCCAGGTCTGGCCTCAAAATCACCTCCCAAGGGGATTAAGGAACTTAGCATAAAAAAGCAGCAGATAATTTTATCCACATCTTGCTAAGCATTTAGCTCTGAAGATGAAGAATTATTTGGGAATCACCAACACTCAGCACATGGCCTGGCACATTGGAGGCAGTCAGCGTATGCCGCACAAAGGACAAATTATCTAGAGTTTAACCTGGGGTTTCTGGCTCCTGACTCTCTCCCTACACTTCCCATGCAGATTGTGTGTGGGGTCCTTCCAAGCTGGCCACCCCTCCCAACACAGACTCTGCAGGCAGCATCAGCATCGCCCCGCTGAGCAGGCATCTGATTTTTCATCTTCATTCTGAAGAAGTGGGCAAAGGGAGTGGCTGAGAGCCTGGTCCCCCTGCCTTTGACTCCCAGCTCCACGCATCCCAGCTCTGCAGCCTCAGGAAGGTTGCTCAGGCTCTCTGTGGCCCCATCCCCTTGTTAGTGATGTGAGAAACTGGATTTTAGGTGAAATGTCTAAGGGGAAGACTCTCCCTCTTAAGGGAAGATCTTCCCCCCAAACCTGTTCTACCTCAACCCTCTCTGTCCCAGCCAATGTCAACTCCATCCTTCCATGGGAGTGCTCTTTCTCCTGGACCTAATATTCAATCTGTCTGCCAATCCGGCTGGCCCTACTCTGCAAGGCAGCTCCAGAATTCAGGTCTTCCCCCACCTCCACCCTACCCTCCCTCACCTGGACCCCTGCAGCAGCCTCCAACCTGGTCTCCCAGCTTCTGTCCTAGCCCCCCTGCAGTGAATTCCTAACTCATCCACCAGAGGGATAATTTACAACACCCATCAGATCATCCCTATTTCACTAGAATAAAATGAACATTTTTAAGCTACTCCCCAAGGCCAGCATGATCCACTCACCAAAGCCCTGATTTCACCCTGCCTCCTCCTTTCTGGTCCCCGAACAAGGCCAACAAGTGCCCACCTGGGCCCATTGCAAAGGGTGCTCTCTTGGCCTGGAACAGTCTTCCCCAGACACCTACTTCCAGTCCTCATCCCTTTCAAGTATTTGCCCTAACGACATCTTCTTCTGGAGCCAAATTGGCCACCCTATTTATTTCTTTTTGGCTGCACTGGGTCTTCCTTGCCACACACGGGCTTTCTTTGTGTGCTGTGCTTAGTCGCTCAGTCGTGTCTGACTCTGTGACCACAGGAACTATAGCCCTCCAGGCTCCTCTGTCCATGGAGAGGCTTTCTCTAGTTTTGGAGGACAGGGGCCACTCTGGTTGTGCTCGGGCTTCTCACTGTGGTGGCTTCTCTTTTTGTAGCGCACAGGTGCACAGGCTCCAGGCAAGGCTGGAGTCGCTGTGGCGCACAGGTTTTGTTGCCCCACGGCCTGAGGAGTCCTCATGGACCAGGGACTGAAGCTGCGTTGCCTGCATTAGCAGGCAGAGTCTTAACCACCAGACCACCAGGGAAGGCCACCCGATTTTTTACAGCTATCTCTCCCACTCCAGTCCTGGCACTGATACTCCTGGGCTCCACTATTGTCCATAGCAGTGACACTTTCTAACCTATTACATAATTCACTGGTGTATGATGTAAGTCTTTTCTGTCCACCCATATATCTCAAGCACTTAGAACAATGCCTGCCACGTAGGCAGCCCCACTAAGGACTGGATCAATAGGCGAGTGAACGGACTATGGATCGAATGCTGGCTCTTGTGTTGTGCTCAGCTTGGGAGGTAAAAGGTCAGAAAGAACAAGTCCAGTGGTTATGAATCCAAGGTTCCACTACAGGGTCACTAGTTTGACCCCTGGTTGGAGAACTAAGATCCCATATGTTGTGCAGGGTGGCCAATTTTTTTTTTTAATTTTTAATTAAAAAATAAAAATACGAAAGGACAAGCTAGAGGCCCAACATCTCCCTCACAAGAACCTCTTTCTCTATTCTCAAGAAGCTTAGTTTTTGTTGTTGGAGTGTTTTTCCCCATTTCAGGGACTTGCCTAAGGCACTCAATAAATAGCAGAACAAGAAGTCAAATCCAGACCGTGTGCTGCATCACCGAAGCCACTGGAAGAAGTTGGAGGAGTTGTTCGTGGGCATGCTCTGTGAGCTCCCCAGGGCCACAGTGCGGGGAGGGGGAAGGAGTGCAGTTGTTAAAGGTGCACCTTATTTTGAATCTCAACAAGGTTGACCTGATAAGCAAACACAGCTCCAAATGGGAGCCAAATCAAAGGTGAGGATCCAAAATCAGTTAAAAGCATTGGTAGGAACATTTAAATAAATCATTCACCCATTCCTTTTCCTCCATTTTTCATACCTGCCAAAGCCACAAGATGTATAGTTTAAAAATTCATTCTAAGGTCAAAGAAGAAAAACCTAAATTCAGGGAATATGAGAGCCCTCTGTTTTACTCTATGTATGAATTTTTTCCGCATGGATTTTTTTTTTTTTTAATTGAAAATGAGCTGTGTGACCCAGGGGTAGGTGCTGTGGGAGGGGAGTCCTGGACTCCAAAGGGTAATCAGAGACCAGGAGGATACCTCTGCCCTGAAGCCAGTATTGGGCGGGGGAGGTGGGCTAGGGGCTCACTCACCCTCTAGGAAGGACCACCTCTCTCATGTTACATGACAACAGTGCTCAGGAGGAAGCCTTTTCATGGCAGGGTGCCCCTCCTCACTGGGTCTCTCCTGCCTTGATTTAAAATGATATCATTTTTATTACCCTTGACCCACAGACATTCTGTCAAGTCTCCATGATAAACCCTCTTCCAATTGACACCCTCCATTTAAAGGTCCTGTGACTTTCTGCCAGTCACTTAACCTCTCTGGGCGTCCATTTATCTCCCTGGCTCACTGTCAAGGCTGCCTGGAGAATCCAGTGGGAACAGGAAGAGGGATCCTCGCCCCTTATCTCCGTCATCTTCAACCTTCCTGGCAGGCTGGCTAACCCCCTTTCCTCCACCGTCTTCTTCTAGAAACCAGTTTCAGCCTTTCATCTGTTTTCCTGTGATCACTCTTCTCTGCAATTTTCCCAGGCTTCACACACACACACACACACACACACACGCCCATGCTCACATCTGTACATAGTCCACCCTCATTCTGTCACACACCCACATTCATACACATGCTCATTGTTGTTGCTCAGCCGCTCAGTACTGTCTAATTCTTTGTGATCCCACAGACGGCAGCACACCAGGCTTCCCTGTCCTTCACCATCTCCTGGAGTTTGCTCCAACTCATGTCCATTGAGTCAGTGATGCCATCCAATCATCTCATCCTGTTGTCCCCTTCTGCTCCTGCCTTCAATCTTACCAGCATCAGGGTCTTTTCCAGTGAGTTGGCTCTTCATATCAGCTGGCCAAAGTATTGGAGCTTCAGCATCAGTCCTTCCAATGACTATTCAGGGTTGATTTCCTTTAGGATTGACTGGTTTAATCTCCTTGCTGTCCAAGGGACTCTCAAGAGTCTTCTCTAGCACCACAGTTCGAAGGAATCAATTCTTCGGCACTCAGCCTTTTTTATTGTCCAGCTCTCACATCCATACATGATATGGGGGAAAACCATAGCTTTGACTATACGGACTTTTGTAGGCAAAGTAACATCTCTGCTATTTAACACAATGTCTGGGTTTGTCAGAGCTTTTCTTCCAAGGAACAAGCATCTTTTAATTTCATGGCTGCAGTGACCATCCGCAGTGATTTTGGAGCCCAAGAAAATAAAGGCTCATATACATTCTTATATGCTCACACACACTCCATATACATACTCACGATTATCATGTGCCATACTCTCTCACACACCATACGAACTCACTCCCATACTCACTCACATACTCACATACGCTCACACTCACACAAAAGATTCATACACACACACACACACACGTACTGGCACACACTCACAACATGTTCACCTTACCCATTCATACATATTCCCAAACACAGACACTCTCACACCTCTACACACTGCCACACGCATCCACCCACACACTCTGGTGCAGAGGTTTGTGCAGAACCTTGCCCCTCCCCTCCAAGACTTGAAGTACCTGCCAGCACCAGCCAGATAGAAAGATTCACCCCCACCAACATGTCTACCAGATGCTTCTACCCGAAGAGTTGACGCCCCCTTTCTGATTGCACCACATTTGCAAAGAACTCCCTCTCTCTGGTTAGTAGACTGACCAGAAGATAAACAAGGTGGGCTCTTGCCCATCGGGGTCAGGGGCCAGTTAGGAATCCAGAGAATTGTAGCCTCAGCGTGTCCATCCTGGTTAAAAAAATAAAGAATCCATCTCCCTCCCAGCCGCTGACCCCATAAATCCTCATTAGAGTGTCTGGGACCAGGTGGTCAGCCTCTGCTAATGGCCTCCAACACGGTCAGTGGACAACTGCACAGCTAGCCTGAGGGCTCGGTAACTGCCTTTGGCCATTTCAGAACCATTACTACCCTCCCCAAAGCAAGTCTGCCTTCTTGGGCTGCAGGTGCACTCTGGAATCCTCCCAAGTTGGAAATCTCTCATAAGCGGAGCAGAAAGAAGGCGTCTGTCAGGGATCTGACATACTGAGGCAATTTCTAGATACATTTGTCCTCTCCCAGCTTTGCAAAGTTCAATGCCCATTTCAATAAGGAAGGAGCCTCACGAGAACCCTTTGACACCAGGGAATTCTGACTCTATTTGGCTCCACTGGGTCAAAGGGAATAAGGACACAGTTTGGAGATTTAAGTTTGGGAAGTAAAATATTTTAAGTCAAGGCAACTTGAAAAGAGAAATCAATTGTGCACAACTATGAGAAGATACCTTACCCAATATAAGATCCCCCGAGGGATCTGAACAGACAAAGCCCATGTCTAAAAATGAGGTCACTCAACTGGAAATGCCCTCAGAAGAAGCCATTTTTAGATTGAGATGGTATTGTGTATCGATCAGATACTGAAGACTTGAAATTCTGCTTCATTGACTCCAAGTGTGAAATAAGATGAAAAGGGGTCCAGGAAATAGAGGCTTTTAAAACAAGTTACAGTCATCACCCGGGAAAAATTAAATGTGAAATTGGCTGATCGAGGGCTCAGATTTCAGAGTGAGCTTGCCACAAAGGGGCTTGTATGTTTTCCATCAATTGAGCTAATACGGGAACACTTTAGATCACCAAAACCAATACCACTACAGCCTGCATTTTTCAGAACAATGTAGTCAAATGCCTCATCTTTTCTCTTGCCTCTGCATGGACACCTGCTGGGTTGACCAATGGAACACACTATCCTTCCCTCCAAAATCCCTTTATGACCTGTTTAGATTGAATGGATAAATACACCTAGCGTGATAGTAGGAAGATGAGCCTGGAATCAGACAGACCTACATTCAGGCTCCGTTCTCACTGCCTGAGTAAACCTTGCTGAGTCCTTGTTTTCTCGTCTGTAAAACGGAGATAAGAATGCTGATTTTTTTCCTCAGACTGTCATGAAGATTAAATAAAATGATGTAAGGAAACATTGACCCCAGTGCCTGACCTAGTAAGTGCTAAATAAATATTAATATTTGACTAAGACAACACAGCCCACTGCATCTCAATCTTTATTAGCAATGATTATCAGAGATGAGTGTTTTCAGGTTACTAGGATTCTCTGGCCAAGTGGACATACAAGACAATTAACACCCAAAATCTCAGCATTCACATAATACTGGTTTATATCTCTCATCACATTGTCCAGAGTAGGCCAGATGGCCCATTTGGGGCCTCCAAGTGGCGACTCAGAACCACAGGCTCCTTCTATCTTGTAAGAATGTCCTCTTGATACCTGGCCTCTGGAGGTGCCAAGAAGGAGAAGGGCAAGCAGGGACCACCATGGCCAGAACTGAAAGGATGAACACCATGACTACTCTCATTCCATTGGCAGGAACCAAGTCACGTGACCCTGATCAAATGCAATGGAAGTTGGGAGATGGAGACTTCCTGTATGCACAGAAACAGAAAATGGCATCCGTGGTCCTCTAGGCAGGTCAGCCAGGGAGGATTAGCTGGAAAATCCTTTTTGTTCAACACTGTCATTTTACAGTTTTCTTTTTCTTGTTTTTTCTTCTTTTTCTTTTTAATGTAGTTAGCTCTTCCTTTGGCTTTAGTAAGCAAAGTCTTTTCAATATAGTCCAGACTTTTTTTTGGTGAAGATAGAGTCATCATTAAAAAATCAATGGAAATAAACTTGTTATCAGCAAAAAATACATATGATAGATAGGTATTAATAGATAGACATATCTACCTATCTAAATATACATATATATGTATATGAGGGAGACTAATGGATTTTGGAAACAAACTTTCTAAATATCAATGGAGATATACAAAATTTGTGAGTTTTGAGTCTATGAGTATTGACAACAATATAGTCTATGGAAAAAATTTTTATTAAAACTTTGGTAGAAACAGCTTATTAACTAGACACACATTGATTCATTCAAATGACATTCTGCTTCAATCTAAATTTGACTTAGAGATTTCATTTAGAAATCAATCTTATCAGGAATTCATTTCAGTTTTCAGAAAGCCAACCAGGAGATCAGGTGGCCACAGAAAAGTAGCCACATGTATGTTCCTGGAACACGTGTATTCACAGGCTAGCACATCTGGACAGGTACCAAAACATATGTGCAACTGGTTAGAATACAACTTTCTGAATCCCATCCCTAGTGACTGGATTTGGACCCAAGACAGCTGAATATTTTTTCACTATTTTGTGATTTTTTTTGTACCTTTATTATTTTTATTGAAGTATAATTTATTAATAATATTATATAAGTTATTAGTATATAATATAGGGATTCACAGTTTTTATTGATTATACTCCATTTAAACTGATTGTAAAATATTGGTTATATTCCCTGTGCAATGTATTCTTGTAGCTTCTTTCTTTTATATATAATAGTTCAACCTCTGTATCCCCTACCTTTATCTTGCTGTTCCCTCTCCCCACTGGTAACCATTAGTTTATATCTGTGAATCTGCAAGATAGCAGAATATTAACACATTCTACCAGTGTTGATAGGGCTCAACAAAGCTTGAGAATCCACCAGTGTTGTAGGAAGAAATAAGCCTTTGGGAATGAGAAAGTCCCGGGTTTTGATCTAGGCTCTAAATCTGACAAAATGTGCTCTTTTGATGGAGGTACTTAAACATCCCGAACCTCAGTTTCTCCATCCGTAAAATGGAGGTGACACCTCCCTGTGGGTTATTGAATTAACCAGACAAGAGCAAAGCCCTAAGATCAGAGGCTGGCAGAGCAGGAGAGTGATCACTAGTGACTTCTTGAGAATGATCTCCCCACATTGCAAATGTCCACTGAGGATCAACTTTCTAGCCTGGAAAACAAAGACCGTAAGGGTGAAAAAGTTTCCCAAATGTGCATGGTAAACAGGAAAGGGAGAGAGAAACATGGAAGGCTGCAGTTTCATCTCTAAATGCCTGGGGAGAATCTGCATGGACCATTCCCAAGAAAGCCAATTAGGTGGAGCTGAGAAAGGGGTGTCTTCAAAGACACACCTCTCCCTAGGCAGCCTGATGGATAGAAAAAAGCAGCTCCCAGACAAGCTAAAACTAAGCCACCCCAAGTGGTGCAGGGGGTCCAAGGAAGGTGGGTGGGGAGGAGAAGAAGGAGAAAATAGAAGTTTAGGAAATCTTCTCCTCCTTGCTGTTTGTTGGTTCTGGGGAAAGTTCGCCTATGTGTGGGCATCAAAGACCCGGGGTGTGGGGAGGGGAGCCATGCCTCAGCTTGGTAGAATCTATCTTTTAACATCTCTCTCTAACCCATCTACTCTTCCTTCTTAAGGAGAGAGCGGGGAAAGAAGAGGATGGGGACAAGGAGGAGGAGGCTGGAAAGAAAAACCAAGCCAAAGCAAAAGCTTCTCTTGGCTAAAAGCCAGTATTTGCTACAGTTAAAAGCATTGTTTTATCTTCTCTTTTTACAGTCACCTGCTATTTTGGAGAAGTGAATTCTGGTCTTTAATGTTGGATAATGATACACACGCTAAATACAATATATGTATTTAGCTCAAAAATCAAATCCATTTAAAGAATAGTCATGGTAATTTGGTACAAGCAGTAAGAGACAGAGCTAAAACTATGGACAAGGTTAAGATATGACTGGGGTCCTGGCTGGGCTGCCCCTCCCCACCACCACCCCCATCATCACCCCCATCACCACCCCCATCACCCTGGGGATGAGGAGAGCAGGTCTGATTAGAAAAGTGACAGAGATGGTGATGGACAGGGAGGCCTGGCGTGCTGTGATTCATGGGGTCACAAGGAGTCGGACACAACTGAGCGACTGAACTGAACTGAACTGAAATTCTCCAAAATATGTTCAGGTGGCCTTGGGGTGCCATAAACAGGTTGTGCTTGGTAAGGAAATTGACCAAGAAAGAAGAGATTTGAACACACCTTCATCATCTGCCAAGATTTTCTTTCACCAGCAGAGTGATCAGAACCAGCAGTTCTGACATCCTTTTCCCCTCTCCATTATAACTAGGAATTCATCAGAACCAGCGGGTACTCACTCTGCTCAGGGGTGACCTTCACAGGACACCCACCCACACAGAAGTATTCTTCCCAATAGCTTCTCCCTTTTCTCCCAGGTGAAAGCAGACTCAGAAACCCCAAGGCATGGGGCTCCTTTGAAAGGCAGCAAAATCACCCAGTCATTTTCTGGGTTTTTTTCCTCTATGTCTTTATGATGGTTAGGAACTTCACATATGCACATTAATAATAAAAATGTCAGTCCTAAAGGAAATCAACCCTGAATATTCACTGGAAGGACTGATACTGAAGCTGAAGCTTCAATACTTTAGCCACCTAATGTAAAGAGTCGACTCATTGTGAAAGACACTGACGCTGGGAAAGACTGGAGACAAAAAGAGAAGGAGAGGGCAGGGGGTGGGCCTGTTGGATGGCATCACCAACTCAATGGACATGAGTTTTGAGCAAACTCTGGGAGATAGTGAAGGACAGGGAAACCTGATGTGCTGCAGTCCATGGGGTCGAAAAAATCAGACACGACTGAGTCACTGAACAACAACAATAAAAATATATCCCAATCTTGGGGAAAAGAAAGAGGATGCCCTCTGGCTTTGCCGGTATCCAGCTAGAGAATTTTCTAAGTCTGCCTAAGCATCAGACTCTCTGGGGATTGTAGCTTTGTTTCCCGAATGATGTACAATGACTTGAGAGCCCAGATGTTCTGCAGCCCTGGAAGGTTAAGGGTTTTAACCTGTAGAAACTGGCAAGGAGTAACGGTTTTATGGCCCGGTAGAGAAGATGGCCCAAAAGGTTATACTTTTATTTCCCTCCCAGGCTATTAACCGATTTTGCATCTAACTTAGCAAGTTCGTTTCAGCTTGCCTCTCCCAGCTGACTTATAAACCCCTGCTCTGGCTGTACTCCTCCAATCAGCTACTTTTAACTTCCTGCTGGTTCATTAATTCATTCATTACTGAATTAAATTAAGCTTTAACATGGTCTCACCATCTATTTGTAAAAGAATTCTGTTTCAAACAGCAAACAATTGATAGGGACCATTACTTGTAGGACAGGTAGAATAATAATAATCAAAATTCAACATTTATTAAATGCATACCCTTTACCGGGCAATGTGCTAGAGGCTTTAAAAGCATTATCTACTTTAGTCCTCATAAAAGGCCTACAATGCTATTGTCATCGTCGTTGTTGTTTAGGGGCTAAGTTGTCTCAGACTCTTGCAATTCCATGAACTGTAGCCCACCAGGCTCCTCTGTCCATGAGATTTCCCAGGCAAGAATACTTAAATGGGTTGCCATTTCCTTCTCCAGAGGATCTTCCCAACCCAGGGATCAAACCTGTGTCTGCTGCATTGGCAGACGGGTTCTTTACCACTAAGCCACCAGAGAAGCCTTTGTGTCATATGATTTTGCCAATTTAATAGATGATACACAGAAAGGAAGTAATTTGCCCAAAGTCACACCTCCAAGGAGACAGACTGGGATTCAAAACCAGGCAGTGTGGGCTTCTCTGCAAAAAAATAAATAAATAAAAGACACACTTACCATAATACAAGTAATGCAATCCCTATCCCACGAGCTCTTTGCAAACTTAAACACAGAAGTTGGCCATGTGCCAGAGGGACTCCAAGTGGCCAAGAATGAGCAGCCACTGAGATGCTTGAGCCAGTCTCAACCTGACTGATGTCTCGGATCCATTCCAGAGGCCAGCCTTACCCCCACTCTGTAATCCATGACACCTTAGAAAAGTGCAATGTTCAGGGCTTTCCCAGGTATGTGGGTTTGGGGTACTAGCTCTTTCCATCTGTTTCTGCCATCTTCCTGAAACTGGAAGTGCTAAAACTACATTTCCCAGAAGCCCTTGCAGCTTGAGTTCAGTGTCAGATGCAGATTCCCCCAATCAGATGCACTTCTGTGAATCTCACCTTCAGAACTGAGCTATGTGTTGGGTTGGCTAGCCTGCCTCCAAGGGCAGCTTCCTTACCTTCACCTGCCGGCTGGTCCAATTCTGTGATGTCGCTTTAAAAGTTTTTCCTGGAAATCCAGACTTGATCCCATAAGCCCTGTAATGAATCAGTTTCCACCACACTAACTGGAATAGATCTTTTTTCTTCCACAGAGACCTAAGCCTCACAGAGATCGGTACTGGGGGTAAAATCTGGGACTGGTTATCTGATCTGACTACATATAGCTAAAGGACATACCAGCAATCAAGGATAAAGTGGTGGGGAGAGGGCTCCAGGGTGAACAGAGAGAAGCAATTACCCTGGGATCTCAGAGTAGCGGCACCGATGTCCCACAGGCCAGGAGGCACAATGACCCCCATGGGCAGCACAGTCAGAATGCATATCAGAATGACTCAGCTTATAAGATTCTTTGATAGAGGTCAGTTGATCATGGGGCCCCTGGGGCTGAAATAGGTGAGTAGCCTGTTATGGTCCTGCTTAACCTATGTAACCAAAAAATAAAATTCTCTAGGCCTGGTGAATAAAGAGCTGATAAGGAACCACAATAGACAAGCCCTTCATCCAGTTCCCAGAGTTGGCTCACAAATTCTGAGCCCTTTGAATGAAGAGGAGGCCAGGTTCTGCTGAGGATTAGTGCTGGGCCACCACCTGTAATTCTGAGTAATGCTTAAAATTCTCCAAGCCAGGCTTCAGCAGTACATGAACTGAGAACTTCCAGATGTTCAAGCTGGATTTAGAAAAGGCAATGGAACCAGAGATCAAATTGCCTATATCCACTGAATCATTGTAAAAGCAAGAGAGTTCCAGAAAAACATTTACTTCTGCTTCATTGACTATGTCAAAACCTTTGTGTGTATCACAACAAACTGTGGAAAATTCTTCAAGAGATGGGAATACCAGACCACCTGACCTGCTTCCTGAGAAACCTGAATGCAGGTCAAGAAGCAACAGTTAGAACTGGACATGGAACAGACTGGTTCCAAATCTGGAAAGGAGTATATCAAGACTATATACTGTCACCCTGCTTATTTAAGTTATATGCACAGTACATCATGAGAAATGCTGAGTTGGATAAAGCACAAGCTGAAATCAAGATTCCTGGGAGAAATATCAATAACCTCAGATATGCAGATGACATCACCCTTATGGCAGACAGCAAAGAACTGAGGAACCTCTTGATGAAAGTGAAAGAGGAGAGTGAAAAAGTTGCCTTAAAACTCAACATTCAGAAAACTAAGATCATGGCATCTGGTCCCATCACTTCATGGAAAATAGATGGGGAAACAATGGAAACTGTGACAGGCTTTATTTTTGGTGCTCCAAAATCACTGCAGATGATTACTGTAGCCATGAAATTAAAAGATGCTTGCTCCTTGGAAGAGAAGTTATGACCAACCTAGACAGCTTATTAAAAAGCATAGACATCACTTTGCCAACAAAGGTCCATCTAGTCAAAGCCATGGTTTTTCCAATAGTCATGTATGGATGTGAGAGTTGGACTATAAAGAAAGTTGAGCACCAAAGAATTGGTGCTTTTGAACTGTGTTGTTGAAGAAGACCGTTGAGAGTCCCTTGGACTGCAAGGAGATCCAACCAGTCTATCCTAAAGGAAATCAGTCCTGAATATTCATTGGAAGGACTGATGCTGAAGCTGAAACTCCAGTACTTTGGCCACCTGATGTAAAGAACTGACTCATTTGAAAAGACCCTGCTGCTGGGAAAGATTAAAGGTGGGAGGAGAAGGGGATAACAGAGGATGAGATGGTTGGATGTCATCACCAACTCAATGGATATGAGTTTGAGTAAACTCCAGGAGTTGGTGATGGACAGGAAGGCCTGGTGTGCCACGGTCCATGGGGTTGCAGAGTCGGACATAACTGAGCAACTGAACTGAAACTAAAACCACCTGTATCAGCTAGCCTTTGGTGTGTAACAAACTGCTCCGAAACCTAGTGACTTGAACATTCATTGTCACTCATGGGTCTTCATATCAACTGGGAAGTTCTGCTTGACTAATCAGGCTCTGCTCAGCCTGGCTGGCCTCTCCCATGATCTGGAGCCTCAGAGGAGCTGGCTTATCTGTGCCCACGTGATCTCACATCCTCCATTGAGCTAGCATGGGTTTGCCCATATTGAGAGAGTCAATATGGGAGGAGGGGGAGGGGGAGGGGGAGGGGAAGGGGAGGGGGGAGGGGAGGGGGAGGAGGAGAAAGGGATCTAGGGCTCTCAAGGAGAAAAGGACAACTGTTCTTTTCTACATTGCTTTGTCTTAGCCAATATAACAATGTATCTTGCTCGAGGACATGTTTCTCCTTAACAAGAATCTTCTGACTAATCCTGTCATCTTAAAGTGTATATTATGGGAGTGGGTCTGGTAAGATCTTTCTATTGTTCATTTCTAATCTTGTTAACTTCAGATGTATGTTGTGGAAGTGGGTCTGAAAAAAGTATATAAGGCCTTGATAAGACTAGATAGGGAGGCATTCTCTATCCCTCTTCTGATGTCTTGTCAGAAGCTTTCTCTGTCCCTTTTCTTACTTTAATAAAACTCTGCTACACAAAAGCTCTTGAGTGATCAAGCCTGGTCCCTGGTCCCGAAGCTAAATCTTCTTCTTTGGAGATCATGAATTGCTCACCATAAACTATCAGTATGGAGGAGCAGGGTCCCAACAGAAAAAATGGAGGCAGGTAAAACCTTCAGAAGCCTTGGTTTGGAACTAACAAATGTCATCTAAACCCTTCATTCTTTTCATCAAAGCAAGTCACAAGGACATCCAGATTCAGGGAAAAATATACTCCATCTCTTGGTGGGAGGAGCTGCAGCCACATAACAAAGGGGTGTGGACACAAGAATTAATATCCAGTTTTGCCAACAACCTGCCTCAACACTTGGGCTTCCCTGATGGCTTAGCGGGTAAAAAAAATCTGCCTGCAATGCAGTAGACACAGAAGACACTGGTTCAATACCTAGGTCCAGAAGATCCCCTGGAGGAGGAAATAGCAACCCACTCCAATATTCTTGCCTGGGAAATCCTGTGGATAAAGGAGCCTCACTGGCTACAGTCCATGCGGCCACAAAGAGTTGGACACAACTGAGCAACTAAACAACCTCCCAAAACACCAAATGTGATGCTGTCAGCCTTCCTCCCAACCTTCCACAAAGGGATCTGCAGACACTGCCCAGTGTACTGCCCACAAGGGGAAAGAACACCCAAACCTCTGAGGGCTGTTGGACATTGTCTTTGAGCTGATGCTAATCCCTGGAATCTTCCATCCACTGTGGCCTCGGTCAGAGGACAGATCAGGCTGGAGCGCGAGCCTGGGTCTTTACACAGTGAAGCCAGTAGGTTATTTCTGTACTTCCCAAATATATGGTTAGAAGACATAAGCTTTGAGCTGGCATAATCCTGCACTGGCCCCAACATGTGAGTGAGAGTTATTATGGTGGGAGGGGCAAGGAGAAATCTCCACCTTTTCCTATCAAAATAGGAAATGAAAGCACCCATGCCTCCCTGGGACAGATTCAGCTGTTGGGTCCCATCAAGACTCAAGAGTCTTCCTACATCCCCTACTGGACCTGCTGGACCCACACAGAAGATGCGCAGGTCCTGGCTTGTGACTAGGCATCTTCACAGAGTTCCTCAGCTGGTGACTCCATCAGAGTCGCTGCTCCAGATGTGGTTTCCTGGCTGGAACATCTGACACCTGGCTATTGATGTGTCAGGTGCTTTTCTCCTCTGAACCTTGACAAAGGCGGCCATGTCATCCCACTGTCGTACGCAGAGCAATGTCAGCTCTCTGTCTTGGAATCCTAATTTCATGGCTGGATGCCTTCATCTCCCCCACACCCCACAGGACACCATGCTGGTCCACTACAATGATGACCCTGAGGGGAGAGGATCTTGGAGGAAAAACCCTTGGGCAGACACTCTGAAACCTTGCTAACACCCAGGTGAGCCAGAAGGGAGGAGACCAAGCTCTGGAAAATTCAGGTTGTGTTTGGTTATCCCCTCCAAAGGTGGGGGGAGAGGGGAAAGATTGTCACACCTTCCAATTCATCACTGAAGAAAGGGCACAAGGTGCCCACACCTTGAGCAAAGAGACTTTCGTGCCCCTCCTCTCTGAGTGGGGCCCAGAGCAGCAGGAGGCTGGTTGGCTGGTCTTGGCTGCAGCACAAGCAGCTTTGCCTCTTGGCACTTACAATCCTTAAGATCCAGCAGGGCTCCAAGTGTGGGCAACTGATGGGAGACTGTGTGGAGAATCAGAGCACCCAGTCCCTGGGGTTTTGAATAAAAGTCACAGCCTCTGCATTGAGCACCCATTCCCTGTGGAGACACAGTTCATCAGTTGCTCTCAGACCTAATGAACACTGTACTTCTAGTCCTGGGTCCCTAAGGAGCACCAAGGGACCCTACGTGACTGGAGGGGACCCAGTCCACCAGGCCACACCCTGGGCCAAGCCAAGTGGCAGCCCCCATCTAAGGCATATATAAGAGAGCAGGGCAAGCAGGCCCTGGAAACACACAAAACGGTACCAGGGAGTGACTCACACTCCATTCACCTCCTCCAGTATCTCTGCCACCTCTCCCTCCACTCACCTCCATTGTCCCAGGGGTCTCCCTGTAACTGGCTGACTGAGGAACAAAGAACTCAAGCGTGGCTTGCAGGCTCCACATGAATCTCCCCAGCATCATCCATGAGCAGAGGCCACCACACCACAGCTCCACCCTGAGGTCGTGAGCAAAGGGAAACCTTCCCAGAGGTGGGAACCCCAGCAACACAGCAATTTTCCAGTGAGTCCTGGAAGGAGCAGTGAGAGGAGATCTGCCCAGTAAACATGAGAACTGCCAGAAGGTTTGGCCATGTGATCAAGGCCCATGAAGAACTAGGTTGGATGAGTAGTGGGGTCGGGGGGCAGCCTCTCAAAATGACCCAGAGTGATAGGCTGTCTGGTCACCATAGCAGAGGAGGCCCTCGTAGCAGATGGACAAGCTGACCCACTGTGAACCTCTTTCCCCAGTCATCCTGTACCTGCTCCGTGGGCTCGTGGAGGCAGGGTTGGAGATTCCAGCAGGAGCTCAGTGCCCTGCTCTCCCCTCCCCAAGGTAGCTCCACCCTCTCAGGAGCAGCAGACATAGCAACCAAGCCCCACAGGAGCACACACCCCAGGAGAGTCAGGTCCTTTGCATCAAAGGTGGGTAGACCAGTTGGCCCCACTGGAACAGGCATTTATTCAAAATACAAGTTTGCTTTTTCTGTTACTATATGGATTGGTGACTGCCTTCCACAGCATCTCACACAGGATTGTTCCTGGAAATCCCAGGAACAGACAGAGAAGGAAGCCAGTGGTGTGACACATGGAACCCACTGCTCTTTCCCTGCATCCATCACCCAGAAGCACTTGGCACTCAAGAAGAGTGGAGCGTGGTAGATCCTAGAAAGACTTAGTTATAGGTGGAAGCCAACGATGAGTGAGGCTGCTGGCTGTCCTATCCAATGCAGTGCATACTCTGAACAAGAAAACCTCACATGATGCTCTTCCTCCCATAGGCAGGACATCTGGGTCAGCCAGACAAGGGAGGTGTGCACTCAGTGACTCATTGCAAATAGGTTGCATTCTAGCTTCCCTTCTCCAAATCCTTTGACTCTGCTGTTTTAGGGATCTAGTGCCCAAGAGATGACATACCCAGAGGACCCATCAGTGGAGACAACAAAGTAGAAGTGCCACCTGGCCATGTGGGGCTAATTGTGCCACTGGATTCACAGAGAACAATTTGGCTGCATTAATTAATCCTGAATATCAGGGGGAAATAGGGCAGCTTCCCTGAACAGGGGCAGAGTGACTACTCTGGGTCCCACATGATTTCGGGGACTGCTTCCTGTTATTGCAGCACCTTGGGATGGAGGTGATGGAGTCTACAGTAACCCCATATAGGTAGGACCACAAAGAGCCCAGACCCCGTGTGAATCCTTCAGGTTAAGAATCCAACTCCTCTGAGATGCTGAGGACAAAGAACATGGAATAAGCATTAAGAAAAAGTTATGAACATCACCATTGTGGCCCCTGGGCTGGTTGCATAAACAAGGCATGTGTCCTGGATTTCCTTTTTACCCTCCCTTTGCCCTACTCCCATGAACCAGTATGTCATAGGTGGCTGATTTTAACTTTGGGTGATGGCTGGGATCTGGTCTCTCCTTTCCAGACTGAGGACAGTTGCAGTTTTATGAGGGATGTTTAGGAGTTGAAGCTTGTGAAGCAGTAGGGATGGGGGATATTGGTTTCAAAGGGTTGTCTGCGAGGGCCTGTGCACTGGCCTGCTGGTGTCTGCTCCCACCTCCTTCTGCAGACCACCCGGTTCTGCAGAGGCTTTCAGGTAAAACTACATCTCTCAGGATTCCTTGCAGCCCAGGCTCCAGGTGCGGTATCTACAATCAGTGGGAGGCAATCCTGTAAGGAGGGACCAACTTCATGATGAGAACTAAAATACTGCTGCCATATCAGTAAACCAAGGATGCTGCAGACATCAAGCCCTCACTTTACAGCCACCCAGATGGTAAGCCCTATGGGAACTCAAGATGGAAACAATATCTGCCATCTAGCAGTTGACCGCTGTAGCCCCGCCCCCACCAGTGGTTCAGCCAGAGGAGACTTGAGAAAACACAAGACGTTGGCCCCATGTAGCTGAGACGCACACAAGGGGAAGGATTGCAGTAAGCCCAGATTTTTGCATCTTCCTGTACATATGTTGTGCTTAGTCACTCAGTCATGTCCAACTCTTTGTGACCTCATGAACTGTAGCCCACCAGACTCCTCTGTCCATTGGGATTCTCCAGGCAAGAAAACTGGAGTGCATTGCCATGCCCTTCTTCAGGGGGATCTTCCCAACCCAGGGATCAAACCCAGGTCTTCTTCATTGCAGGCAGATTCTTTACCATCTGAGCCACCAGGAAAGCCCTGTACATAAAGAAGTACAAAATTCCTTAACTTGAGATACCTGGTTTTCTTTTTTTTAATATTTATTTTGGCTGCACTAGGTCTCAGTCACGGCATGTGAACTATGAGTTGTGGCCTGTGGGATCTAGTTCCTTGATCATGGATTGAACCCCCTGCACTGGGAGCACAGCATCTTAGCCACTGGACCAACAGACAAGTCCCTGGTTTTCTTTTATTAATGGTAATCTTTTGATGTTCCACTACCTAGTCTTTGTTGTAACAACTCCTATATATCCTGGCTCCCTACCTCTCTTTCCCCTTCAGAACCGTTTTCTCAGCATTATCTGAGGAAACAGGCTTGAAGTCCTCAGAAGTTCCTTGAAAACTCCACCAAATAAAATGTACAAAGCAAATCGAGTTATCTGCCCCCACTCTCACCCGTGACCCACCCAGTCCTTGCTGTACACAGTCACTGTCACCTCCCCTGGCCCTGCCTAGAGAGTCAACAAGGCTGGGCAGGAGCCCAGGACCCAGGGAACGGATGGAAGGAATACACTAGCACTCATGGTCCATGACAGAAACTATTCTGACATCCTTGGGAACACAGAGAGCCTAGGGGCCCTTCTTCAGATGAGATTTTCTTCAGACCAGGGATCTTGGCTGTATTAAGGACTTTCTCAGTTAGGTAGAAACACAATCCAGACTTGTTCAACCAACCCAGGGGACATTCTTGGCTCGAGTTAGTGACAGTCGCAGGATATGCTAAGACAACTCCAACAGGGTCATCAGGACTCAGTTTCTCTCTGTGTCCTTTGGCTCTGCTCTCCTCCTGCAGGCTTCATTCCCAGCAAGCTGACTCCTAGAGACTGTCCTTGATGCTGTGAGCCTATGCTCCCCCAGCTTCAAGATCAGAACAATGTTTTCTCTTTTCAAACAATTTAGTCCCAGGGCTGAAGCTTCTCGAATCAGCTTTCTTGAGTCAGCCTGGGTTGAGCATCCAGTTCCTTTGGGGAACCTGAAGGAAAACCCTCAGTGGTTAGGTCTGGATGCCATTCTTACTCCCAGAACAAAGTCATGAGGCAGGGAAGAGGTGTCCAGACCATGTGACCCAGAACAGACAGAGGGAAGGAAAGCATACATGTGTGCTAAGTAGCTTCAGTTGTGTCCGACTCTTTGTGACCCTATGGACTGTAACCTGCGAGGCTCCTCTGTCCCTGGAATTCTCCAGGCAAGGATACTGGAGTGGGTTGCAGTGCCCTCCTCCAGGGGCTCTTCCCAACCCAGGGATCAAAACTGCATCTCTTATGTCTCCTGCACTGGCAGGCAGGTTCTTTACCACTACTGCCACCTGGGAAGCCCCAAATGAAGGCATAATCCCCAGTTAAAGGAAAACAGAAGAAGGAGAATGGATGCCAGACCAGCACAAAGACAGCCGTGCCCCTCACTGGCTGCGTTGGACCAGCGCTCCTTCAGTTTCTGGAAGACAGGTTCTAGGAAGCAGGGGAAGAGCAATGAAGGCAGGACAGGAATCCCAAAGAACAAGCCAGGCTGGAGGCCAACCGGAGTGGAACTGGCCCTCTGTGGCCAAGCTCGACTCCATGCCAAGTCCCAGCCCTTTAACCAGCTGTATGGAAAACACTCCATTCTTTACAAAACCTGAAAACTCTACAGTGTTCAGTTGCTTGAAATGAACACTGCAGAGCCCACTCAGCTGTTAAAATGGCATTAAATGAAAGCTGCAGATGGGCTCCTGGTTCCCCAGCAGGAAGAAGAAAGCGCCTCATCCTTCCAAGCCAAGATGCCTGTCCTGACCTGCTAGGAGGTGGGCCTCCATCTCTCCCTCTCTTCCAAGAGTGGGTGTGGGTGAGCATGTAGCCACACCCTCACTCTCATCCAACCCATCCTCTTCAACAGACTCCCTTTATCATAAAAGCTGGGCTTCCCTGGTGGCTCAGACAGTAAAGAATCTGCCTGCAATGCAGTAGAACGGAGTTTGATCCCTGGGTCAGGAAGATCCCCTAGAGAGAGGGATCCACTCCAGTATTCTTGCCTGGAGAATTTCAGGGACAGAGGAGCCTGGCGGGCTACAGTCCATGGGGTACAAATAGTCAGACATGACTGAGCCGCCATCTCCAAGTTCCATCACCTTTTGTTAATCACAGAGAACCTTTGTACCATGTGAAGCTTAGAGAAATCCTATAGAGAGTGGCACTGGTAGTGGTGGTGACATGGCATGGTTAGGGGTAGGTGCCAGGGGTGTGGTGGGTGTCAGAGTGCTGGTGATGGGACTGATGACTGTAATGGGGTGGTAGTAACACAGGGGCCATAGTGGGCAATGAGGGTGGTGATGGTGGAGGTCACAGCTGGGACAACACATTATCATGGTGGTCCCAGTGTTATGCCCACTCTGCTGACTGTGACTTGAGACACTTCAAGCTCAAAATGTTTTATTCAGGAGAGATTGAAAGATTTTTAGAGACTGCCCTAGCAATCCAGCAGTTAAGACTTCACTTCCAGTGCAGGGGGTATGGGTTCAATCTGGTCAGAGACCTGGGGATCCTGGGTGCCTCACAGTCAAAAAAAAAAAAGGAGGGGGGGCATGGAATAGAGGCAACGCTGTGGCAGTTCAATAAAGACTTTGAAAGGATGGCCTACATCAAAAAATAAAATAAATACTTTTAAAAAAGAAAAGATTTTATTATCCCTACTCCAGCCCATCCAGCAAATACCCAGGTGGGACAACTCCAGGGGTGTTTAAACCACTTAGGAGCAAGCGTTATTTTGGCCATGCACTTCACAGGCTTCCTGAGTGACTGACGCATGCAGAACCAATTGTTTTCGTAAGTTCTTTCTGGGAACTTACCCTGGGAACCCAGCCACCATGCCATGAGGAAACCCTAGGCCTCTGTGTCTGTTTCCATGACTGGAGGACACATAAACAGAGCAGAGTTTTAACCTGATCTTCCTGCATATCAGAAGCTCCTTGAATGTCTGGAGGTGTTTGGAAAAAATGGGTCTAGGTACGTTTCTGGGACAGGAGTCCATGTGTATTTGTTATCTGCTGTTTTTGTTGTTTAGCCACTAAGTCGTGTCTGACTTTTTTGCAGCTTCATAGACTATAGCCCATCAGGCTCCTCTGTCCATGGGATTTCCCAGGTAAAAATGCTGGAGTGGGTTTCCATTTCCTTCTCCAGGCGATCTTCCCAACTCTGGGGTCAAACCACATCTCCTACATTGGCCAGCAGATTCTTTACCACTGAGCTACCAGCGAAGCTTGTATTAGTTATCTATTGCTACCGAATGCATCATCTAAGCTTAACAGCAAAAAACATCTATTATCTCACAGTTTCTGTGGGTCAAGAATTAGAGAGTGGCTTACCTGGGTGGTTGTGGCTCAGAATCTCTCATGAGATCAAATGGTCAGCTGGAAAGGCAGACTCTGAAGGCTTTCCCAGGGCTGAGGACCCTTCCAAGGTGGTTCACTCACCTGGCTGTTGGCAGGAGGCCTCCAGACCTAACTGACTTTGGGCCAGTGAGACATAGTTTTGCACCATAGGGACTTCTCCATAGGACTGCTTGAGCATCTTCCCAGCATGGCAGTTGGCCTCTCCCAGAGCAAGGGATCCAAGAGAGAACAGGGCAGGGACTTCTCTGGAGGTCCTAGGCTAATACTCTGGGCTCCCACTGCAAGGGGCCCAGGTTCAATCCCTGGTTAGGGGACTAGGTCTCATACAGTTGCTGCAACTAAAGATCTCACATGCCACAATGAAAGATCAAAGATCCTTCCTGCTGTACCCAAGACCTGGTGCAGCCAAATAAATAAATAAATTTTAAAAAAAGAGAGAGAGCGGGGCAGAAGTCAGAATGACTTTTATGACCTAACCGCAGAAGCCGCACACTCACTTCAACAATATCCTATTGTCTCCTCAGGATGGCTCTAGTCAGTGTGAGAGGGGACCACACCAGGCAAGAATATCGGGAGGTCCACATGGAGGCTGGCTCCCAGAGTTTTCATCATGCTCAAAGAGCTCCTGACCCCAAAAAAGGTTAAGCATCTCTGAGTTCTTCAAATCTTCAGTGCAGGCACGTATTGCTACTACTGATTGCTCCTGTGCATCCCTGGAAACCAACAGGGAAAGCGATGTGGTCAGAGATAGAAGAGTCCATCTCCTCCTGATCTGTCCCATCTCGGGTAGGTGCATGAGACCAGGGTGGAAGAGGGACAGGGGAAGGTTGCCCCTTGTTTTCCACCTCTCCTACCAGCCCCATCACTGCCCCCGGAATAAGCCATCCACACACTTTCCACTGAGCCAGCTCATCCCAGAGGAACATCATGGTCCTCTGTCCCACCAGAACATCTCTGTTTTTTCAAGACATAAAGTTTCAAAGCACAGATATGCAGGTGTCTGTCTGAAACACTCAGAGCAGCAGTCCCTGAGAGGAGAGGGACAGGCTCCATGGTGACAAGCATAGTTTGGAGGCTGATATGTCTGAATTCTGACACCGGCTCAAGAATGTGATGGCTGTGTCTGGGGTCGGTGCCTCAGCCTCCATGAGCCACCATGCCTGTCCTCACAGGACTGTTGAGGGTCATTTTAATAAGAAGAATGAACTGTCGCTATGTGTCCAGGCCTGTAATAAGTACTTGACACTTCTCACCTCCTCCAGTCCGTGGCATCAGCCCCAATTTATAAGAGGGTAAAGTGAAGGGAGTCGGGTTCTGCTTTAGGTCAAGTGTCCAAATAGCAGAGCCAGAAATGAAACCAGGGAAGGCTGATTCCAGACTCTGAGTCTTTAACCACCAAATGAGCCCTTGGGCTGGAATGAAGATAGTGGTAGTCATGGCGATGATGGTGGTAGTGGTGATGCTGATGATATGTTGATTATAATGGTGATGATGATGATGGTGATGAAACTGATGATGGTGATGGTGATAAGGATGGTGAGGGTTGTGCTGTTTATGATGATGGTGATGATGCTAGTGATGATGGTAGTGGTGAAGATGGGAATGACAGTAATCACGGTGATGATGCTGTTGCTGGTATTTATGACCATGATCATGGTGATGGTGGTGACCATGACAGTGATGTCGATGATGCTGATGATGGAGAGGATGGCGGTGAGGACAGTGATGATGTTAATCGTGGTGATGAAACAGGCAAAGAGACAAGGTCCCAGGGACAAGGAGGGGCTCTTACGCCAAAATAACAAGGAAGAGTTAGGGGACACGTAAAGCAGAAGGCCTATAAGGGTAACTCAACAAGGAGAACAAAAGCCTAAACCCAAGGCTGAAAGGACTCTCTCCCAACACCAGAATGGAAAGGAACTGAATCTTGTCCAATTCTTCCATTTTCCAGATGATCAAACTGAGGCCTAGAAAGAAAAATCATTGGTCCTAGGTCACTGTCCTGCATCCATACACAAGCCCAAGCCCCACCTCCCAGCTCCTAGTGAGGAGTCCAGCAACTCAGTCTCAGAGCCCTGGGCAGGAAGGAGACCCTTTCCACAATAAGCTGAGTGCCAAGATGGTACTGGGCTCCTGGAGGACTTCCATTCATATCAGCTGAATTCCTTCAACTTCATTGAAACATGCATAATATCATGTATGAAATGAGTCTCCAGTCCAGGTTCGATGCACTATACTGGATGCTTGGGGCTGGTGCACTGGGACGACCCAGAGGGATGGTATGGGGAGGGAGGAGGGAGGAGGGTTCAGGATGAGGAACACGTGTATACCTGTGGTGGATTCATGTTGATATATGGCAAAACCAATATAATATTGTAAAGTTTAAAAAAATTTTAAAAAAAAGAGGTCAGAGGACTGGAAGAATGTCAGGCATGTGGCCAACAGAGCACGCAGTCCTGCTTCTAAGAAGGGCTGATAGGTCCCTGGGGTTCCAGGAAGGCCCTGGCAGAAGGCAGGCCAGGATAGGGTTTTTCCTGCCAACTGCAGGTACTGTCTCAGGGAGGGGCAAGTTGTGGGGCCAGCCCAACAGTCAGAGCCCGGCAGCTGAGCCTGGCTGCTCTCCGAATCATAAGCAAACCCCTTGTAGAAGACCTCCCCAATTACAAAGAGGTGTCCCCAGGCTGCCAGGAAGCCAGCAGAAGCAGGGCCCCAAGTCTGAAGAGAAGATGCTTGGTCCCTGTGAGCCTGGAGGCTGGGGGTGGACAGAGTGGAAGCTGTGGGTTCCCTTGGCCAGACCTGCTCCATCCCACTGCTCACTGTCCAGCCACCATCCTCACTGCCACTGAGGAAGGCTGGGGACCTCAACAAGACTCGGCATGGACTCAGTCCAGGAAGCCCTCTGGGGAGAAAGGGAGAGGGCTGGCTGCCCGCAGGGCTCCCTCCCTCCATCCCTTCCTCCCTGGCCCCCTGAGGCTAGCAGAGCTGACTGCTTTGGTGCCTGGCATGAACCAACAGTGCCACCATCAGCTGCCAGCTGGGAAATCTGCCCTCTGGCTCCACCAAGCCCCGCACTTTGTAACAGAGGCTCAGTGGCAATGCACTCCAGTATTCTTGCCTGGAAAATCCCATGGACAGAGAAGCCTGGTAGGCTACAGTCCATGGGGTCGCAAAGAGTCGGACACAACTGAGCGACTTCACTTCAGCAGCTACAAGTCAGCTCTGACTTGGGAAGCACAGACCTGAGAGAGAGAGAGCCTTCCAGACTGGGTCTCAAGGCCAAGGGGGAGCCTAACAACCACACCTGTCCTTCCCAGCTTAGGTGGGAGCAGCGATGGTGAGGCTGAGGGCAACAAGGGCCACGTGGGCCCAGCAGAGAATCTGGGCAGACAGACCCAGCCTGAGCAATAACAGTGAAAAGAACTAGGAACTCTGCCTGATGGCTCCAGGGCCAGCCTGGGCATGTGCGCAGAGGGCAGGCTTCACGGGGCATCTGGTTATCTCCTCAGAGTGACTTTTGTCCACCCCTCTCCTTGGTTATAAATCCCCACTTGTTCATGCTGTATTCAATTGTTATTTAGTCACTCAGTCATGCCTGGCTCTGCAACCCCATGGATTGTAGCCCTCCAGATTCCTGTGTCCATGGGATTTCCCAGGCAAGGATACTGGAGTGGGTTTCTATTTCCTTCTCCAATCTCTCTCCTACTGCCAAACACCACTGCAGGTCCATACACCTATCTCACGCCCCCACCCCTCTTGAATGAAGTCTGTCTTACCATTCTTGAACAAATATCATCAGATAATTGTTTTTAACAAAATCTTTAGGAAGAAAGAATGTGTGAAGGCACGTCAAACCTAAAGTTTGCTTGGAAAGTCCTGAGTTCAGAAACAACTGTCTGCCCCTCCTACCCACTCCCTCAGAAGTTCACTTTCTCCCAATCAGCCCTGCCCTGAGTCCCTCTCCGCAAGGGCATCAGACAGCAGCAGCTTGGCAGGGCTGGGGCTGAGGGTGCAGAGGAAGGGGTAGGGGATGTGCCAAGGCTGGGAGGGTACGGTAGTCACTGGCTCTGTGGGGAGAGGGTCTCTGGTTAGCCATGTCCTCTATGACAGGGGATGCATTCAGACCTCACTCAGTGGATGAAGGGAGCAGACAGCTGCTCTGAGAATGCGGCTTCCAGAAGGAGCAGAGCACACCTGGAAAGGACGGGTCCCAGAGCTGACAAGCGCACACTGGACCCCTGCTACAGCAGCCAACACCTGACCACCTGCAGGTACAAAGGCCTCGGAATGGTCCAACCATGATCCCCACTGGGGCACGGAGACCCTTTGCTCCATGTCTTCTTGGAAACCCAGTGGGCCCACCACCTGGAGTCTGCAGTGGGACAGCTGGCTGGTGTGATACAGGAAGAGTGCAGAGAAGGACAGCGGGGGACGTCAGCCCGCCAGGAATCACCTGATGTCTGGAAGATGCCACTCAAAGAGACAGACGTGGGAGTCCTGACAAAGAGGAGCCAGGAGGGTTTCCACGGTGACAGAGCTCCCCAGAGAGGAAGACGGGTGCACAGCCACGGAAAGGCAGCCTGCAGGTCGCGCTGTTCTGGGTCCCCTCATTGTGTCCCAGACACGGCTCCCTCTCTAGCCAGGGCTGCCTCCAGGCTGCGGGAGCCCCTGAGGCTGTCTGTCCTCCCTCAAGGATGTTGGCAAACCCTCGCCCCCTTGGTGCCCTGAGCCCAACTACCACTCAGGCTCCCGGGCTACCGCTGGGAGAGTCAAGTGGCCTGAACTTCAGGGAACTGGGAGCCCCAGGTCTGAACCCAACAGGGTCAGGTCCTCCTCTTTTCCAGCAGTGCTCTCCCCTTCTCCGGGCTTGTAGCAGACTTCTTCCTCCCCTCCGCCCCCAAGACAGGGTTGAGTCAGGCTGTGGCCATGACAAGGAAATGAGAAGCAGGGCCAAGAAAAGAAAGGGCCAGACGTTACTGAGAAACGCAAATAAAATATACAATGAGATATCACCTCACACCTGATTTAAAAAATCTACAAACAATAAATGCTGGAGAGGGTATGGAGAAAAGGGAACCCTTTTCCACTGTTGGTGGGAATGTAAATTGATACAACCACTATGGAGAACCGTATGTGTGTGTGTGTGTGTTAGGAGATTCCTTAAAAAACTGGGAATAAAACTACCATGTGATCCAACAATCCCACTACTGGGCATATACCCTGAGAAAAAAATAATTGGAAAAGACACATGTATCCCAATATTCATTGCAACACTATTGACAATAGGACATGGAAGCAATGTAGATGTCCATCAACAGATGAATGAATAAAGAAGCTGTGGTACGTATATACAATGAAATATTACTCCGCCATAAAAAGGGACACATTTGAGTCCATTCTAATGAGGTGGGTGAACCTAGAGTCTATTATACAGAGTGAAGTAAGTCAGAAGGAGAAAAACAAATATCATATATGAACGCATATATTTGAAATCTAGAGAGACAGTACTGATGAATCTGTTTGCAGTGCAGCATTGGAGACGCAGACATAGAGAACAGACTTATAGACACAGGGCATGGGGGAAGGAGAGGGTGGGATGAATGGCAAGAGCAGCATAGAGACATATGTGCTCCCGTATGTCAAATAGACAGCCAGTGAGAGTTAGCTCTGTGACTCAGGGAACTCAAACCGAGACTCTGTGACAACCCAGAGGGGTGGGATGGGGTGGGAAGTGGGAGGGAGGTTCAAGAGGGAGGGACCACATGTATACCTGTGGCTGATTCATGTTGATGTAGGGCAGAAACTAACACAATATTGTAAAGCAATTATTCTACAATTAAAAATAAATAAATTAAGGGAGGAAAAAAAAAAGCCATGGGGCTGGTTATTGCCCTGACCCTTGGGTCCCTGAGTCTCACCCAGCTTGGGTCTCCTCCCTGCTCTGAATAGCCATCCCCACTATCACCAGGGCTCCTCCAATCAGCTCCAACACCCACTTCCTGGAGCTTATTCCAGCCTCAGCATGCCCTGGGCTTTCTGCCCTCCAGTTCTTCCTAAAAATGCAGAAAAAAAAAAAAAAAAACAAAGCCTGGCCCTACTGTGGGGTCCAGGGCTCTCCCTCTGGTTTGCACAAACCCTCTGAGGCTCTGGAGGCCCCAGTGTGTCCTGAGGCCCTGCTGGTTAAGCCCCCTTTCCTGAAGGGTCTGCCCCACCCCCTCTTCCACCGCTCAGTAGGGAACCTCCGCCCACCTGCCTCCCCTTCCTCGCGCATCCGGAGGACAGTCCTGAAGTCCTGACAATGCAGTATTACCCAGCCCGTCACTGCTGTGACTTCCTCAGGTACCGCTTTAGCGATCAGGTTTCAAGCGCACACCCCCACTGAGAGCTTGGCCTGGGGAAAGCGAGGCTGCTTCTTGGGCTTTGTTTGATGTCTCATTTCTGCCCCCCAACCCCACCCCAAAGGCTGCGTCTGCTTGGGGCCCAGGAAGCTGAGTCTGGCTCATATCTGCCCAGCACCAGGCAGGGCTAAACCACACAGAACATCAACCCATTTCCTGAACTTGGGGTGGGTTGCTCTGTTCACACACACACACCCTCCTCCCCACCAGCATCAGAAGACCCTCCCTCAGGCTTTATCTACATTGGTACCAACTGGACACAGTATGGGGAAGGAGTAAGAGCTGTGCCAGGGCAGCATAGCCAGGAAGCATCTCTGCTACAACCCAGCCTGCCAAGCTGAAGCAGGAATGCCCTGACCCCTGGCCCACCCTCGTCTCAGCCTCCACATCCCTCACACCTCCCAGGAGCTGCTGCCCAAACCACTGGGCACAGGCTTAGGTCAGGGTGTGCCCCTATCCTGGGTGGAGGTACCCACCAGCCCTCCAAGAAGTGAGGATGCTATATTCTTGGAAAGTGTATTAGTAGCTCAGCTGTTTCCAACTCTTTGCAATCACATGGACTGTAGCACACCAGGCTTCTCTGTTCTTCACTATCTCCCAGAATTTGCTCAAACTCATGTCCATTGAGTCAGGGATGCCATCCAACCATCTCATCCTCTATCATCCCCTTCTCCTCCTGCCCTCAACCTTTCCCAGCATCAGGGTCTTTTCCAGTGAGTTGGTTCTTCATATCAGCTGTCCAAAGTATTGGAACTTCAGCATCAGTCCGTCCAATGAATATTCAGGGTTAACTTCCTTTCGGATTGACTGGTTTGATCTCACTGTTGTCCAAGGGACTCTCAAGAGTCTTCTCTAGCACCACAGTTCAAAATCATCAATTCTTCGGTACTTAGCCATCTTTATGGTCCAACTCTCATATCCATACATGGCTACTGGAAAAACCCACAAAATCCAAAGTTTACCAGTTCAGGAAGTAAAAATTCTCCCCCAAGAATGACCCACAGGGAACCCATCAGCGGCCAACCCCTGGCATTTGCCTTATTTATGAGCTTAATCATCAGCTTGCAAAAAGCAAAGTAGTAGAGACCAGGAAGGAGACGTCACTCCATCCAAAGTGGCCTTGCAAGAAGGGGACTGGGGAGCAGAGGAGGGGGCAGAAGGGGTTTATAATTTCCATGAGCTGAGCTTGTCTTAGAGCAATGAAAATAATATTATAAAAACTCCCTTCAGAGGCAAGCACGGTACTTTATTAAGTCTGAACTGCTAATGTGCCTTAGTGGACCATCCAGCCCTTTGTGGCCAGTTTGGGCACAGCTGGGAGGACCTAAATCAAGGATTCCAAGTGCTGGGCAGAGACCCTGGGGACGGACAGCCCTCAGGCACTCTAGCTTGAGGCACCAGCTGACTCTCCTCTCCCACCCACCCTGGGGAAAGGGGAGGGGGAATATCCTAGCTTTGAATTCATTTGATCGTCACCAGAATCCAATTTTCCTCCTGATGCGGAGGAAATCGTAGGAGAATAATAAGACAGGCAAGCAGCAAGCAGGGAGTAATATGAGCACATTATTGGGGACAACTTCATCAGGCAGCTTGGGCAGAATGTAGATCACACTGCCTCCTGCCAAGCCGGCAACAACAGGAGACCCCGCCTTCCCCCATCAAGTCACCTGGGCCCCGGATCCCGCAGGTCCTAAGGCTAGAGTATCCTGTGGGTCCGTGGGTCCAGTCTGGGCCCAGGGAGGCAGGGACGCTCTAGGACTCCACGATCACTTCCTGACAACCTTTTCTCTGAATTTCACTCTGGGGCTATGGCCAGAGGGAGCCCAACCAGGACCCTTCTGGACAGTTCAACCAGGACCCTTCTGGGCAGTTCAGAGCCCAAAGCTCTAAGGGCAAGTGTTTGAGGCATTTTGCTGCAAAGGTAGTTAGGACAGATTAATGGACTTGCGAGGGTCCTGAGAGCAGGGCAGGATGGCCCCTTGCAGGAACAGGGGAGCCTCCTGTGCAGAGGGGCAGCACTAGACATCGGGGCCACAGTCCCCTGGCCTCAGGGCAGCTCTGGGCAGCGCTGTGTTGGGCCTGGCAGGAAAGGGTGCGGGGCTGAGATGCCTGAGCACAGAGTGGGGCTTCCTGCATGGACGGCGCCCTGCTTGGTGACCCGGCCAGGGAGGGGATAGGAGGTGACCAACCATAGGCAGCAACTACTAGGGCAAAGCTGGTCCTCCCAACACACTTACTCATTCCTTCTCTCCTTACAGTTCACAGCCTGTGGGGACCCGGGAGGAGCCTCTGCCTCGGGCGGGACTCAGGGCCGGGAGCTGGATCAGTGCTCGGCACCTTGGGCAGAAGGAGACTGCTGGGAACACTCTGTCTGACCAGCTGTTTGGATTCTGCCGAGAGCTCCTGGGTGCCAGGATCCACTTGGAGGTGGGACCGTGAGGGGAAGATGTCCTTCGTGAGGGAGTCACCTGTCTTCCGTCCCGTACACAGAGATTCATGGCTGGCAGTGGCGTAAATCCAGCCCCCATGCCATTGCTCATTAACTGGCATATGTATTTATGGAAAAAAGGCCCCTCTAATTAAAGCTGTCACATTAGGGCTTTATGTATCTCACCCAGGCTGAATGCTGAGAGGGCCTTCAGTGCCTGTGGAGCTGGCCTCGATGTTCATAGGAACCAGAGGGTGCGGGGACTGGCCACCCTCCTGTCCCCACGGGTAACAAGTCCCAGTGCCTGGACTCCAGGGGCAGCCCAGTCCCCAGAGAAGCTGCTTTCCCCGCTGCACCCTCGAGCCCCTCCCTGCTTTCTGCAGCAAGAGGCACGATGCCCCATGGCCCCTGGGCCTCCAGCTCCCTGGGTGCCACCCCTCCTGGCCCAGGACATGCCAGCTTCCCACCACATGGCCAAGCTAGATGGTGAGCTCCCAGAGGTGGGCAGGGCCCCAAGATTTCCTCCCCATGGCATCCCTAGGGCCTCACCCGTTCGTCCCCACAACTCTTGGGTGGAAGTGTTAGCTCACCCTGGCCCTGCCTGGGTCGCTCTCTCCTGCCCACCACCACACATTCTCAGTACAAGCTCCCTCCTCCAGGGATACTCTAGCCTTAGCCCTGCTCAGATCCCCATTGCCCCGTGCTCCCCGTGAGCATCTCAGCTCCACATCAGGAGCAAGTTTCACCCACTGCTACTGAGCAGCACGGAGCAGGGACGTGTCTGCCTCCCTTTCCTCAGCCCTAGTCACAGCATTCTCAGGATCACTGGAAGCTTCCCTGGAGCAACCCCAGCAGAAACCAACATTGCAGACCACATCGTCCCCACCAAAGACTCCCCTGTGGCAAGAGTTCACAAAGCCAGCTCCATCAGCAGCCCCATACAGCTGCATCTTCCAAGAGTTCCTTCCCTACTTACCTGGCAGTTGCTTGACAGAGCATGAAGCAGAGCCACCAGTGTGACTTCAGAATCATGAGCAAAAAAAGAAATGTTGCTGTTGTAAGCTGCTGAGTTTGGGGGATGTTCGTTTTGTAGCATTGTTTTAGCATGAAGCTGCCTTATATACCTCTCTTCTTCCCGCCATCTCTGAGCCAGCTGAGATAAAGGGATCATCAGGCTGATGGAAACAAATGTCAGGTTTCTACTGATGAAGGTGAGTTCAGGATAATGGCTTAGGGGAGGGCAACACCAGCTTCCTGACACTCCCCAGACATGGGTAGAATCATCAGCCTGTCCCAGGTAGACATGCCAACTAAAGTACAAGTTCACAGCAGGCTGGCAAGTCCCCAAGACAGAGGGCAATGGGGACAAGCTGAGCTGCCCAGACCCAGGGCTCCTCCCAAAGTCTCCAGTCAAGAGTTCTCAACACTTTCCTGGGGAACCTCCACCCTAGAAGAGAAGCAAACAGGGCCAATTGTATTGTTTGCAGGGCCCCCAGCAAAATGTCCTGGAGGAGAAAATGACAACCCACTCCAGTATTATTGCCTAGAACATCCCATGGACAGAGGAGTCTGGCAGGCTACAGTCTATGGGGTTGCAAAGATTCAGACACAGCTGAGCACACAGTCCTGCCTGCAGCAAAATGAAAACATGGGGCCCCTTTTAGAGAATTTTTTTTTTAATTAAATTTTATTTTGCTTAACTTTACAATATTGTATTGCTTTTACCATACATCGAGATGGATCCGCCACCAGTATACACGTGCTCCCCATCCTGAACCCTCCTCCCTCCTCCCTCACCATACCATCCCTCTGGGTCGTCCCAGTGCACCAGCCCCAGGCATCCGTTATCGGGCATCGTACCTGGACTGGCAACTCATTTCAGATATGATATTATACATATTTCAATGCTATTCTCCCAAATCATCCCCCTCTCCCAGACCCAGAGTCCAAAAGTCTGTTCTATACATCAGTGTCTCTTTTGCTGTCTCGTAAACAGGGTTATTGTTATCATCTTTCTAAATTTCATATATATGCGTTAGTATACTGTATTTGTGTTTTTCTTTCTGGCTTACTTCACTCTGTATAATAGGCTTCAGTTCCATCCACCTCCTTAGAACTGATTCAAATGTATTCTTTTTAATGGCTGAGTAATACTCCACTGTTTACAATAGCCAGGACTTGGAAGCAACCTTTTAGAGAATTATTAAGAATTTCAAGACAGCAATGGCAGGGCATTAACCGAGTATGGAGCCCTCCTGAGCACAGGCCCCCATGTGGCTGCCTGTCACACTACCATGAGACCTTCCCAAGTGGGGGTGTCTCCACCACCATCACCACCATCACACAGCCAGTCTGGGCTGGACAACAGCTGGTTGACTTTCTCCCTGCACAGAGGGGCTTCAGAACCATAGGCACGCAAAGACCAAGAGCCAGGTGATAGTTCAGAGTCTTGCCAATCTGGGTTTCAATCCCTGAACTTAAAAAAGTTGGGCCTGTGCCTGTTTCCTTGAGCTGGGGACACATCCTCAAAGGATGGGGCTAGGAAGTCACCCCACTCCCAGCCAGTTAACGCTTCCTGCAGGTGTTGGGGACCCCATTCAGCACCTCCCCCTATCTGAAAAGAGTCACAGGGGTCAGAGGGCAGTGCTCCACTCCCCAGGCACCTTCTCCCAACTCCAGCCCCACACAATGGAGAAAGTTAATCAGAGTCCCATTCAGGACACCCGGGAGTCTCCTGTGGGCTGATCCCTGAGTTCAAAGCCAGCCTCCCTCATTCAAGGTAAAAACCCCAAAGACCCAGGGGGACAAATCTTTGCCAGGTTCCCAGCATCACAGTCCTGGGCATGTTCCACTTCCTCAACTGTTCTGCATGGAATATCTTAGTTACACTGTGAGTGAGCACCTGGAAATCACAGTTCCCAATCACATGTCATCTGCACGTGACTCCAGAGCTGTCCATCTAACTCTGATCCATATGTCTCATGCAAACCTAATTGTCTCTGCAGCTTTAGACAGTGACGCGTATCCACCCTCGGACACGTCTGGCTCGTGGTAGCTGAGCAAAGTCCAGGCCTCATCCATAATCCTTAAGAAATATTATTATCCTAGGAAAATTATTCAGCTAATCTACTTTAATAACCCTGTGTAGGGCCCTTGATATACTGTAGTCTTTACAGGATTCATTTCAAAAATATTACCTGTCACTTTCCAACCAACTGAAGCAACAGGGAGGTGCCCAGCGTGGTCTCTGAGAGGGGTGCCCATTCGTCAGCTTAATATGCCATAAAGAGCAGTGACATTGCTCCCCTCAGGGCATAAATCTCCTCGAGTCTCGGCAGGGCTTTAAGGGAGCAGGCAGGAAGAGCAGTGGCAGACTCCTGCCAACATCCAAGGCCCTTCCTTGCCCAAGGAGGGCACTGATGAGTGTCTGTGCCTGGGGCCCACCTCACCTCTCCCAGCAGACCAGGGCCAGCTCTGCCCAACACCCAGCGAAGCCGGGGCTGGCCTCCATCAGCCTGCTGGCCTCGGGTTCTGTAACTGAGGAGTGCTGACCTGGCTATGGGCTACCCAGGTGGCTCAGCACCGAAGAATCCTCCTGCTAAGCAGAAGATGCAAGTTCGATCCCTGGGTTGGGAAGATCCTCTGGAGAAGGAGACAGCAACCCCCTCCAGTATTCTTGCCTGGAGAAGCCCATGGACAGAGGAGCCTGATGGGCTACAGTTCTTGGGTTGCAGAGTCGGACATGACTGAGCGATTGAGCACAAATGCTGGACCTGGCTGCATAGGCAAAGAGATGTATCTGGGATGGAAGGACAGCAGCTAGCCCTTCAGTGGTCTCTGGGACACAGCTGTTAAATAAAGGAAGGAACCAACCAGCCATCTGACACAGCCTCCAGGAAGGGCCACAGGTACACACTTGCTGGCCTTCAGGGTCGGGTGCCCAGGGAGACTGGCAGGTGCTGAGACCATGTTCCATTATCTACACATCCCATCATGCTAACACTCACCTCCGTCTCTCCCCGGAGGCCCCAGCCCATAGCACCTGCAGCCTGTGGCACTGAGGACCAGCTGTCACAGCTGCAGCCTAAGCCCATGGGATCTGGGAGAGGTCCTGGGGGCAGCTTCTAACTGCTGTCTAGCCCAGGCCTCCCTCAGGGCACCAACTTCAGATCTCTTCCAGGCTGTGCTGCTTCCAGAAATAAATCGTTTCCAGCAGTGTCTGTTTCCAAATCCTCATTGATTTTTGTCTCTGTTTTCCCAGCTTCCTGTCACAACGGGGTATTCTGGGTGATGGATCAGAACTCACCCTGCACTAAGAGCCCCTTCAAAGTCGTCTGAAGCAGGACCCAGGCCCAGGGCTCCCGACAGCTTTGGGGAAGGGTTAGGAGAGGGGGTAGTGTAGAGGCCTCTCCCCTTACTCCCCCAAGCAAAGGCACCATACGTGGGCCCCATGAGATGGGCTGCAAGGTCCACCTGACTCGGGTCCAAGTACCCGCTCTCGCATGACCTTGGACAAGCCACCCAACCTCGGGGCCTCAGCAGCCTCACCTGCCAGCCCCAGGAGCCCAGGACCAAACACGACACAGCAGGCTGTGGTCCAGGGTGGCCTGGCCACTCATGGCGTCAAGGACCACGCTCTCCACTCTTCTGTTCAGGCTTTGGCCTCTGCATCCCCAGCCCCCAGGAGGGAAGAGGAGCCTGCACCCTGTCCTAAGGGTACGTGTCCCCCTCCTCCTGCTGGGAACAGCCCTGCCCACCCAGGCTCTCCCTCTCCTGCTGGGCAGGACTCCAAACACCTGACATGGGATCTCCTCAATCCTACAGCACCCACAAGGCCGCAGTGCTGTTTTCCCATCTTACAGGGAAGGAAGTCGAGGCTCAGAAGGCGAAGAGCTTGCTGACATCACCCGGTTGGTGAGTGACAGGCACTGAGGGGCAGAGATCAGCTTAGAAGAAGACCATGACACTTATGTCATGAAGTGCTCATCCAGGCTGGTGGACAAGGAGGCTGAGAATCGGAGTGTTTGGCCAGTTGCCTGGGTGGTAGGTGGAAGGAGCAGGGACAAGGGTCTCCCTCCTGGCTCCATCCTGGACCTTCCAAGCTGCTTCTCTGCTGCCAGGGAGCCTGCTGTGAAGGCTAGCCATGGGGATAGAAGGGGCAGTAGAGAACAGGTGCCAGACCCGGGCAAGCAGGCCTAAGCATCTTCCTTGAGACCTGACTCACAATTCTGTCCTGACTCAAGAGAGAGAGGGCAGTCAGGACCCCCACAGACCCTGTCTGGGTACGCCAGACACAAGTCCAGAGAGTGGAAGTTACAGAGGCTTGGAGCTACTGGGAGGGAGTAAGGGGCTTCGAGCTGGCACCACCTGCCCCTAAGACCTCTAGTGTGTGTTGAAGAGGACAGTGGAGGCCCAGCATCTCCTCCTGTTCAGGAAATGACCAAGCAGAGCAGACAGCACAAGACAGAGAGGAGGTGCCCAGCAAGGCATGCAGGATGCAAGTTGTGGGGAGAACGGCCCATCAGCTCCCTCGTGGGCCCCAGAGACCAGCTCTGCAGAGATGTAGTGACCAGAGTCCTCCCCGGAGGATGGAGGCAGTGGCCAGGCCCTGACTGGAGCCCTGAGGCCAAGGGGGCAGAGCCTCTAGGCCCCAGTTTTCCACTTCTGGTTCCCAAGGTATCTTGTCTTAAAGCTGTAGCTATAAGACAACACCGGTCCAGCACCTCACAGCCTGACTCAAACCAGAAAGAGACTCCAACATGGCAGGGGGTGGGGGTGATGGTGCTGTGGCTTGGGGATGCCAGGACAGAGACAGGCTAGGGGAGAGACATCACACTAGGGAGGGAGAGAGAGAGACTCAGCACAAGAGGCCCTTGCAGAGAGGAGCAGAGGAATAGGGGCAGATGGGGGAGCATAAGAGAGGAGACAGGTGCCCAGGTGGATGGGGTGGGCTGGGCACCTTTGACAAGGATGCCCCTGCAAGTCCAGGCCTTTCAGTTCATGACCAAGTGGGACAGTGAGTGGAGAGGCCAGGGCTTGGGTGGTACTCAGGTTGAGTTTGGGTTAAACACAAGACCCTGGTTAAAAGCATCAAGCTCCCCCATAGCCCAGCAGCCTCAAGGAAAGTTGTGAGATGGTGTTTGAGTCCCTCAGTTCTGCTCTTTGAGGATTATTTGGTAAATGAACGCCAAAGATGGGGGTGGGAGGAAGCACTACAAAGGAAATCAAACAGAAGCAGCTTCCCAAGCAAGCACACTCATCACCAGAGATGACAGCCAGAAACTGAAAGGCTTTGTCCCAACTCGCGCTTCAGAGAAACACCAGCTGAGCATCTACTACAAGCCTGGCCCTGGGGGCCAGCCAGCAGCACCTTGAAGATGGATCAGAGTCTCCTCACTACCTACAGCTGAGATTCACCTGCCCTGTCAAGCTCCATCTCCTACCTAATAGTTAAGTATACTTAAAAAGGAGTTGAGCCGTGGAAACAGCCAGATGTGGAGTCCAGCTCCAAGGCCACAGAAGCAGAGCACAGAACCGAGGTCACCTCTGAGGCTGACTGAGCCCCTCTGCAGTGGTTGCCAAAAGCCCCCCTGATCATCGCCCTATAGTACCCTAACCAATCACCCAATGCCAACCTTTCAGCAGGAATATTCTTTGTCTCGAGGCTATAAAAGTTGACTGCTGCTGCTGCTGCTGCTGCTGCTGCTGCTGCTAAGTCGCTTCAGTTGTGTCTGACTCTGTGCAACCCCACAAACAGAAGCCCACCAGGCTCCTCTGTCCCTGGGATTCTCCAGGCAAGAATACTGGAGTGGGTTGCCATTTCCTTCTCCAACGTATGAAAGTGAAAAGCGAAAGTGAAAGTCGCTCAGTCGTGTCCGACTCTTAGCAACCCCATGGACTGGAGCCTACCAGGCTCCTCCGTCCATGGGATTTTCCAGGCAAAAGTACTGGGGTGGGGTGCCATTGCCTTCCCCGAAACCCACTAAAAACGTCAGGGCTCCCTTGAGCCAGCCCACTGTTCTAACAGTGTCTGGTTGATTCTCCCTGGCCTGTTAGGAGGTTGGCCCGCTGCACTCTCAGTGCCCTGATGATCTTGCTCCTTGTTCTTAATAAACTCACTCCCTTCTGAAATGCTCTGTGTCTGGAAGATCTTTTCCAATTCACATTCAGACTGCCACAACATCAGGCTCCACGACCAGCTGGCCCCGACTTGCCAAGCAAGCCATCCAGGCAGCAGCATGCCCACTCCACACCCAGCTCCAGGCTGTTGGCACCTTCCAGCCCCTCAGCAGTCTGGAGGGACGTCCCTGCTGTTATCCGGCGGGAGGATGGGATTTAGTCCCAGCTCTACCTCTGGAGCACCAGGTCTGGCACCACTGGTGCCGGGACCTGCAGGCTGAGCTCTGGAATCTTCCCCCTCACTTGACAGGTCAGTCTCCTGACTCTCCTGCATCCCAGCTGTAAGTTCAGAAGGAAACATGGAGATGGTGGCGGGCCTAATGGAACCTCCGTCCATCCCCATTCAGTCACTGCTGGCAGCCTGCAGCAGACACCCTCAGGTCACCATCCAGTCTGCACAAGGCTGATCAGACCTCCAGGAGCAGCTGGGTGTGGATGAAGTTGGAAGGGGAATGACCCGGCCTTGTCATTCTCAATGGCCCATCACTGGACATTTTCTCCTGCAGCCCAGGGGAGCCCACTGACCACAGTGGAAGCAGCCTGATGTCTCTCCCTCTAAGGACCTCTACCCTTCCTCTGCTGGACACACCACCTCCCTCCAGTCTGAGAGCTGCAAGGCCCCACTGCACAGGAATGAGTCCCAGGAGAACTGGAGGGCTCGAGTTGCTGTTGTTCAGTCACTAAGTCATGTCCAACTCTTTGCAACCCCACGAACTGCAGCATGCCAGGCTTCTCCTTCACTGTCTCCCAGAGTTTGCTCAAACTCATATCCATTGAGTTGATGATGCCATCCAACCATCTCATCCTCCGTCATCCCCTTCTCCTGCCCTCAATCTTTCCCAGCATCAGGGTCTTTTCCAATGAGTTCCACTAGGTGGCCAAAGTATTGGAGCTTCAGCTTCAGCATCAGTCCTTTCAATGAATATTCAGGGTTGATTTCCTTTAGGATTGACTGGCTTGATCACATGGCTGTTCAGGGGACTCTCAAGAGTCTTCTATAGCACCACAGTTCAAAAGCACCACTTCTTAGGCATTCAACCTTCTTTATGGTCCAACTCTCACATCTGTACATAAGTACTGGAGGCTTGAGACCAGCCTGCAAAAGTTTTGATGCAAATACACAGCCATAGGGATTCAGGAACCCAGAGCATGATGCTCCCATTCACTCTCTTCACTACTAAGTTTTCATTTAAAAAAAAACCTCATTCCTTTATTTAAAACAAATTTTAGGGACTTCCCTGGTGGTCTAGTGGTTAAGAATACCCCTTCCAATGCAGAGGATGCAGGTTTGATCCCTGGTTGGGGAACTAAGATCCCACATGCCACAGGTCAACTAAGCCCAAGAGCCACAACTGGAGAGAAGTCTGCCTGCTGCAACAAAAGATCCCGCATGCAGAAATGAAGATTCAGACAACCAGATGAAGAGATATTTTAAAAAAATAAAACAAAATTGATCCAAAATAATTGATCCCCGGGCTTACCTGCTCGAAGGAGTAATAAGCTGAAATAAAACCAAACTTGGTCTTTATTTAAATCATTGACCCAGACCAATCTTCCCTATGATCAGAGCCTCAGTAATCAGTTCACAGTCTGGGAAAGGACGGAGCTTGGGAGCACTTCCCAGGGGATCATCCTGGAGTCCCTGACAGTGCGATACGGCGTGACAGGGTGAGACGCTGCTGGTTCCCTATGGGTCTCATGGGTCATCTCCATTTATTCTTAATAATTACGAAACACAGCTATTTAGAGCTTTATTTTAAAAAAAAAAAAAAAAAAAAACTCTTTATGTCTTTTGGCCATGCTGCATGTGAGATCTTACTTCCCCAACCAGGGATCAAACCCATGCCCCTTGCTTTTGAAGTGGAGTCTTAACCACTGGAAACTAGGGAAGTCCCGCAACTCCGTTTTCACCCCACAAGTGGATACGCAGCAGGATGAGTCATAAGAGGTGGATTGTGCTTTCCCAGACCTGCAGACACAGCTTAGCAGGTCAGCAAATTTCTCTTCACAGATTTTATCAATATTTTGTATTTCCTTCCTGAAAAGGCCCCAAGGTCTGGGCTACAAGACTCAGGAAACCTATTTCTCAGAACCCATCTTGGCTTGTTGAGTGGGGCCATCAGATTCCCCCAAGACCAGTGCCCCTTGAGATACTAGAGACCTTTGTTTTGTTCATGGCATGAGCAGTGAACTGAGCACAGCTGGTGCTCCAGGAGGATTAGCCCCACTGGTGACACACAGCTGGACCAGTAAGATCCAGAAACATTCCTGAGGAGCCAGGGTTAAAAATATAAGGGTGCTTCCTGGTGAAGTCAGTCAGTGGGGCTGTGCCTGGGGCCATGAGCCCCATTACTGTGAGAAATGGTCAATCAGGATTCATTAAGATACATGTGAACTTTGACAGAGCAATCTTGTGGAAAAGTACAACCTCCCCTCACCCCACTCATCACCCTAAAGGACAAAATCCGGACTCTTTGATTCCAAAACCCTGCCGAGAAGCAGTTTCCAAAGAGACTTCCACGGAACCTAGGTTCTGCAGGGTGTTCCTCAGACAGGGCACTGTAGTTGCACAAGTTCATGTGGTGACACATTGACAGCATCTTCTTTAAAAACAGGGCCAAAACAAAGATAGCCCTGTGGAGCATTTTACTAGAAAGCCTGGCCCAGTACATTAGAATGAGCAAGAGAAATAAAGAAGAGATAAGAACTGGACTATAAAGAAAGTTGAGCACCAAAGATTTGATGCTTTTGAACTGTGATGTTGGAAGAGACTCTTGAGAGTCCCTTGGACTGCAAGGAGATCAAACCAGTCAATCCTAAAGGCAATCAGTCCTGAATATCCTTTGGAAGGACTGGTGATGAAACTAAAACTCCAATACTTTGGCCATCTGATTGCAAAGAACTGACTCATTGGGAAAGACCCTGATGTTGGGAAAGATTGAAGGCAGGAGGAGAAGGGGACAACAGAGGATGAGATGGTTGGATGGCATCACTGACTCGAAGGACATGAATTTGAGTAAGCTCCAGGAGTTACTTCCACCAGTAAGCTCCTGGTGACAGACAGGGAAGCTTGGCATGCTGCAATCCATGGGGTCACAAAGAGTCGGACATGACTGATTTTTTTAATCAAGAATCTCTTTTATTGATTATCAGAAACATTACAAACATCTAGTATGAACAAATTGTAACATGATAGTGTTTAGTTTGAACAATTAATACATTTCAGATATAATATTATACATATTTCAATGCTATTCTCCCCAATCATCTCACCCTCTCCTGGTCCCAGAGTCCAAAAGTCTGGTCTATACATCAGTGTCTCTTTTGTTGTCTCGTAAATAGGGTTATTTTTTACCATCTTTCTAAATTCCATATATATGCGTTAGTATACTGTATTTGTGTTTTTGTTTCTGCCTTACTTCACTCTGTATAATAGGCTCCAGTTCCATCCATCTCCTTAGAACTGATTCAAATGTAATCTTTTTAATGGCTGAGTAATATTCCATTGTGTATATGTACCACAGCTTGCTTATCCATTCATCTGTGGATGGACATCTAGGTTGCTTCCACGTTCTGGCTATTGCAAACAGTGCTGCTATGAACATTGGGGTACAGGTGTCTCTTTCAATTCTGGTTTTCTCAGTGTATATGCCCAGCAGTGGGATTGCTGGATCATAAGGCAGTTCAATTTGCAGTTTTTTGAGGAATCTCCATACTGTTCTCCAAAGTGGCTGTACTAGTTTGCATTCCCACCAACAGTGCAAGAGGGTTCCCTTCTCTCCGCACCCTCTCCAGCATTTATTGCTTGTGGACTTTTGGATAGCAGCCATTCTGATTGGCGTGAAATGGTATCTCATAGTGGTTTTGATTTGCATTTCTCTGATAATGAGTGATGTTGAGCATCTTTTCATGTGTTTGTTAGCCATCTGTATGTCTTCTTTGGAGAAATGTCTATTGAGTTCTTTGGCCCATTTTTTGATTGGGTCATTTATTTTTTTCTGGAATTGAGCTGTAGAAGTTGCTTGTATATTTTTGAGATTAGTTGTATGTCAGTTGCTTCATTTGCTATTATTTTCTCCCATTCTGAAGGCTGTCTTTTCACCTTGCTTATAGTTTCCTTTGTTGTGCAAAAGCTTTTTAAGTTTGATTAGGTCCCATTTGTTCATTTTTAATTTTATTTCCAATATTCTGGGAGGTGGGTCACAGAGGATCCTGCTGTGATGTAAGTCAGAGAGTGTTTTGCCTATGTTTTCCTCTAGGAGTTTTATGGTTTCTGGTCTTACATTTAGCTCTTTAATCCATTTTGAGTTTATTTTTGTGTATGGTGTTAGAAAGTGTTCTAGTTTCATTCATATGGAGGGGTCTTGTTTTTGTATCCATTCAGCCAGTCTCTGTCTTTTGGTTGGGGCATTCAACCCATTTACATTTAAGGTAATTAATGATAAATATGATCCCATTGCCATTTACTTTGTTGTTTTGGGTTTGAATTTATATATCCTTTTTGTGTTTCCTGTCTAGAGAATGTCCTTTAGTATTTGTTGGAGAGCTGGTTTGGTGGTGCTGAATTCTCTCAGCTTTTGCTTGTCTGTAAAGGTTTTGATTTCTCCTTCATATTTGAATGAGATCCTTGCTGGGTACAATAATCTGGGCTGTAGGTTCTTTTCTTTTCATCACTTTAAGTATGTCTTGCCATTCCCTCCTGGCTTGGAGAGTTTCTATTGAAAGATCAGCTGTTATCCTTATGGGAATTCCCTTGTGTGTTATTTGTTGTTTTTCCCTTGCTGCTTTTAATATTTGTTCTTTGTGTTTGATCTTTGTTAATTTGATTAATATGTGTCTTGGGGTGTTTCGTCTTGGGTTTATCCTATTTGGGACTCTCTGGGTTTCTTGGACTTGAGTGATTATTTCCTTCCCCATTTTAGGGAAGTTTTCAACTATTATCTCCTCTAGTATCTTCTCATGGTCTTTCTTTTTGTCTTCTTCTTCTGGGACTCCTATGATTCGAATATTGTAACGTTTAATATTGTCCTGGAGGTCTCTGAGATTGTCCTCATTTCTTTTAATTCGTTTTTCTTTTTTCTCCTCTGATTCCTTTAATTCTGCCATTCTATCTTCTAATTCGCTAATTCTATCTTCTGCCTCTGTTATTCTACTATTTGTTGCCTCCAGAGTGTTTTGGATCTCATTTATTGCATTATTCATTATATGTTGATTCTTTTTTATTTCTTCTAGGTCCTTGTTAAATCTTCCTTGCATCTTCTCAATGCTTTTCTCCAGACTATTTATCCATGATTCCATTTTGCTTTCCAGATTTTGGATTATTTTAACTATCATTATTCGGAATTCTTTATCAGGTAGGTTCGCTATTTCTTCCTCTTTTGTTTGGTTTGGTGGGCTTTTATCCTGTTCCTTTACCTGCTGGGAATTCTTCTGTCTTTTCATCTTGTTTAAATTGCTAAGTTTGGGGTGTCTTTACTGTATTCTGGTAGTCTGTGGAGTTCTCTTTATTGTGGCGTTTCTGCACTATATGTGGGTTTGTACCGGTGGCTTGTCGAGGTTTCTTGTTTATGGAAGCTTGTATCGGTGTTCTGGTGGGTGGAGCTGGATTTCTTTTCTCTGGGGTGCAGTGGAGTGTCTAGTAGTGAGTTATGAGATGTCTATGCTTTTGGGGTCGCTTTGTGTAGCCTGTGTATTGGAGCTCAGGCTGTGTTCTTGTTTTTCTGGAGAATTTGCTTGGTATGTCTTGTTGTGGAACTTGCTGGTCTTTGTGTGATGCTTGGTTTCAGAGTAGGTATGGAGGCTTTTAATGAGCTCCTGTCAATTAGTGTTTCGTGGGATCAGGGTATGGACTTAAGCCTCCTGGTTCCAGTTATTGGTCTTATTTTTACCGTAGTCTCAAAAACTTCTTCTTCTATAATGCATTCCACAACTGGACTGCTCAGAGATGTTCATGGAATTATACATAGAAGGAAAAAGGGAGGAAGGAGACAGAGGTGGTCAGGAGGATAAAAGGAGGGAGTGTGAAGGAGAGAGACAGATCTAGTCAGTAATCAGTAAAGAAAAGAAAAAGGAAAGGAAAAAAGCAAAGGACAAAAAGGAAAAAAGAAAAAAAAAAAAAAACAGGGTCGCAAAAGTTATATCTAAACGTGGAGATTAAAGAAGTACTAGAGGATAAAAATAATAATAATAATAAAAAAATAAAAGAAACAAAACAAACAACAACAAAAAAAAAAATTAAAAGGGAAAAAAAAATTTTTGTTTTCCTTTTTCCAATTAAAAAATAATAAAAATTTTAAAAATATATATATATTAAAAAAAGAAAAGAAAAAAAAAGGAAATAATGATGGTAAAAATAGTAACAATATATATAAGAGTTTCTCTATTATTGTTGTGGGTTCAGTTCATTTTCAGCTAGTTCCTTGTTCCGGCTTAAATTTCTCAAGATCTATAGGCCCCTTTCTCTGTGGTTGGTCTGTATAGTTCTTTGTTCTGTGCACGGTTCGGCGGTGTTCTGGGCCAAGGCCCGCCACTCATGTGGTCGGCGCTGCACAATCTGGATTGCCGGCCCAAACTACTCCAGTTAGGCAGCACTCCAGACAATCAGGCGAACGAAGTCTGCGCTGAGGCCCGCAGAGGGGGAGGGGTCGGCGACGGGAATGGCGGGCGGGCGGGTGGGGGGAGGGGATGGGGTGGCCCTCGTGGGAGCCGCCGGCACAGCGGGCGGGGGCACGCCTGCGCGGGAGTGGCCGGCGGGGGAGCGTCCAGTGGGGGGAGAGTCCCGCAGGGGAGGGTCCCTCTGGGGAGCGCCAGCAGCGGAGCGTCCCGCGTGGGAACGGCCAAGGCGTCTCCCTGCCCAGCCCCGGCTCCCCAATGGCAGATGCGGGCGTTTGCAGCGGTGCTTTTCCGCTGCGGAAGTTACCGCAGGGCCCGCAGTCTGTGGGTTCTAATTGCTCAACTGTTCTCCTCCCTGTTATGATAGTCTCCGTGTTTCCCAGGTTCGGCGCAGATTCCGCAGGGAGAGTGTTTCCTGGTGTTTGGAAACTTCTCTTTTTAAGACTCCCTTCCCCGGACAGAGGTCCGCCCCTCCCTCTTTGTCTCTCTCTGGCTTCTATATTCTTTCCTACCTCCTTTAGAAGGCAGTGAGTTGCTTTTCTGGGTGTCCGACGTCCTCCGCCAGCACTCCGAAGCTGTTTGTGGTATTTACTCGGCGCCCAGATGTCCCATTGATGAATTTGTGGAGGAGAAAGCGTATTCCCCGTCCTAATCCTTCGCCATCTTAACCGGAAGTCTGAATGTGTATTTTAAAACAAAAACTTTAAATGTGTATGGTAAGACATTAGCAAGAAGTATTAATAAATATGTAAGACTCAGCAAGATCTGTATGCTATATTTTGAAAAGATCGCTAGGAGACAGAATTAAATGAGCAAATAGAATGTTATCCCATGTGGATATAAAACTACATATATTTATGCACAAAATGCATAAACATTTCCCAGAAGGATCCAAAAGAAATGGTAGTTTCCTCTGGGAAGTGTTACTGGAAGCTGTGGTTGGAGGAGAGAATATTCAAATTTTTATTTTATACTCTGCAGTATTGTCTGAATATTTTTACAAAGTGCACGTTTAACTTTAAAAATAAAAAGATGTTTTCACAGTGTGAGGTCTTAGAATCTCATGTTTGGACTTATTTCTTTACTAGGGTCCTATAATTGATTCTAATTAAGGAAAACATTAAGTAACATTTTCCAATTAGCTCACCAAACTGTTTTCAGCCTGTGGTAGAATGCACGTTTGTTCTTCACTGGGGACATTGCTATTATTAAAAGCTTATAAAAAGAACAAAATAAATAAAAAGATGTTTCAATTTTTAGGGAACCTAATAAATTCAATAGTAGTATCAGCCGTACAGAGCATTCACGGGAGAACATAAAAGTACAAGAAAATGCTGTTGATTACAGCATTTTATTGGAGGAAAATTGGGAACATCTCAATTCCCATCACAGGGGAATGGTTTGAAAGATGGATCTCTGTGTGAGCAGAAGATCTGGCAGCAAACAGGGGCCACCTCAAACAAGCAGAGTTTGGGAACCACCTACAGAGAAGCAGCAGGCTTGGAAACTGCCCAGACAGCAGCCAGAGGCAGTGTTGGAAGAGGTTGAGCCAGTATTGGCCATGGGGGTGACAGGCATGGTCATGCTGTTTAGAATCATGGAACAAGAGGTGGCCACCAGGACAGATAACGTGAGGACAGGCAGCAGCCAAAGGCTGGGCTGAGGAGGGGGCAGAGGCTGGTGGAACATGCCTCCTTAACTCCAGGAAACCAGGCAGGGGCACCCTGGTGTGGCCAGGCAGCCAGAGAAAAGAGGACAGACAGTGGCTGTGGACACGGCTTCTTAGTGGCCACAGGTAAGCTTGAAAGTGATGTCTCTGTGGAACAGAAGACAGAATAGTGGAGTGGGTTGGGGAAGGAGAGTGGCTTTAGACACTGGCTGTAGACAACACTGGCAAGATTTTCTGTGCAGAGGAACAGAGAAGGTGGTAGCCAGAGGGAGAACAGACAAAGAAATGGCTTTTCTTGTCAAGATGGGTGATGGAGAATGACTGTGTACAGAATGTTCCAGAAGAGATAGAAGGACAGGAGTGAGGCCCTCTGGAGTTAGAGGGGTGGGATTCGGGCCCCCATGGGGGCCAGGACACCTGGTCTTCGGTTGGGGAAGGGGAGGCACAGGCCAGGTCACAGATCATAGTGGGACCACAGGAAGCAGAAGTCTGCTGGCTTCTCTTTTCCTCCATGAAGAACAAGGCCAGGTTAGCAGCTGACTCTGAGGGTGGGAGCTGGGAGGTTTGAGAAGAAAGGAGCAGGGGTGAGCCGCTCACTCAGGATCCTGGAGAAAAGATGGACCAGGAAGGCGTGGTAGGCCCAAGTGCCTGTGGCCCATCTGAGAGTTGGGGCCACAGATCCAAGGAGAAATCCAGCATGTGGCCGAGCCTGCCTCCCTGTTCTGCCAGCGGCAGACAGAGGGGCACTCTGCCCAGCGGTTGTAATGACCAGTGATCTCAGGGCTTCAGGGTGTGGTGGTAATGATGGGAGAAGGCAGTGAAAACAAGAGGCAAGAGAAGGGGCTGAGATGCAGAGGCAGGGGTGGAATGAGCATGAGAGTGGCAGGAGGTCAGTGTCATGAGCTGAACTATCTTTCCCAAGTTCATCTGCTGAGGTCCTAACCTCCAGGACCTCAAAGTGTGACTGTACTTGGAGATGGGGTCTTAAAGGTGGTTGACTAAAATGAGGCCCTAAGAGTGGGTCCTAATCAAATAGGACTCCTGTCCTTATAAAAAGAGAAACTCACGCTATAAATACAAAACAGACCATAGCAAGACTCAGGGAGAAGATAACCAGGCACAAGACAAGGAGAGACCTTAGGAGAAACTAGCCAGCCAGCACCTTGATCTTGTTCTTCCAGCCTCCAGGACTAATAGAGAACTGATTTTATGTGGTATGTGTTAGGACAAGTCACCAACCAGATGGGAGGAAGCAGTGACTGGGGCCACGTAGGCCAGTGAATTGTGACGTCAAGGTGTGAGATGGTCATCCCCTGCCCTCGTGACCTCCTAGAAAAACCATAAGCCCTGTCAAGCACTGTGCAATTCAGAGAGATTTGGATGATGACAACTACACACACAAAAATCCATATTCACTTTCTTTGGCCTGGATGTGTGCAAGGCCTGCAATCAGCGTGAAGGACACTCCCAGGGTGGGCACTGCACTCAGTGCTGTCTGGTGGGATGGCAGTGGTGTTTGGGACAGTCCCAAGGCTACCACACTGGACCTGTACGGCCCTGAGCTCCTCCTCTGCATGAACTCCAGATTCTCACAAGATCCAAAGTGGTAGGAGCTCCTAGACCCTACCCAGGGCCCCACCTCACACAGGAGACCAAGTGGTCTCCAGAGTGGCCAGCCCAGGCAGGATTCAGGCCCACCTGGATACAAGTCCTGCCCACACCCACTGCACAGCCAAGGTCACCAGAGAGGGTGGACAGAGCCAAGAGAGTTCTGGGCCTGCAGCCTCTGCAGGATTTCCCCCGCCTCCCACACTGAAGGGTGGAGGCAGGGAGGCCACGGAGCAGGTGTGTTGGTATCGCTCCTGCCGGCTACGGGGCCTTGGGCTGGAGGCTCTGAAAAGCAGAAGAGCAGCAGGAGGAGGCGTGCCCTGACAGAGGATCTGGAAGGACAGTCTTGCCTGCAGCCCGGGGCCCTTGCCCAGCCTTGGTGACCTCAGCCCATCCCCCTGGCCTCACCGCCAGCCAGACCTGGCGTCCCAGCTGAGCCTCAGGGCAACCTCCTGCACCCTCAACTTTTGGACTCGGGGAAGCTGCTCTGACTGTTCCTTTCCCTGAAATGTCCTTAGAGCCCCTGTTTTGGTGACTTTGTCTCCTGGAGAAGAGCTCATCACTTTGGTGTGAGATTATTTCAAGGTTGAATTCTTGCAATGAAATTTATCTTTAGACCTTGATTCACAGATCAATTCAGGATGCTGACAACAGAGATGACAGATGCGCGAGGCTGACGCTGCTTCTCCAAGCAGCCCCACTGCTGCAGGAAGCCGCCTGCCAGGGGGTTGGGATGGGGGTGGCCACCCTGTCAGTGAGTCACTCCTTAGGTTTATACCAGGCCCTCCCTCCCAGGGACTGGAAATCCACGATTCACTGGTCACATGGATACTTAAGACCCCTGGGGCTGCCATTACAAATGGCCACAAACTTGGTGGCTTCATACAACACAAGTATATCTTCCCACAGCTCTGGGGGCAGAAGTCCAAACTCCAGGTGTGGACGGGCTGGTTCCTTCTCGTGGCTCGGAGGAAGAAAGGGTCCCCAGCTCCTGTCCTAGGTCCTGGTGACCCCAGGAATCCTTGGTGGCCCTGGGCCATCATCACTCTGATCTCTGCCTCCATCATCTCATGACCTTCTCTCTGTGTCCTTTTCTGTCTCCTATAAGGACACTCACTGGATTTAGGGACCACCCAAATCCAGTATGGGCTCCCCTGGTGGCTCAGATGGTAAAGAACCTACCTGCAATGCAGGAAACCTAGGTTTGATCCCTGGATCAGGAAGATCCTCTGGAGAAGGAAATGGCAACCCACTCCAGTATTCTTGCCTGGAAGGTCCCATGGGTAGAGGAGCCTGGCAGGCTATAGTCCATGGGGTCTCAGAGAATCAGACATGACGGAGTGACTACACACACTAATCCAATATGACTCCATCTCAGTCCTTACTTTAAAGGCATCTGCAAAGACCCTGTTCCCAAATAAGGTCACCTTTTGAGGTTCTGGGTGGACATGAATTTTGTAGGGACACTATTCACCTCACTGCAGGTGGGGTGACTTCCTCACATCACTCTGACTTGCACTTGACTCTCAGGTCCCCCTAGCAGCCTCGGAGGGGCGAGGAGTGGTGTGGTGACACAGGTGATGGAAGGCTGGCTGTCCCCAGGCAGGCACCCCCGACACAGAGAGCAGGCGCCTTGGTCCCTGCTCCCGTGACAGCTCAGACCTGGCTCTGCTGTGCGAGCAGGGGAGCCACAAGGGACCACGTGTCATTGCCAGCAGACGTGTCCTGATGACAAGGTTTCTACTACACGCGTCATCCCACCCCCTCCACCAGCAGGAAGGGCCTCCGAATTCTCTCTGTCCCCCAGACTCAACAGCCGCATCCCACACGGGTCTAGGGAGACCCCACGGTGCTCAGGTCACACCAGACACGAGCCCACTTGAATGACTTCCTGAAACCACTGGCTGTTTCCCTCCATCTCCTCCTCTCCTGCTTATTCTTTGTAAAGGTCTCAGCACACAGCCCTGAAAATAAAACTAAAACTGCTGCAACCCAGATCGTCAGGGGTCAGAGTTGCACGCACCCAACCCTCTCCGACCAGGAGGAAAAAAGGTTGATGAGGAAACAGAATGGTTGTTTTCCCCAACCTCGTCGAACCTGAGGCAACAATTTTAAAAGGCACCTTAATTTATTTCTAAAAAGAGACAAACATAGCATTAAATCATTATCAGATGTGAGCACAGCGAAGCCGCTAATCTGGCTTTTATTTGACTCCATTTAGTTAAAAGTAGCTTTCTGCCGGGGTAGGAGGAGGACGGGCAGGAAAGAAGAAATAAAATAATACTAGTAAAAAAATGCCCTTGATGGAAATGATAAGGTTCCCTTTGAAAGATGGTGCGTCTCTGTGCGTGGGGAGAAGGCAGCAGCTCCCAGCCCTTCAGAGATCCGGGGAGGCGGCTGGGCCCGGCTTTCTTATGTAAATCACCCACCACCCTGCTGCCAGCAGTGCCAGCTGGCCTAGGACTGACTACTAGGAAGACAGAAGCCAGATGGAAATACTAGTCCCCATCTCAGGGGTCGGTGCAGAACACCTGGAGTTCGTAGAGGAAGGAAGAAGGCCCGTCTTTCACAACCCAGAGTGCGCAGTGAACTTGCCTCGGGGTCTGGGACCCAGCAGAAGAGCCCCAAGACGGTGGATCATGAAGCCATGGCTTTTATTTGACGTTGAAAATTTATCACAAAACAAATCTCGGGTCTTTGTGAGAAAAAGGGGAAAAAAAGAAAGAGACAGAAGAAGAAAACGCTTAGAATGGCATAAAGTTTTCTTTTTTTAATTTTTTTAAATTTTGACTCTGCTGGGCCTTTGTTGCTGTGCTAGGGCTTTCTCTAGTTTTGGCGAGTGGGGGCCACTCTCTTGAGGAGCATGGGCTCCAGAGGACACAAGCTCAGTGGTTGTGGTACACCGGCTTAGTCTCCCTGAAGCATCTGGGATCTTCCTGGACCAGGGATTGAACCCGTGTCCCCTGCATTGGCAGACAAATTCTTAACCACTAGATCACCAGGGAAGTCCCGGCATAAATTCTTGACAAGTTCAAGCCCCACCTTGTGCCTGATCCTCACTCCCCAGAGGGGCTTCAAATCCTCATCTGTGCCCAAGAGAGGGCTCTGTGTGCCAGAGTGATGGAAGAATACAGTCCCCAGGGGAGGAGAAGACTCTTCCCACAATCCCCAGGGAAGAAAGGCAGAGGAAAGCTCCTCACACGTGTAGAGAACCTGCTATTCAGACTTAAAAAAGCGTGGACCACCTTCCCACCCCAGCTGAGCCCAGCTTCACCAGTCCCAGCCCCCATGGCACCAAGGCCATGGTCACTGGAAGAAGGCGGGTCACTAATTCGGCCCCCAGTCCTGGTTCTGAGGCAGAGTGGCTGTCCTCCCCAGCCCCGTCACCCGTTATCAGCCAAGCATCAGCTCGCCCCATGAGCCTGAGACCCTCCCAGCCCCGGCACCTCTGCCGGCTTCCTCCTCATCCACTCTCCTCTGAATCAACTTCTTTCCTTCTACCCCCTTCCTGCCCTTCTCCTGCTTTTCCTCTGACGGACTTTATCACCGCCCGATCATCGATGCTGTAGCCTAGTGGTGTCTGAGCACCACCAGGAGGTCAGCTCCTGACCCGCGGCAGGGATGGGGGTCATCTCAGGGCACCACAATGTCCTAACTCCTGCACGAGCTGGCCGGGAAGAGTGCCCACAATCCAGGTCAGATGGATGAATGAATGAAGTGACGAGGGAGTGACGATAGACAACCAGCAGCCCTGGCTGATGGCCTCTCTCCTGCCAAGGCCCCTCGCTGCTTCCTGGAGTGCTCAAGCTCCCCTGGCTCCTGCAAACCTGTAGCCCGAGGGCCCCCAGGCACACCAGGGAGGAGTGCCTTCCCCCCAACTTCCAGTCAGGGCAGGACTGCCACCAGTCCCTCCACACAGCTTGCTGGGACAGTGGCCTGAGCTACACAAGGGCCTGTAGGGCTCCCTTTCCAGTCTCTGTTTTATAGACTAGACGTGAGGTAGGGAAGCAGCTGGGCCACCATTTTGCATGGATGGAACGAGCTCCTGGAGGATCTGCCTCTAGGAAAAGAGCAGCCCCTTGACTTTCCAGTTCTTAGAAGCATCTGGAAATGGGAGGAGATGAAAGTGAAGGATCCTATGCCCACCCCCACCACCCCCAACGGTGCACCCCCTCCCCACTTCCTCCTCCTCCACCTCCTTGGCCCCCAGGACAGAAAGCAACTAGGCTCCAGACCACCTTCCTTCCTGAAATGCACTCCTCGCCAGGGCCTGGTCTGGCCTGCGTGGACGAGCCGAGATCCTGCCGCGCGTGCAGCGAGCATGCAAAACACAGGGGCTGCCCTTGAAAAGACAGCTTGGAGAATCTAAACAACAGCCAGGGACGCCCTCTGTTGGGTTCTCACATTGTAAACTCAGTTCTTTTGTCTACACAAGCACTGGGATGGGGGTGGGCAGAATAATGTCCACCAACCCAGGCTGACCTGATCCCTGGAAGACAAAACTCGGTGACCTCGTGTGGTCCAAAGGATGAAATTAAGGATCTTGAAATAGAATGGTTGTCCTGGACTCTCCAGGTTAAGTCCAGGGTCATCACAAGGCCTCACGGGGAAGCAGAGGGACCAGAATCAGAGCAGAAGCAGAGGTCAGCTCTGCCCTCCCCTCAGGTCAGGGCCAAGCAGACTTTCCCAGAGGCCACAAGCCATGGGCCACCCGACTGCCCTTGGCCAGATCAACCTACAGGGAAAACCAAGCTTACTCTGTGGACAGAAAACCTCTGACGAAGGTGAAAAGAGCAGAAAACACAAAAACTGCCGAAGGAGAAAATGTGTAAAAGTTTCGTATTTTTGTAGCTTTTTTAAAAGATGTGAAATAATACCAGTATAAAAAAATATTACAGACCAAACAATATAGTGTTTGTATAAATCTCAGTAAAAAAGCATACTTTTATCATTTAAAATAATTCATAAAATACATTTCACTGAGAGCAAATCCTAACATCATAGACGGTGACGACTCCCGTGTGCCACAGAGAGAAACCGGCCTGGGTCCAATGGGGCGTTCACATCTCCCACGGGACTGCTATGCAGTCGGTACTGGCAGCAGCCTGACAGAACAGAACACGACCATCATACACAGTCAGGCACGGGGACCCCCCGATCCTTGGCTGAGTTCACGGAGCAGAGTCCTGGGACAGGAGCAGGCTGTCCCTGTCCCTTGGGAGCAACAGGACAGCCTCCACCTCTACTGGTAGATGACCTTCACGCAGAAGGTCTCCTCGTTTTTGTCTTCGTGGTCGTTGATGTAAATCAGGATCTCTTCCTCCCCGGCTCTCTGACGGGACGCAAACCGCAGGCCGATGGTATAGGTCTCGCCTCCCCCAACCTGGAAAGAAATGTCGCCATACTCATGCCCACCCCGCCAGTTCCACAGGCAAACACACACACACACCCCAGGCTAGCAGATTCCACAGAGGCAAATACACACACACACACACACACACACACACACCTCGTGCCCCCGCGCCCCCTCCGCCAGCTCCTCTCTCTTTCAGCAGCTTTCACACAGGCAAACACACACATGTACGCGTGCACCCACACACATACCCCACCCCACCCCCAGGCTGGCAGGCTTCAGAAAACACATACATTCAGAACCCAATTTCCCATGTTACTGTCAAGCCCTCTCCCCCACAGCCGCTCTTCCCAAGTCCCGGGGAGACATGTCACTAAGCCCCCTCCCTGACTGACAGACTCTGATCCACTCTGAGCCGCTGCTCACTTTCCCTAAAACAGCCATGGTAGATCAAGGCCTCACTTGCCAGAGAATCTGGATGAAACTGCTGTGAAACTGCCGGGGAGGTGGGGGCCTAGGTGTGGGGTCAGAGGCCCAGGCAGAGTTCAGTGGGGGTGCCCCTGGGGACTGCAGGCATCTCACTGGAGCACAGACTGCTTTCCCCAGGGCTTCCTGGAGCCCCCCACCCTGCAGGGTCCCACTCCCGAGCAGCCCGCACCTGGAAGGCGTCCTCCTTGAACTGCAGCAGGTGGGGGTGGTCGCTGTGCAGGCGGTAGGCCCTCCGCGAGGGGTAGGGGTTGGTGTAGGTGATGCGCTTGTTGGCGCCCCTCCCACTCCCCGCGGGCAGCTTTATCTCAAAGGCCTGCGGGGAGGGCAGGAGTTGGCCCCTGGCTGCTTCTCCAGTGACTTCCCAAGCCTGCCCTGCGCTCGGGGCCCTAGATGCTGGATGGCTCCATAAATACAGCAGACAAGCCCCCCGAGGTCCTGGCCAAGGAGGCTCACAGTTCAGAAGCCAACACCCCCCAGACCCCCAGCCACTGGGCAGGCCAGGTCAGGGGACCAGGTGACAACTAGGGGACACCCCACCCCAGCTGCATGGCCCCGCATCCCACATCAGACCTTGGAAATGAGAGGCAGCCGGCAGGAGAGACACAGGAGCCACGAGGCCACCAGCTGATGGGCGTCCACGTCGACCAGGTGGAGGTGAGCAAAGCGGCTGCCCGGCCTGCGGGGCCTGACGCTCACATGCAAGTCCTGCACCCCGTGAGGAGGCAGCACGAACACACCTCTGGGGTCCGTCTTCCAGGGGACAGGGGAGCAGGGGTCAGGAGGTGAGGGCTTCATCCCAGGGAGCCCAGCGATTCAGGGGTGACCACCGGTGCTGGGCGGGAAGCCCTCCAGTCTGCGTGAAGTCAACCTTGCCACTGGCACCAGTACCAGCAGGGCACAGTCCATGTCCCCATCTTTGGGGTTGAGTCCCCTCCCCTGCAGCAGGAACCCTTAAGTGCTGGAGCGGCCTCGGCAGAGAAGAGCTGAACCAGCCCAGCCTTGGGCGAGGCATCCGCATCATCCCGTCACCGAGATGTACAATCGCGGCCACACCAACTCCAGAGTCACAGTTAATTCTTCCAGTGATATACAATATATACTCCCATAAATATGGTAATATATACTCCCAGCAATTCTACAAGTTGGCCCTGGGGGGTCTGTAAATAAGTCAGTCATCCCACGAAGGCACATCTGACAAAGGCGATGTGAACTAAGGCTCCGCTGACCGTCAGGAATCCCCTGAGCCACAGCGCCATTCCCATCCCCTCCCCGGGTGGGCAAGGAAGGGAGGGCCCGGGGACCTCCTCGAGACCCAACAGCCCCCACCCAAAGGCCATACCATCAGCTCCTGGGGGTGTGAGCTGAAAGCCTGCACTCTCCTAACAGTCTGCATCCCCCGGAGGACGAGAGCCAGGCGGGTCCTCTGGCCAGTGATGCAGGAGACGTCCACTCGCTGCAGCGAGTGCAGGTGGACCTGCCAGGTCTGGACAGGTGTTGCCAACCAGCGGTCTCTGTGGGCAGAAGCCATTCATGGTCAGCGAGGACAGTACACTGACTGTGGGAGGGGAGCCCCAGGAGGCTGAGAGGCAGCCAAGAGGGCAGGCAGGGCCCAGGTGTTGTCACCCCCACGGCCCCCTTTCCTCCAAGGCTGAGGCTCTCAGGCAGGGCTGTGGCCTCTTTGTGGCCTTGACCCTGAACAGAGACCCCAAATGTGTGGCAACGTGGGCTTCGGCACACTTGCACCTGGGTCAGCAGAACCCCAAACCAGGCCTAGAGCAAACCCCATGGACAGCACGACATGGACAAGGATGTGGGCTCGGAGGTCACGTGGGCCTGAGCCCCGGCTGTGGACCAGCCGTCTGGTGCCAGGGACACTGACCCTTGGTGGTAAATGGGCCTCAGGGACGCCTGCCCACAAGCCATCATGAGGACAACACTCTTTAGCCACCACACGGCACCTGCAAGCCAGGCGCTGACCCTCGGCTAGGGTGGGCCCTCAGTGCAAGTGACACCCCCCAACCCTCCCCATTTCCACACAGGCTGCAGCAAACCCTCCAGTTTGCCTGTACTGGTTTTAAAGGCTCAAGGCCTGGGAGATATGACTCACAGGGAGAGGGAAAGGGACTGAGGTCATTTCACTGGGTCCTTGGGCATCACAGGAAATGACACCACCTTCCATCTCCCTAGGGGGCGGGATAGGCGGGACCACAGCCTGCATCCCTCAGACTTGGGAGGGGCCATGGGGACAAGGCTGTCTGGCCATCCTGGCACGTGCTGCGGCAGAAGTGGCCTCCTGCCTGGGTGTGAAGCGTCCCACCAGCTGGTAATGCCAGCTGAGCAGAAGCTCCTTGCAAGACCTCAGCCAGTCTCAGCTCACGTGGCCAAACACCAGCCCGCCTCCTCACCACAAGTGTAGAAGCCACAGGGCTGGCACTTCCAGGGCCACCAGCGGTCCCCAGCCGGCCTCCTCACCACAAGTATAGAAGGCACAGGGCCGGCTACTTCCAGGGCCACCAGCGGTCCCCAGCCCGCCTCCTCACCAACCCCCACCCTCCACACCACCAGGGCCCACACGCTCACACGTAGATGGTGACAAAGAAGTCCTTGACCTCCGGGCTAGGGCCACTGGCCACCTTCAGGAACACGTCACGGGGCTCCCTGGGGCCCTGTCGACAGGGGGGAGCATCACAGCAACACTGGGCTCCAACCCCAGCCCCCCAAGTCCCCAGGAGGCAAATGCAGGTGTGAACCAGGCCCCCTCCCCCAACACGTTTTTAATTTTCTGTACTCGTCAGAATTCATTATTTTTGTCACTGCAAAAGAGAAAAATCCTTAACTTCTTGATTTCATATTGAGTTTAATAATTACATTCTGCAGGAGATTTTATCCCATTTCCTAACCAGTCATAACATAATTATGGCCGTTATCCTTGCACAATGGCAATTAATAAGTGCCTTAATTACCACTCACTTTATTCTGTTTGCCTCACGCATTTTTTTTTAATTTAAATTCAGATAATCAAGGAAGTGATCTGCTAGCAGGAAAAATGAAAACTCATTCATAAAACTCTCATGAGGATGTCAAAATAGCCCTTTAGCAGCTTAGAAACAAGCCACGTCAGTGAAAACCTAAAATGAAGAGGCTACAGGATACCTGGATGCAAACGGTAGGCAGGGCCTGGAGAGGGCAGGACCGCAGGACTTACCACACTCTGTGTCTCACAAATGATGTTCGGGTCACTACATCGGACGTGGAAAGGGGGGTCCTCACTGGAAGTCCCTACAGGGACACCTGGAGTGGGGAATAAGAAAGCAAATGTCTTTTCCCAAAAGCCAAGACCCCCATAGGTGCTTAACGAAACCCACTAGGGGACACAGCTGTCTGCGTGAACACCAGGGCTTCTTTCTCACCCAAGGGAGTAACCAAAGGAAGTTGGGGGTACCATTGAGCCAGGAGCCAGATACAAAGGCTCAGCTCTGTTCTGAAGGCACCAGTGAGAAGTGAACCAGCAGGTGAAGCCCCAGGCCCAACACGGAGGGCAGCACAGAGCCTGACACCCGAGGCTGGAGACCTTCCCCGGGCTGTGGATTTCGGGATGGAATCTGAGGGCCACGGGCACCCTGCCACTGAAGAGGACGAGAGAAGGTCACCGTGTCAAACGCTCAGGCAGGAGACGGTGCTGGGTTGTTTAAGAGCATCCGGGGTTGATGGAAGAATACTTGTCACCCTCGGGAGAAGCCTTTTCCACCTGCTGAACCCCTGCCCCAGGCTGGCCCTGGGGAGAGTGGGACCTTGCCTGGAAGCATGTGCCAGGGTGGCAGGCGGATGGCCTTCTTCAGGAAGGTGAGCTCCGGGTGGTGGAAGCGGAAGACCTGGTCCACCACGTGAGGCTGCAGCTCCACCGTCAGGCAGAGCACGGCCAGGGGCTTGCCGCTGCCCGCGCGGAACAGGACCTGCCAGAGAGCGGAGGGCGGGCAGCAGAGGGTCAGGACCTGCACACGGGGTCTTGGGCAGCTGCATGCACGGCACCTCTCTGGACAGACAGGATGGGGGTCACCGTAGGGTCTGCTCACCCCCAGGAGGTGGGAAGGGCAGGCAGAGTCAGACACACAGGGTCTGCAGTCGTGGGTGCCCACCTGAGGGGACCGGCCCAGCACAGGCTCCACACACGGGGACCACATGCGGCTGCCGCTCCTGCCACTTCCTGGAGGGCAGGGAAGTGCTCAGAAGGCCAGTGAGAAAGGTCTGCAGCCCTAAGTCCGCCTCCGACGCTCCCACTGCCTGCACGTGCTGGGAAGTCATTCTAGAAGATCTAGACACTAACCCCACCAGGCCCTCACAGGCGGGAAGCACAGCATGTCCCCCAGAGGGTAAAAGGGGGCTGTGCCTAAACCCAAATGGCTACAGATACAAACTTCCGTTTTTTTTAAAAAATCATTATTCATTGAAAAAAAAAAAAATGTATCCAAGAGAGGTTCTAACTGGGGAGATGATGCAGCCAGTGTCTTTATTCCTGGACTCAGCCGGCCCAGCCCAGCAAGCTCTCGGGAGCCAGGATGGAGAGCAGCACAGGGTCAACCCCGAAGCTGGACAACCTTCCCATATCGGTGCAAAGCTCAGGCCCCCAGACAGACCTTCCACATGGAAAGGTCACTCCTCCACGTTGTGGGTTTTACTATGAAGGCTTTAGATGTGTAACTGGACACATGATAACTGGACAGCTGCCCATGAGGCCACGTGAGTGTGAGTCAGGCACAAGGTGCACACTGCCCGCCCTCTGGACGCCAGCACACGGCCGCCCTCTCCAGGGAGCCCTTCCTGAATGCACGGTTACTATCCCTTGTTTGACTTCACCCTTCCCTCTGGGTCTTTAAGTGACTCCATGTTGGCTCCACCTTTTCGGAGGGTCATCTGAAAGCCACTGCCCCATGCATCTGTCCCCAAGCCTGTTTCCACGCCTTGCATGTGCTAAGCCGGCTTCATGATCCACTGGGAAGGGAGCCCCACCACTGCACCCACATTCCTGGCAGCTGCACCCTGACACTCCTGCTGGAATTTCACTGCTATTCTGGGACTTTTAGCTCTACAATGACCAACTGTTTATTTAGACCAAGGATCTGTTCAGAGGGATCAGGCGCAAGGGCACCCCAGTCATAATGAGCACACCCAGCACCGGACCTTAGTTTCTAAACACCATTCTCCACTAACAGGAACATTAGATAACTGGCTGATCCAGACACGGAGCAGAAAAGTCTAAGATGACTCGGGACGGAACATCTCATGTGCCGGGCACTAAGGAAGAGATCCAACGATGGATGGCAGGGACCTGTCAAAAGGACACAGGGGCCAGCTCAAAGCAGAAACCCCTGGTGGATGAGCAGTAAAACAGAGAAAGACAGTGACAAATGACCACCTGCTGAACGAAACAAGAATTCACGCTCCAAAATGGTGCCAAATAAACTACAGGAATGAATGGAGGGTGGCAAAGCTCTGCCTAGTCACTTAGAACGTAGAAGAGATGATCAAATCTGAAAGTCACCGACAGCCAACCATCACGCAAGAACCATCAGTGAAGAATTATTTTAAAAAGAATGTCTATATGTGTAAAACTGAGTCACTCTGCTGTACAGCAGAGATTGGCACAACACTGTAAGTCGACTATACTTCAATTAAAAAAAAAGAATCATCGGTGGATATGAAAGCTAGCAGCAGAAGTTGCACGAGGAACAAAATATTGACATAGTCTGAGTATCTCCTGACAAAACTCAAATATTGACACAGTCTGAGTATCTCCTGACAAAACACTATAGTTCTAATTATCATCTATAAAATACTTGTGAATTAATTTTACATTGAAGGAGCCTGGCAGACACAATCTTAACCAAGTAAGAAGTGAAATTAATGTCACTGGAAATAGGACAAATCAACATTGTGTCCCTCCCAATCAGAGGCTCTGAGAAGAACACAGCAGACCATCTGTGCTCGTCCAGCCCTGGAGGCACAGCCTGAACCCACTGACTCGCAAACACCAGACAAACCAGACTGAGGGGCAGGTGGAAGAACTGGCCTTTGTGCATCCAAAGTACTGAGGTTGTGGAAGGTGAGAAAAACTGGGTGGGACCACTCAATGCACCGTGGGACCCCAGGTGGGTGAGGGGTCCAGGGTTGGGATATTTGGAAAAATGCCATCCAGGTCTATGATGACATTGTATCAGTGTCAATTTTCTGATTTTCCAAGGCTGAGCACCGAAGAATTGATGCTTTTGAATTGTGGTGTGTAGAAGACTCTTGAGAATTCCTTGGACAACAAGGCGATCAAACCAGTCAATCCAAAGGAAATCAACCCTGAATATTCACTGAAAGGACTGACACTGAAGCTAAAGCTCCAATATTTTGGCCACCTGATGCAAAAAGCCAACTCACTGGAAAAGACTGTGATACTGGGAAAGACTGAAGGCAAAAGGAGAAGGGGGCAGCAGAGGATAAGATGATTAGACAGCATCACCCACTCAATGGACACGAGTTTGAGCAAACTCCAGGAGACAGTGAAGGACAAGAGAGCCTAGCACGCTGCAGGCCATGGGGTCACAAAGTGTCCGACAGGACTTAGGGACTGGACAACAACTGTGGTTGTGGAGCAGAGTATCCTTATTTTCAGGACATACGAGTTCTAAGTTTCAAGGAGCAACTGGGCATTTTGCACATAACTTATTCTCAAAGTGCTTAGGAAAAAAACATATATATATGGATAAATATAGACACAAAATGATAAGGTGAAGGTAAAATGTCAACAACTAGGAATCTGAGTAAATAAGACATGGCAATTCTTTGCACTATTCTTATAACTCCAAGTTTGAGATTATTTCAATATAAAAAAGGCACAACAATAATTTTTTTTTTTTAAAGGCACAGGAGCTAACTTGAAAGGGATGGCCATGGCCAGAGAGAGGACAGTTTAATGGCCACTGCCTGCTACACAGTAAATATAAAACCATGAGTTCATAATGAGACTTTCCCCAAATTGACCATTTTTGAAGGTTTCTAACAGTCTTTTGGACTCTGGGAGAGGGAGAGGGTGGGATGATTTGGGAGAATGGCATTGAAACATGTATAATATCATATATGAAACGAGTCGCCAGTCCAGGTTCGATGCACGATACTGGATGCTTGGGGCTGGTGCACTGGGACGATCCAGAGGGATGGTATGGGGAGGGAGGGAGGAGGGTTCAGGATGGGGAACACATGTATACCTGTGGCAGATTCATTTTGATATATGGCAAAACCAATACAATATTGTAAAGTTAAATAAAATAAAATTTTAAAAAATAAAAATAAAAAATAAAACATTAAAATAAATAAAATAAAATAAAAATTGATAAGCAAAGGGGAAGAATCCAACATTTACCCCAACCTTCTGGTGTAAGATATATTTCAGGGTAACCAAACTGCTGACGGGAGAAGTTCTTATTTATAGAAGAATCACAAGCAGTAAACACAGGAACAATGAAAGAAGTGGAGCTTCACCATTTTCCACCCTGATGGAATAATGGGTGTGGACGGTGGGCCTTGAGTGGACACATTAGCCACCAGGAACAGCCAGCCGCCTCGACCTCTGCACGTGAGGCTACAGTCAGCCCAGGGAGGCTGGCCCAGGGTGGCCAGCCCACGCCCAGTGACTTCAGGGACAGAGCGCCGAGGACAGTGAGCCCCAGCTTCCACAGACCATCTGCAAAAGGATAAGCGAGCACGGACTGGACATTGGGCCATCCTGAGGATCTGCTGCTAATCTGGGGGCAGTGATGATGGCACAAAGCCAGCTTAAAAAATTAGTCATTATCAGCTTCAAGATACATACGGAAGTAATTATGAGTAAACTCATAAGGTGTCTGGGATTTGTTTTAAAACTCCAAATTCACGTAAGGAAAAATTAGCCTCTCAGATTTCATTTATAGCCCTAAGAAGTTGACACATTCCTTAGAAAAAGGCAAAGCTGTGGCTCCATGTATAAATAAAATACAGCAAATTTTCCCGGGTCACAGGTCATGGGCACAGGACTGCCCCCCGACAGGGAGACTCAGGGATACAAGGCAGCCAGGTTCTCAGTCTTGGAAATCTGTTCTCGGGGCAAGTGGTGGGGCAAAAGTGTTCTTGTTTTTCCTTTCATTTACTTTCAAAAGGCATTTGTTTTGGGGAAAGCCATTCAGTCTTGTCCAACTCCTTGTGACCCCATGGAATTCTCCAGGCCAGAATACTGGAAAGGGTAGCCTTTCCCTTCTCCAGGGGATCCCCTCAACCCAGGGATGGAACCCAGGTCTCCCACACTGCAGGTGGATTCTTTACCAGCTAAGCCACAAGGGAAACCCAAGAATACTGGAGTGGGTAGCCTGTCCCTTCTCCGGGGGATCTTTCCGACCCAGGAATCAAATTGGGCTCTCCTGCATTGCAGGTGGATTCTTTATCTACTGAGCTATCAGGGAAGCCATTCAAAAGGGCCTGGAGAAATCCATGGACTATACAGTCCATGGGGTCGCCAAGAGTCGTACACAACTGAGTGACATTCAAAAGGCATTAGTCTACCAAAAAAAGAACAAATTTCTATAAAACAACAGTTTCCCAGATAACTAATAAGGACCTATTGTATAGCACAGGGAACTCAATACTCTATAATGGGAAAATATGGGAAAAGACTCTGAAAAGAGTGGATATATGTAAATGTCTAACTGATCACTTTGCTGTCCATCTGAAACTAACACAACATTGTAAATCAACTGTACTCCAATAAAATTTAAAAAGAACACAACAGGGACCCAGGCTCCCCTAAGGACATCCTGCATCGGCAGGTGGGTGATTGAGAAGTATACCCTGCAAAAAGCCATCCCCAGAGATGGCAACAGGCAAGTCCTACTTCCCAGAAGTAACACATGGACACACACACACCACTTTGATTCTACACAACATGAGATGCTCTGTCAGGGTCAGAAGGCCCCTCTGACCCTGAGTGTGGAGCTATGCGGTGCCGGCTACAGCAGACACTGTGGGGGCTGCATGGGGGCTTCCCACTAAGCAAGTCTCCATGGAGTTATTTCCATCCTAGACCCCTGCCCAGAGGCCATACCAGCATCCGGCTGAAGCTGCCACTGCCCTGTTAGGACATGTAATATCCACCTCCATGGGCCCTGCCCCACCCCCACCCTAGACCTATCCCCTCTAGGAGGTGCAGAAAAGGGCACAGGGGCCTGATAAACAAACCACAGAACCCATGACACCCTTCACCCTCCACTCAGAGGACCCCTGGCCAGCACTGCCAGACCTCAGACCATCCAGACGGGAGGCCTACTGTCCTCTGCCCCTTACCTTGGCATGTTTGGTGGGCATCATGCTGGACTTACAGGGTGATCCGGCATCCGTGTCCTTCTCTGATCTCAGCTCAGCAGAGGCCTGTGAGGAACCGTGAGCCCCCGGGGTCATGAGACGGAGGCCCAAGGTGACAGGTACTTCTTCCCACCTGCAGGACCTTCTACCTGTAGTACCTTCTACCTGTAGGAATGGCTGCCACCCTGAGTCCATGGCCTCAGAGGCCCCTTTACTCTCACAGTGACTCCACCCCTGGCAGCTGCTGTTATTAACCAACTCCCACGCCCCAAAGAGGAAGCGGGGCATGCTGAAAGCTGTAAGGGGGATCAGAACCCATAACCCAGCTCTGCTCAAAGCCAGAGGCCTGACACCTTCCCTACAGTCCGGACAACCTCTTGCCCAAAAGTGCATCCAAAGAGCCTGCACTGAAAACTGTGAGCCCCTCACGCCTGTCTCAGTGGTGAGCACTCCCTTGCAGAGCCAACCTCACGGGGTCAGGATGGAACACGCCAGCTGTACCCAGCCCATCACAGCATGCACTCTGCTCACACCCTGACAAGAAACCCCCACATGTCTGCAGTTCATGTCAGGGAGCAAGCGGCAGTGAGTAGAGAGTAGAAAACCCTAGAAAGTTTCAACCTGTTGGCTCCTCTGAAATTTAAGAAAGGCTCTTCTACCAAATTAATAAAGAGGATGAAGAGGAGGCGGTCCAGCTTTCCTGAGTGCTGAGTGACCTGTCAGGGCTGCTGGATCACAGTGCAAGTACTGGGCCTGGGTGGGTGGGGACGGGTGCAGGTGAGACAGTGACAACCAAGAGCTAACCGTCTTTCACCACATGGGACAAGGCCCCCACCTCCCACATTACTTGGCAAGTAGGCTTTCCCAGGTGCCCAGCTAGCCCCTTGGCACAAGAAGACGCCTTCCTTACCTGTGCCGAGGCCCATGAGCCCACAGAGAAAGTCTGGAACTTGAAGGGGATGTGGGCAGTCTCCCGAGGTCGCAGGAAGAGTTGGGGGGCCAGGCTGCCCCGCAAGTGGAACATGTCCTCCTCCAGCGGTGTGTGCAAGTCAGCCATGTCCTTGAAGTACCGCCACTCCTGACTGTCCAGGATGAGACTGGAGGGAGGGGGAGAGGGCACTGGGCACAACGTCCTTCCAGTCAGTCCCAGTGGTGGGGGATGGGTTGGTAGGGGTAGATGCCCCCACTCACTCAGACCCAGCGGCCAGGACCCTCAAGGGCAACACCAGCTCAGCTTTCAGTTGGAGCTGAGGGTAAAGGCTGGGGCCTCACGGGGCACCTGCAATCCCACCTGAGCTCGGGGTTGTCTATCTCGATGGTCACCGTGTGCTGCGCGCTGTGGGGGTTCCTCAGGGCGAACTCGAAGAACTCGGCAGTGCCCAGCGTGGCGTGGATGGTGTGCTGTGTGGTGATGGCCATGCTCAGCACCCTGGCAATGCTCTCCGCCTTTGTGCGCTCACGGTAGGCAGCAATGATCTGCAGGTCTCGGGCGTGCTGGGCATGGAGGCTCTGCTGGGCCTGCAGACACAGGGGCCGAGGCGGCCATGGTCCCGAGGCTCGAAGCGGCTCAAGGGCTGTTTTCTGGCAACCTCCCCTTCTCCACCCCAAATGCCAGACTCCTTTGGAATCAACACCACCCCCTTCTTGGACTCGGGGGTTGGGTGGGACTGGCTGCCTCCAGCCCCAGGGGACAGAGAATGGGGCTGCCTGTCTGCAGCAGCCCTGGATCCCTCTGCCCACAGGCGATGTACCCACGGGAGGTGAGGTCTGCCCACACGCCCCCTGAGACATAAACACCCACCTGGGTGCAGTGAGAAACTAAAAGCAGAAGTTGCCAATAAAAGAGGAGAGAATAGCCCCAAAACTAAGACATGTGACCGGCTCCCCGCCAGGTCTGCAGCAGTGGCAGCGGGAGTCCTGTCGGCAAGCAGAGTCACCAGGAGGGGCTGTGGCCAGGCCTGACTGACCGCCAGCTGGGTCAGGGTCCAGACCCAGGCACGCTGCCATGGCGGGTCTTGGCGTGGGTCCTTTGTCCACCTCCTTCTCCAAATGCTTCATATTTCCATGGGCTTGGCCACCCCAGGTGTGTTAGAGGCTGGAGGTGGGCTTATTTTTCTTGGGTGCCTTGTAGTGAAGAGTGAGGCCCATTGGACCTCAAGGCCAGGACCTGGGGAGACATCATGTGCTCGGGAGGCCACAAGGGGCTCCAAACACGGAGGAGGCCCGGAGAGCTGAATGCCTTCAGACTCTGACGCAGAAGGCAAGGACCAAATTTGACTTCTGACTTAAATTAGTTTGGATATTGACTTCCCCATATCCAACACTCTGGCCTTTCCCCAGAAGGAGATTGAAGCTGAGAGAGGAGGGCAGTAGTGTTCATACTTGAGACCTCCCTACGTGGGCATTTTATGACCAGAGCTTCTCTATGGAATGGAAACTCTGTCAGGCTGGGCTGGACACCACAGCCAGACCTAATTCAGGGTGAGAAACAAACAGAGCTGGGCTTTTCAACCTGGACTTGAGATAGAGTGGAGGGAACACAGCCTGTACTGCCAACCAGTTAGAGGCCCCAGGACGAGGGCTCTGGAGGACAGGCCCCATGAAGATGGGCGCAGGGCTACCCCATCTTCAGACTGACCGCCCTGGCAAGCACAGTGATGGCCACTCCCCAGTTCACTGTAGGTCAGGTGGGTAAAGTCACAGACAGAGGCAGTTTGGCCCAGGACTTAAGGTGCCCACACTGCTCCAGGCCAGGGGTAAAGGCTGGAAAGGATGGACCTGCCTGAAGGGTCTGGCACCACCTGCAGCTGCCTGGCACCACCCGGACTGTTAACCCAGCTCAGTCTCATATACACACGAGTCAGTCCTCTAGATTCACCTTTATAACTGGTGAAGTGAAAAGTGAAAGTGTTCGTCGCTCAGTCGTGTCCAAATTTTTACGACCCCATGGACTGTAGCCCACCAGGCTCCTCTGTCCATGGAATTCTCCAGGCAAGAATACTGGAGTGGGATGCCATTTCCTTCTCCAGGGGATGTTCCTGACCCAGGAATTGAACCTGGGTCTCCTACACTGCAGGCAGATTCTTTACCATCTGAGTCAGCAGGTATGCCGAAAGCCATCAGTAAAACAGGTGATGTCTTGGTCTTTTTCTGCCATAGTTCTGTCTTAATTCAGAACCCACGCAGGCAAAGGTGATGACACGTATTGGACCCCTCAGACTCCCAGAGGCAACAGTTGGTACTGCGGCCCCAAGACTGGTCCAGGGGTGGGCATGCCTCTCACCAGCACAGGGACACTCGTGAACCACGCACTGGCATTTCTGGAAAGTAAAGCCCTCTCTTCCGTGGCACTTGGCGTGGTCTGACAACACGGAACATGGGACGAGTGCCCCCCATTTGCTAGTGTGAGGGGCAATCCTGAGGTGCCAGAGAGAGGGGGCGGTGACAGACAGCAGTCACTAGGGCAGCCGCTGACCTGGGCACTGGGCACAGGGTAAGCCGAGTGCCCCTCACATGGAACCTGTGGCTGCCCCAGGACCCACCAGAGGTTCTGACTCTGCACTCCTGGCCCCAGGCCAACCACCTCCCCCCAGAATCTGGAGACCCTCAGCCTTGAGTCTGACCATCAGGGAAAGAAAGCTGCAGCCCTAGCTGTCTCCTGACTGTCCTCGCATGACCCCCAGCTCCTGGGGTCATGTAGTCTATGGAACCACACAGTTCCATGCGCTACACACGTGCAGGGTCAGCCAGGACACAATGCCTGCTGACTGTTCCCAAGGACCCACTGACTTCACAGAACTTCCATCTCTCCTTCAAAGATGGGAATCTTTCCAGAAAGGTCTGGAAGGGAGAGAGACTACTGTATATTTGATAAATCGGGTTACTTTCACCTCAAAATTCCCCAGGGCTATGAACCCAGGAAATCATCACAATTTAGCAGAAATTTTTCTTGTATTTGGAAATCCAATTACTTCCAAATTTACTGATGTATTCAAAACAAGGGTTCTGAGCTGCTGATTTTCTCCATCAGAACATATCAAATAAGAGGAAACCAGCTAAATTAACCATAATAATGATATTCGTAACAACACCACTGGCAGTTGTCGGGCAGAGGACCTGCTGTGCGTGTGGCCAGCCACCCAGAGCTGGGACCCCTGGCGTCCCCGGGTAGCAGCTGACCGGCCCTCAAGGCTGCACAGGAGGCAGTGGACTGAGTGGCCTGTGGCCCGGAAGAAGGCCTGTCCCCAGCCCAGCCCCAGGTCAGCCTCCCCTCGAGGCACCCTCACAGCCATAGCTCTGCTCCACGGCAGCAAGATGCTGCTGCACTCGGCTCCCACGGTCCACTGGCTGTCTGGGAGCCCCCCTGGCCATGCCCCCTCTCACATCCCCTCCTGCTGTGCTCCACGCCCTTCCTCCCCCACCAACTCAGGGCGGTTCCTTGCCCACCTGTGGGCACCAGGTAAGGGCCAGGCATGGCAACTCTGTTTGTGTCCAACAGGCCATGGGCACAGGCCTGGCTGGAAAAGGCTGCCATCTGTTCAGACACCTACCTGCCATGATGTAGAGGCCCCTAGGGCCTCTGTGGGCTCCTCATCCCATAAACTCATAAAGTACAACCATCTTCTGCTTCTTAGCTGCAAAATACTACAGGGTCTTACTTAGATTTTTAGTCCAAAGTAGGAATTCTGATCATCACGGTTGCTCTGACACCCGTGATATAAAGTCCTCATGACTTTGTTCCCCAAACCTGGGGAACCCTCAGAATCCCTCTCAGAGCTGTTGTAAAAGTTTAGGCTCCAAGGACCCTACCCTGCACCAGCAATTTATTGGAATGGAGCCCAGGAACTGGCTTTTATTCAAAGCACTGCCATAATTCTGGCTTGAAAACCTCCCCTGATGTCTGAGGAGTCGAGTCTCTCATCTTCTGTAACAAGGACACGGAAGGGACAGGGTGGCTCCTGCAATGTTCCAGTGAACCCGCCCGCTCCTGCTGGGGGACCCCAGACCCAGCCTCACCAGCGCGCCCAGCCTGCGGTGGCCCGGCTCCGATCCACATTCCAGCAGCCGCACAGCCCTCATGCGCTCCAGCTTGCGCCTGCGGACAGCATCCCCCTCTTGACTGATGCCCTGGGGGCCCCGAGCCCCCGGTCTTGGGGGTGTGAAGAGCAGGGCGGCCAGTTCGCTGTCCACATCAGCCAGCTTCTGGGCTTGGACCACATTTTTCACTGCTAGAAGGTTCAAAGAGAGGCTCAGAGGTTAAAGGGCAGAGTTTACGCTCTCTCAACAGCCAGGGCTCCGTGCCTACCACAGCACTTCACCCAGCGAGGGAGCCCAGAAAGCCCCCAGCTTCTCATGAACCCTGGGGTGCTGACATGGGTGGAAATGGCACATCCTGCCCTGCTCGGCATCCTTCCCTTCTCCAGCCTCTGATATGGAGGGGGTTTGGTCTCAGTCCCAGGATGCAAATGTATGAATCCCCCCTAGGTGATCGTCTAAGGAAAAGCTCAGTGTTGCAGAAGCTCATACCCTCAGGATGCCCCAGGACCCGAGACACCCTCGCCCAGGCCCGCGACCCTGCTCACCCCCAGCCCCTCCAGCGAGCACCCTCAACACCCGGCACATGGTCCTGGCAGGTCCTCAAACTCACCTGGGTGGGGGTGTCACAATCCCTAAGTTCAGATCAGGAATCAGGGGCTCTGATGAGTCCTGTCCCTCAGCCTGAGGCCCCAGGATGGCCAGGGTGGGTGAAGACTGGACCACCCTGGCTTGCATCCCAAGCCCTCTGCTCTGCACCTACTTCCTCTGATTGATGGGGCCCCCAAGCACCGTCTCCCCTGGGGGGTCTACTGGAACCCTGGACCCAAAGCAAAGTGGTGCAGCTTACAAACAGAAGCTGCGGCAGGCAGGCCAGGCCCCAGCAGGCAGGAGTGCGGCACTGCCCTCCTCCCATGCGTGGTGCTCCTGTGACATGTGCATGAGCTATATCACAAGCTAACACACAGACTCCTGGGCAATCATGAAACCAGGCACAGGCGAGCAGGTGGGAGGGAGCCCCCAACCCAGAATTGGGTACTTCCTCCAGGCACCCCCAGAACCACAGGATGTAACCCCGAGTCTGAACTCCGCTGGCCGGGCACCCCACTCCCCATCCTCGTGTGTCTCCACCTCCTGCTGCAGTGCTCCACATCCTCCCTCAACAGAGACAAGCGCTATTTCCGGTTCCGGGTGCCATGAGATGGTGCAGACGTCTCACACTGTCACCCCAAAAGAGCACATGTACTGTGTCTGGGGTCCAGCTCCACAGGAATGGGAGCTCCAATCTGGATCGGGCTCGAGCACCCCGAGGCCTGCAGTCCCACGAGGAAGGGCCAGGGTGGAAGACAAGCAAGGCTGGGGGTGATCGACCAGCTAGTGTGTTCAGACTGCATCACCCCAACATATGACTTTCCCGGTTACAATGAAACCAGAAATGAAATTCCAGTGTGACCAGGCGGGACCACACTGCTGAAGCCAGGAAGCTCCTTGCAGAGCTCGGCACAATTTCCTGCTTCCAGAACTTTGCTGGAGGGTGGAGACACGGCTTCTGGTGGAGCATCCTTACCCTCTGGTTTTGATCAAAATAGGGATCGGAGGACCAATGACCCTAGAGGCTCTCAATCCCTTCAACAAATCCTCACTGTTATAACTCCCCGCACTGCCCTGAGGAGCCCCTGATCTGCCAGGCCCTGGCCGTGGGTTTTACAAACCCACTCCCACCTTTTTGGCTTCATACCGCTCATGCAAAAAGGCTAAATGGTTGTCTGAGGAGGCCTTACAAATAGCTGAGAAAAGAAGAGAAGAGAAAGGCAAAGGAGAAAAGGATAGATATACCCATCTGAACGGAGAGTTCCAAAGAACAGCAAGGAGAGATAAGAAAGCCTTCCTCAGTAATCAATGCAAAGAACTAGAGGAAAACAGTAGAATGGGAAAGACTAGAGATCTCTTCAAGAAAATTAAAGATATCAAGGGAACATTTCACACAAAAATGGGCTCATTAAAGGACAGAAACGGGATGCTCCTAACAGAAACTGAAGATATTAAGAAAGGTGGCAAGAATACACAGAAGAACTATACAAAAAAGGTCTTCATGACCCAGATAACCAGGATGGTGTGATCACTCTCCTAGAGCCAGACATCCTGGAATGCGAAGTCAAGCAGACCTTAGAAAGCATCACTATGAACAAAGCTAGTGGAGGTGATAGAATTCCAGTTGAGCTATTTCAAATCCTGAAAGATGATGCTGTGAAAGTGCTGCACTCAATATGCCAGCAAATTCGGAAAACTCAGCAGTAAGAAAGGCAATGCCAAAGAATGTTCAAACTACAGCACAATTGCACTCATCTCACGCTAGCAAAATAATGCTCAAAATTCTCCAAGTGAGGCTTCAACAGTTTATTAACTGTGAACTTCCAGATGTTCAAGCTGGATTTAGAAAAGGCAGAGGAACCAGAGATCAAATTGCCAGCATCTGTTGGATCATCGAAAAAGCAAGAGAATTCCAGAAAAACATCTACTTCTGCTTTATTGACTACGTGAAAGCCTTTGACTGTGTGGATCACAACAAACTGTGGAAAATTCTTAAAGAGATGGGAATACCAGATCACCTTACCTGCCTCCTGAAATCTGTATGCAGGTCAAGAAGCAACAATTAGAACCAGACATGGAACAACAGACTGGTTCCAAAGTAGGAAAGGAGTATGTCAAGGCTGTATATTGTCACCCTGCTTATTTAACTTCTATGCAGAGTACATCATGTGAAATGCAGGCTGGATAAAGCACAAGCTGGAATAAAGATTGCCAAGAGAAATATCAATAACCTCAGATATGCAAATAACACGACCTTTATGGGAGAAAGTGAAGAGAAACTGAAGACCCTCTTGATGAAAGTGAAAGAGGAAAGTGAAAAAGTTGCCTTAAAACTCAACATTCAGAAAACTAAGATTTTGGCATCCAGTCCCACCACTTCATGACAAATAGATGGGGAGACAATGGAAACAATGAGAGACTATTTTCTTGAGCTCCAAAATCACTGCATATGGTGACTGCAGCCATGAAATTAAAAGATGATTGCTCCTTGGAAGAAAAGCTATGACCAACCTAGACAGCCTATTAAAAAGCAGAGACATTACTTCGCCAACAATGGTCCATCTAGTCAAAGCTATGATTTTTCCCGTAGTCATGTACAGATGTGAGAGTTGGCCCACAAAGAAGGCTGAGCACCGAAGAACTGATGCTTTTGAATTGTGGTGTTGGAGAAGACTCTTGAGAGTCCCTTGGACTGTAAGGAGATCCAACCAGTCAATCTTAAAGGAAATCAGTCCTGAATATTCACTGGAAGGGCTGATGCTGAAGCTGAAGCTCCAATACTTGGGGCACCTGATGCAAAGAACTGATTCACTAGAAAAGACCCTGATGGTGGGAAAGACAGAAGGCAGGAGAAGGGGACAACAGAGGATGAGATGGTTGGATGGCATCACTGACTCAATGGACATGAGTTTGGGCATGCTCCAGGAGTTGGTGATGGACAGGGAGGCCTGACCTGCTGGAATCCATGGGGTCCTGAAGAGTCGGACTTGACCAAGAGACTGAACTGAACTGAATTCCCACTGGTTCCCAGGGATGGGGACTTCCTGCTCCATCAGCCAGCTCTCTATCCATCCTCTGGGTGGCCAGAGAGACCAGCTGGGGGTAGAGAAGCACTGGACCCAAAGCAGGGAATCCAGACTCTAGTCCCAGTTCTCAACCCTAACCACGCCACAGGCCAAATCACCTGACCTCTCTGCCTCGGCTTCTCTGACATTAAAATGAATTGCCTGACTCATGCAGTGCAGACCCTCTAGAGCATCTGAATGTACCCAGGCCCCTCTCCTGGGAAGAACGAGGAGGACCCACGAAGTTTGGGCTGAAGTTCCAGGAGACTTGTGGGATCCTGGAGGCCTCCTTCTCCTGAGACCCTCAGCTCTGACTTCCCACCCGGGGCACAGATTCAAGGCCAACAACATCAAGGGCCATCAACACAAGAAGCTCATGGTGGTTTTAGATTCACATGAGATGACCCGAAACATTTGGGGGGTGCTTTTCTAAGGGCACCCTCCACTTTTCATTCCAAGGACAGTATTTGACATTTAGGTCTGTGGGTCATTTGACAGAAAATTTTTCCAGTTATGCAAGATTTTCACCAAGCCCAGGTCTTTATCGCCCGAGTTTCCTAACTGGTTTATCCTTCTCTTTCCGACATGAGGAGTTTCTAACTAGTTTTAAAAATCAGCCTGTTTATCCTGACCTTTCTCCCTTTCCTCTTCCCCGACAAAGCAGCAGCTGCCTAAAAACAAACGTCACTCACAGGACTATGAACTCCAAAGAATAACAGTGGCTTCCACCATCTGGAGAGGGCAGGGTGATGGGCATGGTGACTCAATATGAGCCAGACGCTGAGCCACCAGTCCATCCCCAGACCCAGGACAGCGGGCACCACACAGCCTCACACGTGTGTACCTGCGTGTACCTGTGTGTACACGCATTCACACACATTCACACACACACACAGAGCCTCCCTTCCCTCATTCCATCCCACCCCCTCCATCCCACCCCCTGGCCCATCACACCAAGCACAGCCCTCCCCTCCCACCCACAGTTTCCTTGCCCTCTCCACTCACATCTGGGGCCCCCGGGTGTCAGGAGGCTGCCTCCCATGAAGTTGCCGACTCCATCATTTGAGATGACCCTCGACCTGGAAGGTGGCAGGGAACTGGGACTCGTCACTCTCTGTTCACACAAGTGACCTGTATGAAAACACCCCCGACACATACCACCCCGCACAGGACATTAATATCAGAAAAGAGTCTGATAACACACATACACCCCTGATAAGGAGATCTGGCTTCAAATACCCACTGACCCACCAACATCCCCACATTCCACTCTTGCCTGAATTTGTTTTGCAAAAGAGATGGTGGGTGGCCAGCAGAGGCCTCTTTTCCCTCGAGCACCCTGCTCTCTAGGTCCACACCTCCTCTCCTTCCCCAGAGCAGCCATCTGCTCTCCAGAGAGGAGTTGGACCTCAGGACCCTCAAGGCAGGTCCCCGGGAGCTCAGCCTCATGCTCTGGGATGGTCACAGACTCTATCTTCAGCCCTCAAGTGTCACACTGCTGCAGGAAGGCCTTTGTATCCTTCTGCAAACATCTGTACCCAAAAACTCCTGGCAGGGAGAAGTCTCCATACGGGACCCCCCAGGGAGAGAGGAGACCCCCACAGAGCCCCTGGGGGAAGGGGTGAAGGAGCCTCAATAGAGGGCCCTTGGGTGAGAGAGAAGCCCCCATGCAAGGCCACCTGGGGAAAGAGGAGCCCCCTCACAGGGCCCCTGGGGGTAGAGGAGAGGAGACTCCATGCAGGGCCCGGGGGGCTGTTTGCTGAAAGAGCTCTGGAGGGGACAAAGTGGCTTCAGGGGACAGCGTGTCCCAAGGGCCAGCCCTACTTCCCTCCAGCTGAACCAGGGCAGGCTTCACTACTTCCAGTGTCGTCTGGTCCCAGGGATGACAAGTGTTTGCTACAGACATGCTTCGCCTGGGTAGATGGGCCCTGTCCTCGGGACCACCACCTCTCTGCGTGGACCTGATACCCCTCGGGTGAGGCAGACAGAGCTCAGCTGTCAGATCCAGAAACAACCACCAAACACAAGACACTCTACTCATCTCTCTGATTCCAGCTGGGAGCTGAACACCGGCAATCTGGGGTGTCCGGCAGTATTTCTGGGAGGGGTTAGAAGGGGACCCTGCCCCCTGGATGAGACCCAGGGGAGGGGCTGACGCTCCTGCTCAGCTCAGCAGCCCCCTTCGGCCCCACCTCTGCAAGTTTACTTGCTGCCGGGAAGCTGCTGTTCATGGCAAGCCCAGGGCCCAAGCATCAGCACGCCCACCCGCCTGCAGGTGTCAGCTCGTCCTCTCAGGGACAAGGGTGGGGTTTATGTCTCCAGCAACCTGATGGAAACTCTCTCTGGGCTGTTCTCAGCCAAGGCTGGAAAGAGGGTAGCCATCCTTCCAAGGGGGGTCAAGGTCCCTGCACTGCTCCAGAGGGGGGCCGCCACCCCCAGACCCCAAGGAACAGAAACAGACCCTGGAACTGCAGTTGGAGACCCCAAACACATCGGTGCAACAGCAGACCATCCCCCCAAAAGATGAGTGAGGACAAAGGCCTGCTGTGGGCATGGGAAAGGCCAGATTCAGAAATGAAAAACCGAGGGACTTCCCTGGTGGTTAAGGCGCCAAGCTTCCATGATAGAGGGCATAGCATTTGATTCCTGGTTGGGAAGCTAAGAACCTTCATGCCATGTGGCAGGGCCAAAAATAAAAACGACAGACAGAAATCATCTCTGGTCAGTCAAGGAGCAATTCACGCGACAAGGTTTAAAGGCTGGTGACGCAGTGAGTGAGTCCTGCCCTCCACGAGCTTTCATTCTGGTCCTCTTGAGCATTTTCTGGGAATCTTGGCTCCTGGAGGCCTTCCTGCCTCCCCTCTTGTGTCGGGAGCTGCCTCCATCACCTACCCAGCCACCACACACTCAGATACAGTCCTGGAAAACTGGAGGTTCCGCTTCTTCCACATCCTCCCAGGGAAACAGCCGCACGGGCAGGTGTGGGAGCCCATGGTCCAGAGCCCCAAGGGCAGTAGCAGCCCTACAGTGTCCACGGTCAGAACTGTTCCATCGTTGCTCCGGGAACCACCAGGAAACTGCCCCACCGTCCACTCTCATCCCCCACAGCTGCCACCACACCCTTCCCAGGGGTCTTCCCTCTTCCCCTGCAAACTGAAGCCACTAAGCATTGTTCTCATCTCCGTGGGACCCATTTTTGACCTGACAGCAGCTACCATCCTAGGATCGTGAACCTCCTCCCTGAGAAAGGAACCTGGTATCAACTCCTCCTCACTCAGAGGAGCTCTCACATCTGAGGTCGGCTTCATCCCCTGACGTCCAAGATGATGGGATTCTGAGGCCAGACAAGCTCTCAGACTGGCCAGTGTAGCAATTACTTCCTGAGTCCTCCCACGGCTGTGCTGGGTCAAGGGCAAACATCACAAGGGAGAAGCAGCAGTGTCCTTGAGGGCCCACTGCCATGGCTTTCTCCACTACCTTAATCCTGCAGCGAGTGGGTCCCTGGGTCACGGGCAAGGAAGCCTGTGGTCCACCCAGATCCAGTTGAAAGGAGGCAGGGGTGCTGTGAGCCTGATAATAGCTCCACTGAGACCCACAGAAACCCAGGGAACTGCAGCAAAGCCCAAATCTGCTCCACTAGCTCGTGGGGGCAGGTCCTTGGAGCTTTGGTCCTCCTGAGAGCCGGACCATCACCACAGTGTGTGACCCAGCAGCACATGTGGTTACCTCCCCCACAGACGAGGGCTGTCCTGGGCTTCCCGATCACTTCTTCCCACTGTATTTGTATTTGGAGCGTCGGTTTGTTTAGAAACATGCTATCGTGCTGGTGCTAGGTCACTTCAGCTGTGTCCAACTCTTGGCGACACTATGGACCGCAACTCTCCAGGCTCCTCTGTCCACAGGACTCTCCAGGCAGGAATACTGGAGAGGGCGGCCATGCCTCTCTTCAGGGGATCTTCCCGACCCAGGGACTGAACCTGTCTCATGTCTCCTGCACTGGCAGATGAGTTCTTTACCACTAGCACCACCTGAGAAGCCCTTGTTTAGAAAGGGGTAGTAATCTTGAGAAACTGGATTTACGTTTGCACACCTGCTCCAGGACCACATGGGGTGAAGGTGCCACGTCTCATCAGGGCACCATTTTCGACCTGAAATTGCTGAGGTTTTTGTCCCCTTCCACGAGACAGAAAGTTACAGCTGGCAACCAACACATGGCTATGGAGCAGTGTGTGCCAGTCTCTCAGTCCAAGTCTGACTCTGCAACCCCATGGACTGCAGCCCGCCAGGCTGCTCTGTCCATGGGATTTTCCAGGCAAGAATACTGGAGTGGGTAGCCATTTCCTTCTCCAGGGGATATGAAGCCAAGACACCATCAAATCTGCAGGGCTCTCAAAGCAGCTGGGCAGCCGCCCTGTCTTCCACCATGCAGAGTGATCACACTGTTCGACCCCAAACCCAGGTCATCCATCAAAGTCCACAGCACCCAGTGCTCCCATAACCCCAAGAGCACCAGTACTTGACCGTGGAGCCAGGGATCAGGGCAGCCCCTGGTCCCTCAGGAGGCCTGAGATAAAAGGATCCCAGGATAAAAAATTCTGAGATCTCTAAATGATGAAAAGCAAGTGTTGGTCTGCTCAGTATGTCTGACTTTTTATGGCCCCATGGATGTAGCCCACCAGGCTGCTCTGTCCGTGGCATTCTCCAGGCAAGCATACTGGAGTGCGCAGCCATTCCCTTCTCCAGGGGATCTTCCCAACCCAGGGATCAAACCCAGGTCTCCTGCATTGGCAGGCAGATTCTTTACTGTCTGAGCCGCCAGGGTAAAGCAGCAGAAGCGCCTGGCACGAAAGGAGTGTCAAAAAGCTCGTCAGAGCTGAGAAGCCGCAGAGCACAGGGACGACCCTCTGCCACAGAAAGATTCCCAGGGGACCCGGGCGTCACGCCTCGATCTGCAGCCTCACACTTGAACTCAGCTGTGAACACAGAGGCCCGGATACCGTCCGGGTGGCTGCTGGCCCCACCTCTGTCCCCTCAAAAGGTCCACACAGCCATTACCGCCTCTGCCGGCCCGCGCCTGCTGCTCAGCTCAGAACAACCAGTTTTATAAAGAAATAAAAGCCATGACACTTTTATATTTCTTTTTTCAGAAAACCGCAGACTGTACAGAGGAAAGCATGGTGCAGCCGCTTCGTACAAGTGGGCTGCGTGCAGCTTCGGCGCTTTGTTATCCATCCTTGTTCGGCGACAGCGCAGCCTCCCAGGCTGGCTGTCTCAGGCTTCTTCCTACCGCCTTATCTCTGTCTTGCAGGCAAAGTATGAAAATGACAATTTAAGATAACATATAATGGAGCTAATCTTTCTTCCAAAGATAAGATTTTAAAACCTGGAGTCACTGCATATTTGTGGGCTGGTGAATTAAATATAAAAATAGCCAACACAATCTCAGAGGCAGAAGAAGGCTTCTAGCAACTCCCCTCTGTCGTGGGCGCTTTTGAATAATGTCTGCTCCTCACACGCGGCTCATTTATTTCTCTAGGACCTAATTGAGTTTTGCTGTTTCCATATTGTCTGTTTTCCAGGCTGCCTTGGATCCAACAGCTGTAAACAAGCAAGCAGAAGCCTCAGACCCGGCTTAATGAGCTCCGCGCTGGCTCCCGCTGCTCGGCTCCGGCTCTCCGCACGCGTCAGTGAGGCCCATGGGGCTGCAGGCTCTGAAATCAGGCTGGACTGTGAGGAATGGAAAATTCCCCAAGAAAGCGACAGAGAGATTGGAGTCCAGAAGCCTCAATGGCTTGGCAGTGTCCTGCTTTCAGTCCTCCCATGGTCTCCTGGAGGGGATGGAGTGGGCTGGTCACTAGCCCCACGGGGCTCACACTGCCCTCTGCCCTGAGGCGGGCACAGGCAGGCCTGCCGGGCCTAACGTCCCCTGTCCCATCAGGGGCTTAGTGGAGACCCGAGAATGTCCAGGCAGGACCATGCCAGGGCCAGAGAGGGCTTTTCTCAGTGCCTCTGCCGAGCAGCTATTGGGATACCATCTGACATGAGGTCAAGGTGCTCGACTCTGAAGGAGAGCATCCGTGCTCCTCTGTCCCTCTGTCTTCCTGTGCTTCTGCTCCTCTGTCCTTCTGCTCCTCTCCCCAAGCTGTGCATGTGGAGCTTAGGAACAGTTCTCTTGTCTCTCCCCCATGATGAGGCAGTGCTATGAGCTGAAGTTCATCCCTGAAGCTCTCTTCTGAAGCCAGGCATCTTATGTGAGGACCATCACAGAGACGTCCCATGCACAGTACCACAAACAGAACCTAGGCAAGACCGAGACAGCAAACAATCCCAAACCCCAGCCAGATATCAGGAAAGCCAAACAACCGGTGCCAGGGAGGGCTCAGTGGTCGAGGACAGAGGCTCTGGGATCATGGCAGGCACTCAGTGGACAAGGCTAGACTCAGTGGTCAGGACAGACACTTAGTGATCAATGATAGACACTCAGTGGTCAAGGGCAGACTCAGTGGTCAAGCTAATGAGAGCTGAATTCCTACCGAGAGCTGCTGCCCATGTGACCACTGTCCTGAGGGGGCTCACGCCCCAAATGGGAAGCAGAGTGGCTACCCGGGAACAACAGTCAAGCTGCTGGGGACTCTTACCCACATTGGCCAAGGTCAAGTGCAGCTGGCCCTTCACCACTGTGTGGACGTTGATGGGTTTGACGCAGCCAAACTTGGTCATGTCTCCACTCACCACCATGGCGTCCTGCTCGTATTCAGTCGCCACAACCTCCAGCTCGTGCGAGACCTGCACGGCCGGCCGCCCCTGGCGGAGGAGGTGCTGCAGAGGAGAAGGCATAGGTCAGAAGGGGGCTGAGGCAGAGGCCATCTGCTCTGAAAACCGAGTCCTTGAAGTTAAAGACTGATGTCAGGTCTTTAACAAAGTGCATCCCAGTCCACCCACTGAGCAAACACAAGCAGGCCCGGCAGCCCCGCATACAGCCCCCTCTGCAGGGGGAAGTCGGGAAGTGTACGACAAGGGGGTCCCTAAGGAAGCCCAGTGGGAGCCCTGAAGAGTCTCCACTGGGCCTCCACTCATGGAAGGCAGGGGGCATGCCAGGCCAGGTCAGGAGCGCTACAGAGTGGCTGAAAGATGGGCAGCGGGTCTAAGGAGGGACCACAGGGCAGACGGAGCCAGGTCAGGGGAGTCTCCAGGCCAGACCCAGGCTCAGAGCCAGGCCAGACAGACCCAGGAAGTACCAGAATGTTCTGGAGCCCACTCTTCTCTGCTAATCAACTTTAACCCCTCAGTCCTCAGCCTGAGCTCAAGGGCAGTGGGGCCAGGAGGGAGGGAGGGCTGGGCCCCTCCTCCTGCATGGCCTGGAGAAGGTGACCAGGTCTCTTGACTTCACATAACAACAAAAGCATGGGGCCAGCTTAAGTTCCCGCTTCTAGAATTCTGGCCCTGTCCCCCCAGCATCCATCTTCTGTCCATCTCTGGGGTGGACGCACTCAGACCAGATCCCTCTTTAGCAGGTCTGGGGCCTTCCAGCTGCATAGACTCTGCTTGCTCAGCAGTGCTTGTCCACATGATGCCAACACAGGCATGGTTCAGGAATCTTGGTGGCCAGATGTGGTGAAGATCCCTCCAGAGGGACACTGGTCAAGGCAAGAGGTGACGCCCAGCTGCCCAGGGAGCAACGATGGCAATAAAAACAGGGTATTGCTTCTCACCTCAGAAACTGCAGAGACTTTTTTAAAAGCTAATAATCATAAAGGGTAGGACGGTAGTAGCTCAGTCTTCTCCAGCCGTGGACCCCACCCAGTGCTCTGCACACACTGCCCTCGGCTCCTTCCACAGCCCTGAGGGTGTCACCCACTCAGGGATGGGCCCTGAGACCCGGGGTGGGGGGCAGTTGCAGCCAGGTCAGCTGAAAGAGGGAAGAAGGGAGGGAGGAGCAGGTGGCTCTCTGAGGATGGAGAGCACAGGGTCAGAGCCACTGCAAGGGGACAGGCAAGTCCCAGAGCCATGAGCTCCTCAAAGGGACAGGGCGCTGAGGGGCAAGAGGGGATGGGAGCGGCCCTGCAGGTCTCAGAGACCAGCCATGCAAGGCTCCAGCAGGGCAACCTAAGGGGCTGTGGCTGGAATCCAGAAGGAAAACAACTGTGGGGCTTCCCTGGTGTCCAGTAGTTAAGAATCCACCTTGCAAGGCAGGACCCGTGGGTTCGATCCCTGGTCCGGGAACTAAGATCCCATATGTGGTGGGGCAACTAAATCTGAGCACCACTGACCCAAGCACCACAACCACTGAGCCCAGGAGACACAACTACCGAGCCTGAGCAGCAAACCAGAGAGACCACAGGCCAAAGCGGAAGACCCCACATGCCGGAACTAAGACCTGATCCAGACGAATAAATAAATAATTTTTTTTAAAAAGGGGGATGAAGGAAAAGTGGACGAAGGACAGAGAGATTCCAGAGCTGTAGGGATGGCCCTGTATCCTCTTCCGCCCCACCCCAGGGTGGAGGCTTGGGGGGCAAGCTCTCAGGACGGCACGTGGGCAAGTGGATGTGACCCAGGGCCTGGTCTAGAGGCTGCCGTGTGACCCCGTGCTGACCCTCTGGGGTCCTGGTCACACAGGGAAGGTTTGGGGAGAAGCCCCAGGGAAGAAAATTGAATTAATGTGTAGATTCAGTTTTAGCCTATGAGGAGAATAGAAAGCACAGTTAGAAAAAGGATGAGATTCTGATTCTCGTGATTCATGGCACTGAGAATAGGCATCGGGAAATACTTCCCCAGCCCGTCACTCACTCATCACGTCCTCCATCCTGAGGGCGCACCTTGTAGGGGGAACAAGGCCGACCCCTTGCTGCTCTCAGAGAACTGCCATACTCACCATTGAGGGAGCAGAGCCAACATTACTGGCTAGCGTGATCGAGTTTAGGCTCTGTGAACATCGCTTCCTTTGGCGAAGGCAAGGACTCAGCAGTGTTTGAATCTGTGAACCAAGAAGCCAGGCCAACGCCCAGCACTGGGCAGTGACCAACACCGCCAGGGGACAGACCTTGCAGGGGAGACTGTGGGAAAAACCCACCTTCAGCTGAACGGCAGCAGATCCGATGAGAAGCAGGGAGTCCCCATCCCAGACGTCGATCTGCAGCGTCTGCATGGCCAGGTAGCGGGCGAACCAGCGCTGCTCCCCGGGTCTCAGGAACCTGGGGTCCACCAGGTACTTCCGCTGAAAGCCTGGGGACCCTGTGCAAAGAGGGAACAGGCCCAACAGTAACTGGAATCATTTATCATCTTTATATACTTGGAGGACTTTCTGCTCTGGGCATGATGAAAAATTTCCACTTCTAGCAGAGCCATGGCTTAATAAATATATTAATCAAAACATTATAAAATACCCAAATTAACGACAGGAAGAGTGGTGTTCAGAAGACTATATTTCTTTCCAATATATGCAATAAGCTACTCCTCAAATAACATAGATGTGTTTCACCAAGTCCTGGTGAAACAGTCAGTGCTGAACAAGGACAGATGCCCTGATGGGGCCAGCCAGGGAGTAGGAAACCTGATGCATAGGATTTAGGTAGAAATGCCATCTACTTCTTCTGTTCAAACTGGGACATGTAGGAACTTCCCTGGCAGTCCAGTGCCTAAGACGTCACCTTCCAAAACAGGGGGTGCAGATCTGATCCCTGGTGGGGGAGCTAAGACCCCATATGCCTCAGGGCCAAAAAGCCAGAACATAAAACAGAAGCAATGCTGTAACAAACTCAAAACTTTAAAAACATGGCCCACATCAAAATATCTTAAAAAAATAAATAAATAAAAACTGGGACATTCACCAGAGACAGAAGATGTGATAGAAAGGTAGAAAGAGAGAGAGAGAGATACAATGGACTATTACTTGGTCATTAAAAAGAATCAAACAATACCATTTTCAGCAACGTGGATGGACCCAGAGATGATCACACCAAGCAAAGAAAGTCAGAAAAACAAATACTGTATAATATCATTCACACACAGAATCTAAAACAGGACACAAGTGAACCTCTCTACAAGACAGAAATAGACGCACAGACATATAGAACGGACTTGTGATGGCCAAGGGGGAGAGGAGGCAGAGGAGGGAAGGACTGGGAGTGTGGGGTCAGCAGATGCAAACTGTCACATAGAGGGTGGGTAACTAACAAGGCCCTGCTGTATAACACAGGGAGCTATATTCAATATCCTGTGATAAACCACAGTGGAAAACAATATGAAAAACAATATATATATATATGTATGTACAACTGAATAACTGCTATACAGCAGAAACATGTTATGTTACAACATAACATTGCAAACCAACTATACTTCAATAAGGTTTTTTAAAAGCTGGGATATTCACACACAGGCGTGTGCAGAGCTTAAACTGAAATAGAGCTTAGCACACGGTGCTGAGCCCACCCCAAGTCACCACCCAACCCCAACACACCCAGTCCTACAGGAGCCCAGGCCTCTCTGGGGTCCCCCTGGTGTCAGGCTTATCAATATGAGATGGGAGCTGGACTGTGGCTCCTGCCTTCACCTTTTCAAAGTGGCATCATCATTAATCCTCGATTGACAAAAATGTCACTGAAATCACCATTAGTTAAAGTGCAGGAAGAGCAAAATGCGGGTGAGAGAGTCAATTTCTAGGCAGGTTGATAAGAAGTCCAGGATCCCCAGGGAGGAGAAAGGGGTCTGTGGCTCTCGAGGAGGAGATAGGGGTCTGGAATTCTCAAGGAGGAGGAAACAACAAACATCTTTTTTCTCTACATTTCTTAGTCTTAGTCACATAAAATGTTTTTTTCTTTAAGCCCAGAGCTGATGATTACACAACAAACAACTCAGCTTAAACTCTGTACTAAGGGCTTTCCTCATAGGTCAGTCGGTAAATCATCTGCCTGCAATGCAGGAGACCTGGGTTTGACTCCTGGGTCGGGAAGATCCCTGGAGAAGGAAATGGCAACCCATTCCAGTATTCTTGCCTGGAGAATCCCATGGACAGAGAAGCCTGGTGGGCTACAGTCCACGGGGGCCAAAGAGTTGGCCACAACTTAGCAACTAAACCACCACCACCAAGGATTATATAACAACAATGAATCCTGCTTGAGGACAGTTTCTGCTTCTTGAAAACCTTCTGGCTAATCCTGTTATCTTTTTTTAATTTTTTTTTTTTACTTTACAATATTATATTGGTTTTGCCATACATCAAGATGCATCCGCCACGGGTGTACACGTGTTCCCCATCCTGAACGCCCCTCCCACCTCCCTCCCCATACCATCCCTCTGGGTAATCCCAGTGCACCAGCCCCAAGCTTCCTATATCCTGCTTCCTATAACCTGGACTGGCGATTCGTTTCTTATATGATATTATACATGTTTTAATGCCATTCTCCCAAATCATCCCCCCCACCCCGCACAGAGTCCAAAAGACTGTTCTATACATCTGTGTCTCTTTTGCTGTCTCGCATACAGGGTTGTCGTTACCATCTTCTAAATTCCATATATATGCGTTAGTATACTGTATTGGTGTTTTTCTTTCTGGCTTACTTCACTCTGTATAATAGGCTCCAGTTTCATTCACCTCATTAGAACTGATTCAAATGTATTCTTTTTAATGGCTGAGTAATACTCCATTGTGTATATGTACCACAGCTTTCTTATCCATTCATCTGCTGATGGACATCTAGGTTGCTTCCATGTCCTGGCTGCTATTAACAGTGCTGAGATGAACATTGGGGTACACGTGTACCCCAATGTTAATCCTGTTATCTTAAAATGTATATTATGAAAGCAGGTCTGGTAAGATCTTTCTATAGTTAGTTCTAATACTGTCATCTTAAAATGTAAATTGTGGGACTGGCTCTAGTAAGATCTTTATAACCTTGAGACATTCTTTTGATTTATTGTAATAACCAATTTAAAAAGTATATAGCTCCCTTCCTAAGACTAGTGACGGGGGCATTCTCCATCCCCCTTCTGATGTCTATGTCAGACACTTTTTCTGTCCCTTTTTCACTTTAATAAAACTCTACTACACAAAAGCTCTTGGGTGATCATGCTGGTCCCTGGTTCCAGAGCTAAATCTTCTTCTTCAGAGATCACAAATCTGACATTGTTCACTCGTAAGCTATCAGGGGAAACATACTGAACACAGCAGTTCTTCCCTTTCCATCAACCATATAGCAGTATTTTAAAACCAGTCCATATAATCAAAGCTAGGGTTTTTCCAGTAGTCATATATAATGTGAGAGTTGGACCATAAAGAAGGCTGAGCACCAAAGAATTGACACTTTCAAATTATGGTGTTGGAGAAGACTCTTGAGAGTCCCTTGGACAGCAATGAGATTAAACCAATTCAAAAGGAAATCAAACCTGAATATTCACTGGAAGGACCATTACTGAAGCTGAAGCTCCAATACTTTGGCCACCTGATGCAAAGAGCCGACTCACTGGAAAATACCCTGATGCCGGGAAAGATTGAGGGCAAGAAAAGAAGGGGGAGGCAGAGGATGAGATGGTCAGATATCACCAACTCAATGGACATGAATTTGAGCAAACTCCAGGAGATAGTGAAGGACTGGGGAGGCTTGGCGGGCTGCAGTACCGCCAAGGGGTCACAAAGAGTCAGACATAACTTGGTGACTGAACAACAACAAAACCTGGGGAGGAAGACAGATGTTCACTCAGCAGCCTGAGCTGCCCGGGCAGGCTTAGACCCGCACCCTCTGCAGCCGCCTTGGCCCACGGACACCCACATAGTGCCTCCTCCACTCTCAAGGCCAGGGCAGTGGGAGCAGTGAAGCAGGTCAGGACAGCACCCACCGGGGGCTGAGGGGGAGTAGGGGGTGGTCCTGATGGGCCCAGGGAACACAAAGAAAGGTCCAGACACATGGCCCTGGCTCCAGCCAGAAGCACCCCCCACCCCGGGCAGTGCCGGGCAGGACAGTGCACTGAGCAGCAGGACAGAGGCCATGGGAGGGGCTGGGAATGATGTCATACATGGCAGGCCAGGCCCCAGTGTCCCATCTCCAGTGACCAGAGCAACTCACAGGGCCAGTGGAGGTCGAGGACCCTGCTGCCCTGCCCCAGCCCCACCAGCCAGCTCAAAGAGCTAAGCAGTCTGGGCATCTGGTCAGTCTCATGACACCCACCCTGAGGCTGCTCATCCAGGTGCCCTGGGGACTGGAAAGAAGACCAGGCAATGTGGAAGGTCAAGTTTACAGCACTGAGTAGCACCCATCTGCTGGGCCCCCTGGGCTGCAGAGGAGTATAAGAATCACTGACCCCCTACACTGGTCAGACTGCTAGCTCCAGGACATGAACTATGTGGGCTGACCTCCCAAATAACACCACAGACACCCTTACCCGGGGGCCCTCCACACTCATCTCTGACACCCCCAGCCCCACTGACCCTTCACCCAAACTTGCACTTGTGCCTGAATACAGCCCATCCCAGCTGGACTCTGCATCTTCTTCCTCAGCCAAATCCTCCTTGCATCAACCAAAGCTGCTACCAGGAACTGTATCCTCCCGACACCCCAGCTGGGCTCCATCATCACCACATCTCTTCGGCAGGCAGGTCCTCTCAACACAACCATAAATTCACAGGCAGCACATGCCCAGGGCCCTGTGTGAGGTCATGTTGGGGGACAGGATGGACAGGCCCCTGCCTTGATGGGGCTCACGGTCTCAGGTGACACACCGAGCCCAGAGCTGACAGTGTGCTGGGTGTCACACACGGAAGCCATCCTTGTGTAGGGGCAGCTCAAGGTCCCTTATGCTGGACATTCCCAACTCCTCCCCACTGTAGGCCTGGACCCCTTCACTCCTGTCCAGTTCAGACAGCTGGCTCCTTGGTGGCCTTTCCTGAGGCCCAAGCTCCCCACAGTCCATCCCATGGCAGTGCCAAAGCACCCATTAAAGAACCCTGCATCATCTCCATCCCACTCAAAAGTCTGCAGGGAAGCTGACCACCGACTCCCAGGAGCAGTGGCACTTCAGGCTCCCTGGCTTAGCTCCCTCACCCTGTCACAAACACCACATCCAAGCCCAGGTGAGATCCTTGCTGCACCTTCAAGACTTTATATTCCAAGAACCAAATAATTACAGTAAATGAATTAAGCAACAAATAACAATAGAAAACACCTCCAAAACAGTAGAAGGAAGGTAATATAAAGATAAACGCAAAATTTAATTGATTAGAAAATAAGAAAATATAAAAACCTGTTTGAGGTACAGTTATGTGTCTTCAGGAGACAGGGAAGCCAAAATAAGTGGATGGAAAAACATTCCCATTCCTGGGGAAGGTCAGCTCCCATCCTTTGAGGGCAGTTATCCCCACCGTTCATCTGTGAACGCTCCAGAACTCCAGTAAGGAGTCCAACAAGTTTACACAGGAAACCAAACCAGCAAAAATGTCCAGGAGAACCACACAAGGAAGAACAACGTAACGCCTCTGATAAACAGTGTGACCTTCATGCGTAGACATTCTAACAGTCTGGTAAATTACAGCTCACAGGCCAACCCACCATGAGCTAAGAATGGCTTTTACAGGCCTTTACTGATGGTCCAGGAGTAAAGACTCCGCCTGCCAATGCAGGGGACACGGGTTCAATCCCTGGCCCACAAAGATTCCACGTGCTGAAGGGCAATGAAGCTCGTGACCACAACTACTGCAGCCTGAGCACCCTAGAGCCCGTGCTCCTCAACAAAAGAACCACCGCAGTGAGAGGCCCGCACACCAAAACAAAGAGGAGTGCCTGCTCGCCGCAGCTAGAGAAAGCCCACGTGCGGCAACAAAGACCCGACACAGCCAAAAATAAGTAAGAAATAAATAAGAATGGCTTTTTTTAAGTGTTGTGGAAAACAAAAATCAAAATAAGAAGAAAATTATTTCACAGAGATCATATGTAAAGCCAGAAAGTCTAAAATATTTTGTTCTGGCCCTTAAAATAGTTTGCCAACCTCTGGGCTAATGGAACAAGCAAGAAAATCCAAAATGACGCTGAATCATTTTTTTAAAAAAAATGGTATATGATAAGCGTGGCTCTCAAATTACTGGGGGAAAAGACAAACCTTTTAATAAATAGTTCCAGGTCAATTGGAGAGACATTTGGGAAGAGATAAAGCTGTTCCAAATCTGCCATCACACAGCAGGATAAACTGCACAGAGATCTGAAATCTACATGTGAGAAATGAAACCTACACATCCCAGAAGAAAGCATGCACGAATCTCTTACAAAGGAGAGAAAGCATTTGCATCTATAACTCAGGACTCTAGAAGCAACAAAATACTGACACATTAGACTACAGCAAAGAAACATCTTTACATGGCAAAACCCACCCTAAGCAAAGCAAAAAGACAAACAACAAAGTAGAAATCATATTGGCGATTTATATCACAGGCAACAGGCTAGTCCTCCTAACAGAGTTCCCAAAACAGGACAAAAGAAATGAAAAATCTGACAGAAAAATGGAATGGAAATGTGCTGCTAATGACAAAAGACGTTCAACTTCATTCGTCTCACAAGAATGAGGTTATACAAATCCTAAAGGGTAGCAACCTGGGACTTCCCTGGGGTCCAGTGCCTAAGACTCTGGGCTCCTAATGCGGGGGCCCAGGTTCGGTCCCTGGCGGGGGAACTAGATCCCACAGGCTACAGCGAATAGTCCACGTGACACAACTAAAGACCCCGCCGGCCGAGACAAAGACTGACAGTCCTGGGTGCTGCAGCTGAGACCTGATGCAGACAAATAAACAAATACTCTTTTTTTTTTTTAAGTGTAGCAACCCATTTTGTGGGAGAGGCTACCAGAGGGGAGGTTCAATGCTATAAACCCACTGCCAGCAATCTGCCCCAAAACACACCTTCAGACACAGAAAACCCCAGAAACACAGCGCTGCTCATCGCCTAGTTGTCTGAAATAGCAGAACCCTGGAAAGGCCCAAACCTCCATCAGTGGGACGATGGCTGAATAAACCACAGGATGTGCACCCAACACAGGACAATGTAGCTGTAAAACAACGAGGTGGTTTCCACATGGAGTAGAACTCGGGAGGATGGACAGCTAACTTTCCATGCTGAACACATGTATTTGGTATGCTACTTTTTGAAGAAGAAAAAAAGGAAAAATAAACATATAAATATTTGCTTAAGCCAGAAACTAGAAACCAGGTTTCCTCCAGGAGGCTGAGCAGGTGGGGACCATCTAAACGGATGATGATGGGAGGGAGCTTTGAGTGTATATTCAACTATGGTTCTGTGTTTTGAGCCATGTAAATATTCCAACAGATCAAAGGAAAAAAGGAAAGCAAGCTGGGAACTCCTCAGCCATCTAGTGGTCAGGACACGGTGCTTTCACGGCCATGGCAGGGGTTCGATCCCTGATCAGGGAACTAAGAGCCTCAAATCACACGCCACAGCCAAAAAACAAAGAAAGGAGGGGGAGAAAGCAAACATAAAACTGAAAACAAACGGAAACAGGCAAATCTGATTGGTCATCGAACTGGGAACAGCACACGCTTTTGGCTGCACTCACTCACTCTGCATCCTGTGGGACACAGCCCAGGACCACAGAACCTTCATCAGCCACATACTGTTTGCAGTCACATTAAGAGGAAAGGGATACAAATAAAATATTTTAAGGAAAAACCTCTAAATTTGAATTAGAAATGTCAAAGTGAAGTCATGTTTTAATATATGCCTCAACTCTGCCCAAGGAAAGGCCTAGAAGCAGTTGAGATCCAGATCAAAACATCTGGGTCATGGCCTCTATCTAGCAAGCATTCACAGTGTGGGTGCCAGGCTCCCAGGAGAAACAGGAGACCCAGGGAACGGGAGACTTTTGCCCCATAAAGTGAGGCCCCCAGCCAAGTCCAACCAGAGTGTGTCAACAGACCCAGGCCAACCAGAAGGGCTACCACTGGCCAAATGGGGGAAAATTAGGGCATCAAAAACTAGCAATAATGAATAAATAAACATCCGAGAGATCTGAGTGCTACCCCAAAGACAAAACAAAGAGCCAGACATATAAAATCTCAACTGTCACTATTGGAGTAACTGTTACAGTAAGTTATTACTCTGAAAATTAGAAATTAAAGGGAAAGTATTAAACACTGTTCTTTTTTGGAGGATATAGATGTAGTTCACCATTGGTTGATGAAAGAAAGTCTCTCTTTATAGAAAAATGTCAGCTAATAAAGGGAGACCAAATGGCTAGCATTAGAAGAATTACCATTTCAAAAGTGAAAGTGTTAGTCGCTTGGTCTTGTCCAACACTTTGCAACCCCACGAACTATAGCCCACCAGGCTCCTCTGTCCATAGGATTCTCCAGGCAAGAATACTGGAGTGGTTAGCCATTCCTTTCTCCAAGGGATCTTCCTGACCCAGGGATCAAACCCAGGTCTCCTGCATTGCAGGCAGATTCTTTACCATCTGAGCCACCAGGGAAGCTCTTTGGAAAGTTTCATTAAATAGCTGATTCAGGCAAATCACAGACGAGGATGTTAGCACAGTCAGAAAAGAGGCTATAGGGGTCAAATATTCATAAGGAACCAAAGAACAGCCCCCAAGAATCTTCCAAGTGCAAATGGAAGCACCTCCCTCTTCCCACTGGAGACATCTGGGTTGGGTACCCCAAGGAAGTGCTCACATGAGCACCCCCACAGTGACACAGACTGAGCTTGGTGCCTTCGATGGGATGCACATGCAACACGAGACTTCAACAATGACATATTCACGCCAAATCCAAAAAGGAGCCTTCAGCCCCCACCCAGCCAGTGGACAAGAACTGCTGGGGACAAAGGAGGTCGACAACCAGGTGCAGAAACTATCAGACACACGCAGAACATGGGACATTCTACGAATCGCTTGGTCTCTTCAAAAAGGCACCGTCATCAGCCAAAGAATGCAGGGGACAAGCCTCGATGCAAAGACACTAAAGGAGATGACTGCAAATAATACATGGACCGGGACTGGATGTTGGGCTTCCCTGGTGGCTCAGCTGGTAAAGAATCCGCCTGCAATGTGGGGGACCTGGGTTCAATCCCTGAGTTGGGACGATCCCTTGGAGAAGGGAAAGGCACTCCAGTATTCCAGTCTGGAGAATTCCATGGACTGTATATCCACAGGGTCGCAAAGAGTCGGACATGACTGAGTGACTTTCACTTCACTGAACTGAACTGGATGTCAGAACAAAACATAGCTATAATGGACATAAGAGGGAAAATGGGAAATCTTGACTATGAAATTCGTATCATCTTAAGATAGAACTGTGTGCACAGAAAAGGGCATCCTTACTTTTAAGTAATTTATTTAAAGGTAGTGTCATCATGCCTGCACTTTACTTTCAACTGATTTGGTGTGGCGAGGGAGAGGGAATGAACACATAGATAGAGCAGGTATTCCCAATCGCACTGATGCAACTTCTGCAGGTGGGACACAGGATTAGGACTCTTGAAGGAAGCACATAAAAGAAGGCAGGAAATGATAGAAAGGGGTCAAAGGGTCCACACTTTCAGCAATGAAGAGGAGAGCAAGGTGGTGCTAGAGGGTACAGACCCAGACACTGGTCTGGTGGGAGATGCCCCTGGCCATGACAACCCAGGGATAGGAAGAAGAACATGAGTTCTTTAGGACAGAGATGCTCTCGGCTGACCCGGACTCCAGCCCTCACACTAAGGAAAAGCCCACTAGATGAAAACACGGAGAGAAGCAGGTTAAAGAGACAACAGCCTGGACAAGGAAGCAAGGGGAACAAGGAAAGACAGTCCCATGCATGTGGTGCAGAAGGACAAGGGCCAAAACAGACAGACAAAATGGCCACGGACTCAGGGGAACCTTCCTGAAAGGAGAGGGGACGGTAGTAAGAGGGGAAGCTCCAGAGGCACACCCCACTCATGAAGAAAAAGAAGAAACAAAAAGAAATTCTTCTCACAATGTAGAACAATGGATAGTGTGGCAGAGGCGGCCGTAAGGCCCACGGGCCCTAGGTTCAACAAGCTGTGATTCCTACTATAGGACCTCATGAGCCTGCTGAGAGCTGCCCACTAGGGAGCATGGGAACCACGTCATGGACTCTAGAGACCAGGACGCAGACCTTGAGAGGAAGCGGTGCCCTCCATGAGAACCAGCGGTTGGGGCTGCCAAGACTGTGAACGTCCAGTCTTTGCCCAGAGATAACAACATCTTGAATGCCGCTTTCCATAAGCAGGTCCAGCCACCAAGAAAGGGCAGCTGTGTGGCGGAGCTGAGACCAAGGTTTTATCCCTCTGCCCTCATTCATCCCTGAGTCTCCGCTTTCGTCTTTGGCAAAACCAAACTTTGGATCCTGGGAATGTCATTTTGCTTAAGACAACTATTCAAGGTTGAGGAATGACTCACTTTTCAAGCTTGGTGAGTATGGAGTACATGCTTTTTAAAACCCTTTATGTCCTATTAACTCTCTGGAATCTTTATGAAGGTCACAAACCTCCACCCCCACCTCACGGGATACACAAAATCAATTCCAGATGGATTCTAGATGTGAATATATAAAAAGGCTTCAAGAAGACAGCACAGAGTGTATCTTCAAAACTTTGAGTAGACAGACTCATTTTGGAGTGCAGCTTAGCTGTGCTGTGTGCTCGGTCATGTCCCCATGGACTTGTGACTCTTGTGACCCTCTGGACTGTAGCCCGCCAGGCTTCTCTGTCCATGGACTTTTCCAGGCAAGAATACTGACGTGGGTTGGCATTTCCTTCTCCAGGGGATCTTTCTGGCCCAGGGATTGAACCAATAACTCTCATGTTTCCTGCATTGACAGGTAGATTCCTTACCAGTAGTGCCACCTGGGAAGCCTGCAACTTAGGAAATCTGTACATTAAGAAAAAGACTGATAAACTGAACTTAATGGAAAACTACTGTTAACCAAAAGACACCATTACACCTCCCAGAATATTGGAAATAAAAGCAAAAATAAACAAATGGGACCTAATTAAACTTAAAAAGCTTCTGCACAACAAAGGAAACTATAAGCAAGGTGAAAAGACAGCCTTCAGAATGGGAGAAAATAATAGCAAATGAAGCAACAGACAAACAACTAATCTCAAAAATATACAAGCAACTCCTACAGCTCAATTCCAGAAAAATAAATGACCCAATCAAAAAATGGGCCAAAGAACTAAATAGACATTTCTCCAAAGAAGACATACAGATGGCTAACAAACACATGAAAAGATGCTCAACATCACTCATTATCAGAGAAATGCAAATCAAAACCACTATGAGGTACCATTTCACACCAGTCAGAATGGCTGCGATACAAAAGTCTACAAGCAATAAATGCTGGAAAGGGTGTGGAGAAAAGGGAACCCTCTTACATTGTTGGTGGGAATGCAAACTAGTATAGCCACTATGGAGAACAGTGTGGAGATTCCTTAAAAAATGGAATAGAACTGCCTTATGATCCAGCAATCCCACTGCTGGGCATATACACTGAGGAAACCATAATTGAAAGAGACACGTGTACCCCAATGTTCATCACAGCACTGTTTATAATAGCCAGGACATGGAAGCAACCTAGATGTCCATCAGCAGATGAATGGATAAGAAAGCTGTGGTACATATACACAATGGAGTACTACTCAGCCATTAAAAAGAATATATATGAATCAGTTCTAACGAGGTGGATGGAACTGGAGCCTGTATACGAGACAGCAGAAGAGATACTGAGGTATATAACAGTCTTTTGGACTCTGGGAGAGGGAGAGGGTGGGATGATTTGGGAGAATGGCATTGAAATATGTATAACATCATATATGAAACGAGTTGCCAGTCCAGGTTCAATGCACGATACTGGATGCTTGGGGCTGGTGCACTGGGACGACCCAGAGGGATGGTATGGGGAGGGAGGAGGGAGGAGGGTTCAGGATGGGGAACACATGTATACCTGTGGCAGATTCATTTTGATATATGGCAAAACCAATACAATATTGTAAAGTTAAATAAAATTAAATTTTAAAAAATCATAAAAAAAAAAGACACCATTAACAGAATCAAAGGCAAGGCACAGAGTGGGAGGAGCTATTTGTAACATCTCAAGAAGGGCTGGGATCAGGATACACACATAACACCTACAAACTGAAAAACAGACAGCACAATGAAAAGCGGGCAAAGCACTTCAAAGGAGGATAGGCCTAAGGCGATGGTGTGAGGAGGGTCATTGGTCATCCGGGAGGCTGCACACAGGGAGATGCCAGCACCCACCAAGACCGTGAAGAGACACACAGACCACACACACTCCATAATTGGAAGGACACAGGTGGTTCAGACGTGGCATCTACTCCAGTGGGTGTGTAAGCTGCTTGGGGAACCCACCAAAGCTAGACCTGTGCTGCCAGAGATCCAGCGACATCAGTCCCAGTCACAGAACAACAATGATGCACCAAAAGAATGATCTCCAGTACTGGAGAGGGCGTGGAGAAAGGGGGACCCTCATCCACTATTGCTGGGAATGTAACTTCGCACAGCTGCTATGAAAGCTCTTTGGAGGTTCCTCAAAAAACTTAAAGATAGAATTGCCATATGAACCAGCAGTCCCACTCTTGGGTATTTAACCAAAGAAAATAAAGAAAAAAAAAAAAAACTAGCTCGAAAATATTCTGCAGCCTCATGTTCACCGTGGCATTATTTACAATAGCCAAGATGTGGAAGAAACCTGAGTGTCCATCTGTGAATGAACAGATAAAGAAAATGTGCTGTGGGGACTTCCCTGGTGGTCCAGTGGCTGAGAATCCACCTTCCAGTGCAGGGGATGTGGCTTCAAGCCCTGGTCAGGGAGCTGAGATCTCACATGCCGCAGGGCAACTAAGCCCGTGCGAAACAACTACCAAGCCTATGTGCTCTGCAGCCCACATCACAAGTGGGGAGCAGCCTGTGCACCGCAGTGAAGACCCTGTGTGTCATAACTAAGACCCAATGCAGCCAAATAAACAAATAAATGTGTCAATGAAAGAAAACATGTTACGTATATATGTGAAATATTATTCAGCCATTAAAAGAGAAGGTAATCTTGTCATTTGCAACAATGTGGATGGATCAGGGGGTTCCCAGGTGGTGCTAGTGGTAAAGAATCCCTCTACCAACACAGGAGATGCAAGAGATGTGGGTTTGAGACATATACCATATGATCTCACTCATATGTGAAATCTTTAAAAAAAAAAAAAATCAGGCTTGTTAAATACAGAGAAGAGACTGGTAGTTGCAAGGGGGGGGGGGGCAGGGGGGAGTGGGTAGGTGAAATGGGTGAAGGGGTTGAAAAGCACAAACTTCCAGGTATAAAATAAGTAACTCATGGGGATGCGATGGACATCATGGTGACTATAGTTAATAACACCATATTGCACATTTGAAAGTTGCTGAGAGAGTATATCATAAAAGTTCTCACACAAGGATTAAAAGAATTTTATGATTCATATGTTTGATGATGGATGTTACCTAGACTTGTGCTGGTCACTTCACAATTTTTACAAATGTTCACAGTAGTAGTATTCAAAAGAGCCAAAACCTGGAAATGATTTCAACAGACTGAACAGCAAAATGGGTAAACCCTGTGGAATATTCCAATGATGTGTTTCTATACAGCCAAGACCACAGATAAGCTACACTACATACAGAAACATGACTGAATCTCAGACATGAGGTTCAGTGAAAGAAGTTAGATTCCAAGGGTACATACAATATGCTCCTCTAAGTTCAAAAAACAGATAAAACTGATCTAGAATGACAGAACTCAAGAACAGCAGCTACTCTTGTTGTTGTTGTTTTTCAGTTGCTAAGTCGTGTCTGGCTCTCTGTGACCCCATGGACTGCAGCATGCCAGGCTCTTCTGTTCTGCACTATCTCCCAGAAGTTGCTCAGATTCGTGTCCATTGAGTCAGTATTGCCATTCAACCATCTCATCCTCTGCCAACACCTTCTCCCTTTGCCTTCCATCTTTCCTAGTATCAGAGTCTTTTCCAATGAGTCAGCTCTTCACATCAGGTGACCAAAGTATTGGAACTTCAGCGTTAAGTCCTTCCAATGACTATTCAAGGTTGATTTCCTTTAGGGTTGACTGGTTTGATCTCCTTGTAGTCCAAGGGACTCTCAAAAGTCTTCTCCAGCATCACAGTTGAAAAGCATCAATTATTCAGTGCTTCAACTGCACTTCAGTTCAGTTCAGTCACCCAGTCGTGCCCAACTCTTTGCGACCCCATTAAGTGCAACATGCCAGGCTTCCCTGTCCATCTCCTGGAGCTTACTCAAACTCATGTCCATCGAGTCGGTGATGCCATCCAACTATCTTGTCCTCTATAATCCCCTTCTCCTCTCACCTTCAATCTTCCTCACCATCAGGGACTTTTCCAATGAGTCACTTCTTCACATCAGGTGGCCAAAGTATTGGAGTTTCAGCTTCAGCATCAGTCCTTCCAATGAATACTCAGGACTGATTTCCTTTAGGATGAACTGGTTTGATCTCCTTGCAGACAAAGGGACTCTCAAGAGTCTTCTCCAACAACACAATTCAAAAGCATCAATTCTTCGGCATTCAGCATTCTTGATGGTACAACTCTCACATTCATACATTTTTACTGGAAAAACCATAGCTTTAACTAGATGGAAATTTCTTGGCAAAGTAATGTCTCTACTTTATAATATGCTGTCTAGGTTGGTCATAGCTTTTCTTCCAAGGAGCAAGTGTCTTTTAATTTCATGGCTTCAGTCACCATCTGCAGTGATTTTGGAGCCTAAAAAAATAATGTCTGTCACTGTTTCCCCATCTATTTCCCATGAAGTGATGGGACCAGATGCCATGATCTTCGTTTTCTGAATGTTGAGTTTTAAGCCAGTTTTATCACTCTCCTCTTTCACTTTCATCAAGAGGCCGTTCAGTTCCTCTTCACTTTCTCCCATAAGGGTGGTATCATCTGCGTATCTGAGGTTATTGATATTTCTCCCAGCAATCTTGATTCCAGCTTGTGCTTCATTGAGCCCTGTGTTTTGCATGATAGTCTGCATATAAGTTAAATAAGCACGGTGACAAAATACCGCCTTGACATATTCCTTTCCCAATTTGGAACCAGTCTGTTGTTCCATGGCTGGTCCTAGCTGTTGCTTCTTGACCTGCGTACAGATTTCTCAGGAGGCAGGTCAGGTGGTCTGGTATTCCTGTCTCTTGAAGAATTTCCCACAGTTTATTGTCATACACACAGTCAAAGGCTTTGGCGTAGTTAATAAAGCAGATGTTTTTCTGGAATTCTCTTGCTTTTTCGATGATCCAACAGATGCTGGCAGTTTGATCTCTGGTTCCTCTGCCTTTTCTAAACCCAGCTTGAACATCTGGAAGTTCACAGTTCATAAAATGTTGAAGCCCCGCTTGGAAAATTTTGAGCATTACTTTACTAGCGTGTGAGGTGAATGCAATTGTGCTGTACTTTGAACATTCTTTGGCATTGCCTTTCTTTGGGATTGGGATGAAAACTGACCTTTTCCAGTCCTGTGGCCACTGCTGAGTTTTCAAAATTTGCTGGCATACTGAGTGCAGCACTTTCACACCATCATCTTTTAGGATATGAAATAGCTCAACTGGAAATCCATCACCTCTACTAGCTTTGTTCGTACTGATGCTTCCTAAGACCCACTTGACTTCACATTCCAAAATGTCTGGCTCTAGGCAAGTGATCACACTATCATGGTTATCTGGGTCATGAAGATCTTTTTTGTATAATTCTTCTGTGTATTCTTGCCAGCTCTTCCTAGTATCTTCTGCTTCTGTTAAGTCCATCCCATTTCTGTCCTTTATCGAGCCCATCTTTGCATGAAATGCTCCCTTGGTATCTTTAATTTTCTTGAAGAGATCTCTAGTCTTTCCCATTCTATTGCTTTCCTCTATTTCTTTGCATTGATCATTGGGGAAGGCTTTCTTATCTCTCCTTGCTGTTCTTTGGAACTCTGCATTCAAATGGGTATATCTTTCCTTTTCTCCTTTGCCTTTCTCTTCTCATCTTTTCTCAGCTATTTGTAAGGCCTCCTCAGACAATCATATTGCCTTTTTGTATTTCTTTTTCTTGGGGATGGTCTTGATCACTACCTCCTGTACAATGTAAAGAACTTCTGTCCATAGTTCTTCAGGCACTCTGTCTATCAGATCTAGCCCCTTAAATTTATTTCTCACTTCCACTGTATAATCGTAAGGGATTTGATTTAGGTTATACCTGAATGGTCTAGTGGTTTTCCCTACTTTCTTCAATTTAGGTCTTAATTTGGCAATAAGGAGTTCATGTTCTGAGCCACAGTCAACTCCCAGTCTTGTTTTTGCTGATTGTATAGAGTTTCTCCATCTTTGGCTGCAGAGAATATGATCAATTTGATTTTGTTATTGACCATCTGATGATGTCCATGTATAGAGTTGTCTCTTGTGTTGTTGGAAGAGGGTGTTTACTATGACCAGTGCATTCTCTGGGCAAAACTGTTAGCCTTTGACCTGCTTCGTTTTGTACTCCAAGGCCAAATTTCCCTGTTACTTCAGGTATCTCTTGACTCCCTACTTGGAGAAGGGAATGACAAACCACTTTGGTATTCTTGCCTTGGGAATCCCATGAACAGTATGAAAAGACAAAAAAATAGGACACTGAAAGAGGAACTCCCCAGGCTGGTAGGTGCCCAAAATGCTACTGGAGATCAGTGAAGAAATAACTCCAGAAAGAATGAGGAGACGGAGCCAAAGCAAAAACAACATCCAGCTGTGGATGTGACTGGTGATGGAAGTAAAGTCTGATGCTGTAAAGAGCAATATTGCATTGGAATCTGGAATGTTAGATTCATGAATCAAGGCAAATTGGAAATGGTCAAACAAGAGATGGCAAGAGTGAACATCGACATTTTAGGAATCAGTGAACTAAAATAGACAGGAATGGGTGAATTTAACTCAGATGAACATTATATCTACTACTGTGGGCAAGAATCCCTTAGAAGAAATGGAATAGCCATCATAGTCAACAAGAGTCCAAAATGCAGTACTTGGATGCAATCTCAAAACGACCAAATGATCTCTGTTCATTTCCAAGGCAAACCATGCAATAACACAGTAATTCATCTCTATGCCCTGACCAGTAATGCTGAAGAAGCTGAAGATGAACAGTTTTATGAAGACCTACAAGACCTTCTAGAGATAACATTCAAAAAAGATGTCCTTTTCATTACAGGGGACTGGAATGCAAAAGTAGGAAAGAACTCTTAAGACACAACAAATAAGAAAACAAACAACCCAATTAAAAATGGGCTAAAGATCTAAACAGACACCTCGCCAAAGAAGATATACAGATAGCAAGTAAGTAGATGGAAAGACACATCACAACAGCCATCATGAGGGAATCATAATTAAAATAATGAGCTACCCTACGTGGGCCTCCCAGGTGGCTCAGTGGTAAAGAATCCACCTGTCAATGCATGAGACCAGGGTTCCATCCCTGGCTCGGGAAGATCCCCTGAAGGAGGAAATGGCAACCCACTCCAGTATTCTTGCCTGGAGAATTCCACAGACAGAAGAGACTGGTGAGGTCACAAAGAGTGGGACACAAGTGAGCAACTAAACAACAACCACAACCATGACAGACCTACTTGGACAGCCTGAATACAGGATACCGATGACGTCAAGTGTTGGCAAGGATGTGAAGCACCAGGAACTCTCATTCACTGCTAATGAGAATGCAACATGGTGCAGCCACATGGAAGACAGCTGGGCAGTTTCTCTCAAAACTTAACCTACTTTTAATATGTGTGTGTGTTAGGCGCTCAGTTGTGTCCAACTCTTTGTGACCCCACAGACCATAGCCCACCAGGCTCCTCTGTCTATGGAACTTTCCAGACAAGAATACTGGAAAGGGTGGCCAGTCCCTTCTCCAGAGTATCTTCCCAACCCAGGGATCAAACCCAGGTCTCCCACATTGCAGGCAGATTCTTTAACGTCTGAGCCACAAGGGAAGCCCATATGATGCATCAATTGGGCTCCAAGGTATTTACCCAAATGAGTTGAAAATGTTTGTCTACACAAAATCCTGAACCAAAATGTTTACAGTAAGTCACCTACATATGAACCTTCAAGTTGCAAACTTTCAAAGATGTGAACATGCATTCCATCTATTTCAGGCATGAGTGAAACTGCAGCTTGCCCTCTGTCTCCTACTGCTGAAGCTCCTTCAGCGCTACTGTCTCCCACCTCCTCTCCCTCCACCAGTCAGTAACTCTTCTTGACTCTTCACTCGATGCCAGCCCATGTGCCAGCTGTTGTGCTGTACTATTGTACTGTATTGTAGATTTTAAATGTCTTCTTGATTTTTTTATGTTTGTTTTTTATGTATTGTGTGACAAGTATTATAAACCTATTACAGTAGAGTACTGTACAGCTGATTGTGTTGGTTGGGTATCCAGGATAATTCTCTTGGACTTAAAAGGCAGTCTCAGAATGGAACTTGTTTGTATTTTGTATGTAGGGGATTTACTGTATAGCAATTTTGTCATAATTGCCAAAAACTGGAAGCAACCAAGACACCTTTCAGTAGATGAATGGATAAATAAACTGAGGTACATCCAGACCACAGAGTATTATTCAGTGCTGAAAATAAATGAGCTATCAAGCCACAAAAAGACATGGAAGAACCTTAAATGTGTATTACTTAGCAAAAGAAGCATCTGAAAAAGTATGCTATATAGTTTCACCTGTATGATATCCTAGAAAAGGCACAACTATGGAGACAATAAAGGGATCAGGAGCAGTCAGGGTGGCACACCCAGGACATTTCAGGCGTGAAATTACCCTGGTTGATATGGTAACAGTGGATATATACATTTGTCAAAATCCATAGAATGTACAACACCAAGAATAAACCTTAAGGTAAACCATGACCTTTGGTTAGCAAAAGTGTATCAATGTTAGTTCATCAATTATAACAAAGGGGTACCACATTAATGTAAGATGTTACTAATGGGGGAGCCTATAGGGCAGGCTCAGGATCATTTCATGGCAATAGATGGGTAAACAATGGAAACTGTGACAGACTTTATTTGGGGGGCTCCAAAATCATTGCAGATGGTGACTGCAGCCATGAAATTAAAAGACGCTTGCTCCTTGGAAGAAAAACTATGACCAACCTAGACAGCGTGTTAAAAAGCAGAGACACTACAAAAGCTGACAAAGGTCCATCTAGTCAGTGCTGTGGTTTTTCCAGTAGTCATGTAGAGATGTGAGAGATGGACCATAATGAAAGCTGAGCACCAAAAAAATAATGCTTTGGACTGTGGTGCTGGAGAGGACTGATGAGAGTCCCTTGGACTGCAAGGAGATGAAACCAGTCAATCCTAAAGGAAATCAGTCCTGAATATTCACTGGAAGGACTGATGCTGAAGCTGAAATTTCAATACTTTGGCCACCAAAGTGAAGAACTGACTCATTGGAAAAGACCCCGATGCTGGAAAAGATTGAAGCCAAGAGAAGGGGACAACAGAGGATGAGATGGTTCGATGGCATCATCAACTTGATGGACATGAGTTTGAGCAAGCTTTAGGAGTTGGTGATGAACAGGGAAGCCTGGAATGCTGCAGTCCATGGGGTTGCAGAGTCAGACACAACTGAGCAACTGAACTAAACTGAACTGATGGGGACAGGAAGTATATGGGGACTCCTGACTATCTGCTCACTTTCTCTATAAATCTAAAACTGCTCTGACAAATAAAATCTATCAATTTTATAAAATCCATGGAACAGTACACTCTGTTGTAGGCATGCTATGTTAGGTTGGCCAAAAAGCGTCATAACTTTTTCCATAACATCTGGTGGAAAAAATCTGAACGAACTCTTGGACCAATTCAATATTTCAACAACAAAAGAAAACATGTCTTAAGTGAGGACCATGAAAGCGCTGGTGCTCAACCAGTACAACTTCTGAAGCCTTGAGGGACGTCCACAGAGGACCCCTGAGTTTAAGCTGCTGAAGGAAGAAGCCCAGATCTGCCCAGTCAGAGGCATATTTCGCTGATACTCGGCTGTGTAAGAAATTGTAAAGCCTTTCTGGACTTTAAGATGAATTTTAGACTTTGAATTTTAATTCACCCTGACAAGAAAAATTTGATTTTGGAGTTTAATTTCTTTGGACTTCCACTTGCAGGGAAATTTAATTTTTGGACTAATTTCTCTCTGGGAAATTCCTAATGGAAAGGGGTTTATAGTCAAATCAGGAGCACCTCTAAGTGACTGGCCTTTTTTATTGAATTATCTTCAGGCTATCATTTAACCTCACAGCAGAATCTCTGATGAGCTAAACTGGATCAAGGGACTGGATAGAACTTAGAATGGGAAATAGGGAATGAATTCTCAGCAACGGGTGCAGAGGAGCCTTGAAATCTATGCATTATTCTGGTCCAATTCAAAGCCTTCTGAGGACATAAGTTATAAACTATCCACCACTGGTCCTGAAGGACAGGCAAAGGAAAGATGGTTGGTTTGGGAGAAGTGGTCCCAGGGAGGCTGGGAAACCTCCCCCATGATGACTAGTCCCACAAGAAAGGACACACCCCCACTGACCATACCCTCAACAGTTAAGCTCAGGGGGTAGAGAGAATGAAATGCAAGAAGGTTGCAGGAGCCCATCCTTCCCCAGCCCCACCTCTCCACAGAGGGGCCTCCTGTGCCCGCCCTCTGCCCAGCACACACCCCTCCCCAGAGCAAAATTAGCTCACAGGCTAGTGGGTTTGGCAGAAAGAACAGGGCCCGAGCTGCTCACCCTTTCCACTGACTATTCTTTTCAGATTTATCCACAGGAAGAGAGGATGCTGTGGTCCAGAGGCAAACGGGGGTGGCAGCTCTGCCCCAAGGATCAAGGCTGACTGTGGCTGCCAGCCTGACCTCCCCCTGCCACTCACCTGATGGGGGCTCAGCAAACCTGGCTTTCGGTCTAGCACCACCCTACACCTGCTCCGACACTCCCCACTGATGCTGATCTTGGGCAAGGGAACAGCATCACCTGTGTACCCATGAGCCCTAGCGCCTAACAATCCGGCCGACCCTTCGCACTACTTCTTTGTTTTCCAACCATTTATACTCATTTTAAAATTTCTTTCCTTCTACTTTTATTGGGTTTGTTCTGGTTTGTTTTATTTTTTTCACCAAACTTCCTGAGCTGAACAATTCAGTTCAGTCACTCAGTCGTGTCTGACTCTTTACAACCCCATGGACTGCAGCACGCCAGGCTTCCCTGTCCATCACAAACTCCTGGAGCTTGCTTAGACTCATGGCCATCAAGTCAGTGATGCCATCCAACCATTTCATCCTCTGTCATCCCCTTCTCCTCCCGCCTTCAATCTTTCCCAACATTAGGATCTTTTCCAACGTGTCACTTCTTCGCATCAGGTGGCCAAAGTATTGGAGTTTCAGCTTCGGCATCAGTCCTTCCAATGAACAGTCAGGACTGATTTCCTTTAGGACTGACTGGTTTGATCTCCTTGCAGTCCAAGGAACTCCAAACATTGATTCTTTGGCACTCGGCTTTCTTTATGGTCCAACTGTCACATCCATAGATGACTACTGGAAAAACCATAGCCTTGACTATACAGATTTTTGTTGGTAAAGTAATGTCTCTGCTTTTTAACATGCTGTCTAGGTTGGTCACAGCTTTTCTTCCAAGGAGCAAGTGTCTTTTAATTTCATGGCTTCAGTCACCATCTGCAGTGATTTTGGAGCTCAAGAAAATAAAGTCTCCAACTGTTTCCCCATCTATTTGCATGAAGTGATGGGACCAGATGACATGATATTAGTTTTTTGAATGTTGAGTTTTAAGCCAGCTTTTTCACTCTCCTCTTTCACTTTCATCAAGAGGCTTTTTAGTTCCTCTTCACTTTCTGCCATAAGGGTGGTCTCATCTGTGTATCTGAGGTTATTGGTATTTCTCCCAGCAATCTTAATTCCAGTCTGTGCTTCATCGAGCCCTGCATTTCTCATGATGTACTCTGCATATAAGTTAAATAAGCTTGGAGACAATATACAGCCTTGACGTACTCCTTTTCCTATTTGGAACCAGTCTGTTGTTCCATGTTCAGTTCTAACTGTTGCTTCCTGACCTGCATACAGATTTCTCAAGAGGCAGGTCAAGTGGTCTGGTATTCCCATCTCTTTCAGAATTTCCCACAGTTTATTGTGATCCACACAGTCAAAGGCTTTGGCATAGTCAATAAAGCAGAAATAGATGTTTTTCTGGAACTCTCTTGCTTTTTCGATAATCCAGCGGATGTTGGCAATTTGATCTCTGGTTCCTCTGCCTTTTCTAAAACCAGCTTGAACATCAGGAAGTTCACGGTTCACGTATTGCTGAAGCCTGGCTTGGAGAATTTTGAGCATTGCTTTACTAGCGTGTGAGATGAGTGCAATTGTGCGGTAGTTTGAGCATTCTTTGGCATTGCCTTTCTTTGGGATTGGAATGAAAATGGACCTTTTCCAGTCCTGCGGCCACTGCTGAGTTTTCCAAATTTGCTGGCATATTGGTCTTATATAAAAACTGATTATTCATTGATATGTGTATACATCTTAGGTCATCAAGCAGGTATTGTCATATACCTAATCTAATTTTACACATTTTTTGACTGTCCTACCTCAAGGTCAGAAATCATTCACCCTTTCCCCCAGAAGGCTCAGTGCTCTGTGGTGATCTAAATGGGAAGGAAATCCAAAAAAGAGCGGATATGTGTATATGTGTGGCCGATTCATTTTGCTATACTGTAGAAACTAACAACATTGTAAAGCAATGCTACTCCATTAAAAATTAATTTTTAAGAAAGATACTTTCTCCATTCCCAATATAAGCATTTAAAGCTGCAAATTTCCCTGTAACTGCCATTTTACTTATTAGTTTTGATGTACAATATCATTTTTTCATTCAGTTTTAAACAGCCATCTCTATATTGATTTCTTTATTGACCTATGGGAAAATTAGAAGTATATTTTAAAATTCAAAAATCCAGCAGTTTGGAGCCTTTTGGGGGAAAGGTAGTGAATGATGATTTCTGACCTTGAGATATGACGGTCAAAGAGTGCTATAAAATTAGATTATGTATATGACAATACCTGCTTGGTGACCTAAGATATATACATATATCTATGAATAATCAGTTTGTACAAGTTTTAAAGTATACCTGAAAATAATGTATGTTCTCTAAATTGGTTGTACAGGTTTTATAATATCATCTTTCTAAACTGTATTTTATAATACCATCATTAATTTTTTCTGCTTTATCTATCAATTCACTGAGAGAAATGTATCAAAATCTATGATTATAGGTTTGTCAGCTTCTCCTATAAAGTCCATTAACTAGTCCTTCGTATTTGGAGGTTGTGTCTGTTGGAAGTTCACAGATTGAGGGTCATTTTTCCTAGTGAAGTACTCTCCATTATTATTTAATAGGTTTCTTGATTCCCAGCAATGCATTTGCCTTGTCACTTCTGTCTGATGTTAATATTGCTAAGCTACTTTCATTTAACATCTTAACACACCTTTCTCCACCTGTTACTTTCTACTCAAGAGGCAGTGGCGGTTCAGACCTCAGCTCTGTCCCTTATGAGCCATGTGACTGGCCAAAGACAACAACATATTTGATATATTCCAATCCGCTGCAGTGTAAATCCATTGGTTCATAACGATATGAGAAAAAAAAAAAAGCCATTGGAGCCATCTTTGAAGGATACTGGTAACCGTCTGGTTACTTTGAAAATCAGCAAATGAAGGGGAAAACGTGCATTATTTTGGCTTCCCTAGCAGCATATGAATTGTACCTCTAGGTAACCAAATAGTTGATGAGGAAAAGTTTCATTTTAAGGAAGCATTCTGGCTGATAAATGAAGAAGTATTCTAGAAGCAGTGTAAGAAGTAACCAGGTGTCAGCAGAGATGGGGACACACCACCAGTGACAAAGACTCTTTGCCCCGTATGAAGAGCATGCATCTGCCCTTGCATCTAGATCTCACTCCAATCTACAGGAGAAACGGGGACGAGAGGAACACTGCAGAAGCCACCACTGAGCCTTGAAACCAAAGTGCAGGCTCTGGGAGGCTCTAGGGGGCCAGCAACTCCATGACTTCAACAAACAAATTAAAATGAAAAAGCAGGGATGGGAAGGTGATGACAACTACAGGTAGAAAGAGACTTGAGAGGCACACTTTCCCAACATATGGACCTCAGGTCTTGATTTGAACAAACTATTAAAAATTTTTATGAAATTATTGGGGAAATGTTAACACTGGCTAAATATTTGCTAATATTAAATCATCATTCTTTTTTGAGTGGGATAATATTATTGAGTTTATGTTTCTCAAAAGAAAAAAAGACTCTAGAGACTTCTCGGGTGGTCCAGTATCTAAGACTCCATGCTCCCAATGCAGGCGGCCCAGGTTCAATCCCTGGTCAGGGAACTAGGTCCTGCAAGCCACAACTAAAGAGTTTGCATTGCTCAACTAAAGATCCCACATGCTGCAGAGGAGCTTGGCAGGCTACAGTCCCTAGGACTGCAAAGAGCTGGACATGACTGAAGAGACTTAGCACGCATGCTACAATGAAGATCAAAGATCCCACATGCTTCAAATAAATAATAAAATTTTTTTACTGGTTAAAGCTAAAAGGCTTTTTTAAAAAGACTCTACTTTTTTAGATACACATAAGAGAACATCTAGAGATGAAATTATATGTCTAGGATATGGTTCAGATAGCCCTGGTTTGGGGAGGGGTCTGGGTGGGATGTCGTTGACAATCATCAGAGCTGATTGGCAGGAGCACTGATTATTCATCATACTAGTCACTCAAACTCTGTACCTGTTTTAAGTTTTTCATTTTTCAGCATGTTTTAAATAATAAAACTCACAGACAGAGCTCAGCATTGAGTTCTGTGTGTGCCAGACCCCCAGGCTCACCTGCATCAAAGGAGCCATCCTTCTGGATCTGGGCGAGGATGTGTGACAGGGAGGCAGAGCTAGTCTTCCCAGCATCGGCCAGCTCCACGAGCTGTAGCCGTGGCGTGGTCTCGGGTGGGAAGCGGTAGAATTGGAAGGTGAAGTACACAGTCTGTGGCCATGGCTCTGCCTGCTCATCCTGGGGCACCCTGGATCCAACAATACCCTGAGTCAACCAGGCATCCCAGCGGAGAACTGGGCTTTCATCACATGCTTGCAGGGAGACCATGAGTAAGAGACCGCCTCCTCCACCCCTACAGCAGCCACACGGTAATGTCTGGGAACCCTCTGGGCATTCCCCCTTCAGGCATGATGGAGAGCCCTGCCCTCGGGGCTACACCAGCACCTGAGGACTGGGCAACACGCTGTCATGTTGTAACTAAGGACCATAGGAGACCGGGTAAAGCAGAGTTTATAGCATTTGGAAATGGCTGGGGGTGGGTCCCAGCCGGACTAAAACAAAGACACAGGGCATTCCGTAATCGCTAAGACCTGATCATAGGTTTCTGCCAGGTCAGAACCACATGGAAGCTTTCTCTCAACACAAGAAATGCAAAAGCCAGGTACAAAGTAACAGATGAAATAATCAAGAATTTACCTGCTAAAGGCAAGAAATTGAAGCACTATCTCATTGCCTTGTAGACAGTCCGATTCTTCCTTCTGCGGGCTGAACTTCACAGGGTCTGTAGGACTCACAGCCTCAGCTGGTTGCTTGTTGGCGTCCAGAATCTCAGGAAAGCCAGCGGACTGCAGCAGCGCCAGGGAGGCCCGTGACAGCCTCCCTCCAGAGCTGGAACGGATGGCCCCCTGAGCCAGCCTCCAGGAGAAGGCCAACTGAGGGGCGGGACCCAGACAGTCACCTCTCTGGGAAAGCCTGCTGTTCAGGGAGTCACAGGGTCTTGATGCACAGTGCTTGCCTGGGGTCCCTCCCAGACCTGCTCCTCACCTCCTGGTCTGGGTTCCTGCAATGATCGGGGCATGCACAGGTGTGAAAGGCAGTTCCTGCAAGTGGTCAGCAGCAGACGTTCCCAGGGCTAAGGCTGTCTGGCTCAGGTCAGCCTCCAGGTGAGAGATCCTGCCCTCCAAGAGGAACTCCTGCCAAACACAGTGGGGCCCCAGGTGAGGCCAACAAGAAGCCCCACCCGTAACCAAGGAAGCTGGATGTGGGGCTCATGGATGAACCGCCCCTGACACATGGCAAATGAAAACACAGGAGGCTCAGTTGCATTGCAATCTCAGGTAAGTGGTGAATAATTTTAATATAAGCATGTCCTGGGCAATATCTGGGACATACACTAAAAAGTGATTGTTTATCTGAAATTCTAATTCACCTGGGCATCCTGTATTTTATGTGAGTTGAAAAGCAACAAGGCTTAACAGGAATAAAAGTGTACAACTCAGTGTTTGAGAGAATTAAGGGTAATGGTGATATAAAGGCAAAATATAGATGGAGTCCATACAATGAAAAGTTTTTATTTTTCTTGTTTTCAATTTATAAAATAACCCTAGAATAATCTACTTCATAATTACTCTATTTTTAACAAAATAAAGATTTCTGAAGCTAATTTTTTTTTAAAAAGAAAAGTAACAAGGAAGGAACCACTGATTTTATGAACAGGTCAGTAGCCTGGAAGGTGCCTGATGCCTGAGATGGCAAATTAACATTAAAACCATGTCCATGGAACAGGAAGATGAAACTGTCTCCAGCAAAGCAAGAGAGCCTGTGGGACAGAGCCCTCGCATGTACAGATGCTCCCTGTCCTCACGTCACCCAATGCTCTAGGCACCCACCTGCATCCAACTCCCACCTCTGTCTAAGTGAAGACCTTATTGGGATCAAGGATACTCTAGAGCTGGCTTCCCCAGCTTCTCATTTCATTCAGAAGGAACCCCAAGTGACTTGGTCACCAGTAACAGAAGAGATGTAAGATCTTCCTGACTGTATGAGCCCAGGGATATTTTGGAATAAGGCATTTCAGCATGAGGATTTTCAGGTAAGTAATCAGCTAGAGCCGCTTTTCTTCAACAGACTTCCAGGGCAAGACTGAGTTTGCAAGTGAACCAGGAAACTCTATGTGGGTCCCCCAAGGCCAGTGGAAGGAAACAGGCCTATTTTGGCCCTTTAGCGCCACTGGAATCTGGGGAGTGAGCTTCACAGACTCCTCTGGCCTCAGACAGGGAGGCAAGCACCCTGGAGGGGGAGCTGGCAGCTTGGATCAGCCTCTAGATGATCCAAGGAAAACTTTGAAACTTTTCTTTTTCTCTTGTGTTCAGAGCTCTAAGGGCGCTTTGTCTTCTCGGGTACAACAAAGGCAGAAATCAAGCCCTGTGGCAGGAACACCTCCCAAACCAAACCCTTGGTCACCAAGACAGATGGTGGAAGATATCTGGAACCTGGAAAGGAGGCAATGTCCAGCCCCCATCCCTACGCCTGCTTCACAGGGACCCATGAAGGTCTTGGCCACCTCGCTAAGGCCCAGAGCAGCCAGCCAAGTCAGAGACTTCAACCGAGTTAGGAGTCTGGAGCCATTCTCAGGAAGGAGGCAGGACAGGGGGAAGGGGCAGACTACTTACCCCTGGGACCAGGGAGGGCACAGGGTTCCCAGGCGGCTGTGATGAGGGTTTGGCCGAGCGGTGGCGTGGAGCCGGGGATGGTGGGGGAAGCCGCCAGCTGGGAAAGCGACAGCTGAAGGGAAGAAAGCTTGGGTGAGACGACAAAAGGCACCCCAGTAACTTCACAGAGCCCCTCCCGCCCTCCCAGCACTGACCCTCCGGGGGAAGCAGGACTCTAGTTGTGGCCCCAGGAGGCAGCAAGGTCTGGAATCTCCTGGTCACCAGCTGCTCTGGACAAGGCACTGAGTCTAATTGCTTCTACTCTCATCACCAAGAGCTGCAATTAGGTGATCTCTCCCACACTGCAGTATTTGAATAAAAATAGTATTAATAAGGAAAAGCAAGTGGAAGGGAAGCCGGGTTCTCTCCACTCAGGCTGCAGGTCTGGTCTCTGAACTTCTTTGGGTTTATCCCCATCCCCGGGCTGAACTCCTCCATGACCCCTTCTGATTCTAACCACCTGTGTTCCTACGACATGAACCTGCCCGTTATGGGATGACCATGATGGCAACTGATGTGGGCCCTGGAATCCCGGCTCCACCACTTGACTGCCACATGACGTGCGCAAGTCACCTAACTCACTTGGTTTTGCCTCAGTCTCCTCACCTGTAAAAAGGGGGATGCTGACAGCAGCTAAATCACAGGGCTGCTGTGGGAAAGGACTTGGCATGTACCCGACACGGGGTCAGCCTTCCACAGATGGTACACACATGCGGGGAGTGAAGGTCAGTGTGAAAGGCTGATGTGGGGAGTGAAGGGCCCGGACCCTACTGAAGACCCACCTCTCAAATCCTGTTTATAATGTAGTACATGTTACAAATGGGACATCTGTCATCAGCAGTGACCACCAGCCCAGGGGTGGCTGTGGTGGTGGCATGGCAGATGATGCTGGTACGGAAAGGACCCAGCACATGAAGAGGTGTTGAGGAAATGGGTGGGGGGCCCTGGGGGACCCGGGCAGAATCTTGGGGCAGAGAGGAACGTAGGGTCGGCTCAGCTCCCCTGGACCCCAGCAGCCATCCTGAGCCTCTCCGGCCTCTGGGGGCAGGCGGTGCTGTTCTGTGGCCCTTGGGCACTCAGAGGCACCATGCCAAACACTGCAGGGGATATGGGAATAGGCAAGCAGGGGCCGGGAGGCTGCCCTGGGAGGCAAATTCAATATCCACTCTGATCCAGTTTCCAAGCTCCATGGTGCTCATTAAAGCCCTATCCTGGGCCAGCCTCAGATGCTAAACAATTTGACTTTTCTAGAAAGTCAATGTCCAGGACGGTGCTGGCAGACAAGGTCATCAGGAAGATAAACCAGCTCTGATCTAATTCAAACCACATGGCCAGAGCCACCCCAGAGCTATGGGCAGACCCACAGCCAGTTCAGGATCCCTGAAGGGTGGCTGCACACTCCCAGACCAGAGGAGGTATCTGCTCTCTGATGCGCCTGCAGGTCAAGGTCCTGTCCCCACCAGCATCAGCTGCTTAGGGTACCTGCCCGGCTGCTGCCCAGGGACACCGCAGCCCAGCCAGCGCCTTCTCCTAGCAAAGAGATCGGAAGGGCACACCCCAGGGTCTCAAAAGAAAAACCAAGGCCAACCAGTCCTGAACAATCATCAGCCACCAAATGAAATTGCCAGGGAGAATACATTTTGAGTGTGGAAACAGGCCTTCAACGGCAACCGGAGGATGGTTAACAACCACCGAAGCCACTGCCCCGACAGCCGGCTCTGGGACCCGCTGCAGAGACAAGCCGGGGGAGCGGCGGGGAGGCGCGGCTGAGGACACCCCGGTTGCCCTCCCTGGGGGCCTGTCCCCTCGGGCTCGCCGGGATCCTTCCCACCCACACATGCAAACAGGACATCAAATGTTCTTAAAGACACCAAGAGGACTATGCTGCACCCAGAACCTTTAACTACGTGATTTTGGAATTCTGAAGCAGGCCTCTCAGGCCTGGACTTACCCCTGGTCCCATGGGTGAGTCCTGGGGAACGGTGAGCCCCTGGGACGGCGATGCTGGTGGGCCTGCAAGGAAGCACAGGGGGACGGAGAAGGGACACCAAGAGCCTGGCTCAGTCAGGCCTGGTGCGCATCTCCCCCGACCCCACCCAAGCAGTAACCAGTGCTACAGCCGGGTGCGGCCACCACACAGTCTCCCCGCTTGGTGGGCAGACAGGTGTGTGCGTCTGGGGTCACTGTCTGCAGGATGGAACCCGAGCTCACTCCCCACTTACACAGCCTCCTTCTTCTGCTCCTATAGGCACTCTGCCTGTGCTCAAGGTGAGCTCTCGGAAGGCTCACCCTTCCTTTCATCCTCTCACACACCCCTGCCTTCAGGGGGCCGGGCTCTGATGTCTGTCCAGACTGGGACTTCCCCAGATGGGGCCCGCTGGCTGTTTAGTTAAATAAGAAACTTCTACGCAGCCGCGCACACATGGCAAATGCCACAGGTCAGGGCTCTGCTCTCGTATCGCTCACGGCCCATCCCCCAAGTCTCATTCACTCTAGGGGTGAGAGTGTGGGCATGTTAGTACAAGGAAGAACCCAGGCCAGTCCTCCTCAGGATCCCCAGAGCGAGGGTGACCCTGGGTGATGCCAGGCTGGTCCCTGCAGTGCCCAAGATGCCCACCTGCGGAGGGAACAGCCGCCCTCATGGCACCATCTCCACCCACAGAGCTCGGTCCCCGTGCGGAGGCCCAGGGCAGGGCCGGGCCGGGTTTGCCTGTGCCGCTTCCACCCCCACCCCGGGCCCTGCACCCCAGCCCAGAAGCCCAGCCGTCGCTCGAGTCCCAGAAACCCCCAGCCCCTCGGCACTGAGCTCCTGTGTCTGGGGCCACCACCGCTTCACCGTCATCCCACTCACATCATGTTTCTCCTGCCTTCACCTGCCAGTGCCACCGCCTCCAGCCCACCTGACCCAGGACCACACAGACAGGGTACTTCTCACCCACCAGAAGGCCCAGATGTGACCAGACACCTGTCTGAGGTGACCTGCCTGGTTCCCCTGAGGACCACACCTGCCTCACACACCACAGTCCCCTTCATGGGCACCTGACTCTGGCCACTGCAAGTGGACACCATCCCCTCTTGAACTTCAGGACATCCTGAGAAATCACAGCCCTCCCCTAGGTAACCAGCCCTGCTCCAGTCACCCCCACGTGGCCCTGAGGACCCAAGTTTAGCCCTTCCTCCCTGCCCTGTGGTCTCTGCTGCCCAGGCCCCTGCACAAGAAACCATCAGAATGGCTCACATGCTCCTGAAAATGGAAGCCCTGACACAAAAGCCGGTCCATCAGAGTGTGGAGCCTGGAAGTAATTAGAAAGCGGGAGGTCGACAGGTGCGTCGTGATATGGGACTTGCCGAGGAAACTGCTTTGCCAGGCACGCTGGGCAGCTCAGGGCCCCGCAGGCTCAGGAAGGGCTGAGTCAGCGATTTCACACCACCTGCGCCAGTCACGATAGGGTCGGTCATGCCGTGCAGGAGACAGAGAACCTCACGCTTGCAGCTGCAGCCACTGTGCCCGCCTGAAGATCAATTGCCTGACAACTGATTACTTCCCAGTCAGCCTCCACTCGCTAAAAAGTGCTGTGGACAGAAGCTAAGGTGTCTGGTCCTCTCTCAGTTCAGCTTCTAGAAGCTCAAACGCCTTACACCTGACTAAAAAGTCCACGAAGGGGCTTGCAACCTGCCCCAAACCTGGGCTGTCCTCATCCCATAGGGTCACACAACTGCACTGCACACTTCTCTGCTCTGGGCCAGGGGCTAGTGTGTAGACTATGCAGGTCTGAAGCCCACTCATACTCCAGGGCGAGGGGGACTACTTTTCAGTTCAGCCCTTTTCGTGAGTCAAGTGAGTGGGCAAGCATTACAGAGAGACAGAGAGTAAGTGCACAGACACGTGAGTGCCCAGGGACTGGGCTTGGCAACATCCTCCAGGCTGGAGCAGGCAGAGGCCTCATCACTGTCTTCCCTGGAAAGGTTAGGGTGGGGGAGTCCCCATGCATGACTACCAGCCAGGAGCCAGCCCTGCGTGAGAGACAGCATTAAAGCCTTTTGCCCCATGTTACAAGCTTCCTTCCAGAGAACACTTTTGCATGAACACAGCTGTGTATTTGGCTGGGGGTGGTGGGGAGGGTGCTGGCAGGGCCTGATGAAGGGGGTTTGTGGAGGAAAACGCTGTCCTGCAGACAGACCTACTTGTGCTTAACCTAAGGGAGAGGTGGTTGTTGCTTAGCATCCGTGGCAGCTGAGGGCCAGGTCCTGGACCAGGAGGGTCGGGGTCTGGGGATGTTCCAGGATGGGGCCGAACAGCTGGCTCTAAGGGTAAGGGGATAGAAGGGGTCATCAGAGCCCTGATGACCCCTTCCATCAAAGACACAATCGCCATGATTCAAAAAAAAATTCTGAAAAATAGCTTTCCCCATCAGATCTTGAAGATAAAGGATTAGTGAGTGTTTCATGGTACCTGGGACACTAAGAATTTACAAGGCAGACCCATTTGAAAGGCCTTTATTCCTAATTATTTAGCCTTTGAAAGCCATTCTCTTGAAGACTTTGATCACAGAAATGGAGGAAGTGAGTAAAGTCTAGGAAGACATAACAGGATGCAGCAGGCATGGGTCTCTGTGCTAAAGGAATCCAGACCTCAGGAGGTCGACAACTGGAAGTGCCCCACCTAGTTAATCAGGCCCTAGAGTGGTGAGGAGTGCCAGACGTGCCCAGAGCCCTAGACTGAGCCACCTTCAAGGCCCAGGCTCAGAAGCCTGGGCTCTGAGCCGCTCACTGGTGGTCTCCTGCAGAACGCACCCTCAGAGAGCCAGCCCTGACTTCCATCCCCTGGGTGACATCTTTTGCTCTCCCCTCCGCTGCCTCCATCTTTGGATGGCACGTACCAGGGCATAGAGAGGATGCTCCCGAGGGTGTCACCAGCACAAAAGTCAAGAATCTAACTCCTTATTACTCTGGGAAACACCATGATTACATATTGTCAATGACCCCTTCTGCTTTTATATCTATTAAGCGAATGCACCAAAATTCCGACACCACTGGAACATTCAAAAGCAAAATGTGGGTCAGGGAGATGCCGAGTTCCAAAACTGGAGACGGAGGGCCCTCTAGTGGCCCTCTAGTGGCACCCTCTCGAGCAGGGTGATGAATGGACCTTTGCTCCCTGGTAATTTTGCAGAAAGAATAAAAAGGACAATTCATCACAGGAAGCCAAAGCATCTCACTTAAAGTGACAGCCGCATATCATTAAGATTTCCAGAGGAACCATATAGGTTGGTAAAATATTGAAGCAGGAGAAGTTTCCATCATCAGTTAAACACCAGCAGATATTTGTGTCTTCTGTATTAGGTCTTGGGAGGCAGTGTTCTCAAATGTTTGGAACCTGGGGTGAAGGCGATCACATTAATGTGACGTGAATGCAGCGATAAATCCAAATTAAATAAACCAAATGTCCCATCCGTGCAGATCTGCTGGTCCCCAAATGAGCGCTGAAAAAACCAGACAACGCTTCCACAGAGCACCTGCGCCAGAGCTCGATTCCTGAGCTCCCAGCAGCACAGGCATCCCCTCCTTTGTGCCGAGAACAAGGCAATAAATCTCTGGGGAAAGAACTAAAGGGTGTGCACCCAGCACCTCTGAATCCCAGGAAGTCAGACTGCGACTCAGTGAGCCACACACACGGGAATAACACCCTTGGCCCATCAGCCAGAAAGAGGCTCAGATCATCTTGAGCCCATAGCTAGCTGCCTTGTGGGGAAGCCCTTCCTGGGGGGTGAGGAGGTGTCCCCTGCCGTTGAACTGCCACAATGCTCCCTGGAGCCCATGCCCTGCTCTGTGCCCAGCAGACCCTCTGCAGGTCGAGGTGGTGAGCTCCCAGAGGACAGGCCAGGTCCCACGGGCAGGAACTCTATTCAACTGAAGATGGGGAAATGCAGGGAAACCTGGTTACAGCTGGAAGGCAACCTTGTGGTAGAGGCAACTGAGCTCAGGGAAAGACACAGGACATGAAACTAGGCCCTCGATCCATTGGGTGGCCACCTGAATTCACCCTCTCTTTGAGAGCAGGACCGAGAGATGGTTTCCCTTTGGGGATCACCCTCCCAGCCCTTAACCCTGGGGTCAGTGGGGCTGGAAGTCTGAGCCATCCCAACGGAGCGTGTGACCCAGGACAGATGGCCCCTGCCCACATCCCAGTCATTCAGGGTAAAGACAGGGGATGAACAGAGTGGGAGACTCCATCTCTGGACTTTGACTGGACAGCAGAAGTTCTTCATGCTGGGATTCCTAAGCCCAAGGATAACAGAGAAGCTCCCAGAGCCACCCTATAAGGAAACCCTGCCAGGAAGGAAGCCAACAGGGAGAGCTAGAGGGCAGATGGACGAGGTGTGGGAGACAGACAGACACACCAAGTCTTCACCACATCACTCAAGTGCCAGGATATAGCCAAGTCTCACACGCTCAACAACAGCCATCTCTTCCTATGCTGTATGTCCCACTGGTTCTGTTTCTCTAGAGAATCCTGACTAAATGCTCCTTTTACCCACCTTGTTGCTGTTGTTCAATCACTAAGTCATGTCCGACTTTTTTCGACCCCATGGTCTGCAACAACCCAGGCTTCCCTATCCTTCACTACTTCCTGGAGTTTGCCAAATTGGCCCCCTGGTCAAATGTGACCCACAATCTGTGCTTATAAATAAAGTTTTATTAAAACACAAGCATGCTCATTCACTGACACACCCTCAACGGCTTTCACCAGCAGAGATGAGTAGCCATGACAGAGGTCATCTGGCCCACAAAGCCTAAAATATTTCCTATCTGGCCTTAAAGTCTGCTGACCTCTGCCAGAGATGGAGCTCAAATATGCAAAGAGAAACATAAATCCTGAACATAAGTTAATCAAATCAGGACAGGAGTAACTGTCAAGCTGCCCACCCACCATTCTCTACCTTACTCTCTAAGAGGAACAGTAGCCCGTCTGGCTCCTCTTCCAAGGAACTCTCCTGGCAAGAATACTGGAGAGGGTAGTCAGCCCCTTCTCCAAGGGATCTTCCTGACATAAGGATCAAATCCAGGTCTCCAGCATTGCAGGAGGATTCTCTACGGTCTGAGTCACCAGGGAAGCCCCCTTCCTTTTAGACCAGGTTCATATTCACAGCAACTGTGAGTAGAAAGGACAGGGAATTCCCACATATTCCCTGCCCCACAGACACAGAGCTTCCTCCACCATCAACACCCCACACCAGAGTGGGACAGCATTCTTTTTGCTGGTCTTTGTTTGTATTGTCTCTTTTTAAAATGTGACCTCTATGAGGACAGGAGCCTGGAAGTGTACCTGGACATCACAGACTCTCAGTAGGGTTTTCTGAATGGATGGGGTGCGGGGGTCAGTGCTGAGCAAACCTATGTGAATAAACACTCCCTCACTTTCTCTCAAAGTGGTTAATGAAAAATGCTGGGAGCAGGGCCAACATTGAGCTCTGGAGCCAGGCAGGAATCCACTTCCCTGGATAGCAGCACAGGCATGGGTGTGTATCCATCAAGGACTCTGGAGTCAACAGTCAGAGATCAGATCAGATCAGTTGCTCAATCGTGTCCGACTCTTTGCGACCCCATGAACCGCAGCACGCCAGGCCTCCCTGTCCATCACCAACTCCTGGAGGTCACTCAGACTCACATCCATCGAGTCGGTGATGCCATCCAGCCATCTCATCCTCTGTCGTCCCCTTCTCCTCCTGCCCTCAATCCCTCCCAGCATCAGAGTCTTCTCCAATGAGTCAACTCTTCGCATGAGGTGGCCAAAATACTGGAGTTTCAGCTTTAGCATCATTCCTTCCAAAGAAATTCCAGGATTGATCTCCTTCAGAATGGACTGGTTGGATCTCCTTGCAGTCCAAGGGACTCTCAAGAGTCTTCTCCAACACCACAGTTCAAAAGCATCAATTCTTCGGTGCTCAGCCTTCTTCACAGTCCAGCTCTCACATCCATACATGACCACAGGAAAGACCATAGCCTTGACTAGGCGAACCTTTGTTGGGAAAGTGATGTCTCTGCTTTTGAATATGCTATCTAGGTTGGTCATAACTTTCCTTCCAAGGAGTAAGCATCTTTTAATTTCATGGCTGCAGTCACCATCTGCAGTGATTTTGGAGCCCAGAAAAATAAAGTCTGACACTGTTTCCACTGTTTCCCCATCTATTTCCCATGAAGTGATGGGACCAGATGCCATGATCTTCGTTTTCTGAATGTTGAGTTTTAAGCCAACCTTTTCACTCCACTTTCACTTTCATCAAGAGGCTTTTTAGTTCCTCTTCACTTTCTGCCATAAGGGTGGTGTCATCTGCATATCTGAGGTTATTGATATTTCTCCTGGCAATCTTGATTCCAACTTGTGTTTCTTCCAGTCCAGCATTTCTCATGATGTACTCTGTGTATAAGTTAAATAAACAGGGTGACAATATACAGCCTTGACGAACTCCTTTTCCTATTTGGAACCAGTCTGTTGTTCCATGTCCAGTTCTAACTGTTGCTTCCTGACCGGCATACAAATTTCTCAAGAGGCAGATCAGGTGGTCTGGTATTCATATCTCTTCCAGAATTTTCCACAGTTTATTATGATCTACACAGTCAAAGGCTTTGGCATAGTCAATAAAGCAGAAATAGATAGTTTTCTGAAACTTTGCTTTTTCCATGATCCAGCGGATGTTGGCAATTTGATCTCTGGTTCCTCTGCCTTTTCTAAATCCAGCTTGAACATCAGGAAGTTCACGGTTCACATATTGCTGAAGCCTGGCTTGGAGAATTTTGAGCATTATTTTACTAGCGTGTGAGATGAGTGCAATTGTGCCATAGTTTGAGCATTCTTTGGCATTGCCTTTCTTTGGGATTGGGATGAAAACTGACCTTTTCCAATCTTGTGGCCACTGCTGAGTTTTCCAAATTTGCTGGCATATTGAGTGCAGCACTTTCACAGCATCATCTTTCAGGACTTGGAATAGCTCCACTGGGATTCCATCACCTCCACTAGCTTTGTTCGTAGTGATGCTTTCTAAGGCCCACTTGACTTCACATTCCAGGATGTCTGGCTCTAGGTCAGTGATCACATCATCATGATTATCTGGGTCATGAAGATCTTTTTTGTACAGTTCTTCTGTGTATTCTTGCCACCTCTTCTTAATATCCTCTGCTTCTGTTAGGTCCATACCATTTCTGTCCTTTATCGAGCCCATCTTTGCATGAAATGTTCCTTCGGTATCTCTGATTTTCTTGAAGAGATCCCTAGTCTTTCCCATTCTGTTGTTTTCCTCTATTTCTTTGCATTGATCGCTGAAGAAGGCTTTCTTATCTCTTCTTGCTATTCTTTGGAACTCTGCATTTAGATGCTTATATCTTTCCTTTTCTCCTTTGCTTTTCACTTCTCTTCTTTTCACACCTATTTGTAAGGCCTCCCCAGACAGCCATTGTGCTTTTTTGCATTTCTTTTCCATGGGGATGGTCTTGATCCCTGTCTCCTGTACAATGTCACGAACCTCATTCCATAGTTCATCAGGCACTCTATCTATCAGATCTAGGCCCTTAAATCTATTTCTCACTTCCACTGTATATTCATAAGGGATTTGATTTAGATCATACCTGAATGGTCTAGTGGTTTTCCCTACTTTCTTCAATTTAAGTCTGAATTTGGCAATAAGGAGTTCATGGTCTGAGCCACAGTCAGCTCCTGGTCTTGTTTTTGCTGACTGTATAGAGCTTCTCCATCTTTGGTTGCAAAGAATATAATCGATCTGATTTCGGTATTGACCATCTGGTGATGTCCATGTATAGAGTCTTCTCTTGTGTTGTTGGAAGAGGGTATTTGCTATGACCAGTGCATTTTCTTGGCAAAACTCTATTAGTCTTTGCCCTGCTTCATTCCGTATTCCAAGGCCAAATTTGCCTGTTACTCCAGGTGTTTCTTGACTTCCTACTTTTTCATTCCAGCCCCCTATAATGAAAAGGACATCTTTTTGGGGTGTTAGTTCTAAAAAGTCTTGTAGGTCTTCATAGAACCGTTCAACTTCAGCTTCTTCAGCGTTACTGGTTGGGGCATAGACTTGGATTACTGTGACATTGAATGGTTTGCCTTGGAAAAAAACAGAGATCATTCTGTCATTTTTGAGACTGCATCCAAGTACTGCATTTCAGACTCTTTTGTTGACCATGATGGCCACTCCATTTCTTCTGAGGGATTCCTGCCTACAGTAGTAGATATAATGGTCCTCTGAGTTAAATTCACCCATTCCAGTCCATTTTAGTTCGCTGATTCCTAGAATGTCGATATTCACTCTTGCCATCTCTTTTTGACCACTTCCAATTTGCCTTGATTCATGGACCTGACATTCCAGGTTCCTATGCAATATTGCTCTTTACAGTATCGGACTTTGCTTCTATCACCAGACACGCCCACAGCTGGGTATTCTTTTTGCTTTGGCTCCATCCCTTCATTCTTTCTGGAGTTATTTCTTCACTGATCTCCAGTAGCATATTGGGCCCCTGCTGACCTGGGGAGTTTCTCTTTCAGTATCCTATCATTTTGCCTTTTCATACTGTTCATGGGGTTCTCAAGGCAAGAACACTGAAGTGGTTTGTCAACAGTAAGTCTGTGCAAATGTTGCATTCGCTCCCAATCTGGTGGTTGCCTTGTTTCCACTGAGCTTTGGGATCTGTATTTATTTGGGCCAGTGGTTGAGAGAGGTTATGAACATGTGGCCGCTGCCCACCGATGCTGCCACTATGAACCATGTGCCCCGTTTCCAGGCAGTCCTTTGCACCCTGGCCGACCTTCGCTCCTCTGACCCTCTCTACAATTCCTGACAGCCTCTGCCCATTTTTCTTTCCAGTTGTTTATCTCCTCCTTGTTGATCTTTCCACCATCGTTCTTCTTTCTAATCTTCTCATTCCTTCAATTAATTTTTAATGGTTTTACATACTGCAAATATCTTTCAGTCTGAGGAACTGCTTTTTAACTTTGTTTATGGAATCTTCTCTCTTAGAAAACTTTCTTTATATGTTAACATAATCACATTTCTCAATCTTCTCTTTTTGGTTTACACTTTATCTTGTTTAATGAAGCCTTCTCAATACCAGGGTCATAAAAATATTCTCCAATTTCTTCCTAAGACTCAAGTGTTCTATCTAAATAGTCCTTTCATCCATCTGTTTTATAACTGAGGACACTGAGGGACAGACACATGAACCCAGCAGCCTAAGATCATCCAGCTGGCAAGTCTGAATTGTCTTCAAAGCCACTTACACGCCACTGTGTGTCCACTTCCTTTCAGAAACCGCCACAGTTTCAGAACCCAGAACCCCGGTGTGAAGGTTCAGACATAACAATATGCAGAGACCTATCAGCATCGTGGCTGCTGTGCAGCACCCACTGTCCACAAAGACCAGCTCACTTCCCACCCCCCAATCGGGGCACAGGCAGGTCATTCCTGCACTGCACCCATGAAACACAGAGGCCTTCTGAGCATCCTCATCCTGGCCCCGCGTCACAAGGACTAGCTCCTCGCTGCAACAGGCACCTAGAAACGGCAGTTCTCTGCTGTGAGGTATGAACTGTACACGTGCGTGCGTGTGTGCTCGGTCGCTCAGTCGTGTCCCACTCTTTGCAACCCCATGGACTGTAGCCCAACAGGTTCCTCTGTCCATGGGATTTCCCTGGCAAATACTGGAGTGGGTTGCCGTTTTATCCTCCAGGGCGTCTTCCCAACCCAGGGTATTAACTAAACACTACAAAGTTGCTCTTCAAAGTGGTCCCTCCCGGTGTGGTGGGAGGTCCTCTTTTCCCAAATTCTCAACCTCATGCTGTCAGTCAGCCAGCTCTTTCCAATACAAGGGAAATGAAATGAGTTCTCATTTTAATTTGTATTTCTCTGATTACTAGTGAAATTGAGCACTTTTTCATACATTTTGGTTATTCTGGTTTCTCCTCTGTGAACTCCCTTTTCATATCCTTTGACCATTTTTCTGTCCTGTCTTTTATTATTTCTCATGGATTTGGGACAGCTCTTTTTATCATTTTCCTTCTCTCTAAACTTCTAATTAAAATTTATAAAGTTCGGTCTTGTAATCCATCCAGAATTTATGGTTCGTTATTGTTGTTGTTATTGCTGGGAGGGATTGGGAGCAGGAGGAGAAGGGGATGACAGAGGATGAGATGGCTGGATGGCATCACTGACTCGATGGACATGAGTCTGAGTGAACTCCGGGAGTTAGTGATGGACAGGGAGGCCTGGTGTGCTGCGATTCATGGGGTCGAGAAGAGTCGGACACGACTGAGCGACTGATCTGATCTGATCTGATTGTTGTTGTTCAGTCACTAAGTCGTGTCTGACTCTTTGCAACCCCAGAGACTGCAGTACTGCAGGTTTCCGGGTCCTTCACCATCTTCCAGAGTTTGTTCAAATTCATGTCCATTGAGCCGGTGATGCCATCCAAACCTCTCATCCTCTGCCACCCGCTTCTGCTCCTGCCTTCAATCTTTCCCAGCATCAGGGTCTGACCTACTTGCAGTCTGAGGTATGGTTTTTATCCAATATGAAATTGGGATCTGATTTTCTATTTCCCACAAGGACACCCAGTCCAATGCTGTTAACTGACTGGTGTGCCCTTACTCCCATGGTGGGTGGCATAATAGCAATCCCCCAACTCAAAGTGTCCACATTCTAATTACCAGAACCATGACTATGTTGTAGTAACACTGCCAAGGGAACCAAGGTTGCAGATGGAACTAAGGTTGCTTATCACCTGACCCTGAGATGCAGAGAATGTCCTGAATGGTAGGGGAGGGGGTGGGGGTGCAGTAGGCAATGCAACTATGACAGTCCTGATGAGAGAAAGGGAGGCAGGAGGGAGAATCAAAGAGAGATTTAAAATGTAACTCTGGGACTTCCCTGGCATTCCAGTGGCTAAGACTCTGAGCTCCCAGTGCAGGGGGCACCAGTTTGATCCCTGGTCAGGCAACTAGATCTCGGATAAGGCAATGGCACCCGACTCCAGTACTCTTGCCTGGAAAATCCCATGGACGGAGGAGCCTGGTGGGCTGCAGTCCATGGGGTCGCTAAGAGTCGGACACAACTGAGCGACTTCACTTTCATTTTCATGCCTTGGAGAAGGAAATGGCAACCCACTCCAGTATTCTTGCTGGAGAATCCCAGGGATGACAGAGCCTGGTGGGCTGCCATCTATGGGGTTGCACAGAGTCGGACACGACTGAAGCGACTTAGCAGCAGTAGCAGCAGCAGCAGGCAACTAAATCTAGCATGCCACGCAGCCAAAAATAAATAAATAAAATGTAACTCTGCTGCCTCTGAAGATGGAAGCAGGGGCCAGAGGTGCAGCTAGCCCCTGAGAGCTGGAAAAGGCAAGGAGACAGATTCTCCCCCAGAGCCTACAACAGGAACACAACCCCAGGACCTAGATTTCAGCCTGTGAGACCTCTGGACTTCTGATCTCCAGAAATGTGGGATAGTAAGCTCATGCTTTTTTAAGCAACCAAGCTTATAGTAATTTGTTATAATAATTAAAGGAAAGTAATATGCTCTTTATCTATAATTTGTCATATATCACACTTTTTATCTTGTCCCGTTATCTACTGACCTGTGTCTGTAGCAGTGCGACACTGTTCTAGTTACTATAATTTTACGCTAAGTCTGCAAGTCAAGAAAGGGGAAGCCTCTCTTCTTCACAGCTGCCTTGGCCATTCTTGAATGGACTTCCCTGGTGGCTCAGGGGCGAAGAATCTGCCTGCAACGCAGAGACCCGGGTTTGATCCCCGGGTTGGGAAGATCTCCTGGAGAAGGGAAAGGCTACCCCCTCCAGTATTCTTGCCTGGAGAATCCCCATGGACAGAGGAGCCTGGTGGGCTACAGTCCACAGGGTCGCAAAGAGTTGGACACAACTGAGTGACTAAACACACACACACACACACACACACATATGCACACATTCTTGAATATGTAATTTTTTAATTTAAAAAGAAAAGAGTACATCTTAAAAGAAAATAAATGCAGTGCATAGCAGAGGTGCTATCTGGGGAGAGGGCGTGAGCCAAAACTCAAAATCATGAAGCAATGACATAGTCAGTGAATCACACGCAGCACAAAGCAGCTAGGAAAAGCTTCGAAACCACTGGACTTATCACCCCTGGAGTGGAGGATTTCAACAGCCTACAAACTGCCAACAGCAGGCAAAAACTTTACTTCTGACCAAATTCATTCTCCTGACTGAAACAAAAATTATTTAACTAACAAAATACCTAAGACAACAGTTTTAATGACATTGGAATTCAGGCAAGAAATGGTCCTAAGGAACTGGAAACGAAGTAAGCCCTCCGATGGTCCCAAAATTAACATGTTGAGTGATTTTGCAGATTGCAGTGCAGGAAAGGGGAACGCAGAGCACAGTGGACCCCTGATCGGAAGGCCGGGCTAAGAGTTCAAGGAGACCAAAGAAACTGAAGTTTGCAGGGCTGAGCACAGACAGAAGTACGCAGAGAGGGAACTCCAGCCACTTACAGAGGGTCACTCTAGGATTCAGGAGGTCATTGACTGCAAAACTACCCAAGGATGGAGAAAGAATCACCCCCAAAATTAGAGGGACCAGTACCCTGTGCTCACATGGGGCCAGAAAGAGGCCATTCTCACAGACTGGTAAACTTCATAATTCAAGGACATCAGGCAAAGTACTGAAGGAGGTCTTCTCACTTAGTGAGGAGTAATTAGCCTTAGACTAAATGCTCATGGGGTCCCATCTCAAAACTCTTAAAGGCAAGTCCCTAAATGACCAAATAATTTCCAAAGTTCAGGAGTGTTTACCAGCTACCTGGACTTCCCTGCACGTCCAGTGGTTAAGACTCCACGTTTCCACTGCAGAGGGAACTAAGAGCCCACCTGCCATGGGGTGTGGCAAAAATATATATATATATATTTGTCAACTATAAAATATTTAGCAACCAAAAGAAGAAAACTCACAGTACCTGGAATCCAATCAAAAGTTATTGACCATAGAGAAGCTGGAAGATACAACCCAAATCAGGACAAAAATCAATCAATCAAAACTAATGCACATCTGACTAAGATTTTAGAATTGGCAAACAAGGATATTAAAGTAGTGACAAACTTTGTAATGTTATCTCCAGATTCTGGTACCTTGAAACTAAACCTAGTTAAAATGAGAATTCCTATGTGGGTCATTTCAAACAGGATAAAATACTGGAATTTTAATTTTAATTGTTGCACAGGTTTAAGTTCATCTACCTCTGCCACCTTAGGAGAGAAACAAAAAAGCATAAGTTTGTCAGTAGTTATACCTATATTTCATTTCTGGAGATGAAAACGACAATCTGTGAGGAAAATGCACTGGGTGGGATTCATGGCAGATCAGATGCTGCAGAAGAAAAGATGAGTGAAGCTGAAGATGCAGCAATACAAAGTATCTAGGACTGGAGCACAGAGAGAAAAGACCACAAGTAAAACTGAGCAGAAGCTCAGGAGGGTGGGACTTCTCACAGCTTCGCCACCTGATAAAGGCACGACCGGGAGCCTCAAGGGAGAAGAGAGAGGAAGACAGAGAAAATAATCGAAGACGGAATGATCAAAATTGTCCCAACTCTGATTTAAAAAAAAAAAAACAGAGATCCAAGAAGTTCCATGAACACCCCAAAACTTAGTTTAAGGACCATTTTGGGAAACAAAGGTGGCAGCACACTAGACTTTAAATCTCCTCCAAGGGACTTCTCTGGAAGTCCACGCTCCCAATGCAAGGGGCCCAGGTTCGATCCCTGGTCAAGGAACTAGATCTCGCATGCTGCAACTATGACCCAGTGCTGCCAAATAAATAAATAAATAAAAATATTTTAAATAATAATAAATAAATTTCCTCCAAGCCCTGCATGAAAACAGACAGGGCAGCTGGGAAAGCAAACACAGAGCCCCCAGGCCATGCCGACAGCCAGTCAGGCTGGAGAAGCCAACAGGGTCATCCTGTCCTGGCTGACAGTTAATTCAATTAGAAGGCCTTCACGCAAGCTATCTGTTTCCAGTGTCATAACTATGCCAAAGTTCAACACATGAAAATTCCTTTCCAGAAAAAGTACTTATTATTTTTCCATTAATGATAGCTGTAGAGGTTTCTTCTCTAAGAAAATGATCTCTTCAGGTATTTCTAAGGACCAAAGTAAACTACATTTATTATTTTGAACTGCGTTTATTACATTTCACTACTGTCCTTTTGGGCTTCCCAAGTGGCACTAGTGGTAAAGAACCTGCCTGCCAAAACAGGAGATGTAACAGATTTGTGTTCGATCCTTGGGTCGAGAAAATCCCCTGGAGGAGGGCATGGAAACCCACTCTAGTATTCTTGCCTGGAGAATCCCATGGACAGAGGAGCCTGGCAGACTACAGTCCATAGCGTCACAAAAAGTTGGACACAACTGAAGCGACTTAGCATGCACAATACACATTATCCTTTTGAATAGCTTAATTAAAAACCAAAATAATCGTGTTTATATCAAATCAGAAAATGCACTTATTTTACAATTTAGGATACTATCTTTATTTCACACTAACATTTCTTAGAGGTTAGCATTTGTTTTATTTTTTAAATGTAATTGTGAATATGTCAAAGAAAGGAAGATACTAGAGTTAAAGAAGGGAATGGGTTTGACCTTTTGGTATTTTTTAACTATGTATTCTATACTTTCAATGCATTTAACTTTATCCAAAAGATTGTAAATTCATTCTAAACTAACTCTGGTGGAAAACACATGCCTGCCACCCACCATTCCAGGGGATTCTGGCAGATATTCTGGCAACTTCTCAAGGACAAGCAGTGCTGTACATTTCAGTACCACGTGTGTGTGTGTGTGTGTGTGTGTGTGTGTTAGTCGCTCAGTCGTGTCTGACTCTTTGCAACCCCATGGCTACAGCCCGCCAGGCTCCTCTGTCCATAGGATTCTCCAGGCAAGAATACTGGAGTGGGTTGCCATTCCCTTCCCTAAGGGATCTTCCTAACCCAAGGATTGAATCCAGATTTCTGGCATTGCAGGCAGATTCTTTACCACTGAGTCACCTGGGAAGCCCATCACTTACATAAGATGTAATTATACCTGAGAACATTCTGATAAGCACAAAAAACTGGAAAGAATAAAACAATTAAAAACAACAAATGCACTGCCTTTTTGAGGAAAAAGGAGAATGCTTAATAATACAGTTCGTCCCAAAGCAATAAACTATCAAGTTTTGGTATCTGAATATTTTTAAACATCTCAGAAAATCCTGGAGGACCATGAAGATGAAGGCCAACACATCGAGTCCCAGGATAGAGACACAAGTGTGCTGCTGCCACCAACTGTGAGAATACATTCAATGAGACCAGTTTCCAAAAACCAGAATCTCAACTGATAAAAAAAAAAAAAGTCACTCCCAAACAACAGACTCACTGGCGCCTTTCCACAGCATCCAGGACCTGCTGCCCGAGAGACACTGGCCAGCCCTCCCTAGATACCCAGCAGCATCCATCAGAGGAAAGCCATCTGGATGGAGGATGGATGGACACTCAGCACCCCTCTAGGGATTCCACATTTGCTCATCCCCTACCTTTCTGACTTTCTAACAGCCTAACTGCCCATGATTGAGAATGTTCCTTCAGCCAGTGAGATCCTTAGAAGCCAAGAGCCAAGAGCTCAGTGCTCTTTCAACCCTCCTGCCAACCTCCCTCTCTTCTCACCACAGGTGGGATTCCCCACCAGGACGCTGGCTTCCTGGCCTTGAGGATAAACTAAGAGGCCCTGAACACAAGGTACCAGCCTCGCAGAAGGAGCTGGTACAGCCCACATGAAGCTGACAGCGGCAGTCACACACATGGGGACAGGGATGTCGCCATCCATGGAAGAGCATTACTTCCTCCAGCATCGACAGCCCTCCATCCCTTTTTTAAAGCCACACCCTGAAGTCATGGCCTCCCCACTCCCAGACTGCACACCAAGGAAATAAAAATCACTTTTTAAAAACAACAAACTCAAGGCCACTTTAACAGTGCAACATAAAGCTGGCAGAAGAGCTATGACAAACCTAGTGAAAGTGAAAGTGTACGTTGCTCAGTCGTGTCCAACTCTTTGTGACCCCATGGACTACAGCCCGCCAGCTCCTCTGTCCATGGAATTCTCCAGGCAAGAATACTGGAGTGGGTAGCCATTCCCTTCTCGAGGGGGATCTTCCCAACCTAGGGACTGAACCCGGGTCTCCCGCATTGCAGGCAGATTCTTTACCATCTGAGCCATCAGAGAAGCCTAGACAGCATATTAAAAGGCAGACATCACTTTGCCGACAAAGGTCCATCTAGTCAAAGCTATGGTCTTTCCAGTAGTCATATACAAATGTGACAGCTGGACCACAAAGAAGGCTGAGAGCCAAAGAATTGATACTTTCAAACTGTGATGCTGGAGAAGAGCCTTGAGAGTCCCTTGGACTGCAAGGAGATCAAACCAGTCAATCCTAAAGGAAATCAACCCTGAATATTCATTGGAAGGACCGATGCTGAAGCTGAAGCTCCAATCCTTTGGCCACCTCATGTAAAGAGCTGACTCACTGGAAAGGACCCTGATCCTGGGAAAGACTGAAGGTAGGAGAAGGAGGTGGCAGAGGATGATATGGTTAGATAGCCTCACCAACTCAATGGACATGATTTTGAGCAAACTCTGGAAGACAGTGAAGGACAGAGAGTCTGGCATGCTATAGTCCAGAGTTGCATACAGTCTTAGCGACTGATATGACTTAGCAACTGAACAACAACCCTAAAGCTGGCAGTCCGTGGCTGTCAGCCAGCCTTTGATTCTTGAGCCCCGTGTCTGCAGGACACCCATGAGAGATGCCCCTTTAAGAGTCACCAACAGACCTTTCAAAGCCCTCAGTCAGGGAGCTAACTCATGGCTAAAGCACAAAGTATTAGGCCAGGCTTTATCATTGTCCAATTCTATACCTCTATGGAGAAGGCAATGGCACCCCACTCCAGTACTCTTGTCTGGAAAATCCCATGGACGGAGGAGCCTGGTAGGCTGCAGGGTCGATGAGGGTCGGACACGACTGAGCGACTTCACTTTCACTTTTTACTTTCATGCATTGGAGAAGGAAATGGCAACCCACTCCAGTGTTCTTGCCTGGAGAATCCCAGGGACGGGGGAGCCTGGTGGACTGCCATCTATGGGGTCGCACAGAGTCAGACACGACTGAAGTGACTTAGCAGTAGTCAGCGAAAACTCAATCAACTGATTCCAGCAAGTATCTGATAAATGTCATTTACCTGGGCACACATGGAGCTGTGCCATGAGCTTGAAGTCTCAGCTCTCAGCACACACTTACTTGAAGGGGACACAGGTGGCTTCCTAAAAGACCGCCGCTCTGCCTTGGGGCCACTTGCATTCCCTGTGGGTGTGTCTGGGTGTTCTTCAGGGCTCAGCGAGTACTGGAACTGGACCGTCCCTGACTCCACCTGCTTCACCTATGATGGACCACAACAAGAGAAGTGATGGCCATGCTCCCTCCATCAGCACTGTGTGGTCAGAATAATTCAACCAGGAACATCTGCCCAGTCCTCAAACAGTGTGGATTACCCTCAGCCAAGTGGAAATCAACAACACTGCTCCAGTTTGAATGCATTTTTACTTAACCTATGTTATGCTGACTTTTCCTATTTTGAGTTTAAACACATGTAACCACCACCAGCACCAGGTACAGAGCAGCCCCACCACCTAAAACGCTCACCCATCCTGCGCATACCCACATCCAACAATCACTGAACTGCTCTCCACCCCTGTCTTCGGTCCTACAAACGGGGTCTCATGCTACAGAACCCTTGAAATGGCTTCTTTCAGTCCCTGGTAGGCGGATGAGACTCGTCTGTGCAGCAGTGTGTAAGCACAGCCGTTCTTTTTCACTACCAAGCAGTCTTCTATTGTACCATGCGCCTCAGCGTACTTATCCATTCACCCACTTAGAACATATGGGCTGTTTCCAGCTGGAGTGGTTATAAATAGAGCTGCTGGGAACACTGGTGTACATATTTCTGCATGCACATAAGTTTTCATTTCTCCATGTTTCATTTCTCTGAGAGTAGGATTGCTGGGTCATACAGTGCATGTATACTACACTTTACAGGAAACTGCTAATCTGTGACTTACTTCTGAACTCTGTATTCCGTTCCATTAGTCTATGTGCCAGTGCTTTTACCAATAGCACTTTATCTTGATTACCACAGCTTTAATGAAAGTGTTGAAATTGTCTAGCATGAATCCTCCAACTTAACTGTTCTTTTCAAAATTGTTTAGACCCTTCTAATTCCTGTGCTTTTCTATATAAAGTTGAGAATCAGGGACTTCCCTGGTGGTCCAGTGGTTAAGAATCCACCTGCCAATGTGGAGGACATAGATTCGATCATCCCTGGTCCAGGAAGTGGCCCACATGCCAATGGGCAACTAAGTCCATGCACCACAATTGCTGAGCCCACACCCTGAAACTAGAAAGTAGCCCCTGCTCACCGCAACTAGAGAAGGCCCTCGTGCAGCAACAAAGACCCAGTGCAGCCAAAAATTAATTAAAGTTTAGAATCAGCTTGTCTCTATTAAAAAATCATGTAAGGATTTTGATTGAAATTGTATTAGACCAATTGTATTACATCAATCTGGGGAGAATTTGTATCTTTATCATGTGAGTCTTCCAATCCATAAAGAAGACCCTCCATTATATTTAGGTCTTCTTTGATTCACCTAAATGGCAATCCACTCCAGGACTATTGCCTGGAAAATCCCATGGACAGAGGAGCCTGGTGGGCTACAGGCCATGGGGTCGCAAAGAGTCGGACACGACTGAGCAACTTCACGTCCCTTCACTTCACTTGATTCACCTAAGAGTAATCAGTGAGAATAATGACATGCAGCAAAAGGAATGCTTTATCATTTTTGGCACACAGATCCTGTACATATTTTGTTAGATTTCATTGAGGTGGGGGTGCTTTGTAAACAATACTGCTTTTTAGATTTTGCTTCACAACTGTATATATTTTGTTACTATAAAGAAATGTGACTGATTTTCCATCTTGACCTCCTGCTGTATACTACAATCTCCCTAAAAGTACTGCTTATTCTGGGAGTTTTTGATAAATCCTTCGAGATTTCCTACACAGAAAATCATATTGTTTGCACATAAGAAGAGTTTTGTTCCTTCCTTTCCAATCTCTATGGTTGTTGTTTTTTTTAATTTTGTTTTATTCCTCTATTGTACCGGCTAGAACTTCCCACGCATTGTCAAATAAGATGCTGAATACCATGAGTGAGCATTCTTCACTTCTTCCTGACCTGAGTAAGAGGGAAAGCATTCAATTTTTCATCATTAAGCATGATGCTACCTAAAGAATTTCTGTAGATACTCTTGATCAAGCTGAGGAAGTTCCTCTTTATTCCTGTTTGCTCGGTTTTGGATGTTGAATTTTGTCAAATGCTTTGCCTGCATCAGCTGTTATTATTCACAGGGTTTTCCTTCTTTAGGCTGTTCGAGTGAATTACATTTTCCAACAGAAAATAGCCTTGCATCCCTGGGATAAGCTAGGGTGTATTATTGGTCACGGTGTATTATTCTTCTATACTGTTAGATGGACTTCCCTGGTGGCTCAGATGGTAAAGCATCTGCCTACAATGTGGGAGACCTGGGTTCAATTCCTGGGTCGGAAAGATCTCCTGGAGGAAGAAATGGCACCCTACTCCAGTATTCTTGCCTGGAAAATCCCATGGATGGAGGAGCCTAGTGGGCTACAGTCCATGGTGTGGCAGAGTCGGACATGACTGAGCGACTCCACTCGCTCATACTGTTGGATTCAATTTACTAATATTTTGTTGAGCATTTCGCATTTGAGTTCATGAGGAATATGCATCCATGATTTTCTTTTCATATATTGTCTTTTTCTGGTTTTGATATCAGGATAATGAAGGCCTTGTTGCATAAATTTGGAATTGTTCCCACCTATCTTATTTTCAAGAACAGAATCTATACAATTGGTATTGTTTTTCCTTTAAATGTTTAGTACAATTTATAGTGAATGAAAGTGAAAGCCACTCAGTAGTGTCCAACTCTTTGCGACCCCATGGACTATGGCCTGCCAGGCTCCTCTGTCCATAGAATTCTCCAAGCAAGAATACTGGAGCGGGTTGCCGTTCCCTTTTCCAGATCTTCCCAATCCAGGGATTGAACCCAGGCCTCCCACGTTTCAGGTGGATTCTCTCCCATCTGAGCCATCAGGGAAGCCCTCTATATTATATATTATAATGAACAGGCCAGGATACTTCTTTATCAAAAGAAATTTAATGATGAATCCATTATCCACAAAGTTACAGGACTACTCAAGTTATATACTTCATCTTTGGTAAGTTTTGATGGTTTGTTGTTTAAGACAAATTGGTTCATTTCATCTAAATTTTCGAATGTATAGTATTTCCCCTAACATCCTTCCCATACCTGTGTGGTCTGTAGTGGTTATCCTTTCTTCCATGCCTATTATTAGTCATTTGTGTTCTCTCTTTACTTGTTAGAGGCTTGTCAAAGAATCAGTTTTTCACTTCACTGGCTTTCTCTAGTTTTCCTCTATTGTTTTTCTGTCTTCAGTTATATTGGTTTCTGCATTTATATTTATTATTGATTTTTCTTTTACTTGCCTTAGGTTTATTTTCTGCTTCTTTTTCTAGTTTCTAAAAGTAGATGATCAGATTATTGATTTGAGACCTTTTTCTGTTCTTATATAAGCACTTTACGCTATAAATTCCCTGTAAATACACTTGAGCTGCAACCTACAAATTTTGATATGTCATATTTTCACTTTTGTTCAGTTCAAAGTATCTTTTATATTTTCTTAAGGCTTCCTCTCTGACTTATGGATTATTTAAAAATGCATTAATTTCTAAGTGTTTATAGTTTTTTATGCTATCTTTGTTTTGGCTTATAGTTTAATTCCATTGTGACCACAGAAAATACCTTGTGTAATTTAAATTCTTTTAAAATTACTAAAATTTGTTTTCTGATCCAGGCTATGGTCTTTCTTGGTAAATGTTCCATGTGCACTTGAAGAGAATATGAAGAGAATATATCCTGCCATTGTTGGGTGGACTGTTCTACGAAGGTCATTTAGATCCAGATGCTTCATAATACTGTTCAGTTCTATGTACTGGTGATTTGCTATCAGGGTGCTTATAGTTTAATCTAAGAGGACTGCTGAAATCTCCAAATGCAACTGTGAATTTGTCTATTTCTTCTTTCCATTCTATTAGTTCTTTGCATTTTGAACCTCTGTGTTAGATACATATACTTTTGGGTTTATATGTCTTTGTGGTGAATTGACTCTTTTATCACAGGTGACATCCCCCTTAATTACTGGAAATTTCCTTTGCTCTGAAGTCTACTTTGCCTGGTATTAATATAGCTACTCAAGTTTTCTTTTGATTCGTGTTTGCACACAATATTTTTCCATCCTTTTGCTTTTTAAGTGAGTTCTTGACAGACAGCACATAGTTGGACCTTGAGATTTTCATGTCACCTGAAAATTTCTGTCCTGAAGCTGGTGCGTTCAGACTATTTACACTTCATGTAATTATTGGTGGTCTGGGTTCAGGACCATCATTTTATTATGATTTGTTCCTTCTGTTTCTCATTCCTGTTTCCCTTTCCTGCCTTATTTTGAATTATTCCACTTTATCTATCTACTGGGTTTCTTACTATCTCTTGGTAGATTATTTTTAGTGACTGCTCTAGGGTTTACAATGTAAACAATTTTCTCACAATCTACTCAAAAATCTGTATTTTATTACTTCAAGTGGAATGTAGAAACCTTATCACCCTACAGGTCTCTTTATAGTCCTCTTTATTTTATAGCTATCTTACCTATTATACCTACATACCTTAAAAACCCTAACAGACACGTTTATGATTTTTGTTTCAGCCATCAAACCCATTTTAAAGAACTCAAAAGAAGGAGAATAGTGTATTCTATTCATCATTTTTGTTGCTTTTTCTTCATTCCTGATGTACCAAGTTTCCATCTGGTATAATTTCTCTTCTGTCTGAAGAAATTCCTTTAGCAATTCTCTTAGAGCATCTCTACCTGTCAATGAATTCTCTCAGTTTTAGTTCATCTGAGGATGTCTTTATTTCACCATCATTCCTGCAGCACGGTTGCTGGAGTAGACTTCTGAGTTCTGGGGTCTTTCTGTTAGTGCTTGTAACATGTTGTTCCATTTCCTTCTGCCTCCATGGTTCCTGCAAGGAACCCACAACATTCAAACTACTGTTTCTCTATAAGTAATGCATCATTTTTCTACTGCTGTCTTCAAGATTTTGTCTTTTTCAGCAGCTTGATTGTGATGTGTCCGAGTGTGGATTTCTTTGCATTTATCTCTGGGTTTTGGACCTCTTTGATCTATAAGTTTAAGTCTTCTGCCGAATCTGACACCCCACTCCAGTACTCTTGCCTGGAAAATCCCATGGACGGAGGAGCCTGGTAGGCTGCAGTCCATGGGGTCACTAAGAGCCAGACATGACTGAGTGACTTAGCAGCAGCAGCTGAATCTGAGGAGTTTTCAGCCATCATTTCTTCAGACATTTTTTTCTGCACTGCACTCTTTCTCTCCTACTGGGACTCTGATGACATGGGTTAGCCTTTGTGGTCCTGCCCCACAGGTGCCTGAGGCTTCGTCTACTCTCCTCCAATCAACGTTCTGTTGTCCCAGTTGAATAAACTCCACTGATTCATCTTTAAATTGATTGATCCTTCTGTCATATCCATTCTGCTATTGAGTTCCCTTAGTGAGTACTTTATTTTGGCAATTTTATTTTCAGTTCTAAACTTTCCATTTGCTTCTTCTTTATCTACCTCTTTGCTGAGACTTTCTATCTTTCCTTTTGCTTCAAAAGTGTTGACACTTATTTACTGGATTATCTTTATAATGCCTGCTTTAAAGGCTCTGTCTGGTAATTCCAACGTTTGTGTCATCTCAGTACCACTGCCTGTTGAATGTCTTTCCCCTGCAAGTTGACGTTTTCCTGGTCCTTTGTTTGTCAATTAAGTATACACTGTATCATGGACATTCTGAATATCACTGTATAAGATTCTCTTTTAAATATCACATTATAAGAATCTCTTTTAAAGTTTATGGAGAATGTTGATATTTTTGTTGGGTCAGAAATCAACCTAACTGGGTTCAAGCCCCAGTTTCCAAGCAGCCTCCTGTGGTTGGTGGTTTCAACATCAGTCACATTCTCAAAGCCTGGGCAGGGCTCCTCAGTCCTCTCCTAGCCACGACACATGCAGGGGCAACTGTTCACAGTCCAGTTCTCAAAGTCTGCCATACGTTGTTAGGGTCAGATTCAGGCACATGAAGCTGTGGGTTAAAACTTAGCATTTCTTAAGCAACTTTCCAGGGGACTTTCCAAGATCCTCTCTCTCCAGATCCTCCTTGATGTTGTTGTTGTTATGCAGTCACTAAGTCATGTTCAACTCTTTGTAACTCCATGGACTGCAGCACATCAGGCTTCCCCGTCTTTCACTATCTCCCAGAGTCTGCTCAAATTCCTGTCCATTGAGTTGGTGATGCTATCTAACCATCTCATCCTATGCCACTCCCTTCTCCTTTTGCCCTCAATCTTTCCCAGCATCAGGGTCTTTTCCAATAAGTTGGCTCTTCACATCAGGTGGCCAAAGTATTAGAGCTTCAGCTTCAGCATCAGTCCTTCCAATGAATATTCAAGTTGATTTCCTTTAGGATTGACTGGTTTGATCTCTTTGCAGTCCAAGGGACTCCAGATCCCACTAGTTCTTTTCAATTCTCAAGGGTTCCCCCTCCAATCCTCTGGTAAGACCCCACTGGGCTGCAAGCCTCTGGCAACGGTACCTGAATGCAAGGTCAAGCAGTGCAAGGAGGTGGGGAGAGGGCAGAGTGTGGTTGCTTTTTCAGTGCAAGAGTGTATAAAAGAGCTTATGGTCTCATCTATCATTATTATAAGTCAGTATACAATTTCTAAAATTGATAAATTAAGAAGTAGCAGTAGACACATATTATTTAGAAAACAAGGTAAATACCATACGTTACAGCTAAGAGTTGAAACTGGCTACCTCTGGAGATATTAACTTTTCTAAAGACAACTATTTGCTTGAGGGAAGAATACAAGAGCTGTTTATGAAGGAAAACATAAACATAATACACTATTTACCTTCACAGTAAATAACTCTGAAATAATCCTAATAACATTAACCCCAAAATTTACTTAGTAAAAAAATTATGGGATATTTATAATATGTATCTTTTTTCTTTTGATTAATATCTGTTAGTCCTGCTCAACTGTAAATTCCACAGGATTAGAGAGTTTTCCTAGAGTAGATATAGGTGCTCAATAAAACCTCACTGAGTGAATAAATAAGATAAAGAATTGGCTGGTGCCCAGGCAGAGACGAGGCTCACCTAGGAGTCCACCTTTCTGATGTGGTAACGCACTGCTACATGAGATGAGAAACAGGAAGACGCAAAACAGAGCCTTTAGAAAGCAGGAGAATGAATAGAGTTTGTGATGAGTGGCAGATTATTTTAGTTAATAATATCTGTTACAGTAGTGGTTCTCAACTGGGGGCAATTCTGCCCGCAGAAGAACACATTCAGCCATGTCTATGAACATCTGGGCTCTCCACACATGGACATCACCAGACGGTCAACACCGAAATCAGATTGATTATATTCTTTGCAGCCAAAGATGGAGAAGCTCTATACAGTTAGCAAAAACAAGACCAGGAGCTGATTGTGGCTCAGATCATGAACTCCTTATTGCCAAATTCAGACTTAAATTGAAGAAAGTAGGGAAAACCACTAGACCATTCAGGTATGACCTAAATCGAATCCCTTATGATTATACAGTGGAAGTGAGAAATAGATTTAAAGGACTAGATCTGATAGATAGAGTGCCTGATGAACTATGGAATGAGGTTCATGACATTGTACAAGAGACAGGAATCAAAGACCATCCTCATGGAAAAGAAATGCAAAAAAGCAAAATGGCTGTCTGGGGAGGCCTTATAAATAGCTGAGAAAAGAAGAAAAGCAAAAAGCAAAAGAGAAAAGGAAAGATATAAGCATCTGAATGCAGAGTTCCAAAGAATAGCAAGAAGAGATAAGAAAGCCTTCTTCAGTGATCAATGCAAAGAAATAGAGGAAAACAACAGAATGGGAAAGACTAAAGATCTCTTCAAAAAAACTAGAGATACCAAGGGAACATTTCATGCAAAGATGGGCTCGATAAAGTACAGAAATGGACCTAACAGAAGCAGAAGATATTAAGAACAGGTGGCAAGAATACACAGAAGAACTGTACAAAAAAGATCTTCACGACCCAGATAATCATGATGGTATGATCACTCACCTAGAGCCAGACATCCTGGAATGTGAAGTCAAGTGGGCCTTAGAAAGCATCACCAAGAACAAAGCTAGTGGAGGTGATGGAATTCCAGTGGAGCTATTCCAAATCCTGAAAGATGATGCTGTGAAAGTGCTGCACTCAATATGCCAGCAAATTTGGAAAACTCAGCAGTGGCCACAGGACTGGAAAAGGTCAGTTTTCATCCCAATCCCAAAGAAAGGCAATGCCAAAGAATGCTCAAACTACCACACAATTGCACTCATCTCACACGCTAGTAAAGTAATGCTCAAAATTCTCCAAGCCAGGCTTCAGCAATACGTGAACCGTGAATTTCCAGATGTTCAAGCTGGTTTTAGAAAAGGCAGAGGAACCAGAGATCAAATTGCCAACATCCGCTGGATCATGGAAAAAGCAAGAGAGTTCCAGAAAAACATCTATTTCTGCTTTATTGACTATGCCAAAGCCTTTGACTGTGTGGATCACAATAAACTATGGAAAAGTCTGAAAGAGATAGGAATACCAGATCACCTGACCTGCTTCTTGAGAAATCATACACAGGTCAGGAAGCAACAGTTAGAACTGGACATGGAACAACAAACTGGTTCCGAATAGGAAAAGGAGTACGTCAAGGCTGTATATTGTCACCCTGCTTATTTAACTTATATGCAGAGTACATCATGAGAAACGCTGGGCTGGAAGAAGCACAAGCTGGAATCAAGATTGTCGGGAGAAATATCAATAACCTCAGATATGCAGATGACACCACCCTTATGGCAGAAAGTGAAGAGGAACTAAAAAGCCTCTTGATGAAAGTGAAAGTGGAGAGTGAAAAAGTTGGCTTAAAGCTCAACATTCAGAAAACGAAGATCATGGCATCCAGTCCCATCACTTCATGGGAAATAGACGGGGAAACAGTGGAAACAGTGTCAGAATTTATTTTGGGGGGCTCCAGTATCACGGCAGATGGTGATTGCAGCCACGAAATTAAAAGATGCTTACTCCTTGGAAGGAAAGTTATGACCAACATAGATAGCATATTCAAAAGCAGAGACATTACTGTATTGCCAACAAAGGTTCGTCTAGTCAAGGCTATGGTTTTTCCAGTGGTCATGTATGGATGTGAGAGTTGGACTGTGAAGAAAGCTGAGTGCCAAAGAATTGATACTTTTGAACTGTGGTGCTGGAGAAGACTCTTGAGAGTACCATGGACTGCAAGGAGATCCAACCAGTCCATTCTGAAGGATATCAGCCCTGAGATTTCTTTGGAAGGAATGATGCTAAAGCTGAAACTCCACTACTTTGGCCACCCCATGCAAAGAGTTGACTCAGTGGAAAAGACTCTGATGCTAGGAGGGATTGGGGGCAGGAGGAGAAGGGGACGACAGAGGATGAGATGGCTGGATGGCATCACTGACTCGATGGATGTGAGTTTCAGTGAACTCCGGGAATTGGTGATGGACAGGGAGGCCTGGCGTGCTGCGATTCATGGGGTCGCAAAGAGTTAGACACGACTGAGTGACTGAACGGAACTGAACTGGGGTGGAGGTGCACTACTGTCTCTAGTGGGTGGAGGCCAGCAATGCAGTTCAACATCCTCCAGGGTAGTACCTGGGACAGACCCACAGCAAAGAACAGTCTGGCCCCAAATGCTGACAGTGCTGAGTGGAGAAACCTTGATTAGAAGTGATATTCCTCATGGAAGATGATGGTATTTGATACATCTGTGACCTTGAGATAGTCCAACCTTCACAACACTTATGTTCCAATATAGTTTACACACTTAAAAAGCAAAGGAAATGTAGTGGACCTGAGAAGGCTAAAAATAAACAGAATAAGGATTTATTTACATAGGTACATACACAGCAAGAGAGAATGAGAATATAGCAGTAGCTTCAGGATTTCTAATGGCAAGTTTATAATAAGGGCTGAAACCAGACCATGAGGGAATGCAGCAAAATGTAGTCCTGTAATGAGGGACATTCCTTATAATAAGAGAAGCTGCATGATCAGCTGCTCGCTGATTCAGGTCCCCAAGGCATAATCCACATCATAAATAATAACACTGAATATGATGCTTGTCACTGGAGTCAGCACACGAATGACATACTGAAATAACAGGTATGGTCCTTTACCCAAGAAAAATGAGCCAATTGAGTCCTAGAAGGCTCCCATTTGATCTGCTGAGACAGGACAGGCGTATCTCAGGAATGTCAGCAGAAGAATAAAACACATACCCAGGCAGAAACCCTGCCATGACCCATTAGTGTCAGAAGGACCCAGACGTCAGCCAGAGCAGGGATGTCACACAGCATCTGTGTCCTGGGGTCCCTGCTCCCCTCCCTGCAGGACTGCCAACAGGCCAGGGGAGCCCCTGGGGTGAGACCCACACACAAACATGCTTCCACGGGCCCTGCCCCACTTCTGTTCGCTTTCTACAGTGGGGATCAGAGAAAGCTTCATTTCAAAATGGATTTATGTAAGTTCTGCTGTGGTCCCTCCCGTCTGGACACAGCTAGAGAAGAGTCCAGGTTGAGTGAGCATAAGTGATGAGCCACAAAGACCAGCCAGGAGGATGCCAACTGCCCAGCTCCTACTCCAGCCTTGTGCACACAAGACGCAGCCCCAGTGTACAAACATTTCAAGAGGGCTTGTTTATAAAGGAACTCTCCTCGACTGCTGGTGGGAATCAAAGTCGATGGAGCCACTGTGGAAAACAGTACAGAGGTGCCTCAGAAAGCTAAAAATAGAATTATTATATGATCCAGCACTTTCACTCCTGGGCAAACATATGGAAAAAACTGTAATTCAAAAAGATACATGTATCCCTATGTTCATAGCAGCACTAGTCACAATAGCCTGGACATAGAAACAACCTAAAAGTCCAACCATAGAGGTGTGGATAAAGACAATACAGCACATATACACAGTGGAACACTACTCAGCCTTGAAAAAGAATTAAATAACGCTATTTGCTACAACATAGATGCAACTAGAGATTATCATACCAAGTGAAGGAAGACAGAAAGAGTAAGACAAATACCATATGATATTGCTTACATGTGGAATCTAAAATATGACACAAATGAACTTATCTATGAGATAGAATCACAAAACATAGAGAAGACTTGTGATTGGTGGGGCTGGGGGAGGGAAGGAGTGGGAATCTAGGGTTAGCAGATGCGAACTGATACATACAAAATGGATAAACAACAAGGTCCTACTGAATAGCAGGGAACTATACTCAATGCTGCTGCTGCTGCCAAGTCACTTCAGTCGTATCCAACTCTGCAACTTCATAGACGGCAGCCCGCCAGGCTCCCCCGTCCCTGGGATTCTGCAGGCAAGGACACTGGAGTGGGTTGCCATTTCCTTCTCCAATGCATGAAAGTGAAAAGTAAAAGCGAAGTTGCTCAGTCGTGTCCGACTCTTAGCGACCCCATGGACTGCAGCCTACCAGGCTCCTCCGGCCACGCGATTTTCCAGGCAAGAGTACTGGAGTGGGTTGCCATGGCCTTCTCTGACTATATTCAATACTCTGTGATAAACCATAGTGGAAAAGAATGTGCAAAAGAATGTATATATATGTGTAACCAAGTCACTTTGCTGTATGACAGTAATTAATACAACATTGTAATTATATTTCAATAAAAAATAATTTTTTAAAAAAGAGGCCATTTTAAAAAGCACAGAAGTGGATCTCATGGCTCTCTGTAAAAATAAGAGGCACAGGTCACCTTGAGAAATGGCTACATAAGCAGGGGTATAATAAGACCCTAGAAAAAACACCACCTTCAGGGAGGTCAAAGTGAAAGTGAAGTCCCTCAGTTGTGTCTGACTCTTTGCAACCCGTGGACTGTAGCCCACCAGGCTCCTCCATCCATGGGATTCTCTGGGCAAGAATACTGGAGTGGGTTGCCATTTCCTTCTCCAGGGGATCTTCCCGACCCAGGGATGGAACCCAGGTCTCCAGCATTGCAGGCAGACGCTTTAACCTCTGAGCCACCAGTGAAGCCCACAAAACTGATTATAATTCAGCAGTTACACTTATATTTTTTCTTTTTTTTTTTTATCCTGCCATCATTTTTAGTCATTATTTTTTTTAATTTGTTTTTAATCAAAGGATAACTGCTTTACAATACTGTGTTGGTTTCTGCCATAGATCAACATGAATCAGCTATAGGTATACATATGTCCCCTCTCTCTTGAACCCCTCCTCCCACCTCCCATCCCATCCCACCCCTCTAGGTTGTCACAGAGCACTTGATCTGAGCTCCCAGGGTCCTACAGCAAATTCCCACTGGCTATCTAGCTTACATATGGTAATATGTGTTTCTGATTATGACTCAGCAATTATACTTATTTTTTAAGGGCAAATCTGTGACCTGAAAAAATACTGCTCGTGAAACATCGTTGTCAGCTCTGCTGTTGAATGCATGAACTTGCTAGAAGCATGTAGAAAGCAATCACACTTATGGGGTCTCTAACATTTACCTCTTCGGAGCTCATGCTGGCTGGGGGTACCTTATAGACCAGACAGTGCCAAGGGTTGGACTGGATGCCACCCTGGAGAGGTAACATCACCTGCCCGGAGCTGGTTTCCAGCGAGGGGTTCCAGACAGCCCAGCGAACCATGTGCATACATGCCAGGCTGGACAAGGAGGTGAGTGAAGCTGCCTGGAATGGAAACAAAGCATATGGGTCATAGGTTGTCACCAAACCCACATGAGTGGGGGAATCAACAGTGCTTTCCTGGGAAAATCTCGCCACAGGGCAGCGCAGCAAGGCAGGTAGTCATCAGGAAAAGAAGGCCCACCACAGAGGAGGATGTGGCACCACGTCGGTGGCTCAGAGTGGGCAGGGAAGCCAGCCTCTGATTCTGAGACCCTCCCCGCCCCCGCCCCAGTGTAACCAGGACCCTCCTGAAGACCAACACTGCCTTTATGATTCCTCCTCTTTCACAGGATGTTTATGCAGGTTTCCTTTTCCTCCTTTTTAGGAATATAGTTTCTTTACAATGTCTTGTTAGTTTCTGCTGTACAACAAAGCGAACCAGCTACATATATACATGTATCCCTTCCCTCTAGAGCCTCCCTCCCCTCGCCCCATCCCACACCTCTAGGTCATCACAGAGCACTGAGCTGAGCTCCCTGCGCTTTACAGCAAGTCCCCACCGGCTGTGTATTTTACACATGGTGGCGTCTATATACCAATGTCAATGCCACTCTCCTGGTTTGCCCCACCCTCCCTCCCCCAGCCTGTGTCCACAGGGCCACTCTCTAGTCTGTGTCTCTATTTCTGCTTTGCAAATTGGTTCATCTGAACCCTTTTTCTAGATCCCACATGTATGCATTAATATACAATATTTGTTTTTCTTTCCGACTTACTGCACTCTGTATGACAGACTCTAGGTCCATCCATGTCTCTAAAAATGACCCAATTTCATTCCTTTTACTGACTGAGTAATATTCCATTGTATACATGTACCACATCTTCTGCAGGTTTTCAAAAGCTCTGCACTTTAACATCCACCCAGATCCATGAATAAAACACCAGGAATGGCACTTTGTGTTAGTAATGAGACACTTCATAAAATAATGAAGAATACACGTGCACACTCCATTTAGGGTTTCAGCACACATTTTCTTCAGCAGTTTCAGCTCCTCACTGTATGTTCTGTATATGTAGCTTATATGTAACTTATATGTAACTAGGAAATTACCCAGGCCAAATGTTTCCTGCTGTGCCTTCTTTCACTGTCTCTATCACTGGCCAGATGAAAGAGAGGACAGTGCTAGCACGCCCCTCCCCAGAATTAGCCTCCACCTTCAGACAAAGCCATTTTCACAAATATGGTTTCAAGGCTGAGTCAGTGGTATTTTAAAGAAACCACTTTCATCCATTATTTAAAAGGAAACAAAAATAAAGTAGAACTCAGAATGGGTCCTGGTCAGGTCCTGACATTCCTGCTCGGCTGGGCAATGAGACTCGTGATCTACCCCCTTAAGGCAGCTCCAGAGACACTGGCTCATTCCCTGGCAGGAGACATATCAGTACCCCCAGGAAGGCCATTTCCCGACCAGAAGCCACCAGGCACACGACAACAGCAGGTGAGACGGGAGCCCAGGAATAGCGCTTTCCACCCCAAGAGCCTGGTGGCATCAACCGAAGTCAGACTGACACCCCAGACTCAGGGCAGCAGCCACACCCACCTCCACCCCAGACTCCCAGCCTCCCTGGGGATGTGGGGGAGAAGCCACCTGCAGGCGGCAGGTGTGAAATGGAACATGGTCGTGAGAAGGCTGGGCCTGGACCTGGGGCCTGAGACCCTTGGCTGCAGTGCTTGCACCTGGACACACCTCTCCTCCAGCAACAAAATACAAAGAAACTGTAAGGGACTGAAAAACAGCTGCATGCATGCGCAATTGGGGCAAATTTATAGACAAGATACAAAAAGACCAAAAACCCAACTGCCACTTGCAAAAAGCCAGGAGCAAAAACAGGGTACTACTCACGCCCCTCGCACACACCACCACCAAGGGGTGAGCAAACCACCTAAGCCACGCCTCCAGCCCGACCCCTAGACCTGCTCTGACCCTCACCCCAAAAAGGAACCAGCTCACCCAGTCCTTGGGGAACAAGCAAGAGAAATTGTCGCTTGTTCTCACCCCCCTGCAACCAGCCAGAACCCCAATAAAACCTTGCCTGGATTTCCTGTCTGGCCTCTGATCAATTTCTGCTGATCGGGAAAGGCCAAGAACCCTGATCAGTACCAAACTCAGCATCTTCCTCCACACCTGGGGCACTAGCAGAGCAAAGGACTGGATGGTTCCTTACCAAGAGCCCTCTATCCCTCTTGACCACCAACCACGTGAGCTAACCCAGCAGCCCTCCAACTCAGGCCGTGGTCAGGAAGCAGACAACCTGCAAGGAGGGGGTCTCAGACTCTCAGAAGGAGTGGAAGCCAAGGCTTGTCTGCAATGGTCCCCAGGAAAGGGGAGGGTCCCCAAGGAAAGGCGATGCCAAAGGGAATCCTTTGACCTGAGTTGTGTCTGGGACCACGGAGCCTGGGAAGGCTCTAGCAGTGTGCCCTGGGCTCCCAACAGACCCTGGATGATTGACTGGACACGAGTGAGTCATGTGTCACTGTCACAGCCAGGACTTGAGTGCACTCAGGTTCAAGGCAGATCGCACATACACACACAGGGACTCTGGGTGGAATCCAACACAGATGAACTGACAGTCAACTGGGTGAGACCTCAACAGAGGCCGTGTGCACACAATACGGCACAGGAGGCGCTGGGACTTCCCTGGTGGTTCAGAGGTTGGAACTCCACACGTCCACTGCCAGGAGTGTGGGCTCAATCCCTGGTCAGGGAACTAAGCAGGAGGGTGGAGAGAACAGGAAGTTCAAGTTTCATCCAAGCCACTCTTTCCAGACTGCTCCAGATGATGGCCCATCCCACCACATCCTTTGTATCCACGTGGGAAACATCCAGAATCAGTGTCTGCTTGTGAATTAACCTCTCTTTCCTGAGGCCCCCTCCTAACTGGACCTCAAACCACCCACTTCAGCCTCTTCTGATCCTTTACTGGAGCCAACCCCATTTCAGACCATGGGTTAGGATTCTGCCGTGTTCTGCACAGTCACAGGGCTGAGCAGGAGTTTGGGTCAATTCATTGAGCAAAAACCCACATCCTGGAAATACAGGCCAAGAACCAACCAAGTAAGAATCCTAAGTGTGAGTCTGTGTGCCGCATTTCCAGTGTCAAATACGCATTTCTGGTGTCTGTCAAATATACAGAGGGCACCTGCCCTTCCCATCCCTCAGCCAGGTGACAGAATAAAATGGCCCTGAGCAACCACAGTGTTATCAGCGAAAAGCTGCGAAAAAAATCCAGTTTTTTAAAAAATGATAGGGGCTTCCCTGGTGGTCTAGTGGCTAAGACGCCACGCTACCAATGCAGGGGGGCCCAGGTTCAATCCCTGGTCAGGGAACTAGATCCCACCTGCCACAACTAAAGTCCTGCAGGCTGCAAAGAAAATTGATAATCCCATGTACTGCAACTTAGACCTGGCGCAGCCAAATAGATAAATAAAGGAGAAAAAGTTTAAAAGCCAAATTAAGGAATACCATCACAATTATATTAAAAATAAAAATACTAAATGTAGTCACAAAACTGGCCAGGAAAAAAAAAAACAACTATAAGGACTCAGAGATACCTATAAGACTTTTGTAAATAGCCATTTCCCCCAAATTCATAAGTTTACTACAGGATCAAAGTTAAAAAAAAACACGTGCCCCCAGTTTCATGTTATTTGTGCCAGTCCTTTCTGGGTTAACCTCTCAAAAAGCAGCAACCAATCCCCAGCTTCCTAGTTTCACATTTTCTGTTGATTTTCTTGTCCTTGGTCTATACAGTGTTTCTCTGTGTGAAGCAGATGTCAGATAAACAAATAGCCACTTCCCACACTTTGTTTCAACATCTCTAACAAGAAGGGAGGGTCAGTGAGTTACGGCTCACTCCTTCAGTGGGACAACTGGCTAGGTGGTAATCCACTGGCCCTTTATTAGTCTGTACTCTCTCCCAACAGGCCAGGGCGATGCCTGAAAATGAGACCCTCCCTAAGCCCACACTCCCAACTCCCACCCCCAGGTCAAGGACAAGGCCAGGTGCAGCCAAGCAGGGGAGCAGAGCAAGAGAGGTATTTCATCGTCAACATGACAAACCTCCTCCTGTCTGAATCTAGTGGGTGAGATCAGATCTGGTACTTTAAAGTATCTTATTCTGTCAAAGTGGGTTTGATTTCATGCAAATAGTAAAAAAGATAAAATAAAATAAAAAAACACACATTGAACTGTTCTCACATTTTCAATTACAATAGGAGACAACACTCAAAAGGCCAAAGGAATACACGTGGATCACCAGTCAGGTTTGTCATGGAACAGAAGTGTATGCTGACATTCACCAGGCACGGGGCACACAGAACACAGACACTTGACCCCTGGAGATGCTGCAACCCAGGGTCCCCGGAATAGACTGAATGGTGGCCCCCAAAATGCATGTCCACTCCCCAACCCCTGGACTCTGTGACTGTGACCTTATTCAGAGAAAAGGTCCATGCAGAGGTAACTGAGCGCCATGAGGTGATGAGACCTAATGACCCAGGGAGGCCCTAAACCCAGTGACAGGCGTTTGTACAAGAGCAGGACAGAGAGAGACCTGAGACAGAAAAACAGAGGGAGACGCACAGATGGAAGGCCACGTGAAGACAGAGCAGAGGCTGGAGCGATGCAGCCGAAGCCCAGGAATGAAACCTAGGAGAGGCAGCAAGGACGCTCCCTGGAGCCTCTGAAGGGAGCAAGCCCCTCCCAATGTCTCGATTTCGGCCAGATGGAATCAATTCTGGATCCAGGACTGTGAGAGAATAGATGTCTGCTGTTTTAAGCCAAGTCATTCAGGGCAGTCTGTTCAGGCTACCCCAGGAGACTGAGAGAGGGGCTCCCCTTGGCCTCTGTCCCCAGACCAGCTCAGAACTCTGCTCGAGGCAGGTAAACATTTCTGGATGTTTCACAAGGTTGACGTTTGTCTAGATCTTCAGTGAGAACTTTCTCCTCCTGGTGGGGCCCCATGTCACCTCCTGAGCCCCCTCCATGCCAACTCTGGGTACCACAGCCCAAAGCCCAGAAACACACTGCAGAGGGGATGGGGCACCCATGGGTGGGGGTTCCCCTGGCCTGAGGCCACCTCCAGAGACAGAATTGGCCCCCCTCAATGGGGGTGGCTACACCAGGGCCCATGGTGAACACAAACAAGAAAAGCAAACTGCGATGTCAGAAGGTATCCAAACATCCCCAACAGCAGACCCATCACAGGATGGGAGGTGGGGGATAAGGGAGCTGGGAGATAGAGAGAGATTTAGGAACCTTGGGACAGATAGAAGAGCTGGGAAGAAGGCAGCCCGGCCCAGGTGGGCACAGGCCCCTTCTGGGGTGTCCATCACATGCCACGTGACCCTCTCTCTGCACAGTTCACAAATGCCAACCACAGAGGGGTTGCAGCCGCCCAGAGGGTGGGCCCAGGCCTGACCCCGGCAGCACAGACCAACATGCTTCCACCTGCATGGAAGCCAGGCTGGCCCACATGGGCAGCTGGCAGCTCTGGAGTCTCAGGGCTGGGCCACGAGCAACACCTAAGGCTAAGGTGATTGTTTTCATGTGCTCCTTATAGCACCCTGGGTGCCTGACCACTGAGAACTTCACAAGGCCTGAGAGCCTGAAACCTGTCCAAGGGGCAGAGTTAGAAAAGAAACGGGCACTTAGGACCAGGGTCTCTGTCCTCCTCCCTGCCAAGGAGCAGAAGGCCCCCAGAACCACCGAGCAAAGAGAAGGCTCACCGACCACATACCATCAGCCCGAAGTCATTCCTTCCAGAAATGGATTGATTATACGCCAAAACCTTTCCCAAACTAGACACATAGTGAACTCAGCAGCTGCTGTAGAATAATTTCCTCCCCACACATCCAGGCTGGAAAAGGAAACCCAAGGACGTGTAATTAAAGTCGTTGAATCTGCTCGTATACGACACAGTATACACAGAGTCACTTAAAAGCACAGTAATCACTTGGCAGGCAATATTTTCATTTCCTTCTACGGAGTACAGTAATTACTTTTAAACATACACATGTGCAATGAAAAACAATGGGGTATGGTTTTAAGGACGTTCTACAACCTAGAATTACTCTGCATGCTGGCTAAAGGACTCGTAACACTCCAGTCCTCTTTGGAAAAAAAGGTATCAACTCAACAAAGCTTGAAAGGAGCAACAAGGAAACCATCATGAGTAGGGCTGGGAGTGGTGATGTAGACAGGTGGGCAACCTCTTGCCCTTCAGAGTCTTCAGCCCAGAGACCAGCATGTGGCTACCCCAGGGCCTTTGCATTTGCCTCCCCAGAGAACCCTTGTCTGGGTCCGCTTCCCTCCCCGTATCTCCCACTGGGTCCTACAGAGCCAGTGACAATGGGGCTCAGGCTTGGCGACCTGGCACCCCTTCCATGGGCATGGCCCCTCTACTCCACAGGGCTGTGACCTCAGTGCAGGGAATTCCACAGCCTGGGATGTAGGTGTAGCAGCTACCCCTGGGAATGAAAGCCAGTCCTAGTTTTTCTATGAAGGGCTCCTAGGGGTCTCGGGAGAAGGCCTGCACTGGGGGAGAATTGAAGCTGCCCACAGCCTAGAGCACTCCACCCCTAGAGCACCAAGAAATTCTGAGCACAGCGAGAGGGGAGTGTACAACACAGAAACACGCAGAGCAGGCGTGGGGGACACAGAGGAGAGGGTCGAGGGGAGCAGCCCCAAGGTCAGCCAGCCAGAGGCCATGCAGAGCACGCAAGACCTGAAAGAAGAAGTGGGCCACCTGGACTTAACGCCAAAAGATAGCTGTACCACCAGGGCCAACTGGAAAAAGGACACGGGATCACTCTGCTTATTTCTTACAACTGCATGTGAACCCATAATGACATCAAAATAAAGTATAACTTAAAAAACAGAGAGGGGGACTTCCCCTGTGGTCCAGCAGCTAAGACTCCACACTCCCAGCACAAGGAGGCCCAGGTTCCATCCCTGGTCAGGGAACTAGGTCCCACATGTCACAGCTAAAGATCCCACATTTGCAACTAGGACTTGGCACAGCCAAATAAACAAATATTTAAAAAAATAAAAAACAGTGAGGTATATGACAAAAGCTATAGAAAGTGCTGGTTAAAAAAAAAAAAAAAAACTGTTTAATGACTATACACAAAAAGAAAAACTGTGGTGTTAAGTTAGAATACATGGGAGAGAAAATTCCACTTAAAACAGGAGCACAAAAATTAAATAAACTTAGTAAGAGCTATTCAAGCTGTTTAAAATCTACACTGTAAACCCATATGGGGGCTTCCCAGGCCACACTAGTGGTAAAGAATCTGCCTGCCAATGCATGAGACACAGGTTTGATCCCTGGGTTGGGAAGATCCCCTGGAGATGCAAATGGCTACCCACTGCAGTATTCGTGCCTGGAAATCCTACGGACAGAGGAGCCTGGCAGGCCACATTCCATAGGGCTGCAAAGAGTAAGACACAACTGGGCACAAACAATCCTATTTTAAAATCACCCCCAAAAGACACAAAAACAGAAGTGGACAAGCAGAAAGACTTCCCTTCTTCCCAGTTACATCACAACTTCCACAACATGTCAATTCTCTCTAGTTAATTAATAAATTTAATGTACCCCCAAAAATACCAATAAACTCTCTTTATGGAGCTGGACCTGTTGATACTGAGGTTCCTCAGGAAAAGCAAATGCGGGCAGAGCTACAGGAGTCATAAAGGGGAGGGGCTGCAGGTTGCTGCACCACCAAGTGACCGCAGCCACAGGGCCCCCGCCCCTACACTATGCTCCCAGCACGGAACAGACAGAGTGGCCCCAGGCAGAACAGTGGTCTAGGAGCAGGGGAGTGTGTGCACACTCAGTCCCTCAGGTGTGCCTGACTCCTTGTGACCCCACGGACTGTAGCCCCCCAGGCTCCTCTGTCCATGAGATTCTCCAGGCAAGAGTAATGGAGTGAGCAGCCATTTCCTCCTCCAAGTGTCAACAGAGATCTCATGTATGACTGAAAGAAGCTAAAATCACTGGGCACAAAGGACTTAGAATAAGTAGCATCAACTTACTTGATGCTACTGGACGGCCACCGTACAAAGATGAAATTAGACCTATTCCTCACACCACAAAGGCGACCTAAACATAGAAATGGAAACTGCACCTCTACTAGGAGAAAACATGGATGAACTCTTCCACAGGAGTAAAGAAAGGCTTTTTTACTATGACTCAAAATCCAAATGCAAGAGAAGAGACTGATAAATTTAACTACATCAAAACATGTTTTAGCATTTACGTGATGTCATGGACTGAATGTCTGTGTTCCCCACAAAATCATACTGATGCTGAAGCTCCAGTACTTTGGCCACCTGATGGAAAAGACCCTGATGCTGATGATAGTGAAGTCGCTCAGTTGTGTCCGAGTCTTAGCGACTCCATGAACTAGAGCCTACCAGGTTTCTCCATCCACAGGATTTTCCAGGCAAGAGTCCTGGACTGGGTTGCCATTTCCTTCTCCAGGGAATCTTCCTGACCCTGGGATCGAACCCGGGTCCCCCTTATTGTAGGCAGACGCTTTACCGTCTGAGCCACCAGGGAAAGACTGAAGGCAAGAGTAAAAAAAGGGCAGCAGAGAGTGGGATGGTTGGATGGCATCACCGATTCATTGGACATGAATCTGAGCAAACTCCAGGAGATAAGTGAAGAACAGAACAGCCTGGTGTGCTGCTGCAGTCCAGGGGGTCACAGAGCCGGACACGACTTAGCAACTGAACAATAACACTGCTTTTGTTGACACTTGGAATGTCTACAGAGCTTTCTAAAATGAAAGAAAAGGGGAAAAGGGATTTGCAGGCTGAATGCACCCAAAAACACACTCCATTATGGAGAAGCAGGAGCAAGCCAGCAGCGATCCGCCCCCTCCAAGGCCGAGCCCTGACCTTGCAGGAGCCCCCATGGCCACGTCCCCTCTGGGGACACACCTGGGGGAGGGAACGAGAGCCCAGGGCAGCAGCAGCAGGGCTGTCTTCTCCGCTACATCTAAGTTAGGTCGTGACGGGAATGCCTGAGTCAGCTCTCACCACCGGAATGCTAACCCCGTACTCGCTGCTTCACGCAGCAAGTAATTTGTGCAGAAAATCATTTCAGATGCCAGAACATTTCCTCTCCAGATTACACTGAAGAAAGTACACTTGATGACAGTAAAATGGAATCCAATATTCCATGTTAAGATAAACCTCCACATCAAAAAGAATTGATGAGCTATTACAAGCCACATTCTGAGAGCTCCACGAAGCAACAACGCGTGGCGGACCCACCTGCCAGCCAGTGAGCATTTCAATGAAGAGCTAAAAAATAATAATAATCAAGTGTCAGGTAAGCCATATCAGTTTCAGCATGTGGACTTTATAATAGCAAGTGGATCATAATTAATATTCTCGAGGAGACACTATGCTATGCTATGCTAAGTCACTTCAGTCATGTCCGACTCTGTGTGACCCCATAGACGGCAGCCCACCTGGCTTCCCCGTCCGTGGGATTCTCCAGGCAAGAACACTGGAGTGGGTTGCCATTTCCTTCTCCAATGCATGAAAGTGAAAAGAGAAAGTGAAGTCGCTCAGTCATGTCCGACTCTTAGCGACCCCATGGACTGCAGCCTACCAGGTGCCTCTGTCCGTGGGATTTTCCAGGCAAGAGTACTGGAGTGGGGTGCCATTGCTATCTACATGTAAATGAGTGGCGAGCGACATGGAGAACCCCATGGAGGCACCAGTCCTGCTGCTCCTCCAGGGGTTCCGTCTGCATTGGCCCCAGCCCGTGCCCAAGACAGCAGGGGTACCCTGCACTTCCCCAGGGTGGGGAAGGGCCTGAAGCCCCTCGCTCCTGCCGTAGTCCCACCCTAAGCCCATTCTGCCCACCCCATGCAGACAAGCTTATCTGCACAGAGTTGCATTTTGGCTGAAACTTCTGGAAACAAAGAAAGAAAAGCAGAGCTGGAAACAACAGCGTTGTGAGAACAACGGAGATCACTCGTTCGGCTGCACTCAGAACACCTGCCTCTGGGTCAGCTCACCTGATACACGACAGGGAACAGACATCAAAGGGGACCAGGAACTAACGTGGCAGCTGTGCCGACACCCCATTCTCCCTCTGAAGGTCCCCCAGAATCACTCTCTGTCCCCTGTTTTTCCATCAGCTGCACAGTGACGCAAGCAGACTGACCACCACAGAAGGCATCTTGTGGCCTTTTCTTATTCTTAATTTGCTTGTTAAACGATCTCTTCTTTTTCAGTAGAGCTACCACACGTTTCCCTGGTGGCTCAGATGGTAAAGAATCTGCCTGCAATGCAGGAGAGCCAAGTTCAATCCCTGGGTCAGGGAGATCCCCTGGAGAAGGGAACAGCTACCCACTCCAGTGCTCTTGCCTGCAGAATCCCATGGACAGAGGAGCCTGGTGGGCTGCAGTCCATGGGGTCGCAAAGAGTCAGACACCACTGAACAACTAATACTGCTACCATATGACCCTGCAATCCCACTCCTGGGCACATACCCAGAGAAAAACTCAGTCCAAAAGGACACATGCACACCAGTGTTCTTTGAGGGACTATTTACAATAGCCAAGACAAGGAAGCAGCATAAATGTCCACTGGCAGAGGAATGGATAAAGAAGATGTGGTTATATATATACAATGGAATACTCAGTTCAGTTCAGTTCAGTCGCTCAGTTGTGTCCAACTCTTTGCGACCCCATGAATTGCAGCACACCAGGCCTCCCTATCCATCACCACCTCCCGGAGTTCACTCAAACTCACGTCCATCGAGTCAGTGATGCCATCCAGCCATCTCATCCTCTGTCGTCCCCTTTTCCTCCTCCCCCCAATCCCTCCCAGCATCAGAGTCTTTTCCAATGGAATACTACTCATCCATAAAAAGAACAAAATAATACCACTAGTAGCCACACAGATGGACCTAGAGATTGTCATACTAGAGTGAAGTAAGTTAGAGAAGGAAACGATAAATATCATATGACATCCCTTATATGTGGAATCTAAAAAGAAATGATACAAATGAACTTAATTACAAAACAGAAACAGACTCACAGGCTTAGAGGATGAACTTAAGGTTGCCAGAGGGGAAGGATGGGGGGAAGATTTAGGGAGTTTGGGATGGATATGTACACACTGCTATATTTAAAATGGAAAACCAACAAGGACCTACTGTATAGCACAGGGAACTTTTGCTCAGTGTTACGTGGCAGCCTGGATGGAGGGGAGTTTGGGGGAGAATGGATACATGTATGTGTATGGTTGAGTCCCTTCAATGTCCAGCTGGAATTATCACAACATTGTTAATCAACTATACTCCAGTGTCAAAGTTTTAAAAATTTTTTTAAATAAATAAATAATGATATTTGCTTTTTCAAACAAAAACCTGAAAATTAAGAATAGCATGGTTTGGATTTTCCAAAACATCTGTATCAATGATGTAAATGATGTCTGTTACCTTTTCTCCAACTGAATCCTATAAATTCTTGCTCTTGGTTCTGAGACAGACACGTACAAAGTCCACTCAAAGAAAATATCCATCTCTTGTGCAGATTCAAGCTTTGCTACACTTTGTATCATTTGAAAAATGCACTAAAATGGCCTCATTTTTCAAAATAATTATGGATTTAATAATTAGAATTAATGCTCTCATGAAGCCTGCTGTCTTCTGAAGTATTCACACCATCTGCCAGCAGAACATATTGTTTCCATACAGAGCTATCACCAGAAAGAAGTGATTTCTAGTCACGTTCCATGCTTGTTATCCACACCGTTAATAATAATTACACTGCTTTTAACCAAAAGAACATTAATGGTGACTATGGGCTGCCATCTATGGGGTCGCACAGAGTCGGACACGACTAAAGTCACTTAGCAGCAGCAGCAGCAGCCTGCTTATCCTCCGTGCATGCAGCCCGTCGCTGGGTGGGAACCCAGTGGTTCTTACATTGCCGTCTGCCCCCGAGGGGCTGTTAAACGCGTACTCCAGCTGGAAGACAATGGCAAACGCAGGGTGACGGACCATTTCAGGAAGTCGGAGACGGCTTCTCAGGACCAGAGCCTGGTTTCCAGAGCTGGCCGAGAACGTAGAGAAGGGGTGAGTCAGGCGGTGGCTCCCACTGCCCGGCACCCAGCACCCCTCATCAGCTCGGGCCCTGGGGCCCCTGGTGTTGCTGCTGCAAGAGTCCCCCTGAGCAGTGTCCCCGTGCTCCTCTGGGCGTTTGGCCACCAAGGTAATGTCCCAAACCAGAGTGTTTTTTAGGTGCCGCAATCAACACTTGGCCAAACTGCCAGCACTGGGGATGGGAGGACGGAGGGTCTCTGGGGAAGCGCCCCCTCCAAGGCAGGCTTCTGCCTAGCCTCACGTGTGGCACCCCTTGGGGACATCCCTGATGGTGATCTGAGGAGCCCAGATTGAACCTAGCAGCAGAACTTCCTGCCCTCCGGTTCCCTGTCACGCAAGGGTCACAGGACACTTCTGGGAGGGAAGCATGTGGAGGCTCCACAGCTGGAAGCATCTGTAACGCTAACCCCAAAACCATCAAGGCACAAAAACAGGATCTTTCCAACTGCAGAATGCTGAGGTCTGCTGTGATGCTGTGACGGAGCAGGAAGCAGCACCGGGGAAGGACCCAGGTGGGAGAGTGTATCCCTCACATGGAAGCCCATCCTCGATGCCCAACTCCACAGGGAGCTGGACCTGGGGCCTCAGGAGAGATACCTGGCCTTGGAAGAGGAGCCGACCTTCCGGCTGAAGCTGGCAGAGCGTGTCAAGGCCATCTCCAGCTCGGGCACCAGCACGAGGACCTGCGGCCGCTGCACGAAGCCCAACCCATTGTGCACGCCCACGCACAGGCGCCGCTCCAGGATCTCCAGGGTGCCGACGTCCAGCGGGCTGCCCGCCTAGGAAGAGCACAGAGTGAGGCCGGCACAAAGTAGGGGTGGGAGATCGCCAGGAAAGTCCCCAGCGGAGAGGCCGCCAGGGAGACAAAACTAGAGGTGTCAGGCCTTCCAGACCAGATGGAGCTTAGGGAAAATGTGACAGAATGTTAGCGGCTCAGTCGTGTCCAACTCTTCGAAATCCCATGGACTGCAGCCCAACAGGCTCCTCTGTCTATGGGATTTCCCAGGCAAGAATACTGGAGTGGGTTGCCATTCCTTTGTCCAGGGGATCTTCCCAACCCAGGGATCAAACCTGGGTCACCTGCATTGCAGGTGGATTCTTCACCATCTGAGCCACCAGAGAAGCCCGCCCAAGGAGCTTAGTAAAGTACCATCCAATCAGGGTGGGTTGGCCTTCGGGCACTTTCTTGGTACTTTGGGGGTTCCTCAAATAGCATCACCTTGTAGAGGAATCACCCTCTAGATTCCCAAATCAGCTAACTCTCACTTTCCAAGGTTGCACTATGATTCTCAAGATGCAGCAAACCAGCAACAAGGGGATCAGGCTCCTCCAACAGAATCTGGAGCTCTGGGGTGTAGGGGCCCCCAGAGTCAAGGGCAGGCAATGATGGAGGTGCCTAGAGGCTGAACACAGAGAGTGTCAACACCTCTGCCCTCCCCCGACTCAGACACCTGAGACTTGGGGTGGATGGGGCAGCAGTAATCATAATCCAATAAAAATGGAATCTGCCCCAAAGTGATCTCTGGATATTAAAGTATTTCATCTTAACAAAAAATGTACAGGCACGCTACAAATGGGCAAGGATATTCCTCCAGGCTATTATTGTTTATTACATTATGTGATTGGTGCAAAATGATCCCTGAATTTTTGAGTTTTCTTCATTGCTCATTACTCATGCTGAACTGACCTAAATGCAGCCCATTAGTCTCTGAGTAATGAGAATAAAACGGGGGCAGAAACAGTATCTTCCGACTGAATGGGAACAAAAATACAAAGAGAGTAGAAATATGTAATAAAGTGATCTTTATGGGAACATATAAAATTCAACAATGATACCCTTAAACATCTCAGTAGTCATAGACAATCTACTCTGAGCAATGGGAAAACAGCAGGAACTACACCAAGAAAAAGTCTGCAGTTGTTTCAATTCTCTGCTTTGTATTTCTGTTTCTTGTGGGACTATGTTACATGGAGCTACATTTTCAAGAACGGGTTGTTGTTGTTCAGTTGCTAAGTCATGTCTGACTCTTTGTGACCCCATGGACTACAGCATGCCAGGCTTCCCTGCCCTTCACCATCTCCTGGCATGTGCTTAAACTCATGTCCATTGAGTTGGTGATGCCATCCAACCATCTCATCCTCTATCTCCCCCTTCTTCTCCTGCCTTCAATCTTTCCCAGCATCAGGGTCTTTTCCAATGAGTCAGATCGTCACATAAGGTGGCCAAAATATTGGAGTAGAGTGGGTAGAGAGCAGGAAAAAAAAAAAAGTCCATCTTTTAGAAAATTCCACCTTATTCATGAATGAACACATATTTGTGTGTGCATGCAATTAATCATTTGCAAGATTCATAATTTGCTAACTTCAGGATGGGCACCAGGTGACTGAATCATTCATTCTTACAAATAACAACTCAATGGACATGAATTTGAGCAAACTCCAGGAGATGCTGAAGGACAGGGGAGCCTAGCATGCTGCAGTCCATGGGGTCGCAGAGTCAGACACAACTTAGTGACTAAACAACATGCCAACTGCTGGGGCACATCAGGTGCAGCGCTGTGCAGTGTCCTCCTGGTGCAAATACTCCAGACAGGGACTGGCAGTCCCCCAGTTAACAGGCAAAGGTACCAGGCCCTCTCCACAGCCAAGCACCCAGAGAAACAAAGCAGGGTGACGCTCCAGAGAGCTCGCTGGGCAGGGGGATGGGGGCGCTGCCTGCAGCTCTGGCAGGGCAGCTGGGCAGGATGGCAAATCTGAGACTGAAGCCTGAGAGGGGCTGTGCCAAGGATCCAGATAAGGAATACAAAGCAAAGTGGGCCATGTGTATATGGGCCCATACAGGGACAAGGTGTCACCTAGGCAGGCAGACCTGGGCAGGGCCTGGGGGAGTGCCCCTCCCAGAAAACCACTTCAGTGAGCCAAAGTGGTTGAAATTTATTGTCATCTCCTTGGAAATATCCTCATATACTCTGAAAATGTCCCTTGTAAATGTAGACTATTTTACAGGTTTCCTTAAGCGCATTTGGTGATTTAATTTACTTTTAAATGAGGACTGATTAAGATACATTAGGTCTTCCCTGGTGGCTCAGACACTAGAGTCTACCTGCAGGGCAGGAGACCCAGGTTCAATCCCTGATTTGGGAAGATCCCCTGGAGGAGGGCATGGCAATCCACTCCAATATTCTGGCCTGGAGAATCCCATGGAAAGAGGAGCCTGGTGGGCTACAGTCCATGGGACTGCATAGAGTTGTACAGGACTGAGCAACCAACACACACATAAGATACATTAATGTGTGTGTGTGTGTGTTAGTCACTCAGTCGTGTCTGACTCTTTGTAACTCTTCGGACTGTAGCCTGCCAGGCTCATCTGTCCATGGGATTTCCCAGGCAAGAATATTAAAGTGGGTTGCCATTTCCTACTCCAGGGGATCTTCCTGACCCAGGGATCAAACTCATGTCTTCTGCATAGGCAGGTTAATTCTTTACCACTGCACCACGAGGGAAGCCCCTAAGATACGTCAAAGTGAATGTTAATTAATGTCTCCGGTTAACAGCACCCTCTTAGCAGTGAAGTTAAGACAATGGGCTAGTGCCCCTCTTTAGGCACAAAGAGACAAGAAGACAGAAACAGGGGCATCACTGTGACTGCCCACATCAGGGGCTCAGGAGGCCAGCATCTCCCAGTCTGCCTGCTGTTCCCTCCTCATTGTTCAGACTAAATTCCCCAACCCTGGACTGTACCTCCCGGAAGCAATCGCTGATCACGAGTTCCAGAAGCTCCTCCTCGAACTTCTCCAGCGAGGGATACAGTGTGAAGAACAGATCATCCAGGTAGCACGTCAGAGGCTTCTGCAGGCGGGGCTTCCGGAGGGCATCTCCTGGACACGAAAGGCTCAGATGGATGACCCATGGAAACACAACTGCTGGAGAGCCCTTTCGCCCACAGGGCTTCAGGCCAAGGGCTGAGCACCGAGGAGAAGGCGTGGGTATCGCTCAGATGGACTCAGAGCCAGAGCCCCTGTCAGCCCAAGCCCAGATGCTAAACAGATCAAATGAGTGCAAATTTCATTTGGTCCAAATTCCTCCCCAAACGTCCTCCAGGAGCAAATTTCCTAACTCAGCTATCTAGGGCACACAGGCTGCCAGAGGCAGGGTGACATCTGTTCTCTTCCCCACGGCTTTCTGTCCAGCGAGATCACAGCCAACTGTGTCATTTCTCATTTCCTTATGCTTACTCTGAACTATGGGCTTCCCCAACGGCTCAGCAATAAAGAATCCACCTGCAATGCAGGAGACACAAGAGACGTGGATTCGATCCCTGGGTGGAAAAGATCCCCTTGGAGGAGGAAATGGCAACCCGCTCCAATATTCTTCCCTGGGAAATCCCATGGACAGAGGAGCCCGGCAGGCTACAGTCCATGGGGTCCCAAGAGTCAGAAACGACTGAGCAACTCAACGACAGAAATGACACCCTGAACCATGTCGAAACACTCAGACACACATGTGAGCATGGCGCAGCGATAAGCAGAAACAAAGACTGGGCTGCGAAGATGAGAGGGAAGTCCCATCCCTATTGAGAAGCACTGAGACCGTGAGCGCCATGAGGGTGAGGACAGAAAGGAAGGGTGGCCCGTGGCATCCAGCCCAGTGTCCACGCTGAGCAGGTGAGTGGAAACCCAGCCTCGAGAGGGGAGTATCACACTTGTTTGGAGACACTTCTCCACGGCCTTTGTTCTCCCTGGAACAAAGGCCACCACAGTACGAAGAAGGCAAAACCAGCCCCCACAAACACACCCCCGGGGGCATCTACCCCTTTACATCCCCATCTGTATCATCTCTCTGGTTTTGGTCTTCTCTGTCTCTTCCTAAACTTTTATGATTATTTAAATATTGAGGTACAAGGTCTTAGATTTTTAAAAGCCCAATTCCAAAGCTTAAAAAAAAACAATTGATGTGAGATGCAGTGCTGAAGAAACTATGCCGGAAAGAACACTATCTTACTGGAAGGTTATCAGTCAGTGCAGCTGAGAGGCAGTTGTCTTTGTAACTTAGAGTGCATCAAGAGCCTTAGAAATATACCTATCCATAACCAACAAGGGCCTACCGTAGAGCTCAGGAAACTCTGCTCAATGCCATGTGGCGCCTTGAATGGGAGGGGGTGTGGGAGAGAATGGATGCGTGTATGCGTGTGGCTGAGTCCCTTCACTGTTCACTGAAACTGCCACAGCATGGCTAATCGGCTATATCGCAACACAAATCAAAAAGTTTAACATTTGAAAAAGAAATCCATACCCACCTTCTGCCCCAGCAATGCCACTTTTGAATCTATTTAGCAAAATAATCAAGAGTTAAGAGTTCACTCAGTCATGTCTGACTCTAAATAATCAAAGATGGAAGTAAAGCTTTATTTGCAAGAATACTCATTAGAACATTATTTATAACAGACAAAAGTAAGAAACCACCAGATGTTCAAGAATACAAGAATGTTAAATAATCTCTTGCTCATCCATATAAAATGAGAAAAAAAATCATATTGTCAGAGATTATGTAAAAGGAAATTTTTTAAAAAAGGAAAGGAAATAAAAACAAACAAAAAAGAATATTTAATAATCAAAAAATAATCATAACATTGTAGGTGAAAAGAACAACATATAAAACTGCATATCATTAGTCCATTTGATGACAAGATTACTTAAAATATATGCATTTTGAGACATCACTTTGCCGACAAAGGTCCAAAAGCTATGGTTTTTTCAGTAGTCAGGTATGGATGTGAGAGTGGGACCATAAAGAAAGCTGAGCACCAAAGAATTGATGCATTGAACTATGGTATTGGAGAAGACTCTTGAGAGTCCTTTGGACTGCAAGGAGATCAAACCAGGAAATCAATCAGTCCAGAATATCTACTGGAAGGACTGATGCTGAAGCTGAAGCTACAATACTTTGACCACCCGATGCGATGAACTTACTGGAAAAGACCTTGATGCTGGGAAATACTGAAGACAGAAGGAGAAGGGGATGACAGAGGATGAGATGGTTGGATGGCATCACTGACTCGATGAACATGAGTTTGAGCAAGCTCTGGGAGTTGGTCACTGACAGGGAAGCCTGGCGTGCTGTAGTCCATGGTTTCACAAGGAGTCAGACACAATTGAGTGATTGAACTGAACTGATACATTTGCATGTATACACATTTATCTTTTTTCTTGGAGTAGTACTGTGTTGTTGTTTGGTTTTTTTTTAACTGAAGTATAATTGATTTTCAGTGTTTCCAGAGTAATTCACTGTGATTCAACACATATATCTGAATCACAGCAAAGTGATTCAGATATATATATTCTTTTTCAGATTCTTTTCAATTATACATTATCTCAAGATATTGAACAGCTTCCTAGGCTGCGTAGTAGGTCCTTGTTGTTTGTTTATTTTATATATAGCAGTGTGTATTTTTTAATCCCAAACTCCCAATTTATCCCTTCCCCAGCTTTCCCCTCTGCTAACCACAAGTCTGTTTTGTGTCTGTGAGTCTATTTCTGTTTTGTAAACAAGTTCATTTGTATCATTTTTTTAGATTTCACATATAATAAAAGTCATATGACATCTGTCTTTCTCTGTCTGATCTACTTCACTTAGTGTGATCATCTCTAGGACCATCCATGTTGCTGCAAATGGCATTATTTCATCCTTTTTATGGCTGAGTAATATGCCATTGTATTTTTTAATACCATATCTTCTTTATCCATTCATCTGTTGATGGACATGTAGGTTACTTCCATGTCTTGGTTACTGTAAATAGTGCTGCAATGAACACTGGGGTGATGTATCCTTTCCAACTAGAGTTTTCATCTTTTCCAGACATACGCCCAGGAGTGGGATTGCCAGATCATGTAGCAACTCTATTTTTAGTTTTCTGAGGAACCTCCATACTGTTTTCCACAGTGGCTGCATTAACTTACATTCTCACCAACAGTATAAGAGGGCTTCCTTTTCTCCATATCCTCTCCAGCATTTATCATTTGTACTTTTTGATGGTGGCCTATACATGTATGTCCGTAGACAGTAATCACATATTACTTTATTCCCCTTTTTATGGTTTTCTATACCTTTCCCACAGAGAAGGCAATGGCACCCCACTCCAGTACTCTTGCCTGGAAAATCCCATGGACGGAGGAGCCTGGTGGGCTGCAGTCCATGGGGTTGCTATGAATCAGACACGAATGAGTGATTTCACTTTCACTTTTCACTTTCATGCATTGGAGAAGGAAATGGCAACCCACTCCAGTGTTATTGCCTAGAGAATCCCAGGGACAGGGGAGCCTGGTGGGCTGCCATCTATGGGGTCGCACAGAGTCAGACACAACTGAAGTGACTTAGCAGCAGCAGCAGCAGCAGCAGCATACCTTTCCCATCACAAATACACACTAAGGTTTGATACTTCTGAGAAAGTTTATGTACTCCTTTCATCATATTTTTAAGTGTTTAAAGCAGGTCAGTTGATGAATCAGACCCAATTTAAAAGTACAGGTATCCTTATTCACAGTAGATAAAAGCTGGAAACAACCCAATGCCCATCAAGAAGTGTAAGAAAGACAAGCAAACTGTGGTCCATCCACACAACACAGTATCATCCTTCCCTGGTGGCTCAGAGGGCAAAGAGTCCACCTGCAATGCAGGACACCCAGGTTCAATCCCTGGGGTGGGAAGATCTCCTGGAGAAGGGAGTGACAGCCCATGCCAGTATTCTTGCCTGGAGAATCCCATGGACAGAGGAGCCTGGCGGGCCACAGGCCACACAGTTCCAGAGAGTCTGATATGACTGAGCGACTCACACTTTCACTTTCACTTTCACTTTAGAAGAGGAAGGAGATTCTGACACATGTTACAACATGGATTAAACTTGATGACATTATGCTGAGTGAGATGAGCCAGTCACAAAAAGACAAGTACTGCATAATTCCATTTATATGAGGTGCCGAAAGTCATCAAATTCCAAGACAGAAGACAGAACGTAGAATGGGGGCTGCCAGGGGCTGGGGTGGGGGTGGGGAGTTAGCGTGTCTGCAGAGTCTAGTTCTGCAAGATGAGAGTGTTCTGGAGACACGGGATTGCTCAACGATGTGAATGTGCTTAATGCTCCTGAACCACATGTTGAAAATAGTTAGAAAAGTACATGTTATGACATGTGTGTTTTACCATGATGTTAAAAAACATGCAGAAATATACAAAATGCAACCTTTCATAAAATGGTCAAGCAAGTGTCCGAAGCACATCCTGAGCTGGGAGCCTCAGTCAGAGACAGAAGGAGAGAGGGAGAGCCCAGAGGGGAGGCGGGCATGGGAAAGGGACCCCTTTCCCAGCAATAGGCAGGAACTCAAGGTGCCTCCACCCATAGGAAGCACATGAATCATCCATGCAGGATTTCAGGGAACACAGTAGAAAATCACCAGGCAGCAGGTCCCTCTGGGAGCTGAGGGGAGGGAGTGGGTGACACTGGCAGGACCAGAGCAGCAGGAAGTGAGGGTGCAGAGAGGGAGCAGGGGGAAGGGGGGACACATAAAGGATGCCTGTCACCCCCTTATTTTTGCAGACTGCATATTATTCACATTCTGCAAGTTAATTCATGTGTCTACATCATAGGGCAGGACACATTCCCCTCCGGTGATTTCAGCTTTTTTAACACACAACCACTGTCTTCTTCTGTGACCTTGATCCACAGCACCCTGTCGCTGGTGCATGCTCGCTGCTTTAGAGCCCAGCCAGCTCATTTGCTGGTTACCAAACAACCCCTCGGCTCTTGATCACAATTAAACTCTTGCCCAAAAGAGGTGTTCAGGGTCAAGTAGCCTAGGGCGCCATCGGCACTCACAGGAAGGGGGAGGGGCTCCAGGTAAGGTGGCCACGACCCCCACCCCAGAGGGAGATGGCAGTGACCCCTGAGCTCCCTGTGCTCCTGTGAGACCCCCCACCTGCCCCCCACCCCACACTCGGAGCCGCCCCACGTTCTCAGCCTTGACGACAGCGAGACCATATCATCCTGCATCCCACCTGGGCTTCCGTAACTCAGTTCAGGGAGCCAGAACCCCCAGACACACCCCAACCTCTGGGGCAGAGAGCATCCTGAGGGCACCCACTGAATCCACAGAAGGAGGACATACAGACTAGAACTGGTACCCTCTCCCTAACAATCCGTGCCGAGCAGCAAAATCACCTAACCCCAGAGATACACCCCAGCATGTTACCAGCTCATGTCTCCCAACACCAAGTCTTGTTTCCATGGAAGCATAAATGGGAAACAAGTGCCCTTCCCTGAGGGCTGCTTCCTCAAAGGGTCTGCGCGGCCCCCAAGCCAGAGGTCACTCCCTGGTCAACAAGCACTGGGACAGTGAGACCAGCCACCAGCCAGCACTCCCCTCCCCGCATCTTCAGGTGCGATGGAAACAGAAGGAAACCCAGAGCTGACCCATTGCCTTTCCCAGTGCAAGGGGCCCAGTTCTGAGCCTGGCTTGGCCAGAGACCTGTTCTGCAAACTTGCAGAAGCCATGACCAAAGAAAGTACAGCTCTGAGGGGCCCTCTGACATGAGACAGATCAGACATCCCAGACGCCCTGCAGCAGTCACAGGGGAGCCGTGACAAAGGAGCCACCCCAACTCAACTCAAGACAGAATGTTCCAGACCAAGGAGCAGCTGCTCACCCTTGCCAGGCACACCCCATGCGGCCAGGGCAGGGCTTTGCTGACCCATTTCAGTTGATCCCCATACACATATCTCTGGGCAGGTCCTCACAATGCCCCCAATTTTACAGAGGAGACTGGCCATGGCAGAGGCTCAGAGTGGTCACGTGGGGTCAGAGTGGAGCCTGCGCACCACCTCGGGCCTTGGGGCACTTCCCCAGCATGCCAGCACCACCCATGGGCACAGCTTCACCGCCTGACACTGTCGTTCCCTCCTTCAACGAGCACCAGCAGCCAGCACAGACACAAGGGGCCTCGGCAGAGCTGACCCCCGGCAGGGGGACTGTGGACCCCCATGCACTGTAAATGAGTGGGGTTTTCAGTCATCTGTTGCCACATCTTTGGGTGGAGATGCAAATCCCAACAGCAGCCCTGCTCCTACTTCTCAATGATGCCTTTTCTCCTGAGACTCTCCTGAACACAGTGCAGAGAAAACTGGATGGTGAGAACCCCTGCCTAGAGACAGCCTATCCTTCAAGGACGCGCTTGGTAACACGCCCCCACCCAAGGACCTCAGGCTCCCAGGGATGTAGCTCCCCTGCCGAGGGTGTTTCATTCACCAGAACACACCTCCCAAGACAGACAGAAGATGGCAACAACAGCAATAGAGTGTAAACGAAATTTAGGAACAATTTAGGCAGGATTGTAAGTGAACTAACCAATCCAGTGTTCTTGCCTAGAGAATCTCAGGGACGGGGGAGCCTGGTGGGCTGCCGTCTATGGGGTCACACACAGTCGGACACAACTAAAGTGACTTAGCAGTAGCAGCAGCAGCAGTAAGTGAACTTGAGCTAGTCCACATTTGCTCTGGATGGCATGCGTACTCAGCATGATTGTAGCCCTCCAGGTTCCTCTGTCCATGGGATTTCCCAGGCAAGAATACTGGAGTGGGTTGCCATTTCCTCTTCCAGGGGAATCTTCCCAACCCAGGGATCAAACCCCCATCTCCCACGTCTCCTGATTGGCAGGCAGGTTCTTTACCACTGGGCCACCTGAGAAGCCCCAGGTCTGCTCTGAAACACCTCCTATGGCCTGTGAGGACCGCAGTTGGACTTGAGGTTGGCCCTCCTCCAGGAAGGATGCTCTGGCTCTGTACTGTGAGCACAGGGCTGCACCCTCAGGGGTGCCTGCCGCCCACAGGGTCTACTCTACAAACATGTGTTGAGTAGTCAGTGAATCAATTAGTATATAAAAGGTATACACCAACCTACCAGCAGCAGTTATCTCTGGGGAGTGAGGTTGGAAGGGAAAACTTTTAGTTTTATGAATTTATTGGATAAAGATTAATTCTGTCATTTTAACTGTCCTCAGCAAAGGGCCAGAATCGAAGCTGTAGCACACTGGCCCCTGACCCACAGCAGCTTCAGGGAGCATGGCCCTGTCCCTGGTCACTCCCTCACCGCAGGGGATCGAAATCACTATCCGGGAACTTAGAAGACATGTAGCCCAATTCTGGAGGGTGGGCAGTCAGCTCAGCCTGGGAAGCCTGGTGGAAGAATCCCATGAGTACACAAGGTGCTCAGGCCTGGGACCCATATGTTGTTTGTGAAAGTGCAGCATCAGCAGTTTGGGGTTGGGGAAGCACCTCAGTAGGTGGAGAGCCAGCCCGAGGACACACCAGACAAGAGACGCCACCACATGGCAAGCCTGCAAGTCAGTTCTCGGGAAAGCTCTGCCTAGCTCGGTTTGATAGATGAGGAAGCAGGGCTGGGGTCAGTGAGCTGGCAGGTCAGCCCAGGGACAGCCCCGCACCAGCACAGAGTTGGCATGCCGATACCCGAGATACAGGAGGGAGCAAGGACAGGTTCCCAGGGAGCAGAGGGCAGTGAGCCGGGCCAAGCAGGAGATGAAAGATGACTGACAGCATGAGGGCCCCGCAGGGCAGCAGGCAGCAGTGAGCCCCTGCCCTGACTGCCCAGCACAGTGCTCCGGGCACCGCCTCACCACCCCTGCCAGCCAAACCTCCTGCAGCTACCACACTTATGAAAACCACATGTGACCCTACAGTGACCTCCATCCACATTTCAATTGAAAGCAACCCACTCCGAGCACTGACATATATCCCCTATGCTATGCTATGCTAAGTCACTTCAGTCGTGTCCGACTCTGTGAGACACCATAGACGGCAGCCCACCAGGCTCTCCCGTCCCTGGGATTCTCCAGGCAAGAACACTGGAGTGGGTGGCCACTTCCTTCTCCAATGCATGAAAGTGAAAAGTGAAAGTGAAGTCGCTCAGTCGTGTCCAACTCTTCACGACCCCATGGATTGCAGCCTAACAGGCTACTCCGTCCATGGGATTTTCCAAGCAAGAGTACTGGAGTGGGGGTGCCATTGCCTTCTCCGACATATATCTGCTACCATGTGTAAAATAAACAGATAGTGGGAAGCTGCTGTGTAACACAGGGAGCCCAGTCGGGTGCTCTGTGACTACGGAGAGGGGTGGGATGGAGTCAGAGGGAGGCTCAAGAGACAGGGGATATGTATACACTATGGCTGACTTACAATGTTGTATGGAAGAAACTAATACAACATTGTAAAGCAATTATCCTCCAATTAAAAATTAAAAAAAAATAAAACAGTGAAAGCAACTCACTTCTCCCACACTGTGGTATTTTACAAATGAATAAACAGCTGAGTCCCATCATGATATCAAAATAAAACCAAGCCCTCGGCAAGTTAGACAAGTGATTCCCACCACTGAGGCCAATACCAGCCCCTGCCTGGGCCCTTCAGGGCCATAAAACACTATCTAGCAAAACAACTCTTTCAAGAGTGAGTCACAAAAGCCTATGAGATCCTGGGTGGAATTTGTAACAGAAACAATAACCACTGTCATAAAGCAGGCTGGGTGCCTGGGAGGCTGCGCATGGGGGCTGAGCAAGAGGGTCTCTGCTCCCAGGTGGTCTGGGGACTGGAGGGGAGGCTGCCCTGGTGCCCTCTCCCTCAGAGGAGTGAGCACAGCTCCTGCTCACTGAAGGCAGCTCCCGCCCACCTGCTAGAGCGCATTCTGGCCATTTGTTTCTAAACAACAACATAAATTGTTCTCCATTTTTGCCATTTTACAGACACCACCTGCATCCCTCAAAGGCCCCAGTGCCTGCCAGTGCACAGCAGAGGCAAACCGGAGGCCAAGGGGGCTCAGCTCGTCCAAAAACGCGAACTCAGGGTCGGGAGCTGGACTCGAGCTCCTTGAATCCAGAACTCTTCTCCATGACGCAGCCCTTTACCCTTCCAGCCTGACCTGAGATGCTGAGAACGAACACGGGGCCTATCTGGACCCCTGAGCTTCTCCTGCACCTCCCAGGAGGGACACAGAAGCACGTCCGCGTTCCGCTTCTGTATCTTCATGTTTTAGCTGCAGTTCTACTGACCCCCGCTGGTGATGGATGCACATCAGGCCCCAAGAACATTCTGCTTAAACACCAGAATCCCAGGTCAGAAAGACTCATCCACTGACCTCCAGCAGGTGCGCACCTAATACCTAATACCTGCGCGATCCCAGCGGTTGATGGGGGGAGGGGCGGTGACAGCTCCTCCCTGACCAGTAGGCAGGTAGGAAGGGCTGGGGCAGGGCTTAGAGCCCGATGCAGGTGTCACATTCTCCCAGCAGCATGACCAGGAGGTGCTCTCTCCAGCCTGTAACTCTTACTACTCCTCCCTCTGGGGTTAACACTGGCACATCACGAGGGGCAACATGGCTGCTTATGGGGGGCTGCAGGGAGGGGGTTAGGGCTCGGTGACCCAGGACAGATCCAAACCTGGAGCCCCCCTACACACACACACACACACACACACACACACAAGAACACACTCCTGTTCATGGTTAATTGGTCATTTCTCATGTATCATCGTCTCTGAGACACTGGAGAAACAATGAGCTCAGGACGGACCACTGTGCACCCATCCCAGGAGTTCGTGACCTCAGATGACAAGGTCTACAGCCCAACCTAGACCCCAGCACCCAGGCCACATGCATGGACATTGTTGCTGAGACACACATTCCTTCCTGGAGCTGAGCCTCCTCTTTGGGTCCTGGGTGTTTCTGTTCTGAGCCAAATACTCGGCACCTCCCAGCTCTCCTCCCCGCTGCTCACACCCAAAGCCACATCCTGCCTCTCCTGGATGGAGCAGGGAGCCAGCTCCCAGAGAACAGAGGCTCCAGAGATGCCAGGTGGGAAAGGCTAGTGTAGTCCCTTCTAGATTCTTCCAGGCGGCCAGAAAAAAAAGCCCCCAGAAGTGCCCGGAAGGAGTAGGAGGCCAAGGAGGTGCAGCCCATCAGTAGAACCTAAATGCAGATCAGCCCCTAAAGGGATTCATGGTTGAAGGGCTGACCTTTATCCACCAGGAGAATCAACTCCTAAATCACACCAAGACATAGCTCTGAGCCTGTCCCACGGATTTCAGTTCCAAAGTAATCAAGCAGCTTCACTCACAAGTCAAAAGGTGGACCAGCCCAATGTCAGTGGACAAGTAAATGGATAATCAAAAGGTGGTCCTTCCATACGATGGGGTACTATTCAGCCTTAATAAGCAAGGAAATTTTGACACACGAACAACACAGATGAACCTTGAGGACATTATGCCAAGTGAAATAAACCGTCACGGAAGGACCAATACTGCAGGATTCCACTTCTGTGAGGTCGCTAAAGGAGTCAGTTCACAGGGACAGAGTAGAATGGTGGAGGGCAGAGCTAGAAGCAGAAGCAGAGGGAGCAGAGAGATGGGGAATTGGTATTTAAGGGGACAGTTTCAGTTGGGGAAGATGAAAAGGCTCTGGAGATGGATGGGGGATGGCTGCACAACAATGCAAGTGGACTTAATGCCACGGAGCTGCACACTTAAAAATGGCTAAAATAGTAAGCTTTACATTATACCTATTTTACCACAATTAAGAAGTTATAATAACCAAGCCACTGATATGGCGGTCCAGCACGGGTGGGATCCAGCAACAGTGGTTTTCCTGGTCATGGTTGTAAAGACATGAGCTATCTGTCTTATGAGACCATTTCCCGAGGAGAGAAGGCAGAGAGGACCCAAGGGATGCGAGGTGTGTTCAGGAAGGGAACGCCAGTGAGACGACACCGCCACCCTCCTCCTCCCCACTCGCCCCTTCTTCTCCCCCTCCACCACCAAGCTGTTAGCTGGAAGGACCCAACCAGCGCTCACCCCATGCAACCCAGTTCCTGCAGGATCTGACCTAACAGAGACTCATTAAACCAGAAACAGAAGAGTCCTCACCTGACTCTCCGTGAGCTGGAAGGAGGCCAGGTATCTGCTGCAGACCGGACACCAGCAGGTTCTCAGGAAGCAGATGGAACACGGGCTCCAGGAGCGGGTGTGGCCTCAGCGTGTACTGCAGGCTGCAGTTCTCAATGAGGGTCATGTGCTTGTTCTCTGGGGGAGAAAACACCTCCTGTGACAGCTGAAACCAACGCACCTTCAGTCACACGGGCCAATAAGCCGAGCATCTTGGGAAAGAGCCAGACAAACAGGAAAAGTATTTTTCTAGGGAGAGAGGGGAATTGCTCTGTTCATTCAGCCAAGAGCAAAAAAGAATCAACCCTTAATACCTCTCTTTGGTAAAACTGCGATGAAAGAGACACTTGTTTCTGATCTGACATAATAGAATCTCTCAACTCACCTCTTCCCCTGAGCAGTGTAGTCAGGTATGGCTTGCTCCCATGATCAGAGGGACCCTGGAGGGCACTCTGACAAGAGTATCTCTTCTTCAGTCTCAGCCTCACATTCATTGAGCCCCACAAAGCAGCAGAACTAGGTGCTGGGCAGCCAGCAACCTCTAAGACAAAGAGTCCTGTCCTCAAAGAGGACACAAGCCTGCAGTGACTAAGATACAAGCCCACTGACACCTGTAACACATGGGCGAATGGGATCCGAACCCCAAGGAAGGTTTGAATAACATGCTGGGGAAGTGGGAAGAAGGAGAGCATCCTCAGAAAGGAACTGCTGGGAACAGCTCAGACAGAGTTCTCACGGAGGTGGAGGGAAGGCGTCAGCAGAAACTGGGCGCAGGACCACAGGGCCTGGAGTTAAGGGGGACAAAAACACGCCCTCAACACATGGCCACCAAATGGTGCATCTTGCTACTGCTTGATTTCCTCCCCTGCCAGGGGACTCACCACCTCCTGAGGCACACTAAGTGTTTTCATAAGAACTAAATGTGCATTCATTAGAAAATAAAACTGTATTATTGAAAATTGTATTTTTAATATCTGACCACTCCACACGTGGGATCTGCTTACTGTAAGATGTTAAATGCCCTAAAAGGCACTCTGCTACATGGCTGGCTGGAGAGCACGTTGGTACAACCTCCATGGAGGGCAAAACTGCAGAGGGAAGGGCCCCCAGACCAGCAATCCCACTTCCAGGAATTTACCCTACAGATTCACATGCACATTCACAAAACGGCAGATGTTCACTGTACCTTCAACCCTCTGCTCCTATAGAACAGCTCCAAGTGTCTGTTTGGAGGGCAGCAGTTCAATCACAAACAGCAATTCAACTAAATGCCACCCAGTGGTAAAAAGAGTGAGCATGCTTCCTAGTGCTGATATGAAACACCCTCCAAGATAAACGGTTCAGGGAAAAAACAAAGGTCTGGGACAACTTGACGGGGGCAAAAACAAGACCACAGGCATGCACACTTGCTCGTGTGTTATCAGAAGACCCAGAAGGACACACAAGACCCCAGAGAGGAAATCACCTGTGATGTAGGCAAGGAGCTGAGCACAGGAGTGAGGAGTCCTCATCTGAACCTTCTCATACTGTTTCATACTTTGAATTCTGGATTATGGGAATGCATCACCCAGTCAAGAAAAATATCCCACATTTTTGGAAATGCACCCTGAGAGGATGAGCTGTCACTCTGTGGCTGTCCCTCCTCAGGCCCCTCACACACCCATAACCCCCATATCCTCCACCAGAACCATGGTCCTAGAATGGACCTGGGTGGGTGTGGTGGGGGGCTGCTTGCTGTTTAACAGTTGCTGAGTCTAAGGGTACATCAGGAGAGAAAATGCTGGAAAGTCAATGATTAAATTCAATTGGGAAATAACCTAAAAGGGTTTCCCTGGTGGCTCAGACAGTAAAGAATCTGCCTGCAATGTGGGAAACACTGGTTTGATCCCTGGGTCTAGAAGAAACCCTGGAGAAGGGAATGACTACCCACTCCAGTACATCAAGGCTGTATATTGCCACCCCGCTTATTTAACTTATATGCAGAGTACATCATGAGAAATGCACGGCTGGACAAAGCACAAGCTGGAATCAAGATTGCCGGGAGAAATATCAATAACCTCAGATATGCAGATGACACCACCCTTAAGGCAGAAAACGAAGAAGAACTAAAGAGACTCTTGATGAAAGTTAAAGAGGAGAGTGAAAAATCTGGCTTAAAACTCAACATTCAAAAAACTAAAATCATGGCATCCAGTCCCATCACTTCATGGAAAATAGATGGGGAAACAATGGAAACAGTGACAGACTTTATTTTCTAGGGATCCGAAATCACTGCAGATGGTGACTGCAGCCATGAAATTAAAAGACGCTTGCTCCTTGGAAGAAAAGCTATGACCAATCTAGACAGCTTATTAAAAAGCAGAGACATTACTTTACCAACAAAGGTCCATCTAGTCAAAGCTATGGCTTTTTCAGTAGTCATGTATGGATGTGAGAGTTGGACTATAAAGAAAGCTAAGTGCCGAAGAATTGATGCTTTTGAACTCTGGTGTTGAAGAAGACTCTTGAGAGTCCCTTGGACTGCAAGATCAAACCAGTCCATCCTAAAGGATATCAGTCCTGAATATTCATTGGAAGGACTGATACTGAAGCTGAAACTCCAATACTTTGGCCACCTGACACAAAGAACTGACTCACTGGAAAAGACTCAAATGCTGGGACAGATTGATGGTGGGAGGAGAAGGGGATGACAGAGGATGAAATAGTTGGATAGCATTATTAACTCAATGGACATGAGTTTGAGCAAGCTCCGGGAGTTAGTGATGGACAGGGAAGTCTGGTGTGCTGCAGTCCATGGGTTGCAAAGAGTCAGACATGACTGAGCAACTGAACTGAACTGAACTGAGCCACTCCAGTATTCTTGCCTGGAGAATTCCACGGACAGACAGAGGAGCCTGGCGAGCTACAGTCCATGGGGTCACAAAGTCAGACACGACTGAGCAACTAACACTAAAAGCGAGTCTTTATCATTAAAGCTAAGTTTCTAACTGTTCCTCTATCATGAGATTTTCAGCAAATTCAAGGAGTGGAAGTAGGCTCAGGGTTTCACACAGGCTGGAAGGCAGACACCAAGTTCCCACCATGGAATCCAGGCAACATCTCAGAGACAGAAAGTCACCCCCCCACTCCCCCCAAACAGATCCGCCTCCACTGCTAGAACCCTGTTCACATCCCCCAGGTCAGAAAAGAGCCCCACACCAGGCCCCTGAAATGGCCTGTCAGCCCATCCCCCTGCCTCACCAGCCACCCCTCCGTCCACCCTCCACTCAGCCAGCAGCCAGGGGGTGCCTCACGTCTCTCCCAGGGGTACCCTGGCTGCTCAGCGAGAAAAGCCACAGAGGCAGGCAGGAAGCCCACTCTGCCCTAAGGCAGCCGCTCGGCGCTGAGCCCACACAGAGTAGGCGCTCCTGCAGGACGTCCCTGTCATTGGCACCACTGGACACCTTGCTGTGCTAGAGACGACCCATGCACTTTCTGGTCAGAGGCTTCCGGGGACAGCTGGTGACCGTGACAGACAGCAACTACTCACACAGGGGCAGAGCTGCTGCCCAGAGGCAGGGGGCCAGCAGCCCGCCCTCCAGGTGGACCCCACGGGGTCATCCTCAACAAAGCTGTGTGTTCCCTTCAGGCTCATGTGTCTCAGGTCTTTAAATTTTCTTTTTTTTTTTTTTTATACTTTTTGGCTGCACTGTTTGGCACGCAGAATCCCAGTTCCCCGATGAGGGATGGAACCTTCAGCTGCTGCAGTGGGAGCAGAGTCCCAACCACCGGGCCACCAGGGAAGTCCCCGGGCCTTTAAATTATGTCAGACTCCAAGCCCACATTACACGTTCCTCAGATCCACTAACACCTGAGCTAAGCTGGTGACGCTCTAATACTCAGGGAAGTAACATGATGAGCAGGTGCTGTGGAGGCCTGGCCAGGCCGCGTCTCTTACGTTCTATGGGGTCCTGAAGGAGCGGGTGGAGGAGGGCTCGCGGGCTCCCATGATACAGTCTCAGCCTGCAAAACAAGACGCGTGAGCCACACATCAGCACCTTGCATTCAGTCACAGGACCCCAGCTATGCTTCTCAAAAGGAAGGCCTGTGGGGACCTCCGCTCCACCCCTCTGCAGGGAACAGAGATGCCTGAGCACAGCACTGGCTCCATGAGCCCACAGCGCTGGCGGGCAAGTTCGTCCAGAGTACACACTGCATGGTCCGAATGCAGCCTGAGCAAGGGCACTGGAAACAATGCCTGGGAAGCCGCTTGTGCCTGAAAACGTCCCAAGATTTGAAACATTTGAGGGGCTTCTACGGCTGTCTGTCTAGAGTGGTGGTTCCCAATCAGGGAGGATTTTGCCCCGTCAGGACAACTGGTAAACTTTGGAGATGTTTTCGGCTGTCACAGCTGGGCAGGGAGGGGGCTACTGGCATCTCGTGGGCTGTGAGACCATACACTGTTCAGGACAGCCCTGTAACAAAGGCATACCTAGCCCAAAGTGTCCATGGAGCCAGGGTGGGTAAGCTCCCATCTACAGTGACAACACAAACCCCACCACGGCTGAAATGACCACACGCCGTCTCACCCATCTGGGCACGTTCAGGTCCTAACATAACACAGCCTGGCACAGAGCAGACCCCCAGCCAGTGTTTGCTGGGTGAGCCCCTACTGCTCCCTGGGCGCTTGTCTGGGAAGAACCTACTGCTTACACTCTGGACCCTTAGGAGGTGGACACTGCTGTCCATCAGGCGTATATAATGAATTCAGAGTCAAGAGTTGAAACAACTGGCCCAAGACCCCACAGGAGTAAGGATGGAGCAGGACTCAGCCTGTATCCTCCTTACATCAGATCCCACCCCCTCAGCCAAAGCTAGTCCTGCTCCCACCTGGAGAAGGATGGCTGGGCTTATTCAGAAACAGCACACCCAGTTACAACCTGAAGCAAAGACAGCCCCAGGAGACTGTGATGAACACACACAAACTGACAAATTCCGAGCTTCCTACTGTGGACGAGCAGTTAATTCACCACAGAAAGATGCTGGGAACCCCAACGACTGAGAAAACGAGGCGGATACCGTTTGTCCTGGGAAGTGGAAGTTGGAGATTCCGGCTCGTGGCTGAAGATTCGAAGAATTCCAAACCCACAGGACAGAGTCTGGAGGGTCCCGTCTTGTCTCCTGCCTTCAACGACCACCTCCATGACAGCCACAATATGAGGGTGGTTCAAGGACGTGTGAAAATACAAGGGCTGCCAAAGAGAAGCAGACAGAGTGAACGCTATTGACCGGCAAGAAGGAAGCTCAGGGACGCAAGCAGGCTCCCTCCTCACCCTCTACCATTCTCATGTCGATGCTGCAAACACATCACGTGCAGAACAGCATCCCTTCCAGGCGCCAGAGAAGAGAAGTGGCCAGGAAGGGACCCCCTCAGAGACAGACACTGGGGTCACAGCTCCTCCTTCCAGGACACCCAGCATGTGGTTGCAAGACTGCTTGCTTCTCCTGTGGGAGTTTTTCATCCACAAAAAATGCCAAAAGACATCAGAGCCTCTGGAGAGGAAAGAGGTTGGGGCAGCCATGCACCCCACCCCTATTACCTGCCAGGACCATGAGCCCAAAGATATAAGTGGCCCAAGGCACCCATGCATCCAGTGAACTGCCCACCATACCTACACATCCACCGAGCTGCCCACATTGCCCACACATCCACAGAGCCCTTTCATGCAATGCCCAAACTTCAATCACAACTCACCAATACTGACTCCAATCCCCGTTTCCTGTGGAAATACTATGAGGTTGCATCTGAATGAATTCTGTTTTAACTAAGCAATATCCTGGGATTTCTTGAGGATTTCATTCTGTTATCCCCAGTCCAGAATGAGATGGTTGGACAGCATCACTGATTCAATGGACATGACTTTGAGCAAACTCTGGGAGATAGTGAAGGACAGGGAAGCCTGGTGTGCTGCAGTCCACAGGGTCGCGGACAGTCAGACATGACTTAGCGACTGAACAACAACAAAATATCTTTGTTTATAACAAATACAGCCTTGAGAATATTTAAGACAAGGTTTGGTGAGGCGGGGGTCCAAGCCAAGCAGAGGATATTCAAATTGCTAGTAAAAGGTTTCCCACTTGTAGCTTCTGCACAGGGTGGGGAGTAAGAAAGACAACACAGACGGGTCCAACCCAGCTCCAGTCGCTGAGATGCACATGGTCACATGGGAACAGAAACACCTTCCTTCCGCCACTGTTTCTAATCTCCTGAAATCCAATGCAGTCACTCTCATCTAAAACTAACAAACGCCGTAGACACAGATAATAGAAATGGAGGCACTAACTGGGTTTGAGAATCTTCAGGGAACAAGCGTCCCGAGAGCCCAGGTCAGTACTGAACTGAGGCTCTGTACTCGAGGGGTCCCTGGAATACAGCGTCCTTGTTGGGGCGAAGCCCAAGTGGTAGGGTCACCAACTGAGCACAAAGACCACCCCCCAACACAGGGCCGGGCCAAGCTGGGCTGCGGCAATGTGATTTAAACTTGGAATAATCCCCCATTAACGAGTCATTACCACGGTGTCACCAAGAAAACGTTTACTGTAATCACAGACTGTCAGCCCAGGATAACAGAGAGACACATTAAAACATCAGCCATGAGATATAAATCGTTATTCTATTATCTTTTATTGCAAAATGATGAAATAATGACCACTTACAGCTGACAGGTGGTTGGACCAAGAGAGAATTATGCTTCCGTTTCAAAGACTTGAGTACTGTTTTAAAAAGCCCACCATAAAGTCAGGTTTGTCATTATCTCACCTCCCACATTTACACCTGTGCATATCGGTTTTATGGACACTACCCACTTTTCTTCTTGGCAGTGAAACAAACATTGTCAGCTCTGATGCAGAGCAGCCATAATCCTCCAGTTTAGAGGTCACCTTGAAATCCTTTGCCCGGAGGCGGTAGGACCAGCTGCTTTGGGCATGTCCCAGGTACCAATTGGGCTTCCCTGGTGGCTCAGCTGGTAAAGAATCTGCCTGCAGTGCAGGAGACCTAGGTTTTATCCCTGGGTTGGGAAGATCCCCTAGAAAAGGGAACGGCTACCCACTCCAGTATTGTAGCCTAGAGAATTCCATGGACTGTACAGTCATCCATGGCGTTGCAAAGAGTCAAACACGACTGAGCAACTTTTACTTTCATGTACCAATTCATGGCTGTTGCCTCTCCCTTTCCTTTACCACTGCAAACAATTATTCTGAGACCAAACTAACCACAGAGCCCCCCTCTGGTCTGTCCCAGAGACTCCACTTTCACCAGCAGGGTCAGCCTTGGAAGCTCAGCATGTTACAAGGCAATACAAGGGCTGAGTGCCTTATCCCCTCACTACTGATGGGTAAGGACTAATGTTTTTCCAGACATGATTTACTGCCTCTCTAATGAGTGCACCGCACATACTAAAGAATTTCTAGGGACTTCTCTGGTGATCCAGTGGTTAAGACTTCGCTTTCCAGTGCAAGGGATGAGGGTTCGATCCCTGGTCAGAGGGCTAAGATCCCATGTGTCTCTCGGCCAAACAAAACAAAACACAAAACAGAATCAATATTGGAACAAATCCAATAAAGACTTTTTAAAAAATAGTCCACATAAAAGAAAAAAAAAAGAATTTCTAAGGAACCTAGAAACACAATCTAGCCCTCAAGAAGTTCAAAGGTAAAGGTTAATTCGTGGTTGTTCAGTCGCTAACTCATGTCCAGCTCTTTGTGACCCCATAGACTGCAGCACACCAGGCTTCCCTGTCCTTCACTATCTCCCAGACTTTGCTCAAACTCATGTCCACTGAGTCCATGATGTCATCCAACCATCTTATCCTCTGTCACCCTCTTCTGATGCCCTCAGTCTTTCCCAGCATCAGGGTTTTTTCCCATGAGTCGGCTCTTCGCATCAGGTGGACAGAGTATTGGAGCTTCAGCTTTAGCATCAGTCCTTCCAATGAATATCGGGGTTGATTTCCCTTAGGATTGTCTGGTTTGATCCCCTTGAAGTCCAAGGGACTTCTCAAGAGTCAGCTTAGGCAAGTAGAAAATGCACACCCTGCCCAGGGTCAACCAGCTCGGAAGTTCTATGCAAGTAAAAGCCTTGGGGATGAACCACCCAACTCTGTGGCTTCAGGCACCTGGCTGGGGATCCCCAGAGGAGCCAAGTCACCTAGAACCCGGGCCCCCTATCCCCACCCCACCCCTGTGTGCTTGGTCAGACATCCCAAGCACGATCAAGCAATTCTGCAAACAAGCCCTCTAGGAACTTCCCTGGTGGTCCAGTGGTAAAGAATCCTCCCTCCAATTCAGGGGATACGTATCCGATCCCTGGTCAGAGAACTGAGAACCCAGTTCCACATGCCACAGAGCAACTAAGTCCACACACTGCAACTACTGAGCCCATGCACCACATCGAAAGACCCCGCGTGATGCAGCTAAGACCCGACAAGGCCAAGTAAATAAATATTTTAAAAAACCAAGCCGTCCAGGGTCAGGATGCCTGGCAGCAGCCATGCAAGATACCTAGAGATCCATCAGCTGCCACTGCGGGATTAAAAGTTGAAGTCAAGCCCGTCCAATTACCGAGAGAAAGCTGTGGGACGCAGAAGAGTGGGGCTCTGGTCCCCCCATGCCACAGCTCACTCATCCGCCCTTGACAAGGTGCCCCCCTGACAAGATAAACTGGTTAATAAATCACAGAAATGCTCCTGTCTTAATGCTCCTTCATCTTCAAAAACGCCGACATTTTGCCTCGGGGCTGAGGGTCCATTTTTCACACGTGTGACAGAATCGAAATTGGGCCTCAGATGAAGACAGGCATTTGTGTAAAGGCTTCGTCCACGGCTGCACAGCCGCTCGACCTGCCCTAATTGACACACGCTCTTCTGTCCCAGGCTGAGGACAAGGCCGGGGAGAGAGGCGCAGAAATTAAACTAGTACCTTCCAAACAATTTTGTTTTCCTCTTCTTTGACCTCACCATGCGGCCTGCGGGATCTCAGTTCCCCAGCCAGGTATCCAACCTGTGGATACATGGTGTCCTAATTCCTGGACCACCAGGGAAGCCCCACCAGACAATTTTCTTTAGTAAACCTTTAGTAGGGTAGCTTCAGGAAGGTAAATACACCCCATATCCGTCTGCAGCCTCTATCAGCCCAGCCTTCCACTGGAGACTCAGGACAGTTTGCTGCACACAACCAACCGCAAGACTGACCACTCCAAGCACAGTGAATCCACCGAGCAGAACTCTCCTCCGGGAGATGCAAAATCTCTAATTCCAGTCAGAAGCTTCCACTCATCCAGGGTGGGGCCCAGCATTATTCGCAGGAAAAGAACACAGCCCTGGAGACAGTGTCCCCCACCCAATCCCGCACCAAGAGAATTATCTGGCTCAAAGTGTCTGTGGAGCCAGGGTTGACAAGCTCCCATCTACAGTGACAATGCAAACCCCACCACGGCTGAAATGACCACACGCCGTCTCGCCCATCTGGGCACGTTTAGATCCTAGCATAACACAGCCTGGCACAGAGCAGACCCCCAGCCAGTGTTTGCTGAGTGAGCCCCTACTGCTCCCTGGGCGCTTGTCTGGGAAGAACCTACTGCTTACACTCTGGACCCTTAGGAGGTGGACACTGCTGTCCATCAGGCGCATATGATGAATTCAGAGTCAAGAGTTGAAACAACTGGCCCAAGACCCCACAGGAGTAAGGATGGAGCAGGACTCAGCCCGTATCCTCCTTACATCGGATCCCACCCCTCAGCCAAAGCTAGTCCTGCTCCCACCTGGAGAAGGATGGCTGGGCTTATTCAGAAACAGCACACCCAGTTACAACCTGAAGCAAAGACAGCCCCAGGAGACTGTGATGAACACTCAGAAGCTGACAAATTAGAAGCCGTCTACTGTCCCCACATGTATGTCTATGTGCTCAGATGCTCAGTTGTGACCAACTCTTTGCAACCCCATGGACTGAAGCCCACCAGGATCCTCTGTCCATGGGATTCTCCTGGCAAGAATACTGAAGTGGAATGCCATGCCCTCCTCCAGGGGATCTCCCAGACCCAGAGATCGAACCTTCAGCTCTTAAGTCTCATGTAATGGCAGGCAGATTCTTTACCACTAGCACCACCTGGGAAGCCCACATAGTAGACAGTTCAATCACCAAACAACTAAATCCCTATGGAAACATCATGGAGAGATATCATTTCTCCTTCTATTCATCCACTCACTTCTATACCCGCCCCCATTTCTGGTTCAGCATCCCCAGGAGTTGTTTCTGTTGAGCCAGACAGGAAAGAAATCCTCCTGGGTGACACGGCTAAGACCAGGAGCTCTCGGCAGAGATGGTGCCCAGAGCCATGCTGGATTCCTGCTTTGCAAATGGTTTACATCAGGAGCAGCTCCTGGAACATGAGAGTGGGTAAGGAGAGGGGAGGGCATGTTCAGGAACCTGGCAATTAACCAAGTCACTGGGCAGAGCCTCCTGGAGTTTCACTTGGATACACTGACATTCCTTGACAGCATCTACTTGTTTTTTGATTTTATTGAAGTAGTTGATTTACAGATGTTGTGTTAATATCTGCTGTATAGCAAAGTGATTCAGTTATACACATATTGTCCCTGTTGTTCAGTTACTAAGTCATGTTGGACTCTCTGGGACCCCATGGACTGCAGCAGACCAGGCTCCTCTGTCCTTCACCATCTCTTGGAGTTTGCTCAAACTCCTGTCCATCAAGTCAATGACACCATCCAACCATCTCATCCTCTGCTGCCCTCTTCTCTTCCTGCCCTCAATCTTTCCCAGCATCAGGGTCTTTTCCAATGAGTCGGCTCTTTGTATCAGATGGTATACTCTTTTTCTTTTCCATGATGGTTTATCACATGATAGTGAATATATCAATAGTTTCCTATGCCATAAATATAAACCAGTTTGCATCTGCTAACCCCAAACTCCCAGTCTTTCCCTCCCCCAGCCCCCCACACCCCTTGGCAACCACAAGTCTGTTCTCTATATCTGAGTCTGTTTCTGCTTCATAGGTATGATCACTTGTGCCATTTTTTAGTTCCACATGTAAGTGATATCATATGGTATTTGTCTTTCTCTTTCTGACTTACTTCACTCAGTATGATCATCTCTACATTCATTCACGTTGTGGCAAATGGCACTGTTTCATTCTTTCTTATGGACAGCCTCCACTTTTAAAGGAGAGTCACCTCGCTCTCTGAGGTTAAGAATTCACCTGCAGTGCAGGGGACATAAGAAGGGACAGGCTACCCACTCCAGTATTTTGGGGCTTCCCTGGTGGCTCAGCTGGTAAAGAATCTGCCTGCAATGCAGGAGACCTGGGTTCGATCCCTGAGTAGGGTAGATCCCCTGGAGGAGGGCACAGCAACCCACTCCAGGATTCTTGCCTGGAGAATCCCATGGACAGAGGAGCCTGGCGGGTTACAGTTCATGGGATCACAAAGAGTTGGACATGAGTAAGCATGAGCATGTACTTCCTTCTCAACACTCTGACAAACAAGAACATTCAGGAGACCGTTTCTCCCGGCCTTGGCTATGGGAAGAGGGAGCAGACCAGTTCCCTGTGTCCCAGGAGGCCAGGGAGCCACCTGAGACTCCAGCCACACCTGGGGCTGAGACGGTCCCTGCAGGTATCATCCCCTGATCTGGGTTCTGGCTGCCTGTGAAGAACCACTAGGATTCCTATCCAGCGGCTCGAGTGAAATAAATAAAGGAGGACAAATGAGCCTGTCACTGCAGGCTGAGCGTGGTTAGTTAAGGAAAGAATTTAAGGGAGAATTATGTCCATCTTTGAAAGGAAGTGCAGGAACTGCATGATGCTTTGGCCTCTCAGATTATTTTTTAAAGATATCTTTTGAGAGCCTGAAAGAATGATCGACTGTCTCAGTGCAAGTGAAGGGTGATTCCTCTCCACCGAGGGCAGCCTTGAAGGAGAACACAGAGTTCTGTGCTCAGAGCTGAGAGGCCTGGAGCTGGTGCCCTGTGGTCCGCCAGGCAGAGCGGGGAGGCTGGGACGAGAGGGGCGTAAGGAATTCATCACTCCCGGAAAGAAACACCCGGCTCAGCTCAAGGCGGGACTCCTTTCATCCATGGTCTTTCCTACAGGACATTGTTTGCAAAGTAATGAAACAGCATCTCCTTTCAGGGCTGTGTATTACAAGAACAACTCAATCAAAACCCGGAGCCCACATGGTTGATTTGCGAGTCTACACAGAGGCCAGACAACCACATCGATTTCCAGATGGGCCCCTGCTACTGGCCGCTGGCAACCTCCATCACATCGCCCCTGAGCCACAACCAATGGGGAGAATCAGAAAAGCCCAGGCAATTAGTAAAATCAGAAAAAGATCTTCACCAAATGTCAGAATCACCTCTAAAAAGGGCAAATTGTGTTTCTCTCTATTCCCATAGGTGTGTATAAAGCTTTGCTCAGATGACACAACCCCATAACCAGACCCTCCGCGTATCCAGGCCACCCGGGAATGGCTCCATATTTCATGTGCACATGTACATCCATGTATGCGCACACACACACACACACACACACGCAAAGGGGGATTCTCTGTAGTTCACTAAACTCTGAATATCAAGGGCAAGAGGACAGTGCTGGTGGGGAGGATGCTGTTGGGCAGCCATCAGGATGGACCATTCCTGGGGCAGCACTGGCCTCTGCTGCCCGCCTGGGGCATAGCACCTGAACACAGCTCGGCTGAGCAATTCCGGGGCCTTGGCATCCCCTCCCAACCAAAACTGCTCTGTTCCCCAGCACCAGCATCGCTGAGATCAGTAACTGAAGGGTGCAGATTCTTCTGAAAACATTAAAGACATGGCCCTGATCCCCAGGCCCTGCTGAGCAGAGCCTAAATGACTGAGCAGCACTCAGCTCCCACAGCTCAGACCAGACATGAACTGAGCTTAAAGGGCCTCGACCCACAGCTCCCAGGATGGGGGGACACCTGAGAACCCTCTCGGGCATGGATGCTGAGCCCTTGATGAGCCCAGAAGGTGGAGCAGCAGCTCTGAAGGCCGTTTCTTACAACGCACCTTCTACTCTGCAGGGCTCTCAGCCACCGAGCTAGTCGGGGAGATGGCAGACCCTCCACATGTGGCCTGTCTTGGCAGTGACCGCGGCTACAAGGAAAGCCATGGGGAAAGTCACAGGAGGAAGGTTCATCCCGAGACCCCAGTGGTGGCAGAGTGCTCCTCTGCTGATCTCAGGGGATCACCATCCCCTCGACACAGCAGCACTTCCAACAGAGCCTGCAGGGCGCCTCCAACGCCAGGGTTAAAACAAGGCTTGAGAACAATCACTGTGGTCAAGGCGTCTGTCACTCACGGCCTCTGACCTGCCAACTGCTCTTCAAGACAGAGACATATATACCAACCTCCAGAGGTAAACGGTGGGTCTGAAACCTCCCCAAAATGCTGAGAGCCAACCGTCCCATGGTGACTCCTCAGGAGAGGACACAGTCACCGTAGTATCTGTCACCATGCCAGGCTTTCCAGGGCATGACTGTCCACTCAAGAAAGAGAATCCAAACAGCCCAGCCCTGGAAGATGGCACCCCAGCCAGGCTCCCAGCAACACTGGGGCCACCGCACTCCTGCCAGGCCTCGGCAACCCCCAACCACTCACCCCAAGACAGAGGTGCAAAGGTGACTCTGTGCAGGAGCTGGGACAGCACCCTAAACAGCTGCCCACAGTCACATATGGTTTACAACACACAGCCTCTCTCTCTACTCAGACATCAGACTGACGGGTTCAGCATGGGCCGTCTGATGGCTGGAACACACCAGTCATGGTCCTGGTCCCCAGGACGCACGTCCCCAGGGCCATATCTAATTTTCCTGAGCCTTTGGGCACAGCATCCCCCTCTCCTGCCTGTTCAGTAAGGACCAGTAACATCAAGCCACACTGCACACAGCATCCTGACTGTGGGTGACAGCCAAGTGCAGAGAAGCCAGGCGGCTTCATGACTGGGCAGGACCATCCCCCACAAAGAGAGCGGCTCGCTTGGTTTGGTTACATACGGAGACCTTCCCCAGGATGGCTGTGGCCACCGCCACTGCCTCCGTTACTCGCTGTACTGTCACCTACTGGGCTTCCCTGACGCTGTGCAGAGAAGGACAAAATCAACGCAACATCGACCTCTAATACTGTTCCCTGCAGGACCCACTGCGTTCAGGTGCAGCTTGAAGGAGCAGCTGAGAAGACCGCTGGGACAGCTCCAGCTCTTGAGGAAAACCCCGTTGTCTCCGGAAGGCCCCTCCCAGCTACTTACCCACCAAGCCTACCCTTGGCCGCCCTCCTACCCCTCACGCTGTGACACAGCTTCTGCCACTCCACTATCCTGGACTGGTTCCCTCCATCCCATAGGCTCAGCTCCCAGAGGCCCTCCTTCACCACCTGCTTACGTCTCCCCTTCTTCCCCAGGGCAGCGGCTGTCGGTCTCCCCCGAGAACTCACCACATCTACACTTGCTGCCGCCTGCCTGGGTGTGTCACCCCAGCAGACTGTAAGTTGTCCAGGGTGAGAACCACAGCCATCCCATCCACCCTGCACCATCGTCTTGGCACCCGGTCCCATGGCGGGCAGACAGCAGGCACTGGAAGAGACGCTTGTGGGTTTGGTGCAGCTGAACGAGGATGGGACGCCCTATCTGCAGGGCAGCCAGACAAAGGGTTGCTGCGTGGGCAAGACCATGTCACCAACTAATGCCAAGGCAACCACCCAGTCTGCAGACAGAGGTGGGGGCTCCGGGCCCTCCCACCTTCTCCCTGGGCAAGGCACCTCACTTCTAAGTCTCAATTTGCTCATCTTAAAAAAAAAAAAAAAAAACATCCTAAACTAAAAAGAAAGAAAAAGAAAGGGGAAGTGAACAAGGAGGAACACAGGAAAGTGATGAGATCAATAATTTCCTAACTTTGTTGCCAAAGCTGGAAGTTTCCATGAAGGCGACAAGACCCACACGTATGCTGCCCCCCACAACACCCGCCCGCTGCCACCATCCACTCAGGGCACATGGCTGCCACACAAGTTTCTGCCTGGAAGCAGATGCTGGCTGCCAGGACGAGCTTTGTGGGAGCTCGGCCTGCTGCTCGGGGCATTCCTGGAGCGCGTGTGTGGTTTGGGTGGAACCTGCACACCTGCCAGCCACTGCACCCACCTCGTTGAAGACGATCCTGGCTGGCTGCCTGCTGAGCGGCTCTGCAGGCCTCGACGAGCTCTTCCATGTCCTCCCGAAGAAATGCCGATAGGTGACATCAAAGAGAGAGACGCGGAGGTGGCAGCCCACCTCCGATAGCAGCTCCAGCACCCCCTAGGAGACGGAGGGATGGCCTTGAAGGGTCCTCAAGGCTGAGAGCCTCCCCACAGATGCTGATGGACCATTTGGGGGAAACTGGGCCACTCAGCATCCATCCCTTGGTTTAGGTATCAGGCCCTTCCTTCCAAGGGACTACCTCTCTCCATGGCCCTCCCTTGGCCAGTCAGAGGCTGGAATCCCACCCAGAACCAGCAAGCCACACAAGAAGCCCAAGCTGTGGAGACAGACACCTATGACACCATGTGGAACCAAGGAAGAACAAGTTCAGGCGATGCCACAAGAGATCCTGGATCAAGCTACACCTGAAGTTTATGCTAACGATAGGTGTGTCTTTAAGTGAGGTAACAAATCATCTCTCCTTAGGCTATTTTACTTGGGTGTTTGTTTTGTTTTTGGTTGGGGGAGTTATTTGTTTGCCATTTACAGCCAAATCATTCCCGATATAACCACAAACTCTAAATCCTCAGCCTGTCAGAATTATTTGGGTGGGTTGGGGTCACGGTATAAATAAAAGAAAAGCTGATCTTTGAGAACTACAGATACAGACAAGGCACCAGAGACTACTAGGTCTGCCCTGTGCCCAGTGGTGCCACCTACAGAGGGTTCTGCCTGGGTCTTCAGTGCTGTTACCACAGGCGCACCTGGCAAGGGGGCAGCTCTTACTGTCTACCAGGGACCAGGAACTCAGCTTCCCTTTCATGCAATCATGAAATTTATTAAATTAAATAAATTTAATAAATGTTATTTAAGCATATATTCTGTGTGTCCACTCTGTGCCAGACACTATTCTAGGCACTGGAAACGCAGCAGGGAACAAAACACACAAGACCTGGGTCCCTGGGGCTCATGTGAAGACAATGAAAATGGGAGCAGGGGAAGACAGGTGGGTCGGCTCTTTGCAGAAGACGGCCAGGGAAGGGGCTCTGAAAGACGACATCTAAACCGAGAACTAAGGAGGCAGGGCGGGGTGGACGGGAACCAGGAGCGGACCCTCAGAGAATAAACCAGGCAGAAGGAAGCTCTGCGTGAAGAGAGCCGGGTGCTCAGGAAAATCATCCTGACTACATGTATCTTTCTTGTTGTTGTTAGTCGCTAAATCATATCTGACTCTTTTACGACCCTATGGACCGTAGCCCGCCAGGCTCCTCGGTCCACAGGGTTTCCCAGGCAAGAACACTAGAGTGGGTTCAGATTCCCGATCCAGGAATCTTCCCACATCTCCTGTTGGGAAGCCATATATGTTATTTTTGTTGTTTTTCAGTTGTTAAGTCATTCCGACTCTTTGTGACCCCAGAGACTGCAGCACGCCAGGCTCCCCCGTCCTTCACTATCCCCGAGTTTGCTCAAACTCATGTCCATGTATGTGTATTTACATTAACTAATTGCTCTCACTTCCTGGATTTTTAGTGTTCCTAATGCTCTGCATCTGGGGCCTCCCTGATGGGAAGAGACTGTCCTGCCCAGGGCCAGCTATTTCCCAGTGACAGTAACAGACCTGCTTTCCAGTCCACACCCCACTTGCCCTCGTCTGGCTCAAACTCCAGGAGACAATATCCTCCCACTCCAACAATCCCAGAACCAGACCCAGGCAACCAGTCCCTCCACCCCAGAGGCCAATGAACTAACTCAAAATGGCCAGTCCCAAGTGTGTGCGGCTGCTTACCTGGCCTTGCCCATCCCTTCCCACAAAAACCCATGATACAGGCTTTTGCCCCAGCTCTCCTGTCACCCCGCTGCCTCCCCACCAACCCAAGTGCTTCCCAGTGGGACCCTTCAGGGATGTGCGTCCCCTCCCCTGGGGAGCCCAAAGGAAGAAACTATCTTTTCAGTGGCAACTGTCCCTGCTCTGCTGTCCCCACCACATCTGAAGAAAAACAAAAGCCAAAGTGCATTTCAAGAGCACACAGTGACTTCCCTGGTGGTCTAGTGGTTAAGACTCTGAGCTTCCAAGGCTGAGGGACCTGGATCGATCCCTGGTCAGGGAACTAAGATCCCACATGCTGCACACAGTGGCTGAAGTTTTTTTTTAAATACTAAAAAAAAAAAAAAAGAATTTTAATAAAACAATGGGATTGTGTTTAATCGGAGAAGGGGCAGGAGCCACCCTCGCAGGCCACTTCTACTTCAAACAGGATGACGGGTCAGGGAAAGAGCCTGAGAGGCAGTGACACCACCTGATTCGGGATTTCATGGAAATCGTCCAACGTGAGGTGAAGCGTGTGTTAACTAAACCGGGGTGGGATCCTTTCGCAGTTTATGTGGATGTCAGATCATCACCTGGGCACTCCAAGTGTCCTACAGCTTCATCAGTTATACCTCAATAAAGGAGAAGGAAAACCACTCCAGCTCCATGTGGGGATCGGGATGCGAGGGGAGGATGTGAGGAGTTGGGGTGAGGAGAGGGCACATTTGGGGTGTCAGTGAAGGAACTGCCGAGGGCCGTGGCGACGGCAGGGTGTGGAATATGAGGGGAAGAGAAACAGGCGGGACCGGCTGGTGGCCGCCTGCCCGCCCAGCCTCCCGGGTCCAGCAGGTGAGTCCCAGCACACAGGAGCAGCTGGCAGGGGGGAGCGTGCCAACAGGTCTGGGGGGATCTTGAGCCCAGACCCTCATCCCTCCCCCCAGCACATTCCTCACCCCGCTCCCCACCCCCTGGAGCCCCTTTACTGCACCCGCCCCCTCATTCCCAAGAGGCCCTGCCCAGGGAGGCCTTCCCTGACCCCCGCCATCCAGACCCTCACCCTCCGACCTGGTTTTATATCAGTACAGTATCTCCCATGTTTCTAAGTTGTCTGTTTACACGCTGGTGGTTGGTCTCAGCTCTGGGGGGGAAGGGATGAGAGCCTGGAATATTCTCCTCCTGCTGTATCCTCAGGACTGGGGACCAAATCATGCAAGGCGGGGGGGATGGGGGGGCTCAGTGTGCATACCTCCCGGGGGCCTGGGCCTCCCCTCACTGCAGGCACCGACCAGGGCACCACCATCAGCACCCCCGGCCCCCTCACCACGCTCTCAGGGAGGTGACCAGCAGCCAGGACCAGGGAACTCCCAGATCACCCGGGAGCTGGGTCTTCTCCCAGCCTCCACACCCCGACCACCCCCTCCACCTCTCTGAGACTTTGTCTTCAACTCTACTCGGGTAGGTTTCTAGCTGTCTCCTCGTGCTGGACAGACAGCTCTGTGAAGACAGAGTTGGGGGCGGGGGGTCACCCTCGTGTCCCCTGCACAGCTCCAAACACACAGTAAATATCAAGTGAAATATCCATTCCAAAGGAAAGAATTAGGTTGGCCCAAAAGTTTGTTTGGGTTTTTCTGTAATTATCTTTTTGGAAAACTTGAATGAACTTTTGGGCCAACCCAGTAATCAACATTCATGGTAAAAGGAAAACTAAACCAAAAAGGTAAATAAAAAGTAAGAAAAACATACCAAAATGACTAATAAGTGACTTGAGTTCAAAATTAGCATGTAATATTTTTAGCCAACACCTTTTACAGGGAAGTTTGCTATCATCTAAAGCTATCAATTCTCAAAATAACTCAAACTGTACAAATCTGTAAGATCATCTAAACTGAACTTTTGACTTTTTCTCTACTCGATCTTTTAATCTTGGCTGATTTTTGTGTGTAAAACCAACTTTGCATTCCTGTGATAAACCCCACCATGATGTCCTACCTTCTGTACACACTGCTGGATCTGATGTCCTAATATACTAAGGAATTTTGTGTTAACATTCACAGGAGATGGCAATCTGTACTTTTCTTTTCATGTCCTTGTCCGGTTTGGGTATCAAGGTTATGATGGCCTCAAAATAAACACCTGAGAACAATTCCCTCCTACTCTGAGTGTTGGTCTACAATTGGTATTATTTCTTCCTTTACTATTTTATTAAATTCAACAGTGAAGTCATTTAAGTTTGAAAATGTTTTAATTATGAATTGAGTTTCTTTAATAAATATGGGGCTATTTAAGTGGGAATTTGCTGTATGACTCAAGGAACTCAAACCCAGAGGGGTGGGATGGGGTGGAAGGTGGGAGGGAGGCTCAAAAGGGAGGGGACATATGTATACTATGGCTGATCCATGTTGATGTATGGCAGAAACCAACACAATGTTGTAATTATCCTTCAATTAAAAATAAATTAAGAAAAAAATGAACAAAGAAAAAATATATAGGGCTATTTAGATTTTCTATTTCTTCTGGTGTCCCTTTTGGTAAATTGTGCTTTTCAAGAAACTTATCCATTTCATCTAAGTTATTTTTATTAGCACATAAGTTACTCATAATGTCTCTTGATTATCTTTTTAATGTCTGTAGGATATGTGGTGATGCCCCTTTTTCCTCTCCTAATATTGATAATCTGTGTCTCTTCTCTCTTCTCATGATCAGTCTTGCCATTGGTTTATCAATATAATTAATCTTTTCAAAGAACCAACTTCTAGCTTTACTGATTTTCTTATTATCTGTCCTTTATTGATTTCTGCCCATATATTTCCTATTTCCTTCTTCTCTTTTCTTCGGTTTTAATTTATTCCTCTTGTCTAGATTCTTAAGGAGAAAGCAGAGATTGTTGATTTTACACAGGCAGATCTCAGAGACAGAGGGTCAGTCCCAGACCACTGCAATAAAGTGAATATCTTAATAAAGTGAGTCACATGGATTTTTTGTTTCCCAGTGCATATAAAATTATGTTTATACTATACTGTAATATATTAAGTGTACAGTAGCATTATGTCTAAGAAAACAATGCACCTACTTTAACTTTAAAACAATTTATTGCTAAAAAATACCAACTATCATCTGAGCCTTCAGTGAGTCATCAAAGATCATTGATAACAGATCACAGATAATAATGAAAAATAATGAAAAAGCCTGAAATGTTGCAAGGTTACCAAAATGTGACAGAGAAATAAAATAAGCAAATGCTGGGAAAATGGCACTGATGGACTGTCTCCATGCAGAGTCGTCAAAAACCTTCAATTTGTGTGGGGGTGGGGGGCATACAATATCTACAAAGCACAATAAAATGAGGTATGCCTGCATTTTTCTTCTTTTCTAATGTAGTTATATAAAGTTGTAAGTTTCCCTCCAAGGACTACATTAACTGCATCCCACAAATCTTGATATATTCTTATACCAGTTAGTTCCAATTACTTTCTAATCTCTCTCTGAAGTCTTTGACCGAAGGGTTACTAGTGAGCAGAGTGTTGTTTAATTTTCTACTATTTGAGGATTTTCTGGTTATCTTATTATTATTGACTTTTTAATTTATTAACATACTGGTCAGTGAACATATTCTTCATAATTTCAATCCTTTTAAATTTATTGGGATTTATTTTCATGACCAAGCATATTATCTATCTCTGTAAATGTTTCACAGGCACTTGAGAAGGTGTATTTTATTTGTTAGGTATAGTGTTTTCACGATGACAATTCAGTTAAGGTGGCTGGTGGTGTTCAGATCTTTCACACCCAAATGATGTTTTGTTTTGTTTTTTTTTTGCAGGGGGTGTGGGGGGAGTCTATTGGTTCTATTACTTATTGAGAGAGTTAAAAGCCTCCAATTATAAAGGTAAATCTAAATGCAGTTCCCTTTGGTTGTATAAACTTTGCTTCACGGATTTGAAAGCTGTGCTACTGGGTGCTGGGCACAAATGAGATATAATAGCAGGCCAGTTAGTCTTCAGAATGCTGGCTTACAGGTCTGGCCCTTGGCTGGAGTTTGCAGTCTGGGGACACAGACTTCACCACCATGCTAATGGACTGGAATGGCTTACTAGTACTAAACTTCTTGTACAAAGTGATATATGCTGATCACTTGCTTTCCTTCTGGACCTCTGGAATCCTACTATGTGCTAGGCAGAGTGTGTCTACATGACCAGTTCCCAAAAAGCCCTGAGGGTTTTTTATAACCTGTTGGCACTGAGTCTCTGACAAGCTTCCTTGGTTGGCAGGATGTCACAGGTATTGTCCCAGCTCGTTGCTGGAGTATGTCTTATGGGAATCCCATGGCAGAGGACCCTGGGAGTTCATACCCATTGCCTCCCATGTGCCTCTCCCGTGGCTGATCTTACTCTATTTTTTCACCAAAACAAATCTTTCCTTTGAAGATGACTATGTGCTGAGTCATGTCAAGTCCTCCTAGTCAATCACCACACCTGGGGTTGACTTTGGGGGCTCCCATCACAGGAGCACACACATTTAGGGCCGTCGCATCTTCCTGACCGTCACTGTCAGTATGAGACGTCCCTTTATCTCTGGTGATGCACGCTTCACCTTGAACTCCACTTTGTCTGAAATTAGTACAGCCACAAAGCTTTCTAATGCTTAGAGTTTACACGGGTATCTTTTTTTCCATTCTTTTCCTTTCATACATTTGGTTTGAAGACATATATTTAATGTCTTCATGTTTAAACTGTGATTTTTTTTATAAACAACTTATAAGTGGGTTTTAAATGTTAGCTTTTAATGTATGACTCTATTCTACAGAAAGTGTACATTTTTTAAAATTATTTCAATGACATTATCCATTATCATAATGTCTACAAAAGCAAACACCTGGAGTCAGAACAAGTGGTCATTTTAAGGAAGGACCTAATGAATGGATGACAGGTCATTCATATAGGAGAAGCTATGCTGTCTTAAGGAAGAATAAGAAATTCTTCATGAAATGACATGAACAGTCTATAACATATATGGGGGGGGGGGGAGTTGTTTTTATTTATTTTGTTTTTAAAAAGTCTCATTTTGATCCTTTCTTTCCCAGAAATCCCTGAATGGAAACCCAATTATGTGACTTTCATGAAAGTATTGACTTCATCTTTGGGAAGGAAGTAAAAATGATCCACATTTACCAATGTATAATTCATACTGTTAAGAATATTTTTTAAGATACAGAATATAGCAATAAGCTACCATTCATGCCAAAAAAAAAAAAGAGAGAAATATACAAGTATATTTATTTGTTGTGGTTGCTTAGAATGTCTGAAAGGTTGTACAGAAAACAGGTTAATACCAGCTATATCCAGGATGAGACAGCCATAGGACAATACACTTACCTTGTGTGCCCCCCTGAATTTTGAACTATGGGAATTACCTTTTAAAAAACAAGTTAAAATGCATTAATAAAGTAAAATAGGAAAATAAAAGAAATTTCCTTTGTAAAATTCCTAGGCAAGAGACAACTGCTGTCTACTAGCTCGTGAGCCCCTGGAGGCAGAGCTGCTGGAGCTGGTCTCCCCAGCTTAGAGTCCCAGCTGGTCGGCCGGAGCTGTGTTACTTTAGGCATCTGACTCCACATCACTCGTGTTGCTTCCTCTTCTGTAAAACAGGGGTAATGATGCTGCCTACTTCATAGGGCTGTTGTGAGGATGAAGTGAACCAATACAAGTAAAGCGCTAAGAAGTAAAGTTGTTGGGGACGTCCCTGAAGTCCAGTGGTTAAGCCTCTGCGCTTCCAATGTAGTGGGCATGGGTTCGATCCCTGGCTGGGGAATTGGGATCCTATATGGCATGCAGTGTGGCCAAAAAATAAAGCTGTAAGCAGTAATCACCGCAGTATCTACACGGTAGCAAGCACACAGCAGGTACTCAATCACAGGGTTTGAAGTGATGATGCAGGATGTGCCCGATTTAACAATAGTAGGTTATTCTCAGACCTAGTGCTCAGACAACTCTGAATGCAAGGAGAATTGCTCTGCCAGATGCAGAGGGAAAAGATACGGTCTCACCACAAGCCGCATGCTCACAGTGGCAGGCCTGGATCATTCCTGTGCATCCCCCCAGGACCCTGGGCCTCCCCAGGACAGTATGATCACATGGGTGTTCTGTGGAGGCACATAAACACCAGCTTTTCTGGCAGGTTCCCTGGCAGCTGAGGGCAGAGATGGACACAGGGCCCCAAAATGAGGGCCTGAGTGTGCAAAGGTGGTGGTACCTCCACCTCACATCTCCCAGGATGCCCAGAGCTCCACCCCTGCAGTTCTAACCCCCAGGCCGTGCTGAGCCACACACAAGGCCAGCCCTTGCAAACAACCTGGCCAGGAAATAATTCAGGAAATCGAATTACCTGGGTTTTTGGATTGCTCCACTGTAGGCAGCAAGAAGCCTTGAGTCAGGGTCAAAAGTGCTGACCGAGTCGCTGAATCACATACCCTCTTTGCTGATGGGCCACTTTGCCTCCAAATGCTGCCACCGCCCGGGGTGATGGGCGCAGTGAAAGACTCAGATAAACACGTGAAAATCGATACTGTCTCAGCTCAGAGCGGTGAAAGCAAGCATTTGACATTAAACAGTCGGTTTCTTTACCTGCTTAATTAACGGGCCATCGAGCCACTTCAGGACACACTGAAACGCCGTCGATTCCTTCAGAGGCTGGCGTGCTCTCTGTGGGTGCGGAGGGACCATCAGGTTTTGGTCAAAGATCCTGTGCCAGTCTTGCATTCTGCCAGTCCCCGGGTCCCTGGGGCCTCTGAGATTACCTGCACCACTGGTGTTCAAATAAATAAGAGAGTTATGAGGGCCCAGCGCTTAGAGAACCTCCTACTAATACCAGGGGAACCACCACCCTTGCGACCCACACTCTGACCTCCTCAACCCCCACTGCAGCCAAGGACTGGCATCCATGCTGCCTTGCCCTGGCCAATCAGAGCACACCTACCCCAGCCTCGATGACTGGTTTAGGGACAGCCACATGCTCTATCCAGCTGCAGAGGTGGAGCCCTGTACAAGGGCACCAGGCCTTGGGAACTGGGGCTCTTAGAGGGGCCTGGGGGGCATGACCCATTCAGAGCCAATAAGATGTGAGCTCAGGGCTTCTGTTGGTTCTGTTGCAAGAACACTCTCCTCTGGGGCCTTCAGAGCAGGGAGGCCATCAGCTTGGAGCTTCCAAGGGGAACACCATAGGAGTGGCCGCCTTGAGACACATACAAAAAGGCAGGCAGCATGGGAGCAAGGCCAGAGGTCCAGATGTCACCACAAGAGCCCTGGCTCAAGGGGAGCCTGGAGTCTGGCACCCAGGACAGCCGAGCCACAGACAGTCATGCTGGTGGAGCCAGGTGGGGACAGACTGAGTGTTCGGGGTGTCTTGGTAACCTGGCTCATTCAAGATTTTATCTGCCTTCTGGCAGATGAGGATCTCGAGACTGTCTTCAGCTGAAACAGAACCTTAAGCCCTTGGCCTTGATAAGAGGCCAAATTCTCCTAAAATGGCCAGCAAGGAGAAAGGGCAGTGGGTTTGGTCTTCTAAGACAGCAGGTCTCTAAATGCAATCCACAAAGCCCCAAGGTTCTCGGAGGTGGTCAAGAGCTCCAGAGGCTCAGAGCTATTTTCATAACCTCCAGATGCCACCTGAGTCTTTCACTGGGTTGGCATTTGTGCTGATAGTGCCAAGGCAATGGTGGGTAAAGCTACTAGGGCCTCATCACCTCCCAAGACAACAGCAACCAAAGCCCACCAGCCACCCTGTGCTCTTCACCCCTCACAGCACAGAGTCCAGCAGCTTCGCTTAATAAGGTCCCTGGGGAGGCTGTGCAAACTATGGATTTTATTACATCTTGATTTGACCCTTGAGGATGCGTGCTTTTAACATTCTGTGATGAAAGGGGATAAAGGACAAAAGCATTTCTGCTGCCAAATGAAGGGCCAGGGTCACCCCGGGGTAAGCCGGGCGTGATCGCTGGGCTGTGAGTTAAACTGCCTCCTTCCTGCACTCGGCAACACCATTCTTACTAAAAGAACAGCTCAGAGACAAACAATGGTGATTCAGAACTGGGAGCTTGAAACACAGTTTGAACAAAATGAACCTGTCACTTCAAGATAAACTCATAAAAACTGAGCTTTCGGGCAAAATTCAGAATTGGGAAAATCTGTGCCCTCCACTGTGAGCCTGACAGCTTCATAACTCTTGAAGACTTTCCTGACAAGATGGGTAGTGCTGGTAACGAAAAGTGAGCTTTTGAAATTGTGTGAGTAGATGTGACAATATTTGGAAGATCTGCCTAACTCAGAAGCAGTTATTGTCCGAGAGAACAAGCACAATGATGTAAAATCTTGCATGGGGAACGATCCACCCAAAGTGCGATGCAAACCAGAGGATTTAATGTAACAATGTGAAAGTTTTCGGACAGGGTGTCAAACTGCTCTCGAGAAACCCTTGAGGAACGATCGCTTATGGGTTTGGGTACAGCACAGAAGCAGAATATCCACAGTTCTCTAAGGGCTCCCCGTCCACCCATCTGCATCTCTTTCAAATCCTTCAAGCAAAATGACAACAGACTCAACAGAGAAGCTGTGCCCATTGGGATTAACAATCATGCAAAACAAAAACAAAGCAAAAACCCAAAAAGGGTCTCCCTGGTAGTCCAGTGGCTAAGACTCTGTGTGCCTAATGCTGGGGGTACAGGTTCAATCCCTGGTCAGGGAACCAGGTCCCACATGCTGCAACTAAAGATCCTGCATGCTGCAACTAAGACCCAGCAGAGCCAAATAAATAAATATTTCAAAAACAAACAAACACACAAAACAACCCCACTTTTCTTGCTAATGTTTTTGTTTCAGAAAACATGGCTGGCTTTCATTAAAAAAATGTATTTTTATATTAACATGTAACAGGTCTGCTGCTGCTGCTGCTGCTGCTAAGTCACTTCAGTCGTGTCTGACTCTGTGCGACCCCAAAGACGGCAGCCCACCAGGCTCTGCCATCTCTGGGATTCTCCAGGCAAGAACACAGGAGTGGGTTGCCATTTCCTTCTCCAATGTATGAAAGTGAAAAGTGAAAGTGAATTCGCTCAGTCGTGTCCGACTGACTCTTAGCGACCCCATGGACTGCAGCCCACCAGGCTCCTCCGTCCATGGGATTTTCCAGGCAAAAGTACTAGGTCTACTGTTTTTAAATGAATTAATAACACTGTCAACGTTTCTCAACAATAAATGTTGGTAAGCGTCACTCACATTTTAGGAAGTTATTTGGAGTCCTCAATCATTTTTTAAAGCATAAAGCAGCGTGACACTAAAAAGCTGGAGAAAGGTTGCTCTAAAGGGACTCGAAATACAGGGCTTCTGGCAGCCAGCCCACCCTCCACACTCACAGGCTGTGCTGGGAATGCAGAGGGGCCCTGCAGGTATGAATGCGACTGGCCCCCCGAGATACTCTCCCACACCTGGTGGGCTTCAGCGTGGGGTCCAGCCCCCATTGGAACACCACCCCAACCCTGCATACATCTCCTTGGGCCTCCAGATCCAGACTGTTACTGTATGAACAGTAAGGCACACACCGGTTTATGTGGGGTTTTTTCCTCTGTGGGTTATGTTTGTCTGCTCAATACCACTTGTTTTGCGGAACTACCCTCCCCAGTTCTGGCCCGAGGGCTTTGGGGCTGGTCTCAGAGATGACATACACTATGTGTGTCTTCACTGGGACCCCAACCACAGCACCCTCTGGACAGGCTGTCTCCCAGGGCCAGCTCCTCTGTGCTTCTGCACCCAGCAGGCTTCTGTGCTTTTGGTCAGAACACATATCAGCTCTCCTGTACTGACCTGCTCCCTGGCCCACTGCTTGCAGAAGGAAACTTACTCTCCTGGGGCCTTGATACTGCACTTACCATCAGAGCTCAATCAATTCAGCCCTGAAACTGAAGTTTCAATAAACTTGTCTCCCCAGTTTTTTCTCTTTTTCAGGGAAATGTTTCATCATTGACATTAGTTATAAAATTGAGAGGTTTATTCCTCTCAGGTTTATTCCTTTATTTCACTTTGCAGGTTTATTCCTGCAAAGTGAGGACCTTCACAGACCGAGGGGTAACTCTACAGCAAAGCCATTTCTGCCTCAGAAGCACATGTAGGGAAACACCCTCCGGAAGGAGCCCCCAGTGGCAGTGTTTCCTGGCTCCAGGACAGCGCCCCCTTTGTAGGTGGCTCCCTCGCCCCAGATCCCTAACCTAGTGCATCCCCCACTTCCCTGGGTGACAAGGGGACCCAATACTACATTTGGCAGGACCAGTTGCAATGACAGGATGGCACTGCAGGAGACGCGGTAGGACGAAAGGCAGGTCTCCCAAGATCAAAGCTCTGAGCCAGGGAGGTGGAGGCAAGTGGTAGAGATGACTACTGGAGGGGGTGATGGAGGGAGAGGTGACTCCTGAGACACAGCCTCCTGGGAGTAGGAGCCTGGACAGTCCCAGGGGCTCCATTACACACAGAACTCTTCCCCTCCTGCCCCCCACCCCGCACCCAGTGCCCCAAATGGCTCTCACCTGGCCAACACTCCTGTACACTCCATCCTGCCCTTGCTTCAGTTCCTCCCATTCAGCATGCCCTCTATCCCCCTTGACAGGCACACACACCCCTGGATGAGTCTTCCTCTGGTGGAACCTCCCCAGGAGAGCAGCTCCACCCATACACACCCCCTCACACTGGACCCTATCACAGAAGAGGCACCCAGCTTCCCCAGGCTACATGGTCACTGTCGTCCTGCAGGGACTGAGCTCCATGAGGTCAGGACTAGGTCCTCAATGTAAACCTTTCTAACGATTAAGTAAATTATTCAATTATTCTGGAGAGGAATGAAGAAAGCTGCGGAGGAAGGCAGAGGGGCCTTTGGGGCCAGATGAACCATAAAGAAAAAACTAGGAGGGTCCCGTGCTTTGAGCCCAAGAAAAGGGTACAAGGGGCTCTCCAGAGGAAGGGGGAAGAAAAGGCATCAACTTTTACTGAGTCCTTATCATGAGCCAAGCACTCATATTTTCATATTTGCTATTCCAATAACTCGAAGATAAGTACGACTACTATCCCCTTCTTACAGATGTGAAAAGTGAGATCCTGAGGTTAAACAGCCAGCCTGAAACCATATAGCCAGTCGTACAAACATCAAAGCCATTATAACCTATGCCGGCCCCTCTGCCCACCAAGACCAGGAGAAGCCCTCAAGGGCAAAGAGAGAGCAAAGAGGTCGAGGAGCCTGGGCTGATCCTTGCTCTCCACTCTGACTTCTGCAAAGTCCCTGCCCTCCCAGCATCTGTCTCCCACCTACAAAAGGAGGGGGGCCTCTGAAGCTCCCTGGAAGTCTTTGCTTCTGCAGACCTACCTGATCAACAAATATTCACCAAGCACCTGTTCTGTCCCAGTACAGTGAAGCAGACTGTCAAATACCCTGTCTTCAAGAATCTAAATATCTAATGGGACAAAGACTAGGGGGCAAGCCTGAGCAGCACAGAGAAGACAAGCCTAACCCAGTCTCCCTTCTTGGCAAGGAGGGGTGGGGGGCGGGGTATGGAGAAGAGAAGGGACCCAGGCACTGAAGAGATCAGCTGGGCTGAGGTCTCATCAGCAGTGGTTCACCAAGGAAAGGGAGGGACAGGAGCCACAAGGAACTTCCCGGGCACAAGGAAGCTTCCCGCCCAGACGCGAAAGAGATCTGACTGCGGAACCTTGAAAGCTCAGGAGCTTTTTTGAGAGTAGACACCAAGTGCATGTGAGTATGTGTTCAGTCGTGTCCAACTCTTTGTGACCCCATGGACTGTAGTCTGTCAAGCTCCTCTGCCCATGAGATTTCCCAGGCAAGAATACTGAGTGGATTGCCATTTCCAACTTCAGGGAATCTACCCGACCCTGGAGTCAAACCCACATCTCCTGTATTGGCATGAAGATTCTTTACCAAATGCACCACTTGAGAAGAAACCCTTCCTCCTTTATTTTTGAGAGTAAGCGAAGTCTAATTAAGCTCTGCCTGGAATTCCTCTTTCAAGGAGTGTTCTTTGAGTACCTACCCTGTGCCAGGCCCTGGAGAACACTGCAGACAACCACGTTGACCTCGAGGAATGTATCTGAAGGGAGGCAGAAACACAGGATACAAGTTAGCACACAAAAGAGGTGGTTGTGACCTATGAAAATCACAGAGGAGAGAAGGGTGCAGGGAGCTGTGATGGAGACCCGGCTTGGAACTGGCGGTGACGGCACAATCATCTAAAGTACACCTTTTCCAACTACACAGGCTTGTGAGACTTCCCACCTATGCTTCAGTCAAAATCACACAGTGCAACAGTTGAAGGCAGGACCAGGGCTGTGAAGGCATCTGTCTTCTATACAGACAGATATGCAAAGAAATGTGCAAGGGTCTGAAGAAGGCAGCAGGAGACCGAGCACTGGGAGTCTCAAGAGCACAAGGGCCCAAGTTGGGAGCTCGGAGGCGGTCAGAAGGTCGGCAGGCAGGACAGCGGAGGGGAAGGCGGGAGCAGCTCCAGGGTAGGCCTTAGGCAGGCAGGACCATCGGAGCAGGGAATCCCGCAAGGGTCATGGAGTCTCCAGATCCCCACCGGGCAGCGGCGCTGGGTTGGGTCGGCAGGCAAAGCAGGGGGTTCCCAGCAGGGGTCCGAACAGTAAAAGGGGAGGGGCCAATGCCGCGGTCTCAGCAAAGCCCAAGCGGTCGCCGGAAGCTGAACCGCTGGGTGCGGAGTCTAGGGGCAAAGTGCAGAGGTTGAACCCCAAGAAGCCCCCGATACCCTACAGGACCTGCCGGCCCGGGCCACACCAAAAGTCAAGGAGATGGGGAGGAAAATGCGACCGACGCGGGCACAGACCCGCGCTAGCCGGGTTGCCGCGCCCCTCAGGCCCCGGGCTCCCAGAAGAGTCGGACGGAGCACCCCACACACACTTCGGGATCAAGGCCTCAGGCCGCTCGGTGGCCCCTGAGCCTCTGGACTGAGTCCAACCTCCCCCGCGGCGCCAGCCAACGTGGTTCCGCCTGTGGCGGGCAGCGTTACCTAGGAGACGCGACTGCAGCAGCCGCCCCCGCCCCCGGGCGTCGAGCTCCAGGCTTCTGAGGAAGTGCCTCTACGACGGATCCAGAGGCCCGGCGCTGGCCGGTCCCCACCAGAACTGCAGACCCTGCGGGCCGAGGACCGGCCAAGGGGTGCCCGATCCGCTGCCACCAGCCAGAGGAGCCTTGGAAAGGGACGAACTCTGTCTCCGTCATTCACGTTAGCAGGACTCAGGGACCAATCAGAGCCCAAGTCCAGGGTCTTCGCTCCAGCAGCGCCAGCCAATCGGCGCGGCGGCGGGCCCGTCCTAATTTGCATGGTCGGCGATCCCTCAGCCAATAAGAGTGTGACTGGCGTGAAGAACAACCAATGAGAATCTAGAAGAGGAGTGGCCCCGGGCGTCCCACGAGGTGAAGATGCTGCGGGCGGAACCTAGTGGAGCAAGCGGGATTCGGGGGCGCTAAAGTCGCAGGGGCAGGGCGGGAAGGAAGATCCGGAGCGGGACAGAGGATCCGGAGCTGGAGCCCCCAGGTGAGTGCAGGGGGAGACCCCAGCCGTCCGCGCAGTCCCCTGCAGTGCGCCGGGAGAGCGGCGGCGGGCACCGCGAGGCCCGCGCTGACTCTCCATCTCCTTGTCCCCAGCGCGTCCCCGCACCCGCCTCCATCCTCACCTCCTCTCCAGCCGGCTCACCTCCCTCTCCATCATATCCCTTCCCCCATTCCGCCCTCCTTTGCCTGCCCTGTCTGCCAGCCTGCCCGACCTTTTAGCTCCCATCCCGACCCTACCCCAACTTCATCCTTCCCTGACCCCTCCTTTTCCCGCAGCTTCGCCTCCCCCTCCCCCATCCCTCTTTCCATTCCCTCTCCCAGCCTCAGCGCACCCCCCCATCGGAGCGCTCCTGGTCCTAGTCCTCCCCATCTCTCTCACAAAGGCTCATCCTGCCTCTCCTTTCAGGTCCCTAGCCCCATCTTCGGACCCACTCTGCTCCCAATCCCTACGTTTCCCCATGGGCGCCCTCTCTCCACCTTGCCCTGCTCCCCAGGACCTTGGCACTCCCCTCCTGCACCAGTTCATCAGGCTACCTACACACCTCCTCCCACCCGGTCCCTCTGCCCCTACCCCATCTTCAGCTTCTCTTCGCTCCCCACCTCCCCTACCTGCTGCTGCTCCTGCAGGACGCAGGACACAGAGCCCCAGCTGATGCACCGCGTCCTGCTGCAGTGGCTGTCCTGTACCTGCCCACCTTTCCACCCTGCCACCCAGGCAGCCTGCCCTGGCTCTGCTCCCCCTGGCATTTGTCCAGGGGCTCCTTTGGGGTCTACACTTTGTCTAGAGCAGCCTCAGGGGGTCTCCAGGTGAAAAGTCCCTTAGCACCCTGCCTTCCTCCCTGGCCATGATGTCCCTCCCCACCCCACCCCCACTTTCCTACTCAGCTTACTTTATGATTCAGCATTTTTGGGGTGGTAACTTTCTTTGCCTCCTGGCATGATAGGGACCTGGTTGTGGGCTGAAGGCAGGGGGTCTTGACCCTGAATTAGAGGAACAGTCCTGAGCTACCTGGTGGGGTCAGGGTTGGGGAACGGGGAAACCCACCAGCGGGGGCAGTCCTTTTCTTTTTCACTTGTCTGCCCTGTGTTGAAATGCATCCAAGGGGAGATGACATAAGTAATAGCTCTTGGGGAAATGGGCTATTAGCATTTATGGAAATTAATACATCCACATCCAAGGCGCAGGAACACCAAGTTCAGGCCACAGCTGTCCCACTGTCTGTCGTTTCAGGATTTCTTCTTTCTCTGCAACTTCTCCTCCCCCTCAAAAATGCCATCCGCCTTTCAATGCCAAGAGCAAGCCCCTGCTCTGCAAAACAGAACCACATCCAGGCCCCATGTTGCAGGGTTCGGGGACTGTGGAGAGTCGTGTCTGCCTCCTTGATTGTTGCTTAGTGTGTGGATCTCCCTGCAGAGCCCAGGGAGGTTCCTGGGCTCCTGCCCCTGAGCTGTCATGACGGGGTGCCCAGAGTGCGTTGGCTACCCAGGTCCTGTCAGTGGGGCATGCTCACCAAGCCCATGCCTGGCCTCAATGACATTGAGAGTGTTCCAGCTGCAGTGTGTTCCTACCTCGAAAGCAGCCTGCTGGAGGCTCCCCTGCAAACCCGAGGTCCAGTTCCTTGTGCCTCTTTCTGCTGCACCAGCTGCCAGACCATGTGAGGGCTGAGCCACCGCACGGGGAGGAAGGGTCTTGAGCAGTGTGAAACCAGGTCTCATGCTCAGAACCCTTTTGGGTCTGGACGGGGATGAATGAGCATGAAAGCAACTGCACACGGGTGTGACAAAGACACCACGTTTCTTGTCTACTGAGGGTCATGGGCCATGGCACTGAGGGACACAGGGGCGAGCAAGCTCTGAGGTGGGGCAGATTGAGAAGCTTCACACCTTGGGGCTGGCTTGCTTTCCTTCTTCAATGATCTTCTAAACCCCAGATGATTCAGGAGGAAGTGACTGGTACAAGTTTTGGTTTGGCACTTTCCGGTAAGGGAGGGGGCCTCCTCTCGACTTTCCTGTTTGTTAGTGCTGGGGCCATAGCAACTGGGCAGCTCCACGCGTAGCAAAGGAAGGCCTCCTCCGCTTCTGGAACCCTGGGGAATGTGTGTGGTTTCCCAGGACTCCGGCTGGAAGGAGCATGTGTCTAGTCCTTGACCTCCACTTCTCCATGACCTTCACGTCACCAAAGATCCTAGAGCCCTTTCCTGAAGTCCCTGAATTACAGGCAGAACAGTGGTACTTCTGGCAGCATTTGGGGAAGACTGTCTCTGACTGTCTTCAGGGCCAGGGACGCCCCCTCCATCCCCTCCCAGCAGCTAGGGGTCCCACCTCATAGAGGTGAGCCTGCTAGAGCTGCAAGGGGTTTGGGCATCTTCCACTTGGGAGGCGTCAGCAGAAGCCCAAAGGCACAGACTTCTCCAAGGTCACTCAGAGGTGTCAGACCCTGTGCCTCCTGCCAATCTGAGCCAGGAATTTCTTTCTGCCCACTGGAGGAAACCAACACCCCATGGATGTGCCAACCAGTGGCCCTTCAGAAAACACTTGTGAGGTCATGCTGAAACATGTGGGGAAATAGCACCATGGGTGCTTCTGAGTCAGTGGGGCTATTGGGAGTCAGAGATGCCACCAACTGCAGAGAACCTTCAGCCACAGCATCCTGCCCTGCCTGGCAGTGCCCCAGAGCCAGTGCCCTATCATCCCAAAGATGTCATCAAAGAGATGGCAAGGGGCCGGGCCACTGGGTGAGATAAAAGCAAAGAAGGGATGCTGTGCTTTGACCTTGCTTCACTGCGGGTCCTTGTAAATAACCATAAACCCACTCCCTGTGAGGGAGGCTGATTGGTCTGGATGGGAACTAAGCACAGAGAGGTAGCGAGACAGACCCAGCCTCCTGATCATGAGGAACCTGGTTTATCATCCCACTGCACCAGCCCCCTGCCTGTCCCACCAGGCTCCAGCCCATCCACAAGTGCCAGAAAGCCTTACCCCCCATAGACGCGTCTCCTCCAACATGCAGGAGGGTCAGGTTCAACCCCTACTCCTGAGGTATGTGGAGGCTGCCTTTCTCATGACCAGGAAGCCTAGCACACTCAGCCTCCTAGGCTCTGCATGTCCCCCCTTTCTTTGGGGTGACTTTAAGGGGTTGTGGTCCTTGGCTAAGCTAGTGCAGAGGAGAAAAAGGGACAGGGCCTCCCCCAGAGGGCACAAAAGGGGCCAGTTGGGGACATCACTAGACTGGTCATTCCATCACTGCTGGGATGAACTTAAGCCTTTCCATCCAGCCTGGCCTTGGCAGAAATGTGAGTCACCCCCAGGCGGAGGTGAGCAGCTACTGGGTCTTCATACCTTTGGCCACATCCCGCGGGGCTGAGACGGAGCCAGCCTTCCTCTCTCTGTACACCAAGGGATGCGCTGCAGGCCCGGCCACTCCCACTCAGAGTGTGCACTGTGCCTGCATACTTTCTAACTCATCAGCTGGAAAATGGAGTCTCAGGAGGTCCCTCTGCTCCACCAAGTGACCAGGTGGTTAGTTAGCTCTGGAGACCAGGGGCATCTGGGGTTGTATGTGTCCCTTGCCACAACACCTGTTCCCCCACATCTCTGGCTCCCTCCTCCATTGAACTTCCTCCTTGCAGGCAGCCCATCTTCCCTCTCACTCCAACACACAGGCGCTTGCAGAATTGACTGTCTTGGTGCCACATTGGGAAAATGGGGAAAGCAGAGATGGGCTGGGGAACGTCTCCCTTGCTGCAGACCCACTTGGGCGCCTTTTCCCCACCAAGATCTTGAGCCATATTAGGGGGTTGTCCTGAACCTAACTTGATCATGGATCTTGAGCCCAACTGCTGAGTTGCTGAGATCCATCATCCAGCTCAACGGATGAAAGCCAAGTGCATCTTTCTCCTTCTCAGATCCCCACACCGGTTTCAAAGCAAACCAGCAAACTGTTCATTGTCTGGCTAGTTTCTCCAGTGAGCAAGTAACTTCTGGGGTCCCATAGATACGGGATCTGGTCCGCAAGCACAGGAGTCCTGGCCTGTGGCTCCCGGGGAAGAACTAGCTCTCTGAGTGTTCGGCTCTCACTCTCCCAGCTGCTTGACCCTGTGCTTGCATCTCCCTTTTTCAGGCTTGGTGAAATGACACAAGTAGAGGCATAAGAACAGTCCCTGGCATAGGGCAAGAATCTCCCTCAGCTTCTCAGCCTCTGCATCGTCACAGGCTGAGCACAAACCTTCGCCCTACCTGGAGCCCGGGTGGCTCCCGGGAAGGCTCAATCTGAGTGACTCAGGTCACCCTCGGAGTCATTTCAGGAGCCCACGTGGGGCTCCTCAGAGTGGCTGTGTGCTCCTGGAGAGGAACCTGGGAGAGCCCAGCTGGTGCCTTTCATGGAGGGAGGAGGGCTTTACCTATCTGCAGATCACAGCCTCCCTGTGAGTGGAGGGACCCACGCCACCCTGTCGTCCCTATCCCAGGCCTCCTGGAGGACACTATCTGCCCACCTGTGCAGTGGCCTGTGGGGACCAGGGGGCTGCAGAGCCCGGCCCCCAGCTCACCCACCCTCCGCACCACAGCATGTTTTCATCTTCCATCCCTCAACAGCTTTACGATCTCTCAGAGCAAACTCCAGCCTGATGTCCACAAGCTGTCAAATGCAGCCCAGGGCAGAAGGAGCTAGAATTCTGCCTGGGAACGTTGCATTCCCAAGCTCCCCATGATGGTAGGGGCTCCCTCGAAATAGTGCCCTTCCTGCCCCTTCTGGATGGAGGCAACTCGGAAATAACTCGAACAAGGAAATTCTGATGAATCCACAGATTAAAAAGTAAATTAGAATTAAACATTTTTTAAAACCTGTAATACTGCCAATGGGGAAAGGCCTTTGCGGCAGACATTTGAAGGGCCAAGAGTGAGCAAGACCCACCTCACCTGCACCTCTAGGGGCCAGGAGCCAGGAAGGAGAGGCAGTAACCACAGACCAGGAACCATCAGAGAGTCCTCTGCTGAGAGAGGAGAGATGGGGCAGATGGGGTTGACGTTTGACCCACACCTTGAAGGAGGCAGGGTTGTGACAGCAAAACTGGGAAAGGACTGTCTGGGAAGGGACCCTGCCTGGGCAAGTGCCTGAAGGGAGAACAGTGGGGGCGGAGTGCATTGGACAATGGCCGAGATCCAGGGGAAGCACAGGTGGAAGGTGCCTGTAGGAGTTGTTGGCGGAGGGGCAGCAACTGGGGTCTGAGAGACCAGCCATCAGACGAATGGGGGCTTTGAAGCTGGCAGTGACATGTCCAGGCCAGGATGGAGGAGGCAGATGTGTCTATGACGTGCTGTGAGGACTGGGTGTGGTGGTGGGGGAGACCGCGTGTCTTCTTAAGGGGAGACTGTTGTCTGTATTGGGTGCTTCTGTAGACCCAGCATCTCGCACAGAGCAGGACCCCATAAATATGTCTGGAGCTGATGAAAAGAATGAAAAGATAGGAGGGCAGTGGAGCACAGCTTCTGTGGAGCTGGGTGGCAGCGGGATGTGGAAGGTGAGAGGAGCCTCAGACCCCAGACTTTCATCCTTGGATGTTGTCGGCCTGCACCCTGCTGACCCTGCCTCGTTGGGTTCAAGTTATGTGCCTTGGCCTTCGGTTTGGCTGTGGGCATTGAAAGGGGAGCCCTGGGTTCAAATGGAGTTCAAGCCAAATGTGATCACTAGCACCCGCCTGTCACAGCCCAGGCAATGGACCAGGTCACCCTGCAGGTGGGGACAAGAGTGAAGGGGGCAGAATAAGGAGCCCAGGGAGTGGTCCTGAGTGCAGGATTCGAGAGAAGAGACAAAGATGAGGACACGAGGAGACCCTGGGTTACCCTGGAGCCTAGGAGGAAATGGAGACAGGGGCAGGAGGAGGTGTCCATTGCATCAGGCAGGCCCCATGCTGCTGGGGCCAGCGTCTACCAGGAGTGGAGGTGATGGAGCTCCCCAGCCCCACAACAGGTGCATGTGCCACCCTCTTTGCCCTGTTCTATGTCAACTCTAGTTTAAGGAGCTGACATTGTCCCCCTTTTACTGGTGCAGAAATAGGCCCTAAAAACTGAGGTGATTGTCCTCAGGTCACAGGGCGTGAACAGGGAGGAGTCAGGATCTGAACCCGGGCTGTTGGAGGCTGATTCCCGCCCTCCTGACCTTTCCACTCTGCTGCCTAACTGCATGCTAAGTCACTTTCAGATCAGATCAGATCAGATCAGTCGCTCAGTCGTGTCCGACTCTTTGCGACCCCATGAACTGCAGCACGCCAGGCCTCCCTATCCATCACCAACTCCCGGAGGTCACTCAGATTCACATTCATCGAGTCAGTGATGCCATCCAGCCATCTCATCCTCTGTCGTCCCCTTTTCCTCCTGCCCCCAATCCCTCCCAGCATCAGAGTCTTCTCCAATGAGTCAACTCTTCGCATCAGGTGGCCAAAATACTGGAGCTTCAGCTTTAGCATCATTTCTTCCAAAGAAATCCCAGGGCTGATCTCCTTCAGAATGGACCGGTTGGATCTCCTTGCCATCCAAGGGACTCTCAAGAGTCTTCTCCAACACCACAGTTCAAAAGCATCAATTCTTCGGCGCTCAGCCTTCTTCACAGTCCAGCTCTCACATCCATACATGACCACAGGAAAGACCATAGCCTTGACTAGGCGAACCTTTGTTGGCAAAGTGATGTCTCTGCTTTTGAATATGCTATCTAGGTTGGTCATAACTTTCCTTCCAAGGAGTAAGCGTCTTTTAATTTCATGGCTACAGTCACCATCTGCAGTGATTTTGGAGCCCAGAAAAATAAAGTCTGACACTGTTTCCACTGTTTCTCCATCTATTTCCCATGTAGTGATGGGACCAGATGCCATGATCTTCGTTTTCTGAATGTTGAGCTTTAAGCCAACCTTTTCACTCTCCACTTCCACTTTCATCAAGAGGCTTTTTAGTTCCTCTTCACTTTCTGCCATAAGGGTGGTGTCATCTGCATATCTGAGGTTATTGATATTTCTTCCGGCAATCTTGATTCCAGCTTGTGTTTCTTCCAGTCCAGCATTTCTCATGATGTACTCTGCATATAAGTTAAATAAACATGGTGACAATATACAGCCTTGACGTACTCCTTTTCCTATTTGGAACCAGTCTGTTGTTCCATGTCCAGTTCTAACTGTTGCTTCCTGACCTGCATACAGATTTCTCAAGAGGCAGATCAGGTGGTCTGGTATTCCCATCTCTTTCAGAATTTTCCACAGTTGATTGTGATCTACACAAAGGCTTTGGCATAGTCAATAAAGCAGAAATAGATGTTTTTCTGGAACTCTCTTGCTTTTTCCATGATCCAGCGGATGTTGGCAATTTGATCTCTGGTTCCTCTGCCTTTTCTAAATCCAGCTTGAACATCAGGAAGTTCACGGTTCACATATTGCTGAAGCCTGGCTTGGAGAATTTTGAGCATTACTTTACTAGCGTGTGAGATGAGTGCAATTGTGCAGTAGTTTGAGCACTCTTTGGCATTGCCTTTCTTTGGGATTGGGATGAAAACTGACTTTTTCCAATCTTGTGGCCACTGCTGAGTTTTCCAAATTTGCTGGCATATTGAGTGCAGCACTTTCACAGCATCATCTTTCAGGATTTGGAATAGCTCAACTGGAATTCCATCACCTCCATTAGCTTTGTTCGTAGTGATGCTTTCTAAGGCCCACTTGACTTCACATTCCAGGATGTCTGGCTCTAGGTCAGTGATCACACCATCATGATTATCTGGGTCGTGAAGATCTTTTTTGTACAGTTCTTCTGTGTATTCTTGCCACCTCTTCTTAATATCTTCTGCTTCTGTTAGGTCCATACCATTTCTGTCCTTTATCAAGCCCATTTTTGCATGAAATGTTCCCTTGGTATCTCTGATTTTCTTGAATAGATCCTTAGTCTTTCCCATTCTGTTGTTTTCCTCTATTTCTTTGCACTGATCGCTGAAGAAGGCTTTCTTATCTCTTCTTGCTATTCTTTGGAACTCTGCATTCAGATGTTTATATCTTTCCTTTTCTCCTTTGCTTTTTGCTTCTCTTCTTTTTGCAGCTATTTGCAAGGCCTCCCCAGACAGCCATTTTGCTTTTTTGCATTTCTTTTCCATGGGGATGGTCTTGATCCCTGTCTCCTGTACAATGTCACGAACCTCATTCCATAGTTCATCAGGCACTCTATCTATCAGATCTAGGCCCTTAAATCTATTTCTCACTTCCGCTGTATAATCATAAGGGATTTGATTTAGGTCATACCTAAATGATCTAGTGGTTTTCCCTACTTTCTTCAATTTAAGTCTGAATTTGGCAATAAGGAGTTCATGGTCCGAGCCACAGTCAGCTCCTGGTCTTGTTTTTGATGATTGTATAGAGCTTCTCCATCTTTGGCTGCAAAGAATGTAATCGATCTGATTTCGGTGTTGACCATCTGGTGATGTCCGTGTATAGAGTCTTCTCTTGTGTTGTTGGAAGAGGGTATTTGCTATGACCAGTGCATTTTCTTGGCAAAACTCTGTTAGTCTTTGCCCTGCTTCATTCCGTATTCCAAGGCCAAATTTGCCTGTTACTCCAGGTGTTTCTTGACTTCCTACTTTTGCATTCCAGTCCCCTATAATGAAAAGGACATCTTTTTTGGGTGTTCTAAAAGGTCTTGTAGGTCTTCATAGAACCGTTCAACTTCAGCTTCTTCAGTGTTACTGGTTGGGGCATAGACCTGGATTACTGTGACATTGAATGGTTTGCCTTGGAAACGGGTCATGTCCAACTCTTTGCGACCCCATGGACTGAAGCCTACCAGGCTTCTCTCTCCATGGGATTCTCCAGGCAAGAACACTGGAGTGGGTTGCCGTGCCCTCCTCCATGGGGTCTTCCCAACCCATGAGTGGAACACATGTCTCTTACATCTCCTGCATTGGCAGGCAGGCTCTTTACCACTAACGCCACCTGGGAAGCCCAGGCTCCTGAGAAATCTGACCATGATAGAAAGAAGGACAGTGAGAGAGGCAAGCAGGTCAGTGGGGAGAAAAGTCACTCTTCTGGTGAACTGGGTCCATCAGCCTCATCCTCAGTCTGTTCATTCATAAAAGATGGTTCTGTGGTGGGTGATTCTGTGTCCTGCCCTAGTAGGGACATTTCTGGGGATGCCTGTGAACTGCAGGGCTGGGGCTCATCCTTGCAGTCTCACTGATGCATGTGACATGACTGCAGAGAAGGGGGCCCCTCTGGTGGCCCCAGAGGGACCAGGAGGTCCTGAGCCCTGAGACACACATTGGGATCACAGGGAGAGAATGAAAACAGCCCCCTCGAGTCCTGGTTGGGACTCAGTGGCCACTGGCCTGGGGTTCCAAGGCAGCATTTTGAGAAACACTCAAAGTTTGCAGCAGACTTTCCCATTTCCACTTTGTAAAGCGGCGCCCAAGGACACACGCCTTGACCATTGGAAGTTCTGATGAGCGGGGCTTCCTGGGGCTTCTTCAGTGCTCTGGAACTTGGGAAGCCCTCGCTAGGCTGGACCACCTGCTATGCTTTTGTCAGCTTCGAATCCCAAATCCAGCTTGATTCCTGCCGTGGGTGGGGAGTTGCTGATGTCAGCTGTGTCCCAGTCCCCCTGGAACAACACTTGGCCAGGAGGCTGACTCTCTCACCTGTCCTGAGTGACAGAAGCAGGCACTCCACTCAGGAGTGGGCCTGTCCCTTGGGACTGAACCTGTGGCATCCCCTCCCCTTCTCAGGTGGCCTGCCCTCCCCCCGACACCTCTGCTCAGCAGCTCCCTCACCCCGCGGGGAGTGTTGCCTTTGCCTCTCACTGAGGAGAAGGTGTTTTTTGTCACCCAGTCCAGGAAGCCTGGAGCCATGTCTTCCCCCCTGCTATTGCCAGGGCCACGGAATGCCCAGAAAAGGGATCATTGCAAATCCCAACAAAATGCCACCCCCTTCCACAGGGACACAGAGCTCTGACCTTCCTGTGTCCCAGCCGGGGACACAACAAGGGCTCCCAGGAGGCTGTCATGCTTCCTCCTCAGCCCGAAGGCTGAAGGTTGGGTTAGGAAGGACCACTGGTGGCACTTGGAGCAGCTCCTGTGGGGTACACGTGGACCACATCCTAAACAAAGGGCCTGTTCAGATGAGACCCATCCGCCACCCTGGGCCTGATGTCACTACACGAGGGACTCTCGCTGCCCATAGGAGCGACCCTGCTCCTGATCCTCACCTGTGCTCCACCCCTTCCTTCACTGACCCAAGAAACAAGGGCACAGACAGGGCCACTGCCTCAGGAACCACGGTCATGGGGGAGGAGGTGTGGGCTCCAACCCATGGAGGTGCCACTCAGGCCACAACAGAAGTGACTGCAGGCCCAGTGGGCACAACATGACAGGACAAGGTGCATCCACGTGGTCAGGAAGTGAGGAGGTGAGGCTGGAGCTGCTGTGGTTCTCCCTGAAGACAGAGAAAGGACAGGGTGGCTTTCTGGGCACAGAGAGCCACACACGAAGGTGCAGAGATGGCTGGCGGTTGCAGCAGTGGTGTGGGGGGCTGGGGGGAGTCCTCATGAGAGGGACACGGGGTTAGTTGAGGAAAGATCTTGGAGGCTGCTCATCTGTTTTGTTAGGGGCCACACCAAGCAGCATGTGGGATCTTAGTTCCCCAACCAGGGATCGAGCCCACACCCCTGCATTGGAAGCGCAGAGTCTTAACCACTGGACCAGGGAAGTCCTAGGCGCTGCTCATCTTTATTTTTTGTTGTTGTTCAGTCACTCAGTCGTGTCTGACTCTTTGCAACCCCATGGACTGCAGCACGCCAGGCTTCCCAGTCCTTCACTATCTTCCAGAGTTTTCTCAAACTCATGTCCATTGAGTCAGTGATACCATCCAAACATCTCATCCTCTGTCGTCCCCTTCTCCTCCCCTCAATCTTTCCCAGCATCAGGGTTTTTCCAAATGAGCCGGCTCTGCATCAGGTGGCCAAAGTATTGGAGTTGCAGCTTCAGCATCAGTCCTTCCAATGAATATTCAGGATTGATTTTCTTTTGGATTGACTGGTTTGATCTCCTTGCTGTCCAAGGGAGTCTCAAAAGTCTTCTCCAGCACCATAGTTAGAAAGCATCAGTTCTTCAGCACTCAGCCTTCTTTGTGGTCCAGGTCTCACATCTGTACATAACTACTGGAAAAACTGTAACTTTGACTATATGGACCTTTGTCAGCAAAGTGATGTCTCTGCTCTAATATTTATTTATTTAGCTGTGTTGGGTCTTAGTTGCAGCATGTGGGACCTTTGATCTTTGTTGTGGCATATGCAGAATCCTCACAGCATCCTTTGTTGCATTGCCTGGACTCTCTAGTTGTGGCTCGGGCTGTGCAGCACATAAGCTTAGTAGTTGCGGTGCATGGGCTTAGTTGCTCCATGACATGTGGGATCTTAGTTCCCTGACCAGGGATCGAACCCATGTCCCCTGCATTGCATGATGGAGTCTTCACCACGGGACCACCAGGGAAGTCTAAGAGGCTACTCATCTTTAGAGGAAAAATGTGCCCTGGCCAGGACACAGGAGGGTGTAAACAAGGAGGCATCTCTGCACCTAAGAGTCAGAGCACCTGTGTCCCTGCGGAAAGGGGGTGCTGTTTTGTTGGGATTTGCAAAGGCTTTTCAGGCATCCCATGACCTTGGGAAGAACAAAAGAACAGATGAGGCTCCTCTGTGGGTCTGAGTTGGGTCATGAATCAGAATGGGGGAGAGGGAGCTGACAGTCCCTGGAGGCCCCCACCCTGTCCCCTGCCCATAGTTCCCTTGGGAGCCCTGAGCTGCTCAGCTAACATGATCGCCACAGCCCCCCCCCCAAAAAAAACACATACACAAAGCCTCTGTATCAGGCTGGGCCCTCATTCCCTTCCTCACCCAGGGCTGGAAGGTTCTGGCAAAGCCCACTGGCAAACTGCTGGGAGGGATGTGGAAGAGAGGGTTTCTCCCCACCTTCCTGTAGCCTGGTAACCATGGTAACAATGGGGAACTGCTGGAGGCTTCCAGCCACCTGCTGGGCTGTATGGATGCCGAGGGCCAGGAGGGGACCCACGATACAGGCGTGTGGGCCCCGGGCAGCAGCCTTTGTGAGCAGCAGGAGAGGGGGCGGCAGGTGCAGCCCCAGTCACCCAGGCCTCTGCAAGCAAAGGGCCCTCGGTCAGGGGCCGAGGGCACAGGGCAGGGGACACTTCCCCAGTCCCTTTAGGGGATGAGAGGATACTTGCTCCCAGGTTCATGCAGAGCCCCTGGTCTCTAAAGCAGCCCTGAGCCACCAGGCATATAAACTGTTATAGGGTCTATTTAATTTATTATCGAGTGGGTGGGCTGAGCTCGAGTAGCCAGCAGTCCTCAAGGAAGTCCCTTTGGGCTCCTTACTCTTTGACACCACGTGGTCCAGCCACTCGTTTTAGGGAGAGAGAAACTGGGGTTCATGAAGGAATCAGACTTGCTGGCAGAATGGGACCCCCAAGCAACTCTCTGATCCCCAGCTGGTGTCCACTCCCTGAGCCCCCCAGCCAGCATCCCATAAGTCTCTCTGAGCTACCAGTGTCTGGTCCCTCCTAGAGCATGTGCCCCCTGAAGATAGGTCATATCTGTCCAGTCACCTCTGTACCCCCAGTTCAGCCCTGGGGCAAGTGCATGGCAGAAGCAGGTGCTTGGCAATGATCAGAAATGATGGACCCTCCCAGAAGGCAGAACAGCATAGGCTGGTGGCTGCCACCTCACTCAGGAATATCAGAGAAGTGAAACCCCTGGGCAGAAACCAAGTGCCTGAGCATCCCTGGAACCGCCTCCATTCATCAGAGCACTTCCGGGGTGCACCTGCATCCCCCAACCCAGTCCCTTCCCTTCTTTCACTAACCAGACAGCCCATGCCTAGTCCTCCAGGGAGACACTCACTGCTCTGTTCATGTGGGTGAATATGGGCTTCCCAGGTGGCACTAGTGGTGAAGAGCCTACCTGCCAATGAGGAGATATAAGAGACTCAGGTTCGATCCCTGGGTCAGGAAGATCCCCTGAAGAAGGAAATAACCACCCACTCCACTGTTCTTGCCTGGAGAATCCCATGGACAGATGAGCCTCGTGGTCTACAATCCATGGGGTCGCAGAGTCAGACATGACTGAGTGACTTGGCATGCAGCACATGGGTGAATATTGCTGGTGGGGTAGGACCTCCAGGGCCGTCACCCTCCCTGTAAGCCCAAGGAAATCTCGCCTGACCCAGGCTGATTTCCTCGACTTCCATGAGACCTTGATCCTTCAAGCCACTGCATTGCAAGTGTCCAAGGCCCACCCTCACAACCCGTTCCCTCACTGTGTTGACGTCTCCAGGGCTCAGAGCTGCGAAGAGGTGATGCCACAGTCCTGAGCACCCTCCACCCCTCTGTTTCTTGTGAGGCTTCATTCCAGAAATGAAGTCCTAGTGCCAGTTCTGGCACTCCCCATGGGCAAGATTGCCCTCCTGCCTCCCCCTTCTGTCCACTCATCTGCCCCAGGAACCTCCGGAGTCCCTGATTGGAGGAGCTGACTTGCAATGCATTGGCCACCTGGTGAGCTTTGAGTCCTTGAGCTGAAGCCATGGGACCAGGCCTCGGCTACCTGGAAGCAGGAACAGGCCGTTCCCACTGTGGGCTCCCTTATTCCATCTCCCTCAGGCAGACCACTCCATTGATGGATAGTCTGCAAGGTATTATATCCTGGGGCACAGTCCTGCCACACCTTGAACAACAGGCAGTGCCCCAGGGAAGGCAAAGCAGCCATGGCTTCTGGGACCTGGCACTCAGCCAGAGGTGGTAGTCGGCAGGGATACACTCCTGCAGCTGAGGGTGAGACAAAGCCAGGTGTCAGAGCCTGTGTGCTGAGGCAGCTATGGTCCAGGGACTGGCATCACAGGCTGATGGCCACAGGCTCCCAGCCGCCTGGCATCTGGACAGATGAGCTGTGTCCTGGAGCCCGGCAGCCTCCACAAACAGACCACATGCTCAGTGCCCAGCAGCCACATTCATGTGTTTATAGCAGAGCCATTTAATCATGTGGAGATAATTCCTTCGAACTGCAGAAACCATCCCAGGGCATCCAGATTGAGTGGTCCCAGGTGGCAGACAGAGAAGGCCATGTCCTGTGGGCGGGTTTCCATGGAAGCTGGTGGTCTCCAGGAGAGAGGCTAGATGACCAAAAGCCTTTGCCCTGCTGCAGAAAGGAGGCAGGCGCTTCATATGATGCTGGAAAAGGATGCTGTTGCTGGTGGTGACGGTGGTGGTGATGATGGTGCTGGTGGGGAGGGGATGATGATGGAGATGGTGGTGATGAGGATGGCAATCATGTTGCTGATGACAGCGGTGGTGATGACCATGATGGTAGTGCTGGTGGGGGTGGTGATGGAGGTGGTGGTGTCAATGATGCCGATCATGTTGCTGATGACCGCAGTGTTGATGACCATGATGATGGTGCTGGTGGGGATGGTCACGATGGGATCCGTGGTGATGGTAGTGAAGACGGTGGTGGTGTTGATGATGCTGATCATGTTGCTGAAGACAGCAGTGGTGATGACCATGGTGATGGGGAAGAGGAGAGCTAGGGTGGTGACTTTCCTGTCCTTATTTGTACCAGCAGCTGCCCTTGGTCCAGGATTTGCTGTCAGGCTCTTGCTTAAACCCACCAGCATTTACTCTTAATCCTCCAGCCACTCCAGAAGTTGGTGCTTCATGGGTGAGAACGAGTTTCATGCTTAATCCTAGGTCTCACAGCCACCAGAGGACTCTGGGCCTCAGATCACCTCACTCCTGGCCTCACCCCTGGGCCAGAGCGGCCAGGATGCCTGGTAAGGGGAAAGCACAAGAAGGCCCAGCCCAGCCCCCAGCCCGGTGCTGGCAGAGCCCCATGTGGGACTCCCCGTGCTAGCCCTAGGGTCTGTCTTCCCCTGCCTCATACAAACACCCCACCAGAAGGGGGTCACTGAGTCAGCAGTGATGCAGTTGGGAGGTGGGACCCCCTCCCCACATCCTGGATGCTTTCCCCTCCTGCCGGCAGAATCCTAGGGTCTCCACTTCCCTGACTCACATCACTGCCTGAGCACCTTCCCAACAGGGAGTCATCACGCAAGAAACTGACTCACATCCCATCATTTTCCCATAATTCACTTAAACATGATCTTAGGGGTTTAGCAATGTTTCACCCTTCCCAGTAGTGCCGTCATGAACACTGGTGTGCATCTAAGTCTATTTCCTCTTGAATGGTTGTTGTTGTTCAGTTGCTCAGTCATGTCCGACTCTTTGCAACCCCATGGACTACAGCACTCCAGGCTTCTCTGTCCTTCACTATCTCCTGGAGTTTGCTCAAATTAATGTCCATTGGGTCAGTGATGCCATCCAAGCAGCTCATCCTCTGTTGCCCACTTTTCCTCCTGCCCTTGATCTTTTCCAGTGTCAAGGTCTTTTCCAGTGAGTTGGCTCCTCTCATCAGGTGATCAAAGTATTGGAGCTTCAGCTTCAGCATCAGTCCTTCCAATAAATATTCAGGGTTGAGTTTCTTTAGGACTGGCTGGTTTGATGTCCTTGCTGTCCAAGAGACTGTCAAGAGTCTTCTCCAGCACCACTATTCAAAGGCATCAATTTTTTGAGGCTCAGCCTTCTTTATGGTCCAACTTTCACATCTATACATGACTATGGAAAAACCATAGCTTTGACTAGACGGACCTTGAATGGTTAGGTTATGTTTATATAAGTAGGATTTCTGGATCCCAGGCTCTGGACCTCTATTACCTGATTACTTTCTGAGAAAATTGTGCCACATACCCCCAAAGCAGCAATGCCTCACTGGAGTGGCTTCCTCACAGCTTCACCCGCAATGAGTATTTTCATTTAAAAATGCATTTTTTTTCCTGTTCATTACAAGACTGCAAAGGTGCAGTGCCTGATGGCTTCCTTTTGCATCCCTTTTAATTCAACAGAGCCTTTAATGGATGAGGTGGAGTAAAGCTGGCTTTCGAATTGCTAGTGTAGTACTGCATGGGCAAGATATTAATCTTTCATGCCTCTGTCATGTGGTCCCAGCAGTGTAATCCTCTTTGAAATCATTTGTTATTTATTCTTACAGTCCCCTGAGAGCGGGGAGAGCCCCAGGAGCCTATTCACTAACACAGGGAGAGCTGCAGAAATTTGCCTGCAGAAACCCACTCCCCTCAAAGTGTGGAACTGAACCAGGGCTGGGGACACAGGCCGCCAGCAGAGCGTCACAACCCCCAGAGAGAGCAGCTTCCGCCTACAACCTGCTAAGGTTAGGGGGTTTTTCCAAGGGTGGCTGGTGAGTCTGCTTCCCAGGGCTGCAAGAGAAAATGACCACAAGTGGAGGAGTTCAAAGTGGCCATGTTTGTTCACTGGCCGCTCTGAAGGCTGGAAGTGTAAAATCAAGGTGTCTGCGGGACTGGTTCCCTGTGGAGGCCCTGAGTCTGCTCCAGGCCTTTCTCGACATCTGGTGTCACTGGCCATCCTTGGCCCTCCTTGCTTTGGTAGATGCATCACCCCAAACTCTGCCTCTGTCCCATGCCTCCCTTTCTGCATCTATGTCTTCTCCTCTTGTAAGGAAACCTGTCACTGGATTTAGGGTCCACCCCAAGTGGTGCTAGTGGTAAAGAATCTGTCTGCAATGCAGGAGATGCGGGAGACGTGGGTTCGATCCCTAGGTCGGGAAGGTCCCTGGAGGAAAGCAGGACAACCTAATCCAGTAGTCTTGCCTGGGAAATCCCATGGGCAGGGGAGCCTGGCAGACTACAGTCCACGGGGTCACAAAGAGTGAGACACAACTGAGTGACTAACACACAGGTCAATCCAGGATGTGCCTGCACATGCTCAGTGGCTCAGTCATGTTCAACTCTTTGTGACCCCCATGGACTGTAGCCCACCAGACTCTTCTGTCCATGGGATTTCCCAGGCAAGACTACTGGAGTGGGTTGCCATTTCCTCCTCCAGGAATCTTCCCGACCCAGAGATTGAAATCCACGTCTCCTGGCAGATTCTTTACCACGGAGCCACTTGGGAAGCCCCAATCCAAGATAACGTGCCTTAATTATATGTGCAATAACCTTTTTGCTGCAGAAGGGCATATTCAGCCATACCAGGGATCAGGACTTTGACATGTCTTTCAATGCGGGGGTCGGGAAGATCTGCTGGAGAAAAGATAGTCTACCCACTCCAGTATTCTTGGGCTTCCCTGGTGGCTCAGCTGGTAAAGAATCCACCTGCAATGCAGGAGACCTGGGTTGGGAAGATCCCCTGGAGAAGGGAAAGGCTAACCACTCCAGTATTCTGGCCTGGAGAATTCCATGGACTGTATAGTCATGGGGTCACAAATAGTCGGACACGACTGAGCAACTTTCACTTCACTTCACTTCTTTGATGGTCAGGGACATGGTTTCAGCCACTACAGCAGGTTTCTGCCACTGATTCCCACCACTGCCCCTAGAGCCCCCTCTGTGGCTTTCTTTCTGGTCTTCTGATTCTTCGTCGTTGAGAGGGACTGCATGTCAGGTGTTACTGTCTACGGGGCAAAAGTGGAAGGGTGGCAGGTGGACCTGAGGTTGAGCTGGGTTGAGGGATCACCTTGCTGAAAAGCCAGCAGTTGCACTCAGAGCTGGGGCCCACGATGAGGAATGAGATCCAGCATGGAGTCACCCTGTCCACAGTTGCCAGTGTGCTTAGAGGTCAGAGTCCCCTCCTGGCCTCAGAGCAGTGGGCAAGCAGCCTGGGGAGGCCTCACGGAGCTCACCTGTGGTGACAGGGTGAGCAGGTGAGACAGGACAGCGTGTTCCATCAAGGGCAGATGGGAGGCGCTCAGAGAGCCCCCCATATTCAGGATGTGAGCCTGTGATTCCCCAGGGAGAGGCAAGTTTATGCTACAGCATTGAGGGGTCCCGGATCCATCAGACACTGGCGAGCAGCCTTTTTCTCAGCCTCCCTTTTCCCTCTACAAAAGGCACTAAGGTCCGTCCCCCAGCATCTCCTAAGGGTCACCATTAAAATCCACCTGAATTCCAGGGGTCCAGCACTGCGATATGTGTGATCATGCGAAGTTCCGGGGATCAGCCACGGATAGTCAGCCTCATGCTGTGCCAGGCACTGACTGTGCCAAGTACAGGGGAGGGGCTAGCTGGACACGATGGCCAGAGGTCCCTGAGCAGCGCTGGCCAGAAGTAGGTGGCCCCCATCCCCACAGCCCACCACCAGCCCCTCAGTGTTACCACCGCGGGTGAGGTGAGAACACCCACCAGTCCCCAAGGCCTCCCGGCCCCAGGTCATCCAGAGCGCTAGAGAGAAAGAGACTCCAGCATGCCTGGGGGAGGGGACTGGGGACTGTGTGTCCAGGGACTGCTTAATGGCACAAGAGGGCGCCAATGCGTCCACTTAGACTGGAGAGACCAGCTTTAAGACTGCCTGTCAGGGGGACACCAGCATGCCAGCCTCTCCCTTCTGCTGCCATCCTGGGGGGTAAGCAGTTATAAAACCCACCCCTCTCCCCAGACCAGGGAAGCAGCTTGGAGCTGCTTCATCCATCCACCTGCTGAGAGCTGGGACCGCCTCTGCTCTCTCCCATGTCTCTGCTGAGTCAGGCTTTGAATCACTGCAGGAATCACAGCCCTGATCACTGGTGACAGGAGGCAGGGTGGGGGCAGGGGGGTCCTTCCTCCCTACCCCCAACTCTGTGTTTTCCTCCCACCTTGACTCAGCTGGAAAGACCCCAGTCCACTGTGATAGGTGAGGAGACGTTTCTCTGTCCCTTCTATTCAGGATGCCCTTCAAAGAGTGGGGAAACCAGGTTCACTGTCGGTCTGACCACTTGAGGGGAGGTATGTGTGTGCTTGGACCTCCTGCCCACTCCCCCCCCCCCAGCAGTTCTTGGGCTCATTGATTATCCCGCTCAGAGGTGGATGCAGAGCTTCTGTCTCTGACGCCCCAGCCAGGTCCTCGCAGCGCTGCAGCCTCAGCCAACCGACTGGAGATGCGCACCGTGCTGGCCACAGGGTGCCCTGGGCTCAGCTCTGCCCTCGGGTGCTGCCTGGAGTCCTCTGAGATTGCACGACCGCCCCCAGGGAACTGGTGAGTGGCAGGGCAGGGGGAGTCCAGCCTCACCCAGATCTTCTCACCAGCACCAGTGGGGAGGGAACCCTGGAGGTGGGCCATTTAGACCTGCAGCTCGTTTTCTCTTTGGGATGAAGGGCAGGGCTTGGCTTTCACAAGGAAAGGCCGTCCAGGCAGTCAGCTGAGTCCCTGTTCTGCAGCAGGAAGCCCCTGTCCCCCTGATGGTGGCCAGCACAGGGGACAGAGCTCTCTGGTCCCACTGTTCTTTATGTTTAAGACCCTCTCCCCCTGAAGGACAAGCTCCTGACACCAGAATGGGGGAGAGATGCTCTCATCATGAAAAGAGAGCAGGGGTGGGGGAATATTGGGGACACAGCTCTGCCCCCCAGCATACCCCCACTCAGATCTCACAGCGTGTGGGGCCCCCCAACCCCAAGCCTCCTCCAAGGGGCTGCTTCATGTTGGGCTGCCTGGTGGGGAGATGTCTGTTGACTTAATTGTGGCCTGGCTTCCCAGAGGGAGCAGCCCCTCCTCTATCACTCTGGGAGGATCCACTGAGGCAGGAGAGAGAGGAGAGCAAACACACCCCTGAGTGCACTTCATCCCAGGGGAGGTGGGAGCCGGCCCAGCACTTCTGCCTCCCCCCAGAGGTATGGGGCACACTCTCTGAGGCTATGTTTGAAATGTTCTCTGACTGGATGTCTGAGTCACCCAGGTGGCTCTCAGGACCTTGTGGCTATCACCGCCTACCTGGGGGAGACCTGAGTCCTTCGTCTTCACTGGCCCTGTGGAACATCTGCTTTTCATCTGCAGCAGGAGGCTGCCCGGTGCTGGCCTGGGACATTGACCATGAGGTTGCAGGTCCTTCCACATGTGGAGCTCGGTGCCACCTTCCTGGACTAGCCAGGGTGGAGCGTGCAGGCAGTGGGAGGAAAGGGCTTCCCTGGCATCTCACAGGGTATGTGAACAGACAGCAGACCTTGGGCTGCTGGCTGATAGAGTGGGCCCGTGTGTGTGTCTGTGTGTGTATGCACATGTGTGCTTGTATGTGTGTACACACACACACACACACACACACACACACCCCTTCAGAGGCCCATCCCCCACCCAGGCCGTCATTATAGCACCTCCCCAGGGCTGGCCTGGAGTGCTCCATCCTGCCGGGGTTCTGGTCTCTCCCTAGACTGTCTAGATAAACTTCCTATAATAGGAGGAACTCTGATATACTTTCACAAAGAGGGATTTTAAATTAGTTCTAAAAAAAAAAAAGAACTGCATGCTGACCCAGAATTCACTTTGCCCTGTGCAATCTATGCACCTGGGATTTCCACAGATGAGATTCTGAGGCCACAGGTTCAGGCAGCACTGTCTCTCCTGCACTCTGGTCCCCCTGTCTCTCTCTGTCTGTCTGTCTGTCTCTGTCTTTGGCAAGTATTTCCACACTCCAGCCACCGGCCTTTCATCTGTTGCTATGACTCATATGTGCACACAGCCAGATCTGTTTCTGAGTTTGCATTTCTCTTTTAGCTGGTTAAACTTTCTTCTTAAATAAGCTTATTTTGAAATGAAACTCGCTGTTCCTGCAATCAAGGGAAAGCCAACATTACTTGTCATAATTTAGAGATCACTTGAAAAATAAGTAGATAAATTTTAGATTCAAGAACTATCTGAAGTGTGACCAGAACACACAGATTTTTAAAAATCCCTGTCTTGGGGATCTCATAAGGATTGTTTTCTGGGAACTGGGGAATTGCTGCCTGCCCCTCCCCCCTCCAATTATCCCCATTCCCCTGGTCACAGGTGGAATACCTGGTCCAAAGTTATTCATGTTCCAAGGGCAAGTTAACAAGTCCTTCCTCATCCCTGCTCAGGTGAATAAAAGGGGTTAGAAAGCCTGAGGGAAAGGGGATGGGTAGTACATTGTATCCCCCAGTTGGATTTAGGCAAGAGAGGGAGATTTTATTGGGGATGAGGGTGCCCAGGGGATGGGCTGGTATCCGAATGTCAAAGATTTAGATCGGAAAGCTGTAGGGAGCATTCTTCTCCAGGAATCATCTGAGAGTCTGGAAAAAAATGGCAGGAAGTGGCCTTAAGAATGTTGACTTTGGAGTCGAGTAGACCTGCCCCAGCTCTTTGCTTCTTGGAGCATCAAGGAAGGTCATTTAGAAGATATGAATAACAGAGGTGTTAGAAACGAAAAGTGTCAATTCCTCCCCACTGTTGGTTAACCACTGTAGTGTTATAGTATGGGGTGACCCGTGCAGGCTGGAGGAGCAGCCACGGCATTGGACCCCAAGGCTGGTGACATTGCCAGCAGATGATGCTCCTCCAGGGGGAGTGGCAGGAACAAGTGTTGGGGCTGCCATAGGTACAGGAGCAACAGGGAATGGAACTCTGGTGACAGGTGGACAACCTGAGGCCAGCAGTGAAGATGGGCAAGAGAGGGAGTGTTCCAGAGGCAGCCATGTGGATGGAGCCAACAGGCAGCCATGGTCCTGAACCTGGGCCTCAGGTCAGAGGGGTGGGATGGAGGTGCAGCTGTGGACTCTTGGGCATGGAGGTGAGAACTTAAGCTCAGAGCATTGTTCAGCAGGGGGATTCCAAAGTAGCAGTGCTTGGAGGAAGCAGAGGCAGCCTGGGGTGAAGGTGGAGGGTGTGATAGAGGTGGAAGTTGTAGAGGTGCTAGAGGTGGTGGAGGTGGAAGTGATGAAGGTGAAAGTGGTGGAGGTGATGGACATGAAGGTGGTGGAGGGAGTGGAGATGGGGTGGTGGAAATGATGGAAGAGAAGACGGTGAAGGTCATGGAATTGGTGGAGATGATGAAGGTAGAGATGGTAGAGATGGTGTATGAGTGTATATACATGCTCACACATGCATATACATGTGCTCTATGTCTGTGCATGCGTGCCTGCCTCTGTACATGCGTCATGAACCAGGGATCACCCTGGTCAGGAACTCCAGACCTGATAGAGACTGTCCAGTCCAGTGATGGCCTGCAATCCCAACCTGGGCCTGTGTGGGCTGCACTCTCCCACCATGAAACCCCTTTGAGTGGGTGCTGAGGTTGCAGGAAGAAGGAGCACATGATCATGCTGAGTGGGTGTGACCTGCCTGCACATTTTCAGCACTACCATGTCCCAGGACAAAGGATTCCCCAAGGAATGAGACTGACCCAGTGGCTGCCCTCTGGGCTCACCATCTGGTTGGGGGACAGCCAGCTGGTGTCTCCACAGGTTAAGGTACAAGCTCCTCAGGAAATACACATGCTGATGTGACGGACAGGCCCCTGGAGAGGTGAAATCTCATTGGGGACACACAGTAAGAGTGTCCTGGGCAGAAGGGTGGCACCTGCCAAGGGTCAGTGGCAGAAGAGAGGGGAGGAGGACCCCAGCCCCACATGGGTGTTCCATGTACTCCTCTGACTGGACGCAGCCACCATCAGTCTCCAGAACACCCTCAACCTGCTGCACCCCACCACTTCCCCCATCTCAGGAGCTGGCAGTTCTTCTGCAGAAACCTGAGGGTCACCCTACACCCCCACCTTCCTCTAAGGCCCCACATCCACCCAAGAGCCTGCCCTTTGGTCTCCACCTCCCGACTCCACCGGTCACCCGGCCACCCCAGCCTGGGCCTCCCCAGCTCCCACCTGGATCATCGCTGGTCTCCTAATGAGACTTCCCGCCCGACTCTGCCTTTTGTGCCCCCACCCTGTCTACTCTCAACCTGGAAAGCACGCTGTCTCACCCTTGTAGGGAGGAGGTGTTTGGCTGTTCCTCTCTGCTGAGGGGCAGCTCAGGGCTGTGGTTCAGAGGAGGGACTCCCAGGGCTATTGGGGGGCCATGGCCAGACTGACTTAACTGCCCTGAGCCTCAGTTTCCCAGCCATCACCAATGATGGGTAATAAGCAGTACAAGCCTCACAGGGTGTGGGGTGAAGGCTGAGTGAATGAGTGCACATGGAAGCCTTTATCCTGGTTCCTCGAACCTCTGCACTCAGTCCCCAGCAGCTTGGACTGGTCCTTGCCCAGGGATGAAGTCAAGGATGCTGCTCAGGTGCACATCTGGTACCTTCTCCATCCACACCCCTCAGAGGACACTCAGGTGTCCTAGACCCCAAGCTATTCAAAGCCCAGTGTCAATGCAGGATGCTGAAGGGCCAGCCCTTCCCCACGAGTGGATGGGACACTGTGTCGAGGAGAGTGACACAAGGCTGCAGGCTGGAGCTCAAGGGCAGACAGCCCCACCTCCGATGGCACCTTCCAGGTGCCATGTTGAGACACCACAAGCAGGATTTTAAAATTCTACACTTATTTCATCTCAGTGCAGGAGTGGGAAAGAGAACATACAGTCTGTGTGAGCAACCCAAATCAAAAATAAATGAGGCAAGAAGAGGAACCAAAAATAGTCAACATCAGAGGCAGCAGCCTGCAACAGTGGCCAGCTGTCCCCGGCGAGCGGTTGGGAGGGCGGCTTTACGTGTATTACTAGGAACAGATTAATCAGGCATGCAGTCCAATGATAAATCAGAATTACTAGCAAAGTAAAAGAGGTTAATGAGGACTCAGGGGGCACAGTGCCTCTGTGCCTTCTCCCCTCCTCCCCAGCACCCCACTAGGCAGTGGGGGCACAGGCTTGGCCAGCAGGCAGCATGAAAGTCATCTATAAGTGAGGGGGTCCCCTTCCTGACCAGAATGTCCCCACAAAAGGACAGAGCAGAGCTGTGAGTGCCATGGATCTTGTAAGGATCCACATTTCCATCTTTTTTTGGTGGATGTCACCTCTTTTAATAGTTGTTCAGTTGCTCAGTTGCGTCCGATTTTTTGTGATCCCGTGGACTGCAGCACACCAGGCCTCCCTGTTCATCACCAACTCCTGGAGTTTAATAAAACTCATGTCCTTTGAGTCGGTGATGCCATCCAACCATCTCATCATCTGTCATCCCCTTCTCCCCCTGCCCTCAATCTTTCCCAGCATCAGGGTCTTTTCTAATGAGTCAGCTCTTGGAATCAGGTGGCCACAGTACTGGAGTTTCAGCTTCAGCCTCAGTCCTTAGAGATAAAAGTTCTGCGAACTATGACCAGAGGGCCAGATCCAGCCCACCACCTGTTTTTCGTTTTTTGTTGTGTTTTGTTTTTTTTTTTTTTTTTTTTTTGATGTGGGCCATTTTTAAGGTCTACTGAATTTGTTACAATATTGCTTCTGTTTTATGTTTTTTTGGGTGGTTTTGGCCAAGAGGGATGTGGGATCTTAGCTCCCAAGCCAGGGATCAAACCCACATCCCCTCCATTGGAAGGTGAGGTCTTAACTACTGGACCACCAGGAAAAGTCCCTGTTTTTGTAGGTAAAGGTTTAGTAGTTTTTTGTTTGTTTGTTTTTTCTTTTCTTGGCCATGCCTCTTGGCAAACAGAATCTTATTTCCCCAACCAGGGGTTGAATCCATGTCCCCTGCAGTGGAAGCTCAGAGTCTTAACCAATGGCCTGCCAGGGAAATCCCTATAAATAAAGTTTTATTGACATACAGCCACACCCTCTCATTCACAAATTGTTTCTGGCTGCTTTCACAGAGCAGAGACTCACAAAGCCCAAAATATCGCTCTCTGGCCCCTCGCTGCACAGGCTTTGGTCCCCACCATAGATGTCTTTCATCAGATGCTCCAGCATCCAGAGAGGTATCCAATCCATCAAAAGACATCTCCCAACAATGGGGGTTTGTTTGGTGGTGTTTCAGTTTGCTGATGTTGGTTAGGGCTTTGGAGATGTCATTTAAGTCAAAAAAGATTTTGCAGTCATTTGCTTTCTCTCATGCAAGGAACATCTTGGCAGACACATTTGAGTCACATGATTAACCTCAGACCCCGAGGGTTAACAGCCGCAGGAAAGCCCTGGCCCTGACCTGCTAGCCACCCTCCCTGCTCTGTTCCCCAGACATCTGAGGGGGAGGAACAGGTGGGCCCCCACAGGGCAAGGCAGAGCAGGCCCCCTTGGGGATCCTCTTTCCTGTGATGTCCTTGGGGCCCACCCCCCACTCCATGAGTCACACGGAGTCCTTTCAAACCTTGAGCCTTGCAACACGTCCACCACTTGGGAAGGAAAGGACCCTTTAGACAGACTGTAGTGCCCAGTCATCATTCTGAGTAGGCGGTTTCTCATGGCCTTTGTGGAGCACTTGGAAAGTTTGCATAACACGTCACCAGGAAGGTATCTCCCAGGAAGAGAAGAAAAACCACAAGGAGCTTTTCAGCCATGAAGGTTTGCATTTCTGTGACGCCTCCAGGAGACCCTTCACTCCTGACATGACCTGGGTGGGGACTACAGGATGGAGAGCTAGTGTGCACCAGTGGTGAATCCCCTGAACCATGACCTGGGGCCCCTCCAGGCACCAGCGTTAACAAATACACCTCCTGCATTTGCTCCCCCTCCCCAAGAGAGGTTTTGAACAGAGCTGGGCGAAACGCTACACATCACACCACCTTTGAATGACTCTGCTTCTGGGTATCAGTTATTAAACTGGATTACGTCCAATCCCCAGAGAGGAGGTTGCAATCTCACATGCTAAAAACTCAACAGAATCCCAGAGTTGGCTTGAAAACCACCAAACCATCCAAGCTCACCTAACCGCATGAGATGAACAGAGACCATGAGCTCCCATGGGGGCCTGGCTGAGCGATTTCTGCAGTGACCTCACTCAACTGAAGCACCACGTGGAGAGAGGTACTGCCCGAGACGTGGACCCAGGAAACAGGTGTGTGCTCACAGTGATGGGAGTGGAGTACTGCTGGGGGCGAGGGGTCTTTGCCTCCAAAGGGTATGTGTGAAGGTTGCCCAAAGCCCCTTTGCTCAAGGAGGGCGGTGTGGCCTCGGCAACTCCTAAAACAGGACTCTTCAAACCTTTTCTACAGAGGACCAGAAAGTAAGCATTTTAGCCTTGCAGTCTGTGCAGCCTCTGTCCCAGCTTCTCAGCTCTGCCATGTGACGTGAGAGCAGTCATAGCTGATACGTGAATTAGTGTTCTGGCCTGAATGTCTGTGTCCCCCAAAATTCATATGAAGAAAAGTGCTCAGTCGCTCAGTCATATCTGACTTTTTCCGACCCCATGGACTGCAGCTGCCAGGCTTCTCTGTCCATCAGTTCATCCAGGCAAGAATACTGGAGTGGGTTGCCATTTCCTCCTCCAGGAGATCTTCCCAACCCCAGCGATTGTACCTGTGTCTCCTACATTGGCAGTGGATTCTTTACCACTAGCCCCACCTGGGGATGCTAAAGCCTTAATTCCAAATGGGATGCGCTTTGGCATTGAGATCTTTGGGAGGTGGCTCAGTCCGTAAAGAATCTACCAGCAACACAGGAGACCTGAGTCCAGTCCCTGGGTTGGGAAGATCCCCTGGAGAAGGGCATAGCTACCCACTCCAATATCCCATGGACAGAGGAGCCTGGCAGGCTACAGTCCGTGGGGTCACAGAATTGGACATAACTGAACAGCTGACACTGGGTTTAGATGGGTCCTGAGGGTGGGGTCCCATGTTTAGTGCCTTTATAAGAAGAGACCACAGCAGGCTTGTTCTCGGCCTCTGAGGACACAGGGAGAAGGCAGCCATCCTCAAGGTTGGAGGAGAGTCCTCAGCAAACACTGAATATGCCCACACCTGGATCTGGGACTTCCAGGCTTCAGAACTTGGAGGAAAAAATGTCTGCTGTTGACAGCCCCCCACCACTACATGTGGCATTTGTTATGGCAGCTGAATGTGCATGGCTCTGCACCAATGAAAGTTTATTCATGGACACTGAGATCTGAATTTTATATAATGTTCATGTCCCATGAAATACTCTCCTCTTGTTTTTCTTCCAACCACTTAAAACACGTGAGAACTATTCTTAGCTCAGAGGCTGGAGAGCGGAAGTGGACCCCGTGGGTGGAAGTTACAAGGATACAGATTTCAGCTCCTAATTAAAAAAAAAAAAAAAGACGTTTTTCATCATTTCAGTTGTTCTCAGAGGAATAATCTGCTTAGAGTTCCCCACAGGTGGAGGTATGTGTGGCTCAGCAACATGGGGGGTTTGCAGAGGAACTTGTGTGTCTCCAGAGCCGTGGACCGACTCTGTCCTTCTCAACCTTGGGAGCAAACAGGACACGTGAACCCAGTTCTCCTGCTGCACTTGGGCAATGTGCCTGCCACCCAGGGTCCTGACCCAAAGAAACGTGAATTACCATGAGGCAGATCTATTCAGCACTTGCTCCTTCAGTTGTGAACACAGTGGAACCCCTGAGGTCTGCCCTTAACAGGAGCATACTTGAGACACTCTCAAGACCCGCCTGGCAGTCCACCTTGGTCTGTGGTCAGACTGGGGGCACAGAACAAGATGACTTGCTGCAGGTTACCCCACGCAGGCCACCTCCTGCCCCCTGCCCCAGCCTGGGACACTGAGCACCCTGAATCACTCCTTGTGCTGAAAGTGGAGGCAGAGGACTTCCCTGTGGTCCATGGATAAGACTCCACGTGCTCCCGACACAGGGGGCATAGGCTAGATCCCTGCTCAGGGAACTAAGATCCCACATGCCACAAGGCACGGCCGAAAAGAAAAAAGAAAACAGAGGCAGAACTCAGGAGGCAGCCTCCTCATGAGGAAGAAAAATTCCAGAAGATTCCCTTTCCACAAGGAAAGCAACATTTCCTGGAACCCCAGCCTCCAACCAGGATTCTGCTGATAGACTGTGTCCCAGCCTCACCAGCTGGAAGATGACTCAGAAAGTGAGGCCCATGGGTAGCCAGTGGACCACTCAGCAACTCCGTCATGTTTATTGATACAGATCAAATCTATGGCTCAAATGGGTCCACAGAGAAGCCCCTGAGGCCCAGCATTTAGCCGTCACCTGCCCTCCCACTTCCAAAGGAATGTCTTGAAGAAGCGTTGGCAGATGCTTGAAGAAAAACGATTTACTCTTAGGGGCCACAAAAGAAGCTGTGGTTTGAGGCCTGACTCACTGTGGCTTCCCCGGTGGCTCAGACGGTAAACAATCCACCTGCAATGCGGGAGACGGGTTTGATCCCTGGGTCGGGAAGACCCCCTGGAGAAGGGAGTAGCTACCCACTCCAGTATTCTTGCCTGGAGAATCTCAAGGACAGCGGAGCCTGGCAGGCTATGGTGGCCTTGAGTAGCATTTAATATTCATGGGCCTAGAGTCCTGACTGTAAAGGCACCCCCACCTTTGAGGGCTAAAGGCGCAAGGGCTACGTGTGATGGAGATACTCAGCCAGGGGGCTCTCCTCCTAAACCCCTCCCCAGGGCTTCTCTTTTTTCTCTTTGCTCTCCCTCCCCCTCCTCTCCCTCCTGTTCTCCCCACAACAACCCCCTCCATGCTGTTTACTTCTCCCTTCTCTTTCCCCTTTGTTTTCCGTCACCCTTTCTGTGTCTTCATCCTGCCGGGGCTGCAGCAGCCAACTCCCTCAGCAGCCTCAGAGCCCCATGCCCACCCCTGGGGCAGAGGGGGGCCCACCCAGGGGACCGGGGGGAGAATCTGTGCTTGGGCAGGTGATGGGCCGTGTCTGGGGCCCACACCCTCCCTCTGGCTCTCCCCTCCCCGCCCCCCCCCCCAGGAAGGGGCATCCCCCTCACCTGTCCTCCCAGGCTGCCCCACCCCCACATCACCTGCAGGTACCTGCTGTGTCATGGCACAGTTCTGGGACCCGGACTGGGATGTGAGTGAGAGGCAGATTCCTGCCCAGATTCCCTGTCCCCCCAGGGGCGGGGGCAGGGAGGGCGTCCTAGCAGTGCCTGGAGTGCAGCTCTGGAATCAGCCCAGTCCTGGGTTCAAATCCTGGCCATAGGCCTGACCTCTGACCCTCAGGGTCATCATCCATGCAGCAGTAACCCCCCCCCACCCAGGGCTATGGGGACAATCAAATGAAGAGACGAGGGTAGAAGGTGTGTAGCCCAGCCCTGGCACAAAGCTGCCACCAGTAAGCAGGAACTCAATTTAACAGCTCCAGAGCTAGCTTGGTGGCTGCCTAGCTGTATATCTGTCCCCACCCCCTGGCAGAGAGGGGCCCCCTGGGCTGTCTGGGGCCCTCCTCAGGACACGCCTGGGACTAGAAGCCACACCCTGTCTCGCCAAGCATCCTCTGCATTGTCGCTCACGCCACCAGCTTCCTGGTTGGCCCGTGGTCCCGCCGTGTTCACCTTCCACCTCGTACAAACCAAGATGTTCTTGTCTCCAGCCATTCTGACCCGAGAGCAGGTACTCAGGGCGTTTGGAGGACTCTGCTTCCCAGGATGGGTTCTGTGCTTGAGGGGACAGCACCCCAGCTCCCTCTGCAGGGTTGGGGTGCTCCCTTGACTTTCAGGGTTCCTCGGCCCAGCAGCGCCCTGGGCCCTGCGCCCCCACAGGACTGGCTGCAGCTGGGGTGGGAGCTGCCCCTGTGGACTCCCTGCTAGACACAGGCAGAGCCCACGTGGCCAGCTGTCACAGCAGCTGTAGGTGTCCCCCCTACCCACCCTGGAGAGACTGGCAAGCCTCCTCTGACCCAGTGACTGCTGGGAGGCGGGCGGGCTGGCGGGGTGCGGCGTGTGGCACCCAGCAGAGGTGTCTGACACAGCTCTACCTCCCAGGTGGCTGGCTTCTGCTTTCATCGCCCGGTCAAGGAGCTGCCGGAGATCAAGGGCGCAGCGGGGCCTCCTCTGTGGGGCCTGGGGGGTGAGGAGGCAGCTGCCAAGTGGCCCCAGCAGCTCCTGGAGAGGAACCTGCCAGTCTGCTGTCTCCAGAAACCCCCTTGACCACCACCCCAGACCTGGGTTCCCATCTCCGAGTAGAGAGTAGTTTCACAGTCAGAAGGAGCGGGGGTCCTGCCTTAAAAACGATGAAAGGGGCCCCATCCCTCCCCTCTCCTGGAGGACAGAGTTCAGGGCAAGAGGGGGTGGCAGGAGGATCCCTTGGATCCCTTCCCCACCCTTCAGGTCTGTCCTGGCAGAGCACCCGTGGTCACCATGTGGAGGAGGCACAAGGCAAGATCCCTGGTCCCTAAGGGGCCTCCTCTGGGCCCGGAAAAGCGCAGCCTCTCGGTACCCCCTCCCCCACCTCGCTCTTCTCTCCACTCTGGGCCCCAGCAGGTTATCGGTGCAGGCTGTGGTCACTGTGGGAGGCCAAGGCAGGAAGGAGACCCTGAGCTTCCTGGGCTGGGACAGGAAGGCTCTGATGGTCGCTGAATGAATGACCGTGGGGATGCCTTGGCCTGGGCACTCAGGCAAGGTTATGGAGATTCCAGAGCACGTGTGGGGTTTTGTTTCCTGCATCTTACCCTGACCCGCTGCAGCTCACATGGTCTGTAGAGTGCCAAGGCCCCTTTTCCCGGGATCAAGTGACCACACCCTTCCACCTGTGGTCACCAGGATCTGGATGGTGCTGGAGGAGCCATGGCTGAGAGATGAGCCCCCCACCCCATGAGCCAAGTCTCCATCCTCTCCCAGGGTGTCCCCAAGACTGGGGGCCTTTGGCTGCTGACCCCCAACCTGCCATCACTATGTGCAGCTGGGATGTACCCAGGAGCCACAGTGAGGCTTCACCTCAAGTGGAAAGCACCCAGCCTGCAGGTGCATGAGCAGTGGGTGTGGACCTGGGTGGTCTGCACTAGGCAAAAGGCCTTTCATCGTTGCTTTGGGAGACATGGGTTTGGGGACTGTAATCTGTTTTATCGTGACACTAATTATATATGAGCAGGAACTCTCCCTGAAACAGTCCTGCCCCGGCTCTATGCTGACTGACCCGTTTGTAATCAGGGAACATGCATCTGAAGGTTGCTCTGAAAAAATGGAAACTTTTAGTCTGTGATCTTGATAAGGAATTCTTAATGGGGCACTGATCAGACATGTGAACAGATGCCATCAGGCAGTCTTACCCCTGGGCTCCATGATGGGTCCAGATTTCTCCACTGTTGTCTGACCACACATGGTCCATGCTATGAAGTGTTGGGTTGGAGGGGTCACCGTGCCATCTGTCCCCCTGGCTCAGGCCTCTAGAGCTGAGAGGAGAGACTGAGGTTCTCATTGGCAAACAGCAGGGCGTCCTGGCTGTGACCCCCAGCCCCTAATAAAGATTGCACCGTTCTCCCCATGAACTCCATCTGACTCAGCAAGATCTGGTTGGTGCTGTTTGGGAGTGGTGGTGTTGACCTCCAGCCCCTTCTGGCAACCAGGCCCCTCTGCTTGTCCCCCACGATGACTCCATGAGCACAATGGATACCTCAGGTGCGTGCAGATTCAGTAGCTCTCGCCCTTTGCTGACCATCTTGCTCGTAGGGGAGGAGTTGTCTCCCATCTTGGGGCTCCTAGCTTCTGGGAGAGAGAGGAAGGGGAGTTACACAAGCGCCCTTCCGGATCTGTGTGGTTTCAAGCAGTTACACCTCTTCCTGTCTCTTCTCGAGGCGCCCTGTGGCCATTGTGGCTCCCGCAGGCTCTGGGCCTGTAAAGGACGGTGGTTTTGTGCTGTGTCACAGTCAGAGCGATACCTCAGGGCTTTGGTAGGAAGGATTTCCAGGGTTCGAGAAGCAGCATGCAAAATGACATCAGTTTGAGAAGCAGGAACTTGAGTCCTAACCCTGAGGCCTGAGCTTCTGGGGAGATCACCCAATGCCCGTCACACCCAGGCACCATGAGCTTCTCCCTGGTCCCCCAGTCAGTACTCACAGAGCATCTTCCATGTACCTGATGCTGCTGGGACAATCAGTGAGCACAGGAAGTGACGCCCCCCTACCCTGTTGGAGCCAACATCCCTGTGGTCTCAGGGGAAATGTTGCTGTTCTTCCCTCAGTCGTGTTGGACTCTGCAGCCCCATGGACTGCAGCATACCAGGCTCTTCTGTCCTTCACCATCTCCCAGAGTTTGCTCAGATTCATGTCCATTGAGTCAGTGATGCCATCCAACCATCTCATCCTCTGTCACTCTCTTCTCTTCCTGCCCTCAATCTTTCCCAGCATCAGGGTCTTTTCTAGTGAGTCGGGTCTTCATATCAGGTGATCTTAGTATTGGAGCTTCAGCTTCAGCATCAGTTTTTCCAAAGAATATTTGGGTTGATTTCCTTTAGGATTGACTGGTTTGATCTCCTTGCTGTCCAAGGGTCTCTCAAGAGTCTTCTCCAGCACCACAATTTGAAAGCATCAATTCTTTGGCACTCAGCCTTCTTGAGCCTTGGGATCACAGCCTTGTCATGGCGAAGGGACTTGCATAACTCAATGAAGCTATGAGTCTTGCCGTGCCACCTAAGACAGACAGGTCATAATGAGGAATTCCAACAAAACGTGGTCCACTGGAGGAGGGAATGGCAAACCACTCCAGTATTCTTGCCACAGGAACCCTATGAACAGTATGGAAAGACACAGAAAATGAGGACTGAGTAAGGGCAAGGAAGAGTCCATCACTGGTGTCTCCATGGTGAACCACCAAGATGGCCTCAAGGGGACCCACCTTCTGGTCCTCACACCCTCTGTCATATTTGGGTTGGGCTTCCCTGGTGGCTCAGAGGTTAAAGCGTCTGCCTGCAATGCGGGAGACCTGGGTTCGATCCCTGGGTCAGGGAATCGAGAGAGAAGGAAATGGCAACCCACTCCAGTATTCTTGCTTGGAGAATCCCATGGACGGAGGAGCCTGGTGGGCTACAGTCCATGGGGTTGCAAAGACTCCGACACAACTGAGCAACTTCACTTTCACTTTCTTTCACTTTATGACCCATAGACACATCTCCTGAGTCTCAGTCAGGTAAGACACAGCACCTTCTCTCCATCCCTTGCCCTGGGGGAAGCCAACTGCTTTTGCCTGAGAGATCCAGGGAGTACAGGACTTATCCTGTGCACAGCCTCATCCAGGAGACATCTAAGAAGAGGAGCCTTCAAGGGAATTCCCCAGCAGTCCAACAGTTAGGACTCTGACCTCTCACTGCCGAGGGCCAGGGTCCAGTCCCAGACCAGGGAATTAAGATCCCATGGTGAGGCAAGAAAAAAGAAGAGGAGCCTTCAGATGAGACTGTGGCCCCAGTTGACATCCTGCCCACAGCCACAGGAGAAACCCTGAGCCAGAACCACTCAGTCAAGTCAGTCCCAGACTCCTGATTCCAAAGCTATGTGAGAAACCTTTGTTGTTGTAAGCCACTAATCCTTGTCATGTGGCAATAGATAACTGATACTCTGTTGTCATTCTTAAGACCTCAGTGAACTCAGGCCCAGCCTTCTGGACCCTCTGAGCTTCCAGGGTGGTCCAGAATGAGGGTGCAGCCCCAGATGGCCCCACACCATGGCACTGAGTCACAGCTGCGCATGGTCTCTTCCGTAAGCAATGAGACTTTTTCTGGAAAAGTGAAAAAGATGAGAAGACTTCCGAGAGCAAGAGAGAGAGGCAGCAAAGGAAAAGAGTTGTAGTGAGTCTGAGGACCCTGAAAAGTGATTTTTCTGGAAGGCAGGACCGCTGCCCGGGAGCAGGCTGCTGCTAGGATGGACACACCTGTGGAAGAACTACCTCACCTGCCATTGGCTCAGAGCACAAATGTTCAGGAAGGAGCTGTGATCTCAGACTTTCCCAGAGTGGGCAGCACTTTCCCTCAGCCAGGCTGGGCACAGGCAGATCCCAGCCCCCGAGGCCCTCACTGCTCACCCCACCTGCTAACACATCAGCTCCTCCCCGACTCCTCTTACCATCCCATCTCACAGATGGAGAAACTGATGCTTGGAAAGGTCGAGAGATTTACCCAAGACCAGATACAACAGCTCAAACCAAGGGGCAGATTTGAACCCCGACTGGGCCTCCACTCCCTCCCCAACACCTGGAATGGTCTCCGGGGGTCACTCAGAGTGGAGTCAGGTCACCCACCCAGCCCTAAAAGAAGATGGAAACGTGAATAGGCTCCTGCAGGATTCTTTCTTTCTTAATACTAATTTTTATTTACTTACTTATTTGACTGCACCAGGTCTTAGTTACAGCGTGTGGAATCCAGTTCCCTAACCAGGGATGGAACCCAGACCCCCTGCATGGGGAGCACAGTCTTACCCACTAAACCACCACTGAATCCCTCCAGCAAGATTTCAATTTAGAAACAAGTTACCCTCTCCAGAAGGGCTTCCCAGGTGGCGCTAGTGGTAAAGAACACACCTGTCAATGCAGGAGACATAAGAGATGTGGGTTCAGTCCCCGGGTCGTGAAGATCCCCTGGAGGAGGGCATCCCAACCCACTCCAGTATTCTTGCCTGGAGAATCCCATAGACAGAGGAGCTTAGCAGGCTACCATCCATGGGATCACAAAGAGACACGACTGAAGTAACTTAGCATGCATGCACCCTCTCCAAAGCTCAAAGGGCTAACTTCATATCAAGAAATCTCACTTACATGAAGGTTCCCATCACCCGTTTTGGGCTCCAGAGTCTACGGTAGAGAGACAGCCTGACCTCCTTTTCCAGTGACTGGAAGTAGCTCCCGGTCACCCACTGGCGTTATAATTTAGTGCAACAAGAATGACCCTGAATATGAAAGCACAGCAGAACATGCTGCCAGCAGTGCTAAAGTTAAAGTCCATTCACCTTCTGGATAATAGTCCTCGTGGCAGGTCAGTGTGTTCCTGGTTCTGCCAGCTCCACATCACAGGGCAGCTGGCAATGCCCAGTTAAGGTCAGGTGGCTCTTGCATGGGAGCCTGGCCTCTTTGGACCAGAGGTAGTGGGAGTTGTCTCGGGCAGTTTCGTCCATGACAATTGCAGAGGCTCCAGTGCAAGTCTCCTGTGGCTGAGGCGAGAGATGACACCTCATCATTCTGCTCATTCACTGGCCTGAGCGTGTGTGTGTGTGTGTGCAAGCACATGCAAGCACGCATGCATGTTTGGGGGAAGTGGCAGAGTCACTCACCAAAGGGTTTATGGGAGGAGTGAGGCATGGAGACTGATGACTCAGTCACCTAGACCCTCATTCCCTCCTTCTATGCAAATGAGATGCCAGCTCATCAACCAGAACATCTGAGAAACCATTGCAGGTGGTCCGCCAAGCAGACTCAATCAGAAAGCATCTCTCGACTCACTGGCTTGGTCTGAACTTTATGGTTTCTTCGCTTCACTGTGAATTCTTTTTCTTCTCTCACGTGGATGCACTGAATTCTTCCCTCTCGTGCAAGTAGCTCTTATCAAGTCTGAGAAGTCAGATTCCATCTTTAATGCTGAGGGTGAAGGATCAGAGAAAGAAGGAGAGAGAAGGAGCCACTTCCAGCTCTGAGTTGGACACCCTCAGGGATATCAGGTCCCAGAATAATATAGTCATTTATTCTGAGCTGCAACAGAGAAATTGAGGGTCTTATAGGCCAGCCACCCATTTTGCAGGTAAGAAAACTGAGGCTTGAAGAGAGAGCTCGTGTGTCCTAGTCGAGGGTGCCTCACCATGGTCTGCTGTGACCCTGGACTTTTTGCCCAGTTCATCCAGTTTATTCTGGAGCTTTCCCTCTGTGGGTGTCAGTGTGTGTGTCCGTGTTTAAAATCATGTCATGGGTCCACTTGCCCAGAAGACTGTCAGCCCAAGTCTCAGGGCCAATCCTGCTGCTCTGGGGCCCTCAGTCAAGTCCCTGAAAGAGTCTGACCATCAGGGCCTGGCTGGGGTTGCAGCTTTGATGACAGCCTGAGACCTGCAGGAGTCCGTGTTTGTGTTTTCTTCCCATTTAAACTCGGCCTCCAGCCCTCTCATGTCGTCTGCGCTCGGAGCCTTAACCGGATGCATAGCGGCCTTTCTGGGAAAACTGAAGTGGGGAAAACACTTATAGTGAGGGGTTGCAGGGGAATTGGATCCTCACGCAGCCTCAGAGAGGCCTCCTTGTGGTTACCGGGTAATTATGGAGGAAGGAGTGCACCGCACCGGGTGGAAGCCGTCTTAACCAAGTGACAGAAACTAGCTTGCCCATCATGGGCAAACACACGTGTTCGTCCTGTTTAGATGCACCAGAAAGACACACCTCGCCAAAAGTTTAGCCAGATCTAATCATCAGGCTGCAGTCACAAATGCAAACCATGGGGCTGTCTTCAGGACTCATGGCCTGAGCTTTGCAAAAATCTCAATACCATGAAAAGCAAAAATGCAAACAGCAATGGGGGTGGGGGTGGTGCTGGATCAGGAGGGAAATAACCGAGGCCATTTGTGAACCTTGAGTGGATTCTGGAATTTTTTAAGCTATAGAATATATTTTGGAATGAATGAGAAATTTTAATCTCCATTTTATTTATTTCTTCTTTGATCTTTATTACTTCCTTCCTTCTGCTGACTTCAGATTTTATTTGTTCTAATTCTTTTATTAGGTGGTAGATTAGGTTGTTTATATGAGATTTTTCTTCTTTTTTTGAAGAATGAGGAACATTTTAATATAAGCTATATATCAGATTGTTGTTGTTGCTAAGTCATGTCCTACTCTTTGCAACCCCATGGATTGCAGCCACCACCAGGCTCCACCATCCATGGGATTTTTCCAGGCAAGAATACTGAAATGGGTTATCCTTTCCTTCTCCAGGGGATCTTCCCAACTCAAGGATTGAACCCATGTCTCCTGCATTGACAGACAGATTCTTTTCCACTAAGCCACCTATATGGGGTGGTATTGAGTTAATTGCCTTAGTCATGATCCTGGTATTGGGTTATATAAGACAATTCTTATTCTCAGAAGATGCTTGCTGCAGTGCTGAGGGGTGACATGCATGAGATCACAACTATCAAATGGACCAGGGGAAAAGTGTGTGTGAAGAGAGGGGAGAAGACGTGAGGAAGGAGGAGGAGGAAAGGGGAGGGGGAGGCAGTGCGTGCAAACGGGGCAGTGTGGACCATGGGGAAGTAGGATGAAGGGTAATAGGTGTTTGCTGCTGTTTTGAGCTTTTATTTTTCTGATGTTTGAAAGTTTTCAAAATAATAAGTTGTAGAGAAGACTGTCCACACTTGGAGTCTCCTGACCCTCTAGGTTCCCTGTCACTCAGCTCAGCCTGCAAAGGGTAAGAGCTGGGACTGACTCAGCATCTCTCCTCTTGGGCTCAGAGCATGTCTTCTCTTTGCTCCCATGAGAAAGTATGAACAGGCCTTTGTGAGCACTCCGTGCTGTGTCTCCAGGTGTAAACCAGGTAGTTTGTTCAAGGTCACATGTAGATCCAGTCGGCGTACAGGAGACGGGAGGGACCCAGCCTTCAGACTCACAGCCTGGACCCCGAGCCACACCCTCTCAGCTGCCCCTTCCGTCCCTCTTAAGCCTGGTGTGTTGTCACATGGTTCCTGAGTAATCCCAGGGAGTGGGGGGCATGCCTGCCTGCCTCAGAGGTGCTGGAGCCCAGCGCAGCCTGGGAGTCACAGCATCCCCACTAGGACGTCAAGTCCTCGGGGATTGGCTGCCTGGCAGATGCAGTGGCTCCTGATTGGGTGGTGGCAGCTGCAGAGCAAGGAGGTGGGCTCTGGGCACGTTGGCTGTGCCCCTGAACTGTGTCCTGAATGCTAAGCAGGGGGCTTGAGGAAACCTCACCGATCCTTTTCCCCCTCTGGGTCGGCCAAGGTGCTGACCTCCCCAGGAGGAATGAGACAAGCACGGATCGTGGCTTGTGGTTCTTTTACTCATAAGTGGGCATCAGAACATGGCCAGGGCCCGGCTGTGAGCCGAGGAGCTGGCTTGTGACCCTGAGGAACCTGACCTTCCAGAGTCTGGGCTAGGGGTAAGGAGTAGGGCGCCTCCCTAAGTGACCACTGCCACCTGTAGCTGCCATGAGCACCCCTACTGGACAGAGCGGGCATTGCAACCCCAGAGAAGACTGCCCTGTCGCCTGCTCCTCAGGCCCCAGTCCCTAGGCCTCCTCCTACCCCGTGTGCCAGGCACAGCTGTAAACCCAGCAGAGAAAATTCCCTGCATCCATGGAGCTGACATATTGGGGTCATAAATGAGACAGCAAATGAAATACAAGATGCGCTAGAAGGTGACAGGTGCCAAGGAAGGATTAAGATAGTGTCCAGAGAAGGGGCTTCCCAGGTGGCTCAGTGGTAAAGAATCTGCCTGCCAATGCAGGAGACTCCACAGATGCAGGTTCAATCCCTGGGTCGGGAAGATCCCCTGGAGAAGGAAATGGCAACCCATTCCAGTATTCTTGCCTGGAAAATTCCATGGACAGAGGAGCCTGGTGGGCTACAGTCCATGGGGTTGCAAAGAGTTGGGACAATACTGAGCAACTGAGCATGCACGCACACACATCCAGAGATGACTCCATGACAATGTGACCTCTCTATCAAGAGGTGAAAGTCAGGGTCCCTTAGGTGGGTCTGAGGTCAGAGGGCTTGGGCAGAAGGGAGAGCAGGTGTGGACACCCTGAGGTTGAAGTGTCTGTGGGGTTCACAGGACCCTATGGAGCCCATATATCTGTGGCAATGAGCAAAGAGGCAGGAGGTGGGGTGGGATGTCAGAGAGGTCGTGGCTCAGGTGGAGGCCACTGTTGAGACCGAGGCTTTCACTCTGGATAGAAGGGGAAACCACTGGAAGGACTGAGCAAAGTAGAATGATCTGCGGCCCTCCCTCCTCAGTGGGCTGGGGTCAGGGAAAGTGCATGCATGCCATGCAAGCTAAGTCACTTCAGTCATGTCTGACTCTTTGCGACCCCATAGACTGTAGCCCACCAGGCTCCTCGGTGCATGGAAATCTCCAGGCATGAATACTGAAGTGTGTAGCCATTCTCTTCTCCAGGGGATCTTCCCAGCCCAGGGATTGAACTTGTGTCTCCTGCATTGGCAGGTGGATTCTTTACTGCTGAGCCAACAGGGAAGCCCTGTCTGTCTGACAAAGGACATACAGATGCCCAAGGAACCAGGCTTCAGGATCACAGAGCGTCTTGACCGTACCTGACTAGTCTTTTTTAACCAGCTTCCCTCTTTCTCTGCTCTCCCTTCAGAACCTCGCCTCGGTGAAGAAGGGAGCGCGTCAGGGCAAGTGAGGCCGGCTCCATGTATCCGGAATCAACCACGGGCTCCCCAGCTCGGCTCTCCCTGCGGCAGACGGGCTCCCCCGGCATGATCTACAGGTGATCCCCCTGCACCATCCCCCAAGCCCCTCCCAGGATCAGTCCTGCCCCTGAGGAGGGGTCCCCAAGCCAGCCACCTCCCTGTGACCCAGAGGGAAGGGACTGAGTGCACAGGGCTGTAAGTTGCATGCAAGCCAGCCATTTCTCCATGGTACCCCATGGACTATAGCCCACCAGGCTCCTCTCTGTCCATGGGATTTTCCAGGTAAAAATACTGGAGTAGGTTGCCATTCCTTCTCCAGGGGATCTTCCAGACCCAGGGATAAAACCCGGGTCTCCTGCATTGTAAGCAGATTCTTTACCATCTGAGCCACCAGGGAAGCCTTTAAAACCAAAATGGGAAAAAAATGAGAGGTTTAACCAGGTGGGATAGAGCCAGGATTAGACTCCTGCCTTGTCTCTGACTCTTCTGAAATATTCCGTGGGAGGTAACAGAAGCCCTTCCTGAATTCTGTTTCTCTTTTACATGTCATGGCTCCTTTGGTCCCACCAGCTTCCCCGACACCCTGAATGAGGCTCAAAGCCTTATAACCAGTGTGGAGCCTGTGGACAGTGGGGGCGGCCAGGTGCTTACTGGGCCCATGAGAACTTCTCCTGGAAAGCCCACTTCCAGATCCAGCTCTGGGTCTTTCCATTTGGAAAATAGCCCAGGCTGAACCACAGGGAGGCTGTGGGGAAGGTGTGGGGTGGAGCAGCTGGCTCTGTGGTCAGAGCACAGACCCTGATGGCATTGCTGTCACAGAAGACTGGGGTGCGAGTGGAACCCTAGGGGCTCATCAGTCCCTCAACCGCTGGATCTTCAGGGCCTGAGCTAGAGTGAGTGTCTACAAAAACCATGGGGAACAGGGGCATCCCTCCTTCGTCGAGATCCTAAGAAGAACCCGAGTCTCGTGCATACTTGCCAGCAGGTGGGTGTGGGCATTTCCTGGTTTGAATGTTTTCAACCGTTGTTATGATTCGTGAAAACCCAAAAAAAGACTCCCCCCGAGGTTAACCTCTAGGCTTCACTTCCCCGCCTGGCGTGAGAACCAGACCAGGCAGAGACCTCCGTGTCCAAATAAACAGGTCTCTGCCTCCCTGTGCCACTGGGTGGCGCTGCGGCCGAGCGCTCGGTACCTAAGCAGAGGGGGCGGGGCCGGGGTTGCGGGGCGTCGGTGATGCTTCCCGGGCTAGCACCTCCCTGTGCGTGGCTGATGACAACTGTGGCTTCTCTCTCTTCTCTCCCTGTCTCCTTCTCTCTCCTCCATTGCTGTCCGCAGTACTCGGTATGGGAGCCCCAAAAGACAGCTCCAGTTTTACAGGTAACAAGCTTCACGGGAGCGGGTGGGAGGACCCCGCCCTCCGGGCTGGGGGTGCTGGTGATTTCTCCGCACGTGAAAATCCTCCCGGTGAGATTCAGGCTCTGGTCCTCTCTCGGTGTTGCGACGGCATCATGATGAAACCGTGCAGTCGGGCTCGTCGTGTGGGTTCATCTGGAACTTGCTTTGATTTGAGCTGGGCACTCGCCAGATTTCTCTTAAAACCTCGCTCCTCCGGCAGTAGGTTAAGTCCTTTCCTGTGATCCCAGCTGTGTGCTCTTGGGTGGTCAAAGACATGCCTCCAAGCCCCTCATTCTTCCCTTGTCCTTGGATCTGAGCTGATTTGCAGCCTACTGAGCTTCCTGGGAGGTGTGGCTCCGCCGGGACCTGGGTCAGAGTGGGGATGGATGCGCTGGCTTCTTCCTGATTATTTACCTGTTGGAAGTCAGCACACCTGTGTCCCCAGAGGGAGAGGCTGTCAGCAGACGAACAGGCTTGCAGTCCATCCTGAGGCACATCCCATCAGCAGAATCCTCCGGGATGGGTCCCTTCCTCCCTCTGTGCAGCCTCTTCCTGACCTCTAGGGTAGGGCATGCACCACGAACACACATGCTCTTGAAAATCTCTAACTCTGGGAATTTACTTCGACATTTTCCTCCATGGGGAACATGTCAGGCTTATGGAACTCACAGGGCAGCGCCGCCAGCTTTGGGACTGGACACTCAGCGGGCAGGGCTCTGTCTGTGGTGCATCGTGGCCTCTAGGCCTGAGAGGTCTCTGTCCAGAGCCAGCTCCCCGGCATGTGCACCCCAGCGGTGACAGCCGTGGCCTCTTATTGCCGATGCACCAGGGGCCTCGCTCAGGCAGTGGGTGTGGGGGTCAACGCCAGACTTCCATGTGATTCTTCCTTCATGCAATCTTGGTCCTGGGTCTGAACATGACTGTGGGTCTGGGTCCTCAGGCTCATTTTCCCACTGCTTCGGTGCCTCCCATGAGGTCTTCCCCCTTACAGAGAGCTCTGAAGAGAGGTCCAAATCTGATTCTGCTGGAGGTTTGGCTAGATAAGGTCTTGCTCAAAATAGTTAGGGCTGAAATTATTAGGTTTGCAAATGCTCTTACTGGATACAAGTGTTTATCTTCATATATACATGTATGTGTATGTGTGTTGTTTGTATGTGTATGTGTGTATGTATTTGTATGTGTGTACATGTGTTGTGGGGGGTATGTGGGTATGCGTGTGTGTATGTATATATTGTGTATGTGTGTGTGTGCATGTATGTATGACGTAATATGGCAGAATGAATGTGTGCCATCTGTCCAGAAGGATTCAACTAGTGAAACCAGGCATGCACTTACACAGCATCCTCAGATGCTGTTCTGAGGCCTGCCTCACTCCCGGAAGGAAAGGAGTAAGGTGAGACGAGAGCAGGCCAGGCGAGCAGCTGAAAGGGCCCATAGGACATTCCCAGTAAGTGAAACGGTCCCCATGCCGCTTGCTAACCCCAGAATCCCCCGGATCCACCCTTTTGTCCACCCTCTGGGGACCCCTCTGGGTGAGCATCTGATCCCTGTGAGGCCTTCTTGCTCCAAGTAGGGGCTCTGTGGAGGAACTGAATCCCCGAATCTGAAGACACCCCCTACCCTACTCCCTGCTCAGCCTCTCAGCTCCACATTCAACGCCACAGGCTCTGGCCATCCTGCCCTTTGAGGCTCCATTGTGGTTACTTCACACAGACACTCAGGCGTGTCTTGCAGGGCCTCTGGTGATGACTTTAATGGGGTGGGATCATTCAGCATACTGGGTGCCACTCCCAGCGGGGTATCCTCATCACCCAGCTCTGACATGGATGGTGGATGGTTATTTAAGTCAACCAGAAGGGTGGCACCCCTCCTGCAAAAGGGCAAAGTGTCCAAGGCCCTGCCCTCCAGCAACTCACAGACAGGTAAAAGAGGGAAGACCATGTACCTGTCAGCTCATACACAGGAGACTGCATAAGAAACTACCCCAAGACTCAGGGGCTTATGTGTCTGTGGGTTGACTCAAGTCAGTTCATCTAGGCTGGGCTCAGCCGGATTGGTCTCTGAGCTTCAGGCTGAAGGCAGGTTTCACCCTCTCTCCATCCTTCCTAACCAGGGGCCATCCCAGATCTCTTCTCATGGCAGAAGTGCCAGAGGAAAAATGTGTCTGAAGGCCAACAGTTGGAACAGGCACAGTCACTTCTGCTCATTCTTTGGGTCAAAGCAAGCTCATGACCAAGCCCAATGTCAAGGGGAAAGTATACTCCCCCAGCCCAGGGGAGAATCACAGTCACATGACACAGAGAAGGGGAAAGGATGGGCCACAGTAGTGCAATCCTGTTGTTCCTGTTGTTCCGTTGCTAAGTCGTGTTCAACTCTTTGAGACCCCATGGACTGCAGCATACCAGGCTTCTTTGTCCTCCACTATCTCCCAGAGTTTGCTCAAACTCATGTCCATTGCCTCAGAGATGCTATCTAACCATCTCATCCTCTGTGCTGTGCTGTGCTTAGTCACTCAGTCATATCCGACTCTTTGGGACCCCATGGGCTGTAGCCCGCCAGGCTCCTCTGTCCATGGGAATTCTCCAGGCAAGAATACTGGAGTGGGTTGCCATGCCCTCCTCCAGAGGATCTTCCCGACTCAAGGATTGAACCCCTTTCTCCCGCATTACAGGTGGATTATTTACCATCTGAGCCACCAGGGGAGCCCAAGAATACTGGAGTGGGTAGCCTATCCATTCTCCAGGGGATCTTCCTGATCCAGGAATCATACCAGGGTCTCCTGCACTGCAGGTAGATTCTTTACCAACTGAGCTACCAGGGAAGCCCTCTCATCCTCTGCTGCCCTTTTTATGACATTGTGACACTGTAAGGAGATCAAACCAGTCAATCCTAAAGAAAATCATCCCTGAATATTCATTAGAAGGACTGATGCTGACTACAATCTACCTCAGACCTAAATCACTGTAGTAGCATCTAGGAGGCAAACGGGTCTTGGGAGAGTCCAGAGAGCTGTTGGAGGTTCAAGGAGGGAGTGGTCAGCTGACTGAGAGTCAGGGAAGGCATCATAGCGCCTGTGAGCTGGACCTTATTCAGGCTGGACAGAATTCAACACGTACACCAGGAAGAGCATTCCAGTAGAGGGGACAGTCTGAGCACAGCTCAGAGAGGTGCCCAGAGAATAGGAAGTGGCAGTCACATCATCTGGGCCTTCAGGTACAGGACAGGAAAGAGAGTGACCAGAGGCCAGGCTAGGGAGGCAGATGGGGATCTGAGGATGGAGGGCCAAGAATGCCAAGCAGAGGAGCCTGACTGCCTTTGGTGGGCACTGGGGAGACATCGATGGTGTTAGAGCAGGGCAGGGGGCAGGGCTCTGCTGCAGGAAGGAAGCCTAGGAGCAGGGAATGAGATGGGGGGAATGGGAAGGCTAGATGTGGGATCCAGGAAAGGTGAAGGAGGGCTGAACCACTGGGGCCACGGGAGGACAGAGTGGAGGTTAAGAGGAGCCAAGTCCCCAGGGCTTGGTGTCCAAGGGGCAGGCGTGGAGAAGGACAATGTGATGAGAGGGAAATGGTGCCCAGGGGAAGGAGATGGGCCTCATTCCAAGCAGGTCGGCTAATGAGCACCACCCAGTAGCGAGGCCACAATGGCCACTTCCAGCCTGGGGATGACATGTGACACAGAGGCCATGGAACTGACCGTGGGCTTCAGCCTTTAAGAACCATCCCAGGGGCTTCCCTGGTAGTCCGGAGGTTAGGGATCTGCACTTCCACTGCAGGGAGTATGGGTTCAGTCCCTGGTCAGGGAACTAAGATCCCGTAAGCTGCATGGTACGACCAAAACAAACAAAAATCTAAAGAAAAGAGAGAAGGAACCATCCCAGGTCCATCGCGAAGGCCTTTCCAGGTCGTCCCCCACTACGAGTCACCTCCACTTCCATGTCATCCCCCAGCCCCATGTTTCTTTCCACTCCAGATCTGGGGCTATGATCCCCCAACTCCTTGGAGCCACCCCCGTTAGCAGATGTGTCACGAGGTAATCAGCTCGGCCTCTGTCCAGAATCCCATGCCACTGGCACGATTTCTCAGCTGGAAGATAATGTCACACTGAGTCTTTGGGGGGCAGGAGTCCCAGGATGACATGAAGGGCCCCTGTGGCCATGAGCCCAGAACAGAGACTCAGCATAGATCACCCCCAGGCTCAGGCGCAAAGCATCTTCCGAACCCCAGCTCAGGACAGTGAGGAAGGGTCTCCGTGTGGTGTCTTCACAGCGAACTGCAGAAACCTTCTGTCCATATATAGGTCCTGGCAGCATAGGACATACAATCTGGGGCGTGTCCCAGGAGAGGGAGGCAGGGCGTCTATCTGTGTGTGCTGAAAGCGCGTCTCGCCAGGCCCCAACCCATTCTCTGTGGGTGGTGGTCTTATGCTATGGGCCCCTGGGCTGCCCAGCTTGCAGACAGTTAAGAACATGGTGGGAAGAAAGCCAACCAGCCTGGATCCCTTCCTCAAAGACCAGAAAGCCCAGCCTGTGCCTCCTCCCAGGGTCCAGTCTCTCCAGGCAGGGGGGGGCATGCGCCCAAGGGAACGGCAGGACCCCAGCTGGTCCCCCCTCCCAGCCGGGACGCAGGAGGCTGCCTTGCCAGGCTGCACTACGGAACCGCACTTCCCGGGCTTTTAGGGGAAGAAGCGCGCTCGTGAATAATTCAGCCTCTCTCACTGAGATGCAGACGCCCTAATAGGACTAATGGACTCACTGCCTCCAAACCCGACCCTTGTGGGACCTCTCATTCACCGACTGCTTCTGACGTCCTGCAGTGACACTCCCTAATGAAAGAGCTGCCGCACCAGCTCCGTAGATGCCTGGTGAGCCCTAGTAAATCAGACTGTGTCCCTTTTAACCAGCAGACACCAGCGAGGCAGGTGAGTGGTCCCTTCAGCTCAGGAGGCAAGTGGCAGCTGCCTCCTTGGTGGGGGGAGATGCTGCTGGGGGACAAGCACCCCGGGAATGGACAGCATTTGGGGATGCCTTTTTGGCTGATCTGAAATGAGACCCTCTATATATTTTCAAAGTGGGAAACCTCAAACAGAAAGCTAGTCCTAGGTAACCACAGGAAGGAGGGTGGGCGTTCTGCTGCTTGAGCTTGCTTGCCTCCCGGCCCTGCCGCTCTGCCCATCCAGGGGACCTGGGCTCCAGCTGATACCCCGTCGGGTTCCCCATTAAGACCCAGCATTTTCGAGTTTCCCCAAGAAAAACAGCAGCAGGAGGCTGGGTGCTGTCTGAAAGGTCTGTTTGGGAGCACAGGCCTGAGAGAGCTGGGGCTGCTTCTCTGGGCCTTGGCTTACTGATGGTTCTCTAGCAAAACTGGTTTTGTTTTTCCCCCGATGCGATGGCCTGCATTTTCGAGCCGTGTCCCGGAATGATGCCCCTGCCTCCACGTGCACCTGCTTTGGGAATTCTGGCTGGTTTCTCTGGTGTCCAGACACATGTTGCCGTTTCAAAGAGACCTTCCGGGTTCCTTCTGGATCCCACATCTCAGGCTTTGGTGGCTCCCAGTAAACAGATCTCTGTTCGGGAATCCCAGGTGGAAGGCTGTTCAGCAAAGTTGCGATTCCTGCGGCTTAATGAGGTTAATGTCTTCTTTCCATTTTTCTGTGTCACACGGTCTGTTCACGTGAATTCCCCAGGTCCCCGTCCACAGGAATAGATTTGCAAAAGGCAGGCCCCAGTGCAGGTGGGACCCTGTAGGGTCTGTAATTAGCAATGGTTGTTAAGGAAAGCTAATTCTTCCTGAGGTGAGTAGGCAGGGTGGCGAAGAGGAGGAGTGAGAGGTTGGGGTCACTGAGCAGCCAGGCGGCCGAGGAAGGAGCTCCAATAAGGGGAGTCTTCCCGGGGCCCCTCATCCAAGCACCCAGCTCTGCTCACCTGTGGAGGAGCCAGCTTATTTCCCTGTCCTCTCCCGCTGGGCAGCACTGTCACCACCAGAGTCCCTCTGTTTCTTGCCTCCCTCAAGGACCTTAGGGTGAGGAAGGTGTCCCAGCTTCGTCCTCGCTGTGCTCTGCCCTCAGGGCACAGACCCCCTTGTGAACGCTGCGGCCTTGCCCTCCACCCCAGGCCAGGGGCCACCGTGCCCACCCACAGCCCACATCTCCTCCCACGAGTCCCCTGATCTGAGCCTGCCCTGTGCTGTGAGGACCCTCTCACCCAGTGGCAGGCTCTGGGCACCATCTGTGTGGCTGGTGGCCCTGCCCTGGGCCCCTCCCAAGGCCACTATAACACACGATAGGAGAGATGACAGGCAGGGGAGATCCCAGTCCCCACAGAGATAGTTGTTCCATCTGTAAGTCATGTCTGACTCTTTGCAACCCCATGTACTGCAGCACACCAGGTTTCCCTGTCCTTCACTATCTCCCAGACATGCTTCCCAGGTGGCGCTAGTGGTAAAGAACCCCACTGCTAATACAGGAGACCTGAGAGACATGGGTTCAATCCCTGGGTCAGGAAGATTCCCAGGAGGAGGGCATGGCAACTCACTCCAGTACTCTTGCCTGGAGAAGCTCATGGACAGAGGAGCCTGGTGGGCTACAGTCCATGGGGTCGCAAAGAGTCAGACATGACTGAGAATGATTTAGCATGCATGAGAACTCTACAGAGAGGCTCCCTCCAATTCCTGGCGGCACCCACTATGTTTGTCTCATTAGGAATGTGTGACTCTGCAAGACCAGGGGCAATGGGTAGAGTTTACATTTTGTCCTGCATGGCCCCTATAATCACTCAGGCCCATGGTCAGGCTCCTGCCTGCTGGGCCGTCTCCCCTCCACCCCGTCTTATGTATTTTTGTGCCCACACCACTTATCATGACTGGTACCATGTTCCACGTCTCATGGTTGGCAGCCACCTCCCACACACAGCACTCTCCCACCACAAGGCCGGGCCCTGTCCATTTGTCCAGGATGGTTCCGTTTCGCCCACAGCAGCCCACACAATAGGCCTCTGCCCATCCCATTTCACAGATATGGAGACCGAGTCTCAAAGCAGTCCAGGTACCTGCCTGGGTCACACCAAGCAGGTGACACACAGGGCTGCCCCTGCCCATAACCGGGCCACTCAGCCACACAGATACTGCAACCCTGGGGCTGTGGCTAGATTTCTGGAGCCAGACCAGGATGGCTTTTTGCGGGTAATGTCTTGAAAGCTAATGGCTATTGATCTCAGCCTGGCTGGGCTGGGCTGGGAATGTGCATGTCTGAGTTTAATCCTGTTTTTTGGGAGGTGCCCCTGAAACTGCTCCCCACGTAGCTGGTCTCTCTAAAAACAGACCCCCAAAGAAGCCAGGAGTGGTCTGCTTTTGTCCCACACAGGCCATGAGCCACAGGCTACACGGCTGCCTCTGAAGCAGCTGTTTGACGAATTGTGGGCAGCGTGCATGTGGAGGGGAGGAGGGAGTTGGTGCTGCCCACCCCAAGGGCTTCCGAGGTGCCATTTCCTGGGCCACCCCCACACACCCCGAGCCTGGGGCCCCTCTGTTGCCGGCAGTGTGATTCTCCGGAAAAGTGGGGATTTTTGTGTTGGGGTGTGTCTGCCTGCAGAAGCACCCATCAGAGACCTTAGTCTAAACCCTGTGGGAATCCAGAGGTTCCGGGCCTTGCAGCCCCCTCCCCGTGGGTCTGAACCATGGTAATGCAAGTCCTGGCCAGGAGAAGGCAGCCTGTAGAGAGCTTGGCCTGATCAGGGGCCAGCCCAGCCCCTCCCTGTCAACACGGCCAGGGAAATGCCCAGTTCTTGCTCCAGGTGCTGAGTGCGTGTGCACAGCAGTGAAAGTGGACAAAAGAGTCCCTTTCTTCTTGGACCTGACTCTCAGGAGGATCAGCTCAACAAACAAGGTGACAGAGATACCTGTGGTCTGTCTGGTGATGACACCTGCCATGGAGAAAGAGGCATGTGAAGTGTGGGGCGGGAGGGGGAGCTCACATGAGAAAGGACCAGCCCAGGCGGCTCCAGCGCCATCTCCACCCTCAGGGACTCTGTAGCTGCCTCAGCCCCCCGACAGCCCCCAGCCCTTCCCAGGATAACGGAGCTTGTTCTCCCTTGGGGCACAGGTGGGGACAGAGCTGGTCCCTCCACCTCCTGGGCTGACCCAGCTGAAAAAATGAATCTCACCTGACTCAGTGACGGTGACAATGCTGGGGCCACTGTGCAGGCATCCAGGCCAGGGTGGAGGTCCGTGTTCAGGTGTGGGGGGGAGAAGGGGAGTCCCTGGACTGTACGTGTCCCCTGCCCCCTGCGACTCTGTCCGTGTTGCCCAGTCAAAGCCCCTGTAGGATGTTAACGCACAGCCATGGTGCAGCCCTTCAACTGACCCGTTCACGTGTGTGTGTGCATTGACACAGGGCAGCATTCTGTGCACACACGTGTTCCCCTTGCCTAGTCTCTTGACTCTATGCCTCCTGGGGGTCACTGTCTATCAGTTCATGCAGAGACACCTCACTCCTGAAGGCTGCACAGATTTCCATTTTGTGGATGGACCATCAGGTACATAGCTGGTTTCCCTATTGATGGACACTTACGTTTTTAGTTTCTGAGTATAATCATCCCTTCAGGTGACGATTTAGCAATGGGTTTTAACATTTAAGCTTTGCAATTTCCCAACCTTTTCCCTCCCCCTGACCCCGCCTCACTCCCTCCTTAAATGCATCCGCTCAGTGTTTTCTGCTGCAAAAACTGATTTGTGACATAATTCATTTGCGCATGGAGCCCAAAGAACTGCGCTGGTGCAATGGCGCTTGGTACAAGCAGAGAATGCCCGTGTGGATAGCATTGCCTTCACCAGTCTGTGAACAAGTAGGGCCTTCCCCGGGGGCGCGACATTCCAGGCAAAATCACACGAGAGTTTGCTTCAGCGACAGGTGTGCTTACACTGCTTCCAGGTCGGCCCTGTAGCTGGTTTTACCCAGGGAACAACTCCTGGGGGCGCCGTGAAGTCCTCCGCCCTGGGGGCCAGGCTGTCTGCATGCTCCTGCCCTGTTCTCCTCTGGAGCGCTCTTTTGACATTGCCCACCTAGAACGCAGCTTCGCCCGGGCTTGTCTCGTGGGTGCAGGGGACGGAGTGGGTGGCTCAGCCAGAGTTCCCTGCCAGCGCAGTTTTGAGGACCAAGAACCTCATGTCAGGAGGTGCTTATATTCTGGGGCCGGGCCCTGTCCCCAGGCACCAGGACCCATGGGTGGCCGCTCTAGCTGGATGATGTGTCTCTGCCGCCGCCCCTGCCCCCGGGATCAGCGTCCAGCCCGGGAAACCCGGGGCAGGGGGAGGCTCTCTAACCCATCACCACTGGGCGTTTCCCATCCGGACAGCGGCGGCTCCCGGGCCGGGTGGGACCATGTTGTCCATGACGTACAGCGAGAGCCTGAGGAGCGTGAGCAGCAGGTGTCACTCGGACTGGGCCCTGCACCCCGTCCGCCAGACCGACACGCTGGAGCTGCAGCGGCTGCGGGAGGTGCGGGCGGCCGCCCAGGCCAGGAACTTGGAGAGCTTCCTGCGCATGCACGGCCTCTCCCTGGACGGCTGCACCGCCCGGCGCACTGGCATGAAGTACCGGTAAGGGGCGGGGCGGGGCGCTGGGCGGGGGCAGAAGGTCCCCTGGCCGAGGCGAGGGCTGCAGCGAGAGGGGTGCAGCCCAGGAAACGGGGTAATCACTTTGTTGTCAACCGGGGTAAATTTTGGGGTTTTAAGAATGCTGACCATAGGACTTCCTTTGGCGGTTCAGTGGTTAAGTCTCCGAGCTTCCACTACAAGGGTCATGGGTTTGATCCCCGGTTGGGGAACTGAAACCCCACATGCTGCGTTGCAGGCCAAAAGCAAAAGCAGAATGCTGACTGTGTAGGAATGTGTAACAGAGGGAAAATGAGGGTCTGTGTGGTCCTCTCCTCAAGAGATAAGCACTGCAGTGTTTGGCGTCTCTTCCATGGGGAGACGGTGATTTTTTGAAAAAACTTTGCAGCAGAGTACACTTACTATGTCATCCGTCTTCTTGCTATCTCACTGGGATGTGTTAATTATTACGGGTTGACTAGCACGAATTGAAGACAAGGGCACCCCAGTCCAGTACTTTTGCCTGGAAAATCCCATGGACGGAGAAGCCTGGTAGGCTGCAGTCCATGGGGTCCCTAGAGTCGGACACAACTGAGCGACTTCACTTTCACTTTTCACTTTCATGCATTGGAGAAGGAAATAGCAACCCACTCCAGTGTTCTTGCCTGGAGAATCCCAGGGACAGGGGAAGCCTGGTGGGCTACCGTCTATGGGGTCGCACAGAGTCGGACACAATTGAAGCGACTTAGCAGCAGCAGCAGCAACACAAATTACTCCCCAAGTGGCTCAGTGGTAAAGAATCCGCCAGCCCATGCAAGAGTCGCAGGAGATGCGGGTTTGATCCCCAAGTCAGGAAGATCCCTTGGAGAAGGCAATGACACCCCACTGCAGTGTTCTTGCCTGGAGAATCCCATGGACAGAGGAGTCTGGCGGGCTACAGTCCGTGGGGTCTCAAAGAGTCGGACACAACTTAGCAACTGAGCACAAGCACAAAACACTAATGAGGGGAAAGTCCTCGATTCATCATCTCTACCCACAGATCCATGGCGGCACCAGACCATGCGAGGTCCTAGGGACCAAGATGCGCTTGGTTTGGGCTGTCCTTTCCATGGGAAGTGTTTTTCAACAAGTGGCCTCTGAACGGGTTGCTACGACTATGCTTAAAGCTGTGATTAGCAAAGGCTGTGGTTTAGGTGTCCCTGGTTCTTGGATGATGGGCTTGTAGGGCTCAATTCCGTTGGAACCTCAGAAGGACACTCTGTTTAGCTCGCTTGTCATTGGAATCAGCATCTGTGACGGTGCACTGACCCACCCCCTTCTCCTCTGAAAGCCTCAGAAAGTGGCCAGAGAGCCCCAGAGCTGGCAGCTGAGTCTATAAATGACAAATATTCAGCTTTAGTCCTGTGCCTTCCAGGGACAAGCCCTGGCCAGAGCCAGTCACCCAGAAGAAGCCCCCTCCCCGCTTCTGCTCAGTCTGTGTTCACTTGCCAGATTTAGCAAATAAAAATACAGAGCACCCAGTTAAATCTGAATTTCAAACAAATAACAAGTTTATGCCATAATCAGGACATACTTATACCAAAAGTTATTTGTTATTTATCTCAAGTCCAGATTTAAGTGGGTGTCCTATATTTGATTTGATTTCCACCTACCACAGGCCCCAGGGATTATCTGGCTGTTCTCTGGAGAGTGGAACAGAGACCAGCCCTGTTGCTGAAACGTTTTCTCCTGTGGACAAGTGTTTGGGTCTTCAGGGGTCATTGCGTGAGCACATGGTTGTCATTTAAAGATGTTAAGCACTTCTGCCCTGAGTCCATTAGGTGGCAGAATTCTTAAAGCTTTGCATTCTAAAAATCCAGATGTAAAAGAAGGACAAAGGGTCAGCGAGATTGGCCCTAAGGAGCTCCTGATTCTGTTGGAAATTTCTCAAGAGGGACATGAGGGTCTGAATTTGCTTCTTCTTTTTTTTTTTTTTTAGTGGCGGGGCCAGTGGGGGCCAGGGGTGGCTATCCACTGATGTTGTTGTTGCTGTTCAGTCATTATGTCACGTCCGACTCTGCAGCCCTATGGACTGTATCACAACAGGCTCCTCTGTCCATGGGATTCTCCAGGCAAGAATACTGGAGTGAGTTGCCATTCCCTTCTCCAGGGGGTCTTCCCGACCCAGGGATCAAACCTTCATTTCCTGCATTGGCAGGGGGATTCTTTAACCACTGGGCCACCTGGGAAACCCAAGTCATTGATTGTCGCTGTCCAGTTGTTTGTTGTTCAGTTGCTAAGTCATGTCTGACTCTTTGTGACCCCATGGACTGCAGCACGCCAGGCCTCCATATCCCTCACTATCTCCCAGAGTCTGCCCAAGTTCATGTCCATTGAATCAGTGATGCCTTCCAACCATCTCATCCTCTGTCATCCTCTTCTCCTTCTACCCTCAATCTTTCTTTCCCAGCCTCAGGGTCTTTTCCAGTGAGTCAGATCTTCACATCAAGTGGCCAGATTATTGGAATCTCAGCATCCTTTAATTAATTCAGAAATATTTATTGAGGACCCACTTGACTCCAGGCAACAGGCTTGCAGACATTGCATAATCAGGAGAGACAGGGTCCTTCCTCACCCTGTTGGATGTTCCATCCTGTTGAGGGGGTGACAGAAAAAGCAGGTAAATGCCTAAGAGAGTCAGGGATGCCAGGGACAGCTGAGACCCCAACCATCTGAAAGGAGGACCACTGGAAGTGGTGGGGAAGAACCTTCCAGTTCAAGGGGACAGGGGAACATTTGAGAAGAGAAGGCCTGGGCCAGAGTGAGGAAGACGAGAGCAGGAGGGGAGAGGCCAGGGGAAGAGGCCAGGGTTGTCCTCCTCCTGGGAGACCCCAGCTCCCTTGAGTGTAGATACCATTTGTGATGAAGGGTGCCCTGGGGTGAATTATGTCCCTCCAGATTGCATCCACCCACATTCCTAGAGGCTACTTGGAAATAGAGTCTATACAGATGTAATTAGATGAGCTTACACTGGAGTCGGATGGGCCGTAAATCCAATGCCTGGTGTCCTAATAAGAGGCCCACAGTGAAGTTGCACAGGGAAAAGGCTTTGTAATGGCAGAGGCAGAAATTAGAGTGATGTGGCCACAAGCCAAGGACTGTGGTCACCAGAAGCTGGCCAAGACCATGACAGACCCTCCCCTGGAGCCTACAGAGAGAGCCCTGCCCTGCCCACACCCAGATTTCAGCCTTCTGGCCCCTGTTGATGTGATAGAACCAAGTCCCATTGCTCAAAGCCCCCTAGTTCAATGAACTCTCTTGCAACAGCCCTAGGACCCGAACACAGCTTGGGGTTGTGGGTACTGGGAAAATGTCCTATTTACCTGACACTCCACGGAAAAGGTCTGTGTCGCATCTGAAGCTTGATGGACTAACCGTGGGGCTGACACACGCTGGGAACCTTGCTTCCCAAGCAAGGGTTGACAAGAAAACAGCTTGAGCCTTTAGCATCTGATGGTCCAGAAGTGGTCGCACTGTGGGGCCCTTTCTTCATCTGGTGGATTTCATCTGGCTGTACCTGGGAATTTCAGTTAACTGGGAAGAGAACCTCCGGAACCACAGTCACCAGTTATGAAAGATCCCAGATAAATGCCCTTCCAAGGTTAATGTTCCTGGCAGCAGCTGGTCTGGGACTCTGTTAAACCTGGTCTTAAATATTAATATAAAAAAGATAACGCCTCCAGATAAGTGCTGCCTGGTGGAGCAAGACGAACGCCATGCCGCCACCCGAACACATTATCAGTTGAACTGAGCCTGCAGCTGGGAAAAGATTTGTTAACTTCACCCATTTTTTTTAAACTGTCCTCAACTCTTGCTGTTTAAAAAAAAAAAAAAAGGCACTGAATTTTAAAATCTCCACAGTCCCTGTGTCAGCTCTCCCTTCCCACGTCCATCTGGCTGCAGTGATGGAGGGTCCGGATGTGTGGCCTGAGACAGGGCAGCAGCTGTGGTCACGGGCCCACATGGTGCCAGATGGACACCGGACCTGGTTCAAGGATGCTCCTCTTCTGCCACACACGGCCCTGGGAAGGAACCCAAACTCCCCACTGGATCCTGCACACACTGCCTCTGATTTTGGCCTGTACTCCTTCCTCCCGCTCGTGGTGTGCCTGCCTTTCGTCCGTATCTCAGAGGAGCTCACTGCCTCCCGCAGTCCTTGCACATCCTCAGTGTCCCCCAGAGGGTGCATCCTCCAGGTTTTCATAGGGCCAGCTCCCTCCCATCAGCGCAACTTTGGCCTCAAAGAGACTTTCCCCACCACCTGGTCTAAACAGATGCCCAGTGAGTCGCCCCCAAGCCCACCATCCCCTCACCTTGTTTCTGCGCGTCTGCATCCTGCTGACAGCATGACCTTTGTCCGTTCTCAGCACCTAGAGCAGTCCAAACCTCTATAAGTACTGGCTGGATGGTGTTCCCCAGTCTTGGTCTTAACCCACTTTCCAGAACATTCTCTTTCTGGAAATGTCTCTTTCCTGCTGCTTCCTCGGCAGCAGGACTGGAAGCTGCATCTGAGACTCTCTGATACAGCCCGGAGGGCAGGGAGCCCTGGACAACGAGCCCTGGCCATGAGCTTCTGGCAGGGTGCAGGGTCCTGCCTGCCTGCTATTTTTTACTCTAGAGTGTGGCCTCTTACCACTAGCCTCTTACAGGAATCACAGACAGTATTTGATTTGTGGTCAAGCTCATCAAACAGACTTGCTCATTTATTCACAGGTGGTCACTTCAAGCTGGGCCAGTCAGGGAAGACTTCCTTGAAAAATCTGGAAAGCCAGTGTGTCTTAAAAGATGTGTAGGAAGAAGGAAGAGGGGCAGGAGAAAAGACAGGTGAGGGTTGGTGAGTGGACCAGTCTGGGGTGATGGGTGGGGCAGGTCTACCTTGAGCCAGTTCTCTACCAGTGTTCTGGGGTTACCCTAACATGGCACACACACAGAAGCTCAGAACAGCAGCTTTTTATTCTCTCACAATCTGGAGCCGAGAAGTCCAAAAGCCAGGGGTCAGCAGGGCCACACTCCCTCTGAAGGCTCTTGGGAAAGATCCAACCTTGGCTTTTTAAATAATTTGGATTGGAGAATAGTTGCTTCACAGTGTTGTGTTAGTTTCAGGTTTACAGCAAAATGCATCAATTATACACACACACACATATCCAGTCTCTTTTAGATTCTTTCCCCATATAGGTCATTACAGAGTACTGAGTAGCTTCCCTATGCTGTGTAATAGGTCCTTATTAATTACCTATCTTTATATATAGTAGTGTGTATATGTCAATCCCAATCTCTCAGTTGGGAGTGGAAACAGTGGCAGATTTTATTTTCGCAAAATCACTGCAAATGGTGACTGCAGCCATGAAATTAAAAGACATTTGCTCCTTGGAAGAAAAGCAGTGACAAACCTAGACAGCATATTAAAAAGCAGAGACATTACTTTGCCCACAAATGTCCATATAGTCAAAGCTGTGGTTTTTCCAGTAGTCATGTCTGGATGTGAGAGTTGGACCATAAAGAAAGCTGGGCGCTGAAGAACTGATGTGATGCTTTCAAATTGTGATGCTGGAGAAGACTCTTGAAAGTCCCCTGGACTGCAAGGAGATCAAACCTGTCAATCCTAAATGAAATCAACCCTGAATATTCATTTGAAGGACTGATGCCGAAGGCAAAGCTCCAATACTTTGGCCACCCGATGGGAAGAGCCAACTCATTGGGAAAGGCCCTGATGCTGAGAAAGATTGAAGTCAGGGGGAAAAAGGGGCGACAAAGGATGAAATGGTTGTATGATGTCACTGACTCAATGGACATGAGTTTGAGCAAACTCTGGGAGATAGTGAAAGACAGGGAAAGACAGTGAAAGATCGTGCTGCAGTCCGTGGGGTCACAAAAGAGTCAGGCACGACTTCTCGACTAACAACAATAGCCCTTCCCCTCTGGCAACCATGAGCTCGCTTTCTGTAATACGTCTGTGCTTCCTTGATTTTGTCTGTAGACACATCACTCCGATCTCTGCCTCTGTCTTCACATGACTGTTTTCCCTCTGTGTCTCTGTCAGTCTCCAAATCCTCCTCTCCTTATAAATACAGCAATCATTGAATTTAGGGCTCACCCCAATCACCTCTTCTTTATGTGATGACATCTACAAAGATCCTTTTTCTGAAGATGGTCATATTCATGGGTGGTAGGAGTTAGGACATGGACATGTCCCTTTGGGGGACGTGTTTCAACCCACGCCGGGTCACCAGGGCTGACTCAACTCCCAAGCCTGCAGGAATGTCACTGAGTGTCCTGGGGGAACCCAGCTCTGGACAAGCCATGTGGTCTCCCCAGGTCTCAGTGTCCCCATCTGGAAAGCAGAGACTATAGTCACTTCCTCACAGAATTGTCCTGAGAACTAAATAAGGCAGTGATGGAAACCAAAGCTCCAGGCTTGGCTCCGAGTAAGAGAGAAACTGTCTGGGAATATCATGGGTGCCAACAGAAGCACCTGGAGAAGCAGCTCGTGTTCTGTGTGGCCATCAAGCAGATGGGAAGGAAGGGAGGGAGGGAGAGAGGTGGTGAGACAGAGCCAGTCACTCTGGAAGAGCTGCCGTGCCACGATCCAGGGGTCTCCCCAGCCCCCTGGGGCAGGCTGGAGGTGGATCCCAGGCACCACACCAGAAGCTCCTGTTAGGAGAAGTTCTCTTTGGTGGCATTCTATAGACACGGCAGGGCTTTTACTCAGGGTGGCTGCCCCTCTGATTCATCATGGCAGGAACCAGCTGCTTTAACAACAGCAGGTACTGGAGAGGCAGAAAAAGAACCCCAAATCTGCTGTGGCTCAAAACCATCCACACTCAATGTTTCTGCACCCAGCCCTTGTCTGGGACTCACTTCTCCACCAAAACACATTTAAAAGGAGAGACCCTTTGGGGTGACATTTAATTGTGGCAAGTTCAGGTTGAGGTCTTATGCTTTCAGTTTTCCACTCTTGTCTTTTCTTGTGATTCTCTAAGTACATTAAGAGTTTGTGACCCCTGTCTAAGGCATGTGAAAAGTTTCAGCTGCACAAACCCACCTGCCCAACTCCTCCGCTCAGCAGTTCTCTGCTGGACCCACTACATTTGTCCTTGGTTCCCTGGGAGGGTTCTGAGGTCAGATGTCCATTCCCACTGTCCCCACAATGCATTACAGAGGGATGAGCGGGGACTGGGGACGCTACACTGGGCCAGGTGTCCCACTGTCCCCACAACATGTTACAGAGGGTTGAGCGGAGACAGGGGACTGCACCAGGCCAGGTGCAAGAGTCCTGGGAGAGTGCCTCCTGTGTGGCCCCCAGGCCTCTGGTATCACTGGGGAGGCTGAGGTGTGACACCCAGAGGAAGGAAGGTTTACTGGTGCTTGAGAAACAGGGAGACTGCTTCACACGGCATGTACTATCTCAGCTGATGCCAGGGGATGACAGGGAGTTCAAAGGCAGAGAAACAGGAAAGGCACTCCCATAGGGAGCAGCAAGAGTGAAGGCCCAGAGTCTTTTGAAAGCGTTGATACTTTTTTTCAGTAACAGTTCTATTGAGATATAATGCACATACCACCACACCCATTTGTTGTTCTGTCACTCATTCATGTCCAACTCTTACAATTTAATGGTTTTAGTATATTCATATAATTGTGCAAAAATCACCAATGTTAGAACATTTTTGTCACCCCCATAAGGAAATCCCATACCCACATTAGCTATCATGCCCTGATTCTCCACTCTCCTCACCCCCTAGAGTCACTAATCTGCTTTCTGTCTCTATGGATTTGCCTATTCTGAACATATTTTTAATTTTATTTATTTGGGCTGCGCTGGGTCTTCAGTGCTTTGTGCAGGCTCTCTCTAGTTGTGGTGAGCGGGGGCTACCCTCTAGTGTGGCGCGGTTTTCTCACTGCAGTGGCTTCTCTCATGGCCGAGCAGAGCACGGGCTCTAGGCACATGGGACTGACTCAGCAGTTGCAGTGTGCAGGCTCAGTAGTTGTGGCACACAGGCCTAGCTGCTCCGTGGCAGGTGGGATCTTCCTGGACCCAGGGTCAAACTCGTATGCCCTGCATTGGCAAGCAGATTCCCAACCACAGCACCACCAGGGAAGTCCCCTGAACATTTCATATGAATGGAATCATACAGTACGTGGCCTCAAAGAACCCGCCTGCCTATGCAGGAGACCTAAGAGACACAGGTCAGGAAGATCCCCTGGAGGAGGAAATTGCAACCCACTCCAGTATTCTTGCCTGGAGAATGCCATGGACAGGGGAGCCTGGTGGGCTACTGTCCATAGGGTCTCAAAGAGTCAGACACGACTGTAGTGACTTAGCATGCACGTGACTCGTTTCTTTCTCTTAGCATGATGTTTTCCAGGATCATACATGTTGGGATGTGTGTTAGTACTTCGTCCTTTTATGGTTGAATAACATTCTACTGTGTGGATATAGACTACATTTTGTTATTCGTTCGTTATTTTATCTGTTGTTAGACATTTGGATTGCTACACCTTTGGGACTGTGATGAGTAATACTGCTGTGGACATTTGTGTTCAAGTTTGGGTGTGGGCGTTGTTTTCATTTCTCTGGGCACATACCTAGGAGTGGAATTGCTGGATTGGGAGGTGAGATGGGTGACCGTTAACACACTGTGGTGACTAAGTCTTTGTGAATCTCACTTAAAGCTCAGAGCACACCATCTGGTTAAGAGCAACCCTGAGGAATCCATAGGGAGATGCTGTCCCTTGTGGGATCCAATGATTTGCCAGTGCACAGAGAACCGAGTGAGGTGGAATGAAGTTAGGGGATCTCCACACCCTCCAGGCCAGTGCATGCTGCTGCTAAGTTGCTTCAGTTGTGTCCGACTCTGTGCAGCCTCATAGATGGCAGCCCACCAGGCTCCCCCGTCCCTGGGATTCTCCAGGCAAGAACACTGGAGTGGATTGCCATTTCCTTACCACTCAAATCTCTTGATAAAAATACAGCTTCCCAGGACTGCCCTGGTCGTCCAGTGGTTAAGACTTCACCTTCCAATGCAGCAGGTGCAAGTTCGATCCCTGTCGGGGAGATAAGATCCCATATGCCTTGGGGCCAAAAACCAAAGCATAAAACGGAAGCAATATTGTAACAAATTCAATAAAGACTTTGAAAATGGTCCACACCAGAAAAAGAAACGCGTTTTCCCAGGCCCAGCCCCAGAGCTGCTGATTCCATAGGTGTGGTTGGGGCCCAGGAACCTGCATTTGTAACAAGCTCCTCTAGCATCCTGCTCAGGTGTGAGCATCCCTGCAGTGGACTGTAAGCTCCACGAGCCTGGGGAGGAGCCAGAGGCAGGGTCTTTGCCACCTGCAGCCTCTTCGGCAGGGGTGTGGGCTTCCTGAGGGCCAGGGTCTATTGTCTCAAGTGCAGGGCCCAGTTGGTGGAGAGCCCAGCTGGTGGAGCCAGCACTGCCGCCTGCCCTTCCTCCTTCCCATCGCCCGTCACCCAAGGGGCTCAGGGACCCATGCCAGGCAGATGGAACTTTCACAGGCATGTGGAAGAGGAAGGCAGCTCTGGCCTGTGAATCCTGAGGGGCCCCTACTGCCCTCCACAGGTGGTGTCTGTGGCCTGCCAGGGCCCCCTTGGCAAAGGTACCAGCTCTGCCCTCCCTCTCTCCCCAGGACCAGGTGCCCCCCTGGGAGCGGTTCCTGCTGCCAAGTCAGGCCATGGGAAGACAAACAGGATGCACTTACTGGTGGGGGAGGGGAGAGCCTCTCACAAGGGCCTCTCCTAACTCCATGGCCAGAAAGCCCTTCCTCTCTGCTGAGGGATAGTGGGAGTGATTCCTGAGGACCAGACCCAAGTGTGAGCACTTTTGTGATCTGAACACCTTGGTGACCTGAGCTGGACACAAGATCACTGAGTCTTGGAGAAGGAGTCACTTATCCCTGGCTGCCCAGCTCAGGAGCAGGGAGGCTGGGACTGGATGGAGCAAGGTTTTATTATTAACTTTTCAAAAAGGCAGGGCCAGATCTGAGAGCAAGTGCAGCCATCCTCTGTGAACATCTTGGGGTGGCTTCTTCTCTGAGTCCTGTCCAGGATAGATACCCAGAAGGCGTGCAAGGTTCCTACAGAGCCAGCTCCCGAGAGACAGAGTGGTCCTCGGGCCAGCCACCTCATTCTGTCAGTGGAAGTCCAGAAGCTCAGAGACAGCAGGACACTCACCTGGGATCATAGAGCAAATTAGCAGCAAAGCCTGACCAGCTGCCTCCCATCCTTCTCAGTCACAGAGCAGAAAGGGACCTAAAAGTCAGCTATGGCGAGGGCCACCCTGCAGGGTGAGAGTGGCGTGCTTGGGGTCAGAGAGCAAAGCCAGCCCTTCCTGCCAATGGGGGCGTCTCTCTGGGTTTCAGGAAACCCCTTAACCTTGTTCCAGAAGAGCTTGTTCCCATCTTCATCCTGATGCCCTTAGTGTGGGAAAGGAGGCTGGGGTAAAGCAGAGGATCTTCATTCATTCATTCCTTAGTTCATTCAATCATCCATTCATTCATCCATCCTTCCATCCATTCATTCATTCCTTAGTTCATTCATTCATTCACTCTCAAAGTGTTTATTGAGCATCAGCTGCAAGCTAAGTACCGTGCAGAGTGCTGGAGCATCTCAGGTCTCTCAGACTGCAGGGTTCTTTCCTCACTTCACCTGGGTCATTACCATCCAGAAATAGTGGCCCTTTCTCCTCCAGATCTCTGGTGATTTGACTTCCTGTGCCAAACCTGGTGGCAGCCTTGTTTTCTTGGGTGAGAACCGCCACGGGACAGAGCTGGCCAGGCCGACTGCCTGCACACTCAGCCGTCCACCCGGCCGCAATGCCTGCCTCGTCCAGTCTCGGCTGAGTGGCTATCAGCCTGGAGCACCGGTCCTGGCCTCCCGGGGATCAGCCAGGGCAGTCGGGCGGCTTGTGCATCCGCTTCATTAATAATGAATCGCCAGACGCCTACCGCACCTCCCGCGCCTCTCGCCAGTCACCTCGTTGACTTGGTGGGAGTCTCAACAGCCACGGTGCACAGAGCCAGGCTCCCTCTGAGAGACCCGGGGAAGCCTGGAGAAGCAGCTGCTCCCTGAACCCCCAGGCTGCCACCCTGATGGGAGGCACGCTCCCTCCCCCTCCTGCTGTCAGAGGACGGCAGTGTCGCTCATTGGTCGCGAGTTACTGGCAGCCCAGCCCTGCCGGACACAGCTGGGCTGGGGGCTCAGGCAGGCAGAGCCAGACCAGGGTGGGGCAGAGGACGGACCTGCAGAGAAGGGAGAGAAAATGGCATCGCCCCCCACCCCTGGATTTCTGAGTTCTATCCGATCAGATCTTTTCTAGCACATTTCTGGAAATTTGACTCCCTTCTGTCTGAGACCACATGGGCTTTTTCTACATCATTGCCTTTGGAAATCTTCACTCCTGGCAGCTCCTTCAGCTTCTGGGATAAAGTCTTGTCCCAGGCGGAGCGGGGCTTCCAGGGGCAGATGACCTTGGAGCCCGGAAGGAGAGGGGACGTGGTCAGGAGCTGAGTGCCGGCGACATGCAGGTGTCCTTCGTATGCTCGGAGCATGGCCTCAAGGGCCGGGGCCCTGAGGAGCGGCTGGGCCGGCCAGCGGCCAGCAGCCCCAGCCTGGGCACCCGAGGCCGTTTCCGTGCAGTGGCCATGGTGGCCCGGAGTCTGGGACAGCTATCGGTGCAGAGCCTCCCGAGCGCAGGCGACGCCAGCATGAAGCAGCCCGGGATGAAGTATAGGTATGCAGTGCGCGGGGCTGTGCGGGGCAGGGGTGCCCTCCCCATGGTGTCTGGGGGGGCTTGGCAGATGTGGGGGAAGAAATAAAATCGAAGTCAGGGTCAGGCCCCAGATGATGATGCCTCCTCTCCTTCTGCCTGTTTGTTTCCCTTCCTGGGGGCGGGGGATGGGGGCTGTCACTAGAGCTGAGCACCCCATGTCGGATGCTGTGTGATACTTCCTCATCCTGGCAGCCCCAGGGCAATGACCACAGGTGCCCTGCCCTCCCCCTGGGCACACAGGCCCTCAGGAATGTCTCCTGAGTGGTCTGATGTCTTTGCAGCTAAGCCACCTTGACAAACCTCAGTTTAAGAGTCAGGGATATAGGGTGAACCACGTGGTAGAGGTAACCTTCCCCCACTCCTTGACTTGAGCCGAACCCCAGACCCAGGCTCCTCTACAGCAGGATTCAGGCTCTGCAGGGCACAGGCAGTGGCTGGAGTTCTCTGCTAAGGACTCAGGCCTGGCTTCTGTGTGTCCCTCTGCTTGGGCCCAGCCCCCAACGTGCTCTGGGTGCACTCCCCCTCACTCTGTATGTAGAGAGCATGCAAAGGGCCCGTGTCGGCAGCGGGGGGCCTTCCTGACATTCCTTGCGTCCCCCCTTGCCCTACCCAGGGTCTTGCTCAGATGCCCAATGGGATGCACCCAGGTGCAAAAGGAGGGCTGGGTCTGAACCCTGGACCCCTGGGTCACTCGGCTAGAGGTCTGGCCTTCCTTTAATTTTTTAATTAATTTTTGTTGAAGGATAGTTGCTTTACAATGCTGTATTAGTTTCTTCTGTTTACAGCAAAGTGAATCAAGTTTATATATACATATGTCCCCTCCTTTTTGGATTTCCTTCCCATTTAGGTCACCACAGCACCTTAAATAGAGTTCTCTGTGCTATACATTTGGTTCTCATTAGTTATCTATTTTATGCTATGCTATGCTATGCTATGCTAAGTCACTTCAGTCGTGTCTGACTCTGTGTGACCCCACAGACGGCAGCCCACCAGGCTTCCCCATCCCTGGGATTCTCCAGGCAAGAACACTGGAGTGAGTTGCCATCTCCTTCTCCATATCTATTTTATACATAGTATCAATAGTGTATATATGTCAGTCCCAATGTCCCAGGTCCTCTACCCCCTCTTTCTCCCTTGGTACCCGTGTTTGTTCTCCACATCTGTGTCTCTATTTCTGCTTTGCAAATAACAATGGAATATTATTCAGCCATAAAAACGAATGAAATTGGGTCATCTCTAGAGACATGGATGGACCTAGAAAGTGTCACACAGAGTGAAGTGAGTCAGGAAGACAAAAACAAACATCATGTATTAGTGCATGTGGAATCTGGCCTTTCTTAGTCACGAGTTTCTCTGTACTTAGAGCCTTGAGCACTTTGAGAATGATGTTCCAGGGAAAGGGTAGTCCTTACCACAAACCATCTTCATGAACCAAAAAAGCTAAGTTAGGTCCCTGGTTCCCAACTCTGCTCTCTGAGACTCAAATCACACGGGCCACCAACCTCAGAAAAAGCTGCAGAAAAATCTAGTTGTATTTGAGGAGAATAGGTTTCTAGCTGGTATTGGTTGGTACCAACTTGGAAAGTATTGAAAGAATGGATCCTAAGAAGTGAGCTGTGTGGCTTAAACCTCTAGCTTAAACCTTAAACCAGTGCCCAGAAGATGGACCTCAGGTGAAGGAGCCCTGTCATAAGTCCCAGGCCTCCCCAAGATGAATTCTGAGACAACAAGGCCTTTTGCATCTCCACCTGTAGCCCTCGTGCCCTGGATCTTTGGGGACATTTGACATGCTTTTATGGGTCTCTAGGGTACAGAGCTTTTGTTCCCATCCTCTCAATTCAGTAAGGACAATCCAGAGCAGAATTCTTTTCTAGAAACTCTGGTGGTTTATCTTTTGTTAAGTGGGAACCGAAAACTAAGAGTAAACAGAATCTGTTTTTTGGTTTAGATACATGTTACCTGCCGAGACTTTTAAGTCAATCCTAAGATCTAAAGAGTGAGACCATTTCTAAAAGTATAAAGGAGAATGTACACAGGAAATGTGGCAATTGACAAGATTTCCCTGCCAAGATCTTAAGATCCACTGAATGCTTAAGATTCCTGTGTGCACCTATGTGTGTACATCCGTGTGTGTGTGTATCTATGTGTGCACCTATGTGTGCATCTGTTTATGTTCATCTGTGTGTATGGATCTTTGTGTGTACATCTGTGTATGTGCACCAGTGTGTGTGTGCACTTGTGTGTACACCTGTGTATGAGCATCTGTGTATTTGCACCAGTGTGTATGGATCTATGTGTGCATTGGTGTATGTGCACCTGTGTGTGCCTCTGTGTGTGCACTTGTGTGTGCACCTGTGTGTATCGGTCTGTGTGTGTGCATCTGTGTGTGTGGATCTCTGTATATCTACAGCTGTGTATGCATCTCTGTGTGTGTGCACCAGTATGTGTGTACCTGTGTGTGTGTGTATCTATGTGTGTGCATGCCTGTGTATGTGTGTGTGTGACATGCTGGAGGCACTGAAGGTGAGACAGGCAGCATAGGGAGGTGCTCGCTGGTCCAGAGTGTTGAGAATCTGAGACCCCAGCCCCAGCTTTCCACCCTGGGGGACCCCACCTATCCTTACAGGTGGCAGGGCCTGGGAAGCTTGCCCTGGTGGTAAGAGCAAGAAGATGGGCTCATTTCCCTGTAGGTGTGCAGTCTCAGAGCTGAAATGGAAGTCAGAACCCAAACCACCGGACAGCTCTGCTGAGTATGGGGTCCCTGCCTGACGAGGTTGTTCCATGATGAGTCTCTCAGGATCACAGCCGGGGTACATGCAGGTGGGAGCTACAGGGGGCCTGATCCAGGACCACCCACTACAACCACCTCCTTAAGGAGCTGGCCCTTCACAGTGGCACTGGGGGTGATGTGGCCTGTACCACCAGGGTGCCACAGCCTTGCCAAAGGGCCCCTTTGGCACTGAGCAGTAGAGGTGTTCAGTGTGGAAGAGGGGAGACACCAAATCCTGTGAGTAAAAAGAGGGTCCTGCATTGGATCCTGAGGGTCTGGCCCCAAGGCCTGGGCTTCTCAGCCCCACCTTACACCAGCAAGCACCCCCAGGACCTGTGGCTGCCGGATGCAATCTGATGGCAAAGGTCTGGTAGCCCAGGTCCTTTGTTGGGAGCCTGGAGTCTGGGGGCGGGCAGAGCTGTAAACAGATGATACCCCACAGGGTGACAGCCGACAGGAAACCGCAGCATCCCTGTCCATCAAACCATCTCCAAGGCCAAGTTGCTTTCCATCACCTGACCACGTTTTTGTCCTCCACCCAGATGGCTGAAGTTAAAGGCCCTGAACAGCTATTTTTAAAGGATGTGTAATTGCCTAGAATGTGAAATGCAGTGTTTAAGGGTGCGGCCCATCAGGGTGGGAGAGGGGGCTGCTGCATGATAAACATCACTGTTTTCCTCCAGCAAAGGTTAAATCCCTGAGTCCTCATTAGCCATTTTTCCAGACCACAGGAGGGACAGGAGACAAATTAATAAAGACTAACATTATCAGGGTTTAGGGATTTAGCCAACTATTTTATCACTGTGGCGAGTTTTAATTAGGGAAAGAAAACCTGTAGGAAATTATTTCCCCATGTAGAAAGTTTTGAGTGGCAGCGTGTCTCCAGCCCAGGTCCACACAAGGCTGTGCTCTGTTAGGCTGCCTCCCCACACACACCAAGCTGCCATATTTATAAAACTTCCAGCCCAGAGATACCCTGTCCTTTCTCATTCCTCCTCCAGAGGCCTGGCAGCGGATGGCAGAACTAATACCATCATTTTAACAGGGAAACAACTTGAGCGGGGTAATTGCAGCATGGCGCGGTGTCCTAGTTTTGCTAAAATTATTCCTGTGGGCGGTGGGTGGAGCCACAGCTGCATCACGAAGCACTCTACATCGTCCGGGGAAACTCGGAGCCCCTTGTGATGGGCAAGGGCGGTCGCCTCTCTGCAGCCACAGACACAGGTGGGCTCAGCCTGCTGTCCTGTGTCCTCACCTGTCTGCTGCTAAAGCCGCCCAGCCCCTGAACAAGCTGTACGTGCCGGCACTTGGTTGCACGCTGATGAAGGGCAGTTGCAGGAGGACAGGCCTAAAACTTCACCTTCTGCAGAGCCTGGCCAGGAAATTGCTCCTCCACCATCATGCCTGAGGGTGGGTTTAGAGAGGCAGGGGGCTCAGTCTCCCTCCCAGCACCTGGGTTTATCCAGACCAGGTGCCCAAGTCTTCAAACACCCAGGCATCACAAACAAAGTTCTAAAAGTTTTCATGACTGTGCTCATTTCCAGGGGAGGGGCTTCTCAAAGGGGTTTATGACCCAAAATGGTAAAGACCATTGATTAGAACTTCTAGTCCCTGATGCTTTGTTATCAGACCACTCCTAAGCAACGTTCTAATTTCTCACCACAAGTATTTTCTCACTTGTGTGAGATAAACTAGCTAACCTACTAAAAAGAACTGGCCTGATGCAGGGTCTGTAAGTGATGTCATTGTGCTTTTCTTTCTTTCTTTAATTCCTTTTTAATTCCTATTTCTTTATACATAACAAAACACAAGTTCACTTTCTACTTAGCAAGCAACATCAATTCAAGCATGATTTAAACTATATAAGAAAATGTTTAAAGAATGTGTTCGACTCATCAGCTCTTGAATTTCATACATACTGTATTTCAGATCTCTCCTCTCAAGTCTGAAGCTAAATCAAGAATATTCCAAGTATTTTTTCCTTGTTTTTGAAGATATAATTGACCCATAACATTGTATAAGTTTAAGTTACAATGTGATGACTTGACACATTTACCTGTTGTGACGTGATCACCACCATCGGTTTAGTTAACATCTGTCACCTCATGCAGTTATGAATCGCGCCTCTTTCTAGGTTCATAAACCAAGTGGCTCTGGGTTGGAATGTGCAAGCAATGCTGAGGGCATTAGTAGATTATTTCATTGATTTATAGGGTAAAAAAAGGGGGAAACTTGAGTTCCCTTTTTAACATGGTAACATTTAAAGCCTATTTGATTTATACATTGTTTCTCGAATAAGGAAAAGGCTGTGGTCCACCCCCCACCCACCCGCACCCTACCCCAGTTCTGTGCTTTCTTGAAAATGAGACTCCTGCAGAGTCAGTGTTCTGTGTCCCTTGGCCCAGGCGCACATTATCCCATTTCATCCTCACAGCAATCCCCTGAGAGAGGCAGCATGGCAAGCCCATTCTGTAGATGAGCTCACTGAGGCTTCAGGTGGTTACACGATACACCCAAGGGCAGGCATACAGCCAGGGAGGTCGAAGCAGGGCTTGACTTACAGCTTATGAGCCTCTGCCTGTAGCCACTGCCGATCCACTCCCCCCCCTGGAAAAGAAAACAGCTGCTATTATGTCCTCACTTAGGAAAACTACCAGCATATCCTGCAGGAACAGTGGGCCAGTGGCTGGGCTGATTTTAATGGAAATGTGACGAGAAAGCTGGGCAATTTAGAACTACTTAAATTTGGTGACAAACTGTTATCAAACTGCTTATGAGTTTATTCTATCCACCCCAGATCAACAACCAGCTGTGATGTGGGCAGGGCCCAGGGATCTTGTAACTGGGGAAACTGAGGTTGCAGAAGGTCAGAAAGGGGAGGGTCAGGCTAGCCAGGGGGCCACCCACGCGGAGTAGAAAAACAGAACACAGCACCCACTGAAGTTAGAAACATCTAAGGGCCCTGGGAAAGGAGGCTAGGGTCCACCCCGTGCATCTCTCACAGCTCTCTGGCTTCCCACCCGTGGGGTATCACAGCTCAGGCTGGTCCCAGGACCGAGATGTCTCAGGAGGGAGGTGGACTCGCACCCTGTCACTTGTCAACCTCACCATCTGGTGACTTCCATGAAGGGCTGGAATGGGGGCCACCACTGGGGTGGGGAGCGTGTTCTCAAAGTCTGGGTGGAATCCAACTTTCTCCCCAGGGTGCTCTTCTGTAAAACATCAGAAAAGGGGATTGCCTGCCGCACTGAGCTTTTGGGGAGTCGGTGACAGGACCACCCTGCCCGCTGCTGTCTGGCAGGCTCCAGCCCAGCCAGCCTTGCCAGGAGGGACAGGCCAGGCTAGACAGGAAGCCCAGGCCTCAGCATGGCGCTGCTGCCCTCCATGACCCCTGAGGGCATTAATGACAGCCTGAAGCTGGTCCTCATGGACCTGGGACAGACCCCATCTGGCAGGCACTAAGTAGGCCTGTGGTGGGGCCCCAGGCAGTCCGCGCAGCTGTGGCCACTAATCCTGACCAGGACGTGTGCTGCCAGGGGTCAGTCTAGCTCTCGCCCTCCTCTGTGGCTCTGGCTGGGGGTCAGGCCTGCTGTGGGCATGGGCACCCCTCAGTGGAGCTCTCATCTCCCCCCATTCCTTCTGCAGAGAGACAGGGCCGGAGGCCACATGGCCCAAGGGATGTGGGACTAACTTGTCCTGTACTCCACAAAGAGGGGAAGTGAAGATACACAAAACACAGATGTGACACTAAAGAAATGCAAAGAGAAGCTTCTCACGAGAGCGGGGCCGCAAGGCCTAAACCAGTCTTATTTCAGCCCATGAAACAACTCGGGGCCCGTTCTGTGTTTTCTCCCCACGGCGGCTTCCGGGGCCCTGTGGTGGTCACAGCATGGCCTGGCCCAGCAATATGGCCGTGCCCTGGCATGTGGGGTGGGGGACAGTTGGCCCTTTACCCCAGGGTGAGTGAGCAGCAGGTTGCTCTCCAAAGGACCCCTGGCCTTCAGAGCCTTAAATGACATGCATGGGGGGTTCTAGAGACTGGGCAGTGGAAACAATGGGTCCTGCCCTGAGCTGCTGAGAACTCACACCACGTTTGTCTTCCAGGAACCTGGGCAAATCAGGCCTGCGGGTCTCCTGCCTGGGGCTCGGTGAGTGTGGGGGCCTCTTGGTGCCATGGTGCCCACGGGAGCAGGGGCGGTGGGAAGGCTGAAGGGGTCACCCCTGGGGGTGAAGGGAGGGAGCTGCATCCAGAGCCAGGACTGGGGGGGGCGGAGGAGAAGCTTGGTTGCCATGACAACCAGGAGGCCATGGGGGTGGGGCCTAGGACAGGGAGGGGGACAGAGATGCAGCCTTCGTGAACACCAGGGCGCTCTGTACACACAGCCCCCTACCCAGCAGCAGAGAACCAAGGAAGACCCCTGTCCCTGAAGCCGGCACCTTCTTTCCTTACATAACAGGGTCCCTCGTGAAGAGCAGTTGGATTTTGCCCTTTTTTTCCTTTGGCCAGATATGATCTCTGTTCCGAGAACATGCTGTCTCTCCACCTCACAGTGCACACGTACACCCACACACACACACATATATACACATACACACCACCCAGCGAGCATGAGGACATGGCTGTCAGACCAGCACATCTTCAAAGAGACAGCCCTGGCCCCGCTGCCCACAGGGTGTCCCCGGAATAGGAGTTGCAGTGCCAAGAGCCCCAACAAACCCATCACAGCCCGCCAGCCAGCTGCCTGCTCTGGGCGCTTATTGTCCCCTTGGTTTCCTGACCCCAAGAGTCAGAGACTTGCCCCAAAGGCCAGATGTCCACACGTGCCCGGCGCACGCTCTCAAAGAGCAGCAAGGTGGCCCATGGCTGCCTTCTCCCCCCACTGCCATATCCTGCTACCCGAGGTCTAAGCACCCTGGGGAGAACTAGCATCCCTGGGGGCATTCTCTGACTTCAACCTGTGTCTCTCCTTCCAGGAACATGGGTGACCTTCGGAGGCCAGATCACTGATGAGGTAAGATGGGGCTCCCTTGTTCCCCCAGGCCCCGGGGAGGGCCACCAGCACCCCGAACACATGGTAAAGTCTTCCAAATGTACCAGGTGGTCTGCGCTCAGGGCGGCCTCCATGGCTCCCTCCTTCTGTTTCTTCAGGGTGCCCTGGGGGACAGCAGAAAGGGTGAGCCAGGCAATGGTGCTAACACCTAGCAGCTGGGTGCCTTGAGACTTCAGCAGATCCTTTAAAGTCCCAGAAACTCAGGTTTCTCATCTGTGTGACACCCGCCCCACAGTTAGGAGAATTCCAAGAGAGCTCACTTTCCGAATCATCAAGCCCTAAGCGATCTCTGCTGCTGCTACAGAGGATGCCCACGAGGTTTTGAAACTTCAGTAAATATCTGTCAAGAGCATTTAGAATGCAGATTGAGGGACTTCCCTGGTGGTCCAGTGGCTAAGACTCCCCGTTCCCAATGCAGAGGGCCTGGGTCAGGAAACTAGACCCCACATGCCACAACTAAAGATCTTGCATGCTGCCACGAAGATCAAAGGTCTTGCGTGCTATAACTAAGACCCAGCAGAGCCAAATTTTAAAAAAATTAGAATGTAGATTTGCAAATTTGCTACAGACTGAAGACCAAGCAGATGAATGTTTGACTGAGCTGCTAACTGCACATGCCCCAGAGCCAGCTTTCATGGGACACACTGCCATGGGATGGACCTGCTAGGGCCTCTCTCCCCACCCTGGGATGCAGCGTGGCCAGTGTCTGTCCTGAAGAGGATGATGAGTCCCAGGCTGGTATGCACTTCTGGGCAGGAAATGAGTATCTTGGAAGTGAGAACGATGGTATTTGCTGAGAGAGCTCAGAACCTCTGCACGACATGCTGTGTGACTTCACATCCACCCTGCTTACTGTTGGGAAGGTTGCATTTAAAAAATGAATAGGCACTCAGTCATGTCTGATTCTCTGAGACCCCATAGACTGTAGCCCATCAGTCTCCTCTGTCCATGGGATTCTCCAGGCAGGAATACTGGAGTGGGTTGCCATGCCCTCCTCCAGGGGATCTGCCCAACCCAGGGATCGAACCTGTGTCTCTTGCGTCTCCTGCATTGGCAGGCGGGTTTTTTACCACTGTGCCACCTGGGAAGCCCTTAAAAATATAAATTAGTTCATTTGAGACCTTTAGCTATGATTGCTCAGTTACTTTTCGAAGGGAAAGCTTGGCTTCTGTCATCATCTAGATACATTTCATTTGCATTCTGGTTCCTTCTGTGACCGTAGCTGTTACAGAACTGTTGATATTCGCCCCTGCTCTGAGGTTCTAGGTCTGAGCTATCTCAGAGTAAAGCTGGCAGTTTTTAAGGTCCAGGCAATTGTTTCACTTCAGCCACCAGATTGGTTCCAAGTACTTAGAAGGTTGGAGCCCTGGAGTCCACATGCTTTACCCCAAATAAATTGAGTCTGATTCCACTGCTTCCCTTTCGATGTGGAAGAATTCTGTCAAGGATGTGGCTTCATTTCTGAATGGCATTATTAGCTACACTGTGTGTGATATCCTTGTGGGAAAGATAAAAAGAAGTGGTCGGATGGTAACCATCCAATTAGGTGACTTTTTCAGCAACAGATCCATCGCAGCCAAAGAGTATTGATTAATGATCTGATGACAGTCACAACTGGCTCCGGCCTCCCCCGTGTCCCCATTAGGGACATAGTAACACATATGAAGATATTGGAAGTCATTTGCAAATGACACAAAGCTGGAAGGACGGTGGATACAACAGATGACAGATTCAGGGTTCTAAAAGGCCCTTACAGGTGAAAATGATTGAACAAAAGAGCAAGAAGAATTTTTGTATTAAATCCTACAGTTAGTGTCCCAAAAAATCAATACATCAAGACTAAGGGGCCCACCTTGCTATGGTTCAGTTGAAGAATGCCTGGATTTTATTCTTTAGCTGACTGCCTGGTCTGAGCCAGTGGGGTTAGTGCCGCAAGGAGGCAAAGCAAAGACCATCTGGGCTGCAGAGAAACACATGTGCGGCCCTAGGCCCACTGGGCTCTCCAGCTGCGTGAGCCCACCTGGAACACTGTGTCCCTTACTAAGTTCATGTCCAAAGGAAGGCATTCAGCATGCTGTGGAATTCAGAAACAGAGTTCTGTTTTTAGAGTTACTTCCTGTGTACAAGACACTGTGCCCAAATGCCAGGGAGACCCAGAAATGAGGAACCAGTGGATTTACTGTGGCAGAGGGGTGTGTCCTGGCTGGACTTGGAAAATATTAGTAAGTGATGGCCCTGGGGCCAAAGCTGGTCCCCAGCCTGTATTCTTTTTATTTTTTGTTTTTCCTTTCTTCTTAAATTTATGAAATGTAAAATTTGCCATTTTAATCACTTTTTCTGTAGTTAAAATAAGCATAATGCAAAATGTGCCCTGTTAACCATTTTTGAAGTATACAGTTATTAAGTATACAGTTATCTTGAAGTAAACAGGTATTAAGTACATCAACTTTGCCGTGCAACCATCACCGTGTCCTATTTCCAGCATTTTTCATCACCCCAAACAGAAACTCTGTGCCCAGTAAGCCAAAAGCCCCTAGTCCCTGGTCACCTCTCATCCACTCTCTACCTCTATGGATTCCACAGCCATTTTTGTAAATAAAGTTTTTTTGGCAGGCACCCACGTCAGTTCATTTACATATTGTCTGTGGCTGCTTTCAGGCTATGAGGGCAGAGTGGAATAGTTGCCACAGACACCATCTGGCCTGAAAAGCCTGAAATATTTACCCTCAGCCTCTTTACAGAAAAGGATTGCTGTCAGCCATCCTTTGGGGTCACAGCAGCATCTGCAAATATCTGTGGGTTGTTGTCCCAGGGAAGGGGACTTCCATGGGTCAGGCAGGGAGGCAGGAAGCACTCAGTGCTCGTAGACCTCACATCACATGGCAAGGTGCCAGAGCTGCCCTGGACAGAATCAGGTTTCCAAACTCTAGTTCAGTGCCCTTTCTGTGATCTCACACAGCTGCTCAGGTAGAAAATGCCCCCCTCGGGCCCATGTTCCAAGCAGCCTGGGCAATAAAAATTTAATACAAATAGTGGCTGAGAACTTTACATTTATTATGGCTCTCAATCCTCTATCAACTCAGAGAGGTGGGTGCTGTTATCCCATTCCGAAGAAGCAGAACCTCCAGACTGAGCAGGTGCCCGAGGTCATACCTGGAGAGCGATGCAAGGGGACCCCACCTGGGCTCCTTGCCTCAGAACCGGCAGCCTCTCCCAGATCTGGGGCAGGACGCTATCCCCTAAGGGGGGTGACAGGGAGGTGGTCCACGTGTCTTCCAAAGTTCCTTCTGCCTCCAGCCTCTGAGACTCAGACATTGGAAATAACTGAAAAGTCACAAAGCAGAAGCTCCATTACACAAAACAGGGTGCACCCACAGAGAGAAAGTCTTTAGAAGCCATGTTTTGATGACTGACATGGAGACAGGACCATGATGAAACAGCACAGAAGACAGCAGAGACAGCTGTCTGTATGCCACAGTTGCAGTGTTGCAGGGAAAAACCATATGATTGTTGTTCAGTCGCTAAGTCATGTCTGACTCTTTGCAATCCCATGGACTGTGCACACCAGGCTTCCCTTTCCTTCACCAACTCCTAGGGTTTGCTCAAACTCATGTCCATGGAGTCAGTGATGCCATCCAATCATCTCTTCCTCTGTCACCCCCTTCTTCTCCTCCCCTCAATCTTTCCCAGCATCACAGTCTTTTCCAAGAGTTGGCTCTTCACATCAGGTGGCCAAAGTATCAGAGCTTCAGCTTCAGCATCAGTCCTTCCAATGAATATTCAGGGTTGATTTCCTTTAAGATTGACTGGTTTAATCTCCTTGCAATCCAAGGGACTCTGAAGAGTCTTCTCCAATACCACTGGAAAGCATTTACTTAGAAAAATCTGGAAAAGAAATTGCACCAAAATCATAGCAGACCAAAAATCAGCCCTGAAAATTCCCAGATTCCCCCATTCTCTTTCTGTTCACAGTCACCCAGGCACTGTCCTGGGTGTAATTAGGATTGTCTTCAGATCTTTCTTCCTCTGTCAGCTCATGCTGTCTGAGTAACTGCCGAGGGCCAGGTCCCTGCCCTTGGGCTGCTCTCTGTCTGGAGTGTGGGACAGATCACAGATCCTAAGCATATCCTTAAAAAAAAAAAAAAGAAAAACTGAATAATCAGAGTAATCTGGTTTTTAATTTTATTTATTTATACATTTGTTTTTGACTGTGCTGACTCTTTGTTGCTGTGCACGCGGGCTTCTCATTGCAGTGGTTTTTCTTGTTGTGGAGCATGGGCTCTAGAGTGTGCAGACTTCAGTAGTTGCAACGTGTGGTCTCAGAAGGGGCAGCTCCCAGGCTGTATAGCACAGGCTTAGGTGCTCCGCAGCATGCGGCATCTTCCTGGATCAGGGATCGAACCCTTGTCAGGGATTGAACCCGTGTCTCTTGCACTGGCAGTTGGATTCCTTACCACTGAGCCCCCAGGGAAACTTCGTAAGCACATCTTAGTCCCGATAAGAATACGTTAAATGAACATCGAAGAATGCATTCTTTTCCTGTGGCTGCTGTAAGAAATTAACCACTAACCGCATGGTTTAGAACAATAGACATTTATTCTCTCATGGTTTTGGAGGGCAAAACCCAAAATTGATATCACTAGGCTGAAATTAAGGTCAGCAGGGCCATGCTTCCAGTGGAGGCTTCAGGGGAAGATCCTTCCTGACTCTTGCAGAGGCCAGGGGCTGCCTGCAGTCCTCGGCTTATGGCCACGCCACCCCAGCCTCTGCCTCTGCGGTCACATCCTCTTCTCCTGTCTGTGTCAAATCTCCTGCAACCTCCCTCTTATAAGGACACCTGTGGTGGCATTTAGGACTCACGTAGCTCATTCTGGTGCTTCCCAGGTAGCGCAGTGGTTAAGAATCCACCTGCCAATGCAGAAGATGCAAGAGACTCGAGTTCAATCCCTTGGTTGGGAAGATTCCCTGGAGAAGGAAGGAAATGGCAACCGGCTCCAGTATTCTTGCCTGGAGAATCTCATGGACAGGGGCCTGGTGGTCTACAGTCCATGGGGTCACAAAAAGTCAGACATGACTAAGCGACAGACACAAATGAGCCACTAAGCACGCATAGCTCATTCAGGAGAATCTCCCTTAATTTAATCACATCTGTAAATGTAACACGAATGTTACCTAAGGTGACATTCACAAATTCTGGGACCTAATATCTTTAGGAGCCATTATTTAGCTGACTACAGAGAACAGGAAAACAGAGAAAGGAGGACTGGGAGGCAGACATGAGAGAGTAAGCCACTTGATGACCCAGAGCATTCCAGCCCAGGGGACAGAGGGGAAGAAAGGAGGAGAAATAGGAGGAGGAGAAGGAAGGGAGGGCTCCCGGAGAGAAGGCAGTTGTTTTGGAAATGTTACACTTGAGCCCCAGGAGGGAGAAGAGGAGCCAGTCTACTCTGGTGGGGGACGGGAATCCAGAAAACTCCCCCACCGAAGAGCCTTCCTACTCTGATGACAGCAGCTGACTGATGGGGGTAGCTTTGACCTGCTCAGCCTCTGAAACCTTTGGGATTCACTGCCAATATTTGAAACAGATTTTACACCCTCTCCCCAATATCAACACCCTCAGATAGGTGGATGACACCACCTTCCTGGCAGAAAGTGAAGAGGAACCAAAGAGCACTAGATGAAGGTGAAAGAAGAAAGTTAAAAGGCTGGCTTAAAACTCAACATTCAGAAAACTAAGATCATGGCATCTGGTCTCATCACTTCATGGCAAATAGATGAAGAAACGATGGAAACAGTTGCAGATTTTCTTTTCTTGGGCTCCAGAATCACTGTGGACGGTGACTGCAGCCATGAAATTCAAAGACGCTTGCTCCTTGGAAGAAAAGCTATGACCAACCTAGACAGAATATTAAAAAGCAGAGATGTCAATTTGCCGATAAAGGTCCATATTGTCAAAGCTATGGTTTTTCCAGTAGTCATGTACGAGATGTGAAAGTTGGACCATAAAGAAGGCTGAGTGCTGAAGAATTGATGCTTTCAAATGCTGGTGTTGGAGAAGACTCTTGAGAGTCCCTTGGACAGCAAAGAGTTCAAACCAGTCAGTCCTAAAGGAAATCAACCCTGAATATTCACTGGAAGGACTGGGGCTGAAGCTGAAGCCCCAGTACTTTGGCACCTGATGCGAAGAACTGACTCATTGGAAAAGACCCTGATTCTGGGAAAGATTGAGGGAAGGAGGAGAAGGGGACAACAGAGGATGAGATGGTTGGATGGCATCACCGACTCAATGCACATGAGTTTGAGCAAACTCCAGGAGATAGTGAAATATTGGGATGCCCAAGAGTCTGACATGACTTAGCAACTGAACACAACCCCAATATCCTGGATTTCTGGCTTCTCTTAAAAAATAAAGGGATTCAGTCGCACCAGTCACCTGCCCATAGGCAGCGATTGAGCCTCCCCTTCACCTCACTGACACCCACTGAGCACTGGCCTCCCTCTCCATACCTTCCTGGCCAGTGGGGCTTTTGCATTTGGTATTATGAGAAGCTCCTAGAAGCCACAACTGGCTGGCTTTCTGTCCTACAGTTTTTGAGGGTTAAATATGGATTGGCAAAAAAAGTTCCTTCAGGTTTTTCCATAGGATCTAGGGACTTCCCTCGTGGTCCAGTGGTTAAGATTCCATGCTTCCAATGCAAGGCGCATGGGTTTCATCCCTGGTCGGGGAACTAAGATCCCATATGCTGTGCAGCACGGCCAAGAACAAATGTGGTTTTTTGTTTTTTTTTTTTAAATCTTATGGAAAAACTCAAATGAACTTTTTGGCCCACCCAGTATTACTCACTGTACCCTGGGCTGGCCTGAGAGAGAATACTGATGCTCTGAGTTGAGCGTCGAGAAATGGCTAGTGGAGGAGTTTGGATCCATGATGCCCGCTCAGAAGGATGCCTGCTGTGTCCAGAAAGCCAGAGAGTTCATTCTCCACTTCATCTTGGAGGGAGCTGTCAATTGCAGGCAGATTTCCTTGGCTCCTTGCCTGGAGAAGCACAGGCCAAGGCCAGAGTTATCTGAGAAGGACAGTTTCTCCATCTGCAAACAATCACTTCACCCCCTGCAGTTGCTGGGAAGAATTCGAGGGATTTGACCTCACAGAAACTTTCTAGCTGTAGTTTGCATCTGGTCCCATCACTTCATGGCAAATAGATGGGGAAACAATGGAAACAGTGACAGGCTTTATTTTCTTGGGTTCCAAAATCACTGCAGTCATGAAATTAAAAGACGCTTGCACCTTGAAGTAAAAGCTATGGCCAGACTAGACAGCATATTAAAAATCAGAGACATTACTTTGCTGACAAAGGTCAGTCTCGTCAAATGAAAGTCCTCAGTCATGTCTGACTCTCTGCAACCCCATGTTTTGTACAGTCCATGGAATTCTCCAGGCCAGAATATTGGAGTGGATAGCTGTTCCCTTCTCCAGAGGATCTTCCCTACCCAGGGATTGAACCCAGGTCTCCTGCATTGCAGGCAGAATCTTTACCAGCTGAGCCACCAGGGAAATCCAAGAATACTGGAGTGGGTAGCCTATCCCTTCTCTAATGCATCTTCCTGACCCAGGAATCAAACCAGGGTCTCCTGCATTGTGGGAGGATTCTTTACCAGCTGAGCTACCAGGGCTATGGTTTTTCCAGTAGTCATGGTCATGTATGGACGTGAGAGTTGGACCATAAAGAAAGCTGAGCACCGAAGAACTGATGCTTTTGAACTGTGGTGTTGGAGAAGACTCTCGAGAGTCCCTTGGACTACAAAAAAATCAAACCAGTCAATCCTAAAGGAAATCAACCCTGAATATTCATTGGAAGGACTGATGCTGAAGCTGAAGCTCCAATACTTTGGCCACATGATGCAAAAGAACTGACTCTTTAGGAAAGACCCTGATGCTGGGAAAGATTGAAGGTGGGAGGAGAGGGGGACAACAGAGGATGAGATGGTTGGATGGCATCACCGACTCAATGGACATGAGTTCGAGCAAGCTCCTGGAGTTGGTGATCACAGGCAAGCCTAGCATGCTGTAGTCCATGGGGTCACAAAGAGTCAGATACGACTGAGCAACTGAACTGAACCGATTCTGCCAAGGATCAGTTTTTATCATGCCCCTGTTGTGGTCTGTGTTCGTTTCCCAGGACAGTTGGAACAAAGTCCCACAAACTGGGTGGTGTAAAAGAACGGAAATTTCTTCACAGTTCTGGAGGCCAGAAGTCCAAAGTCAAGGTGTCCGCAGGGCCGCGGTGCCTCCAAGGCTCTGAAGGAATTCCATTCCTGTCCCCCAGATCTGCTGGAGGTTGGCTATTCTTGGCACTCCTTGAACTGTAGACCCTTTACCCTAACCTCTGCTTCCATCTTCGCACAGCCTCTTCCCTGTGTGTCTGCATCTCTTCATATAAAGACACCACTCATGTCAGATGTAGGACTCACCGTAATGCAGTGTGACCTCATCTGAACTGATCACATGTGCAAAAACCCCACTGCAAACAAGGTCACATTCTGAGAGTCTATGTGGATGTGAATTTGGGGGACAGGATTCAACTCAGTACAGGTGCTAAGCCCCATGATGACCCAACAGGCAGGGTCCCTGCTCACAAGAAATTCACAGTCCATGGGATTTCCCTGGTGGTCCAGCAGTTAAGACTCCACACTTCCACTGCAGAGAGCACAGGTTCAATTCCTGGTCAGGGAACTGAGATCTCATTTGTCATGTTCTTGCCACATTGTTTCAGTCACGTCCAGCTCTTTGCAACCCTATGGACTGTAACCTGCCAGGCTCCTCTGTCCATGGGATTCTCCAAGCAAGAATACTGGAGTAGGTTGGCATGCCCTCCTCCAGAGGACCTTCCCTACCCAGGAATCGAATCTGCACCTCTTATGTCTCCTGCATAGGCAGATGGTTTATTTCCCGCTAGTGCCACCTGGGAAGCCTACTGCTGCTACTGCTGCTTCTGCTGCTAGTTCCTTCAGTCATGTCCAACTCTGTGCAACCCAATAGACAGCAGCCCACCAGACTCCCCAGTCCCTGGGATTCTCCAGGCAAGAACACTGGAGTGGTTTGCCATTTCCTTCTCCAGTGCATGAAAGTGAAAGTGAAGTCGCTCAGTCATATTGGACTCTTAGCGACCCCATGGACTGCAGCCTACCAGGCTCCTCCATCCATGGGATTTTCCAGTTAAGAGTACTGGAGTGGGTTGCCATTGCCTTCTCCGTGGGAAGCCTACTAGTGAAGCCAAAAAAAAAGAAAAAGATATTCACAGTCCAGAGGCTGTTTCTTCATTCATCCTGGCTTCTTTCTTCTCTATGGGTCTGTGGCTGAACTGCTTCTACATTCGCCCTGCTTCAGGAGAGGACATGGGAACACAGGGACAGGGCCTGGGCACTCAGAGGACCTCCCCAGACCTCAAGGTTGAGCTCTGAGCCTCCAGGCCCCACTCTGCCTGGGTTGGCAAGACAGTGCTGCCTGTGAGTAACCCGGATTTTCTCATTTCAGATGGCAGAGCAGCTAATGACCTTGGCCTACGACAATGGCATCAACCTCTTCGATACCGCAGAAGTCTACGCAGCAGGAAAGTACGTTCCTTTTCTCACGGGAAAAAGCAGTGCGGGCCAACCATGGCTTCCTGGGGAAGAGCCGGAGCTTCTGTTGCTCCCGAGATGTGCTCTTAGTTCCCAAGACAGTTTGCACCTCCCACTCCCCGCGTGCTCTTCTAAACTCTAAACGGCTGGAGGAGGTGTTGTTTTCATGGGCTCAGAATCACAGAGCACTTGGTGACTTGCCAAACTCACGTGTGTTCAAGCAGTGAGCTGACCACAGCCCCTCTGGTGCCCAAGATGCTGCACTGGGCGAGAGCGTGATTAAGCTGTAGTTCCAGCTCTCCTGCTGCGCCTGCGACCTGCAGCCAGCCCCACATGCCTGGCACTCTCACATCTTAATGGTGCAATTAGGGCTGCAGGGAACGCAGGGCCCCTCAGGAACTGGGGTCTGCTGAGCCGAGCCCAGCGCCGTAGGAAGCGCTTCCCATCTTGGCAATGAACTTTCCTACTCAATTATGTAAAAGCGCTCTTCAGCCAAGGCCTCTGGCTTCAGTTTTAAAGACTGGCCTGTAATCAAATCATCCACTCTCCTGCATTGGGTTTCCAAAAGTCAGCTTTTGTTTGTGAAATCATTTGTTGGCTCGCTCTCTGTCCTCCCTCTGGCCCCCTGCTGCCTAGGGCGAGCCAAGTTCCCATCAGCTGAGCCACTCAGCCTGGCCCGTCGTGTGCCATGGCCTCGGGGCCAGCACCTGCCTCTTGGGCTCCGGGTTACTACCTGCAGCCCAGGATAGAGTCCAGAGGACCAAGAATCAGGACCCCAGCTCAGCCTTTGCTCAAGTCCTAGCCCAGGGGCCGAGGGTCTCACGTCCCCAAGGGCCTCTGCTGGGACCCCCTTCCTGAGTCTCCTCCAGTCCCCATCAGTGGCCCTCTGTCCCCTGTTGCCACCACCCCCCAAACCCTCTGCACTGGCAACAACTTTCAAGCAGAGTGAAATGCTTTCCAGACAGATGAGCTAAGCCGAAGGGTCAGAGGTGGAAAAGCCAGATGCAGATGCCAAGCCCAGAGGCGTCCCCCGTCCCAAGCACCCCAGCTTGTTCCCTGGCCCTGCGCCTGCCTTGGCTTTGTTGCCCACGAGAGTGTGCAAGCAACAGCTCCCCACAGCCTCCCCCAGCTCCAGATGGCCCTGTGTCCAAGTCCCGCACACCCCCTTTCATGGCAGCCACACTCCTCGAGGCATTGTCTTCACTCCCCTCAGCCTAACTGGACACCCAGGGTGGCATCGCAGGCCAGCACACTGAGTCCCTCTTCTAACCAGAGTGCCAAGCGCCCATCTTACTGAGTCCCCCTGTTTCTCATGCTCTGGGCACTTCCCAGAGAGCTGCAGGATTTCTGCACCCCCGCTGGACAGAGGCCAGCCTTACCAAATTCATGGCCAGCAGAATTCAAAGCTGAAAGCAACAGGCTTCAGTTGTCACTGCCTGCAGCTCCTATAGCCCTAGGACCGCTGCCTGCTCCCCATCTCCTTCCTTCTTTCCTAATCTTTTGTCCCACCAAGGAGAGACCCAGAAATGAAAGGAAAGAGGCTTGGGGCTGAGTGACTTTCTGTGCATCTTGACCATAAATGAAGAGCCTTCAGAATGGATGCTAAACAGCTTGCAAATTAGAGCCCATGATTTCTGAGTGGATGACTCAGGCGCTGTTATAATTGGAATGGAGCACTGGGTATGGATCATTCTCCGTCTGTTGTTTTTTGCTCAGAAACGTTTTGCCACGAGCAGAAAGTTCTTCAGAGTTAATCCAGTGCTGCAGTGCCAAACATGGCTGGAATGGTCAGCGCATGACCCTGGCTGAAACAAGTGTGGTGCAGGGCTGAGTGACACCAAGCAGACCAGACAGCGGTCAGCATGGCATCCATCTCTCTATTGTTAAAAGAGCAAGAAACAAGAGGGACGCACACACCCACACTCAGTGCACACACTCATGGGTGCACACCCCCACACTCATGGACACACCCCCACATTCAACACACTCACACTCGTGGACGCACACACCCACACTTGTGGACACACCCACACTTGTGGATGCACACACACCTCGTGGACACACACACACACTCATGGACACACACAAATACGAACACACTCTGCTGGAAAGTCAGCCCTGAGTACTTGTTGATTGTCTCTGCAACAGAGAATGTGCTTGGTGAATAAGCTATTGTTTTAAAAAAAACACACACTTGTCTGGAAACTTCGCCCGTGTAACGTTGCAAAGCGTTTTCCCCGGTGAATTTCTGAGGGGCCAGGGAAGAGGCCGCTGCTGGTCTTTCCGAGCAGGACGTCGCTCCTCCCTTCCCTGTGGGAGCTGGAGCCACTGTGCTGGGACGGTGGCACGTGGCCGTAGCCACCTCCACGGGGAGCAGCCCCCCGCTGCTCCCAGGTGCTCTCCTCACTCTGGAATGAGCAGCCCAGGCCAACGCAGACATTAGCAGCCCTGGGCCGAGTGGTGTTTTCACCCCGGGGACCCTGTGGCTGATGAGCAAGGTGGGGTGCGGCTTGGGGTTTCTGTTACCCAGTAATGAAGTCCCCACGTCTCGGTCTTTTCTGCAGAGCTGAAGTGGTGTTAGGAAACATCATCAAGAAGAAGGGATGGAGGTAATTAATTCCTCTGCTCACATGCTCCAGCTCCAGGGCACATGTATGCACACACAGGGAGAAGGTTGGAGAAGGCCTGCTCTAGGGGCCCCGGGCGGGGTGGGCAGGCTTGGATCCCATGGCTGTTTCTTCCTATTTGCCGGCAGAGTGCCCACTGTTGGCCTCCTGGCCCTGTGCAGCCAGCCTGGCTTTCTAAGACCTGGTGGTCCCAGAACTGTTCTTGCTGGGAAGGGGAGAATGTCCCAGAATAGAGGCAGCCCAGGCAATGGCACCCCACCCTAGTACTTTTGCCTGGAAAATCCCATGGACGGAGGATCCTGGTAGGCTCCAGTCCATGGGGTCACTAAGAGTCGGACATGACTGAGCGACTTCACTTTCACTTTTCACTTTTATGCATTGGAGAAGGAAATGGCAACCCACTCCAGTGTTCTTGCCTGGAGAATCCCAGGGACTGGGGAGCCTGGTGGGCTGCCGTCCATGGGGTCACACAGAGTCGGACACGACTGAAGTGACTTAGCAGCAGCAGCTGTGCTTCCTGCAAGGGGAGCCAGCGTTCACAGTATGGGTGGCCACCCCCAGGGAGCCAGGGCCTGAGCCCGGGGGTCAGGAGCCTCCGTCTGGCTTGACGGAGTTTCCCACCTACCTGGGGTCAGGCCAGGCTGAGCACTTGACTGCACTTTGGGGCCACTTATGGCCTGTGTGTCTTCATTTTCAGCTAAGTCAGAAGCAGTTAGAAGGCCGGGCCTCCCCCACCTCCACCAACCCCCCCCATCCCCTCCCCTGGTGCACACACTCAGGCATCCTCCATGCCCTCCCCTGGTGCACACACTCAGAGTCTCCACCAGCCCCTGGAGCCTGGATGACTGACACCCTCCTCTTGACCCAACCCAGGTTATTTCTTCATGGCTCAAACTGATCCCCAAATAAATCCCTGGTCACTCTGTAAGAAAAAGAAACTGCAGGCATGAGTGAGTCCCGATGGTGTCTTAGGTAAACAAACGAGGAGATGCCTACCAGGTCATCCCATCTGCCCAAAGGTGGTACTGGCAGCGGCCGGAGCCCCTGGCTTTGAGGAGCTGTTTCCTGAGCAGTAAACTGCTCCCCCACCTTCATGGGAAGACAGCACAACCACAGGGCATTGCTCCCCCATCCCTTGGGAATGGTTAAGGTCAAATGTGCACAGGAGCCATCATCACCCCACCCCCTGTCCCTCCAAGACAAAGTCACAGAGGTCAGCATTGCCTCTTGTGGATTTGCAGTGGGAGACCTGAATCCATTCCTTCCCCCAGGCTTTCAGCCACCCAAGTCTGAGCTCCCAGGAGCATCACCTGCCTATGTCTCAGGTCACCCCCACCCCAGCCTTTCCCCCAACCTGGTGGCACCCAGGATGCTCCCCAAGGCTGTCCCACACAGCTTTTCTGAAATGCTGCCTCAGCCAGTAGAAAACAGCAGTACTGGGTGGTCCCTTATCTCACTCCATCCTCACCAGAGCCCTCCAAGCCCCAGCCAGTCCTGACACTAGACCTCCTCCGAGTCCCCACAGAGTGGCAGCCTTCTGTTCCCTGGACCATGTCCCCTGCTCCCAAACGTGCCCCCTCCTCCAGGCTCCAGGCTCCAGTCACACTAGACTCCATGTCCACCTGGCCCCTCACTGCCCAGCCCTGGTTCCACGGTTAGTTAGTTGCATCCACATAGTTAATTATGTCTGTAGGTTTTCTCCTGGCTCAATCCAGGCCCCTGGGCTAGGAACACCCCAAACATAGAGTGATAGAGAAGCACCCTATTTCACACCCTGTGCTCCCGGGTGAGAGGGTTTAGGACTCCTGGGTAAGGGCTGAAGACAGTGGGGAGGGTCGGGGGAGGGAAGATCCCAAGGGGTCACACCCAGGAACAGCCCTCCTTCTCTTATTCCACAGACGATCCAGCCTCGTCATCACCACCAAGATCTTCTGGGGAGGAAAGTAGGTACAGCCACAGGCAACCCCCTGGCGAGGGGCCAGGTCTGTGGAGACCCCTGTGGGTGGGCAGAGGGCAGTCATCCTGGAGGAACAGAGGCTGCCTGGGGTCCGTCCTGGACACGCCAGCCTCAGCACCTGGGCAGCACGCTTTCCTATCTCCTGGGGCAGGAAGCAGGGACATGGTGGTGTGTGTGTGGCCACCTTCCATGGCTCGTGCAGTCCCTGTTAAGGGACCCCAAGTTCCAGAAAAGCAGCTTTGGCTGAGTTGCCTTGTGCTCAATCCTTGCTTCCCTTTTATTTTTACTTTTGTGATTTTGTTTGTTTGTGATTACCAAGGTAACATCCTAAAAATTCTGGAAAAAGCAGAAAATTCCTGAATTGTCCTGTTCGCTCCACTTACCCTGAGTCACAGACCACCCTTGCTGTCTTCCAGGAATCTGGCCTCATAGTTTCTCTGGGGCTGGACAAAATGGGCTTCATAGGAATTAGAAATATGATTCATTTAAGTTTTGAAAAGTCCAAGTCAAAGAGAAGGCAAATTGAAAAGCAGACACCCCTGCCCCCCACTGAGCTCCACCGCATCCAGGGCAGCTGGGGTCAAGGACAGCCCGGCTCTGCCACAGCTTCTCCACACAAGCAGATCCTCATAGCCTCGTGGTTTTATCCCCAAAGTGGAATCAGACTACAAGTGGCACGCACTGACCTACTTTTTTCACCTAACATTGCGTCATAAACATTTTCCCCGAAAACCGCTTGAAACATTGCACACACTGTCGCTTGTTTTTCAGAGCGGAGACGGAGAGGGGCCTTTCCAGGAAGCACATAATAGAAGGTGAGGAGGAGGCGGGCCTTAGGATGCCCCCAAACCCTCAGCATCCTCCTGTGGATGCAAAAGTGAAGAAACCACTGCGCCCCGGCCCCATCCATGCTACAGACCTAGAGCTCTAGGGACAGCCCGAACCCTGGTCCACCCACGTTCACACGGGGTGGACCCTCTGGGTCAAGAGAGAGGGGCAGGGGTATGAATGGGTGGGGCTCATGTGACCCTGGGAAGACACAGACAGGCCTGGGTTTCAACCCAGGCTGGGCTCTGTGCCCACTGGGCAACCTTGAGCAAGGGACATTATTTCCCCAGGCCTCTGTGGCAGCATCTGTTAAACGCAGGGGAATAATGCCCACCTCTGGGGTTACAGGAATCAGGAAGGACCCCAGCGAGGTCCTGCGTGTCGGACTCAGCCTGGGGCTCAGCACGCGGGCGTCCCGCTCGGGGGTGGGGCGTGGGCTGGGATGCCTCGCGTGTCCCACTTGTTATTGTCTCAGTGCCTTTCTGCCCATGTTCATTTTGTCGAAGTAATACAGTCACTCCATTAAAAATAAAATGATTAGGAGGCCTTGCTGCCTGCCCCGCCCTGCCCTGGCACCTGGCCCTGCACTCCGGCTCTGCAGCTCCATTCTGAGCTGCTGTCAAGTGCTCACTGGGCCCCACTGGCTTTCCATGCTGTGGACGATCCACTCCGTGTCGGGTGGCCTAGCTCCTCCCAGCTCCCTCCTGGGCCGCTCGAGGAGGGGTCCCCTCCATTCAGTCACAGGACATGTGGCCTGTGGACACCACCCCTCTCTTTTGGGGTGTGCCACCTCTTCTCTCATGGCTGTTCGCAATCTCAATGGCCTGTGCCCACACATGCACCCCGCCGTCCACAGCTCCCGGGGACTGCCTTGTCCCTTTCACCTCTTGTTCACAGGTGAGGGCCCAGGAATGTCTGTGAAGATTGTAACGCACCCCCTCTCACCCCCTACTCCTCCCCCACCCAGGTCTGAAAGCTTCCCTGGAGCGGCTGCAGTTGGAGTATGTGGATGTGGTATTTGCCAACCGCCCGGACCCCAACACACCCATGGAAGGTATGTTCTCCTTGGAAGCACCTGGCCAGACATCATGGTTCCAAAAAGGGCAGAAGGTTCTGAACCTGAGGCTCTGATGGCACCATCCCAGGGCCCGCTGGGCACCCAAGCCTAGTGGGGTGGGAGATGGGGCCTACCCAGCGTAGGGAACTCAGCCTCTGATCATTCCCCCAGCTGTCCCCAGCACCTCCAGGCTGAGTCCCATCCTTGCTCCAGGTCCCCGCCCCATCCTGGGCTTGAACGCATGCTGTGTTAGCTAAAGTCATGATCCCATGACTCCTTGCTGCATTCTTTTCAATTCTTTCAGTCACCATCCACATTCTCTTGGGAGGTTTTAGGGGCCTTTTGCTCTGGGAAATAAACTATTACTTAGAGGAAGAAAAGAAACGTGCAGTGCTTTGAAAAGCAGTTTTGGTTTCTCGGACGCTTATTTATTCTTTGACTCCTGTAGTCTCAGCCCCTCCTATCTCCTCCAACTCTATGCTTTGGGCATCTTCTCATCTGTGCTTCGCTGCTTCAGAGTCTTGGAAAATTCAGTTACATTCAAGTTACTTTTTCTTCATTTGTTTGTATATATACCATGCACCCATGCATGTGTATATATGTGTGTGTGTGTGTGTGTGTGTATGTGTGTGTGTGTTATCCAAACCAGTAGTCTGCAAAAAGTGATTTGAGCCTGCATCCCCATGCCCTTTGTCAGACTGCACCCCTCAGCATTCCCACAGCTGTGAACTCTGGTCTCTTTCGATCTTTCTTTTATCACCAGGGGATCCATTTAGTTCCTCCAAGTCAAGGACTTTCATCATAGAAGGTACACAGTACCCTCGGCCTGACCACTGACCTCTGTGTCCGAGTTGCATTTTATGAGACAGTGTTTTTATTTACACAACTCTCTTCCCGCCCCCCTGATAAAACTTCTCCATAAAATGCACAAAGGAGAAATAAGTGCCTTATGGGAACATCTTGCAAGTGAAGAAAAGCAAAGCGAAGCGGACCCCCGCCACCCCCTCCCATCCCCATCCATGCTATCACCTCTTTCCCCCCGTCCTCCCTCCCATGCATGCACGTCCCCTCCTCACCCCGCCTTGCATCGCCATGATCCATGACCCAAGGGGGCTTCCTCTTGATTTGGGGATGCTGTGATCAGCGCCTGACACCTTGACCCCGGATGGTCTGGGAGAGGGCTGGGGAGATCGGGTTTCCACAAGAGTGAACACATCAGGGACCCCAGAACATTGGCCCCCAGCAGGCTGTATCTTCTCCATAGTCCACTTTGCTAAGCCCCCACCTCAATCAAAAGCAAAAAGACCAGCCACCAGCTGCCGCATTTCCACCTTGGGCAGGCTGGGCCACCTGTCACTCTCACCCCATGCTATGCGGTCAGAGCTCGCCATTGAAATGTGATCATTTTTCTCCTGAAGAATACGTACATGAGCTAGGGAAACTCTGAGACCTGGGGCAGCCTCTGGTCAGGCAGTGGTCTCTGCCCTGCCCTAAACTAAAGGACCCTGGGTGCCCCCACACCAAGGGCAGACTTTGGTCTCCCTGGAAGCTGGGCTGCATTCCACAATGGAAGGGCTCCCGCCTGCCAGCTGGCACTGCCACCCGACCCCTCCCATGTATTATTTGTGACACAGCAGGAAATGCCCTGGGTTTTGGCAGCAGCTGGAAGGATTTGGTCCTCCCGCTTCTATTCAACAGCATTAAATATTGAGGTAGACAGTCATCCCTAATTGTCCCTGTTTCTGGTGTCATGACACCCAGCTTAGGCAGAAGCACAAGGGCAGTGCTCCTGTGCACAGGCTCCATGCCCAGCCTGCCAAGGACCTGGACCCTAGAGGTACCCAGCAGCGTTCGCCCAGGACCCCTTCCCTCCCAGGCCAGCCGCAGGCTCGCACACCACCCTGGCCCCCAGGCTCCCGCTGGACCCTCCTCTCTGCATGGAAGGGAGAGAGCTGTGCTCGAGGGAAGCCAGGCTGGTGAACGGGGTGTCGTCTGCTTCCCCTACTCCAGCATGTGGGCCTGAGCCTTGGCTGAATACTTGGGTGGTCACACTGCATGGTCACAGGTCCCCCCAAGGCTGTTTCTAAAGAACCCCATGAGGACGGCCGGGCTGGCAGCCTGGGCACAGGGCTCGAATGTGGGCAGGTGCCTTCCTGGGACCCTCAACCTTGCAACCAAGTGCTGCTCTTCATGTCAAATAGTATTGGCCATTAAAGTGGTGGCCTGTTCATAGCCCACGGGTAGGGGGCTTCCCTGCCAGACTCCCTCCCTGGGATGGGTGGGAAAGGAACCCAGTCCCCGACCTCGGAAGGAAGGAGAGGGCAGGACTTGGCTTTCAGACCTGGAAGCTGAGGTATAATTTTTCAGGGGTCCTGGGCGAGGCCACCGAGACCACCACCCCAGAAGTCCCAGCTACATTAGTTTTCTACTGAAAAAGGGGACCTTGGCAAAGAGGCACTCAGGGATCAAGAATGGGTGGAAGAGACACCCCAGAAGAGGGGTGCCACTCTGCCAGAGACTGTCCTCATGGCCTGGGGCCTTCCAAGGTGGAGCTCAGAAAGGACCTGCATCCTCCTGTCTTCCTTCCTTCCACTGGTCTTGAGGGGCCTCTGCTTCCCGACATCAGTGGCCACTTCAGGAGAGGTGGGATTTTCAAGGAGCAGTGTCCGTTTTGGGAAACATTCATTCTTAAGCTGACCTTCTGGGGCTGCCCTGGGCAATCTTACATGCAAGCACTGTGTGGGATCTGAGAGAAGCTTGATGGGGTAGGCTGCCACCCTTAGCAAAGCTGAGAGACATCTGAAATTTTAAAATTTGAGGCCAAGTTCAGTTGTAAAGACCACAGTATCCCCCTGGGGCTGAAGCAGCCTAGGGGCTACTGTGGCAGATTTTTCTTTCTCAGAAAAACTTCTTTTGAACTGAAGAAGAATCTGTCACAGTGGAGTGGGGAGAGGGTCCCTTGCTGGATACTGACTGGTTTGAGAATCTGGGGCATGGTCCACAGGGGGCTTTCCTTGTTTACCACTGGCTTTCTTGGACACGAGAGGAACTCCGCCCTACTGCCCCACCCTCTGGGACCAGCCAGGGCCCGAACCCTGCCCTTTGTTGGGACAGACACTGTTATTACCTCTACATTCAGTTCTCCAGATCCCAATGACAGTCTGGAGTAGCCCCAGTAGGTGGCTCAGACAGTAAAGAATCTGCCTGCAATGCAGGAGACCCAGCTTCGATCCCTGAGCCAGGAAGATCCCCTGGAGAAGGGAATGGCAACATACTCCAGTATTCTTGCCTGGAGAATCCCGTGGACAGAGCGTGGCAGGCTATAGTGAATAGAGTCGCAAAGAGTTGGACATGACTGAGCGACTAACGCTTTCAGAATACTAGAGAAGGCAAAAATTGAGTTTATTTTCTGTTGCCGCCTGTCAATCTGATCATAACCTTAATCTGTTTATCTGGTTCTTCCTGAGCAATAAGGGTCCCCAAATCTTTCCCAAACTAGAGAATGCCCCCCATTCTAGAGTCCAGAGTCACATTCTTTGATCTCACCTCTCCTTCATCCCTCTAATCTGCCATAGAAACATCTCAATCCATCCATAACCCATATTTTCAAACATTCCATAAGGCCTGTAACTATTTGGGGACACTGTTTTCAAGATCAGCTTCTTGGACAACACCTCAGTTTATTCTGTCATCCCAGAAAACCCCGGCCACCCACACCTCTGGAGCCAGGAAGCACACTGCTTACAAGCTGTCCTGGCAGCATCCTCTCCCTGCTCCTGGCCTTTTTTTTTTTTTGCAGAATGTCCCCAGGCGGGGCCCTGTGCCCTTGGGCATCCCCCCAACCTGCGGTTTCCCCTTCTCTCGTGACAGAGACAGTGCGTGCCATGACTCACGTCATTAACCAGGGGATGGCCATGTACTGGGGCACATCGCGCTGGAGCTCCATGGAGATCATGGTAATGTGACCTCTTGGTGTGTGTGCGTCCAGGGGCTGGGCTCCCGGCCCCGCTCCATGGGCGACGACCCTGGGCCTCTGGCAGGTTCGGTGCTGTTGGTCCCTAATGCATAGACTGCTGAGTACTGAGGGGAGGGACGGTATGGTGACTTGTGGCAGTGATGTCTGCAGACTTTGCAGACAGGGCTCTGGGCTTGAATCCCAGCACTGTGTGGCCCCGGACCGATGGCTTCGGCTCTCTGAGCCTCAGTTTCCCCACCTGCAGAACAAGACCACTAGGATGACCTACTGTCATGAGGCTATGTGAGGATTATCTGAGAGATCAGAGCTGAAGCTCTTAGCAGAGATCCTGGAGCTCAGCCAGCGCCCAGCAGTGGTGGCCGTGCCAGCCACTAGGCTGAGCTCCCGCAGTGTTCCAGGTGCCATTAGACTTGACGGCTTCGTGTGGACTAACTCCCATTTCATCCTCACAGCCTATGAGCAAGTGCTGCTGGCACCCTGCTTCTCAGATGTGGCCACTGAGACACAGAGAGGTTAAGTAACACGCCCAGGCTCACGCCAAACGATGGGTACCCCAGGCTGTGCAGCACAGAGCCTGAGCTTCCATCTCATAATCCATGAGGTTTCTCCCTCACCTGAACTTTCAGGAAGGCATCCCCTTCCTCGTTTCCCTTCACAGGAGCCATCAAAAGCTGAGGGTGAAAGACATTTTATATTTCTGGGGTATCCTACAATGGTTGGCAGAAGAGCTCCCCAGAGGCAGACAGCTGGTTGGTGAGGGAAGGGCAGAGGCCTGGGGACTGCACCTTCTTAGACTAGCTCTCAGGCTGACTCCCTCACCCTCAGCTCCAGGCCTCCTGCCCATCCCAGCCATTCCCATGCCCCACCTCCCAGAATTTCCCACATCTTGGCATGCCTCAGAGGGGGATTTCTCCTCTATTGAGTCCCAGATTTCTGGTTCATCAAAAAAAAAAAAATTTAAGCAGGATCTTCAACTTGAATACAACTTGAGAATCCTGTGGTATCAATCAGCCTTTGGCATCTGTGACTTTCGTATCATTTGGCATTTTTCTGAAGCTGCCTAGATGCAGCGCAGAACTCACTGAGGTGTCAGAATCTCATCCTCACTTTACAGATGTGAAAGCTGAGTCTCAAGCTAAAGGGGAAAGAGCCTCTCAGGCTGGCATATGGGCTTCCCCAGGAGCTCATGCCCATCCAGTCTGTAGAGTCCCAGAAATGGGCTGATGTCAGCCACTCTCCCGTCCTGACCTAGCGTTTCCGGCCCCTGCTGTCATTCCGGGTCCAGGCCCTAGACTGACAATAATGATAAAATCAGTAACAAGCAGGCACTGTCCTGAGGGTGGGCAACACATGACAGATAGGGAAGCTGAGTCACAGAGGGGTGAGCCCCTTGCCCAAGGCCACCAGCCAGTAAGTGCCAGAACCTAAGCCTCACTACAGAGTCTTGCTTTCCCCCCAAATGCCTTTGTCCTTGGGGTTCCACAGCTCACCCGGTGTTCTCACCTCATGGAGGGGGAGCCTAACAGTCTTACAGGAAAGCTGAGAGGAGCGGGCAGGGGGCAGGCGCGCCAGCCAGCTTCCTGGAGATGCCTTTGTGTCTTATCCCTGCTGCTCAAGAGGGCCCCCAGACCGCTGGCCCGCAGAAACCATCGGTGCCCCTCTTTGCTTCCACAGGAGGCTTACTCCGTGGCCCGGCAGTTCAACCTGATCCCGCCCATCTGCGAGCAGGCGGAGTACCACATGTTCCAGCGGGAGAAGGTAGAGGTGCAGCTGCCGGAGCTCTTCCACAAGATAGGTGGGTGCCCTGCCCCGCCCCGCCCTCGCCCCGCCCCCTCCCCCCCCCCCCCGCCCCCCCTCCGCCCTCGCCCCGCCCCCTCCCCAACCTTGTTCCAATCTTATCCCCAGATTCCCCCTCTCCCCCACCTCCCGCTTCCGCCCCTCTCACGCCCTGCAACTCGGCCTCGTCCTGCCCTGCATTCACCACTCTCTTCTGCCACGCCCCTTTCCCGTCTCCCTGCTCCTTCTCCGGGCCCTGGGCTTGACCTCTCCCCGCTCTCCTCTCCCAGGAGTGGGCGCCATGACCTGGTCCCCTCTGGCCTGCGGCATCGTTTCCGGAAAGTACGACAGTGGCATCCCCCCTACTCAAGAGCCTCTTTGAAGGTGAAGCGGCAGCGGGGGCTGGGGGAGGAGATAGGCGGGGACAGGCATTTTGGAGGGATGGAGCCTTTGGGTGGACACCTTGGTGCTGGACACCTTCCCTGGGCCACTGTCTGCGGGGCCGTTCCAGGCGTGGGAACTTGGAGCCCCGGCTGGCCTGACCGCATGTCTAGAAAGGCTGCCCATCTGTGGGACATCCGCCAACTGAAGAAGCCCCTCACGCCCCCGTGCCCTCGCCCCAAGTTCAACTCTCTCAACCCGGGCCAGGGCTACGTGTTCTGTTCAGGTGCCTCCTCCCCTATAGATACGCCTACACTCTCTGGCCCACCACTGAACCTCTGGGTGGAGGCCCGCATCATTTCTTCAGTATCCCTCAGAGGTGCCCCTGGAACAAGTGGACACCCAACACATACACCTCAGAATGGGGACTCAGAGAGTCTCCAGACTGAAGGGTTGGAGCGGGGGGCAAGGAGCAGGCAGAGAAAGGCCTGACCAGGCCAGGACAGAGCGAACACTGGAGGCCCCCCAGCCCTAGGGATCAGGATGGCCTGCCTCCCCCATTTCTCCCCAAACCACAGAAGCCTCCCAGAGGGGCTCCCTGATCTTCCTGTGGGCACACCTCCTGGGCCTCCCAGCTTCCCAGAAGAAGGGAAGATCGGTTTGTCCACCTCCTTGTCCAAGCTCACGGGCCCAGCCTCAGCTTCCCACAGCCTTCAAATGCAGCGGTTCCCATCCTTCCACCTTCCTGGGTCTGGACCACAGAATCAGGGCCAGGGCGGTGCCGCCCTGGCACAGATCATCATTTGTGCCATGCATGCAGTGGCCCAGGTGACCTGCCCTCACCCATGGGCTGTGCTCTCCCCACATCCCACAACCAGGGATACCAGTGGCTGAAGGACAAGATCCTGAGTGAGGAGGGCCGGCGCCAGCAGGCCAAGCTGAAGGAACTGCAGGCCATCGCCGAGCGCCTGGGCTGTACCCTCCCCCAGCTGGCCATCGGTAAGAGGGCTGGGGCGCCGGGGGGACCAAGGTCCTCAGAAAGAAATCGAGTCCCTAAGTGCCTGGGCCACCCCTTCCATCAGCCAGCCATGGGTAATGGGCTCCCATATTCATGGGGAGGGGATGAGGGGGTCCCTGAGCACTTGGGCCATCTCTCCACTGGGGGCAGCTGGTGCCAGCACTGCTGAGCCCCTGGCTTGCCAGAGCCCTCCTGGGACACCCTTAGTCCTGTGCCCGAGAGGCTGGGTCTTTCTGGCCCCATCATGGGTAGGGTAGAACCAGGGAGGGCCCTGGGTGGAGGTGCCTTCCTCATCTCTGCTCTTGCTGCCCATCCCCAGCCTGGTGCCTGAGGAATGAGGGGGTCAGCTCCGTGCTCCTGGGTGCTTCCAGTGCAGACCAGCTGATGGAGAACATTGGAGCAATACAGGTGAGTGGCACCTGCCAGCCTTGCGGGCCCTGGACAGAGTTCAGGGTCTCAGCCAGGCATCTGTCCAGCATGTACTTATTGAGCACCTACTACATACCAGGCACTGTTCGAGGCACCTGGGCTACAGCAGTGAACCAAAAAAGCCTTGCTCTTGAAGAGCTGGCTTTTTATCTGGATAAACAAAAAACAGAAAATGCAAGGAGTAAGATTAGAATGTGTGTCGGAGGGTGATAAGCACTCTGGGAACGGAAACCCAGAGCAAGGTCAGCGGTATCCAGTAGGGGCAGGGAAGGGGGAGCCATGGACCCAAGTTAAAGGGGGCTACAGGATAGCCTTGTTGATAAAGTGGCTTGTGAGCAAAGGCTTGAAGGATGAGGAGTGGGCGGTGCAAATACAATCCAGGCTGACGTGAAGGTGCAAGGTAGGCACAAGCCCAGGACAGCAGTAAGGGCAGAGGCCCGGAGCAGAGGGGCAGGGAAAGGTCCTCTGGGCACCACATCCCCTCTAAGGACTTCGGCGATGGTCGAGTGAGATGGGAGCAGAGGAGGGGCAGTCTGACTTAGATTTTAAAAGGCTGCCTCTCGCTTTCTGGCTGCTGAGTGGAGGAAAGAGTTGGGGAGCAGGAGGAGGGGCAGGGAGATCCCTGGGAACTGATGACAGTTTGGGGGTGAGGGAGGGACAGCTGGTTGGGTCCTAGACTTCTGGAAGGTGGACCGACAGGACTGGCTGACAGACTGGATGTGAGGGTGTGCGACAGTGCGCCAGATCCTGGGGACAAACCATGGGTTTGTCACCTGGAAGGGGGTGTTGCTGTCAGAAGGGCTGGAAAAAGCAGTTTGGGGTGTGGATTATCAGATGTTAAGGTCCTGAAATCTGCATCTTATGCTACCACTGTTCATCCATTCAAGGGGCAGAGCTGCCCAAACCTGGAATACAGAAGAAGCAAGGCCCCCTCTGCTCCAAAAGCTGCATGCAATGAGGGTGGGACAGGCCAGGGCCAGCGGACAGCTGGAAGAATGTCTCCCTGATACCGAAGTGAGGTTTGACTGCTCATCATTCAAGAATCCAACACTGAGAGATAAGTGTTGGGTAAAAGGAAAGACATCTTTATTGAGGAAGCCAGCAGTCCCGGGGAGAAGGTGGACTCCTGTCCCCAAACAGACTACCGCTTGTCAATCAGGGAGCAAGAGATTTCAAAGGGGAGTTTCAGGGGAACACAGGTTGAGGAGTGGCCATAAGCAGAACAGCACACTCAGCTCCAACAGTCATCTTGAAATTGATCATGCGATCATCTGATCAGGGTCATCTTTTTTAATTGGAGGGTAATTGCTTTACAATATTGTTAGTTTCTGCCATACATCAACATGAATTGATCAGGGTCATCTTGTTTTAAGCACAATTAATCTTCAGTTCTGTCCATGGGATTCTCCAGGCAAGAATACTGGAGTGGGTGGCCATTTCCCACAGTCCATGGGATCGCAAAGAGTTGGACGCGACCGAGCGACTAACACACACACACACACACACACACACACAATCTTCAGTTCTAGGGTCAGTTTGTTCCCATTTCCCTGAGGCTGGTTCTCAGAATTGTGCATGATGGAGCAGTCCATGTCATGGCTACAGTCTGGTAATGATGTTGTTAACTTCTTCCTTATGATGGGAGTTTCAGTGTCTACAGAAGAGCTCAGACGACATGGCTCAGAATACAATCTACAGCCCTTGGGGAGGAACTAAAAGGTCCCTGACTTTTTTTAATGGCTACACTATTATTTTGTCTTGTTTCACTGCTTTTCTTTGTTTTTGCATTTTCTCACTTCTCCAGTTGAATTTATTCTTTGGTTAAAGTTTTTCTACAGACCAGAGGCAGGTATGGAGGACATGGGAGGGGTGGGGTCTGTACCAGGAAGGCCCCACAAGGTCCTGTTCCATTACACATCATCTCGTCTGCAGGGTGATTCTGACTAGCTCCCATCTTTGCACACAGGTCCTTCCAAAACTGTCGTCTTCCATCATCCATGAGATCGATAGTATTTTGGGCAATAAACCCTACAGCAAAAAGGACTACAGATCCTAAGAAGCCCCCAACCATTTGCCTGGACAGTTTCATCTCCCTCCTAGCCTCTCTGTTTGCTCGCTTAAGCTATTTTGAAGCCAAGAGTGTGGTTTGCATCAAAAACAAAGCAACGCACCAACGTGTCATCAGGAGAAGATCTCAAAAGTCGCTGCCACACAGCACCTGCTGCTTCACAGGACTAACGTCAGATTCATGCCCCAGGGTTGGCATCAATTCAAAGGCATTTGAGCCATCCCGCCCAAGCCTGCCGCCTCTGCTCATCTTCCACCAAGAAACGACGTTTCTCCCAGCCACGCCGCATCTCAGAGACTCAAGTCCAGGCCAGGCCGAGACCCGTTGGGGCCTGGGAGCAGGCAGAGCTGGCCTCTCCTCTGCCAAGAAGCCCACCTGGTACTGGGGAGGGGGAAGAGGAAGCCAGGTCTGGCTCTTCCTGTGGCCCCTCAGCTGGGCCCTGGTTGGGGTGGGCCTCCCACTGGGGTCTCCCTCATCCCCCGCCTTGCCAAGGGCTCCAGGTACTGTCATTGGGCCTGACATCAGATTCTCCTACACCCCCTTCTCCACACCACCTGCCCCACTGGGTCTCCGAGGGGCCTTCCGAGCTGTGCTTTGACCCCTACCCCTACCCTTGCTGGCAGAGGCAAGGATCCAGGGGGGTTCGATTGTTCCAGGGCGGACCCACAGGAGGTCAGGGGTCTGACTTCAAGCTCATCACCCCACTGACTTCCTCCTCATACACAATTGATGAGCCCCAGTGTCCAGACTCTAGCCCAGGTCCCTCCCCACCTGGTGCCCAGTCCACTGTCCCTCTGTCCTTGCCCTGGAAGGCCCCAAGGTCATGCGTGCCTAGCTGACTGTGGCTGCTGACCACACATGGGGTGGCCAGCCTCTGCACTGCCCAGGGTGGTGGCCTTGGGGTCTGCAGAGAGGACATTCTGGGACCCTTCAGTGAGGGCAGGTTCCTGGGGTTTTCTGTGCTTCATCCCCAGGGCCTGGGCAGCAACCCCCACAGTCCAGGAGAAGATCCCCGTAGCCTCTCCCTGGAGCAGCGTCCCCAGCAAGGGCTCAGAGCAGGTCAGGTGGGGTGCTCAGAGCTTGTTGCCAGGGCAGCGAGGCAGCAGTTCTTCCCCCAGGACACCCTCACACGGCCTCTGAAGAGGGAGGGATGGCTGGGGTTCATCATTCCTTTCCACACCCCACACCCCAGCCTGGAACAGGCTGAGGACAGGGACAGAGGGCAGGACCTTCAGAAGTGTCAGGCCCTTTACAGCCAGGCCTGGGGCTGCAGGGATAGAGGAGGGGAGGGGCCCTCAGCCAGCAGGCCCAGCCCCCATGGTCCTGAGCGGCACCCCAGCTTTTGCTGGCTGTGCAGGGGACCCAAACCAGGCTCTGTGAATGCACGGCCTTCTGTGTATGGGCCTGGGTGACTCCTACATTGGGCGCCCCCTACCCTGGGCGCCCCCTACATTCTCACACTCACCCCTGGGCAGACGTGGACCTCCCTGCCATTATTCCCAAAGGCCTACCATCCAGTTCTGGCAGAGCTGAGGCCTAGGAAACTGACTTTAGGAAAGCCACAAGGTGGGGGGAGAACAACTTCCTCCACTCCAGACCTTTGTGCTGACCCTGGAGTCTAGAACCTTCTCCCTTCTTGTAGACTAGGCCCCTGGGGGTCTTCTTCACCAAGTCTCCTGCAAGTTTCACCCTAATGAGCATGAGGAGGGGACAAAACTGTCCCAACAGAGTTGCCACCATCACATGGGTTGGGGGGCCTAGCTCCAAGGACAAGACACTACAGTCCACCAGGCAGAGCCCACGTGTCCCAACAGCTGGCCATGCTCAGGAGCCAGGTCACCTGCCCCTCCCTGGAGTCTGGCTGGGCCCCCTCCACAGTGCTGCCACCCTGGCCACCCACCAATGGAAGAGGGACCCGGGCTCGCAATTGGGGCCTGCCGCCCCCACCGCATGAGCTTTACATCTGGGAAGGACAAGCCCAGTGGGAGACGTGGGGTTTCAGGGCCATGCTCTTCCAAGGCCGAGATGCCCGGCACCAAGTCCCAAGCCTGTTCCAGGCCCTGGGGTGCTGTCTGCAGCTTAGTTCTGCATCGCCCCCTGGCAAGTGGGTGTGGAAGAATGGGGCTCCACTTCCTGAGGAAGGGTCCCCCGGCTTAGTGGGAGGAGGCTGGAGTGAGGAAGGGATGGAATGGGGCTCGAGGGCAGGGAGAGCCTGGAGACAAAGAGCTTGGCCAAGGCAGGCTGTGGAGGGGAAGCCTGGGCTTCAGCTTGGGTTTGAGGCCAGCCATCCTCACCCTACCCTGTTGAGGAGAAGGCCCCCCACGGTCCCCAGCCACCTGCCAACCAGCCTCTCACCCTCCCCTGGAAGCAGAGTTTGCCCCCAGGGGTCCACCTTGGGAGTTCCCCACCAGGGAAGAAGCGGGACCAGTCTTCCTTGCTAAGGACACATACAGCCCCCACCATTTTTCATCCCAAATCTACAGCAAGTTTGAGGTCCCAAGAACGACAGAGGGGTTTACCCTGTCTCCTGTTCTCTCTGGCAGTGTAAATAACGTGCTGTTTCTCTCCCCCTTTTTTTTTTTAATGACTGTGGCTCCTCAGCTAACTGCATCACCCCCCCACAGGCAGAGACACCATACGCCTCGCGCTTCCAATGACACAGTGGAGACACAGTGTCGTATTTATGGAATGACAAAATAAAACCCAAGCCCGTCAGGGTCTGCTCCTCTCCGCTCCTCTCCTTTGCAGGGTATTCAGGGTCAGGGCTGGGTCGAGGGCAGTGGGAGGAGGTATCTTTAAAGGCCAGCAGACCAAATCCTGAGCCTGGAGCCAAGGGGAGGTTGGGAGACATGAGCCCTGGAGGGAGAAGCAAAGACTGGGGACCGAGAACCCAAGTCTGTCCCAGGTGATTGGGGGTTGGAATACCCTGCCTGCCCCCCTCACCAATACCGTCTCTCTTGCCATCGCAGGTTGGTGGCAGACTGCTGGGCCCTCAGAGGCAGAGAGGTCAGGGTCCAGGGAGGCCTGTGGGCCCATCTAGGGGGCTCAGTGTTCCTGAGCAATTTGATTTCAGGATGCAGGGGGAGGGGCCGACACCCCCCTGAACACCCCTTCTTGGGTGCCCTCCGTTCCAGCAAGCCCCCAGCCTCATGGGGCCGTGTCCTCTCAGGTGAGAGAGAGCTTCAGGAGACACCCCCTTCCCCCAACATCCTTTTCCACCCCCATCCTAGATCATTGAGAAGCTAGGAGAACACTGATTCAATCCTTTCCCAGAGGATTTATTAAAACACGGAAAACCAAGACATACACACAGAGTACAAAGTGAAGGGGACGGTGTCGGGTACAGTCCTTGTCAAGCCTCCTACACGTCCTCCCGAGGACCGGATAGGTCACTGCGCACAGGGGCTCAGCCTCCAGCTCCAGCTCCTGGCTGGAATCCGCCCCCTTGACACCCCAGCACCCAGCCCCTTCGCCACCCTGGGCTTGTGCTGGGGAAGGGGCAGGTGCTTCTCAGCAGGGCCAGATGCCGACCTGGGTGGGGTTCTGCTCCCTCATCCCCCCATGCACTGATGCCTGGGGAGGGGGGCAATGCAGGTGGGACCCTCCCCTCATGCTCAGGCCCAGAGGAGCATAGGAGGCTCGGACTCCCACCTCGGTATCAGGGGTTCAGGACACACACACACCCAACAGGCCCTTTCTGGGTTATCGCACCTAAAAAAATACTTTGTTTAAAAAAAATCTGAAAACTAAGAAAAAAACCCCAAAACACAAGCCAATGACTTTGGGCTGATGCACCACAACCTGTAAACTTCCAGAAATATAAAATCAGGGTGGGGGGTGGCTTCCTCAACAGAGATGGGTCATCAACAGAGGACAGCTGCAGGTGCAGAGGCGGGACACTGGGCTGTGGCCAGGCCAAAACCTCAGCCACTGCCTCCCACCCAAGCTCCTTCCTGCCACCCCACTCTGGAGGTTCCCAAGCCCACCCTCTACACGACCCCATCAGGCCCTCAACATCCCTGGGACCCAATAACTGGGAGCAAAGGCTGCAGGTGTCCATGGGGTATGACTCGGTCAGCCCCCAACCTGGGCAAGGGATCCCCCAGAGGACCCTGGGAAGGGACCCTCAACCAGTAGGAGGGCAGGTGCCTGTACCAGTCATGAGTACCAGCAGGATGGGCCCATGGTCATCACTTGCAGAAAACAAAGGAGCTTCTGAAGGTGGCTTACAGGATCTCCATGCACAGAGGGAGTCTCAGGTTGTGTTTCCATGGTGGGTGTGTGCGAGGGGACCCCCAGACACAGTCCAACCCAAACTCCCGTGGCCACCAGGGAGCCCAGGAGGCAATGCTCTCCGAGTCTGTGCCCAAAGATGGTTCAACAGAAAGCCTACTCAGCACTGGTCTAAATAATAAAGTGGCTGGGGACAAAAATGGGGCTGGCACTTTGGGGCTTCCGCTTGCACAACAACCCCCATTGTGCCAACAGCAAAAACAAAACCAGCCTGAAGATGTCCAAGAGCACAGACGCCCCACTCCCCACACTGCACTACAACTCTGGGAGGGAGATAACTGATAAACCAAGAAAAAACATTCTCTAGATCCTTTTTCCTCTCCAAAACCAGAAACCCACTCCCCAGCTGTCTGCAGTCGCCCTCCCAGGCCTCCCAAGTGCTGGTCTTGGAGAGCTGAGTCCTTCCTGGACCAGGCAGTGCAGGTGATCCCTGGTGCCTGGTCCAGCTGGTAGTGGAAAAGGGCAGAGGCCTAGGGAGGAGACGGAGAGAGGGCGGGAAGCAAGGGCTGGTGGGGAAAGGACCACCCGCTCTTGGAGTTGGGCAGTGGGGTCGCAGACCCCTGTCCTCCACCAGGTGCCCCCTGACACTCAGGACCTGTCTACCGTGTTCCCCACAAGCCCAGCTGCAGGACTGACCACCTGCCTGGGAGGACACAGTCACGGGGCCCTGGGTGGGGAGCTCGTGGCAGTCACCCAGCCCATGGCCTGAGCCAGAGCCTTTGCAAGGAACACACAGGCCCACGTGGCACTGAAGAAACCACAGTGGGCAGGAGTGACCCAGCCCTTCCTGGAGGGCGAGGTCACCTGCTGCCACACGTGTCCTGCCACACGTACACCCGTGTACCACTTTCAGGCTGCCTCCCATTTCTCCACCCACAATGCCAGGGTCAGTCGGCCTGGAGATAAATGGGGCCTTGCGGTCCGGTCCTTTAGGGGTTCGGGGAGAGCCATTTATAGATGAGGGCTCTGGGAGGGTTGGTCAATGGCCCCATGTCCCCAAGTCACCCCCAAATCCTGGCCCTAGTCCTGGCCAGGGAGCTGTAGAGCCCTTCTATGGTGCCACCCCACCCCCCAGACTCCATCCAGGCCCACCCTGTCTCTCACTTGGACAGGATTCTGCACCAAGGCTCCACTCCAGGAAGGTCAAGGCTCCCTGATCAAGGCTCAGAAATCCCTTCCAGGGTGAGGCTGGGCCAGAGGGAACATCAGACACGGACAGACCCAGGTCCTGGCCCATCCCTCCACTCCTCTGAACTGGAGCCGTCAGAGGGCGCCACCAGCTGGGTGGAAGGCCATCAGGATTCCAGCAGGCCACTCCTGGCAGCAAACAGGGCAGGAGGCTGGGGACACCCCAGTTGGGAAGACTGGAGAGGCCAATGGATCCAGTCCCCTGCCTCCAAGCTTTCCCCAAACCTTTGAAGAACACAGTGAGGGCCGTCACAGGCCTGCCCCAGGGGGCGAGTGCTGGGATCAAGGCCTCTCCAGGGACAGGGGAGGGATAAGTCCAGGCTCCAGGCGCCTGATCTGGTTTCTCCGTGTCAGCCACCAGAAGACAACATGGGGAGTGGGTGTGAAGGGCCTCCCAGGGCACAGGGCAGGACCAGGGGCTCCGGGGCCACTCTCAGCACTGCTGAGACAGCAGCCACATCCGGGGCAGGAAAGTAAGCCCCTTCCCGCGGCTGCCTGAGACCAAGGCCCCAGCAGCCCCCAGGCTGACACCTGCCCTCTCTTCTCTCTGGGGAGCACATGCCGTGACCTGCCACACAGGGGAGGGGCCACAACCCCTCCACGGGTGACGACAGAGTCCAGGGGGCCTGTGAGACAGGCTGGGTCAGGGTCAGACAAGTGCCGAAGGAGCCCTCTCCCCCACAGAGAGAACACATTACCCGTGGTCTCCAGCCTTACAGGACGCAGCCTGGCCTGGCCTGGATGCCAGCCAGGTCTCTACCTGCAGGCCGGGTGGCCCCCCAGTTCTGACCCGCCTGGCACTGGGGGGCCCCATTGGGCCAGGGTCAGAGTACAGGCAGTCACACGGTGCAGATGGGACGGGGGAGAGGGGCACACAGCGCGTCCAGGGCGGGCGCCGCGTCCTCCTCAACCGGGCCAAGTCCAGGGCAGCGGCTGGGCTCCCAGGAGCTTCCCTCGGGTCCGGAGTCCGTCCACAGGGAGAGGCCTAAGTGCTGCAGGTCAGACTCCTCCACACATCACTCAATTTTTATCAAGACAAATTTGTTCAAGTCTTCAATAGGAAAGTGCAAAAAGATGTACAAAGAAACGAAATCTCTTCTAGGAAGTTGTCCTGGCAGAGCCGGCCAAGGTGGTGTGGGGGACACTGGGATTAAGAGCAGGTGGCACTTCTGGCTGGGTCTTGTCCCCAGTGACTCAGTTTCCCCTTCTGTCCTCAGGTGGCCTGGCTCTAGAAAGGCGGCAGCTTTTCTCTCCTGTGGGGGTCAGGCAGGGGGCCTGGTAGGCGTGGCTGCAAGAGGTGGGTCATGGGTCACAGAGCTGGGTGCTCACGTCCCCGCTGGGGGTTCACCCAACACCCTGGAGCCACCACTGCCACCTGTCACAGCCAACTGCGACCAGAGGGGCTCCTAGCCCAGGCTTCACACACCTGGAGTATAGGAAGCGGGGACCCCAAGGAGGGCCCATCTGGAAACCACCCCCAGCCCAGGGCCTCTACCCTGAAGCAGTGGTTCTACCAGGACAGATAGCTTAGCAGGGGCTGCTGGCCAGGTGGAAGAGGCCAGAGTGGACTGGCGGCTTCTCACGAATAAAACCACCTCCCAGCCAGTGACACTGACCTACACACACCCTGAGCCACCCTCCTGGTCCTGGGCACAAGGTGGGGTGGCCAGGGGAGCGGGGGTGATGTCCCAGGGGGCCCACCACCAGGCAGGAAAGTGCAGGCAGAAAAGGGTTCCAGGCTGGGGGCAATGGTCCCTGACTCACTACCACAGACATGCACGCACCCTGCATATGTGCACACAGACACATCCGTGTACGCAACGGAGCATTCCCATGTGTACCTGCCCATGTCCCACCTCCCAGCCTCTCAGGGGAGTGTCTGGAAGCCTGGGAAGACACATCGGCCCCAAGATGGTCCCCAGCAAGGAAGGACAAGACCCCCTAAGCCCCAAGAGGCAGCAGAGGACCCCAGACTCAGGGCTGTGGATAAGCGCAGGGAGTGGGGACTGACTGGTGCAGCCATGGAGGGGAGAGGGACCGCGGAGTCCCTGGAGAGGCCTCACCTCCGCTGGAAAGGAGCGCTGCACCAGAGCGAGGTCTTGGGGCCGGCTAGATATCTGTGCAGAGAGAGGAAAGCTCGGCTCGCTGGGGGCGGTGGACGCGGGCGGGGCCCGCGGGCGCCCCTGCACATGCCGCCAGGGAGCAGACGGGCACCTACCGGTCACATAGGGCCCCAGGGGCATCTGGTTGTAGTTGACAATCCCTCCCGGTCCAGGGCCCCGGAAGTTGGGCCCAAAGTTGTTGTTGTACATCTGGGAGGAGCCGAAAGCGCCCTGGAGGCAAGGACTCAGGTTTAAAGGTCCAAGTCCCGCACCGGCCCGAGTCCCGCCCCAGGGCGCCCAGGACGTGCGTGCGTGGGGGCTGGGGCCCAGGGCGCGCGCCGAGCCTGACCTGCTGGATGGTGGGGTCGCCGGCTCGGTTGGTCAGGCGGCTCAGGATGCTGCGCTCCGACATCTGGAGGCGGGCGGCCACCGGGGGAATGCGGGACAGCATGGAGGGGAGGCGAGTCACGTCCGCCTTCATGTCGCTCAGCAGCTCCTCCAGCTGGTTCAGGACTGGGCAGGGAGGAGGAGGAGCTGAGACGCGGACGCTCAGGCCGGTGCTTAATAACAAGGCTGTGTTACCGTGTGACTTGCACGCCGCGCAGCGGACGCCAGGGGGCGCCCCCTACTCAGCCCTCCCAGCCAACACATCAGAGACCTGCCCGCTGGACAAGAGTCCGGTTTTCCAAACAGCTTCTCCCGGGGCTCCGAGGGCTGCAGAGATGAGAGCCAGGAGCTCTGACCCAACACTGGGCTTCCCTCCGGGCCCTCGGCCAGCCTCCTGGCGCCCAGGGAGGTCTGCAGCTCTGGCCAAGCCCAGGAGCAGAGCCGCCTCGAGAAACTTCTCTCAAACAGCCAGGGCCACAGAGTCCAGAGCCCTCGGGGTGAGCCTAACCAGCCTGAGCACTTTTTCGGGATTAGGACGACGAGGGTCAAAGGTCTGAATCCCAGGAGACCTTGGGCAATTACTTCACCTCCCTAAGCATCAATGTCCTCAACTTTAAAATGAGATAAGAAACCTCACCACTTAAAAATATTACAAAGAGTAAAGGGACAATGTGTTTAAAGATATTGACATAAATTGGGAGACTGAGATTGACATATATCAGTACTATATAAAAAATAAGGATTTCCCTGGTGGTCCAGTGGTTAAGAATCCACCTTGTAAGACAAGGGATGTGGGTTCAATCCTTGATCGGGTAGCTAAGATCCCACATGCCAAAGAGCAACTAAGCTTTTCCACCACAGCTCTGAGCCCACACACCACAACTAGAGTCCATAACAAAGATCCCACATGCCGCAACTAAGACCTGACATGGCCAAATAAATATTCAAAAAAAATAAATAAAACAGATAACCAACAAGGACCTACTATACAGCACAGGGAACTCTGCTCAATAGTCTGTAATGACCTATATAGGAGAAGAATCCAAAGAGAGTCGTTCAGTCATTCAGTTGTGTCTGACTCTGTGACCGCATGGACTACATACAACATGCTCAGGCTCCCCTGTCCACTATCTCCCAGAGTTTGCTCAGACTCATGTTCATTGAGTTGGTGATACCATCTAATCATCTCATCCTCTGCCACCCCCTTCACCTCCTGCCCTCAATCTTTCCCAGCATCAGGGTTTTCTTTAATGAGTCGGATCTATATGTATAACTGATTCACTTTGCTATACAGCAGAAAGTAACACATCATTATAAATCAATTATATGTCAATAAAAACTAAAAAATTTTAAAGGGTTCTTATCTCTTTCACTAAAAGAAGTTAAAAAATAGAAATAAAGCATACTGTCTGGGCTCAATAAACAAGCCTGTACAACTTAATATTCTGCTATATCACCTACCCCCCCACCCAGAGCCTACACGGTGCTGACCTTCAGAAAAAGGCCAGAAAAGCAAGGGCCTCACTTTCCCCACAGGTAAGAGCAGAGGCTGGGTGACAGTCTGTCCCATCTGGCTTGGAGGCGGTGCCCTCGGGGCTGATGTGCTATCCCCCGCCCCACGCCCCACCTACTGCCAAGGAGCCACTGGGCGGCACAAGGTGTGGGCCCACTTCCAGAGGATGGGCTCACTCACCCTTGTGCAGGACAGCATTAGCAGGCTTGTTCCCCGCGAGGGACTCCTTGGACAGGTGCTGGTGGCTCTCGGCAAGGCACTCCACCTCGGCCAGGCGGGCGTTGAGGGCCATGGCGGGATGGTTGGGGTCCTGGGTCATGTTGAGGTATGCGGCCCTCCGGAGCTGTTCCTCAATGACCAGCGCCTGCTCCAGCAGCTGGTGGGGGTGGGGTGAGAGGGGGTCAGGGCGAGGGGAGGGGCTGAGTGCTGGCCTGGCTGCCTCCCCACCAGCACCCACTCCCACCGGCCAGGGCTCTGAAAGAAAGGAAGGAAGGAAGACAGCCCCTCCCCACCCAGTTGTCGTCCACTCTCTTGGCCACCCCTTAGAGCCCTCCCCAAGCTGGATCCTCTGCACCCATTACCCAGAGCAGGGACGCTCGCCCAGTAGGGTCTGGCTTCAGAGCAAGGAGCCAGCACCTGTTGGTTGACTGACTCAACGATTCCCTTTCATGGACGGTTTGGCCCACACCCGGATATATGGGCAGGGTATAAGAAATGCTTGCTCGTTTCTTTGCCCCAGGCCCTCCCATAACCCACCCTCTTGTGGCCCCCTAACCCTCAACCTCTGGCCCCTGCCAAGGACTGACCTTGAACCTACGGGCCAGGAACTTGTTCTTCATCTCCAGGTAGTTGCCCTTGTGGATCTCAGACTTGAAGGGCTCGTTGAGGATCATGTATCTCGGGTCGTTCTGGATGTCCTGCCAGCGGGCATAGCCGTGCCTAGGTGGGGGCCGTTAAGGGCAAACCTGGCCATGGGGTGGAGGGAGGGGGTGGTGGGGAACCAGCCAGGGTCTGGCATCTTGGCTCTGTGCTTTCCCGACAGGCATTAACCATGGCTGCAAGAGGACTGTGTGGGTGACAGTGACCCGACAATCAGCAGACACTGACAGGGGCCCCCAGGGGCCCAAGCAGGGCCTGAGGCTTCACTGGATAAACTTCACCCCCAAATCCAGATGGTGGAGACAGCCGAATCCTAACCCCCAGCACCTGTGCTGTGACCCTAGCTGGAAATAGGGCATTTGAAGATTAATCAAATCAATTAATTAAATTAAGAAAGGGTCATCCTGGGGTGGAGTGGGGACCAATCCAGTGACTGAGGTCCTCATAAGAGGAGGAAATTTGGACACAGACAAAGAGATACCCAGGGAGGAAGGCCCTGTGGCAACAGAGGCAGAGAGGAAGGACGCAGCTGTGAGCCCAGGAGCACCAAGGAGCCAGGGACGGGAAAGGCAGGGGCCTCCCCTGCAGCCAGAGGGAACAGAGAAACACCACAAAGTCTTCTTGCCAAGGGCCCACAGTTAGAGAGGGGCCGAGTCGGGATCTGAACCCAGGCAAGCTGGCTCCAAGCATCTTTTTTTTTTTAACTCTGTGTGTGTTATTTATTTATTTAGCTGCACTAGGTCTTGGTTGCAGCATATGGGATCTGGTTCCCTGACCAGGGATTGAACTCCCATCCCCTGCACTGGGAGCACAGAATCTTAAGTCATGGAACCAACAGGAAAGTTCCAGCTCCAAGCAACGTAACCTCAGTAAACTGTGGCCTACAGGCCAAATTCAGCCCACAGCCTGGTTTTGTAAATAAAGTTTTATTGGAACATGGCCATGCTTGTTGGTTTACGTACTGTGTTTACTTTTGCTACTCTGGCAGAGTGGAGGAGTCCTCTGTGAAGTTCGAAGTGTCCACTCCCGGGTCCCTCCCAGGAAAGATCTGCTGACTCCTGACCTACAACTTTCCACCTCTCATTATAATGACTAGTCTCACTAGAGACTGGCATCAAGGCCGGCTTTGCTGGGGGCTCTCCCCAGGTAGTGTGTCCCTCTCCTTGTCTCTGGAAGGTCTGCACTCAAATATCACCTTCTCTGACCTTCCCACATTAAACACAACCCATACCCCCAAAGCCCCATTTGCCTCATCCCCACCTTTTCATGTTCACTGAGCCCCACACTTTGCTAATTTATATTTTTCCCATCTACACCTAGCTGGATATGAACTCTGGCTAGACAGAGATTTGGGGCTGTTTCATTCATGGCTGCATACTCCATGCTTGACACATGGTAGATCATCAGTAAAGATGGAATTGAACAATGAACAAATGAATAAAAGCCCTCCTAAATGGTGAAGCACCCTTCAGGTGTCATCACTGAGAGGAGGTGAGGTCTGGATCAGGTAGGAATTAGGAGCGTTCATTGTAGAGTCAGATGGAAGGGCTGTGTGTCCCTGGGCAAGTCACTTGGCCTCTCTGAGCACCCACTGCCTCCTCCAAATAATGGGGATCATAGTAGCAGCCCGCTGGGAAGGCTGCTGTGACGATGGAGTGAGTACTGAGTATAAATGGACAAGCTACCTCTATGATCACAGTCACTGTCATCATCAACACCACCAAGAAAGGGTCTTTGGTGCCTGGTCAGGAGCACAAGACCAGACTCCGCCCCCACCAGCCCCACAACCCTCCCCGAGGCCCACAGAGGGACAGACTGGAGCCCTGCTCCGCTGGCGTGGCCAAGGATACGTGACAATGCCCGCCAGCAGCCAGTAGTCGTGGCGCCGGTGCCAGATGTCGTAGATTTTCCCCGAGGACACAGCCGCACGCTCCTCATTCTGCCACAGTGTGTGCAGCTCTGGGATGCCAGCCGAGAGAAGCAGGATGAGATGCCCCCGTCCCACATATGGGTGGGTCCGGGTAAGCCTCTCCCTCACCACCCCCACCCCGAGCACTTCAGTGTTCCAGTGCCACTAGGAAAGGTTATACCGTGGACTTTGTCAACCATTCACACATTAGTATCAAACAACCATCCGCCCAGACTCCTGGGACCCATGGTCAGGAAGCCTGCAGCTCTCTCTGCCCATGGCCTCACCCTCGATACCTGTGAATCCCCCGTCTGCAATGTTGAACATAAACTTGAACTTCCCGATCTTGTCCTCTTTCTTCCCCTCTTCATCTTCCTCTTTGTCACCATTTTGCTGGGTCTCAACAGGCTCCTTCTCCTCGGCTTTGGTGTCATCTGGGGGAGGACAGACCCATGCTCACTCGTCTACCCCAAAGACAGTGCCCGGGGGGAGGGCTCGCTCCACCAAGCACTGGGGACCCCGAGGCAAGCGGGAAACACACCTCTCCACCCGCAAGGGACTCACTGCCCCCAAGGGTTTTAATCAGCAGGACCCTCTCTCTGTCCTGAGCAAGGAGGGCTGCTCTGGGCCTGGGTGCCCCTCCACCACCAAGTCAGGACCACCTGGGAAAATGGGGTGGGGTGGGGGGGGACTGTGAAAATGTAGCTTATGTTGAAGGATGGCAATGCTGCCTCGGGGCTCTGATCTGGGGGCAACTGTTCTAGAACATTCCAGCACTTAGAAGGACACAGGCTGCCAGCTGAACCCCAAAGCTCCAGGCCAAACTCTATGACCAGCTCTCCTTCCTCCTACTGGCAGCCAGGGCCACAGGAGGGGTCAGGAGATAGGAGGTAGAGGGTCTGTCCCCCAAGGGCTGGCAAGTCCAGGCTCCCATGCAGTAGCTCTAATCAGGGCCTGGGGCCAAGGGGAGGCTCAGGAGGCTCCTCGTGGCTCCTTCAAGAGACCAAGGAGGACATGGGACAGAGCAAAGTCCAGAGCCCCAGACCTGGCCTGAAGTCACTGCTGTCGCCTCTGCTGTGAATCAAGCTCAGTTCCAGCTTGTCCAGAACCTTCTCCTTCTCAGGAAGCACTTCTTCTGCAAGATAAAAGGTGTTCAGAGATGGGGAGGGGTCCAGAAGGCAGCAGGATCTCTGGGCTGGTAGCCTCCCAACAGTATTGTAGCCACTCACGGAATCCACTCTAGCATCTTACTCAGGAGTCCAACAGGTAGCATCTGGGAGGATCCACTGGGGAGGCAGGTGGGGACGGGGACTCATTCCACCCACCCATCTCTGCAGCGGTCTCTCCCAAACTTCTCTCAAGGCACAGTCCCCAGACCCTCTCTACTGTAGTGACAACCAGAGGACTCAAAGTTCTGGCAACACATCAGGCCTTCATCAACACAAAACACCTCTTACAAACACCCAGAAATGTCAGGCAAAACCTATCACGTTAAAAAAAAAAAAAAAAAAAAAAAAAAAAAAACATAGGTGTGCTTACAAAACTAAAGGAAATTATCAGGTGCCATAAATGAAGACAGAACTTCCAGGGTGGCTCAGAAGGTAAAGAATCCACCTGCAATGTGGGAGACCCAGGTTCAATCCCTGGGTTGGAAAGATTCCCTGAAGGAGGAAAAGGCAACCCACTCCAGTATTCTTGCCTAGAGAATTCCATAGACAGAGAAGCCTGGCGGGCTACAGTCTATAAGGTCGCAGAGAGTCAGACACAACTGAGCGACTAACACTTTCACTTTCTATAAACGAAGGGAAACTAAAAGCTCAAGAAGCATACACTGGGGTCCTGGGTTGGGGGTGAGTGGACACTAGAAAGAGGCCTGGGGGACTCCAGCTGTGTCTCAACACTGAACAGGAAGGGCGAGGCCCCAAAGATGCAGAGAACTGGAATTAAATCAAGAAACTAACTCTTCAACCACTATGCCTCTGCAAAGGAGGAAAAGTACCATCCACCAGCTCATGGCCAAGTTGTGGAAGCCTGGCTCCCATGTGGAGTCCAGGGTCAGAAAGTCTCCAGTGAGGAGCCAAACCCAACACACAGGTGTGCAGGCTGTGGAATCTGCATTGTGCCATAAGACTGGGCCCAGACCAGCCAGGCCACCAGTCAGACCACAAGGCCCCAGAGTTCTGGACACAGAAAGGGGGACATTCCTGCTACCCAAGTGACATGGGTTCTCAAAGATAAAACAATCCCTGATGAAGATGCACCCAGATGAAACTCGGAAAACAATACCCAGACTTCCCTGTGGTACAGTGGATAAGAAGCCACCTGGCAATGCAGGAGACGCAGGCTCGATCCCTGGTCTGGGAAGAATCCACATGCTGCAGAACAACTAAAGCCCATGGGCCACAACTACTGAGCCGTGTTCTAGAGCCCACAAGCCACAACCACTCGAGCCTTTGAGCCCTAGAGCCTGTTCTCTGCAGCAAGGAAAGCCACTGCAATGGGAAACCCACATACCACAATGAAGAGAACCCCCACTTGCTACAACTAGAGAAAGCCCATGTGTAGCAACGAAGACCCAGTGCAACCAAAAAATAAATAAATAAATAAGAATTGTTTTTAAAAAAAGAAAACAATATCCATCAGCCAGACAGAGAAGGAAGAGAATACGTAGGAAAAGACAAGTCAAAAAAAAAAGGAAGCAGAAAAAGCTAGATTAAAAACTCAAGAAATAAAATATGCAATCGCTAATATGTTAGACGTTTTACTGCATATTTTTAAGGTGTCCTCCCAGACTTCCTGCACCTGGAGTACAAGCCTTGTATATAATCCTTGGAACTGTGAATGTGATGGATTCTGCTCGCCTGAGCAAGTCATGTGACAAGGCACAGGTGACCTTAAAAGACAGAGATTATCTAGGTGGGCATGACCTCATCACACCAGTCCCTTAAAAGCAGGGTTTCCGCTGAATAGTCACAGAAAAGGACATCAGAGATCTGAAGTATGGTGGGGATTGGTGTACCACTGTTGGCTTGAAGACAGAATGAGCCCCATGGCAAGAAACGTAGGCAGTTTCTAGATGCCGAGAACAGCCCCCAGCTGAGAGCCAGGAAGGGAAGAGGGCTTCAGTCCTCCAACCCCAAGGAGCTGAAGTTAGCCAACTAGAATGACCACAGAAGCAGATTTTCCCCCAAGCCTCCAGATGAGAACTCAGTGCAGCCAATGCCTTGACTTCGATCTTGCTAGTCCCTTGACAGAGAATCCAGTCACACCACCACAGACTTCTGACCCATGCAACCATGAGCTAACACATGGGTGTCATTTCATGCTGCTAAATTTGTAATAATTCACTGCGCAACCATAGAAAACAGTTCAAATAGGTTAAAAACAGCTGTATGAAGAAAGTAAGAACTGAAGCTAGATCTGAGGGTGATTCAAAAAGCCTTGCAGAGAAACAAATCTTGTACCTGCTTTCTCTTCTTTGTTGAATTTGGAGCCTTTTGTTAAACAAGACCTACTTGTGTCTATTGCTGATCACCTGGGTCTCCCAGTACAATACAAATTCTATGCAAAGGCTTTGGTTCACTGTTTGTGTCCCCAATGCCTGGGACAGCTCCCAACACACAGTGGGTGTTCAAAACATATTTGTTGGATAATGAATGACTAAATGAGTAAGAGGAATTCCAGCAGAAAATAAACATAATGGGAGGAAAGATAACATTCAAGGAGGGAATGACTAAGAATTTGCCCATAATCAATAGAAGACACAATACTCAACTTTAAGAATCACAGTCAGTCACAAGCAGGATAAATAAAAATTTCATTGTAGTAAAACCATACAAGACCAAAGACTAAGAGAAAGTCTTAAAAATGGTCTTACCATGTTAGGAAAGATAGTAAAGGCAAGTTTCCTACAAAGGAGCAGCAATTACCCTGAGAGCAGCCTTCTCAGCACAATGGAAGTCAGAATACAAAAGAAATCACATCTTCAAAGTGTTCAGGGAAAACTCCTAACCCACCTTGAATTTTGCTAATTATTATTCAAGAAAAATACGATAAGATATAAAGGAAAAATAACATACAATGAGAAAATTTGCCATCCACAGAAATTTGCTGAAAGCACCATTGAAGGGTATATTTTGGGAAGAAGGACATTGAACAAAGCAACAATGCACATACTAGAAAACACAAAATTGTTAAGAGGGTGGGGAAATCTAAATAAGGATTATAGTTTAGAAATAAGTAACAGTACATGGGAGATAAAGTTGTCTATAGTCCTTATAATATTCAGGAGGCAACCTGTTAAAAATTAGAGTACAAAATAGAATTGACTGCAAACTTTCCAAAGGAGTTGAGAAGAAAGGGGGAAATAGAAAGAAATTCTGATCAATTCAAAAGATGCTAGGAGGGAAAAAAAGAAAAGGCCAGGGTGATATAAAGCAAAAAATAAGAACAGAAATTCATCCAGATACCTAGCTATTACAATAATGTAAAGAGAGTAAATTGCTAACTAAAACATAGAGATTCTGTGATTAGATTTAAAACAAGTCCCACCATACATTATTTACAAAAGGTATACCTAAAACTCAATTATACAAATAAAACTTAAGAAATGTAAGAAAATACCTGCAAATCACATATCTGATATGGAACATGTAACCCTTACAACTCAATAATAAAAAGATAAATAACCCAATGGAAAAATGGACAAAGAATCTGAAAAGACATTTCTCCAACAGAGATAAAAATGGCCAATGACATTTGAAAAGATACTCAACATCTTTACACACAAGAGAAATACAAATCAAAACCACTAGGATGGCTAAAATCCAAAAGAGAGATAATAACGAGTGTTGACAAAGATATGGGGAAATGAACCCTATGCACTGTGGGTGGGAGTGTAAAGTGGTGCAGCCACTGCAGCAAGCAATCTGGCAGGTCCTCCAAATATGAGAGTCACCAAGCGATCCAACAGTTCCACTCCTAGGGATACACCCCAGAGAACTGAAGCCTATCCACACAAATACCTATTCATGGATGTCCACAGCAGCATTCTTCATAATAGCCAAAAAGCAGAAATAACCCCAAAACCCATCACCTGATGAATGAAAAAATAAAATGTGTATCCACAGGGTAGAATATATTCAACAAAAAGGAATGAAGTTCCAATACATGATACAACACAGATGAACCTTGAAAACACTACGCTCAGTGAAAGAAAACAAAAGCGCTAGTTGCTCAATCATGTCCGACTCTTTGCAACCCTGTAGACAGTAGCCCGCCAGGCTGCTCTGTCCATGGGATTCTCCAGGCAAGAATACTGGAGTGGGTAGCCATTCCCTTCTCCAGGGGATCTTCCCAACCCAGGGATCAAACCTGGGTCTCCTGCATTGGAGGCAGACAGATCCTTTACCATCTAAGCCACCAGGAAAGCCCAAAAGTAAGCTCAATCCACTTAAGCCTAAATAAACCTTAAAGCAAAAAAATCAGGAAGAATAAGAAGGTTATTACATAATAAATAAACACTTCACCAGAAAATCAGAAAAAACCTGAACCAATATGCACCTAACAACCCAATCCCAAACTAAAGCAAAATCTGGCCTTAGGAGAACAGAGACTAGCCCACAATCACAGAGACTTTAACATAAGCCTCTCAGACTTGACTGATCAAAGCAAACCAAAAGTGAGTAAGGATATAAAAAATCTGAACAATACAACGATCTAATGCAGCGGTCCCCAGTCTTTTGGGCACCAAGGACCAGTTTCATGGAAGACAAGTTTTTCCATGGACCCAGGGGATGATTCAAGAGCATTACATCTACTGTTCACTTTATTTCTATTATTATCATATAGGCTCCATCTCAGATCATGAGGCATTAGATCCTGGAGTTTGGAGACCCCTGATCTAGTACACATATTTAGAACCTTATATCCAGCAATAAAAGAATAGATATTCTTCTCAAGCACACACAGGCATTTACAAAATCTGACCACATGAAGCAAGAAAAGGTTTCAACAATATCATACAGACGCATGTGTTCAAACTACAGTGTGATTGATTCAGAACTCACTAACAGGGATTTCCCTGGAGACCCAGTGGCTAAGATTCCACGCTCCCAATGCAGGGGCCCTAGGTTCAATCTCTGGTCAGGGAACAGATCCTATATACCGCAACTTAGAGCTCGCATGCCTCAACTAAAGATCCCACAAGCTGCAACTAAGACCTGGTGTAGCCAAATAAATAATATGCTTTTTTTAAATTATTAATAAGATGTAGCCCAATAACCTCCAAAATGTACAGTAGGAAAAGTTATAGCCCACATGCAGAGGACTGAGCTCAGAGAGCTGAGCCCCTGGTTCTCGCCTCATCCTGGGCCCTACGGCACTAGGACACAGCAGTGCATGGCCCCCTGCCCAGCCAGGGAGAGACAGGCCTGACACTCCATCAGGGTGGAAGCCCACACCTTTCGGCAGCTGCTCCGGGGAGGGCTGGGCCTTCTCCATCTCCTCCAGTTGCTCCTCTCGGGCCCTCTCCTTGCCATCGGAGCTCTCCTGCTTGTCCTCTCCCTCCACTCTGTCCAGGGCAGTTGGCAGGGCCTAGGGAGGAGAGACTCGGGAGCTAGAGGGCCTGGGCCTCAATAGGAGCCAGGGAAGGGGGCCTGGGCTTAGAACCCACTCTCTGGTTCCCAGTGCTTGCTCTCAGCTATGCTCCAGTCCTGGGGGCTCAAACTTGGAGCCAGGAGGGAGGCCTGGCTTACAGCTGCCAAGGGTAAAACCTGAGAGGGTCCCTGGACCCAGCCCCCACCCCACCCCCACAGGGGCCCAGACACTGGTATCTTCTCTACCTGGATTTCTGGGGGCTTCTTTGGCTTCTGCACCCCCACCTCCTTCTCATCCATGTAGCCTAGTGGGGCTTCCATTTTGTCTGAAAGAACAAGGGAGAAGGGTGAGACAGGTGGGCTGGGATGGGAGGAGGGAGAAGGAGGAAATGGGGAGTCAGAGAGGATCCTGGGCCAGGCACCTGCAGAGGACAGATGAACCAGGGGAGCCAAAGAGCCCGGGCCAGGCCTGCAATGTGGGGAGTCTTGGAAGACCCTGGGCCCAGTGCGGTCAAAGCCAGGGGCCAACAGGACAGAACTACAGGCTGTGGGGACCTCTTATCTAGAAGCCAGCCACTGGGAGCCAGCATGGCCCAGCTGTGGTCCTGGCTTTCACAATGGCTGGCTGGCCACCTGCCTCTTCCACACTGAGTCACTGCCAAGGGCCAGTGGCCCACATGCTCTGAGGAGCCCTGGGAGGCAGTCACTATCCAACTTCAGATGAGAAAACAGAGCTCATGGGCTAAGGGACCTGCCCACAAGCACAAGGCCAGGGAGAAAACTAGGCATGTCCACCTCCAGAGGGCACCTGTGCCCAGGAGCAGGATGCCCTCAGAGGCACTGAGCCTCTCGGGGCCTCACCTGTCACCTGGGACAGGCAGGATGCCCCAAGCCTGAGGAGTACAACAGGGAAGAAGATGTTTTACCCAGATAAACACACAGATCACCAAAAAGACACTCAGAGACAAATAACCCATTAAGGAAGGGCAAAGGACGTGAAATGACGTTTCTCCAAAGAAGATGCACAAAAAGCTCAGAAGCATATGAAAAGATTCTCAACATCTTCAGCCACCAAAGATGGAAATCAAAACCACCAGGCTTCCCTGGTGGCTCAGTGGTAAAGAATCTGTCTGCCAATGCAGGAGATACGGGTTCAATCCCTGGTCTGGGAAGATGCCACATGCCTCGGAGCAGCTAAGCCTGTGTGCCACAACTACTGAGCCTGTGCTCTAGGGCCCAGGAGCTGCAACTGCTGAGTCCACGTGATGCAACTACTGAGGCCTGAGAACCCGTGCTCCACAACAAGAGAAGCCACTGCAGTGAGAAGCCTGCACGTTGCAACTAGAGAAGACCCAGCACAGCCAAAAATAAATAAGTGAATAAAACACCACAATGAGACTCCCACCAGAGATGGAAATCAAAACCACCAGGCTTCCCTGGTGGCTCAGTGGTAAAGAATCTGTCTGCCAATGCAGGAGATACGGGTTCAATCCCTGGTCTGGGAAGATGCCACATGCCTCGGAGCAGCTAAGCCTGTGTGCCACAACTACTGAGCCTGTGCTCTAGGGCCCAGGAGCTGCAACTGCTGAGTCCACGTGATGCAACTACTGAGGCCTGAGAACCCGTGCCCCACAACAAGAGAAGCCACTGCAGTGAGAAGCCTGCACGTTGCAACTAGAGAAGACCCAGCACAGCCAAAAATAAATAAGTGAATAAAACACCACAATGAGACTCCCCCTTCACACTCACTAAGATGGCTATAAGCAAAAAGTTAGATAAGTGCTGGCCAGGAGGTGGAGAAATTGGAACCTCATATGCGGCTGGTAGAATGTAAAATGGTGTAGTCACTGTGGAAAAGTTTGGCAGTTCCTCAAAATGTTATACCAGGTGACCCAGTGATTCCATTCCTACCTATACACCTATTTCCAATGGAACATAAAAGTTCAAAGCAATGTTACTCACCACATTATTCACAATAACCAAAGGTAGAAACAACCCAAAATCCAACACCTGATGAATGGATATACAAAATGTGGTGGATCCAAACAATGGAATCAAATATTATTCAGCCACAAAAAGGAATGAAGTGCTGACACCCTAAAACCTGGATGAATCTGGAATATATCACACGCTCGTGAAAGCTGGGCACAAAAGGCCACACGGGGCACTTTCACTGACATGAAATGTTCACAATAGGCAAACCCATAGAGACAGAAAGATCAGTGGTTGCCAGGGCAAGACACGAGGAGGAGTGGGGTATCACTACTAATGAGCATGTGTTTCTTTGAGGTCAATGAAAACACCCTGGAATCAGAGGCAATGGTTGCACAATCCTATGGAAATGCTAGAAACAACTGGCTAATACACTTTTAAAGGCTTTTGGCTTCCCAGGTGGCACTAGTGGTAAAGAACCCGCCTGCCCATGCAGGAGACATAAGAGACGCAGGTTCAATCCCTGGGTTGGGAAGATCCCCTGGAGAAGAAAATGGCAACCCACTCCAGTATTCTTGCCTGAAGAATCCCATGGACAGAGGAGCCTGGCAGGCTACAGTTCATAAGGTCGCAAACAGTCAAACACAACTGAAGTGACTTAGCACGCACACAAATACTGAGTATTGTGGTGTGTGAATTACATTTCAAAGCTGTCATTAAAAAGAAAATCTCTTAGGCGAGTGATACTTCTTCAGCTAGAAGCTTTGTGGGGGTGGGATGTGAGGAAGACGTGGGGTTTCCTGGGGCCTCGCCACCTGCCATGACCTGGGTACCCGGCCCTCCTCACTGGAGTCCAGACCTGGCAGGCCCAGAGGGCCAGGCAGGAGGTGGGCAGGGCTGGCGGGCACTGGTGTGTTGGGATCCGAGGAGATGACTTCGCCCGGCTTCTTGCCTTCAGGCCCCTCGGGGATCAGATCCGGGGTGCTGTACTTCCCGTTGACGTGCTCAAATTCCTGAACCTGGGCATGTGGGAGCGAGGCAGAAGGGAAGTGGTCACAGCTCAGATGTGAGGGCCTCGGGGTGGCCGGCAGGACTGCGGGTGTCCCTGGCTTGGGGTGGCTGCCGACTCCACCCAAGACTGACCGCAGACCCCCATGCGAGGCCCTACCCCCACCCATCCCCACGTGTCATCCTGGCCTCCAGTCCCCTCCCCACCACCGCCCACTTCCCCACCCAGAGATGCATTCTGGGTCCATCCCTCTAAGCTGACTCAGACCCTGAACAGCCAGGCGCTTGGTCTCTGCCCGCTGACCCCCCTGGGGCACACCCAGGCCATGGGCGACCACCAGGAAAAGCCCAGTAAAGGCTACTCACCCACCTTCTTCCTAACTAGTGACATGACCCCGATGCGCGTGAGCACGTGCTGCCTGGAGAGGCCCTCACGGGGCACGCCGTCCGCAAAGGTCTCTGCGCCGTCAGCCCCCGGCTCACACAGGTGCCGCATGAAGAGGGACACATAGGCTCTGGGGTGGGGGGGACTGGGGCTCAGGGAGTGGGGGGCCGGCAGGACCCTGGGGGACCTCCTGGCTGGAATCGTCACCCATCACCTGCCTCCCAACCAGGCCTGCTGGGTCAAGCCCCAGGGAAGAACAGAGGGGACCCTGGGCAAGGGATCCTCCTGGGACAGCCATTCCCCTGGAGAACCCAGATCCTCTGTGCTTCTGTTAACACCAGCTGCCTTGGCAGAGGTGACCAGTCACGTTCTCTGCACAGGAACCCTGCCCAGAACTGGACTTCAGCTACCAGACATCAGAGAGCAGTGAGTTCTCTGGCCACCCCCAGCCTGGCAGTAACACCGCCCACTGTGCTGGCCCGTCCAGAGGAGCTTGCCCACTCCAGGCGGGCAGCCACACCCTGAGCCACCACCTCGGCCCCTTTACCTAAACTCCTTCTCGCTCTTCCCACGAAGGTCCCGCACCAGCCAGTGGGAGTTGAAGGCATCCTGGGGGGGCATGCCCCAGCGCATGATGGCATTCAAAAAGGCCTTCCGCTGGCGGGCATTGAAGCCTAGCACCTGGGCAAGGCGGGCAGCAGGGTGGGAGAGCAGGGAATTCAGAGTTGAGGAGAAAGACACAGGGAGGGGAGGAGACGGGGGAACAGGGGGGTAGCAGGGGGAGACGGGGCGGGGGGAGCCTCCACCTGGGGCAGGACCCAAAGGGGCACAGCCCAGACCAAGGGTCTGTCCCTGCCCCCCACCTCCACTTGGCATGTGACCCAGTGTAACCCCAGCCCTCCTGTCCCTCCTCCACACCCCCGGTGGCAGCAGGGGTAAGCTCTTTGCTCTGAAAGATGAGATAAATTCCAGGAAAGAGAAGTAGGAAAGTGGGGGTGCAGGCGGGCCCCACCTCAATGTTGCCGCCAACCCGGGCAAGAAGAGGGGGCAGAGGCTTGTCCCTGTCGCTCTTCAGCTGCCTCCTGGATTGTCGCCGTCCACCTGGGGGAGCAGCCCCGCCACAAGTCCTCAGTAGGGCCCGAGACGTCCTGACCCACCCCATCCCCCAACATGCCCCAGACAGCATGATCCTTCCGGGCCTACTCCAAAGGATGGATGCTGGTCCCGATGCCCCCGGGACCCCCAACCTGATCATCAGCTCCCCGACACACAGCCTGGCCCCAGCCCAGAGTCACCAGCCCTGACTCACTCTGCCCTTCCGGCCTTTCCTCAAAGTCCTCGTCCTCATCCTCAGAGCCAATGGAATATTCAGACTGGTTGTCTGAGAGCTCGTCCTGCCACTCTGTCGGGGGTCAGGAAGAGGGGCACAGAGTGGGCTCTTCAAGCAGAAGTCTGCTGCGGCCCCTCACACCCAGCCCAATAACAGTGATGATGAAAACAGCCATGGTGCACTTCCTGTGAGCTCCCTTAACAAGCTTCCAACCTCACACTATATTCTCAGGCCTTATACCCTCAGTGGCCCTATTTAACAGATAGAGAAACTGAGGCTTGACTAAAACCACTAGCAGTGAAGTCACTGAGTCACTACCCATCTCGTTCCCCCCAAAACCCAACACTCCACACCAGCTACCTGCCCCACTTCTCCAAGAAACCTTCCAACCCTCTCCCGGCTCAGCCACTCCACACGGCTCCCACTCTCCCGCCCCCGGAATTCCTGCCACAGGGATGTCCTCCCCGCCAGCAGGACCCTGCCCACCAGACACGCACCCTGGTCCTCCTGGGAGGCGTCGTTGTAGTTGACCTGCTTGCGGATGCGCTTGCCCTTGCCCAGGTTGCGGGCCAGGTCCTCCTGCTGCTGCTCGTAGTGGTGCCGCAGCAGCTTCTCCCAGTAGTCCGGGTCCACGTTCTCCTCCTGCTTGATGATCTCCCGTTCCACCTCCTCCTGGGGGCGCGGGGCCGCGGACGCGGTGAGAGCGGGGCCGGTGGGCATCTCTGCCTCTACCACGGCTCACCCTCTAGCGGCTCAAGGGGAACTGGAAAGCCTACGTACTCCAGGTAGCCCTCCCTGATCACCCCAGCCCAAGCTGGCCTTCCTCTTCCTGCTCCTGTCTCAGTAATTCACGCATCCATTCATTCATGCCACAAGTATGCCCTGGCCTTGCACCAGGCACTGAGTTACAGAATTGAATAAGCGCCATCCCTGCCCTCAGGAGGCTCCCAGTTTCAAAAGGAAAAGTGGCACTTAGAATAATTAGCACCCACGGTCTGCGCGTAGGGCGGTGGAAGTTGAGAGGTAAGGAGAGGAGCCACTCAGGAGAGACCCAGGAGCCAGTTTCTTAAATGGAGAAGTCGTAACGGGGGTAAGGGCGGGGCCACGAGGGGCGGGGCCGCGGAGGGGCGGGGCTTACCACGCCATCCTCCTCGCGCACCACGTACTGCGCCACCTTGAAGGAGCTCAGGTATTCATTCATGTTCTGGAGCTCCGTGTCGTCCGTGGCATCCTGGTTCCGGTCCAGCAGCTTGGAGATGGCCGCATCGTCATAGTGGATCACACTGCTATCCTCCACGTCCTTGTTGTCACCTGGGGGCAGCCAGGATGCAGAATCAGGGGACCCCCCCCTACCAGAGCAAGTTCCAGACAATGGTGCTTCCCAGTCCCCGCCAGGGGCTGCAGCTTAAGTTTAAGTGACCATAGAGAGGAACCTGTATTGTCACAGCCCCTCGGCCCCTCCATCTCAGGTCCGCAGGCACCCAAGGGGAGCAGGCAAGGGAACCTGACAAAATGGGCTTGGGGGCCCACTTCCTTCCAGAACAGCCGTCCAGGGTACAGGGGCTGGGCTGGGAGAGCCCCTACCTGGCGGAGTGCTGCCATGCTTTTTCTTGGCGCTGGCGGCCAAGGCTCCCCCTTTGGAGGACTGGACATCAGGGATGGGCGTGGCAGGTCTCTGGCCCTGAGACATCATGCCTGTAGGACACAGGGATGGGGAGCTGCAGGGCTCGGGAGTAGCACCAGAGATGCCACCCTGGCCCTGCCCATCCTGGCCAGGAGTGGAGAGCAGGAGGAAGAGGGACTGGGCACTGGGGGTGCCCTGGGAGGGGAGTGTCTCAAGCAGGGGCACCCCCCCCACCATGCCCAGCACCCAGGACACCCACCCTCCACGTCATCCTTGAAGAGCTCCTCCGTGCCAAACTTGAGGATGTCATCCAGCTCCTGCTTGGTCATGGAGCCAGACTTGGAGCCCAGGCCAGGTCGCACCACCAGGTGGGTGAGCATCATCTTGCGCTTGGCCACCTGCGTGATGCGCTCCTCCACCGAGGCCCGTGTCACGAAGCGGTAGATCATCACCTTCTTGTTCTGCCCAATGCGGTGGGCACGGCTGAAGGCCTGGGGACAACCTGTGGCTTAGCACCCGTGGTTCAACAGAGGACTGAAGGCCCAGGGCCAGGCACCAGGGAGTGGGGGGGGGGGGGGGGGCGGAGGCATGTGAATGAGCTCATGAGCACCCTCTGCATGGAATGGGCTGTATGGCAGCCCATGGAGATGGATGTGCACCACGGCACCTGCACTCCCGACCTGACTGTGCGGGCCTGGGTGCCTCTGCAGGGATAACTCAGTGTGATCGCAGGTGTGCAGGGGTAGGTGTGAGGGGCAGTGTGGCCAGTGCACTTGATGTAGTGAAGCCACACAGGGCGCTGATGGCATTCATGCCAAGGTGGGGGCTGCACCTCCCTGGGAGTGACCACTAGTGGGGCTGTGAGCCCACCTGTTGGAGAGGTATAGCTACCCTGCAAGGACAGGTGTGACATGAGGACAGGCTTGAGGCTCTGTGCATCAGGCATCCACATGATTGACCCTGTGTAATAACGTCTGTGTATGCAACTGTACACAGGTGCACATGCGTGTGCATGAGACATGAGTTTGTATGTGTGCCCTGAGAGTATAATGTGTGTATGTGTCTGGTCCTGTCCCAAGACAGGTGGGCAGGAGACAGCAGAGTGTGTCTCTGCTCCTACACCCCTTAACCCTCCCATCCTTCCTCACCAGCTCCAGTGCCCCCTCCTCCACCAGTGCCTCTTCCTCCCCCAACCTCCACAGGCCTTGTCCCCTCTATTTTCCTGTTGTTCCCAAACTGGCCCCCTCTGGGTCCCAGGACTCCTCATCCTGACTCCCTCCATGGCCTTAATCCTAAGAGTGATGGGACAGAACAGGGGTCATGTTCACACAGAGTGCTGCATGTTCTTGGACATGTCCCCTCCCCTCCCTGGGCTATTTGCTCTTTTGTACAATGGTGGGGGGCTCACCTTCCAGGTGGCCCTTGGGGCTGGGACTCTATGAGGTGGGTCCAGGCAGGGGTAAAGCCCTGAGACAGTCTAGGGGTGGGCGAGAGGGAACGCCCACAGAGCCAGGGGCAGCAAGGGACCCTCTGAGAGGGGTCTGGTGTTGGGGCCACACACCTGGATGTCATTGTGCGGGTTCCAGTCCGAGTCATAGATGATGACCGTGTCTGCCGTGGCCAGGTTGATCCCCAGGCCACCTGCCCGGGTCGAAAGGAGGAAGCAGAACTGCTGGGCCCCAGGGGCTGAGGAAGAGAGGCGGGTGCCAAATACGGTGAGCAAGGGGCATACCCAGAGAGGTGGGATGGGAGACAAGAGCATGGCAGACAGGAGGGCACAGGGGAGACCACGGGGAGAGGGCAGGAACTGTGACCCCATCTCAAGCCACAACGGCCTCAGCTATGCTTGGGGAAGCCAGAAGAGGCCTGGGGCCACTGGGCATGGAGCAGAGACAGGGCAGCCCACCTGAGCCCCAAATAGCCCACAGCTATGCTCTGAGCCCTGACCCAACAGGAGGAAGATAAAATGAGAATTAACTGATTTTCAAGGCCCAGAGGGGCAAAGGAGAAACTACAAACAGCCAGCAAAGACCAGCAGAGCCCCTGAAGGTCAGGCCCCTGGGAGGTCAGCAGAGCTCATCCTTCATGCCCTCCCAGCTACCACTACATGCGATGCTGTCAGAGTGACCACTGAACCCTCAGGGTCACAGCTCCAGGGTGTGGGCCAGCCCTCTGGTCAGTCCCCACTGCTCCAAGACAGCTGGGTCTCAGGCCCATCCAGGCCCTTCATTAAGTGACCTGGGACTGACCATGGCACCTGCCTGAGCTGCACACAGGTCCCGGATCCACCTGATGCTTCCCACTGCCATGTGCCCTGGGACCACATCTACATCCTGAAACCATACTCACCTTACATCTGACATGAGTGGGCAATAGGAATCGCTGCTTTGGGTTTGGGGGCCACAGGGCCCCAGACCTGCTCTGAGGGTGGAAGGCAGGAAGCAGCCACAAGACCACTCCATCTCTTTCTGAAAACCTCCCACTAAAGAGGTGCTGGACCACGTCAGATGTTCCCTCCACTCCGGAGCCAGCTCCCAACCTCCCAGCATCACCAGGGAGACAGTTTGAACTGAGGTGGCCCTGCTCTTTCCTCTGTCCTTCCCCTAGGGCAGTGCTGCTCAGCTCTGTCCCTCCTTGCAGCAGCCTGTGTTTCAGGGACAGGCCCTGTCCAGCCCTGCTCATAACTGCAGTCTTAGCTAGTGTCAGTATCAGAAGTCCAGGGGTGCTGGCCAGTCCCTCCGCACCAGCTTCATTTAGTAACAGGAATTTTCCTCCCCTTTTGCCCTCCTCCTAATTTCTCAGTTCTAAACACCCAAGCAGGCCCCTGGAAAGTTCCATGGGATGAATTCTTTTACCAGCTACTAGGACCTAAGGACAGGACTGCTTTCTTCAGCTGTTTGAGGAGTAGCTAACCTGACCATAAATTGGGTGGTCTGGCTAAGATCCTAGCCTGGGAGGAGAGACAGACAGGGGTCCCCATCAAGAAGCCCTGGGTAAGGTTGGGTACCATTGAATCTGTCAATTGCTTCTTGCCGAAGGCCCCCCGTGATGCCACCGTCAATCCGCTCATACTTGTAGCCCTCATACTCCAGGAAGTCCTCCAGGAGGTCCAGCATCTTGGTCATCTGCAGGGGACATGGTATTCCTGAGGGGCTGCCACAGAGGCGGGACCCCCATAGGGGCCATGGGCAGGGACCTCATGACAGATGGAGAGAGACAGAGCAACCTACTGAGTGGGGAGACAGGTGGGACCCAGGCAGGCCTGACTTGGGACCATTCTCTGAAGAAAAAGGCAGTTTCCAACCTCAACCCCCAGAGCCACCACATCCCCCACACCAGCCCCACAGCCTTCTGCCTAAGACACAGCTCAGAGCATGTGCCACCCTGCTGTCACCCCTCAGAATAAAGTCCCAAATCCTCCTCTTGGCATTCTAGGCTTGCCAGATTGGTGCCAGTCCATTGGGCCTTCACATCCCAATGCTTCCTCTGTATCCCACAACCATCCCAGATTACCTGGACTTTCTTCCCACCCCCTTACTGCCTAGGGGACTCAAACAGCACCTCCCCTGTGATATCTTCCCTGATTTCACTCCTCCCTATGAGAAGAGAAAGGCAGGCCCTTCTGAGCTCCCATAATCCTCCATAATCAATCCTGAGAGATAGTTTAGCTAGATATAAAATTATCAGTTGCAATTTTCCCATAGTGCAATGAAGATATTGCCTTTTTTTTTTTTTTTTTTGCCACTTCTATTGCTGATATAAAATTTGAGGACAGTCTAATTGTCATTCCTGTGTAGGTACAAGATCTGAAAAGTGTAGCATTTTCCCTACAATATGCCTAGGGCTTTCTTTCATATTTATGTTTTCATTTATATTTCTTGGTACTCCAGAGTGTGCTTCAGACCTGAGACCACATGTCTTTCTCTAGGTCTACAGACTCTAATTAAATCTAACTTCCTTACCATTTTCTCTAGTTCTTTTTCTGTGATTCCTATTATGGATACATATTGAATAGTTAGTTACTAGAGCCTCTCAAGGTGTTTTCCATGCAATGTCTCATTTTTATCTTTGTCTTTGTGTGCTGCATTCTGGGAAAATTCCTCAATGCCAGGTTCTCATTCATCAGTGTTCTCTTCAACAGTGTTGAGAGTTTATCTGTTAAAATGTTTTGTTTCCATTTTAAGCAGATCCTTTCCCTGGTTAGGGACTTTGCTGGTGGCTCAGTGGTAAAGAACCTGCCTGCCAATGCAGGAGAAGCAGGTTCCATCCCTGGGTAAGGAAGATCCCCTAGAGAAGGGAATGGCTTCCCACTCCAGTATTCTTGCCTGGAGAATTCCATGGATAGAGGAGCCTAGTAGGCTATAGTCCATGGGGTCGCAAAAAGTTGGACAAAACTGAGCAACTAACACTTTTTCTAGTTAGGTTATTCTTGTTTCATTTCTTGCTGCTTGTGCTTATTTATTTTATTGGAGTTTCTTTTGTTTTGGTGGGAGTTTTGCCCATGCCACACTGTTTGTGGTATCTTAGTACCCCAACCAGGGAATGAACCCAGGACCTTGGCAGTGAAGGTGAGGAGTTATAACCACTAGACCACCAGGGAATTCCCCCTGCAGGCTCATTCTGGATGTCAGGGCCCTGTCTCTGTCACTTTCTCTTTGTGCACACTTCTAGAAGTTGTGCAATTCTCTCTACTTGGTCCCCCAAGACCTCAGTTCAGAATCATGTCTTATGTTAGCAGGGGGCTAGAAGATTCTGGGGGCTTCCCTGGTAGCTCAGCTGATAAAGAATCCACCTGCGATGCAGGAGACCCCGGTTCAAGTCTTAGATCAGGAAGATCCCCTAGAGAAGGGACAGGCTACCCACTCCAGTATTCATGGGTTTTCCTGGTGGCTCAGACAGTAAAGAATCCACCTGCAATGCAGGAGACCTGGGTTCTATCCTTGGGTTGGGAAGATCCTCTAGAGGAGGGCATGGCAACCCACTCCAGTATTCTTACCTGGAGAATCCCATGTACAGAGCCTGGCAGGCTACAGTCCATGGGGTCGCAAAGAATCGGACACGACTGAGCAACTAAACAGAACACAGGGGATTCTGGATCCAGTGTCCAGGCCAGCCTACAGTCACAGGCTTGATCTGCTTTCCCCAGATCCCTCGGCCTCCTGCAGGCCCTCAGTGGGATCAGGGGCTACAGGCAGGAGCAGCTGTCACCAGCAGACTTTTATCCAGAGAACACAGAGGAGCCACATCTTAGTCTCTGGTATGAGCAATGGACCTGGCTCAGTCCCACCATCAGGCAGCATTTTTCACACCAGGCTTGAGGAGCATCACTGACTCCTGTCACAGACCTGTGTCTACCTCCATCTCACACTCTAGACTGTAAGTGTCTTGAGAACAAGAGCTGGACCCCTGTGGCTAGCACAGAGCCTGACATACGACAAGTGCACAAGGACAAAGGAACAACTACACTACTGATGATCAAATCTCTGAGGCTAGACAGCCCTGCCTCTGACCACCTCAAAAGGAATGCTGCAAGGGCAATTTCAGGATCAAGCTTCAGAGAGGACTTCCCCCAACTAACCCAACACAGGGCTCCTTGTGAACCAACCCAAGGGGCCCCACCTTGGGTTGGTTCATGAGCAGTGGGGCTGCAGGGGTGAAGGGTGAGGGCTGTTGTCCCAGCCTGGACAGAAGCTCCAGCAGGACCAGGCCAGAGGGTCAAGTAGTGGGAAGGACAGTGGTCCCCATGGACAATGTGCCCTAAGTGTCTTGAACTTGGAACCCAGCCAGCTCGCCTTGGTTGCATCATGCCAAGGCCCGGAGCAGTGAATTTTGACACACAACCCACATGGGGATAGCATGAGGCCCTGAGGTCTGCAGGCAGCTTGCACCCTCAACTAGCATGGGCTGCGAGAGGTGGAGAAGCCAGTCAGCCACCTTCAGGTGGCTCACCTGGGAAAAGATGAGCACACGGTGCCCTTCATCCCTCAGTTTCTTGAGCATCTTCTGTAGCAGCATGAGCTTCCCTGAAGACTTGACCAGAGAGCTGCCATCATAGGAGCCATTGGGCAGGACGGGGGCCTCCTGCAGAAACAGCACAAGGTGGGGTCTTGTGGGGGCTCCCCTCTTCTCTCTGGCTCTCCACCAAAGAAGTCTTGGAGGCGGCAGGGGCCAGGGGGGATGAGGGTCCAGCAATGAACTGAGCACCAAGCCCAAGCCCAGGTCAGGCCAGCCTCTGCAGGAACATACGAGTAGGCCACACACATGCTCCCTACACTGTGTCCCCAGGCAGGGCTCAGACTCGCCAGCCCTGGCCTCTGTCTCCCGCTGCTGGCACTCCACCAAGACCACAGACATAGGTGGATGGATGGATGACAGTCTGGAGGCAAGCTGGCCTTCCCAACAAGGTTCTGGCCTGGCCTCTGCAGTCCTGCAGGGCATATCCAGGGAAGGCCAACCCAGCCTCCCAGCTGGGAAGACCCTCAGCTCAAAGGCTCTCTCTGCTGGGCCAGAGTGGTGAGAGCAGCCTGGGGCTGCCCAAGTCTGCATCACCCACAGCATAGCCGCCATGCTTAACTCAGCATTGCTCTTCCTGTTTGGGGGTGGGGTAGGGGTATAGGGAGGTATAAACTGTGTAGGGTTTAAATTAGAACCAGAATAGCTGTGAGGGTGATGAGTACCAGTGTCCCAGGCTCTTCACGTGGGCACCGAACACGGACTTTCTCATCTGGTCCTCACTCTTTCAAGAGATGCTGTCATTGTCCTCATTTTATAGAGGATAAACCCAGGGCTCCAAGAGGACCACTGATGGTCCTGAAACCACAAGGCTGGGGCCAGGTGTCTAACCGGGGCTCTGGTCTCTCACCTAGGACTGCACATCACAATCACCACCCAGGCCTGCCTCCCTGACTCCCTCGGTGACTGAGTGCAGCCAAGTCGTCCCTCGGATCCCTGGCCTGGGGTCCCTGAGGCTGTAAGGAACTCTTACACACAGTGTTGCCTATCACTTTATGGTCACACACAGGGGCCCAGGAAAGGAGAGGGCCTGCCCGAGCACTGGATGGAGGTAGGTTTACAGAAACTTCTGGCACAATGGGGACCTGTATCACCTCCCAGTCTTCGTACTCAGGGAGGATTGGAGGCTGAAGGCTTGAGCACCTGTCCCAGCAGCCAGGGGCACCATGGCAGCCATGAGCACTTGCCACGAGGGCCACAGAAAACCCCCGACAGCAGCCACATGCATGTACCATGATCTCAGGCCCCTAACATGGCAGCCTCAGGCACTCACCGTGGTGGTCAAGGGCTCCTATCATGGTGGCCACAGTGGCAACCACAGGGGACCTACCACAGCAGCCATGGGGGACCTCCCAAGGTGGCCCCAGGGACCTACCACAACAGCCACAGGGGACCTACCACAGCGGCAGCCAATAGGGGACTTACCACAGTGGCCACGGTGACCTCCCACAGCAGCCACGGGGGACCTCCCACCGCGGCCACGGGGGACCTCCCACAGCAGCCACGGGGGGACCTCCCACAGCAGCCACGGGGGACTCCCACAGTGGCCACGGGGGACCTCCCACAGTGGCCACAGGGGACCTACCACAGTAGCCATGGGGACCTACCACAGCAGCCACAGGGAAGAGGTAGGGGTGGTTGCAGCACTTCTTCAGGTCCATCATGATGTTAAGCAGTGACACCTGGTTCCCACCCCCCTTGGAGTTCAGTGCCTCGAAGTTCCGCGTGAGGATGAACTTGTAGTACTTCCTGTCACAGAGCAAGGAGGAAAGGCAGTCTGCATGCACCTGGCCATGCCAGCCTCTGAGAGGACACTCTGGTCTGCAGGGAGGCTGGGGCCTGGCAGCCAAGCACAGTTGCAGAAAGACCAAGGGGAGCCCCAAGAGGTGAAGCCATAGGCCTGGCATCACCCAGCAAATTTCTGGGGGACAGGACAAAGTTGGCAGCCCCAACCCTGATCAGTGAAATCTGAGAGGAGACCCCAAGAAGGAAGCTTGTGCAAAAGTTGAGTGGAGGCAAGGGCGAGGCCAAAGGCCAATTCACCCATCCCAGGCAGTGGGCCAGGAAGGACCACTCAGGCCCTTCTGGGAGAAGACAGGCCCAGGGGACCCAGGGCAGGCCGCTCACTTCTGCATCTGGCTCAACTCCACACGGACAATCAGCTCAGTCTTCGCCGGCATGTTCTTGAACACGTCAGCCTTGAGCCGCCTCAGCATGTGCGGCCCCAGCAGGTCGTGCAGCTTCTTGATCTGGTCTTCCTTGGAGATGTCAGCAAACTCCTCCAGGAAGCCCTCCAGGTTGCTGCAAGAAAAAAATGCAATGACAGCCTGGAGGAGGCCAAAGCCCTTTGTAGAGGGAGCCAGGACTGGGGTAGGGAGAAGGCCAACCAGCCCCCTGCCACCTGCCAGAGGGTCAGAAGGCAGGCCAGCTGGCTGGTGGGCCAGGGAGCACAGGTCTTGCCTTCGGTGTCCTTCTAGTCTCCATCTAAGCCTAGGTCACCTGCACACATTGCAGCTGTCTCAGCCACGTAGGCTATCTTCCTGTCCTCAAAGCCGTCCTGGACGTGAAGTCTCTAGGACTCTTACCCATATTACAGAGAAGGAAACTGAGGCTGGTGGGTGCCCATGGTTATACAGTCCAGCCTGCCCTTGAAGCTATGTCTCCTGATTCCAAAATCAGCATTTTTCACCCTGAATCCCCTTTCCAAGCAGGAACATGGGGGTAGGTAAGCAAGGAGGCTGGGGCTCCACCTTCACCCCCATTTCCACCATCACCCCCAGCCTTCAGCCTCCCAGCACTGTCGCTGATGTGATCACTCAGGTCTTTGTGGAGGGACAGGGATAATCTGGGGCATGGGGGAGGGACAAGCACCAAGGAGGACCCCGAGATCTTCTGGGACAAAACCAATGAAAAATCACAGGCTGAGCAGCAGTGGGTGTTCACCAAGCACTCAGCATGTGCCAGTGCACTGCTAACACTCCCATTTTATTGATGGGGAAACTGAGGCCCAGTGAGCAGCCCCAGAGTCAGACAGACACTGACGCCCTTTCCCTGGCTGCCCTCACTCCACCTCCCCAGCCAGCCCCCCTGACTCACTTGAACCTCTCTGGAGTCAGGAAGTTGAGGAGGTGGAACAGTTCTTCCAGGTTGTTCTGAAGAGGGGTCCCTGTCAGCAGCAGCTTATAATCGATCTTGTAGCTGTTCAAGACCCTAAAGAACTTAGAGGGGAACAGGGGGCCCGTCAGGGGGCACAGGGTGGCCAGCTCACCCAGACGGCTCCAGGGGCAGTGCTCACCACCTCCTACCTTGGACTGGTTGTTCTTGAGCCGGTGGGCCTCGTCCACCACGAGGCAGGCCCACTCGATGGACCCCAGGATGGCCTGGTCAATGGTGATGAGCTCATAGGAGGTGAGAAGGACGTGGAATTTGATCTGTACTTCTTTCTGGAGGGAAAGGGGAGTGTTTGGGAGGAGAGCTGGGAGGGCAGTGGATCAAGGTCTCCAGAGACAAAAGAGCCGAAAGGAGCGTGGACAGGACCCCCAGAGAGTTCAGGAAGCCTAGAGACTGAGAGGAAGTCATGGGCCACCAAGTCAAGGGGGTCAGCTGAGGCCCAGAGCACTGTCCCCAAGAGAGAGGAACAGAGATCAGAGGAGCAGAAGGGAGCCTGTAGGCAGTTTGCACTCATCCCTGCCAAGCAGGAGACAGGGGGTTTGATCCCTAGGTTGGGAAGATCCCCTGGAGAAGAAAATGGCAACCCACTCCAGTATTCTTGCCTGGGAAATCCCATGGACAGAGGAGCCTGGTAGGCTACAGTCTATGGGTTCAAAAAAGAGTTGGACATGACTTAGCAATTAAACAGCAACAACTGCTATTTTGAGCTAGACCTTGGTCGAGTTAATTAACCTCCCCAAGCCTCAGTCTCCTCACCTGTAAAAGGGAGCAATACTGTGTTTGGGAAGAATGCCACAAGAATTAAAAGAGCTAAGTATGTGCCTCAAAAAGTTAGACATTCTATCTTCCTTTTCCTGCATTGTCAAGCGAGTTCTTTACCACTAGCGCCACCTTGGGAAGCCCATGGAGAACAGTATGGAGGTTCCTTTAAAAACTAAATCAGAGCTACCATATGATTCAGCAATCCCACTCCTGGTGATGTATTAGGAGAAAATCATAATTCGAACAGATACATGTATCCCAGTGTTCATTGTAGCACTATTTACAATAGCCAAGACATGGAATAAACCTAAGTTTCCATCAGCAGAAGAATGGATAAAGATGATGTCATCCATACATACAATGGAATATTATTACTCAGCCATAAAAAAATAACAAAATAATGCCATTTTCAGCAACATGGATGGACCTAGAGATTGTCATATTGAGAGAAGTAAGGCAAAGATAATGACTGCTTATATGTGGAATTTTTAAAACCTGCATAAACTTTTTTTTACAAAAGAAAAACAGAGTCACAGATGTAAAAACAAACCTGTTTCCAGGGGGGAAACAGGGGAGGGCTAAACTGAAAGATTGGAATTGACATATATACACACTACGTATTAGATAGATCATAAATAAGAACATAGTGTATAGCACAAGGAACTCTACTCAATACTTTGTAATGACCTATATGAAAAAAGAATCTAAAAAAGAGGGGATATATGTATATGTATAGTTGATTCACATAACTGTATGCCTGAAACTAATGTAACATTGTAAATCAACCATACTCCAATAAAATTTTTAAAAAATAGAAACAAACAAAATTACACATAGAATTACTATACCATCCTGCAATTCTGCTTCTGGGTATAGACTCAGAAGATGTGAAAGCAGGGACTTGAATGCATATGTTTGCACACCCACGTTCATAGCATCATTCACAAGCACCAAAAGGTGGACATACCCAAGTGTCCATGGGCTAAGTGGTCCATTCACACACATGCAGTGGAATGTTATCCAATCTTGAAAAGAAAACCTGACACATGCCACAACGTGCTGAGTGAAATGAGCCAGACACAAAGGACAAATACGGTATTATTCCACTAACACGAGGTACCAAGAATAATCAAAGCCAGAGACCAAAAGGACGAGGCTGCCAGGGGCTGGGGGTAGTCAGTATGTAACAGGGACAGGGTTTCAGTTTTACAAGATGAAGTGCTCAGGAGATGACGGAGTGATGGCTGCAGAGAAGTGTGAATGTACATGGTGTCCCTGAACTGTACTTGTAAAAATGGTGAAGATGATAAATTTTAAGTTATGTGTGTTTTACCACAATTTTTTTAAAAGACAATAAGTTAAACAACTGAATCCGCAAAGCGCCCAGCCCATTGCATGAGCCCAGTGTGAGCCCAGAGAGTTGTTTCTGGAACCATTGAGCTTATCACCCTCATTAAACAAATGGGTATTGAGAATTCCCTGGCAGTCCAGTGGTTAAGGGCTTCCCTAATGGCTCAGACAGTAAAGAATCTGCCTGTGATGCAGGAGACCCAGGTTTGACCCCTGGGTCAGAAAGATTCCTTGGAAAAGGGAATGGCTACCCACTCCAATATTCTTGCCTGGAGGATCCCATGGAGAGAGGAGCCTGGCAGGCTTTAGTCCACGGGGTCACAAAAAATTGGACACAACTGAGCAACTAATACTTTCCCTTTCACTTCCAGTGGTTAGGACTCAATACTTCCACTGCTGTGGCCCGGGTCAGGGAACTAAGATCCTGCAAGCCTCACAGCGCAGCCAAATAAAAGTTACTGGGCATCTCCCAGGGCCACAGTTGTTCCTAGAGGATGGAGCAAGCCGAGGTGAGAACCCTTGGGGAGGTGGGGGATGGTCCCCGCACTGCAACTAGAGTGAGTGCCATGGCTGCCCAAAGGCCCCCATGTGCCAGGTACAAGAAGCACTGAGCGCTCCGTGTCCTCGTCCTCGCTTCTCAGAGTGCAGCCTGAGGACCAGAAGTGTTCACACCATCTGGGACTTCGTCAGAAATGCGGAATCTTGGGACTTCCCTGGTGGTCCAGTGGTTAAGATCCTGAGCTTCCACAACAGGGGGCACAGGTTCCATCCCTGGTTGGGGAACTAAGATCCTACATGCAATATACCCCCCAAGAGCAGCATGACCAAAAACAAATTTTAAAAAAGAGAGAGAGAACTTCCCTGGTGGCTCAGTGGTAAAGAATCCTCCTACCAATGCAGGAGACACGGGTTTGATATCCCTGATCTGGGAAGATCCCACAGAGCAACTGACCCTGTGCACCACAACTACTGAGTCCAAGCACCCTAGAGCTCTGCAACAAGAAGCCACCGCAACAAGAAGCCCACACACCACAACTAGAGAGTAGCCCCTGCTTGCCACAACTAGAGGAAAGCCGGCGCAGCAACAAAGATCCAGTGCCACCAAAAATAAATAATAAACTAAAATTAAATTAAAAAAAGAAGAGGAGACACAGACACACACAGGGAGACCGATACATGACCATAGAGGCAGAAACCGAAGAGATGGAGCTGCAAAGCAAGGACGGCCAAGGAAGAGCCACCAGATGCTGGAGGAGATGCAGAAGGGTCCACCCACAGAGCTTCCAAGGGAGCAGGACCCTGCCTGCAGCTGGGTCTCAGACTCCTGGCCTCCAGAACAGTGAGAGGGTGAGTGTTATTCTCTGCCCAGCTCCACCCTGTGCTACTGCAGCCCCAGGACACAGATACAGCAGGTAATCCTGCCTTAAAAGCAACTTTGCCAGCCGCTGCCTCCACTAGAGCCCAAAAGAAGAGACCCCAGATAAACTACAGAACCCCTGTGCACCCCCGCCCCAGGGCAGACTGGGCTCCTGTGCAGAGTCCTTCCCAGGGGGAGGGGTGCTCACCTTCATCCGGAACACCTTCTTCCCACTCCGAATGGCATTGTCCTCAAAGGAAAACTCATTCTCCCGGATCACAGAGCGGCTCTCCTTGTCCCCCGTGTAGGTGACCACGTAGAAGTCAGGGGCCCACATCTCGAACTCACGTTCCCAGTTGATGATGGTGGACAGGGGTGCACTGACCAGGTAGGGCCCTTTGGAGTGCCCCTGGGGAGGGAGAAGGATGCGCTGAGGCTGCCCAGCCACAGCCCACACCGGCCACCCCTCCCCAGCCGCCCCGCCCAACCCTCGAACCTCCTTGTACAGGGAGTAGAGGAAGACAATGGTCTGCACAGTCTTGCCCAGACCCATCTCATCGGCCAGGATGGTGTCGGTGCCCTGGGCCCAGGAGAAGCGCAGCCAGTTAAGGCCCTCCAGCTGGTACGGGTGCAGCGTGCCGCCCGTGGAGTCGATGTACCATGGCTGTTTGTCAAACTTGACCGTGGGCTGCAGAAAAAGCAGAGATTCAGACATACCCTGGATCCTGGGCCACCACGGTCCACCGACAGGCCTTTGCATGCATGATTCTTTATGCCTGGAATACTCTTCCCACTCCTCTTGTCCCTGCTAACTTATTCATCCTTCATGCCTCAGATGGAATGCCTCTGCCTCCAGGAAGTCTTCCCTGACTCCAGGCTTGGCTTAGGTGTTCCCACCATGCTCTCCCAGGGTGGCCCCATACATCTCAGATCAGATCATATCAGATCATATCAGTCGCTCAGTCGTGTCCAACTCTGCGACCCCATGAACTGCAGCACGCCAGGCCTCCCTGTCCATCACCAACTCCCGGAGGTCACTCAGACTCACATCCATCGAGTCAGTGATACCATCCAGCCATCTCATCCTCTGTCGTCCCCTTCTCCTCTTGCCCTCAATCCCTCCCAGCATCAGAGTCTTCTCCAATGAGTCAACTCTTCGCATGAGGTGGCCAAAATACTGGAGTTTCAGCTTTAGCATCATTCCTTCCAAAGAAATCCCAGGGCTGATCTCCTTCAGAATGGACTGGTTGGATCTCCTTGCAGTCCAAGGGACTCTCAAGAGTCTTCTCCAACACCACACTTCAAAAGCATCAATTCTTCGGCGCTCAGCCTTCTTCACAGTCCAGCTCTCTCATCCATACATGACCACAGGAAAAACCATAGCCTTGACTAGGCGAACCTTTGTCAGCAAAGTAATGTCTCTGCTTTTGAATATGCTATCTAGGTTGGTCATAACTTTCCTTCCAAGGAGTAAGCGTCTTTTAATTTCATGGCTGCAGTCACCATCTTCAGTGATTTAGGAGCCCAGAAAAATAAAGTCTGACACTGTTTCCACTGTTTCCCCATCTATTTCCCATGAAGTGCTGGGGGGACTGGATGCCATGATCTTCGTTTTCTGAATGTTGAGCTTTAAGCCAACTTTTTCACTCTCCCTTTACATCTATCAGGGCAGTTTCCCAATTGTTGCATTCTCTGATTTTGAGCCCAGCTTATGGTCACCATACTGGTCCTATTCGGACACAGTGGGCACTGAGTCAACACCCATTTGATGCTTGCCCAGGATGCCTGATCCCGAACATCACCCTCTTTGCCTCTTTTAGTCTACAGCTCAAGGCTGTCATCCCCATGAAGTCCCTCTGATGTATGAGACCCACTCACCTTACCCTGCATCTCAGACCCAAGCCAAATCCCCATTTCTGTTTGGACCTTCCATGAGCCCCTGGAAGATGAGCACTTCATGGAACAGGGGGGTAGGGCTTTGCCCCCCAGGGCCAGGTACTAGCGAACATCCCAGAGAGGTTTGCTAAAGGAGTAAAAGCCAACCTTCCACTCCCCAGTAGGCTCAAAGCTCCCAGGTAAGTCCTGGGTCTCCTCCCCATGAACTGATAAGAATGGTGTGTAATTAGCAAATCAGCTCCTGTACTCCTGAAGTGAGGGGCACTTTTTGATTTAAAGACTTGGAATTACAGAGACTTCTCTGGTGGTCCAGTGGTTAAGACTCCACGATTCCACTGCAGGAAGCGTGGGTCCGATTGCTAGTTGGAGAACTTAAGATCCCACGTGCTATGCAGTACAGCCAAATAAATAATAAAGAAATATTTGGAATCCACTCATCTAAAAGAACACAAGTTCATAAACTGCTCTGAGAAGAGACTCTCTGCTCCCCAGTTTGTGCACCGAGACCCGACCCATCCTTCAAATCACTCTGTCCCCTGGGAGCTGCCACTTTACAGGACTCTGGGGACCAGGACCCCAGGGTATGAGCCTCCCCTGCGGGGAAGGCTGGGTCCCATCATCCCTGTCCCACCAGGAACCTGGCAGGAGTGGGCTGAGCCACAGCGCCCCCTCCCACATGGGCACGGCTCCAGGTGCACAGACCCACGGCAGAGTTCTCCAGAGACCTTGCCCTCCTCCGAGGCCCAGCCTGGGTGGCAACCCCACCCTATGACCCCTTCCCGCTCACATCCACAATGGGTGTGTCCGGGGGCTTCTCCTGTTTGTCATCCTTCAGCTTCTTGCCCTTCTTGACCAGCCTCTTGGGCAACCTGGCATCCTCTCCCAGCATCAGCTCCCTGGGAAAGAGGGCGGGATGAGAGAGCAGAGCTCAGGCCATTGGGAAGGCAGAAGTCTCCACCCAGGGGCCCCAGTGTGGCTCACCTGTGGCCCCAGTAGGCCTGCTTCAGGCTGTCGTAGTAGGGGATGTCAATTTCGTCAATCTCCCAGGTGCACTGGTCGTAGGGCAGGTCTTTCCACTTGATTAGGTAATGTACGTCCCCCTTTTTATCAAAGCTACAACACGGTAAACAGATGGAGGAAGGCGGGTCATCCGGGCACCACGGAGGGCACCTCTCAGGATGCAAAGTCTCCCACCCTCACAGGTCTCCTGGGAGCCCTGGACAGAAGGGCAGTACCAGGCAGGGACTCCCAAGGGCCACACAGCTAGTGGAAAGGAGGTAGGAGGGCACAGGGTGAGTGGCAAAGCAGAGGGATATCTGGGTCTCCCAAGCTAGCGGAGGAGCAAATCCAGCATCCTCTCCATCCTCTGTGGCTATGAGTTCCATTCCATCATGAGGAGTCCTCCAGAATTCTCGACTGCTAAGTCAAATGGTTGTCCCCTGACCTTTGTTTTTTTGCTTAAGAAGTCCCAAGGAGGAACTTCCCTGGTGGTCTAATGGTTGAGAATCCACCTACCAGTGCAGGGGACCTGGGTTCCTTCCCTGATCCAAGAAGACTCCATATGCCATGGGGCAACTAAGCCTGTGTGCTGCAACTGCTGAGCCCACGCATCCTAGAGCTTGTGCCCCGAAACAAAAGAATCCAGCACCACGAGAAGCCAGCACACCCAAACCAGACAGTAGCCCCCGCCCGTCGCAACTAGAGAAAGCCCAAGCACGGCAACAAAGACCCAGCGCACCCAAAATATTAAGCTTTTTTAAAAAAAACTCCCAAGTTATAGGGAGTTCAGGATGTACATGTACATATCGCTATATTTAAAATAGGTAACCAACAAGGACCTACTGTACAGCACAGGGAACTCTGCTCAGTGTTACGTGGCAGCCTGGATGAGAGGGGAGTCTGGGGGAGAATGGATACATGTCTATGTAAGACTGAGTCTCTAAGATGTTCACCTGAAACTGTCACAACATTGTTAACGGGCTCTACCCCCAATACAAAATAAAAAGTTTGAAAAGGAAAAAAGAACTCCCAAAGACTGAAGGGGTGCCCATCCCAGTCCGGGGGCCATCCCCACGAAGTAGAGAAGGATATGATTCCTCCAGTGGGTTGTCCTCTCCCAAAGACCCCCGGGGACCCGGGGACCTGATGGCCCAGCCAGCAGCACAGAGAGGGTGCGCCAGAGAAGCCTGTCACACACTGCAGCTTGAATACAGCTCCTAAGGACCTCCCACCCAACACAAGTGCACTGAGCAACCGAGCCGGCAGCACCCAGGGTGAGGGTGCCACGGCTCCTCCAGATGGCAGTGGCTAGGCCTGGGCACTACACACAGAGAGGTACCAATCCCTAGTCACCATGGAAACCAATGGATTTTTTTTTCTTTAATAAATAAGTGGTTGTTACTCAGACTCCGTTCAGGTAATATATTTGGAGGAAATTCACCTGTCCCATTTTGGAGGCAGGGAGAAAAATTGGCATTTACGTTTTGAACATGCAATTTAATAAAGGTAAAAAATTGTGGATCATTTCAGTGGTGGAGGGGCCTCAAGTCACTGTCAGTGAGGGCAGGGGACAGGAGGAGAAGGCATTTCATAATCAAGGGGATGGCTTTTTCAAATTCTCCCACACTCCCCACCACGGCTTCCTGAGGGCCCTGTTATCAGGCACTGGCATCCTCGAGCCACCACAGCAGCCTGTGGGGTTGGTACTCTCACAGTCCCGTTTCCCATTAGAAACTCAGAGGCACAGGGGACTTCCCTGTTGTCCAGGTGCTAAGACTCCACACTTTCAAGACTTCTAGTTTCCCAACCAGGGGGGCCAGGTTTGATCCCTGGTTGGGGAACTAGGTCACACATGTGTTCAAGTAAGATTGCACATGCCACAACTAAAGACCCAGCACACTCAAATCAATAAATAAAAAATTAACACGGAGGCTCAGAGCCCAGAAAATGGGAGCCAGGGTTGGGATCCGAGTGGAAGACCAGGTTCTGAAGCTCTGCTCTACCCAGCTCCTGCCTTCAGGACACATGTGATCTGTTGAACCCCAAGTTGCTCTGAGACAGAGCCTCCATGGACCCTACCCTGTGCCCGCCTGTCAACCACCGCTGGTTCTCAGGCACCTGAGCTCAAGAATTAGGAAGAGCTCCCACCACCAAACCAAAGCCAAACTCTTGGAGGCCTCTGCCTTGGTCTTTTTGTCTGGTCTCTGCAGCCTCTGACCACTGTTACCTAGGGAATTTTGGATTGCTCAGTGAAGGGCTATCGAGGGCACTGGAACTTGGAACAGTGGCCAAGAAAACAAGTCCTGCCATCAGGGAAGAACTGGGTTCCAATCCCAGCACCCCTGCCTGTTGGCTGTATAACTTTGGGCAAGTGACTTAACCTTGATGGTGTCCACAAACACAAAGGCAGAAGTAAAAGGCCTACTTCTTGGGTAGATGGCACTCAGTGGTGATAGCTGTGTTATAAAGAGGAGCAAATGTGTACCCACACCCACAGCTCAGGCCCACTGTGGTCCCCCGGACCCTCCCACAGGTATCAAGCAGAGGCCTAGGAGCACAAGGGTCCCAGCCCCCCAAGTGTCCCATCTGCAAGTTTCACAGGCCATTTGTCACATTGCCCTTTTATACATATGACTAGGAACTGTTCTACCATGAGTGTAACATGTGCATACGCAAGTGTAAACACGGGTGCATACATGTACCCATGTGCATGAAAACCCCTCCAGCTGGATGGTCAAATCACCCGCAGTGGGTGTCCTCAGCCTCCCCTCCTGCCCCCACCACACCTGTATGTGGTCCTGTGCCCATTTAACAGACTGAAGGGGCTGCGTGTCCAGCGCAGCTCATGTGCCGGGCACACACCTGTGGTTCAGGACGCGGTGGATCATCATCCACTCGGGCTTGATGCCGTAGCGGTAGAAGCGCTCCTCCATCTTGGCATAGAGAGGGTCCTTGTTCTTCCTCTTCTCACTCTTGCCGTCCTCATCGCCAGAGCCATAGTCAAAGGGCGGCGGCTCATCCATGTCGTTCTTTCTTTGGTAGTTGCGATACATCACTGTGTGGTAGAGCTCCAGCTGCTTGCGGAGGGGACAGAGGTTAAGGAAGGCAGATGGCCATGACCCCCGGTGCCCCCCAACACAGCTCCTCCCCCATCCCCCCAGCCCCCAGCCTGAGTTCCAGGCAAGACAATCCTCACCTTCTTCCTCCCCCTCCCCAGCGCCCAACAATGTCTCTCACTCAGGGAGCTGGCCAGAGCACCTCACGTCCTAAGCACAGCTGCACCTGCCCAGGTACCTCACCTGGAGCTCCTTCACCCAGGAGCAGTGCCAGTAGGAGAGCCCAGCCCACTTGACGAAGAACTCTCTCTCTGGGATGCCCTCCAGGGGCTTGGGCGGGGGTACACCAGGGTCCACGTCAGGCCCCGGCAGCCCCACCATGAAGGGGGCTGGGGGCTCTGTCCACCGCCAGTGCAGGATCCGCTGGACTTTGCCCTTCAGTGGGGGACACTGTGGACAGAGGAAGGTCCCCAAGTTCAGGGCTTGGCTTCAGGTCCCCACCCTGAGGCTCCCTCCAACAGGCTGCTCTGCTCCCCAAGTCAGACAGCACCACAGTGACTCCAAGACACCACCCTGTCCTCAGGAGCCTGCCCATGCCGTGCGGGCAGATGAGGCAATGTGTGTCTGCACACACACGCATGCACATACATACACGCACACGCACAACAGAAGCCCAGATGCACATGGGGTGACTGAGGGCTGGCCCAGCCCACAGGGTTGGGTATCCAGCACTGGGGTGGGCTGGGGACATCTCAGAGCATGGACACCTTCAAACACCTATAGTGACCGGAGGGGTGCTCTCCTCTCCCTGCTGAAACCGAGGCTCCAACCCAAGAGACCTTGTGTGACCTTGGGCAAAACACTTTATCTCCCTGAGCCTCAGTTTTCTCATCTAAAAATGAAAATAACAAAGGCCTGGTACTTGAAAACTCAGTAAGCATTAGAAAGACGCCCAGTGAACAGTGGCTGTTTATGGGCAGTGGCAGGTTTATGACCACCTCTCCTTTCATAGCTGTTTCCAGCGCGTTTAAAGGGAATTGAGAAGCGGCGCAGGCCTAGGTGAGGCGACGGGGCGGGACTCGAGGCGACTGGAGAGGGCTTGGGACTGAGCAGATGGACAATGGGGCGGGGCCAGAACGGGGAGACGCCTTGTGGGCGGGACATGGGCGGGCAGGGGCGAGTCGAGGCCTTGGCAGGCTGGGAGCTCAGAGCTGCTGTGTGGCCAGCGGAGGCGGAGCCTTGGTGGCCAGGGCCTGCTGGGGCGGGGCCTAGGTGGGTTGGGGCTGGAGGGGGCTGGAGCGGCCTGAGCGAAGGCTGTGGCGGGCGTGGCCTGGGTTGATGGGGGCGGGGCCTTGATGGGTGGGACCTTTGTGAGCGGGGCCTTGCCGCAGGAGGGACCTAGACATGTCGGGGGCGGGGCGTTCGGCGCGGGCCGGCGTAACACTCACAGTACAGCGCGGGCAGAGCCATTCACCGTTTGGGATCTCGGGCAGCGGCGGGTTGAGGCAGTGCAGGTGGTAGGAAGAGGGGCAGGCATCGCAGCAGAGCAGCTCGCCGCCGTCCTTGCACACGCGGCAGAACTCCATGTGGTCGTCCTCCTCCTCCTCGCAGCCGCCCTCGTCCTCGTCGTCGTCGTCGTCCTTCGGCTCCCACTGGATCCCTTCCTTCTCCTGGAGGAGGGGGAGTCCAGGTGGAGGCACCCTGGGCCAGAACGCCCCTCCACCATGGTGCAGCTCCCTCCCTCACACTCGCAACCGCCCCACGTTCTGCCCGGAGAAGACCATGCAGGGGTCTGGAAGACCAGGACTGACAAAACCCCCACCCCCGGCGTCTGCCAAGGGCTTACACAGTGGGGACAGCTCCACTTGCCCTCAGGAGCTTTCTCCAGCTCGGGGTCCAGACAGACGAGGTGGTAGGCCCTCGGGCAGGTGTCACACAGAATGATCTCCCCACCCTGCTGGCACACCTCACAGTAGTCCTGGTGGTCCGTCTCATAGCCATCACCATCATCGACTGGGGAGGGGGCAGAGGCAGTCATGGAGGGCCGTGTCCCCACTCCCCATGCACAACCTATCTCCACCACAGGCTGTCCCGGCACTCAATAGATGGATGAATGGATGGCGATGGACAGACAGGGTGAACAGAATGATTGAAGAGTAAAGAGGGAACATTCCTGGGGATCCAGTGGTTAGGACTCTGCACTTTCACTGACTAGAGCTCTCCTTCAGTCCCTAATCAGGAACTAAGAACAAGCCATTGTTCAGGACTTCCCTGATAGCCTGCAATGCAGGAGACCCCAGTTCGATTCCTGGGTCAGGAAGATCAGCTGGAGAAGGGATAAGGTACCCACTCCAGTATTCTTGGGCTTCCCTGGTGGCTCAGCTGGTAAAGAATCCACCCGCAATGCAGGAGACCTGGGTTCGAGACCTGGGTTCAATCCCTGGGTTGGGAAGATCCCGCGGAGAAGGAAAAGGCTACCCACTCCAATATTCTGGCCTGGAGAATTCCATGGACTGTATAGTCCATGGAGTCGCAGAGTTGGATACAAATAAATGACTGTCACTATGACTATGTGCAGCCAGAAAGAAAAGAAAAAATGTAAAGGGGTGAAGAGATGGATTGAAGACAAGCAAAAGGAAAGAAGGACGGGAGGGAGGAAGGAGAAATGGAAGCAGAAAGGTATGTGGATGGACAGAAAGATGAACGGCTGGATGGATAAAGGGGAGGGAGGAAGGACTGAGATATGGAAAGGGGGGGATGGGAAGGCTGGGGGTGGGGGGATAGATGAGTAGAGGGTGGATGATTGAATGGGTGGACAGTGGATGTGGTTAAGAGACAGTTCCTTCTCTTGTGCCCCTCTGCCATGCAAATGCCCTGGGGTGACTCACATTATGGGTCCCTAATAGATGTGGACCCACTGAGATAGGAGCCCCCTCTCCTAAACACATAGGTGAGGGTGGTTGAGGAAACACAGGGGACCTGCCTGGCCTGGATGAGGCCTGAGGATGCCCTTCCCTGCTCCCCAAAGGGGGCTCTGCACCCCACATCCATGTGATGCCCACAGGAACCCTACAAACAGGAAGTCTTACTTCTCTTCTTCTTGCGCCTCCTCTTGCTCTTCTTCCCCAGGGCAGCAGAGCACTCGGAGCGCATGGAAGAGCTGTGGATGCTGGCGCTGTCGAAGTCCGACTCCTCTCGCTCATCCTCCTCGCTCTGCAGGGGAAGGGGAGTGCCCTATGAGCCCAGAGCTGGCCCAAGGGGCTCGTTTCGAGGTTTCTCAGGCCTGGACAGAGGGTAGGGTGTGGCAGGGTACCATGGAAGCTCCAGATACAGGGTGCTGTCTGCAGTTCATCTCATCTTGCCACCCAGCTAGAACATCCCCTAGCCCACTGGTCCAGGCTGATGGCCTGCCACCCTCCCCAGGCCCTGCTCTCCAGCCCTCATAACTCTCCCAGGCCCTGCCCTCCACCCTGCCAAACTCCTACACATCCCTCAAGGGGAAGCCCTAGGGACACCTCCCCCAAGGAGCCTTCCCAGATCTCTCCCTAATGAGACCTGTTGCACAGCCTGTGTGCCAGGTCCGGCCTATTCCATTTGCACGTCATTGGCTCTCTTCCAGTACATGCCCCCAAACCCTTCCAGACTGTGAGCAGCTCCAGAGCAGGGTGCACTGAAGTGGAGCAGAGGGCCGAGCACCTTAGTCTCAGCTCAAAAGCTAAGCTGAATGGGGACATCTGCTGCTCCATGCTCCCCTCCACAGCAGCTACACTTGAGACCTGTCACTTGCTTCTTCCAAAGGACAAAGAGATGGCTTCCATCCCTGCCCCTCTGCAGGGCTGAGAGTTTGAGGGGAAGCAGGTAACCTATGGGAGCAGGAGGGAGGGATGAATGCCCCCCACCCCCAGAGAAAGAGGGCTCAAAGACTCAGACACAGACTTAGGGTCATTCTGAACCAAATGCCAGAGCTGCCCTTGAAGGGCTGGAGCCCTGCCTGCCCCCACATGCAGGCCTCGTCCCTGGGCCCACTCTCCTAGCAGACCCGGGCATCCAGGCCCCACCAGGACTCTCCCGCCTGCTGCCCAGATAGAGAGGCAGCTGGGGCCAAGGGAGCCGGGACTGAGCCTCCAGCTCAGCAGGGTGGGCAAGAGAAAGAGCTGGAGGCATGGGCCACCAGAAGCCACACTCCAGGGACCCTTGCAAGGATCCAGGCTGACCCCCTCACCAGTCAGGTGGGGGCACAGGCCCAGCAGGCAGGCATGTAGCATAGGAAGAGAGAGTGGGGAAGGGGAATGGGACCTGCCCCCTGCCTGGTACAAAATGAACTGACAGCCTACTTTTCAGTCATCCAGTCTTTGCATGGTGTGCACTCCACACACGCTCACACTCGCACTCACCGAGGACCCCTTCTTCCTCTTGCTGCCGACCCCTCCGAAGCGGAACTTGAGCCCAGTCACCTTTCTCCCTTTGCCCTTTTTCTTGGCATCCTTGGAGCCTTTGATCTTCTTCCTCACGCCAGGCCCTGAAAAGCAACACGGCTCGCTCACTTACCACCATGCTTTCACTCAGCCTCACAGCAACCTGGTAAGGAAAGGATCGTTTCTGCTGTCACCTCTTTTCCAACAAGAAAACTGAGGCTCAGAAAGGTGACATCTTTGCTTAAAGCTGCACAGCAAGTAGCAAGGAAGGCCAGAGCACAACCCTGGTCTGGTCCCGGTCCTAGCCACTGCACTGCCATCTTGGAAACAGCCCTGTCTCATCCCTCTCCCCAGAAAGGAGCTGTCCCCAGTAAAGCCACAGACCCCCAGGGCCACCAGGGCAACCAAGGGACACCCACCTACCTGCAGTCCCCATACCTGGGCCCTGGAGGGGTGGGCTAGAGCAAGGAGACCTTCCTCCAGCAGCCAGCCTCCAGGTTGCCCACTATACCCCCACACTGGCACCACTCAAGACCTCCCCCACCTCTGTGGCCAGTAGAGGTGAGGCTGTGTTTTTATAGAGCTGGCCACACGACAGTTATCCACCTGGGGAGTAATGACCCGCCCCCAGCAGCCTTTCCCACCAGGCTGAGCAGGGAAGGTGGGGGCCTGGAGGCAGATGGCCTCGCCTGGGGTCCTCCTCTATCCACATCCACACAGAGAGATGGGGCTGGCAGCCCAGTTGTAACCTCAGTGGCGCCATGGAAAATCTATTTCAATTTTTCAGGCTCTGAATAGGCAGCTCAGGGAATCGATAACTCAGCAGCTGGAGCCCAAGAGGAAATGAGAAAGAAGGCTGGCTGGGCGGATGGCGAGGGAGTTGAGCAGGAGCAGGTGCTGAAGACTGCATCACTTGCCCATCAGGGTCCCTGCGGGACCTGGCAAAGGAATGCGTCGTCCCAGAGACCAGAGCTGCTTGGGGCAGAAACAAGAGGTTCCCACAGTCTCCTCCGCCCTCCATCAAAACCCTGGTCATGGCACCAAGAAGGTGAGCTGCAGATGAGCCTACCATTCAGAGTCTGGGGGAGATCAATGGCCCTATCCCCAAGGGGGCCAAAAGCCCTCCACTCCGGGCAGAGAAGCCCCTCCCCAAGAACTTCAAGTCGCAGAGAGCCTCTGCTGTCCTCAGCCATATACCACCACGGAGTCCAATTTTGTATCTGGACCTCCTTCTGGGTCTCCCTGGGAGGCCGGCCCCGACCATGCCCATGCCCACCCGGGCCAGACACTCAGAAGAGGGATCAACAGGTCATTTTAGGACCCCTTCTCCTGGGAATGGTGCAGCCTCAAACATAAGAGCCCCCAACCCCCAGCAGCCTGGGCCACCATGGTCCCTTCCTCCATACCCAGGAAAACTCCCAAAACTCTGAGCCCACTGTCCCCTCCACTTGTCCACCAGCCCCAGAAGGGAGGCAGGACAGATGTGGTAACATAGGTGAGAAAGGGCGCGTGGATCCAAGGTCAACCAAGGCACTGGGTCCTGGGTAAAGACCCGCCCAGCTGTCCCAGCCGCCCCAAGCTATAGGGTCTAGGGGGCCTCGGACAGCAGGACTGGGTGCCACCCACCCGCAGCCATACCCTTGCCCTCTTTGGTCTTGGCCTTGCGGATGGGCGCAGGCTGGGGTGCCTGCTGGGGGCTGATAGCCAGGGGTGGCGCGATGGTGACCGTCTCCACGGCCGCAGCCACTGCCGCTGCAGCCGCTGCCGCCGAGCTGCCCTTGAAGGGGTTGTTGGCACTGAACTCCCGCCACTTGGCACCCAGGACAGTCATCATCTTTGACATGGGGATCTTCGGGTTCTTCTTGGCGATGAGCGGTCTGCACGGGGGCGGGGGGAAGCAGAGGGTGAGAGCAGCCCCATGGAGGGGACAAGACCCCCATGTGACTCCCGCAGGGCCCACCCATCTTCTCCCACATTTGGAATATGTGGCAAACTGGGAAAGCGGGCTGAATGGAGGGCCAAGGAAGAGGACCTAGCCAGAGACAGCCGTCCACTCTCAACACCCATGATTTCCTATTTACAGGGCTGGTCACCTTCTAATTGGGTTTCCAATTAGAGTTCCCCAGGGCACAGAGATGGCCAGCCAGGGCATCAGGCCACCAAGCAGACCCGGGATGGCCAGGAGGAGGAACGGCAGGTAGTGCTGACTATGAGATTAGAACCTGCCAGACAGACTCAGGACCTGGTAAGACCGAAGGCCCAGAGGCAGGGGCCTCCAGCAGGACCCTGGGGGTCCAGTTCCATTTCTTCTAGAGCTGAGAGTGGCCACGGGGTTTAAGACCTCAGGATTGATTGGAGCCATTGTTACTGGGGGCAGGACCAGCAAGGGAGGGCAGGACCATCTGTGGAAGTGGAAGGTCCTGTCCCTCCTGCCAGCTCTGCCCAGGGTCAATGTCAGCCCGACACTTCCCCCTCCCCAGGAGCCCAGGGCCCTGTCCCTCTGGCTCCCCACTTGGTTCCCCCAGGGAGGCCGTCTCCGTGGGTGCCCAGCCAAGGCTCCTCTGAGGCCCACCTGAGGAACTGGCTGAAGGCCTTGTAGTTGGTCAGCGTGTGGTAGTCAGCCTCGGAGAACAGGTAGTCCACATCGTCCAGGCCCCACTCAGCCATGAGCTGTCCCGAGGACTTGGGCTCCTACAGACACAGGGGCCAGAGATGGAATCAAATGTGGGGGTCCTTCTAACCTGCACCCCCATCCTGGGGCCCCACCCAGGAGGCCTGGGAAAAGCCAGGGTGATCTTGTCTGCAACTTGCAACTTAACAAGAGCAGTTCACACCCCAAACTGAAAATATCCTGGAGCACTCCAGGCTACCAGTCCCTTGAGCTGGCTCAGATGCCAGCTTACGAGGGGGTGCAGGACCATGTATCTGGGTTTAATGTGGGGGTTTGAGGGGAAGCCATGTCCGTGCCCAGGGCAGGATCAAGTACAGGACTCACTCTCTCTGCCCCAGGCTGTCACCTTGGGGTGATACAGTCACACTTGGACCTCGTGAAAGGACAGGCTGCTGCTGGGTTCTGGGGCCAGGAAGGTGTGCCCTGGCCAGAGTGGAGCATGGGGCAGCTAGGGGCAGAGCCCAGAGAGGAGCCTTCAGCGACTGCTTCACATTGGGAGCAGAGGCACAGAGAGGTGTGTGAGTTCCCAAGGGCACACAGTTGGCCAGCCCAGGCATCGGGCCACCAAGCAGACCCAGGCTGGCTAGGAAGGGGGACAGCAGGTAGTGCTGACTATGAGATTACAACCTGCCAGACAGACTCAGGTACCAATCCTGGTTCTGCCACATAGGCTCAGTGAGAGATGATCAAGCTAACTTCACCTCTCTGTGCCTCAGCTTCCCCATCTGTAAAATGGGGATAAAGCACCTACCTCATGGGAAGGAAGGAGTTAGCAGAGGTCCTTGGATCAGCACCCTCACTCGGATTCCCCACTTGTTCCAGGCAGCCCAGCCCCGCCCACTAATCCATTCCACCAATCAGCACACACCACTCCCAGGCTGCATCTTTGGTTCAGGTGGGCACGTGACTTAACCAGTCCAGGCAGGGGCAGCCCTAGGTCTCCTATAAGGAAAACTAGGAGACAGGCCAGCTTCCCCTCCTGCTGGATGGGGCAGTGGGAGTCCAGGAAACCCTGAGCTGCTGTTACACTCATTCGCAGCCCTGAGGATGCCTGGGCCTGAATCCAGAGCTGAGCCCACAAAGGCAAAGAAACAGGGCCCTGGATCACACCATTGGGTCCCCCCAGCTGGAGTGCACTTACCTCGCAGCTCTTGGGGCTGCTGATCTAACAAACCCCTTTGACTCCCTAAGCCCCTCAGGGTTGAGCTGTCTGCTCCAGCAAAAGAAGGCCATCCAGGACACACAATCTCCCTCAGCCCCAAGGGATCCGCTTCCTGGCCTCCCGATCTCTGTGATGGTTCAGAGGTCCTCCCATGAGGGACCTCCTCCCTGAGCCGACCTGTTCCTGACACACAGTCATTCCTGGAGGCATATCAGGCCTCTGCTCCCACCAGGAAGCAGAGCAACAAGTAAGCAAGCAATGGCATCGCTCCAGGATCACCCTGAATCACTCCCATAAGTTCATCTTCCAAAGCTGTCAGCCTCTCAGCTGTTATCAGTTACAGATGATTCACAATACGCCAGCCAGCTAATGAGCTCGCCCCTGGGTGTCAGGGCACCAGGGGCACTTCCCAACTTCAGTGGCTGACAGTCACCACCTCTGCCTCACCCATCAGCCACTGTGCTAATATTTACAGAGCGCTAATCTTCAGATCCGCAGCCAGCCCAAACGGAACCTCGGATAAAGATGGACGGAAGCAAGAGACTCCCGAGTGTGGTGCTGTCATCCACCCCTGCCCGCCTTACCCTCAGCCCTTCCCCACTCCACGGAGTGGCCTTGAGATTTCCGGAGCCCTGGCTCAGTCACAGCGCTCCCTACATTCATGTTCATGAGGAAGAGGCTTCTGCCCCTGGGGAGAGCTGTAGGCCCATCGCTACAGCTGCTCTGGCTCACGCTCCCTGGGACACTCTCCTAGACACCCACGCGGGCAGAATTTCAGAATACGTGCCAAGTAAATCCCCCTTCTACAGTAAGCAGAGCTGTCCAGCTGCTGCTGCTTTTTTTCTTTCTTTCTCTCTCTTTTTAAATTTTTGGTTGTACCATGTTCAGTTCCTGAGTCAGGAAGGTCCCCTGGAAAAGGGCATGGCAATCCAGTCCAGTATTCTTTCGTGGAGAATCATATAGACAGAGGAGCCCGGTGTCCTACGGTCCATAGGGTCGCAAAGAGTTGGACACGACTGAGCACGCACACATGCAATATATGGGACCTTAGTTCCCCAACTAGGGATTGAACCCACACCCCCCGCATTGCAAGTGCAGAGTCTTAACCACTGGACCACCAGGGAAGTCTCACAGCTGCTGCTTCTTGTCAAAAGCTCCGTTTGTTCTGTTTTCCCAAATTGTTCCGAGCAAGAGGCTCCTGACACCAACCTTGAGTTCAGACCATCACTCCCCTCGGAAATAGCTCTGTGCTAGGCCAGGCAAGACAATGGACATCAGCAAAAGGCTGCCTGACTTCCTCCCCCAACTCCTAATGGTCATCCCATTGTTATTTCTCATGTGTCTGGAAGACTTGTGGATACAGTACTTCTCACAAACTCGTGTCCAACTTTTCCATGTGTGCACATGGATACACTCACACCCCCAGACCCATATGCCTCTACACCCTCTGGTGGGAAAGGAGGCTCTTCTCGCAGAGGCTCTGGGGTCAGAAGGCAGAGAGCTGGCAGCAGGGGCTCAGCCCCCTCCTGAGTACCCCCAGCCCCAGCCAGGCCTGAGTGTTACCTTGAGGCACCCATCTTCATTGTCATCCTCCTCATCATCTTTCTTTTTCCGCTTAGCTTTTTTCTCCTTCTTGTCCTTGAGTTTTTTCTTCTTCTTTTTATTTGGGGAGTAGTCACTGCCTTCACTCTCCGACTTCTCTTCCAGATCCTCTTCATTTTCCGACAGCTCATCATTGCTCCCCTGGAAGAGAAAGGGGGATGGTGAGGACAACAAGGGCTCCCAGTCCTAGGCAGCAGCACTGCCCTGCAAGTGGCCTCCTGGAAGAGTCCGTCAGCCCATGCTTTCTGAATCAGTCTCAGTCACCAGATCACCAAAGCTCCAATCACCTGGAACCAGCATGGGGCAAGGGTCTCAACCCCGACATGACAAACGGTGCCGTGCAGGTGAGTCAAGCCATTGTGGGAAGCCAGGCTTCACCCTCACAATGCACAAGCACAGGGCAGCTGTTTGGACGGCCCCAGAGTGAGGTCCAGGCTCTGCCTCAGGTTTCTGTGGACTCAGATTGTAACACAAGTGTCAGGGATGACACTTGGACACACAGAGGATGTGATGCCCAGAGCCAAAAAACAAAATGCAGGCTAGGCTGGAGAAGGGCCCCTGGCTTCTGCCCTGGACCCCACCTCTGCACCGCTCTGCTTATCTTTGCATCCTATGGAGTTGTTTGTGTCAAGTGAAACCTGTGGTTAACATACAGCATACATGCTCAGTGCTCAGCCACTTCAGTTGTATCCAACTCTTTGCGACCCTATGGATCGTAGCGCACCAGGCTCCTCTGTCCATGGGATTCTCCAGGTGAGAATACTGGACTGGTTTGCCATGCCCTTCTCCAGGGGATCTTCCTGACCTGGTGATCAAACCTACATGTGTGTCTCCTGCACTGCAGGTGGATTCTTTACCCATTGAGCCACCAGGGAAGTCATCCCAGTCTCATCTGCATGTGGGCTCTCCAGAAGCTGCTAAGGCACAAGCCCACCTTCCCCACGGCCCCCATCCTGGCTGCTTCATCTCAATACAAGACAAGGTAATTTAGGCAGCTCTTAAGCTTGGCTTCCTTGATTTAGTTTCCCGTCTGTACAGGCAGAAAATGGCCCATTTATATGGAGATAAGGGTGTTTACAGACAGAGCATCCCCTATTAAAAAGTCACTGTCCCTCTGAGAAAGCTGTGTATTTGGGGTTTTGAAGATGCAAGTGGGCTGAGGCGGCCCCTCCCAGCCAGGGTCTGCAGGAGAGGCCGGGCACAGATGCTCCAAGGAAGATGATGTTTGGCCTCATCATGCTGGTGGTTTACTCTCTCTTCAAGGTGAGCAAAGAGAGGCACACAAGAGATGAAGAGAGAACTAGGGAGATGAAGGATGTGAGAAGAGGAATGAGGGAGGGAAGCAAAATAGGAAATGGAGAGGGAGGAGGAAGGAGGGGAGGGGAGGAAGAGGAGGGGAAGGTGGGGGAGGGAAGGAGCAGATGGAAGAGGAACCAAGCAGACGGAGGGCAGTAAGGACAGTGGGTCTGTCTGCCCAGGCCAACTGCTGCCCTGTCCAGCCACGTTTACAGTCTGAGAGTCTCTTTCCAGGAGGGAGGTTCTCTCCCTGAGGTACATCTGGGAAAGGACCCACCGATGGGGTCCCTGCACTTCCTGACTCTTCTGCTTGCTCAGCTCACTCTCTGCCTAGGCTGGCTCCCTGCTTCCAAACCTTTTATGCTCATTAAGCTGCTGAGTCAGTGTGCTGGCTGGTGGCTGGCAGGCAGCAGGGCCTGGGCCTTTCCGGAACCCAAGTGTTTCCCGGAATACTGACTCAGTTGGCCACCCTGGGCCCCGGGGGCAGTGCACTGGTCCTGGTGACTGCCAGAGCCTCCCCAGGACAGGACAGCCTAACACGCAATCCTGTTCCCAGGGCTCACAGCCACAGCTCCCAGCTCTGCCTCTGTCCTCTGGGGAGGCAGAGGTTACACAGCGATGTCCATTTCCTCTGAGGGTGTAGAGTTCGACCAGCTTGGAAAGAGCACCCTTCGGAAGACCTGAGAGACAGAGCTTACTCCCCAGCAAAGGTAAGGATGGGAGGAGGCAGCCACCAGCAGCTTCAGCACCACGGACAGAGGCTGTGGGGCCCGCCAAGGGAGGGGCTTGGGGCTGGCTCTCACCTCCCCACAGACCAGACCAGGGATGAGACAGGAGGACCCATGACAGGTTCTTGGGCTCCCTTGGGAGGCTGCAGGACAAAGGCTGTCTCTGAGCTATGAAACCCTTGCTAACCAGGGAACTGGGCAAATTACTGCAACACCCTGACCTCAGTCTCCTCATCTGTGAAATGGGGATGCTGTAAATGGCAGTAAGAGGAACAAAGGAGGTCCTGTGAGAGAAGGCTTTAAACATTTTGAAATAGGGGAGACTCAAGTACCCACGATGCCCCCAATTCTGCTTGGAAGTCGAAGATCCGACCAGGACCACAAGCTGGAGGACCCAACCAGCTTCATCTCCCTTGTTTGTGCAAATCCAGACTGGATTAAAGTCAAGTGCATTGACAGCGCCTGCAGCTGGACGACAGTTACAGTGTAGCTGGGGCTTCCCTGGTGGCTCAGCAGTAAAGAATTCTCCTGCCAAGGCAGGGGACACAGGAGACATGCATTCAATCCCTGGGTCAGGAAGAGGCAACCCTTCCTTCAACTCTTCAACTGGAAGAGGAAATGGCAACCCACTGCAGTATTCTTGCTTGGAGAATCTCCATAGACAGAGGAGCCTGGTGCGCTACAGTCCACGGGGTCACAGAGAGTCAGACATGACTGAGTACGCGTGCATGCACGCACACACACACACAGAGGCAACAAGAAGGGACTGTTGTGGCTGCACCTGTGGGGTTTTTCCCTGAGCATCTGCTGGGAGCAGATGCTACCACATCCCAAGTGCAGGAGCAGTGAGAGATGGCCGGCGCAGTTCTGAAGGCAGGGCCCAGAGGGAGCTAGAGGGAGGAAGAGGCAGGGAAGGCCCTTCTGGCAGACACTCCGTCTGTGTGTGCACAGTACAGGAGAAGCAGGCCTGGCAGAGGGCCCCAGGCTGGGCACTGCCAGGAGGGTTGGTCCAGCAGCCACTCTAGGTCTAAGTGGGGGAACAGGAGCGCAAAGTTCCTCCTAGAGGAATGAGCTGGAGCTACACCAGGCACATCAGTGGCCCCAATCACCCACTAGGGTGACGATGGCAGGCTCCCATTTCACAGAATGAGAAGACCCCTCCACAGAATGAGAAGACCCCTCCTCACCCCGTCTACCTGCATCGAGGAAAGCCAGCCAGAAAGAAGAGGTGGCTCCCCAATTCTCCAACTTCCCACCCATTCCCTAATCTCCTCTGTGCCCTTCCTTCTCCCCCCCCACCAAAATGAGGCTCACCTTGCCTGGTCCACCCCTATCTGTACCCCAATCTCATCCAAGCCCTCTTGCTCACACAGCCGGGGACAGGGGGGTTGGTGGCCGGTGGGATGCAGGACAGGTCTTTGAGGATGAGTTTCCCGCTGGTACAATAATTCTGTACCCACAGCACTTCTCTGCATCCATTGAGACCAGGGCCTCTTTTCTCCTGTGTTTTCTTTTTCCAGAATCTTCCCTTGCAAACAAAAGGGCAAAAGGAAGGGTTCTGAAAACAACTGGAAGAGGGGACACCCATCAGCAGGACCCGGAGGGATGCAGAGCAGCCAGTGGCCAGAAGGGCAGGAGGGACCAAAAACTAGGAGTAGACCAACCATACGGCATCTTGAAACTTTCAGGGGTGGTGCAGGCCAAACCACATTCACAAGGGAGGTACAGGCACAGGACAAAAATGCCCTAAAAAATCCCCAAAGCAACCTCAGCCCCAAGCCACAACCTGAGCTCTGAACATCAGGACTCATCAGGCTGTGACCTTGGTGCTGTCCTCTGGGCTGCAGCTGCCCTGGGCGTGACTACAGGGAACGCCCCTGATGGTCGACGAACCCAAGTGAACTTGGAGTCCCAACAGAATCCATGTGCAAAGCTGCCTTAGATGCTACTCCCAAGCTGGGCGTATGAGAACTTGGGGGTAGGCAGGAGGGGTCTCTGACCTGACCCTCGGGCCCACGGAAGGCACAGTAAGCCACCAATGCAGGCCCTGGGGATTTCTAGCGGGCGACCAGTGTCCACCCTTCCCCCGCACAGTTCTGCAGATGTTCCATCCAGGCCTTGCATCGCCCTCTCCCTTCCTTCTATGCCTGAACTTGGCACACACCACATCTCTTTTAAGGAGGCATTTCAACTCAAAAGGAGAGACTCAGAGAGTTGGTCATTCTCAAATTGGGGTCCTTCAAGATTGAGAGGGAAAAAGAAAGAATGAAATATGAGCCTTCCCATTCACAAGTGTTATAAACAGTTATAATTTAGCACTGAATAATTGGTTGCTATGGTAACTGCTGCAGTACAGGTTGAAATCATCTCTCCCTCCTGCGCTGGGTCTGACAAGGAGCTTCATCTACATATGCTCAGGTTCCGGCCGAAGCCCGGTTATTTTATGTAAATCAGAATTCACGACTGGCTGCCTGTCCCCTCACCCAGCCCCCCCTCAACGCCTGCTGCTGCATGGGTTCCACCACCTGGGGGCCCTCTGCTCCCTCCACCCATGGTCTTGGGTTGGGGCCACCTGGATGGAGATGAAAAGGAGCAAAGGGGGTGACATCCCCCCCACCCACATCGCGAGAACTCAGATCTGCAGGCGGGTGGATGAGCAGGCAGTGGGCACATGGCGGCCGAGATCCCTCTCTCCAGCGGCAGCGTGTTTAGACCTCAGAAATCTGACAGCTGCCAAGCCAGGCTCTCAGCGGTGTGGTCGGTGGGGGGGGGGTGGGATGGGGGGGGCAGCAGTGGTCCGAGGGCCACATTGGGGGCCTGCCTGGCACTGCCCAGGCTCCTTGCAGCCCTCCAGACTCCCTGGCCTCCATCTCCTCTGAGATCTGGAATTGCATCTCAGTGCAGAGAAGGAGAGAGGGTGAGGAAGCAGAGGAGGGAGAGAGGAGAGGATGGGGGAGAGGGCAGGACTACGATGAGGTGGGTGGGGAAGAAACACAGAGGAGGGGAAGAGGAGGGCAAGGGAGGCCAGGGAAGAGGTAGATGGGTCCCTTACAGAGGCCAAGTTCCCGCCACAGGAGTGAGAGCTGGGCTCAGAGACAAAAACAAAACCCTGTGTCCAGGTAGGGCTGGAGAAAGGAGAAGAGAGGCCTGGGTGATCAGGGTGATCCCAGCACGAGGATGGCAGGCACCAGCCCTCCTGTCCTCAGAAACCACCAGACCCTCTCCCCTGGCCGCACGCCCCTCACCCAGCCCCCTCCTCACCGCAGCCAAGACTGCCCACATCCTGCCTCCTTCCTGACCAGGGCCTCAGGGAGGGGCCTGCTGTAGCCGGTATCCAAGAAGGCCAGAGAAAACTCACCCCCACCTGGAGCCGGGAAGGGAGGCCACAGGCCCCTGGGGGCTCCCCTCATGGGCCTTCATCACCATTTGGGAAATAGGCAGAGACCCAGCCTGAGGCCTGAGACCAAGGGCCAGATGGAACAGCCCACGCTGGCCCAGCCTCCCTCCCTGTCCCAGGAAAGAAGCTGAAAGAGAGAAATTGCTGAGGACCTGGGGAAGGAAGTGCCTGTGCTCAGCCCCAGGACCCAGAATCCCCCTCCACCAGCGTCCAGGGAGCCCAGGGTCTGGGGGGGTGAGCCCAGTGACCGCAGCAGGTCCAGATTTCACAGCTTCAACCAGGAAGTCAACCCCTGCATCCCAGGGCCCCACCAGCCCCATACCATCTATTCTTTACTCCCAACAAGGACAGACCTGCAGGCCAGGGTAGGGAGAGGAGCTGCAGCAGGTCCCCCCCATTGCAGGGGGCCGGGTCCATTGCATCTCCCTGATGGGAAGCCTCCAGGCAGGGGTCCCCCTCTTCCTCTCTCCTGCCTCCACTTCCCCTCCTGGATAATGGGGACAGGACGCTTCAGCTCACAAACCTTCCCACACGCAGCCCTGGGTTTAGAGGTGGGGTATCCTGGGAGGGGACAGACCTGTCGATCCGGGAGCCCGGGATGCCAGGAGCAGGAGGTGAGGACAAAGCTGAGGTGCAACAGTGATGAAGAGCAGTGTCGGACAGGGGTGGCACGGGGCCCGGCGGAGACTCAGGCCCCTCCAGGGGCAGAAAGGGCAGTTTATATGCGCCCGAGGAGATGAACAGCCTGGCAAGGCCGCAGAGGGCAGAGAGAGGCTCGGGGACAGCCTAGGCCAGGAGCCTGGACAGGGCAGGTGTCCTATGGGGGCCTCCCAGAAGCGAGGACAGCAGCACAGCGGGCAGTCCCGGGGAAGAATGCTGACCCCAAGCTCTGGGGACAGCACAGACAGGACGCACCTGTAAGGCTCCAGCTGGAGGAGGCAGAGCTGACCCCTCCCTGCCCCAGTCCCTGAGCTCCTGACAGGCCAGCCCTGGCTGACCACCACGAGAACCCGGGAGCACGGTCCAGGGCAGGCCCTGCCCTCTAGACACTTGTAGGGTAACACTCTGGATGTCCCCAAAGCTACTGGCCTTCCCCGTGGCACTGGTCACATGAAGGCTCCCCTGGCCTACATCTGATTTGCCCCCCAACAAGGGGCTGGGGGCAAAATGATGACCACCCACCTTACTGCGACACAGAAGTGAGGCTCAGATAGGTGCAAGCAGTGGCCTGGGGAGATCTAGGGAAGAATCCCACCCAGTATGGCCTGCTCGCCATCACAGGCCCTTTGTCTTCAGGGGTCTCCTCCTCCCCACTCCCTGCAGCATCTTCAAGGACCCTCCAGAGCGAAGTCATAAGACTCCCCCACCTTCACAAAGCCTTGCAAGGGACAAGCCAGAGGCCCACGGTGGCCTTTGAGGCACATCAGAGAGTTCCAGCAGGCTCCACACACACAATCACATTGCTACTCTGCCCCAAGGGTCACCAAGCCCTTTAATACCTCCCCTACAGCCTCCCCTGCAAGGCTGGACCAGGAGGGTCTCCTCTAGAGAGGGGAGGCGAGAAAGCCAGAGAACCAACAGCGCTTCCCCATCAAAAACCCCACAGGCCAGGGGAGGACCAGGCTGGGGGGACAGGCTGCTGGACATCCCTGGGGCCAGATCTCAGCCATGTTGCTGTGACCCTGGGCAAATTCATCTCTTAGACTTCCTCTGTAAAGCAGGGTGCACACCACCCCCTCCCTGTAAGGCTACCCGGAGGATGGGGTGACTCCAAGGAGCGCTGGCAGCTCCCATGTGGTAGGAGACAGGAGTCCCCACATTGCCCTAGGAGCATCCTCTCTGAGTGCGAGGGGCTTTAAGCTACAAGTCGGCCCCAGGTTGCCCCTCTGCCAGGAGGTGATGATCACCTGACCCCCATTCCCAAGGTTGATGTTGAGGATAAAGTGATTCTGTGTGGAGTGTTCTGGAAATGTGCACTCAGCTAACTCGGAGGAGACCCATCCCATACTCAGGTCTCCTTATTCTCCTCCCACTTTGATCACGTTCATCAGGACCCCAAGTCACAACAGGTTGGATGCAGCAAACCCGAGGGACAGTTGCCTGCCAGCGGTGGCAGAAGGTGCTGCCCAGGGCACCGAGGAAGTGGACACAGGTGCAGCGGGAATAGGGCCCTTCGGTGAAGAGGTGCAAGCACCAGGGACCCCATGTTGTCATGGCCCGGGACAGCCTCCAAGGGGGAAAGAATAAACACCCCAGAACACCCTGATTAAGAAGACAGCACACTTGGGCCAGTGGTTAGGACTCTGCGCTTTCACTGCCGAGGCCCAGGGTTCAATCCCTGGTCGGGGAACGACGTGAGATCCGTCTCGGGCAGGTATCAGTGGGCACTGCTCACAGCGGATGCCAGTTTTGGTGTTCTCACACAAACTCGGTTCTCAGGACACACCCTCCCTCTCTGGAAGGTTCTGGGAGCCCAGGTCTTTCTCTGCAGGCCCAGGAGCAGCAGCCAAGCCCCCCAAAAGCCCTGGCCCTGCTCACCTCTTTCTTCTTCCTCTTCCCTTTGGACCTGTTCTCCTTGAGCTTCTTGGACTTTTTCTTCTTGGGGAGGCTCACAGGCTCCTCCGGGAAAAAGTCATCGAAGCCTTCAAGGCCACCATCCTCTTCTTCTGGAGAAATAAGAAAGGGGAGGGAGTGACTCTGCTGCTTCCTTTTGGGAGATTCACTCCCCAACCCAGGAACCGAGTGAGAGGCGGGGCCGCTGGACGGCAGCTCCTCTGCGATCCAACTGTCCCAGGCCAGGGCCACCCACCCCTCCCTGTCCCCACTTAAAGCCCACCCCTTCTTCCTCCATCCAGTTCCCCTGCCCCAACCCCTAAGAGTCATCCCCAGTCCCTCGGGCCGTGTCACACCACTCCACTTCTCTGGGCCTTTCCTCCTGTCATCTGTAAAATCAGACAATAACCATCTTCCTTGCTAAAGCAGTGCTCCAGAAACTGAAACAAAAACAGCTAACTTTGTTGACTAACAACCCGGGCTTTGTTGACCCGGCTCCTCGAGAAGAAAGCAGCTCCACAGAGTCAGAAAGCATCTCCAGCTGGCCCAGGGAGGGTCAGGGCCTACCCCTGCCCTCCAGAGGCCCACAGTGGGGCCAGGAGACAGCTCATGAGTGCAGGTGACATCACCCTAGGTGATGCCAGGTGGGCCATGGGGCAAGTGCCTGGGAGTTTGGAGGAGAGACCAGCAGGCGGATGCCAGGACCCCCCTTAATAGGGACTTGAAGGCCATGCTGCCCCACCGCCCGGCCTAGTCCCCAACTGCACCCACGCAGGCCCATCCCCGTCACGTGGGCACACACATGCACAGCAGGGTGCCAAACACACTCCACTGGGTGCTCCGGAGAGTGTGACAGTCCAGAGAGAGGTGCGTTTTCTAGAAACCACCTGCCTTTCCTGAATTCCTCGCGCTTTCCTCCAGCCGAAAGGCCAGGTGAGCAGACAAGTACGTCATGTGGGCATCTCTGTGCTTCTCGCCACCCCCCAAAGGGAGCCTGTGGCCAGGGTCTAACTCCCATCCAGGATGTCAGGGGGATAAAGAGTATGAGCCCTGAGTTCCATGGGGGTGGAGAATGGGAGGGTCCTCTTGGGGGCAAACAGCAGCAAGATGACACAGGAAGAAGGAGCATCCAGAGCCATCCCTGCTGGTGCAGTGGATTAGACTTTGAGCTCCCAGTGCAGGAGGCCCAGGTTCAACCCCTAGTCAGAGAACTGGATCCCACACGCCACAACTAGGAGTTCACATTCCTCAACTAAAGATCCCACGTGCTAAGTCACTTCGGTCATGTCCAAATCTTTGCGATCCCATGGACTGTAGCCCACCAGGCTCCTCTGTCCATGGGGTTCTCTAGGAAAGAATACTGAAGTGGGTTGCCATGCCCTTTTCCAGGGGATCTTCCTGACCCAGGGATCAAACCCTCATCTCTGATGTCCCTTGCACTGGCAGGTGAGTTCTTTATCATTAGCGCCATCTGGGAACCCCAGAGATTCTCCCATGCTGCAGCAAAGATCCAAGATCCCCCATACTGCAATTATGATACAGTGCAACCAAATAAAGAATTTTTTAAGTATATAAAATGCTATCAAAAAAAAAAAAAAAAAACACCTAGAGGAGAGCTACATCTGCCCTTCTGGGATGAAGGAAGATTCCAGAATGAGCCAGTAGAACCTCCAAAGGGTCCACCAAAGGGGCTTCAAGAAAGCCAGTCCCCAACACCAGCAGCTTGTCCCCTACTCCCACCCCTCATGGCCCATATGCACAGGCAGGAGCACAGAGAGAAGCACCAGTGGGTGGGGGACAGGACAGGGAGTCTCACTTAGCCTCAGGCTGGCCTCTGAGATGGACCCCACTGTGAGACTGACACTCTGGGAGACCCTGAGGAAGGTGAGACAGGTCAGGGCCACCCAGGGGACTTTCCTCTGGGAAATGGACAGAGAATCCTCGATGAATCAAGTTTAAATAACAGGGCCCTGCCAGGACACCTTTTAGAGCAAAACATCCTGGCTGGTGAATGTGTCAGACCCACAGATGTTTGGACGCACATCTGTACCCTGGACACCCCCAACATCCCCCCCCATCCTCCACAGGGGTCTACTCCAGGGCCTGGGGGCTTCCCAGGTGGCACTGGTGGTAAAGAAGACAATGCAGGAGATATAACAGATGTGGGGTCGATCTCTGGGTTCGGGAAGATCCCCTGGAGGAGGGCATGGCAACCCATTCCAGTATTCTTGCCTGGAGAATCCCATCAACAGAGGAGCCTGGTGGCTACAGTCCAGAGAATCACAAAGAGTCGGGCACGACTGAAGCGACTTAGCACACAGGCAGGGGCCTGAGACCCCTGTCCCCCACAGTCACCAGTGGGGAGGGGGAAGGTACCCCTGGTCACACTCTGAATACAGCTAGAGGGCGCTGGTGACTCTGGCAGCCCAGTGAATGCCCCTCCCACCCCTGTGCCCTGGAAGGCCATCTCCCACTCCTTCCACTCCCTACCAGGGGAAGGTAGGGGCTGCACCACTGACTGGGCACCCCTCTACACCACATTCTCCTCGAGGTAGCCAGAGGCCTATGGCCTGACCACCCCCACCCCCCATCTTGCACAGCAGAGGTCGGTCCCCTGGAGCAGGCTGCAGGGCATGCTCGAGTCCCAGCCCCTCCCCATCCTGCCAGGTGAACACAGACATGTAGAGAGCCAACTCCAGGCAGGTGAGGGAGCTGCCACGGAGGAAGGAGTGACCTGAGACTGGGCTGAGTGCTGGCCATCCCCGGGAGGCCAGCTCAGGGGTCCTGACCAGCAGGGGCGGGCAGTGCCAAGGACCCTGTGGAGGGCACAGCTGCTGTGGCTGGTACAAGGGCCAGGCAGTGAGGGTGGGCCCAAAGCTGGGATTCACATGGGCCGGCTTTGAGGGGAGCCAGGCAGAGGAGGCAGGAGCCAACACCATCTTGTCCCCTGGACCCTGATGTGGGAGAGGCAAGGATTCTCATGCCAGTTGGAAAGGTACATGGGCACCCCCAGAGCCATTCGGGAGTGGAGGGCTCTGAGGAACAACGACATGGCTGGCTGGGAGCCAGGCTGGGGATGCGATGCCCATCCATGCCTGCCCACTCCCCCACCCATCTCCACCTCCCCCGGAGCTGCAAAGAGACCGCCTGGGCAGAGCCACCCCCGCACCCTGGCAATGCCCAGCACAGTTATGTAACAGGCTCAGCTGATGCAGTCGGGAGGGGGCCTCTCCCTCCTGCCTCCGGCCTCCTCCCCACATCCCCCATCCCCTCAGCAGGGCAGTCCCCCAGACTGGGGAGGCCAGCCCAGCACACAGTCACAGACTGACCGGCCAGCAGGCACAGACAAGAGGATGTGCAGGTGGCTGAGGGAGATTCAAGAAGAAAGCTGGGATCGCCCATGGGCAGTGCCCCATCCTGCCTGGGAACGGAGTAGGGGCACCTCGAGCCTTAAGCACAGCCCTGGCCTCAGAGGATAATGCCTCAGGCCCTCTACCCCTAGACAGACCCCTCCCCTCCATTCCCAGGAGACCTCACAGCCCAGGGCCATCTGCCCGGTTAAATCCCTTCTCCAGGAAAGTTCCAGGCTGGCACACGATGAGGAGGACCCCATGCTGCCCACCCACATCATCTTCTCCCGCACGGCTTCTGGTAGCCCTGAGGACCCCCAGGGCTGACCGTCTGTGACAGTGCTCCCACAAACCCCCATAATTCCCGCCCAGCCCTGCCCCCTCCTCCGTCTTCTGAGCTTCTTCCAGAACCAGACCTGAGGAGTCATATCTGAGCAACCCTTCCTGGTGCCCCTCCCAGAGCCCAGCCCTGCATCCCCTCTCCAGGGCATCCAGCCAGTGGTAACGTGGGAGCCCGCACACCCTGGGGTGAGGGCACCGAGAAGAAGCAGCCTCAGGACTCCTCATCCTGCTGGCTCCCAGCTCCACCTGGCTGCCCCACACAGCCCTTCCAGGCTGCCTGGCAGTGTCCTCCCGCACCAACCTGCCCCTCCAGGGCCCCAGGCTCCATTGATCCCAGACGGGCTATAATTAGGACCCATTTGCCCAGTTCTGTCTCCCAGCCCTGGGGAGGGGGCAGGGGAGGCTGCTTCAGAGACAAGAGAGGGGGACAGGCAGGGGACCATGAACACAGGTACCTTCTGTGGCTTTTCCCCGAGTTTATCCCCAGCCCCTCACCAACTCCCTGCACACGTGGGCTTAGCCCTGAGGGAGCCCCAGGCTGCTCAACAGGCTGCAGCCCAGGCAAGGGGGGATGGACCCTTCCCAGACAAACACCTTACAATAAACAGTGGATCTACCTACCGCCTGCATCAGGCTCAAAGCAGCATAGGTTTGTTTATAGGACTTCATCTACTCCACACAGCAACCCAGGGAGACAGTAATATTACCCTTATTTGCAGATGAGGAAACAGGCTCCACGGATCTCATCACTTGCCCACTTCTCAGTCTCACAGCCAGCAGGCAGCAGAGCCAGGATAGAACTCTGGTTGGTGGTCCCCACGCCTGCCCCTCCCTCCAGGTGTAGGAGCCTCCAGAACTCAGCCCCTCCCTGCACTTACTTAGCAAGCATTTAAACAGCACTGCCCCTGTGCCACGTGTGAATGTGCGCTGGGGACGCTGAGGTGACTCAGGCTGGCCCCTCGTCTGGAAGGTCATCTGGGCTCCCTCGGAGGGGTGGTCTGGGCTAGTCCACCCCAAGTACCCCATCCCCTGCCCTGTCCTCTGGGGAGGGGGTAGCAGCAGAGCCCAGAAGGGCCTGGGAAAGGGGGCAGCCCCCAGGCAACTTAGCAAACACAAGGTGATCAGAGCAGAAGAAAAACATGATTGCGAAAGGAAGAGTTAGGTCATCTGATTCCAGGCAGCTGATGGATCTTGGGAGGCGGAGCCAGGAGCCAGATCAAGAGCTCCATCACGGAGGTCCAGAAGACTGAGCAAATGTCAGTGATGGGGACCCAGCTCAACGTCCACCCTCCCCTCCAGAGCGTGGGGAGAGGGGCTCCTTCCATTCCCCCAGGCAGGAAACAAGACCACTTGGTAACCAGGAGGGGGGACAGGGGAGCACAGGCTTCAAACCACCACCCCTGCCTGGTGGGGTGGCCCCCAGTCCCTTCTCCCCTGAGCTCACATCTTCATCCTTATAATGGACGGAGTCCTGGGAATTCCCTGGTGGTCCAGTGGTTAGGATTCCACACTTCCACTGCCAAAGGCACGGGTGTGATCCCTGGTTGGGCAACTAAGATCCTCCAAGCTGAGTGACGTGGCCAAAAATAAATAAATAAAAATTAAAAAACAAATGGGCCAAGCACTGCCCTTCTCACAGGATGAGGAACTAGAAACTGTGGGATGCAACTGAGGTGCCTGGCAATGGCAGGTGGGGCCCAGGGCCTCAGGGAGGTTAGGATGGCGGGAACTGAAGGACTCGGGGGTTCAGGCATCCCTGGGCCAGGGGTTCTCAGGGCCACTCTAGGGCCAGCCAAGGAGGGGCCACCAAGACTAAGGTTCCCATCAGTCCTTGGAATGCCCCCACACCATGGGCCTCCACAGATAATGGCAGGGGCAGGAGGGGGGGAAGTACTTCTGCCCAGGAGAGGATTAATAATTTATTTATGACATTTAACAAAACCCAGACATCACCTCATTGGCGTCTCATCAAAGAGTCAGTCCTGAGCACCACGGGCAGGCAGCAGGAGGGGGAAACAGGGCAGGCTTTTACCCTAAGGGACTGAGGCCCGGAAAGAGTGAAGAGGGAGGAGGGTGCGGGCCCAGAGCACTGCTGGGGAGGAAAAGGAAAGAGAGGCAGGAGGGAGAGGATGGGGGAGAGCCCTAGAGGGCCAGGGACACAAGAGGGACAGAGAGGGACAGCCAGACAGAGAGGAGCAAAGACTCAAGGAAGACAGACTTGGAAAACAGACAAAGGGACAAACAGGAGGACAAAGTGAGAAGACAAAGAGGGAGAGGGAAATAAGGACAGAGCCAAAGGCAGAAAGTCTCCAAAGTTCTACCTGCAAAATCCCCAGAAGGTCAGACACTATATAGTATGTTCAGTACTTGGCTCAGAGAAGGCATGCAAGAAATCTGTGTTGGGTGGATGAGTGGATGGACGGACAGATGAAGGGTGGACAGACAGATAGATGAATAGATGAATGGACCAATGGATGGGTGGATGGACTGGACAGATAAATAAATGGATGGGTGGATAGATGGATGGATGGATTCAGTTCAGTTCAGTCATTCAGTCATGTCCGACTCTTTGTGACCCCATGGACTGCAGCATGCCAGGAGGATAGATGGATGGATAAATGGATAAATGGATGGATGGAGACTGGGTTGGAGGGATGGATAGATGATGAGTGGGTATGATGGCTAGCCAGTGGGTGGTGGGTGTATATGGTTAGTTGGTGAGTTTTGTGGTTGGATGGGTAGATGTTCAGAGGGTACATACATGGGTGGGTGAATGAACAAGGGGGTGGGAGACTGAATGAACTGATGAAATAACAGATTGATTGGGAATGAGGGGAGTCTCTCACAGGCCAAGCCACTGGGCAAAGCGTGCTGATCGCTGTGCCTTTCTCCTCTCAGCAAAATATATTAAATATGATCAGGCTCTCACCATTTCCCCAGTGGCGGGGGAACGGGTTAAGAAAATATAGAGCTTTGGGAAACATGGTGCTCTCTCCCTCTTGGTCCCTGTGCCCGCAGGAGCCTAGATGGGGCCCAGTCCTGTGGGTGCACAGGCCAGTCAAGTGCCAGAGTGGTCCTACTACCCAGCCAGAAGAGAAGCTGGGCTCACCAGCTCTAGGAAGCCCTGGCCCCCGCCCCAACTGTGTGGGATGGAAGGGCTGGGCCTACCAGGCAGGGACTTCTGAGGAAAAGGCCTGGAGTGCCAAACCCTCTTCTCTCTTCCTCCCTACCTCCCTCCAGCCCCTCAAGCACAGGCTCCCTGCCCCCAGCTTACCAGATAAAGGTGCATGTCTTGGAAGCATTTCCTTGGGGAAGGCAGGCCAACTGCCCCCCTTGGATGGTGCTAATTACAAGCCACACTTTATGGGCACCTATCATGTGCTGGGCACTGTGACCTACATGTTCCACATGCACCATCTCACCAGTCCTCATAATAACCCCTCTATGAGGTAGCTGGTGTCACAGTCCCATTCCACAAGTGGGGACACTGAGGCAGAGGGACCAGGTGTCCTGCCCAAGATCAGGCCATGAACAAGCAGCAGAGGCCGAGCCACTGACTCTCTCCAGCCTTCTCGTGGACTAGCCCTCTGAATCCCCAAGAGACTCCGGCAGCCAGGGTCCCTGCGCCCAAGAAGCAGGGACCCTGCCCTCCTCCTCCAAGCCCCTCTCCTCCCTCCTCCTCACCCACTGGCCTCAATGCCAGAGAGCTGGCCTGGGCAAACCTGGGTGGCAAGAACACTGCTGAAGAGGGTGGAGACAGGCAGAGTGAGGAAAGTAGATGTGACAAGTACTGAGCCCACCACAGCAGCTTGAAAACTTGGAGTGACAGCTCCCAGTGCACCGGCTCCCACACCGGCAACTGCCACATGCAGGGCCCATCCCCGTGGGCCATGGTCACCAGCTCAGGTTGAGGGTTGCAGAGAGGCCGAAGTGAAGGACAGGGGCCCGGGCGGCCAGCACTTCAGGAGAGACATGAGGCCTAGGCTGAGGCTGTCATCATATCCAGAGGTCAGGGTGACCCAGGGAGCCCCCAGCCCTCAGACCCCAAGACTGTGCCCCTCTCTGCAGAACCCACAGTGCCAGGCACAGTGGGTGGTCACAGGGTCCACCTCAAGGGGGAAGCCCACTGATACAAGTCAGCTGATGATAATATTCCAGGGAAATACTGTCAGGAAAATGACGCATTAAAACGGGCCTGGGAATGAGAGAGGTGGGCCTACACTCAGCCAGGAGCTGGAGACCTGAGTAGCAGGAAGGATGCGGTCATGAGCCGGGGAATATTGGGTCTGGCAGAGGTCACGGTCAATGTTCAGGGCAGGATGGAGCCTGGGGAGTTCCAGAAGAATCTAGAAGGCTAATACGTGAGCAAGAAGGTGGAAAGTGGCAATGAGGGTGGAGTAGAACAGGGGTTTTGCAATCGGTTCACGCCAGTGGGCTGGGGTCTGCTTTGTGTTTACAGAGGTGACCCTGGCTGCTGAGTGGAGTGTGATCAGTGAGGACTGATTAGGAGGCTTTGCAGTCCCCAGGTAGAGGGCACAGAGGACTGATTAGGAGGCTTTGCAGTCCCCAGGTAGAGGGCACAGTGGCTGGGACCAGGGACACAGAGAAGGGCTAGGAGCTCAGAAAGGCTCAGGACACCCTTTGAAGGTGTCTCCCTGGTGTCAAGCACCTGGTCTTGTGGAAGGCAGGGTAGTCTCTGTTTGGCAGGGCTTTAAGGGGCTTCCTAGAGACCCTGGGGCCAACCCTACCCCCCACACCTGCCTGGAGCAATGGATGCAAGCAGGAGGGAGACAAGGTGGCGGGCAGGTGACTCTGGCCGAGGCCCAAGCCCTCTGGCCCTAAAGGAGTGAGCTGGGGGCCCATTGGCCTGAGGGCACTTCCCTGGCCTCCTCCTCTTCCCACTCTTGGAGCCCTGACACAACCAGAGAGATTCAAAGTGTATGGGACAAGGTGACAGAGGACTCCATCAGGGGTTGGTGAAGTCCTGGAAATAAAGCTATTCAGGTACTCTCAGCTGTCCACTGCCCCCATCAATCAGTGCCACAAAGGGCCACGCCCCGAGTGCCATGCCCCGAGGAAGCCAGTAACCAGCTTTCCCTAAGCTAGCTTCCTGGGTAGAAAACAGCCCTGGGTTTCAGTGCCTGGGCTGGGCCTCTGTGTTCCCTTCCAGGAAATGGACCTAATTCCCTGGCCCCGAGGATGTAAGAGTCAGCCTTGTCCAAGCAACTCCGCCCATGTGGGGCCACCTCACCCCCAATCCCCTCACCCCAGCAGGCCCTTTGCAAACTTGGCCAAACTATCTGAGCAGGGTGAGGCCCCAGTCACCATGTCAAAGGAAGCAAACAAGTGGGGAAGGGTGAGGAGCCACCCCCCAGTGGGCGTGGCCACCTGGTGGGAATCCCCTCTAGGAAGAGACAGAACTGCCACCTGGATCCTCCCCTTCTCACCTCCTGCACGCAGGAGTTGAGGTGCCAATGTGCGGAATACTCTCGCCCCTGGAGAAAGGGCTCCAGGGGCCAAACAGCACACTCAAGGGCGAGGAAGGGCTCCCGCAGTTCCCACAAGTCTCCTGGGAGGCCAGAAGGGGCCGTGACTTGGTGTGGGGACGCTGAGATGTGACAGAGTCCTGTGGAAGGGAACGAAGACGGCCGGTTCACAGTGTGAGGCCCTGCCCAGCTGTGCCCTGAGGTGAACGTCCCAAACACACGGTGAGCAGTTAAGTAAGGAATGATCCTGCAAGGTTGCCCCTGACGCACAAACCCTGTTTTCTGCTGAATTCTGGAGAGGGATAGCAAAGGCTGGGGCGGTGGCCCTGGGAGTCAGGCCCGGAGCCAAAGCAGGGTGGTCTGGGAACGCCACTAGGCGGGCGACCGCGGGCTGGAGACGCCGGCCGGCGCTAGGGCGCGCCAGGACGACGCCAGCGGCCCGGGCAAAGTGCTGGGGAGCGGCGGTCGCGGTACCCGGCGGCGGGGAACCGGGAGCGGAGTCCGAGCCAGCGCACCTCAGCCTGGAGCCTCCGTGGGCCCGGAGGGAAGTCGCCCCTGCCCGGGCACTCGCCCGGTCCCCTAGTCCGTCCCGTCCTCCGCCCGCTCCGGGCCCCACCCAGCCCACCCAGGAACCGAGATAGGCCAGGTCCCGGTATCTGGTCCCGCCAGCACCCGCCGATGCCCGCGAAGGCAAGGGTGCGCGGTGCGGGGCGACAGCGCGGGGTGCGCGGCTCCAGCAGCCGAGCGCGATTCCCGCCCCCTTCAAGGGCACGCGGGCTGACCCCCGCGGCTCCGCGCCCCCTCCCCGCTTCGGGCGCCCGGCTCGGGCCCCCGGCGGCCCTCCGCCCGCGCCGTGGCCAGGGTGGCCCCGATAGCACCCGCCCTTGGCGGCCCGCGCGCCGCACCCCGGCGCACGCCCAGCCCCGCGCCCTTGGCCGCGCGGCGCCAGCAGGGCGGGAGCGCAGCCCGAAGCCCGGCGCCCCCTCCCGCGCGCCGCCAGCGCCGCCTGCGAGGTCCAGCCCCCGGGCCCAGCCGGTCCCCGCGCCCCCCGCCGCCCCGGCCCCGAGCGCAGCCGGGGCCCCGCTCACCTGACATCTCGTCCTCGTTCTCCATCTCGTCCGCGAACAGCCGCGGCAGCTCCTCCTCGGTGCCCAGCGGGCCCCGCATGCCCGGCACGGGGGGGAGGGGAGGTGGGCGCCCCCCCTCCCGCCGGGCGCGGTGCCAGCCTTAACCCGTGCGCTGCCGGACGGGCGCGCGCGGCGGGCGAGGCGGCCTCGGCGAGAAGATGGCGGCCGCCTGCCCCCCCACCCCCCAAACCTCCACCCCCCCGTCTCGACCCCCTTCTTCTCGGCCGCCTTCGCCCAGATCCCCGCAAAGCCCGGGCTGCTCCGCCCACCGCGCCCCGAAGCCCGATTCCCGCAGCCGGCCGAGGTGGTGGCGGCAGAGCCGGCGGCACGGCGGTACGGCGGGGGGGGGCGGCACACATGCCCGGATTGTGACGTCCAGTCTGGTTGCTGTGGCAACCCCATCCCATCGTTCCGGCAGCGCGACTAGTTAACAGCAGAGAACAAGTTGGGGGGACTAGTCCGGTGCCTCCGGGTGCGGGGTGGGGGACCCGGCACTCCGGCAGGGGGAGCCGTCGAGGCCCCAGCGCGCCGGGGGACCCGACGGCCAAGCGGGCAGCTGGGACTCGGGCGGGCCGGGCCCAGTGGAGGGAAGGGCCGGCCCGGGCGTACCCGCGGCGGGGCCCGCTGCCACCGCCGCCCCCGCCCGGGATGGGTCCCCAAGGGCGCAGGGGCAGGGTCCCCGGAGCAGCGGGCAGTGAGCTTCCTCACTGCTCACACGCGCCCCGCCCCCTGGTCGGCTCGCAGCGAGCCAAACACGCTTCTGTAACCCCCTTTCCAAAGAACATTCGAAGAAAAAAGCGTTCCGCACTTGGGGAAAGGCCGGTCTGGAGACGGCGGGTCTGATTCCTCCAGAAAAATCTGCAGGCTGGCTCCTCCCTCACTCCATCGCACCCGGCTCCCACCACCCACGTACCCCCCTCCCAAAACGCCCCTCCTGGCCGGTCCGCTTTAAATACATCCAACCCCCCGGGGGTGAGGGTGGACCGCGTTCCCTGTGCGCAAAACTCCCGCTCAGAAGCGACACCTGTCGCGGAGTGGGAAGGAACCGCGCCGCCAGTCCTCGGTTGTTAAAGGTGAAGATGGAGGCCAAAGCCCTCGGGAGCAAGACTGGAATTTTAAATAAACGCTGCCAGTCTCGGCTGCAGCGAGTCTTAAAGCTACTCTAAGAACACAAAAGTTTCAGCGAAAGACAGACTGGCCGGCTTTCTAATCGTGGAAGAACCCGAAACTCTCACCCCACCGCCTGGGGTCAGACATCTCTGGAGGAACCCACTGGAGACCCAGTGGCGCCAGGGACCCACAGGAACCACCTGACTCGGGAAGCCCAAGGCAGCTATGAGACGGTCTCCTCTCTGGCATCCACCTCTCTGGTCTTGGCTGAACACCTGCTTCCTCCAGGTGGACAGACACCAGTACCCATGCCGCACTGGCATCACCAGGCAGGCTCACCCTTCCTGAGGCCTTTGAGGAGCCAGGAGAGTTGTGGGTGCTTGGCGAGGACTTCCAGTGCAAGACCTCCTGAGGAGGTGGCCTGAAGATGATAGATGGCACAGGGAAGGCTGGAAAGATGCGCCCACATTTCTCCTCTCCCTTCCCTTCCCATCTAATGAATTTCCAGTAAGCCTCAAACCAAAGCTGCTCTTCATTCATTCCTGGGCAAGGACAGGTCTGTCCAGCCTTCTGACAAAGTGCAGGGAGCTGGGAATACCATCTCCTGAATTGCTTTTAAACCACATTAGGAGAGATGTTGAATCCACCCTGGGCAGACACCCTGCCAAGGTCAAGGGACGGGCAGGGAGGAGGCGGGCTAAGAAAGCAAGGGCCGCTCCTGGTCTCCTGAAGCTGTATTTCACCTCCTGGGCACCTAGCTGAGGGAGCCTCCATCATAAGATGCCTCAGCAGGCCTGCATTTTCCCCAGCAAGGCTGCCTTTCTCTTCCCAGGCCTCCCGTCTTCCTGAAAATTAACCATCCAGGAGAAAACCCTAAAAACTGCGCACCCTTTCGGCACCAGCCCTGCCCCCAGCCCTTCCCAGATGGAGAAATTAGGTCAGGGCACTTCCACAGGTCCCCTGTCCCACTGTAGAGAAGCTGGGACCTACAGTATTTCCCGTCACCAGAAAGCCCCTCACCACACAGGAACCATTAACTATGGCTCCAGTTCCCAAGATGAGGTGGAGAAAGTCATATATCTTTCAACCAAGAAGAGTTCCAGCTGCTTAATTTGGCAAATCAGAGTAGAGATGTTCGTCAGTCATCATCCTCCACCATAACTAAAGCAGCCCTTTCTGTTACTTGAGAAAAACCCGCACAGCAAAGAAGATCCAGCACAACCAAAAAAAATATATATTGGCTCTGTCCAAGGTTACCAAGCAAAGGCCATGGTACTGCAAAATCTGTGGTTGTCTTGTCAGGGACCCACCTCCTAGGGGTGTGCCCCCTCACAGAAAAGGGTCAGCACAGGACCCTACATACATCCTCGAGAAGTTTGGGGACAAGTCAGAAGACGGGCCAGGCAGCAAAAGGGAGACAAAAGCAGACCGCCAAAGCCAGTTTCCAGGCTCCCCTGAGCCTATCAATGGCTGGAGGACCATTATCAACTTAAGGGAGTGCTGCTCACCTTCCAAGATATCAAGTGAGCCCTAAAAATGCTGAGGTCTAAATGCCCCATTAATTTTGACCAATTGTCTTAAAATTAAGTATTTGACATGATCAAACTGTCCCACTTTCTCCATGTCTGTGACACGTTTCTGAACACCACAGTGCTAGGCACCACTAATTAGCTGGAACTCATCTATTTTAATACAAGTCTCCTCCTGAAATGCTGCAAGGAGGACATGACTCAGAAAAGCACACCTTCACCACTGAAGGAGTCACGGGGTGTGTGTGGGGGGTGGGGGGTGGGGTCCACAGGGGCCTTTGAAAGGAAAACAAAGTTAAACCTTTAGTTAAGAGCTGGTATTGATCAAGGGTGAAGTGGAGTTGGAGTCAGCTGAGAACAAGACTATACCAACTTCCTACTTCACTACCTGCACGAACTTAAATCTCAGCTTCAAACTCTCCATGACCTAATCTTTTCCTGTGCCTTGATCAGGCAGGTGAGTCACGAGGCAAGACAGATCAAAAGAAAATTGGTCTAAAATGTGGCCCAGGCTCAGCTGGTGTAATGGGTGCCAAGTAATTCAAGTTCACATCACATCCATCAGAAAAAGTCATGTGTTTGCCAAGTTATTTCTCTGGCTCTGGGTCTGAAGAAATTCTACATGGAGAGTTTGGTTATAGTACTCTCCAGAACCTGAGGCACAGCAACGTAACTAAGGTGAAGAAAGAAGGAATAAAATACACATGTTCTTATCAAACTTAATGAAGTTCAAGGTCATTGCTGGTACAGCAGGACAACCAATTTTTTTGTTGCTAAACAGATTAACATGCAGTCCTTAAAAAAAAAAAATCCTTGCACAATAATAGTAGCCATGTGTTAGCCACTTTAGTATGTGATCAGAAGTCAAAATACAAGAGTTAAAAAAGGCACAGAAAACCCAAGAAGTTTCCATTTTATTACAAATTTTAAATCCTAGATATAGTTTAAAAGAAAAAACTTATATACTAATTTCAGCCCAGGGATAATTTTTTACAATCAAACTAAGGTTTCTACAATGGAACATCAGTGCAACAAACAAGTACAATTTGCAAACCCAAGTCACAACCTTGCTAACAAAATTAATAATCATAGTTAAGGGACAGTACCAAAGAGCTTCAGTTAAATTTGAAAGAAACCCTGCCTTCTTGAGAACAGAAACATGCAAATAATTCTGCTTCAATAAATTTGCATAGAAAGAAAATGGTACTTTACCACAAATGAAATTGCAAACCCTCAATGTTAAAGTCAACTCAAAAAGCACCAAATGTTAACATTTCTAGCTATGCAACTAGCAAAAATGTAAGAATTGCAGGTGTGGAAATGAACCATAGGCAAGCTCTGGAAAACCATGCATTTGTTATCTTAAGACAATGCACTTTCCTGCAGAATGGTTTAGACTTAAGGAGGGCACCTTAAGGTATCAGGTCCTCTTCTCCCTCTTGATCCTAACAGCAAGTCACATCTTTACAACAGCCTCTACACACAGGGCAACAAAACCCATTGTGGGAAAGGTATGGTGGGAATACTGCCTTCAATTTTGTCTGTAGAATGACATTAAGTCCAGCTGTGGCCTACACGGTATGAAGTGACTATTCCCTGGGCATCTGGACACTTCTCTTCAGCCTGAGTTGTCTCCCAGCCTCTCCCCTTCACACCCAACCCCAAGACGACTCCAGAGCTCTGGGTATCGAAGAATTCCGATCCCAACCCATGTCTCTATCCCACAGATCCTCACCCGCTTCTGGAATCTCCACTACACCTCATCTCCAGCTCCCCCTGCTGGGGTCAGAATGACAGTTTGCTGCAAGGACTTGCAGAAACAATAATTATTTTACAAATTCCTATAGTGTAGACCTTTCCTTAATCCAACACCTGGGACTTTTAAAAGAGCCACTCCCCAGACCCTTTCCTGAGGGGGACAGAATACAAGGCAACACTAAAGGACCACTTTTTATTTCCATGGGAAGAAAAAGGGTTAGCATACATAGTAACCATGTGTATCAAGAGTAATTTGTGATCAAAGAATGAAGACAGAATCACAAAACTTTCCTAGAACCCTGCTTTTTTTTTAACACTGCCACTTTCCAATAAAAAAGAGAACCTCAAAAGCAAGTCCCTGTTTCTGCCTGCAGTGAATCAGGAGTTGCCAAGTTTGTATTCCTCAGTCTTTGAGAGGTACCAAATGGAACTGACTCACCCTTTTTGTGTAAAATAGTAACTGACTCACCCCCAATCCCCACGCCCTCCTCCACCTGTTCAGTGTCACACAAGAGTCAGTTCCCTCGAAGGAGCCTCAGCTCTGTTTTGCTATTTCTACCACAAGAATTGAAATCTTTAAGCAGAAAAAAAAGTTTAAAAACAAGTGAGAGGGAGCCCAAGTGAAACCTTTTACTATGATTTCCAATTTTGTTCAGTCCACACTGCAGAGATACGAGGAAAACCACCATTTCAACTCATAAATTTTATTTAAGAACTTATACAAATATTCCAGATTGAGTTTTAATCCTCATCTTCCTCCTCTTCTTCATCTTGATTAATCTGGAAGTAACGCAATTCGTAACTTTCTTTGCTGTTAGCGACTACGCGTAACCAATCTCGTAGATTATTCTTCTTCAAATATTTTTTGGTAAGATATTTCAAATACCTGCAGAGAAAGAACACTTAAGAACTCCACTAGACACAAGACCTTCTTATATTCTGAAATACTGTAACTTTTATGAAACTTGTGCATTCAAAGTCACTACAATTCAAGGTATTTTCCCATGGTTCAAAAAATGGCAGTTGGGAAATATACCCAGTCACTGTTCTAATGAGAATAAACATCATCCACATTTCTTCTAACTAACCTGGCCATAAAAATGAGAACAGATTAAGATGTGACCACTGTCCATGAAACAAGAGCCATCACCTATACAATGGTTTGTAGTGACCACTGGGGAAAGAGATCAAGGTGGTCACTTGGAAGCTAGGCACACAATCTTAATATCTTTTATTGAGAAACTGCCGGGTTCCTAACAGGCTCCAAGTACTTCACCTCATTGACTAAAACCTCCTTTTGAAGTTGCTGGTTCCTGGGACCACAGCTCAGGGCCTTGTCACATTCTCACTCTCGTTTTGAGATGCCCACCTCCCAACCACCCCCCACCCCCCACCGCTTAACTGCCCTGACTCAAGCTGTCCACTTAAGCACCTGTCCTCCTTAGTCTACTCGCCCAGTGGCCACCTGAGCCTGCGTGAGCTAAGCCTCAACCCCAAACACTGTTGTCAGGAAACCGTTCACCTAAAGGCAATGGCTCTTATGCTCAACACAAACCCACAATCCTGCTCTCATCCATCTGCTTATGAGGCCCTGGGGTTTATCTATTCTGGCATCATCCCAGACCATAAAGAGGGAATAGAAGGTTCAGCAAACCCATCACTGGGCAAGTTAGTCTTTCTAGACCTCAGTGTCACCCTCTATAAAACAGGTCTCAAGATACTCACCATCTCTTCAGACTGGTACCAGGACTAAATGAGATGCACTGGCAAACTCTGGCATTTTAGATGGGACCAAGTGTTAACAAACCGAGAAACCCGACCCCTCCCGGAAACAAACACTGTTCCACTGTATTACTCACATCAACCAAGCAATCTTCACAAAGATGTGAAGATCTCAGTTCAATTCTACCCACTTTTCCCTACATAAAAATAAAACAATTTGGTCGTTTCACCTACAAAGTATTCTCTTTTATTTCCATTTACTATTTCTACTATATCCAGGTAAAGTGGGTTAATTCAAAAGTTTAGGTGGCTTGAGTGTTTTCATAATAGAATATGGGGGGAAGCTAGATTAAAACACAGAAGTTCAGAGATAAGCAAGAGATGTTCCACTGGCCCCTGGTGGTCCAGTGGTTAAGACTCCAAGCTTCCACTGCTGGGGGCACACATTTGATCCCTGGTCAAGAACTAGATCTCGGGTCAAGAACTGGATCCCACTTGGTGTGTCCAAAAGAACATTCTAGATTAGGAGCCCCTTGAATGTTTCAAGAAAACATAGTTCTAACAGATCAGGTTCTTTTCCTTCCCTACTTGGCAAACAAGAGAAAGTCTGTGAAAACTGAAGTGACATGTGTTAGGAGACAGTCTCACACTAGGTTAGGAGATTTGGAAACAGACCACAGGCTCTTCCCCGCGAGCTCAGCGGAGGCTGGTGGGGAAGGTGTTAAGTACACCGTGGAGGCCCTTCGGTTATCCCGTCTCTCATGCCATCTAACTGCCTTCTGCACACGGGAAATAACTCAGCCAGGCAGAAGGGGAGTAATTCAGGGACTTCTCAGGCAGGCCAGTAGTTAGAACTCCATGCTTCCACTGCTGGGGGCCTAGGTTCAATTCCTGATCAGGGGACTAAGATTCCACAAGTCACACAGCCAGAAAAAAAAAGGAGTAATTCACTTAGCTTTATTTTATTTTTTTTTTTAGGACAGGATCACATTTGTCACTTCTTCCTCCCTACTACCCAAAGTGGTACCAGACCCATAAAATAGTCAATAAACATTTACAAAGTTAACAAATAAGTCTATTTTTTTTTAACTCTCCTGAGTTAACTAAATTTTTTGAGGCTCATAAGTGAATATGTTTTCTTCTTTACTTTGTCTATTACAGCCAGATTGTATGAGTGCGGTATTAAAGTCTCCCACTATTATTGTATTGTTGTATATTTCTTCTATCATACTAATTAGTGTTTGTCTTAGATATATCAATGCTCCAATGTTGGGTGCATATATATTTATAATTGTTATAACTTCTTTTTGGATTGTTCCTTTAAGTCGTTATGTATAACCTTGATTGTCTCCTTTTCAGGATCTTTAAAGTCAATTTTATCTGATATGAGTATTGCTACTCCTGTTTTTAGTCCAAATTTGCATAAAAAATTTTTTTCCAGCCCTTCATTTTCAGTCAATATATATCCCCTATTTTAAGGTGGTTCTCTTGTAGACAACATATATAGGGGTCTAGTTTTTATATCCATTTAACCCGTTTTAGTCTTTTGGTTGTCTCTTGTAGACAAGGAATGTAGGGGTCTTGTTTTTGTATCGATTCGGCCAGTCTTTGTCAGTTGATTAGGGCATTCAGCCCACAAACGTTTAAAGCGATTATTGATAAATAGGATTTACTTTATTATTTTGGGTTCGAATTTATACACCCTTTTAGTGATTCCTATCTAGAGAATGTCCTTTAGTTTTTGTTGGAGAAATGGTTTAGTGATGCTAAATTCTCTCAACTTTTGCTTATCTATGAAGCTTTTGATTTCTCCTTCATATTTGAATGAGATCCTTGCTGGATACAATAATCTAGGCTGTAAGTTATTTTCTTTCATCACTTTAATTATGTCCTGCCATTCCCTCCTGGCTTGGAGAGTTTCTTTTGTAAGATCAGCTGTTATCCTTATGGGAATTCCCTTGTGAGTTATTTGATGTTTTTCCCTTGCTGCTTTTAATATTTGTTCTTTATATTTAATCTTTGTTAATTTGATTAATATGTGTCTTGGGGTATTTCGCCTTGGGTTTATCCTGTTAGGGACTCTCTGGATTTCTTGAACTTGAGTGGTTATTTCCTTCTTCATTTTAGGGAAGTTTTCAACCATTATCTCCTCAAGTATTTCCTCATGGTCTTTCTTTTTATCTTCTTCTTCTGGAACTCCTATGATTCGAAAGTTGTAGTGTTTAATGTTATCCTGGAGGTCTCTGATATTGTCCTCATTTCTTTTGATTCATTTTTCTTTTTTCTCCTCTGATTCATTTATTTCTAGGATTCTATCTTCTAATTCACTAATCCTATCTTCTGCCTCTGTTATTCTACTATTTGTTGCCTCCAGGGTGTTCTGGATCTCATTTATTGCATTATTCATTATGTATTGACTCTTTTTATTTCTTCTAGGTCCTTGTTAAACCTTTCTTGCATCTTCTCAATCCCTGTCTCCAGACTATTTAACTGTGATTCCATTTTGATTTCAAGATTTTGGATTAATTTCACTATCATTATTTGGAATTCTTTATCAGGTAGATTCCCTATCTCTTCCTCTTTGGTTTGGTTTGGTGGGCATTTATCCTGTTCCTTTAGCTGCTGGGTATTCTTTTGTCTCTTCATCTTGTTAAAATTGCCAAGTTTAGAGTGTCCTTACTATATTCTAATAGTTTGTTGAATTTTCTTTATTGAGGCGGTTTACTGGTCTTTTCAATATCTGATCTCTGCCCTGTTACAGAGGAGGTGGAGATGAACACCCAAATCTAAGCTGGCCAGGTTCAGGCACTCCAGGTTCAGAAGCACAGACTCGGTTGAGTCTGCATTTTATGCCCTTCCCAGGTCTGAGTAGCGCAGATGATGAATTGTTTGGCAAGCGCAGCTGCTGCGACTTATCGCCTCCCCGCCACTCAGTTTTCTGGGTATACAACCGGCGCACTTTCTCAGGCAGATGTTGACCATCCAGAGCCCCAAGAAGTGTGAGTTAGCACAGAAAACTGCTTACAGTTTTGTAGTCAACGTCTCTCTAGGGCTGTGATTGCCCGCTTGGGGCTCTGGCTGCCTGTCACTGGAGTGGGACGGTCTGCAGCCAGCTATCTCTGCACAGTCCTTTGTTCCGTACATAGTCCTGGTGGTGTCTTAAGTTAGGGCTGGCTTTTGATGTAGTAGATAACAGACAGTCTGGTTATTTCGCTCAGATAGTGCTCAGAATAGCTTGGTCAAATCCTTTCTCAAAAGGATGCAGGCCGCGCTGCTTCTCCTAGCCCAGCCCCCGCTTGCTAATAGCAAGTGCTGGACCGCTTCTCCGCAAAAGGAGTTACCGCAGGGCTCGCGACAATGAACTGTCCTTCTAAGTGCCTGATGTCCTCTGCCAGCATTGAGAAGTTGTTTTGTAGAATTTACTCAGCATTCAAATGTTCTTTTAATGGATTTGTGGAGGAGAAAGTATTCTCCCCGTCCTACTCATCCACCATCTTAGCTCCTCCCCGCCTTCATTCTTATTCGTTTGTAATTAATGAGAGCATAGAGCAGGGAAGACTTAAACTAGACAGTTCACTTAGCTTTAAAGTCATCTCTCTTTTTTTAATTTAAATTTTTTTTTAACACCAAAAACATTTTGTATCAGGATAGTCAATTAACAATGTTGTGATAGTTTCAGATGAATAGTGAAAGGACCCAGCTATTTACTGACTGATTTAGTTAAAAACATAAGCAAAGGGGAATTCCCTGGTGGTTCAGTGGTTAGGACACAGCACTCTCACTGCCAAGGGTAAGGGTTCAACCCCTGGTCAGGGAACTAAGATCCTGCCAACCACGTGGTATGGACAAAAAAAATAAATAAATGAGCCTACAGGAATTAAATGAGGTGGCTTCAGTCTAAACTGAGACTTCTGATCCCTCATCTAATTCTGGTAGCATTTACAGGAAAAAAAGCCTAGTGTTGCTGCAGTCCACAGGGTCGAAAAGAGTGGGATACGACTTAGCAACTAAACAAAAGGGAAAAAAAAAGAACAATAAAAATGAAAGCTCTTCAAAGTGATCTAGAGGCAAAGGAAGGCTCACTTTTAAGAATACAATCTAAGTAAATCTGAGCATCTTTACTGCTGGAAATCCTTTAGCTCAAAGGTCCCCAAACCCCAGGCCGTGAGACTTGTCTGGTTCGAAGCCTGATAGGAAATGGGCCACAGAGCAGGATGTGAGCAGCAGGCCAGACAACAAAGTTCCCCATGGCTTGTATTACTGCCAGAACCATTCCCCCAGCCATGGAAAAACTGTCTTCCAGAAAACTGGTCGCTGGTGCCAAAAAGGCTGGGGACCACTGCTTTAGGCTGCAGAAAACAAAACTGCAGCAAGCTACCAAGAGCTGAATACTCTTAACCACCCCAGTAACATTCGTTCATTCACCGCCCCTCACACTGGACACTGCTCCAGAAGTTAACAAAGGCAACCACAAAGCAAATGACTTTGCAGGGAGCAACCTTTCTGGCCGGGGTGGGTGGGAACCTTAGCTGAGGACACGGACAAGTAATGCCTCCCCTTCCCATACCTTTTGGAAAAGGGCACCTCGGAAGTTACAGTAATCTTGCTCTTGCTTCTTTCAATTGTTACAACACCACCGCCCAGGTTGCCAGCTTTTCCATTCACCTTGATCCTCTCCTGAAGAAACTGCTCCTGTAGAAATCATCAAATGGACCAGATAGTGAGGAGACTGGTTCACCCACATCACCAGCAAAACACTTTTAAATTTTATTTGTCTTCTTCTGGTAAAGAATCCATCTGCAATGTGGGAGACCTGGGTTCAGTCCCGGGGTTGGGAAGATCCTCTGGAGAAGGGAAAGGCTACCCACTCCAGTATTCTGGCCTAGAGAAGTCCATGGACTGTATAGTCCATGGGGTCGCAAAAGTTGGACATGACTGAACCACTTTCACACACCACTTCTTTTTAATTTTTTGGCCACGCCACATGGCATGTGGGATCTTCGTTCTCTGACCAGGGATCGAACCCACAACCCCTGCATTGGAAGCATAGAGCCCTAACCACTGGACATCCCAAAAGTCCCAAAATATTTTTTTATACTCCTATCTCTAAGCATATAGCTGGTTACATGTCCAATCTCTGACTCTTGGGTCAAGGGTAAAGACTGGACAGGAAACCTAGGCCCAAACTTACAACTGTAGATAGAGGCAACCAAAATGGCAAGCAGCCTCTGAACCTAAGACATGTAAAGCACTGTCCTCAGTGTGATCGGAGAAAATAAATCTTCAACCAAGCAGAAGAACAAAAACATACAGCAACCAGAGCAATTACACATCTATCTGCTGAAGGGCCACGTGCACCAGCACTGAACAGCAGGAGGGACACTGGCTCAGAAGCCCAGAGATGGGACTGTGGGAAAATCCCAGAGGAAGCTGGGCTGGTCATTCACCTCTTGGACCAAAAAGGACTTTTATGGTTTTCTTGATATTGAAATGACAGGAAGGCCCTTCAGCTCCCATCCCTACAGTCCTCTATTTAAAAACTCCAATCTGGGGACTTTCCTGCTGGTACTAGGACTCTGAGCTTCCACTGTAGGGAACATGGATTCAATCCCTGGTCAGGGAACTAAGATCCCAAATGCTGCACAACACAGCCAAAAAAAAAAAAAACCCACCAATATACAATATGTTAACTGTCGACAGGAGGTATAAGGTCAGAAATCTTAACTTTCGTGTCTTAGACTAATAACAACTCCTGTTTTCTATCCAGAGGAACCTAAAAGGAAGACAGTCACACATATTGAGAGACAGTGGAAGAAATAATGGCAGAATAGGGCCATCAGACACAATGTGCAAGCTACAAGTTAGGAGGGACAAGAGGCCCCAGAGAAAAGCAAGAGACAGAAGGAACAAGGAGCCACGGAGGGACCTCCTGCAGGCCGGGCCAGGGCCACGGCAGGCATCTACAAGGGGGCAGTCAACTACAGGCTACCCAGAGACCATACTTTGTAAGTCGTGGCCACAGGCCAAGCTGCTAATTTTTTAATTTGAAAATTATTCTTGTAATGATATTAATCTTGGCAATAGTTGACCTCTGGAGACTGAAGAGAAGATGTCAACTTAGGGCTCTGCACAACAGTATGTCTGAATCCCCCAAGCTCTGCTTGGCTATGGAGAGGAAAAGTGTAAAATGCCAAAACCAAGTTGCAGATTCCAAAATGTGGCAGTTGGGTTCATTTTTCTAGATTTAGGTGAAATAGAGGAGTGTTGGGGGATGGGGCCAACATGAGGGTAAAAAAATCAGTACAGAGCAAGGTCTGAAAAAATCCAAGCTACAATTACAAATCAGCAAGCAGGATATTTTCACATGAATACTGAAGCTCTGATGCTTAATACAACAGAAAGCTCAAGGAGATGCTGTCCTCTGTCCAAGGCCCCAGAACCAAGCATCAGGCCCAGGGCACAGGAAGCCGCTGGGCCCAAAACGTCAGTGTCAGGGCCAAGCTTACACCTAAAGACACCTAAGTGCAGAGGAGATGCTGGATCCAAGGAAGTTCACCTGATAAATTTTAAGTAAAGTCTTTTTGGAAACCGAAGAAGAAAATGTGGCCCTCTGGCAGTGACTTGATCTAGTGCATCTCCTTTACTCTTCACCACTGTCACACCCCTGAGAAAGCAAGGCTTAGAACCAGAACCAGACAGAGATCCAGAGTCGAACCCAACAGCAAGAACTGCAAAGCAGCCTGAGCCTGCAAACAAACAGGCTCCAGTATGTTTTCTCAGCAATTTCCAAAAGGGTTCGCTTACTGTCCAGGGTGGCATCAGCGGGGTAACTTACAAAATTGGCGGCATCCATGATTCCATCTTCTACAGGGTGGGTACAGTCCAGAGTGAATTTTAGGACTTGCTTCTTTTTTTTGCCTCCCTTCGCCACAAGCTTTTTCTAAGAAAAGGATACAAATAATGAGAGATAAAGCCATAACCAGTCAAAAACAACAAAAAAAAATTAACAGAAGTGGGAAGACCAGAGTTGTAAAAGTACACACAAATGCAAAAACCATGGGATTCTGTTCCCCTGCAAGGGTGCCAAGGATGGAGGATAGATAACACTCAAGATGCTGCTCTGGGGTCATGCCCTCTAGAAGAGGAAACTCATTACAGCACTCTTTTCCCATTTACACTTTCCAGCATCCCTAGTTTCTAGGGGAATAATGGAAGGTCTGTTAGCTTAAGAACTACAATGAAAAAAACGTTTCCTTTTATTCATTCTAAAATTTCCAAAATAAAGAAACACTCATTTTCTTCCAGGATTAAGGCACAGGCATGAAAATGCCTTACATACCTAAAACAGTTTTAATCTGAATTGAATACATGTCCTAACTTTTCCGACTCAGGGGCAATCCAGTTGAGCTGTTTTTTCCCTTCGTCCTGTCTCATCTACTTTCTCATAACAGTGACCAGAACCACACATCCTAGCAGCCCATCTAACCCCAAATGGAACAAGGATCTAGCTAAAGATTCTAATTACAAGACTGTTGACAATTTCTGGTCTTTTGACTGATTTAATCTCTGAACGAGCACTTTCAAGCCACCAGTTTAGCTACAAGGTTCCAGCTCTTTCATTCTCACAATGATCCTTGTATAAATATTCTCCCTCTACAAATTCCAACTCGAATTAAAAAAAAAAAAAAGCACTTGGACAACATACTTACCTGTAGTTGCAAGAACACATTTCACATCCTTTCCTGTCTCAAAGAACTTCACCTAAAACTTTGTATTAACTGGATGAATTTTTCAAACACTTAGGCTTCGACAAAAGTCACTCGTTCTTTTCCTTTCTAACATGTCTTCCTAGTAACAATCAAAGGGGCTGCTTTAAGCCCCGGAAACACACAATCAGCAAGAAGACCTGCCGGCAGGATATGGGCTCCATACCCTCCAAACCATGGTTTTAAATAAAAAACATACAAACGCCTAAAAGCATTAAAGGACCACCCAGGCAGAAAGCTGGAGATGAGCCCAAACTGTTAATAAAGGTGTCCCAACAAAGAAGGGTAGGGAAACTTTCTCCAAGTAACCTGGGAGGAGACCATCTGCAGCCAGTGACATGAGGGCGCCACACAGCCCAGGCTCAGCCTGGCCGACACAGAATCCAAATGGGCCCTCGCCGGACACCAGAAAGGGTCTGCAGAGCTGCGCCCTGAAGATTTAACTTCCTCCGGAGACGCGAAAGGGTCCTCTAGCCCAGGCCTCCTCGTGAAAACTGGCCAGCGAGCCCTCCGTTCGTGGACCCTGCCACTGATCCCGACCCCCGGAATAGGCTTTCCGGTTGCGCACGGTCCCCGAGAGTGGCAGGTCCCCTCCTTCCCCTCCCTCCGCCCAGGTAACCGGGCCCAGGCCTTGGCTGCCTTACGCCGGCTCCAAGGATCGCTGACCAGCCCAGGCTGCAATCTCAGTTCCCCAGCTCCCTGCTGACCACAGGCAAGAGCCCAAGCCCGAGCGGCGGCTTCCGAAAGCCCCAGATCTCCCCCTCGAGCCTCGGGCCGCGGCCTCCTCCGCCCACAACGTGCGGGGATCGGCGGCCACACTGGCTCACTCCTGAAGGCCTGCTAGCCAGGCCCCGGTAGGACGATGCTGAGAGCCGTCCGCCAAGAGCCAGGTAGGGGCCGGGCCGGTGAGGCCCACGTGCCTCCCCCAGAGCCGAGGCCTCACGCGGAGCCATACTAACCACAGGCGCCATGGCGGCAGCGGAGGCAGAAAGGGAGGTGAGCGAACTACGCAGACGCAAAGAGGCCGCAGCGCGCAGAGCACGCAGGGCTCAGGCCGTACTAATCTCTCTGCCACGCCCCTCGGTCGCCGCTGTCCTGCCCCGTTCTGTACTCTCGGGGAGCGATTGTTTTTACCTGAATGCAAAAACCCATCGTCTCACGCCCCTCCCACCTAGGATTGTAGTGGGAGGGAGGAAGCCGAGTAGCCTGTCCCACTGCGAAGGATCGGAGGGGGAGCCTGACTAGACCAGCCCGAAGAGAAATAAAGGGGTTCGCTCTACTTTTGACAGTCTTTAAAAAAATAAATAAGGAGATTCAATAAACCGTCAATAACCAGATAGTGGGATGGGAATCGAACCCACTAACTTGGGGAGGTGAGGCCTACTTTGGGATCCTAATGTCCGAGAGCACTTGGCTTCTTCCTACCCAAAGTCCCATTCCGGAAGCGGGTGCGCAGAGGCTGCTTCCCGGTGCTAGCTCTCTTGGCTATAGTCAGCTATACTCTTCACCACTTCAGTTTCAAGCTGAGTCCCAGATCCCGTCCTCGGATCATCCTAGCTTTCCAGCTCATCTCTTCTGGTGCGTACTAAGCCGCTTCAGTCGTGTCCGACTCTTTGAGACCCTATGGACTGTAGCCCAACAGGCTCCTCTGTCCGAGGGATTCTCCAGGCAAGAATACTGGAATGGGCCGACCCAGGGATTGAACCTGAGTCTCTTAAATATCAATAACCTCAGATATGCAGATGACACCACCCTTATGGCAGAAAGTGAAGAGGAACTCAAAAGCCTCTTGATGAAAGTGAAAGTGGAGAGTGAAAAGGTTGGCTTAAAGCTCAACATTCAGAAAACGAAGATCATGGCATCTGGTCCCATCACTACATGGGAAATAGATGGGGAAACAGTGGAAACAGTGTCAGACTTTATTTTGGGGGCCTCCAAAATCACTGCAGATGGTGACTGCAGCCATGAAATTAAAAGACGCTTACTCCTTGGAAGGAAAGTTATGACCAACCTAGATAGCATATTCAAAAGCAGAGACATCACTTTGCCAACAAAGGTTCGTCTAGTCAAGGCTATGGTCTTTCCTGTGGTCATGTATGGATGTGAGAGCTGGACTGTGAAGAAGGCTGAGCGCCGAAGAATTGATGCTTTTGAACTGTGGTGTTGGAGAAGACTCTTGAGAGTCCCTTGGACTGCAAGGAGATCCAACCAGTCCATTCTGAAGGAGATCAGCCCTGGGATTTCTTTGGAAGGAATGATGCTAAAGCTGAAACTCCAGTATTTTGGCCACCTCATGCGAAGAGTTGACTTATTGGAGAAGACTCTGATGCTGGGAGGGATTGGGGGCAGGAGGAGAAGGGGACGACAGAGGATGAGATGGCTGGATGGCACCACTGACTCGATGGATGTGAGTCTCAGTGAGCTCCGGGAGTTGGTGATGGACAGGGAGGCCTGGCGTGCTGCAGTTCATGGGGTCGCAAAGAGTCGGACACAACTGAGCGACTGATCTGATCTGATCTCTTAGGTCTCCTGCATTGACAGGCAGGTTCTTTATCACTAGCGCCATCTGGGGAGTCCCTCATCCCTTCTAGTTTTCCAGCTTCAAAAATTCGTCTACCAGCGCTCCCCATACTGGCATACAGACAGGAATCACCTGGGAATCTCATTCCAGATTCCAATTCAGTGGGTCTTATTGGCCTGAGATTCTGCGTTTCATAAGAGCTCCCAGGAGATACTGCTGCTGCTGCTGCTAGTCCACGGACCAAAGTTGAGTGACAAGGAGTATTCCTCCCCAGACCTACTGTTCCACGCACTGGACTATTTTCAGTCCCTCATGTCCTTGCTGTTAGGGGAAAACACTGACTGGAACCGCCCACTTTAGCCAGGCACCATAGTAATTATTTGCATGATTTATTTTATGAGACGACGTCCTGGTAAAAACAAAACAAGCCACCACCAACCAGAAGAATTTCAGGTAAGTCAAAAGGAGACACCATGTGTCCTACCAACCTCCCAGAATCCTCCTTGCTGGAATCCATCTTGGCTGAATGATGCATGTGCCACCAGAAAGGACCCTCAATCAGAGTAATTGAGTGATTTAGATCTGAGTGTTTCAATCAGTAACAACCCAGAAACTAGTCCCATCACCATAAAACCCAAGACTGCAAGCCATGTGGTAGAGCAGCCCTCCTGGGTTCCCTTACTCTGCTGCTCTCTGCGCCAGCACCCCTTCCCAATAAAGTCTCTTGCATTGTCAGCAGATGTGTCTCCTCAGACAGTTCATTTCTCAGTGATAGATAAGCCCACTCTGGCCCTGGAAGGAGTCCCCCTTCCTGCAACATTACCAGTTCCAGTCCAGAGTCCTGCATTATAATCACTCACTTGCACACACCCTCCAGTCCCTGTATCCACCTGCCATGTAGTCACCTATCAGAAGCCCAAGCCTAGCTTACAGTGGTGTTAGGATACTGTCCATGCTGATTACTCTAGGTGTATCTTCAGGCCTACTCTGCCAGTTGACCAAGCTCCAAGCCCACTTTGCGATTCTTTTTTTTAATAATATGTATTTATTCATATTTGGCTGTGCTGGGTCTTCTTTGCTTTGCAGGCTTTTTTCTCTAGTTTCAGGGAGTGGGAGCTACTCTCTAATTGGGATGTGCAGGCTTCTCATTGTGGTGGCTTCTCTTGCAGTGGAGAGAGGCTCTAGGGCACATGAGCTTCAGTAGTTGCAACACATGGACTCAGTAGTTTTGGCTCTTGGATTCTAGAGCACAAGCTCAGGAGTTGTGGCATACAGGCTTAGTTGCACCTCAGCATATGGAATCTTCCTGATTAGGATCAAACCCTGCATTGGCAGGTGGTTTCTGTACCATTGAGACACCAAGAAAGCCCCACTCTGCTGTTGCTGACTGCAAACCACATTTCTGCTTTGCCAGCTGGCTCTGGTCAGGTTCTTTCAATGGAGGCCTAAGAGGGAAACTGCAGGCTGGAGGAAAAAGAAGAGACTTGTCTTGGTTTACTTCCTGCTTGTTCCTGTTCTGTTGGTGTCACCTCCTCCTGCTTCATCCTGGTAGCAGCAGTTGGAACATTCCAGTTGCATGTTATTCCAACACTTGGAGAACCAGCCTCATTGTCTTCTCCCCAACAGCTGAGCAGTGCCCCATTCTCAGATATCAGCTTCCTAAGCCCCCTCCTTCAAGTGTCTACCTTCTAATAGGATCATCCTAGGAGTGGCAGCTACTTCCTGCAGTTACTAGAGTTCTTATTTCACCCCTCAAGTTACCCAGTTCACAAACCGTTGTACCCGATTAACAGTCCTTAGCGTACTTTTTCCTGAGTGACCTGACCCCTCTCTTAACTTAGCAAGCCTTGGGGCTGCCTGACAGTCCTTTAATTTTTCACACCTCTGGCCAGAGTGCCAGCTCCTCACCCCAAAACATCTTTCTCAACTGATGACCTCCGTTGCTCTCCTTTTGAAAACACAGAAGCAATCCAAAAAGAATTTTCAGATACACCCACCTACACACCTACCCATCCAGCAACATCTTTACCCCACTCTGCCTTCCCTCCTGTTACTATGGAAGAAGATCCCTATCTGAGGTCAACCCCAGCACTAGGGCACTCACCCGGCATACTTCCACCTACTTGAGGACACCACTCCAATAACCCTTACCCTTACCCCCACCCCCACCCCATGAAATCATCAGTGTATCCTTTCTTCTGGATTTTTTCCCGTCAGCACTTAACCATTCTTTAAAATCTCCCATCTTAGGACTTGCCTGGTGGTCCAGTGGTTAAGAATCCACCTTCCAATGCAGGGGGGTGCAGGTTTGATGCCTGGTTGGGAAACTAAGAGCTCACAATGCCTCGGGGCAACTAAGCCCACATGCTGCAACTACTGAATCTGTACCACAACCCGAGAGAAGCCGGCACACTTCTCTCAGTTGAAGGAACAAAAGTTCCTCCGGCTGCAACTAAGAGAGTTGTATCCAACTCTTTGCAACCCCATGGACTATACAGTCCATGGAATTCTCCAGGCCACAATACTGGAATGGGTAGCCATTCCTTTCTCCAGGGGATCTTCCCAACCCAGGGATCAAACCCAGGTCTCCCACATTGCAGGAGGATTCTTTACCAACTGAGCTATCAGGGAAGCCCAAGACCCAATGCAGCCAAAAATAAATATTTTTTAAAAGTTGATTGCTAATCTTATAAAAATATAATAATAAAAAAAACCCTCCCATCTTAAAACAGAAAAAGCAATCTCTCAACCCACAACATTTCCTGTCACATACCACCCCTTTTGTCTCTTGTCAGCTATGTACTGAATGTTTCCACGTTCATAAGTGAGACCCTAGTCCCCAAAGCGATGGTATTTGGAGACAAGTCCTCTGGGAAGTAATTAGATTTATAAGCCATCACGAGGGTGGGGCCTCGTGATGGGACTGGCAAAGAAGACACCTGAGATCTGTCTTGCCATGCGAGCCACAGGGGGAAGAGAGCCGACAACAAGCCACGAAGAGTGGCTGCACCAGGAGCCCCATCTGTCTACACCTGATCTCAGGCTTCAAGCCTCACAACTGTGAGAAATTTCTGATAAACCAGAAATTTTGATATTTTTGTCATGGCCAGTTTCCATGCAGGTTTCCTCTGTGCACTGTCAATTTCTCTCCTCCCATTTCCTTTTGAACCCACTCTGGGCAGGGTGGGGGGAATCTTTTCACACATACACACCCACACCAGCCACAGGACAGCTCTCATCAAGGTCACTGGTGATGTCCTCCTGTTAAGAACTGGGGTTAGGTCCTAGTCTTCCTGCTTCTTTTAGCATCTGATACCAGAGGTCACTCATCCTTGATGACCCTTCTTCCCTGGGTCCCCAGGACCTCAATCTCTCCTGGTTCTCCTTCCACCTCTGGCCACTCCTCCATCTCCTTGCTGCTCCCTCTCCTCCTCCCTGGACTTGAAGGTCTACAGGAAACAAAGCCCCTCTCGTCTTCATCTACACTTGACCTTTGCCATGCTCCAAACACATATCTTTTTTTTTTTTTTTGGCCTTGCCACAGGGCATGCAGGATCTTAGTTCCCTGACCAGGGATCAAACCTGCATCCCCTGCAGTGGAAGCATACAGTCTTAACCACTGTTCCACCAGGCAAGTCCAGACACATAACCTTAAATATGACTCCCCAAGTCTGTATGTACAGCATCCAGCGTGGACTCCTCTCTAGTCTAGAAGATCAAGATGACCACCTTCACCCCAAAGATGCAACCCTCAACTCTCCATGCCCTTGCCCCCACTCTCCATCCTCAGCCTCACCCCAATCCTGCATCCCTTCCTCTCTACCCACATTGGTCTTCCTTTCCTTCCTTCACATTTATTCCAACTTCTGGGACCTTGTACTTGCTGTTGGCTCAGCTTTGAACTCTTCCTCGCTTTTCTTGTGTCTGAGACAAGAAATGATTTCTTCTCATCCTCCAGGAGCTCTGCCCATCCATGGTTATCTAGTGTGTCTTCAGCTCCACCTCCTCCCAGCTGCCCTCCATCACATCATCCCGATTCTTTCCATAAGGGTATTTAACATAGTCTGTCCTTGTTGTATTTGTTGATTTGTGTACTTGGTGAACCTAGTTTGTCCATTTCTATGTGTAGGGCCCATGGTGGATGCTCAGTAAATATTGATACTACTCAAATAGTAAGGCTGTAAGGTGGTCAGGATTGGTGACTCAGATGGTGAAGAATCTGCCTGCAATTCAGGAGACCCGGGTTCAATCCCTGGGTTGAGAAGATCCCCTGGAGAAGGGAATGGCTACCCACTCCAGTATTCTTTCCTGGAGAATTCCATGGACAGAGAGGAGCCTGACTGGCTATAGCCATGGGGTTGCAGAGTCAGGACACAACTAAGCGACTGACACTTTCACTTTTTTTAAAGATGGTCAGGATTAGTTGAGATAACACAAGTAAAAGAGCTTTGAATAGTACCTTGACCTGTAAACACTGGCCACTGTTACTAGGACTTGGAGCACAAGAGCTAGAGAAGACTGTTCTAGCATTAACTTAGGCAGGTTGATAGGGAGTCCAAGGCTTCTTTAAGGAGGAGGTGAACATTCTTGTTCCAGTTCTTTTGCCTTAGTCTGTAGGCTGCACAAGCAACAGTGTGTCTTGCTCATGCTTTCCTTAAGCCTTGTGTAACAATGTATCTTGCCTGAGAGGTGGCTTTTCTTTAGATCTGAAGCTAATCATTACAGAGCAGTAATACATCTTACTCATGGTAGGCTTTACTTAGGCTCTAAAGAGTACGTCAAGGCTGTATATTGTCACCCTGTTTATTTAACTTATATGCAGAGTACATCATGAGAAACTCTGGACTGGAAGAAACACAAGCTGGAATCAAGATTGCCGGGAGAAATATCAATAACCTCACATATGCAGATGACACCACCCTTATGGCAGAAAGTGAATAGGAACTCAAAAGCCTCTTGATGAAAGTGAAAGTGGAGAGTGAAAAGGTTGGCTTAAAGCTCAACATTCAGAAAACGAAGATCATGGCATCTGGTCCCATCACTACATGGGAAATAGATGGAGAAACAGTGGAAACAGTGTCAGACTTTATTTTTCTGGGCTCCAAAATCACTGCAGATGGTGACTGCAGCCATGAAATTAGAAGACACTTACTCCTTGGAAGGAAAGTTATGACCAACCTAGATAGCATATTCAAAAGCAGAGACATTACTTTCCCAACAAAGGTTCGCCTAGTCAAGGCTATGGTCTTTCCTGTGGTCATGCATGGATGTGAGAGCTGGACTGTGAAGAAGGCTGAGCGCCGAAGAATTGATGCTTTTGAACTGTGGTGTTGGAGAAGACTCTTGAGAGTCCCTTGGACTGCGAGGAGATCCAAGCAGTCCATTCTGAAGGAGATCAGCCCTGGGATTTCTTTGGAAGGAATGATGCTAAAGGTGAAACTCCAGTACTTTGACCACCTCATGCGAAGAGTTGACTCATTGGAGAAGACTCTGATGCTGGGAGGGATTGAGGGCAAGAGGGGAAGTGGATGACAGAGGATGAGATGGCTGGATGGCATCACTGACTCGATGGATGTGAGTCTGAGTGACCTCCGGGAGTTGGTGATGGACAGGGAGACCTGGCGTGCTGCGATTCATGGGGTCGCAGAGAGTCGGACACGACTGAGCGACTGATCTGATGTAATCTGATGTTAATGATTATAATTGTAACAAATCTTGCCAAGGAACCTGTTTTCTTAGCAACACTGTATCTCTCCCAGAGGCATGTTGCCCAGAACCCATTCTCCCTGGCTAATCTTGTGCCAAAGTTATCTCAGGATGTATGGCTTGGGAAAGGGTCTGGTAAAACTTTCAGTCTTGAAGTATTCTTTTTATCTGTTTTCAGCAACCAGCTGAAAAGTGTATAATACCCTGCTCAATCTAGCAAAGTGGGTACTCTTCCTACCCCCTTCTGATGTCTACATCAGAAGCTTTCTCTGTCCTTTCATTTCAGTAAAATCTCTGCTGCACAAAGCTCTGAGTGACTGAGACTGCATCTTTGGTTCTGGAGTGAAACCTTCTTCAGAGACCACAAACTTGACACCTACCACCATAAGCTATCCACCCTGAAAAGAATAGGTATTTCCTGCCTAGAATTCACTTCCTTTCTTCTCCCTTCCAAACTTCTAGTCATCCTTCAAAACCCAGCTAGAATATTATCTCCTAGTTTTTTCTAACTGATTCAGTTCAGTTCAGTTCAGTCCCTCAGTCGTTTCCGACTCTGCGACCCCATGAATCGCAGCACGCCAGGCCTCCCTATCCATCACCATCTCCCGGAGTTCACTCATACTCATGTCCATCGAGTCAGTGATGCCATCCAGCCATCTCATCCTCTGTCGTCCCCTTCTCCTCTTGCCCCCAATCCCTCCCAGCATCAGAGTCTTCTCCAATGAGTCAACTCTTCGCATGAGGTGGCCAAAGTACTGGAGTTTCAGCTTCAGCATCATTCCTTCCAAAGAAATCCCAGGGCTGATCTCCTTCAGAATGGACTGCTTGCATCTCCTCGCAGTCCAAGGGACTCTCAAGAGTCTTCTCCAACACCACAGTTCAAAAGCATCAATTCTTCGGCGCTCAGCCTTCTTCACAGTCCAACTCTCACATCCATACATGACCACAGGAAAGACCATAGCCTTGACTAGACGAACCTTTGTTGGCAAAGTGATGTCTCCGCTTTTGAATATGCTATCTAGGTTGGTCATAACTTTCCTTCCAAGGAGTAAGCGTCTTTTAATTTCATGGCTGCAGTCACCATCTGCAGTGATTTTGGAGCCCAGAAAAATAAAGTCTGACACTGTTTCCCCATCTATTTCCTGTGTAGTGATGGGACCAGATGCCATGATCTTCGTTTTCTGAATGTTGAGCTTCAAGCCAACTTTTTCACTCTCCACTTTCACCTTCATCAAGAGGCTTTTGAGTTCCTCTTCATTTTCTTCCATAAGGGTGGTGTCATCTGCATATCTGAGGTTATTGATATTTCTCCCGGCAATCTTGATTCCAGCTTGTGTTTCTTCCAGTCCAGAGTTTCTCATGATGTACTCTGCATATAAGTTAAATAAACAGGGTGACAATATACAGCCTATACTCCTTTTCCTATTTGAAACCCGTCTGTTTTTCCATGTCCAGTTCTAACTGTTGCTTCCTGACTTGCACACAGATTAGTATGATTTAATTGAGCACCTTCCATGGGTCAAGCTGTGGCTTGACCCTGATTTCTGAGATGGGGGCGGTGGCAGTGGCGGGAGCAGAGACAGGGGCTGCTCTCCAGGAGCTCAGGATGGCATGTGCAGAGAAAGGCAATTTGGAGAAAATCACCCTGGGTGAAACAAGTATACAGCAGGCCAAGAAAGGCAGAGGGACCCAAGTGGAAAGGCTCAGCACATCCTCTCTTGCCCTCTCCCTCTCAAACCTACGTCTTCATGGGGCACTCCGCTGCTAATGGGGCTGGGGTCTTAATTATTTGGAGACTTGAGACGTGCATTTCATTTCATTGAAGTCTGCCCTGATCACCAAGAGATCTCCCTGTTCTAACCCACCTCCGAGGCTCTGAGAGGTCGGAAACTTGGCCGGGGGCCCCCAACCTGCCAAACGCAGCCCTGGCACGCCAAGCCCTCTCATGTGCCTCCCAAGCCAATGGGTAGGAGGGGCGGCTGCAGCTCTCGGGCTCCCTCAACTAGCCCTTGAGGAAATAGGACCGCGCAGACCAACTCCTGTCCCGGCCAAGTCCGACCCGACAGAGCCAGCCTGGCCGAGGGGCCATACACCCCTGAGGAGCCCGCAGCCAGGGCCCTTGGGCCCCGCTCTGTGCGGCGCTCCGGCGACTCCGGGCTCGGGTCTCTGTCATCCCGGGCGGGATCCAGTCCAAGTTTCGAACCCTAGCCCCACGGAGTCGTTTCCAGCCGCGCGTTCCCGCCACACTCCTCCTCCGGGCGCGGGGTACAGCGGCCGTGGCTGTGGCTGTGACCGGGGTCAGAGCGGCGGGGGAGCGCGGAGTTCATTCGGTGCAGGTCCCCGCGGCGAGGCAGCAGCCGCCGGCCTGGGAAAGGTGGACCGGAGCACCGGGCGAGGAGGGGCGGGGGGTGGGGGGGGGGGGGGTGGAGCGGAAGGGGTGCCGCCTGCGGGTCACACAGAGGACACCGGCAGGAGAATTCCTGAGGTGGGAGTAAGGGGAGGTTGGCTGGGGGATAAAGAGGGAGGCTGGGCGCTGGGTAGGATGCACTCACTGACCTTCCAGGGGTCGCCTTGGAGAAATGGGAGGACGCACAGGGTCTGGCCTCTCTGCGCGCCTCCTGCCCATCCTCCCCGCCCCGGCGCGCTAGCCCCCAGCCCCGAGCCCTAGCTGCTCCCCTGCTCCACGATCTCTGGACGCCGCGAAAGGTCCGGGCCGGACAGGTAAGGGGGACCGGCGCAGGGGAAGAGGGGCTGCGGATGCCGTGAGAGCCCTTCCCAACCAAGGGCGCCCCACCGCCCTCCTGCGCTGTCCCTGAAGATGTCGGGAGCTATCTTCACGCCTCTGGAGGGCCCGGGCGCCCTGGACGGGACAAGCGGCCACCCCCTCGTGTGCCCGCTGTGCCACGCGCAGTATGAGCGCCCCTGCCTGCTGGACTGCTTTCACGAGTTCTGCGCCGGCTGCCTGCGTGGCCGCGCTGCTGATGGCCGCCTCGCCTGTCCTCTGTGCCAGTGAGTGCCTGGAAGCCCCAGAGGAGGGGAGGCTGGCTCCCTCTGGGAAGGGATCTGGGTGCTAGTAGGGCAAGACTCTTCAGGGAGAAGGCTGGGAGAGACTATACCCAGCTGGTGCCTCTCTGCCAGAGATCGTGAAGGCTCCCGCCCATTTTATAAATCAGGGTAATTGAGACCTGGGATTATGACCCAAGGCCTCTCAAGATAAGGGGGCAAGGGCAGGCTAGAGTGCCTGTTCTGTGGAATTGGATGCTGCTGGAGTAGGGGTTCTCAGCTCAGCGTCTGGACACTCCCAATGACTCACTTAGGGGTCCTTAAGTCTCAGGCCAAAGTAGCAAGTTATGTTGGCTCAGCCTACCTGTGCACGTGTGCTCAGTTGCTCAGTCATGTCTGAGCCTTTGTGACCCCATGGACTGTAGCCCGCCAGGCTCCTCCTCTGTCCACGGGATTCTCCAGGCAAGAATACTAGAGTGGGTTGCTATTTCTAGGGGATTTTCCTGACCCAGGGATTGAACCCAAGCCTCCTTTGTCCCCTGCATTGCAAGTGGATTCTGTAACCACTGGGCTACCAGGGAAGCTCAGGATACCTGGGGTGGCCCTGAATTTGCCTAATGCAGTGAGAGGGGCTTGAGGGGAGGCTTCTGCCTTTGACACCCTGAGTCACCAACCCCCTCCCAAGATCCCTCCAGGGCTGGGAAGGGACCGGTCGGAGTGCGCACTGGCTGAAATATTTATAGATGTCAGGCCTGCAGACACCCCACCTCCCACCCTATTTTTAGTTCCGCCTGGAATGTATGCAGTAGGAAGTGGGTAGGGAGCCTCCGGGAAGGGGCATCTGGAGCTTGGCTGAAGCTTCTCCACAGGCACCAGACGGTGGTGAAGGGCCCCAGCGGGCTCCCTCCAGTGGATCGGCTGTTGCAGTTCCTGGTGGACAGCTCAGGGGATGGCACCGAGGTGGTGCGCTGTGCCAACTGCGACCTGGAGTGCGGCAAGCAGGCAGGGGCACCCGGGGTGCAGTGGGGAGCGGAGGGTGCCAGGCTGCACCATGTCCTCAGAGGATCACCCAACAGCAGGCTCTCCAGCCCCTGTCTAAGGCACCTCCTATCCAGAACAGAGGCCCCACTTTACTGGTATGGAGACCGAACTCCAAAACAACTCACTTGAACCAGCAGTCTGTTAGGTGCGGGAGTTAAAGCCATTGGATTTTCTGGGAGTTTACTGGCCCCCAATTCAGAGCAGAGTTGTGAAATGGAATAAGAAGAGCAATCCATGCACAGACCTGGAGTCCCTCCAGGGTCCACTGCTACCTGGGTAGCCGCGAGCTGCTTTCTGCAGCCAGAGAGGAAAGGGGATGTGAGCCCACTGTGTTTTTGGGGAGAGGTCATCCTGAAGGACCTGGGAGCAGAGGCCAGGCTTCAGGCTGGACTGAGAAGTGCACAGGGGACTCTCTCCAGACTGTGGAAGCTGGTCTGAGGATTCCCAAGAGGATGTTCCTACAGGAGCAAAAGATCAGGGTGTGCTGGCAAGTTCTAGAATATGTGCTACCCGGAAGTATGGAGATAAGGAGCAGTAGGTGAGGGGCCGGAGGTAGGGAGAGCTTGGGGAGGAAATGGCCTTGAATGCCAAAGAAGTTGGGGGTCTGTGTTTTCATAGCCATTCCTGGGATCGGTGCCTTGGACTCTCAGCCACAGGGAAGGGCACCTGCAGACCTTCACCCCTTTCCCCCTCCCAGTCAAGTCCCAACTGCAAATAGCTGGGGTAAACACAGTCATGTGGCTCCTATTGAGGGTGCCAAGAGGGGCTTGACAGGTCTTGCCCACGGGCACACATACGTTTCTGTTGTAGGTTAAATGTTTTGCAAATACAGTATCTGCCCTCCCCACAACCCTGGGGAACCCCCTCCTCAAGCCCGTTCTGGATACCTCCCCCTTACGTATTCTCTGACCCTCGATAAGCGCTGAGCGTCGGGTTTATAAAAGGGCTGCCGGCGGCTCTGCCCCTGCCGGAGACTAGCAAGACGCCCGAAGACAGGCTTCCAGTTCACCGGCGGACTGAGCCCGAGCTCTGTCCGCAGGACGCGGAGACCACGTACTTCTGCAACACGTGCGGGCAGCCGCTCTGCGCGCGCTGCCGCGACGAGACGCACCGGGCACGCATGTTCGCGCGCCACGACATCGTGGCCTTAGGCCAGCGCAGCCGCGACGTGCTCCAGAAGTGCAGTGAGTGCGGCGTGCGGGGACTGGGCCGGCGCCGGGAGGGGATGGGGACGGGCGCTGACTGGCGCCCTCACCGCCGCCCCCGCCGCAGCGCTGCACGCCGAGCCCTATGTCCTGTTCTCCACCGACAAGAAGTCGCTGCTGTGCATCCGCTGCTTCCGGGACATGCAGGGGTGGGTAGAGGGGCTCAGGAGGTGAGGGGCTGGCGAGCGTTCCGGAGCAGGGCTCACGCGCAGGGTCCCTGCAGGGAGAGCCGCGTCCACTGCGTGGACCTCGAGTCAGCTTACGTCCAGGGCTGCGAGCGGCTGCAGCAGGCGGTGCTGGTGAGCGCGGGCTGCCGGGCGTGCCCGGCCGGGGCTGGGAACGCGGGCCCCCAGGAGGCTGAGGCCGCCCTGTCCCCAGGAGGTGAAGGCCCTGCAGACCGCCACACGAGAGGCCATCGAGGTGCTGCAGGCGATGGTGGAGGAGGTGCGACGCAGCGCGGCAGAGGAGGAGGCCGCCATCCAGGCCCTCTTCAGCAGCATGCAGGTGAGGGGTGAAAGTGAAAGTGAAGTCGCTCAGTCGTGTCCGACTCTTTGCGGCCCCGTGGGCTGTAGCCCACCAGGCTCCTCTGGTCCATGGGATTCTCCAGGCAAGAATACTGGAGTGGGTTGCCATTTCCTTCTCCAGGGGATCTTCCCGACCCAGGGATCGAACCCAGGTCTCCTGCATTGCAGGCAGATGCTTTAACCTCTGAGCCACCTGGGCAGGTGAGGGGTAGGGGAGAGGGGAGACTAAACAGTCACAGCCCAGAATCCTTATCAGCATTACCTGACTGGGGCCCAGGCCTGCCCCAGCCCTTCTAGAGATTCCAGTGTAGCAAGCACTGAACTACTTTCAGGAGTTAGTTAGTTGGTGATGGACAGGGAGGCCTGGCGTGCTGCGATTCATGGGGTTGCAAAGAGTCGGACACGACTGAGCGACTGACCTGAACTGAACTGAAGGGCCTGCCCTAGGCTGGGGCCGGTGATGTGATGTGGTCAGGGAAGACTTCCCATAGGAGGTGATATTGAAGATAAGGCTGCTGGTGCTCCCAGGTGGGGTAGCAGAGCTTGTGGGCTGGAGAGAGAGCCAGCCTAAGCAGCTGTGTGGTGGGGGTTCAGGAGCTTGGGAGAGTGCTGGGAGGCCACAGGGCCGAGTCTGCCCAGTCAGTTAGTGGACTGTCCCTCCCAGGACAAACTGTCAGAGAGGAAAGCGCTGCTGCTACAGGCCGTGCAGAGGTGAGTGGTGGCAGGGTCTCCACCCTCTGCCCCTTGACCTCCAGACACCAGCTGGAGCCTAGGCCAGCCCCATCCCACCCTAAGAGCAAGACATCCAGGTGTCCACCCCGTCGGGGGTGGGGGGGGAGAGGCAGGGTGGCTCAGGGAAGGGGAGACAGGGAAGGATGCATAAAGCAGGTGGGGAGATGGAACCACCCAGTTCTGAGGCCCCACTCAGGTGGGGGTGGGCAGACCTCCTCTTGGAGATGAGGCTGCCTGCCCCTCCCCCAGCCAGTATGAAGAGAAGGACAAGGCCTTCAAGGAGCAGCTCTCCCATTTGGCCACTCTGCTGCCCACCCTGCAGGTAAGGGCAGCTGGGGGCGTGGGGCTGGGCACGCCGCCCAGGCACTGAGCAGTGTCCCTCTTGCAGGTTCACCTGGTCATCTGCTCTTCCTTCCTCAGCTTGGCCAACAAGGCTGAGTTCCTGGACCTGGGCTACGTGAGTGCCCCCAGCTCCTGGGTCCCCCTCCCCAGCAGGAACGCACTGTGCACATCTGAGACCCCCACCTCAGGGCTGGGCAGCCTGTTACCTGGTGGCTGGCCACCTCCTCCACATCGTCATCTACAAACTACTTGGGGGCCAGTGGAGCCCTTTTAAGAGGACAGCAGGGAATTCCCTGGTGGTCTCCAGTGGTTAGGATTCTGCAAGGTTCAGTCCCTGACGGGAGAACTAAGATCTCCTAAAGCCACCAGTGCAGCCAATAAATAAATAAGAGGACAAGCAGAGCCTGGAGGGAGCATAAACCTCCTCCCCTAAAACGCAGAGTCTACTGAAGTCCAGACATCCTAACCTTTTCTGTCGATTTGGGGTGGGGGAAGTTGGGATGGACATCCGGCCAATCCCAGGGAGGATCGGAAGGCAAATAACCTTCCTAAAGGCAGACTCGGCCTCCGGGCCCCTCCCCTCAGTGTCACCCCCTCCTGCACCCACCCACCTGAGAGCCCTCCCCTTTCCCCCTCCCCCGGCCGCAGGAGCTGATGGAGAGATTGCAGGGCATCGTCACGCGGCCACATCGCCTGCGGCCAGCACAGAGCAGCAAGGTGCGTGGGGGCGTGGGGTGGGCCGGGGGCGGAGGCACGGGCCGAGGACGCAGAGTGAGCCAAGGAGACCAGGGCATGGAGTGCGCCGCGGGCGGGGCGCGGGGTGGGCCCAGGGCGGGGGCGCAGGCCCGCAGGGTAGGGACCTACCTCACGACCTTATCCTGCTACCCAGATCACCAGCGACCACCGCGCCGAGTTCGCGCGCTGCCTGGAGCCGCTCCTGCTGCTGGGGCCACGCCGGGCGGCGGGTGCTGGGGGTGCCACTAGCACGTGAGCCGCGAGGGGACGTGGAGGCAGGCACAAGATTTCCATTGGGGTGGGGGCAGGCTTTACCAGCTCACCAAGTTCCCGGGGCCGCGTCTGAGCACCTACTGACCTCCCCGCGGGAGCCTGCCCAGCCTGAAAGCAGCCATCCTGTTCGGAAGCCCAGGGTAGACTGGGCTTGGAACCTGGTCAGGGCTAAACAGGAGGACTCAGGGGCTGCCCCCAACCGCAGTTGTGCACCTGGATTGGGGTGTCTAAGCCCTGAAAGGAAGGGTAGCTTAGAGTGGAGTCTTGATCACCAGAAGCTGCAGGGGGTCTGACTTCTGGGAATGGGGGGACAGTCTAAAGAGCTGGAGATCCCTAGGAGTTAGGAGAAATGCCTAAGCTGGGGTTGTCTGCCAAGGGTCCCACAGCCCCAGGCACAGGAGACTGGGTATCAGGCCAAATTTGCAAGGTCCCGCGTGTGTGCATGAACTTACGGTGTGCTGGGGATCAGCCTTGAGGACATTCTGATGGACTCTTCTGCATGCTGGCATCACCCTCAGGATTTTTAAAAATAACCCTGCTGATGTCATTGGTCTTGGGTGGACAAAGCCTGGCATCAGGTTTATTGGGGGCCCTTGCGTGGTTCTGGTGTGCCACATGGGGCACACCCCCATGTGGACCCCCACAGCCACATCCATACGAGTTCTCTCCCCAGGCTCACAGGGGGCTTGGGCCCCAAGGTGCTGAGGGGGCCCGGCTGCCCTTCCCCAGCGGGGAAGATGTTGGGGTCACCGGTCCAAAAGCCCACACTGCACCGGTCCATCAGTACCAAGGTGCTGCTGGCGGAGGGCGAGGACTCACCCTTCACAGAGCACTGCCGCCACTACGAGGACTCCTACCGGGTGAGGGGGCCGGGATGGGCCAGCGAGGAAAGGCTCCACCCCTTCACGCCAAAGTGCAGTGGCCAAACCTCATCCGGCCATCAGGGCTGCCAGATGCCCCTCCACTGAGGCCCCTGCAGTGCACCCAGCCTGCAGGGCACACAGGCACACACCAGGTCTCTCTGCTCCCCCAGCGCCTGCAGGCAGAGATGCAGAACCTGAAGGACCAGGTACAGGAGCTGCACCGGGACCTCACCAAGCACCATTCCCTCATCAAAGCTGAGATCATGGGCGACATCTTACACAAGGCCCTGCAGGTGGACACCCAGATCACCTCGGAGTATGCTTCCGTGGAGGGCCTGAGAGCAGTCTTCCAGGAGGTAGCCCCTCCCAAGGCACCTCTCTCCCCTGCAGCCCCACCTGTCAGCATTTCATTGGGCCACCCCCAGACAGGAAGTGGGGGGGGACCTCGGCCTGGGGCCCCAGAAGGCCCTCACAGGCTCTGGAACCTGGGTCTCTGCTGCCTGGAACCCAGGAACTTCCTTGGAGCACCCTGGAACCATGGGAACTCCCTGGGAGCACCCTGCGGTTCTGAGCAGCTAGAGGACAGAAATGCCACCAATGGAACTTCCAACTCGGCCATGTGCAATATCCAACTTACTTTCTCTTTCAGATTTGGGAGGACTCCTACCAGCGGGTGGCTAACGAACAGGAGATATATGAAGGTCCTGGGCAACTGCTGCTGAGTGCTCCCCCTCCACATGCTTTTAGGGGCAGGAAGCCAGTTACCCAATAACCAGATCGAACTCCCAAGCTCTTCTTATTTATTTGGCTGTGCCAGGTCTTAGTTGTGGTATGGAGGATCTAGTTCCCTGACCAGGGATCAAACCCAGATCCTCTGCATTGGGAGTGTGGAGTCTTAGCCACTGGACCACCAGGAAGTCCCCCACTTAGTTCTTGACTCACAGCTGCTAACTGACCCCCCAAAAATATATCTGAGGTCAGAATTCACTAAGTAGGATGAATTTAGGAATCTTACCTCATGCTTTAATTAGAGGTAATCACTCAAATAGTGGGGATATTTACATGGATTGAGGCTGGAGAGTGAGGATCTGAAGCCAACAAGACCTAATGCTCTGGCCTGGGCCCCCACAGCCCAGCTCCATGACCTTCTCCAGCTGAAGCAGGAGAATGCCTACCTGACCACCATCACCAAGCAAATCACGCCCTACATCCGCTCCATTGCCAAGGTGAAGGAGCGACTGGAGCCCAGGTGAGACTGGAGGTATTCTGAGGCAACCAAGATACTTCAGGATGTGGATAGACAAAGTGCCACACCTTTGGAAGAGCCCCTATCAGGGAAGTGGGCCAGGTCATGATCTGGGCAGGTCAAGTGCTGGACCTCTGCTAAAACACAGAATGAGTGGGCTGCTCTAAGTTTCTGCTTCTAATCACCCACCTCTTTACACTTTGGGGGTGAAATGAGGATCTTCAGCTAATCCAGGCAGCAGGACACAGAGGAAAGAGAACTTCCCCAGCCATGGTTAAGCCATGTCTAGACAGGGACCTGGACCAGACTCTCAGCACCATCCTTGGGCACTGGAAGTGTTACAGGGGCAGAGGGTTTCTTGGTGGCAAGTCCTCAATGTGCCTGCCTCTCAAGTCACAAGCCCTGGAGTGGTTGCCCTGTAGCACTGGTACACAGTGGTCAGCCTAGATTCTCCTTCTACCACCCTCAAGGGGACTCCATTTGCCTTGCTCCAAAGTGAGATCTCCTGATTCCAATAGGCCACGTGTCTTCATTCATGATTTGGTGGAGCCTATCCTCCAAATAGCATCTTGAGAGGATGGGACAGACATGTTTTGAACAACACAAGTCTGCTGTATCTTTTTATCTTTTGGTCATACTGCAAAACATGTGGGATCTTATTCCCAACCAGGGACTGAACCCTTGTCCCCTGCATTGGAATTCTGGAGTCTTAACCACTGGACCTTCAGGGAAATTCCTGTATTATCTTTATTCTGCCTTCGTGCTTGACTGACTGATAGTTTTGCTGGGTATTGAATTCTAGATGGAAACTCTGGATTGGAAATTATCTCCTTTAAAGGCATGGCTCTATTGTCTTCTAGCTTCCAAGGTTGTCTTTGAGAAGTTTGAAAGCATTTCGATTCCTAATCCTTGTAATATGACCTACTTATTCTCTTTAGAAGCTTGTGGAATCTTCTCTGCTGCTGCCAGTGTTATAAAATTTCACATTGGTGCAGGTCTAGCTATAGTCCATGGGGCTACAAAGAATAGGACGTGACTTAGTAACTAAACAATAGCAAATGTTCTATCCATTGGGTATCAGTGGGTCCTTTCAATCTGGAAATATGTGTCCTTGTCTGGGCATATTCCTTTTTGAACTAGTTAATTGATTTTCTCCACTTTTTTATCTACTTTCTGAAATTCTTATTGAATACTGGCCTTCTGTGGCTGGTCCTCTGATTTACCTTCCCTTTTCAGCCCTTTTTTATCCATCTCTTCATTAATCTGCCATACTTTCTGGGAGATTTCTTCATTTATCTTCCAATCTTGTCTATTTAGTTCATTTTTGAAGAAAATTTCTAAGAGGTCTTTTATTAAAAAAAAAAAAAAAATTATTTATTTGGCTGCACCAGGTCTTAGTTGCAGCACATGGGACCTTAGATCTTCATCACTGCATGTGTGATCTTTAGTGGTGGCACTTGAACTCTTAGTTGTGGCATGTGGGATCTAGTTCCCAGACCAGGGATTGAACCCATGTTCCCTGCACTGAGAGCACAGAGACCACTGGGCCACCAGGGTAGTCCCCAAGAGCTCTTTTAAATGTTATAAATTGGCTTTCACTTCCAAAGAGGTGTTTTTGGTACCCTGACTTCTCTAGTTACATAGCATTCTGTTGTTTCATGGACATGATATCTAACCCCTTAGGGAGCTGATAGATTTTTGTGCTTTTTTTTTTTTTAAGTTTTCTTCCCCCACCGAAGGCTGTTTCCTCCAAGTTGCTTTTCATTTCGGTTTCTACCTTCCATGTTAAAGGCTTTTCTCAGATGTCAGGGAATCTTTGATTGCCTCTTCATGTTAGGAGTGAGGTGGGGGAGAGCAGGCTCGAGCTCTGAGCACGTGGGTCATGTGAGGCATCTGGGTAGGTGGGGTTTTTTTGTTTTGCCTTTTTTTTTTTTTCCTTTCTACTTTTAGCTATTCTGGATCTTCATGGCTGCTCAGGCTTTTCTCTGGTGGCAGAGAGCAAGGGCTGCCCTCTAGTTGTCATGAGCAGGCTTCTCACTGAGGAGGCGTCCATTGTTGTGGAGCATGGGCTCAGTAGTTTCAGCTCCTGGCTTCTAGAACACAAGCTCAGTAGTTGTGGAGCACACGCTTAATTGCTCTACAGCATGTGGAATCTTCCCAGATCAGGAATCGAACCCGTGTCTCCTGCATTGGCAGGAGGATTCTTTACCACTGAGCCACCAAGGAAGCCCCATGATTAATTTTTTTTAATGCCCCAATGTCAGTTTTAGATCTTTGCCCAGTTTCCTTCCTGGAAGGTCACCGTGTGGATCATTTGTCTGCACACCTAATTTTCTGGTTTTCAGTAGTTCTCACCTGTGTGTCATACCCTCCCGGAGACTAGCCTTTCAGAATTCAGGGTTGGGAGGATGCAGCTGTTCAGAGGTAGGGATCTTAACCTTCACTATCCTATTTCAGTCCCACCCTCTGAGTTGCAGAGGCAACAGGGCTGCCTGTTCCTGGGGGCCCTGGGGATTCTGTGGTGGGAACTGGTGGGACCTCAGCTTCTCAGGCCTGCTGAATTAGTGGACACTTGTCTACTGCTCTCCATCTTCCAAATTTTGCTGTTATTCTTTCCTGCTGTCAACCTGGAGAGGATTTCCCCCCTCGCTGTTTTGGTCCCTTTACTAGTTTTAGTGAGTTTGGGGAAGGAGGACAATTAAGAGTGTGTGTGCGTGCACAATTGCTGTATTAACCCAGAACTGCCAAGCCACTTTTTATTTTTTTATTATTTTTAAAAATATTTATTTACGTATTTATTTTTGGCTGTGCTGGCTTTTCATTGCTGTGCAAGGGCTTTCTCTAGTTGCGGTGAGCAGGGGCTACTTTCTAGTTGCGATGCTTGGGCTTCTCATTGAGCTGGCTTCTCTTGTTGTGGAGCACAGGCTCTAAGAGCATGGTTCTTCATGGTTCTTCATTAGTTGTGACCCATGGGCTTAGTTTCCCTGTGGCATGAGGGATCTTCCCAGATCAGGGATCAAACTAGTGTCGCCTGCGTTGCAAGGCAGATTCTTAATCCCTGAACCACGAGGGAAGCCCCAAGCCACCTTTTAAGTGACTACTTTAACAAGTCACACTGAGTGGTTGCACTCATCATACTTTTTGCAGTTTTTAAAAAATATTCACTTATTTAGCTGCCCTGGGTCTTAGTTGTGGCATGTGGGACCTTCATTGCAGCATGCTAACTCTTAATTGCAGCATGTGGGATCTAGTTCCCAGACCAGGGATCCAACTCAGACTTCCTGCATTGGGAGTGAGGAGTTTTAGCCACTGGACCACCAGGAAAGTCCTCCTTTTGCAGAGTCTTGATCAAATACCTGTCCACCGAGGACTAATGACAGTGTCCTCCTAGGCTAACATTCAGTGCAGTTTACTCCGGATACTGTGTGATTCCATTTATAGAACCTCAAAACCAAGCAGAACTAACCTCTGGTGTTACAGTCAGGATGGGCGTAATCCTGGGGGCCTCTGAGTGGAGGTGACATCGTGGTGTCACAGACCCCACTTGTTCACACCGTGTGCCCATTCTAAGCCATGCTTTTTCTATAGGCATCCTTTCCCTTCCATGTGCCCTGCTTTGGTGAGCAGTTGGCTGCCAGTAGTGTGCTCCTGCCCACCTGCAAGGGGCAATACCCTGGCGGTCACACCTCTAGCATCTGTGGTTGGTGTCACTGAATAGAAAGGAGCTCAGGCTGGAGCCCAGCTCCTGGGGGTTTGGAGTGAGCAGGGAGGCTGCCCCTCCCCCTCTTCATGGACCACTTTGCAGGTATCTAGAGTTTCCCTCTCCCTCCCCCGCTCCCAGTGCTGGGAACCCCCTTCAACCCTACCCCCTGGATATGCTCCTTATTCCATCATCAGTGACCTTCCAGCTACATCCTTTGACCTTGGAGCAACGATCATGAGCCTGGACTGTCCCCTTCATCTCACTCTTCTCTTGCTTCTGAGACACTCCACCTTCCCAGCTTCCCTCCGGCCCTTCCAGCTAGTCCTTCTTAGTACCTTCGGCTCAGCTCTGCCTCCTCAGCTCAATGCCCAAATGTCAGTTTTCCCCAGAGCTCAGTCTCAGGCACTCTTCTCATCCTGCACCCTCTCCTTAAGGGGCTTCACCCAGCTCACCCACCCTAGCTTTAAAACCCCATGTAGAACTTCCTTTACTGTCCACTGGTTAGGACTCTGTGCTTCCACTGCAAGGGGCATGGGTTCTATCCCTGCTCAGGGAACTAAAATCCCACATGCTGCATGGTGTGGCTCCCCTTTTTAAAAAAAAAAAAACTCTAAAACCCCATGGTGTTGCAGATGACCCTCAACCCACTGCCCCAGCACAGACCCACCCAAGTTCCAGACTCATCTTCAAGTATCCCTTCCTGGGGTTCTCTGCTTCGATGTCTCAGGACACCCCAAACCCCACAAGGGCCCAAAGCTTGGTTTCCTTCTCCTGAACAAGCTACTCCCGTCTCATCTCAGTGCAGGCATCACAGTCACGCAGGCGCTTGAGTTAAAAGCTCAGAAGACAGGATTCTCCTCTTCCACTCACCTCCATTGCTAACCCCTCCCCACATCCTGTTGACTCAGCTGTCATGGTCCACCTGCTCTGTCTCCATTGGGGCCCCCATTCCAAGCCATCGTTGTCAACTGCCTCCCCACCCCAGCCCCTCCAGCAGGTCACAATCAGTGTGACCTGGGGCCTGAGAGCCCTTTTGGGACCCTCCCTGCCCACCTCTGTCCTTGTCAGCCCCTCCCCACACCTGTCATGATGGCCTTTGGTTCTGCAAAGAAGCTGGACAAGCTCCCACTTCCCCATCCTCGCCTGGAATGTTGTTGCTTCAGCTTGTTTCAGGGACTGTGTCACCCAGGCCTCAGCTTGAGCATCAGCAGGGAGGCCTTGCCAAACCCTCCTACTGAAAGCAGGTCTTGCTCAGTCAATCCCCCCATTCAGACTTGCAGTGCCCCACCTTGGCATGTCTCCCTGACCAGAACAGGGCTCCCAGGAATGCAGGGCCCAGCCTCTCTCGTCCACTGTTATGGCCTTGGCCCCCAGTAAATATCTGAGGCCCAAAGCCTGAGGAGGGCCCTGAGGCTGTGCTCAGGTTAGGGTTTGTGCCTTGAACCTGAGAACATGCACTGGGCCGGCTCTGCTGCATCCAGACCCCGGGAACTGCTTTCTGTCTCACAGGTTTCAGGTCCCTGTGGATGAACCATCAGACCATCCACAAAACATGCATGATGATGGTGTGAATGCCGAGGCTCCGGCCAGGTAAAGCGGATCTTTTCAACATGAGCAGGCAAATGATTTAATCTCAGAGACAAACACAGATGATAAGGACAGACTTTGGGTTTTCTTTTGGTCCCTGCTTGCCACTGACCAGCTCTACACCCTTGGCTGGGCCTCCATGTGTAAAATCTGGGGTTGGAGAGGTTCTTAATCTGGGTGGTGCCTTCAAACCAGTGATCTCGTAGATGACAGATGTGACTTGAATGGACATGACCAGAGTTTTGTAACCACAGATGGCCATGGCTGCCACCTTCCTTCCCCACACACCTCTGGGCACCCTGGATCTTATGCCATGTGACTCAAGGAAAAGTGACTGAGGGTTATTTCTTCCTTCATTGGAGCCACAGTGTTTGCCAACATACTTGCCAGAGGGAGAAAATAATGTGCAGTAACAGAGCATCACTGTCACAAACAGATCTTCTCGTGTTTCACTAGAGTTGTAGAAAATCAGAGCTAAGAGGGCCTGTGGGTGGGGAGAGATAAGCTGTGTCCAAAGCCACCGTGGGGTTAGTGACAGAGCAGAAAGCAGCCCCAACCACTTCAGGCACCGCTTGGAGTGCCTGGAGTGGTTGCTTCAAGGGAGGGTGGACTCAAAGAGCAGGGTCACAAGCCTCTGAAATGGTCCAAACTGTGGACGTTTTTGCAGCTAGAAGTCTTAGAAGCGAGATGAGTCCTTTAGGAGACGACGTGGTTCTGGTTCTGCTGTGGTCACCCCCTGGTGCCCTTTGGGAAGGCTTGCTGTTCTAAAAGCCTTTGCCTGGGTGGATTTTAGCACTGGGACACCAAGGAGACAGGGACAGAAGCAGAGAGGGGGCTCACGCCTAGTGTTTCTTTAGGAGCGATCCAGTAAGTGTCGCAGAGAAGAAGGAGAAGAACTTAGAGCTGAGAAACAGCCGAGCTCTGGGCGGCCTTGCAGAGGAGCCTCCACTGAAAAACAAAGATGCGTACAGACCCAAATCAAAAAACGGGGGTGATGTCCCCACCTGGAGGGAGCGCCCAGCTTAGCCTGGGACCAGTTCCAGGGTCAAGCACTTTGCAACAAGCCAATCAAGGCCAGGAGAGTGAAGAAAAGACAGTTCCCATTTTTTTTTTTTTTAATTTGTAATCTTTTATCATCAATGAAACCCAGATACTCCGGCAGATCCCTATTTCAGGTTCTCTGGTTTAGGCTAGACTTCCCATGGTTCAGCATCTTGACCCTTATCACAGTGGCTCCAGGAGGCAGCCCAGTTCACCCTGCACCTTCCTGTGTACTGGGCTGTGATCTCCTGCCAGGGTGTACCCTCTGAATTTCATGAACGAGCCTCTTGGACTAACCCACTGGGCAGTACCTACTCTGCCTCAGAGGAAGCCTGTTCCTTCTGAGCCACAGCCCCGTTGCTAGCTGGAAAGTTCTACCCCATTGTGATTCTAGTGCTGACTCTGCCAAGGGGAAAAACCTTCGCTCCAGCTTTTCTCACTGTGGGGCCTGGGCTGAGCTCATAAAGCAAAGAAAGAGCGCCTCCGTCCCCACCTGCCGTCACCCTCCTGTGTGCCTCTGATGACGTTGAAGCACAATTCACCGCAGCTTTGCTCCCGTGGTTTTTCATTCTTACCCAGTAGCCTTTTTGTCAAGTGGAACTTAAACAGAACACTTAAACATGAAAATTAACCTGCAAGACCCTGATGCTGGGAAAGATTGAGGACAGGAGAAGGGGGCGACAGAGGATGAGATGGTTGGATGGCATCACGGACTCAATAAACACGAGTATGAATAAGCTCCAGGAGGTAGAGAAGGAAAGATAAGCCTGGCGTGCTGCAGTCCACAGGGTCACAGAGTCTGACACGACTGAGCAACTGAACAACGACGAACTGCAGGACCTGCATTCAAAGTTCTGAAGGCAAAATGATGCCTCACATCAAAATGAGAGTCACATCTTAAGCAAATATCAGCTTGATTTAGTGACTGAGGTGGCTTTCATGTGCCAGGTGGGCCTGCAGGTCAACACACTGGTCCACTGGTCACATCAGCACCCAAGGTCTGCACACCTGCTGCGTGCACCCCGGTCCCATCCCAAAGCATCACAGACCTCCACCGTGGGGGAGGGAGGGACAGACTCCTACAGTGGTAGGGGGGTGTGGACAGGAGGAACACACGGCTCAGAGGGAGGAACTCAGAACGGAACCAAGGAGGCAGACACGTCTGGCTTTATGCTGTAGGTTCTGGACGTTTCTTAACTGGAAGTAACAAGACCTTAAGAGTTTCTGAATCCCACACAGTCACACTGTTGTTCATAGCGAAATCAAGTAGAGTTTTATTTAAGAATTGGAAATCATCAGTATCTGTGAAAGAAAATCCAATATTTAAATAAACATTTCTGCATGTAAAAAGAAGAGCAATTACTCTGTAAGGTTACTCTCCTAGCTTAGCTATGGGACAGACCCACAGGAGCGAGCCCAGGAGGGCAGACTGACAGCAAGTCTCCCCACCACCACCACCGCCCCCCAGCCAAACAGGCTGGGGGTGGCCCAGCCTTGCTAAGTCCCTACAGAAGCAAAACGCAGAGCGGAGAGAGAGCACAACTATCTAAGGCAGTTAAGAAAGTGCAGAGAAGGGCCAGCGAGTCACCATTCCCACCACAGAGGGGCTGCTACCAAAAGTAGACCCTACTATTAACGCAACCCCTGGGTTCAGGGGCGTTTCCCCATCATGATAACCAACCAGAGATAGATAGTTAAAGGGATTAACAGAGTTCACTTTTTAGGTGTACGAAACGGCCCATGACCATGAAAAGGTGGGGTATGCTGCCTTGTCAGGTTCACCCCACAACTTCTTTTCCATAAACCAGCATTCTTGGCCCCAGCCTGCAAACTCTCATAAAGTGTTTTGTTTTACACTGCTTCAAAACAACTTTGTTCTATGCGGCGCCTCTCTTCCATTTCAGTCTCCACTTTGAAACCTGGTATGGAAAAAGAAGTCTCCTGACAGTTCCTTAATTGGAGGGAACTGGCAATGTGGCCCTTACCCAAAGAAAAGCTTTCAGGAATACCCAAAAGCCTGTACCTCATTAACCTGATTCTCCTCCCTGCATGCTGGCACTGCTAAATTTATGGAGTTAAAAATAACCTGAAGATCTCAGTGCTAGATGAACGTCGATCGCTTGCCAAAGCCTGTCCCAAAGCGGTTCATCTCTGACCCCTAAGTAATTGCTAATTTCCGCCCTGGGGGACAAAGCAGGGCAGAACGTCCTGTCAAGCCTGGGTGAGTGGTGTGACAGCATCTCCCTGGGACACCAGGGCCGGCCTGCTGAGCACCGGGCCTGGCAGGCAGGCGGAGGAGGGACAGACCGTCAGAGGCCAAGGCCTTCAGTCTTACAGTCCATAAAGCCAGGCGTTACTAGCGGCTCTCCGTGTGCCAAAGACAGCCTCATGGCCCCCAGTGTTGAGGAAAGCTGGCTCCTATTTGGCTAGCACAGCAAGAACTTTGCCTCGGAGAGTGGGGGCCACTGCGAAAGCCGCAGCCACACCCGCCTCCATCCTGCAGTCCTAAGTGGGTTGACTTTGCTGAGCGTGGCCTGGGGAACAAGTTTAGGACTAATTCAATCCCCACACACACCAAGTGCATCTGATGCCCCACCAGGCAGCATTCCTGCCAGAGGAACCTACCGCCTTGGGGCTGCCACCCGGGCTGTCAGCGGGCAAGACCTCAGGAGGCCGAGACTGGAGTCGCTCGGGTCCTCCCTCCAGCAAGTGTTACACCTCTTGCCGATGAACCCGTACACCTCTTTGGTATATATAATCATGAAAACACTAATTCGGCCAGGAAATCTAGAAATAAATGGCATTTTGAATTGGTAAGATGCTTTTTTGAACACACATTTCCAGTATCTGGTACAGTGAATCCAATGTCCAGTTTTGTGTAACTCATGCGGTACTGGTTTTGTCATCTCTTACCAAAGTGTTAAAAACATTTGACATTGTTCTTCCAAGTCTTCACAACACCCCTGTGAGGTAGGTGGTATGGACCCATTCTACAGATGGGGAGGTCTAGGCACGGAAAGGTTTAGTGACTCCTTGAAAGCCAGGTGGCGTGGTGTAGCAGGGCTCCAGCCAGGTGCTGACGCTGCCTTCGATCCCCACTCCAAGGGCGCCACCGCAGGGCTTCATGGACACAAGTCACACTGAGACCAAGTTCCTCTCTCTAATCCAGAATTCCACAAGTGCCTCAGAGCTCATATGTCTGACTCGTAAAGCCAACCACTCCCCAAACTTGAAAAACAAAAGTAGTGACTAAATCTCAGCTCTGTTTTTCATGAGTCAACTTGCTGGAAATTTATAGTTGCTTATGCTCAAACCCCTTCGGAAGACAGTCTGAAATGGCATTAGGGATGATGGAAGTTTGAGAACAGACCATAGGAATCAATGGTTAATACATTTAAGTCAAAACACAAAAATATAAGCTATGGTAAAATAAGAATAAACCCCAAATAAACGGACAGCAGTATTTCTCAGTGTTTAACAATGCCTTGCACAGAGCAGGTGTCCAGGAAGCATTTCTTGGATAAAGATGAATGACCCATCTTTGACATGCCTGTCACTGGTAACTCAGGCCCTTTTGGAAGGAGAGCAGGCACCAGGACCCTAGGAAAGCCACAGGGGCCCACTGTCTCCCTGGCGCAGAGAGCCTTGGTAACCTGAAGCCTCAGCCAGGTCAGTGGGGGCATCCATGCTGCCTTTCTGCTGAATAAAGGGTGAGGCTCATACACTGTGTTAAGTCCACTTTGAGTTTATACTGCTATTTTTTAAAAAAAGGTAAGTAAATAGGATGAGATATGTGAAGAACCAAAGGAAGCGTGTTAAACTGTAGAGAAGCTCACGCATGTAGGGACGGAAATAAGGAGGTTCAAGCTGTGCTGTCTGTGTTTTTCGGTTAAAGTGAGGATTCTGAATGTGTCTCTAATAAGCCCGTGCGCCCCTTCCTGCGGCAGGCGCCTCACTCACGTGAGGGGGGAGCTCACCTCTCTCCCCAGGGGTCTTGGTTATAACTCAACACCCCCGGCCTCGTGGAGAGCTGAAGTGTGGCCTAGGCACTCCCCAGGCACGTCTGGGGGCGCTGCTGGGTATTGCTGTTATTTGCTTCTTGTCCACCTTTAATCTACATCCTACCTTGCTTCAGCCCAAGAGCAGTCTGCTCCAGGGCGGTGGGGAGTAGGGGGGTTGGGGGGGTTCCTTTGGTCCTAAGGCCTTCTGACCAATTGATTTTGAGTGATATTCCAGAAGAATAATTGATGACATAGAAAATGATTAAGAAAATCCATTCTGCAGAGTGGTCGACAGGAGGCAGTTCTGTCCCCAGGCTGCGAGGAGCGGGAGGCCCCCGGCCTGGCCTGGGCCACCGGGGCCTGTCATAGCTCCACCTTGACCCCTTTTATGAAAGGCAGGCCCGTGGGCACCCGCTTCTTATACTCCAGGTACTCCTCTCCGAAAAAGTGGATCAGCGAGATTTCTTCCTCCTCTGTCCGGTCGCGGAAGAACCGCCACACCGTCAGAGCATAGCTCACCCCGCAGATGGGGTTACACAGCATCACCTGAGGAGGGAACACAGCGTTAGCGGGCCAGGGTCATGTGATTCCACGCCGTGAACCTGAAGGGCATCAGCCGCACTCCAACACCCACAGAGGACTTCCTGTCAAGGGCCCCAAGAGACTTTCGAGATATGTAACTGGGGTCTTGGAGACCCTGAGCCCAGGGCCAGAGCACCATGAACCGAAATCACACCATCACTTTCACAACAGGACTGAACACTCATTGCTGTAGCTTTGGCTGGTCTGCTTTTCTCTTGTTCCTCTTACCTGACAGGTACCTAAACATTACAAAGGTGACCCCACATGCGAGTTCCCGTTGTAAGCACCACTGCCTTTCTGCATGGCTCCCAGCTTGTCCACTTCCTGCCCCGACCCGACACCTGGGGACCTGCTCCCTCCCACCCCACAGCTCCCTGGTCCTCTGCCCTCAGCTCAGCCTCCCCATGCACACTGTACACTGTCCTCCCTCAAAACACTCCCCCTGCTCAGAAAGCACTGAGCCGTCAATCGTGCCTCCTTAGCTCAGCTCAGGAAGCCTTCTGACCTCCCCTCCCCAACCCTGCCCGGGATGTGTTTCCCCCAGTGGGTGACCAGACCTCATTTCTTATTCTCACCACTGTTTACTGAGTGTCTCCTGTGTTCCCAGCACGGGCCAAGCCCTTTACCACCGACCAGTAAGCCACTCAACCCCCGGAGCAAGCCTCTGAGGTGGTGCTGCCACCCTACTTAAGGGAGGCCAAGGAGCGGACATCAGAGTTGGGACCCACCCGCCCAGCAAGAGCATGAGGCCTCTCAGCACACCCTACAGTGGGTCTTCCCACTCTTAGGCCACGGCCCACCATGGAGCCGAAATCAATCCCCTGCATCAGAAACAGCATCACAAATACTAACAAGCTAGAACACAGCATGTTTTGTACACAGGCAGGGTAAGCGCTATTTCAGAAAAGATTTATTCTATATTCACATACACCTGTGTGCTGGGTCACAGTGTAAAAAGATCTGCAGTTAAAGAGGTGTGAAAACCTCTTGAAGGACTTCCCTGGTGGTCCACTAGTTGAGAATCTGCTTTCCAATGCAAGGGATGTGGGTTCGATCCCAACAGGAAGCTAAGACCTCACATGCCACAAGGCAACTGCTGAGCCCACAACTAGCGGTCGGTGTGCACAGCAACGGAGATTCCTCAGGACACAGCAAAGAGCCAGCATGCCACATCTGAGACCCGGCGCGCGCGCGCGCGCTCAGTCACTCAGTCCTGTCTGACTCTGCGACCCCATGCACTGCAGCCCACCAGGCTCCTCTGTCCATGGGAATTCCCAGGCAAGAATACTGGAGTGGGTTGCCATTTCCTTCTCCAGGGGATCTTTCCGATCCAGGGATCGAATCTGGGTTTCTGGTGCTGCAGGCAGATTCTTTACTGACTGAGCTACCAGGGAAGACTCAACACAACCAAATAAATTAAAAAAGCAGAACAAAACCTTGAGTCCTAGAGCACTTAGGTCTACTAGTCAGCATTTATGGCAAATTACATGATTCCTCTGTAATCAGTCTGTATCCAGAGAATGTGACTGTTAACACAGGAAGTTGCAGAAATGCACATTTTTAAATTAATGCAGCATAAGAACCTGCCCTTTCTATACCACTGAGGGTCACCAAGTACCAGCCTGCAATGGGATGCCTGGGGCCCAGACTGGATGTTCCCAAAGAGGTGATGAATCTTCTAAGCTCTACCTACATACTCAGGCCAAGTCCTTCTAGGTCTAAGAGAACAGATTCAACAGACAACTGTCCAGAAACAAGGCTCAGTCTGCAGCCTAAAACCCAGCAAACCATCACTCACGTTAAACATGACACACGACTCTGGGCTCACTAATGTGCTGTGTGTGTGCTGTGCTGTGTGCTAAGTCACTTCAGTTGTATCCGACTCTTTTTGACCCTATGGACTGTAGCCCGCCAGGCTCCTCTGTCCGTGGGGATTCTCCAGGCAAGAATATTGGAGGGGGTTGCCGTGCCCTCCTCCAGGGGATCTTCCACACCTAGGGATCAAACCTGCATCTCCCTGCATTGGCAAGGGAGGTTCTTTACCACTGGTGCCATCAGGGCTCATTAATAGCAGCTTCTAATGAAAATCAGCGGAGCTGCCCCTTGAGTGGCAGAGGGCTCTCCCCACATCTGCATCTCTGTCCTCACCCCACTGGGTGAGGCTCCAAATCTAAGTTAAAGAGGTAGAAAAGGGGTATGAAAGATGGGGCAACAGCACCCAGAATTGCCGAGAGTTTACAAGTGTGGAACACCCAGGTTTAAGTATACAGCAAAACATGTTAAAGACTAAATCAGTTCTTCTGACTTTTATTCAATTATCACTTGAAACACAGCAGGGAACATGTGTACCTATATAAAAAGGACCAGGACTTCCCTGGTGGCCCAGTGGTTAAGAATCCACCTGCTGATGCAGATAGGGTTCTATCCCTGGTCTGGGAAGACTCCACATGCCTCAAGCAACTCAGCCCGTGCGCCACAACTCCTGCGCTCTAGAGCAGACAGAGCACCACAAGGGCAGCCACCTCCGTGAGAAGCCCAAGCACCACAAGGAAGGGCAGCCCCTGCTCCCTGAGCTAGAGAGAGCCCACGAGCAGCAAAGGATATCCAGAGCAGGCAAAAACAGATAAATTCATAAAAATTAAAAATAAAAAAAGGACCAACAGGTCATTCTCTGGTGGTCCAGTGGTTAGGACTCTGCTTTTATTGTCTAGGGCCCAGGTTGGACCCTGGTCAAGGAACCCCTGGTCCCACAAGCCACGTGACACCACCAATAAAAAAATAAAATAAATAAACACAACATTTTAAAAAGAAAAGGTGGGGGAGAACCAACAACTCTGTAAATCCACTGAAATCCACTGAATCGTATACTCTGAAATGGTGAATTTCACAGTATTTGAATTATTTGTAAATACACTGAAATCCACTGAATCGTACACCCTGAACTGGTGTTTTACGGTATTTGAATTATCTGTCAATTTATGATATTATTTTTAAAAACTTTCAAGGGGACTGGCATTGATTCTGACACCATACCTGGGTTCCAATACTCCAGTAAAACCACCCGACGTAGGACGGATGCCGGAACCAAGCATATACTCCGCTGGTCACCAGAGTATGGGTTTCTGACTTTTCATTCTGTACCACATGGTTGAAATTGGAACCAGCTGTAAACATCGCCGCTTTCCTCAGACACTCTCCAAACACCACCATCAGCAGCCCCGTGGCGCTGATCCAGGTGATCTGCTTCAGTTCTGCAGGACAGAGATGGTGACAAAGGGGAAGTGAAGACCCTGGACCACTGAGCTTTCCCTCTGAGGCTTAAAATTAACCTATTTCCAAAGTCTGGGGCACTACAAAACATGCTGGGGGTGGGGGTTCAGCATCAGTCGTCACACTGAAGCTTAATGATAAGCAAAACACAGCCCCCACAGCTGTGCTCTTCATCCAGTTACTCTGAAGCACCAACAGTCCAGTTAGAGCATGGAGGCAAAGAGCTGATGGGCTCCCATCCTTCCTCTGGGGACAAGAGCAGCCAAGTGAGGCAAAGCAGGCTCAGCATGTCCCGCCTCCGCCCTCCACTGAATCTGAGGAACTACATACATGTTATTTAACTTGCTGCATAAAGTTCAGTGTCAGCGTAGCTACCAGATGCAGTGGTTTTTGCAAGTAAACATTTTCATATGAAATTTCTCAAGTCGCAGAAAATGAACAGATCCAGACCCCCTGATTATAAAACTGGGGTTACAGCTATAAGAGGCTGGAACTTCATGTTAGATGGTGCAAACTATGTTTCACAGGGCTTAAAGTGAAAGGTCAACATGTCCCCCATTCAAAATCCAGAGATGGAATTCACAGGTGAAGCTCACCCTTTATAAAGAGCTTAGTGAGGATAGACATCTGGGGAAAATCACTCGGAGAGATTAGACCTGGGAGGTGAAGCCAGGCCACTGTCCTCAGGCCCCCGTGGAGGCCGCCCATCTCCCCTGGAGAGGAAGGGCAGGACACACTGACCTGGCCAGAAGATATTCTCAAGTGTGAACTCTATCCAAGAAGAAAGGGCCGCAACTGTGTACTCCAGACTGTGATTCAGGAGAAAGGAATCCAAGGACAGGCTCTTGGGGTTATTGACTGCTGTGACTAAATATTCAGAATAGTGGAACAATGACAGGGAGCACATATACCTATTTTAAAACAAAAAGAACATAAGGTAAGTTGAGGCAAGAGAATTAAGTTAGCCATAGGTCCAAGCGCTGATTTGTTCTGAACTGTCCCTGAATCCTCTGACGATATTCTGTTGTCACCTGACAGTGGATATCAGGCACAGGCACCCACCTTACTCCCAAGGTTTGCAGAAAGTGGGGCTGTAAAGGGACTACGTCTTTGAATATCACAGGAGGAGGGGAAAAAAAGAAAAACATAGGTTAGGAAGGCATTATGGGCCTTCTGCCTTTAAAAAAAAAATGACATTACACACAGTAAAACATGGAAGGGGGGAAGTATCAAAATAAAGTAGTGATGTATGTCAAATACAAAAATCCAAAAAAACCGAAATAATTCCAGCAAAGGAGGATTAGATGGCTCAGAGTATTGACAATAGGAGATAAAGCTTTTTACCTGGAAGCCACTGGTTCATATCCAGGTCAGAGACTAGAAGGCTCAAGGGACTGAAATCATAGTGTAGGGAAAATCCTACACAGGCCGTGGGGGAAGCATTAGATGTGACCTAATAGAAATTAGAGACGGAAAAGGCCTGTGAAGACGAGCCAGAGCCTTGCCCCTTCCTGTCACTGAGGACCAAGACCCTCTTTCTGGGAAGGGCTGGTCATATTACTGAAGGTGTGGTGGATGAGGACACGTACGGGGAGGATGCCACGAGAGACCTGCTTCTACCTGCGAGGTTCAGGATGCAGGAATCTAGGAAGCTAGAGGCCTCAATCCCTCAGAACCCTCACTAGCCTTCAGCCAGCCAGGGACGCGGGACCATCACTACTGACCCTCTGATCCACCCACCCTTGACTCACAACTATGGTTTCCAAAGCACTTCTTACCAGCCAAAGTGATTCCAGGAAGACTGGCTAAAACTTAGCAGCACTCCACAGCCAAACACAAAGCCAAGGAAACAGGCTCGGATGGCTATCTGAAACGGACCCAAAAGAGGCTCAGTCACCTGGCTGTTCAGAGCATATGTCCTACTTCCTGGCCTAAGTTGGCCACCACCAAGTCCATTGAGTCCACTTGCTCAGAGGTTAAGGGGGTGAAGCAGAGCTGCCTGGACTTAAATCCCAAACTCACCTCTCTCTGTGGCCTTAGGCCAAGTTACTTAACCTCTCTGCACCTGGGCGTCTCCAATCTACACATGGGGATGACCACAGTACCTACCTTTGAGGACTGCTGTGAGAATGACCCATGTAAAGTACTTAAGAGGAAGTGCTATAGAAGTTTTTAGCTACCATTATTATTAGGATTGTTGTTATTCAGGGCTGTGGGAAAACAGCGTAAACCTAACGTATTGGTCGGATTCTCCAAAGTCCACGCAGCGAATCCGGTCCGGACTGCCGGGCCTCCGCGCCCAGCCCCTTCCACGTTACTGCGGGGGCCTCTGACCTCAGACTTGACAGTAGGTAGGTAGTTCTCCACACCTCAAATTACATAAAAGAACTCGTGGGCCCGCTCACTCCCACCCCACGCGCTCATCTGCCGCAGCTGCTGAAACGCGCCAACTGCAATTTTCCACCCACTCCGCCAGGCGGAAGGGGCCCGCACCCCACGCCCCCCAGGACTGACGGTCGGGGAGGGGCGCCCTCGCGCCGCCTGAACTCGCAACTGCATAAGAACACGGCCGGGGGAGGCAGCCCCTCTCGCGGGCCGCGCTGTCGGCCGACCTGGACCTCGACCCCGGCGGGGTACAGTGCCCATTCGAGACGCCCAGCCCGCCCGGCCCCTATCCCCGCCCCTATCCCCGCCCCGGCCTTCGGCCCGGCCCGCACCTGGTAGCGCGGCGGCCGGTAGAGCAGCAGCAGCAACGCGTTGAGCCCAGCCACGTAAAGCGCCAGCCCGGTGCGGCCCTGCAGGCCGGCGCGCGTGAGCAGCGGCAGCGCGAGCACCGAGGCGCCCAGCAGGAAGGTGGCGAGGCTGAGGCGCGCCTCGGAGCCCGGCGGAGCCCGCGCCGCGCAGCCTGCCATGGCGCAGGGAGGCGGACAAGCCGGCGACTGCGCCGGCTGTAGCCCTGGGAAACCTGCCCGCCGCGCCTGCGCACTGCGCCGCCGACGCCGACCGCGAAGGGGAGCCGCCCGGACTTGCACGCTGCCGGCAAGCTCTCGCGATACCGCCGCGCCGCGCGGCTGGGGCCTGAATTTGGCGGGAGCGCCCCGCCTCGCGGCCCCGCCCCACTGTGACCCCAACCAGGACCACCTGACCCAGGCGGAGCGGAGAGGAGCGCCGTGGGGAGCCTGGATCCTGAGCCGAGAAGTCACCGCCGGTGTCTGCCAGGAGTCGGCCCCAAACTTCAGGATGTCCCTTGTCCGGAAAAATAACATGAAATCTATGGCTTCCCCTCTCCCGGGTTATGTGGTTCCCCCGCGAAACCGACACTTGGGCGTGCAGGTGCGAGCCGGCGAGCCGCCTCCACCCCACCCTACCCGGCCGGCCCCGCGAGGTCCGCGCCCAGGGACCGCCTTGCCCTCGGCAGGGTCTCCAAGTGCCCCGCTGGGGGGCCTTGCGGCATTCACGGGGGGATGACCGCCCACTTCACTTCGTGTCGGGGGAGAATGTTGGCCAACGATGGAAATCCTCAGTACCTTATTTTATAGGTCAGAATGAAAAACTTTTCAGTGTGATCCTGACTTCACTTGGGAAAAACAAAAGTATACGGATGAACCTGGGAAAATGATTGGAATAGAAGCCAAAATTATTTCACAGCAGTAATCTTCTGGTGGTAGGGGAACTCTGGGAGACTTTAGCTATCTTTTTTATATGGTTTCTGTATTTCCCATATGGCCGAAATCAATATATATTATTTTATAATTAGAAATTGCTCTTTTTTTGGACTTTCCTGGCTGGGGGCCCACAATTCCAATGCAGGGGGCCAATGTGCCATCCCTGGTCAGGGAACTAAGATCCCGCATGCCAAGTCACAGCCAAAAAAAAAAAAAAAAAACTAAATAAAAATTGTTCCTTTTTGAAAGGGTAAATGTCTCCACTTCGGGTGATGGATGGATGATGGAGGAGAAGGGCAAGTAAGCAAATGACTAGAATAAATTACTGTGGGATGAGTGAGGCAGGAACCAAGTGAGGATAGAGCAGGAATGAGAGGGACCCCAGGGAGAGACCCATGGGAGGGGTAGGAGTCTGCCTGGGAGAGTTGGTACTGGCAGCCTGCGGCTGGAAATGAGAGCAAGGGCAGCTACAGGAGAGACAGAGGGAGGGAGGGGACAGAGTCTGCAAACACAGAGGCAGGAGGAAGCCAGCCTGAAGCAGGATAGGGGACAGGCCTCAGGGGAGGCTGGAACCTAGAGCACTGGGGCAAAGAGCCATATGCCCGGCTCACCTAGTGGTCAGCCCAGCCTGCATCTGAGGCTCTGGCCACCCTACCCTTCTCTGTCTTTGTGGGACCTGGCAGGAGGCCTCGTGTCTGGGCAGCTGGGTTCAGGGGAGGATGGAGAGTCTGGCTCAGCAGCTTTGTAACCCTGGGCAAGGCACCTCAATGAGCCTCAACTTTCTGTGAAATGGGGATCCTGACTCCAATCTCCTGTTGATGATCTGTAAGCCCAGTATCTATCTAAAAGGTGCTCAGAAGACATTTGCTAAACTCAGTAGATGGGAACTGAAAGATTTAATGTTTTAAAAATCTAATGTCACCCAGTTGCAGTGTCATGTGGGAAGGAAACCTGGGCCTTTTCTGGAGGCTGAGAGCAGGAAGCTTGCCACTGCCCCCAGTTTCTGCCAGCTCCCCCATTCAAGACCTCTCCAGCACCGCCAGGACACCTCACGGCCACTAGAGGGTGCTTATTGCATCTTCACTCCTGGGAGTGAGTTTGGTCCTAGGATAGAGGGCTGCTGCCAGGAAGCTCCCTTTCTAGCCAGTGGCCTCAGCTTTCCACGCTGACTAGTGGATCTGATTTGCCCCAAGGACAGTTCCTGTTCTGGGGCAGGGGCACAAAATAACATGTAATCCAGACTGGAGGGCTTGAGCAACTGTCTCTTCTCTGTCCATCAGTTTCCCTTGGACCATACATCTCCATCAGTCTCATTGTGGAGAAGGAAGAAAGAACGGGGAGATGATCCCCTCCCAGGTGGGGCCAGGCTAGGGGTGCAGGGGAATTTTTAGAAGTCACTAGAGTCCCTGGAGAAGGAAATGGCAACCCACTCCACTATTCTTGTCTTGAAAATTCCAGAGACAGAGGAGCCTGGTGGGCCACAGTCCATAGGGTCCCAAAGAGTCATACACGACTGACACTACTGGAGTTCTGAATCTGTCAGGACCCAGGGTTCACAGGGGAGTGATGGAAGGTAAAGGCAAGTAATCAAATGTGTGCATGCACTGACATAGACCCAGAGAAACAGTCACATGGAGATACACACAGGCACAGAGAGGAAGAGTAAATCACACAGATACAGACAGAAACGCAAACACAGAGATCTGATCAAACAGGTTTTGCCACCAGAGAGGAAAGGGAGCTGATCAGACAAGTCCATTCACCACCCAGCTCTCCAAGTGTCCCTCCAGTTTGTCATCCCCCAGAATAAAGGATCAGCACATGTACAAAAGAAAATAAAGAAAAACTGCTTGGCCTGAAGATGCCTTGCATGTTTTTGTCACCCCCCCCCCACCTCTAAATAACCATTTGAATGTGTTTTGTTCTAGGAGCTGTAAGGCATGCACAAAGGGACCCCTTTCTCATGCAGGAAGGTCCTTCTCTGGGGCCTCCCCTCCCCACCCCACCCCCAGCCAGCCACCCACCCACCAGCTGAGGTGGCTTTCCATCCTGGGCCCAACAAGAGTTTTAAAGAGGGAGCCCTTTAAAGAACCATATCGACTTTTCCAAGTTAAATTGCAGGCTGAGATGAAATTAGGCTCCCTTTTTTTCAAACAGGGTTGCTTTATTAAGTAAGAGGAATTGTAGCAAGTGCGGGGGAGGGGGGGTTTGCTGCAGAGCAAGTAGGAGACAGGGACAAGGATGGGTGCTAACCAAGCACCTCCATCCACACCAGCTTCCCAGGATGAAAAGCTGACTCCTGTCCAAGCGTGACACCAAGTCGGAAACAGCTCAGGAACTCTGCCTCTCCCTCCTTCCTGCTGGTGGGTCTCCGGTCAGGCGGTCAGACATTGTCAGAGAGGTCTCCTGGGACTCCTTGTCACTCACAGGTCTCTGCCGCATCCACTTTTCACACGGAGGCCAGGAGAGGCCTGTCCAGTGTGGCTGCAGCTCACTCTAACCCTCCAAAAGTTTTTTTTCCTTTCCCTTCCTCTGGCCTCTCCCTGCTCCAGGCATGAAAGCCCCCTCCCTACAGTCTGGTAAATGACTTGTAATTTATGAGCACATCAGTCCAAAGTGCATAAGTCATATGGGCACAAAGGGGCCGGGTAAATATTTAAAGATTAGAGCCAGCTGGGGAGAAGCACAAAGGCCTAGGACAAAGGGGGTCTCCGGGAATTCACTCTCTCTGCTTTGGGCCAGCCGGGTTCAGTGTTGATGCACTCACCGGAGTCCCAGCCTTTGTGCCCTGGAGGGCCCTCTGCTGCCTGGCTATTCGGAGTCCTAACCCTGCTAAAGAGAGTTAAACAATCGCAGCCTCTCCAACCCCATCTGGAGACAATTGGCTGAGTCATTTTGGCGCTTTTGCTGTGTCTCAATAGTTAATTACATGGAGCCATCACTTCATTCCATTTTGAAATGCATTGCGAGAGGGGGAGGGATACGCACTTTTCTCCCCCAGTCACTACAGCAGGGGCAGCCTCCATAGCACTGCCAGTTAGGGTAGCTTTACATGCCTAGGGACTGCAGGAAGGAAGAGCTTCCCACCCAGGGCCTCGAGAGGCTGCATCGTTCTGTGATATTCTTTCTTTTGCAAAGTTGTAAAATCAAATCGAAGAAGGGAGGGCAAAGGCACAGGTCACTTGTGGCCTTAAATTCCCCAGCCTGAGGAAGCAACTGGCACTGAGTGGGCCTGGAAGCCCCCCAACACTTCCCTGGGCTATAGAAGGAGTTTTTCCTGAATGAGCAACTGAGGCCTGTGTCCTCTGCCCCACTCCAACAATCTCCGCAGCGCTCTGCCTGGACTTGTGCTCTTTTCCAAGCCCCCTGGGAACCCCAGAGGCTAAAGATGGAAAGGGAGTCAGTGGCCTACATCCCGGCTTGCATAAGTCCGGTTTCTAAGTTGGTCTATGCCCTTGCCGGCAGCCCGAGGGCGCTTCGTTCTGCTTGCTCTCAGGGAACGAAGTGACGAAGTGAACCCGCTGCCTCTCCCTCTACCTGGAAAAAACGCCTCCCCCGCCTCTGCGCGCGCTCCAAGCCTGGCCTGCCCGAGGGTGTCTAAGATGCCCAGACGCAAAACTTGCAAACACACCTCCGGGTCCCTAGCCTGGGTCTCCGAGCAGCATCTCGATGGAGACTCCTGTCTTTCCCAGTGACCTTGCCAAATGCAATAATCTGCCTTTAACTTAGTGGGGGAACCTGCTGTCAGAAGACAGAGCCTGAATTAGGGGTAAAGGGTGGCCAGGGTAAGGGTGGCTGAAAACACTCTGAAGACGGGGGAGTGGGGAAGGTAAGATAGAATTTGCACGGAGATCTCCTTTCAGTCTTGAGTCCTGTGCGATCCTCAACCAGCTTAGTCAAGGTTGGTGGCAAGGATGGTGGCAAGAAAGCGGGGCGAGGACCGGGGCAAGCCCAGAAAATGAGGGAGGCGAGTCAGCTTAGGTGGGGAGATGCCGGCCTGAGGACCTCCTGAGGGGGAGGGGACGCAGCGGGCAGTGCTGGGGTAGGGGTGGGGAATGAAGGTGAGGGTAGGGGCAGCCTAGGTGGAGGCCCGTTAAGCCGGCGGAGGCGGAGCTTAACCACTCGAATTCCGCCTGGGCCGCCCTGGGCTGCCTGGGCCGGCTTTGCCTCCCGCAGCTAGAGCAGAACATTGCGAATTAGCGCGTTTTGCGGTCAATTTTCCACTGCTTAAGAAACACTAAGCCACCCAAGTGAGCGGCCCCACCCAGCGCGGCCAGTATCTTAAGGCACGGGCTCTAGAGGAGTGTTTGGCTCTAGGAACTGGGATGCCTGGGTGCAGGCGGGGGCGTCTCGTGGGCCCCTTTATTGCGGCCCTAACTCCGGAGAGGGGGCGGGCCCGGTTCCCCGGCTGCTGGCCGCGATTGCTGCGCCATTGGTTTGCTAATACCGCCGGCGCTGAAAGGCGCGGGCGGCGGTTTATGGGGAGGGCTAGTAATTAGAGGACAAATTGCCCGGCTGCCCGCGCTCCTCGAGAGCGGGACGGGGGTGAGGGGACCGCCGGAGCGAGGCGCGCGCCCACCTAGGTGCAGGGAGCAGGGGGTGAGGGAGACCGCCAGAGCGAGAAGCGCGTCCTCCTGTGTGCAGATGTGTCGCAGCTGGAAGCCCGCGCGCAGCGGGGCGCCAGGAGTTTGGTCCAGAGGAGGCGGGTGCGGGCGCGGCTTTGTGGGGCCAGTACAATGCCCTTAACACTCGGCTGCCCCCTTTGTGCCCAGCCGCGCCTCCCGCCCCGAGGAGCCTTTGTATCGCGCCGCCACCCGCCCCCCGACCCCCAAGCCCGAGCGAGCGCGCGGAAGACACTCGGGCCCCGCCAGTTCCGGCGCTTCAAAGCTGCCTGGCGCGTGCCAGCGCCCGCAGTTCAGCCGCGGCCCCGGGGACCGCCCGGGGCCCGGCCCGGTCCCGATCTGAACCAAGGGCCCTGCGGCCGGGGAGGAAGAACAAACACTTCGGAGCCACGGTCACCAAGCTTCTGACTGAAAGGAGGGAGGGGCGCGATTCTCCACGCTGCTTGGCTCCTAGGAACGCCGCTGCCGGGCAGGGCCGGTCAATACCCCAAGCGGGGATGGATGTCAGAGAGGATGCCCCAGCTCTAGGGAAGCTGGGGGCCCACCAAGGACCCAGTAATTTCCACTCCCCTTCACTGCAAAGGCCAGGTTGTAAAGTCATCAGCAGCAGGGCTCCTGTACTGAACTTTTGGGTCCTTGTGACTTCCCCATGGCCTCAAGCAGCAGTAGGGGGCTGTATGTTCATGAACTGAGGCCAAGAGAACTCAGTCAAGGAAGATGTGTAGGTTTGAACCCAGGGACTCCCCCGAATAGACAATTCCCATCCCTCGCTATTGTAGTCCACTTCCTGAAGCCCAAGCAGGGACTGCCCAGGAGTCTTTCTGGAGCGCCTAGCCGCTGCTGGCACAGGGCCTCCTCCTCTGAGCTTGAGTCTTCAGCCTGAATAATGAAGAAGGCGTTAGCATCTTGGGCCTCCAGTGATGTGCTCCCTGGAGGCTCAGTGGTCTTCCCCACCCCCACCTCCCACTTGCTGGGGCCCTGAGAAGGCTAAGGGGCAGGGGTTAGGGGGATAAATTCCCAGGCCTTACCTGTAAGGGAACAGAGACTGAATCGTCCAGCCTGAAGACTCAGGACTAGAGGAAGGAGAAGCTATTCTGACTGCCCTGGCCTGAGGCTGCCTGCAATTTGCCCCTCCCCAGCTTGAAGAGAGTGGTTTAGGTCCTAATAGGGCCAGAGGGCCTCTGAGCCCAGTCTGCACCCCAGCACAGTACCTCTCCCAGTCCTGAGGTCCCAGCGAAGAGGAGGCTGGCTGTGGCCCCGAGGGTGGGCTGCACGCTTTAATGAGACACATGTTGCTGGCCCTGCAGGCCCGGCTTTCAGTGGCCACAGGCAGAAAATCGCTGTATTGTCCCAACATTAGGGAGACTAATGCAGCGTCCCCAGTGGCCAGAGCGTGAAGCCGGAGGAAAGGCCTCACTTTCCTCCGGGCACTCCCAGCCTCTGTATCTTCATTAGGCCAGAGGAGGCCCGGTGCTCAGTCACCGTCATTAGCAGCCAGCTGGGCTCATGGACCTCCCCCAGTAGGCTTGTTGCTGAGGCCCAGAACTTAGGGAGACTGGGACGGTACAGGGTTTGGAGAGCATGGGCATGGGAAGGAATCTCAGACTCAGGAAGAGGTGAGGATGAGAGGGATAAAGGAAAGACTGGAGGTGAGGCCTGGGCTAAGGGGAGAAAACAGGCAGAGAGAGGTGGGGAACTTGCCTGTTTGTCCCGCTCTCACCCCTCCCCCTCGGGGTTCCACTCATCCAGGAGCACCTCATTGACATGTAAACGAGGGTTCCCTATAAAGGTGGTGCTGCCTCCAGTGGGCTCCGCTAGGACAACATGGGCACTCAGCCCGAGACCCAGGGCAGCTCTGGGGGCCCCGCTGGCAACTTCCGCAAGGTCTGGGGTTCTGAGGGTTGCGGGGGTGAGGGTCAGGACAGAAGGCACCGAGAGGGCCAAGGCTCTGCAGGTCATGTAACTACTGCTCACCCACAGGTCTCCAAGCCGCTGATGGAGAAGAAACGAAGGGCACGCATTAATGTGTCACTGGAGCAGCTCAAATCGTTGCTAGAGAAACACTACTCGCACCAGGTGAGACCAGGGACACGGTGGGGGGGGGGGGGGGTGATATAATCCCCGGCCTCATTTGCTTGAACCCAGGCTGCGGTCCTAAGAGCCCTTTCCATGGACCCGCAGATTCGGAAACGCAAGTTGGAGAAGGCGGACATACTGGAGCTGAGTGTCAAGTACATGAAAAGCCTTCAGAACTCGGTGCAAGGTAGAGGGAGGACCTGGGAGGGTGGGGCAAGGGGCTGGAGAGGGAGGCTTGTGGGGTCAGAGCCCTGGATTCTACAAGGCTAGATAAAGGAGAGATGAACAGAAAATAACCGCTCAGGGCAGCTGAGTGAGGAGGTATTGCTGTAAGTGGGGAGGCAGCAAAAGCCTGGCTGGCTGCAGACTTGTAATCCGAGTGAGTGAAGGTCTGGACCCATGGGAGGGGGTGAATTTCGGCCTCCCCGCCCTCCCTCCCTAATTGTCCCTTTCTCTTCTCCCTCCTCTTCCTTTCCTCCTCTCCCTCCTCTTCCCTTTCTCCACACTTCTCCCCTCCCTTTCTCTCTCCTCTCTACACCTCTCTTTTCCTTCTCCACCTCCCTTATTCTCCCTTCCTTTCCACGTTTCTCTCGTCCGCTGCCCTCCCCCTAGGGCTCTGGCCGGTCTCCAGCGGAGTTGAGTACCCGTCGGGCTTCCGCGGCTGTCTGCCCGGCGTTAGCCAGCTTCTGCGGCGCGGAGAGGAGGGCGGCGCCGGTCTGCACGGCCCGCTGGTGCACGAGCGCGGGGGCGGCAGTACCATGGACAGCGCCAGTCCCGGCCCGGAGGCGCCCGAGCGGCGCGGCCTCTGCGCGCCCCCAGTTTGGGCCCCTGCTCCGGCCGCCGGCGGATCGCGGTCCCCGCCACCCCGGCGCCTCCTCTCTGGCGGTCTCCCCGGCACCTCCACCAGCATCCCGGTCCCGCAGTCGACATCTCACCGCTTCGCGGAGAGCCCGGAGCCGGGGCTGCGCTTGTGGCGACCCTGGTGAGGCTCAGATACGGCCTCAGACTCAAAGGGACCCTCGTCTGACCTGAGGACGCAGAGACTGTTTTGAACCTTTGGGACCCCAGTTGTTGGTTCTGGTCCCAGGACGGGGTGACCGGGAGGGGGCCGCGTCTCTGCTAACTTGGGGAAATACACGAAGCTATGATTGGACCGGGTTCTGAGCCTCTAGGCATAACTCCATCCTCACCCCAGTCCTAGCTACTCAGGCTGGACCCGCTTTTTGCTCCTCCCACCCTCTAGTGGGGCTGGGAAGAGGTGTCCCGGGCTGCGCCCCCTTTCCCAGGGCCCTTGGCGGGCAGCCCGCCCTCTCCCCCGCCCCGCGGCCGCGCGGCGGTGGGAAGGTCGCCGTCCGCAGCTGCCCAGAGCGGACCCCTCGCAGCGAGGAGAATCGCTGCCCCGCCCCGGCCCATTCAGCGGGCCGAGGACGCCCGGTTCCCACCGGCACAAAGCGCGCCAGGCCCCGCCCCGCTAGCCAGGGGCCCCCAGCCCACCCCCACTCTAGACCCACTCGGCTTCCACGGATTCCCACCCTCTCCGCACGCCGCGCGGCCCACCCGCTGGCGCGCGCTCCGAAGTCCGTTCTCTCAAAAGCCCCCTCCTTAGAGGTCCCGCCTGGTGAGGTGCTCCGCCTACCGCCACCGCCACCCGACGCCCTGCTCCGCGAGGCTCCTGGTAGGGACCCCGCGCACCGTCCTGCCAACTGGAGATATGCTAGGGCAGACTCCGGCTCCTCCCAGGGGACAGTTCACTAATCCCCACTCGGAAAAGACCTCGGCCTCCCAGACTCTCGGCCTCGGACCGCTGCCTCCAGGGAGCCCACCATCCTTGACAACCCTTGGACCTCTGAGCGACGGTTAACGCGTCCGGAAATGAAGTCATTGCTATACCGGGACTCTAGCCCCGGAGTCCCGGCCCTCGAAGAGCGGATCGGAGGCGTGAACAGGGATCCTGCGCTGAGACCACGAGGAGATCGCGGCACCTCCTCCCACCATCTTGAAATTCAGAATAAAGACAGTGCGAACCTGTGGAATGGGTATAAAGAGGCCATGAAGGTTCTAATTTTTCCCATGATGCCTACTTGGGTGAATCTGTTTGAAGTACAAACATCAACCTTGTATAAAACATTTCTTTTGGGATTGCCCCTGTCTTGCCCTGTGCTAAACCCGTTCTGGTCCGACCGCGGAGAGAGGCAGTTCAGCTCCCCTACCTGACCCAGCCGGCTCTCTGGAGCCGGGGCTGGGGTCCCGCAGTGGTGGTCCTGGGGCGGCCTCTTGGGGTCTCCACTTTCGGGCACTAAGCCTGAGGGCCACCAGGTGGCGCCCTTACACCACGGACCCAGGGGCGCGTCCTCCAAATCCCAGCCCTGGTTGGTGGACGGGTCAACCCGCACAATGAATCTGCCTCCCCAGACACGCCTCCAGTCGCAGTGCCCCTGACATCCCCGGTGGCTCAGATGGCAAAGAATCCGCTTGCAATGCAGGAGTTCGATCCCTGGCTCCGCAAGATCCCCTAGCTAATGGTATGGCAACCCACTTTAATATTCTTGCCTGGACAGACCATGGGGTAGCAGAGTCGGACGTGACTGAGCAACCAACACTTTCTCGCCCTCAGAACCAACCCCACTGGGGTTAGGGGTCCCTGAAGCCATCCTTAGGCAGGCGCAGCCACCTGCACTCACAGGGCTTTGGAGCCCACCAGGCCGCTGCTCCTGGCCCGACTCACCTGCAGGATTTGCATAGAGGAAAAAGTCAAGTCCGACCCAAAGGAAGGGCGCACTGGAGGAGGAATTCAGGACCCAGAGGGAGAGACGTTTAGGGGCAGCTGGCCAGCAGTGCTGTAAGATTCTAGGGAGGTGTTTCCATGAAACTGGCCTGGGATTGCCCGGTGCAAATTATATAGGAAGTTTTTATTGGATTCGGTACAGAAGAGAAATGCTCAGTTGTCAAAAAACTACAAACGGATCCCTGACTCTGGGCTGGGCGGTGGTATGAAGACAGAACTCCCTCCCCGGTGAACCCAGGGTCAAGCTGCTCATCAAGGCAGCAAACAGGCCTGGAAGCTAGACAAAGTGAGAGAGGAGAGCCCCAGGCCCTGGGGGCCTCCACTTGGGGCTCTCCCTCCTCTTTAATTTTGTAAAATCCAGGCCTGGAGGGACTTGAGGGGACCATGCTTCCCTGCAAGTATTGCCGTTGGATATGAAATACACAGAGTGAAAACTCAAGGTGGACAAATCGGCCAGCCTTATGGAGGGTCGGGGGGGACAGCGGCTAACTGGTGACCTCTGCCCCCACATGACATGTCGATCTTTAAAGGCACAGCAGCGTTGGCGAGGCAGGCCTCTCATGGCTGAGGCTTGACTGGAACATTCTGATTTACTCACCTGTGGCCAGCTCCTCCCCCCAAGTTACCCCACAGCCAGAGATTGAATGGGCCTCTGAAGCTGAGACAGAGCTGTGTAGTCCTCCCCAGGTCTCTCTGGAGCTGGGACGCTGTCTGAAGGGCGGGGAAGCCAGATTGGCCCCCAGAGGGTCAGAGGCAGTGCTGCAATTCCAGATTGCAGAGCAGGAGGGAAGAGGGCATAGGCCAGCTCCTCGCAGGCCCCTGGAACCCACTCCAGACCTTCATAGGTAGGGGCCACTGCATGGAGGCAGGGGATGGGATGGGACTGCCTTTGCATACACCCCAGCCCCCACAACCCAAGGTCTACAGGTATTCCTGGGCCTCTTCTTAGCCTGAGCCTAGGGTCTTCCTCCATGCAAAACCCAGCAGACACTCCCTGGGGGTCCACGGACAAGCCCAGGTCTGCAAGAGGTGTGCCTAGCATGGACAGCAAGAGAGTCCTGACTTAGGGAGGAGGAAGACTCACCATGGACCAGACCTTACACCCAGAACCTGGGAGGACTCTAAGCCAAGATCCTTTTCTGGCCAGACATGCACGGGTTGGGGATAGGCACCGGGATAAGGAAGCCCACTCCTGCTTTGCTTCAGTTCTCTCCACCACGTCCCCCACAACCTTCACGGCGGGGGTCCCAGAGGTGGCTGATGTGGTGGGCACAGACAATGAAGGCAGAGTGATGAGGGAAGGGATGCTAATAGGGGTCAAAGTGAGTGTGGTGCCACTGGTAATGGTGCAAGTGTTGTGCTTGAGCTTGGCTGGGGAGAATGCCCAAGGGGGCCAGGGACACTAATCGTGGGAGGCCTCAGGCTTGAGGGCCACACTAGGCCACTGAAGACTGACCCCCACAGAGGACCCTGGGAGGATCCTATGCTACTTTCCCTCCCTGTCCACTCCGTGGCCAGGGCACACAGACCAGAAGACCTGTCCAAACAGTCCTGAGAGTTAACATGGTCACCTGCTCATCACAGATGGGGAAAGCGAGGCAGAACAGGTCAGCAGGGAGACCTGCTCAGAGAACTTGGTTTGGGATCTGAAGACCCCTGTGCTTAGAGACCCTCTGTACCCCACCCCCTGAGGTGTGACAATTACAGTGCAGAGTGGAAAGCCGGATGGAGTCCTGTGGCTCCTGTGCAGCTGAGCTTTGTTCTGTCTGGTGGTGTCCCTCTCTGGGCAACCCACCACCACCATCACCCTAGCCCAGTCACTTCCATGTGGAGCCCGCTTTTTCCCAGGCCCCAGCCTTACTCTGCCCGGAGGTGCCCTGCCCAGAGGCTGGTCCGTACCCAGGGTGGTTGTCCAGGGCAGGCGTCATCCCTCCAGGCAATGGTCACCCCGTCAAGGCTGGCACATGTCCGGGAAGCTTGCCCCAAGCCCAGCCCGGGCTAGGGTGGCATCTTTGGTGCTTTGGCCCCGTAGGCGGCCCGGCCTGCCTGGTGACTTGGCAAGGCGCCAGTGGGTCCTAGGACGCGGAACCCAGCGAGTCCGAGTGCAGTGTGACGTAGCCCGACGACTCCGAGGGCGAGCTCAAGAAGCTGCTGGTACTGCCCGCGCCCGCCGCGCGCAGACCGCCGGGCTCGCCCCACGATGCGCTCAGGCCAGTCCTCAGGGTCCCCGAATGTGTGCGTGCGTCCGGCAGCGGGCCGGGGCTCCTCTGCGTGCCGCCGCCAGGGGGCACCACGTCCCCGCCGGGCTGGGTGCAGTCTGGGGCAGGGGCGCAGGCGGGGAAGGACCCTGGCGGGCCGGGCTGGCGTCGTAGGGCCTGTGGCTCCCGCTCGAAGGCGGTCAGCGCGAAGGCGTCGGGCAGCAGCGAGGCCGAGGCGCAGCGGACGCCGGGCCCGGGGCGGCGGCACGGGCTGCTCGGGGGCGAGCCGGGGGCGCGGCGCGGGCCGTCATCCAGGGCCGGGGGCCTCAGAGACAGCAGGCTCTCTGCCGAGCGACGTCGCGGGCGGAAGGTGGGCGCGTCCTCTGCGAAGCCCAGCAGGCTGCCGCGACGCCGGTCGGGCCCGCCTGGCATCACCAGGGCGGCCAGGTCCTCGCCGGAGCCCCAACGTGGCAGGAACGTGGGCAGCGGGACGGCGGCCCACACGTCTGCGTCGTCGTGAGAGAAGCGTCGCGTAGGCGGGACCTGTGAGGACCGTGGGGTTAACTCCTGCTACCCTCCTGGAAAATGGGGACCTAGCCTCCCCTCACCGGGCAGGGTGGCCTGGAGTCAGGGGTCACCAGGCCAGGGGCCCCTGGTTTGAAGCTGTGAGATTTGGGGCAACTGACCATCTTTCCAAATCTGTGTTGTCATCCGTAGCTTGGGTCAACGGGGAGAAGTCCCCTTGAGTAGGGTGCTAAGCCCCAAGGAAATGACATAGGTGCCAGGTTGAGCACCCTTCTAGCGCACAAGGGAGCTGGGGCAACGGGGGCTGGGGTGCCCCCCATGGGCTCTGTGACCTGGGGCCAGCCCATCTTGGGAGGTGAAAGGCAACCCTGGGAGACAGGGTGGGCACAAGATGGGCTCCTACTCAGAGAAGAAAAGCCTTGGAGAGGTCAGGGTATCCCCCACATGCATATTGCGCGTCTCCAGCCCTGCCCGTCTCTACCTGCAGGTACTGCATCTTGTCCTCCTGCAAGGGCCGCAGAGGGTAGAACTGGGGCAGGCCCCCCTCCTCCAGGGCAGAGAGCTCATACTTGGCCATCCTGTCCAGGGCCACAAAGTCGCCCCCATAGTTGTAATCCAGGGAGCGCTCCAGCACTAGGTCTGGGGGAACGCCACCTTCCAGGCTGGTATCTGCAGGGCAGAGCAGAAGTTTAGGGCCATGGAAACTTGGGGGGCTTCAGGAGTGAACCCCAGGGACCCCAGAGACACACGCAGGGCTGGTGGGCCAATTAGCAGAAAAGGAGATGGGCGGGGTGCTCCGTTCAAATCCTGACTCTGCCCCTTTTTAGTTGAGGGGCTGGGGAAGTCACAGACCCTGAGCCAGTTTCCTCTATGGGGCCGGGAACTAAATACACACAAGGATTGACACTGCCTGGCAGGTGGCAGGGGCTCAGCCCAAGGTCACATTGTTACTGCGGGGGAGAGACAGGACTGGGTCCTCAGGAGCTCCTGGGGGCAGTTCGCCAGGACCCCTAAAGTCAGAGACTCCAGGAGACATTCAGGCTGGAGTCCACAGCCACTGTTAACTGGAACATCTGATTAACTGAAACCCTGGTAGAGGGGCAAGCCAGACAGGAGAATGCTCCATGGGACACTGGGTCCCGTAGGGGTTCAAGCACCTCTGGGGTAAATCGGTGGATCTGAAGCCTGTCCTCCCACTCACGCCAGTGATCTCCCCCAGGCGCCACTCTCCACGAGGCCATCCTCACCATCATCCGACTCCTCATCGTTGGCCATGAGGGCCATACACTTCTCCCAGACAGCCTTGAGATCAGCGCGGTAGCGGTCACAAGCCCAGAGGAAGACGGGCAGCAGCAGGGCCTGGGTCACTGAGCACCACAACACACACAGTGCCATCCAGGGCGCCGAGGCGTCTGCCCGTAGGCTGCTGAAGCTCACCACCTGTGGGCACAGGGGTCGGCCTGGCACCTGGCAGGACCCCCATCACCCCGCTTCCCCACCCAGCCTCAGTTCTCCCATATGCAGGGCAGGTCTGACTGCCCACCTGCCAGAGAAGGAGGCAGAGGAGGTGAGAGAACTCTGGGCTCTTGGGCAGGAAAGGCCTGGAATGTGAAGGGAGAAGTCCATGCCCGCCCACCGACAGCTGCTCACTGCCAAGAAGGACAGTCACCAGACTGTGTGCACCAGGAGGCACTGGGTACAGCCTCCCTCATTTCATCCGTGACTGCCCGAGGACGGGGAGCCAGTATTACCATCCCGTTTTTGAGAGCTGGGTCTCCAATCTCCCGGTTCGGGGCCTTTCTACCATCCTCCTTGCTCCCTGGCTTGTGATCTCCTTGGCCCTGCCTCTACTCTGGGGGTCAACCTCATATCCAAGTGGGGAATCAAAGCAATTTCTGAGGATCAGAGGGTCTAACTCGGTGGCTTTTGGGTCATGGCCCAGGGGCCCCTCATTCCTCTGCTCCCAGGGGAGTTCACTCCTCCACTTAGAGTGACACTGAACTGGTCCCCTTTCAGAGCTGAAGTGGGCATGAGGCAGACATACATTGGTTCTTCCACATGAGCTGTATGACCTTCAGAATGATGCTAAACTTCTCTGGGGCCCAGTTTCTTCATCTGTGAAATAGGCTGAGAACATCTTGAGGCAAAGTTTCCAGACACTGCATCATGTTGGTTCTGTAAACAGTACTCCCATCTATTCCCTGCAGAAGAGAAGCTGGGGGACCCTCCCCTCACTGCTATTCCCATCTGGCTCTGCAGTTTCACTCACGTGCCTTCCCTCTACCAGCAAAGGGCCCCACTGCACACAGGAGGTCTCCACCTAAGGGGTACCAGACCCGTTAAGGGTGGGGCTACACCCTGCCTATGAAGCTGCCACCCCACCTGTCTCCTGCTGAGGCTGGGGTCCTGCAGTGATGTCCTTAGGATGAAGCCTCTCTTGGGTCCTTGCCCCTCCACCAGATCCTGTCCAGCTCAAGGCCCTCCAGGGGCTGGGCTGGAACCTTATGGGGTGGGAGGGCTCGGCTACTGAGTCCAGACATCATTCTTGGGCTAGGCCTGGGGCACAGCCTCATAGACAGGAGCCCAGGCAGCCTCCATGGGCCTTGGACCCTACCTCGCAGGGTCTTCAGACCAGCCCTCACCTTGACCTTCCTCAGCGGCTGGTGTGTGCATGCTAAGTTGCTTCAGTTGTGTCCAACTCTTTGTGACCCCATGGACCGTAACCCGCCAGGCTCCTGTGTCCATGGGGCTCTCCAGGCAAGAATACTGGAGCAGGTTGAGATGCCCTTCTCCAGGGGATCTTTCCAATCCAGGGGTCAAACCCACATCTCTTACATCTCCCACACTGGCAGGTGGTGGGTTCTTTAACACTAATGTCACCACAAAGCTTGTTCGGCTGCTGGGATCAAGTCCAACTCTCCAGCACACATTCAAGGCCTGCCCTGCCTCCCAATACAGGACCAAACCCAATTCTGCTACACCACATCCCCCCCGCTACACCACATCCCCACTTTGTTCACCCTGGGACCTGGGTCCAAGAGGAAGCCTGTGACCCCATCTTCCATAGCCTCTGTATCAAGTGGACCTCACCCAGATCAGGGGTGGAACGTCTCCTACAGTGTGATGGAAAGACCCTGGTCTCTGCAGCCACCTGACGTGGGCTCAGTTCCCACCATGGCTGCCCTGACTATATATTGGTCACTTGACCTCTCTGAACTTCGGTTTCCTAACTTATAAAGTAGGGATGATGATGATGCCTCCTGACAGGATCAGTGTAAGATTCAACCGCTAATGCCCGGAGCACACCCAGCCCTTGTCTGTCCCAGAGCCCATGTCCCCCCACCAGGCTCCTACCACCCGCCAGGCTCACCCACCAGCACAGGGAAGCCCATGAGGCAGTCGTAGATGACCACAATGGTGGCCACCAGGCCAGTGATCTGCAGCGAGGTCCTGGCAGGTTCGGAGCCATCGATGGAGGAGCGGCGCTTGCCCTGCGCGTCCTCCACGACGATAGTGGGCACAGTGAAGGCACGGCGGTCTGCCCGGCGCCCCACCTGCACTGCCAGTGTCTGGAAGAGGGCAATGGCCGTGCAGACAGCACCTGTGGCTACACTGCCGCCAACCAGCAGCAGGAAGCAGACGCCGAAGCCCAGGCCGATCTCAGCCACGATGAAGCGGCAGCCGTGGGTGTAGAAGCGCTCACTCGTGTCGTGCCAGCCGACAGCAGGCAGGGCCGACAGGATGAAGGACACCATCCAGATGCCCATGACTGTGTGGACCGCCTGCTTCTTGGCGTTGCTTAGCCTGGCACGGGGCAGGGACAAGACAGAGAGGGACCTGGCATCACTCACAGGGTCTCTCCCCAAGCCCTGAGGGTCCTCAACTGCCCTGGTCTCCAAGTACATTGTCACACATCCCTTTCCCCAAGCACTTCTGCACTGGGTACCTGCACACCCACACACACCTACATGCATGCACCCCTGCAGCCCTCAGTGCGACACAGGTGCAGCACCCCGCATGGGGGCCCTGTCCCCACACTGAGGCTGCTGTGCGCTCAGGCAAATGTCCCCGCCCAGGATGTTCGTGTGCACACAGGTACCCACCCAGGAACTCACCGGTAGTTGACAGGCCAGCGGACCATCCACATGCGGTGGTAGGAGAGGGAGGTGACGGAGAAGCAGGTGGCCAGGGTGAGGGTGTAGAAGGTGGACACGAAGACCTTGCAGAGGCCCTCGTTCCACTCGTAGTCGGGACGCTGGCGCCGCAGCTGCACCACGGCGTAGGTGGCGATGGGCACGGCCACGTTGAGCATGTGGGTAGCCGCCAGCGTGCACAGCAGGAACTCTAGGGGCTTCCACTTCTTCTGCTTGGCCCCCACGCTGAGGATGCCCCAGGCATTGGCCAGCAGCGAGAGGCCTCCGCATGCCAGCCAGCCCACCGCACTGCCAGGCAGCCGCCTCTCATCACTCATGGTGCAGACGGGAGCTGGCTGGCAGCTGGGACATCCTCCTCAAGCTGGGCCTCAGTTTAGCGCAGCAGTCCTCACATGTGGCGGCCCAGGGACACCAGGGACCACGAGCATCTGTGGGGGGGTGGCAGGGGCAACACAGGGAACTCAGTGACTCTCCCCTGGCTCCATCAGCAGAGCTCTTGGGGCTCCTGGGAGTGGGAGACAGAGGGGGTCCCCTGATGCTCCGTTATCTGTCTGGTCCTGGCTTGGGCAGGGCTGCTTTGCCTTCCTCTCTCCTCTGAAGCCTCCTGGCTCCTGGGCGGGGGGGGGATTGTATACAGTGGTGCTCAATCAATGCACATCCCCTCACTTCCATCTACTCCTGGTCAAGGCGCAGCATCTAGGCTTGCTTCCAGGCTGCGTGCATCCTCAGGGAAGCTGCCAGGCCAGGCCCAGGTGAGCCCTGTGCCACAGGCGTACCTGGTGGTGTCCCAGGACCAGCCCTCTCACCTTCACACTTGCCAGATCCACACGCAGCCCACGTGACGCTGCCCCAGTGCACGATGGGGGCCCTCAGCTTCATCCATCCCACTTCATTTGGCCAATGAGGACAGGCCTGGAGGATGAGGCCCCTGAATCTCTCTGTGAGGAAAGGGTGATCTGGGGACCAGTTTCCTGCCCACTCTCGGAAAGCATGGCCTGCTTTTCCTGGGTCAGCCCCCGGCAGGCCTTCCATGGCCGGGCATACCTGGAAGGCCCTGGCAGAACCCCAGGCTGGGAGTCCCACCAAGCTCCAGCACACTAGCTGTGTGGCCTCACAAAACCTCACTCATGTCCTCAGAAATGAGGATGACGATGCCTCCTCCAGGGGGCAGCTGGGTGGACAGATGCCTCCTCTCTAAAGCCCAGGGCAGGCCAGGTCACAAACACAGTGGGTGCTCCAGACACCTTGAGTAACATGGGACTATAGCTGGCCAGGGACCAGAACCTGGCCCCAAGGACAGCCTGTGGATAGGAACCAGGGACACAGGACCCAGGTAGGAGGCACGTGTTAGGGAGCTCCCCCATCCTGCCAGAGAGTGAGAGGGTGATCCCCACTTCCGTCCTGGCATCTCCCTGCACAGAACAGTGGCTGGTCCTCCGATATGAGGCCCCCCATAGCCAGCCACTCTGGCCACAGCCCGGAGCAGGCAGGGTGGGAAGAGGCACAGAGCTAAGAGCAGGCCTCCTGTGTACGCTGCCTACACTTGGGCCTTCTCACTCTCTAGCCTGTTTAATCTCAGTGGCTACAATTCTCTTGTCCCCAACAGGGAAGATCCCCTGGAGAAGGGGATGGCTACCCACTCTAGTACTCTTGCCTGGAGAATTCCATGGACAGAGGAACCTGGCGGGCTACAGTCCATACGGTCGCAGAGAGTTGGACATGGCTGAGAGACTAACACTTTGAACACTTATGGGAACCACTGAACCAGACACAGCCACGTGATCTCCCAGCTTGGTGTGGACAGGCCGTTACAGGCCCCTGGTGCTCAGGACAGGGGAAACAACACTTCCCGGCCCACTGCTGGGCACCCCTGCTTGTACTGTACAGTGTGTGGCCTTGACTCCGGTGGACACCAAAGGATCTCTGAGTCCTGTGAGTCTCATTCATTTCTGTGCCCTTGCTATGGGCCTGCCTGGGCCCCTGACCCAGATGAGAGTCTATTCCGGACCACACTAGTGCCCACTAATGGCCTTGAGCGGGGCTGGAAGACTTCTGCAGCCAGACAACTTCCTTCCCAAACCTTAGGCTTCTACTTACACATCTGCTGTCCCTTCCTCACCCTAGACCCAACATGAGAGGAGAGGTGGCCCCACTGGACCCTCCAGCAGTTGTTCAGGTGTCCAGCAAGCCTCCTTGACCTCAGCATACAGAGGCCACTGGTATGGGGTAAAGAGCTGTTAAGACTCCAACTCCAGCTCCCCAGCCAGTTACATGACTTAGCTGGGTGTCAGTTTTCTCATCTATAAGTGGACCTGAGGGTATCTGTCTGGAGAAGCATGTGGGTAGCCAGGAAGTTATGTCACAGAAAGTGCTTAGAATAGAGCCAGGCACACAGAAAGTGCTCAATAAATGCTTGCCGTACTAAAGGCCTCCCTGCTCTCTGAGCTATGGCATCTCTTAAGGTCCAACACATTGAGCTCAGAGGTATACTTGAGCCTCAGACCTGCAGGCACATGCAAGGTAACCCCAACCGAAACCTGGGATGGTCCAGCTTTGGGGGTAATGAGGCCCCAGGGCTACCCTAATGGGTACCTTCATGGGATCTGGCAGCCTACTCTGGGTCCAGAATGGGCAGAGTATGCATGCTGCTGTGGGTCAGAGACTTAAGTTATCAAACAGAAAACCGGGTTCACCATGCACCTGGTGGGCTGGCATCTATTTCTACTTGCATTGGGCTTCTGTGGCTGTCAAACTGGGAGGCCTTTCCTCAGATGCCCAAGCAGGCTGTCTGACTCCTGGGACCCTGGGCCCAGCCCAGCTCACGCTGCCCACCTGCTGCTTACTGGTGCAGAATGGTGGGGAAGATGCCACAGATGCCACTAGCACAACCCTTCATGGTGCCAGTTCTTCTGAGTCTAGCCCAACTGTCTCACTTCAGGGAAGGGTCCCAGGTGTGTGGGCAGGAGAATGTGCCCTACAGGGGACATTCATCCTTCAAACAGGCGCCCTCCTCTCAATTGACACACCCAGTGATCTTGTCTGAAGGACTTCCATCATCCCTGGTGGTCCAGTGGCTAAGACTCTGAGCTTCAAATGCAGGGATCCCCAATCCCTGCAGGTCAGGGAACTAGATCTGTAACTAAGACTCAGTACAAACAAACAAACAAACAAATAAATGTGTATTTTTTAAAAAAAGATGGTTAAGCAGGGGTAAAACCATTTGCCCACGTTATGTGCCTGACCCAGGATACAAACTCTGTCTGACATAAAAATCCTGACTTCTTAAACATTAAAATGCTTGGATACTTGGTTTTTTCTTGTTCCTTGAGCTAAGGTCGTCTTTCTGAGCCTCCGACCCAGGCAAGATGGGTCCTACTATCCCCACAATACAGACGTGAACAGTGAGGCTCAGAGTCCAGGGCAACACTGGGGAGGAAGCATGGATTCTGTGGACTCCTGAGCTGGTTGGTGGTCCTAGGATGGGGGAAGGAATATCTCCGGGATGGGCTGGGGAGTGGACAACACGGTCTCCAAATACAGAATGAGAGAGGGCTGGCTCTGCAGAAACCGGGAGACCCTCTTCCTCCAGATTGTTAACACCTTCTGCTCATTCACAGGGAGCAGGGGACACTAAGGGCCAGACCCCAACACTCCGCATCACACTCAGTCTCCGCAGCATTGCAGGACCGGACTTCTCCCTCCCTTGCATCCCTGAGCCTCTCCCTGCCGTCCCCTCCCCTTAGGACAACGTTGGGCAGAGTGCAGGTGTGGCGAGCCTGGGACCCACCGGACTGCCTCCGCAGAGTCTGCGGGCGGGGCCCCGACGTGACGTCACGGCCGCGGGCCAATGAGGCCGCATGGCCCCAGGGCTCTATTGCGCAACAAAGAGAACCCAGAACTTGAAAGGATTCCCGGGCTCCGCTGCCGCCCCCCAGGCTGCTCTCCGCCCGCGCTGCTGCCCATCGGTCCCGCAGGGCCCTGCTCGGCCGCCGCCCAGGGCGGAGCTCTCGGCGCGGAGCCTTCACATGTCCAACACGCCCCCCGCCCGCCACGCCCGCACCCCCCACCGCCGCGGTCCCCGTTCCTCTGTCCTCCGACCCCCCGCCCGACCTGGCGCTCGGTCCGGCCCCAGCGGGGCCCCCGGCCCTGCCTAGCCCCGAGGGCGCGTTCGAGCGGCGGCCGGGAGCCGAACGCCGACGGGACTGCGGTCCCGGGCGCCCCCCGAGCTTCGCTGGACAGGGGTGGGCCCAGGACCCTCAGATCGGCCATCCCCGCCCCCTGCAAGCAAGTCCCCCCGGGCGGCGCTTCCAGGGCCAGAGGAAGCGGCCGACCCCGGGAAGTTACCCCGAAGGTCCCCAAGTTGGGGGGGGGCGGGGTGCGCAGACCTACGCGGAGCCCGCAGCCATCGGACAGGCCCTTTGACCGACAGACCGCGGACAGCCCCTCCCCGCCCGAAGTCTCCCCGCCCGGGGTCGCCTGCCCGGCCGCCTCCGGGCCAGGGAGGCGGCGCTTACCCTGCATTCGGGCGCCCGAGGCTCCAGTTCGCTGCTCCCGCCTCTGGCTCCGGCTGCGGCTCCCGCGCCCCGTGGCCGAGCGCGGGCCAACGGGGGCCCCGAGGGCGGCTGGCGGCGGAGCGGCCCGCGGTTCGGGGCATCCTGGCGGCAGCCGCCCGTGGCCGGCGCGTTCCGCTCAACTCGACCCCGCCGCCCCTCCCTCCCTCCCCTCGCGCCGCCGCCACCGTGGCCGCGCTCGGATCCAGCCGCTCGGCTGGCTGCGCCCGGGCGGCCGGGGGCGGGGGGCGGAGCAGGGCGCATGCCTCCGCGGGCGCCTCCGCACCGCCCCTCGGACCGCCCCGCCCCCGCCTCTCGGAGGCGCGGCCCCCTGAGTCTGTTTGTCTGTCCACGCGTCTGTGAGTCCTCAGTCTCGCACCGGCGGGGGCGCACCCTCCGCATGGGCGCCTCCCGGCCGAAGCCCCTTAGGGAGGGCGGAGCCTCCCGTGAAGCATGGGCAAGCTTGGCCTCTTGCTGTCGTCTTGGGTCTGTCCACACTCTGGACGCAGGACACGGCCTGCAAACCTCCTGGGGGCCTGGGGCAGGAATGGACAGTGGGAACCTAGGGCCGGGAGTAGAGGGCTCAGGACGCCTTCTCAAAGACAGCCGTGTCTAAGGTGAACTATAGGGGCGGGGCATGGAGAGTACTGGGGGGGACCCGAGGACTAGCTGGGTCCAGAAATTAGGAAGTCGTTCATGCGGGGAGTCCGAGCAGGGAGAAGTGAGGTTGGGTCAGCTAAGGATTCAGACAAAGCTTCGGCCCGGCTCAGGGTTGGGGGGTGTGGCCGGGAGGGGCCTCCACCATGGGAATAAGGGGTCGTGTGAAGGGACCACTGGGTTGCTGGTGGTTACCTCTCCTCCCATGGGCTCAGAAATGTTCTCTGTGAAGCTGAGACCAGGCCACTTAGCTGGGAGGAGGCAGGACGGTGGAGTCGGAGTCCCTGGCCCTCTTTCCTCCCACCATCGGGAGCTCGCCCTACACTTAGCTAGCTGAGGCAGAGGCTGTCACCACTAGGCTAGGTGGGAAAACCCAGTAGTCCCATCGATGGGAGTCTCTGGAGACCCAAATCACAAGAGAGAGCAGCCGCTGGCATCTTGGCATCCTGGCCTCCCGTCCAGCCAGAGGATGATGCCTGCCTCTTCTAGGAAGCCAGTGACCACATGCATCCTGGACAAAGCCCTCCAGAGTCACTCCTGGGCCTCAAGGCATTGTCCTGCCACACATCTGGGAGGCATCCATGAGCAGGAAGCCCTGTGCCCAGAGGAAGGTAGGCATCTGCCCAGGACCAGAGTCAAACCAAATGCAGCGAGTGCTGGCTGCACCACCCCATATCCTGGCTCCTGTGCCCACCTACACCGGCTCCACACCTGAAGACAGCTGAGAGTTAGGAGCAGCTTTTAGGGGACCCAGAGGGAGCCTTAGGGTCAGTCTTGTGAGACACATTAAAGCTGTCTGAATAGCACGGTTCCACAATGAAATGGGGTTGGTGAGTGCGAGTCATGGGCCATGTTCCTGTGTGTGGCTTCTGAGTGATCAGGGCCCCTGTGAGCTCTCTGTGGACAGGCCAGCTCCCTGCCCATGTGGTCCTGGTTGTAAACAGTCCAGCAGCAGTGGGAGGCTGACACAGGGTAGCTGGTGTGGCATTTCTAAGGCCATCCAGCCGTCCAGAGCCTTGGGCCCAGCTGCTGCCCAGCTGGCAGAGGGCAGCATGCCCCACACCTGTGGCCCCAAGTGCACCTCCCACAGCTCACCACGGCTACTTGGACTGGTACCCCTGCCCCAGCTGGCTCTGGGGGCACATGGGAGATGAGCTTCCCAGGGCTGCCTTGGGGAACCCCAGGACTGGGGTACTTGGGGCTTGGCATGGCCGACTACGGTTTCTCAGGGCAAGGTTTGGGTGGCCTGCACAGGACGGTCTTGCTCGCCCTGCCAGGCCGGCCACTTCCTCCTCCCTTCCTGCCTCGGGCACCCAGGAAGCTGGCATGGGAGCGGGTGTGTGGAGCTGGGGAGGCGAGGCAGCCTCCAGGGGCTGGGTTGCTGTGGCCTCTTGTGGATGTTCCCTCCCGATGCTCCCAGGCAGGAAACAAACCCGTCAGCCGGGACTGGGGCTGAGACAGATTCTGAAGGTCTTGGCGGACGTTTCTGCACATCTGGAGCCGCGTTCTCTCTCCTGGGCCCAAGGGAGCCCTGTGTGAGGCTGCGCGGTTGACGGCCAGTCTCCAGGCTTTGGGGATGAGCCTGGGTCAGGAATATTCTCACAGGCAGCAATGACCAGGAGTGCTGTTGGAGGGGACTTTCCCGGCTGTGGATGGGTGGGTAGGGACCTGGCCCCTACAGTGGCCTCAGCTGCTTACCTGCCCTGAGGCTGCTGGACCAGATGTGCGGGCGCGTGCACACACGCAGCTTCCTCCCTCACACATGCACACACACATTTGCAGACAGGGATACCGATGCAAGTGCATGCATGCACACGGGCTGACACACTGCCCCTCAGACCCCCACGCCACAAGCCTTCCCAGTAACCCCACTTGCCCAAGTGGCTGGGGGTTCCTCCTCAGGCACAGAGGCCCTGGCACTAGCTGAGGCAGCCCCCCTCCAGTAGAACCCCTGCCTCTTGCTCTGAGGTGTCCGAGCTGCCTCTGGTGAGGAGAGGCCGGGCTCAGGGCAGGGCAGCTGTGGTTGGTCTGACTGAGTTTGGCTCTTTCTTTTTTAAAATATTTATTTGTCTGTACTGCGTCTTAGTTGCAACACGAGGGATCTTCAATCTTCATTGCGGCATGTGAGATCTAGTTCCCTGACCAGGGATTGAACCCCAGCCCTCTGCATTTGGGAGAGTCTTAGCCATTGAACCACCAGGGAAGTCCCTGAGTTTGGCTCTTTCTGCCAAAACTTTGAGTCCTCACAAGTGCCCCAGCTCCCATCAAAGGGAAGGAACTGGATGAGGCCTCAGAGCCTGGAACCAAGGCCCCTGGGCTGGGGTGGGGGGTGGGACGGGAGGGAGGGGTGATCTCTCTGACCAGCAAGTCATCAGGCAAACACAAGTGGGCGCTAGGGCAGGTCCAGGTCCAGGCACCCAGAGGAGTGGGGGGCAGGAGGGAGGCCCCCAGGAAGACAGAGGAGCCCACTAGGCCTCTGGGTGGCCCCCAGATCCCACACCCAGGGAGAGTGCAACCCCCCAAGACAAATGACCACCCAGACCAAGGTCCAGCCAAACAGTAGCTTTATTAGTGAAGCTGAACTCTACATACGGTACAGTGTGTGCCCAGGTCACCCCAGGGTTTCCAGGGACTGCGGGCATTGGGACAATACTGTGTCGCGTTTACACTGGGGTGATATAAATAAAGCTTTGGTGTAGAGGTTTTCGGGAGAGGTTAACACTGCGAGACAAACACTTCACACAACCCCAGTTGTCAACACGAACTGGGTTTCTGGCCAGGGGGTAACTTCTAATGATGCGGCACTGGGCCTGTTCCAGGCCAGAGGGGCGTCTAGGCCTGAGTCTCCGCCTGGCCCTGCCGCTTTGCCTTCATCTGCAGGTACCGCCCTTTGCCTTCCTCAAAGCGCTTCTTCTCGTCCTCAGTCTCGGGCTGTGGACACAGAGGAGCAGGCAGGTTAGAGAACCAGTGAATGTGGGCATCGCCCCCAGAGGGCAGAGAGAATGGGCCAGGCCCCATCTTCCTACAGCCTGTGGGGTGGAGACCTCACATTACTCTCCACAGCAGGCAGAATCTGAGCCCAGGACCTTCTTGAGAATGAACTTCAGCTGGAAATGCAATTGATAACTTGGGAGAGGGGCCAAAGAGGGACCCTGTGTTTGCACTCCCAGGGAACGCCAGCTACTCTTGGTCTCTGCCCCAAAGAGAAGTGGGGACATACACTGTGCTGGCTGCGTGACCTTGAGAAGGCCACTTTATTCAGTGGCCACTTTACCAGGAGTGAGTGACCACTTTGCGGGCAGTCACCCCTGGCCAGCACAGAGGTCTAGGAAGTGGCACCTGGTGTCCATCTCACCTCTGTACAACCTAAGAAGCCAGGTCCTCAAGTGACCAGAGACTTGGCCAAAGGCCATGTTTTCCCAGGACCATCCTGGCTCATTCCTGCTGACCAGTATGACGGTGAATGGACCTCCTTTCATTCTTGAGGGTGGCCTGACCTAGCCACTAAGTGCTGTGGCCCCACACAGAGGTCATGGCAACAGCACCAGCTGGTCACTTCCAAGACCCCATCTGTCCCACTGCAGAGTTCTTTCTCACTGCCCAGGGGTCAGGGATTCAGGCTTAAAGAGCTCTGCTAATTCCTCTGGACAACACTGCCTTGCGACACTCTGAGGGTGTCTGAAAGCCAAAGAAATGGGGCAGGTGTCCTTCATCTACAATGACACCAAGCCCCAGCAGCTATTTTTAGGCCCAAGGGTTTTACAGGCAAATGGTATATTGACAAAAGAGAGAACAATCAGCCAGAGGACGGAATGTCAGGTTATACCCAACACTCCCTCCCTCTCAGCCTTCTCAGAAATGGTTCGCTAAATGTCACCAGGTGTGAACTATCAGAACCTCACGGCTTGGAGCCAACAGAACATCCGGGCATCTGAAGCACGAGGTTGTGCTTCTTAGAGTGGTTCTAGTCCCTGTTTGAAGACTCTCAGGGCACACGTGGCAAACGCTGACTTTTCCAAGATACTTTATTGAAGGCTGGCTCTGGTTTCATCTCTGGCTGACTTTTTAAAAAATGAAACTTGAGGCTACGCAATTTGACCTAAAACAGCCCAGGAAAATGGAATGTTCTATCTCCATTTTAGCAGGAAGTTCTAAGTGGCGGGGGGGGGGCACAAGACATCCTTGGGGCCCCAAGTACTCCAGCCCCTGCTGAAGGCACCCCAAGACAAGGCCACTTCCTGCCGAGCCCAGCCCAAGGCTCTCGCGTACACCCAGGTAAAAGGTGCGAGATCAGGGGCTTCTCAAACGCATGTGTACTAACCACTGAGGACCTTGTAAGCACAGATTCTATGTGTCTGCAGGGGGTCCAGGGGCTGGGACCTGTTTCTAACACATGTTAGGCGATGCAAGGCAGCTGGCCCATGGAGCGCTGTGGGAAGGACCCTGGTCCCTCTCTATGTCCATCCCTGTTCTAAATGAAAATGGAAGTCATGTCTAACTCTTTGTGACTCCATGGACTGTAGCCTGCCAGGCTCCTCTGTCCGAGGGATTCTCCAGGCAAGAATACTGGAGAGGGTTGCCATGCCCTCCTCCTAAGGATCTTCCTGACCCAGGGATCAAACTCAGGTCTCCGTCATTGCAAGCACAGCCAAAGTGGCCAAGAATGCAAGGTCAAGGCCACCAGGATAAGACAGTGGGGACTTTTTCCTCTCCCGCCTCTGTATGGGACTTGCCTGGCATGGTTGAGACCTGTGGCTCCCATCCATGATACATAAAAACCCACTGGATTGCACATTTACACGGGTAACCACACAGCACATCGTCATATCTCAGAACCACCGCAGAGGTGTGAGTGTTGTCCTAGTTTACAGAAAGTCAAAGGGAAGGTTCAGCGTGGCGGGCCCCCACCCAAATCTGGGCACGCGAGGAAGGCAGCTGGGCAGAGGTGATGCTCACAGAACTAAATCTGGCCTGGACGCACACGCTCCCACGAGCACACCGAGAACCCTCCACGGGACCCTGCCTCAGGGAGCTGACCGAATGGCCGACCACACACCAGCAAAGAGGACGGTGCTGCACTAGGAAAGAGACAGTGGCCTGGACCAAGACCAAGTGGAGCAGAGGAAGATGGTCTCAAGGGCCAGGTGTGGTGAGGGCTCCTGGGAAGGCATGCGGGCACCCCCCAGCTGGTGAGAGTCTATGTAACCACCCTGGAGGCGTCCAGGGTCATCACGCCCTCCTCCTATGGCGACGTGGGGCAGAGGCTGAGTTTTGAGCTGCTGCCGTCCCCAGGCCAGCTTGTGCTGACAGGCTGTCAGGGGCGGGGCTGTGGGTGGGCAGCAGGGCACACGGTGGCCCTCCAGCATCCCCCTGGTGAACATCCAGAATGAACCTGGAGCCCACCTGAGTCTGCAGGGGCCCAGCCTCTACAGCCTTCTCCATCCAGGAAAGGACAGGCCAGGGGCAGGGGCACATCAGCGCCTCCCAGAGGAGGCAAAGAGGAGGCAGACGCTGCGCCTTCCCTTCCCACCAGGTCCCAATGCACCCTCAAGGGTGAGAGGGGCTCACGTGGCCCTGATGTGCGGCTGTGACGAGCCCCGCCCTCCATCAGGTTCCCCCAAATGACTGCTGCTACCCCACCCCCAAAAGCCTGTGCACTGAAGGTTCTGGACGTTTCTCTCAGTACACAACCCCAGGAGGGCAGCAGCCCAGATGCAGGTTTAAGACCTGGTCAATTCCAGTGTCCGCCTGGCAGGGAGTGGGGAAGAGCCAGAGCCCAGCACCCAGCCCCAAGGTTGCTGTGCCGAGTGAGTCCCTGACGTTCAATATTCCGCAGCTAATTCATCAGCCAGGATCTGCCCTCAGACAGACCTCCTGCCGCCTGATGATGGATGTGCGGGCAGCGGGCCGGCTTCAGAGCGCGGCCAAACCTTGTTCAGCCTGGGAACAAGGAGCTGGCGAGGGCTCAGCCCTTACCTCGTCTCCGGGAAAGGCAGCCTTTGTGGGGAGCTCTGGGCTCTGTGGATTCGGTGCTGCCACCCCACATGCTGATGGCTCTTTCCTGCCCACCTGCCCTGGGAGGTGTTATAAAGACACCTCAGGGCTGGGGAGAGGCATGTGGGGGAAGAACAGAGCCAGGGGTGAGCAACTCTGCTCTAGGTGGAGGCAGGGTCCTACCCGGCCGGCTGCTGGACGCTCAGCCTCCCCAGGGCTGCAAGCTCAGATAAACAGCTCTCCCAGCCAAGTGACTAAGAGGGGCCACCACTTTCCTGCTGGGCGCGGAGCTGGCAGAACTAGACAGATGGCTCCCTGCACGCGGCCCCACCCACAGCCCAGCTGCCGCTGCCTCCTCACAGCCGTCTCCCTCCATCCGGCAAAGTAAATAAATACATAAGTTGTTGGCTGTTGCTGTTTTTAATGGGGGGTTGGAGGTGACAGGGGAGAAGGACAAAGCTCCTCCATAGGAATCACACTTCCTCTCAAGTGCCTAAAGCTGTTGGCAGGAGTTACCAACTCCTGGAGGCTGCCCGTCCCCCAGCCTGAGGGGGAGGGCTTCCTGTGCATTTGAAAAAGGACAGGTGACAGCAAAGGAGCCCACTGGCAGCTCAGGGTGCGCTGACCCGTTTACCTGCCTGGTGAAAGAGACAGTGTGCACCAAAGGCTCTGGACGCTTCTCTCGCGCTGGACAGACACCAGAATTGACCAGGTCTGGCACCTGCACCTGGGCCTCTGCCCTCCTCGGAGGGGTGCCAAGGACCATGGGGTCACCAGGACCTGCCATGTGGCCAGGCGGCCTCCAGAATGCTCCCAGGGCCAGCTTCGAACCAGGGGTCTCCAGGAGGTGACGTGGTGAAGGGTCTCCTGCGGGGCCAGTGCAGGCCGCTCTCCACTCACAGTGGTTACACTGTGTGTGTGCTCGCCAGCATCACACTCATGAACTCCTGTCATCATGAGCAGCCTCAGAGATGAAGTGTATTCCTGTTTGCCAACACATAGCTGATGCCCTGGGAGGAGGGCAGTTGGCCCTGGGGCTCAACTTAAGGCAGCCAGATCTTTGGAAGGTCATACTCAGGCCCAGGGACACAGGGGTGGGGGTGGGGTCCCGGGGCCTGGGCCCCCCATGCTGGGGGCGCCCCACTGGCTCCTGCCTGCTGGCTCTGGGCCTCCGATGTTCATCTTTCCCTCCTCCCACCAGCACTGTCTCCCGGGCTCCTTTCCACTGGTGGGGAAGCCTGTGGCTTTCAGAGCCTAACAGTGCAAACCAAATGTTTTCCATTTTGCATTCTCTGTGCTTCAAGAACACACATTTGGAACTTGGCAGAGACGGTGAATGACTAAGTTCCACCCTCAGTAAAATCAAGAGCTTGTCCTTTTTGTAATTAATGAATGTCTGGTGCGAAGAGGGTTTCCAGTGGTGATAGAACAACTTCCTGTGAGCCTGAGGGACGCAGACCTTCTTAATTAGGAAGCCACGCAGCACAGCCTCTCCGGCCTTCATAACAGGAGGAGAGGGATCTTGGGATAATCATGCAGGCAATTAAGATATTGTCTGATGACCGGGGCCACTCGGGGTGATGTGGCCAGGGGCACTGGCGAGCTGCCCACAGGTGGCTGTGTCCCCCAGCTGGGCCCACAGACCCTGACCTGGGGTGGGGCTGGGCTGGGCACCGGGAAGCCACAGTCTGTGGTCCAGTGTCTAGTTCCCAGGGGCCGCAGGCTGGACTCAGCACCACAGCCCCCAGCACAAGGCATCACAGCCTCCAATGACAGAGCCAACGTGGAGAGTCGTAAACACCCTCCCCGGGGGTTCCCCTCACCCTACAGCACTGGCTCCGCTCCTCAAATAACTGCCCTCCTGTGCGACCATGAAGTTCACCTGTAGAAGGGTCAACAGGTGGCCAGAAGAGGCAGGGAACACAGGTGCTGCCAGGCAGGAGGCGGGAGGCCCTGCCCCCCACAGGACAGGGGGCTTGGGACCCGCTCGCAGTGCTGGCCCCTGGGCCGGGTGTGCTGACACGCCGAGCCCTTCCCACGGGCTAGGCTGGGCCAGGAGTCGCGCTCTCACTGCCGGCCTTTGCCCTGCGTGCACTCTGTGTCAGCACCTTTCCCGCCGTCCGTCTGAGGCCACATGGTGCCCGGAACACAGTGGGGTCCCGGAAACCTCTGCTGAGTGAATGAACAAGCAAACCAATGAAGATCAAAGCGAGAAAGTCTGAATCCCAAACCAACATGACTGTTAAAGATCAGAACTGACTCAATGGACGTGAGTTTGAGCAAACTCTGGGAGATGGTGAAGGACAGGGAAGCCTGGTGTGCTGCAGTCCATGGGGTCACAGAGAGTCAGACACGACTGAGCGACTGAACAATGATGATTCAGAACTGAGGATTCTGCTCAGAGGACACATTCAGGCATCCTCCACCTCGAGCAGCTCCAGAAGGCTCAGACCACCAAGGGGCTCGATAGGGACCTGTGCTGGTGACAGGAGGCACGAGCGGGGTGTCCAGTACGTCTGGGGATGGACAACGACCCTGATGAAGCATCTCTGCTCCTGCGGGCAGGGCTGGCATGCTATTCTCTGATTCTGTATGCACCTACCAGTGAGTGGGGAGGCCCTTCTGCACCCTTCCTACCCATGGGGGTTCCAGGGTCTTTTCGTCCTTGTATTTCTGAGCACCCAGGAAGGGGCCGCCCTGGCCAAGGGGTTCAAGGTCTGCTCCATGCCGACTTCACATCGAAGTCACTTCTCATCGCTGTCACTGTGGTCTGGGTGGGTGTGGATAACCCACCACAACACCTAGTGAGGAGGTGTGTGAACTCAGTGCTCAGCTCCCGCTGTGGGCCCAGAGCACACCCCAACACCGGCCCGGTCCCGGGGACAGGGAACGGCCTCACGGGCACCCAGGCCTTGGGAGTCGGTCCTCAGGAAACCTATATGGTGACTGGCCCTGGATGGGGCCCTGAGGTTTGGCTGTGATGGAAAGAGGAAGCACCTACAGCTGAGAAAGCGCAGAGTCACATCTCACTGCTTCTTGGTGGAGCCCTGCCAGCTATGAGCCACCTAACCCCTCCAAGAGAGAGGAAAGGCCAGTGGCCTCCTCGATTTCCTCCCTGCCTCCTGTTTTCATCCTGATTTGTCATTTCAGTGCTGGCGACAGAGGCTCCTGGGTCCAGGTCCTGTCCTCCACCTGTCAGCAGTTCCTGGTGGACCAGGAGATGACGGTCTACAAGCAGTGGCCAAAACCCCCGCACTGCAGGTTGCTCTGAGGTTTGGGTTTTCTGGGAGTCAAGCAAACCGGCTTTGAAAAGACCCTGCTCCGTGACCCCAATGTGACGTGGCCATGCTGCTCACCTCACCGGGGATAACAAATGATCCTTTTCCAAATGACCCATGAAGCAGTTGTGAATGCGTGTGTCCAAAATTGGCATCATGTGACTGCCCTGGCACACGGTCCAGGTGGCTCCCTCGGCAAAGGGAGACTTCCCCCCACGCGGGTCTCCCGGGACCTCGGGGTCTGCAGCTCCCACAACTGAACCAGAGAACGGAAACCAGCCTTGCCCCCGCTTTAACACAGGGTCCACTAGTTCTCACGTTTGGGGGGACTAAAGTCCTCCCACTCCCAGGCTGAAAAGTTACCCCTGGGAGGTGCTGGGACCAGAGTGGAAGCAGGTCTCAGGGAGCCACCCCTCCAACTCTGCCCTTCACCCCGACCCTTGAAGTCAGAGGGCACGGCCGCAGGGAGGCCTTCAGTGGGAGCTGGCTGGCTCCACAGGCCACACTCGCCTTTAACAATCAGCCTGGAAGTGCCGGCATCTGCTGGCACGATGCAGCGGGCCCTCCCAGCATAAAATATTCATCAAGAAAAGCTCCCACAGCCACGCCGCCTTCCGTGTCAGCCAGGCCCTGGGGATGGGAGCTAAAAATAGACCAGAGGAGAAGTGCTGACAATGGGGGTGGGGAGGGGCTGAGCCCCCACGTGCCACACGTGGGCTCAGAGACAGACGACACGGTGTTGGTGGTTCCCCAGTGAGTGCCGCAGAGGCCAGGCTGGAGGCTGGGGACTCTGCCCACCCTCCCCCACCAGACACTATTTTTATCCACATCAGTGGCCCCAGGACACCTCAGTGAAGAATCAAAGACCATCTTTAATTAGCAAGGATAGCCTGGGTCTACATGCAGCCGGCCAGAGAGAAGCGGCCATCACCAGCACTGGTCCTGAAAACCTGGGAATTCAGTCCCCGTCCCATCCCCTTCATCAAGCAGCTGACTTCCTCTCGCCTGCCCACCCCCTTCCCAGGTTCCTGGGTTTCTGGAAAGGGCGCAGGCAGCCCCCCAGGTACAGAGATGGGCCCAGCCCCGGAAGGCCAGGGGCTCCTCCACAAAGGGCTCCATGACCACAAGCAGCTCTCCATGGATTCCCAGATTGCTGCTGGCACTGGTCTTCCCAGCAGGCTGAGTTCTGGGGTACAGGCAGGGCAGAAGGGGCGCCGCAGTGCCTTCAATTGAGCCTAAAGCAGCCCCTGGGCGGGCGCGTCACACAACCACCAACAGCCGGACCGCAGACCTTGCCAGGACACCCTGTCCACCCTCCATCTATAACGGAAGGAGCCTTTTCAAAACGAAGATGGTGGATATCCTCAGATATCCTTGGTCTCAGGGCCATCTAGGGGGCCCTGCAGGCCCCACTTCTTCAGCCAACAGCAGAGGAAAGGGCCGGAAGGGAGGTCCTGGGCCAGGCCTGCCCTCCAGCAGCTGGGGGGGCCACAGGTGGTCGCTGCCCCTCTTCTCCTGTGACCAGCCCCATCCCCAGCCCTCTCAGTTCCTGGCTCCTTTTGAGCTCCCCCTTCCACCAACTCCAGGTTCTTTCCAGGCACAGGGGTCACTGGGTGATGGGGGGAGGAGTAAGAAAGCTTTATCCAGAGAGAGGAGGGAAGATCATTGAAGGAGGAAATTATCTGGGAAGCTATGACACCAGCTGACACCGTGATGACTGGAGGGAAGCGTCCTAGCAGAGGAACAGCCAGTGCAAAGGCCCAGAGGCAGGACTGGGTTGAGGATTTGAGGAACAATGGCGGCTGACTTGGCCGGACCCGTCTGTGCCCAGGGCACTAAGGAGCTGCTGAACCATCAAGGTGGGAGAGGCAGCAAATGTGATTCTGTTCTAACATTTGCCCGGACACAGTGCAGTCAGGGAGGTGGGAGCAGGAACAGGGCGGGTATGCGGCTTGGAGCTGAGGGGGCAGAGAGAAGCCAGGCTGAACACACCAGGAAGAGTGGGATTTGGTGGGGAGGTGGCTGGGAATGTTATGTTTGAGATGCCTGCTGAGACCCTGTGGAGGAGACAGAGGAGGTGGCCTGGGGCCTGGGCCCATGCCCAACCGAGGGCAGGGTGCAGGCGGGCTCTCTCAGAGCCCAGGTGACGAGGCCATGGGGTGGCTGTCTGGACACTGCAGAGTCCCTCACAGTTGAGTCGTGCCAAAGCCAGGGAGAGGCCAGTGAGATTAAAGACGGAGAGCATCCTTGGATGGGGCCGCCCTGCTGGAGCCTGGAGGCGAGGGAGGTGGAGGACGGAGGTCAAGGCCCCGCTTGTGTGTGGTGAAAATTCAATAAATAGGATGGAGATGCTGGGGGCGGCTAGGCTGACAGGTGTCCCCAGGAGGCCCTGTGGCAACATGGACAGAGATGGGACAAGGGTCTGGAGAGAACAAGGGTGAGCCTGCACTTGGGGCTGAGAGGGTCAAGGCTGGAGGTCAGGCCTGTGGGCAGAGATCAAGGGGACACAGATCATCAACCAAAGGGCCAGGCAGGGTGGCAGCCATCCTGCTGCGCCATCAGGGTGGCGTGCAGGTGAGGTGAGCACCCTGTCCTTGGGCTCAGGAAAGCCCATCAAGAATGCTGGGGGGTGGTGGGGGGGAGGCGAGGCTTTCCCAGGGAACCCACCACAACCAATGCGAGGTGGGGGAATGCTGTGGCTGAGGACCTGGGAGGGAGAGGCCGAGGCTGATGGACCCCTACCCCCACTCCCCACAGGCCTGGTCCTGACAGCAGGGCCAGGGCTATATGAAGAGAGGTGTCAGTCCAGAGCCCACCTGAGGACGGCACCCTCCTTGGCCACCCACTTCCTTCCTTCAAAATGGTGGAGCCCCCATCTTTCAAGGCAAGGTTCACCAGCCCTCCTCTCTGCAGCCTCCCCCACCCCCCCAACCTGCTTCACCAGAGCCCCAGGAGGGGTCATGGGGGGCGAGGAGGGACAGGAGAGGGCCTAGTGGGCAGCCAAGGCTCCTCTGGCCACATCAGGGCCCTTCATGAGGCCGGATGGCTCCCCCCACAGGCCTGTGAGGCCCCAGAGAGGAGGAGCAGGGTGGGGGAGGCACGTTAGCATCTCCGAGAGGGGGGACTCAGCTGCCACCAAGAAGCACCCCCCCATGCAGGCCAGGCGGCCATCCTCAGCCAGAGAAGAAGCACGCAGGACCTCGTGCAGTCCCAAGAGGAACTGAGCTTCAGCACCATATGTTTACTGTGACAGAGGCCTCGGTACACGCTCTTCTCCAGGAGGTGGGGATCTGCGTGGGGCACAGACGTGGCGGGGGCGGTGGCAGCCCTGGGAGGCGCTTCTGGAAGCAGGGCTCAGACTGGCAGGGGGCCCGAGTTGCTTGCCAGCCACTTCCACAAAAGCGCCAGGCACTGGAGACCCCAACACACCCCCACCCCTGCCCAGGCTTCTGTGCTCAGCACAGCCTAGCCCAACCTCAGCTGGGGATTCTGGCTTCCTCCCGGCCCCCTAGTGGCAGACCCAGGGCCTGACAAGACCAACCAGGAGCAGCCTGAACAGAGAGGCCTTCTCCACACCCAGGCTCCCACGGGTCAGCTGTGTGAACGTCTACAAGTGACTCAGCCTTGCTGGGCTGAGGGGGTCCCCACCAGTGTAAGAGAGTAACGTGCAGGGGATACTGGCCCCCAGGGCCGGGCTGAGCTTGGCTAAGAGAAGCAGGCAGAGGACTCAGAGCTCCAGGCAGGGCACTTACCGAGAGGCATCACTAAGGAATGTGTGAGATTACAAAGCTCTCATTAGCCTCAAGGGAAATCTGGACGCATCATTCATTCCTTCCTCATTCGTTCAATACACAATTACCAAGTGCCTCCCAGCCAGGCTTCCTCACCACTTGCTCCCCAACCCCCCAATCCTGGCCACCTCTGCTCTGTAACTCCTGGGCTCTCCCATGGCTAGCTCATGCAAAGTTGCTTGCATCTGAGCTCCTGGGACCTCCCAACATGGCCCTTACCCACTGGCTTTTCTGGGGTCTCCTGCTCACCCCCTGGGTACCACTTCACAGCCCTCAGGTGGAAGCCGCCAGCCCAGCACACACCCTGCTCCTCTGAGCACCCACATTGTCTGTCTCTCGCTTCAGGCCTTGCACACAGCAGGATTCACGCACTTTCCAGAGAGCACCCCCAAGTATCGAGACTTGCAGCCTCAGTGACCCCTAGGGAGCATACGTGTTCTAGTCTTCGTGAGGCTCAGACAAGTGGGGGCAGGACAATCAGCAAGTGACCGGCATCACCAAATCAGCGGTCTGGTGCTTTGGGGCAGGGCAGGGACAAGGCCAGACCACAATAGGGATGCTGGATGAGGGTCAGTGAGGCTCCTCCAAGGAGGCGATGCTAGGCTCACCCTGGGGGTGAGGACTGACCCCTGCAGGTGGCCTGGAACCTGCGTGGGGGCAGCAGGGCTCCAGGTGAGGCAGGAGCAGGCTGGGGTGGAGTGGGTGGCAGGGGCGGGGTGCACGGACCCTCAAGGCATGAGCCTTAGGACCATGGGTTTTATTCTAAATGAACCAGAATGCTGAAGTTTCAGCAGGGAAGTGACGAGATCTGCACAGCTGAGAACAAATCACCCCTGTGCTGGAGAACAGTGTGTGTGCGCGCGTGTGTGTATACGTGGGTGAGCGTGTAAAGGAGGGAGGGACCAGGAGGAGGTGCTGTCAGTGATCCCAGACAGGAGCAGGGTGGTGCCCCAGAACCAGGCAGGGCTGGGCGTGAGGGAGAGGGAGAAGACTCCTGTGATTGTGGCCTTGAGCGCTGGGGGCCTGCAGGTGCCAAGAGCTGAGATGGGGGTTGCGGGGGAGCGCTGAGGGGGATGGCAAGAGGGAGGGAAATCCTTACATGCTCAGTGAATCCAACCTTCTCTTTTCTAAATTAAGAAAATGCTCATGACCCTCACCCCCAGCAGCCCCAACAGCAGCCTCTTGGGTTGTAGAACCCAGGACAGTTCCAAGGGGAACCCTGCTGGGGGCTGAGGCCCTCCAGGATCTGTGCCTGGACTGGACACCCAGGGTCTGCTTGTGGTGGTAGCTGCCCACCTGCGCCCAGGCTGGGAAAGGCCATGAGGCCCAGCCTCAAGGTGCGGGGTCTGGTTTGGCCTCATCGTGCAGGACTCAGGCCAGGGGCTCCTTGAGAGCTCACTCTGGGACGGTCCTCTCCCCCGACCCCACTCCAGCAATCGTACACAGCATCGGGACCCTCAGGGCAGCATGCTTATCCCTCGGCAAGGAGCTTGCAAGGGGCACCACCTCTCACACTGTCTGCTCAGCCTCTCCCCCGCGCCCCCAAGGATGGGCTCTCACGTGTGACCTGCACCTCAGCCAAGGTGGCTGGCCCCTCAGGAGTGGAGGGGGCCCAGCGGCCCAGAAAAGACTCTTGTGACCCGGTTTCTCCTGGAAGCCTGGTGAGTGCCCAGCAGGCTGGCCCAGCATGGGGGCCAGTCACTGCCAAGGACACAACGGGCCAGAGGGGTCACTCACCACGAGCTGGGGCACAGGCAGAGACTTGCCCTCCGGGCTCAGGGACACGTAGGTGAAGAAGGCACTGGCGGCCCGGTAGCGCTTCACAAAGTTGTTCACCACAGGGTCGGCGTCCACCAAGACCTCAATCTCCATGGACTTATTGCTGGTGAAGGTCATGCGTCCGGAGATGGTGATGACACAGCCTGCGGAGCAGACAGCGGGTCAGGGCGGCCAGACCAGGCCGGGTAGGGAGGACGCTGCAGACGCCCGTGAGAGAGCACAGACCATGGTCCTCACTGCAGGGTGTCACAGCGACAGCACCCGGGAGCCCCTGAATGTTCGCTTTCCGGTCAGCAAGTGGGCCTCCTTCACTTATGGACACATTCAGGGCTGAAGGGATCCCGGTGGCCACCCAGGCGAGGGTCTCTACCCCTAGAGGGGCAGCGTCTGGGGAAGGGTGCTGGCCCCTCACCTGCTCTCAGGTCCCTCGGCAGGTTAAGGCTGAATCTGTGCTGACCACGCTCTGGCGTGCCCCTGGAGCTGTATGGCTGCCGCACCACCACCCGCCGGCTGTTCTAAGGGCCACTAGAGAACCTTCCTCCACCCTCCCCAGTCCCTCCCGGCCGGCTCTATTCTGGATGCTGGTCTGACGGCAGGGTTGCACGTATGGTCAGGCCAAGCCGTCATGCTGACCATGGTCCTAAGACCCCTGGAGCCAACATCTGTATTTCAGCCCATGTCTCCTTCCTACCTTCTGTCCAGGTGGGGCTGCGTCTGTCTTGTCATGCTCTCCTCCCCGCCAGTCTTGCCCATGGGACTAGCACTCTCCCCTGAGCTGAAGATCTGCCCTCCAAAGACACCCCCGCGGCCCTCTCTGTGGTCAGAGTCCCCAGGTACCCCTACCTCCCAACTCCAGCAGTTTCCATCACAGACAGTCACACGTTCCTGTGATACTGTCCTGGGAGAGGGGGTCCTCTGCTCTCGCCCCGCCGCCACCCAACCTCTCTGCACTCCCCACACCCCTTGGGTCCTGAACACCTACCCTAGAGCATCTCTCCCGGTCACAGGCACCCTGTAACCTCTGACCTTGATCTTCCTTTCCTTTGACTTAATCTCATGGAGCCCAGTTTTTCTCCTATAAACAGATTCCAGCTGCCCCTCGGGCTAACTATGGGCTGGCATGAAACAAGCCAGGTGCTGAGGCTCCTGCCTGGTGGCAGGCATGTAGTACGCTCATTACCACCACTGATGGTGCTTTGCACCTCAAGGCAGCACTGATGCTTGGGGTTTTCCTCTGATACATGCCCAGGACCACCACGCAAAACCAGCCTGCTTCTGGGCCAGGCTCAAGGAAATTCCTGTCTAGGTTAGACCAGAGCTGGCTGCAGTGACCTTCTAACATCCGAGAACCCCAACGTCCCAGCTCCACAGGGACATCCCCACAAGACATGTTTAGAGACCAGGAGGACAGATGAGTCGGGGCAGCGGGTGATGGTTAGGGGTCAGCGTGTGGGCAATCAGAAGCGGGAGCAGTTATTCGTGTTATAAAGTACAGATGCTCTGTGCCACACTCACCCCATATTCACAGGGAGCGCTCCGTGTCACACATGGCCACTTCTGGGGGAAAGGAAGGCCAACGAGTCAGCAACGGGCAAACTGCCTAGGCCCACCCTGGGAACAAACCCCACGTGGCCCCCATGGGCCGTCTCTAGGGAAGTAGGGAGGGGAGGTGGGCGTCCCTGAGGATCTCCCGGCATCCCTACCCATCCCCATCAGCCTACCCCAGTGCCGGCCAGCACCCTCTCACCCACAACCAGACAGAGGGCTTGGGGGGCCACGTGCTGAGAAGCAGGGTCAAGCCCCTTCCTCAAGAGGGAACTCACCAGAGCTCCCGGCCAAGGGGCAGGGATGCAGGGGCAATGAATGCAGGGCCTTTTAACAATCATTTGTTCAAAGAACAAATGAAAACACACCCATGCCTTATCTCCTGTGTAAGCCCCCCACCAACCACATGGCTGATCATTTTGGGTAGAAATGTGAAGAAATTTCTCATCAAAACTGACTTCAGAAAACGAAGCAGGCTGATGATGCATGTGAGACCCGAGGGGACATGGTCCTGAGAGCCACTCACAGTAGAAGACACAATGACTGCCTCCTAGTAGTCAGGAAAGCTTCAGTACAGCCCCAACACCAGCCTCCACCTCTCGGAGATGGCAACACTCCTGCCTCACAAGCCCCAGGCTCCACTCACCCCTGGCTGCCCCACACGGAGGTGCTTAAAGACAGGAAACCAGACTCGGTAACCGAGGGGCAGCGACTGGATTTGAAACGGACAAGAAGAGACTCCAGTGCAGCCAAGGGCCACCATTCCCAGACCCTTGGCTGGGAAAGTACACCCCACACAACCCTAAGGTCTGTGGTCATCATTGGGGATGGGGTCAGTCACACCCCAGGGCAGCTCTGGCCACATCCATGGCTTGTCAGCTCCCAGGAGCCAGGAAGGCTCCCACCAGCCGCTGCCATGTCGCTGGTTCCCCCCAGAACCTGAGAGCACAGAGCAGTCAGTCCACAGAGGTGGGGGTCACAGCAATGGGCCCAGCTTTGTGGAAACAGACACGCCCACTCCACAGACCACCCCCCATGCTGCCCCGCCTCATCCAACCTCTGCACGGGCACCTCTTTCTGGAACAGAGCTCTCCTCCTTCCAGGCTTCCAGCTCCAGGCACCTGCAGGTCTGCTCCGCTCCCTCCATGGGAGCTCCCTCCATGAGAGTGGGCGCCCCTCACTCCTGAACCAACATGTGGCCCTGTGTGGACAGCGGCCACGGCAGACTCCAACCGGATGGGGCCCCTCATGCAGACACTTCACCTCAGCTACTATGGTGGCCGCCTCTGCCCGAGCAGCCCGGCAAGGCCATGCTCCCTCCCTCCTCCCTGGGACCGGGGCGGGGCCACTACCTCCAGCGGGGCTGAGCCAGTCTCAACCTCAGCCTGGGACAATGGGGACCTGTTTGAGTAGGGCACAACCCCAGTCTGAGTCCAGCTGGGCTCCTATTCACTTTGTCTCAGAAACTGCAAGGGCAGGTGTGACCTGCCTCGTGCTCAAGGGTGCCCCATGGTGGGCAATGAGACGCATGTGGCCCTGGCAGAGTGGTCCAAAGGGCGGGGACTGTCCCACTAGATCACACACCCAAACCCACCTGGACGGCAGCATGTTTAAGATTGGTGAAACACGCTCAGGTGGAAAAACAGCATCTCCCACGGGCGCTGGGTACCATATGCCACCTTGGATGGGGTGGGATCCCAGGAAGCGAGGCCAGGAGGGACCACCCAGTTCTCCTCCGAGTCACAGAAGCAGGGATAGATTAGCCCTGACACAGCCAGACTGTCCCCATGAGGGGCAGGCTTTCCAGGCCCAGAGCCACCCGGGGGGCCCACCAATTCCCCAGCCTACGGTGCCCTGGGGAAGAGCCCTGGGGCCCACGGGTGCTGGGAGTCCCACAGCCCTAGGTTTGAACTTGGGCAGGGGCAAGCCTAGAGCCTGCTGTGCCTTGATTTCCTCGTCTGCCAACAGTCTCTCTGGGAGGTCACTCCCACACAGTGCACGAGTGGACAGAACCCCAGGACTGTCATGCCTTGGGGTCTGAGCGTCCTTCTCGCACAGCCCTCGGGGTGGGGGGAGGTGTCTGAAACCCCAGGGGAGAGAGTGCCCTCGGAATGCCGTGCGGCGTCTCGAGGGCGTGAGAAGAGTCCTTCTAACAAGGTAATAATAAGTGACATTTAAAACAAATCGTTTCCTTCCTCTCTTTCTGCAGCAGGCACATTTGCATCAGGTAAGAAGCTGCTTCTGACGCTGTCACAATGAATCAAACAGGCGAGTACAACGGGCAGGGACCTCCAGCTCTTCAGCAGTGAAGACATGGATGAACCCCTGCCCTTCCACCTGGGTCCCAGGACATGGGACTGGATCTGAGGCCGAGGAGTGACTCCATTCAAGGCTGGACCCACAGGGGCATCCCCGGCATAGGAGCCTGATGAGAGGTGGGGGACTCAGCTGTGCTCTCAGGGACCCTAGTTCCAATGCAAACACTCTGTGATGAGCCAGGAAGCTTACTGCCTCCACCCATCATCCCTAATCTCTGAACCTCAGAGGGGCCCATGCCCACTGCTGGGAGGCTGGCCACAGAGGGGGGAGCACTTCCTATCCCACAAGGCTTGAGAAGCCCCTTGCTCTCCTGGGGTTTCTGCCAGTGTCCTATCCCCAGGGCTCACAGGGTGAGACCAGGGTGGGGAAAAGGCAGAGCTCAGAAGTGGGCTAGAGCCTTACTGGCCTCTCTGTGTCAGCTGGAATTTAACACAAAGGGACCTCACAGGTGGGATGAGGTTACAGATCTTGAGGTGGGCGCTCAGCCTCCATCACCCAGGTGGGCCCAAGGTCATCACAGCGGTCCTCGTGAGAGGACGAGGGAGCCGTGACCACAGACGCAGGGTCAGGGAGATGCTGGGCTGCGGCTATAAGGGTGGACAACAGGCCACAAGCCAGTGAGTACAGGAGCCTCTAGAAGCCGGAAAAGGAAGCAGCAGATTCTCTCCTGGAGCCTCTGGGAGGATCACGGACCTGCTGATCAGGGAGTAGCACTTTTATTACTGACACTTTCGTTACCAACATTGAATCACGGCCGCATGTGGCCACTGACCATTGTGGGGACAGTGCTGGGGGGCTCGTGCGGATAAACCTGATGTAAGCAGATCACAGAGCTGCTGGGAGCAGAGACTGAACTGTCTGCCTCTAACTGTCCAAATTCAGCAGGAAAAGGGGTCCCTGGGCCGAGACTATGAGGGGACACAGACAGAGCTGGGCCTTCCTTGGGGCCAGACGCCAGTGACTGCAGAACCCTCAGTCCTGTTTCAGTCTGGAGTCTCACATACATGTGAGGGGGAACCATCACTCTGGCAGTCCAGCGTGAGCATCTACGGTGGCTGGCACTGCACTTGATCAGCATCGTTGCCAAGGCTGATGCCCCTGGGCCCTGGCAGTGGATGCTGTTCAGGCCCGGAGGGTGGTGGGAGGGCACCAGGCATGGGTTCGAGAGCTCTGACCTTGGAGCTGACTGTCTCCACCAGGTTCCACCATGGACCCGCCTTTTGGCCACAGGCAGTTTCCTTAATACCTTGACCAGAAGTTTCTAGATCAGAAAACTGGGGATGACAGGGCTCCAGTCTCATCGGGGAGGACAATCGTATCCCCCCAAGTGAGGGGTAATTGTGTAAAGCATTCAGCACCATGCCTGGCACTTGAAAGTGAGCAACAGGCACCAGAGTTAAATAGAAGGGGCGCCTGCAGCGAGCCGAGCCGTAGGTCAGAGCTGATCCTTTTCTAAATCACGGTGGGGCTGCCTCAAGTGGCCACCCAAGAGGGCCACCAGCTCCCCCTGCACACAGTGTTTCTTCCAGGGCAGGTTTCAGACAGGGATTTGGAAAAGAAAGCAGAATACTAAAACATCGCTCTTCCTAAGGCTACACTGCCAAGCACTGCAAACTTTGAGAAGAGCTCAGCATCTAAGCTCCAAGGAGCTGGGGCAGCAAGCGTGCTTACAACAAGCATCTTCTAGAGACTTCGCGTCCCACCCTGATAGTCTGGAGGGATCACTTCTCCACAAGAAAAGTGTAGGTCACCTGTAGGTTTTCCTACCCAAGGCCTCCAAAACCACTAGAGCAAAGGCAACTATTTTCCCCTTTTCACTTTTCTTAGCATGTTAGCATCTCAACAACAAAAAAAAAAAAAGACAGTCAGAAATGGAGCAAGTGAAAGGGAAGCTCAGGTCTTTGGGCTTCACCAGCTTGCCCCGACTAACGCCAGTAGCCCTGTTATCAGGCGGGTTGTTGGGGTCCCCTGTGCCCTCGCCCAGCACTGACCTCACCTCGGTACCACTTTCTGGGGATGTGTAGGGCGAGGCCAGCCGCGCCTGGATGACCCTGCGGGCTCAGGGTTCCTGGCGTTGGGCATCAGAAGAGTGTCAGACACTTGGTGAAGGGGTGGTGTTGACATTCCCCATGGTTCCGCTTAGATTTTCTGATGCAAATCTGCTGAGATGGCTGTGAGCCTGTGGGGCTCTCAGGGCGCTGCTGCCGGCCCTTGGTCTTGGCCGAGAGGGCAGGAGCCAATGCCACATACCAGGGTCTCAGGTATGACACTGGACTCCCCCCAAGTCCCAACTCGTGGACAAAGTGTTCCTCCTCCATCTCAACGGCCTGGCTCAAGTTTGAGTCTCTGCACGACCACTAAGACCCCTGAACCCGCCAACCCCAGTGGGAAGGGGGACAAACCCTGGAGGACTTTCAGGGCCCACCAGTGGAGAGGCTGGGCTGAACCTGGTGGGGTCACCAGGAGGACAGGTCACCAGTGTTAAAGACCGTGAATGTGGGCTGGTGGGGGTGTTGATGAGGGTGTAAGGGTGGGCCCTCCATGGTCCAGGCAGCAGTGATGGCGTGCTCCAGGAATCTGGTTGGTAACAGCAAACCTGCCACAATCCTATGAGACAGCACTGTTCCCACTGTGTCAGAAGTGTGGGTGCCACCGAGCCCCCTCTCAGTACACACCCACTGGGGCTGAAATTCAAAGTCGCCCTCTGACCTTCCGGGCGATGTTTTCATGTCACAAAGCTGCACGCGTGGCTTCCTGACAGACACCCACCCACCCCAACTGACCGCTGAGCCACAGCCAGGCTGGGTTTTGCTGACAGCACACCAATGCCCGTCCTCTGAGGAAGCAGCCGCCCTGGAGGCTGGACAGAGACAGAGCAGAGCAGTTCCTGCCTGAGATCTGAGAAGCTGGTCAACCCAAAGGCCTGGCCTCCTCTCCATTCCAGCTGTTGTTCTAATGAAATATGCTGAAACAGGGGAGTCGGAGAAAGTCACACCCCCTCTGCTAAAACCCCACCTATGGTCATCAGAATAATGGCCCCCAAAGGCACACCTGGCCTCCATAACAGGGAGGGGACACACTGCTGACACCTGGAGTCCCCAGGCTGCGGTCACTGCTGTGCCTCCCGGGAACACTCACATGCCCTCTCGCTGCCCTGCATTCCTGCCAGCAGAACTGGACGCAGCCATGCAGCTCTGCCCCCCACAGTGGCATCAGCTCCCGCCCTCTCGGCCAAGACCAAGGGCTGGCAGCAGCACCCTGAAAGCCCCACAGGCTCACAGCCATCTCAGCAGATTTGCATCAGAAAATCGAAGCGGAACCACGGGGAATGTCAACACCACCCCTTCACCAAGTGTCTGACACTCTTCTGATGTCCGGCGCCAGGAACCCTGAGCCCGCAGGGTCATCCAGGCGCGGCTGGCCTCGCCCTACACATCCCCGGAAAGGAGCGGACAGTGAGAGGGGATGAGTGGCCGGGGAGCGGCAGTTCCCCGGGGTTCTCTGCTCCTCCGTGTCGAATACGACACGTGACAACTGTCTGAAGCGGCCAGGCTCTTCCTCCTCGAGCCACGGTGAGGGGGGAGTGAAGAAGTCGACAGCTTCGCACGGGGACACTCCTTGGGAAAAACAACAAATAAGGTGTGACCCTGTCTAATGGCCCCGGGGACACTGCACTGAAACTGGCCAGACTCCATAACTGTGACTTCAGCTTGGCCCACATTCCTTTATACACAAAGCAAGATGTGATCTGTGAAAAGATAAACATTCTCTCTGCTCCCTGGGGCTCCCCAGGCCGGGAGGCCCAGCTCCAGGGCCTCGGGCTGCACAGGCTCAAGGCCAAGGCTCTGATGCTGCGAGGGATTTGTGGGGGTGTGGGGTGCAGAGGGCTCAACGTCGTGGGGGGCGGCCCACAGCCCAGCCCTCACTCTCACCTCATCCACAGTGGAATGTTCCACCAGAAAAGCACGGCTTGTGAAAATGAAGATCCCTTTCACTGTGTTTTGGGGTTTTTTTGGCCATGCCCTGAGGAATGTGGGATCTCAGTTCCCCAAGGAAGGAGTGAACCTGTGCCCCTGCACTGGAAGTGCAGTCTTAACTGCTGGACCACCAGGGAAGTCCCCTTTTCTCTGTGTTTTGGAGTAAGACTAACTTTTCTGCACCCACTTTGCCCTGCCATCTCTCAGGTTTCAACGCGTCCCCAGCAAAAGTGCTCTCCTCCGGCCAGGGTTCACAGTGTTCCCTCAAAACGAACCAACTGATCATCTCCTTAACTGGTGAGCATCTCCTTGACCTCCCTGACCTCCCTGTTGAAAGGTGATTCTGGTCACAACAGGGATGAAGTGTGAAGAGCCAGGGGTGAGGAGGGGTGGACTCCCTGTTTCTAACAAAGGCAGACGGCAGACTTCACCCTCTGGGGCCTTCCCCTCAGCAGTGAAGCACCGCTGACCTGAAGCAGGTCAGCTGACGGGCTGACCTGGAGGAACTGGCCGCCTCTGGAGGACACTGCTTTGCTTCTCAGCTGGCGGTTCTCAGAGGGCACTGGGGGATGCACTGAACGAGCATGGTGTCCACTGTGGGTTCTGACATCGTGTTTAACAAGGATGCTGTGATCACAGTGATTTACCCAGGGAGCAGTCAGTTTCAGAAAAGGAGGGACCAGGACTCATGGCTGGAGAGGACCCTTCCTCTCCTGAACGTCCATAGCACCCCATATACAGCACCAAGGCCCTGGGAGGACCTGCCAAGATGGACAAGACCCACTCATTTTGGGCAAATTTTAAAAGGACTGTAGTCTGCATCTGAGGCAAACACCTACTAGTTGGGAAGGGGTTCTGAAAGCGGGGAGCCACAGACCACCCCTTCCCTCCCTTAAAGCACCCACCCCAGGCCGGGAGGGGAGGGCGCCTACAGCTCCGCTTCAGGCTGCTCTGTCCCCAGCAGGCAGCACTTATTTGCCAAGCATGTCTGCAGACATGCGCATGCAGCTGGGCTGGACCCCAGCTGGAGGGGGCCTCGGAGGCCTGGACCGCTGGCACTGCTGCCCAAGGCCGGGAGCAAGGAGTCAGTCCCTGCCTTCTCTCTGTCACCCCCACCTTCTCTCTGTCCCTCTCACTGCCTAGACCCCTGACCCCAGAGTGAAAGAAAAGCTGTTCTCCAGGGGCGCACAGCCTCATCTCAGAAGACACAACGGACTGAGGGGACAGTGACTGTATGTCTTCAGACGAGCACGGAACCATTTCCGGGTGGGGCTGGGACTGGATCTCTGCTGGGAAAGCCACCGGCTCTGTGCTGGGTGGTGAAGATGGGCGGAGAGCTGGGGGCTTCCTGCTCTGACCCGGCCACTGCTGACGACACAGGAGATCCATCTCCCCTCCCCAAGAGGTTACACCACCACTGTGCGGCAGCAGCAACTGTGCACGTGGGGTCTTCACAAGGCTGTGTGTTCCGGGCCCCTCAAGAGGGTAAGTTTATGCCACTTTTTAGCAGGAAAGAGTGACAACAACTGTTAGTTGCTAAGTCTTGTTCAACTCTGCAATCCCATGGATTAGAGCCCGCCAGGATCCTCTGTCTGTGAAGTTCTTCAGGCAAGAATACTGGTGTGGGTTGCCATGTCCTTCTCCAGGGGAACCTTCCCAAACCAGGGATCGAACTGGCATCTTCTGCATTGTAGGCAGATTCTTTACTGTCTGAGCCACCAAGGACACCCCTTAATGAGACGGTTAGATAGCATCACCAACTCAATGGACATGAATTTGAGCAAACTCCAGGAGACAGTGAAGGACAGGGAAGCCTGGCGTGCTGTAGTCCATGGAGTCATGAAGAGTCAGACACCACTTAGAGACTGAACAATATCACAGAGAGATAAAGGCCTCTGGCTTCTGTTTCCCTGGCAAATGGGCAGAGACCAGGGCCTGGGGGGGCAAGGGTGAACCAAAAGCACACTGTACACAGACCCAAGTAGCCAAGGTGGCCCCTCTCTATCGGCGGAGTTCTGTTACCTTTTCGGATCTTGTCGTGGAAGTTAATGGCATCCACAGAGGCCGTGACTATGTTGGTCTTGCAGTGACGTGCGGCCACGATCCCAGCCACCTCGTCCATGAGCTTCATGGTGACCCCTGCAGAGGAGGGCAGGCAGCAGGTTAGATGTAAGGGAGAGGAGCTCACTGCCCATCCTGGAAACAAGTCATGGGAAATGATGGCCCTGCTTCCACCAGTAGGGCTGGAGCCGACTGAGGCTCAGGCTGAAAACCTGGCTTCCTAGGAGCTTTGGAAGACGACCTCGGCTGAGGGGCTAGGCCACTGACAAAGTGATGACCCTGCTCCAATCTCTACAGGTGTCCTATCCTGCCAGGAAAGCTTAGTCATGCCCTCCTCTGGGGTGGCTGCCATTAGAAAGCCAGATGACAGAGCTGGAGGGAAGGTGGAGAATCATAACCCTCTACACGGCTGGTGGGGATAGAAATCATGCAGCTGTTTTGGAAACAGCTGGGAGGTTCTCAAGAGGCTGGACACAGAGCTGGCACATGACCCAGCAATTGTACTCTTAGGTGTGCACCCAAGAGAAAGAAAAACATCCATCCACACAAAAACTCATACACATATCTCATGAGGGCCTTCCTTACTCATAATACACCAGGGCAGAGAAACACAGGTGTTTGTCAACAGCTAAAAGGACAAAGAAAACGTGGCATTATCTGCACAGCAGAATATTGTGGTTGTTCAGTTGCTAAGTCGGGTCCAGCTCTTTTGCGACACCATGAACAACAGGTTCATATCCATGGGATTTCACAGGCAAGAATACTGGAGTGGGTTGCCATTTCCTTCTCCAGTGGATCTTCCCAGACCAGAGATCTAACTCAAGTCTTCTGCACTGGCAGGCGGATTCTTTACCACTGTGCCACGTGGGAAGCCCCACGATGGAATATTAGTTAGTGATAAAAAGACACCAAGTGCTGATGACAGGCTACAATATGGATGAAACTTAACATCATTCTGAGTAGAAGTCAAATACAAAAGACCACATATTAGAGGATTCCATTGATATGAAATATCCAGAATATGAAAGTCCATAGAGACAGAAAGCAGATTTAAAGGTTGTCTGGGCATAGGGAATTCAGGAGAAGTGCAGACTGGCTCCTCATGTGGGTAGGAGGTCTCTCCTCGGAGTGATGCAAGTATTCTACAATTGCCTGTGGTGATGGCTGTGTGACGCTGTGAATACACTACAGAAAAATCAATGGCCTGTAACGGGTAAGCTGTATGATACATGAATTACATCTCAATAAAGCTGTTATGTAAGAAAACAAGGGAGATCACACCAGGCAATCCTAAAGGAGATCAACCCTGAATATTTATTGGAAGGGCTGATGCTAAAGCTGAAGCTCCAATACTTTGTCCACCTGACTTATTGGAAAAGACCCTGATGCTGGGAAAGACTGAAGGCAGGAGGAGAAGGGGGCGACAGAGAATGAGATGGTTGGATGGCATCACTGACTCAATGGACATGAGTTTGAGCAGGCTCCGGGAGACGGTGAAGAACAGGGAAGCCTGAAGTGCTGCAGTCCACGGGGTCACAGAGTCAGACACAACTTAGAGAATGAACAACAATATGTTTTTTCCCTGTGACTAAGACAAGACTGCGGAACAGAGAGTTCAAGGTCATGATGAGAGGTGGGGGTGATATTAGTGTGTGCAAGGTAGGGGGTCCTGCACCCAGAGTTCCCAGGTTACCCGGTGGTATCACCAAGGGAGGGGAGACTCGGAGGTTGGACAAAAAGAATTTATGTTGGAATTAATGCTTAGAACATAGAAAGTACCTAAAATTAATCCCTTACTTGTTCATCCTAAAAAGCAGAAGCTGTTAAGAGCAGGCTATATGGCACAAGTAACAATCAGCTCCTTCAACCAGCATTTGGCCCCATTTATCCAAAATGTGGGTAGAGGTTCCACAAGAGATTTCACTGTTACTAAAAATACTACAGGATCTAGTGTGTGTGGCCAGGATGGGCCCCAAGCCCAGGGCACATGAGCTGAGTGGGAGAGGGGGAACGTGAGCAGCTGGCTGAGCTCCTGATGCCAGAACCCCCACCAGCCCAGACCACGGCATCACGTGACCTGGAAGCTGGCACAGGGTGGGGACACGCCTTGTCGCCCCCATGTTCTGACCAATTCCAAACCTGACACGCAGCACTCAGAAAGGACTGCCAACTGAGTGATCAAGGACCAAAGGAACTCTGACCCACGGAGGCAGCTCTGACAGCGAGTCCCCGGGCCCACACCTGTGTAACAACCACAGTCAGCCACAGTCAGCCCAGGTGAGGCCTGGGAGAGTGTATGCATCGTATCCACAGAAAGCCAGGCGAACTGCTCAGGGGCATGTCTGATAATAAACTCCACAACTCAAAACTAGCGTACCGTCTCACAAGCCCGCTGCCCACCCCAGCAGCCGGCACACAAACCTAAGCTGGGAGACCTGGGAGACACTGCCCAAGGCCCCGACAATAAACAATGGTGTTTATAGCACCGACCCCGGACTGAGCCCACGGCCTCCTGGTGCCAACATCAGGAGCAGGCATGGCCTCACCATGCACATCCATTGTCAGATGATGCCCCAATTTGAGGTTTATCCTGGGTCATGGGACAGCGATACACAGGCAGCTGGTGACCTGGAAGAAGAGGAACCCCAGCCCTGAGGGACGGGAGGTCTGCTCCACACGTCCCCCACCTGGACCATCCCCATCCACCTCTGTTACCTCTGCCTCCCGGGACCACGGTGGGGTCATTGAGAAGTGACAGCAGGTAGATTTTAGCATTCAGGACACAGAAAAACTTTTGGGGAAGACCTTGGATGTGTGCAGAGCTCAGTGTTTGGCCTTACACAGGCAGGACTCCCAGCTCCTGCAGTGTGTGTGTGGGAAGAGCACGGTCAGAGCTGGAAGCAGAAACCTGTGCCCATGGCTCCCACAGCCCCGAGTTTGTTCTCATAAATGCAATGGAGAAGCGTGAAGCACAACTGGGCCCTCTGGGGTCCTGTGTGCAAAGTGGACTCTGGGGGCTACTCAGAGAGAAAGGGATTGATCTCATAAAACAGATTACAGGTACCTCGGGGATTCTGCGAGCTCGGTTCCAGACCCTGCAATAAAGGGAATTTAGAAACAGCTGGGTCAAACAAATTTTTTGGTTCCCCAGTGCATATAAAAGCTATGTTTCTACTGCACTGTAGTCAATATTGAGTGTGCAATAGTATTATGTCTAAAAAAGCAATGTACACATCTTAACTGAGAAGAATCTACTGCTAAAAGATCAGTTAGGTCCTTCGATGGGTCATCATCTCTTTGTGACAGCAATGTCGGAGATCACCGATCATGGATCCCCGTTGCAAACATGATAATGACCAAGTCTGAAATACTGGGAGAATTACCAAAGTGTGACACAGAGACACGAAGGGACTGTGTGCAAAAATGGCACCAACGGACTCGCTCCATGCAGAGCTGCCACGAGCCTTCAATTTGTTTAAAAAAAACTTTGAAATGCAATCAAGTGAAACTCAGTAAAAGGAGGTCTGCCTGTATAATAATAAACAGTGAGTACGAGCCATCTTCCTTCTTCTGGGTAAGCCCTGGACCAGTCGCTGCGTGGGTCTGGTCTGAGATATTCTTGTTCTCCCTGCTAAGAGAAAACAGCCCTTGCAGAAAAGGACAATAAAACCCTCATAATTTCACTCCTTTATGATGTTTGCAAAGAAGGACTGTCACCACAAAACGCCCGTATCGATGACTGCAGACAAGATATATTACAATCAATGTGTCCACTGAGAAAAGTACTTATTGTTTAAAAACAAAAACAGGGACTTCCCTGGTGGTCCAGGGATAGGACTCCGAGCTCCCAAGGCAGGAGACCCGGGTTTGATCCCTGGGCAGGGAACCACGTGTTGCAGCTAAGATGCAGCACAGCCAAGTTAATTAATCAGAAACTGAGTCGCCTGGTTTGTAACTGTCCTTCCTCCCACCGCTGTCCTGTCAGGGGAAGCCACCAGCTCCCCTCTACTTTTTTTAATACTTCAATTAAAAATATCAAGCATCTGAGTTTTCTCAAAACGGCCTCTTCAAGTTCCTACTGAAAAACTTCACCAACTGCTTCCCAGTTAGGTACAACAGGTGCCGCTGATGATGGGAGGAGGACTTGGCAAGTTACAGTCTGTTGTGAGCTGTCCTGATTGCCCAAGAGGCGTCATTTAAAAGATAACAACAAATCCGCAGGAGCGGCTGGCCTTCAGTTCTGCGTTCATTTCGGGAATTATGGGAGGGGAAAAAAAGACCTGCTTGGCCACTAACATACAGATAAACATCAGGTACCAGAGATATTTCTGAATCTAACATTTAACTGCTTACAGGTTGTTTTTTCCTTTTCCTTTTTCTTTTTTTAAAAAAAGTATTGACAACACGTTGACTAGCTTAAAAACAGAGGCTTAATTTTCTTTTCCTGGACCTGCCGGGCTGACTGGGTCGCGCCTGCTGCAAACCCAAAGCAGCCATTAGCAGCTCTCAGCTTGGTGCCACTGCCTCTGCCCGCACTGTGGGTGGCGATTTGCAATGCCCCCATTTCTATATTTAATCCTGGCTGACAGAGTGTGGGTGCCGGCCTCCTATATTAAGAAAAGGATAGTAAGTTCATCTTATTTTAACTAGCCCACCCTTTGAAAATTATAAGGGGAGTTATTTTAAGAGCCAGCTGAGCGACAGCCTCCTGAGACTGTCTGGCTTCTCCCTGCCAGGTTTCTTTATTTTTTATTTTTTAAATTAACCAATTTATTTTTTCGGCCACACTACGATGTTTGCAGGATCTTAGTTCCTCAATCAGGGATTGAAGCAGTACCCCCGACAGTGGAAACACAGAGTGCTAACTACTGGACAACCAGAGAAGTCCTCCCCATACTCCCCTGCCCCACCCTCCCCACTCCCAATTTCAAATGTACCTGCAGGTCTCTGACACCAAGGCAAAGGAGTATTAACGAAGGTAGCTAATAAAGATTGTACTGGGGGGTTAATGCACAGTATAGTGAAGATGACTCGTTTCTAACGACAAAATGTCAAAGGGGGCATCTGGCTCCCACTTACCCCGAGCATTGCAGACCTGGGGCCAGGGAGAAGGGCTGCCCGGCCACGAGGCCAGGTCTCACTGCTCACATTCTGTATCAGGGAGCTGGAGGTCAGTCAAGTGCTCACTGCTGCTTGAGAATCAAAGCCTTCCCTGTTCTAATCAGGCAACAGGAGAAGCAGGGCAGGCAGATTCCTGTTCCAAATGCCATGGAGAGCAGGAAACGGGGGCAGTGGTTATACACAAGCCCCACTCCCCGCTGATCCCTCCTGGAGGGATGTGGTCACCCTGCTGAAGTTCACACAAGACTCAGAATCATTCCCATGGGTGTCAGTTTCCTCTCGGGTATCTGGCCTGTGGTCTCAGGATGAGGACCAACAGTGGAGAATTCACATTCCTGATGTGGAACAGGAAGGACATTGACAGGGGTATGCCCTCAATGATCATGGCCAAAGAGAAAGCAAAAGCTGGTAACAGGCGACCAAAACCAAAAGTCCATTTGCAGAGAAGGACACGCTCAGGCCATACGGCTGACCAGGTTTCTCAAGCTAGATGCTCTGCATTTTGGTAAGAAGGGGGACTGGAGCCATCCCGTGTCCAAGGCGTGGGAGCAACCTGCAGGCAGTTATGGGCAGGAGGAAAGCTGTCATGGGTGGGCATCACTGCATCCTCTGACCAGCAAGCAGGAGCCTCCTGGCCAGCCCAGGAGAAGCTGGTTCAGAGAAGCTGGTTCACAGCAGCTGAGGCATCAGGGTTGTGACCAGACCCCAGCTCCCACCCTGTCATCCGATGAACAGGGAGCTTAAGCAGCCGAGGATGGTGTTTTCAAAAACAGAGATTCTTAGAAAGTGAGAACTGGAAGGCAGGAGGCTGTCACCAAGGAATCGTCAGCCGCACGATGGAGTATCGGGGGTCCAAAGCGACCTTTGCCCCCTCATCTCTTGACTCTAGGAGACCAGAAGTTCCTCAAAAGGAGGAAACACGCCTTCTCGCCTCCTTGCTTCCTCCCCGGCCACAGATCTGATGCCCTGTCCACCACGAGGGAGGAGCTCCAATGAAACAAGGTCTAGGAACTGAGAGGAGCATCCAGGCTGCATCCTGTACTCTTCAGTGAAACCCAGTCCTCCCCCCAGCACACAGGACACCTTTTCACAACCGCCCAGAAACACTCAGTAGATGCTGTTTGTGCAGGCGCCTCCCCCACGGACCCCACGCCTCGTCTCCCAGGCTTCCTTCACCTGGGCCCCTCTGCTGTGCACCCCACCTCCCTAGGGCTGGCATGGCAGGTCTACACGGCAGGAAAGTGGGCTTGGCAAGCAGGCAGGCTGCGGTATGGGCTCTTACACAGGGTGGACAGGAAAGGCCTATTCTCTTATTCCAGAGACCTGAACACAAAGACAGGCCTCCAGACAGCTGTCAATGGGGCCTGAGCAGGCCCAGCTCAATCTGCCTTCAGCTCTGAGAAGACCGGTCAGGGAACTCGAACCAGCTATGAGGCCATTTCCAAGGGAACACGTAGACCCGGAGGTGACAGTGGAAGCGGCAAGAACTCAGACTCTGATGTTTGAAGCTGGAGCCCAAAGGACTGGCTGACAGGTGAGACAGAGAGCTTTTGAGACAGGCTGAGTCACAGAGGCCATAGGAATCCTGGCTTCACAACCAGAAGGACGGTCTGGCCACCACTACAGGGATAAGGCTGGGAGGAACCCAGGACTCGTGTCTGACACTCTGTGCCAACCATCCCAGGCCTCAAGTGGCAGCTGGAGTCAGGGGTGGGCTAGGGGCTGTGCGGCTGGAGCCACCGGCCTAGGCTGGGATGGGGCCTGGGTCCCCGAAGCCAGCAGGAGAGGAAGAGAGGCAGGAAGGCCGGCCAGCGCAGGGACTGCAAGCGTGGCGGTGGCGGAGGGAGCAGGGGGCGACCCTGGGCCCTGGGCAGGGGAGGCCAGATGAACCCTGAGAGCCAGACCACAGGGACTGCAAGCGTGGCGGTGGCAGAGGGAGCAGGGAGGGCGACCCTGGGCCTTGGGCAGGGGAGGCCAGATGAACCGTGAGGGCCAGCCCAGCCCACCAGCTTTGGCAGGAGGCTCCAGGGAGGACAAGGGAGGGACTGGGTCAGAGGGATAGAGAGCAGACAGTCCAAGGCGTGGAGCCGGAAGTGCCAGCGCCTGCTGGGTCAGGAAGATGGGGGCGGGTTCCCTGCAGGAGCCGGCCACAACAGGGGCAATGAAGCACAGGGTGGAGTCTGTCCTCCGAGTGAGCCCAACCCAGCAGTTCTGAGGATGTGGGAGCCACGCGCTGGAGTTACCACCCATGATTCTAACAGAGAAAAGCTGCTGATCGCTCAGGACACAGCCACCTGGCGCTGTCAACTGGAATCGTCTTTCCAAAAGATGTCTTCCATTCACTCATGATGTTCACTCAGTTCCTTCTCCAAAAGCACTGTGGGAGAGAGGCCAGGCAGGGTAGGAAGATGGGGTGTGAGGAGGCGAGTACCTGAGAAAACCACAGTCAGCATGGGAGGCAGGAAGCGGGGAAGCTGTCCCGCCAGGACGAGAAGGTTTGGGGGAGGACGGACACAAGTATGAGTATGGCTGGGCTGCTCTGCTGTTCACCTGAGACTCCCACAGCATTGTTAACTGGCTATATCTAATACAAACTGCATTAAAAAGAGAGGAGGCACGGAGATCGTGGTGGGTGAAGCGGCAAGGGTGTGTCCGCCTGCTGGGGAGGAGTTCAGGATGCTCCAGGAAGATATGGGTGTGGGCCTGGGAGGGTGAATGGGGCCAGGTGGGAAGGCAGGCTGGACATCAAGGTAGGAGAACAACAGGCACGTCAAGGAGAAGGGAGTCAGAGGTGAGCGCACGGAGCCGAGAACCACAGGGCAGCAGGGCCCAGGCTGAGGGCCCCCACCTCCGGGGTCTTCCCTCTCTGATCTGCCCCCACGGCCAGACAGGTCTTAGAAAAGCCCAGCAGTCTTGGCTTCCTTTCACTTCGGGCCAGTTGTGGTGGCAACACTCCTCTTGGGCTGGGAGAGCCGTGTGGAAAACAGTCAACAAAGGGCCAGGCAAGGCAAGTCCCCAGGAGAGAAATGATGGCAAAGGACATTCAGGAACCAACACGGGAGAAGGACCGAGACCTTTAAGAAGATGAATAGGAGACAAAGGCACAAAACCACCCCCACTTTTCATCAAATGTGAAAAAGTCATGTGTCGTGATGGAGTTAAAAATCCATCGACGCAAAGCACGCCGCAGAAAACAGATCTGTAGACCAAAACAAGGAAAAGCAGTTTTTCTATTTCAGGCAAGCTTTTCTATAATTATTATTATTATTCATTTTGTATGCTGCTACCTTCCTGCATTTTTAATTACTTGAGTTATTTTTATCACTGAATCTCCTGGGCTCTCCAGGTATGTTACTGTGCCATCTGTAAAATCAGAGAGCATTGCTTCTTTTCTGCCAGTTCTTGTGACTTTGCTTTCTTTCCTGTTTTACCGTGATGCCTAAAATCTCTGAAACAATTTAACCTGCCTGACTCCTGACCTCAGAGGAAGATCCTCCAGGCTCCCCTCTGAATATCTCCCATTAAGGCTTTTATCATGTTGGGGAAGTAAAATCAATTCCTACCCCAAATGTTTTTATCAAGGATGGGGGTTTGGGGTGAGTTTATAAAAAGGTCTTGAGTATTACAAGAACCTAAACACCCCACAGAGAGCTGCCAGGTCACCCCTTTCAGCCAACCATGGGGGATGGGAGGGAGGCGGGGGAACAGCCTCTCCTGGACCAAGATCCCAGAACTTCCAAGGGGAGGACTCAGAAGGCAGAAGCCCAAAGCCTGGCCGCGGCTGCTGCACAAAGGCCGTGAAAGTCAGCACCAGGAGAAGCAGTCAGGCTGCTTTCCCTCGCAGCAAATAAGTGTCCTCTGCACCCTCCAGTTCACTCCCCACATCTTTTCTATTCCCTCGACTGGTTATCAGAGGCCCTGTCCCTACAGCCCCGGGCCAACAGGAGTCCTGGGTCCCATCGGTGATCTCCAGCCCTCCCCACTACATCTCATGCCAGCACAGCGCTGCCCAGGTCTGTGCTGTGTGTGTTTTCTAAGTGGCAGGGTAGGAGCTAGTGCTCAAGATGAAGACTACTCAATGTGTGCAAACCAAAGAAAATAGGGCAGGAGAGGAGTTTCTCTAAGACACATGTGCAGCATGGAATTCCTGAAAAGAAGCGAAATTAGCAGCCATCTCACTTCGCTGTTTTCTCCTGTGATTGGCATCCACCGAATCACATATAGTTTATGAAAGACTTTCATTCAAATGACTTAGACGCCATCCTTGGTGACGGCATTCTCTCTACAGGAACATACAGTAAGATCACTGTGCTCAGTGTTTTCTGCATGATGTTTATTTTGTTCCTTCACTCCTGGTGAGTTACGAGGCATCAGAAGAGAAGACTAGGTTTGGTAAAATTATGAGGCATGATTTGTAAATCGTGAGCACAAAATCCCTACTAAAATAGGCACTAAATATTATAAAGCCATTGTAAACACTTCTTTAACATGTATTTAAAAAAATGAATGTTTTAAATGCAGCCACACAGGCTCCATAAATGAGAACAAAATGCCATATATTTCTAGAAGATTCCAAAAATTCCCTTGCTGCCTGCATTTCATGAATACCTCAAGCATGTGAGCAAAGATCAGACTGAAGATTATAACCTTACTGCCAAGGATACAGTGATGGTAGAAATACCATATTCAGTAAACTTCCAAAATCTGGACGAAATAAGCAAAAATTCTAGCACAGAGTTTCGCAAACTTCAGGTAGAACAGAGCTCTATAAGGCTTCCCTGATGGTTCAGTGGTAAAGAATCTGCCTACAATGCAGAAGACTAAAGAGATGTGGGTTCGATTCTTGGGTTGGGAAGATCCCCTGGAGAAGAGAATGGCTACCCACTGCAGTATTCTTGCCTGGAGAATCCCACGGACAGAGGAGCCTGGTAGGCTACAGTCTGGGTTGCAAAAGAGCTGGACGCGACTGAGCACGCTACACACTACGGGTCTCAGAGATAGCTCTCAGCAGTTCCAGAAGCCCGGCTGTTGGATACAGGGGCTAGTGAAGAACAGAAAGCTGCTGAGGCCACGGCAGCTCTCTAAGTAGAAAGACACCCTGATTGTCACAACATTCACAGGCCTAGAACGTATCCTTTGCTGTGAAGTACAGCTTCCCTTAGGTAGGACTAAGTTCATCAGATCTAAGGGCACTGTGGCCAGCGCTTAGTTCAAAGAGGAAAATTATCATGAAATTGGGAAAAGAAACACACAAAAAGAGGATTAGTTTAAAAAAAAGAAACAAACTTGAAAAACACATCTCAGATCAGGGCCCCTTCCCTGATTCTGACAGGCCCAGGGCCTATCACCCCAAGCTTTCCAACCCAAGCCTGACCTGTGTCTCTTCTTTCCAGAACAAGCTTCTGCAAAGCATCTCTCTGACTCTATGTGAAACCCCAGAGCCTACACAAAGAGTTAAGACTGAGCCCTGCTCTGGAGGCATCCCCTGGTACAAGTATCAATGCAGTCCTGCATGGAGTAGCACTATTGGAATGGGGTTTTGAAGGATGAATAGGATTTTTCACAGTGGAGAAGAAAGGAAAGCTCGGCATTCAAGGCAATTGGAAATGAAGAGTGCAAATGAAGAGCATGTGCAAGTGCCCATCACGCCTGGGGGATGACGAATTACTTGTATGCCAAAAGGAGTAGTGCCCAGACTCCCACCACCCACACAACTTCTAACTGCCATACTGCTTCCCAACTTTTCCCCTTATGTTTTTTCTTTACATCGACCTTTTTTTTTAAGTTTACTTTAATGTCATCTGAGAGAATTATCTCCATTAAACTATGGATTATGACGTATCATTTATATTTTCCTTAAATCACAGAGAAAATAATCACACACCGTTAAAACAGAAAGCATCCCTCTGTGAGGCTGGAGCTAAGTCCTCTCTTGTGCCAGCCGTGGTCCCCAAGCTGGGAGCTCCAAGGCCTGTGCTGTCTGAGGTGGAGTTTGATTAATGGAAGTAACACATGCAAACACCAGAGGCAAGACCCTTCTCTCTTGGTGGGTCACACTGTCTCTCTCTGGTGACCTCACTGTTCCCCCAAAGGCCCTGCCCTGACCCACAGGCAGCTATTAAGACATCTCGTGGCCGTAAGCTCCAGGGTCGCATGTGACTCTCCGTTAGGACAGTTACCCATTTGACTTTCATTTACCAGTTTGAAAAATACGCATTGACAATATTTCAGTAATTTATTATGCAACTTCTTAAAAGTTGAAATTTATACTTCATTAAACACAAGAGCTTAAACTGGGTCAGACGGCAGCATGGCCTCCTGGGGGGAATTAACAAGGAACCAGTGAGTGGGAAGGGACAGCGAGGGTTATTTGTCCTTACCTCCGTGCACAAAGCCATGCAGGGTGCAGTCGGAAGGCCCCACCAGGTGGATCAAGCTGGATTGGCTGTAGCTGACCGTATTCGGCTCTGGAATCATGAAGGAGAGAGATTAGGTCACAAGACTGATCGGTTTCCACAGCTGAAGGGGCCCAAAGTGCAACACTGTCCTGATGTTCACATGGTCACTGACACCACCCTGGGGGCGGTTTCTTTAAGGAACACTGCTCTCAAAATGCTCCAGTCTGTGGGGGGAAGGCTTGAGGATTAATTAGCCTCTTGGATAGTGGGTCGTGATGTCATTTTTTTGGGGACACCAGTGTCCCCAGTGAGGCGAGGCCCTGCCCTGCCCCATGGACAGCCACTGACCCCCTCTGGGCTATAAGCCCCCAGGATGGGTGTGGCCATCTGTTAACAGTCACCAATCCGACTTTCATGCCCCTTTCTGTAAACATTTTAGCAATTTATTACACAGCCTCTCGAAAGCTGCAACTTCATTAAACACAACAATAGGTAGAGACTCCGGACCAGACAGAGACACCGCAGGTGTGGGACCCCAGACCTCACTCTGGACTCCGCTGGCCCTCGGTGCTGACCCGGCCCAAGAGACACAGCACCGGAAGAGGTGCTGGCTTTTCCTCCTGCGTTCCCTGTGCATCTTCCCAGAGCACCAAGCCACCACCCCTCACCCATGCGGCATGGCTGCTGCTGAAAATCTCTAAGAGGCTGCACTTAAAAAAAAAGATGAAATAAAGCCCCATCTCCAGAAAGTGACACCATCCCTCAAAACACTGACTCTTCTGACAGATGTGAGTAATTCAACAAAGGGGCTTCCGGGCAGACCCCCTGCCGGGACTGCTTCCGCCTTCCCAGACCCTTCTGGGAAGGATGGCTGATGCCCATCTGTTTCCTGCCCGGACAGCTGGTGCTCAGAGAGGGTGGCCCCTTCCCGCCCCAGAAAGATGGAGCTGCCGAGGAAGCCAGCCTGCTGGGCCCCTGAATGGCTGAGACACCCTGCAGGTGAAGAAAGGTCCTTCCCGTGATTGGATGTAGACAGAAAAGCCTGTGCAGGAAGTAATGGTGCTCAGGACCCAGGTAGGGTCACCCAGTGTCGACAGCTGTCTCTGAGACTCTGCCTGGTGCTCCTCTACGTGGGATCCCAGGAGGTGTGGTTGTCTGTGGGGGTCTTGAAGCAGGAAGATCTGCGTTCCTGTGAGCCGGGGTTTTGAGGACTGACTTCCAAACTCAAGATATTTGCTATTTGTTCTCAAGCCTCCCAGCTTAGAGAGATTTAGACTCAAGTTTCGAGCTCGTATGTGAAGTGCCATCTGCTCCGAGAGGGCTCTGCGGGAGGGACTCGACCATGTTGACATGCTCTTGGCTGGGAGGGCTCTCGGCTGCAGCGGAGGCCATGAAGTGGCTCCAGCTAGGGAGGTGGGGAGGGCGCGGGGCTCTCATTGTTATCCACGGTCAGCTTCTGTCTCTGGGGGTTCTGGCGACTGGCCTGCTCTCCGGGCTCCCTGTGTGACCAGCAGAGGCAGGAGCCAGCTGCCATGGGAGGGCCTGGCGCCAGCCTTGGGTGGACCCTCCACCAGGGACGTGTCTGAAGCCACAGCCTGTCTCAGTGTTGGAGCTGGTGGAGAATGCCCAGCCGAGAGGCCAGTTCTGAGGACTCCACCCTCCAGCCCACCCACCTAGATGTGGACCCCTCAGGAACAGAGGCACAAGGACGCCGTCTAAAACCAGACAACAGACGGCACTTGGGGCTCCATGGCTCAGGGAGAGTGCTCAAGGGCCCCCAGCATCCCCTGGGACTGTGGTCAGCACAGACGACCCCCAGGAGGAGATGCTTCCTCTCCCAGATGCCTCCCAGGCCCGGGCTTGTCCAGAACAGTCCAGATCATTGGGGAACCACACTGGGTCTCAAGGAAACATCGCTGGACACACTACACTGGATGAGAAAGGAGGCCCTGAGAAGGCATCCAGGATACTGCCCTGCCCCGTTCCTAATTTCATTCCAAGTGGAGAAGAGCACCCAAAACCCTCTTTCTCCTCAGGAGATCATGGCCCCTGCTGGTCAGGCGCATCCATGGCCACGCCTACTGTGGCCTGGGGCGACTGGGTGGAGGGGCACAGCCTGAGGGCCACAGAGGATACCAGCTAAGTCCCTCTGCCATCACAGCCATCAGAGAAACACTCCAGGGCAGCACTAGCAGCCCACGACACCCCCAATCTTCAAGGACTGTCTCCCTTGGGCCTCTCTCTGCAAAGAACAAAAAGGCACTGAGAGCCACACAGTACCCTGTGGTGCTTTCTCCACTTTGTGTCCTGCTCATAAAAAACATCAAAGCAGCTATTTTACAGCATGAATGGAAATGAAAAGCCTCAAATTTGGCCTGCTCTTAGGAAGTGCTCTGACCAGTTAAGAGGTCTGCGGGTGGACAATGACAAAAGATTTTTTTTTTAATTTCTAACAATGGAAAAGCACACAAAAATCTTTGTCATGTCAACTATCTACTTATTCAAATGACAAGCCATTTGAAATAACTGTAACCACCAAGACAAAGAGATGCCCCCCAGTGTTCTGTAGTAATGTTTAAAATATCAATTAGCCGTGTCTACTAATTCATTATTCTTGGAACCCGCATTGATGTGCTTTTAACAAGTGAAAACCCAAACTTCTGACAGGAAAGAAAAATGCACACACACCCTCAAGTGCTCCTTCCCTGGGCCATGAGCTGTAGCTCTGGGGGTTCATGGGGCTCCAGAGGCTGGGACTGTGCCAGGGGGGTCCACAGTCACCTTGTCCCTGGTCATCCTCAGTGGCCCTTCTCCTGTTCTTTATGCCCTGTCTCTTAGGGGAACCAGAGAGAAATGTGAGATAGGTCTTCAAAGCTCGAGGGCGAGGCACAGACATACAGGGGTCATCTGTGATTGTGACCAGTGCTGCCCTAACAAACAGACGTGGGGCTGGACAGGATGGTGGTCACTGTCCTTGAGGGTGGCGTGCACATGCGGGGCCAGGAGGGAGAACCGAGTCCTGTCTCCTCGCCTGCTTCCCGCCTGGACCAAACTTGCCAGCCCCCACAGGAGAGTGAGCAGAAGTGTCCCGACCCAGGGCCAATCCATCAAGCCCCTGACAGAGAGCCTCCCTGCTCCTTCCCCTCCCAAGGTGCCAGGAGCTACCTGACACAGAGGCGGAGCTATGAGGCCAACATCCCCACCTCCTGAAGGAGATTCCCCTGGATTAGGACTTTATAGGGAATAAACCTCCAGCGTTAGGCACTAGGATTTTAGAGTGTAAGCAGCTACCACGGCCTTGACTAATGTGCCTCATCTTTGAACCTGCAATTTCAGAATGATGTCTGGAAACTGACTGAGGTCCCCAGGGCAGCCAGAGATAAGCAAAGACCCCCACTCCTTCATGCCCACAGCAGGAACCTGAGGCGCAGACAGGCTAAGTCCCCAAGGAGCAGAGCTGGGGTCCAAGCCTAGAGGTTCCTTCTTCTGCTCCCTCCTCCTCCCCAGGACAAGTGCTGCTGGAAGCTGGGGTGACAGGGCCTGGCCAGACCCCAGGGAGAAGGCTCTCCCATCCAGGGCCAGCCCCCAGCGGGCAAGCACCAAGCACTCTTGTGGGTGGCTCAGAGTGGACTGTTCAGCAGGGGTGGTCAGGTGCTGGCTGACCTCAGGGAAGCAGGTTCCAGGCCCAGCCCAAGAATGAAGGGATGGTCTAACTCATCAAGACCCCAGCTGTTGAACTTCCCTGGTGGTTCAGTGGATAAGAATCCACCTGCCAGTGCAGGGGACATGGGTTCAATCCCTGGTCCGGGAAGATCCCACATACCACGGAACAACTAAGCCCAAGAGCCACAACTACTGAGCCTGCATATGGCAACCACTGAGCCTCGGCACCCTAGAGTCTGCGCTCCACAAGAGAAGCTACGCAGTGAGGAGCCCCAGCACCGCAACAAAGAGCAGCCCCTGCTCACCTCAACTAGAGGAAGCCCACGCACAGCAACAAAGACCCAGCACAACCAAAAAATAAACAAAAAAAGACCTGGCTGTCCTAGCAATGGACACACTGGGGACAGTGGGATCAGACTCCAAGGTGATACTTCTTCAAACCCAAAGGCCAGGGAAGAGGCAGCGCTAATTCTGTCATAAACCTGAGAACCCCCAGAATGGACAGTGGGTTACAGGACCAGACAGTCCCTACACAGTTAAGGCTGGACAACTAACGGCCATGAAGGGAAGAGTTCAAGGTAACTGTATTTTGTCTTGTCAGATGGAGGAAACACAGTAAGAAAAACTGGGCTTCTAAAAAACTCCCAGACTCTGAAAAGACACCTGAAAGATGAACTTGGCCCCTCGCAGGGGTTGCTAGGCAACAGCCACAGAGATGAAATCTGATTCCGACTGCAAAAGTAACGGAGAGCTGCAGATCCAGAGGGACTTGTGGGTGGTGGGGTGGCAAGTCCAGGGTCAAGCCTGCCTCCCCAAGGCGGGGTGGGGGTCCTCCCACAGGGAGGGGCACAAGCACACACAGCAGTGCTCAAAAACCCTGCAGAGAATGGATATGTGACTTCTTTAAGAAGTGGTTACAAGTCAGTCCCTGTTGCCGAGAAAGATGCATTTTTATTAGGGCCAGAAAAGGCAAAATTAAGAGCTTATAAAAATCTATTACAAAAGCTTGAGATTCAGAATGCCATCCTATAGTAATATCACTGGAGAGTAAGAGATCCTAAAAAATACTTTGTATCAGATTTACAATCAGAGGACGGCAAACAGAAAATAATCTCATGAGTGAAGGAGTTTAAACTGATTGAAAACCCTGAGTAATTTTAGTTTCCCAGACAGTCAGTCAAAGGAGTAAGCCAGGATTAACCCCATGGCCCTCAAAGCCCAAGACTGCCTTCAGCCCCAGCTTCTGTCCCAGCACTGGCCAGCAATCGCCCCAGGAGGGGTGCATTCAGCCCTCAGAAGCCAGCCAGCACCTCTTCCCAGCCTCTCTTTGCTGCTTTCGGGCTGACACTGCTGCTCCCTTTCTGTCTCTGACAAGGACACTGGTCACTGGATTTGGGGCACCTCAAGATCCTTAACTTGATTCCATCTGCAGAGGGCCCCCTCCGCATATCAGGGTGAGGTCATAGGGCCCAGGGACTTGGTGTGATCTGTGTCCTGGGGGAAGGGAGTTGCCATTCAACCTCCTCCAGCTTCTCTCCCAGGAACTCCCCCAACACCAAGTCTGTGTCTTTCTTTAGACATCGCAGCTCCCCCATGTCCCTCTGTGCCTTTCCTGACCTGTCTGCTCACCCGCCCTCCTGAAAGCAGAGCCTGGGACTGAGGTCGCTGACCACCTGTGGCACGTGCCCAGGGCCTGGACACATTGGAGTCATCACAAGAGCCTCAATCTCTCCCAGGCCCTGGAGCTCACCACGTTCATTAGCGGGAGAGAGGCAGAGCCCAGGGCTCATGGAGCGGCGGCATCGAGTGAGGAAGGGGTGACCTGGGGCTGGTCCTCAGACAGCAGGCAAGGGCTGGATCAGGAGCCACACCACCCGCACGCAGGGCCCATGAGGTGCTGCTCTGGGATCCAGCATGGAACACGGACACTCACCCCAGGAGCCCGGCCAACACGGAGAGAGGACACACAGCCCACACTCCATGCAGGAAGATGTGGTCAGGTGTGTGCAGAGGAGGGTGACGTGCGACACCAGGCCAAGGCCCTGAGGCCCAGCCCTGAATCTGTTCCATCAGGGACTTGGGGGACAGCCTCCCTTACCTATCAGGACTGTGGCTGGAGGTTCTGTTACGGCCGCAGCCCTCCAGGCACTAGGAGGAAGACTGGAGGAAGCACCCATGAGGAGCCGAGCCTGGCAGAGTTCTCTGTGCCCCAAGCCATCTGGGCGCTCAGAGTCCGTCTACTGAACTTCCCGTCTGGGCCCGGGAAGAACAATGTGGGAAATGCGGGGCCATCCTGTGGTTTTTTCTTTGGCTGTGTTGGGTCTTCCTTGCTTTCTGCGTCTGCTTTTCTCCAGTTGGGGTGTGCACGCTTCTCATTACAGTGGCTTCTCTTGTGGAGTACAGGCTGCAGGTGCACAGACTCTAGGGTGCTCAGGGGGTTTCAGTAGTTGTGACTCCTGGGCTTTAGAGCACAGGCCCAGTAGTCATGGCTCACAGGCTTCTAGTTGCTCCACGGTATGTGGGATCTTCTCGGATCAGGAATCGAACTTGTGTCCCCTGCACTGGCAGGCAGATTTCTATTCACTGTGTCACCAAGGAAGTCAGCCATTCTGTCTTTTTTATGAGCTGGAAATCCCATCAAGAACACACTCCAGGTAAACTAGAGGGACAAACTCTTCGTGGCCAGGTGTGCATCCCTCTGCTCAGGCAGCGGGGCCCCTCCCCTTGGGGGGCCTCCTGGTCAGCGCTCCATGGCAGCAGATATACCAAGGCCTTCAGGCTTGTCCCCCAGCCCCATGGTCAGCTGCGCCACTTGGACAGGGCTTGCAAGATGCAGGGTCAAAAGGACGGTGCCCCACAAGACAACACCTGGGGACGCACTGGCCCCAGCAAGACAGCGCTCACGAGCAGGGCTCGCCACCTCGGCCCCCAGACTGCAGCCCGGCTCCTACCTGGGTTCAGGACAGGCTGGATGATGTCCCCGTTGCGCCACTTGGTCTCCATGCGCTCCAGCTTCTGGGCCTCGTAGCGCTTGCGGCCCTCCTCCTCCTGCTCCTGCCGGGAGTACTGTGGGGCAGGGCAGGGTGGGAGAATGGGAGAGGGTCAGGCCTGGCCCCCAGGTCACCTCCCGTGTACCCTGCCTTCCTGCAACTGGAACTATCTCTTCTTTCTCTGACAATACACACTCGATATAAATAATGAAGACACAGAGGAGGGGGAAATACCACGGAGACCTCCCTGGGCAAGAGTCTGGGTCAGATGTTTGAGTGACATCCTCCCTGGAACTACTTCTCTGCCCATGTGTATAAAAGGTTCTGCTGTGCTGTATGTGAAGCTCAAAAGTCACAGCCTTCCCTCCTCTCATGTATCATCCTGCCATAATTTATGTGATGGATCCATAATATCTGGACACTTAGTCTGCTCCCAGTTTTTCACCATTAAAACATCACACTGATAATCTCAGCCACTTTCCATGTTATATATAGCTGCCCCAGTCCTTCCTAGACACAGAACTAGAGAGTTGGGGAGCCCCAGAAAGGCTGCCCCAAAGACCAGGAGAGGAGCGGGCAGGTCCCCATGTGCCCTAGACACTGGGCAGCCTCACTCCGTTGACTCCCAGCCACTCAAGCAGGCTGCTGGTATATAAGGAACACCCACCAAAGCTCTCCTGATGGATCATGGGTATTCTGATCCAAGAAGGTAAATATAAACGTGAAAATAAAACGTGGCATAATGGAGAATGTTGCATCCTCTGGTGCCCATTGCCCTAGGGCCCAGTGCAGGCAACACCCTCTGTCCTGGGATCCTTTTGACTCAGGATCCACTTTTTCCTGGGATCCACTTGGGAGGTCTGGGGTCCTCAGGGCCTCCCTGCTGACCCCTGCCTGGCCACTCTCCTGATGGGCTCTGACCTCTGCCCTTCCATCCATTCCACTTGCATCTCCCGCTCAGCCCATGGAGAAGCAGCTGGGCTCGGGGCCCTGCGTGCTCCTCTCTGACCCTGCAATTTCAGATCTTCTTTCAAAAGCTGGTTTTAAATATCTTGCTTTTCTTGCAAGTGGCGCAGCTGCAAAACCACCCAAGTCTGAACATATTCAATGGCTTCATTTACCATCATCTTGGGTTTGAGAGACCGTCTCTGAAGGAGGCTCTGAAGGGAGTCAGGTGGTATGTCCCAAAGAAACAAAGCATGGTGGGTGTTGAGAGCACCATGGAACCCCTAGCCTCTCCCTCCATAACAGATGATCCCTCACGTCCCACCACACAGAGCAAGGCCTCCAAGAGCAGAGACTGTGCTATGCCTTTCTAGGAAAGCTGAAGGACGAATTACGTGTCCTCAAGAAATGCCTTTAAAGAGATTTTTTAAAAAAGAGCCAACCTCCCCAGGCTAATAAATCCTCGTGTCCAGCAGGGTCATGAGACCTCTGCACTCATGTGGGGGCTGACAGGGGTCCTGGCTCTGACACCAGCCATGAGGACCAAGAAAACAGCCTCTTCACAAACCAACGCCTCCTGCTGAGTTAAAATCTGGGGACACATCATGAGAGCATGCTCTCGATGGGCTGACACCCACTCATCCCCAAGGGCTCATCAGACTCAGCTGACTCCAAGCAAAAGACTGCCCAGACATCCCAGGCAACAGTCTGAGTGAGCCTTTTGACTCAAGCTCACATTGACACACCAATAAAAACCAGAGTCCACTCTCCAGTGCTCCCCCAGCCTCTCGGGGGCCACAGCTGTCCCCAAGCCACCAGAGGTCTCTTGATTCTTCACAGGGTCACCGAGGTCCCTGGTCCCTGGGGGACGAGGTGGAGCATAGTGGAGAAGTCTTCGCTGAGGGACACCACGGGGGACAGCTGGGCTTCCCCAGGAAGAGGTACTCATGTGGTTGATCCACACACACACGTACATGTGACAGCAGTATGTGTGCACGTGTGCGATGTATGCTCTGTGAGACACCTATGTATATGTACATGTGGGATGTATGTATGATCAACGTAACATACCTGCATGTGTGAGACACGTAAGATACACACAAAGAGGCAGAGTGACTCACTATACAACCACTATCAGTGTAGGGTCGGCCAGAGGAGGCTAGCAAGACCTAGGAAGCCTGACCGTCAAGCTCCCAGCACCTGAGTGTTCGTGCTCCTGCGAGTCAGAGCCGGGCGTTCCAGGACTCAGATGGGCTGTGCCCCGGAAAACAGTAGACCTATCTGTGGAGTCAAGCGAAGGCTTGTACATGGGCCTAGCACATGTTGAGGGGAAGGAAATGCAAATAAATATTAGCAACGGCTGCAGCTGGAAGCTACACAGCTTCTCCCATCTGGAGCTCTCTCTGTACCCAGTGGAACGCTTCCAACACCCCCTGCAACATGGGCAGAGTTGATATTTATGTCTCATCAAACCCGGCTAAACAAAGGGAATGGGAAAGCGACAGGGGGCCCACGCCAGGATGTGGGAGGGAAAGCAGGCACGAGAGGGGTGACGTGCAGAGCTGCCCTGTCCCCGTGGGGAGGTGACAGGAGCCAGCAGAGCCAGCTATTGCTTGCCCCTCCCTTGCTGGCTAAAAACCCACCAGCTCTCAGCACCCAGGCCCACCCCACTGCCTGCCTCCAGGAGCCAGAAGGAAGCAAAAGCTGATGTGCCTGGCCCAGGAATCTTCCTTCAGCAGCAACCCCTGAAGACGTATCACGTGGCTACTGAAGCCAGAGATAAGGCCTGCTGGAGACTTCTAAAACTGTGTAGCATCTGAAAATTAAATCTTAAAGTTAAATAATAGTGTTTGAGTGTTTATATGAGATGTGGCTAATTTAACATCAAGTGCTTAGTGGGAAAAATGAACTGAGGATAAGCACACTTGTACTTTCTAAAGAGACAGTCACTGAGCCTCAGACTCACACCTGCTTCTTGGGCCTTAAAACCCCTCAGTCAGTGCTGCTTGAAAGTGACAAAATGGTCAGCAGCAGAGAGAGCAGCTCCAGGAAGAATGTGGTGGGAGGGTCGGAGGGGGGTGTAGGTGGTACAGACAGGGACGGAGGGAGAGATGAGAGAGAGAATGGGCTGGACTGAAGGCCAGTGCTCTGGCTTCAACAGCAGCCTGTCAGAATTCCTGTCCACCTGGGACTCAGCATGTGACCTATCTGGGAACTAGGGTTTGTGCAGGAATAATTAGTTAAAACACGTGCACTCGTGTGTGCACACACACACACACACATATGGCAAGGCAGCCAGGTGACCACATAGGCAGAGGCTGAAGGCACGCGATCACGGGTCAAGCAAAGTCTGGAATGCCTGAACTAGACGACACGGGAAGGATCACCCCCGGCTCAGAGCCTCCGGCAGGAAAGCAGCCCAGTCGGCGCTGTGATTCTGCACTTCTGGCCTCAGAACTTGGGAGAATGAACTGCAGTTCAAGCCCCCAGGCTGTGTCACAGGGGCTCTCGGGAAACTCAAACAGATGGGACATGTGGGAATCTGGCCCTGAGCACCTGTCCTCTCCTCACATGTGGAGGGACAGGCAGCGCTGAGCTGTGGACACCACCACCCTGCCCTTATGGTACCAAACCCAGGACCACCAACCAGATGCAGACCAAGGTCTGAGCACCTTTTCTGGTCCATGTGGAGAAAACGCCTGTCACCAGGAATGCTGTTTAAAAGTCTAGACTTAAGGGCAGCTGGAGCCCAGAAGCTGAGTGGCTCTCCCCCAACTCCCCAGGGCCTTGACCGGGCAGGCAGCATGCTGGTCAGACATGAGCTATGGGCTGGGAGCCCCGCCCTGGCGAGGTGACAGGGAGCAAGCCCCCATTGCCCTAGGCCTACGGGCGGTGGGGGGACATGACAGAGAGCGGGGAAGGGCCTGTGGTAGGGGGGCAAGGAGGAGGAGACTAGGGACTGCTTCTCCATGAGTGCGATACAGTCCCTAACTGCCTGGGTCCCCACTTTACTGTTTCTTAGAAGTTTCTTCTCTGGACATCTCAGCCACAGAAAAATGCTCCCTGCAGGGGCAGACACGGCTAAGCCAGGCCCAGGCCTTTCTGAGAACTGCTCCTTGCAGGGGTGAGAGCAGAGCACCTGGCCTCCAGGGAGAGCGGGTCACAGATGTCCTTGGAACATCCAGGGGTGGGGGAACCAGAGAAGGAGGGGTGGGGCGCTGTGAGGGGAGGAGTTAAACCCCTCTATCAGCCTAATCTCCCCCTCAGAATGCCTGCCCCCTGAGCCTGCCTGCAGTGGGGCACCTGGGCATGAACAAGACGAAGACTCTTCAGGCACAGACGTGTCTGTCCAGAGAAAAACCCAAACGAGAGAAATCAAGGAAGGAAGTGGACATGGCAGGAGAGAGAGCGGGGCTGAAACAGAGATGTCTCAGTCTGTCTCCCCAGGACTGTGGTCTCCCCTAGACTGGCCACCTGCACAGTCCTGTTGCCCATCTTGCCTCTGACCAGGGCCCTCCAAGGGGGTCTGGTATCCGCAGGGCCCAGGCCAGCCGCTCTGGCCTTCTCTGCATGAAGGGTCGTCCCTCCCCCTATGTCTCTAAATCTCCTAAGACTTGGTCCCCCCTGCCCCCTGCCTGAGAAAAGTGGGCAGGGTCTCCTTACCACAACTGGAGGCACCTCCAGGACCTTGTCCACGTTCTTCAGCGACAGGGGCACGTACCACAGGGTGGCCTTATTGGTCAGCTTTTTGGTACCTTCAAAGAAGACAGACATGTGAGGAGTGGCCAGGGAGCCAGCAGGGCCACAGGCAGGGCCAACGCCACCTCTGGCCCCCACCCCCAGGCCTCCTTCAGCCTCAAAGTGCAAGTGTGGGCACAGACTAGGGGGAAGCGTGGGCCCCAGCTGGGGAACCCCCGCCCCAGCATGCGGCCCCACACTGAGGCTGCTGGGAAGACTTCAGATCTTCTGGTCTAAGCAGGGGGGCCTGCCGCCTTTCTAGGACTTTCTAACTCACAAGGCCCACATCTGGAGGGCGCCAACTCCAGGCAGGCCTCCAAGGATGGGGAGGGAAGGGCTAGGGTGGGGTGGGGGCGGGCAGATTGGCTTCAGCCTCCTCCCAGGGAAAAGCAGGACAAAGCCAGGCTGGGGCCCATCTCCACCGAGAGATCCCGGCTGATGGATCTCATGGAAGAAGGCCCCGCTGAGGAACTAGACATCACGACACACAGAACAGGAACGTCCTCTGAAGGACCCATCCACTGGCGCAAAGGCCACTGAGAAGAGCTCTGGGTGGGCAGGAGGCAGCTCATGGGTGTGAGGCTGAGGGTCGAGGAGGCAGGGCCAGGGGCACAGCCAGAGCACAGCCCGCCCCCCACCAGGTCCCCCTTCCCGGTGTGGGGGGGGGGCACACCAGGCACAGTTGGGGGCACTGGGCCTCACTCCAGAAGCTCCCAAGTGGGGGCTGAGAGAGCGCTGTGGGCTGCTGGCTTCGGCTCTGGGGTGAACGGCAAGAAACAGAACCCTCTCTGGGCACTGAGCCTGGCCTCAGGGCAGAGGGGGCTCCGAGGGCGGGAGAGCTGTCCGGGCTGAACATCACGGGCCAAAAGAGCCCAGAGATCCCTGGGTCCACACCCCTCACTTGTGCAGGAGGAGACTGAAGCCCAGAGAAGTCAAGGGGCTTGCCTAGGTTCATACAGAAGCTCGATGCCTCCCAGACCCCATAATTTCAGGACAGTATTAATGTTTGCAAGGATGCCCGTTAAAAGTTGCATCTTTGACGTGGAAGATTGCATGTAGCAGACAACAGGACAACTTCAGGACAGAGAGTAAGCACAGTAGAGGAAGCAGCCTGGGGGCCTGGCCCTAAATGCCTCCTACCAGTTCCTCTGACCTGCTCCCTGAAGGCAATCCTGGGGCCTCCATTTTTTCCCTTAAACTAGACCAAAGGTCCAGGCCGAGCCCCAGCAGGTCAGTAAGAAAGAGGGCGAGGCCCACCAGGACGTTTCCACAGCACCACCAGGACCACAGGCAAACAACATGGAAAAATATCTTCACTGCTCTGTGATGGAGAGTGATTCTGACAACCTGCTCTGGGGAGTAAAGATTTCCTGTCCGACTCAGCTAGAGCCAGCCTGATGGCCCGTTTCCACGGAAACGCCGAGTGGCCCTCCTCCAAACCCAAACGAACACCATGGAGCAAATGAGGCAAAACACTCGAACTGTGCTTTCTCTATCATTCAATAAAACCACCAAAAGACAACGGCAGCACTGAAAACATCTATTCTGAAATTCTGAGGCTCCCAGCCATTTTCTGGAGCGCTTTGCGGCAATCACATCCCAGTGAGCTTAATATTTTGACAGTTGCCGGAGATGAATGAGCAAAGGTTTGCTGGTTGTCTGCCTGGGCGCGTGCTCGCCAGGCTGCCTCTTGAAGGCGGCGCGGCTCCGAGTGAGGGGGACGCGCAGAACAGGGGCCCTGCCTCCTGGGGCTGTGATATACAGAGACGGCACGCGAGCAGCCTCCTGGCTCAGCCTCGTCGCCTGTTTGTCTGTGCAGCCTGGTCTCCCCACCTGGCCGTGTTCAAAGCCCCTCCAGGCAACCCTGTTCTGGACCAGGCAGCCACACGGCCTGCCCTCACATCCCAGAGGACATGCAGGCAGAGATGCATCAAGGCAGGAAGACCTTGAGACACAGGGTCCCAGGATAAGAGACTCACACAGACCCAAACATGGAAAGATGGACAGAGGGTGACAGAGATACTGACATGGTGCCAAGACCCAGAGGGGGACCCAGATGTGAGATCAAGGTGGGAGGAGGGTGCCCGGATCTGCAGCAGGGGCTCGTGGGCAAGGCGACCAAGCCGTGGAGAGAAGACGCAGCCCAAGGGCTCCAAGAGTCCACATCTACCCCGTGATCCAGCCTCGGTTTCTCCCTCGGCCTCGGCCCTCCCCCGTGTCAAAAAGCTGGGCAGTGCTGGCCAGCCCCTCCTCCACTGGGCCTCTGTCCCCGTCACATGCCCGCAGCCTGCTCGCTTTTCCAGGAGGCTGTGCTCTGCACAACCACTTCTATCCTCAGGGCAGCTTACATTCTGTGTGCCCACCCTTCACAGCCAGGGCAGCTGGGGACTCTGTGTGCGTGTGGGGGGTGGGGGGGGGTGGGTGGGTGGGCGGAGGGGCACGTGGAGAGCATCCTGACCACAAAGCAGGGGGTTTTGTGTCGCTAGCACGGGCACTGGGTGAGCACTGCCCACTCCTGCCCACAGAGGGAGGGTCCTGCAAAGAAAGAAGAACGGGGGCTGGAGCACTTCGTTCTGGGCAGCGCCCCCTGCTGGCTTCCTCTCAGCACAGGAGCGACTCCTCCCACTCCTTCCTTCCTTCATCAGTGACTGAGTCCCTGTCCATCATGAGCCAATGGAAGCTGCAGGGGCAGGGAACATCCCACTCCCCTCAGACATCAGCAGTCCAGCGCCAGCCCCCTCAGCCTCCCTCTGCAGACAACCAGGCTGGTCACCAGGCAGTCGGCAGCATCACCCCGATTGTGACAACCAAGTGTGTCCCCTTGAGAACCACCTCTGGTGGGAGGAGCCAAGATCCCAGGATCCCTGCCACGTGGCAGAGGTGAGCTGCAGTCTGAAAGCCCAAGAGGCCCCCTGTCCCTTGCCTCTCGTCCCCACTCAGTGTGATGCCACTCTGTTCACGAGCTTCCTCCCTGGCCAAAGCCTCTGATGTGCAGAAAGGGGGCCTGGATGACAGGAATCTGTAAAGCAGGCCCCTACCCTGTTTTGAGACACCAGAAAATTGCGATGAAAAAACCAGCACTGCTGAAAACACTATCGCTAAGTGTGAATTTCAAGAGAAGCAGGGAGTGCAGCCAGCTATGTCCTCCCTTGGGTCCTGAGCGGGTAGGCTCTACTCCCATCTTGGGCCAGGAGAGCAGGACTGGGTCACTCTGGTCGGGGTGGGCATGGGGGAGGCAGGTGGTGGGGGGATGGGAGGGGCCTTCTCCGGGATGGTGAGCTGCTAGCCTATGTGGGAAGTCAGGACCAGAGGACCCCTTTCTGTGCCACAGCCTGAGACCAGCATCCAAGGTCTCTTCAATGCTGGAGCTGCCCCGAACACAGAGCTCAGGCCACAGATCAGGACATGGGGCATAAGCCAGCTGACCGCTCCCCTGCCCCAGGTTCTGCCTCAGCTGCATCATTCACTATGTGGCGGCTGGGCCTGCCACAGTCATCGGAATGTTACAGATGGGTAACTGAGCGCCTGGCCTGTGAGGGGAGAAGCCTGGAGCCCTATGAAGATCTCTGAGCATAGCACTCCGCAGGCAGCCATGGCTGAGGGTGGGGTGTTGGAGGAGGGGCAAGGACCTGGGCAGCTCCCTCCCCCAGAGCTGGCAGGTCCTCTCCTCTGGACAGGGCACTGGGTGGGCTGGGATGAAGAGTGGGGCAGCGAGGGCACCAAGGGGGCTGACTGCCTCATGAGCATCTTAGTTATAAAAAGCAGCGACTGAACAGGAGCCACACACCCTGCAGCGCCCAGTGGGGGTAGGAAAAAGGGTTTCCATGGTTACCACTGGAAGAAGAGAATATTCAGATCAAACCCAAGTCAAAGGTTCACCCAGTGAGCACCAGCCCGCAGCCTGGCTTGCAGGGGCCCCCAGGGAGCAGAGCAAGGGCCTGGCCAGTGTGCTCCAAGGAGCAGTGAGGGGCTGGGGGTGGGGGAGGGGTACCACTGGGTGCACGTTAGCAGGGCTGGAAGGCGGCTGGTGCCCTCCTAGCCCGCTGCCACCCTTCTGCCCAGACCAGTTGGCTGCCAGCCCCTACCCCAGCAAGGCAGAGGGAGGGGGCCGCACACCCGGCTCATTGCCTAACTACGCCCATGCCCCCGTTTCCCATCTGCAGAGGGAGGACGCAGACGTCGCTGCCCACAGGTGGAAGTGGGAATGCAGGGAGGTCATCACAGACAGTGTCAGGATGAGCCAGGAGCCATGGCTGCTGCGCCTGCCCGAAGGCCACCGTCGCTGCACACAGACGTTACCTGTGAGGATGTTCTCGGACATCACATGCACCTGCACCTCGACCGAGTGCTTGGAGGTGTAGGTGATCTCCGCGCTGACATGAGCCACCTCACCAATGCACATGGGCGACAGGAAGTCCGTGCGCTCCACCCGGGCCAGCGCAGCCACGCAGCGCTCCTGCAAAGACCAGAGGTGGGTCAGTCATCCCAAGGCCCCACCCTGGACATGGTCCCCTAAAACGACCCTTGGTTTTTTTCCCCACGGTTACAGTAAAGCAAGTCATGGGACTTCCCTGGCAGTCCAGGGGTTAGGACTCCGCCTTCCACTGAAGGAGGCATAGGTTCAATCTCCTGGCCAGGGAACTAAAACCTCACATGCTGTGTGGCATGACCAAAGAAACAAAGGTTTTTTTAAATAAAGAATAAACTAGAGCAAGTTACTGTCAGCATACCCTCCTAAATGCAAAACCAGGAGATGAAGCACTGCCTGGGGAGCAACAGGGCAAAGCTGTTGATACAGGTGGTCCTGGATGGTGGGGTTCCAAGCAACTTCTCTTTCCTGACTTTTCTACAAAGGATACGTATTACTTGCATAATGAAAAGTGAAAAAAGTGTACATACTCATTATGGAAAACTTGGGAAATACAGAAAAGTAGACAGAGCGGGGAAAATTCACCCCTCCCATCAAGAGACAACCACGCCTTCTACTTTGGGATCTTTCTTTTCAGGCTTTTTGTCCCAAGAATATGGGTTTAACTGGTTCACTTGTCTGCCTGACTCCTCGTTTTGTAGTTTGAGGCATATAGTTGACTCACAGTCATGCATAATTGTCACTTATACTCACCTATAATTGTCATATATAATCTCACCTAGCTGTGTATATGCTAAATATCCACTTTCGCGATCTGCTTTTTTCACTCAACAGGAAGAAAAATAACCTGCCCATGTTATGACAAGCTCTTAGCAATCACATGTCTTTTTAAAAAATGTTCTTTATCCTTTAAATACACAACCCATTTTCATGACTCAAAACTCAAAAGGAACAAGAAGGCTTACGTCCCCGGCCACGAGGGGAACCCTTGGGAGCTCATGCTTCATGAAAATGAGAGACTCACTTCCTCCTTCCTTCTCTTAACACTTTCTACGGCTGCCATTTCACAATATTCCACTGCAACAATATTTTTTTAATGGCCAAACAGAGTATTCTTCTGTTAGATCTGGGTCAACCTCAATTGCTTCTTATTATGAATAACCCTGTGAGGAGCTTTCTTTTATTTAAATCATTTTTGGTCCTGGGGATGGTTTACTGGGCAGAAGCAAACACACACCTCACCAAGTGTTCCCACAGTGGAATAGTAGGGCCGAGTGCTCGCCGGGCCCCAGCACCTCTCCACACCAGCACTGAAAATCAGGTGTTTTTTAGTTTTTTGGCCTCACCGTGCAGTGTACAATTTGTGGGATCTTAGTTCCTCAAAGCCCTTGGCAATGAAAACAAGGAGTCTTAGGACTTCCCTGGTGGTCTTGTGGCTAAGATTCCGAGCTCAAATCTAGTTGCCTGGTCAGGCAACTAGATTTCACACGTTGCAACTAAGAGTTCACATACCACAGCTAAAGATCCTGAGCGCCACAACCAAGACCTTGTGCAGTCAAATATACATATAGACACATATACGTATACACAAAAGAAAGCGTGTTGGAAAGAGTTTTAACCACTGGACGCCAGAGGACTCCTGAAAATCAAGTTTTTGTAGGTTCAGTTTTTATTGAGGTGGCATTGGTTTATAGGGCTTCCCAGGTGGTAAAGTGGTAAAGAATCCACTTGCCAATGCAGGAGACACGAGAGCCATGCGTTCAATCCCTGGGTCAGGAAGATGCCGTGGAGGACGTGGTAGTCAACTCCAGCACTCTCACCTGGAGAAGCCCATGGACAGAGGCACCTGGCAGGCTGCAGTCCACAGGGCCACGAAGAGTCGGGCATGACAGCGTGCACACACGCATTGATTTATAACACTGCGTGAGTTTCACGTGTACAACGTTCTATTTCTACTTCTGCACACCCTACAGCGAGCTCGCCAAGAATACAGCTTCCATCCATCACTGAGCAATGACCCCTTCACCCACCTTGCTCCTGGCCCCCCTCTACTTCGCCCCTTCCTCTCTCTAGTAACCAGTTCTCTGTCCTCTGTATCTACATGCTTGTGTTTGGTTTTTTCATGTATTTTTTGTTTCTTTTTTATGTTTCACCTCTGGGTGAGTCACAAGGTATCTGTCTTTCTCCATCTGACTTATTTCACTTAGCTCACATCCTCCTGGTCCATCCATGTTGTTGCAAATGGCAAGATTCCATTTTTCTTTATGCATAACATTCCACAGTGTACATATATATACACCACAACTTCTTTCTTTTTTTTTTCAGTTGGGCTGTGCAGCTTGCAGGATCTTAGTTGCCCGACTAGGGATCAAACCCGGGCCCTCAGCAGTGAAACTGCAGTCTTAACCACTGGACTATCATAGAATTCCCCACAATTTCTTTACCCATTCATCCATCAGTGGACACTTAGCTTGTCTCAGGTCTCAGCTACTGCAAATAATGCTGCCATGAACAAGGGGGTGCAAATACCACTTCCAATCAGTTTTTTTATTTTCTTTGGATAAACACTCAAAAGTGGAATAACCAGATCATGTGTGTGTGTGTGCTAAGTCGCTTCAGTCATGTCTGACTCTTTGAGATCCCATAGACTGTAGCCCACCAAGCTCCTCTGTCCGTGGGGTTCTCTAGGCAACGATGTTGGAGTTGCTATTCCCTTCTCCAGAGGATCTTCCCGACCCAGGGATCAAACCCACATCTCTTACGTCTCCTACACTGGCAGATGGGTTCTTTACCACTAGCACCACTTGGGAAACCTGTCAGTTTTAACCTCTATGCTCTTTTCCACAGGGGCTGCACCAGTTTACAGTCCTACCAACAGTATGCAGGGATCCCTTTATCTCCACATGAGACTACCTATCTGTTGTCTTTTTGACGACAGCCATTCAGACAGGCGTGAGCTGGCATCTCATGGTTCTGATCTGCATTTCCCTGACAATTACTGATGGTGAGCATCTCTTCACACGCCTGCTGGCCATCTGCACGTCTTCACTGGAAAAATGTCTCTTCAGTTCCTCTGCCCATTTTTAAAATGGGTTGTTTATTTTTTACTGTTGAGTTGTAATAGTTCTTCATATATCATGGAATCAGCTTCCTTTTCAATCCACACTAACCAAATGACACTAAAGATAGTCCTATGTTTGATCTTCACTGCCAATCACAGCACCCAGCACTTTTACGACTTTCTATCAGAATCAAGAAACCAGCCGGCTTTTTGAGGACACTGGGCGTGCTGGCACAGGTACCCCTGGGCTGGTTGGGCAGCTCGTGAGGGTCTGTGCATCCCGTGCCAGCTCCAGGCTTCATTGGCAGCTGGTCCTCACAGCACCCTCCTGCGGGCCTGGAGACATCAGGCTCACAGGTGATAGTTTGAGCCCTGGTATGTCTGCACCCTTCCCACTGGCCACCTGTCACCACCCACAGCAGCAAAGTACAGCTCTCCCACCTGTGTGAGAACTCATCTGACACCTGGCGAACAGGCCAATTCCCCAGCCTGCTCCAAATGCACAGAACAAGCCTCTCGGGAGGGATGCCCTGGGACCCCCATGTCCACCCTTTCCCAGGAAAGCCTCAGACAGACAGGAGTCTGTTCCTATAAAGGTCCTGGAGTCGGGCCCCAGAGCAGCGATGCAGCAGGGGCTGTGCAGGCAAGCACAGCACGTGGGTTCACCCTCTGATTCAAGGCAGGGCCTGTCCCTTCCACCCCCACCCCACCCCTCCTTACCCGCCCACAGTCACATCACCCCTGAGGCTGAAACAACCTGAGGGAATTGCTGGGCTTCCAGCCCTCAGTACATTTGTGGGGCTACAGCACCACTCGCTGGCACAAAGTGGGAAAGGCAAGAGCCGAGAGAGCCAGGCAAGAATGAGGGCACAGCCTGAGGGCCCCTTCTGGAATTTTCCAAGCTCTAACTGCAAGAGGCTGCTATGAAGACCTACAAAATCTTCTAGAACTAACACCAAAAAAAGATATCCTTTTCATTATAGGGGACTGGAATGTAAAAGTAGGAAGGCAAGAGATACCCAGAGTAACAGGCAAGTTTGGCCTTGGAGTACAAAATGCAGCAGGGCAAAGGCTAACAGAGTTTTGCTAAGAGAACACACTGGTCAGAGCAAACACCCTCTTCCAACAACACAAGAGACGACTCTACACTTGGACATCAACAGATGGTCAATACGAAAATCAGACTGATTATATTCTTTGCAGCTGAAGATGGAGACGCTCTGTATACAGTCAGCAAAAAAAAAAAAAAAAAGACTGGGAGCTGACTGTGGCTCAGATCATGACCTCCTTATTGCAAAATTCTACTTAATTGAAGAAAGTAGGGAAATCCACTAGACCATTCAGGATTGATCTAAATCAAATCCCTTACAATTATATAGTGGAAGTGACAAATAGATTCAAGGGATTAGATCTGATAGAGTACCTGAAGAACTATGGACAGAGGTTCATAAGAGGTTGTACAGGAGGTGGTGACCAAAACCATCCCCAAGAAAAAGAAATGCAAAAAGGCAGAATGGTTGTCTGAGTAGGCCTTACAAATAGCCAAGAAAAGAAGCAAAAGACAAATAAAAAAGGGAAAGATATATCCACGTGAATGCAGAGTTCCAAAGAATAGCAAGGAGAAATAAAAGAAGCCTTCTTTCGTTAACAATGCAAAGATAGAGAGGAAAACAATAGAATGGGAAAGACCAGAGGTCTCCTCAAGAAAATTAGAGATACCAAGGGAAGATTTCATGTAAGGACGGGCACAATAAAAGATAGAAACAGTGAGGACCTAACAGAAGCAGAAGAGATTAAGAAAAGGTGGCAAGAATACAAAGAACAGTACAAAAAAGGTCTTATTGACCCAGATAACCATGATGGTGTGATCACTCACCTAGAGCCAGATATCTTGAAGTATGAAGTCAAAATGGGCCTTACAAAACATTACTACAAACAAAGTTAGGGGAGATGATCAAATTCCAGCTGAGCTCTTTCAAATCCTAAAAGATGATGCTGTGAAAGTGCTGCACTCAATATGCCAGCAAATTTGGAAAACTCAGCAGGGGCCACAGAACTGGAGGTCAGTATTCATCCCAATCCCAAAGAAGGACAATGCCTAAAAATATTCAAACTACCACACAACTGCATTCATTTTATATGCTAGCAAGATAATGTTCAAAATCCTTCAAGCTAGGCTTCAACAGTACGTGAACTGAGAACTTCCAGGTGTATAAGCTGGATTTAGAAAAGGCAGAGGAAACAGAGATCAAATTGCCAACATCCACTGGATCACAGAAAAAGCAAGAGAGTTCCAGAAAAACATCTATTTCTGCTTCACTGACTATGCTAAAGCCTCTGACTGTGTAGATCACAACAAACTTGGGAAAATTCTTACGGATGAGAGTACCAGACCACCTCCTGAGAAACCCTGTATGCAGGTCAAGAAGCAACAGTTAGAACAGGAGATGGAACAACAGACTGGTTCAAATTGGGAAAGGAGTATGTCAAGGCTGTATATTGTCACCCTGCATATTTAACTTATATGCAGAGTACATCATGCAAAATGCCATACTGGATGAAGCACAAGCTGAAATCCAGATTGCCAGGAGAAATATCAATAACCTCAGATATGCAGATGACACCACCTTAATGACAGAAAGCCAAAGAGGATCTAAAGAGCCTCTTGATAAAGGTGAAAAAGGAGAGTGAAAAAGCTGACTTAAAACTCAACATTCAAAAGATGAAGCTCATGGCATCCAGTCCCATCACTTCATAGCAAACAGATGGGGGAAAAGTGGAAATAATGACCGACTTTATTTTCTTGGGCTCCAAAAACACTGCGGACAGTGACTACAGCCATGAAATTAAAAGTCGCTTGCTCCTTGGAAGAAAAGCTATGACTAATAAAAAGCAGAGACATCACTTTGCTGACAAAGGTCCATCTAGTCAAAGCTATGGTTTTTCCAGTGGTCATATGTGAGAGTTGGACCATAAAGAAAGCTGCACACCGAGGAACTGATGCTTTGGAACTGCGGTGCTGGAGAAGACTCTTGAGAATACCTTGGACAGCAAGGAGATCAAACCAGTCAATTCTAAAGGAAATCAATCCTGAATATTCACTGGAAGGACTGATGTTGAAGCTGAAGCTCCAATATGGCCAGTGGATGCAAACAGCCAAGTCACTGGAAAAGACCTCAATGCTGGAAAAGATTGACGGCAGGAGAAGGGGCGACAGAGGATGAGATGGTTGGATGGCATTATCAACTCACTGGACACGAGTTTGAGCAAGCTTCGGGAGATGGTGAAGGACAGGGAAGCTTGGCGTGGTTTGGTCCATGGGGTCACAAAGAGTCGGACACAGCTGAGCGACTGAACAACACACAGCCTCCTAAGCCCCTACTCCCTCACTCCCAGTCCTGGGGCTTTTCCTTTTCTACATCCAGCCTCTCCTGCCAGGCCTGGCTTGGACCCTCAAAGTCTCTCTCAGGGGCTCCTCCCCCACCTCAGCCCCGGACCTTCAGGCCCAGGCCTGTCTTCCTCACAGCCACCAGAGGGCACTCTCTGAATGTGCCGAGTTAGCCCCAGAACGTCAAGGGCGCTGAATCAATCTAAACTCTCAGCAGGCAGGAGAGCCCCTCCCTCACAGCAGGGTCCTACACAACCCACCCCACTCCTCCCCATACTGAGGCCCCCAGGCCCACGTCCACCCCCCACACTTACCCCAGCCTGGTTCATTCTGCACCCATGCACCCTTGCAGCGGTGCACACCCATGCACACAGCCCACACGAGTGTGGGACTGGAGGACAGGGGCAGGGCAGGTGGCTGGCCGAGGCCCACAGTATCCTGAGGGCGGGCTTCAGAGAATGTCAGGACCCCACAGGGCTGGGGGCCAGGCAGGATCTGGCAGGCTGCATGCCCAGCAGCTGCCCTGAAGCCCTCAATCTGTACATCTGCCTCTGTCTGGGCAGCGGGTGGAGAGCAGGCACCATGGCAGGAGCTGGTGCAGGCCTGCGGGCCCTGCAGCCCAGGAGCCACCAAGGGAAGAGCCCCCAGACTTGCCAGTGGACCCAGGGTGGGTCGAGCAGGCGACAGATCCGGGTGCAGGCAATGTGACACCCAGGATTAACTGCCGCCCACACAGGCTCCGAGAGGCTGAGGCCTCTCGGACTCAGGAAGCCACGACTCCCCACACGCCAGGAGAGGGGCTGAAAAGGTGTCTCTCAGCTTAGTTTCTGGGGGTCCCCAGCCTCCCTTCAATGAGCTCCAAACCAAGTGCCAATCCAAGGGGTCCCTCGTCCAGGGCCAGGGCTTCCAGAAGCCCCCAAGGCTCAGGGAAGTGGGAGGAGCAGGCTCCAGGCCCAAGCCCCACCCAGACCCCACAGAGTACAACATGGCCGGAGGGGACTGCCTGGATCTCCCAGAGACCTGGCCGGGCTAGTGGAGGGTCCCCAGACACCTACCCCGTTCTGGCTGTTGCAGTGCCGGGTGCTGATGATGGCTCCTGCTTCCTCGATCATCTTCAGGACGGTCCCTCCGTGCACATTGCCGGCCACGTTGGCATCATCCGGCCGCATGATCCTGGGGGGAGAAGAGGCAGGATGAGCCTCTGGCAGGATGTCACTCATGAACAGCAGTGACCCCAGGGAGAAGGCCCTCCAAAGGCCTGATGGCTCCCAGAGAAGGAAAAGGACCCCCGCTCACCGTGGGGTGCTAATCTGACCTGACAGCCAGACAAGGGGCTGCAGGGTCGTGTTGCCACTGGGGGCGAGGGCAGAGGGGGACCTTCCTGCCCTGGGGTCCAGGTACCCAGCCTGCCAGTGAGAGAAGGCCCCTGCCCTGGCAGCAAGGGAGGTCCTTTGCGAGGACCTTCCACAAAGGCCGTGACCGGCGTGACATCAAGGCAGCCCGGCGTGGGGTGCTCAACGCGCCTGCCCCTCCTGGCTCCCAGGACCCACAGTGATCCGCAGAGCTGGATAAGCAAGGACACAGCTATGACTCCTTGGAGAAAGCACATATTCCCAGGACCACCGTCTTTGTCAGGAGTTCCAGAGGAGCTGGCCTCCTGTGGCCACGGATATTCTGAGAACTGCAAACAAATCACAGCATCCAGACCTTCCAGGCAAGACAAAACCTGATTGCTGCCTGCCCCGAGGGCTCCAAGAGAGCGCCCGAGGGGTGGGTTCCCTGGAGTTGAGAGCGGGGACCTCCCCAAGGTCAGGAGGGACTGAAATCACCCCATTTCCCCCAGAGGAAAAGCCATGTCTTTGCAGAGGTCATCAGCAGGGAAGCCCTGTGAAATCCCTGGAGTCCCAGAAAGCCAGCCTGGTGCTCCTACCTTGGGCAACCCCATGGAGCTTGGCCCTCTCCCAGACACCTATCTGTCTGGCTGATGAACTCTGTCTCCACTAGCCTCAGGGCCTGAGGAGGGTACCAGGCACTGAGCGAGTGTGCAGTTTCCGGGTGCCCGGCATCACCTGGGCCCACCCACCCTGCTCCAGTGTGCTGGCCAGCGTGGCCCTAGAGGCTGGACCCCCCACTCTAGGCCATGGAGCTCCACTGCCCTCCCGGTCTGGCTCCTTCCAGACTTGGAGGCTAAGCCAGGCAACCTCAGAGATGGTTCCCAATTCCCAGTCTTACTGGCTGGGTGACCTGAGCAAGCTGCCAAAACTCAGCCACCTCTACATTCTCACCCATAAAAGAGGAACAACAGCACCACCGCACTTGACTATGGGAAAGACTGAACCACAAGATGGCACAGATAAGGAGCCTGGCACACAGTCAGCAACATAGACACTCGCCAGCACTGCTTCCTCCTTCTCTAAGCGCCAGCCAGGAGCCGCAGGACGGCTGGAGCCTCCAGCATTCAGTCACCAATGCCATTTTCTGGGGAGACCAAAGGCTGTCTGGACCTGTCGCCCACCCCCAAAGTCACCCCTTCAGCCTAGGGGGCATTCAGGACCCCTACTTCTCACCTGCATCACTGGCTCAAGGGCAGCAGCCACGGTCACCCAGGCAGTGGCCAGGGGAACCCCCAGAGTACAGGAAAGGAGCCTCATTTGGCTTCTCAAATGCTCATTTTAAAAGATTTTTTAATCAACTCAAAATAGGTTAAAAACTTGAACATAAGACCCAAAGCCAGAAAACTCCTAGGAGAAGACGTAGGCCGTAGCAATGATTTTTTCAATTTGACATCAAAAACAAAGGGTAAAGAAGGAAAAAATACATGTGAGACTACATCAAACTCAAAGATTCCTGCACAGCAAAGGAAGTCATCAGTGAAATGAAAAGATAACCTGTGGGATGTGAGAAAGTATCTGCAAATCATGTATCCGATAAAGCATTAATATCCAAAATACACAAAGTACTCATAAAATTCAAGAGCAAAACAATCCAGTTAAAAAATGGGCAGAGGACTGGAATGGACATTTTCCCAAACAAGACATGCTGCTGGCCAACAGGCCCATGAAAAGATACTCAACATCATTAATCATCGGAGAAGGCAATGGCACCCCACTCCAGTACTCTTGCCTAGAAAATCCCATGGATGGAGGAGCCTGGTAGGCTGCAATCCATGGGGTCGCTAAGAGTTGGACACGACTGGACGACTTCACTTTCACTTTTCACTTTCATGCATTGGAGGAGGAAATGGCAACCCACTCCAGTGTTCTTGCCTGGAGAATCCCAGGGACGATGGGGCCTGGTGGGCTGCCGTCTATGGGGTCGCACAGAGTCAGACACGACTGAAGCGACTTAGCAGCAGCAGCCAAGTCACTCAGTTGTGTCCAACTCTGTGTGACCCCATGGACTGTAGCCTACTAGGCTCCTCTGTCCATGGGATTCTTCAGGCAAGAAAACTGCAGAGGGCTGCCATACCCTTCTCCAGGGGATCTTGTCGACCCACAGATCAAACCCGTGTCACTTACGTCTCCTGCATTCGCAGCCAGGTTTTTTAGCACTAGTGCCACTTGGGAAGTCCCATTAACCGTCAGGGGAACACAAACCAAAACCACAATCAGATACCACCTCACATCTGTCAGAATGACTTATCAAAAAGACAAGAAACATGTGCTGGCAAGGATGTGGAGAAAAGAGAACCCTTGGGCACTGCTGATGGGAATGTACATTGGTACAGCCCCTGTGGAAAACAGCATGGAGATGCCTCAAAAAATTCAGACTCCAACTACCACATTAACTAGCAATCCCACTTCTGGGTACTCATCAGAAGGAAATGAAATCACTATCTCAAAGAGATATCTACGGGACTTCCCTGGCAGTCCAGTGGTTAAGAATCTGCCTTTCAATGCACACCTCAGCTCAATCCCTGGTTGGGGAACTTAGACCCCATATGCCATAACTAGAGAGCCCAAGCAGCAGAACAAGAAGCCTGAGCACTGCAACAAAGGGCCCAAGGCAGCCAAAAACGTATTTTAAAAAAGGTATCTTCACCCCCATGTTCACTGTGGCATTATTTACAGTAGCCAAGACATGAAACAATCTACTTGCCCACTCACGGATGGATAAAGCAGATGAAATAGATGTGGTATGTATGTGTCTCTCAATGAAGGTGATTAAAAGAGCCTCTTGATAAAGGCGAAAGAAGACTGAAAAGGCTGGCTTAAAACTCAACATTCAAAAAACTAAAATCATGGCATCCAGTCCCATCACTTCATGGCAAATAGATGGGTGGGGGGAAATGGAAACAATACCAGACTTTATTTTCTTGGGTTCTAAGATCACTGTAGATGGTGAAATTAAAAGACGCTTGGTCCTTGGAAGAAAAATTATGACCAACCTAGACAGCTTATTAAAAAGCAGAGATATTACTTTGCCAACAAAGATCCATCTAGTCAAAGCTATGGTTTTTCTAGTAATGTATGGATGTGAGAGCTGAACTATAAAGAAAGCTGAGCGCAGAAGAATTGATGCTTTTGAACTGTGGTGTTGGAGAAGACTCTTGAGAGTCCCTTGGACTGCAAGGAGATCCAACCAGTCCATTCTAAAGGAGATCAGTCCTGAATATGCATTGGAAGGACTGATGATGAAGCTGAAGTTCCAATACTTTGGCCACATGATGCAAAGAACTGACTCATTTGAAAAGACCCTGATGCTGGGAAAGATTGAAGGCAGGAGGAGAAGGGAAAGACAGAGGATGAGATGGCTGGATGGCATCACTAACTCAATGGACATGAATGTGAGTAAATTCTGGGAGATGGTTATGGACAGGGAGGCCTGGCACGCTGCAGTCCACGGGGTCGCAAACAGTCGGACACAACTGAGCGACTGAACTGAACTGAAGGGTATGTTTTTCCTTAAACTGTGTACTAATGATTATATAACATCAATGTACCTTGCTCGAGGACTTGTTTCTTCTTAACAGGAACCCATTCTTTCTGGCTAACCTTGTTAAGATGTATGTTGTGTGAGTGGGTCTCGTAAGACCTTTACAACCTTGAGGCATTCTTCGGATCTATTGCTAGTAACCAATTGATAAAGTATATAAGGAAGGTCTTGCTAAGACTAGTGGGGGGGCGGGGGGGCACTCTTCTGCCCCCTTCTGGTGTCTGTGTCAGAAGATTTCTCCATCCCTTTTTACTTTGATAATAATACTTTTGCCGCATGAAGCTCTTGAGTGACTGATGCCGCTACTATGGTCCCAAAGCACAATTTTCTCCTTCAGAGATCACGAATCTGACACCATTCACCATAAGCTACCACTAGAAAAGGCAAAACTATGGAGACAATTTTTGAAAGTCCATGATTGGACTAGTCTGGTAGTCCAGTGGTTAAATTCATGTGCCAATGCAGGGCTGTGTGCTTAGTCACTCAGTCGTGTCCAGCTGTTTGTGACCCGGCTATAGCCCACCAGGCTTCTCTGTCCATGAGGATTCTCCAGGCAAGAATAATGGAGTGGGTTGCCATGCCCACCTCCAGGGCATCTTCTCAACCCAGGGATTGAACCCAGGTCTCCCACATTGCAGGTAGATTCTTTACCATCTGACCCACTGGGGAAGCCCAAGAATACTGGAGTGCAGAGCCATTCCCTTCTCCCTGGGATCTTCCTGACCCAGGAATCAAACTGCAGTGTCCTGCATTGCAGGCAGATTCTTTATGGGTTCATAAAGAATGTGGGTTCATCGGCTGCGACAGATGCACCTCTCTGTTGGGGCTGCTGATAAAGGCCAAGGCTGTGTGTAGGGCAGAGGGCATGAGGGGAGCCTCTGCACTTTCCTCTCCGTTTTGCTGTGAAACTAAAGCTGCTCTGAGGACTTCCCTGGTGTCCAGGGGTTTGGACTGCTTTCACTGGGGGGAACTGGGCTCCAGCAAAAACAAAAACTGCTCAAAAAGTAACCTCTAACAAAAAATGTTATAGAAAGTATTTTTAATGTTTTGAGTTTTAAAAATTCCTGCTTATACTACTAAGCTCTTTTGTAAGTTTAAGAGGTAGCCAATTCAAATAACAAAACAACCATATCAAACTCTTTCCTTTGCATTTGTTTTCAACTTAGTAAAGACCGGATGGTCCACCTCTACCCACAGGCCTGAGGGCCAGGCAGGGGTCCAGACAGGGGAGGACTGAAACAATTCTACACCACACAGCCTTCCCCAGGAGCACCAGAGATCGTGTCTGGGGAGCCTGACTTATTTCTGCCTGTTTGTAAAGTGGGGCTGTGCATGCCGGGCTGGCTCAGAGCCCAGAAGAGCAAACAGAGGGCCCCAAGGCCAAGGAGGAAGTGCTCACATCCGGGAGGGCCTGAGGAGGGAGAGGCCGGGGAGGAGGCACCTCTGAGACAGGAGGACACGGGACAGAGCCTGGAGCCACCCTGTGACACTGGGGGTCTGAACAGACCCCACAGCACCAACATCCCTCTAACTCCAGAGGGGCCCCTGGGTACTGAGCTGCAGGTCTACCCCCACCCCCTCGTCCTGGTCACCCCGGGTCCTGCCCAAGGACTGTCCTAGTGCCCCCAGGCCAGCTGGCACCCACACAGTGCAGACGCAAACCTTCCCCAGGGACCTGATGCCACCTCTGCTCTGCAGTTCTGCAAACAAGGAGGGCCAGAGCCCAGGTCCGGCAGCCCTCCCTGGGGCCCCAAATCAGATGCTTCCCCCAGGGTGTCACCGTGATTCCATCCCAGCCTCCATCCCAACGCCAGGGCTATGGTCCTGCACCTGGCCACCCTCCCTCTGTCCCCTCCTTCCCCCAAAGAGCTCTGGAGCTGCTGGGCAGGGTCTTCCTCAACTCACTTCCCCCTGAATGCCCGCCATGCATGTCACCTCAAGGCAGGCAGGAGTGTGAGCGACCAGGGCAGCCAGAGGAACGTGCGGCCCCTCAGTGGAGGTCCTGCTTTCCCATTTTTAGCAAAGATGCGGATATGGAAAGTGTTTCACTTTTCTCTATTAGAAAAGAAGCAAAGACAGCCCAGTGGAGCACACACGATGCCACACGGCACTGCCCACTGGTCTCTGGTCAGGGAGGTGAAGGGGCGGTACTGGGTGGTACTGGCCCTCACAGCTAACCAGATGCATCTGTGCAGGGGTTTGAGTTGAGGATCAAAGAACTGAGTTTTCTAGAAAAAACAGCAATCCAGAGTTTAATGTGAAATCTCTTGGAATTTGACTGGCAGCACCCAACTGCTGAAATGGCCTCCACGCAGGCCAGCTCAGGAGGGCAGAGCAGGTGGTGGGCCTGACCCCATCCTGGGGGGACTCTGTGTGCCCCATTCTCTTTCCCACCTCTCTCTGCCCCTCTGCCCATGCCAACCTGCAACTCCCTCACTCCTTGAACCCCAGAAGCTCCAGGGAAAAGTGGACAGTTGAGCCAGGGAGCCCTTCCTGTGACCCCATCCCCTATGTCTTCTCAGCTGGCCAGTGGCAGGGACACCACCTCCTGTGACCAGGCCTACACACCCCAAGATTCTCTCCACCATCTTCCTCTCTCCCTGCCCTCCCAACAGTGGCATCTGGAATGTCACCACCCTGTCACTCACCACCCCTCCCCCTCCATTCCAGCCACTCCTGCCCCAAACCACAGGATGAGCTGGCCAGGGTTGGGCCCACGGTAACCAAAGCAGACACAGCCTCCTCCCTGCTAACCTCTGAAGCAAACACTAAGCTGATGACAAGAGCAGGAAGGAAGCCACACACACCGGGGTCACAGAGTCACTTTCAGATGGTGCAGCCACCCTCCACCGGGAGCCAGGAGAACTTAGGAGGAAGTGACACCTGGGTCAACTCCGGGAGAGGGAGCAGATGAGCCAGGGACAGAGGGACGCTCCAAGGAGAGGTGGTATCTCGAAGAAGAGCCCAGAGACGGGAGAGCTCGGCAGGTACAGAAAAAGACAGTGGTCCCCCAAAGCTGGCCAGTGACCCCTGGGGGGAGAGAATATGGGTGAAGGGCGAGCTGGAGAATGGAGCCAGGAGCTTGTCACATGGGCCTGGGACTGGGACAGAGCCTGGACTTGTCCTGGGGGAAGGGTGTTCTTGGGAGACCCTGAGTCTGGGCTGGTGTGCGAGGAGTCACCCAGGGGCTGCAGATAGAGGGGCTTCTCTGCCTATGTCTTACCTCCCTGCTGAAGCCCACCATTCACCCTGATGCCCCAAGAGTCACTCTTCTTAAGCAGGAGTCCACGGCCCTGCCAGACCCTCCAGAGTCCCTGCTACGAGAGAAAAATTCAACTCCCAGGACTTCCCTGGCAGTCCAGTGGCTGAGACTCCGCACTTCCACTGCAGGGGGCATGGGTTCGATCCTTGGTCAGAGAACTAAGATCCCACGTGGCACATGGGGCAACCAGAAAAAAAAAAAAAAAATTCAACTCCCTAGCAAGGCCTCTGAAGCCCTCAGGGATCTGGAACTTTCCTCGCCTATCTCCCACTGCCTCTCGAGGCTCTAGGCTGCACCTGCCCAGGCCAGTGCTGCTGGCTGGGCCCACCTGGATCTTCCCTCCACCTCACCTGCACCAGCCTGTCCCGGCAACATGCCACCTCTGCCCCATGAAGAAAGGCGACTCGTGGACGAATGGGGAGCCTAAGTAGACATAAAATACCGGAGGGCAACCCAGCTTTATCATCATCCACCCAAACTCCAGATACATGGGCTACTCTAAGCCAGACGTCCCACCAAGAAGAATTCACCCTACAGATGTTTCCACACATGGCCAAACCAAGCGTGTTCAAGGTTACTCACTGAAAATCTGTTTTACGTGCAAAAGCTGGCCGTGCCCTAAATCCGCCAATAAGGTGCTCGTTAGATTAAATTACACTCACACAACACAGAGTGCACAGCCTCGAACAAGAGAGAGGAAGGGTCTCGGAGAAGCCCTGTTAGATGAGAAAAGGCTTAGAATGATGGGAGATGGGTGACCGTACCTGCAGGCTCAGTGGAGACCACCCTTGGGGGGAGGCTCGGGAAACCAGAAGCTTCCACTGCCCCTGAGAGGAACACCAGCGATTGGAGGAAGGTCACAGTCACGCCTCTGTGCCTTCTGAATTTAAAACCATGTCAAAGGACTTCTCTGGTGGTCCAGCTGTTAAAACTCTGCTCCCAAAGCAGGGAGGGCGGGTTCGATCCTAGGTCGGGGAACAAAGATCCCGCAAGCCCCACAAAACCATGTCAACCATGTCAAATATTAATAAATCCACAGTCTTTAAAATTTATTCAAAGCACAGCTGAAACAAAGGTGCTCAGCAAAGCCTTCTCTGAACTCACCACAGCAAGGCTACCATCTCTGCTGGTTCCTGTGGGCGAGAGAAAGGCAGGGGAACAGTGGGAGAGGCCATTTCAGGAACGGACTGCAGACAAGGGACAATGGGGAGGCTGGAGGAGCCACCCTGCTCCCCACATGTCTGTGTGTCCTGAGGGCAGGCCCTGTCCCTCTGCTCCTCCGGGTCCCCCGAGGCCGGGCCAGGC